>CM057389.1:70482918-75482918 GCA_030015415.1 Cynopterus sphinx | reverse complement strand
GACCAGTACTTGGAAAAATACAACCTCCCTAGACTGAATCAAGAAGAATTGAAAAATCTAAATAGACCAATCAGCAGTATGGAAATCGAAACAATCATCAAAAACCTACCAAAAAGTAAAAGTCCAGGACCAGATGGCTTCACCAGTGAATTCTACCAAACATTCATAGAAAGTTTAATACCTATTCTTCTGAAACTCTTCCAAAAAATGAAGAGAAGACAATACTTCCCAACTCATTTTATGAGGCTAATATTACTCTAATACCAAAACCTGGTAAAGATAGCACAAAAAAAGTAAACTATAGACCAAAATCTCTCATGAACACAGATGCAAAAATCCTAAATAAGATATTAGCAAACTGCATACAACAATATATTGAAAAGATTATACACCACAATCAAGTGGGCTTCATCCCAGAGGCACAGGGATAGTTCAACATATGCAAATCAATTAATGTGATACACCACATAAACAAATTAAAAAGTAAGAATCATATGATCATATCCAAAGTGCAGGAAAAGCCTTTGACAAGATACTGCATCTATGTATGATCAAAACACTTCACAAAATTGGTATAAAAGGAAAGTACCTCAACATAATAAAGGCAATATATGATAGACCCTCAACCAACATTAGACTTAATGGTGAAAAACTAAAAATCTTCCCTCCTAGATCAGGAACAAGACAAGGCTGTCCACTATCACCACTGTTATTCAGTATAACATTGGAGGTTCTAGTGAGTGCAATCTGACAAGAGAAAGATATAAAAAGCATCCAAAGAGGAAATGAAGAAGTCAAACTGTCACTATCTGTGGATGACATGATTCTCTATATAGAAAACCCTAAAGACTCTTCAAGAACACTACTAGAAAGAATAAGCAAATATAGTAAAGTTTCTGGATACAAAATCATCGTTCAAAAATCTATAGCGTTCCTATACTCTAAAAATGTGAAGTGTCAGAAAAAGAAGTGGAAAAAATAATTCCTTTTGCAATTGCAACATAAAGAATAAACTACCTAGATATAAATTTAACAAAACATATGAAGGACCTATATAATGAAAACTATAAGACCTTATTGAAACAAATAGAAGATACAAAGAAATGGAAAAATATCCCATGTTCTTGGATCGGAAGAGTCAACACAGGTAAAATGACCATGTTACCTAAAGCATTATACAGATTTAATGCAAACCATATCAAAATCCCATTGGCATTTTTTTAAAGAAATAGATTTGCATGGAAGCACAAAAGACCCTGAATTGCCAAAGCCATCTTGAGAAATAAGAAAGAGGTTGGAGCCATCACTCTGCATGACTTCGAATTAAACTACAATACAACAGCAAGCAATACGGTATGGTAAGGCAGCAAAAATCAAGAGTCCAGAAATAAAGCCATGTTTATACAGGCAAATAATTTTTGTCAAAAAAGCCAAAAACATACAGTGGAGAAAGGAAATCCTCTTTAATAAATGGTGCTGGGAAAACTGGAAAGCCACCTGCAAAAGAATGAAACTAGACTGTTGTCTATCACCACGCACCAGAATTAATTCAAAATGGATTAAGGACCTGAATATGAGACCTGAAACAACAAAATGCATAGAAGAAAGCATAGGAAATAAACTCAAGGACCTTCAACTTAAGGAGGATTTTATGAATTTGACCTCAAAGGTGAGAGAAGTAAAAGCAAAAATAGACAAATGGGACTATATCAAACTAAAAAGCTGCTCAGTAAAAGAAATTGTCAAAAGGTAAAGGGACAACCATTCGAATGGGAAAATATACTTGCAAGCAACACCTCTGATAAGGGCCTAACATCCAAAATATACAGAGAACTCACATGACTCAGTAACAACAATAAAAAAACAAGCAATGCAATCAAAAAATGGTCAGAGGACCTGAACAGACACTCTCCCTAGAGGACATACAAATGACTAACAAATATATGAAAAGATGCTCAATATCGCTAGCTATTAGGGAAATGTAAATCAAAACACAATGAGATACCACCTCACACCTGTTAGAATTGCTATAATCAACAGGACAAGTAATAACAAATGTTGGAGACGATGTGGAGTAAAAGGAACCCTCATACACTGCTGGTGGGACTGCAAACTGCTACAGCCACTGTGGAAAATTGTATGGAAGTTTCTCAAAAACACTAAGAATTGACCTAACTTTTGATCCAGGAATCCTTCTACTGGATATTTACCCCCAAAGACTTGAAAACCCATATCTGAAAAAATATTTGTACACTGATGTTTATAGCACCACTATTTACAGTAGCAGGAGGCAACCAAAGTGTCCTACGATTGAGTGAAGAAGCTGTGGTACATATATACAATGGAATATGACTCAGCCATAAGAAGAGATGAAATACTGCCATTTGCAATAACATGGATGGACCTTGAGATAATCATGCTAAGCGAAATAAGCCAGACCGAAAATGGTGACAATCATATGATATCACTTATATATGGGATATAAACCTAAAAGCAACAAATAAACAGGACAAACAAACAGAGACTCATGGACATGAACTATAGACTAGTGGTTGCCAGAGGGGAGGAGGAGGGGGTAAGTAGGTGGGGTAAAAGGGATCAAATACAGAGGATTTAGGGGGAAGGTAAATTGGGTAAAGGGGATCAAATATATGGCAGCTGAAGGAAACTGGACTTTAAATACACAGATGTGAAATTGTAATGTACACCTGAAAATTGTATAATTGTATAACCGATGTTACCCCAATAAAGTTAACTTTAAAAAATAGAAGCTGGATATTGTACTTGATAACGTTGAAGACCATTTTGTTCCTTAGAATCGAGGAATATTGTTTTCTCACAACAAACTTAGTCATCACTAATATTTGATGTGCTATGGAATTTTCATCAAATTATGTACACTCTCCCCTATGGTTAATGCTTTATCTTTCCTCCTCTTTGGATCCAGACTTCTAGAACTAGTTCTCTAAGTTCTAGATTCCTCTTTTCACCTCAGCAAAGAAAAGTCTGGCCACTTCACTGAAATGGCCCTGGTTTTTCTCATTAATACCTTCATTGTTTAAAAATTTGAATATTCTTTAGTTTCTCTATTTTCTTTGCCTCTAGCTACTATTTAAATGCATTGCTCTCAATCCTTCTTTGAAATCCTCGTTTGCCTTGGCTTTTGATCTCTGGGTGTTCTTAGTTCTTTTGGGGGTTTCTTCTTCTGCCATTTGCCCCGTGATATTTGTCATCTTCCCTATTTTTTCTCTTTTTCTCTTTTTCACCACTTTTGGACACTCTACCTGCATTTCTCATTATTAGACAAATGACAATCCCAGCCCAAACCAATTAATCAAAAGCCATGTACTAACTGACTGACTAATATAGCTAGATTTTAATTTTATTGAACTTAGAAGTCTGTTGGGAAAAATTCAATATTTTCCCACTATAAAATTATTATATTAAATATAAGTTATTATGTATAATATAAATATATTACAAATATAAAATTATTAATATAAAATTTTTATATCTCTGAGATTCACTGACATTCAGGCATGTTTGACACGTTTGTCAGACGGGGATAAGGACTTGGCAGAAGCCAGTTTTCAAGGAGTGAGGCAGAAGTTTTCTGGCATTAAGTATCATGATTAGATACTTATTTTAATATTTGGAAGAAAGTGTTGGTCTTAGGTTCAGCATTGTACTTAAAATATAATGTTTCTAGACTTTCTACTTTAGCAGAATTTGTAGAGAGAAGATGGTTGTGGAATTCTAGGTTTAAAGCAGATCCCATTTACCTGGTTTGTGCATGCCTTAGAGAACGAAACACAAATATGGAGTAAGAAGGATTTGTCCCCTCCTCCTCATCATTGCTCAGAAGCTGTGTGATCTTAGGTAAGTTCTGTATTTATATATTTAGCCTATATTGTGTCTCTGAGGTTCAAACACACATATTGGATTATATATTTGTTATGTTCTCCTGAATTTCTCAACCTTCTCAGGCTCAAAATACCCTACACTGAATCTGAAATCTGTTTGCCTGGCTTTTCCTTTGACTTCCCTTTTCAGTAACTAACATCTAACATTTGTCTAATTGCTCAATTCAGAAACTTGGGAGTCATTCTTGATCCCCTAATTCAACTCAAGTCACAGTGTCCAAGCCATTAAAATGTGTTTTTAGTTCCAACTTTCAAAATGATCTCGATTTAACGATGAAATCAGCCTTTGCATAATCATAGCCAAGGATTCACTATTCTTAAAGTGAAAAATCTCAACTAATTAAGAAACCCTTAATGTTTTATTCCCTTGAATGTACATTTTTACTCCTTTAGAGATCTTCAATGTCATATTACCTTTTCTCAAAAAGTAAAGTGATCTTTTTTGTTTTCAAATGTGTATTTGTCTATCTTTATTTTGACTGTTACTATTACTCCCATTAAATAGTGCCTTCGAAGTTTGCTATTAAATAAAGTCTCCCTCCTTCTCCCCAACCTCAGTTTCTCTCATTTTCCCTCCTCCAGTTTTACTTATACACTGCTCATCAACATAAATCTCACAGGGATTCTTAGGTGTAATGAGTTATAACAGAAAGCATGTAATTTTGCTGTGTTAAGCAACGGGAGTGAAGTAAGTCCCAGTCCCTGGCTAATGGGCATTCTCTTCCTTCCTTCCTGAAAAATAGTCATAATGAATGACAAACACCTACTTAAAATTTTTGAGTCTGGTCATTCTTGTGCAACAATTTGGCAGAGCTTGTAAGATCCTAAGATGAGTGGAGGTGGAAGACAGGATGTGAACTGAATTCACTCATGGCCTTACTTTCAGATCCTCCTCTGTGTCTCCCTTCTGTGGCTTGAGATGCCACGGCTTCCCACCTGAGCTCAGAAATACTTTGTTCTTCAGGTAGGCATATAAACTATATATTTTGCCTGTCTTTTAACCCTTACTGCTGAGAAAAATCAGGTCTTTTCTTTTTTAGATTGGACTCTGAACTCTGTCAAATCCTCAGTCAAATGGTCAAGAAGAAAGTCCCATTTCTGTTTAGCTTATTTAAAACCACTACAGTATCACTTAGTATAATTTGGAATTGGTGACCAGAGAGTACCTCCAAACTAGTGTTGTTTTCCTTCTTTATTATGAGAGCAAGATGTTTCAAAATATCTAAGAGAAACATCTAGAAATCTCCCATTTTGTATCTTTCCTTTGAACATTAAAATAATTTATTTTAAAGCAATACAACTCATTTTTTGTACTAAAGTGTCATTAAATAAGAAAATTATTCAGTGGTAGAATTATTGACAATGAGAATGAGTAAGTAAAAAGAAATAGTAATCCATACCTTGAATTAATCAGTTAACCATATATTGCATTTCAGAAAAAAACTGATGCAAATTCTAGAAACCAAAAACATATCTGTGACAAAAGTAATGATATTGTCATAAGCACTATGAAGAAATTTAAATTCAAAATCTTCACCATCATTATCAATATGCTTTTAAGACTGAGGTCTTAGGCACATTACACATTTGCATATGATTTGTATAATCTTTTTCTTCTAGATTGCTTTCTTTTTTTAATTAAATTTATTGGGGTGATATTGCTTAATAAAATTATGTAGGTTTCAAATCTACAATTCAATAATATGTCACCAATTGTGTGTTCACCAAATTTATGAAAAGAAGAAGCTTACAAAAGTAAATCAAAATTTTAAATTCTCTCTAGTACAGATATGTCTATGAGAAGTTGAAAAACATTATTAATGAACCTCAAAGGAAAAAAAAGTCCCTCATAAGCCTTTTCAGCTACATGTAGATCAAACCAAACAAAGGAAACCCCAACTCCCCAAAATCATTTGTATTTGTTTCCAGACTTAAAAAACCAACCTGTTACCAGAATTTGTATGTGCCTCAAGATTTTCTTCATAAAGATTCCAGAAACTCTATTAAATTGCCTCAACATAAGATAAAGCCTTTAAAGTACTCTTACTATAATTTCTTAGTGTTTAAAAGAATATACCCTAGAAATAATGGTAAATAGATGCTATTCCATTTAGATTAAATACACCAGATATGCTCTTTTTCATGGAAACAACTTTCCTGCTATTCAAAATTTAATAGATCAAAGGAGAAAACTCTTTCTTTAGAGTGTGTTTAGAATTACAAAGGGCAAAAGAATGGAGGAATTGATTGCATTTTAAACAACAAAACTAAATTTAGAAAGAGGCACTAAATAGATTCTAAAATTAAATACATATAGCAAGCAATTCTGTGTTAACATGTAATCTCTATTTTATAGATAAAAGGATTTATTCTTTTTGAAGACAACAAAACAAAATGAACATCACCCCCAAATAAAAATGTTTCGGAGTATTACACATGTGTTGTAAGTTTTTTTTTAAATAAAATTCTGTTCAGAAAGGTATCATTCTATCAAAAAATTATTAAGAAAAATTATCCATAATTTAGAAATAAGTATAAAAGATTACTGAGTGTCCTTTCAGGAGAAAGGTGGACATGATCTAGTAGATCTTTCTGGTATTATAATTCTATTAGTTGTATGTACCTTTGAACAATTTTCCATTGACTTGGCTATTTTAAAACACTGTATGGGTAAAGGTTAACTTACAAAAAACCTGATAACATTGCAAAAATGTACATGAGAATGATGAAAGCTATTACCATACATAACAATGCAAAGGAACAAGATGCAATTGATGCAATTGGATGCACTTGATTTCTGTTTTGTGGGAAAGATTGTCCTGAATGATGTAGTTTAATGCCCTTTAGAATATTAAGCAGGTTTATATTTATTTTCAAATTAATTTCAGAATTCTTTTGACTGATGATATTCATCACTGTTCCTCTGAACCAGTCAACATCTTACTGGTTTCTTCATTATTTATGAGTTGAACAAAATCGTGGAATTTGTTTATTTTGTATTTATACATAACATGTTTTTAACTTTAAAAACTTTATCTTATGCTTTTACTTTATCACAATAAAGATACATAATGATAACATAAAATGTGTGGAATTTGTATTTGTGCTTTGGTAATTTTTCTGCAAGTAAAGTAATGATACTCTCAAGATCCATCCATGTTGTCTCAAATGGCAATATTTTACCTTTTCTATGGCTGAGTAGTATTCAATTGTGTATATGTATCACATCTCCTTTATCCGATCATTAGTAAAACGACACAGTTTCTTTTCATATCTTAGCTACTGTGAATAATTCTGCAATGAACATAGAGGTACATATATCTTTAAAAAAGTGTTTTCTTTTTGGGGAGAGGGTATAAATACCCAGAAAAAGGATTGCTGGGTCTTATGGTAGTTCTAGTCTTAATTTTTTGAGGGACTTCAATATCATTTTCCATGAAGTCTGCAACAATTTATATTCTCACCAGATTTTAGGGAAAAAATGAAAAAGAAGAAAAGCAGAGTAATTTTGATAAATTAAACTATTTGTAGATTAATAATATATTTTTTCTAGTAGAATTGTAAAATAAAAAAAATCAACAACTTGAGCCTTATATCAGGGTCTCCTCCCTGAATGGGAACACTCTATTGTCAGTATAGTCAGATTTATCAGTCTTTTGTTTAATAGCAGAACTTTCTATGTTATTAAAAAGAAATTATTTTCTATAACAAGGTCAGAAAGATATTAACTTACATTCTCTGAATATTTTTTGTTTGTCTTGTTTATCCTTGTAGCAGCAGCTACTCCCAGAAGGTCTGGAATACAGTAGGTATTCAGTAAGTATTTGTGGATAAATGAAAAAAATTAAATTAATGATTTTCAGCCTTGCTTTTATCATTTATAAAGTTTAAAATTTTTTACTTTCATACTAAAATTTAAATCTAGTATAGACATAATGGTAGATCCTGATTATTTTCCTTCAGAAATTTTTTGGCAGTTCTTGACCTTTTATCCTCTCTATATTTTTTATTCATTTTTTCCAAATTTTATAAAAACATGTTTGGATTTCGTTTGGTCTTACATCGAATTTGTTGGGATTTTGACTGACATTACATCAAATTAGCAGACTAATTTGGGAAGAAATAATATCTTTACAAAATTATGTCTTAATATTCATGTCATAGACTGTTTCTCCATTTATTTAAGATCTTTTAATAGCTCCCAGTGAAACCTCATCTCAAGATATGGCTTCTCAGTTTGCTGAGGTTAATAAACAGAAGAGCATGTAGAGCCATTAATGACTGAGACTGAAAGTGACTTTTGTCATTTGTTTCCTCACACCAATAATCAGAATTTCATTGTCAAAAAGCCATAAGACTCTACTGAAAATCCTTTGACTTTCTGAGAATTAGAACAACTTACGTCCCTCCTCTTTGAACAGGAGGTAAGCTTTAAAGTCTCTGTCACCTCAAAGGAAGGTAAGCTTCCTAACTTCAGTTTGGCCAGGAAGAACATTGGACAAGGTGCCCCAGCAGAAAACAACAATAAAGATTATTTTCTCAGAGAACCTGTGTCTCACAAATAAAATTTTCTTATTCTTGTGGTGGTAGCACTTGCCATGCCCAAGCTATTTGGATTGCCTTGACACAGTGACTGCTGTCTGTCTTCTTTTTTTTTTTTTTAATTGGAGCCTCTTTGTAGTCATTTTGTCTCTGCTTCATCATTTTAAGTCAAGTATGTGTATGAAAGAAGGAGCAGAAAACTTGTCTTTTGGTGTACAGGTCACTGGACTAAGAAGGTGTGGTTGTGGAGAGTGATTACCTGGAGATGCTAGATTTTTGAGCTGAAGGCAATGACTAGAGAAGACTGGCTTTTCCCCTCTAGGGAGAGGTGATGTTCTATACACTCAAGGAAGAGTGAAATGCAAATTAGGTAGACTGTGGCAAAAAGTGACTAGATGATCATAAGTTCTATTTCTTTTTCCTGTGTTCATCGGAAGACTACACATTACAGGCTCCCTTACAGTAGGAGGGGCCCACGTAACTGTTTCTGCCAATGGAATATGGCCGAAAACAAAATATGCCACTTTAAAGCACTGCTCCTAAAAGCTCTGATGTCTCATCAGCTTTCCCTGTCCCTCACAGTGTGGAATTGGAAGGGAAATATTTAAAGATGGTATAGCCATAAAATTGGAAAAAATCAAGGTATCTGAGTCACCACTTAGAATTAGGAGTTTGAGTCTTCCAGGAAAGTTAGCTAACCAGTGATAAAGTGTGATGTGAACAAGAAACCAAACTCTAGTTTTTGGAAGATTTCACTTCTTTGGTTATAGGACTGAAGTGCAAATTTTACAGCTAGTTATTGGTAGGGGACCAGTCAGAAAATAGAGGCCACCTGTTCCTTGCCACGTGGCCCCTACAGGCAGTTCACAACACAGATGTTTGCTTCTTCCAGAAAAATCAGAGTGCATCTTTCTGACTCCTATTCTGCTACCAGCCAGAGCAAACTCTCTGCTTTTAAAGGCCATCCTGTGTATACCGGGCCCACTTGCATAATCTATTTTAAGGTCAAGTAATCTGGAAATTCCATTTGCAGTAGCACTGAAACTAGTGTTGGATGGAATAGTTGTGAGAACGTGTGTGTACACCAGAAGCCAGGAATCTTAGGTCTGCATCTTAGAATTCAACCTACTTCAGATAGTGAGAGTTCTAGAAATATTCAAACTGATGTAGATAATGATTTACATAATAAAATGAATGGGATTCATGCATAGGATAAAAAGTCTTTCTGGTCCCTTCTAAGCATGAAAATCTGTGATTTTTTCAATTAATGACAGGCTTCCTCTATATCCTGCTGCTGACAGAGATCTCTTGGCTTTGTGTTTTCACTTTTCCAGACTGAAGAGATTCGAGGATGCTCCTTCCCTCCAGTCATCAGGCAGGAAATTCTGGGTTATTTCTAGAGATGTCTTATAATCTGGTGGGAATGGTGGAAATGAAGTGAAAAATAGTGTCCTGGAGGAGTAGAGATGAGGAGAGGAAACAAGTAGCCAATGGTGGAGCCCACGGCCTCCCCTAATCCTTGGCTCATGGTCTAAATTTAGCTGTGCTCTTTGTGTTTGATGCAGAATGAACTAAGAGCCAGCTACCGAAGGTGAAGAATACCTGATATTTTAATAATATTTAATAATATTTAGTACTTTTAATAATGTTATATATTTCAATACATACCTGGGATTTTATTTACTGAGAACTGCTGTTCTGATCAGTGTGGTGTTGTATTGCTGAAAATAATAAGATTTTTTTAGTAGAGGCAGATATTTCAGAAAAAAATGGGGTTTGGAAGAGGCTGTGAAAGGGAGAAAAAAATTGGGGCAGAAGTTCATAGACAAAGGAAGGCAATACAGACATGTGAGAGGACAAAGAGGTCTGTGCATAAAGTCTGAATGCTCTTTTCTGTATAAAGTTCTTTCTAACTTTCTCCTTTGGCTCCTAATGTATTTGAAGTAAAATTTGTACCATATGCCCATGCTTTTAGATTTATTTGGGATTGCTTTTCTTGGAAGTTGAAAAATGTGGAACCTGGCCTCTAGTCTGATGTAGGGTCAGACAGGAGGCTGTCTGACAAAACACAGGCAAATTTGGGTTACATTTGGGAAATTTTTAAACTAGAGTTTTGTTTCCTGCTATACATCAGATTAAGTCATCATTTTGGAACTAAGCAATAAGGAAACCTCATTATAATTTCCAAACAAGTAAATTCAAGGTATTAATGTAGGGAGGAGGCAAGAGAGTTAAAAACATTAATCAAGCCACATTTAGAGACTGTAGCATGCTGATCAGCCTTGCAGCCAGGCCAGGAGGACACCTGCAGAACAAAGGAAGATTTCTGCTGAGATTGCTAACAACCCATTCCCCACATCTGTGAAGAGGAAACAGAAACCAAGAGCCATTCCCTATGGCTAAAACCATGGAGAACCTATGGATTAAAGGCTAAAAACTGTCAACAGGCCTTCCACTCTTCATATCCTTACCTTTTCACACTTCATACTCTTCTCCTTCCCCTTCTTTACTGTATGCCCATGTCAAAGGAAATGGGTTAAAGTCTTTTAAAGAATAGCTCACAGAAACTAAAGAATGATATATAAAATGAATTCCTGAACACTCGGTCCCCCCCTACTCACTATCTTTTCAAATCAGTCTGATCCCTCTCACTCTCTGCTTCTGAGAGGAGACGATACTCTGTCTATGGAGTGTTACCCCTTTTCTAATAAACTTTCCTTTTGACTCTAACTTTGGCACGTCTGTTGAATTTTTTCTTCTTTCTCCACCAAAGGATCCTCTTCTTCTCTCAGTGCAGGGCTTGGTCTCCCTGACACTTGGGGAAATATGCCCTTATTCTCATCACCACCTCTTTCTATCTTCTACAGTATGACTTTCCAATAAAACTTTAACATTCTTAACTCCACTCAGCATCTGCTTTCTAGAGGATGCAACTGACACAGTGCTCTATAAATTTATTTGTTGAGTGAATAAATGAATGAATGTTTTGAATGGGGAGCCACGTATGTGCCACAATATAAGGTTGTCATTATTATTATTATTATTATTATTATTATTATTATTAATTTAGAGAGCTAGAAATTGATTATTTCATGATGGAATTGCATTCTGGAGATTGATATTTAATCCAGGTTCAGTGAGAAGGCTTACTGCTCCTGTGGAGGCCACTGTAGTCAGCATGGATGTGTGATGGTCCCCAATTATCTCCCATTCCAATTATCTCCCATTCCATTGTATATATGTACCACAGCTTCTTTATCCAATCATATATCGTAGGACACTTTGGTTGCTTTCATGTCCTGGCCACTGTGAATAATGCTGCTATGAACATCGGTGTGCAAATACCTTTGCGAATATGGGTTTTCAAGTATTTGGGGAAAATGCCCAGTAGAGGTTTTGAATCAGAGTAATACTGGCTTCATAAAATGAGTTGGGAAGTATTGCCTCCTCTTCGATTTTTTGGAAGAGTTTCAGAAGAATAGGTATTAAATCGTTTTTGAATGTTTGATAGAATTCACTGGTGAGGCCATCTGGTCCTGAACTTTTACTTTTTGGTAGGTTTTTGATGATTGTTTCGATTTCCATACTGCTGATCGGTCTATTTAGATTTTCCAGTTCTTCTTGATTCAGTCTAGGAAGGTTGTATTTTTCCAAGTACTGGTCTATATCTTCTAGGCATTATATATTATTTCATAGGTATTCTTGTGTAATCCTTTGCATTTCTGTGATATCAGTCATAAATTCCCTCTTTTATCCCTGATTTTGTTTATTTGTATCCTTTCTCCTTTTTCTGTAGTGAGTCTAGCCAGGAGTTTGTCCATTTTATTAACCTTCTCAAATAACCAACTCTTCATTGCATTTACTTTTTCTATAGTTCTTTTTTTTTTAATTTTTGTTTATTTCTGGTCTAATTTTGATTATTTCTTTCCTCTGCTGACTTTGGGCTTCATTTGTTCTTCCTTTTCTAGTTTTTAAAGATGAAGCGTTGGGTTCTTTATTTGGGCTCGTTCTTGTTTTTGGAGTAGGCCGGTAATGATATGAACTTTCCTCTTATGACCGCTCTTGCCATGTCCCAAAAGTTTTGATATGTTGTACCATCATTATCATTCGTTTCTCTGTATCTCTTGATCTGTCTTTTGATTTCTTCTGTGACCCAATTATTCTTCAGTTGCAAGTTGTTTAATCTCCATGTATTTGTGGTTCTTCCTGATTTCTTTTTACAGTTGATCACTAATTTCAAAGCATTATGATCAGAGAATATGGTTGGTGTGTTTTCAACCCTCTTATATTTGTTGGGGCTATCTCTGTGTCCCAGTACATGGTCAATTCTTGAGAATGTCCATGTGCATTAGAGAAGAATGTATAAGCAGCTGTTTTGGGATGGAAGGCTCTGTAAATGTCAATTATGTCCAGTTGGTCTAATGTGTCATTAAAGGACGTTATTTCCTTATTGATTTTCTGTTTGGATGATCTGTCCATATCCGACAGTGGGGTATTTAGGTCCCCTACTATGATAGTGTTTGGTCTCTTTTTTGTTAGTAATTGCTTTACGTGTTTCAGGGCTCCCTGATTGAGAGCATAGATATTAATTAGTGTTATGTCATCTTGGTGCATGATTCCTTTTATCATTATGAAGTGTCCCTCAGTATCTTTCTTTACCTTTTTTATTTTGAAGTCTACTTCATCTATATTAGTACCTCTACTCCTGCTTTTCTCTGAATGTCATTTGCTTGAAATATCATTTTCCACCCTGTCACTTTCAGTCTATATTTGTCTCTGGAACTGAGATTCATATCCTGGAGGCAGCATATAGTTGGGTTTGTTTTTTGATTCGTTCTGCAACTCTGTGTCTTTTTATTGGTGATTTCAGTCTATTTACATTTAGTGTGATTATTGAAATATGAGGTCTTCTTATAGACATTTCAACTTTTGCTTTCTGGTAGCTTGGTGTTTCCATTGCTTCCTTGTCCTTGTTTCTATTTTCTTTATTTTGGTTGGCTTTTGTGGGTTTTCCCCCTGGTTCTTTTTTTTTTTTTTTTATATTATATACTTCAGTTCTAAATCTTTGGTGTGTGGTTACTATTAAGAATAAGAAAAGCATAGTGTGTGTATATATATATATATACATATATATATATATACTATGTCTATTTTCTTTGTGTGTGCCTTATCTCCATTACGCTTTGCGAATTTAAATCTTTGAATCCTCCCCTTTTCAGTCATTGTTGTCTCAATTTGTCTCGATGTATGCTGAATGTTCATTATTATCTTGTTATAACAATTCTCTCCTTATTATTTAAGTTTAAAATGTCCTGCTCTTAGTAAGCGTTGCACCCCTCTACTTCTATTTGCCTGATAGTCACTTTACTCCTAATTATGTATTATTATTTTTTTTTTGTCATTTTGTTTTAGGTGAGCTGACCCCTTCAGTATTTCCTGTAGTGCAGGCCTTGTTATGGAGAATTCCCTCAATTTTTGTATGTCTGGAAAGGTCTTAATTTCTTCATATCTAAAGAAGAGCTTAGCTGGATGCATTATTCTAAGCTGGTAGCTCCTTTCACTTAACATTTTGATATTTGATTCCACTTCTTCCTGGCTTGTAAGTTCTGTGCTGAGAAGGCCAACAACAGTCTAATGGGTTTTCATTTATAAGTTACAGTCTTCTTCTCCCTGGCTTCCTTGAGAATTCTATCTTTGTTGTTGATTTTTGATAAGTTTAATATTGTGTGTCTTGGTGAACGCCTTTTTAGGTTGAGATAATTGGGTGTTCCTTTGACTTCTTGAATTTCAAGCTCCAGTTTCTTCCTTAGATTTGGGAAATTCTCATCCACTATTTGTGTGAAAGTGCTTTCTAGTCCCTGCTTCTTTTTTACACCTTCGATAATGCCTATTATTCTTATGTTTTCTCTCCTGATGGTATCAGTTAATTCTTGTATTTCTCTTTCATTATTTATTTTTTGATTTTTGTCTTCCTCCTTCTGATTTATTTCTAGATTTCTCTCTTCGATATCACTGATCCTTTCCTCCATTTGGTCGACTCTATTTCCCAAGCATGCTATCTCATTCTTCAGCTCTTGCAGTGTTCTTTATTATTACTATTATTTTATCTCCAGGAGATTTATTCAATTCTTTTTGAGGGTTTCAGTCTCCTTGCTCTGCTCATCTAGTTGCTTTTTCAATTCCTGAAATTGTTGACATGACTCGTTTTGGAACTCACTGAGTTTTTTCAGAAGTACCATCCTGAAGTCTCCGTCTTTTAAGCTGCCTATTTCTATGTCTGTAAGCTTATTTTCTGGAGATTTTTCTCTTTCTTTCTAAGATGCCTTGTTACCTTGGTTGTTCATGGTGTTTAATAGACTATTTCTTCACCTGGGCATTAATGAAAGTGTGTTCTGCTGTTTTTTCCAGAAAGAAGGTTTATTATGTAAAGGTATCTCTTCAGTCTGTTGCAAAGAATTCAATTTCCTGTTGTTTTTCAGTAGTAGCATCTAAGCCTCTTGGATCCCTGTGTTTTTTTATTTCAGGTGATAACTTCCTTAAAAAGTTTTTGTAAGACAAGTCTAGTAATGATGAACTTCCTCTGTTTTTCTTTGTCTGGAAGAGACCTTATCTTTCATTTTTAGAGGATAATTTTGCTGTGTGTAGTATTCTTGTAACAGTGTGGGCTCTGGGTACCTCTGTTAGCTAGGGTTAGCAGTGGCAAAAACTGCAGGGGTCCTTAGAGGCAAAAGCTTCAGGTGTCTTCGGCAGTGATGAAAGCCACTTGGTTTCTTGGTGACAAAGGCTTCTAGGGTCCTTTTTCTTTCCTTTTCATGTTTCACTCATGAGGGGATCTCTCTTGGTGCTGAGTTTGGTTGGTCTGGGGTAGGGTGCTAGTAAAATGCCTCTTACACTTTTCAATGTAACCCTCCTGGGTTTCTGTCCTCCACTTCACTGCTGTAGATTCTTCATTACACTCTGAAGCTTCCCCAGAGCTATTTTCACCAGTGGATACTTGTGAAATGTTTCCTTGGCAGGGAGGGGATGAGTACTGAGATCGCTGACATTACTCCCTGACTTTTATTTTTTACTTTCCATATTTTTCTCCCTTTTTCATACTCTCCTCAACTTTCTCTACATCATTTTTTCCTTTCTTTTATCCTGATGGCTAGTACACCAATGTACTGTTCAGTGTGATATACTCCTGGCAGAAGTATAAAGAAATTTATTTTTTGAAGTTTCTTCATTTCTTATAATTACTTACTAGCCTTTTTCATTGTTGAGTGATTGATTAATTCTCTCATTTATTCCAATTTGTCTTATACACTATGCAAACTGGCTTTAATTTTGCTTTGTCTCTAACTTGGAAGGAAGGCCCACCTTGGTGTGGGTGCTGGCAGAGCTCCTACATTCACACAGAGTGCCCAGATGACATATGTAATACATGTTATTTTTCTGCCTGGCTGACCTCAGGTATGTCCCATCCTTCTTAGTTCACTGCCCGCAACCCTAGCCTACTTCTGAAATTAATAAAGCAGGGCATTGCCCTGCTACAAGGATCTCTATTCTGTTTCCTCTGTATGCCATTCATTATTTCAGAACCTGTCAATTATGAAGCCTTATTTAATGATCATTGTTATTCTTCTGATTCTCATTCATAAGACTTCAGGTAACTCAAGCTATTCTCAAAGGATCTGGGGTTCTGCATGTGGTTTTGCAATTTTGGTGACCTGGTGTCAGACAGCTTAGGGTTGTTAACCTTAGGTTCACATTATGTCAGAATCTTACTGGCCTTATTCTGCTATAATTTATTTAAAAATTTGGTGCTCCAGGTTGGAGGAGTGGTAGAGAGTATTGGGTATAGAGCATATTAAGGTAGCAATATTATTGGAATGAGTGCATAGGACATGGGTTATCTGTAAAGAATTAAGTACAAATTGAGGATTTATAGGATCAATTAAGAGATTATTTTGAAGATTTGAAAATTAATTGTGGTGCAGAGAGGATAGGATCTTTTGGTTGGGGTAATGATAAAAACGTAAATGGTGATTGGTTGGAGGTGATGAAATATATTTATTGAAATTAGGCTGGGCTGTGAGTGATATTTGTTGTTGAATAGATCTTGCAGTGAAGTTGGGTGAAGCTGGGAATTGGAGTAGATGGGCTTCTATGTGGGCTCATTGTTGGGTTGAACCTGGATATTGGTGTTGGGTGGTTTGACTCCTGTTGTATTTATCTTGGGATTTGGGGCTTAGGAAAGAATAGGATGCGGGTAACCTGGGATTTGGAGTTAGGTTTCGTCAGGTGTTTCTTTTGAAGAGGGTGAATAGGAGGTTGATATAAATAGAGTTGGGATTAGCCTGGAGTAAAGGCTGGTTGGATTTGCATGAGACACCTAATTGATCACATGAGAGTTGTTATTAAAATAGCAATTAATCAGTTTTGGATTAAATGTATTCAATGTTTTTTCTCCATTCTTCAAAAACTTCCTTGTATGTTACTTTCATTGGCCATAGATAGTCCTAGAAGTAGAAAGCATGCAGGTTAATGAAATTGGGAGGCTCAAATGCTTCTAGATCCCTTCACACACACACACACACACACACACACACACACACACACACACACCCCAGAATATATATATAAAAGATAATAAAAACATAAAAAAACATAGGAGGAGTCTCAACTATCCCTATAGACAACCGATATTATTACTTCTTTCTTGTGTTTGAGCTCAGAGTCACCGTGTTTAGCCTTCTCTCTTTTCCTGTCCCACTTCTTCTATGTCTCCTGCTTTATTATTCCTTCCTCTTTACCCTTCTCTTTCTACTTACTTTCCATCCTCCTACCCACTTGTTCCCTGGCCTATTTTGCCCTTTTCTTTGAGGTATACTTCTTCCCATGCTCAATAAAACATTGGAATAATGATGGTCACTGCAAGTGGGTAGGCAGACTTTATACTTCTGTTATAAAAGAACTTCCTGTTAAAAAGGTTCTGTTTTCTTAATGATCATTTAACATGTCTATGTATAAGAATTCATTACCAAGAACTATTTTGAACAATCTTTCAATAAGAAAATCAAAGCCATATACTTATATGTTTGATCTACTTGAAAGCCAAGACTGTCTTATAAATATCTATCTCATGTTAAGCTGAATGCTTTATTTACTTTCTTAGTAAATGTCTATTGAATTAATTAACCTGTAAATTAATTGACTAAATAAAAATAGTGGGTCACAAGCAGATGTAGCTGAGTGGGCAAGACCTTTAAAATTTGGAAGATACCTTTTTGGTTACCCAGTTTACAGAAGATAAACATATTTGGTATATTTGGTGATTTGGCTCTGGATGGAGCTCTTAGAAAGGGTGCATTGCAGGTCCTTAATTGCTGTGTTACTGTTACTTGATTTATGATCTGTTAATTGATCTTAAAAGACAGATTTTATAGTAAAGGGAGATGGTGTGGGCATTATCTAAGTGTTAGAATGTCAGGATTAGGAAGAGTTGAAGAATTCAGTTCAAGTAGAGGTTTACTGTAATTGGAGGGGGACTTTTGCAGAGCATCCTCCTCTGGCCCCTATTTAGTCCTCCTGAATCTCTGAAGAACATGATTTAGAGTGAGAATTTGAAAGCATTCTCCAGAATTTTCTTGTGTATTCTTGCCTCTATAACTTCCCTTTTTATACACACTTGATATCTGATAGAACATTTTCTAAACCCATTTCTGAGACAGAATGACTAGTTTTGGAGTTCCGGCATAAGATAATTGTTAGAAGCCATACTGGGGTTTGAAAATGGATTTCCTCTGTCTTCTGGTAAGAATAGAGAATTCAAGGTGACATTAATTTTATTCGTGTATGAAAAATGCACAGTGATTCATGGCCATATGAATTCAGAAGCTGGTCCAGAGTGAGGTGTAGCAAAGGCTTTTAATAAAACTTTTGGGGGGTTATTTGGGTTACACGGTAGGCAGAATCCGCCTGGGATGCCTTGGGTCACTTTACATGTAAAGAATTAGAAAAATGCATCCTTTCTGATAATCATTCTTAGTATAAATGTTTCCACATATCCCTTGGGTGACAGATGAAGAGGTAGGGTGCTGCAACTGCTACACAAGGTGCTTGGGTGTTAGCAAGAAGAGTTGTGGAAGTCACTTTTAAGAAGCTGGCTGTCTATAGAGCTCCTCTTCCTGTGTAAGAAGGTTGGTGCCAGGAAAGAGATCATGTCACATGATGAGGATAAAGACTAAGATGGAGAACACAGGGGTACCATGACGCTGGGCATGGATGAAGAGTGCGGATTTTGACCTCTTTCCTGTTTGTACAGTGGTTTGGCTAATGTAGCAAAAAGTGAGTGCCTTCTTTGGATATCTGTGGTAATTTATATATACACCAGCACCCAGATGCTATTCATGTCTTATCTTTCCTTTTCTGCTCCCAATCTCATCCATTCTTTATTTTAAAAAAATTTCACATTCTTTTGTCCACATTTGAGACATTATTGATATATGAGTTTAGGGTGTACAACATGATGATTTGATACGTGTACATTTCAAAGTGATTACCACAATAAAGGTAGTTAACACCTCTACCCCCTCACATAATTACTTTTGTATGATGATAAAGTTTAAGATATACTCTATTAAAAACTTTCAATTATATAATACAGTATTGTTAATTATAGAGATCATACTGTACAAAGATGAGTGAGTTCTAAATCCCCAGAACGTATTCATCTTTGAGCTGGAAGTTTGTATCCTTTTACCAACATCTCGCCATTTCTCTCACCCCAGCCCCTGGCAACCACCAATTCTACTCTCTGTTTCTATGAGTTTAGAACATACAGTACTTGTCTTTCTCTGAATTATTTCCCTTAGCATAATGTCCTCAAGGTCCAACCATATTGTCACAAAAGGTAGAATTTTCTTAATATTCCATTGTGTCTGTGTATGCATACACACATATGTATATTTTAAACTTCTTAATCTTTTACATTTTCCTTAGATTTAAAATTTAAAATATTTTATTGTTTTTGATGCTATTAGGAATAGAATTTTCTCTCTTATAGCTTTTTAAAATTTTTTGTTTGTTTGTTTTTTGGTTATAGTTGCCATACAATTCAATATTAGTTTCAGATGTACAATGCAGTGATTAGACATACATATAACTCACAAACTGATCACCTCAATAAATCTAGTGCCCCTCTGATACTGTACATAGTTATTACAATGTTATTGGCTATATTCCTTATGCCATACTTTCTATCTCCATGACAATTTTGTAACTACCATGTGTAGTTTTTAATTTTTCCTCCTTTCTCATCAGCCTTCCCAGCCCCCCTCCTATCTGGTAACCCTCAAAATATTCTGTATCTATGAGTTTATTTCTGTTTGTTTGATTGTGTCGTTAGATTCAACATATATGTGTAATCATATGACATTTGTCTTCTTCTCTCTGACTCACTCAGCACACTACCCTCTAGATCCATAATGAAATGTCTTTTTTCATCTCTTTATTTTTAGTTTCTGAGTGTCTTTTAATCCAAAGTAAGTCTCTTGGAGGCAACATATGTAGGGTCTTATTTTTTTAATTCATTCAGCCACTCTATCTTTTGATTTGAGCATTTAGTTCTTTTTTGTTTGAAGTACTTGTTGACAAATATGTAGTTATTGCCATTCTTTAGACTTTTGATATATATATTTTTTCTTCTTAAAGAACTTCCCTCCAACATTCCCTGTAATACTGGCTTGGTGGTGACGAACTGCTTTAGCTTCTTCTTGTCTGGAAGATTTAATTCTAAATGATAACTTTTCTGGGTTGAGTAATCTTGGTTGTAGGTCCTGGGTTTTCATCACTTTGAATATTTTGTGCCAAGCCTTTCTGGCCTGTAATGTTTCTATTGAGAAATTGGCTGACAGTCTTATAGTTATTCCCTTGTATGTAACTAATTGCTCTTCTCTTTTTGCTTTTAAGACTCTTTAAATGAAACCTTTGGCATTTGATTATGAAGTGTTTTGGTGTGGGCCTCTTTGGATTCACCTTGTTTGGGACACTCTTAAGTTCTGGGGTTATATGTCTATTTCCCTCGGCAAGTTAAGAAATTTTTCCATCATTATTTCTTCAAACAGGTTTTCATTCCTTGCTCGCTCTCTTCTCCTAGTACCCCTATGATGTGAATGTTGTTACACTTGACATTGTCCCAGAAGCTTCTGAAACTATCTTTATCTTTTTGGTTCTTCTTGTTGTTGCTGTTCTGAATGGTATCCTCTGCTACTCCATCTTCTATGTCCCCGATTTGATCCTCCGTTAATCCACTCTGTTGATTCTCTCTAATGTACTCTTCATCCCAGATATTGTATTCTTCATTTCTGCCTGTCTCTCTATTATGTTTTCCATCTCCATTTTTATAATTTTTATCTCTTTGCTAAAGTTCTCATGAGTTCACCTACTCTTCCTATAAGTTTCTTGAGCATCTTTATAACCAGTGTTTTGAACTCTGCAGCTGGTATATTGCTTATCGCCATTTTGGTGAATTCTTTTTCTGGAGTTTTGTTTTGTTCTTTCATGTGGGAAATACTTTTTTGTCTCCTTATTTTGACTGCCTTCCTATGTCTGTTTTTATGTGTAAGGCAGGGCTCCTAAGTCTCCCAGTCTTAGTAAAGTGGCTTTATGTAGTGGGTGCACTGTGAGGCCCCTTGGCATAGACCTCAGAGGAGTCCAGCTGCAGGCCAAGTTCAGCCATAGTCTGTGTACCTCCAGAGCCACCTGGTAAGAGTCACCAAGCATTCCACATATGGCTGTAAGCCATGCTGGGCTTATAGGTTCCTCGGGGGTCCAAGTCAGAAACAGAAGCCAGATGCCACTGGAGCGGAGTTTTTGAGCTTCTCAGCAAGAGGTACAGGGCACACCAAGGCCAGATGTTGCTGCTTTGGGTCTGTGAGCCTTTGAGAGATTTTACGAAAGTTCATAGCAAGAGACAGGACAGACCGTTTGTATGGATTAAATCACTGGAAGCGGCTCGGTGGGCCCACAAGTTGGGAGAGGCAGGGGTCTCAGGGTATCACTTGGGCAGAGCAACCTTTGTTATTCAGGTTGATGGCACCTGTGTCTGGAGACTGGGAGACAGCAGGGCTCAACAATGAAATAATGGCTTTTGCCTGCATCTCTATCTGGGCACAAGCTACCCTTATAGGCATCACACTAAAGCTTGATAGCTCAGCATTTTTCCATATGACCCTGGTGCTCAAGCAGCTGCCCCAACACTGGGGCTCAGAGCAAGCAAGTCTATCAGCGAGTAAGACCAGGCCTGAGCCCTGTAAGAGGAAAGTCTCTGCTTCCCTCAGCCCTCCATCTCACTCAGCTACAACCTCCTGGCTGTTTTCCACAGCCAGAAGTTGTGTGGACTTCTTTCCTCAGTACTAAAATCCTGGGTTGGGGAAACAGTGAGTGGTCAGAACCCCTTGCTCCTCAGGTAGAGGGGAAGGCTCTGCAGCCAAGATAGCCCTCCCAATTCTTGATCCCCTCGTGTGGTTGTGGGACAAGGTGTTTCACATCTCTGCCCCTCCTACTATATTTAAGTGACAGTTGGACTTCTGTTCAGCCAAATGTCTGGCAACTCCATACACTGGTAGCTCTGTAGTTTTGTTACAATACTGGTGTGGTCACTAGAAGAGGCTTGTACAGCTTCTGTCTTCTGTGCTCTCTTGAATCTCTCTCTCTAACTTTTTAAAATAAATGTTATTGGAGGTATAAAATTAGGATGTTTATTTGTGATCTTTTTTTCTTAATGTATGCATTTATCACTGTAAGTTCCCTCTTGAAACTCTTTTTGCTACATCTCAGAAGTTTTGATATGTTGTGCTTCTATTTTTATTTGTTTCAAGGTATCTTTTATTTTGCTTTTGATTTCTTCATTGATCCATTGGTTGTTCACGAGTGTGTTGTTTAATCTTCACACATTTGAGAATTTTTAATTTTGCTCCTGTTATTGATTTCTACTTTCATATCATTGTGGTGGGAAAAGATACTTGCTATTATTTTAATCATCTTACCTTTGCAAAGGTTTGTTTTGTGACTGGGATGATTTATTCATCATTGAAAATTGGGTAGGTAAGGGTATAGGGGGTCAAATATATGGGGATAGGAGATTTGACTTTGGGTAGTAAACATACAATGCAATATACAAATGATGTATTATTACATTGTACACTTGAAACTTATATAATTTTATTAACCAACATCACCCCAATACATTTAATTAAAAAAAAAAGTTGGGTATTAAGCCCCTTTCTATTATTGTATTGTCTTCTAGTTTTCTCTTCAGATTTATTACTTGTTTAGTATATTTAGGTGTTTTGATGTTGGGTACATATATATTTACAATTGTTATATTCTCTTGATGAATGACCCTTTTATCATTATATAATGACCATCTTTGTCTCCTGCAAATTTTTTACTCAAAACCTATTTTGTTTGATACTAGTGTAGATACCCATGTTGCCTTTTTGTTTATGTTTGCATGGAATATCTTTTTGCATTCCTTCACTTGGCACATATGTGTGTCCTCAATGCTGCAGTCCTTTGTAGGTTGCATATAGTTGGTTCTTGTTTTTTAATTCATTCAGCTACTCTATGCCTTTTTATTGGGAAATTTAATCCATTTACTTTTAAAGTAATTATTGATAGATACGTACTCCCTAATGCCTTCTTATTGTTTTCTGGATGCTTTGTAGTTCCTTCAGTACTTTCTTTCCTTCTTGCTGTCTTCCTTGTGGGTTGATAGTTTTTCATAGTGGTTTGCCTTGATTTACTTCCATTTATTGTTGATACAACCCACTGTAGGTTTTTGCTTCGTGGCTACCATGAGGCTTTTATAAAACGTCTTATAGATATAACAACCTATTTAAAGCTGGTAACTTAAACCCGATCACATACAAATACTATCTTCTTACTCCCTTCTCAAATTTGTTTTGATGTCACAATTTACCACTTTTTATATTGTGTATCTATTAACAAATTATTGTAGTTTCAGTATTTTTAATACTTTTGTACTTTAATTTTTATATTAAAGTGATTAACACCATATTAGAGTATTAGAGTATCCTGAATTTGACTTTCTAATTACCTTTACTAGTATGTTTTATATTTTTATATGTTTTTATGATACTAATTAGCATTCTTTTATTTCAGCTTGAAGAACTCTTTTTGGTATTTTTTTTCAGTAAGGCAAATCTGGTGGTGATGAACTCCCTCAGCTGTTGTTTGACATAATCTTTATCTCTTCTTTTTCTTAAAAGAACCTTTGCTAAGTACAATATTCTTCATTAAAACTTAAAAAACATATCAGGTAAAATATTCTTGTTTGGCAGTTTTTTCTTACTAAATTTGAGTATATCATCCACTTTCCTCTGGCCTGCAATGTTTTTAAAAAACATTGCTAAGAAAATCACCAATAACCTCATGGAGTTTCCTTTATATGTGAGAATTTTTACTGCTGCTTTAAAATTTTTCTCTTTGTCCTTAATTTTAGACAGTTTTATTATAATGTACTTTTTGGGTTAGACTTTTAGGTGATCTATTAATTTCACGAACTTGCATGTTTAACTTTCCCTATTTACTATTTCTTTAAATAAGCTTTCTGTTCCTTTTCTCTCTTTCTTCTAAAACTCCAGTAATGCATAGATAATTTCTCTTAATGGTAATCCATAATTGATGTAAGCTTTCTTCACTCTTTTTCATTCTCTTTTCTTTTTGCTCCTCTGACTGGATGATTTTAAATGACCTATCTTATAATTCACTAATTCTGCTTGGTCAAGTCTGATGTTGTGGGTCTCTGTTGAATTCTTTATTTCAGTCATCTTATTCTTCAACTCTAGGATTTCTGCTTGTTTTGCTTCATTGTTTATATTTCTTTGTTGAGCTTCTCATTTTGTTCATGCATTGTTTTTATAATTTTATTCAGTTGTCTATGTTTTCTTAGTTCACTGAACTTCTTCAAAAGGATTATTCTGAATTATTTGTCAGACAGTTCATAGATCTCTATTTCTTTTTGGTCACTCATTGGAATGTTATTAATGTCTTATTGTTGTGTCATATTTCCCTGATTATTCATTATCCTTGAGGACTTGCTTTGGTGTTGGTACTCTTGAGAAGTAGGCACCTCTTTCAGTCTTTACAGATTAACTTTGGAGGGCAAAGCCCTTCACCAATCAGCCCCAGAGATTCTGGGTGGCCATACAGTGGTGTTCCTGGGAAGGCTTGCTACTGGAAATTTGGGTGGCCTGGTGCTGGGGTGTTAATAACCTGGGATGGCAATAGTCAGCCTGGCACTGGGTCCTATAAGAATCCTGTGTTCACAGATGTCCTCCTGTAATCTGGGTTTGCTGGTGTTTATTGAGAACCTAGGGCCTCTGGAGGCACCCACATCTGCAGGAGATAGCTGGTGCTGGAGTGTGTTGGGGGAATGGTGTCACAGGAGCCATCTGAGCTCACTGGAGCCAACTGGTGCTGTGGTGAGCCAGAAGCATGGATTTACAGGAAACTACAAGGGTCCTGGTTCCATAAGAGTGGCCAGTGCTGGAGTGGGGTAATACTAGGAGTCTGGGTTTGTCTGAGCCCACTGGGCTCCTAGGGCCACAGGAGCTGCCTGGGGCCATGATAGCCGAAAGGTGGTATGGTAGATTTGGGGCCTGGGTTCACGAGGGCCCTGTAGAATCCTGGGGCCAAGCAAGCTTCCTGGAGCAGTGGTAGCCACCTGGTGGTTACCTGGTGCTGCTTGAACTTACAGGCACCTAGGATCGTAGGGGCCTTTGGAGAATCTGAAACTGAGGAAGCCACCTGTGGCCACTGGAGAGGCCTGGGGCCACTGGTGCTGGTAGGTGCCAGGGTGAATTGGGGATCTGGATTTGCAGGAGCCTCCTGGGAATTTGGTACTGCCAGAGTCGTCTGAAGCCTGGGAGCCTCTTGGAACCACTAGAGCCAGCAGGCTCAGGGTGAGCTGGGCACTTCAATTCATGGAAGCCTGTTGGAAACCTGGTGCTGTAGATGCTGTCTGGGGCCATTTCAATCTGTAGTTGCAGGGGTGAGCTGGGGACCTAGATTCGTGGAAGCCCACTGGGAACTAAGTGTCATAGATGTCACCTGGTGCAGTGGGAGCCGTAGGGAGCCATGAGAGCTGTGTATTTCTTCCTTTAATTCTGTCAGTGTTTGCTTTCTATATTTAGGAGTTCATGTCCTGAGGCTCCCATAGGACTATAGTTCCCTGGACCTCTCTCAATCTTCAGTGCCCACCATCACTTTCAGTAGCCTCCAACCTGATACCCAGACTATGCCACCATTTCTGTCAATTCTATGAGTCAAACAAGGCAGAAACTAGTTCCTCAGGTGGCCCAAACACTAGCCAGAATAGTGTAAGCAAATCTCACTTTTTCCCTTCCATTTGGAGGGCAGAGTTGGGAATTGAGTGGCTTCATCCTGACCATGCCATGTTGCACCAAGGAGTGGGTGAGGCAGAAATGAGCAAAAATGCCATAAATGTTCCTAACATTTTTGAGTGTGGTTCTTCATTTCGTGAGGTGTTTGCTTGGTTAATGCAACTTCTTAACTGATTTCTAGGGTTCCCACAAAGCGTCTTTGGTCCATCTACTGGTTATTTGGTGCTTCTGTCGGGGAAAGGAGGGCCTGAAGCTTTCTTGCCTACAGTTCTTGCTGATGATGTCACTCTGGAGTTCTGAGTCATGTAGCCCAGAAAGTTAAGTTTGGTTCCCTCCCTTGCCAAACCGGGGGACTCAGCAGAAACATGGTCTCTCTTTGTGTTTTAGTATCCTTAATTGAAAAATGGAAATAACGACAGGTTGTTTTAAGTTTTCATTGAAGTAACATATAAAACTTTTTAGAACAAGTCAAGCCAAATGTTTGGTAGTAGTTATTATTTGTTGTCCAAAGGCCTTAATTTTTGAGAAACCCAACTATCACTACTGATCAATGCTTATAGAATGTTGGGTATATGTTAGGAATTATATCACTAAAGTATTTTCAGGCAAAAGGCTTATATACACATGTATATACCTGAGAAATTGGTTTGTTGGCTTGTGCATTGGTATATGGTTGTAAATGCACACCTATGGGTGTGTATGCTAAACACATATGTCCATGCCAGTGTGCCAGTACCTGTTTCTGTGGGGGGCAATGCACAGAGGGTTTCATATGTAGTACATGTTAATTATTTCAAAACACAGAGGCACTGATAAACATGTGCACCAATATGTCTGTGTCCTGACCTGGAGTAGATCCTGGCTATTTTCAAGGAGTTGAGCATTGAGGACACATATCTGTTCAGGCAAATGGGAATTTTCCCAACAATGTTCACATAGACAAACCTTGTAGACTTAAACTCTCAGAAAAAATACCATTATCTAATAATAATAACATAGACACTATTCTAAGAACTTACATATATGAACTCATTTAATAATCACAAAAACCTAAAGAAGTAGTCTCTTGTATTATTACTGCCATTGTACAGATGAGAACAATGAAAGGATAGAGAGTTGAAGTGTCTTGTCCAAAGACCAAGATCTAGTAAACAACAGAGCCCAGGTTTGAATCTAGATGATTTTGATTTCAGCTCATGTGCACTTAACATTTTTCATCTATTATAATGGTTGCACAAAGTCTAACCATAGCCATATTTTCCCTAGGAAGCATGAAAGCATCACCCCGCAAAAAGAAGACAACGCATTTTGATGGTAAATGTGAGGGAGACAAAGGAGTGTGCAGAAATAAATGCAAACAATCAGAAACTAAAATATACAGCTGTGAAATCAACAAAATGTGTTGTGTGAAATCATCTTCAGCCAATCCTACTAGCAAAATTGTGGAAGATATTGACTCGCCAAAATATGTCACCGTCAAAAGTAAACATTTCTACTAAAGATTCTCAACTTTTTCTTCTTCTAAACATCTTCCTGTCAAATATTTTCACTATAAAATTGCATTCCAGCCTCCTGTTTCTGTCTTTTATTCTATGAAGGTTCATTATTGGAAGAGGGAAGTAGGATGGGAGTCATAAAACTTGGTAAAAGATTTTCGGTTAAAAAGGTAAATAAAAAGCTGGGAGAGTTCAGCAGATATAGAGGGTACAGAAGTAGGGAGATTATATTTCATGTTGCTTACAAAAGACAGTGAAAAAGACATGGACAGGCACTTCATAAAATTGAATACTTAAATGGTCACTAAATATAGCATGAGATATCAGTACTCATTAGTTATCAAGAAAAAGACAATTGAAATTTCAGTAAGATGTTATTCAGCATATGCCAAAATGGATGAGCACATGACAATTCCATATGGTGGTGAGGATGAGAAGGAACTTGAATCCGCATATATTGTTCATAGATATATAAATTAAAAATTGAACATATGCATTCCATATGCTTCACTATACTTAAGCATACACAAAACAGAAATGGGTATATGTATATCAAATCATCACATTGTATATCAATTTATCCTGCCTTAAATTATACTATTTTATTTGTAAAAAAAAAAAAACATAAAATAGATATAAAGGTTTCTCTGGGGGAAAAATGAACGAGGAAGATATGTTGTTTAGGGTAGGTAACAGTATTGTTAGGTGTTGCTTACAGAGAAGAATAATTTTGGTGTGTGAGAATCTTCCCAGAAAAAGGGGAAGCCTATAAAAAGGGGGCGAGAAACAAATCAATTCCCAGGAGCACAAGTAGCTTGTGAGATCCATGGTAGGAACTAAAAGGGAAACTACCAAGGTGGGCAGGAGATTATTATAAAGATAGTTTATAATTGATTCCTATAATTGTTCTATAATTATTGAAGGGTTTGAAAGGAAAAATTAAAATGTCAGATGGGTTTTAGATATGATCTGGCAACTATATAGAAAGATTGAAGTGAGTCAAAGTTATAATGGGGGACAAAGAGACTGATAGGATGCAAAAGTTATAGTATGTATGCATTAATTTGCTAGGAGTACTATAACAAAGTACCACAGACTGGGTGTCTTAAATAACAGAAATTTATTTTTCGACAATTCTGTAGGCTAAAAGTCCAAGATCAAGGTATTTGTGGAGTTGGTTTGTTCTGAGGCCTCTCTCCTTGACTTGTAGAAGGCTATCTTTTCCCTGCGCCTTCCTTTCTGTGTGTTTCTGTGTCCTAATTCTCTTATAAGGATGCCAATTCTATTAGATTAGCCACCCCCAATGAACTCATTTTAACTTAATTACCTCTTTAAATTTAGACTCTATATCCAAATATAGCCACATTCTTTGGTATTGGGGATTAGAATCAACACAAATTAATTTTGATGAGACACAGTTTAGCCAATAATAATGGGCAAGGAAAGTGATGGCTGAAGTAGAAGAGTAGAGATAAGAATGGAGGATAGGTGTTATGGAGGCAGACTTGGAAAGTCTTTGTGGCTAACATGATGTAAGGAGGACAGTGAGGAACAAGAAGGTATCCAAGATGTATTTTGGGATTATGGTTTGAATAGTTAAGTTGAAGCCACTTTCCTTTTCTCAGTCTCTCTCCATCCTTCATGCCTTTTTTCTCTAAGGTGGAATCTTTTGAAGTTATAAGCAGAGAGTAGATTTTTACTGTAATTTCAAGGATGGAGAAGGCTTTATGAGTTGAAAGTTATATGGAGTTTATAATCTAGTTCAACATTTCCATTTGGGGGATAAACAAACAGGCCTGGAGTAGTAAGGTGACGAGTTACATCCCATTAGTGCAACTGGATTTCACCTGCACCCTTTTCACTTCTTTAGGACTAAGGATCTGGAGTCATATTTACCTAATTCTCTAAGACTCCTGGGTCCATTTGTGGGCATAATTTCTCTAGCCAAAAATATATAAAAACTCTTGGTACAAGAACAAGAAAGTCTAAGAATTTTCCGTAGCCATTAGGGGTAGTCTGGGTTGAAGTTGAAGTAGTAATTGAAATCACAGTGTCAGTCTCAGACCAGAATCTGAGATCTGGTTTCTGGTTCACTCTCTAGATAGCCTAAGGATATCCATCAGCTTTGAAACATGAATGTTACTTCATAGATTGCAGTAGGGAAAAAAGAGAGAATTGATGGGAAAGTACTTTGAGAAATGAGTTGAAAGGTTAGATGCTACCATTATTGTGATGATTGCTGTACTTTGTCTTTAGTCTGTGTTCTCCAAATAATTATGCTTTCAGAAGCTAGGGATAATTTTCAACTTTAGACCTGACTGGCATTGGCTTCTAAACTAAGACTGTCTGATTAGTAGGAATAACTCTCTCTTTAACTGCAACTCAGGATAATTTTTATTTATGCCACTTAGTGCTGGGTTTGTTCCACATTTTAATGACAAGAAGGCTCATAAAGTTTTCCCTTTCACCACATCTACATTAAGGAAGTGGGTCCTGGGTGGTAAGAGTAGAGGGTAGTTTTTTTGTTTTATTTATTTATTTGGTTTTGTTTGTTTGTTTGTTTGTTTTACTACAACAATCATTTTCCATTTTGAAGAAGCGCAAGGATGGAAAGTCCTGCTATTAAACTGGCTCTCCATGTCTTTTGATGCAAGTCATTTAAACTCTGAGATTTAATTTCCTCTTCCGGAAAAGGGATGTAATTCACTGCACAGGCATACCTCATTTTATTATGCCTCACAGATCTTGTGGGTTTTGGTGGGGTTATTTGTTTGTTTGTTTTTTGGGGTTTTTTTACAAATTGAAAATTTGTGATAACAATCAGCAAAATGATTATGACTTTCTGAAGGCTTAAATGATGAGTTAGGATTTTTTAGTTATAAAATATTTTTTATAGTTTTTTAGACATAATGTTATTGCACAATTAATAGACTACAGTATAGTGTAAACAGAACTTTTATATGCCCTGAAAACCAAGAAATTTGTGTGACTCACTTTTTTGCAATATTTGCTTTATTTTGGTTCAGTCTGGAATGAAACCTACAGTATCTCTGAGGTATACCTGTAGTCCCAACATCATGGAGCTATTAAGATAAAGTGAACTTATGCATGCAAACTACGTAGGACAAGGCCTTGCACTCAGCAAGTTCTTAGTAAACGTTGAGTTGTTTTCGTTTTTGTTTTTTACTATTTTTCCCTTCATTTGGTTAGGATGGAAATGGTTGCCTCCTGATCAGACCACATGCCAATCTTTGGAGAGCAAAGTGTGAATAGGGGATTGTGATAAGAGGTAAATGCTGAGTGAGACCATGAGGCAGAGCCTTGGGCTAAATCTTGAGCTAAATAAGCAAAAAAAGACCTCTGGATCGCACTGGCCTATCTCAGAAACCCAGGATGAGATATTAGATGAAAATGTGTGGCCAAGGTTTGTATTTGTGTTAAAAACTTCCACATTCAGGGACCTAGTAGCACCTCATCAGAGGCTTAGGAATTTAGGATCCAGATCCTAAAAAATTGTCTTACCATGAGAATCAATGTTATCAGTCATATCCTGGGACAACTTAGAGAGGTTAGGCTACAGAGGACTAGAGAGAAAAGGTATGATAGCTGGAATCAGCATATTTTCTTTAATGGATTATGTAAGGATTCAGCAGAAATCTAAGGACCTAAGGACCATGCAGGCATCCAGATAGTCATTTCACTGACTCATTAAAATGACTGTTAAAATTCTTTTGTCATGAGTCTTAAATAGATACTTAGTTGTACTTGCCATAGTCTTACATGTGTCCTTTGTTTCTTGGGAAGGTCTGATGATATCTGCTTTACTAGAAGGATGCAGCAAAATACCCCCACCCAATTTTTCTTCCTTCTTTTCATTTTTTTTTTTTTTGCAAGATATCCTGCATCTGTCAATTCTATAATTGCACTTTTGGGCCCATGCGTCTATCAAAATAAAGAAAAATATAAACAAAAATTTGAAAAAGACTAAAGACTACTATACTAAGGGTATTGATAATTTTAGTAATAATGGTTAGAATGAACTATTGAAATATAATGACATTCTTGGGAAAATTCAATAAATGCATGCATGTAGAATGACTATTGCTGGTCTTGACATGTACTAGATATGAACAGTTACTGTCCTTTCAAATGGACTTTATTTCTTTACTTATAATATTCCCATAATTTTTCACAGTGTCAACACTGGTTCCTCCTTATCTCCAAATCTAGATGCTTGCCAAGGAATGGGCCTATACCTTCAATTATCTGTTTTCCTCCTCCATTCATTATTCACTCAGTAATGATTTCTTGGGCACCTACCATGTGACAGGAACTGTTCTAGGTGCATGCCCCAGATTATGCCTAGAGCAGGACTTTAAACATTGAATGATAAATTTATATTGCTGACCTGTAGGTTCATGTTTTAGATGGTGTAACACTCTACCTTTATATGATTTATTGTTTTTGACTCAGCCCTACCTAGGTCAACAAATCACACAGTGAAGGCTCAGCTTCCTTAGCACGTTGGGTTCAGTTGAGAGCTCATAGTATTGATGTAAATTACAGATTCCTTGTATCTGTTTTTCCCTAAAACTGCCCTACTGGTAGAGAATTCCCAATTCTCTCTTTCTCAACAGGATGTTCAGACTGGAAAAATCAGAGTCAAGATGGGTCTGATTCCATGAGTTAAGGTGTAGATTCATTCTCCAAAATGATTTTTGCATCTGTAACTCCCACTTCTATTCTGGTTGCCCTCACCAGAGTTTAAGGCAGGCTTAAACCATCTCAGGGTTAGCCCAGCATTACCTTCTTTGGCTTCTAGAACAACTGAGTGGTTGACAAAGACTTTCAGTTTGGAAAGCTGATACAAGGGAAGATGCAACTTCCAACATCGATGACCCAAAGAAAAATCATGGAATTAAAAATGATAAGCTTTAGAATCCCCAGGAAGCCTAAGTGGAAACATTTCCATTAGCAAGTTATTCACCACTTGGCTATGAAACCAACTGTGTTTTTAAAGAGCTCTGGCCATGTTCAATTTGGAATCCAGAATCTTTTGCCCTAACCCCAGCACCACTTTGAACCTGTAGCTATCTAACATCAACATACAAATTTTCACTATATATTCTAAGACAATACCAAGGTACCTCCTCTGATTGCTTTAGAGGAGGATTTAAAGGCAAATAACAATGGAGAGGTGAAGTAATAGGACTGATCACTGCAAGAGCAGGTATCAATTGGAAGTGAGATTGAAGTGGAAATGCCTATTGGCACTTGGGCCAACAATATTAAGGACACTAGAGATGTTGTGGTTGCTTCTGCATATGGAAGGGACTTTATACAAGATACCCTGGCTTCTGCTGATATACACCAGGTTCCCAAATCAGAAGCACCATCATGGTCAAGTGTGACAGACTGCCCTTACTATAAAGCATATTCATTATAAGTCTTTTTACCAGATCTCAGCCATCCCCATGGGCTGTCCCCCATACATTTTCAGTTTCCCAATGATTCTATGGGTAAGATTCCATTCTTATTCTCCTTTATCTCCTCTTCATAGTCTGGCTACCTAGAGAAGCCTGAGACAGAACCTTGTGAGGACAGCTAAGGCCAGGAACAATTTAATGTATCCTAACAGGGGTAAGGAATGATCTGGCAGCACACTGATTGGGCTAAGAAAAGTAGGTCCATACTACCCAAAGCAATCTATAGATTTGACACAATCCACATCAAAAGTCTAATGGCATTTTTCACTGAACTAGAACAAATAATCCTAAAATTTATATGAAACCACAAAAGGCCCTGAATAGCCACAGTAATCTCGAGAAAGAAGAACAAAGTTGGAGGTATCACACTACCTGAAATAAAACTGTACTACAAGGTTATAGTAATCAAAACATCATGGTAAAGCAGACACATAGATTAAAGGAACAGAACAGAGAGCCCAGAAATAAGCCCACACCTATATGATCAATTAATCTATGATGAAGGAGGCAAGAATATACAATGGGGTAAAGGTCGTCTATTCAACAAATAGTATTGAGAAAACTGGATGATACCTGTGAAAAATGAAAACAGACCATCTTCTTACATCATATACAAAAATAAACTCAAAATGGATTAAAGAATTAAATGTAAAACCTGAGACCATAAAACTCCTAGAAAAAAACATAGGCAATAAACTCTCTGACATAGCTCATATTAATACTCTTTTTTTATATGTATCTCCTCTGGCAAGGAAAAAGAAAAAAAATAAATAAATGGGACTACATCAAACTAAGAAGTTTTTGTACAGCAAAGAAAACCATCAACTGAACAAGAAGACAATCTACTGAATGGGAGAAGATAGTCACCAATGATACATTTGATAAGGGATTAACACCCAAAATCTACAAGGAACACATATAACTAAACATAAAAAAAAAAAAATGCAATTAAAAAAAGAACAGAGAACCTGAATAGACATTTCTCCAAAGAGGACATACAGATGGCCAAAAGACATATAAAAAGACGCTAACCATCATGAATTATCAGAGAAATGCAAATTTAAACCACAATGAGTTATCATTTATATCTGTCAGAATGGCCTTTACCCATAAATCAACAAACAAGTGTTGACGAGGATGTGGAGAAAAACGATCTTTCGTGCACTATTGGTGGGATTGTAAATTGGTGCACCCACTATGAAAAACAATGAAGGTTATTCAAAAAATTAAAAATAGAACTACTTTACGACCCAGCAGTTTCACTTCTGGGTATGTATCTGAAGAAATCCAGAACACTAATTCAAAAATATATAAGCACCCCTAAGTTTATTGCAGCATTATTTACAATAGCCAAGATATGAAAACAACCGAAGTGCCGATCAGTAGATGCTTGGATAAAGAAGAGGTGGAACATGCATACAATAGAATATTACTCACCACAAAAAAAAGAATGAAACCTGACATATGCAAAAAAATGGATGGATCTGGAAGGTATTATGGCAAGTGAAATAAGTCAGACTGAGAAAGACAAACATTATATAATCTCATTTACATGAGGAACCTAAAGATGGGAGGGGCATCGGGGAGCTGGGTGGAAAAGTTGAAAAGATTAAGAAGTACAGACTGGTAGTTACAAAATAATCATGAGGACATAAAAAAAAACATAGGGAATATAGTCAATAATATAGTAATATCAATTTATAGTGCCAGGTAGTAACTGGACTGAAGGAAATCACTTCATAAATTATGTGAATGTCTGACCATTATGTTATGTTGTACACCTGAAACTAATATAAAATATTTAATGTCAGCAATAATTTAAAAATCAAAAATGGGGGGAAAGGTGAAGAAAAATAAGAGGTTCAAACATCCAGACATACAGCAAATAAGTCATGGGGATGTGGTGTACAGCATAGGGAATATAGTCAATAACATTGTGATAGCATTGTACAGTGTCAAATGACTTACAATGGTGATCACTTCTTTAGGTATATAAATGTTTGAAGACTATGGTTTGTACCTGAAATTAATATAATATTATATGTTAGCTATATTTTAATAAAAATATTTTTTAAAATGCCCCAAGAATCATGAGAAAATCAGAGGTTGAGGGTCTAAAAATTGATACCCTTAAATTGTCAATGTACATGTCTTGGGAAAACTTTGTAACCATTATCTTAGTTTGAATACTAATATATATTTTGAGACCTTATATTTATTGAGAAGACTGCATGAACAACATGTTCTCAAATTTCTATTTGAACATTTACCATGTGGTGGCACTGGTCTAGCAGCTCAAGACACAGCTATGAGCAGAATCAAGGTGTCAGGACTACATGTACATTATGGTGGTTGTGACTGCCCATAAATAAGTAAATAATAATTCCGAAGGAGACTAAAGAGATATGCAAAATAATTTCAAAGAATTTAACTGATAGGAAGAAAATAATACAAATTTGAGTAAAGAGTGGTTGCAGGACCAAGATGCTTTCTAAAAAGATGGTATTTGAGGCAAAGATATAGAAAAAGAGTACTCTAGGCTGAGGCAGACTGGTGACCTAGGAAGGTCTTTATGGTGAAGAAATGCCTCTGTGAAGAGCTGATATGTTACCTGTATGATGAGCTGTCAGCCACACCAAGAAATAAAGAAGAGCAGTTTAGGTTGAGATACACTTGGAAGAAAGTGATCAGTTTGTCCCAGTTTGCTAAAGACTTTCTTGATTTTGGTACCGTAATTCCTATGATCTGGAAAGACCCTCGGTCCCAGCAAACTTGGATGATTTGTCCAATGGTCTAAAATCTATTGGAATTTGAGGTCTACTGAAGGGTCAGTAGTCTGATGGCCAATGTCCAAACTACAGCCATGGTCACTGGAAGCTTGATCTAAACAAAAATGTAAAAAATTGGGGTACTAAACCTTCTTAATTCTGAGACATTTAGACATCTGATACTGTGGTTCTCAGTAGCATCCCAGCCTTAGCCCAATATGTTAATAATTAATTAACCTTATAGTTAATAACTGCTTCTCCGTGATATCAGAGAGCAAACTTGCTGATCCATCAGTTATCATATAAATAGCACTCACACGCATATAGCCACACAAAACACAGATACCTTACACATAACTAGCATTCATGCACAAAATGAAGATCTGGAGAGGCATGCTATGAAATCATCATAGTTGAGTCTACGGCCATGCCACCCTGAACAAGCCCAATCCCATTTGATCTCAGAAGCTAAGCAGGGTTGGGCCTGGGTAGTACTTGGATGGGAGACCATCTAGGAAAACCAGGTGCTGTAGGCACAAAAAATAAAAAATAAGGGATTATAAGATGACAAGGTCCTTGCAATCTGTGAGGTCAACCAAGGGTTGCCTCACCTAAAAAAAAAAATAAAATCATCATAGTTGGAAGTTGGACTTTTGAATAGAAAGAACATTGAAAAGATAAGTAGAATTTGTGATGCAGCTTTCAATTTTGCAGGATGTGCTCTTAAGACAAGTCCTACTTTCATCTCTAGTTAAATCAGTGTTTGTGCGGAATGAGGTAGTTTCTAACTTTAACTGTGCTAGTTCCTAACTGAAGCCTTAAAAAAAGTTTGACCTCATGATACAGATAGGCATTTAAAGTCAGAGCTTACAATAAATGGTGGGGGTGGGGAAGGGAGAACTTGTCTCAAACTTTTTATGTGCCTTCATAGATTCTTTCATACATGATTCTTGCAGTTCCACATCTAGGCCTTCTTCTTTCTTCTTCTTCTTCTTTTATTTTTTTCATGGAAAAATATACAAACACACAAATGTTCATTTTTGACCAAATATTAGATCATATATTTTAATACATGTGGGGGAAGACAGCTCAAAAATTTAAGCCCAATATAGAGAATCCTTATATTTTCTACACACTTCTCTTTGCATATCTCTAAATTGTAAGATAACTCTCTTGACTCTTGTCTTGACAGTAGCATTATGTCCATCTTCATGTTATCTAATCCCCAAAAGAAATAAAATCAGTAGAATTGGCTTCTTGGATATTCTTCTCAATTGTTATCTCAAGGGTTCCACATTCAGGAGGAAACATTAATTAGGTGTCATCATTGCTCTTAAAAGGATATTACACAGATGATGTAGGAATTTTCGTCATGGGAGTCGTCGTGGTTTCAGCAGTTTGTTCTTCATCTGTGCCAATTGTTAATTGATCATTTAACCTAGACACAGGGGAACTAGAAAACACATCCTGAGTATTAAAATGGACAGTAAAATCTTCTACTGGGGGAAGTAGTGGCCTTCGGGTGTGTTCATCGAATTTTATGGGAGTACAACAATTAAGCTTGTTCATACAGAGAATTTTGTACCTTTCAGTAAATAAACATTGTCTTCTGCAGGATCCTACTTTATTCTTCCAGCATCTTTTTGTTTCCCATCCAGCTGCAAAGAATATAAGTAGGTCAAGTGTTAAATTATAGCAAACATGATAAAGTGTATATTTAAAATTGTAATATATGCCACCAAAGAAATTGGTGTGGGGAGGGTAAAGAGAGAGATAAAAGAGGAGGAGGAAGAAGAGACAGAGCAGGTAGACATACCAACAGCTGATTTTTAAGTCAAAGCAAGAAGGATAAAAGGAGCCCTCAAGGTACACAGAGGGCAAAGATTATTTCAAGAAAGGACCAGCAAATGTTCAGTCCAAGTGTTGAGAAACTGCATAGTGTCTTTAAGGTATCTAGAGAAGGCTGATGAGTCTAAAGCATAATGTACAAAGAGCAAAGGAATATGATATGAAATGAACTTGAAGTAACAATGCCATCTCCCAGTCACTTTAGACCATTATTAAACATTTTTATTTCTTTCAAAATATAACATGAGCTAATTTACTTTATTTTCTAGATGGTTAGTTATGATGCATGTGAAAATTAGACTAGGAAAAAGAAAGAATAGAATCAGGGACACATGTTAGAGGATTTGGTCAGGTAAGACGTAATTGTGGCTGTACTGGGGCTGTGAGAGTTGTGGAAAGAAGAGGACAGATTTCAGTCCTCAATTGTTTGGATCTAAAGTCAGAGGAAGATAGAGAAATCAAAGTGCACCACTCTATTTCTGAACTGAGTTAGGGTAGATTAGTGATACTTGCCATGGATAGAATAGTAAACTGAGGAAAGAACAAGATTTGAAGAGAAGAGAAGAAGGTAGGCTCAAGTATATGCTTTGGGGCATATAACATATAACATAATGTCACAAGGCAGTGGGATATACCTGTAAGATCTCAGTAGACAAGTTTAAACTCTAGGTGTAAATTTTGTAATCATCACTTATGTATAGCATTTAAAACTATAATGATAGATAAAATATAGTGAGTTGGAATAGCAAGAAAAGAAAAGAGGACACAATTAAATTCTGGTCAGGAAGAAAAGACTCAAAAGGAACAACCAGATAAATTAGAGCAAAATGGGAGAATGAGATTAGATGAGATTAGATTAGTTTCCCAAAAAGCAGACCTTGGGGGAAAATTGAGTCTAATAATTAAATTGAGAGATGTTCTCCACCATTCAAAAACCGTTTTGGAATGGGAAACTTGGGGAAGTAAGAAAGCAAAAAAGAGGTGAGTTATACAGTTGGTTACTACAGTGATTGACTAAAGTACAACCCGAAAGGGAACTCTGGCAGACAACATATGAAATAAGCCTCAGAGTGATTTTTCTTGAGAGTCAAAGGAGCTGGAGTGTTTATCCACCATCCTACAAGCCAGTAGTTGATAGGTTATCCCAGAGTGAGCTGATAATTCCCTATCATTTCTGGATTGTCCTGTATGTGAGGTATTTCACAAATAATCAACCGAACTGTGAGGATACTGCCAGTTACAGCTCAAGATGGCATGCATGAAAATGGCCAATATTAAAAGGATACAAGGAAAGTGGTCTCAGACATGGCTAGATGATGCAAATGAGGAAAATGTCTTAAAGGAATGGGTCAGCATTTGTAGGACAAAACTGCTGAGAGGTTAAGTGAGATAAGGGTAGACTGTCCATTGCATTAAAAAGTAGTGCCTGTAGACAAAACTCTTAAGAAGGTTAGCTCTGAGGAAGAGCAGAGAAATAAAAAAGTTCTTGAAGAAAAATATGGGATCAAGGGAGAGTTTTTCACATTTGTTTTTAGAATGGGAAATAGCAGAGCATGTTTGCAAACTATTAAGAGGAAACATAGAAAGGAAGAAATTGATGTACAATAGGGAAATGAAACAACAGGAGGGCATAATCCTGGATAAAGTGACAAGGATCAAAATCACTATATGGCAGATTGACTAAGACGAAGAAGACACCTCCTCAGCTATGTCAAGAAGGAAAGAGAAGATGGGTGCAAGGGCCTACTAGTATGAATGTTGGCAGTAGTAAAAAGAAAAATTTCTATTTGAATTTTTTAAATCATGAAGTGTAGGATAAAGTCATAAGCTGGGAGGAAGGGTTATGTAGAAGAACGGAGTAGGAGAATAAAAATGAAAAGAATGTCAATACAAAATAGCTGTCTAGGAAAGAGAGGAGATGAGCTCACAAGAGAAACATATTAAGATTTCTCAATAGCACAATAATTCATTTCAGGGGTGCATATTTGAATCTAAAGTAAAACTCATCTCGTCTATTATATGATCATTTGTCAAGCAAACTACATGAACATCTTTCTCAGTGAATTACCTGAGAAGTATCAAGGTTAGTGTGTTCAAAACAAAGAAAGTAGCTAGAACAAAATTACTGTGTTGAAGGAAGCCTAGAATATATGAGGAAGAGCAAATAATTCTCAAAAAACCTGTTTTGGATTTAATTTGATAATGTATAAAAAGTACCTTTCATGGGTTGACATATATAGAACTTACAATAACTTGGCTCCTATAGCCTCCTCAGGACATATTGATTTTATTCCACTTCTTCAATGATTCATTCTCTTATTTTCTAGCCCCAATTTAGTTGGCTCATAATAGAATTTTCTGTAAGTTTCAAATGTAGACATCCCACTTCTTTCATCCAAAATAAAATCTAACATTGCTTCTTCATTCTTCACTTCTACAGATTATTTCTTAATTTTTCTTTTCCTCCAGCGTACCCATACTTGAAACCTAGGGACTCTCAGCTCTTCTCATCCCTTCTTGAACCCTTTAAATCATATTTTTCTGTCCATTTTTCTTTGCAATTGTTTCTCACTTGCATTACTCTCTATTTCTTTCTAACTATTATCTCCAAAGTGAAATTTAGGGAACAGCCCCTCATTCAACCCAGTAATGAGCCCCTAACTGTGGTAAACTCTATTCTAGGACCTTGAGGTATATTTGTGAACTAAACAGACAAAATCTCATGGAGATTATTTTCTAGTAGGGGGAGACAGAAAATAAAAAAGAAGTAAATTATCTTGTATGCAAGAAGGTGATAAGTGGTTTGTAGAAATAAGAGAATAGATTTAAGCAGAGTCTATTTGGAATGTCATGAGCACAGATTGCCATTTCTTAAACAGCAGTTAGCTTAGGTCTTGAAAAAAAGTGACAATTAAACAATAACTTGGAGGAGGAAAAGGCATTAGCCACATTTGTATCTGAGGCAAATGCATTTCAAGCAGAAGAAACAAATAAAATGCCCTGGGTTGAGCAAGGCTGGTGTGTTTGAGGAAGAGCATTGAGCTTAGTACGATAGTAGGAGATAAGGTGAGAGAGGTCATTAGGGCCAGATCATGGAGGGCCAGGTGGCCAGTGTAAGGACCCAGGTTATTGTTCTGAATGAAGAGGGGGCCCTTGCAGAGTTACGAGCAGAAGAGGTACACGGACTACAGGAGGAAAGGGTAGAAGGACAGAGATGTGAGAAGCTATAGCAGTAACGGGTAAGAGGTCATAGTGACTTGAATCAGTGGTAGCAATAGATATGGTGAAATTGGTTGGTTCTGGATATAATTTGCAGGGTGATGTAACAGACTTCCTGATAGCTATGGATATCACAGCTAAAAATATCAAAGGTAATTCCAAGAATATAGCTTAAGCAATACAACAAAGGCAATTGGGAGTAATCTATAACAATGTATTTTTTTAGAATAGTCTGGAATTATTACGTTTATGACTTGTGGCTTCCATCATCAATATCTCAAAATCAAAAAACTAAACAATAACAACCGTATTATTTCAGGCACATTAGCCATCTAGCCAAAACATTATCTCATGTGAATCCTCTCTAAAACATACCAGATATAAAATTAGACAGTATCAACTTCAAGATAGCTATTGACAGTAGTCCAGTGATGGACAGCTTGGCTTGGTAAAAAGTTTATTTATAGAGACATGTATCTCACCCCAAAACACACAAAAATAAACTTAAATACATCAAATAGTTAAATTTTAAAACAGAATCTATAAGGGAAAATCTGTATATCAATAGGTATAAAAACCACACCCTCAAATAAATTGGAATAGTCAAAACCAGACAACTTGTAGAAAAATTAAAATACACAATTAATATGTATTTAAAGTTTGACTTCTCCATAGTCAAAGGAATAGAAAACATTATACATTTAGATATTTTTCCTCATTTAAAAAATTTGCAATATTCAGAAATTGAAAATACACTAAGCAGACAGGAATAAGGTGCATATCTAAGAATTTCATGTTGAATGTTCATGTCTAAGAATGATTATATAGAATCTACTTGTTATGAAACATAAATACACTTATTAGCAAAGGAATAAGGACTTAAATGTACAATTATAAAATAATACAAATAATTTAAGGACATTCATTTCATAAAATTTTATGTTATTGAAAATTCAGTTTTTGAAAAATATTTGATATGTGGGAAAATACTAAAATATGATAGAAAATTTTAAAGTAGGCTACATGTTTTTATTCTCATGGTACCCAAGACATGTGAGGAAGAGCAACGGAGCAAAAACCTTATTTTTACTTCTTTACTACTTCCAAACTTTCTAAAATTTTAGCAAATATTTTATAATCAGAATTGAGGGCAGGTATTAACACTTTGCCTCACTTACTAAATCAACCTATCTCCATGTGAAACAAGATACAGGATCATAGGCATATTTATGTTTATTTCATGGCAGTGAATATCTTTCTAAGCAAAATATAAGATGTCCAAATTTTTAGCTAGCTTTCTTAGCATATAAAGAACTTTTAAAAATCAATAAGAAAGCATTCAGAAATCCAATAGAAAAGATGTTCTAACTCATTTATAATTGAAGTGTGACAAATTTAAACAAAAATGAGATATTTTTACACATCAAATGAAATAGTTGAAAAAATATGATAAAAATGTAATGATAAGCACATGGGAAGCTGACACATGCTCGTGATAAGAATGAAAAGTGCTATAGCGCATTTGGTGAGTTGTATGACAACCTTGTGTGTGTGTGTATGTGTGTGTGTGTGTGTGTTTTCGTGTGTATAACCATGAAAGAAAAGACATTTGTTTACAAATATTTCCTACTGACTTGTTTCTGATAGTAGACTGCTTTTCCAGCAGTAGTGGATGAATTAAATTAAGTAAAAAAAAACATTTCCCAAAGTATCCTACAATAGATGATTAAAGTATCCTACAATAGATGATTGATTATATGTGGTACATATACACAACAGAATATTACTCAGCCATAAGAAAAGATGAAATACTACCATTTGTGACAATATAAATGAACCTCGAGATAATCATGCTAAGTGAAATAAGCCAGAGAGAAAAAGTTGAAAATCACATGACATCACTTATATATGGGATATAAACCTAAAAGCAGCAAATGAACAGGACAAACTAACAAAGACTCATGGTCATGGACAACAAACTAGCAGTTACTAGAGGGGAAGGGGAAGGGGAGAAGGGTATGTAGACAGGGTAAAGGGGGCCAAATATGTGGCGACAGGAAGAAATCTAACTATGAGAGGTGAACACACAGTGTAAATATATATATGATTTACTGTTAAAGTATACAGCTGAAACTTACTGAATTTTGTTAACCAATGTCACCATAAAAAACAGTTCACCCACATACCCCCCTTAAATTCTATGAATGCATTAATAATAACGAAGTTGGCTTATATATTGATGTCTTTAAGACATAGTGCTAGTATATTTCAAAAGAATCCACATAGTTCATTTACACAGGATTTTTAAAAATCTAGGCAATATCATACATATATGTTATATAATATATATTATGATATATATATATATATCAGCTTGGTATAAAGTTCTTTTACAAAACCATCAGATGCTGTCTCACTTGAAAATGCATATATATATATATATATATATATATATATATATATCTGTATCTGTTAAGATATGCAAGAAATTGGCAAGAATGACTGATTCAGAGATTCTGAAAGGGAAGATTGAGGAACTATTATTCTAGGATAGGAGAGCACTTTTCTCTAAACTCATATAAACCTTACAACACTTGATACTTTTTAACAGTTCCAAGTATATTTTTCAATAAAATGTATAATTTTCAAAAGTATTATTATTAAAAAGAGGGAATATGCTCATTCATTTGGATTAATATCAGAAGCTCCCCATTGGTTACTCACCTTTTTACTCTACCTCAACTTATCCCTCCTTCTAACTTAAACTTATATTTCTCTTTCTCATGACAGCTCTGTGGAATCTACAAACAGTATGATAAACTGTTCACCATATCTCAGAACATAAAAATGAGGGCCTCCCTTGAAGGTACTGTCACGATGAAAGAGAATTCAAGATGGTGCTAAGAGTTGAACTAATAGGACACAACAATGGAATAGGCACAACAATTAAATAACTAAAACAGAAGTGAAGTAAGTCTGAGTTAACACTGGTTAGTTATAGAAAGAGACAGAGAGCGCTGCTCAGATTAAGGAAACTCTTGCCTTTGGAGATGTGTCTCAGAAGACACTCCAGCTTGCTGGGTGCCTCTAACGTATTCTTAGAGTAGGGACATGGAGCTGCCATAAAACAGCATTTTTACTGCTTTTTATTGGCCCAAATCTTTTCTTGTGGACCCTCTTTTCCCTTCACGATACATGGGAGCTCAATAACTCATCCTAGTTCCAGCATCCCAATATTCTAGGATTCCCTTACCTTTGGTCACTAGAGTTAGTAACCCACATATAATGAAGATCGGCAACAGGAGATTCATAGCTTCAGAGAGAGAGAAATCTCTGTATCCTGAGGAATCCAGGACACTGCACAGCTAGATCTCTAAGTGGTCACCTTTATTGGCCTATCATGAGTGATAAATCAGAGAGTGGAGAATGCTATGCCATTCAGAACATCAGACTATGACTTGCACCATTGAGTGTGCATGACAAAATAATGCTCTGTTCTACAAGAAAAAACTGAGGCCTTAGAAAATGAGTTATAATTCTGAAGAAGTGTAGGATCTAATGGAAAGAAACAAATCCCAAAGGATGACCTTCTTAACTCTATGTGGGGCCTCTCTGATTGCAGCACCATATCTATACGATGATAGCAGAATGCTGCGTAAAGATCCCATTTGTTTCAGACCAATAGCTCATGACATCTAGTAGAGCATCCTCCTTTCCATTTGAATAGTTGCCCCAATCCACTTTGTATTATTTTTTATATAAGGTATAAAGTTTAGTTTTAGGTGGATTTTTTTTAACTGTGGATATCTAATTTCTGCAGTAGCCATGAGCTGAAAGCACTATTCTTCCATTGAATTGCTTTGGCATGTTTCTCAAAACTTTCTTGGCTATCCTTGGTTCTCTATTCTGTTCCATTGGTTATGTGCCTATTCTGCTGTCAACACAACACAAGATAATACAATACAAGACACTATTGATTACTGTAGCTGTATAATATGCTTTGAGATAATGTAGTGATTCCTCCTGCTATATTCTTTAAAAAAAAAATTGCTGTAGCTATATCAGTTCCTTTGCCTTTCAATACAAATTTTAGAATAGTCTTGTGTATTTCTATATAAGATTTCACTGGGATTATAGCAGCAGTTGAATTAAACCTGCATATTAGTTTGGGGAGAAATGACTTTTACTATGTTGAATCTTTCAATCCATGAACATGTATGTCTATCGCTTCACTTACATCTTTGTTAAATTTCTTTCATTAGCATTTTGTAGTTTTTAGCAAATAAGACCTAAAGTGTTTTTCCAAATTTACACATAAGTATTTTAACTTATGAGTGATTTTGATTTTATACTTTTAACTTCAATATCCCTATACTCTTACTAGTTTGCAGCAGTGTAATTCATTTTGATCTGTGGCCTGGACCTTGCTGAAGTTCCTTTTTAGTTCTAGAAGGTTTTTTGTAATTTTTTTTTTAAATGTGGACTATCATGTCAGCTTCAAATGAGTATAATTTATTTCCTTTTTTTCCAGTCTATATGCCTCTTATTTCTTTTTCTTATTTTGTTGGTAATATTTTCTGAATATGTTAAAAAGAGTGGTGAGAGTAAATTCCTTGCAATTTTTTTAATTAAAAAAAATTATTCTTTTTTATTTTATTTTATTTTATTTTATTATTATTTTTTTTTATGCCTACAGCACCTGGTCTTCCTAAGTGGTCTCCCATTTAAGTACTAACCAGGCCTGACCATGCTTAGCTTCTGAGATCAGACAGGATCAGGCGTGTTCAGGGTGGCATGGCTGTAGTCCTTGCATTTTTTGATCTTAGATATAGTCATTCTCTTATCATTTAGTATGAATTTAGGTGTAGATATGTAGTAGATAGTTTTTTATCAAGTTAAGAAAGTTTCAAAAAAGAAAAAAAGTTAAGAAAGTTTTCCTCTATTCTCAGTTTTCTGAGTTTTTATTATAAATGCATACGAAACTTATCCAAATGTTATTTATAAGTATTTATAATATGCTAATATGATTTTTCCCTTAACCTGTTAATTTGGTGGTAATATTGCTTATTTTCAAATGTTTAAATGCCTTTTAACCTGCAACAAATCCCATGTGGTCATTCTTTTGATCTTTTTCATATATTGCCTCTTTCCATCAGCTAAGAATTTTAATGATATGTTAGTTGAAATTATTTTAGATTCATATGTAGTTGTAAGAGATAACTTAGAGCAATCCTGTGTAGTCTTTGTCTTATGTTTCTCAGTGGTAAATAAAATCTTATAAATCTATGTTACACTATTAACAACCAGGATACTAATGCTGATACATCCTACCAATCTTATTCTAATTTCCCAGTTTTTCTGGTTATTATTTATGTATGCATATGTGTATTGTGATAGTGCATGTGTATGTCAGTCCATTAAATTTTATAAAATTTTGTGTATCCACCATCTCAATATACAAAATGGTTCCATTACCACAATAATCCTTCAATTTATTCTGGACCTTGTCAAAAATCAGTTAAGCATAACTGGCCATTTCTAGGCTAATCTCTTCCACTAACACACATTTATCCCTCCACTAATACCACATTGCCTTGACTACTAACCTAAGCCTTGATATTAGAAAGATACTTCTGACTTTATTCTTCTGTCACTATGGTTTTAATACTCTGGGGCCCGTGTCTTTTAAAATCAGCTTTATAATAAACTTGTTTTGGCATGGATTTCTTTGAGTTATACCATTTGTGGCTTACTCAGCTTCTAGACTGTGTAGGTTATTATCTTTAGTCACATTTGGGAGTATTTCTTCAAATACTTTTTCAGTCCAACTCCCTCTCTCTGTTCTTCTTGGGATCTGATGCTTCAAATATTAGCTTTTTTGTCAATGACCCATAAGACAACATGCAAAGAAAGGCGCATCCTTTTCTGCTCTAGGTTGGAATATTTTGCCACACCAATCTTGGGTAATGTGAGGCATTAAGGAAACTCAGAGGACTCAGCCCCATGTAGTAGTTCAAGTCCTGAGTAGTATCAGCCATCCACTTTCCTCTCTCCACCTCTCAGAGTCATGCAATGCCTGTTGGTTGTATCAAGTCTAGAGTACTTTAGAAATGAGAGGGAGGACCTGGAAGGAATGGGCTGTGCCACCTTGGTGGATTTGGAAGACAGTTTTAGTTTTAGTTATTTATTTTTGTTTTGTCTTTTCCTGTCACACTCTTAGTGGGCACCTTCAATTAGAGAACTCGCTTGTATATCTTTAAATGTTTTCTTTTTGGGTAATTTTAGTATTCGTTCCACCCCATTTTATCATTTTACATTCCATGCACTCTTATGACATGAATTTGAGGATTTCTTGGTCAGTTTCTCACGTTTCTTAACATATTTCCCCCACACTTTCTAACCCATTTTATTTTTCTTTTCCTGACCCCTATCCTTGTTTTTATCTGCAATCTAGAATGTTCCACCCAGCTCTTCCAAATGAACAAGTTCCTCTCTAGCTGGGTTCATTACAATATTAATAAAAAATTTACACATCGACAGCTGTGTTTTCTTCATATTGTTCTTTTTTGTAAACACCTGTTTCATTTCGTGGATGTGCTATGCTCTTACCCTTCTGAACATACTAATTAGATGCTTGAGGGAGAGGGTAAGAGCCACCATTGAGTCTTACATTCTGCGATGTTTTTAGTAAGAGGGACTTAGAGAGAAAACCTGCTGGGTGATGTTCCTCGGGATCTGTGTTTCTGGGTGTGTCAGCCCCATCCAAGGTCCAACATGAACTGCTTCTTGCAGACAGATGCTTTCTGTCTAGTGTAGGGTCCAACGAAGAAGCTGTTACGTGCTCAGTCCAAACCACAGATGCTTCTCCTGCAGAACATCAGTCAGCTTCTTCTCGGCCTGTCTCAGGGCATCTGCCCTCCAGGTCTGTATTATCTCTGTGGATAGAGCCCTCTCCCACTTTCCACAGTGGCACTCTATCATGTACCTCGGAGACATTTCTTTTCAATCTGATCTCGTCAGCATTTTGTTCTTGAGACACAATCTCTGCTCCAATGAAGTTCCTTTCCTTTTCCATGAAGGAAACCCAGAGAAGACAGACACGCTGAAAAGAAATTTAGGACCTTCTCCCAAAGCATTGTTTTCACCTTAATGTAGAGCTGTTGGATGTGTGTGTGAATACATGTGGGTGTTTTTGTAAATATTAATGGATGCATTCATTTATTTATTCTTCCAACAAATATTTATTGAGCTCCTGCTGTACTGGTGAAGGACCTAGAGATAGAGCAGTGAGAAAAACAGAAATAGTCCACGGGCTCATGGAGTTTAAACATAAGTGGATTAAACTTCCAATTCATGACCCCAAGAAACATGCTCAAGGTGGACTCTAGATATCTAATTTGTGTTTTATGGGGTTTTCATTTGTTTGATTGTTTTCAAAATTGGGATGGTACTCTTCTCAGGGTTATAAAGCTGCATTTCATTCTTCAGTCAATTATGTGTTTTAACCATCCAGATAAAGGCGCTCTAATAAAACTGATTGCCTCCCCTATTCAATCAGAGACAGTAAAGAGAATGAAAAATAAGGAAGACAACTATATCTCTTCAACTTTAGGAGAGGGCCAGGTCCTTTGATCACATTCAATCTATAACACATGACCTATTAGGAAGTACAATGGGCTGTAACGTACAACACTAAGACATGTAAAAAGATGTCTTATGCAAATTAGGGCTTTATTCTTCTAATATGACATAAAGTCAAGGGATGTTAAGCGAGTTTCACAATAACATCAGGCACCAGGCAACATCTTCCCTCTTTTCCCCACATTTCTAGCATGTGCCTTTGCCCCATAGTTATAAGATGGTTGCATTGCCTCCAGAATTATGACCATGTTTCATGCAGAAGGAAGTAGCAGGGCAAAAGCTAATGGATACATGCCACTTGGATCTCTGCCCCCTCCCTTTTAAGTGTCTTACCAGATATCCCACCAAAAATATTCTGCTTAGTATCATTGGCCATAATTGCATCTCACTTCACCACTGTGTGTTTGAGAAATTTGGAAACATTGTTCACATGGACATACTGCTGCACCTGAACTATCACTCAGACACGGTATGATGTAATAAGGTGCAAATAAGTGGGACTGCCCAGAGCACACTCACTCCTCAGCAGATGTCAAAGAGCACACTGAATTCCCCGCAGAGAGGCAGCACACCCTGCGGGGATGCTGATGATCCCCTTTCCTGGAACATCAAGGTCTGGTTGTGCTGGCAGCCTGCGGGCATACCATGAGTTCTGTGGAACATCACGGAGTGCAGGAGAGGAACTGCAAGTTCATTTTCTTTACAAAATGTACTCTAGAAAAAAGATGTATTAATTTTTTTAAAAGATGAAAACATGGCATCAAAAATATTTAGGTCAACTCAGGAGTTTAGTAATTTAAGGTCTAGTATCAAGAAATTAGTTCACATTGAAGAAGGAAGAATTAGGTTCCAGAGAAAAGGTATAAGTGAAATACACCATCATCTACCACAGAAGACAGATAATAGATAAATGATAAGTCATCTAATACTTTATTTTACTTTGTGGCATTAGTTTTTAGAACATATATTAAATGATCTGCTTATGACTTTTTTTTTTTACATTTTTATTATAGCATCTCTGCATGTGAATCAAGGTAATTGTTTTTGTTAAGAGTGGAAATTTTCCAGTAAATCAGTCACAGGGAGGTGATATCCCCAGGCACCAGCCCCCAGGAAAAGCACAACATTCCAGGATACAGATAACAAAACTGCCTGGTGGGCCCTATTTGATCTAAGAGCTCCTCTGCTTCTGTAATCTGCTTGCTTTTAACCAGGGTGTGGTTCTAGGAGAGGTATTGTACAAAGATATGCTAACGTCCAACTTCTGCTTTTGTAGTTTCAGGCTATATAAGCTGCTTCTCTTAGGAGCTTGTGACTGATCTCCTCTAACCCTGAGGGGTAGAGAGTCAGTCACAGGCTGGCTAATAAATTACCTTAATTGGCTTCACAGGTCTTAGATTCAGACACGCCACAACAGTTTTCTGATTGTTAAACTTTGGAACCTAGTTATCCTGTCTATATAAATTATTTGCTAAATCAAAAACAAAATGTAACCTTGTTGGTAACTGGGGTTGAAGAAGTGAGCAGAGCAATTGGATCATTTCAATAAAGTATTTTAATGTTGAATAGCATCTCACTGACACTAAGAGTGGCCATTTATTGTGTCCTAGTATGAGACATTTTTTGAGAAGCCGCTCTGTGTTCCAGGAACTGAAGTTTAATATCAGTTGACAAAATTCATCAGCTGACTTAACTTGTCAGCAGTGGCACAGATCACCTCTCAACAGAGCACTTTTACCTGCCTTTTATCTGCTCCATCTCTAGTCTGCTCGTTCAGGGATGATGGTAGGAACCTGCAGTTCCTCTCCTGCACTCCGTGTCGTTCCACAGAACTCATGGTATGCCCGCAGGCTGCCAGCACAACCAGACCCTGATGTTCCAGGAAAGGGGATCATCAGCGATCCCCGCAGGGTGTGCTGCCTCTCTGCGGGGAATTCAGTGTGCTCTTTGACATCTGCTGAGGAGTGAGTGTGCTCTGGGCAGTACCACCTTTTTGCACCTTATTGCATCATACCGTGTCTGAGTGATAGTTCAGGTGCAGCAGTATGTCCATGTGAACAATGTTTCCAAATTTCTCAAACACACAGTGGTGAAGTGAGATGCAATTATGGCCAATGATACTAAGCAGAATATTTTTGGTGGGATATCTGGTAAGACACTTAAAAGGGAGGGGCAGAGATCCAAGAAATCCTCAAATCCATTTTATAAGAGTGCATGAAGGGTAAAAAGATAAAATGGGGTGGAACAAATACTAAAATTACCCAAAAAAGAAAACATTTAAAGATATAAAAACGAGTTCTCTAATTGAAGGTGCCCACTAAGAGTGTGACAGGAAAAGACAAAACAAAAATAACTAAAACTGTCTTCCAATTCCACCAAGGTGGCACAGCCCATTCCTTCCAGGTCCTCCCTCTTATTTCTAAAGTTCTCTAGACTTGATACAACCAACCGGCATTGCATGACTCTGAGAGGTGGAGAGAGGAAAGTGGATGGCTGATACTACTCAGGACTTGAACTACTCCATGGGGCAGAGTCCTCTGGGTTTCCTAATGCCTAACAATAATTATTTTAAAGGTGTGTGATAAAAATTCACCAATTTTAAAAAAGATATTGGCAAAGTGGATAAAGTACTAAAGCATGATAGACAATATACTATTTACAGAAAACTTAGTCAAGTGCAATGAGATAAGTAAATGAAAGTAAAAGGATGCAAAAAGGTGCATGAAAACACTTTTTTTGTTTGTTTGTTTTTTGTTTTTTAAAGCAGGAGTGGTCATATTAATATTAGGTACAATTTCAGAACAAAGAAAATCACTACAAGCAAAAAAAGACAGTACATAATGATAAAAAGACAATTCACCTTGAAGTATAATATTTCTAAATGTAAGCTCAAAATCATAGCTTCAAAACACATGAAACAAAAGCTTACACAGCTGGATAAACAAATAGACAAATCCACATTCATAATCAGGGACTTCGACATACCGCTGTTGGCTGTTGATAAAAGTACTATGTAAAATCAGCAAGGATACAGAAGAATTGAACAACACCATAAACAAAGAATCTCTAAACTCTTAGAGAATCAAACACGCACTTCTAAATAAGCAAGAGGACAAACAGAATTTCTCAAATAAAAAAATATATTATATATTATATGAATGAAAAATAAAGCACAATTTATCAAAATATGTGGGCTACATCTAAAGTGATAATTAAAAGGAAGTTTATGCTTATCATTGAAAAGAGAAAAGATCTCTAATTTAAAATCCTACCTCAAAACTAGAAAGAAAGCAAAATTAACCCAAACCAAGCAGAATAAAGGAAATAATAAATTTATACTTATTGTGTACTTTACATTTTCTACAAATTATATGGTTCTGCCTATTTTTCTCTCTTATTTTGGGGGGAGGATAGTTTTTAATCCTGTTGATTTATAGATTTTTCCTTATTAATTCTGTTTTAAATTTTAACTATTTAATGTATTTGAGTTTATTTTTGTGTATTTTTAAGTGAGACAGTATCTGATGGTTTTGTAAAAAAAAAAAAAATTTTACCTAGCCAAGCTGCCCATCAACAAACTACTGTCAATAGCTATCTTGAAGGTGATGCTACCCAAAGAGGTAGAAAATTCTAGATTGCAGATAAAAACAGAAATATGGGTTAGAAAAAGAAAGAATGGGTTCTGTAACCGATGTGTTTTAGAGAGAATTCACATGAAATGGAATGATGTTTTGGCAGATAGCTTATGTGCCGGAAATAATACATGCATTATTATTCATATTTTTTAGTTTTATGGTTTTAAAATATTGGTGATGTAGGTCACAAGTTCCTCTTGTGGCAGAATGCTCATGCATTTTTATTTTCTTGTTCTTTTAACTCACCAGGTTGGCTGCTAGAGACCTCCCTTTGGTTTCCAGAAGCTGGTGCTACAGCTCCAATTTGCTATTTGTCCTCTACCCAATAGACCCTGGTTTCTTTTTTTAAGAGTACTCTGATTAATTAAACTGCTGTGGCTGCTGCCATGGAGAGCCCACACAAGGATCCATATAGAGAGTAAGGAGAGGTGTGGTAAGTTTAGCACTAGGGTTGTGGGTGCCTATAGACCTGGTAGGGAGATCCTGGAGTGGGTTACTCCCAGAGGCTTGTGGGCAGATTAAATACTGATGGTCTGAACATCAGTATTTAACAGAAATACTGATTCAACAGAAATCACTTTGTTTTAAATGTCCTTTGTTATTCTCATCTGGCTCCTTCCCTTTCTTCCCCCTCAGTCATGGGGATCCTGCCTTAGTACTCTAGATTTTTCTAGAAAAAAAAAATGGATTTCTCAAGCCACAACCTGTACAACTGGGGTGGTGGGGAAACTCAAGCACTGCTTATCACCACCTCAGCAGGATAGGTTGCTACCAAGCTAAATAGCTTTGCCACCCCCACCCCCTGCAGTATCTTCCTGGTATAGGGGGAGGGAGTGCTCTGGCGGAACTCCTCCCTCTCCACTGAGTCCAAACTCATATCTTCCCTCTCCAGTGGTGTCCTGAAATCTCCTTCAAACAGGCTGAACTTCTACAAATTCTCTATAGATGATCTGCAATTTCTAGAATACCATATAAATGACGGTCTTGGCAATGATATTTTGGATATAACACTAAAAGCACAAGCAACAAAAGCAAAATCAATAAGTGGGACTTCATCAAACTTAAAAGCTTCTAAAAAGAAATAATCAACAAAATTAAAATGGCAACCTACAAAATGGGAGGAAATATTTGCAAACCATAAATTGAATATGGGCTTAATATCCAAAGTATATTTAAAAAGTCATATAACTCAATACCAAAACAAAACAAAACATGATTTAAAACTTGAGGGAAGACGTGAATAGACATTTCTCCAGAAAAGACATCCAAATGGCCAACAGGTAAATGAAAAGATGCTCTACATCGCTAATCATCAGGGAAATGCAAGTCAAAATCAAAATGAGATGTCACCTGACACCTGTTAGAATGCCCATCATCAAGAAGACAAGAAATAAATATTGGAAAGCATGTGGAGAAAAGAAAATCCTGTGTGCCCTTGGTGGCAATGTAAATTGGTACAGCTGCTTTGGAAAACCGTACAGAAGTATTTCAAAAAATAAAAAACAGAACTATCATATGATCCAGCAATTCCATCTGAGTATATATCCAAAGAAAATAAAATAGGATATCGAAAGGATATCTGCACTCCCACGTTTATTACAGCATTAACCACAATAGCCAAGATATGAAAACAACCTAAGGTCCACTGGTGGATGAACAAATAAAGATGTGAGATATATATATACTTGTATTCACCCATCAGAAAGAAGGAAATCCTGCCATCTGTGACAAGGATGGACTTTAAGGGCATTATGCTATGAGAGACAAGTTAGACAGAGAAAGACAAATACTCTATGGTATTACTTATATGTGTAACATAAAAAACCAAACTCAGAGAAACAGAGTTAAGAATGGTGATTACAAGGCACTACTAAAAGGGGTGATAGGAAATATTGCAGTTAGAAGATGAATAAGTTCTGGAGATGTGATGCACAGCATTGCGATTATAATCAATAATACTGTATTAATATACTTCAAAGTTGCTAAGAAACTGGATCTTAAATGTTCTCATCACACACAAAAAAATTATAATTATGTGACATGATAGAGGTGTTAGCTAATGCTATAGTGGCTATCACATTGCAGTATTTAAATGTATCAAATCACCACACCGTACACCTTAAACTTACACAATATTGTATGTCAATTTTTCAATAAAAATAACCAAAAAAAAATTCCAGCCCAAGATGGTGGTTTAGGAAGACCCTGAACTCCCCTCTTCCCATGAACACATAGAATTTATACCTATATACAGAGTAATTACTCCTGAAGAAGAACTGAGGTCTGACCAGCTTCTGCACAACAAAAGACAGAGATGACACAGAAACAAAGAGAAGAGCCAGACATGGCACTGTCATGTGGCTGGGAAAAATCATGAAAGGGCCTATTCAGACTCCTATGCCTTGGGTGACAGGGAAAAAACAGTGGTTTATAGGACACCTAGGCTATACAGGAAGGAAATCCATTTTTTAACCCTATAGCATCGGCCAAGTAAGAGGGGAGCTACAGAAACTCACTGTGGGCTCACCATTTTGGCCCTCCCCTCCCCCTTGATCACCAGGGCAAGAGCTAGACCCTGGTGCTCTGGCTGCAGGCTAAGGCCATCCCTGTGCGCCCCATGCTCATAGCTGCTGGCCCTTGTTTGTTCCATCCACAGCTCTGAGCCTGTGCAGCTTGTCCCCAGGTCTCCCCATGGCTCTCACTCCAGCTTCCACCTAGCCTAACAAAGCACCACAGCGCAACCTGCCCCTATGACTCCCCTGGGCTGGTACCCACTCTAGCTACAGCTCTAACCCAGGTGTGGCTTGTCCCTAGGACTTCTTGCAGGACATGCCTGCTTCAGCATACCCCAAGGAATCCCTATGGCTCACAGCCACTCCAGTGTCAGTTCCAGGCCTCAGTGTGGCTTGCCTCCAGGACTACCCAAGGCCTGAGCCCACTCTAGCTACAACTCCAACTGCCAACCAAGGTAATCCTGTGCATCTCGCCCACAGGACTTCCCTCAGCCTGTGCCTACTCCAGCTACAGCTCCAGACCCCAGTGAAGTTTTCCCCTGAAACTCCCTACAGACAATAAGTCAAAGAACTGGAAGACAAGGAAGCGGAAATCACCCAATCAAGACAGCAAAAAGAAAAGAAAAAAAAAAGAAAGAGAGAAAGAGAGAGAGGAAGGAAGGAAGGAAGGAAGGAAGGAAGGAAGGAAGGAAGGAAGGAAGGAAGGAAAAAGAAAGAAAGAAAGAAAGAAAGAAAGAAAGAAAGAAAGAAAGAAAGAAAGAAAGAAAGAAAGAAAGAAAGAAAGAAAGAAAGGAAAGAAGGAAGGAAGGAAGGAAGGAAGGAAGGAAGGAAGGAAGGAAGGAAGGAAGGAAGGAAGAAAGAAAGAAAGAAAGAAAGAAAGAAAGAAAGAAAGAAAGAAAGAAAGAAAGAAGAAAGAAAGAAAGAAAGAAAGAAGAAAGAAAGAAAGAAAGAAAGAAAGAAAGAAAGAAAGAAAGAAAGAAAGAAAGAAAGAAAGAAAGAAAGAAAGAAAGAAAGAAATTTAAAAAAAAATGAGGATAGTTTAAGAGACCTCTGGGACAACAAGTGTACCAACATTCAAACCATAGGGATCCCAGAAGGAGAAGAGAGACAGGGACAGAAAACCTATTTAAAACCAGACATCCAGGTCCAGAAAGCACAGAGAGGTCCAAAGAAGTTGAAGCCAAAGAGGCCCACACCAAAACACATCATAATTAAAATGCCAAAAGTTAAATGACAAGGACTTTTTTTTAACTTCAAAGTTAAACAAACGGAAGCAACAAACAGAAGCAACAAACAGAAGCAAACAACTGTACATCAAACAGATAACACTGATACTAAAGAAAAATAGAAAAGAAAGAATCCAAGTAACTTTTAGCTATAGCACTTTTACTCCCCTCAGTCTGAAGGTAAAAGGACCAAAAGAACTACAAAGAAAACTTAAATTTGACTTACTAGGTTATTAGGTTTATTGTTAATAGTGGTATGGGTGTAGTAATTCTGAAACAAGTGTATGTGTATTGTAGCAGTGAGCAAAGGAATAATATATTGATCTTTTGCGGAGCCAGGCTTCTCACAATGAGAGAAAGGAGCTGCAAATATAAAATGGTAAAAGGTAAAAATGATACATAATGGATATTTCCCTCAGTCTGTCCACTGAAAGGACACAAACAATGACACCTCAGTGGCAAAGAGCAAACTTAGTTTCCAAATCATCGGTTCTAATATTACTCCCCATTACAAAGAACCAGGGGTTCTTAGCAAAATGGCTAAGTCCAGGGCTGGGGCTGGGAGAATAAGCCTAGATCATCTTGCATAAGAAGAAAGAATGACAGGCAAAAAAAGCCAGCTTGAAGGAGTTCCCACTGGCCAAACATGGGATGAGCATAAAAATAAGTAATGATAGCAATGGATTATAATCTATTTAATAAATCAGAACCTATGGATTCATATTGACAAAAGCAATAAGAAAGAAGGAAAGACTCTTCCAGGAAAATGTTAACTAATAAATTCAGAAGGAATGATAGAGTTTTCAAATCACTATTTGGCAATTATTATAGTAATTTGATTCAAGCAAGAGCCATCAATGTACTACATGGAACAGGATATTCACATAGCTTCAGATAATCTCCCCATGGGTTAGTTACTAATTACAAATGGGAAAATAGTAACTAAGTAGAGAAATTTGTAGGAGGACTTGCCCTGGACGTGGTGATTGAAGTTAACATCACCAGTATGGGAACAAGTCATGATTGCCTGCCCTCTGATAGGATCAATGAAAAAACAGATAGTGTCACTTTTGGGGTATTTCTGCTACTATGCATTAGCTTGAATCTAATGAAACAACAGATGAACCGAAATTGAGAAACTTTCTACAAAATACTGGCTTCTTCAAAATGTCAAAGTTGAGAAGGAAGAAGAAAGACAGATTAAGACTGAAGCAACTGAAGTGTCCTACAGTAGATGATTGGATAAAGAAGCTGTGATACATATATACAATGGAATATTAAAATACTGCCATTTGCAACAACATAGATGGACCTTGAGATGATCATGCTAAGCGAAATAAGACAGACAGAGAAAGCTGAAAACCACATGATATAACTTATATGTAGGATATACACCTAAAAGCAACAAATGAACAGGACAAACAAACAGAGACTCGTGGATATGGACAATAGACTAGTGGTTAGCAGATGTTGGGGGGAAAGGAAGGTTGTGGGCTAAAAGCGGTCAAATATGTGGTGACAGAAAGAAATCTAACTATAGGTGGTGAACACACAGTGCAATATATATATGACGTATTGTCGAATTATACATGTATCTGTATCTGTATCTGTAGGAAGACAAAACCCATTGCACTCTTCCAGCAGATGAATAGTATTAAATCATGTAGATGAATTTCATTTGGTAATGTTCTATTGATGGACTCAAAAGAGGATTTGAAGACATCTTTATACATATACCTTTGAGCACGTATTTCTTTAAGAAATGCTTTTTTAATACCTATTATCACAAAAGCATTAATTTGTTCATTCAACAGTTACATAGGTACTTCCCTGTGCTCAGTACTGATAAACAGAAAAAAATCATACGTAGAGTGTCCTGAAGGACATCTTATTTTAGGGAAAGAGACAGGTGAGCAGACGGTCACAATCCAATAAGATAAACACCGACAGAAACCATACAGGAGCTGTGACAAAACAGGTAGAGGTACCCGTCTTGAGGGATCAGAATAAATTACTCTTCTACATGTCCTTTCTCTCCAAATTACCATACCATTCCTGCACCTTCTCCTCTGTCTTTCACATTCCCCCAAGGCATGCTTAGTTTAAGACTGAAGAGTGGTGTCTCCTCACTTAAGACTGCTGGCCAATGAACTGAAGTTATGTTTGGCACAATATCCTATATCCTTCTGGTCCACTCAGGGAGGATAATAAAGACTTGAGTTCAGAGTCACACTGAATAGAGAGTATGGGATTCCATAGAATCTACTGCCTGTCTTCTGTCTTTCAGGAGCCATGAAGTCCCTTTTACTTACTTTTGCTATAAATTTTTACTCCCGGCCCAGTTGGTCTCAGATAAATAGAATCTTGAGGAAAGAGAAACATCAACCTACAACAGGGTCCTGCACATGGAGCCCCTATTACCAAACTGGCCATGGGAGTGGGGCATGCCTCTCACTGGGTGGGGGGGCTCATGTTCACCTCACTTCTTCAAAACATCTATATTATAAGAGACTTTAAGGCTCTCACAGGAGAGCAGTGCCTATGATTGGAGCGGAGGGAGAATAATGAAAAGCCAAGGACAGAAATGATCCTGACATCTCAAATTTCTATCACTTAGGGCCAGTCCAATCCAGCCATGCCTCACTTCACTTTGTATAGCACTAGGTATTACCTCCTGAAATGACATGAAATTACATCTCCCAATTTTCTTGGTTTTACAGAGAAGGTCTCTGCTTCACCTTTCCTTGTTGTTATTCTTAGATGTGGTGAACAGAAAAGGAAGGCTGTTTCTAAATACCTGTAGGATGCTAAGGTGGAAAAGGGAAGAAAACTAGGTGGACACTGGGAAAAGATTCAGAACTGTTGGAAGTCTTATGTCATATTTCAGCCCTATTTGTGTAAGCATTCCTTATTTTTAATTAATTCTATAATTTATATTTGTAAAATTAAGACAGGAACACTGTAAGAATTTGGAAAATAGAAAAATTGGCTATCATTTTATTATCTCTTATATTTTCTAAGTTTTGACCAAGTTATACGCATGTTTCTAAATGGATTTTTTGACTTAACATTTTATCAGAAAAAATGTTCAGATCTGTAAATTTTCCTTAAAGACACAAATTTTAATAGATATTTATTTTTGTACCAGTATTTACTTGGAAAGACCTCTATTGTGTCATTTATTTTTTCCAATTCATCAGTATTATAAATAGTGTCATAATCTAGTTCATAAATCATTGTGGGATTTCTGATATGTAAATATAAGCTAATTTGAGAAGCTCCATTTCCAGAATATGACATATTATTTCTTTTACAGGAATTGTTATATATTTTCAAGTGGTTACTCTTAGTTTATTAGAGTTTTCTTATAAATTTGTTTGTTTTACCTGATAAGTATATTAACTTTGATATTTGATATTATTGTAAATATTGTGTGCTGGTTTTTAATACCTTTATTAATATTTAAATTCAAAATATTAATTTTTAAGGGAAATGGCATACATTTTCAAATAGTTACTCTTAGTATTAGTACTTTCTTACTAATTTGTTACTTTTACTTGACAGTATATTAACTTTGGTATTTTATATATTGTGAATTATTGTGTGTTTGTAATTTTTAACACCTTTATTGATACAGAATTTACATTCCATATGGTTCGCCTATTATAATGTAGAAACCAATCAAAGCCTTTTAGAATAATTAGAAAGTTGTGTAATTATCACCATAAACTAAACTTAGAACCTCTTCATCATCCTAAAAGGAAATCTTGCACCCATTAGCAGTCACTCCTCACTTGGTCCCACCAGCCCAAGTCAATCATGTATTGGTCACTTTTCAAATTTTTTAATTAATTTATTAAAGCACAAAATTTTCATTTTCATTTTAAATCTATTGATATTTAACTTTTTGTTCTCCACTAGCTTAGAAAGTTCTTCCTTATATCGAGAAATCATTCATACATGCTTTATATTTTCTATGATTCTATTTTTTAATACTGAACTATATCTTGTTTCTAATATTTTAATATATGCACAAAGTGACAAACTAATTTTTTCAGGAAGAACTTTCTAACAGAAAGAAAGCTGTTTAATAACTCTACAGCTTTCCTTTTTGTTCTCTGCCAATAGTAGACTGTTAAAATTTATGGATGAGAAAAAATTAATAATGGTATGAAAGTTCCCTTAGAAGATATTTCTCGTCTATTGTATCCAGGAAATTCTATGAATTTAGATTACATTATTTCTCTCTCTCTGCCGCTGGGACATTGATGACTTATATTACATACTCTCATGGTCTTTTATTTCTAAACCAAAGAGCCCTGAGAAAACTGAGTCCCTTTCTAGACAAGCACAAGCAATTCAGGATTAATTCATGAGATTAGCCAATCTATCTCTAGAATCCAGTGGCATTAGAAATGGAACACTTGATGTTTGGGATTTCTTTTTTAAATTAAATTTGTAGGAGTGGCATTGGTTAATAAAATTTATAGGTTTCAAGTGTACAATTCAATAATACATCATATATATATATACTGCATTGTGTGTTCACCACCCAAAATTAAATTTTTTCCATCACCATATATTTGACTCTTTTTACCCAAAGTTTGAAATTCTTTTTAAAAAATATTCTTAAAATTTTGTTTTGTTATTTTTAATATTATTAAAAATTTTTTAATATTTTTCCTTTTTAACATGGCAAAATAAAGATTGATTTTAACTTGCCTTAAAAAAATAAATGGAACACTTAGAAAGAATATATGGAAGGAAGAATCAACAAAATGCCAAGAAACATGAAACATCAGGAATGAAAATAAGGAAACAATAACTTGATCTGGGATTTTCATCCATATATCTGAACTGAAGGAAACCATTTGAGTGTCATGTTCACGGAGAGGTTTGTGAGAATGAAGAAAGAGAGGATAAGGAAGTCTGGAAAGTGGCTAGAAAGGAAATTTAAGTTTAAGCACTGTTGTGGAGTGTCCTTGAGGTATGTAGAAGAATATGAAAAGGAAGAAAAGTCATAAAAACAACAGACGTTCCTCAAATACATCAAGCTCTTTATCAGTTTATGGCTTTGCATATGCTATTCCTCTGGCTTCTAACAATTTTCTTCTAGCTCTTCACATAACTGAATTCTTTCTGTCTTTCATGTTTAGCTTTGTATATCACTTCCTTAGGATAACTTTCTATATTGCCCTGTCAATAGTAAACTATTCAGTTTTCCTCTATTATATCACATTATTTCTTTTCTTAATCATACTTTTATCAATCTGTAGTCATTTACTTATTTATTTTCTTTCTCCTCCTCTCTCATGTAAAGCCCCTGACATTGTCTGTCCTTCTCAGTAGGTGTTGATTATATATATTTTGGTTGAATAAAAAAATAAATAACAACTTAGAACAAGGTGAGGAAGAGTTGCAACAACTGTTCAGGGCCTTCTATACGTTAAACCATGTGATGGGAGACTTTATACATGTATATAATATGTACATATATATAGGCACACCCCGTAGAATGTCTCTCTGATTAATATATTCCTAGTAAAATAACTCTTGCATAATTTATTTTTAAAATTACAAAGAAGTGCAGTATTTCAGTGTTATATATATACTCAATGTTTATATATAAAGTTTATAGATACTTGTCTATAAGTCAATACATTTTGAACAATGCAATATGTAATGCCAGCATAGAGCTACATTACAAATGCAATTTGTAAGACCTCAGAAACATGAAGAGACATTTTGAAAATCACACCAAGTATCAAAAGCCACTTATGTTTTGGGTAATGCTGAGAAGTTACACCAATGATTTAAGTATTTCACATTTTAAAATGACAACTTGTGAGTACTATTTAAATGTTTAAGTATGTTGTTGGTTACATTTTGGAAAATTGATTGGGAATTTTGTGTTAATATGATATATATTTCCCCATTTAAAAAAGTGAGGATTCTGGGGTAAGTTTGCATTCAGATTTCAAGAATGGTAAATCCATTACATATCTATAAATTGTTAGGTTTACATATGCATAAAATCTTATTTATTCCATAGAGGTGGTTTCACTATTAGGATGATTATATCAAAGCAACTGGTAAAGAGTTGAGTTGAATAGTCAATGCTCAAAAACTTGCTGTTTTAAATTTATTTTGATAAATATCTTTGTCTTAATAATTACATAATTCTTTTATGCAGGTAATTGGCTTTTGAGGAGATGTGAAAACAAAAAATGGATATTGCAAGAAGAACTGCAGTAATGGAGATTTTCAGAATTATCTTTCTAAATAGAAATGTTGCAAAGTTATAAGATATGCTGTGTTTGGAATGTTGAAATTAAATCCTTAAGTTCTGGTAATAAAATCTCTACGTAAACTGTTAAGAATTGACAACTCTCAACTAAGAAACTAGAATCTACAGTAACGGTGACCACTACTTATACTGTTTAAACATTCCAGCTTCTGTATCCTGACATATAATTCCTGGCTCATTAAAGCAAAGGGGCTCATTCTGGAGTCCATCTCTTTATAACCCCCTTCCCAGTGTTCCTCTACTCAACAGTATTTAGAAGGGCATCACATCTCCATAGCACTAGCAGACCCAGGGTAGGGATGCAAATGTGATAACAGCAAGGAACAAATGAAGTTTAGTCCAAAACACTCATTAAGGGCTGATGAACAGAAATGATGTCATCACTGAGGATGCTTCCCAGCCCACAGGCCCATAATCTAATTGTAGTTGTGATTATCAAACTTTAATTTGCATCAGAAACATCTATAGGGGCTGCTAAAAAACAGATTTCTGGTCCTCACTTCCAGTTTCTGATTTTGTGGCACAGCTTACGAATTAGTATTATTCACAAATTCCTATATGATGCTGATATCGTAGATGAAAGAAGCACATGCTGAGAACCACTAGCCTAAAATATGGAATGACCGAAGACCTCCTCCTACAGACTGGAGGCATTTGCTACAAACTTTTGAAATGGTTAGTAATACAAAAGCACTACTATAGAGTGCATTCGTATTCATTTTTTACTAGATTTCCTACAACAACCTTAAAATGTAGATATTATGACCCCACATCAGAAAAGAGAAACATTGATTTGTAGGCATTAGAACTGAGACACACTTAATTGACTATTAAGAGCACTTAGTCAATATGTTATGATATCCATTTCTCTTCTCTACCCGGAAATCTACATTCATGAATTGCAAACTTAGAAAGGATAGAAGGTGGGTCAAGAGCTCTGGCGTATGACCTCAATACTGAAATATGCACTTATGGTTAGTCATAGACTTTCTTTAAGATCTCTGTCTACACAAGTCAGAGAAGATAATCAGAACAAAATCCCACCTTTATTTATTTTGTCTTTACCAGGAAACAAGCCTCTGCCTTCTTTAAGAGACAGATCTGTAGTCTTTATCATTGTCTAGTACAAGGGATTTGAGGGTGGGTAGACAAAACTAATAGGACATTGTTGTCTTTCATACTCATGACTATCATGTAGGTATAACTCACAAACTCCCACAAGAAGATGAGAGCGTAGAGGTGGGACACTTCAGCAGAGGAGGATAGTAGAAAAGTCATGAACTTGAGAGTCAGACATATATGAGGTCATTCAGGGTCCCACCATGCATTCAGCCTTAGATTGTGGACAATTGGTTTCCCATCTTTGAGCCTAAGTTTCTGAAATGGAAAAGTAGAGAAAGTATTTACTCCCACTCAGACTATTTGGAAGGTTGCTAGAGTAGTATGTTCAAACTTACCCATATCATAGGGACTTAGCTAGCATGTTGCTGATTCTTGCATGAAGAACAGGAAGACATATTTCCTTAGGGCCCTGCCCACTGTACCATGGCTGCTCTGCTAGGGTCTGGATGATTATAAGCCATGTTTCACCTGGGGGAAAGCTCATTGCTCTGCGAGAAAGAGTATGACAGAGGTTAGGAAGATGGGATCCCTTTGAGCAGTCAGATGGAGTTATAAAGGCTCTGGTAGAACTCACTGTGCTTTCTTTTCATCCTAATCACTACCTTGAAAACATCTTAGAGCTATGAGCACTGTAATTACAAATAAGAAATATGATCTTAGTGCTGCAGCCTGAAACTTTACCTTCCTGTCTTCTTGCCTTACATCCATTCTTTCTTCATCTCATGCTTGACCTTAAGTGACAAATAACCTTTCCCTGTCTAGGAGTTTGGGAGAGAAAAGGGGCCTTCATTGTAAGAGAACCCACAACAGGCCAAACATATTGATGCACATCTCATTAAACAAAATCATTATATAATAATTATGGTAACACAGTTAAAGCAAAGGAAACTAGAGCAAAATATTTATTGGTTTTTGTTTACTACTTTTACTTATGTGGTATCTACCAAAATTTTTTCATTGGTAAGAAGACAGGTATAATCACAAACCTACCTCCTAGAATAAGTCTAATAATTAAATAGAATAAGGTACATTGAACATTGAACACAGTCTCTGGCACCTATGAAACACTAAGAAATTTGAGCTTTGAAAAAGTTTATGAGGTATAGGTTATTACCATTTAAAATATGAAAAATCTGAGTTAATATGAAAAGAATCTTGAACAAGAATAGACAATCACATTTGCAAGGCAGTTTTACCTGCTCCCAAGGCCACATATGTCTAATCCATTTCATGCTAACCCTGAGGATATCTTCTAAGCTGACTTCTAAATTCTTAGCTTTTCATCTTGCATAGCCATATAGTCCTCAAGAATAAGTTCTGCAAACCCTGCAAATTTATCAGTGTGTGGCCAGGCTCCAGGGTCTTTGAATAAATCCTTGCCTTAATTAAATTGGAAATCAATTTCCATGCTCTCTGGTATTTGATTCTAATATAATATTCAAAAGTTTGACTCCAAGCCTTATGATAACCATAAAGTACAAATCTATAGTAGAAAAGTACACAAAATATAAAAAGAATCAAAGTATACCACTGCAGAAAATCATCAAATCACAAATGAAGACAGGAAAAGAGGAAGAAAGGAACAAGGGATCTGCAAAATACTAAGAAAGCAACTAACAAAAAGAAAATGTTAGGCTTCCTTATCAATAATTATTCAGCTTAAAAAAAGAAGGGAGGAGGGGGAACTAAGAAAATAAAACATAAAAAAAACTTTTTAATTAAAAAATTAAAAATAAAAAAGGAAATCCTGTCATTTACAACAATATAGATGAACCTGGAGGACATTATGCTAAATGAAATAAGCCAGACACAGAAAGGCAAATATCACATGACCTCACTTATATATGGAATCTAAAAAAAAAAGTCAAACTCATATTAACGGAGACTAGAATGTAGTTACCAGAGAGTGGGAGTGGGGGAAAAGAAAAGATACTGACCAAAAAGTACAAACCTCTAGTTGTAAGATTAATAACTTCTGAGAGATTTAATGTACAACATGGTGACTATAGATAATAATATTTTTTATTATTAAATCTGTTGGGGTGACAATAATTAATAAAATTGTATAAGGATTCAAGTATACAATTCAATAATATGTTATATGTATATTGTATTTTGTGTTCACCACCCAAAGTTAAATTTCCTTCCATCACTATATATTTGACTCCTTTTCCCTTATCTACCCCACCCCATTCCCGCTTCCCTGTGGTAACCACTAGACTCTTGTCTGTGTTCATGAGTCTGTCTTGTCTGTTTGTTGCTTTCAGTTTTATATTCCACCTATGATTAAAATCAACTATTTCTGTTTGACTTATTTTAGAAAACTTTAATTCTACTCAACCTTCTCAATCTATTTCCAACATATAGTATTCTTTAAGTATGTTTTTAAATCTTATAAAACATTCTTATTTAACCTTGCCAGTTCTTAATTCGATTTATCCAACTTTATCACATTTTTCATTGCTTCTGTACCACAGACTTTCATCACAGAAAAGCTGTATTTATGTTTATTTTTAAACTATATTTTGATAAATACAAATTTTTAGGTGGTGTTTACTTTTTTAAATATTTTGAATAAATTATTTCACTGGATTTGGTTTCTATTGTTGTGGGTGAAAAAAATCACCTGTCATTATAAAAGTTATTTTTCTGTCAAAGATAAATACTTTCTTTTTCCCTCTGGCTCTTTTTAGCTTTTCTGTCTCTTTGAATTTTATCTAGAAAATCACCATTCTTATTTATTTATATGCAATAGTGTTACTTAGAGCATTTCTGGAAAAAAATATAAGCTCCACTATCTTTTCGAATTCATCTATCTAACTTTCTATAATTCTTCTCTTCAATTTTTTTCTGTCTTCCCCTTTGAAAACCAGATATTAATCAGATCTCTGATTATCAGATATTGGCTCTCCTGAATTGACACTCTGTCTCATATATTTTGCTTATACCTTCCACTTGGATTTAAATTTCAATGTTATTTTAAAAATCATATTTCTAGTTTTCAGAAGTTTGCTCTTTTTCCTTTCTCCTTTTATTTTTATTTATTTATGTTTTAAAGATCTGATTGGCTTTGTTTTTTAAATTAAATATTAAATAGGTAATTATTTTTTTTTATTGTGACATTGGTTAACAAAACTCAATAAGTTTTAGATGTACACTTTAACAGTATGAATTTTTTGTTCTTTTTACATAGCATCATATTATTGTTTGTGGTAAAAATATACTCTTGAATCTATTTAAAAATATGAATTATAATTTATTTGTCACTGTTTATTGGCTTATTCCCAAATAATATGACTTTTTAAAATTTATTTTTAGTCATAGTGAATGTTTTTCTCAAGTAGTTGCTAATCCTAGATTTCCATTTCACTAGTATTATACATGATAAGGCTAAATTTAAGCCATTTTTATATGTACAAGCTTTTTCTTAGTTAGATTTTTATTTACAATGGTTGAGCTATGAAGATAGAAAAATGTGATAGAATGATTAGTACTGAAGTTTACTTCTTACATTCTCTCTTTAAAAAACATCATTTGAGCTAAAAGAGGTAGTAATTGAAAATATGACTTCCAGGAATGTTTGTGCCAACTCAGGAGATTAGTAAAACAAAAGTATAAGATGACAGCTATGTAGCCTGAATAACAACAACCAGTTCACATTAGAGAAGGAAGAATGAAGATTCCAGAGATATAGTATAGTTAAGATACATTCCCATATAACATACTTGTAAGATAATAGATGAGCTCAAAAGTTAACAAATTATAGTCAAATACATGTATATATGTATACATAGTCATGCATACCATATTAGTATTAAATAATAATTCAATATTTTATTTTTTTGATGGCCTTTTTTTCTGAAATATATATCTGACCATCTGTTTATTACATGTATTACCTCTATTTATATTACAGTATTTTTGCATGAAACTAAGCTAATTATGTTCATATTATAAACTTTGGAAAGAATTTATACTGTCTTTGTCAATTAATTTACTAAAAAAAAAAAAAAAATAGTAACAAGAACAAAAAGTCTAGGTGGGATAGAGACCAGAAGAATGAACCAGGAATTAGGTAGCTTGCATTAAAATATTTTAACTCTGAATATTTTCTCACCAATGCTAACATTGTGCCCTGGTCATGTATTGTTTCCTAGAATGGCAGGTCTTTTGAGGAGCCCCTGTGTGTTTTAGGGAAAGCAGGTTAGTGTTACGAGTCAAAATTCCTCAGCTGACTTAAATTGTCAGTAGAGGCACTGATCACCTGTCAACAAAGCTCTTATATGTTTCACATCTCGAGCATGCTCCTTTCTCAGATGGTGCTAGGAACATGCAGTTCCTCACCTAACCCTCTGTGATGTTTCGCTAGGCTCAGGATATGCCTGCAGGCTTCCAGAACAATTAGATTTTGATGTTCCAAGAAAAGTATCATTAGTTTGGTATGCCAACTTTCTTTGAGAACTCAGTGTGCTATTTGACTTAGGGGTAATGAGGCCAACAAATATATGCAGACTCTCTAACACACACACAATTAAAGTCAGCTAAGGCCATGTTTGGGGCAGTAATGACATATATCACCCCATCCCAGACAGAGTTGTATCATTAGAAACTTCATAGGAAGCCTGAAATCCCACCCCTACCCAATAGGAATAAGGAGCTCTTCCTCATCACCCATGTCCACAGAGACCAATCAAAGAAACTGGACTTCCATCCTGATCAGTAAAGATATACAGTTTTGTCAATAGAGTTGTATCAGAATAGGCCTGACAAAAAATTAATTAAGATTCAGGATCTCATGATATATTATACAAAAAGTCCAGGTTTCAATCTAAAAAATTATAATACTAAAACAGGAATATCTCAACTTGAATAAGAAAAGAGAATCAATGAATGGCAACACAGAGATGAAACAAATGTTTGAACTATGTGACAAGGGTTTTAAAGTAGTCATCATAAAAGTGTGTCAACAAACAATAATTAACATGCTTGAACAATTTTGTAAACGAGAAAAAAGACAAACAAATAGCTTTAGTAAAGAAATAGGAGACGATAAGAATCAAATGGAAATTTTAAAATTGAAAATTCAATAGACAAAATAGATAGGTTTGGCAGAAGAATGCAGGGAATAGAAGAAAGAATCAACAAACATGAATACAGAGCAGAAGAAATTACTCAGTCTAACCAACAAGGTTAATAGACTGAAAATTAATGAACAAAGCTTCAGTAATCTATTGGATTATAATAAAAATATATAACATTTATGTCACTGGACTCCCAGAAAGAACAAAAAAAAATTGTGGGGCTACAAATAATTCAAGGAAAAAATGACCAAAATCTCCTGGGTTGAAAAAAGACAAACCTACAGATTCAAGAAGATGACTTAAGTAGGAATAAACCAGTCTCCAAAATATGCACCCTAAGACAAATCAAATTCACTTTTCTGAAACTAAATACAAAGAAAAAAATATTTAACACTGACATCGAAAACATTCATGCCTATCTATATAAGAAAAACAATTCAAAAGACAACAGATCTCTATAAGAATCTATGGAGACCAGGAAGAAGTGGGAAAACATATTTAAAGTGCTGAAAGAATATTAGTTTCAATCCAAATATCTTTCTAGAATGAGAATCAAAGAAACACATTCTCAATTGAAACTTGAAAACAAAACAAAACAAAAAATGGCCACAAGTTAGCCTATCTAAAAGATTGGCTAAAGGAAGTTCTTCACACACACAAACACACACACACACACACACACACACACACAGAATCTTGGAATATCAGTAAGGAATATGGAACATCAAAAAGAACAAAAATATGGATAAGAAAAATAGACTTTTCTTCTATTTTTCAGTTTAAATTACATTTAACAGTTGAAGCAAAAATTATAATGCTCTAGTGTAGTTCTCAACATAGATCAAGAAAATGTTTTAGTCAATTACATATTAAATGAGGAAAGACAGAAAGACATAGGAAGATGAGGTTTTTAATCTTCACCTGAACTGGTAAAATAATGTATGAGTAGACTGATAAGTAATGGATATAAATGTGGTACTGAAAGCAACCACTGCAAAAGTTATACTAAAAGGTACACTAAAAAATACTATAAAGTTGTGTGAGTTCTTTATATATTTTGGATATTAGCCCTTTATGAGAGATATTGTTTACAAATATTTTCTCCCATTTGGTTGGTTGCCTTTTAATTTTGTTGATGGTTTCTTTTGCTGCAGAAGCTTTTTAGTCTGATATAATCCCATTTGTTTAGTTTTGCTTTTACTTCCCTTGAAAGAAATCAGAATGGAATTCTAAATAATGTCCATGTAACTCAGAATGAAAGGAAAAGGAAGACAGAGAAACAAAAAAATAAAGAAAGCAAAAATAATGTGAAATATTTAAGGCATATCATATCATGAATACATTTAAATTTATATGATCTAAATATACAAATTAAAACATGGATAACATCAGAGTATATTAAACAATAACCCAAATATATGAAGTCTACAAGAAATTCACATCAAATATAATGATATGAGTAGGTTACAAGTAACAGAATGGGAGAAGATATACCACATAAACATTAATCAGAAGATATCAAGAGTGACTATATTAATATCAGATAAAGTACACTTTAAGGCAAAGAACATTATCAAGATTATAGAAGTCATTAGATAATGATAAAAGGGCAAATACACCAAGAAGACAGTGCAACCTTAGTGTGTATGCTCCAAACAACACAGATGCAAAATATGTAAGAAAATAATAGCAAAAGTTGACAAGGAAAAATAGATATATACACAATTATATTTGAAGACATTACCACTCTTCGCAGCAACTGACAGGACAATAAGAAAATCATCAGCATCAACAGAGAAACTCAACAGTACCATCAATCACAGGATCTAAGTGGCTTTAATAGGGCACTTCACCCAGCTACAGCAGAATGTTTTTTGCAAGCTCCTATGGGCTGTATACCAAGATGAACTATATCTTATGACATAGAATGAGACTCAGCTAATTGCAAAGAACTTGAAACAGAGTTTGTTCTCTGTATGACTGACCACAGTGGATGCTGACTAGAAATCAATAACAAAAATAAAACGAAAAAAATCTCCAAACACATGGAAATTACACAAAACACTTCTAGGTCAAAGAGAAAATTTGAAAGGAAATAAAATACATATCAAATTAAATAAAAATAAAATATCAACTTGTTGAAAATTTGTGCTAAATTAGTGCTGAGGGGAGAATTTAGAGCATGAAAAACAGAATAGAGAAAAGTGTGAAATCATTAATCTGAGTTCTTAATTAGAAAAAGTAATTGATATAAGCAATAAATACTAATAAGCAATTAATACTTTTAATATCCTTTAACATTTGTAAAATCAACAGTCATCACTGGGATTTGCCTAAGGTCTGGCTGACTAAAAGTCCTACAGCTGGGGACATTTAGATGAGGTCACCTTGAGATTGGTAGGACGGGTGGAGTCATGAAACAGGCTGATCCTACAATGGCATGTGAAGGTTGAGAATCGGGAGGGATATCTCAGCTGTGGAGGTCCTCCCCAGAGGCATCACACATGGATCCCCAGCCCAGGGTTCCAGTGACAGGAAGAGAAGTCCCTACAACCTCTGGTTGTGAAAAACAGTGGAGATTGTGGCTGAGTGAGATGAAGGGCTGCAGGAGTTGCAGATGTTCCTCTTAAAAGGCCTAAGTGAAGGTGTCTATTGCAGATGACATGATCTAATATGCAGAATATCCTAAAAATTCCATTTAAAATCTTGTTAGGACCGATAAACAAATTTAGCGAAATTGCTGAATACAAAATCTATATATAAAAATCAGTTTTATTTCTATACACTAACAATGAACAATGAACAATAAGGAAAGTAGGAAAAGATTCCATTTACAATAGCAGTAAAAAGAATAAAAATGCTTAGGAAAAAACTTAACAAAGAAAGTGAAAGACTTATATACTCAAAACTATGAACAACATGAATGAAAGGAATTAGAAAAGACACAAACAAATGAAAATATATTCCATGTTCATGTATTTGAAGAACTAATATTGCATAAATCCCATAGCACCCTAAACAATTTACATATTTAATAAAATCTCTATCAAAATCTTAATGGACATTTTTCACAGAAGTAGAAAAAACTTTTCTAAAATTCACATAGAATCAATAAAAGACCACAAATAGCTGAGCCAATCTTGAGAAAAAAGAACAAAGCTAGAGGTATCACACTTTCTGATTTCAAAATATACTACAAAGTTATAGTAATCAAAACAGTATGATTCTGGCATAAAGACAGACATATAGACCAATGGAACAGAGAGCTCATAAATAAAACCATATTAATTCAAAATGGATCAAAGACTTAAATATAAAACCTATAAAATTCTGAAAATATAAAATTCATAATAGAAAACATAAGGGAAATTTTCATGACATTGGTCTTGAGAATGACTTCATGGATATGACACCAAAAGTATAGGTAACAAAAAAAAAATAGAAAAGTTGGACTACATCAAACCAAAAGCTTCTGTACAACAAAGATAATATATTATCAACAGAGTGAAAAAGCAACATACAGAATGGAAGAAAATATTTGCAAACCACATGTGTGATAAAGGGTTAATCTTCAAAATATCTGAGGAATTTCTACAACTGAATATGAAAAAAAAGAATAACTCAGTTTTAAAATGGGCTAAGTTTCAATAGACGTTTCTCTAAAGAATGCATACAGGTGGCTAATAGGCATATGAAAAATGCTTAACAGCACCCGTTATTAAGAAAATGCGAATCAAAACTACAATGTTACATCATTCACGCCTGTCAAGATAGCTATTAACAAAAGAAAGAAAGAAAAGTACTGATAAGGATGAGAAATTAGAATCCTTGCACACTGTTGGTGGGAATGTCAAATGGTGTAGCCACTATGAAAAATAGTATGAATGTTCCTCAAAAAAGTAGAAATAGAGCTACTCTATGATCCAGCAATCTCACTTTAGGACATCTGGCTAAGGCTGAGAGATGAAACAAATATTCCTGACACATAGAAATGAACACAGAGAAAAAAAGGCTATATACTGGAGAAAAAAATGGCATAGATGATAGAGGCTTTGTTCATCCCTCTGGTTACCAAATCAAAGTTGTGACAGAAACAAGGAGCAAGCAGCAAGGAAAAACTGCCTGGGATGAACTGGCCATACAACTCACTCAGCCCTGCAATAGCAGAAAGTAGGAAGGGGAAGGACATGTGGCTGCCTGGTCTCAAGTGGCTGAGTGAGATGGATGAGTGAGACAGAGGCTGTGGCTGCAGCAGTGGCAGAAACCTCTTAAAGGAGAGGATTTTCGCAGTGATGGACCTGCTTGCTCTGAGCACGAGTGCCCATTCGGCTGCACGCAGTGGGCACCAAGGACTTACAGGGAGACATTGTTAGAATGAGGGCTAAGGCAAGACTCACTCAGTATCCATTGCTCCATGTTGAGCCCTCCAGCGCGCTGGAGAGAGTGCCACCATAGCCCTGATGTCATCAAACTGGATAACAGAGGTCACCCTGACCAGAGGATTTCCTGAAACTTCACCTCCCCAACTCACGGCCCCACCCAAGCCACATCCAGATATATCCTCAGCAAGTCAGGTGCTCCTGGCTGAGCAGCTTCGAGATTCACACTGGAGGCAGCTGGCCTCAGTTTCTGGTGTGGCCTTTTGAGGCAACTGTAAGCACAGCATCTTTGGTTATTTGCTGAATCTTAACAGGTGGCTCTGAAGGGGTAGAGGCTTGGGCTAAATTTGGCCTCTCAGGACTGTGCCACTGGACACCTACTTCACAAGTTCACACTAATAAGACTGGGAGACTTAGGAGCTTTGCTTAGTACATAGAAACAGACACAGAAAGGCAGCCAAAATGGGAAGACAAAGAAGCAGAAATCTTACGAGAGAACAGAACAGAGATCCAGATATAATGGAGTCAAGTAATCTAACAGATACAGAATTCAAAACACTGGTTATAAAAATGCTCAATGAACTTTTAGGAAATGTAGAGAACTTCAACAAAGAGAAAAAGCATAAAAATGGAAATGGAAATTATAAAAAGGAACCAGTCTGAAATGAAGAATACATTATCTGAGATGAGAAGTATATTAAATGAAATAAACAAAGGAATAAACAAAGTGAATTAAAAAGAGGATCAAATGCCTTATTCAGAGGACAGGAAAGCTAAAGACATGCAAGAGATAAGATGCCAAGACTTTAAAAACAATTTAAGGAGAATATGGGACCCTATAAGGGTGTAAATATTCATCTGGTTGGTGTTAACTGAAAAAAATTAAGATGTTGAACAGCTGTTTGAAGAAACAATGATGGAAAACTTTCCTAACCTGGTGAAGAAAATGGATAAAACCGCAGGAAGCTCAGAGAATCCAAAAATTAGGGATCCAAAGAGGCCTACACCAAGACACATCATCATTAAAATGCCAAAAGTTACATACAAAAAAACAATATTAAAAGCAGCAAGAAAAAAAAAATAATTACATATAAGAGAACATCTATACTACTGGAAGCTGATTTCTCAAAAGAAACTATGGAGAACAGAAGGGCTTGGCACAAGATATTTGACAGGGTGAAGACCCAGGGTCTACAACCAAGAATACTTTATCCAGCAAAGCTATCATTTAGAGTTGAAGGACATATAAAGAGTTTCCCAGATAAAAATAAGCTAAAGGAATTTATCACCACCAAGCCAGTATCACAGGAAATGTTGAAGGGACATTTTAAAGAAGAAAACATTTGTATCAAAAACAGGAATGAAGAACGGTAACAACTACATTCCTATCAACAAGTACCTTAAATGGAAAAGAATTAAGTGCTCCAACCAAAAGATAGAGGGGTTGAAAGGATAAGAAACAAGACCCCTACATATGCTGCCTACAGGAGGCTCACTTTAGATTAAAAGACACACAGATTAAAAGGAAAGGGATGGAAAAAGATATTGCTTTGATGGACCTAGAAAGTATTTAAGTCAGACAGAGAAAGATAAACATTCTATGATTTCACTTATATCAGAATCTAAGGAACCAAAAGAACAAACTAATCAAAAGAGACTCACAAATACAGTGGACAATTTGTTGGTGGACAGAGGGGAGGAGGTTGGGGGCCTGGGAGAATGGGGTGAAGGGTTAAAGAAGTACAAATTAGTAGCTGATGAATGGTCATGGGTACGGGGAGCACAGCATAGGGAATGCAATTAGCATTAATATGTTGTTAGGTGGAGGGTCAGGAGAGGGAGGGAGCAATTGGGGGGATCATTTTACAAACTATATAGATGTCTAACTGATGTACTGTATACTTGAAACTAATTAAAATAAATAAATAAATTTTTTAAAAAGATAAATGAACACAGAGAGGCTAATGAAATGAGGAAAAAAAAAAAAAACATGCCACAAATGAAACAACAAGAGAAAGCTCCAGAAAATAAGCTAAATGAAATGGAGGCAAGCAACCTATCAGAGACAGAGTTCAGAATAATGGTTATAAGGATGCTCAATGAACTTATGGAAAGAATGGATGAGGACAATGAGAATGCCAACAGAGAAATAGTAAACATAAAAAAGGACACAGAAACCATAAAAAAAGAACCAGACAGAAATGAGGAACACAATAACTGAAATGAAGAATACACCAGAAGAATTCAACAGTAGATTTAATGAAGCAGAAGATCAAATCAGCTAGTTGGAAGACAAAGTAGCAGAATACACCCAATCAGAACAACAATAACAAAAAATAATTTAAAAAAACAAGGATAGTTTAAGAGATAACATGAAGCAACATGAAGAGTAAAAATATCCAGATCATAGGAGTACCTGAAGAGAAAAAGAGAAAGCCAGGGATTGAGAATTTATTTGAAGAATAATGACAGAAAACTTCCCTAATCTGGCAAAGGAATTAGACATGCAAGTTCAGGAAGCACAAAGAGTTCCAAACAAGAGGAATTCAAACATATCTACACCAAGTCACACCATAATTAAAATGCCAAAGGTCCAAGACAAAGGGAGCATCTTAAAGGCAGCAAGAGAAAGGAAACTTCTTACAAGGTTACCCCCATAAGAATGTCTGCTGACTTTTCAAAGGAAACTTTGCAGGCCAGAAGGGAATGGCAAGAAACAGTCAAAGTTATGAAAACCAAGAATCTACAACCACAAACACTCTACCCAGTAAGGCTTTCGATTGAAATGAAAGGTGAGATAAAGAGCTTCCCAACAGGATAAAGCTTAAGGAATTCACACCAACAAGCCAGCATTACAAGAAATGTTAAAGGGTCTTCTGTAAAAAGAGAAGGGGTGAAAAAGAAAATAGAAATAACAAATGCAAATAATAAAATGGCAGTAATAGGGTACCTATCAGTAATCATTTTAAATGTAAACATATTAAAGACCTGTCCAATCAAAAGACAGGGTAACCAAATGGATAAGAAAACAAGACCCATGCATATGCTACCTACAAGAGACCCACTGCAGATCAAATGACATTCACAGACTGAAAATAAAGGGATGGAAAAAGATATTTCTTGCAAACAGAAATGAAAAACAGCTAGCATACCAATACTTATATCAGATAAAATAGACTTTAAAACAAAGGCTATAATGAGGCAAAAAAGTACATCACATAATGATAAATGGATTGCTAAATCAAGAGAACATAATCCCAGTAAACATATACACATCCAACATAGGTACACCTATATACATAAAGCAATTATTGACTGACATAAAAGGAGAGATCAATAGGAATACACTCATAATAGGAGACTTTCACACTCCCCTGACACCAATAGACAGGTCTTTCAAAGAATCCACAAGGAAATAATAAGCCTAAAAGATACACTAGAACAGATGAATTTAATAGGTATTTTCTGAGCATTTTACCCCAAAGCAGCAAAATATACATTCTTCTCAAAAGCACATGGAACATTTTCAAGGATAGACCACATGTTAAGACACAAATCAAGTCTCAATAAATTTAAGGAGACTGAAATGATATCAGCCATCTTCTCTGATCACAGTGGTATGAAACTAGACATAAACTACAAGAAAAAAAAACTAGAAAATGCACAAACACATGGAGGCTAAATAACATGCTACTAAACAATGAATGTGTCATTAATGAGATCAAGAAGAAATCAAAAGATACCTAGAGACAAATGAAAATGAAAGCACAACAACTCCTAATTTATGGAACACAGCAAAAGCAGCCCTAAAAGGGAAATTCATAGTAATACAGGCCTACCTCAAGAAACAAGAAAAAGCTCAAATAAACACTCTAATCCAACAATTAAAAGAACTAGAAAAACAACAGCAAACAAAGCCCAAAGTGAATAGAAGAAGGAAATAATACAAATCAGAGCAGAAATAAATGAAATAGAGTCTAGAAAAACAATACAAAAGATTAATGAAACCAAGAGCTGGTTCTTTGAAAGGATAAACAAAATTGACAGACCCTTAGCCAGACTCATCAAGGAAAAAAGAGAGAGAACTCAAATAAATAAAATCAAAAATGAAAGAGGAGAAATAACTACAGACTCCACAGAAATACAATAGATCATAAGAAAATACTACGAGCAATTGTATGCCAACAAATTGGTCAATCTGGAAGAAAGGGACACATTCCTAGAAACATGTAATCTCCCAACCCTGAGTCAAGAAGAAACAGAAAATTTGAATCAACTGATTACCACCAATGAAATGGAATCAATAATCAAAAACCTCCCAAAAAAAACAAAAGTCTTGGACCAGATGGCTTCATAGGCAAATTTTACCAAATATTCAAAAGAAGAATTATCACCTATTCTTCTCAAACTATTCCAAAAACGTTCAAAAGGAGGGAAGGCTCCCTAAGTCCTTTTATGAGGCCACCATTACTTGATTCCAAAACCAAAGACATGAAAGAAAGAAAGAAAGAAAGAAAGAAAGAAAGAAAGAAAGAAAGAAAGGAAGGAAGGAAGGAAGGAAGGAAGGAAGGAAGGAAGGAAGGAAGGAAGGAAGGAAGGAAGGAAGGAAGGAAGAAAAAAAGAAAGAAAGAAAGAAAGAAAGAAAGAGAGAGAGAGAGAGAGAGAGAGAGAGAGAGAGAGAGAGAGAGAGAGAAAGAAAGAAAGAAAGAAAGAAAGAAAGAAAGAAAGAAAGAAAGAAAGAAAGAAAGAAAGGAAGGAAGGAAGGAAGGAAGGAAAGAAAGAAAGAAAGAAAGAAAGAAAGAAAGAAAGAAAGAAAGAAAGAAAGAAAGAAAGAAAGAAAGAAAGAAAGAAAGAAAGAAAGAAAGAAAAGAAGGAAGGAAGGAAGGAAGGAAGGAAGGAAGGAAGGAAGGAAGGAAGAAAGGAAGGAAGAAAAAAGAAAGAAAGAAAGAAAGAAAGAAAGAAGGAAAGCTATAAGTAGATATCTCTTATGAATATTGATGCAAAAATCCTCAATAAAATAGTAGCAAACCAAATTCAGCAATACATTAAAAATATTATACACTATGATCAAGTTTATTTCTGGGATGCAAGGTTGGTACAATATCCACAAATCAATTAATGTGATACATCACATTAACAAATCGAAATATAAAAACAATATGATCGTATCAATAGATGCAGAAATAGCATTCAACAAAATCCAGCATCCATTTATTATAAAAAAAAAAAACTCTCAGCAAAACGGGAATAGAGAGAACCTACCTCAACATAATAAATGCCATATATGACAAATCTACAGCTAACATCATACTCAATGCAGAAAGGCTAAAATCATTTTCCTTAAAATCAAGAACAAGGCAAAGATGCCCACTTTCACCACTCCTCTTCAACATGGTATCAGAGGCCTTAGCCACAGCAATAAGACAAGAAACAGAAATTAAGAAACATCTGAACTGGAAAGGAAAAAGTAAAACTCTCGTTATTTGCCAATGACATGATTTGATATAGAAGGAACACTAAAGATTTCACAAAAGAACTGTTAGAACTGATTGATGAATTTAGTAAAGTAGCAGGTTATACAATAAAAATTCAGAAGTTAGTGACATTTTTATACACTGATGACGAACTTTCAGAAAGAGAAATTTAAAAGACAATCCCAGTTACAATTGTGTAGAAAGCTGTAAAATACCTGGGAATCAAATTAACCAAGAAGGTAAAAGACCTGATTTCAGAAAATTATGTCATAGAAAAAAGAAATTGAAGAAGATTCAAATAAATGGAAGCATATACCATGTATATAGATAGGAAGAACCAACATTATTAAAAGGGTCACACTACTCAAAGCAATCTATAGATTCAATGCAATCCCTATCAAAATACCAATGTATCTAGAATAAATAAAGGCAACAGAATTCCATAATAAAGAGAATAAAAACCTAATAAAACATGGGGAAAATATTTAAACAGACACTTCTCTAAGGAAGATATGTGGGTGGCAAATATTACATGAAAAGATGACCAGTATTTTTCACCAGAAAAAATGCATATTAAAATCACAATGAAATACCACTACACACTGACTAAAATGGCCAAAACAAAAACAAACATACAAAAACCCTACATGTCAAGTGTTAGTGAAGGTATGGAGAGAAATGAGCTATCATATATTGCTGGTGGGAATACAAAATGACACAGCTATTTGGAAAACAGTTCAGCAGTTTCTTAATAAGCAGAATATACACCTACCCTGTGACTCAGTCATTCCACACCGAGGTGTTTACCAAAGAGTAATGAAAGCATTTATCCACTTGAAGCTTTGTACACAGTTAATCAATGGCAGCTTTATTTGTAATAGCTAGTATCTGGAAGTAATCAAAATGTCCATTAAGAGGTGGATGAATAAACAGATTATTATATATCTATAAAAAAAATAGTGGCAATGAAAAGAAATAAACTATTAATACACAAAATCACATGAATGAATCTCAAAATAATTACCCTGGATGAAAGGAGCCAGTCAGGGTCATAAGGTAATTCTGTTCTTAATTTTTTGAAGAAACCTCACACTGTTTTCCATAATTGCTATACTGATTTGCGTTTCATCATCCCAATAAGTTTAATAATAATTTAAAAGCTAGGCTGAAAAGGATGCGTAGTGTATGACTTTATTTGTAGAATATTCTAGAAAATGCAAACAAAGCTCTAGAGACAAATTGAAGATCAGGGTTGTCTGGGTGTCATGGAGCTGAAGGAAGAGAAAGGATGTTTACCAAAGTGGCATGAACTTTTTGAGGACAAAAGATGTATGCATTATGTTGATTCTGGGATGGTTTCACAAGTGCATCATTTGTCAAATTTATCGAATTATATACACTCTGATGAATTTTCATGTACGTCAATTATATCTCGCTAATTTTTTATTTTTTTAATTAAAACTACTTGCAAAGAATAAAATCTCCAGGGCCTTATGGCTTCCAGTCACATTCCGCCAGGCACTCAGAAAAAAATTTTAACAGCACGAAATCACCTTTGAATGCCTGCCTCAAACTCATTCAGAAAACTATTTTTAGCATGATATCTGCCTTGCACTCTTTTAGTTAATGCATTCACTTACATGTAAAATATATAACTTCTTCACATAAATTAGAATCCTTACTGAAAATGTTCTATAATGTTCCTTTTTTTACTCAAAAATATCCTAGTAAGACAGAAACTGCTGCACTCTTCTTAATGCACAGCACCAAATCATGTGGATGCACTTCACTGTATGATGCTCTAGTGCTGGACTCAAGTGGGGACTTAAAGACATCTTTGTACATATATCTTTGAGTGCTGATTTTCTTTTCTTTCTTTCCTTTAATTCTCCCAAACACACACTTCCACCTCTGACCTACTGATGTTGCTGACTCCCCTTAAGAACTGGATCTCTGAAGGCGGGGCGTCTGCTTCTAGGAGCTAAGGACACACACCCATGGCACCGGGGTATGGGCCATGGCTCACTGGGGCTCAAACCCAGGACCTTCTGCACATAAAGCACACATGCTAACCACTATTCTATGGAACCACCATACCGATTTATTTCTTTAAAAAATACTTTATAATTTGCCAGATAATTACCTTTTCATTCAACAAACAATTGCTTAGGTACTTCTTTACACCCATAACTAATATATAAAAAATAATACTATGTAGTCAGGGTGCAAAAAAATACATTGTATTTTAGGGGGAGAAGCATGTAGGTGAACAGACTACCACAATGCAGTAAAATAAATCCTGACAGAACCCACACAGGAGACTGGGAAATAGGAGTACCCAGCCTTAGAGAAATCATCATAAATTCTTCTTGTGCCTTTCTCTCCAAATTGCCAAACACTTCAGAAGGGTGTGCACCTTCTCTTCTAAGTCTTTCTCTTTCCCCCAAGGCATGCCTAGCACAGGGCTCTTGAATAGCGATGCCTCAATTAGAACTGCTGGCCAATGGACTGAAGTTGTGTTTGGCACAGTATCCTATATCCTTCTGGTCCACTGGCTGAGCCCAACCCTCCCAGGGAGGACAATAAAGACCTGAGTTCAGAGTCACACTGAATAGAGAGTTCTGGACTCCACAGAACCTACTGCCTGTCTACTGTCTTTCAGGAGCCATGAAGTCCCTACTACTCACTCTTGCAACATTTTGGCTTCTAGCCCAGTTGGTCTCAGGTAAATAGAATCTTTGGGAAGGAGAAACACCAACCTACAACAGGGTCCTGCATATGGAGTCCTTCTTACCAAACTGGCCATGGGAGTGGGGCATGCCCCTCACTGGGTGGGGGGGAGCTCATGTTCACATCCTTTCTTCAAAACACCTCTATCATAAGTGACCTCAAGCCTGTCATAGTTGAGCAGTGTCTATGATTGGAGGTGAGAAAGGATAATGAGAAGCCAAGGACAGAGATGATCCTGACATCCCAAATTTCCCTCTATCCTATTACTCTGGGCCAGTTCAGTCACTAGGTACTACCTCCTGAAGGAACAGTTCTATAACATAGCTTCTCCCAATTTTCTTGGTCTTACAGAGAAGGTCTCCCAGTTTTTTATTCTTGGATGTGATTGACAGAGAAAGCTATTTCTAAGTATCTATAAAACTGTAAGGTAAAAAAGGGAAGAAAAATATTCAGAGTGAAAAGGGGAAAAGATTTAAGACTGTAGAAAGTTCTATGTCAGATTTCAACTCTACTTGTGTAAGTATTTCTTCTTTTTAATTAATTCTTTAGTTTATATTTACAGAATTAAGACAGGAACACTGAAAGCATTTTAAAAATAAAAAAGTTGGCCACCATTTCATCACTGCTTACATTTTTAAAATTGTGACTAAGTGATGTACAAATTTATAATCTTCCCTTTTTTAACTTAAGATTATACCAGGAAATTTTTCACAGGTCTTTAAATGTTCCTTGAAAATGCAATTTGCAGTTGGTATTTATTATTTTGTAATATTTTTGCACCAATATTAACTTGGAGAGTCCCTTAGTGTATGTCATTTGGATTATTTTTTCCAATGTGTCACTATTATCAATAACATTGTACAACCTGTTAATATGTCATTGTAAGATTCTCGGTTTCTATAGGTAAATTTTAGAAGTTTCATTGCTTGGTCAAAAGATAATAAAAGAAACTAGCATATATTGCAAAACGTTATTATTAGTGTGTTATTATTTTTAAACTTTCTCTTTTTTTGCAAATGTTTTCTAATATATTGGTTACTTCTAAAATTTTTTCCCCCTTTACTTCCCCCTACTTTCACCCCTGACCTATGGATGTTGTCATTTCTCTTTTTAAGAACTGAATCTCTGAAGGCGGGGCAGCTCCTCCCACATGCTTCTGACGTGCACCCGGGGCCTGGCGTCCTGGGGGCTTAGCACCCTGGCACATTGGGGGCCAGCGGGGACCTGGTCTGTGGCTCCACCTGGGGCGCAAACACAGGACCTTCTGCATGTAAAGAAGATGTAAAAACCATTACACTATGGAGCCACCCTTAAAATTTTTATTGATTTATTTAAGGGACAAAATTTTCTTTTTCATGTTGTCAGATTTATTGATATTTTCTTTGCATTTTCCATTAGTTTAGAAGGTTCTTCACCATGTTGAGAACAGTTTATTCACCATGCTTAGTTTTTTTTTTAATTCTATTTTTATATCATACTCAACCCATATTTTATATGTGACACAAAGTGAGAAATAAACCTTTTTGAGGTAGAATTTCCTAACAGGTAGAGAATTGTGTAACTTTGTATCTGCCTCTAGAGATAATATTTAATGTTCTCTAATTTTCAGAACTGTTCCGATTGATGGTGGAAAAGAAGAAATTAATAACAGTATGAGGGTTGCCTCAGAAGATATTTCTGATCTATTGCATTCTTGAAATTCTATGAGTTTAGAGTCCATAATTTCTCCCTTTGCCTCTGAGACATTGCTGACATGCATGCATATATTCTCAGGTGTCCCCTTCCTAAACCAAAGGGCCTGAGAAAACTTCTCAGTTCTCTTTCTAGACAAACACAAATAATTCAGGATTATTCTGTAAGATTATCTAAGTCTAACCCAAGATCTAGAGGCATTAGAAATGCCACCCTTAAAAGGACATCTGAAAGGGAGAATAAACAAAAACATCAGGGCCCACAGAAGATCAGAGGGAAAGGAAGGAAACTTTATCTGAGGTTTTCATCTACAGCTGAAGAAAAACATGTGAATGTTATCTCCACGGAGATGTTTAGGATAGTGAGAAGAAAAGGGATTGTGGAGGGATTGGCTACAGAGGAAGTGGAGGGCCAAGGAGCATTATGGAGAGCCCTTGCAGATACAAAAGAAGAAAATGAGACGACAGACTAAGAAAAATCATGAAAACAAAGAAGTCAAGCAATCTTTCTGTTCCCCAAAATATCAGGTTCTTCCCCTGCTCATGGCTTTTGCATATACTATTCCTTTTCTGAACACTCTTCTAGATTTTCACATAGCTGGACCCTTTTCATCCTTTATGTCTAGGATTGAATGTCATTTCCTGAGAGATAAATTCCTCAGTGACCCCATGCAGAATTCTGATTTTAGGAACGAGAGGCCTGTTTATGTATACAAATGTATGTACATAAATATTATATACGTAAAATTTCATTTAGTCCTCAGAGAACTACTAAACAGTTGATAAGGGATAATAGTAATGGTGATAGAACTCAAAACTGGTTGCTTTGTTCACTTATTCTCTGTTGCATCACATTATTTTTTAATTTGTTGTACTTATTGTAACCTGTAGTTATTTTATTTATTCATTTTTTTGTTTATTTTCTTTCTGCCCCTCCCCAATATAAGCTTCTCAGACCCTGTCTTTCTGTTTACTGTTTATTCTCATCATCTTACAGACTTCTTGACATAGTGGGCACTCATTATATATTTGTTAGTTGAATAGAAGAATAAGTTAAGCAATATAGAATAAGATAAGAAAGAGTTCCAATATCTGTTCAGGGCCTTCTATGTATTATACCATATGATGAGAGCATTTTTTTATATATTTATATAATATGTACACATATACAGCCACATCCTGCAGAATATCTCCTTAATCAATATATTTCTAGTAGAATGGTTTTTGGTTTTTTATTTCTAAAGGTTTGTAGAATGTATTTATATCCCAATATTATATAGGTATAGCTTTACACACATCTACATATAAATATATAAAAAAGTTATTTAATATGACAATGTATAAGAGAAATCTAGATTACATTTAAAATGCAATTTGTAGGACCTCAGAAACATGTGAAGACATTTTAAAAATCTCACCAAGCATCAACAAAAGCTATGTGTGTTTGGGTAATAGTGAGACACATTACAGCAATGATCTTTGAGCATTTCATATTTTAAAATGATACTTTTTAACTTCTATTTAGATGTTAATGTGTGTTTTAGTTACATTTTTTTGAAATTGGTTATGAGTTTTATATTCATAAGTAATAATGTGTTATATATTTTCCCACTTAAAATGGGAGACAACTGATGTATGTTTATATGTAGAATTTTGGTTTCAGAAAAGCTCATGCATATCTAAAATTTTTATGTGTATATATTTATGAAATCTCATTTAATCCTCAGAGTAGGTCTTTATGATGAGGAAAGCATAAGAAAGGCAAGGGACTTGAATAATCAACATTCAAAAAATTATTATTTTTATCCTTTTGTGACAACGCTCTGGTCTAAGTGATCTAAATAATTCCTTCATGCAGGTAGTTGGTATGTGAAAAAGTGTGCAAACAGAGCGGGAAATTGCAGGAGCAAGTGCAGAACTGGAGAGATGCAGATACAGCCTCCTACTGGGATGTGCAGCAAGGAAAAACTGTGCTGTATCATGTCTGGCAAAGAGTTGAATCCTCTTATCTGTGCAGACAACGTAAAAACCACAACCGCAGCACAAGTTGCAGGAACTAAGCATGCGGCACCTACGAAGAATATGGCGTCTAGGGCGAGTATGGCTACGGTGGCTGCAGCGAAGACAAACGCACAGGCCATGTCGGCCATGCCTACTGCTTCTGCTGGTAGCATTTGAGCATTCCAGCTTGCCTCCTGACATGAGATCCCTGGTTCATTAAAGCAAAGGGCCTTATTTTGGTGTCAGTTTGCTCATTACTCCCCAACTCTTCCTCCACACAACAGTGTTGGGAAAGTAATCACATCTCCATAGCACCCATGGATCCAGCGTAGGCCATGCACAGGTGGGAGTTAGTCCAAAACACCCATTAAGGACAGATAGACAGAAATGGTATCATCCTTGAAGACAGTTCTCAGCCTGCAGGCCCACAATTTGACTGTAGCAGTCATTATCAAAATTTAAAGTGCATCAGAAACTGGAGGACTGCTAAGACACAGACTTTCGAGCCTCATCTCCAGCTTCTGATTTTGTGGAAGAGCCTGAGTATTGCATTGTTCACAGGTCCGGGTGATGCCGGTGTTTCTTGTCCAAGGACCACACTTTGAGAACCTCAGGCCTGTAGTATGAATGATTGAAGACCTCTTTCCACAGACTGAAGTCATATCCTATGTATTTTTGAAGTGGTTAGTGATATAAAAGCATTTCTACAGAGTAGAGTCATTTTCTCATTAGATTTTCTGTAACAACCTCAGAATGTAGGTATTATGACCTCATTTCACAGAATAAGAAACTTAATGTGTATTAGAACTAAAACCAATTTAAATGCCTACTGAGACTATTCTGTCACTATACCTTGATGTCTAATTTTCTCCTCTCCCTGAAAATCCTCAATCACAGAATCCAACTTAGTTAGGATGGGAGATCAAGATCTCTATGGTGTGACCCAGAGACTGGGATAGACTCTCACCTTACTTAAGCTGTAAGATTTTTCCCTTAAGAGCTCTTCCTGCACCAGTAAGAGAATATGGTGTATCATAGTCATCCATCTATGCCTCAGGCCCACTTCCTTGATATTCTAGGAAGAATAGGAAATGTAGTTGCCTTCACTTTCTGGACACCTATAATGAATGGCCATATTTGTCAGTCAGTGTCAGTTTGCCCACTTATGAAAAAATAGGGTTGAAATGAATGTCTTTCTCCTCATCCTTGTCATGCTAATGTCCTTCTGATTCTAAAACTATAGACTTAGATTATGCCTTGTTGGGTCAACTTCACTTATGATCTGATTAGGGGTCAAAGATTTAGTGGTGAGACCTAAAATTAAGAGAAAACACTGGTAGAAGGGTTATCTCCACTATAAAACAGGTCCATGACTAGCCATCACAGAATCCTTTTCCTTCTCTTGATACCACAGCTAGTACTATATGATCCATGTGCATCTACCACCATGACTTCTATTTCCATTGCTAATGTAAAGATTCAGCCCTCAAGACTTGCCCTGGGATTATTGCAATAGCTTTCCCATTAATTGCTCTGCATTTCTTTCATACGTATATTCATCCATCCTCTACACTGATAGCCAGAGCCATTCTTCTGACACAAATCTAATAATTAAACTCTCTTCTGGCATTGTCCACAGTATCCTAGCCAATATTTTATTTCAACCTTTGTTGTTCTTCATGTTCAGACGTTAGATTACATTTCCAGTTTTATCTCCTGTCACTCTCCCATAGGACATCCTGTACTTCTGCTACACGTACTTATGTGTGATCGATTTGAACTCACTAGATGGTTTCTGGATTTGACTTTTTATACATACTCTTCTCTCCCCACCTAACCCTGCCTAGAAAAATCCTTATTATCTTCCAGAAAACATTGATAACCACACTATTTCAGACAAAACAGAACTACCCCAACCTCTTGTTCTCTATTATTTTGCTTTATCCAGAATTTGTCACCATGCCACATCATGTTCTATGCATCTTTTTGTTTGTCTTCTCCTCTAATGAACTCTGAAATTTTATTCAAAGAAAAGAACTTTTTTTATTTCTCTTTCTCCTATTATCACCTATCTGAATTCTATATTAATAGTTGTTGAATAAATAAAAAGGGTTTTGAAGGCCTGGAAGATTTTTGGATGTTAGTGAAATCCCACCTTCATTTATTCTAGATCTTTTCCAGGAGACAGGCCTCTGCCTCCTTCAAGAAACACATCTATACTCACCATCATTGTCTAGTACAAGAGATTTGAGAGTGGGTAGACAAAATTAGTAGGACATTGTTATCTTTTATTCTCATGTCTATCATGTAGGTATAACTCACAAACTCCCACAAGAAGATGAGAGCATAGAGGTGGGTCACTTCTACAGAGGAGGATAGTAGAAAAGTCATGAACTTGAGAGTCAGACATTTATGAGGTCATTCAGGGTCCCACCATACATTCAGCCTTAGATTGTGGACAATTGATTTCCCATCTTTGAACCTAAGTTTCTGAAATGGAAAAGTAAAGAAAGTATTTACTCCCACTCAGGCTATTTGGAAGGTTGCTAGAGTAGTATGTTCAAACTTACCCATATCATAGAAACTTAGCTAGCATGTTGCTGATTCTTGCATGAAGAACAGGAAGACACATTTCCTTAGGGCCCTGCCCACTGGACCATGGCTGCTCTGCAAGGGTCTGGATGATTATAAGCCATGTTTCACCTGGGGGAAAGCTCATTGCTCTGCGAGAAAGAGTATGACAGAGGTTAGGAAGATGGGATCTCTTTGAGCAGTCAGATGGAGTTATGAAGGCTCTGGTAGAACTCACTGTGCTTTCTTCTCAGCAGTCATCCTAATCACTACCTTGGAAAACATCTTAGAGCTATAAGCACTGTAATTACAAATAAAGAATGTGATCTTAGTGCTGTAGCCTAAAACTTTATTCTCCTGTTTTCTTTGTTACCTCTATTCCTTCTTCCTCCCATGCTTGAATTTAGGGGATACATAACCTTTCCCTGTTGGATTTGGAGAAGAAAGTGGCCTTCGTTGTATGAGAACCCACAATGGGTCAAGCACACTCAACCAAAGCATTATGTAATAACTACAATAACATGATTAAAGCTACATCTAGGTTTCTCCTCGCCTCTATCTCAATTTTTCACTTGGTAAGACAGATATAATCATACACCTACGTCCTAAAATCACTCTAAAAAATATAAAAGGTAAGGCATACAGGATATCACAGTCTTTGGAGCCCATGAAACTCTGAGACATATAGGCTTAGTGAGGTATAAATTATTTCCACTTAAAATATAAAAAATCTAAGCTTCACGGAGAAAGAGGATCTCGCACAATTACTTGTCAAAAGCAGTTCTGCCTGCTTCCAAGGCCATAACATCTCTAACCCATCTCATGCTCATATTGAAAATATCCTCAAAGCTGAATTCTACCTCCTTAGCGTGTCATTTTGCATAACCATGTAGTTCTCAAGAATGAGCTCTACAAACTATGCAGAATAATCTGGACTTCAAAAGGAGAAGAGAAGGAGATGGAGACAGAAAGTTTGTTTTGAAAAGTAACAGCTGAGAACTTCCAAAACCACGAACTTAAGACACTCAAGTTCAGGAAGCTAACAGATTACCCTATCATCTCCATGGAAAAAGACCTTCTTCAAAATACATTATAGTGAAACTTTCAAAAATCATATATATAAAAAAGAATCCTAAAGGCAGCCAAGATAAAAACAAGTATAAGTTACAAACAAGTATAAGTTCCCCCACTAGGCTATCAGCAAATTTCTCAGCAGAAACCCTTACAGGCTAGGAGTCGGTGTAATGACATAGTAAATGTTGAAATATAAAAATTGCCAGCCAAGAATACTCTATTCGACAAAGTTATTCTTCAGGTATGAAGGAGAAATACTTTTCCACAAAAACAAAAGCTGAGGGAGTTCATCCATCACTACTAGACCTGCCTTGCAAGAAATGCTAATAAGTGTTCTTGGAGCTGAAATGAAAAGACACTAATCAACAACATGAAAACATATGAAAGCATAAAAAACATAAAGTCAGGTTTAGAAAACTCTAATTTTATAATAGGATGGTTAATTACCACTTAACTATAGTAGAAGGTTAAAAAATAATATTTAAAAAAATGTATAGCTACTATAATTTGTTAATGAATACACAACATAAAAAGAGGTAAATTGTAACACTAAAATATAAAAGGGAAAAGAAAAAGGGTAGTTTTTATAAGTGAACAAAGATAAGTTGCTATCAGCACAAAAAGGGCTGTTTTGTCTATGAGATGTTTTAGTTAAGCCTCATGGTAACCACAAAGCAAAAATCTAAGGCAGAGTCACAAAGGATTTTTTTTAAAGGGAAACAGAGAACATACCACCACAGGAAATCACAGGAAATCACCAATTTACAATGGCAGAAGCAGAGGGGAAAAAAACACAATGGAAATACAAAAAAAAAAAAAAAAAAAGCAATCAATAAAATGGCAGTAGTAAATCCTTACATTACAATAACTACTCTAAATGTAAATGGATTGAATTCATCAAAGGCACTGAGTGGCTGGCTGGATTAAGAAGAAAGAAAGTAGAATTGTTTTGGGGTTAGGGAGACATTGTAAGAATAACAACTTACTAGTGCAACTAGTAGGTAAACCCTGGAGATCTAATGCATAGTATTGTGATTATAGACAACAATATTGTATTATAGACATTAAACTTGTTAAGAGACTGCATCTTAATTATTCCTACCACAAAAAGGGAATAATAATTATGTGATGTGATAGAGGTGCTAGCTAGCGTTACAATGGCAATCATATTACAATATATAAATGTATTCATCAACACGCATGCTTCACACTTACACAATGTTACATGTCAAACATACTTCAATTTTAAAAAGTTAAAAATAAACCATCCATTTAGAAAAAGTCAAAAGACATGAAGAGATTTTTCACCAGAGAGGATATTCAGATGGCAAATAATCAGATGAAAACATATTTAACATTATTAGCAAATAGGGAAATGCAAATTAAGATCACTACAAGATATCATAACATACCTATCAAAACAGTAAAAACGAAATATAATGACAACCTGGAATAATGGCAAGGATGAGAAAAAACTGGATCTTTCATATATTGCTGGTGGCCAGGTAAAATGGTACAGCCATTCTGGAAAACAATTTGATAGTTTCCAAAAATAAGAAAATGTACACTTACTTATTACACAAACCAGAAATTGTCCTCCTGGGCATTTATCCCTGAGAAATGAAAATATGTCCACACAAAACTTGTTGATGATTATTCATAACAATTTCATATGTAATAGAGTAACCAAAATGTCCCATAATAGGTGAATGTTTAAACAATGTACATACTTGCCAAGAATACTACTCAGTGAGAAGGGAGAGAGAGAGAGAGAGAGAGAGAGAGAGAGAGAGAGAGAGAGAGAGAGAGAGAGAGAGAAACTATGGATACATGCAGTATTAGAACTACTGATTGATATGTTAGGACTTTTTCCTGCCCTCTGGTTATGCCCTACTTATTTCTCATATCATAGATGCCATTGGATCGATCACATTTTCTCCTACTGATTTGAATATTATACATTTTGTTTTGAAGTATTTATCCTTTTTATTTATTAGTGATTTGTTCTTACTATTAAGACCCATATTTATGTTTATGATTACTAACTTACCAACAACCTTCAGAAATAACACTTAAACAGTACGAAGCCTTATATACTTCTCATACCTACTCATACTTAACTATTGTCCTTATTTGATGCTTATAGGTGACTCCACAGCGAGTCACCTAGAGAGGAAACTCATGTCCACAAGAAGACAATCAATATAAAACCAATTTCTTGACTAGAGCTTACAACGTGTAAAGGCTCATGGCAAAGGTGAAGAGTGGTGATCTTGGGACCTGAGTTTAATTCTCTTAAATTTACATTTGCCTCCAAGAAAGATTTCTTCTGTGTCGATTTCTTTTAATGTAAAAGATATTCCTGTGAAAAATTACTGTGAAAAATGCCTGAATGATGGAGATAGTTCTCATCTAAGCCACTCGCTTGTTTATTTTTTATCTTTTTGATATGCATATCAATGGTTCACGGGGTTGAAAGTTTTTGAAAAATAAACTCAACGGTCTACGGATAATCTAGGTAAATGCCTCCCCCTAGTGGAGCCTTTTGATTTAGCGAAAGTCAGATACCTTAAGTTACCCAAGGTTTTCAATTACAGAATTCTCTTTCTCACGCACACACACACATTTAAATAATAATAGAATAAATAAAAGAACAAAGATAAATATCACATATGTTAAAAGAAAATTAAAAGGTCAAAATAGTTTTTTCAAAGACAAAAAATATCTAGTAAAAAAATTCCTCTTGCATCGCTTTTTGAAATTGTGGTAAAATATAACATAAGATTGCCATTTTAAGTGTACAATTCAGTGACATTAAATACATTCAGAATGTGCAACAATCACTGCTATATCTTCCAAATCCTCTCGTGACACCTCCCAAAAAAAATTTGTAATAAGCAATGACTCTCATTTTTCATTCCCCTCAGGCCTTGATAATTCTAATGTATTTTCTCTCTCTTAATTTGCCTAGTCTAGATGTTTTATATCAGTGAAATAATACAATATAATTCCTTTCATGTCCAGCTTATTTTGCTTAGCAGAGTATTTTTAAGTTTTATCCATGTTGGAGAATATAATCTGAACTTCGCTCCTTTCTATGGCTGAATAATATTCCTTTGTGTGTATAGAACACATTTTGTTTACCCATTCTTGTATTGATGAACATTTGGGTTATTTCTAACTTTTGGCTATTGTGATTACTGTTATGCACATTTGTATACAAGTATCTGCTCACATTCCTGTTTTCAATTTTGAGGGGTGCGTACATAAATTTTAGGTACAAATCTCGTGAAATTGTTGGATCATATTGTAATTTTATGTTTAACTTTATTTAGAAGTGCCAGATTGTTTTCAATAGTGGCTGCATAATTTTTATTTCAGTCAACAATACAGGAAGCTTCCAATTTCTCCACATCCTCACCAACATTTTTTAAATTTGGGGGGAACATTTTAACTATACTAGTAGATGTATTATCTGATTTTGGTTTTGACTTGCATTTTTTATATCTTCATGATGAACTGACTCTATTATTAATAGATAATGTCCCACTCTGTCTCATAACAGTTTTTTACTTAAAGTCTATTTTTGTCTTACATTAATAAGGCCATCCCAGCTCTCTCTTGGTTAATGCTTGTATGAAGTACCATTTTCCATCTTTTCACTTCCCACCTATTTGTTTCATTGAATCTAAATGAGTCTCTCTTAGGCAACATATAGTTAGATCATGTTTTGGGAAATTTTTAAAATCAATTTTGCCAATCTCTGACATTCAATTGGAGAGTTTAATTCATTTACATTTAAAGTAATTACTAATAATAAATGGTTTTATATACTGTTTTGCTGTTTAGATGTATATTTAGTTCCTCTGCCCAATTTTTAAATCAAATTGAGTTGTATGAGTTCGTCATATATTTTGCCTTTAATTATTTATCTGACATTATTTGCATATGTAGTTCCCATTCTATAAGTTGCTTTTCATTTTGTTGATTGTTTCTTTTGCTGCGCAGAAACCTTTTAGTTTAATGTAGTCCCACTTGTTGATTTTTGTTTTTGTTGCTTCCACTTTTGGTGTCATATAAAAAAATATTCCCAGATCAATATCAAGGAGCTTCTTCCTTATGTTTTCTTTTAGGAGTTTTATGATACCAGGTCTTGTGTTTAAGTCTTTGAATCACTATGAGTTAACATTTGTAAGTAGTAAGAGTCTAATTTTATTTTGCTGATGTGGTTATCTAGTTTTCCCAACACCATTTATTGAAGAAACTATCCTTTACCCATTAGTATTCTTGACTCCTTTGTCAAATATTAGTTGACCATATATGCAGGGGTTTATTTCTGGGTTCTCTATTCTGTCCTACTGGTCTATTTGTCTATTTTTATGCCAGTATCATACTGTTTTGATTGTTATAGCTTTCTGATATAGTTTGAAATCAGGACATGTAATGCTTCCAGCTTTGTTCTTCTTTCTCAAGATTGCTTTATCTACTCAGGGCCTTTTATGATTCCATACAAATTTTAAAATTATTTTTTCTATTTCTATGAAAAATGCCATTAGAATTTTGATAGGGTTCACATTGAATCTCTAGATGGTTTTGGATGGTATGCACCTTTTAACAATATTAATTTTTCCCATTTATTACCACCGGCATATTTTTTCATTTGTTTGTGTCTTCTTCAATTATTTTCATCAGGGTCCAAGAGTTTTTATTACAAAAATCTTTTACTTCCCTGGTTAAATTTAATTTTATTGTTTTTGATGCTACTGTGAATGGGATAATTTTCTTTATTTTTCAGATGTTTTGTTGTTAGTTACATTGAGAAATGTAACTGATTTCTCTATATTGATTCTATATCCTGAAACTTTATTGCCTCATTTCTTAAGGAAACTACCTGGGAAAATTGTTTGCTTATATGCTATACCTTAAAAAAAATTGTGTAAATCAAGGAGGAAAACCTCATTCAAGAACACCCTTATATTGATGAAGTCTAAGGAAAAATGCAAATGGAGGCCCACATACCATAAGTACTTAAAAATTATAAGTCACACAAATTACTAAATAAAATAAATTATATCCCCATACTTAGACAAATACAACTGCAAAGCCAAGTTTAAATTTTATATTCCCAGACTCTGGAGTTTTATCCCAGAACATGGCATCCCAAAGAGAACCAAACTCAGGGCTCCAGATTCCATCCTGCAGCTTGATTCTTTTTACTTGCCAAACTATGAGGAGCCTTGGGAAAATATATGTAAAGACATATAGACTTGGGAAGGAGGCCACAGACATTTAGAGTCTGTAGTTCCAATTACCCAAAGCACAGTCTAGAAGGATAAAGCAGTGAAAGCAGTGTCTAGATTAACATATCCCTTTGGCTTCAGTAACATTTTGCACTGCAGGAAGAGATGCAGCCAGATGAAGGAAAGAATAGGGACTCTCCAGAGCAGATGACCTAGGGTGGGGAAACCCTTTGCTTAGGTATAAGTGTGTACTTACTTAAACTAAGAGAAAACATACCTATCTCATGAAAGGAGCAGCACTCATGCTTCCTTCAAAATTAGCCCTTATCCATAAGAACACCTTGCCCAGGTTTGAAAAATCATCCTATTGTATTCTTTCTATTCTGCTCTCTGTAAAAACAGAGAATTCAGAAGACCAGTATATCCTTAAGAATATAAACATCTCTGGAACTAGCAGAAATTTGAAGGACCCTAGATTTTCAAAAGCCATGAAGTGGAAGTGTGAGACAATTGTACTACATCTTTTCTGTTAACCAGGAAAATCCCATAAGCTGATATCTGGGTTAAACAATAAAGCTATTTTCATTCGATTAAAGAAAAATTTTAGAACGCTATACAACATTTTTCCAGATGTTTTGTTTAGATAGTAGTCATGCTGCTGGTTATTGCTTTTCTTTTTTTGATTTTTTTATTTCTTGATTCTTGTTAATAAGTCACATGTTACATAATAAATCTATTTTTTAAATATTGTTTTTAATTGACATTGAAAGAAAGAAAAAAAATCTTTTAAACAAGTACTACTTCTTTGGCTGACTCATTTAAATAGTCAAATGCTTAGTTATATGTAGATTTTCAACTTTGCAAGGTCCAGCACCCCTAAACTTCACATTGTTCAATGGTCAATTGTAATTTGTTCTCCCAACTCTTCAACTCAAAAGAGCTTGGTGGATAAATTATCTAGAAATTTATTATATTTATGCTCTTTTATTAGTAGTATATCAAACATTTTGTACTTTTCAATGTCCCAGTGAACTTTGAGATCCTTAGATATAACAGTATGTACTGATTGGTGATTTCTTCCTCGCTAAGAAACATTGTGTTCTTTATTCATGCCATCTTGCTCATGGGAACACCTACTAGTCAAGCCCTAAGAGGATATGGGGAAAAAGAAGACTCTTTATGGGATCAGTCTAGAAAATCTAGGTTCATAGACTCTGGCAACAGGGGGCAGAAAAGACACACATATAGACATGCACACACACATACAAGCACACACATTACTGAAGTAGGAGTAGACACCATTTTTTCTAAGATGCAGTCTTAGTGTTGTTATCTGTGAGACAAAGGAATGTGAGTTTTCTAATCAAGTAGTTGGTGAAGAAAACAGTACAGGTTAAGTACAGAATGTTCTCTCCATTGTTTAGGCAATACATTTTGTAAATATAAATATATGAACAAATATTTTAAAAACTCTTTCATCTTCAAAACTCAAAGATCAGTTTATCAGAACTGCCCTGTTTACATTTCTCTCCCTATTAAATATAGAGTCCATGATTTACTACAATAAAACTCCAGCCAATAACTAGGACTCCTTTGTTTCTCTTCCTTTAGACATTTAACTCCTTGAGCATACTACAACCCTGTTTTAACCCAACTATCTGTTGTACATTTCTATTTTAGATAGGCAAGTGTTGCCAGTGAGATTACACAAAAGCATACATTGATATTACTATAAATTCATGACAATCAATCCCAATTAGTTCATCTACACAGTCTTGAGGCTATTGTATTGGACTGCATACAGTCAGGGCCTGACTGAAAGGTTGTTAAATAAACTAAGGGCTATAAAAATGGTATAATTCCTCAAAGCTTATTTTATCAATTACGATACATCAGTTGGAATACAGGATAAATTGTTATGATTCAAAAGATTTCTAGGTTGGTCTTAGACATGAAAATGACTGAAAGCCAGTCAAAGGAAAGTCTGTCTTTCAAAAGAGTTATAAAGCCATAGAAGTCAAAGTTAGTGTAACAAAATTATTCACGCAGTCTCCTAAATTTGCACTAACAGGAAATGTGTTGCTAAAGTACCAGAGTCCCCAGAATTTCCCCCCTCCTTCAACCTCTTCCAAGATATGGCCACTGAGATCAATAAACAAGGGAAATCTTTGCAGGAAGGAGAACAGAAAGAATACAAATTAACTAAAGAGTTCTCTACACTAGCAGGGGGCATGGCAGGGGGGAACCTTGCTATTATAGTCCACCAAGACAGTGCTTTATGCTATATTATCTCTGTCTTTTCTTCATTTTTTGCTGTTTCTAAATGAATTTTTTATTTTAGTCATCCTATCATTCTTCCATCATTTTACATTGCTTGTCTTTGAATAATTAATGTAGGATATGAAAGTGAAAATTGACTACCATTTGGATGGACTGAAATGACAGTCACCCAGAGATCCTAGACTTAGCTGAATGCAGTAAATGGAATGGGTTTCATTATTTATATTACCTCATTCACTCATAGAAGTGAGTACATGTCTGCCCCTGTCTATCTGGGCAGGCAGCCAAAGTAGAGAAAGCACAGATGCTTTTTACCAGCAGTCCACAGCCCACAGAATGGCATCAGGTGTGATGAAATGGAACAAACTATGTCTCTGAATTCCATGTGGGGGTAAAATGGGTGACCTCAAATTTCCTATGCCTGCCCACATGATGCAAAGTCTACAGTTCAGAAGTTTGGCGGCACACTTCATATCGTACCATGTGTTCTGGTTCAGTGCATAAGAATTCAAGTCTCTGAGAAAGGTGACATGGTGTGCAATTCACTGGACCAAGAGCTTTGGCTGCCACCTCCTTTGGGAAGCCTGGCCATGAAGCTCATCCTGATCATTGCAATTCTGCTATTCCAGAAGTTCACAGGTAATCCAGAGCTTTCCAGGGGCTCATGCAAATCAACAATGGGATGGAATATTTTTAAGCACCTGAGGTAATTTCATAAGTCACAGTAGAAGAAGATAGAGCCACTAGAGATAGCTCAAGTCTACCCAATATCATCAGAGATTCCCTCTTCCTAAGGTCTTCTACCATGGTACTAGTTAAAAAGGAGTACTTAGAGCTGAAGAGAGATCTTAATTTCCTCTGGGAAGGTCGCATTATAGAAAGAAATGAGCTCGATACCTAGGGATGTCCTTATTTCTGTGAATGCAGTTTTTACTCTGACACCCAACCATATCCTATATATATATTAGTCTATTTTACTACACTGTGTAAATAGGAGAAGCAGCACAGACCTTGGAGTCAGGTTTGAGAAACATGGCTTCAGTGTTTACTACTAGTTTGCCAACTTTCAATAAATGGTGAAGACTCTCTGAGCCTGTTTTGTCACTCGTGGAGATAATGACATCTGGCTCATGGGGGCTTTGTTAAATTATATAACAGTTGTGAAACATCTAGCTTAGCACATACTAAGAACTTAAAAATTAGTTTTACTTTCTTTTTCAAAACCAGATCTCTTACATTTGTCTCTTATTATAGGAATAGTAATGATCTGTCCCTGACCTCCAAAACTCTTAAGAATCAAAGGAGTGCTAGAATATGGGGTTGGAGACAGCGTCTTTGTTTTCAGTCTTCATCCTCTAAGATCTATTCCAGGAGATCGTACAAGCCCCGGAGCCTAAATTTGAGCCTCCTAACTTTTAGGTCATTGAAAATATTTCAGATCACTAAAGGAAAGAATATATATCAAGGTCAGCAAAGGTCTAAGGCTGAATATTTCCTGCCTATGGTGGTGGAGGAAAAATGAGGAGTTGTAGAGGGATAAAATCAAGATTATTGTGAGGACGTGAAGCCAAAAGAAAATATGCATTGGCAAAATGTACAATGCTAAGAATTAATAGGGGAGGAAGATTATTGAGGGAAAATATATATGACTGGACAATAGGAAGTTATTCTCAACCATGGTAGTGAGGCTGAACCCAAGAGCATAATTCAACTCAGACATACATACGTAGTAAAGAAATTATTATTCTCTGGGTATCAGAGGTGGGGCAATAGTAAAAAAGTAGTATTCTGGGAACATTCAAATGGAGCATAGTGTCATAGCCTAAAGAATTCAGCTTCTTTATTTTTCCAAACAAGATCTGAAGCTCTTGGTGGAGTCCACCAGATGTTGGCTGAAAGCCCAAAACCTTGAAGGAACTAAATGTGAGCAATGAGTTAGACATAGACACAGGTTTATCTTTTTGGGGCATCCTTCGTGGGATATTTTGGGTATATGCCTTGTGGATCACCCATACACCTAATCCCTACAAACATTTTCTATCCACCCCATGTTCAAAGTTGCCTTTGGTCTCAAACACTGATGTTAACCTATTATTCTTTATGTGCACAGTAACTGAACAACTTAAGAAATGCTGGGGTGAATATATACAAGGACACTGCAGGAAAATATGCAAAATAAGTGAAATACGTCAAGTACTATGTGAAAATGGGAGATATTGTTGCCTCAATATCGTGGAACTGGAAGCACGTAAAAGAATTACAAAGCCACCTCGTCCAAAGCCAATGACATATGCATTGACTTTTCCTCAAGATTATGATACATATATAGGAAATAATTAATCCCCAAGAGAAATTCTACACAAATCAAGTATAATTTTTCATTTATTTATTTCTTAATGTTTCAAAACACTAAAGTGAAGAAATCCATATCTTTTCTCTTCTGATTCCTTAATCCTCAGAAGACCCTAAAGCAGATTTTAATAAACTCATTGCCGTTTTCTGACTGATTTGTTCTTTAACCAGAGATTTATATAAAAAACTTAGAACCTCCCCTTGAAAAGTAGTTATAACCAATGCAACAAAAATATATATATAACGTGGAAGACTGGAACAAGAAACTCAAGAAAGTAGACACGTAATTCAGGAGAGGGAAAGGTGAAGCTGAGTATTCAGGGGAAATGCATGAATGAGTTTAAAGTGGTGCCTTGCGAAATGTGTCAGATTTCAACAGGTTACTGTTAGTAGAGAAGGTGATTTGAGTGAACAGAATGAAATAAACAAATGGAAGGAAATTAGAAAAGATTGGAGACTATACATGCACTTTTTTTGGTTTAAGAATGACACAGCCAAAGTTGAACTATGGGGAAGTCTAATTTCTTTAGTTCCTATTTAAAGCAGTAAACTAGGAAGAAAGAGATGAATAGGATTCCACTATTATGGAGTCACTATATAAGCTGGAGGCAGACCTAAATATGTAATTCCAAGACAGAGTAGCTTCTTTGTTATTGTTGTTGTTTTATGTGTTACCACCAGTAATGCATTTTTTTGGTGATTGGGGCCCTTTGAGGTTTGGAGAAAATGTAAAGGACCTAGGAATTGGTCTGAATTGCAGGATTAGAAGGGCCAAAAGCCAAACTACTGACACCACCAAATACTGGCAAGAATGTTGAGCAAAACTCTCATTTATTACTGGGGGAGATGCAAAGTGGTAGAGCCAGTTTGGAGGACAGTTTGGCAGTTTTTCAGAAAACTAAACACACCCTTAGCATACAGTTCAGCAGTTGCAGTTCTTGGTATTTACTCGATGACCTGAAAACTGTCTGCACAAAAATTTGCACCCAGGTGTTTATAGCAGTTTTATTCATTATTGCCAAAACTTGGAAGAACCAAGATGTCCTTCAGTAAGTGAATGGACAAATAAACTGTGGTACCTCCAACAATGAAATATTATTCAACACTAAAAAGAAATCAAATATTAAGTTATGAAAAGATGTGAAGGAATCTTAAATGCATATACTACGTGCAAGAAGCCAACCTAAAAAGGCTACATTCTGTATGATTCCAACTATAAGACATTCTGGAAAAGATAAAACTAGGGGAACAATAAAAAGATCAAAGAGGAAAGAACAGGTAGAACATGGAGAATTTTTAGGGCTGTGAAACTATTCTATACTATAGATACTAAAATGTAGATATGTGTCATTATATTTTTGTCAAAGCCCATAGAATGTGCAACTCCAAGAGTGAACCCTAGTGTAAACTGTGGACATTGAGTGATGATGTGTTGGAATAGGTTTATAAATGCCAGATGTTGATAATGGGAGAGGCTGTGTATGTGTGGGGAAGGGATATATGGGAAATCTCTGTACCTCCTACTCAATTTTGTTGTGAACCTAAAACTACCCTAAAAAAATAAACTCTATTAAAAAATATATGTATACATGTATTATATATATTATCAAAACTCAACTGTTACTATAGCAATTAAATGAACAAAAGTTTTTAGGGGAGGTGTATTTTATCAGACATGATTTAGAATTGCCAGCACACGACAATAACCAGGCTTTTAGCTGGTTTTATTAGTGTTATTAAAATTGCTACAGACAATTTATGTCCTTATTACTTACTCGAAGGCTAACCACTCTGTCCACCAGTTTCTCTACAGGCCAATAAAGTGAACCAGACAAAAAGTCACCATTCATCAAGTTAAAAAAACAAAACAAAACATTAGGACATGATTACAGTCTGAACAACCATGATAAACCAGCTCTCAGGGTGGAGAGGGAACTGATTTCCTGATTTAAAGGATTTTCTATGTTCCTGGTATAAATTCTCCCACAAAGCTGATCTCAAGCCTCAATGTGAAGTCACTGAATGTGGATTTAGGAAGTAATGCTCACAATCGGCTTCATCTAGCCAGTACAACCCCACTAGCACAACACTCACTACCCAGTGTGCTGATACAGTAATTAGAGCATATGTTACTCACTGAGAGCCAAGCAGCTGCTGTGTGATCATGTCTTCTTGGCTCTTCTGACTGAAGGAGCTTTCCAGAGCCTGGCAGACAACAGTACTAGCTACACTCAAACACAGTTTGGATGCTGGGTGCACATCTTGTGGGCAGTGTACACACTTCTCATTCACTCCCACCCCCCAAGTAAGGCAATCACATTAGGTTCTGAATCCGGAGTGGATGTTGGGAATCAAGCCTCAGAAAACAGTAAATAATGACAAAGGCGGTCTCAGAAGACTCCTGGGTTGCAGTCAGGGCAGAAGGGCTGAGGTAGGCAAGTGTGTGTCAGTGAATATGTGCAAGTTCTCCTGAATGTGTGTGATCTCGTGCACAAGAATGAGTTAAAAACAACCAATCATGTGAGGCAGTCTTAGAGGGAAAAGTGTCTTAGAATCAGAGATGTCCCTTCCTCCATTTCAATACACTAGAGTCGCAGTTCTAACCTACACAAAGGAAGTGGGAAGATAAGACCTTTGAACTGGTGTAAGACTGAAACTTTGCAAAATAGAAAAAGTGGACAAAAAGTGTGTTGAATCTGACCAGGACAGAAGCCATCAGGAAACACTGCTCAACAAGAAAGGGGAATTTAATTTGGCTCAGTTGGAAATCAATCATACAATAATTCATAAAACCAGTTATGAGAAATTTTAATAAAGTATCTGTATTTTGCGAGGACCCACTCATCACACCTTCCAACAGTGCAATGTCAACTGTTATCAATGTTTTGTTTGCTTCATAAAGTCTACTAACTGATTACCCAAACTCTTGTTCCCTACTAGCTAAAGAAGAAATTAACACATCTTTAGACTGATCAAGTAAATGAAAGTTGAGATAAAGCTAAATAATGAGTAAAGGTTGTTATTTCAAACAGAAATTTGTGGGCAAAGTCTATAGAAAGAGAATTTAATGCATAGTAAACAGCTTATTCTAAGACCCTGAGGTAGGCATGTCTGAAGAAACACGTTCACGGGTAGAGAACAGGAGAAAGGATGATGCTGGAGAGGTAAGCAGAGACCAGTTAGACTTATTAGGGCTAAGAGACCATATTAAAGATTTTGATCTTTAACTGGAGAGGAATAGGTAGCCATCAAATATTTTAAGCAGAGAATGATGTGGTCAGGTCTGAACTTTTTAATCACTCTGTATTGAGTGCATATGAAAACTGGAAGTAGATATGGAGAGAGAGATCAAAGGTCATTACAATGGGCCAGGTGAGAGGTGGTTTGGATCATAGTCAAAGTAGTGAAGAGGGAACAGAGTGGGTAGATTCAAGAGCTATTTGGCACTTCTAATTTATAATAGTTGATTATTCACTGGCTGTGGTGGGAGTGAGGATAACTCCCAGGTTTCAGCCCACAGTGACATGAGAAACTGGGTGATTATGATGTCATTCACTGAAGGATAATATATATGTAGTATACATATTTATTGAAAGGGAATATGCTTATATCTTTGTCTTACCTCATTATCACAACTCCAACTGCTGATTTAAATACCTTGAATGAATTCTGGAAGCCATAGATTGAAACAATGATATAGTTTTAACAGTTATGATTCATAGAGTTGATAAGCGAATGCTCAGTGAGATCCTGCCAATACACCAAGAAGGCAGCAGGATCCTACATTTGAAGTATGGAGTAACTGCTGGAATTAAAAATAAGTCTTCCTTCATTTAAGTGACTATAAATAGTGCTGATTCTACTTCCTTCAATATAATAATTCTAGGACACCTATTCACTCTTCCCAGAATCCACTAATTTGCTATCACTTCATGCCCCGATTCACTCTTTTCCCTCAACTAGCCCAATTTCAGAGGGAAAGGAGACTGTGTCTTCACTATGCCTGGAAATATGGTTTGATCGAGGGTGAGGTGGCTCTCTGAAATAGAGACAATGCCTGGGAAAACACAGTTTTTTCCCCTTGAACTATTAACCTAAGATAATTGTCTCCTTTTTTTCTAAAAAGTAAGCACTGTTAGTTGTAGTACAGTATCTCCTCGCAACACATCTGCACGTGCAGATCAGAACAAGCCAACTGTGTTAACGAATGAATGCTGGTCACGCAATATTATAAAAGTAATTCTGTATGGGACCTTGTAGAAAACAGATGTTATTTCAGCACTTTCTGCTAACTTTTGTTTTGTTTTGTTCTTCCCTTATTTAACTGGAAATTTAGCTTCCACTTAATTTTTTTTCCCCCCAAAGGACTCTTACTTGAAAAGCAAGGTCTCTATCTTTGTTCTTCTGACCAGGGATCTCAACAAACTTCTTAGCAGATTCAATGCCATGAAACATAGCAAATGTCGATCCTATAAATGCTTTGTGCAATGTTCTTCTCATCTTAATATTCAGTACTTGACAGTATCTTCTATCATTCTTCTATGTCAACAAGGGTTGCATCATTTGGGAAGCTTTTAAAATAGATGCTTTTTACATTATTTTTATACTCATCTGTCACTTCAGAGAGGGGTTTGCTTAGAAATCTGATTTTAGTTTTAGCTTCACTTATTTCCATGAGTCTGCCTTTGATCTGCTCAATGCTTCTACTATTACACCAAAGATTTAGCCTGCTAAATTTCATCATTATCTCTAAAGTTACCCAGCCTTCATCCAATTTGATCTGTTTCTTTAAAATTTTTTTCTGGGGCAAATTGAAGTCACAAAAATAACACTCAATTTGATGATAAATTTTGGCCTCCAGAGCAGCTGTTTTTTATTATCACCATTTTCATCCTTTCTGGCTGTCTTTAAGGTCCTGATCCCACAAAGCTACATCACAAGATCACTGCTAGTGATAACAAAATCTCAGTTTCCCTTTGCCACCAGCTGACCTAACACACTTAAAGAGGATGAGTTATCTTTTGTTCCTTTTTAAATTGAGTTGTTATTTTATTATTGAGTTGCAATAGTCCTTTATGTATTCTAGATAAAGTCTCTATCAGATATATGATTAGCCAAAATTTCCTACCATTAATTTTGGTAATGTTCAGTTGTTCACTGTACTCTTAATTTTTTAAAATAAAGGTAGACTTCATGCAAACTCTGAGGGGTGTGCTGTGTGTTTGTGCCAGTCATCAGATATGTTACTTGAAATAAGCTTTTTTTCTCCCCAGCATGGTAATGCTTACCATGTCACTGTTCTTAACTAGAAAATACTGGTACATTGCTAAGTTTTTATTTTGCTACTTCAAATTGGTTAATTAAATTTTACTTTATCTATGAACCATTATTCATTTTAATTTGTAGAAGTTATATATAATTGCCTTCCAAATCTTACCAGATCAAAACATAACAAGAAATCCTAAAAGAGTCTATGGCCATACCACCCTGAACAAGGCCGATCCTGTCTGATCTCAGAAGCTAAGCAGGATGAGGCCTATTTAGTACTTGGATGAGAGACCACCTAGAAGACCAGGTGCTATAGGTGTAAAAAAAAAAAAAGGGGGGGGATTGTAAGCTGACAATGTCCTTGCAATCTGTGAAGTCAACCAAGGGTTGCCTCACCTCAAAAATTAAATAATAACTAATAAAAAAATAAATTCTAAAAGATTGTTGTTCTGTCATTTGCATACCCTGTTTTGACATAAGAGAGATTTCAGATGTGCCTAAGTTTTATGTAATCTGATTCTCAGACTCAGAAAATATCATTTAATGATATCTGGGTTTTTGATATTTATCTGACATGCACTATTTGAATAGGGGTTATTTAATGGTAATATTTAAATTATTATTTCTTATATTTATCCATATCTTGAAGTTGCGTTGATCATGGCTTGTCTTAAGAGTCTCATGCTCTACAACTGAGCTAGCTGGGCATCAGCTGATCATGGCTTGTCAAACACTTGGTTAACTCTAAAACCAATTGTTGAAGTGGATCTTAATTGTTGTCACTGTCATAATCCTAGTCTTTACTAATTAGGTATTACTAAGGAGCAAATCCTCTATTTGTACCTCTGTGCTGAAAAATTGTCCAATACACAATTTATCACATCTTAGATATGAGGTCATAGGAAACATAAGCCTACTAAAGCTCACTTCAGAAAAGGAGGACCTATTATAATAAATGATAACAATCACATGAGGCCTTAGGGACTAGAACCAATTGAATCAAAAGAAACTGGAAATCAATCTCTCTCTCTCTCACTTTCTTTCTCTCTCTCTCTGTCTCTCTCTCTCTCACTTTCTTTCTCTCTCTCTCTGTCTCTCTCTCTCTTCTTCCTCCTCTCCTCCTTCCCTATCTCCCTTCCTCCATCTTTTCTAATTCGGTAGTGTACCGGGACCCAACTTGGATATCTATAAAAGTAGGTTCAGCCTTTATATACACATCTATTACCCACTGTGGTCAAATTACTTGTAGCCAAGATAATAGGGTTATCTGGTCCTCCACTCTCTTGCCAGAGCCCATAGAAATAGGTTCCCTGAGAAGATTTATGAGCAAATTTTCTAAGAAGGGATGAGTGTGAATAGGAAATAATTAATATCCCCTGCATTGTACAAGACCCCCAGAGAGATGGATGGCCCTGTTTGTTGCTACGTAGTAGAAAACTGACTGGAATATTCTGGCAATTGAAAAATGTCCTATAAATTAGATTTTGAAGAATGTTCTAAAAACAGATCCAAGAATAATAAGGTACCAATAATACCGCCTATACCAAAAGTGTGCATAATAAAAATACAGGATTTTAATTTAATTTTGTATATAAAAACAAAGTGGACAAATAAACATGCATCTAACAATTACTGACCACATTCACTTCTCCTATAAGTATGGAAGGACATAAGAAGGATAGCAGGGGAAAAGTCAAAGCAAAAATTAGACCCAAAGTAGAATTCAAGGCTTCATTTTCTGCTCAGGTCATTATAACCCTCTCTCCCAACACAGGAGATACTTCAGTGGTTTTTCTGATACTAACTAAGCCAAATGGATTCTTGTATCTAATTTATCTGCAGATTCATGTATAATAGAGGACCCATGTAGATTAAAGACAATGGGCAAGACCCATCTTTACATCACAGTGACAAAATGGACCTTTCCTAAAAATGCCCTTTATGATCCACAGTGATGGAAGGCTGAAAAAGACAGGAGCCTGTGAAGTGTTGCAATAAAGAAAGGGCTTCCTATATGAGCCTTTAAAAAACACTCTGAGAATTAGATTGAAATAGTTATCCACTAGCTTCTAAGGTGCTGAAATTATCAACAAAAAAATTCTGTAACCTTGTTTCCCATAAACTTCTCCAGAATTCTCAGAAGGCACACTTAAAACACTAACTTACCCAGCTAAATATTTGTCTCCCTGTCCTCCCAGTGAAACAAGATGGTGAGCTGCTCATGGAGGAATAGGCTCATTTATTTTTTTATCCCAGATGAGTAAAAATATCAGCTCCACTAAAATTGATTATGGCTTGTACTTAAACCCATCGATATCAATGGATGTCACCACAAAATGGTATGTTCTGTTCATCTAGAGAGCATTTCCAACCACCATGACCTACTGAAACTGTATTTACCTCTTAAGAATCTCCTTAAATATGGCCTCCTTATTTATAATATTTTAAATTTCATACTATTTTTTTATTTCAACTTTACAAAGTTATAAGATATTTAAAGTGTATATTGTGGTGATTTGATATACATGACTCCCTCGTCTAGTTAATTAACAGTCATCACCTCATATATTTATCTTTCTCTTTTTTATTGCCAAGGTGAGGGGGAGGGTGATGAGATTATCTAAATACTACTCTCCTATCAATTTTCAATTATAGAATAGAGTGTTTTAACTATACTCACCATATTTTACCCTAGATTCTCTAACTTTACTCATCTTATAGCAGAAAGTTTATAAATTTAACACTATGAAAAACAAACAGAATATGTAATGATTTCAAAGATCCTAAGAGTAATATTTATCTAAAAATAGTGTCAACTGGTTGTTCAAAATGCTACTAAAAAAGAAAATGAAACATGCATATTAAATGAGCTTCAAACGATATATTGGAATTATCACCAGCTGTCATTATTGTCCATTAGACCTGCCCCAATAAACGTTATAAAAAGGTTAAAATATCTTGCCTTTCTCTAACGAAATCTTGCTTGTTAGAATTACCTTCTTTACTTGTCCCTACACACAAAGTTAAGACATTCAGATCTGCTTAGATATAAGAAACTTCATTAAAAATAGGAGTAATATCTGAAAAGCCATAAAAATGGAGGGGCTAAGTTCTACCTCCACTAATATGTTCACTTCATCCCTATATCACCAATCTTACTAGTATAATTCCTAGAACTCTTCATTTATGTTTGAAGTGAAAAAAGTGAATGAATACATTAATAAATAAATTCAGAGAAGCATAGGACTTTATTACATAGAGAATTAAGTTCACAGAAAGACGTAGATAAATCTCTTGCCCCAGCCTGTTGCATGAGGTGGCATTTTTGATTTAGGAAGAGTAGAGACCAGTGGAGCAAGCTCTTGATTTATGGTGGGATTGTGAGAAGTGTGGTGGTGGGTAAAATGACATAGTCCAGCATCTGATTAGACAGCAATGGAAACTGAAGTGCGTCTTTGGTTTCCTCTTGTTTTTTGTTTCTGCCTTCATTAACACAACATAATTTCCCATTTAGACATGATATTTCAGATATTTCCCCTATTTCACATCTCTTCCTGCAGTAGCCTGCTATATTGTTAAAGCATTTTTTGGGTCGCACGGCATCTGTGAACAAGAAACAACATGGAACCCAGATTAGTGCCTAAAGCAGACTGGAAAAGGTGAATGATTCTCCACAAACTTATGGCCTCCTGGGGTCCCAGAGTAAACTTTATGCTGATACAGGAAAACTAAGAGCCTCCCCCTTGAAAACATATTAAATTAAGGACATTCAAAACTCCAGCTCCTAGCCAATGCACAACTGGATATGAGAACTTTAGAACTTACATGGCAAAAGTGAAGGAAGAGTACAATTTATGGTTCTTGAATGAAGCTGTATCCAACCCCTAGGATTCTGGCAAATATGACTCTTATCTTCCATACTCCAGAGTCAGCACTCCCTCAGTCCTACCCAGTCCAGTTTCCTCAGAGAGCACCAACTTGTCACCATGGCATTATTAAAAACCAAATTAACTTTTAAAAGTATCACAGACAGGACTTTTTAAGTTAACTGTGCAATTGGGTTTCACACTGACATGGGCAACAGCAATCTCCCTCTGCCAAGATTTCATGGGTCTCAGCAGCAAACGTTGAGAACTTCTTTTCTTATTCAACCTTTTTCATAACTTGCTACCTGCCTCACTCGCTTGCTTGCACTCTCTCCCCTGCCCCCTACTCCTCTCTCTATCCTCTTTTTTTTTATCTCAGAATAATGTGTTGCCCAGAAATCAAACTCTATTCCATGTACACCTTTTTCCCTAGAGATCCAAATTATCGTCTATATGGAATATTGCATTGAGATCCTAAATCTCCTCTTTCCAGTTCTTTATTTGCTTCTGTACATAAGACCATGAAATAAAGATGGAGAATGAACACAAGGCACTTCCTCTTAAATTCCAGAACCAGGGAGCATCTTTGAAGGTTAGAAAGGTATTTTTTTTAGAGCTCCAAAAAGACCATTTGCCTTCCTACTGTGGCAAGGGAGAAGTGAACTCTCACTGACAGAGCTCCTCCCATGAATTTGGTGCTTCACATTTGTAAATTCATGTAATCCTCACATGAAATACAATTATTATAAAATGTATTCATTATACTCACTTAACAGATGAGAAAACTGAGGTTCAAAGGGAATATTAGCTCAATTCAGACAACTAGTCTCTGGTGAAGACATATTTTGACTTCACATCTATGTGACTCCAACACTTGTCCTGTTCTCCGTACTGCTATAGTGTAGACCAAACAAGAATAAATGGAAAATTTTGTTGTACATTATAAAGATAATTTTAGGTAATGGGCTCATATTTACCTTTGGAGAGGATTTCCGAGAGTATGTCCCTGATCTGTTTTTACCTCTCTAGATGCTCTCTTCTATGACACAGACTCAAGTCAGGCACCCAGGATACTTTCTATGATATTGGCAAGATATCAACAATTTTGAAGGCCCTAACCCCATTCCTATGGACAGTAACATCTCCTAGATTTCATTGTACATTTGGACAAGTTACCTGTTGGTACCTCAAACAGCAGAATAATGAGAACCAGAAACAGCTTCATGTTTACAGACTTCTCAAGGAAATAGGCAGCAGGATTTCTTTGTCCCATAATCTGTGTCACACAGACTCTTTCAAGACGAACCAGAGTTTTGGGTGCTATCAGCATTCCAAGCTCTCATTTTAAAACACATGAATAAACAGAAAATCCAATTCTACCTCCACCTACATTTCCAAATATGGAGTTCATAATCACAGAATGTTCCATCATGTCGCACCCACTCCTTCTTTCTCAGGATGTGAGCAACCAAAGGAACAATAATTTCTCCACCTGGGCCATCAGCCCATGAGGGTCAATTTTGTTGGTCATATGTCTGGTCTGTGTGGGACATTCTAGTTCATTCTTATTGTTCCAATGTCCTATCCTATCCAGCTAGTGCCACCTTTCGCTTAAAAAAGTAACCTGGCTGGTTTGGTATATGGAACATATAAACCACCCAATAATATTTTTTAACGTACAAAAACTTCCAGAAAATCATCTAGGAGTAAGATTACTTTTAGGTTTGGCTAGAAAAATTAATATTATTTCAGAGTTTCTCATTCAGTACAATTCAATTCTACAGCTGAAGTCTTTCATAAAATCACATCTCTTTAAAACAGCATTCAACTCATAAACTGGTCACTGCTCCCCTTTCCCACAGCATTTTGTGGAGCCACTTAATATTTCTGCCAAATTAGTGTGGGTGTCCCTGTTACTTCCATAACCTGTTTCTTTGCTCATTTAAATCTCTCTTAACAAATTTTATTATGCTCACCTATCCCCTCCATCTAATTGGCCCTGTTGAGCTCTTAATTATCCTTTAAAACCAAGTTCAATTTTTTCCACATCTGTGAAAGATTCACTGACTCAACTAAATAGAGCTGCAAAGTCCCTTTTTTGTGCTTCCACTGTATCTTGTACATATCTTTCTTGGTGGTCACATCATGTTATGTTCCAATTATTTGTTTATTTGCAATAATCTATGAGCAGGCCACTGGTTTTGTTCAATTTGGAGTTCTTAACACACAAAACTCATGCTAATCTTTAGTACATAATTGTTGAATGAATTATTGCAAAGTACTGAACATGCAGTCTACCAGACGCAGAGTTCAAAACACTAGTTTTAAGGATGCTCAATGATCTCAGTGAGAACTTCAACAAAGCGATAGGAAACATAAAAGTGGAGACTGAGCCAAGTCATCACACTAAGTATGTACTGTCAGAAGGGATAGGCATGCTTTGCCAACAAGCTGCCAAACCTGAACTAATGACTTTGTTCACACAGGACAATTGTTATCTTCTAGTCCAGAAAGTAAACCTTGTGATAACTCAGATGCAGGGTTTTTTCTCTTAGAATTTTCCAAAGTTTTAAAATCAAAACCAGAGACATATTTCATCTTCTGATAGAACATCCCAGAGAGATCAGAGCTATCTCTAGGCCAACTCACACCCAGCTACCAAATGAGAAAAACATGTGTTCACAGAAGGACTCCACATATACCTTCAAATGTTCAGAAAAATGAAGGAAGTTTTCTACCAAAATAATTTTGGTGTCAAAATGCTATTTTGAAAACCCATCTATGTATTAATAGAAAATTATGTATGTAGGTAAAAGCCCAACATAATACCTACCTCATCTAGAGTTACTGATGCTTACTTTAGGTATAAAACAATAATTGTAAAATATTTGTAAGATAATTATAAAAATTAGAAGCAATAAAACTGATATACCTCAAAAAGTAAGGATGACCTTTCAGGTTAGCCAAAATTGTGTTCTTAATCCCTCCCCTTCCTTTCAAACCAAGAGGCAACAGAAAATATTGAAAATATTTTTCACAGTTGCAATATTTCATTCAATATTCCTGCAATCCTTGCAAAACCCATTGTGATAATGCTTTTTTCGTCTTTCTTTCACATAAACCACATAAACAGCTAGCCCCAGTTTTCATTGCTTTTCATTCAAGTGTCAAATTCAGGTATTCTGGATTTCAACTACCACCTAGTGGTCAAAGCAAATTCTCCTCCTAGCTGTCCAGACATTCTAAAACGTCAGCTCCCTGGAAGAGATGAACATCACATTCCTGTAGCTGTGCCGCCGGCTGTCCTGAACATCTAAAGACTTTAAAAATATTAACAAAAGCATTCTCTAATGTTGGGGAAAACTTTAAAAAATTCAAAAGATCTAGAGACTATTATATATTTTTTTACCCTGTGCAGGCAACTGTCAACAAATTTGTGTACACAATTATATCTTCTGAATTTAAAAATCACTTCAATGGAGAGGTAAGTTGTCTCAAACACACTCCAAGCACACCCACATCAAGTAAATGCTATGTTATTAGAGACATCTAAATTTACTGGTCCTGGAGGGAATCTTAATTTGAACAAATCAGCGGTGTAGCAAAAAAAAATTGGGGAACAATTGGAGATTTTTGTAAATGGAATGAGCTGTAAATGCTATCAAAGAAATGTTATTCTTTTGCTGGATGTGATTATATTATGTTGCAAATACTCTTATTTTTCAAAAATGTTTACTGAGATATGTAGGAATGCATATCATGGTGTCAGTAATTTAACTTAAAATATTTCAGCAAAAAATAACACAAATTCTAACAAGAAGGGGGAAAAATATTCCAAAGAGTCAAACCCTTTTTTAAAGAATGTTGTTCTTTTAATAAACTCTTATCCATCATAGCCCTAAAAGTGTTATAGATCATAGAATATTTATTGGGCACCATGAATGGACCACAAGTGATATTAGACATTTGTCTTTATTAGAGACATTTTACTTGAAGATAACAAATACATATCTGATGTTAAATAAACAAAACAACTAAAAATTAATAACAAAAATACTCTACAAGAGCTGGTTAGGGGAAATTAATAAATAAAAACAAAATAAAGGACAAAGCTAATGTGATTGTACAATAATGTAAGTCATTAAGAAAACAGACACTAACGATGCCTCTCAGAAAAATTTTAATGCACTAAGTTTTGTTTATTGTTGCTGCTAGTAATGGTGGTGGTCTGTCTTTTTTTTTTTTAAAGAGTTTTTTAAAGTAAAATTGATAAACAATAAACTGCACTTATTTATAAAAGTGTACAAAATTATAAGTATGACATGTATATATCTGTGAAACCATCACCACAATCAAGATAATGAATATACCATCACCCTAAAACATTTCCCTCTGCCCCTTTGTAATTCCTCTCTCCTGACTCTCCTCACCTCCCATCCAGTAAAAAAACTGATATTTGTCTTGTCATTATAGATTAATTTGCTTTGTAAAATGTTACATAAATAAAATTGTATAGTATATACTCCTTTTTATTATGTTTTCTTTAACTCAGTATAATTAGTTTTGAATTTATACATATTATGACATATATCAATAATTCATTTTTAATACAAAGGAGTAAATTTACTTCTTCATTCACTTCTTGATGGACATTAGAGAGAGAGGAGAAGGGGGAGAAGAAGGGAAAGGAGAAGGAGAAGGAGAAGACATGAGACTAGAGCTGCTGCACAAGTACAGCCTGAAAAATTACTGGTAAAATAAAGGAAAAATACTAGAGAAATGTAACAGAATGCAAACTTTCCATAATTTACACCCATGATGTGCAGAATGAAATTCAAGAATGCACAAAATTGGAAGAATTTTTTAAATGAAACACATTATCAAGAGAAAATAAAATCAACTGAAACCAACCATGAGAAAAACAGACATTAGAACTAATAGACAAAGAGTTTGAAGCAATTATTATAACTAACCATAATGAAGCAAAACAGAATGTGTTTTTAATGAAAATTTTCAGCCAAGAAATTGGAAGTTTCAATAAAGAAAAAAATAGAAACAATCAGAAAAGAACCAAATGGATTTATAGAATTAAAAATTCAATTTCTGAAATTAAAAAAATTCCATAAATGAATCTAAAAACTGTACAAATATGAGAGGGAAAAAGACATAAATTTGAAAGTAGAAATCATTCAAGGTGAAAAACAAGAAAATTTTTTAGAATAAATGAAATCATGAACCTGTTAGATACCAAAAAGTGAAGCACATATGTCATTGAAGTGACAGAAGTAGGAGAAAGAATGAGGCAGAAAAAAAATGTTAAGATATAACAGCTAAAAAATTTTTTAATTTAATAAAAACTAAAAATTTGCAGATATAATTGCTAATCAAACACCAAGTAGAATAAACACCAAGAAACCCACACTGAAGCACATTATAGTCAAGATTTGTAACTCACAGATAAAGAAAAACTCTTGAAAACTGCAAGAAAAAAAAATTATGTATTTCTATAGAGAATAACAATCTGATTAACACCTAACTTTTCTTCAGTAAACTTAGCAACGAGAAGAAAATAGAACAATATATTTTAAGTGCTAAAAGAAATAAATAACAGGCAACTCAGAACTCTATATCCAGTAAAAGTATCATTCAAGAATTAAAAATAAAATAAATGTATTCTGAGATTATTTTATCAGTCATCACCAACAGACCTATGCTACAATGAATGTCAAAGGGCTAAAGGGAAATGATATCAGATGGAAGATGGCTCTTCCCAAAAGGAACGAGAGCATCAGAAATGATCATTGGGAGGGGGATTGTATTCCTACCACATACACTAGTGACTGAACCAGATACCTAAAAGTTTCATCCTCAGCTTTCCCTCTTCTGGCCACCCCAAGACTCTCCACTCACATGCCCCACTCTCCACTTCCACTTTATCTTCTCTGGTTCATCCTTCATTACCTCCTGCTTGTTCTTGCAGATCTCTCTTTCCTGGCCACCCTGCCACTAATCATGTGTTGCAACAACCTGAGTGATTCTTTTTTGACATAGTTTTACATATAATCCATTGTGTTTTTTAAATGACAAAACACTACATAATTTTATATAAAAATTAAACTGAACTAATCTAGAAGTATACAACTAGGAAAGTGAAGGCCAAACACACTGTTCATAGCACTTAGGAAAATAAGATCTACAATAAAGAGAAGATTAGAATTCACCCTTCAATAACAAGGTAGACCTGAAAAAAATCCTGTGACTCCCCTAGAGGGTGCTCTAGGACATTCATGTGCTCCCCGATGTAGTGGTAGCTTATCTTAAAATATTATATTCTTGTGAAATGAATTATGCCACTCTACGACCTAATATAAGAGTCTCTCCTGATCTAGCCTAACAAAAACTGTTATGATGTGCAGTCGCACAGGGATTTGGATTCACATTAGCTACATTGCAAAAAGACATTGCGAGAATCTCATTTGTAGAGATCACCATCATATATGTACAGCCTTCCCACCTGGATCCACATATCCCACTGCAAGACTTCAATCCTGATCATTTAACAACTTCATACACTTGCTTTATGTTTCTCTCATAAACAGATCAATGTGGTCTAGACTGTTGGTGCAAATGGAAACATAAGAAAATCATCTCTCATTCTTAAAAGCTTTTTTTCCCAGAAAATTAAGCAGCGTTTAGTCATGATGGTGGAGTCGGTGAATGCTGAGCTTGCCTCCTCTCACAACCACATCAAAATTACAACTAAACTACAAAATAGCCATTATTGGGAGTCACCTAAAGTCTAACTGAACAGAAGCCCTACAATGAGGGACACACAGAATAGGCCATCTGGAGATTGATAGGAGGGGCAGAGATGTGAAATGGGCCGGTCCAACACCCACATGTGGTGGTTGAAAATTGGGAGACAAATCTTGGTTGTGAAGATCTTCTCGGCAAAAGAGCAAGAGGTCCTCACCTCACACCAGGCTCCCCAACCCAGGGTTCTAGTGCCAGGAAGAGAAGTCCCCACAACTTCTGCTTATGAAAACCTGTAGAGATTGTAACTGAATGAGATGAAGAACTGAGACAGTCACAGACTTTCCTCTTAAAGGAACCACACATGAACTTACTTGGTGACAGACTCACTCACTCCAAGTTCCAGCTTGAAAGGTGCCATGGACATATGGAGAGGAACTGAGTTGTCTGGCTTCAGGGCAAGGGCTGGAGGGTCAGCTTTCTCCTAGGCAGATGTGCTGGCAAAGGCCATTATTCCTTTTTTGAGCCCTCCCCAACTGGGCTCACAGAGCCAGGTGTCTGCCATATCTGAGTCTCCATCAAAGTAGCTAACACTGGTTATTCTGCCTGGTGATTCCCTGAGACCCCACCCCACCCAACATGCAGGCCACCAAACTATTTTCAGTGAATTTTTCATACAAGTGGCCTATCATGGTTCATATTGTAGACTTTCCTAAAATCTCCCAAGGGATCACAAAATTTAAAGCAGCATTTGGCCTTCATGTGCCCTGGACCTCTTGCTGAGCAACCCCAAGCTCTGCACTTTGTCCCTCAAGGCACTTCTAAGCCCCGTGTGGGTGGCAGCCATCTACAGATTACTTGATGACTCATTCCATGTGGCCCTGGGCAGGGCACAGGCTGCAGATGAACTTGGCCTGCAGCATGGCACCCCCCACACCCAAGAAGGCCCTGGCCTGAACACCTGGTGTCCAGCTCCAGTGTGAGCTGAACACCAGGAACACCACCCAGGGTCACATCTGAGGATGACACACCCAAAGGCAGACAAGGCAGGCACCAGAGCCTGCTAAAGTGAATCTCTCTATGTAGGGTCAGCCCCTGCACAACAGCCTCTCCACTGGTCACGGCTGGCCATCACAACCAATCAGCCCGAGGGTCAGTCCCTCCCATTGATGAGCAAATAGCAACCAAGGCTCAACTACAACAGGAGGGCACACACAACCTTTACAAGGGACATATCTGGAGTACCTGGCTCAGGTGATCAGGAAAGACTGTGCCACTGAGACCTACAGCACACCTACTACATAAGGCCCCTCTGCTAAGACTGGGAAACAGAGCAGCCCTACCCAATACATAGGAACAAACCCAAGTAGGCATCCAAAATGGGAATACAAAAATACACATGCCAAATGAAAGAACAGAACAAAGCTCCAGAAAAAGAACTAAACAAAACAGAGACAAGCAATCTACCAGATGCAGAGTTCAAAACATTTTACATAAGCATGCTCAATGAACTTAGGGGAAGTTTATGAACTCAGTGAGAACTGTGACAAAGATGGAAAACATAAAAACGAACCAGTCAGAAATGAAGGATTCATTAGAGGGAAGCAATAGTAGATTAGATAAAGCAGAGGATCAAATGAGCAATTTGGAAGATAAAGTAGCAGAAAACATCCATTTAGAACAGCAACAAGAAAAAAAAATCCAAAAAAATAAGGAGCCTCAGAGACATCCAGTGTAACAACATTTGCATCATAGGGGAACCAGAAGGAGAAGAGAGAGTAAGGAATTATAAATCTATTTCAAGAAATAATGACCAAAAACTTCCCTAACCTGGTGAAAGAAATAGACTTACAAACCCAGGAAGCACAGAGACCCAAATAAGATGAAACCAAAGAGACCCATACTAAGTCATATCATAATAAAAATGATAAATGTTAAAGACAAAGAGAGACTCTTAAAAGTAGCAAGAGAAAAGCAGTTAGTTACCTACAAGGGAACTCCGATAAGGCTGTCAGATGATTTCTCAACAAAAACTTTACAGACCGAAAGTGATTGGCAAGAAATATTCAAAATGATGAAAAGCAAGGACCTGCAAAGCTTTACCCAGCAAAGCTATCATTTAGAATTGAAAGACAGATAAAGAGCTTCCTAGACAAAAAAATAAATAAATAAACCTAAAGGAGTTCGTTACTAAGCCAGTATTACAGAAAATGTTAGAGAGACCTTTTTAAGAAGAAAAAAAAAATAATAAAAAATATGAAGCATTTAATACGCTTTTCATTTCAGATAATGTGTTCTTCATTTCAGACTGGTTCCTTTTATAATTTTCATTTTCATTTTCATGTTTTTTATCTCTTTGTTGAAGTTCTCACTGAATTCATCTACACTTCCTAAAAGTTCACTGAGTTCATTTTTATAACCAGTGTTTTGAACTCTACTACTCTTAGATTATCTGACTCCTTTATATCTGGATCTCGGTTATCTTCTCTCATATTTTCTGCTTTACTGTCTTCCCATTGTGACTGCTTTTCCATGTCTGTTTCTATGTACTAAGCAAAGTTCCTAAGTTTTCTGGTCTTATTAGTGTGGATTTGTGAAGTAGGTGTCCAGCAGCACAGTCCTGAGAGGGGTTCAGCTGCAGGCCCAATTTAGTCCAAGCCTCTGCCTCTCCAGGGCCACCTGTTAAGATTCAGCAAGCAATCCACAGATGCTGTGCTTATAGCTGCTCAAGAGACCACACCAGAAAGTGAGGCCAGCTGCCTCCAGAGTCTAGGTGCTGCTCAGCAAGGAGCACCTAACTTGCTGAGGATAAAATTGGATGTGGCTTGGGTGGGGCCACAAGTTGGGGGATCTCCTGGGCGAAGCAACCTCTGTATTTCATTTTGATGACATCTCAACTATGGTGGCTCTGTGTCTGGTGCATTGGTAGGGGGAGGGCTCAACAGGGAACAATCGATACCGTGGGTACTTCTGTATTCATCAAGTCTCTCCTTGGCCCTCACTCTGACAATGTTCCCCTGTAAGTCCCTGGTGCCCCCTGCACACAGCTGAATGGGCACTGGTGCTCAGACCAAGCAGGGCCATCACTGTGGAAGTCCACTTGTGGATGCGGCCCCTTTAAGAGGCATCTGCTGCTGCCACTGCCCCAGCCTCCATCCCTCTCAGCTGCTTGAGACCTGGTAGCCGCATGTCCTCCCCCCATCCTACCTTCTGCTGTCTCAGGGTGATTGCTTGGATTTCTCCCTAATTGTATGGCTTGTTCATCAAAATCTCAGAAAATTTTTCCTTGCTCTTTGTTTCTATCACAACTTTGATTTGGTCACCAGAGGAGTGAACAGAGCCTCTATCATCTATGCCATTTTTTATCTCCTCTGGCAGTAGTTTTTCTTGAAGAGAAATATGAGTGGAGCACCTCATGGCTGCCACAGATTGTTAGGAGAGACAGAAAGGAGCTGAAAGTATATGTTTGGCCAGCCAGATTGACTGATGAGGTATTCATTTACTCATTTGTGTAATAAAATGGTGAATATGCATAGATCCAACACTGGCAATACTCTCTGAAAGCAAAACTGCAAAGACAATGGTGACTCAAATGTGCCCACCCACATAAAATTGGCATAACCCTGTTGGAAAGTCAAGTGGAAATAAGTACAAAAAAACATAACTTCTAATTTTTTAATCCAGTTAACAGTACCTCTGGGAATCTATCCATCATAAGCTATTCCAAAGAAGCAAAATGTCATGGGCACAAAGGGTTTCAATATAATGTTATTTAAATGACAAGAAAATGAGAACACTCTAAATGATGAAATATTGTATATTAACAACATGTATAATTACAGACAAATGAAAATGTTTACAGAATAATAGTACATACTAATAACATTATTCAAAATAGCATTTATACTATGGTTGCTATTATGGCAAAATTAACTCTTCAGATGAGACAATGAAACTCTCATGCAAATTATGAGCATGCATAAATTTCCTCATACAGTTTGCTATCCATTAATTGTGTACAACATTTATGTAACAGATATCAAATTTGACCTGAGACCAAACCAGAACACTTGGGCCTAAACAATTCAAAGCAATCTTGGAAACTATCTACCCATACAAAAAAATTTAAATACCTATTTGCTACCTCATATCTTAGAGCAAATTAATTACAGATGTTTTAAAAATAACATGGTGAAAAATAAAGTATGAGATTATATAGTTTAATATTTAATTTGAGAGCAAGGAAGAGTATGGCAATAAAGGTAAAACTCATGTAAAAATAAACTGATTATATAGCATAAAATGTCAAGAGATATCATTTTTAAATGTATCTATATTGTTGCATAAATAAATAGTTCTAATTTATGAGTACTATTTCATTGTATGAATATAACACAATTTATTTATACGCTGATTTGTTGTTGATGGACATTTGGATTGTTCCCAGTTGGGAGATGTTACAAATAAAGTATCTGTGAACATTCATGTACAAGTCTTTGTATGGAACTGTTTTCATTTCTCTTAGGTTAATACCTAGTAGTGGAATGGCTGGATCACATAATAAGTAAATACTTAACTTTTTAAAGAAAATACGAAACTGTTTTCCAAGATAGTTGTGTCATTATACATTCCCACAAGCAGTATATAAAAATTCTAGTTGCTCCTCATCTTCACCATTTGATATCATCAGCCCTTTTCATTTTAACCATTCTAATAGGCTGTAGTGTATCTCACTGTTTTTGATTTGCATATCTTTAATAACTACCACCAAAAAATTCTGTATGATTTCATTTATATAAAATTCCAGAAAATCCAAGTAAGCTCTAATGACAGAAGGCAGATCAGTGGTTGCCTGGGGATATGAGGGATAGGCAGAGAAGACTGACTGGTGGGAGAAATTACAAAGGGGGACACTTTGAGGGGTGATGAATATGTTTATATCTGATTGTGGTAATGGCTTAATGAGAGTATACATAAGTCAAAATTTTAACAAATTGTACACTTTAAATTTTCGCAGTTTATTGTATGTCAACTATACCTCAGAAAACTATTAAAATAAAATAAATTTCAAAGTGAAACAGAAAAATTAAAGTTTCCTAAATAGTTAAGACAAATGACAAGCTGAAACATATATGATGAAGTGTTGATACCCTAAAATATATAGCAAGTTAACATAAAGTAACATAAAACCTCTAGGAGAAAATGAATAAGTGACGTGAACTAGCAACTCAACTGCTAAAATGGCCAAAAACATGTATATGTCTTATTGTAATCAAATAAATGAAAATTAAAATTACAATGAAATCTCATTTTTATCTATTAGATTTTCAGAGATTTGAAATCTTTGCAATCTACAGCCATGCTACCCTGAACATGCCTGATCCTGTCTGATCCTGGAAACTAAGCAAGGTTGGGCCTGGTTAGTACTTGGATGGAAGACCACCTAGGAAGACCAGGTGCTGTAGGCATAATGTGTGAGGTCAACCAGGGGTTGCCTTACCTAAAAAATACACACACACACACACACACACACACACACACAAATTTTCTGAGTAGATTTAACAGAATAAAACCTCTCTAGTAATTCTTAACATTAATATTATTTGCATTAATGTTATATTTTCTATTTTAAAATGCCTTTTGAGACTTTAATACAACACAAGGGTAAGTACCCATGTATTTCTAAAGACTTTTTAAAATTGGAATCTAAAACTATCAAATAATAAAAAGTTAAAAAAGAACCTACTGTCACCACATAGACTTTGTGTAAGCTCTATTAATACTTATAGTCTAAATGTAAACATCCTAACTTTTCTAAAGTCCAAAATGAGATAGTGCATTGTAGGTATTATCTTAATAATATGCTTAAATTAGATTTAGTTGATTTTAATTAAGATTGTTTTTAAGGTTTCAATGTTATACCTTAAACATATTCTTTGATATGAAAATACAGATAATATTAAGATGATAATATGATAATAACTTAGATTTAAGATTGTCATAGAAGTGTTGAGTTAGAGAAAGAATGAGAAAAATCAGAAAAAGAAAAAGTAATAGTAAAACTTTAATATTTGAATAATATATTTTTAACTGTAACCAACAGTCTGAGTAATCATTTTTTCAAGGAAAAAAATGACAAGCCTTTTACATGGGACAACTACAGCCACCTGCAGCTTCTGAGCACATGAAATGCCATCTCCATATCTCAGTTTCTACAGATACGGCCTTGGTCATAAGGCAGCTGAATGTGAGATTATACCTCCTAGAACACAAAGAACACACTGCTCCTTTTTCCTACTAAAAAAAATGACAGTTATCTTTTTCCATGGGAAAACTGACAGAACCAAACTACCTATTCATCAAAACTAATTTCTTTCCATTCTCGGTACATCTAGACTACATCTCATGGACTATTTTGCAGTTAAGAGGGTCATGGACTAAGTTCTGACCAACAGAATGTAAGTGGAAGTGATTATGCCACTTCTTGGTGTCCTGTAAAAGCCTTCTGTGTAGTATCCCACTCTCTTTTATCAAATATCCTTCAGGAGAATTGTGATACTCCAGGTGACCTTGGTAGCCACATGTTGAAGATAACAGGGTCTCCATCAGCTTGGGTCCCTGACTGACTACTCAAAGGAACAAACCACACCTAATACTACAGATTGGGATGTACTGAGAAGTAAATTAGGTTAAACTGCTGAAGTGGGGAATTTGTTATATGAGTTAACATTGCCATGACTAATACCAAAAAAAAAAAAAAAAAAGACAAGAAATAGAGAAAATATTTTACAGTACTAACCTCTCCTCTGTCAAAGAGAATCTTCAAATAACAGGCACTAAGATTATCTAGATGTAAAAGAAAAGAGTTACCTCGATGATCATCAGTGGCACACGCATCTACCTAGGTAAATTCTGTGAGCCTATAAATTTAAAAGTAAAAAAGTATTTGCCAAAAAAAGTCAAAAAAATTTTTTGATCACTATAAGAATAAGGTATTTTTATTTAATTATGTACTTATGTGTAAAAATTCAAAGACTTAACTTAGAATCCCTTACTCTGCTTTTTTACCATGGCATTTATTACCTTTTTAAAATCACTTTATTGAGGTATAATTGACATACAAAAAGCTGTAGATATTTAATGTGTACAACCTGATGCATTTGGAGATAAGTATACACATAAGAAACTATCACCACAATCAAGGCCACATGTTTCTCCATCATAGTACCTTCTAATATAGCACATAACTTACTTACTTATGGTGTTTGTTTATTCTCTACTTCCCCTTACTTAATAATCAGGTTCTCAAGGACAGGAATCTTTATTTTGTCTACAAATATACCTAAAGAGCCTAGAATAGGATCTTGCAAATAATGTTTGTTAGATGAATGAATGAATGAGTTCCAATTGTAGCATAGGTAAATAAACTACTTTCAGTGTTTCTAAATGTAGGATCTGCTCTCATTTGCCTCAATTAAACTAAGGGATAAATCCTCATAAGAACAGTACCTGCTACGTGAGTAAATAATTAAACAGTCAGAGATAAACATTATAGGTCACATTCTAAAGATGATGACAAGCAAAATTCTTCAGCAAAATAGCTTATATCTACATAATTGCACCACAGAAAAAGTTAGGATACATCCCTAGGACCAGCAGATTATTAGGAAGACCAGGGAAAATTACATAAAGTTTATTAGTAATACTGGAAATTATCCTGTAATGCTGAGCACGAAACAACTGATCCAGCTGCCACTGGTCTCCTGAATAGTCCTCGAACATACCCCAGACATGCTCTTAGGGGCTTTGCACAGTAATAATTCCTTGTTACTGAAATGACCCTTCCTTGCTTTGTGTAGGTCTTTGACCAAATGTCACCTTGGTGATGTCTTCTCTGACTGCCCTATTTAAAATTAAACACCTTTAGCCTAGGAATTTTCTGTTCCCTTTTCCTGTTATATTATTCTCCATAGGAATAATGCCACCTAACATGTTAGGTATGTTATATGTTTATTTTGATTATTTTTTGTTCCCTGCTACACACTAGAATGTAGTAAACTTCATGAAGATAAATAGTCTTGTCTCTTTAATTCATTGTTGAAACCCCAGAGTCTAGAATAATTGGCATGTAGTATTGCTCAATAAATATTTGTTCAATGAGTGCATAAATGACCAAATAAAATAATATTTAAACAAGGTAGCTGAAAATTACAGTCTATCAGTCAGGATAAGCTAGAGCAGCAGATCTCAAATAATTTTGGTCTCTGGACCCCTTCTTACTCTTAAAAATTATTGAGGACCTAAAAGAGCTTTTGTTTATATGGCCTATATTTATTAATAATTACTACATTTGAAGTTAAAATTAAGAAATTTGTAATAACGAATACAACGGAATATTTACTCAGTCATTAAAAAAATGAAATCTTACCATTTACAACAATATGAATGTATCTAGAGGGTATTATGCTATGTGAAATAGGTCAGTCAAAGACAAATACCATATGTTCTCACATGTGGAATCTAAGGAACAAAATAAATGAACAAAATGAAAACAGACTCATAGATACATAGATACAGAGAACAAACTGGTTATTGCCAGACTGGAGGAAGGGGCTGAGGGCTAGGTGAAAAAGGTGAAGGGATTAGGAACTGCAAATTGGTAGTTACAAAATAGTCATGAGGATGTGAAGTACAGCATAGAGAATGTAGTCGATAATATTGTAATAACCATGTATAGTGTGCCAGAAGGTTACTAGATTAACCAGAGGGATCACTTTGTAAATTATATAAATGTCTAACCACTATGCCATACACCTGAAACTAATATAAAATAACTGTCATCTCTAATTGAAAATTTTCTAACTAAAAATAAATAAAAGATGCTTAAAATAATTTTTAGTATTTCTTATTGACTTAAAAATAGCAATAATAAATTCATTTATTATTTATTTATTATGAAAATAAGTATAGTGTGAAAAATAAGTATAGTTTGAAAAAATTAAATAAGAAAAATGTGTTCTTTTTAATTTCTGCAAATCTCTCACAGATTTAATGGAAGACAGTAGACTTCTCATATTTTTTCTGTATTGTTTGGTTGAAATATGTATAGTTAAAAAAGGAAGGAAAATTTTAGTAGCTTTTTTAGGTACTTATTGTCTTCTTTCATATTACACCAAAATTCAACAAATGTTCGTTTCTTAAAAAGTAGTTGCAACATGGAATCTGAAACCACATCAAAAAAATTTCTTGTGTTCTGTTACATTAAAATGCATTGGTCTATTTTGTTATTTAAATGGATCTGTTATCCATGCATGATTTGGTCACTTCCTGCACTGATCCCTTAGAAAAACTGGTTCACGGGTATACAGACCTTCCACATTTTGACATGTTTCATTATACAAGACAAAAATATCATAATCATTAATATAATCACTTATCAGAAAAGGCTTTAATATCTGAGAACCTTCAAACTCATAGTGGTGGATTCACTTTGAATTTTATTGTTGTCATAAATACTATCAGTTGTTTACCTTGAAGTGAATGGCTCACTTCGAGCACTTGTAAAAACATGTTTAGCAAATGCCAAAGTCTGGATAGCCATAGTTTGTCTATAAGTCATTCATTCAAGTAAAAATGGTGTTTCATGAAAGGAGTGGCTGGTCCAGCTCACAACTCAGTGACACAAGTTCTTTTTCCTTGAGAGGACCATTACACTTCGAATTTGTTTTTGATGTATTTCCCATGTCATCATACAGACTATGTACTTGGAGGGTGAAATTTTATAAAAATTATAATTCTAAACTAGGATATTCTTAGGTAAGACTAGTTTCGGGGTTTTATGTGGGCATTTTGCTTGCTGGTTTATTTTTATTATGAGAGGAAGGTGAAGATTTGGTATCACTATCTTGATTCCTGCTATAGTGCTAGCAGTTTTGTTCTCTATTACTTTTGCACCATGACTGCAAATGTCAACACAGCAAACAAGGCAAATAATGTCTTTGTGTCATTAGGAAAAGTTTGAGCCCTCTGAGGACCACCTTAAGGGTATTAGAGGGCCACCAGGAGTCTTCTGACCACACTCTGAGGGCACCTAAGCTAGGGTATGCCACAGGAACAACAACCTTGAAATTTCAATGGTCTTAAAAAAAAGGTTTCTTTCTCACTCACACTACCTGTCCATTACATGTCAATAGGATGTTCTACTCCTCATTGTCTTCAGCACCCAGGTTGGCTGTTAATATTGCCAGCTACCATTTCAGAAGTAAAAGCAACTCTGCAGGGCCTCACACTGGCAATTAAATGCTCTAGTGCTCAAGTGAAAGTACGTGCTTCTCACAATGCAGTCAGAGTTAGTCACATGGTTCTACTCAACCACAAGGGAAAAAATAAGTAAAAGCCTACCATGTACCCAGAAGTAACAATAATTACTATCATAAGGTTCACATACCAAAATCTTGGACATTATAAAAAATAAAAAATGATGTTTTAAATCTTAGATTTTTAAAACATGGAATTTGTTACAGATTTGTATTTGGAAAAAAAATGAGGCTATAAAAGAGATAAAGATAAAATGTGGGAAAGCTCCTTTGTTAGGATTAAATCCAGCTTCATATAATAAAGAAATCTAAAATCAAAAGTTTATTTATCTCTCATGTAGAAAGTAGTTGAAGGAATGATTTGACAAACCCACCATGTCATTAACAACACAGGTTGCTACTTTGCTGCTGCACTATCCCTAGTGAATAACCTCCAAACTCAGGGTTACCTCATGGCACAAAATAGAAAATGGCTCTCCAGACATCATGCTTTTTTTCCAAAGAACAGAAGGAATGGGAGAGGACAAAAGGACCCTCACTCCCACATCCTTTACAAGATCTTCCCAAAATTCCCACACGACAATTCTGTTTACATACCAGAACATAGTAACATGACCACCCCAGCTTCAAGGGAAGATAAAAAACGTTGTCTTAATTCCTAGAGCCAATGTGTCCAGCTAAAATTTGGGGTTCTATTACTAAGAAAAGAGTCTTTGCCATGATCTTGGCCATGGTCCTTCTAAATAGAGCAATGGATATAAGCAGGAAATAGAAATAGTACTTTAATATACTTTAAATATATACAATTGTACTTACCAATTATTCTTCAATAAAGTGATGGGGGGGATGGAAGCAGAATCTTGAAGAGATATTTCCACACCGATTTTCATAGCAGCATTATTCACAAGCAACCCACATGTCCAGCAATGGATGAATGGATAACCAAGATGTGGTACAGACACATAATGGAATGTCATTCATCCTTTAAAAGAAAGGAAATCTGACACATGCTGCAACATGGATCAACCTTAAGGACATTATGCTAAGTGAAAAAAGTCATTTATAGAAAAGACAACTACTGTGTGATTCCCACTTAACTGAGATATCTAGTCACTTTCATAGAAACAGTAGAATAGTGGTTGTCAGGTGCTGGAGAGAGGGGAAACCTAATGTGTATAAAGCTTCAGTTTCACAAGTTGAAAAAGTTCTGGATGTTAGTTGCACAACAATGTGTATATACTTAAAACTAAATTATACACCTAGAAATGGTTAAAATCGTAAATTTTGTTATTTTTATCACAATTTAAAAAATAAAATTTCTAATTTTATAACATTTCTTTTTATAGAAACATATCATGAAAATAAGGTGAATGAATGGATGATGGACCAACAGAGAGACTCATGAAAGCAAGCATGATAAATTGTTAAGAGTAGAATCTAGGTGACTGGGGGAAAGGTGTTCTCTGTAAAATTCAGCTTTGTTTTCTGTTTGGTGATTTTCAAAAGAAAATGTTGGGTAAAAAGAGTCTGGTATTAAATGAAGGCTTTGAACAACTAATCACTTAGGTTTTTTCTCACTCAAGAGTACCTTTTCCTTTCAAGTCAAAGAGAATTCAAGGTCTTTTAAGGCACTTTCAAGTGCTTTCCCTCTGCCTCCTGGGCAACTGCCTTTGGTCATTGTTCCCTAAGAAACCTTGTTTAATCTGAAGATGTCATAGCTACCAAAACAATTCTGAAGAGGAGGATACCTGGGGAGTTCCTCCCATGTACCTTACAGAAGGACCCTTTCTCCCAGGACCCATACTTGATGCCATTCTTACTCAGACAAAGAGTCCCTCTGAGAAGCATCCTGATACCTGTGAAAACAGTGTGTCCCTCTTGATATTTTTAACAAAAATTTGGGGCATAATTTTAGCACCCATAACTCTTTGGGCATACCAGTAAATAATTTTTAAATTTGGCATGAACATTAAAAAGCTGAGTTCACTAGAGCAATGCAAGCCAGGAGAGAACGTTCCAGCAGTTATTCAAGCTCTTTCCCCACAGCATCATTTATCAGTCAAATACGATGAAATAAGTAAAAGATGTGACATTTCTCCATGCTCGTACCCTTAATCATCATCCAGTGTGTCCTGAGGCTATGATACATGACACGGAAATTCATTCTTGTAGAATCAGACAGTAGAAATGCAAGCTGGTGACATAAATCTGATGAAGAATGCATCGAGCCACTTCTGCAAATCCAAAAATTGGGGGACTTAAGAAATATGAGATTTAAACTTGTTGGATTCCAGTACAAGACACATAATTCACAGGGCCCAGAACAAAATAAAAATGTGGGTCCCTTGTTCTAAAATTATTAAAAATTTCAAGGTGGCTATGATAAAATATTAAACCCAACAGAGAGCTCTTTTGAGTATGGGGACCTGTGTGACTGCACAGATCACACATCCATGAAGCCAGCCCTAGCCCCATGGTTAACAAGGTAATTAATTATCTTCACTGATGGGACAAAACATCAGAATAAGCTGAACTCAAAGCTGTTGGAGTGGTGAGAATTGCTGATTTCTTCATGGGAGTGCTGACATTCACTTGAGTGAGGTAAGCATGCCAACTGACCCAAAGGAAACATTTAGAGATTGCACTTATTTTTCAAGGCTGAGCTGCCTGCCCTTGCTGGAATGGGCACCTATTACTGTCAGAGAGTAGGCATGCCATGTTGGTTGACTTAATCATAGAATTTAATAGCCATGAAGGTACATGTCCAGAATTCGTTCATGCATTTTGGTAAGAATGACATTTTAAAGTTATGCATCTTCCTTTCTTAAGAATGCAAACCTCAGAAATTCCTACATTATCAAGCCATCTTATTTTCTTGATGTATGTATTTCCAAGTAAAGTGCAGGCTTAATTACAAAAACAAGAGATTTATGGATCAGTCAGAGCTCTTCAGGTAATTTATTGGCTATACAACTGAAAGGCCAGGGACAATGTTCAAGGACAGCTGGTCTGGGCTCACATGGTATCATTAGAACCCATCTTCATTTCACCTCCAATGACAATATATTACCTCCAGCTGTATTGGATTCATTGTCAGGCTATACATGATGTTCAAGCTACTACAAGAACACACCAACTCCAACACCAAATCCAGTGGGAAAGACAGCTCACTTCCCCTGTAGCACAAATAGAAGTCCAAGACTTGAGTCTCCCCCCCAGCCCTGATTGGCCTGACTTAGGTCATGTGCCCTTCTTTGAACCAATCAGTGGCTGCGAGGATAGAATGCTCGATTGTCTTAATCTTGGTCACAAACCCCACTCCCTAATCTAGAAATAGAATCAGCTCTTCACAGACTGAGAATGGGGCTGGATGGATTCCCCAAATGGAAATTTGGAAATGTTATTGAAGGAGTAGAGTGGATGTTGTATAGCAAAAGCAACATATGCCTATCATAAGCAAAGAGCAAGCTGCCCCTATCAAGAACATACTGTGTCCCCAGAAACTTATTAGAGGTGAGATCTAAAATCAAAAACTATCCTGAAATTTCTGGCTGTTTCAGCACCCTGGGCCACAAGTCCAGTTGATTCTCTGAAAGCACTTTTATTTTCTTTCAAGAAACAACTGAAATCAAAGCTGAAAGCCAGCCTTAGAGACATGAGTCTAGAGTCAAACTGAGATGCACCGTGATGGAATATACCCCACAGTTCCCAAGAAGGATTCAGGACTGTGGATGCTATTTGTTCAGATCTGTTTTTAATTTAGAATTGTTTCTACAGCAAACATTTTTTAAATTGTCTAGTGTTCTCATCGACTTGTTCAAAATGACTCACTCCATAACTATGCAAATCTAAACTTTTATAGAGCTATTTAAACTTATTTTTAATCTATATTTTAATATGCCTCTACTAAAAAAAAATCCATCCCAGTCTCAAGATGTTGACTAATAATAGCCAAACCACAACCTTAAGCAGTGAGAGCTTGTACCTTTTGACCTTCCGTTTTATGTTATCTCCCCTATTTTATTTCCCTTACACAAATCCTAATTTACCTAAGGCAGAAGCTTTGCCTAAATTCCATGGGTACTAGGGCCAACTCATAGCTAATAATGATGAACTTTTACAGGAAACAGGTTAATGGACATTGCTCAGGTGGGTGGGAGGAGAAGATGGGGCACTAGCTCCCGCATTTTCAGAAGACAATTTGCAGATTCAATCCAACGGAGAAAAAAGTTTCACAAAAAGATGCTGCAATATTTAACACGGGACATGCCTCTGTGAAGATGAAGGACAACTCAGGGTCACAAGTGTTCTGTTTATTGCCTCAGCACAATGAAAGGGCATGGCTGAGCACCCATGGCTTGTCATCACAAGCTCACAGGCTGGCAAGAGTCTTACATGCAGTACGTTAGCCACATGCTGCATGTTGCCTCATCATTAGATCATTTTCCTTACGTGGGGGCTTCGTCTCCTTGGTGACACAAGTGTCACTGCTGAAATCTAGCTTTAAAATAGGTAGAGCCAGTTCACTGATTCAATAATTTAATAATTATTTATTGAGCACCAACTGTGTGCCAGGAACTACTCCCCGCACTAGGGGAGCAGACTGCAACTTACATTATGGTTGGGGGAAACAAATAACAAACATAAGTAGCCAAAATGAATGTGTAATAGCAGATAGTAATAACTGCTATAAAGAAAATAACATAGAGTAATGCTATGGAAAGCTATGGGAAAGGAGAACTGCCTTAGAAATGGTGGTCAGGCAAGACCTCGCTGAGGAAAACAAAAAACAAACAACCGAACTTAGAGTGCATGATGACCCAGCTGCATGAAGACCTGGAGAACAGTATTCAGAGCAAGGGACAAGCCAGTGCAAAGGCTGGGGGAGGAAATGAGCTTGTTTGGCAGGAGGAAGGAAGGCCCACGGGCATAGAAATAGAACAAAGGATGGTGAGAGATGAGTCTGGAGGCCAGCCCAGGAAGGCAAGCAGCATGAAATACCAATGGGAGCACGACAAAGGCCTCCCCCTTGCACACTAATGGCCAAAATGATCGTCTCCGATTGTGACCTCTATGATAAAACGCGCCACTCCCGATTTACAAGCTGAGAACCCACTCTCTAGGCGGCAGCCCTTAAGGTTATTGACAGGTTAATGTTACTGGCCCTTTATCGCCATCTCCCGGCGACACTCAGGATGGCCAGCCAAGGTCGACACACAGGCTTGATTCAGGCATACACACCTGACGCTGAGGGACTCCACTGTCCAGGGCCTTACGAGTGCCCTCCGAATTCCCATTGCTGTCGTAAGTTAGATCTAGAACACAATGCACTTCACGAGATGCACAGAGATGGGCCTTAGAACAGGGCACTTCCATTTACTCAATTAGCTGGACTGAATGCCAGAATAAAGCTTTTCAAATAGCCCCTCCTAAAATTGAAAAATAACGCCTGATCATATATAATAGTGCCAAGGTCATGCCTGCCCAGAATCCTTTTTATGCTAAATTCTTCACCTTTGGGGCATTCTACATCTTAGCAAAATGCTCTGGCAACACCTGTTCTTGCTATTAAAGGTGCTACCAAGTGCTGATTTTCCCCTCCTCCTCTACATGCCCATAACTCTGCTCTTTGTCACCCCTGCCAGCCCTCCAATGTGAATGCACTAAGGACAGATAATAGGACAGGAACCTCTCATTATCAAGGGCCCCTCCTTGGCCTCAAATATGCTGATTTAGAATCCTGATGATCCAAATTTACCTGAGGCAGAAGCACTGTCTAAATAACATGGACACAAGGACCAACTCATAGCTAATATGACAATGTCTTCACAGAAGGTGGAAGTAACTGTTCCTGGCCCAGCAGACAATATGGTGTGAATAGCGATTGCTGGGCAAAGTAATTTAAAACTGACACACAAGAAATATCCTTAAATAAGATAGTCTGGGCCTTCCCCACCCAGGATCTACATTCCTTGTAACCTATGGCAACTCCCCTCACCCGTTGCCCCTGTTCCACAAAGCAACAATGGTGGGATTCAGCCATAATGGCCAAGACTATGCCATCGTATGGCCCTTTTGCTGTGCTTAGCTGTACTGGGGGGCTTTTGGCTCCTGGGATGCGAATAAGATACTCCCAACCCAACCTCCAAGGCCATGGGCCATTATTCATCCTCATGGCCATCAGGTTTCAATGGGCCCGCCACCCTCTGGAACCAAATCTACCAGGTAGATGGGGTCTTCTCACCCACACTAAAAAGTTCTGTGTCAGAAGCTGTGTAAGACTGATGCTTCTGGAAAACAAACTCCATCCAACAAGCCTGTCTAATATGGTTTATCTGGGGTGAATTCCTGTTCCTACCATGTTGGAAATGAGGGTTGCTGCAGAATGAGGGTTGCAGTGCCCCGGATACAGTCCAATGTCTTATGCACAAGCAAGCCTGGGCCCTGAGGTCCCCCAGACGTTGCCTGAGTGCTAGGAGGGCATTAGAGATAAGACCACTGGCGTGAAGAGGGGGCTTCTCAGAAGTTACAGTGTGAAAGGGAGTGCAACAGACAGAATACTCTCAAAGATGCCCACATCCCACTCCCTGAAAACTGAATATCTTATGTTACATGGCAAATTGAGGGAAACTGAAGTTATAGACAAAATTCCAGTTATTAATCAGCTGATTTTAAAACAGAAAGATTATCCTGGACTATGCAGGTAAGCCCGATGTTATAGAAAGTGTCCTTAAAAGTAGAAGAGGGAGGAAGCAAAGAAAATCTAAATCACCTTAGAGAATACTACATTTTCATTTAAGACCATTAGTAGAAATGTGAATGTTAAAGGTGCTGCTGGTGAGGACTCAGAAGGAAATGGGAAACATGCTATTAGAAACTGGAAGAAAAGAGATCTTGTAATCTAGTGGTTTAAGAGAATTTTGCCCTGCTATGTGGAAAGTAGAAGTTACAAGTGATGAACCTGCATATTCACCGAAGCAGATATCCAAGAAAAGTGGTGAAGAACAAGCCAGATTTCTTCTTGCTGCTTATAGTAAAATGTGAAAAAAATAAAGTGAGATAAACTGAGGGAAGAGCTACTAACCCAAAAGCACCAGGACTTGATGGTTTGGGAAATACTCAAACTACTCAAATGGCAAAGGATGCTAACAAAAGAGTCACAGATAGGAAAACATGCTCTAGAGCACTGGTCTCCAACCCCTGGGGCCACAAACCAGTACTGGTCTGTGGCCTGTTAGGAACTGGACCACACAGCAGGAGGTGAGCAGCAGGATGGTGAGTGAAGCTTCATCTGTATCTGCAGCCACCCCCGTGCTAGCATCACCGCCTCAGCTCCACCTCAGATCATCAGGCATGAGATTTTCATAGGAACGCGAATCCTGTGAGCTGTGCACACAGGTTTGTAAGGTGCACGCTCCTTATGAGAATCTCATGCCTGATGATGAGATGGACCTGAGGCGGTGATGCTAGTGCTGGGATGTGGCTGCAAGTACAGATGAACAATAGCAGAGAGGTCTGACTGCACAGAGACCATAATAAGTCAACTGCTTGCAGACTTCATATCAAAACCCTATCAGCGAATGACAAGTGACAATTAAGCTGCATCTAGTGGCAGGCTTGATAGTGGCAAGTGAGTTGATGTACTTCAAATGTTCAGCTGCACCTGGTGGCAGGCTTTAAGTCAGAATGCATGGCCCACCCATTATTTTACTGACCACTTCCCTCTGTGCCTCTTTGGTAAGCTCACAAGCTAATTCTAGCCAAAATGAGTGAAAAACAAACATCACTGAAGAGCTTCTTTGAAAAGGGGTAAATGACGAAACAGCAGAAGACTCTAAGACTTCTAAGACAAAAAGAAAGCTGCATTTAAAGGAAAATGCCAAGAGTCCTACTTAAACTATGGGTTCATTGCAACAGGTGATTCATATTCACCAAGTGCACTTTGTATACTATGTGGTGACCGGCTATCCAATGAAGCCATGAAACCTTCAAAACTGCTTCACCAGTGGTGACCAACCACCCTGCATGAAAAGAAAAGCCTTTAAAGTTTTCCAAAAGAAAAAAAAAGTCAACACGAAGAACAGAAGCAATTACTTAAGGCTACCACTTCATCAAATGTGTCTGCACTGGAAGCATCATTCTTAGAAGCTAACTACCTTACAAAAGCTAAGAAGCCTTTACTGCTGGTGAAGAGCTGATCCCGCCTGTACTCAAGACATTTTTTCATGAACTTTTAGGAGGCTACAGCTCAAAAGGTGGCACATGTTCCTTTCTGCTACCATAATAACTAGACAAATTATGAAATAGCAGAGGACATTGAGGCACAATTGTTAGAGAGGAGTAATGAGTCACAAAACTGAATCGGTCATTTTGCGTCAGGATGTGCATGGATGGAGCAGCTGCCATGACTGGATGGCTTTCTGGTTTCATACTCAGGTCAAAGAGGTCACTTCTGAAGTCTGTATGTGTCCATGTGAAGTCTATGTGAGTCTATGCACTGTATCATCTATAGAGAAACTCTGGCTAGCTGAAAAATGTCACCTGAATTTAACATTTTATAGGATGCAATTAAAATTATCACCCATATTAAAGTACATGCCCATAACTCAAGTTCTGTTCACACACCTCTGTGAAGAGATGGACGCAGAGCACACAGGTCTTCTCTCATACACAGAAGTGAGATGGCTTTCTAAAGGAAGTCCACTGGCCAGAGTTTTTGAGTTATGAGAGCTGCTCCAGAGATTTCTTTTAGAAAGTCACTACTGGCAGCACATTTCAGTGACACAGAATGGGTGGCAAACTTGCTTACTTGTGTGACATACTTGACCTGCTTAATCAACTCAATCTGTCACTTCAGAGGAGGATGACAACTGTGCTCAAGATGGCAGATAAAGTGGCTGCATTCAAAGCCAAACTGGAACTATGGGGGCAACGAGTGAACACTGGGATTTTTAACATGTTTCAAACATTAGCAGAGATTTTGAAAGAGGCTGAGCCAGGGCCTTCTTTCTCCTAGCTGGTGCGTGATCACCTATCTCAACTTTCAAAAGAGTTTGAGCATTACTTTCCAACCACAAAAGACCGTCGAACTGGAAAGAAATGGATCCGTGACCCATATGTGAAGAAGCCAGGTGAATCAACTTTGTCCATGCTAGAAGAGGATCAACTGCTCGAGATGGCAAATGGCAGTGGCCTTAAAAGTATGTTTTTGAGACAACTTCAAATTTCCATGTCCTGGATTAAGGTCAAGATGGGATATCCTGAGACTGCCACAAAAACACCGAAAAATCTGTTTCCATTTCCAACATCTTATCTTTGTGAAGCAGGGTTTTCTGCAGTGACAGCAAATAGATTATGGAGTAGACTGGGCATAAGCAACACACTTTGGGTGTCACTGTCTCCCATCACCCCCAGATGGGACCATCTAGTTTCAGGAAAATGAGCTTAATTATGCATCATTATGCATTAAAACTGCATAATTATTTCATTATATATCACACTGTGATAATAATACAAATACATAATAAATGTAATAAGCTTGAATTATCCCAAAACCATCCCCTCCAACCCCTGTCTGTGGAAAAATTGTCTTCCATGAACCCATCCCTAGTGCCAAAGGTTGGGGACCACTGCTCTAGAAGAAATGCTAAGAGTGTAGCTATACAAATTTTTGCTAATAAATATCTCAGAAAGAGCAAAAGTTCAAAGTACTCAGTCACACACACAAAAAAGGCTTTGAAATAAGCCCGTGAAAAGATGCTCAACATCATTGTCCTTATGGAAATGCAAATCAAAACCACAAGATACTACTTCATACCTATTAGGATTACTATTACAAAAACAAACAACAACAACAACAAAAAACAAAACAGAAAAAACAAGTGCAGGTGAGGATATGGAGAAATTGGACCCTTTGTGCATTACTTGTAGGAATCTAAACTGGTACCTCTATGCACCTATGGCAAACCTGAAGGGTCTGACAACTGAAGGGCACCTGCCCACAGCATACCCAGTAACTGGAGCAACAAATGCTTTATTAAAGGGGGATCTGAATGGCATATCTCCAAATCCACTACAGAAGAGCATGGAGTGGGGAATGACACCTGACTGAACCTGGGTATGTTTGTGCCTCCATGTCCATAAACAGCTGGGGTGAGGTCATGGACAGACAGACTGCTAGACTAGAAGATGCCCACCAGCAATGAAGGCCCAGCAAGCTCCCAAGTATATTAAACTCAAAAAATCCGCCCCCTCCCCCCGCCACCATGGCACCGGCCTCAACAGGTCTGGGCACAAATTGAGAAAGAACGTGGGTTCCCACTGCACCAGGGGGGGAGGACGCGGCGCCACAGAGCCAGGGAGACTCATGTAGGGGGTCAGTCTGGTATTTTACAAGAAGTTTTGGGCCCAGATATAGTCAGCAAAGCTGCTCATACATTAAGACAAATCCAGGGGCTCATCTACCACATCTTATACAAGGCCTAACTTGAAATCCCCATGCACTGACAGAGTAAATGCAAATCAAGCTTTATTGGTTAAAAAAAAAAAAAAAAAAAAAAAGGTCAACTTGACTGGAAATTCCCACCTGGCCCAAGGAGCACCAGTAACCAAAAGGAAGGGAGGGAAGAAACTGCAGACCAGGGTCTGACTGGGGACGGGGTCTTGGAAGGAGACGACTCAAGGCTCCAGGCACGGGGAAGAGAGCAGGGAGGGGAGGGCGGCCAGGGACCCGCCATCTAGAATGGTAGCAGCTCTTCCACAGGGATGTCAAGGATGACGTCCATGTCTGGGGTGCACCTGTCAGGGAAGAGCAGAGGGGTGTGAGAGGCCAAGCAGAGGCACCAGAGTTGCAGGGTGGGGAGCATGTCTCAGGGGAGCCCTGCTCTTTAGAACACTGGTACTTACTTGGGGAGCCCCATCCCAGAACACATCTGCAGCCTCACAGCCCAAATGTGTAAATGCACACACATACATCCACACACACATCAAAAATGAAAAAGGAATGGGTTTAACAGGCCTAATGTTCCCCTACAAAGGTCTGAGGTCAAGAAGGAGAAAGAACCCAGCTCTAAAATGCTGAGGCCCCTCTGGATAAGTACTTTCTTTGAAGTCAGGATGACTGGTTTGGACACCCGCTCTGAGTCACTTTGAGCATCTTACTTCTCTCAGAGCTTCACTCCTCCAGTTGACACCAATGCAACAAGCAGTCACTATGTGACAGACCCCAGGTAAGCCTCAGCTTCCTCACCTATCAAAGGGAAGCAATAATTCCAACCTCAGCTGCTCACAGAATTAAATGAAATCCTACTGGCAGGTAATAAGTTCTCAGTAAATGACACACATTATTCTTTCCATATAAGTAGCAAGAACAATGGTTACCACCTAATCTAAGAAGCAGCTGCAAAAAAGATCACATACTTGGGTCTCCGAAGCAGAACGTCCGCAAACACAATCTCCCGGGGTTCCTGGGTCTGGACCTGGAGCTGTTTCACCTTGGCCCTTAATATGGGTACTTCCTCCTCAAACTGGTTGATAAACTGAGAGAGGCACAGCAGGGGAAAAGAAGCCAAATGTCCCCCAACTGAACGGGGAAAAGGGCAACATGGTGAGAAATAAAGACATCTAGGGAAACGGCCCCAGCTTTGTCACTGGGAGTTCTTGGACTCCAGAAAAGGGCATCCAGGCAGGGCAGATTTGGCTCAAAAGTTAGTGACAATGTTTGATGGTTCTGTAAAAGGTGAGGGGATGATGGAGAATGGAGACAGGTTGCAAAGCAGGGGCAGGACTTGATAATGAGGATTTATGGGGCTGGTGGAGACAGTGAATGCCATTCATGTGGATAACTGATGAAGGTGCAAGATAATGAAAATTAATAAAAGAGCAGTGATGGTGAAGTTCATTAACACTCCTAATGAATGATGGTCGATGACAAGAACTAAGGGGTGAAGACAGGGGATGGCTCATGACAGTAAAGTGATGTCTGAGTAGCCCATGTTTGGTGATGTTGCTAATGGGTCATGACCAGTAATGCTAGTTTATAAGGCAAAGCCTTGGCCGCCATGAATCCTTTCTCAGATGAATGATGACTGACAGTAATGGCACTGCCAAGGAGGAAGGCCAGCACCAGAGTCTGAGACCTCCTGAGCACCAAGGCTGGACAAGTCTGACTCTCAAATGTCCTGGGGGCTGCCCACCCTTCCGCTGCCTCACAAAAGGATCATCACTGTCCTTGCCCACTCACTTTTCTGAACTTGTCCACATGTTTCGCCATGTTCTCATTTTCCCGTGTCTTCTGCAGGAGAGCCATTTGATGAGGTTTCTGATTTTTCTGTGAAGAAAAGAGAGTCTGGCCCCACATGCCTCTTCCTGGGCAGCAGTGCATGGCAGAGGCTGGCAGGGGCACAGGGGGCATAGAGGCTGACGATGGGGGAAAAAAGCAGGGCTGGGAGCAGGACCTGGATACCCACCACAGCAGCTGGCTACTCACCACCACCAGAGTGTTCAGAAGCATTTTTTTCTTCATCTGAATCTGATCAGACAAAGACCTCAGGACCATTTTGCACATCTCGTCTAAGTCATCCAACTCATCCTGGGGGCCAGCAGAAGCATGTTGGCAACCAGCCCTGTCTCCCCCAGTCCAACAGGGCAAGGCCAGAGGCTCACCTACCTGCTGGCTGTCCTTCACCTGCTGCAGCTGGCGAACAAGGCTGGCGATCTGGACTGATTTGACAGGATACTCATGGTCCATGTACGTGCTCAAGAAGCTCACCTCCTCATGGGTCTTCTTGATCTTGGCATTCAGCTGCTTTACCTGCTGCTCCAGGTCTGCAGAGGTGAGGAGGGACAGGAGACAGGATCCTCCCTCAAGAACCACTTCCAGGAGAACCAGAAGACAAAGCTCTCCTTGGCCCATAGATTGGGGTCTGAGCTGAAGCAAGCTCACAGGCTGGGAGTCAGTCAAACCCCTAAAGAGACTTTAGTCTAGCAAATGAAGCAACACTGGGTAAGTAAAAGAAGCTAAACTGGAACAAGATCCTGAGACCAGCCCCAGCTCCACCACTGACATGCTGTGTGACATGCCTCTCCAAGACCGACCCTCTCTGGACCCGTCTCCTCATATACACACGCCCAAGGCAACAAGCTCAGGGAGATGGCGGCGACACTGGCTCCCAGGATACCACAGCAGAATTAAGACAATCTATCCTACTGTCCTCCCTGGAGGGAATTCCCAGTATCTGCAGCTGCCTGACACACACTGCCCCTCTGCTCAGAAAGCTTCTAGTCTGTTCAAGGGAAATAAGCCACAAGTTCAGCAGGATGGACATCAGGAGACCAGAGACCTGGCCTGCCACCAATTCCCAGAGGGACTTTGATAGGCAACAGGCAGGCTGTGATCAGACTCTGGCTTCTAGCTGTATAACTTTTGGCAGGCTACTTCACTTCCCTTAGCCTCCGTTTCCTCATCTGTAAAATGGGAGAACAGTCCCAGGCTCACAGTTGAAATGACTAAGAGTGTGCCCATAAAAACGACACATAGGGCCTGGAAATGCTAAATGCTCCATAAGCAAGCTGTTAGCTCTGGATCTTAGCAATTTCACCTGCCTAAAAATGATGGGCCTGATAGTTCCAGAACAATAGGTGCAAGGTGAGTACCCTGAAGCTGACCTCCCAAGAGGGCAAGTAAGGATCAAGGAGTTTGCCCCAGGGATTCTTACAGCTCATCTTGGATTCCTGCTTCTCTTCCCACTCCTGCAGCTCACACTTCATCTGCTGCAGCGTCTTCTTGTTTGCGTACTCCAAGGTGTTGCTGATAGTCTGTGGGAGTGGTGGGGTCAGCTCACCCAACCAAGAACATGGCCTCTCAAGGGGCTCGGCACTTCTTCAGAGGAGCCCCCAAACCCAACTCCACTCCCAGGCCCAGGAACCTGACCAGAGGCTGAAAAGTAGTCACTTATTGCCTACCCTCTCCAAATGTTCCCACTTCCTACCACCACCTCAGCCAGTGGCCCTACCACACACCCAGGCACACGGGCCCAAACCCAGGCATCAGTCCTTACTCCCCGCTCTCACCCAAAATGTCACCAAGTGGTAGGGATCTTACCCCCAACACAGCCCTCATGGCCACACTCTTCTCTCCATCCCACTGCCACTATCTTCTTCGAGTTCTTTTCATCACCAGTCTGAAATATTACAGCTACTCCTAACTGGTCCTCCCCTTTGACCAATTCTCCACACAGCAGTCAAGATGATCTTCCTTTAATATTAGAGTAACCTTGTCTCCCCTATTTAAAAGCTTCCAGTGGCTCCCCTGTGCCCCCTAAATAAGGTCCAAACTCCTTACCTTGGCTGACATGGCCCTCCTCCATCTGGCTGAGGTCAATCTCATCTCTCTCTGATCCATTCCTCACACCTTATCGTCTAGCCATGCTAAGCAACATGTGGCTCCTTGAGCCAGCTATGCTCCTTCTCACCCCATTTCTCTGCCTCGAACAACCACCTGCTCTCTACCAGTTAACACCTATGTCTGCAGGTTTCAATCCAAGAACCACTTTCTCTGGGAAGCCTTCCTGTTCCTCCATGCCTGAATTAGAGCCCCCACACACACACCAACTCCAAGTCCCTTATCCCCATCACAGTACACACAAATAGCTTTCTAAGTGACTGTGACCCCACTAGAATGAGAGCTTGATGTGGACAAGGTGTTCCACTGATTACTCTTACCCCAGGACCCACAGGAAGCACTCAGGATAAAAAAAATGTATTAATGAACCAAAGACAGAAAATCAGAGAAAGACTTTGCCTAAGTGTAGAGAATATTCTATTGTGTTTCCTTGGACTGAATAACTCGTATATCCTTGGTCTCTGTTATAGACTGAATTGTGTCCCCTCCCCCAAAAATTAATATATTGAAGCCCCAATGCTTAATGTGACTGTATTTGGAGATGAAGCCTTTAGGAAGGTACTTAATGATAAATGAGGTCAAAAGGGTGGGGTTCTAATCCTACAGGACTAGTGTCCTTATAAGACAAAGAGATGCTAGAGAACTCTCTCACTCCATGGGAGCACAGAGGAAAGGCCATGTGAAAACACAGCAAGAAGACAGCCACCTGCAACCCAAGAAGAGAGGTCTCACCCGCCACCAGCCCTGCTGGCACCTTGATCTTGGACTTCCAGCCTTCAGAACTGACAAAATAAATTTCGGTCATTCAAGCTACCTGATCTGTGGCATTTTGTTATGGCAGCCCAAGCAGACCAGTTGGGTCTCCAAGACAATTTTATCTCCATCTCACAGGCTCTGGTGAGCCCGGTCCTCCTTCTTTCTGGGCAGACTGCAGTCAGAGGGAAATCACTTTTCCATTAAATCATTTTCTCTGACTCTTCTCTAGCCCAAAGTCCTGGGCACCTTGTGAACTTTCAGCCTTTCACCATAGCTTCACCCAGCCTCTCCTAGAGAAGGCCAATGACATTCCCTGGGCTCTCCACAAAGTCACTCTTCACCCACAGACTGGATGTGCCACCAGTGGATGAGGGTGGTAATCACAGCCTGGTGGAAGGAACACAGATCCTGATGCCAGACTGCCTGGGCCCAAATCCTAAATGCTGGACGGTTAACCCTGACAGCGACCTTGAGTAAGTCCTCTAGCCTCTCTGTGTTTCCATTTCTCCACATATAAAATAAAGATAACAATACCCACCCCACAACCCTGTTATAAGGATTATGAGTATAAACAAATCACTGGTGTTACATTGTATAAGTATTTGCTCCTGGTGGTGGTAGAACCAGCTACTTTCCCCTGCACACCTACTGTGTGCCAAGTATAACTCCCCTTGGGAGTTGGGTGCTATTGAGCTCGACTTTACTTACAGAGCGCAAAAGTTAACTCAAAGTCTCCCAGCTAATAAGTGTGGGCGTTGGGATGCGCTCCCCATCTTAGACTGATTACAAAACCCAGGCAGGGGGCGTGAAGTATGTAAGATTATCTTCCAGATGGAAGCAGCAACTCTGCAGCCCGCAGGGAGGAGCCTGGAGAGCGCACCAGAGTCAGGAGGGTGGCGCAGTGGGCAGGACCGAGACGCAGAGGCGGGGCTTCGGGGCCACAGAGGAGCCTCACCCCCAGGATGTCCTGCTGCTGCAGCAGCGCCCGCACTTTCAGGGTTGAGCTGTCCTCCATGTCCTGGATGTTCCTGATCAGCTCCTGATTTAGCTTGGTGAGGAAGGCCTCGTGGTTGCGGAGCTCCTGCAGTGAGGTCTGCCGGTTCCTGAGCATCTTCTGCAGGCGGAGGGAAGAGAACGGTGGGCGGTGCTGCGCCAGGCCGGCCGGAGCCCCGCGCGCTGGGGACCACTCCCCTCCCTCCCGGCGCCCGCCCCCTTGCGGCCTTGACTGGTAAATGCAACTGCACTGGGAGGCGGTTCCCCATTGTCTGAGTGTCAGGGCACCTCCAGCTACTTCGTCCCCCCTAAAATGACCATTTTCCCATAATTTTACGTTTCTGAGGGTGGAGATGTATCTTACAGTTGGCGCATGTCGCAATCTAACTGACAAACATTTTATTAAGGAGTAAATAAAATAAAGGTGCACTTTATTATCAATGCCTTCTGAGAGTCAATGAAATGTAGTAATAAAAATAATTACAATAGAAAACGCCCCAGGTAGGTAAGAAGGTGGCAGAGGTGATGGGCCATGTCTGGGGAGACAGAGTGGATGACAACTGCTACCATTTCTCATAAGGCAGCTGAGCTGAGTGAGTAATCTCTCATTTCATACAACACTCCTGTGGAAACAATGATGGTCCGAGGGATTAAGTGACTTGCCTAAAGTCTTCCGTAGGCAGGTACACAAAATCTACAATAACAACTACAGCAACAATAACAATTGGTGAGGGCCCACTATGTGCTGGGCACTGTGTCTCACTCAGCACATGGCATACAGTATCAGTTCATCCTCCAACAGTCCTATGTTTACTATTTTACCGATGGGTGAAAGCTCAGACAGGTTAAGTGACCTGCCCAAAGTCACACAGCCAGGAAGTGGTAGCACTGGAACTAGAAAGGTAGACTTTTGACTCCCACTGTCTGTCTTTCCACTACACTAAGACAAGGAACTGAGAAGGCTTAAAGCTGCAAGGTGTGAATGAACCTCAAAGTGATTAAGATGTGGATGTTAGCTCAAGACACACCTTGGTTCAAATCCCAGCTCTGCCACTTACCACCTAAGGGAAACTGGACAAGTTAGGTTCCCAGAGCCTTACTATACGCATTATAAAGGTGAGGAAACTTATACCTGCTACAGAGACCTGCTGTAAAAATATATATGATCATATTCGCAATCAAGCCACTTAGTGGCAAGGCCTCGCATGCTCAGTGTGCACTCAGTGAACAAGAGTTGATACTATTCTCACTGGCTCTAACCCTCCACCTCTGCCACACCTATGCACTCTCTTCTTTATTCTTTTTCCTCACTCCTGTCCTTTGCTAGAACCCCTGCCCCATACTAGCCCTCAGCACCCATATTCCTCACATAATGATAAGAGTAATAGGGCAAATCTATGGAGTCCTTACTACATGCTGAAACTGTGCTAAGAATGTCACATGCACTAGCTCACTTGGCACTATGATTAGCCCCACTTCACAGAAGCAGAAACTGAGGATCAGAGAGATTCAGTAACTTACCCAAGCTCATACATAGCAGAGCTGTTGTTCTTGAAGTCTGGGTTCCCAGCTGCTCCACTATCTTGCCTCCACATCTCCAGAAAATAGTTCCAAATATGGCCCACAAGGACCAGAAGTATCTTGTGAAAAATGTCAGTTTCCCAATCTACGGCCCACTGAGCTAGCACTGGTGGGGCAGGTGCCAGGATCTGTACTGTTACCACACCCCACTCCTGGTGATTCTGTTAAACTCTAGGATTAATAACTGCTTCTCTAGAAATGGATCTTCCCTGACTATTAGATATAGTGTAGAAACACTAGACCTCACTTTTCCCCTGATCCTTACCCCAATTTGCAGTTACATAACTGTAATTATGTCTCCCCTTTTTTCAGTCTGTTTTCTCCTAGGACTTATCACCATCCAACATAACAGATATTTTTATTATCTTCTTTCCTGTCTGTCTCCCCAACTAGAAAGTCACAGACAGGAGAGCAGGGACATTGGTGGTTTCGTCACAGCACTATCTCCAGCACACAGGTCAGTGCCTATAGCTCATAAGCATGGGTTGAATACGCTGATGAGTACCTAGTCTTTGGGGTCTTTAATTGCATTTATTATGTGTTTCCCCGATTATGTATAAGCACTATAACAGCACATATTCTGAGTTCTATGTTTATAGCTGTGTCCCCAACACACAGCCTGGAGCCTGGCACATGCTAGGCACTCTCTCAAGAGTTGCGGATTGAATAAATAATTGTCCTGAGGCTGAGAAGCAGAGTCAGGATCCTACTCCACCTCCAGAACAACCCAACTGGGTAGTTTCTGCTCCCTTCCTGTTTTCCCCTTGTCTCCACAAGTCCATTTTCCACACAGCAACAGTCCAAGGACTCCTGCGAAAACCTAAGTCAGATCATGTCCCTGCTCTACTCAGAATCCTCTGGGGTCTCTCCGTCTTACTCAGTATAAACACACAAAGCCTAATCATGACTGCAAGGTCGTATACAAGCTAGTCCCCTTATCCCCCACACCCCACCATCTTTCCTCATCACCTGCTCTAGCCACACAGACCTCACACCAATTTCACACCAACCTCAGGAACTTTGTATTTGTGGTTTCTGCCTGGAACATTTCTTCCTCAGATGTCATCTTAGCAGCCCTCCCTGATCACCCGTCTAAAACAGTCATAGCAACTCCTTCCTCTGTGCTTTTCTAGCCCCCTAACTTTATCTTTATGCCTCTTTATAGTTCTTAGTATCACCACACATATTATAAATTTATTTGACTTGTTTATTGTCTGTCTCCCCTGGTAAAATATGAGTTACCTAACGTCAGAGTCCACACCACTGGTGAATCCCCACCTTAGGATAGAGCCTGGTACAGAGGAGGTGCTCAATAAATCTGTTGACTAAACGAATGAATGGTTGTGAGACAGTATTAGGAACTGGTTAGGAGCACAGGTTTAAATCCATAGTATCCAATTCATGTTTTATAACAAACAAAAACTCATGAATCCTTCTAAAGTCAGTATAAAAATAACATCAGAAATGTGAGTTCCTCCTTTAAGAATTCTGGGCTGCCTCTAAACCATTTTGCAAAACTAAAGGTTAAAGGGGAAATAGGTTTCAAAGTAAATACATTTTCCCTTATTTCTTTACATAGTAGTCATTGCTCACTGAGGTATGAAATACTTTCTTAGAGAAGTTAAGAATTCTCCTATAGTATTTAGGATCTTACTTTCTGCCATAGACACGAAAGCTCTCTCTTCTTTTAGTCATTTCAAATACTTTAAAGCCATAAAAAACAATGGAGAAAATTAATTATCCAAAATTGTATCAGTTGATGTGAAAAAATATAAGCTTCTAAGCCTTATTTCAAGGTGCACTGTATTCCATGAAAGGAATTTACTGAAAATTTTTAAATGAACAAACCACTAGACTGTGTTCCTAATGCAGTGAAATAAAAAAGGATTTTGATTGTTTTCCTGAGTCTTAAAACACAACAGCACTTTGCTGAACTGGCTCTGACCCCTGGTACTGCCACTTTCTAGCTGTGATTGGTATAGTCATTTACCTCCCTATACCTCAGTTTTCCCATTTGTAGAACAGTGATGATGATAAGCATGCCCATGGGGTTTCTATGAGGAGGAAATGAGTCAAATCAGACACCCACAAAGTGCTTGGTGCATGTTTGCTACCACCATCCCCCTGCCTCTTCCCTGGGCCCCAGTGCCTGTGGGAGGCTGCTCCTCATACCCTCATTAGCCGGATATTGGCCTGCATTTTCCCAGAGTCCAACTTTGCTCTGTGCAGTTCTTGTAGATTCCTCAGGTGACTTGTCATCAACATGCTGGGCTTAGAATACCCTAGGGCATAAAACAGAGCAGAGAGAATGAGGGTATATAGTCAGGCTTGGGGTCAAGTCTCATGGAATGCACTATCCATGAGAGATGGCCCAGGCCCCAGCCCCACCCCCTCACAGATTTACAATATGTGACAGCGAGAGAAAGGATGAGATTCACATCCATCATTAAGCTCCCGAGCCCCTCTCTGTGCCTTGATATAAGAGACAGAGAAGCCCAGATTTCCACATACCACAATGACTGTGGATACAAACAGAGGAAAGAAGAGGGATAGCAACAGGAAACAGCCAAGCAGCCCCAATCTCTCCCACCAACCTGGCCAATGGCAAGCTCAAATAGGGAAGGGGTAAGAGCAAGAACTAATGATCCAGACAGCCTGGGTTTGAATCCGGGCTCTGCTTTCTACCAGCTGTGTGACCTTGAGCAGGTCACATGACCTCTCTGTCCCTCAGATTCCTCATCTGTAAACTAGCAATAATCATCATGTCTACCTCATAGGATTGTTGTGAAGATTAAATAAGAAGTTCCTATACTTTAAAGTATTTGAACTAGTACCCAACATATGTTCAGTGCTGAATACACAGTACTAAGTATACACTACTAGTTGTCAGTTATTACTAATGACCTGAGGATTGGGATCAGGATCACACCACCAGGCAAAGGCACAGGAGGTATGCAAAACTCCAAATGGTTGTCTCTGAAATACCTATAAAAGCTGTGGTCCTGCCAGAATAGCAGTATAGGAAAATAATTCAGATCAGAATAAGGCATTTGGAGGGCACGTTCTTAGAATCCCTGCTTCCTCTCAGCATGTCCTGCACGGGCATGAAGTGAGTCACCCAGATTGCCACAAATGCTGCAGCTGCACTCCAAAATCCCTGCTCCAGGTACAACCCAGTTCATTGCAGAAAATAATTCTTTATGGATAAATATTCTTAACCCTGAAAATTTTCGTATTAAGTATTAAAGTAATGAAATAAATTAATTTTATGTTAAAGTTATGAATTATCTGTACAGCAGCCACCACCACCACTCCCACTTAACCACAGTTTCACTTTCTGCAATTTCAGTTACCCATAGTTAACCACAGTCTGAAAATATATAATGGAAAATTCCAGAAATAAACAACTCATAAGTTTTAAACTGCACACTGTTCTGAGTAATATGATAAAACATCGTACTACAGTGTTCTGCTCCATCCCTGGCAGACATGAATCAACTCTCCAGCATCTTCACACTGTATATGCTCCGTACACATTAGTCACTTAGCAGCTATCAGGGTTATCAGATCCACTGTCTCTGTTCAAGTCACCTTTATTTTACGTAACAATGGCCCCAAAGCACAAGAGTAATGATGTTGCCAATTCGGATACACCAAAGAGAAGCCATAGAGTGCTTTCTTTAAGTGAAAAGCTCAATGTTCTCAACGTTAATTAACAAGAATAAAATATTGTTTGCTGGGGTTGCTAAGATCTATAGTAAGAATGAATCTTCTATCTGTGAAATTATAAAGAAGGAAAAGGAAATCTGTGCTAGTTTTGCTGTCATACCTCAAACTGCAAAAGATGCAGTCACGGTGCATGATAAGTGCTTAGTTAAGATGAAAAAGACATTAAATTTGTGACTGAAGACGTCATCATCATGGCTCAATGATCCTCTTCCTGACATATCATCAGGTCAACAGCAGCCTAATGCTAAGTCACAGCGCCTACACCATTCACCTCACTTCATCTCATCACATAGGCATTGTATCACCGCACATCATCACAAGAAGGGTATGATACAAGATATTATGACAGTGAGAGAGACCATATTCATATAACTTTCATTACAGTATATTGTTATAATTGTTCTAGTTTTTCATCAGTCATTGCTGTTCATCTCTTACTGTGCCTAAATTATAAATTAAACTTTATCATAGATATGTATAGGAAAAAAACATAGCATAGACGTACAAGAATTATGTAAATACCCAATAGTTTTTGTTAATCAGACAAGTGAACTATCTGAAAATGAAAATATATAAAATTTTAAATGTGGCTTAAAAGGTTTATAAGAATTTAATTAACCAAGTTCCAAAATCTCCATTACAAGTGTTCATAAAAACAGTAAGATTTGCAAGTTGAACTTAAGTATTTAAGAAGATCTGTAGCTTTAATAATGGGTATATTTTTTCGTTAGTGGTAACAGCCTTGATTTATCTTTTTTTTTTTTAATTAAACTTTTTATTTTGAGATGAGTTCATGTTACATGCAGTTTTAAGAAACAATAAAGACAAATCCTATATACATTTAACTCAGTTTTTCCCAATGGTAGCAGCTTGCAAAACTAAGTACAATATCACAACCAGGTTATTGACAGGCAAGGTTAAGATGGGTAAGATACAGAACAGTTCCATAGCAAGGATAGCTCATGCCCTTTGTAGCCACACCTACTTCTCTCCCCTCACCATCCTCCCTCACCTCCATCTCTAACCCTAGCAACCACTAATCTGTTCTCCATCTATAATTTTGCCATTTCCAGAATGTCACATACATGGAATTATATAGCATGCAATTTCTTGGATTGACTTTTTCCCTCAGCAAAATTCTCTGCAGATTCATCCAAGTTATTGAGGATAGCAATAGTTCTTTCCTTTTTATTACTGAATAGTATTCCATGGTGTGACTGTAGTATAGATTGTTTAACCATTCACCCACTGAAGGACATCTGGACTGTTTTCAGTTTGGGGGCATTATGAACAAGGGTGCTATGAAACATTCCTGTACTAGTCTTTGAGTCAGCATAAATTTTCATTTCTCTGGAATAAATGACCAAGCCTGCAATTGTTGACCATTATGGTAATTACATGTTTAGTTTCATTAGGTGCTGCTCCATTTCATATTCCCACTAGCAATGTTTGCATAATCCAATTTCTTCACTTTGCCAGCATTTGATGTTATCACTATTTTTCACTTTAGCCATTCTGAGATATGCAGAGACATCTCCTTGGAGTTTAATTCGCATATTCCTAATGGATAATGATGTTGAAGATCTTTTCATGTGCTTATTTACCATCTATATATCCTCTCTGGTGAAATGCCTCTTCATGTCTTTTGCCCATTTTATAATTGAATAATTTTTCTGTTTTGAGATTTCTTGATATATTATTCTACATAGCCATCATTTGTCAGATATGTGGTTTGCAAATACTTTCTCCAAGTCTGTAGCTTATCTTTTCATCCTCTTAACAGTCTTTCACAGAACAAATGTTTTTAATTTTGATGAAGTGAAACTTATCCACTTCTTTCTTTCTTTTCTTTTTTTATGGATCAAGCTGTCCATGTAAAGTATAGGAACACTTCGCTTGGTCCCAAAGATTTTGCTCCCCTATGTTTTCTGAAAGTTTTACACCTTTACATTTTACATGTAATTATTATTCCATTCTACATTTACATTTTGAGTTAATTTTTGTATAAGTTGTGAGGCTTAAATCACAACTTATTTTTTGCCTATGGATGTCCAATTGCTCCAGCGCCATATGTAGAAAAAGCTTTCTTTCCTCCACTGAAACGCTTTTGTACCTTTGTCAAAAATCAGTTGGACATATTTGTGTGACTCTATTTCTGGTTTCTCTATTCTGTTCCATTGATCTATGTATATATCTCCCTGCCAACACTATGTTGTCTTGATTATTATAGCAATACTATATATAGCAGGTCTTAATATTACATAAAGTGATTCTTCTCATGTTATTCTTCTTTTGCAAAACTGTCTTATTCTAGGGTCTTGCTTTTCTATATAAATTTTAGAGTAAACCTATCTATGTCTACAAAATATTGCTGAGATTTTGATAGGAATTGCATAACGTATAGATCAATATGGGGATAACTGACAACTTTACCACGTTGAGTCTTCTATTCCATGTACACATTATGTCTCTACATTAATTTAGGTCTTCTTTGATTTCTTTCATCAGCATTGAGTAATTTTCAGCATACAAATCCTGCACGTTTTGTTCACTTTATACCTAAATATTTCATTTGCTTTGGAGTAAATGTAAGCTTACTGTCCTTTTTTTAATTTTGGTTTCCACATACTCATTAAGTACATAGAAATGATTGATTTTTGTGCATTGTACTTGTATCCTGCAACCTTCATGCACTCACTTAATACTTCTGGTTTGTTTTTTAGATTTAGTAGATTCCTTAAGATTTTGTACATAGACAGTCATGTCATCTGCAAACAAGGACAGTCAATTCTACCTGATTCATCTCGGTGTTAATATGTCTTTTCTCACTCATATTGTGATTTTCCTTATTCTTGGTATGACAAATGATTTCAATTATATCTGGATGTTTTAGATATTACTCTGGATCCTATTTAACCTTTAAGGTAGTACCGTTGATAGATATATAGCAAGAAGGCCAAATGATTATGTATGTTCAGCACCCTGGCAGCCTATCTTCTTCTTTCCAGTTTTTGGACTCTTTCTTTTTATCTATTGTGTCATGTCCAGGGTTTTCTAGTTCTAAAAAAGAGGACTAGGAAGGCATGGAACTATTCTATCTTCGTAGAATTAGCTGATTAGCACACAAAAGCTGCCCTCAAGAATATGACTTTGCACAAGACATGTTACCAACCTAAGCTTCAGTTTCCTCACCTGTAAAATGGTGGAGAGAACATCTCCCAGGTCATTGTAAGGAGTGAATGAGATGATGACTTCCTTCTATCTCAAATGTATTTAAAGTTTTAGTAGTTAAATGTTTGAGGTTGGGACCATGAACTTGATGTGGCTAGAAACCCATCTGTCTCTTTCACTATGAACCAAGAACACTCAGCCCAATGCCAGGCACTTGAGGGCTCAGAAAGACTGCTGCTGAATAAATATATGAATGAATGAATGAATGAATCTTCTAAAACAGAGCTTGACACAAAATAAGTATTCAGCGAATGGTAGCTATTTTCATCATTATTTACATAGATTATTTCACCTGCATAAAGAATCTTTGTGCCCATTTTCACAGGGAAGGAAACTGAGGCTGTGATAGGTAACTAAGATGGAATTGCTAGCAAGAAGGGAAACTAGAGCACCAACTCAGGTTTACAATTCTCCAGTGCTCACTCTCTCTCCACCTATATGGTTAAGACTGTAGGTCCTAGAGCCAAACTGTTGAATGTCACAGCCTAGCTATACCGTGTGACCTTAGAAGTTATACCTGTCTGTGCCTCATCTGTAAGAGAAGGTAATGATAACAGCACCTACCTCACAATGTTGTTGGGAAGATCAAATAAAGTGATACATGTAAAGTGCTGAGAACAGTATCTGGCACAAAATAAGTGCTTGATGTATGTTAATTGCTCTTGTGCTTGTTGTGGTTGTGTCTGTTACATACCTCACTGCTCCCTAGTGAAATCAAAGGGCAAGAGTTTCCTTGTACATGCTGTTTGAATAAGGTCTAGAGTCAAAGACAAAAATTCTTTCACTACCACCAGGGCTTGTGCTCATCATTTCACATCAATGACTCTCAACAAGGGTGTTGAGATACACTGGCAGGGTTCTCACAAATATTTAGGGTCCCAACTGGCATCTGTGGGTAGGGGAAAGAGATCTTAGACATCCCCAAGAACAGGACAACCCCAAAGAACACAGAACGCTCCTATGTCCTGCCTGATTTTCCAAAGTCCTACCAGATACTGATACAGGTGGAAACCCTATTTATAATGAACCAATCCTAGAACCTGACTCAGTTTCACATATAAAAATAAAAAACAGTTTACAAGGCTTTACTGTAATGCTGAATTTTCCCAGAAAGCAGCTACAATCAAGAGAAAGATTGCACTTTATTTTATGTAGAACCTTACCAAGAAATGGCACCACTCTGGAAGTCATGGCCACAATGAAAAACCCCTTAGTACTTGAGTCCCAGTATCCCACCATGTGTCAGCCTGTATCTGCAACTGTTACATTCACCAGGACTCTACATCTATGAGTAAGTTTATGACTATCATGTCTTCTAGCAGTGTCCATCCTGAGCACTTACATACTGAAATTTGTTATTTAACAACAAATAACTTTCTTTTTCCTTTCTTTTATAGTTAGGGCATTATATTAATTTTTATTATATTTATAGGTAGGTTATATTATCCATGGAGTTTATTTCAGGATACTAAAGGAATATCCAAAAATATTTGTTATTAAAAGGAGTGCTGGGTCTGATAAGGTTGAGCAACAATGCATTAATAGAAAACTTCTCATTTAATTCTCACAACAATCCTATCAGGTAAGTATCAGTGTCCTCATTTTACAAATAAGAAAACTAAAGTTCAGAAGAATTGAATGCCTTTCCCAAAAGAGTAAATGGCAGAAGCCATGTGTGCCTGAGCCTCAGAACGCCCCTGGAAGGCATGACAATGAAGTGGTAGAGATTATCTTTAGTTCACCAAACCCTGTTTTCTTTTCCTCTTGGACACTTACTGCCGGGCCACATTTCCCATCTCCCATCTTTTCACATTTCCCATCTGTAGTTAGGGGTGGTCAATGACTGAATTATGACCACTAGAATATGAGTGAGAGTGATGTGTGTCACTTCAAACCTGGGCTCTGAAAAAACCTGCCCACAAAATCATCCATATTTTTGCTCCCTCTCTGCCACCTGGATGCAGAAGTATCCAGCAAAGGATTTCAAGGCTTTAACAAAACATCAGAGCCACAGGCTGAAGAAGCCTGGATCTCTGAATGATCATGTAGAAAGATTAATTCCTACTCCACCATGCCCAGAGCACTTTGACATAAGCGAAAAATAGGCTTCTGTATTAATACTTGAAATCCGAGGATTGTCTGTTACAGCAGTTAGCCTACTCCAATATAAATGGTGTCACCAAGGGCCAAGAGCATGTGTACTCTATCCTGTTTCCAACCCCCACACCAACCCCTAAGTACCTCCCTACCTACCTGCCTGGATGTTAGTCAAAGTCTTCGCTTTGCTTTTCTTGAGGCCACTGGTTTGTAGGACTGGAAGCAGAGTAGATGGCCTGATTTTTTGCTTGGACCGCTGCTCTGGAACATAATCCTACCATACATAACGCAACCAGTCACACAGCGTGATGGGTTCAAATCCCAGCTTCACCCCTTCCAGATAGATATCTGCGACCTTGAGCAAGTGGCTTTACCTCTTTGAGCCTCAATTTTCTCATCTGTAAACTGGATCTGATTACAAAAACTACCTCCATAAGTGGGTGAAAGGATTCCGAGAGATGATATTTGTAAAGCATGTGGCAGGTGCTCCATAAATGTTGGCTACCACGTTTTTTTCATCAGCCTGCCAATATTAACTAGGCACATTCAGGCTGTGAGGTGCTAAGAGCTGTGAGAAACAGAAGGCAAGGAAAAGACTCACAGAGTAGCAACGAGAGGTAAATACGAGAGCAGCTTCACATACCCTTACGTTGTGATAAGGTGGTGAGAAAAGTGAGGTTCAGAGGCAAACCCCGGATCCCCCAGCAAATGTGTGGCCTGAAATTCAGGTGTCCGGATTCTATCACCCAGGACAGTCAGCGCCACGGGGGTGGGGGGCAGGAGGGCTGCAGGCTCAGGGTCAGGGAGCGCCCGACCCCCGCCCGAGCCCTCCGGTACTCACCAGCGTCTGGAACTTGTGGATTGTGGAGCGACTATCAGAGAGGCTGGATCTGGAAAGAGGATGCGGCGGGAAAGAACGTTCATCATTCCCAACCCAGGGGGCTGCAAGCAGCAAACGGGAAGCAGGCGTGGGGGGTCTCGAACCCCAAACCACAGCTTGCTGGACTCACGAGCCAGGCCAGAGCCCGGAGACCGCGAGGGAGAGGCGGGGCTCGGAGATGGGGGGCGGGGGCGGGAGGCCGCGGGACCACCCCAGGGCGCGAGCTCGGGCGGGCGCGTGCGCACTCCGCCGACCTACTTCGGCAAGACGCGCGCCATCGGAGGAGGAACCGTACGAAGAGCTGTGAGCCTGGGGCAACCCGGCCTCTCGGAAAGCCTGTCTATCGGGCTTCTCCAGCGTCCTCGTCGCGGGGACGCCGGCCCCTCGCACCTCCCCGCGAGCCCGGACGCCTCCTCGCGGTCGTCGTCTCCAGGGAAACGGACTCGGACTACGGAGCGCCCAGAGGGACCAATCCCGCAGCGCGAAACGTAGCGCTGGCTCCGCGTCCCCACTGCGTTTTCAATGCCCCTCAGAAGGCCCCGCCCACTACCCTAAAGCTTTAGGTCCTGTTTCTCCTCTCTTCAAAGCGCCGTCGCTTCCTTCCCAACCTCGCTCCCGCCTGATGGTGCTGCTTCCCGTTTCCCTAAGAAAGTCCTGGGGATCGGTAGACTCACGCGTTCACATCACCTCCTTTACCCACCTAACTTGCCTCCTCCTTGGGGCCAGGTATAAACCGCCGACTAAGACCGAGTCCTACAATTGCGCGCTGAATTCTCTCCTCTCGTCTGCTCTAAAATAGTGCCCTAGCGATTCTCCCCTTATTCTCCATCACCCTCTCCTCTCTATTATCCCCATATATTTTAATCTCTTCTATTTAAAAAAAGAAAAGTGACCACGTCCCATCCAACTACGCTCCCATTTCTACTTCACTTCACATCAAAACTCCACGGAGGTTTGCCTCCTCTTTCCCATTCCTTTCCGCCTCTTTAGTTAGGCTTTCACTCTCCACCTGTCCACTGAAGTGATCCTTGTCAATGCCACCAGTGACTCCACTTTGCTAAACCTCACGGGCACCTCTCAGTCCTCATCTTACTTGGTCTATCTGCAGCATTTGACACAATGGATCACTCCCTCCTTGATAACACTTTTTAAACTTGGCATCCAAGAAACCACTCTCTTCAGTTGCTTCCTATCTCCTCTTCTCCTTTGCTGGTTCCTCTTCTCTTTATTATTAGATTGCCTCATGACTCAGATCCGGCCCTCTCTTTTTCTCTATCCACTTACATGCCATGTGCTCCCTTCCAGTTTCTTGAGACGTTAGATGCCATCTCTACCCAGATGGCTTCCCAGATTTACATCTTCAGCTTCTCCCCTGAATTCCAGCCACATATATCTGACTGCCCACTCACAATCTCCACCTGGATGCCTAATAGGCAACTAAGGTGCAACCTTTCCCCAGAAATATTAACCCCCAACTCAAAATGGCAACTCTCTTCCTGGAGTTTTGACTCATCCAAATCTGTCAGCAATACCTTCTGAGTAAATGTGGAATCAGACCAAGGTGATATTACTACCAGCACTCATACATACACATGCCTGCTTTCTTCTCACACCTGGACTACAGTAACAGCTTCCACTCTTGCTCCACTCCAGTTCTCTCTCCACACCCCATTTTGCTAAATAGGGCATCAATTTAAATGTACATTACAGTTTAAAAATAATTTGGAGAAGAGCAAATAAATTGAAATCACCTAAACTTCAACAGAATGTTATTAGAGAAGACTAAGCCAGAGCTCCCAACCTTCTTCCCCTCTTAAAAATCATAGAAAAATGTTTAAAATTGCTTTGCACACTATGGTAAACATGAGACTGCTATAGTAAAAGCAATCAGTGTAGATATTCTGGCCATACAGGAAAGACCCTCTTGGCTGCCGCTAGAGCTGAGGGAATCGCCATGTTGGGCACCCTCATTTGCAGAGCCCACTGTACCATGGCACTCCAGTTGGGAAGCTCTGTACCAGGAAACAGTAAAAAAGTAAGAGGTATGTGGCAGCCCCAGGTGGTTGCCTACCCAACAGCTATTTATCCCTTTCACCCCGGCTAACAACCCCTCATCTTGCTAGGTATACATTGGCTTCAGAGGAGGCAGGCCCCAGCCCCAGTCTCAGTCCCAGCTCTAGTAGTCATGATTAGTCTGAGCCAGGCTTGGTGGGCCCATTTTCTTTGCTAATTGTTTAGGTTTAGTCATAAGCATGTGACTGGCCAAGGAGACAGGGTGAGAAGACTATTCAGAGGCTTTTGAGAAAGATTTTTATCATACTTAAAAAAAAATTTTTTTTTAATTGAAAAAAAAAAAACATTCCCTCATCTGCAACTAGATACTGGCTCTATCTGTGTGGCATTCACAGAATTGTGGAACTGGAAGCGGAGTTAACTGAATGGAATGGGGAAGTGAAGGGAATGTTATTATAGCATTGTTAAGCCATTAAATTACCCAATCCTGTAACCTCTCTAGAAAATCCACTGTGGACCAAGCTCTTTAACACAGCTGATATCTTTGAAACCCTATATTAGTCCTCTGAAAGATAACAAATTCCTCTGCTATGGATGAGCGAAGTGAGGGCATAATAACTGAGGTCATTGGCCCCATGTAACAAGAATGAGATCTGAAGCCCTCAGATTCAAGCCAGGGTCTCCCTGACTCCACAATCCACCTTTTCTTTCACTAAAATCAGAAAGGTCACTGAAATGCACACAGATACGATGAAAGAAAACAAAGCTGACAAAGGATATTAAACCCATCCTCTCAGCCACTCAAATTTTATTAATGTTTCCAAAGCACTGAACGAGACAGATGAGGAAGAGATCCTGTCCAGGGCGGACTTTAACCAGGAATCTGTGTTAACAGGTTTCCTGGAGAGTCTGATGCAAATAGTCCTGATCCACATTGTGAAAAGCAAAGCAGTTTAATAAATATAAGCCGCCTACATGTGGGGCCACCTATTAACTCTGCCATTTGGCAAAATGATTTAACCCCGTGTCCAAGCCCCTGCGCCCTGTAAAATGTGTAATTACAGCATTATTTTGGGAAGATTTCACGTAATAAAGCTTGCAATGTGCTTAGAGCAGCACTGGGCACTGAAGTGCTCGATATAATTGTCCTAAGTATGCTGGAGATCTTTTTTTTTTTAATGAATGCAATATGACTTCCTTGGAAATGTATCAAAAAAAATAAGGACTGATGGATATAGTTACGGTGGGATAGGTGTGATAAAGTAAAATTTTAATGATAGGAAGTTAAAATATTAAAAAGTTAAAATGGTCCCCGCACAATTCTTTCAATGTTGTTTGCAAATGTTCACAATCCAACGTCGGAAAAAATAACACATTGTGAGAGCGCAAAGTTTTGTTTTTGTTTTTAAGAGAAAAAGGTATAAATAGAAAGAAGAAAAAAAAAGGGCACGATCTTTCTCAGCTCTGTCCCGCCTTTGGGCTGCGGGCCGTTAGTAATGCTGCCTGAATGAATCATCAAGGACCGCTTGCGAAATACCAAATCCTCGAGAGCGAGGCCCGAGGCTGCCAGAGCCTCGCCAGGGCCAGGGACGCGCTCCAAGTCCCCGTCCCGGGCGGGCCGAGGAGGTGTGGCGGGAGGACGCGCCGGCGGAGGCCGGCCCCAGCCGCTACCAGGGGGGCTCCCGGCCGGCGCCGGCCGCCTCGCGCCGCGTGGAAATATATCGTGGCGGGGCGGGGCGAAGCGGCGTCAAATTTCAAAAAGAAAAAAAACGAAAAAAGGAAAAAAACAAAAAGCGAAGCCCCCCCAGCCCCGCCGGGCCGCGGGCGGGCGGGCGGGCGCGCGCGACCGGCTCCCTCTGGCCTCGGGAGCGAGTGGAGGATGCTGGGAAGGAGGCAACATGGCCACCGGCGGCGGCGGCGCCGAGGAGGAGAGGAAGCGGGGGCGGCAGCCACCCCTGCCCCCGACGCGCCCAGCCGTCCGGGCCGAGGAGGCCGAGGGCAGCCGCGAGAAGTTGGGCTGGGCCCAGGTGGTGAAGAACCTGGCGGAGAAGAAGGGCGAGTTCCGCGACTCGCGACCGCCCCGGCGGGAAGAGGAAAGTAGCGGCGGCGCGGGCGGTGGGCTCGGCGGCCCCGCGGGCCTAGCGACGCCGGGCCTCGGCGACTTCCCCCCGGCGGGCCACGGAGACCCGAAGGGTCGCCGGAGAGAGCCGGCCGGCGAGACGGCGGACCCCCGCAAGAAGAAGGGCGCAGCGGAGGCCGGCAGGAGGAAGAAGGCCGAGACGGCGGCCATGGCGACCCCGGCCAGGCCCCGGGCGGCGGAGGACGAGGCCGAGCCGCCCCCTCAGGACGAGCAGGCGGCGGCAGGGAGCCCGGCCGCCGGCCCGGGAAAGGGCCGCTTCCTCGTGCGCATCTGTTTCCAGGGAGACGAGGGCGCCTGCCCGACGCGGGACTTCGTGGTGGGCGCGCTCATCCTGCGCTCCATCGGCATGGACCCGGGCGACATCTACGCGGTCATCCAGATCCCCGGCAGCCGCGAGTTCGACGTGAGCTTCCGCTCGGCGGAAAAGCTCGCTCTGTTCCTGCGCGTCTACGAGGAGAAGCGCGAGCAGGAGGACTGCTGGGAGAACTTCGTGGTGCTGGGGCGGAGCAAGTCCAGCCTGAAGACGCTCTTCATCCTCTTCCGGAACGAGACCGTGGACGTGGAGGACATCGTGACCTGGCTCAAGCGCCACTGCGACGTGCTGGCCGTGCCTGTGAAAGTGACCGACAGGTTTGGCATCTGGACCGGGGAGTACAAGTGCGAGATAGAGCTGCGCCAGGGGGAGGGCGGGGTCCGGCACCTGCCTGGGGCCTTCTTCCTGGGAGCCGAAAGGGGCTACAGCTGGTACAAGGGGCAACCCAAGACGTGCTTCAAATGTGGTTCCCGGACCCACATGAGCGGCAGCTGCACGCAGGACAGGTGCTTCAGGTGCGGGGAGGAGGGCCACCTGAGCCCTTATTGCCGGAAGGGCATCGTATGCAACCTCTGTGGCAAGCGAGGACACGCCTTTGCCCAGTGTCCCAAAGCAGTTCACAATTCCGTGGCAGCGCAGCTAACTGGTGTGGCCGGGCACTGAACACTCACCTGCCAGGGTGAACACAGAGCCAGCTTATCCTTCTTTAAGTGCCAAAACTTTTTTCAGAACCATTTTTCTACCATGTCCGAAGATCTTTTGAAACCTACAAGAGACATCTCTCTCTGCCTTCTTAAACCGAGTTTACTCCGTTTCAGCCTTTTCTCATTTGGTGGCTCATCAGTAGCGACTACCAAGAACTGTAGTGTGCAGCTATGTCGCCCCTCTTTTAAGTTTTGTTTTTGTATTTGGGGACTTTTGTACTTGTTACTCCCCATGCCTTGTCTCCTCCCCAGATTTTCACCCTTTGGGCTGCCTTGTTCACCTTCATGCCCTAGCACTAGTTACGGGGCCCAGCACATGGTAGGCACTCCATCAGTGTTTGTTGACTTGAGAACATTGTTGACTGTAACTTCTGCCAAGGCGTCTATCTTTTGCAGTTGTTCCCCTCTTTAATTTGCTGCTTCTAATCTGTGTGGTCTGAGAATTTGTGAAACCAGTGTTGTTAGAAGTGTCTGTAAGCTCTGAATGGTGGCCAAGGGCCTCTCTTATGGCATTAACATGTATGGACTTTATGACAGCTCTTTCTCAGTAGCTCAGAAGCCATTTTTCACAGAATCTTGGAATCTAGAATTTACCTGTTGGAGAGGGCCTAAAAATTGATTTACAACGGTTCCCTTGTTTTCCAACAGTGAAACAGACCCAGAGAGGTTAAATGGGTGAAAATTAAATAGCTGTCTGGTGCCAGAGCTAAGCCTACTAGAGTAGAGTTCCCTGACCCCAAACACGGTGCTCATTCCACTACCTCTCACACTTCATAACATTTTCCTCAACACTTGAGGGCCCAGAAAGTCTGATCTCTCCAGAATAATGAGTTTAGAGGAATGCTAAGAAATAATCTGGGGGAGGAAGCAGAAAGAGAAGACTTAGGGGCTTCCAAATAGTTAAAAGATAGCAGAGGGACAGAGGAACATAATCCAGGGTGCACTTATAGCTCCCTGGGGTACTGTATCTGGATTAAGGTGTGCCTGGTCCTTTGGGACCTTAACCCTTCCCCATAGCCAACAGTGAGAAATGGGGGTGCTCCTGTGTAAGGAAACCTACCAAAGGTTTACATTTGCACCTTAGCCTCAGTAGTTAGAAACCCAAGAGAAGCATCTAATGGAGTTCATCTGCAACCTCCTGACTCAGGAGAAAGATGATTTTAACCCAGAAAAACTGAGTTCTTAAACTCTAAAATGTACTTGCAAAATAGGCCAAGCTAGAGAACAATTGGGTCAACTAAGTGTTAGCAAGTTAAAGTAGAAAAGACAATACACTACTTTTAAGTTTTTATCTTTTGTATTATGTTTTGCTATTTCCTTGTGGCTTAGAATGTAAAATCCATTGTTAAAAGTTTTGTTCTGAATAAATATTTATCTTTTGTATTGCTAACACTACTGCGCTATTTCCTTTCACAGTGTTAGGTGCATGAGTACACAGACTCTAGTTCAATCCATACTTCCTACACACCATTTGTTTGCCCTGCAAATACAGTTCCATCTGCTGCAGGCAACACTTAGTCCTCTGTTGTGCCAGGCCCTTTGGAGTTGTTCCCTAAACCCAGTGTGCTAATCACTTAACACACTGTTAAAACTCAAGTTTTAAGCCCTTAACTAAGCTCCAAGGAATCAAAATCACTGGAGTGAGTGAAAACACTTTTAGTAAGCATTCCAAAACAATTCAGATGGGCAGCCAGGTGTGAGACCACAGTTCTGAAGGGTACTAAAATGAGTACTCTGCCCTCAGGAAATTACAAACCTGAGAGAAAAACAGGGAAGACGTCAGCTTCATCGTCTGTTATGTTAAGTGCCAGGAATTGGATGCAAAGTATTCATGGGCTTTCAAAAAAATTCCATCTCTTCTACCTACATGGGAGGGAGAGAGTGAGTCCAGGTAACAACCCCAGGGAATACTCTTCAAGCTAGCCCTTGAGACACCCTCCCACACACAGTCACAACCCTCTGAAGGATTTTCCAGCTCAGATGTTAAGACGATCTGATCCTAAAAGTTCCCAGTGTATGGACCCTCTAGGTCAGTGATTCGAGGATATTTCCAGAGCTGATCCCGTGTAGTTGGGGCCTGATTGGCTCCTGGGAACCCTGCCTTTCAGAGCCAGCTCAGCCTCGCCTTCCTGTCTCTCAAAGCAAACAGACCCTTCCGTCCTCGATTCCTCCGTTCCTCTTCCACCCCCTCATTTCTTTCCCTTGTCTGCCTTGGGTTTTTCTCCCTCACAGGGCTGGAAGCCAGAGGCGGGGAGAAAGCCTGCATTCATCATACTCCCCGCCCCCCTTCTTCCTGTGCCAAGGAGCCTCCGAGGAAGGAATCTTCCCTCTCGCCGCCCCTCCCCCGCAACTCTGCTGGAGAGAGCGGAGGAAGAAACTGTTTCCCTGCCCATCCCCCACAATCCTCAGCCTACTGCCTGGCGGCCTGGGGACTGAGCCTCCGGGTTAGAGCATAACAAACCTCCCCCAGCTTCCTCTCCTGATCTAGCAGCCCGCAAATTACAATTCCTCACTGTTCATGGGCTCCTGGGGAGCGTGCAGAGATCCCCAGACTGAGGCTGGCCGACTAGTTACATTCATTCAACTTTCAATAAATACTGAGGGCCGTTCGACCCAGGCCTGTGCAAGGTGCTCTGCATATACCCATGAACAAGACAGTACCCTTGGGGAGAGAGAGACAGATAAGTAACAAGCAAGTTTTAATGTTAATTATTTTTAAATACTCTGGTTAAAAACAGTACAGAATTGTCTGCAGTACAGGTCTCCTGGAAGAGATGTCTTGACTGAAACCTGCAAGATGAATAAGAGCCAGGGGAAGTGGGAAGTAGAAGCAGCCTGTGTGGAAACCTGGAACACAGCATGATCAGGCTGGCTAGAGAGTCACAGGAAAATGTAGTTGGGAAAAGCCAAGAGTAGGTGGCACAGGGCTTGTCAGTGTTATTTAAGAGGCTTGATTTTTGTCCTGACACCCTCCATTCTGGCCACCTCCATTTCATTCATTCATTCATTCATTCAACCCATGTAGGTTAATCATTAACTCTTTGTAGGCAATGGAATACAGCAGAACAGTTAAGCCCCCTGGAGCACAAGTTTTAGATTTAAATAATGTACTACAATTATAAACTATGATCACTCATTAAAAGAAACATACAGTGATATATATGTTTAACGAGGAAAACCAATCTGGTCTTAGGAGTCAGAAGTAACATCCCAGAGAACATGTTTGAACTGAGATAGAAAGGCTGTATAAGGAGTGATATGAGCTATGGTGGTGAGGGTGAAGGGGTGGCAGGGGTATTAGACTAGGCTGAAAGAATAATAAGCATAGCAACCCTATAGTGGAGGAGCCCTGGCCAATTTTAGAAATCAAATTAAGTCCAGTATATAATTCTAGGTTTAGAAATAAAAACCACTCTAGGTATTGAAAAAACTGATGGATCCTAGGCTAAGACTTAGGAATGACTCCTAGAACACCACAGAACTGACCTACCAGGAGAGCTACTACGTCCTTCATAGTCAGAAAAGAGCTATGAGGTCATCACTGGAAAGGTTGAGTTTGAGAATACATTGCTAAAGCTGCGACCTAAGGACAGGACACTGGAGTCAGAAAGCCACTGCCAGTCTACCGCCATGCACCCTGAACAAGCCCGATCCCATCTGATCTCGGAAGTTAAGCAAGGTTGGGCCTAGTTAGTACTTGAATGGGAAACCACCTAGGAAGACCAGGTGTTGTAGGCTAAACAAATAAAGAAATAAGGGATTGTAAACTGACAAGGTCCTTGCAGTCTGTGAGGTCAACCAAGGGTTGCCTTGCCTAAAATACAAACAAATAAGAAAGCCACTGCCAGTACTGCTGCCAGACAGTGAAATATCAAGTCCTTGAAGCCAGAGACCATGTGCTGGTGACTCCACAACCTTACTTATGAGCAAAAATAGCCAAAACTGTTTGACCTCTGCCTTCTGCCTTCCAAACCTCATGCAAGAGCATCTAATTGCTGGAGCCTTAGCTTTAAGGGAGTCAGAAAATGTTTTAGCTTTCCAGCATGTATAGCATAGAAGGCACATAAACAGAATGGAAAATAGATGCTGTCTGTCAACCAACCATATCCCACCCCAACCACTGTGGCTAGAATACAGAGAGGGGGAGGGAGATGATGGTACGAAATAAGGCTGGAGATCTTGGGGTTAGGGGACTGACCAGCCATGTTTAGAATTTGAGTCTGAGAATGTTGAGGAGCCACTGAAAGACTTTTAAGCAAAAAAGTGACATGGTCAGATTTGTATTCTTAAAAGACCATTCAGGAGACTTTGTAGAGATTGGGTTGGAGGGGAGCCCAAGTAGAAAAAAGTCCAGTTTACCCAAGTGGGAGATAAGGGTACCTTGGACTTGAACAATGGAGATACAGAAAAGCAGGCAGGGTAAAGATATATTTAGATATTTAAGTCAATAAGACTTAAGCATGGGCTGGGGAAGGGTAAATACCAAGGATGACTGACTCCCAGATTTCCATCTTCTACACTTGGATAGATGGGCTATTCTCAGAGATATAGAACAGAGAAGAAAATCCAAGTTTGGGATGAGGTCTTGAGTTTGATTTTGGATGTGATGAGTTTAAGGTCTCCATAGAGGATGTCTAAGAGAAAATGTGGAATACGTGGTTCAATATACATAGATCGTAAATTCTAAAGAGAGTTCCAGCCTTGAAAAATAAACATGAGTCCTATAATAATATCTTTCACAGTATTTATCCACAACCCACAATAAGATGTACACTTTACATTGCAGCCAGCAGACATATATGCATGTGTACACACACACACACACACACACACACACACACACACACACACACACACATATATAATTTAAAAGTTTACACATATAAAGAAACAATATTAACCTAACCCTGTGGGTAGTACACCCTGGTATTTTATATTCTCTCACTTCATTTTTTTCACAAATGCTTATCTGACCCATTAAATGGATTTTACAGCCTCCTAATGGGTCATGAGAGAAAGCAGAGGGAAGAAAGATTATAGCATCTCGGCTCAGACTTTAAGCACCTCTGACATGTGAGAGTTTTTTTCTGATGGAAAACGATAACATGATAAACTAATAAGGGACAGCCAAAAAGGGAGAAGGAAAACAAGAGTGTAAAGACATATAAACCAGGGTTAACAATTGTATCGAGTGCTGCAAAATGTCAAGTAAAGTCAGGACTGAAGAGCACCCACTGGGGATAGAGTTTATGTGTAAGTCACTGGCGAGCGCTCTTAGATGAGGGCAGGAGGCAGTCTAAGGAACAAAAAAACCTTCCTAAAATGCCAGTCTAGCACTCTGACCCTTATACTCCCCCAGGGGCTCCCTACGTGCTAGGAAGTCAATCTAGCCTCCAACTGCTTTCACAAACGGGCTCTTGGGCTCCTTAGAGACCTCGTGCTCTGCCAAAGTGTCCATTACATCTCTTCACATCAACTCAGGTATGGCCAACAACGAGCAGGCAGAGGAGTTCAGTATGGTGGAGTGTGGTACAAGAGGAAGCTAAGAGTGAGATCGTACCAAGGGTCAGATCATACCAAGTTAAAACTAGAGTTTCACAAGAGCATGCCAGACATGTGCAAAGCCAAGCTACATACATACAGCACCACTAACTATGTGGCTAAAAATATGTGGGGAGGATAGGTTTCATGAGAACACACACAGATGTGTTGGAGAGGAGAAAGGAAACTTTGCAGAGTTCTAAAATAAAACATGGACTAACATCTTTGGAAAGTAGTTTGGCACTATCGAAATTTAAAATTCATGTAATCTTTAACTCAGCAGTCATTTATAGGACGAATCTATAGCTCAATTTGGACACATGCACAAGGTGCATGTATCAGGATGTTCACTGAAGCAGCACTTAGGGCATCAGGGACTGGAAACAATCTGATTGTCTATCAATAGGCAGCTAGTTAGATAGGCTATGGCACACCCAAATAGTGGAACACTTTTATAGCTGTTAAAAAAAAAAAAAAGAACAGCTCTATATGTATAAATATGGAACAATCTCTAAGACATATTTTGAAGTGAAAAAGCAAGATATGGTATGCTGCTGTTTACATTTTAATATTATTTTTAATATTACTGAAGCTTAATTGACAATATTATAAGATATTTAAAGTGTTCAATGTTGCTTACATTTTAGAATGATGGAATAAATATATACATATGCTGATTTATGTACAGAATAACTCTGGAAGGATATTAATGAAATTAGTAACTGTCGTAGCTTCTTAAAAGAACCAAATATTTGGAATTTGGGATGGAAGGACAACTTCTTTTCCATGGTATATCCTTGGGGAGGGTTGATTTTGTTTTTGTTTTAACTATTGCATGTATTATCTTTGCCAAAAAAAAAAAACAGTAACAAAAATCAATGCAAAACTCAACATTAACACCTCAAAGAATTACTGTAGACTGCAGTGACAGGAGTCCATTTCCTCTATCTTTTAAAATAAGGAAATTTAATGGGAGTTTAAGCCTACAGCTGCCAACTCACTGGTCTCCCTGCTTCCAAGCTTGTTCTCCTTCAATGCAAAAGAATGAAATTTGATCACATTACTCCCCAGCTTAAAGACCTTCAAAGACTCTGTGTCCTCCCTGGGGCCCACCAGGCCCTGCCTCCTCTGGGCCTCACCCCCTAACCCAGGCGTGACTCCTGCTAGTCATTTCAGAAATCTATCTTCCCCGACATGTGGTTAACCCTTACCTTCCCTGGTGCTCAGCGCTAGTGCCATTTTCCTAACTGCAGCCTTCCCTAACTTTCTAGACCAGGCCCTCTTCTATTCTCCCATCCTTCCAGCAGTTATTGCAGGTACCAACGATACGTTTATTTATGCTATGGTTTGATTAATATCTGCCTCTGTCTCTCAATTTGGAGCTCCAAGAGGGCTGGGACCATGACTTTTTTGCCCTGGGTTATAGCTCCAGCATTTTAGCACTGTGCCTGGCACATAACAAAAGCCCAGTAAATATTTATGGTATGAATGATCTAGAAATTACTTGGCTGCGGTTACAGGTTACAGATCAGCACATGTGTCCACTTGTTCTTCTTTAATGATACCCTTAGCAAAGCCATCATTAACTCTAAACTGAATTAGAACTTATCCATTCATCCTTAAAAACCTAATTCACTCCTTCCTATTCTCACCTTTGATTAGGCTTTCCTTCAGTCTGGGAGGTCAGGCCCAGCCTCCCCTGTTTCCCTGAGGGTATATCACACTGAAACTTAGTCTGCATATTCCCTGGCACTATGAGGCAAAGGGGAGCACCAGGCTCCTGGATTCCAAATGCCTGGCTTCAACACTCACCCTGGCAAGAGTAGCCCTGCCCTGAGCTCTCACTACCCTTCCTCAGGAGGCAGGGTGAGGATTCTATAGACACAAGAGGAACTGCCTACCCCAGAGTCTGTGCCCTCCCTTTCTAGAACATTCTCTGAGACCCCAGAATTCCCTTCCAAAATATCCCTAGGCTTGTTTACAGAGCCTTTGTGGGTCTCATTTCCTGGGTCCATCTCGGCTGAGGGCAACTGTGCTGCCTGATGCACACCTTACAGACCTCAGGCTTAGCTCTCAAAGTAGCTGTTTTTAAGACAGCTTGGATGTGGGGGCTGAGGTGTCCACGTATGCATGCCGAGTCCCTCACTGATGGCCTGGGAGGTAATTGGACTAATGCTGGATGCAGGATCCAGGGGGTAGCTCTCCTTGGGCTAGCCAACATACTGCCCCAGAACTCCAAGGGTCCTGGAACTGTAATTCAAACCTGGTCATCCAGGTAGTTATGACAGTATATCCATCAAGGAGAACAGAACATATTTAACACATTACTGTGCACTGTTGTATAATTTCTAACTATTTAGAGACATATGTTATATGGACCTCCAGTTGTACTCTTGTCCTGGGCCCCACGAATGCCTGTTTGGTTATGTCATTTCTTAGCTCAGACAAGCTATAAAACCTTTCTGGGCCTGTTTCCTTACCAGAAAAATGAGGTTTATGGCAACTGCCTCATCGGGGCTGATGAAAAAATGAAATCAATTCATGTAAAGGACTTGGCAAAGGGCCAGGCACTCAGTGAACAGTTAACTATCTTTTTTTTTTTCTTTCTCTCTTTTTTACCCTTTGGTTATCATCTCCCATGCTTTTCTATATGATAACCAAACTGGTCTCTTTTGTAGGATTTCCACACTGCCCCACTCCCTCCCTACCACATCAATAATGATAACCTCCCTGTTTTTTCCACCTAGTCAAATCTTACCCCTTCTTCAGTTATGATAATAGCTCCTGGTGATTGAACATTTACTATGTTCTAGGCATGGTATTAAGAACTTGACATGTATTATCTCAATTCAGTTCTGACACCAACTCAATGAAGTAGATACTGTTTCTTTTACTTCCCAAAGATACTGCGATCTGGAGAGTTGAAGCATTGGCAGCTGGTAAGTGGCAGAGCCAGCGGGAAGGCGAACCTAGGGAATCCTACAGCAGAGTCAAGTCTCCCAAATACCGCCCTCTCCTTCCCTCCTTCTTGTGCACCGGCGACCCCTTTCTCCTTCAAGCCCCCATAGCCAAGGCTGTCATACTTGGTGTATCATCTAGGGTTCTGTGGACTTTCTGCCCCATAGGGCGGGCCTTTTGTCTCATGCCACGTTGTCCACATCCTGGCGTCTCCCTCCCTCTCTCCTTCTTTCTTCCTCCCTTCCTCTCTCCTTCCCATTAGGTATTCAGTTCCTACTCTGTGCCAGGCTTTGTGTTCGTTCGCAGACGAAACGTTACTGATGGAGAGGTCAGGGGAGAGTGGAATTCTGTGTCATTTTTCTTTTTCCTCTTTATGCTTTTCTGTTTGGCTGTTTTTTTCTCCAGCTCCAACGTTGCTCTGCCAGGTTGGCCGGTGGGAAGAAGTCCCTGCACCCTTAACTCCCAGCCCCCACGCCTCCAGCGCCGGCCCTCGAATCCAGGCCGCCCTGCCCCCACCGGAAGGGGGAGTCGGGGGCGAGCGCCGAAATATGAGTGGCTCTTTCAAGCCTCCGTTGCCGTAGAAACCGGCTGCACAGGCCTTAGCGGTCCATTACACCATCCCCCAGTGACGCAGCCAATGGGCTCCGAGCTCCATCCCAGCCCCCCCCCCCCGACAGCTGCGGGGGGGGGGGCCCACCAATGAGCTGGCCCCTTGGCTTAGAGCCGGCCCTCGGCCCAGGGACACCTCCAATGAGCTTCCACCCTGCTCTCCCTCCAGCTTCAATGTAGCAACAGACACAATTTTTCAAAAAAAAAAAAAAAAAAGGAATTCTCTAAATTAGAAAGAACTAGCAGTAACGCCTGTCAGTTGCAGCCTGAATCATCTTTGGCCAACATTTTATTTTAGGAGAACAAAACTGTTCCAATGACACAGTATATGTCATTCTCTATTAAAACAATTTCAGGCAATGAAAATTTAGGCAATGGGGTTAATACCTGCTCTGTGTGGATTTCTTTTCATTTAAAATGATCAAGGACCTAGTCATTTTTCCTTGTTTGTATTTCAGATACATACGAACTAAACACGCGTAATTTTTTATGCTGAATTCGTGAGACATTCACTTAAAAAAAATGGTAGGTGACATTTACTGGACAGCTTAACTCCTGGATTCAAAACATACTAAAACAGTAGGATAAATGAATATTTCTCCTAACCCACTGAAGAAATTCCATTTTTAAGTCAGGCTGTGTAATGGCTTTGGCGCTCTAAAGTCTAAATAAATGTCTTTTTAACACCCTGTTTTAAAAGTAAACGAATTTTTAGAACATTTTTAGATTTGCAGAAACATTGCAAAGAAAATACGAAACTCCTATATCACCCATCCACCCTGTTTCCTCTGTTAACATCTTACATTAATATGGAATATTTGTTAAATTAGTAAACCAATATTGATACCTTTTTATTAACTAAAGTTCATAGTTTATTCATAGTTCCTTAGTTTTTACTCAAGGAAAACTCTTCTATCCCAGGATCCCCAGAATCCCATCAAGAAACCTCAATGCATTTATCTCATCTTCTTAGGTTCCTCTTTGTTGTGGCAGGTTCTCAGACATCATTGCTTATTCCTTTTGGTGCTGACCTTGATGACCTGGCTGAGGTACTATTTGTCAGGTTTCTCCACTGTAAAGTTATCTCTTACCCCTTTTCATGCTGTCCTCTTTGGAAGGAAGTAACTATGCTTAGCCCACACTTAAGGAGAGGGAAGTTATGTTCCACCTCTTTGAGCATGGCATATTTACATAACTTATTTGGAATTTTTTCTGCATTAAAGATTTGTCTCTTTTCCTCTATTTAATCAGTCATTTATTTCACTATGAACTCATAGATATTTCATATTTTAGGTTATATTCCAATACTGCTTAATTTTGTTCTCTGTGTTCCAGCTTTGGCCTTTGCCAGCTTTTACTTGGCTCCTGTGCCCCTTTGACATACCCCTATTTTTGTGTCTTTTCTTTTCATTGTTGTTAAGCATTTCTTTACTTTCTGGCACCATATGATGCCCCAGGCTCATCTTGTATTTTTCCTGCCCCAGTCCTAGAATCAACCATTTCTCAATGGAATTCAGCCCTGATTTCTTCTCTTGGAGATTAGAAACCAAGGTCTGGGCACTAAGTGTGCTCATTGCTGGGGTGTTGTTTCTTTGAAGCCTCAACTAACAGAGCAAAGAAATATGTGCATATACTAACCTGTGTTTATCACATTCCTATAAATATTTCTGTATGTAACCATCTGTATCTAAATTAAGCTAAGCATAAGCTCACATTTATATGTACAACTCTCATCCATTACTACCTAAATCATTCTAGTCTCTCTTTCTTACTATCTGTAAATTCTCCAACAGTGAAAAACCTGGCTCTCATCACCCTTTTACTTAATCGTTGAATTCCAGTATACACATAAAGCAGTATCAGCATTGCTAACCCATACCCCCGTGGGAAAGTTTATCAACTAGAGTGCAGTACTCCTGTACACTTTCTTATGCTGTTAGTTCTACAGACTCCACTCATTTCTAAAGTTACTTAAGTCATCGCCCTTTTCCCCATCCCCTTCAGTGAGGTTGTTTCATACCTTTGTAAATACAGTTGATTGTTTTGTCACATGCTGTATTCCATCTTGGGATTCTCCAGATGTCCTACATGATTTTTTAAAAAATTTTTCATGCATTAAGGTTCACTTTTTGTGTTGTACAGTTCTATGGGTTTTGACAAATGTATAATATCTTGTATCCCCCATTATAGTATGATACAGAAGTTTCATCATTCTGGATTTTACCTATTTGACCCTTTCCCCAACAAACTGTGATAACCACACATTTTTTTACTGTCTCTACAGTTTTACCTTTTTGTGTTTTAAAAAACAATTTTGTTGTTACTCTTGTTATAGCTACCGCTCATTGAACCTTACTATGTCCCATGTCCTGAACTATTATACTCTTCCAATTGTGCAGATGAGGAAACTGAGTCAAATGAGTTAAAGTAACTCCCTAAAAACTCATAACACTGAACAAAGTTTGACTTAATATCCTGAATGCTTCGACTGCGTAAAGTCCCAGGTGAAGATGACTTACTTCCCAGTTTAGTCAGGCAGTTTCAGTTTATTTCTGTTGTTCCGGCATAATTATTAATAGTGTCTTCTTTCATGATAAATTATATAGTCACTCCCAAAGGGAAAAGTCTAGTGAATTTTAGAGTCAGATTGTAGGGGATAAAGCGTATGCTCCGGGAGATGGAGAGCTGGACAAATGGGTGTGAGTTCAGAGTCACCAGATGAGACCCACTATCCAAACAAGATCCTCTCTCCCATCTAGTCACCTTCCCCTTCCTTCTTCCAATCTGATTATTCCTCAATTCCATCAATTGTGCTGATGCTGCAAAAACAACTCTGATGCTGTCCCTCTTCTATGACCAGGTCCCCCAGTTCTCTCTCCTCTCTGCCTTGTATTACTCTGAGTCTCAAACTACATCTCATGGCTTGGTAACCCAGCATTCCATCAAGGATTTTAAGACTTTGGGATTTCACAGACAAGTTAAAAAAATAATGCGCTCCCCCACCCCTCAAAAGCACACATTTTAAAATTTAGGGTCCAAAAGATTGCCAACTTTTAATTCTGCTAAATAAAGATGAGAAAAACTGCCATCTTCTATACTAGTACTATTATTAGAATACAATACAAACCACAAATGTCATTTAAATTTTCCAGAAGCCACATTTTAAAAAGTAAAAAAGAAAATAGGTGGAATAGATTTTAATATATTTTATTTAACCCAATATATCCAAAATATTACAATCTCAACACAATCAATAGAAAAAATATTAATGTGATATTTTACATCTTTTTATGCTGTCTTTGAAAAGTGGTGAGAATTTTGCAGTATAGCACATTTTGGTTCTCACTAGCCATGTTTAAGTGCTCAAGACCACATCCACAGTTTTAGACTATTCAGTAAAAGAGCCCTGTAGTACACACACACACACACACACACGATCATAATCTCTTCATTTTTTAAATAAGATGATATTTAGATGAATCAAAAATCGAATTACCTTGTTGTTATTGTTTTCTCTCTTCATTACGAATGTCTGAGGACCATGCCAGTTTGCAGACTGATGTTTTGGAGTTACCCACACTTGGGGTGGGTGGAGTTGTATGATAGTGTCTGGAATACCCACGCCCACACCTGAGTTAGCCAGGCCCATACTTTACTGGCTCCTTCCTCCCTTCATTGAACAGATATTCAAAGGCTATGTTGTGCCAACCTCTGCTGGGTGCTGGGATACAAGACAAAATGGTACGAGTAGCAATCACGTGGGCCCTCTGATCTCATGGAGCTCCTGCTCTGCTGTGGTGTACCAACTGGAGTTGTGCCGGCCGTGAGGAGGTGTACTATGTGTAGGGAATTTAAAAACAATAGTAAAACTGACTGAAAGTCAGTCTGCATTTTAATATCACCATGTGCCCACAATTCTAAACCATGTCACTGATAAAATTCCCTTCCCTGAAAATCAAGTTGTTGATTTAATTTGAATCTTAATATTCCTAAGCTTTGAATCAGCCTATTTTAATTACTTACATACTAATAAATATTATAGTCTACAAGGAAGTATATTCAGAGCACTCCTAGTTATATAGTCAACCCCAAACACTTACCAAGTCAGACATAGCTACCATTATTAATTTTGAGACCAAGTGCACAACAGCCTGGAATTATTCAAACTCGTTTCCTGAGTACTTGTGTCTCCAGCCCCTTTGGTACACCATATGTCTGTGTTGAAACAATAGGTTCAGAATAAACAATGATAGCACAGTGATTAGAAATGAAGAACCAGAACTTGAGTTGCTTCAATTCTGTCATTCCATGGGACCACTTAAGCTTTCATATTTAAAATTTAACATAGTGAAACAAAGTGAACTACAGGGTGGTAACTATAAATTTTATTAGTCAAATTATATTCTTATTATTATTTACTAAAATTGTTTTGCCAAATTTAAATAATATATTTAATATTGAAATGGATTCTTATTGTTTTGTTTTTAAACTATAATGTAATTAATGATGTAATTATTGCAATAGATTACTATATAGATGTTTTCATTTTCTTTTTTCAAAGGAATATATAAATATAATTAAAAATTATTAATCTAATAATTCTTTTTGTACTGTAATATTTATTTTTAGTGACATTACATATACAACATACAATAAAAGAATATTTTCACCATCTGCATTTCTTTCCTGGCCACTATCAGTATTATTCCCTGTATTTCATGACTGTTATGGAAAATAATGTCATTTAGAGAAGGTGGGTATTAAAAATGATCTGTTCCAGTGTCAAATGAGCTAAGTAGTCCACTGGTGCACTGAAAAATTAACATGGAGGTAGGAAAACAAAAAGAAGGCAGAGAGGTGGGAGTGTGGAAAGAGCGAGAGAATGGACTTTACAGCATACTGTGTGGGGATGCAATGAGGCTCATTCCATAAGCTGAAAAGAGGCCCATGTGACTAGAAGCTGACTCAAGACAAAGAAAGTGGGAGATGAGGTAAGATGGGTGAGCAGCGGTCAGAACAAGCTTGGTCCTGTGGGCCAGGCCAAAGTCTGCTGTTTATTTTGAGAGTAATCGGGAACCACTGAAGAATTTTAAGAAGGTAAGAGACATAATCAGATCTGTGACTGGAAAATCCCATCACCACGGCTTCAGGGAAGAGAATGGAACAGAAAAAGACCTGCTGTTGTGTGCAGAAGTTGGCTGGGCAAGTGCCTGGATGAGAGATGATGGTGGCCTGAACTGGTGGGGCAGTGGTGATCAGCATCTCTCCAAGAACCTGACCGCCTACCTACTGCAGTCCGGACTGAACAGCTTACTAGAGAGCCCAGCCTTGAACTCCTGTGGCCTGCAAGGTTTAGACTCTTGGGCACCCATTTGAAAAGACCCAGGGGAGTATGTGTGCACTTATAACCACATCTCAGTGGCATACTTGAGTTTTGTTTTTCAAAATTTTACTTCCTTTTCTGGGCTTCCATAGGAATTTGAGTGCACTCCGCACAGACTTTGATTCATTCAGTAAATACTTATTGAGCACCTACTGTGTGTCAAGCACTCTCCTAGGGATGACACAGTAAACGAAAATCTCTGCCCTTTTGGAGCTGACATTCTAGCATAGAGGAAACAGGCGAAAAACAAGTGAACAAAAAATAATTGCAGATGTGGAAGGTGTTACGAAGAAACTAGAAAATGATGGAAGAAAATAATGCAACCAAAATTAAGACATCTGACAGTACCAAACTTCGGACAGGATACAGACAAAAAGGATCTCTTCTATGTGGCCGGTAGAAAAGTAAAATGATACAAGTTTGGCATTACCTTGTTGTAAAAGTTAGTAGTCACATGTCCTCAGATGTGCCATCACACTTTCCATGAGATACTGGGGAGACTTTCCTGTACTTGAGTACCAGAAACACATCTAGAATTGTTAACAGTAAACTCTTGTTAAGAGCAAAAACATGGCAATAATCCAAATGTCCATGGACAGGATAATGTGTAAGAAAATTGTGGTATATTCTCACAGTGGAATATGAACATACCTCATTCAGGTGCAATGACTTAAATGAATCAGCATAATAATATTGAGAAAGTAAATACCAGAATATTATATACAGCATGATACCCTTTTGATAAAGCTAAAGGCAAGGGAATACATTTTACAAAAATATTTTTAAAAAGAAAGAGAAAAGAGAAATTGGAACTTTCATACACTGCTGGTTAGGAATGCAAAATGATGTAGCAAATTCATAGAGACAGAAAGTAGATTAGTGGTTGCCTACAGCTGGGGGTTAGAGCAGAGGTAGAGGAGATGGAGGAGTGACTGTTAATAAGTACAGTTTCTTTTGGGGATGATGAAAATATTCTAAAATAAATTGTGGTGATGGTTGCACAACTCTGAACATACCGTTTAATTGTACAATTTAAAATGAGTTAACAGTATATATATATAAATTATATCTCCATAAAACTGTTTTTTTTTTATTAAATGTAAAGGGAAGATTCAAGATACGCATCTTTTCAGGTGAGGTAAGGCAGGGGATAGGATGGAAAAGGAGTTCATAGGGCAAGGCAGGTTATTATCAATGTTCGGTACTTGTGCTGAGTTGCTCAATTCACTGGTTTTTATTATATGTAAATACATACATACAAACATAATACGAGCCAACGATGGACATGACAAAAATGAGGCATAGACAAGCAACTCTGTCCACTTGAGATGTGGGATGGCAGGTGGGCAAGAGCAGAGTGGTCAGGGCAGACTCTCTGGTGAGTCTACCTGAGCTGAAGCTAGAATGAGGTGGGCCAGTCATATGTGGAGGAGGGCAGAGTTCTCCAAGCAAGAGCAAACAGCATGTACAAAGGTCCTGCAGTGGAACCAAGACATCTGTGTTTGAGTAACATCCAGGAAGCCAGTATGTAAGTAGTAGTAGTAGTAACAATAAAAAATAAAATAATAATAAGAGCAGCAGCTGCAGGGCCAAAATAAAACCTCTGAGAGGCCCAAAGCATTGAAAAGATGGTGTGCCCGTGTGATTTAAAATAAAATGAGTATTACGTGGGAAAAGTGGAAGTGTTTGAAATTCAAAAAGCTTTTTTTTTTCGCATAATCACTCCTTTGATAAGGTTTTGAAATGTTAAAGCCAGCTCTGCCATTCTTTCTTATTATGTTGGTATCTCTATGTTGTTTGTACCCTAAGTACCAGATAATTAATATTTATTCAACATTTACTAGGCGTCAGAGATGTCTGCATCAAATATCCCACTTCATTTGTAATACAACCATATGCGAAACTGCTTTTCTCCCCATTTTAAGGTAAGCAGAAGAGGTACGGGGATGTGAATACAGTAATTCTGACTCCATCCAGCATTGACCCAGTCAGGCTGCCATTGTGAAGAGTCAAACCTCAGAGAACCATTTGCTCAGGAGCAGGGCCTTCTTCCAAGTGCCCTGTGCCTTTAAGAGATGCCCCCTCCCGCCGCCGCTGCTCCGATCCTCCTCCCGGGAACCTGGAGCAGCACCCCGCCCCACGCATCTGCGGAGCCGCACCTCCACCCTTCCTCCCCGCCCTACAGCCTTCGGTGGGCTCCCGCCCCCGCGCGCCGAGTGGGGGGTAAGGTCTACGGCGAGAGCCACGTCCCCTCCTCTCTGAATGGAGCCCATCACGCCTCAGCTGAATGCCACTTCGGAGACCCTAATCCCGACCCGGTCCAGCCAGCGCGATTCCAGGAGGGTGGGCCTCAGCGCCCCTCCCACTCCCCAGGCCCAAGGCGCCGTGAAGGTGACCTGCCCCTGGGGCAGCACACGCCCAGGGGTGCCCGAGCCGCCCCACACGTGGTGAGCGGGGAGCGCACCGCCCCTCCCCGCCACGCGCCCCGAGCGTGCGGCGCGGCCCCGCCCCCGGCCTGGCCCCGCCCCCTGCCGCGCGCCCCCCGCCCGCGCGCGCGTCTCCAGGCACGCACGGAGCGCCGCGCCCTCGTCCCGCACCGGCAGGCCGCGGGGGAGTGCCGCACCTGCGCGCCGGCCGCCCACGCGTCCTCGGACGTCGCCTGGGGGCTGTGGAAGGCGGGGAGTCCGCACGGTTGGGGCCCCCGACAGGTCGGCGAGGCGCCCCGGGCCCTCCGCGCGCTGTGTGTGGGATGGGGCCGGGGCCGCGAGCCTCGTCGTCGAGCCTCGGTCGGCTGGTCCTAGTGTTTTCTCACTGGGAGGGGAGCGTCCCAGTCCCTTCTTTCTCGGGACGCTACTGGCTCCTCGAAGGAAATAAAAAATTTGAAAGGGCATATTGGGTCTAAAAGCATTTGTTGAGCCCCGTGTGGCTGGACCCTGTGTGTACTAGCAGGGGCCACCCCCGTGACACCATAACTGTCCCCTTAACGATCTTGCCTAAGCCTGAGTGCCACCCCCCACCGCACACACACACATTCAGCTCTGGGACGGTCCATAAAGACGCCCCCGCAAGAGGGGGCGGAGTCCTACCTGGCGGCAGGTGTCCCTGAATAAGCTAAAATTTCAAAGGCAATGCAGGGCGGAGACAAGGTTTCGGAGCCAGATGGGAAGCACGCTCAGCGCCCCTCCACCCTTCCTCCGGTCCCCAGCCTAAGAAAAGAAACCGATCTCATCCGACACCCCCAGTCCCAGCCGCGAGCCCGCCCAGCCCCGCAGCGCGAGTCCCGCCCTGCTCCGGCAGCCGGCGATTGGGAGATGCAAATGCCCGCTTCTCTGCCCGGCAACGGGTGACGCGCCTCCAGCGCGCGAGGCGTGGCCCGGCCGCAGCCCGGGCGGGCACCTCCGTGTTTACACGGGGCGGCCCCGCGCGCGCCGCAGCGGCCCGCAGACGGCGGGGGGAGGGGTGGGCGCGCGCGCCGGCGGGGCCGCGCGGGGAGAGAAAAGACTCTGGCAGGCGGCGGGGCGGGGAGCTGCGCGCTCGGGCCGCGGCGGAGCAGGAGGCTGCACGACGCGCGAGCCCGCGGGGACCGAGGCGGGCGGTGCGCGATTCTTCCGCCCCCGCAAAACAATGTGCGGCGTGCTGCGGGGCGCAACTTGCCGGAGGCGGCGGGGGCGCGCCGAGCCCGCCTGAGACCGCGCTGCTGACCTTCCCCCCCGCCCCGCCGTCCGTTGGGCCGGAGCGCCCAGCTCCTCGCTCCTCAGCTCGTGGGGGCCGGGCCGAGCAGTGGGGCGGGGCCGCCCCTCCATCGCCGCTGCCTCCTCCTCCCCCTCCCCCAGCCGCGGAGGATGCGGACGGCCCCCGGCGGCGTCTAGCGGCCCCGGGCCCAGGCGCGATGGTGCAGCAGCGGGGCGCGCGGGCCAAGCGGGACGGCGGGCCGCCGCCCCCGGGGCCCGGGACGGCCGACGAGGGGGCGCGTGAACCCGGCTGGTGCAAGACCCCGAGCGGCCACATCAAGAGACCGATGAACGCGTTCATGGTGTGGTCGCAGCACGAGCGGCGGAAGATCATGGACCAGTGGCCCGACATGCACAACGCCGAGATCTCCAAGCGCCTGGGCCGCCGCTGGCAGCTGCTGCAGGACTCGGAGAAGATCCCGTTCGTGCGGGAGGCGGAGCGGCTGCGCCTCAAGCACATGGCGGACTACCCGGACTACAAGTACCGGCCGCGCAAAAAGAGCAAGGGGGCGCCCGCCAAGGCGCGGCCCCGCCCCCCCGGCGGCGGCGGCGGCGGCGGCAGCCGGCTCAAGCCCGGGCCGCAGCTGCCCGGCCGCGGGAGCCGCCGAGCGGCGGGCGGGCCCTTGGCAGGCGGCGGCGCGGCGGCGCCCGAAGACGACGACGAGGACGACGACGAGGAGCTGCTGGAAGTGCGCCTGGTCGAGACCCCCGGGCGGGAGCTGTGGAGGATGGTGCCCGCGGGCAGGGCGGCCCGGGGGCCCGCGGAACGCGCCCAGGGGCCGTCGGGCGAGGGAGCGGCTGTCACCACCGCCTCCCCGACTCCGTCGGACGACGAGGAGCCTGAGGAAGAGGAGGAGGAGGCGGCGGCGACGGCGGAGGAAGGCGAAGAGGAGACGGTGGCGTCGGGGGAGGAGCCGCTGGGCTTTCTGTCCAGACTGCCCCCCGGCCCCGCCGGCCTGGACTGCAGCGCCCTGGACCGCGACCCGGACCTGCCGCCTCCCTCGGGCACGTCGCACTTCGAGTTCCCGGACTACTGCACCCCCGAGGTCACCGAGATGATCGCGGGGGACTGGCGCCCTTCTAGCATCGCCGACCTGGTTTTCACCTACTGAGCCCACCGTCAGCGGGGCGCGCACGCCCCCAAACCAGCTGTTTACATACAGGAATCAGGTATTGGGGCCCCTCGGAGGCCGAGGCTGGCACCCCATCTTCCGCGCAGCCTCCCCCCTCCCAGACGTGCCCATCCCCCTCGAATCCAGTCATGCCCCTCCCCCGCAGACACACCCCAAAGGCAGCCCAACCCCCACCCCTTCCCTGACATCCAAGCCCCTCCCCGTCCTGCCCGCTCCTGCACAGCCACCAGCAGCCAGCCCCCCTCCGATACACCTCCCGTCCTCCCCTGCAGACCTGCGCCCCTCCCCCACCGTGCACATGCCCCTCCTCGTGGCCGGAGGACACGCCCCCGCCCTTCTCCCGACGCCCTCCTCCTCCCCCGCCGCGGCCTCCGTGTTTAGGGGGGCGCTGCAGCTGGCGGCCCCGCGCGCCCCTCCCATGCCCCCCCTTCCCAGGGCGGGGGAGGGGCGCGCTCCTTTCACCCTGGGAGCGCTGGGACCCGCCCCCTCTTCGCGCATGCTTAATGGTTCTTGGGAGGAGGGGGCTGGTCCCAGTCGAATCGCTCGCCTCTCGCCCTCTCCGCCGAGAAGCCGGGATAGAGCGATCCTGAGGAATCTTTCGATCCGGGAGCCGCGGCCTCCTTCCTCCCCAGCGGGGTGTCACAGCCTTAATGGGAGGAGCACTCGAAAGGGGGAGAAAGGGACTAGCTGGCCCAGCAGGGTTGGTTTGGAACTTGGAACTCTCCCAAGTGGCATACCCTCATTTCGCTCACGGGGTCGCCCAGACCCATGTACACCCCCTCACACCGACTGCTTGAATGCCTCTGCAGCCTTTCTTGGTCCCCAGAAACCTGCCTTTCATTCCCCGACCTGGGAATTGGGGGGGAGGGGTAGTGTTTTTCTCTGGAAATCCACTACGAGAAAGACTGCCCACGAAAACTCAGAACCAAGATACATACCAGTCCGTCTGGGGACAGGGTCCCTGCTGCTTCCCCCCAGGAAGTGTCCTGCCGCCTCAGGGCACATTCCCAGCCTGGGCTCTTCCCGAAGCCCACAGCCCCCTCCTGCCACCCAAGCCCCTCTGTTCCCACAGTGACAGTATTCAGTGGGAGGAACTGAGGCATGTTGCTACTAGCTGGTTGAGACTGAGGCATGATAGCAGATGGAATGGCAAGAAGAGCCCCACTTTTAAAGAGCTGGCTTGAGAGAGACCATCGACTGGACCAGTGAGACTGAAGGACGGTCAGAGCAGTGGAGGTGTGCCCTATGCACCTCAGTTTTTCCATTTGAAAAAATGGGGTTAACGCTGCTGCTGTGGGACAAAGTTGTGTCCAGTTTGGGGTGGCTTCCGGACCCTGCCCCTGATTTACTCCTCTTACTCCCCACTCAAGTCCTGCCCCTCCGGCCTCCCCAACCCTTGCCCTCTACCTGTATCTCACCGGCGTGTGTTCACCCTCCCAGGTGTACACACAAACTCATTCACACACACAAATCTCAGGAACAAACGGTCCCAGAGTCCTCCGGGACCCCTTGCCCAGGGTCTCTGCAGGTCTCTGCCCCACGCGTTCCCCCGTCGCTGACAAAGCCACCAGCTGCCTCCTTTAAGCTTGGTGCTCCGGCTCTGGGCCTTTCTCGCGCGCTCTTTCTTTCTCTTTTTCTTTGTTTCTCTCTTTTTTAAGAAAAACAACAACAAAAAACAAAGACAATGAAAAAAACCAGAAAACGTCATGTGAGTGAAGAGATGTCACTGTCTGTGGTCTTGGAGAACTAGTCTCGTAGCTGAGGGGAGGGATCCCTCCCATCTGGGGCACTGGCACCCACAGCAGGACTTCCCGCCAGTCTGATGCCAGGACTGAATAAAGTGTATTTGCCCCGACCTCGCCCTGTGGCTCTACATGTCTGTGCCTTTCCTCAACCCTCCCCTGTTTGTTAGATTCAGGTCTGTTGATTTAGTACCATGCAGGAAGAGTTGGGGGTCTCAGGCCAAGGTACCCAGTCTCTTCAGGCCTCTGTCTCCTATCTCAGGACTCCCCGGTCTTCATTACGGATGGTAAACTCATGCCTACAGGGGCTAGGCAGGTAACATACATGAATGAGAGAGACTGGGTGGACACTGGCTTCATGACCCATTTTCAAGAAGGGCAACTGCTTACCTCTTGTCACTTGTGACTGGAGGAACGCAGTCCACAGTGGCCAAGTGACTAGATTTTTCAAGAAAAGGTGAACATATGTTCATATGTTTCTATGAACATCTCAACTTCAAAATGAAAGCTGACTCAAATATTTTTAAACCCTTGTGGACCAATTGTAACGTGTGCAGGCACACCTGGTCCAAGGGGGTTATTTGACCCTGATCTTAATGAGGTTTAAGAAGCAGGGTTGGGCCACATTGTCTGGGCTCAAAGCCCAACTCCACTGCCAAGCACCTATGTGACTTCCAACAAGTTCACTGCACCCTGATTCTTTATGTGTAACGTGGAGATGATAATGGTACCTGCTTCACAGAATAAAATGAAATTTGAGGTGAGAACTACTTAACATTGTATTACTCCTTTGTCCAGAGGAGGAAATAGGGTCAGAGTGGTGAAGCAACTTGCAGGAGGGTTTACGAGCAGCCAAGGTCAGAGACAGGGCTCCATATCTTGGTCTGTCTCCTGGGGAAAGTGTTAACTTCAGAGTGCTGCCACTCCCACCCTGTTTGAATCTGCAGATGGCATTTGGCTGTCAGCTCAGGACCCTGGAGTAATGGTGTTAGTCCCAGTACCTGGCACATGATTGGCTTGAAGTGTACATGTACTGAATGAGTAAAGAAGAGCAACAAAACTCTTGTTCCCCTAACACCCCTCCCTCTGATTCTTCCTCTCCAGATGTAGTGAATTTAAAAGGTTGGACAAAAACATGTTTTCCAGTAAGAACCAGGGCTGAATGTGCAGACTTCATTCAGTGAGGACATTTGGGTACTGGAATATATCCCTAGACACTAAAGAGGGACTACAGGTTTTGGGGGGCTGGGCACCTGCAGAAATGTGGCCTGTGGTAGGAGTGGGGATGGGATACAGGAATTACAGTGACTGCTTTTGTTTAGCCTCTCTGGAAGCAAGATGGCAAAAAAAAAAAAAAAATCCTCTAAGACTTGAGGTATGGAAGACGTAGAAATGTGTCGCCCACAGTGTCCTTCAAGGAAGGACTAATCTGACTGGAAAGTATGGTCAGTGGAGAGCCTCCAGCTGTCAGCTCTTTTAGGGTCTCCTCCAGCTGCAGAGAGCCACTTCACCAAGGACAGCCTGTATTTGGTATCTGAGTGGGATCAGGTAAAACTGCCTGACCATTTCAGTTCCATGCAAGACAGACCCTGGTAGATAATACTTGTACCGCCCCTTTCCCCCATACTCGTCCCAGGGCCCCTCCAGGTTGGTGGATGCTTTGCCAGGCCTACAGCGCAGTTTGACTTCCTGTATCCAACCCTGTTGCCTCCCTCTTCTTTTCACAGGTATTTATCGCTAATAAATATCTTGCACCCAAACTCGGTCTCAGCCTCTGCTTCTGAAGAACCCCATGCAATGGAGGGTGCTTAGGGCTGGACAGAGGTATTGGGTCACTGGCACAGCGACCATGGCCAGACACCTCTGATGCCCCCACCTTCAAGAGGTGTCAGGAGGAGACTCTTGCCCACACTACTGCCACCTCTGACCCCAACCTCAGGGCCAACTTGGACCTGTACTCTTTCCAGTCAGCATCACACAGAAATTCCAGCCTCTGCCCCCAGGTTACTCCAGAGCCCTATGCCAATGTTCTCATTCGCAGTCCCTCCACTGGTCAGAGCAGGAGGTGGGGAGGTTATTAATGTGTCTGACCTTCAGAATGCCCTGGGAGGGGGAGGGTAAAAGGCCTGTCTTCAAGAAAGTGTTAGAGTAGTGTGGGACCTTAGGCCAGGGTTGTATCCTTTGCAGGTTTTAGTTTCCCCAAATGTAAAGTGGGGGAGGGGAGTAGGAATAGAAAAGACACCATTTATTGTGATTTTGGTTCCATTTCAGAAAGAAATGGATTCTGGCCTCTTGAAAGATGGGCTTTGCTTATGTGGACTCTGGGGACGCCTAGTGGCCAAAAGGGGTAGGAAGTCGTTGGGACTGGGGGTCTGGGTTTGTCCCCCTGGTCTCATTCCATTGGTGCAGTCACTGACTCATTCATCAGGTCCCTTGTCTGGGCTATTTGAGTGAGCCATCTTGGTTCCAAGACTTTAAGGACATTTATTATATACACTGAAATGCCAGTTATCGCTGCTTAACAAGTTGCTAGAGACTTAGCAGCTTGAAAGAATTCGTGTTTGTTACATCACAGTCTGTGTCAGGAGTCCAGGTATGCCTTAGCTGGGTTCTCTGCTCAGGATCTCAACAACGCTGTAGTCAAGGGGTTGACCAGGATGTGTTCCTTTCTGGGGCTCAGCATCCTTTCCCAAATTCACATGATGGTGAGCAGAATTCAGTTCCTGTAGTTAAAGGACTGAGGTCCCTGTTTCCTTCCTGGCTGTCAGCTGGTGCCGGTCACGATTTCTAAGAGCCACTCACAGTTTCTTCATAGGCTCTTTCACAGCATGCAACATATAGGACTTGAGTAGATCATACCCACCCAGAAAAATCTCCCTTTTGATTAACTAAAAATCCACTAACTTGGGACCTGAGTCACATCTGAAAAATCCTTTCACTTTTGCCATATAATGTAATCTAATCACAAGAGTGACATCATACTCACTGGTCCTGCCTACAACTGAAGAAGGGTCTTATGTCAGGCTTGCATACCAGATCACTCTAGGGGTGCAAATGTTGGAGGTCATCTTAGAATTCTGCTTATCTGAGCTATGGATTCTCAGGTCTATATCTCCACCCCAACATTGCCAGACTTGTGTCTAACTGCCTTCTTATCATCTCCACCAGGATATCTAATTGGTACATCGAACTTGGCATGTTTAAAAATGAATTCTTGTTTACACAATACTACCAAGCCTGCTCCCCAACCCCACTTCTTCACATCACATATTAGTAAAAGGCCAATACCTCTCAGTCATCTTGACTCTCTTTTCCTCATAGCTTAATATTCTTTGGCTCTACCTTCCAACTGTGTCCTGTGTCCTATCACTTCTCACATCTTCCATGGCTACTCTCGTGATCCCAGCCCCCATCATCTCTTGCTTGGGATCCTGTACCAGTCTCCTCATTAGACTCCTTTTTTTCTGCTTTGCCCTTATCAGTCTTAATGTCCACACAGCAGTTGGAGGGATCTGGTTAAATTATAAATCAGACCATATCCTGCCTCTGATCAAAAATTTCCAATGGTCCCCATCTCATTCAGACTAAAAGCCAAAGTCTTAAGCATGTCCGTCAAAGCCCTATATGATCTGGCCTGTGGCCAATGTTAGGACTCAGCTACCACTTTTTACTTTTCTCACCATACAACAGCCATTCAGATTTTCCTGCTTCAAAATTGCCAAACACACATCAGCCTCAGTCACTTTGCACATGCTGTTCACTGCTGGAAATGCTTCCTCACTTTCTTAAGCTCTCAGTCACTATCTCAAAAAGGTCTTACCCAAACATTCATTTGAAATGCCAACATCCATGTGATGCTATGTCCTTACTTTGCTTTATTCTTCTTAATGGTATTTATCACTATCTGGCATGTAATTTTTATTTGTGTCTTTCTGATTAGTATGTAAGCTTCACGAGGAAGGAATGACATCTGCATTGGACTCCATGCCTTGGCTCAATCAATTGCTCATCCACTTACCCATTCAACAAACATGTAGTGAGGGTTTGCTTTTATCAGGCTCTAGGCATACAGAGGTGAAAAAGACAGACGTCTTCCATCCTCACTAAGCCCATAGATCTGAGGAAGAGAAAGATACAAACACGAGGTTAGAAATGCACTGATAGAGATCGATAGAGGGACTAGGGGAACACTGGAGGCATTTAATATAATGTAACCTAATCACAAGAGTGATAGAGCAGATAATGGTTGGGTCACTCCTGGAGGAGGTGATGTTTAAGCTTTGGGATTTCAGTAGGTTGTTGTGGTTTTAGAACGTGGCTACAAGTTCATTGACATTTCTTCCATAAACGTCCTTCCCCTTGAATCTGGACTGGCCTCGTAACCAATAGGATACAGCAGAATGATGCCGTAGGTTTCCAAGGTTAGATACCCTGAACTACCATGTAAGAAGTCCAACAACCCTAAAACTATCATGTGGTGAAGAAGCCCAAGACACGTGGAAATACCATGTGTAGGTGCTCCAGGAATGCAGGCACCTGCCTGAGGGCCAGACACGTACGCGAAGTAGCCTCCAGGTGGTTCCAGCTCTCTGTCATTCAAGTCACTTCCAGCTGTTGCAATGTCTTGTGAGTTGAGATTCAGCCAACATGGAGCAGAGACAAGTCACTGCCTCTTGCCCTGTCTGAATCCTTGACCCACAGTGTCTATGAGCATAACGAAATGGCAGTTTGGGGGTGGCAATCAACCAGAACAGTAGGATACGGCAGGTTCAGGTGAAGGAAAAAACTTTCCAGTAAACAGCAAATGGGAAGACTCAGCAAGAGAGGCTGACGTGGAAAGAAGTTGGCTATGGCTGGAGGGGATGGTAAGGAGAGGAGATAGACTGGCAAGAGCATGAGGCCCTTTAAGACATTGAGACTTTCCCCAGTCTCTACACTGCAGCCAGAGGTGTCTTTTGAAAATGCAAATCTGACCACCACTGAAAACCTTCTCCATCACATTCAGGAAAAAATCTAAAGTTCTTGTCCTGGCGTCAAGGCCTTTTGCAGTTGACTACTATTTTTATAGATCCTTATTCAGCTACCAGCTCTACCCTAAAACTCTGCCTCAGCCATGCCCGACCAATCTCCATGACAGTGCCTCCTATGCCATTAGTCTTTTGTGAAGAAAGTGGAGGGACTTTGGGCTCTAATCACCTTGCCTTTTGAGGCCTCAGTTTCCCCATCTGTGCAGTTCGGTAGTTGGACTAGGAGTCTTTAAGAGCATACCCAGCTTGGCATTGTAGGAACCTAGGAAAAGGTGGGAGAAAGGTGCTTGTAGCCACACCTGCCTGACGAGCTTCTTCCAGGTTGCCTAGCAACGGATGCAAACCCTCTTCCCAGTCCTCAGAGGTTTCTTAGCAACCAGATTTCTCACCCTCCTTGTTTTCAGGATTTCCTGTTAACTAAATGAATGTCTAGTTCTGCTTTTTCTCCTCCCCCAAAAAATCTTAGGCCAAGAATCTCCCTGGAGACCAACCCAGAATGGAAAGAGTCCTAAGGTTTGAGGTCGGTGGAGGATTCGCTGTGTGACTTAAAGAAATTACTTAACCTCTCTGGCTTTTATTGTACATGGTGAATATCTGTCAGGTGCTCTTTAGGGCTTTACTTCTTCCTTTGTGTGTGTTTGATTCCATTGCTAAATTTATTCACTCTTTCAACAAATCTTTTCTGATTGCCTACTCTGTGCCAGACACTGTCTTGAGGATTGGGAATTTAGTGAGCAAAACAGACATAGTTCCCGCCTTCATGGAGCTTACACTCTAGTGGATGGGAACACACAGTAAATAAACATAAATATATAATAATGTCACGTGGTGAAGGGGATAAAGTGCGTGAGGAGGGGCCACTACTTCAGATGAAGTGTTTGCATCAGTCAGGATAGGCTAGAGAAGTGGAGGAGGAAGGGCAGAAAAACTGGCTTCTCTCTCCCTCCAGCTCGTATCCTGCCTCTTCCCCTTGGCCTTGAACTCAGCTGGAGGCCAGCTGACCAGGGTGGCTGGGGAAAGCAGCCTCCAGGGGCCTGCTTTGAACAGCAGGGAAAGAGCAAGGAATGAACTATAAAGCAACAAAGCCCAGAGCTGCCCCATAGTCCTTGGGTGACCTACAACTTTTTCAGTCCACTTCCTGTCTATAAACTGTTAGGGATCCTAGAATTGTCTTTTTCTTCCTTTTTTTAAAAATATATTTTTATACATTTTAGAAAATTGTAAAGACATATAGCATAAAATGTACCATCTTAACCATTTTTAGGTGTACAGCTTGGTGGCATTAAGTATATTCCCATCATTGTGTAACCACCACCACCATCCATCTCTAGAATTCTTTTCATCTTACAAAATTGAAACTCTGTCCCCACTGAATAATAACTCCTCATCCCTGCCTCTCCCAAGCCCCCTGGAAAACACCATTCTACCTTCTGTTTCTACGATTTTGACTATCTAAGTACCTCTTATAATTATCCTTTTGTGACTGGCTTATTTCAGTTAACATAATGTATTCAAGGTTCATTCATGTTCTAGCATGTGTCAGAATTTCCTTCCTTTTTAAGGCTAAATAATATTATATGTCTGTACCACATTTTCCTTATCCATTCATCCATTGATAAACACTTGGGTTGCTTTCACATTAGGACTGTGAATAATGCTGCAATAAACATGTACAAATACTTCTTCAAGAGACCCTACTTTCCATACTTTTAAGTATATACCTGGAGGTGGAATTGCTGGATCATATGGCAATTATATTTTTAATTTTTCAAGGAATTGCTATACTGGTCTCCATAGCAGTTATACCAGCATTGCACAGAGGTCTGATTCTCCACATCCTCACCAACGCTTGTTATTTTGTCTTTGTTTTTTTGATAGTAGCCATGCTAATGAGGGTAGGTACTTAGGATCATTTGGAGATTCAAACAGTCATGGGCTTTTTATCCCAGGCTTGTGATTTCTTTGACAGAACAGTTCTCTTAAGAACTTAGGCTTCTTATCCATTTGACTCCAGCCAGTTTCATGTACTAAAACCACACACCCACAATATGTTTCAATACATAGTGCTCAGGTTTGCTTTATTTCTTTTCTTACCCCAAAGAGCTCTCTTAATTTAATGGCATCTATCAGGAATAATGGGTGGTAAAGCCACACCCTAAATTGATCTTGACCCTGAATCATTTTATCCATCTGAAAGTATTTTTTATCCATAATTTTTTGAAATCCAATCTCTTACTTTGACTTTTGCCTAAGATACTTTAATCAATAGAGAAGTTTTTTAGATGGGTGGGAAGGCCATACCCTTAGCCCAATCTTTGTCTTGGAACATTTTAATGAATTAATAGACTTTACTGTGCTCAGCACCTTTTAAAAAGCTCACATCTTTATTATGCGGGGGGAGGTCTAGAAGCATTAGACCTTTCCACTTCTGCAAAGATCTAAATTTTTGAACTCTATTTCCTTTTATTTCTGTTTACAAACCAGCTAGTTCTTTCCTGAGTTTATCTCTCTCTTGAGTATTTGGACAAATGCAGCCAAAGGAGCCCATATAGCTCCAAGTTACTTCAGTAAAAGTTTTATCAAATGTTTTTCTTTTGTGTAACAAGGATTGCCAACTTTCCTGCCCAGTGTCCCAACAACCAAGGCACTAAAACATATTTTGGTTTTGGTTACATAAGTAGCCTAAAAAACCTACTTCTGGCAATAATTCCTTTATAAATTAAAATAGGCTGGATTATGACATGGTAACAAATCAACTCTGAAATATCAGTGGATTGACGCAATAAAAGTTTATTTCTTAATGAAACATATTCTGATATGGTGACTCCAGAGCAGCTGTCCTTCCCTCAGTGATTCAACAATCCAGTCTACTTCCAGCTTCTGACACTACCATGTCAAAATGTAGCCTCCACAATTGTCATGGCAGGAGAAAAGATAATTGTAGGGTCATGCACCAGCTCCTAAAGACTCTAGCAGTTCTAAAACATGACCTAAATTATTTGACACTTCTCCTACTGAAATCTGGGGAGTATGTCTCTTCCCCTTGAATCTGGCCTCTGTCACCAACAGAATAAAGTAGAAGTGACATTGTACCAGCTTCTAGACAGGTCTTGAGAAACTTTCAGCTCTCAACAACTCTTTCCTGGATGCTCATTTGTGAGCAAAATAGCAATTGTTGGTTTAAGTCACTACATCTTGATTTAGCAGTAGAAGCCAGAACAAATGCTTCAGCCAAGAAGTGATATGCTTCACTCTGCGCACAGCTCATTGGAAGAACAAATCACATGGCTTTTGTCTAACTTCAAGGGGACTAGGAAATACATATATGAAGCACTTGAAAATTTGGTGAGCAGTCTATGTCTCTACCACAGTGTTTAAATAAAAGTTTGTAAGGTGACATGTGAACAGAGATCTGAATAAAGCCAGAAGCTAGCTATGCAGGTGTCTGGAGAAAGAACAATAAAGGCAGAGAAGCAAACAAGTCAAAGGCTCTGAAGCCTGAGGTGGGAGTTTGCCCAGAGTGCTTGGTTCATTCAAGGAACAGCAAGGAGGCCAGTGTGGCTGCAGTACAGTGAGTGAAGAAATGGAAGAAGATGAAATCAACAAGGTAAGTAAGGTTATGGGGGAGATGCGATCATAGGCCCTTGTAAGGACTGGTTTGGGATATCTATTGTTGCTTTACCATCTCACAACTTAGTAGTTTAAAAGATTCTGTGGGTTTATGGAATTCAGTGGGATAGTTCTTAAGCTCACATGATGTCATCTAGGGGCTCAAATGGGCTGGAACATCCAAGATGACTCATATGTCCAATACAGTAGCTGCTGCTAGCCATGGGTTGAAAGTTTGGCAGGAGTTATCAACTGAAGCTTCTACACGTGGCCTCTCCATGTGGCCTGGGCTTCTTCAGAATGAGGTCTGGGGTCCAAGAGGGAGCATTCCACAAGTGATTGTTCCAAGATGGGGAGAGGAAGCAAGCCCTCTTGAAAGCTAGGTCCAGAACTGGCACAACATCATTGCTTTTAGCACATTCTATTGCGGAAAGCAGTTGCTGGCCCAGTTCAGGGTCAAGGGGAGGAGAAATAAACTCTACCTCTTGAAAGGCAGAGTGACCAAGAGTCTGTGGCCATCTATCTTTAATCCACCACAGTCTTTCCCTATTACCTGAGTAAGATGAGATGTCAACAGAGGTTTTTTAAATTTTTATTTTTAAATTAGCACTGACATTCTAGTTATTTGTAGCTAGACACGCTTCAGAGGATGATTCTGATTGCAATGTAGAGAAGAGACCATTAGGGGCAGGGCGAAAGCACTGAGTGAATGCGGATGGCTGATGGGGGTCTGAGAGAGTAGTCCTCGTGGCCAGAGTAAGGCCTTTGCAGCAAGGTTTGTCCCAGTGACACTTGATTGTCCAATATCGTGGCCACTAGCTACACGTAGCTATTGAAACTTAAATTTTAAGTAATTAAATAAAATTTGGAATTCAGTCTCTCAGCATGTCAATGCTTCATAGCTAAATGTGGCCACTGGTTCCTGTGTAGGCAGCACAGATGTAGAATAGTTATCTTTGTAGAAACTTTTGTTGGACAGTGCTGGCTTAGACCTTTTAATCTCCTATAAGTTTCCACATCTAAAATCTTTAACTACAGGGTCTCACACTCTGACCTCAGACCCCCTCCTTCCCCATCCAGCCATTTTTAGACTACATTGAGCTCCTCAATCTGGAATTCTGCATCTTCTCTGGACCCATCTGCTCTCCTCCTGGGCTGCCTTGGCATCCTTCCCCACTGAGTTGGGATCTTCCTGAGGTTCATCATGAGATCTGCTGTCCCCTGTTCTTTGCATCCCCCATTATCACCTCCTTTTACCCCAGGAGAACCCAAACCCAGCATCCAGTGTGTCAGGAGCCACCTGATCTATTCTCATTTCTCCTGACACTGCCAGAGAAAACCACAGCCATACAGACCATCATCTCCACAGATCATGACCTCAGAGCCACCAGAGCAAATTCAGATTCTGCCACATCATACTGAATGACCTCAGACAAGTGACTAACCCTTCCAGGATCCAGAGTTTATCATTTGTAAAACAGGAGTTATCATAGCTCCTATCTCATAAAGTTACTGAGCAAATTAATTGCCCAGGTATGTAGTAAATGCTCAATAAATGACATTTATTACCACTGTCAGTATTATTATTGATTAGTCCAGTCATCACCACCTTTTCTTTAAAAATTGTGGTAAAATATGTGTAACATAAAACTAATCATTAGTGACATTTAGTATATTCACACTGTTGGCCAACCATCACCACTATTTAGTTCTAGAATATCTTTATCACCCTAAAAGAAACCCATTAAAGCAGCCACTCCCTTCACCCAGTTCCTAGGAAACACTAATCTGTTTTCTGTCTCTATGGATTTTCTGACTCTGTATATTTTATATATATATATATATATATATATATATATATATATATATATAGAGAGAGAGAGAGAGAGAGAGAGAGAGAGAGAGAGAGAGAAAATCATACAATAGGTGGCCTTTGTGTCTGTTTCACCACCCTTTTCAAGCCTCCTGTTGAACTAAAACCTTCCTCCTTCTTTATAGGTGCCTTTTGTTTTTCTCAAGAACATTCAATTTATCAGGTGTCATGTCACTCAACTTCCTACCTTCCTCACCTATAAACTAATAACAATAGAAGTAACAATATTTAATTGAAGTCCTCCTCTATTCCAGATGCTTTGCTTAGTGTCTTTTGTGCACATTTCATTTCACTCTTATGACCCCCTGAGAGGCAACTATTAATATTATCTCTATCTTACTGTCAGGGAAACTGAGGCTCAGAGCAGTTATATCATGTAACCAGTGAGTGGCAGAACCAAGATTCAAACCTGGATCTGTTTGAACACAGAGTTCAACTCACAACCAGCACTATATCTCTTCTCAATGGCCACCCTCCTTTACCTCCCTAGGATGAGTCTGTTTTTTTCTTGTGCTGGGTCAAGGCCAGCCCATCCTCCCCGACATTTGAACTTATCACTTCCCATTGCCTCCAGAACCTCATCCATCCCCTCTCTGATATCATCAGAGACAAAGCTGATTCTAATGGCAGTGGTCTGGAATCATCTGGTTACTTCTTCATTCACTTATGTGATGACTTAACTGGGATGACTCAAAGACCAAGTTCTGCTGGGATTGTGGTGCCTTCACCTGCACTCTCCATGTGGTATTGGTTTCTTTACAGCATGACAGCCTCAAGGTAGACAGACTTCTCGCATGGTGTCTCAGGTCTCCAAGAGCTAGAGCTCCCAGGGAAGTGCATGTCCTTTTATGTCCTAACCTTGGGCATTAGGACATCACTTCACTATACTCTATTGGTTGTAGCTGTCATCAGCTCACCCAGGATACACAGAGAGGGTACAGAAGTCCCATCTCTAGAGAAAAAGTGCTAAAGCATTTGCAACCATGTTAAATTGCCATAGGTTGCTTCCAATCTTTTGCTATTCTGGTAGCACATTTTATCCCCTAACATCTCTTGAACCAATCCATTTCTCCACAAGCCCACTAGGCAAGACATCATCATGATCTGGAGCTTCCTCGCTGGTCCTTCTGCTGCCACTCTTGAAATTTCTATCCTTTTCTCTTTAGCGGTCAGCAGCCAAAGAGATCTTTTCAGAATGCAAATCAGATCACATCCCTCCTCTCTTACCAATCCTTCCATGGCCCTGAGGGGTCTCCCATATGCTTTGCCTGCCTCTCCAGCTGATCTCCTTTCATCATCATCTGAGGCCTGTAGTTTTGAGCTCCAGGACTTCCTCCCATCCCTTTTACACACACACAGTTAAATGAGTCAGTAGTAAATATAAAGCACTCAGACAAGCCTTTGCACATAATGAGCATCATATATTTGCTATTAGTATCAGTCTCTATTTAAGAAATATTTACTGAGCTGCCTACTCAGTGCCAATCACTATGTGAAGCTCAAGGATACAATAGTGAATGAAAAGATTGTGGCCCCATCTCACAGAGTTCATTCATCTCTGTGTCCCAGCCCCTAGCACAAAGAAAGACAGTATGGATGCTCAAGACATAAAGGTATGTTTGTGCAATGGTGCCTGATGAAGCCCAAAGAGGTGTGGTGACTTTCTCAAGACTACACAGCAAATGTAGGACAAAACCAAGGGTCTGGGCACAGGACAAAGAATGAAACAGGTGCAAGCTGCCTGGCAAAGGCTGGTTCTCTTAGGGACATGGGCCAGAGGCACAGGCTGCCCAGGGCAGAACCAGGGCTGGCTGGGAGAGAGAACAAAAGAGGCCATCTCATTGGCTCCTTCTAAGGGGAGAGGAAGCTTCCCTCCCAACACCTCCTCCCCAACCCCAACTCCCTTCTCAAGATAAAGGGGGTGGGGGTGGGGATGGGGCGCTGATCCTTAGCAAGAGGAAAAGAGAATGGAGAGAAGACGGGGACTCAGTGAGACAGTGGTCTGCGGTGACAAGTAAGAGGCTCTGATATCAACAAGGAGGGGACTTCTGGCAGGGACCCAGTGAGAGAGGCAAGTTTCAGTGGTAGGTGGGGCCTCAGAGAGAGAGAGAGAGAGAGATAAGTCTGTGAAGAGGCGCAGGCTCTACAGGGAGGTACAGGCTCTATACGTTTGTATAACGGTGTGTGGGCTCCATGAGAGGAATAGAGACCCAGAGACAGAACTGAGGATACAGCGAGGAAACGAATGCCCAGTGAGGACAAGGTCCTCAGTGAGAGGGGAGGGAGACTGAGCGAGTGGAGGGAGAACCCGGATGAGGAGTGTGAAGGACTGCATGAGCGAGTAAGGTCGGGAGGGGTGGTGGGGTCTCCGCGAGAGATGTGGAGTCTTAAAAAGAGAAGGGAACTCTGGAAGGAGCCAGGAGCCCCTGGTTCTGCAGGTGTCTGCAGTCTGTAAAGCCAGCCTTTGGGGAGGGGGCCCCCGTCCCACCGGGTATCACCCCCCGCCCCCCTCTGCGGCGCAGGCGCGACCGAGCCCGCCTTTGCTCTGCCCGCGCCTCGGCTCCCGCTCGGCCAAGACAGCAGGCGGAGAGGTGAGCTAAGCCCTGCCCTGGCCGTGGCCCGACCCGCACCCCGCCCCGTCCCGGGTTCCGGAGAGCGCCCACACCTGTCCGCATCCCCGGCGCCCGCCGGGCCCCGCCTCGGGCAGCGTGGCGGTCCCCAAGCCCTGCTGTGCCCCCGGTTTTGGTAGTTGGGATCCCAGGGAAGTAGCAAGGGACAGATCGCATCAGCGAGACACCTCAGGGGTGAAAGGCTGGACTGAGGCTTCCAAGGACAAAAACCCCACCCATCTCTCTATTAAAAACCTATCCCTCCCCTGCCTCAGTTTCCCTCTAGGGGAAAGGGTGCAGTTAATCTCGATCGGGAAACGGGTGGTCGGGTCGGAAACAGCGGTGCGGTCGGGGGCGGAGGACTCGGACCGATCTCCCTGGCGTCGTCCCCCAGCGGGGGGGCGCCCATCCTCCTGGGCAGCCGCGAACCCTGGGGTGGGCGGGCCTGGGGCGGGGGTTGGGCAGGGGAACTGAGCGAGGCCGCGCAGAGGCGAGAGGCCATCCAGCTTCGGGCCCGCGAGCCTGTTACCCCCCGGTGCGCCTCCCCGGGAGCCTCCTCCGACGCAGGTTCCCCCGCCTTGCGACCCTGGAGCCCCCTCCTCTCCCCGCTCCCTACCCACCCAGATCCTCCCCCTTCCCGCCTAGGGACACCGCCCCAGCGGGTCCGCTGTCAACCCTCTTCCCGGACACCCGCGCCGGGTCCTCAGGCCCCTCTCCCCGCCCCCCCAGACCGCCGCACGCCTGACCGCCTCCCCTGAACACTGGGAGGGGGCGGGGCCCGGCCTCGGGGCGGGCAGCGTCAAGGTCACCTTCCTGCTCCGGAGCCTGCAGGTTTGCGAGATGACGTCTATTCGGGGAGGAGGACAGTGAGTTGCAGGGGAGGAGCCAACCCAGAGGCCAACCATCCCTGAACTCCCTCCCCGGCCCCTCCCCAAGGGTCTTTAATTAAAGGGCGTCGCTGACTCCGGCCGCCGCCGAACCTCACGCAGCTTTCACCCCCGGCTCCCGAGCTCCTCCGCCGGGGCGGGCCCCAGCTGTGCACGCCCCCCAGCCCCGCCCGGCCGGCCCCCCGCAGTTCCTGCCCGCTTCCTTCTTTGCCTTCGCTTTTGTCTCGCCTTTTCCCACTCTTTCAATACTTTTCCTTTTCGTCTCCCCCCACCCCCGCCGCCCCTGAGTTGTGGATGAGGGCTGGGGAGAACCGCGATCTATAGACAGGTTTTTAACTACAGCATCCCTGTGGCTTGTGTGAATCCGTGGGGGACTCCAAGAATCACCCCAACACACTGCGGCTGTGTGTGTGTGTGTGTCTGCGTATATCTATCTATATGTGTGTATCTCTCTCTGTGTTTCTGTGTGTTTCTCTGAGTTGCGGGTGTCTATCTGCATGTGTCTCTGTGGCATTTGTGTGTCTGTCTGGGTATGTTTGTGGTGTTTTTGTGTCTGTGTTGGTGTGTGTCTCAGTAGTGTGTGTGTATCTATGTATGTATTCTCTATTTGGGGTGTGTGTGTGTGAAGGTGAGTTTAAGGGCCACATCCTATTGGAAATGAGAGGGGGCTGGAAATTTGTCTGACTCTTCAGTGTAAGTGCATTGCTTTATCTTGTTTGAAGCTGCTCAGAGGGGCAGAGGGCCATCATGGGGGTGGGGAGGGCAGGAGCCAGTCCTCCCCCAGCACTGCCTGGTCCCCTGACTTTGATTCTAGTCCTACCTGTGTGTGGATACACAAGTACCTTCCATTCCTGGGACCTTAGTGTCCCTATTTGAGAGGAGAGGGGTTCTTAGATAGGTTTCCCTAGAAATCGAATAGCCCTTGAGCCTAACAACCCCTGATCCCCAGAGTTCCTGGCTTTCACTTCCTATGAAATCAAAATTCCTTGGGACTCAGAAGTTGTGGCCTTCTGAGGGGTGTCCTTGGGGAGGGATCTTTTAGGGCCTTGCAGTGTGTGGAGCTCTGCCTGATTGGACACATGTCAGCCAGGACAGTTATTCCCAAGAGTACCCTGAAGTGTGTGTGTGTATGTGGGGGGGAATCTTGAGAGAAGATGAGGATAGGACCTCTCACTCCAGACGTGGGGCTTGAAAAGTTCAATATAAAAATAATAAAGATATTGCGGTAATAATAATCACAACAGCTACTATTTCTTGGCACCAGACACAATAACTGTACAAAGCAGGTATAATCATCAGCTCTGTTTTACAGATGAGGAAACTGAGGCTTAGTGAGACGAAAGTACTTATCAAAATCACACAACTAGGAAGTTCTGGATCTGAGATTCCAGTCCAGACAGTGAGGCTCACATTCCCAGCCACTGGGTGGCCTCTACAATAAACACACACATTTATTAACACCTACAATTGCCAGGCACCGGGCTAAGCACTTCAGAGCATTGACTCATTCACAGTGTAGTGGGGAGAGCCAGGTCAGGATCCCAGAAGGCCAGACTGCTGTGAGTAAGGGGAAGCTTAAATGGGAGGAAAAGTGGATGGGGCACAAAGATTCAGGAGCCTGGGATGGTCACCGTGAACAGCTCTCACTGACCACCTGCTTCCCTCTACGCCTTGCCTACCCTACAGGGATCCACAATGCCTAGCTGTAACCATTCTTGTGGCTGTAGCCGTGGCCCCAACGTGGAAGATGGCAAGTGGTATGGAGTCCGCTCCTATCTGCACCTCTTCTATGAGGACTGTGCAGGTACTGCCCTCAGCGATGACCCTGAGGGTCCTCCCATTTTGTGCCCTCGCCGGCCCTGGCCCTCACTGTGCTGGAAGGTAAGGCCAGAGGAGAAGCAACTCGAGTGATTTCGTCTGGCTTCAGGGAGGAGATGAGATCAGTGGATAGAAAGAAAAGGGATGGTGTAGCAGTTAGGATGTTTGAGCAAGAGAAAATCCAACTCAGATGGGTTTAAATGATAAAGCGAAAATATTGCTCATTTTATAGAAGAGACCAGAGGTATGTGCCTCCAGGCAAAGTTCAGTCTGGCAGTTCAGACCATCACACCAAGGACTCAAGATTTCTCTTGGTCTTCAGGCTCCCCATGGAGCCCCCACCCTTGCAGCCCCTGTTAGCTTCAGGTTCTTCCCACATGTTACCCCAAAAAGCTGCTACTATGCTGACCCTTGGTCTTTCACTCCACACCATCTAAGGGAAATCAGAATTTCCTCTAGTATTTCCTTCAGAAAAGAATGTTTTTTATTTCTAGAAGTCCTGCAAAGTATTGCCTTAGCTCTGATTGGGTCACTTACCCAGCCCTGTACTAATTTACTCTGGCCAGGGGGATGGTATATGCTGAGTGGCAGGAAGGGGGTTCTTCCCACTTAAATCTTACTGTGCTTCTCAATGATATGTTGGGGTACTGTTGCCAAGGCAGTGAAAGACGTGAGACAAACAAACAATTGAAGTTTATACCAGCCAGGGAGAATGATCAGTTAGGGCACACTGTGTGGGTAAAGGTATTGAAGTGGCAGTGAGCTGAGTTCCTAAATGTACACAGGTCTTTGATAAACACTAGGAAGACTGAGGCAGAGATTCCCTCCTCTCTGCTTTCGAAGAGCTTGACCAATGGAGAGGTGAGGTGCCAGCCTGTGCACAGTTAATGCACAACATCAAACCAGGTGTGCAGAGGATGCCAGGAGGAGAAATGCTCTCAGTGCCTGGGGTGATCAGGGAAGACTTCCAGGAGAAGGTCAGTTTGTATTAAACTTTTAAGCATCTTCTTGTTGTTAGGCAGTGTGCTATGCTCTTGGAGACACAGAATTGAAGAAGACTTGGTCCCTTCCTTAAGGAACTTCTAGCTGTGGTTCATTTAGCCATTTTGCAAAAAAAGAAAAAAAAAGAAAAAAAAAACACTCAGCTACTACTCTGTACCAGAACTGTGCTAGCCACAGAAGACACCTAGTGAGCTGAAACAGTCTCTGCTCTCATGGCTCTCCCTGCTTTCAGTCCAGTGGGATAGGCAGACATCACTTACATAGTAACTGAAGTACATGTCCCAGTGTGTACCAAGGTGAGTACACTGAACAATGAATAGACACAGCATTTTCATGAGCTCAGAGCAGGGGATTTGACCCAGTTCAGGGGCATCCCAGTTCAAGGTTTCTTTGAGGAGGTGAGGTTTGCGATGATATCTGAGGGATATGTAGGAGTTAACCCAAATATAGCTATAGAGGGTAGACGGCACAGGGGGATAAGATGGAACCCAAATAATGATGGAAGGGGACTCAAGGTTGATAGGAGAAACCTACTGTTAGGTGGGAGCTGGGAAGAAAATTAATCAAGAGACCTCAAGATTCCAAGCAACAAATAGTGTGTGCTGCTTGTCGGATCCTACCAGGTGGGTTCTGTGATTCATATCTCTTAAAGTTGGATTAAGGGATTACCTTTGAGTCCAGTTTGGATCCAAGGTGATCCTTTGGCTTGGGGCCCCCAGCTGACTCTGACTGCTGTCCAATCTATCTGCCTCTTTCCAGATCAGCCTGTCCTCAGGGACCCTGCTCCTGCTGCTGGGTGTGGCAGCCCTGACCACTGGCTATGCAGTGCCTCCCAAGCTGGAGGGCATTGGAGAGGGCGAGTTCCTGGTGTTGGATCAGCGGGCAGCCGACTACAACCAGGCCCTCGGCACCTGCCGCCTGGCAGGCACGGCGCTCTGTGTGGCAGCCGGGGTCCTGCTGGCCATCTGCCTGTTCTGGGCCATGACCAGCTGGCTGAGCCATGACACCAAGGCAGAACGCTTGGACACTGAATCTGATGGTCATCTGGAGGTCTTTGGGGATGAGTCAGAGCAGCAACTGTCCCCCATCTTCTGTGATGCCAGTGACCAGTCTTGGTTCTCACCACCTGCCAGCCCCTTTGGGCGATCTTCTGTGCAGACCATTCAGCCCAAGCGGGACTCTTGAGCTGCCCTCATGGCCAAAGGAGTCACCAGACAGGATTTCCTCCTCCCCACCACCCACGCCCTCTCATTGTCTTCATAACTTCCCCCTTTCAGCAGAGACCCTTCTGTCTAAACCCCAAGATGGCTCAACTTCAGGTCAGAAAGTCTGGAGCGTATATCCCTATGCTCATTCTCAGGGGGTAGGGCCCCAACTCATCCAAGATGCCAATCTTCCCCAAGTTCACCCAAAACTTCCTACCCGCCACTCCTCTCCCAGGCCCTTCAGGGGCAGACAGCATCTCCCTCAACTTGCCCCCATTCTTTCTTTTGTGTGACCCTGGCCCAGCCCCTTACCTCTCAGACAACCAGTTCCTGTCTCTGTACTATAGGGGATTTGGACAAGATTCTCGAGTTCTGTGACTTCCTTATTCTTCCTAGGATGTAAGTGTCACCCCCTATAGGCAAAGATGGGGGTCGTGAGGTAGTAGGGTCATTCTCATCCCTCCTTCTGTCAGCTGTACCAGGATACCTCAGGATGGGTCAAAGATGCTCACTGGACTTCCTGTTCAGAATGGTACGAAAACATTTACCTCCTAGAGATCATTTTCTACATACATTTTGGCATCAGAGCCCCTCCATCCATTCTATCCTGGATTATTACAAGCCCCAGTGAACAGATGAGGTGGCTGAGGGAAACTGGCAGTCTGCAGGAACTCAGACCCACATTATCAGACTCTTGGGCCAGCTCTTGTTCTACAGCTGGAGCAGGGCCACTGTCTCTTCCTGGCTTCCAGGGGTCCCCCAGGGGTTGGAGACAGGCTTGTCTCAGGGAGAGTAGTTGAAGGCAATGATGGTTTCTGGTTACTCAGAAAATACTTCGGACATGCATTTAAGTGGTCTCTAAGAGCCACTTAAGAACTGGGATGTCTTTTGTCTGTCAAAGTCCCCCACCGTAGATATGTCACCCACAGGTGACACAGCATCTCTGTTCTTTGCCACTAGGCGGAGCTCCAAGGCAGCCAGAGAGAAATGTTTAGGACCCTGCCCCTACCTTCCCTACTGTCCCATCCTCATCTTGAGGGGCATCCTGAGGGAGAGTTCTCAGTCCTCCCGGACCAAGCAGGTCCTACTACCATTGTGCCCCAGGCCACCTCCTTAACCTTCGCCCCTTCCATCCCAACTTCCCTTTCAATAAACAGCTGGGATGGCTACTGACTTTGCTTCTTTTTTTCCTGACCACAGGGAGGAGGGGAAGGGAAGAGACTGATGAAGGTACCTACTGTGTGCTGGACACTTAATCCATCATTTCTCATTTGCTCCTCATGAGAAGGGAGATGATTATCTTTATTTTACAGATGAGACACCAATGGTCAGAGGAGTGAAATCGCTTGCCTGGGCTTCCTGGGGGTGAGTTTAAATGCTAGCCTCATGGGAAGGAAATTTCTCAGCCATCTTGACAACCTGCTGCCCCCTATCCCTGAGAGAAACAGAAGACAGAGGCAGTTTGGGGAAGGAGTTGGAGCCAAAGGTGGAATATTCCAGGGCGATAAGAACAGCTAACCTCACTGGCACTCACTAGGGCCCAGGCCCTATTCTCATTGCTTTACAGACCTCATGTCTTGCTATCTACACCTTAGAGAATGGCAGCTTCAACCTCCTGGTTGCTCTAGTCAAAACTTGGAGTTATCCTGGACTCCTTTTTTCCTCACAGCTTGAATCCAATCCATCAGTACGTCCTGTCAATTCAACCTTGGAAGCACATGCTGTGCGCAAACACTTCTCGCTAACCTCACAGCTAGCTCCCTGGCCTGAGCCATTGTCACCGCTCATCTGGATTGTTGCACCAACTTCTCCCTGGTCTCCTTGCTTCTGCCTCCTCCACCCCCTAAGACTAATCTTTACAGAGCAGTCTGATCGATCCTGTTATAACATGTTACGTTGTGTCCTTCTTCTGCCCAGAACTGCTCCGATGGCTCCCACTTCACTCAGAGTAAAAATCTTCCAGACTTCTAGCCTCTGGAACTGTGAGAAAAAAATATTCTTATTGTTTTAAGCCACACAGTTAGTAGCCACATAGTTTGCTTTGCACAGAAGCCTGAGGAAACAGGCTGTAAACTGGTGCCACTTACTAGAGAGGCCAAGTAGCAATGTCAAAATGGAAAACATACAGATCCTTGGATCACTCCCTCTTGCTCAGGTATAAATCTGTAGGTTGAATTCTACATATTGGAACATGGCAGCATTGTTTGCAACAGAAAACATTTGGGAATGACCGGAATGTTCAGTTGTACACTATAACACTATGTAAAAGAATGAGAAAGCTCTTTCTGTACAGGCTAGACCAATCTCCAGGTTACCTTGTTAGGCGAAAAGGTGCGAGGCGCAGAAAACTATGAATACTTTAAGGCCATTTATGTTATAAGAAGATTTATGCACCTTGCTTATATGTGCATAAAATCTCTATTGCCTTTGGTTGCCTCAGGGAGGGGATTCGGGACTGGGTGCCTAGGGAAGGGGTGGGAGGGAGACTTGTACCACATATTCTTTCATCCGTTTTGAATTTTGAACCATGTGAATGTGTTACATTTTAAAACATAATTAATTTTAAAGATAATATAATTTACTGAATACATTTAATAAATAGGGGAGAAGGGTCAGCTCTTATGGAAGAACTTCAATGAATATATATGGAAAGATTGAGAGAAATAGAAAAATTGTCCTTAGCACACCACAGTAATAATTGCTGTTAAATTCACCCATGAACACTAAAATGAGTGAGTGAAACTTTCAGGTGAAAGAGGGTATTTGCATAGTCTCAAATATTTTTTAATTTGTGGTGGCTTTAACGCATATCCACAAGTTGTTGGATGCTCTGCCCTCCAGGAGGTGAGGCTTGGTTCCTGTCTCCTTGAGTGTAAGCTGGACTTAGCAACTTGCGCCCAACAAATCGAGTGTAGAACGGGAACAATAAAGAATTCATAGTGTACCACTCTGTCTACCTTAACCAATGATAAAGGTTAGTGTTGCCAGTAGTAACAAGCCTGCTTGATATCATGAACCCCTGAAATGATGTGACGAGAAATCATTTCACCTGCATGGTGTTCTTCCCCCCGGCCCCAAATCCATAACTTCAGCCTAACCATGTGAAGACCCAATGAAGGACATGCTACAAAATGTGTTACCACTGCTCTTCAAAAGTGTCCAGATCATGAAAGACAAGAAAAGGCCAAGAAACTGTCACCGATTGGAGGAGAGTAAAGATACAAGGTTGAAGGCTTTATAGGAACTCTGTTCTGTCTTTGCAGCTCTCCTATAAATCTAAAATTATTTCCAAAAGAAAAAAAGATTAAAAAAATACATTTGGTCAAGATGGAATAACAGGAATCAGGTTCACTCTCCCATCTGAAAGAACCAAAGAACGGACCAGAATATAAATGAATGAGAAGAGTCCTGCAATCGCCCCAAATGACTTCCCTGAGCTTCCAGGCTTCCGTGCCATAGAATTCAGTATTCTTTCCCAATAAACGATGAAACAATAGAATATCAGTAAAGGTAGGGAAGATCTGAATAACACTATCACCCAACTTGACTTAATTGACATTAATAGAGTGCTCTACCCAACGACAGCAGAATGCACAGGACCTGGGGCAGGCTTGGTTGCTCCTGGAGACCCAAGGTCACAAGGGAGCTCTAAATAGAGACCACAGCTGCCCAGGGCTCCCTCTGGTGTACCTTCAAAGTGGTGGCAGCTCAGCATTTTGACAGTTTGGCCTTACCTTAGAGGGAAGCTATTTTTCCTCTAGGCTGCATTCTCTTTCCTCTCTGAGGTGGGGAGGCCTGAGAGAGGGAGGGTGACAGAGGGTAGTGTTCACCTTCTGTCCATCCTTTTTAATCCCAGAGGCTGAGCACCCAACCACACTACCCAGAGGCTTCCCCTCCCTCCTGAGTCTTACATACCTCCCTCATCCCTTCTGATCCAAGGGTCTAGGTTATTTCTCAAACCCAGACTCAGAGTAGCTCCTCTACCTCACTCTCACCTGGACCAAAGAAGGATGATCTTGGGACACTAACAGGACTATGGGGGGTGCTGTGTCAGGGCAAGGAGCGGAGATGCCTTAGGGTGAGAAAGAGGTGTTCATATAGATGGGGCAGGTATTACTGGGAGATGGAGAGAGCCAGCTGTGAGGAATCCAAGAAGCAGATGTTCTGCTACATTCATGTCCCAAGATAATCATTCCAAATCTTATGTTGAGAGCAGGCTGAGAGTGAGGCAGTCTGTCAGTGTGTGAGCCGGGGCAATTTCTTAGCCTCTCTGAGTCTCGTTTTCTTTGTCTCTAAAAAAATGCCAACAAGGATATCAAACTCTTGAGATTGTTTGAAGGTCTAATGAGCTTAACACAGTGCTTGGCCCATAGAAGTGGCCAATAAATGCTATCTACTGCTATAAAAGAGGAGACATCTAAGGTTCAGAATTAGCAAGCAAAGTGCTGGGTATAATTAAGAACGGCTCAGATATGGTCTTGCTCTCCAGGGACTCACAGTCTAGTGGAAAGGATAGCCCTGTAGATAGACAGTGCAGACCCCATAGAGTGAGTGCTGTAATGAAAGGACAAGATAATGTCATATCACAGAGGACAGACACAGGGAGATTCCGAGAGTGACATATGTAGCACTTGCCTGTGCTGGGCTCTGTCTTCAGTACTTCACAGAAACTCTGTTAGTCCTCCTACCACCAAAAGGCAGTTACCATTATCTTGCAGTTTATAGAAAAGAAAATTGAGTAAAGAGTGTTTAGGCAATCTGCCCAAGGTGGCACAGGAAAGATTTGAACAAAAACAGTCCAAGTCCAGAATGCCCTATACCTCTGGCATCCATAGGTGCAGAAGTGACCTAAATCCCACAGATTCTACCAACTAACCAATATGATAATGTATGAGGTCATACTAATAACCCCTCACACAGACACAGGCAAGCATATGTTTATCTACCCAGATAAATGCCAGTTCTTGCCCATGATGAGTGCTCAGAAAATTTTCTGGAAAACCACCCTAAAAATGGAATGAATTATTGAAAAAATAATTAACACAAATAACCTAGACACATGCAACCATATATAAATTGATGGACCCATACAGCCATGTGAAGCATAATGCTGTACGTCTGTAGACATGCTGACTCAGTGTGGATTTGTACTTTGTCTGCTCTTGATTTTTTTTAGAAACTACATATATTGAGCATCTACTGCGTATAAGTAAAGATAGGCTCAGAGAAGTGAAGCGGCTTGCCAAGGTCACGCAGCTAGTAAATAGCTGGGCTTCAAATCCTGGTCCTGTGATGGTAGAAAGTGGAGTCTGTTTCTACTGCTGTGCAATTGTGGTCATGAGATGTTAGCATTTCCTGTGACCTTGAACACATCACATGCTGTTCTGGACCACATCCTCGCACGTCTGTTCACAGGTGTGCTCTGTGGGTGTGTGGTGATGAGACTAGTGACTCTGGCCTGGTTCCAAGTCAGCCTGGGTTAGTGTCACTGAGGGATGTGAGCTTCCTGTTCCAGCCTTGCCGAGCCCCAGAGCACATGACTCAAAGCCAAGCCCTGGGCACCAGGCCATCAGGAGCCTGGTGATGGAAGAACTCATAGGATTTCATAAGCATCTGGCCCAGAACATGTGATCAGAGTAGAGAGAAGAGAGGAAAACAGGATGTCCACTGGGGTGTGCATCCTGGCAGGGTTTACAGACCAGGTTCAGCAGAGAAAGAGTTGCCAAAACTTGGCATCTTATGGGCACTCAGCAGATGTATTCTGTGTGATGGGGGAGGGGGAGAGGGAGGAAGCAGGATTGATTACACCATTACCCCATCCTGATTCTGGAGGCTGAGTGAGTGAATGAGTGAGTGTGTGCGTGCGCGAAGAAAGGAAAGGATAATAATGTTTGAAAGAGGAAGGCTGTGAATTTGTCTTCTCCACAGATCTTGCATGCCTACTCAGGGCTGGCCCTGGGCTGGGCACTGCGGAAGCTTGGTGAACAGGACATAACCCTGCCTTCACAAGACTGAGAGCTCACATGCCACCAGTCAGGCTGGGTGCAAAGTGACTCAATGTGAGCAGTCGCCAGTGTGCTTGGGGGAGCAAGAGTGTGCAAGAGAAGTGGGTGTGTGTTCACGCTCACCTGAACAGTCTAGTGCCTGCCAGTAGGTGTATCCCTGGGAGCTCAGGCTCAGGCCTCTTCTTTCCTGCCCCAGGCCTCCACTTGCCCCAGTCCTGCCCTATATCCAGCTGCCCCATCCAGTCACAGGACAATGGTCTCATCAGCTTGGACCCTGGACCCCCGAAGAGGTATGGGGAGGTGCAGAGGTTTTACCCCAGCGGTAAAAATCTCCCAGCAGAGAGAGTCCTGGTGGCCCTCACCATAGACCTCTCTACCAGGAACCTCAGACTTGTGAGGAAAACATGTAGCTTGAAGTCACCTCTCTGGTGCTCAGGTGTGTGAGGTGTCCCCAGACATGTGCCCCGCATTCTAAGTCCTGGAAGGGCACCAAGAATTTTCAGACAGACATGCAAAGGGCACTTTGTTCACTGGGTCCCCTCTCTGGGCATAGGCACTATGCTAAGTGCTTTGGAGCCATACTGATGAGCTGGGTGACCCTGGGCATGTCAAACTCTCTGAGCCCCAGTTTCTAATCTAAAAAATGGAGCAATAATACCCACTTCCAGTCCTGTTGTGAGAATAACTCAATGCATCACGATCTCACTACGTCATGATTATTTTCTCATGGTCCTCATCTTCCCAGCTGGATTGTCTATTTCCCAACAGCATCCACTGGGTCTCATACCCCTGTTTCTCCCATGACACTTCATCACACAGGACTCAAATAAATACTTGCTGTAAGAGTTGCTGAGCGAAGTTGTTCATTCCTAATGAATAATGATAGACACTAGCATTTATATACTAAGAATAACCAGCAACTTTGAGCTTTATTGCATGTAGGGCATTGTGCTGAGCACTTTCCATTCATTCATTCAACAATTAATCAAACACCTAATAGGTGCCGGGCTCTGTGCTAGACATAGGGATACAGCAACCCTGCTCCTACTTTCTAGTGGGGGCAGGAGAGACAGCCAATAAGCAATTTAGTACATAAATGAGATCATTTCAAACATTCACAAGAGCTGTGAATAAAGTAAGACAGAGTTATGGATTTAGAGACAGACTTCAGGGACTGGGGAGGGGTGTGACTCTTTAGGGAGGGCCTCTTAGAGAAGGCGACATTTGACCTGAGACCTGAGGAGGAGGAGGAGCCTGGACAGGTGTAGGAAAAATTCCAGGTAACTGGAACAGCAAGGGCAAAAGCCCTGAGGCAGGAAGAGTTTGGCTTGCTGAAGGATTCTAAAAAAAGGGAGCATGGCTGGAAGAGAGGAAGGGAGGTTGAACGGGAAGGAGATGACTCAGTTCCTTGATTATCATTCCAACTTTATAAACAAGAGAACTGATGCTCACAGAGGGCGAGTGACTAGCCTAATGTCACACCTCTGATTAGAGAATTAGCAGGAGTTCCAGTCCAGGTTTGTCCTGGCTCCAGGACCAGGCTATTTTTTATTATTTTTTTATTATTATTCTTTTAACTCCAGGATGCCACAGAGATGCACATCGGAGTGATACACACCAATATATGCACATCAGCATACACGCTCTGCACGCTGACTTATAATGGGTGGGGGGAGTGTAGGCTTGACCATCACTAAGCACCAGACTAGGGAGACAGCCTAAGACTCTAACATCTGCCCTAGTGTCGGTAAATGCCTGGTATGAGGGCCGGATCTCACCGTAGCCCAGCCTTCTGGAAGCTCTGGGCCAAGAAAACTTTAAATGGCAAGAAGAGGGAAATGGCTTCCTGAGGAAGAGGTGGGAACTCGGGTGGCCTGTGGGGCTGAGAGATGGGGGGAGATGACAGTCTGTGGGTACATCTGAGAGGAGTGCGAGCTGAGAACAGAAGAAGCAGAGGGAACTGAGGCTCTTCTCAGAAGCATAGCCCCTGCCAGGCCAACCACCTGTCTTCCTCTTACCTCCACTGGGTCACCTCCCAAGACGGGACACTCACTGCTCACTAAGGTAGCCTGGGGGGCGCTGACCTTGAGAAGTTCCTCTTCTCGATTTGCCTTCGTGGCTGTAAAAAATGAAAAGAGTCATCGGTCATAGCAAGAGAAACATAAAAGCTGTAGGAAGACACTTTCATTTTTCTGAATCAGATTAGCAGAGATTGAAAACCTCAATAACGTGCTCTGCTGTCAAAGTTGTGGCACTCACACGCTATGCTGGTGGGAGGTAGACTGGCACAATCTGGGTGGAGGATCAGCCAGAAATTCCCATCGAAAGGGCAAACGCACCAACTTCTAACTTAGTAATTCTGCTTCTAGGAAATTAGCTTATTGTTTCTCTCTACTCCCCACGTATGAACACTGCAGCATTGTTTGTTACAGCAAAACACTGGAAATGATGAAATGTTCTTTAACAAGAGATGGTTCCAATAAACCGCTGCCTCTGACAATGGAATACTTCAGAGCTGTAAAAAAAATCAGGAAGGTCTTACAGAACTGATGTGGAATAATTTCCAAGACAAATGATTAAATAGGGAGAAAAAAAAAGATCTGAAAGATTGTTTGTATGATCCCATCTGCGTGGAAGGGGAAAATAAATAGTCATAGCTTATGTTTTGAGGACAACATAAGAAAATTGCCCACAGAAGGAGGAAGTAGGGGGCTAGAGACAGAATTGGAAGAAAGGTTTTCCAGGTTCTAACCCTGTTCCTTTTGAATTTTGAACCGAAATATAAGTAAATGAAAATATTTTAAAATCTGTCTTCTTGAGACTGCCATATGCCTACACAATCCCTGTCCCCGGCTAAATTCTATCTCACTGGACAGAACATCCTGGGAGAGAAAAAAACCTGTCTGTCAATTCAAGAGGCCCATGTGTGAATCCTGGCTTCATTGCAAATCTATCATGTGACCTCAAGCAAGACATTTCCCATCTCTGGTTAGTACTAGATGACACCCAGACAATTCCCCAGCTCTGGGGTTCTGCATCCTTCTGTGCCGGAGTCCAGCTCCGGCTGAACCAGAGTCCCGGAGGAAGGTACAGGTGCGGCGGAAAAATGATGAGCATTCAGACGAGTTGGAGAGGAATGCTACAATCTTTATTTTGCAAAGCCGTTATATAGTGTAAAAACAATTTATCACCCAGGGCAAGTTGTCAAACATAATAATTACAATGGTTGACTTATGGGTTTAATTGATCATATCTCTTTGGTTTGCTGTTTTTAAGAATAGACAATGACTTCTGTCCCTAGGCATGTGCGGGTAGCCACATCACTAGGGTATTATTTTCCTGTTCTTTTCCTTGTTCTTGTTAGAAATTACCCTCCACCCATTTTTCATTCTGTCTAAACACAAAGATCGATTTTTCTTCTATTCACTACCTGTCAACCCACTGGCCAGGGGTGCAAGCGGGGGTATAAAAGCAGAATGATTATAGTTAATAGTCTATGTTTCCATGACGGTAGCCAAGCAATAATTTTCAGCTTATACACAAGTGATTGTTTCTCATGCTATGTAGGTAAGCAGAGTCACTCAGGCAGTTAGCGTCTGAGCTCATTGTTACAAGTTTTATGATTAACAGAATGTGGTTAATTCCTGTAAGATTTCTAAGTGATTTCTACTAATGTTTCTCTTTTCCCAGTCCCCTATTTTATCGTTATAAAAATTCCATTCCTTCACTATTCCATATTAATGATATTAATAGCAAGGTTACAAAACATGTAAGGAGAGACAGGAAAGCCAGCCCACATATCTCGCTGCTCTGCAGCCGAGACTGTCCCCCGGTGACTCTGTCATGCCGCAGGGGTGTTTTGGCTCCCGACATCTCCCCCTTTCTGTTTTAGAAAAGGTGGGCCTTAACCGAGTGAGGGAGTAGTGGCCTGATTCCTCCCGTGAGCCGTCAGGCCCCACTAGTTATGGCTCTTGGTATCTTTTTGGGGAGGAGAGGCAGAGCCGCTTTAAGTAGTAATTTTTGGATACCAACCTCTATGCAAATCAGGCATACTCACAGGGAAATCTAGAGGAGGTCATATAGGACCTTCCCTTGCGATGCTCTGCTCCGCACTCAGCTCGGGTACCATACCCTTCTCCTCCTTTTTAGAGGAGGTGGTAGGCATGCCTCTAGTTATCATGCCGTCCCTCAGAGAGGGAGCTAGGCTCAGTGGATATTATTTTCTCTCTGGTAGTCACAGGACTTACTCCATCCTACCTATTATCCTGCTGTCCTGAAGTCTTACTAGTTTCTGAATTAGCAACTGATTTCTAATAATTGTTTAAAAAAGGGTACACAAGCTGGCTTCTATTTATGCTATATTTTATCTTCTGCTGTAGTAATTCAACTATATTGGCCTTCTTGATACCCTCAGGACATCTAAACATCAAAAATGGATTCTCCCCCTTTCTTATTTTTTAAACGCAGCATATGCAGATCAAGCTGTATTTGGTGTAGGCTTCTTTTCATTAGGCGGAAGAGGACTGGTAAAAGGAACAAAGCAAGAACAATAATTACCACTATTATTCCAAAGTTAATTAAAAATGGAAACATAGTTTTACCGTCATGGCCTTTGTTTTAATATAAGCCCCTTGTTTCTGAATAGTCAGGTCTATTTCTGATATTCATGATATATAATATTTTATAATAACTGAAATTATAACTGATATTATATAAGAACATATGAATAGCAAAGATATTGACAAATTTCTAAGAACTTGATATAATATCTTAAACACTTGTATTAATAACATATATTTATAAAATATAACCTAAAGAAGGTCAAGCATTATTTATTACTTGATAATGTTTTTTATATAATTTAATATATCAAATAGACCGAATTACTTAATATTTATTTTGTACAAAGTGACAAAACTAAGCCTTTGAGAATTTCCAGGGGCCCTCTGGGAAGTCTCAAAGTTGTTTTGAGATAAAACAAAAATCCTAGTTCGATTTTGTTGGAAAATTTGTCACAATGTTATAAGGTTTGATCACCCGATTAAATAGGATTACAGGTTATTATAAAACAATACTCAGTTATCTATTTAACCAATATAATAATAAAATATTTCAAAGGTAAATATGACTATAAAAAACTTTAGCACTCTTAATGCTAAGAAGACTCAGTTTTTAAGTAATTAAAGACATAATAAAGATTATAAAGCACAATAAATTGTTTTGATAAGATGTAGAATCTTTGTTTCTTAGGTGGTATTGCTCAACAAGTAAAGAAAATCTTTTATAATCTCTTATTAGGAACAGACTAATAATCCAAACTCTAGTCTTGTGCCAATACACTCTTGATATTAAAATTCTTGAAACCTTATAATACATACATTTGATTTTAGTTAACTTGACCATATAAAACAAGATTCTTTTTCTCTTTTCTTAAAAATACATCCTTAATATTTCAGAACACATTTTATTTCCCTTGCATACTTTGTATACAGTCATTCTTCAGACCTAAATCTCTAACACAATGCATATTCTTTGCATTGTTTTAAAAGAAACCTATGATTATTACAGATGATATCTCGTAGCTCAAAGGCTGTTTGCAGGTCGAGTGGCCCCTCTGATGGTTACTCTGTTCCAAACGTGGGCTAATTTAGCTGGCAGAACCTTTGAAGGTTGAAGGGATTGACGCTCTAGCTCCACTGGCTTGGGCTTGTTTCCTGAAATCCTTAAAATGGTTAAAGTAGTATTGAAAAGGGGGAGAACATAGGACGATTTGAGAAGGAAGCCTGACCCATGTTAGTGAAAACAGGTAAGAGAAGAGAAAATCCCCACAAGAACTAACTAAGCCAGGGCTAGGATTAGACTTTCACTTGGCATCCAGTCGGGCGGGGCCACGGAGGCCAGACCTAAGGAAAGAATCAAAATAAGTATAGGAGGGTAGCAGTATATTTGGCCAGCCCAAACAGACAGACACAAGACAGACAAGACAAACTACAGATAACACAAAACGCTAGTGCATCAGAAACCAGAACCAGAACAGGTACAGGGTCAGAGTCTGACGTCTCAGACCGACCGAACTAGGGAAGTATTGCTGCGTCCAGCCTTCCACTAGTTATCCAAGGGCCCAATTAGACAGGAACAGAATTGAGGCATCTAGACAGATGTTAACGCAGTCTTATTCACCGGTGAAGCTGCTTTAGGTGGCTCGTGCCCAATTACAGTTAAAGTGAAACTTCTTTTCCTTCTGCCCTCCTGAGCAAGGCTGCTTGGCGTCTGGGGCTGAGAAACATCTCTTAGCGGCCGCCCCCTGGACGAAGCAAGTCCTTACTCAAGGTGGCTGGGGTTTTCAGGTTTCAGGAGATCCGGAACAGAAGTTAAAAAGAGAACAGAAGTTAATCTTTTACAAAGCTAGAAGAAACTGGTCATTACAAAGATAAATGTAGCCAGGGAATTTGCTAGTTTTAAACATGGCCTTGCAGATGTTCTTGTTATCTGTGCCCTGGAATGTTGTGCTCTTAGCATATGAAAGAGCTCTTTGTCTCAAGTTTTATAGCAGACACTAAGCAGTCAAAAGTTCTAGGAACGAGGCATTCTTGTCCAAATTAAAAATTGCTAAGGTAAAGATTTTCTTTTGTCTAGTTTTGGGACTTTTAATTAACTTTTACCTTTATTACATTTTAGTAGGCTGTCACATTCCCATTGGTTTTTAGGCACATATCAAATCTTTGATGTCCTATAAATTGGGGCAACTGAGATACCCCTGTTACTTGAGTAGAAAATACTATTAATTTAACAGCCTGGACTCTCTGTTAATATACTTTATAAAGCAATTTACTATACATGGCCTAAATAGCAGTCCTTTAAAAGCCAATATTAAAGGTCTTTGTTTTACTAAGGCTAGACTATCTCGAATTATGCCAGAGTGGTTGGTATAAAAACAGCAGTCTTTACTTAAAGTTATACAATCAAAGTAAGATCTATGCTTTATAAACACATTAGTCTTATATACAAGTGAAAAACAAATTTCTCAATAACAGTGAGTTATTAAATTCCTTTATCTAATAGTTGTTACAAAATCTTTAAAAAGCCTAAACACACAAACCTGATTTCTTTGATAGTAGGCAGGTGCATTGTGCTCTTAAAATTTGTATGGGGGGGTCTGTAGGGGCGACTACGGGCCCCTGCAATGTCTATAACGACTGAGGGAGACTTAGAGGAATTTTATCAGAGGAAAGAGAAACCACCGAGGCCGCCGAGACAGGGGATGGAGACAAAAGCTGTTGTTTATCCGGTCATCAGATGCTGCCTCTACAATGTCACGGATAAGCCCCCCAATAAGAAAAGACGGGTTGTAGGGACACTATCCGGGCCTTCCGATTTAGTTTATTATTTAAGTCTCTACCGACCTTTGCCATTTTTTCCTGTGTATTTCTGGCCCATTTACAATAAACCAAGGACAGACATTATCGACAAACACAAAGAATTTTATCAGGTCTTTCTTTGACTCTAACCCTCTTTCCTGAGGATGTCTTGAGGTCCTTAATAAAGAGCGCCTCTCCTTAGAGAGCCCGCTGCCCATTTTATCTTTCAATGAGAAACTAATGGTTGGGGTTGGCAACGTTTGGATTTTTTCCTTTTTAAAGTTCTTGTTTAAAAGCTAGTACAAAGGAAGATACCTCCAAGAAATATTAGGGTGCTAAATAGCAGAATGATTCTAAATTTCAAGGTCTCAGTCGGGAGCCAACACAAAACAAAGACAGAACTAGAAGGAAGATGAATGCCACAGTCAGGAGGATGGTGAAAGGAGACTATCATGTAATACATCCTAGGGTATGTTTCTTTACATTACTCAAACTCTTCTCTTTTTTTTTTTTTTTTTTTTTTTATCTAAATTCAAATTTTTGGGGGGTCTCTCCAAAGACCGAAAAAAACCTTCCCCATTTTCAAAATTTAAATTACCTACTTCCGGGAACCAAGGGCAACAGTCTTGCACAAAACACATAAACTTAGTTATCTGTGCCCCTGACACTTTTACTTTTAGCCCTTAACATAGTTTTAAGAATATCAACGAAGAGTCGTCTCTCTTTTGACTCTCACGTGGCCCATTGCTTAGATGTCTTTAGTTCTGACTACCTGCCTCCTTCTCTCTTTCTTACCTGGCCTTCTCCCTTCTACCAGGGGTCTGCAGCACCCTATAGGCAGGGTCCGACCTGTCCGAGAGAAAAACACCCTTCGGTCCCTGTTCAGCGCCCACTCGCCGAGTCCAGCTCCGCGAGACCAGAATCCCGGAGGAAGGTACAGGTGCGGCGGAAAAAATGATGAGCATTCAGACGAGTTGAGAGGAATGCTACAATCTTTATTTTGCAAAGTCAGTTATATAGTGTAAAAAACAATTTATCACCCAGGGCAAGTTGTCAAACATAATAATAATAATTACAATGGTTGACTTATGGGTTTAATTGATCATATCTCTTTGGTTTGCTGTTTTTAAGAATAGACAATGACTTCTGTCCCTAGGCATGTGCGGGTAGCCACATCACTAGGGTATTATTTTCCTGTTCTTTTCCTTGTTCTTGTTAGAAATTACCCTCCACCCATTTTTCATTCTGTCTAAACACAAAGATCGATTTTTCTTCTATTCACTACCTGTCAACCCACTGGCCAGGGGTGCAAGCGGGGGTATAAAAGCAGAATGATTATAGTTAATAGTCTATGTTTCCATGACGGTAGCCAAGCAATAATTTTCAGCTTATACACAAGTGATTGTTTCTCATGCTATGTAGGTAAGCAGAGTCACTCAGGCAGTTAGCGTCTGAGCTCATTGTTACAAGTTTTATGATTAACAGAATGTGGTTAATTCCTGTAAGATTTCTAAGTGATTTCTACTAATGTTTCTCTTTTCCCAGTCCCCTATTTTATCGTTATAAAAATTCCATTCCTTCACTATTCCATATTAATGATATTAATAGCAAGGTTACAAAACATGTAAGGAGAGACAGGAAAGCCAGCCCACATATCTCGCTGCTCTGCAGCCGAGACTGTCCCCCGGTGACTCTGTCATGCCGCAGGGGTGTTTTGGCTCCCGACACTTCTGCTAGACCAAGCACCTGGAGGAAAGGCACCACATTTTCCTGCTCTTTAATTCATTCAGTCTACTTACTGAGTATCTAGTATGTGCCAGATTCTTGGTTCTCCATTTCTCGTCCTCTATCTCCCAACCTAGTACCTGGCAGGAAATTGGTGACCTGTAGGAGTTCAGGACAGATTGCTTATTTACAGATGAGGAATGGCTCTTTGAGTAAATGCATGGTGAGTGGTGGAAGGACAGGTAGATGGTGGTTAAATGGATTCATAGATAAATGGTTGATGGATACATTTTAATACAATAGCCTTAATTTGATCCTACAGCCCTCCCCACAGCCACCGCCCATTTATTTTGCTTCCCTTTGCATCAAAGGTCTTGTTTATATTGTCTTTAATGCCTCTTCTCTCTTAAATCCATTCCAATCACTCTTCTACCTGCTCGCCCTACCCCCAGCAAAAGTACCCTTGTCAAAGTCACCATGGCACAATACTCAGTTCTCAGTCTTCAGCTTCAGACGGACTGATCAACAGTTTTAACACCATTGACCACTTCCTGCTCCCTACTACACCCCTCTATTTTCACGGGGGGTCCAGGCCTCCACACTCCCCAGGCTCTCCTACATCATGGTTGCTCCTCTGCCTCTTGGAACCCTCCTGTTGGAGTGGTCCAGGACTCAGTCCCTTGGTGTTCTCAGCCAGTCTCATGTCCATGACTCCAGTTCTGTATCTTCAGTAAGACCTCTTCCCTGAACTTCAGTACATATATCCAGCTGTTCACTCAATGTCTCCTCTAGCATGTCTAAAAGATATCTCAAATGCAACACCACCAAAGCCCAGCCTCTTGTTTTCCCCAAAATACCTTGCTCATCTCATCTGGTGGTACCTTCACACTCACAGCTGTTCGACCCATGACACCTTAGAGGCATCCTTGACACCTCCCACTCCCTCACACTCCATATCTGAAACATCATCAATTCTGTTATCTCCACCTTTTATCTATACCCAAAGTCCATTCACATCTCGCCACCTGCACAGCCACTGCCCCGCTGAGCCACTGGAATTTCTCAATAGAATTATTGCAACATCCGTTCTACTCTCCCCAGAGTCCTTTCAAAAGCCCCAAAGCTCCAGATGGTCTGAACCTCCTTTACCTCTTTGAACTCACCCATGACCACCTCCCTCACTTGCCCCACTCCAGCCACACTGACCTCATTGGCCAGCACACCAGTCAAGCTTCCTCTGGGCCTTTGCATAAGCCAGACCCCGTCCCTAAACATTTACCCTCCAGAGAGTCTCATGGTATCCACTGGAACACCTTAGTCATATGGCCACTGTCTGCCCCCACCCTCCCTTCCGGATCCTCTTTATCCACCCTTCTACTTTTTAAAAAACCTTTCCCTGCTAATACCTATCACACCTTCTAACATGCCCTATAATTAAGTATTTATTATGTTATTTCCTGCATGTTTTCTTTCTACTGGGATGTAGGCACAGTTTTTGTCTGTTATTTTCACTGCAACCTCCACAGCCTATGGAACAGTGCCTGGCAAGTAGGAGGTGTTCGATGAATATTTGCTGAATAAATGAATGAAATATAAATGGTTTGATTGATGCTGAAAAGGTATATGGGTGGTGGATGGATGATGGTTAATAGAGGGGAAATGAAGAATGGAAAGATAGTAGTAGAAAGTTGAATGGATAGATAGTAGGGAATGAGTTATAGGTGAATAGTAAATGGATGGATGGGGGATGAATAAATAGGGAGAAGAATTGAGACCATTCAGCTACTATTTACTGAGCACTTACTGTGGGCCTGGCACTATACCATGCACTGGAGATATGCTTGTGAGTCAATCCAGCTGGCACCTGCCCTAAGGAAGCTTACAGCTTAGTGGAGAAGACAGATATACATAAAATATAAAATATATACTATAACAGATATATAATATATGTAATTATATAGCATTAATGTATAATAATTACATATAATTTAATACATATATAATTCCAAATTATAATATGTGAAAGATATACTATGAAGGAAAAGAACAGGATGCTCTAAGAGGGAATAAAATAAATGAATGATGGAAAATGGGTAATAAATGGGTAGATGGAAGTGGGTAGGACTTAGGCTGGGCTGCTTTGCCTTAATGGCCTCGGCCAGCAGCATGCGGCATTCATTTGTAGACCTGTCTGCACCCTTCAGCTCTAATGTCAGAGAGACTCTCCTCTCTCTCCCTGGCCTGACTCAGCACTGCCTTTGCCCATCCCCAGTGGCCCTGCCCTGACCCTGCTGACTCACAGTGTCAGGCTGGTCAGAGGACAGCTCCATGGGACCCACAGTTCGACCCAGCCCTTTAAGCATCCTCAGTCTGAGAGATGGTAAAACAACCAGAAGGGTGACCAGCAGGTGTCAAGCTTTTGATGCCTGCGCCTAAGCACAGCTCTCCTGATTTTCGAAAGAATATCTCTAATGAGGCTTGAGGCTAGAGTCGAGGTTTCCCTAGGGACTAGGGTCAAGGGTAATGAAGTAGAGCTAAGACTATCTGCAGGAGGGTAACTCTGCAGGAGTGTAACTCAGTCAGGAGCTGGTCAGTGGTCAGCATGAGAAAAGTGGGCACCCAGTCAACGACCAAGTCAGTGCTCAGTTTGGGCCCTGGGTCAGGATTTAGCCATGGCCAGGGGCAGAGATGAGGCTATGTTCAAGGTTCCAGGTCAGAGTTCAGTTGGAGTCCAAAGTCAGAAAATTAGAACTCAGACTGTGACCAGAGTCAAGGATCAGGGCTCAGTCAGTTCCCAGGGCACAGGCCAAGTCTCCTTTTTCTCCAGCAAGGGACCCAGTGGGCAAGTTGGCTCTGGACTCCTTTGAGGAGCACCTTCCGGCCTAAAGTCCCATCCCCCAGACAGATGAGCAGCACCTTCTTCAAACCCTCCCTCCTATCCCCTACCACGCCCTAAGGGCCAGTCCTGGGTTGATGACCTCCACAAGGCCTGATGGTTCTCACTCTGGGACCCCAGGGGACCAGGACAGGGGTAGGGGATATGGGGCAGGGCTCTGTGCCTGACCCAGGAGGGAGCCTTATGCAAGATCTTCTGATGTAACTGGCTGTTGGTTGAACACTTTGGCACCCCTCCCATTCCCTACCCATCCCACAAGCTTTTCTCAGAATGGGAGGGCCTGGGCAACGGCCTGGATGGAACATACATAAAATCTCTCCTTCCTTCCCTAGCCTAAGGGCTTCCAGGAGGCAATCAGGCAGGCGGGAAGGCCCAGAGAGATCAAATGACAGTAATTCAGCACCAACTCCAGTATTAGGAGGGGATCAATCTGGCGCCCCCTCCTCTTCCCTTCTGGAAAGTGACTGAGAGCATTAGAACCCCTGGAAGTTCAGAGAGCCCCACCCCTGACACACAGAGCAGTAATTATGTGGCTGAGGCAGAGAGGCACTGGCAGCTGCCCAAGGTCATCCAACTGTCAGAGACAAGGTCAGAACCAGAAGCAAGCTTTCCTCCTGTGGTTTCTAGCTCCTCCCATCACAGGTTGGGGAGAGGACCCTCATCCTTGAGGAGGGCATGGGACCTCCCTGGGAACTTTTGAGCAATCTCAGGTCAGTTTCTGAAACAGTGAGCCAACGTGGGCTTTCGAACTGCACTGACCTGGGTTTACACCCCTCTGGTTTGCCCTGTGATACTAGGCAGGATACTTCTCTTTGACGCCTGGTTTTCTCACCTGTGAAGAAGACACACATTCATCCTTAGCTCACAGAGTTGCAGTCAGGATTACATGAGAAAGCAAATGAAGGACACAGTCCAAGCCTACCACATGGGGGATTCTCAGGAAATGTGTTCCTTTCTTTCCCTTCACCTTCAGCTCTCAAAGGGTGTGTGTGTCTGGGGGCCTGGGGGAGAGGTGGCATCCTGGGCTCTGCGGAAATAATATTAACTACTTATCAAGTGCTTACCATGTGCCAGGAACTCTCCTAAGCACTTTAACTACAGGGCAGCTCCATAGTGCAGTGGTTAGTATGGCTGCTTTACATGCAGAAGGTCCTGGGTTCGTGCCCCAGGAGGAGCCACAGACCATGCCCTGGGTGTGCCAGGCCCAGAGTGCATTCCAGTGCATTCCACAAGTGTTGGAAGGAGACACCCTCTCTTCAGAGATCCAGTTTATAAGGAGAGAAGGTAACATCCTTAAGTCAGGGGTGGAAGTGTGTGGGGGGGATCAAAAAGGGGAAAAAGAAATAAACACTTTACCTGTATTAACTCAGTTAACCTCCACTTAATCCATAACAGTTCCCAATAATAATAAACAGTTTGATATCCCTATCAGGAGCATACTATTAACAATTCCATTTTATAGATGAGGGCTCTGGGTCTCAGAGTAGCTAAGTGACTTACTCAGTATCATACAACTGGTATAGGCCCAGGAGGTGGCATAAAGCAGTGGACAAATACCACTTAGGGTTAGAGCCAGACTATCTGCTTCCAATCCCACTGTCCCCTTACTCCTTAGGCTGGTGATGTCACTTCTCTGAGCCCCAGTTTCCTCAGCTGCCTCCAGGGATGAAATGAGCAACTTGGTGGAGAGGTTGGAGGATGCAGTGAGATGATGTAAGGGAAGCACCACACGGGGCCATGCTCAATCCACGAGCACGAGAATCACATTCTTCATGAAGAAAACCCAAGCTCACAGGGCAGAGCCAGATCACCCAACAGGCCTGTGGCTGCCACTGGGCCACCGCTGGGCTGATGCTGCTCAGGCACTGGCCTGCCTCCTTTCCTGGGGCCTGAGCCAGATTCAGATAATGAAGGATTTCTGCAAAGCTCCCAGAGAAGGGGTCTGTTCCCAGAGTCCTATTAAGTGCTCCCCAAGAGGAACACAGACTTGAGCTGCAACTCTTGAATCACCCACGGTATTTCCCAAATCAATTGGCCCAAATCCATTCACCCAACTGGATTATTAGTTCTATAACGTTTTTCTTTCAATCAGCTCATTTTTTAAAACTTAGGCAAATGTATTTAAAGTGGAAAATTTAAATTATTAACCTCAGATAGAAAGCCACTATTGTTTGCCATAGAGGGGAAGTAACTATAAAATTAAATACCAGAAAAGCAAAACAAGATTCTTAAATCCTAGTTAAATCTTGTTTCTTGCTGGAGGCTCTGAGCTGAGCCCTGCTCTCTCTTCCTTAATAAGTGAGGTGTTAAACACACAGAAGCGGTTAAATGAGATTCCCCCCCCCCCACGGGTATTGAAAGAACAGGAAGAAAATCAAAAGGAAATATACATATTATGAAATGATTCAATTTATGTAACACAGTCTGGCGATCCTAAAACTGTCCAGCACCTACCATTGTTGTACATACCATATTTTGGAAAACATTGACCTAATCCAACTTTCTCTTCCTATTTTCCGGATAAGGAAACTAAGGCCCCAAAGAGAAGGTGACTTGTCCATGATCTCACAGGGTCAGTGACTTCAGCCAGACCTGGAATCTAACCAGAACTCTTTCCAAGGCATCGTTTCACTTTTGTGGGAAGACCTTATAATGAAGAAAGCTTTAAGGACACTAACGGTGAAATTTCAGGCAACCACGGTCACCAGTGTCACCTGGGTGGAATGAACGGTGTTAGGTGTGGCTCCTATCATAGTAGTCCACAGTACCCCCTCATCCCCTCCTCCTTCTCTCCGCTCTTGGAGTATAGCCCTCCAACTTTCCCCCAGCACTGAGGGTCAGAGACTGGGCTCATGAGAACTATAGCAAATAGAAATGTTGGCTGCTTGGCTCAGACACCTGGGTAAGGATGTTCTGAGCCTGGAAAGAAGGGAATCCGTGAAAGTGAAACTCTCTCACTGGGAAAGTGCACATTTTTGCATTTAACTTTTGGGGGATTGGTCACCATTTATTTTCTCTCTTTTTAACTAATGCTTATATAGTATTTATTTTCCAGGTACTATACAAATATTGTCATTTAATCCTCATGACAAATCAATGAAGTAAGTACTATTCTTATCCCCATTTTACAGAAGAGGAAACTGAGGCATGGAGAGCTTAAGTAATTTACTCAAAATCTCACCACTTGGAATTGGTAAAATTTGAACCTGGGAAATGTGATTTGATTATGACACAAGACTGTCTCAGTGTAGTTAATCCTTAAGACTACAATGCAAGGAGAGTATAATTAATCACATTTTATAGATGCAGAAACTGAGGCTCAAGGCTATTTGGCATCCGTGTCATAGACCCAGCAGACTCCACTTCTTTGCTACACTCCCTGACAATGTGTCAGAAATTCTTTTTTTCTTGCATCAGATGGGTAATGTGCCGATGTCATAACAAGGTTTGAGGAAGGCACATTTCACACAACAAAATGAACAGCCAATCATCATGTTTATGAACTGCAGAAGGATCTGTGTCAGGAATTCTTGGTCTAAGGTTGTGCTACTCCGTATGGTCACATGTGGCTATTAAGCATTTAAAAGGTGGTTAGTGTGACCAGGGAACTGAATTTTTCATTTTATTGTTGTGATAGGACAACATTTCACTTTCACCATCGACAATTTAGCTTTCATGCTGATTTGTGTCCAAACTAAATGTAAAATACACGCCAGATTTTGAAGACATTAGTATAAAAAAAAATTAGATGATCTCATTAATAATTTGTAATTATCTGCTGCTATAACATGGTAGATATATTGAATTAAATAGAATATATTAACAAAATAATTCCACCTGTTTTATTTTATTATTCTTTAACGTAGTACTAGAAAATTTGAAACTACATATGTGGCTCATGTTATGCCCTTTTGGAAAGTGCTGGTCTAGAGGACTGCGATTTGACACCCCCAACCATGACTAGGGCCTCAAACTGGGGGTTAGACCCAGGGTGGGGTTCCAGAGAACATACACTTACAAGGGCAAGCTGAGGCTGCTGGTTTGCAAAGATTGTGAAATGTCACTGGCCAGTGTGCGCACTGGGGTCAGTGGCTCCGGGTTCAAATCCAGATCTACTGAGCTGGGTGATCTTGGGTAAGCCCCTCCCCTTGACTCATCTGTAGAATGTAGATGCTGGTGCCCTGCCATCTCATAGTTCCTTAAATGCCTCAGAGTCTTTGCACTTACTTTTCTCTATGTCTCCCCCTCACATCTTTGTATCATCACCCCTTTTCTTCTTAAAGATCTTACTTTAAGCATCACCTTCCTGATGAGCCCTACTGAAAATAGCCACTCCTCAGTTGTATCTATAGAGAACAAATCTATTCTGTTTTATTCAAGAAAATACATATTCTTTTAAAAATGATTTTGGTTTATTGATTTTGTTATTGACAATGGTCTGTCTCCCCACTGATTTATAGGTCAGTGAGGACATGAGTCATGACAAGCATGGGTCTGACACAGCATAAAATAAAGTTAGGAATGTGTGAGTAAACCCAGCTCAGTGCTGGCTTCATAGAGGTGCTCAGAAGACAATCATCCCTGCCTTTCTTTGTCCCTTACAGCTGTGGGATCTTCTGACTTAAGTCTAGGTGTCCTGGTGTAGAAAATGAGTTCACTTATTTCTCCCAGGCAGGGGAGTTTCCAGAGCTAAATGAGACCCCAGAATTCCTTGGTGTACCCTGAGGCTCTGAGACACAGGAGAGCTGGTCCTTGAGGTTGTGGAACTAAAGAAAAAAAGGTGCATTCCCCTCTCTGAGCCTCTTCTGTGTCCACTCTTTTTACTGAACACCTATGATGTGCCACGCACTGTTCTAAGCATTTTGCTGACTTCTTCGGTCCAAACAACAGCTCTGTGAAGTGAGTACCATACTATTACGAGCCCATTTTATACTGGAGGAAACTGAAGCAGGTTTTAAGTAGCTTTCCTGAGATACATCCGCAGTGGGTCAGGGCAGAGTTGGGGTGCACTCAGGCAGGTTGGCTCCAGAGTGCTTGCGCTTACCCTAGGCTCCAGTGCCTTTGTCAAATGAATGCTGAGAAGCCCACCTGACCTCAGGCCTGCCCAGGGCACCACACTGGCCCGTTTGAACCCCTGAGTCAGCTCCTATATATCTGTGGTTTTTGCAAAGCTCCTGGACTGTTTTCCCATAGCTGGGTCTTGGGCTGCCCCTTAGTAGAATGGGGAGCCTGGAGCTTCCTTCCTGTCAAGAGTTCTCTGAAGTTTAATAAAGCAATGGTGGAAACGTGCTTTTATAAACGGAAAGCACCCGGGAGGCTCACTGTTTGCTCTTTTTCTCTTCAGCACCTTCCCGAGGACGTTCTTCCCATTTCTCAGATGGAGAAACTGAAGGTCAGAAAAGCAAAACGCTTTTCTCCAAGACGATGGAAGTTTGGTGCCTACACCCAAACCTCGGGCACTGGGCGGGAGGGGAAGGAGGTGGAGACGAGACACCCCTAGAGGGCCAGAGTGGCGAGGGGTGTCCGGGCCGGGAGCGGGGACCCGACGGGAGGGGCCAGGGCCGGGCCGGGCGCCCTCGGGCGTGACCCCGAGGGGCGGAGCGCGGGGAGATGGTGCAATCCCCGAGCGCACCAGGCGGCGGCTGATTAGCTCAGGTTTACATCATCCCGGCCGGAGACACAGCCCGGCGCCTGGCGTTCCCGAGGCACTCGCGGCGGGAGCGGCCGTGGCTCCTCACGCGTCGGGCTGCGGGGTCGAGAGCAGCGCTCCAGCGGGTCCTACGCTCAGCCGCAGCCGAGACGGCCCCAGGCCCCCGAGGTGCCCAGGCAAGCCTGCAGGAGGGCGAGGTCCCCAGGCAAGCCTGCAGGAGGGCGAGGTCCCCGCGCGGGCAGGGAGCCGGCAGGTCCGAAGGGCGGTCCTGCGGAGGGTGGCGGGAGGCTCGCTGGCGGCGGCGCCGGGCTGCTGCGAGGTTCAGGCACAGAACAGCCCCGCCGTCGGCGGGGGGCGGCGATCTGGGCGGTCTTCCTGCCAGGCCTCGGGTGGTGCGCCCCGCACCCCCACCCCCAAGTGTGGCGGGCTCCGGCCGCGGCGAGGGTGCGCACCGCGCGCGTGGCGGCTGGGTCCTGGGGGCTCAGGGAGCGAGGACTGGGGTGTCCCGGTGTCGCCCCGAGAGAGGGGTGCGCTTGTCTGTCTGACTTGGGTAGGGCGGGGAGGTCTGTGTGTGAAGAGCTCTAAGAGGCACCGGGGCACTGAGGGACTCTTTGTAGGGTCTTTGTCATCGTGGACGTGTGTCTGCGGGGGTCCACGGAGCCTGCGGGGTGTGAGCGGGGATGTGTCTCGGGGACTGTGCGAGTTGCGGGGAGCCCCTGGTGGCAGGTGCTGGCTGCCCGGGCGACATGGTCCGGACCGGGCTGGGTGCCCTGAGGGAAGGGGACCGGAGCAGTGGGAGCGCGGATGCCGGCCCCAGGTACGTGCTAGAGCCCGGCCGCAGCTGCGCAGCTGGTGGCGCGGCCGCAGGCCTGGTTTGGTGCCCGCGGACCGGGGTGCTGAAGACGGGGGTGTGGCTGGGGGGGGCGCAAGTCCGCCCCTTCCCCCGGCCCTCGGGCCCAGCCTTCTTCCTGCGCCTCACCCTGGTCCCCTCGCTGCTCCACTGAACTTTCTGCCCCGAAACACCGGCGGCCGCCGCTTCCGCTCCCAGGGGGCCTGGTGTCCGTGCAGGGGGCGCGGAGCGCGGCGTGCCAGCCTGTGTGCGGCCTTGCTCTATCAGTCCTGCAGTCCTGAGTGTGACAGTGGGAGAGTTGTGTGTGTGCGTGCACGCTTGCCTGCGGGAGAGGTGTGTGTTGCTTAATTTTGTGTGCGCCCCTCTTTGCCCTGGATGAGCCCCTGGGCGTGTACACCTGTCTGCCCTGTTGTGTGAGTGTATGTTTGGTACGACTTGCCCTTATTGGGGGTGGGGGCGTGGGGGCGGGGGAGGGTGTCAGGGAACAGCAAGAGGTATGTACATAGGAGCTGCCTTCATCCTACAGTACTGATCCAGCAGTGCGGCCTGCAAAGTCCTTTGTTCAACTATAGACTCAGATACCCCCTGTCCAATGGAATGGGGGTTCCCTTCCTTGCTCCTAAGGCAGTCCATGCATTTGGGAGCAGCAAGACTGGCGAGGTGGGCATCAGTCTAAGAATTGACTCTGGGTGATATTAATCCTGTCTCAGACTGTTGGACAGGTCTTTGGGCTGAAGTCTGTCTCCCTCTAACATCTCATATTTGGACCTCGTTGTCCCTCATCTGGAGTCTAAATTGGCAGGCAGATGGGTCCTAGAGAAAACCTTTCTGCCCTGACATGCCATTGCCATCTTCTCCACTCAGTACACAGTTACACAGCTGTGAGGGTGGTGGCTTCTTACGCCATTCAATGAATAAATCTTGGGAACTTTGAGAGACCTCCCCTCCCTGCCTCACTTCTCACCTGATGATGAAACTGTGTTGGCTGGTGGACTAACTCTGCATATGGACCCTGTGATTCCAGTAGTTCCAGGGCCATCAGGCAATTGTAGATAAAATTCACAGCTGAAAAAAAAGAAATCCACTCTATCTGTTTTGAAATGCTCAAATATTGAAAGAGAAAATTCCCTTGCCTCCTGTCCAAATCCAAATCCCTTCCTCTCCTGGAGGTCTCCCAGGAGGCCAGGGACTCCTGTGGTCAGCTTAGTCTGGGTGTTTCCTGCTAATGATGGATGTTTAACTGTTTCTATCACATGGGCTGCAGGAATGACCTTATATTTGCATTATTACATCAGTATGCAGAGAGCTTCCTGGTCTCTTTCAGAACTGTATAGTATTCTACTATATGACTATACCATGATGTTTTAACCAGCCTCCTACTACTGGACATTTAGGTGTTTCTTACCTTTTGCTATTAGACAGAAGGCTCTGATGAACAGCTTTTCACATATTTGGCAAGCATTTTAATTGGAGAATAATTTCGCAGAAGTGAGACACACAGTTAAGGATGTGTACACATTGCCAAATCATCCCCCGTAAAGGCTGTGCCAATGAACTCTCCCACCAGCGGAGGAAGAGAGGGGCCACTAAATAGCCTCACTTTAGCCCCTTTCTCCCTTTCATTCTAGATGCGAGTCACCCCTCTGGCAACTCCTATGGGTGTCTCCTCCAGGAAGAAGCAGTTGAAGTTGGATGATGACCTAGACACTGAGTGTCCCATAAGGAAACAAGCTCGAAGTGGACCCCAGTCCAGGCTTACCCCCTGCCCACTGCCTCTGAGTCTACCCCCTGCTCCAGTCCATGTCCCTACTGTGACCACTGCCTCCCGGCTTGGGCCCTATATCCTCCTGGAGCCTGAGGAGTGTGGCCGAGCCTACCGGGCCCTGCACTGCCCCACAGGCACTGAATATACCTGCAAGGTACGTGCTTTGGGGGTTGCTCGTCGCCAGCATCACAGGGGACCTTTAAAGGGCTTTCGCTTTAGAGGATTGATAGGACTGAGGGATCTTTATATTCATTTAGTCCTATGTTTATTGGAGAAAGAGCCAGTGAGCCCCCAACACTCTGTCAAGCCCCCTGGTTGGGATGAGACTAGAGGGGCAAATCAGATGGCCTTAGCCATGGGGAAATCACAACTTAGGGCCTCATAGTGTGATACATGTCACAGGGGTGGAGCTTAGGGGCCATGACAGGAGTACAGAGGAAAAACCTCCAAGGTATTCAAGGGGGGGTGTGAGAAAAGGCTGAGTAAGCGTTAGCCAGAGAGAAGTGGGGGATGGGAGGTCCAGGCAGGGAAACAGAGGGCTAGAAGAGCGAGAGCATGGCTCTTCAGAGAATCGACAGGACTTCACCATAGCTGATTGGAGAGGGTGTGCAGTCAGGGACGGGAGATGAGGGCTGGCATCCACTGGGGGTGAAAACATTGGGAAGGAGCTCCCACTGGGCTGTGGGGAGCCATTAAAGATATTTGCACAAGAGGATATGGTAGGTATCGAAAATCCTGGGACCCTGGAGGTTGTGGCGCCTACCATTTGGCTATTTCACAGATAAGATGATGGAGGTCAAGAGAAGGGCCATGCATAAAGCCACATAGAATCGGGCCTGGCTTTCTGCGGCAAGGTCCTGTGTTCCTGGCCAAAATCAGGGTTCTTGGCAGAAACTGGGAAATGGACAGGGCTAAAGCCCCCTAAGGGTCAGGCCCACATAGGACATTGGCAAGTAACAGGCCAAAAGAACAGAGCTGAGAAAGTATAACAGGTATTTACTGTATACCAGGTACCGTATTGATTGCTTAGTGTGCAAAATTCTTCTAATCTTTGCATAATCTATGAAGTGGTTACTGTTATTGGGCCCATTTTATAGATAGAGGACACTGAGGCTCAGAAAGATGTGGTTACTTGCCACGTCACAGAGCCAGGAGGTGTCAGAGCCGAGACAGGGCCTGGGAAGGCTGAGCCCTTGCTAGAATGGGTGGTCAGACACAACCAGGGCAGGTTTGCTCTTAGTGGGCAGGAGTAAGGAAGATAGGAGAGGGGATGCAGGTGATTTTAGCTGGGGAAGTCCGGGAAGACCTCTCTGAGTAGGTGACATTTGAATAGTGACTTTTGAGAATTGGAGGAGCCAGCCCTGTGAAGAGCATCCAGGCAGCAGGAAAGTCAAGTGCAGATGCACGGAGGCAGGGATATGCTGCTATAACTTTAAAAATGATGTCTGTTTTTTGGATCATTTCCTCCATGCCACCCAACTTTATTTTTTAGGACACAGGCTTACATTTTTTTCCTGATGAATTAAATATGTCCATGCTTTATTTATTTTTATTTTCTGTGTGACATAGCTAAAATAACAAGCAAAGAGTTTAAAGTCAGATGAACCAAAATGAATATACCAGTTTGGCTGCTGATTGGCTGTAGGGCTTCCATCCAACAAGTCCCCTTCCTTCTCTGAACATCTTTTCAAGACTGTGTTGAGGCTTCCATTTAATGTCCATAAAGCCTCCAGCTCATTTCCTGACAAACTCAGCCACTCTTACCATGTGCCCCGGTTCTGTCCCCTACCCCATTCCAGCCATGTTGATCTTTAGTTGGGTTTCTGGAGCTGATCAAGCTCTTTCTTGCCTCAGGGACTTTGCAGTGTCTGTGACCCCTGGAAAGCTTATCCCATGGGCACTTCTGAATCACTCAGATCACTTCTCCAGAATCCCTTCTGGACCGCACTTTCCAAAATAGGTGCCTCCTTCCAAAGTATTCTGCATCACAGCGTCCTTCTTAGTTCCTCTGCAATGCTTATCTGAATTGGTAAATATTTCACTTTTTGGCCTGTTAACTGCGTTGAATTGTGGGCACCCAAAGGGCAGGGACCATGGCTGTCAATCAAGTTAGATCCTCAGTGGCTGGCACAGGTATAAATGAATGAAAGGAAGAAAGAGCAGTGAATTCTAGAGAATGCTGATGATGATGATGATGGACGTAAAGTAACTTCTGCATCATCTGCTCTTCTGGATTTCCCCTGCGTTCAGGGTTCTTTTGTTTGAGTTACCTGTTAGTTTTTGATTATCTTCAGTCCATGTAAGGTAGCGTTCTAAGAGTACTTGCTGGCTTTGTGGCCTCTCAGCTTTGTCAGGGTTGAGCGGCTTGCTGAGGGAGCATTTGGCACAGTGCCTAGCACCTAGGAGTGTCCAAAGGGTTGGCTGTGGCTGTTTCCAAGGTCAGCCTCGGCTCCGTGCGGTTGCTACTTCTGCTCACGCCATGCTCCGCCCACAGGTGTACCAAGTCCAAGATGCCCTTGCTGTGCTGGAGCCTTACTCGCGGCTGCCCCCCCACAGGCACGTGGCACGGCCTGCGGAGGTCCTGGCTGGCACACAACACCTTTACACCTTTTTCCCGCGGCCCCATGGGGACATGCACAGCCTGGTGCGCCGGCGTCGCCGCCTCCCGGAGCCCGAGGCCCGCACCCTCTTCCGCCAGATGGTGGCTGCTGTGGCGCACTGCCACCAGCACGGTCTAGTCCTGCGAGATCTCAAGCTGGGTCGCTTTGTCTTCACCAACTGTGAGAGGTGAGTGTGGCCACAGAGAACTCACGCACAGACACACCCAAGAAGTGGGCCATAAGGGGGGAACTGAGGCTCAGGAAGGCAACAACCTATGCAAAGAGTGGAGAAGCCTGGAGAAGCGCTACTGCTTGGTTCTGGGTGGGGCGGGGGAGAAGCTAGCTCAGTCCTGTTGGAAGCCCCCAGGGGCGGAGCATTGCCTTTGTGACAATAGTCACAGGATGAATTGTATAGCTGCACTGACTTACTTGGCCTGGACTCTTACAAATATGAGATCTACACTATTACTGTCCCTATATGGCGGGTGAGGGAACTGAGATCCAGAGAGGTCAGTAATGCCTAAGATCCCACAGCTAAATAAATATTAAAACTGGGATTTGAACCCAGATGCGATTCCAGAGCCAGGGTCTTAGTTCCCTCTGAGCTGGAGAGGTGGGAGGCCTGGCTGGGCTTACCTGCTGACTCTGGGTGACCCAGTGTTTCTGGACCTCAGTTTTCCCATTGGTAGAGAAAAGGCTGGATTGTCAAGATGTTTCCAGGATTTCAAGGCTACAGACAACAGCTAAAATGGGCCCCAAGTTCCAACGCAGGAACCTTTCCTGTGAAACTGAAACTCAGTGATTTTTGGAGAGGGGACAGAAGGGGACTCCCAGGAGTATGCAGGGTATGTCAGAGAACTCTCCAAGCCAACATGTCCCCCAGGAACATCCATTGAGAGCACTGATTTCATTTCAAGATTTTTTTGTGGGGGGAGGAGGGTGACCCCATTGAACATTTTTAACTGTTTATTTTGAAATACTTTTAGACTTTCAGAAAATTTGTAAAAAATAATCTAAAGAGTTCCCGTATTTTCTTCACCGAGTTTCCCTTAATGTTAGCATCTTACATGACCATAGTACAACTACTAAAACCAAGACATTGATCTAGTACTGTTAACTAAACCACAGATTGGTTCAGATTTCATTAGTTTCCCACTATGTCTTTTTTCTGTCTGGGGGTCCGATCCAGGACCCCATCCTATACTCTGTCACCATGTCACCTTAGTCTCCTCCAATCTGAGACAGGTCCTCAGTCTTTCCTTGTCTTTCTGGACCTTGATACTTTTGAAGAGTACTTGTCAGTTATTTTGTAAAATGCTCCACAATTTGGATTTTGCTGATATTTTTCTCACAGTTAGGCTGAGGTTATGCAGCTTAGGCAAGAATATCACAGAAGTGATAGACCCTTCTTAGCACTTCATATCAGGAGATACATACCGATAATATGTATTACTCTGACGTCAACCTCAATCATTGGTGAGGGTGAGATTGTCAAGTGTCTACACTGTGGGTCCCTAATTTACCCTTTGTAATTAATAAACACCTTGGGTAATGTCTTGTAATAAAAAAGTACCTTGAGGTCCTTTGAGGCTATGCATATATTTACTCTGTTTCTCCTTAAACTTTCACCCACGAATTTTACCAGCCATCCATCTTCCCTGTAGCAGTTATTACTGTGATGTTTATCTAAGGGTGATTCTCTATTTCCTTCTTTCCTTCTACGTTTTATACTAAAATGAACATGCCTTCAGTGAGAAATGGAGTGTAAGATTTCTAATGATTTTTAGGCTAATGCACAACTTCAAAGTTTGAGCTTACGAATGGGTAAAATAACCCCAGACCTCCCAAAGGTGAGAAAGTGCTTCCTCCTCTTTTCAAGGCAACGGTTTGAGAAGCACTGTTGGTAGAAAAGGGACGGTAGAGTTAGACAGAGCTGGGTTCGAATCCTGATTCTCCTTTTTATCTGCTTGAGTCTTGACTTCTGCATCTGTAAAATGGGCCAAAAATGAGTAGATGTGCACACACAACACACACACACTTCTTTGTTATGATTCATTGAGTTAGTCAATGTTTGTGAAATGCTATCAGGCACCCATGAGGTGGTACCAGAGGAATTAGATGAATAGCAGTGAAATAGGTAGTTATTATTAAAGTAACTTAGAGTGCTCCGTGGGAGTTGTTTAAAGGAGAAGTTTCAAATGGTGGGCTACACATGCATTTTTTTTCTTTTTGGCCCCATGTACACGTTCATTTGTTTTCAATTGAAATTGGTTGCCAATATTTCAAAAAACTTGGACTTTGTCATTAAAATATGAATTCTGGCTTCTCTTGGGGAAAAATGGGAATGTGGTGCCCCTTTGGGAACTACGTGAGTGGTTCATAGTGCTGTCTCTGATGGGTGAGAACTGGGGTTCACATCCCAGCCCCACACACTGTGGCTGTGAAATGCTATCTTCCTCACAGGTTGTATGAGTATGAAATGAGGCACACCACATACGCAGCTTAGCTCAGGGCTGGTACTCAGTGGACAATCCTAAATATTGACTGTTGTTAGAGGTACCTTTTTAGGCAGGATTTGTGCTGAGATGTTTGGCACAGTAACCACTTCTTATTTCTCTCATATTTTTACCTGCTTGGATTCTAAGCTTGCATCTGGTTTATAAGAGGCTTAATGCCCTTGTCTCCCTCAGATCCCTCCTCAAGAGACAGTGGGAAATGTATTCCTCTCAGAGTCCTAGTTCAAATTTAATTGTTCTGTGACCTTGAGCAATGGCTTAACCTCTCTGAGCCTGGGAAACCTTATCTGTAAAATGGGCTCAATCATCCAGGCTCACAGGACTTGAGAAGTGGGTGCCATTCAGGGTGATAGTGTGGGCTGGTGGCTTGGGGCTCCCAGAAGGAGTTGACTCCTCTGTCTCTCCCCTTGCCACAGGACAAAGCTGGTGCTGGAGAATCTGGAGGATGCCTGTGTGCTGACTGGGCCAGATGACTCCCTTTGGGACAAGCATGCGTGCCCGGCCTATGTGGGACCTGAGATCCTCAGCAATCGGGCATCCTACTCAGGCAAGGCAGCAGATGTCTGGAGCCTAGGTGTGGCACTCTTCACCATGCTGGCCGGCCACTACCCCTTCCAGGACTCAGAGCCTGCCCTGCTCTTTGGCAAGATCCGCCGTGGAGCCTTCACCCTGCCTCAGGGCCTCTCAGCCCCTGCCCACTGCCTAATCCGTTGCCTCCTTCGACGAGAGCCAGCTGAGCGGCTAACAGCTTCAGACATCCTGCTGCACCCCTGGCTGCGAGAGAACCCAGTCCCCTCAGTCCCATCCATATCCCACCTCTGGGAGGCCGACCAGGTCGTCCCTGAAGGACCGGGACTGGAGGAGGCTGAGGAAGAGGAGGGAGAAAGAGAAGTGGGTCTATATGGCTAAGGCTACCCTACCAGACTCAGCTGCAAACAGTGGGTTGAGTCTGGGTGTCTCCAAGTTCTCTCCTGCCTCTTGGAACTGATAAACCTTAAGTGCCTTCTTAGTAAAGAGAAAAAAGGAGGCATGTGTGGAGTGTGTGGTTGCACGCTCATGTGGATCTACACGCCTGTGCACATGGGCTTGTGCATTCAATAAGTCCTCCTTGGGAGCTTGTTGTGTGCCACAGCCTGTTCTTGGTTCTGGGAACACAGCCGAGAACAAAAAAGACAAAACTCCTGCTCACAGAGCTGACAGTACTTTTCCACACCCATAGACCAGTGTCTGCACTGGGCTGGGCACAGTTAGTGCAGGTGTCACTGTCCACTTGTGCTAGTGCCTCAGCATGTCTGTCCTAGGACAGTCCCTTTCACAAACAACCCAGATGCCTTTGTATCTTGTTCCTTTCAGAGAAAGGGAAGCATCTTGTGCCAAAGGCTCCAGGCCTCTCCCCTTCAACTTAGGACTCCAGAGCACTGGCTATGCCGGGAATTCTGTACCTCTTGGTCAGGCCTGAGCCAAGGATTTGGGCTGGAAGATTAAGAATGCAAACTGTGAGACGGGTCCTCATCTAACTCCAGGAGTGGTTTGGAATGAGGGTCCACACTTGTCTGCCTCAGTGGCCCCTGAACTGAGCCCCAAAGTGGGGGGACATATTAGGTGGGATCTGCCCCCGGCCTTCTAGAAAGTCCTAAGCCCAGTTCTGGGGACACTTGGGGTCCAGGACCCCATATCAGCACTATAGATTTGGGATGCCATGAGTATATAATTTTACCTTGTGCCTAATAAAGAAGTTACGAAATACTTTTATTTTCCTGGACATTTTTTCTATCCTCTCATTGTTTTCCCCTGCTTTCCAAACCAGCCCCGTGGTGAAAGGCCAGCGGGCCTGTGTCTCAGCCTCATTGGAGTGATTTGTGAGGACAGACTCCCTATAGTCCAGCAGGTCCTCTGGACTCCCTCTCTTCCTCTGGAGGCAGTGGTGTCTCCACTGGGGTAATTTTGGGCTGCAGTTAACTGAAAGCCTGAGTCAGTGACTTAAAGAAGGAAGAGTAGGTGGAGAAAATAAATGGCATAGATAATGGAGGCTCTGTTCATGCCTCTGGTGACCAAATCAAAGTTGTAATGGAAACAAGGAGCAGCAGCAAGGAAAAGTCACCTGGGATCTTGAGGAATAAGCCATAGAACTAGGGAGAAATCCGAGAAATCACCCTGCAACGGCAGAAGGTAGGATGAAGCGAGGAAGCAGGGCTGCCCAGTCTCCAGAGGCTAAGTGAGATGGAGGCTGCGGCAGTGGCAGAGGACCTTAAAGGAGCCGTGACCACAAGAGGATTTTTGCAGTGACGACCTGCTCACTCTGAGCACCAGTGCCAATTTGGCTGAGTGCAGGGGGCACCAGGGACTTACAGGGAGACATTGTCAGAGTTAGGGCCAAGGCAAGACTTTCTGGGTACAGAAGTGCCCGTGGTATCCACTGTTCCCTGTTGAGCCCTTCCCCCACCAGTGCGCGGACATAGTGCCTCCATGGCCCTGACGTTGTCAAACTGGATGATAGAGGTTGTTCTGCCCAGAGGAGTCCCTGAAACCCCGCTTCCCCCAAATCATGACCCCACCCAAGCCACATCCAGGTATAAGCTCAATGCTGTGCTCCTTGCTGAGCAGCACCTAGACTCACACTGGAGGCAGCTGGCCTCGGTTTCCGGTGTGGCCTTTTGAGGCAACAATAAGCACAGTGTCTGGGGATTGTTTGCTGAATCTTAACAGGTGGTCCTGGAGGGGTAGAGGCTTGGGCTAAATTTGACCTGCAACTGAACCCCTCTCAAGACTGTGCCACTGGACTCCTACTTCACAAATCCACACTAATAAGACTGGGAGACTTAGAAGCTTTGCTTAGTACATAGAAACAGACACAGAAAGGCAGCCAAAATGGGAAGACAAAGAAGCAGAAACCATGTGAGAGAACAGAACAGAGATCCAGATATAATGGAGTCAAGTAATCTAACAGATGCAGAGTTCAAAACACTGGTTATAAAGATGCTCAATGAACTTTTGGGAAGTGTGAACTTCAACAAAGAGATAAAAAGCATAAAAATGGAATGGAAATGGAAATTATAAAAGGGAACCAGTCTGAAATGAAGAACACATTATCTGAGATGAGAAGCATATTAAATAGAATAAATGAATAAACAAAGTGAATAAAGAAAAGGATCAAATGACCTACTTAGAGGACAGGAAAGCCAAGGACGCTCAATCAGAATGACAAGAAAAAAGATGCCAAGGCTATAAAACTAATTTAAAAAGCATATGGGACATTATTAAGGGTTCAAATATCTGTCTGATCAGTGTATCTGAAGAAAATCAAGATGTTGAACAGCTGTTTGAAGAAATAATGATGGAAAACTTCCCTAACCTGGTCAAAGAAATGGACATAAAACCCCAGGAAGCTCAAAAATGTTTGAATCCCAGAAATCAGGGATCCAAAGAGGCCCATACCAGACACATCATAATTAAAGTGCCGAAGGTTAAATATAAAGAAAGAATATTAAAAGTAGCAAGAGAAAAACAGATAGTTACCTATAAAGGAACACCCATAAGACTGGCAGTTGATTTCTCAAAATAAACTATGCAGGAGAGAAGGGCTTGGTGCAAAATATTCGATGTGATGAAGTCCCAGAATCTGAAATCAAGGATACCTTATCCAGCAAAGCTATTATTTAGAGTTGAAGGACAGATAAAGATCTTCCCAGATAAAAATAAGCTAAAGAAACTCATCACTACCAAAATGTTGGAGCGACTTTTTAAAGAAGAAAAAACATGTATCAAAAACAAGAATAAAGAATGGTAACAACTACATTTTTATCAATAAGTACCTTAGATGAAAAAGAAGTACTCCAACCAAAAGATAGAGTGGCTGGAATGGATAAGAAAACAAGACCCCTACATATGCTGCCTACAGGAGACTCACTTCAGATTACAAGAAGATGGAAAAAGATTTACTTTGATTGGCCTAGAAGGTATTTGAGTCAGACAGAGAAAGATAAACACTATATGTGAAATCTAAGAAAAAGAACAGACTAATCAAAAACAGACTCACAAATATAGTGGACAATTTGGTGACGATAGAGGGGAAGGGATTTAGGGGGTTGGGAGAATGGGGTGAAGGTTTAAACAAGTACAAATTAGTAACTGATGGATGGTCATGGGCATGGGGAGCATGGCCTAGGGGATGCAGTTAGCATTAATATGTTGGCTAAGTGGAGGTAGGGAGCAACTGCAGGGATTGTTTTACGAACTATATAGATGTATAATCAATGTATTGTATACTTGAAACTAATTAAAATAAATAAAAATTTGTTAAAGCCAAAAAAAAGGAAGCATATTTCACACAAAGCAAGAAGTCAATAGGTGAATAGGTGCGCTGAGCTTCAAGGCTGTTGAATCAGCTCTCATAACTGTTAGCAAGAACCTGGCTTCCCCTCTTTGCTCTGTGGTCCCTGGTTTCACATTAGAGAGATCCATGACTTGAGGAACAGAATGGGTGGCATTGTAGTACTTGAGAACTCAGTACTCTGGAGTCAGGCTGCTTGGTGTCTCTGGGTCTCAGCCTGTTCCACTCCTCTATGGCTAAGCCCATCTCTTGAGGCTGGCATTTGTCAGCGCAGGCCTCCTGGCCCAGCACCACTGACATTGGGCAGAATACAGCTTCTCAGATTGGTTGGGTGGGCCCCTGCATCAGTCCCCAGAGGATGCTTCTGTAAAATGCAGGTCCTTGGACTCTCCCCAGAGAATGCCTGGAGTTCTGACTCCTGACAAGCCTCCTGGTGATGTTGCTGTGTGCCCAAGTTGGAGAACCTTTGCGCTGGGAGAAATCTGGACTCCTGGGAACTCAGAACTCATTTCAGCTCCTTTCTGTGCCTGTTTGACTCCAATCCAGGTGTAAAATGGGTATAAATTCTATTTGCCTGTGAAGCTAGGATAGGCTCATAGGTGTGAGAGAGCTTTATCAGAGGTCAAAATCTGAGCCACCACTTCCACTGTATGTGCCAACATTATGGGAAAAGATGTATAGCCCTCATCCCTCATCATCCTCTTCCCTCTTATTTGGCTTTGTGGTTCTTTATAGCACTTAGCACTACCTGGCAGAACATTCTAGATGTGTCTGCATTAATTTTGTAAGGCCAGTGACTCTGTTTTGTTTACAACTGTCTCCCCAGCTCCTAGAATAGTGGCTCGCACACAGAGCTGCTCAATAAAGATGTGTTGAATGACTGAATAAGAGTAGTTGTTATGCAGAGCCTAGAACAAAGCCAGGACACTTACTAGGGATGGTTAATGTTTACTGAGCACTCACTACATGCTGAGCATGGTTTTAAGTGCTTTACATCATTAAGTGCTTGACACCTGATATCCATGCCCTTGTGTGGTTCCTTTGCACACTGAGCTAGGCTGACCAGTGTAAGTAATAGGAGAGTGTGAAAATGATGAGTATGACTCTCCAGAGTAGGCTATAACATATATTGTGGCTTCTGTCTTGCTCCTCTGGATCGTCTGCTCTGGGCAATGCCAGCTGCCATGTGGCTAGGACACTCAAGTAGGCCTATGGAGAGGTACACGTGGTGAGGGACTTAGACATACTGCAGATAACCAGCACTAATCAGTCATATGAGTGGTTTTTCTTGAAAATTGACCCTTCAGTCCCATAGAACCATTGGATGACTGAAAACCCAGCTGAAAGCTTAACTACAACTTCATGAGAGACCTTGAGCCAAATGATGTAAGAAGCTTCTCCCGAATTCTTAACCCATAGAACCTGTCATTTTAAGCTGCTAAGTTTTGGGGTAATTTCTTTCATATCAATAAACAATAATTGATACAGATCCTCACAGCAAACCTATGGAGGAGGGACCATAATGATCACCATTATATAGAAGGGAAAACTGAGGCCCAGAGAATGGGAATCTCTTGTCCATGGTCACACAGGTAGTGTAAATTCAGGTTTCAATGGCTACAGTCTACCCACTCGGATGAAGGAAGTCCAAAGTGAATGCCAGCTCTGCCCTTGAAGGGTGAAGGGTAAGACCAGAACGCCTGAAAGAATCTATCTGCCCCCAATACAAACTTGTGCAGATGACTTCAGGGCTGAAGAGAAAATGAGCACTATAAACTGACAGGGGCAGTAGGAGAGAACAAGGCAACAAGAGTGAAAACCAGAAGAAACAGACACTCAGAGTTCAGATATCAACATTATCATCAGACATGGTTTATAAAAAAAAAATGTTTACTGGGCTTAAGTAAATAACAAGCTTGAAACTATCACTAAAGTGTAAGAAATTATTATCAAGTGATACAACAGATTTAAAAACTTAACAGAACATCTATAATAAAAAATATAATAACCAAAATTAAAAATCAAAAGATGGGTAAAACAGCAAATTAGATGTGGCTAAAGAGGGAATTAGTGAGACAGAACTCAGACATCAATCACAGGTTCAAGAGACTATATATTTTCACCTTATAGTGAAAGTGCAGAAAACCAAAGACTAAGATAAAATCTTGAAAGCACTCGGAGGAGATAAAATAAATTATTTTCAAAAGAACAGCAGTACAACATTGATGAATCTCAAAAACATGCTAAATGAAAAAAGCCAGTCACAAAGGACCATGCATTTTAAGATTTAATTAATATAAAATGTCCAGAATAAGAAAATCTATAGAGACAAAAAGTAGATTTGTGCTGGGAGTCAGAGAGTAGGAGATAAGGATGTCTGTTAATAGATACAGGGTTTTTTTTAGGAGTGATAAAAAAAGTCCTAAATATAGATTGTGGTAATGTTTGCGCAACTCTGTAAATGTACTAAAAACCATTAAATAGTACACTTTAAATAGGTGGATTTTATGGTACATAAATTGTATTTCAGTAAAGCTGTTTAAAAAAAAGAAATGATAGGTGATGATGTCTCAACAGCAACTATGGAATCTAGAAGACAATGGAATTTTATCTTCAAGGTGCTGAAATGCCAGTGAGGATTGTACACCAAGTGTAAATGTCTATCAAGAATGAAGTCTAAATAAAGACTTTCAAACAAAACTCAAGCAAGTTTGTCACCAGAAGACTCTCCCTACAGGGAGCTCTAAAACAGCAGTTCTCCAACTTGGCTTCTCATTACAAACACCAGACAGCATTAAAAACTCTTAATGCCTGGGCACACTCCAGGAATTTTGAATCAATTAATCTGAGATGTGGTCTGGGCTTCAGGATTTTTAAAAGCTCTTCAAATGATTCAAATGTATAGCCCAGGTTGAGAATTTCTGTCCTAAGGGAGTAGTATTTCAGGCAAAAAGAAAAGTGGTTCCAGATGAAAGTCTGAGATGTAATCCTTTGGCACCTACATCATGTGTTAGGAACTGTCCTAGACACCAGGAACACAGCAGTGAGCAAAACAGACAAAAGTCCCTTCACTCTAGAATAAGGAAATACAACAAAAACAAAAACCACAAGATAAATAAAAATACGTTGTTAGATAGCAATACACGCTTTGGGAAATAAAATGAAGCCAGAAAGGAGGATATAATTTGCTGGATGTAGGCACGCATGTGAAATTTCAGATAGAGTGAACAAGGAAGACTTTTGCGTAAAGACCACATTAAAGGAAGAGAGCAAGCCATGAAGACATTTGGGTTATAGCAAGTGCAAAGGCCCTGAAGTGTGTCTTCCTTGTTCCAGGCCCCAGGAGGCCAGTGGGGCTTGAGTGGAGTGAGCCAGGGGGAGAGTAATCGAAGGAGAGGTGGCAGATTACTTTGAGTGAGACGGGAGCTATTGGGAGTGTTTTGAGGAGTGGCGTGTTTTGATTTACAGGACCCTCTGGCCGCTGGGTAGAAAATGAGTTGTAGGAGTCAAAAGGAGAAGCAAGGAAGAGCCCAGTGAGGTTGGTTCAGGACACCAGGGGAGAAATGATGGAGGAACAGAGGGATGGAGTGTGGAGTAGGTGAGAGGTGAGAGATTCTGGATCTGTTCTGCAAGTGGAGCCCACAGGATCTGCTGATCTCTGGGATGAAGGGTGGGAGGAAAATAAGGGACGAGGCGAATGCAAACTTCATCGGCGGCCCAAGACCAGCTGGCTAAGGGTGAGTTCTTGAGGCCGCCAGGCCTGGATTTAATTCTATGTGGCCGCGGGCAGGTCATAAATGGAGTCTCCTTTTCCTCTGCAAACCTAGCTAAGGGCGGGCCTGCCCAACCCAGTGTTCGCGGCGTGGCTGAGCCGGGGCTGGCCCCGCCCCATCCCCGCCCACCCGGCCTCGGCCCCGCCCCGTTAAAATCCCCGCCCACCCGGCCTCGGCCCAGCCCAATCCCCGCCCCACCCCCGTCCAATCCCCGCCCATCCGGACGCAACCCCGCCCCTCCCCCCGCCCAATCCCCCGCCACTCTGGCCACGGTCCCGCCCCAGCCCCGCCCACCCGGCCGCGGCCTCCGCCCCATCCCCGCCCACCCGGCTGCGGCCCCGCCCCGTCCAATCCCCGCCCACTCGGACGCGGCCCCGCCCGCCCCGTCCAATCCCCGACCCCCTGGCCGCGGTCCCGCCCCGCCCCCTGGCCGTCGCCCCGCCCCCGCCCGGCCCTGCCCCTCCCCCTCCCGCGGCGCTGCCGGCGCGGCCCGGCGGGTAAGAGTCTGGGAGTCTTGGCTCCACCCGGGGGGGAGGCGGGGAGGGGAGCCGGGGCTTCAGGGGCTGCAGGACGGCGCGCCTGGGGCCGCCGTGGCCTCGGCGCGGCGGCGTCTGCCGGGGCCGCCCGCGCTGCGCCGGCGGAGAGTGTGGGGGGGCGTCGGGATCCCGCGACGGCGTGCCGCCGCCCCACTTCCGGGGGCGCCACTTTCACTTTCTCTTCCGCCGAGAATGCCCCCCGCCTCCGCTCGCCCGGCCTTGGGGCGGGAGGGGAGGAGGTGTTGGGCTGAAATCTCGGGCGGGGAGGCGTAGAGGCCTTGCTCCCGGCCTCCTGGCGTCCGGGCTCTGCGGTGTCCCCCCCCCCCCGCGTCCCCCATCCCGGCCTGTCCCTTTACTTTGCCGCCCATTGCGGGCTTGGCTCGTGCCCCATGCACGCATCACGCGGGGTTCCCACTTGTCCCCTATCCCTGGCCTCGTCCCCATCCCGCGGGTAGTGTGATGCCCCCCGACTGCTGAGGGGATACCGAGGCGCAGAGAGGTCTCCAGCCACGCCAGAGGCCTCTGGCCGGGTTGAGTAGCCTTTCGTTGCCCGCGCCCTTCCAGGTGACCCAGAGGTAGCGTTCCCCCGGAGCGGCAGCCCCCGCCTTGGGGGATGGGCGCAGCCACGCCAGATGGACGAGAAGACCAAGAAAGGTGGGCACAGCCTGGAGCGACCGGGAAACTTAGGGTGCCAGGTGGGCCCTGCCAGGACCCGCCTCCCCCGGCAAGAAGCGCCTAGGAGAGGGGTCTTTAACTGTGGCCTCCCTCTGCCCACTGGCCCTATAGTTTCCTCCTTTGGGGCTGGATTGCTTCCAGAGGCATCTTGTCATTCATTTATGTGATGCACCTGAGGCCTTCATGAACCAGTTCTGAGCTCCCAGAGGACACAGGAAACCTCCCAGGCTGGTGGGGGACACACCTCACTGACCCGAATAGTAGGGGTCCTTGACTCCTCTCTTGACCCCTCTACCCAGTGTTGTAAAAACATAGGTCATGTCACTACCCTCCTGTGCTGTTCTGTGTTCTTAGAACAAATCCTGGACCCTTGGGTAGCTCACAGGCCCTGCTGGCTTGACTGACCCCAGTGTTCCTCTGTTCACCCCCTTGCTCATTCTTCTGGAGCCCCACTGGCTTCTTTCTGTTCTAATCCACAATTTCATGTTCAAGGCCTTTGCCCTGACCATTCTACTTGGAACACTTTCCCAACTGGGTCTTGACATATCCAGCCTCTCCTTCAGTTCTCAGTGTCAGTATTATCTCCCCCCTAGAGGCCTTCCCTGATCTCCTTAACCTATTTATTTCCTTGCCAGCATGGATCACAATCTGAATTTTTTTCTCTTGTTAAATTTGTCTGTCATCTTACCAGGGTGGGGGGTCTGTGAGGAAAAGGGACCCTGTTTATCTTATTCACTCGCTGAATCCCAGTTCCTACCATAGTAGCTGGCACACAGTAGGAGCACAATTATAAATGCTTGTCAGATAAGTGAATGGAAGTATGGGATACCTGGGAGTATGTATGAAGGATAAATAGGACCAGATGGGCAGGGAGGGGGAGTGAGGAGTAATAGAGAAGGCCTCTCAGAGAAAGGGACTTTTAAGCTGGGAGCTGAAGGACATAGTTCACCCCCCAAAAAAACAGAGAAAGCAGAATGTACAAAGGATCATTTCCTCCCTCACCCCCTCACTCCCACCTCCTGAAAAATAAACCCTGTGCTGACTTGCTTTTATGCTGGATTTTAGCCGAGGAGATGGCCCTGAGACTCACCCGAGCAGTGGCGGGTGGGGATGAAAAGGTGGCTGTGCAGTGTGCCATCTGGCTGGCAGAGCAACGGGTGCCCCTGCATGTGCAATTGAAGCCTGAGGTCTCCTCAACACAGGATATCAGGTGAGGAGCGTGTGGTCAGGGACGTAGGGCTTCCTGAACCCCTGTGGGCAACAAGATATTCTTGTTGATAGAATGATTATCTTAATGGCCGGTTCTCACATCAGGAAACCTAGCTTCAAATCGCAGCTGTCAGTAACTAATCAACTGTGAGATCTCGGGCAGGCCCTTCACCTCTCAGAGTTTCAGTTTTTTTCATTTTAAAAATGAGGTAATAGTAGCAGGTATCTTTAGGATATGTATTAGGATATTAGGTCTCATATAACAGAAAAGAACAGAACAGTGGCACGAACAAGTTTGGTGGCAGGCAGTCCTGATGTGGAGGCTCTGCTCCTTGTAGTCCTCAGACACTCATGTTCTCTCAGTAACTTCCATCTTGCTCCTCCATTCATAGCCTCTAGTCTGATGTTTACCTCATGGTCCAAAGTGGCTATTCTAGCTCCTGTCAGCTCATCAGCATTCTTGTCAGCAGGGAGGAGGAAGGAAAGAAAGATACTCCCTTTCACACTCCTTTTAAGAGCACAGTTGAGAAAGTTACATATACTTCCACTTAATTCACCTGGACCAGAACTTACTCTCCCAGTCACTCAGCTTGAAGGGAGGCTATGAAATATAGCCAGGAATCCAGCAAGGATTCAGGGGTTCTCTTAGCATGAGAAGCGAGAGAGAATGAATACTGATAATCTTTAAACCCAGGAGGCTTAAAACTTGATGCTAAATCACTTAGCACAGTACCTGGCACATATTAATCACTCAAACAGTGGTGTTTTTCTTCTTTTTTCTTTTCTGCTGCTGTGTAGTAAGTAGTTTTACAGTTTCTGGTTTTGAATGATCCTTGTGAATCCCATTTGCTTTTTAAATGATGGTATGGAGATGTAATTGACATACTACACAAATCAAGGTTAAAGTATGTGGTTCAAAGCTTTTAGTATATTTAGACTTGAGCAAACCATCACCGCAGTTTTAGAACATTTAATCATCCCTCAAAGGAACCCTGTGCTCATTAGCAGGCATTCCTCATCCCCCTGCCGTTTCCTAACCCCCTAACCTTAGGCAACCATCCGTCTGCTTTCTATCTCCAGGGATTTGCCTGTTTTGGAAATTTCATATAAATGGAATTATCCAATATGTGACCTTTTGTATCTGGCTTCTTTCACTTAGCATCATGTTTTCTTAATTCATCCATGTTGTAACATGTATCAGAACTTCATTCCTTTTTATTGTCAAATAGTCCTTTGTGTGGACATGCTACATTTTCTTTACCTGCTAATCAATTGATAGACATTTGGGTTTTTCCACTTTTTGCCTAAAGGAATAATGTTGCTATGAACATTTGTGTCCAAGTTTTTATATGGACACATCTGATTTACAGCCAGTTGGTCAGAAGTACGTGTAACAACCTGGACTTGTAACTGGAGACAAGTTCAAGGAGGGGATGGTTGAAACCCTCAATCTATAGTCTTGGTCAGAAGCCCAGGTGAAAATCTGGGCTTTTACTTGGCATCTGAAATGGGGGTCGGGGACAGGCTTATAGGACTGAGCCCCTTAACCTGTGGAAGCTACCACTATCTCCAGGTCGTGTCAGAATTGAGTTGAATTATAGGATGCCCTGCTGGTGTCTGAAAATTGCTTGGTGTTGTGTGGGAAGCTCCTCCTCCCCTCCTGCACCTATTGAACTGTTTTAGGTGTAGAACGTAATGATTTTTTTGCATATCTGTGCCTCACTATGTATATATTATATATGTATAGGTATATGTATATACAGTGAAATGATTACCATGGGAAACTAATTCATTGCCTCACGTAGTTACAAATTATATTTTCTTGTAATGAGAACTTGTAAGATTTAACAACTTTCAAATACACAATGTAGTATTGTTAGCTCTAGTCACCATGCTGTATATTACATCCCCATAACTTTTTTTTTATCTAACTGAAAGGTTGCACCTTTTGAACACTTTCACTTGTTCCCCTACCAATCTGTTCTGTTTCTCTGACTTCAGTTTTTTAAGATTCCACATAGAAGTGAAATCATACTGCATTTGCCTTGCTCTGACTTATTCTATTTAGCATAATGGCCTCAAGGTCTACTCATGTTATTGCAAATGGCAGTTTCTTTTTTATGGCTGAATAATATTCCACAAAAACAACTTTAGTGTCCATCGACACATAATGGATAAAGAAAATGTGGTATATACGTATACATATATTTTCATTTCTCATTCTGTGGGTCGTTTTTTCACTTTATTGATATTCTCTTTTAAAGCACAAATTCTTAATTTTTTTGAAATCAAATTTATGTTTTTTTGTTTGTGCTTTTGGTATCATCTAAGGAACTATTGCCTCATCCTAGGTCATGAAAATTTATTACTATGTTTTCTTCTAAGGGTTTTTTAGTTTTGGTTTTTATAGTTAGGTCTTTAATCCATTGCAAGTTGGCTTTTGCATATGATGTGAGATATAAGTCCAACTTTGTTCTTTTGCATGTGGATATCTAGTTGTCCCAGCACCATTTGCTAAAAAGACTATTCTTTTCCTGTTTGATCATCTTGGCATCTTTGTTGAAAATTAATTGACCATAAATATGAGGTTTATTTCTGTACTCTAATTTCTATCGCATTGATCTAGGTATCTGTCCTTATTCTGGTACCACAGTTACGATAATTGTAGCTTTGTAGTAAGTTTTAAAATCAGGAAGTGTGAGTTCTCCAGCTTTGTTCTTTTTTCAAAATTGAACAAGTCTTTTGGCTATCCTGGGTCCTTTGAATCTCCATATGAATTTTAAGATCAGCTTGTCAATTGCTGAAAAAAAAAGTCAACTGGGATTTTAATAGGAATTCCTTTGAGTCTATAGATCAATTGGCCATTCGATTTTCAATAAAATACCTACATATCCACTTCTGCATCAATTGTCTTTAGACACTCCTTGTTATGAAAATGAGGACTTCATTAACCTATTCATCTCTCACCTTTCTCTTTCCTGACTTTCTGGTTTTGGTTAAAATATTGTAATAGAAACTTCCTCAGTCGACCTCCACTTGATCCCTCCAATTAACTGGAACTATAGTTTCTGCTATAAAAAAAGCTGCACACAGCTTATTTCTATCCATTGTGCTTGTTATTGTAATAATTAGCCCTTACATCAATGAAACGTGAGTGCTAAAAGAGAATTGTTTCTATTAAAACTAAGTTGATTGTTTTAGGAAGACAAGCTAGAGATAAATCACCAAAAAACACCACTTTAGAGTGAGGTGGTTATAAAAATATGGTAAAAATCCAGAAGGATTGTGTACTCAGATGCTTTGAGAATGTCTTTAAATTTTTGGTCCACCTTAAAGAAGCTGATACTGCAAATAATAGACCCTGTATTATGGAGGTGGTTTATGTAAAGAAAAAAAAAAGTTATGGGAAACTCCAGTGGCAGATATATATATACTCAAAGAAAAGCCATTGGCCATTCACCTAGAGATCAGGCATTTATGACTTGTAAAGTAAAATTAAGTGTTTAAGATTTATCTGTAGCTGTTTCTGTGATTCTCTCTGTAACAAGGTTTTTGAATAACTAATCATCCCTGACCCTGAAGACGTGGGCTATAAAGGCTCCAGCTGAATCTTTTTGTTATTGGTATTAAGGTTGTAGCTTTTAGATTTTGTTCTCTAACCATAATTAAGGCTTAAGTGCTTTGCCTCTAGGTTGATTCTAAAAATGTAGACCCACTAACAATAGCATTTATAACACTTTGATTATGGAAATATTCACTGTAGAATAAGTAGTGCAGTTGAAAATGTATGTATTTTGTGTTTCAACCTTTGGGATTTTGAAGGTTAAAATCTAGTTCTTTTAATTTCCTTTTAGTTTTCTTCCATTTTCCTGTGTCAGACTCAACTATAGTTTCTTGTATATTTCAAAAAAAACTTTTCATATGGGAAAGTGGGTGGTAAACTTTTGAAGTCTTTACATATCTAAACTTTTCTATATTTTGCCTTCTCACTTCATTGATGGCAGGGGATTGAAAATCATTATCCCAAGGAATACTGAGAGTATTTTCTGGAGTATTTTTAGGGAAATCTTAGATATTTCATTCATAAGTTATTTGATATGTCTTTAAAAAAAGGACTTAAAAATAAAAATAACCCAGTACCATTTTCACACCTAAAAAAATAACAATAATTTCCTGAAATCCCCTCATACTCTATTTATATTCATATTTTCCTGATTATCACATTAATGCTTTTTATAGTTGGTTTGTTCCAATCAGGAGCCAAATGAGATCTACACGTAGCATTTCTTAATATTGGTCTAAGCCTTTGTGATTCTTCTCTATTTTTATGCCATTAATTTTTAAAAGAAACCTGGTCTTTGACCTCTAGAATTTTTCTACATTCTGGAGTTATTTATTGTCTCCTCAGAGTATCATTTAATATCTCTCCCACTTTCCTTGTGAACTTGTAGTTGGATCTAAAGGTTAGGTTCATCAGGAATCACTTTGTAAATTTCCAAGAATCATTCCTCATTTTCTCATTGCTTCTTGCTGTTCTTGCTTGATGGATTCAGTGTTCTCCCAAATCTCTCTGAAGGTGTTTTGTACCTTAATTTATCTATTTTCTCTGGGATCAGTTCTGGTTTTTCTTCTTAGCCTACTTTTTTATGTTTTCGATTTTCCAAAATGTTTGAGGATCCTTGAGAAGGTTGGTGTTTAAAACCATTTTCTCTGGTGCTCGCTTCAGCAGCACATATTCTAAAATTGGAATAATAAAACCATTTTCTCTGGAATAATACTGTTTGGATTGAAATCCTGCCTCTAGCAGTTATTAATTGCTGACTTGGCAGTGTCACCATAACCTGCCTCATGTTTTTATCTGTAAAATAGGAATAATGAGTTAATATGTGTCGAGTACTTTGGAGTGTCTTGGCATATGGTAAATAATAACTGGGTGGCTTGGCTGAGGAGCAAGGGAGAGAATGATGGAAGAGGCTGGAGAGGTAGGGAGGAGCCAGATCATGGAGACCCTCATATGCATAGTGAGTGTAGATTTTATTCTAGGAACAGTGTGGGGCCATTGAAGGGTCTTTAGTGGTGGGTTCTGATAAAGGTGGAAGCACAGGGGTGCAGGATTCTAGGAGAGGCCCTTAACCCGTACTGGGGGTTGTGTGTGTGTGGGTACACAGGCATGTGCATGCACAGGTGTGCAAAGATGTCCATGTTTATAGCTGGTGGCTGAGGTCGGACCTGGAGCCAGAGCCCTTACCCCAATACCTGTTCTCTGTAGGCTGTGTGTCAGTGTGGAGGATGCTCAGATGCACACTGTCACCATCTGGCTCACAGTACGCCCTGACATGACCGTGGCTTCCCTCAAGGACATGGTGAGTGAGGGGGCTGAAGGGACATATTGGGGCGGAGGCTTCCCATTTTGCTCTGTATCTCTCCACACTGGCCCTCCCTGCTTACTCTTCCTCTCTCCATCTCCCTAATCCCCAGGTGTTCCTAGACTATGGCTTCCCGCCAGCTCTGCAGCAGTGGGTGATTGGGCAGCGGTTGGCCCGGGACCAGGAGACCCTGCATTCCCATGGGGTGCGGCGGAATGGCGACAGTGCTTACCTCTATCTCCTGTCAGCCTGCAACACCACACTCAACCCTCAGGAGCTGCAGCGGGAGCGTCAGTTGCGGATGCTGGAAGGTGAGGCTCTGCTCCTGATTACAAGGAACTCACCTGAGGTCCTGAGGCAAGAGCAAGCAGAGGCCATGGACTTTCTGTCAGGGACTCAGCCTGGAGGGTCTTATGTCAGGGACTCAGCCTGGAGGGTCTTATCCATAGTGGGGAAGAGAGGCAAAAAACACCCCAGGAGGGAGCCATTTCCAGAATCACTCTGAGAATGGGCCTAGGGCAGCGGATCCCAACTTTTTGGTACCAGGGACCAGTGCTCCTATGAGAATCTCATGCCTAATGATTTGAGGTGGAGCTGAGGCTGTGATGCTAGTGCTGGGGAGCGGCTGCAAATACAGATGAAGCTTCGATTGCTCTTGCCTTGCTGCTCACCTCCTGCTGTGCAGCCTGATTGCTAACAGGCCACAACCCACAGCTACCATCTGAAGCCTGGGTTTGGGGACCCCTGGCCTAGGGGAGAGTGGCTGAGTTTAATTAATCCTGGCCTGCGTTTATTAGCTGTGTGGTCTTGAGCAAGGCACTTCTGTCCCTGCTCTTCAATTTTCTAAATCTCTAAATTGGATAGGATGATAATAATAGTGTTTAGTTTAAATTTTTTACTTCTTATTTTGAAATATTTCAGACTTACAGAAAAGTTACCAAATTGTACAAAGAGCTATATAAATAATTCCCATGGATCTTTTGTGTGGATTTCTCAAATGTTAACATTTACCATACTTGCTCTTCTTTATTATTCTGTATGTACAGTTATTTTTAAATATAATTTATATGCATATAAATAATTTTCTTCTCAACTGTTTTGAGAGTAGCAGACATTCTGTCCCTCTCCCATAAATGTTTCAGTGTATATTTCCCTTAAAAATGTTGCTTTCTTATATTCCCACATACAGCTATCAAATTTAGGAAATTTACATTGATACAGTTCTCTTATCAGATCTACAGATATTAGTCAGATTTCACCAGTTGTTGTACTAATGTCCTTTATCGCAAAAGGACATCCAGTGGTCCTATCTCAGGACCTTCTCAGTCTTTGGCTTCCTCAGTCTTCCCTTGACCCTCCTGATAATTGATGTTTGAAGAGTCCAGACAAGTTGTTAATTTTTTGTCCAGTGCGTTTTCATGAATCAGAGCCAGCATTTTGGTGGGACCACCGCAGAGATGTTGTTTTTCCCTCTAAGTGCATCACTTCCTAAGTGCGCAGGAGGTCAGTTTTTAGGCAGGATTTATAAGCTGGGAAAACATGGGAGCATTCATGGGTAGAGAGAGGACTCTGACCCTATGGGAGCCAGGTCTGAGCCCACCTGGCAGGACTAAGCTGGAGACTCCTTTAGGGAGGAGGGAGAGGGCAGGAGGGGACTCAGTGTAGGGTTCCCATTCCTGGTGGGCTGGGCATTGTGGACGAAGTGGGCTGCATGGATCTGCCAGCCTCTTAACCCTCTTCCATAGATCTGGGCTTCAAGGACCTCACGCTGCAGCCCCGGGGCCCACTGGAGCCAGTGCCCTTGAAGCCTGGGGCCCCCCAGGAGCTGGTGCAGAGGCAGCCTGACCCCATACCTGAGCCCCCGCCGGTAAGCCACCCCTGTACCCCTGATCCTCCCTGCCCTAGGCTCTCTGTGCACAGAGCTCATGGCCCCTCTACCCCCAGGTGGGCTGGCAGTGCCCTGGCTGTACCTTCATCAACAAGCCCACGCGGCCTGGCTGCGAGATGTGCTGCCGGGCACGGCCTGAAGCCTACCAGGTGCCCCCCTCATATCAGCCTGATGCTGAGGAGCTAGCACGCCTGGCAGGCGAGGAGGAAGCCCTGCGCAAGTACCAGCAGGTGGGCGCAGATGTCCCCTGACAGATACCTGCAGACTGGACAGGAAGGCGGAGGACAGGAAGGGAGGCCCCTCTAAACTGCTGCTCTTTCCCATTGCTGCCTTGTCCGCTCATGATCATACTGAAGGCACTGACCCTGCACTTGACAGTGACCCTCCCTCTCTTGGAGGTCATCCTGTGGCTGAGCCTACTTCCTGGCTGATGCCCATCCACACTTGGCCCTCACATGGAGCTTTGACATACCCACCAATTATGTACACAAGTGTGACTGGTTGAGACTCCAACACCTTGGTTGGGACTGTGACCATGGCCCATCCACCACCCCCTTGTCTGCCTGTGCCGTAGCTCTGCTTCACTCAGCTGTGACCACACTTGGGACCCTACTACTACTTACTGCAGTGTCTTTCTAACTGTGGCCCAGTCCTTACTTCCTGTGACCCTGGACCTGGCCTCTCACTACTCCCTGGGATGTTGACCCCACACTCTGTCCTGTTCCTCTCCTAGCCCTGCCCCCCATCGTGACACAGCACTGATTACACAGATACCTGACCTGAGTGTTCCCCCATTCTGATCAAATGCCCCCTATCCTCCACCTGCGTTCCCCTTGGACCTAGTGTTGCCCTTACCCACCCCAGGCATGACCTCACTCCTGGTCCCATCTACAACCTTGGCTGGATCTGTCCTTCCTCTTTGCTCTGTTCCCTGGCTTTATCACTCACTACTCCTTCCTCTCCCTCTGACCTGCTCTGTGATCTTGACCTGGCTCTCCATCCATCCCCTGGCCCAGCCCCACTCTGCCTGGCAGAGATGTGAGCCCTGTTACCTCTGACTGCCTCCTCAGACCTTGGCCCCCTTCTTTTCCCTTCCACCATCTCTCCCTCGCTTGGCTTGACCTCTGGTTGTAGCTCCAACCTGCTGAGCCAGGCGGGCCTCCTGCTCCGGCCTCCCGCCCCTGCTTCCCCGCCTGGCCATGCTCCTGGCCCCACCCTTCGCAACTGCTCCTGCCCCTCCCACTGCCTGGCCACGCCCCCCGCCCTGGAATCCTCGCGCTCCCAGCTTGGCCTCCTTTCCGGGATCTGACCGAGTTCCCTGGTCCTGCCCCCTTCCTGGCCTGCCTTACCCGAGACCCTGACCCGCCCCGCGGCCCCGTCCCATGTGCCCAGCGGAAGCAGCAGCAGCAGGAGGGGAACTACCTGCAGCACGTCCAGCTGGATCAGAGGAGCCTGGTGCTGAACACGGAACCCACCGAGTGCCCGGTGTGCTACATGGTGCTGGCGCCCGGCGAGGCCGTTGTGCTTCGGGAGTGCCTGCACGCCTTCTGCAGGTGTGGCCCCCACTCCAGGCAAAGCAGCGCTATCTCAGCCACCGATTACCCAGGGCAGAGAGGGGGCGGGATCTGTGCTCTTGTATCTCATTGGATGTCCGCAAAAATCTGCGCGGTAGGCGCGGTCACCCTGTTGTGCAGGGGAGGAAAGTGAGGTTTAGAGAGGCCAGCAACTTGCTCAAGGGCACACAGCTCAGGCATTCTAGCTTCGGAGCCTGGGCTCCTCACCACTCTGCCCCAGACCCATGCAGGGACATTGAGGCTCTAGCCCTGGTCACCCTGAGCCTGGCTGGAGGGCAGTCTGCCCCTTCTGAGGCTCCCTTTTCGGCCCGTCCATCCTGGGCTGTGGAGAACACATCTTTCACTCACAGCAGACATTTGGTGAGCGGCCCTTGGGTGCCAGGGATGGTGCTAGGCCTGCAGATTCAGGAGAGATCACAAAAGCTCAATTCCTGCCTTCTGGAGTTGACATTCCAGTGGGGAGGGCGATGTTCATCAAATAATTACTGATATGACTTAATTGTGTCAAATGCCAAATACCAGTGGATTATGATTTTTTTTTTAAAAAGGGCCCTGTTCCAGCAGGGTGTTCAGGGAATCCCTAGGAGGTAGCACTTGAGAGGTTCTGGTGTGGTGTGTGCTGGGCCAGTCTGGGAGCAAAGGGATCCATGTGGCCAGAGCAGAGGGATGTACAGAGAGGGGTTAGGACGAGTGAGCATGGGGGCTCTTGTGAGTGCTGTGAGGGGCTTGAGTTGGTTCTGGGCAGGATGGGATGGATGGCTACTGGGGAGGGACGTGGTAGACACAGGGAGCCCAGGAGGAGGCTTCTGTAGTTTTCTGGGCAAAGGGAGTAGGGTTGGTGGATGTGGGGCGAGCAAAAGTGGAGGCCACAGTGATGGGTTGGTGGGAAGGACAGGGAGTTTTGCAGAGAAGCCCACCTGGGGTCAGACTCACCAGTGGTGGAATCCCAGTGGATGGGGTTCAGACGACCTAACCCCCACCCCACCCATCCCCCAGGGAGTGTCTGCAGGGTACCATCCGAAACAGCCAGGAGGCCGAGGTCGCCTGCCCCTTCATTGACAACACCTACTCGTGCTCGGGCAAGCTGCTGGAGAGGGAGATCCGGGCGGTAAGGCCTGAGGAGGGAGGAGTACACCCCGTCCCAGGGAGCTGGGCCATGAGCTGGTGGGTGGGAACTGACTTGAGTGCCAGTCTCAGGTAGCAGACATTTATCAAGAGCCTTTGTGTGGGATGCTGGGGACCCAAGCAATGAACAGGACAGGAATCGGGGGAGGCAGCTAGGAAAGAAACTACCCTTATAGAGGAAAGACAGCCCAGCAGTTAGAGTGGGCCTGGGTGGCCGCCAGTCAAATAGCCGATCTGTGCCTCAGTCTCCTTATCTTGGTTAGGGTCAAAATTAGAGTTAGTTTCTATTTCCAGGTTTGTGAAGATTATAGTAGAGGACATGTAAAGACTTTAAGAGTAGTGCTTGACACGTGGTAAGCCCTCGTGTTAGTTTCTCCTCTGTAACAAATCACTTCAAACTTTTTGTCTTAAAACAAGCACCATTTAGCTTATCCATGTGCAAGTTAGTAATTTGGGTTGGGCTCAGCTGGATGATTCTCCTGGTCCAGCTTGGGTGTGGGTGATCTTATCTGGACTTAGCTGGTGGGTCAGCTGCCACCCATCAAGACAGAATAGGCATGATTTTTACTTCATTGTAACTGGCATAGATACAACAGCTTTGGCTATTTTGCTACAAAATTTTTCTAAAGGTTAGTGTAAGTTCAGTTTGTAGGTAATGCCTCAAGGAACCTTTTGCATGGTGTCTCTTCTTTATATTTTTTCTTTAGGATAAACTTGTCGTGAGTCCCAAAGAGTCGGACAAGTTTGAGAGGGTTAAAACGTTATTGCCACGTTGTTTTCTCAGAATGAAATGTATCAGTTTAACTGTATCTTTCCCAGCATTGCTGCTGCTTCTTGTCCATTTTCTCTTTTTTTATTGTGGTAAAATATACATAACAAAATTTACCATTTTAACTATTTAAAATGTACACTTCTGTGTCATTGTGTATTCACATTGTTGTACAGTCTTTCCCACCATCCATCTTCAGAATTTTTGATTCACTTTTTGAATGGAGTCTTTAAACTCTGAGAGTGATGTGAAAAAAAGAGCCTAGGCTTTGGTTGGACTTTATAGATTGGGGGCTTCCAGGAGGATATTTGGTGGCAAACATATCAGGTGTTCTGAACCCCGGAGACCAAGGCTGTGGTGTGTTGGCAGCTGCTGACGCCTGAGGATTACCAGCGGTTTCTGGACCTGGGTGTCTCCCTCGCAGAGAATCGAAGTGCCTTCAGCTACCACTGCAAGACGCCAGACTGCAAGGGGTGGTGCTTCTTTGAAGATGATGTTAATGAGTTCACCTGCCCTGTGTGTTTCCATGTCAACTGCCTGCTATGCAAGGTGGGCATGGAGACCCACATCTCTTAGTCACCCTACTCCTGCCAGGAGTTTTGCCGTTCAGTGCTCGTTCTTCCACAAATGGAGCTTTGATACTGGCCTGGTCTTCATGACTTAGAGCTACACGTCAGTGATGGGTCCTGGCCTGGGCTCCGAAATGAGCTTCAGCTTTGGACTGAGTCCTGGCCCTGGACTGAACCCTCTTCCTAGACCGAGCCCTGACCACAAAGCCAGGCTGACCTTGCCCTTCTCATCTCAACAGTTGTCCATCAGAGAGACTGGTGAAGAGTAGACATGTCTGAGCCTAATTGCAGCCTAAGCAGGCTCAATCTCAGAGCATTGGGCCTGCATCAGGGCAGAACCACAAGGGGCTACAGCCTGGGGGGAGAGATAGTTTAAGTGTTTCTGTGCTACTCATGACTTAAATAGGTATATATTATCCCATGTGGTCACCATGGTTTTACCTCTCTGGCTTCGGTGTCCTCTTCTGTAAAATAGGTGTATGGCTTACAAAGTGAGGCCCTGTCAGTGACAGCATCTAAAGGAATTAGTGCTTGTGTGGATGCCTGCTCTGCCCCTCCTCACCCCTCGGCCACCTCTCCTAGCTTTCTCACCTTGAGCCTCTCACCCCAATGCAGGCCATCCACGAGCACATGAACTGCAAGGAGTACCAGGATGACCTGGCCCTGCGGGCTCAGAATGACGTGGCTGCCCGGCAGACAACAGACATGCTGAGGGTGAGGCTAGGATAGGGCTGAGGGCCAGGGGATTTGAGTGCTGGGAGCTAGTCGGGGGTTGGGCTTCACAAAAAGGGCTGTGGTTCACATGGCACTGGAGGCTCTGACCGCCCTGCCAGCTTCACTCCCATTTGGAGCTGGGACTTGGGACAGGTATTCAGGTGGGAGCAGCAGGACTAATGTCTGGGTGGAAGGAGTAGGCTCCAGAAACAAGGAGTATAGGCAAGCGATTCCACAACTCCTGCAGAGTTGTCAGTTTCCCTCTTTAGTGGGGAGGAGTGAAGCTGGGCAGCTGCCTCGGCTTGGCCCCAAGGTCAGCCCCTTCTCTTCCCCAGTCCATGCTGCAGCAGGGCGAGGCCATGCACTGCCCGCAGTGCCACATTGTGGTGCAGAAGAAGGATGGCTGCGACTGGATCCGCTGCACTGTCTGCCACACCGAGATCTGCTGGGTCACCAAGGGCCCGCGCTGGGGCCCAGGGGTGAGTCCTTGGGGAGCAGGGGACTCAGGAGAAGTGAGGGAAGGGGGCCCTCGTGGGCCTTGCTGAAGAGTGGGGATTGGAAAACTGTAGCCCACAGGCCAAATCCAACACAGTCCACCACCTGTATTTGTGTAACTTGTGAAGTAAGCATGTTTTTTACAGTTTTTGAATGGTTGAAAATATCAAAAGAATACTTTTTGACTTGTGAAAATTATATGAAATCCAGATTTTAGCATCCATAAGTGATTCTTTAGGGAGGCACAGCCACTCATTCATTCACATACCATCTATGGAGGCTTTTGTGCATACAGGCAGAGACCATGTGGACCCAAAGCCAAAAATAACAGTCTGGCTCTTTACAGAAAAGGGTTGCGACCCCTGCCCTAGAAAACGGTTATCAAGGGTTCAGTCTGGAGTCAGAGGTGGCAGGGGTCCCTGGCTCTGGCACACACTGATCCACGTGTGGTTAGGGTGTTATTGCCTTCCCTGAGCCTGTTTCTTCATCTGTAAAATGCAGACAATAGCAGGGCTTATCTTGGGCCTGTCAGAATCAAATGAAAAAATGCAAGAAGTGCTTAGGTGTCTGTCACAGCGTGAGAATCACACACGGTAGCTATTATCGTTGGAATTGGGGGCTCATTGTTTTACACAGACAGGCATTGAGAGAGAGATGGAGGAAGCTACCCTTTTTCATGCTGCCAATGTGCTGACCCTTCCAGAATACGCAAAGATCCTTCGGCTCCTTTCCCTACTATGCATCTGAGGGTGGGCAGACTGAGTGAGGCCATTAAATGAGGGTGTTGTGGGGGCCCAGAACGGCCTTCATGATGGCCTCCATCAGGTAGCTGCAGCTAAGAGGGCCAGCTGAGAAGCAAGAGGACCTGCCTGAGCAAAGGCCCAAGTGGAGTGTGCATGACTTTGGGGTGTGATGGAATAGCATGGTGAAGGGGGCACTGTCTTCCCCACCCTGACCTATTCTTTCTACCCAATCCCTCCGTCCTCCAATCCCCCCATCCTCTAGGGCCCAGGAGATACCAGTGGGGGCTGCCGCTGCCGCGTGAATGGGAATCCTTGCCACCCCAGCTGTCAGAACTGCCACTGAGCTGAGGATGGCCTCGTCCCCACGCTGACCCAGCCCTACGTCTGCAAGCTGCTGTGGGACAGAGCAGGTGCTTTGGCTCTGATTTCTGGCCTGGGAGATGCCAAGGCCCCTGGGCTGCATAGATGGCCTTATTTGCTAGGAATGTTGCAAGGGTTGCCCCTGAATTGGCTGCTGTCCACGGTCACCTCTGCCCCAGTGCCTTTACCCTTCCCCTGGGGCTTGCTGGCCAGACCTCTCATGTCTTCTTTGCAGTTCCCACCTCTGCCTGACCCAGTCTTAAACACAGCCGTGGCCAGAGGCCTTGCCGGATGGAGCCTCTGAGAGCCCAGTGTGAGTTCACACTCACCATCCACCATCCCTGTCTGCTGAACTCTGAGCACTCACAGCCTGCCACTTCCCCTGTCACTTTCTGGGGGGTGACTTTCTCCTCTGGCTTTGCTGTGGGAGGCCTGGAGCCTCTTAGAACTGCTGCTAATCCTGTTCAGAGCCAAGAGGGAGACCTGGCATTTTCTAAAGCACAGCCCATCAGGTCCAGCTTCTACGTCTCCCTCTTTGCTGCTGGTTTAAGCTAATTAAAATGATTTTCCAGGAAAGGATGAGTATGTTATTTGTGAGAGTGTGAGAAGGGCATGAGCTGGAACTCTGCACTCAGGCAGGATCCCAAGCTCTTTGAGAACTGCAGCAGGTAGTAGGTACGTGAGCCCCTTGGTATCTCTGTGTCCAGTTTGAGGGGCAGGATGTTCTTGGGTCTGCATTCACTCAGACAGTTTAGAGTGTGTGGAATCCACAAAGCAGGGTCTGCAGATCCCTGTGGGTTTAAGGGACAGGGAGGGGCTGAGGCAGCAGCTATAGGCTGGCAGGAAAGTCTTGCTTCTCCTCTTTGGCTTCTCAGTGGGAAACAGACATTTTAAGATCAGGTGAAGCTGTGACAATTGAGGGATGATGCCATCTTAATGTTAACGTTACAAGCAAGATGGACAGTATTGGTCCAGCATTATTTATTAGTCCTCACTCTGTTGGTCAGAGATTTATAAAACATGGTTCTGGCTGTCCATTGTAAGTTTTTACAGCATTTTCTGACCCAGCCCCCACTTCCCTGGTGAGATACATATTTGATGGCCATTACATCATCTGAGCCATGATACGGATCTTGTTACAACAGGCAGAGGGTGACTCTGCTATTCAAGGCCCGAACACCAGGCTCCAGAAGTTGGGGCATGTAGTTTTGAGGAGAAAGACTTATTCTAGCCCCTAGAAGTGTATGACCACACCCTGTCCTGGGACTTGAAAGAGCTGATCCCGTGTTGAGCAGAGGTATCAGAGAACCTGAGTGCTTTACTGTTCTGCCAGTGTTGGCTCACGGCAGTTGTCATAGCTGAAGGGCATGCTCGAGCAGCCTTCTGGGAGAGTGAGCGCTCATCTGGCAGAGCCACTGACGTGGAGGACACAGCAGCAGCTGAGAGTTGGGCTGTAGGAGAGTGAGATGGGGCCCAGATAGGGGCAGACCGCTCTTATCTGTTCCTCCCTCTTCTCCTGCCAGGGCCCATCTTGGTATCCCTCAGGGGCCTGGGCACAAGAGCAAAGCAGAGGCAATTCTCTTGGTGTAGAGGATGCAGGTTGGTGAGCCACCGTAGTTCACCCAATATTGTTTAGAAATGTGAATTAGTTGCCATTATTTCTAAATTGAGAGCTACTATGTTCAAATCTAGATGCCCAGCTTGTCCTGAAAAAGTTAAAGCTTGGTAACTCTGGCTCCTCATTCTCATGTGGCAGGAATGGCCCAGAGTCATATGATGGCAGCTCTCCTTGCAAAGGTACACGCCCTCCAGTGCACCAGGGTCGTTGTCACCCCGATTACTCCTCACACTGAGGCCTTTTCAGTTTCCTTGCATCATTCTTTCTCCCATAAATATTGAGGTATTAATGAAGTATTTTTTATGGCTGTATCAAAAGTGAGACAAAACAGAACGGGCTTTGTTGGATGCGTCTGTCACTTGGCTGACTCCACCCATGCCATTCGGGCAGGGAATGAGTCTGCTGCCAGTGCCCTACCTACTCAACGCACCAGTGGATAAAGGATTGAAGATAGGCTTACAAGTGCGTCCTGCTGGAGGGTCAAGTGGAGAGTCCTCCACCTCCCAAAAGGGGTCACCCGATGCTGGGACCCTAGACCGAGAGCCCACCACCAACTGTTCAGAGCAGACAAAACCAAACCCCGGGGGCTTTGACTCAAACCACCTACCTGAAGATATAGTGAGAGACCCGAATGTACTTGTGTGACACAGTCTTTGTCTCTTGGAGCAGGAGAAGGCAAGTGGAAGCCCATTGCTCAGATAAAGAGCAGCTGCTGCTGGTGTGGGCAGGAAGTGGAGAATGGGTCCCACAGCCTGTGCCAGCACCATCACGTGTCTTCCTCTAGTGTCTACAGCTGGCATGAAAGCCACTTAAAAACCAGGAAGCTGGAGGCAATCCCACAGCCTTGCCAGCTCACAAAGGCTTCTGGGCAAATTTCAACCATATGTAAGTTGGGAAAAGATGACTAGCAAGTAGAGGGCCTTTGTGACAGGAAAAAGGGCAGCAGAAGCCACCAGCAGAAAACATGAAGGGACAGCATGAGGGAGGCGGAAAGAAGAGAAAGCCAGGCTAAGCCTCAGGACCCATCATCTCTTGGTTGAATTGGGCAAAGGCCTCTGGCCTATACTTTTCGGTCACCTGGATGAGCATTGAGCCCTTGTGCAGGGCTGCTGAAAGCATTTACTGATTAATAAATGTTCACTGAAATGGCATCAAAACACTTGCACAACCTCATAGTCTGTAAAGCATTTTCTCAAAACATTATTAAGCCACCCATATGCGATGGGACTATCCCTATTTTGTTGTTATTGACGAGTCTGAGACGTGACTTGCAGCAGCTCATACAACCAGGAAGTAATGCACTTGCCATCATGCCACCAGTCACTTTCTAAACCCAGTTTTGGCGATGTCCTATCCTCACCGCGCCCCCACCACCCCATACAGAGAGTCCCAACTCCCTTCTGCAGCGCTCAAAGCTGTCCCTGACCCCTAAGCATCCTTCCACTGACATTGCCCACTCCATCTCTCCACAGACCCTGGACTTCGGTCCTCCTGGGCTTTGCTAGGTATGAAACATCCACCTTTTGTTCAGCTGTTATTTTTACTGTTGTCCCCTGAGCCTTGCATGTGTTATTTTCTGATACTACTACTTCAGTACCAACTGGGTTTTCAACAATTCAGTTTAATTCTGATACTACCTGGAGTTAACATCAGATCTCACACGTTAAAGGGCTCAGTCCCACGAAACTGCCCCACTTCAGATGCCAGCCACAGATGAGGTGCCCAGGCTACGGATAACTTTACGAGTTTCAACAGCCCCCTCAGGTTCAATAATTTGCTAGAAGGGCTTGCAGAACTCAGGAATACACTAATGTTTACTGATTATAAAGGATACAACTCGGAAAGAGCCAATAGGAAGAGATGCATAGAGCAAGGTGTGGGGGAAGGGTGTAGAGCTCCCAAGCCCTCTCTGTGTGCGCCACCCTCCCTTCATCTTGGTGTGTTCATCAACCCAGAAGTTTTGAATCTCTAAACTGAGTTTTTTGTAGAGTTCAGTCTCTAGCTTCCCCTACCCCCGAGGAGGTCAGTGGCCTTTCTGGTGACCTGCCCCACTCTGAGACTACCTGATACTTTAAGTCGTATCAGGTGGGAGCAATCGAAAGGGACTAATTATGCAACAAGAAACATTCCTATCACTCAGTAAATTTCAAGAATTTAAGGGGAACTGGGGATAAACATCAAGTATTTACTATACCACATACACCCTTTCTTTAGTATTCCAATTTTCAAAATTCTATACATTCAGCTATCAACACACAAAATTGCCACTGACTCTGCCACTTAAAAAAAAAAAAATTGCTCCACTGCAACTCTCACAGGCAGTATACTCCAATAGTCAGATCAAAAGGCAACATGGCCTATGGTAGTGGGACACGTCAGGGAGCTGTGATGCCAGCTCAGCCTTGGGTACCCTCACTGTTCCCCTCTGGGCCAGAGAAACATTCACATCCCAGATGACATGGATTCTTGCCTCCATGATGGGCCCCTCTTCAGGGTGGAGGCGACAGGTACTTGGCACTGCTCTGGGCTCCCACTACCTGACAGCTGGGAGTGTTAAAATGCTAGAAGCACTTGGCAACAACAGCTCTCACAGCTCTTTTGTGGATGGAAATTACATATGGGGGCACAGTTACATCTGCACCAGGCTCTGGTTAGGTTCCAAAACTATCAGCTTTCAGAGATGAAGGCATCCCCAGAACAGAGTGAAAATAGTCAAGATTACCCCATAGGAGTATCCCATACCACCTGTGCTGCTTAACTGTGACCTCTGGCCCCAGGTGGTAGCTGGAGTGTGTAGGTCATACTTATTGCAGGTGAAATAGGACTGCAGGTAGCCATGCAAGTCAGCACCAATCAGGAGTCAACAGACCAGAGCACAGTCCCAGGCCAGGAGTGGAAGGTGGGGAACATCAAGGCCAGATACTTAAGACCAGAGTTTACTCCTAACAGGTGGTGGACAAGACAGAATGACAAAAGATTAGTAACCACATATGGCTATTTATTTCATACAGGGCTCTGTACAAAATATTTACACAATAGTAAACCACCTGAAGGTAAAAAGATAATGCCTTCTCATTGGCGGGGAGAATCCTCATGTCAGTAAAGCTATAAATTGAATGACCTCACTCCTTCTTAGACCACAAGAGAAGCAAAGCCTTATTTCCTGGGACCCAGAAAGCAGTGACCTTGGGACCCTGATCACGTGCACCTCCTTTGCTCTTCCCCATCTATTCCTTCAGTATTTACTGACAGGCTCGAGTGCTGTGGCAGGAGCCCATGGTGCTGTCCATTCGTAAAGATGTCAAGAGGACAAACTTGCTGTGGGAGAAGACTGGGAATACCTGTCACATCATCACCTGTGGATCCTGGGAGAACTTCCTTTCTCTTGATCCATCCACATCACACTCACCACAGATGGGACTCCTGCTATAAAGAACGATCCATTCCTCTAAGCTTTTTTTTTTTTTTTTGGTTTTAAAGTGCTGAGTGTAACTTAGTGCTGATGCCGCTCCTAATTTTTCTGGGTTTGCCAGCTGCCTGGCATGCTAAAAGTCCTCCACTCTGCACACAGTGGGTATGTGGGGAGGATGCAGAGGTCTGGGTATAGTAGAGTGCTTCTGTCATGTTCACTTTAAGAAAACACTTATCATGAGAGAACATTACCAGAGACCAGGAAATTAAAGTACATGGCTGCTTCATACTATACACTCCAATTCTTCAAAGCAGCAAAAGGCACTTTTTTTCAAGCCAGCCAAAGTTGATCTAAAACAAACCTGGCTTTGCTTACAGGAAAAGCTGTCCCAGAAGGACTGAATGATCCATCTTATCCTCAAAAACCCAGAGAGTTCCCAGGCAGCTTGAGGCAGGGAGCTGGCTGTCCCAGGTCTAGGCTCACCACACTCTGCAGGCTGTGGTTTGTCTCTTTCTGGGTGCTGATAAGTTTCCATGACATTTTCAACCAGCAAGGAGAGATAAGCAGTTGAAATAAACCCAGAAAATGAAGCCAAGGTAGTGAGTGGGTGCCTATTTGGGAGAAGATGGGTGATCTGAGGAAAAGAAAGGAAGGAAAGCTGGACGCGAAGTGGATACTTTGAAAGTGTGGGGACGTTTACAAATAGTAACTCTGGCTAAAAGTAATATTAAATAATTGAATTAAAAGGAAACTTCAGCGTCCTGGAAGCTCATCCTGCAGATGAGAACTATTTTTTTTCCATGCAAGAACTGTTATTTTTAAAGGGCACTTTACATGTTGGGTGTTATGTAATACTAAAAATAGTAATAAAAGATATTTTTATAAGCAACTTTGTGTGGTTGGAAGTGGGGGAAAAAAAAAAAGAAGAGGGGCAGGCAAACCAGTCTATGTGTGGGCCCTAAAACTTAACATTCCTTCCCATCTGACTGGAAATTCCCCAGTGATTTCTAGGCTAAAAATTGGTAGGATTTACCTAGTAACCTAGTTCACATCTGTCTCCTTGATTTCTGACTGTCTAATGGAGCCGCTCTTAAGAGGGCCAGTCTTATTCCCAGGCTAGCCTTCCCTGCCCCCTTGCCTTCATTCCAAGGTCCGCCTTCTTTAGCAGAAGCTCCTTCCTTGTCTGGCTGCAGCAGACAGAACAGGAGGAGCTGTGAGGCGGGCATTAAGTGGTCCAGTTTACTTATTGCTGAGCAGCTAAGAGGATCCCCAGTAACCAGGCCCAGTGCGTCCAAAGGCATCTGGGAGCTAAAACTCCTATTTCCTCCAACACAAGAGGAGTCAGTGTAGAGCCCACTTGGAAGCCCACCCTGCAGAAGAAGTCCCCCTAGTGCCCAGTGTCAAGTGGGCTCTGCTACTGGCCTCTGAAGCAAAGGCAAACTGTGGACAGGCAGGACAGGGTGGCAGGAATAGAAAACCCTTGACAGAAACCCTTTTAATAAAGGACATTCCACCCCTCCCCAACCTTCCATGGAAGGGTGAGACCTTAATGTGATGTCAGAAGAAGTGTCTTCTCTGGTATTTAGGGGAACAGCTGCAGTTGAAACTTAGGGGCCCACTCCAGGGCACTTTTTACCACAGCCAGAGCAGCCGCACCAAGTGCCACCGTCAGCCCCATCACTGCCAGTTTCACAAAGCGGTTGGTCCTTGGTTTGGTCAGGACATCTTTTGTTCTCTCCTCGGGCCGCAGAAGTCCCCGAAACCTCTGTCGCAGCACCATGTCAGGCCTCTGCTGGGCTGATGCCAGCTCAAAGTCTTTGAAGGTAGAGGCTGCCGTTCTGCAGAGAAGGAGACAGAAAGAAGGAAATAGTATGAAAGAAAAAGAAAACTAGATTAAATAGGCTGAGGGCAGAGCAATTCATTGCTCAGAAACTTCTTGATAAAAGATTGTGAAGACTAAAGTGGGAATTCTGCTGGCATAAGCTTAGATTTCTGAAAATTTACTCCAGGCTTGTCCCTGCTAAACACAACCTTCCATCACTTCTGTTCACTAACAATCCCCTACATCCGCCCCCTCAACCAGTGCCTTGGTTTCACTCACTTCTCAGCTTGCTGTTGGGCAGCTGCCTCCCGAGCAAGTTCGGATGGGGGAAACTGAACAAAGAGGTCCCCAGCTCTACTGATCAGCGTCTCATAGGGCAGGTCCTGAGGGATCTGGGACAACAGGTGGTGGACTGAGGCCATGTCGCAGTCACAATCCAGGACTTCTTGCTCTCGATACAACACTATCTGTGAGGAGCAAGGCCTTGCATCAGAGACCAAAACATACAAACGCATTGGCCATGTGCATTTCATTTTCTTTAAACATGAATTTTAAATTGATAACAGGGCTCACCCCAAATGCTTAGCAAATTCTGGTAGCCACCTAGGAAGTAATAATGTACATATCTGAGTACTTTTCCTACTGGGCTGGCCCTTCCTGCTAATGGCAAGCTTCCACCCCATGACATGAAAGAGTGACCAAGTAAATGAAGGTGATTCTTTTAGGAGAAAGAAGAGAAGAATTACTGGAAGATTCCTAGAGCTCTAGCATAGAAAAAAAAAAAAGGTTCTAAACAGCAGAAAGAAGAACAATGAGTCTCCACTTCCATTCCTACCACCTATGACTCAGGCTATCTAAAACTAGAGTACCACCCACCAAACCACAGCAAGCCATCTCAATTTTCTACCATAATACCAACACCTTCTCTTCTCTTAGACCCTAAGTTGGCAATTTGTACTAGTTCCAGGAGATGCCAACAGAAACATAATTCCCAATGCAGGTGAGCATTTAAATGTTCAGGAAAAAATCATTCAATAAACAAATCTATGTCTAATCAGCATTTTCTAAACTTATTTTTACACAGAACATTCTTTCCCATGATACTCCCATTACTATTGCACAGAATGATGTCCAGGCACACCAGTTTGGAGAATGCTGTCTTTTGCGTCTTTCCAAAATCACAAGGTTTCCCTTTAGGGGAAATGAGCAAACTAGAATGGGTTACAGTGAGCCTAGCTGCAGGCTAATGGCCTGTACCTACCACAGCTGCAAAGTAAATGGGCATCAGGGGATGACAGGCCAGGAAGAAGTCGTATAACCGCACAACATGCCTGAAGTCAGACAGAACGTGCCCAAACCAGGTGATGAGCCAGCTGAGGGCAAAGATGGTCCCCACTTCAGCACTAGGAGCAAGGAAATCCAGATGTTAGGGTCCCTGATGAGTCCTCCCTTCCTTTTCTCTGGGCCCTCTTTGTCCTCAGTGCCATGAGAAAGAAGCATTTAGGAAATATGCTTTCTGGAAAATTCAGCCACCTAGGAATTCAGTATTTTCTCCTCACAAAATACAAAGTCCTTAAAGTATACCCACCATCATGTCATTAACACTACAACAGTGTGCTGGTTGTCTTATTGCACTGGGTAGGTACTCTCCTAATGGCCAAGAAGTGTCTACTATAAGAACAAAAAGTATTTGTTTTCAGAAAACTATACCATGATTTTCCTTCTCAGAAATAAATACCCTGTTGGGCTTGAAAATACAACTGTATTTGAATTTTTCAGTTATCATGAGATGACTGAAACATCTTAAGATGCAAACATTATTTAAAAAAATAAAAAAGCGAGGCACTGGCCAAAGACACATTTCCAACTAAAAAGAAGAGAAAAAAATCAAATGACATTTGCGAAGGAAGTTCTCCTTGGTACTTGGTTTTGAACAAAACCACCCATGGATGGCCTTGTCTTTCTCACCTTTGGATCCTTTAGGACTTTCTACTGTCTTGTGGCAATAACCTCAAAGTCTACTTTGGCTTACTTACCTTGTCCACCTCTCTCCACTAGATGTAAACTCCTGAAGGCATGGGCTGTGATAGCTCTTGTAGTCCCCCGCACCCCCCAAAATAAGCACAGCACTCAAAAAGGGCTCCAAGACTGTTAACAGAACTAAATTATCTGGATCGCTGGTGCTGGAAAGGACGAATCGGAAGGACTTAATACTAATTGACTAAGATGATAATGAGCTAGACTTGTGAGGAAGACACAGAGGCTAGAGAAAAGTGTAAGTGTGTCTCTGTGTAAGTGTGTGTACACATAAATGTAGACACATAAATACCTCTGCATGAAGTCATGGAGTTCTGGATTCACCTGGTCAATGATGGGCATCAAATAGTTTAATATATGCTTGGTGTTGTCCATTGTTGGATCCATAAAATCCCTAGAGGGAGACAATTCGATAAGCTTGGTCAGACCAAACATCTAAGATCGGGGGTGGGGATGGCAACACTGACTAAAAAATGGGCTGAGGAGTTACCCCTGTGTGTGACTTGAGGAGTGATGAAGAGACTCTATAACCCTCTTTGCTGGTACCTGAGGTGGTGGGTAGACAACTTTTCTACCAGGGATGTTGCCAGCCTCTCTCCTACCACCAGCAGAAATGTGACCACAATGTCATGGTAGCCCTGGTAGTAGTGCAGCTGAGGGTTGCGCTCCAAGATGAGGAGGATGATGTCGATCAGTTCTTCCTGGAGCCCTTCTCTCTGTTCTTCTGGCATGCCTGGGGAAGGGATAGAGGGGAAGAGAGATGCACTTGAACATGGCAAGCAGCCTAGTAACACAAACGTTTAGAAGACGGTCAGCAATGGATTTTTAGAGAAAGTGTTTAATAAAAGAAAATTTGCATTTGGTAACACATATCAAGATCTACACACACATAGGGAATATGTGGTACATAGGAAAGAGTCACAGACTATAATCTGACAGTGGGGGAACATGAAGATACCATCTTAGCTGAATCACCGCATTGCCAGTAGTGTGACTATTTGACAACATGTACCTCCTGATGTGATGCATTGAAAAGAACTCAGCATTGCTTCTGAGGAATTCTGTGGAATTCCTACCAAGACTATATAAACTAACTAATAATGAGGAAATATCAGACAAACCCACATTGAGAGAAATTTTCTGAAATAACTGGCCTGTCATAAAAGACAAAGGAACTATTCCAGATTAAAGGAAGCTAAAACAATATGATACCTGAATGGGAAATGCATGAATTTATATTTTCTTTTCCTATAAAAAACATTATTGGGATAAACAGTGAATTCTGAATAAAATCTGTAGATTAAATACTAGTATTTTTCAATGTTGTTACTGATTTTGATAAGTATACTGTGATTATGTAAAAGCCTTGATTTCAGGAAATACACCATGAAATATTTAGAGGCAAAGGGGCACCATGTCTGTAACTTATTCTTAAAAAGTTCAGAAAAAAATGTTTGTGTGTATACATGGAGGAGAGAAGGCAAATACAGTAAGATGTTAACATATAAAAAAATCTCGGTAAAAGGTATCTAAGTAATTCTTTGTCCTATTTTTGCTACTTTTTCGTAGGCATAAAATTGTATAAAAATAAAATAAAATAAATTAATTGCATGTTTTCCTCTAAACCAAATTATCACAGGGAGTTTTAAATTCCTTGACCCAAAAATGCAGGTGGAAGTCAGGGTGCCTGTCTTGGGGAGGCAATTCAGTCCAAGGAACTCAATATATGTATATGCAAGATATCCCTATTTATAAAAATCTAATCAAATAAAGATACTAATAGTTCTTGTTAGTCCCCAATCTACTCTTTGAAACCAGACTGATGGCTCTAGTAATCCCTTTGAAGACTCTTCTGTGGGTTCTCTGAAGGCGGGGGTGAGGGGGAACCTCTCATTTACCGCCTCTAGGCCATGAGAAATTATTTTTGGTTCAGGGTTTCACAGTGGGTGTCTGAGCGTGACCAAGTAATTGAAAGAATGACTCAGCAGACTGGGAATACAAAGGGTCCCTGAGGAGGCAGGGTCCTACATGTTAGGTTACACTATGTGCTAGAATGGAAACTCCCTGGAACTGGCAAACACCAAAACAAAAAAGTAAATACAACTGGGACAGAAATTCCAGAGTAGCAAGACTGAGAGAGCTTCTCACCAGGAGGGAACCGCCGTAAGGACCGCCTGACATCCAGCAGCACTTGCTGGTAATCCTTGCTCATCTGTCGCAGGTTCTCCCCTATTGGAGGAAAAGGAACATATTATTGTAGAAATGTCTAGAAGTGAGATCAGGAGCAAAACATTCTGGTATGGTATCAAAGGCCTGGAGGGCATACTTTGTCTTTTTTCTGAAAAGGACATGACTAGACTTGGTGGAGAATCCCTAGGTTAGTTCCAAACATGCTGTATCATGCAAGTCCTGATGACAGTAGAAGGTGGACAGGAGGCAACTGAGTGAGCTGGAAAGAGCAGCAGAGGAGAGGTCAGGAGGCCAGGGGCCTAGCATGGCTGCCACTGGGGAACTGCTCTGAATTTCAAAGTCCACATCTGTAAAATGGTGATAGTCCCTTCCATAATGTACCTCTCTTAGTTTAGAGTAAGGATCAAACAGGATCGTGAATATGGAAACCACAGGCCATTGGGAAAACTCTTAATATCTGTAAAGTCTAGGGAGCACTGAGCTGTTCAGAAAGGAATAGTAAGATAAACCCTATTGCCCTAACCTCTCTTGACCCAGAAATTCTAAAACTAAGACACTCAAATAGGAGATAGTACTTGTGTACAGGTGATAAGCCCATTATAATGTGAAAGTTAATGAGGCAGTTTCTAGCTATTGTACATGAGAAGTGTACATTACCCTCAACCCAAACTGAGTGTTGTATAACGTCTACATTTCTTTCACAAGCTGAAATTAAAAGCTACCACGGGAGCCCGTGAAATACTTCCCCAACTAAGACTTCATCTTATAAAGATATGGGAAATTTGAAATCTGATAGAAGAACATCCCCTCAGGATACAGAGTGTGAACATGGCAATGCCTTTTCCTTCCAACAAAAAGCTGATTGCTCCAAGGTAGCCAATTTCAAATATAATAACAAGTGGCAACTTAACACCCTTGGCTGCACTATGACACTGCGAACTTTTACTGGCAGAGGCTGTTTTAATCATTTCTAGTACCTGGCACACAAGAGGAGCATAATTAATATTGGCTGAAAGAGTGAAAGAATCCCCAGCACCTGGACTCTGGCTATACATAGCAAGAAAGCAATAAATAGTTATTGAGTGAATAAATGACAAAGTGGGTTCACTGTTCTGCAGTACTTTTATCTGAATTCTGCACTATGTTCCAAGGAACTCCTACTATGAGGGCCTTGCAAATTAGTTAAGTAACAGCTGTTCATAGAATTATAGAATTTTACAATTCCAAAAGATCTTGGTGTTTCCCAATAAAAAGGACCGAAAAAGTATTATCTCTCTCTTTAGCTTAATGGTTCTCAAAATGTAGTTCATCTGCATCAGGTGAGGTGTGTATTAAAATGCTGATTATAACCAACTTCTAAGATATTCAAGACTGGATATTTTTAATAAACTCCCCTACCTAGCCAATAAAAGCTACCTACATATATACCTAATGAAAGCTCATTCCACTTTTGAATAAAATTCTACCTATCAGTTTGGTCTCATGCATTTCAGGCTGTGCTCATGCATGTCCTAAAATGTTTCAAATTTACTCATCTATTCTTTGTTTGACATAAACATAAAAATCAAAGATCCTGGATTTTTTGCCCTTGCCTCACAATTCCATCCCCTACCCTTACCTGATACAGGAGATGGGTCATTGGTGTTGACATTGAGGAGCTTGGGCCATACTTTGCACCTGATCTCATCAGTCAGGAGCCCTCCTTCACTGATAGCCATGCGTCTAAGGGCAGCCACATCAGTGGGATCACTGTTCAGGGCCTGGTGTATCTCTGCCACTTTCTTTTTCCTTTTGGCATTAAAGTCTGCAGAAAAAGGGGTAGACACATATTCAGCACGTGTACATTTTCTGTTCAGGGCTCAATTTTCTTTTCAGTCTGAGTTACAGGTAGGTCTATTTAAAGCCAACCTACAGATATTTAATTAGCACATAATACACAAAACACTAAGAAGACATATCATATAAGTAACAAGCAAGGAATTACAATGATAATAAATAGTAAATTCAGGCATACCTAACATATTAACATATTTTCGGATATTGTTAATATCCACCTAATGGAATGCCTGTTTTTCTTAATGCCAAGCTTTAGAGCATATATATCTCTTAAAACAACGATTATTTCCTGTTGTTTGTAGAGGAAATGTATATGTATGCCATCAAAATTCAATATCATGTTTTTAAACAAAACCACAAAAGTCTCCAGGTAAGTGCTAATACAACTGGTAAAACATCAGAATCATATAGGAATATTTTCAAAATCAGGATGTCAAAGGGTATATATACTCTGATCTCCAGTGTGGAGGACGGTATGAGTGGCATGGTGCTGCACACAAAGCAACGGTTTCTTAACAACCATATTATCTACTGTGATCAGGAAGTAATGTTTTAAGCATCTTATATCCTTACATGGTAGTTTTCTATTCATACACAAGCATTTTACTGTGTTTAAATGACTTTCTAGGAAATTGGTTGAGAGTTTGTGGTTGATGATTATCATGTCATAATTTTCCTATCTAAAATAATGGAGTAATAGGCTCTCAGAGTTCTCCTTAAGAATGTCTAATTTTAGAAAATGTAAACACATGAAAGGTTAAACAAGACACCACAAAAGAGCTGTTACAAAGCAGTGCACTATGAATGCCAAATAAAGGTATGTGCAGACACCAAGAGCTCAGAGACTGCTGTGGGTCAGGCTAATCTGAGAAGGCATTACTGAAGAATGTAGCTTAGAACGGAAAAGGAAGATTTTAAAAGGCTGGAAGGAGGGAGAGAGCAGAAGAAAGGCTTGGAGATAGGAAACACAAGTCCTTTTCATTTAACAGTAAACAGATTCATTAAAAAATATTTATGTAGCATATACCAGTTGTAGGCATCAGAGTTACATAAGGTGGAAGATAATCATGGATGGTAGGTTAGGCTTTAGATAAGACTAATTAATATCAGAAGTAGGTTAGGCTTTAGAAGGGGCTAACATCGGAAGGTAGATTAGGTTTTGGAAGGGACACTAGGCAGCTTTCCTCAGTAATGTTCTATTCTCAGGCAATAGTCTACAAACTGTTTCCATGATGAAGCTGCATATTAGTAACAGAAATGAAAAGTTGGAACTAATGGTCCTGGTTACCTACCTATGAGAGCTGTGACATATAAACCAACCAGTTTGGAGTCACATGCAACTGGAGGTGCAGAAAGGACAATAACACAGGTGATTTTTCGCTCAGGTAAAGTTGTTCTCCTGGCTAGATTGTAATTTTCTCTGGTAACCTAGTAGGGTGACCATTTCTTTCAGTTTGTCTGGTTCTCACCTATAATCCTGGTACAACTGTTCATAGCAAACCCCTCCAGCTATCTGCATTCCCCAAAATTTAACTGGTTGCTAAATTAAATGGTAACTCTACCTAGAAATCACGAAAAATCAAGTCTCAATTCCATGTCAGTAGAGCACCTAACTAGTTAAATGTTTGTTTACAAAGTGCTTTAAGCTCTTGTCTGTCCCTCCATCTGTCCATTAGTCTTTCTATTCATTTATCGGTCCATCATTTAATGAATATCTACTTGTAGTAAAGCATTATCCTAAGGATAAAAAAATGAATGTGACTCACTCCCAGCCCTTGAGGGACACAAATAATTTTTATACATAATGTAACAAAAACCAGAGGACAGAATGACTACTTTTGAGGCAATCGGGAAAGGTTTCGCCAAGAATATATTCTGGTACCTTTTTGAAGAAAACTTTGCACATGGAAGAGTGGTTGAAGGGAGAGTACTCCAGGCAGAGGAAAGAGCATGTGCAAAGACCCTGTCATGTTACAGAAGCATCATGACCAGAAAACAGAAAATTCTATGAGGCTGATGTGTTAGGTAAAGGGAGAGAACAGAAGCTGGAAGGATGCAGTAAACATGGCTTCTGGGGGACTCTGGGCTTTATCCTGTACTCAAGGGAAGACAAGGAGGGATTTTACTTTGGGTCGAAGGGCTATCCTTTGGAAGAGAAGGGTGTATGTTTTCAAAGAGGGACTGTAGACACAGGAAACAGTGGAGACTTTTTATATAATAACACAGATTGAGACAAAACATAAGCAGGAATTGAATTAATTTCCAACAAAGAAAAAAAAGTACCAGATAGCCTACATTTTCTTTAGTTTCCTTGTATTTTCTATACGTCACAAATTAAAACACTTAAATGGTAATATGAACATGGCTTGAGGTAAGCTGTGATGTTTAGAAATCTTGTTAACCTACTTGCTAAGAGTGTAGAAAAATGGTGTTAATTTGTTTAGACACATATCCACCTTGTGCCTCGTTCTAACTAAGCTATTCAGCAATCTGGGGGAAAGGAAAAACTGTTGCTTGTATCTTGGAAAAAATAACACTGCAATCATCTGGATTTCCATTAGGTTTTGGCAAATAATCTGCCAGAATTTTTACTAATTCTGAACCCAAACCATAGCTCTAGTACATAGTTCTCTTAACACTGTTTTAATTCTATTTTTAATCTTGCATTTCAGAACTTACTACCATTTCTAGTTTTGGTGCTTCATGAGAACTCAGTAAATATGTGCAGAATAGAATAATTTATCTTAGCTATTGTTCCTCTGGAAAAACTGGCATAAAGTAAACGACATTATTTTCCTTTACTACTGTTAAGAATATGCCCACTGCACAACTCTAAACACAGTCACACGCCACATAACAAGGACACATTTTGAGAAATGTGTTGTTAAGTGATTTAGCAGTTATGCCAGCATTATAGAGTGCACTTACACAAACCAACATGGTATAACCTACTACACACCTACGCTATATACCACCTTTGTATATGTGGTCCATCACTGACCAAAATGTTGTTACATGGTGCATCACTGTAGATTTGTAGGCTTTCTGGACTTTTTCTAAAGCTACTGGTACTTTCCAGAGTAGAATGCTGCTCAGGTGTGGATTTTAGCTACTGTCTGTTCAGACCCCAATATCACCTTCATCAATCCCACATTCCAGTGATTATGTATTAATGGCAGATGACAAAGACTCATTGTGCCGTAAAAAGGGAGGAGAAAACAGAAAACAAGTTAGCTAGAGATGTATAAATTACAGAGTAATAAGGTCAACTGCTGGTTCACACAATGAGGGAGAAAGGTTAGCAGTCTCAAATGAACTAATTTACATATATCCTTTTCATCTCAGCAAGAGGAAAATCATTGAGCTATTCTTGGGATGCTTGGGAAAATATTATAATTAATGCCTACTAGCTATTGTAAGATAAATTTTATATACGGACTTTGAGGTGGAACACACTTCTGAACTTGAAAATGCTCTATTTGGGCTTGGCATAAAAGCCCACATTTCATCTGGAGAGAGCATATATGTAATCCAAATCCCCGAATCCTTTCATTTCCAATTTATTTTTGCCCCACTTATGAGAGATGCATTACACATTCCAAAGTTGATGCCTTCCAAATTTCTTTACAGTAAGAGAGAGGTCTTGGCTGTCATAACTATGACAGAATAAAATGACTATCCTGTAGTTGGCTGGAAAATATAAGGCACTGCTATAAATAAATCCTGATGCCTAAAAAGCAATTCATTCAACAAAGGAAAGTGATGACGCAGACATGACTTGGGCTGCTCTCCATTAAAATGATCATTTAAATAAGGGGCACTGAAGTGGTAGTTCTTAACGGCTCACATAAAGATGTCTGAGCCCGTTGTTACCTCAAACACTTTTGGCTCCAGAATCCAGGTAAAGATTTCTGCCTACAAAGAGGTATCTCCAAAAGTACTTGGCTTGGGGAACTAAATACACAGGAAAATGACAATGACTAAAGATGAACACCAGCTATGCTTCCTCTAAAAGCTTTTCCATACCGGCAAAATACAGATTAGTGACTTACATCAGGCGAAAGATCTACATTCTTAATAGTGAGATCTTATATGAGAATATAAAATTCCATATTAATTATTTGGTTTAAGCTTGCATATCAAGAAAGCTTTGCATAGAAATTAAATAGAAGTTAAACTAAGCAATGCTAGCCTTAATCAAAACAATGGAAGAGCCAGTGGGGGCTGGGAGGGAGCTGTATAGATAGGTATCCCTTCAGACAGATGGACACCACCCTACCCCTGATATTGACATTGGAAATTAACTTAAAATTTTATGTTGGAACTTCATATCTGTCCTGGAGAAACACAGTGGGAGAGAAAAACTTACCTTTTCCTAAGTAAAGTTCCTATTAAAAACAAAATAAAGTGGCCTCTGTTTTTGGAGGTCTTATTTAGGTTCAACAAACAATACCAGAATTAGCAGAGACTCATTAACTACCAGAGGCATAAAGACCAGCACATATTAAGAAAGAGATGCTTTACCCCAAAATGGAAATGTTCTAGAGAGTGAACCAATCTGATCATCAACTCTACAAAGGAGAGCTTCTAAGATTAGTAACTTTGCCTATTCACCAATATAAATAAAAATAATAAAAACAAAAAAAACTCTGATTTCTAAACTCCTCCCATCCATCCAGAGAAACAAAATCAAGGAAACTGGAGGACGAAGTCTCCAAGCCTACGCACAGTTGCGCTACAACAGGTCACAGGACCCGTACCACCTGGGACGCTGACTATTATGCCATAAGGGCATAAGTCATACAAACACCAGCAAAGGGTTACAAGGACAAAGGGCCCAGAGAAGTAATACGAGGAGTGAGCTCCACTTCCATCCAGGACTAGAACAGGATAAAAAGGGGATAACATTAAACGAGCCCAGATGTGGATGCCGGGTGCTTCAACCCAATACGTGGGTTGAACATGTTGTTGGTTCTGTTAGGGGCATGGCACCACCCCATAAGAAATGAAAAGGTGGGAAAGCTGTTTCCGTCTTCTCCAGGCCGGGGATGATTATTTTACTTGGTACAGAGTAGACCAGCGTTTCAACGGCCATGTCTCAAAGAGACGTAAAATGCATCTGAAAACACAGGGCACAGCCAAGCCGCGAGTTCACAGACGTTGCTGCTTGGTACGTGACAGAATAAAAAATAAAAACCGCTTTTCACACAGTTAGATGACATTAAAACAGCCGGGCCAGGCTCCCGGCGGGAAGCAGAGCGGAGGCAGCCCGGAGCCGGGGCGGCCGGGGAACGGAGGGACAGGCCTCTGTGGAGCTATTCGTGCTGTGGAATCGGACAGCGGTGACGGCGGCTCAGCCCCGTCGGGCACCGAGGCCCCCTGACCCGGCACCGAGGCCCCCTGACCGGGCACCGAGGCCCACTGACCCGGCACACTCGAAAAGACCGGGCTTTGCGGCGACTCAAGGAAGCCGGGGTCACGCAGCGCCCGGAGGTCGGGGCGGCGGCGGATGAATGAGGCGCGGGGAGGCGGCGCCAGGGGTCGGGGTCGCGGCCGCGCCGACTCGGGCGGGGCTGACAGCGGCCGCAGCTCGCGGAGAAACCCAACTCTCCGCGTGAAAGACGACGCCTTCCCGCGGGGGACGCGGCCCCGCCGCTCGCGCTCTCCGGGTCTCAGGCTCCGCCGAGCCCGCCTCGCGGCTCCCTCCGCCCGCCCCGGCCCGCGGCCCCCGGGCCGCCCCCGCGCCTCAGGCCGTCCTCACGGGCCCCCGCCCCGGCTTCCGTACCTGCCTTCTCCCCGCCGCCATCCCAGCGGCGGGAGGGGGGGCCGTCGCCCTGCGCACTCCGCGAGGCCATGTCCCGGGGGCCCGGGCGCGGGCCCGAGCCCCGGCCGCTGGCGGAGCCGGGGGGCGACGCGGCCGCAGACGCGGGACGCGGCGGCCGCTCCACCGGGTAGGCTGGGCCGGGCCGCCCGCCCCGGCGCGCAGGCGCAGGCCGCCCCGCCCCGCACGTGACCGCTCGGCGCGCCGGGGCGGGCGGGGCCCCCGGAGCGCGGGCGCAGGGGGGGTGGGGGGAGCCGCGGGGAGCGCCGCCTGGGCCCCGGAGCGTGGCGCTCTCTGATGTGCTCGGAGCGGGGTTTTAGCGCTTCCTTTTGCTCTTCTAAAGCGATGCTATGGTAAGAGCCTGAACTCAGCGTTGTTGGGGAAGTGCTCAGGACGCGACCGGGCACACCGCGACCACGCAGTTGGGAGCTCATGTCTGCTAGGATGTTACCTCCCGTCGCACTGGGCGGCCTCAGGGTTTCATCCGAGTCGCCGGGTACGGCTTCGCAGGTTGTGGGCTGCGTAACGCCAGGCGGCGCAGTTCCCGGAGACGAGTCCGTGAGCGGCCCCCATTTTGTGTCGTCGCTCACCCCAAACGAGAATCTGTCCTTTCAGGTCTTTGACCACCTTCTCATCTCAACGACAGTCCTTCTCTCCAACTGTGCACTCACTCCCTAGGTCACATTCCTACAGTTGTTTCCAGAAACTGCCCCACCTGCCCAATCTCCCATGTGTCTACCCCATCTCCCCCGCCAAGTTCCCGTGACTCTGGTTTGCTGGATGACCCCTAGCTTAACAGTTCTTTATTCTCCCGAGACCTCCAGCCCACAGGACCCATTAATGCTGGCCCCTCTGGTTTCATGCCCACTCAGTTCAATCCAAGTTCCATGGTCTACCATTGCACTGTAAACCCTTTTTAAAAAAGGTCCTCAGGGTAGCTTTCGTGAGTAGAAAGATTACTTTGAAATTAATCTGATTTTTAAAACTAATATTCAATTTATTAGAAATCCCAAAATTGAATTCTCACTTAATTGAACTGACAAATTTTACAATCCGTTCATAAATCTAGTAAATTTTAATGGTCATTTGATTGGTCCCATTAATAAACTTGGTTAAATTCCTCTGAAGATTTAAAACTGTATTTATAAATTTAATAATTTACTTTCCTTTATGCATCACAATTTGCTAACAAAGACTTTGAGTCCTTATGTAATTCTTGTAAATGAAATACTTATATGTTGAATCATGAGTTTTTAAATGTTAATACAAATTTAATACAACTTAAAATAACGTCTAAACTATTATTCAAATACACATTTGTAATTAGTACCATGAGAATCTGTCAGAATTCTCAAAATTATTTTAAATATTATAAGAATTTAAAGAACCACATTTACATAGATCGCCTAATGCAAAAAATATAAGCACTGGGAGTTTAAAACATCTTGTCTTTATTCTAAATCACACTTGAAGTTAAAAGATGCTTATTGCCCTGAAGAAAGAATTGTCATCCCAATTTGGGAGTAATATGCTTAAGCACTTTGGAGTACTTATCCCCTTCTGTCACTGTGCGGGTCCCTGTGCCAGCTGGATTCTTGGGTGTAGTATTGAGGGGACAGTGACCTGACTCTTCACCCTCACAGCTCTAGGGATAGTGCATGGGCAATGTGAAGCTTGGGCAGTTCTCATTGTCTGTAAAGCAAGGAAGTGGCTGGCTTACAAGAAAAAAGAGTGTAGAGCCACTGACAAGTGCTCAGCAAGATTAACAAGGTGAGATAACCAGTTCCTGTCCTAGGCTGATGGTACCCCATCTTCTGGTAGGTAATTGCAGTTCATCACCATGGAGCTCTAAGTGTTAGCATGATCAGGAATGCTGGTCATTTTGCCTCCTAATTCCTCATGCCCACTCTTTGAAAAGAGCTCTCAGTGGCAGATTAGAATTTGAAGAAAGCATTCCTGGGTCAATAGAAACAAGCCTGATTCAAGCATTATGATGGTCATGCCCTGTGGTTTATTTGAAGCCTGTAGGTGAGCCAGAGGCTGCTGAGCTGATTTGCCATGGGGCTCAGGACACTGAGAAGCCTAAACATCTTGAAGGACCCCAAATCACAAACACGGAGACCACTAAACCTATTTGCTCAACAAATATTCATAATCCCTACACAAATCAGGCCCATATTGGGACCCAACATACTGCTTGTCTTTGCTCTCCTGGACAGCTCAGGTTGGTAGGAAAAATGAACTCTTCAGTTTATAAGAGGTGATAAGTACTAGGAAAGGAGGAAGAAGTTTAGAGGGTTGTAAAAATCCAAAGAGGAGCACCAGTCACACACACAGGCAGGAGAGGGTGATGAAGGAAAATTTCCTGGGGTAGTTATTTCTAAGCTTATATACAGGGTATGTAGCAAGTCCTGTCAGTTGATGTAGAGAAGAGCACTCTAGGTTAGTAGCACAGGCACTATCATGAAGCCAAGTAAAAGCAGATCAGTATAGAAACTGGAAGTGCTTTAGTGTTTTTACATCACAATACGAAGGAGAAAATGGACTTTGAAACTACTAAAGAGAAGTGTGCAAGGACAGGTCAGGCAGGACCTCTTAAACCATACTCAAGAGTTTGGACTAGATGGAGTCAGCAGGGTGGAATTAAGGAATTTTAGCATTGAATGTAGTCTCTGTTTAACGAGGGTCCCTGTCGACTTTGAAATAGTCATAAGTGAGATTGGCCTGGGTAGACCTAATCAGGAGAGTCCTTTAAAAGAAGGTGTAGACATTCCCTGAAAGAGAAATTCATCAGAGAAGCATCAGAGATATTCTCCTGTTGGCCTCCAAGAAGTGAACTTTCATGTTGTAGAGTGGGCCACAACGGCGGGCAGCCTCTACAAGTGGTGGGCCTCAGTCCTACACCAAAAGGAACTGAATTTGGCCAACAGTAAGCTTGGAAGAGGGAACAGAGCCTCAGTTGAGATCATGGTCTTGGCTGACAACTTCATTTAGCCTGGTGAGACCCTGAGCCAAGGACCTGGCTAACCTATACTTGGATGTTTGAACCACAGAAACTGAGATAATTAAAATTTATGGTATTTCTGTTACACGGCCAAGTGACTGAAAATCTCACCCCAAAAAAGTTCAGGCAAAGACAGGCTCTCATAACTGAAAAGTTCTTGCCTTTCTGCATTCTCTCTCCCCATCTGTCGCCCCACCTCTTCATGTTGACTGTATTCTCCCACAGGCCTTGGGGTCCTGACAGCTCCAGGTCTCACCATACTTTCTACATCTCACCCTGTGAAATACAGCTGAATCATCTTTGCCCCAGGATTCTCAAAAGTCTCGACATTTCTCACTGGCTGACACTTGTCACGTGCCTAGGCCTGAACCAGTCACTGTGGCCACAATGTGCTGATTAGTTAGGCCTGAGTCTTATGCTCCATCAGTGATCCAGGAGTGGAGGAGCCCTGTCCGAAATCCTAGGACTGAGAAAAAGGGGGAAGAGATTAATTTTAGTGATCGCCCTCAGATTTAAACACGCATCTTTAATTAACCAGTTTGTCTTCAAATATCCTGCTTCATGTATAGTAAATTTAAAGACCATAATAGGAGATTCTCACCTCCTTCCCTCAGTTCTTCATGCTGTCATATACTCTACTTTCCTCTTAAATCCCCTCTTCCCACTGCCTACCCAGCCTCCCACCTGCAGACCACCACTTGACTACATTTTATTGCTACATATTAGTTTGCATTTTCTAGAATTTTATATGAATATATAAAATCACAGAGTATGAAGTCACTTTGGTCTGGCTTTCAGTCAGCAAAATTTTAAGATTAATACATGTTGTAGCATGTATCTTTTTTTATTGCTCATATTTCATCATATGGTTATACAATTCATTTATCCACATGCTATACATATACAATTGATTGCTAATATTTTTGCTTTAGACCAGGGGTTAGCAAAGAATGGGCCATCAGCTAAGAACAACTTTTACATTTTTAAATGTTTGGGAAAATCAAAAGTAGTTTAATGGTACATAAAATTATGTGAATTCCAAACCTCAGCCCATACTTTTACTGAAACATAGTCATGCTCTTTTACCTATTGTCTAAGACTGCATTCATGCTACAACAGTGGAGTTGAGCAGTTGCAAGATGACTCACAAAACCTAAAATACATGCTCAATTATAGAAAGTTTGCTAACCTCCTGTTTTGGAATTGTTATTTTTTAAGGTAATTAAAAATTCCTTTTCATTTATTCCATTTTCAGTGTTAATTTTGTTGTGTAGAACCATGTTTGTATTTCTTTTCCCAAAAAACTCTAATATTTCTTATATGTCTCCTGGCAATGTATTTCCTTAGTTTTTCTTTTGTCTAAGAAAGGCTTGATTTCTCTTTCATTGTGAGATATTTTCACTGGATATAAGATTCTGTGTTGATAGGTTTCTTTTTTTAGGACTAAAGTCATTCTATTGTCTTCTAGCCCTGAATGGTTTCTAGAATTCTTAGCTTCCTCCGTGATGTGTCACTTTATTCTCTGGGCTGCCTGTAGATTTTTTTTTTGTTTGTTTTAGCATTTCAAATATATGCCTAATTGTGTGTAAAAGTTTATTCTACTTGGTGTTGAGTTCCTTGGATCTGTGGCATAGTGTCCACTCTAGGGAATTTTGGAAAATTCCCAAGATTTATTTCTTCAAATACTTCTTTACTTGTGAGATTTCATTTGGCCTCTTGTGCTCCAGTAACCCACCATTAACAAGAGCATGCCCCAGGCTATTGCTGAAGCTTCAGCATAGGACCCCGAGGATGCACATGGAGCAAACATGAGGCCCATTAACAGTTGCCCAGCCCAGTCTAGCCCAACCAAGCCTCAAGTAGAGCTCTTGGCTGAACCCAGTTTAGATCAGTTGAACTACAGTTGACCTAGAGATCTGTGTGAGGATACTTTTGTTGAAAAGACCAGAGAGCAAAATTAAGAGAAAGAAAAAGTTTATCTATGATGACTGGCTAGAAACCTGGACAGAATCTGGCAGCACAGTGATGGAATGGCAGTCCGAGAAGCAGAACTAAGCCAGGAGACATGGGGTCTGATGCCAGGTACCAGCTCTGGCAGCTTGAACTTGCTGAGGGATAGGCCTCTTCCTGGCCAGCACTAGCAATCCCTCCTCTGGGAAGGTTTCTCTGACCGTTTTCCCTTCCTCAAGATTTCAGGCCTCCTTTCTTCTATCGAGTTCTTCTGTGACATCTAGTTTAGTCTTAACTCCCAGATGCAAATACAGTTAAGGCCCTGAGGTTGTCTCCTACCTCCCAGAGTCATTTAAACCCTAGCCCCTCCAAGTCTGGTGTCTTGGGGGCTACTGTGACTTCAATATCTACTTACCTTCAGGATGAATTCTGTCTTCTGCCACCTGGGAATTTCCATTTCTTTCTTTGAAATTGGCTATTTATTTGAAAGTAAATTGTTATTTTAGTCAGCATTCTCATGAATTTGAACAAGGTGGGTACCTATATGAGTTAGCTCAGTCTACCACGTTAACTGGCAATCTGATTTTTTCCTGGGAAACATTTCTTTTACACAGTTGAAATGATCCCATGTACAATTTTGTTTTCTGCCTTTCTATTTGAAAAGAACATGTTTCCCCATGGGTTTGTGTCAGTTATCTCTTTCAGTCTCTAAGCATTTAGCACAGGGCCACCGGGGACACGGATGCCAACGAATTTGTGTTGAAGGGCATCTTATATAAACAGATGAACTCTGCAAAAAGGTGAGTACATAAGGAACCCTGGGTTGAGAGGATGAATTGAGTGGGGAACAGAATGAGGTGTACATCAAAGTATGGAGAGCCATGGGTATTTGGACTTCATACTAAGTTCACTGTAGAGTTCTCAGAACTGCTCAACACACAGAAGCAAGCCTTTCCAGATTAAGTCTACAAATATTTGACTCTGACTCACAGGGTGGGATGAGAAAACCACTTGCCAGCTACTGTTGCTTTTCCTTTCTCTCATTAAAGGAGCCAAGAAAATGCTGCCAAAGCAGGTGATGCAAGAGGGAGCTGACTCAGAAATACCCAATTTCCTCAGGAACTTCTCCAAGAAACAGATTGGCCACCCTATAAACTCCCACCTGGAGGTACCTGGGGGAGAGCTTCTTACACTGAAGCCACTGAGAATCCCTGGTGATTATGGCTACAGGGAGGCAAACCCAGATTGTAGTTTGCTACAGTGCAAGAATACTTGGCTCTTAGCAGAGAAATTAAAAATTCAGAGGAGACAGGGTGATAGAATCTTAGAGAAAAAGAGGGTGTGGGGAATAGGGCAATGCAAATTAGAAACTTGACTTGCATCTAAAAAGCCATTATATTTAATGCATGGATTTTTTTCTTCTAGAACAAGACACGTGACTGCCATCTACTGTAAAATTGTAGGAACAAACACACCAAACACACAAATCTACAGTACCACTGTAGATGTGGCATCTTTTTTCTGCATATAATCTGCAGAACTATACAATTCCGAGTGGAAATGAACACTTAGTCCAACTCTACTGTCTGACACTGCTGGGTACTTTCCAAACATTTATCGCCTAATCTGAATGACCGTCCTGCAAAATAGGTACTTATACCTCATTTTACAGATGAAGAAAATATGAGGACCCCCGGGGCAGAGAAGAAGAGGACACAATCAGGAAAGAGGTTTCATCTGAACTGGTAATGTAGACTCAACTTGGGTGGTAGGTATATGGGTGTGTTACAGCTTCTTTATAACTAGGTACATGTCTAAAATGTTTTATAATAATAATTTAAGTTACTTGTAAAGATTCAGAGAGGTTAAATAACTGATCCAAAACCACACATGAGACAGAACACTGATTAGAACCAAGACATTTACAGTTCTACCAGGTTGCTTCTCTGAAGCAGCTACTTTTAGCCAAGAACGATAGTAAGGTTATATAATCTAGATAGTACTTGTCTACATTAGGACTGACTCCAGAACCAGATTATCTTGTGATACCCTCTATATAACTGTTCTAGGCAGAGAGTAGTCTGAATTTCATATTATATACAAGTGGTAGAAAGCAGATATTTTAGCTTCTTGGTCTACTAAATTGGTCAGGTTCATCGCTTAGCCTTTAGTCACTTAAAATTTCACCAAGGGTTCATTAAACATTTTCTTATCATGTTAATTTAGTCTGGGGGCCTGTGGCTTATAATTACAACTACAAACCCTAAGGGCAAGGTTTTTCTAATCTTGAGATGCTCTTATGCAACAATACTCCCATTTAATTTACTGTATAGTGGGGAGATGGGAGGTGGAAGTAGGAGTAAAGGATAAAATTACTATTTATTGAGCATCTACTATGAGTCTTGTGTGGTACTAAGCACTGTCCTTGTACTACTCCATTCAATCCTCAGGGATACCAGCCCACTTTAAAAAAAGGTTTGTGTAAGGATCCACAAATTAATAAGGTTTTACAAGCTCTTCAGAGAGTTTATATGCAGGTGGGGAGATAGACCAATCAACAAAATAACACAATAAAAGCATGCCACCAAGGATCAGCCATAGTCCCTAAATCTGAGGCACAAGGAAGGAAGAATTACCAGCAGGGAGGTAGGCAAAGACTGATGTTTCAACAGCTACCTAAATCCAATTCTAATCTTGGGAGAGAATCTGCAGGCAGTGGTGACAAAACTAGTTTTTTCAAGTAAGTTCTAATTATAACCACACCTGACAACAGGTGAAACAAGATGAAATTTAAAGACTGAGAGGAAATTAAAATTCCTCAAGTATGTCAACTAATCTCCAATTTTCTCTACTAGTTTGGGGCTATAATAATTTTACAAGATACATTACTGTCTCTAACAGGTCCACTCTAACAATTTAATCTTCTTCTCTCTCTCATGTATAAAATAAAAATAAATGTTAGAAATTAAAATTCATGTAAGTTCTATAGGCATTTCAGATACAAGATATTACACAATGGTTCCTTTTATCTAAATCATACTTTTCAACTCCCAATATTAGCAACACGTAGATGCCAGAAGATAGTATGCAGTGAAGATTTAAAGGAAACTAGAAATCTGGGATAACAGCTTTTCTTATATTGATTTTTAAAAAATTTAATTAAATGAAAAAGAATAAATGGCAATTCCAGTGTATACTTTTGTAGAATTTACACATTTTGCATTGATAAGCGAGTAAACTCAGTTTCACCTCTTTTACCAGCCCTCTTGAAAGTTTCTACTTAAGATGCCAAATATGCTCCCATAAGCTGACCAGCACACCTTCATTCCAGGCCAAGTTATCTGTAGAGATAGGGGTATCTCCAAAGCAGACCTTTCACAGGACTTACTGCCATTCACTCAACACTGATCTTTTCTGCTATGAACAAGCTATTTCTATAGACCTTTTTCATTTAAGTACCAAACCTTCTAAAATCAACATCAGAGCTGAAACCAGAAGACTGCTCAGCTACCTAGTCTGCCCCTGACTGAAATGAGAGGTCCAAGGGAGAGATTATACTGTGAATTACTAGCCAAGTCAGGACCAAGAGCTAATCCTCCATACTAGGAGGCCAAGGGAATTAGGTTCATCAAGGAGCATAACAGGTGCCAGATATTTAACATTTAGTTCGATCCCAAGGAAGCAGTGGCCCTATTTTATAAATGATGCAACAGAGTCAAAAGTTAAGTAATTTGCCAAGTACATGACAAGGGCAGGAATGAAACCAGTCCTGTTCAGCAACATCACGCTCTCGTCACTGTATCTCGATGTCAAAAACTCCCAGACTTCAGTGCTCCTTGACCAATCTTAAGCCATCCCACTGCACATCTCCATCAACCCAATATTAAATTCAAAGTACATGAGAACTAAGCCATCTATCACACACGGTGTCGGTTGGAGAAGCATACTGCTCAGGCTACAGGGACATTTCATTTGTTTAAATGTTTTTATTAAAAAAAAAAAAAATTAAAGACCTTCATGGCACAACTTCTTCCCAGCACAGTTATGTTTTAGTTTTACCAATTACAATACAATTACAACCAATAAACCAAGAGGGGGAGGGGAAACTTCTGACTTCAATCTTAGAGGGGGGGGCACTTCAAACAAAGTTAAAAAACACTTAAAAAACCTTTCAGAGTAATTGCCAACACAACTGTCTTATACTGGCATTCCATTTCCTACCATCTGGTCAGTGCAGACACAGGTAGTGCTGAGAATAAAGTGTCCCAATACAAGGTATACAGATGAGGTAATTTACAACAACACAGAAGTTGTTACTCTGTAAACCCTTGCCCCCCACCCACCCACCTAACTGGGTCTTTTTTTCATGCTTCTGCAGTGACTTCTTAAGTAGCATTTTAAAAACCTCTATTTATTTAAAAAGGCTCTTGGGTGGCATTTCAGAGTCCTCTGCATTCACTTTCAGTTTCTTGCAAGGTCTGATGCCTGTTAGGAGATCCAGCTGTTTGCAGCTCTCCACATCAACCTCTGCTACACCTAGATTTTCTGAGCTACAAGGACAGGATGTGAAGTCTTTGATTTATAACCCTCCTCCCCATCTCAAAAGAAAGAATTTATTAGTCATAAATGTCCTGTTCAAATCATAATCCAGTGCAAATGTAATTACTAATTGCACCTCTGGCACATCTGGTGCTTTTAGCTTCTGCACAAATTCAACATGGTAACCCTCACAGCATTCTAGGACATAAAAGGGTCCAAAACAATACATATCTACTGTAAGTGGCCAAAAGGAGGAAAATCACCCTGCCACACAATCAGAATGTTTTTCCTATTGTTGAGAAGCATTATAATAAAAGGAGGCTTTAGCTTCCTCTAAAGTTCACCATTATATTCACTAAAGCCATCACCTTGATAAAGTTACTAGAGCCAAGATGGGTTACAAAGTTAGATAAATTCATTAAATTCAACTTCTCAAATAATTACGTTTATCTATGATGCCTAGGTGAGAAAGGCTTATGACTCTATAAAGGTAGGAGAATGAGGAACTAAGACTTTAGGCCTTAAATTATGTTGGAAGATTTTTCCTAGTCCCCAAAAGCAGCTACTGTAATGAAATAATAGGAGAAAATACAGAACTGATGACGGTTTTGCTATTGTGCTTAAAAAACTAGGCTTCCTCAGTGAAGCACCTGATAAACTTAGGTGGTTGGATTAGTGGAAAATCCACTTTACACACACACACGAACACACAAAAACTGGTGACTTTTTCCATCCCTAATCCCTGCACTGCTGAGACAAAATGAGTTTTATGGCAAAGGATCCTTAATCCCCAGAGACGCTTTGGCTTGTGGTGCTTTTTTAAGGCCTCTCTGCCCTGCCCTGTACCATGGGTTGAACGAGGGGTGTATAAAAATGGGGGCCTTAGGAAGCCTCCATGATACAGGGCTGTAGGCCCCTCAGATGTGAACGTGAGACACCCACCCAGCGAGACCTTTACACAGGGAACTTAAATCTAACCTTGATAAATAAAACCAAACGTTTATTTACACCAAAGAATTCCAACACTGGATCTTTCACATATGAAGGACAAAGTATTATATATATACACACAGCAAGGGGTGGCAGGGCTGTAACAAGAGAGTTTATAGTTTTCCCACAATTACAGGTCTACCATTTCAGTTTCACTGGAGACAGTGGCTCTGCTTCTACCTCTCAGATACATTTACAAGACCGAGGGGCAGGTCCTCACTGGATGGCAAGTGACAGAAGGGAAAAGTAGGAAGAAAAGAAGGTAAAAGCTTAAAATGAAACAGTGTGGCCACATCTTCCATTAGCTCCCAGAGTTGCTAGCATGAAACCTATACAATTTTTTTTTCTTTTGTAAAAAGCAATAAATTATGCCCAGTAACTAACTGAATTCAAAATGGCCAAGTCAAAGAAAACTGAAAAAGATTTTGCCTTCCCCCTCCTACCAACTATAGAGCACGTTGGGCGATGAAAGGGGAGAAAATCAAGGTAAGAAACCTGGGAGGAAAGGTTATTAAAATTTTAAACTAAACTGAGTCTAAACTTATAAGTGAGTTGGATTTAGGGTTATGTCAGTAAGACATGATTCATACTGAACAGAAGTTTTCAGGACTTATCTGCACTTTGGGTAGATTTTCAGCATCTCAATGTAACTAAGACATTTCTACTACATTCACCAGGACAACCCCATTGAAGCACTTTTAAAGTGATGTAAGTGATTAGCAGGTCACTGCCCTTGTAGGTTGGGTTTTCCCTTCCTTCTTTCTTCCCACCTCCCTTCAAGAAGCTACATTTTTGTAATCTCTGGAGAAGAGCATGAGATACAAACCCCCAAAGTGGGATGGTGGGGGAGCAATGGTGGTCATGGGAAGAGATCTCCACCCAAATGCAGCAGCTGGGATTGAGGCTGGTTTATCTTTGTTCTTTAGTGATGAGGAAGTGAATTTGGAAGGAGAGAAAAAAATTTGTCCGTGAAATACTCCACCTGTAGGTAATTTTTCAGGGAATACCCTGAGTTATGAAAAGTTCGAGTTAAAAAGAAAAAAAAGAAAAAAGAAAAAAAAAAGAAAATCAGCCTATTATAATTTTTTTTTTTATGACTGAACTACTATAAATCCACAAGCAACGGTTCAGACACGGTGCTTCTTAAGTATTTCACCCCTCCCCACCAGGCGCAAGCTGCATCAAGGAGAGAGTGGACTCCCCCACCTCTGCTCGGGCAACAGGAGACAGAAGGGGCCATTACTGCTGAGCGCCAGCGGCAGCCGGAACAGGCATCCCAAGGGAATTGGCAGCAGCAATCACTGGTGAGCCTGCCAGAGGTCCGAGGGGTGAAGGGGTTGGCACTGAAGAAATCCCTGAAAGAAAATATCTCACAGTGAACCAGAGACAGCAACCGCGGAAATCGTAGTCCCCAGTTTTTCACAGCACCTACCTCAAGAGTGACACAATAATTCTTTTCATTGAAGGAATCTCTTTAGCCAGATTTTTATAAATTAAACTAATTTAAAATTAAATTCTCACAAATTAAAATGGCAAATTCTAATAAATGTAGGAGACAGGTAAAGAAATTACACTGGGAGAGTTTAAGCAGTTCGTCCAAGGTACACAGCTAGTAAGTGGCAACTATGCTTGGATTTCAGTCTAGGTCTATCTAGGGTAGCACTATCCAACCAAACTTTCTGCTCTGTAATCTCTGCTAACATGGTGGTCATTAGCCACATGTAGCTACCAAGTACTTGAAATAAGGTTAGTGCCAATAAAGAACTGATTTTTAAATTCTAGTATATTTTAATTAAATAGCCACATGTGGCTAGTCACTACTAGTATTCTAAACAGCAGATGGCTGGAGTCAAAGCTCATGTACACCATGCTGCCAGCTAAAAATCCAAAATCACTAAAAGTCATTTTCAGTGGAGAAAGGAGCACTTCCCATCTCTAAGCTAAAATAGTGTTTTAGGATTTATCTCCATTTGTTTTCTTCCACCTATCTGATGATCGGAATTACCCATTGCCTTCAATAAACCAGTTATTCAGTTTTCAAAATGTTATATTTTTTGAACAGGCAATATATACAAAAGGTCCAAAAGAGTATACAGTGAAAAATCTCCCTTGTCCTGTCACTTGGCCAACTTAACGGTACCATTTCTGGGGTGTATCCTCCCAGAAATATCTTATACATATATATGAATAAGAATATTCATGTAAGAATCATATATAAGAACATGATTATGTACTTTTGCCCGCTCCTAGTCTTGGACATGGTTCTGCATCTTGCTTATTTCATTACACATTAACCTGAAGTTGGAGCTAGAAAAAAAAACATGTAACACTTATTACTCTTTTCTAAGGCTGTATAGCATTCTACTGAATGGTTGTCCTGTAATTCATTTAACCAGTTTCCTGAGAGCTGTCTTCAGTGTTTTGTTATTATAAATACGGCTATAATGAGTAACCTTGGATATACATCATTTTGCACACAGGCAAGATAGCCAGTGAATAAATTCTAGAAGACAGCTAGTTCTTTAAAAGAGTTAGGACAACAGCAATTCTTTTAGGGTGCCTGAGTAAATGCCCTCAACTACCACAGTGTACCCACATGGATGTTGCCTACATGTATAATTCTTAGAAGATGGGCCTATAGTTTCTTTTGAATAATTGTACTGTCTGTACAAAAAACTTGCTTTAATTCATAATGACTCAACCATAATGAAAAAAAATTTCATATAAACCTTTATAATTTACTAGGAACACTGTAGTTGCTCTGGAAAAAAAACACCAAAAAAACCCCAAAAAACCAAAAAATCATTTTTAACCACATATAGCCATATCCTTCTGTGAGAAATTATTGGGATTCTGGCCTAGAAGAGGCTGTCAATATCCTACTCAAGGCTGTATCACTAAAGTATACCATGTGTCAAAAGTATCCTGACACCTGGTGGAAAGAGACACATGGGTCAGTATGTTAATAAGGTAATCATTACAGAAAAGAGGAAGTCCACAAACCAGGTCACAAACAGGGACCAAAACTAGGAAGAATAATCGGCTTCTACTTTTTTTTTTTTTTTTTTAAAGGAAGTTTATCAACAAACTGACCTGACATCATATTGGCGCTGCTGACAGGTGTACTACCCCCTGGCATGCTAGATGAACCCATTCGAGCCTGGTCCTTCACAACAGTGTCTAAAAAAAGAGACAGAAAGGTTAGGTTCTCTTAAGCTTAACAATTAAACTAACTAATGCTCTTAATCATTCTCATTCTTTGCATTTTATTTATACTCCGCATTATTCCCAGAAGAACTAAGGTGGCAATTACCAGGCAAATAATAAATAGAATTATCTTTCCTGTCAAACTGTGGTAAGGCAACCTCTTAAACTAAACAGTAGGAAGATGAAGTAGAGCTCATTTAAAACAAAATTGATCCCATTAGGCCTTAATGAGACAATACAATCTAAACTGGCCTAGACAATGATATATTATCAGAGTGAACTGGTTTTACTGCCGTCCACAATTCAGCTGGTCAAGCATGGTGCCAAATAGGCCAAAACTATACGGTTGTGCAAATTAGTGCTGTAACCACAGACTATGCTCTCCATCTCACTTGGCCTGTCAGTCTGCTTCAGGTATAGAAGACTGGGTAAGAGTATGATCAATTCACTACAAAACCATTCCACCACTCCCTAAGGAACAATCTAATGTTGAAGCTAACATCACAGTGAGGATAGGGTGGATCTAAGTGACATTTTCACCCAGGAAAGCACAGTTACCTACACTCACAAACCTAGATCAAGGTATTCATATAGTTAAGATTTTCAAGCCTCCTTTGCTCTCTCTAATAAATGATTACCAGAAACAGGACAGATAACAGCTGTTTATTATAATCCAACCACTCCAGACTAGCCCCTGGGAAGTGTCACCCACACAGTAAGAAAAGCAGTTTAGGAGTAATCAGGTAACAGGTGCTCTGTAACACAAGAATCCTTCCTACAATTCTGCAACAGAGTTGCTATCACTGTCTGCATTTGAAGAAACCAAGGTTCATCATGGGTGAAGTAATGGCCACAAGCTAGGCAGAATCGGGATTCCAAATGTTCTATAGGACTGTAGGCCCAGAGCTTTCTTCACAGCATATATTCTCCTCTGCCTTGTACAGTCTGCTGGGCGAGCCTGCACAGGCTCTGTGGACCAGAGTTGGACTCACAGAAATAGGGGTGCTCCATGGCCTCTCTTGCAGTGAGCCGTGACTGGTGGTCGTATCGCAGTAGCTTGTCCAGGAAATCCAAGGCCTCGGGGCTGACAAGGTGCTGGTTTTCACTGTGGACAAAGCGCTCCCATCGCTTACGGGAATGTCTGCAGGGCCAAAAGGGGAATGAGAACAAACCAAAGGGCAGAGAAGCCCAACATTTCATTCCTACATTTTCCTTAGTGGCTGGGAGCCCAGCCAATAGCAAAGAGAGATCAAAACTCAAGAGAGTAGTCTTATACCACTCTGCCACTGGGGTGACAATAAAGCTAACTGGAGAGATTGGAAATAGCAGTGTTGCAGAAAGAGAAATCTGGGTCTTTATAATTTTATGAAAACACAATTTAAGTTAATTTATAGAACTGAATGCTTCTAATACAGTGAAGAGGGTCAAGTGGCTGGACTAATGAGGCCTCTTTCCCATCCCCACACATGGTATCTCTGCCGTTTGGCCAGCAAAAGCCTTTTTGCATCAGGAAAGCCCACCACCGGATAAGCAGTGAACAAATTAATATTGTGTCTAGTCACTGTTTTTAGAGTTTGTCATCTGTGTAGTAGTTTTGAAGCACGCATTTCCTATTACTATTTCTTTCTCTTAGAGAGGACTTTGTCATTTGGAGAAGCAAGCTAAATCAAGAGATTTTGATATCTGACCCAGCTGTTAACAAGAGTCTACATTTCATTCATTTTATAGGAATCCTCTGACTATAGTGTCCACATGTGGATTCCTGTTAGTGAATCTGGGAAAATGGCCATTCAATCCAGTGCTTTTATCATAGGTTTGCCCATGAAGCATGCGGTAGCACTGAACCACTGACAGCTCAGCAGTGTTGGCAAAGAGAATGTAACTATTTTGAGGAACCAAAGTGTCAGTTGTATTATACCCAAAGTGTTTAAGGCAGGGGTGCAGAGATTTTGTTTTATGATTTACCTGCCCAAGATATCATTGAAACGTGGATCTAATTCAATGTTGTATTTGTCGATATAGTCATATAAATCTTCTGTCCCCAGAACCTTGGCTATCCTCACCAACTAGGATTGAAGAAAGACAAAAACCCACAGGACAAGCACATTACATGATTAAATGAACAATTAACCATGGCTACATTAACAGAAAGGGATCATCAGGGCTACGGGTATGAATGCTACACCTCAATTTACTTCAAACTTCTGTGTACAATAGGAATGAATTTCCACATAAAATTCCTTCAACTGTTACTTAATGTGAAGGAAAAAACAAACTGCTTTATAACATGGTTCCTTCTCCTTCAGATGTCTCTCTGATGAAGTCTTACACTTTTTCCTCCTCACAACCCAGCTGAAGGTGTCACTTCTTTTGGGAAGTTCCCTTTGTACACTGGACTACTCACTCCTAACACAACTGCCTTTTGTACCTTGTCTATACTTCTACTCTAATATTTATAACTAAAACTTATTTCCTTATGTTTGATTTCTTTGCCAGATAGACTATGAACTATTTGAGGACAGACTAGTCTTTTTTTTATTTTTGTCCTGTATTCCCTAACCCTGCACGACGCCTGATATAGAGTTACTGCAGATTTTAACTGATCTTCAAGGGCAAGTGAACCTAGTATGAAAAATGCCATCTATATTTCTAATGACATATACATCAATTCAATCTGTATAATGAGACAAAAGGATCACAGAACTACCAATATAAACCAACAGGTTGGAGAAAACATTTCCAACTCCAGTGAAAGCTCACATTAGGAAATTCTAAGGTATTGTCCTATTTTACAATAAAACACAAATTAAAATAACACAGAAAAACTGCGATTTCAAAAGGCTAAACTGGTAGCTTCCAAACCACCAATCTGAGGAACAATGTCAGGGTGGCTGAATAAACCATGAATTGAAAATTACCATAGGGCCCCACCCTCAGAGATTATGATTAACAGGTCTCACATAGGAAATGGGCATCTGTACTTTAGTAAGAACTACTGGAGTTTCTAATGAGTAGCCAGACTTGGCCTGATCTAGGTTAGACCAGTAAGTTCCCTAATGGAAACAACATATATCACCTGATCATAATTGTCATGTCCATGGAAAAATGGCTCCTTCCGGAAAATCATACTTGCGAGCATACAACCCAAGCTCCACATATCCAAACTATAATCATACATCTGCATCAAAGAAAATATCACTGTTATCATAAATGAAATGACGAGAATGAATTATCTTGTATTTTCAAAATACGATATTAAAAAAAATAATAATCACTCCATTGAAAAGTCCAAAGAATATCTTCATGTACACTCCTCTCAGTTTCTTCTTTTATATTTCCCCCCAGTTTTAAAACAATCTGTACATACTATTTTGAATTACATTTTTCACTTACATAAGAACATCTTAAACTGTTAACCCACGGAAACCATTTAATGTGAAGTATTATTTTATTGCACAAATGTTTCAGAATTTAATCTTTAATTTCCCCCTAATGGGATCATGTTTTGTTTTTCACCATTATAAATAATGTTGTAAAAAATATTTTTATGCATAAAATGTTTGAGCTCAGGGTTATGTCCTCAAAATCCCAGAAATTTCTAGGACAGAGTCTGAAGTTTTAAATATTCTGATGATAACACCTGAGAAGACTGGGTACTCCTAAGGATTTTGTTTCTGTGAGAAGAAAGAGGACTCTTTTTTCTTTTTTGGTAGGGGAAAGGTCTTTATCTAGAATACAATTTAGAAAAATTGTAGAAAATATTTTTTAGTTTACTCCTTAGATTGGTTTAAACCTAGCTTATAATTCTCAAACTAACTCTGGAGTTTCTGATTAGTAAAAGTGTCTCTGGTATACTTTTTCTTTAGTTAGAATCAAATGCAGATCTATTCATATAAAATTGACACGGTGATGAAAACATTAACTATGATAGACAAACTAAGGTGATTCATATTTTACATTCATTCACATAAAAGAGAGAGCCATGGAGGTGTGTATAAATGACCTAACTCAAGAGCATAAAATGTTATTTTTTTGCAAATTATGTACAAAATAAGCAAAATTAAACAAACAAAAAAAAAATTATTTGCCTTTCCCTTCTCACCTGATAGTCTACAAGTAATTCAGGACCTTTGAAGTATCGGGACGCAACTCGGACATTATATTCTTGGCCAGGATGGTAAAACTCAGCCAAACCCCAATCTATTAGCCTTAGCTGAAAGAAATAAAACAAACAAAATAAACCATGAGCAATTTTATCTTTCAGGCTACCACCACATTGCCATTAGAGTACTCTTTTAAAAATAATGGCCATGTCACTCTCTACTGAAACCCCATCAGTGGCTACCTATTATTATATTTAGAATAAAAATCAAACTTAGCCTGACATACAGACTTTTCCATGATCTAATTCCTGTGCTCCAGTGAGACTTTCTGAAAGACACAGTCTCATTTTGTGCTTCTGTGAATTTCTTAAACTGCTCATCTAAGCAGAATGTCTCCACTATCCATCCTAGAATCCTATGGTGAACATTTCCTCATCTTCTGAGATATTTGTTAGCCCTTTCATGAAGTCTTTTCTAATTATCCAAGTAGAACCAACCATGGCCTTTAGCACTCCCTGAACCTTAGATAAACTTCTTTAATACAACCTAAAACTATCTACTGTATATTAGTTTTCTATCTTTCTTTTTCGATATAGACTGTAAGCTCTTTGGCAGTAGGGACTGTTTTATTCACCTTTGTAATTTCTAGAATTCTATATAATGCCCAGCACACAGGAGAAAAAAAAATATTTGCTGAAGTGCATCAAGAGAATCAAGAGAAAAGCCACACAAAACAGCACTTGAAAGTATGAAAGAGTACAGGCAAGGACAAGAAGCAACCTTTGCCTAGTGTGAAGTATGTGCAGTAGGGTTTAGCTAATGCCTGACTATTCTGTCACTGTCTAGGCAAGTTTACTGTTAACTAGACACATTATTTTCTTTTAGTGTAGAAAGGGAAATGTAAGAAAAGGTATGAAAGAAAGCATAACTTTTGAAGTAGTCTTTTTCTTCAATGCATTAATAAAAGTGCTCCAGTTATTCATGTGCTTCCTTTCTTATCAATATGTATCCCCAGATGACTATTTCTAGTCCTGTGGCTTCACAGACAGCATATCAGAATTTCTTACCGATAATCTCTAAGCCCATGCCTTTTACCAGCCATCTCTTCCTCTGTGACATCTCGCAGGCATCTCAAGCTAAACCACTGATTATTTCCCGCAAGACCCATTTCTCCCACAGTTTCCCTTCTCAGCTAAAGGGAATTTCATTCATCCTGTCATTGAGGCCCCAAATTTTTCACTCTGGACTTGTTTCTCTTATATCCCACATTTAATGTTAACAAATCCTACTGGTTCTACCATATTTTAACCATTCTCATTGCTTTCACTGCTACTGTCCTAGTCCATGCCACCACCATCTCTTATCTGTTTTATTGCAATAGCGCCTTCTCCTAACTGATCTCCTTGCTTTCACTCTTGCCCTCTATTCTCTACAGTGACCAGAATGATCCCTTTTAAAAGCTTTATATTTAAAAATTATAAATTCACAGAAAGTTGAAAATATTCTGTGGGTATCCTTCACCCAGTTTGGTAACATCTTATATAACTACAGTATAATATCGAAACCAGGAAACTGACACCGACACAATTCACACAGACCTTATTTTTCTTTAGTTTTATGCGTGTGTGTATAGTGTAGTTCTATATAATTCTATCAGGTGTAGATTTATGTAACTTCCACCAGAAGATATAGAATTGTTCCATCACTAGAGATGTCTCTTACGCTATTCCTTTCCCTCATTTCCATACCCTTGGCAACCAATCTGTTCTCCAACTCTTATCATTTTGAGAATATTATAAATGGAATCATCAGCATAACTTTTTGAGATTGCTTTTTTTACTCAGCATGAGATCCATCCAAGTTGGCATATTATCAATAATTCTTTCTTTTATTGTTAAGTCATACTACTCAGCAATAACACTACATGGTATAGACATACCAGTATGATTAACCATTCACTCACTGAAAGACTCCCTCCTCCTTCCCAATTCTGAGCAATTACAAATAAAGCTGCATTCATATATAGGTTTTTGTGTGGACCTATGTTTTTGTTTCTCTGCGATAAATGTCACTGCTAGATTATTTGGTAAGCATATTTGTTTAATTTTTAAAGAAACTGAAAAACTATGTGAACAGTTTGGCATTTTTCAAAATGGCTGTGCCACTTAGATTCCTACCAGCAGTATGTGAGAGATTGAGTTTCTCTGCACCCTTGCCAGCATCTGGTATTGTCACTATTTTTATTTTAGCTGTTCTGAAACACTTGTAGTAAACTTTTTAAAACACAAGTGAGAATGTGTCAACCTTCTCCTTGAACCCTACAAAAGCTATGCATCTTCAGAGAAAAGGCCTGATAATTATAATTAAGGTTTTACATGATCTGGTTCTCTTTACCCCTCTCTCTGTTCTTCCTATCCCAGTTCTATCCTGTTGCTGTTCCAACATGCCAGGCACATCTTGCCTTAGGGCTTTTGCATCTGCAATACCCTCCATTTGGGACACAGGTTGTTGCATGGCTGGTTCCAAGTGTTCTCCAAAAATGTCACCATTCCAATGAAATCTTCCCTTTACCCCCATGTTTAAAACTGCTAACACCCTCCAGTGTTCCTTATTCCTGACTTATTTTCCTTCCACATCACTTTTAATTTTCTATCCCACTAATCTCTCCGCAAATGCAAGCTCCCCATGGAAAGAATTTTTTTACTATGTCTCACGCATAAATTCCCAGTCTCCAGAAAAATACCTATTACACAGTGTTTATCTAAAGAAGTATCAGTGGAATGAACACATCACATACCTCCACAAAGACAACACAGAACCATCACTGCCTACAAAAGGTGGGCTTGGTTACCCTATAACATTGAAATGTTAAAAAGCATGCAGCTCTCATTAAAAGCACTTGTAGAGTTGAGAGGCCTCATGACACTTGCTGATAAGCAGCAGCATTTTCTAAATATTTCATTCATTTCAAAACTGCGCACACTTAATTCTTTTAATAACCCAGAGGCATGCAAGGCAAATATTATACCTGTTGTAAAGGTAAGAAGAGGCAAATGAAAAAGGAGTTTCCCAAGATATTATTCAATAAATCAAATGAGAAGCCAGTTTCCCTGCTTAAAACTAATGTTTCACCCACTACACTAATTTTTTCTTTTTGATATTCTTAGAAATATAAATAATAGTTTAAATTTTCTGATTTGTCCATTCACTCACCAAATATGTCAAGTGCCTGCCTAATAGGTATCAGAAACTATGACAGATGCTAGAGATAAAGTGTTGAAGATAGGCTGTTCACTACATTATGTTGATAAAGAAGACTTATCAGCCTATCACTTTATCTGTCAGTCTATCACTTTACCTTTCTGTGCTCATGATCAATCATGACATTATGGGGCTTCACATCTCTGTGCATTATTCCCATGCTGTGGCAATAATCCAGGGCCTATGGGAGGAAAAGGTAAGAAAGAAGAATTAGCTTATATAAGAGTCTTTCTAGTTAAAGTCCTTTACTTTTTCCTCCATAGTTTTCCTTCTAGCCTCATAATGCCCTTGGCAATCAGGGTTAGGACAATCACCCAAATAACTATTCTTCAGAAACTTGTTCAAGATCCCACCAACTCATGGCCTCTGAACATCAAGTTCTATTCTTGCACAGTTGTTTCAACATCTTTTCTGTTCAAAAAGATCCAACGTGTACACCAATTCCATCACTTCCAATTTTCTACCCCTTACCCAAAGCCTGGATTATTTTCATAAACATAGGCCCCTCAAAAGAAGAAAACTGGTTTGTACTACAACTTATTCTGTAGCAGCCAAGAGTCTACAATAGAGGTTGACAAATCACAGCCCATGGGCCAAATATGTACTGCTGTTTTTGTGAATGTTTTATTGGAATACATTCATGCTTATTTGTTTGCATGTTGTGAATGCTTTCATATTGCAGGAACAGAGGTGAGTAGTCTGGGAAAGACTCTATGGTCCAATGAGCCAAAAATTTTACTGTTTATCTCTGTAAAGAAGTTTGTCTACTCCCGATTTATGACATCATATCCAATTTGAAAACCACGTTCAATCTCAAACTTAGGTGAAGTGAGTGGCATAACCGTTGGGGATTGCCAATCCTGGCCTTTAAGTCAGCTGATGTCACTGGCCAAATTCTTGACCTTCCTGAAGGGCAAGTTGGGTTCCTATGGTTCCCAGGGCAGGCAGTCATATCCTTAACTTTGTGAAGAACTGCTTGCCACAGACTGCATGAGCCAATGGAAAGATCAAATATCTCTGCTGGCATAGTCTCTTCAGGGTACTCCTAAGGTTCAAATGTGGGCTTTAAGTCAACTCTCATTTAGTAAGAAACTTTAGCCAACACTTAGCAATTTTCTCATTTATAATGCTGATCTCATGACTCCCAGGAGCAAGCTGGTGATCCCACTTTAGAAATCAAAGTCCACTCTAAATCAGCAATCTCTATGCAGAGATTTACAAAGTCCTTAGGACAATGACTCTGACCGTTGAGTTAAAAGTTTACCGTTTTACTTGTTCAAGTTTAAGTGAAATAAAGTAACACCAGAAGCCAGCACATTAGGAGCTATTTTTACAAGTTTGGACAATTTCTTAAATCCCGGCTCTCTTCTAAATACCCTTTCCAAAGCATTCTAAATTATATTCCTGGTAGACCCTATCCCATAATCCTTACACTAGCAGAAGAGGCACCTTCTTTCAATATATTTTACAAAGTTAATTCACTGGCTTTTCTACGGTCATCTGGGTTATTTAACAAGGGAAGATCAATCTAGAAATATTTAGTATTCAAGGTTCCCTTACCTTCAGAATCTCATACATGTAAAATCGAATATCATAGTCTGTTAACGTCTGGTACAATTGCTGTTAAAGACAAATGCAACATTTGAGCCATGAAATACTGCTGATGGAAGGCAATTTCTCATCCTCATTTGTTGTAATTCAAACCAAGACTTGGCTCATTTGCCATCGCTCCAAGATCTGTCTCTACACCAGTCTCTACTTCTCCAACATAATATTCACTTTAAAGAGATACTTTGGGTCTTCAACTCTACATGTAAAAGTGAAGAATTACATAAGTTTGTATTGCTGAAGCTATAATCCACTATTGGGAACATACCAATTCATATATGCAACATGCATTGATATATATTTGTATTTTGAGTTTGCTTTTTCATTTACCGTCCCCCACCTCCCTTCTAATAAAAGGCATTTTGGCAAGTACACAGCTTCCTTAATAGGGAACTAACCCATCTTTGGCTTACACAGTTATAGGCACTGGGCATATAGATGGCTTGCTGACAAATCTGTCAAGCTAATTTAACAGAACTATTCCTGTACCGATTTGGAAGTAGACTCTGAACAACTGTTATGTATTCTTTCCAGTTTCCAGAGTTGCAGTTTTTTGTTTTTAAAAAAACATGCACATATCATTAAATGGTTAGTGATGTCCTCTGACAATGTTTTCTTTGAATTACTATTCAGGTTCTAAAATAGTTCTTCCTTTTTTTTCCTCCTCTTAGCAAAAGAATTCCCTTGTTTATTGATACCTAACATTCTTGATACTGGACTGGTGTAAAGGCAAGTCAAAACCCAAGAAAGTGCCCATATTCTTCTGCTGTATTGAAATTGAGAATCTTTTGAAATAAGTAGGCTGCTGGATGGGCTGGAAGTCAGCGATAGCTGTTGAAGTTTGTGTTGTAGCAGAATTTATACTATCCTTTCCCACTCACCCCTTTTTAAAATCTAGAACCCAGTTTCCAAGGAATCCTAAAACATAAGCAGACCTTGCTTTTACATACACAATACATTCCTTCTTGAACACTGTCATTTTAAGGTAAAATGCCCTAGGCCAGACATCCTGACTGAACATGTTATTGCTTTCATCAGCAGAAACTATCAAATGAATGGTAAAGGTGGTGAGAAATAAATGTATGGCTCATTGAAAAAAAAGCATGAAACAAAGAAAAGGGCAAAAACATCAAGATGTAGAAAGTGGGCAGTTTGTACGGGAGTATTTTTATCTTAAAATTTAACACTGTGAAGATAAAAAACTCTTTTTAAGCTAGTAAGATGGAAGTTCTTCTAATGTAACATCCCTAAAAGGATATCTATGTAGTCTAAAAACCCAACAACTTGAAATGGTCAGTATATATTATACCTTGAAGTCTGTGTTGTTTACATGTTCAAAAACCAAGGCAGGGGTTCGTGACTAGGGGAAAGAAAAAGAAAACACTCATTAGCAATAGCCCTGGCCGCTTTAGTGGGCACAATGTTTGCGGATGCTACGTGGTGAATTTGGCAGTCCTTGCCTCAGTAGTAGGAAACCCTCTATTGCTACGAGCCCTCCCCGCTCTGATCATCACCACATTTAGGTCAGTTTTGGGATGGATTTCAAACAGAAGACATGGAGCTGAAGTCTCACCAGGCTGTAGGCAGCCCGACAATGCGCCCATCGCACATCGGCATCGGACCTGAGTTTGCAAAATGGATTAACACATTTCAGTTTCCAGTGCTATCAGTCTCTTAGCCTAGAAGAATAAGAAATAGTCTGTGGGTGGAGGTCTCTTTGAAAGAAAGACCCAAGCTAGTTAAATGGTATAACTGATTAAGCACTTTTAAAGCAGGACTTAATGGTAGAGGGGTGAACGAAAAGAGGCCAGCTGTGCTCTGGGGCAAACACACCACTTCAGACCTAGTGGGCCTTGCTAGTGTCTACTATACACTCACCACAGGGTCTTTTACAATGTCTGCCAGTGTGATGATGTTGGGACCACCTCGCAAATTCTCCAAAATCTTTATTTCACGCTTGATTTTCTTCTTCTTTACTGGCTGAAAGGATAAAGCAGCATCGGTGAAATAAAGCATTTCAGGGTATTCCAACAGGTAGTGTAATACATAAATGGCTTACTTATGAGCTCCTTTAAGGAAAGAAATGTGTCAGACTCAACTTTAAATCCCATTCTCCTAGCCCTGTGCCAGGCACTCTGCAGGTCCTTAGCAAATGTTGAATCAAAAGAAAAAAAGACCTCTGTAGAATCAGCATTTAATACTAATCATGAGTCTTAATATGTTAACTTTTTACAACTATACAAAACTAGGAATTATGAATGGTTAGTAATACTAAGGTCTATCTTGGAAAATCTATCAATTGGGATGAAAAATGGGCTCTTCCTACTCCTTCCTCTAAGTCTATATAAACAATCAACAGAGGTTATGGAAATAGGAACAAGAGCAAGGATGGCCAAACCATCTTTGTGCAGCATAAACCTGTGGGTTTGACGTGGGCCTGGAATTAAGATTGCCTAATGCAAATCCTATTTTTCTAGCTGTGTTCCCTTGGGCAAGTTATATAACCTCTTTAAGCCTTTCGTTATGGATAAAATGATCAACGAGAATACCTATCATGATCATAAGATTGTTGCAAAAAAGAAATGTGAACCCCTCCCTCCATTTAAAAAAGACCACTCTGTAGAGTCCCTTGAGTGTATCTTTCATATTCTTTTGTCCTCATCCATCATTTCCACATCTGTTGTGATATCTAAGGAGGGCTTTGGTCCAAATGCACCTCCTTCACAAGGACTTCCTTTTAAATAGTCTAAAACATCACTGGTCCAAAAGAAATATAATACAAGCCACATATAAATTTAAATTTTAAATATTTTAGTATCTATGTTAAGAAAGTATTTAATATATTTTAACAATATATTCAAAATCTTATTTCAACATGTCAATGAATACAAAAAATTACTAATGAGCAATTTTATATATTTTTTTGTACCAAGCCTTTGCAATCTAGTATATTTTATCTTTATGGCATATTTAAATTTGGACCAGTCAAATTTAAATGCTCAAAAGTCACATGTGACCCCATGTCTGGCATACTGGACCATGAAAGTCTCTCCTCAGATATCAATAATCTCAAACTACTGACACACTGCATACAATTCTCAGAAATTGTTTTAAATCTATATCATCACTTCATTAACAAGACTGGTGGCTACTAAACTATAACGATCAACAACCTGAATTTTAACCTGGATTTTTTTTTAAATACACAAATTCCCAGGACCCACCTAGATCTGAATTAGAATCTGTACCATGTTCTTAAAATCTCTTGAGTTGACACTGAAAAATAGAGGCGATTCATATACTAATATTAATTTCTATTTTCTTTTTGCAAAAGAGTATCAAGCAACACTAGATTTGTACTACAGCAAGGGAATAATCGGTTGGAGCTGGAACACATGCTGCAGTACCCACTTACCTCCTCTAATCATGGGCACTTACTTCAGACTAGCTACATGTCATCTGCCTGCCCTCTAAAAGCCTGAATTTGTGACTGCACATCCTTACACAGTAGAGGTAACAATTTATTGAAAATAAAAGCATGGAATATAACTAAAACTAGAGAAAATCAGTTATTAGGCAATCAAATCAATATTAGACCTAGGAGAGAGAAGACTAAACCTTTACTGCCTTCCTCAGCCATTACCTAGCTGGTATGACTTGAGACAAATCTCTCTCTTGATTTGGTTTCCTGATTTGTCAAATGAAGACAACTTATATTAATTTCAGGGGATATAATAAAAGCGTTAAAAGTCTTCCAAAAACCTTTACAAATGCTGCTTTAAAAAAGGCATCATTACTTAAATCTAAATTCCAAATACCTCTGAAATTATAACCTCTCTCTTCTTGTACTCACCTTGAGAATTTTAACAACAACTTTTTCATTATTTGTGATGTTGATGGCTTCAAATACTTCACTGTATTTACCCCGGCCTAGTTTTCGAACCAGCTGGTAGTCATCTTGATTTCTGTGAACAAAAAGAATAAGTCAATTATTTAAAAAGTTCAAATATTCAAGCACTAATTAAACTTATAAACCTCTATTACTAGTAGGAATAAAAGAAATGTTATTTTAAATAATTTCCAAATTGGTTACTTTGTATTTTTTTAATTGGGCCAATTAAAAATGCCTGTCTGTTCCTACAATTAGAAAATTTAAGCCTTCTAATTATTCTTTCAAATCCCAAATTGTTTACATCTCTGTTGACATACCACACATAGCCAGCTTGTATTAGGGTTTGTTATGTACGCCTGCCTCCAACAACAGACAGCTTTCCAATGGAAAATAATTTTTATATATTCCTGTCTCCTAGTGCGTCAGGAAGTGAACACATATTATAAGAATACATCAAGTCAACCACACTTGCAGAGCAGCCAATTTTTAATGGGCTTTCAAACATATAGGCTTGACCTCCCACTTGCGTTCCAAGGCAAGCTCTGAGGATAGTCTATATAATAGAGTTTGCAAACCATACTACAGATCATGAACCATAGTTAGGAGTACCTTCATCTCCTTTTACCCATATTCCACCACTAAGCTACATCAGATGTTTGATGTGGCTTAAAAAATAAGAGAAAAGCCAACATTTTCTCTCAGCCTCTGCTTACAATTTAGATGACTTTGCTCTTAAGCAGCTGTCCCCAATCTTTTTGGCAGCAGGGAAGGGTGCTCCTATGAGAATCTAATTCCTGATGATCTGAGGTAGAGCTGAGGTGGTGATGTTAGCCACTTAGGAGTGGCTGCAAATACAGATGAAGCTTTACTTGCTGCTTGCCCACCCTCTGCTCACTTCCTGTTGTTTGGTCCAGTTCCAGTCTGCAGGCTGGGGGTTGGGAACCCCTGCTCTAACAAATGACAAACATGGTCCTTTAACAAAGCCTAAATTCTATTTATTCCTTCCAGAGACACTGAGAACCCAACATGTAACAAATTCATTTTCCTCAAGCACCTAAAAAGAAAGTGAATGAACAGAGAAGGCAAAAGGTACTAAGGAAAATGAACAATGCAGTATTATGGTAGTTTTAGAGGAAGGCTCTTAGTTCTGGTTGAGTTCTTCTCCCGCAAGAAGGTATAGAAACAAAAACAAACAACCACATAGCACCATGCCAAAAAACTCAAAAGGATTGTTTAAGGATATTTAAGCAGAACTAAGTACAAAGCACTCAATTTGAATACAGTGGTTGAAATTTCTGTGACAAAACATTGGTATTTCTAGAATCCAAAGCCTGTGACATAAGGGGGTATTGTTAGATTATTAATAATGACAACATTAATTGGAATTGTACCACTGGTTTTTGATGGTATCTTTGAAGCACACTATGCTTCCTTGTGCAGAGGCAATGTACTTATTGTTAAGAATCATGGCCCAATCATGATTAAAATACATCCATGACAATTATTTATCTACCTATACTATGGACATAGGTGGATAGATATAAAATGTAGCATATAGGAGCTGTAGCTTTTACAGTTTTTAAATTGCTTTCTTTTGCATTTGAATGTCAAAATGTTATCACAAAAAGTTATAACTTGATCAATTAAATACATACCATGTTGGTATATCCAAAGAGACTGCATAAAGAATTAGAAGGGCAAACGCAGCTGTTTGAGATGGTATTTGGGCTGAATCCCATGTTACACATGCTTAGTCTTATGTTAAGGCAAATGTTTTAAGGCTTTAATTTTGCTTCTCATTAGATAGAGGACACCTTTCTGGAGAACTGTTTCATCCTTCAGTATCATCATGGGACAACATTCTCTGACCTCAAAAATATTTTACATAAAAGTGTGATGTTTTTAAAGCCTCCTAAAGTATTAATTTTCACCTAACTGCAAAGCCCTTAGTTGAAGCAAATTGATAGGCAACTCTTTGTTACCAGCTTTGTATACAGGATATATAAATCAGAGAAAAGAATGAGACTGAAATTATTAAATGATAAGCTCATCAAAACTGTTAATTTCCTAAATCAGTACTATGCTTCCTCATTGTAAAAGAAAACACAAATCAGACTTTGATCTTGCAGTTTATAAACGCAGTCATAAATCCCTCAACAAAACCACAAAAGTCAGCCCTTTGGGTGAGTAGAGTGAAGTAAAAGGAAACAATTACCCCCATTCCACCACATGTGACTCATAATCCCAGTATTCTCGGGGTCTGTGCGTATTAACATCTGTGTAAACTCTGGCCCTGCTTGGCACGGGTCCCGACATGTCAGACAGGTTGGCGGACAAAGCTGGACTTGATGTTTGGGGATCTGGCAGTCACTGTGTTCAGAGACAACTGGGGGTGAGACCTTGTTTCAGACCTGTTTTCTTCAAACTGCAGAGACAAAATGCACAAAGGTCAAGGAATTATTTTTTTAAAGTATATGGAAAGAAAAACCAACTTATAAGAATGGCCCCAAATATACCTCTGACTTTCCTGTTAAACCAATACATATATCCCAACTGTGTCAACAACAGTGTTTCCTATAACATGCAAAAAACCACAAACCAAAACCCCAAGAAACTTAAACCTCTATTAGCCCTAATCCTATTCGGCAATGTAGCTTTCTACCCTTCATCTAAAGTTTGGATGTTCTTTATAATAAAATTTAACATCATTTTATACTGATCCAAATCATTTGGGGAACCTTATATAATAATCAGTAGATCCTTGGTCACCATTTGACACAATTTCATTAAATTTTTAAAAAATCAGTAATCTCTTCTTGATTTAATACAGGAACAAGCTTAATAAAAACTGGCAGAAAACAGTAATATATGTTGGTTGAATTAATGCAAAATTTGAGAGAAAACTGGTAAAATTTTAGAAATATGCTTTCCTTTATGTCTTCCTTGACTGTTCTGATTCCTATAGTATCTGTTGACTCCCGTTACCCTGCATTCAATTAACAATGTACCGAGTCTCCAGATGTCATAACCTGAGGAGGACATCATCACCTGTGCGGTTTTCTGACCAAGACCGTATAATTCAATCTAATTACAAGGAAACACTGGACAAACAGAAAATGAGGAAGATTCTATTAAGGTGGGAGAGAAAGATGCTCTTTAAAAAGAATGTCAATATTATAAAAGACAAAGAAAGGCTAAAAAGACATGACAACTAAATGCAATGTCCTACCCTAGACTATATCTTATACTGGAGGGGAGAAGATGCTATTAAAAAAACACACACAATACTTTCAAGGTCAAATGACAAAAACTGAATTTAGGAGGTAGATTAGGGATTAGGTATACCTGAGTACACTCACACATGATGAAGCAAATGGGGTAAAATATTAAATAGGTAAATCTGGATAAAGGGGATACAGATTTTTATATTAGTTTTATTTTTTGTTGAAACATGTATTTTAAAAATTACTGTAAAGTATACACATGAAATTTATAAGTTTAACTATGTTTAAGTGTATACAGTTCAGCAGCAATGAATACATTTATTTCTTGGGCAACCATCACCACACTCTCCTCCATCACCAAGATAATTCACCATTCCAAACTGTAACACTGTACCTATTAGACACCAACTCCCTCCTCCCCCCAGCTCCTTACAAACAACCCTCTATTTTTTTATCTCTATGAGTCTGACTATTCTAGGTACCCCATTTAAGTGAAACCATAGAATAGCACCGGTCCTTTTACATTTGGCTCATTTCATTTAGCATGTGTTCAAGGTTAATCCATATTGTAATGTATGCCATAATTTCATTCCCTTTTAAGGATGAATAGTTCCACTGCATATGTAGACCACATTTTGTTTCTCCATTATGTCATCAATAGACACTTGGGTTGTTTTCACTTTTAGACTATTGTGAGGAATGCTATGAAAACTGGTGTACAAATATCTTTTTGGAGTTCCTGCTTTTCATATTTTTGGGTATATACCCAGAATCAGAATTGCCTGATCATATGGTAATTAATTTTTTTAGGTTTCCATAGTGGCTACATAAATTTGTTATTCCTATCAGCAATTCACAAGGGTTCCAATTTCTCCACATCCTTGACATCACTTATTTTTTATAGTAGTCATCCTAAAGGATGTAAAATGGTTATCTCATTGTAGTTTTCATTTGCATTTACTCAATTATTAGTGATGCTGCTGAGCATTTTTTTCATGTGCTTATTGGCCATTTATATATCTTCTTTGGAGAGATGACTATTCAAGATATTTGCCTTTTTAGGGGGTGGGGGGAGTCATTGAGTTGTGGTTCTTTATATATTCTGGTTATTAAACTCTTATCATCACAGATACATGATTTGTAAATATCTTCTCCCATTGGTTAGGTTGTCTTTTCATTCTGTTGGTGTCCTTTGTTGAACAAAACAATTTTGATAAAGTCCAATTTATTTTGTCTTTTGTTGTCTGTGCTTTGTGTCATACTTATACTATTTTTATTTTTGTCTCACGTAAATTTGAAGTTACTTCCAAATAAAAGGTTTAAAAAAATAAGTGTAAGACAACTAGTATTTTACCCACAATCATATAGCTTCTTAATACCAATTCTTATAACAGTGATTTCTTTTGCCATGTAATCAATCATAAACTAGTTAAATAACTATAGCTAACATCTACAAGATTTCACTATGTGCCAGCCAGATAGGCACATTTGCTATGTGCTTTACCGGGATTTTATTTAATCCTCAACACCAAAGTGGTAAAAAAAGTTATCATTTCCATTTTGCAGATGAGAAAACTGAAGTAAAGAAAGGTTAAATAACTTGTCAAAGGACACATAGCTAGAGGAACTGACATTCAACCAGACTATAAAATAGAGATAACTGTATTTACCTCATAGGTTTGTGGTGAGAATTCAATGAATTAATGAATGTGAACTGTTTAGAACTATGCCTATTTGAGAGCTCTAAGAGATCTGTTTATGACAACTGCATGCCTTTACCAATGCTATATTTAAGCTGGAGTTTAGCTACTATACCCAGAGGAGATAAGCCAAAAGAGATGTCTCTTTATGCCCATGGTTTCAGTGGCTTAACGCTTTCAGAGGGAGAGAGACTAGGATGGGGGTTAATGCTATACTTTGAAGTGTGACAAACACAATCAGTGATACTCCCCCTGAAATACCTGAGATCAAAAGATCCATGTATTATGTTATCTACTTATGAAATCTCTCATCCATAAAACTCCTATAACTTGCCTCTCTTCAAATCTGGTGTCCCATTAAGTATATAATTCAACTCTGGGTTCCCATGAACATAAATTTAAATATCCAGAAAATAATATTGTTCAAATATTTATAATAAAGTGAACCTAAAAAGTCTTTAAAATTATTTCCAAATATTTATTTCTTCGGTGTTATAAAATGAACAGGGTGATAATAACCCAATTTATCTTTACTTAATATTGGTTAAGTGTAAAACACATACCCCAAACAAGCAAAAAAACAGAAAGCAGACTTTTATATTTTCTTTTCCGTTTCTGTATTTATTTATAGGCATTTTATTCTGTTGGTTAATATTTTAAACCTAATAGACAGCTTTTATCTGTGGATCTCAAAACCCTTCCTCATCAGTTTAAGAAGTTTGTAAAACTGACACAAATTTAGTAACTGGGATTAGATGCAATAGGGTGATGAAACAGGGAGTGGAGTCCTGGTTTCAAATATCTAATTGGCTACAGGACCCCTCTGATGGCCTTCTTCCAGCTTTGGTTCATCATTTACAAAACCTGCCTGCCTAACTGCACTTTATAAACTGAAGATCAAGTGAGATATCTTGCAGAAACAGCTCAGAAACGCCAAAATATGTAGATTATTAAATTATTATGCCATACCTCCCTAATGAAAATAAATAAGCAGAAACCTATCTTTGAAAAGGCCACAGCCTCCATTTATAGTTACCTTTAAAATACAAAAATGATAGGAGCTGTGGTTAATTCCTAGTCTCTTAAGGTCAAGACAAACAAAGGTGGACATGACATTACAAAACGAGACTTCATTTCTCCCTGGAAACCACCTGACTCACATGGAAAATATTTCCCAACTTCCATTTACTATCCCATTTATCTATTACACTCTTACCACTCAGTCTTCCTCTGCCCTCTAAAGGCTTTGATATTCTCTGTGAAGAGCAGAGCAAGACCATTCATTAATGAAACTCTTGAGATGATACTCAAGTACTTGTCTGACTGACTCTTGCAGCTTTTTGCCTCATTAGCTAAGACCCTAATTTATAAACTGGTGGATTTGATTCTCCACTAGGAGGACAACTACCTATTTTGCAGTACCCCCAAAAGGTGCTTGTTTGCTCTCATGCATACCAAATAATCTTATAGTAAGAGAATCGTTCACATGAATTTCAAATGGTTGGCCTTCATTAACTGTGTGGAGAGAAGAAAACAGGTTGCTGTATGTAGCTCAGCAACTTCAGAAAAATAAAATGGTGCAAAGAGGAATGGGGGAGGGTAAAGGTATGGGATAAGAGGGGACGTGAAAAGACAGAAAAGAGAAGTCATCAAAGATAAACATTTTATGCAGAAATAGTATTTCACTTGTACCTCTGTAAATGTGCATATATATATTCACATGCAGCCTAATAGGAAGGAAACACAGGAACAGCTTATATTTCTCAATTATTGGTTTGGCTCTTTCATACATTTCTTCCTTTGTTCATCCCTTAAATACACAAGAATTTACTATGAAAAACTACTAAGGTAGGCCTTGGGAATATAATAATGAGCAAGGGATAACAAGTGTGAGACTAATATGCCTTTAAGATTTGTAGACTAAGGATAATGGAAATTCATCAAAGAGCTTTAAGCAGAAAGTGACTCACCTGTACATCTCAAAAAATCTGCTCTGGCCAGGTGTAGGACAGGCAGAGAGAATAGATTTAGGGAGAGACAGGAGGCTGTTGTGTGAGATGATGAAAGCATGACCTACAGTGTGGACTGGATAATGGGATAAGAAGTGGGAAGTGAGTTTTAGATTTCTGGCTGGACTGTTGATGCCATTCATGGAAATAGAAGATATTCTGGAAGGGAGCTCACAAGTAAGGTTTTGGGTTTAAGGTTAAAATGGCTTTGAGCTATTAAAAAGGACACCAAATAGGCAATTAAATATTATAAAAGTCTGGAGTTAAAAGAGGTTCTCAGTTTTAAATATCTAACCCTCCCAGCAATTCTGAGAGTCAGGCATTTCTTTCCCTCATCTACAGGTAGGAAAACAATCTAAGTAAACTCAGCAACTTAACCAAGATTCAAAGCCAAGTTGGCTGACCTTCAAGGTTCAAGTCTTTTCATTCCTACAGAACTTAACACTTTCTACACCTTGTATACAGTAGTCCTTCAAACCTTAATTTCCCTATTAGACCCTTGGCTCCCTGAAGCCAAGGCCAAGTCTCACTTATCTTTTTACTTTACAGTACCCAGCTCAAGGCTTTGTATTTTGTAGAATGCACAGTAAATATGTTGATCAAATCAAAGTTTTTTTTTTCTTTTTAATGAAATGAAAATGAAGTTGCCTCCAACTTCTAGTCATCTGGTACACAGCTAGGAGAACTGGAAGACCAACTCAAGGGTTCTTGAGCAATTGTTCCCTTTGCTGTCTCTCCCTCCATTACAGCTTCTTCTATTAAATAACAGAGGCACATTTCAGATTAGTGTTTCCCCCTCCACAACAAATAAAATAAGGAGAGTACTAGAGAAATTTAATTTTAGCAATTTTTATAACAGCTTATTTGGAAGTCTGGAAAAGTGTCCGAGTCCTGAATATCCTCAAGGTCAATTCTCCTATCCACTACCTTAAGAAAATCTGACAGGAAAAGTATTACCTTTCGTAATAACTTCCAGTTTAAATGACCTCACTTAATCGTTATTGTTCCATGTAACTGGACCAAAGAAGGTGTAGCTTTAGTGGCTGATCACTTCAGATCATTACTTGTATCAAAAAAGCCCTCAGAGTCTATGGCCATGCCACCCTGAACAAGCCTGATTCTGTCTGATCTCAGAAGCTAAGCAAGGTCAGGCCTGGTTAGTACTTGGATGGGAGGTAACTTAGGAAGATCAGGAGCTGTAGGTGTAAAAAATAAAAAATAAGGGATTGTAAGCTGACAAAGTCCTTGCAATCTGTGAGGTCAACCAAAGGTTGCCTCACCACAAACAAACAAACAAAAATTTAAAAAGCCTAAGAATGACTCTGAAGACATGGCTAAGTTCTGTTTGTTCATTTAACCTACAAAAGCCAATCAACTAAAAAATTATCTAGTTGACAAAATTTTCCCTTACTAAAGTCAGACCACACCTGTAACCGAAGATGATTATATGGTTCTGCTTGACCTATTCTTTGTAAAGTGCCAAGGAAATGGAAATTTCATTAAACAAGGCTAAAATACGCACTGCCAAAATGAGAGGTTTATTGACATAAATAAAATATAATAAAATTAATTTCAATAAAAACTCCTCTTGCCCTCTTTAGCCAGTTTCTCCCGCTAGTATCTTCTGTTCCATGTGATTTTTGTTTTTCAATCTGGCAACTAAAAAGAAAATTAGAGGTTTAGTAAGTGGTCTAACACCAGATAACTGCACAGTCTGATTAGTCATTTGTGCTAATGTATTTTTAGAGATGAATTTTCTAGTATTAGAACTGTAAAAGATCATTCTGGAACTTTAAATTTAAAAAGTTTTATTATCACACTGAATACAGCTTTATTAGTTCTTGTAACCCTGATGTTTTTTAGGGTCTCTACTTAAAAAAAAAAAAATCCTCCTATCAACCTTAGATCAACCATAGTGAATGAACAAGAGCTTAAAACCACTGAGACAGAACAAAGATTTCTATAGCACTGTCTGGATGACTTAGGACTGCCTGTTGAGAGGAGAAGGAGTTGTATAAGGAAAACACCACCTTTTATACACTGTTGCAGAGAATGAACTTTTCTTCCTAGCATAAATTGGTAAGAGAGAAACAAAATTTGTGGAATAAACTCAAGGAGAAAATAACTATGTTACTGCTTTGTTTTAGAAGCAAATACTGAGTCATACAAACTTGACTTTTCCCCTTTCAAAAGGTGGCACTGCTTAGAAGGCCATGTGAACACAAGAAAGCATAAGTAGTTAATACTATCTGAAACTTGTTCCATAGGTGCCTTTCGTTTCCAATACTCTATTCAATCAAGGGCAGAATATTCACTCAGTAAGCACTTACTGAACATTTGCCACGTATAAGGAAACGTGTGCCTGTTGCCAAGAAGGGATTCTTTCCTAGGCCCTAAAGAATAAAGAATATCTCTACCCTCTGACATAGAAAACCGACCATTACAAGCTCATGTGATCAGTCCTTGAAAGAATTAAGTCAGGGTGCTCTGCAGGAATTGAAGCAAATTTAAGTCACCCACCAACCTATGATCACTCATTCAACAAATATTTATGGAGTACTCTCAATATTTGAGAAAAAGCTATCAGGGAAAATATAACCTCTAGGCTTAATTTTGAGGAACACACAAAAATTATTCAGATGAACACTAAAACAAGAAATTGTAAAGCACAATACTTTAAGCAAGTTAAGAACTTTATAAAACACCTGTAATTTGCACCCCAAAATTACCAAAGGCTGGTACACCTTGTTATCCCTTTGTAAGATCAGCAACCCTTTTATATCTGATTCTGAGAGTACTAGTATACTCTACTCAACTGTTACTGTGTGCCTAAAAGAAAAAATTAAATCGTTAATTCACAATCATTGCAATTCAGATCTCAATCTCTTGTTATCTGCACTCTTCATAAAAATCAGTTTTTACTGCAGAGGTCACAGAGCACAATGCCTAAAAATGACAACTAAAGGGTGAAGATGATCCCTGAAAGTGTAATTAGAGCTTCTCAGTTTTCAAAGTAAAAAACCAAGATTTTTGCAGATAATTTTCCTGTTTTCAGTAATGGTGGACTAAGTTATTTGGGTTAACCCTCCCACTGTGGATAACTGAAGAGAATGGATTAAACACACAGACCTTCTCCCCTTTCTATCTCTTTCATATTCTAAACAAAACAAAACAGAAACAAACAAACAGATAAGCAATTATAGCCAAAAGTGAAATGAGAACTCAAAGCAAACAAGTAAGCCCAATGGGTCTTTTTCTATCTCCGAAAATTAGAATTTTGTTCTGACAGAAAGCCTAAGGCCCTCACAAGGTGAAAAGTCTAATAATTAAAGAACCTCTCCATAATGGGCTGAGATTTCAGAGGGTTAAACCTTAGGGTGAGAGTGAACGGAGAGAAGACCCACAGAAGAATTACAGTCCAGATTTGAAACTTGTTTTAAGGTGGTCCCTGGACCAGTAATGTCCACAGATACGTGTCATGAGTAGGCTCTCTGCGGAGGAAAGTACCTTGCTATGTATGCGCCTCAAATGAATCCTACAAATAATTTTTCAAATACAATATCCAGCTTATAACCAAAGATTACTAACTAGGCATTGAGGGAGGACTCCAAGACTAAAATCTGGCAGAAAAACTGGCAACAGAAAAGAGACTTCTGATCTTATTAGACTTAAACTATGCTTATAGAAAAAAGATTAATTTCAGAATATATGCGGGGAACAAGATACTTTAAGCAGATTCCAAAAAGTTAAAGAACAAAACAGAACTTCCAAAAACACTTGAAATTGACTATCAGTAGATTCAACAAAGCTAAAGAGAAAACTAAGGAACTTGAAAATATGGTAGACATTATCCACAAAGTAGCAGCAAAGTCAAAACTATAAAAAAATAGAAGAAATAATACTATACTTAAAAAAATAATTGGTATTAGAAAAAAAGGAGAAAACAGGACTGGACAAAGGCAATATTTGAATAGGTAACAGTTGAGAATTTCCCAGAAGCAATCAGGCACAATCATATATCAGAAGCCAACAAGATCAATAAGAAATTCACAATTAAACATATAACAAAATAGTAAAAAAACCAAAGACAGAGAGAAATCTGAAAAACAAGTAGAGAAGAGATTACATTTAAAGAAGCAACAGAACAGTTGATTTTCCAAAAGCAACACGAAGCCAAGATAATTTAATATCTGCAGTGTGCTGAGGAAAACTGCCAAATTAAAATTCTATATCCAGTAAATCTCTCTAAAAAAATAATAATCCCATCTAGGAGGTCTGAGTTGAGAAAATAAAGAGAAAAAAGGAGGAAAATATATAGAAAAGCTCAAAATAATATTGATTAATGATAAAGACTTTGATATGTTATGACTCCAAGTTATTAATATCTATGATGGCATTTACTTATAGAACAAAAATACCAGGTATTTCCAAACTAGAAAAGGGGTAGAAGGGGTAGAATGAAAAAAAGAATCCAAAAAGAATGGCAGGGAAAAAAAACAACTACAGAACATAAGACAGAGAATGTTAAAACAGAAATATGGCTAATTACATTAAATACATATAAAATAAATTATCCAAGTAAAAGACAAAAACTGTCAGACTGGATTAAAAAAGAAATTCAAATGAACTAGAATAACCAAAACAGTTTGAAAAGTAAAAATAAAGCTGGAGAAATCACACGATTTTTTTTTTTTTAACGCCTACAGCACCCGGTATTCCTAGGTGGTCTCCCTTCTAAGTACAACCAGGCCTGACCCTGCTTAGCTTCTAAGCACACACTATCTAATTCTGAAGCTACAGTTATTAAAACTGTATGGTATTGGCAAAAAAAAAAAAATAAAAATAAAAAAATAACAGATCAATGGAGAGTATAGAAATAGACTGACACAAATATAGTAAATTGATTTTTGACAAAGGAACAATGGTAGGTCAATGGAGAAAGGATAATCTTTTCCATAAATGTTTTGAAAAACTTGGACACCCATATGCAAGATCATGAATTTCTACTTAAATTTCATGCCTTATATAAAAAAGGACTTGTATCTATAATATATAAAGAATTTAACTAAGAAAATAACACTATTAATCAATGGGCAAAAGACCTGAAAACACTTCACAGAAGATATATGTACGAGAATATGAAAAGATGCGCAATATTTTTAGTCAGGAAAATCTACAGATCTATTAAAATGGCTGAAAATTTTAAAAACTGACTATTCTGAAAGTTTGCAAGTATTCATTGTAACAAACTATATAATTCATTCCTGGTGGAATGCAACATAGTACAGCCACCCTAGAAAACAGTTTGGCAGTTTCTTATAAAGTTAAACATACACTTTCAATACAACCCAGCATACCTAATCCTATTTACTCAAGTGAACTGAAACCTATGTTCACACAAAAACCTGCAAGAGAATGTTAATCGCAGCTTTATTTATAATTGCAAAAAAAAAAAAAAAAAAAAAAAGAAAACATCTCTCAACATGTGAATGGATAAATGGTGGTACAATCACACAATGAAAAACTCTTGATTTATACAAAAACGTAGATGAAGCTGAATAAGGCAGATCCAAAAAGCTATATATTCTCATTTATATGACCCTGGAAAAGGGAAAACCATAAAAACAGAAAAAGATGAGCGACTGCACCATGTCAAAACTGTTCCTACTGAGAGCACCTAGAAGCAGTATCAAATACTAGTAATGAGAATAACTAGTGCCCAAATCATGGTTTCTCAAAACCTTTATCCAATAAAAAGAACAAGGGCTCTCTGGAGAAATGGCTGATTCTAGACTGAGCAGGAAAAATATAAGATAGCCTGGCCAATCTTATACTTGAAGGGACATGGGAGCCAACCTGAAAGAACTCCAAACTGTCAAACCTTGAACAATTTGAACGTTAAAATAATGATAGTATTAGAGTTTAAGTAAATATCCATGAGTCCATACTACATAAATAGATTAAAAAAATTTTTTAAATCTTCCTTAATAACAATCCCAATTTACATGTGTAGAGAGAAATAGAAAATCAGCATTAGATTAGCAGATTAACTGCTGTAGGCAAAAATCTACTGACAGATGCTAAAATTGTTGAGTAAAACTTTTAAGAGAAAAAGGACACTTGCACAGCCTCAGTATCTCCTCCAGGAATCTGATTAATTACTACAGTGGTTTTAACATATACCCCAGAATTATTTATAAGCCTCCCTCGAAGAGGTGGAGCTCAGTGTTCCTTCCCTTGAAGGTGGGTAAGACTCAGGAAAGCCCTTCTAATGATTATGTATGGAAAGGGAGATAGGGTAACTCTACACTGGAGAAACCTGGCAGTCACTACCTAAACGTCACTAAAAATACATTATATTGACATCATCTAATCTTGATTTGTGGTGGTGAGAAAGGAACACTACCTCTTGGTATTCTTCTCAAATATCCATAACCACAATCTAGTCATGAGAAAACATCAATCAAACCTAAATTGAAGGACATACTACAAATCTCACCAGTCGTCTCCCAAATTGTCAAAGTCTTGAAAATCAAGGAAAGACTAAAAAACTGTTATAGACTGGAGGAGACTAAGGATACATGATGACTAAATGTAATGTGGTATCATGGATTGAATCCTGGAACATAAAAAGGGACATAACTGGTAAAATCCAAATAAAGTTCTTAGTTAACACTATTGTTATCAATGTTAACTTCTTAGTTTTAATAAACTGTCATGATCATGTGAAATGTTGACATTTGGGGAAGTTGATTATAGGGTATATGAGGATTCTAGCTAGTCTTAAAATATATTGTTTGATTCCATTTATATAACATTCTTAAAAAAAAAAAAAAACTAAAGCAACTGAAAACAGAATAGTGGTTGTCAGAGAATAGGGATGGGAAACTTATGTGACTACTAAGGGTTTGGTGTCCTGGTTGTGATGGTGGTTATCTGAATCTATGAGTGTTAAAATGTAAGGAACTGAACACACAAAGAGGAATAAATTTTACTATATATTAACTCTAAAAATAAAATTAAAATTCCTAGAGGAAAAAAGACTTACTACCAAAACTAATACAAGAAATGAAAACCCTGAGTAGTCCTATGACCAGTTCAATCAGTATTTTAACTGGGTATCATTTCAGAACCTCTGTTCTATCATGTCTTTCTAATTCACAGCTTAACACTTCCGAAACATTCTTAAAAAGTTACACACTTTTTAAATGTTAAGCAAATGAGTGTTGAACATACTTTCCCCCTCCCTTCTCTGTGCCTTTACACTGCCCTCTGACACTAGTTGCCAGGGAAACTCACCCTTCAAGAATCAGTAAATTTTACAACCCACAATGAAACCTTTCCATACTTCTCCGAAATGAGTCAAGTATTTCCTTTGTGAAGCCAGTGCACCTCTATATACTTACTACGTTATCACATGTATTTTGTTTACACGTTTCTCTCTCAGCAGATTATCAATTCAGGAACTTGGATCCTGATTTATTTCTCTTGGTATATGCCCTGAATTTATCACAGTGCCCAGCATGGTGTTCCATAAATGATGAAGTACTGAATATCAAGACAGTTGTAGTATATAATATTTTGACAAAAATTAATCTTGCTTGCATATGGACCTTCTCCTCCTGTTCAAAATTAAGAAAAATAGTTTGGCTGTATGATGGATATGTGATCTGCAGTTGATTTTAAAGATGCTCTTCATTCTTACATAAATGTTATTACATCTGACACTAACACCAGAAGTAAAACTGTCATACTATCACTTCCCAATGAGATGTGAAACCAGATGTTTCTTTGGAGCCATAAGCTTTTATGAGGCTGTCTGATTTACCGACGTGATGAACGCAGTGACCAACAATGCTTAACAGAGCTACAGAAACAGTTCAGTACTTTACTGAAAGAATGAACCCTGGAACCACTAAGAACAAAAATGATCTTGGATCTGTCATTCAACCTATCTGATTAGAGAGGAAACTGAAAAATATAAGGATTAATACTCTCTTCCACTCCCTCCTTTACCGCCATGGAAGAAGATTACACAGGAGATAGTCATAATTCCTGTAGGTGATGGATAAATGATAACTAACAGGGTGGGTTGTCCTAGACTTGCCAACAATAAAAAATAGGCTGGAACCAAGGGCAGCAAACATTAGCTGGCTTCCAATTACAAAGGTATGTGAATGCTTATGGTGGATCAGTCATGGCTTTTTAGGATTTATATCGACCACTTTTAAACCTAAAAGTCCAAGACCTAGGTAGTATCTTTCCCATTTGCAGAAGGCAAATCTGAGTGATCTCTACAATGTGAGAGAGGTGCTGATTTAAAAGTATTCTGTTCAGATTCACAGCCTATTCTTTCTGCTCTACAGTAAACACATTATGTTCTAATTGGCTTACAATATTTCATGCCCAATTTTAAAAATTGAGATAAAATCCACGTAACGTAAAACTCACCATTTTAAAGTGTACAACGCTTTTAGTATATTCACAATACAGAATCTTCACCACCATCTGATTTCAGAATATTTCCATCACCCAAACAAGTAACCCAATATCCCATATCAAACATTCTTAATATCCTCCCGCCCTCCTCACAACAACTGCTAGTTTACTTTATGTCTCTATGAATTTGCCTATTTTGCACATTTCATATAAATGAAATCATAATATGTGACCTTGTGTGTCTAGCTTTTTTCATTTAGCATGGTATTTCAAGGTTCATCCATGTTGTAGTTTTATTCACAGTAGTTCATTCTTTTATGGCTAAATCCACTGTATGGATATACCACACTCCATTCAACCATTCAATAGTTAATGGACATTTGGAAAGGAAGGAGAGAAGGCAGGTAGGTCTATGTGTCTCAGAACAACGATTCTGCACATCTACACTGACAAAATCACTCCCATCTATTGAGCTGTGATTATCCAACAATGAGCTCTAAAACCCATTCACTGGTTTTACACAGGTAAACCTGGACAACTCTATTCGCTTACTTACTACTCTATCTCCTGTGGGTATCTGAGTTAGCAATCTCTGCTCTAACTATATAAATTTATAAAATAATTAAAACTACATTTTTTTAAAAGGTTAACTTGGAAAAAAAATCAGCCAAAAAAAAAAAAATTTCAGCATTACCACATGCAATGGCAAGCACACATTTTTCAATTTAAGACTATTTGCTCCTTGATTTAGTTTCCATTACTAATTCAATTAGAACTTAAAAAACCCACCTCAGAGTAGTTCATAGTGTGCCTTTTGCCAATTAAGAAATACAGAACTTAACATGGATTTACAGAAAAATACTCCTGGTCAAGACACGTTTTCTATTCTCCAATAGCACTCCTGGCTTACCTCTTCCAACTAGCACTGCCACTGCACTGTTTACACATAAATCTCTAACTAAAAACAGCTCCAAGGGCAGAGAACAGTGTATCTTCAGGAGTCTACCACAGAAGCTGATATATAAAAGATGGCCCAGAAATATTTGTTGAAAGACTAATATTGTGACAAATGATAAATCAGGCAAATGTTACAGTATTAAAAATTATGAAAGAGGGAAAATGTTATTTGGACAATACAAATTATAACACTGAAAAATGAAATTCATCAATGAGATCAGATGTCCATGAACTCCCTTAAAGTATATATAAAATTGTATGTGCAGGTTTAAAAAACAATTTTTTCTGAAGAAAGTCTTCAGCTTTTATTACAGGCTCAGAGGAATCTGTAAACCCCAGCAGAAGAATTAAGAATGGTTGAGTTAAAAGGAAACATACATTTTTAACACTGTAAAATATCTATTTTAGAAGATTAACTTGGTAATTTACAGAAGTATTAAAAGATTAAATTTCTCAAACTAAGTATATCTCATTCTTTCCTGAAGGAAGAGAAGACAATGTATCCTAGGCTTTAATTTATGTTCCAGCATGAGACCCAAATTTGACTGATGAATGATTAAGAAAATGTTAGCTTCAGAAAAAGAGCGGCATTCAGTCAGGTGAGGACAATGGTTTTACAAAAAGAAACTTCATTTTTGCTTCACATTACTTGCTTAAAAAATAAGAACTTAAATTTCTTCATAAACTTAAATTGTTTAGTCTTAAATTTTTAACTATATCTCTTGAATAATAAGTGGAAAGAGAAATGAATTACATAAATCAGAGATATATCTTAAAATGTTCTTTTCTAAACATAAAGCCAAGATTACTTTAAGATTGGTGGCCTCTTGAATCTTAAAACTGTTAAGATACCATTACTAAACTTTCTAAATTAGTGCTTACAGCTTTTCAAAAGTCAAAACACAAAGAGAAAATATTTGTATGGCACACTGGGATAAATTATCAAGACTTTCAGATCTAAGGTTATTGGTTTGGATGCTGTCGTACCCTGCACAAATGGCCAGAGGGCTGAGGGGACCAGTATCTGCACATCTGTAACTCCTGATATGGTGCCTTGGCTGAAAAACTGGTTTAAATAACCTATTGAGATGACAAGCTGAACAGTCAAAATCCATGCAGTAGGTTAAGAAAATTATTTCATTCATAACTCTCCTTATTTCAAGAGCTATGCAATTATCTTTGCAGCTTTCAAGTACAATCCAGATATACCACTAATGAGCAACCATTTCTTCTGGGAGATCATCTACAAATACAAATTAAACCTCCTAACCCTACCTTGCAAAAATAAACCAAAGGAAAACAAGTTAGTGGTAAAAATGGATGTAAGCTTAAATGAAGTTATCTTTTCCCTCCACTTTACAATGATTCTACTTTTCTACTAACATGGCCAACAATATTCTATCAAACTAATACCATATAAAAAGAGTGGCGTTGTTGTTGTTTAAATTGAGGAAAACTATACAGGTAAAAATGGTTAACAATTAGCTCAACAGTTTCTCTAACACATTTCGACCTTCAAATCCCAAGACTCCAAGTGCACACTAAGTAAATAAGAAAACTACCTGTTTTAAGCCAACAGTTTTTTCTGGTCCTGTTAAGAGGCTGAACTCAGAATATAAATATTCACAAGACCTGATAACTTATTAAGTTACTGCCTGTATACTGGCCCAATATTTAAGACATCCTAACATACCATTGGACATTCTGTTTTTATTTCCATCCACAAAATTTACAACATTCTTGTTTTAAAAGGCAATTCCCATAAAAGAAACCAGCAAGTATGGAATAACAAAAAACATTAGCATTTGGGTCTTCTGTGTGAATTTTACTTCTCCACCTTTAAACCAGAAAAGACATCAAAGTATCAGTGTTACGTATATAACATAGCAACAGCCTCTTCCAATGAAAAGAAGTATTATTCAAGCAGTTTGATTTGAATTGATAGTTGGTTCTATCTCAAAACTTTAACATAAGTTTGAAGTCCAGTATTGTCTCCAATAATACAAAATACAACAAATGATGGGGAAAGACATCATAATCTGTGTATCTTTTCACCAGCGAGACTAGCAAAATAAAGTTACAATCTGAAAATTTATTCCACTGGCCTAAACACTCTGGAATTAATAGATAGAAAACTTCATGTTTAGAATAATGTAAAGAATCATCCACCTACGTATGTAATAAACGTATGTAATAATTATTTCTATCATTTTAAAGCCTCTTATAAGCCAGGCATGGTATGAGATGTATATTCCCATTTTTAGAAATAAACAGGTCCAGAGGTTAAAATAACCTGCCAAAAGTCACAGGATTACTAAGTGGTGAAAGTAAAATCTGAATCCAAGTCTGATTAGGATTCAAGACTGAAATAGGTTATTTTCACTAATTTGACCCTTTTCCCCTAATTCTACACACTGATTCAATAATTGCCTATCACCAACACAATGAAATGGGTTGCTTTAAATTTGGAGGCAAGGTGAAGGATGTGACTTTCACCATCAGGAGTCTTCATTTTTCTCTTATTTGAATGGGCTGGCCACAATGCCACAAAAAATCTGATTTTAAAAGATGAGGGGGCGGGGGAGAGGCAGGGAACTCTCCAAAACAGATGGCCATTTGTATTCAATCTACACAGTCATAAATACCCAGAACACTTCAACTAGTTTAAGGTATTGATAAAGACAGGTTCCTCCTCATACACTGCTGATGAGATTGAAAATTGGTACAACCACTATGGACAACAGTATGGCAATTCCTCAAAAAACTAAGAATTGATATATGATCCAGCAATCCCTCTAGTGTGTATTTACTCCAAAGACTTGAAAACTCATATCCATAAAGATATTTGCACACCAATGTTCATAGCAGCATTATTCACAGTGGCCAGGACATGGAAGCAACTGAAGTGTACTACAATAGATGACTGGCTAAAGAAGTTGTGGTACATATATATAATGAAATATTACTCAGCCATAAGATGAAATACTGCCATTTGCGACAACATGGATGGACCCTGAAATAATCATACTAAGCGAAATAAGCCAGACCAAAAAAGTTGAAAATCACATATCTCTTTTATGTGAAATATAAACCTAAAAACAAAAAATGAACAGGACAAACAGACATACATGGACTATAGACTAATAGTTACCAGAGGGGAGGGGGTGGGGGAAGAAGATGGGGTAAAAGGGGTCAAATATAGGGAGGCAGGGAGAGGGTGAAGTGTGTAAAGGGGATCAAATATATGGTAGGTGAAGGAAACTGAACTTTGGGTGGTAAACACAAAATAGAATATACAGATATGAAATTATAATGTACACCCGAAAATTATATAATTGTATTAACCAATGTTACCCCAATAAACTTAAAAAAAAAAAAAAAAAGATCAGTTCCTGTTCTACTAAAGGAGTGTATGATTTAAGAATACACAGCAAACAAGAAAGCAAGTTAGTGCATTATGTAAGAGAGCAGGGCATACAGAAGATGTTAATGTAGGAAAAAGTTCTTCAAACATATCTCTAATACACAACATACAACTAATTCCTGCTGGGAAATAAGACCTCTGATCCAGCCTGGTTCACAAGTCTATAGGTGAGCAAACCTTGAACCTTTCCCCAAGAATGAGACGGGAATAGTGACTTTTTTTTTTTTTTTTACGTAGAAGCAAGAGCGCCCTATATTCACCAAGACTAGATAACCACTCTGGCAATGTGCACTGTACATGAGTAATTTCAGCAATCTACACTGGGCTTGAATTACATACTGACCCACCCCTAAACAGCAGCAATTCAGTACCTCACCCACAGCCATACCAGAAGCAGGAAGCACAGGTCAAAGGCCTCATTAAAAAATAAGAACTCTTGGCAGCAGAAAATGAAAATAAAGAATAAAGAGTAGCAGCACTGACAATGAACACATTGTCTTCACCAACAGGAAAAGGAAAGAACTCGTATTAGCCAGGCACCCAACATTTCAAAAATCATCTCCTTTAACCCTGAGATAACATTATCTGGTGCTTTAGTTATTAATCCTCACAAGAAAACTGAGATAAGTACAAACCCCCATTTTACAGATGCAGAAACTGAGGTTAATAAGTTGTCTGAGGTAGTTGTCATCTCCATTGTTGAGATGACAAAATCTAAGCTTGAGAGAAGTAACTGTCCTCAAACTAGGTCTGTCTCACTCCAAAGCTGGAATTCTTTCCAACTATCTTGTTGCCCCCAACCACACCGACCCAGCAATGTCAGTTAAAGAATTCCATTAAGAATGAGAAATTCTCACACACACCCCTCCAATTCCTGTAGCTGTCTCAATAACTTATATGTGAGATACAAAACCAATAGTTTTCATAAGAAAACATCTCAGAAAACTACTAAGTTATGGAATGATATATGTGTTAATACAAAATGTCATCAGTTGTAAGCTTGAGAACAGAGACAATCTAGAGATCCTTAGCACAGCACCTACCTAAAATGTAGCAGGCACTCAGGGTCTGTTGAAAGAGTAACATCTTTTGACTGGTTATAAATTTAATAGCCTAAAATGGCTATTTTGTACTTTTTTGGTAGGACATGACTCAATTATTTAGGAAAATAATTTACCCATTAATTTTTAAGAAGGTTGCTCTCTTGAATTTTATAGAATGTTAGAAAATTAAATTGAGAAATGCCTATTAATGCAGTAGGCATAACTTCAGGAAAATTTTGTGTTAACTTTTCCAAGCAGATTAAAATGTTTCAGCTAATAAAAACCTACCAGAAATATCTACAAGATTAGAAAGTGTAAAGCAGAAAAAAGTGGCCAACATAAAGGCATTTAAGATGTAACATATTTAAAATTATGAAAGATTATTTTACATATACCATGGTACTTCACCCTAAAGCCCTCACTTCAGATAACAAAATTATTTTCTATGCATGAAAACACTACATCACTAATGTAAAAAAAAAACCTTGCCCACCATACCGTTACTACGTATGTCTAAGAAACATTTCTACATTTTACTGTAGAAACCAGTGAAATGCCACTCCTAACATGATACTGTGAATTCAATCACTTTAAACTTTTTAAAAGACTCAATCCTTGATTTCTATAATGCATAAAAAAGAAGTTTGGTCAACAACTAAGTCTGCTTTTATCTACCTTGGAAGGCAGCTATGCTCACCACTATACCACTAATGCTGGTTTGATATCTACCTTGGAGCATGCCAAATATTTAAGAAAAACTGCCATTGTCTATAACCCAATGTAAATACATCCTTTGTTACAAATAGCAGCCGCTTCTTTTCCTTAATAATCCTAGAGGAACTTCATTTGAAAAGCTAGCTGGCCTAGATTTCTCTCTATTCAGGAACAACTAAATTGTATACTACTTTTGAAATTATCCATCTTAGGAGTTCAAAGAATGTAGGAGTATGAACATACTAATACTCTCATGAAACAAATCTGGCCCAGGTTACCCACTGAATTGTGAAAGACCAAGGATCAAATCCAGTTTCTCATTTTAAATTAAGTACCACAAGCATTATTACCTTAAAATGCTAAGTCCTTAGCTAACCCAATGCCAAATCATCAGTCCTCGATTTCTGAATGTGTAAAAATTGTACTGTAGTATTGATGCAAAAGTTGTCATATAGATGTCAAAACAATTATCTTAACTATTATAGCAGTTAAAATCTTATATGCACTTACTGTGTTAGGTACTGTGGTAAACATTTTACATACTTTATCTTGATACTCATAATGGTCCCAGGAAGAAACTGAGGTACAGAGAGATAACTTGACCAAGATAAAATCTAGAAAAAGGGCAAGGCAGGGGTGCACAGGAAATACACAGTAAATCCTCACTTAACATTGTCTATAGGTTCTATAACTTTAAGTGAAACAACATATAACAAAACCAATTTTACCACAGGCTAATTGGTATCAACAAGAATTAAATTCCTATGGCCTCTCATTAACCTTCTAACGAAAGGACGTTATTTGAAGACCTGCTGTCGTTCAAAAGCTATGAATCTCCATTGCCTGGACTAGGATTCTAGGCCAGTTCTAGGGCTGAGATACTTGACCAAGCCACTTTACCTTCATGTGGCCTATTTCCTTTATTTTTAAACCCAAAAGTCAAACAGATAATCTCAAATGTCACTCATACCCTGAAATGTTGCTAGTAATCATTAATCAGGTAACTAACTCAAAAAAGGACAGTCTCATTTCCTCTACCCTCTGAAGTCTTCCTAAAACTGAGAGTCCATCTTTTAGAAATCTAATCACTAGAATACCGTTGAAGAACAAAAAAGCATTTCTTAAAAGCTAGAACTCGTTGTGCAATTACGATTCCAAAATCTGACTCTTAACCTCAAATGACGATGACAGGGAGAAAAGACCTTACAGCACCTTCGGATTGTGAAAAAAGAGACAGACAGACCACTGTATGTAGGTAAAATCACATCACCCATTTATATCGCCTCTAAAAAGTAGGAAATAAGTCTTCAAAAGGTTGTCATATAAACGCATCGCTTTTCCAGCCAATAAAATTTAATGAAGAAATTATGTCATTTATTGAAGATGTTTATTATAGGCATGGAAGGATCATCAATTTATAGAAATCCTACTAAAACAGCCTGTATCTCTAGCATCCACATTTTACCAAGCTGGTCATCTAGCTCCAGTAACAGGTTATTTAAACATCAAGGAAGACGCATAGGTTCCACTCAATGTTATTCTACAAAGACTTCCAAAGACCAAATCACTTCACAGAATAATCTTTGCTGCCTTTGTTCTCTAGAAAATAATCCCAAGATTATTAAATAAAATCAGCAAAACCCGTATTAGTTTTGTTGTTGCCAAATTATCACAAACATAAAATACAAATTTATTATCTCAGTTTCTATAGATCAGAAGTCAGGTGAGCTTGGGTGAGTGGGTCCTCTACTTAGGTTCTTGCAATGCCAAAAATCAAGGTGTCCACAGGGCTGTGTTCCTTGCTGGAAATGGAGAAATCTGCTTCCATGCAGATTTGCTGACTGAATTTAGTTCCTTTCGGTTGTAGGACTGAGGTTCCTATTTCCTTGCCGGTTGTCAGATGGGGAGGCCCACATTCCTTCTCACACTTTACATGTGGCACCCTGTAGGCTGAGTCCCTTTCATGTCTCAAATCTCTCTGATTCCAACTGGAGAAAGTTCTAAGCTTTCATGGGATTAGATGGGACCCACCCAGAAAATCCAGGATAATCTGCAACAGGATAATTTCCTATCCGCAATGTTCCTTTACAGCCCAAAACTATTTAATTTAGATTTCAGGGATTAGGGTATGGACATCAGGGTCACTCTATCTACCAAAGCCCACCCTTTGACCTCTCAATTCAAAACCCAAAAATCTCATCTAAAGCTCATCAAATCTCACCACCAAATCAGGTGTGGATGAGGCTCTGTGTGCAATACATTAACTACAACCCCTGAGGCACAATTCCTTAAAAAAAAAAAAAAAAGTTCCCAACATGCAATGGTGGGACAGGCATAGGGCAACAGTTATAGACATTTTGGTCCAAGCAGGAAAAATGTAAAACATATTCATCGGTCCAAAGCAATATCAAAATCTGAGCAAACTCCATTCCATTCCATGGCCACGGAAAAATCCTCTGTGGCTTTCAGCTCCACTTCCCTGGGCTCTCGGTTCCACTCTCAAGTCACCCCCGTCCCTTTTTTTAAACAAAAAGCAGTACATTCACGCCTGAGTAGTTTTACCAAGCCTGCTTCCAGCCAGTAGAATTTAGGGAGTTCAAGAGCCCTCCTTAACTTCCTACTGTCTCTTTCAACCCAAGCTGGCATTATTTCTATTAATATAAAATCCTCAAGAACATAGTACTCTTTATCTGAATTTCATGAGAGTTCACTCCATTAGTTACATCCACAAACAAACCAGGGTAAGGGTGCACCTGGAAATCTCAGCCAAATATACAAGCTTGTCATTTACAAATTATCTTTTCCACATTACCACAAGACCCAATTCTAAGTTTGTCACTATGTAACAAGGACAGTCTTTTCCATTTTCCAACGCATACTTCACTTCCACCCAAGCCCTCATTAGCAGTCATTAACATCCATTTTCTACTAACAATCTGTTGTAGGCCTGCAAAAACACTCAATTTTTCTGGCCTCCACTGCCACTTTCACATTTTTAGATAACAGTGCCCAAAATCTATACTAGTCTAGTGTTCTATTGCTGCCACAACAAATTACCACAAACATAACGGCTCAAAACAACAGACATTTATTATCTCAACAGTTTTGTAGGTGAGAAGTTGAGTGGGCTTGCCTATGTCTTCTGCTTACAGTCTTGCTAGGCCAAAATCAAGGTGTATTCCTTGCTGGAAACTCTGGGGAAGAATACATGTCCAAGCTCATTCAGGCTGTTGGCCAAATTCAGTTCCTTATGGCTATAGGACTGAGATCTCCACTTCCTTGCTGTCAGCCAGGGCAGGTCTTTGTTACTATAGGCTGCCAGCATTCCTTCTCTTGCTTTCCATGTGGCCCCTTCTAGCAAGAGCAAATGGAGTTCCTCTCACAATTCAAAGCCCTGAATTCCCCTTTGCCCCATCTCTCAGCTGGAGAAATTTCTCTGCTTGCAAGGGCTCATGTAATTAGATTGGGCCTACCCACAAAATCCAGGCCAATCTTCCTATTTTAAGATTCTTAACCCTAATTATATCTGCAAAGTCTCTTTTATCATTTAACATTTTTAAAGATTCTACGGATTAGAGTATGGACATCTTTTTGGAGGGTGGGGGGCCATTCTGTCTACTTTAAACACAACCGGATGTAAGGCTTTAAACTCAGCTCCTAAAGAAAATTTCTTTCTTCAAGAGTTGTAAAGTAAAGGTGTATGTTCAGAAATATAGAAAATAGTAAAATCAAGTTTTCCCCAGGAAGAGAAGGGCTAGGCAACAAGAAAGGCTTAAAAATGCATTGTGGAAAAGCAGCTGTCATTTGTTTTATCCCCAAACAGCAAGGAAATGAAACCATTACACAGAAAGTAACCCAATGCTACCCCTTAATTGTGTGCTTCTCTCCTCTATTGTATTCAGTAGAAGAGGACATAAGGGACCTACACTGGCACTTGAAAAAAAAAATGAAAATAATAAAAAATTTCTCCAGAGTGACCTAACTTTGTAATTAGTTACTAAATCAATCTAAGCAAACTTCCAATTCTTTCATTCCTTCTTCAGGTCATATACTTTCCTCTAATAGAAATGAAAGTCATCTGTTTCAAAGTCACAGGACAAACCTACCCAGGTAAAACTGCAGGTGAACTTTTCAAAATGATACGGTCCTAATCTTTTCGCCCGAAGTCTGCCAAGACAGTTAAGCCAAATGACCTACAACAAAACAAAAACACTGCAACTAAAAATATATTATTCTGAAGCCTTGCCTACTGTCAGACTCTCAATCACAATTTTTACTTAGAACGTTCAAACCCCAAACATACCAGTTAGTCCCTTTTAATAACAGTGACAGGCAATATCTATGAAGCACTTACTACCTAACCAGGCACTGTGGTAAGCACTTGACTCAAATTATCTTTACTCCGCACCATAAATTTATGATCCAGGGAATATCACCACCACCATTTTACAGTCAGGAAAACTGAGGTTTACAGAGGTCAGGTCACACAGCTAAGCAGTAGTGAGTGGCACGTCTGGTTCTTTACTCCTGGGCCTATACTGCCACCCGAGATGGCGTGAGGTCTTCCAACCCTTCGAAAAATCTCCCCTTCCTAGCTTTCTTTTCATTTCCTCTCCCCGCACACCCTTCCCGTAGAATGTAGCAGCTGAAAGGTAATCACGTCTTCTCCAATGAATTCGCCACCTCCTTTCCAGAACTCCTTCATTCCCACCAACGCAACAGCCAAGAAGCAACTTCTCCTGACCCTGACTCTGCTTCCCAAAAACAAACTACAGAAGCTCCACCCATCACCTGCCTAGGCTAGACATGCTCCAACGCTGCAAAACGAAACACACAAAAACAGAAACAGAAAAGTCCTACTCTTTCAAAAGGTCACAAACTACCATGCATGTACTCTGTAGCCAACCTTTAATTCCACCTATCTCTCCTCTTCCATCCAGGCTCCCAACTAACCCTTAACTCCAACCCGTTCTGCCTCACTTCGTGGTCCCTTCTGCCCTTCTCCTCAGTGACCTCAAGCGCGGTTCCCTCCACCTTGCACCCCAGGCTGCAGGTGGGAAGCCCAGCCTCGCCCAGAAGAACCCTCGCTCAGAAGGGCCCCGACTCCAGCCGCTCCGCTCCGCGGGAAGGTTCACCCCACCCTACCCAGCAGGCACCACTCTCCTCGGCCTCGGTCGCCAGCATCCCCCTGCGGCCCCACCCCTCAAGCTCCCTTCCCCCCGAGGACCCCCGCCTCCAAGTTGCCCCCAGTCCCCGCCCCAGGCAGCCCTCCTCCCCCCAATAAGCCGGACTCTCGAGCTAGTTCGCACCCTCACATCAGCCACTGCCCCCACGTCTTGCTCCCATCTCCGGGTTGGGGGGTGGCCCCGTGCCTCCCCGAAGGGCTGCAGGGGCCTCGGCCGGTGTGTGTGTGCGGCGCGGGGGGGGGCAGGGTAAGGAGAGCAGCCGCTCTGGAGTTTGCTGGAAGCATAAGGGGCGGCTGCGCCCGGCTGCCTCATCCTGGGCCAACCTCTACTCGCGAACAACCTCGCTTGGCGGCTCCCACGGTACCTGTGGTGGAAGCTGCAGCGGCAGCGGCCGCTCTCCCCTCTCCTCACACAGACAATATGGCGGCGGCGGAGGAGGAGACACACAGCTCGGCCGCCAGCCGCAGGGACCAGAGCGAGGCTGCAGCCAGCGCTGCCGGAAGCGGAAGCCCCCTCCCACCAGGGGGCGGGGCGGGACCGCTTCAGACCCCGCCCCCGTGGTAATTGCGCTGAGCGCGGCCATGTTGGAATGTCCTATTGTAACCTGGGGTTCGTTTCCGGGTTCGGGCGCAAAATATAAGTTCTCGACGTAAGTCATAACAAAGAGACTTGCGATAATTAAGCGTGTTTCATTTCAGTACACTGAAGAACTGACGAAAGAAAGAACACGAACCTTCCCCTAAGTGTACAATTGGTTTGACCCAAGCCAAGATGGCGGTCCCTGGGTCTCCTGCACGTCACTCAGATTACGAGACCCATCAATCCACAAACCGGCCCGCCTTTCTGGAAAAGAAGCATGCGCGACCCACAGGGCTGCAGAGCGAAGCAGTGTGGGAGTGGAAGTCTCCTGCTCGGACCCCGCGTTTAAGGTGAGGGTTACGGCAGCACGTTTTTTTTTTTTTTTTTTTTTTCTCCAACTTCGAGTTCGGAACAAGCGATCGAAAGTTGGACCGCGGGACTGGTGTGGCACCGGAGGCGAGAAGGTGACGGTACTAGCCCTGGAGAGTCTGAAACCCAGTTCGCCGCCTACAGATGTGCTATCTAGAGCTGCCCATCTAGAATGATTTCTCTCTAGGGTCTGCACCGCCCCTGTCCTTGCCCGGGTAACCTCCCTAAAGCACCCAGAGGGCATTTTTCTACCGGGCAAACCTGATCATGGCGTCTTCTTGGTTAAAAATCTCCCAGGGCTCTTTGTGCAACAAAGATAGCTCAAGCTCTCCTCTTGACACCCAAGTTCCTACATAGTTTGGACAACGCACTCTTCCCTTCTGCCCTCCACTCCCCCCCTCCCATTCTGCCCTTCCACCTTCAAATCCCTGATGCCTCCTACCCAATAAAGCTAGATTATTCCCGGGAAATATTCGTGTTGCCTCCCTGCCTTCGCCCTGGCGATTCTTTATGTTAATGTCACCTCCCGGACTGACTAACTTCTGTGTGCCCATTAAATAATTCAGGAGTCCTCTCCTCTGGGGATCTTTCCTCTCTTGAGCTCCCACAGACCTAGGCACCAGCACTCAGCAGTCTGACTGGTCCCTAGCCTGTCTCTTTCATCAGACTATGAGTCCTCAATGGACAGCTTTGTGTCTGATGATCATCCTGTCCCCTGAAAGCCCTTGTAAAAGCTGGTGTATGTAATTGTTACTGAGAGGAATTCAAGTGTTAGCCTCACCTTTGATGGGACATAGGTGTGAGGGCTGGAACAGGATGAGGTGAGGAGGTAGGGTTATTTTGGTACCAGCTATTATCCTCAAGCTGCCTCAGAGAGTAGCTGCCTGGCTCAGAGATGGACCTCCCCCACCCTCTTCAGCCCTCTTTTGGCAGTTTGTCAGCTGACTGGCACCTTTGCTCCCAAAGAGAAAATTTCCTCCCCGGAAGGATGGGGGTGGTGGCTGCTGCAGACACAGTGATGGCCTCAAGGAAGTGGCCTTGACCTTTTCTTAGCCTCATCTATCAGACAGGTCTGTGGCATCTGATCCCAATAGGCTGGGAATCCACACTAATGGTTCTCTGGGGCCCTCAGGCTGGTCATTCCTCCTCTCCGGGCCTCCATTTCCCCACCTATGGACTGATGAGGTTAGATAAGATGATCCTACAGTTTCCCTGAAGACTTCTTTCAAGAAATATCTGGCCTTCCACTTAGCTCTTGGACCGTGACATTTTGGCTCTTATGGCTCCTTTTTCCCAATTTTGTTCACATTTATTCAGTTTACAGCTGTTAATCACTCGCTATGAGCCAAACGCTGTGTTAAGTGCTGGGGATGTGTTATGAGCAAGACAGATAGCAGTTCCTTATGGAGCTCACCTTCTAAAGTGAGATACAAATAATGCACAGGTAAACAAATGAATAAATGACAATTTCAGGTAGCAGTAAGTGCTATAAAAAGAGTAAAAACTTTAGTTTGAGTGGTTCAGGTGGTTGCTCTGAGAAGGGAACAGTAAGAACGAATGTCCTGGGGCAGAAAAGAGCTTGATAAGTTTGAAGAAGGAGGCCAGGATGACTGAAGCTCTGTGAATGAAGGGGAGAAGGTAGGAAAAATGGTGGGAAAGGTGGTCAAGGAATTCATCTGAGAAGAAGAGTATTTCCCAAGGCTTAGCCCTGCACCTTTCCTATGGTCTCAGTGTTTCCCACAGTGTTATTCTTTATGCTTTTACTTAATTCCAGCCTCTATGACCTTATTCAGAGGGCTCACCCAAGCAATTCACATACAACCCTTAGTACAATGCAGGACACAATTGAGACCCAACAGCTGCCATCTCCCAGGGCAGCCTGGTATAGGTCTCTAATCCCAAAAAGCTCCTAGTCTCCAATGTTCATTAGTTATGGAGCCTCCAAAGACCAGCTCAGTTATCTTTCACACTTACTCTTCCTGAACCCCTACATCACAACTCCCAGGCTAGACTTCCTTTAAACAACAACAACAGCAACAACCAGTTGAGATGTTGACAGTACTTGCCCTGTGCCACATGTTCAACATCTCATTTATTTCTTACATCAGCCTGAGGAAGTTGGAACTAAAAGTATTCCATTATACAGATGAGGAAACAGGTTCAGAGAGATGATACGACATGTCCAAGATTACATGCCAGAGATGGAGCTTGCATTTCAACCTGGGCCATACTCACCCATACTCACTGTACTAAGAATCTTGATGTATCAACTTTCTATTGCTGCTTAACAAATCACTTCAAAACAGAGTGGCTTAAACCAATAATTGTTTGTTTGCTTATGTTTGTGGATTGGCAGTTTGGACATGTTTCAGCTACAACAGTTCTTTTCTGCTGTACATGGTCTTGCCTGGGCTTTCCCCATTTGCAGTCAGTTAGCAAATTGGAAAACTGACTGGTCATATATGGCCTCATTCACAGGTCTGCCTGCTAACTCGGTCTGTGGCTTGACTGCTTTGGTCTTCTCCATGTGGCTTCTTCAGAAAGCTAGCTCAGGCTTCCTCCCATGATGGCCTCTGAAAGGAAGAGAACAAAAGCAATAAGTCCTCTTGAGGCCTAGGCTTAGACGTGCTATAGAGTAACTTTCACTGCATTTTATTGATCAAAGCCCATCACATGCCAGCTCAGATTCAAGGAAAGAGAAAACAGACTCTTTCTCTTGATTGGAAAAACATCAAGTCATATTGCAAACAGTTATCTATCTATACAGGAGTGGGTGGAATTGTGGCCATCTTTGCAAACAACGTACCACACCACATGACCATATGTATGGAACTGGTTAAATAAATTATGGAGCTATTAACAACCATAAGAGCTAAGTTTTTGAGCACTGAGTATGTGTCAGACCCTATACAACATACCATACATACATTAGCTCAATCCTCACAACAGTTCTATGTGGCAGGTCACTTTTATCCCCATTTACAAAGTAAGTGCACCAAGTCTCAGAGAGGTTAAACAATTTGTGCAAGGCCACACAGCTAGTAAGTGGCCAAGCCATTAAAAAGAATGACAGCAATTTAATATTCTGACATGTAAAGCTGACCCTGTCATACTGTTATGTGATAAAAAGCAAAGAACGAAACAGAAATTTGGTCAGAAGACATTTAAAAAACATTCAGGATGAGTGGATGTATATGCGTAATATAGTTTTACATAAAGGCAGAAAGAATTTACCACAAACTATTAATGGAGCTTATCTCTGAAGAGAGGAAGAGGAGGGAACTTTTACTTTAAACATTTCTGTCTGCATTATACTCATTTTTCTGTTTAAATTTTGAGCAGCAAACATGAATTTTTATTTTAATACTCCATAAAGAAAAATGTCTTTTAAAAATGACCTTCACCTGTCTCTCACTTGTCTTTTTCTATTTGATTTTTACATTTATTGTTGTCATTTTCTTCTTTTTTGAAATTGCTCCAGCCTGGCCTCTTATCAATTCTGGCCTGAAGTTTTGTGACTGCCTTGGGGGCCCCGCCTCCCCCCCTCTCCCATGCATCCTGCCAATGAATGCACGCTGCCACTGGAGGAAAGTTTATTAACCACCAGTTTTCTTTCTTGCTTGAGTTTTCAATGGCATTGAATTGTCTTCAGGGGAAGTTCAAACCTCCTGGCCTGGGGTACATGCCATTTTTGTTGTTGTTTTGTACATAGTATCTGTAAATTTGACTTTGACTTCTTTGGACACCAGCTCTATCAATTTATGGGAGTATAACCCTGTTTGGACAAATTATTTAACTTCTCTGAGCTTAGTTTCCTCATCTGCTGAAAGAAAGTAAAAGAAGGGAAGGAAGGAAAGAGAGAAGGAAGGAGGAAAGAGGTAGTTTGGTTGGGAGGATGAGAGGGGGAGAAGGGAGAAAGGGAGGGAAAGAGAGAGAGAGAGAGAGAGAGAGAGAGAGAGAGAGAGAGAGAGAGAGAGAGAAAGGGGGATATGGCATAACTTATCATGTGGCAAATTAGATTACTGTTTAGTGACTGCCACTCTCTTCCCAACTAGAGGTGGTTGATATTTCCCTACTCCATGTGATTTGCTTTGGCCAGTGGAATGTAGGCGAAAGTAACAAGGTGCAGGTTCCAGCCTAAGCCTTAAGAGAGCTCATGTTTTCAATTGTCCCCCTTGGAATGCGCATCTCTGTAGTAAGGGGCTGTCATTATTGGTGCATTGCATCTTTTGAAACAGAGTCCCAATCAAAGTTGCGGTAGTAAAGTCTGGGCTAAGAATAGTTTTGTATTTTGGTGTTAGTTTGCATTAAATTTTAAACTGTATTTTTTCATAAACTGTATCTGCCTTGAATGATAGGAACCTAATCTGTGTTGATTTAGGGAAGCAGGAGCTCCTATCCAAATCCCTAGCATCAAACAGGCTTGTCCAGAAGCATGAAAGACACAGGCAGCCAGCCTGACCTGGAGCCAAGCCCAGCAGAGCTCAGCTGAGATCAGCAAAAACCAAAATGACTGCAGATGAGAGAGAGAGAAATCAATATTTGCTGCTAGAAGCCACGGAATTTTGGGGTGGTTGGTTAGGCAACATTAATATAGCAATAGCTAACTGATGTACCCATCTCACAGGGCTCTTGTCAGCATTAAGTAAGTGATACAGTAAAGTCCTTAAAAACATTTTGGCATATAGCAAGGGTACAAGCAATGTGACAATTATTATTGGAGGTGCAACTGTGAACAAAACAAAATCCTCATTCTCACCATCTCATCTTCTGTGGAGATATGTATGGTATGTCAGATGATGGTGAGTACTCTAGAGGAAAATAAGTCAGGGAAAGGAGAAGGGAATGCTTTGGTGCAATTTCAAATGGGATAATCAATGGACACCTCAATGGGAGGGTGATTCTTGAGCAAACACTTGAAAGAGGTGAGGCAGGGAGCCACGAAGTATATGGGAAAAGATAGTTCCAAGCAGAGGGAACAGAAAAGGCAAAGGGTGTGAAGTAGACTCATGCCTGGTGGGTTTAAGGAACACCCCATCAAAGGGAAATGAAGTCAGGGAAATTCCCTAGGGCTAGATCATTCATAGCCTTGTGGGTCATTGTAAGGACTTTGGCTTCTGCTCTGAGTGAGGTGGGGCATGCTGGGGGGTTTTGACCTGAAGGAAGACAAGACCAGCTTTGCATTTCTATAGGAATTCTCTAGCTGCTAGGTGTAGAATAAGTGGAATAGGAAGGAGGGCTGAAGCCAAGAGACCAAGTGAGAAGCTACTGCTGCAATCCAGACAAAAGATGGTGATGTTTTGAACCACAGACTCCAAGGTTGTTTTGAAAATAAAGCTAAAGGACAGGTTGGGTATGGGGTGTTTGAGAAAGAAAGGAATTGAGGATAATTCTAAGATTTTTGGCCAGAAGAATTGAAAGAAGAAATTTGTCATTAATTGAGATAAAGAAGGCTATAGGAGGAGAACTTTTGAAGAGGTAAGAAATGAGGATATCAGTGGGATGATAGGTGAAACTTGAAAGAGGTCTGTAGATAACCGTATTGTATCAATGAAAAAATTCCTGATTTTGGTTATTGTAAGAGAATGTCCTTGCTTTTAGGAAATACACATCTGTGTTTAGAGATAAAGGGACTCATGTTTGCAAATTACTGTGAAAAAGTTCAGGAAGGAGGAGGAAGAGGGAGAGAATGATAAAACAAAGATGGTAAAATCTGTGTCTTTGGTATTTGGGCATTCTTTGTATTATTTTGTACCTTTTCTGTAATGAAAAGAGAACAAGTAGAGACACTGAGGCAGTGGGTACAGATGACTTTTTAAAGGGTTTTGTTATAGGAGTGAGGATGGGATGGTAGGTGGAGAGCAAAGTGGGCTCAAGAGATGTCACTGAATGCAGAAATATTAGCATAATTTATGATGATGAAAATGACTCAGTAGATTGGAAATAATAATAACGATCTATGAAGAAGAAGAAAGAGAAAGACGGGATCTATACATCAGTAGAGGAGGTTTGACCATGGCTTTGAGCACAGATAGCTGGTCCATGGTCCTAGAGGAGAGGACAAAGTATTTATAGATAGGGACCAAAGAGGGTAGGTAGGTAGCTGTGTAGTGGAAGCTTGTGTAATGGAAGTATTTTATGATTGCTACAATTTTTCCTGTGAAATAGGAAGAAGTAAGGTCCTCAACTAAGAATGAGAATTGGGGAGAAGATGATGGGGGTTTGGGAAAAGATAGGAAGGAATTGCCTAGGGAGAGTTAATAGACCAAGGGAGCCATAGTGTAATCATTGGGCAGTACTGAAGTGAATAAAGAGGGACCAGTCCACATGGTGCTGTGTTGTTCTCCAGCCACATCCCACTGTAGCAGAATAAGCACAGAGGGATAGGCAATTGGTATCAACCAGTGGGTATGTACAGTGCAGGCATTTTGGGGAATAATGATGCCATGTGGGCTTTAATCAGTGAGGAGGGAAGTAAGGATATGAGGGAAAAGGCTCAATGGGGCACAGTTCCCAGTGGGCTTTAAGGACTGTCAGAGCTGGGACACTGGAGAGTGAAGATAGGAGGTGTTGACCGCTGACTGCTAGAAACTGAGATAATGGAAAGGGTACAGGTAACGAAAGTGGCAGGTGGATTGCCATGGTGGAAAGGCCACCTGTTGGCGCCATCATCCAAAAGTCGGCTATTGAACCTTCAGATAACCTCAGACCAGGCCAACAACTGACTGCAACGAAGAACTCCCAGCTGATCCTTTCACACACAACAGTGAGGGGAAAAATGGTTGTTTTAAGCCACTAAATATTGGAGCGATGTGTGATGCAGCAACAATTACCAGACAGAATTGCTGGTTCCACTAGGGTTTCAAGGGCACATTTAGTCCTAATGTCACTCAGGCATGCGTTTCCCATAATGAAGATACTTCTCTACTTCTGCTTGGTTGGTGGAGACACTAAAATTTCAGAGAGGTTTAGTGACTTGCCCAAACTTATGTAGCTATTGAGCAGTGAGTTGGGCTCTGAGCCCAGATGGTGTGGCTCAGAGCTTGTTCTCTCACTAGCCTGGAACATACACACTGTCCCCAGGACATGGCATGGTGTCTGGCACATGCAGGCTCATGCTCAACAGAAAACTGAATTGTGCCTGGGATTCCCTCTGCCTTCAGCTTCTCCCCAGTTTCCTCCTTGCCTTCAAGTTGTATTGGATGTCTTAGTCCACATGGTGGAGGAGATGGGCCATCCCTCTTCTTTGGGTGGTCATTCAGTCTACCAGTCAGCAGTTTTCCCGAGCACCTACTCTGGGGCAGACACTTCAGGTTCTCAGTGCTCCAAGACAGACAAATCAGTGCCCCAGTGATGCTTAATCAAGTGAGAAGAAGATAGGCAAATCTATCCTCACAAACTGGGATTATTGCTAGGAGAGACCAGTGGGCGGGGTATGAGAGAGTATAGCAGAAAAGCTCACCTAAGGGAGGCAGAGAGGAGTTTGCCTAGTGAAAGCAAGGAGGGGGCCATGTATGGACTGACCTAGGAGGAGGAAAAGCATGGGCACAGGTCCTAAGACAGAAACAGGCCTGGTGCATTCAAATGCCATGGAGGAGCCCAGTGTGGCCTGAACATACATGGGGGTGGTGGTGGAAGGAACATTGGAGGGGTGGCAGGGTCTCATGTACCATGTAAAGAAGTTTGGCTTAAGAACAGTAGGGAGCCATGGCAGGTTTAAGCAAGGGAGTGACTTCATATGATTTTACATTAATAAAATATCTCTATGACTACGGGGTGGGGAGCAAGAAGGAGAGATGAAGAGTGATTCATGTGAGAGGAGATGTTGACATAGGATGAAAGTAGTGGAGTTGAAGAAAAATGGATCCATGTGGACCTGTTTTGGAGCTGGAGTCCACCACAGGGAAACTGAGGACAGCACCTCCTGCCCCAGCTCTTCCAGCCCATTGGAGCTTTCAGATCACATGTGGATGCTTGGAGTAAGGCCGGGGAAGGTAGCCCCTAACCTTTTCCTGGTGACCTGTGAGTCTTGAATCAGGCTTGAAGGCGATATGGGAACCTTAGTGGGCAAATTAAACATGTAATTAGAAGATCATCACCCTCCATTTAACACTGGGCAGGCCACCTCCCCTCTATGAACCATAGTTTCCACACTGACAATATGGAAAGGGATAGTACCCACCACACTTTGGTGATATCATCCCCATTTTATAGATGATAAGGAGTGATGGTCCCAGGGTCATGCATGAGTAAGTGACAAAGCTAAGGTTGCAATCCAGGCCAGAACCTGTACTCTTGACTTTTCTGCTCCCCCATGTGCCTCTCCACCCTCTCTTGGGGGCTCTTTAGGCTTGGAGATATTCACTCACCTAGCATGGTTTTTCTAGGTTTTTCATCTTGCCCAGGAAATTCAGGGCAAGATGCTGGGTTATTAACAGTATGGGTTCGGATTTAATTTCCAGCCCCACTCAGGGACTCTATTCTGTTTGAACTTCGGTTTCACCCTCTGTAAAATGGGGCAACACTACACAATGCGTAGTGCCTGGCAGGGGAACTGTGAGGACATAATGATTGGTACCTGTAAGTCTCTGACTGAACACAGTGCCTTTTGAATGCTTGCTGCCACAGTGAGATTGTCATGCAGGTTAACTGTGAGCTGAAGCTCTAGGGGACCCAATGTTCCTTTTCACAACAGTTGTAATGCTTCTTTTCTAAAATGAAATTCTTGGATAACATAACCTACTGACAGGCATAATTTTCAATGTAAATAATATTCTAATTGTGGTGTAAAAGAAAACAAAATGAAAGTAACTTAGAATAAATTAAAATGTAAATATTAGGGCACAATATATAGAAACCATCATGGAGTAGTTGGGGGTCACGGCTGTGGGTGGAATCACTGCGAATCTGAGGCTGAATCAGGAGTTCCAGTAACTCGAGCACCATGACTTCATCATGGTTGTGATCATCCAAAATGCCAGCCATTCGAGATAAAGTTCTGAACCAAACACAACTTGGTTTGTTTCTGACTTATGTGGAGGTCGTTTTCCTGGCAGGATCAATGTACATTAAAACCAAGCAAATGCACTCTATGTTGGAAAAGGCAAAATTATAGAGACAGTAAAAAAGATCAGTGGTTGCCAAGGATTTGTGGGAAGGAAAGGAGGGATGAACAGATGGAGCACAGAGCATTTTTAGGGCAGTGAAACCCTCCTGTGTGGTACTGTAATGATGAATATAGGACATTACACATTTGTCAAAATCCATAGAACTGTGCAACATGAAAAGTGAACCTTAACATAAACTATAGAATTTAATCAATAATAATGCATACATATTGGTTCTTCGGTTGTAACAAATGTATCACACTAATGCAAGGTGTTGATAATAGGAGAAACTGTGTTTTGGGGAGAGGGAGTATAAGGATACTCTGTCATTTCTGCACAATTTTTCTACTAAAACCACTCTAAAAATAAAGTCTAATAACAATTAACAAAATAAAACAAAACAGTGTTGCTTGCGAAATAGACTTTGGCCTCATTCTCAGGTCATTAAAAACAGGGAGATTAGAATACCATGTTGGACTTGGGACCTGCTGTGGAATACTGGCACCCATAATCTCGGGGCATCCCCCAATCTCTAGGGACTGCCAAAGGCTCCTGGCGATGCTGCTCCACTTACGATCTTGGCACTGGACCCTTTTCCCCTATCTCTTTACCACAAAGAACATCCTTTAGAACTCATAGCTGCCTGCTTGCTGATCTCAAGTGATGGCAACACAGTCACCTGATTGAAAAAACTCCTCAGCCTCAGGAACCTCAAAGTACCACTGTAGACACAACTTACCCCTCTGTCTCTAGAACTCCCACTTCAAATCTAGACTCCAACCACATACATACTCATCATGTGAACTTGAGTGAGTCACACTTTACTGAGCCTCAGTAGAAAAGAGAGTGATAACACCTGCCTCAGTGAGCATATTCTATCATTCAGTAGATATCTATTGAATATCTACTGTTTGTACTGGGAGTATAACAGTAAACAAAAGACACAAATGTCCCTGCCTTATTGGCACTCAGGGTCTCATATGGAGGATAGACAAAAACAAAATAAATATATAAGATAATGTCAAGAAAAAGAAGACAGGATGGTCACAGACAGAAAGAGTTGAGTGAGGGCTTCTTTGTGGATGTAGTCATGGAAGGATCCCAGAGGAGGTGTCATTTGAGCAGAAATCTGAATGAGTGAAGAAGCAAGCCATGCAAGTAGAGGGGGGAAGAACATTCCAGGCAGAGGGAAAAGCAAATACCAAAGCCTTGAGGTGAGAATATGCTTGGTGTGTTTGAGAAACAGCCAGAAAGCCAGTACGGCTGGCAGGGAGTGTGCAAGAGAAGAGGAAATGAAGACAGAGACACTAGGTAAGGAATCTGTGTTTTATTCAAATCAGCAGTAAGAAAACTTGAAGTTATTATCTGGGGAAAACCTCCTATGTTGTGTTTCTTTGCACGTGAGAAAAGTGGACGGGTGAACTCCAAGTCCACCTTCCCGTCCACGACCCTGGTCTGGGTCCTTTCAGTGGAAGATGTCCTTCCTCTTCTCGCTCCAGTCTGAAAGGGCTGGTGGTAAAAACGCGGCCCGACTGTCGTTTCCAAAAAGTGCCACCAGGTGGCGACTCTGGGTTGCATTTCTAACGTGTAGGTTATTGATTCTTCTATAGGAGCGGTTCCCAAGCGTCATCAGATCGCCCGGACGGCTTGTTGAAGCACAGATTGCTGGACCCTAACCTCAGAGTGTGTGATCTGTAGATCTGGGGTGGGGCCCAGGAATCTGCATTTCTAACAAGTTCCAGATGATGCTGATGTTGCTGGTGAAAGCCCTTGGCTGGAATCTTGCGATGGAAGCATGGTGGGGCAGTGGAGGTGTCTGACCAAAACATTCCACATCTTCTCCTCTTATTTAGAATTAAATCTAGTCACTTGGCACATCCCACCACAACCCCTTCATGATTTGTGTCATGCTTTCCCCCGCTCACCTCATCTCCTGTCATTTGCTAAACAATGGCCACTATATTACTTGAAATCTGTTCCTGCATCAGGGCCTTTGCACATGCTATACCTGCCACCTGTGATGTCTTTTCCATTGGCTGACATCTCTTATTCTTCATGCCTCAGCTTGAATGTCACTTCTTCCAGGAGGCCCCTTCTCCCCTTCTCTAAAGCTGGCAGCCCTGCAGGTTTTCGTTTCTGTTCTTTTCCTTTTTAGTGATTGTGGTGATTTGTGATTATTTAGCCTCTACCTCAATTAACCATTCTAGGCCCTCAAAAACACTGACTTGGCCTCTCTCATTTTCTGTTTTATCCCAAGTGCCCAGGACAGTGCTTGGCAGCAAGTAGGCCCCCAGGAAATAATGATCGAATAAGTGAAACTGAAAATTTTTCCAAGCTCTTCCAGAGAGTAAATGGGTGAGCAAGGACTCCATGGAAAGGATACTTACTGATGGTGTGATATGCAGCATTGCCTCATCCCAGTCTCAGGCCTGATAGTCAGAGTGCTCTGGAAGGAAATAAAGATGAATAAGACCATGTCTATAAATAGTTTATAGTCTGAGTGTACCTAGCTCGCTGTCCACATCATTTGGTGAGCGTAAGGGCTGCTCCTCAGAATTCTGTGTTTGGTGGGCAGAGACATCACACAAACAACATGCTGAGAGGAAGTGCCTGGGAAAAACCAGGGAGAGAAGTTGCTGAGCAGGAGTATAGGGAGCTCGCAGGAGTTCCCAGGGTGCTCAGATGGGCACAGGTATTGATGGCTTGATAGGGACTCCAGTCTGTCAGCCAGGGACAGCATTAGCACTTGGGCCTTGGGGTCAGTCAGGCAGCCCAAAGTTTCCAAATCTGTAAAATGGAATAATAATGACTCTTCCTGTTTCAAATTATTGTGAGGCCCCTGAGGGACAATAGACTTACTTAGCTGAAGCAGTGCTGTTCTAGAGTGTTCTCTGAGACCTTACCCTTGTCTCAAAGGAAATGGACCCTTGCCTGTGACCTTTGTGAAACCTAAGGATGTTCTCGATCATGTAATTAGGGGCCATTAGAAGGTTCTCCCTCAGACTTCTGGGTTCGTTGGCTCAGAAACATGGCACGAATACACAACCAAGGTTGGTTTAGGGCTTTGCAGTTTACAAAGCCCTTCCACATTAGTGCATTGCATCCTTGTGCTAAGACAAACTCTGAGGCATTCACTTTACAGCTCTCTCCGCTCCTGGAAGTAAGTTTGGCAGATGCCTAAATGCAGACTCAGTGTTGGGACTTGTGACCTGCCTGGGAGGAGGCACCTGCCATTCCTGGGAAGAATGCAGTTCAACTCATAAGCAATCAAATTCTCAAGGTTGAGAGGATGGCGACAATTTTTAAAATAAACTATATTAAGATGTAATTGACATAAAATCAAAGGCACCCACAGTTATCCATGTTTTGATGAGTGTACACCCTATGTAACCAGCGCCCAATAAGGCTGCAGATCATTTCCAACACCCCTAAAGCTCCTCACCCATAAATCACACCTCCGGGGCCCAGGCCACCACTAATTTGATTTCTGTCACTGTCACTTGGTTTTGAGTCTTCTAGAATTTCATATAAGTGCAACCTGACAGCATGTACTGTTTGTACCTGGCTTCTTGCATTTGTTTTAATGTCTCTGAGACTCACCAATATTGTTGCAAGTATCAGCAATCTGTGTCTTTCCATTGCTGAGTAGTATTCTCCCAAATATTTCTTAAGCATCTCCAGTGGGTCATTTTTCATTCTGTGTAGAGCCTCCCCACCCTCACCCAGTGCATGTCCAAAACCCCTCTGCCTTCCCTTCCTGATCCTTGGATGTAACTCTGTCCCATGTGAAGGAGAGTCCAGCTCTGGGTAGGCCCCGGGAGAACAGGAGAAGCCCTTATTCTTGGGGTGGAGCACCGCAAAACAAGCAAACCTCACTCTCGCCAATATTGATTACTCTCTTAGTAAAACCCTGCCATCTTCTTCTGTGTCCTCATTCCCAGGAGATGTCACCCAGTCCCATGACTTTAGCCAACAGATACCCTGATGACCCTTAAATGTAGATCTAAGATGTAGAACTAGCCCCTCCCCTGGGCTCCAGACATTGAGATCCAGCTGCTCATTAATGTGTCCTGACTTGCTCCTGCATTTCTCCTGACTCAGTAAAGGGGCCACCCAACATAGTGACTTCCTTGTCTCCTCCCACCTCACCCCCTGCTTCTTGTCTATCCCCTGCTCCTATTGGTGCCATCTCTAACATACGTGTGAAATCTCATCCCATCTCCTCAACCCCACTGTCACCTTCATCTTTCAGCTGAACTGTAGGAACCCCCTCCAAACCATCAGTTTCAGACTGGAGACCTGATTGCCATGGGCAGGTATGGGTTTTTGAGAACACAGCTGGGAACTCCAAGTCTGAATGTGAATCCTGCCTATGTTGCTACCCCTGTGTGACCTTCAGCAGGCCACATCCCATCTCTAGTTTCAGTTTTCTCCTTCCTAAACAGTGATGAATGTATCTGCCTCACTGGATGGTCAAGAAGGTCTGATGAGATAACTTTGTCCAAAATGAGGAGAGGAGGAGAGGCCTCCTGGAAGCCAAGATTTCATACCACATGTATTTATTGAGCATCTGCTACATGTCAGGCACAGTGCTTGGTTCTGGGTACATGATGATAAACAAAAATGTCACTGTCCTTGCTCTTAGAGCTTTAATGGTAATAAGAGAACAGAAGACAGAGGAGGGCATCTCTGGAAGAGGGCATGGAGTACACAAGCTTGTGGAGGTGAGATGGAGAGAAGGTATCAGCCAGAGTTCAGTCTGCAGTGGCTGGCAGTGTAGAGATGGGGAGGGGATAAAGCCATCTCCCTAAACCATGGGAGAATACAGAGAACAGCAGACATCAAGTTCAGTTCAGGACCTGTGTTCAGGCCAAACTGAGATCCTTGTCCCCTGGCTCTGGGGAACCACCTTCCTGCTGCTGTCACATACCTTCCGTGACTAGAGCCCCAGGTCCAGGCTAGGACCCTTCTCAGCAAGGACACCCCTCTCCAGGAGGCCAGGAGAAGTGCCTGGGGTGTCATGACAGCATTTATCACCTAGCTTCTCAAATCAATTCCTGCTTGGTCTCTGGGGGAATCGAACCTCACTGAGTCCTCAGGTCTCAGCTCTTGGCCTCTGAGGCTAGAGCAGGTCATGACCTGGCTTAAGAGTTACTAAAAGACGTGTGTGTGTGTGTGTGTGTGTGTGTGTGTGTGTATGAGAGAGAGAGAGAGAGAGAGAGAGAGAGAGAGAGAGAGAGAGAGAATGAGTGTGGGTGAGTATGTGTGAGATATGAGTGTCAGTGAATGAGTGTGTGAGAACGAGTGTGATTATTATATGAGAGAATGAGTGTGAATGTGTGAATGAGATTAAGATGAGTGTGTGTATGTATGAGAGAGAACGAATGTGAGTGTGTTGAGTGTAGAGAATGAAAGATCACTTCTTCCCTGGATAAGGCAGCTGGACTAATGGTCCATTTCCCCCTGGTCCCAAGGCCTCTTCCAGGCCCCCAGCTGCCCTGATGGGCCAGGTCAGCCCCCCCACAGGAGCCCCCAGCCGCTCCCCACTCGGCTTTCCTTGTATTGTGCACAGCCTGGTTCCTCGAGGAAATGGGGCGGCTGTTGGGTGCGGGGGCGGCCGCCAGCAGCCCCACCCCCTTCCCCCCATTGTCACTCCTGGCTTTGGCCCTTAGCCCCTGCTGCGGACACTAAAAATAGTCCTGTTCACTGGGAGACAGCCGCACCCCTGAGTGGGCCTCTAGGCTTGGTGTGAGGTTGGGGTTGCCATGACAGAGTTGCCCCAGGGACTGTGGAGTCCCCCCACAAGTGACCTGGGTCAAAGCACACTGGGGCTGTATGACCTCAAGTGGTCTTCTTCCCCTCTCTGAGCCTTGGTTTCTTCCCCTGTAAAATGGGGATAAGGATATCTGCCTGCTAAGAGTGGACAGAAGTGTGCCTAGGTCCTAAGTGCTCTGTTGCTATCCTTCCCCAAGGTTGGGGCTGCCTCAGTATCTGGAGAGCCTGAGGAAAGAAGACGTGACACACGCCCATCCTCACCCCTACCTGTGGCTGCCAGGGGCTTCCGACTTCTTCCACACAGAGGAGCCCCCCTGGGAGTCCAGAAGTGTCCGCAGGTTTACTAGGTGAGCCCTGGCAGGTGCCTTCTCTCTGCACCTTTGAGATCCATGAATTATGTGGCCGGCCTGGGACTCGAACCTGTGTCTTTAACCTCTGAGGGTTGTGTTTTTTCCGTTTTTAGGGGTTGCCTCTGTGCTGATGGCTCTGACTTCCTGGCTGGGACAACCCTGCCTTTTAATCCACAAACACATGATTCATTGGAAAGGAGAACATTGGGCAGTGGGTGCTGGAGCTGGGGGCTGGGTAACTCCCCTTGAGCCCGTGTGGGTGGACGGCTGCCCTCTGATGCCTCCATTGACCTGGGCCTACAAAGGAGAAGTTGCCCACATGGCTGTCTGTCTGCTGGCCTCTTTATTACCTTTCTCCTTTCGGTCTTTGTTTTTTTTTTTTTAATCACAAGATATTTCATATATGGATTCCTTTGTATACTTTCAGAGTCTCAAACTCTTAGAATTATTCTTGTCACAGTTGCAATTTTATGTCTTTCTATGATTATCTATGTCCTCCACTAATCCTGGGCCTTGAGTCAGAGGCTGGCACTTTATTATCATTTCATGTATGTCCCCCACCCCCTAAATAAATAAACACTCATGCTGAGAGTATTCTTTCACTCAGACCATGATACTGTGTAGCTTTGTCTCCAACCACTTGTATTTTGGGATATGTGGGGACCCGTTGTCACGGAGTTTAGTTATAAATCTTGTCCATGGGGTTTTGGTTTGCTACCTAGTTGCTTTGTCTGTTTTGAGGTGGGGATTTGGGAAGATCCAAAACTGTTTCCCACAGCCACCCTCTCAGAATCTTGACTTTTTCTGAATATATATATGTATATGAAAAAAATCAGTGCTTAAGGTATTGAGTGCCAGGTCTCCCTCAAACCCTGGGGTGACCGCTGTTACAGTTTGGGGCTCTCTACATCAAGCAAACTTAGGCACCTGGCTGGGTTCTTATACAGACACTGGTGTATCCTGCTTTTTTGGACTGCACTTAGCACTGGGTTTTGACATTGTTCCAAGTCAGTATACAGAGTACTTCCCTGTTTAAAAATACAAATGGCTGTATATAAAGCAGGAACTTTTCGCTTTTTGTAACCATGGACCCCTTTGGCATCTGGCAACAGGATGGACCACTTCTCATAATCACGTTTTTTAAGCAGATAAAATAAAGTGCACAGGATTATACTTTAGGAAACCCACTTTACTGAAATTCTGTTACTGCGATAATAACATGGGTTTGTGATGCAGTAATAGATGAGTTTCTTTAATAGCACGTTAAATAAAAGGTGTGGATGCTGCATTTCAAGTCTAGAGTAGCATAAACAACTTGTGGAGATATCTGCAACCACTGTCGTGTCTTTGACTTCTGTTGTGCCAAGGTTACTGCTAATCCTGCTATGGCTCATCGTTCACATTCACACATGAAGGAAATGCTGCATTTCACTTAGAATTAGTGAATACAAAGTTGTTATTTTTCCCATCCAAGTTTGCAGAGTTCCTAAGGTTAAGACCCCAGGTTAAACTCAGCTAAAAAGTGTGGCCGTCTTTCACTTTATTCAACTGGCCTTTTACTAAAAAGTTTCCCTGCTTCAGCATTACTCCAAATCTTGTCGTTGCACAGTTGGGGAAACTGAAGCCCGGCTAGTGAATGGATTGGGGTGACAGAACCCTGTGTCCTGACTCCTGCCCCAGGTGCTTGCCCAGCCTCTCTTTGACCAGGCTGCTGGCAGGGAGCCGGCCTGCCCACCAAGAGCAGGTTGGTGTCTGGTGTCCTGTCCTGAGGGTGACCTGGCCCCGCCTGTGCCTTGCACCCCGCCCTGGCCGGCACAGCTGTGGATGTGACAGGAGGCTTGGCTCTGATTCACCCAGGCACATTCCTGGCCCAGACACAATTTTTTTTGTGACTCTTTCTCCCACACCCCCCACCTTCACCCCCCTTTTCCTCAAAAATGCTCTCTCTCCCCAGAGGGTCCCTTTGGGCGGAGGCTTATGTAGGGAAGTGTGGCCTGGATTTCCTGGAACACGCGGAGCTGGAGTCCCAGCACTGGGAGGAGGGGAGCTTCTGGCAGCTGAGGAATACCCCTGTCCCTCAACATAACTGGGTCCTCTGGAGAAAGGGGGTGAGTCAGAGCCTCCGTATTCCCATTTTATTGGGCCCTGAGAGCCGAGGCACCTCCTGCTGCAGTGATAGAAGAGTGAGACACCCTCCTAGGGAATCGTGGCTTTGTGACCTTTGTGTCTCTGTGACCTTTGACAAGTCACATGTTCTCACTGAGCTCTGGCTTCTTCCCTCCTTAGAGTGGGGCTTGTGATCAGTGAGGTGCTGGCTGTGATCGGGCCCTTCCTGAACCTTGAAGGCCAGCACCAGCAAGTAAGGTGTTTGGGAGGAGCTGGGGATGCAAGTTGGGGGAGGAGTGGGACTGCAGACTTTTCATTCTTCATTCATTCATTCATGTGACAAGTACCTGTGGAGCACTTATCATTGTGCAAGCACTGGGGCTCAGCTGTGAACAGGAAACCAAGTCTGCACTGCTCTCATTGGCTCATAGTCAAGGAGCAGACAAATAAATGTCTCCGTGTGGGGAAAAATAAAGCAGGGTCTGAGGGTTTGGAGAGGGCCTCTTCTGGGGTAACATGTGAGCAGAGGTGTGAATAAAGCAGAGGGAGCAGTGGATGCTGAAGGCTCTGAGGTGGGAGCGAGTGACTGAGGAAAGGAAAGGCTGTGCAGAATGGGAACATGAGCAGAGAAAAGCATGGGGCTTATAGGCCGAGGCAAAGGCTTCTCTCAATCCACGGGAAGCCATCAGGAGCTCTGAGTGGGCAGTGACATGGTTTGTAAAATGAGCCACTTAGGGGTCCTACAGGAAATGCGTACATGGAGGACAAGTTTGAGGTTGACCATCTTAGAACTGGGCGTGGCTCCTTGCTGGTTCTGGGATCATGGGCAGGAGGCCTTTCTGCCTCAAGCCTCAGTTTTCTCCTCAGTAAAGTGGGGCTCACAGCAACTAGTTGGCTAAGAGGAAGGATCGTAAAAGGCACAGCTACAACTCTCCCTGGCAAGAGCTGCTCTTTCTGAGTCTCTGTGGAGCGCAGCCACTCGGGGGACAGGCTGTGGTGGCAGAGCCAAAGGCGAGCTTTGAAACTGGGTGTGGTGGTGGCTTTGAGTGAGGCTGCTCAGCTCTTGGGGACATGTGGGGTCATGACTTGGGATGGGGATATCGCTGAGTCATCTGTGGTCCTTTTTCCTTTTCCCCTGGATTTAGGGGAGCTTCTGGGGCCAAGAATGGGGGCAAGGAGCCACCCCGAAATGTGTGTTTGTGGGTGGGGAGACCAGGGTTCCCACCCTGAATTTCTTTGTGGTCTCAGGATGCCCTGCCAACTACCGACCTTCCCAAGAGGAAGCTGAGACCCATTCGGTGTGCTCATTCACCTCCCTCTCTCCCAGGCCCAGAGCCTCAGTTTTCTCTTCTGTGAGGTGAGCACAGCAAGTCCCCACTCTGGCTGGTGGTGATGAGGAGGTTTGGGGAAGCAGTGGTTTGACATGCATGAGGTGCTTGAACAAGACCTGTTCAGGCACTGGGCTAAGTGCTTTCATGCATTATCTGGAAGCTGATGGGATCATGTCACTCCACTGGAACCCTCAGTGCTTTTCCTTTGCTTTCCAGATAAAGAACAAACTCCTGGCCCAGGTGCACTCCTTGCTCTTCTTCCTCATTAGTGCTGACTTTGTTCCTGTATCCGGGGCCTTTGCATTGCTCCCTCAGGTCTTTCCCTTTGGCATGGTCAACTTCCACTCCCTGTTCAGCTCAGTTGCTGCCTCTTCCTAGAGGAAGCCCACCCTGACCTGCAGAGTAGGTTGCATCCAGCGTTGCACAGTCTTAATGGTGCTGCCTGCTCTCCTGCTAACACCTGTCAGTGGTGTGATTTCGTGTATTGGTGCAGTTGCGTGGTTACTGACTTTCTCCACATTAAGACTGTGTACTTCATGAGAGCAGGAACGTTGTCTCGTTCATAACTGTATCCTCAACATCCAACACAGTGCCTGCACATAGCAGATACTCAATAAATGCCACTTGAGTAAATGGAGGGATATAATCTTGACAACCAGAGGAAGGAGTTGGTATCATTCTCTCTGTTTACAGATAAAGCACAAGGAAGTTAAGTAACCCACCCCGACCAAGGTCACATGGCTAGAATCAGATGGTGTCTGTCTGGGGATGTCTCTGACAGCAGGGCTCAGAGGTGGGCAGATGGGGTTATGCAGAGAGGAACTAGAACCATCTGGTCAGGGAGGGTGTGTGAGGGCGAGCCCCACCCATCCGTGTTTTCTCCACACTGATGGAGGTTTGCGGCTGTTTTCCTTAAGGGCGACTCAGGTGACCTTCAGGTTGGGGCCTGCAGTGGTCCCAGGGGCCGGCTGGGTGGAGGGCCCGGTCTGGCCAGGGCTGCTTTTCTCGCCCCTTTGCCTGCCCGCTGGCTTCACGCACAGATTACAACTTCCCCTCCGCCGCTGTCTTACGCAGGCCACCTCCGGCTGGCCATTGTCTCATTGTTTGCTGAGGGAAGCTCCAGGAGGAAATTAACCTGCTGCTCACCCCAAGCAGGGAGTTTCACCCCCAGTCCCCACTGGGAATGCCTGGGAGCCTGGGCAGAGTGGGTGGGGGCAGGTAGCAGACAATACAGCAGGCAGCCTTGAAAGGAGTGAGCTCCCAGGCAGGGAAAAATGGCAACAGAGACTAGATTCACTGGCAAACATTTATTAGACCCTATCATGGGCCAGGCTGTATGTCAGGGAGCTGAAGATACAGAAGTAGGACAAAAATCTTCTTAAGGACCCTGTAGCTGATGAGAAGTGCTGTGCAGAGGCCTCAAAGTCAAATGCCTCTGGGAACCAGTTAGGTAACAGAAATCTGAAGGCATGTGAGTAATGGGGAATGGTGGGGCCTATGGCAAAATGAAGAATACATGAGCTTCCTAAAGGCCTTTAGATTCCAATTTCATTTAATAAGTTGCTAATGAAACAAAATGAATCCTCAGACTGATGAAGCCTGTAGACTCCCAGTCTAGACTTTTTTTTCCCCCTTTTTAAATTTTTTTCAGTCTAGATCTTTAGAAAGGAATTCTAATTCTGGGATGAAATTGAATCTTTATTTTTTATTGGTGTCCCACACCTGTTCCCTTAGCCCATCATTGACTTTAGCTGTAGCAACTGTGGGCACTTCCCAGCTCACTGACACCATAGCATTTCAAGTGTCTGTCAGTCTTTCAACTTCTCTGAAGCCTGGAGAATTCTCTCAGTCAGGATCTGGGAGGAGTTGGTACACCATGAGGAAACCCTTAATCACTGGGAGATGGAAGTTCCAGGATAAATTTCTCAGTCTCTTATCCATTGGAGGTAATTCTCCTTGGTTGTTCAGAAGGTCTGAGTGAAATAGGACACTGGTTGCCCAAATTGGAAACTGACTCAATAATTCACCTTTATTGTCTTTCTTCCCTTCCTAGTCTCACTCTCCTAGATTCCTCTGGCTTTCTAGGCTACTGGTACCCAAATCCTTGTCTCAGGCTCTGTTCTCAGGGGGAACCTAAACTAAGACAATTTCTAATGTTCTTTCTGAAAGAAACTGAATTTGGCTTCTCCTGTGCTCTTATTTATCCTGATGCCAGATAATGCAAACTTCAGTCAAACCTAGAAAAAAAAAACAGACATTTCAGATGTGAATGTGATTTGGAGACTGATATGGTCTCTTCCCTTATGTCATTCGCCCTTACATTTTGTGATGTCTGTTATGAAGGAAACAAATAGGGTGGCAGAGAATGCCTCTTTGGACATCTTAATTTAAGCCAACACTGAGTCTAATGTCAGGGGAAACCACCAAAAGACTTAGCAGTAAAGGGAGGTGTCTGAGTTGTATCTGTAGCTGTAAAACATTTGGTAACACTGAAGGGATCTTCTGCATTTCTTGATACACACTACCATTCCCCTATTTGTTAGTGGCCTCCATCATTTTAGAGAGGGGATAATGAGGCAAAAATGAAAGAAATTCTTTTCTGAATCTCAAAGACCAAAGCTTTTGGCTTGCAAGAGTCATGGAAATTTATTCAAAGCCCTGAGTGATTTGAGGGTATACTACAATTTATGCCATAACTAATAGGGTGAGAAGAATAGATGAGTCAAATTAGTTTTCCTGTTTAGGAAATGAGATAAAGATTATCTGGGAGATGAGGGGAAGGAAAGTGTAGCAGAGAGATTTAGTTGTCATGCAAGGATCTGACTTCCCCTTCTTCTACAGCTGCAGATGGCCACACTGCTAAAGACTGTATTTCTGTCTCCCTGGCAGTTAAGCGTGGCCATCTGATTGGGTTCTGATAAAGGCTATGTGAACCCAATGTTGTGTGCAACTTCTGGGTCATGAATTTAAAGAAAAAAGAAGCATTGTCTTACCATTCTTCTTCTCCCATTTCTGCCAGCTAGAATTTGACATGATAGAGGCTCAAGCAGCTATTATTAGCCCGCAAGATGGAAGCCACACGTGAAAGATTTCAGAGCAACAAAACCGAAGGAGCCAGGGTCCCTGCCACCAAGAGACTCCATATCACCATGGATTGCTAACCTTTTATTGGTTAACTTTATCTTATTTAGGACACAGTTAATTTGGCCTGTATTACAATAGCTGAATCAGTATCCCAAGTAATACAGAGGGTCAGATGTAGGAAACTGTGGGGCATGCAGATACTGATATGTGACCCCGAAGAAAAAATACAAAAACCTTGGGTAATACTGAAGGATTGAAGAGCAAGACCTGGAGCCTTACTCCTGGGTCAAACCTAAAGAAGCCATGAACCTAAATACCTAAGAAGGAGTAGGTGACTTGAGGAGGAAAAAAAGGAAGTAGACACCCCAAATTTACTAGGATTAAGTTTTTACCACCTGGTGGAATGAAGACTACTTATTTTGGGTGTGGGCTGAGAGTTATACCTGCTTCACATTTTAAAATCATAGTGATAATAATAGTTATTATTATTAGTAGCAGTTATAACTATTATAATTATTCCTAGTCCCAACCGAGTAGTCCCAGGAGGCCGAATTTCATCAGTTAATTTTTGCTGAGCACGAAGGCTCAGATTCAGGTCCCAGTCCAGCCAGCAACTTTCCTTGAGCATGTTGCATCAACTTCTCTGAGACTGGTAATTTCACTGGGAACATAAAGGGGTTGAACTTCAGGTTGTCCACAGTAGCTCTTTCTGCACTGATGTCTGTGGTTCTTCTCCATGTCTGACACTAAAGGGAGTTCAGGAAAAGTGTGGTAAAGTGTTTCTATTCCAATCTGTGAAGAGAAAAGACACAAATACATGAACATACACATACATACACACTTAAACAAGTGAACATGGATAAGCAAACTTTGTGGTAGCCAAGAGGAAACGTAGCATGAAGGTTTAAGATACAGGCTTTAGGACTGAACAGACCAGCGTTACACCCCTATTTTCACCGCTAACTAGCTGATCACCTTGGGCAGGTCACTGTACATCTCCCAGTCTTGACTTCCTTGCATTTAAAATGAAGATAATAATTCCTACCTTTAGGAGTCTCACGGAAATAAAATGAGGTAACATATGCAGAGTAGCAAGCCCAGTACACATGGTGAGCATTCAATAAATGGTTGTTTTGATGAGAATTGTGAATCATGGTAGGAACCAAATGAAAAGTAGAGAAAGGCAGGGCTAGTGTGGAATAGAGAGGTCCCCGAGGGCCAAGGTGTATGGAAAGGCTTTTGGACAAGGTAAATAATGAATGATGTAGGGATGTGTAAAATGGTTAGCAGAGAGAATATGGTACTATTAGAAGAAAAAGAAAAAAAAAAACAGACAAAGAAGCAAAGTGGACCCCGACTTGGGAAAATCACTCCTTCCCCTGAGCCTTATTTTCCTCATTTGCAAAGTGGGCATAGCAATACCTGCCTTGTGGTGTTGTTACAAGGATTACTTAAGATTACGAAAGCAAATGCCCATGAAGATGCCTGGATCATGGGAGCTCATCAGATATCAATCTCATTCCTTTCTCTAGAGAGGGGACTCAAAACATCAGGGCTAGAAAGATCCTCAAAGAATATCTGTGGTAACACACACATTGATTCATGAACTGTTCATGCATCATCCATCAATCTATCCAGCCATCATTTATCCATTTTTCATACATTATTTCAAATACCAACAATTCATTCATCATCCATTCACCATCCATCTAACCAAACATCCATTCATCCTTCACCCACTATCTCTTCCTTATCCATCATTATGCACTTGCCACCAAACCATTATCCATCTGTGTATCTATTCTATACCCATCTCTCATCAATCTATTTATCCATTCAGTCAGCCAGCTATCATTATTTTATCTATCTATTCTTCATACATTATTCATCTGTTCACCATTCAGTAGCCATTAATAGCCATCCACCATCTCTCATGCATTTATTAGGTCATCATCTATTGATTCTTTATGCATCAATCCATCTATTTATTTCTCATCTGTCAATCCATTATTCCATTTGTCATTTACCTATCCACCATTTCTCATGCACCAAGTATCCATCCAACACATATTTCTCATTCACTTCTTCATATTTATCATTCGTAAGCCAAACATCAACTCACTAATTTATTCTTCATCCATTCCTCTTCCATCCACTATCCATATTTTATTCATTCTTTCACAAAATATCTATCATTAGCCACACCTATTATCATCTATGCATCTTAAGTCTATATAACCACATACCATCATCCTAACTATTTTATCTATTTATATCCATCCATCCATCCAGTCATCCACTCGTTTCATTTTCCATATCATCTGCTAAATAATCTGCACTAGAGATACAGACTAAATAAGCTACAGTCTATCCTCAAGTAGTTCAGAGTCTAGTAGAGAAAGATAGACAAGCCAGGAAGTGGTTATACATAGCATGATGGCTACTGTAATAGAAGAATGATGGCACCAAGCACTCAGAACACAGAGGAGAAAGCCACAAACTATCTGAGAGAATGAAGGAGGATTCACAAAGGGAGTGGCAGTTGAACTGGGTCTTGAGGGATGAGTGGAAGTTCAACTTGTGTTTTTGTGGGGCAAGAACTGAGTCCTAAAGTGGGGAAGTGACTGTGCACAACCCAACTGGGACTTAGCAATGGAGTAGAGACTTGCAACCAGGCCTCCAGCCTCCTGAATTAGCCCCGTTTCTATTTTCCAGATCTGGGAAGACATGTAAGTGTAAAAACCTACCTTGAAGCAGTGGGAGGCTAGTACTGCAGGATCTGGATATAGATTGGGTAGAAAAGGTCATTTATTTCCTTAGTCTTCAGCTCTTTATTCAGTGAGAGATGACAGCAGAAGCCCTAGGAACTGGCATGGATTTGACAAAGGGAAGGAAAAACTGGTCTTGGGAGGGAGGATGGAACACGAAAGGGAATAAAGTGAGGAACATCTAGGTATTAGCTTCTTAGGTAAAATTGGATCAAAAAAAGAGACTTCTAATATTTTCTTGTTACCTTTACTCCGATAATTAATAATAATATTTGTATTACTTTAGCAGTCATGTCTTATTGAGCAGAGACTACGTATAAAACATTGTGCTACATAAGCTTTCCATGGATCATCTCATTTTGTCCCCTACTTACAGAAACCCTAAGTAATTATTACTTTTATCCCTATTTTACAGTTGAGGAAACTGAATCTCTGGAAGTTTAAGCTAGGATTTAAATATAGTCCATGTGGTAACAAACTTCATGTCTTTTCCACTGTTCACTCTTCTTTGTTGCCTTTCTCTCATTATTCCTTGGGCATGGTATATGGTTATGCTAGTCACCAAGTGTGAGGGATGAGTAGGGAAGGAAGAAAGGCAGTCAGAAGAGGAGAATCATATGTGATTTAGATACAGTTATTTATTTAGTAAAATGTATGCTCCATCCTATTGCAGATTCTCTCTGTACCCCTAGACTCGTAAACAGTGTCTGGCACATAGTAGGCACTCAAAAGATATTTATTCTTCCTCAAATTCTATTGCAAAAAAAGAAATGGGTGACCAATTAGAATATAAACTATATAGATTTATCAGTTCTAACACAAACCCAAAGTAATGATAGCATGGAGAAGACAGAATTTTGTTTCTCTCAAGAATTTTGTTTCTGGGTGTAAATGATTAAGGAATAGCCTGATAGAATTGATGTCCTAGGTTTCATTCTTATAGCTCTGTTATCCCTAGGGGGTTGCCCTGGCCCCTGTGGTGTCAGATAGATCTCTCATATCTACACTACAGCCAGTGGGCAGTGGGAAAGGTGAGGGGCAGCCATAAATTAGAAGATTCTCACAATACTCTTGTTCACATACCACTGGTCAGAATTTAGTCACGTGACTATAAGTAGAAACAAGGAGAGGTTAGGAAGTGTGGTCATTATTGAGTGTGGCTAAGAATCCAACTAAGAGTCAGAAGATTTATTTTTATAGGAGGAGGGGAGAATGGACATGAGGGGCAACTAGTGGTCTCTGCCACAGATGAGAAGATGCGTGGACACCAGTAGTTTCATATTGTGAAGACTCCATAGGGACAGATATCCTCTCCCCTACTAGACAGCAAGCTCCTTGAGAGCAGGGGGCTATTCTAATCATGTCCTTGGCAGCTTCTACCTCAGACTTACAGAAGAGGACCTCTCAGATCCGGGACAGAGATTTGACGATTTGATGGAGTCAGAACAAACGGATTAGAGGGCTTTTGCCTGGTGATGATCAAAGTGGAGAGGACTAAAGGTCAGGCTGGGCATCTGGGAGGCGACCAGCAACAATGGAGAAACAAAGGAAAGTGACCTGCAAGAAGGCTGGACTGGGTGAAGGGGCAGAGAAGAGTCTGGAAAGGAGGAGGCAGCATGAAGGTGAAGGAGGATGGCTTAGTAATCAAAGCTCTTCCCTCAGTAGATGCTCAATAGCCCACACAGCATCTTAGCCTCTGTTAACTCATTGGTGAGGACAGATGGTGCTTGAAGTTGAGTAAGGGTGGGGCATGCATCTTGAATACCATAGGTTCATTCCTGTCAGAGAACCACCACTGGTTTTCTTCCTTCCTTCCTTCCTTCCTTCCTTCCTTCCTTCCTTCCTTCCTTCCTTCCTTCCTTCCCCCTGCCATCTCTCTTTCCCTTCCTTCCTTTCCTCCTCTCTCTGTTTTTCAATTTGTCCCAGAAATTTGAATTCTTCTCTCAGAAAAAATTTCATCTTGTATTGAGAATTTCAAAGAGGTGTTCAGATCTGTTCTAAACTGGGCAGCACATAACCCATTTACACATATTCTCTCTCTCTCTTACATACATATGTGTATATATTTACAAACATGCACACACATGTATACATGTATATATGTACACATATACAATCTACATACACACATACATATATATCCATATATAATTACCTACTCTGTGTCAAGATGTAACATGCTAGTCTCTGGGGAACACAGTGGGGAGCAAGTCAGACAAGATCCCTGTCCCAAAAGAACTTATGGCCAAGAGAGACAGATAATACACAAATAAACACACAAAAATTATAATTATTAAATTATTAAGTCAGTCCTACAAAGAAGCACAGACTACTCTGAGAGCATATTCACTATTCATTCCAGGATTCATTATGTATTTAACAAGAGAGATTATGTGTTAGAGATAATTTTTTCAAAACAATAAAATCATACCTCTTATTCAAATATAAAATGAACATCTGTCATAGTTTTTATTTAAATCTTTAACTTATGAGAGAGCCAGAAGGTGCCAAAGACTGGTTCAAAGAAGAATTCAAAAAGAAGAGGTACACACACAGACACACACAGACACAGACACGCATACACACAGAATGAAGAATGCTGAAATTAATTTTGCTCAATACACAAAACTATTTCTTCCAAGAGGACTGGCAGGGAGGATCAATTGCACCTTAAGCAGATAACATTTATTTGCATCTCTATGAAAAAGGATTATTTGCATTACTGTCAGCCTTGTTATGACTTACAAAAATGTATGATAGTTCCAAGATAAGGAAGGGCATTGACTACATTGGATCAGGTAACCCGAAATGAGGAGAAGACGAGATATAGCATTCCATAGGATATCCATTGATCGTTGCAGGTTATAGGTTTTGTTTTGTTTTGTTTTCATTTCAAAGTCTTTTATAATTTTCCCTGGTATGAGTCAGACCTATCACTAGGTATTAATAACACAGAGGTAAACCGTACAGAAACAATATCTCCTTTGGGGGACAGTTACAATGTTCCCTTATGTTCTAAGAGAGGGGCAGAGGGCTGGGGAACAGACAATATTTGAAAGCCAAACTGAGTCTTTGCCATTTTTGTCTAAAATCAGGTTATAAAAGCACTTTGTATGCTGAGAAAAACCAGGGCTCTTCTGTCTAGTTCTAAATCCCCAAATAAATGAAGTCTTGGGCCTTTTCTATGAGTTACTGATTTCCTAACAAAAACTACTTTATTTCTTTTTCCTACAAAACCACATCTGAAAACATGTGATTACCATTGCAGATATAATAATCAGGTGAGAAGATTGCTATTTTCTCTACCTTGAACAGATTAACCCTTGGAATTTTTTTCCCCTTGAAATATCTGTTTTATTTTTTTTTTCATTTGGTGATTTATCATTCTAAAACCTGGGCTTTTGTAAAACTTTTTAAGTAAATTTTTGTTTCATTTCTAAATGTTTTTGTTTCTGAATATTTTTTGAGATAACACACACACACACACCAAGATAATTAAAGAATGTTGTAAGTGCTGTATAATCAATAAGCATAGTGATGCAACAGATGAACTTGGAAAAGAGAGAATTGCTTTAGATCAGAGTCAGCAAACTTATTCTGCAGGGACCAGACAGTAAATATTTTAGGTTTTGAGGGACATTCAGTTTCAGTCACAACTCTCAGCTCTGGGAAAGCAACCACAAACAGTATGTAAATGAATGGGCATGGGTGTGTTCCAATAAAACTTTATTTACAAAAATAGGTAGAAGGTCAGATTTGAAATATGGACTGTTGTTTTTTGATCTCTGCTTTAAATAATGAGATCATACAAGGCTTTCCTGAGAAGATGATCTTTAAGGTAATACCTGAAGAATGAGAAGAAGATTGCATTCCAAGCAGAGAGGACAGGATGCACAAAGGCCCTGAGGCAAAAATGAGTTTGGTATATCTGAGGAACAGTAAAGGGGTCAGTGGCAGAAGCACAGTAACTGAGGGTGAGCGTGGGAGATTTGGTCAGTGATGTTGGCAGGGGCTGGGTCATATAACACCTTGTGGGCCACAGTAAGGAGTTTGAATTTTATTCTAGGAACATCAAGCAGCTATTATAGGGTTTAAACTGTGGAGGGACTTTATCAGATTTTAAGTTGAAAAAGAACTGGCTGCTGTGAATTGGAAGGGGACAAAATAGTAGTCATTTGGGAAAGAGGTGACAGCAGATGTGAAAGAGCACTGGGAATGGAGAGAATGATTGGACTGAAAAGGCATTTTTTAGGGGTGGGCAGGGACCATGTGGGATTCATCTCAGCATCCAAGGTAACCCCCTCCTCCATTTCCTGCTGCATAATGCCTGAACTCTTTTCCCTGGTGACGAGGCCTTACTGATGTGGCCCCCATGACCTGCTTTTTGCTTCACACCCGCCCCCGCCACCACCAAGGAGAATGTGCAAGGTTCTACAGCAGAGACCTGGCTATCTCTTGTCTCCCATCCTTGCAAAAATTGTGCTCACTGTCTGGACTTTTGGTGCCTCACTGTCTGTCAGGCCACCTACTTCTCCCTCTAGCCTGTGATCTCCTGGAGGGCAGGAGTTACTGTTGATCCATCCCCATAAAAGTGAACAAGTCACAGGGTTCTAGTAAACGTTAGTTCACTGAATGAACAAGTAAACCTGCAGTGCCTAGTGGAGGGCTCCATCCATGATTTGTGCTGATGTTCATTGAATCAATTAGTTCATTAGAGAGTGAATACGTGAAATGGATGAATGAACTCACAATGCCTAACACATAACAGGTGCTAATAAATATTTGTTTTTATTATTTAAAAATTGAGTAAGAAATATATGGTTCAAAAAATATAAAAAGGCATACTGTGAAGAATCTCATTCCCACTCTATTTCCTGTCTGTGTGGTTCCCACCACTTTTACTAGTTTCTGACCTTCCTACTTTCTTCATGCAAATTTATGCAAATGAAAATATATTATTATTCCTGGAGGTTTGATGAAGGTAGTTGGGACTAAACAGGCAAGAGACTCTTCTGTACATCCCTCACTGACCCTGAAACATGAATCAGAGCCTCATACTGGGCTTCCTTCCTGGCTGGGGCTTTGACCTCCCCACCTGGCCTGTGCTCAGGGGACAGCTAGGTCCACCACTTCCTATGAGTCCCACCTGAGCTGCTGCTACGTTGAGTCACACCTAACTAAAGAGCAACAAAGCCCAGAGCTAGAACTTTCCTCCCTTCCCATATTTCCTTGTTATTAAGGAGAAAGTCTTCGTTGAATGCTGGTATATTTTTACACCTCTCTTAACACTTACTTCCCTTTTTAAAAGAGAGCAGGCCTCCACCTCAGAGCCTTCAGCAGGCAGCCGGATCTGGCAAGAATTTAATGACATTGTTTTGTTTTCATTGTATTTATTTTTATGGTTACCTTCTATTTATGGCACAAGATACTGATTTTCCATTTATGGAGGAATCTCAAGTTCCCTTTTGAAATGAATTTTTATGTTTTTAAAAGAGGGTTCATTTAAAGAAAAAATATTATGTAACTGGCAGCACAGGTGGTACCCAGACATGGAAAAATATTATAAAGAGGAATGTGATGAGCTGAAAAGAACAAAATGCCTCTCAGGTCAAATGCCTCTTTTAGCTCTTATTTAATAGAAAGGACCACTGAGGCTTAGCAAGGGGAAGGGATATTCTCAAGGTCACACCAATGACATGGACTGAGAACTGGACTGCCTGATCCCCTGTGGTAGGGACATCCTATGCCTGAGAGGTAGGGCAGGAGTCAGAGATCCAGTGCACTCTGCCAGTCCTGGCCATGGTCAAGGTCCTCTAAAGCTGGTCAAGTCACAGTCTTAGTGCAAACAGGACCCTGGCCCTGAAGGAGAGGAGAGAAGCATACTAGTGTTCATCAAGCATTGACCATGTGCTAAAATCTACAGTAGGTCCTGGACTTTGCCCCAAGGGAACTCAGGGACTCAGGAGAAAGAATAAGTAAAGTTCCTGGATGTAGTGTGGAAGTGCTCCAACAGATGCACCACTAGTGATACCTGGGACTTTAGCCTGCAGAGTGGTCATTTGTTTCCCCATTTCCTTTTGGGAAACCATCCCTCCTCTGCTGCTTCTTGTAGCTCAGGCCAGGCAAACCCCACACCAACTTCAAAGGTGGGCATGTGACCAGGCCTGGACAATCAGAATGCTTCACCCCTCTGGCCATAGGGATTGGCATAGAGTTGGACATGTAGCCCAAAGCAGGTCAATGGCGGCCTTCCCAAGACTTTTGCTGAAATTGCTAGGGAAAAACCCCACTCTAAAGGGGTTTCTAAAGGATAAGTTGTGATCCAGAGTTGTTGGCAGCCATCTTTGCTACCAAAAGAGGAGATGCTCTCTGAGAGTGAAGCTGACATTGAGAAAGCAGGATAAGAGAGGCAGAGTTCTTTCTACTGATATCATAAAATCACCTGGATTCAGCCATAAAATCAGTGCCCTGAACTTGGTTCCAGAAGCCAATAACTTATCTTTTTCTTTTTTCCCATGAGCCACTGTAACCTTGATTTCTGTCACTTACAACCAAAAGAGACCTGGCCAATTCCAGGCAGAAACACATGGGAAAGTTGGAAAAGGAGAGCATTGGGGTGATGAAGATTTGTTAGGAAATTCTTTCTTGTAGGGGTGAGATTTGAGCAGGTTTTTGAAAAATAAGACTCAATGCATGAAGAAGAAACAATATCTCCAGTGAGCGAATTTCTTGGGCAAAGTCTTGGCAATGGAATAGTGCAGGGAACAGCACAGTCAGTGTGGCTGGAGAGAAGGAGACGGGTAGAAAAGTGGTGGGAGACGGACTGGCAGAGAGAAATGTGCCTGAATTGTGTGGAAAATCACTCTAATCCTTTGCCTGCATCCTCTTCTTAAAGAGTGCCCTTCATCAGTGAACTTATCCACACTGTTTATGGAGCATCTACTATGTGCCTCACACACTTGAATGGTTGGTGAGATAGCAGTGGACAACGCAGGCAAAGTTTCTGTCCTCTTGTAGTTTCCATTCTATTTGAAGGAGACAGGCAATAAATGTGACAAACAGATAAATAAATATCATAGTGTCAGGTAGTAATAATAAATTTATGAAGAAAAACTAAGACAACTAGAGGGGCTAAAATTGGTGGAGATCTGTTTGTGATAATGAAAACGGTTGGTGGTGATAGTAGCACAACATTGTGAATGTACTTAATACCACTGAAGTGTACTGTTAAAAATGGTTAAAATGGTGAATTTTATGTGACATATATTTTACCATAGTAATAATAAATAAAAAAGGTTGATGGGTTTATTTTAAACCTTTTAAAAGGTTTATTTTAGCTGGGGTGCTCAGGGGGAGCCTCCCTGAGGAGGTGGCATTTGAGCAGAGATCTGAATGAAGGGAACTAGCAAGCCTTGAAGATACTTTGGGGTTGAAGGGAGCATTCCAGGCAGAGAGAACTGCAAAAGTAAAGGCCATAAGGCTTGAGTGTGCCTGATATATTCTAAGAGCTGCAAGGAGGCTGGTGTATGCCTGGTGCCCAGAGAACAAGTGGACAGAGGACAGGAGATGAGGCTACAAGAGCTAGCATGCTGGAAGGGAACTTCGGGTTTTGTTGTAAGAGTGATGGGAAGCCCTTGCTGGTTTAGGCAGAGGAGAAACATGAATTGGCCTTTCTACTCAACTCTGGCCTCTCTCCAGCATTCAATTAGTGTCTTAATCAGGGCAGATATCTTACCTCTGCTTCCTGAATACCTCTCTTGGCTGTTGCCCTCTGCCTCCTGCCTTCATGACCCCTACCTAGCGGAGGGCATCATTTTTACATGGATAACCCGAGTAGCCTCCAAATGGCCTCTGTGCTTCCTGCCAACCGTGCACTCACCATGGCCACCAGGGGATCTTTCTCCTGCATGTCTAACTAGTCTCTCTCTTGTTGAGAGCCCTGACTCCCCATTTTTCAGTCCAGTCCTGTCCAGCTCTCTGGTCTCTTATTTCCTCATCCTTGACCCCATACCTCAGCCTTCCACGAGGTGCCCTGCTACTTCACGTTTTCTCTCTCCTCAAAGCTGGTGTTCATACTCTTTCCTCTACAGAAGTTCCATTTACCTAGAGACTCTCCCTCTAATCCTTTAAGAGTCACCCCAGCTTTACTCCTCTGGGAAACTTTCTTTGACCATCCTGATGCCAGACTGTCTTAGCAACCTCCTCTTCTGTGCTCTCTCTACCCCAACCTCTTCCACCTTCAGAGCTTTGAGCACAGTATCATGCAAGGCCTCTTGGATTGTTTGATATTTTACAAGCTTCTCCCTCTCCTCTCCTCTCTGAAACCCCCAGGTCCCTGCCCATAGTTTGTTCTCAATAAATATTTGTTGAATTAATGGCAAGTTTAGAATTTATACTGCAGAAACAATACCACCACCACTGCCATCACCACCCCCACCACTACCTTCATCACCAATAGCCAACCTGGGTTGAGGACTTGCTATGTTCCAGGCTAAACACTTCAGAGTCTGGATCTAATTTTTTTTCCCACAACCCTAGGAGGAACCCACTGTAATTAGCCCCAGTTTAGAGATAAGATAACTGAGGCTTGGTGAGATTAAGTAGTTTTTCCAAGGCCTTATAATTCAGAAGCAGCAGAGCTGTCAGTTCCAAATGCCCAGTTCGAAGCCATGGACACATCACACAGCAGGGGAAGATGTCTTGGGATATTGTGTCCATGGGTATGGTTTCCAGGAATCCCTGAACCTTACACAGAGCTCGTTTGCCCATGAATTTTGCGGAGTAGCAGGTTCATTGCCTTCATCAGAGTCTCAGAGGGCCCCATTTCAGATGTTCTTTTGCATCATGGGAGAAAGATGGAGCATTTCTGAATATTGGACAGATGATGTCCAAACTATGCTTTTAGAAATCTCACTTTGGTTATTCATTGCAGCATTTTACTAAGAGGAAAGATTGGAAACATCCTTCATGTCCACCAAGTGTAGACACATGAATTATGTTATGGTACATCTTCCCATAGAAAGGAATACTAATGCTACGCAGCTATAAAGATGAGTGAGGAACCTCTATGCACCAATATAGAATCCTTCCAATATTTTTAAGAAAATAAAGTGAAGACCAAGGTATATAAAAAGCATCTATTTATGTCTTTTTATTTTAAATAACTTTTTAAATTTCATTCATTCAAAATTATATTTAGCACACATCAGGACTGAAATCCATATTTGTGTTTTTAAAGATGGGGTAAGAGCATAGATCCTGATTTGCTTCTATAGACATAGAATATCTTTGGCGATATTCATAAGAAAATAGCCAATGGAAACACTACCTCATATGATTTGTATGAAGAATAAATGAATTAATATTAGATAATGGCTTAGAAGAGTGCCTGACACATAGCAAGCATCAGAGAGGATGTTGTTGGATAAAAAAAGAAGCAGGCTTGCCTCAGGAAAGGGAACAAGGTGCCTCAGGGGCAGGACAGGTGGACTTTTGCCAGATGCTCTTAGGTGCCTTTAGAATTTGGTACCGTGGGCAAATATTTTTTGATATTTTTTAAAAGTTAAAATTAAATGCGTCTATATAGATAAGAGATCATCTGAAGGGGTCAGAGACTGGAAGGAATTTCCACCCAGAATTCCAAGGAATTGGTCAAAGTCTACACTGTGTGGTGTGAAAATCAGGACATGAGGACAAAGGGGAGGGGGGACACCAGAACTCCCACACCCTGGGGCCCACTATAAAAAGTGCTTTTAAAAACACCAGACTGGAAACAATTTTTATTATTATTATTATTATTTTTTTAAATAGCAAAAGCACGTCCCCCCAGGAGGCGTGTTGCAGCTGTGGCTGTGGCAGTTCCCAGGTGATGTCAGTCCTGGACAGGAGCCAGCCCCGGCCCCTTGGAGACGGTCTTGGTGGGTTCAGCTTGACTGTTTTTCCTTCCTGAGACTTGAGGACACCTTCCTGTCTCAAAGAAAGCAGCCTTTCCAGGGCTTTCTGAGAGTCAGGGGTGGGGGAGGAGGTGGGCCTGGGCTGAGAAGGGAGGAGAGGTAGGGGAAGGTGGGTGAGGGGTGGGGAGGAGGGGAGGCTACATCCAGGAGAAGAGTGAGGGTAGAGAGAACAAGATAGGCTCAGCTCTGGGGTGGCTTCTTAACCATTCCATGTTGGGCGGGAGGGGGTGTCTTCCTTGGGAATCCAAGGCCTGCCTCCCTGACCCCTTCTTTGCCCTGCCCTGGCTGCTGCCTGGGGGACAAACTGGGGTGGGGTAGGGTTGGGGGGTGAGAGACATTCCCACGGAGTTCCCAGCTGGTCAGGGCCTTTTCTACTCCCTAAGCTCTGGGCCCATCCTTCTCTCCTCTATGGTTAAAGGCCTGTTGCCAGCATCTTCTGCGCTTCCAGGCAGTGTGGGTTTTCTGCAGACAGATGAACTGCAGAACTGGGTTCGAGGTCTAACTGCACTCCTAGCTGTGAGATCACAAGCTGGCCACTGCTCCTTTTTGCACCCCATCTGTGAAATGGATAAAATTGACCTTGCAGGGTGGTGTGAAGATTGCGTAGTCCTTTAGCAGGTGTCTGTGAGCACCCGCTGTGTTTTAGTACTGTGCGAGGCACTGTGGCTGCTGCAGCATGATGGCGGCCAGAAGGTATGATGGGCAAGGGCTCTGGCCTGGCTCTGTGGCCTGGGGATTGTTGCTTCCTGCCTTGGAACCTCAACATCTAGCACACAGGCAGCAGAGGAAGGAGGTGAAGAGGGTGGGCTCTGGACCTTACATACCTGGGTCTAAATAGGGGCCTGTCATTCAGTGGCTGTGTGACCTTGGGGAGTCATGAGGATAACAAGCCCCTGCCTCACTGGGTTGAGGAGAAGTAGCTGAGTGACAAAGCTCAAACAGTGCCTGGCACACAGGCAATGTTCTGTCAGCCTTAGCTGTTCTTACTCTCTGTCCACCAAGGCTAGCCTTGCTTTGACTGCTTCTCAAAGCTGCTCAGAGGAACGGTGTCAGGGATTATCAGGTTATGTGTGACCTGAGGACCTGCGGGTGCCTCATCATTCATCTTGTGCAGGGGCAGGCTGGGCAAATTGCAGAAACTTTCACATTTGGCAAAGCCTTCTCTTGCCTGGGAAGCATCATTTGTGTTTCCTCTCTACCAGTCGCACATCCCCACAAGCCTTGGAAGCACCTGCCACATTTTTATTATTTGCTCAGCGTCTGTTTTCTGATAGAATATGGTCTCCACGAGGTCAGGCACTGCATCTTGAATAAGGATTATTCCCTGGTAATCCTTAGAGCCTCGAGTGGTCCAATACATGTTTGTTAACTGACTGACTGATAGGCAGGCTCATCAACTTAAGTTGCTCTGTGATGTTAAACTATTCTTTACATCCTTGTTGTGGCTCAGGCCATGGCATCTGGAGCCAGATCCCCTGGGTTTGAAATGCAGCTATGTCGTTGCTTAGCTGGATGTTATTGGGCTTGGTTTTCTAGTCTGTGAAATGAAGATGACAATAGTACCTGTATATGCAGGTTGTTGCGAGATTGAGGGCGTCCATATAATTCACTCGGAGTGGTGCCTCTGACTAGTGAGCCCCATCAGTGTCACTTATTCTCATGCTTACTGCTGCTCTGAGAGGAGTCACTAAATTGGAACAGATACATGGAATCTGGTTCTGGCTTGTCTCTGATTTGCTGTGTGATGTTGGGGATGCACCTTGCTTCCTCTGGGCCTCAGTATCCCCATTGGTGACTGAGGGCTCTGAGAAAATAAGCTCCAGAGGGCTTCTATTTATATCTTCCAAGAGTCTGTGTTCCAGCCTCTCCAGTTCTGGGAGTGGTGGCAATGCTGGAGAGCCTGTGAGAGATGTAGCTTCCTGAACACGCTCCCAAACTCTTATTCCGTTGATGTAACTGGGCCCTGGACTCCTCTGGGCATACTAGAGCAGTCGTGAAGAGCCTGGTTGGGGGATACCCTGTCCTGTCTTTTTCTGGAAGCCTGGTACAGTGAGGCCATGTGGAGTGGTGGTTGAGAGCTCAGTGGGGCTCTGTAGCCAGAATACCTTATTCAAATCCACTCGTTATCAGCTGCCATGTGACCCTGGGCAAGTACTTTAACCTCCCTGGGCCTCAGTTTCCTCATCTATAAAATAGGGCAATAATAAGTACAAACGTGTTGAGTAGTAGGCTGTATTAACTTAGGTAAAGTGTGTAGACTAAGAACTGACATATAGTATATCCATCAAAAATGTCAGGCATTTTTCCAACCTTAGATGATCTGGACATTCAGGAAAAAGAAAAACCTCTTAAGTTTTACCAACCTTCTCTCCTATAAGGCCAGCCTGTCTCTGTTTACAAAGCCCTTTTGGTCGGCCATGTGCAGGCTGTGCCAAGAAAAAAACCCAGACTCAGAGAGGGGCAGACAACAACCGCAGGTCACACAGGAGAGTGGTCAAGCTAGGCCAGGCCAAGTCTCCTGCCTTGCGACCAGTTCACCCTCAGCACCTTCCTGGTTTCCAGGGCCTGCTGGGCTGCCCTCTGACCCTGGCCCCCTGGGAGCCTGATCCCAGGACTGTGGGGTCTGTAAGTCTGGTCTGGATTAGACACGCTGAGAAGCAAAAGCTGCCCCCCCAGCTGGCTGCCTGGCGGGACCCGGGCTACAGCTGCTGAGGCTCACAGGGACATAAATCATGGTGGCAGGAGGCTTGGGGGTTGGGACCACCTTAGCTTCCTCAAGGGCACAAGGGCCTGAGAGTCATGGACAGGGACGCCTGGGTCTACTGAGGGTATTTTCCATCTTCTGTCGGAGCAGCTGATTCAAGGGCAGGTCAGAGGGGGCCAGGAGATCGTCTGGCAGGCCTTACATCTTAGTGAGCCAAGATCTCAACTTTTAACTTTTTATTCTGCAATCATTTACATACATACAGAGAAGTGAAGTGACAAAAGTAGCTCAGAGAACTCCTATAACCATTTACCTGGATCCACTAAGTTTAAGTTTGTCACATTTGCTTAAACCTTCTCTCGCTCACACACATTATTTTTTTCTGAACCATTTGAGAGCATGTCACCTCCATCATATTCTTCTACCCCTTCATACTCCTTCAGGGTATATTTCTTAAGCACAAGCAGATCCTCTTACATAACCATACCGTTAGCAACTTCAGAAAAGATACATTGACACAACACTTTTATCTATCGTTCTTATTCCTATTTTGTCATGTGCCCAATAATTTTCTCTATTGCATTTCTCCCCATGCAGAACAGGATCTACTCCAGGGTCATGTGTTGTATTTCACTGTCCAGGTCTAGAATCTTGATGTCACATCCACATGAAGTAAAACTCACAGTAGCAGGATATGCAGACAGGGTTTAACAAAGATGTTCAACTTTATGTGAATGCCCTGATGGTTTTGTAAATCCTCAATTTAATGTTTTCATGATAATGCATTGTCCTTGTGACTGTATTGGGTACTTACAAGTTAACTTACCATATATGCCATAGTTTTGGAATTCTGTTTTGTGGTGTTTTATATTTTAATCTGATAGGAGCCTCATAAAATGGAAGTAGCCTGGGCCAATGAAGGAAAAAAATGAAGTGAAGTAGCCCTGGGCTGGAAGAAACAGCCTTGCATTCTCAGTCCTGCCCAGTTCCAAATGCTGTGTGGCTGTGGCCTGTTGCTGTCCCTCTCTGGGCTTCGGTTTTCCCATTGCTATTGCTGTGGGCTACCTCTGAGGCCTCTAACTTGTAATTGTCTTTTGGTAGGGATCCCTGTGTAGCAAGGAGGAAGAGATTGGTTCCTGGAGGCCTAGTAGGGCTGGGGACCCACTGAGTGACCTCAAGCAGCTTGCTTTCTCTATATTAGCTCAGTCTCCTTGTTGCAATGGGTTCTAGATCATCCTTACTCTTTGTGTCTAAAAAGATTTGGGTGGAGGGTGCAACCTGGAACTTAAACCTTCCCTTCAGGGTCCCAGGTGGCCTGGCTGAAGTTGGTCATTCAACCCCTCAACCCTGAGTTTCTTCTCCCCAAGCTCCTTTACTCCTCTGCTTCTGAGTCATACTCTCTCAGGGAGCCTGGAGTAGCCTGGCTGAGCTGGCCCATTCTGAAGGCAGAAAGTATGTGTGTTGGGGGCAGGGTTGTTAGACAAATGGCCCCTAGAGGTACTGCTCCACAGCTGTGTCTCTCCCAAGTCACGTGTGTTGGCTGGCCTTGCAGCTCACAAAGGCTCATAGACATTAACTGTCCATTACCCAGGAACTCAAGGAAGACAACAAGCTGCAAAACATGCAGAATGGAACACTATGCAGGCATGAAAAATATGAAGCAGCTCTTCGAACACTGGAGAGTTGAACTATCTAAAAAAATCCAAGGGCAGAACAGTGTGTAAAAGTGCTACCACTTCTGTGGAAAAACAATACATATGTGACTTGCTTGTATCTGCAAAGACTGTCTCTGCAGGAATCCCCAAGACATTAATTGTCTCTGAGAGCTGGAACTGAGTGTCTAGGAGGGAAGGACACTTATTGTCAGTTTACTCTCTTTTGTGTCTTTTGAACTGTGAACTCTCTAAGTGTATTATCTATTTCAAACAAAATATAATTGAAAGAACCCAGTCTGAAAACAAATACGAGAGTGGCTCCTGGGATGCTCCTAATTGCATTTCTTGATCTACCTGCAGGTGTGCTCAGCCTGCGACAACTCATTGTGCTGTGCACTTAACGGCATGTGCACTTTACTGCATGCATGTTATACTTTGGTAAAAAGTTTTAACTCGGTATGCGGTAAATGATTGTTTAAGTGTATGTATATGTTTCACAAAAACTCTGTGGAATTAGTGTTAACTGGTTGTCCTTGGGATGGGTGATATTTCTAGGGTCTTGTAATGTTTTATTTATTTATTTATTTTACAATGAAAACATAAGCAGAGAAACCTATAAATACTTTTTCAGAAATAGTAATCAGTGTAGAGCATTTCCGAAGGACATACAGGAAACTGCTAACAGCGTGGCCTTTGGGGAGGAGCCTGAGGGAGGTATGTACTTTCACTGCATGCTATTGGATACAATTTGCATTATTTACCCAGTGCGTAAATGGTCTATTAAAAACAGTTTAACAATGCAAAACAAATACTTATCATTCTGTCCCAGCTGTTCTTGCTGGTTAGCGATCAGGCCAAGGAAGCCCAGAGAGGTCAAGCAACTTCTCAAAGGTCACCCAGCAAATCTAGTGGCAGAAATGGGCCTCTAGCCGGAGCACCCAAGTGTCTGCTCTGCCCCACTCCCACGCTTCCTGCCATTGACGAGGTCACAGTCCTTTTCCTGTGGCTTTGCCAGGGGCTGCCTAAACCTGGACGTGGGTAGGCGCGGGGAGTAAAATGTGCTTTCCTAATTAGCTCCCGAAGGGGAAGAGCGACTGCACTGGGACATAGGATAGGAACACCAGTGTCCTTGGAACACTGGGCAAGAGAGGTAGAGGGAACTTGGTAAGCTCTCCTGGGCAGGACCTGGGCCCCTTGGGGCCTCCTTCCTTCATATCTGATACCAAAGGGATTAAATGTGGTTATTTCATGGCCCATTCCAACCTGGATTGGCAATTCTGGTGAACCTCTTATTCTCCTGGGCCTTGGTTTTCATCTGCGAGGCAGACAAGGTGGTTCTGGCCCATCCCTGCGGTGTCTGGTACAGTGAGGGTGCTCGGTAGTCTGGTGATCTGCTTACACAGGCAGCCCTACTTCAGGCTGTCAGATGGTCAAATACAGGAGGCTGCAAAGTGAACACAATCATGCACTCTGGAGCCAGGCTTCAGGAGGTAAACACTAAAAAAAGGTGTTTGTCAAATAAATTAAAAAATAAATGTGTAAGTGTACCTTGAAAAAAGGGTGCTGCCTGGCCCTACAGCCTCTCCTGGCCCTCTCCCTGCCTTCTCCTCCTTCCAGCCTCCCAGTCTTCTCTGATCCTGGCTGCGCAGGGACTGAGCCATGGCTGGAGAGCCAAGACAGCTTGGCTCCACTGACCAGCTGTCCCTGTTACTATCTTGGCTGAATCTGTGAAATGGGGAAGCACCAGCTCCCACCTCCCAGCACTGCTGGGAGAATAATGGGTCACAGGGGTGAGCATTCCATCTGGGCCATTTCCAGGCCAGCAGAAGGAACTTGCTTTAGGCTTTAAAGGTAGATAGACCTCACATTGTCACCCTGTCAGATGCCAGCCACACACCTTTAGGTGTCACCGTTTCTCCCAAACCATCTTAGCTAAAACAGAGATAAGAATATCCCCTTTTAGCACATGCTCATTTGCACATGTGGAAAACTGTGCCTACACAGACCTATTTATGAAGACAAGGATAAGAGAATGGTTAAAGTACAGGCATACCTTGCTTTATAGCACTTCACAGATGCTGCATTTTTTGAAGGCAAGACCCTCCACCAAAGGATTATGACTCGCTTTTTCATGGTACTCACTTTATTGCAGTGGTCTAGAACTGAACCCACAGTATCTCCGAGGTATGCCTGTATGATACATTCATAATGTAGAATAAGCAGCTACTAAAGGAATGAGGAGACCCTATACCTCTGTGTTCTGATTTGAGATGACAGCCAAGCTTGATTAAGGAAAAATAGAAAACAAAAAAAGGCAAGGAGCAGAAAGCATGTGTAATGTGCTACATTTGAAGAGTGTAAGGAATATACATATATTCCTGTATTTGCTTGGTAATTGATATGGAATAGGGACCTCATGAAACACTGGTGGCTGAGGCTGCCTGCAGAACTGGTAGCTGGAGGACAGGAGATAACTGCTGGTGACACCCTATCACCAACTCTTTTTCCATATACCCTCTTGTACCTTTTGAATTTTGAACCATATGAATGAGTACATTCCTTATTCTAAAATAAATAAAATTAAGGTTTCTCTACCAACCACACCAGACAACTAACAGGTGCTCAAGAAGACTGTTAGGGAAGTTTAGTTTTCTTCACTTCTGCAGAGGGGTCTTCCTGCTTTTGTCCAAGCACCCCTGCTTCCAGGGCACAGGGCAGCACCTGTGATGACTATACCTCTGCCAAGGTCCAGGAGAGGGGTCGCCTCTGACCTCTGATATCCCCAGGCCCCTCTTTTCCTGAGTTAGGAACATCTTTTATTTAAAAATACCTTTTATTTTAAACCCACCAATTTCTCTCCCTCTCATACACACGTACACACTCATGCACAGACATCCACACACCCTTTGTCACCAAGTCTTTGTTTTTCCAAAAGTTTTGCCTTGTCTCTGACCAGTCAGAGCTAGAGCCAGCTGGATGGGTCTTCACAGCTCTCCAGGGTGGAGATGTCCTAGGGGGCCTGCCCAGAGGGTCATGGGCCCAAGCCATTGTCCTCTGGCCCTGCACAAAGGAGGGGTAGGATTGGCTCCTGGGATATGTCTTCTCCCTTGTTCAACCAGTGGCTGGCCTCTAGCCTCCTTCTCCAGGGTCCTGCTTGGAGCAAATTCCACAGGGGTCCAGGCTCATCTCCGTGGCACTCGAAGGGGGGCCACCCCCCTCACCTTCAAGCAACTGCCCCCCAGATCACGACGGCCACCCTATGAAGAGGGGAGAAAGAGGTATTAGGAGGTTTGATCAGATGACCATGAACACTGGAACTAACCTCTATGTCCAAAAATAGGGGACTTAATAAATAATCACAGTTAGCCACACAATAAAGTTCTCTGCAGCACAAGGTGGAAGAAACTCTTTATGGATAGATAGGAAATGATAACTATGTTTAAGGGCAAAAGCAAGAACTGAGAGAGAGGGCACATAAGAAATTGCTAATGAATTTCCTTAGAGAAGAGTAATTTGATGACAGGGAGACAAGATAGGAGGGAGGCTTTTTTACTTCCTTTGCTTTTTTTTTTACCTTTTTTATTTCTTCCCCATGTGATTTGTTGCTTAAAAAAATTGAATACTTTTAAATCATATTTTATACTGAAGGGCAAAACAAACACCATAGTGGTTCTCCCCACTGCCCAGCTTATGTCAGTGACTTACTCATTGACCTCAAAAGTAAACTATGGATTTCTGGCCTCCATGTCTTCATTCAGGGTGTTCCTTCAGCCAGGAAATATGCTCTCTGGACCCGTCTCCCTGTGAGGGTTTCTCTATTCCTACAATTGCCTAGCACTTCCTGTCTTTCCTGGGACATTCCAACAGGATAACTCAGAAGGGTAAGACTGGTTTTTCTTTGTCCCCCATCAGGCTGAGACCTGGGGGAAAGTTCTTCACTCTATGACCCCAGTTCCAGCCCAAGGCCTAAATGAAGCAGGGGCCAACAGATGCTGCTTGAATCAGTGGTGCCCTTTGGAGGAGGAACTAATGGTGGCAAGCCTCTGAAGCCATCTGTCCTTTTACCCGGCAGAGGCAGTCTCTACCCAATATTCGGAGATCCAACAGTGGGTTTCATCCTCACTGTGAGCCAGTAAGGTCAAAGACATTAAAGCACCCCCACTTTGGAGGCTTCAAGCCATTGAATGACTGGTCCAGAGGCACCCAGCCAGTTGGTAAAAGGGCTGGTCTGGAAATCCATGTTATCCAAGTTTGTCCTGTTTCCAAGACCCAATGGTGTCTGACAACCCACTGTAAATGTTCACCCCCTAAGCCTGGCAAGGTGATGGGACAGGAATCTTTCTCAGCCAGCCAGAGCAATAGCTGACCATCGGGGAGCTCTGCCCGCTGCTCCCCTCCGCCCTTGGGCCCAGGTTGGGGCAGATCCATCCAGATGTGAGCCCAGCCTCCCTCGAGGCTTTCTGGGCCCAGGGACAGCATGTTCATTCACAGGCAAGGCTATTTTGAGGGCTGAGGCCACAGTCCCAGCAGAGCCTGGGGCTTGGGCTTCTCAGACAAACTTTGGCTTGAGTGTCTGAGAAGGGGGGTTTGATGGTAGGAGGAGGGGTGTGGGGAAATGGGGTATAGTGTTGAGGATGGGGGATAGAAAATCAGCCTCCCACTCTCTCACTCTATGTCCTCGGGGACAGGGAAAGCCACCTCCATCTCCAGTCTGGCAGTCATCGAGAGACTTTGGTTCCAAGAGAATAATGGGACTATATACCTCCTTGAACCTCAGTTTCTTTATCTATAAAATGGGGACAAAATAATTCTACTTGCCAGCCCAGGGTGTAGTAAAAGGCAATTGCAGCTGTGAAAGAGGCTTGTAAACTGCCATGAGCACTCCTAAGAGGCCCTGACTAGGTCCAGTTTCTTTGTCCCTTAGGAACTCAGCACCAAGGACTCTGTGAAGCACCATGGTTAGGAGTCGGGTCCCAGTGAGACAGATCTGGGCTTCAGTTGCTGCTCTGCCTTGGACTACCTGTTGGACTTCAGGCAAGTGACTTCACCTCATCAAGCCTCGGTTTCCCATGTGAAAAGCGGAGTTACTTTGAGGATTATACACGTTGACACAGGCAGAGCTCTAAGCAGTGTCAGGAACATAGTAAGTGTTCCATGAATGTTCATGAGTATTATCATCAGCATCATCTGGTAATGTCACCTCCTCACCATTGCCCTTTGTGCCACTTCTGTTTCTGAGCCAGGAACACCAACTGCGGAGGGCCTTATAGGACAATCTTACCCTACTCTCACCCCTAAGTGACAAAAAGGGAAACAAGGCAGAGACAAGAACCTTGTTTCCATTTTCCACTTGCTATTTCTACTACGGAGGGCCACCCTTAGTCCCTCCTTACACAGGAAGATGTTCCATGGAGATCCCAACCCCAGAGCAGCCAGGTAGGAGGGAGATGGTAGCTCACAGTGAAGGGATAGGGTCTGAAGCCTTGGAGCTATCTGGCCCCCAAGTTCAGAAGGGAGCCCCCCAGGAGCTCTCCAAGATAGTTATTTTTCTTCCAGTTGAGTCTTCAAGGGGCCAGAGCTGGCCAGGATTGCCCCTTTCACCTATTCCCAGAGGAGCCAGTGGGGTTGAGAGCATAGCTTCTGCAGCCAAATTTGGAAGGATTCTTGGTCCCGTACACAGATCCCAGGGAAGCAGCCAGATTCAGATGAGGCCCGGTGATCTGTGGGACTAACCTGAGACTCACAGAGAAGCCACCCTGCCTACCTGCTGTGGGGGTGGGCATGTGACAGACAGACATTCTCCCCCAGGCCTGTAGTTACAGGGATTCCCCACTCTAACCCTGCCCACCTCTCTATCAGGCAGGCCTGGGTTAGAATCCTGACTCCATCAAGGGTTATCGCTGACTCAGTGACAGCATCTCTAAGCAGATAGAGATACAGAGCACATCCTTCCCTGGTTGCTGAGGGGTTTAAAAATAATGTGTGAAGAGTGCTTAGTACAGGAAATCAGTGATCATCCAGACTGCTGTGATTAATGTCACTGGCCAGTCTCTGCCTCTCTTTTGTGCTCTGCCTCCTTCAACATCTTCCCTTTTCCTTCTCTAAGCCATGTTTTCTGACCCCCCCACTCTTGCCATGCCCTTCTCCTAGAACACCTATACCTACCCCCTCATCTACCTGCTTCTATTCCTAAGCATCCACCAGGAATTTAGCCCTTAGGTTGGGGACTTCCTTTGGGTTATGACAGTACCTTTGTGTACCCCCTCCCCACCAACAGACCACAGTATCCAGGTCCTCCTCTCCTCGCCCTTGGCCCTGACACCACACTGAGAGTTCCTGATTGTGGTGGGTGCAGACCTACAACCTGCTTCTCCGGCAATGCTCTCAGAGCCAACGCAAGGTGGCTGTTGGGTAGTTAAGGTTTGCTGAACTGAATGAATGAGTGAAAGGTGATCAGAGAATATCACTGAGGGCCCAGTCAGCCCTTCACACCCCAGGCTGGACACCAGAAAGCCCACCCCTGCTTTCCAAACCTGGAACACTGACTGGGCCATGGCTAGGAGCAGCAGGGACTCTCAAGAGAGTACAAGTCTAAGCCTAAGAAGACTGATTTAGGGAAACTAAGGCAGCCAGGCTGTGAGTATGATGAGCCAGAAGGGAGTAGTCTGAGGCCAGGATACAAAGGCTTCCCAGAAGAGGGTGAAGCAGGGGACCTAGGGCAGCCAAGGCAACCCAAGACTGGGTCTGACTCCAATCCCCTACGCCGTTTCACTTTCCAAGTTTGTGGGCCAGTCTCAGTCTCAGTCTCCCCAGATGTAAGTGGTAGCTTCTGGTATCCAAAGTTTTCACACAGACTGGCTTCTCTACTGTAGGAAAAGCCCAGGCCAGAAGCGGGAAAGGTGGGAGATGAAGCAGATTCCTTCGGGCCTGGGCAGGAGGAGAACCAGCTTTCAGCCAGGAGAGCCCCCAGGGCTACCTCTGCTGCTACCCAGCCTCATCCACCACCGACCAGCCAGCCTCCTTCTCATCATTACCCAGGACAGACCGCAGGAGCTTTACTCTGCCCTGCTGACTCAACAGTGCCCTCCCCCAACACTGCATCCCTTCTGGGGCTAGGTGACCTCAGGGGACTCCATTCTTCACTCCTACTGCTCATCAGTTGGGTACCTCAGGCTCTTGGTTGGGGGCACGTATGCCCTTTTCTTCTCAGTCTCCTGCCCTTAGATCATGTCTTGGATAGGGGACAACTGTTTCAAGGTAGAGGTAGCTCAGAGACACACATACCAAGCAAGCCCAGGGCCTGCCTTCTGGCTTCCCAGCTGAGTAAATGCCGGCATTTACTCTCTGAGCCTCAGAGTCTCATCAGGGAACTTCAAAGCCTCATCAGTTATAACATGGGCAGAATCACTACCTGCCTGATGAAGACCTTGCGAAAGAAAGAAAGAAAAAGGACCAGGAGCGCATCTCGGTACAAAGAGCTGAATAAATGATGGCCTTTGTTATCATTTCCTCATGCCCCCACTTCCCAGCACATCTTTGGTTGGCTGGGGTAGGAGGGACGGGGCGTCCTTCCACGAGCAGTCTGCATCTTCTAAGCCAAGCGTGCGCCCTGGGCTCTCCTGCCCCCCTTCTGACGGGGAGGCATGAAGCGAGTTCTTCTGTTCCATCCCAAAACCCCGGCCTCTGATTTTCCCTAAATCAGCCTTCTTAGGCTTAGACTTGTACTCCCTTGAGAGTCCCTGCTGCACCCGCGCGCCCGACGAACTCCACGTCGCGTGCCCCTCTCTTTCGCCGCCCTCTGCTGCTCCCTCCAAGGCCCGGGTGCCCCCTGCGCACCCCCGGGGCCACGGCCGGGCGCGCCGGGGCGCGCGCACTCACCCCCTTGCGCTGGTTGCTGAGGCAGAAGGTGCAGATGGAGCGCGGCTGGCGGCCGCCGTCGGGGGCGGCGGGGCCGGCGGCGCGGAAGCACGGCTGCCCGTCGTCGGCCGCGTCGCCCAGCAGCAGCACGTTGGCCAGGTGCGCGATGTAGCTGGACGCCAGGCGCAGCGTCTCGATCTTGGACAGCTTGCGGTCCACCGGCTCGGTGGGGATGAGCGTGCGCAGCGCCGTGAACGCCGTGTTCACGCTCTGCGTGCGGTCCCTCTCGCGCGCGTTGGCCGCCTGCCGCTGCCGCACCACCACGACGGGGCCCGCGCCGCCGCCGCCGGCCGCCCGCCGCCCGCCCCCGGGGCCCGGGCCGCGCCGCGCCGCCTCCAGGCCCTCGCAGCAGCCGAACGACTGGTCCGAGGCGTCGCTCTCGCTGCGGTTCTCCTCGTCCTCGCTCAGCAGCCGCACGTCCGGGTACAGCACGTGCGCGCCCACGGGGCGCAGCAGCGCGAACGCCATGGGCGCCCGACCGCGTCCCCCAGCCCGCGCCGCGGCCCGCGCTGCGCCCCCCGCGCGCTCCCACGGCCCCGCCGGCCGCCGCCTTATAGGCGGGGGCGGGGCCGGGCACGCGGCCGCCCCGGCCGGGGCGGGGGGCGCCGTCTTGGCCAATAGGGGCGCGCCCGCCGCGTCCCGGCCAATGGCTCCTCGCCGGCCGGCCCCGTTCCTCAGGTTGAAAGCGGCCCGCGAGCCGGTGACCCGCCCTGAGGGCTGCCCGCTCCCGCGGGCGAGCCCGGCAAGTGCTGGGAGTCCCTGGGTGGCTGGGGCGGGGTGGGGGGGGGGCGCAAACCCGGACGCGTGGCCCTCAGCCGAGGCCCGCAGAAACAGTGCGGGCAGATCCCTCTCTCCGTCTGGGTTCCTGTTGTTCCTGTTGCTCGTCTGGAAAGAGGGTGAGAGGAGAAACCAGCTCGGGATTCTCTGCCCTCAGATTCGAATCCTGGGGTTCTGCAACTTCCAAGTGGGTAAGGACTGGGGGAAGGGGGCTTTGACATCCCAGATTCCCGGATTCTCTCCGTTTAGAATGGAGCCCAGGAATCATCAATACCACGTGATAGTGGTGTTGGTGGGAAACGCTTGGAGACTCAGCACCATAATCTTCCCAGATAAAGAGTCTGTGGTGTCACGTCCCTGACGACAAACTTAAAAAAACAACAAAACCAAAGCAAAACGAAAACAAAACACAAACGTCGGTAACTTCGTTCACTCATATGTTCATTCAGTAAATATTTGTTGGGTCCCTACTATGTGTCATACACGGTTTTAGGCCTGAGGATACAGTCGTGAACAAAACAAGCACTTTGCCTTCACAGAGTTGACATTTTTGTTGAGGTCCTACTGTGTGCTAGGCACCAGACACTTCACTGATCTTTAGTGCTCCTCACTGAAGTGGGAAGTACCCCTAATTTCCAGATAAGAGTTCTGGCCTTCAGTTTTACAAGTGATGAGTGGGGGTAGTAGCCTCAGCTTGTTTGGCTTAACTATCAACCCCACCCCCAGAATCAAAAGCAAGTTTCTCTTCTCCATAGCCCCACCTTGGACAGCTGCAGCTTTCCAGACTCCTATCCACAACCCCCATCCTCTCCCCAGGCTATTCCCACTGCTTGGAATGCCACCCCCCCCCCCCCACACACACACAGACTGTCTTCCTTCATTGCCTTTGTTCCTTCAGGAAACCTTAGATTGCAGCCTGACATGTTCTCCTCAGAGGCCCTGAGAAGAATTACTGAGCTTATGATGGCTGCTTGGGTCCCTGTGTTGCTCATGCCCCATTCCCAGCTCCATCCTGGGGACTGGCCAAACCTGTATCCACTTGGCCTGGATAATAGCTTTCTCTTCAGTCCAAACGACAGCTCATGTGGCAGAGGGAGCACAGGGAATGAAGCTGAAAGTCTTCTAGGTGCCTTCTGGCTTAGTCTTCCTTTCTTTATTGAAGATGCTTCCCAGCTCTGACATGTACTTGCTTTTCTGACTTCTTTGAGCCAGGTCAGAATGGGAGGGTGAAGCAGGGGCCCTCAGGGCGGCGGGTGGCTGGAGGGTTTCCCCCTAACTGCTGAGAGAGAAGCCCCTGAAGTCTTCAGGCTCCAGGGTCTGAGGAAAAGCCTATTCCCACACCTGGCTCCCCCCACCCTTTTATTTGACCATGACCTTGGCCAGGCTGGGCTTTGTGGAGGAGAAGAAGCTTGCACGGAGGCCCTCTCCGCAGGGCCAGTCCCACAGGCAGCCCCAGGCCAGGCTGCTGCTTCCTGAGCAGATGAATTATTACCGGGAGATTTCCTTCCCTGTCTGCGCCTCCTCACAGGGGCTCCTGGCTCCCTTCACTTTCGCTTTCTCCCCCTTCTCCCCCTCTCTTCTGCTCTCCACACTCAGGTGGCTTGAAATTCCTGTCCATCCCCCTCCCCATTCCAGCTTGACCTGGAGAAGCCAAACAGGGCATGAACTGGGCCCGGAAGGCAGGAGGGGGGTGGATTTGGTAAGCTCATTCATTCATTAGCTCTTCAGGCAGATTTTGACACATGGGACCCTGGGAGTAAAATAAAACCATGAATGAGAGTGAGCTGGGCTTTCAGCAGCCCAGAGGGGAAGGCGAGTTGTAAACAAAGAATCCCAGGACAATGTGGCGGGAGCAAGCCAGGGTCTGGCATCAGAGAGACCCGGTTCCGGCCCAAGGTTAGCTACCTCTTGAAGTCTCAGTTTCCTGCTCTGAAAACTGGGGATAATAATAGTACCCATTTGTAGGGCTGGTGATGGTTCCTTGAGTTTATGCCAATAAAGTCAGGTTCTGATACACAGAGAGCGCTCACCACCCTAGAGGAGTTGTGAGGAGCTGGCCCAGGCCCAGGCATAGATTTGACTCTTGCTGGGCCTTGTCCCAGGGAATGGGGAGGCGTCTCCTGCCACATTCTCAGCTCACCCACAAGCAGTTTCACCTCCTCCCATTCTCTGCTCCTCACTCTGGCCTCCTAACTGTTCCTAGAGCCCACCTCTTCCTGGCACACAATGACTCCAGATATACCCTTAATAAGTGAAGCTTATTCCTTCAGTTCCTTCCAACCTTGTCTCCAATCTCATATTCCCAGGGAGGCCTTCCCTAACTACTGGGATTGAAACAGCAACTGCCCCTTCTGTCCCCCAACACCTCTTCCACTCTCTCTCTTCCCTTTACTCTGCTTTACTTTTTCCATAGAATTTATCGCTTTCACTCATTCATTTATTCATTCCTCCATAGCTATTAATTGAGGTCTTACTATATGCCCAACACAGCTCTTGGATCTGAGAATACAGAAGTGAACATTATACACATTTATTTGTCTACCTGCTGTCTCTCTCCACTAGAATATAAGCTTCACAGGGTGGAGAATTTGTATCCTGCTTATCTCACTCCTTTCCCCATCACAACTTTCTGGGGGAGGTATTGCTATTATATTCATTTTATAGATGAAGAAACTGAGAGGGAATAATGACTTGCCTGAGGTCACACAAAGGGCCAGTGGAGAAGCTTAGTTCTGTCTCCTTCCCCAATCTCATAGCCTCTCAGGTAGCCCAGAGTTGTGTGAGGGCTGAGTAGGACTTCACCAAGTAAGAGGAGGAATGTCTTATAGGCTGAGAGAACAGCAGCTGGCCCCTGTCTTCCTGACGAGTGCACCCTGGGCTTCAGTCCCCCTAAAGCATTTGGAGTTCCACTGAGGCACCAGCTTTGCCCATCTCTGAGCCTTTGCCCAAGTTGTCCTCCCTGCCTACAGTGCCCATCCTTTCAGGTCTGATAAGACAGCCTTACTCATCAGCCAAAATTCAGTGCTGCTTCTCAGGGAAGTCTACTTTGCCTCTCCTCCTCCACCTTTGTGCAAAGTATTGTGTTGATCATAGCATATTTTGACTACACTCTCATACCCCTGATTCTCCACATCTATTTCCCTTTCCCCACAGGGCACCTACTCTAATATTAGTTTTAATACTTCATTTTTTTAGAGTAGTTTTGGTTTGCAACAAAATTGAGAAGGTACAGAGCTGTCCCATATACCCCTGCCCCCACATTATTAATATAGACCTATTTCTTAGGTTGTTATGTTTGCTCAACACTGTGCTAAGTGAGCTGAGTTTAACTCGAGTCCATTGCTTCTAACTACTGCTTAACATGTGTGATGTGCATGCATCCTGCATGCCAACCTTTTCTGTTCTGACTGCTTCCAACTCCTGCTTCCCCAGGCAAACCTGTGATGACCTTCTGGTGCGTGATTCTCATGGACTCCTGTGTGTGTTTCTGAGATATACACTCAAGGGTAGGATTCTCTGTGGCAGGGATGATAGACATACTTAGCACTGTCTGACTGCATCCTAGATGGCTGCTGCAGTTCACATGAGGAACCACTTTCCTCCACATGATCCCTGACACTTGGAATTATCCGGTTTTCTGTTTTAATCTAAAATTTCAAATGACAGAAAAATGCGCTGTTTTCCTATTTTGTTGCCTTTTCCATTAGACTGCATTCTCCAGGGTAGAGAATGTACCAGAACCTGGCACAGTGTGGGCAATAAAGAATATTTGTTGAATGAATGAATGAATGAAAAGACTAATACATAGCCTCCTACACCTACTTTGTACCAAAACTTGACCTAGACGGTGGCCGTACATGTGTGCATGTGTGTATATTTGTGTGTAGAAGAGGAGATACACCAAGATCTACACCTCAATCTACTTGGTGAAAAAGACTAACAATGTAAGAATTTACTGAAGGCCTACTTTGTGTCAGGAACTCATAGATATGTTAATCACAACTCTAAATTCAGTTAGGCAAGATAAAAATGTATTTCTCACATTCAGTGTGTTTGTAGGTCTGGCATTCCATGGTGTGGTAGCCAGCCTCTAAGATAGCCCTCAATGATCTTTGTCTCCTGCTAGTCACCTCCTTGTGTAGACCTCTCCTCCATTTAACCAGATCTGACTTGTGTGACCAAAAAAATATAGCAGAAGTCACAATGTGTGACTTCTGAATCTAGCTGATAAAGCTATTGAGCTTCTGCCTTGTTCTCTTGAATCACTCACTCTGGGGATGGCAGCCTCCATGCTATGAGAACATTCAAATTGTCCTTTGGAGAGCCTCATGGAAAGAAAAACTGAGGTCTTCAGCCTACAGCAAACACCAACACACCACGCACCAGCATACAACGTAAGCATCGTTGGATGTGGATCATGAATTGCTGGCCCATGGGAACTATGAAAATAACAAAGAAAGAAAGATAAAGATAATAAATAATTTTTGGTGTTGTAAGCCCCTAAGTTTAGGGTATTTTGTTATACAACATTAGGTAACTGAAGCAGATGGTGTCCGGGACCTACGTTCTGCCTATCTTTTTGCTCTACCACATGTGGCTTTTACTTTCTAGGTTGTCTCATAAACCACTATAGCTGCTGGTGCCATCCTGTCTGCATTCTAATTGGCAAAAAAAAAAAAAAAAAAAAGGAGAAAGAGGCAGAAGGAGGAAGGGCAGTCTTCATCCTTTGAGCATACTTGTCTAGGAGATACAATCTCACTTCTGCTCATATCCCATTGACCAGACCTTGTCATTTGACCATACCATACTGAAAAGGAGGCTGAGAAATGTAGTCTCCATTGCAGATGCCCTCACATTGGGGTTCTATTAGTAAAGAAAAAGGAAGAAGAATAGATATCAAGAAACAATTAGTGATGTCCACCTTAGATGTTATCCCTGAAGATTATACAGTGTTACGTGGTTAAGTTTGAGATTTGGTAGCCTGATTGCCTGGGTCCAGCTCTGTCACTTACCAGTCATGTGATCTTGGAAAATGTACTGAATTTCTCTGTGTCTCAGTTTCCTTGTCTGTAAAACAGGGATCATAATAGAGCCTACCTCCGTAGTATTATTGGGGGGATTAAATTGAGTCAAAATACATGCCATTTGCAACAGTCCTGGCATATGAAACATGCTGTATAGCATTAGGTGTTGTTATCTTTATTTAAGTCTTTATTTATATCTTAAGGGGTTTTCTCAAGGTCACACAACCAATTAGTGATGGAAGCAGATAGCAATTTTTGGCTTGATAGCAATTTTCCCCACTTGCTTTATTCCACTGTAATTCTTAGAGAACAAGATGAAGACCCAGGTCAGTACCCAGCATATAATAAGCATCCAGAAATATCTGTTGAATGAGTATGTTAAGTAAACATTTAAGCCTTCCTCATACAGAGTTGCAGTGCTTTGTTGTGTTCTGTTGTTCTACTCAGGTTAATACTAACGCTTCAGTTCCTCTTCTGTGGGACTGCTGCCTTGATTCCACCACTAGAGCTCAGTCCCCCTAAGGTCCCTTCAGGCCATCATTTTAAAGAGAGAATTCCTGGAAACTCTTGTTCTGGGAGGTGCCCAAGTTTTCTATGGTAAAGAAAAAAAGTCTGGGAAACTGCATTCTGCATCCCCCTTCTAGAGAGTTGTGGAACACTATCGTGTTAAAGGCTCCGAGAAATCCTGCAACAAATAAACTCCTTAGGCTTTATTTCAATCTGTATTTTCTAGGCTTATTTGACCATGAAACCTCCCCCGCAAACCCCCACCACACCAAGCACCAGACACCTAATAGAGAATACAGTTTAGCAGACATTTCTCCAGGCTGTTATCAGTGACATCCACCTTGGTGTGAGTGCGTGCCCATTCTTTTTTGAAAGCATGTTTGATATGATTGAGGAGGTAGTAAACAGGTGGGTGCTGGTTATGAGGCAGGGCTGAGTTAAGAGGGGGGACTTCTAGGCGTTTTCTCAGAGCCCCACTTTCTAAGGAACACTAAAACATCATTGGAAATGTATCATATTGGGAAAAAAATGTGTTTCCTGGCACTTCTATTAGGAAAAGTGCTATGTAAGTTGAAATAATGATGATGATGATAAGGATGATGATGATGATGATAATAACATTGAGGAATTAGTCCATGCCAGGTGCTCTTCTAAACACTTGTATGCATTTTCTCACTTAACTCCAGAGCAGCCCATGAGCTAAGTATTACTAATATTTCCATTTTACAGATGAGTAGCCTAAAGAACACAGAGGTTAAGTAACTTTCCTAAAGTCACACGACTAAGGAGTGGACAGGAATTCTTTGATGAGTTGCTTATGGTTGGTATGAGAAGGGTAATTTAAGCTTAGAGGCTCACAAAACTCTGCTACAGGGAGTGTGGGTCTGTTAGCAGCAGTGCTCTGATTTTATTGAGTAAGGGATGCAAGTTTGAGACAGGAGCCGAAAGCTGATGCTGCCATGGGTGCCCTCCTTTAGTTTCATCCACCTAAAGAAACATTGGGCTGATGTTTAAAGACTATCAGGATGAAAGAAGTGCTAAATAATTCAGCCTGCCCAGGGAGGTACCCACCTGGCTCAGGTAATACCAGTGAGACTGAGTCACCAAGATGATGCTAAATGAAACTACTGTTTAAGGAGTTCTTTGAAAATTCAAGGAGTCCTCTTGAAAATTCTCAAGGCTGAGTGTTAGGGGCAGGGGCCCCATCTTGAGCTCATGGGTGATTCTCCTACCCTCTGCAGGCCAGACAGGGTGGGGATGCAAGTTGGGGAGTCGGTCCCAGAGAACTCTTACATTAGCTGATTATACTACCCCAATTCTAGGTCTGGAGCCCAGCCCTGACAATAGGATTTCAGAGAATAGGGAGATCAGAGGCCCAGAGCCGTTTGGAAAGGCCTTCTGAGGGAGGTTGCCTAGATCAAGTTTAGGGAGTCTCAGCTACCCTAAATGAGGGAAACCCATGGTGAAGTTGTGTTTTAGTTTATCTTCAATGGTTGGTGCTGACACAACAGATGCATCTGTGGGTTGCCTTCTTGGACTGGTATACAGACCCTGCTGTCTGCCTGTATAATATCCACCTTCCCCCAATAAGAGAAGCCCAATTTGTCTCTGGCATCAGTTGGTCTAACTGTAAATACTCCCCTTCTCAGCCTTTGTTGCAGCTAGGAGCAGCCATGTGGCTCCTTCTGGCCAAAGAGATGAAGATGGGGAGGACCAGCCTCCTCAAATGAAATGACAGTCTCTGGAGAAGACTTTGCCTTTTACCTTCACTTTCCTGCCTGGAATGGAGACACGATTCTTAGAGGTGTAGCATGAGGACAGAAATCACATGCTTTTTAAAAAGGGCAGAGTGGAAAGTTAGAGTAGCTGGGTTCTCGATGTTTTCTTTGAGCAGACACACTGGTCCCTAATCTCTTGAAAGAAAAACAACTCCTTTTTGTTGAAGCCACTGTAATGGGTTTCTATTACATGCAGCCAAATGGAAGCCGTACTACTATATCCAGGTCTCAGAATAAATAATGTTCACACCATTACCATCTACAATGCCCTGTGTGCCAGGCACTGAACTAACTGCTTCACATCCATTGTCTTATTTCATCCTCACTATCCTGGAATTACTATCATTTTACAGAAAAGGAAATTAAGGCTCTGAGGAGTTAAGCTGGGACAGGGGCAGAGTCAAGATTAAGACCTGGGTCTCTAATTGTCCTAATTGTCTGCGTTAACGGCTATGGTGGTTTAAAAACATGACCCCCATTTTTCCTGTTAAGAGCTGGGGTCTGTGGGTCTATATGCCTCCTCTCCTTGAGTCTGGGCAGGCTTGTGGCTGCTTTGGTCCATTGAATTTGGCGTGAGTGACCCTTTGTGACTTCTGAAGCTGCGTCACAAAAGGTAATGCAGCTCCTGTTTTGTTCACTAGAATCTTGTTACTTGGAGCTCAGAGTTGTTATGTGACAAGTTCAAATGCCATGAGACTGCCATTCTTTGAGGAAGCCCAGGCCACATGAAGGTGCATCAGATCAGTTGTATTGTTCTTCCTGTCTTTCCAGCCCAGGGGACAATTATGTGAATGAAGATGCCTTCATATCATTCCAATCTCAGCTATTGAGTCACTCCCACCTTTGAGTCTTCCCAGTTGAAGATTCAGCCATTATGGAACAGCAAGAAGCCTTCCCTGCTATGCCTGTTATTATGACTCCTGAAGAATAGAATTTGTGAGCATAAGAAAATGGTTGTTTTAAGACACCAATTTGTAGGGTAATTTGTCCCACAGCAATACTAATTGTAACTGTAGCTCATTGCAATGCCTCCTAAATATTATCATCATACCTGAAAGTACCAAAATTCTGAAAACTTAGTTCATTTTTTTATTATTCACTGTAATTATATTCTGTATAGTCAAACATCAAATTAGAAAATACTGAACCATTGCTCATGGAAAAAATACAAGATTTGTTTCCTGTGAGCCTCTGGCACAACATTTTCGTCAAATGATCAATGCATAGCTTTATTTTATGTGTGTTTCTGTTTTAGGACACATTATTTAATACATATTGTTTATTCATTAACACTGAGCTCATGGCCAAGAGTGCTGTAACTCATACCTGAACAAAGTTTATCTGACATATTTATTTTCTCCATGAGGCACATCATAGCTTTCTTGAGCTCAGGAACACTAACTAGAGAGCACCTCCGCACTAAGCTTGGGGCCATTTCAAACAGTGAAATCACCAACACAAAGCATAAAAATGTGAAGCGTGGCATTAAATAGAGCACAAAAAGGATATTTGTTTGCAGTATGAGAGCAGAAACAAGAAGGCAGAACATCAGTTCGATCCACTTCAGCTGGGAACATATGCATCCAGTGACTCAATTTTTTCATCACTCTATGCAGATTCATGAATGATTGTGAAAGCCCTAGCAAGCATTTATTCTGGGATTACAAATAAATTTTAGCGAGTAGGCAAATTCACAAATATGGAATCTGATAATAATAATTGACTGCATTATTTAACAAGTTCAGGACTTGCAGTCCTGGTAAATAATTGGAGAAAGTGAGGCATAAAGCAGGTAAAAGCACATTTCAAGAGCCTTACTTTCGTCATTTGTAAAATGTGGGTGATGACACCTATCCTGTTGGGTTTGTGGAGGAAAGGTGGACAGTAGTTCCCTTTTGTCTGAGGTTTTGCTTTCTATGGTTTGTTACCTGTGATCGACTGCAGTCTGAAATATTAAAGGGAAAATTTCAGAAATAAACAATTCATAAATTTTAAGTTGCACCCAGTTCTCAGCAGTCTGTTGAAATCTCATAATGTCCTGCTTTGTCCCATGTGGAACATGAATCATCCCTTTGTCTAGTGTCTCTACACTATATGTGCTCTCTGCCTATTAATCATTTAGTAGCCATCTTAGTGATCAGATCGACTGTCACAGCGTCACAGTACTTGTGTTCAAATCACTCTTATTTTACTTAGTAGTAGCCCCAAAGCACAAGAGTATCGATGCTGGCAATTCGGATATGCCAAAGAGAAGCCTGTGAAGTGCTTCCTTTAAATGAAAAGATATGTATGTATAGGAAAAAATGTAGTGTATATAGAGTTTGGTACTATTCATGATTTCAGACATCCGCTGGGGGTCTTGGAACATATCCCACACAGATAAGGGGGACCTACTACAGTAACAATGGCAACAACAACTGTTATTTATCAAGGGCTACATGCTACACACTCTACATATCTTACTTCATTGGTTCCACAACAATCCTATGACATAGAGCCAATTATTAAGCCCATTTTACAGACAAGGAAACTCAGACCCTGTCAGGTTAAGGGACTTTGCTCAAGATCTTACAAACTAGAACAGGCAAAGCAGGATCTCAGGCTCATTTCTGAGTCCCATGCTTACATTCTTTCCTGTTCTACATTCAAGGCTGTTCTGTAAAGGGAGTGAGGAGGCAGAGCCCTGCAGTGGGGTGGAGGCCAGAGTAGGAGCCATTGGGGAAGGAAGGGAGACTGTGTGGTGGGAAGGGAGGGCAAGGAGCTAGAGGATCTAGGATCAGACCCAGTGGTCCCTCCCACAGAGGGTTAAAGCAGCTCAGCCTCTTTCGGCTGAGCGGAAGTCTGATTCTGAGAGCTGAGCAGGGCTCCAGAGGGATGTTTTTCTTCTCTGTTTGTCTGCTTGCTGTGGCTGGCCCATAAAATCCACCGGAACTCCATGCTGGACTGAGAAATTCCTGCTGAACAGGGACATAGAGAAGGCAGGCAGGGGGGAGGCCTTGTCAAGGCAGAGACCACCCCCATCTTCAAGGGCCTACCTCTGGGGGTCTTACAGAATTCTTTGCATGTTCAAGGAAGAAGTGACAAACAAACTTGGAGAGCAAGTACCAGGAGGGGTTAAGCTGTGGCAGGTGAATGGGGTGTGATTCAGGTCCTTCCCTTCTATGCTACCTCTCCGCACCCCTCTGTACCCCTCATCTTAGCACCCCAAGTGAGATAACTATCACCTATAATTTCCTTGCCAGAGTTGACAGCTTCAGGTTCTTTCTGGAGGTTAAGCAGACTTCACCCCAGGTGGGACTTGGACTGACAGTCACTGGCTTAGGAGACCAGTGCCTTATCCTGTAGGCCACTGGGGCATCATAGGTTCTTTTGTCTAGTACGCACTTTGCATGCCTTCCTCCTGTGAAGGCAGTGCAATTATCATTGCTATTTTATGATGAAACAAGGCTCAGAGAGGTGAGATGGCCTGCCCAATGTCACCCACTAGGACAGGCAGGGCAGGGCAGGGCAGGATTCAACCCAGACAATACGTGCCAGAATCCACCTTGTAAGCACTAACTCTCCTGTCTCCTAATATGAGTGTTCCTAATTCTCTTTGTTCTGGGATGGTGTCTCCTATCTCTCATGGCCTTGTTTAGCCAAGTTGGGCTGGGGCTCCTCTCTGGCTGCTCACACTCCTAGGAGGTAACTGTGTGGTCACTGGGCTGTGAGCCTGAGTGAGCAGAGTCACTCTTGGTTCTTCCCTGTACCTCCTGCATCAGCCAACGCAAAAAACTTTCAATTTGCTCTGAAGATGCTCTGTGCTGTGGCAATTTTAGAACATGACCTCATTGAGAGATATGGTCCATGTCCCCTTCCCTTGAGTCTGGGTGGGCTTGTGACTGCTTTCACCAACGGAGTATGATGGATGTGACCCTATGTGACTTCTGAGGCTGGGTCATAAAAGGCGATGCATCTTTTACCTGGTTCACTGGAACCCCTGTTTCTGGAGCTCTGAGCTGCCATGTCAGAAATCCAAATGCTCTGAGGCCACCATGCTATGAGGAAGCCCAGACCACGTGAGGAGTCATGTGTAGGCGCTCCTGCTAGCAGTTCTCGTCTTGAGGTCATATCAGTCCAGGGACCTCCAGGTGATTCCAGCCCTCAGCTGTTGATTCATATCCAGCCTAGAGTCTTCCCAGAGGAGGCTCAAGACATCAGGCAGCAGAGACAAGCCAGCCTCACCATGCCAGGTGTGAATTTATGGGAATAATAAAATAGGCATTGCTTTAAGTCACTGCATTTTGGGGTAGTTTGTTATGCAGCAAAAGTGACAGGAACAGTGTTACCACCTAGGTAAGTCCCCTTCATTTCTTGCTAGGATTATTGCAACAGTCTCCTCACATGACTTTCTGGTTCCTTCCTCCCTCTTCTAAAGTGAGCTTTTAACGCAGCAGCCAGAGAAATCCTATAATGCACAAATCAGACCATGTCCCTCCTCTGTTCAAAACCCTCCCTTGGTTCCCAGCTCAGTTAGAGCAAAAGCCTAATCCTTACAGTGACCCCCAGGTCCTATGTGACCCACCTCTTCTACCACCCTATTACCCCCTCTGTCCTGTCTCCTAGCTTTTCCCCTCACTGACTCCCACCACACTGGCTTTCTTGCAACTTCTCATATACCAGACATTCTGCCTCAGGACCCTTGCACTTGTTGTGGACAGTGCTCCACTACCTGGAACACTCCCTTTAAGTGTTGCCTAGTTCGTTCCTTCATCTTGTTCATGTCTCTGCTCAGATGCCACTTCCTCAGTGAGGCTTGCCCTGTCCACCTGTTTAACACCATGACCTGTCTTCCCCACCCCCAAGCCACTTGCCTTTCTCTATTTTTGCCATGGCCCTGATAATTGCCTAATATACAACACAGTTTACTTAGTGTGTGTTTTTTTTATTTATCAACTTTCCCTGCTCCAGAATATCAACACCACAGGGCAGAGAGCACTGTTTATTCTTGAATGTACCCCCAGTGCCTAAAATAGTATCTGACGCTCAATGGTTTGCTGAATGAATGAATGAATGAATGAATGAATGAAGGAGCTGCGGAAAAACAGGCATGGGTCTATCTGGGTGAGGAAGCAGATGGGATCGGGAAAGGGCAGGAGTAAAGACATCAGGTTGAGCCAGTGTGGCCAGAGCTGGAGGACATTCCATGCAAGTGACAGCTTGCTACCCCTCTGGGGAGCCCTGAGGATGGGAGAGCACAAGGGCAAGGCTTTGAAGATGCAAGAGTGGGGCATTTCCCAGGGCTTCCCTCCTTCCTGGTCTGGTGTGCCTCCGGCCCTGCCAGTAAACAGGATCTCTGGGAAACTGCCTGAGAACTCTGCCCAGTGCCCCAGATGCCTTGACTCGCTCCTTCCTGCACTATAAATCGGGTCCTTCAAGCTGTGACATCCTGAACACTGCTGGGGGGAGGTGAGGCAGGGGAGACAGATTTCTTGGAAAGAGCTATGTGTGGTCTTGAGCTGGACACTGTACCTTGGTTTTCTTGTCAGCAAAATGGGAATAATAGAGTACAGACTTCAAGGCCTGACTGTGAAGTCGAATGAATTAATGGCACGCAAGTCCTAGGCTAATGGAGGCGCTCTAGGCACCCATTAGTGGGTAGAGGCACAGGGACCAAATCCCAGCTCTGCCACCGAGCTCAGTCTCTGCCTATAAAATGGAATTAACGTGAGTCACTAACTTCTTAGGATTGTTGAGCGACTCAAAATACAGAGGACGTTCTTAGCATCCAGTAAACCTGAAATGGTTAATAGCCATTATTGATGGTAATTATTCTAAAAATGGTAGAGAAGAAAATGTTACTGAGAAGCCATCTGGGAGCTCAGGAGTCTACGTTCACACTCCAGAGAGGACTTGACACGGCACAAATTCAGCAGTGTATCTTTTGCGTACATTTCTGTTTGGTTACAGAGACCACCTTCTAGGCACAAGGCCACCTCCTCCCACTGCCCCCAGCAAGGCTATACCTGTGAGCACACTGCCTTCCTAAAAGGTGCTGCAGGTGTAAATATCTAGCCTTGAAACCAGCCATGGCGTGGGGGTGTGGGGAGTTCAAATCCATGTACTACCACTCCCCATCCATGAAAATTTAGACATGTTACCTAATTGCTCCCTGCCTCAATTTCTCATCTGAGAGAGAAGTATAGTAATAGTACTCACCTCTTACAGTCACTGTAAGGACTGAATGGGTTAAAATGTGCCCCATGCCTGGCAAGCAGAGAGCATATCATATGGGACAGTGTTGTTATCTTCATCCCACTAGTGGGTAAACTGAGTCTCACCCAAGAGGAAGAACTTGGTTCAAACGATCAGTTGTGATGTATATTGGCCCTGAAATGGGATTAGTTTCATTACAGCATTAGAAGTCCCAACTGTTGAACTCATCTGTGAGATGTCTTCATTTATCTCTTAGTGGTTTATTTAGGTACATGGGAGTCTATACCAATAACCCAGGAAAAATGGACAAGGGAAAAATGTAACATTGAGAAAATGTCACCTCTGAATTTTTTTCCAGAAAGCTAGGGAAACACTTCATCCTGATATTAAAAAGTCTTCGATTCCAGTTTGAGATGTGTCAAGTGAGGTAATGGAAAGTTCCTGAAGGTTCTTGAGAAGCAAAAGTGTGAACTTAAGATACCAAAACAAGGTAAGAAGTAGAGCCTGAGTGGGGACGGGTGGTGTTTGATTGAAGGCTCAGGTGAAATAAGAACAAACCATGGAAACACGTCAGAAGAGAGCATTTGAGGTAGGGGGAACGTTAAGTGCAAAGACCCTAAGATGGGAGTGAGCCTGGCAGGTTCAAACTCCTGCCAGGAGCCCAGGGTTGGGCAGAGAAGGGGATGGAAAAGGCAGAAGGTACAAGGTGAGAGAGGTCACATAGGATTTCAGAGCCATCGCAAGAACCTTTTACTCTGAGTAATGTGGGAGATCATGATGAGCTTCTGAGCAGAGGAGGGACAGGACCTGACTTAAATTTTAAGGGAATCCCTCTGGCTTCATGTGGAGAATGGACTGTGGAGGCCAGACAGAAGCTGGGGACCCAGGGAGGAGGGTGGCTTGTACCAGCAGGGTGTGGGTAGAATGGTGAGAAGTGCTTAGATTCTGGATCTCTTATGAAGAGATGGAACTCAGGGGTTATTGAAGGACTGGCAATATCTGTCAAAATTACAAGTGGACATACCCTTTAACCTAGTATGTCTGCTTCCGGGACCTAGCCTACATTTATACTTGCATTAGGTGAAATGACCCAATATGAGAATGTTTATTGCTGTGCGAAAGGAGAACTGAGCAGAATGGATGGAGCCAAGTGTGGGTGGGAATGTGGAGGTAGTGCTGGGGAAGTAAGGATTGGAGCTGCCACCTGGAGAGCAAGCTGTCAAGTTAAGTATATGTATATGTATGTATATATATGTATTCATTTATACACACATATATATGTTTATACATATATACACACACGTGTGTATATAAAATATGGCCACCAATGGCCACCAATTTTTTGGTTTTCCTACCATGGAAGGGTGAGTCTCTGAATCTGAGCTAATCCGTGACTGCTTTGACCAACGACTATGGTGGAAGTGATGCTGTGTCAGTTTCTAGGCTCAGGTCTTAAAAGACTAGCAGCTTCTACTTTCTCTTTCTTGGAATGATTGCGTGGGGAGAAGCCAGCCACCATGAATGAATTCTGACCTCCTTGAGAATGCCATGCTGTGAGGAAGTCCAGTTAGCCATGGAGAGGTGTCCTCTAGGATGAGAGGGTGCGTGTGTAGTCTCAGTTGACTCAGCTGATAGATACCACATGGTTCAGAGACAAGCCACCCAGCTGAGCCCTTCCTGAATTTCTGACCCACAAAATCACAAACAAAGTGGTTGTTTTAAGTTTCTAAGTTGAAGGTGATTTATTGTGGTGCAGAATATAACCAGAATACATGTAGCCTGTGACCCAGCAATTGTACTTCTATTTGTGCAGTCAAAATTCTCATATAGCCCAGACAAGGACACGGCGGTGCTGTTGTAGTGGCAGAGAGTTAGAGACCACCCAGATGCCCATTACTGGGGTAGTAGGGAGGAAAACATGGTAGATGCAAACCAAGGAGCTCTAGTCAGCAATTAGAAGCCACAGGTTGAACCACAACTTGATCCAAATTAAACAGATGAGCAATAGAAGAAAAATATATTTAAAATGCCTACATGGAATGCAACAATACAATGCAATCATGTTATGTTCCCCAAGAAAACTTACACATTGGAGAAACACATGGACCCCATCAGAATGGGTCTGCAGAGGTGGATAAAGTGGGAAGGCGAGACAAGATACAAGGAAATAGAGACAAATAAAGGAGGGGTGTGCAAGGGTCAACGATAATAATCTGCCATAAACTGAGTTGGTTTTTTTTAACTTGACTTCCTACATTTGGAGTTCAAAAAGTAGTAAAAAAGGCAAATAAATGTCTATACATATGAGAGGTTTGTTTTATTACAGCATATCCACACGATGGAGTACTGTGAAGTCATGGGGGAAAAAAAACGGAGAAGTTTGCTATGTACTAATATGGAAAAATCTCAAAATATATTGATAAGGGGGAAATGTTATAGAAGCATGTGTATAATAGGCTTCCTTCTGGGACAGAATAAAAGTGCATGTATTTGTATATATGTTTCTAGACAAGTGGTGTCTCTGCGCATGAATATCCCAGAAACTTGTACAAATGATGCTTCTGGGGAAATGAGCCAGGTGTCAGGGGACAGGAGTGGATGGGAGACTTCAGAAAAGCAGGTACTTGTGTTCAGAGGAGCTGTGTTCAGAGACAGACTTGCCACCAACTTTGAGACTTCCTCCAGGCCAGGCCCCTGCCAGGAGCCTAGACTCAGAAAGGAAGCAGAGCTCACCCTGCCCTGCTCAGGGTTCTGATGTTGCCCCGCCCATGATGTGACCTTCACTGAGAAGGCCCTGTGTGATTTGGGCACTGCTCACCCCTTCCCCACTCCCCATCTCCCACTGTGGTTGTAAACACTCAAAAGAAATACAGAGAACAATAAAATAAAACCCCATGTCTTCACCAACCAATTTAAGAAAGAAAACTTGTCAAATATAACTGAGAGTATCGTGGTTTTAAAATATGTCCACAAATTCTTTGACACTCCTTCCTTCAAAAGGTGGCATCTATTTTCCTCTACCTCCGAGTGTGGGCTGGGCCTAGTCATTGCTTCTGATGAAGAGACTGTGGTGGAAGTGATGTTTGAGGCCAGTTCACAAAAAGGATACAGTTTCTGCCCAGATGTCTGTCTGTCCCTTTTGGAATCCAGTCACCATGTTGTGATGGGATCCAGGTCACCTGGTGAGGTCAGTGTGGAGAGGAACTGAGTCTCTGCTCTCATCACGTCCAGCCCCAGTCCGGCCTTTGGATGATTGCAGGCCCAGGCGACATCTGAATGCAACCTCAAGAAGACTAGAACCACCAAGCTAAACCGTTCCCAAATTCTTGACCCTCAAAAAATGAGATATAATAAATGTCTATCATTGCTTTTATTTTATTTTAAATACTTCTTTAAAATTACAGTTGACATATTGTCATTTTTAAACACCATGTTGTGAGATTGTTATGTAGGATAGATAGCTCTGATAGACAGCCCCTGATTCCCTTCCTGAAAACAGTTCCCTGCTCCATGCCAAAAAAAACACATCTGATATTTATCATTTCTATGAACGTTTTAACTTTACTACACATATACAAATCCTTACTCAATATATAGGACTGTACTTCATTCTTAAAAGTGTATAGAAATTTCCATGACAATATGTACGTTTGTATTTGTAGTATGCATCCTACGTCACCTGTTTTCTTCCTTCCTCAGTATTCGTTGGAGATCCGTCTGTGTTGAGACTGGCAGCTGCACTCCTTTTCATTGTTGTATAGTATTTCATTCTATTAATATACTGTAATGTATTATCCGAAACTTCACTGTGATGAATATTTGGGTCACTTCTGGGTTTTGCTATTATAAACAACAATGGTGGTAACATTCAGTTGCCCCCTACGCTTCTTCACAGGGCAACTTCCTGTTCTTCAAAGTCTCAGCTGTGACATCACCTCATTGACCATCCCTCTTAGCTAACATCCCTCTTAGGCTCTTTGTCCCCAGTGGCCCCACCAAACCTGGTCTCTCTTGGTGCTCTATTTTTCCCTCCAGCACCTACTATGTTTAGTCAATATTTAGTTATATGGTCTGTTTCTTGAGCTGGAGAGTAAATTCCATGAGGGCAGGGATGGTTGAGGGTTTTCTCCCCATTCTCTTCCCTACCCACACACACCTAGCAGAGGGCCTAGAACACAGTAGGCCCTCAACAAAAATTGTATTCGGAATGGCTGAGAATAGCTTCCTTACTTTGGGCTTCAGTTTTCCCATCTGCAAAGCAAAACCTTTAGATCAATGTTGGGGTGATTTTAGATTCAGCTTCTGGGAGAAGCCTCAGTGGCCTCCATAATTATACAGAAGATCTTCAACTTGCAGTTAACATTTTGGAGACCATTTTCTATTTGCACATAAAGAGAACTTTTGCTAATTTTAGAACCTTGTGTTCACCTGAGAGACAATCTCTTCATGTTCACAAATAAGGAAACTGAGGGCCAGAGTTGAGAAGGGACAGGTCCCCAAACTTAGACTGCAAAGCAGACCTGAAACCAGCCTGGGACCCTGCACAAGGGAATTGACAGATCTTTGGTGGGGAGCCAGGCTTTCCTGGGGTCTCCCCCCAAAAGATGCCAGACCCAGGCTCACAGGCCTAATCCCAGCCTCGCTTCTCTCAACTCCCCCCCGCCACACACACAGGTTGTCTTCTTAGGGACTTCCCTGTAGTTTCCTGCTGGGCCAGGCCTTGGGAGCCCCATTGATCCTCTGACAGCCCAAGACAGATTGTCAGGGAGTGTGTATTCAGGTGCAGGCCAAGCACATGGAGACCAGATGAGAATGGGGTGGGGAGTGTGGGGCCCACTTGGGTGGGGGATAGAGGTCTGGGGAGAGCGAGGATAGAGGATCCCACAACACCTGCCTCTTCTCTCCTTCCCCACCATTCCCACCCTCCTTGGGGGTTCTGCTCCCCCAGTCTCCTCTTATGGGGGTGGGGCTCACCCTGTCCTCTCCTCTCTCCCTGGCCCGGGAGGCCTCAGGGTGTAGCAGAGAGAAGCTGGGATAAGGAGTAAGCCTGCTTGGTTTGAGCGCAGCATAGGCCCTCCTGTGAGAGTCAGGCAGATGATGGCTCCTCCCGAGCCTTGGTTTCCTGGGGACAATGAAGAGGAAACATGCTTCACATGGGTCCAGCTGACAGTGAGACGTGTCCCATAAATGTCTCTGTGGCCCTTCACTGGCCTCTTAAAACTCCTGCTGCTCAGGCCCTCTCTGGTTATGGAAGCCCCCAGCTGTTTTCCCCAACTCATCCTCCCCCCAGAAGCAACAGGGGTCAGGTCTGTTGACTCAAGAGGATTCCCGAACAGTCGCCTGGGGCTGCTCAGTCCTGTGCTGGTGGGAATCCAGGTGCTGCCCCTGGGCCTCAGGTGATGGGTGTGTGTTTCCTCTTGAGGTGGCTCTCAGTTCTGCCTGTTGGTGGATTCTCCCTTCTCCTTCCAGAAACCTGTCCCCTGTGGCTTCTGCAGGGTAATGTGGTCCCCCAAATGGCACATGCATCTCAAGTGGGCACCCGAGCATTGTGCGGTGTACAAGGGGGTCAGGAGATTCAGGGGAGTATAGACTCAGAGGGGGTGGAAGCAGGATGGAGAGAGGAATGGGGCTCACTGAGGGAAGAGGAGGCTTAAAGGAGAGGTGAAGATGTGGCGGGAACAAGGAATCAGTGAGATAGGCAGGGACTTGGTGAGGGCCACAGGGTCTCAGGCTAGAGGCAAAGGGAGCTGGCAGAACAGAAGGAGGATGGGTTTCAGATATAGGGGCTGAAGACTCAGACCAGAGGAATGAAGGCTTGGATGGGGGATGGGGAACAGAGGAGAGGGTCAATTTGGGGATCCGTGGGTTCACACAGTCCACTGCAGCCCAGGATGGAGGATGGTTGTGCCTGTGGAGGTGGCACCAGGACAAAGCCCCAGTGCAGGCTAGAGCAGCCTGGGCCAGGCAGCTCCTTCCCAGCTGACAGACCCGGAGCTAATTATCATTAATGAGCAGCTGGGCCCAGTCTCCTGGGATTTGCAGTGTCAGCTACAATCAGCACATCAGCACCTCTGTGGCTAGCAGCAGGTGCTAGCCTTCCAGGAGGTGGCAATTCAGGGAGCTGAGGTGAGGGCTTCCTTGGCCTTGCGTGGGACTAGGGAAGGTGTAGTTTTGCCTTCCCTGTGGTTAGGAGATTGTAGGAGGGCAATCTCCACTTGGTGCAGGGTGCAGCCATTAATTTTCCACCCTAGGCCAGGCCAAGGGAGAGGGTCCTGGGAAGGGGACAGGGGTTGTAGCCCTCATAAACCCTAGGACATTAGGCTTGGAGTTCCTTAGTTTGTGTGACTAGCCACCCAGTGCAGAGATGAGGGAAGAGGCCAGAGAGTGGTAGTGCATTGCTCAAGGTCGCACAGCACAACAGAAGCACTTGTTGCGTGTGTCTGTGCCAGATGCTGTCCAAAGCACTTGACTAAGTCCTTACTAACAACCCCAGGAGGTGACTATTATTATTAACCCCATTTTACAGATGAAGTGACAGAGGCACAGAGCAGTCAACAGCCAGGAAGTCCCACAGCTGGGATGTGAACCCAGTCACCCTGGCTGGCCCCTGCATGGGTAGTAGGGCTAAGGAGCTCTCAGACCTGGGCTTCCCCTGGCCACAGGGGCTGACAGTGCCCCTCTTCCCCTATTCCTCTCTCTACAGGGATGCTGATATGTTTGGTTCCTCTGGCAGGGTTGGGAGGTGAGATTTAAGTATAAATAAATAAACAGGGAGCAGATGGTGGTGGTGATGAGAGGGTAGGACAGGGAGGGGCAGGGCCAGGGCCTCCCACTTCTTCTTGGGAAAACATTGCTGGCCGAAGCAAATGGATTCCAGACTCAGGGCCTAGGAGTCCCTTCCCCAGGCATGCTCTTCTCTTTGCTGGTCTGAGCCCGGGCCCAGATTTTGGAGAAATGGTGGGCTAGAGCCCTAAGTCCTAGATTCTGCCTATCTCTCATTTTCTTCTCTTCTTCCTTTGTGGCCTTAAGCAAGTCACTTTACCTTTGTGTGCCTCCATTTCCCTATCTGTCAAATGAGAGAAAAAAGAATGAGTGGAAGGAAGTGGTTACGTTTCTATGCAAGGGCCACCTCCTCAGGGAAGCCTTCCTTGATAGCTCTAGTCAAACTTCATTAGAGTAACAGCTTAGAGTATTGAGGAGGACATGGGCATTTGTGTCTTTCATTTCACAGCAGCCCATTCAACAGATATTTGCTCAGAGTCTAACATGTACCTGGCACTATGACATCCTCAAGGCTAACATAGTGACCAGAACGTAGTTTTTTCTCTGTAGCTCCAGCAACTGGCCCAGAGTATCTACTAATAAATGCTTGCCATTTGAATAAAATGAAAGAGTGGGTGGATAGAAGAGGAGATGAGGTGCTGCCATGTGGAACCTGCATAACTGCGGTAAGGGTAGAGGTGGACAAAAGATGATGTGAGTGAACAGCAACAAGGAACAGTCATCCCTTCTTATTCATGGGTTCTGTATCTACAGATTCAACCAAATGCAGATTTTAAAAAATTCCAGAAAGTTGACTCCTAAATAATATAGTATAAGAACTATTTACATAATGCTTACATTGTATTAGGTATTATGAGTAATCTAGAGATGATTTAAAGTACATGAGAGGATGTGCATAGGTTATATGCAAATACTATGCCATTTTATATAAAGAACTTGAGTGTCCGAAGATTTTGGTATCTGTGGGGGTCTGTAACAGATCCTGTGCAGATACTGAGGGCCAACTGTATTAAATAACAACAAATCACAGTGCAAAAGCCATTCTTTATTAGTATCTCCCAGTTCTTCCAATAGGCGGAGAAAGCCTCCAAGGATAGCAGTAACACCTTTCTAATACCTGTGGGTGTCTCTCTCCCTTCCTCTTTTTTAACCTTTAGGATGCTGGTCTAGGCTCAGAGCTTCTACAGGCAATGGTACCCAGCTAGGATTTATTATTTTGTTTCCATTTTATTCATTTTGGTCAGTTATTTTTTAATTGTGGTAAGAGATTCTGATTTTTCATGTATGTTTGGGTACTGCTGGTGGGAGTGCAAACTGGTCCTGGAGAAACTCTGGAGGTGTGTTTGGCACTTTCTGGTAAAATGATTGTCGGGGCCAGGGTGGTCATGGGTGCTTCACTGCTAAGAGGCACAAGGAAACGCGTGGCAGTGATGGAAATGTTCTGTGTCTTGACTGAGGTGGTGGTTACATGGGTGTGTATATTTGTCAGAATGTATTGCACTGTTTTCTTTAAACAGGTGCATTTTATTGTTTGTAAATAAAACCTCAATAACGTTGATGTAAAAACGCACGTTTTTAAATTTAAGTCAGCCCCCCAAACCTGACTTAAGATGTTACATACATAAGATATAAGTACTTAAGATATTAAGTACAGATGCCATGTAGGTGTGGCCAAAGTCAGGAGGTTGTCTGCTATGCAGTAAAGTTTGGAAAATACAGTGTCAATAAATAAATGGGTAGATAGGAGACAGAATGAATGAACAAGTGGGTAAAGAGCAAGTCAATGAATGACTACCCCTTCTATGGCAATGAGTCCATTCTGCACAGCCCCAACACATCTGGTGGTCCTAAACAGGGGTTTTCCTACTCATTTGCATAACTCCTGTGATGGGGTGTTCACTACCTCATGACATAGTCCTTTCCATTGTCTAATAACTAGGACAGTGTAAAAGACCTTTCCTTGTATTAAGTTGATGTTCTTGGTGACCCCCTGCCCTCTACAGCTCATAGACACATCTGCTCCCCTACCTGGGGACAGCTCAAATGTCACCTCTTCCAGTCTGCTCTTCTGTGGGCTCTTTATCCCAGATACTTAGCTGCTCTGCCCACCAACAGGTTCTGCTTGCACAGAGCTTACATCATGGTGGGGCAACAGGACAAAGAACAAGTTTACAGGGAAATAAACAAAACAATTACAAGCCACGAAGAAAGGGTAAGAGTGAGAATAATGGGGAGACCATGGGAGGGCTGAGGACGCAAGAGAAGCCTGAGTTGACATTGAGCTGAGTCCTGAAGGATATGAAGGAGCCAGAAGAACCAGAGGAAGGGCATTCCAGGTGGAGGCAAGAGCAAGTGCAAAGGCCCTGAGGTCAGAAAGCATTTGAGAACTGTGAGGTAGCCAGCTTGGCTGTAGTGGGATGAGCTGGGGAAGAGCAGGTCATTCAGGGCATTTAGAAATTGTTTTCTAAATTTGATCCACAAACACTTTTAAGCAAGGGGCGATATAATAGAAATTAAATTTTAGTAGATGCTCAGTAAATACCGAATTAAAATGAACTGAATGCCCTTCTTGTTCCAATAGTCTGGCACTTCCAAAGTAAAAATGATATGCCTTCAATGACGTGCCTGACTGGGTTTGAATCTTGGCTCTGCCTCATCCCTGTTGTGTAACTGTGGGCAGGGACTTCATCTCTCTGAGCCTCAGTTTCCTCATCTGCAAAGTGGGGATAATAACCTCATGGGGTTTTTGTGAGGATCAAGTGCCTTTATATTTGGAGAGTATTTAAACACTATCATAAATGCTTTTTGTTTGTTAAATAAAATTTAAAAAAGAATGAGGATGCAGAATGTGATGATCCTGACCCCTGCAAGGAGAGAATCAGTCCTGGGTTGAAAGGGGGTAGATTTCTTGAACACTTGCTACAAAGAGAGAGTCCCTAAACTAGATCTGGAGGCAGTTAGAAACAATGTTGTTTGTTTATATTGTTTATATTGACAGCTACATTTATTTATGTCACATGATACTGATTTTCCATTTAGGTGGCTATCTCAAGTTTCCTTAATTTTTTTTTAAATTGAAATGAAACAAAAGCAGATAGATTTAACAATTCAAAAACAATGTTCCTTTAAAGTGATACCAAGCCCTCCTTTTCCAAATGGCCCAAATCGTGAAGCAGGTTTTTGATAGGATTTGAAAAAAACTTATTTTCTAAGCTCATTTCCTCATTGTGCTCTTGGGGAACTGGGGCCCTGCTGTGAAGAATCTGGAAAGAGCTGATGAATTCCTGAATCAGGGGGTCATCAGGATCCTCCCTCTTTCTATCCCTCAGATCAAGTTCCATCCATTGGAAAATTCTGGGGCCTCATCTTCGAATTACATCTAGATTCTGATCACTTCTCTCCACCCTAGTCTAATCTACCTCTCCACTCAGAAGCCTCACGTGGTACTCAGGTCGCTTGGAGGAAAAATTGAAGTCCTAACCACCTCCCAGTTGCCTCTCCAGCTGACTGTGCCCACCCCCCACCTCATCACCTACAGCCCCTGCCCTTGTCCCATCCAGTTTGCCTCACCACACTGGGGTGCCGACCCATGCTGGGTGCTCCTGGGCAAGCCAGGAACCTGCTCCCAGCCCCTGTGTCCTCATCTGGAAAGAGGTAAGACTAAGGAGACTCATCAGCCCTTGGGGAGTTACTATACTTTATCTCTATTTTACAGTCAAGGAAACAGGCTCAGAGAGGTGACTTTCTCTCTGGGACAGCTAGAGCCACAGTCCCCTTCTCTGTAAAATGAGGACAATAACACCTCCCTCCTAAGGTTGTTGTGAGGCTTAAATTAGCTACCTAAACGCTTAAGCGCTTGGTAGTTGGCACACAGTAGGTGCTCAGGAAATGTTGCCTACTATTGTTGTTTTGAGATGAGAGATGAACTTTCTTATCAAGGTCCCACAGCCAATAGGTGACAAAGCCAAGATTCAAACCCAGGGCTACTTAGTCTAAATCTTTCACTCCTACCAAATAATACCAATAATAGTAACAACGGCACCAACAACGACAGCAGGCGTAGGACCACCGCCACCAGCAATAACAATGTTTCCCACCCCGTATGGTAGCACTCAGGTTAGCACGAGGTTACCAGGTGGCAGGCAGCACCTGCCTGTGCCCACGGCTTGGACTCCGAGCTCGGGTTCCTCTCGCCCTCTCGCTTCCTCGCCAGGGACAGGTTGGTGGCCAGCACGACCTCCCGCTGGGGGCGTCGCCCATCCCGCCTGGGCCAGGGTGGGGGGCGCGGAAAGGGGGGGCTGGCGGCAAGCGGGGCCCCGAGGTGGCCCGGGGAGCCCCCGCGGGAGGTGAGCGCGGCTCGGCCCCTGGAAGGGGCCGCGCGGCCTGGAAGACATTACACGGCTGTCGGCCGGGGGCGGCGCTCGGGGTTCCGGAGGGGGTCCCCGCGGCGGACGCGCCGGGCCAGGGCCCGGCCCCGCCACAAAGCGCGCTTTGTTCTGCGCTGCCCCCCGGGAGCTGGAACCAATGGATTGGCGGCAGCTGAGGTCATCTGTCAGGCAGCGCCGGGGGTCAGACCCCGGGAAGAGGCCGCGAGGGCGGGCGGGGCGATGGGCCCATCCACCAGGCCGCTTGGCCCGCGCTCTGTGGCAGGTCGCCGCTCGGATGGGGTCTCGGTTGGCCCACGTGTCCAGCAGGGAAGATAAGTTCTGTCCTGTCCACCTCTCCAGACTACTGTACCAAGGATGGAAGCGATGATGATGACGATGACGATGACGATGATGATGATGATGATATGGGTGGTGGTGGCTGGCAGCCTCTCTGCAATGAGCACGCTAAGAAGGTACTACAGTCGCGATTCAAACCCCAAACCTGAGTCTGAAGCAAATGTGATTTGTAACAGGGAATGTCTGTCCGTGTATGGAAGGCAGGCACAGATGACCTGCAGCCCCCTTCTCACCCAGGGTTCCGAGAGCGTCTTCCTGGTGCCCTCCTTTGACCCTGGATGCCAGACTTGCTCTGCCTTTTGCCAAGCCTGACAGGTGGAGCTGCCCAGATCTGAGTCCAGGGACCTCTTGGAGACCAAACTCCTGTTCCCCAGGACCAGTGTAGAGCAGGGCTGGAAACCCCTCCCTTTGTACCCCCAGATAGGTGACAGATCCAGATCTGAACACTTTCCTCTTCCTCCTATAAAACTAGGTCCCATTTATTCATTCATTCACACCCCCATCAATGTGTGCCTCAGTGTTCCCATTCATACCATGAGTCGATTAGGCTTCTAAATACTTGATTTAGGGTCCTCTGGGGTGTGTGTGGGGGGGCAAGGCCATCAAGTCCAGGGAGCCCCAGAAATTGCCTGAAACGTGTGTGTTTCTAGAGGAAGGGATCATGGCTTTCTTAGGATTCTTAACTATGTTCATGAACTCAAACAGGTTAAGAAGAGGCACTGGTTGGAGTGTATGGAAGGAAAGCAGCCCCTAATCTCTACTGGAAGGAGAGGCACTTGGAACATCCACTCTGGAGAGCAATTCACCAGTAATTTAGAAATTGGAAATTGAGCTATGTATTGGCCAGGCTGTCCACTCCTAGATATATAGCTGAGAGCACAAAGAGTGATGGGTGAACATGTTCACAGCAGCAACATAACTGTAAACCCCCAAATGTTCATTAACAGGAGAATGACTAATAAATGGTTATATTCAGACCCTGGAACACCATGCAGCAATGAAAAGAATAAGCTAGACCTATATAGAATTTACTTACTCAACAGGTATTTGTTGAATACTTACTATGTATCATATACTGTTTCTGGCACTGGGCCTGCAGTGATAAACAGGACAGATGAAGCCCTGTCTCAAGAATTTATTTTCAAGTGGATGACATCGTCATAAACAGACACATAAGATAATTTCAGGGAGTGTGATAAAGGCCATGAAGAAAACAAAATTGATTAAGGTGACAGAATGATAGGGAGGACGGGGCTGTTTTAGACAGTATGGTTAGGGAAGGCTCTTCTGAGGAAGTGACCAGAATGAAGGAGATTCTAGAAGAAGAGCAAAGACACTAATGAGGTAGATGACTAGGGGACATTGCCAGGCAATAAATGCAATCTGAAAAATAATGTAAATAAAAGCATTTTTTACTTACGCACATATACACACTACAAAATTAGAAGAGTACATGCCAAATTCATTAAGGTGATTGTCCCAACTAGGGAAGACAAAGGGACAACCAGAACTCGGACTCATAAGCTGGGCTTCCACTTGCTTCTGATATTTCAATTTTTAGGTATTTAATTACTTAGTATTTGAATGTCTTAATGTTGTAAAGGTAAATATATTAACTTGTGACATGAAAACAATTGTTTAAATCTATTATGTGAAGCGGGTTGTCTCCACGGCAATGAAGGGATTAAAGGGTCCCTACATACTGCATTTTATCGGACCCAAGTCCTGGAGGCAGTGGTTTGTTTGGGGAGGAGACACACAATTGGATTAGAAGAGTCCAGAAAAGACATGTGGCTCAGCCTGGAGGATCAGGAAGCTTGAAGGTGGTGCCGCCTTTGCAGAATCTGAGACAATCGGGTCCAGCACCTCCATTGCAGACTAGGAGACAGTCCTGGAGAGGCCAAGATATGTGCAAGGCCACAGACCAAGAGCAGTCAGTATTAAGTAGAATCAATAGAACCTGAAACTCCCAACTCCCAGCTAGGTCTCCTTCTCATTCCTGGACCCCCTGCCTTCCTGGGCAATGATGGGCCTCACTCTTAGCCTGTTCTCTCCACCCACCCCCTTCCCGCAGCTCTGCGGACTACAGGCCCAGCCCCATTCCCGCACGCCAGAAAGCAGCGCCACCTGCCGGCATAAGAGGGAGACGCAGCTCTCAGCCTCCACTGAGAGCAACCAGGTTCCATCTTTCAAAACCTGGCTGTCCCTTAAGAATGACCAATCCTTCCCACTCTAAGTCTGTTCTGCATTCTCTGCCCAGTGCCAAGAGGAGCCCCTAACATTACTTTACTTGCGAGAACCATATCTGCAAGAAGAAAAGGTGCTTTCAGGAAGAGGCAACCATTCTGTCACTGTAGCCATTGGGTACAGGATTATTCACTTGAGAGAGGCATCTTATGACAGCACAGTTTACAAATCAGGTCCTTAGCTTCCTGACCCTTGCTACAAACCTTAGGGACAGAGAGTCCATTTGACAGTTTGGAAAAAGCCCCTAGGAAAGGGCTTGACCAACGTCACAGTGGAATGGGTGCATAAGCTGGCCCTAGAACACGGATCTTCTGGGAGCCAGACCAGTTGGGGGTGGAGAGGGTATTACCATGTTTGAAAACAACTGACGGTCTAGATCAGTGCTTCGCAGCTTGTGGTCCCTGACAGAAGCAGTAGCAGCATCACCTGGGAACCTGTTAGGAAGCAAATTCTCAGGCCCTACCCCACACCTACTAAATCAGAAACTCTGGGGGTGGAGCCTAGCCACCTGTGTTTTAGCAAACAATTTTGAGCACTTGAACCATTGGTCTAAAGCAATTACACCCCTCTTTTTTTCTAAATAAACTTTTATTTGGGAATGATTTTCAATTTAAAGAAAAGTTGCCAAGATAGTACAGAGTTTTCTCATATACTCGGCACCCAGCCTACCCCAGCGTCAGCATCTTACACCTTACATGGTACATTTGTCAAAACAGACTAACACTGGCATATTAACTAAAAACTAGACTCTATTTAGATTTCTAGTTTTTCCACTAATGTGCCTTTTTTTGTTGTTGTTCCAAGATCCAATCCAGGATATCACATTGCATTTAGGGCTACATTCCTTTTAAATACTACTGGTCACCTCAGTCATTCTCTCCTATTATCTTCATTACTGAGTTGGGGAAACTGAGGCTTAGAATGCTCAATCGAGATCCCTTAGCAGGGCAGGGAGAACAGGGCTTGCCTCACTTTGTACTCTTCCTCTACCTCTCCCCTTCCCTCTAGGACTCTTGGTTTTCAGAGGCCCCTTTGGAATGCCCCACCTGGCCTACCCCATGCCACCCCACTAGTGCAGACAGAGAGAGACCCCTACTACAGTGGGCCCAAATCTGGGAGAGATCCACTCCCTGCCCAATTACCTCTTCCCCTAGATTTGATGGCCAGGACAATGGGCAGAGTGATTCCCATACACGAGAAAGAGAGAGAGAGAGAGAGAGAGAGAGAGAGAGAGAGAGAGAGAGATATTTGGGGGGACACTGACTGTTATTTGCTTATACAAATCATTTGTAATAGATGAAAAATGCCACAGATTATTTTCAGTTTTTCTAAGAGGAATAGTCTGTTTCTCCTTGAATGTGGGCCAGCCTTATGATTTGCTCTGAATAAAGAATTTAGCAGAAGTGATGTAACAATTCTGGATCTAGAACGCAAGCAGCTTTGCAGCTTTTACTCTCATTCTCTTGGAATCCTGAGGCCATCATGTGATTAAGCCTAAGCTAACCTACTGGAGAGGGCACATGGAGGAGAACCAAGTCACCCAGACAAGTGAGTTAGACCATTCTAGACCATCAGCCCCATCTGAAGTGACAGCTGACTGCATGCAGTCCCAAGAGGAACCCTAGGCAACATCAGCAAAACTGTTCAGATGAGCCCAGTCCAAACTGCCAACCCACAGAATTGTAGGTAAATAAATGACTTGTTTTTAGCTGCTAAGTTTGGGAGTGGTTTGTTACACAGCAAAGGCAAACTATTACACAATTCTTCATTTTTCTTTTGGTAATGGGATTCCAATTTTATCTCAAGCAGCAGTGTGCCAGTCCTAGGAAATGACATATGATTAGTCAACTCACTTGTGACAATTTTGTTCCCTGCTGTTTTAGCTTTTTTTGCAGCTAGAGTTGGCAATGGTAGCTGGTTTGGGCCAAGGAAACCTAAGTGGAAATATTCAGAGAGAGAGAGCAGGCAAAATGCCTCTGAAAAAGGTTTATCGATAGAATTTCACTGTTTCAGCTGGTTTGACCCTTCCTCCTCCCCTACACCTTTCTTCCTTGAAGATAGACATGACTCCTGGTGGTATAGCAGCCATCTTGTAACCATGAAGTGACAAGCAATGATGTGATGTGAGCTCTACCTTTGCTGAGCTGCTAAACTAATATCATTAGCTACCTGTCTCCAATATTGAAGCTATGTGGAAAAACAAACTTCTCTTTGTTTAAGCCACTGGGAAGTATAGAGCTAAGTGTGTTCCACATAATAGCATATACAAAGACAAAAATGCAGAAATATCCTTGTCCCTGAGAATCTGGAACCAGCAGCATGTAGCTCTGCAAACCCATCTCCTTTCTCATTTTATCCTCTTAATAATCCCTTGGGAGCAAAGACACAATCCGTTTTCATAGTGATGGGAACTGAGCCTCCCACATCGTTCAGCAGTTATGTCCAAGGTCTTGCAGCTAGCAAAGAGGGTGCTTAGAGTCAGACCTCCCTCCAGGAGCAAAGAGAATGCACCACTAATACACCTTCTGCATGGTCCAGCCCACTGGAGGATAGGTGTGTCTTCTGGGCTCTTGGGAATAGTGGCAGGTGCTAAGGAGGATGCTATTGCAAGTCCGGTGTGGAAGCACCTAGGTATACCCTTAGGTCCGAGAGGGTGGACTGGACAAGCTTGGCAGGGATGGTCTCTCGCTGCAGCTGCTGGTAGGCTGCATAGCGGTGGCAGCCCCCGAAGGAGTAGAAGTAGTTACCACCCTGGGCCCCTTTGATCCAGAGGACATCGATGGGGGGCACGCTGTCTGGGTCCTCCTGGAGAGAAGGAGGCACAGGGTGAATGAGCATGGATTAATGCTTGACAGTTTGCAGTCTTCGTTAGCCTGTGTTGAGGTCCTATATGGTATTCACATTGGCTGGTGCTGGCTTGTGAGAGACACTGTTAAATACTCAGGATTTTTGTGATCTGGCTGACATCATCTTGGTAGCTTAGCAATCAGTCATGGGGAGAGAATTTATATTAGGAAAATGGGCAGATGTTACAAATCAGGGCTTTTTCCCCCTCTAGACACCAGGTTCTTAAGAATTTCTAACATACCACATGCATGTATATCTGCATATATCTGCATATACTTAACACACACACCATATATACCTGGCGCTATTCTAGACTCTGGGGATAAGATACAGCTGGAACAAGACATAGCCTCTGCTTTCATGGGCTTCAGTATAATGGAGCAGATGGAAGGAAGAAGGGAGTGTCAGAGTGATAAGTGCTTGAAGACAATAACACAGGTTGACATGACAGAGATGGCCTCCATAAGGCCTCTAAGAGGTGACAGTGGAGCAGAGAACTGAACATAGAGAAGTCCACTTTGGAAGACAGCGTTGGAATAGTTTAGAGTAAGAGCCTGACACACAGGTTCAAATCTCAGCTATTTAACTGCTATGTAACCTTGAACAATTAATCTCTTGGTGCTTCAGTTGCCCCATCTATCAAATGGGGATGAAGAAAACATATCCACTTCATAGAACTATAGGGTTAAATGAGTTACTATATATAAAGCACTTTGAACAATGCTTGGCACATAGAAAGTGCTCAAATTTAGATGCTGTGAATCACCTGAGAGAAAGCATTCCAGGCAGAGGGAACAGCAAGTGCAAAAAACCTGAGGTTGGAACAAGTTCACTGTGTTGGAGGCATGGCAAGAAGACCAGTGAGATCAGAGTGTACTCAAAGGGGTGTGGAGGAGTAGAAGAGGTTAGAAAGGTCAGCAGGAGCCATGCTGTGCAGGTTTCTAAGAGCAGTGGGTAGGCCCTGGAACATTTTAAACTCGGGGGGGTGGGTGACGAATATTCTAACAAATCTAACGAGTATTCTATTAAGGCGTCATGGGAGAGCAGCCTTGGTGGGGTGGACAAAACAAGGATGACGGAAGTGAGGCCTCAGCAAGTATTCAGCAGAAGACAGTGGCATGAGTGAGAGGGTGTAGGGGACAGGGAGAGGTGGACAGGTTTGGGATATGTCTAGGGGGCAGATTGGAGGGGAGTGGCAGAAGGGGTGAATGTGAAATAGGAGAATTTAAGTTGACTTCTTGTTAGGGGCCTGCAGCCAGGGAGAGAATGGGTGGTCCTCTAAGTAGGAAAAGCCTGGGACAGGGCTAGATGGAGGGTAGAGTATGTGGGAAGACCTTATTAAGTGTGAGCTGCCATTGGCCCACAGTTTCTTTCTTATTATGCTGATTTGATGTATTCATTTATCCATTTATTCCAGATAGGACTATTAAGCAGTAAGTCATGAGCATTTATGAGCCAGGGCTCTAGAAGCAGGGGCAAACCTGCATTTGAATCTCAGCTACTTCATGGAGCAGCAGGGGGGACCCTGAGCAAGTGGCCTCACCTCTCTAAGCATTATTCCTCATCTGTAAAATGGGATGGAGAGTCAAGAAGCTGATGCATGGGTGGCATGGATCACGGCCTGCATGGCAGTGGAGAACTAACAAGGGGAGGGGCAGTCATGTTGGGTGCGGGTGGCATGATGGAGGGTGGACAGAATAACAGCTCCCAAAGATGGCCACTTCCTAATCTCTGGAGGCTGTGAATATGTTACCTTACATGGCATGAGGGACTTGGCCGATGCAATTAAGTTAAGGATCTTGAAATGAAAGATTATTCTGGCAGAAGAGGTCTGATGCTGCTGGCTTTGAAGATGGAGGGAAGATGCCATGAATCAAGGAATGTGGTGTCCACTAAAAGCTGGGAAAGGCAAGGAAATAAATTCTCAAAAAGGAATGCAGCCCTGCTGACACCTTGATTTTAGCCCAGCAGATCCATTTAAGACTTCTGGCTATAGAATTATAAAATAACAAATTTGCATTGTTTTAAGCCACTAAGTTTCTGGTAATTTGTTACAGTAGTCATAGAAAACTAATATCTATGGTAAGCAAATACAGGTCTGGGTCCTTGCTTTCACAGAGCATATGGTTCTAGGTAGGGTAGAGGACAGGTATCTAAGCAGCCCATTAAAAACCTAGTGGCATCAGAACTATGGTGGTGGGCATGCAAGTGGCTAGTGGCCCACAGGAGGTCCCTAACTCAGTAGGGGCCATCAGGGAAGATATTAACCCTGAGACAGGAAGAATGAAGCATTAGAAATAATAAAGAAGGAGGAAGAGTCTTCCTGGAAGGGGAAAAAGTTTGTTTAAAGGCCCATGGCGGGAGAGAGCATGTATGGCTAGATCTTCCACACCAGGCTCTGTGCTAGTGTTGAGAAAAACAGCCAAACCACGACGAAGTCTCTTTTCTTGTAGAGTTCACATGAGGTGGGGCAGAGACAATGAAACATGAACAAATAAAGGTATAATTTCAGGTGGATATAGTGCTTTATGGAGAAATACCAAGGTAAAGGGAGCAGCTAGGACAGACAGGGAGGCAGAGACCTGAACCAAATGAGGGAGAAGGCCCTGTGGTAACCTGGAGAAATGGTTTCAGGCAGTGGGAACAGAAGTGTAAACTCTAGGACTAAAGACATTTGAGAGAGTGGTAGAGGTGTTTGGTGGGGCCTTGGGTCTGGGATGGTCACCTTCTATGAGTCTGGGGGAATGGGACAAGATGCCACACAGGCCTAACCTGGAACATATGTTTCCGCCCTTCCCCTAAGTTCCTGCAAGGATCACTCCTGCATTCTTGTATATGGTCCTTCAGTGGTGGGGCTGACCCCTGTTCTCTCCCTGTTACAATTCAAACAAGGCCCTCCTGGCAAACAGACATGCCCGGTCCCCCTGCCACGGACTGTCACAACCAGAAGTGACAACACAGCTTATCTCCAGATAGTGCAGTGGCCATGCTCCTGGGCACTGAGGCCAAGCTGTGCCACTTTCTAAGGGCCTGACCTTGAACAAGCCGCTTAAATCCTCCTCAGTTTCCTCGTCTGTGAAAGAGGGACATTAGTCGTGTCTACCTAATAGGCTTGGCCTGAAGAACCGAAGACACTGCAGGTGTCATCTTCGTAAGAGTTAGCGATTGTTATTTTGATCACCTCGTCCAATCCCCCTTGCTCAAGCGAGGAAAGAGAGGCGCAGAGAGGCTCAGTCACTCGTTCAAGGTCACACAGCAACGGCTGAGCTCCGGTAGAGTCTGGAACCTGTCCCCTCTCGCGTCCAGTGCGACCTCCCTCCCCCGGAGCCCTCCCCGCGCCCTCCGGCCTCCCCGGGGCCTCACCCGGATCGTGTCCACCAGACTCTGCACCTTGGCCGGGTCCAGCACAGACGGCAGCGGCCGGATGAGCACGCTCAGCGGCACGTTGTGCACCGTGGCGATGCAGCCCGAGTGGATGCTGCCGCCCTGGGCGCCGCCGCCGGGTTGGGGTCCCTCGGGCGCCCCCCGGCCGTCGCCCACCCGGCCCGCACCCATCCCGCCCAGGGCTCCCCCCGCGCGCAGCCCCATTGTGCGGCCACCGCCGGCCGCGCCGCCTCCCCGCGGCCTCCGCGCGGCCGGCCGGGCCGTACCATTCTGCTCGGGCGGGCGGGGGGGGCAGGTTTCGCTCGCCTTTCTCCCCCGGCCCGCGGTGGTCCGGCCCCACTCCGGCGCCCCGCAGTCCGGCGCCGGCCCGGCTCGCGGGGCGCTGCGGTGCGGCCGCGGGGCCCCGAACCTCCGCCGGGGGCGCCGCGCCCCCTCTCCTCCGCCGCGCGCGGCCCCGGAGTGGAAGCGCCCGGGCCGGCTGACTCAGGGTGAGTCTGCAGGTCTGTGGGGTAGGAGGGCGCAGGTGACGCACAGCCCAGGGTGACTCCGGCCCGCGGGGTCAGGAGTGGGTGTGGCCGGACCCGCCGCGCCAGGGTGAGTTGGCAAAACCCACAGTACCTGGCGGGGCCGTGGGAGCCTTAGCGACGAACAGCACCGGAGGTGATGACAATACCAACAACAGTAAAACCAAATCTGGTGCCGTGTCAGACACTGTTTAAACACTTTGCATGCACATCAACATACCGAAACCTCAAAACAGCCCTTCAAGGTAGGTACGAGGATTATTCCCTTTTCTATTAAAGAATTATTATTATTATTCCCTTTTTACAGATTAGGAAACCGAGTCATGGTGATTTGCCCAAGGTCATGGAGCTAGGAAGTGGCTGAAGCAGGGTTCAAATCCAGGCAGGATGACTCCAGGGTGCGCTCTCTACCCCACCGCTGGCTGACTCTGTTCAGCAAAAGTAACTGTCACAAGGAGCCTTCTGGAATGGTGGTGCCAGAGTGTGGGCTCTGCCCTTAAGTTCCACACTAACTGTCTCTTCGCATCCACTAGGAAGTAGATGTGGTTATTGAACCGCTTTTCCAAGGTACAGAAAATGAAAATCTTGTCGTCAGAGCCCAGAGCTCTGGGCCACCTAACCATAAACACCTGCTTACAGGTGTGGACACTGAGGCTACCGGGGGTGGTGGTGATGACCACTTAGCTTCAGACATGCTGACTGCCAGCCCCACTCTATTTCATTCAAAGCTCTCTGTCCCCTTGGGCCACGTTTAACACCCAGTGTCCTCTTGAGCCATGGGGAGGTAGACAGAGACTCCTGGTTTAAATTCTAGGTGTTTGTCAGCATCTTTTTCAAAATTAAGACTTTGGTACAGATTGGCCTGGGTTCAGGTCCCATCTGGCCACTCCCTAGCTGTGTGGTTTCAGGCAAGTTGCTTAACTTCTTTGAGCCTCAGCCTTCCTTCTGTTCTGTAAAATGGTTGTGCGGGTACTCAAAGATAAAGGTTGATGGCAGGCAGGGTGGGGGAGTAAATCAGCACTCACATAGAAGTAACCAAGGTAGGTGATTGGTTTTATGAATACCTGTAGTGCCGAAGGAGAGGCCCTATTTGTCTGAGGCATCAGGAAAGACTCTCTGTAGGGATGACATTCTAACTGGAAAATGGCTTGGTCCTGTAGGAGGAGATGGTTTAGGGTGTAGACTCTAGAATCACTTGAATCTCATGGATTCAAACCTGGCTCCACCACCTACTAAGCTGTGTGACCTGGGGGCAGGGGAGGGGTTACCTAACTTCTCTGGGCTTCAGTTTTTTTTCTCTGGATTGCCATAAGAGAGTAAATGAGAATAACATATTAAGTATTTAGAAAGGTACCTGGCACTAGAAAGTGCATGACTAAAAGTTAGATACGAATACCATTTCAGCCACAGAAGCAGATTGAGCAAAAGCAGGGAGGTAGGACAGGCATGTCTGGTTCAGTTATCCTTCTCCCCTTGGTTGGCATCTTCTGTGCAGAATGCATAGTTGCCCTCTCAGCTGGAGAACACTAGAGATGATCAACACTGTGAGTAGGGGTACTGTTGCATGGATGGACCAGTTACTGACATTTTCTGAATTCTTAACAAAATGGGGTAATGCTGCCCATCACTTAAAATCGTTATGAGTATGAATTGAGATGATGCACATATTAAGTGCTCTGAATTGTGTAATATCCATTTTGCTGTTGAAGATGAGTTCTTCCATGTTGGATTCTTAGTCTCTTACAAACCTTAGAATGCTGAGGACATGATGAATTTCATTTGAACCTTTCCCTTTTTGCAGTTCCAAAATATAACCCCTGTGAGCACGTAAATCATACTTTGTTTCTGGAAGTAGAATTGATACCCATTCCTCAACCTCAGAATTATTAAGAATTACATCAAGAGGGAATTTTTCTATTCTAGAACCACTTCCTCATTACAGGAAGTAAGAAGAAGCAGGAGAACAACTTTTGGAATGGAAAATGGAGATTTGAACTGAATCTCTCATTGTAGTATGCCCAGTGAGGCACCCACTCCTAGTATCAAGTTCTATATGTTAAGATACCCATTGGTTCAACTCAAAATAGCTTAAACATAGAGAAGATTTATTTACCTCCAAAGATGTTTGAACGTAGGTGTATCCATGGTTGGTAAAGAGGTAGTTGAACAATGCCATCAAAGCTGGAATCAACTGGAGATGACTTCACTTGCATGTCTGGTGAGGACCTGCCTGTCAAACAGAACACCTCCATCTTCTTATATCAACATACCCTGTGTTTGGTTTTTATCCTCAGGCTTGCCCCTCATGGTCCCAGGATGACTGTTAGCTTCAAACATCACATCACTGTACAAAAACTTTCAAAGGTAGAAGTTAGGATATCCCTTTGTGCCTCTTTTTAAAGGTAAAGATTCCTTTACTAACCACTGCCTACCCTCCTACCCCCTTGCCCGGGAGCCTTTTCCTCATATCTCACTGGCAGTTGTGACACATGTTTTTGCCTAAACCAATCCTTGGCAAGTGGAGTGGAATCACCATGATTGGCTTAGCTCAGTCAGCACTCACCTCTGAGCTTAAGGCTCTGAGCTTAAGTGCACTGAAGTTCAGGATCCCTGATCCTTGAACTGCACTGGCAAGGCCTGGTAGCTGCAACCTAGTTTTTCTCCGGGGAATCTCCCTTCCCTGCTCTCAGGACTGTGGTTGGTGGGGCAGACCCTATGGTGGGGCCTGGGGGCAATCATGAGGAAGGAGGACCTACCTGACCAGGTCTGCCCAATCAGTAATTGCATTATATTGGCCCGTCTGTCCCTAAAACAATGAGACCGAGATTTAAGCCTCTTGTTGGGATTAAAATGAGGTACCTTCCACTTGGTCTAATGAAAATATGGAGCTGGCAGCTGAAGAAATTTGGGGATCTACACCATATCCTTGTGTTTTAGTTTAGATTCTTCCTAAAGTAGACCCTGAGACAAGGACTTGTGCGCAGGTAGCTTGGGAGATGTTCTAGTTACTATTGCTGTAAAATAAATGACTCCAAAATTTAGTGACATAGAACAACCATTTTATTAACCTCACAGATTCTGTGGGTTAAGAATTCAGACAGGGCACAGGGGGGACTGCTTGTCTCTTCTCTGCAATGGCTGTGCCATCTGCTGGGAGGTGATTCAACAACTGAGGGTGACTTGATGGCTGGGGTTGGAATCACCTGAAGGTGACTTCTTTTACATGTCCGGTGGGTGGCACTGCCTGTCAGCCAGAAAACCTGCTGTTTGGCCTCACTAGGTAGCTTCCTCATAGTATGATGGCTGGTTTTTAAGAGTGAATGTCCCAAGAGAAACTGGCAGAAGCTTCATGGGCTTTTCCAGTCAAGTCTTGGAAGTCATATCACATAATTTCTGCAGCATTTTACTTGGAGGAGCTGTCACAAACCCCCCATCCCCACCACCAAGCTCAAAGGAAGGTACAGAGACGCCATGTCTTAACGGGAGGAGTAGCAAGGTTCTAAAATAGCTTGTTGTGGCCAGGAACATTAAAATCTTATATTTCCCTACCCTTACAATGTTCTAGCTCATTTCTACAGCTTGGTTTAGGGTTCTGCTGTGTTGCTTGGTCCCATTCTCTCTGTTTCTTCTCCATCTCTTCTTTGTCTCTTCTATCAACCCCTAAGTTCCTGTACTTACTTTAGGCAGAAAGTTTGCCTCTTTCTTCTGCAGCTTCAGTGCCTGCTGAACATTTCCTTGGGGTCTTGAGGTAGCTTTGCACTTAAACTGCTTCTCCTCCCAGTTTCAAAATGACTGCCAGCACCAACTAAGGCAACTTTTCTTTGTTCTTGTCTCAGCATGGGCTACTATGATAAAATTCCATAGATTGGGTCGTTTAAACAACAAACATTTATTTCTCCCAGTTCTAGGGGCTGTAAGTCCAAGATCAAGGCACTGGCAGATTTCATATCTGGTGAGGGCCCACTTGCTAGTTCCTAGATGGTTCTTTTCTTGCTGTGTTCTCACCTGGTATAGGGGCGAGAGAGCTCTTTGGGGTCTCTTAATATAAGGGTGCTAACTTCGTTCGTGAGGGTTCCACCTTCACAACCTAACCTCCCAAACCCTATGCCCAAATACCACCACATTGGGGAGTAGGATTTCAACATATGAATTTTAAGGGGGGCACAACCATTCAGTCCAGAGCAATTCACATCCAGAAAAGAGAACCTCTGCCCCAGAGATCATGGAATTAAAGCTTTTCTCTTCGGTCCAATTGGGCTAGCTTGAGTCACGGGACCACCTGAGATTAATAACATTCTCCAAGGACCTGCTATGAGCTGAGCTTCTTAAACATGACTGCTGAACCCGTCACCTACTGGGGTGACTGTAATTGGCTTAGAGGAGACCAATCAGCCACATCCCAGGAGTCAACCTCTTCTGAGCCACCTGGATAGGTTAAGTGATGGGTGGATGTCTAAATAAATGGTACGTTTGTTAATGAGGAAAAAGTGGAGCAAAGAACGGTTTGGGTGTCAGTATCAGGTCTCCCTGTCCAGCTTTTGATTTCAGCCTAAGTTGTGGTGGGAAGTTTTGTGCAAGCCAGGGCTCACCGAGCACTGCCAGTTTCTCACCCAAGCTCCTTATGCTTCCACGTTTTTCATCCCCATGGAGCTCTATTCATACACAAGCACATCTCAGAGGTTTAGGGTGTTCACTGACGAGTAAAAGCTAGTCTTCCCTTATCACAGATGGACAGTTGTGAGAGGCATTCCAGACCATGTAGGCGTTTCTGAGAAGGGACCAGAAGTAACCAGCCTCATTGCTACAGCAGTGACCTCACTAATGTACCGTCTGTCTCATTCTTCTTGCCCTCTCACTCATGCTTCCTGGGAATACCTCCCTAATAAACTTCCTGTATGCAAGTCTTAGACTGCTGTTGGGGAACCAAAACTAAGACAAAGGGGAAATGTTGTGGGTCATCCCCAATTATATTGCACATTGCCTGAGTTAAAATTACATCTTATTAGATATACGACTGTGGGCCCGTCACCTGTCTGTGTCTCAGTTTCGTAACCTGCAAAATGGCCATAATAATGGCACCTAAGAGATAAGATAGATAAAATCCTTAGAACAGTGCCCAGTGCATTGTAACTTCTAAATAAATATTAGCTGTTTGATTATATTAATAATAGATCTTGAAGGTCTTTCTGTGTTTGCACTTCTAGACTAACCCCAGTTTATTAGACAAGACTCTTGTTTGCAAGTGAAGAAAGCCCATGTGAATTAACTTGATAAAAATGAGAACATTTGGCTACTCCTTTGAATTGGATGTGGAGGTGAAGCTAGGTTAGCTACTCCATAGTCACTAGGGGCATAGGCCCTTTCTATCTGTCTACTCCATTTTAGAGTAGGGTTTTCTCAGGGTCACCTTCTGGATTGTTGCTGAAGTGCCAGCCTGGAAGGACATGGAGAAATAGGAAGATAAAAAGACATGACCCCATCCTTTTTAGATGCTGCCTCAGAAGTTACACATAACATTTTCCCTCAGTGTCATTAGCCAGTTTGGTCACCCCTGGCTGCAAGGGCACCTGGGATATATAGTCTTTATTCAATGAGGCCATATGCTCAGCTAAAATTGGAGTTGTCTTACTAAGGAAGGGGAGGATGGCGATTGGTAAGTGGTTAGCAATCTGAGCCACAGCTCTCAGGTTACAGGTCTTATGACTCAGAGAGAGGGAGACAGAAAATTTCCAAGTTCTAGTCAGATGACCACATCTGAACTGATCAGCTATGGCCCTGAGGGTCAGAGACTTTTTTTTAAAAAGCATAGTTGATTATGACTTAAGTATATGCTGTTCATTAAAAATATTTATTGGTCATTTGCCATTGGATAGGCATTGTGCTAGACCCAGGGGATTTAATGATGAGCAAAAAGAGACTTCAGTCTCTGCCTCATGAAGCTTATAGTCTAGTGGGGGAGACAGAGAATGACCAAATAATTACACTGGTTAATGGAAAAGTATCCATTGATGGTAAGTGCTGAGCATGAAGAGCATGTGGTCCCTGAGGAAGCGACCACCCAGCTAGGAGATGAAAGATGGAAAGGCATTAACTAATGAAGTGTAGTGGCGATGGCAGTGCAGATGGAGTATGTTGCTGGTGGAGAGAACAGCTTATACAAATCCTCTGTATAGGCAGGAGGGAGCAAACTTGCTAAAAGAGGCAGCTGGAACTCAAAGAGCAAAGGACACATGGTTGAAGATTGAGCTGAAGTGATGGGAAAAGCCAGACCAGGTAGGACTTCAAAAGTCACCCTAAGCAGGTTCTACTTTTCTCACACATAGTGAGAAATCATTGAGGTGTTTTAAGCAGAGAAAGGGGGGTGAGTGGGAGTGACATGATTAAATCTGCGTTTTTGAATAGATCCCTGTGGCTGCTGTGGAGAGAGAGGAAGAAGTAAAATTTCCCATTAACTTCCAGCAAACCTCTCCTTAAGCCTCATTGGCCAGAATTGAGTCATGTACTCATTTCTGAACCTATGGGGGATGGGATTACTCTTCGACCAGTTAAGACCACTTAAACTGATGCTCAGCCCCTAAATTGCATGGCTGCCAGTCAAGGAGGGAGGGATGGAATGGATGAGAGATCTATAACTGGGCTGGATATATCGTCAGTGGGTACCCAGCATCCATTCCCATCTTCCTCCGAGAAGTATTGCTTATTGGAGAGTTAAAAACTACTTTATTCAGACTTCCTTGGAGCAAGAATAAAGACAGTGAATTAGCTCCTTCCAGTAAGATGCAGTTCTGTGAGATGTGGATGGCAGAGTGAATAGGGGCCATTTTCTTATTGCTTTGTCTCTTGTTACTGGCAAGACGGTCGTGGAGGCACTAAGTTTTTCTGTAACAGTGGTCCAGTGTCGAGCCACCAGCTTAGTGGGAGATGGGAGACAGTTATAGAGGTGGTGGCAGGGTCCTCCTCGTCTCTGGATCATACCTCAAATCTGTGTCGTTAAACTTAGTAGTTCCAGAGCAGTCTCCTGACTCTGCATCTGCTTGTGGAAGAGGTAGCAACTCCCCTGATGGGCCAGTTTTGCATCGATACTTTGGGAATCCCACTGAGGGCTCACCCCTTCAGCCCTTACAGTAATTTTGTCAGCAGCCAATTCCCTATGTTAAATACTTTACATTTCAAAGGGAATTAATACAGGGAATTAGATATTTATAAAATGCTGATCTGAGAGGGTTCTGTTCTCTGCACCTGAAACAAACATAATTGATGCCACAACTAATCAGGAGCAGTGTGGAGCCACAGAGGACTGTGTGTGATAGCTAGGGAAGGTCATGTGTGCCTGGGCTCCTGAAAACCCCATTGGAGACTTTGTGGGGGCTTCCCATACTGCTGTTACTGCTGGAGACACCTAGCACACAGTTCAGGATTCAATCGCCTGTTCAGAGGTGTGTAAAGGAGAAAGCAGACAGGCACCAGGGAGAGGGTCTAAAAGTAGATACACTGTTTACAAAAGGAGGAAACCTGAGAGGTGGCCCCAAGAGAGTTAGGGTTCCAGTCTCCAGTTCATCCAGCCTGTCATCCATCCCTCAAAGCACACAGGCTCCACCTCTCAGTGAGTATGTTGAGGGTTGGAATTAAGTAGCATGGTGTTGGTGGTCCATAGTGAAGTTTTTAGTAAGGCAAGGACAGACTTGGGTTTTGAAAGATCACCAAGACAGCTGGCACAGGGGATGGCTGTTTGTCCAATGTCTTCCTGAACACTTTTAGTGAGTGACAGGTAGCTTGAGCTCTAGGAGCAATTCACTGTTTTTGGACTACTTTTTGCATGCATGCATTTGCTGCTTGTGTGACCAATAGGGCAGGCCAGAAACACAGCCAGAGCAGTAAGGGGTTGGATAGGGAGAATATAGGGCTTGTAAACTGGCTGTCAAGGGACAAATCTGGCTCACAGTTGTATTTGTTTGGGAGGTATAATTAATTTGAATTGCAGTTCTTTAGGACGAGATACATTCCTTCTTGGTAGTCACAAGCTCCACCATTCCCGAATGTCTTAAGGCAATCTGCTTTATTCATTTATGTTTTTAATCTAGTTTTTGCATGCTTTGAGTTTGTAACCCCAGTATTTGAGGATTATTTAGGACTGGGGATGCCTGGGACCTTGTGGATGCTGTCAAGGGTCGCTGGATGTGTGCGACCCTTGGTGGCAGCTGCAGGCTGGTCAGGCTACAGGGAGGGAAATGGAATGGAAAAAATTCGGCTTCTTTTCAAGATGCCCCCCCCCCCAATCACAAGGTCTAGAGGCACTGGTGAGTGGCCAAAGTCCCTTTAATATCCCTGAATTGCGTTACAAGTAATACTGCTGGAAGTGAGGAAGGGATGGGGGTCTGAGGGTGGGGTGGGGGGGAGACGGGGAGGAGGAGGGGGAGCGCCAAGCGCTCATACAAAATATGGCCAAAAGGCTTAGCATGCATGGAAAATTATTGCTGTCGGAAGTTCCTATTTACAGGGTCAACACCCTCCGTAATTGCTTCTACGACCCCTCTCCCTTCCCCCGTCCCTGCGGCCTCCCTACATGGGTGGGCCGGGAGCTGAAAAGCCCTAGAGAAGTGCCGCTGCTCCAGGGTGCCCTCCAATCTCCACCCTCGTTTGTGGCTAGGGGTAGAAGGGCAGGGTCGGAGAGTCCAGGACTCTGTCCCCCGAGCTGGCACCTAGCGGTGGGGCAGAGGCATGTGCTTAAAGCAGAGGGGGCCGGCCCGCGTCGAGGTGTGTGCTTCGGTTCTCGCCCAGGCATGCCAAAGCGCTGCAGGGGAGGTAGTGGCGGCCAACGAGGGGGCGGCTGACAGCCCCTGCCCCTCTGCCCGGGAGAGTTGCATAGATGTGGCCAGGAGGGAGCGCTCCTCCCAGGGAGCAGAGCGGGCCAGAGGCCCCAGCGGGGTCCGGGGCTCAGTCGGTCCCTGGAACCTGGGGCCCCTCGAGAAGAGGAATAAATAGGAAACCAATGAGGACGCTCCTCTTTCCGGTCTCCCTGGAATGGGAGTGGAAGGCTCAGGAGGGTGGGGACCTGCCCCATGACTGGACCTTCTGACACCCCTTGTCCTCCAGTTGAGGGTCAGCAGGCTCTCCTCCCATTTTCGTGCCCCCTTCCCCAAAGAGTTCAGGCTCTGATGGGGGTGGGGCTTTTTCACTCCCCAAGACGGGGATATATGCGGGGAGTGGGGGACAGCCCTCTATGGCCTTTGCTGTCCCTCTCCCTGCCTGGCTCCCTGACCTCCCAGTCCAGCTGGGGAAGCCAGACTGTCCCTGGATGAGGCCAAGAGATTAAATAGAATAATAAATAGATAAATAAATAAATACACAAATAAATAGCTGGAGAGGCCCAGCTGGACAGGGAAAGGGCATTTGTGAGGTGCCCTAGACCTCCCCCAGCAAATAAGGAGGGGTACCTGTAGTCCTGGGGGTGGGGAAAGTGCTCAGAGAATCTGGGGAGAGGGCAGCTTGAGGCTGGAAGCCCAGGCAAGGGCTGTCCTCTGGTGGGAGAGGCTACATTAGGCGCCGGGCCTGAACTGCCCCCGCAAGTCTGCTCCAGGTCAGGAGAACTCACAGGGGTGAGCGCTGCTAGGAGAGAGGGTCTGGAGAGAGCAGTAGGGGGTGGGGGTTGGTGAGAATGCCTCCCCCGTCCCCACGGGACTGAAGAGGTGGGTTGTGGGGTGCGAATATCTGGACCTAAGGCTGAGCTATGGAGGGGATCAGTGTAGACACAGATACAAGGAGACTCAGCAGAGGGGCCAGAGGGATGGTCTGGAGTTGGAATGTGGTCTGGGGGCTGCAGGGCCCGCGTTTGGGTGTGGATAGGAAAACCAAGGCCGGCGTGAGAGTCAAGGATAGGTTTGGGCGTTAGATTAGGGGCTCCGATAAGGGGAGTGGTTGGAGAGACTCAGCTGAAAGGTGAGGAAAGGTCTGAACGTTCGAAGGGGAGAGGTGCAGGGTCTGGGCGAGGGGGGGGGGAACATTCCGGCTTTAGGGCCCGGAAGAGGCGCGGACCTGGACCTGGTGCCTGAGTTGGGAACCTTGAGGGCGAGGACAGGGGGTCAAGGTCCGAGTCTCGGTAGCCAGAAAGGGCGCTATGGGTCGGGACGCGCTGGAGGAAAAGACAGTGTGGGGAGTGAGCTGTGGATGTGGGGTCTGGAGAGACACGGGCCCCTGAGGCGCACGGGCGGGGAACGCAGCGGGGGTTCGGGGAGGGCGCTGTGGGGGTCTCGGGCGCGGCGGGGGCTCAGCGGGCGGGGCCCGAGGGGGGTGGCGGCGGCGGCTCGGCCCCCTTGACGCAGGCGGCCTCGCAGTGCTTGTGGAGGTAGGACTTGAGCGCGAAGCTCTTGTCGCACTGGCGGCAGCGGTAGTGCTTGAAGGCCGAGTGCGTCTGCATGTGCGCGCGCAGGTTGGAGCGGTCGGCGAAGGCCTTGCCGCAGTGCGCGCAGCCGAACGGCTTCTCGCCCGTGTGCGAGCGCATGTGGCCCTGCAGCAGCCAGGGCCGCGAGAAGGCCTTGCCGCACACGCCGCACTTGTGGCGCAGGTTGTGCGTGAGCACGTGCATGGCCAGCGCCGGCATGGACACGTAGGCCTTGCCGCACGTCGGGCACTTGCGCGCCAGCTGGCTGTCCAGGCTGCGGTGCGTCTGCTTGTGGCGGCTCAGGTTGGACGACGTGGCGTAGGTCTTGCCGCACTCGGCGCACGCGTGCCGGTGTCCGCCCCCCGCCGGCGCCCCCGCGCGCCCCGCGCGGCCCCCGCCGCCGCCGTCCCCGGGGGCCGCCCCCGCGTCCCCGCCGCCCCCGCCCCCGCCCCGCCGCCGCCGGGAGCGCCCGTCTGAGATGAAGAAGGCGTCCATGGAGTAGCTGTCGGTCACGGCCGCCTCCCCGCGAAAGTAGCGGGCGGACAGGCTGGACTGCGGGCTCTCGGGGTCGCTGTACTCCTCCGGCGGCGCCGGCGGGTACGGGGGTTCGGCGGGCGCCAGCTCCAGGCCTGGCTTCTGGTCGGCATCGTAGCTGCCGGGGGGCAGGCAGTGCGGGGCATAACCTGGAGGGGCGAGAAAGGGATGGGAGGAAGATGAGCCTCCGAGGAGGAGGGCTTCCCGCTGGGGACCAGTCACTCCGCAGGCCCTCCAGCTCCGCCTTCCGTAGCTGCTCTTGGAAGGTGATGGCTGTCGGTGAGACAGTGATCACCGTCTGGCACCTCTCTCTGCTCTTGGTGTCAGGCTGCCTGGGTTCACATCCTTCCTGCAAGGGCTGCAGTGAAAATAACCCCACCCCACCCTCATGGAGCACGGTGCCCCCCAGGGTTGTACTGGCTTTGTGTTCACTCGCTTCCTTAGTGCTTACATTCACTCAGTGACGGCGTTGTTACGTCGACTTTGCTGCAAGTAGAGAAACTGAGGCACACATAGCCTAAGCTCACAGCTAGTAAGTGATGGAGCCAGGATTCGGACTTCGTAGACTGATGCCACAGGCCACGCTTGCTTTATTTCCACATCATTCTGCCATTCCAGTCCTATAACTTTTCTGAATTTCAGTTTCCTCCTCTGCAAAATGGAACTTACAATTGGACACTCCTTCCCAGGGTCTTTGGAAGGTCTGGGTAAAGTGATGAAAAGAGCCATGTATTAAGCGCTTGCTGTGCACCGGTCTCTGCCCCAGTTCTTTACACGTTAACTCATTTAGCATGTTAACTCATTTAACCATCACAGACCCTACGAAGTAGATACTATTATAATCTCCATTTTACATGCAAGGAAATTGAGAGAGAAAGGGAGCACACAGTAATTACAATATAAATGTTAGCTATTATAATTATGTTTTTTACTTGCTTGAAAAAGTGAGTCCACTGAAGATTATTTAATTGTCTGCCTTCCCAACCAGACTGTGAGCTTTTCAGGGCTGGATCTGTGTGCCCAGCGTGTGCCTGGCTCAAAGAGGTGTGTGATGAATAGATGTTGCATAAATGAATTACAATCTTGTTAGACCCACCCCCAGGGGTGCTGGAGGATTTAAGAGGTCAAGTGTGTGGCATATAATAGGTGCTCCAGGAAAGAGGCTTCCTTGTACTTGCTCTAGAGCCTACTTTGCTCCCTGCTCCACTAGATGTCTTCTGATATCCCCCTGTGAGAATTTACCTTTCCCTCCTCCTCCCTCCTCTGTAGAGTAGGACCAGAAATCCTGTTCATTTTGGGTTTGAGTGATTGGTAGGTTTGCAGGGTGGGGCTCTCCCAGGGGATTCCACAGAGGTTTCCTAAAGGCAGGGACCACCCTGATTTATCTCTGCCTTCCAGGGCCTAGCATGGTCCTAGCACCCTCCCTGAGGACCCTAGGCCCTGGGTTCCCAGGATAGTTTCTGGCAGCTGTGCACTAATTATCAACCTGGTACTAAATTACCAAGTGTTTTCATTGTCCTTTGATTCCAGAGAACAAAGGAGGTTAGGTCCCCTTTGCCTCTAATCTGGCACTTAGGATAGTCATAGAGTGGAGTCTGTGTTGACTGTCTGCCAACCCCGAAGGGAGGGCGTGCTCTTATTTTTCCTTCTGTCCCTTTAGCTGCCCACACAGGACCCTCTGTGCAGAGATGTGATTAGGGATGTCAGTGTGGAGGGCTCAGTAGGGCGGAGCTCTGTGGTCAGATGCAGAGAGTGCAGTGGTGGTGACAGTTGTTTAATTGGGGAGGGGGTGCCCAGCCTCTCAGCACCCCATTCCTTCCCTCTTGTATGCTTTCTGTCTGTAGGTTCCCCCACCTCCCACTCCAGGAATTAGGCCTGGTACTCAGGCCCCCAGACATTCAGGGAGTATTGTTTTAGACTGAGTTAAATACCTGTTGGGCACTTCCAGACCTCCTTCTCCTTCAGTATTTCTCCCTTTTGTAATTACTGATGATAATAATAGCTAATATTTATTAAGAACTTACTATGTGCCAGGCTCTGGGCTAAGTGCTTCACTTCCATCACCTCATAAATCATCACAAAAATGCTTGTAATACAGATAAGGAAACCAAGGTACAGAGTGATGATGGTACTTGCTCAAAGGAGTGGAACTCACTGCACCGGTCCCCTTATTTTCCTTACATTGGGAGGTCCCAGAAGAAGGGGCTGTGGCTGGATTGTTCACTTCTTATAACTAGTACCCAAGCTAGTGGGCATTCAATAAGTATTTGTGAAATGGGTGATAAAGATGTACCAAGCCAACCCAGCAGAGTCTGAGTCTGGAACACAACATTCTGTCTGCCTGGTCTTGGGATGACTCGATTCCCAACATAGATTCTAGCTGGGTGACCTTGAACAAGTCATACATCTTTCTGGACCTTAGGTCCTTTCTCTGGATATGGGGATAGAATACAATCTATTTGGAGGGGGTCATATGACCAGTGTCTTGCATGTTATATTATGAAGGAAGGATGGCTTATTGATTAAGTGCACACTCTGGTGCCAGGCAGCCTGGGTTGAGCTCCAGCTTTACTATACCCCACTGCGTGATCTTGGACAAACTGCTTGACCTCACTGTGTCTCCATTTCCCTAGCTGTAAAATGAGGGATAATAAAAGCATCCAATTCATATGGTTACCATAAGGAATCCATGAGCAAACAAACAATAACCAGCATCCCTAAAGCTCCTGTGTGTCAGACACTAGTTTAAGGGCTTTACACACATGAATGCATACTACCCTCATGACTCTTAAGGTTGGTACCATCTTACAGATGTGGAAACTGAGACACAGTAACATGCTCAGGGTGTCATAGTTAGTAACTTAGTGTCAGGATTCCAATCCAGGGCTTGGCACATTGTAAATCCACAATATATATTGACCATTATTTTAAAGTAATAACGATAAGCTCCCCCGATAGGTTTCTGTGCTGCAGTTTTCTTGGCGTCTGCCTGGACACATCTTGCTTCTCTTCTCTGTCTCCTCACCCAGGATGTGTAATTTCTACCTTCTGTTCTGATGAGAAAACTTCTGGCACATAGTAGGAGCTCCATGAACCAAGCAGTCGTCACCCAACTGGGCTCTCTCTCTGCAGTGCCGTCTCGTGGCAGCCTGCAGCACTGCAACACCTTACTCCTGTGTCTAGTAGGCTCTTTACACAGAAATAGGGGTGCTTCAAACAAAAGTTGCTCATCTGCCTAGGGATAGATGCAGAATGGACTTTGGGACAGGATTATGGGGCGAGATCTGGTGCCCAGAATCTGTGGAGTTTGGCATGGACGGTGGGGTGGGATGGGGTGGGGATATTAGGTGATTTTAACTTGCTTTGTGACTTGGGGCCAGGTTGCTCAACCTCTCTGGAGTTGGTTTGTAAAGATGGTTGACTGAGGTGCTGTAGTGACCCTTTCTGCATGGTGCTGAATAGATCCCTCAGTGATGCCCATTGCCTTGTCCCCTACCCTCCATCAACTCCATCTCATTCTCCTCAGATCCATAGACCTGTCCCTAACTATGTGACCTCAGGCCAGTTATTTAACCTTTTTGTGCTACATCTGTATAAGGAAGCTGATAATAGGATTGAATGAATTAATGCATTAAAGTCCTTAGTACATGCCTGGCACACTATTATTGTTATTATTATTAATAGCCTCTCAAGCTGCTATTTTATTGTCATTATTATTATCCTTTAATTTCTTGGTGGTATCTCTAAGCTGCCAGAATCGAAGGAGACTCAGGCTGCTGTGTGGCCTTGGGCAACGCACCCTACCCCTCTAGGCCTGGATCCTGAAGAATCCTTTAGGGCACTGTAAGTTGTGCTCTAACTCTGTACATGGAACCCAGATTGGTTTTGGGTGCCTTCTTCTGCCCCATAGGTGACTATAGAATACTGAGCTAGCTGTCCCTTTGCTGATAGTGTGAGAAAGGGCTCTCTTGTTTGTGTTTGGTTAGAGGTCAGAAGGCCTGGGACCCAAAGAGAAGTGACTTGGCTTTCATCTTGTCCTTTGTAACTTCAGGCAAGTCATGCAGACCTTCTGGGTTCAAATCCCCCATTTGAGGGATAGGGACCAGAGCCACCCCTGACACGTGGGGTTGTGGGGAAGGCTCGGAAACACTCTGGAGATGCGAAGATGTTGTGCTCATGTCACCTGAGAATGACTTCTTGTTTTCCCTGCCCAAGAGTCTTGATAGTTTAGATTGGAGGTCCCCAATCCATTAAAAAAAAAAAATCCTGCACCCAAAGGAGTGGTGTGAAGGGAATTTTATGAGAATTAAGGTGCTGGGCCCTGTGCAGACACTCTCTCATCCAACTCTCTGACCCCTTGGGTTAGGGGAATCTCTAACAAGTACTACTAGGACTGCTACTGCTTCCAGCTCCCACTGAGCCAGGCACTGTGCACCAGGCACTGCCCTAACAAGCCCAGAAGCCCAGAGAGATGGGGAGATGATTTGCCCAAGGTCACTAGAGGAGGAATTAGGTTTGAAACCATCCAAAGCCTGTGTTTTTCCCAAAACCCCTGGGTGGGGCATGTAGACCTGCTGGGGGTGGAAAGATTATCAGTGGTGGGGGAAGGGGGTGGTGGTTTTCTTCAAATAACATCCCTCAGGTGGCCTGTGTCTTATGGGATGATGGGTGTTGGGGGTGGGGAGAAGTTATTGTTCTAGAAAATGCTCCAGCCCCTTGTAAATTATTGTAAATAATAATAAAAGGAACAATTAACACTTATTAAGCATTTACTGTGTACGAGTTACCCTGCTTGGTGATTTATGCACATTAGCTTATGTCTTAGGGAATGTGGTGGTCACTTCTTCTGGTGGCCTAGTTCTACAGAAGTTGAGGCCCAGAGAGGGGCCTTCACTCACCTCAGATCACAAAGTAAGTTTACGTTAGAGTGAGGCTGGCCTCCTGCCTCCCAGTCTGGGGCGCCTTTTCCTAGTCCCTCCCAGATTCCCAGGGTCCCAAAATTCCTCCAGGGAATTTCCAGCCCCAGTCCCACTTGCTGATTGAGAGATGGGCAAAAAAAGAGAGGGGGCAGGTGGTGGGCCAGCTTCCCAAGTGGCCCACTTTCCTGAGGAGGGCCCAGCCCTGCTTGGTGGTGGGAGCTAGAGGGGCAGCTGCCTGGGTATATTTAGAGCTGCTTCTTGCTGTGCCAGGGCCTCGGGCCTTGAGAATCAGCTCCAGCCAGCTGAGCAGAAAGCCAGGTCTGTCAGCAGCAAAGTGGGATAAAAATAGTTTCTCCTGTCTGCTCACAGAGCTGGGCAAAGGGGCTGGTACCTCCCCCTCCCCTTATTATAGCATCTTTGTTAGCAGTTCCCTGGGCACTGGACCAGAAATGGCACCTACCTCCTCCAAGGGCTTGGCAGCTGGTACACCTGCCCACTGGGGAGGAAGGTGCCCTGAGTCAGGATAAAGAGAGGCAGAATGAATCTGGTCCAACATGACCAGGGCTGTAGAATGTAGGACTCATGACCTCTGACCCAGGAGTGTCTAGAGGATTCCAGGGCCCCTCCCCACCATTCCCACCTTCTGAAATCTTCCATATTCTGGTTTTTCCTGATGGTGACCCAGTTCCTGTAGCCCACAGGGAGGCCCACAGCTCTGCAGGAATCAATAGGAAATATTTTTCAAGGGGTGTGGAGATAGGCGTGGGTGGCTGAGATCTTGAATCACCCAGCCCTGGTTGGTGGCGCAGCCTCCTGCTCCCTCAGGGAATCTCTGACAGGCCCTTTCTGGGCTTCCTTCTGGATACCTGGTGTCTTAGTCAATGTATGCCACCTCTACGGGCCTCCTGCTTCCTTCCCTACCCTCTCTTCCCCAGAAAGGTGCAATCAGAGGGCCCATTCCCTTCCTGCCCAAAGGCTGGTAGCAGACTCTGTAATCCAGGGGAGATCATTGCTGGGAAGGAGGCCAGGAGTTCTGGGGCCTCACCTCTCTCAGCAGTGCCTTACCATGCTCCCCAGAGGCCTTCAGGCTGTGGGGGTCCCTAGAACATGTGGATGATGCACCCACCAGAGAGGTGTGACAAGGTCCACCATTTATGCTCTTGTGACATCAGGGCCCTTCTTGGCTTCAGGTTTGCCTCTGTAGGTCAGAGATAATCCTCCAATGGGCTCACTGACCTTTGCCTAGTGTGTGTGTGTGTGTGTGTGTGTGTGTGTGTGTGTGTGTGTGTGTGTGTGTATGCGCGCGCGCGTGTGCATGCATGGTGAGTTTTTGTGATGTATAAATTGCTGTGCTGACAAAGGGACTTGATGTACTCTCCAGCCTCCCTCAGGAACCACAAATTGAAACTGCCAAAGATTAGGTGCTCAGCTCAGGACCCTCGTACCCTTTGTGACCCCAAGTTTTAGGTGAGGCCATGGGCCCCAGGTTCCATATCCTTCATGGGCCCTATTATTCCGTACTCCCACTGACAGATTCTTAGGAAAAGCAGATTTCTGGGTCCCTAGTAAGTCAGAGCTGAAAGGGATGAAGTTCAGCTATTTGATTTCATGACCGTGAAACTGAGGCTGGGGTAAGGGGAGATAAATCCAAAACCACAGAGAAAGCTAGTGATGCGTCTACAACTTGAACCTAGTTAGCCTTGAGAATTGACCTGGACATGACCTTGGACTAAAAATTAGATCTGGATTTTGATCCTGCACCTTGCACATTGACCTGGACCTGATCCTGGGCATTGAAACTTAAACTTGGACGTAAATTTGTTCTGATTTTTGGACTGGACCTATAATCTTGGATATTGACCTTAGACCTAGACCTTGGACTTGGTCCTAAACCTAAGGTTGGATATGGACATTGGACCTGGACCTCAGATCTGGACTTGGGGTTTGGACTGGATGTTGGACCTGGACTTAAACCTAGACCTCTGACGTTTCTCTAACCTAGACCTTGGACCTGGACCCAAGACTGAGATACCATGGGAAGTAGTAGTTAAAGAAGACTAAGAAGGACCATCTCTGTGTCCTTGGGCACCTCTCCAGTCTTCTCTAGGCTCTCTCTGCCAAGGGATTGGGGCAGCTCTTTCACATACATCCCTGTTTTCAGATGGACTTTCTTAGGTGTTGGGTGGACCTGTTGGGGACTTTTCCCCTGGACTTCCATGTCTGGCCTGGACTTCCTTGCACCATCAGAGGGAGTGAGAGGAAGTGGGAACTGGTATAATGTGGTCAACTAGATAAGCCCATGGACAGAAGTAGGAGTGCTTCCTCAGCCTGCTAGCAGGGGAGGCTTAATGTAGTGCTCAGGGCAGACAACTATGTTATTGGATTGGCATTGATCCCTCATCTGCATGGTTGTGGGTCGGATGCACTTGAAATGAGTAGGGGGACAAGACTGGGGAGGGGTGCAGAGGACGAGGAACCTGGGACCCAACTGGAGTTTAGAGTTAGGGCATGAGGGAGGTAGATACTCAGCTGGGATCCATAGAGACCACTGCTATGCAGAAGTATGGGCAGCAGTCTTTTCTGGAATGGTGAAAGTCCTCAGCATCACCCAGGATTGGGGCCCAGGCCTGTGAAGGGGTGGGCTTGGTGGAGTTGGAGAGCAAGGTTCTGAGAAGGTTAGGAAAATATGAGTTGGCAAGTCACCCAGAGACTGGATCGGTGCTCAGAATTACCCAGGGGAGAGGAGAGGAAGGGAAGGCTCCACAGAGGCAGAAAACAGTGGAGGAGTGAGGAACAGGAGCCAGAGAAGAGAGGTATTGTATTGGAGAGGATGCTGAAATTAGATCTGGTCTCCCTTCTTCGGGAACTCTGCAGAGGGACCTGGAATTTAACCCATTTGCGGGTCTTCCCCTCCCATGTTTATGGGTTCTGTGAGTTCTAGGGAATCCTGGAGTCCAAACGCACCTGCAATACCCTCTGTCCAGCCCACGAAGGGAGTAGGGAGGCAAAGGAAAGCATTGCTCTCTCTCCCCCTCCCCACCCCTCCACAGGCGCACGCGTGCGCGTGTCTGTGTGTGTGTGTGTCTGTGTGTGTGTGTGTGTGTGTGTGTGTGTGGAGGAGGAGGAGGAGGAGGACGAGGAGGAGGTATCCTCTAGGAATTCTCTAGCACTCCCAGGCATTCACTGAGCTAGGGGTACACACTGTTTCATTTGGAGTATTGCATCTTCATCAGTTAGGAGCCTGTGGTTCTCCTGACCTCCACATTCAGAGGCTCCCTCCCCGCCCCCCTCCCTAGATTCCCCTCCCACCAGCCTCCTCCTGACCCCTGCGGCCCTTGCTGCAAGAATGGCTTGTAAGAGGATCTTTCTAATAACTGGAACTATCTCCAGCCCCAGGCCCTCCCCCTCCTTCCCTTCCCGTCTCTCTCTCCCTCCCTTTTCCCTCCCTCCTTTCCTCCCTCACTCTCCTCACCTCCCCCCCTCCTCTTTTTCTCCTTGTTTACCCAGCACACTTACACACGCTGAGAGAGAAAAACGTCAGCTCAGCAATTTTTCACACTTCCCTCAAACACTCAGCAAGGTTATTTCCGGCAGAGCGGAGACAACGGACCACCAGGACCCAGTAGGCTCTCTGAGAACCCCCAGAACGCTTACCCACTGATGGAGTGAGGGAGCCCTTACTGCCCAGTCTGGCCACACCCCAGGGATGGGAGAGACCCCTGTAAACAGGACAAGGGAGACTGTATTTCCCAGCCATACACAGCATGAAGGGTCATCCCCTGGTCTCTGGCACTAACCATTTACTGCAGATACTGCCGAGGTGGCCAAGGTGAGTTTGCTTGTCCTTACCATGGGGCAGCCTGCAGAGACTGAAGCCAAGGAAAATGCATGGTCTCAGAATCTCTGCCACCCTTAGCCAGGCATCAGAGGTTACATAGCACTTTACAGAACCCTGCCTGTGGCCCCTCACATTCTATTAGACCCTCATCTAGACATCTTCAGTGCCTCCCACCTCACACTTGACCTTCACAGAAGATGAACCAAATTCTTCTACTGCTGGGGAGGTGTAGGACCAGAGAAGGGAAGACATTTGCCCATGGTCACACAGTGAGTCAGAGATCTAGAGCCCAGGCCTCCTAGAGTTCCAGGCCAGATATCAGACTATTGGGACAGCTTTGAGATTTCCTTGGAGGCCAGGGAACTGGTCTGGAGGCCTTTGGGGAAAGGGCCAAAGACAGAGAAGGCTCTAGGGTGTCAAATCTGGAGGAACCTCCACAGGAATATCCTTGCTATTGGCTTTGCTCTGACTCTGCCCCCAACCATTCACTCAGGGGCTCTTTAAAGCCTTTTTTTGGACTGAATTCAAAGCACTCCTGCCTCTCTTGTGAAGAACAACCTGCAGTTTTGGCTGTGCGTGAGAAATTCTCTGGGTTTCTCCAGGATTCCTCAGCTGGCCTGGGGACAGGACCAAGGGTGCCTCAAGGGGTAGGAGCCCAGAGCTTTGTGTCAGTCCCCCAAGGAATTCACATCACAGTCTTTCAGGCATTGTCAGTTTCTACTCAGCTCTCAGCCCACACACTCCCCAGCCCTGGCATAGCCCCAGGTCCACCCTCTGTCCTGCCAGCACTCAGTCAAGCCCAGCCATGTTCCTGGGCTTCTGTCTTGGACCCCAAGAGGCCCTGGGATCAAGAAAAGAGGACAGTAGAATAAGGGACATGTAAGCAACAAGAAAGGGTGTTTGTTCTTTTGGGGATCTAGGTGAGGCTAGGTGCTGTAGTTATATCCCTGATCACTTTCTAATTTCTTTGACCTTGATGAGGTCATAAAGCCCTTTGCCCAGAGCCCTCTTGCTACCTGGCTTGGCAGAGTGATGGAATGTAAGTAAAGTGCTTGGAAATACCTGAGGCAGGAGCTCCCACCCTCCCGGGCTCCTGCTTTTGCCATACCAACTCCCCCCTCATTCTCAGCCCATTCTTCTCTCCTCTTCCTCTCCTCTCTCTCTCTCTCTCTCTCTCTCTCTCTCTCTCTCTCTCTCTCTCTCTTTCTTCCTCCCTGACTTCCTCCCTCCCTCTCTCCCTCCCCTCCCCACTAAAGCTGGTGCCACATGTGATATCAGATTTGTTATTACCAAAGGGACACCTCATCTCCAGACACCTGTCCTGGTGGGGGCCATCAGATGAAAACCCTTTTGTGATCTCCTTAATGGGGGATGACGTCCATAGAAGCAGCCTCAGATTCTTCCCCACACCTTCCAGAGATCACCCTTTTCTAGGCCTGAATGACCTCTCTTGTCCCCAAACCCTTGTCACTACAAGAACTTGCTCTGAGAAGAGATGGAGTTTATTGGGGTGGGGGACTTAGAAGGAGCAGCAGGTTCTGGAGGCAGGTGAGAAGCTGTAGTAGAGAAGGAGTACAGCCCAGGGAAGCAGGAGCCACTTTGGGGGAACCCCTGCTAGAAATTCCCTCTTCCTCACAGTCTCCAGGACAGGCCCAGCCTTTGGCAGGCATGTGGCTGAGGGTAACAAAAGAGTTGCTGAGAGAAGGGGCCTGAGAACACTTGTCTGGCATTGCCAGGGGGAGCAGGTTTGAAGGGAAGGAGGGTGCCCTCAGCTACCCGCAAGGAGCCAACCCCATCTCCACAGAGACTGGTAGTCCAGGCCCTGCTTACCTTCCCCACCAGGAAAACACACTCAGACAACTGGCCTCCTTCCCCCAACCGGAGAGAGGGGACCCTCAGACTGCCTGGTGCACTAGACCCCGGCATTAGCCCTTCTTGGGCTCCCCTCTCTCTCCATCCTCTCAGCACCCCTCACTCCAGCCCCGTTCTAGGGCCACAACTTTCAAAGTCCGGGTTGCTGTGTAGCTTCGGGTTGGGCAGACCCTGCGACTTTCTCTTTGTAGGGGCCGAGCCCCCGCCCCGCCCGCCCGCCCAGCCCTCAGAAGGCTGGGGAGGCGTACCCCGCACACCGCCAGCCAGGGAAGTCTCTGCCCGGGGTTCCCCGCCGTGCGCACCCCTCCTCACGGCCCGAGTAAGGGAGGCCCGAGCCCTCTCTTTCCCCCGCCGCCCCCCCCAACCCCCGCCGGGTCCCACTCACCGTTGTTGTCCCCGGGCGGCCCCCGGGTGCCAGGCAGCACGTAGGCGGTCTCCAGGGGGTGGTAAGTGGGGGCCGGCACCCCGCTGCACTGAAAGCCGTCCCCTTTGATCTTCTTCACCAGGAAGGAGCGTGGCATGGTGCGGCCGCGGGGGGCCCGGCGGGGGCGCTGGCGCGGGCCCCGGTGCGTGCGGGGAGCGGCCCGCCGGGAGCGGAGGGCTGTCTGCGCGGGGTTCAGCACTGGACAGCTCCCCGCGGGCGGGCGGGCGGGCCCCGGAGGCGGCGGCCGGGCTGGGCTCCGGCTCCGCTCGGGCTTGGCGGCCGCGGCGGCGGCGTGCAGACAGGCGAGCTCGCGAGCTGTGCTCAGCACTCCGGCTGCCGGCTTTATATGGGACGCAGGCTGGAGGAGATCAGGTGGTCCCCTAGCAATGGAACTGTTCAGCGCTCTAATCCATCAAATGTCCCCCAGGACAATCGCTTCGCACACGTTCCCCCGAATGAGCGGCGGTGGGGGCAGGCCAGGCGCGGGGAGCAGCGGGCAGGCAGGAGGGGAGAAAGTGAGGGCGAGAAAGGCACAGAGAGAGGGAGAGAGAGAGAGAGAGGGAGAGAGAGAGAGAGAGGAGAGAGAGAGAGACGGAGAGACAGAGAAAGAGGAGTGCGTATGGGGGATGGGGTGGGGGCAAGAGAGAGCGAGAGGAGAGAGGAGACACACGGAGAAAGACAGAAAGAGACATACAGAGAGAGAGACACACACGGAAAGAGGTAGAAATAGAAGCGGAGGCCAAGATAAAGACAAAAAGACACGGGAGAAGCAGAGAAGAAAGAGAGGGAGAGAAGTAGCGACATATACTCACACACCCACGGGAAGCAAAAAGAGATCCAGAGGCACAAAAAGGAAAGCTCCCCAGCGATGCAAAGAAAGGAGAAGAAAAGTGCAAGATAGAGGGAGAAGCTGAAGGGAGAGGAGGGAAGGCGGTCGGAGCGGGCAGAGTCCAGGCACATGGGGACACAGGGGAGGGGATGCAAAGAAAAGAGTGTGAGCTCGCCAACGGCAACCCTCCTGCCTCCAGTTCTCGCCCTTGCCCTCAGTTCTGAAGTGGCCAGTGTGGACACTCCGCCTTAACTAGAAGAAGTTGTCCCCCCACCCAGCTTGGCCTCCCACTGAAGCCCCCTATTGGGTTTGGGGTTCAACTTTTCTTCTCTCAGACTGGTGGGGGGAGCAAGTCCTTCATGCCGATGCCCGCCCCACTCAGCCAGTCCTGTTCTGGTGCCTAGCTCAGGCGGGCGCTGCAAGAGGAAGTGAAAATCGTCCAGTAATTAATTTCCCTGCTGCCAGGGGCGGGGGGTGGGGTGGGGGGGTGGGGGTTGGTTTTGACACATCTGAGGCTGTGTCTTTCCCTGAAGCGGGGAGCAGACAATAGAGACACGTGGACTGGGAAGGGAGAGGAAGAAAGGGAGGGGGAGCAGGGCTCCTGCTGGAACTCTTTGCAGGTCAGCTCCTTTGTCTCCTGGAGGATCTGAGCAGACCCCCCACCCCCCCGCGCACCTACCCCCTAAGTCTGGCCAAAACCTGGGGAAACTCCTATATCTTGGCAGGACCTAGGAGCAAGAGAATCAGCCTCAGGCCCAGAAGCTTCTTGGCGAAGTGCCATGGTGGTGGGCTGGTCTCAGCAAGTATGGCATGGGATGGCCAGTGCACAGGAGTCCCAGAATCAGACTCAAGGAATGCCAAGATCTCATTGGCCAACAGCAGTCTGTTTATGGGATGCAAGGCTAATGGAGCGGGGATGTGCTTTTGGGACTGGGTCATCCAATACCAGTTGAGAGGCTAAGACCCAGAGGGGGCCTGGAGGTATCCCAGGTCCCACAGTGAGTCAGCAGAAATTTCCAGAGACCCCTGTGGACTTCGGATATCAGAGTCAGGGGCTCATGCAGTCTTTGAGCTATGGCTTAGAAACCTCAGAATAAAATTTTGGTCACTGATCTTGCCAAGGCCTTGCATAATCTGGGGGTGTCAGGGGGCCTGTCATTTTTCTTGTTATAGAGCCTCATATTTTGTCCCTTGGGACTTCTTTTTTAACCTCAGTCACGATGGTTGAGGTGACCACATGCCCTGACTCAGGGCACACCTCATATTCCCTACTCTAGCTACACAAGTCTCCCTCTACTTCCTCCAGCTTACTGCTCTCTTGCTTATCTCTTGGCCCTTCCCTCCGTTTCACCCTAGCACACCGTTGCCTGTCCTCAGGACTTAGCTGCAGCATCACTTCCTCCAGGAAGTGTCCCTGACTAGGCTAACTTGCTTTGACAGGAGACAAAGCTGAGCTTCGTGAGGACAGGGATTCTGTTCCATGTTTGCCTTAGTAAACTCTTGTAGTATGTAGTATGGTATCCCAGCTCCCCTACATACTAGCCTTGGGACCTTAGGCAAGATTTCCTACTGATCTATGCCTCATTTTCCCCATTTATAAAATGGCAGTAATAATTTTTGCTAGCTCGGGTTGTTGGGAGCATTACAAAAGTTGCTCTATATAAAAAGTTTATAGGTGCTAGGAATATAATAGGTGTTCAATTCATATGGGCTCTATAGGTACAAGTTGTGCCTGGAACACTCAGATTTTATTTATCATATGCTTGGGTTCTGTGGAATAAGTGATGACCTAGACAGCCCTGGTCCCTGCTCTCTCAGAGGTGACATTCAAGGGACAGTAGATGGATATTAAACAAGAAAACGCTAAGTCAACAGTAACCTTTCAAATAGTTTTTCAGGGCTGTAAAGAACATGAAACTGGGTAGGTGATGGAAAGAAATGGTACCTTTAGACAGGGTGGTCTGCAAGGATCTCCTGAAAGAATTGACATTTGAGCTGAGACTCTTGTGATGAGATGGGGCCAGTCATGGGAGGAGCCAAGGAAAGAGTGCTGTAGGCAGAAGCTTCATGAGTTCAGAGCCTCTTAGACAGGGACGAGCTTGGGCCATAGAGGAAGCTGCTGACAGTTATTCATGGTGTATTCATATTTTTGAGTTTGGGATCTGAGATCTCTGTCCTCTAGGGGTGCCTAGTCCAGTGGGGTAAGTAACATAAGTGGGTGCCAAGGAACTCACCTCTGCCTGCCTGATGGTTCTACCATGGCAGCCTCCTACAAAGAGATGGTAAAATAGGGAGCTTCGTAAGATACTGAGGGTCCACAGTGACTTAGTGACAGAGCTGGGACAGGGCTCTTTTTCATCAGGTCCTCTCACTGGGCAGGCTGGAGAGGTAATCTACTCCTGAACTGACAGATAAAGGCCCCAGAGAAATGACGTATCCAAGGCCTCACAGCCCACTAATGTCAGGTTGAGGATAGGATCCCAGGTCTCTGACCTCCAGGTGGAAGATGGTGTGGGCACCTTTAGCAGATAAGAAGAAACCTTCTGTCCAGAATGTGAGGTTCAAAAATACCTAGGGGAATGGGGGAGGCTTTCAGTATGGATGAAATGGCCAGCACAGTTTTAACACTAGGACATCTGGAAAGGCCTTCTGTTCCCCAAGCCTTCCCCCAACACCAGCTTACTGATTTCAGAAAGTCCACTGTTAAGAATTTATTTCTACAAGTCACATCAAATAAAGAAAGAACTTTATTTTCAGGGATGTTTGCTGCAGCATCAGAGACTAGGATAAAATTCCCAAGCTGGAGAAATGGGCAGGGGTTGTGAAGAAGACCTCCACTTGATGGAATGTTCCATTAAAAATTACTATATGGGGAAAAACTCATGGAATTATGTTAAGTGGAGGTTGCAGAATCCAGAAGTCTCTCACAGCATGTTCACAACTATGAACCAAAATAAAAACAAACATGCGCATGAAAGGAGAGTGGTAAGACTATGAGATTTCCTCCTCCAACCCTTTTTGTGTTTTCCCAAAAGACCATAAAGTGATTCAGTTCACCAAGCATTTATCTTGAGTACTTGATAACTACTCTTTTATTTCTTAAGAGAAGAAATGATAAATTTTCATAAAACATGTCAGGGAATTCATTCTTCTGACTTTGGGAAAGATAGCACTGCTGGTGGCAAATTTCCCCCAACAACAACAAATTATTATTATATCAGCAGCAACATTAATGAGCAGCTCCACTTGCCTGGCAAGTGCTGAATGAACATTTTTACCTTTCACAGAAGCAGCTTTGCCAGGGGCTTTAGACGGAGGAATTTAGAGTCAACTTGCCTTCAGTTCAAGTTGGTGCTCTGACATTTCCCCGCTCCGATTCTCTGTGCTTCCATTTCCTCATCTGGAAAATGGGCTTATTTATAGGTTCTGTCTCACAACTTTGCAGTGATAATTAAATGACAATGTACCTGGAAAATGCTTGGAGCATTACACATAGTAACTTGACTTGATAATTGTCGCCTATTTTTATTTACATACCTTAACTCATCTAAGCTCCACCATGGCCTCATGGATGAAGGCTCTATTATTGTCCTGTTCTGTAGCTGAGGGTGAAATTACTGACTCAAGGCCACATGGTCACTTTGTGGAAGAGTTAGGGGGGTCTTGCTGCCTGCCTCCCCAGGGCTTGGCATAACAGGCCCAGCTGGTGGGGGCTGCGAGGCGTAGCCCTAGCTGCCCTACCTAGTCTGCTCCCACTCCATGGTGTTAGGAAGGAGCACTGCTCCGGGAGGCAGGAGCATGATTCCAGACGGTCTGTCCTCCCTCTGCTCCTCCTTCTGGCTCCAGCTTTCTCATCCGTTAAATGGGCATGGGACAAGATGGTCCCTGAGCTGCTGTCCTTTGCCGATAATGGAATCCTGTATGAATTCCAAGGAGGAGAGTGGCCACAAATGCATCCACTTTGCGCTGATTGGGCTCTTTCTCTGGTGAGCTTTACTTCCTCGGCCCTGTTTCTCCATTGTCGTTTATCCAGGCCCTCTTCCTGTGAGCCAAAGGAAAGGGGGTAGAGAAGGATGAAACTGAAACTGTTTCACAGCTCTGTTCACCAACACTCACAGAGGCCACTTGCCTTAGGTATGCAGTGGGTCCTCTGGAATCTGATAAATGCTGTGTACCCTTCTGGGTCACTTTGGTCTTCTAAGAAGCAGATGTGCCAATGGAGGTGGAAGTGAAAAAGATTTATTGGGGATAACGGCTGTGAAGAAAAGAGGGTGCCTTTAGACTAAGGTGCACAGGTCTGACACAGGTCTGACACCTGTGAAAGGAGAGGTGGAAGAAAGGAAGATTGGGTAAGAGTAGCTTTGTCTGGCCAACCTGACAGGGAGCTCCAGCTCAAAGACAAGTCCAACGCTATATAGAATTGCCAGGTCCACGTTGTGCCTGGTCCTTGGCTGGGGCTGTTCTGGAAGAGTGTGGCCTCGGCTCAGACACTGCAAGGTCAAGAGGGCGCTGCAGCTAGAGGCTCTCAGTGACTGCAGTGCACAGGAGAGCTGAGTGGCATGGCTGCTACATGTTTTTCTTTCTTTATTTAATTACACACAGGTCTGGGCCATGTGCCAGGTACTGATCTACAAACTTTACAAATATTGCCTTAGCTAATCCTCACACTTGTCTTTGAGGCAGACAGTATTGTTAGCCCCATTTGACAGAGGAGGAAACTGAGCCCAGAGATATTAAGTAACTTGTCCAAGGTTTCACAGCCTGTAGGTGGAGAGCAATGGATCTAATTCAGTCTGCTCCAGAGGCTGGGCTCTGGCCTCTCCACCACACTGCCTCCTCTCTAGCTGCAAAGGCCCTGGCAGTGAATTCTGGGAACCTTTCCATTTTCATTCCTCATGGACTCAGGAGCTCAGAGCCTCAACAGACTTTGGGAAGGGGCCAACTAGGGTGGTTGGGGTATAGTAGGGTCCCAGACCCTCCTAAAGCTTCTATCCTATTCCTTCAAAGCCTCCCATCTCAAGGCCTTTGCATATACTGTTCCTGCCACCCAGACACTCTCCCCTTCCCTCTGCCTAGTTGATTCCTCCTCCCATCATTCTCCCGCTTAACCCCAGGATCTAGCCCAGAACAGAGATGATATGTGGTAAGAAGGAACATTTATCAAAGCCCCAGATAATGATGCTAGCTGACATTTATTGAGCACTTGTTATGTGCCAGGAGCCAAATCCAACTGTTTTTGTGGATCACCTCATTTAACCATCACAGCAACCTGTGAGGTAGGGGCTACTGCTATCCCCATTTTACATATGAGGAAACCAAGGCTTAGAGAGGCCAGATGACTTGTCCAAGGAGACCCAGCTAAGTATAAGGATTTGAACTGGGCTGTCTGGCTACAAAACCCTGATCTTAAACTATGGAGCGCCCTCTGAAGGGCCCCAATAAGGCTAAATGCCAAGTGAGGGCCCAGATCTGCCCCATTCACTGTCAGATCCTGTCACCTACACTGCGCTGGGCAAGTAATAAGTATTCAATAAATAATTCTCTTGAATGAGTGAGTAAACTAATAAGTGAAAAATCTCCTTGTGACCCCCACTCACCTTGGTCCCCTTTGGTTGGGGGTCCTGTTGATTTGTCAACCTTCAAGATATCTCTACTTTCGGGCCCTTTCCTGATTATTACAGATTATTACAGACCTTAACACTCTCTCACTGGTGTCTTTTCTTCAAAACTGGAGATGTTCCTGGTCATACTAACCATTGTCGTCCCTGACAAGGTCACTCCTTAAGCAGCTCCCTGAAACCTTTAGAAAGACTAGTTGCAGGAATTTGATCGCCAGGCTCTCTGCTCGGTCAGGCGGGCTTGAAATGGGCCCCAGCATGGGTTGGGGGGATATAGAATGGCTAAAAGGTTCTTAGACAGGAGTCCCACATTCAAGCAAGTAAGATGATTCAGAGTTGGGCCCGGGTCACTCTGAGCCAAGTTTTAATCCTAGCTCTGCTGCCTCCTAAAACCGTGTCACTTTGGGAAAGTCACTTTTTTCTTTGTGCCTCTATTTCACGTCTGTAAACTGAGGCCAATGATAACACCTACCAAATAGGGCTGTAAGAGGCCTGGAGCATAGTTAGCCCTCAATAAATAGAAGCTCTACTAGGATAGCCTTTGGGATATCAGCATAATTCCCTATCCACTCCCATTTGACAGTTGGGTAAATTGAAGCACAGGACAGGGAAGTGCCTTCTCTGGAACTTTCAGGCTCTTGCCTGTCAGATCAATGCTGCCTCCCTCACCCCATGGTGGCCTCTACTGCTTCCCCCTCTTCCCCGCCAGCCGAGCCCAGAACCATCCTGAGCAGATGCTGAGGCGGCTGTTGGAGCTGCAGAGTTGGCATTTCCAGGCTCCCAGGGCTCCTGGAATAGAGGAATCAACCCCTCTGAGCACCCCCCGGCTCTGCCTCCTGTTCCCGGCCTCTGCTTAGACACCAGCTGGGACATATCAGCTTTTGGAGAAAGCCAGGAGGTAGCCAGGTGTGTGGAGGCAGGGAGCTGTCAATATTGACCTGTGCCTGACCCCAGACTTGGTGGGTGGACAGACTCCTAAGGAGTCAGAACATCCATGTGCCTCCAGTACACGCCTTCCAAGCCTCCCCTCCATCTCACCCCATCTGCAGAGGGGGAGGGCAACAGAGGAGTTAAAAGCATGGATAGCCTAGGTTCAGATTCCTCCTCTGGATTTACTAACTAGTTATCTAGCCTGGGCAACTTACCTCTCCCTTTGTACTTCAGTTTCTTTGGCTGTCAGGTGGGGATGTTGATATTAATAGTACCTACCTCATGGAGCAGACGGGAAATGAGTGAAGTGTGTGGGACACCAGTTTGCACACAGTTGGTGCTCAATAATGCCAGCCATTGTTAATTCTGAGTCCGCCCTCTTCAGTTGACCTCTTGGACATTTCAGCCCCGAGGAGTGTCTCCTTGTTGACTCTTTTCTTCCGAAAGACTTTTATTATAATCTAGCTACATACAATATTATACTAGTTTCAGGTACACACCATGGTCATCCAATAGATATATACCTGGAGAAGCGATCACCATGGTAAGTGAAGCAAATCATCTGGCACCGTATGACGCTATCACAGTATTATCGACTGCATTTTCTATGCTGCACACCACGTCACCATGACTTATTTTTTTATACCTGGAAATTTGGACCTCTTACTCCCCTCTATCTCCCCTCCCCCGTTTTTGATTTTTCAATTAGAGTTCACATTCAGTATTATTTTAGTTTAGTCTCAGGTGTACAGCATAGAGGTTAGACATTTATATAATTTACTAAGTGATCCCCCTGGCTAGTCCAGTACCCTCTTGGCCCCATACATAGTTATTTCTATGTTATTGACTATATTCCCCATGCTATACTTCACATTCCCACGACTATTTTGTAACTACATACTTCTTAATCCCTTTACCTTTTTCATCCCTCCCCAAATCCCCTCCCATCTGGCAACCATCAGCTTGTTTCTGTTTCTGTTTTGTTTATTTATTTTGTTCTTTGGATTCCATATATAAGTGCGATCATATGGTATTTGTCTTTCTCTGTCTGACTTATTTCACTTAGCATAATGCCTTCTAGGTCCATCCATGTTGTCGCAAATGGTAAGATTTCATTCTTTTTATGGCCATCCTTGCTGACTCTAATGGACAAGGCTCTATAGTGAAATCCTTCTATCCTGGCGCACAGTAGGGGCCCATTAAAAGGTCTGCTTGGCTGTGATATTTATGGAATCCTCACGACCATTTTGGAGTTGGAAAATGTTATACCCATTTTATAAAGGAGGACAGTAGGTATAGAGAGGCTAAAAAATTGCCCAAGGGCTCCCATCCAGGAAGACCTCGGAGATTTACTGAGCACCTGCTATGTGTCAGGCACTGTGCTAAGGGGCTGGGGACATAGTAGTGAATAAGACAAAGGCCTCTCATGCAGCTCACGGCCTACTGTGTTGACAGATAATAAACAAGTAGATAAATATGCCAGCTTACTGTCTACAAAGCACTGGGAAAGTAAGTGACATGAGGCAAAGATAGAATGGGTAAGAACTGTTTTGGATGGGATGGTCAAGGAAGAACACTCTGAGGAGATGGTTTTTGTGGAGTCCAGAGTGCAGCAGGTGCTTATTCAGGACATGGAGGGGGGATCCATTTTAGCATTGCTCTCCAGGTTCCATCTGCAATCCTAGAGATCCCAGGACTGGGGGCACCTAGGGCCCAGTTGCTTGGGTCAGGTTTGTAGTGAATAATGATTTCCCCGCCCCAGCTGGCCCACCTTGTAGAACAGTTAAAATAACTTGGCAAAGGACTTGAAGTCTCTGAGCCTCACTTTTCTCATCTGTAAAATGGACACTGATAGGCTCAGCACACATTCCAGAGAGCTGAGATGACTGATGGAGACAATCCATGGAAAGTGCCTTGCACAGAACCAGGCTCACCAGAAGCACCTGATCCGTGGTAGCTGAAGTGGACAGGCGACTTTCCTTTTATCTGTCCAGAACCTTCTAACACCCTTGCCTTATGCACCCCCTCCTCCCACTGGTGAGGTCCATATCGGCCTTCCCTGCTTCCTCTGCAGCCAGCAGTAGTCATGTGGCCCAGGCTAGCCCTGTGCCATTCTGTCTGGAGGGTGGCAGCCTGTATATTGAGTGTCCAAAAGCAGCAGGGACAAAGGTCTGAGTGTCAGTTTAGTGTCCAGTGTTGGTACAACATGAGCTCTGGCCTTGGAGCCTCATGGCATTAGCAGTGAAGTCTTTCCCAGGCCAGGGCTTTGACCCAGTTTGGGGATTTTTTTTCCCCTGGGTTTGAAGCTTCCAATCCTGGTTTCTGACTCTCTCAGAGATTCTTTAAACATATTTGCTTCCATAGATCCTGGATGTTTCAGCCCCCGGTGCTACTGTCTGGAAACTCCAGTGGTAACATTTTTCTCAGGCTGAGTAGAATTCACAATTCCACAGACTCCATCCTTTTGCCCTGGGTGGCCCCTTGGGGATAATATGCAGACATCCAGCTCTTTCCACTGTCCTTACCCCAAGGCTAGGGGCCTGGACTTGTTCATATTTGTGTTCCCAGCTCCTAGCACAACACGGCTCAGAGGAAATTCTCAATACAAGTTCATGATATGAACATATAAGTAGCACAGGCTGTGGAAACCAACTGCCCATCCTAGTTGCTTCCCTGAACCATGTTCCAGTTTTTTGATGTTTTTCTGAAAGTGTAGGGCCCAGAACTGAGCACAGAACTCTCAGAAACATGTGAGCAGAGCTGAGCAGAAAGGGACTGTCACTTCTCTCACTGTAGATATTGGACTTCTGATAACATGACCAGACGTTTAATAAGCTTGTTGGTGGCTGTTTGCCCTCACAACATACGTTAAGTGTTCTGTTTTTATGTCCCCTCCCATATTGTTGCTAAACCTCATTTTTCCACCTTTCTCCCTTAATCCCATTCTCACAATGGCATTGTTTCCTCCCCCAAACCCCCAGGAAGGACAAATTGATTACACCTTTAAGAGCCCACTTTGGTTGGTGGCAGTTGCCCGGAGCATGGAGTGGAGATGGATTCTGAAGTTGAGCTTTGGCTCAGTGGGGAAGAATGCTGTAATTGATTAATGATGTCTCAAGATACAGGAAGGGAATGCTCGTATGTTTGTGATGTACTCGTCGTTCCCTGTCACAGGAACTCCTAACCTGGAGTCCCTTGAAAGAATTCAGGAGTTCCATCATTAACTAGAATAGAAAAAGTCTTATATCTTTAATTCCACTAGCCTCTATCTGAAATCATTGTTCCTGGAAACAGGCAACAGACCACAGTGGTATTAACAGGACCTCTGACTTCATCACTAAAAGCAATCGCAGATATTTTCTTATCATATTACAGATGTTCTGGATATCTTGAGATGTCATTTATACTCATGATGACTTGGAAATGACAAGATTTGTAATTTCTAAATCTTATGTTGTATGATAAAGAAGCACAAGTATTATTGTAATACAAATTTGTGTTTAATATTTTGATAACTGTTTCGATAGAATTGGTCTTCTTTGTAATACTATGTATTTTATTTTATTGATTTTAAAACATTATTCCAAGACAGTGTCCATAGACTTCATCGGATATCAAAGGGTTTCATGAACTTTGGCCTATCAAGTTTAGGGCACTCCCTCCCCACCACCTTTCCAAGTTCTCTCCCTCATCGTAGTTCAGGGAGGGGAGCAGGAGGAAAAGAAGAAGTCCTTCAGAGCAGGAGAAACCGACTACACAGCAAGCTCCTGTGCCAGCTACACTGAGGTAATACGGGAGGTGATGGATCAGCAGAGGTCTTTAAATTGATAGCGAAGATGTTGTGCGGGCTGCTTCTGTGCCAAGGCTGGACAGTCTCAGGTTAGAGATGAGAAGTTGGTGTTTCCTAAGATGGTTTGAGGGAAGGAGGCTGAGCCTGACCTCCTACAGGTGGGGGAAGTAGTAGGCCCAGAAAGGTCCTAGATCATACATGCTTATGAGCTCAGAGACCCTCAACCTCAGGAGCCTGTCGATCGGGAGAGAGGAGACCCATTACATGGGGAAAAGGAGGCCCAAACCCCTTTGTCTTACATATGCAGCTTACCAATCATCACCTCATTCATTCGCTTATTCATGCATTCACTCATTCACATTTACTTAGTGCCTAGTAAATGGCCTAGTGATGTGTCAGGACCTAGGCAAAGGGAGACATAGATAAGACTCAGTCTTTCCTTCAAAAGACACAAACAGAAAGACAATGACAACATAAAGGCTTGATGCTCCAATGGGAGAAAGTACATTAGGTCCTTAACCTAGCCCAGAGGGATAAGGGAAGGCTCCCCAGAGGAGGTGACCTTTCAAATGAGTAGGAATTGACCAGAGCCTTGGGTGTTCAGGAAGAATGTTCAGGGTCCAGGGACGGCAGCACGTGCAAAGGAACTGGGGAAGAAAAAGGACACAGAGGACTTGCAAAGCATTCAATGCAAGGGGTGGAGGCGGTGAGAGGTGGCTGAAGGGGTTACACAGGGAGCTTGGAAGTCATGGTTGGACAGTTCCCTGGCTGTGGAAAGCAGGAGTGCCGGCCACTGCTGCTCCATCTGTCAGTGGCACTGAGCTATAACTTCACTGGCCTGGGGAAGTTCAAGGTCACTGTCTGGACTATCTCTCCAGGGCTGGCAAAGGCCAACTGGGAAGCTGGGACCAATGCTTGCCTCTCACGGCAGCGGCCACGAAGGTCCTTCTGCTCAGAAGGCCTGAGCGGGCCCTGTTCCTTTATTTATGGGCTGTGTGAGCAATTTGCTTCTTGCCGGCCGGCTGGCTGGGTGTGTGATGCAGGGATTACTCACGCCCCAGTTGTGGTCCGGCCTCTGCAGGCTGCGGGGGTAATGAGTGAGGTAATTAAGTGTAAAAGACAGGATCTTGCAGGGGAGGGCTGAGGGGGGCGAGCAGTCACTGGTTCTTTTCAGGAGCAGGGGAGTGAGATAATGTGGGATAATAGCCCAGCCAGGCCCTGCCCAGGCAGCCTGGCCTGTGCTGAGAGGTGCCCCCCAAACGGCCAAGACAATTCAGCCTTTTCAAGGAAAATAGGGGGGCTTGAGCAGGGCCCAGCTCCCGGGGGCAGCTGTATGGAAATGATAGCTCCTCTCCTTGGTCCTGTCCTGTGTTGGCTGAGTGTGGGGAGCAGGCGCCTTTGGCTGGGGGTGAGGCTGAGAAGTGGATAGGACTACAAAGTGTGAGGGACAAGGTGAGGGTTCCACATGGGGCTGGAAGACTGAGCTGTGTGTGGGGAGAGATGTGCTGAGAGTAGTAGGTGAGGCTGTTAGTGGCTCTAGAGTCTGACTCCTTAGGTGGGTACTACGGCATGGCCATTGGCTTAGCTCTGTGACATCAGCATAGTTGTGCTTCCTCTCTGGGCTTCTGGGCTCTCCTCTTTAAAGTGGGACAGTTGAAACAGTCCCTATCTCACAGAGAAATCTGGAAGATTGGCAAGATGAAGCATAGTACCTGGCCCACAATGAGTGCTCCATACATCTTGAGACAATCATATTCAGAATCAGAGAGCATTGGTCATTCATTCATTCATTCATTCATTATTTGAACACATATTTATTGAGTACGTACCATCTTCTCATGGTTCCTGGTGCCAGGAAAATAGCAGGGAATAGAACAGAGTCCTTTTCCTCTTGGGGCTGGCATTCTAAGAGGGGAGACAGACCATTAATCATTAAACATATAAACATATAAGGCCACACCAATGATCCTGCTTCTGAAATTTATTCTGTGGATGTATTTGGACATATGGAAATGAAAATATTCAAGGTTATTTACTGCAGTCTTGTTTGGCCTAACAAAATCACAGTTTTATATTAGGAGTACTCTAAAGATCTACTATATGTGAACTGATTAAATAAAGTATAGAATAACCAGAGGAATATGATACAGCCACAAAAAGGGTGAGACTACTTATTGTGCTGATACAGCAAGATCTCCAAGATGAACTGACAAATAAAAGGAATGTGAGGAATAACTTGTGTAAAAGAGGGGGAAATAAAAAATATTTTTATATTAGCTTGTATCGGTAACAAATGAATAATACTTGTTACTTGTGGAGAGGAGTAAGACTGAGAGACGGGTGAGAGGGAGACTTCACTGTGCACTTTTCTATAATTTTTCTTTTCATACCAAGTGAAGGTATTAATAGTTTAAAATTTTTTTCGGATTCCTCTTTCCTCCTTCCCTTGCCCTGTATTTGTTGGAGGTGGCAGGTGAGGTGTGGGACCACGAAGGAAAGGCAGCTGAGTGAGGCCATGGCTCAATGGGACAAGGCGTTGTACAAATACGTACGTATATCTACTGCGGATAACAAGAGCCGGGTTTCTCACTGTTGGAGAAGGGAATTGCTAATATGGACACAGGAAAGTCTAGAGTGCACCCCATGGTACTGGAATGGAGTTGGAGGGGTCAGTGTAAAGGCGTGGCTTTTGACACACAAACAAGCATAAATGGAAGTGTGTGTGTGTGTGTGGCATTCATATAATACATGTATTTCCCAGCTCTGTCCACAAAGAGAGCCCAGGAGCACTGGTACCCATGGAGCAGTGAGTAATCCTAGGACCCAAATCTTGGTTTCTAAATGTAGCATCCTCCACTGAAAGGAACCAGGGCTCCTTGGGAAAATGGCTGTTTTGAGGTCTGGGGCAGGGAGCCTGGAACATCTATTTGTGCTATGAAGTAAGTAGAAATACTCAAGTAATGCTGGAGACATGTCCAAAGAGCATCAGAGCTGCTGGCCAAATCTGGGACAATTTGAGCATCCAAACAATGACAGCAATAGATCATAGCGTATTGAAAAAAATAGGACTCTGTGAATCCACACTGATATTATGCATGCATACGTACATACATGCATATGCACAGAGGAAGAGGAATTTCTTACCGTAGAATGTCTAATAAGAAATCTAGAAGGAAAGATGGAAATATGGTAATAATTGATTTTGGCAAGAAGCATCACTGGATGTTCAAATGAAAGCCATTGTGTGAAAATGCGTTATGGACAGGATATTTACATAGCCTTAAAGTATCTCCTCACAAGATAATATATTAATTACAAAGGGAAGGAGAGTAACTTATAGTGGAGAAAGAAATAGGGCAAATACTACCATCAAGTGATCCCAGGTAACATCACCTGTATGGGACAAATGGGCATGTGCCTCCTGGTGTGCTGCACACAGAAAAGCACAAAGTTACTTCTGTGATGTTCCGACCAAAGATGCAAAAACGAAATCTAATCACGAGGTACCACAGGACAAACTCCCAGTGAGGAAACTTCTACAAAATAATGGATCTGTAATCTTGGTAAGTGTCAAGAAAATGAAAGGCAAGAAGAAACTGAGGGACTGTTCGAGATGAAAGGAGATGAAAGAGATAAGACAACTAAATGCAATGGGTATTTCTAGATGAATCTTTTGGCTTATTATAAATGACATAATCATTGGGACAATTGACAATAATTGACTGGCGTCTGAAGATTAGGTGATAGTAATGTATCATTGTCAGTGTCTGGATTTTGATTATTTTATTGTGGTTATTATATAGGAGAGTTCCCTTGTTTGTAGAAAATATGGACTAAAGTATTGAGTCATGGAAATTGGATTAGTAACTTATTCTTAAGTGGTCCAGAAGAAATCTATACAAGAGAATGATGAAGCACGTGTGTTTAAATGTCAACATTCTGGGTAAAGGATATATGGGAATTCTTTGTACAGTGTTTGCAGCTCTTCTGTAAGTTTAAAATTATTTCAAAATAGAAAGTTAAAAAGTTATTTAGATGAGACTGAAGCCATATAAAGTCAGGTAAGTAATAAGTGTTAGGTAGAAAAATAAAGTGGGATGGGAAATAGCAAATGAAGGAGTGGCGCTATTCTAGATGGTGTGGTCAGGCAGGCCTCCCTGGGATGGGACACTGGAGCTGAGACTTGGGTGAAGGGAGGGAGTGAGCCCTGTAGATATCTGGGGGGAGAGCCTTCCAGGCTGAGGGATGGACCCATCAGAGCAAAGGCCTAGGGTGGAGCCAGCTTGGCACATGTATTTGTTCCTATTACCATGTAACAAATTACCACAAACTTAATGGCTTAAAACAGCACCCATAGAGCCTTACAGTTTTGTAAGTCACGTGTCTGGCAAAGTCACCTGTGCTATATAGCATAACCTAATTGCAAAAGTAAACTCTATAAAATTTCAGTTTAGGGGAGTGTGTTTGACAAGTGCACCTGGTAGCGGGTGGGGAGGCTGGCAGTCTTGGAGGCCCTCTTGGAATTCTGCACACCATAGTAGGGGATCTGAAAAACAAGGAAGCCAGTGTGCCTGGAGAAGAGTGAGCCAAGGGGTAGGAAAGAGCAGGGTATCTTAGATGGGAAGACACAGATAAACCATAGAGCCCAATGGGAGACTGAGGTCCAAGAAGTGGCCTTGTGCATTTTGACTTCTGAGTAAGGGGAGGGTCATACCAATTCAGCAGAACTCACATGAATTAAAGAGCAAGCCTGGGGTAGGACTTTATAGATGATTTCAGTCAAAGGAATGCCTACCTAAGAGTGGCCATTGGGGAATCCTGGGCCACTGGGCATGAGTGATGAGTGGGACAGCTTCATGCTTTTGGCCCAGCAGGCACAAAGCAAGAAGCCACAGGCTGTTCAAGGATCCATGGAAAAGTCTGAAACCTAAAAAAGTTGGCTGGGAAAAAAAACTCACCAGAGTTAAAGCTATATAATTTAATTATCTACGGGAAGCGTTTTGCTTATATATGTGTTATGTTTAATGTGACTGCGTTTTGTTTCTGTTTTTAATGGCTGTATTTATTTTCCCACAGTATCACACACAGTGTATAAAATAAAAAGGTGCAAAAGGGGATGCAGTGAAAAGTCTGTCTGCTATACCTGACCCCCAGCCACCCATCCCCCTGCCTTGAGGCCAATTTCCTGTGCTCGGAAGTATTTTATGCACATCCAAGTGAATATGTATATAACCTTACTGCCTCCTTTTCACAGTAGTAGGGCTCCACCTGCTTTTTCCCCACTCGGCAATGTATCTTGGATTGGCTCCTGTGGATCTGCCATTCTTGTGTAGTGCAGCAGCACTGTCTGTTACTGGGATGATCTGTCACTTATGAACACTCTTAGCATTTCCCTAGCCCCTCCCTCCCCGATAGTCACTGAAGATCTACTTCCATTCAGATGATGAGCATGGGATCTGGCTTGCCCAGTGGCTGCCCAACAGGGCTGGGTCACCCACCACCCTAAGAATGTAGAGGAGTTGAAGCCCTACCCTTGGGGCAGATGTTGTTCAAAGAAAGTCAGAACACAAGGTGGAATGAACGTGAATTTATCTCGTGCCCAGGGCCAGAGGACTGAGGGGAGGACTCAGTCCTGCCGATCTGTCCATTGTTGCCCATATGTCCGGTGCACACATGTAGGTTGGTCTAGAATGTCTATAGGAAGGGATTTCTGGGTTGTGGAGTAAGTGCAAAATAATGCCAAGCTGTTCCTCGAAGTGGTTGTCCAAAGTGACCCCCCCATCACCAGTGTCGTAGAGTCTCCTTGTCCCACAGATTTCATTTGAATTTGTCCATTTCTTTTAAGTTTTGTCTATCTAGTAGTTGTGAACTTAGCTTTTAATTTGGATTTTCCTAACTAAGGTTGTGCATCTTTTCATATGTTTATTGGCTATTTATGCTTTATATTCTTTATATCTGTTCACATTTTCAGACTATTTTACTTTTCAACTGATTGTCTCTGTTTTATTGATTTATAGGAGCTCTTAATATATTTTGGATACTAATCTTTGTTAGTTACAAACATTTCCCAGCTTGTGGCTCATCTATTTACTATTTTTATGGTGAACCTTGGAACAGAGTCTTAATTCTAATGTAGTTAATTTATTAATGTTTGCTTTTCTGGTTTGGACTTTTCGTTTCTTGTTTAAGGAATTCTCTCCAACCTAAATCCATCCATCATACACACACGCACACAAACACACACACATGTATAATGGGACATAGCATACATTATATTTTGTAACTACTTTTCTACTTAACAATATAGCAAGAACATTTTCCCATGTTTAAATTTTCTACAGCATCACTGGTAAATGGTTGCATAGTTTTTCATTGTATGGAATACTATTTACTGAAATCACCTATTAGTTAACATTTAGGTTTTCAACTTTTCAGAATAACAATGCTGGCAAGAACATCTTGCAGCTACTGTGGTCCACATTCATGGTGATTTCTTTTAGATGGTGTCCCAGGAGAAAAATTGCCCATCCAGTTAAAGGTTTCTGATACATGTTGCTAAATTTGCCAAAGTCTCACTTTTGATACCTTTCCTGGAAACAATATACTATTGTGTTGAATTGCCCTGCCCAAGAGTCTGGAATCAGCAAAGTAGACGGATGGCACTGGGTAGGGGTCCTGGATACTGCGTTTTGAGCGTGGTGTTAGCGAGCTTGGTCGGTTGCGAACAAGTGCGTAGACATCGTCACTGGTGGGTAAGGACCTTCCCCGCTGCCTTTCTTCTCATGCCCCCACAAGTAAGATGCCTTTATTAGGTGGTGCTGAGAGAGAAGAACGAAGAAATGCCAAGCCAACTGGCTTGAATGATGGTCTCTGCTAATTCATTGCATTTTGAAAGGGTATAAGTAGCTGCCTCAACTAGGCCCTTTGTGAGTTGAGCCAGAAACGGCATCCCTTACAGCTGCTGCCACCTGGCTGGGTGCATGCGAGGTTCTCATGAAATGTTTGTCCAGTGACAAATGAATTTTAAAGTCCTCCAGGGAACTCTCAGCTTGAGAACTTGAAAACCTTAGAGCAGGACTCCCATTTTGCCAGGGGTATCAGACTTTTAACACTTAGACATTTATTTTAGCACATATCAACATATATTCTCTTTTTAAAATTAGTAACTCATACTAATTTTAATTTATGGCAGTGGTATAGTTTCCCATTAGTATGAGTTAGCTTTACATTTTTAAGTGAAGCAATTTTAAGAAAAATATTAAATAAATTGTATGAAATACAGGACAATATGCAAATGAGAGTGGGGTGGAAGATGGTAAGATTATGTAGAAACTTTCAGAAACTCTGCCTTAATGGAAACCTCCTCCAAAGGAGCCTAATACACATCTGGGTTGGGTCAGGGACAAGCAGGGCCTTGGGATTCTAAGCAGAGGGATCTGAGAGGCTCTAGCTGGGGTTCTCAACCTCTGGGGCATGAACAGGTAATGGTCCTTGGCCTTTTAGGAGCCAGGCCACACAGCAGGAGGTGAGTGGTGTGTTGGCCAGCAAAGCTTCATCTGTATTTGCAGCCGCTCCCCAGTGCTAACATTACCACCCCAGGCCCACCTCAGATCATCAGGCATTAGCTTCTCATAGGATCACCAATCCCTGGTGCCAAAAACATTGGGGACCACTGCTCTAGAGGATGGAGATGTCACATTTGTTGGCTGGACAATCAGGAGAGGTATGCAGAGTTCTTTGTGGTATTGAAATCATATTGAAAATGTGTACTTTCCTCTTTATGTCACTTGTGAAGTTTCAGGCAACGAGTAGCTTACCCCATCACTCTACAGGGGGGAATCGAGGCATAAAGTGAAGAAGCAATTTGCCTGTGGTAATGTGGTGAGTAAAGATGGGAAGAAGACTTGGCCCCAGTGGTGAGTTTGAAATTTGTGGAAGAGTGTGGCCAGACTTGGACCCCTGTCACCAGGACGCCCAAGGCCCTTTCATGATGACAACAACAACAAAATCCATTAGCATTTATTGAGTGCTTACTGTGTGCTGGCTCTGTGCTAAGCAACTTTGGCTCTCTTGATGAAGGCTTTACACTAACCCATCCATCATTATCTCCTAGAAAGGGTCGAGGGAGGAGTTATTGATTCATGGTGCCTGCTCTTGTAGAAACTTGAATTCCAATAAGGGAGAGGGGAGACAGGAAATAACCAGGGGAAGACATAAATAAATGAGATAATTTCACATAATGATAAATGCCATGAAGAAAACCAACAGTATAATATGATACGGTCTCTGGTGGTAGGAAAAGGACTGCTTCATATGAAGCCATCAGGAGAGGCTTCTTTGAGGAGAAGCAGGAGCCTGAAATGGATTGGATTTGAACTGCGGCCACTCGAGAGCTCTGCTTGTGACCGCAAACCTACCCCACCTCTGTCTCATGTGGATCACAGAATGCTTCTTCCAGAGACACCTTGCTCTCTTGTGAAGAATCCTGAAGTCATGGCTTAAGGGTGAGAATGTCTGGGACTCAGGACTGGAGGGATGGTAAGATAGAAACATGAGCTGGAAGAGGTCTTACCCTCAGGGCTGCCCTGCCCAACTCCAGGGGCTCTGTGTTCTTGGCACAAACAGAGTTGTGCAACACTTGGAGGTCTCTCTAGGTGATTCCTCTGGCGAGGTGAGAGCCTAGGTCTCAGAGAGGAGACCAGCCCTGCCAAGAGCTGTTGCCTACAGTTGTGTAAGTTGTGCTAGGTTCAGGGGCTCCCAGCTGGGGGGCCAAAAGGCTGTCTCGTGTCCTGCTGAGGGGCTGCCTTGCACCAGGAAAAAGAAATGCCCGTTTCTAATTTACACAAAGAAATTCTCTGGGCGAGTGGGGCCCTCAGCCTGGTGCAGGATGGTGGTAGAGATTAGCTCCCACATCGCCTGCTCTTTCTCCAGTCTGCTTCCAGGCTTTGTCCCCACTAGCCCAGGAGGGCAGGGGGGTGGAACATCATCACTATCTGAGAACTGTGGTTCTCCTTGATTGCAGCGAGTGATTCTTTGCAGTCCCATTGCAGGCCTTACAGGGCAGCAAAGAGGAAGGGCTGGGACTCCCTGGGGTCTTTGTGGAGCTGCTGGGAGTGGGCAGGGCCAGGGGCGGGGGTAGCCCAGAAATGCCTTATCTCCTCTGAGCCAGTGTCAGCTCATGTCCCCGCCTATAACACAGGCTGGAGCTGCCAGCCTGAGACTGGGGACCACAGTGAATTTGCATTTATATTGAAGACTTCTGTTTCCAGGGCCTGGGGTGGGGAGGGGAGGAGGGTGGCCACCCATGCTCAGCTGAGCGAGATGTGGGAAAGGAGGGGCCTACAGCCCTGCCCTGCCAGGGGCACGGGGAAGTGGCCGGTGGGCTGGGCCTGCCTGGCTGAGGAACAGTGGCACAGAAGGTTCTCTGGGCACAAGGCCGGCCCTGACAGCCTGCCCGTCCACCCTCCCAGTCGCTTGCCAACATCAGCTGGGAGTTGGCTCTGCCCCGTGGGCTTGGGAGAAAGGTCAGAGGCCTGTGCCAGCAAGGGACCCTGTGAGGCAAAAGCACTCCTATGACTTGAATACAACTGAGTGTCATCCTGTTGTATGTACCCTTCTCTCAACCCGGGAAGTTGTTTCAGCCGAGAAAAACAGGGCTCACAGAGGCTTAGCAATTAGTCCAGGGTGATCCAGTTGAAACCCAGTGCCCCATGGAGCTGCCTCCCAGTGACACTCAGGAGATGTGTGTGCTCTGGGAGTCACCCTGTGACTTTGGAGCAGAGAGATGTTGATACCCCGATTACATTTTATTTCTGGAGAGTCAAAGGAGCTCATTCACAGACTCATGACAGTGTTAGGACTGTTAGGTTTTATGATGGTTTAGAAATCATGTTTCGTTTTATGAAGTCCATGGTCATGACCAGATTCTGATCAGGTTTCTCCTGATTTTGGAGAATGCAGCTTTTCCCTGTGAGATTTCATAACGAGGAAAGGAGGACAGAAGGAAGGAAAAGGAAGGAGGTTGGGAGGGAGGAAGATAGAGAAGGAGAGAAGAAAGGAATGGAATGAGGGATAGAGGAAAGAAGGAAGAAATGGAAGGAGGGATGGATGGAAGTAGGGAGGGAAGGAAGGGGAAAGGGAGTGGTGAAGAATGGAAGGAAAGTCAGAGCAGAGCTGTCCCAGCCCCTGCAGGTGTGCTGGTTGCCCTTATGTACCTAGTGCTGTTAAGGGCCCCCTCTGTGACCCTTCCTGGCAGTTGTATGGGTTGGTGCTCTCCTTCCTGTCATTCTGCCCCTTCCTCTACAGTTGAAGCTTTCTGACTGACAGTAGCAGGCTGAGCTCTGCTCTTGGTGAGGGTTCCAAGGAGTAGAGGTCAGGGCCCAGCTGAGATCCTATAGCTCAGCATCAGTGACCGGTGACCGATGACCAGGCTTTCTCTCCAGTTCTCAGTGCTTAACTGCCTCTGGAGGGGAGCTCTGCCTTGCTCTCTGGGTTCTCTTCATTTCTCCCTCCCCCACCCCACCAGACGGAGGGCTTGGCCCCATTCCCCCAGCCTGTGACTGTGGGCTTGCAGCTGACAAACCTCCTGGTCCTGGCTCTCTGTCCTGCAGTACAAGCCCTCCCTGTCTGTCACCAAACAGTCAGGACGGCCTGTTCCACCTGGCAGGCTGGCTAATGCCCAGTTTAGTTTTGGGAAGTGAGGACTAGGTCTGACAACTCACTGCCCGGGTTCTAATCTTGGCTGTGCCTCTTCCGAGCTGGGTGGCTTTGGGCAAGACCCTTTGCCTCTCTGAGCCTCTGGCTCTGAATCATAAATGGGCATATTGATTGGACCTGCCTCTTGGACTGCTGTGTGGATTATATAAGATCATGCATGGAAAGTGCTTGGCTTGGCGCCTGGCTTCTAGTAAGCACTCAAGACAAATTAGCTCTTATTATCCAAGCTTTATCTTTCAGTGCCTCTCCTGGCTAGTGGGGATGTCAGGTTCTAAGGACTTGTCCTTGTACCTCCTCCATTAACTTCTTTTTGCCCAGCCTCACCTGACATGACTTTTTTGACACATGTAGGATTGAGCCCGGCTGCTATTATACTATTGCTACTTCTCCAATGTGGTGAGTGTTAATGATGAACCAGTCATTCTTCAAGCTGTTTTAAAGTACTGCTGCAAATTCCTGAATACCCCTATTGTCAAGAGGTGGGGTCTATGTCCCCTCCTGTGATTGCTTCCAGGCATAAAATTGGGCACAAGTGACACTGTGTGACTTCTGAGGATAGGTTAGAAGTAGCCATGCCACTTTTGCTTGGGTCTCAGAAGACACTCACTCTTGGAACCCAGCTGCCATGCTATGGGAAGTCCAGGACCCAAGGAAAATCCACACACAGTGTTCTGGCCAGTAGCTGAGCTAGTCTTGACTACCAGACATATAAGGTAAGACATCTCTAGGTGATTCTAGCCCCCAGCCTTCAACTCTTTCCAGCCGAGGCCCCTGACATTGTAGAACGGAAAGAAGCCATCGCCAGTGTGCCCTGCCTGAATTCCTGACCCTATAAGAATCTGTGAGCATAAGGAACTGGTTAGCAGCACTGTTTTGGGGTGGTTTGTTATGCAGCTGACTCGTTGAGGCTTCACGACATAGAAGTAGTTGTTATAATCATCTTCATTTTATATTATAGATGAGGAAATGAAGACCCAAAATGCTTTGTCAAGTTGCCTGAAGTCACCGAGCTCATAAGAGCTGGGATCTGTGCTCCTGCGTGTGCTTGAAGCTGTGCACTGAGGAATCAGGCCCCTACAGGACCTGGCAGGCCAGAGAAGTGATTAGATGTTCATTGGAGGGTGCTGCAGGCCTGCGAGAGGGCACAGAAGTGGTTTTTGTGAGATTACCAGAGGGTACTAAGAAGCTTTCTTGGGTGCTATGTTTAAGGTGGACAAGAAGGAGCTAGACATGGCCCATGAGACTAGACAAGCTATCCTTCCATTGTCCACTGTCTTCTCTCTCCGCTGCCTCTCAGAGCTGTGAAAGCAGCAGCAGGAGCCCTGATCTCAGGCCCCCATGCACTCTGCACCTGTCACAGCTTGGCCCAGCCAGAGACACCAGCCAATTGGGCTAACCTGGGCTGTGCCTGCAGATGGGCAGAGCTGGGTGGCAAAGGCTAGTAGCTTCTGGGCCAGTGTGAGCATGAAGTCCCAGGAGAATCCTCTACCCTGTACACTTCAAGGTGGGCCACAGAGCTCCAAGATCATTTGTGCCAACTGGGTCTGTTTGTTTTGGAGTTGGCTGTGAGTGGCAGAAAGCCCAAAAGAAGAGTGACTTAAAGGAGACTAACACTGATTTTCTTATAAACAGTCTGGAAGCAGGGAGTCCTAGCTAGTGGGAATGTGCTGGGTTGAGCCCTGCTGTGACCACCTTACAGCAGCAGGGCTAGCAAGGTGGCTCCGTGATTCCCAGGGACTCAGGCTCCTTCCATCTTTGTTGTTCCTTGTGGTCCAAAATGGCTGCTCATTTCCAGCCATCATATCTACATTTTACCCAGAAGGAAGGAAGAAGCAGCAAAGAATGCTCCCCTTCCCTTTAAGGACTTCTCCCAGAAATTGCATGTGGTACTGGACTTATTTCTTCTTGGCCAAAGCAGAGACACATGGCCACACTAACTTCAAGAGGCCAGGGAGTGTGGTCTCTGTTCTGGGTGTCCATGTGCCCAGCTACAGCAGGGGCTTCTAATACTGAGGGAGAGGGAGGAAATGGACGTGGGGAACCATCATCCATGCCAGCCATACCTGGCAACCTGGCGGCCAGAGTGAGTGTTTTGAAACTCAGATTGGATCATTTTACTTCCCTGGTTAAAACCATATTGTAGCTCCCACTGCTATGATAAAGGCTAAATCCTTATCCTGCCCTCAGGGCTGCCTGATCTCACTGTGGCCCACCTCTCCAGCTCAGCCTCCCCAGTGCACCCCCTGACACTGAACTCAGACCAAGCCCACGCCCACCCTCCCCCTGTGCTCTGATTATTTGGAGAACCCATACTCAGACTGGGTCAGCCCCAGAGGCAGTTAATGACTATTAGGGCTGTGGTTATAAAGCCCCTACTATGTGCTGGGTACATACATACATTTTTGTTTTGTTTTAATCCTCACAATAGCCCCATGAAGTCAGTATGATTAGAAGCCTTTTTTACAGATAAACAGAAATGTGCTGTGTCAGGCCATGTTGTGACTGCCTCACGGCAGTGCCCTGCTAATGAGAATGACGTCTACAGGCATAACGTTTTATAGTCCCCACAATTCTTTCCCTTCTATCATCTCATGTAAGTGAGGAAACGGAGTCTTAGAGAGGGACAGAGAATTCCCCAAGGTCACAAAGCCAGGCGGTAGCCACGTCCCGATTGGAACCCAGGTTTGCCTGACCCCTGCCTCTTGGTAGCTGCCCCATCTGCCTCCCCTGGGGAGTGAGTGAGGGTGGGCCACACTTGCGCTTCCATGGTCCTGGAGAAGATGGCAGAGATTCCAAAGTCCAGCTTTCAGATGAGGAAGCAGAAAGCCCCAGAAGGAAGGAACTTGTCCAGGGTCCTACACACCATTCAGGGCACTGCTGGCAAGGGAACCCAGTCTCTTCACTCCCACTGTGGAGATCTTGCACACCTGGCTCATTTATGCAGCAGAGATTTATTGAGCACCTACTGTGTGCCAGGCACTGTGCTAGCCTCTGGGATCAAAAGGGGTGAATATGGAGCTGATGTTGTAGGGAGAGACAGAACTAACCAAATAAATCAACGGCTACTGTCTTCCCTCTTATTTATTTTCTTCAACAAATATTTATTAACTATATTTTCTGTAAGATAGACACAGTCCTGACTCTAGCAGTGGAGACAGGCACTCAATGAGGAGACACATAAATAAACAAGATAAATTCAGGTCGTAATAATGGCTGAGAAGAAAATAAGGTTAAGTGCTGGAGAGTGAGGGGGAGAGGAGGGAATGGTAGTTGATTTTAGACGGGGTAGTCAGGGAGGGCTTCTCCAAAGAGAAGCTGAGATTCTTGAGCTGAGACCTGAAGGGTGTAAAGGGGACAAGCAGGGTGATCTAGGTGGAGGGAACAGCAAGTGTAAAGGAGAGGCAGGATGAACTTGGGGTGTGGGAGGAGGGGCTGAGAGGCCAGTGTGGGTGGAGAAGGATGCGAGGGGGCAGTTCAGAGGGGGAGGCTGGCAGGGCTTGGGAAAGGCCAGGGTGCCATCAAGGGGCACTGCATAGAGAGAAGGGATGACTAGACCTCTCCACAAGGCATCCCTCAGGGAGGTCAACCTACCCCTGCATATGGGGGTTTCCCAGCCAGACCACTGAAAGGTGGGGGCCAAGCACCTGCTGGCCTGGCACTGCCTGCCTCTGTGGAGATAAAGGCCCCAAGCCCCCTGCAGTGGAGCCTTCCCATCAGCAGTGCCTCCACCTGCACAGCCAGGCAGTCCATTGTGTGCTGGCTCTGACCAGCACAACTGGTGCTCTCACTGGCTGTCCTGATTTAGGGGCTCTTCCTGGCTGGTTCCGGGGCCTGTTTCCTGAAGTCCACCAGCTGGGACTAGGCTGGCTGAGGAGGAGAAAGCAGGCTCAGGCTCTGATGGTGCCCAAGAAAGAAGGCACCCCTCACCTTGGCAAGCCCATTAGACAATGAGAGAAGTGTCCTGAGCATCTTTGAAACCCCAGACCTCCCTTATCTGGCCATCCTTCCCCAGATGGCAAAGAGCATGGGGCTAGGCAGGAAGCAAGTTTCGAGTGCCACTTTAGCTGCTATGTTTGGAATTTCTCCCTTTCCGGGCCTCAGTTTTCTTATCTGTATAATGGGAGGGTTGACCTGGCTAAACTCATGGTATGGAGTCTAGAGACAGACCATCAGAATCTTCAGTCTACCATGTAGTGGCTGTTTGAATCTAGCTAAATTACCATCAGTGTCTCAGTTTACCCCTCAATAAAATGTGGGGTATAATAATGGCACCTATTTCAAGGGTTGTGTGAAGATTAAGTGAGTCATGTGTGTCTGGTGCCTGCCTCATGGTAAGTGAGGTCTTTAGAGAGCTGTATTGGAAAGAGTGGAGATTACTGGGTCAGTTTGTTTGCAAACTTTTTGGCCTTTGTTTTTAACAGAGAAGCTCTGCATTGCTCAAGAGAAATTTTACTCAGAGTCCCAGCTGTTAGGAGGAGATGGAAGGGGGGCTCCTGCCCCACCTGCTCCCCCGTCTCTGTGTCAACAGCCCCCAAGGGGGCTACTGGAGCATAATTTGAAAACTCTTGCTCGGTTTGTCTCCTTCGGCTCATAGTCGAGGAAACTGAGACTCAGAGAGGGGCAGGGACCAGCCCAAGCCCCACAGGGAGTGAGTGAGTGGCTCAGCCTAGCTTAGCACCCAGGTCTCCTGGTTTTCTCAGTACAAGACAAGGGACAGGATCGAGAGAAAAGCAAGGACCAGAAGCTGCTTAGGGGACTGGATGCATTGTGGTATCAAGTCATTAGCATGCAAATGACATGCAAACAAATGCAAAACAGCATGTTTTATGCTAATTTGCAGAGTCAAGAGCGACATTTTTGGTAATAGGGCAGCAGTCCTGGTCCCTGGGCATTGCCGAACATGCGTCCCTTTTTTCTTTCTTTCTTTCATTATTATGATCGGGCCCATAAATCTTGGTTTGGTTGTGATCCCAATCTTTCTCTCCTGCAAGCCCAGCTCTTGTCACCTTCAAGGGCTCCCTCTCTAGTCCCTAGAGACAGACCTGGGCAGTGAGTCAGAGAACCAGGACTCAGGTGCCACTAGTCAGCACCAGGGGGGTGAGCCAGTCCTGGAATATGCTTCTTGAAGAGGGGGCCTTGGTGGGAGTCCAATGGGGTTGGGGACCAGGGCAGCCACTACTCTGTGCCTGCTGGCCTCTGGGCATCTGAGACATGACCTCTAGGCCTCCCCAAAGCCATCCCTAACCGTAGGTTCGAGACTTCATCTGAACTTCCAGGGCTACTGTGGCTTTTATGTTATTGTCCTTTAGAGTTGGCTAGCCTCACAGGATGAGCTGCCCAGGGAGGGCAGGGCCTGTTTCTTTTCTTCTCAGGATGCTCAGTACCTGAGACACACGTTTGTGATGTGTTTGGTGTTGGAGGACTGAATCAACACACAGAGATCAGGTGGTATACACGTGGGCGAGTGCACGGTCTCCGAAACCACACAGCTTGAATTCACATACTTTCTGAGAAAAACGAGTTCTCATAGCTAACATTAACTGAGCACCTACCATGTTTCAGGTGCTTTGCTGTGTGCTTGCTGTTTACGCTCTCACTGATAATAGTATCCTATAAAGTGAATATTATGATCACTCCCACTTTATGGAGAGGTTAAATGCCTTGCCCAAGGTGACATACCAAGGAGAATGACTGAAGGGGCATTATATTTACCGAGGATGAGCTCCTCACCAGGCAGTGGTTCAAAACCACTCAGTAAAGCTACTGTTACAGGGCACCAGGGCCTCTTCCTGCGCTGTCAGTGTTTCAACAGTGTTAAACTTGACCTGAGCCCTGGGCTCCTGGAATAAAAGCGATGGTTAAGAAACCCCTTCCCAACCTTTTGTTTTCTGAAATCCTTCTACCTTTCTGTGTTCAGGAAAATGGCTTATCAGCAAGCAGCCACCTTCCACATGTGATTTAGATAAGACTGTCCTTTTTTTCTCTTGATTCTCTATGATTCAGGGATGACTTCCTTGTTGCCATTTCCCCTTTTGCCTGAAACTGCTATTAAGGTCAGACAGACCCTCCTACTTCCCAGTCTTTGTCTCATGGTTGATTGGCTGAGATTAACTATTTGTCCCATTTGAAACAAGACACAGAGATAAACATTTCCTGCTTCCCTGACTGACGAGACTTCCTCTGATTGCGAGACAATCCCAACTCTAAATTCTGGGACCTGTAACCTGTCTACCCTTCCCTAGAAAGTCTAAGGCAATCCTCCCCCCCTTTCCCTCCCCCCCACACTCTGATCTGGGGATCTGGGATGCTCCCGGTATTTCAAGAGCTGGAATAAAGCCTTCCCCATTGTGCGGCGTATTTTGTCTTTTACACTTTCTAATGTGCCATTTTCCACCTAAGGCTCTGGGGGCCGTGTGAGGGTCCTGAGTGTGACCTTGAAGCACTTCCTAAGCACCTCTGTGCCTTGCGCATCTCCTCGGTAGAGCGGGATGCTCACCGGCCCTCCCTCCAGGAGGCGACCCAAAGAGATCACACCAGGAAGCGCTTGGCGCAGATCCCGGCCCAGAGCGAGCGCTCCAGAAATGTCAACCATTGTGCTTGCGGGAAAGGCGGGGAGAGGACCTGGACCGACCTGCCAAGGGACGCACGGCGGGCGAACGCACGTCTGGAGGCCCCTGTCCCTTGCCGCGCTGGGGGTGCCGCGTGGCCTCGGCGCCCAGATCGCAAGCTGGGGCGGGGGGCGCACTCCTTACGCCTGCCCTCGCCTGCCCTCGCCTCCCCTCGGCGCCGCTCGCCTTTGATTCCGGCGAGCAGCGCGTCGCGGAGCAAATTAACTTTCTGCAGACTTCATCATGCGCGGCCCCGCGGCCCGCCCCCGCCCCGCGCCGCCAACTTGATTGGGCAATTAATCTTCGCGCCCCCACCCAGCCCTCCCGGCCGCGGGCGCCCCCCCGGCCCCCCCCCGTCGGGGGGCCGCGAGGCCCGGCCGCCGCGCTGCCGTCTCGCACCCCATCAGCGCGCCCCCGCCCCTCCGGCTGGGTCCATCTGTTTGAGCTCGCAGCCCTCCAGCGGCCGGGACTGGGGGGAGGGGGCTCGCTCTCGGGCAGGGAGCCAACACCCCCCCGACGCCCGGCGCCCCATGTGTGACGAGTGACCCTCCCAACCCCCGACTGACGCGCGCGCGCGCGGGGCGCCCAATTACGCACCGCGGTGGTGATTAAGAAGGAAGAGGGCACCGAGCACAGCAGCGGTCTGAGCAATGGGGAGGGGCCTGCCCAGCACTGTCCAGAAAAGAGGGGACCGGGCCACCCAACCTGCACTCTAGGGGTGTAACGCCTGGTTCCTGGCTTGGGAGGCTATGAGCTCCGAAGCCTGCGGTGGTAGTTATTGGGGGCCGGGTCGGAGGGGGGGGGGCGACGGAGTCCCTCAGAATTTGCCTGAAAATTCGTGCCTCTTTGTGCATTTATCTGGGTTTTGCCAGCAGTGGACCCAGCCTCAGAAAAGCAGCCTGTTATTCCAGCAATGTTGAGAACCGGAGTCCTAAGAGGTGTTTCAGATAATAGCTTTGTGCCCAGGGGTGGTGGAGGTGATGGACTGAGACCATGCTGGTGCAGCACTGGGCATACAACATGTGCTCACAAGTGTGGGTTCTTGGTGTTCTCTGTGGTTTTCCCTGGGCCAGGGCAGGGGCTGAAGACTGATGGGTGAAAGGTGGTGCTGGAAATGGGTCCCTGAGTTTCATCTTGCTCCTGGGCTGGTGGGGTAGAGAGTGGTGTCGGGCGTGGGCTGAAAACTTGTGGTCTGCGCAGAGGTTGGGGCTGGGGTGTGTGTGTGTGGTCCTTGGGAAGTGTCTGCACCTGTGTTGGAGGGGTGTGATTTTGGGGTACAGGATTCACAGATTTCATTAGTTCTCAGAAGAGGGGTGTGGCCCAACGTGTTCGGAATTCTTGTGTACATGGCAGGAATAGCTGCTTCATCTGGGTAGTCTACCAGCAACACTGAACATTCACTGTATATGGAGTCCACAGTGACAACACTAGGACAGCATGAGCAAAACAGAAGCTGTTGGCTGCCCTCATGGACTCACTACCTACTTTGAAAGATGGATGAGAAACAAGATCAACACATAAAACATGAGGTTTAGTGGGTGATAAGGGCTATAGATAAAACAAAGCAGGATACCTGATTAGGTGTGTGGAGCCCCTGCTGGACACCCCTACCCTCACCAGGATTCCCTATGGTCAGGGCAGTGAAGGATACACTCCTGGGCCTAGAGATATAAGGCCATCCTGACCCCATAAAATCTACATATCTATTCCCTAGGATCCAGCCTCCCCAGCCAGTTCTGGGATGACGGGCAGACCTCAGGCTGCTGTGGCTTCTCCCCCTTATTCCTGTGGAGGTGGTGGTGGTTCCCTCTGATAATGACAGCCTCTAGTCTTGCATGACCGACAGGCCATATGGGCCCACAGTCCAGAAGGGGCCCTGTGAACAGGAGCTGAATCAAAATAGAAAAATATAACCTCCCTTCCCCCTGCCCCCATCCTCTCTTCACTCCCTTCATTCCCTTAGACCCTGAGGCCATGGGTGAATAGTTTCTCAGTCCCTTTGCCTTGCTGAGCTGAGTTAGTTAGTTGAATGTACACACCTCCTTATGGGTACTAAAGTTAGGGGCACCCAGAATCAGCAAGTGGAATTTTCAAAAAGTGCTGTTTGACTCTGAACCACCCACCTCCACCTTACCCCTTAGGTTTAGACCCCTCATCAACTCTGGTCCCTAATTCTGATGTTCTGGGTTTAAACATCCCAGAATTCTAACATTGTAGGGTTCTGACTTTCTAGGATATTAACATACTATGCATCTTACACAAACATTCTAGATTTCTATTTCTGCCCTTATGTTCTAGAATTCTGGGTCTCCAATATTGATTATTTTGGGGTCTGCCCTTTGAAATAACAACAGAAAGACTACATGTAGAGTAGCATAATACTAGTCATAATAACGGCTTTTAATAGTTTTTCGATTATATTATTTAACAATTACTTTTAAAAAATAAGTGTCAGACACTGTTCTAGGCATTATACAAATAAATTTGAATAAATATACATTTTGTTAGAAGGTGATATGTACAGAAGAGAGGGGTAGGGAGTGAAGGGTAGAATTAAAATCGATGATCAAAGTAGGATGCACTAAGGTGACATTTGTTTTATCTTTCTATTTGTCCTTTCAATTATTTAGATTTGAAATCTTAATCTATAATTGTGGATTTATTCCTTTCAGTTCTATCAGTTTTTGCTTTATATATTTTGAATCTCCACCATTAGTGGCATAAACATTTTAAATTGTTATATGCTCTAGATTAATTGATCTTGTAACCATTATGAAATGACATTATCTATCCGAGGTAAGATTCTTTGCACTGAAATAAACTTTGTCTCACATTAACCTAGCCACTCTAGTGTTCTTGTGGTTGGTGTTAGTACAGTATATCTTTTTCTATCCTTGGACTTTTAACCTGTGTCTTTATATTGAAAACGTACTTTTTTGGTAGGTGGCACATATTTGGGTCTTTAAAAAAAACAATCTGACAATCTCTGCTTTTTAATTGCGGGGGGAGTGTTTAGACCATTTACATTTAATGTGGTTATTGACATGGTTAGATTTAAGTCTGTCATCTTGCTATTTGTTTTCTCTTTGTCCCATCTGCTCTGTTTCTTTTCTTTTTTTTTCCTGCTTCATTTTTGATCAACTGAGCCTTTTTAATTCCATTTCACCTCCTTAGTTTGTTTATTAGCTATAATTCATCTTGATATTTCATGTTGCATTAGAATTTATAGTATGTATCTCTTACTTATCAGTTTATTGTCAAGTGATATGTCACTTCATGTGTAGCATAAGAACTTTACAGTAGAATACTTCCATTTCTCTTCTCTTGACTGTGATGCTACAGTTGTCATACATTTTACTTATGTAGATGTTAAACTCCACAAAACATTATTATTGTTTTTGTTTAAACAGTAAGTGACCTTTTAAAGGCAAGTAAATGATAAGAAAAAAATCTTACATATTCCTTTGTGTAGATTCAGATTTCCATCTGGTATCCTTTGCCTTCTGCCTGAGGGTTTCATTTATCACTTCTGGTAACGCAGATCTGTTGGTGAAGAATGCCTTTAGCTTTTGATATCTTAAAACATCTTTATTTCACCTTTATTTTTGAAAGATGTTTCAACTGGATATAGAATCCTATGTTGACACTTTTTTTCTTTCAGTAAGTTAGAAGATGTTGTTCCACTATTTTTTCCTTTCTGTGATGTCTGAGAAGCAGTCTTTATTACCCTTTTCCTTGTTACTCTGTATTTAACAAGCTTTTTCTCTGTGACTTGTTTCTAAAATATTTTCCTCTTTGTCACCAGTTTTAATCACAATGAGTAATTTTCTTCCCATTTCTTATATTTGAGGTTTGTTAGGATTCTTGGATCTGTGAGTTTATAGTTTACATCATATTTGGAAGATTTTCAGTTTTTTTTTCCCCCAAAATATTTCCTTTCCTTTGGGGATGACAGTTATACACATATTAGGCTGCTTGAAGTTCCACGGCTCCTGATACTCTTCTTAATTTTTTCTTTATTTTTTTCCTTCTCTGTTTTCCATTTTGGGTAGTTTCTATCTGCTATGTTTCCAGATTCACTAATCTTTTTATCTGTTGTGTTTAGTCAGCCATTAATCCCAGCATATTTTTCATTTTAGATATTGTAGTTTTTATTTCTGAAAGTTCAATTTGAGCCTTAGTATATTCTACATGTTTCTAACTTTTGAACCTGTAGAATATGGTTTTAATAATTGTTTTAATGCTCTTTTTCGTTGCCTCTTTGTTAATTCTGGGTCAATTTTGTTGATTCATTAGTTTTCTCATTATGGGCCATGTTGTCTTGCTTCTTTGCATGCCTGCTAATCTTTTTTGGATGCTAGAAATTGTAAATTTGACCTTTGCTGGATGTTATATTTTTTTATATTTCTACGAATCTTGAGTTTTGCTCTGAGATTGAATTTGATCTTTTATGTCTTGCTTTTATGATTTGTTGGGCGAGTGTAGAGTAGTGTTCTCTTGAGCACTAAATCTTTACAAATACTGAGAAAAGACCTTCCTGAGTACAGTAGACCCCCTTCTCAGTGGTTTTCCTTTCTGTGGTTTCTGAGGTTTTCCATCAGTCAACCATGGTTCGAATATATTACATAGAAAATTTCAGAAATTATTTGTAAGTTTTAAATTGTGTGCTGTTCTGAGTAGCATGATGAAATCTCAAGCCATCCTGTTTTTTTTCACCCTGGAGGTGAATCATCCCTTAGTCCAGCGTATCCACATGTATTCACTATTCTCCCATTAATCACTTGGTAGCCCTCTAGGTTATCAGACCAACTGTCACAGTATCACAGTGGTTGTATTCAAGCAACCCTTATTTTACTTAATAATGGCCCCAAAGTTCAAGTGTTGTGATTATAGCAATTTGAATATGCCAAATAAAAGTTGTAAAGTGCTTTCTGTAAGTGAAAAGGTATGTATGTATTGGAACAAAAACAGTATACATAGGGTTTGGTACTATCTGCAGTTTCAGGCATCCACTAGGGGTCTTGGAACGTATCCCCCAGGGATAAGGGGGACTACTGTATTTTAACCAGTGTACCATAAATTATGAATATTTTTCTTTCTTTTTTTTCTATTTGTTGCTGTTTTGGTCCTATGAAACTGCTGGTTACTGGTCTCTAATCTTTTCCATGGTTTTTCCCAACCCAGAGTAATTTTGTCAAACAAAAGTGTCAGCCGGTGCTTAGCCTAATACTCTAGGGAGAATTTCTGCAGATCTCTGGAATTCTCTCTGTGTACATCTCTCTCCGCACTGATACTATGTCCTGCAAACTCTGCTTTCCTTGGTCTCCTTGGACGCTCAGCTGCATTTCCTCAGCTCAGGGAATTTTCTGGGCTCTGCCTGGGTGCCCTTTCCCTGTAATAGAATCTGGAAATGGCCCTGTGCAAGTGTTCCTGGGAGTGTTTGAGGAACCGAAGAAAGCCAGTATGGCAGGAGCAGGGGGTGTGGGGAGAAAGGAGGGGGAGTGAGGAGATGAGGTGCCAGCTTGAGTAGGACCTTGTAGACCATGGAAATAATTTGGTTTTTATACCAAATCAAATGGGAACTATGGGAGGGTTTTGGGCAGGGGCGGAATATCTTTGGACATATTTTACAGGATTTCTGAATTGACTAAATTAACTAAAAGGAGCAAGAGTGAAAGCTTGAGGCAGCTGGAACCAATGTACTTAACCCTGCAAGAGATGATGGTGACTCAGATATATAAGAGGACAAACTGTTAAGGGAATTATTAAGTAGGAGGGAGGCTGAGGGAGGCCGGGGAGCTGTCAGTGTTCTATGTCTTGATCTGGGTGGAGGTTACGTCATGTGCACACGATGTGAAATTTATTGAGCTGGATGTACATGTCCAGTTGTGTTCTCACCTACGTGAATGCAATATTTTAATTTAAAACATAAAATACAGAAATGGGGTGGCTTGGACCAGGATTATCAGTGGAGGTGAGGAGGAGTGGGTAGATTCTGCATCTCTTTTATAGGTAGATTCAATAAGTTTCGTGCCTAGATCTAATGTTAGATGCCAGGGAAGGAACAGCGCTCAGGATAATGCCTTTGGAGGGTTTGAGAATCTTTATTTTTTTCCTTCAGGAGTGTAGTTTGTGTGATGTATTCTGGAGATACCAGTGGCTGCCTTTGCCTGCAAGAGGTTATAGCCTCCCTGAGGGTGAAATCAACAATAAAGAAATCAAAGCCAAGATGAAGGGAGAGAGAGGTCTTTGCAATAACACGTCAGGACCTGGATCCAGTGGCCCTGAAGCCAGTACCCTGGGCTTCTCAGTTATATAAATCAATAATTTCTTTTTTTCTTTTTTTTTTTTCTTTCACTTGTAACTGAAGAGTCCCTACTCCTATAACTTCCTCACATGCTCTCTTCTGTCTACATCCCAGGAACCCTCTATAGAAGCCATATCCTCATCATTTTCAACACCTGCCCTCAACTTTTTTTTTTCTGGGCCTTTGCTCCTGTCATCCCTCTTTCCAGAATACCCTTCTTTGCTTTGCTTTTCTGCCCTCACATCAAAACTGTCTTCTCGTTCAAAGCCATCCAGACTCCACCAGCTGAAGGTCGGAGCTGGCGGGGCCCTTAGACACCGACCCTCCACCCCCACTCCCATTTTACGATGGGAATACTGAGGTTATTCTGTGAGAGGGGGGCAGATTTGTGGCCAGGATTCCAGTGTCCTGACCTCCTCAGGGGCCTTCTACAATCCTCCCTATTCAACTTTTTCTGTCCCCACTCTTGCTCAGGGCTGAAACTAACTCTTCACAGCAACTTACTTTCTCTGTCAAGCTTCTGGCCTTCACACGTGCTGTTTCCTCTGTTTGGGTGCACTACTCCACCCTGTTCATCTGGACAAGTTCCTATTTTAACTTAGAGACTTGACTCAAGGATCAGACTTTCAGAGCCTTCCCTTATTTTGGGTGTGGAGATGGGGGCTGGGAGGGGTGAGGGGATTGGGGGGTTTGGGGGAATGGGAGGGTAGGGGACAGGAGTCTGTGTCCTGCCAGGTGCTCCAACAGCTGCCTCTGGTACCTCCATGAACCCTTTTGTCCGCGTTGCGGGTGTCTGTTTCCTGTCTGCCTTGCCTTTCGGGCAGGAAAGCTGCACTGGTTGTTCTGGCAACAATAAACACAGAGTGAGAAAGAGCACTTCTGGGGAAGAGCACTGGCCTTGGAGGCAGACTACCTGAGCTCCAGTTCAGCCCCCAACACCTTCCAGCGGTGCGAGCTTTAGGTAAGTCACGTCCTCTCTTTGAGCCTCAGGTGTTTCAGCTGTAAAAAGGAACCTGAATTTGAATCCTGGCTGTGTGACCTTGGGTAGATTGCTTAAGCTCTTCGTGCCTAAGTTTCCTCATTTGCAAAGTGGAGATAATAAATGTACGTGGCTTGTATTTGTAAGCATTAAATGAGTTAATGTTCATAAAGCCTTTAGAATCACATTGGTACATCTTATAAGTATCCCAAAATGATAACCATTAAAAGAAAACCTTGCCTTCCTGAGGGGAGAGCTTGACAAACTGTAAAGAGCTACATGAATAAACTATGATTACTCTCAATAGGGAAGCTGCCCGAGGATGGCTGACTCTGACACTAACCAGTCGTGTAACCTTGAAGAAATCAGGTCACCTCTCTGGGCTTCAACTTTCCCATCTATAAAATAGAGGGGTTCGTCTGGGGGCTGTTAGGGTTAAAGTTAGAGACTCTTGAGTCTTATGCCCATATCTGTGGAGTAGGGCTGACAATTGCATGTCTGTCATGGGCTCAGTGAGGTTGATATGGGACAGTGTCTGCAGAGCACATGACAGTCATGCCTGCCATAGAGTGAGTGCTCAATACATGTGCCTATTGTTACTGCCACTTATTCTGGCCCTGAATATTCAAGGGTTCCCTGAGATGGGGCCAGGTGGGAGATGAGCTGGACATCCATTAAGAAAGTGCTAACGTGTCACCCTACTCCCTGTCTAAAAAAGCGAAGGCAGCTGTGTGGCCCCCGGCCAGTGTCTGCTTATCTCTGAGCTTTATCGGATGGGCTGTGGCATCAGCAAGGAGGACAGGGATCACGCCCGCTGGAAAAAGACGGACATGGCACCACTGTGTCACAGGGATGGGCCGTGCCTGCTTTAGTGGCTCTCGAAGGTCTCAGATCTTCCAGGGCCATCAATGTCCCTGCCACATGTGACTACCTCAGAACTATTACCTGCCACCTACTGGAGCTTGGGAGGGAAGAGAAAGCTTAGGTGGGAAGAGAAAGCAAGATCCAAATCCTGGGTGCTCCCCTCTTGCCATGTGACCTTGGGAGAACCTCTGTGGCTCTCTGTCCCCGTTTTTCACTTGTCACATGGTGAGGCTTTGAGAGCCTTAAATGGGAGACTGCACTGCCAGTGAGGAGGGGTGCTTGCTGGGCTAGGCTGGGCTAGGCTGGAACAGGGAGCTGGTAGCCTGAACCATTCTCCTGGACCTTTCCCCAAGGTAAGTGAAAAGCAGTTGGGAGCATAGAGGTCTTTCTCCAGGTCCTGAGGGTGGAGTACAGGCTGGCTGGTGGAGTGCTGGGGCTCATCTTCGGATGGAGACAGATTGGCAGACAAAGGGGAGGCAGGCGGGAGGGGCTGGGGTGTCCCCGGGGAAAGAGCGTGTGGGAGGGGCAGAGGGCAGGAAGGAAGAAGGCAGGGCTGTGCACAGCCTCATAAACGCAGGCCTGCAAAGTCTCTAGATGGAGGTTGAGTTTGGACCCTTGCCGTGAATGCGGTGGGGAGGGGCCCTTGTTGGGTCATCCACCTGAATTCTTGAAATAAATGGGGGAGGGACTTGTGGGGTACAGAACTGCTAACTGAGCTAAAACATCCTCTTCTTCCCACAAAACACACGCTTGGTCTTACTGCTACTGTGCCGTCTTAACAAACAGCTCTCTTGTGACAGCAGTTCTCAGGGTAGAGTGAGGCGTGCATGTCTTACGGGTTCCCAGGTGATGCTGATGCTGCTGGTTCTGGGACACACTTTGAGGACCACTGCTCCGTGGAGTGTTCAGGCAGTTTGGGTTCCCCTCACTGCAGACACTGAGATGGAGCCAAGAGAGTAAGAGACACGATGCCTGTGAAAGACAAAGGGGGAGAGCGCAGAATCGGGCAGGGAGATATGCAGACCACAGATATGCAGGCCTGGCATTGTCACCCCAAAGGGGAGCTCTGGAGAAGAGTTCGTCATCATAGGAGCCCCACATTAGGCAGAAATGGCCAGGCCCTGGTTCGCCTGCTGGCTCAGTCATTGGCTGGGATTGCCTGGGAAAAGCACAGCCTTGATTCAAAAGCTGAGATGAATCCTGAAGGTGCCACAGCTGGAGGCTATCAGCTCGCTGTTCTCTTCCCGCCTGAAGGACATGTTCTTTCTTCAAGGGAGACCGAGCACCTCTTCTATCGCTGCCAAGGGTGTCTATTGTGTGCCAGGCTCTGGGTGGAGCATTTACCGGGATGCATGCAATTTCAGACCCGGAGCAACCTGATAACTCATATATAGTTGTCCCCATTTACTAGATGGGAAAACTGAGGCCCTGAGAGATTAAGTCATCTGCCCAATGGTGAAACCAGGATTTGAACCCCTCCTGTGCCACAGCGCTCACTCCTCTCAGCTTCCCTGGGAGGTAAAGATCATCAGCCCCTTTTATGGCTGGGGAATCTGAAGTGCAGAGAGGAATCTGAAGGTCAGTGACTTGCCTGACTTTGCAGATGCGGTAAATGGAAGCTCTGGGATTTGAATCCTCTTCTGACCCATCTCTTCTAATTTCTAGCTGTTGTCTCTTGAATACTTTTGGGGGATGTAAAAGCAGAATCTTGGGCCTGGAAGGAGCCTCCCTGGCATTTGACCAGTGGGGACACTGAGGCCCAGGGAGGTAATCAGCCATGCCTCAGTGCCTCTCTGTGCCCTAAAGGGGCTCCCCGTTATGTGGGAGGTGTTACCCACCTGTTATTCATGCATTCAGCACACAGCCATGGGCCTCTGTGGGTGAGCCCTTCAACCCAGGACGCTTATGGTGCCTTGGGGAAGAAGACATAGATACAGGTGGATGTGCGGCTTGACCATTAGGCAAGTTTCGGAGGAAGAGTGTGACAGCCCATTTGGCTGTGTCCAGGCTGACTTCTGCAGCCCAGCCCTGCCTGCTGCTGAAGCTGATACTTGGCGGAGGGCTCCACCTCTCCCAAGACAGAGGCTGGAAAGTGTGGATGCTGAGAGGAAGCCTCTCAGACTGCTGGCTCCGGCTAGCCCTGCTCCCCAACCCCCACCCCATGTTACTAGCCTTGTGACCTGGAGGGCTTCCTTCATCTTTCTGATGTGAGATTCTCCAGCTTTGAGTTGGAGACACATCTCCCCTGAAGGGTAGCTGTGGCTAGAAACCAGCCCTCCAGGCCAGGCACACAGCAGGGGCTTCTCACCTGACAGGCCCTCCTGGACTTGGGCTTGGACCTCCTCTCTCTGGCTCTGGGCAGCTGCTGGTCCACCAGCTCCTCTTAAGGAAGCCACTGTCTCCAGAGGACCCCCCTCTCCTGGCCTGGCATCAGGGCTGTCCCAGGAGCCTGGTGTGAGACTCGGGAAACAGTTCAGTGCAGGTGGGGGAGGGGGACAGGACAGAACTGAATGTTCACCTCTCCCTCCTCCTTAACTCTCCACAGCTGTCCTTCTTCCTTTTCTCCTCCTTCCATCATTATTTTTCTTTCTTTTCTTTTTCTCCCTCCTCTTTTCTTTCCTTGTTTCTCCTCTCCACCTTTCTTTTGTCTGATCATTCTTCCCCCTCTCCTCTCTTTTCCCTTCTTTCATTTACATTATGATTAAGAGCATGGACTCTGGCTGCTTTGGCTTCAAATCCCAGCTCGCCACCTGCTGGCTGTGTGACCTTGGGCAAGTTACTTAACCTTTCTGTGCTTTGATTTCCTGAGCTGTAAAATGAGATACTAATGATATCTCTCTTGAAGGTTCTTGTGAGGAGTAACTTAGACCAGGGCCTGGTCCCAGTGGCTGCTAGGGGAGTCTTAGTTACTCACCGTTAATGTTCTTTTTCCCCTCCTCTCCTCACTGTCTGCCCAGACTCCTTCCCTTCCTCCCTCCACCTCTCCAGACCCTGTGCTCCTGCACTTACCCCTCCTCTGCCAGGCATCTTGGGCCTACTTCCTGCCCCTGCCCACCCTGCTGCCCCCTCCTTCCCCTGCACACAGAGGAGGGAGCCCAGGCTTGGGTCCAGGCTGCTCCATGAGCAGTTGCAGAGCCAGGTGGTTGGAGCTCTTCCCTGAGCCCCACCCACGATGAGTGCGAGGAGCTGCCTTTGTGCCACCGGGTGACAGCCTTTCTTGGCACCTCATTTGGCAGAACCATATATCTGGCTCGGGTACAGCTGAAATGCTCAGCCTGGGAGGCAGTGGCCTCGGAAGGCAGGGTGCTCTGGGCGCCCTTGTCATCCACCAGCATTACCCTGCATGAAGGGTGTTCCCAGCCCCCAGATAGACTGACAGCCTCACAGGGCCCCTGACACCCAGCATGGAGCCCACCACACAGCAGGGGTTCACTTAGTGGGTGGGCACAGGGAGTAATATCAGTGAAGGCTTCTTGAGTCCTTGCTTTGTGCCAGTCACTGCTCTAAGTGAAAATTCCCTTCGTTTTCACAGCAACCCTGTGTGGTGGGGGTTGTTCTCACCCAGTTTTAGAGATGAGCAAACTGAGCCAAAGAAAAGTGTAGGAAGTTGCCCGAGGTTAAATGAGTGAATAGAAATGACAGCTCCAGGAGGAGGAAACCAGGAAAGTGACTGGCCCATGGTCGCGCAGGTAGTAAGTGAAAAAAAATCAAGACTTGAAACCAGGAATACAACACTCTCACCTGGCTGTGACTACTGTCAGGATAGTGGCTGGCACTCAGACCCATCTCCCTGGCCGCACTGGGCCTAGGCCAGGAAACGCAGCTGACCATAGGCGGCACCACCGTGTCAAGGGCGGTTCAACCCGTGCCTCAGTCCTCTCCACACTTCTTTGAGAGTATTGCTCTTATTTTTCAGCTGAGGAGCCTGAGGCCCAGCGAAGGCAAGCAACATGCCCAAGGTCACACAGCTAGTAGGTGTGACTCCGGAGTCCCACTTTCTGTCTATCAGGGGGTAGGCCTGGGTTGGGAGGGCTAAGAAAGCGGGGCGTGCCCCTTCATTTTGTTTCTGCTATCAAGGCTGGAGCTTGGTGCCCTTCTGCCCACCATTGACAGAAAGACCTGGGCACAGGTCTTCTTATTTTTTCCTGGAGGTCATGCCTGGCAGGAATTACTGTGTTCATCCTTCTTCCCTCCCTTCTGCTTCTCTCCCACCCCTCCCCTCCCCTTCTTTGTCCTTCCCTCCCTTCCTCCTTTCTTCCTTCCCTTCTACTTTTTTATTAAGGTCTAAAATATACACAACAAATACCTACAGCACACACATCTAAAGTGTGCAATTCAATAAATTTTTACCTATATATTTGTATAACTACCAGCCAGATCAAGATACAGATCATTCCCACACCTAGCAGGCTCCTTCCTGGCCATCCCCCCATGTTACCATTATTCTGATTTTTATCTCTAGAAATTTTGCTTGTTCTCGAAATTCATGTAAGTGCAATCATACTCACTTGCCCATTCAACAGATGAGGACAGTACAGACCAGAGAGGGGAGGTTGGTTCGTTGGCAGCTCAGAGCCCAGCCCTCTAGCACACAGCTTTGAGCAGAAGAGACACAGGAGGCGGACACTCTTCAGCCCTCCCCAGTATGCTCTGCTTTATTTGTGTAATAAGAGGAAGTGCAATTCCTAGCTCCCTGCTGTTAGGATGGCCAGACACTGCCTGATATTGCTTATCCAGAGGGTCTTACAGGAAACCTGGGGTTTTTGCAATCCAGAAAATGTGTGGAGGGTTGGCTCTCTTCATACTCACCAGGGAGTTGCTTGCTGTCTGTACTGGACCGAATATCCTCTTCTTCCCCAATTCATGTCCACCTCAGGAAGTGACCTTAGAAATAGGGCTTTTTGCAGATGTAATCAAGTTAAGATGAGGTCATATGGGATTAGGGCAGACCTTAATCCAATGATTTAGTGTCCTTTATAAGAAGAGGAATATTTGGACACAGGCACAGACATACAGAGAGAATGCTATGTGACGATGGAGGCAGAAATTGGAGTGATACTTCTACAAGCCAAGGGATGCCAAGGATTGTGGGCAATCCCCCGAAGCTAGGAGAGAGGCATGGAAAGTTTCCTCCTTAGAGCCCTCAGATGGAGCATGGCCCTGATGGCAACTTAATTTCAGACTTCTGGCCTCTAGAACTTAGAAGTGTTAGACAATACACTTCCGTTGTTTTAAGCCACTCAGTTTACTGTACTTTGTTATAGCAGCCCCAGAAAATGAATATGCAGGGTCTAAGCCTGAGGTCTCAGGAGCTTCCACTTTTGACCCCAGCTCTGAGCACGATCCACCCTAGGAAAGAAAACCCAGGATACACAGAAAAGTGGCCAAGGGCCCCCAAGCAAGAGCCCACATCACAGGGCACAAATGCTCAGCTTGTTCGGGGTGAAAGAAAGAATACCTCTCCTCTTGGGTGTCCACTCTAAAAGCACAAACCAAAAATGTATCTCGACAGCTGCCCCTTTTGTGTGACACGTGTACATTTGTGCTTCCCCACAACCGTAGAACTAAGTGTGCAGTTGCCACAGCAGCCAACCCCTCTGCCAGGGAAAGTCTGCTTTTACCTGTTATTCCCATTTTACAGATATGGAAGTTGAGGCTCTGAGGCATTAAGTGACTGAAGCAGCAGAAGAAACAGCTCAGGCTTTGGGACCTTGTGATTTTAGGTGGTTAATCCCCTGCCCCCAGCATTCAGCTGCTGAACAGTAAGTATCAAGATGCTCCAGGGACATGCATTAAACTGGAAAAATGTTAAAGCAAACCTCATCTGCGGTGTTGTGTAATTTGAGTTGAATAAGAGAAAAATGTGAATGCACCTGATACACAGTCAGTGCTTAATAAAGACTTGCTAGAGGTCTCACAGCTGGTGAGTGTGGGAAGGGAAATTCACATCCAGATCTGTTTCACTGCAGAGCCCATCCTTTAAACTTCTGTGTGAGGCCTGGTCCTGGCGCACTGAACCTTCAAGAGAGGTTAACTGGGTCAAAGTATTATTTTCAGCAAGTCGAAAACATGAATCTCATACAAATATGTAGTGAACACATATCAAAGGTTTATTTAACTCATTCATGAGGGAACGAGAAGGATGGTACGGCTGGTTCAGTGGAGGACAAGATGGCAAAACTGGTCAGGCAGCAAAAATTTTTACTGATGGACAAAAATCATTTGCAACTGCATCTTTTACAAGTTAATGTGGAACTTCACCAAGTAGGGGCGCTGATCAGTAATGAATGGCAAAGTCAAACAAAGGTGCATTGGCTAGAGAATTGGGTGACTCAGGCAGGCTCATCAGACGGTATCTGTAATGTGACATGGAAAGGACACACAGACTTCCTTTTGTCTTATTTCCAAGTTTTGAATATTTTTATCTTTATAGCTGTTGTTATTATTACTATGATTATGATTCCAATTCTCTACTGAAAGGCAGCTCGCAGACCGCATAGGTTTGCAGAAGCCCAGGAGCACACAGACCCCACTCTGCCCCCACTCACACGGGGACACAAGGGCAGGGCCTTCACTCACAAATGATAAAATGATGGCAGTCCAGGACGCACACAGGTCAGGCAGCAGATCACACCCCGGCTGGGGGTGGGGGTGGGGGATGGGGTGGGGGTAGGAGCCAGCAGAGGGGCCTGTGGTGGTGTTGCTTTGTGAACACCCAGGCCCTGAGCAGATCTCTACCACGTTACTTGTCAAGGAGAATGAGCGACCCATACATGGATAATAGGTAGCCGTGTGTTCATTTAGGCGAACACACGTGTGTCTGTGCAGACACATTTATGAGTGTGCATGCAGGGAAGGCTCTCTGGAGAAATAGCCCCAAGCTGACGACAGCCATGGGGGGCAGAGGGGGCAGCAGGAATGAAGGGGGTAACAATCCTGTAAACCTGACGCCTTTTTCAAACCGGGGTACTTCCACCTTGTTTTCCTGGGCGACTCATCCCCTCTTTGAAATCTATTCATACACGTACAGATCTGAGATTGAGCTTTTCTGGGAGGTTTTCTCGGGGGACTTGGAATGGGGCGGGGGTGGGGGGCTTTGCCATCCTTCCCTTCTGCACAGCTTTGGCTTCTCATCACTGTTATCGCTTCCTGCCACGGTCCGGGGACGGACCCCATGCCGGCAGGCAGGGAGCCCGCTGTCCCCCGTGGCGGGGTGCGGGCTCGCGGGGCGCCGCGCTGCCCCTCTCCGGCTGGGCCGGGCCCGCAGCTGACGGTGCGGGTGGGGATGCGGAGCAGCTGGACCCGGCGCCGGACGGACGGCTTGGGTCCCCCGGTCCCGTCCAGGTGGCTCGAGCCGACTCCCGGGCAGCTGCGGGGGCCGGGAGGGGACCCCGCTTTCCATGACAATGCCCAGGCGGCGCGTACAAAGGCGCCGCAATCAGCGTCTTATTGGCTCGAGTTAATCATCTGCGGCGGGCGGGCCGGCGGGGCTCGAGGGGATGGGGGCTGTAGGGACCCGAGGGGGTGGGGGCGGTGGGGGAGCCGCTCTTCCCAGCCCTGCCCGCCCCAGGCTCCTTGGCAAAGCGCCATCGCCCCCTGGTGGGTGCCGCGTCCATTCATTCGTTCACTCATTCATTCGTTCCCGCAGCTCTTCAGTGCTGCTGTGCGAGGCCTTGCGCTAGTTCGTCGGTGTAAGAGCTGAGAACAAGGACCGGCAGGTGAGTTTCCGTTTGAAAACGCCCCTTGACCACGGTCCCGCTGTCTCCCTGTCCCTCTCGATTTTGCCCTTTCATCTGCCTGTACTCTGTCTCCCCGAATGGTCTTCCTAAAGGCAAAGGTACATGGCACTACTTTTGAAAATGACAAATGCACAGGATCTATAACTCAGTGGCTGCGTGTGACAGAAAACCCGTAACAACAGTGCTTCAAACAAAGGAGAGTCTGGAGGTAGGCAGTCTAGGGCTGGCTCGGTGCTCCATAGTTCAGCGAATTAGGCGCCTTTCAACTTATTACTCCTCCACCCTTAGTATATGGCTTCTTCCTTCTGGCCCAATGTAGCTGCTGAAACACGCCAGCCATTGCATCTGCATGCCAGATGGAGAGACTTTCAGTCATTGTTAAGGAGAAAGGAGTAAAGAAGGGAAGGAAGTTCCTTTAAAAACTCTTTCTGGAAGTTGCGTATAACCCCTTAATTCATCTTCCCTTGGCCAGAACTTGATTACATGACCACACTAAGCTACAAGAGAGGCTGAGAAATATGGTATGTGTTCCAGGCTTCATGTGTTCAGATAAAAACTGGAGTTATATTTCAAAGAAAGAAGTGGAGCCTGGATTTTGGAGGACAACCATCAGCCTCTGTCAAATTCAGGAGCTCCACTTGTAGGAGCGTGTCCCACAGGTACGCTCACCCATGTGTCATGTGACATATCTACACGGTTGTTCACTGCAGCATTGTTTGGGGCAGCAAAAGACTGAAAACAACCTCAGTAGGGGACTGGTTAAACAAATGATGGGGCATCCATACAGTGGAGCACTATACAGCCATAAACACAAATGAGGAAGCTCACTGTGCACTGACATGAAATGGTATTTCAGAAATTCCACTTTAGAAAACAGCTTAGCAGTTTCTGATAAGGTTAACCATGTACCTACCCTATGACTCAGCAATTTCACCCCTAGATTTTTGCCCCCAAATCAATAAGAATATCTGTCCCCACAAGGACTTGACATAAATGTTCATAATAGTTTAATTTGTAATAGACAACAAGCAGAAACAGCTCGATGTCCACCAACTAGTGAATGGATAACAAATGGGTGAATCCATATCGTGGATGACTACTCTGCAGCATAAATGAGTGAACTAATGATACATCCAAGAATATGGAAGAATTGCAAAATGTGCTGAGCAAAAACAAGCTGGCCCCCAAAACTACCTTGCTGTAACGATGTCATTGATATGAAATTCTAGAACAGGTGAAACTGGTCAATGTTGCTAGAAACCAGATTAGTGGCTTCTTGTAGGAGTGGGGAGATTGATTGCGAATAGACATGAAAGAACGTCTTGGAGTGTTGGAAATGTTTGGTTTCATACTTGGGTGTTGGTTACACAGATGCATTTCACCGTACGCAAATTATGCCTCAATCTTCTTAAAAAGCAAAGAACAGAACAGTGTGTAAATTATGCAATCCTTTATGCTTAAAAGGAAAAGAAATTTGCTTTTGTCTCCATGGACTTTGGAAGAGGCTGGTAACAGTAGTTGCCTATGGGAGGGGAATTGGGTAGCTGGGAGCTGGGGATGAGGGAGACTTTTTGCCATAACCTATTATACCTTCTAATTCTTAAAGAAATAGGTGAATGGACTACTTAAATAAAAACTAAAAGTGAAGAGATCAGTCACATGCAAATTTGACATCAACGTGCCCCTGCTATAAATCCTTTAGTGGCTCCATATCACCATGAAGGCAAAGTTCAGACGCTCAGCTATTCCTGTCTTATCTGGCACGATCCAGGCAGCATCCTCTCCAGCTCCTTGCCACGTATCTACGGACAGCTCAGCCTCCAGGATCTCTCAGTCCTTTGTGCCTGTGCTGTTTCCTCAGCCACTCCTTTCCTGTAAGGCCTGGCTGCATGGTGAAGCTCTCACCAGTCCCCAGTCTGAGTTGGCTCCTCTGACTTCTGTGGCCCCCTTGTGCTTTGCCTTCCCCTCTTCTTCATCTGCCCAGACCACCATGTTTACTGGCTCTCGCTGTGAGTTGGACCTCAGGGTCCCTGAGAATGTATAGGAACCATCTTTAGGGATGAACTTGCTCCTATGTCTGTCCCTGGCCCTGCTCTCTTAGGACACACAGAAAATAACATACTTTTATGCAACCATGTGCTATGTTCAAGTCCCAACCCTTGATACCTGTGGATGTGACCTGCTTTGGAGGGAAGGTCTTTGCAGATATAATCAAGTATGAGGTCATACTAGATTAAGTAGGGCCCTAATTCAATGACCGGTGTCCTTATAAGAAGATGGCAATTTGGACACAATCATAGACACAAGCAGGGAGAATGCCATGTGACAACAAAACTGAGATTGGAATGATGCGTCTATAAGCCGATGAATACCAAGGATTGAGAGCAACCCCCCAAAGCTAGAAAGAAGCAAGGAAGCATCCTTCCCTAGAGCCTTTAGAGAGAGCATAGCCTTGCTGATGCCTTGATATCATACTTCTAGCCTCCAGAACTGTGAGACAATGAATTTCTGTTGCTGTAAACCACTCGGTTTGTGGTAATAGGTTACTTCAGCCCTAGGAAACATACACACACTGAATCAGTCAACACCTAAGACAATTCTAGGTAGTGTCAAATGCTTTTGAAAAAAAAAAACAAAAAACAAAGCATGAACAAAGGGTATGTAATAGTTGCTGGGAACAGCATCACATTAGCCAGGGAGGTCAGGGAAGGCCTCTTGGAGGAGGCGATGTTTCAGTGGAGACCTGCAGAATGTGGAGCCTGCCAGGTGAGGATCAGGCAGAGGTACTGGGGGAAGGTGGATGGGCTTGTCAGGTTTGAAAGCTACTGGATGCAACTCTGACAATGGAGGGCACCTTGCTGGGGTCTTTGGGGAAGTCCCTAAGCGTGAACCAGAAAGGGATTGTCTTTTCTTCGCCTCTCTAAAGTCTTAGAACCTGCTGCATGGCTGATGCTTGTTGCCCCTCAGCCTGGGCCTGCTGGCAGCCGATGACGGAGGCCAGCTTCACAGCTGACACTCTAAGCTGTAATTGTGATTAACTACTGGTTCCTCTTCCCTGCTCAGGCCTGAGGCCGCGGTGTGACAGCTGCAGAGTGAAGCAATGAGGCCAGGAAGGGGTTAATGGGCTGCCCCTCCATCTGAGCCCTTCAGACAATGCAAGAAGGTAGGGAAGCCTAATAGGGGTGTGTGGCATCAGCTGGGGTGAGTGAATGGAGGGGACAGAGGCCTGGTCCCCAGGGACAGGGTGTGAGTGCTCTACTGGGAGACAGGTCAGAACTCTCCCCGCTGCTATTATTTTTATCCATCCGCATCATCTTCTCGCCTCCTCTGCCCACCCAGAGCATCCTAGACAACTGCCCTCTGGGCTCTGAAGTGAGTATTGTCTTTAGCCTCAAGGAGTTCTGAAGCAGAATCTGAACGCCAAGGAACTGGGGAATGGTAAAATGTCACTTCTGTGGGAGAGCTCATCTATTTTTGTCATTTTCAAACTTTTTTGTTTCATTATTAGCAGTGGAACCCAGAACCCCTAACCCTACCTCATTTTTTCCCCCAAATAATAGTGTTGATTATGTCAAGAACAGCCTGGGTGTCAGCCTGCCTCATTCATCCCAAGTTCTGCCCCTTAAAACTGGGCACCTTGGAGAGTCATGATAAATGTATAAGTTATATAACCACTAGCATAATTGATATATAGAACATTTCCGTCACCCAAAAAATTCTTGCCCCTTTGTAGTCAATACTCTTTCCCCTAATCTCTGGTGTAGAAACCTATAAAGATACTGAATTTTAATTCCCAAATTTTGTAAATGTTATTTGGAAAAAGGATCCTTGCAGATGTGATTAAATCTAGAGATAAAGATGATCTTGGATTATTCGGGTGGATTCTAAATTCCATTACAAGTGTCCACATAAGAGAGAGGCAAATATGCAGGGGAGGAAGCAATGTGACCATGGAGGCAGAGATTGGAGTGATGTGGCCACAAGCCGAGGAATGCCTGGAGCCACCGGAAGCTGGAGGGGGCAAGCGACAGCTTCTCCCTTGGAGCCTTTGGAAGGACTGTGGCCCTGCTGACACCTTCACTTTAGACTTCTGGCCTTGGAACTGTAAGAGAATCCATTTCTGTTGTTTTAAACCACCCAGTTTGTGGTATTTTGTTACAGTAGCTCTAGGAAATGAATACATCTGACAGCCATCACCTATTGTCTGTATAGTTTTGCCTTTGCAAGAATGTTAGATAAATGGAATCCTATGGTATGTAGCTTTTGGACTCTGGCTTATTAGAAGTCCATCCTTTTTATTGCTGAGTAGTATTCCAGTGTATGGATATGCCACGGTGGCGGTGCCCAACTGTTTTGGCACCAGAGACAGGTGCTCCTATGAGAATCTAATGCCCTGTACTCTGAGGTGGAGCTGAGGCTGTGATGCTAGTACTGGGGAGCCGCTGGAGATACAGATGAAGCTTCACTTGCTTACCTGCTGCTTACCTCCTGCTGTGTGGCCTGGTTCCAAACAGGCCACGAACTGGTATCCGTCTATGGCCAGGGGTTGAGGACCCCTATGCCACGGCTTATGTATCCATTCGCCAGTTGAAAGACATTTGGGTCATTTTCAGTTTTGGCAATTATAAATCATCAGCTATGAATGTGTACATATAGATCTTTGTGTGGACAGAAGTTGTCATTTCTTTAAGGTAGACACCTCAGAGTGTAATTACTGGGTCATATAGTAAGTGTATCTATAATTCTATAAGAAACTGAGAAAATGTTTTCCGACATGACCTGTACCAATTTTCATTCCTATCAGCACTGAATATTGTCAGGTTGTTGTTTTAAAATTTAGCCTTTTTAATAAGTATGTAGTGATCATAGGCTCATGGGGTTATTTTCAGGATTAAATGACTTATTGCTGAGGATAATGCCCAGCACGTTAGCATGTGGTCCATGTATTTGAAAGTGTTAGCTTCCTCTTTTGTTATTGCTATAGGAAGGAACGGACATAGCCAATGGTGAAAAATTCAAATGTCAGGCTGGCCAGGTGCGCTAGGCAGGGGCCTCAGGGAGCTGGCAAACACATGTGCTTCTTGAAGGTCATGGTTCTTGGGAAATAGACCATGAGATGGATATTTGGGTGCAGGTGGTTTTCCAGGGAGTGCTTTCGAGATCTGGGGGGAGGGATGAAAGCAGTATCAGATAGTTGCGACAGAGGCCTTAAGAAGTCTCATCTGGAGTTCTGGAGCTGGGATGGCTCTTTAAGTTGTCACAATCTGACCAGGCCGGTCAGGCCTCTAATTCTTTGCACTGACCAGTCTGGAGCGACTGCCCCAGGAGAGGTGTAATCTTGGGTAAAGTGGCCCCCTCACTTGCACCATCAGCAGCCAACACTGTAGGCATGTGGGGGCTGGTGTCTTCATCCAGATCATGTGTATCACGTGGGAAAGCAATCCCAAGCGGTTAGAGCTTTCAATTTTTCAAGTATGGCTGTAAATCTACATGTCAATGTTGTCTCCCAATTTTTTGTTTTTAAATTGCTGCAATCTCTTTTAAACATTGTGAGGAGCTGATATGCAAGCCCAAAGGCTGGTTGGGGCCTGGGACTGCCTGCTGATTTCCCCAATATACAAGCTGCTGTCATCATCTAATATCATATTAGTGTCTGATTCCCAATGGAGTGAGCTTCAGGGGACAGGAAACTTTGGATTTTGCTCCCCTGACATCTCTAGAATATAGGTAGGGCAGGGCTTACTATAGATTGAGGGTGAGTAAAAGAAGGCAGAATGACAAAATCCAAACAACCCGATAAAAAAAATGGACAAAGGACTTACATAGATATTTCTCCAAAGAAGATATAAAAATGGTCAATAAGCAAATGAAAAGATGCTCAATACTACTAATTATTAGGGAAATGTAAATCAAAATCACAATCAAAGTGCCACTGTATACCCATTAGAATTATAATAGAAAAAAAAACAAACAGAAAATAATGTGTTGGTGAGGATGTGGAGAAACTGAAACCCTTGTGTACTGCTGATGGGAACCTAAAATGGTGAAGCTGTTATGAAAACAATATAATACTTTCTCAGAAAATTAAACATAAAATTACCATATGATCCAGAAATTCCACTTCTGGGTATATACTTAAAAGAACTGAAAGCAGAGACTTGAACAGATATTTGTACACCCATGTTCATAGCAGCATTATTCACAATAATAGCCAAAAGGTGGAAACAACCCAAGTATTCATTGACAGATAAATGAATAAACAAAATGTGGTATATACATACAATGGAATATTATTCAGCTTTAAAAAGGAAGGAATTTCTGGCACATGCTACAACATAGATGAACATTGAAGATATTATGCTAAGGGAAGTAAGTCACATGAAAGGACAATTATTGTTTGATTTCATTTATGTGAGGGACCTAGAGTAATCAAATTCATTGAGTAGAATATTGGTTGTCAGGGAAGGGGAAATGGGGCATTATCGTTCAATAGGTACAGAAATTCAGTTTTGCCAGATGAAAACGTTCTGGAGATGGATGGTGGTGATATTTGCACAACAATGTACTTGATGCCACTGAACTGTGTACACTGAAAATGGTTAAAATGGTGACTTTTATGTTATATATATTTTACCTCAATTAAAAAATTAGACAAAAAAAAGGGAGAACATTTTTTTCTGTGTGATAGAACTCCCATCCATGTCTCCTGCCATCCATGCCCTGAGCAATCCCTCTGTCACTGAATAGGGCTGCCTGGTGGAACTAACAAGACAATGTAGAGGTGAGAAAATGTGACTTCTGAAGCCAGGTCATTAAAGGCGCTGCAGTTCCATCTTGCCCACTTGGCCACTTGCATGGGGCAGGCAGCTACTAGGTCGTGTGGACACTCAAGCAGCCCACGGAGAGGAACTAAACCTCCTTAATGACCAGCAATACGTGAGCGGGCCACCCTGGAAGGGACTCCTCCAGCCCCACTGAGGCTGGACCTCACAAAATAATCCAAGCTAGAGATACCCAGCTAAGCCACTCCTGAATTTCTGACCCACAGAAATGATTTGAGATCTACGTGCTTATTGTCCTCATAAGCCACTGTTTTGAGTTAATTTGTTATGCAACCCCTAATAACTCAAACCTTATTGCAGAATTGTGTGGTAGAGTAGTCCCTTGGTATTCGCAGGCAAATGTTTCCAGGATTTCCCCACTGCCCCCAATAGACACAAATCTGAGGATGCTCAAATGCCTTATATAAAACGGTGTAGAACAATGCATACACTTCATCTCCTCATCTGCAGATTCCCAGCCATGGATGGAAAATACTGTTTTCAATCCAGAGTTGGTTGAATCTGCAGATGTGAAACCCATGGATAAGTGGACCCACGCAGTTCAAACCCATGTTGTTCAAGGGTCAACTGTACATTTTATTACATATTCTAACAATTTCTTTTATACCCACACATCAAATTAATCGAATTCTATCCTTAAAAACATATCCAGAATCTGAATACTTTCTTCCATCTCCAAAGTCACCATCTGGGTCCACCTGTCTTTGCTCACTTTAGTCATTGCCACAGACTCCTCATGGGCCTCCTTGCTTTGCTCCTGCCTTTCTCCAGATGATTCTGCCCCAGCAGCCAGAGATACTGCCCTCCCTGCAAAGGTGGATCTGTGATGGGAGAAGTGACTCCGTGGTCTCTTGCGGGCTGCAAGGGGCTTCAAGAAGAAAACTCCTTTGGGGAAATGTGAGTGTTTAGCATGGTCCTTCTGAGGAAAGGTCTTCTGTCCCCCACCCAGAGGAGTGGGTCCTGAGGTGGCCAGGCAGAGAGGGTGGTGTCAGGACCAGGTGATGGTTGTGCTCAAGGCGCTGTTCACTTAACAGAACCCAGGGGATCTTGTACTCTGTAGAGTCTGGAGCTGCTCTGGCTCAGCATGTGCATGTGAGTGGGGTGTGCCTGTGCATACCTGTAGGCCCGTTCCCAGCAGGCCCCCAGAAGGCCACAGAGTGCTGTAGTTTAGAGCAGAGACCCTGGAGTTAAAACCCCAGCTCTTGCACTGTAGCTGTGTGGCCTTGGGCCAGTTGCCTAACCTCTCAGTGCCTCTATGTCTTCCTTTGGAACATAAGACTAAAAAATATTAACACCTACCTCATAGAGCTGTTATGAGGATTTAATGAGTTAATATGTGCAGAAGTCCTTGGGACAGTATTAGCATGTTCAGGAATTATGTAAGGGTTGGTTGTTAATATTATTATGGGCATAGATCAAATCCCAGCTCTGCCATGGACTTGCTTTGTGACCTTGTGCAGGTCACTTTGCCTCTCTGGGCTGTTTCCTTGCCTGTAAAAGGGTATCTATTGGCACCATTTATAGGGCCATGTGAGGGTTCAGGGAAGTTGTACGTGGGTATGCCTTATTCTGGTTCAAGGTTTGTTCCTGGTGACGCATGTATTTGAGCCTCTGGTGTGTTTGCATGTGTGGCACGGGAGGCACTCCTGAGGCCTGACTCCTACCTTCCCTCTGAACGCTGCCCCTCCTGGCCTGTGGGGCCCCAGCTCCTCAACCCTCCAAACTCCTATTTCCTGCTTCTTGGGCTTCAGTGCCACCTGCTGGCCCAAAGCTACATGACATCCAGAGCCCACAGCCTGTGTAAATAGGATGGAAAGGAATATGCATTTGAGGGCTGTGTGCAGAACACTTATCCTATATACAGGCTAAGGTACTTGTCAACCTCTTTTAACAGAGACTGAGTCTCAGAGAGGTCACTCAGAGCTAGCAGAGAGCTGGGATTTGAATCTACATTTCTTTTCCTCCCACTCCAAACACCTTCCCAGGGTGAGTTCAAGTTCTGGCTTGAACCTGCACTCCCCTCTACTCAGAGAGGAGACAGGAGCTGAGGTCAGGAGTCCTTGGGAGAATGTCAGGGTTGTCCCCCAGGACTCAGATTGCATAAGAAGGAGCCCTGGGCTGGAAGTCCCCAGGGTGAGGTCTCCCTCTGGCTCCTGCAACCACCAGCTGAACAACCTTTGGAAAATCCGTACCCATTTATTCTAGCACTTATAATTTTGAAATATTGTAACTGTAGGGAGAGCACTTAATGTGAGCATTGGGTTCTAATGTGAAGAGAAAATTATAAAAATAAACACATTTTTAAAAAGTCCCCCAAATCCTTTCAATTGCCTATAAAGTACAATATAGGAAGTTTTCTGAGAAGTCCTTTGCAGTAATAAATACACTGAACATTAAGAGGGGAAGTATGTGGTAGAGACTGCATAGATATGCCAACTATAATTTTAGATTCAACTGTCCCTCAGGTGTGGAATTGTGAACAGTGAGTCCACTCCCCTCCCCCACCTCCAGCACCTTGCTTACCGCTGGGCTCCTGCCCAGGCAGAATCACTCACACTGGGCACATTGTTCTCTCTTCTATCTCCACAGGGTTGCATTTATGAAGTTACACAATAAAAACAGCTAATATTTCTTGAGCATTTATTATACACCAGGTACTGTTCTGAGCCCTTCGCCTGCATTAATTTATGTCTTCCTCCTAATAATGCTATGAGGTAGACACTTTTATTATAGATGAGAGTACCGAGGCACTGAGAGTTTAACTGACTAGCCCAAGGTCACACAGCCAGTGAATGGTAGAACCCAGACTTGACACTAAGGAGTCTGGGACCATAACCTACATTCTTAACCATCATGCTACCCACTTGAATGAAGGCCCCATGGGAGCCATGTGTACATGTCTGTGTATCCATTGTCTGCCCACAAGCTCCGTTAGGCAGGCCAGACCCCGGTCTGGGTCATCTTTGCATCCCAAGTACTGGTGCTTTCCACCCAGGGCCCACTTTGGGTGTGTGTGCTCAGTACCTGAATGTTGAAACAATGCACGATGCTCCCTGAGTCCCAGCTCCTTCGTCTGAAAGACAGGAATAATAGTCAGCACTTCAGATTGACCCAGTGAGCTTATTGGTGGAAAAGGTCATGTTAAAGTCCCCCCTACCCCCTGCCAGACCTCCCATTCTTCCTTGCTTGCCTCCTGTTTATCCTTCCCTAGGCCTTCGGTTTCCCCAATTTAGTGGCCTGCATCAGCTTGGGAGAGCTGAAGTGCACATCTTTCCCCAAGTTTGCATTCACTACCATCGTGTTTGTAAATCGTTGAAATCACACTGAGATCAGCAACAGTGAGAGTATTTACACTATGGAAATTTGCAATGGAAATGGGAGCTTTTTTCCTTTAGAGATGCTAAACATTTACTCCTGCCAGAAGGAAATGGATCCTATAACCACCACCTACAGGCAGCAGCACAGTGGAGCTATTGAGACTATTGCCTCTGGAGTCAGACTTCCTGGGTTTAAGCATCAGCTCTATCATTTACCAGCTGTGTGACATGGTTCAGTTACTTAACCTCTCTGAGCCTCATTACTCTCATCCACAAGACAACTGCCTATTTCAGTGAATTAGGAAATCAATGCTTTCTCAATAAATGTTACCTATTAATACTATATATTAGATTAGCAGGTGGGGAGATTTTTGTTTCCTCTTCTTTGGAAAGGGGGTGATGGGAATGGAACTTGCAATGTCAAAGAGGAACCTCAACAAGGACAATGTATAATCTCAGGCCAAAGTCTTAGTGCACGGTGTCTTGGGCACCAGCAGGCCAGATCTTTATGAGTCAGCATGAGCTGTGTGCATGGCAGTTGGGGGACATGGGGCCTCTTCCAGTTCCTCACAGAGTTAGCTCTGGAGCCTGGAACAGATTTGGGGGGAAGCAGGTGATCTAACCAATGATTCCTGCTGCCTTCCCCTCACCTCTCTTCTTGTGAGCACTCCTAGAGGAGTGTTGTGGGATTTAAAACATACCAGGTGTAATATATATGATTAGAATAGTAAAAATAGGGAGAAGGAATACTGTTATAAAAGAGTGACATTTCTATATCTCACTGTACTTATATTAGTATAAATCTGAAGTAAATCCTGATAAATGGAGAGGGCTATGGTAAACCTAGAGCAGCCATTAAAAAACAAAAGTGAAAAAAAAACTATTAAAGAAATTGTTAAAATGTTACACTAGAAAATACTCATTTCATGTAAAAGAAAGCTGTAAAGGAAGAATAGAGGAATAAAAAGGACATGCGGCATGTTGAAAGCATAAAGTAAAATGCCAGATGTAAATCCAGCTCTATTAATAGTAGTATTAAATGTGAATGGATCCAATCAAAAGGCAGAGATTTTCTGACTGGATTAAAAAACCAAGCCACAACTATAGACTGTCCACAGGAGACATACTCTGGATTCAAAGATACAAAAAGGCTGAGAGTTAAAGGATGGAAGAAAATATATCGTGCAAACAGCAATCATAAGAGAGCTGGATTGGCCATATTAATATCAGAACTATAGGCTTTGAAACGAAATATGTTAGAAAAGACGAAGAAGAACGTTTTATAACGTTAAAAGGGTCAATCTTTCAGGATGATATAAAAATTATAAACATATATGAGGCAAAAATGGACAAAATTAAAAGGAGAAATAGACAATTCAATAATAATAGCTGGACACTTTAGTCGCCCATTTTCAATAGTGGGTAGAACAACTAAGTAGAAGATCAACGCAGAAATAGAAGAGTTGAACAACACTATAAACAACTGGAATTAAAAGACACCTATGAAACACTCCACTCATGTAAGCACAACATGTATTCTCCTCAAATGCACATGGAAAATCCTCTAGGATAGACCATATGTTAGGTCACAAAATGAATCTCAATAAATTTTAAAAGATTGAAATCATGCAAGTATCTCCTCCCACCACCACCTCTAAGAAGTCTGTGGAAGAGGTCCACGTGAAGATTTAGCCAGAGAATTTCATGCGGGTTGTCTAAAGGCCGGAAGCTTCTAGAAGACTTCCAGGGCACCTGTCTAAGCATTACTTCACTCACCCTATTGTGAGCATTACCTTAGTTAACTCATGAGAAGCACTTAGAAAAGTGTCTGGTATGAAGTAAGTATGTGATAAATTTTATTTGTTATTTTTATTATCCTTACAATAGCTTCATGAGGCAAGCTTCATTATTCCTTATTTCTTTCTATTTATTTTTTAAATTTATTTTTTTATGGTGACATTGGGTAATGAAATCCAGTAAGTTTCAGCTGTACATTTTAACAGTAAGGCATATATATTTACATCATGTGTTCACTTCCCATCATTATTCCCCATGTGATGATGTGGAGACAAAGACTCAGAGATGCACAGTTAAGTTGAGGTCATACAGCAAATCATCAGGGGAGCCAGATTGAAACCCATGTTTGTTAGACTTCAAAGCCTTGTACAAGTGCACAGAGAGGCAGGTCTGAGGACTTTTATCAATGTGTTTTCTGCAGTAGCTTAAAATTGGAAACATATAGATGTCCGTCAATAAGGACCATTCAGTCAAGCCCAGCCAGAAAGGGCTTTGTGCTGGTTACAAGAAACAAGGTCACCTGATACATAGGGACATGGAACCATCCCCAAGACATTTTGCTTAGTAAAAAGAACATTTGAAAAAATTTCCAAAACCCATGGGAAACAAAGCCAAATATTCTATAAGATCTAAGTCCGTCAGTGTGTGTGTGTGTGTGTGTGTGATTTCTGGAGGCTCATGCGAAGCAAATGAAGGTGATTTAAACAATAGGATCTATTTATAGAACCTTTCCTTTCTTTAGACTTTATTTTATTGAGTTTTGAAATAACACATGCTCAAAGAAAAAATTCAGAGCACAGCAAAGTGTCAAGAAGAAGAAAAAAAAAAAGACACAGAAATCCCTCCCTGCAGAATTAAGTAGGTGGACATATTTGTTTATTTGTTTGTATGTTTTTAGGCTGATATTTTGCTATACGTCTTTCCAGTCCTTTTTCTGTGTGATTGCATGTGAGTGAGTGTATGCATATATATGTACATATAGAGATACATATACAAATATGAGATTTCTACTGTTATAACAAAATGTCCCCCACATTATAGAATCTTAAACAACATAGAAGCTTATTTCTCCATCACAGTAAATCTGGGTCCCAAGAGGAAGAGTGGCTCCAGAATCACGATTTCAGGATCTTTCTATATTCCTCAAGGCATGGCTTCCTCCTCATAGTCTCAAATAGTTGCTCCAGCTCCAGCCATCACATCTGCATTTCCCAGCAGGAAGTGGTAAATGGGAGGTGGAGGTCCTCCCCCTGACTTTTAAGTACACAACCCAGAAGTTGTAGACATTATTCTTTTTAGTGTTTGTTTAAATATAATCACATGGCCATTCCCAGACACAAGGAAATGTGGTCTTTACTGTGGACTACCACGTGTCCAGCTAAAAGTCAAGGGTCCTATGACTAGGATAGAAACAGGAAAATAGACATTATAGCAAATAGCAGTGCTGTTTTTAGCTTATCTTCATTCTATCAATAACAATATCTTTCCTCACTAAAAGATAAAGTTCTGTATCTTACATTCTAACCACTGAATCCTGTGAAAGGACACCTGCTTAGGCCAAATTACAAGTTGTGATAGAGCAGCCTTTCCTTCTTAAGGAACACTCAAAAGCCAGCTGCTCAACCAGCAATTTCCAAATGAAAGGCAGAATCCTGGCAACACCAATATTTATCATGGCACTCACCCCAAATTTTGCCTTTATAAACATCATTAGTAGAATCGGAACATGTTATCCCATTGCAAAACCAGAATTGTAAGACGAGGTGTGTGGTAAACCTTTTATGACAAGTTTCAGCCTCTTTGCTAGTAATTCTTAGTGTGTGTGTCAGTTACATCTGCCTACAAAAGCACAAATTTCTCCTCCCTTATTTTCACTTCCAGATGAGTTTGAGAGTGTGTGTGCGTGTTGGGGGGCGATGGAGTGGAGGCTATGGGAGTGGATTAGAGTTTTCTATTTCCTTTTGAAATATTCCATTTCAAATCAGAAGACAATGAGTTAGGGAAGGCTCTGACGCCATCTGAAGCCAACATTTTCTTGACTGGTTCACATACTTTGAGACTCAGATCTCTGACACAGAAAGGTCATGTAATACAGAGCTTAGGCAGCCTGGGTCCAAGTCCTGGTTCTGCCACTCACTGGTTATGTGACCTCGGCCAAGATACTTAACCTCTCTGTGCCTCAGTTTCTTTATTTGAAAAATAGGACACATAATAACAGAAGTGTTTTTAGGGACTCCATGAAAAATAAATCAGTAAATTCTCAGGAAGAACCCAGGGCATGGGGGTGGGGCTCGGCAGATGACCGCAGAAATGGCCCCATGCCCTGGCATCTGGCCAGCCAAGAAGGGTGGCTATGGGAAGGCTCTTCAGAGTCATGAAGTTGATGGTCGTCCTGGTGGACGTCAGTGGGGATGAAAAGGGTGGATGCTCCCTTTTTTGGCAGCCTACCACTGAGCAACTCCAGGAAGCGTGTTGGTGTAATCCCTACCAATTCTCTTTCAGATAGCTTTGTGGGCCTCTCCTCTAAGCAGTCCTGGTCTGATTTTAAATTTTCAAGTTCCTGGAGCCACCTTCCTCCAGAATAGATCTGGATTGTGATACCTCAGTATTTCTGCCAATAGCTCATTATAAAAAACCCTGGATTCAGATACAAGGATCTGGACCTTGTCTTTGCAGCCCATTTTCTGCAGGACTCTGGTGAGATCATCCTTCCATCTGGACCCCAGTAGCACACCACACCATTTACAGGGCCTGGGACACACATGGGGGCTCACGTATGTCTGAAGCATCAGACGATGTTAACTTAAAAATAAAAAGGCTTTACAAAGTGAGGGGGAAGTGCTTTTGTCATCCCCACTGTATAGAAGAGGAGACTGAGGAGCATGAACTCGTGCATGTTAACTTAAAGAATGTCAGTGTCATCAAGAATTCCAAGGACCACAGAGTGTCGTCCCATGGAGGTGCCTTTTCCAAATGCCAAGTCACTTGCCCTCTCACCGGGTCCTTGACAGAATGTATGAGTGTGGCCAGCTCCATACTCTGCATGCTCTTCTGCATCTGATCTCCACGTGTATAATTAATCTTGGAGCATCTTCCCACGTCAGCACAGAGAGATTGTCTTCTTGCTTATTATCCACTCTAACATCCTTTCTGGGAGGGAATGCTTGGAAACAACCCAAATGCCCTTGTAAGTGCAAATACAAATTACAAAAGAATTCTCCCTGGTGCCAAAAAAAAAAAAAAAAAAAAAAAAGAAGAAAAAGAAAAAGGGAGACATCCCCACTCCCCTTTTTTAAGAGCATTGATTTTAGAAAACTTGTAGTTCTTTCTCTGCTCCTTTCAGATGTACAGGGGTTTTTAAAAAGCTGAATAAGCTCTGGCCAGTTTTACCATCTAGAAATGTTTTTCTCAAGGACCTGGGAGCCATCTCTTTGTAATGGAAATATCAAGTAAGTCAGCATCCCTATTGCCCAGTTTCTGTGGGAGGGTGGAAGCCTAACTTCAGTGCTGGACTCTAAGTTCCAACACAACCTCCCCTCATAAACACGAGTTTCTTTTTCCTGTGGATAAGGACAATTGGCTAACCATATAGCCACCCTCGTGACAAACTACGTGACAAATGGTGCTGTCTGCTCCTCCTATTCGGCAACTAGCTACTGTTTGAGAACAGGGATGTAATTGGTTCTGTTTGTATATAAAAGGGTGGGATTTCTTTCTGCCTTAGCAATCTCTTTAGCAGATTGTTTGGGATGTGCACCATCATCTGGTTTAATGCTCATTCAATAATAAAAATGTTTTCTTTCTTTTCTACTTTTGTGGAGAGGTTTTCTAGGTTGGTGGGAGATTTTGTTTTTAATTTTATCTCCAACACCTTCAAATGTCTTTCTGCAGACAGCTGGTTAAAATAATTTGGCATCTTTATAAAGTGGAACATTATGTAGTCATGACAAAGAACAAGAATACTCTCCATTTTCATTGTTGAGTCAGAGTAAAGTGCAAAGTAGTTTACTACTTTTTCTGTAAAAAGACTATATTTGTATTTGTTTACACTTGCATAATCTCTGGAAGAGTAACAAGGGATTAATAAAACTGTTCGCATGTGTGTGCATATGTTAAGAGGAACTGGGCAGATGGGGGGAACTGGGCAGATGGAATTCTTTGGAACACCATTTTATATTTTCTGATTTTTAAAACATGTGACTATATTATCTATACAAAATAAATTAAAAAGCAGGGGTGGCAGTAAGCAAACAAAACAGACCCCTAAGGAAAAAAAATCCCAGGTCCAGACATTCTCTAAACACATGATTCTGTCTATTTTTGAGCTTAGTCTTACCCTTGGAGCCAACTGAAAACTGATTATATTGATATAGTTTTGGGGTATAGTTTGTGGACTTTTCCTTAGAAGGCTGATATTAGTGTAAAAGCAGAGAATATATTTAAAAAACAACAACAAAAAGTAAAATTAGAAGCAATCAGGTAGCTAATATACTCTTCTCCATACTCCTCCTTCCTCCAGTTGAGAGTACTGTTCCCCGGGGTTTTTGGTGTCCACTTTTCAGCCTTGGCGACTTGAGGGGTGGGGGACTCACTTTCAGAGGCTTGGTGTAGCCCTTCTTCCCATCACCTCTCTCTACCTCCTAGGGGGTCACTTATTCTCCAAAAAGCAGACCTTCATGGGTCAGGAGGGATGATGGGAAGGAGTATGTAGGGTGCGATGTCCTGCCATACTGGGAATCAGGAAGCCAACATGCTTGAGATTCTGCTAGTAGCCATCTGTCTTCTAGAAGGTCCTCTATGAGGATAGTGGGGAAAAAGGATTTGAGGCAGGGGTCATCTCTCAAGCTCTCTGACCACTTTAGGCTGTGTTGATTGTCACTCTTCCTATTGTTGCTATCACAGATCAGGGAGTGGCCCAGGAAGGCTCCTTACACGCGGGGCGTGTCTCCCTGCTATTCTTGTGCCAAGCCTATGAGGTAGGTGCTATCTATTATAATCCCATTTTATGGACGAGGAAACAGAGGTGCAGAGAAATTAACTGGTTTCCTGGAGGTCGCATAGCTTGTAAGGGCCAGCTCACCCACCCAGCTGTTTCCCTTCCAATACCCTTGAGCCTGCCTCTAGCTCCTAGTCAGTCATCTCTCAGGAGTGGAAGGAAGGAAGTTCTGAAAGGGTGAAATGGCAGGTATTGTGCCTCAGAGTTGGAACAGGGCTGTGCTTTGAATTCCTAGGTCCTGGCGAGGCCTGTGGCATCCCCCCCTTTACAGAGAGGGTGGTTTGTGTTGCAGGTTCAAGGCCTCGGGCTTCGCCTCTGAGACCCCCGCCACTTGCCCTGTGACCTTGAGCCGTGTCCTTGCCTCTGTGGGCCGCAGTCTCCGGGCGCGTGGAGCTGGCCTAGGCCTAGGCGGGGCACTGCAGGGTGCAGAAGTCGGCGGACGAGAAGAGCTGCCACACGTTGACCAGCGGGAACATGAGCAGGGCCCCGAGCAGCGAGCCCAGCTGCACCGCCGCACCGCACCACACGAGGGCGCTGCGGCTGCGGCCGCGCAGCATCACGCCCAGCATCACCTTGACGTAGCTCAGGCATCCGGTGAAGAGCACCCACGAGGCCACCTGCCGAGACAGGGCAGGAGCGACGCAGAGGAGGGGGGCTTTAGGGGGACCCCCAGGGGCGAAGGGAACCCCTTGAGCCGACCCCTCCTCAAGGACAAAGCAAGGCCCAGGAGCTTTTCTGCCCCTCACTATCAAGTCAAGGGCCTCTGCGGGAAGGTCCACCTGGTGGGAAGAGTGTGGCTTTCCAGGGAGAGGCTGGATCATCACCTTGGACCAGCCAGCTCACCTCCCTAAGCCTCCACTCCCAAACGAGAGGCATTCCCCCTCCCCGCCCCCACTTGGGGCTTCTTAAGCAAATAACCACAGAGACTTTGGTCCATAGAAAGTGCTATACTCTGGGTCTCCCCACTCCCCAGGCCTTGGCTAGGTGAGAGGGTACTTATGGGAGCAGATACTTACTATTAAGACTTCTCCACTCCAGTGGCCCTGCATGAAGGGGCAGGGGCTCATCACAGCCATGGCCATATTGTAGGCCCCAAAGCCAGTTCCAAGCACAGTGAGGGCCGTCAGGAATGGCAGAGACCTAGGGCAGAGTGGGGGAGGGGAATGGAGGAGGTAAGAAGCATGACCTCTGCTTCCCCAACCCTGAGGGCCATGCGGAATGGTAAGCATCTTCAGGATTAGAGGTTAGACCCATGTGGGAACTTATAGTCCACCTGGCTCAAATGGGTCAGTGAGGCTCCTGAGGGACAAGGCTGGTCTAAGTCACCTTGAGCACTAATGGCAGGGCCAAGCAGGAGAAACAGAGCAACTCTGGTGCTATATGGGCCTGGTCCAAATCCCAGTTCCACCAGTTAAGCTCTGAGACTGGTTCCTGAGCCTCAGTTTCATCACCTGTAAAATGAGTCTTGCAGGGCTATGGAGGCCCGTGGGAGCATAGTATGTAGGCCCTAGCCCTGGCTGTGGCTCTACCTAATATTTTACCTGGTGCCATTTCCTCCTACAACATGCCCACCCTCAGCCAAGAAGCTGGGCTAGGGAGAATGTAGCTCTGACCATAACACTGCACTGCAGGGTGTGATGTGTGATTTCAGGCGACCTCTCCCTCTGGCTTCAGCTACCTGTCTACAGTGTGAGGTTTGCATGCTCTGGGGGCCTTGGTAGCTAGCTTGGATGCATTCTACTGGAGGCCTTGCATGTCGAACCCAGGTCTGACAGTTGTGTACATTGCCCTTCATTTGAAGTTATTGCCCCTGGGGCCTCCCTGTCTACGCTCTTCAGAACACCAAGGCTGGTCTGTGTCCTGGGTGAGAGTGCGGGGTCTGCCTCTGTCTCCAAGGACTCTTTCTGCTCCAGGATTCTTAGATTCCCTGACTCTGAAATTCTGTATTTCTGACATTCTGGGCAGCTCAGATTCTATAGGTCTGTGGTCTATGGTCCTGCTTCCCCAGAAATCTCCAGGCTCCTTCCACAGTTTTTAAGCCCCAAGGGAGAAAGTTCAGCTTTCTGGCAAATTGACATTTCTATCTAACTCTCCTGTACTCATTATCCTTCTTTCCAGGGCTGGGGAAGGTAAGTGTGGGCAAGACTGAGAGGCTAATGAGGGCAGGCATGAGATGGATAGGGGAGGCTGTGGGATCTAAAGTTTCATGACTCCAAGGTGGGCCTTTCTCTTTGGTGGTCTTAAGCCACTGTGTCAGAACCACTTAGGTTGCTTATTAAAATTTAAAATCCCAGGTCCCAATCTAAGCTGACTCAGTCTGCATTTTATCAACTTGCCTAACCATTCTTCTAGAACTGCAGCTGTAAGGGAGCTAGTGTGGGCTGGAGGCAGGAGGGCAGAGCTAAAATTCTGAGAATTAGAATATATGTGAAATTTCTCCAAGCGTCAGGTTTCCCATTTGTAAAAGGGAATCTCAGTTCCTGCCTGGTTGTGGCTTCTCATGGGCCAATGGCAGTGATGGTTGACACACTGGATCTGCTGTGCACCAAGCACTGCTCTGAAACTTTACAAAATTATCTCATCTCATGCTCCTAGAAACCCTAGGAGATAGAACTATTATTATCCCTATTTCCCAGGTAAGTAGCCCAGAGGCACAGAGAGGTGGCGTGACTTGTCCAATATCAAACAGCTAGTAAGTGACAGAGCTGGGATTTGTAAAGCTCCAGGGATCATATTCTCAGCCACTACATAAATAGCCTGATTGTGGGGTTTGGAATTCTGGCTTCTGGAATGGAGTGCATCGCCAGCCAGAGCTCCCCAGGCCCAGTTTGGGATAGACCTGGAAGGCAGGAACATGGAGAAGAAGCAGGCCAGAGGGTTGGCCATGGAGCTGAGGGCAGCAGACAGGTGGTAGGCAACAGGCCCGTAGGACAGGCAGGAGTAGGTCTGCACAGAGGGCAGCACGCCGTTGGTGAGTGCGTTCACAAAGGTCACCAGGATGTAAATGAAGATCAGGTGGGCCGTGTGGGCTGTTTTCTTCTGCAGATGTCCTTGGCTCTTATTGCTGTCCACCAGGCCTGGAGGGCCCAGGTCCTCTTTCAGTGACTGGATGGAGGAGAGGGTGATCTGGGAGGGGAGAAGGTCTTCTGTGGAGATTTTCCAGTGCCTGGAGTGACGCTGGAGGAAAAAGAAGGAGACGAGACAGCAGGCCATTATGAAGGCGAGCAGGAGGAAGAAGACCAAGGGCGAGAAGTTGGCGGGGAGGTAGCGGCTTTGCAGATGGGCCGAGGAGAGCTCTGTTCCAGTAAGGCCAGGCACAGGAGTGCTATTATGTCCCTGAAGAGGATAAAACAAAGGTCAGTAGATCCCTAGGTGATGTTGGGACACAGTTACCAACAACATTAATAATGATAATATACAATAAACATGATATGTAATTATTAATCAGTGTGTGATGGATAACATACACACAACCACTAAAGTAATAATAATAAATGCTCACATCGACCAACTGCTCACTGGGCACCAGCCCTTTTCATGCATCAGCTCGTGTGCACCTCTTAGCAGCACTGTGTGCTGGGGACCATTATCCCTGTTTTAGAGGAAACGGAGGTGTCAAAATAGTTCCTCTTACCTGAGGGTCACACAGAGTACATGGTGAACCCAGTCCATGTGGTCCTTTCTGACTCAGAAGCTACACCTCTTCCCACTCTACTGCCCTCCAGGGCTGACAACCATAAATACGTTCATAGGAATATGTCTGGCTGGGAATCAGCCAGCAGGAAGGCAGCCCCATCCAAGTCACCTTGTGCTGATGCAGCTTGGTGTGGCTGCATCTCCTTTCAAGAGATACCATACATCTAGATTGATATATGTGAAATTTCAAGAAATTTAAATGTCATCAACTAAACACTTAAAAAAAGAAATGCTTGCAGGCTCCGGTGGCCTGGGCCACTGGTTTGCAACTGCTGCTGTACTGCTGTGGTTTGGATAATACCAGACGTATGTAAAGTGTCCAATCCCCAGTGAAAAAAAGTTTGACCTGTGGATGAACAAGGGTTCTATGAAAAGCAACCTTACAGGGTGATCTGATCATTAAGTCCTAACTGGGCAGGTCATATATGCCCTAGGCATATAATGTTTTTTTAGTAAAAAGCTTATCTTTGCCTTAAACAAGCCCTGTCCATCTTTTCTGTGCCTCTAGATTAACACATCTTTGAAATGCCAGGATAGCCCTCGAAGGCGTAACCACCCTCAAGAGAGCACATAATCTTAAATATTTAATAATCTAATACCTGTCTCACTTTCTCCCGCCTTCCTGCAATCTTCCTCCTGTTCCCTTCTTACTTTCAAATGCATAAAAGAAACTATAAAACTGTTATTTTCTGAATCATTTGAGAACTTGCTTCTAGGCAGTTGCTCTCAGTTTGGGCTCAATTAAACTCTTATGAAAATTCTCTACAGGGTTGGACATTTCTTATGTCGACATTTACTTAGTATAGTTGGCAGGATTCCAAAGAAGCCCACCCAGGACCATCCTGCAGACCTGGACCTGGTGCTAGGTACCAGCAGGAGCCCATTGAGCCCCCTGGCTCCCTGCTTCACATCAGGTAGACTTGGGTGAGTTTTCTCTCAGAATCTGGGGCCTCCTTGCATTAAGTAGCAGGCCATGACTTTATTTGAGTGTTCTTAGAAAATCCTCCAGTTGGATAAGGGTTGAGATAACCCAGGGAAAAAAAAATTGGGTTGCTGTTTTTAATTTTGGCTTTGTAATTGGATTGCTTACTGAGAGTCTGAATAAAATCTTTGCTGGTTAAATGAGAGACTGCACTCTTCTTAGCTCCAAAAGGGAGAGAATACTTGCTTTCCAAAACCCGAATGACCAATAGGGTGAAAATAGTTGTAGTAGATCCAGAATTTGAAGTGCTGGAGATGGGTACTGGGAGTCCCCAGTGTGGTAATGCGGCTGACCCTAGAGAGGCTGGGGGAGCCCCAGGGAGAGTTCTCTTTCTTCGTGAGGGGCAGGTGGCCCTGGAATAGGTTCACCCTGGGAGAGAGGGACCCATGCCTCGGAAAGTGTGATGATTCTGGTGGTGTCTGGTAAGCGTTTGCTGGCCCTTGTTCAGGTAGTCTTGACTAAGACTCTCTGTGGGGTCGCTTAAGAAAAATTTTCTCTAGGGCATGAAGCAGTCCTATAGGGATATATGCTGCATTTGGCTTATTTGGAGACACAGACGAACGTAAAGGCTGGTTTTCCCTAGAAATTTGTTCAGACTACATAGATTTCAAAGAAAAAAAAACTAAAATTAACATGGAAAGCTGTGCCTCCAAGCCCCACGACAGTCAGCCTCCCACTAATGCTAAGATGGCCACGATGAGGATCCTTCGATATTTCAAAATTAACTTTTTCATGCACAATTAGAAAAAGCTGGCTATAAAACTAGGCGGAATGAATGGAAAACCTATATGGTTGGCCTCTCAAAACTTTGAAAAGAGCATTTAGGTAAATGGATCAACCTATATCTTTTAGATGTCAATTCAGTTCTTTGAGGTATTAAAAATGGCTGTCCTTATTTTAAAAAGGGGAAGGTCACTTGGAACTTGACTTGTCAAAGGAAGATAAATTGTAAATGCCTCAGATAAAATTTGGACTCAACTGTTCTTTTATAAGCCAATAGAATTTTTCTCATGGCTAAAAGGTCTCTGTTGGTGTCTGTGTGTGTCTATATGTGTATATTGTAAATGGGAGATAATTTTCTGTCTTCGGATGGCATTATTAGAATTAATTTAAAGGCAAGCACTTGTAAGAATTGGGTCTTCTCCAATTATTAGAAATATAGAAACTAACTCAAATGCTTTTCAAGTTCGTGTGATTTAAGGTTAGAAAAACATTAGTTTAAGTTTATTGGGTTAAGTAGAACAGACATGTCTTTTGAGTTATTGATATTTAATATGTTTATATTTTACCTAGGTTTACAAAAATAAATTTGTGTTAATAACTGACTTTGGTGTCTATGACATACATTTCTAGAGGTTATAAAATGTCTTCTAATAAATTTGCCAAGCTAATGTATGAATGCTGATTGCTCACTTAGTCTCCATTAGAAATTGGGGTTTTAAGGGTTAAAATATTAATATATGTAGGGATAACTTTGTGACGTAACACCTCAAAGGTTTCTTTTTTATGTTAAATTGCATGGAAAGTATTGTAAAATAAATGATTTAAAAAAACCAAATTCCTAGGGTATATCATATGGGTAAACATGGTTGTAAACTAAATAGGGCTATGGAAAACCCAAGACGGCGGCTTGGTTTTTTATGGCTCCTTGGCAAACCCATTTTTCAGGTTTTGTATTCCTTCATGCATCATAGTGCATTTAAGCTGGACTTAAATTAAATAAAGGAACTTATGAGCTGACATGATTGAAAGGCGGCATCTTACACTATTGCCAAGGATTGATAAAGTCACTTCAAGAAAATGCCAAGTAGGCAGCTCTGCCTTTCACAGGGAGCTCCAGGGAGACAAAGATGTTAAAGAACATTGGCTGCCACCTGCAGAGTTTGTTTTCTGGAAAAGACATCAATTAAAAGACACTCTCCAGCCTCGTGGGAAGGGACCTTGTTAGGTGTCTAACCATGAAAGAACATCTACCCTGTCTATGGACATCAGAGGTAGATGGCCCCATGGCATCCATGAGGCCCGTATACCTACAAATTAATGTTTAACCCAGAAACCATTTGATTGTCTTCACCTGACTGCTAATGGCAGGCATCATAATAATAGTTATGCTTTTTTTCTATATAGTTCAACTGTTTATGGTTACTGAAAATATATTATATTTTTAGTACCCTCTTTATGGATTACGTAAATGCTATGCTAGATGCTAAATACTGAAAAATGAGACAAAAAACAAAATTTAGATCATGATAGCTCATAGGATATAAACAGTCCAGAATGTTCTCCCCCTCCCCTCATAGTGAAGTCCGTAAGACCTGACTGCCTTCCATTTTTACCTGTCCTTTGCTTTTTTGGGAAAATTCAGCCTTGGCTCACATCCCATGGTTATAATATTGCCCCATCCCCAATGGTCAACAAATGACAATACTGAGACTTCTTGGGAATGAGCCTTCCTAGTGCTGTGTGACTATCTGACTAAAAGGCTGGTCATTAGTGCCTCTTTTGGATTGATTTATGATCAAAAAGGAGAACTGTGGAAGAAAAAGGGGTTCTATGGCAAGTAACTTCACAGCATGATCTGATCATAAAGTCCTAACTGGGGAGCACATGGTGGGGAGTCATGCCCCAGGCCTATACCATCTTAGTAAAAGGTTTATCTTCACTTAAGCAACCCCTGTCCATTGTTTCTGCGCATCTAGAGTAAAACGCCTTTGAGATGTCAGAAGTAATACCCTTCAAAGTTATAACCACCCTTAAGAGTACATACTCTTAACTATTTAGTAATCGAATCCCTGCCGTTCTTTCTCCTACCCTCACATAATCTTTCATATGTTCCCTCCTTAATTTCAAATGCATAAAAGAAACTGCGAAATTGTTATTCTCCGAAGCATTTGACATCTTGCTCCTGACAACTGTCATCAGTTTTGGCTCAAATAAATGCTTATAAAATATCTCTATAGGTTTGGACATTTCTTATGTTGGCAGATGTTTTAACAAGAAGAGATGCTGAAGCAAAAATATCTAAAGTCTACGGTTCTCGGCCCTGGCTGTACATTAGCATGGCCTGGGGAATTTAGAATAAATACAAGTTCACAACCCCTATTTTGCAGTTCTGAAATCCAGAAAGCTCAGAAGTTTTTCATGACTCATTTAGCAGCAATACTTAAAGGGCTGTGAGGCTGTTTACAGCGGTATCACTGAACAGAATGGCTGTGTCATAGGTGGGGCAGGTATGTTCCCAAATCTGAAACTCCATTTTCTAATACACATCTGAGAACAAGGATTTTGGGGAAGCCCCACCCTCAGACAGTTTTATTTAACTCGTCTGGCTGTGTGCGTGGGGCCTGCTGGTGTGTTTTCAATACCTCTCCCAGGTAATCTAAAGTGCAGCCAGGTCAAGAACATGGATCTATCCAACATTTCAGAAACACAAGCCCTTCATGGGATCTTGCTGTGGTCAAGCACAGGGTGCTGCACCGGCTCTGGGTGACGCTGGGTACCTGTATGATATCAATCATCCTGGTGGTGTTAGGGCCTGGTGTGGTATAAGATGTCTCAGTGACGTTGACGCAGGTGGTAAGACCTGAGCCCTGGGCAAGAGCCACCAGGGCAGGCAGGAAGCCGCTGAGTCCTTCGCCCACAAAGAAGGTGGTAAGGTAGTGGGTGGGCAGTAGGCTCATGAAGGGTAGGAAGGTGACGGAGGAGGTGCAGTCCACCAGGGCCAGGAAGAAGGTGAGGACCATGAAGGTGATGCTGTGGCGGCCACCCAGCACCCAGGAGGTGACATTCCAGAGGAAGGCAAAGAGAATGCAGGCAACTGTGCCCATGCTCAGCACAGTGAAGATGACAGGCACCTCAGAAAGACAGCCAGGCCGGAAGTGATGGAGCAGGGTGACAAGGAGGGGGCCAACATTGGCCAGCTGGATAATCACTGTGAGGTAGGAGGGCAGGTACCAGCTCTCCGGCAGCTCTGTCACCAATAGCGGCAGCTCCACCCAGAGGCCGTTGATGGCCACCCAGGAGCCCATGCCGAAGGTACAGACCAGCAGGTGTGTCAGGAGGGCCATGGTTATGCCTGCACGGCCAGAGGCTGCCACCTCCTCAGATCAGCAGAACCTACGGAGGAAAATACCAGGTGAGTATTGTCCAGTTCACTGTCAAGCAGATGACCGGGTTTTGGGGCCCAGAATTTTCTTATCATTCCCCTCTTTATGAATGAGTTGGCTTTTTATTAGCAGAAAACATGAACAAATTCCTCTATAACTAATATTCCAGTAGGAAAGGCTTCCTAACCATGACTTATAAATCTAGAGACCACCAAAGAAAACTTTGATACATTCAACTGCACAAAACACACAAAGGCAAACAAATAAACCAGCAAAACACCCTCTGCGAAAAAGGCAAAAAATACTAACAGCAAGATGGAAAGACAGATGACAACTTGGGGGAAAATATTTGCAATGTAAATCCCAAAGCGCTCACTTCCTAATATATACAGAGCTTTTAGAAATTAAGAACAAAAAGAAAATAGAAATATAGGCAAAGATTATAAAAAATTTAGAGAAAAGTACAAATAAGTCTTAAATATATGAAAAGATTATCACTTTAATTTATCATGGGAAATGTCAATTGACAATGACTCCATGTGCCATTTCTCACCATGAGATTGTCCCAAAGCTTACCTACCCTAGACAAAATGATGCATGTTTGAGGTTATCATTCCCTGGGGCCTTATGGTAATAGCAAAATATAGGAAATGACCCAGGTGCCTATCAATAGAGGATGGGCTAATGAAAGAAATGTGTGCAAGCTGGAATGCTAGACACCTGTCTAAAGGAAATGTGGAATGCAGGAGAGCTCCTTGGCTGATAGGGACAGTTTTTGAGGCTATGTTGACAAGTGAACAAAATCAAGGTAGGTAGACAGACAGTGTGCTGCCTTTTGGACACATGGGCTGAGGATGAAGAATATGTACCCTTGGCTTGTATTTGCACAAAGCAGTCCTTGAAGGGCAATCAGGAAGTGCTGGGATGTTTGTAGCACCTATACAAGGAGATCTGTAGACCTTCTTATAGTTTTGACTTGCACACTATGTAAGCACACTACCTACTACAAAAATATGGTTACCTAACATAAAATTCCAACCTGGCCTTTTTTCTCCTGATCGTAAAGGACTCCCCAGCTGGACAGGCCCTCAGAGACCGCCTGACTCCAGCCCTCCAAAACCATCTGACATCTGCTTACCATCTTCCCAATGGCCTGTGTCACACCACCTGTGCTATCATTCTCTTCGCCCTAAGTAAATCACTGAAGAGGCCAAGAGCAAAACTCTGGAGCCAGCTGCCTGGGCCTGAACTCGGCTCTGCCGTTTACTAGCTGGGTGACCATGAACAAGTGACTGCCTCTGTATCTCATTTTCCTTACTGTGAATAAAGGACAATGACAGTATCAATGAGATGCAAATATGTTAAAGAGTTTCTGTTATCTCAAGCTGCACCTGGCACACGGTAAGCACTCACTAAGGGTTAGCTAGTTTCGTTATGGTGAAATTTCAGATTTACTGATATGGTTATTTTTTTCCTAATTCACACAAAAATGAACACATGACTATTCAAATTTAAAAAAGGAGAAAAGTTTCCCCTGAGGTAATACCCAAAATCACCTTTGGTATATGGACCATTTTGGAGAGAAAGGTCCATTGGCCCAATCACTTCCTTTTATAGGTGGAAAATGGGGTGGGGTCCATGGGAATGGAGGGATTCTCCCAGGCTGGGAGGTGGGAGTTGGAGCAGGTCTCCTGCAGCACTTGGCTCCTGCCCACTGTGACCCTGTAGTGACACCCTTCATGTAGGGTGTTCTTGTGTAGATGTATGCAGGTATATTTCTGCAGAGACTGAAGCTCTTCGAGGGCAGAGGGCTGCTCTGCAACCAATTTTGAGGCAGAAATGCTTTTCGGATAACCTAGCTAGCTCAGGATTTGTCAATTTGTAACTCCTTGGCCTCTGCCAGGCAGCAGATATGTTATTTTGGTTTGCTATGTGATATAAACAATTGGTCACTGAAATCTGCAAGTCAGGAGGTGACCTACAAAACTCAAGATTTCTGGCTTCTCAAGAATATTCTAGGAGACCACACCATGCATGCCCACATGACAATAATTACTCTTGATCTTCTTTAACTCAGGGTCCTGCCTGGGCCCCGCTTGACCCTGTAGGTGCTATGGTGCCTTAATTTTGAGAGAGAGATGTGGCTTGCCTAGGATCTCTTCCAAGCTGGGGGGGAAAGTGGGAGCTGGAATCCAGTTTTGGGCCTCTCTCTCAGTTCCAAACTCCAGGCACTACCTCCAGCCACCTTACTATTTTCTACTGCAGTAAAATCTGGAGCCAGATGTCTGAGTTCAAATCCTAGTTTTAAGCCTCCCACGCTGAGGAAATGACTTAACCTCCTGTGCCTCTTTTGCAAAATGCAGAAGCTCTCAGTACCAATTTCAGGATTATAATGACCATGAACTCGCAAAATATGAGAGTGGTGCCTGACTGCGTAAGTGCTCAATAAACATTAACTGTTCTGAGTACTATTTACATTTAAAAACATACAATTATGTTGAACACACTTCTGGATATCGCAACACAATTCCCGAAGGCAAAATTTTGTCATCACCTCCTCCTAATTAATCAAGAGATTATTAAGCACTTACTTTTTGTCCAGAACTCTGAACAAAAACCCAAATTCAACGAGCCACAGGGATCTCCAGAGACAAGTATGAGGAAGAGAGGTGTGCGGGCTGCAGACTTCAAGTGCAATCACAGGCCAAGGCAGAGGTGAGCTGGAGGTGGACAGGAGGGGCCTCTGGGACTAGATGAGGCAGTTTCCCACCTTACCTTGGCCAAGGCAGGTAACTAAATGTCTGCAAAACAGGGCAGGTCCTCCTGAAAGCTCAGTGAAGTGGAGAAGGGAGAAGATCTTTTCAATGACCAGAAGCTCTGGTGACACTTCTCGGTTCCCACTGTACTACCCATGAAGACCCAGAAACAGGCAATGGCTGCCCACCCCACCTGAGACCAGAAACTGGTATAAAGTAGGAAGAATCCCACTGAAAAAATAGCTGCCATGTGCCAATTCAGGCAGAGTTCTGATTATGATTGGTGAAAAAATATGGAAAGAAGAAACAGGTGGAACAATCTATGATATTCTAAGGCTGAGGCTGCTAGATGCTTCTCATTAACCACTCTTTCCTTCTTCCTTAGTTGTTACAGAGGCCAGATTTCTGGTTGGGCAAATGGTCCCCAAGTTAACAGACTATATTTCCCAACCTCCTTGTAGCTGGGCATGGCCACCGGATCTAGCCCAGGTTCATGAGGTTGTCAGGGACTTGAGAAATCTTAAAGATAAGGGAGTGTGCCATTCTGCTTTTCTTTCGACTTGCTGTCTGGAAGTCAGATGTGATGGTCAGAACTTTAGCAGCCATTTTGCACTATGGGGGGTGGTTTAGGGGTTAGATGGAGACTAGATCTCCTCAGGACTTTGTGGCACACAGCCGCTATACCAGCCCTGCGCTGCCTGCCACCGAACTATTTTGTTTATTTAATGCTGTTTAGTTGTAAATAAGTTTCTATCTTGTTTAAGCCACTCTTATTTTATATAAGGCAAAGCACTGGCTAAATGTATAGAAGTACATGTACCAGGATGTGTTTTGACCAATTATAGTTTCCCAAAAGTAATATTTAACTAATGAGAGAGTTCAGCAAGGAGTCCAGTTATACATTTACAAATATGTAGCTTTCCTGTATAGATCCAGTTAGAAAATAAGAGTTGCTACTGAGTAGTCATTTGGGAAAAACAAATAGAACTGGGTCTTTTTTTACTTTTTAGTACCTTCCTCTCAAAGATCAATTCCAGCTGGATCAAATGTTTAAGTATTTTTTAAATTAAAGAGAAGACAATCCAGTCAAGCACTGCATAATGATGTTTTGGGTAAATGACAGACTATATGTACCACTGTGGTCACATAAGATTATAATGGACATGAAATTCCTTTCACCTAGTAGCACAACGCATTCTTCTTCATGTGTTGGTGGTGAGGCTGGTGCAAACAAACCCACTGCGCTGCCAGTTGTGTAAAAGTATGGCCTGTACAGTTATATGCAGTGCATAATATGTGATAATGATAATGAATATGTTATGAATTTATTATACTATATTTTTTATTGTTATTTGAGTGTACTCTTTCTACTTAAAAACGTTTGCCGTAAAAAAGTGTGCCATGTTATGGCACGTGTTATGTCACAGCAACCTCATGCATCCCTTTTTCCAAGTCTCTTGATTGCATCATTTCCCCTTGTGCTTGATTTAATCTCGTGTTGTTTTGTCCAGTAACATGCCGTACAGGCTTGTAGCCTTAGGAGCAATAGGCTCTGCTATATAGCATAGGTGTGTAGCAGACCACACCACCTAGGTTTGTCTAAATGCCCTCTATGATGTTCACACAATGACGAGATCGCCTGACACGTTTCTCAGAACGTACCCCCGTCATTAAGCGGCGCATGACTGTAATAAAAATACCCAACGAACACACAGGTAGTGGGAACAGCTTTTGTAAAGGTTCTGGGGCAGGAGTGAGCCTGGGCCGGTATGGCTGGAGCAGTGGGCTTGATGGGAAGTTAAAGGCAGACAGGGCAGGTAAGGAGCCTGAATTTCACTTCTATGCAATGGGTCTCAAGCACTGAAAGCCTAAATCATATACCCAGAGCTATGGTCCCTGCGTTCTGATCTAGGCCCCAGCACAGCTGTATAATTTGAGAAACGTGATATGGAGTCTCCATTTCCTTATCTGGAAAACAGTCATAATGGTGGTGTGGCCTAGAAGGACCAAACTCCTTTATGACTCCCCTGTGCTGGTTCACTCTGGGCCAACCACACCAACTGCCACGTGCTCTTGGACCTGGTGGACAAAGCCACCAACGATAATGAGTGGGAGGATATACTGGGCAGAGGGAACTGCATGTGTAGAGGCCTGTTTGTTTTCAGAAAACTAAGGAATAGCCCGGAATGACTAATGCTCAAAGTATGTTGGGGTGTATTTTTTTTAAAATGCTGTTTTCTATTTTTTCCAAAGTGACCTTACAGTTTTGGTTCATTCATTTAATCAATACTCATTGGATATTTGCTGTTCTAGACAACATTTTCTGCTCTCAGGAAAGTGTGGGAAGCGGTTACTAAGCAAAATAACAGAACTATAGAGCAAGTCAGTCACTAATAAGGACTGTGGAGGAAGGTGAAGCTGGGACAAGTGGAAAATCAAGGAGGTTGGCAATAAACATAAATGGGATTGTCAGAGTGAGCCATATTAGGGGAAAGAGTAGTCCAGGGGGAGGGGCCAGCAAGTACAAAGGCCCTGGGGTGGGGCCTCACCTGCCAAGTCCCAGAAACAGATCTTGGTATTGGAAGAACAACCTGGACGCCAGTATGGTTGCAGCAGTACAAGTGGAGACAGGCAGGTCACATGGGGCCCTGTAGGCAACAGTTTGAGTGTTTTCTCTGAGCCAAAATCCTCATTGGTAGGCAAAAACAGGACCTGCTCTCATTTAGCTTTTAACAGAATCATGCTGGCTGTTGTGAGGAGAATCATGTGGGGCCGGAATGGCAGGAATGAGGCTTGTTAAAACGTTAGGAAGCTGGTGTAGTAAACCAGGCAAAAAAGCTAGTAATAATAACAATAATAGCAACTACAGCACTTGTTGCCTTTTTGTTGGCTGCTTATCTTCCCAGGCCCTGTGCCAAGCACTCATCCACCTTAACCATCAAATCCTCTCAACAGTCCTGAGGTAGGTGTTATGATTGTTTCCATTTTATAGATGAGGAAACAGAGGCTCAGAGAGGAAAAGTAATTTATCTGAGGTCACACAGCTGGTCATTTAGGAGCTGAGGTTTGACCCCAGGCATGTCTGACTGTGGACTCAGCCCTCTTAACCAGCCTGAGGAAGAAGGCCCCAGGGGTGAAGGGTTTCAAAGAGGCTGTAGGGGCCAAGCTGAGCAAGATTCCTTTCCATTACCTCCAGGCCTCCCAGCACTTGGGCTGGGAAGGGGTGAAATGGGGCACAGGCCCAGAAAAGCTGAGAGAGGCTTCAAGACATCTGTGTCATGGGGCCCCTGTGGAAGACCAGACCGGGAAGGCTTTGAATAACACACTTAAGAGGCTCCTGTAGCAGGCCGGCAAACAGAGGTATCAGGACAGCCCCAGGCAAAGGTGTCTCTTTCCTTCACATTTTTGCATCAAAAGCTGGGAGTCCTAGGCCCAGTGGAGTGAAGGGGTAGGGGCAGAATTCTCACCCAGGGCCAGCACACCTTTAGCGTGTGGCTGGCCCATCTCCCGGCAGCAAGCAAGAAGGGTCCTGTCTGACCTTAATCCTCAGAGCCCATGCAGTCTCCATCCCCAGCGCTCTGCCCTGCTCTGCATTACTCCTTTGCAGCACTGTGGTGCGTCAGCTCTGTTACTGGAGTCTATCTGTGTCCATCTGTTGAGTGATGGTCTCTCCCACTGGAGTATCATCTCCATAAGAGCAGGACCCTGTCCAGGTGGCCATCTGGTTTGCCAAAGCCTTGTGGGTCGAACTGGCTAGGGTGGCCCTGAGCAGTGCCAGGGACTGACAAGGTCTGGATAAGGATCTATATCAATGGTGTCCTAGGTCCCAGGCTGTTGGAGAACTTGGCCCAGAGTCCCTGGTGAATCCTGCAGCCCCTCTCCCCTGGGGTGCAACCTGGCCCTACCCTAATAAGATTAGGGTGGTGGGGGACGTTGTCTAGGTACAAGCAGGATGACTCTGAGTCAACAGAGTAAGGAGGCCAAGAGGGTCAAAACCAAAAACCTAGAAGGAGAAATGAAGAGTCACAGAGGGATAGAAAGAACCAAAGCTAGAAGAAATGGGCAGAAAGAAAGAGTGACAGAGGCAGGGAAGAAAAAGGAGCTGAGGCGAGGCGGGGATGGAGGCAGAGGAACAGCAAGCCGGGTGCCTGGCCCGACTCAGCCACCCAAATGTGCAGGGCTCACATCCATGCATATCAAGAGGCCTTCTCCACCTCTCCTTGCTTCGGACTCTCCCCCACCCCCACCCCAGGACCTCATCTAACTCAATGTTCCCATGTCACAGATGTGGGGAAACTGAGGCCTAGAGAGGCGGTGGTGCTTGCCCACACCCTGTCTATGCACTACCACCCCCCCCTTAATCCAGGCCTGTGCTCACTGCTGTGTGTCCTCAGGCCAGGCACTTACCCTCTCTGGGCTGAATTTTTACCAAAAGCTCAGAGGCCCAGGCTTGTTGGCCTTGGCTGCCAGGGAGAAAACAAGGAGATAGTGAGAGGCCAGCTGGGACTGTAAGTTCCCTTCCTCCTTCTCCTCCCTCCCAGGGTCTGGAAGGGCTTCAGGCCTCCCATAGGGTTGACCTTGGCTGGGCTCTTCTCCACTCAGTGCCCTTCTCAACTCCCAACCCCCAGCTCCAGTGCCAGGCTGGTGAGGCTCCAGCCCCCACCTGGCTGAAGCAGTAGTCCAGAGGTCCCAAGAGCCTGGAGCTGCAGCCCGGCAGAGGTCAGTGGGAGTCCAGCGTTTGGGGAAGAGGTCTCTGGAGTCCACTCAGGCCGCTCAAGGTGTCCTACCTCTGACCTGACCCACTGGCCAGCAGATAAGGAGGCTCTTTTTCTCTCCTATCCCTCCGGCCATCCATCCCAGCAGCCTGAAACTAGGGGAAAGTCCATGGGCCAGCCTCTGTCCCCAGACAAGTGCCCCTCCTCCACCCCGTGCCAGGCGCTACCTGCCAGCGACCAGCCCCTGATACCTGCCCCTGTGCCCTCACAGGACTGAGCCGCCCGGCTCTGCCTGCTTACCTGCTGGTCTAGTTCTCCAGGGGTTCTGCGTGGGAGGGGCAGGAGGCAGCTCGGGTAGTATTAACCTGTCCCCGCCCCAAAGTTGGGGAGAGGCGTGGGGAAGGGTGGGCGGGGCTTCTAAAGTCACCAAAAGCCTACTGTGTGCCTGGAATCCACCCCGCAGCACAGAAGAGAGCAAAGTCCTGACAATAAAGGACTGACATTATCTAGTGCTTACTGCCCTCCAGAGTTACTGAGCATCAGTCTCCAGAAGGCAAAAACCTGCCCAGGCCGTTCGCTCTGGCCCCACCCCATGGCTGCTATAATTCCTTTCCCACAGGAGCAGTGCTCCAGAGAGCAGAAGTTCTTGGTTTAAATACTGGTGCTTAAGCAAGGCCCTTGGAAAGTGGAAATAATAATAGCGCCCCCCCTCATAGAGCAGAAATCATAACAGCTCCTGGGCGCTGAGCTGACTCTTCCCCCACAGCCTTTTGGGGAGATATTATAACTATCCCCCACTTTATAGATGAGGAAATGCAGGCCCAAAGGAGTCAAGAGCCCCGACAGAGCTAGCTTCTGAAGCCCACTGACAAATACTACTCTGACAAATTGTAAAGCTTCCGATCTGATAAAATGTCTCAATAAACCTAGGCAGTAGGCAGGTGCTACCTTTATTCCCTACTTTACAGATGGGGAAACTGAGGCTGAAAGCGGTTAAGCGACTTGCTGAAGGTGCTCTAGCTGGTAAGAGTAGGGTCAGGATTCCAACCCATACTCAAACTGCCACCCACGTGGTGTAACCGAACTGCACAGGGCCTGCCCCCTAGGAAACACACTGAAGTTGACTTCTATGACTAATTCTGGTCTGCTTTTTGCATTATTCTCCAAGACATGCATTCACTTGGAGTGAGAGGTGGGCAGACCCTGCATCCCTCCCTCAGCTGGTAGGGGCTCAGGAAGTGGTGATAGCAAACACTTTGGGTCACAGGGGTACAACATTTGCTCCCAGGGAGCCTGAAATGCTTCTCTTCTGCGAGGACTCCAGAGATGCTCCCCGCTAACTCCAACAGGAAGTTCTCCCTTAGGTATGAGCCGCATCCCTGCTGATGTGGTCTCACTCTGATTGTCTCACAGGTGCCTCGTGTTATTTTAATTGAAAAATAGATCTTTATTATTAACCTTAAAGACTCCTCCATTGCTCACCAAATAGAGAAAAATGCCCAAGCCTCTCACATTTATGTCCTTTCTCAGCTGAGACGGATAAGCCTTGACAACTTGTCTTTCACTTGTTTTTCTTGTGTGTAGCCTTTGTGGCTTAGGTTTAGAACTGCTTACCATTCTATAAGTATTTATATATATCTGAGCCACCCGAATTTCATTACTGATCCTTCCATTAGACTAACCTTTCTACCCCATCTCTTTCTGGTGCAATCCTATCCATATTTCAAAGCCAATCTCAAGTGCCACTTCCTCCAAAGACAATTTTCCTGATATCCATATCTCATATAACCAATATGTGTTGGGAGCTTAGTATATGTTTGTTGCATACATGAATGAATGAAACCCAACCAAAATGTTCTCCTCTTTGTTATCTCCAGAAAAATTTTATAGCCTTTGTTGTTGTTTAATTAATAGACTTTTTAAAAAAGCAGCTTTAGGTTTATAAGCAGACATCCCACCTGTATTCTTCATACAGTTAGGACGCCATCCATGTTGGTATGAAGCTTGCCTTTATCAGTCAATATCTCTTAGAGATCTTTCTATATCCCATACATTGAGATCTTCATTCACTGACCAAACTTCTATTAAGTGTCAGCTGTACGTCAGGAACTGTGAGAGGTATTTGGGATATAAAACTGAACAAAATTCACAAAGCCTTGGTTCTCTGTGAGCTGAAATTCTAGTGGAGTGAGATAGGCAATCAACATAACAAGGAAGTTATTTAGTATGTTTGAAGATATGCTCTGTAGAAAAGAGAGAGGGTAGGGTGAGGGGGCCCTGGAGTGTGGGAGGACCGAGTGTGGCAGGTTGTAGAATGGGCAGAGCCTGTAGAGGCATTCTGAGGGGCACAGAGTCCCAGGCCTGGGAAGGGCTGGACCTAGAGGTGTTCCATTATTCAAATGCACCAGGATGACTTCAGCGGGCCCCCCTTGCTGCTCATAATTTGCCACTAAGAACAATGCTGCAACAAAGGCTCTGGCAATCAGTCTTTTTACCTACGCGCGGAATACCTGCAGACTCAGTTCCTAGCAGTGAATTTCAGCATACTTGAGAGGAACCACACAGTTGCCCTCCAAAGGTGCTGCACCAGGATCGTGAGTTTCCCACCCAGTGCTTGCCCCGGAGCTCTCAAACAGGTAGATTCTTCTGGCAGGTCACGAGGGCGCTCACATTCCACCAAGAGAATGTACAGTGCAGAGATGTGCTAATCTGCGGCCGTGCCCCCAGGGCTAGTCCAGGCAGGTTCACGTGTTCAAGTGGGCAGTGTTCCTGAGTGAATCGATGGGTGAATTTATCCAGGGGGCCGGTGGGGAGGAGGGATGGGGGTGGGAGGCGGCGGGGAAGTGCTGGAGGGACCGCTGCAGTTACTCAGAGCAACCACCAGGAGGCGCAGCGACGAACCTTTTCAAGGGCACCTGGTGGCTTAGGCCTTTGTCACCAGGAATTGTGTGGAGGCCTGTGTCAGGGTGAGGTAAAATGGGAAATGGAAGACGGGAGGAAGGAGAGCAGGGGTAAAGGAGACGCTGGAGAATAAGGTTAGAGAGAGGGGATTCCTAGGGGACCTCTGGACCAGTTAGGGACTAGTTTGCTTCCCATAAGGGCATGAGGCAGTGCCCATCAAAGTGAATACCTCCTCATATTCATGAATTGAATTCAAGAGCCCAGAACAGAGTGGAGGAGAATGTCACGGGGTAAGCATGGCTTCATTAGTGTAGAAAAATAATCCCCACAAATAAATGCTGCAAATTCTTTAGAGGGATGTGTGTGTGTGTGTGTGTGTGTATGTGTGTGTGTGTGTGTGTGTCAAGGAGTGAAAAGGGGAATGGGGCGTAATCAAAGAGGACTTTAGCTTTAACTGAAATGTTTCAATTTTCTAGGAGTCTATAACCTTGTTCACTGCATAACCTATAATTAAAAATTACTTAAAAAAAGAAAAGTAAAAGAAATATCAAATGTTATCTTGTGTTGCGATAGAGGTCTTACATGCAGCTCAAGGGAGGTGACAGCCCCCTCTGTTCTGCTCAGAATACACCTGGGACCTCCTTTCCTCTCCTCCATTCTGTCTTGTGTAAATAACAATTACAGCTTAAGGCATGCCAAGAGTTGAAGATGGGGGAAATCATGGTGCCATCTGAATGGAGTACCAGTAGGGGAGCATGGCCTTTACCCCAGCTGGAGGAACTGGGCTAAGGGGGGAGCAGTTTCTGGGTGTATATGTGGCAAATGGGTCCTTGCAGACAAACGTCTTTTGGGTGTTCTGAAGCAGGATTCCAGGAGTGAAGGATGGTGGAGATTCCAGCCCAGATGGGGTAGAGGTTTCACATCCAGCTAAGTAGTAAGGGTATAGGATAACTTGGGGATTTGGGGAGTGCCTAGACCTGGAATGTATGCAGGCCCAGGCAGTATGGTGCTTCCTAGGAACGCAGGAAGCAGTGAGTGGACTCCCACGATCCTATGGAAGGGTACTCATTCAGCTCTGGAAAACAATAGCTGGGAGGCCAGAAGGGGTGGCTTTTGAAAGAGAGATCAGACCTCAACCACAGGTGGGCCTCAGTATCTGCATCTCCAAAATGGGTGGGGTATGGAGTGTGGTCTCTGATTTTATCCAGCAGGGCATCATCTAGGGTCCCTTCTCTGTTTCTTATGGCCCTCAAAGTGAGGATTTGCAGTTCCAATAATCAGCCCCCAGAGGTCCTCTTCTCAGGCTAGGAACACACACACACACACACACACACACACACACACACACACACACACACACACACACACACACACGTCTGAAAAAGGCTGAGATTCTCTCTTTATCTGGCCTTTTCCTTTCAGTAACTATTGCTTGAGATCAGTTCTGTCCCATGCACTTGGGCTACAGCAAGAACACAGTCTCTAAAACGGAGCTGCTATCTCCCTTCCCTATTCTTCCCCACCCTCCACATTTGATCCCTTAGTAGATCCAGAATCAGGCCCCTTTGTACCCCTGCACTGCCAGCCTCCTTCATGTCCTGCCTGGATTACTGCAGTAGTCTCTTGACTGGCCATTCCACTTCTGCCGTTTCTCCTGCTCAGCCCTTTCTCAGCCAAAGGAAACCAGCTGTAACATAAGCTGGAGCCTGTCCCGCTTCTGCTTAGAACCCACCCAACGCTGCCCAGCTCCTCCTCAGGGCTCAGGGTCTGGGAAAGGGGATGGGAAGTGGTCAAACAGAATGTTAGCCTTAAGGAAATATTTCCATTTCTAGGAGTTTGTTACCCTGTTAGTTGTCACACCATTTCTCCTGACCACATCTCCCTCCCTCCACCCACTCACTGTCCACTCCAACCACACTGGCCCCCTTGCTCCGTCCCTGACTCAAGGGCTGGGCACTTGCTGTTCCTTCTACCTGGGGCTCTCTTTCCCTGGGTATCCCCGTGGCTCTGCCTCCACTTTATTGAGGTCTTTGCTCAATCTCATCCCTTAGAGGTAGCCCCCTTATTAAAATAGCCTGCTCGCTTCACTCTACCTCCTTGTGTTGCTCCAGTTTTCCTCACTGTGCCCTTGATGGTGTGTTAGATGCTCACTTTTATATCTTGTTTGGTGTCTGGCTCCCACCAGTGTCAGCTCATCAAACGTGGTGACTGTGTCTTTTCTGTTCACTGCTGAGGTCCTGGAGTTTGTGCCTGATGCACAGAGGAAGCTCAGGAAAGGTTTGTCAACTGGCTGAATGGCAGAGGAGGCCTGGAGGAGGGGCGATGGACTGGACTTGGGGATGAAGTGGAGGGAGAGGCTAGAGTGACTTGAGTTTCTTGCTTGGGGCCTCTCCTCGAGCTTGGGAGACTGGGGCTGCACTGATGGAGGGAGCATGACTAAAGAGAGGAGAGTCCTCTCCTGCACGGGTGGGGGCTCACTGCATTGATTCCCTCACCTCAGAGACCTCAGACTTCTGGGGTCCTGTCACATATCCTCTGCTTATGATTTCTTGGGGGCCAGAGGCCTGCGAGTGACCCTTTTGATGCCCTGGGTCTTCTCTTCACCCCTTCTTTCTGCGGGATTGTTTGTCCTTGGTCCTTAGGAAGAGCATATGCCCTGGAAACAGGGGACCCGGATCAGGCCTGGGCCTCAGTTTCCCTGCCTGTCCAATGAGGTAAATAATGAGAAGGCAGATGCCTAGGCTCAGGTTCAAACGGGTGGAATGGGCTGATGTGAAAGGACGGTGTCCTTCTGCCCCTCCCGACTTCAGACACTGGTGGAGTAGCCAGGCCTATCAGCTGTCTCCTGCCTGGCCCCAACCCTGACAGCAGATGTCTGGGGAAGGGGGGTAGTCAGAAGCAAGGCCCACAGGCCCACGGAGCACCATATGCCAGTGCTGAGGAGGAAAATCAGGGTGTCCCAGGGGAAGGGGCCCTACGCAGGGAAGGGGTGCACAGGGCCACAAGTCTCACAGATGCAGGGCTGCTTTTCTCAACCTAGAAAGTTCTTCTTACCTTGCCTAGTCTTTCTCCATTCTCATTTTATGTTCACAATTTTGGCCATTCCCAGGGCCTGCCATAACAATGGCTTCTTAATTTTGTTTTTTAAACCAGCTGGCTTAGATTGAATTAGAATAAGTTTAGATACACAGAAAAATAGAGAATAACATTGTGAACTGTATACCCAACACCCAGATTTTACATTAGCATTTTTCGTATTTGCTTTATTTCTTTCTGAGATATTTTACTATGAATAATAGATATAAAATTTCACCTCCATTCTATTTTTACATGTTGGCCTTCTTTGGAGTAATGTTTATTTAAAGATTGTTATTTTTACTAGTGAGTTGTATGAATTCTTTATATATTTTGGATATCAATCTGTTATCAGATTTGTGACTTCTAAATGTTTTCTTTCCTTCGGTGGACTTTTCATTTGTTTCTTTTGTTCTGCAGAAGCTTTTTAATTTGATATAGTCCGACTTGTTGATTTTTGCTTTTGTCGCCTTTGCTTTTGGTGTCATATCTAAAAAATCATTGCCAAAACCAATGTCAAGGAGATTTTTCCCTGTTTTCTTCTAGAAGTTGTATGGTTTCAGGTCTTACATTTGTTTATGTCTTTAATCCATTTCCACTGGTATAGGATAGGGATCTGATTTCATTCTTTTGCATGTGGTTATAGTGTCCCAGTACCATTTATTTTATTTTATTTTATTTTATGTTATGTTATGTTATGTTATTTTATTTTATTTTATTTTATTTTATTTTATTTTGTTTTGTTTTGTTTTGTTTTATTAATTAAATGTATTAAGGTAACACTGGTTAGTAAATTCCAGGTATACAACATTATAATTTGATATCTGTGTACTCTATTGCACCAGCACCATTTGTTTCCCCCATCAGGTATTCTTGGCTCCTCTGCCAAGTACTAGTTGACCACATGTGCATGAGTTTATTTCTAGGCTTTAGATTCTGTACCATTGGTCTAATGTGTTTTTATGTCAGTACCACATTGTTTTGATGACTATAGCTTTGTATTACAGATTTATTTTTTTTTTATTTCTGCCTGAGCTGGGGGATGTTAGATAGGGAGAGAGAAGGCAGAAGTGGCTCAGGGTCTAATACAGCATCAGGACAGAGATGGGTCAGGTGAGGCCATTTATTTCATACCTCTGCCCCAGTGAAAGGGATCTGAAGGCCTGGGCCTGGGATGCAGGCCTGGGGCATCTGATGTCAATGGTGCCTGGACCTGTGGGATGGGCACAGCAAGAGAGAAAGGGAAGCAAGTCTCCCACAGTAACAAAGCACATTTGCACCTGATTTGCATGTGGAGTGGAGGGGTCAAGTTGAAAGCTGGAAAGGCCTGCACCAGCGCATTGCATGGAGGGTCTGGAGTGTTAAGTTTCTACAAAGATTCTGTCTCCAGGCTGTGACCTTCCAGTTTGGGAGGGCTCTACTTCCCCAGACACCCCTCCGGCCTGGCCCTGCAGTCTGGGGTTGGAACAGTAGGACGACAAAGGCCCCTAATTCTAAGAGCCCCTTTCCTCTGCAAAATCCCATCTGTCAGGCCCAGCCTCTGACCTTGGACAGCCCAGTCAGCACAGGCCCAAGAGCAGGGGAGGGGAGGAGAGCCTTTCAACCCTGAGGGAGACCCAAGCCTCTCCTCCCAGCCTCTGCCATCTGTTCCAGGCAGCACTGGAGGGCTCCTGCTTCTGCCACCTGCTCCATGTGATCCAGGCCAGTCACCTTCCCTTTCTGGGCCTTGGTTTCCCCATGTGTCACATGCAGAAGTGAGATTGAGTGGCTTTTTCAAAGACAAATGTGTCCCATTTCTGTAATTGTTGCCATGTCCAGGGTAACTTAGGGTTTTTATTAAAAGTGAATGTACTCTCCTTTTCTTAAAAAGATTTATTAAAAAAAAATGTCATACTGTATCTTTAAGTAGAAATTCATCATCATTTCCATAATTCAAAAAATATGGGGAAAATAATGGAATGAAAATAAAAAATGCTTTTAAATTTTAGTCTAGCTTCAAGTGAAAGAAACTGGACATATGATAGTCTATAAAAAGCAAAACTACAAAGTTTTGGTGAGAAAACAGATTCATGGTGGCCAGAGTGAGGGGGGAGGGAACTGACTGTAAAAGGGCCCAAGAGAAGTTTTCTAGGTGTTAGAAACTATTTCTTGATTGTGGTGGTGATTTCAGACTATACATTTGTCAAAAAGTATACATTTAAAGTTGGTGAATTTTATTGTATTTAAATTTACCTTCACAAGACAAATTAAAAAGCAAACAAATAAAAATCTCAAGTCTGAGGCCCCCTCTCTTTGTTAAAATTAGCCAGTCTAGGAAACAGCTAACACAGTAACATCAGACTAAGTCCTTTTCTTTGTGGTAACCAGAAACGGTGAAAGGGAATTGAAGAGGAAGTAACTGACTCTAGAGCTATGCCTTTGAACACAATAGCCACTCCCTCTGTGTGGCTCTTTTCATTTAAGTTAATTAAAATTTGATAAAATTTAAAATTAAGTTCTTCAATTGTACTAGCCACATTCCAAGGTCTCAACAGCCACAGGTGGCTCGTGGCTACTGTACTGGACAAATACGGAACATTTCACCCTCACAGAAAATTCTAGTGGACGGTGCTGCCCTAGAGAATTTATTTTGTGTATCTAAATAAAATAGCCATTTCTCCTTTCTCCTACTTTGGGAAATACTGGGTTTGATGTCAACCTCACTTCGTGAAAGCTGCCATTTCTTTGCGCTCCAGCATCCTCTGGTGTCAAACGACGACCTAAGACCATTTCACTGTCACAGTCTAAGAGCCCAGTGGTGGGAGTCCAGGGTTTAGACTTAGGGAATTCTAAGGATTCGTAGACATCAGGATTAAAAAATTCTGGAATTTTCTGATTCAACACTTGAGCCTGTTCTGGGGCCTGAAGGCTCTGGGAGTAAAGAACTCATGGGGCCCAACGGGGGCCAAATCTAAGCTGATCCGTGGGCTTGTCTGCTCCCCTTCTGCTTCCTTCACCCTCAGAAGACTGCTAGTTGTCCCCAGTCACTCTGTGTGGCACTTGGGGCACAAGGGTGTGTGCTCTCTGCCAGGATTTGAGATCTATCAGAAGCCCCATGGCTGGGTGGCCAGATCCTGTGCTAAGGGATTTGCTGGCCTCATCCTGGGGACTCAAGATAACAATTTATGAGGTAGGTGAAATCATTCTCCGCGTTAAAGAAAGATGAGAGAACCAAAAGTTCGAAGTTTAAGGAACTTTCCCAAGTCAAGCAGCTGGTGGGTGGTAGAGCTGGGATTGGAATCCTGCCAAGCTGACTTTCAAATTCCCCATCTTGACCTTACACTGCTGCTTTTTATCTTTAAAATCTAAACTCCTCCCTGAGGCTTACAGATTCTTAGCTATTTAACATCGCTATTTTCCTGTCTCTCTCTTCCAACTGCTGGCCTTTTGGTTCAAATATATGCTTATGCTTGCCTCAGTACCTTCACCCATGCTGTTCCCTCTCAGCCTTCCTCTAGATTTCTTAGTGGCTGTTCTTTCTCCTCCTTCATATCTCACCTCAGAGGAGAGGAGGCCTCCCTGCCATGCTATAGAAAGCAGCCCCCTTTCCATCATGCCCATTTCCCTCATTTGCCTTCTTTTTATTTATAACTTGTCTCACGTTTTGATTCATTTACTTGTCTATTGTTCTGTTTCACTAGAAGGTGAGAGAGAACGACTCCTCGTGCTCCCATCTCAAGCCAAGAGGAGATGAAGAAGGGAAGTCTGCAGGAGTAGGAAGGCATGCCAGAGTCCTCTCTCCAAACTGGTGGTGTCTGTCTCCTAATTGTCCAGTCTGGAAGCTGAGGCTCAGGAAAAATCCAGAGGCAGAAGAATGCTCAGCTCCCACAGCAGCTCGGTAGTAATCATAATGTTTGTTGATTACTTACCACGTAACAAGCCCCATGCAGAACGCTTGGTGCCCATTATTTCATTGTGATTCTCAAAACATCCCTGGGAAGTGGTGTCACCATTCCCAGTTTGCAGTGGAGGAGAAACATACCCAGAGAGGTGGAGCCACTTTTTCAGGATCGCACAGCCAGGAGGGTGCAGAACCAGCATTTGAACACATCTCCATCCGGGCTGCCAACCCACACCAGGTCACCCTTCTTAAAGCCTCTTGGGAGAAGAGAAGCCAGAAGGATGGAAGGGAGGGGAGAAGTGTATAGGAGACGATCTGTGGGCTCTTTCTTGGTTCTGTTCGCAAGTGCTGATTGAGCGCCTGCCTCATGCACTGGGCTGGGCCCTGGGGCTTGGGAAATAGGGCAGGCCAATCTTACCTATCCCTAACATGCTCACTGTTGCATGCATGGGGAAAGAAGATCTATAAACGGATGGATGCAACACAATTTGATATGACTGGAGGAACCCAGGAGACTATGGGAACACAGAAAAGGGTCCCCAAGCTTAGCTGAGAAGGGGACAGGAAAGGCTCTGAGGAAGTGACTTCCGCAGGACATGGTGAAGTGATCCAGGAGGAGAAGGTGCAGGAAGAACTTTGCAGGCAGTGGGCACTGAAAGGAGCAATGGGATGGTGGTGGTGGTGGCAGCTTCAAGAAGCTAGATGTTGCTGGGGTGGCAGCATAGGGCAGGGAGTAGGGGCATGGAGGCTGCAAAGGCTGTTCATACATGCAGACCCAGGGAAAAGTCCCACTACTGAAAATCTCCCTCCCTAAGCAGAGGGCAGGGAACGACTGAAGAAAGAGGTTGGCTGCTCCAGTCTGGTAATTAATAGTTTATTAAGAGAAACTTACGTAAGAGACATGTCTTGGGTGGCTGCAGGGCAAAAAGGATCCTCACTTAAAGGAGGGGACAGTCATGGGGACATAAATGCTACAGGAATCACATGCTTGACCAGGTCAGGACAACAATCTGTTCTAAGAACAGCTCATAGGAGGAGGCAAGGGAGGGGTGCTGATTTAGGTCAGAACAAACATCAACTATGATCAGACAGCAACCTCTATTATGGCCTGGATCCAGCATTTGGAACAAATAGCAGTCACGTCACAGAACAGTCTCTCCTCCACAGGCTGGTCTCTCATGCTGTAACTTCTGAGCCGAGCCCTCCCCTGCTGTGTCTCCTGGCTTCTTCTTGGAAATCCAGGGAGAGTGGCCCATGATCTGGAGGCGTCAGCAGCTAAGCCTTGGGCCTTGTGTTTGCTCTGATTCTGCCTGGTTTACAATCAAATTCTTTCTAAGGACAGAAACTCAGAATGTGCTGTGGGGTGTGTATTCGGGGCACCTTCCTGAGTCCATGCAAAGTGAGAGTTCAGTAACTCCATGTACAAATGGAGATAGGAAGGGCCCAGCCCAGGGTCACAGGGCCTGGCACTGGTGAATGGCTCGCTGTTTGACTGAACCACCTGGGTATGACCTCAGACCTGGGTTATGGATATAGGAAGCTTGGACTGATTCTTTGGCAGGTGGAACCTGGCCCTCTGGAGGTGTCAAGGTGGTTTGGGAGGCATGCACTATGGGGAACTGGAGAGTGAAGACATTCCTGTGTCTGGGAAGTCTGGTCCCAGGGGAGGCACCCTACGTTTTAAACAGGGTGCTAGCAAAGGAGGAAGTGTCCCATGTTACATCCTGGAGACCCACTGTCTGGGGACAGTGTTTTCACTGTGTTCTGTGGGAGTTTAGTAAGTGTTGTGAGGACACAGGGCTTTAGGGTTGAACATGTTTGGGAGACAGTGGAGTAAGCAAAGGGAAAGAGCCATAGGTGCTCAGGGTCAGTTAGGGTGCCATGCCTCTCACAAGCCTGGTTAAATCCCATTTTACGGGTAAGGAAACTGAGGCTCAGAAAGATGAGCTTGCATCTACATAGTAGATCTCAAAAATATTTCTGGAACAAATAAATGAATTGAGAGATACCATTATTAAGATACAATATTAAAAAAATCCTTTCCCTATCACTTAATATTTTTTGACATCATTTTAATGGCCGTGTAGTTTTCCATTCCACTGCCATGTATCATTACCCTGTTGCCAGGAAATTGGGTTGTGGTTGTTTTTATATTTTTATTTTTATTTTTTTAGCTATTCATAGCAATGCTGTAGTAAATATTCTCTTTAAATCTTTCTGAATCTCCATTATATAGTTAGGGTCAATTTCTAAAAAGATACAGCACAAAACATCTCCAAATTTTTAAAGAAATGTGACTGTTTCCTTCCTAAAAAAATATTCCAATTGGCCTTCTTACCTGCCATGTTTGAAGGGACATATTTGGGCTGAGTTGTCTTTGGATTCACTACCTTATTTTGTTCTTGCATAAAATATCCTTAAAAGTGTTATTTATTTTTTAAAATAGATAATACACTTATAATGTAAAGAATCTAAAGCTATATAAAATATTTTCTAAAAGGCTTTTTTCTTCCCCTGTTCCTCAGTCAGCCCAAAGGCCACTACTGGGACTGGTTTCTGGTAGGTCCTTCCAGAAAAGTTCAGATGCAAGCAAATATGTACAGAGAGAACATCCTTTAAATGAAATGAAACAAAATAATATAGCCATGGGGTGCACAGAAGATAGGGAACCGACATCTGAAGCTGATTTCATCTTGGTTTCGAGCTGAGTGCAGAAAACATTGTCAAGGTCAGGATGTTGGAGGAGGCCCTGAAACAGCCTCAGGCCTGTGTACAGGGTAAGACATTATTGTTGCTCGTGTGCTGAGTCAGGAAAGGTCATAAGGATTGCCCAGCTCCCTCTGATGTGGGCACACTAATGACAACTTGTCCACTTTCTCCTCCTCCTCCTCCTCCTCCTCCTCCTCCTCCTCCTCCTCGTCTTCTTCCTCTTCCTCCTCCTCCTCTTCCTCCTCCTCCTTCTCTCCCCTCCTCCTCCTCCTCTACCTCCTCCGCCTTTGGATTAGTTATTTATTGATCAACATTTGGGCTCTTTCCAAGTTTTAAAAAAAGGGTGCAACAAATACTTGAGTCCATCTCTCTGTTTAGTATTAATTTCTAGAAGTAGAAGTTCTGGGTCCAAACCAAGGATATTTTGAATTTTAACTGATATTGCTAACTTACACTCTAAAAAGGTTATACCAGTTTACAAGGCCCATCAGCTTATTCTTATGGACTCTCCCTCCCCACCCTCACACAGTGAGGAAGGGAAGTGACTAAGATGCTTTGAATCACTCTCTCTAAATTGATTGGCACCAGGTACATATAACTCTTGAAGATAAGGGGCATTACCAATATGCTGTTGGCAGGTGAAGATTCTCTGAGTTCTATAATCTGAATGTGTGCCCAAATGATATCTCTTTGTGTGGCTTCATTTGGAGTCCAGGGGAAGTTCCTTCTGCCCTCTGCCTCACTTTTCTAATCTGAAATGAGTTTCAGGGTTTTTATGGTGTTTTATTTTAAACTCTAGGGCATGCAGAGCAGAGGAGAGCTTTGAAGACTTAAGGATCAGCAGCCCTTTACCCCGGCATCTCAAATATCTGTCGACTCCTGATTACAGGTGTAGATCACAGAGAAGAATCTGAGCATCGTGTCACTGTCGTCATTCCTGACATTAAAGTGGGGAAGCTGAGGTCTCAGAGGCACCCTAGCAATGTGTTCACATGGTCATATGCTTCTGTAAACTCTACTAAATCAAGGTATTTTAACTGCACTCTGTTAAAACCACCATCTCCTTCCACTCTTACTTCCTATTGTGTCAGGAGTAAGGGCTAGCATTTTGGGGATCTTAGTGGCTAAGAGGAACTTGACATTTAGTTTGGGTTTAGTGGTTTTAATTATGTTATTTCCAGTCACCTTTGTGAATAAATTATTACCAACTGACTTGGTATAGGAATGGCTTCCAGAAATACTTCTACCTAGCACACTGAGCTGGCTCCACTGGCACAGTAATGTGAAGGTGTAGAATCACAGGTTATATCTTGATAGTTATGAGGGGTCTTATTTGTTTGTGCAAAGTATTATGGAGGCATGTCCAACAGATAATTCATAAAAGTAATTTTATTTTTCTGAATTTTGTAACATTTATGGAACTTGTCATTTGTTGTGTTTTTTAATCATTCTAACCAAGAAAATTTTATTTTTATTACCTAATTTTATATTTGTAATTTTGTAGTTCTTTTCTTAAATAAATCTCCCTAAATTCTATAAGCCTCAAGAAGTACAAAGTCTGCATCTGCTGCTGTTGAGCTTTCTCTGTGTCTTTTAGGATCACAGACTCCTCCTTGCCTTTCCTCACTGCTACTGCCAAACAAGTCTTGTACATTTACATGGGAATATGACAGAGTGGTTGAGAGGACTCCTGCTGGATCCAGACAAACCTTTGTTTTCTCATCTATAAAATAGGAATATTGGAATCTCTCTTCTCAGATAGTAATGAAGTCAATGAGAAAATGTATGTAAGGCCTTGAGCACAATCTAGCAGTGACAGGTTTGATGTTTAGCTGGCCCTTGCAGATATAACCAGACTCCCTGTTCATGACTGTTCTGATTTGGTTGGTGCCCTTGTCAGATACACAGTCATTATTAGCTATTGATATATTATTAGTCTCCCTCCCCATCTGCCCAAGGCATGTACACAGTAAGTGCTTAATCATTGGCAATCCAATCCAAGAATTTTAAACACTAGATGAATACAAAACAGAGGCTGGTTCTAAATTGACCCATGTCCTAGACCCAAACAGTGACTCACAGTGATGAAATTTCCTCATATCAAAAAGCCCTCCAAGTTAATTTATTTTAATTCTCTTAAAAAAATGATTTTTTTCCTGGCACGTTTAAATATTGGAAATCTGGAAAATCCACAGAAGCACAATGAAAAAATTAACTGCCGTTATTATAAATGATTATACATATCCCTGTGATATCATAATTATGCATTTAATACATATTTATGTTGTATATAGTGTACTGAAACACATTTTAAAAAATCGAATACTTCCTTAGCATTTCTCCCATACTTTAAGTATCTTTTAACTCCATCATTTTTAATGGCTACATAATGTTCCTCAACAGAAAGTGGGGATAAATAAAGGTACCATCTCTAAGGGATATGCCATGAGCAATGACAAGAGATGTCATGTAAAGAAAGCTCCCTGGCATGGAAAAAGCTCAGTAAATTTAGCTCCCGCACAGGATAGATGTACATAATCAATCCCTTTTCGCTGGGCATTGAGGCTATCTCCATAATTTTGCTATGATGAATAACACTGGGCTATCATTAATCTTTGCTCGTGTCTTCCGTCATTTCCTCAGTACATTTCGGGACTGCTGGATGCGCACATTTTCAAACTCACTCACTCCCCGTTCGTTGTGCTGATAGGGGAACAGCGAGGCAAGCGGGCTTGCCCGGGCTTATATGGCGAGTTAGCTGCGAAGTCGGGATTAGGAACCGTGCCAGTGACCCTCAGTGGCGGCTCAGCAGCGGGGGACCGAGAGACGAGTCCTGGCTGGCTAAACGAGGACCACCGCGGTCCCCGCAGGAACCGGAGGCCTGCGCGGAGGAAGCGGGCGCGGCGGGGCGCGGCGGGGCGGGGCGGGGCGCGCGCGCTCACCTGCGGCGCCGACGCTGGGCGGTCGCCTGGCAACCCGGGCGGCGCGGCGTTCGAACGGAAGCGAGGACCCAATCAGGATGTCCGGGGCAAACCATCCCGAGGGCGGGGGGGGGTGGGGGAGTGCAAGCCCGCTTCCCCTTCCTCTTGGCCCCGGGGCCTTCACTCCGGTGGAGGCCGTGGGACCGGCAGGTCCACCCCCAGCCCGCTCCATTCGGGTGCGGAGGGCAGCTCGGAGAGCGTCGCTGCGGGGTGCCCCGTGGGGCCGAGCCCCCCGAGTGGCGTTGGGCGCGGCCGTTCCCGCTCGGGTCGGAGCTGTCACGGCTCCCAGAGGCGCCGTGGAGGGACCCGCGCGCGCCGAGCAGGCTGCAGGTGAGGGCGCGCGCGCTGGCCTGGGGGGCGGGCAGGGCGGCGAGGGGCCTGCTGGGTGCGTCCTTCCTCCGCGGTCGTCCCCCCGAGGAGGCGCTGTCACTGCCTCTCACAGATGCGAACGCCGAAGGTCTGAGAGGCCAGCGTCGCAGCCCGGCCAGGTCTGGCGGAAAATCCAGCTCAGGGCTTTGCGCCCCACCTCGCGGTCTCCCATCCAGGTCGATCTAGGTGTGCCTCAGAGGCTTAGCTGGGCAACGGGGAATCACCTTTTCAGCCTCCCAGTAACAGGGACATGGCCCCCGGAGCCTCCGCCCTCCCCGTCCCTGACACCGGCCCCCTGGTGCCCTTTCTGCCTCTGTCTTCTCTTCTCCGGAACGCTCAGGTTTACACTCAGGACCCATTTGGAGGCCCTCTGCTACGGGTTTCTGATTCGCATTGCTGTCCTCTCAGAGGGCCGCCCTCAGGGGATCGGCCTGGACTGACTGACATTTCTGGGCTAGATGCCAGGTGGGCAACAGGTGCTCTGACTCCTGGAGTCGCTGTTGGACTTTTGAGAATCTGGCCCAGGTCGGAGGAAAGGACAGAGGCAGCCCTTCCACGGAAGCCACAAGAGACTTGGGAGTTGCTGGTGGGGCTGGGATCCCTCCTGGAGGAGCATTTGACCTAGGCCAGGTCCTGCCTCCTGGTGATGCCCCCTTCCTCCTTCCAACCCCTCAACTTGGTCTCCTTCTGTTGGTGGGGAAACTGAGATTCTAAGAAGACAAGACCCTTGCCCAAAATCACAGTCAGACGTGGCACAGCTGGGGTTGGCTCCCAGTCAGTCTGGCTTCACTCTTAGAATCCTAGACATTCAGAATCCATAGCATCTGAGAATCCTGGATTTCTTCAAGGGGAGTTACTTATTCTCTTTCCTGGGAATCCCCCTCCTGGCTCTGGAGAGAGGAGCTCTGGGAACTCAGAAAGAAAACAAGTCTTTCATTCATTCTTTCAACAAATATTTACTGACTTCAAATGCCTGCCCTCTCCCTTGTCGATTTTGTTTTTCTCATCAGCATTTACCCCATCAGTATATTTTACTTCTTGTGAGTTTATTATTTTCCCCAACTGGAATGTGATACAAGGAGGGGCTAAGATGTGGTACTCACCTCCAGTGTAAAATGGAGGGGCTCCAAAACCATCTGTAATTGAAGTATCTAAAGTTGACATTTATTGACCATTTGCAGTGTGTTTTGCTGGTGGGAGATCAACTCATATGGCCCGGTGGAGCCCAGTCACCACCAGTAGTTACTTAGAAGGAGCCGATGAGCTCTTTATATACTGGGGTGGCACAGCATATATTAGTCAATAGCATATATTATTAAGTATATTAATAAAATATTACAATTAATAATATATTAATGACATGTTATTGAGAACAACATATATTATTGAATGAAAACAACACACATCATTGTGTCATATGGATAAAACCTAGGAAGTATATATTGCTTGTATCTGCCTAAAATAGCCCTGGTAGAACTCACAACTGTCTGGTTACAGTGGTGCCTGCAGGGAAGGAAACTGGGTAGCCGGGAACAAGAGTGGGAAGTTTATTTTTACTTCATTCCTTTTATAACTCTTGAATTTTGAGCCATAAGCAAATATCACCTGGTTGAAAAATTAGCTGCCTTAAGGTTTATCCAGGGCATTGGTGGCCAGGACAGCATTTCTGCATGAAAATTTTTAGATGCTGCAGAGCAGACTGAAGACAATATGCTTTTCTATACCATATTCTGGTTTTTTGAGCACCGAAACCAGTGTTTGCAAGGGAACCCTAATTTCACACCAGGAGAACACTGTGAAGAACATGTTGCTTTTTTCAAACAGGTTTTTGGAGACCAAGCTCTAATGAGGCTTACAGCGTTCTGAAATCACTCGCTAGTTTTTTTATATATAAAAAACATGTACAAAGTTAATTTATTGAATTAATAAAGCTCTTTACACTACACAAAAATTATATATATTAAATTAAATATATAACTATATATATGTATGTGTGTGTGTGTGTGTATATTATATGTTTAATCAAAAGACTACTACCTTGTCTGATCTATAAGTGACCTGCTATGTTATGTTGGGCAAGTTTTTTCACATCTCTGGGCCAAGAGAAGAAGCTATGATGGTGAGCTCAGGCCTGAGCAAAGGGCAGTCCAAGACAGGAAGTAGGCTTGCTTGTAGGTCTGCCACAACCCCCACCTTTCCATCCTGTGGGCTTGCCCTAAGTCTTTGCTGGTGGTATCTCTCACAATCTCCATTGCAAGCCCCTTGTCCCTATTTTGCAACCTCAGGTGCAAATGGAGGCCCAGATAATTGAGTTGGTGAGGGCAGGCCTTCCTTCTGCCAAATGAGAGGTTGCTGCTTTAGGTGTCTGCCTCACATCCCTCCTGCAGCCTACTTACCTCTCCCTTCCTGAGGTTTGTGCAAGGCTACCCTGGGCAGGGCTGACTCAGGGCAGGCTGATGGCAGGCAGGCCAGGGAATGTCTGGGGATACTCCAGAAATAGCGTGGGGCTCAGTGTGTCCCTAGAAGATGCCCAGCTGGGTGTCTCTGACCTGGACAGCTGGGCTGCAATTGAGCTGGGGCTACCCTACTGGCTAGCCCTATCCCCACTGGCTGGAGCCTTCCTGATCCTCCTCTGGGGCAGGTGAGGGACTCTCTGTCTCTACCCAAGTCTGGATGCACTTCTGCTGAATAGAAGGAGAGAAGCAGGTGGAAGGAAGGAGTGAGGATGGGGGTTTAGAAAGTCCTGAAAATTATAAACATCAGAAACCATACCTCCTGCCCTTTCAACAAAGAATGAAAATCACTAATGCATCTTGAGCACTCACTGTGTGCTAAGTACTTTATAAGTATGAACTCATTTAATTTTCTCAATATTATGATATAAGGTCATTACCATTATTATCATTTCCAACTTATAAAGGGAAACCGAGGACAAGAGAGCTTTAGTAACTTGTACAAGTTCATCTAGAGCTGGAATTCAAATCTATGGAGTCTAGCTCCAGATTCTTTACTCTCTCTTTTTTTTCCTTTTGGTAAAATGTATATAAAATAAAATTTACTATTTTAACCATTTTAAGTGTGCAGGTCAATGACGTTAAGTAAATTCACATTGTTGTATAACCATCACCACCATCTGTTTCTAGAACTTTTTCATCTTCCCAAATGGAAACTCCCATACCCCTGAAACACTAACTCCCTATACTCCCTTCTCCCAGCCCCTAGTATCCACAAGTCTACTCTCTCTATGAATTTGACTACTCTAGGTATCTGATATAACTGTAATCATACAATTTTTGTCCTTTCGTGACTCGCTTATTTCATTTAGCATAATATCTTCAAGTTTCACTTACGTTGTAACATGTATCAGAATTTCCTTTCTTTAAGGCTCAATAATATTCCATTGTATGTTTGTACCACATTCATTTATTCATCCGTTAATGGACTCTTGGTTTATTCCCACCTTTTTGCTGTTGTGAATAATGCTACTGTGAACATGGGTATACAAATATTTGGTCAAGTCCCTGCTTTCAGTTATTTTGGGTATATACCCAGAAGTGGAATTCCTGAATCTTATGGTAATCCCATTAAAAATATTTTGCGTAACTGCCATACTCTTTCCATGGTGGTTGTACCATTTTATATTCCCAACAGTGCACAAGGGCTCTAATTTTTCCATACCCTCACCAACACTTGTTATTATTTATTATTTATTTATTTATTTATTCATTCATTTATCTATCTATCTATTTATTTATTTATTTTGATAATGCCCATCTTAATGACATGGTATCTCATTGTGGTTTTGATTTATATGTCCCTAATGATTAGTAATGTTGAGTATTTTTTCATGTGCTTATTTTCCATTCGTATTTCTTCTTTGGAGAAATGTCTATTCAAGTGACTCTTGAATATTCCCTGAGAAGTGGAACTTCACAGCTCACACTTTGGTGGCATTTGTCATGTATAGGCCTCATGCTGGGAGTGAGGCACTGTCAAAAACCCTGTTTTACAGTTGAGAAAACCAAGGCATGGAGAAGTTGAGTATCTTAGCCAAGGTCTCATAGCTGATCATTGGTGGAGCTGGGATTTGAACCCAGATAAGTGAATATCTAAAATGACAGGGTGTGATGAATACTTGGAAGGGAACACATTAGGTGAGACAGTTGGCAGGAGCGTCAGAGTATTCAGGGAGGCCTCTCTGAGCAGGTGACATTTGAAATGAGACCTGAAGGAAGTGAGAGAATGGGTTCCAGGCAGGAAACAGATAGTACAAAGGCCCTGAGGCAGGACAGATGATGTTTCAGGAACAGCAGAGAGGGCTACGTGGCTAGAGCAGAAAAGGTCGGAGATGAGGTGGGAGAGGTGGGTAGGGGCCGAATCCTGGAGGGTCTGAAGGCTGAGTGGTGAGTCTGGATTTCATTTTAAAGTGTTGGGGAGCCACAAGGGGTGAGACCTGGTTTCTGTTGGGAAAATGTTGTCATCATTGCCCCCATTTTATAGCTTTGAGGAAACCAAGATCCAGAACCATAGCCAGGGAGTGCTGTCTGGCTGATCTCCCTCTAGAGTTGATAGGGAGGCTATAGATGCCTTAGGAATCCCTTGGTGAGTGGCCAAAGCTCAGCACTTGGAGACTTGATCTCATGTTTCCCTCCCTGCCCTATGCCTGTATTCAGATCTTGGCTCTACCATTTATCACTGTGTGACTTCCGGCAAGTGGCCCCAACTCTGTGCCTCACTTTTCTCAACTATAAAATAGGCATAATAGTAGTTCTTACCTTAAAGGTTGGGTGTGAGGGTTAAATGAGTTAACATATATAAAGATCTTAGAACATGCCAGGTACAAAGAAAGCACTCAAGAGTTCTTACCTATTATAAAAATTGTTATTGTTGCTTTGCTTGTACTACTCTTAGTGCCTAACAGAGTCTCCCTTCTCCTCTCCCCCAACCCCGGTCCATTGTTGACTCAGGTGGGGAGCCAGCAGGCCACTGTGGAGAATGATGGTCTTGTAGCCTACCTCATTCCCCTAAAATCAGGCCTCAGGGCCTGGAGGAAGCCTCAAAGTTGACTCACTCTCAAGGGGAAGAGAGCTGTCCTGAGTCACTTCCTGTTTCCTCATGCCCTCCATCCCAATCCTGATGCAGCCCCCACCAGGCACTGACATGGAAGTGGGCCCTCTTTAGCCTCTCTAGAGTCTAAAGCTGGGGGGTGCTTTGTTCTCTGGGCCTCAGGACCCTGATGGCAACTGATCTAATCAAATGTGCCACCTGAAGTGACATACCAAGACTTAGGGTGGCAAAGGAGACAAAATCACCATCCTCTTGGAGATTCCTTCCTGCATGGCTACTGTCTCTCCTCATAAGTGGGGATTAAATAGTTCCTTTCTTGGAGGTGGGAGTCCAGAGATTTAAATAAGTACAGAGACTGGCACTCAAAAATTGTAGGTATTATTATTACTATTATTGCTGTTGTTACTAATGTTTACGGCTTGCTGAAAGCTTCTATAGGCACTCTCAGGCCCTAAGAACTCACACTGACCTGGCCTGGAAGGTGGGATGCTTTTCACTTGAGAGAATAGAGGGCCAGAGAGGTTCAGCAAGCTGCTCAGGGACACACAGCTAGAAAGCAGCGGCATTAAGGCTTGGTTAGGAGGGAAAGTGCTCAGTTTGGATTCCTCAGGGTGACTTTGGGTAACTGACTCACCCTGTCCCAGCCTCCATATCCCATTAGTCAGGGGATAATAATAGAGCTTACCTCGTAGGGGTCGTTGGGAATATTAAAATGGATCAATTAATACAAGGAAGAGCACTTTCTCATGCCTGACATAATGAACTGGTAGTCATCGAGGCTGTGAGGGACAGGGACTCAGCTGTCCCATCTCCAGGATGGGTGCGCTTTCCGGAGTGGGCCACCAGGTGTGGCGGGTGCGGCGGTGGATGGCACCGCGATGGCTCGCGGAGGGGCGGGGCCGGCGGGGCCCGGGACCTGCCAGCTCATCTGGGCTCGGGGCTGGCTGCTGCCTTACTTTCGTTCTGTCCAGGTACCACCCGGGCCGGCGGGTTCACCTGCCTGCTGCCGGCCGCCGGAAGTTACGCAAACGCGCGCTGCCCGAGCCCCAGGTGGGCCGGGCCAGAGGAGTTCGGCGCAGCGGCGCGGGCGCAGCCAGGTACGTGCGGGCCCGGCCGGGCCGCCTGGCCTGGTTGGGGGCGGGGGGCCGGGCACCCCTCCTTCCCCGGGGAGGCGGGGACGGGGCAGGGGCTCACCCTCCAGCCTGGATGAGACCGCGTGAGGCTTGCTGTCAGCCCCCTCATTTAGGGGTCACACCAATGCGGGCTCAGAGAGGGGCGGCGAGCAGCCAGAATCACACAGCGGAACGCCGGGCTTGCGGCCTCCTCTGCTGCTGGGAGCCCCCAAGGGTGCCCCGAAGTGGAGAAGGGCAGAACGCAGACCGGGGGTCTGAGCTGCCCTTACTACCCCTCTGCCTCCAGAAGCTGCCTCCAGGGAAGCCGGTGGGGAGGGGCAAGGGGGGACTGGGGATGTCAAAGAGAAAGGCCCAACGGGAAAGGGCCCCCGCATTTGGGGCCATTTGTGGGTAGCGTTTGAAATCCGTGGGCGGGGCGTTGGGTGATGAAAGGAGGCTTCAGAGACAGAGAGGACGAATCCCACCTGGGGACTGGGACCCTGGTTTCAACTCGCAGAAGCTGCCGCACCTCCGTCCGCCCACCTGTGAAATGGAGCTAGTTTAGATCAGCTACCCGGTTCAGCCTCTATCCTGTGCCTCCTTTGTCTACGGCCCCTGCTCGGACAGGCCCGTCCAGAGGGAGCTTAGAGACCCCTGCCAGGGGCACGTTCTGCAGAGTTGGGTCGAAGTCCTAAGACGAGCAAGGAGCGCTGCCTTTTGCCAGGTGCTGAAGAATATCCTCGACCTGTTTTCTCTCTCCATCCTTTCGATGACCTGGAGGCTCAGGGAGGTCTATTTTTAACAGCATTGCACAGATAAGGAAACGGAATCTGGAAGAGGCGCGGCTGCTCGTACTAGGCGCACAGCGGGCGGGTGGGCAAGCCCTCGCCAGGGGTGCCAGAGGCTCCAATACCCGGCACCGCTCCTCACATCTGTCTCTGGAGACCCTGGGACTTGCAGGCCCGGCCAGAGGGGTTGAGGGCCCGACCTGGGGGCTCACGGGCCTTTTGCCCTGGCCCTGCCCATCTGACCTTCTTCCTCCCAGTTTCCCCGGATGGTGGCTAGGAGGGAACAGCCTCTATCGACGGGTTGAACTGGTTTGGGAGGCGGCGGCCCCGGGGGTGTGGCAGTCTAGCTACCTCGATAAGGCTCAGCAGGACTGCCTTTCCTGCCAGACCCTTCCCTCCTGAGGTCTCCTGGGGGTCGGCTCTGAGTGTGGCAGTCTTCCTTTCCCACCTGCTCCATCCCTTCTACCTTTAGAGCAGCTCTGGCTCTTGTCCAGTAGCCCCCAAGTTTCTATTCTCAACTTGCCATTGCAGCAGAGGTCTCAAACCCGGGCTAGGGGCCAAATAGATGGAGGGGAGGGTATGACAGGTATGTCTGCAAACATATTTTGTTTGCCCCATACGTGTAGTGTTTTTAAAATTATTCTTACTGAATATGCTAACATTTAAGAATCTAGAGTTTTTCTGCTCTTTTGGATTTGCAGCTTCCTAGAATATTCTACACTTACTACTTTGGACTCTTGCTTGCAGTAGGCTGGGTGTCCAGGTGTGCCCTTCTCCAATTTACCCCAGGTCTGTCCATTAATGTTTGGCCCCCATAGGCATTTCAAGTCAATAAAAAGATATTGAATACTTACTATGTGTTAAGAGCAATATCTTGAAACTGGGATACAGTGAACAAACCAGACACCTCCCCCTCTGCCCCCCCATGGGGAGCTGATATTTTAGAGGAATGAGAACAACAAAGAGTAAAACTACTATAAACATAGTAGATGAGTGAATTATTTATCTGCTCTGGGACCTAGGTTGGTCACTTCTCTGAGTCTGTTTCTCCATCTGTAAAATGAGGACAGGGATCCATCTCAAGGGCTCATTGGAAGATTACAGGAGAGGATGGTGTCAAATGTCTAGCACACAGTAGAAATCCCTGCCTCCCCATCCCAATCCAGATGCTCCTTACTGAAATTCCAGATTTCTAGGTGGGACTCTCCAGGATAGCTTTCTGCTTATGGATGGAGATGCGTTAATTTGTGCTGCCTATTGTAGTGACCACTAGCCTCAATGTAGCTATCAAGCACTTGAAATGTGGCTAGTGTGATTCAGAAACTGAATTGTAAGTTTTTATTTAATTTGAATTTAAAGCTAAGTTTGTGGCTAGTGGCTATTAAATCAGACAACACAGCTCTAGATGGCCTGTACTACAAGTCCTCTTGGGGACGAAGTCTTCCTCTTGCGGATGAAGTCATCCTTCCCCAGTTAACACAAATGAGAAAGTTCAGGATTTGGTCTACAGGATTTTTTCTGGCCCATCTCCAGGGAGATTTGCAGGGGCACTTTGTGGCCCCAGCCCTTCCTTGGAGAAAGGGACAGGGGTGGCCTGATGCCTTGGTGACCATGTGGATAGATGGGCACCCAATCCCATGTTATGACTTCTGCAGATCCAGAGTCTGCTGGATGCCCCAAACAAGGCTATGTGATCTTGGGCATTTTTGGCCACTCTCGGAGCAACATAGCTTAGGGCTGACATTTCCCTGTGTCAGGCATCCATGGATCACTGTGGGCCTGGCATAGGAGACCCATACTGGAAGCTCATGGTGTTTGGACTCCACCGGGGCGGAGGTGATGATTTTCTACACTCCACCTCCACAAGCTGTGCTGCTATGCCTGGGGCCTGGCATGTCTAAACGGGTGGATGGCATAGGGCAGCTTCCTGTCATGGTGGGTGAGGGATTGAGGTGGGAACCAGATTCCATGTGGGCAATCAGAATGGAGTTGGAGGCTTTTCTCTTGGTCACTTAACCCTAAGACCCCTGTACCAGCATCTCCTTGCTTGGAGGCAAGGAACAGAGGCACAGACTTGCTGAATTAGCTTAATTTTGTTTCCTCGCTGGGTTTCAGTTTCCCCATCTGTAAAATGGAGCTGTTAAGAGGACCCACTGAAGTTGAGCCACCTGGTGCCCAGCACACAGCTCGGAGCCCGCTTTGCTTCCTTTACAGTCCGTTGCCCTTTCTTCTGCTCAGGCTGGTCATGTCTTTCTTGGACACCTTTTTTTCTCTGCCTCCGCTGGGCTGGGTCCTCGAAGGGGCGGGGATGTGGGCAGAGCCACCAGCCCCTCCGCCAGTGCTTTCTGCCTTCCGATTGGCTCCCTGTGAATCAGGGGCGTGGCCTTCACTTTTAATAGGAAGGGCGTCTTCGGCTCCTTCCAGTCTGCCCGGCCTTTGTCTGACCGTCTCAGCTCCTGTCTTTCTTTCCTACCCTGCAGCCGTTGCCTGCGTCCAGCTGCCAACGTTCTGCCCGGACCTCTGTCTCCTCATTTCTCCAGGCTCCTCATACAGAAGCCTTTGGGGTATGTAACAGCCATGCCTGTGGACATGCTGTCTCCCGGAGCCAGGGACACCCCTTCCCTACCTTTCCGCCTGCGGACCAAGGTCCCGGGCTACCTGCTACGGAGACCAGCAGATGGTGGAGCTCGGAAGCCTAGTGCTGTGGAGCGCCTGGAGGCAGACAAGGCCAAGTATGTCAAGAGCCTGCACGTGGCCAACACACGTCAGGAACCTGTGCAACCCTTGCTGTCCAAGCAGCCACTCTTCAGCCCCGGGACTCGCCGCACAGTGCTCACTTCTAGCCGTCGAGCCCTGCCTGGCCCTGGCCGCCGGCCCCAGCTGGACCTGGACATCCTTAGCAGCCTCATCGACTTGTGTGATAGTCCTGTGTCTCCTGCTGAGGCCAGCCGTACCCCTGGACGGGCAGAGGGAGCTCTCCAGGCCTCCCCAGCCACCCCTCCACGCCCGCCGTCCAGTACAGCTGCAGTGCGCAGAGTGGATGTCCGTCCCCTACCGGCCTCACCTGCCCAGCCCTCCCCATCACCAGGCATTGCTACGGCCTCCAGTCCTGCCCGGCCCTCTGGTTTGCAGCGCTCCAAGTCGGACCTGAGTGAGCGCTTCTCACGGGCAGCGGCTGACTTGGAGCGATTTTTTAACTTCTGTGGCCTGGACCCAGAGGAGGCACGGGGCTTAGGTGTGGCCCACCTGGCGCGAGCCAGCTCAGACATCGTGTCCCTGGCAGGGCCCAGTGCTGGGCCAGGCAGCTCGGAGGGGGAATGTTCCCATCGCAGCTCTGCCACTGTCGAGGAGCGGGCCCGGGAGCGCATCCCTTATGGTGTGTCCGTGGTCGAGCGCAACGCCCGTGTGATCAAGTGGCTGTATGGGTTGCGGCAAGCACGGGAGACCCCAGCGGCTGAGGGCTAGGACTTCGTTTATTGGACTCGGCACTCCTCACAGGACAGATCTCAGGCAACTGGCCCCTTGGCCCCTCCTGCATCCATTCCCTGGTCTGGGGCAGACTAGAGGCTACTGGCTGTGTGAACTTGGTATGGAGGCAAAGCCTCAGAGGCTGGACCAGCATGGATCTGGCAAGGACTGACCTTGGAGAGAGTTGCCTCTTGACCTTGGGCCACTCCTTACTCCTCATATGTAGGGTTTTTGTTTTTGTTTTGTTTTGTTTTGTTTTTAGCATGAGTGTACCTCTGCTTGGTTCCTCTCATGGGTTTGGGGTACTTGGCTCTCCCCACTGAGAATGAAGGGCCAAGGATCTACCAGATCTGTCTACCCAGTAGCTCTATTTCTTTCTTCCTTCTTTGGCCTCTCCTTTGTTGACTTCCTCTTCCTTACCCAGTGGGCCCTGGTTCCCTGAGAACTCACCTTGGGTGGGGGAAGGGAAGAGTGGTCTCTGCACTGTTCTTCCCAGGCCTTGGCAGCCTGGCCTAGGTGGGTAGACTACTGGAGGGATTGACAGGAGTTTGCACTGCTCTCTCTGACTTCCCTCTCGTTGATTAATAAACACAAATGCTTGTTTTTCAAGGACTGGGTCATCAGACTCTTCTATGTTCATAAGGGGAAGAGATGGGAAAAGTCTTGGGATGGGGCCTTCCAAACCTAGTAATTGTTCACTTGAGGATCTGGTGGGGGCATGAGGACAGTGGTTGGTCTGGCCTGAGGGATCTTCACAACCCCTCTGGGAGACTGGTAGGCCTCTTTCATAGAGAAAGAAACGGGGTCCCGTTACCAAATGAGTCAGGATAGAGCTGGGACTGTGGTCTTTCCCCTGAGTCAGGAAGGGGAACTGCAGGGGAAAAATTGACTAGGTCATGGGTGCTCCTGATCATGAGTGTTCTGATCTCCCCAACACCTAGCCCAATTCCCAAGGGGGCAGGAAGCTTAGAGAGGGCAAACCCTGAACCTGAGGTCACACAGACAATAGAATGGGGGGTTGGAAGTCTGAGTTCTTGGAGGAAGAGGGACTTGGGGTGGACAGCACAAAATGAGTGGTCTTGCTCCAAATCAGGGTGACCCTGGACAAGGGAGTCTCCCTCTCTGGGCCTCAGTGGATGAGTTGGACAGCACAGTCCTCTTTGGGCTGGGGGAAGGGAAAGGAGATGGTTGGCACTGGGCTTCGAGGTCTCATCTCCTTCCCATCTCCATCCAGGTTAGTTACCTGCTATGAGACCCTACCTTGGCTGGTAGAACAGCCAGTGCTAGGGCTGGGGACACAAAGGATGAAAGCCTGGGTGGCCTCTGCTGATTCCTGGGTTTGAAGAGGGAAGGGCTGGGTGGTGCTTCCTTTCTGAAGGCTGCCTTGGCTGCAGCACTCAGAAACAGGAAACCCTAATGGGGGCCCTGGTGACAGGTTTGATGTAGGTTTTATTTTAAGCATAAAGAGGAGATTTCCGTTGGGCTGTTGACAAACATCCAGGTCAGCCCAGCTGTCTGTCTGTCTGACAGTCTACAACCAGCCCCCAGGGGATTGGGCTAGGCCTGGGCAGTTCAGGAAAAAAAGGTGAAGTTGGGTTATAGAAGAGGATGCTATTAGAGCCCATGATAATGAAATTCACCCCTTCATGATACAGGTGAGGCACAGAGAGGGTGATGACCTGCCCACTGGCGCCCAGGAGCTGGGCCTCCTGGTTTCCATGTTAAAGGAGTGATAGGGTCAGAGGGATAATCTGGGTACGTTCTGCAGAGGTGGTATCCTCTGAGGTGTCAAAAGACCAGCCCTTCTGGGGAACCTGACCAGAATTCTATGCTAAGCGTTGCTCCTTGCCGGGACCTGCCAGTCTGTAGAAACGAGAAAGTAGATGTGCTGACTGCATTTGACATGTGAAAAAATTGAGGTTCAGGACATAGGACTGGTGGATGATGGGCTGGAAGGCCTGTTCCTGGAGGAGTCTTAAGTGCTGGGCTCAGACCCTTCACACTCATCCCAGCACTGAATCCTCAAGGTGATCTTTTGAGGGTCCCTTTAGAAAATCTTTTGTCTTAGAGCAGGAGGGGTAGTGGCTTGTGGGCCATCCCAGAGCAGATCGTACCCTGGCCTGTGGACACCCCAAACTCAGCAGCACTCTGGCTCCCTTGTTATCCTGACACATGCCTCACCTCTTCCTCATCCTGGTGAACATTCCTCCTGGTTACTTTATTGAGCATCTAACTACTGGGTGCCTAGCCAGTCATGGGCCCTGCCCTAGTCTTTGGGTAAGTTGGGGATGAGCAGCTAAGCAGTAAGTCATATAATGTGGAGCAGATATGTTTAGGGACTTCTGCCCGAAGATCAGAGTTGTTCAGGAGTGGGACTTGGGGTAGCAGAGAAAGGTTTTGGTAGGAGCTGTTGGAAAGAGAGCAGGGAGGCATTCTTATAAATGGGAATGGTTCCAGTCTGAGCCTTGACTCCTCCAGCAGAAGTTTCATCATTCAGGAGAGCTTTCCCTCTGGCAGGATTTTGCAGTTTACCACACACTCCCATGTGGGGATCTGTGGACTGAGCGGCTGGGGGCTTCTGCCACTCCCCCTTACCAGCCTGCCAGCCTCAGGGATCTACAGAACAGCTCCTCTATTGTTCTTCTAGTTGGAGTGTGAGGGTCAGTGAGTGGCAGCCTCTGTTTCAGCCCCTCTGAGGGCCTGCAGCTGCTGCCCTGTCCCCTGGGGCTGCCTGGCCCCTATAGCAGCTCTCTCAGGCTGGACTGGCCCCAGCTGCCTAGCCCCTAATTAGGCAGAGATGAGATCTGCCCCCTGATCTGTTTCCCACTAGCTAATTATATACATGCGGGCTTGGGAGATCAGCAACCTGGCTGCTCACTTCTGTGATGAAGGTCTGATGGGCCCCTGGGAAACGCACCTGACCTTACCTGCCAGACTCCAGTTTACCAACTTGGAAGAGGATGAGATGTAGCCAGAGGCCCTGTTTCAGTCCCTGGTAAAATGGTTTTGGTTCTGCTACTGAGGCATTTGAGGGGACCAGGAGTAGGAGACCCCCATCTTGCCTGACATTCAGCGGGAGCTGGGAGGGACTGAAAAATTAGGCTATAGATCTTTTCAATTATAGAATCCCAGGAAAGGGTGGGGACATAGATGAGATCGTGGTGACAACCGTCACCAAGATAGATGTGCATCCAGGCCCAAGACAAAACGCCATTTAGGTTTTAAAAAATTTATTATTTTTCAGATAATAGTCATGTTTCCTTCAACACTTTAAGAAAAATTTCAAACTTAAAGAAAATTTGAAAGAATTATGCAGAAAACACATATACCTACCTACTAGATGCACAATTCTTACTATTTTGCTAGATTTGCTTTATCGGGCATCTAGCCATCTATCTATCTCTTTATCCATCTGTTAAGACAGCTTATTTTTTGGAAGGTTTTCAAAGTAAATTGCAAACATCAGTACACTTCCCCTTAAAGGCACTTTAGCATGCATATCATTAGCTTTAGTTTAATTAGCTATAGTTCAATACTATTTGTTCACAGTTCTTTTTCCTTTTTGTTCGGGAGGGGGAAGTAAAATTTACACACAGTGAAATACACAGATCTTAAAGATAACCTTGGCTGAGTTCAGACAAGAGCACACTGTACCTCAAACCCCAATCAGGAAATAGTGCAACACCATCCACACAGAAGTTCCCTCCTGTTTCTTCCTTGCCAGCTCCTGTCCCCACCTCATGGGTATATCTCTACATCTATATAAATTAAATAATACTAATAAAAAGCATTCTCTTACCTTGTCCTTACTCCCAACCCTGTTCCCCAAAAGCAGCCACACTCAACTCTTAACTATTTCTTCTTGTACTTTTCTCCACATTTCTAAGTAGCATGCTTTTCCTGCTGGTTGCTTGACTAATTTTAGACAAAGGTTGACCAGCTTTCCGGTCTGATGTCTTCATAGCATGGCTTCTACAGCCTGACTGTCTGGATTCGAATCCCAGCCCTTGCCCTGACTGATCATTCGACCTTGGGCAAGTGATTTAAACTCCTTATGCCTCAGCTTCCTCATTTGTAAAATGAAAGTAATAAGACATTTAAATTGTTGGATTCAACATGTAAAGTTCCTAGAATAATGCACATTACCCAATGAAATATCAAAACCTAAAAAAAATTGTTATTATAAAGGAAGATGTAACTGTTCCCACCCTCCTCTCTTTTTAATCTACATTTATCACAATTTTCCATTAAATGAATATGCAGTATTATTTATATTATAACTATATCAGAATTGTTTCCTGCCAAGCCAAATGTTATGGTTACATTTCCTTTCTTGTGAAACTTTTTTTCTGTTTCCTGGAATTACTACCGGCTTTGTTTTTCATTCCCTTAGTTTCCTCTTAACTCATCCTTAATTCTCAGACATTTTTCATTTCCCCATAGTTACACAGAGGGGATAATTTATTGGAAACAAACCAACAGTGAAACCAATTCTAAAAATAGATATCAAGCACAAGTACAATTTGTAAGATAAGCATTTGTGAGCTCCCACGGTATGTCCCTGCCCACGTGGGTCTCCAAGGGGGATACAGACTGAAGGTATGGCTTCGACTGCCAAGCCTGTCCATTTGCCATGGGAAACCCTCAGCACCATCTGCTCACTGGTGCCAACCTTTGGCCCATTCTGTGCCCTTTGCTTTATTCATCCATTCATTCAACAAAAGTCTGCTGGGTCCTTCTCCATGCGCTGCACTGCGCTGGCCAGTGCCAGGGGCATAGAGCTTGGGCTGTGTCAACTCACCCACCTCCAGGCTGGCATTTTTATTAACACGTTAGCAGCCAGGAGAGTGGTTTGAATTGAGGCGTGTGTGGGGTTGGGTGATGGCTGGTGTGTATGTATGTGACTTGTAAGGGGCATGCGAGTGCGTGTTGGTGCTGACAGATTTTCAGTGGAAGGCCTTCTGTGTACATCTATGTGCATGTGCATAAATTAATAGGCATTGTCTGCACAGCGTATATTCACTAGGCATGTGGATCCGTCTCTGCTGTGTAACAAACCATACTTAACCCAGTGGCCTAGAACAACAACTTATTATTCTATCAATTGGCATTCTGGGCTGGGCTGGGCAGTTCTTTTGGTCTAACCTAGGCTCACTCATGTAGTTGCAGTCAGTGCAGCCTGGGTAATCTTGGAGGGCCTCCCTCACATGTCTGGCAGTTGTCAGGCTGTTTGCTGGGGGGCTTCTGTTCTTTTCCCAGAAGCTATCCTGGGCTCCTTCACATCGTAATCGTAGGGTTCCATGTTCAGCAAGAGAGGACGAGCTCCAATGCCTCTGCTTATGTCATGATCACTAATGTCCCAGACAGAGTAATATGGCTGAGTCAGATTCAGGGGAAGGAGAAATAGCCTCTATCTCTTAGTCATATTGCAAAAGGGCAGGGAGTACAGGCATAGAGGAATTACTGCAGCTGGTTTCCGATTGACCACAGCCTGTGTGTGCCAGGAAAAGTATTGGGGAAAAGTCCCAGCTTTGAAATCAGAAAAACCTGGACCACTTGGTACTACCACTTACTTGCTGTTGGACCATAGTCAAGTTGCTTCACCTTTGTGTGCTTTGTAAACTGGTTAACATCGAAAGAAATGAGACAATCTTTATAAAGTGTCTATGATGTTCATTAATGCAACACATTTATTAGGGCCTACTGTGTGCCACGCACTAGCCACATCCTGGGGATATAGCAGTGAACAAAAAGAACCAAAACACCTGCCCTTGGGAAGCTCACTCTAGGTTGTAGATAGACATTAATTGATCATCTCAAGTTTGTGGTCTCTAAGATTGGGTCTTGGTAAAAAGGAAGTGTTGCTGACCTGGCCAGGGAGGTCTGGAAACCTGAGGTATCTGAGCTAAGATATGATGGATAGGTAGAAGTTAATGAGCAGAAGAGGGGATAGAAGTGGAAAAGGATATTAAATTACAGGAACAGCATGTGCAAAGATCCTGTGGTGGGAAGAACAGATTCTAAGAATGGAAGGAAGATGGGTAGGGCCAGGTCCATAAGGGCCAGACCATGTGAGATTATGGGAACCTCTGAACAATGTGAGGATCTATCTTGCCAAGCAACCTGAAATAAAACCCAAAGGTTTAACTGCCCTATGAGCCCTGATGACCTGGATCCCTATTACTCCTCCCACCTTACCTTAACCTACACTGCTACAGCCATGCTGCTTCCTTAACATTCCAGGAACATACCAGATGCATTTCTACCTCAGTGCCTTTGCACTTGTATTTCCATTGCCAGCATCTATCCTGCCATAGATATCCACAAGACCCATTCTCTCTCTTCATTTAGGTCTCTACCTACATGTCACTTCCTCAAAGAGGTCTTCTCTGAACCACCAACTCACTGCCCTCCCCAGCTAAACTATCCAACAGTCACGAGTTCCCTACCCTGGTTTGTATTTCTTGCTAGAAAAATACACATCACCCCCTGGCTTACAGTAAACAGAGGCTGCATTTCTGTCACTTGCCTTTGTTCCTCACTAGAATGCAGCTCCAGTAGGTAGAGACTTTACTTTGCTCTAGGCTGTGTCCCCATCCCTTGGGGAATAGTAGGTGTTCCATAACATTTGTTGGATGACGGAATAAGTGAAAATGAGTGAGTAGATGGCATGCTGGATGGAACTGTCTCCTGGAAATTGGCAGGTCTGGGTTCAAGCACCAGCTGGACCACCTAGATAAATCGTTTGCCTTTCTGTTCCTTGTTTTCCACAGCTGAGGCATCTTTGGTCTCTAGATTGGTTCTGGAATTGGAAAGGAAGATTCCAGCCTGTAGAGGAGATAGTCCTACTTCCTTCAGGGAGGAAGGGAGCTGGGGCCCTGTATTTGACCCTCCTGGGGATGAAAATAGCCTAGCCCAGACCTAGGTAGGCCCCCACCTCACTGTGCATCCAGCTGGAGCCAGGGGCCTCTGTCTGGAGCCTGCCAGCCTGGCGCTGGGTTGGGATAGAGGCCACCTGACAGCTGGGCCTGGCAGCCCTGGGAAGTTCTTAAGGGCAAACTGGGCCAGCCGGATGTCGCCATCCTCCCTCCCAACCTAACCCTCCTCCCTTAGTGTCATCCACTGGTGATATAAATCCCTTAATCCCCTACATGCCCGTGGCCTTTGCCGCTTGCAAAGCTCTTTCTCAGTCCGTGTCTAATTTCACCCTGCATGGTAGCTGCTTTACTGGCTGGGACACTGAAGCTTAGAGAGGACAGTTGCCTTATTGGAGGTTACATGGCTAGGACATATACATGTATAATGCAGTTACTACTGGAACCCAGGTCCGGCCCAGGCCTGCCCTGCCCGTGCGCGCGCGCGTGTGTGTGTGTGTGTTGGCGTAACCTCAAATCTCCTACTACCAACGCCCTCCCTTTACTGCCAACCCTCTGAGTCTCTGGTCTGTTTAGGGTGTGGCAGTTAGTAGCACCTAGAACCAGGCTACCTGGGTTCAAATCCCACCTTTGTTATTTCCTAACTGGGTGGACTGTTGGGTACCCATTGTCTCTCCATCTCTGTGTCTGCCAATAGGACAAATCCCTTAATCTTGGACATTATAAGAAAGGTGAAGCCATGTGCCCAATGTCACACTTGCAGAGATGACAGAAGCAGGAAAGGAGGTGAGTTTTGGGGTGGCTGAGACCCTAGCACTCACCCCTCTGGGCTCCTTGAGACCCAGTGGCATTTATACAGGCAGGTGTGTCACTCCCTGTCTGCGTCTAGGTGTCTCTCCTAGCAAACAGGGTGGGCAGTGGTGAATGGAGAGGGCTTGCCTGGCTCAAGGAGCAGCGGGACCCCTGTCTCAGCCAATCATCACCTCCCAGGATTGTGGGCTCAGCAGGGCCAAAGCTTATGGGTTCTTAGGAGAATAAAGATCTCGAAAAAAGTTTAATATGTTATTCTCACTGTTTAAATGTAGGCAAATAACTGTTTAATGTAAAAATACGCCCATGTGAAGAGTATATTACACCATTGTTGGTAATAGCAAAAGGTTGTAAATATCCATCTCTGAGAAGTGGTTAGGTCAACTCCAGCCCTATCATGCGATGGAATTCCACGTAGCCATTGAAAAGACACCTGCGTGTGCTTGATGTGGAATGGCATCCACGGAATGCTATGTGGAAACTGGAATCTATGTCCATATGAATTTTTCCCCACTAAGGGGAAGGTAGGGAGTGATAGGAATGGGATGAGGGGAATGGAATGGTCAGAAAACCCCCTTGTTTCAGCTTCAAGTTTGGGTAACCCCTGTGTTGCCTATTCATAAAACAACCCCTCCCCACAACCATCTGCAGTGTGGGGCCTGCACTTTTTTTTTTTTTTGAATTTTAATCAGAGTTTATTTGAGCCCAACTGATGACATATACTGAGAAGCAAGCTCTCAAATACTCCCCATACACTCTTGTTTGGCAAAAAGTCCTCCCTGGAGAGGTTCACAGGGAACCGGCACATTGGCTGCCTGTAGGAGGAACAGCTGGCTAGAGCCAGGGGTGTGAGGGAGACTCCTTACCTTTTGTACCTTTTGAGTTTTGAACCATGTGACTATATTATTTATGCAGAAAAAATAAAAATAAATGTAAAATAAAGTGAAATAAATAGACCACAAGAAACCTGAAACAGACAAATACTAGGCCTGAAGTCCCAGTCAGCCCTCCCCGCCCCCCAACCCCTGGGGCAACCACAGGCCACATTCTGGGTTTTTGTCTAGCTTGTTTTTGTGGTTCCACCCTCTACGGTAATATTTTGGTTTTCACATGCATAGCACCCATGGGAAATCCCAGCCAATGTGGGTCAGGTTCCTGGCTGGGCTGCCTGCCAAGGTTGGTGGTGGGCATGACACAGCCCCAGGAATGGCGGTGTCCAAATGCCTGAGTGATGACGCAGCCCCTGGATGGAATGATGACACTTCCCACACTCTGGTCTGGTGTTTGTCTTGCAACCTCCAGGTAGGTCTATAAAGACTTCAAACAGTCATCCCATAAGCTAGCTCTGAGCCTTCAGGCACTGAACCCATCAGTCTATTCATCCATCCATCCATCCATCCATCCATCCATCCATCCATCCATCCAGTATCCATTAAATACCTACTATGTGCCTTCTGTTCAGGTTTCAAATTCTCAGGAGAGACTCTTGCCTGCCCAACCTGCAGTCAGGTGTTTGTTAACACCAGGGAATCAGTTAAGGTCAGAGGATAGCATGCATAAGTCAAACATGGCCAGAGGGGACGTTGTGGTGATGCTTACTCCAGTTTGTGTCTGACACACATTCCCACCTCTGGTGTTTGCACAAGCTATTGCCCTCCCTATAGAGAAGAATGGGAGGTAGTCTCTAGTCCTGGGAACAGAAATAAATGTTCTACACTAAATTAATGTAGGCCACGGGTGGTGGAGATGTGTCATCCGCGGCTAGTACCTTAGAGAGGACAGCCATAGGCTCTGAGCCCTCAGAGACCCCAGATGTGTACTCATGCTGAGATTTGCTCTGCTCTTCTCCCATCCTGAGAACCCCTTCCCATAAGTCCACTGCTGGACTCATAGGTTAGTCACTTTGTGGTGTCTGCCATCCAACTCCCATTGGCAGATGTGATGACTGGGGGAACAGAGCATTGTTTGGAGTTGAGGGCAGACTGTGGCATGGAGTGGTGGCCCCTCTGGTCCACAAAGGCACCTGTGGAGTGCGTCTGTGCAGAAAGCACGTTGGACTTGGAGTCTGGTTCTCCATGACTTAATATCTGCGCGACCTTGAGCAAGTCACTGAGCCTCTTTTTGTGGTTCAGAGAAATGGAATCAGGGATTCCTCAATGGGCAGATGAGAAACTGAGGCTGTGATGAGGACTTCACTTAAAATCACATGGTAGGTTTAGGACAGACTCTGGAGAGAGCTCCTGGGTCCCTTAAATCCCAGCCCTGAGGGGGCGGTTCCTGGAGTAAGAAGCACATCTCTAATTAGTAGCAGGATGTTTCCCCCAGATGAACCCTAGGTCCCCTAGAACTTCACAGATCACAAATTCCTTTCCCAAACAATAGTTGTGTTTGGCCTAGTAATAGTATCACGGTCATATTTTGGGGCTGAGCAAACTGGACTCAGAGAGGGACGTCATACCACAAGTTCATAGCAGAAGTGGAATTCGTGCTGGATCTGAAAAGCCTGTGCTTGTCCAAATCAGTTGGTTAAGGTGATATCTAAGCATAAATTAGGGGTGGAGGTTAATGAGTTCTCTACACAAATTTTAAAATTGTTTGCTTTCATTTTTATAATAACCCTAAGAAAGTAACTCCAACATACCACGAATCATCTGCATGATCCCATGTGAGTCCTACTAAGCTTGTATTTGGACTTAGGATCATCCTGGCACCAAAGAATAATGTTTACTGAGAATTAAGTGTGGGCCAGGCACTGTGCGTTGCACTTTTCATGCACTGTTCATTAACTCTCACAGCAACCCTATAATATAGGTGCTGTTAATATGATAGGGCTCTCATCCCCATTTCACAGATCAGGAAGTTGAAGCACAGAGAGGTTAATTAACCTGCAACAAGGTCAACAATGAGTAAGTGTTGCAGCCAAGGTTTTGAACCCAGGCTGCCTCCAGGGCCTGTGATCTTGACCGCTAAATGCGTTACCACTGTCACTGTCTCTGGGCGGTGAGAAAACAGCAGACGTGGCCTTGATAAGATTAATTCCTGCTTTGTGAAGGCCAAGTGATGCAGAAGTAGAGGGTGGGAAGAAAGTTTCTCCATGAGTGAAATAGAGCCACGTGGTGGGAGGAAAATGTCATTAGAACAGGGTGCTGGGTGGGAGTGGAAGATAAACCTGACAGAAACGGCAGCACGGCTGAGTGTCCCACATCCTCACCGCTAGTGACATGCAGGTCAGCAAAGCAGCATCATGCATATCAGTAAATGAATGTTGTTACACTGGTGCTATGGCAGCATATTTTAGTAGTTAGGGCCATAGGTTTAAGAGTCATGATTTCTGAGTTCAAATCCATCTTCCTTTTGCCTAGTTTTTAGGTTACGGGCAAATCACTTAAACTCCTTGAGCCTTAGTTTTTCTAAAACGGAGTTAAAATAGCATCTGAAAGCCTGCTAGTTGCTTAACAATTTCCCTCTTTAACTTTTTGGACCAGACCCTGATTTTTTTTTCCTTTTGGGTGATGTACCTAGCTAAACAAACATTCTCAGCCTCTCATGTGGCGACTGGTAGCCAGTGAATGGCAGTTGTTAGGTGAGGTTTCTGGGAAATATGCCGAGAAGACACTAATACAGCTGCGAGGAAAGCCAATTTGCCTTTTTCCTTCTACATGGGACTCTCTCATTAAGGCTGGAAGCCCAGCAGCCAACTTGGATCAACAAACGACCTTGACAATGAAGCCACATAGTAAGGACAACGTAACATGAAGCTAGGAGGAGCCTGAGACATTGATGACACCATGGAGACTATCCCAACCCTGATCTGGACTGATCTTTCCAGACTTTTAAAAAATAAACGTTTTATTTTAGAACAGCTTAAATTTACAGAATTATTGCCACAATAGTACAGAGAGTTACTATATACCCCATATCCAGTTTCTTTTATTATTAACATCTCATGTAAGTATTTATTACAATTAATGAACCAATACTGTTCTGTTATTATTAACTAAAAAGTCCATACTTCATTCAGATTTTCTGTTTTTCCTAAATGTCCCTTTTCTTTCTGTAATTCCATGTAGGATATCAAATTACATTTTGTAGTCATTTCTCCTTATGCTTCTCTTGGCTGTGAGTTGCTCAGATATTTCTCGTTTTCGATGACCCTGATAGTTTTAAGGGTTTACTAGTTAGGTGTTTTGTAAAACATCCTTCCCTTGCAATTTGTCTGGTGATTTTCTTATGACTAAGAAACACCAGGGCACCGTGTTTGGGGGGAAGTCCACAGTGGAATTCTCCTTACATTCTACCAACAGTAGATACTATCAACATGACTTATCAGTATGAATGTGAACTTTGAACACTGTCAGTTTCTCCATTATAAAATTCCTTTTTTTTTCTTTTTTTCCATGCTTTGCCCTTTGGCATAAGGTCATCATGCACAGCCCACACTTAAGGAGTGGGGAGTTATGTTCTTCTCCTCAAAGGTGGAGTATCTACATAGATTATTTGAATTTATTCTGCAAGGGATGTTTATCTCTCCTATTTATTGCTTTTATTTATCTCTATAAGTATTTATTTATTCACATATTTATTTATATAAGTATGGATTCATGGATGTTTATTTTATTCTTTGGGTTATAGTCCAATACAACATTGTTTTTTCTCAAATTGTTCCACCTTTGGCCATTGAGGGCTCTTTTAGTTGGCTTCCCAGACTTTTTAACATAAGAGAAAAAGAAACCCAGGTAGATATTTTGCAACTATGGTCTTAAATTCCTCCCATTCCTGTATGCCCAACCATTTGCAGTATAACTGTGGCTTCTCTCATCAAGACTTGTATCTCTTTCTCCATCCCTGGAATCTGGGCTGGGCCATGTGTCTTGCTTTGGCCAACGGGAAAAGGCCCAAGTTGGAAAAGGGCTTGTGCGTGGGGCTTGCTGCACCTAGGCCCTGAGATCGCCATGTGAGCCATCATTGGCTAGCCTGCCAAAGAATATGGCCACGTAGCCCACTTACCTCCACTACCCTTGCTACAGCCAGGTAACAGTCATGCACATGGGCCTTCAACCATAGTTAACTGCAGATGGATGATGGACCCAGAGACAAATGGTCTCCACTGAGCCCAGTTCAAACTGCCAATACACAGAGTCCTGAGCAAAAATCAATTGTTAGTTTAAGATACTAAATTGTGAGGTAGTTTGTTAGGTAGCAAAAGCTAACTGCTGCACCAGCCATTTTAATTTGCAAGTCTGTTATTTGAGTTTTCTATTATATGAAGTCAAACCTAATCCTAAACAGATACGGAATTTATTTGACAGGGAGGCTGTGAGAAGTGAATAAGGGAGGTAGGGACCGTACATAGTAGTACCTGGGTGGATTACTTATTACTAATTAGTAATTCTATTATTTATAGCAATAGTATTATTAGTTTTATAGTACATTAATATTTAATTTGTAGTTTTGTTTCAGTTTTTAGTTGTCTGAGAATGATAAGCTTAAGAAGCTGAGGCCTCCTTTTATAAGCATATACAAATAAGTAATTTTCTGCCCATGCCCTCCAGCCTAAGACCACTAGGACCACACCTGTGGTTAATGAAGTTGGGTTCATTACTCATCGCAGTGAGAGAATGCAGGCCGTGAGGAAACCTGGGTGTCTCAGTAAGAGGGTGTTAGAAAGGGCTTTTTATAGGATTCGGGTTTGTGTTAGGGGATTTTGAGGAGAGTTCACAGAAGTGGGGTTTTTCTCTAGAATGGTTGCTGTCAGGCAGTGGAAGTAATTATACGATTGGGATCTTGGTGAATCTTCTTTATAGAGAAGGCAGACCAGAGTGAGGCTAAGCTGATAAGCGGTAGGGAAGCAGCAGTCACTGTATGAGCCAGGACAGGGGGTGTTAGTTACTTTTGTGGCCTGAAAGCATTCTTGTTTTGTATTCAGACACAATTACAGAGTGGTCTTGTTTTTGTTTCGATTCATGAGTCACAGAGCATTGTGTCTGACATTGGTGTTCTACGAAATTGTTTATGTTCAACAGGATATTGCCTATTACCTGTGTCAGACAATTGGTAACAACACCCAGGCCTAACTACTCAGTATCCAGGCAACTCCTGGACAGCAGGAGTTGTGGGTCTGGGAGGATTCCTTCCATCTTTTAAAGATCTCAGCATATTACTCAAGTTGGAGCAATAAGCTCGATGTGTCTCAAATCGGGCAGGCGTCTGTCTGTGCTTTTCTTCTCCCAGAAGTTTTTCTTTCTCATTCACATATTATAGTAACAAGATCCTAATCAGATTGTTATAGTTTTAATTTTACATAAATAGATCATATTACTAATAAGATCTATTAATCATAATATTTATTTAGAGCTTGCTATGGACCAGATACTGTTCTAAGTGTTTTATATGTATTAATTTAAGGAGTTTTAACCTGAGTCTTACTGGGGTTCCTGGGTGGAATTTACCTTCACTCATCATTAATTAAATTGAATACTTTCTTCAGTTATGAATGTAGGGCACCAGCCACTGTGGTATCAGCAGCGCCTGGAACTTTGTTACCATTAGAAATCATAGCTACTTTCATAGTCTCTCAGTGGTTATAGATATCTCAAAATATTAACACTCGTCACTACTTTGAAATTACAGTACTTATGAGATCCCCCACTAGATCTTGTTATTTAAGTGTTAACGAAGAAGCATATGTATTACTATATCACAATTGTGTTCTTTAAAAATATTTTGATGACCATATTTTAAACATAATTTGTTTCTTTTATAATCTAAGACATTTTATGTCAAGCATTTAAAAACATCATTCATCCTGAGAAGAGCCCCATGGCTTCCCTAGATGCCAAAGGGATGCACGGCACAACACATATTCAGTCCTCCAATGACCCTGTAAGCAGCTCTGATACTGGCTTGTTACAGAAGGGACACGAGGCACAGAAGGGGTGTGTAGTTAGCTTAAGGTCACACAGGTATGAGTGATTGTGCATTAACTCTGTCAGCTGTCTTCTGGCCTGTGGGCTGCTGCGGGCAGCTACTCTGTATTACGCATATGCGTGCGAATATCACCAGGCAGGTGTGAGGCATCTGAATGCATGGATCTCTGTTTCTGGGTGTGGGTACGTGTGGTGCACATGTGTAGAAAAGGGAACCACAGCCTTTGTCGTCTGTGGGTCTCTGTCTGACTTCCTTGATCACTTTAATTAACTGCATCCTGACATCCTTTGGGTGCTGGGGATTAAGGGCTCAGCTGGGGGAGAAAAAAGAGGCCAGGCAGGTGTGAGGGGGCAGCAGGATAAGGAATGGTGGGAGGGAGAGCATAACCTCAGGGCTCAGCCTCTGGCCTGAGGCTGGATGTGTGACCTGGGACAGCTTGAGAGGAAGGGGAATCTGGAGGACAGAGAATGCAGTTCCCAAATTAAGTCCTTTCCAGGGGACTTGTGAATGAAAAATATCTGATAGCACAGTCCCTGGGCCAGGCTGCCTGTAGTGGGTGGGAGTGTTGTGGGGGTAGAAAGGTTAGGAGGTGGGAGATGCAGGGGTGGGAATTGTCAATAAAAAACTCCAGGGGGCTCATCTCCTCTCAATATTCTACTACAACACTACGCATTTCACTTCTGAGGCCATAATGTGGGTGTCACACATTAAGCAGTTCTGCAACACTGACATCGGCTGGGTGTCCCATGATTGAACTCAGGTCGAAATCTATTTAACTGGAGTTAGTGTCAGATACCACAAGACTGAGCTCCTTTCAATTTAGACACCAGTCTCAAGTCCAGGTCGTCACCTGTACTTCTGACAACCGGCTATAAGTAGGAGGTTCCCGTGGTCACCCTTCTCAGATTTGATTTATTTGCTGGAACTGCTCACAGAATCAGGAAAACAATTTACATACTAGATCACTGGTTTATGATAAAAGGGTGCAACGCAGGTACAGCCAGATGGAGAGATGCACAGGGCAAGGTGTGTGGGAAGGGGTGTGGAGGGTTTATGCTGTCTCTGAGTGCACCACTCTTCCCTCATCTCCACGTGTTCGTCAATCCAGATTCTCTCCCAAAGCCTGTCCGCTTGGGGTTTTATGGAGGCTTCATTACCCGGGCATGATTGATGAACTCATTGTCTATTGATGATTGATTCAACCTCCAACCTGTCTTTCTGCTTTGAAAGTTATGAGATGAGGCTGGAAGTTCCAGTCCTTTAATCACAGGTTACCAGTTCTGGTTACCATCCTTCCGGGCTTCCAAAAAATCACCTCATTGACATAAACTCAGGTGCAAAAAAGACATTCCTTTCTCCTTTGTGGCTCTTGAGCATTTTCAGGAACCAATAACAAAAGACCAAATACATCAAAAGATGCTCTCATTGCTCTTCTTGCTTAGGAAATTCCAAAGGTTTTGGAATCTCTGGGCCAGAAAGGGTGATGAAGACCAAATCTATGTATTTTTTATTATAAATCACACTACCACAGGAGCCTAGAAAAGCCTGACCTCTTCCCACACAGGGTCCTGGGGGTCCATAGCTTGAGGTGAGTCCCCAGAGTCTTTAGATGTGGGTTACCCACAGAGCTAAAGGCTCTTCCCACTACATGGCCACTGGGACAGGAGTGCCCCAGAAGGGTCCTTTGATGGCAACTCCCCTCTCTGAATATAGCCCCCTTCTCCTCAGGTGTGCCTCTTAACATATCCTTCCAAAATGCCAAGTCTGATTAATTGTTGTTTTCTTCACCAAGGTTAAGTGATATCAACAATAAAATACATATCCATCACATGAATTATTTGTGGTTATTTGCTAGTCCTCATACCTGCGTCACACTGGATCATATATTACAGCTTTGTGATGTGCTTTATAAGGAGCAGGGGCAAAATAGAAGTGATAATAATCCCTTCATCTCATTTCTCATTTACAGCACAGGGACAATTACTCACTGAGTTGTGAGTATTTAATAAAATGTTGTATTTCCTCAATTCCAATTGGTAGCCTCTAGTCTTGTTGAACCATTGTCTGAGGAAATTTGGTCATGGAGAGAAAAATGATGACTTGTATATTATTTGTCTAATTTAGTAACTTTTTTGTTTTATTTAAACAGCTTTATTGAAGTAAAATTGATATGCGATAAACCACATATTTAAGGTGAACCATATGATAAGTTTTAACCTACGTATATGCCTGCGAAACCATTGCCACAGGCAAGATAATAAACATGCTCATCACCCCATAAACATTTCCACCTGTATAATTTAGAGGAGGGCAGGGGCTCCGAGAGTTTTTATTTATCTGTGATTTTTGAAAAAGATGAGAATAGTTGTCCAGTACATGTCACCACATCATGGCTCCATTGCTAAGCCTAGAAAAGGCCACATCAGACACCTGGGCATCTTCTGGTGACTTCTGAAACCCCTCACAACCATGCCCTCATTCCATTTGGGCTTCTTTATTTAACTTACAGGTGACAGAAACCTAACTCAAAATTGTTGGAGCAAAACAGAACTTTTATTGATTCAAGGAGCTGAAAAGTTCACCGTGAATCTGGCTTCAGGTGCAGCTCAATTCAGGCCTCCAGACATCATCTCTAGGCCCTGCTTTTCTCTTTGTCCTTACCCATATGCAGGCTCTCTTCAAGAAATCAAAAGGGCAGCAGCAGCCCCAAGCAAGGTGTGAGTTGAAGCTGGAAAGATAGGGAAGGGTCAGACCCCTGGGGCTTCCTCTCTAATCTGGAGTCAAGTGTCAGTGGGCAGCCTTGGGAAGGATTGTAAGCATGAGAATGACCCGATTAGAGTTCTGAGAAGATGACACCAGCCAAGGTGCGGAGCCATAATGGTAATTAAAAAAAATTCTTGCTTTAAAAATCCTTTCTTTTAAAAGAATCCCAGTAGAGTTAGCACCAGGCAGCATTCTGGACTCCTTTCTTGTGATCTCTTGTCTTTGCACAAGTCCCTGAGAAAAATGTGTATCAGTTAAGATCTTCAGTCCCGAACAACAGTGGCTTAGATAAGATAAAAGTTTACATCTCTCTTGTTTAAGGTGGTCCAGGGCTGGTGTTGCAGCTCAAAGATCAAAAGAAACCCAAGCTCCTTTTGTTGTCCTTCCCCAAGAGTCCAGTTTGTGGCTTTAGTCCTCGTCCAAGCTCCTGGTGCTTCAGTGGTCATACCTGTACCTCAAGTAAAAGGACAGGAAGAGTGCAAAGGGGTTCACCTCCTGGTCGGGTCAGCTTTCCCATTTTCCTGACATGATATTTCTTTTTACATACCATTGCCTAGATCCTGGTCACATACCATACCTTAATGTCAAGTAAGTCTGGGAAATGTGATTTTCCATGCTAGGTTATCAAAGGCCATGCGGTTTCTGTCTGTTTGGCTTGGAACTAAGACCAGCTTCATGGGTCCTAGTGCGCTATGCTCAGAAGAGTCATTTACTTATTTGAATACTCTCCTATAGTCCTGAAATTCTTAATGACTTTATCTTTGAACTTGTGTTTTGTAAGAGGAGTCTAACGGGACAATGGAGCTTATGCCTATGATAAGAGGATGATACATGCATACTAGCTTCTTGCCGCCCTGTTAGTATATGTGATTGCAATGCCAGCTACATGGCTCCCATTAACATGCTTACCTCAGAAGAGCTTCTCTTGTGTCATAATAATCTGCTACCAGTATTTTGGAATTTTTAATTTTATCTTTGAACTTATGTATTGACAATAAAGAATTATGGGACGATGGATCATGCATGTGAGCATCGCATAGTGTTTGCACATAGAATCCTGGTGAATCCAGAATGCATGGACATTCAGAGACACTCAAAGTGAATACAAGGGAAGAATGTGATATCTATGATTAAGCTGGGGCACAGCCCAAAGAGGCTATGCTTTTTGTTCAAACAAAGAACTTCTATTAGAAGTCCTGTGATCACAGAAAAAGGCAGTTGAGTTTTAGGAAGTGGAGAGTGTTGGAAGAATGTATGCACATGAGGAAGTGAAATAAAAGCAATTCAGTTAGTTCGGTGCAACGTCTCCACTGTCTTGTAAGAATGAAATGCACACACTTATATGAGCTAAGAAATACCAATGGTGTAATTTCGGGGATTCCACATATGAGTCAAATGCTCTTACGTGAAGTTAAAGCCAATCATTGCACAATATAAAGATAAATGGTAAAATTCATGCAAATAATTTGAATTTTTAATTTTTCTTTACTTAGAACAACGTTTAGTAGTAAATAAAAAACCATGATGCGTGAGAGAGAGACTAGAAAAAGGGAAAAAGTTTTATATTTTAGTACTCCCACTGTTGTATTTTCTGTACTTGTTGAACAAGGGGTCCCACATTTTTATTTTGCACTGGACCCTGAAAATTATGTTATTGGCCCTGTTGGGGACGCTTGCTGTCAGGATGCTTCTTCTCAGAACCCAGCTGCCACATCATACAAGGAAGCCCGAGCCAAATGGAGAGGGCACGGGTAGGTGGTCCAGTCAACAGTCCTACCCAAGCCCAACCTTGAGTCCTCCCAGCCCAGGTGACAGAAATAAAACCTCCAGATGATTCCATTCTCAGCTCTCCCAGCCTTTCTCAACCACACTCCAACTTCCAGACACCTTTCCATCGGGGTCTTCCAGCCGAGACCCAGCCCTCACAGAGTAGAGACAAGCCATCCCCATAGTTCCCGACCTACAGAATCCATGAGCAAAATCAAATACATGGTGGTTGTTTTTTGCCCCTATGATTTGTGTAGTTTGATATGCAGAAATCAATGTACTACAGTTTATTTATTTGGTTTGATCCCCATTTTTTGTTAATATAAATGAAGCTGCAATGAATAACTTTGTGCATATTATGTATATTCTGGGCAGATTTCTAGAAATGAGTATTACTGTGTCAAAGGGTAAGTAAATGTGTTCCATGCCCTAGGGACATAAAGTTCAAGTAGAAATGGGCAATTCTTCCAGGACAACTGGCCATCTGGAACCCTTTTTCAGAAGGAATGTTTCAGGCCTGAAGCCTCTGAACTCCGGTTTAAGAACCCCTGGAGCAGAGGTGGAGCTGGAGAAGGACCGAGCTAGATGAAGAGCCCTGATTGCAAGCTGAGTGTTAGATTTATTCTCAGGATACTGGGGAGCCACTGAAGGCAGGGCCTCAGTAGCCTGACTGTAGGCCAAGAGAGGGCAAACCTGGATCTTGAGGCTGCTGGGATCTTCTAGGCAAACGATGAAGCCAGGGTGAGAGGAGGGTGCTGGAAGGGAAGCAGTGCTGGGTGCCCGCTTTCCTTCTGTGCTAGCTGGGAAATGGCACCTTTGGGTACAGCGGTTCTTGCCCCAGAAACGGAAGCTGTGGTTGAGGATGGCTGAGCCATCCATCAGCTGTGGACTGCTCAGCTCCAGACCTACATGGAAGAGAAATATTTAACCCACTGAGTTTTGGGGTTGTTTAGCTACAGCAACTTAACTTGTACCCTAAGTCACTATGTGACCTTAGGCAAGGCACTTTACTTATCAGTGCCTCTGTTTCCATATTTGTAAAATGAGTTAATATTAGAACCCACTAGGATTCAGAGATGCTGCCTATCGAACCAGCTTGGAGGAAGTATACAGTCAATGTCTAAGTACCCCTGGCTGACCTCGTGTAGGAGACATTCTGAACTCCCCATTTAGCCTGAGGGCAAGACTCTTACTCTCTCTGACTCCTCCAATGGCATCCAGCTCGGGCAGTGGACACAACACAGCCCTGGACCCAGAGTTATACACTAACAGGATTTGGATGACTTCCAGACAGGTGATCCCTCTCCTACATTTTACTGATTAAAAAACTGAGGTCTAGAGAGGGGCAGGAATTTGTCCCATCTCCACAGCAGCTCGGGCAGAGTGGTGGCTAGATCCAGCCTTTGGTGTGGGGAATCAGTCTTTGATGTGGGTGTTTGGAGGGGTCATTCTCCCACCACATTTCCCCTTGCTCTCGGCCACTGCTCTCCTTGTAGCTCCTCATGACTACCTCAGGGTTTTTGCATTTGCTGTTCCTCTAGTGGGTGTACTCTTCCCTCAGCTCTTTTCCTGGCTGCTCCTTCCACACCTTATTAGTCCTCAATTTAAGCATCGCTTCTTCTCAGTGGCTTTCCCTAGTCACCTTGTTAGACCTTCTGTAGTCACTTATCTCTACCTTGTGTTTACTTTCCTCAGTTGCAAAATATTAATTTGTTAATTTAGTTAAAATTTTTTTAAAACTTGATTTGGGCCAGTCTCTTCCTCTAGCCTATTAAGCTCTATGAGTACAGGACTGTGGATGTGTATCTTGTTCACTGCTCCCTCCCTGTCGCCCTGCCAGGCGGGTACTCAGTATACACTTGTTATTTGAATAAACAAATGCATGTATGAAGGACTGTCAGGCCTGGATGTCCACTATCACGTTAAACTCGGACAATTTCCCTCTGAACTAGACCCCAGTCTCCTATTGTACAGACACAGAAAGGAAGGCTCAGAGTGGTCTCGCCAGTAGGGTAGGAATGTGCTGGACATTAAAAGTCTTTGGACTTCCCTGCTTTCAGGAAACAAGATACCAGCTGCACTTTCCCACATTAGTCTAATACAAGAAGGTAACCCATTGATGCTTAACATGGCTTGGACCAGATTCCATGCTCCAAAGTCTTGCTCCACCAAAAGATGACGCTACTTTCTGCAGCATCTTTAAATGGGAGGTGAATTCTCACACAGACACTGAAAGGAAGGAAAATCTGGAAAAAAGGGTAAGATCCCCCAGCCACCAAGACAATCCATGCTTATGTTGGCTGCTCCCCTGCTCCCTGCAAAGGGCCACCTTCTACCTTACCTATGACTGTCATCTCTGGAGTGAACTCTCTCCTTCGGCATGGAAATGGCTTTTGCTAGGAACATATAGAGATCTCTGGAACAATGTGTTTGTCTATCTGGTTTCATCAGGATCTACCAGATGCCAGTGAGAAAGACAGACAGGTTTTGGAGAGTTTTCCAGAAACTTCCTTCAGGCTTTGATATTAGTAGAGGGAATATTATTCCTAAGACGCCTCTAGTAGCTCTGGGCTAGGGAGACAGCTTACAGATGCAAGTGCACCGGACGTGGTGTTTTGCTGTGCTTCCTTAGATAAAATTCTTTCCTTCTCTGAGCTCTAATTTCTTCATCGTTAAAATGGAGAGAACACTGGTCTGATGTAGGGAGAGGTGAGGAGGATTCTGTATAGGAACCTACAAATACAGGTGTCCCAGAAGCCAGTACCTATGAGCAGTGGCCCCCAGGAGACTTGATCAGGACCAAGGTCACACTAGTCATGCATCCCACAAGGCCTGGTGCTGCTCACAGTCCTACGGCTGTCCTTGCCTGCAGTCATCATGAGTCAAAGTCATTGTTCTAGGATAGATCCAGTACTGTGAACCAGTACACCTGGGCAGAAAGCAGCTGTGTCCTTGATAGTCTAGGGCAGCCTGGGTAGGGCTAGAGCGTGGGGCCAGACCTTGGGGGCAGGGCGGCTGGGAAAGGGGTAGCGATGGAGAAAAAAGGATGGGAGTCAGAGAGATGGATGGGGGAAAAGCAATCACCGGCTCTTGCCTGCCCAGCATCAATGCTTCCTGAAACGGTGCCTTTTCCCACTGCTTGCTCTTCCACATGACTCAGGTGGGACTGCCCACACCCCCTTGTTCCAAGCAGGATCATTTGACCCACATCTGGTCAATCAGAATCACAGTGAAAAGTGCAGCAATGGGCATAGGACCAGTCCTAGCTGGAGAGAACCATGCCTTTGCTGGAATCACCGGGCCTGGGGAGCTCTCTCTCTTAGGGCTACTGAGCTGGGAGTGATGAGCTGGGGCTGGTGGGGTCTTCTTGTCAGGAGAGAGCATGATTGAGAATTAAGTCCACATAGCAAATGGCAGGGCTGAGAGATGAAGAGGGACATCATTTGAGCCCCTGGATCACCTGAATTTACCTCGAGACTTCCTGGTATGTGAGCCAAGCCATTCCTTAGGATAGGGTTTCCATGCCTTGTGCTGGAGATTCCTGGCATGGAGGAGGCAGGAAGGAAGGGTGAATATTTAATAGGTGTCTGAGGGTAACCCAAATCAGCTTCTTGGCCTTTTTTAGAGAACTGAAATATAGATAAAGATTTGGGCCCTCACCCCACCCAAGAATCTGCTCTTGGGGCTCACAGCTTTGTCCTGCTTCTCTCCAGCACACAGCAGCATAAAAATGAATGCTGTGGGCCCAATAATAAATGCTTACCTTACCTGGGTCCAGAAGAAGTGGTGGCATGCACTTGGGGGTCAATCTCCCACCCCATTCACCTCTTTGGGAACTAACATTTATTAGGCACCTGCTTTATGCCAGGTTCTGTTCAGAAGCAGACATATAGGGAGTGTGAGGAGGGAGTGTCATCTTCATTTCACAAATAAGACCATTGAAGGTTTGAGAGGCCTCAAGTTCAAGTCAGATTTGTCTGACTTCAAGCCCTGCCCATGGTGCCACACTGCACACAGTAGGTGCTGGATAAAGGCCTACTGAGCAAATGAAGTGTAAGGCTAGGTAGCCTTTGGGCAGCAATCTGTTCCTAAATACTTCTCCCTCCTCCCTGCAATGCCATTAGCAACCACAGCCTTTGGTTTCCTGAAGATCTGCCTTAATCCCTTCTAGGCTTACTCAGGGGACAGACTAAGAGTGGGGCTCTGAGGCTGGTGGAGCAAGATGGGATGCCAGTTCCCACTGCCTCAGCCTTATCCAGAAGAAAACATTCTGAAGACAGAGGCACATCCTGGGCAGGTCGTTCTTAGCTGGACCTGGGTGTTGCTGATGACAGGACTGTGGTGGCCTCATTGGGACTGAGGAGAGTGACACAGTGATGGGGGGGTGGTGGCTAAGTGGCTGTGACCTCTCTCTGACCCTGTCTCTTGAAAGCTCAGGAGGAGCCCATTTTTCTCAGACTCAGGCAAAGGCTTTGTCTCCCAGAAGCATAGCTGTAGCATCATGTTGGGTGGGACAGGAGGAGGGGGATAGGGTTTCCTTAGACTTAGAAGGATTTGGACATGGGGATTGGTGTCCTGCCCAAGGCATGGACAGTCCCCAAGAGTTCTTGTACTTGAGCCAGGGTGAGGGGTTTACAGGGAGTGCTGAGGGCAGCCTCAGGAAGAAAACTGGCTTCCTGGAGTCAGAAGGAGCTTTGGAGGACACTGGCCCATAACACGGATAGGTAACTTAGTTCTAGAACTTTCTTCAGGGATGGTGTGTGTCTATTTTAACCCAAAGTTTTCAATTGTTTTTAGAGGCTGTTTGAGATCCTCACTGTGGCTTTTGTAGCCAGAAAGGGTAAGTGCAGCTAGGAGTCGGGGATGCGGCCTGGGGCTCTTCCTTATGATGCTTAAGGACCAGCTTTTTCCAAGGGCACCCACAGCCCCCATTTTCAAATAAGTAAATTTGGAGAAAACTGCCCGCTTTAGCTCTTCATGGGCAGTCACAAAGCACATTAAAGGCTCTGGCAAGTCCTGCAGCTAAGAATGCCTGTTCTCATTCATTTAGCCTGGTGCTTCCCCCTCTCACCTGACTGTAGGTACTTTGAGAGGTGAGTTTGAGTTACTTTTTGTGGAACACACTCTGGGACCTGCTGGTGGAAAGAAATCTCTCTTAGGTCTCCTGAAGAGACCACGTCTGAGCTGCAGATGCAGAGGCTTAGGAGCTGTGGACATTTTGAGATGGAGATAATGATTCCTATTTTGGGGTGGTTATAGCTCCTTCAGCCTTGAACAAGAAGCTCAAGGACATCTAGAAGCTGAGAAAGCTTGGAACAGGAGATGAGCTTCCCACCAACCCAGGGGGCAGAATCTGGGTCTCCATCTGAGCAGTTTCCTGCCTGCAAATACCTTCTCACATGCCTGGAATTCCACCATTAGCCAGGTATTCCTCTGAAGAGCCAAGTTTAGTCTTTTCTCAGCTCATTCAGGGTGTTGTAACCCTCAGGTTGGCAGGGGGCCCAGGTCAGGAGACTGGAAGAAAGAGGAAAGAGGAATACTGCAGAGGCAGGAACCCCCAAAAGCCCACCCACCATTTCACAACTTGAGGGCAATAGGAAGGCAGCCGACTCTTTGGAACTCTTGGGCCAAGGAGGGCTGGCTCAGGAGACCCAGGTGTCCAGGATCAGGCCCTGGCACTGTGTCCTTTGTTTGGGTCCAGTTTGTCCAGGGAATACCAAGTCCTGTCTCCTCCTGTGGGTCCAGGCTCCAGGCGTGGCTGCTGTTAGATGCCCACGGGACGCATCATCATGCGAGTGGCACGCAGTGAGTAGCCAGGGCCCTGAAAGTAGTGCCAGCGGATGCCATTGAGCTTGCGCACATGGTGGCGAGCTGGGTAGTAGATGCCGTTGAGGTTTGAGAGGCCGCAGGCGTCAAACCACCACCCTGGTGGAGGGGAGGAGGAGGCTTTAATGAGCTGGAGGTCCACCAGTGGAGTGAGGGCAGATCTCTACCCCCAAAATGAATCAGGCTTTTGCCTCCTCCAGGAAGCCGGCTCACCGGAGATGGGGCTGGGCAGGAGTGGGCATGGGGTGTGGGAGGGAGACTCCTAGACTGTCTGCCCAGCCTAGGGCCTCTGGAGGGTTGGACTGGGCTCAGGCTGCCCTTGGCCCCCCACCTCCTAACCCTCTTCTCACCTCTGTCCTGTCTCCCTCTGTCACTGTCTTCTTTCCCGCTGCCTCACAAGCCTCCATCTCCCCCTTTCCATGGTTTCTAATGCTCCATCATTCTGAGTCTCTCACACTTGGGGGTGTTTCTTTCTGTCTCTGTCAGTCTCTGTGCTTGTCGGTCACTTTACGTGTCTCTCTGATGGTCTCTGTCTGTCTTTCTGTGTCTCTTTGTCTCTCATACACTGTCTTTCCCTGGTCTGCATTTCCCTCTCCATTTCTCCTTTTGAACTTCTGTCCCATGTGGCTCTCGGTCTCCATTGCTCTGTCTCTCTGTGAGTTCCAGTGTTTCTGTCTCTATCTGTTCTTGTCTCTGTGTCTCAGGAGGTCTCTCCAATCTCCTGCTTGTGGGTGGGTGGGGCTCCAGCCCACCCTGCACCCACCTGCGGACAGCATCTGGGCGCATTTGCAGAGGCAGTTGTCGTTGTCTGCATCACGGGTGCTGAAGTTGGTGCCCTGGAGGACCAGGCTGCTCTGGTGCCCCGCAGACCCGCTGTACCCACTCAGAGAAAGCCTGGAGGCCACCCAGAGGTGGTGATGGGAGAGAGGCCCAGAGTCAGGTTGGGGCTAGTTGAGGAAGGGGCTCTGGTTGTTCTGGGACGAGGAGCCCCAGCCTGGGGTACTTGGGCCATCTCCCCTCCTGGATTGCTTTCTCTGTCTGCTCCCTCTTAGGGACCAAGCACCCACTGTGTGCCGGGTCTCCATCATTTCACTGAGCCTCTCTTGCAGAAGAGTGAGCATGATTGTGATAATAACAATAGCGAGAACAATGGCTAACATTTTTAAAACATCTACTATGAGTGAGGCATTATTCAAAGAGCTTTACTTGGATTAACTCACTTTGTTTAATCCTCACAACATCCAATTATTCCCATTTTACAGATGAGAAAACAGATATCCCAAGAACCAAAGGAGCATGCCTAAGGCCTCAGAATGAATGGGAGTGAGAGCCAGATCCCAGGGGGTCTGACTTGGGAACTGTGTCCATTTTCCTCCCCACCTGACCATTTGCAACCCCAGCCTCAAATCCACCTATCTCCTCCGGGAAGCCTTCCCTGACCATCCCAGCCCATTGGATCTGTGTTCGGGTGACCCCCAGTCCTGCGACATCCATATCTGTAGCTAGCAGGGGAGAGTTGATATTTTTCTGCCAGGCTGTGAGGCCCTGGTGGGTACATCCAAGCCTGTTAGGAGGCTGTGGCCATGAGCTCTGGGGGCAGACCACCCAGCTGCCACTCATCAGCTGCATGACCTTAGAGACTGCTTCACTTCTCAGTCTCAGTTTCTTCCTTTCTTAAAATGGTAACAATAGTATGTGAACAGTGATGACTAGGTTTGGCTATCGTGATTCAATGACTTCTGCATGTGCAGTGTTGGCATATGGTAAATGCTCAGCACACGTAGTGCTTCTTGTTATTTGTCCCTGTGTTCGTGGTCCTTGGCACATGGCTGGAACAGGCTTCTGCTGAGCTTGGTTGGAGAGTATTAAGTGCTTGTAGCAGGGGAGGGGATGCACTGGTGGCTGAGGTAGGGAGACAGTTTGGGAGCAATTATGAAGGTCCTATGGGTGGAGGCATAGATACCAGATGCAGCCAGGGAAGCTCAGGGAAGCTCAGATTCTGCCAGGACAGGGCCTGGGAGATACCCCCAGTGAGGTCTTTCTGGAATGGGGGCCTGGGTATGTGGCCTGGCTAGGTCCCTGCTTCTCCTACCAATGGGTTCTGTCCCAATCCCAGGAAGGAAGCATTAGCAACATTCTCTCCACCCCACCCAGTGGTCAGGAGGTGCTGAGTGCTAACCAGCTGCCTCCAGATCCCATGACGTGCACCCAAATGGTAGAAAGAAGAGACGCCCAGGGACTGACCCTTGGTGCAGACTCTGTATCCACTAGCCCAGGGACCCCAGCCCACCCACCAGCTGGGGCCCCAAGCTCACCTATACAGCTGCCCTTCGCTGCCCAGCTGGAAATGCTCATACTGGGCGTAGGCCTCATTGCCTTCCCAGTCTTGCAGCTCCACACGCAGAGAGTAGGCCGCCCTGCTGGTCAGCTGATGTACCACCTCATTGCCCAGCCAGTGCTCTCCAGCTGGGTCACCGAAGCCCTATGGTGGAGGGGAGAGTGAAGGTGGGCTGCACGCCAAGGAGGGAGGCATGCCCCTGGCAGAGGAGCTGGCCTAGTTCAGGGACTGGGGCTACTCATCCAAAACCATTTTGCCTAATGATCAAGTTCATAAAGTACAGAGTGGGCAGGATGGGGAGAGAGGAGTTTCATCTCCTAGAGCAAAAGGACTAAGACTTTTGCAAATATAAACACCTGTTACAATAACTAAATCACATTTCTATAAAGCTCAAGAATAGGCAAAACTAATGTGTGTTGATAGAAGTCATAATAGCGACCTCCTTGGTGAAGTATTGACTGGGAGGGGGCACAAGGAGGGCACCCGGGGTGCTGGAAGTGCCTTATATTTAGCTCTAAATCGTGGTCAGATGGGTGGATACGTATGCAAAAATTAACTGGGTCTTACAGTTAAGATGTGTGCACTTCGTACTGGTATGTTAAATGCCAATTTTAAAATTAAAGATTTTAATCAGCTGCATAAATGGTAGAGAAAACTTTAATGACATGGAAACCGCTGCAAAATTTCAGCAGCATGGAAATGTAAAGCTGAGAGCGCTGAGAGCCGCTGGTGTCCTCTGCTGACAAGGTATCAACGCCCTCGGCCAGAACACTAATTCAGCACCAAGGACAGGACCACACCGACGCCCCACTACCCATTTTCAGTCGTGCTGAGCTGCTGGTAAGCTTGATGGTTAATACTCGGCTCTGTTTAGTGTAGCAGCTGAGCACCTTACATCTCTTTGCTATTTTAACGCTTGTTTTAAACCCAGTTGGCTCAAGGACACTCCTAGCTTAATTTGGTATTTATTTTTAAGTGTTTATCAAATGGACAGCAAGGAGACATGGAAAAGAAGACAATAGGGTGGTATTTCTCATCTCGCAGAATGAACATGGTCTTTGAGCCAGCCATTCCCCACTGAAGAATCTCTGCTGCAGATGCAGCCATATATGTGTGCAAATGCAAGGAATTTCATTTAAACGATGCAGTCAGGGTTGATAGGGGAGATTACTTATTTCTGTTTCTTGAAAATTTTAAACAATGTATCTGCATTATCCACTAAAAATTAAAACAAAAATAAAGTTAAACTTTTTTTTTTTCTTAGAGCATATGTCAGAACTTGTAAAAAGAAGGTTCAGTTTTAGAAGATGGAGTCCCTAAAGCAAATATGCGTTGGGCAAATTTGTCTGAAAGTGGTTGGTTTGGGTGGGCTGATTTTTTTTTTCTAGGAAGGACTGATGGTAAACTAGTCTCCTGTGCATGACACACCTTCTGACTAGGTTTCAGGGCTGAAAAATTCCTCCACAGGGCAGCAATGTTACCTCTTTATAATCCTTCCAGTTCCGCTGGAAATTTACGCTGCCATTCTCACGGCGCTGGATGAGGGTCCACCCGCCTCCATTGGCCTCCATGTCACAGAAAACCTGAAGGAATTGGTGTTGGTGGTGGGGTGAGCTGGCAGCCTTTGGAGGCAACCAGAGCCAGGTCTGTGCCATCCTAAGTGTGATTTGACTGACAGAACCTCACAGAATAACAGGTGAGCCTCGTGGTCAAGGGCATCCGAAAGATCTACATTCAAATTCCCCACTCATTGTCATCTTTTTTCCCCCCTAACGTGGTGGCAAATGATGCTCTCTCAGCCTTCAATTCCTCATGTATAAGATGGAGATGTTCATACCTTAACCTCCTTTTGCATTACGTTCTTATCTGCAAACTGGGCTTGTTGTGATAATTAAATGCGATGAGTCTTCTAAAGAACAGAGCCTGGCACATACTAGGAACTAAGTAAATTTAGGCTTACCACTTGCTATTATTGCAGGGTTGCTGTATGGGTTAAATGACTACAGGTGTAAAGTGTTGGGCACACAGTGTAAACTCAGGAGATGCTATTCCATTTAGTGGACAAATGTTTTATATGTGCCAGACTCCATTTGAGGCACTGGGGAAACTAATAAGGATAAAACAGAGTTCTTTCTCTCGGAGAGCTTATATCCATCAGAATCACATCTTCAGGCTAACCTTTGTTCACATATTATTTTTCCAGCTAGTTCATTACATATTCAATGTTCAATGAGGACAAACTTGGTCTGGCCCTGGCTGAGATGAGTCAGAGACAAATCAGAGATAAATCAACTTTTGGGGATGATTTGGATGAGGCTATGATAGTGTAGGCTGATCATCAACTATGAATATATGGGTAGCTACAAGGAGAGCCCCCAAGACAGAGCCACTGGGAAACCCTGGAAGGCTTCCCAGAGGAAGTGGCATTGAACAGAGCCTTGGTCGATAATGTGCCTGCTAGGTAGAGATGAGTGGGAAAGGCATTTATAGTGGTGGGAGCAGCAAGAGTAGAGGCTCCGAGATGGTAAAGGCCTGCTCAGCGAAAGAAGACAGTGGCATCTGCTGAGAGGGTAGGAGATGGTGCGGGAAGGGAAACTGAGGCCCAGAGAGGGGAAGGGGCTTGTATAAGGCATGTGAGTCTAAAATAAAGCTGAGGTTTGAGTCCAGATCTATTGACTCCTGGGCCAGCTCTTCCATCTTTATCAGTGTTCCCAAATTTAAATCATTAGCAAACCTTCCTGAATTCCACCATAGCTGAATTTTCTTAATAGAGAATACTTACTTAAAAAACGGTATCCCCATTTTTAATTTAAATACTTATACTAAATATACTTTAAAAGGACATCTTATCAGGCCTTAAGTGGAAAACTAATAACACTAGCCTTTATTTAGGTAATTATAAAACTAAATATAATAAAAACAAAATAGTGTTATGAAATCCTAGCTAAAAATGAAAAAGTTGATCTTTCTTTGTTAAAAGAGAAGTTTGGCAGGTGTGTGAGAAGTGTTAAAGATAATCTGAAAACAGACTGAGACATTCTCCTCGATATATTCAAAAGGGTTGAAAAGAAATTGAAAAGGGAAGTATGAAGTGGGAAGACTGGCTAGTTGTTCCCCAAACCTCTCAGCTTCTGGGTCCGGGTCCCAAACCCTCTCTCCTGACATCTTCACTTTCCCTTGACTCTCCTATCCATCTGAAAACTGGACCTCAGAGCTCAGGGCAACCTTGGGAATCACTCACTGAAAATGGTGTGGCCTCTGTCAGCCCCGGTCCCTAATTTCCTACATGGAGCAAAGCCTCCACACCTGCCTCCAACCAGACTACATGTAAACTAGGAATACATTTCTTTGTGTTAAACTTCTGGAATTTCAGGGTTTATTTGTTATCTCAGCTACCATTACCTAAATAATATAGAACTGTTTCCTGCTATTCCAATCTAAAGGCATCTCTGGACAAGATGGCAGGGAAGGGTCAATTCCAACTTTGGGAACTTCTCCTTTAATCCTATAATCTTCCCCCTGTTTGGGTGGGGACTCCAGAACACAGGGCTATCCCTTCTTTGGAATCTCAAATGTTGAACAAGGCAAGAAGCTAATGGGGGTAGTGATTTGTCTGCAAAGGCTTTGAGTCAGGACCCTCTGAAAGCCTCAGCCCTCATATAACCTTCTAACCTTCCTGGGCTCTGTCATATTGGCCACATGGATGGTGTAGACGCCGCTGGTATTGGCCCCAAAGCGCTGGATCTCTGCACAGTCTTGGAACATCTGCTCAGATGACCTCATGGAGGCTATAATGACAAAAAGCAAAAACAACTGGAGGTGAGCTAAGGAGAAAAGGGCCAGGTGAGCACTCTGAGCTTCTCTGTGCCAGGTTCTGAGTTGGGAGGTGTTGCAGACAGGAAGATGAATCAGGTTTGGGAAGTTTTTCTAGAGGAGGTGATAGTGAGCTGGAACCTGGATAAAGAGCAGAAGTTGCCCAGGTAGAAACAGGGGAGGGTGTTCCAGGCAGAAGGAACAGCATATGCAAAGGCTCTGAGGTGAGAACCGTCCAGGTGTGTGCAGGGGACAGGGTGAGGTGACAAAAACTGACTGAGGTCAGGAGGGGAAATGACTCATACCATGAAAACAGGATTGAGGCCAGAGAGAGCTCTAGCTGTTTGATGAACCTGAGAGGAGTAGGGCAAGACTGTCCCAGAGAGGGTTACCAATGAGGGACACGTGAAGTTGAGATTTCAGCAGAGGCCAGGTCAGCCTTGAAAGTCAGGCTGCGGAGCTCAGACTCTGCTGAGAAAGAGCACTCTGGCCAGATTGTGGAACAGAGCCTAGAGGGGATAAGACTCAAATCAGGGAGGCCAGACATAAGGCTGCTAGAGTCTTCTGGGGGAGGGTCATTGGGGCCTGAACTCCATGAGGTACTCCCTCATTCCACAGACCAGTAAACAGGCCCAAGAGTGAGGCAAGTGGATCAAGGGCACATACCTGGGATGACAGAGACTTCCCTCTCTCCAGGGATTTGTCCATGGAGCTGGGGACTAGGGTCCTCTCCACAGCCCACTTCTCTAGCTGCACATCTCTGCAGTCCTGGAGGTGGGCCCCTCATTATGTCCCTACTAGGAGCTGACCACTGGCCTTAAGAGCCCACATTTCTTCCTTCAGGAGAATATTAATTATCAAATCCCACTAGGGACATGGGGGCCTCCAGCCCTGGCCTGAAAAAGTGACTGTTGACAAACTATAGGAGTTTCAAATTCCCACTCTGGTTCCTTTTAGTGGGATCCAATTAGAGGTTTGAGCAGTGGGTTCACCAGAATCCAATCTCTAGGTAGGTCGTTATTCAAGAATGGGGCTAAAGTTCTAGATGGATAGTTATCTTCCCCAAAGAGGAACCAGGAGGCTACCAAGTGGGTAGGACTTCCTGTATTGGCTTCATACTTGAACCTGGATCCCAGGTCCTGAAACTTAGTCACCTGTTGGTAGGAAGTTCATACATAAAGTGACTAATAAGGCCCTAATCCATCCAAGCTCGTGCACAAACCCTCCATGGGCAGAGTCTCCATCACTCCAGCTGTCAACTCCCTTGTGCCTGTCTTTGTCTAATCTTGTTCTACATCCTCTTTCCGTTTCTCCATCTAGACAGGGAGGAGAAAGAACTTCGTATTGTCCTTCCTTGGTGATAGTGTGGCAGGAAGACAAAGTCTTTGGGCAAAGGGTGCCTAAAGTGAAATGTCCAACACAACCTCCCACTCAGAATGGTGAGTAGACTTGGGCCACAGCTGGAGAATGGGTTAGGGTGAGCCTTTGGGGAGAGGCGTCATGCCAGGACCCCATGGACTGGCCTAAACTACAAGAAATCCACACATGGGATTAATTTAGGCAGCTTCCCCACTGGGCGACGCACCAGTCAGTGACGGGTTTGGGTCACGCTGCATCTCATGGTTTGAAACGCATCCATCTCTTCTGCTCATGGCTTCCTTGGGCCTTAAACCCCTACTCTGCAGGGTCTGCCTGACTTAGATGAAGTCGTGGTGCCATCCTCTGTCCCCAAAGTGCTGCTAGCCACAGTGCCTGGCATCCATCACCACTGCTGGATTCCTTGTGTTGTAAAGGCTTACCAGCCTCACCTGTAATGCTCTGCAGCAGTAGGAATCCTTTCCTCAGTCTTTCTCACCAAGCCATCCTTTACTCCACGGTTCCAACGAACTTCCTAAAACCATTCTACCCTGTTCAAAGCCCCCAGGTGGCTCTCCACTGCCCTCAGGTTAAAGTCTCCTTTCCTTAGTGCAGTCTTTTAGGCTTTCCCTAGTTCAGGAACAGTCCTAGCAGGGAATCTGGCATACAGTAGGCACTTAACAAATATTCATTTCTCTTTCCCTCTGTGACGCACAGACAGGGAATTGGGCAGTTTTGCGAGACATGGGCCAGTGACAGTGATGCTGTTTATTGCTGTGTCCCCAGCACTGGGCCTGACACACAGTGGGTGCTCAGTAAATACTTGTTGACTTGAGTGATTGCAGCTGGAACCAGGAGTGCTTTGGCCACCCTCCGTGAGCCCCATTAGAAGGAGCCAGTCGGGGCTGGCGAGCAGCCCAGGCATTGTTCTCCCTTCTCGGAAGCCAGGGCCAGGAATGTGTCCTCATTTCTGTTTGGCCCTTTTGGTCTTATGGGCAGGGGCATTAGGGTGAATGAACCCCTTGGGGAAACACTGTGTCCAACCTCCCCTTTCTATAGATGGGGAAGCTGAGGCCCAGCAGAGCTTTGGGAGATGAGGGTGGATCCCTGATCCCCAAATTGTCAGTCTGAGCCAGTAGTGGTCTTGTTATTATCACCACCTCCATTCAGCAGATGGCGAAACAGGACCAAGACGGATGGGGACATGTCCAGGGTCACTCATGGGGTCAGGAGGAAGAGTCTGGAGGTCTCCCGTCGTCGGGATTATTGTCGTTCCCATCATTATCATTGTTGGTTGTTATTTCCATTGCTCAGCTGGTGGGTGCGAGGCTTCCAGGCGCCAGGGAGACGAGGGAGGGTGTTCCCCGGCCCCCACCCCGTGCCCGCCGGTAGCTCACCTAGGCCCTGGGCCACGATCCGCACCAGGCGCTGCACCGACTCGAGCAGCTGGCGCTGCTGGCGCTGCAGGAGGCTGGAGTTGCCCCGGGCCGCGCGCAGGCTTCTCTCGAGTCCGGCCAGGGCTCCGCTCTGGCGGCCCAGCAGGCGCCGCAGCCGCTCCTTCTCGCCGCGGAGGCCGGCGCGCTCGGCCTGCTGCCGGGTCTCCAGGGCCTGCACCCTCGTCTCCAGCGCGCTGAGGGGTGGGGTGGGGTGGGGTGGGGGTGGGGGGGCACAGGTGAGCCCAGCGTCCCCCAGAGCAGCCGCCCCCAGGCTCAGAGGCGCGGAGCATCCAGCCCCGGGGGGCCCAGTCCGGAAGGTCCGGGACACAGAACAAGAAGTGGCGAAAAGGACAAGTGGGTTCTGGTCCGGTGGAGGCCAGAACTGGAGGCGGGAGGGCGGTGTCGGCAGCCAGGTAGCCGCGATCAAATCCCACCCGGGCTCCCCCTCTGACCCAGCAGTCCGCTCGCAGGAGGTGGCCTCCCGGGAGCACCGGCAAGGATGCCAACCGGGGTGGGGGGAGTGGTTGTAACAGGGTCAAACAAAACCGGCTAAAAGCCCAACAGCCGGGTCTTCTGTCGGGTGCCCCTGGAAGTGTTCTGGAGCCAGGAATAGGAAGGAGGCAGGGCCGTCTGCACAGAATTGGAAAGATGTCCAGGATGTGGAGTGGAAGGACCCGGGCACGTCAGTGCTTCTAGTCTAACCCCACATGTGGGAAGATGAAAAGAGTGAAAGAACAAAGGTATTAGCGTAAAAGTAGACAGCTGCCCACGAACTTGTGGGAAAGGCATGACAAGACACATGGAAGGACACGGTGGTGCCTGTGTGTGTAGAGGAAGTGGAAGAAAACCCATTAGGTGCTGTTACTTCTGCAGAGCAGGTCTCAGTGGACGGAAGAGAGGGCAGGTGAAGGCGACTGACTTTCCCCTTCATTTTATACAGGTCTCTGTTGTCTGATGAAATAATAAGCAAGAGGCGTTTTTGTAACGTGTTAAAGAAAAAAGAAGAGATTTTAAAAAGAAAGAGGCTTTGACTCAGCTCTTCCACATTTGGCATTTTACCCTGTAGATTTGCTCACATGTGTGTGCAATGAGACATGGAACATCATTTATCATATTATTGGATGCAACAGTAAAAAACTGGAAACAGCCTCAATACCCATGAATTGGGGATGCAGAAATACATGCATGGACAGCCAAATTGCAAACATCATGCAGTTGGGGAAGAGAATGAGCAAGGGTGTCATGCACTTGTAGAACCATTTCCAGGATGACTGAAAAAATCAAGGTGCAATTGAATACTAAATTTGGGGTTTAAAAGGGCAAAAAGGAGATATTCACACATGTTTATAAGAAATCTGGAATATCAGAATGTCATCTCCACCAAAACAGGGATTTTCGCCTATTTTTTCACTTCTGTTACCCCTGTGTCTATAATAGTGCCTTGACACAGAGTAAGAGCTTAAACACCAATTTCTCTTTTTTTTCTCTCCAAAAAGTATTGGTTAATTTGACTGAAGGACACACAAAAAGCTAGGAACAGCTGCTACCTTTGCTGTGGGTGGGCAGTGGCTGATAGAAAGTCATAGGAGGGAGAGATTTTCCTATATGTGGAGGTTGTGCTGATCCATTCTCCAGACTAACAAAATGAGTCCAGCCAGAGTAAAAAGAATGTCCCTGAATCCCAAATCACGCTGCAGAAGAGAGAAAGTTTGGGCACACTCAGACCCTAGAATGTTAGCCATCTACATGGGCTGAGAACTTACTGATGACATCACACATCTTCACTGCTTTCTAGGCACTTGGTGCCAATTCAGCTTGATGGAAAGTGTCCCAGTCCTTGCCCTCCCCTACCTTGGGGATAAGAATGAGAAGGTGACAAACTATCATGAACTGCACCCAGATCAGAAGGGGCTGGGTGATCCCTGTAACCTTATTTGACCCAGCACATGAGCAACAAGAACATCTCACCCTGTACACAAGCCTGTGGCTGCCTCCATATGTGGGTTTTGCCTCCTCTCCCAGCTTTGGGAGTGTTTTCTCCACTGAGCTTGAACCTGAGAAGGAATCAGCCTTCGATGTCTGTTTCTCTGCCTTAGCTTTACCAATGACCTTTTCTTCCTTTGTAATTTAAAAAGTGTTCTTCTCAATTGTATTTGCTTATACGTGCAAAGACTCTCCACCAGTGCAGTCAAGAAACTGGTAACTGTAATTATTTCCGGGAAGGAAAATTGGTGGACGAGATCAGATTTATTTATTTACAAGTAAGTAAATCAAATTAAAATTTACAGGGTGAATTGTATGGTATGTAACTTGCAGCTCAATAAAACTGTTAAAATGTATAAAATAAAGAAATGCAGAAAAAAAGAAAAAGGAAGGAAAAAAAGAAAAAAAGGAAGGAAGGAAAAATGGGGTGCCTGATCCCTGGGAAAATGCCTCCTCCCTGGGTAGTGCTGGGTAGCCAGGCCCTGTGCCTGCCTTGGCCCCCAGTCCCAGCTTCAACCCAGCCCCAGTGTTCACTTTCAGTCTAAGCTTCAGTCTGGTCTCCAACCCTGATTTTAGTTTTTACTCCTGCCCTGGCCTAGTCCACGGATGTTTCCTCACTCCAGTCCTAATTCAGGCCTCTAGCTCGGTATCGGCCCCTATCCCAGGCACTAGCCCATATCCAGCTTCCCAACCCAGCCCCAGCCTGGCCCTGGCTTGTATGTTCACTGGGGTCCCAGCCTGGCCCTGGCCCCTGTCTCAGCCCAGCGTCAGGGTACCAGTATTGGCCTACCTGTTGTGGCCCTGCAGCTGGTGGAGCTCATGGCCCTGCAGCAGCAGCTGCTTCTCCAGCTTGTTGGTGGACAGAGAGGTCTCCAGCAGCTGGATCTCCATTCGTGATGTCTGGTTCAGGACCTGCCTCAGAAAGTAGGACAGGGTGGGGACTACGTAAGCCCCGAAGGAGCCCTGCTCAGTAGCCGCCCACCTGGCCACAAGCTCTGCCATTTCAGAAACGTGCTGACCTGTTCTACTCTCCCAGCACTTAGTTCCTGTGGTTGCTCATTCATTCACTCACTCACTCACTCACTCAGTCAGTCACGCATAGGCCCGGAGCTGAGCTTATGATTGGCTTCCTAAATTTGCTCTTCCCATCAGTTCCATTCCTCCTGCTGCTCAGGCTCCAGGAAAAGTCACCCTTGACCCCTACATCTCATCCATCAGCAAGTTTCATCAGCTCTGTCGTCCAGATGGGTACATTTCTACTTCCCTTGCCCTTCCCACTCTGGCCCTGTGACAGGGTCATCAGCGAGGGGCCCCAGGGGGATACAGGCTCAGGGGAAGTCATGACCTCACCCAGGGATGGAGGTCAAGGGAAGATGACCTGGGCTACGAGAAAGCCCAGCTGGTCACAGTCCCTCCATTTTGCGTGATCACCCTCTAGTACCTGAGCCTCCAAATCGGTCAGCTTGCGGGTCTGGGTGGTAGTCTGGTTCAAGAGGCTGGTGCCTAGCTCCAGCATGGTGGCCGTCTGGTTCTGGACCATGTGCTGCTGTACCTGTGCCAGCTCCGACCTCAAGTTCATCTGGATGTACCTTTCTAGCTGCGGGGAGACCGTGGGCTAAGGTTATGGGTGGGAGCTGGGGAAAGCTCCTGTCCCTTCCATGTTTCTCCATGAAGGACATAGAACAACCAGGGGAGGCCTCCTTTCCAGGCCAAGCCACCATCACGACTCACATGGACTATTCCAGTAGCTTTCTCTCTGGCCTCTCCACATCCACTCCTGTTCCTCTCTGCCCAGTGCATCCTCCATTCAGCAGCCAGAGGGAACCTGTTAAACCTAAGTCAAGTCATATCCTTCTTCTCCTGATTTCCTCTCCTTGTCCTCCCTCCCTCACTCTGCTCCAAAGGCACTGGCCTCTATGACATCCCCCCCCCAACACAGCAAGCATGTGCCTACCTCAGGGCCTTTGCACATGCTATTCCTTATGCCCAGAAACTTTCCTCACCATCCCCATTGGCATGGCTTACTCTCTCATGTCACTTCAGGTCTTTTCCTACCACTTATCAATCCCCAAACTTTATACTGCACATTTATCTGTCGACTGTTTTCTCTTTGCAATGTCAGATCCGTGAAACCAGTGACTTGGTCTTGCTCACCACTTTATGTCCACGTCTAGCACAATGCTTAATTTGCAGTGGGTGCTCAATAGAAAAGCATTCAATGAACTAATGGAAAAAGGGGAACTGCAATGGTCAGGGCATAACCTCCAAATTCATGCCCATTATCCAGTGTTCTAGAGGAGAGCCAGCAGCTGAGTATGGTGACATATCTTTCTCAGAATAAGACTTTTCAGGTCCATCTGCCAAGCTGGACTTTTTTTTTTCTGGCCCGCTCCATCTGCAAAACAGGGCTGATCTGGTCAGTCTCCAAGGGTTCTCCCAGCTCTAATATTCTGGGACTCTATAAGCTAATGTTTATTTATTTGACAGGGCTGCTTTTTTCCCAAGAGCAAGAGAAGCTGGTTTGGCAGTGGGACCAGGATAAAATTGCAAAGGTGAACAGTGTGTTCTCAGGGCTCAGTGCCCCTCCTCCACTCCCTCTCCATTCTGTACACATGCTGGCCTGTCACCACCACCTCTACTCCCTGGCCCTGGCTTCTTCTCCTGCCCTCTTGCTCAGTCTTCCAGGAGATCCCATAGAGCAGACTGGTGCTCTCCAGGGAGAGGTGGTGACCTTGGCTGAGGGGACAGGCTCTGTCTGCTTCCTTCTGTGTCTGTTCTCTCTTCCATCTCAGCTCTCTGCTTCCACCCCTTCCACCCCAGAGTGCTTTTGAAGGAGCACTTCCCACTGTAGTGCAAGGTCAAATCCTAAAGGGGGTGCACGTGAAGGGTGCTGGTATCTATTAAAGCAGTGGTTCTCAAAGCGTGATCCTGGGAGCAGCATCCCCAGGAGCTTGTTAGAAACGCACATTCCTAGGTCTCATCCTAGACCTACTGAATCAGAAACTCGGGTGGTGCCAGCCCTCCAGGTGAATCTAATGCTCAAATAAGTATGAGGTGTAGAGGTGTATGAGGTCACAAAGGGGATCTAGGGCCAGGGGCACAAGCACACTCAAGCATTTCAATCCTCTGTCCTTGTGGCCCCTTCCTTCCTCTCCTGCACCCTCAGCCCCCCACACACTGTCCCCTGTAACAATGCAAACATGCTCCAATAGCTCTCAACTAAAAATTAAAGAAAAATTACCCTTGACCCCACAGCCCCCTCCAGGGGCATCTCCAATTTCTATGCTTCCCCTCAACAATACAATTTCTTGAACCAGTTGCCTCCATCTTCTCACTTCCATCCCCACCCTCACCTTAAAGAAAACTTAATAACATTATTATGCTGTACTTCATACATACAGAAAAAAGCATAAATAATAATATAGGGAAAGCTGTGTATTTTTCACGCTCAAGAAAAAAATATAACCCATCCCATCAAATCCTGTGCACCCTGTTGGTCTGTCTTCACTCTTTAGCCTCCTTGATAAGCCAGGCCAAGGGACACTTCTGTGTTCTTGTCTCACTCTCCATCTCAGCAGCAGTCCACACAGATGGCCATGCCCTCTTTCTGGAAGCACTTTCCAGATGCACCTTCTCCTAGTTTTTCTCCTTCCTCCCCCATTGCTTCCTCTCTGAGTCCTCCTTAACTAGGCTCCTACACAGTGAGGGCTGTCATGGCCCAGCCCTGGGCCCTCATCTCTGGACATTCTTTCTCTAGGTCAAGGGTCCTTATGCGGGACCATAGGGTGTGTGAAGAGAATTCAGGGGGTCCATAAACTTGGGTGAGGAAAAAATTATATATTCTGTTCACTCATCTGTAATTAAAGTTTGGCATTTCCTTGAATTATGAGCACAGGCCAAAAAACCAAAGCACTGTTCGCCCATCCTGTGACTTCATTACCAAACAGAAATCTCACACATAACACAAATGTCTTAAAATACTGTTTTTGCCTATTATGACTTCAGAAGTATGAACATTCTCAAACCCACCATTAGATAATGGTACAGCTAAAACACAGATTTAATTTAAATTATTAATTTTAATATTTTAATATTTTATATTTTAATACTTTGATTATGATTGCAATATCACTGGGTGTTCTTATGCGTTTCTTTTGGTATTTAAAAGCATTATTCTGTAAAGAGATCTAAGAGCTTCACCCAGGATCAGATATCAAATGTCTGAAGCCCCAAATGCATGGGGGCCCCCCACAGGTTCCTAGGACTTTCACACTCCTTTCCACGCTGATGGTGCCGTCTCCGTCTCCCACCTGGAATTCTCCTCTGAATGTCCCACCCACTAGCCACCTCCAAATGGGTTTCCAACAAGTGTCTCAAGAAAAGCTTCCAACACGGAACCCTCGATTCCCTGGCAACCACCGCCCTGGTCCCTGAATCTCCATCCCGTTATCCCTCAGTCTTTCTCCTTTCAGTAAATGGCCCCACCCAGTTCTTAAGCCCCAAACCCAGACCTTATCTTTGTTCTTTTTCTCATCTGCTGCTCAATCCACTAGTAAGTTCTGACCAATATGATTCCAATGGGAGTTTTGATTCAGTTCATTTCCCTCCGCCCTGGGCCATGCTGCCATCACCCCCACTGGTCAGAATCTTCCCCACCGGGCCTCTGTCGGCTCCCCAGGATTCTAACATGTGGTTGGCCAGCATGCATCAGGATGGATAAAGGTAAGCAGAGGTATAGTGAGAGGCCACTCCTGCACTTTTCCACGAGTCACCAACCTCCTGGGACTTGTTTTAAAATGCAGACTCCAGGCCCCAAGCTTCTGCAGTGAGCTTTTCTCAGGCATCTCCTCCGGGCCTCTCATTTGCAAATGGACAAACTGAAGCCTAGAAGACTTGCCCAAGGTCACGACTGGGTGTGCTGGGTTCTAAGACTCCTTGCTCAGGAGCTTCCTTAGGTCTGCAGAGTTGGATGGGCCCTCAGGGTAGCTTGGGGTCATTTTCAGTGACACGGTCACTCCTTCAGCACCCTCATTGGTCTCTTGTCTTGTGTCTGCAAGTGGCTGGGTGGGGCAAAGGCCATCCACAGCTGGGGCCCATCACCCAATTTGCTACACCCGCCTACGACCGTGGGCCCTGGGATGGGTAATCCAGACCAGATGTGCCCAGTATGGCCAGGCTGGGGCTCTGGTGACTAATGGTCTGTGTGGTGGCTGTGGGTTCTAACTGAGGAGCCAATTAGAAAGGTAGGGGAAGAATCTCAATGGAGAAGCCGATCTGGGTTGGGATCTACCACAGCGTCTCCTCCGCCTCCATTGGACCTGCTCTTTCTCTGTCACCCTCATGCTGGTAAATTATCAGGGCTGAGATGAGTAATGGGGGTCTGGCCTCCCAGTATCTTACCCTTCCAACCTTCAAAGAGACTGATCTTTGGCCCTTGGGCTGCTCCACTTTCCGCTTAGCCCTGGGTTTGAGTTCTGGCTCTACTCCACTCTAGCTGTGGGCCTCTAGTGGGTGAAGGCTACATCTCTTTGAGTCTCACTTACCAGTCTGTGACATCTGGGCAGTAAACCCTGCTCTTTGTTGTGGAGAGGGCAATTGAAAAGGGCCTTGAAGGAAAGGGAAGGAGTTTTGACAGCCAGAGGATGGGGAAGGAAGAAAGGTATTTCAGAAAGACAATAAATGGACATCGATGGATGAGCAGTCTTGGTAGCCACGGAGCTCTTCTCAAACCTGCTTCTCTCCTGAATTATTTAAATAATAAAAAAAACACTTCAACTGGCGAACAGATAAACAACTTTGGTCTATCCATCCAATGGACTTTACTCAGCAATAAAAAGGAACAAACTACGATGCAGGCAGTAACATAGATGAATCTCAGATGCATTATGGTGTATGAAAAAAGCAAGACTCAAAAGGCTTCAGCCTGTAGGATTCATTTACATGACTTTCTGGAAAAGTCAGAATCTGTGGTTGCTAAGGGCTGGGCCAGGGGGAGGGTGGGGACTGATTACAAAAGGACGTGAGAATGAGGGGGGTTGTTGGCAATGTTCTATATCCTGAGTGTAACGGTGGTTACAGGACTGTATACATTTGTCAAAACTCATAGAACTATGTTTTAAAGGGTGAATTTCACTCTGTGGGAAATAAAATACAATGAAAATCAAACCTACCAACACAAGGTCTTATGATCCCAGGTCTAAATATATATCATCATAATAAATGTTTCCTCAATCTAATCCCTCATCCTCTGTGCTTCATTCGAGTATTGACTCAAAAATGATTTCTTGAGCACTTACTATGGCCTAGGTGCTGTCCTAGGTACTGGGAAATCAGGAATAAACAAAATTGCCACGTTTTCTGATTCCAGTGCACTCCACTAAAGCCATCAGTGAAACTCCAACAGTGATGAGAGCTATGTAAAAAAGTAAGCCAGGGTGATAAGCAGGATCAAGGGCAAGTTTAGCCAGAGCGATAGGAAAACCCTTACCAGAGGGGCCATCTGAGCTGAGAGGATGAGCAGGGGCCGGCTCTGGGAAAGTCAAGAGGAAAGAAACTCCCGACAGAGGGAAAGGCAAGTGCAAAGGCTCTGAGGCGAGAGTGTGTCTGCTGTATTTGAGTGTGACTCTGACTTCTTCTTTCCTGGCCATGTGGTCTTGGGTAAGTCACCTCACTGCTTGGTTCCTCAGTTTCCCCATCCATTAATGGGCAAACAGTATTGCTTCATAGGCTTATTGTATGAATTAAATGTGATAATACCCTCAAGGCACAAAGGACAGTGTCTGGCACGCAGTAAGTGCTCAGTACATCTGGTTATCTTTATCGTTTGCTCTCTCTGGGAGGCAGAACCAGATGATGCAGGTGGTGGCCCAGCGCCCCACAGCTAGTCAGTGGCACCACGTGGACATGACCCTTCGTCGCCAGCTCAGCCCACCTCAGATTCTACAGCGGGTTCCAGGATCCATTCCAGACATTTCAGAGCTGGCTCTGCGGTTAGGCAAACGCTCAGAGGCCAGAGGTGCAGGCTCAGGGGACAGACCTAGGGCCTGTCTTCTCACATTTCCTGCCCAAAGAGAGGAGAGCGTTTGTGTACATTCCAGCCCAGCCTAGCTCTGGGGCGTGGAAGGAAAAAACCAGAAACACATGCCCCTGCCCCAGTGGGATGGCTGGGCCAATATGCTTCAACAAATAAACCTGTCCCTCTGGAGGAAGCCTTGTGAGGGGCCTCTGTGGCCGCTGCTCCTGGACCATCCCTAGGCTGAGGGCATCTGTGCCAGACATTTCTAGGCTCTCTTCTTGGAAAAATAGCCTTATTTCTCCAAGAAGCAGATACTGTTCTCACCACCCCATCTCCCAGGCCCAAACAAAAAGCAGCCAGCCATGGGGTTAGGAAATCAAGCCCCAAGAGATTTGGTTCGGCAATGTTTCTTGTTTGGATAACCAAAGGCTGAAAATGCCAAGAATTTACAGGCAGCTTGGGGCAGCAAAGACAGCTGGGAGCCCTGGGCCAGTGTGGGAGGGTCTCAGGCTTGGCCAGAACCCCATGCTGTGCTCCCACTGGATGTGCTTTTGACCCACATCCAGCCAGGCTAGGCTGAGGAGCCAGGTTATTCTGAGGTTTGATGTCAGGGACATGGAGCGAACAGCAGAGGTTGTGAACAGAGCTGGTTTGGGAGGCTCCCGCCTAGCCCCTGTACCCTCCCCCTTAGCTTCAGGTGCAGAAGGGGAAGAGAACAAGGCTCTAGCCAAGTAGCCTGGCTGAGGGCTGAGCACTGGCCATTAGGTTGGTGTGTCCTCCAGTGTGGATAGAGCTTGTGGACGTCCAGGGAGGTAGAGGCAGGCGGATGGGGGAGAGGGTCTGGTGGTTAAAGGAGAACCTGAGAGAGTGACAGGAAGAGGCTCAGGGAGATGCCAGCCAGACAGGAGAGAGAATCAGAGAGTGACAGAGTCACACACACAGTTAGAAATCACAGGGCCACTGTGAGAGCCCTAGGAAAGAGACCCCCAAGAGTCAGAGAGACACAGATAGAAAGAGAGAGAGGCAGAGACAGACAGAGGGGTCCAGCTGGTCACTCCTTGCCGTTTTTTCCCCTCCTTCATTTCCTTCACTATTTGATATAGTAGATTTTTTATCGTTCATCTCTGTATGATGCTTGCTCCCACTAGTCCAGAAGAGAACCTACTGTTCTATTCACTGTTGTACCCCCAGCACCTAGAAAGGGCCTGGCCCAAGGTGGCGCTCAACCAATTTCTATCAGATGAATGAATGAATGGCAGTTAGGGAGTCAGATTTCCAGTTCTTACCCCGCCCAATCTTGCTGTGTGGCCTGAGGCCCACTCCTGCCCCTCTCTGGGCCTCCTTATCTCAGTCTGCACAATTCAGAGACAAAGGTCTCATCAGCTCAGCCCTCTGTGCCCAGCGAAGGCCTCTGGGGTGGATGCTCCAGCTGCCAATCGCTGCCCACTACCCGCCTCTGCAGGCCCAGCGCTTACCTTCTGCAGCCACTGTGTGTTGTTCTCCAGCACCTTCTCCAGCTGCTGTACCCGCTGGGTGTGCCAGTCCCCCAGGTTCAGTGCAGTGGCTGGTGAGTCCCTCTGCAGGCTGTTGGAGGCCCTGAAAGTCTCAGGCTCTGGCAGGCAGGACTCAGGCTCGGGGAGCACGAAGGTGTAGCTGCACTGGCCATGCTGGACTCGGTGTGCCCGGCGGCGCCCGCCCGCCTCCTGCCCTCTCTGCTGTGCCACAGTCACTGCGGCCACAGCGATGAGGAGTCCGCACAGCAGCATGGCTGTGCAGGAGTGCATCCGGAGATATGGTGTCTGGTCAGTGCCCGCAGCAGCTTTGTCTGCCACCACCCTGCTCCGTGCCCAGGATGGAACTCCTGTGGCCAACAGTGGACAGGCCTGCCAGCAGAGCTGCTGCAGCTGCACACCCTGTTTGGCCAAGCTCACCGCTAGGCGGCTATTTATACTTCTTCCAGACACCACAGCTGCTCAGCCTCCTCCCATTGCCTCCTGCTCCCATCTCTAGACACCTTTTCACCTCTGTTCTTCCCCCCTTCCCTTCCTTTTTCCTCTCTTGCCCATCCTGCCTTGTCCATGCGCTGGCCTTGCTCTGCCCCAGGCCTTAGAGCCCTTGTACTATGCAGTGGGGGCCTGGCCTCTCCGCGAGAGGGAGGAAAGAAAACAATGCACAGGGACACGCGCACACACACTCACAGACTCAAACGCCACACCCCCAATGCTGCCCGCTTCGGGAAACCAAACGCAACTGACCTCTCTCTTCCTGTCTCTGTCTCTGTCTCTCTGTCTCTCTCTCCAATCTCCCCCCACCAAAGCTACGATCTCAAATTTCAGGCCCCCCCCCAATGCGTTCCCCTTCTCTCCCCCCTCCACCTTCCCCCTCTGGTTCCATTTTAGCACAGTGAGAAGTGACCTCTGGAGAGAGCAAAGGGAGGGGGAGAGGGGTGAGGCTGGGGAGGAAGCAGCCATTCCAGTTTATTTCAGGAAACAGAAAATCCTTGGGGGGGGGGAGTAGGCGCCACAGCTGGGAGTTAGCTCCCATCCTCCCTTCTCCCTTGGGGCCTGGTGGGGGGATGATGTGCCCTAGGGTGGCCCTGGCTAGGTCCCTGTGACAGTAATGAGAGGTTGTCCTGTCCCGGGGCAGGTCGTTCTGGGGCCACCTTTGGCTGGAGTGGAGGCTGATGGGGAGAAGAGGTGGAGGTGCAGCCCTGGAATCGGAGGCTGCTGGCTCTAAATCCCCAGCTGATAAACAAGTTGGAAGGAGTATGCTGGGCTCCAGGGCCAGCTGGTGGCTGAGCCTGTTCTCTTTATGCAGTTCCAGGCCATGCACCTCCAGGTTTCTTCTTTCTTGGAAGAACTGACCTTTTTGCTCCTAGGAGCAAAGTCCGGGAAAACAGATCATTCCTGGAGGTCACTTGGCAATTTGAAGCTCCTTAAGTATTTGGATCCAAAGAAGAGGATTAAGTCACCCGTCTGAATCTCCCACTCCTGGCCTAGCTCCAGAACCCGGCACTCCAGAACCATACCTTCCCTCCTTTTACTGCCCCCTGCATTTCAGTACCCAAGGTGATAAATGAGGGTTGCAAGCTGGGCAGCTTAAGGCAAAGCCTCTTGACCGTGCTGTTCACATCCCTGAGGACATGACCTGGTCATCTCTCCAGGCCACTGATGGCAATGTAGTGAGGACCTGGCAGGAAGCTCTGGAATGCTGACAACCTTGGGGATGATCAGTCAGTGTCCCCAGGAGGTTAAGGTGTGAATGTGTGGAGCAAGAATTATTTTCTCTCCATGACGCTTTCCATCTAGACAACAGTCTGTCAACTGTTTCCCTCCTCCATTTTTCTCCGCCCCAAACACAGAGACACAACACAATTGATAGACCATAAGGGACCCAAGGCTCAGTTTTGAGGTCACTCCTATGACCCCGGTCTAGTGATTAAGGGCCCCGCACTCCTGACACTGAATCTTGATTCCGCTTTAGTAGATGAGACTCAGTTTCCTCATCTATAAAATGGAGAGAACAGCCCCTCATAGGCAAGGTGTACGGGAGGGTCTTTCAGTTACCAGAGCTGTGTAACAAGGTACTACAGCACTTAGCGGTTTAAACATTGGCAACACCTATTTTACCCACAAACATGCAATTTTGGTCAGGTTCAGTGGGCATAGTTGGACTCTGCTCCATTTGGCGTCAGCTGGAGCAGATTGCAGGCTGGAGAGGCCAGAACCATGCGAAAGCTCATCCATTCACATACCTGAGACCTCGGCTGGGGCTGTCAGCCAGAGCGACTACATGCGGCCTCTTCCTGGTGGCTGCATTCTAAGGGTGAGCATCTCCAGAGTCTCCAGCAAAGGGCCTAGGACCTTTTATGACCTACCCTCAAGAGTTACACAGGGTTGACTCTTCTACATTCTCTTCGTAGAGGCAGTCACAATGTCCCACCCGAGTTCAGGAGGAGGAGGAAGAGACCACCTCTTGATGAGACGTTGCAAGGTTTTCAGAAGAGCATGTGGGATGGGAATTTACTGGAAATTACAGTTTCCAGAAGAGGGGAGAATGAGAAGATGCCATTTAAGTATTTAGCATGTCAGTGCTCAATAGTTGGTAGTTGTTATTATCATCCGCATTATTGGAAAGATCTAGTATGTCTCTGCATAAAAATGTCCCTCAGGCCCTCCAACGATAGCTAAAGGTACAGCAGGCAGTGGGGTTGTTTCCATTGGGGCGGCCAGAGAAATTGGCCCAGAGACACTCTGGGACTTGTCCAAAGTCACCCAGCATGTTAGCACCCAGTGCCTTCTCAGCCAGACAGAGCTTGGACACAGCTGCCCCTGCTAGCAACATCTGTTGCTCTTTCCCAGGGGTATCCACCCTGGCCACAGCTTCCCCTCCGGAAAATGGGTGAGTTCACCTTCTGCTGCTGCAGAGGCTAAGGACATCGGGGTAGAGAGCATGCACCCTCTGCCGCACTGCTCAGCCTGAGCCACCAGCCATGCCCATCCTTTCTCAGGCTTCGGGAGCTCAGCTGACTCCGAGCCCACATCTGGCACTCATTCCAGAACATGAAGAACAAACCTGCCAGGTCGGAGGGCAGATCTATTTTGGAACCTGGGACCTCACGGAGGCCCAGAAGACTAACAGGCCTCTCTTTATTTTGTTTGTTTTTATTAAACAAGCTTAGCCTGCCCCACATAGAAAAGTCAGAAAAGATACATTAGCAAGAGGGAAAAAATAAATATCGCTTGCGCTCTCATCAGCCGAAGGCAAAATCCACAGCTAATATTTCGGAATATTTTCCTCCCAATCACTTCCCTCTCTATACAGATGCGTATATTTTGAGATGGGTTTTCTAGAAAAACCGAGAGAATGTTCTCTAAACTTAAAAATGTTTACTTATTTCAGATTTACCTTTTGAAGAAAAGGCAACAGAAAAGTGCATGGGATAATATAATGTAACTTCATATACCATCACTCCAAATGTGCACATGTCAACATTTTGCATGTTAACATTTGGCAAATTTGTCCCAGATTTTTAAAGACATGAAATATTATTAGAGGTAAGGTGGGCATCTCTTACATCCTCCTTTCCAGTCTCATTTTCGCAAACTTCCTGCCCATAGGCCCACATATATATGTATGTTTTGATAAATAATGTATATTATTTTTGAGTTTACTTAAATATGTGCCTTTAAGCTGTAAGCAATGTCCTGCTTGCGCAGAACGTTTTTCAGATTTATCCAAATTCCATATATAGATTTTGTGACGAGGGTCATTCTCTTTTCACTGCCGTGCGGCATTGCCTCCTACACCACTCTTTATCCAGTCCCCAGAGGACGGACGTTTGTGCTGCTTCCCTTCTTCCATTATTCCTAACAAGGTTGCTGTGGCTGCCTTATACATGTGCCCTTGTGCCCATATCCAGAATTTTCCCTTGGGTACTAAATGGAGAAGCGGACCTCCCGGGACATGGAGTACTTTCCGTGCCAGGCTGAGGAGCCTGCCCAGTTGTGCTTCCAAGTGACCAGTCACCTCCCACCATCAGAGCACTGCATCTCCATGGTTCCACGTCCTGCCGTCCCAGTATCGTTCGCTTTCCTTTGGTGGCAATTTGATGACTGTGAAACAGTACATGTATTTTATAGTCTGATTTTTCTACTTCACACTATATTATGAATTACTTTTCTCAGCAGGAGAGTCTGCTAGAAGTGCATATTTAATGGTGGCAAAAGCCTCTGGCGGGGCCCTGCTGGGATTTTCTTAACTGATTTGCTGTTCTTGGACACTGGGCTTTGTTTCTGCGGTAAATTGCAAAACTGAGCAGGAGAGAAGACAGGGGTCTCAGTCCAAATTTACCTCCCCCCTCCACCTGAACTAATTCTCTCTCTCTCTCTCTCTCTCTCTCTCTCTCTCTCTCTCTCTCTCTTTCTCCCCCCCACCCCCATCCCCCTTCTTGGCATAAGTAGAGGCTGGATCCCTTGGGAGAATGAGGCCCAAGCTTGGCACATTCCTGGATCCTGAAGATCCTGCAGCATTACAGAGGAAAGCGACAGACAGCCCTGAGAGGCAAGGCCCTCACAGCCCCTGCCCTGCCTCCGGCTTGCTGTGTGACCTGGGGCTGGCCATTGTCATCTATGTCCGGGCTTCTCTTTTTCCTCCATTTGAGGAAGGAGTGCTGGTCTGGCTCCACTGGTTTCCAGCTGTCTGTCCTTTGACAAGTTATTGGACCTCCCTGTGCCTCGATTTCCTCATCTGCATGTTGGCACAATGGGGATGGCCCAGTCCCCAGGGTTATGGTGAGAATTACATGTACAGTGACCAGTACTCAGTAACTGCTAGGAATTACTGTTATTATTATGATTTTACCATTCAATGGCTATTGTTAAAGATTCCTGAGGTCTTTTCTGGCTTTCAGATTGGTTTGGTTGTTGCCTGCCCCTCCACCCCTCTGCCAGTGTTGAGGGGCAGTGTTGACCTACCTGCTGAAGCTCTGCTCAGAGTGGAGGTGGGGAATGGGGCTTAGCTCCCCTCCCCAAGAGGGACCCAACTTCACCCTTCCTGCTCCAGCCTTGCAACTCTCTTTGTCCCACTCCTTTCTGTAGGAACCCAAGCTTTACTCCCCTGAAACAGATCATGTGTACCAGGTGGAGAAGCCAAGGCCAGAAATCATCTCTGAGGTCTAAATGAATTTTTTTTTTTTTTTGAGAGAGAGAGAGAGAGAGAGAGAGAGACTAGAGGGAGGAGGAAGGAATGAGAGAGGAAGTGGAGCCTCAGGCATTTACTAACTCCAAGAGGATTGGTCTGCATCAGGTGCCAGGGGACAGGGTTCCCCACACTCTTTATGCTTCCCTGCCCATGCTGGTTCCAGGCCCACTCCCCAGCACTTCAGAACCCCTTTCCTGAGGGTATGCCTCTTCTCCCCCAGTCCTGCCACAGCCCCACTGGAGAGCAGCAACTTGGGCTGCTCTTTTCCTGCCCCATTTGATTAAAATGCAGAAGGCGCCTTTGTCCAAGAAGCATGGCTAAGCCCTAATCGCTTTCAGCCTTCTTGGCTGAGTGCACATGGCTGCTGGCTGCCCTATTCAACACTGGCCGGGATTCCGGCATGAGGGAGCAGAAGCCAGAGGGAATCACAAGCTGGGCTCCTGCTGCAGTGCTCAGGCTGTGCGAGAGAACCGTGAGTGGAGGGCGGAGTGGAGACCCCCTTGGTCACATTCTAGTCGTCAGTTTCCTCATCTGCACCAAGGGGATGAGAATGGAAGATTTTGTGCTTAGAACGGTGTCTGGCCCACTACAGGCGCTTGACAAATCCTCTGTAAGACTTTAGCTCTCAGGCTCCTACTGTTCCTTCATCTCAGCTTCCCCCTCTGAAATTGTCCTCAGTCAGGCCCTGGAAGTCACAGCCCAGGGAAGGGGTCCCTGACTGCGCCCTCAGAGCGCGATGCTGGCACCAAGCAGTCACAGGAGTTCAAAATGCCTTTATCAGTTTCAGGTGCGCCCCCTCCATGTGCTAGGCACAGGGCTGCGTGCTGCTTTCCTTTCTTATTCTGATAAAATAATCACTGATTCAGTGAAGAAAATCTAAAGAGTTAAAATTGTGTCTGGGCTCCCTTCCAGCCCCTCCCTGGACTCTCTACGCACAGACAGCTCCCCAGGGTGCCCTGAACAAGTGGCCCTGTAGCTCCCTTTGTCCTCTGCACAGTAGGGTCTGGCTGGAGCCCCACCGGCCCATGAGCCCTGCCTCAGGCTTTTTCATCACTGCATAATTTACCATCTCCTAGCTGGGCCACCCTGTCTGTGGAGCCAGGGCTCTTGGAGCCATGGACCTCTGGGCTGCCCAGTTTCTTCTGTTTCTAACAGGGCTGTAGGGAAGGCCACTGTCTCTCTAAGGCAGATCCCTGCACATAAGGCTGATGGGTATGTGCTCTTCCTGTGGGGGGGGGGCGGGTGTTGTCAAATCCTACCTTCTCAGCTGGTTGTTCCAGATTTGCACACTCAGTGTCCCCAGCTCTTGTTTGAGGTTGCCTGTTACCCTCAATCCTCCATCCTGGCAGTCCCCAGCCTGCTTGCCTATCATGGTGACGAGGGAGCTAAGTCTCCTAGCAGTGCTGTTGGTGTTTGTCTCTCAGCCAGTCAACACTGGTTGAGATCTGTTTCAGGGGTCCATGCCTCAGGCACCTGCTGGAATCAGAGATCAATGGGGAAGAGGTTCAGGTCCACTGAGGCAATGCAGGGAGAGCTTTGGAGTTGGGGTTCTGGAGCCAGGTGGCCCAGGTTCGAATCCTGACTATGTCCTTTGCTGGCTGTATGGCTTTGGGCAAGTTATTCAGCATCTCTGAGCATCAGCTGGGTCATCAGAAAAGCCGAGCTAAGTAGGAGCATTTAGCTCAGAAGGCCGTTAGGATGTGTGGATGAGAGAGTATGTATTCAGTGCTTAAACAGTGCCGGGCACATTAACTGTTGGCATTATTACTTGGGCACCTACAGTATGATAATGAGAAAACGTAGGCTATCAGGAGAGAGACAGGAGTAGCTATTGTTTGTTGAACACTGACGGCGCCGAGTGTTTTGCAGGAATTAGCTTATTTAATCCTTATTACTGAAGTTCTGAGAGGTAAAGAGACATTCCAGTCTGGATCTTAGGTCTGTTCCCTTGACATATTCTCCTGACATGTTCAGGTCCCAGTGGGGAGGGTGGCTGGTGTGAGGGTGGCTTGGCCTGGCTGGGAAATGGGATTTCAAGGCTGGAGCCTGGTCCAGAGCATGAGCCTTGATGAAAAACAGATGCACACAGAGTCGGGACTCCCACCCACACACCCCTCCTCCACAGCCTGGCGGGGAGGGGGCGGGGTGGCGATAGCTTCCAGATGGGCTTGTGGTACCTTAAGTGACTCAGCCTGGGTCCCAGCAGGGCAGGACTGCAGGCCCCTTCTCTGGCTCTCAACCCCTCAACTCCTCTGGCCCTAGTAGATACCTGAGAAGGTACCTGGGTTTGGGCCAGGTGACCTCGAGCACGTCAGCCTCGCTCAGAGCCTCAGTTTCCCCATCTGAGAAGCAGGCACGCTCCATCAAGCTGGCCTGGCAGGACTGCTGTGTGCCGGGAAGCCTGGGGAGGAACCCGAGAGGGTCTCACTCAAACTGTGGAGGGCTGCGTGCGCAGAACGGAATCTCCTGCAGAAATAGAACTTTTTTTGTTTGCTTTAATTTTCTCTATTTATTTTCTGAATGCATAATACCTATCCATAGCACAAAATGTCAAAGGTACAAAAGGGGGGCTAGTGAAAGTGAGTCTCTCTCTCTCACTCCTGTCCTCCAGACACCCAGAGCCCCTTCCCTGAGGCAACCTCTGTCACCACATGCAAGGAAATTCATAGTTTTTGACCCAGTGATGGCAAACCTCACCCACTATTCTGCACTGTCCTTTTATTATTTAACGACACACTTTAGAGATCTTTCCATAAAGAGCATCCGATTCTTTCTGACACCTGAACAATATGACATTCAAAACATCACACAGATGGTCAGCGTGGACACTGACCAGCCAGTGCATCCGTCACCCCTTCAGTTGTCCGGTGCCGGTGGCTGACTCTGTGTCTGCGCAGCGTTTTCACTGCGTGGCTGTGCCCGCATTTACTCAGTCTTCGAGTGCTGGCACTTAGGCCGTTTCTAATATTTTACTTTTTCAGTCAAGGTTGCGATGAATATCCATTTTGTACATATGTGGGAGGATATAAATAGGATAACTTTCTAGAGGTGAAATTGCATTTACATCAATATGTAAAAAAAGTACTTGAACCCATACCTCACACAACATACAAAAATTAACTTGAAATGGTCCCTAGGTCTAAATGGCAAACCTACATCTATAAGACATTGCTCCAGATAAAACATAGGAGAAAATCTTTCTGACCTTTCGGCAGGCAAAGATTTTTCAGACAAAACTCAAAAGTATGACCATAGAGGAAAATAAATGATAAATTTGACTGAATCAGAATTAAACTTTCCTAATGACGTTGTTAAGAAAATGAAAAGACAAAGCACAGACTGGGAGAAAATACTCGCAAAAGTCATGTCTGATCAAAGGCTGGCATCCAGAGTGTATTTAAAGAAATTTCATAATTCAGTTATTAGAAAAGTAACCCAATGAAAATGGACAAAAGATTTAAAATGATACTTTGCTAAAATATAGATATCGATGGCAAATAAGCACATGAAAAGCTACTCAATATTATCTGCAGATGCTAATTAGAGCCATAGTGAGACATCACTACACACCTATTAGAAAGCCTAACTAAAAATAACTGATAATACCAAGTGATGGTGAGGGGACATAGCAACTGAAACTGGGGAAAACAATTTGGTCATTTTTTTTTTAAAATAAAATTATACATATCCTTACGATATGGCCTAGCAATCCTACTGCTATTTATTTACCCAAGGGCAGTGAAAATTCTGAAAAACTGTACACAAATGTTGGTAGCAGCTTTTCTCATAATTATCAAAAACTAAAAACAATAGTCATCCAACAAGTGAATGGATAAATGTTGGTATACTATTTGACAATAAAAAAGAATGAACTACAGACACACACACAAATACAGAAGCATCTTGAAGGCACAATGTAGAGTGAAAGAAGCTGGACTCAAAAGGCTGCATCCTGTATATTCCACCTACATGATCTTCTGGAAGAGGCAAAGCCACATGGCAGAAAGCAGAGGGAGGAGGGAGACGAGATCAACTGCCGAGAGGCGGGAAAACTTTTGAGGGTGCTGGGACTGTTCTAGATCTTGATTGGGTGGTGTTGACCCGACTGTACATGTTTGTCGAAATGCCATGACCTACTTTACATCTTAAAGGGATACATTTTATTTACCGTAGTAAATCATATTTCAATTAACCTGATATTTAAGAAAACGATATATATGTTGGTAAGTATATAGCTCTTTCCAAATGCCCACAGAGACAGAGGTTATATAGTGTGAGAGTGAGGGCAGGACTTCAAAGGATGAGTGGGGAGTGGGAAGTGGGTGCTGATGACCAGACTGGAGGCCGTTTGCAGCGGTTTTGGGGCACTGGCTGGACGCTGATCTGATGCAGATTGGGTAGCATGGGCAGCGGCTGCTGCTGGCCAGGTAACACCATCTATCACTCTATTACCCAGAGCCACTTTGGGGCCCATCGTTCAACCATTCAACTGGGTCTCACCCTTGTCCAGACTGGGACTGGGCACTGGGACCCAGAGACCAGTCAGGCCCAGGCCTTACCCTCATGGGGCTCCCAGTCTAGGGGTGAGACAGACACATAGAGTCCGGGACAACACAGGCATGTCAGTGCAGAGGTAGTGAGAGAGGCACCTGGCTTACCTGGGGGGTTTGCCAAGGGAGGCTCCCAGGAGCAGGAAGAGTCAGGGCTGAGACTTATAAGATGATCAAGGTAACCAGCTCTCCTACAGACATCTGGGATGATTTCAGTTCTTTTGTAATCACACACAGGCTGCAGGGAACAGCCAGGTACCATGTATCCTTGTCATCTCGTAAACGGGAGAAGCTAAATAGGGGAGAAATCCCTAGAAGTGGATTGCTAGTCCGGACACACGTGCACTGTAACTTTGATAGACGTTGCCAACTAGCCTTCCATAAAGGCTGGGTCACACCCTTTCCCCCGAGTAAGGTAGGAGAGAGAGCCAGCTCACCTACAGGCCCGCCAAGTCCCGGGGTTTGAAATTTTGGCTCCTTGCCAATCAGGTAGATGAAAAATGGAAATTCTGGGTGACATTACTGTCATTTAGTTTGAGTGAGGCTGCCCATCTTTTCCAATGTGTAGAAACCATTTGGAATTTCTTTTCCAAATGCTGCGTGGAAGACAGCAGTGGAGCTCCGGGTAGGTTTCCTCCACCTGACACTCACCTCCCTGCGCTGAGTGGGAGGAGCCCCGAAGGCACCTGAGCACGGAGTGGCTGCCTGGGGGAGGGCAGAGTTTTGAGTCTCATTTACTTCCTTATTGTACTTACTTTCTGAGCCTCAGAATTTTCTGTGAAAAGTAGGAATAATAATAAAATGAACTTCAGAGGGCTCTGGGGAGGATGGGTTTAAGATTTGAATGGGAAGTGCCTGGTGCTGTTCCTGTCTTAGACTTAGTGCTTAAGAAACGTTTGTTGAATAAATAAATGGAATATGCGTGATAATAAAACTTTTATTGAGAGCTTATTGTGTATCTAAACCATTTCTCACGTACTTATTTAAACTTCACAGTGACACCACGAGGCATAGTCTCATTATTCCCTTTACAGATGAGGAAACTGAGGCACAGAGAGTACTGCATACTGACTAGGAGATAGGCTTTGTGGCCTTGCTGTCTGGATCTTAACTGCCCCACTTTCCTGCCCCTTTACCCTAGAAGAGCGGTGCCGCTTCTAACCCCTAAAGACCCCTGTTCCAATGGTCTATAGCTGCAAAACAAACCTCCCCTACGAGAGAGACACAAGGCAAAAACCATTTTATTATGCTGGCGGGTTTTAGGAGCATGAGTTCAGACGTGGCAGAGTGCAGCAAACTTATCTTTGCTGGGTCCTTAGCTGGGAAAACTCTGCAGCTGGGGGCTGGAGAAGCTGGAACTGGAGGACCGACATGGCTCCTTTAGTTGCAAGTCTGGCTAACTTCCATTCTTCTTTGTTTGAGGCAAGTTGCATGTAAGACTATAGGTGAGGCTGGGAGTCATGAAGGGTGGAGTGGGGTAGGGGAGCCAGTAGTCCCCAGAGGTGAATCCCTTTGTGTTCCAGAATCTGGCAGCCCAGGAGGCTTGGAAATCCTGGAGTTGGCACCCCATGAGCCACTCCTCCAGGACTTTACAACGCTGTGATCTATAGCTGAGACCCCCCTCACTACCCATCTCATTAAAGCCTCCTCATTTTTCGTTTGTCAACCTGGGTATCTGGCCCTAGGCTGTCGATGAATATGCTGTTCCTCCTCCAAGATCCTGTTCTTCGTGGAAGGCCTTATCACAGCACGGTAACCAATTCGTCTATAGACTGCAAGCTCCAGGGACAAAGCCTGGGTCTCTGTCATCAGCACTCGGCACAGGACTGGGCTCACAGCAGGCACTTTGTATGTTTATTGAATGATTGGGGAGTTGAGATTGATGAATTTTGAATGACTTTCACTTGAGCCTCATTTCTCTCTTCGATAAGTTAGCTGCAGGGCTTCTGTGAGGGTAGTAGGACAAAAGGATGTGAAAATGTTCGCACATGAAAGGAAGTCAGCCAAATAAGAGCTATATTGAGTAGAGAAAAGCAAAGGAAATGAAATTCTGCCTCTAAAGCATTTAGCATTGTCTGGCACATAGTAGGTGCTCAATTCACATATGACATTGTTATTAATCATCATTATCATGATTACCATTATTTTGTTATTATGAAGAATGCATATTTTCTGAGTCAGAGAGACCACATAGGGTGGTGTGAAATTTTCCTGTGTTAATAGACACAACGCTCTAGGAGCCCCTGGGCCTGTCCCTTGCCCATGATGTCTTGGCGGGAGGTCAGGACCTGGCACAGTCATGATTACCGGCTGTGGAATGTTGGGCTCAGGTCCCCTGATGCCATTCAGTCATGCCACCATCACAGCTCATGTTTTTTAGCCTGAGGCAGGAGGCAGCCTCCCCACCCCTTCCAGCTCCTGCTAGGAGAGAAAAAGAACAGGTCTGTGGCTTTCACAAAGGCGGCCAGCACAATCTGAGCTGTTGCCCTGTTTCTGGGCGAGTGGCACCCTCTAGTGATAAGAGGCCGGAACCACATAGGGGCCTTGGAGTCCAGCTAGGATGGATGGAGACCTAGTGAACTCGGTGGGGAAAGGGCTGCGAAGGGGGCTCTGGGGCTCTGGTGTGGCCCCGCTGAGGTGGGGTAGGGAGGAATTGGGCAGGGTCCGCTCTACTCGGGCCAAGCCTTTGTTCTCTAGCACTGAAATAGCGTCCGAGGGGCTGGCGGCCGGAACCTCCCTCTGGGCTCTGTCCACAGCCATCTCTGGCTGGGTGACCTGGGCCAGCTTCTGAGCTTCTCTCCGAGCTTCTCCTGTAAGGGGCAGTTAGGAGGCTCTCCTTTCCAGTGAAATGCCTCAGTCTGCAGGAGAAATGTGGGAGAGGCTGGGACTTGAAAGGATTAGGAAGGAGCTGGAGGGGAAGGAATGGGCTTAGGCCCTGTAGAGACTCTATCTCCTAAAGAATAGTTTTGTCCACAGACCCCAGTTGGGGACAACTGACCAGTTCCCCCGAGGGAAAGAACATGGCCAGAGGCCTGAGAGGTGGGAAACTTCTGTTCCCATCTTGGTCTCTCGGAATTGTAGAATTCAGAAACTTCAGCGTCTTAGCGTTTGAATCTTATTGAAAAACTCTGTAGAACACATATACTAAACTATAGAATCAGACTGTTGAGTGTTGAGGTCAGAATCAGCATTGCAGCCCCCTCCAATTTCGGCTCCATCATTCTGGGGCTGGAGGTCACGTGAGAGCCACCCTCTCCCCTGAGCTTGTCCTGGAGTGAGTAAGCTGACTTCTCCTAAACTTGCTCATGTTTAGTAAGTCTAGGGTGGGGCCCTGGAATCTGAAATTTTAAAAAGCACCCAGAAAATGCTGTTTCGCCACCCAGATTTGGGCAATGGATTTAATCCAGTTGTACCTTCGCCTCAACCTATCAAATGGGGAAACTGATGTCCAGAAAGAGGAAATGATTTGGCTTTGACCTTATAGACTGCTGATGACAGGCTGGGACTCGAATCTGTGCCTCCCACTGCTGGGGGGACCCTCATCAGCAGACCACAGTGTTTAGATGGGTCCGTGGGATTGTCACACCTCCTAGGTGTCCCTGGCCCCTCAGACTTGAGCAGAGCTACTTCTGTGATCATGGGGCTGAGAGGCACCGTGGGTGAGGGGAGCACAGTGTGGTTCTCTTCTGTCTCTGGAGGATGCCCCTTCTTGAGAAGGGTCTGAAGGGGCGAGGGGCTGAAGCCTCTCCTCCCCGAGTCCCTGACACACCCTGGCTCTCTCAGCCCCGAACATTCCAGTGAAAACCACCCACATGGTTTAGATTCAGCTACTCCAAACTCATCAGCATCATGGTTTTGTAATACTCTTTGGATGCCCAAGAAGCATTTGCAAGTTTCTTTTTTCTTTTCCTTTTATTAAAAAAAAAAAAAGTTGGAGTCTTGAAACAACAACAGAGCATTTCAGAAGCACAAAGTTTTCGCAGAAGCCGGTCATCTGGCCAGGCGAGGAGGGGCTCTAGCTGTCCTCAGAAAGGCTAGAGGGGAAACTGAGGGTGAGGGTGGGCTTTAGGGGGTCAAGGGATCTCCATGTGCCAGGCAAAGGGAGGCCTGAGGCTGGGCCCTAGCCAGGTGATACTTCTTTCCCCAGCCACCCTGGGCCCCTCAGTTCTCAGATCCTTCCTGCTCCTAGCTGCTGCATTCTCTGAGTTCAAGCCAGCCAGTAATGCCAGTGCAGTCAGGGGTGCCCCTTCCTGGGGATTCAGGGGAACAAAGAAGGAGGGGATCTCATGATGATGGAGCTACAGCCAGTGAGAACAAACCTACTTCTAAGCCAGGTCTAGCCTGAGACTCCGCCTACTGTTCTTCCCGCCCGGCATGCGGGGTATAACAGTGAAACACAACGCCCAGGGTGCCAACAGTGGTGTGTGTATCAGGAAATCTTCTCTTGCTTCTAAGCCAACAACTTCCTTCGCTGCCTCCCCAAGGTCCCCTGAAATCTCTCAGCTGTGGACGTGCTGAACAGGGCAACTGACAGGTGGAAGGCACAGACCCTGGGTTCCCTGTGTGACCTTAGGCCAGTGCCTTTCTTCTCAGGCCTCAGTTTCCCTGTGGGCACAACAGGCAGGAGGCTCCAGGGTGGGGAACAGAGTGGTCTGGATAATCTCCGAGTTCCTTTCAGCTTCGTTCATTTCTTCTGGGCTGAGCCTGTTCTCCCAGGGGTGACAGCCCCACCTGATGCAGCACTTGGGTCCTTGAAGAACACAGGCATGTAGTCGGCTTGGGAAGAGAAGGGTGCTGAGGGAGCAGTGATGGAGTGCAGCAGCAGCTTCCAGGAGGGTGGGCCCAGCTGCCATGGGTGGACACAGGACTGGCTGTCCAGCCAGAGGCCCTATCGTGCCTTGCTCACAGTCAACCGGGCATCAGGATGCCCCAGGGGCTCTTCCCGAGGCTTCCTAGGGGAGCTGGTGGCAGCAGGCTGTGGAAATGGCCTCCAGATACCGGCCAGAGCAGGAGGTGCTGGCAGCTCTGGGGTCTGGGGTTTTCTCTAGAGCAAAAGAGGGCTCTCTGGACTCAACAAGCCTGGCTGTGCTGTGGCCCAGGCCCTGCCCTTGTACACTCTGTCTCTGCAAGGTGGGGTCAGGACAGGACTGGGGAAAGGCCTAGGAAGAGATGCTTGCTTCTTTAAGGAGTAGATAGAGAGTAGCTGGGAGTCAGGGCACAGACATTTGGTCGTTTAAAGTGTGTGTGTGTGTGTGTGTGTAGGGGGAGTGTAAGGAGGGAGCAAACCCAATGAAAAAAAGGAGGAAAAACGGGAGGAAAGGAAAAGCAAGGACGAGAGATAAAAGGAAAGCAAGAAAGAAGAGGAAGGAAAAGAGAGAGAGGAGGACAGGGGGAGAGGAGGAAGGAGAGGGAAACAGAGCTGGAAGAAATACAGGAAATAAAGGCGGGAAAGCAGGGAAGGCAGGTGGACCCGGGAAAAGGAAGAGGTGGGAGATGAGGAGAGAGAGATAACAGAGGGGGAAGAGCAGAAAGCGGAGGCCGAGGAGGAGAGCAGGCCGCCTGGAGGAGAGCGCGGGCTCCTCAGGGCTGCGGCCGGCGGGGCCTGGCGTCCAGCCTCCGGTCCAGCTTCCTGTCCTTGCGCGGCCGCCGGTCTCTCCGGCCCTTCTTCTGGCTGGGGTTTCTCTCTGCAGCGGGAGCACAGCGTGTTGTTTCCCAGGCCGTTTAGGCTCTGGGGGCCCCGCAATCCTGAGATCCTGCCGGGAGAGGTGGTCCCCCAGCCCACCCTGCAGCAGGGCCCAGAGTGACATTTGGGAGCTGTCCTGGCACTCGCTCCTTCTCAGAGCCCGGACTGCGGGTAGCTCAGCCCGGCAGAACGCTTCCAGCTCTTAGCTGACTTGCTGAGGGTGCCCCAGGGTCTGGAGGTTCTCGGGGTGCCTCCAGGAGGGACTCGGGTGGCCTTGTTCACGACCCTTCCCTGGGCGCTCGTTCCCTGGTCCACAGGGCTCTTTTCTGGAGACTCACGTGTTACTCAGGGGCCTGCACCAACTCCCACCCCCACCACCTCCGGGCCCAGCTCTATCCCTCAAAACGACAACGCAAACAGCAGCGTTTAGCCAGGACATGTTCTGAATGCTCTATAGCAGGCACGTGCGATGGGCCTGTACCTCACCCAGTTCCCATTGTGGGGAGAGCTGGGCTGGGACACAAAGCCCGGACCCGAATCCGAATCTTGACCCCATTGTGCTCTCCACCCCTGTGGTGCTGGGGCGAATTTCTAATACAAACACCTGACTGGTCCCCTGTCTCAGAGGAGATGACTGAAGCCCAGCAGGAGCCTCCCTTGCTCAGTGGCACAACCTGGGCTAGAGTTCCTGGAGTCACTTTCAAGTGGCTCCCGGAATTATTGGAAGAAAAGGCTGAGTCTTCTCTCTGGCCTGCCTGTACCTCTCATCCTTCCTCCTTGCTCATGTGGCCCCCAGTCACTGGCCTCCTTGCCCTTCCTCCTACACAGACGGGTCGATGCCACCTCCACATCTCTGCACTGGCTGTGCCCTCCAGCGGGGATGCTCTTCCCATTTGTTGTCATTATTATGATCAACAGGTGAGAAGACAGGTGTGGTTGGGAGCAAGGCCAGCCCTAAATTTTTGGTTTACAGTGTTTCTCCACATCCAGGCCTTTTGTATACATTGGTGGCCCTCAAACTGTTCTCCAAAGGGAGCTGTGTGCCCGCATGAACGTGAAGAAACTAAGGCTCAGGAAGTCACTTCCCAAGGTCGCACAGCAAGGACTGAGGGAGCTGGGAGTGGCAAGGGGAAGGCAATTTGATTTCTTGAATGTCAACTGTGTGCCCATCTCCCCAGGAGTTGGGTGGGGCTCATCCCCGCTCAGGGAAGGTTCAAGATCATTCCTTCAGACCAGGCTGCCCACTTCTGGGGCTCCCTATGCCCACTCCTAAGCATTCAGGGGGCACTGAAGCCAGGCTCCCACTCTAAGCTCTGGGGCTGACTGCATCAGCATCTGGGGGACAGGGTGAGGGACTGCCTGAGTGGTCATTGCTAGCTCTGAAGGTGGAAGTATGTGGTGAGGGGCTTTGGGTCCCCATCCTCTCCTTATGTCTGTCTCATGTCTGCCTAACCACCCACATACCTATTAGCCATCTACTCAGCCACCTACCTACTCTCCCTTTCACCCACCCACCCACATATCCAACATATGTTAACTGAGCCCCTAATATGTGCCAGAGCCTGTTCTAGGCACTAGAGAGTCAGCCATGAACAAGGCAGACAAAGAGCTTGCTTTAACTGGAGATCACAGACACAGGAATGAGCCCCATCATTGCAAAAACATATAAATGCTGTGATGTGGTGTGATGGAAAGAGACTGTTGGCAGGGTGAAGCTCATGCAAGCCCTGAGGAGACATTTGAGCTGAGGCCTGGATAATTCAAGGAGCCCACAGTAGGGATGCTGTGAGCATGAAAGAAGTAATTGCTAGGCACTTAGCACATGGTAATGCTTTGTGAATGTTTACCACTGCTATTGTTCTTCTTATTATTATTAACGGAGGGTAAGAGCTTTCTTCTCTTGAGGTCTCCATAACCATCAGCCACTGGCTTTCAGATGCCATGAGAGGTGTGGCCGCAGTAACAAGGGCTATAGAGAACTGTCTGGGTATTCTCTGGGTCTGGGCTCTCTTAGTGTCTCTGGTCCCATTTCAGTCTAACCCTCCGTCCCTAATTGCCCACCGTGACTCCCAGAGGTCCCCATCTCTGTTATCTGCTCTCCCAGTCCACACACCACAAGTCCTTCTGAATCCAGGGGTGTCCCTGGGTTCAAGCCCTGGCTCTACCATGTCCCAACTGTGTGCCCCTAGTCGTCTGGCCCCACGTCCCTCACCCTTCAGCACGACTTTAGATTCTTATTTGTTCACAGGCCTACATTTAGACGCCAGGTCCACACTTCCCTGGCTGTGTGAACCTTGGGCAAGTGGCTTAACCTTTCTGGGCCTCAATCTCCTTATCTGTAAAATGGGAATGATAACAATACTTACCACATAGTGTCATTGTGCAGATTAAATGACTCAGTGAGCACAGAGGATTAACACAGCCTGCACATGGTGGGTGCACAGTTCATGCTAGCTAACTCCATCTTATCACCAGACACCATTCTCATCTTACTGACTACACTCTGCAGCCTCTCTTTTTACACCAGTGTTTCTAAAGAGCCCTCAGGGGTGTTTTGGAAATCTGTGTGATCTTATTTGTCACAATGAAGGGGGTCTCAGTGGCGTTCAGTGGACAGGGATCGGGGATGCTGCGTGGGACAGTCCCTCACGAAGAAGAGCTGTTCACATATCATCCAGTCCTCATGTAGCTAAGAAACCTGCGTGCTCATAGCTGAACTCCCTCTTGCATGTGAATGCCAAGGACATTCGAACACTTGTCACATTCACGGACTAGTCTTGGGCTGCCAGTGTGGCGTCACTCAAGAGGTCAGACAGTTTTGTTGACTTTAATAAGAGCTGGTTATCATTAGGGAAATCAGATCTCCAATAGCAACGCAGTCATGCACCTGAGCCCTGACCTTGGCCTTCACCTTTGCCGTGATTCTCCTTCACTGGGTATTCTCTGGTGTTTCGGGCCTGGACACCGCCGTAATGAAATTTATTTTGTTTCTCTCTTTTATATGATGGTTAGAACACTACGCTGTTTTTTGTTTTGTTTTGTTTTAATTTTGCTTTTGTTTGTTTTTTAATGACCTGTGCAAGTAGGTTACAAAGTGCATGGATTTTATTTCAGAGTAGTAAAGAGGGCGCTCCCAAATCCTTGTGACTGAAAGGGAGGTGGTGAGTCTGAAAGCGTAGAGGACCCCTGACGTAAAGCACAAGCTCAGTCTTCCTAACTGTTTAGGACTAACCCCAGCGAGGAAGACCCCTTTGAAAGGACACCGTGGAGGGCAGTGCTTAACCCACATGAAGGTTTGGCTGTGGCGGACTTTCAGGCAGCCTTACATGTACTCTTTGTGGGGCCTGTGTCCTGAGGCCACTCTAAGCAGCCCATAGGCCCTGCCTGCTATAGCCCTGCATGCCTGGCCTGGTGCTCACCTCCTGGGCAGAGCCTCTGGATGGGACATTTCCTTGACTCGGAGAGCACCTGGCAGTTTGCTCCTTCCTCCTGCCCAGCCCGGCCAGCCTCTCGGACCCGGGTCTCCAGGCCCCAGGCAGAGCCGCAGGTCTTCCCGTTGTGCGTGCAGGGGCTCCAGCTGCCCCAGGGGCCCAGCTCACACTCCTCTGTGGGGAGGAGGGAGAGATGAACAGATAGGCAGGTGGGTCAGCTTGGAGTGTCCTTCAGATCCGAAGGCAGGGTCTGAAGGGTTCAGTTCCCTGAAGACTCCACCTCTACATGTAAGGGACTCAGGCTATACCAGGAGCAGAGGGGTGACATTTAAATCTCTGCTTATGAGAGCCTGGAATGATAGCTATCTAAAGCAGGGACAGGTTGCTGTGAGCCAGAAGCCAGGGTGACCAACTGTTTGTTTTTAAAGGGGCAGGAGACACAGGAGCTAAGGGGAGAGAGAGGAATTCACTGGATGGAGAGGGAAGGAAGCGCATTCCAGGCAGGCAGGCAGGCAGGCAGGCAGGCACAGCCCTGGGGCCCGCAAACTGTGTGTGAGGGGCAGAGCAGCTAGTGTGAGGTTGGGGTGAAGGTCTGGGAGGGGAGGGCCAGAAGTCTCGCTGAATGGCCCTCAGGGCCTGAATGCAGGTTTTGAACTTGATCACGTGTCTTTGATCAGCTACAGAAGGCAGAAGCTACCCAGGGCTGTTGTGAGGAAAAATTAGGTCATGGACATTAAAGTTCTTAGTAGAAAGTAACTAAAAAAATACATAAATACATATGAATTCTTTCATGTTTGATGCTTTTAAGAGTCCCTGAGAGGTAGTCAGAGAATGGGGCAGCTATCGACACCCCCATTTTGCAGATTCGGACCCCGAGGCTTAGAGCAGGGCCTCCTAAGAGAACAGAGAAGGGGCTCACGAGGAACACAGCACGCAGGAGGTTTAAGGTCCAGTTGGGTCCAGAAACCGATCTCCAGACCTTAAAACAATGGTCTTCCTGCTAGATGCATTCATTTGACAAGCAAAGACTGAGCACCTACTGCATGCCAGGTGCTGTGATGGGTGCTGAGGCGCAAAACTGCCTCCCGGAGTTCACCATGCTGAGGTGCCGGGCTGGAAGGAAAGGGTGCTCGCGCAGTAATGACGGGAGCACAGGCAGCTGTGGGATCCCAGAGGAGGTGTGGGTCCCAGCTGTGGGGACTAGGAAGGCTTCCTGGTAGAGGAGATTCCTGATCTGAATCTTGAAATGGGGGTGGGGAGGTCAGCCAGGCTCAGGAAGGGGCAGGAGAGAGAGGTGCTCCGGGTGGAAGAACTAATCCCAGCAAAGTCCTTAAGAGGACTCGGCCTTGACACTGACCTAGAACTGGGTACACCAGGGTATGAACTCAAACGGGGAGGAAAAAAGTGATGGGACAGAGAGGCTGACAGATGGAAACCAGATTGAGTAGAAGAGAAACCTGATAAGATTGTCATTTTGAAATAATCACTCTGTCTGCTGGGATGAGAGCCACATGGGCTGGAGGCAGTGAGGCCTGAGGCAGGTAGACAGGCAGAAGACTGTGGCCATGATCCCAGTGATGGGCAGAGTGTGGAGGAACAGAAATGTGTAGGGATGGGGTGGGGAGAAAGTGGGAGGCAGGGGTGGGGTGGATTTGGGAGCCTTCTTCCGCTTCATTTTTTCCCCCAGACTTCCTTTTGCCACCTGACACCTGTATTTGTTCTTGTGTGTTTCTTCTATCTCCCCGGTAAAATGTCACATTCACAAGGGGAGAGGTTTTGTCTGTTTTGTTCACTAATATGTCCCTGGCACTTTGGAAAGTGCCTGGCACGTTGCAGATGCTCTAGTAAACATTTCTTAGCAAATGAATGAGCAGATTGGGTTGGATGTAGGATGAGAGAGAAGAGTCAACAGTGATGCCCTTGTTTCCAGCACGGCCAGCATGGGTCGTGGAGCTGGTCATTGAGGGGAAGCACCAGGCCGGGGACAGGGAGGGAGGGAAGGAGGCTTTCTGAAGGCAGGTGGGGATGTGGTCTGCTGCTCAGGGAAGGATTTGGCCAGGGACAGTGAGTCACGAGCAATCAGATTTTGGAATGATCATGAACATGAGACCAGACAGAACGTGTGGGCAGAGACACATGATTCAGGTGAGAACACAACAGACCAGCCTCCTGTAAGGACAGGTCACAGTAGGGGAGCTCACACAGGAGCCTGAAAGATAGTAGTGGGAAAACAGCAGTGATTGACAGCTGCTGATATAACCTGTATAATGATGGCATGCATCGAGCACTTATGTGTGCTAGTTACTGTATTAAGTACTTTAAATTGTATTCAGTAAGTTAATCCTCATAACAATCCTCCCCCATGAGGTAGGTTCTATGTTCTATGGTGACTTTCTTTTCTCCATTTAGAGAAACTGAGAAACAGAGAGCTTAAGTAACTTGCTCACGGTCACTGATGTAAATTTTAGAGCTAAGATTTGAAACCAGGTCTGTTTTGTTTCAAAATCAGGGCTCTTCTGTACTCAGCTGCTTCCTAACGATGCCAGTGCTGGTAGTAATAGTAATCACAATAACGGTGTTTACACTGGTTCTAGCAAACTAAGGAGTTGTAACGCATACCTGACATGGTGGTGTTGGGCCTCCCATCACCATGTGACATTCTGCTATGATTTCTTCCAGGTCTCCTGACATCCCTCAGCAACCCCTGCTCTGGGAGGGAAGGGAAAGGGCAGGGCGAGCAGGCCCTCACTCACCTTGGCACTCCTGTGTGCTCTGCTGGGCCGCGGTGCCTGGTGGGCAGGTGGGCAGACACTTTCCTTTGTACAGGTAAAACCGCCTCTTGCACTGGATGCAGAAGTCCTGGCTGAAGCAGCTCTCGCATGTAGCGCCACATTCTACAACACAGCCAGGGCCACCCTCAGTGAGGGCAGCTGCCCTGACAGGGAGACCCCTGGGACTGCTCGAGGTGGGAGGGCCTCTGAGCGTCCCAGGTTCTATAGCACTGGGGTCACAATTCCGTGTCTCCTTTGAAGACCGGACTTGTCCAGGATCAAACTGGGCTGCATTGAGGAGAAGTCCCTTTCTCATTTCAACCGAAGCTTGATGGGGGAAGGTGACATGTCCAAGGTTAAATCCATTGTTATGTGGATTTAAAGCTCAAGATCGCCATTCTCATTTGAGCTGAGACTCAGAAAGGGCAGGTGATTTGACTGAGGTCACAGGGCAAATCTGGCTGGAAAGAGGGCTTCCTGTTCCACTGCTACCCAGGCCTAGCGATGGTCGGGATTCACCCCAGGTCATAGTGAATATTCGAGTTAGGAGTAAGGACTCCTTTTCCCATTGGAGCTGGGCTCAGAGAGGATGAGTATCATGCCCAAAGCCACACAGCAAACTGGGATGGAGCTGAAGGTTCCCTGCTGAGCCCAGAGAGGGCACTGACTTGCTTAGGGCTTCAGAGCCGGACTGAAACCAAGCACGTGTCAGAGTCTGAGTTCAGGCCTGTACCCATTTCCCTGTGACCGTGCTGGAGTAAGGGGTGGGATGTGGGCCAGAGGCGCCCAGGAGCCCTGCGGTAACACAGGACAAGGGAGGAGCCACGTACTTTTGCACCTGTTGACCTCCTGGCCGCGGACGCCGAAATAGCCGGCGGGGCAGTCATGCACACACCTGCCGAACTGGCGGATACCTTCTCGGCGGATGAACAGGAAGAGCCTCTGCTGGCAGGTGGAGCAGCCGTTTTCTTCTGAGCAGATGACGCAGCCTGTGCAGTTTCCCCCCAGACCAAGGCCCACTGTCAGCCAGATCAGCATGGAGGAAAGGGAGAGAGATGGTCAAACCACATGTGTGAGTGGGTCAGATGGTCTCATCTGGATTTTAACTGAACACATGGCCACCAGACAAATGACTACATTTCCCAGCTTCCCTTGCAATTAGATAAGGTCATGTGACTAAAATCTGGCCAAGGGGTGTAAGGTAAAGCAGTGTGTGCAACTTCAAGAAAGCTGCCTTAAAGGGAGAGGGTGTACTCTTTGCCATCCCCTCATCCTTCCTGTTGGGTGGAATGTGAGCGTGATGGCTGGAACACGAGCAGTGATTTTGTATCATGAGGTAGAAACTGTGTGTTTAGAGTGGTAGAGAAATAGATAAAAAGGGCCCTGGTCCCTGTGGACAGCTTGTGTGGGCTGGTATATGAACGAGAAATCTATATTTATTTTGTTTAAACCACTATTATTTAGAATTCTCCAATGCTCACAAATTTAATATTAACTAAAATAATGAGTATTTCTGCGTATGTGTGAAGTGCATGTGAATGTTACAGGTAGAGGTATGGGGAACCCTCACCTTCTTGCTTGGTTTCTGAACAATATCCCCTTCCTCATTGTCATCATCATGAAGGGTTCCCAATATCATTAACTCTAGCAAGTTGAGGAAAAGGAACTTCATTGTTGCCCCAGAATTGGCAACCAGGACCCCAAAGCTGGAATAAAAGAGGTGGAAAATACCTTGGAATCTAAAGAGAGCCTCTCTAAGGCTCGTAGGCCGTTTCTGCCAACCTGAACATCACCTGCTTAAGTCGACTACTTAGAGAGAAGGACTCGTGGGAATTAGGAGTTGTCAGACTGGGGCAGGGGGGTGGGTGCTATGTCTTTCTGTTTCCAACCCCCACAAAATCAAGTGAGGGGAGCTGCAAGGCCACCCCTCACAGGTGCAGGGGTGCCTGCTTGAAGGGGTGGCTGGCATTTCATGTCCTGGTCAGACATTAACTTGTGTTGCAGCCCTGCGGATCTGCCCCTTTTCTCTGAGCACAGAATAGAGACCAGAAGAGAGAAGGCAAAGCTGAGAGGGGGCGCAGCAGCAGAAATATCTGCATGTCCTTCACGGCAAGCATCAGGGGACTCTCAGTGGCAATGGCCCCTAGAAGTAGCCAGTCTTAAGCACTGTTGCTGCTGCCTCACTCAAGAAGGCTAGACGTTGGCAGGTGCCCCAGCAAGTGGCAACAAGCTAAGCCACTGGGGCTTGGAGCTGGGCAGAGTCAGTAAGTGACCCAGTGTGCCTGAGGCACTAGAAAGAACTGGACAGCTTTGTAGAGGCAGGGATCGGGGAAACATTAAACTGTTTGACGCGTTAGGACCCCTCAAGGTCAGACTGTTAATAAGCCAGTTAACATCTTCGCTTACCTGAGCCCATGATCCCTCAGCTCACCCGTTCTTGACTCTTCAGCTCCCAGCCCCTGCTGCTCCCACCCTTTCCTATTAGTGCCCCATTTTCCTGTTAGAGAAATTCCCCATTGTGTGAAGTTCTGGGGAAAGGAAGATGGTGGTGCTTGCTCCCTGGAACAGAAATCAAGGAGGGCCAGCCTTCTTCAAGTCAGCAGTGAGTGGGCATCTATCAAAACCTGGCCCCTCAGATACTCTTGGGACCACAGTCCTGGGAATTGGATACAAAGAATGAGGGAATGAGGTTCATAGTGGAGGCACAGCTGACTCTGCCCAGAACAGCCTATGCAGAGATGCCTCCTTTCCCTCCCTCCTGCTCCGGGATGAGTACTATCATTTCCCCACGCCTGCTCTCAGCCCCCTGGACTCTGTAAGCCCCGCATATCCTGCTGACGACTCTCGTTGCTGTTGCTCACAACTGAGACCCCTGACTAGCTAGACTAATCCAGTGGGCTCAGTGGGCTCATAACTGTCGCCCCTGGGAAGAGAACCTGCCACAGGGAGCAGAGGAAAGATTTGTGTGTTTCCAAAGCTGTCAACCTGGCAGGGACCTGAGGTCAGGGAGAAAACGTGATGGATTTCAGGGCCAGAGAGAGGATATTGACTAAGGAGTGAACGGAGTCCAGACTTCCCACCCAATTGGTAGAAAAATTTAAGTTCTGAGGATACCAAAGGTGTGCAAGGATGAGAGGAAACTTTCCCTTCTGATAGGAGTGTACACTTTGGAGAAAAATCTGGCAGCATCTAGTAAATTTGAAGATGGGCCTTTTAAAAATTTTATCTGTCTGTCATCTGTCATCTATCATCTGCCTGTCTGTCTATATCTATCTATCTATCTATCTATCATCTATCTATATTTTTTCACAGTTTTATTGAAACATAAGTGATAGATAACATTGTATTAGTTTAAGGCATAAAGGTGTACCTTTTCTGAGCACAGGAATTTGGCTTCTGGTATAAACCCTAGAGCAGTGGCTCTCAAACTCTAGCAGGTATCAACATCTCCTTGTTACAATAGATTGCTGAATTCCACCCAGGAGTATCTGATTCTGTAGGTCTGAGGTGGGGGCATGAGAATTTGATTTTCTAACAGGTTTGCAGGTGATGCTGAGGTGCTGCTGGTCCAGAAATCACAGTGTCAGAAACACTGACTTAGAGAAACTCTTGTGTATGTGCAAAAACAGACATGCACAAAGAGGCTTATTGCAGCATTATTCAATAGCAAACAATTCCCCAAACTAGCCATCTCTTAAAAGAACAGGTACGCATTCTGTGGGATAGTCATACAACATAGCCATAAACCACATCTATGACCCAGCCATGATGAACGATAGAGGTAGGGTGACAGTTGTCATGGTGGCTCCATCTCAAAGACAGTGCTGAAAAAAGCAAGTTCTTATCATCATAAGAAGGTGTAAGAAGCCATTCATGTTAAGTTCAAAAACCTTCAAAAGAATACTTTGTAATATTTATGACACATAAATTTGTATTAAAAGACATATAAGGAACTGATAAACACTGAATTCGGGATGTAACACTTCGGAGGTGAGAAATGGGAAAAGGAATTGGGGAAGAAGACTGGGGACTTCCTTTATATCTGCGATGTTTTATTTCTTAAAATCTGAAGCAAATGTGAAAGTGGTAAGATATGGTAAAAGTGGCTGGTAGGCACACAAAAGTTCATTACATTATGTTTTTATTCTTGATTGTAGATTTTAAATGCTTCACAGTAAAAATATATTTAAAGCAAAAAAAAGGGTTTAGCTTCTATGGTGTCCTGAAGGAATGGGAGGGGACTATATTCTTTCTATTCTCCCAGCTCCCTTCTCCAAGCCCTGACCCATCCTCAAGCTGAGGTCTTGGGCAGGTGACAAAAATTCTCAACGCAGTGGAGACCTGAGCCCCTGAGCACTATGCTTATTGCCCCCATGTGCATTCTCCCCTACCTCCTCAATGTCGGAACCGTAAATTTTAGCAGAGTTTCTGTCTTCCAAGAATAAAGACAACATTTCCCAGGCTCCTTTGCAGCTGTATATGGTCATGTGTCTAAGTTCTGTCCAGTGGATTTTAAGTGAGTGAGAGTGTCCTGTGCCACACCCAGGAAATGCCCTTCAAAAAGAGTGCTAGGTGATTCTTCTCTCTTACTTCTTTCCTCCTGAGAATTTGAAGGATAAGTAGCTGGAACCATGGTAGATGCAGGTGGCAGAAGGAACCGGCACTGGGGTGTGGCCAGACCACACCACATATCACTAACCCAGGACTGTCTACCTGAGATTCTTTTATAGGAGAGAGAGGAATGTGTCATCCCCCTCGTTTAGGCCACTGAGCCTTTATGACAAATAGGGGTGACTACATGATAACGACTGCTGATGTTGGATCTTCAGCCATGTGGTTGGGCACAGAATGATGTCAGTGGAGACCAGGGTGACCCCCTTCAGTGCCTCGGCACTATGTACGCCCACTGGACTTGAGACGCCACTCCGCCAACAAAGGGCAAAGGGACCCTCAGTTGGCTTGAGGTAATCTCTGTCACCTGGCAGAACAGAAGTTCAAACTAACAATTAGATTCTCTTACAGAAAAACAAAATGCTGTTTCCTGTAAACTGAGTCTGTGGACTGAGACTCACACTCCAGCATGTGCATCGTTGCCCATTTTGCAGCTGAGAAAACAGGTGTAAAGAGGTGAAATGACACACTCAGGGTCCTGCAGAATCAATGGGGGAATGAACCAGAGCATTGACCCTACACTATCCTCTGGGATCATTTGTTTAGGGCCTCCTCTGTGTCAGGCAGAGCCTGGGGTGAACCACACATGGCCCTGCCATTACAGGACCTCATTGGACAAATGAAGCCTGCAAAAGTGATAGCAACACAGGTGGGGACACAGCAAAATTCTTACTAACCATTATCTCTCAGAAGAGCTTAGGGATTATTCAGCCGAACTCCTGCAGTCTCATGGGGGACTCTGAGGCCAGAGGGATGGAACCTTTTCCAAGGTCAGCCAGACAACAGCAAAGAAGCCCCAATTAGAGCGATAGCAGTTATGTTTGCAGAGTGACATTTCAACATCCTGAAGACAGAAGAACCTGACAAGGACAAGGACATTCCCCTTGACCTGGGACAGTGTGTGTGTGCACCCACATGTGTATTCGTGCACGAGAGCACGCGGTGGAGCTCCGCTAGCATCCTCCAACCCCAGGTCTTTGAAGACAGGTGGCTCTGCCTCGGTCCTGGCAGTCGGCTCGGGTGCCCTCTCGTGGCTCCGCATTGTCACGGCATCTCTGACTTTCTGACCTGATGGTCTCTCTCTGGCTTTTCATCACTTCTCTGTAACTCGTTAAAAACAGCAATACTATTTTCCTCCACCTCCAAGGCCGTAGGTGTAGAGATGCAAGGGATAATTTTATGAATAATAAGTGATGACAGCTAGAGCTTGTATAATGCTGCTTTTGAAAGATACGAACTTGAGGGTTCTTAAATTTGACTGCGCATAAGCATCGCCAGGGAGACTCGGAAAGTGTCTGGTGTGGGGGCCAGGAATACACAGTTTAATAAGTTAAAAAAAGTGTAATGGGCATTTTGGAAGAGTCTTCCCTGCTCACACTCTCCTTTCCCTGAGAACTGGCCCTGGCAACCATGTTTGCACTGCACGACCTTGTTCCCTGGAGGACGACGGAACCAGAATGAACGGCTCAGGCAAAGTGGACCAATTAGATTGTCTCTCTTGAGAATTTTGACTCTGGGTTGACAGATGATGGTCTAGGATGCATTCTTAACCTAAGAACACTTTCAAGAGGGCAGAGTGGCCTGTTCCGATGTACACGTGTGACCAACTTTCGAGGGCACTGGTATCTGTGACATTCTATTTGCTAACAGAGGGACGTCCTACCCCTTTGCACTTTCTGAGTCTGAGGTTCATGTGGAGCCATCTCCACCCAGATGTATTTAACCTGGGCTTGGTCAATAGAGCATCAAGTCCCGTCGACTACATGATGGGTTCAGACACAAGAGTTAGTCTTAGATTTTTTTTTGAGTTGGCAAGAGTGTGTGTGAGTGTGTGAGTATGTGAGTGCTCCCAAGAATAAAGGTTACACAGCGGTGGCAGAACCAAGAGACTGTCTGTGCAATCTCTTGTGTGTGTGTGTGTGTGGGGGGGTGTCCATAAATTCTCTTCTTTCCTCAAGCCACTTTGAATTAGGTTTTCTGTCACTTGCAACCAAAAGATTCCTGACCAATACAGAAGCAGAAAGAGAAAATTAAATGAATCAGATGCAGAGAGAGAACAGAAACCAGAAACCTCATGGGCCCCAAAAGATAGAGTTTTTGATCATCTTCCATGTCCAGATTCTAGTCCCCCCAAGGCTTGGCTCACCCCACAGCTCCAAAGAAAGTGACTCTTTCACCTAAGCTAGCTCTCTTCCTGTTAACTTACAGTTAAAATGATATAGCTCACCAGATAGGAAACAGATCATGATGGAGCAGATGTGGATGAGGGGCCTGAAGTACCACCCACCCAGTCTAGCACCCCAAGGGGCCCTGGGGTTCTAGGGAGCACACTTTGAAGATTCCTTTACACCTCAACTGGATTCTGGCCTTCATTGCTGCCCACTCCCAGCTCAGGTACATGTTTCTAAATGAAAGTATTGGAGCTCTAATTGCAACCTCCTCAAGTTTTCTTGGGGTACCAGAGGGGACACCATCACTTGTGATTTCCCTTAATAACAGTGTCCCAAAATAGAGGCCATTCTTCCCCAGCCAAAATGCCAGTTGGTCCAAGAAATATGGCTCTGTGTTACTCCAGCAGCTAGGGGTGGGAGGTGGCGAGGCCTGAAATAATATCTGAGTCACTTGGCCATTCCCACCACCCAGGGAATGAGTTGCAACTTAGGTGTCCAATTTATGGAAAATGACAGTGGAAGTCATTATGTTGGGTTTGGCAGTTTACCAAAGGATGCAGGCTTAAAGCAACTCTGAATGTATGCATTAGTCCAGGATTAAATGATTCATCCATCCATCCATCCATCCATCCATCCATCCATCCATCCATCCATTCAACAAGTTACTGAGCCCTTAGTCTGCGTCAGGTCCAGTACTAGGAGCTCCACGGTTATGACTGTGGGCAAAGTACTTTAATTTTCTGAGCCCCAGTTATTCTAGCTGTGAAAGGCGTAATGATGCTTATCTCACAGGCTTGTTGAGATGGTACATAAAAATCTTTTAGCTTAGAGCCTGGCACAGAGCAGGCCCTTGATAAGCTGACGTTATTGTTATTAAATTAAAGCAGATGACATGTTTTCTGCCCTCAAATATCGAAGGACACATGTTATGGTGCAGGTGCCCAAATCCTGGCTCTGCCACTTACTGAGTGGCCTTAGACAGCATTGTCATCTTTTTGGGTCTCAGTTTTCCCATCTGAAAAATTGTGGCCACAGTTCCTACCCCCATGGGCCTGGTTTTGAGGTCTATGTGAACAAACCAGCAAGCACTTGGCACATAGTAGGTGCTTCTCCATAAAAGTAAGTTCCTTTCCTCTTCTTCACGACACATGGGGGGACTGTAAACCCATATTTAGCCTCCTTTCCTTTCATGGATGAGCAAACGAAGGCCAGAGGCATAGCTAGACAGCAACTACCAACTACCACCTCCAGGGAGATGGTCTTTCTCCCTTGGGATGGTGAAGAGCTCAGGGCAGATACATGAAGAGGCAGCTTTGGTCTTGGGTGAAGGGCCGTTTATTCTTTCTGTTGGGATCAGGGAATGACCTGCTCTTCAAACCAGGGTTCCCAACCACACGGTGACCTACATCCCGAGAACACCCCAAGCACCTTGTTGTGATAGGTGTCAGTGGCTCAGCGTTTGTAAGTGATCTCTGTGTTTGTTCCATTTGGGGATTTAAGGTGGGTTCAGGGTAATTTCTGAATATTGTACCTCCCCCCACCTTCACTCTGAAAGCTTTCCTTGAGGGGGACAAAAGGCATAGGGTGATATCCCAGACCCCGAACAGTATACATTCTTCTGGACAGGTTCATTGCCATAGCGAGTCTGTCACTGAAAAATGCTCAAAACAAACAAACAAACAAACAAACACCCCCAAAACATGCCCCCCTTCAATAATTTGGATAGACTGCCAACATTTAAAAAATCAAAATCAAATTTCACATAAAACACTGGAATCTGGGCTTCTCTGGAAAAAGCCAGACTATTTGCCAACACGGCCTGCATTCCCAAGGCAATGATAGGGCATACGAGCCCCAGTTTGCCATAGTCCCCACCACTCCCTTAACATTAATCCCCGACACTGAGGGCAAAGATCCGCTGCTGTGCATTATTATCTTTGAGCTGCTCTTTTTCTTATATCCATTTCATTCTCTAATATTGGAAGACCACGTAGAGCAGGGGTTCTCACACTCCGGCAGTCATTAGGGTCACCTGGAGGGTTGGTTAACACACAGGCAGCTGGGCCTCCCCCTAGAGTTGCTGATTCAGTGAGTCTGGACAGGGTCTGGGACTGTGGGTTACTAAAAGGTTCCCAGGTGATGCTGATGCTGCTGGTCCTGGGTCCACACTTTAAGAGTGGAGTAGGGTGAAGAGCCAGACTACTTAGGTTCAAATCCCAGCTCCACCCCTTGTCCTTGCCCATGTGGCCTTGAACGAATGCCTTAGCCTCTCAGTACTTCCGTTTTCCCATCTGTATAATAGGAATCACACTGGCTGACCAAACAGATAAGGCTATCGGGACCTGTGCAAGCCTGACACTTACCAGGGGCTCAGTAATATTACTATCACCAGCTGCCATAAATCCATGGGTGTTTGTGACCCTGGAATTGCTTTGGCAGTCAGTGCAGAACTTTTTATTTTGATGTCAACATTTTTTTGGGGTAGAGTTTCTTCACAATTGGGGTGTGCCCAGGGAAGTGTGTCTTGCATGAGAACATCATGTGTCACAGTGGACAGAGGATTTAACACAGCTGTCCTGAAGGATCCCCTGGAGGGTGAGAAGAATGGAGAAGGAAAGAAAGCGACCACTGCCCTCTTCTCCGAGGCAGTGAAACCCGAGGAGGTACAGGCCCTGCTCTGGGCCTGCTTTGTTCTTGGGAAGGATCCAGAAACATGTAGGGGGTGCCCCACACAGAGAGTGCTGGGCAGTGCACCCTTTGATCTCTGCCTGGCAGTGGGGGACACATGTCACTGATGACCAGAGGAAATAAACAACACATGGGCTCCTGCCTGCCCACTCAGCTGCCACATATGGGAGGCAGTCACTGATACTGGGGGATGGCTCAGAGAAACCCCCGCCACTCTGCTGCCTGGGTAGAAGACTGCACCATCCTCAGCAAGGGATGAGCCCTGGAGATGGCTCCTGGCTTCGAGACTCCCGGGGACTGCTGGGCTAGAGGTGTGCAGCCCACCAGACCCTTCTCAGTACCCAGGAGAGAACCTAGAGCAGCTCACGTTTAGCAGAATGTTGAGGTGGTCTTGGCTTTGGGACCTGACAAACCAGCGCTTCCTGGCTGGGTGATCTAAGGCAAGTGCCTTCACTACTCTGAACCTCAGTCTTTTCTTCAGCAAAATGGAGACAATAGTAGTGATTACCTCCCAGGCACCTGTGAGGATGATGTGAGCTCATCCACGCAAAGTGCTTTGTACGGCTCATGGCAGATGAATGAATGAGCACCATTTTACTACTCGATTCATGGCAGATGCTTGGGAGGCACACTGAAATGCTCCCTCAAGGGCTGGGGCCCAGCTTGGCTTGTTCTCCTTCAAATATCCATACCCTTGAACATTGCAGGTGGCCACTATTTCTTAAGTGAAAGAATGAATAGTGGCTTAATAAATGTTCTCGAGAACTGTTCTTAGAAAGCCTGCGGTCTAATTGGGAGGACCAGGATCTTACAGTGCAAAGAAACCCGACAATGTCTGCCCAGTGGAGCTCAGAGCTAAGTGAAGGGCCCAGGAGGGTGAGGCTGGGCCTGGAGACTGGATTCAGCAGGGATATTTTCTGGAGAGGCAGTTGCGGGGACAGGAGCAGAACCAGTTTGTGTAAGTGGAGGAAACGTTTTTGAGAGAGGTGAGTACAAGATGCTGTGTGAGTTGCTGGCAGAGAGGAAGCTTAGGCAAGGAGCAGACAGCAAACCTCTGCTAAGGTGTCTATATATGACCCCTAAGGGGTTAATGGATAGGAGCCTCAGAATATAAGAATAGGCACACATCCAAAATAGGCACATTTTACCCTTTGCACTCCAAATATGCATCTCCTCAGTCAATGGCTAGTCCATTTATAGTCAAAAGCCTTGAAGTTATCCTGCCTGTTCTCTTTCCCTCGTATCCTGCATGCAATCTATCGGAAATTGGTCAGTTCCAACTGTGCTATATCTACAATCCGACCACTTCTCTCTACTTCCGATGCTGTCACCCTCCTCCTGTCCATGCCACACCATCACCCTGTAATGCCCCTGCACTGACCCTGCACAGACACTTTCTCCCCTTCCCTCCCAAACACTCACCCTGCTCCAGTCATACTAGCCTCATCCCAGCTGTACCTCAAACACGCCAAGACAGCTCCTACCTCACCTTTGCTTTTGCTCTTCCCTCTACCTGGAATCCCTTCCCACATTCATCCACAAGGCTCACCCCCTCAGTCCTCAGCTGGAACGTTCCCTTCCTTGTGAGGCCTCCCAGACTACCACACTTGAAGTAGCACCCACCTCTCAATATATGCTGTTGGTTTAACACTTATTATGGTGTGCCTGGAGCCATCTGTGTACGAATCTGTGTGATCTTCAAAACCAGGGCTTCCTAAACTGCACTGTGCACACACAGTGCCCAGGGATCTAGGCTTCAAAGTAGATTTTGATGCTAAAGGTCTGTGTGGGGCCTGAGATTCTGCTTTTCTGCAAAGCTCCCTGGGGGATGCTGATGAGGCTGGTTCCCAGGCCTCATTTTAAGAAGCAAGGGGATGGGTGATATTATCACTTCATTTTACAGGTGAGAAAACGAAGGCCCAAGGGCCAGCAACTGTAAGTGGCAGAGTTAGACTGAGTCTCCAACTCTACTGCTCACCACTCGTAGGAGGGGTATTTTCCCTAAAGGCCCAAGTTGGAAATAGTCTCTGCTAAACTCTGAATACCAGAGAAGGAGGGGGCTGGGCTTGTGTGTGCCACTATGACAGTGGTGGTTGTGTGATGACAGACGAGACCCACATCCAAAGGATTCTAGTGCCTAGGGGCTGAAGCATGGAGAAGGCTTTACCCCATGCTGACCCAGCCTGGCCCTCCTGTTAGGTGGGGGTGGGGGTGGGGGTGGGGGTGGACACAGTCCAGAATGGTCATCCTTCCCTCCCACCACACCAAGTCTCTGCTTCCCTGTCTGTTAATGCTTTGTTCTGGACCCACCAGACGTGTTCTCCCCTTTATTAGCCACGCATTAAGAGCGGTCACATTGGTGTTCCTTGTGGGAGCCCTAGGGATGCTGAGCAGCCTGAGGACACCTCCAGACACCTTCAGAAAATCGTAGTTTTTTAAAAATAAGAATTGTTATTGGATCTCATCATTAGGCAGGCTACATGGGGGGTAGGAGCAGCTGGCTGAGACCCAGAGCGAAGGGTGGGGGTAGGCAGTCATTCTCCAGCTGGCTTCTCGGGGACCCAACTCCCCAGAGCTCAGCTCCCTGTTATCTACGAACCCAGAATTGTCACAAAGTTTCCCTGAGTGCAAAACTGTCACAGAATCAGTCTGTGTTGGAACTGGCACAAAACGGTCTTGTGGTGAAAGTGTCATAAGGTTGTCAAGTACCTGAAATTCTGTAAGAAATGGTCTTGCAATTGTCTTGTATGTGAAACTGTCATGAAATCGTTTGGCAGGTGGCGTTGCCATCTTTTCAAAAAATATATTGAGAAGACAGTTCTTTTTCTTTTTGTATTATTGGGCTAGGTTTGCTGTGTGTGTGTGTGTGTGTGTGGCCTTGAAATATCCTGTGTCTTAGTTTTTTCTTCTGTATCTACCTCATAGGGCTATTTTAAGGATCAAATACATTATGCTCAAAACAGTGCCTGGTACATAGTAGGTACTCAAGAGATCCTAGCTCACCTGCCTGTGTGCACGTGCATGCGTGCACTCACACACACACACACACACACACACACACACATCCAATTCCCCTGAGGCAGGCCTGTTTCTGCTTGTTTATCTCGTCCTAGGACCTGGCAGGGTAAGTATTTGCCTGGTCTTCGGGCATTGTCTCCACCTAACAGAAACCCAGGCAGTTGGAGGGACCTAGGTTTCTTGGACTTGGAAATTTGATACCCACTGTCAGTAGACCTCAGTTTCCTCCTCTACAAAATGGGAACCAAACCCTTCTTGCCTAGTTAAAATCAGGATGAAGGGCTGGAACCAAGATGGGCAGCCACAACTGGAGATGAGGTCTCTCTGAGCGTCATCAGATCCTTAGAGGGACCAGGACTGCAAATGGGCAGAGCCAGGCTAACACTGGCTGAGAGTCTGCCACATGCAGGACCCTGTGCCAACCATGTCCTGTGTAAAATCATTTCATACTCACCACAGGCCTACAAGGCTAGGCTATACCTATCCCCAGTTTTGTGGATGAGAAAACTGAGACTCAGAGAAATGAAATGGTTGACCTAGAAACTCACAGTAAGGAGTCAGGTGGGAGGAGAACCAGAGCCAAAGCTCCTAATTGCTGGGGGGCCTCACCTCCTTGGTGGCCTGTTTGCCCCTCCCTGCTGACTCTTACCCAGTGGTTCTCCGAAAGCAGAGAAATGCCATTGAAAGCCATATGTCTCAGAGCCCATGACCTGCCAGAGAGGGCCCCTGAGCTGTTTGTGGGGACACACAGGAGCAGAAGGAGTTACTCCAGATGAGAGGAGAGAGGAGGCTGTAAGAATAACTTGATCATTTTCTATCTGAAACTGCCTGCACTGCATGCCCTTAGCACCATACCCTGGACCTTCAACAAAGTTAGCTTTATGTACAGATGTCTTGAGTGTCTGCTTTTTCCTTGGGGTAGAAAGGCAGGGGAGGTTGTTGATACAGGAGAATAAGATGATCCACGAAGTGAAGCCCCGGGAAAATGTCCACCTTTGGTAGGGGATGCTCAGTCTGTGGGAAGAATGTCAGGCCAGCTTCGCCTGCCCCTGGGGTAGGGGCTTCAGCTGACATCTCTCTTACCCTTACACTGAGACTCGCTCTATTGGGCCTGCCTCCTCCATCAGTCTGGGGCCCCCAAAGACAGGATCTGGCTGACAGCAAGTGTTCAACAGATGTGTGCTGCCTGGAATGCAGTGACCCAGGGGACATTCAGGAACAAAGGTGAACAGAAATGTGTCACCTGCATTCGAGAGTTCCAGTACTGTCCTCGGGAAGGGCTGAGGACTGCTGCATCTGGACTAGCCACACTTGTTAAGGAAGAATCGCTCACAGGAAAGTGGTCCGTGAAGGTGGTGTTGGGATGGTCTGCTCGAGGGGTAGAGAATTGGGGGCTCATGCCCTTCCTATGAGACTTTCATAAAGGACTTTTTATAAGATCGAAAAGGCCAGACCATGAGGCATAAGAACCCCCTCCTCCCCAAAAACCCTAAATAGATTTGACCACATAAACAATATCATCATAAATGATTTCTATTCTCTAAAGGACACGCGAAGTTAACAGATAAGTGTCGGACTGAAGAAAAATATCTTCCAAGTCAAAATCAGCAGGAGATATTCATGTAGGTAACATTAGGAAGTCCTGTAAATTGACAAGTAAAATTCAGGAAATCCAATAAAAAAGTGGAGAAAATAAAAATACAACCTAATAAAAAATTGAAAAAAACTAAAAAGCAAAATAAAAAATTTAAAAAGAGAATAAAATTGAATCAATTAACTAAAATTAATTTTAAAATTTAAAATAAAATAGCAATTTAAATCTAAATTAAATGATAAAATAAAAAAAAGAGAAAATGTTAGAATAAAATAAAAAGTTTGTAAATGGAACAAATTACATTAAAATTAAAACTAAAAACTTTAAAAATAAAGTTTTAAATAAAATAAAAATAGAAAATTTAAAAATAAATATTTTAAGAGGGAAACAAAAAAATGTCAGTAATTCGTAACAATTTAAAAAATAAGAGAAAAATATACAACAAGAACAGGGTCTTGCATGACTTATGCTCATAATGTGCTCTGAATTAAGAAGTCTGAATGACTCGAATGCCTGACAGAAGGGGGGCAAGAAGGGAGGAGAAAGGAAAAACATGTCTGAAAGGAAGCATCCGACTGGGGTTTTTCCAGCCTGCTGTGTGCAGGGGGTAGGTTGACAGGCCCCACTATGGCCTCATCCACAACTAGCCATCATTTATACATTAATGATGTCCTGGCACCACACACACGCACACACACACTCACACACTCACACACACACACTCACACGTTTCCTTTCTTACTGCTGTCCTCTGAGGTCTGCTTTCACAGAGGAGTGAGCAGAGGCTCACAGAGGGTGAGTCACTGTGCTGTAGACACACAGCACTTAGGACCATCCTACCCTCTGAATCTGGGCTCCTCAAAGTAACCTTTCTGTGATGAGTTAGATCTGCCAAGGACTTTAAGATGGAGGCAGGGACATATCTAACATGAGACTGGGACATGCTGAACACTAGAATGAGCCAACCCTCCGTGACACATGACTGCTATCATTTATTAGGCACCTACTGTCTCCCAGGTGGGTTCCATGCATAATCTTCATCTTTAAAATAACTATATGATATAGATGCTATTTTTGTCCTCATTGAACCAATAGACAACACTGAGACTCAGGAGGGAAATATTTTCACCCAAGCATGGCAGTAGCAGAGTTGGGAGCTGAGCCCAGGCCTACTGCAGCCCAAATCCCACCCCTCATGCCTGACACTGGACAGAAACTCTTCATAGTCATTAACTGAGCACTCCCTATGTGCTAGGGATGCGTTTCAAGACCCAACAGAGGCACAGAGGAGAGAGATGACCTGCCCAAGGTCACTTAGCTAGTGAGCAGCAGAGCCCGTGGCCTTCATGACAGCCTGCCGGCCTCCGCTGCTCATCTTGGGCTTGCTAGAGACAGCTGTGCCCACTTGCCAAGCCCAGAGCAGGCTCCGGAAGGGCACTCGTGACATTCTTTCTCATTCGTCTCCACCCCTGCGGATGTGGGCACCACTGCCAGGCTTCAGGGAAAGTGGAGGCTTCTGGTGAAAGGGAGTGGTTTCCGCATGCGGTCTGGGTCCCCCAGGCTCGGGAATGCCTTTCTTTTGAGCTGGTGAAACAGACCCCTGCCATTCTCCACTGCAGTGGTGCAGTGTAGCCCCCGCTATGGGCCACAGAGCAGCATCCTATGAATCACATGGCATTACTACAAAAAAAATCATTCCCGGACAGGCAGTGATGGCCCGGCTGGAGGCAGCAGTGCCCAAGAAGAGTTAGCTTCATGGGGACCAGACCATTCTCTGTAGGACCTGGAGGACTCCTCAAGGGTGGAGCTGAGGATGTGTGTGTCTTATATGGTGATGTCTAGCTTATAGGGCTAAGAAGGAGGCTCTGGCTTTGGAGATGTGGGGGCACACCCCAACCTCTCTCCATCCTGACTGTGTGCCTTTGGTAAGTCAACCATCCTCTCTAAGCTTGGAGGGCCTCCTCTGTAGAATGATAAGATCAAACTCATAGACTATTATGTGAGTGAACTGGGAGAAGGCCTGGCAGGATGGCTATATAGCCAAGCTTCAGAATTGATTGCCAGAATTTAAATCCTGGCTTTGCCAAACTTACTTATCAAGCTATTGGACCGAACCATATGAAATTGCTAATATTTAGCTGTTTTGACCTACAACAATGGCAATTTCATATATTTTAACTAATGCTCCTCTCTCTTAATGAATGCAGCTTCGTCCTCTGTGAGATGTGAATAATAACAGTTCTCTTATTAGTTGCTGTGAGGATTAAATAAGGCTAGGAGGCAACTGAGCTCAGTAGTTAGATCTTGGGCTCTGGGACAGGGCAGGATTTGAACCTCAGCTGACCATGGGCAAGTTACTTAAACCTCTCTTGGCCTCAGTTTACTCATCTGCTAAATAGGGATAATAACAGTACCCACCTCACAGATTTATTAGGAGAATTTAATCAATTCATATGTATAAAGGATTTAGGACTGTGTCTGACATTGTTAAATAAAATAATACAGATAACATCTGGCATAGATAAATGCCCAACCAGAAAACCAAATAAAAAAAAAGACTTTTCTAACTCTTTGATGCCAGTGAAAATTAAGTATTTTTAAAGAAAAAAAGTATGTTTTTAGGAATATATATGTGTGCGTGAATATATAGGTGAGGAGTATGCTCCTGGGTGTCAATCAAGCCCACAGCTATTCTGTGTCCTACATTGCCCATGGCCCAAGGCTCTGAGGGAAGGGCTGGCCCAAGGCCATGATGGGTCTGTGTATGGCCCAGACCCTCTCCAGATCCCTCTCATGGAACCACACGGCCAAGCCACAGACCCTACGCAGCACTCAAGGGACCATCGAGGCCCTTTGAGGCTCCTGGCCCTGAGCTGGCCTCTGGTTCTTAAGAACTGCCTCTTGATTCCATCCTCTCAGATGACATTTGTCCTTAGATTTGGGAGAAAGGCAAAGTAGATGGGCACTCTCAAGTCACATCTGGGGAAACTGAGGTTCTGAGAAGTTCTAAACCAAACTTTCCATTTCTGGGTCAAGCTGCCTTCCTCTTCCTACCCAAAGCCACCCTCACCCGCATCTCTCCTGCACCCTCAGTTCCGCTCCAGCTGGTGGGCCTTGGCTGAGGAGCTACTGCCCTCGAGGCTCCATTTTTATAAGTGTTGGTTCATCTCAAAGGTCTCAATTGGCCTTTTCAGCCCTAACCATTATTCTATTATTTTATTATTCATAACCCTTTTCCAGAACTCCAGAGAGAAAATGAAAGCTGAACCGCACTGTAAACTGTAAAGTGCTATATAAACAAGAGGCTGGTTAATGGCAGTGTTAGATGGGTTTTCTGGAGAAGTCTATGGTAGGCAGAATTTGTTTCTGTGGTTCTGGAATCTGGCAGACCCTGGTCACACTACACACATGTGCTAGGTGACCTGGGACAAGCCAGTTCCCATCTCTGCACCAGCCCTCCTCTTCCTCAACAATGCCCTCCCTGTGGTGCTCCCCCTACCCCTATCCCTCTTCCCCTGCCCCACCTGAACTGCCCTGGGAGAGGTTTGGTGAGAATCAGTGGGGAAGAAGCACACAACAGCTGGTGCTCGCTGGCTGCTCAGGAGTATCTGTGCAGGAGGATGTTTACGGCCCTGGCCAATCATTACACCCTCCAGGGCTAAAGGAAGGATGTGGCCTCCAGATTCAGGGCCATTAGAAACAAGCACATGAACTAAGGACTTGCAAAATGTGTTGGGGGCAATTTCTGCAACTTGGGTGTCAGCTTTATTGCTCCAGAGCCAGGCTCCATGGGGTCACACACCTATTGCTGTGTGACCCGCTCGGCCTTAGTATCCCCATCGACAACGTCGGGATGCCCCTAGAACCTGACTCCTCCAGATGCCACGAGGACTGCGTTGGCTCAGCTGGTCCAGTAGCCCCCATACTTTGACAGTGGTGAAATTTACATTTTCATAGCAGTTAACACAGTACGTAGAGTACGCACACATTCATTCACACATCCACACTTGCACACACGTTCACATATGTATGCGAACTCTAACACATTCTCAAAATACCAATTCATATTCTTAAAAAGGAGGTTAGGAAACTATAGCCCACAGACCAAATATGGCCCAAAGACTATTTTTGCAGGGCCTGTAAGTTAATAATTTAATATTTTTAAAGTATTGTAAGAAAAAAAAGGAAGAAAGAATGTGACAGATCACATGTGGCTGCAAAGCCTAAGACCTTAAGTATTCGGCCCTTTACAAAAATGTTTTCCATTCCCACTCTATTTTATTCCATTCTATTCTTTCTGTTCTGTTTCATTCCATTCCACTCCATTTCATTAAAAAAATGCTGGCTGTGCTTTACTAAATTTATTTCTCTGATCTGCTTATGGGTTATGAACCTCAGTTTGAAAAACTGAATTAATGCAAGCTTCCATTTCTTCACTAGATGGAAGGATGGGAAGACAGGAATAAACAGTGGATTGAAAGACGAAAAGAGGCAAGGTAGCAAAATGAATAAGGTCACTTTATCCACATGGCATCTAAGGCGAGCAGTGTTCCGTCTTTGAGTTTCAGATTCCTCAGTTGAGACTGGGACCACCACCCACCTGCCTTTTAGGCTGGGCTGAGGAGCAGCAGGATGCTGTTTATGTCATTCTTTCTGATGGATCCTTTCCTAGCATCTCAAGGAGATGCTGGGCGCATATCTCTGCTGTCCTTATCAACACCCAGTCCAGGGCCTGGCCCAGAGGAAAGGCTCAATAAATATTTCTTTGTGATGATGGTGACAAGAAAGTGGCATTCGTGGCCCTTCATGGTGGACGCTGGCCCTCACTGCAATTGAACCTCTACTTTCTCTGGCCACACAGCTCCTCGAACCCTTCCCACCTAGCCAGAGCCACCCCTCCTCTTGTGTCCCCAGCCCCTACCCTACTGCCACCTTTGCCTGACAAAATCCTCAATCCTGTCCCTCTGATGAAGCTTCTTTTCAGATGTCTTTGCTGTGCAACCCATGGCCAGTAACTAACAGGATTCATTTCTATTCCAATGCATAGGCTTTGGAGCCTCCAGTACTTCTGCTTCTCATCTCAGCTGTTGGAGCTCCTGAGTAGCTCACTGCCCCTTTCTGAGACTCAGTTCTCTTGTTTAAGAAATAGGTATAATACAGGCAGTCCCATAATGAGGATTCACAACCCATACGCAGAGCTCCCACACATGGCGGGCCCCCTCTAAGTGGTCTTAAGGGTCTCCTTTGGAGGCCAGGTGAGGGGAGAACAGCATCCCTTTTGAACCCTGAGTTTCTTGTCCTCAGAACTGGCCGCAAGGGAAGAGGGCAGGTGATCCGAGCTGTTTATTGAGTACCTACTCTGTGCCACGTATTCTGCTTTTCTCAACCAGTCTCTATTTTGTGAGGAAACCCATGCCGAGAGGAGCAGAGGGACTTGCCCGGATAGTATTCTACTGATGCACGCATGGCCATGTGCAGTTATCACCCCTCATTCTGCCCTATAGGAGTCTGTTTCCCCTTCCAGAACTGTCCCTGACATGCATCTTCACCTGATTTCACCTGGATGCCAGCATTTAGGGGGACAGTTCTTATTCTGTGTTCAGTCATGGCCTTTACCTGGAGACAAGAAATGGGTCCTTCCCCATTGCTCCTACTGCCTTGGGAACCTGCTTGTCAGGTCTCAGCTTCTTTGTCTGTGCATAGGGGACAGTGCTGCAGACTTGGCCATCCAAATAGGGCCTTGAAGTTTACAAAGTATTCTATTCAGTCTACCTAACAAGAGTGGGTGCTGGCACATTCCTTTTACAAATAAAGAAAAAGAAGCTCAGAGAAGAGAAGGGACAAAGATGAGATTCAGCTCACAATAGACTCTTCTCCCCCAAGCAAGGAAACATCCTATTCTGCTGTCAAATGAGAGAGGGAAGTGGTTGAATCCTTATGAAGCACTTTCAAGCATCTTCCCTCTGGGACTGTGGCGAATCTTCCCAACTGCTGAAGAGCGAGGTACAATTTCCCATTTCATAGATGGGGAACTCTGGATAGGAGAAGGCACATGGCCCACTCAAGGTCACACATTAGGGCAGGAGAAGGCTCAGGATTTGAACCCAGAGCTATCTGAATTCCAGAGCTCTTACTCTGCCCCTTGCTGCCTCAGGTCTAGAAGGATCTAAAAGCACCATGAGCATGTTGGGAACTCTCACCTCCACCAAGCCCCCTCCCTAACAGAACTTGGACATTCGGGAAAGTCAGTCACAGACTGTCTTCTCCTCATTGCCTGTATCAGGGTTGGGGGTTCAGACCAGAGCCCTCGCCCCCTGCCTAATTGTCCTATTACCAGGACGCCCAAGCATGTTTCAAGAGAAGTGTCCGCATCTGGTTCTGATTCGTTTATATTTAATTAATCAAAATGTTGTTTTGTAATAGACACTTGAGATCCAAGAAACTTTCTCAAGGCTTCTCTTTCATTCTTTCTTGTCTTAGAAAAATTGGGTTTCATCAAGAAACAGTGACGCCGAAGCCTGAGGAAGTGTGGGTCTGTGGGAGCCAACCCAGAGGGTGACGGCTCAGTTTGGTTGGCTGCTGGGTCCAGCGAGTCATTCCTCCTGATCTTGCAGAACAGGCAGAAAGCTGGAGCCAAGGATTCAGCATGTTGGGGAGGCTGGGGAAGGCCAGGGGAGGGGCACATTGCATTGGCAGCTCCTCAAGGCCAGGTCTGTTCACCTTGGCATCCTCAAGGGTCCTAACAGAGAGCCTGGCACAGAGGCTGCTGAATGAACAAGTAAATGAATGGATGAATGAGTGAATGAATGAATGAAGCACTGCCAATACCCAGGTGTCTTCAGGACACATTCTCTTGCCAGTTATACCAGAATGTCAAAGCTGGTAAGATCCTCGGGGATCTCTTGTGGAATTTCCAAGTAGCTGTCTTGTAAGAAATGGTCTCTGAGGTGTAATTTGTTTGGAAAACTACACTTTATCCTCACCTCTTCACCATGAATACTCTGATAAGTCCCATAGCCAAGATATATGCTGAACTTAACATTTCCCAAACCTATTTGGCCAGGATTCCTATTACCACAATATGGTCTATGTTACAGGAAGGGTTCTTACCTCCCACCCGACTCTGGTGCCAATGGAGAAACTGAAGCTGTGGGTGATGGGAAGAATCCACTCACCCAAGGTCACTCATTGCAAAAGGTTCAGGGGAGGGACTGAAATTTAAAGCTATCTCCATTGTACCTGGCTTATAAGTGGAGCCACAGCGTTTCTCTGAAGATGCTGGGCTGGGCCTGCATGTGTCCCTGACACAAGAGATCAACTACCGTGGAGAGGGCTGCCAGGAGCCCTGTCACCAAACAAGGCAGTCAGGAGGAGCCATGCCCGACCTCCTTATTGAGCAAACTAGAAATAGAGAGGAATTAGAATTTTTCTTTATTCACTTTTTTAGTGTGTCGTTTTAGAGCTGAAAAGGATCTTAAAGATTTAAACCAGCTCTTCAGAGGGGAGAAACTCAGGCTCTGAGAAAAGAAGACCAACACAACTCAGGGGACATCTCAGCACCCTGTCAGGTGGATTGAGATTCTAGCCCTCCTTTCTACTTACCTGCTGTGGAACCTTGGTTTCTCTCTCTGAATATGTTTCCTCATCCAGAAATTAAGCATCTCCCTCACCCTCTGCCAGGCTTTTGTGAGTAGCCAAGGACACAATGGACAGGAAATGAGAATGACTAATACTTACAAGTGCCCACAAGGAGTCTGTGCACTCAGCTATTCACTTGACATCCTCACTAACTCATTCAGTCTTACCCACATCTGCCCGGCCAGTTGTGTACTTAACATTGATTCCTATTTTATAGAGGAGTCAATGAAAAGAAAGTTATTTTTTTGCTCTTTTCTAGAACTGAGAAAGATCTTAGAGATTTCCTAAATGACCTTCAAAGAGTAAACCAAGGCTTGGAGAGGTAAAATGACTTCTCCAAGGTCACGCAGATGGAAACTGGGGAAGCCGGGATTTGAACCTAGGCAGGCTGACTTCAGAGCCCATGCACTTAACAACTATATCAGGACAATTTACAGAGGAGTGTCCCCAGGAAGTCTCTAATATCCTCAGCTCACTGGAAGCCCATTCGCCTCTCCACTTCTTGGGTCCCTCTGTCTAGTCACACTAAGGGTTGCAGACCTTGGATCACAATATCCCTGCTCCACCTAATCCCACCTCCCAGCTCTCCCACGGCTCTTTTTTGCTTCCTGCTCCACTCCAGGAGTGATCACGTCCATATGTAGGGCAGTTCACTCAAACAGACTAGATGCCACTAGAGGTAGACTCTAATTCTTACTCTTGCAGGCTTGCTCAGACCTAACATCAGAGCTGGAAAGGAAGAAGATGTTGGGTCTTCCACTCACCTGCTGGACAACTTAGCAAAGTTACTTAACCTGTCTGAAACTTGGCATCCAGCTGTATAAAGTGGGATGACTGCTATGTATGTTGTGAGGATGTAGTAGGATTTCCTTGGTGTGTGAAAAATGCCTGGCACAGTGGTGGGCATTTGACTGTTGATTCTCAGACTGGCAGCAGGGGGTTGAACGAGTGCCTGGCTCAGGCATAACCTTGCTGGTCTGCTTGCCCTCCTGCACTCATGGGCTCTGCCAACACAGGTTCTGCAGGGTCAGCCTCAAATCCACCTCCTGAGGATGTTCTGACTCTTGCAGTGAGGGGTGGTGGCATAGGACCCTGAGGTGGGTGTGCAAGGGGCCCCTAGTTTTGTGCCACAGGAATATTTATAATCAGAACCTTGGTCATTTTTCCTAGTGACCCTAGGAGGTCCAGATGGAAAAACTGAAGCTCGTGGAAGGGTTGGACTTCTTCCAAGTCATCCCCAGACTAAACGGACTCAAACTCAGGTCTCAAGTCTCCCTGAGCTCACGCAGCTCAACTGAAGGAGGCCCACCAAGCATCATTGAATTCTCGGAGGTGACACAGTGAGTCAGGGTAGGTGATGGGATTGGGGGCATCTGGACTCCCAGCCCAGGGCTCTTTATGTCACCTCCTGGCACATTATGGATGCTTGGGATGGCTGCTAAGCACTCAACTGCATCCCCTAGTCCCAGTGCCCTCCAGCCTGGCACCCAGGCTTCCTGTCTTTGCATGAACCACCCTCTTTCCCGCTAGCAATACTCCTACTTCAGGGAGTGGAGGCCGCAAGAGAGCCCCCGCAGTGGCTTCCCTCCCTGGAGAGCCTCCTTGGTCCGGCTTTATGCAACAGGTGCCTTGGGGCCTCAGTCTCCCCACTTTAAAGTGGGATTGCAGTTGTCTGGAGGGGTCATTGGCCCAGGGCACCCAGCCGATGCCCCGAGGGCCACCTTCCTACCTGCCCCGCTGGCTGCGCCTGCCCGGCGACCCCGCCCCAGCGGTCCCTCGCACCTTGCTTTTTCCTTCGGCTCACGGGGAGCATGTCCGCGGCGTGGGCGACGAGCAGCAACAGGCAGAGTGGCAGCCGCATCTGGGCAGCCTGGTCCGGGCGGGCGCGGGGCTCCTGGCACCCAGGCTGGACGGCCCAGCGGCGACCCGGCGGCGCGGCGCGCGCGGGGGCTTCTCCAGACGCTCCTGGCGCATCCGCGGGACGCGGGGTCGGTCCCACCGCCAGGGACCCACGGTCCGCGCAGGGGCCGGCCTCCAGGTCGAGTGACGGCTTCGGCGGGACCCGGACACTGCCCCGGCGGGGCGGAGCCGACGGATGGCGGGGCGGTGCGTGCGGCCGGCTCGGTCGGGGGCGGGGGACCCAGGCCAGGGGCCGGGGGTCGATCGGTCTGTCCCGCAGTGCGCGGTCTGGCGTCGTCCCCGCCCCTGCACTGCCCAAACCACGTACCTAAGGCAGCCAGGCACGCAGGGACAGACAGACACACGGATGCCCGGCGCCCCCGTCCCTGTGCTCTCCGCACCTCCTCCCGCCTCACCCCCGCCTCTGATTTTCCTTCCCCCGCTCCTGGCCCTTGAGGGCCACCCTGCGCCTCCTGTTTTTCTGTCGTTCGGTCCGTCTCATTTTCTCCATCTCTACAGCCTCTTTCCTCCAGCGCGTGCACACACACACACACACACACACACACACACACACTGTCCCCCCCACCCCGTCTGTTCCCTGATTTCCCTCCTGCTAACGCTCTCTTCACTTGGGCTCCTCGTCTCTCTGTTTCCACTTGGCTGGCCTCTGGCGCTGCCTCTTCTGCCTCTTTCTTCGCACCCATCCCTCTGCTGTCCACTCGCAGGGTGGAGGTGTATGCGGGGCCCTCTGCGGCCAGGCTCTGTTTCCCTCTGCTCTGTCTCTTTCAAAAGAGTCCCGAGTCCTTTTCTGACCGTTGACCCTGAAGCTTTCCTGCACAGCCTGGTGGAGGCCCCTAATCTTTGGCTCAAAGTAACCAGCACCTCATAAATTCTATAGTGAAGGGACTGGGAACCTGGACTGTGTTTCCTTATCTAGGAGACTGGGAGCAGTAAGTCTGATTTTAACCTTTTCAGAGCCAAATCCCTCCTCCCACCCAACAAACAGTAGACTCCTGTCTCCTGTTGCCTTACCTACTAAAAACAATACCAGTAATAATAATGCTAACTATCATTTTTGAGGCCTATGTGCTTGGCTTTATGTTAAGCACTTGACACATAACATAATCTTCAAAACAATTCAGAGAGGTTCTAGTCTGATTAGCCCCACTTTACAGGGGGAGGAAAGGGAAGTTCAGAGAGACCCAGTGACTTCCTTAAGGCCACACAGCAGGTCAGCAGTCTGTATAGGTTCAGTGTCTGCCCTCTTAGCCACTACTTGGGACACAGAAAAACTTATCCTTGACATGCTCTTGTTGAACCATCGTCCTTCCTTTTTCCTATGTGTGTAGTTTGATATGAAAGAAAAGGAAAGTAAATGCTGGTGTCTCCTTCTACAGCCACTTCTCCTCATCTTTAACAAGTCCCCTAGTACAATGAGGACATTTGAGGACAGGTCACAGGGAGGAAAACACATGGAGAATGAGGCAGCTCTGGCCTGCCCATTTTTCTGTGGGGCTCCACAAACACTGCTGGCAGACAACATTCTAAAGAGCCATCCCATCCAAATGGCTCCATTTCACAGATGGGGTCACTGAGGCCTCTGGACTTGAGGTGCCTAGCTCAGGCAGTCCAGGGAGTCTAGGACAGAGGTGGGATGGAGATCTGGAGTCTCAGCATTATCCCCTCCACCATGGCCTAAAGGCCCTGGTCTGACTTCTCTGATCCCAGTCTTCCCCACTACCCCTTCCCCTCACCCCTTTAAATCCCAGAGATCTCAACTCCTTGCAGTTTTTCACAAATATCTCCAGGCGTCTCATACTTCTGAGCCTTTCATGTGTGACCTCTCCATGGAATGCCCGCCAACATCATATCCCCATTCTCCACTGACTCGTTCAGGACCCAGCCTTGGATATGTCCTCACCCAGGAAGACTTCCCTGATTCTCAGTCCAAATCCAGTGCCTTCTTTGGGCTCTCACAATCTTTTTATCACAGCTTTGATCCACCAGGTGGTAACTAGGGGTATGTCTGTCTTTTCCTCTAAATTGTCAACTCTCTGAGACCAGGAGGAGGTTATATCTGGGTCCCTAGAATCCAACACATGCCAAATACAGAACAGGTGCTCAGCTTGTTTGTTGAATGAATGAATGAATGAATGAATGAGTTCTCCAGATACAGAAGTCTCCTGGTTTATATATGAAATTCAGGTACTTGGAGTGACCCTAGAAGACCAAGCTTTAGAATGTTAGAAGATCCTACCCAACTACCTCCAATTCCACAGTTTCCAAAGTCCAGAGCAGGATAACACCCTGGTGAGCAGAGCCAAGGAAGAGCAATGTACATCGGGAGTCATGCAGAGGCCAGGGCCATTTGATAGCTCCCCTGCTCTGCAGGCTGTAGCCTCTCATTCCTTCTTCCCTTACTCCCTCCACTCCATCTACTCTGAGAAGCCCTCTCTGACCACTTCAGATAAAATAGAACACCGATTGTCCCTTAATCTGTTTTATTCTCCCTATTATCAAGCACTGCCCAGCCGCTTCATGTTTGTAACTTGTTTGTGAGTTCCATGAGGGCAGGAATCTTCTGTTTTACCCTTGTGTCTGACACATAAGGCGCTTAATAAATATTTGTGGAATGAATAAAAGAATGAATGAATGATCGCTCATTCTCCCTTTGATTCATTGTAGCACCTTAAGTACTGCCTGCTCTCATGGGCTCATTTTCTCCATTTGTTCAATGGCACAGATAAGATTTTGTGTTGTCTGAGAACCCTTCCAATCCTTTCAGAATCTGATATTTCTAGAGTTCTAAGGTCCAGAACTCAGAACCCTAGGCCGCTCTGAGATACTCAGAGGGTCTTGGATTCTGTGTAGCCATAAGCGGCTGTCTAGAAATCCCAGTATGTTCTGATTCTCCTCCCCTGATATTGGTACCCAGGGAGGACAATGAAGCCAGTGGTACTGATGGCATCTCTAGGCAGAATGCACGTTAGGGGCATGAGTTAAAGAACCACTGAACACCGTCATAGATGAAAATGGGTATAATGGCTGCAACACGTTATGCTCATAGTGTGTATTCCTGATCAGCAAATCCTCCTATCAGGATAGCAGAGAATCAGGTCCCTTACAGCTTGTGCTCTACATTCTTCAGTACGTGGCTTAAAATTCACTGTGGCTTAGACTGGTCATGAAGGACCACCTATGGGCTAGGCAGAGCATGTCCCCCCATCCCATTAACCAGAGCTTAGTCACATTTACTTGTAAGGGTGGCTGGGAAAGGTAGTCTAGCCATGTGCTCAGGGAAGAAAACCAAAAAGTTTGATGACTATCTGGCCAGTCTGCCACATTGGGCCACTCCCATTCTTGCCTCACATGATGCAGTAGCTCCTTCCTGTGTTGGCTCTGATGACTACAAGCTCTTCTTCCTAAGGAGCCAGAAGGCCTGGATTTTCTTTTAGGTGAATTGCAAACTCCTCAGAGCTGCAAGGGTTGCAGGATGGACCCTACTAGAGGAACCAACTGTCCTGGTTTGCCAGGGATTAAAGAGTTTCCTGGGATGCAATTTTATTTTATGTATAGCTTTGTGTAACCACAGCCACATTAAGACATTTAACTGGACCACCACAAGATTCCCTTATGCTATCTCTTTATGATTTCACTCATACCCTTCCCTCTACCTTAACCCCTGGCAAACACTAATCAATTCTCCATGTCTATAATCAATGTTGTTACACAAATATCATATAATGGAATCATGCAGTATGTATCCTTTTGTGATTGGCTTTTTAAATTTTTTTTTACCATAATTTCCTTGAGATTCATTCAAGTTGTTGTATGTATTAATAGTAGCTTTCTACTGCTGAGTAAGTATTCCATGGTATTGATGTGCTATAGTTTATTTAGCCATTCACCCATTGAAAGACATTTGGATAATTTCCAGATTTTGGCTGTTAAGAATAGAACCACTATGGACATTTGTGTACAAATTTCTGTATATCTCCTTGGAAAAAATGTCTGTGCATGTCTTTTGCACATTTTCATTGGATTTTTTTTGTTTTGCTTTTGTACTTTAAGAGTTCTTTATTCCACACAGAAGTCTTTTATTGGGTATGTGACTAGCTCATATTTTCTCCTACTCTGTATTTTGTCCTTTCAGCCTCTTACTAGCATCTTTCACAGAGTGAAGGTTATTGATTTTGAAGAGGTCCACTTTATCAACATCTTCTTTTATGGATTGTGCTTTTGGTGTCAAGTCGAATAATATTTGCCTAGTTCAAAATCTCAAAGATCTTCTCTTATTTTTTTTCTAGAAGTTATATAGTTTTACATTCAAGTCCATGATCCATTTTGAATTAACTTTTACATAAAGGCTGAGAGCTTTAGGTCAAGGTTTGTTTTTGTCTATGGATATCAATTGCTCCAGTATGATTTGCTGAAAAGGCTATCCTGCCTCCATAGAATTACATTTATTTCTTTGTCAAAAATCAATTGGGCATATTTGTGTGCATCTATTTCTGTGTTATCTATTCTGCTCCATGGACTATGTATTGTTCTGTTTGCTAATTCCATATTGTCTTGATTACTGTAGCTTTATAATCAGTCTTGATGGATTGACCCTGCATACTTCATATTTTCAAAATTGGTTTAGCTAGTCTCTTTGCCTTTCAATATAAATTTTATAATAATTTTGTTTATATCTAAAAATATCTTGCTGGGAATCTGATCAGAATTGCATTAAATGTGTACATCAACTTGGGGAGTATAGACATCTTAATTATATTGAGTCTTCCCATCTATGAACATGGTATGCCCCTCCATTTATTTAGATTTTCTTTATTTTTTTTTATCAGTATGTTTTTCATTTCCGGCATACAAGTCCTGTATATTTTTTTATTGGATTTACACCTAAGTATTTCTTCTCTTTACTTTTTTTTAAAGCAATTGTGAATGGTATTGTGTTTTTAATTTTGCTGCTTATGTGGTCTTCCTAGTATATAAAAATATAACTGATTTTTTTTGTGCTGATCTTGTATCCTGCCACCTGCTAAATTCACTTATTAGTTCTATAAGTGTTTTAGTAGATTTCTAGGGTTTTCCAACATAGACAGTCATGTTACCTGCAAGTAGAGAGACAGTATTTTTTATCTTATTTCCTTCCTTCCTTCTTTCATTCCTTATTTATGAGCATTTTATTTTCTTTTCCAGCCTTTCTGCATTGACTATAACTTCCAAAATTATGCAGAATAACAGTGATGACAGCAGATGTTCCTTGTCTTGTTCTCAATCTTAGTGGGAAGTGTTCAGTCTTTCACCATTAAGTAGGTTGTTGGCTATAGGTTTTTTGCCTTTTGTTGAGTTGAAGAAGTTTCTCTATATTGCTATGTTTCTGAAGTTTTCTTTTTTATTATGAATGGGCATTGAATTTTTCATATACTTTCTTTTGCATCTATTGATAAAATCATGTGATTTTTCTGCTTTAGCTTGTTGATATGATGCATTACATTGATTGATTTTCAAATATTGAACCAAACTTTTCTCCTTAAAATAAGCCCTATTTGGCCATGGCATATAATTTTTTAAATATTTGTTGAATTATATTTGATAATATTTTGTTAAGAATTTTGGCATCTATATTCGTGAAGGGTATTGGTCTCTCTAATTTTTTTGTATTGCCTTTGTTTTGTTTTGGTATCAGGATAATATTAGCACAAGAAAAACAAAGCAAACCAACATATCATTGTGAGGACTCTAAAAACTAAACTGTCATTGCAACTATAGCCACCCAAAGTAGGTGAGAACCTATATTTCACACCTAAACAAGTGAGACTGCCTGCTGAAATGAAAGCTTTAACTAGGACCTGAAGTTTCCTAATATATTAGCCCAAATGTTGAGGATATGTAGAAAAATACCTGTCACACCAAGAACCAGAAAATTACAATTTTGATGAGAAAAGACAACCAACCAATGCTAACATCTAGATGATTCAGATTTTGGAATAATCTGAAAAGGTTTTAAAACAGCCATCATAAAAATGCTTTGACAAGAAATTAAAGTTCTCTGAAAACTAGTGGAAACATAGAAAATCACAGCAAAGAAATAGGAGTTATGGAAAAAAAACAAATATAAATTATAAAACTGTCTGATACAATAATTAAACAAAGACAAAAAAATACTTGCTGATGGATTTAATAGAAGAATAAAGATATCCAATGATGGACAATTATTTCAACTCCCTCCTTCAATCAGTGGGAGAGCCTGAGGCTTGTTTACCGTCTCCCAGAACTCCCAGAAGGATTGAGCTCCAGTTGTCTCTAGTGGTAACTGTCCTGGTGACCCATTCATCATGAACTGCCTTCCCATCCTCTTTCACACTATGTATTCAGCCCCATGTTTCCCAGGATCAATTCTCAAATAACCTTCTTGAACTTAAATCTTTGTCTCAGAGTCTGCTTCTTAGCAACCCCAAACCAAGATGGTATTTTATTAGTTATCATGACCCTCTATGAGGCTGTATAGATAAAACAAAAAACAAAAAATCAATGCCTAATCCAGAGTAAATTCTCACTAATAATTTTCATTGTCTGTGCCTCAATTTTGTCATCTGTAAAAGGGAGGTACTGATCCCTCCCCCACACACACCTTTCTCTACTGAGCTTCATCTTGTTTTCTTAAATCATAACTTCTGCAACCCCGTCTCCATTCTTTGCTTTGTCTGTTTTTTCCCAAGGGAAGGAGAGCAGCCTTGTCCCTGGGATGCTCAGACAAACAAAGGAGCTGCTTTAAGCCAGCTACCCCTCCCTCAGTAATCCCAGTGGAATCATAGCCTCCATGGTGGGTTGGGTTATTGTTTTTAATGCCAGTGTGAAATAAATTGAAAAATTACCCATAAAATACAGGTTTTCAGCAGCTGGCCTGAAATTTCTTTCCATAAACAAACAAGTTTAAAGAGATGCCTTAATGCCACCGCCAACTCCTCCCCTAGGCTTTTATGTCCGTCCCTGGGTAGTAGTGGGGTCTGCTGAGTGGGGTCTGCTGAGAGACTCAGCCTCCTGGGCAAAGGCAGGCTGCTGGGAGCCATGGGGGCATCTCTAGGCTTATCACTTTCTTGTACTTTTCACCTCTGTCTGGCTGCTCCATGAAGAATCCCCCAGATTCATTCTCCACCCCTAGTTTCTACACTGAGTGTAGACTTTGGAGTCAAACCTCTTGCATTTGAATCAGAGGTTTCTTACATATTGAATGTGGCTTTAAGTGAACTACTTAACTAATCTCTGCCTCAGTTTTTCCCTCTGAAAAAATAAATAATATTAGTATCTACTTCATAAGGTTGTTTGAAGATTAAGTTAAATTTACATGAAGCTCTTAGAACAGTGCCTGGCACAAAGGCCATGCTGTGTAACTGTTAGTTATTATTAGTTTTACAGGCGGAAGAGAAACCAAGAAAGAAGATGGAGTAGGAGGCTTAGTGACATTTGGACTTTTCCACAATGAGCTTTCTTTGGGTTTTTTTGTGGGGTGTTCGTAAAAACATCTGCCCAACACCATGCAGTTTGCAAAGCTTGCTGGCATTTGTTATTTCATTTGGCCTGACATTTAGCTATGGAAAATTTGCAACAGGGGTTATGATTATCCCTAGCTTACAGAAGAGGAAACTGAGGCATAGTAGATAAACTGACTCGCCCATGGTCTCAAGAAGTGGTAGACTCTCTTTTTTGAGGACTCAGGACAAATCTTGATCATGGTAACAAACTGAACCCTATTCTCATCATAGACTGAGCCCTGATCCTTCATCACATACTGAAATTTGACCCTGATTCTAGACAAACTCATAATACTTGTCCCAGGTGGGACTCTGACCCCATTCCTGATTGTAAACTGAACTCCAGACTAAGCCATTATTTTGGTTTCAATCAGAAAACTGAATGTTGTTTCAAACTAGGCCCCGACTCCAACCTCATACTGAGCCATGATCTTGACCCTGTGGCATATTGATCCCTCATCCTTGTTATAGACTGAGTCAGAATCCTGGTCCCATACTGACTCATGATCCTGGTTCCATACTGAGACTTAGCTCTGGCCTCAGATGGAGCCCACAATGGGGCCTTTAATCTAGAACTCCACCTCTAGCCTCATCCTGGATCTGCTGCATCAACCCAATTGTCCATATTCCCCAGGCTTCAGTTTATCACCCAGAAAATGGTAGAAAAGAAAACTTTTCTCAGAAGCCTTTGGAGAAAGCTCAGGTATTGCAGCAAGATTTACAACCCCTTACAGGGAGTAAAATCTCATTTCCTCTCCTGTGTTTGCAAACCCCCAACCCTACCCTGGGGCAGCCTCAAAGACCCAAGTCCTCATGATACCAGAACTCTGAGGAATTTTATTGTTTGGGTGCTTTTCAGTTCTGATGATTTAATATAGCCATTTATGGTTTTAGATTTGTAGCCTTGGTCAGCTGAAGTAGGGATTTTCTTCCCCTTGTGGTTGAAGTTATAACACTCTTTCAAACAAAGGAAAAAATTTAAAAACAACAGTAAAAATATTTCCAAAATATGTTCACAATCATGTTGATCTCTTGATAATTGGCTGGAGGAGAGAAGGGAGGGAAGAAGAGAAGTTTGCATGGTGAGAGGACAGCAGGTCTCTGTTGGGCTGGGGGTAGGGGATTGGGGCCAGCTTGGGCTCTGGATCTACATCGGGTGGCAACGGAAGTACAGAGTTGAAGAACTGCGTGTAAGAAGGTGGAGTAGAAAAGCCAAGGTTCAGGCTGCCAAAGGTTTCCACTCTGGCAGGAACCAAGACCTGGAGCCTCTTATTTGCTGTGCATCCTTAACATGAGCCTCATTTTTCTCATCTATGAAATGGAGACAATAACACCTGTCCAAGGAGGACATTGGAAATGAAAAGACAAGGTGGCTGCAAAGCACCCAGCACAAGGCCGCACACCGAGCAGGTGTAAGTAATAGTAGTTGCTGCCATTGTTGTTTGTATCTGTGTTTGTCAGCTGGGAGGCCGTGGAGCTTCCTGGTACATGGAGGCCAGAGTCAGACTGCCTGGGTTCAAGCCCTCGCCCTACCATTACTATTGATGTAACCTCAGGCAAGTTGCTAAACCTCTCTGAGCCTCAGTATCCTCATCTGTAAAATGAGGCTGGTAATCAAGTTATTGTGTGGACTGAATGAGTTAATACATGGAAAGCACTGAGAACTGTGCCTGGCACATAGTAAGTGCCTAACAAGTGTTAACTATTATTATTTGTTCAAAAATATTTCATGCGTTCCTACTATGTGCAGGTTGCAGGATAGAAAAATTACTTCATGTGAGGTGCAGTACAGGACCCTGAGCTCCCACATTTTCTTGCCCCATCCCAATTCTGGCTATTAGCAGTTAATTAATTGATTAATCCATTAAATTTATTTAGTACCAAATACCAGCTGTGTGACAGGAAGTGGTGAAAGTTAATGACACAAAGCCCTCACAGCCCAATGAAGAGACAGAAGGAAAGCGGGAGATCACAACAAAATTGAATAAATTCTAAAATCTAGGCATGTAGGAGGGGCTGTAGGAGTCCAGGGGAGGTGCTGGAGATAGGCTGACAGGAACTGATGTCTGAGCCAAGTCCTGAAGGGCTCTCAGGAGTTAAACACTCATTCATTCAACAAATATTTACTGAGTTGGTTGAGTCCACAGCCAAGGACTCAACCAACAACACAACAGGTCCAACTCTGGCCCTTCTGGAGCTGACAGGCCAGTGGGGGAGACAAGGAACAATAGAGAAACATATACACATAGAACATAACATTGATGACGGCGAGTGCTGTGAAGAGAACTAGAACTGGGTGAGGGGACAGAGAATGATGAAGGTGGTCAGAGAAAGCTTCTCTGAGAGGTGATGCTAAATGGAGACCTGAATGCACTGAAGGAGTGAATGGTGTGGAGATCAGGAGAGACCAAGCCAGGCAGCGGGAACAGGAGATGCAAAGGCCCGGAGGTCGGCATGAACTTGGGTCTTGGCAGTGAAGGGAAGTAGACTGGCTGGAGTGGAGGGAGTGAGGAGGTGTGTAGGAACAGGAGCAGAGCCACAGTAGGGGTGTTAGGGTTGGGGCATATATGGCCTCGTCTGAGTGTATTCCTAAGGAGGTGGAAAGGGGTAGGTGCTCAGAGGGCTATGGGGCTGACGCCAGAGAGCTGGGCCAGGATGGATGGGAAGAGATCCTGCTTGCCTGGGGAAAGGTTGGGGGATTCTAACCTTTTCTGAAAGCCATTGAGTAAAATACCTGACAGGGAAGGGACAAAATGAGATCCCAGCATTAGAAAGGCTGGAATTCTGGGTCCTTCCACACTCTCTCTCCTTAGTTCTTACAACAGCCCATTTCACAGGAGAGGACAGGGATGTCCCAGAGAGTCACACTGAGAGGACACAGATCTGGCTGCCTCCAGCTCCCAAACCCTGGCTCCTTGAACTTCCCTCATCTTCTCTGTTCTCTGCCTTCCAGCCCTTGAAAACCCTCAGGACCCACAGCTCACCAAGTCCACAGCTGCCTTCTTCCTGGACAACTCAGCCAAAATTGGACTAAAGAGGAAGTGATAGGCACCAACCCTTTAGTCTTCTTTAGTCCCTTAATCCCAGGACCAGTCCCTTCTTGGGGGCCGCCACCACCTTCTTCTAATTCCTCATAACTTCTGATCAGTTCAGCTCATAGGAGTTCCTGCTGAAAGAATTCAGTTCCAAGCCTCCCTCTCTTGTCATTTCCCCCCCATTATCAGTAGGTACCCTACCCACACCCATTTTGGCATTCACCATTTGGGCACTTGCTGGCCAGAACTCAAGACTCCGACCACACTTGGAGCAGGCTGAGAGTACTGGTGAGTTAACAACCCCCAGGAGCAGCCCTCAACCAATGATTCTGGAAGCTGGTAGATGAGCCCCCCAGCTCCCTCACCCCTTGGTGGGATAACATGGTCACTAGAGTTCCCAGGGGGATGAAGCCCAGTTGTCTAACTTGATTCTCTCCACTCATTATACTTGCTCTTTTCTTTCTTTTCTGTCTTCCTTCACTTCCTTGCTTTCTGGTGCTTTCTGGGATCAGTTCCTAAGTAACCAGTTTGGACTTGAATTCTTATTTCCACATCTGCTAAGATAATCACAATGCCTAGTCAATTTCACCGGCAAAATGGCTCTCAAACGAAGCCCCTTCTCTCCATGACTTCTGTGACTGCCTGTTTAGTTCAAGCTCCTCATTCTTACCCCCCGACAAGAAGCCAAAGGGATCTTGATATAAAGAAGCCCAGGTCATCTATTTTCCCTGCTTAAAACCTGTCTGTGTTTCCCTTGTTCCCCATTATCACAGCCCACAAGGCCTACAGGATCTGGCTTTGTTGCCCCATCCACCTCTCTGCTGCAGGCCATACTGGTCACCTTCCTGTTCTTCAAACACATCCACTCATTACTATCTCAGGGCCTTTGCTCTTGCTGTTACCTCTGCCTGGAGCACTCCCCAGATCTCCCTGTTGAGCTCATTCTTGTCTTCCTGTTCTAAACTGGAATGTTACCTCCTCAGAAAGGCCTTCCCTGACCACACAATTAAAACGTCCCCCTTTCTCATCACCATACTCCATCCCCCAATCTGCTTCATTCCATTTAGACTACTTCCCATCATCTGAACTGGCCTGATTGATCTGTGGTCTTGCTTATTGTGCTCCCCAAAAAGGGATCTTGTCTGCTCACACTGGGACTCTCACCACTGGTCTCTTGCCCCAAGCCCTATGGCAGCCTCAGTGATTAGCTGGAGTTGATAGCCTAGTTCGACAGGGGATAGGGGAGGAAGGAAGATAGTGGACCAGTTGTGGAAAATGCCTCAAAGGAAAAGAACTGGGGAAGAGAGTGACTGCTTGTGGAAGTGAGAAACCATGCTCACTTGAGTAGGACTAAGTTCTGTGTAAGAACAGAAAGCTGAGATGAGGTTGATTTTAAAAAGGTGCAGGTTTAACTCTCCCACAGCAGCCCAGATGTGACTACTGCAGCCTAATGGAATGTCTGCACATCTGGTAGCCCCACAGCTCCTAGAGGTGTTGCCTCAGGTAACCCCCAACAGATGCATATTCCACCTGGTGGGATTGGATAGCCCCAAACCACATGGTCACGCACAACCACAAGGGAAACTGAGGAATGTAATATTCTTCAGGGAAGCCATGTGCTTAGCTAAAAATCAGGTGAAATCCTCTATCCAAGAGAAAGGAAGTTTGTGTATAGGGGATACCCGTGGTCATTGCCTCAGGTGTCACTGGGAAGCCATTGGCTCCAATTCCCTGTTTTCTGCATGTTCATTTCTTGGTTCTTTGTGTGAGGTAGAGGGATGGCTTATCATAGTTTTGAATGATCCTGAATTCTACCAGTGGGACCCACACTCTCCGTTAGCATCCTCCTTTCCTCAGATTGTCTAGCCAGGCCTTCCCTGTCTCCTCTCTCCATCTGTGTACAGTCTCTGTCTTCTCCATCTCTCCTATGCTCTGATCTTCGCTCCATCTCTCTCTTTCATTTTGAAACATCTTAGAAGTTCTGCCTACATGTGTGGCTGCTTTCTTCCTCTCTTCTCTCTTCACCCCTTTTAGAGATGTAGCCTCTCCACTCCCTGCTCTTAGTTCACTCAGCAAGGACCAGTCCCTCTCAGTCATGAGATCTACTTTTTCTCTGCAACCTCCCTCCCTGCTAGACACTCATCCCGATGTTCTGTGTGAAACTTCACCACTCACTGAAAACATATAATGTGGACTTTGCAGTCAGGCAGAACAGAAGCAAGGTTGCTTCACCTCACCTCATTGAGCCTCAATAACCTTATCTGTAAAACTAAGTTAAAAACATACATTAACTACTTAAATAAATTTTTATTTCCAGGCTTGACATACCGATCATTTACATAACCCCCTATAAATGCATCTAAAAGAGTGATAACGAAGCCAATGATACTACCATTGTGCTTAACAGTGCAGTGCTAAGTTCTTCACATGCATCAGCTCAGAAATGCTGAGGAAACCAGAGCTCAGAGAGAGGAAGCAAACTGCCCAAATCAGGGATAGAGATAGAACTTGAACTCAGGTCCCTCTGGTTCCAAAGCCTTACTCCTAACTAGTGGGATGCCTCTTTGAATCATGACAGCAAGCAGGCTGGTGTGAATGAAGCAGTGGGAAGAAAGGAAAAATGGAAGATGAAGATGCCAAATAGGGCTAGATGACATCAGGCCTTATTGGTCACCATAAATGGTTGACTGCCTTCTCTTCAAGCCACTCAGCTTAGAGAGAATGAAGTGGGGATAGTCAAACTCAGCTTATGTTTTACTACAACTCTGCAGGGTAAGATAGGGAAAGAGCCCATAATATCCCCCACAATTCTGGTGACTTGACTTGGAGCTTGACAACAGGTGTGTTCTCAGACTATTGGCTGTAAAACAAACTGACTTTCTCCACTGATTGTAATTGTGTTTTGGGAGGATGGAGCCTAGGACTTCACTGTGTCCATTCTGAGTCAATAACTGCCCCTAAAAAAGCATATCTGATAAAAGTGGGAATTTATTAATTTATCAAAAGGTTTCTTAATTGAGTAATTTGTTGACTTCTACATTTCTACTGTACGAAGAATTTGAAACAACTTAGGAAGAAAGTGAGGGGTGGAAATTGTCATTTTATGCAATTCTTACATTCCACTCATTGGAAACATTGAGAAATGCAAAAAAAAAAAAAAATCCAGCTGCTACATAGCTGAGGAACAAATTCATGGTATGGAAGTAATTCTGCTAAGCCTAGCCTCTTCAGAGTACTTTTCAAATGCTTTTTCTATTTTCAAATTTAATTAGGAGATGTTTTTATAGTGTTAGTCATTACTTAATAATGAGGGGCGGTATATATTAGGGAATGGTGGAAAGAGGAAAGAATAGTTGGACAATTCAAATCTGAGTTGTGCCAGTCACTCACTGGTTGTGTGATCTTGAGTGAGTCACTTTACCTCGTTGAGCACCAGTTCCCTTAGCTGTAAATTAACATTTCTCTGACAGAGATTTAGGAAGATCTCAACTAGATCATATAAATAGAAAACCTGCCATAGCACGTGTTGACTGCCTTCTCTTCCCATTTCTTTTCTTGCTTGGGGACCATGGTAGGAGTGTTGTTCACTTTCTCCAGCATAAACTCCATAGTCTTTTACAAACCATCCAGCCATCTCTCTGAAATGACATTTTAGGTCAAATTGGATGCACCCAATTACTCTCGCACATCTTTGTCTCTCCATATCAGGCTAAGCGCATAGCCATTGATGTAAAAAAATGTCTTTGAAGGGGGTGGGAAGTTCAGAAGAAGGAGATGTCCCCTGGGGGTAGGGTCTTCAAAGAAGGATCCCTAGAAAAAAAGGGCTAAGATGTGGTAAAAAAAAAAATGGGGCAAATCAGGTGGTAAGAGGTGAGCATTCAGGAAGTAGAAACAGCAAAATCCAGTGGGTGCAGTCAGGACTGGCTTGAAAGATGCTGTGGTTGGAGGTGATGGTGATAGATCAGTTCACAAAGCCACTGAGAGCTCAAGAGCAGGAGGGGAAAATATGAATTTCCATTAAAGAAAAATAAAAGTCACTCATTGGCTGATTTGTTCTTGGGGCGAGCATCTTTTCCTCCCTCACTGGGGAGATCTCTGCTTCCCTGAGGCAACTGGTATTCGTCAACATAGAGTTTGTTTGCCAACACATTTATTTTTTTCCCCTTTTCCTCTGTCTCTGGGGAACTCTGCCCTGATTCCAGGAGCCTGGATGGAGGTGTCAATCAAGATGCCTGTTACCCGGGCTATAAGGAGAGTGCTTTTCAGGTGGGATCACTCGGAATCTTTCCTTTTAGTCAAAGCTATGGGGGAGGGTTTCCCTCTTCGGGCTATCAGGATGCAGTCCCAAAGGCTATCAGGATGTAGTCTTGGGACGGTTGGTGCTATATTTATGCCACATGCCTTAAGCTGAAGCAGGAAAGGATGTTGCTACCAAGCAGAGAGACAAAGAGAAACAAAGCTTGAGTATGGAAGGAGGCCTCTCAATACTACCCATGTTCCCAGATCCACCCATACCTGCAGCCTATTGGATTTGCCCTTCATGGAATCAATACATTCTCTTTAATTGTTTAACAGGATTTCTGTCATAGGCAACTGAAAATTTATGATTAATACAGTCAGCAAATTAGAGACAGTCTTCCTCTTTAGAAACAGACTGAACAGGGAAGGAGTGTAGCAGCTGGAAAAGGCAGAGTGGGAGTTGGGCTTCTCTGCTGACTCTGTAGCCCTGGTTCAAGTCATTGCCCCTCTGTGGGCTTTAGTTTCATTATCTGTGAAATTGGCTGCTATGAACAGGAAATAGTTATTTCTGTATGCCCCACATTGTTGCAAAAATGATTTTAGGTAGCTTAAAGACATTATAAAACCAGAGAATAAGAAAAGAAATGCAATAAAATTGTGAGAAGGGAAAAGGATGTGAATTCAAGGATGAGATCAGGTTAACTAAATGCCTGCTGAGTTGTTCTGGACTGTTGTTAGAGGTGAAAAGAAAAGTTTGATCTGAGCTTCCTTGCAGCCAAAGCAAGAAAATGAAACAATTACATAGATTCACGGAGGAGTGGGTGCTCGTGAGGGCAGGGAGAAGGGACCACAAACTGGTTCCTGAGAAGAAACTCAACTTTTCCTAGAATGAAAGTCCAAAATAAATTCCCTGTGGCTCTCCATCATAAGAAACACCAGTGGCAAAGATACAAGATATGTAACAGGCTGGAGAAAATAGTTGCAATATATATTAATCAGAGGATTAGAATCCATAATAAATCAAGAACTCATACAAGTTAATAAGAAAAAGACAACGTGCTCCATCAGAAAGTGAGCAAAGAGGAATAAAGACACAATTCACATTAGAATTCACAAGAGAAGAAATAGCTATCAAATCAGCAAAATATCAAAAGAATGAGTAATGCCAGTATTAGTGGAAGTATGGGGAAATATCCATGTTCAGACACACACACACACACATTATATATATATATATATATGTATGTATATATGTATATATATGTATATATTGATGTATTTATTTGTTTGGGGCTATTTTTATTGCTACCAAGAGGGTAAGAACTATCTTCTGCTCATTGTGGAATCACCAGCACCTAGAACACTGTGCTCAGCGCAGAGTAAGTTCACAACAAATATTTATTAAGGGCATGATCGAGTGAATAAACAAATAGAGAGCATGTAAACTGGTGTCACATTTCTTGGTAGGTGATTTGGCAACATCCATTAGAATTACAAATGCACATTCACTAATTCATAAATTTCTTTTTTAGCTATCTGCTCACATGAAATACATGAATCTCAAAGAAAGTCATAGAAGAATGCCCATTGCAGCACTGTTTAAGTGGCAAAGTTTGGAAATAACCTAAAAGCCCAACAATACTGGAGTGATTAAGTGAGTTATGGTACATCTTCACTACAGAATGCTACATGCACTTCTTAAAAAGAACAAGAACAAATCTATGATGCCGATATGGTTCGATCTCTAAAACATGTAAAAGAAAATAGCGAGTGACAGAACAACAGTATGTAATGGTTATTTGTTTGTCCATCTGTTCGTCCATCATCTATCTAATCCGTCCGTCCATCCATCCATCCATCCATCCATCCATCCATCCATCCATCCATCCATCCATCCCTCCATCCATCCATTTATATCAATCTATTAATATAAACAAATAGAAAAATATTTTGGAGGAAAACACCAAGCTGTTGATAGTGGTAGGTTCTGAAGAAAATAATAAACAAGGAAGTGCGCAAAGGGCTATTTTTACTTCAAAATTCCATTGAAGTATAACGTGCATGTAAAATGAACACAGATAGGTAGAAAAGTTAATAAATTCTCACAAACTGTATTCACCCTTACAACCAGCACTCAGATGAAGAGAATATTGCCAGTATACCAGTAGCCTGTTCATTACCCTTTCAAAGATGGTTGTCACTACATTTCTATCACCTTTATCATCTTAGATTCATTTTGCCAATTTTTGAACTTGATAAAAATGGGATCATGAGGCAGACACAAATTTCTGTCTGTTTTCATGCAACGCTCTGTTTATGCGTTTCATTATTTTTACTTTTTTATTGATATGTTTCTTTATACTTCATTTTCAAAGAGGATGTATCATTTGTATTCTGCATATGTGAGCTGGATAATTATCATTTTAAAATAAATCAACATAGCCCGTGTGTGTCAACAAATGGCTTGCCTTTACCGTGTACCCAGGGAGTTTCACAAGATAAGACGAAAAAATGAGGATTGCTGAGCAGGTTGCATGCTGCTGTTTCAGACTCCTCGTCCCAGACTGGGTAGCTGGAGTCCTGCACCTGTGTTTTTGGGTTTCTTCAGGCTTTGGCTGAGGCTTTTATGGGAGTTTGGGGTTTGGCAGATAGTGCTTATGTTCCATGATAACACAGCTTCTGTGGTGTGAGTCTCTCCACCACCACCACCACCTTGCATAGCGTTTGCAGGCATCAGCTCCTGCTCCTACGGCCCAGAGAGAAGAGACTTGGTGCAGAGGGGGCCGAACTCAGGTCTGTCTGACTTTAGATTCTGAACTGGTATTTTACAGTTTGGTGGTGAAACAGACAGCTAAGAAAATGATGAAAACATGCTAACCAAGACACAAGCATAGAAATCTGCACCCTGGAAGCATGGGTGGGCGTGGTGGGGGGAGAGAGTTTGGGGAGACTGAAGTAAAATGCAAACGAAAAACCTGCATGCTGGGGTGGTGGTAGCTCTGGTGGACAGCAGGGGTCAGGAAGCCTGGGTGCTCCTCTTAGGACTTCCAGGCCTTCCTGCTCCTCTTAGGACTTCCAGGCCTTTCTGCATCCGCCTCTGGGAGTGAAGAGGTCTCTACCTTTAGTCAGTGGAAGACAGATTGAACAGCCCCATTTCATCTATTGTCTTTTATGCGTTTCCAACATTGCTTCAGGACAGCAGGCATAAACTAACAATGGTTAAAATGTTTTTGTTAAAAAATTCTTCTTCCCTCCCCCTTCACCTTTTCTATTCTTTCTCTCTCTTATCACATCTTCGTTTCCTTCTTTTTCTTTCCTCTTTCTCTCCTTTCTTCTCCTCCTCTCCTTATTCTACTTCTTCTGCTTCCTCTTTCTCCTCCCTTTCTTCTTCTTTTAAAGGAACAGGTAATTGACATACATTGTACAAACACAAATAGTCCTAAATTGTATACTGGGGAAAGCAATTCTTCCTTCCACTTGTCCCCCAGCTCCCCAGCTCCCCTTCCAGGAAGCAGCAACACAGAAGTGCTTCATGCTTTTACAGCATATGCACATACATCCTCTCTTCCCCTTTTTTTTCTTATCAAATAATAGCACAGTAAGCAATGTTATGCACTTTACTTTTGCAGCACACCTTGCGACATTATTCTTCACCGGCACTTGGAGAGCTCCCTCTTCCTTTTTCACAGCTGCAGAAATTCCATGGTTTAGATGTGCCATCATATTTAATTGATGCCCTATTGATGGGTGATTAGGTTGTTTCCTGCCATTTGCTATCACCACAAGGCTGCAATGCCTGGTCTTATGCAGATGTCATTTTTGCAAATATACATGTGTGCAGAATAAACCCCTAAAAGTAGAATTATTGGGCAAAGGAGATATGTGTTTGTAACCCGATAGATATTACCAAATGGCCCGATACTCCAACCAGTACCACAGAAGGCCTATCCCCCACCAACCAGCCACCCAGCACTTCATCTAATCTGCTGTCTATATTCCAATTTTTCTACTATTCCAACAATGTCACTTGCAGAATATTTTTTTTCCAGTGCAGAATGCAGTCCAGGATCACATGTGGCATCATCTGTTGTGTTTCTTTAGTTTCCTTCAACCTAGAACAGTTTGTGACCTTTCCTTGTCCTTTATGACATTGAATTTTGAAAAAAATAAATTTATTTATTTAAATTAGTTTCAAGTATACAGTACATTGGTTAGACATCTATAATGTTCATAAAACAATCCCCCCAGGTGCTCCCTCCCTCCCCCAGCCCTCCACTTAGCTATCATATTAATGCTAACTGCATTCCCTCTGCCATGCTCCCCATCCCTGTGCCCAACTATCAGCTACTAATTTGTACTTCTTTAACCCTTCACCCCGTTCTCTCAGCTTCACAACCCGCTCCCCTCTGTTAGTCACCAAATTGTCCACTATATTTTGTGAGTCTGTCTTTTATTAATTTGTTCTTTTTGTTCCTTAGATACCACATATAAGTGAAATCATATGGTATTTATCTTTGTCTGACTTATTTCACTCAGCATAAGAATCTCTAGGTCTATCTATGTCATTGCACATGGTAGGATTTCGTTTTTTAATGGCTAATACTCCATTGTATATATGAACCATAATTTCTTTATCCAGTCGTCTGTTGATGGGTATTTAGGTTGGTTCCATATCCTGGCTATTGTAAATTTGTGTTGCCATGAATATTTGAGTGCATAGATCTTTATGAATTTTGTTTTGGTTTTCTTTAGATAAATACCCAGAAGTGCAATTGCTGGGTCAAAGCTATGTTCATTTTTAATTTTTTGAGGAACCTCCATACTGTTTTCCATAGCAACTATACCAATTTACAATCCCACCAACACGATATGGGGGTTCCCTTTTCTCTGCATTCTCCCCAACACTTGTTTTTTGATTTATTGACGATAGCTATTCTGACAGGTGTAAGGTGATATCTCATTGTGGTTTTAATTTGCAGTTCTCTGATGACTAGTGACCTTGAGAATCTTTTCATATATCTGTTAGCCATCTGTATCTGGAGAAGTATCTGTTCAGGTCTTCTGCCCATTTTTTAATTGGATTGTTCGGGGTGTTTTTGCTGTTGAGTTGTATAAGGTTTTTATAAATTTTGGATATTAATCCCTTATCAGATGTATTATTATTGAATATCTTCCCCCAGATGGTTCGTTATCTTTTTGTTTTGTTGATCGTTTCCCTTGCTGTACAAAAAATTTTTAGTTTGATGTAATCTCATTTATTTTTTTCTTTTGTTTCCTTTGTGACACTGCACCCACAGAATGCCATTGTGAAGGTCAACTAAGAGTGGATGTGAAAGGGCTTTGCATGTCCTGCACCCATGGGGTGGCCATTCTTTTTAAAGGGGAAATAAAATTTTGTTAAGGGAAAAATAAAATTTGCAATAAGGAGCTGCCCAGCATCATTCAAAGAAGAATGGAGAAAGAACAGGGCTCATGCTTGGGATGACCTCTTCACTCCTCTATCTGGCAAGCTCCTGTACCTCCCCAAGAGCACTATGTCTCCCCCAGAAAGCACTGCCAGGCTACACAGTCCTCCCATCATGCTTCCTCCAATGCAGTCCTAATTTGTGACTTTATTTGACCCTCTTTTCCATTGGTCTGGGAGTTCTGGGCGGTAACTGTGCTTTATGCATCTCAGAATTGTCAGCATTTAGCGCAGAGCCCGGCACGTCATAGGTACTCATAAATGTTTTTAATGTCTGACTGGCTAGAGTATAGCAATGGTGGGGTGTCAGGGGCTTGAGTCTAATAGGGTTGGAGGAAACTTAAAGCAGGCAAGCTTCACACCCTCCCTAGTAGCTTATCTCAATGACTCTCTCCATCCAAGTTTGAGACAAGGTCTAGCCTACCCCTGACTTCAGGCTAAGTGAAAGTTCCTTGAGGTAGGGTGACTAACATGTCCTAGTTTGCCTGGGATTTTCTTGGTTTTAGCTGTAAAAGTCTCATGTCCAGGGCAAACCAGGATAATTGGTACCCTACTTTGAATGAAAAAATCCCGATACCATTTGTTATTGATTCTCTGTAGCAGATATTGTAATTGCTAATCAGACATTCTTCTCTGCCCTCCCCTTCTCTCATGTTGGTTAAGCTCATCTCTCAAGATAGAGGCTGGAAATGCAGATACTCCTCAGCCTCCCTTATGCCCCGGTTTTGGCCAAGGAGACAAAAAGATGAGTAAAGCTGTGCGGATTTCTGTTTTATCTCCCTAACTCCAATTATCCCTGCTTTTGGATGTTGTCATGTGAGGATATGATGTTTGGAGCTATGACAGTCACCCTGTGACCATGAGAGAATATCCCCTCACCACACGCTGAGGGTGGTAAATTGAAGGATCAGAGGAGCCTGAGAATTCAATGATATTATTGACCCTCTGAACACACCCTGGGACCACAGATTACTTTTATCTGTGATAATAATAAATCCCCTTAGGCCTAATGAACTTTTTCTAAAAGAAAACGTAAGAAAATATTTTAATAATTTTGGTAATTGTAATATATATTACACAGAACACAGAAAACATGATCACAAAAGGAGAAAGTGATAGATAATATCAACATTAAGAATTCTAATTATCCAAAGACATCATCAAGAGAACAAAAACTCAACTCATGTGCTGGGAGGAGATATTTGAAAAGCTCTCTGACAAAAGACTCACATATAGAACCTAACAATGATAGATAAAAAACCTAATTTTTAAAAAGTTGGGGCAAAACTTGAACAGAAGCCCCTGATATGTACTACTCATTATTTATTACTAAATAATTAGTAATTTTTAAAAATCTTATCTTTTAAAACATTTTTACTTTTATGGGTATAAAGTAATGATATGTTGGCACAGTGATCTATGTTTTTACTTTATAATATATTAAATATATTGATATGTTTATTTAACCTTCACAATAACCCTAAGGACCAGATGTATTCATGTTACAGATGAAGAAACTGAGTCTCACAGAAGTTAGGGGTTCAGGGCCACACAACCAAGTAAGCAGCAAAGCAGGGACTAGAACTCAAGACTGGTGGGCCCAGCACTTCTCTCTGTCAGCTGTACCACACCAGGGCCTCACCACCCCCTTGATCAAATACATTCTCAGAGCTCTAGTCTCTTGTGTAAAATTGAAGGGTAGACTAAATTCAAGTCAGTTTAGGTGGACCCCAAAATACAGTGATGAAGATGTAATTGTTCTTTATAAAGCCCATATGGGCGCCATTGGGAACACATGGGATGTCCTTAATCCTGCTCACGAATGAAGGATCAGGGCAGTTCTAAGAGTATGAGCACTGCACAGAGTGGCACAATCAGGAGTCTGGCATCTATAGGGCGCTTGAGCGATGTAGTGAAATTCTAAGTTTACTTTTTCTTTTTTCAGGATGTAACCATTACCTCGCTTGATCCAAATGTATTTAGCTAAGTCTTCTGGTATTGATGTCCATATTTCTAAATCTTACAAATAAATATACAGCTATCCCTTGACATATCGATTTTAGACAGATGTTGATTGTCTGTTATAAAAGAGGAGGGATTTTAATTCAATTAAACCCATTTCTCCTCTGGAAAGGCCACATGTAACCAGTCAACAGTACCAGTTGAGCTCGGCCCTCCAACCATCCTTGCCAAAGGTACCAGACATGAGTGCCACCATCCTGAATGCCAGAGACCAGCCCATACACCAGCTTTGAAACACAAGTGATCTCCATCGACACCAGGTAGAACAGAATAATCACCCAGTCCAGCCCTCTCTGAGTTTCTAACCTACAAAATCAGCTCACTAACTTTAGCCCAGAGCAATACAATAGGTAATAAGGCTCCATCTCCTGAGGGGCAAAGGGTGTTCTGAAAGGAAAGGAACTTGAGGCCATTTGCACAATCTACCACATATATTTTTAATTCCACTTTATTATCTGTTCATTTTTAATAACTTCCAGTTCATGTTTTATGGATGCAATATCTTCATCTCTTGAAGAATATTAATTGTAGGAATATTTTAAAGTTTTGTTTTGTATTCTGCATTCTCTCTTTAAATTTTTTCCCTTCACCACCATGGTTCACTTTGGTCTTTCATGTTGGAAATTCCTTTAAATACATAGTGATTCTTGGCTGTCCATTGGTGTTAACAATCTGATTGGAAGTTGTGGGTGGGGATGATGGACTGGTGGGCATCTGTGTAGGTTAGGTGATCAAGTGGCTTGCTAGTTAATTTTGTAGACTGTTCTCCCTCTCCCCCAAATTGTTATACCTGTAGGTTTTTGTCTTAGAAGTGGTTCTCTAGATAATTTTCTGCCTGGAGGTCAAGGGAGGGCATAAGTGCACCCAATGACATTCTGGAACTAGACAGATGAATGGAGCTAAAGATCTCATATTCTCTGGGCCAGGGGTCCCTGCCTTTAGAACCTCTTGGTTCTCTTTCTCCAAGTAATAAACCTCCTTTTGCTGGCCTGGATGTGAGCCCTGCTTTCGATCCCTGCCTTATTAGCATCACTAATTTTTGAGGCTTTCAGGCAAATCAGCTTGTTTCTCTTTGCAGCAATCCATCCATGTAGACACCATCTATCCCAGATATTTAGGTTTGACTTTATTCCTCTTTGCTAAGTAACTGACTGTTTCTTTACTCATTTATCTTCTTTGTATATTGTGGTCCAGGGTTACAATATCCCTCAAGTTTTCTCAAAGAGTTTGTGTTTCTGTTTCTTGTTTTGGGGAAGATTTTTAAACAAGAAACAGGGAGTAGAAATGCCGATAGTCTGCCATCTTAAAAATAACATCTAATTAGAGTTTTAAATGGTAAAAGCATCATGATAGTGACCAGAAGTGTGTCAGCAGTGTGGGTTTCATGACTCTCGCTGGACAGTCGGTGTTATAACCCAGATGGCTTTGGGTTCTGCTTTTACAAGTGTATTTGACACAGTTAATGAAATAACAAATTATATTAAGGAAAATCTAGATAAGTCATGGCATTAAGAAGAGCAGAGAGAAGGGCAATCCAGGAAGCCTTAGCAGAAGCCTGGAGGTGGAAAAGAAAGGTGGAGGTGCAAGGCCAGTCTGTCCCTGGCCACATGTAACACTGTCCCTCCAGCCCCTCCCTATCTGCAAGTCTCTGCTCAGATATCACCTCCTCAGAGAGGACTCTTGACCACCCACCATTTCCTCTCTACTTCCTTTATTTTTCCTCACCTGAATGTCTAGCAATGGATTATCTATTGACTAATTCATCTTTAGTGTCTGTCTGCTCACTGGAATGTAAGCTCCATGATGGGAGTTTTCCTTTTTCTATTCTGTATGCCAGCATATTGCCGGGTACATTAGATGCTCAATAAAGAGGTGTTGTATGAACAAGTGAATGAATGAGTGATTGCATGAGTACACAGGTTTCTTTGAGAAGGAAGGAGCTCTGAGGACACAGATGGAGGAGGCTAAGGTGCCGTGAGAGTCTTGCTGGTCCAGGCAGCAGGTCTCAAGCTGCCTACCATGATAGCTCCTTTTCTTGGGGAACCGCAGCTGTTTCTCCTCTCATAACTTTCTCCTTGAAAGCCAGGGGGCTATGAGAAACAAAGAGAATACAAAGTCCCTTTATTTTGGGGAGTGAATTCCATCTCAGGGCAAATTGTTACCTCTGAGGCCACCAGCCACCCAATCACCATGGCCTCCCTGTCAAGGATGTGGGCACAGGCCTGGCTAGAGCTGAAATTGCACTGGAAACTAGTCTTCCCTTTAATTAACAGGGAGAGGACCCAAGCCTGTTAACGGGGTGGGGTATAGAGTGAGGGTAGGGTCAAGTTCATAAAGTCCCCAAATGATCAAGGCCTCCTTGTTTATTTCCCTGAAAACGTTCCCCTTTACTCAGAATAGGGTGGGGGCCCAGCGGGCCGCAGGCAGGGAAAAAGCTTTAACCTCCAGCCTGCTCAGCTCAGCATGTCACGATTGACTTGCATTTTTTTAATAATTGCAAACTTAATGAAAAAATAACCTAACCCCAAGACACAGTAGGAACTCATGGCCATCAGTTGGTGGGAGGCCTTGGCAGCTTTGAGGACAAAATGCAAAGGGTACAGAGGAGCCACTGAAAGACAGGGGATGCTCTTCACCTGGAAACTTTCTCTCTCCAGAGCCAGACTTGGCTCCCTATTGCCTTCTGTGTCATGCCCCAAAGTCTCAGCCTATGTCTTTGTGCTTATTTTCCTTAGGCCCAACGTGGAGGAGAAAGGAAGTTGTCAGTTTTTAGGATGTGTGAGAAATGATGCAGGTAGTGAGGCCGGTTGGGATAATTTCTCAGAGAGCTGGAAGGAAGTGAGAATACATTCTAGTTACAATCTGAGCCCTGGCTGGGTATGCCCAACATGCCAGGCAGCTAGTTCTGGGAAGAAGGCACTATGATTATATCTTTTTTACATCCCAGGACTTGAGCCCAGGCTTGTTTGCGTTTAATTCACACATTTTGTGCTCTGAAGGGAGTAGGGATAAAAAATCAAATTAAAACAACAATAATAGTAGCTTCCATGGATTGCAGACTTGCTATATGACACGTATTGTGCTGAATTCTTCACCTTCACTTCTCTTTTTAATTTTTACAATAACCCTATATAGTAGGTGGTGTTATTGGCCCATTTTAAAAATGAGCACAGAGCATTGGTCCATAGCCACAGTTCCACAGCCAGGAAATGGCCTGTGTTCTTACCCTCTGAGTATAATTCTCTACAGTGAGTGGGGCCTGCACTCCTAAGAGAAGAGACATTGTCTGCCTGATTCACTTTTGTGCCCCTAGGACCTAGAACAGAGCTTAGCATATAGTAAACGTTTAATAAATATTTGTGGGGTGAATAAATGAATGAATGAAGGTATATGGACCTAGAAGTAACTTTCAAGGAACCATCCCAGTTCTCCCTTTCTCATTCCAGATGACCTCATCTTACCTTGAAGTGGACAAGGTTGGCCTAAGAAATAGGACCTGATTTGAAGGACAATAGGGAGCCACAGGAGGTTTTTGAGAAGGGGAGTTCTAAGCTAGGGGGGAAACTGTCTTTCTGCATCTCCATGGGTTCCAGGAGTTAGTCAATGGTCAATTAGCCTTTGGCCAGAGGGTCAAGTTATCTTTATGAACATGTGTGTTGAGGGCAGGGGACGGCATTTCTCAGAGGTTGTGAGTCTCAAGCTTGTCATGCTGTTTGGGTTGGTGACTGAGAGAGACACGATCAGGTCAATCAGCCAGGCTCCTCAGTCTCCCTGGCAAATCCTCATGATCCATGGGACAGGGACACCAAACACATAGGTCCACAGCCAGCTTCAGAATCAGTGCATCATTGAATCTTTGAACAAAGGATTCCTTGGAACTTTTAACCCTGGAGTCTTGGCAACCCAGAAACACCCATCTCAGACTCTGTGGCTGTAGAAGCTTTCCAATCTTAAATAATGGCAGGAGCAAAACATTTACTGTTTACTATGCTCCGGGCACTATTTACAAATATTAACTCATTTAACCTTCACAACCTCTCTCTGAGGTAGTAATAACGGCTATGATCCTTACTTTACAGAAGTGATAATCGAGGCACCATAAGGTCATATAATTTGCCCAAAATCACCCAGTTAGTGACAAATCCAGGCCATTGGGCTTTAGGGCACACTGCACTGCCTCAGACACTTAAAATCATTGAACTCAGAATTTCAGAATCACAGAAAGCTTTAAAGACAGATTCTTAGAGCCATCCGAACTTAGAGTCATAGCACTTTAGAACCCACCATCATCGACTTATCAAATTCTACAGTCATAAAATCCAAGCATTTTACGATTCTGGAATTCTAAACTTTTGGGGGCTTCAGATCAGAGGAGTTTGGAATCTGGGATATTAGACCAGCAGAAAGGACCTTGGGTCAGCCCTAAGTTTAATCCTTTCATCTGGCAGGCAGGGAAACTGAGGCACACTGAAAGGAAGCCTAGTGGCCTTTGTATTGGTGTTTGGCGAGAGAGAGTCTAGTGAACAAAGAAATGCCCTGGGTGTGCAGGGGTCTGTTTGTGATTAGCGGCAGGTTTTAATGCTGCCTAGGAATGTGGCCACGTTACTGTTTCCCTGCAGGTTGCTGCCTCCTTTCTTCCCCTTCAGATGCTCTCCTCAGAGCCTGCCCTCTCCAGGCTCAATATCCTGTTTATACTGCTGATAAATTGAATTTTCAGGAGTTGGCATCCTAGAAGCCTGCTTAATATAGGGAGGTTTTCTGTGCCTGCAGGCTGTTTTCTTGGTGAGATGCCTACTCTCCAGGAGCCCCAAGGAAGCCTAAAGAGGTTCTGAATACTCAAATTACCAGGAGGGAGGAGGACAGGAACCATGGGGTAGGTGGCAGAGGAATGGACATACCCAACGGCAGGAATAGAGATGGACAGTCCTAAGGGAAGAGAGATGGGCCCACAGGGGCTCCATGCTGCTCAAGTCACCTGGGAATGTGGATCCTATTTGGGATTGCTCAACTTTTCAGAGTCATCAACCAAACAGGGCTTTTTCAGAGGAGGGACAGAGAGAGGTGGGTAGGAACATTGTGCATTGGGAGGTCTTTAGCCTGAAGCAGCTGGGGAGGAATCATGAATTCTGAAGCTTAGCCTTTCAGGTGCTACCTGCCTTGAAGGCAGAGGAAAGACAGCTGGAGTCCTTGAGGTCAGACCTAAGACAAAAGGTGGAAACTACCTAGAGAATATTTTGGTTCCATTAAAAAAAAAATGGTTCTCAAAGTACAGTCTGGAATCCCTGGGACTGTGAGTCCACAAGGTCAAAATGATTTTTATAATACGTCTAAGACATCACTTGCTCTTTTCACTCTCAGTGGAGTTTTCCAAAGTTGACATGACACATTATAGCACCATCACCCTGAAAGCAATGAAAAAACATTAAAGTGAAAAAAATTCATGATGAACGAGATATCAAAAACTTTAAATAAAGACAAGATCAATATTACTGATTTTTTTCTTTTGTCTTGGGGCTCCAATAAAGATTTTTAAAATACCATATTAATATGTTTATCTTCATTACTGAGATTTGGAGCACTCCTTAAATTTTATGCTTATTTAATTCACACTAGACCTGGCTTAGATATAATGCACTTAAACAGAAGTCTTTGGAGTCCTCAGTAATTTTTGATGGTGTAAGGGGGACCTGAGACAAAAATGTTTAAAAATCACTGATCAAAGAAGTTGTGTTCTTCAGTTTAAACTACCCAACAGTGGAAGGTATTATATTCTAAGGTACAGAGTCCCCTCACAAGGTGTGTGCAAACAGGGGGATTAAAGAATTAGGAATGGGAAAAGGAGATGACTGTCCAGCATCTTCCATCTGGATGTCTACAGCAACTGGTCTGTTGCTCCATTGTCCCTGGCAGCTGAGGGATTTTCTCATTTTCCCCACTTCAAACCTTGTAATGGTTTCCTATCACACTCTGAGCAAAAACCAAGTCCTTTTCTATGGACTACAAGGCCTTGAATGCTTGGCCCTGTCTGCCACTCCTAGCCTCAACCCTGCTCTTTTCACATCACACTGTCTCTTTCCAGCTCCACTACATGCCAACTCCTTTCTCATCCCAGGGCTTTTGCACATGATGTTCCCCCTCCTCCTGGAATTCCCTTCTCTTCACTCTTCTCATGGCTGTTTCTTTCATCCTCCTCAGCATGACTGTTACCTCTTCTGGAGGACATTCCCTGACCTCTCCATAGAAAGCGAAATTTCTCTGACATATCTCTCAACTTCTTGTTGTCTTTATTCACAGACATTATTGTCATCTATTTTATCTTTACTTGTTGGCCTGGATGGTTCTCATTCATTCTCCCCATGAGACCATGAGTTCCTCCAGGGCAGGAAGCTTGACTGTCCTGATGTTGTGTTCCAGTACCTGACATAGTACCTACCATGAAGAAGGACCTTGAGAAACATCAGTAACAAATGCTGGATGGTGTATGGTGACATATGAAATGATCAGTAGTTGTCCCACTGCCCATCAGCATTAATCAGATGGGAGAAGACAGAGAATGGCTTGGCTGGAGAAATCAGCTAGAACTTGAATGAGTTGGGGGTTTGAATAGAAACCTCGAGCCTTTGCGAAGGCAGTTGCCCTGCCTGGAATGCCTTCCCACCTTTTTCTGATGTTTCATATTTTATTCACTGTCAGTGCTCAGTTCACATAGCCCCACTTCTAGAGCACGTCCTAGCCTCTCCCTTGGACACAATGAGTCACTCTCTGTTCTAAGCGTTCTTTTATTAGGATGATGACTCTTGTCTACTACCCTGATTTGAAAGTATTCAACTTATAGAAATACCACAACACCCTAGGCATCATTGTACCATTTTAGAGATAAGAAAAGTAAAGGCCTGAGAAGAGTTTACATTCTAGTGAAAGAAAACTATCATAGGTAAAATAAACAGATTCATATTATGTTGGTGGCGATAAAAAGATGTGAATAATATTGCAGTGGAAGGAGATAGGGGAGGCCTCTCGGATGGATCAGTATCTGAGATCAAACAGATGTGGGTTCGAATTCCAGCTAATAGTATCAGATAAAATTCAGTTAATTTGTTATTCTAATATTTAGTTAGTCATTATTTCTAGGATGTATACCCAATGGGGGCAGGACTGTATTATTTGTTTATTGGTCTGCCCCCAGCATCTAGAACAGAGCCTAACACTTAGTAGGTGTTCAGTGTATGGTATGCCAGGCATTATACATGCATTTTTTAATTTAATCTCAGCGGTCAGTGAGGTTGGGGTTATCATTCCCAACTGGGGTACAGCAAAGACTAAATAACTTAACCCAAGAACATGCATCTAGTAAATGATGGAATGGATTCTAGTCCAGGATAGCCTTGTATCTTAGCTACTACCCCACACAGCATTATTCTACTTGCTTGCTGTGTGATCAGGGCATATTACCTAACCTCTTTGAGCCTCAGTTTATCTTTTAAAAATAGTGCCCATGTTACAGAGTTAGTGAGAAAGTTCAATTCCCAAAGAGCTCTTAGACTGCTGCCTGGCACGCAGTAACACCTCAGTTCAGGTGGTCCATCCTTGTTTTATACTCTGCCAGCTGTCATGAAACGAAAGGTCATAGAATAACACTTTCCAAATGGACAAACCTCCCCTGATTTCTGGAAAGTCTTGAGAAGCTTGATCAGTTATGGAAATTGCAGAGAAGGTGGCCTTAGTAATAAAGTGTAGAAATGGTGTCCCTGCAGGTTGCTTTGTAAACTGTTTTCCTCATCCCTGAAGAGAGATTGCATAGGAGGTGACATATATTGGGGACCCCAGGAACCTTATGCACTATGTTAAGAGTTCTGCAGCACCCCTTGTTGATTCTTCCCAGCCCCATTATACAGCTAGCATCACTGAGGCCCAAAGAGTTGAAGGGGTTCTTTCCTTTCCCTTTGGGATCTCTAAGTGTTGTCCATTTTCACTGGCTGCCTCAGCTCTGCTCCCTCTGGGAGGTCTTACTGACACTGCAGCTCTTCCATACTTATCTGTGTAATTTCCCATCCCCCTCACAGTTTAACTTCCCATTTAAGAGGCCTATGTTCAAATCCCAGCTCTGCAACTCTTAAATGCCAGGTCAATTGAATGCCCCTGAGCAAAGATATGATGGGATGAACATGGAGCCCATACCTAGCACAGGTGGGACTTCTCTGCTCCCAGATTGTCCACTCATTAGCCCAAAGGCAGCATCAAGTAGACATAAGGCCTGGAATTTGGAAAATTGGAAACAGAAACATCATCTCTGCAGATGGTCCCTAAATTTTCATGGAGCAGATGGCACAACTCTTCACAGAGGTACTTGCCAAGACCCTACTTACAGGTACCATAAAACTCTGAAGCAAAAGAGTTTGGATCCCATCAGAGCTCCTGGAACCAGGCCTGCCCAAGTGTGCTGCACAAAACAAATGAAGCCTGAAGAAGAGGAGGCCCCAACTTCAGCTTGCTGCCCACATGTGAGGGGCTCATCATCACTACTGCTAACATGCACTGTGTTTGTATAAGCTGACTCTTAGTTTCAGGAAAACTGCTCATGAAAAAAGGGAATTTACTGGACTGAAAAGCTTTGGATGGAGCTGCAGGTGCAGTAGGGTCTAAGGGCTCAAATATAGTCATTGGAGTGTGTTTCTCTCCATTTTTCTGCTCAGTATCCTTCAGAGCTGGCTTTATGCCCAGGGTCCCTGTGGAAGTAAGATGGCAGCATCAGGAGCATCTGCCTAGACCAATCCCTGTGGCCAAAAACTGCAATACCCTGATTGGCTAACGCCTTGGGGAGGATGCCCTCCAGATTACACTGACTGAGAACAGGAAGGAAATTAAAACAAGGAAAACTGGAAGAAGGAAGAATGGATTCTGGGGAAGAAAGGAACCAATGTTTACCCTAAGGGCCTACTGTACTCTAGGCAGCTATTGTTTGCTTGCTAGAGGAGGAAACAGTGTCAGAGAGGCAAAGTCACACTCACAGTTTGGAAGGGGCAAAGGCAGCTCCATGTGGCCCAAACTCGAAAGTGCTCCATCCAGTACCCAGCTTTCCAGGCACCATCTGCTATAACTTGAGCTTGGTGCTGCGTAATGAGGAGGAGGATGACATTCCAAGGAGGCCTTTCCAGACACCTTCTCAGACAGCCTGGCAGCCGACACTTGGCAGCATTGGCTTTAATTAAAACCACACTCAAAGCAAACCCATCTGGGTCTACTGGGGGAGATAGAAGAAGTGGGAGACAGCAGCCATGGTCCACGTGTCTGACCTAGACTAGCCGGGCCTAGAGGAAGAAAAGGCTCCATCCTCACAGAGCTTTGTGAGGTTATTCTGAATAATAGTAACATTTATTGAGCCCTTTCTTCATGGAAGGCATGGTTCTAGGTCCTCTGCGTGTATTAACTTCTTTAATCTTTTCAGCAACCCTGTGAAGTTGGAGCTGTTATTAATCCCCATTGTTGGGTTATGGAAACTGGGGCACCATGTGGCTTCAGCTCAGAGGAAGTACTCAGTAAGTCCTGCTGTTTATCATCATCATAAGAGCCTGAGATTCTGTGTATCTCTTCAGAACTCAATTTCCCCATCTGTAGCTCTTCCCATCTCTCAAAGACTCAGTTTCTACCACATCGCGGAACCAATAAATTCTATTCCTTTTCTTCTCTTCTTCCCTCACTCTACTCTAAGAAACAAAGGCTAGAGTTAGAAAAAGGGTCATTTTGTACTTAGACTCATGGGCTCATACCCCAGTTACCAGAAGAGAAATCCACGTAGGTGCCCAAGGACAGAGGTGTTCTAGAAATATTGCTGAATTTGGAGCCAGCCAGATCTGAATTCCAATTCTGGTACTGCTACCACAGATTATGATGCGAAAGATGCCATCCAAGAGTTGTACAGCATGCAACCTTCACAACTTTATGTGGTGGCCAGCAAATTGTCCATGTCCGGAATAAGAGAAGTATGGGGGCTGCCTCAAAGATCTACTGGAAGAACTGAATGAGCCAATGTTTATAAAGTGTTTAGCATGAGGCCTGCATACAGAGGAGCTCAAAAATAAAGGTGATACTGGCATGAAATTGTCTAGGGTCACAAAGCTAATAAAGGCAGAGCTTAGATTCTGAGCCAATATCAAACCCAAGTCTGATAGCCAGCAAATACTTTTTATTATATTCTTTTCATCATATAACAAAGGCTGAAGGGAATGTATTGAATGATTTCTTCAACATTTTTAGTCCAAGGCACAAATTGGTGTCAAATAGGTCTTGGATAACCCTGTGTTGGAATGACAAATAGATAGGTGAGGGGGTGGATAAAAGGATGAAGGGGTGAATGGAATGAAGGTACGAATGAATAGAGCATAGAGAGATAGGTAGGTGGAAAGATGGATAGGTGGAAGGTTGGATAGATGATGAATTATTGGCTGGGTGGAAGAGTAAATTGGTAGACAGGTAGAAAGATGCACGTATGGATAGGTGGGCAGATGCTTGAATGCTTGGGGAGGTAGATGAATGGATAAGTGGAAAGGTAGGTGGGAGAACAGACAGAATACTGTGGACAGAAGCATAGGCAAATGTCTCTGGCCTCTCAGCTGCCTTTTCCAGTGGAAAATTGAAAATCATGGTCCCATACTTCTCTTTCCCTGTGTGGTCTGTTAATAGAGGCCCAGAAAGGCCAGCTGAGGCTGACAGTTCAGTCCCCCACCAGGACCCTGTTATTAGTCATGCTCTCCCACTCCGCCCTTGGGTGGAGGTATGAGCTGGTGGTCACTGAGGGGCTGGGCCCACTCAGGCCCCTCATTAAGCCTTATTAAGCCCACCGAGGGGGAGGAAAAAGGGAGGGGACCTTTCTCCCAAAGGTCAGCAGTTGGAAAAAGAAGGTACACACTCAGGGGTGGTCATCTATTCTTGGGCCATGAGGAATGTAGAAGTTTGTCTTGCCAACCTGCTCCACCCCCATCTTGTAGACTGGGAAACCAAGGCCCATACAGGAGAGAAGAAGGTCACACACAGAAGTCAGGACAGAACCAGACTCAAATCCAAGCCTCCTGACTCACAGACCGCAGCCTAGCATTTCTGAAGTCTGTAGCCTCAAGATCGACACTGGAGATGGAAAAGAATTACCATGCATGAGGATCCTACTGCATGCCAAGCCCTGGGACCAAGCATGTTCTGTTCATGAAATCACAGTATCGTATCATCTGTGTCCCCACTGTTAAAACAGAAATTTGTCCTCTCATTGATTCCAGATACATTTACTAAAATTTACCAGGGGCCAAGCACTGATCTAGGTGCTAGGAATATGACATTAACAAGCTAATCAGGGTTTCCACCCTCACAGAGCTTTCCTTCTGGAAGAGGATGGAGACAATAAACAAGTGGGTAAATAAAGTACATTATGAAGAAAATCAAATAGGGATATTAGGTGAAGGGACATATTTGATTTTTGGGGAGGGGATGGTTGGGGAGGGCCTCTCTGAGAAGGTGGTTAAGGTATTTGTCTATCAAACCATGCTCCGCTTGCTAGTGTGTGGTTGGAACTGACAAGTGGCTACCCAGGCAAGGATAATGTTTCCCAGTCCATCTGCTTCCAGGTATGGCCATGTGAATAGCTCCTGCTAGTGGGATGGGAGAAGTGAGGAGTACCTCTTTCAAACCTAGACTTTCAGAATGAGATGAGCTTCCTCCATGTTCTCTTTCCTTTTTCCCTGGCTGAATGCAAGTGATAGCATGGCCCCAAGACGGAAGAACCTGGATCACTGTATCACCACATGGATGAGAGCCATCCATTGCACTTGCACGTCTATTACATGGGTGAGATATAAACCTGTAGTGAGCTTGAGCCATCACACATTCTGGGGTCTTGTTGTTGTTGTTGTTGTTGTTGTTGTTATAGCACTTTTGCCTAACCTAAGGCATACCATGATGTTCGAATTGAGACCTGAAAGACACATGACAAACTGGCTTAATACATTGCAGGAAGATAAAATGGCAAGTGCAAAACTCTCAAGCAGGACTGAGTTTGGCACATTGGAAGGACACAAAGGATACCAGTGTGGCCAGAATGAATGTCACGAGAGGTGAGACATACAGGTAGTGGCCTCAGTGAAGTATCCAGATTTTAGGAGAAGCTACTGTGGTTGGGGCTGTAAACAGGGAGAAATACTAACTGGTTCACATTGTGAAATAATCCCTCTGGCTACTGTACAGATATGAGCTACAGGGAGGCAAGAGTAGACATGAAATCAGAGAAGGGCTGGTACAATCATCCTAGACCCTGGTGGCCTGGGTGAGGCTGGGGCAATAGAGAGGGAATGAAATGAATTGATTCAGGGTATATTTCAGAGGGCTTGCTGATAAGTTGGTTGTAGAGGGCAAGGAAAACTGTTAAATAAAATCTAATGCAGGAGCCAATATATATTTTAGGGGTGTCTTTCAAGTCACAGCCTCCCTTCTGTGAAAACCTCCCACCCATGATAACTCTGCTTAACTCCCTTGTTGCTGATGGTACCTGTGGTTGGGGCTCAGCCAATCAGATCATCCTGGCTGTTGAAGGTGACTGAGGTGGGAATGGGGCCAGGCCCCAGGGCTTTCTCATTGATAGATACCCCAGCCATATGGGTCTAGAAGCTGAGGAAAAATAAGCTTTCCCAGGGCCATCCATGCCCCCCCTCCAATCCCAACCCAAAGAAGAGGAAACATGTAGCTGCAAATGGAGTCAACCACAGCTAGAATTGCTACTAGCTGAGCATGGACAAGCTTGCCTTTGCAAAACCCTGGCCTGGAAGAGCAAGAGTGGATCTCCCAAGGCAGAGGATGGGAGGGGAGCAGCAGACGTCTGGGTCCCATGCTCACAGGCATGACCACTAGGGTCTGCCCATGTGTGAATGAACCTAGACAACTCCTTCCCCTGGGTAAAAGGAAGGAGCTCCATTTTCCCCAACTGCCATATGGCTGAGTATGGAAGATTTAATTTCCAAAAATAGCCACAACAATACTTTCATTCCCAGATGTTCTTCAAGAATGTTTTCCCTCTTGGTGGAAGAGAGTGGCAGCCTATTTCACCTGCCCTGGAACCTGGCAAGACTTGTGGCTGATGATGAATAGAATGCAGCAGAGGTGACACTGTGTGGCTTCCAAGGGTGGACTAGAAAAGATGACACAGCTTGTCCCCGGCTCTTTGTCCCAGAATATATCCTGGGCACCCAGTTGCCACATTGTGAGGAAGCCCAGGCCCCATGGAGGAGCCTGATGTGGATGTTCTGGCCAACAACTCAACTGAGGTTCAGTGTACAGATCCTGGATCCTTCCTGGGTCCAAATTTATGACCCCCGATGAGTTCCTTCACTTCATTTTTGTCATCTGTAAAATAAGGATGACAATAACAGTTCTTCCTTCCTACTGTTTGTCAGGATCACATCAGTTAATCAGTTTAAGCACTTAGAACAGTGCCAAGCACATGGTAAATGGTGAGTAAATGTAACCTACTATTAAAGCAGAAGCAATAGCTGCAGAATCCTTGACCAAAGCATGGCATGGCATGTAGCAGGTTCTCAGTACTTAGTAGGGAACCTTCTTCACTTTCTCTTACGCTCTTAGATCATCACCCAACATGGTATTTAATTGCTCATGTGATCATTGTCCCTGTCTTCCACCAGAACACGAATGTCATGAGGGCAGGATACTATTTTATTCTGTTTTATCTCCAGAGCCCAGGACAGTGCTTAATACATGGTAGGTACTCAAGGAATATTTGTTGAATTAATGCACTTTTGTTCTAAATTTTAGTTCCATGCTTGGCACACAGCAAGTACTCAATCAATCTTTGTCTTCTTTACCCCTACCAGCCTCTCTATCCCACTAGCTCTATTTCCACTTGCTTTAGGAAGCCCTCCTGGGCCTTGCCATATCCACTGATAGCCCTGTGGCCCATAGGCTTTTAGCCATCCCAAACCAAGTTCTCCACTGACCTCCACAGCCCACCTCTCACATGCTTTGACCTTCCTTTTGACCAAATGCTTACCTTGTTTCTCCAGTCTTCCTTTCCAGAATGAGAATCATGCCAAGACTTGGGGACTAGAAGCAGCCCAGAGAGGAACTCCACTTCCCTGCCTACCCCCAACCTCAGGTCAGACACACTCTTGCCTGTGACAGACCATGGAGATTTTCCACGTTGCTGAGGGCCACGCAGTCAGATACACCAGATCCTCCCCTCCCCCACCCCTCCTGGCTGCAAGAGCTACAGTCCCACCGGGACCAGAGCCATCCCTGTGCGTGATTCCAACATCTGTAATACTTTCCCTTCTCCTCATAGACTTCCTCCTTCAAATTCCTCCCGCTTCATTATTAGTATATAAAAAATAAGAAAATTAAGCTGTCTTAATCATTTTCCATATTAGCTGACAGCCGGATCCCATATGCCTGGGAGGAGACCATTTGTCCTGTGCCCCCTTCTGCTTTTCCAACATAGCTAATCCCAAACAAGCCCAGTTGTCAAAACCCCTCAGTCTTGGAGCTTCTACAGCTCTGTCTCCTTGGGGTCTCGTCTGGCTGGTGTGGCCTGAGTCATAAGTAAAGGACAGAGGTTCTCCTACATTGGGGATAAGCGCAGACATCAGGGCTGGGCTGATCATTGTTCAGTTCCCAGTATTTTCACTCACAAATTGGAAGTCTCCATTTTTGCTTTGTCTGTTTTGTCCAGCCCAGAGAAGGAAAGGGCATGAATTGTAAAGCAGGACGATCTGAGTTCAAACCCCAGCTCTGGCATTTACCAACTATGAAACCTTAGGTGAGCCACTTAACCTCTCTGAGCCTCGGTTTCGTAGTTTCATCTGTCAAAAGGAAGAAACAATAGCACTGACTTCTCAGTGTTGTGATGAGGAGTCAAGGCCATGATAACAACAGCCAGCATCTGGTGAATCTTGCTGTGTGCCAGGCACTGAGCCAGACCCCTACCTGCATACCCTCACTTAATGTGCACAACAACCTGCTTAACAGACGGGGAATAGGGGCTGAGAAATTGGGAATCTCCTCTGAGGACAAGCAGCAGAGAGGTATAGGGGCTGGGATGATAACCCAGGCATTTTGACCCTAGCCCTTACATCTCCTGGCCTAAGGCAGGTGCTTCTTTTGTGCTCACCCCCTTCCCACTCAGCCTCACTTCAGTCTTTCCCTGTCTCTTGGTCTTGAACCTGGGTAACAGGGATTGACAGCTCTGCTGTATCCTCCCTGCCCCACCCCACCCTGCTAAGTGATATGGGTAGGAAGGGCCCTTGGTGCATGCATGGCTGAAGCAGATGAGTCCAGCAGTGCTCTAGCTACTCATCAGAATCTTCTGGAAACCCTTAAAAACAGACACCTGTGCTCCATCCCTGGCATTGAAAAGATAGAAGTCCTGAGTTGAACTTGAACTGAATGTGTAAAGTCCCAAACCAAAGAAGATAAATTATTTTTTTCAGACTTCAAACTTGGAGACTATTTTTGTTTTTGCTTAATTGTAAACCAAACTGCTTTATCTTTTAACCAAAAAAAAAAAAATTAGTTGATAATAGAAGCTCCCAATATATCACCTTTAGAATTTAACCAAAATATGCCAAACTAAACTTGACTAAAATAGCCACCCCTTCTTAGAATATTTATATTGATATTGACATGTCAGAAAGACTCTAATTTTCTCTACACTCTTGATCCAAACTTCAATAGTTCTAGTTTCTCTACTAAGTATTCTTTCTGAGCTTGGCGTACTCTGCATGTATAATTTCCCCATCCTTTCTATAGCCCTTTCAGAGGTATCATTTATCTCAATTTTACAGATGAGGAAATTGAGGCTTAGAGTGGTTAAATGATCTGTAAGAACCGGAACTTGGATTTGAACCCAAATCCCAGCTGCAGAAACATGTTTTGCTAATGCAACTTCTACATGATTCTCCAGGATATCCTCATCCCTCAGTCCTGACCCATAATTCATGAACCTGCCTTTTTTGGGCCAGACTAGCCTCTTCCCTGAGAGGTAGCATTATGTCCAGCTGCCAGGGGTCAAATCCTAGTTTGGCCATTCACTAACCATGTTTCCTCCCATGTTCAATAGTAATACTATCCCCCTCCTTTTAGGGCTGTTCCATGGAGTGAAGCAGTCAAATACCTAAAGTACCAGCACAGAATGTTTATACACCTAGAGTCAGGGAAAAGCCTGAGATTGAAAGTCTATTTCTGTAAGCGAAGGGCAGAGAGACCCCAAACAAGAAGCGGGCCACTTCAGTCTGCCACTAAGAGAGTTTGCTGGGGAACCCTTACATCTGAGTCATGTCTTGAGTGGCTGCACGATGAAATGGATCCCTGCTCTACTCGGCAAGGTCAAAGAATTACTCAGGGTAAAGTGGGGATACTGTTACGGATAGGGGTACACGAATGGTACTAGGTATAGAAATTACTTTATATGCTTGATCAGGTCAGGACAACAACCAGCACACAGCAACACGCAAAGGAGGGCTTCTGGTTTATGTCAGAATGAACACCAGTTACAATCAGACAGTCTCTAATGGGAGTTTGCAGAAAGCAACCTCCATTCTGGCCCAGGTCCAGCTTGAGGGACAGACAGCATTCACGTCACAGAACAGTCTCTGCTCTGCACAGAGTGGTTAGAATTCTGATTGTCTAAATAAGAATTCTCAAGTCCCTAAGTGGGCTGTATAAAATCGGTGCTCCAGAATTACTCACTGGTGGTAAAATGACGATCTGGAACAACAAAAACAAGACTAGAAAGAAATATTACAAAATGTTGGCAATAGTCTCTCTAGGGATGACTATGAGAGACTTTGTTGTCTTCTTTGTGATTCCCCCCGCCCCAAACTCTCAGTGTCGAAGAATACTATACGATGTTTCTCTAGTTCTACGATGCTTTGAACCATGGGATTCACTGTCAACTGAACAGCATTGTTTCAGAGGAAAGAAGGAAATCTTACCACGTGGAATCCTAAGACCTCCAGATTTTAAAAAAGTTCATGTCTATCTGGGAAGGTGTCTTAAATCAAGGAAATACATTTGTAATCAAGTAATAATGGTGGTGGTCTCCAGGGAAAGAAGAGCATAAAATTTATTTTTAAAAGGAAAAATCGGATGCGTGAAAATTAGAAAGTCAACATCATCCTGCCAACACACACTTACTTGACTGACCTGAGGTACTTGAAAATAAATACAATCCCTAGGTCCCATCCCGGTCCCAATGTCCCAGAGTCTCTAGGCTGGGATCTGGGATGTGTTTTAAGTTGACAGGACAGATTCTGAAAACTTTCAGAAACAAACCACTTCCTCCATCTTTCTGTCTCATCCTACAGATGAGAAATCTTAGTTCACAGAGTGGGAGGGTCATTCGGATCCTCCTGCTTGAGTGACACCTTTTACTTTACTCCAAAGGGTCTTTTTCACCACGCCCAGTCCTTCTCCCCATCTTGCTCTGACTGCCTGGAGCTATTTCTTTCTTCTTTCCCTGAGGGAGTGTCCCCTATTCTTCATTAAGGAGACTACATATTTTTTGTCTCTTGAGTACTGCATTTTATTGCCAGCAAATAACTTGAAATAAAAAATATATGTGCCCAAAATTAAACTGGAAAACAGAAAATTAATAGGAAGAGGGTGGGATGAGTGTCAACCTATTCTCCTGGTGAAAAGGGTGGGCTCTGAGCCTTCTTTCCTACATCTCTGAAGTGGATATCAGAGCATCCACCTCCCGGGTGCAGTGAGGACTTGATGAGAAATGAATGCAATGCACCTTGCAGAGAGCACCTAAGTGTTCATTACCATCCAAAGTTATTAGGCATCCTCAGCACTTTCAATTTTGAGATAATCATGTGGAGAAAGTGTCAAGGGACCCAACATCTTCCAGTCAACATTTCCAACTAAGAGCCAGTTTAAAACACGCTGCCAGATGTCATTTTTCAACAGGTACAACTTTAAAAGCATCCCTCCACCGACCTCCCTACCCTGCTCCAACTGCTCATAGCTGAGAGTGACCTTCCAAAAGCCCAACTCAGATCAGATGATTCTCCAGCTCCAAAATTTTCAAAGCTCCCCATTGCCTACAAACCCCAGCTCAACACAGTAGGCCTTGGAGCCCTCCAGGACAGAGGCTACGAAGGTTTCAAATTTCAAGTTTCATCTTAGATCTTTCTCCCACTCTCTGCCCTCCAGCCACACAGAGCTGCCCCTAGGTCCCCAAAGGGTACATGCACTTTCCCCCCTAATTAGAAGTCAGGTACAGAGAGTTGGGTTAACCAAATGCCTTAGCTCCAGCTGCACTTCCATTACGGGTCAGAGCGAGACCCTTCCCTTGTTTTAGTATTTGTTACTTTCATGCCCCATCCCTACTCTCGTTCTTTCTCCACCTTGGCACCCCCTCTAACAGGGGGGATATATGTCTTCAAATATGCACCTATCCTTGAGAATATACAATGTTGCTTTATGTGTGTGTTTTTAATTTACATAAATGCTATTAATATCATTTTCTTGCCTTTTTCACTCAACGCTACGTTTTAAGGTCTAACCTCTATGGGTATGCAACTGTCACTTCTAACTCCTGAGCAGTCTGCCACAGCAGGCATCCTCCTATCTTACCTGCCTCTTCCCTGGCACCTTAACTCCCCACAATAAACCGCTGGACCCCTGGTCATGCAAGAGAACTTCACGAAATCTTCTGCTTGTTGCACAAGCCTGTCATTGTTTAGTGACAAATGGCAGATGCCTCTTGTTTGAGCTCAAAGACAGAAGTGTAGATCCCTTCTCTAGAAGAAAGCTCTGAAAGGAAGGATGGCATCTATGAACTCTGCTCACGTGCCGGTGTCTTTTATCGGGAAATAAAATAGCTTTCCCAGAACCCTCCCAGAAGCTTCCTCTTACATCTCACTGGGCAGCCGTGGGCTGCGTGGCCACTCTGTTAGGCGAGGGAAGTGGCAACACCAGTATTAGGCTTTTATCTTCAACTTCCCTGGTGAGAGGCAGCAAAGGAGAAAGGGGTAAGAACTGGCTCCCAGGCTGATCAACTCACAGCGTGTCTACCTCGCAGAGTGGGTTGCTGGTAGCATTCGGGAGGCTATAAGCATATCATACGACAATCTTTATTGTTACTCATGACCTATTCGGGGAAATCAGTACTGAAAGAGAACAATAAGACTTTGCACTTGTTTAACTACAGACTTTTCAAAGATGAAGAGAAAAGCAAATAATGACTGAGCACACGCCAGGCCCTGAGACCATGCCAGGTGCCTTACCTGTAAGCCCATCTCCTCCTCTGATAACTGCCTCAGTCAGGCTGAGACAGCCGCTGCCAAGCCACTGAGGATCTCCACACTGACAAATCCTGTGCTCATCTTCCTGTCGTGTATTTGTTTGAATCCCCCTCAGCATTCATGTTATTTAATTTGCCCAGTCTACTGCTCCTACCTTGCTTCGTAATCTTGTCTGGGCTTCTGTAGTGTTGTAGCCCTGGCTGCTCCTCCTCCATTTTACTTCTAAATGCAGATGACTCAGGACTAACACCTGAGCACCTCTTCTGTCACCCCACCCCCCACCTTCTCAAATCTTACCATGTAGTAGCATGACCTGGAGGACTTGTTAACACGTAGATGGCTCGGGGGAGGCCTCGCCCCATTGTGTCTGATTCCATAGGTCTGAGATGAAACCTGAACATTTGTACTTGTAACAAGTTCCAGGTAATGGTGACGATGCTGGTCCTGGGACAACATCTGGAGAGCCACTCACTGTCTCCACCAGCATTCAGAATCTTGGTTCTCAGCTTTGGGTCTCAGCTTCCAAAGATTCTGATTTAATAGTTTGCATTGTATCCTGGGCACCTGGAGTTTATAAACCTCCCCAGGTAATTCTGCTGTGCCCCCAAAGTTACGAGCCACTGGTTTGAACACTACCTAAATGCTCATGACTCCTAGCTTTACTTCCCTTTCCCAGACTTGTCCTCTGAATTTCCACAGGGTACCAGTTACTTACTCAACCTCTCCACTTGGATGTCTCGCAGGCACCTCAGCGTCAACATATCTGAAGGGGAACATGCTATTTCCAAACATGCTGTTTCTCTATCTTTCCCGCCTCAGCAACAAGCAACTACATCCCCTAGAGAACCTTGGTGTTAGCCTTGATTTCTCTCTCGCCTTCCGATCTCACGTGCAATCCTTCAGCATGTCCTATCAGTCCACCACCAGAATGTGTCCCCATTTCTCCTCTTTCCTCTACCTACGCTGCTGACACTCAGGACAGGAGACCATCAACTCTTCCCTGAGTGGTCTGTCTCCATAGCATCCTGACCTTCTCCCTACTGCTGTTCTACTCCTTTACCAATGCGTCCACCAGATAGAGGCCAGAATGGTCTCTGAATACCATAAACTAAACCGTGGCACATCCCTATTTAAAATCCTGCAAAACTTCCTCCCCATTACTGGCATACGCTCAGCTCTTGCTCCATTCCACCCTGATCTGTTCTGCTCTCTCCCCTGCTTAGGGCCTCCAACCATACTGGTCTTCCTCTGTCCCTTAAATTCACCTAGTGATTTCTTGAATTTGCTATTGCATTTGCACTTGCTGCTCCTTTCGTGTGCCTTTCTATTTTCCTGGGTCTCTGCTTGGCCAGTGATGTCTCATCATTCAGGTCTGTTTCTGTGTTACCTTGCCAAAAAGAATGCCTTGATTCACCTATTATTCTTTATTATCACACTATATACTCCCTAGCACTAGTGAGTCTATGATACTTTGATTTGTAAATTTACTAGTCCATTGTCTTCCCCACTAGATATGACTTCCATGAGGGAAGAAATGGATCTGTCCTATTCATAGCAGGAACCTCTGTGAGACATAGTGGGTACTCAAAAAATATTCAGGGAAGGAGGAAGGGAGAGGAGAGAAAGGAGAGAGGAGAGAGAGAAGTGAGAGAAGTGGGAGGAAGGAGAAAGGAAGGTCTGGCAATACTCAGAGTCCATACACTACCCAACACATCTTCCTTGCTTTCACCCAAGAGGTCGTTCAGATCAGAGATTAGATCTTAGGTCTCCAGCTTGGCAGCTCAGAACTGCTTCTACTGGAGAGATGGAGCATACCAACAACAGCACCAAAATACAAAAGCCCGTAAGTTCCTTGAGAGCAGCAACCATGATTTATTTACTCTGCTAACCCTGGTGTGTGCATAGACCTGGCCCCAAGTCACTGTTCAATGTTTCATGAATGCTTTGAATGGCATTTACCTGAAGGAACTCTAAGATCATCTCGTCTCAGTGTCCCCAATAAATGGGGCAAGGGTTCTGATATCTCCTTTCACAGAGCTGCTGCCAACTCAAGGAATGCATGCTGAAAGGACTGGTAGCACTTGACGGGCATGGCTCAGCTATCCTTGCTGCTTCTGTAGCCCTAAACTTTCTAGGTGACTCTAGTGGGCCAGCCTGTCCCAGCAGTGGGAGCACATCCTTAGTTTTTGAACACTCTGCAGGAGCATGTTTCATCGCCTTTGCTAGCACATACTTAATCCCCTAGGGGGCTTCCTCTAATTAAACCCCAAACCACAATTACAGCTGTATCAAAGCGTATACACATGGTGCCGCTTACAAGGGACAGATTTACAAGGTGTTAACAACTCCAGAGGCAGCCCTGCCCCAGGACCAAGTGCTACAAATCATCAAAATTAGAACCAAATGAGTCACGGAGACTATAGATATAATATCCAGCGAGGCCTGCTGGGTGGTTCTAAGGAAACTGAGGATTATTTGAAACACATTAAATATGCTCCTACCACAGGGCCTTTGCACTTATGATTTATACTTAAATTGTCTCATCATTTGCCAGTAGTAACTTCTTTGAATTAGCTAAGTCTTTTTGACATGTACCCATTAGTCTTCATATCGAGTGCAACTTCTATGTAGTATGACAAAATATTACAGGCTTTTCTTCCCTTCATTTCCTGCCTCGGACCCAGAACAGCCATTTCTCCAAGGAGTCCTGGTTCCTTTTAACGGGAAATAGTATTTCAAAGCCACAATCTGAATGCTAAGGATGCTCATTGATACTGGGCTGGTCATTATTTCTAGACCTTGGCAGTGGACAGAGAGCTAATTATACATATGTAATCATGAGTTCATACTGGTACTTTTGATTTAACTAAGAACTCAGGTTGTTTATTTAACTTCTTTACAATATATTTGCATGTTTTTTCTTATGCACTGAGAATTCTAGTTATTAATGGCACAGGGGATGCTAGCAATAATCTGTAATTAGTCATTTGCTTGATCTCATGCTACACACACAAATACTAATACTAAAACCATTAATTAGAATTACTGAGAACAGATTAGAAACTTTTTTGCATATGCTGTCCCCTTCCCTTCCCCATTTTTAAGTTTACATAATTAGATAATAAAGCCTTTAGCACTATTTACTCTTCCTTTCAGACATCACCTAGTCTTAGTTCTACAAGAACATATATACTAATTCTTATCGCCAGTCTTTATTTTGACATCTCTCTATTCATTTTTGTTGTCTGAAGCTCATTTTCTAATAGATTCTTCAGGAAAGGCTCACGGAAACAACATCCCCCGAATCTGTGTATGTTGATAACAATATGTGCCCTTTGTATCTGAAAGTCATTTTTCACAGATATAAAATTCTTGGTTATCATTTTCTTTCCTCGAGTATCTTAAATATGTGGCTCCATTTTTTTTTCTACCAAAAGTGTTGTTTTCAAAAAAATATTTGATAATCTAATGTTTCTTTTTCATGTAAGGATGCTTTCGATCTACCAAAAGATCTGCCAACTCTTTTGGGTTACTGAACTTCTCTTTCTTTTATTTAAAGCCCAGTAATTTCACTGGAATATGTCTCAGTCAATCAAGGTCAACATTGTAAGGTATGTAGTGTTCTCTCAGTATATAATTTCAAATTTGTTTTTTTGCGTCAAGAACGTTTCCTTGTAGTTTTTAGTACTTCTTATGTTGGTTTCTTTCCTTTTGATTTCCTCTCCTAAATACTTTTATTATCCACATGATGTACCTTCTTTGCCTACCAGTGTGTCATTTTTTCTTGAATCTTTTTAATGTTTATTTTAAATTTATTTTTAAATTTTTTAAAAACTGCCCCTCTGTTTATCTTCTCTTTCCCTTAAAGTATTATTTATTGCGTTGATCCACTCTGTTTCTTCTAGTTTAGATTTTTTTTTTTGGTGTACCTTTTATTTCTAAACATAATTTCTGGGTTTTTTCTAATGTCTTTTAGCTTGATTGGAAAGGGTACATTTCAATTCCAGTCTACTTTAGGAATACATTCCTCCGGTGTGTTTTCATTATCTATAGGGATGCTATTGTCCAGATTTATTTTTAAATAATAACTTCGTATAGGATTTGATCTTGATACTTTTCTGAGGTTTTTTTTTTTATGTTAAATTAGTTTACCTGAATGTTTTAGAATAAACTCACAGTTCAGGGAGTCTTTCCAAATTCTTAGAGCTTCCTTTTTTGTTGTTTATATAAAATGTCAAAAAGTATGATGGCTTGCTTTCTGAGATATTCCGATTCTGTTCCCCTCCCTCACTTTAGTCAGGACCTTTATTTCTCTTTATCTCCATCATCTCTATCCTGCTTAATTTTAAGTATCTGTTGGCTTTGGGTTTATTTTATTTCCATGTCTGTCAGATACACATTGCTTACCTTGGATTCTTCTGGCACAGACTTGACAGCCCACACATTTTGTGACTGTTGATAGTGTTTATACTTAAAGGGAACACTTTGTTGCTTATTTCTGCTGTAAATACTGTCCACGGGTTTTCACTTTCTATCTACTTGCTCTGACTGCTTTTAAGTGGGAGTTTAGGAAGATCTAAAAACTACATTTCTATTCTTGCTGCCGTCTTCCCAGAATTTTCCAAAACATTTTTCATTTAGATTGTATAAAATTCAAACTTGAGTCTTTCACGCAGTCTGTAAGGTAGATATCAAAAGCAGGTGGTGGTAGTGGTGGTCGTGGTGGTTGCTGCTGCAGTTGCTATTGTTTTTGAACAGAGAGTTTTAAATATTTTCAAATAATTGTCAACATTTAACAACAACAAGATTGCAAATACAAGTTCAGATTTCTGACTTTTCTGGAAAAAACTAAAAGTTCTGGAAACTTGGCCTATTATTTCAACATAGCAGCCATGGGCTGGATTGCACAGTGGTGATCCCATTCAGAGGGTGTGTGCTCCGTCTCACCGCAGTCCTATTCCAGCTGGCTTCACCTATTTACGGTATCTGCTTGACCCCATAGGCTTGCGACCTCTGAACTATTGGGATTCTGAGTGTGTTAATTTCCTCCAACCGCTACAATGAAGTACCACAAACTAGGAGGCTTAGAACAACAGAAATTTATTGTCTCATAGTTCTGGAGGCCAGAAGTCTAAAAGCAACGTGTCAGCAGGGCCATGCTCCCTTCACAGTCACTAGGGAAGGATCTGTTTCAGACCTGTCCTAGATTCTGTCCTAGATTCTGGTAGTTCCTTGGACTAAGGCAGCAAATTCCCATCTTCACATGGTGTTCTACCTGTACGCGTGTCTGTGTCCAAATTGCCCCTTTTTATAAAGACACCAGGTAAGTGGATTAGGGGCCCACCCTACCCCAATGTGACCCTATCTTTATTGATAAGGTTTCCATCTTCTGTCTTGTGTTTTTGTCATTACCATGAGAATAAGGTGTCTGGGCTCCCACAGAAGGAAAGTGAAAAACACAGGACAGAGCTGTGTTTCCAAACAAGGTTTCCAAATGAGGTCACGTTCAGAAGTAACTTAGGGTTAGAATTTCAACATTTGAACGGGGTAGGGGCACAATTTATCCTACAACACTGGGCTTCTCCAGTTTCTCTTTGGGAGAGAATCAATAGGCCCTAAGGTCCCTTGAGGCCCTAGAAAAGTTCAAACCCAAACCTACATTTCTCCAAGCATTTTTGGTGAAACATCTTCTCATTGAGAGTGGTAACCTATTAACTGTATTTCTGCAAGGCAGTTTTGAGTGTTCCTAGTCAGCCTGTTGTTAAACCAGATGGGGAGGCATCTCCAGATAAAACTGGTAAGAGAGGAAGAGCAGATAGACAGGAACAGCTTTCTTTACCAATTAAGTCTGAGCCCACACCAGCCCACACTGCAAACTAATCTCACTTCACTTACTTTTCTTAGATAGCGAGAATAACACATTGAGTTAAACCTAGAAAAGACAAGGGATCCAGCCAAGGTCACACAGAGAGATGGGAGAGCAGAACCCTCCTGGATCCAAATTACAATCCAAAATCATCATATAATATGAATCATCCTTGAAGCATGACTTCTAGAGGGGAGCTTTGGCAGGCCCATCCTAGGCAGACCCATGACTTAGCGATGTTTATTTCAAACAATCCCACTCCCTTGAGTCCAGCTGAACAGCCCAGCTGTGCCTCTGTCACAGTGGGACAGAATCCTGAGGTACTATATCATCATTGTATGGTTTTGGCTGGCATCACCAACATCTGCTATTTTATTGATTCCATATTTTTATTTAGCTTCCTTTTTTTCTTTATGTAAATACATATCTTAAAATTTATTTAAGCATATATACTTCAAATTTTAAAATCATATCACAACTATAAGTGTAAAAGTAGTATCTATCCCCTTGTTATAACCAGAAAGTAGCTATAAAAGCAAATACTTTAAAAACTAAATAACATTATTAAATTCTTGCTAGATACTCTTGCCTACCTGAAAAATTTGAACCTGAGGCGTTTTCTCTTCATTAAAGTAAAAAATATCAGCAAATGTTGGTACCTGAGACTTTCTTCTTCAAGTTATCAGCAGGACTAATGAAGAAGTAGAATAACTCTCCCCCTGTGTGATTCAGTGTTTTTCAAAGTCCTGTCTGAGTCTTTTCTAGATCTCCTTGGGTACACCCATGGCATTCTATCCAGTGTTGAGGAAACATTGACACAATAGAAAGAGAACTGGAGGAAGAATCATTAGTGCCACTAAGTCACTTTCCTATATCAGTCAGCAGTTGGCATGTAACAACCATCCCAAAGCTCAGGGGCTTAAAACAACGTTTATTATTGCAATTCATGCAACTGTGGGTCAGCCAGAACTCTGTTAATCTGGGCTTGGATTGATCACATGAATGTGGGTTGGATGGGCCTTTGCTTGAGGCTGGGCTTGGCTAGGGCATGTTAGCTGGGGCACTTCTGTCCTGTGTTTCTTACTTTCTCCTGTGGGAGCTCAGATACCTTTTCATCCTGGTAATGGCAAGAACACAGACAGCAGATGGAAATTTGAAAGGCTTCATAATGCACAGGCATGTCGCCATTTCTGCCTCATTTTACTGGCCAAAACAAATATCACAGGTAAATGGAGAATCACCTCTTTTGGGGGAAAAACTGCAAAGGGCATAGATACTGGGAGGACAATAATGCAATTTCCCACATTAATGCAATCTCTTTCATTATTTTACAAAATTTTCCACTTATAAAATAATGACTTTGGACTACTTCAGAGATCTTCAGTCCTTCTGCCTTGAGAGACTCTTTACTTCCACAAGTTCCAAATTCTGATAGACTTTTACATCTTAAGCTGCATTTAGTAAGGTGCAATTTCTTTCAGGCTTTTTGAAATAGTACTGCCTTCTGGGACCATTCAAAACTATGGGATTAGGTGTCCTTTAAGTATCTAACATTCCATATTTCCAAGATTCTACAAATCTACAAAGCAATTATTCTAAGATTGTATTCTTTTTAAAATATTTGGGATTCTAGTATTGTTTTGTTGTTGTTGTTGTTGTTGTTGTATACTTCTAGAACTCAACAACTGGTCAATGAAATTGCGTTTCCAAAGAATCTGTTTGTATTTCTGAGATTCTCTGAATTTGTTTTCCATATTTAAAGATTGCATATGCTAGTATATCTTAAGATATTAGCGGCACTTTTTATATCCTTTGTCCTATTTGCTTATGCAAGATAAAGTCTATTTTAGTGAGAGTTCTGTGTGCACTTGAAAAGAATGTGCATTATGCTGTCGTTGGGTGTTCTACACACGTCAGTTAGATACAGTTGTTTGATGGTGTTCAGTTCTACATCCTTGCTGATTTTATGTTTATTAATTCTATTGATTACTGAGAGGTCAGCATTAAAATCTTCAATAATAATTGTGGATTTGTCTTTTTCACCTTTCAGTTCTGTCAGTTTGCTTTCTGTTTTGTAAAGTTCTTTTGTTTTGTGCATACACATATTAGGATTGTTTTTCCTTCTTAGTGGATAGACAAATTTATCATTATTTAATGTTTTTCTTTATTACTAGTAATATTCTTGACTCTGAAATTTACTTTGAAATTAATATAGTCACTGATGAATGTGGTTTTCTTGTGATTAGTGCTTTCATGGTATATTACTTTTCATCCTTTCAATTTTAACCTACAAATATCATCACATTTAATGTGAACTTCTTGTGGATAGCATAGAAGCCATTTCTGACTTTTGATTTGTACTTTTATACCATTTATATTTAATGTACATTTATGTACATTTAATGATATGTTTGGATTTAAGTTTATAATTTTATTTTTTGTTTTGCGCTTGTTCGCTCTAATTTCATTCCACCGTTTTTCCTTTCCCTTTTTTTTCTTTTTTTTTGGTTTTTTGGACATGTTTTAGTGTTCCATTTTAATTTATATGTTGTGTTTTTTACTATCTCTTCATATAGTTATGTTTAGTGGCTGTTCTATTGCTTGAAGTATACATACTTGTCAAAGTCTACTGAGAATCAATACTTTATTACTTCGAGTGAAATGTAGAAACCTTACCATCATAAATGTGTTTACTCTCCTCCCTTTATATTATAGTTGTTTTATATTACATCTACATACATCAAAATTTCCAACAATGTTCCAAGTTTCATTTTTAGCTGTCAAAATATTTTAAATAACTCAAGAGAAAAAATGGTTCATTATTTTTAGAAAGATATTTACCATTTTATAATCATTATTACTATTTATATTGTTCTTCCTTCATTCCTGATTTTCCAAATTCCCTTCTGTTTGAAGAACTTCCTTTAGCAATTTTCTTAGACCAGGTTTACTGGCTATGAATTCTCTTAGTTTTCTTTAGCCAGAGAATGTTTTTATTTTACCTTAATTCCTGAAGGTGATTTAAGCTAGATATAGAAATCTGAGTAGACAGGCCTTTCTTTTAGCACATTAAATACGTAGTTCCATGTCCTTCTCATCTCCATGGCTTCTGATGTAAAGTTTGCAGCCAAAAATGTAGAGAAAAAGTATTATAGGGGATATCATACAGTTAGTAAAAATAGTATGTTATTTTTCTGGATTTTGTATTGCTTGTGATATTTATCAGCTTTTTAAAATTTGTAATTTATTTTCATTTTCTTCTCACATTCTAAATAAATATTCATATTTATACCTAAATGTATAGTCATAATTTTTTCTCTTTCTTAATGAGGGTCACTCAAAATGGTATAAGGTTTAGATCTCACACAAACTAGATCAAGATTCGCTTCCAAACACCATCTTAGCCTTCTATCTCTTCAAGGAGATATCAGGGTGAAGAACGACAGGTATTATCTGAGTCCCAGCCAGAGCCCTCCTTGGCTCAGTACAGAGCTGAAAAATTCTACACAAGGTACCTAGGCAGACAGGTAGCCTCCCACAGATTCCCACAGGTAAGAGAATTGATGTGAGCCAGTTACCTGAATGGGGCACAGCTGAGGCATCAAAGGCCAGCCATCCAATTGAAATTCCGAATGAGGAGGGCACAGCAGGAGCAGCCAGCATGGCTGCAGAACTAGATACATCACATGTAGATAAGATGCTCCCTCCCATTCTGGGATTATGTGAGTCCCTCAGGATTTAGACATAATCCAATAAGGAAGAAGACTATTAAATTGTCAGAGATTTTAACCTGTCTCTACTCTCCTTCCCTCTCCCACCTCTGCCTAGCATCTAGATCTTCCCACTCTTTTGCCCATAATAGTCCAAGCACACCCCATCTCAACTTCAGGGCCTTTGTATTTCCTGTCCCCTCACCCATAAGGAACTTTATTCCCTAGGTCTTCATGGGCCTCATTCCCTCACATCTTCCAGGTCTCTAAATAAAAGTTGCCTCATTGGGACATGTTCTCTGACCCCCTGAATAGAATAACACAGATTGCAGAATTTCCTACTTCATCACTGCCTGTCCCATTTTCCTCTGTTTGATTTTTCCTTAAAGCATTTTCCTTAAAGTCTTACTGTGTGATAAATGCTCTGTCTACACATTCTACCTATATTTATTTGTTTTCTCTGTCTCTTCCACTGGAATACAAATTAAACTCCATAGTGGCAGAGATTTTATCTGTCATATAAGGTTATCTCCTATTCCTTAAAAAAAGAAAGAAAATATCTAAAAAAAGAAAGAAAGAAGGACAATACCTGGTACCTAAAGGTCCTTGATAAACATTTGTTGAATGAATTAACTAATTAAATCAGCTCCCTGTATTAATAGAAGCTAATAAATCAAGTTTATATAAGGAAAAATAAAGTTATATTTCCTAGAATTTGTGCCTGGCTTGTCTATGCTTGGTGCTTAGACTTATTTTTCAGAGTCTTACTGTGTATAAAATTCTACAGTCTGCTCTGTATTGGTTTCAAAGTTTCTATAATACTGTGATTCTCTGTGTCTGTGTCAAAGATCCTGGACATCGTGACCTTAGTGGCTCTGGACAGCTCACCCGGAAATAGAAAGCTGGATCTTAATGACTCCAAGATGTACAGGATAAGCCAAGGGCACCCAGCTTGAGTTCACACAGAAGTTCCAGCTTGGAGGGATAATTGGAAAGATTATCACCAGGAAATTGTTTACAGCACAAGCAAGCTCCAGACATGCTCATCACCACCCCTCAACCCTGCTTGGTTTTTATTTCACATTAAGTGGTTTTCTGAGCAGAGAAAAGGGTAGAACTCTGCTTAGTTTGGTAGACTTATGTAGCTCCAAGGACAAAAAAGGGGAATCCACAGAGGTCAGAGATGTTTAGGCCCTCATGAGACCTTGGGTGCATACAAAGCTATAGGATAGTTGGTCCAGGGCCAGCACACCCACATGCCCATGGGAGCCAGGCAGGTGACCTAAACAAGGGAAGATGGCCTGATGAAGGCCAAGGCAGACAGAACATCCATATCCCTTCTCAGGAGGGAAGCTGTGACCAATTTTTGCCAAACAGGGATGCCAATGTGGCCAGATTTTCTGATTTCTCATTAAAAGCCAGAAATCCAAATTTATATGCGAAATTTCCCAATTTTAAATGTTGGAAACAGAATCAAAAAATTTGTAAAGCACTATTTTCTCATTAATATTTCCATGTAACAAGCCATTCCAAATGTAATGACGTAAAGAAACTATTTATTATGTCCATGGGTTCTCTGTGTCAGAAGTCTGGACAAGGCACAGTGGGAATGGCTTAACTCTGCTCCACAATGTCTGGGGCTTCAGCTGGGAAGACTCAAATGGCTGGGGCTAGAATCATCCAGAGGCTTCTCTGTTCACATATCTGGTGCCTGGGCTAGGATGACTCAAAGGCTAGGCTCAGCTGGAGTGCCTACACGTGGCTTCTCCATGTGGCCTGGGCTTCTCACAACATGTGGCTGGTTTTTGAGACAGAGTATCCAGAGAGCAAGCACTGCACATCCAGAGAGAAAGCACTCAAGGATGGCCTTTTATGGTGTAGCTTTCAGTCCCATAGTGTCACTTCTATCATACTCTACTGGTCAAAGGAGCCACAAACCCACCCAGATTCAAAAGAAGGGGTACAGAGACCCCACCTCTTGATGAGAGGAGCATTGGATAATTTGCAGCCATTTATAACAACACTCCTCATGTGGCCATGCTAAATGGGTCTGCAGGCTGTATTTGGCCTGAAAGTTGCTGGCAGCATCTTTGAAGGGCAGAAATGGATGAAGGAAGACCTAGCTCATACAATGAAGTGAAGACTAACAGTGACATCCCCAGAGTACAGATACGAATATGAAGCCAAAAGCAGAGGGGTGTCTGTCTGGCTAGGCTTTCCTTGGAACACACAGCCAAGTAGAATCTCTGGTCTAGACTTCAATCCATGCACCATCACAGTGCCTTGATCACAGCCATCCTGTCCACAGACTCGGGCCCATACCAAGCCACAGCCTGACCACAATCCAGTCCTCTCCATTTTACTGCTAACCACACCTCCTTTGTTCTCTCTACCTCCTTCCTTACCATTCCTTTCTCACTCATGGCCTTCCTTCCTGTTACCATCCTTATACCTCTTCTGCATCCTTAAAGTTTTCTTTAAGGTTTAGCTTATGACGCCTCCTCTGAGTTCACACAGAAGTTCCAGCTTGGAACTTCTGAGGAGCCTTGACTACTTGTCTCCATAGTGAACTCTCTCTAACTTTATATGACTAGATAGTGGAGCAGAACATTTCCCTGGAATGCAAATTCTCAGACACCCCCTCAGACCTATTGAATCAAAAACTCTGGAACTAAGACCCAGTTATCCAGGTTTTAACAAGCCCTCTCAGTAAGATGTTGATGCACTTCAAGTTTGAGAACCACAAGTCTAAGTCAACCATGTTTGTTCCTTTCTCTTGACCAGCAATTAGCTTAGGAAGAAACACTGAACAAAATTCTGGAAAGATATGTGAAGGGAATCTGGAGGGAGGGGGCTCTCTGGGAAGTTTTTTCGTTCTTAACAAGAGACATAGGATGAAATGCTGTACCATTAAGATGCTTTTAGTTTCAAGCAATAAGAAATCCAGCTAAAGGGGCTTAAATAAATAGGGGTTTTGTTCTTCTCACTTTCAAGAATTCTTGAGGTAGGCAGTGGTTAGCATTGCTTTGATGGCTCAGCAAAGTCTGTGATTCCCTTGGTCTTTCCTTCTGAACACAAGAAGACTGCCACATGTGGCTGTCACATCATATTCCAGGCAGGAGGAAGAAATGAAGAAGGCTGCTGCAAGAAATGTCTGTCCCTCTTATTGGAGAAAGTGGAGGCTTCCACATATGTCTCATTGGCCAGAATTGGCCACATGGGGACCTCTAGCAGTAAGGAATGCTAAGAAAGTGGGGAGTTGGTTTTTCCAATTTCTATAATGGAGGCAGGCAAAGAAGGGTTGGGGCATGATATATGGTGAGCGAATCCACAGGGTCTTCTCACTGAGTTACATTCCAGGTACTCTGAGCTAAAAAGCTTCCTAACTGGAAGTGTTAACCTGCTTCTTCCACAGTAGTTGGGGTATTAATAAAATGGTTCAGGAGTCAGGCCTGGGGTCAGCTTGCAAACTAATTGAGCCTCCATCACAGTTGTTACAGATTTCTCCAACATGTCTGTCTATTTCTCTTATCTTTTGCAGAATCCTTCTTCATGGAATATCAAACAGAGAGGCTCTCAGAATTTACCAAAAGGTGCAAACAGTTCAGGTGCTAAAGTGGAAGAGACCCAGGGCTAAATGTTGGTCTGTCACTTCCACACGGTGTGACCTTGAGTAAGTGGTTCTTCCTCTCTGAGACTTAGTTTCTTCATCTATGAAATGGAGCTACTGAGAGCCCTTAACTCCCCCGAAAGAGGTAATGATGATGATGAAATGAGATCAACCACAAAAGAGCAACATCCTCAGTGCTTAGTACTAAGGTACATGTTCAGTGAACTGGTACCTGTTAATGATGTCATTATTATCAATTATATTAGCACAAGCCTGCTGTTGTGGAGTTGAGGAGGTTGCTGTTCAGACGTCAGGACATGGGAAATTAGCGGGCAGGTTTCCTATTACACCTGCCTTAGCAAAACGCAAAAACAAATTCTCATTAGTGCGTCAGTCATTTCCATGTAAGCGAACTTCACTGTAAGCATGAACATGATATCCTTGAGTATAGGGGAAGAAGATGCCTTCTCCCATAGCTCCTTTATCAGAAGCTCAAGCGCCGTGAAAGAGAGGAGGTCAGTGACTGTCCCCACTTCCAGGACAGACAGAGGTGGCTAGCATTCTGAACTGCCCTCCACACTTCCTGACATTTGTGGTTTAATCAAGTCCCATTAATCCCTCCCAGTTTCAAAGCCCGACACAGGAACCACAGACTCCCACGGGCCTCTGACGGGAATCATGCGGCTAAAGCCAAGGGGAACTCTTTGAAAGGTAATTAGTGTCCTTTGAATCCAAGGCCCTTTGATTTTGTTTCCTGGCTTTAAATGGTCACAGGAGATTTTGCGGCAAGGGAAAACATAAAGGCAACAGCAACAGCCCCTTATGGGGCCTTCTGCTGCCTCTCTATTTTCAGTCTAAGAGAGGACAATTGTGAATGTGGTCAAGGGTAGATGAATTGTTGAGTCATACGGGGGCTATTCATTCAGGTGCACACACTATGTGCCAGGCACCATACTAAACACTGGATGTGCAGTTTTCATTAATCATTCATTTGTTCAATCATTCATCTATTAAGATCTCTGTGTCAAACACCGAGCTAGGCCCCAGGGCTGTAAATTTATTGTTTAGTGAAACAGGCAAACAGTAAACAAGTAAATAAATAAAAATAATTGCTATTGTGAATAAAGTACCAAGAACTAATTAAACTGGGTGTTCATTCAGAGAACAGAGAATATCTTTACATGGGTAGTTAGGGGAGGCCACTCTGAGGAGAGAACAGTACCAGTGGGCACCATGATATATATGAGCCAGTTATTTTATACAGGACCATAGGGGGTAATGTATGACACAAGTTTGTATTGGTTGCCATGACAACCCACAGACTTTTATCAGGGTCCTCAGAGGAAAGCTTAAGGAAACTTTCTTAAGAAAAGGAGTCAGTATAGGCTATTGTAACAACTTTGAAGTCTTAAAAAAGGTGGATTTTTTGCTTTACACATCTAACATGGCTTGCGTGTGGCTTGGCTCACACCATCATCCTCACTCTAGGACCCAGTTACTATGACAGCGGGGGGAGAGAATTCTGGAGTCTTGAACCTGCTATTAGATGCTCTAGCCTGGAAGAGACATCTGTTACTTTTACCTACAAACATTGACCAGATCTTGTCACATAACCCCAACCCAATCACAAAAGAGACTAAGAAGTACCATCACACGTGCCATGCCCAGGAGAACCATATGTGTTTGGTAAACACTATTAAGGATGACCTTTGCGGGTAACTGTGGACTAAGTCTTGCATCAGAGAAGTAGGACATGTGAATTGCAGAGGAGCAGAATATGCAAAGGCATAGAGGCCTAAAGTAATTTGGAGTGTTCAGGTAGCTGGAGTGCTGGCAGGGCTGGAAATAGAGTGGAGAGGTAGTCACAAAACCCTATGGAATGGTAGTATTATTATCTCCATTTTGAGATGAGAAAATTTAGTTCTTAGCTGGTGAGTGGTGGAGCTAATATTTGAATCCACATGATCTCACATGTGACAATAGGGTGGCAGTAAATAACAGCTGCTGCAAGATCTAAATTCTTCATCTCTAAGTCACATTGTCTTTAAGATAGGGAGGGGCCAGATTGTAAAAGATCTTTAATGCCAAACTAAGGAGGTTGACTTCCACAAGCCAAGTAGCAACATTTGTAAGGTGTGGTGGTTATAGTTGTTTAAAATGTGTATACTTTATATGTATATTAAATACACAGAAATAATCTTCTCTCCGAATAAGAAATATGGTACCCTTGATTCTTTCTAAAGTGGAAGGCCCTCTGAGTGTATCTTTTATTTGTCCTCTTTTAATATAGATGAGGCTTCAGAAACGCAGAAGTATTTCTTTCCAGTAAGGAAACAGCCTAAGGATACTTATTAATTATCACTAAAATCCAATTTCCCTATCAATAATCAATAACGAATGTTGGGGAATGTGATAAACTAAAAGAGTCATATCCCATGCAAAGAAGACAGTTGCTATTCACTGCCACCTGTTGTTACATATGGAAATGTGGTGTTATTTAGATTATTTAGATATTTTAGATATTTTGTGAAATCTCCCAATTTAAAATAATTGACTTAAAGCATGGTGCAAACCTAAGAAAATACACCTTCAGATCAAAATGTTCATGGGAACATGAATTTGCATCCTTCATATGGTAGTCAGCTTCTAAGATGGCCCCACTGATCCTACCTCCTGGTATTTATTCTCTTGGGATGTACTTTCCTACATTGAATTAGGAGTAGCCTATGTGATCAGTAGAATATGACAGAAGTGACAGTATGTGGCTTCTGAACCTAGCTCATAAAGCCATTGATCTTGTTCTCTTAAATTACTCACAGAGGAGACAGCAGCCACTGTGCCGTGAGGACACTAAAGCTATCCTTTATTGAGGCCCATGTAAAGAGGGACTGAGGCCCCCAGCCTATGTCCAGCACCAACTGGCCAGCCATATGAGTGAGCCTTCTTGAATGAGAATCCTTTAGCCCCATTCAAACCTTCAGATGAGTGCAGATTCTAGCCAATTAGAACTTCATAAAATACCTGAGCCAGAATCACCCAGCTGAGCTGCTCCCAAATTCCTGACCTGTAGAAACCATGAGAGATAATACATGACTATTATTGTGTTAATCTAGGGGTTGACAAACTTTGTTCTGTTAAGGGCCAGATAGTAAATATTTCAGTCTGTGTGGACCATATAGTCTATTAAAATTACCCAACTCTGCATAAGCAACCATAGATCATACACAAATGAATGGGCATGGCTGTGTTCTAATAAAACTTTATTTATAAGAACAAGCAAAGGGGTAAATTTGGCTTGAGGACGGGTTTGCAAACCTCTACTTAAGAACATTAGTTTGCAAAGACACTTTATTTTGTGAATTGTTATGCAGCAATATGCAACTAACCCATTTCTTGAATTTGTGGAGTGACCTGAATACTTCTCATTCAGACAAAGTTCAGTCAGTGATTTGGAGGCAATTAGATGCTCCTGGCAGGGCAAGTACCAAAGGGCAATGGTCCCTGAAAGAGATGATGCGCAGAGGACTGGGTGAGGAACTGCATGTAATCAGGTGATGGCATAGCTGTCTTTTGTGCTTCCTGCTAATTAACATCATAAGAATGATATAAAGGCCATAAAGGAGAAAATTCCCTTTAATTCTCCCTGCACTGTCTAGTGCTGACCTGAAATCATTTCAGTAATGAGCAAATGAGACAAATGAGGAGAAAGCCTTCCCCCTTCCCCAGTGCTATGAAGAGTATGCAGAGCCAGCATGGGGCTAGTGCTTAAACTGTTAACAAGGTTGTCAGTGCTAACTGAGTCATGAGCTTGGAATAAAGAAATTCCTTGAAGAGGGTTCTAGGAACACTGCCTGTACCAAGTCTCTCTGCTCCTTCCATGTGCCCTCTGCAGCCTGTTCCTCACAGTCCCTCTGAGGATCCAGTTCCCATCCCTGCTGGGGTCAAGGTTGCAGCTGGGCCAGCTCACAACCTGGAATAGATCTGAGCCTAAAACACCTGTACATGTGTTGGGTATGGCAACAGAGGGAGCAAGATGCTCAGGAGCTCAGGGATGTGGGAGAGAGACAGAGGACAGAGAAATAATGGAGAGGATAAAAAGGAGGAAAGAGGAAGGAAAAGAGAATCAAATAGTCCAGGAGAGGTTGGATACAGGATTCAAACAATGTCATCAGAATCTGGCTTCTCTCTGGGTCCATCTCTGTGGATCCCATTCTGCAGCAACCTAGGTAGCTCTAGCTTTTGGATTCCAGAGCTACACAAAATGATGACAATCTTCCAGGAATTCCTGCAGCAGTTTGGGAATTCATCTCAGGTCACAAGATTGCATACTTAAACCTATAACTGTGACCAGGTGAGCGTAGGTCCAGTGCTCCATTCCCAGATCTCTAGGACTGAAGGAAGGGAACCAGGGTGTTTTCCAGAAGAAAGAGGAATGGATGCTGGGAAGATGATGTCAAAAACTATAAATTTCTCCTTTAGAGTTTATTGACTGGTCAAGAATTTCTTTTTTGATCCCTTTATTGTACAAAAGGGAGATCAGGTTCAGAGAGGAAAAGGGTGTGCCTGTGGTCACACAGCTTGTTAATGATGCTATGGACTAAATAAAAATGGATATGTTGAAGCCCTAGCCTCTAATGTGATGCTTTTAGCAGGTGGAGCCTTTGGGAGGTAATTAAGTTTAAATGAGGTCATGAGTGTGGGAGCCCCATAGTAGGATTGGTGTCCTTGTAGGAAGTGGAAGAGACCAGGGTCCTCTCTCTTTTTGCCTATCCTGTGTGAGGACACAGCAAGAAATCAGCCATCTGCAAACCAAGAAAAGGGCTGTCACTGGACAATGAATCTTCTAGTACTTTGATTTTGGACCCCTCAGCTTCTAGAATTGTGAGAAATGAGCGTTTGTTATTTAAACCCAGTTTATGGTGTTTTGTTATAGCAGCCCAAAGGGGGTTGAGACAGTGACAAAGCCTAAGCACAATTCTAGGCCCTGCTTTCTGGCAACTGTTTCCTCAGGCACAGGGCCAAATGAACCAGGCTGCAATGGAGCCAAAGGGTTCTGAGGTCACTAGGGAAGATTTCCAGGGTCGGGGCCGTGAGGTCTTTGTGCAAGGGCTTGAAGGGTGGGCAGAGTTTGTACGTGTAGAGAGCAGAGAGGATTACAAGGCTTCCTTTGGAAGGAGCTCTCTCTCCCTGGTTCTCTGTCCTTTGAGGATCTAACAATCTGGTGGGGGAATAAGACAGGTGGATAGGCAGTTACAAGAGTTTAACCAGGGTATTATTTAATAAGCATTATAAAGGGGAGTGGTGTCCTTTCCCAGCTTGGGGAGATCAAAGAAGCTTCTTGGTGGCAATGATATTTGAGCTGAATTTTGAAAGATGAGCACCAGTTAACAAGAGAAGAAAGGCCTTCCCAGTGATGCGAACATCATGTATGAAGGCACAGAAGCACAAAAACTCATGATGTGGTTGTAGAACAGTATGTAGCTCCCTACAGCTTGATGTGCCAGAGAAAGGTAGGTGATGAGGCTGTGGACATCAGCAGGCCCGGATGGCACAGCCAGTGTCTGAGGCTGACCAGAGCCTTGACTTTATTCTTCTTGCTCTGAGGGAAGGGCATGAGAGGATTATAAAATGGGCATTGACCACTTGTAAATATGCAAGTGGCTTTGATCTTGGGAGGGATGAAGGTGGCACAGGTGTATAATTCAGGCCCAAAGTGAAGTTTGGGAGGATACTTGGGTCACCTTTGTTATCAATCCAAATTGTGTAAAACATCTGTGCGGAGGGGACTGAATAACTTGGCATTTTCTTCCTGGAAGATAGTCAGGCAATATGAGCTAAAGCCTAAAACACACATATTCTTCAACCTTCAAATTCTATTTTTAGGAACTTATCCTAAGGAAATCAATAAACATGAGGGCAAAGATTTAGTTTCAAGGATGTTCATTGCAACACTTTATCTAGGAAATAGCTGGAAACAATCTTAATGTCCAACAATAGGAGCCTGTCTATCTAAGGACTGGAGCCCTGACGATGGACTATTCTTTACTCGTCCAATAATAGGAGCCTGTCTATCTAAGGACTGGAGCCCTGATGATGGACTATTCTTTACTCGTCCAATAATAGGAGCCTGTCTATCTAAGGACTCGTTTGATCTGCTGCTGTAGTAAATATGGACAGTTCCCAGATGTTTGTCCATGGGCCAAAGCTTCTCAGTAAAAAGTTTTTGCTAGTCAGACATGGAAAATCAGAAAAAAGAGACAATAGTAAGATGTCCATAGAATTTTTCTTATCTGTAACATCTGTTCTACTTCTGTGGCTTGATGGTGTTAACTTCTTACTTCTTTCCAAGATGCACATAACAAAAAATCTGATTAGTGGCAGCATACACAAATACGGGCTTATTTTTTCACTTTAAAAGAAGTCTGGAGGTAGTGATTACTGGGGACATTTCAGCGCTGACCAATGCTACACAGGTTGGCATCTCTGTGATTGCCCTTTCTCTCATAGTCCCAAGAAGGTTGCCACTGTTCTTGGCATTGTATTCATGTTCAAGGTAGGAAGAGGGGAGATGAGATGGAGCCAGTGATGTTTCCCCTTTTACAGGAAAGCAAAACCTTTCTCATAAGTCTCCAGCAGACTTTCTCTACGTCTCATTAGCTAAATTAGGTCACAGAGCCACTCTTAGCTGCAAGGGAATCTAGGAAATCAACAAGTTGGCAAAAGGGAATGAGATTACCATGTTGGGTCTGTAAATGATGATTAATTGCCTGGGACAGAGTGCATGGGCCCTCAAACAAAACCAAGAAAGATAGAAAGAGATAGGGTTATAGGAAGTGTCTACTGAGAGGGCAGCTAGCCATGCCTGCCACATCTGATGAAAAGCTGACTACGCTCAACTGGGGCTCTGTGATCTGCTAAGTAACCCGTGACAAGGTGGAATTTACTGGTCCATGAAATGTTAAAGATTAGGAAACAGTGGGATAGATTGTTGGTTTCCAAACCAGATTTCTGTGTTGCCTGGAGTTATTTAAGGTCCTGTTTGGGTGAGAAGGTGGTGAGATGGGGTGGCGGTACTAGCCACAGATCTTCCTTTAACCCTTCCTTCCACATTCATCTAAATAAATTGAGTATCCATATAAAATTCCACTTGATGTATGTGTTTATCTGTGTATTTGTGTGTGTGTGTGTGTGTGTGTGTGTGCATCTTTAGGCATACACATACTTATACATAAGTGTGCATTTTAGATAGAAGGATAGATTGATACATCTAGAAAGATAGACAGCAGCTATTTCAAACTGGTGATTTTTGGAGTCTAAGTCATTATTTAAAACCTCTCTGACTTTTAAATATCTTTACACTGGCTGCATACTCTCTACTGCTCTAGAGAGTCAAACATTCCTGATATTTCTAATATCACAATTCAGTTATAATAATTTTCATATAAATTAATTCTCCCTACTCACATGTTTATATGTTCCTGAGTATACCCAGCATTAACAATGGCTCTCTCTGGGTCTTGGGTAGTTTTTAATTTTTCTTTTTTTCTGGTCTGGCCTGTCTGATTTTGATAAAATAAACAGACGTGGCTTTTGTAATAAAGGAAAAAGACGCCATTTTAATTAAAAAGCAATAACAATGTGGCCTGTGATCCTGTGGGCTGTTTGGGCCATGCTCCATCAGCCCCCACTGAGCCTGGCTCTCTTAGCTGCTGCTGCCCCATCCTGCCTCAAATGTGTCGCCAAGTGAGTGACTGGAGCCCTGGCCTTGCCCTATGAGTGAGGCTCTTCCCAGAGGTGTGAGTGGGAGACGAGGGGTGGACAACCTCCGAAGAATGAGGCTTTCCTGGAAGGATTTGTGAACCCAGTTGGGATCTGAGGTCCTTTCAAAAGCTAAACTCAAGTGTGGGGGATATGATTCCTGCAAACGCCAACTGCTTTACTCCAATGACTGGGGCTGTTGATAGATATATTGCTTTAAGCTAATGTGGTATTATCACACCACAATTCCACTCTCAGCTACTGAAAGTCACCAGGACAACATCTGGTTTGAATCTTTTCTCATTATAATCTAAAAAAAAAAAAAAAGCTGAAATCTAAGCCACCCCTTAACACTCTATATCTCTTCCTCCTTTCTTCCTTTCTTTCCCCCTTCTTTTTTTTCCTTGCACTCAGAAAACTTTATACCAGGTCTGAGAGTTTAGAAATTGTCCAGCCTAAGTGCCCTTCTGTCCATTCTACAGATGAGAACACTGAGGCCCAGGAGAAACAGGGATGATATCACAAACCTTCCCAGTGACCTGTTAAGTGACCTGCTAAGCAATCTGTGGCAAGCAACTTGAGTCTCTCAGTTTCCTAATCTACAAGGCAGGGTGGTGCTGACACTCCACTCTCTATTACTTTAGAGGGCTGTCTGCGATGGGCAGATAGGATAGTGGGCAGGAAGGGCCTGGGGAAAAGCAAGGCTATTATCACTGTTGTTCAAGGGCTTCTAGTTAATTGGTGGCAGAATTAAGCCTTTCTGGAACTCAGGAATCCCCTGATTTCTATTTGTAGCATCCTCTATGTTTTATGAATAGGGCAGCATCACAGATAAGAGAAACCTTCTGCAGTCAAGCTATGGCCTCAGACAAGCACATTACTCTATCTTAGTTTCCAGATGTGAAAAATGGGAGTGATAATAGGGCCTACCTAACAAACTTGTTAGGAGGATGGAGGGAGAGCCTGTGTGCACAGAGTTAGAATTTATCACAGCGAGCAGGTGTGCACAAACAAGGCAGAGTATTTGCTTTCACGAACTGATCTGCCTTTCTTGACGTTTGATGGCAGCACACCTTGCAGTGTGTGTGTGTGTGTGTGTGTGTGTGTGTGTGTGTGTGTGTGTGTGTGTGTAAAAGAAGCTCCCAGGGATCTTCCTTCCATCTCTACCTCTTTTCCCCTGATTTATCTCTCTTCCCTGATTTCCTTTTTCTTTCTTCCTAGGTAGATGGGACAAAAGAGGAAAAAGAAAAAAAACCAATATCCATTAGCATTCACTCCCCATTCCTCTTCTTCCTGGCCCCTTGGCAACAACTAATCTACTTTCTGTTTCTGAGGACTTGATTATTCTGGACATTTCATATAAATAGCCTTGAACAATATGTGGCCTTTTCAGGCTGGCTTCCTTCATGTAGCATCATGTTTTAAAGGTTTATCTAGGATGTAGCCTGTATCGGTACTTCATTCTTTCTGATGGCTGAGTCATATTTTATTGTATGGGTATAACACCTTTTGTTTATCCATTTATCAGCTGATAGACATTTGGGTCATTTTCACTTTTGTTCTATTATAAATAATATTCTTATGAACATTTATGTACAAGTTTTTGTGTGAATATGTTTTCAGTTCTTTTGAGTACATACCTAGGATTCAAGGTTTATAATAACTCTACATTTAACTTTTTGAAGAACTGTCAAATCATTTTCCAATCTTCTACATTTCAACCAGCATTATATGAAAGTTCCAACTTCTCCACATTCTTGCCAACAATTGTAATCATACATATTTTTTTAATTTTATGTATCCTAGTGAAGTGCTGTCTTATTGTGGTTTTAATTTGCATTGTCCTAATGACTAATGACATCTAGCATTTTTTCATGTTATTTTTGGCCATTTGTATATCTTCTTTAGAAAAGGTGTCTATGCAAATCCTTTGCTCATTTTTAAATTTGGATATACGTATATTTTTTATTGTTAAGTTGTAAGAGTCCTGCGTATGTCTGGATACTATGACTTGCAAATTTATACAGATTTATACAGATAAATAACTTGCAAATATTTTCTCCCATTTTTACTTTCTTGATAGTGGTCTTTGAATTACAAAAGTTTAAAATTTTTTCTTTGGTTGCTTGTGTTTTTGGTGTCATATCTAAGAAATCATTGCCTAATCTAACTTACTCCTAAGTTTTATTCTGAGAATTTCATAGTGCTAACTCTCATATTTAAGTCTTTGATCCATTTTTTGTATATATATGTATATATATATACACATATATATGTATATATATACACACATGTATGTATATATACACATATAGATGTGTATATATATACACATGTGTGTATGTATATATGTATGTATGTATGTGTACATATATATATATATATATAGAGAGAGAGTGCCACCTTTATTCTTTTGTTTATGAATATCCAGTTGTACTAATATTCTTTGTTGAAAAGACTATTATTTCCCCTTTTGAGTTTTCTTGGCACCTTTGTCAAAAACCAATTGTCCCTAAATGTACTGATTTATTTCTAGACTCTCAATTCCATTCCAGGGATCTTTATGTTTGTCCTCATGCCAGTACATACAACCTTGATTGCTGTAGCATTGTAATGGATTTTAAAATAGGAAAGTGTGAGTCCTCTAAAACTGTCTTTAAAAAAATTTTTTTTAATTCTTGGTCCCTTCCCTTTCCATATGAATTTTAAGATTAGTTTATAAATATCTTCAAAATCATCAGTAAGGATTTTGATAAGAATTGCAATCAATCTTCATATAAATTTGGGGAGTATTGCCATATTATATCTTCTAATCCATGAACATTGGATGTGTTTCTTTAATTTCTTTCAATGATGTCTTATAGTTTTCAGTATTTCTTTGAGGACAGGTTTGCTACAACAAATTCTCTGCTTCAATTTTTCTGGGAATGTCTTAATTTCTCTTTTATTTTTTGAGAATAGTTTTGCTGGATATAGAATTGATTGACAATATTTTTTTTTCAGCACTTTGAATATGTCATCCCACTGCCTTCTGGCCTTCATGATTTCTAATGACAAATCAGCTGTTAATCTTATCGAGGAGCTCTTATACCTACTGAGTCACTTCTCTCTCTGTTTACAGGATTTTTTCTTTGTCTTTGACCTTCCACAGTTTGATTATGTTGTGTCTAGATGTAGATCTCCGAGCTTATCCTACTTGGAGTTTATTGAGCTGCTTAGATGTGTAGATTAATGTTTTTTTAATTAAATAATATTTTCAAATATTCTCTCTCATTATGCATACAATGTTGTACTTAATGATGTCCACAAGTCTTTGAGGTTCTATTCATTTTTTTGTTGTTGTTCATTTTTTCCCTACTCTTAAGTTTGGATAATCTCAATTGATTTAGTTTCAAGTTTGCTAATTCTTTTCTGCCTCCTACAATTTGCTGAGACCCTTTTGTAAATGTTTTATTTTGGGTATGATACTTTTCAACTCCAAAATTTTTATTTGGTTCTTTTTATAGAATTTCTGTCTCTATTGTAATTCTCTATTTAGTGAGACATCACTGTCACTTTACTTCTTTAGACATGATTTTCTCTTGTTCTTGGTATTTAAAATAGTATATTTAAAGTTTTGGTCTAGTAAATCAATATCTGGGCTTCCTTAGGGACACTTTCTATTGCTGTTTTTTTTTCTCCTGTGTAGAGACCATATTTTCTTATTTCTTTTCATGTATCATAATGTTTTCAGTGTTGAAAATGGACATTTTGCATAATATAATGTGGTGACTCTGGAAATCAGATTTTTCCCCAGCCACAAGGTTTGTCACTGTTGCTATATGTTGTTGGTATCTGGTGACTTTTCTGGACTAATTTTGTAAAGTCTATTTTCTCTTGTGTGTAAGGCATTGAAATCTCTGTTCAGTTATCTTGGTGGTCAGCTAATGGTTGGAAAGAGATTTCTCTAAGTGCCTGGAACTAATAAGTCTTTCAGTCTTTGCTGAAGAGTTCTCTGTGTGGGTTGGGACACACTCTCAACACTCATCCAGGCAATTGATAACTGCTTTAGCCTTCACTCCCTGCTTGTGCAGAGCCTTAAGGTTAGGTAGAGGAGAGGGCTTAGGACATTCATAGATCTTTTCTGTGCATTTGTGTAGCCCTAGGCATGTACTTAGCCCTACACATGCACATGGCCTCCTAGATTCCCAGGACTATGACAGAGCTTTTCAAAATTCCTATTGACATCTCATTCTTCAGCTTTTCCTAGGCTTTTTGATTAGTCTATTGTTTTCCCCAAATGTTATACACCACTTCAGGCAGCTCTAAAGTTAAACAATTACCTCTAAATATTTTTGACAAACGCCCCCATGAATAAGGGTAAGGTCCTAGTCAATTCAAATAAAGACAGTCTTGAAAGTGGGGTTTTCTAAGGTACCACCAGACAGGCCAAAATGATGTCAGGTGACCCCTCTGACATCTCTGAAAATGAGACTGTGAAGGAGATTCAACTCTATTCTCTTTCCTCCAGTGGCTGCTGGGCTGCTGGATATCAAGTCTACCATGGAGTTGGGGGAGGGAGATGGAATAGGGCAAGTTAAAATGCCACAATGGTCACTGTTCTTACTATGATTAGCCCTTTTCCTCAAATAAATGCTTTCTTGATTGCTGCAAGCCTTTAATTTTGAGAATTCTGAAAAGGCATTGATTTTGACAATTTGTTCCCATTTTGTAATTGCTTTATAAAAAAAAAGAATTTTTGGAAATCCCACTGCACCATTTTTGCATTTCTAAACTTTTGGCAGATATCACTTTAATTTTTGTCACAATCCCATGAGACAGGTATTGTTATTATCATTTCTTACATTTTATAGATGAGGAATCTGAGGCACAGACAGGTGAAGCAACTTACTCAGGTCACACAGCTAAAAACTGGTGGAGCCAAAATTCAAATATAATTTAATTCTAGAGCTGGAGAGTTCACTCATTTTTCTCCCTAGGATTTAGAATTTTGACTTTGGTGTCAACAATTCAATTCAAGTCCCAGCTTTGCTGCTATCTCATCGTGTGACCCTGGGTACACTAGTTACTCTCTGCCTCAGTTTCCCCCAAATGTGAAATAAAGCAGTTGGCTGATAGTTTCTAATTTCTCCTAAGATTTTGGTTTTCCCCTGAGCCTGGAGTACCCACCAGTTACTTTCCCACAAAGCTATGACTCCTGGATGGGGGTCAGGTCCGAGCACTCTTGCTACAGAGAGTACCGTGTGCACTCAGAGTCCATCCTTGGTGGGGGTCAGCTGTAAGACTACTCTGGCCCAGCTCAGTTGCCTGGTGACTTTAGGTGACTCCAATGGAGGCTTTTGCACACAGGGGCTGTCACTGATGACAGGATCCCTTATCAACTCTCATGGAGCCCAGGCCACTAATTCTCCTTTTGGCTTTTAGTCTGGGCCTCCCAAGGCCAAGGAGGACCAGACTGGGAAGAGGTGGTCCTCGCTTCATACTCCTTTTTCACTACTTCTCCTCCCCACCTCAATCTCTCTTCCCACCAAAGCCTGTGGGCACCTGACTCTTCTTTTAGGCCATGGGATAAAGAGCTTTCCTTAAAAAAATATTTTTCCAGGTCTTTTCCTAATATTTGGCTTTAGGTGATCCCTCTGACATAATCTCCCACCTGTCCATTTCCTTCTTGAGCTCCAGACACACACACCAAGCACACTCCCACCTCAGAGCCTTTGCATTTGCCTTTCCAACTGTCTGAGACATCCACCTGGCTTAATTCCTCACCTCCTTATGTCTTTGCTCAAATGTCCCTTGTCAGTGAGACTGTCCCTGCCCTTCCTAGTTAAAATATGCCTGCCTCATTTCTCCCCTCTTTTTGCTTCCCCATTTCACTTTTTTCTCTAGGACAGAGTAAGCCAAGAAACTGCTTTTTTTTATTCAAACCAGTTTGAGTTGAGTTTTCTTTCCATTGCAAACCAAGCATTCCTAAGCATTACAGCCTGTGATGAAGACTTGACAGCTGAATGCAAAGAATTAGGCATAGAGCTGGGTGCATCAGATGCTCTGATCCCAAGCAGGAAAAACTGCCTTCCTGCTGCAATTTACCATAGGGATTCTCTAAGGTTACAGCTATGTGAAGAATGACAGCTGGGCCACAAATAAGGCAGAGGGAAAACACTGATTCAGATGGAGCTGGCTGGTGCTCCATCCTCACCAACACAGGTTGTGACCCAGCAGTTGAGAAATATCTTTTCCTTTTTCCTTGTAAAGTCCATCTGGACCTGGCCCTTCCCCATGAGCCTAATGAACAAAGTTTAAACTATGGAGGTTCTGGATGGCCTGAGGTTGGCATGCCATAGGCTGGACCTCATCTCTGACACATCCCTGGCAGCCGGTTACCCTAATTGCCACACTCATGCCACCTGCCCACCAGGCCATCCTCAGAGTTGCTCTGGCTTGGCCAACTCAGCAGCCATGAAGCTCCACACAGTGTGGAAGATGTCATTTAGAAGTCAGCTGAGCCAACCCTCCGGGAGAGATGGGAAAACTGAGGCTATCAAAGGAAGAGAACTTCTCAAGGTCACACAGGCATTCAACAAAATTATACAGCTTGCAAGACCAGACTGACCTAGGTCTTAACTCATTTTGAGTTTACTTTCAGATGATCTTTGGGCAAGTGCCACCATCTTTGTGAGCCTCGGTTCCCTAATCAAAACTTACAAAAGCCTCTCCTGTATAGAGTTGTGAGGAGTATGAAATGAGGCAACACACACAAAACAAGGGGCATGACCCCACAAGGTCCCTCAGCATATGTAGCTCCTACCCCTAAAAACAATCTGAGCCCTAAAAAGAAAGAATAGCTTACTATATGTGAAGCCCCATTCTATGCACTCTACCAGCTTATTTCACCTTTACGACGAAGTAACACAACTCGCAATGCCATTTTACAGATAAAGAAATTGAAACCCAGAGAAGTTGAGAAGTGCTGCATTTCCCCAGGATGAAAAGCCTCGGATCTCTGGGCCAAAATGGTCTATAGAGAAAACTCTGCTGATTCTAGACCTGTTCATTGTCTTTGAGCTATTTTGTGCCTCTTTGGAAACTGCAGGTAGTTGATAGGTAGGCAAACTCTGTCTTGTCTGACACAATCGACTTTCCTCTCCTTATAGAAAAACTGTCTCCATTTATAATACAATTCCTTTAGTCCATTTACATTTGTGCTTTTTTGGTTTCTCCTTTGAATCAGTTATAACATCTGTCTGGTTCTCTTCTTGTTTATCAAGTAAAATAAAATCTTTAACACATGGTCATTTTTTGTGTGATAAGACAGTCGGGATTTACCTTTTTCTAAAAGTTATCTTTTAACAGGGCCCTAGAGATCAATGCCTGATTTTTATGGCAATAGCCATGGAAATCAACCCTTCTATTGCCCCCTGCTCACCTCCAGGGCTCAGGACTCAGTCTTCCATGTATATTTTCTAGATAATTCTCATAAAGATAGGAAATTAGGGCCCAGAGAGGCAAAGCGACTTAGCTAAGGTTATACAGCTAAAGTCAACACTTTCTCCTGGAGTGTGTGTGTGTGTGTGTGTGTGTGTGTGTGTGTGTGTGTGTGGTGTGTTCTGCCTCCTTTAATAGATTGTGAATTCAGGTCTAGGTTATCTTGGATTTTTGAATCCCCAAAAATGCATAAATGCATTTTAAAATGTCTGGTGCAAGATGGGACCCAGGTGGTGCTGGAGTTAAAGTGCTTGGCAATTCACTCAAATCTCAAGGGAGTGAGGCTGCAGCATTACAATTGGTGCTATCTTTAATTCTTTGAAATTCTAAAGAACAGTCCAGGTTTACATGGTGGCCCACTTCTGTTCTTCCCTTGATCTCCCCACTGAGAAAATTGCCCATGGTCATACTACTTGTGAGTGATGCAACCCAGGAAGTATGACCTTGCATGCTGCAATCAGTCTTCAAGACCTGGACTTAAACCCAAGTTTGTTCTTCTCAACTGTGTGACTCTGGACAAGTTACTAAACTTTCTGAGCTACTTAACCACTCATGAAATAGTTAAGAAAATTGAATTAGATAATGAAAGCCAAGTGCCAGAGATGCATGGTAAATCCCCAATAAATTGCAGCTGTTGTCCAAGGCCTCATTATCTCAAATAATGAGCTATCACTTAGGAGCTCCTGGCATATGTCAGGTACTGTGGGAGGCACATTAGTGACATCATTTCCAGAAATCCTCCCAATAACCCCTGGAGAAATATCATTATAATCCTTATTTGAACAATGTAAGTCATTTGCCCAAAGTTACACAGAGAATAAGCAATGAGGCTGAGATGTAAACCCAGGTTGCTTGACTCCAAGACCTAAACATTTTTCCACTCTGTACATTTGATAATTTATTCATGAATTCAATAAGTATTTACTGGGCCCCTACTATGTATTCCAGGCACTGTTCTAGGAGTTAGAAAGTATGGCTGTAAATCAAATAGACCCAAATACCTGTGCATATGAAGTTCATGTTTTAGTTAAGGGAGTTTCAGGCAAAACTTCTGGCCTTTCAAGGTGACACTTGTTGCCCATCTCACCTGCCTAACCAAGGTGGGGCAAGTGCCTGATAGGGCTTTGGGGCTGGAGTTGGACTTAACTGGGGTCGGGGGCAGGAGAAAGGATTAGGGCCAAGTCCGTAAAAAGATGCATACAAAGGTATCTATTGAGGGAAGGTGGAGGTTGCAGGAAGGAGAATGGCCTCAGAAATGAGAACAGCTGACTTTTTGTATCCCCTGAGACTTGGGTTTTCTGAGGACTACCTCTTCCCGGAATCAATGATGCCCAGAGCCAAGAGCAGATATTTCCATGCGTAAAGACTGTGACTGCACTGAGAGACAGAGCTTGCCGAGGGTCTCCCAGTCTAGGGCTTCCCTGAACCTCCTAGTAGAAGGAGTTGGGAAGAAGGAGATATGCACCTCACTCTGTGTGGCTGCCCTCAGTGGGTTTTTGGGTGGGCCTGGGCGCCCTCTTGTGGCTTCTCTTGTCCACAGGGACCCTCCATGCATCCCTGTGGTTGGAGGGGCTTCCCATGCAAAGATCGTTTCTCTCTCCTCAGTCTGGACCCTATCCCTATCCCTAGCCTTTCATAACTCCAGCCAACGCCTGGAAAATCTCAGTCGCAGCTTTCTCACCTTTTCATCTGGTTAAAATTCTGACTTTGTCGACTAGGAACAATTATGCAACGTTGCTGTGCCTTACTTTTGTTATTTTAAAAATGAGCGTCATAATAGTATCTACCTTAAAGAGTTGTGGAGCTTAAAAGAGATCATACTCACTGTCCAATTTGTCTGTTAAAGCCTCAAAACCGTTTGCCAACCCCCACCGGGCTCACATACACACACACATTCTAAGCCTCTCTCCAGGATTGCAGGTGCTTGAAGCCTGACATTTTCCAGCATAACTTGCCTGCAGGGTTCTGGTTTAGATTTAGCCAACAGGAGGCAGCAGAAATACATTGCTTCTCAAATAGCAGTGGCAGAATCCAGAGTTTCGGGGTTCAGTTTTGCAGCCACCTCTGTAGGCTTTGAACACTGCCTGAGGACAAGAGGCAGCTGTGATCATTACTGGTACTTTCTTGCAGTTCTTGCAACTTCCAAACTCTCTGAAAGCTGACTCTAGCCAATCTTTACATTCCAACTCACCCAGTGATTTTGTAAGCACCAAAATTTTCATATTAAATCCCTTACTGCTAGATATGGAGCAACCGGCATTCTCATTCATTGCCCATGTGTGTATAAAATGGTACAAACACTTTGAAAACACATTTGGCAGTTTCTTACAAACATACACTACTGCCACATGACCAAGCAATCTCACTTTAGAAATTTATCCAAGACTAATGAAAACATATGTCTACACCAAGATGTGTACATGAATGTTTATCGGAGGGTGCCAGTCTCTTTTCAAGAAAGAAATTGCCAATCAGCTCTGGGGTATGAAGTTCAGCAACAGCTTCCAGCAGTAGTTAGTACCTTTGGGATAATGCTGAGGCCATGCTCTTCACAGCAGTCCACCCAGTGACAGGGCACAAAGGAAGTACAGAGTGACACCTTGTCACTTCTGCCCAGCATGGGAGTCTGTGGGAATCTTTGTTCTAAGGCTCCATATTGGGCTGGCTGAGACTTTCTCAGAACTGCACTGAAACCTGAAGCTCCTAAGCTCCTAATGTTCCCCTTTCACAGGTGTCAGATCTGCATAATGGTGTGAAAGTCCTCCGTACCTACCACTGTTCCTTCCCCCACCCCCTTTTTTACAAACTTTATTTGTAGTAAACCTCTAGCACTACTTACTCTATCCTGACATCTGCTTTTCAGGGCCCCCAATCAACATACATATATTAATTTTGAGAAATTTCAAGAATCCAAATTAATCTGTAGAGACAGAAAGCAGATCAGTGGTTACCTGGGCCAGATATCGGAGAGACTGACAGCAGAGAGGCATGAAGAAATATTTTGGAGTGATGTCAATCATCTTGATTGTCATCACTGGTTTTTACATTTGTCAAAACTTATCAAGGTGAAAATTAAAATGGGTGGTTTATTGTATATAAGTTATACTTCAATAAAAATAATTTTTAAAAATCACTGCCTTATAGAAAAATCTAGAGCGTATGGTGGTTACAGGACTCTGTACATTTGTCAAAACAAAATTATGCACTAAAAAGGAGGATTTGTACTATGTATAAATTATACCATCATGTAAAAAAATGAATTAGGAAACTAATTTTTATTGATTTTCATATGGTTATTACTTAAAAGAGTTTTGTCATGTAGATGAGGGAATGCTCCATTGGAGGATTCAAACTTCCTGATTTCAAAACTTACTACAAAGCTACAGTAATCAAAAGAGCATGGCCAGAATAAAGACAGACATAGTCTATGGCCATGCCACCCTGAACACACCCGATCCCATCTGATCTTGGAAGCTAAGCAGGGTCAGGCCTGATTAGTACTTGGATGGGAGACCGCCTAGAAAGATCAGGTGCTGTAGGAGTAAAAATAAACAAACAAACAAATAAATAAATATAGACATAGACATATAACAATGAAACAGAATAAAGAGAAATAAATCCTATCATATAAGGTCAAATGATTTTGACAAGGATGCCAAGACCATTCATGGGGAAAGGACAGTCTTTACAACAAATGGTGCTAGGAAAACTGGATATCCACATGCAAAAGAATGAAGATGGACCCCTATCTCGCACCATACACAAAAATGAATTCAAAATGGATCAAAGTCCTAAATATAAGACCTAAAACTATAAAAATAATAGAATAAAACATAAGGCAAAAACTTCATGACATTGGATTTGACAGTGATTTCCTAGATCTGACACCAAAAGCACAGGTAACAAATTAAAAACAAATTGAACTTTACAAAAATTAAAAACTTTTGTACATCTAAGGACACTATTGGCAAAGTAAGAAGGCAGCCCACAAAATGAGGAAATATATTTGCAAATCATATATCTAATAAGAGATTAATACACAGAATATACAGAGAACTCTTGAAATTCCACCCAAAATTCAAAATCTATAAAAGGAACACTAGAAAACTCTGATAAAAGAAATCAAAGAAAAATTAACTAAAAGGAGAGATATTCCATGTTCATGGATAGTAAGTTTCAATATTTTTAAGGTGTAGGACCTTCTAAACTTGATTTATGAATCCCAGTGAAAATTCAACAAATTATTTTATGAATATTGACATATTTACTCTAAAGTTTAAATTCAGAGGCCAAAGACCCTAAAGAGTAAATATTACATTGAAGGAGAAGAACAAAGTTGGAGGACTGACATTAACTGACTTCAAAACTTACTATCTAGCTACAATAATCTAGACAGTGTGGTGTTGGTGAAAAGATAAACAGATCAATGAAACAGAACAGAGACCTCAGAAATAGACCCAAATAAATATGGGCAACTAATCTTTCACAAAGGAGTAAAGACATGATAATAAAAAACAACATTCTGGAACTGCTGGACATCCACATGCAAAAAAAAAAAAATAGAATCTGGACACAAAAGTAACTCAAAATAAATCATAGACCTAGATATAGAACTCAAAACTATAAAGCTCCTAGAAGGAAACATAGGAGAAAATGTAGAAGATGACCTGGGGTATGGTGATGACTTTTTAGAAAATAACAGTTGTTGGCAAGGGTGTGGAGAATGGGGCACACTTGTACAATGTTGGTGGGAATGTAAAATGGTACAGACACTGTGGAAAACAGTATGGCGATTCCTCAAAAATTTTAAAGTAGAATTACAATTGGTTTAGCAATTCTACTTCTAGATATAGAACCCAAAGAATTGAAAGCAGAGTCTTGAACAGATAGTTATCCATCCATGTTCACAGCAGCATTAGATGCAATAAGCCGAGCGTCCATCAACAGACGAGTGAATAAGCAAAATGTGATAAATACAGATACAAATATTCCACAGTGGATATATATTGAAATATGAACAGATATACATATAGACAATAAATATTATTAAACCTTAGAAAGGAAGAAATTCTGACACATGCTACAACATGGATGAACCATGAAGACAATATGCTGTGAAATAAGCCAGTCACAAAAAGACATGCTATGATTCCATTTATACAAGGTACCTAGGTTAGTCAAAACTTTAGAGACAGAAAGTAGAAGGGTGGTTGCCAGGGACGGGGAGGAGGGAAGAATGGGAAGCTATTATTTAATGGGTACAAAGTTTCAGTTTTACGAGGTGAAAAGAGTTCTGAAGATGGATGGTGGTGGTAATCATGGAACAAGAATGTAGATGTACTTAATACTATTCAACTGTACACTTCTAATGGTTAAGACAGTTAAATGTCATATTATATGTGTTTCATCACAATACAAATTCTTTCAAAAAACAAATGAGGTGATATTAAAGTTATATTATTTAAAAGAGAGTTATCTCCTCCAGGTGTCAACTATGCTGGGCACCCCACTGACAAGGAGAATGAAAAGTCTTGGGTTCCAGTTAGTATTGAACAATATTAATCATGGAGAGCTTTCTGGAGGAGGTGAAGTGGTCAGACTGATGTTAGACAAAGAAATAGAAGGATTCTAGTGGTAAATGATTCTACCTCAGTGCCCGTCTGGGCCCTGGCCCTTAACTCACCTCTCCACAGTTTCCAGAGAGACAGTTTCCAGGGAGCTTGGAATACTCACATTGCTGTCACTTGGCAACCAGGAACTTGTGGCTACAGCCACCTGCCACGTTCTTTCCATCATCATGGGCTCTCATCTCTGGCATGAGCTCTGCACTGCCCAGACAGTGGGGGCCTAGCCAGGGAGGCACCTTCCACCTGCTTCCCTTCTTAGCTACTCACAGGCCTCACAGGGACAACTGAGACTTCTGTCAATAGAGGTAAGTTCACAGGAAGTGCTGGATGGACCAGGGGCAGATGAGGACACCCTCCAGCCCCAGGGGACCCTCAAATTTGTTCCTATCCATAGATGGCCCTGGAGACCCTGGAGTGCAAGGTTGATGGAACACAGACCTGGCCCTCTGGGGACTCACAGCCTAGTGCAAGAAAAAAGCTTACCTCATTCTTTCAGTCGACAGATACTAGTGCCTACTCTATGCTGGCTGCCGGGCCACAAGCTCTCAAAGGCATGGCTCACCTTTAGTGGGGGTGGGACATAGCAGATGCCACTGTGCCCCACTCACTCCAGTGCTCACCTCTAAGTACCAAAGGCTGCTTTCTCTAAACTCTGCTCTTCTCTGCCTGAGGGCTTTTCATGCCCCCAGGAGCAGCCCTCAACCTGTGGCAGACAGGGAGAAACACCCCAGGTCCTTCGCTTAATTGGGACAACTCCTTAATTGAGACATGTCCTATGCTGCCTCCCACAGTTGCCAGGCAGAACCAAGCTCCAGGTGCCCAGAGGTAACACCTTGGCTTGGTCATATAACACCTATTGGCTGCCTTCCTTTCTTTGTCTCATGTCCCCATTCCCTTATTGCCATTTTCTAGAATCAGCTCCCAACTAAATCACTCGAATCCTCTTGACTCCTAGCCTGAATTAGCTGCCCACTTAGGCTTGCACAGTCCTCCAAATGTCTCTGTCATGGCAGTTTTCACACCGGGTTACCTTTGTTTAGTTTTTATTTTTTAACACTAGACAGTGAGTTCCATAGTGGCTGGAACTAGCTTTTTCATATGGGCCTGACTCACAGTAGGCACTTAGGAATGGGGCTGCCACTAGGTGAGCACCTTTGTGCAGTACAGACTGTATCACTATCCATGGAAACCCAGCCTGTGGAGGTTTAGTGAATGAATGAATGAATGAATGAATGAATGAATTGGTGGAATTTTCCATAACTGGAGAAGGAAACTGCAAGCAGAAAAGATAGGGCAAGCAAAAGCAGGGATGTCTGAAAGTACTTCTTGGTGGAAAGAGCCAATAGCTTTTTTCCATGACCACCAGCTTTAGCACCACCCAGAGTGCAGCAAACATACCTGAACTCCATATCAAACCTACTCAGCTAGAATCTCTGCAGGTGGGATTCAAGAATCTGGGCATCCCAGGGGAACCCCAGGAACACAAAATTTGGAGAGGTACAAGGCTAGATAACAAAGGAGTGGTAGACTGCAAAGGGGTGAGTCTAGCCCAAATGGGTTGATCTCAGGCCAATAATTCATTCATTCATCATCATTCATTCATTTTGTACATATATATTGAGCCGGGAAGACATTCACACATACCTGTGCACAAGACAGATACAGTCCCTACTCCCTTGTCAAGTCTAGTAGGAAGACAGTCATTAATCAAACAAACAAATACCTAATATAGAGTCAGGTTATGATAAGTGTCAGGGAAGCCCTCTGGTGAGGCTAGTAGGAGGTGGGGAAAGGAGTCACTTAAAAGGAAGGAACAACCCATGCTGCTGTTTGGGGAAGGAGCACTCCAGGCAGAGCCAGTAGTACCCAAAGGCCTGGAGAACAGAATGTGTGGAAGAGGGAGAAGGGTAAGAAGCTACTGCAATAGTTCAAGTACAAGATGCTAGAGGATCAGACCAGAATGGAGGCAGTAAGGTGGCAGGAAGTGGTTAGATTCAGAATATATTTTGAGAGTAAAGTTTACTAGCTTTGCTGTTGTAGCAGATGTGGCTGTGAGAGAAGACAAGAGTAAAAATTACTGCAGCCAAGAATGCAGGTGATGAGGGGAGAGGTTGGAAGAGATGATATTAGAAAGAGGTAAGGGGTGGGGATAGAGGGCATGGACTATATACAGATTACTGAAGACTATGGAGGGGACTTTACTATTTCTTTGAGTGTGATGGGAGCCCCGGGAGGGTTTTGAGTAGAGGAGGGATGTGATCTGACTTGTGTTCTAACAGGATCTCTAGTTGCAGAGTGAGAAGAGACTTTAGGAAGGCAGAGAGGGAGTAAGACATTTCAAAGGCTGGTGTAGGCATCCAAATGAGGTATGAAGGTGGCCTGCAGCAGGGTGCTGACAGAAATGAAAAACTAAATTTATTTTTGTAAGAACAGTAAGTGGATTTCGAGAGACTTGTTGAAGAAATAATAGGTGATAAAAATCGTGAAGGAGACAGCCAAAAAAAAAAAAAAACCGATTGAAATTTGGTAGTGGATCAGGAGCTCCAGCACTGCGGCTGGCAGCGGTGTCTTTTAGGGAGAAATGGTTTCAATTCTGAGCTGGTTTTGTCATCTGCAAAATGGGGATGACAATAAAATATAACTCATAAAATTATTGTTAGGGTGATGTAAAGATTTTGCCACAAGACCTAGCACACAATGTTTAACAAAACCTGTCACCTCTGCCACTCACTGGTTGCCTGTGTCGTCTTGGTTAAGTTGACCCCTTTGGGGCTTATTCCGTTCACCCATCTGTGAGATCATCGATACCAAACCCAAAGGTTGGGGTGTGAGGATTAAACACACGAATAAAAGAAGTAAAGCGTTTCGAATAATGGGGCACGGAGCAAGCTCTGTATGTGAGCCAATGATGATGATGATGATGATGAATGCGTTGCAGCCATATTTCTGACACGCTTACCCCATGAGCATCAGCCCACCCCACTCAGTGGGCGGGCAGTCTGGCTCTACGCCCCAGGAGGTCGCAGCACCCCGAGAAGAGGGGATTCCAGCGTTGAGGGGCAGCTCTGCCCGGAGCCACCCTCGCGCTCTCGGGCGGAACCTTGACGCGCGGCGCGCGGGTTTCCGCCCGGCGCGCTGGCGCGGCTACCCCGGCTTTGAGCGCTACTTCCGGCGGCCGCGCCCCACCCCCACCCCTGGGCATCTCCATTTTGGCTGCCGGCGGGGAGGCGGCCGGGACGAGTGGAGAGTGTCCGAGCGGCGTCACCGGTCCTCGGAGGGCAGGCGGGCGCACGGCGCTTCCTCGTTTCCTTCCTTTGTCCGCAGAAGCCGGAGGCGCACATGGCGGGCTTGGAGGTGCTGTTCGCGTCGGCGGCGCCGGCCATGACCTGCGCGCAGGACGCGCTCGTCTGCTTCCTGCACTGGGAAGTGGTGACGCACGGCTACTACGGCGTGGGTGCCGGCGACCAGGTACGCCGCGGACACGGTTCGGGGCCGGGGGGAGGGGTCAGGGGTCTTCTGCCCACACCCGGAGGACGGAAGGCCTGGTCCGGAGCGTCTGACCCTTCCCGCGCCCAGTGCCGTCCCCTGGGTGCACGCCCCCAGTGCTGTGGAAGTCTGTGGGCTGGGGACGTGCCCTGCTGTTGGGGCTCAGCCCACAGCCCCTCCCAGTACAGCTGACACACGACTGAAAACCCGCGGGTAGGAACTCGGTTCAGCGAGCGCAGCCTAGCAGGCCCCCAGACCAGGATTTACGTGGCGACGGCACCAGGACGGGTACAGGTAGTTCCCCAGTGCATTCCTCACCCACCCGAATGAAGCCCGCTAAGCTCCTTCGCACGCGTGGCGGGTGGAGAGCTGTATTCATACTGGACTCTAGCCTCCACCGGATCACTGAATCCAAGCACAAGTATAGGGGTGAGCTTTACCCACTCAGTCCCTGTCCAGGGTCCAGTGCATCCCACTCATCGCTGTCATCCCCAGTTCGGGGCTCTGGGAAACAGGCACTTCCCACACATGAACGCACATACACCGTGGGTGTAAGGGCCACAACTGTCCCTACAGGACCAGGCTCTCCTGCTCTCCCATCCTCAGTCTCTGCCTCTTGGGGTGGGTGTGTGTGCGGGGGAGGCTTGTTGTCATCCCTACAGAGTCTGGGACTACTGGGTGCAGCCTACCTCACTCATTCATTTCCCTTCTACTCCATCAGAGAAAATATCCTTCCAGCCAGTCATCCTAAACACACACTCACATCTCCAAGCATTCCCCTCACTGTCACTTTCTTCTTCACTCTCACAACCCAGACCAGCCTCGGGGAGCAGGGCACCTCACCCCTTGCGTCTTACAGTGAGATTTTGACCTTACTCTCTAACTGCTTCGGTTTTCAAACTCCCTAATTCTTGTCTAGTTTCTCAGATATCCATCTATAATCTTAATTTTTCCTCTCCTGGTAAAGAGTTTTGTTTTAGGGATACCTCTTCAAAGATGGATTACACATCCTGAGTACGTGGGGCCAGGTACTCCCTCACCCTAATTTGTTGCTGCTCCATTCCTCTATTTCTTAGAACTAGTGACCAAGACCACCCTCTCACAATTTGCCCTCAACAATAGAAATCAGAAACACAAGCACTCATGGATTTCTGTCTTCTTTTTTCCCCTAGACCTTAAGTTTCTCATTGGGACCTCAGATATACACTCAGCACCCCACTTCTCCACCTCCAGGCTCACACATACGTAATCCCTCATGTGGTCTATGAGATAAAGCTGGAAAAGAAGGGCCAGTCTTCCTCATACACACACCTGGAAACAGGAACCATTTCTTTCCCCCGGATGTCTCTGTTCCTGGCCTTTCTAGTCACCCTGCACTCTGCCCACTTAACTTGCCTTTCATTATTTTAGACTCTAGACCAAGTAGAGACAAGGCCCCCATTCAAAGTGTCAGGCTTCTCCTATCAGTGTATAGTCTCCCCAACAGAAATCTTATGTCTCTACTTGCCCCACTCCAGCTTTCTAATGTTTAACAACTCTTTCACTTGCCCCCGTCATTTTATTTCACTTTTTCCTGGGAAGTTCTTCCAAGAACCTGTAGGATGTGCAGGGGACAGTGGAGTGGGAGAGGGCAATAAGATTTGGTCCTGACATTGGAGCTTCCCATTGCCCCTTGCACTGTCCTTCAGATCTGACAGGTCTGCCCTGTTCTCTGCCCCTCCTCACATATTTCACTCACCTCATATACTTCCTGCTAGCTACTGCTATTCTGGCACACTGTCAGAACCTCTTCTTCTTGGAATAGGAACATGTTACACAGGGTTTGCATGACTCCCTTCTTTTCTCCTCAATCCACAGATCCATAACAACACTACAGATCTACATCCACCATTCATTCCCTGTCACATCCTGTCACTCTGTCACTTTGACAGCTTAGGGACATCAATTCAAATAGGTTATTGCCTCCTTTCAGCCATCATCATCACCTTGCCATACTCCAGGCCCAGAAATTTTCAGGTGAAGTGTGCAGAAAGAATACGATCTTATTTTAATGCTGGTTTTAAAAAATAAATGAAAGATCCTTAACTAATTCCCCAAAATCCATCTGGTTCCACTCTGTTCATGTGCTGAGTTCATGCAGAAGAGAAAAAGGTGCTAGTTCCAGACATCATAGGGGAGGCCAGGGAGAGTGGGGATAAGGCTTTTGTAAGGCATTATCCCTCTGCCCATATGTCTACCTAAGTGCTAAATCATGTATACCCCTGAGAGAATAGGTGTTTGTGTTACGCACTAGAGTGTATTTTTGCTTTTCTTTGCTCTTTCTTTTAAGTGCCATTGGAGCTCAGGTTGCACCTGTCCTCTCACTTCTGCTGAGTCTACTTTAATTCAGAGTTAAAGCCATTTGGAGAGGCATCTTTCCTATTAATTTATTTAAGAGAAGGTTTAATTTTCTGGCCTGAGACCAGGAGACTCAGCAGAGACCAGTAGCGTCTGCCAACCGCAGAGTATGTGTATGTTGCCTCCTGCTCCCACCCTTTCTGGGAGTGATAAGAGAGGAGGAAGGTCCTGAAAGTGTATATGTATATGTATTTGACCATATAATATGTTGGCAGTTAAATAAAAAGCTCAATTGTCTGCTTTTCTCTTTGATTTTGTTTCCTCTGGTACAGGGGAATTGTGTACATAAAACTCAATTAGGAGACCACTGCAGCCAGCCATTGGCTTCAATAAAAATTCAGTATTTAAATTTGGATTTCTTTCTTGAAAAAGTCATAAGAGCTTTACAGCTCCAGTTTAGGTGGCAGGGGGACAGAGGTGGCCATAGACTGAAGGTAGAGAATTTTGTTTTATGTTGTAGGAATCTAAGGATTACAATGAAAGAAAATGCCCAAAATGATGTTAGAGTTTCTTTGGGTGCATTTTAGTCCAGAGGCACTGGGATGAACTCATGACCATTAAAGAATGTTTCCAGTCTCAGGAGTTTGTCTAAGGGGAAAACTATATTTGCTTTTTGGGAGCCAGTCTGGTGGACCTGGCTGGGGAAAAATTTTCTCCAGAGCAACCAGAAGCTCTGAATGCCAAACCCAGTCTGTGCCTGACTTACTGTCAGCTCTTAGAGTTTTCATCCCAGGAAGTTAAGCTTCACTACCATTCACTTTGGCTACTTTCCAATTGTAGCTTTCTGGGAGGCCCGATAATTTAATATCAGGGCCTGGAGGGCAGTTGAATGCCATGTTTGGCCTGATATCTCCAGAGCCAGTCTCCCTCAGGCCCACTTATTTTTCACCTATCAAGGCTGCCCTTGGGCTGGGGAACATTGGTTCCACTGCAGTGAGAAGCCCCAGGATTCTCTTGTTCTGGAAGCCAGAGGTTATGGGATAGTGAACATACTGAATTATCAACATTCCAAGAAAATGCTGCATATGGAGGATGTAAATATAAATTCAAAGACCCTTAACAACAAAGACAAGCATGTTATCAAATTCTTGGCTTCAAACAAACCTTAAATCAACAACATTAAACATGTTACAGGAAATTTACCTAGCTGAGGTGACAGGGGAATTTCATTTTAACAGAGTAGTTTGATTAGTTCCACTTTTTTTTTTGGTCACTCATTTCTCTGCTTCAGGCTTGTGAATTTCTTTGTCATTCAGCCAAGTTTTAAACCATGCCAGTTGCAACATCTTGAATTTTATTTGTAATCTCTTCACCCATTGGATTCCTGAGTACCAGGGGTGGCCCACTATTCTCCACTCTTGGCCCCTTGCTGTCCTTGGGGTGTATAAGGCCTGCGTTTCTAGACCTGTCTTTTGCCCTTGTTCTTAATGTTTGATTCCACTTCTCTCTCACTACATTCTCATGAATACAAATCTTCCCACTCCACTTATTCCATATTTAGCTATGTAAATATTCATCCAAAAAAATAGATTTTTTTGTTTTTTAAACTTTTTACATAAAGAATACTCAGTTATAAATCTCATTTTTTTCTTAACGTTTCTTTAGGTCATTTTTTTTTTTTTTTACTTTTATCTGTAACGCTACAATTAGACCCAGTTTGTTCCTTCTCATTGCTATATTCTTCTGTGAGCATATTTTGCATTTTATCTCCACTTTGATGTCCATGACAAGGTCATGATGAAATCCGTTGTTATGTCATCTGTGCCTCTGTGCATAGAGTTTCTTCCTGGAGTGGAGAGTCATGGTGCATCAGCTCACCTTATTGTACTAAATACTGCCAGATTGCTCTCCTGAGAGGGGTTTTAAGAGTTTAAATGGCCACCATTCTCCCCACAGCCACATAAACACCTGGAAAAAATAGAAAAATGGGTTATACCAGTCTGATGGGTATAACCTGGTATCTCATTATTTCAGCCTGTGCTCCTCTGAGTGCTGGTCAAGTTGAACAACCCTTTATACACCATTAGCTGCTCTTATCTTTTGTTTGTTCGTTTCTTTTGCCAGTTTTTCAAGTGGGTTCCCAACTTTTATTGTTAATTTCCTAGGCATTCTTTTTACATTCTAATTATTAATTCTTTCCATTTGTACCCATGGCAAATATTTCATCCAGCCTGTGGCTGCCTATTAACTTTGTGTCTATTGTTGAACATGAGCTTTAAATTGTGAAAGGTCTCAAATATTTGTCAATCTTGTCTAAGAAATCTTCCCACCTGGAAATCACTATATAAGTTTTTACTATATAGAAATAGTTTGAGAACTAGTTCTCAAACTTTAGTATATAAAAGGAAAGTCCTAGGATTATTAATAAAAGAAAGGAAAACATTACAACTCAGAGTGATGCATTTTTACAAACCCTAGTTTGTCAGAAATTTAAATATTGGACAACAGCAAAGTAGCAACATGTAGCAATGACTGCATGGAACATCAAGAACTCATACATTGCTGATGGGAGTGAAAATCTATACTAGACATACTGTATAGAAATTCACTCATATGTATACTAGGAGATGTGTACAGAATGTTCACAGTAGCAGTTTTTATAATAACTGTATACACTCCAAATATCAAAAAGTGAGAATGTAATTTGCAACATGTTCATACAATGGTATACTGTATAGCTGTGGACTGTATAAGCAATGTAATGCAATATAGTGATTCAGTTATAGTTAAATGCATTGACGTGGCTAAAGCTTAGAAAACTTGAATGAAAAAAGCAAGTGATAAAAGTGATGCAGTTTGTATAAAATTTAAAAACAGGGTTGTGTTTGTAGTATACAAGGAAAGTAAATAATATTTTAGAAATACAGAGTAGTAATTACCCATTAGGGGGAAGAGGGAGCTTCATTGGATATATGCTACTCAAGGCTTTAGTGTTTTTGGCATTGTTCTATTTCTTAAGCTGGTGGTAGATACATAGGTGTGCATCTTGTAATTCTTTTATATCTTGTGCATATACTACATTTTGTACGAAAATTCATAATTTTTGTTAAACCACTATAATAGTCTGGAGGGGTAGTGCATTAGAATCTATATTTTTCATCAACACTTCAGTGATTATATTGCCGATGGCCCAAGTTTCAAACTTTGAAAAACACTGCCTTGGAATTTTATAGTAGCCTTTGAGATGATTTGCCTCACTCTTGGCCAAGGAATGGTGAGGAAATTATTACTGAACCAAGGCAACAAATTCTTGACAGGTTCCACTGCAGTGCCACAGATGCTTGTCAGAGGTGAGAGAGGATCAAGAACAGGAGTCTAGGGACCTGGGTCCCAGACTTCTAACTTGGTGTAGGGCTTTGAATGTTTTTTTCTTTTGATCTCCATGCCCTTATCTGTGAAGTGAGAAATGGGATTAATTTGTCTCTAAGGTCTTTTATAATTCTGTCTTCTGAAGTCCTGACCTTCCTCCTCAACACTGGTGTCTTCTCAGCCAGGTCCCAGTGATAAGAAATCAGAACTGCTGCCTGCTGAATGGAACAAGAATAAAGACCTGTATGTCCTCCGGTATGAATCTAAAGATGGGTCCAGAAAACTCCTTGTGAAGGCTGTCACTGTGGAGAACAGCATGATCATTAATGTGTTGGTGAGTTTCTGAGACATGGATGGTTCTGCTGACTGGAGTGAACATTAGGATTGCCTTTTTGAAACCCATTTAACAGTATGGATGAAGAGCCCTAAATATTTGTGAAGCTTTTACCCATTAATCCTACTTCTGGAACTTTATCCTGAGGCAGGAATACTAAATATAGAAAAGCTTTATGCTCAGAGATTTTCATTGCCTGTTGTTATAAAGGAGGAACCTTTCCATCACAGTAGAATGGTTAAGTAAATTAAGATAAATCCATTCAGTGATAACCTGGGAGGAAAAAACTTACTGTAGCCCCGGGGGACTACTTTTAGTTTTTTTTCGATAAGCCTAGCTCTCTGCTGCCCAAAGCCTTTACCCTTGTTCCCTGTACTGGAAAGCTCTTCCCCCGCAGTGGGCCACCACACACATCCCACCCTACATCCTTTCTTTAGCCTGGCTAACTCCCTCTTGTGTTTCACTTTCTCAAAAAGTTCAGTCCTGACTAACTATTCTCACTTGCCAGAAAATATCTAAATTGCACCTCCCTACTTTATCATTTTCTTTCCTGCCTGGTACCATGATGTATAATTATGTACTTATATATTCATTGGGTTAATGTTTGTATTCTGCCACTGGACTATAAGTACCATGAGAAGAAAGGCTTTCATTTTAAGTTTTATCATGATTGTCTGTGTGTGTTCATATAAAAGTTATCATGCAGTCTGTATTATACTGCATCTGGCTTTTTCTATTTTAATATGTTTTAGAGGTCTTTACATGGGAATGCATGTAGATATATACTTTACTCATTTTACTACTATGCAGAATACCATAACATCATAATTTATCTCTTTTTTGATGACTGTTTAGATCTTAAAGGAAACAAAGTTCTTAGTTACAGACAACAAACCTCCCTTATAGTAGTTTTAAACAGATTGGGTTTATTAAAAGAACTGGGATAGCTCATCGAATCATTGGAAGGTCTGGAAAAACAGGTTCAAGGCTGAACTTTCAGGATAGTGCCCCAGATCATGCCATGGAAACCAGTGCTGCTGCCACCATCCTGAGGCATTAAATGCTGGCCAATACTACCAGCCCTGGTGCCCCTTGTCATGAGCCACTGATGCTGTGACCCCCTCATTAGCAAGATGCCTCTTCAGTGCTCGGCCTGCTTCCTCAAGCTGCCCTCCTCCAAGTTGATGTTATTCATCCATTTAGCACCTTAATTTCATGCCTGCACCCAAGTTGCAAAAGAGCTTAGAAGTAGGTTTTCTGGGCTCTGCCTCAGGAAAACAATATTCCTAAATTAGAGAAGTCCCCAAGCATCAGAAGGTTATTTTCTGTATTAAAAATTGTACTTACATATGTCCCTTTGTGGACATGTTTTTCTTGAGGTTGAATATTATCACTCTCCCCTCACCAGTCCACTCATAAAACAAAAAATATTCCCAGTCTCTCATTTTTATTTTTATTTTTTAGGAATATGGCTCACAGCAAGTATCAGACTTGACCTTGAACTTGGATGATTATATCGATTCAGAACACCTGGTTGACTTCCACAGGTACTTCTAAGTGATAGCTGTCCCTGGGAAGAGGAAGAGAGAACCAGTGGCTAGTTACCAGGAATGGTGTAGAGGTATTCAGAGAACTAAGGAAGGTCAGCAGAAGGATCCTTCACTTCTGGGCACAGTTACTTCTCAATTCCTCTTCTGTTTTTAATTTATTTGAAGAGAAGACTCACATGAGAAATGCCGCATCAAATATAAGCATGCAATCAAGTGTCCACAGGTTCTGCACTGGCTGCAGAATAGAGATGCAGCTGGGTCAGTGGGGTCAGTCAGAGTAGGACTCGGGGAAAAGTATAGCTATCAGGTCTCCACTCCACCCCCAACCTAAAAAAAAATACATTTAATTATTTTAGAGCAGTTTTAGGTTCCCAGCAAAACTGAACAGCAAGTGCAGAAATCCCATGTACCTCTTGCACCCAACCTCTACACACATACATGCATAGCCTCCTTCACTGTCAGCATCCTACTATCAGCACACCAAAGTAGTACCTTTTTCTTTTTAATGGATGAGCCTATATTGACATATTCTTACCTAAAATCCATAGTTTACTGTAGGGTTCATTCTTGGTGGTGTTGGAGTATGTTTAGGTTTGTAAGAAACTGACAAACGGTCTTTCAGAGTGACTGTACCATTTTGTGTTCCCACCAGCAATGAATGAGAGTTCCTGTTGCTCCACATCCTTGTTAGCATTTGGTGGTGGTAGTGTTTTAGATTTTGGCCATTCTAATAGATGTGTAGTGCTATCTTGTTTTAATTTGCAGTTCCCTTATGGCATTTGGTGTTGAGCATATTTTCACATACTTATTTGCCATCTGTATCTTTTTTGGTGAGGTGATTGTTCAGGTCTTTGGCCCATTTTTTATTTGAGTTCTTTTCTTATTGTTGAGTTTTAGGATTTTTTCGTATATTTTGAATAATAGTCCTTTATCATATATGTGTTTTGTAAATGTTTTCTTCTCGTCAGGCTAGTCTTCTCATTCTCTTGACTTTTTATTTTGAAATTTGCAGCTCAGTAGAAGAAATAGTTTGCAAAAATATTACAGTGAACATTCATATAACCCACCACCTAGAGTCACCAATTTTTAAACATTTTGCTACATTGGCCTAATTTTTCTGGATGCTTTTTTGTTTTTGAACCATCTGATCATTATTTCCAGGTATTTTGTGAACCTTAGCCCCTAAATATTTCAGCATGTATTTTTTTGTTTTTACAAGGGTATCCTCTTATATATCCTTAATATAGTTATCACGCTCAGTAAATGTAGCATTAATACACTGATACAGTCTACGGCCATGCCACCCTGAATTGAACATAACCAATCTCATCTGATTTTAGAAGCTAAGCAGGATAGGGCCTGGTTAGTACTTGGATTGGGAGACCACCTAGGAATACCAGGTGCTGTAGGCTTTTAAAAAAAAATGATATAATTTAATATATAGTTCATGTTCAGATTTCTGCTGGCATCCCAACAGTTTCCTTTTTAGTTAGTTTTTCGGTTTTGAGTTTGAGGTTATTTTTCTTATCTAATCAAGATCACCAATATATGTATTTTCACGTCTGTTTAATTACCTTTAATCTAGAGCAGTTTCTTAGACTTTTTTTGTGGCATTGGTATTTTTGAAGACTTGAAGTCACTTGTATAGAACGTTCATATTTTCTCCTCGAGATCAGATATATCAGATTACTTACTCATCATTTGATGTAAGTTGAACATTTTCAGCATGTATACTATATAAGTGAGGACGTGTTCTCACTGTTTCATATCAGACGTGAGATGTGTGTCTCACAGTTGATTTTGTTCAATTTGATCACATGGTAATGACAGTATCTTCTAGCTTTCTATATAGTAAAGGCATCTGTTTTTTTGTGTGTTTAATAAGTGATTATGGGAGTATATTAGCAGACTAAATATTCTGCATTTTGATGGTCTTTACACAGTGCTTTTAGCATCTATTGATTCATGCCTGAATCAATTATTATTGAGATAATTATAAAACAGTTTTCTATGTTTATCATCGTTTCTACATTTATTATCAGTATAGACTCATGGATTCTTTTTTATTCAAAGTTATAGTCCATTTTTTCATCCTCTGAATGCTTAAGTAATTCCAGAGCTGACCAGTGGAAATTCCTTCACACTGCCTCCTTTGTTCTTTTGACATGTCCTCATTCTTCTTTGAGTGTTTCCTTACTTTCTGGCACAATCAGGTGTTCTGGTCTCACCTTCTACTTCAATACCCCTGCCTTGAAATCAGCCATTTTTCTGAAAAGTCATGATTTCTGTTGGTGGGGAATATTATTTAAAAGCCAAAATCTGTACCCTGAGCAGGCTCATTAAGACTCAAGATGTTATTGCATCCAGGCCTTGTCAGAGAATAGAGCTAAGAAGCTTTTCCCTTAAAGTAATTTTTCTTAAATTTCAAACTGATACTTTTATTTTTAATCTAAAACCACAGGATTCTTATTCTCTTATTCCATCCTGGATTTCCTTTCTGTGGTGGGAAACTTGATACCTAACAGCTTCAATATATTGACTTATTTTTTTATCCTAAAATATACAAATTATTTCTGAACTGCTGCATCAGTACCTACCAAGAACAAATCTACTGTTTCAAATACAGTTTCTTCCCAGATCTTTTTGTCCTTTGACTGTGTCACACTGAGATGTATGTTGTCAGAGTATTAGATTCAAAAAGTACTTAGGTTAATGCTTGTTTTTCCATCAGTGTAATGAAACTATCTTTGTGATATCTAGTTAGGGCCATTTATTTCTACTGTATTCCATTTTAGGGCACTTTCCCCCCATCCTCATTGACCTCAGAGTTTTAAAGGAAACCTGGCATCGCTATGAATTCACTGACATCAGAACTACCTCGATATCCTGTTTCATTTAATTGTGTATAATCAGCAATAACTATTTTGAACCGGCAACTTCTCTCAGACTTCCAAACCACCTACCTCCATCACTCTGGCCACCTCTGTTTGCCTCCTCCCCTCTTCCATGCTATTGCTATGTGAGGAGATCTCAGCTATCCCAACTTCTATTCCTGCTCATCACCTTGTCGATTTCCCAGACAGTAATCAGACCAGCCTTTTTAAAACAGATCAGATCATGGTTAAAAAAAACCCTTGCTGGAGATCCTTCAGTGATACTATAAAACCAACAATAACAACAAAAATCAGAAAATAACATGTATTGGCAAGAATGTGGGGAAATTGGAACCCTTGTACACTATTGGTGGAAATATAAAATGGTATAGCCAGTGTAGAAAGTGGTATGATAGTTCCTTAGAAAATTAAGTTACTATATGACCCAGCAGTTCCACTTCTGGGCATATATTCAGTAGAATTGAAAGAAGAGTCTTAATGAAATATTTGCACACCCATCTTCATAGAGGTATTATTCTCAGTAATGAAAAGGTGGAAGCAATATAGATGTCCATGAATACCTGGGATAGATGAATGGTTAAATAAAATGTGGTATGTACATACAATGGAACGTTATTCAGCTATAAAAGGGAAGAAAATGCTGACACATGCTACAACAGATGAGCATTGAAGACATTGTGCTAAGGGAAATAAGTTACACAAAAGGACAAATATATGGTTTCATTTATATGACATACCTAGAATAATAAAATTCATAGAGTCGGAAAGTAAAATGTAGTTTTCAGGGGAAGGGGAAATGGGGCATTATTATTTAATGGTTACAGAATTTCAGTTTTGCAAGATGAAAACTGGAAATGGGTGGTGGTGATGGTTGCACAGTAAGGTGAATGTACTTAAATAGTACTGAACCGTACAATTAAAACTGGTTACATTGGAACATTAAATTTTTTTTCAATCCAGAAAACCCCCAAAACACTTCAGTGAATTTTCATTTCTCTGAGGGTAAAAACAAAATCCTTGATAAGACCTATAGCCTAGTGCCCAGCCTTTCCAGCCTCATCCTGTGCTACTTGTTCCTTAGTTCCTGTGTCTCAGCCAAGGTGCCATGCTCCTCATTCCCTCTTTAGAGTTGTTCCCTCTGCCTAGTGTGCTCTCCCCAGCTACCTCACACAGCTGACTCCTCTTCTTTCAGTTCCAATTTAAATGTTAGCTCCTCAGAGATTTCCCTACCCCCACCCATGTTTAATGTTTCAAAACAGCCTTTTAAGCATTTAATGGGTGGGTATTTTATGATTAGCTTCTTAGAGTTGGTCTTCCTTACAGTGATCTCCTTGAGGGCAGGGCCTGGATTTTTTGTTTGTTTTGTATTGTTTTGTTTTGCATATAGTAGAAAAAGGAATGAAGGAGTGAAGTGAGGCCAGGCCAGGCTTTGGCAAAGCTGCTCTTCTGGTGCTGCCCACACTATGATTCCAGCACACCCCTTAAGAAGAGGGAAGGATATTTGGAATGTGGTCTCTTTCTTGACATCTTCATTCTAGAATTCCATTGGGAGAGAAATTGACAGATGCTGTGGAAGAACCCAGGCCTGTATTCAGCTGTTCATACTCATTAGGGCATTTGGTCCCCTCAGCAATACTGAGAAAGAAACATTGATGTTTCTTTTGAATACATTTGTTGTTAGGGTATTTTGTATGGCGGTGTTTTGTTCTGTTTTTTGTTAACTGTGAAATGAGGAACACAATAGTACTACCTCAGCATGTTATTCCAAGAATGAAGTGAGATGTCAGCACATCGCTTTGGGCTGGGCCAAAGCTCTTGGTAAACATGCAAAGGCAGAAAAATCTGATCACTAGGAATCATCTCCATGGAAACTGAGGCTCTGAGAGGTAGGGTATGACTCTGCTTCCTGATGATAAGGGTCCTCCCTCTCTCCTCTTCCGTAGTGCTAGCAGCACTAAGCTGTTGGCTTCTAGTCCCCTTTCCCTATGTGACCCTCCTTGTTAGGTCATCATGACAGGTTTTGTCTGTCTGTGATAAGAATTTGTGCCCCTTGATGAGCAAACTGATTTGCTAAGGAGTATAAACCTATTCCTTTCTGCCATGCCCCTTCTAATTAGACAGGATGACAAGCTGACTTGCTACTACCAAAATGGCAGTTCTAAGACTTAGAAATTCTGTGAGAACTTTTCCCTCAAGAGTTGGCAGTTTTTGAATCAGACCTGAGTTCTACAGGTAAAGATCTTACATAAGGAGATCTGAGGTCTTCCAACTATATCACACACAGCTCATCTGATTGAAAGGAAAGAGGAGTTAGATTTACATATCTCCTCCACTCATCTTGGTTAGATAAGCAGCAAGGTCCCCAAAGTTCTGTGTTTTAAGTAGGAACGTATTCTTTGTAGGGACATATAGGGCACAGGCCTTTAGCACTTCTAAGCCCTTATAGGTACTAATACCTATAGTTTTAACCATAAAACTCTTCAAGCATTGTGTTCTTTAGGATTGACATGTTAAACTGGTTAGAGTTGCTCAAGTAGAAAGGGTAGGGGCAGGAAATGGAGATCCCTGTGCTCCACCCACTTGGCTTTCTCTCTTGCCCTCCCTGGGCCCCACTGTATGCTGGAGAAGACCTGAAACCACTGGTTTAGACTAATCTCAGTTTATTTTATGGTTATATAATAAATATATTTTTAATTAAAAGTTTTATTTTGAGATAATTGTAAACTTACATGTAGTAAGAAATAATACAGAGATTCTGTATCTTTTATACATTTTATCTCAATTATAACATTGTACAAAACTATACTACATATGACAACCAGGATTTGACTCTGATTAATACAAAGCATTTCCATCACCACAGGGATCCTTCATGATGCCTTTTTATAGGCACACCGACTCTCCATCCCTAACCCCCTAGCAACCATTATTCTGCATTTCTAAAATTCTGCCATTTCACAAATGTTATGTAAATAGAATCATACAGTATGTAAGCTTTGAGGATTGTTTTTTTTTCACTCAGCATAATACCTTTTTGATCCATCTGAGTCGCTTAGTTCCTTTGTGTTGCTGAGTAATATTTCATGGTATGGATATATCACAGTTTGTTTAATCATTTACAAGTTGAAGGATATCTGAATTATATCCAGTTTTTCACTATTATGAATAAAGGTTCTGTGAATATAAATGTACAGGCTTTTGTGTAGACATAATTTTCTTTGAATAAATACCCAAGAGTACCATGGGAATTGCATATTTTGTTTTTTAAGAAAGTGCCAATTTTCCAGAGTGCCTGTACTATTTTACATATCCACCACCAATATATTTATGAGTTATACAGTGTCTCTGAATCTTTACTAGCATTAGTTATTGTCACAATTTTTTTTTTTTTTGGTTATTCTGATAAATGGTAATATTTCATTGTAATTTTAATTTGCATTTCTCTAATGGCTAATGATGTTGAACATTATTTTCATGTGTATATTTGCCATCTGTATATCTTTGGGAAAATATCCATTCATGTCTTTTGCCCATTTTCTACTTGGATTTTTTTTTAATGTGTTCCTGAAAGTTCCTGATATATTTCAGATATAAGTCCTTTGTTCTCCCAGCCCGTATTTGTTTTTCCTCTCTTTTAACAGGGTCTTTTGCAAAGCAAACATTTTTAATTTTAGTAATACCCATTTTATCAGTTGCTTTTATGGATCAAGCTTTTGGTATCAAGTGTAAGAACTCTGTCTAGCTCTAGATTTCCTCCCTCAAAAAATTTTTTTTCTAAACATTTTATAGTTTTATGTTTTACATTTAAGTCTGTAACTTAAGTTAATTTTTATATAAGTTGTGAGAGTTAGACAGGCTTCTTGCCTGTGGATGTTCAGTTGCTCTAACACCATCTGTTCTTTTTTGAATTGCTTTGCAACTTTGTCAAAATCAGTTGTCTATACTTGGGTGAGTCTGTTTCTGGGTTCTCTATTTTTTTCATTGATCTTTGTGTCTATCTCTTTGCACAGTATTGATTATTGTAGATACATGATAGACAGTAATATTAAGTAGAAAGAGTCGTCCTTTTGCTTCTTTGTCAAGATAGTTTTGGCTATTCTAGCGTCTGTGCCTTTCTATATAAACTTTAGAATAAGCTTATCTATGTCTATAAAAAAAACTTTGCTGGGATTTTGATAGGAGTTGCATTAAACCAATAAATCATCAAACCTGTAATGGGGAAACTTGACACTTTTACTATGAATATCGTATGTCTCTCTTTATTTGGGTATTTTTCAATTTCATTATCATTTTATAATTTTAAGGTTATAGAACCTGAACATATTTTTGTTATTTTGGGGGTTAGGGCTGACTATATATGGTGTTCTTAGTTTTGATTTTTAAATGCTCATTGTTAGTATATAGAAATGCAGTTTATTTTTGTGTGTTGATCTTGTATCCTGTCTTGTAATATTGAACTCACAGTATTTTTGGAGGGTTTTGTTTGTGTTTGTGTTTGTTTTGTTTTTGTAGATTCCTTGAAAATCTCTAAATAGGCATGTCATCTGCAAATAGGAGCCGTTTTCTTCCTTGCCTTCTTATCTGTGTGCTTTTTCTTGCCTGATTGGAGTGGCGGGAACTTCTAGTATTAGGCTAAATGAGAGTGATGAAAGATAACATCCTTGCCTTGTGTCCACTCTTACAAAGTATTCAGCCTTCCATTATTAAGTATATTATTAGCTGTAGGTAGGCATTTAATGCCATGAAGTTTCCTCTCAGCATTGCTTTAGCTGTATCTCACATAGTTTAATATGTCACATTTTAATTTGTATTCATTGCTTTGTATTTAGATTTAAGTTGCTTAATTTTCACTAATTTAGACACTTCCTTTTCGTGTTGATGTTTGGTATGATTTCAGATGGTCAGAGAACATATTCTGTATTTCAAGCCTTTTACATTTGTGAGGTTTGCTTTTTGACACAGGATATAGCTCATTTTAAAAAATTAGATTTTTCGGACTCTGTAGAGTCCCATCTACTCTGTTATGTCAGGCTGCCTCAACACCTCAGCTGTAGCTCATTTACTTGTCTCTCACAGGCAGAGAAAAGAGGCTCAAAGCAGCCTTTGCGTTAGTGACAGAACTGGACCTTGAGCCCCCAAGAGCCCTGCCTACTAGGAGGAACCCAGTGCATCTTCCCCACAGTGTCTTTGCCTTCCATGACCCTTCCCATGACATATTATGAACACACAATTGAGGGTGGGTGCAATGGGTTGGGTACAGAAGAGCAGCCAGTCCAGGCCCTGTGCCGTTACACCCTCGCCTCTATCTAATGGGGTGGTAAATGAGGAGGGGCAACTCAGATGCCTAAGAAGCTTAGGCCCCAGTCTCGGAGACAACGCCGGGCTGTTGTCCCCCTCACCCAAGCCCGCCAGGCAGCCCGTTCCCACACTTGCAGACGGTCCAAGCGTAACACCAACAGCTCTCAGGGCCATTCTGGCTGTCGTGGCCGCCGCGGCCGCCGCCGCAGCCGCCACCATCACCACCACCATCACCACCACCAAAATACTGTATGTAGGGTTGCCAGCCAGCAACAAGTAGTTGATACCTCGTCTACTTCCTACAGGACCTACAAAAACAGTGAGGAACTTCGGTCTCGTATTGCATCTGGAATCATCACACCTATCCATGAGCACTGGGACAAGGCTAGTGTAAGCAGTCCCCATCGGGAGTTTCCCCCTGCCACTGCCAGAGAGGTGGACCCACTCCGGATTTACCCATCACACCCACACACCAGCAGGCAGCCTCCCTGGTGAGTACAGAACCCCTGGTGGTCAGCCCATGCTTCTAAGGGTTCCAGCCATTCCCATCCTATCACTTGACCCTATCTCTCTGCTCAGAATCTTGGTGTATGGAGGTAGAAAATGGAGACATAAATAGAGCAGTGAGTTTTTGTACTGCGACTAGTCACTCTAATTACCCAGCCTCTTAAAGCTTCCTGCCCCCTTTCTGGAGGCCACAAAGAACCTCTTAGTCAGCCCAGGAGTCAGTGTCCATGGCGTTTGTATGAGTGGCTGCCCAAGTGATTCACTTTTTCATTTCAAAGCTGTTTGTCTGTACAGGGCCCTGGACCATGCTTTTTGGGAAAATGTGAAGATACAGAGATACTTTCCCAGAGAGGATGTAGTCCTAGTGTCTCGCCTATTACATTTTATTTCACTGTGGTCCCTTGACCTCTTTTGACAATTTCAGAACTTTTCCGAAACAGCATGGGGTATGAACAAGTGACATCCACAATCTTTGCAGATGAGGATGGCAATATTCAGAGCTGGAGACTTATGCTCTAAGGGTGGAAATAAGGACCAGGGAGACATTAGTCTCTGGCTGAGACGGCACTTTCCAGCTTGGAGTCTAAATTGTGGTAGAAATGGTGGGATTGAGGGAAGGGTTCACTGTGGGGCCATAATAAGCACTCAGTAAATGTTAACTGCCATTGTTATTTTATATGTTTAGCAAATACATACCTTTGTTAAAAAAAAATGGGAGAATGATAAGATGACCTGCCTAAGGTCACAAGCCACTAATAAAGAGACAGAGCAGGGCTGGGGTCCAGGTGTTCTCACACCCAGCACAATGGTCTGGCTTTGAGATAACCAAAATATGGTGTCAAGATTTAAGAATAAGCCCTGACTCAGGTTGGAAGAGAATTGTAGACCTTAAAAGTATGTAATCTCAGCTCTCTCAGACTCACTGCACATCTCCAAATAAATATTCTGGGAAATCTTTACTCTCTCAAAATAGGATTCATAGATAATCTAACTTACTAAATGTATAGTTTCAAAAGGAATCAGTATAAAGTCCTAACTATAATGTAAATGAGAAAAAGCGTTAATAAGATAGTGTGTATTTCATTGTGTAGATCCCTGAGCAAGATTTCACTGGAAAACACAGTCAAACATTTGCAGTTGTATGTGGAATTATTTTGAATTCGGTAGTAACAAAAGCTGGCACATGCAGACGTGTTGTATCAGCAACTCAAACACGCAAACTGTGCTGCTGTTACATGACTTTTCTGAAATGAACAGCCCTTAGGAGAATGACAAACACAATAGTAGATCAAGTTTCTTCAGTTACATCATAGTTATATTACTGGAAAAATTTGTTTTAGAACAGTATAAAAATACTTTGTGTTCATATAAAAATGATCTTGGACTCAAATAATTTTTGTATTCTTTACATCTCCATCAATATCTAACAAGACTTTTGAATTATAGAGCGTGCAGCATCTAGTCTATGCCTATAAATGCCATGAGGACTCTCCAGATGCTGTGACAAGCAGAAACGCCCCCAAAGCTTCCACAATGGCACTTGAAGGCTGTGCCATCCTAATTTAGGAATCATATAGAACTAGAGTCTAGAATTGTGAAGGTAAAAAAATCCTAGCCTTGGAGGAATTGAAAGAATTAAAAAATCACTATGTTGCAACTTCTACTGAAATTATATACCAGGGCACAAACTGTCAGTGGTTGCTAAAACCATTAGATAAAATGTTGATGGGGAACTTTATAAATAGATGGATCAGGCTGATAGCACCCGAACCCATAGATTAGTCTTAATACTGAAAATGGGGAAGCCATATAATTAAGTGTCTTCTAATAGGTTCACAGCAACCTGAATCTAGATCAAGCTCACAGTTTAAAAGGAGCATGAGGGATAGAAGAACAAGTTAAACAGACACATGAGGATACTTGTGTTCCAGCCCAAAATGGAACATGAAATATTTTTACACAATAAATTGACCTTGTTTTTCTCATCAAATGAATGGCATGGGGAGAAAAGGGAGAGTGGGGGGTACTATCATTAAAAGTGTCTTATCAACTAAATATACTGTGGAACTTTGTTTGGACCTTAATTCAAATTCTAAAAATCATTTTTGAAACATTTGTGGAAATTTGAACATTGACCAGGTATTAGATAACATTAGAAATTACTGCTAATTTTGTTAAGTGAAACAAAAAATTAATTTTGGTTATGTTAAAGTCTTTATCTGTTAGAAATATATTTACATATACGTATAAAGAAGTCTTTAAGGGTGAAATGATATATCTGAGACTTTAAAATAATTTCACCCCTAAAAAAAATCAGACATTGAGAAGGTAGTGTAGGTGAAATAAGAATGGTAGAATATTGATAATTATTGAAACTGAATGGAATGGTTTATAAATTACACTATTTGTACTATTTTTGGTTCATTAGAAAATTTTATTAGAAATGACTTTTTTATTAATACTAATATTTCACAAACTCTTTTAAAAAATAGAAGAGGAAGGTACACTTCCCAACTTATTCTGTGAGGTCAGTATTATCCTGATACCAAAACTAAAAGCCATCACAAGAAAACTACAAACCAGTATCCCTCATGAATATAGAGGTAAAAATCCTCAGCAAAATACTAGAGAAGTAAATCCAGCAACACAAAAGAATTATATACCATGACCAAATAAAATTTATTCCAAGGATGGTTAGTTTAACATCTGAAAATAATTCAGTATAATACACCATATTAATAGAACAAAGAACAGAAAAACCTCATGTTCATCTCAAATAGAAAAAAACACTTGCAAAATCCAACACCCTTTCATGAAGGGGCATTCAAGAAATAGAGGGAAACTTTCTCAACCCAATAAAGAGCACCTGCAAAAAGCTCACAGCTAATATCCCACTTACTGGAGAAAGCAGGAATGCTTTCCCCGCCCCAATTCCCCCATACTCCTGACACTCCCCAAGATAAGGAACAAGCAAGGATATCTGCTCTTGGCTACTTTTATACAACATGGTACTTGAGATTCTAGCCAGGGCACTCAAGAAAAATAAAACTGTTAGGTTCTCCGAGGGAGGAACACATAAGGCAGAAGGGTTAAGCAAGGTTTATTGTAGCAGAATGACAGCCAGGCTGAGACTAAGATGGCATCAGCCCCAAATGCGAGGGACCTTAAAACTTATATGGGGCTTGAGGTGGGCTTATTTTGGTGGGAATATGTCAGGCAGGTAATTGGCAGGGAAGGGAGGAGAGTCCAGTGAAACGGGACATAAGCATGTAGCATTACCATCCCAGACACAAGATCCGATTCCCACACAAAAGGTAAGGGAGCAGTCTGGTTCCCACGCTACAGGGGGTAGGGATACGGCCCTCCTGGACATAACAAAAACCTAGTCAGATTAGAAAGTAAGAAGTAAAACAATCTCTGTTAGACAATGACAATGGGTCTTATATATAGAATATTCCAAGGAATTAAAAAATTTTTAGAACTAATAAATCACAAATAAATGAATTGTGACAGGATGCAAGATCAATAAGAAAAAAATCAGTTGTATTTCTGCACATCAGCAGTGAACAATTCGGATATGCAGTTAAGGAAATGATCCCATTTACAATAACTTCCAAAAGAATAAAATACTTAAGAATAAATTTAACAAAAAAAGTATGAGACTTGCATACTGAGAACTACAAACATTGTTGAAAGAAATTAAGATCTAAATAATGGAAGATTTAATATTGTCAGTACTCCCCAAATTGATCTACACATTCAGTGCAATCTCAGTTAAAATTCCAGAGATGTTTGTTTGTCTGTTTGTTTGTTTGTTAGGTTTTGCTTTATTTTTTAGAAATTGTCCAGCTGATTCTGAAATTCATTTGGAAATTCAAGGGAACCACAATAGCTAAAACAATCTCGAAAAGGAAAAAAATTGGAGGACTCACACTTCTCAATTTCAAAACTCACTACAAAGCTGCAGTAATTAAAACAGTGTGATACTGGCAGAAGGCTAGACATATAAAGCAAAGGAATAGAATTGAGTCTAGAAATAATCCATACATTTATGGTTAATTTTTTCAAAATAAAAAGTATTTTAAAATTTAGATGCTGAGGGCCACTTAAGTTCTTGTCTCTGGTATTTATTGAGCTCACTGTGTGTGGGATACTAGATCTAGCCCTGGTTGCTTCGTAAAGGCCAATAATGCCATCTGGGCTTCTGCTGTCATCTCATCTCAGTGGATGAATAGCATGGTACTTGGATGCAGGGAAGGCATCCCCAAGAAGGGACTGACTTCTAAGCAGGAGATGTTAGCTAGGCAAAGAGCGGGGTAGAAAGGGTGCTCCAGCTTGAAGCCCTGTCTGGTGCAGGGCCCTGGAAAGACAGGCAGTGTAGTTAGAGCTGGGTGTGTGTGGAGTAGGGGGTGGTGGTGGTGGGTAGGTGGCAGAGCCCAGGGTAAACTTACCCACTCAGGGAAAGGGCAGGATATATTATGCCCTATCAAGGTGGAAATTACCAAGTAATATGGGTGTCGGTTTTTATTAAGGTGAAGGCTCTGGGTCTTTGGGCTGAGAAAGGCTTTGAGGGAGATGTGGGCATTGTTCTAGGCCCCAAAGATGGGGAGAGAGGCTGGGAATGGTGTCAGTCATTTGCTGCAGGCACAGCTAGCCCTGCCCTATCCCGTCCTTTGTTCTTTTTATTGGCCATAACCCTTGGCCCCGTTGCCCTGGGATTGCCCTGGGATTTACCGCACCCTTGATAACACTACCACTTAGTTATTGTCTAATCTCAAGATTTTTGGCTTTCTTCCAGTGCATGTCCCCTTTACTCCACTTTCTTACCTCTTAGTATCTCTATCGCTTGGACTTAAGCCTTGCACACTTTTGATGAGCTCTCTATTTAGCAAACGTTTCCCTGTGAGTTAAGAGTCCCTAGGGCTGGGATCCTACTCTTGAGGTACACACTGTCTTTGGCGTGGGAGACAGGTGAGTAAATAAAAGTGATAGCTGCCATTTACGGAGGTTAGCACAGATGTCCTTCATGGATGCCCTTGGAAAGGCTTCTTGAAGGCAGTCTTGCCTGACCTGTATCTTCATAGGGAAGAGGAGTATTCCTTAAGCTCCTTTTTTCCTTTTTTGTGTCTGAATTATTTCATAACATTTCTTTCAGGAGATAGGTTGTTCTAGGCTGAGGGAACAGTAGGCTAGAGGCATCAGGGTCTGAAAGCATGAGACTATCCTTGAATTTTGGCTAGAGAAGGACTTTATGTCTGGAATCACAGGATATAATAGCTGAGGAGGATGGGACTAGATTTTGGAAGTCCCTGATGTGAAGTACGTGGATCTCTTCATGGGCAGTTGGAAACCACTGAAGGATTCTGATGAGGCCAGTGGTGCCTTTGGCTAAAGAGCCTTGTGGGTTGGAGTGGGTAAGACTGAAGGCTGAGTCTTATCACTCCTACGAACCACTCTTAGCAGGTGAGACTTGTTCCGCTTCTTTCTGCCACCCATCCACTCCCCATGTCAAGGAGAGGGTATTGTATGGCAGTTAGTAGCACAGGCTTTGGAGGTTGATTGGCTGGGTTCAAACCCTGATCTTGTATCTTTATTTGTCTCTCAGTGAGCTCATTTAGCCCCTTGAAGCCTTGGTTTCTTCATCTGCACCCTGGGATTATTGTGCCTGTCTCAGATGTCTTAGGATTGAATCTGATGGTAGATGTCACATGTTGAGCTGATTGCTCAGAGTATAGTAAATATTCCATAAATGTTCGGTGGGTCCCATTAAGGTAGCACCAGAGATGAGAACAAGACTGAAAGTGTAATGAGTAGATGGTTTCCTCAGATAGAACCTTGTTTTATGTTTTTAAATATGTAGCCTCCTCCCCCAGAAAAGGATTTGGTTTAGGGGAGCCACTGAGGTGTGAGGGTATCGACCCAGAGTGTGTGTTGGAACTGCATGTAGACCCAGGCCCTTTATGGGCATTGCTTTCTTATCAGTATTGGCTGCCGTTTATCAATGATAGGAGTAACTGCCATTTCTTGGCTGTCCACCAAATGCTGGTCACTAAACAGGAGCTTTCTTTTATGGTTGCTTATCTTTCAGACAGCCCTACAAGATTGGTGGCATCCCTGTTTCATAGGGGAAAGTGACAGTGGATAGGGAGGTAGCATAACCCAGATTTATCTTAACTGAGAGGCTGAAGACTGGGATTTACCTCTACGTGTGTCTGACTCAGAAGCTTATGCTTTCTGCAACGCACCCTTCAGCTTTAGTTTATACTGTTAGTTTGTGTACAAGTTCAGAGTAGTGAGCATACATGGATTGTGGATAAAAATCCATTTCCTTCCCCCCTCACCCTCTAGTTAGGTCTTTCTCAAGCAAGCCTGTTTCCCTGGACTAGGACATTGAACTGGATGAGATGGTTGGAAGAGGAGGCAAGGCAGGATGTTTTAGGAGGCTTTTTGTCAGCCCCTAGAGATTTGACAGCCTGTCAGGTCTTTCTACCGCAGCCCCTTTCTCCCTCCACTCCCATTCTTTGCCAGCCCCCTTTCTCTGTGGCACAGATGTCTTTAATGACACCAGTTCTTTTATTATAGCCCCTCCTACCACCATGTTACTGAGCAACCAGGCTCTCAAACTTCTACCTTTTTGTTTTTCCCTCAAATGCCCTATTTGAGGGTAGGGCTTTAGGGTGGAGAGAAGGGAAAGAGCAACACAGCAGCTGGGCCCATGTGGTGCTGCAGGGTGTCACCTCATCCCTGAGCAACTTGACTTGTACTCTGAGTAGGAAACAGCAGCCTCTGCCCCATCCCACAGGACACAGTCCTGTGTCTCACCCCTCACCTTCCATACCTACATCTTGCCTATCCCCTACGTGGTAACCTCCAAATGCAAACTGAAGTCGGGATGTCTGCCCTACTGCATAAAGAGACTGACTTCTCTAAGTGTGGGGTGATGGGTGTCTGGAGCTTGAAGGATACTAGGTCTGCTCATTTATGCTGGTATAATGGAGAGGACATTCCACTGTGATGAAGAATTGAGGGTGAAAAGTAGGTCTGTTCTACCCCTGAGATCTCCAGGAAAGAATTACTGAAAACAGCCCATCTATAAGGGAAGTTATTATTATTTTTTTTAATCTAAGCCTAACTTTTTTCATTGTTGTCACTAGTTCTAATCCATTTCCATTTGCTGCATCTGTCCTCAGTCAGCTAGGAGACTCTATGCCCCAAATCCTGTTCCCTGTTTTGAAAAAACAATTTTTTCCATGCTTAACCAGCTTTGCTAAAAATAAATCCTTAGATATAAAGCTCTTGTTTATGTCATGCAAAATTTATTTTCAAACCCAATCCGTCTTGATCTTTACATATTTTTTAATGTTCCCAATATTTTATGTTCTGTTTTCTTTTTAAAATTTCATAATAAATTGACTAAAGTGCTAAACATATCTTTTTAAATATTTGATATTTTATTATACTGGTACATTTCATTTACCTAGCCTCAGTGGGCATTTCAAACATGTTCAATTTTTCATTTTAAATTGTACACCATAAACGTGTATATACTTTTTTTTCTTTCCTTGAGGTAATTTCCTTTGCTGACAGATCTCAAACATTTTGGTCTTAGGAATCCTCTTGCACTCTCAGAAATTGTTGAGAACTCCAAAGAGCTCTTGTTTGTTTGAGTTATAGCTATCAATATTTATCATATTAGAAATTACAGCTAAAAAATGTAAAATACATTCATTCATTTAAAAAAATAATATAAATCTATGTGTTAACATAACAAATTTTATGAAAATAATTTCTAAAATAGAAAAAATTGGTGAGAAAAGACATTGTTTTACATTATTGCATATCTTTAATATCTGGCATAGAAGACAGCTAGATTCTCATTTTGCTTCTGCTTTTAATCTGTAGGTGATAATGTTTTCAAGTCTTAACAAAAGTTGTTGGAAAAGAGAATAGTAGTTTTATAGCTTTTTCAAACAATTGTAGATAGTCTCCTTTGCATTGTACTAGAATTTGACAAGCGATAGCTTCTTTAAGAGTTATTACATAAAATCCACTGATCTGTCATGACCTTTGAATGGATCTTTTACCTATGCATGATATTGGAAAGTCATCTATTAGTTGTTTGAAAAATATTGGCTCACTGAGATGTGCAGATCTGTTAAATGTTGGTGCATTTTATTATAAGACATCAAAAAATTACATTTATTAATATTATTCATCTCATCAGCATCAGTATTGGAAACCATCAAGCTAGTGGTAAATGCAGACTTCTACATTGCTAATTTTCTTTTGAACAGTTGAATTTTGTCATTGGCAACATGTACTGTCAGTTGTTTTCCATGAACAAACAAGCTCATGTACTCGGAGGGCTGCTGGAAAGATGAAATAAGATAACGTACATAAGGAGCTCAGGACATCCATCTATTAAAGTAGGGGGAATACATATTTGCTTATATAAGCAGAGTATTTTTGGAAGGACATACAAAAAACTGACATCATTAGTTGTCTGTGGGGAGACCTGGTAGGCTGGGAGACAGGGGTGAGAGGGATATTTTTTTTTTACTATTATGAATCCACAATCTCCTATCTACAATTCTGAAATTGAAAGAGCTCTGAAAATCAAGTTTTTTTCTAGAAGATTGGTGCAAAATCTTGTTTGGTAGCAAAACCTGACCTGAAGTGGTATGAAACTTCTTATATCTTCATTTATTCCACTTGTGAGTACTCCTTCATATTGCAGAAAAATAAAGTATTGGGTCCAGGGTGCTGCTTGGGCGTGTTACACAGTATATGTTAGATATACTCATCTGACCTTTATTTAAAAAATGAAAAATTCTGAATCACAGCTAGTCCAAGGTTATGGATCTGTGTATCCTTTTCTACTCTTAAATTTTGAAGCTGGTGAATGCATTACCTATTCAAAAATTAAATTTTAAAATTTAATCCTTGAAAAACTAAATGTATCACAGTGCTTGACACAAAGCAAGCTCTTAGTAAATAATGGTGGCTATTATTGATTCATTCTTCCAGGCCTTTTCTGTCAAATCTGTTCGTGTCCAGGATTGTCACCCCAACAAGCAGACCCTGTGAGTGTTACTACTTAGATTCACATCTTAAAAGACTGAGATGTTATGACAGACGCCCACTACCAGCTACATAATTCCCCACCCAGAGTTCAAAGCCCATCTTTAAATCCCAGTCCAGAGGTCTTTCCAGTTCACGAGAGTACCTCAGCCATTAGAATGGCCTCAGCTGGATTTATGTGCCCAAGAGAAGCCTGTTGTTTTCATCTGAGAGGATGACAGGAACATATGAAAAGGAAATTTTGGGTGGTTAGGATCACCTCAAATCTCTTCCAGAGCTGGGACATACTGTCCAGTGAGCCCAACCAAGAAGTTGTGCCTATGAGGTTATTGTACAACACTCTTTCCTTCAGTTGATTACCAGATGAAGTAGTAGGGGCTTAATTTCAGAAACCATTTACAAAAGTTACCTTCTTTTTTTTTTAATCCCTAGAGCCCCATTCAGCACATCAGGACTGAGACTATTTTAAAGTGTGTTCTGCATGTGTACATAATGAACTCACAGAGGTGTGACTGTGTGGCAGTGAGACTGCATTGAATGTGAGCCTAAAGAGTATGTTATGACAGTTTCAAGTACACAAATTGTTGGGTTGGGCCTTGCAGCTACCTTTCTAGTCCCCATTGTTCTCCATTTCTTCTTTCCTCCTAACACTGTGGTCCAGGAGAGAAAAATAGAGATGGCTGCATGTTTCAGGAGCCATTAGCCTCAGCCCATTTTTATAGCCACTAGAAGCCCCTTCTGTTTGCTGCTCTGAGGAGGGCTAGTTTGTGGAGATAAGCAAAATGCTTGCTGCCCTCTGGTACCACCTGGTCTGTCCAGTGAGGCAGGATGTTGTGAGACCAGCAGAAATTTTTACTACATCCCAGCTCTATGAACCATGCCTTGGGAACAGTTACCTAGGTCAAGCAAAATTTCTTCCCTTGGAAACTTAATCCACCTAAATCACAGTATCTTTTCCAGCCCATTAATGAATGGAGAAATGAATGGAGAAGCACCTACTTTTGGATTTTTTTTCCAGTTCTTTAATTAATGTCTTCTTACCTGTAAGCTTAGATTTGCTGCTATTTACAAGACTCTCCTGAGGTCTGTTGGGAACCTGCCTTGCCCCAGAGTTACCAGGTTTGAATTGCTTGCTAGGTTTTCAAGTAGATTCCAAATATCACTTATTTAAATACTAAGGATATCCATATTCTTTATAGGGAAAAACAAACAGGAAATCAAAAGACGGAACTCCCTACCCAGGTATAACTGTCACTGTTTTCAGTACTCTTTCTAGTTTTATTTATCCATACCCCCACACACACACATACAAGGGTTTTCACAGTTGATTTTCTAGGCCTTGATAATCCCCTTTCTCCCACATTTAACACTAGAGTATAAGCATTTTCCCATGTCAAGTTAAAGTATTTGAAGAACATCATTTCCATGGCTACATTTAGGGATATACCATGATGATATGGTGTATACATATAACTGGTCCCCATTTAAGCCAAACCAATTCCCTTGATTAAAGTTTTTATGGTGATATTTTAATTTGAATTATGTATTCTTTCTTTAAAATTGATACTTAGACATAAAATTGTATCAAAGAATATAAAGATATATAACGTTTTTGAAAGAGGTAAATGTTATATAATATAGAATATCGAGAAAGCACACACATTTATGCTCCTAGCTCATGCATTGTCATTAAGGGTAAAAATTGATTCTTGGTGGGGAGTGAAAAAAATCTTAGAGATTACAGTAGTTTGTGGCCCTCCAGTGGGATACAGTGCATAAACAGTACCTGTGGTATTAAAATTTCATGCAGGGACCATCATGATAAAAAGGTTGAGAAGCACTGTACTGGCTGTATGTGAGTACTCATCTCATTCTACCCATGGAAGCTTTTAATTTGAGCTTTTGGTTTTTGTTTTTAGAATAATTTTCTGATCTAAAAGTTGTTGATTCTTTAGCCAAAGCTTAGGAATTTGAGAAAGGTGTGAATTAAAATAAAATTTATGTGGAGGTTATCACAGTTAACATTTTTTTTTCCTACAGAATTGGGATCCTCCATGTTTTTAGCTTTGTGTTTACCTCTTTTCATTATTGCCATTTTAATATTAATCAGTGTTAATCTGTGCCAAAGACCACTTTGAAATAATATCCCTTCTGTTATGGTCTCTTTCAAGGGCTTTCTCTGCCTTCAAAGCCTGAGAGTTGATCTGTGACCCACCCCCCCCTCCCATGGGCATCCAGTTCAGGCCCCTGGGAGCCCAGGTGCCTGGCTGCTCTGGGACTTGTGGTAATTGTCCCTTGTTTGTTTCAGGTGTGATCCCTTGGGCCCATTTGCTGTTGGGGGAGAGGACCTAGACCCCTTTGGGTAAGTACTGCTGGGGAGATAGCAGCAATACAACTTGCTTGCATGACTTTCACCCCCAGCTTATCTTCTAAATTTAGAGCTTTACATCAGTCTTCCTTGGGGTGAAGGAGGCAGGTTGTTGCTGAGCAGCCAAGAAGTTATTGCCACTTGTTCTGATCGGCCATGCCTGGGGCAGTGCAGGAGAGCTCGGCATGTTGGGGAGGGGCTGAGCAAGCCCAGGGAGCAGCTCCTCTGTCATTTCTGGCCCTTTGGTCCTGTGGAGGATACCAGTTCTCCCTTGGAGAGCCAGTTACCATGTGGGTTTATTAGGTGCAGAGACTGAAGAGTGCACAGTGGGCTACAGACCTTAGGGCAGCTCATGGCTATTCAGAGGTCACCTCATTTGATAAGGGAAGTCTGTTATCCCATTAGGCTCTGTGTGGTTCTTGCCATGCACCCAACAAGGTCATTACAGCCTCAGCTGTGCATTGTCATCTCTGAATGATTCAGACTAGATTCTAACCTCTGCTGCAAAGTGATCCAACTTAAGCATCTCATTTTTAGACTGGGGAAATCACGTAAATCTGCAGTTAAGTTTGAACAAAGTTTAGGGGAATATCACATGTGTCCTAGTTTGAGCACATGAGGTCAGGTCCATGGAATTCCATGAGGGACAGATGCTATCAGGAGCCATACTGGGAGCCCACAGATTACTAATCCTCAAGCTCTTTAAGGAAACAGAATAAAAAAACTAGCAGCACAAATTGTCTCAATGCTATTATTAGACCTTAGACGTAAAGTAGTTCCCTACAGGTCTTGTAATGGTTCTGCATTGACTTTGGCAAGTTCTGGCACCTTTTCTTGATCAAATCGTCCCCCTTGGGAGTAAGACATGGCAGGAATCTCAATTTTTCAGGCTTAGGGAGCCTAGAGAGCTGAAAGTTCAGGCTGTGTGTGCCAGGGGAGGTGTGTTCTTTATGTTCTTGCCTACTTCCTGCTGGCACTCAGGTAGCCATCCCTGCCATGTCTGTTGGAACCTCCCCGAGTGAATATCCCAGGCATTCTCAGTCTTTTCTCACTTCTTTTGCCACTTTTCCAATAGCTCCCTGCCATACCTGCTGACTCATCTTTCCTTCTTGACACAGGTGTCGGAGAGGTGGCATGATTGTGGATCCTCTGAGATCTGGCTTCCCAAGAGCACTTATTGACCCATCCTCAGGCCTCCCAAACCGGCTTCCTCCAGGTGCTGTGCCCCCAGGAGCACGCTTTGACCCTTTTGGACCTACTGGGACCAGCCCATCTGGGTAGGTATTCACTCAGGTATTTTAGAAGTAGGACTTAATGGCAACTCAGTTTAGCATTTCAGGAATGAAAGTACAGAGTTGCCCTATTTTCCATTGCCAGGAGAGTGAAGCCTCCTCCAGGCCCTGTCTGATGCCCCCTTAGAGCTTCCAGGTGCTCCCCATTCCTTAGTGCCTCCCCCACCCCCAGCTCCCCGCAGGAATTACCCAGAGGAGGAGGAGCTACATACTTAGTGGAAGTTTAATATGTGTTAGGAACTCACTGGGTCTGTATATCAACACTCGTGGGGAGCTATTTGTATCCACATTTTACAGATACAGAATTCAAGACTTTGAGAGGTGAAGTAACTTACCCATGATGGAAGAATCAGGTTTCAGTCTCAGTCTCTCTTACCCTAGAGCACATGCTCTTAAACTCCATGAACCATCACATCATTCTGGAGGGCAGGCTCCTTCAGCTCATGGTCCCGTCTGACTGTATGCCCCCAGCCCTCCCATCATGCCAACTCACCAGCCCCTCTTTCCATTCCAGACCTAACCCAGACCATCTTCCCCCGCCGGGCTACGATGACATGTACCTCTGAAGGCCTCAAGAATGTAACATCCCAGCCTTCCCTCCACTCTCCTGGAGCTGCCACCACTGGCCCCATCAGCAACCGTGTTCTTGCGGGCTGGGGGCAAGGGACTCTGCCCATGTTTTTGCAGGATGGCTGGGATTGCCTCCCCACCCCCTGTCAGAGCCAAGGCACCCGCTGCAGCTCTCCATCTGGCTGCATATAGGCCCCAAAGAGAAATCAGTGTGTGTCTCTCACTACCAGCTTCTCCCCACCTCCTAGGGGAGACCCCGGCAACATATATCTTCAACCCAATGCAGCGCTATAAGAACAGAACGCATTTTCGATGTTATTATTAAGAACCAAATGTCAATACAAAAATCATGTTGCCATCTCCCACTTTTCTTTGCTGCACAGTTCCTTCTAGTTATGAGACTTTAGAGTTTGAATCTTTGTGGAGCTAAATGACTCTTTTCCTACCAAGGGCTCATTCTTGCATCTCCGGCACCTTCATTAATTGCTATTGTTCTTGACATCACTAAGATGGGTTCCAGTCTGGCTGCGTGGATGAAAATGAGTGACTGGAAACCCCATAGGCCACAGGGATGTCTTCCACATGGGCAGGCACACTGCAGAAAGACTACATCATTCTAAGGGGAAAATCCTCCAAGTCTGCCTATCTAAGCCAGTCCTCTAGGTCTGTCTGTGCCTGGGCAATGGCAGCCTGTAAACAGGAATAAGCAGAATAATCTCATTTTTACCACTAACTTACAAAATGATCCTAAGTCCCTTCTCCCAGGGCCTGTGAAACCTAAGGTGTTCTTCCAACTCTAAAACATTCTGATGTTTGCCTCTGTGTATGGTGACCCTTTGGAATTGGAGCAGCAGGAAATGATTGATTGTAGGTTCAAGGCTTTGTGTGGTACTTGCTTACAGAGTCTCATCTCCGTTGGAGCCCAGATGAGCACAGGGCCCAGATGGGCTGCATTGGAGCATGGTGTTGAACTTCGGGAGGAGCAGGGAGGCCAGCTCTGGAAGCCAGTGACTGGGGTGGATGGAAAAGTTAAGCAAGATGCAACCCAGGAAGGCATTTCACCCCCAAGGAGCCCCACTTCTGGAAGCTTGTGCCATCTGTCTGGCGCGCCTGACCTTTGGTGTTCTCCGGATCCTTTTCAGCCCGAGGCCTGACAGACGTGGTCAGTGATGAACCCCTGTGCTGGAGTGGAAAGAGCACCATAGAGCACCAGGCTCAGAGGCAAGAGATCAAAGCACTAGTCACAAATGCTAGTCACAACTAGCATTTCAGCTATGGGTGGGTCCTTTTATTTCTCAGCTTCTTGGGATCTTTCCCTTTAAATTAAGGACATTTTATTTATTTGTGGACAGGGGCCTACTAGAGCCTTTCTGAGGTGTCTGCTAATGTGCAGGGACTGCCTGTCTGCCCTGCCTGAGAGGGGTTTAAGGGTAAACTAAATTGGCACATAGGCCCAGGATAACCTAAGATGGAGGCTGGGCTTTGGGAGGCTAGCCTGAGTGGGCTCTCTGGGCATTTCTAGCAGAAACAATCTCAAGCACTGATATAGTAAAAGACTACCTTGAACCCTTTAGAATGTATCTGCTCTGGAGAAAGGCCCAGAGGTAAGGCAGAACTACAAATGAAATCATCAATCATAGTTTTCTTCCTGAAGGGCCAGCAAATGGGTGGAATGTTTTTGTTTTGAAATCTTATTGTATCTGCTACCAAAAGGACTTGGGGCAATTTACTTATAAAAGCATCCTTTATTATAAAAGGAAGTATTTAAAGGAAGGTCAGACCTGAGACCATCAGATAATCAGGGAAGGTAGATAAGTTTTAGCATCCCGGTTCACAACAAAAATTGAGACAGTGTCTGCCACTTAGATTTTCTAGTAGCAAAGGTTGAAAGGATAGTCATATACATAATTCTGTTTTCTGAAAACAGAAGCTTTAGTGATTCATCTGTGGAATCAGCCGTATGTGTGTGGGTCTCCTTGCATCAAGGACATTAAAGAACACAGACAATGTCTTAGTTGTCATGTGGGGGCCTTTAGGAACTTGGAGTCAAGCTGTCAGTGCTTGTAGTCGGGGCCACTTTCCTCCTTCCAGCCATGAGTAATCACCAAGCAACAAATGAGGATGGTTCAGGTGTATGTTTTGTGGAACCTGAAAGGTTGGAGCCTTAACAATAAATATCAGCACTTAATAACCTATTTCTCTTTTTTTAAGTAACTTTATTGAGATATAATTCACATATACATAAAGTTCACACTTTTAAAAGTGTGCAGTTAAATGGTTTTCAGTATATTCAGTGTTGTGCATCTATCATCATGTCTAATTCCTGAACATTTTTACCACCCCAAATAGAGAAACCTCATACTCATTTGCAGTTACTCTCCATTCCCCGCCTCTCAGCCCCAGGCAGCCACTAGTTTATTCTCTGTCTCTAAAGATGTGCTTATTCTGGACAGTTCTCCTAAGTGGAATCACATATATGGCCTTTTGCATCTGGCTTGTTTCTCTTAATGTTTTCAGGGATCATCCATGTCCCATCATTCATTTTTATGGCTGAGTCATATTCCATTGTATTGACATACCACATTTTCTTTATCCATTTATCAGTTACTAGACAATTGGGTGGTTTCTACTTTTTGGGTATTATGAATAATGATGCTGTGAACATTTGTTTACATTTTTGGAGGGACATATGTTTTTAATTGTGTTGGATATATACCTAGGAGTAAAATTGCTGAATCATGTGGTAACTCTATGTTTAACTTTTTTGAGGAATTGCCAGACTTTTTCCAAAGTGGTTGTACCAGTTTACATTCCCACCAGCAGGGTATGAGGGTTCCACTTTCTCCACATCCTTGCCAGTACTTGTTATTCTTCTTGTGTATAGCCTTTCTGGTTGATGTGAAGTAGTTTCTCATTGTGGTTTTGTCCTCCATTTCTTTCTTTCTTTCTTTTTTTTTTTTTTTTTTAAGAATTTTGACCTAAGCCAAACAAAAACAGAGACCAGAGCCAATAGCCCCTGGGGGGAGCAGGCCATGCCTTTGCTAATAGTCATGTTGCAATGGCCATGGCTGGTGAGCTACAGAGGAATTGGGTTTGACTTTTGGGGAAGGTTCTGTATTGGATCTGATATTGCATGGTTCTGTCTATAGGGAAGTTACCATGACCTTTCCAGGTCTAGTGAGATTCATGGCATTACTTTTTGCTTGGTTTGAAATTTCGTTCTTATGGTGACTTACAAGGATAATAAAAGTCTGGTTCCAAATCCTTATCTTTTGGTGAAGTGCCATAGACCACTTGTACCATCTCCAGCAGCTCTCACATCCCTACCTTCTCTTCCTTGCTTTGTCTCCCAATTTTTTATCCGGCTGTGTTTTTCAGTGCATTTATCTCCTCATTCATGAGCCTCTGTCAGCCTCCATCCTGAAGTTGTGAGTCTCTTGAGACCCCAACTTTGAGAATGTATTATGCTCAGATTGAAGACTTTACATTCTCATGCTGGATGGTTGGTACCTCTTGACATGTAGTTAGAAAATAGGTAGCAAACCCCACATAAGCTCACTCTTTAGAACCCAGCTTTCCATCATTAATGACACATGCCTCTCTTCCTGAGAAGAAAATTAGAGTATGTGGAATGGTTAATATCTTCTGTCTAATCTTCTAATGTTGTCTACTTTGGTGCAATACCAATAAGACAAGTCCCAACACCCAGGAGAGGAAAGATTCCCCACATGCACATCCTTAGCTATCTATGTCATTACACTTGCATGCTGTGGACCACTATTGACTTTTTGCACCGTAGGAGAGATTCAAAGGCAGGCAGTCCAGTCCCTGCCCTTGTTTGTCCTTGGGATATCATGAGGCACCCCCAAGTCACTCTAGCTGTGCTTGGCCCTGAATCTGATGTGGAGGATGGATCAGAAGACAGGAGCAGCAGGCAGTGAAGAATGGTGGGCAGTAATGGCTGGCAAGACCCAGGTGTCTAAAAACAGATCTTGGAATGCAAAAGGCAGCAATGACATGAGGTTTGAAAACCCCACCAGTGGCATGGCTGAGTGAGAAGTACAAAGTGGAAGGCTCAGTCTCAGCTGAGGCTGATGGTGCAGTCTGGCAGAGGAGGTTGAAAGACCACATGAAAGGCCATGCTCCATACAAGCCTCATAAGGTGAGCATTGTGAGAGTGACAGTGTGATGGGGGTTCGGAGGGAGGGCAGAGTAAGAGGGTCCTGCTGAAGTATTAGTTCTGAAGTTCAGCTGCAGTAAACAAATGATTTCAGCTTTTTTGAATAAAAAAATTTTGGATATTGAAATTAGGAAGATTATATTGTTGCCATGACCTGGGGATCAGGAAACCCCAAAGCCACACAGCAACTGCCTAGAGCTGCACCAGAAAGTGAACACCCTTCACACTGCCACCTGACACTCACTCATTTCAGTTCTGAGTTAAAGGCTTAATTGAATACATCTGACAGTTGGAACCCACATCACCTCTTAAACCATGGCTGCAAGAGAGCCTGGGAAAATGTCCTTGCTCTTTTTTCCCACCTCTCCATTCAGGAAGGTGCATTGGGACAAAGGTCTGGCGAGCTGGTCTCTTGCATCTGCACCGCGTGGTACACATGAGTACCACAGCCATGCTACCCCAGCTTGTCCGAGCCAGTCTTCTGAGATGTTTGCTCAAACTATACTGTTCATCCTGGGCCCAACCCTGACCATGATCCAAATCTTTAAGGAAAGGGCACTTAAATCCATTTTTTACAAGTTCCTTGGGTGATTCATATTATTGGGCACATTTGAGAACTGAGAAGGTAAGGGAAGACTTCCTACATCCTTTGCTACTCCAACCAACAACAGCACCTGGGAACTTGTTAAAAATGCAGAATCTGAGGCCTCAACCCAGACTTATTAGATGAGAATCTGCATTTCAGTAAGTTCCCAATGTGCATATGTGCACATTAAAGTTTGAGGCACTCTACTATACAAACCATATCTTTCTCCTTTACCTGGACATCAGGTGCAAAGAATGAAGCAAATCATCTTGGTTCATGGAATGCTATGACTAGTACATGCAAGTACCCCCTCATTTTAAGTTTTTTTCACTTTTATCCCCTGTATCCACTCCACTATACTTCCTTGCCCCTGTGGGTCACTCAAATATGTTTCATGTTTTTAAATATGTATATCCCATTGTAAAATAGCATACATTATATCTTCAAAGGTCATAACAACAATGATAATATACTATCTTCATATTCTAGACCAGAAAAAGTTTGGAAAGGTCCAGTAATTTGCTCAAAGCCAAGCAGGGGTCTCAGAATTAAGCAGGCATGGGTGTGACTCCCAGCCCTTCCTTTGCTGGTGCATGGCCTTATCTGCAACATGAGCATCACCTCTACCTTCAGGATTGTTGCAGGGTCTAGCCAAATAATGTTTTATAAACAGATGGTTGGAGCTCAGTGGCTACCCGCTATTATTATTTCTAAGACTGTATGGGTAGATAAGTCTGTGGGCTCACATACAAGAGGAAGGGAACCTTAGGTTGCCTTCCACTACAGGAAACAAGCATTAATCTGGTTCCCACAGTGTGCTAGACTTTTCCTAGTCTCATAGCCACCCCCGAGGTAAACATTCCTTAGGTTAGCAACACTCACTGAGGTGCTAGACTTGCCCCTCTAGGGGTGGCAGAACTGTGATAGAAACCTGGGGTCAGCCTGGTTGTAAAGCCAGGGCTCTTTTTGTGGATTTGCTATATCCAGACTCCACATTCTGTCCAGGTGAGAAGCATGGATTCCTTCGCAAAACCTATTCCTGTCGCTGGAAAACCAAATCAGGACTTAGGTAACCTCCAGGATGATCTAACACTTACTCATTCCCCTTTTCAAGTATGTCTCATGCATCTGAGCACTTCCACCTACAGCCACAGTGCCCAGGTTAGGAGCATTGGAAACCTCCCAGCATTGACCCCATTCCACAGAGGAAGAAACAGGCTCATAAAGCCACTCTGTGAGGGTGAGATCCTGAGAGGCTTCACTGGGCCCCAAAGATGGGCTTGGGCTCTGTGCAGGGCTCTGTCACCTGGTTCCATCACCAAATGTTGCTCACCTCTGCCTTCTGAATTTAGGAGCTACTCTCCTCATGGGACAGATGAAAAGGCAGGTCCAGAGTAGCTGAATGACCTCAAGGCCATGCAGACTACAGAATTTCCAGCTCCAAGGCTTTCCCACTAAGAACCTCTCTCCCCTCAGCTAGACTGAGTTTAAGAGGAAGGCACCATACTGGTTCAGCACCCTGGTCAGCGCCCATCTTCCCTATAGCTGCCAGAGCCTGACTTTGGGCCAGGTTAGGCCAGAGTCTGTTGCTCCCTAATCCAGAGTAATCCACTCCTAGGGACAGACAGGCATCCCTAAGAGAAGGGGACCCGGACCTAGGTTTCCTGCCACCAAAACAGAGCACTGTCCTACCCCTCTGCTTCGGATTAGAACCACAAGTGCAGTTTCATCCTGTTGACTTCTTGGTTACAAGAGCATAAATTTAAGCGAGAAGCCTATGAATAAGAGGGATGGGAAGGGGTCCTGAGCCATGATGACCTTGGGCAAGTCCTACCCCCACTTCAGCTTTCTCCATCTGTAAAATAGGAATAAAGGTGAACCTGACTGTTGCCAAGATCCTGCCCATCTGTGAGATTCCATGATTCTAAATAAGCCATGGGCCAGGCCAAGTTCAGTACTCCCCCACCTGTCCTCCTCCTCTCCCCCACAGAGCTTCCCAACTCATTTAAACCATGAGCCTCAAATTGGCAGCCTGCAACCCAGATTTGTCCACAAACATGCTCTGTCTGCTCTGCATGTTATTAAATTTGATAAGATACATGAAGGCATATTGTTAAGTTTAGGTCTTGACCTCGCTTTTTACTAGCTCTCACTTTGTGACCCTGGGCAATTCACTGAACCTGCCTGTTCTTCAGCTTCTTCATCTGTAAAATGGAAGTGATGATAACAGCCACTCTCCAAGGTAGTCATGAGGTTTAAGTAAGCCCGTAGATGTAAAGATTTAAAAGTGCCTGGCACAGAGAAAACACTATATTTCATTTAAAAATTTAATGAGCTGATGTTCAATGCATAACTGGTTCATTAAAATGTATAAGCATGAAGTGTTTTCTTTTTATCCAGCTGACCTCTGTCAAATACCTTTTTCTCATCTCAGCAGTTAGTGCCCAACCACCAATTAACTGATCACTTTGATTTTCAAATTCAGCCCCATTTAAAACTTTCCAACTTAACATCCAGTTCCAAGAGGTCTCCTCTGACCTCTCGAACCCTTGCTTCTCCACTATGGTGGGGTGGGGAAAAAGAAGGGAGAAATCTTTTCACTGGCCATGATGATGGGGATGGAGAGGGAAGGTGTTCTTAATCGAATTAATACTGGGTATGTTGTGTCTTGGGGTTGTTTTTTTATTTTTGTTTCTGTTTATTTTTTTGATGCTGAGATCTTTAGTAGACAACATTCATAATTAGGAGTGATGGTTAGAACTTCATCCTAGGCTTTCATAGAAGAGTTAGGGTCTCTGTTTCAGTCCATCAGAGGCTCACAGCCCAGCTGCTTCTTGAGATAGTGTGCTGGGCTGCATAGCCACCTGTGGTACCCCATAGCTCTAGCCTTGTCTCACCTCCCTACATCAATACTTGGAACCCCAGCACACTGAAGTCCTCCACCTACCTTCAAGGGCCTCAGAACACTGGAAGAGAATGCAGGACTTCCCTTCTTCCTTCCTGATTTCCAATCTCTTCAAGCTAGCACAGTCTGTTCCCATGGGCCTCCCACTTCAGAAATTCTCTAGGTGAGAAACAGACCTCATCTTCACATTTACAATCATCCCTGAGCTCCAGAAGACATATTTCAGGTCCTCTTGAGAATGTTCTTGTTTTTCATCTGTTTGGCACTATACCTCCAAAAGCAGCACAGAATTGGTGCTCAAATCTTTGTTGAATGGATGAAGGATCTTGGATGAGCAGCAGTCAAGGGGTCTGAGGCCTTGCTGTTCAGCAAGTTTCCAGCTGAGATTCAGAGGATAGTCCACTTCTTGAGGGCACCTTAATCTCTATGAGTGATTTAGTAAGCCCTGGGCAGGGGGAGGGGTGAGTGTCAGGCCTCAGCAGGTAGCATCTCATTGGACAATTGCTTGACCTCAGTTTTGGTCTGTCACAGTTTTCAGGCAGTGGGATAATCCCTCCCTCCACCTCCACCTCCACCTTTTTACCCACACAAAGGTCCAGATGTCCAGCTGCTCTTAAAATTCCAGGAGCTTTGGCAACCCTGAGCCCATCCATCATAGGGCAACAGCTAGCCAGAGCTGAATCAGATGCCTCTTTAATCTTGCCACTGTTGTCCTCAACCACTTGCTTCATTCATGTCACCTGCCAAGCCCTACAGTCATTTGCATTCAGGCCCCTGCTTTCACTTTTGGTGGGGGGAGGGTGGAGACTCAGATACCCATCAAGTGAGTCAGCAATAGTAACAATTCACCTGTGGGTGCCTAACCCCCAGTAGCTTCAGTGAAAGATGTGGACACAGAGGACTAAAGGATAGGGAGAGATTGGAGGAAGAGAAGAACTGGGAGAGAGCTGGCATTTTCTGAATGCCCTTGACCCCTGCATCAGTATTGGCTCAGATGCCCTGCCACCCAAGAAGAGGTTGGCATGGTAGCCACCACCTTTCTCTACCATCCCTGCTCCTTGGGGCCAGCTTTCCTGCCAGGAGATTTTTCCACTCACTAACCTTCCCCCAGGCTCAGGAGAGCAGTAGCTGCCACCTTGACCCTGGAAGCTCAGAGGCTGAGAAGGGACAGGATGCCAACAGAGAGTCCTGGAGTTTGAGGTCATGGCCTCTGGCTGCAGCTGGAGACTGCAGTGCCATGGACTGGCCTCCCCAGTGCCAGTGTCACCCCTACAGTACACTTGCCATCATAACATTCTTCCTGCCATACACATTTGCGAGCAACCATGAAGGCTGACAGCCTCAGCACATACCAGGCCTCATGGTACATGCCATGCCAGCATTAACTCAAGTCCTCATAACAACCCTGTGAGTTGAGAACTCAACACTCCAGTACAACCTGCAGACCTATTCCTTAACCTGCCCCTCTCCAGTATACACCAGGCTGTTTTATGTCTCTGAGCCTCTGCTCATGCTGTTCCTCTGCCTGGAATATATTTCATTCTTCCACTCTTCCCATATTGGATACTACTTCACTGTTTAAGATTACTATTAGATGTCATCCCTTCCAGGGGTGATGACCCCAACTCAATCAGATACCTCCTCTGTACCCGTCCCCACCACCACCACCCACAGCCTGCCAGGCAGTTCTTGTTTCCCCATGTGTCCTGCAGTGCTTGCCCAGGGGAAAATGCAGATTAGGTATGAATGGATGAATGAATGATCATGAATAGGTAACAATTATTGAGCAATTATGAGGTGCCAGGCACTGTGATAAGTGCTTTACAGCTATAATTTCATTCATTGCTCACCATGCCTCGGGGGGAAGGTGCTGTTATTAGCACTCCCATTTTACAGATGAAGAAACAAAGGCTCAGAGGTATTAGGCATCCACCAACCAACCAGGCAATGACTCTGGAGGCAGTGCCTTTGTACTCTTACCTGATGGATGATCCTCAGGGGACTTCCTCCATAATGGGCCCTATCCCTAGTCCCTCTGAGATTTGAGTAGAAAAAGCTCAGAAGTGCTTGGGTTCCTGAGAGAAGGAAGATGGTAATCCTGCCACCCTCTGCACCATTCACATATGCTGGGCCTGCCAGTTTGCTCATGGGCAACCTGACCCAGGAAGAGGAATGATGTGGGGAAGAGGGTATTTGGGCCAAAGACAAGAAGGTAAGACACAAGGCCGAGGTGTTACTGTTTTCAGCCAGACTCTGGCCATTGGAGCATTGACTCTCCTCAAAGGAGGTGGGCTGAAAGCTTGGGGAGCCTCTTGACTAAATACTACCCAATTCTATTACACTCCAGCCCTGCAGATACTGAACACCTGACCAGTAAATACTACATACCTCTGCTGACAAGGAGGTCCCTGCCCCCCCAAACCAGGCAAGATCTCATCAAGCTTCTCTTTCCCTTAGTTGAAATGTACCTTCTCAGGGACATTAAGGGGGCCTACTCTCTCACAAAGAAACCAACGGGCCCAGCTGGAGGGCATATCTTATACTTTGAAAGTACCACCAACACCTTGCTTTACCCCAGACAGAACCGATAGACAAAATGTCGTCTCCTGTAGCTTTTTCCTAATGTCCCCCTTCCTCCTTCCCTTCCTACCTTCCAAAGCTCTCCAGACACAGGGTACTACCCCCTTAACTTTGGAAAGCCTTCTACTACCCTCAGTCCCTGGAGAAGGCAGAGTGGGAAGGTTTCCAATTTTACTCCAGAGGACCAGAGAGGTGGAGTGATTTGCCCAAAGGCCCACAGGAGAGGAGTGACCTACCTGCAAGACTTGGCTTACCTGTTTCCCAGCCTGGGACCATCAGCCCCTTCCAAAACGCCAGGTGGAAATGCTCCCTGGACATCTCTCCCTCTCTACCCAAGTTGAGGAACAAGAAGGAAAATAAGATGCCAGCCTAGCCTGGAGAACGGAAACTTGGCTAGTGGCTGTGAGATTAGCATCCTGGGAACTGCAAGGCTTGTAACTTCTGAAGAAATTGAAAACATCAGTAACCCAGAGGTTATCCTGGCTTGGAGATGCTTCAGTAGGATGTGTCCTTGGCTTCTGAGCTAGGTCAGACAAGAGAACTGTGTGCGTGCACGCGCGTGCGCACACACAAAGTATATATATGCATGTGTGCCTATGCATGCACAGGTGTGTGTTCCTGCATGTGTGCATGTGTGTGTAGGTGTAGGTGTGTACATGCAAGGAGGACATTTTAAAATGTATCCCAGAGAAGTTAATGCTTATTCTCAAGGAAGGGAGCAATGATGGTGGAATCTTAGGCAGCAGGCATTTTCAGCTGGGAGTCTCAGAGGATGCCTGAGGTAAGCCGATGTGATGATGGATACTGGGGTTCCAAAAGTCCAGGCAAGGGCACTCAAGGTCCTTAAGTGAGAATCATACTGGCATATCTCACAGGCTCCTTAACACCCAGTAAATGTCCCCTAATGCTAGCTAGAAGCTGGCCATCTCCCAACAAGGCTTGGGGAGAGGAGTCTCCTGCCATCAGGGAGACCCCTCTACTTCTTCCACATAAAGCAGTACCAAGGCTCTGAAAGAATAAAGCAAGGAGGTGAGTGTGGCTGGCATGGAGTGAGCAAAGAGGCACAGGTGGGAAGTAAGGTCAGAGAGACTGAGGGGCCAGATTGACCACGGTTTTATAGGCCACTGTGAGCGATGGACCCAGGTTTGTGGGGACCTGATGCATATGCAATTTAGGGGACCATCTTTACAAAAGTAAAAATTAAAAACAAAATGACTCTGGGCCTTGGAAGGGGCCTGTGCAAGTAAATGAGGGGCCTGGATAGTAAATCCACCTCTGGCTGAGGTGAGAATTTTGGCTTTTGCCTGGAGTGGGAGCTATGGGAAGGTTTTGAACAGAAGAGTGACCTGACACAATTAACCTTTTAACAGGATCCATCTGGGTGCAGAGTGGAGGATGAACTGAGGACAGAGGGTGGGGAGGAGAGAAATTAGGATACCAACGAACAACTTGGGTGAAGCAGTTGTGGCCAAGGAGTGGACAGTGGGCAGATTCCAAAGACAGAACCAACAAGATCTGCTGACGGTAGGATGAGAGGTGTGAGAGAAGGAAAGCAGAAGGGTTTCCCTGAGGTTTTAGGCCTAATGCAGTTATCTTCCACTGAGGTGGAAGAAGAGTGATCACTGTGACTAGCCATCATACCATACAGGTCTCTATTTTACCTCTTACCACACTCCTGAGCCTGAGCTTCTATTCTTCTCACTTCACAGATAAAGATACTCAGAGGTGAAGTAACTTGCCCAAGGTCACATAGCCAGTAAATGACAGAGCCTGGATTCAGATACAGGTTTTCCCAACTCCCGAGTTGATACCTGTTCTGATACACTAAGAAGAGCAAGATTTGGGGACCTGAGTAGCATGTTGGGTGGGGGAGGCACTTTCTGGAGGTGAGAAATGTTCTAGTGACCACAAAGTCCCATGGGACCACTCCACACTGACCCTTACAAAAAGAAAAAAGAAAAAAAAATAACTGCAAAGAAAGTTCTTGACACCCTATGCCACAGTCTTCTCTGACTCCTTCCTAACCCTGTTTCTGATCTGAATGAAAGATCTCAGCTACAATCTTGGGGAAAAATTTCTTTTGGCATTTCTCAAGTTTTTTTTATTTACTGACAAGGTGATGACTGCTTCAATCCATTACACACATTTTCTAAAGGAGTTTCTGCATTAGGATGCAAAGCAGGCTTCTCTGGCCTAGAGAAAACCTGAGATGCCTGGTATTCAATCTTCTAACTCAGCAGTCCCCAACCTTTTTGGCACCAGGGACCAGTGCTCCTATGAGAATCTAATTCCCAATGATCTGAGGTGGAGCTGAGGCTCCAGTGAGTGATGCTAGCAGTGGGGAGAGGCTACAAATACAGGTGAAGCTTCACTCACTTGCTGACTGCTTACTTCCTGCTGTGTGACCCGATTCCTAACAGGCCACAAAAGGGAACTGGTCCATGGCCTGGAGGTTGGAGGAGACCCCTGTTTTAGCTGATTTAGCCCCTAAATATAATTCATTGCATTTAAACTATAGGAATTGATGGTCCCAGATGCATCTACTTGACATGTTTCATCTCCAAAGGAGTCCCTCACCGTCACAGTAATCCCTATGGCGTAGATTGATATTTTTATTATGATGATGAATTTGAAAGGCTTTAGCCCTTTTGGGATGTTCAGTTCTACTGTGTTTACCTAGAATGGCTCATGTCACTTTCTGCACTCCTTGCTTGAAGCTGGGGAGACATGAACACATCAGTGGATCTTTCACCATCTTGAGGCTTTGTTCTTTTCAAATCACACCCCTTCAACACCAAGAACAGCACCTGGCAGGCCAAGCTGAATAGCCCTTGTCCTCTCCAGCCCTCTCCCAGCCCTCTGCTCCTGGCAAAACCTGCCAGCCGGAGCAGATATTTGATCTGTCATAGATGCTGTGATGTTACACTTCCCAGATGTTCCACTCCCCAGACTGAAAGCTCAGGTTACAGCTAATCAGAGCTGCTTTAGCCTACAGACCCCATGCCCACTCTCCCCTCCTCCCCCCTCAAAGAGACAGGCAGGATCCATGAGCCACTTGGGCAACTGAGATGGAGTAAGTAGGACCTGCAAGGAGTCAGGGGTCTCACTGAAATGTCCCCATTAGAGTCTTGACACCAGTGGCCTATAAGGCATGTACTGGAGGCAAGGCTTCTAGGGCCATTCAGACTGGATAATGCCTCCCCCAGTCCTCAAACACCTGTATCTCCTTGCCCCCTAGGACCCACTTCCTTTCCTTGTCGGTAGTTTAAAAAGAGTCTGGATGGAGCCTGGAAAAACTCCACAAGAGAAACAGAACAAATCATGATCAATGTGGCTGGAATTTCCAGGCCACCCAAGTGTGCCTGATTCCTCCCCAAATATTGTGGAACTGCATTTTACTGCTAAGAAGGGGCGGGGAAGTTTGCAGATTTAGCATTAAATTTTTTTCTGTTATCAGAATGAAGTCAGGCCCAAGAGATTACTATTAAGGAGGGGGAGGTGATATAGGCCCACGTGGTGTCCACAGAAATACAGCAAAGTCCTCACCTTTTCTTGTATAAAAGACCACTCTTGTTCAGGGAGTTGGTGAAAACTGTACACTTGACTTTATGAAATGTCTAGTCGCTGCAGGAAATTTGATCTCAAGACCAAAACCAGGCTGTAGCAAACTTACAGTTAACCAGGCTTCACCAAGTGACTTAGGGACTCCAGCAGGACCCTGCAAGCTGCTGGCTCTCTGACAGTGGTGGCCAAAGCTGGGCCAGAAAATGGCATGGAGAATGGTCAGCACCTGCTGGACACCTCACTTCCCTGAAGGGGTGGTCAGAGGGTGCCCATTCCTAGGGCAGAACTGGAGGGGCCTAGGGGTACTGAGGCCTGAAGAAAGGAGTGTGCTGACTTCTCCCCTCATCATGAAGCTACCTCCCACTTTAGATGGTCAGGGCTGAAAAGGTCCCTCCAAGGTCACCCAACACCCATATTTTGCCGGTCAGAATAGCAGAGATCCTTTGATTCTTGAAGGCACGAGGAACAGGATGGGAGTCTTTCAAACTACTTTCAATATTCAGATATGCCAAGAAACCTCATCCTCCAAGGGCAGCAGTTTCCAAACTTGTGTATTTTTAGCAGCAGAAGCCATCCTCCAAACAAAACCTTATGCAAAAATACAAACTACAAACCAGATCAGGGGGCCCCTCTCTCCAGTGGAGCCTGAGCCAGGCCCCCAAGTTCCCTTCTAGCACCCAAGACTCCTTCCTCAGGACCCTGGGTAGAGCTCAGTCTGAAACTCCAGGCCTTGTGGGGCTTGTAGCCCTGGAGCTAAGACAGACAGATCAGGTGCGCTCTTACTTAAGACCCCTGGAGGGTGTGGCTGGTCTCTGAGACCTGGACAACTTCATTCTCCACCAGTCCCTGACCCCCGTCCCCATTGAGCTGTCTCATGCGCAGGTTAATGGAGCCATAGGTCTTCCTAGAGCTCCTGCCAGGGACAAAGGTTGGCCGGCGGTAGAGCTCGCCCTTGCATAGGGAGACCATCAGCAGCACGGACAAGAGCATGCCTCCCACTGTGAGCAGCCCCAGGCCTGCAATGATGCACTTGTCCAGGTGGGAGCCCAGGTGAGCATAGTACATCTCTAGTCGTTCCATCTCCCGTGCTGTCACTGAGTCCGGGTTGACACGGGCCTCACGGGGGATGGCATATGCTGTCACCACAAGGAGGATCCCACTCACCAGGAAAACCAGAGCAGAAACGAAGCCATAATCCACTGGGCGGCTCACAGGCTCCAGGCCTGGCGCCTCTTCTGAATGCAGGGACAGATTGTCCGGCTGAGATCGGGGCCATGAGGGGATACCCCCGGGGAAGTTGGAAGGGTTGTCCAGTCTGGCATCTCCAGGGTTCTGGAAATGGGTCTCATGTTCTTCTGAGGAGAAGCAGGCATTCTCCACACCCTCCCTGGGTGGGGCCACCGGGCCCAGAGGAGCTGGTCTCCTTGAGGTCTGGAAACCACTGCTCAGTGTCTTCAGTTCCAGACCAGGGGGTGATGCCATTGGTAAGAAGGGCCTCTGCTCATCCCTTGGCCCCTAGGCAGCTAGGAGAGAAAACAGAAAGTCAGCTGAATTTAGCAAATCTCTACTAAGGGTCTGCTAGTACCAACATAACACTGGGTCCCAAGCAGTGTGCAGGTAAGTGAGGCACAGTTTCTAGCTTGGGCAGCCTGACAGAGAGGAAGGTGAGGACTAAAACAAAGACAGCAGGGTAATTCAATTCATGCTAGAATCCTGCTTCACCACTGGCTGGGTTTGGAGAATTCACTTATCCTCTCAGGGCCTCAGTTTTCCCATCTGTTAAATGATAATACTACTACCACTCTCTGATGTAGGGATTGAGATAATCCATATAAATCACTCATAACAGTAAATTCTCAGTAACAATAATGAGCTATTATTATGATGGAGGGAATCTAGATACAGTGTATATCAGGTTCAAATCCAGCTTCACCGCTTGAGCTTGGGCAAGTGTGACCTTTCCACCCTCAATTTTCTCCTCTGTTAAATGGAGATAAGCAGAATGCCTTCTTCATATGGTTGATATGAGAATTTCATAAAATGATGCACATAAAGCATTATTAATAGATACGTGATGAAGTGAGGATGACTGGGGCGGGGGAAGGGGTAGAAATGATGGAAATGGTGTGGTAACAAAGAGGAGAAAGTCAGGGAAGCCTCTGGAAATTTGTGACATTTGAGCCAGACCTCAGAGGGAATCTCCTGACAGTGAGAGTGGCATTCTGGACAGGGGAAGGGGTGCCTCAGAAGTCAGCTAGGACCAGCTCTCAAAGGACTCTGAACGCCAGGCCAAGGAGCCAGGGAGGTGAGACAGGAGCCAGGCAGGGAGTACTGACATCTGCCTAGGGTCCAGAAAGCTCTTTCTGGCTGCTGAGTGGAAGACAGACAAATGAGGAAAAAGAGAGTGGAGGCCAGGGGTCCAAGACAGAATCTGATGCAGTCAGGGGAGGCATAGATGGGGGCTAAGAGAAAGGAGCATATTTGAGAGTCCTGACCAAAGTTAAAGCCAAATGCCTTTATGTAAGTGGAGATGGGGGAAAGGGGGCTAGAGGAGGACCACAGAAGGGGAGCTGCATGGGGTAGAAGGGGGCACTCTCTGCTCAAAGAGGAGATATCCCACCAATACCTGAACATACCCACACAGAGAAACAGACAACACATGTGCATTCCTGCTAAAGGACATCAACTTGCAGCCTGTGGGCTACATTTGGCTCACAGAAGTTTTGCTTTGTTTCTGGTCTGTTCATTTGTTTTTGGTGAAGCATTTGCCAATACATAAAAAACAGAAGATTTTACATTTTAAACTTTAGATTCCTGGCTTCCCTTAAAAAAAAAAAAAAATGGAAGAATCTGGCCACCCTAGGCCCCCATTCCCTCAACATTCAGCTGGAGTTGATAATGGAGTCCTCCCTTTGGCAGATCCAGTGTTCTTCCCCACAGGTCCCACCTTGGCCTCCTTCCCCACCTGGCATGTTGAATTCCTGATCCCACAGAAGAACTACTGTGTTCCTCGTACACGCCAATTTCCCAGGAGTACATACACCCCAGGGCCCCACACTGTACAGAGACCCTCCAGTTACAGAGTGACTCGCATGCTCTAATATGTCTACACACACACGATTCTAGCTGTTTCTCTGCACTCCCATGCCTGAGTTTATTCTCCAGTGCATTGTGGTTCTGTGTGTGTGTATGTGTGTGTGATAGAATGAATATGAATGAATGAATGAAGTGAAAATGAAGGGAATGAAGGAATGAATGAAACTCAAAAAGCCTCAGTACAGGAAAGAAGGCACTTTTTTTATCTTTCTGATCTTTTTTCCAACATGGACTTGCATTGGACACCTCCTCTTAGCACACACAGGGCTTTTCATCTGAGTACAAAGCCTGTTTCCACTTACATCTCATTTCTGTCAATACATTCCTTTTTCCTGAGTTCCAATTTAATAAATGTTTACCGTGCACCTGTACTCCCTGTTGGACCATACAGTAGGCACTTCCCTTGGGAGTATCTCTTATTACCCTCACCAGTCCCATGAGCAGGAATTACTACTTACATTTGATAAAATGTGGCCAAGATGCCATGGCATGCTAATGGGGGTCCAGAATTGAACTCAGGTTCCCTAAGAATTGTTATCTACAAACCTGCAAACTCGCACTTCGGCAGAAGTGGCATCATTCCACCGTCCTCCATGCCCCTCGCCCCCCCTCCCCCAGCACTCATTCTAGACTCTTTATCCCATTGTTTAATAGTCACTATGAGCAACTTGAGCACAGGGACATGTCTGAATTCTGTCTTGGTCCCCAGCCCCCTGCAGAGGACTTAGAACACAGCCAGCCCCCAGGATTATCCTGGCAACCCCAGGAGGCAAACAACCCCTCCCATGCAGGGGTTTTTAAGGCATACTCAAGGCCAAGCCCTGCCCAAACTGCTCCCACTTCCAGTAAACCAAGGGAGAAGTAACTTGTTTGGATTTTTTACCCTTGGCACCAAAAGCATTTTCCTGAGTGCTCAGCCAGAAACAGGACTGGCAGTGACCACTGCTACCCAGTGGGTGTCCGAATGACCTCCCCTCTTCTAGTCTTCAGCACTTTCCAGAGAACTGAGCTCCTGGAGTGGCCCAGGTACCACCTTCCCAGGCAGGTACACTGATGTCTCCATATCCCAAAGGAAATCAGGACACCCAAATTCTGAGAGCAGAGCTCTCTTTCACCAGCAGGAACCCAAAACTTTTTCCTTAGGATGCCAGAGTTAAGAAGAGAGCGGAGACAAAGGAGGCTCTCTCACCCAGAGTTACCATGTCTCTCATACAGGTTCAGAGATACCCACGTCACACAAGGCTTGCCCAGTCAGTTATCCAGAACAGAAACATAAACAAACTGACAAGGACGCTAACGTCCCTTGCTCACCCCGGCAACTGTACCAGTTACACTCCAGTTTCATCTGCAGTGCAAAAGAACCCGAAAGGCACACTCCAGCTCTACACTCACACCCACCCCCAGGGACGGTTTCCACACTTAGTACCCACAGACACGGGAAGCCACTTGGTGTGACCCACAGATGCGCGGACCACAGTGATACCCACACCAAGAAAGGGGCAGGGCTGGTTACACACACACACACACACCCAGGACTGCTAAGATCTAAGCCGGGCCCAGCACCCCACCCACCCAGGCACACTGACACGCGGAGAAACAGACGCACAGCGGCCGCGGGTGAAGCATCACGAAACGCAGTCGACAGACGCACGTACGAGTTGTACACAAAGCCTCGGGGCGCGCGCAACCGCCCACGCAGGTCCACGCTGTTAGACCCAAAGTTCCTCGCAGCAGCGCCAGCGCGGGCCGCGCCGGGCTCACGCCCCCGGCTCCTGCCCTTGACCGCACACGCCGCCCGGCCCTGCCCGGCCCGGCGGGACCCGGCTGGGCGTCCTCGGCAGCAGGGTGGCGAGGCGGCCCCGGGGGCCAGGCTCCGCGGGGACCGGGGCCCCTCGCCGTGTGTCCTTCGGCCCGGCCGCGAGGTCAGGCGGGCTCTCGGTGTCCGCCCCTGCCCGCCCCGGGCCTCGGCCTCCCCCCTCCCCCCGCGCAGCCCCGGCTCCGCGCGCGCACCTGTGCGGGGCCGCCCCACGCCGGCCGCGCGGCGCCCGGGACCCGCGAGCGAAGGCGAGGGCGCGTGCCCCGCGGCACCCACCCCCGGCGGCCCGCGCCCGCCCGCGGGGGTCTCTGCGGCGGCTCAGCCCGGAGGGCGCGGGCCCGGCCGCCGCCGCCTCGCCCTCCCCGCGCCCGCCCCGCGCCCGCGCCCGCCCAGCCCCGCGCGGAGCCGCCGCCGAGGCGCACGTACCTGCTCGCGGGGCTCAGCGGAGGAGGCACCAGGGCAGGGGCGGGAGCCGGGGAGCGCCGAGCGCCGCCGATCGAGCTCCGCCCGCGGCCGGCGACGGAGCCCGGAGAGTTAGCGCTGGGAGGGCCCGGGAGGAGGGAAAGAGACTCGGGGAGGGGTGGGAGGACACAGCTCCATCCTTCTCTCCTTCCCCTTGGGGCTCCTCTGCGGTCTGGAGCTTCAGGCGCGAGGTGCCCGGCCGCAGGGGCGGGGTGTATGTGTGTGTGTGTGTGGGGGGGAGCTGAAGAAGACCCCTCCCCCGCTACCTGCCTCTCCCCCCAGCTGAGGACCCCGGACTTAACCAAGCCCAGACGCTTCCTTCCCGCCCCAGCTCTCCCCCTCACCTCGCCCCCCTCGGCCCCAACACACGGCCCCCAGGTAGGACCCCAGTCCTCAGGTCCAGTCTTCGCAGATGCGAGCGTCTCCGTGGCTCAAGGGCGCCACCTGAAGACCGAAGGAAAGCTTGGGATGACCCCCTCTCCCCGCCTCCCTCCCCGCCCCAGCACTACCTTTTTCTCTGCTCTTCTTTCTCAGAGGGACAGGGGCGTGCGCAAGGTGTTCTCTTGGTCCCCCGGGAGACCAGCGCGGTGGGTGTGAGTGAACAGTGGTAACTTTCATTCTGTTCTTTTCCTTTCCAGGACCCAGATTAAGGTTAATCAAGTGAGATGCCTGAAGCAAAAGCCATAAAGAGACACTTCCTCTTTGGGGGCCTAAGCCAAGTCCATAGAAAAGTTTGGTCTGAAGATCATGGGTTCCTGGGACGACTCGATGGCCACCAGCATGGCCTCAGGTAAGTCGTCTCACCTCTGTGAGTCTCAGGGTTTGCCTCTGCTAATGGGATCACGAAAACGCAGGCTCCCGGGCCTTTAAGAGGCTTGGCAGAGGCAGAGGAGTCCTGTCCTGACTCCTCAAGCCACCTCATCCGAGAGATTCACCTGTCCTACTGCAAATGCCTATGCAGTCCTCAACAACCAGGAGAGCAGAGGCCACCCTGGAAGCCAAATGCCTGGACCTTGGAGGAGGTGGGGACCTGGGCAGGACCTCCAGGGTTAGGAAGATTTCAGTCTCTTCCTGTCTTCAGAGACCTAGCCTGTTGTTAGAGGCTTGGAAGGGAAGCTAGCTGTGGCACCAGATTCCTAAGCAAATCCCAGCTCCGCCACTGACAGCTGTGTGCTCTCATGCAAAAGGCTCCCCTCTTGGAGCTCAGTTTCCTCATGTGTGAAATGGACTTAGTAAGGGTTACTGGGATTTGATGAGATTCTCCCTGTAAAGCACTTGCAGTTGCCTCCCTCAGTCATACACAGTACCTAGAGCCTTTGCCAGGGTTGTTCCTTCTGCCTGGGACGCTCTTCTTCCTGACGTCTCCAGAGCTCACTCTCTTGCTCCCTTCAAGCCTTTGCTCAAATATCACCTTCACAGACCATCCTTCTAAAAATAGCGGTGCTCCAATACCCTTTGCTCCTTAACTCTGAATTTTTTCATAGTATTGATCAACTCCTGACATTAGCTTATCTTTATTTGCTAATTATCACCCCCACTAAAAAATACATGCTGAGAGGCAGAAAAGCTTTCCCTGTTTCCCTCCCTGCTATATCTCTAGGGACTAGAAAAGCAGCCAACACAGAGGAGGCCTGAGATTCATGTTTATTAGAGAATGGAGAAAATAAGCAAATATTTATCAAGCACCTAATTTTTCCCCTTTAAATCAGAGTCTGCCATAGGCTGTGCTACATAGCAAACCCTCTTTTTCACAGACAGCATAAATCTAGGTTATAAATAAGAATTCTAGGTCCACAGTCCTCTATTAGGGACCCTGGATCTCAGAATTTAGAAGTTTTAAGAGTTTAAAGAGATGACAGGATATACATACTGCAATTTATAGAACACTTCGGTGGGGTCTAGGCAGCATTCCAAAATTAATGGATCTTCACACTAAGTGGGATAAATAAAGATTATAAATAGCCTCTCAGTGGTTCAGGACAGGTTTTACCACAAAATGAGTTGGGAAAATGAACTTAAAGTTCTCAGAGTTTTGGATCTCAGAATTGTGGATAAGGAGTTGTGGATATGAGGAAGAACAATACTTTTAGGCTGAAGCCTTTCTTGATATACAATTGACATGTTTGTCATTGATATTATTTTCTCCTAAGAAAAGCTAGTCCAGAATGCATTACTAGTAATCATTTGTGCTTTAAAAGAAGATATATAAAAGTAGTTTATAATTTCAGCTGTATATGGATTATCCATTAAAACTCATTTGATGGGTCTTTTTTGAACAAATGGGAAGTCAGATTTCTGCAAGGCTGCTTGTCCACTTCCTCACTCATTTCTCTGTTTTTGTTTACCATCATCCCCCTCCCCCACTTAGGGCCCTTTCCGTTGCCCTGTTTTTTCAAATCCCACCTTAATTTATATCTTTTCTCTCATCTCAGTTCCAGGTGTCTCAAAACACACTGGTCGTTCGTTCTCTGACTGCCTGTTTTACCTAAAATTCTACTGTGTTATGTGACATGTCAGTCATTGTTTTATGCATATTTATAAGCTTTGCTTCCCTAACAATACTATGTCTTTCTTGAAGGAAGGATGAGAACTACGTTGTATACTTTATCTGTATTATCCAGTGTATCTTGTCATTCACAATGTTTCTGTAATTTCTACAAATAGAAATAGGAACTTTGTAAAACATGAGTTTTGGAGTCAAGTGAATTTAAGAAATGCTGAATAATTTCTTACCCTCTCTGAGATCTGCAATGTATATTGGCCTGAAGAGTCTTCTTGTAAGGAAACCTATTTAAGCCTTGTCAACCATTTCCTATTCACTGTTGACCTCAGAACACCCCTTTCCACCAAGGAAATCCTGCCAAACTCAGTTCTTTCTGCTTTTTTTTTTTTCAATTTATTTTAAACTAAGAAAAAAATTTCTCCCACCCTCTATTCTTCACCTCTGGCAATCACCAATCTGTTCTCTGTATCTCTGAGCTTGGTTTTGTTTATTTATTTATTAATTTAGAGATTCCACATATACAAGAGATCATATGGTATTTGTTTTAGTCTGACTTATTTCACTTAGCATAATAACATCAATGTTCATCCACGTTGTCACAAATGGCAAGATTTCATTCTTTCTATGGCTTAATATATAAATATACTACAATTTCTTTATCCATTTATTCATCGATGGATGCTTATATTGTTTCCATATTTTGGCTATTATAAATAATGCTGCAATGAACACAAAGGTGCATATATCTTTTCCAGTTAGTGTTTTTGTTTTCTTCAGATAAATATACAGAAGTGGAATTGCTGGGTTATGTGGTAGTTCTATTTTTAATTTTTTGAGGTACCTTTATGCTGTTTTCCATAGTGGCTGTACCAATTCACATTCCCACTAAGAGTGCACAAAGATTCCCTTTTTCTCATGAACACTTGTTATTTTTTGTCTTTTTGATTATAGCCATTTGTGAGGTGATATCTCATTGTGGTTTTGAATTGCATTTCCTTGATGATGAAGGATGTAGAGCATTTTTTCATGTACCTGTTTGCCATCTGTATGTCATCTTTGGAAAAATGTCTATTCAGATCTGCCAATTTTTAAAAATCAGATGGTTTTTTTTTTTCATTATTGAGTTGTATAAGCTTTTTACATATTTTGGATATTACCCCCTTATCAGATATATGATTTGCAATTATTTTCTCCTATTTAGTAGGTTACTTTTTCATTTTGTTGATAGTTTTCTTCACTATGAAGAAGCTTTTTAGTTTGATATATTCCTGCTTATTTGTTTTTGTTTTTAGTATCAGATTAAAAAAACCATCACCAAGGCCTATGTCAAGGAACTTACTGCCTACGTTTTTACCTATGAATTTTATGGTTTCAGATCTTATGTTGAAGTCTTTAATATAGTTTGAGTTAACTTTTGTGTATAGTGTAAGATAGTAGTTCAGTTTCCTTTACATTTTTTTTTTTTGCATGTGGCTGCCCAATTTTCCCATCACCATTTATTAAAGAGACTGTCCTTTCTCCATTGTTTATTCTTGGTTCATTTGATGTAAATTAATTGGCCACATAGGCATGGGTTTATTTCTGGGCTCTCATTCTGTTCCATTGATCTATGTGTCTGTTTTTATACTAATACCATACAATTTTAATTACTATAGCTTTGTAGTATAGTTTAAAATCAGAGAGCATGATGCCTCTAGCATTGGTTTTGTTTTGTTCTGTTTGTTTTATTTCTTTCCGAGATTACTTTGGCTGTTCAAGGGCTTTTATGTTTCCATACAAATTTTAGAATTGTTTGTTTTAATTCTGTGAAAAAATGGCAGTGGAATTTTGACAGAGATTGTATTAAATCTGCAGATTGCATTTGGGTAGTATGGACATTCTAACAATATTATTTCTTCCAATACACAAGTACACAATATCTTTCATTTATCTGTGTCTTCTTCAGTCACTTTCTTTAATGTCATGTAGTTTTCAATACACTGGTCTTTCACCTCCTTGGTTAAATTTATTCCTAAGTATTTTATTATTTTTGATGTAATTGTAAATGGGATTGTTTTATTAATTTATCATTTTGTTAGTTTGTTATTAAAGTATAGAAACACAAGAGATTTTTGAGTATCGATTTTGTATCCTTAACTTTACTGATTTTATTTATTCATTCTAACAGTTTTCGATAGAGTCTTTAAGGTTTTATGTATATAATATCATGCTATCCGCAAATAGTGACAGTTTCAATCATTCCTTTCTAATTCAGATAGCTTTTATTTCTTTTCATTGCCTAATTATTCTGGCTAGGACTTCCAATACTATGTTGAATAAAAGTGTTGAGAATGGGCATCCTCATCTTGTTCCCGATTTTAGAGGAAGAGCTTTCAACTTTTCACCATTGAGTATGATGTTAGCTGTGGGCTGTTATCTATGGCCTTTATTTCTGTGTATGGTGTAAGATAGTCCCCATTAGACTATGTCCTCTCTATATCTGCTTCGTTGAGAATTTTTATTATTAATAGATGTTGAATTTTTTCAGATGCTTTTCATGCATCTATTGAGATGATCAAATGATTTTATCTTTTATTTTGTTAATGTGGTGTATCATATTGATTTGCAGATGTCAGACCATCCTTGCATCTCTGGAATAAATTCCATTTGATCATAATGTATGATCTTTTTAATGTATTGTTGAATTTTGTTTGCTAATATTTTGTTGAGGATTTTTGTTCATCAGAGATATTGGTCTGTAATTTTATTTTCTTGTGGCATCCTTGTCTGGTTATGCTGTCCTTGTAAAATAAGTTTGGAAGAGTTCCCCCCTTTTTCTATTTTTTGAAAGAGTTTGAGGAAGATTGATATTAATTCTTTGGTCATTTGGAAGAATTCACCAGTTAAGCCATTTGGTCTTGGACTTTAGTTTGTTGATGGATTATTGATTACTGATTCAATCTCTTTGCTAGTAATAAATCTGTTCAAATCTTCTATTTCATCATGATTCAGTCATAGTAGGTTGTATGTTTCTAGGAATATATTTATTTCTTCTAGGTTGTCCTATTTGTTTGGTATATAATTGGCGTATATAGTTTTCTCTTATAATCCTTTCTATTTCTGTGGTATCAGTTGTAACACCGTTTTCATTTCTGATTTTATTTTAGTCCTCTCTTTTTATTCTTTGTGAGTCTAGCTAAAGGTTTGTCATTTTTGTTTATCTTTTCAAAGGACTATCTCTTAGTTCTACTCATCTTTTCTAATTTCATTTTAGTTTCTATTTCATTTATTTCTGCTCTAATCTTTGTTATTTCTTTCCTACTACCAACTTTGCATTTTGTTTGTTCTTCTTTTCCAGTTCCTTGAGGTTTAAAGCTAGGTTGGTTATTTCAAACTTTTGTTTTATTCATTTTTTTCTTTTTTTTTTTTTGAGGTAGGTGTTATTGCTCTGAACTTTCCTCTTAGAATTGCTTTTGCTGCATCTCTTAAAGTGTGGTATATTTTCATTTTTATTTATTTCAAGGTATTTTTTATTTCTCTTTCAATTTTTTCTTTGACCAATTGGCTATTCAGTAGCATGTTGTTTAATCTCCATATATTTTTGAATGTTCCAATTTTCTTTATGTAATTAATTTCTAGTTTTGTATCATTATGATCAGAAAAGATGTTTGATATGACTCAGTTCTTTTAAATTTATTAAGACTTGTTTGTGGCCTATCATATGGTCTGTCTTGGAAAATGTTCCATGTGCACTTGAGAAGAATGTGTGTTCTGTTGCTTTTAGATGGAATGTTCTGTAAATATCTTCTATGTTCATCTAATCTAAGATATCATTTAAGACTAATGTTTCTTTATTGATTTTTTTTTCTGGATTATCTATCCATTGATGTAAATGAGATATTGAAGTTGCATACTATTATTATATCGCCATCTATGTCCTCCTTTAGACCTATAAATATTTACTTTTTATATTTAGGTGCTCATGTATTGGGTGCATAAATATTTACAAATGTTATATCTTCTTTCTGGTTTGACCCCTTTCTCATTATATAATTTCCTTCTTTATCTCTTATCATAGGCTTTATTTTAGTCTGTTTTGTCTGATAAAGGTATAGCTACTCTAGCTTTCTTTGGTTTTCATTTGCACAGAATATCTTTTTTCATTCCTTCATTTTCAATCTACACATACAAAGTGAATCTCTTGTAGGTGGCATATAGGTAGGTCTTGGTTTCCCCCTGCCCCATCTATCCATTGGAGGATATAATTTATTTACATTTAGAGTAATTCTTTTTTTGTTGTTTTTATTGAAATATTATAGACAACTAGTTGCCTACATTTACATTGTACAATTCAATGAGTTTTTTTCATTTATTGTTGACATACAACACAACAGCCTCAGCTGTACAATATGTTGATAAGAGATCCACTCAACTCACAAAGCACTCACTCCACGAAATCTGGCACTCCTCCTTCCCCCCACATATTCATTCCAACATTATTAAGCATCTTTCCTACGCTATTCTCTACATCTTCATGTCTACTCTGCAACCATCCACCTGCACCTCTCAATCCCTTTGCCTTCTTTTTCCTCCCCAAACCCCTCCCATCTAGTATCCCTCAAAATACTCTCTGTATCTTTGAGTTTATTTCCACTTTTGTTGTTGTTGATGATTTTTTCTTTAGATTCCACATGTAGGTGAAATCATGTGATATTTGTCTTTCTCTATCCAACCCATTTCATTTAATGCAATACCCTCTAGGTCCATCAAGGCAGTATCTTTTTCCATCCCCTTCCTTTTAGTCTGTGTGTGTCTTTTAATTTGAAGTGAGTCTCTTGCAGGCAGCATATGTAGGGGTCTTGATTTTTTATCCATTCAGCCACTTCTATTTTTGTTTGGAGCACTTAATTCTTTTCTATTTGAGGTACTTGTTGATAAGAATTTAGTTGTTACCATTCTTTATTCCTGTTTTTGATACATGTTTTTTCTTCTTAAAGAAATCCCTCCAACATTTCCTGTAATACTGGTATGGTGATGATAAATTCCTTTAGCTTATTTTCTTTCAGAAGCTCTTTACCTGACTTCAAATTTAAATGATAGCTTTGCTAGATAAAGTACTCTTGCCTGTAGATCTTGGGTTTTTTCATCAAGTTGAATATTTTTTGCCAAGCCCTTCTGTCCTACATAGTTTATTTTGAGAAATCAGCTATCAATCTTATGGGTGCTCCCTTGTAGATAACTATCTGCTTATCTCTTGCTGCTTTTAAGATTCTCTCTTTGTATTTAACCTTTGGCATTTTAATTATGATGTGTCTTGATGTGGGCCTCTTTGGATTCCTGGTTTTGGGGACTCTCCGAGCATCCTGGAGTTTTATGTCTATTTCCTTCACCAGGTTAGGGAAGTTTTTCCATCATTATTTCTTCAAATAGCTGTTCAACCTCTTGTTTTCCTTCGAGTATCCCAGTAAAATGGATAAATGTACCTTTAATAGTGTCCCATAAGCTCCTTAAATTATTGTTATAGTCTTGGCTTCTTTTTTCTTGCCATTTCAATTGAGTGTCTTTGGCTTTCTCATCCTCTATATAGGTCATTTGATCCTCTTCTTCATTCACTTTGTTTATTCCATTTAATATACTTCTCATCTCAGGTAATGTGTTCTTCGTTTCTGACTGGTTCTCCTTTATAATTTCTATTTCCATTTTTATGTTTTTTATCTCTTTGTTGAAATTCTCACTGAATTCATCTACCCTTCCCATAAGTTCATTGAGTATCTTTATAACCGGTGTTTTGAACTTCACATCTGTTAGATTGCCTGACTCCATTATTTCTGGATCTGTTCTATTCTCTCATATGGTTTCTGCTTCTTTGTCTTCCCATTTAGCTGCCTTTCTGTGTCTGTATTCATGTACTAAGCAAAGCCTCTAAGTCTTGATCTTATTAGTATGGCTTTGTGTAATAGATGTCCAGGGGCACAATTCTGCGAGGGGTTCAGCTGCATGCCAAATTTAGCCCAAGCCTGTGTCCCTCCGGGCCACCTGTTAAGATTCAGCAAGCAGTCAGCAGATGCTGAGCTTATAGTTGCCTCAAAAGGCCACACCAGAATTCAAGGCCAGCTGGCTCTAGTGTGAGTCGAGGCACTGCTCAGCAAGGAGCAGCTGACTCCCTGAGGACACACCTGAATGTGGCTTGAATGGGGCCGCGTGTTGGAGGAGGCAGAGTTTCAGAGAATCCTCTGGGTGGCGCAACCTCTGTTATCCAATTTAATGACGTCTCTGGTATGGCAGTGCTGGTTCTGTGCACTGGGAGGGAGAAGGACTCAAAAGAAGAACAATGGATACAGCCGGTGCTGGGGGACTGGGGGGCAGGCCTCGCCATGGGCCTCACTCCGAAAACTCAGTGTCATCCTGTAAGTCCCTGTGCAGACAAACCATCACTGGTGTTCAGAGTGAGCAGGTCTGTCACCGCAGAAGTCCACTCATGGAAGCGATCCCTTTAAGAGGCATCTGCCGCTGCCACTTCCACAGCTTCCTTCCCACTCAGCTGCTGGGGCCAGGCATCCTCGCATCCTCGCACAGTTCTACCTTTGGCCATTGCAGTGTGAGTTCTTACATTTCTTCCTGGTTGTATGACTTGTTTGTCTAGATCCCAGGTGACTTTTCCTTATTGTTTGCTCTTTGTGTTTGTCACAAGTTTTATTTGGTTGCCAGAGGGATGAACAGAGCCTCTATCATCTACACCATTTTCCCCCCTCCATCCATTTAGAGTAATTCTTGATAGATGTGTGCTTATTGCCATTTTGTTTATTGTTTTCTGGCTGTTTTGTAGTTCTTCTCTGTTTTTTTCTATTCTTTGCTCTCTTCCTTTGTGGTTTGATGATTTTCTACAGTGATATGCATTTATTCCTTTTTCTTCATCTTTTGTGTATTTACTATAGGTTTTGCTTGTGGTTACCATGAAAGGAAGCTTACATTTAACAACATATCTATAAGTCTATTTTAAGATGATAACAACATAAGTCTGACCCCATTGTAAAGCTCAATGTTATTACTCTCACCCTCCCCACACACACTTTATGTTTTTGATGTCATATTTTACATCTTTTCATCTTGTGTAGCCAGCCCTTCAACAATTATTGTAATCATTGGGGTTTTTTTTTTACTCTTTTTGTCTTTTAACCTTCACACTAGCTTTATAAATGATTAATCCACTACCTTTACTATGTGTCTAACTTCTAGTGAGATTTAATCTTTCACATATGTTCTTATTACTAACTAGTGTCCTTTCTTTTCAGCTTAAAGAAGTTCCTTAATCATTTCTTGTAAGGCCAGTTTAGTGGTGATGAACTCCTTTACCTTGTGCTAGTCTGGAAAAACATATCATGCCATCCCTTTTAACCTGCAAAGTTTCTCCTGAAAGATCTGCTTATCATCTTATGGGGGTTCTCTTGTACATAAGAAGTTGTTTTTCTCTTGCTTCTAATGTTCTCTCCTTGTCTTTGAGTTATGATGTTTTAATTATAATGTGTCTTGGTATGAATCTCTTTGAGTTTCTCTTTTTTGAAACTCTCTGATATTCCTGGATCTGGATGTCTGTTTCCTTCTTCTAGGTTAGGAAAGTTTTCAGCCTTTATTTCTTCAAATAATATTTCAGTTCCCTTTTCTTTCTTTTCTCATCTGATTCAAATCTTAGGCTATTTAATGTTTTCCTACATTAATGTTTAATGTAATTCCATTAAACTATCTTCACTTTTTGTTCATTCTTTTTTTCTTTTTGCTGCTCTAATTGGGTGAGTTTCACTGTCTTGTCTTCAATTTGATTGATCTTTTTTTTTTTATTCATCTAGGAAAGGCTAGGACACAATCTCACTGTAAACCTCACCCCTGGCATGGCAACCCACAACAGGGAGGCAACTCAAAACCTGGAGCTTCTCCTTGAGGAGCAAAGGGTTCAAACCCCATGTTGGGCATTCAACCTTTAAGACATTTACTTAAGATATGAGCCCCCAACACATCTAACTTTGAAAACAATGAGCCTTGCATCCTGAGACCCACAAGAACGAAGCAATTTGAGAAATTGCTCTTAAAAGTCTTATACACTCAGACACACACCCCAGGGCCCAGCTTGGAGGCAGCCAATCATACTCAGATTTAAAGTGAAGGAACTGCTTATCTTAAAGCTTTGGCCTGAGGAGCAGGCATCTAATTTAACACACACATGTAAGAACTGGAAGACTCTCCAGGGATGGAGACTGACAAGTAACTTCTCCTATTGTCATGCTCCAGAACAACAGTATCTCCCAGAACAGAGCTTTTATATACATCTTGTACCCTGATTGTTGTGGCTGCTTCCTAAGGGACACCTCTTGTTGCTTGGCACTGGAGACCAGAAGAGTTTATGTTCCTAGTCCCATGGACTTTAATAATTGGTGTCACCCAGAAAGGAGCTTATGTTATACGCTTATCTGCCACCCCAAGTTTTTATGAGTACTGCCAAAGGATACCTCTACATTGCCTGGCTGTGGTGACCAGTGTGGCTTATGCTTGTGGGTCCAATGGAGAAAGAGTTCTTAAACAGTACCCCAGCCAGGGGCAACAGATCCTGGAGCTCAGTCTTTCTGTGAAGGGGGCTTATTGCCTAAGTATCACAAATGAGGCCTAAGGGGCAGGCTTCTAATTAAACATGCATCTGGGGGCTGACTTAATCCTTTTCAGAGATCTCAGAGGGCTGGCACTCCCTCCACATGTACCTTCTAGCATGCTCCAGAGTGCCAGTGTCTCCTGATGGGGAGTTTTATATGTTTCTGATACACTGTATTTTGCAACTCCTGCCTAGGGAACAGCCCTCGATTGCCTGGATTTGGTGGCCAGGGAGTCTTTCATTCCTGGGTCCCATGGGACCATGACATTAGAAAGACAGTTCTTGGCGAGCTGCCACCTCCAGGGCATTGCACAGACAGTGGACTGAAGCACACTCCCAGTCTTTCTGTGAGGGAGGCCTCTTTGTTTGTCCTGGATCTTTGGCTTAAGGGGCAAGTTTCAGGTCTGACACACATGTAGTGGCCTATGGAGCTGCTCTCAAGGAACATAGGCTATGGATGCCATCTTGGCACTTTCCTTCTGTCTTGCTCCAGCCCACTGGTACCACCCAGAAAAGAGCTTATACACTCATCTGCAGCCCTGAATTTTGCAGCTGTAACCCAGGGGATACCTCCAGATCACCTGGCTCTGGTAGCCAGTAGGGCTTACACTTGTAGTCCCACAAGACTATATATATTTGTATGCTAAGATCCTCCCCTTTAGGACATTGATAGGTCTTGGCATACCCTCAACTATAGGGAGCTATTAAAAATATAATAGGACAAACACAAAGGTTTGAGAGACAACTAAGAGCTTACTCAGGGCTGAATGATAAAGTTCATTTTCTACATGACGCCACTCTTTCAAGACTGGGAGAGGTGGTTGGTTCATCTGCTCTATAGAAACCAACACAAAGTCAAACAAAATGAAGAAACACAGGAATATGTTCGAAATGAAAACAAAACAAAACAAACAAACAAAAAAAAACGAGATTAAACCTCAGGAAAAAAAACCTCAGTGAAATGGAGATAAGTAATTTACCAAGACTTTAAAGTAATAATCGTAAAGATGTTCACTGAACTGGGGAAAAGAATGGATGAACACAATGAGAACTTCGACTAAGAGAATATGAGCACCTATTATATACTGGTTAACTAGGCAGACTTCATCCATACACCCAAGAAGCTTGTATTCGAGTGGGAGAAATAAGTAAATGTAACACTGTGACTGTAATAAGTGCTAAAAAACAAAGGTATGTAGTGTTATGTCAACCTGAAACAAAGTGCTGACCTAGCCTGGGAGATGAGGATGGCCTTCCTGCAGAAGCAAGGATTGTGCTGAAATCAGGATTAATGGGAGGCAGTCAGATAAAGATGGCAAAGAAGAGAGATCCAGCAGAGGGACTGGCATGGGCAGAGGCTCTGGTGGCGGGGGAGTATGGTGAGCGTGAGGCTTGAAGGGAACTAGAGTAGTTGCCATGGAGAGCTCAGTAAGGAACATAGCAGGAGACACACTAGATTTTCAGCAGGCCAGGTCACCGCAGAACTTTGTAGGCCAAGGAGTTCTTGTTTCAGAGCTGTGGGTAGCTGCTGATTAATGAGAATAAAAGGTTAAAATCTTTTCCTCTTCTGCATGAGAATTATACCTTTGGTTAACTGTCTAGCTCTGTTTCCTTGGAAACAGACAAACATATGTCCACTATGTTACTAGGCAACATTGCTATGATAAAAATGACCTGTGAGGAGGAGGCTAGAATAATCCATGTGGTAACAGATTAGAATTGGAGATATCAATGTGAACTCGTGCTTAGGTTAACATAGATGCAGATGATTACATATAGAAATATTTATAGATATGTGTATTCACACAGGTTAGTGTACACCCATATATTTCCTTTCTCTGTCAACCAAGACATCCTAGAAGCAATGATACTGAATAGCAATGAGCACACCTAGTGCCCAGATCTTGGTTTCTAATACCATTATCCAATAAAAGGAACCAGGGAGAAATGGCTGATTCTAAGACTGGGGCAGAAAATATACAAGATGAGCCTGGAGCATCTTATATTGCCAGAAAGTAAGGAAGCGCTTAAATAAACAAATAAAATACGCACGCATGCACGCGTGTGCACGCACAGACACACGAAATGATGGGAGTATGTCAAAGGACAGAGGGGTCAAATGAAAGAGCTCCCAATGGCCAGAGCTGGAAAATTTTGATCAACAAAATAAATGAATAAATATTGGATTGTAACCTAAAGTGTGATAAATTAAAAAATGGGGAAGGAAAGATAAATCTCTCATGCAGAAATCCAAATATGTAGATACACCAACCTCAAGGAGGGGGAACATAACTCCCCAGTTTTTAAGTGTGGTCTGAGCATAGTGACTTTTGAGACTATGAAATAGTTGGGGAAGGGAGAAACATGACAAACCTGATCAGGCTGGTGATAAAGGTCAACATCAACAGTCAAATCATGTTATAGTATATACCCTTGATATGATGTGATGAGAAGTCACTTTACCTCTGCGATTCTCCTCTCAACACCCATAATCCTAGTCTAGCCATGAGATAATCCTAAAACAAATTCCAATTGAGGGATATTTTATAAAATACCTGACTAGTACACCTCAAAACTATCAAGGACATCAAAAACAAGGAAAATCTGAGAAATTGTCACAGCTAAGACATGATGACTAAATGTAGTATGGTGTCCTCAAAGGATCTTGGGATAGAAAAATAACACTAAACACTAAAGGAATCTGAATAAAGTAAAGTAAACACTAAAGGAATCTGAATAAAGTATGAATTTTAGCTAATAATGTATCAACATTGGTTTATTAATTGTAACAAATGTACCATACTGATATAAGGTGTTAATAATAGAAGAAACTGAATGTGGGGTGTATGGGAACTCTCTGTACTCTTTTCCCAATTTTTCTGTAAATTTAAGATTGTTATAAAAATGTTGTTGTTGTTGTTTTAAAAAGACTCTTCATTGCATTTGGCTGGGAGGAATTATAAGTACCTGGTGGGAAATCATACATTGGGCTTCATAAGTATGATGACTCGTATAACTGGGCAGCTCCAAAGTTATTGGCTCCCGTGGAACATGACTCCTGTACCCACCAAATGGTGATCTCATCCTCTTGCACCTATGCTGTACTGCTCTGACAGACAGCAACAAGGACTCCCCCTGAAAGAAATCCTTTATGCTGACACTCTTTGCCATGCTAGCAAGCTGAAGTTCCTGTACTGTATCCCACAGAGCAGGTCAATGCCAAGTGTAGCTTAGGGTCATCTGTTAAGTCTGGGTGTATAGTTGAACCTAAGAAGACTCCTTGTGAATATTGCAGTGGATAAGAAGCAGGAGAGAGATGTAATCAGATTTGCATTTTGAAAATATTCTTCCTCTGGCTGCTCCCAGGTGCAAGGGACAAGAGAGAAAGCAGACAGTTTGGGAAGTTTTTGTGGTTGTGCTGGCATGTGATAGGTCCTCAGTCGATTCACTGCAGTTATTTATTTGTGATGGATGGGTCTGTGAAAGAGAGAATGGAGACCTCTTGTAGAATGTGAGAACATCACTTAATTGAGAATTTTCCAAAGGGTAGTGGTACATAACATGATTGTATGTGTTATATAGTTAACTGTTTTGGCTACCACTGCATAAGAAACTACCCCAAAACTTAGCAGCTTAAAAGGGAACTCATAATTTATTTGCTCAGTTTGGCAGTTTGGGCTGGACTCAGTTCTGCCCTATAGTGTTAGCTGGAGTGATAACAAACAGCTAGGAGGTCACTGGAAAAGCTCGGACCTGGCCGTGTATCCAGGGTCTTGGTTCTCACTGTCAGCAGGGTTTTTCTATTCTCTTCCACACAGTCAGTCTCTCCAGGTAACTGTCTTGGTGGTCTCAAGGTAGTCAGAGTGTTTATGTGGCACTCGGCTTTCCCCAGGGTATAAAAGAAGAAGCTGTTGAAGCTTCTTAAAGCCAAGGTTTGAACAGGCACAGGTCACTTCTGCTGCATTTTATTGCTTTAGTGCAAGTCACAGGCCAGCCCAGATTCAAGAGGAATGGTCTACATCAGGGTATGAATTCTGAGAGGTATGGATCACTGGGAGCGATAACAGTCTACCACCACCTATGCCATCTCTATATCTATACACACTTATATGAATGCATTTTAATGACTAGGCATTTAGTTTAATGTATTTTAGGTAAACTAGCTCGTGAAACTAAAGATATCATAGGTAATATTACTTAGAGTGAGGACAGAAAAAATATGTCTATGTCAAGTTGGGACACCATATCATCTGCTCCAGTATTCATGCTCCATTTTTTCTACTGGAATAGAATCCTTGATCACTAGCTAGCACAGTGCACTCAAAATAAGGATTCCATTTCCCAGCCTCCTCTGTAGTTAGATATTACCAAGAAGACAATAAGCTATTAGAATATCAGAGGAGGTGGTGTGGGCAAAATATATTAAGTGCTCTTTTTAAAAAGGGGCCTGGGCTCTCTTTCTCCCCTTTTGTTGTTCCTTTGCCAGGATGCAGACCCGATGGGTGGAGCTGGAGCAGCCATCTTGGACCATGAGGTGGAAGCATGTTAGGATGGGGGAGCAACAAAACTGAAGGAATCTGGACTCCAGATGACCAAGGAAACGCCAGCCTAGGGTAGTTTCCATACTTTTATTTGTTAGAGAAGTAAGCTCCTAGCTTATATAAGGTACTATTACTTTAGATTTTCTGTCATGCAGAAAAAAACTATTCCTAACTAACATGATTAGTTTAAAGACAAATATAAGTAAATCAAAGCAAAGTTGGTAGGCAAAAGTTGAGAAGGAGGTATGTGAGTAGCTAAAGTTTGAAAAATATAGATTTAATCTGACCCCATATGTTCTAGGTAAGAAAACTGAAAAAAGTCTGCACTGTGTCCGAGAGGGTGATGTGAGAGAAGAACTCAGATAAGATGGAGATTTCACTAGATGAAGGAAGGGGGAGAAAGGAAAAGTATGCATGAAAGAGGAAACAACACTTTACTGGCTCAGAAGTGAAGTAACAGTAATCAATTACTTGTGTGTTTCCTTCTGTTGACAAACACTTATATAGGCCTCCCTATATGCCAGGCACTGTTCTAAGCGCTTGACAAACATTAGCTCATTTTAACTGCCGTATCACATAGGTGCTATTATTATCCCCATTTTATGATGAAGAAATGGAGGCACAGAGTGGTCAACAACTTGCCTAAGGTCACACAGCTGTATACTATAGATCCAGGATTCAAATTTAGACCCCAGCTCAGTCCTCATAACCACTGTGCTGGGTTCCATCGTAATTTTCAAAGCACATGCAAAATTCCTGTTTGTTTAGATCATCCACAGTTTTACATTCGGGAAAACTGAGTGCCAAAGAGAGAAGAGATTGGCCATACCTGAGGGTCAGTAGAAGTACAACCTTAACTAAGGGCCTTAGACTTCCAGATTGATTTTTGGGATCTCAGATAGACAACAGACCTGGAGTCCCAGGGCTGATCAGCCACATGCCTCCTCTCTTCTACCCCATTCAGTTTCACCTGCCTCTGGTATCTGGGTTTGTTCACTTTTTTGTGTTTACCTTGTGGCAAGGGCTTTGCTCCTTTGGTTTTCCTAGAGCTCTGATGCTTTTATGGAGCAACTCTGATGTTGTGGTAATGGGACTGGTTCAGCGATTTAAGGAAATGAATTGGTGGACATGTCCAGGCCTTGGAAGGTGTGACCACACACACACATGCGTACATGCACACACACCTGTAGCCACCTGGTTGGCATTCCCTTCCTCTCTATCTGGTCTATCTGAAGCTCTCAGCTGTGAGGAATGGAAAACTTGGGTGCTGAGATCTCTCCCTGCCCTGGAAAGAGAAAGAAGGGAAATCGAGGTCCACATTCCCAGCCTCTGCAAGAACAAGTGCCTCTTCCTTGCAGCTCTTTGAGGGCAGGGGCCTTGTCTTCTCTCATCTATGTGCCCTTCTCTCCAGACCAGGAGGGCCTGGTGTACTTGTGGCTCTGGGTTAGCTGGATTTATAGCCATTCCCTTGGGAGAAGGTAGACCAGGAAGAGAGGAGAAGGAAGAGCCTTGATGGAACACCTGTGGTCTGGTCCCTGTCCTGGGCTTCATGTGGGTTATCTTACCCAGTCCCATCCACCTACCCCAATTTCAACAATTTGGGAACTTGGAGCTCATTCACATGAGGAAGAAATTAGGACTCAAATCAATTAGGCAGCTTGCCTCAGAGTCACACCCAAGGCTAGTTAGGGCCGGGGACAGTCTTCCCACTATTTTGTTCTGCTTTACCAGGGTCTCTACCACCATGTCAGGCCAGAGGCTATCCTTTCCTGACTTGAGGATGTAGAACTTTTCCAAAATAGTACATGGATACTGGGTCCTGAGATCTCTGAGGACACAGGTAGGAGACAGATGATTGTATTACTGCTCTTGCTTGTCTGGGCCACAGGGCCACAGAAGGACAGGCAGTGTTACTCCATTTTTGTGTTTCCTCTGTTTTGTGTGATGGCATGTGCTCATGTGGCAGAAAGGGAATGTGGGATGGTTTGAGAGCTCTCACTTGTGGAAGCTGCTTTCTGCTAAACATCCACCTAATTCGTATTTTACTAAGTAGGGATGAGGGCTAATGTGCCCAAGAGAGGAGAGGGGACAGCCATAAGGGTGGTAGGAGCCTATACGAGGAGTCAGACATGGAAGCAGAGCTAAATGACATCTCTGAGCCCACTTGCCTCACCCAGGAGATGGGAATAACTGCTCCTGTGCCTCAGGACAGATCACCGACTACTCTTGCATCTTGGATGCCTTTTCTGCCCCGTGAGCATCACAGAAGTTCTTTCTCTGCAGTGGACTTCACTGAGCTGTTTTGAGGAGCAGATCAGGTTACAAACAAGAAAACACTTGGAAGAGAATAAAATATATGGGTGAAAAATTATGGAAAGGGCCTGAGTAAGGGAAGCTGATGGAAATGACCTGCTGCTAGCTAGCTCTGCTGCTATAGTATTAGGACATTGGTTTTGACTCCTGCATTAAAGGGAATGAAACTAATAGTGTTTTCAATAAAACAGAACTTATTTCTCTCTTACATAAAAGTATACTTGGCAGTTAAGCCTGGCAAGGTGGCTTCATCAGTCACAGGAGACCTGGGTTGCTTCTGTTTTGTTGCCCTATCATCTTCCACTTTGTGGTCTAAGTGGCTGCTTCACCTCCAGCCATAACGGCTACATTTCAGTCAGCAAGAAGACAAGGCAGGAACCCTCCTCCTCCTTTTAAGGATACAACCCAGAAATTGCACAGATCACTTCCATTTATATCCCATTGACCAGGATTTGTCATATGACCACACTCATCTGTAAGGGAGTCTGGGAATGTAACCTTTTGCCATGTGTGACTAGGAGAAGGGACAGTGAAGGGCTACCTGCCATTTTTGCCACAGTTACTGACTTGCCTAGACACTAACATCTCCACTTGAGCCATAGTTTCTTCATTCACAAATTTACTCCTTTCTTCTTTCATGTATTCATTCTACATATATATGTGCCAGTCTTGTGGTAGAAAGTATAATTTTTGAACCACTTGACTGCTAGGAGTCAGGCATGGAAGCAGAGCTAAATGACATCTCTGAGACCACTTGCCCCATCTGGGAGATCCTCCTATTCACTGGACCATAAATTCCATGAGGTCAGGTATGAGGTCTTTCTTGCTCACCGCTGTACCCCCAGCATTCAGTAGAGGGTCTGATGCATGGAAGCCATATTATTAGCTGCCCATGGATGATGAATGGATGGCCATTCTGGCTTTGTATTTGGTGAGGACAGTTTTCCTCATTCAGAGTTTAAGTTTCTTCTCTTTCTAGGCCTCTGACTCCATCTCTCCCTATCCCCACGTGCCAAGCATTTCTGAATCTATTACATAAATTGTGCTATGAGCCAGAATCCTAGCAGTGGGATTAAAAATAAATGAAAGTGCATCAAACAAGTTAACCACAAGAAATGGCTTTTCAGAGCAGTTAGGTATGAGCACTGGAGGCCAAGGACAGGGCACCAGACTAATTGTCAGGCATTCCTATCAACGCCACAACTGTATTGGGCAGAAAACCCACTGGACTTGCCTAGGAGGGTGGCAGATGGCCTGGCTTGAGCCCCTGGTTGGCCCCCTGTCATTGCAAGATGACAGGCAACACCCTGCACACAGGTCAGAGAAAACAAGTTCTAATTCCAGCCCCATTATTTACTTGCTGGGGTGATCGCAGGCAAATGCATGCCACGTTGAGCCTTAGTTTCCTCATCTATAAAAAGGGACTAATTATGGGATCTATCTGTAATCAACCACAAACTGCAGTTATCTGCAGATAACTTTGCCATTATCTGCAGAACTGCATTTTATGGTAGCTACCTCATAGGCAGAGGTTCCTATACTTTCTCAGTTCACAGTACTCTTAGCATCTCAGTAACACTTTTGCAGTGTTCCAGGCACAGATAATACCTAATAGTCGTTTGTGAAGTAGTTAGGCTCAAATAATAATTGTAGTTTTCACAGTACCCGACAGATGTTACTGTGTTTTCCTCAAAATTAAAAAAATATTTTGCAGTGCTTCTGTGAGTTTTCTGCCATGCCTCAGGGTGCCTTGGCACATGGTCTGGGATTGCAATCGTACGTTTTGAAATGAAATGAAAATGAAATGAAGTGTGTATGTCACAGGCTTAGTGTGATACCTGGTCTAGATTCTTCAAGTCTCTAGTTCTTTCTGGATCTCTTGCCACTGCCACCCAGCAATCCTTCTTATCGCCAGCTCCTGCCACCTGGTGATTTCTGCTTGCTGCCTTCTCTCTGGCCCCCTCCAGGCCTGTGGCCCCATTTCTAAACTAATTTCCTTCCTGGTGTGGAATTAGTCCCACTTCTTCACCCTTCCCTAACTCCACACATGATGTGACCTCTTCCTAGGTAGAGTGTACATTCCTGACCCTTTAACTTTGGGCTTGGCCTGTGACTCACTTTGCCTAATGATATATGGTAAAAGTGACAGTGTGACAAGAGGCCTTGCATGGTTCCACTTGCTCTCTTATCCTTTGCTATTACAAAGAGAAAAACATACTCGCATAGCCCAGTGATTCCAGGAGGAGGACAAGAGACCCACGAAGCAGGCTCAAATGTGCAGATCTGAAGTCTGATATAGACCATCCCCACCAACCCACAAACTCAAAAGCAAAAGCAAACGATTGTTGTTTGAAGGTAAAGTGTATGGGATGTTTGTTATACAGCGTCCTTATGACAACCCAACCTCTGTATCTGTGGCAAATTTACATTCTCCAAGAAAGCTGATTGGATCATTTGGTCACCACTGGGTTCCTTTTCCTACTTATCACCTAGAAGCCAAGGATCTCCTTCCTGTCCAGTCTGTAGATGGCTGCCTTGGGCTGGGGCACTCATCTCTGATCCAGGCAGTTGTCCCATAATTGTAGGGTCATGTGACACAAAGCCTGGTGACCTGTCCAGAAAAAATCATTTCTCGCCCCTGTGTTCAGAAGGGGTATGAATGTGGTAGGCAACAGTTTCTCAGGTCCTCTCTGGTTCCAAAGAGTGACAGCTCAATAAGGTGAAATTGCACATAAAATTTTCCTGTATGTGGCAGTCAGAATGTACCTCAGGCTGTAAAAACCCTAGTGTACAAGAAATGTGACTTTTTTACAACTTAATGTAGTAACTCTTTTGAATTTTGTTAGGCCTAAGATGGGAAGGATGAGGTCTAAGTTCACATAGAACATTTGATAGAGCTGGGTTAGAACCCAGGTATCCTGGCTTCCTTTCCAACACCCCTTTTCATGCCCAGTTCATCTCATAGTTGGAATGAGCCCCCAGTCTCACCACTGAGTGTTAAAGCCCCTTATCCAGCCTCACTTATCACAGCCCCATATGGGTTGTGCTTCCACACTCCACTGAATGCCCATGGCTTGGAAGGATTCTACATTTTTCTCCTACTGAGTCCAATCTGCCTCCCTATGTCCACCCACTGCCCTAGCTCTATATCACAGAGCTCCACTAAATGTGCATTCTTTTTTTTTTAATTTATAAGCAGTTGCTGTAATTTTTACTTCTATAAATTTTATTTAGTTCTTTTCCAAATCTGCCTTTTTTATTGCAGTACAGTTGATATACATTAGTTTCAGGCATACAATGTAATGATTTGACATGTGTAATTATTGCAAAATGATCACCACAGTAAGTCTAGTTAATATCCATCTCCATACATAGTAATAGAATATTTTTTATTATGATGCAAACTTTTAAGAGTTACTCTCTTAGCGACTTCTAAATATACAATACAGTATTATTAACTATAGTCACCATGCTCATGACTTATTTATTTTATAACTTGGATGTTTGTACCTTTTTACTCCACCAATTTTGGCCACTCCCCAACTCTGGCAACCATTAGTCTGTCATATTTGCCTTTTTAAATAGTGTCTTTTTTTCTTATGTTTCTGATTCCTTCTTATATGACTTTAATTCTTTTCAAAATACTTTTTTTTTGTTGTCTTCATCTGAAGTTCTTAGGGGGAGGGAGGTCTGATCCTGCTGTTGATGGTATCTGCTGACTCTCACTTATGGTGAATGGCCTCCTTGTGTGTTTCGTAATTTTGGGTTATAAATTCATCTTCAGGATAGCTTGCATACCCTGAATTGAGGTAGCCCCTCCAGAATGGGTTGAGTTTGTTTTGTGAGTCATCTCAGCTTTTTATCTGGGGCCACTATGTTAATTCTTGGTTTGGGGTTCCTACCTCATATGGGTAGAATAAAAAAAATTTAAAAACCTACATGAGAATAGGTCCTACTTATTTTCAACATCTATTAATTTGATTATTATTTGTTTCTATTCATTATGATGCCAGCTCCCAGGAGGCAGGATATTTGTCTCTCTGATTTGGGGCTATATCCCCAGTGCCTACAGCAGAACTTGGCAAATAGTAGGCACTTAATGTTCGTTGAGGAAAAAGTTTAAAAATTCCGGAGCCATTTTGTAGTGTTATGAAAAATAAATGGTATGTCAGTTAGGACTGTGTTTGCCTAATTAAAAGTGGGGTTTATTGTTAGTGATTCTGTGACTCAGTGATTTCAAATGCCTCTGCAATTTTCCTGGCCTTTGTCTTAGGGTTGCAAGATGGTTACTGTAGATCCAAGCATCACATCCACATCTGAAGCAGAAGGAAGGGGAAGAAAGTAGGAGTAAAGGGGGAGTCTCATTGACATTTTTCCTTTTATCAGGTAGATAAAAGTTTTCCTAGAGGTCTAAGAGCAAATTTCTATTTTGACCTCATTTGCTAGAAATGGGACACCTGGGCATCCCAGAAGCAAGGAGACTTGGAGAGTGAGCATTTTTCTTTATCTAGACTCTATGGGTAGGTGAGGAAGGGAAGGAGGGCATGGGATGCAGATGCAGTAGATGATGGTGTATTTGCTCTAAATGAGATTTTATTTATATACAAATTTATATACAAATATATTACATATAATATATAATATATATAAATGAGATTTTATATATAAATAATGGAGTATATATATTTTTATAGAGAGAGATTTTGTGTAGAGAGATTTCATATATATATATATGTGTGTGTGTATATATTATATATATCTCACTTAGAGCTTTCAGAAGGGGAAACCTATTTTCATAATAATTATTGTTTTTATCATTTAAAGCCTTACAGTGTCTGTGATCCTATTGGCATCAGATCTTGGATTCTGGAACCTGCAGGCACCGAGATACCAATATTCCAATGGTCTCCCTCCTGCCCTCCCCCTTTGTTCTGTTCAGAGCACTGAAGCCCTTTAAAAAAAAAAAAAAACCCATATTTTGCAACGTGAGCCACTTTCTGCTCTCATTTACTCCATCCTTAGTGACTTGGCCAGACTGCTTACAATTTAAAGCAGGAGGGAGACTGAACAAGTCAAAGGGCTCTCAAGCCCATACCAGGTCAGCATCAAGGTCTCACCAAGGACACTGAGATGAAAACAGCAGAAGAGCCAACCCCAAATCTTGGAGAGACTCTAGAGTGGCTGAGAAAGGAGCTGGTAAGGCTTTGCATTTCTTTTTACTTGATGCCTTTGCCTTCCAAGATTTTCTGGTCCCCCCCTCCCAGGTGCCCCCTTGGCTGGGGCAGAGGCTGCACACTGGGGTGTGGACCCAGCAGGCACCCCGCTGGGACCAGCCACCATCTTAGGTACTGAGATAAGTAGGTCATGGCCTACATAAGAGGCTTTGGGTGCAGTGCTTGCCAGACTGGTTTTAGAATTGCATTGACTCCTGCATATGTGCCCAGCTCTGCTGCTCTGTAGCTTCCAGCAAGTTGTTTTACCTCTTTGAGCCTCAGTTTCCTTACCATAAGACAGGGATAACAATAATACCAACATTGCGGGGGCTGCTGTAAGAATTTGGTGAGAAGATCGTATAATTCATGTAGTTTCTGCTTGGCACATCTGTGTTGGTCCTGACCCAGGTGGACATGGAGTATACCCACTGTCTTAGCTTGGGTCCTCTAGAAAGCAGAGGATCCCACAAAGATTGGGGTATTAGTGATTTATTTAGAAATACAAGCCCAGAGTAGTGAGAGTGAGGAAGAAAAAGAGTGGAGGCAAAAGCCAGTGCTATGCCAGGCAATGCATTGTATTACCAAGCTGACTGCCACTTCAGAAGGAGCCTTAGGGAGCCTCAGTGGTTCTCTCAGCAGCTGGTTTATCTCCATGCAGGATTTCTCTGCAGGGGTTGAAGGAGGATCTACACCCTGAGGGAGAAAGAAGAGGAAATGTATTTTCTCCGTTCACTCCTATCTCCCATTTCCTGTTAGTAAAGGTCCAGCCCAGGGGGCACTAACTCTCCTAAACTGAACTCTCTCTCCTGAGTTGTTTCTTGGTCGCTGGGTGGCTGCTCAGGATGTCAGGCTTTATGCTTCTCCCTCTGGTGTTTTCTCCAAGTTCCAAAATAGAGGAGTGCCGTAAAGTATGTGGGGACATCAGCCAAGAGCAAGAAGAGGGTGGTTCAGGGAATCTCAGAAGGTACCCAAGGTTTATATTCCCAATACCCCAGATTCTCCTGGGGAAGGACAGACAGGTTTGTTCGAAATAACCTTTCTGGGTTTCCAGGCAACAGATCAGCTGGAACTAACCACATCATCACCCAGATGGGAGGGGCTGACCCAGTACAGCTTCTCCTGAGGCCAGGGAACTCCAGCAGCAGGAGCTTCAGTTTCTTATCGTCCTCAGAAATCCAGAAGCTGGGAGCAGGCCTTCTCCATGTTTCCCTAAATACTGGGTGCCCATGCTGACACTGCTTGGTTTCTAAACCCCAAGTACCAGTTTTCACCTGATAAAGTATCTCTCTCACACCCCATAAGGAGGGGGAACAAGGCAGGGCAGGGGAAGCCCACCTAGGGCATAGCCTTTCAGGCCCAAGGACCTCCCTGCATGTGATGCCTCTTGCTGGTCCCTGACTTGTGAACTTCCTAGAGAAGCCTGTTTCTTTTTTTTTCTTTTTTCTTTTTAACCTCTATCACATAGAATTTATATGACTCTACCAGGGGCCTTCTGGAGCCCAGCCAAGAAGCCCTGGCAGGGAACCAGCACTGGACAGTCACTTCATACAACAGAAGGAAAAATTCAGTAACCTCAATGACTACCATGGACCAAAGTCCAGTGCTCTCCCTACTTCCCTAGGCTCATGTAAGCCCCAAAGTCCTGGTGGGATCTAAAAGAGGAAAGGAGCTGCAGCTATCTTGTGACAAAGCAAATCAGCCTGATTATTAAGGGGCGCTAATGCAGAAGGACAGAGCTACACACTGCACAGCTTGAGCAAACTGAGCCGTGAGCTAATCTTACCACAGGACCTCTCACCTTATGAGACGGGACACTTCCCTACTGTTGAAGCCAGTTTGGCCAGGGTCCCACTCTCAAAACCAAAGGCACTGAGGCCACCACCTCCCTTAACACTGCTTCCAAGCCTCATTGCCTTCTCAAATATACCCAGCAGTACTGGTGCTAAAGACTGGAGAGAAAAATAAAACATGTGTGAGGAAAACCCTAAAACTGAGAAAACAGACTTAATGTTTTCCCAGGAATTAGGAAGGTATGGCCCTGCTACTACTTGAGGTTCAGCCTAAGGAATCCCAGTGTTCTCAGATGGTGATCTGACTTTTACCCTCAATTTCCTCTTTCTAGCTATCTACTCTCTTGGTGGTATTACTATTGCTGGAATGGAGGAAATGGGCTTTATCTTCTCATTTGTAAAATAAATGAAAATAAAAATACTATTTTTAATGGAGAAATAATGATCTCTTAGAGGGAGGGAAGGAGGAAGAGTGTGTGAGAGAGAGAGAGACAGAGACAGAAAGGAGGGTCAGAGACAGAGAGGGAGAGAAAGAGGGAAACAGAGAGACAGACTAAGAGTTCATATATCTAATCGGCTGTGCCTCAGGTAGCTTCATAAGGAAAATCTATTCCCAGTGGTCACCTCTTGGGGAGGAGACTGAGCTGTCCAATAGAACAAGGTGAAATGAGGGAGTCTTTACACTATATGCCTTTTTGTAGCTTTAAATTTTTATATCATGTGTAAGAATTCCCCGATAACTGATAGAAAAGGAACCAGTGACCCAGAGAAGGTGAGTGATGGGTCCAGGAACACATAGTGGATGAGGACAGAAGTGTACCCAGAGACTTTCTAACTTCCATTCTGGTGCTCTAATTTTAACATCTTAAAAGAGAAAGCATAAAAGAGAAAATATATGGGGAATACCAGCCCTAGGGGAAAATGAGAGGAGTGGGGATGGTAGAGAATCCTGAAGTAGCAATTCTCAAATTTTGGGGTCTTAGAAACTCTTTGTGTTCTTAAAAATTATTAGGGAGATCAAAAAATTCTTTTTAATGTGAGCTATAGTTATCAATATTGGCAGAATTAGAAACCCAAACTGAAAATTTTAGCATTTGTTTATACATTTAAAAATAATAATAGCAAACTCATTACATGTTAATAAAATATTTTATTTAAAATAAATGCTAAATTATATTTTTCAAAGAAAATAACTAATGAAGAGTGGCACTGTTTTCCACAGTTGCAAATTTCTTTAGTGTCTTCTTTAACAAAATACAGTTGGAATCTCATTTTGCTTCTGCATTCGATGGCATATCACATCATATAGCTTCTAGAAAACTCCACTGTACACTCATAAGATATGAAAAAATGAAAAGAGCAGTAATATCTTACAGTGTTGTAATGAAAGTAACTTTGACCTCACTGATGCCCTGAAAGGGCTTTTGGGACCCAGGGATTCCCTGGACCTTATTCTGAGAATCAGTTTTCCAAAGAGCTCCTGCCTGCCTACAGGGTGTATTCCACTTTAATATGAAGTTGCTATCCTCTTAATACCTATAAAATAATTTTTACAGTGAAGATTAAAGCATATAGTAGATTTAATATTGATGAAGTTGATGATCAATATAATCACAGACCTTGGTAGCTCAGCATGTCATATTTAGAGTGGGGGCTAATTCATTCAGTCCTCATAAGAGCCTTGAAAGGTAAGTAATTTGCTTTTCATTTTGCAGATGAAGAAACTTAGGCATTGGTGGACACAGCTTCTGCAAGGCTTATCTTCTGTAGGCTTATCTTCTGTGAGACAGTAATGGGATAGGGCTTTCTGGGGAATGTCCAGTGCTCTGTCCACCTCCCCACAGACTTCTTCTCTCTCCTAGGCTGAGATGCAGGTCCAAGACCAGAGGCTCCTGCTCACGCTGAAGCATCTTCACAGTGCCCTGGAGGAGCTGCGTGCTGAGAGTGCCCAATGGGAGGATGCCAGGTCCAGCGGAGGGACATCCCCAATCAGAGCTCGAGCAGGCTCTGAAGGCAGGAGCTGCCAGCCCATATTATCCAGGCGGCTGACCCATCTCCTCCAAAGGGTAGATAGCAGACGAAGCTCCCTCCCTTAACTGGCTAGAGATGATCCTGGGCTTCGACCCTTTCACCACTAGTCCAAGCTTTGTGATGTTGTTGGGGGAGAGCACTGAAATGAGAGTTAAGAAGTCTCTGGGTACACATCTGTCCTTATTCACTATGTGTCCCTGGACCCATCAGTCGACTTCTCTGGGTCACTGGTTCGTTTTCTATCAGTTAGCAGTGCTTTTGCTTTATTTTGTTGTTATTTTTGTTGTTTTTTGATGAGGCACAAATATAGTATTGGATGTGAAGACCCTCTGAAAACACAAACATATTACATGGCTTTTGGAAAGCACCATAACAGTAATCTTACCCTTGGCGATTTCTCACAGAGTGATTGTTAAAACAAAGAAAGAGCTGATGTATGCTATGGTGAAAAACAGAAAATTGTCATGGTTGTTTTCTGTCTTCCAGCAGGCCTTCATGTTCCCCTTTATCTGAAAGCAACAAACCCTGTCACCAGCCTGGCCTTAGGGATGGGCATGTGATCAACCCCACCCAATTATAATCCATAGTCACCCTAACAACAGGACTGGCCCAGTGCATGGGCATGTGACACCACACAGCCAATCACAGCCTTTGTGTGAGATTGCTAGCTGGATTCTTGTTCTTCTGTAGTTGCAAAACGGGGCTGCCAGTGGCCATGTCCTGCCAGGTGAGGAAGACCTGTCTGCACGAGGAAAGAAAAAAGCTAATCTTCAAAGAGAAGCAGAGAAAGATAGAGAGATAGGTCAAGAGTAAGAGTGCTTGTTCTTTCTAGTCCCTGGTTTCAAGCCCTCATTCTATGAGTTGTTCCTACATTCTTTCCAGTGTCTGAAACCAGTAAATTCCACCACCACCACACACACCAATTTGTTTTTGCTTAAGCTGATTTGAGTAGGGTTTCCCTCATTTGCAACCAAAGCAGTCCTGAGGAATACAATCCAGATGTTCAAAGACGCAAAGGAGAGAAATAATGAAGAAAACAGCATTTCATTCATTCAGAGTTGGCAATAACAACCCTGTAAAAGCAAGCAGCAAAGTTTATGATGTGGCAGAAAACTCAGTTGTATGGGGTGCTGAAGTCATAACTTTGAAAAATTATATTTGCCTACAAGAAAGACTTTAAAATGGAAGAGGTGAAAATAAAAGGCCCTGGTGTTAAGATGGTCCAGTTATCAGTAGGCATTTTTATTTTTGAAAATTAATTCGCATATTGTTAGAATATTGTTTTTATGGCTTTGAAAAAGTAAACCCATTGTATACAGAAGTAAAGTTGGGAGGGGTGTGTTATATGTATGATGTTTATAGTCAGACTGACCTGGGATTTTTTTTAAATATAATATTTGATAATATAAAAAATACTTCTCTGTACATTGACAGCTGAATGGATATACAAAATGTGATATATACATAAGATAGAATTTCATTCAGCCTTAAAATTCTAGCATATGTTAGAACATGGATGAACTTTGAAGACATTATGAAGACATAACTGAAATAAGCCAGTCACAAAAGCACAAATATTGTATGATTCTGTTTATACGAGGTGCCCAGAGTAAATCTGTCAAGACAAAGTAGAATGGTGGTTTCCAGGAGCTTGGGGAGTGGAGAGTGGGAAGTTGTTCAATGAGTACAGAGTTTCAGTTTTGCAAGATGAAAAAATTCTGGATGGGTGGTGGTGATGGTGACATAACAATGTGAATGTACTTGATGCCACTGAACTGTACATTTAAAAATGTTAAAATGGTGACATTTATGTTACATTATATTTTACCACAGTTAGAAATAAATAAAACTTAACAAACAACCTGCACTGTGGTGCTGGGGCTGGGACCCCACAAACCATATTTCTATATTACCAGCGCTCTAGGTTGGAGTTTGTTAGACTTTGCCAATAAACAGGGCTGGAGGAGAGAGAAAGAACTTGCTTTTTCATCTTTATTCTCTGTAGCTTCCTTGGGCTTCCTGTTCCTGTGAGCACTATCAAGTGATGCTGCCTCTCCTCACAGCAGTAATTCCTCCACATGGCACAGCCAGCACCTTCTTCTCAAGGCTCTAGGTCCCAGAGCCCATGGGCATCCACCAGATGCCACAGCAAGAAAGATACATTTGGAGAGTCAAACACTGGCTCTTTGACACTTTAGCCAAGAAGTGATGTATGTTCTTTCTTCCCACAGTCCATTGGCTATGTTAAGTCATGTGGTCTGTCCCAGGATGGGGCTGAGGCATGTGGGGAACAGAAGAAGAGTCTAGTGGGCACCAGGGTGTCAGATGCATGCTCTGTTCCCTCAACAGACCAGCTTTCTTGTTCTGTCAGATTGGGTGCTCATCGGCCTCCACCACCACCCCAGGAACTTCTCAAGTGCACATTAGAAATGCCAGCACCTGGACCCTCTCGTGCCTACTAAGTCAGGACCTGGGAACTGAGTTTAGATAACCCTCACTCCTCAAGTGAAGTCTGAGGACCAGGGCTGGAGTCTCTTCTGCAGTCTGTCCATCTTTGTGGCTTCAGCTTGCTTTAATTTGCTTGGGCTTAAGTTTCTGCATCTTTTCAGTTTCTGCTCCCACTGCTAAAGATGTCACTCTTCTGCTATTTCTCTATGTCAGAGTCTATAGACAGGGAATCTGACTCATCAGCTCAACTTTGACACCTAGACATATAGGTTGTTAGCATATAAAGTAAATTTATTCTCCTCTTCCCCACTTTTTCTCCCATTTCCTCCTCCTTCTCCTTCATCTGCTACTTCTTCACTTCTTTTTTCACCTCTGCTATTCTAACACCATCATCATCAATACATAGCTAATATAATGTAGTAATTAAGAGTCAGGGCCTTGACACTAGACTCCCTGGGTTTGAATAAATAGGTCTGCTACTTACTAGCTCTATGACCATAGGCAAATAGCATAACTTTTCTTTATTTAGTCTGCTCATCTATAAAGTGAAAAGGATAATAGAAATCACCTCATAGGGCTATTGAGCAAATTCAAGAACTCACCATGTCCCTAGCACATTAATTTTCACTATTATAATTAAGGACAACAGCTACCATAGTGCAGCTCGGAGCCATAGTATTTATATTCAAATCCTAGCCCTAGCATTTACTAATTGTGTGACCTTGGGCAAGTCATTAAACTCTCTGTGCCCCAGCTTCATCATCTGTAGCATGGGAATAATAATATTTCCCACCTCTTGGGGTTGTTGTAAGGAAAAAGTGAGTGAAACGTTTACAACAGTGCCTGTCATCTAACAAGGGCTGTATGTGTGCCATGTAAGCTATTTGTTTTCTTTATCAGGCAGCTACCCTAACTGCCAGCACTATGGGAAACCCTGTAAAGATTTTAGTTCCCTGAATCCAGTCAATGGTTCTGCAATGGTGATATTATATCTCCACATTTGGGGGGGGGGGGCGGGAGTGAAGAAATTATTGTTTAGCAGAGCTAAGTTGACCAATAACACAATGAGTAAATGGCAATGATGTCATTAAATCACAAATCTATCTTCTGCCTAAGCAGAGCTCTTATCCAGGATACGTTGTTGCTCTTCTGATCCGCAGCAGTGCGGGGAGGAATGCCATGTGAGAGAAGCTGCAATGGCAGCGAGAATCAGGCTCACATGCCCCTCTCCCTCCTTCTGGTGCAAGACAGACTGGTCTCTGTGGGGCTTTCTGTGTGTGAAAGACATTCTAAGACAACACCCTCTGGGATCATCATGGTAGTAGGCCAAAACAGAATCTGGGTGTCCCCAGTAGTGTACTCCTTTTCCTGCTCCCAGCATATCTTGAGCCCCTGTTCACAAGTGGGATGTTTGCCCTGCCTCTGCCTGTCCCATCTCTAGTCCCCAGGCCACAGCTCTGCTCCTATTTCACTGGGCCAAAGTCAGTTTCACTGGGCCAAAAATCAAGGTGTTGGCCAGGCTGTACTCCCTCCTAAGGCTCTACGAGAGAGTGTGTTCTTGACCTCTTCTAGCTTCTGGTGGCTGCTGCCATTTCTTGACTTGAGGCCACATCACTCTGACCTCTGCCTCTGTCTTCGCATAGCCTTCTCCTGTGTGTGTAAAATCTCCCTCTGCCTTCCTCTTACTGAGGATACATGTGATTGCATTTAGGGCCCACCTGGGTAATCCAGAATAATCTCCCCATCCTAAAATCTTTAATCACATCTGCAAAGACTTGCTCCTTTTTTGCCTTATAAAATAACATTCACAATTTCCAGGAATTAAGATGCGGAGGTCATTTTTAGCCTAGCATAATAGGTGATCAACAAAAGAGAATTTCCCTCTCATTCCTTCTGGAGATCACTCTCTGGCCAATACGCAGGGCTAGGAAAATTTTCTATAGCTGGAGATTACCTTGGGCCCTGTCAGAAGAAAGAGGACACATGCTTATTGAACCTCTACTATGTGTAGACACCAAAACATATCACCTAGCTAGGAAGTATGTATTAACATTCCCATTTGTCAGAGGAGAAAAATGAGACCCTGTGAGATGATAGAAAATATGTGTTGGTCTCTGGCCCTAGTTTCCAGCACAGAGCTTCTGAAACTCTTGTAGTTTCCTAAGTGATAAGAGCACTAGGAGCATCTCTTGTTCTAGTATTTGTCTTTCACTTCATCACTGACATAAGGCTCCTAAAACTCTTATAAATTCCTAAGTGATAAGAACACTAGAAACATCTTTTGTTCCACTGTTCTGTTGACTCTGGGTGGGCTCCTGGATGAGGAATGATCACCAGAAAGACCAAGCCATGATTTGAAGCTTGAAATTTTCAGCCCCATCCTTCCATCTTCCAGAGAAGGGGAAAAGACTGGAAATGGAGTGAATAATTGATCATGCCTATGTGAGGGAGTCTCCATAAAATCCCAATGGTATTGGTATCAGGGAGCTTCCAGGTTGGGGAACACATCCACATACCAGGAAGGTGATGTACTCCAGGAAAGTGTAGATGCTCTCCTGCATTGAGGACCCTCCCAGACCATGTCCTATGTATCTTTTCATCTGGCTGTTTGTCTGTATCCTTTAATAAAGTGGTAAAGTTAGTTAGTAAGTGTCCCCCCTTAGTTCTGTGAGCCACTCTAGAAAATTAATTGAACTGAAGAGGGGGGTCGTTGGAACCTTCGATTTGTAGCCAAGTTAAGACTGAAGTTGTGGGGTAACCCCAGGGACCTACTACTTGTGATTGACATCTGAAGTGAGGTTGGAGCAGGCTTGGAGCAAGTTGGAACTGAGGTCTTAACCAGTGGGATCTCCAGGTAGATAGTGTCAGAATTTAGTTAAATTGTAGAACACCCAGCTAGTGGAGAGTTGCTTGATGTGGAGAAAAACCTCACACTTTTGAAATGTCAGAAGTAGAGTGATCTGTGTAAAGGTAAGGTAGAAACACACAAGAGGTGGGGAACGGGATTTTTTTCCTACTCAGGAGGGAAAGACTAATTTTTTCTAGTCAGACCCAAAGGATAATGGCCGAGGAAGCAAAAGCAGGACAGTTGAGAGCACAGGAAACTGGTGGCTTAAAGTTTGGTTTTTGACAAACGGGCTTTGGTTCCTTACCGAATGCTATCGGACTAGGGTGACTGCTCTGTGAATGGGCGCCACCTGGGGTCCATACAGAGTAATTCTTCTGGGAACCTACCTGCTCTGGGTCCCAGGACCGGCTCCTTCACTACGGGCGTCCCTGTTGTGGGACATCTTATTGGAAGGGCCAAGGAAGATAAGACTTTCTCGAGAAAAGTGTTTAAATTTCAAATCTCAATATTTGTGTTTGAATTTCAACTCTACCCGTGACTGGGGCAAGTCACTTCTCCTCTCAGCCTCCATATGACCTTCACTCTAAAATGAAAATGACACCTCTTGGAGCTGTGAAGAGGATCTTGGCAAAGTGCTTGTTAAACTGGCAATAACGAGATGCAACGGAAAGAAGCATTTGCCTGCAGTTGAAGAGGCCTGGATTCGTTTTTTAAAATGCGTGTTGTGCAGCTGCTATATGCCAGCCACTATTCTGGATGTGGGAATGTAGCAATAAATATAAAACAGAAAAAAAATTATGTTTTCATGTAGTCAACATTCTAGCATTCCAGTTTCTGAGTAATTTATTCATTTATTTACAATATTTTTTCTAATAGTACTATATAGGCATGGAGAAATCCAACATGGCTACAGCACAGCTGAGCAAAGACAGACAGGACTTAAAGAAAAAAAGAATACAAATTCATAAATACAGAATTAGGTTAGAAAGAAAAATTTTTTGGAATGACAAGAAATAACAAATTACAAAATTTTAAAAGCTGACAAACATCACAAACATCATACAATCTAAAGACATAGCATATTTTTATTAATTAGCTGCATAATATAGCTCTGTAATAATTTTTCTCTCCATTTTTTGCTGTATATTCTTTGATCATCCAGTCATAAGACAATGATTTTGTCTTCCTATAAAGATATAAAGATAATTCAGTGTTTACAAGATTAATCTTTTGTGGATAGTTTAAGCAATTTTCTTTAAGTTATAAAGCTTAATGCCAGGTTAATTTTTAGAATAATTGTCAAATTAGGGAAAACCTCTAAGTTTTTTCTTATATGAACTGTAAGTCTTCTTGTGTAGTGACTTATTTAACAGACTGTTTGAGTTGACAACACACTGACCAGTTTATTGTCAATTCCCGCTCCCCCAAAGATTAAATCTTTATCCATGCCAGTATTTCATGTCAAGTAAATGAGATATTTAAGTCTGAACCCAATGTATTTATATAATTCACTCCTTTTAAGTAGTTAGGTTATCAAACAATTCAAATCCATTCGTTACTTTGATTTGAAATGTATCTATTCCTCTTAGTGAATTACTACTTTTGTTATGACCTGCAGATCATTTCATCTGTAAGCACCAGACACGATGAGGGCAGAAATGCTAAGGAAGATACAACCCAACACAATGAGATAATAACACATGCAACTTCACACATGGACATCCCATCTGTTTATAGTACTGCTTCATATTTGCCACATGGCCTACAAACACAGGGCTCTGATTTCTCTAGTCTGTATATAATTTCTACTAGATAGTAAGAAAAATGTGCAATGCACTTTTAATCATATATGCTGCACTGCCAAATATATTTCTGACAGGAAATAACTTCTGCTTTACCTTGGTGTTGCTGAAAACCACATCTTCTGCTCATGGTTTAATATATCTAATGATCGGGAGACTTTTCCATAGACTAGCTTCTGGCTCTGTGTGTTTCAAACCCTGTTTTCCACCCACTATGTACATATTCCTGAGGCTGGGCACTAATACAATGTATGCACCTTCATTTCATAGGGCAGTGTAAGTCAGCACAGTGGGCAGTAGGAGTATTCCTGGAAGCCATTCCTACACTGAGATGGACAGCAATAACATAACTATAGATGAAAGTGACTATGAACCGTATAAATGAATCCTTCTTGTCTTTGTCTTTTCAGGCTACTATAGCAACTACCGTAGACTACATGGCTTAAACAATGAACATTTCTTTCTCACAGTTCCGAAGGCTGGGAAGTCCAAAATCAGGGTGCTAGTACATTCAATGTCTAGCGAGAACTGCTTTCTGGTTCATAGACTGCTGTCTTCTCCCTGCGTCTTCATGTGGCAGAAGGGGGAGGGCATCCTCAGGGGTCTCTTTTATAAGGGCACTAATCCCAGTCAACCAATCGGTCCAAGACATCTCTGAACCTAAATTAAATGTACACCTAACTCAACTCTGCCTTAGCTGCATTCTTCAGGTATGACATTGCCACAACCAGCATAGTGTCATAAAGGAGAATTAGAGTGGAAAGATCCATTGATCTTGAAGGATTACAGTTAAATATCTTCTGCCAAGTTTATAAAAGCATGCCCAGGTGAACATATTGCTCTGTGTTTCTCCCAGGGCCAGTGCAAGCAAGGACCCTGAAACTGAAGATACATTATTGTCAAGATAAATCCACCTACATGAAATGAAGCCAGAATAATAAGTACAGGGGGGTGGGGGACAATTGTTGTTAGGAGAGTTTGAGTTTTAGTCTAAGAGCAAAGGAAGACTTAAAGGGCTTTAAAGGGGAGGTCGTGGATAACGTGATTTGATTTATGTTTTCCAAAGACCCCTCTGGCTTTAGTGTAGACAATGGGCTTAAGGGAGGCAAGTGACATGAAGGAGAGTGCTGAGGAGGCTGTTGGAGATTTTCCAGGACAGAGAAGGCTTAGATGAAGGTGGAGGGAGTAGTACATAAAGTCATCTTTGAAGGTGGAGTGATGGGCTCACTGATGGATTGACATTAAGGTAGAGGAGAGGTTGGCATCAAGAGTGTCTTCTAGATATCTGCGTGAGTGGTTGCTGTGACACCATTCCCTGCGGTGGAAAAGTGGGAGCTAAACCTGAGTTTGAATTCTGTCTCCACCATTCCTTACTATGAGACTCTACACAGGTTTCTTCTCTCCAGGTTATACCCTCATTGCAAAAGGGGGACTACCTTGTGAGGTTGTCTGAAGTAAATGAGACAACCTATCAGCAAGGAGTCTGGGACCTTATCAATAACCTATATATTAGATACCATTGCTGTTCCTAGATTTATTGGTATTTATTGTGAAGCTCAAGGAAGGAAGCCAGCCTTGGGTCCTTATGATTTTTCTTAGGTTGTAGCAATTGACTTTGACTATTGAAAGCTGTGATAGTCCAGGCAGGAAAAAGTTTGCTGTCTGCAAAGGGTAGGTCATTGTGAATGATCTTTTTAATAACAACAGTAATAACAGCTAATGTTTATCGAACATTTATTATCGCTAGGCCCTTTACATGCTTCATCTCATTTATCTCTTACAATACCTCTGGTACAGGTTCTTTCGCTGTCACCATTTCCTTTTCGCAGATGAGAAAAACTGAGGTTCAAGGGATTAAATAAACCCTTTAGCTGGTAAGTGGAAGAGATGCTACTCCATCGTAGGGGATGCTCAGAGACTAGGGAGAGGGGTCAGACATTATCACCTTCCCCAACTGTCCTGTAAAACCAGGTCCCCGCCCCAGTGAAGTCCAAAGTCCGAGAGCTCCAAGAGTGCAAGAACCAGGGGGGGGACTTTGCTCTCTGGGACTCTGGTGCCTTGCACCCGCCCCGTCCCGCCCTCATCTCGTTGCCCCGCCCCCTCTTGTGCCAACTCCCGCCTGCCCCGCCCCTCTCCTGCCCCGCTCCTCGCCTTGCCCAGTCCTATGCCCATGCGACCTTTAGCTCCGCCCTGAGGCCCCGCCCCGAGGTTCTGTCCCCGAGGCCACGCCCCTGTCATGCCCCGCCCCTCGCCTTGCCCAGTCCTTTTGTCCTCTTCGACCCTTAGCCCCGCCCCTAGGCCCCGCCCTCTGGCTTAGCCCCGCCCCTGATGCCCCGCCCCTCGCCTTGCCCAGTCTTTTCGTCCTCTGCGACGTTTAGCCCCGCCCCTAGGTCACGCCCCTCTGGCTCAGCCTCGCCCCTCTGCTGCCCCGCCCCTCGCCTTGCCCGTCCTTTGCCCACTGCAATCCTTAGCCCCGCCCTAGTCCCCGCCCCTTTTGCTCAGCCCCGCCCCTCACCCAGCCCGCCCCTCTCCTGTCCCGCTTCTCGCTTTGTCCAGTCCTTTGCCCACTGCGATCCTAAGCCCCGCCCTAGGCCTCGCCCCTCGGATTAAGCCCCGCCCCTCAGGCTCAGCCCCGCCCCTCTCCCGGCCCGCCGCCCCGCCCGTTGTCCGGCTGTGCACTGGCTGCCGCCCAGGCCCTCCGGGACCGGCCGCCTCAGACCCGACGCGACCCTGGACAGTCCTCTTCGCAGACCCTTCCCGGCGATCCGTTCCTTAGCTACGGCGCAGAAAGTAGGGCACAGCCCGGGGGGCTGGGCGGAGGCCGGGCGCCTTCCGAAGCAGGCTGAGTGACGGGGCCCGCGGCGCCCCGCGCCCGCACGCGCCCCGCAGGGCCCCTCGCCGGCGCGAGCCGCGGCGCCCCTGCCCGAGGGGGCAGCGCCGCCGCCCGCAGCCCTTCGTGGGCGGGACGCGCGGCCCGTGGTCCCCCCGCGCTGGGGCCCGGGGGGCCGGGCGCTTGCGGGCCCCCTGTGGCCGTGGCTTCCCTCGCTGAGCACCCGGCCTCGAACCCTGAGGGGCCGTCGGTGCAGCGAGGTCCCGGCTGCCTGGGGCGCCTCACAGCCCTGGACACACGCCTGCCCAGCGCCTCTCTTCCCCTCGCCTCGCACCCCCGTTCGCTCCCGCAGAGGAGGCGCCCGCCCTCGTCGCCCTCCCGGGGCTCTCTCCCCGAGCATCCCGGCCTAGTCCGCCCTCGCCCCCGCCCAGGACCCCGCTCCCCGCCGCCTTCCCCCCCCCCACCCCCGGGGCCTAGGTCCATGCCCTCGCGTTCGCTGGACTTGGGTTGGAGGAAACTCCGTCCAAAAGTCCCCCTCGGGACTTGGGGGGGGGGTCTGTGGGAGGATTTGGGGGAGGTGGGGTGCGGGTGGGAATGTGCGCTCAGGAAAGCCAGTGTCTCAGGAATTTTCAGCCACAGGGTGGATTTTCGTCCTTAAAGTGCATTAATGATCCTACAGCTGGGAGCGGTTTAAAAAGATGACTTGGAATCTATTCCGAGGTACCAAACACAGACTAGAAAGGGAGAGAGTGGGGCCAAGGCAGACACAAGCCGTAAACGGTAAACTCTCTCGCTGGGTACCGTGGTTTGCTAAACTGCACACTCTTCCTTTGGGGCCCAACGACTTTATACGTGGGGTGGCCATGGGCATTGATCAGAGTTAAGCTAAGTTGCTAATTTTGTGGCCAATTTTTGTTTTTGTGTTCATTTTGGCTCAATTTGCTCTTCTCTCAGAACTTTAAGTAGAAAAGAACAAAAAAGAAGCTTCGATAGTGGCAGTTTAAGATTACTTATATGTGAGCAATCATTTTATTCTTTAGAAAGTCAGCCACACTATTATAACATCCCTTTGCTTAATAATGGAGGCTTATGATATTATTGAGACTAGTATAATTTGTAGAAATGAACATAAATTCTTTTTCTTTTAAGTGGTTTTCTTTTACCACTCTTATTTCAAAACAGTTTAATTTAATTCTTATTTCTTTTCTTGCATTCTGATTTTTTCCCTATAGTTTCTTGTTTTCTTATTTTTTCCACTTTATGGTCCTTTGGAGTTATATTATTTTTATTTCAAAAATTAATGTATTGTTGATAAATCAGAGCATCTCGAAGAGGACAAAGAAATTCAACTTCCGGATATAAATCAATGATCCAACACTTCTCAAATTCTTAAGTTTTAGAAAAGAAATGACTTGTGTTTATTTTTCTTAGTTTTGTCCACCTTTTCCTATTGTATTGGTTTTTTCCATTTCCAGCTTCTATTTTCCCAGGTTTTTTCCTCTATTTATTTGACTCTACTGATTAGAGAACTCAAACCCTTTATAGAATAAAATAAGTATATGTAAAAAGTGATTAGTGATCAGGATACATTTAAACCAGATGTGGTTCACAGTCTAATAGATCTCAATCATTAGTTTATCATTTTGTATTTTAAATAAACGTTTCTTCTGTATAAGAAAATAATTTGAATTGACTAATACATTGAATTAGAAGATAATCTGAGTTATTTTTATAGAATTAATGAAGAATATTTTTGCTTACTATAACACTAAAAAGTTTTTGTAATCAAATTTTAAATATCTTTTAAAGTTCTCTCTAGTTCGTTAAATACAACTAAGGAATACAGGCAACATGTTCTACACCCATGTGCTTATGAGTAAGCGAGGGCCATTGGCCAAAATCTGGCTTGCAGCTCACTGGGAGAAGAAACTCACAAAGGCCCATGTATTTGAATGTAATCTAGAGATAACCATTGAAAAAATTATTTCACCTAAGGTATGTTATTAAAATTATAGTATGTATTTGCCATGACTTGTGGGGAGAAAAGGAATTAAAATACATAACATCATGAAATACATTTCCTAGGAAGTTTTACTTCTCAAATGTTCTCACTTTTAATTCCTATACCATTTATTGCCTGAGCATATACACATAGTGGTTTCTGTTGGTGATTGTTTTATATGTTTATCATAAATAGATTGGACCCTGTAGGATAAGTGGCAAGTTTTATACATATTTTGTAATCCTTTATATTTCCTAACAAAATATTGTATACATAGTAATTACCAAATAAGTATTTCTTAGAAAAATAATGAGTGAATGAGTAGACAGAAAGATTGAGTATAAATCAAAATATATATATGAAAGTACTTCATAAACAACATAGTACTATGTTCATTATGAAAACTGTAACAAGCTATCAGAATTTATATTAAAATGTTGTTTTAATATATTTATACATAAGTATTTTTCTGCTTGAGAGAGGATGAATTATCATTGAAAGCCAACCATGTTTTAGGCAGTGGACTAGTCTTTATTTATGCTCATTAGTTTATTTAATCTTCACAACAACCCTATGAAATAGGCTTAATTAAGAGTATGAACTTTTGAGTTGGTCACATTTAATTCCTTCTCCATCATTTAATAGTTGTGTTACTTTGGGCATATGTGAGTCTCTTTCTTCTTCTATAAGTAAAGATTGCTGTCAAAATTAATTTAATGTATCAAAAGTCCCTAGGACAACGCCTGACACAAAATAAGTATATAATAAATTGTAGCCATTATTAATTTATTAAACTTCAGGAAGGTTAAATGACTCAGCAACTGAGCAAGGCTTGAGTCCAGGTCTACCTGACTGTAGTTTATATTTATCCTATGAAACCAATAATAGCAGACTTCACCCAAATTCAACATTAGATTATCTTCATTGAATAAGAAACATAAGTTAACTATTTTACATGGTGAGGTAAAAGTTAAGTGATTTACTTTAAATATGACTACAAATGTCTGCTTTTAAAAAATATATTTATTTATTTATTTTTAACATTTTATTTTTTTCTCCTTCTCCCCTCCCTGCTGGTAACCACTAGACAATTGTCCATGTCCATGAGTCTCTGTTTGTAAAATGTCTGTTTTTTAAAGAGAAGAAATTCTTCTTATTTTGTAATTTTCAAAGAACAGGGTTTATGAATCTAATTTTTAATATTCTAATACTTTTTAAATTATTGAAAGGTGAAAATTGCACTTCGAACTTCAGGACACCTTCTTTTAGGAGTTGTTCGAATCTATAATAGGAAGGCAAAATATCTTTTGGCAGATTGCAGTGAAGCATTGCTTAAAATGAAGATGACATTTCGCCCAGGTATACCTGCAATATTACTTTGTGCTACTACCTTGGTTTCCTTTTGCATTTTTATTTTGGGTGGACTTTTTAAATTTGCGGCAATCCATAATTCAAGGGTAAGTATAGTGAATGTAACTTTCTTTTGACTGAATCTAATTTTCCATGGTTATGGAAAAATTATATTCTTTTACTTGCTCTTTTCCGGGTTTGTAGGAAAAAGTTATGCTTTCAAAAACTTGTAGTTTCCATGTATTTACATAAGAAATATAAAGCTACTAAACTTGTGTAAGAAACTTTAATATTCAGCTTTAATGGGTCATTTAGTTTGCCATATCTATTTTTGTCTTTCTGAGATCACTTAGAAATAGTGTAATTGACAAAACCCAGATATCAATCAGTTATTGTTTTCAGAATTCTCAAGACTTTAAGTAGCACACTATTTATAAAATATTATAGAACATTTTTAGGCATTCAAAAGTGCTAGAAGTTTACACATATCATAGATAAAATGCCTTCAAATTTTAATTTTAAGACATTCATCATTTCCCATCTTGTATTATGGTTATTTAGGTATATGCTTTGCCTCTTGCACTAGTCAGCAGTCTCCTGAAGGCAACATCTTTGTCATATTTATTTTTTGAATTTCTTATATTACTTTTCCCATGCCTTGCACATACTGTTCCCTCAGTTAATATTTGTTGAATCAAGCTTGAAAGAGTTCTTTTTTTATTTAAAATATTGTGGGATCGCTAGGCAGATTTATGATATCAAATATGGTTCATGTCATTATTTCATTTATATATTCCACAAATATTTACTGACCCCACAGTTTTTGTGAAACACTATGCAAGGTTCTGGGATGTAAGAACAAACAAGACAAATAAGGTCCCTTTTAGTCTGGTGAGGAAATCAGATAAGGAAAAAGGTTTTTTAAATAATTACCATAATTATAGATCATGATTATGCTATGAAAGAATATAAAGAGGACTACAACAGAAAAGAACAGTGAATTTTATTTTAGTTAGGCTAGTCGGGAAAATACTTTCTGAGAGGACAGAATTTAAGCTCAAACTTGGAGAAATACTCAGCCATGGAAAAAGTCCCAAAGGGAATTCTGGGCAAAGGGAACTGCAAGAGCAAAGGTCTTGAGGTAGAAAAGTGCTTGACTTGTTCGGGAAACAAAAAGGCCAGTATGGTTAGACTGTATAGTGAGTGAGGGAGAGAGTGTCATTAGATGATGCTGATAGGTTTGTAGGGCTGCAGAGACCCTGATTAGAAATTGGGATTTTATTTAAATGTACTGGGGACGTCACTGAATCATTTTAAGCATGGGAGTGATCTGATCTGATTTTGTATTTAAAATTTAACTGGTTGCTTTGTGGTGAATGGACTGAGGAGTGGCAGGAGTGAATACAGAGAAACCAGTTAGAAAACTAAGCAGTAGTCCTGTGAGAGAAAGTCTCACTTAAATAAAAGAGATTTAATTGGGAATTTCTTATTTTGTATAGCATCATTGTTTACTAGATATGGTTTTTTATTCTTTTCAGGACTAGTTGACCTTCCAAAAGAGAATTTTGAAGCAGCTTACAGTGCTATCACACTGCCAGAAGAATTTCATGATTTCGAGACCCAGAATGTGAAGTAAATTATTTTATTTTCCTTTAGTCTGATTTTCTTGATATTTTTACCTTCAGGTTCCATGAACACAAATGGAATGTGACTAATAACCAAGTAAACATGTAGTTGACAAAAGTTTAAATTTAGTGTGAATTTAAAATATAACAACAAAAATGTATCATATTTGCTGAATGTAGTTTACAATTTTGACAGTATATGCATTTATTCATTCACTAAATTTTTTTTTGATGCCTTCCATATGCCAGTGAATAAAACACAGCTCCTGGCCTCATGAATCTTACATTTTAGTTGAAGTAGACAGACAGTAAACAGATGGAACAGACAGAAAGTAAAATAAATAATAGAATGATCAGGAAAGGCTTTTCTAATAAGTTGCAAACAGAAACTTGAAGGAGGTGAAGGAATGAATCACTCAGTAGTGTGAGGAAGAATGTTCCAGGGAGAGCAGATAGAAAGGCCCTAAAAGCAGAGCATGCTGGACATTTTCAAGGAACAACAGGAGGCAAGTGAGAGTGGTGTGGAGTAAATGAGGATCCTAGATAAGAGAGGTAGCTGAGGATGCACATGATATAGGTGTTGGAGGCTATAATAAGGACTTTTATTTTACTCAGGATGCACAGGAAAGTGTTGATCAGGAGAGTGACTAGGTTTGACTGGATTTCGATGTGCTCTCCCTGGCTACTTACTATGAGGGGGAAAGGGAAGAAGCGGAGAGCCTGTGAGAAGATCATTACAGTAAGAAGTGCAGGCAAGGAATGACAGTGTCCATAATTAGTTCTCAGCCTTCATTTTATCAGGGTGGTAGCAGTCAAATTATGGATATATTTTGAAGGCAAAGCCACCAGGATTTGCAGATATTATATAGCTTTAAGAAGGAGGAGTGAAGGATGACTATACGATTTTTGCCATAAAAATGAAGTTACCACTTAATGGTATTAGGATAACTAGGGAATGCCAGGTTTAAGAGTGGCAAGGTGAAGGAAGTAAATTAGCTTTTGGACATAAGTTTTGAGTTGACTGTTATACATCCAAGGGGAGTTAAGTAGGTAGTTTAATATCTGGGTTTGGGTGAGATGTATAAACTTGGGAGTTGTCAGTATACAGATGGAACTTCAACCATGAGACATAAGAGATCCCCAAGGGAATAAGTGTAGATTTGAGAGAGAGAGAGAGAGAGAGAGAGAGAGAGAGAGAGAGAGAGAGAGAGAGAGAGATGAGGAGGGAGGGGGGAGGAAGGAAGAGAGAAGAAGAAGAGGAGGAGGAAGAGGGGAAACAATTCTATTGAAAAAGTAAAAATTTTCCTTTATTCTCATAATAAAACCTATTTTGTTATTGTTGTCATATTGTACTATACTACAAAATCATTGTGTTCTGTTCACAAGTTTTCCCCAATCTTATATTTTCTCCATAGTGCTATTGATGTTTCAGAACAATTTACTCTGAACCAAAGCAGACCAGAAGAAATCACACTTAAAGAAGATTATGGCAATGATCTACTTTTCCAAGCTGGGAGCTTTGGTGAGGATATTTGATAAATTAAAATTACAAGTCACAATCAGTTATATTTGCATTTTTTATAGAAACAATGCCAGTAGAAATAGCTATTGCTATGTCAGTAGAAATATCTTCAGATTGAATTTTTCAATATACAAATGTAACACCAAATAATTTTGTCCTTTCCTTTTTCTATTTTATGTAGGAAGTTCTTAGTAGATTAACAGACCTGGATTGAATTTGGGTTTTCTCTATTGACTTCTGATGTGATTTTGAGAAAATTATCTAATTTTTCTAAACCTTTATGCCCTGTCTGTAAAATTGGGATACTACTAGCAACTACATGGTTATTTCTCTTATTCCTTCCATTAATCCTTCCCATCAATAAGTAATTTTTTTCTCTTCTTCAAAAACAAACTCAAATCTCATGTCCTATAAGAAATGCTTGATATTAATTAATCCTATTCTGGATTACAATATAAGATTGAAGGCAATGATTATTTCATTGAAGGCAATGATTATTTCATTACTTTTTTTGTGTGTAAGCTCAGATTCTTGTGATGCTCAGTGTTAAAAATATAGTGTCTGTTCATAAATGTTATTATCTTATTGACCAAGGATGATTTTTCTTTCGCGAACTATGAAGCTGCACGTAGAAGATGTGAACATATCTTTAGTTTTTTCTTTTTTTTTTTTTTTTTAAGCCAGTCTTTCCTATTGAGCTAATCTTTAGCCCGGGGCAATGAAGGTTGCCTTTTCAACTCTTACTTTCTAGAAGATATGTGTCTATAGAAGAATTTTCAATATGAATAATACTTCATGACTTTCTTTACTGACTAGCACTAATGTGGGTTGTTAAAGAGCAGGCAGGAATAGAAGATCAATCTCTGACCCTTCGAAGTTTCAGACTACTGGACCTAGAGATTCAAACCCAAGGAAAGGAAAGAATCTGGATTTGTTGAGTGCCAATCTGAAAGCAGGCCAGTTTGAAGCAGGGAGTTTATCTGCTGCTGTCGGTGTCTTAGGATTTTTCTCTCATTTCTCCATTTGGCAAAATGTTTTACCAGTCAGAATTCTAACACTTATACTACCACTCTCTCTCCTGGATTCAGATCCTGGCTCTTGTCATTTATTAGGGTATGACTGTGTGCATGTTACAAAACCTTTCTGTAGATGTTTTTTCTTGTCTGTATAATAGTATCTTCTATTGCATAATATAATCCACATAATAAGCATTCAGTTAATGTTAGCTGGCCAATTTTTATCTTTTTTTCTGCTGTATCTCTAACCCCTACCATACTGACTAATACCCAGTCATTCAATAAACATTTATTGAATGAATGTTTTAAGCCCATTCTATAATATTTTACCTACCTTTCCATTCTTAAGATGGCAGATATGCTCATTATTTTATGAACTCCCATTATGGAGTTCATAAAATAAACCTTAAAATTATCCTTAAAATAATGTGGAATAATACTTGATCAAGTTGAACATGACCTACCTCCCATTGCCAATAATAACCTGGGAAATTATTAAAATGTACCACAACTAAAAACTCTATTCTGATATTTTGGGATTATTAGCATTACTCTATTCTGATATTTTGGTATTATCAGCATTATTAGCATTAATATTAGTATTAGTATTATTTTAGAAAAAGGATTAGACTACAAATTTAACCTCCACTGATTAAGTGACTTTAGTTTAATAATTCAAATGGGTTTGTTAATTCTCATTTTCCTTATTGGTAAAATGAGGGAGGCTATACAAGATGGTATTTGAATTTTCTTCTAATCCTAAAATTTTGTGTTTCCTTGACTAATTCAGAATTAATGATATATATTTATTTAGGGGAGGAATCTGAAATTCTCAGAAGACACAGCTTTTTTGATGACAACATATTGCTGAATTCCAGTGGTCCTTTAGTTGAACATAGTTCTGGAAGTGTCTTTGGAGAAAAAACTCTCTTCTATGACAGTGGAGATGGATTTGGAGATGAGGGGGCTGCAGGAGAAATGATTGGTATGCTGTCTGGGTCTATAGAAATTGTATATTTATTTTATCAAATTATTGTAGTGTATTAGTGGATTTATTAGACCACACTAAAATTTCAGATATGCTTCTATGTCTTATAAACCAACACATTTTTTACACAAGTTTTCAAAGTTTTTGGTATATTTAAACATTTAGGCTAGGTCTAAGTAAGTAGCCAACTGTTTAAACACATTTTCCATAAGGGTTGTGAAAAACTGCTTGTTTTTATTTTTAAAAATTCCTAATTTTAGAGGGGAAAGAGTAAGTTAGTATATTCCTCACAACATATACTAGATCATATACTAAAAAGCATTGTTTTCTTTAACAGATTGTGGGACAACTATTCTAAAGGATCTGCTAACATTTTATATTATTATTTTGTTTTTATATTATGATATTATAAAATAATAATTGAAATAGAGTAGACAATCCAGGCAGCTTTGTAACAAGGCCACTATCTTGACATAAGTTTAGTAACTATTTCTTGAAATTAAACATCTAAAATAGATTTTTAATAAAGGAAAGGAAATTAAATATATAAAATTCTATGTCATTCTGCTTGAAATGTGATAGCCTCTGTAACCAATCAAATTTAAGTACTTTAGGTTCATTCATTTTTGTATCCATTCACAATTCCCTGCATACAATAATGTCAGTAAAATTTTAGTAAATAGATGATAGGTTCAACTCTGTATGACAAAAGTATTGTGTTTTTTAAGACAATCTATTGCTACATGATGAGAATATCCTATTAGAAGACATGCAATTGAACAGAGAAATTTCCCTGCCTCCTGAGCCTCCTGATATCATAATGGGTATGTTGAAATTTTCCTTTGTGTAGAAAGTGAACAGATGCTAATATTCAAATTAAGCCTCAGAACTTCTGAATCTAAATAGCAGTATACTATAGCAAAAAATAATAAAAAACATTGTTTCTCAAACTCTCTTAAACTGACTCTAGACAATGTAGAGTAGAAAACTGGGTTCTGAGAAAGGTACTATAAGAGATATTTAACCAGGCATGGGTTTATTTGGTATGAGAGCACATTTAAATACTCTGCCAAAATACTGTTCTTTTGAATCCTTAAATTAATATATGTTACATAAAAAATCATTAATGTTTGACATTAATATGGCTATTAATTATTAATAGTAATACAGTTTGACAATCTACAACTTGAGAGAAATTATAAATAGGGGCATATTTTCTACTTGAAATTCATGTGAAGGTACCTTAAATGATTTGATTATTTTAAGAAGTAAAAGTACAATTAGCCCCATTTTGATTTTTCACTCTTTTTCATGTTACATTTGCTTTCTAACACAATAGTAGAGCTTTAAAAGATAAATAGAGATAGGCAATAAAAATTTAGTTATGCTTCTTTATGGGTCAACTAAAATTAAAAGATTTAACAGATTAAAAATATTTTGGCAAACATGTAATCAAATTTATGTCAGTTATTTATTATGGTTAGTATCACTGTTTTAACTTTTGCTGTGACTGCAGTCACATCTAAGTCCAGCCTCATATGTCACATGTGCAAAAGAGAGTGATGATATTTGACTCACCTAAACACTGTGGGTCCCAGATCATATAATATCTGAATCTCTTCAATTCTATTAAATACATAATTCTAAGAATTCAGGTGTGGCTTTAGTTAGCAATATATGTCTTCAATTAGTTTATCTTTTATTTTAATTCTCATATAGTCCTCTAGCTTGTAACATAACTATTTTTTTTAATAATTCCTTTTATGGTGGTGTTGATTAGTAGAACCAGACAATCCAGAGTGTAAATGTCTACCTGAAAATGAACAAATAGATGCAACCACATTATCAAATGAAGAGGAAAGATTTACCCTTGATCCAATTGATGTTTCAGGTCAGTCATTCATATGTTTAGTCCTGGTCAAACCTTATTTCCAGCTTGGAAATCTGGAAAATTTAAGACTGAGTTCAATTCCAGTATTTATTGAACCATTACTCTGTGCTGGGAACAGAGATGAAGAAGACATAGTTTCTGCTTTTAGGAAGCTTACAGTCTGATTAAGAAATAAATAAACATGCAAATAAATATACAATAAGATAGAATAAAAGTTTCGAAAGAAACTATCTCCTCTAATGTTTAACCTCAATCATGTTTTTAGGAATAAACAATAAATATGAATCTAATATATAACTAGACCTTTTAGGAACATCCTAGTTTTAAGTAGTAGAATTGATAGGGGTCTTAGTTTATAAACTCAGGCTTGCAAGAAATAAGGGATTCCATTTTTTTCTTTACTAAATTCAACTCTGAGCCTCTCTTCCACTCGGCCGGCAAGAATTTTAGTCTGCGTAGCTCTTTTATCTGCCCCAATCCATTAATGTCAAAATTTGGGGGAGGTGTATAGCAGGTGAAAGGGAATATCTGGTCATCAGCCACATCAGTTTGTGGTACCCACTGTCCCAGCCTACATAGCCTCTGGGGTAATTACACAGCCCACCCTCCTGGGATCTTGTTATGTTTCCAGGATTTTACTGCCGCACATCAGCAATCAGTTTCCTGTTCCTTCAGGCTCCATCTGATCACAGATCTTTACCCATTCTGGGAAATCTAATGCTTCCTTCCCTTTTGCATCTTTACTATGGAAAAGCTCGACTTCTGCTTTCTACCTGGTAAAATTACCTATAAGAATGAAATACCATGGGCCTAGCTACTCACTTGGACTTTGTGTATAAATTTTAGTGAGGGAGGGAAAAATACACTGGATAAATACAAATTAGTGTTTCAAAAAGTTATGCTCTTATTAGATATTTTAAGGGACCTCAGAATTGAGTGACTTCCTGATAAGTATATCCTCTGCTCCACATTTGCTCAGTTGTCCACTGAGTAGTTGAACAGATTCCCTCCTCAACGTCTTTGAGGAAAACCTTATGAAATGTGTCAACTGTTAGCTGCTTAGACACTCTAGTTGTACAAAAGCTTTGTAAAGTATAATTTTCAGTAGGGAGAAGGGGATTTTCTTTCCTATTCAATTCTGTAGGTAGTCTTGTGGTAGACATTTCTTAGATGTGCAGTACCTAGAATATCATTTTACAGAGCTGTACAACCAATAACATTTGTGCCTATTTCTTATATTTAGCTATTGCTTTGAGAAAGAAAGGCAAAAAGAGGAAGTTGCTCATAGATCCAATCAAGGAGATCAGTAGCAAAATTATGCATAAACAACTTACTTCATTTACTGATACACTCACGGTTTTGGAACTTGCACCTCCTACCCAAAGACTGATGATGTGGAAGAAGAGGGGAGGAGTGGATACACTTCTGTCGACTGCTGCCCAGGATTTGATTCATACTGAACTGAAAGTGGTAATACTTTCCATCCTTCTACATGGGTGCAATGTTTGGTTATAAATAAATAAATGCATATTTACACTCATACAACAGAATTTAACTTGTGAAAAAATACCTCCTTATTTTGACTTAACTTGCTGGATATGTATACATGAGTTATAATTTTGACTTTTTAGCATATGGTTGCTTGTATTTTATTGAATTGCTTTACTTGTACAAAAATGAGAAATAAAAATGTGTATTTTTACAGTTGTTTACAAAATGCTTTCTGTCCTCTGGCTTTAAACTTGGAAGAAAAGTGATACAGAAGGAGTCAGTAAGGAAAGAAATTGGAAGCAGAAACATAGTAGGTGAGACATCCTAATTCTGTTGATGTTGAGGGTAATGTTGTAGAAACAAAAATTTCATTTTACATTTCAAAGTGAAGATGGGATCCAATTCTATATTCCTAAATATAAATGCTGTATCTAGAAGCATATTTGAACTTAAAAAAATTGTTACATCAGCATTGTATTTTTCTGCTTTGCAGATTAATTTTTGTCCAAAAAGCTACATAAAAAGATGAAGTATATATACTATGCATACTAATCTTAATCTTACTCTTTCTCGCCTCCTCCACCCCCAAAGGTAATATTTACAAACTAACAAAGAAAATTTTTATAGTTAGTAGCATAATGTTTTACTTTTAAGACAACTAACAGGGAAAGTCACCTAGTGATAAGACTAGCATTTAAATAATACAGTTAACCTGAGACATAAAAATTTCACATACCCAGAGGATACATGGAATGTTAATATTACTGATTATTATTGTGGCTAATATAAAGGAATAATTAAAACAAAATCATGTGGTGAGTGAAACTCTGCTTCCTTCTCAAAATCATAAAATGTGCTGAACAACATACCAAGGTGGGCTTGAGCTATTCATTTTGTCTTGTGAGTGAATGTGTGAGGGCTAATGCCAAGGGAGTAGTTGATGGAGGATAGGGAGTTGTGGTGATAAAGAGGCTTATGTGAAAGGGAAGGTAAATGTCAGACTTCAGAGTCATAAAGAGTTTATGCACCCTTTGCTTAAGTTCTTGGATTCCAATGTCAGTAGTTTTTTTTTTTTTGTAACAATCATATTGCAATTTAAGTTTGAAAGAAATTTTGATGAAATCTTGTTTACTTCCTTAATAATTCAGAGGCCTCCAAGAAGGAAGAGCCAAATTTTCATCAAGAGTTAAGTCAACCTAAAACTTGGAAGGATATGATTGGTGGATCTTATTGTAGCTCTCATGAGGCTACCAATAAAAACATTAACTCTGAGGTAAGTCAATCAGACAATCATAAAATATTATTATTTTTCTAACATAGATATAGTGAAGGAACATTGACACTCTGGTATATCTTTTTACATTTATACTTTACATTTCATCTATTATCCTATAGTTTATTTAGTAAGTAGCAGTACTACAGAATAAAACATGATTTTCATTTGCTGAACAGTGTTTTCTTGAAGTTTAGGATCACAAATCACAAGATAAGTAGTTTCATCCTGAAATAATATTTTGCATGGTACAGTAAACAAATGATTGTACTTGTACTTGATTCTAGTTATATGCTGAGAATCCTACTAGTCCCACATTCAATTTTTCATGGAATCTTTTAGAACTCTAGACAACACACCTGTGTTTTATCTCTGATCATAAATTCATCATTCCTATCTCTAAGAGAAATATGTTTTAGATCTACCAGTTACCTTAGCCTTGAATCTGAAATATTATCCAAAGATCCAAGAGCAAAGTAAAATTTAAAATTTTTTTTTACTTGAACACAATTTTTTTTGAAAAATATAGTTATTAAAAAAATTATTTGGAAACAATGTACTTTAAAATATTTTATCAGTCATCAGTTTATTGAAGGTACAATTGTAAGTATTGTAGTCACACCAGACAAAAATAAACCAGTGCTTTCCTGGTCTGTTCCATCATCACTGTTCTTTGATAACCACTCAGGGAATTCAAAGTCAATCCACAATGAAACTGAATGCCCTTGGAAAGAAAGACAAATTTATAATGCATTAAAAGAGAATGTGTTTTACTAAATATTTGACAACATATTGGATATTAAGATAATGGATTGGCAATACTACTCTCTTCCTTATTTGGTCTTGGGCACACCCACTGAACATTCTGATTAGGTAATCTGGTTTAGTTCATGACTTTTTAACATATTAATAAAATAGATTTTCCCAAGTACTTGAAGTGAAGGAAAGAGATTGATTCATTGGTTCTTCTGAACCTTTTACTCTTTAATCCTAACTTATGCTTTAACCTTCGATTTCATTCGTATTCTGCTTCCAGAAATGATGAACAGGTGTGAAATATAGTCAGGAAAGGAAACACAGTTAGTTTGAAGGTAAAAGGAAATATTGATTCTGTTTAATAATTTTCAAATCTTCATAAAACAAAATATTTATGTAAAGTAACTATAAAATAGAATATCTAAAATGTAGGATAGTTGTAGAAATTAAAATAGAAAAACATAATGTCTCCACAAATATGTATATTAAAGAATAAAATGTGACCTCTTATAATCACTGAAATTTTAAAAAGCTGAAGTGAAAAATCAAGTAAACTATGTTGTAGGAAGCTCCTAAGTTAATCAAGATCTTAGATGACAGTTGGGGAATGAAGCTTGGTGACCAGTTGAAGATGAAAAAGGGGCTGACAGCTTCTGTAGCAATGAAAAGGGGAGATGATAGGGAATGGAGAATTCCTGGCTTTCTCTTTTTCCTTCTTCCTTTGTGTCTTCACTCTCCTTCCACTTATAGTTTTTCTTCGCTATTGACAGTGACAGCTCTAGCAGTGGTGGCAAGAATCCTGTCATGGCCCTAGGTAGGGATATTAACATCCCTTCCCCAATTCTTTCTCAGTTTGTAGATCTTCCTCTGCTACCTGGCGCTTGCATGAGAACAGAGGTAGAGGACTGGGGCTAGATAAATTTTTCAAAGGCGAGTGGCCTCAGCTAAACAGCAGCAGAGACTTTTGATAAGAGATCTGCAGTGGCAAGAGCAATAGGAGGGGCAAGAATCAGAAGCAAGGGGGGATGGAGCGTGCAAGTTTTTCATTCGTAGGAGGCATATGAAAAACAGGAATATTTAAGTCAGGCTGCCAATCTGGGATATTTCAGAAATAATATTTTAAGAATGTGGGTAGTACTTTAAATTAGTTTTATAAATGAACATTCATGTGATGAAAGCATTTAACAAAATGGGATTGTTCCTGTGATGACTACTGCTACTGTGATGACTTACCTATTTTTTTTCTGATTTGCTTTAGCAGGATATTTTTGAATTGGTTTCCTCAGTTGTGGAGGAATCCTCTTTACTGAGTGCCATCTTGGCACAAGAAATGGAAAATTGTCCAGTTGAACCGGTAAATATATACATAGTCTTGGAAATGGTCTTTAAAATTTTGTTCCTAAATGTTTAATACCTTCTTTACCTAAAACTTGGTTTTTAGAGCTGTCATGCTATTTTCTAAAATTATAATTTAAATTAGTGTGTGAATGATTTGATAAAATATATCCAGAATTGCTTTGACTTTTTTTTTTTTTTTGGTCTTTATTTTGAAACTTCAAATAATTTTAAAGGAAAGTGTAAGATTTTTATGCTATCGAAGGTAGTAATGGACTTAAAACGTTGAGAATCACCTTTTTAAAGTTACTCTTATAACTTCTCTAAAGAAATAACTATATTAGGGGCTTGGACTAGAACATTTGAAAATGTTACTTTATTTAACAAAATATATATGGGAATTTTTTTCTAAAACATCATATGGCTCAAGGCCTATATCCTATATCTATATAAGACTTCAGAAAAAGAAAGTAGTCTGCTCAAAGGGCCATAAGTCAATATCAAAGCCACATGTAACATCTGACTCGCTTGACTCCATAAATGTTACTGTCTTATTTTCTTCTTTTGTCCCAGAGTGCTGAAGACATTTTTAAGAATGTAATGAATTTTAGCAGAAGTTTCTTTGTAAATAATATCAAAACACTTAATCCCTGATGTTAATTTTATTTAAAAATAAATTATCATTATGGTAAATTCTAAGACTATTAGGTTGCTTTTTAATATGTGGAAAACAGACTGAATTATCTGGATAATCTAGGATAAAAATACCTTTTTACCTGAAACATTAAACAGCTGAGCCAGAAGTGGGTTGATTCCTTTTTGCCTTTCTCTTTGCTTCTATAGACACAGGTTATTTTCATACGTGGTCAAGCAAACCACAACACAGCACAAGTTCAGCTGTTTTAATAATCCACTGGGCTTTACACACAATGGATTCAGCTGAGGGTGTCCAGATAGATCAAGTGGACAGGCTTCAGCAAAGCACACAGACTATTTCTTCTGAGCCTTTTCCTGGTTAGTTTAGTTGTACAATATAGGTGAAGCTGCAGTCTCATGGGTCTTTAACAATGAGTTTGACCATTGCTTTTTACATTTGAAAAACAGCATTTTCTGTATTTAACAATACAAAATAACAATAATTGGATGAGCTTATTTATTCCACACAGACCAGAAAGGAATAAACATAAATTGTAGCTAGAGGGATTTGGGAAACTCTTCAGAATAGTGACCATATTTTCAAATCATCTCTTTGTAATGGAAGAAAGGATACAGCAGAGGTAGGACCAGGAAGCTGTTACAGCTGGTAGGAATGGGGACACAGTAGTCCACTTAGCCTCAGATAATTTAAAATGTCATACAGAATATTCTAGAGCTTTCTGAAATCATCTTGGGGTCCACAAAATTGAAAGCACTTTTAGGAAGTGGCTGGACTCTAGAGGTATATATGAAAGCTTGACAGTGAATCTGTGAAAAGGGTGATACAAATGCTGTTGGGTTGCATGGTCAGAGCTAGCCTAGGAAAAATTATAAAGTAGGTCAGATTTGTGTCACTTTCCTTCCCCCAGTCCTTTGTATGCCTGCTCTTTTATCAGACTCATTGGTACATTTCCTCTGCCCAGTTTCTGTTCTCAGCTCATAAGGTGTTATTTGGAAAGTGCTTAGAGTGAGTTCCTGTGAAGGGATTTCAGCTTTACAATTTTTAAATATTGAGGTGTTTCTGAAGGTAGGTAAGTTTTGAAGACTGTAAAGACAGGCAGTACATTGATCATTTTTGGACAAGGTACCCTCAAAATCCAAAATTGGGTTTCTAAGCCAATTGTGCACGAACTGCTAAACATCAGTTATTGTTAGAGCTCCTGTATCACCAAGTAAGTTCAAATAAAGGCCTTTACAAGGCAGTTTTTCTATAGCTATATTTACTACTATTAACCATGTTAAGATTACAAGGGTTGGGATAAGTTATAGCCAAAGGTGGCAGTCTTTGCCAACTTTACTTTCGAAAGTAAGGGCCGATGTCTAGGATGCATTTTCAGTAAAGACTGCAGAATCTATTACTCCGAAGCTCCTTATCAGAAGTTAGCTTGGGAAATATAAATGTAATCCTGCAGGAGTTAATCTCTATCTGTATGCTAGTCTTGCTCTTTTATCAGCCTATAAGCTCCTTATTTGGCAGCACCCAGTGTTATAGTTGAGTTCCTTATAGGAGTTAACACTATACCTGACAAATAGTAAACATTCAGTAAAACTTAACTGAAATATTTTGTCGATCATTCCAACAGGAGTCACTGGGAAATGAACAAAATATTGAGACAGAGATATGGAATCGAAGAATACTTCAGATGTTAAATAGTTTACGGGTAAGATGGTATGGTTTATCAACCCTATTTTTTATTTTTCAAGTAAGTAAAATGTAACTTCATTCTTCTAGATGTTAATAAAAAATGAAACTTTTTCATCATGTTTTTGCTGAGGCTAAATTCTATTAGAATGAAATGGTTTTGAGTGGTATACCCAAGTCAAATATGGGAGTTTGTTTTTGGTGCCTACATGTTCTATCAACTTCTTACCTATATTCGTGCCCCTAGACATCTATTCTATGTCCAATTATTGTTTTAAGCAGGCTATCAATATACTTTTACTTTGAAACTTAGTTTATAACAGTTTAAGAGTGAAACAGATAATTTTAAAATTTAACCCAAATTTTTATTAAAATAATACATGTATATAATTTTAGAAATGTAATTGTACTATCCTATATTACTCAAAAGAAAACACAGAAGTCTTTTGTCTTACCCATTCTTATTCCAAGTCCTCCTCACAAGAAGCAACTATATTAAGCTATTTCTTTTAATATTCATATCCATATTTCTAATTACATGTTTTTATTTCCTTGATATTTCCACTTTAAATTTTATCTATTTACTTCATTCAACAGAAAATGAAAATTTAGTTAAGCTACATCTCCCCCTTCACCAGTGTATTTTTAACACAGTATTCAGGGCTTATAGTGTCATACTTCTAATAATTTTGATGGAGGTTTGATTATGACAAAGAACCAAAATATCAATGGGTTAAAACGATAGAAGTTTTTATCTCTCTCAGTGAAAGTACAATCTGGTTTGGAATCTATACTCACAAAGTTGTCAGAGACTCAATTTCCCTTTACCTCATTTTCTTTATTCTTAGGGTCCAAAATGGCTGACTATCCCCTATGTCCACATTCTATTCAGCAACAAAGTTTCCTTTACAACCCAGTAATTGTGTGTGTTATTTTTCTCTCTTCATTGACCAGCACTTAGTCACCTTGCCACATCTAGCTGGAAAATGTAGTCCTTATCTGGCAACCTTGGGCCCAGCTAATAATTCTTTTGCTATGGAATGAGAGGAGAATGGATATTAAATGACAAAGACTATGTAAAAATTATTTCATATTGAAATTTCATAATGGAATTGCATTTATTTTCTTGTCAACTTTATGGATTACCTCATTTTTCCCTTAGCTTATGTCTATATACCCATCCTTAATTCTTTTTCCAAACTCTCTAGCAACATCATAAAACCCCTTTTAGTATGGTCAAATAGATCATTAATTTATTTGTTCCATTTTTTTTTTTCTTGAAGGTATACCTCCTGAAGCTCAACATCCTCTTTTTCTAATCTGGATTAGTTGTTCCATAGGTCTACTCCACGGTTTTTATCTTTAGACATTCCTTTACCATAGCATGAGAATTTCTTTGTCTCTTTCCTATATTAATTCCTCTATATTTTGTACTTTGATCTTCCTTTTGGTTAACATCCTCACTTAACTTCCTGAAATAAAGAATACATAGGATATGGAGACCCTACATACAAGTCTGAAATTTTCTTTACCTTTAACTCGTTTGGTTGTCTTTGAACATTGTTTGAAAATAATCTCTCTCAGATGTCAAAGGCTTCATAACATTTCTGTTTCTTGTGTTGTTACTGAAAAGTCAGATGCTGCTTCGTTGGTCATCATTTGTAGGTGGCCTTTATTTTCTCTCTGGAAACTTTTATATTTTTTCTTTATCCCTAGTGGTCTGAAATTTCAAGATGATGAGCTTTGATATGGATCTTTTTTCATTACTGTGCTGAGCCTGTAGTGGGTTCTTTAATTTGAAAGTTCAATGTCCTTGAGTTCTAGGAAATGTTTTGTATTTCTTGGATTTCCTCTTTTTTGTTAATCTGTTCTCTTTTTCTGGTCTAGCAGGTGGGACCTGGTGGGTCAGATATTTACCTCCTGAATTATGCCTTTAATATTTTAAAAATATTTTATTCCCTATATTAATTTTCTATGTTCCCCCTATTCTCTAGAAGATTTCTTCAACTTCATATTCCAGTCTATTGAATTTTATTTCTGTTTTCACCTTTTCTGTTTTCTAGTTTTTTTAGTTTTTAATTATCCTTTTGTTTTATAGCATCTTAATCTTTTTATTTAGTTTCTTAATAAAGTATGCAGTTAGATAAGATTTGACATCTGTATATACCTGTGAAATCATCACCACAATCAAGATAGTGAACTTATTTACAACCCCCAAATTTTCCTGTACCTCTTGATAATCCCTTGTTAAATCTCTCCCATCCCCAAGCAAACCACTGATCTGCTTTCTCTCAATATTATCCTAATTTTTATCGGTGCAGTGTTTTTTCTTAAATTTTTAGAAGTTACAGTTTTCTTCTGTTCTCTGTATTATCTGTTTCCTTGGCAATTCTCTTGAATGCATTCTCTTTTGCTCTTGAATGTTAGAAATTTTACTCAAATGTTTTGAGTTGTCTGTTTTTATTTAAGAGTGAGACACCAAATATCTGATTAGAAGTTACATAAGCACTGCTGAGACTTGTAGATTTGTGGTCATTGTAGTAAGGTCATTGGGTGATGACTTGCCCTGTCCCCTCCCCCCCCACACACACACAAAGATGCCATCCTCTATAAGTGTTTTCTACTCAGAATGGTCAGTTTCCTGAGCTTAATCTTCAACTCTACTGATTATGATATCTGGTCATGATACCCATGTTTTGTTTTGGGAACCAAACACTGGTAAGGGAAAGGCTGACTGTCTTACTGTTTAGAGTGTCGAACTTAAATTCCCCAGTCCTCCTCCACAGTTTGTGGTATGACAGTTCTCTACCATCCACAATGCCTGGTGTCTGTCCCAAGGCTAAAGTTTCAACGGTTGGTATCTCTGCAAAGGCAACTTTCTGCCTCCTTCATGTTAGAGGGTTTTTTGGAGAGAACAGAATAAGCACATGTGTTCAATCTTGCACATTTGTCCCCTCAGGGTACATTCTTTTTTTCAAAAGAATTCTTGAAATTGAAAAGGCTATCTGTGCTGTTCTCCAGGGGGAAAAGCCTGCAAGGATATGGGAGTAGGGGTTTCCTGATTCAGCAAAGTGTTGGAGTAGACCTGAGGCGTCTAACTGCTCCCAAGTAGAATTTCAAGAATTCAACCCACATCTCCAGCTTATACTTTTTCCCAGGAGAAAAAGTCACCCAACCCACATCATGTTTCCTCAAGAGAAAGAGTAAATGAAGGCTCATCATGCCATCTCTGAAAGGTTGCTGACACTGAGCCACTCCTTTGGTAGAGATGAAGTATGACAAAGTATTTAACTTATTAATTTGTTAAATGTTATAGACTAGCAAAAAACTTATATATGATATTTCTAAAAATGCTTTATAACTATCCAAGGAGTATATTATAGGGATACTGGCCAGTGTTTACCACCATATTTCTAACTAAAAAAAAAAACTATACTTGTATTTAAGGAAGATGATTCCAAGTACTAGTCTTCATAAAAGCAGTTATCTTCATCTCCATCCATAGTTAAACACTTTGTTGTACCATAATTTGTTCTAGTATGTTCACAGTTACCCTGTGGGATATCCAACATCTTTTTAAGCTATGAAAAGAAATTGGGAGATGTTTACATAGTCATATTGCCTTGCCACTGAGAGGTTACAAATATAATTCTACATTTATCACTAGAGTTTTATTGTCACCCCCACTCCCTAGTACCTTGAAGGAAAAGAAGCATGATAGGCTCATACTTTTCATTATTTGGAGACTCCCAAAGTCCTGTGGATTTTTCTCTCCCTGGAAGTCTAAATTGCAATTTCCATGGAAGCCATTTATGTTAATGTTCATTTTGTAAAAGGCGTAACAATTGTATAACATGTTAGAAGTTTATATAATACTTCAGTTCTTTTGCATGCATTTTCTCAACGAATCATGCTTGTGCTCAATGACCTATATGGCTTTTAAGCTTACTAATGAGTTATTTGCATTTCTCCATTTAAGGATTTCAAAAATATCAATAATTTTGTTGTTGATTATGCATCCACAGCCTGCTCTACTTTTAATCTTCTTGTTTTCTTTTCCTTTCCTTTTTTTCTAATTGTTTTCCCAGGAATCCAACAAGATGGGAATTCAGCTGTTTAGTCTGATGACTCTCTGCAGAAATAGTGACCGAAAACAAGCTGCTGCCAAATTTTATATCTTTCTTGCCCTAAAAAAACAGCGGGCTATTGAGTTGAGCCAGAGTGCCCCCTATGCAGATATTATAGCTACGGTAGGACCAATGTTCTATAAAATGTGAAGGAAATCCAGAACATGCAGATTTATGTCATCATTGGAATTTTTGTATAGATTGTTCAATTTAATGCAGTAGCTGTCTGGAAACAGCTGAAGGTCTGATCCATTTCATAGACAGGCCAGCTTTCCATTTCTTCTTTGTAAGTTCAGAATAATGGTAGCCAGAACTGGAAACCTATATGCTTACAGAGATACTGAATTATAGCTAAATGCCATTTTAACTTAGCTGACTTGAATGTATAGCATTTACCATTATTCTGGCTTATATGTTGCATTTAGAATACATTTTTAAAATACTGTATGCTTTCAAGAAACATTCAAGGATTTTTTTAAAGTCTATTTTACATTGGCTCAAATTTATGAGATTAATCCATAATTAACACTTTCGTATTTCCCCATAGACAATAAGTTATTTGATTCTAATACATATCATCCTTGATTTGGCCTAGTGTTGTGGTTTTTAACCTAATATCTTAATTGAAGAGTTATAAAATTCATCTTTGTTTTAAATTGTCTGAGTGACTTTTAATCTATTTATAGATTATTTAATTTTTATTCACTATTTAATTATTATTATAACTACCATTCATGTGTCAGCAAAACTACGTCTGCTTATGTTAAAAATATATTAGCATGTTGTCTGCAGCTACAGTTGAAATAAAGCTCACTAAAATAAATGTTCTTTTACTTAGTGTTTACTGAGCATTTTTATATTAAAATCATTGTTCTTCTTTTTTCTTAGTTGAAGTTTGTTAGGAAATTTTTATATAATGCTCTGTGGGCTCCATAATGTGCTGTAAAATGAAGCCTATGGTACTCTAAAATAGTTTTGTATCTAGAATTGTGCTATAAACTAAATTCCAGATGGCCTTTTGAATGTATAAGATTTAAATATCAAATTGCCCTTTTAAACATTTATTTTTTAAATACATACAGAAAAATTGACTTTTTTGTTTTGGTGCACAATTCTATTATTTTTAATAAATATGTAGATTTCTGTAACTGCCATAAGCAGGATACCAACAGTACCATCACCCAAAAAAACTCCCTATGTAGTCACACCCGTCCCCCATTCTAATTCTTAGCAGTGATTCTTCTACATGACTATAGTTTTCTATTTTTGAGAATGTCATATAAATGGAGTCATATAGTATGTAACCTTTTGGAGACTGGCTTCTTTTACTAGTATATCTTTGAGATTAATCTGATTTGTTGCATGTTATCAGTGGTTCTATCCTATTTATTGCTGAGTAGTATTCTGTTGTCTGGATATACCAGTTTATTTATCCATTTATCCCCTGAAGGACGTCTAAGTTGTTTCTAGTTTTTGACAATTATAAACAGAGTTGCTACATATACTTGTGTACAGTTTTTGTGTGAATATAGTTTTTATTTCTCTAGAGTAAATATCTAGGAGTGGGATTGCTGAGTAATATGGTAAATGCATGTTTAACTTTATAAGAGATTGCCAAATTATTTTCCAGAGTGGATGTACTTTTTTGCACTCCCACTAGCAATGTATGAGAGTTCCAACTGACATTTTGTTTACTTTAAATTTGAGATAATTGTAGGTTCTCATGCAGTTGTAAAAAAGTAATAGAAAGAGGTCCTATATATCCCTCACCCAGTTTCCACCAAAGGCAACATCTTGCATAATTATAATACAACATTACAGGAAATTGATGTTGATACAATGTACTCACTTTATTCATATTTCATCAGTTTTACATGCACTTATTTTTGTGTATTTAGTTTTATACAATTATATGTAGCTTCATGTGACAGCCACCACAGTCAAGAAGCAAAACACTTCCTTCACAAGGATTGCACAAGGATTGCATGTGCTACCCTTTTGTAGCCACAGCCATCTCCCTTTCTACCCTCTTCCATAGTCCCTGACAACTGCTAATTGTTCCCAATCACTGTAATTTTGTCATTAATACAATTGACTTTTGTGGGTTAACTTTGAATCCTGTGACCTTGCTAAACTCACAGATTAGTTCTAGGAATTTGTTTTTTGTAGATTCCTTGGGATTTTCTACTCAATCATGTTGTCTGAAAATAGGGACAGTTTCATTTCCTTCTTTGCAGTCTGTTCCCAATGCAAGGATAGCATTTACTCTTTAACAATGAAGTAAGATGTTAGTTATAGCTGGTGTGTGTGTGTGTGTGTGTGTGTGTGTGTGTGTGTGTGTGTGTGTTCTTGGCTATATACCTAGGAGTAGAATTTCTGAGTTATGATACCATATCTCTATGATATCATAGAGATATTATATGACAATTCTATGTTTAACTTTTTGAGGAACTGTTACATTGTTTCCCAAAGTAACTGCACCATTTTACATTTCCACCAGCAATATATGAGAGTTCCAATTTCTCTATACTCTTGCCAATACTTTGTTTTTGTCACTTTCTTCAATTATAGCAATCCTCGTGAGTGCAAAGTGATATCTCATTGTTTTGATTTACACTTCCCTAATAACTAATGATGTTAAGCATCTTTTCATATGGATTGACTAATATTTTGTTTAGAATTTTTGCATCTGTGTTCATGAAGAATATTGGTCTGTATTTGTCTTTTACTATCTTTTTCTGATTTGGGTACCAGGATAATACTGGTTTCATAAGATAACTTGGAAAGCCTTTTCTCCCATTTTATTTTTCTGGAAGAAACTGTGCAGAATTGGTGTTATTTCTTCTTAAATGTTTGGTAGAATTCACCCATGAAACCATCTGGACCTGGAGATTTATATTTTGTGAGTTTTTAAACTATAAATCAATTTTTAAATAGTTGTAGGACTATTCAGTTACCTATTTCATTTGCTGTTTTGGTAGTTTGTGGTTTGCAAGGAATTGTTCCACTTAATCTAAACTGGTAATTATAAAGCTGTTTGGAGTATTCTCTTATCTTTTCAATTTCTGTAAGGTCTATAGTAATAACCCTTCTTTCATTCCAGATACTGTTAATTTGTGTCTTCTCTTTTTTCTTTTCAGTAGTACTAGAGGTTTATTAGTTTTATTGGTTTTTTTCCAAGACAAATTTTTGGTTTCATTGATTTTCTCTTTTTCTTTTTCCATTTCATTGATTTTGTTCTGATTTTATTATTTCCTTTCTTTGGCTTGCTTTGGATTTATTTTATTTTTATTTTTCTAGTTTTTAAAAAAATTTTGGAGCTTAATTGATATGAGAGCTTCTTTTCTAATATAAATGCTTAATGGTATATTTTAAACATTATTAAGCTTTAGTTGCATTGCACAATTTTTGATATGTTGTATTTTCACTTTTGTTCAGTTCAAAATATCTTCTAATTTCCCTTGAGTCATCCTCCTTGACCCATGGATGGATTATTTAGAAGCATATTGTCTAATTTCTAAGGGAGATTTCCTTTTTTTTTTTCCTGTGATTCATTTCCAGTCTACATCATTAAAGAACATACTTTAAATGATTTTGATTCTTTTAAATTTACTTAAGCTTTATTCTATGACCTAGTATAGAGACTGTCTTGGTGGATGTTCCAGTGTGCCTGAAAAGAATATTTTATGCAGTTGTTAGGTTGATTGTTCTATAATGCCAGTTGGACCTAGTTGGTTGACAGTGCTGCTGTAATTGTCAATCTGTCCATTTCTCCTTTCAGTTGACAGTTTTTGTTTCATGTACTTTGAAGCCTTTTTATTAGGTGCATCCACATTTACAATTATACATTACAAAACAATCACAGTAAGTTTAGTAACCACCTGTCACTGTACAAAGTTATGGTATTTTTGACTGTATTCTCATGCTATACATTGCATCCTTATGACATATTTATTTTATGACTGGAAATTTGTATCTCATAATCCCCTTTATTTTACCACTCTCCAATCACTCCCCCATCTGGTAACCACCTATTTATTTTCTGTATTTATGAGTCTGTTTCTGTCATTTGTTCATTTGTTTTGTTTCTTAGATTACATGGGAAGTAAACAAATCATACAGTAGTTGTCTTTCTCTGTCTGTGAAGTCTACTTTTTCTCATATTAAGCCATTCCAGCTTTCCTTTGATTAGTGTTTGCATGCAATATATTTTTCCATGTTTTATTTTTAGCCTACCCATATAATTATATTTAAACTGGGTTTCTTGTAGATAGCATCTAATTGTCATTTTCGTCTTTTCTGATCATCTCTTTTAATTGGTGTGTATAAACCATTTACATTTAATGTAGCTATTGATATATTTAGATTTAGATCTACCATTTTATTATTTGTTTAATGTTTGTTCTCTCAACTTTTCATTTCTATTTTCCCTTTCTTGCCTTCTTTTGGAATATTTGAAAATGTTTCAGAATTCTATTTTAACTTATCTGTTTTTTTTTTTTACTATATCCTCTGTTATAAATATTTTCAAATGGTTGCTCTAGGGATTGCAAAATACATGCTTAATTTTTCACACTCTATTTAGAATCCATATTTTGCCACTTCAACTAGAGTGTAGAAACTTTGCAACATATAAATTTATTTATAATCTCTCCTGTATGTTTTAATTGTAATTGTCTTGTGCTTTACAACTACAAACATTGAAACCCATCAGACAATGTTGCAGTTTTTGCTTTTAACTGTCAAACATATTTGAAAGGATTCAAGAGGAGAATGGTCTATTAAATTTACCTAGTTATTTATCATTTTTATTGTCCTTTTCTTTCTGATGTTCCAGGTTTTCTTCTAATATAGTTTCCCTTCTGTCTGAAGAATTTTCTTTAATAGTTCTTCCACAGAAGATCTTCTGGCAATGAATTCTTAGTTTTCCTTTATATGAGAATGTCCTTATATCATCTTTATTTCTGAAGGATATTTTTGCTGGGTATAGAATTCTGGTTGACTGATCACTTCTTTCATCAGTTTAGAATTTTTAGTTCATGTTTCTCCTGCCCTCCATGGTTTTGTTTGAGAGATCCACCGTTATTCAAATCATTATTCCCATGTAATTAGCACATCATTTTTCTCTGATTGCTTTTAAGAGTTTTTACTTTTCGAGAGTAACTGAAAATTATTATTTTTCTATATTATCTTTGTTATTATTTAGTTTATCATCTTTGGAATTCACCAGAAAGCAGGAGCCAGGAGCCTTACTGCTCTGTTTTGCTGCCTTTTCCCCATGATTGAACCTGAATCTGGAGTCAAATGGTGGGAGGACAGAAAGAGATGAAAAATGGCAGAGGCTCGTCCTTTCTTGGGACCACAGCTATTGTGATTGGAGAAATTTCTCCTCAGAGTTTTAGGCACCTGTGTGTTCTTACTGTCAGAGCCATCACTGCAGAATTGCTTAGAGGCTGGGTCATGAAATAATGGAGAAAAGACTAAAAAAGAAAAGAAAAATTATTTTCCCCACTTACCCAGAGCATTAGGGTTCTCCTTTCCTTATTTTCAAGTCAGAACTAGGGAGATTCTCTTCTGGAGTTTGGGATATTTTGAGACCAGACCAGGGGATACCAGAGGAAACAAAAAGGGTAAATTCACTAGTTTAGTGGTACATCATATTCTAGCCTTCTTCCCCAGTTTGCCTGCTAGCATTCTCTCTTCAGAGTTTTCAAATAGTTGCTCCATGCATTTTATTTAGGTTTTATTGTGATGTTCAATGTGAAGAGTGTGCTTACCTAGAATTGGAACCAAAATTGCTTTGAAACTAAACAAATATAAGTATTTCCCAATTAGTACAATACAAAACAAAATTACCAATTTTTTTAGAATAATTTAATTTTATGCTTAAAATCCTCATTTGTTGCAATTTACATTATAATTAAACACTGGTTCTCTTCTCAGTCACATGCTTTATGATGCTGAGGAAAGAATTCTTTACTAGCTGACACCATTCCAAATTGGAGTATTGTGGATAGAGATGCTCCCTAGCTTTGGGGAAGCTTCCTTGTAGAGATTCCTGGGAAATGTAGTCTTCTAAATACCAAGCAGGGGGAAAAAAATGGGGGACAGACAAAAAAATATTTTTTTTAATGAGGACCTCAGAAATTATCTCCTGATAAACAATAATTAGATGGCTTCCTATGGTTTTGCTTTAAGTAAAAGAAATCACTTATACGATTTAGGTGGGCCTTAGGGCAGATCAAACATTTCATCAATTAACTTGCTAATACAGCATTAGTTTTTTTTTTTTAAACAGCAGAACTTATTTTATATGGCTTTTTCAACCATAGTTTCTTATTTGTGCTACAATTTTTTCCACAAAGCATAATAGAATGATGGTCATCTGATTGGAGAATTCAATGTAATTGATAGAGAGGAAAATATAACCAATGCCAAAAATGTTTATTGCAAAATTATAGGTATTGTTATAGAGTAATGGGTTTACCACAAATCAGAGCTACAGAAAAAGGTTTAACTTTGAAAAGTAACAGTTAATTTAAAATAATTATTTCTTTTTGTACTTTATAAATACTGTTTCTCACCAGGACAGCATTGCAGGGTCATGATACAAAGTCGGTGAAGTCACTTTATAAATTCTTCTCTTGGAAAAGTCAGCTTAGGGTAGAGAGTAGAGGGTACCAAATTCAGCCTTGCCAAGAGTAGACAGAAATTTAAGGACTTAAGAGTCTTAAGAGACCAGGATGGCATCTGGGCTAGTGTTATAGAGACTAGGACCAGGTGTAATGTGTGCTTGCTCTCTCACTTTGTCAATATTTACTGAGCACCTAATATGTGGGGACTAGGAACATAGTAGGGGACAAAACAAAGTTCCTTCCTCTCATGGACCATATATTCTAGTGGGGATGATAATGACAGACTAACAAATAGTAAATATACATCAGCTGGTGGCGAAATACAGCAAAACTATGGCAGAGGGAGTGGGAGAGAAGGGAGTTATGGTTTTATGTAGGGTGGTCAAGGAAGATCTCCCCGAAGCAGTAACATTTGAGCAAAGATGAGTGAAGGTTCTGAGCAGAGGAATGACTGATCAGATAGGGCTGGTTAAAAAGGAGGTAGCACCTTCCTTCTGACTTGCTTCCCACACGAGAACGCTATAAAAAATGAGTCCACAGAGTGAGTTAACATCTCTTGTGGAGTTATCTCTTTTTGCATGGCTAGAAGTAGGGGGGCTAGGCAGAGATTACAGTTTTCTTGACTTTCCCCCTTGATCTCCCCTTGTTTTCCCTGTGACAGTGACGGAAGACAGAGGGAAAAGTTGTTTCATGAACATTTACGTTAGGTTGTGATTGTTCAGCTTTCCACCTTTCCAATGATTCACCATCTTAACTTCAAAGAACAACGTCTTCATTTTCAGATATTTTCAATTCTTGTTATCATTTTTCTTAGTCGTTCAAGTGCAGTTTGCATTAAATAACCCTGGTCCTCAGAGGTACTTGGTGTGGGGAGTGAAAAATGTTCTTATAGGAATTGGGATCAAATTTCTGTTCCATGTAAGCCGACTGTGTGCCAAGCAGCGAGATTAGTAGCATCATCCGGGGTTAAGGACCAGAAGGCTGAGGCCGAAAGAGGTAAAGGGACGAGCCCCGGTTCACACAGCCTTTCAGGAGACCAACTCGCTTTCGGCCATGCCCTACCGCCCAGCTCTCAGCAGGGCGGGTGCGTGGGTGGGAGGGGACGCCACCCTGCGCGCCCCCGTCTCTGCTCCCACGCCCTCGCGAGCAAGACGCCAACTATCTCTTTAAGAAGGAAAGTGGAGACCGGCCGCTTACGCAGCTGCGGGCGAGCCGAGCCGCCGACTGGCTCGTCCCTTCCATCCGCCTCACTTCCCCCTCCCCTCCGGCAGCCCCAGCCCCGGCGAGCACCGGGTCGCCGCCTCCAGCAGGGGCTCGGGGGAGCTGTGCGGCGGCCCCGGCGGGGCAGCCGAAGCCATGGAAGCCTCCGCAGGTAGTGACAGGGACCCCGGGGACCTCCGGGCCCACCGCCCAGCCGCGCTGGCCTCGGCCCAGGGTGCCAAGTGCAGGGCGGGGGGCGGGGAGGGCAGGGGCGGCGCGGGCGCAGCGCGGGGCGGGCAGCCCGACCCCCGGCTCTCGGGCCGCGGCGGCCGGAGGCTCGGCCGCCTGGGGGTCGCCGCCGCCTTCGCCGCACCTGTCTGTCTCCCCCCCCCCCACCCCCCGCAGGTTGCTGATCAGGGCCAGGCAGCTGCAGCGGCGACTGCAGAGGCGCTGCGCCAAGCCCGGCGGAGCCGGGCGAGCCGGCGGGGCTGCGCAGGGCCGGGGCTCAGGTGAGGAGGCCGCGGCGAGCGGGCAGCGGGGAGCGGGCAGCGGCGGGCGGGGAGCGGGCAGCGGGGAGAGGACAGCGGGAGCGGGCCCCGCTCGCTGCGGTACAACAACGCTCCGAGGGCAGCGGCCGAGGAAGGGTTAACGTGACTCATTCTGACCCCACCTTCATGCCCCTAAATCCTCCTAAATGCACCCCCCACCGCCACCACCGCCGCGACCGCCGTGCAACTCACAATGAGAGAGCGGACCGCAACCGGGAGGATGCCCACGGTGGGCGATTAGGAGGCTGTGAGGGACCACCCCATTCCTATTTGTCTTTCTCTTCCAGCATTTGGCAAACATTTAAGCTTTTTTTTTTTTTCCTCATAGAGGAGCAAGGGTACCTGGGGGTGTGAGAAGGATGGAACCCCACACCCAACCCAAGGTCAAGTGCCAGTGACTGCCTCTTTCCCATATTCGCCCGACAAGCATTGGGGCTCTGCAGTAGATATGGATAAAAATGTCCATAACCTCTAGAGTGGGAGATCTGAGTTTCAGTCTTCCTGAAGCTTCCATGGGATACATACGATGCTTTCTCCTTCCACTCCTCAGCAGGGAACTGGGGTGTTTGGAACACCTACTAGCCTGAGAAGCCCCATATTCCCTTCCTCAGCCCTGCAGGTGAGGAGAGGCCTGGTTATACACTGCCTGTTTCCTCTGCCTTCTCTGCCCATCTGGTGGTGTGGGATAAGCTGAAGTCGCTTCTCAGAAAAGGTGGTCTCTGCAAGTAGGGTGGTGTGGGGAAAGTGCCAGAGATTGGGGTTCTAGTCCCTTAGTTTGCTAGTAGGCCACAGTGGCCATTTTAAAATTCTTTAGGCGTGGGTGTCTGTCTGATCATTTGTTAAATGCAGGAGTTGGATTAGATGGTCTGTACAATTTTAACATGCCGCTCAAGTAGCTCTTACGTGTCAGGGGGACTGCTCTATTAAAGAAACCCAGAATTTAAATTTGAGTAGATGAAATCATTGGGATTTCCTCAGTTGATCTCTTTTCACTATGGGCTTCTCGAGTGAAACATTGACCTTGTGGGCCTCATGGAACTGGAGGCATCAGACAGTCCAATACTGGCATTCCTGTGCCAACACTATGGTGACCTTTGTCAAGTAACTTCCCTTCCCCAAGCTTCAGTTTCCTTATCTGTAAATATGGGAAGAAAAGTACATGTCTCAGAGGATTAAATGAGATGTATATAGAAACACCTAAAATTATGCCTATACTTGGCACATAGGTTCTTCAGGGACACAGGACTTGGGAAATAGACTGGAGAAAGAGGGGGGGGGTAGCTTCTTTTAGTCTTCTCTCCCCACTCCCCCCACCCCTCCAGTCTCTTCCACATCCCTGCAGATGGCGGATGGCGTCCCTGCCAGAGGATAATGACTGCTGGAGTGTGTTGGGCTGCCCGGTTGAGAGTCTAGGAAGCAACCAGGAGGTACAAACATTTCCACTGCAAGGGCTGTGACATCATTCTAGCAAATGATGGTCCCAAGGAGGTATTATATAGCCCAGTACTGGGTTTGGAAAATCTTGGCATCTGAGGGCAGAGTCCCTAAGGAAACAGAAGCCTCAGAATCTTGTGTGCTCATAGCGGGCAGGAACCAAGGCTTCCTGATTTTACATGGATCTCACTGCTGCTCCCTTGCCCTCCCTGGAGTCTCTCTTCAGAATCTCCCTGAGATGAGGCAGTCAAGTTTTTGGTGTCCATATATTTTCTATTCTTTATCTTCCCTCTAGCTCTCATTTTCAGCCTCACATTTACCCTTTCTTGCTCTTGTTTATTCCAGATACATTCTGCCTCTTGACAGCATGATAAAGAAGGCTCCCCACAGGATGGGGCAGGGCATTTTGCTGCTGTACCATTTGGGCCAAAGGAAGTTGTGATGTCCCCACCTCCCCTAAATCCCCATTAGATTATGAGCTTCTCCCAGCAGAGGCCCTGCCTTTCTCCTGAGTCTCCAACCTTTAGCCTGTGGCTAGGCACAAAGAAAGTCTTCAGTAAGTTTGAGAAAATTATATTTCTAAGCCAAGGTTAGGGAGAAACTACAGAAATGTGTTGATGGTATAGGTGAAATCACTTTTAAGTAAGGGCACTGTGCAGGTTATTGGTTGTCATTATTATTGTTGCTACTAATACTGTTATTACTATTGTCAGTGGCCATTAATGGTTTTACCTTGTCCTCAAGTTAGACTCGAGGGGCCTAGGTGTGCCTGGGAGAGTAGTGACATTGGCAAACAGATGATGATAAGATGAACATGAAGGGAAGAGGATTGGAAGAGAGTGATTCCAGGCACTTGCTGTGTTTTGGGGAGGGGGACAGATAAGGAGAATCAAGTGGTCCAAAAGGATGCTCAGTAAAAAATTCAGGAGACTCAGATCCCAGGTTTCATTCTGCCACTGCCTCATGTGTCACCTTGGACCAATCATGCTTCCTCTCAAGGTCTCTAGGTCTCTAACTATAAAATGAGTGGGCTGGACTACATGATCCCTAAGGTCCCTTTTGGATCTGACATTTTGTCAAGTGGATTTTGTTAAAGGAAAATAGGACAATTATTATTACTTTCAGTGTCTTTTATGGAGTACCCAACCGTTACCTCAGGTAATCCTCATAACAAGTTATACCTATTTGAAAGATGATGAGACTGAGGCATAGAGAGATCGACTTACCTAAGATTGCACAGCTAGAAGTGGCAGAACGGTTACCTGACACCAGTTCTATCTGACTCGAAAGGTCATGCTCTTGCAAAAGTTTTGCTGCCTTTTCACATAGACTTGTTGTCATTGCTGTGAGTTGTGTGTGTATTGCATGCATGCATAGTGGTTTAGAGAAGGGAAAGCTGTGAAAGGTGTGTGACAAGAGATCAGGCCTTTCCTCAAAGTGATTACTGCAGGGGACTTGCTGGGTTGAAAAGTGTGTAAGTCAGTGCTGAAGTCTTCCTTTCACCATGAGCTCTGGTTTGCTGGTGGGCGATGGGTGCCCCTTTACCAAGGAGAATGGCTAGGAATAAGTGACAACCATTCATTTTTTTAGTGTTTCTTGTGTGCCATACTCTGTTTTACACAAGTTCACTTATTTATTTCTCAGACAATGCCATTATGTAGGAACTATCATTTATCCAGTTTATAAGTGAGAAAGCTAGGGTAGAGAGGAAAAGAGTCTTGGCCAGAGTTATACAGCTGTAGAACGTGAGAAGGTTTAGCTTGGAGTCAAAAAGTTTTCTTTTAGTCTGAGCCCTCTCTCATTGATGGAGTAGCTTTGGGTAAACCAGTTCCCTCTAAATGTCAGTGTTCTCATTCCCCAAATGGACAGGATGCATCTACTGACTCTAATAAGTCCAAAAGCCACCTTGTCCCAGAATAGGAGTGGAGGGGATTCCTTGTCTAGCTAATTAATCAGCATTTGTTTATTGATTAGCCAGGCCCTGGGATAAGTGCACGGGATACGGGAAAGAGTAAGAATTGATCTTTAGTTCAAGAAGCTCATAATTGACAGTGGGAGACAAATGTCTAAACATGTAGGTATGATAAACCATCTAGGATCTGAGATAATACTGATATGGAGTACAATGGGAAAGGGAAAAGGGGATGGTCTTTCCAACTCAGAAGTCAAGAAGCTTTAGAGAGATGATACTATCTCCTTATTTTCAGCACTGAGTTTGTGTTTGTGCATGGTGGTGGTGCTGGTGGTGATCAGAATAAATGTTCTACTCAGCTTAGGACATTTCTGAACAGTTTTAAAGACTTGTTGGCTCTTGACCCCAGCAACCCAAAAAGTGGCCACAGAGGTTAAAGGGCCATTCGAGCTCACTCTGTGGCACAGTTCCAACAGAACTATTCATTTGTCCCAGGTGGGCCAAACCTTTCCTGTTCTTAGAGGTTTTTAGAGACAAGACTCTGAAATTCCTCTTAGAAAGCCTGGCTAGTGCTTACAGTCATCCAGTAGGTTTGGGGCATTCTTTCTCATACCTGTTCTCAGCATTCCTTCTGTCTGGAACACCTAATACCTGGAGGGGTGAAGGCATTTACCCAAGATCGCTCAGCAAAGCTGGGGTCATAACTCTGGTCTAACGGGGATTGCTTTTCTCAGTTGTATGCCGTCTTTCAACATCCAGGTCACAAGGGTCCTGAGGCGCCATTTCTTCATTTGATGGCCAACTCACACTGAGTGGAGGTTTGATGCAGGTGATATGAAGCTCAAGCTGAGGGTTCTTGGAGAGAAGGAGGCCTGTGTTCCCTAGGCTGCTTTGCATCTCTTAATAGACAGATATTTATGAAGTGTTTATCACATGCTCAGCACTGTCCTCTGAGCTGAGGCGCTGAGTCAACCAAAAAGGGGTATCTGGGAAGCAGCCTGGTGCAGTGAAAAGAGCCAGCACCGAGGATCAGGGAGAGTCATCTCGGCTGTGCCACCAACTCCCTGGGTGGCCTGAGGCGAGGCCCTTTGCTTCCTACACCTGCAAAATGAGAGTCAGAGGTGGTGATTTCTAAGGGCTTTCCAAGCTCTGACTGGCTGACAATTCAGCAACTCTTTCTTCTGTTCTGTAACCACTTTAGGGGGTACAAGAGTAGATAGGATACAGATAACTGTAACTTGAGGAAGAAAGAGATAAATATAACAAGAGGCATGAACAAGTGCTCTGTGTGGGTTTGCTGGAGGGAGAGGGCTTGGGAAAGGCTCAGTTCTAAAGTCACCTCTTCAAAGGTAGGATGAGATGCTGATAGAGGTGGTTTGGGGTTTTTGAACCTGGAGCAGCAGCAGAAGCATGCTGTCATTCTGAGACAAAAAGGCTGTACAGCAGAGCAGTGGTCTTCAGATTTAGATTTCAAAGATCAGTACATTTGGGAATCTATCCTCGGTCAGACAAGTTTTTATTTTGCCAGATACAGACCTTCAAGTGATACTTACTTAGAGTTCTGTCTACTATCACTATCATATCATTTTAACACCTCTAAGCCCAAAGAAGGAAGGCTATATATTATTAGGGAAAAAAAGATATTTCTTCAAATTGAATGCATTTTGCTTTATTAAAAATTCACTGCATTGTCCATATTTTGCTCATTTTGCCACAGAACAGTATCTGGTATTTGCCTCTGGAGTCAAGCTGCTTGGGTTTGAATCTTGACCAAGATACTTTTTCTCTCAAAGCCTCTGTTTCCTCATCTATAAAATGGGTAAATGATACTATCTATCTTGTAGGGTCATTAAAAGGTGTGTAGGCCTTAATAAAGCATGTAAATAAAGCAAGGGACCTCAAACCTACAGATGCAGAACAGGTTGGGCTATTTGGGGATTTGTAGCAAATGGCTTGCTGAAAGAGACAGCAGCTAGCCTACGCCCGCCATCCTTGCCACGCAAGAATGTGAGCCCAATGTTGCCAGATCTTCTGATTTATGAGACAGCGAACTGGATGTTTGTTGGTGACATCTCTTGATTTTTTTAATGTGGTCAACTAGGCAATGTTTTTAAAAACACATATTAAATAAAATGCGTCTGTGGCAGGCCATCAGTCTGTTCTAGATGCCAGGCACGTAGTGCTCAGTAATTGTCAGCTGAGCATGAGTGTGGAGAAAAGAAATGAGGCTGGAGAAGTGTGCCTGGGCCAGGGCATGCTTTGTCTGCAAAGCTAGGTAACGTGTTACTTTGGCGGCTTGAGAGCTTCTGCTTCTGTCCACCCCTACCCCTCTAGCTTCAAAGGCCCTATTTGTATCCCTTCCCTTTAACAGTACTGTCAGGATTGAGCCTCTAGGCCACCAGACACCTTTGTGCCCCACTGTAGTTGGCACTAGCTGGGCCTCCCTACCTCAGGGTCTCTGGAAGCTTGGTCGGCAGCCCTCAGAAGAGGGAACTTGGCTGATGGCCTGTGCGGCCTGGCACAGAAGTCACCCTTGAGAGACAGGCATGAAGAGAGGCTCTGGCAGCTCCTCAGTGGGAAAGGCGGTTCCTGTTCTTTGGAAGCCAGGCTGGCCTTGCAGCTGAGGTTCTACCACCTTCTGCTTGGGTAATGAGGTCCGGACAGTCAGCTCTGCTGCCGCACAATCACCACAGAGCAAAAGTCAGGATCTGGTTGTGGAGGAAGCCTAGAGCATTCTCAGAGAAGGACCTCAGAGGAGTTCCCAGTTAGGAGGGGGAACCCCAATGACATGGTTTCAGGGCATTCTGGGATTCAGACTAAAGCCACTCATGACAGTGGACAGGTTACATTTTTGTGGCTCCAGTTAATCAAATGTTGATCGAGCACCTACCATGGTAATGCTTTATCCTGGCCACTGTGGGGGAATGCAAAGCGTTTACACCTGTTCATTCAGCCAGTGTGTATGGAGTGTCTACTCTGGGGCAGGCACCAAGATGTGGTCCCTACTGTCAGGGAGTTTTTTAGCCTGATAAGTATATATATGGATGGTGCACACGGCCCGGTTCACAGAAACATGACTCCTAGCTGCTACTAGATTACATGCCTTAGGAGCATTAGGTGCTAGCAATGTCGTACCTGTGTTAGAGAGTGGATATGGGGACTGAGTGAAGCACTCAGCACTGTGCCCACCACACAGTGATGCTCAGTAAAAGGGTAGCTGCATTATTGTTAACTTGGAAAACTGGGCAAATCCAGAAGAAAGGCCAAGATGCAGATGGGTCAGAGAGAACAAGAAGCAAAACAATTTGAGCCCACTTAGTGTGTGTTGTTATCCTCATATTATAGGTGAGGACACTGAGGCTCAGAGAGGGAACAGGGTTTGTTCAAAGTTACACAGCTGCTGTGTAGCAGAGCCTACACTTACATGCTGGTCTGCTCGGCATCAAAGCTGTATTCTTCTAAGCCACATTACCTCTAAATAAGTGATTTATGAACAAAATAATAAAACTACCACAAATGACTGGTGAGGCACAGTGCTACCTGGTGAGGTAGGGAGTTTTTATGGTTGAGGAAACTGGGACCTATTAGAAGAAACTGGCCAGAGTTGTATATGAAGTGGTGGGGGGGTCAGGACACCAACCCAGGTGTATGGGATGAGGCTTCCCACACTGTTGGAACAGAACAGTAGTCTTCAGGGCTTAAAGGTAATTATCTGCAGATAGTCAAAGTACAGTCACAGAAGGGACCCAGGCCTCTGTGTGCCCTGAGGGGCAGACCCCAGATCAGCACTTAGAAGTGCCAGCCAGGAAGGCGAATTTTGGCTAAGTTCCAAGAAGAACATTCTAAAGTGAAAAACTATCTAACAATGAAACAGTATGTGTTGAAAGCTAGCTCCTCATCTCTGGGCTGTTCACATAGGTCCAGACATTCGAGAAGGAATTTTTGCAATGGGACGGAGTTCGGAGTGACTGTACTTGACAGTCCTGCAATCCAGAGGACCTGGAATTCTAGCAGGACGGGTCACAGGTGATACAAGCAGTGGGTGCCGCTGGCATTCCAAGGTGAAAGAATAACTATAGGCTACGGCTATCTGGGAAGACTTCCTGGAGGAGGAGGAAGGAGAACTAGCACAGAACTAAACGGCTGGCAGAGTAAGAACTGGGGAAACAGAGAGGAGTGGGACTGTGTAAGGTGAACGAGTCCTGGAGCCGTGAGCTCACCAACGTGGCTGGTGGCCCTCAGCAAAGAGCATTCCCCTGTCTCTCGGGCTTTTTAAATGGTGGAAATGGAGACCAGTGAATCCTGGGTCTTTCCTAAAGCCTTATAAGGAGGCCTGTTTAATAAACACTTTCACCTCTTACCTCCCGGCCAACCCCTCCTCTCTTTATCGTACCACTCCCCTCCCTCCCATCCTCCCTTTCAGAAGTGTCAGACTTTGGACGTTGAGGCCAACTGGGAGACAGTCACGCCAAACTTAGGCTTTGCAGTGAGGTGAAAGCTATGGGGCAGCCATGGGGTATCCAACTAAGGCCCTTTTCCTCCCATTTGGGGCACAGAGCCAGAGTAGCGGGACCCTCAGCTCCTTCCACTGAAGCATCCTGAGCCTCCTAGGGGCTACATGCTGCTCAGAGTGAGCACTGGCTTCATTCGAGCCTGGCTTGTCTCCGGTTCTGCTACAAACTAGCCCAGGGCCTAAGACAAATTGCCTTCCCCCCTGGGCCATGTTCTCATCTACCAAAGAGGAATCAATTGTTCCTGCCTGAAAGGAAGTGAGATGGTCTGCGGACATCCTCTGTTTGGAAGGGCCTGGTATACAGCAGCCCCACCCACGAAGTCCCTCCTCTCTGCAGGCCTCGGGTGCTTCTCTACCCCTTTCAGACCCAGTTCTTGTCCAGGTTAATGCTAACAGCTGCACTACATGTCAGGAGCAGGGATGTATGACCTCGTAGTCCCCTCCCACCACTTTTGAGGAAAATATTGTAGACGAGAAAATTGAGTCGCAGGGAATTTAAGCAAGTTGTCCAAGGTCCCACAACTGTTATGTGTAGCTGAGCTACCAAATCTGATACTACAGTCCACATTCTCCCCAGACCCCTTTTTCCCTCTTTGCCTTCTCGTCCTTTCTCTTTATGTTCTCTTAGGCCTGTGAATGCCCATTCCTCCCTCCTCAGCTCTTAGCTGGGCTCTTAAGAGCAAGGTTAGCAACCCTGGGCCTGGTTGGAGCGAGCTGGCCTAAGGACTGTACGGAAGGGCATTTTAAAGCTTTGCTACTTCAGAAATGTCTCTAGGGCAGCCTTGGATGCGTTTGGCCCCAGGTCTGCAGTATTCCATCCACAGGCTGTTCCTTTCTACCTCAGTCACTTGGACTTGCCTCATTCCCTCTGCCTGAAATTTTTTTGCTGCCACTACTGCTATCTCCCCATGTTCCAATGTCTCAAAGCCTAGATCAGATGCCATCTTTCAGGAAGGAGTTCCTTGTCTGATTCCCGGAGCTCCTTCCCAGAGCCAGGGCTCGTAGTCACCATGCCAAGCTCTGTGCTCTCAGAGAATGGAGAATACCTGACCTCTCCACACCCTCCTATTCCGTGCCCTGCAGAGACCAGGCCCTGCTGGATGGTAGCTGGGCCCCAGCGTGGAGCTGTAGGACAACTTGAGCCAACTCCCTGTTTTTTGGCTTCCTTCTGGAAAGCCCTTCTCCACCCTTGCAGGAAGGGGCTCCTCACTCTGAGGGCTCTGTGCCTGGGAGAGGATGAGCCTCAGAATTCACTAGGACTGGCAGGAGACAGAATCTCAGAGGCCAACATCCAGATGAAGAAGACTGGGATTTGAGCCCTTCTCCCTGCTCTCTGAGTGGTTGAGAATGGAGAGCACAGACTTTGGAGTTGAACACACTTGGACTGCCATCTCAGTCTCTACCATAGACTGACTTTGTGATCATGGGCAAGTCACCTGATTTACTGACCCTTTGTTTCCTCAGTGGTAAAAACAGGCATCATCATCGCAGCTGCATAGGAGCCAAGCCGACATGAGAATTAAGCTAAATTAGAAATTTCACATGTGTAAAGTCCCCTGCACAGTTTTACACACAGTAGGCACTTAAAAAATGCCAGTCCCCTTCCATCTATAGTTAGAAAGAAAGAACTCTAGTCTTCCAAAGATCCAGTGCATCTTCAGTCAGTAGTGAGCTCCCTTCTCAGGGGAGGTATTCAAACTGGGCCTGAGTGACTGCAGAACAGGAATGTTGTTCAGAGAAATGGAGCTTCAAACAGATGGGTGTTGGGCTTTGAAACCTTCAGATTCTTTCCTGTCCTGAATTCCTTTGATTCTGCAAAGACTTGACTCAGATCTCATTAATCAATTATTAGAAATCAGTTGGGGTTCAGCTTGGATGTCTGATTAGCACAGATGAAAGAATCCTGCTGGAGTTGCGTGCTAATTGAAGGTTTTCTCCCAAGAGATGTCAAGGCTCGAAACAAAATTGGGTCCAAGAAGAGCTCTAATAGGTCTCGTGAAGGGAACCTGACTGGGCGTGTTTGGCATGTGGCTAAATTCAGGTTAAATTTTGGGAAGGTGACACCACACCTGATAGAATGAACTTTCTAGGGCATGAACTGTATTGGATTTACCTCTGAACCCCGAGTGCCCAGGGCAAGCCGGGCACACAGGAAGCACTCTGGAAAAATAAAATGAGCAAGTGAAAAGTAGCCTCTGTGTCCCTAGCAGACAGAAGCCTGGGCTGAGAAATTCTTAAGAGAGTCCCCAGAGGTCAGCTGGCATTTTCAGACTCGTATGTTTGTGTGTGTGTGTGTGTGTGTGTGTGTGTGTGTGTGTGTGTGTGTGTGTGTGTGTGTGTGCCTGGCTTCCTAAGAAAGACTCGTCCTGGTGCTACCGCTCCTTCTCTGTCTCTCCCCTCCCTAAGAAAGACTTTATTGAACTATAGTCAGCATACCACAAGCTGCACATATTTGAAGTGTACACTGGGTAGTTTTGACATAGTATATAACCCACGAAACCATCACAATTAATAATGCATTCATCATCCCCAAAAGTTTCCTCTTCCCCCGTTGCAACTTCTCCCTCTTGTGCCTCCCCTTTGCTCTCACCCCCCAGCCAACCACGGATCTGCTTTCTGTCACTACAGACTGCATTTTCTAGAATTTTATATAAATAAAATCATACAGCATGTACTTTGGGGGGAGCTGGCTTCTTTCACTCAGCGTATTTTGAGATTCATGCTGTGTGTATCAATAGTTTATTCCTTTTTATTGCTGAGTAGTATTCCATTGCATGGAAGGATAAACCATCATTTATTTTTCCCTTCATCTGATGGAGATTTGTGTTTTTTCTAGGTTTTTTTTTTTGCTTTTAGACATAAAGCTGTCATGAGCATTTGTGTATAAGTCTCTTTGTGGGCATATTCTTCCTATTCCCTTGGGTGGAATGGCTGGATTATTGGTAGATAAGTATTTAACTTTTTAAGAAATGGCCCAAGTATTTCCACAGTGTTGTAGCATTTTACATTTCCATCGTCAGTGTACGAGAGCTCTAGTTCCCCCACGATCTCACCAGCACTTGGTGCAGTCAGTCTTCTTAACCTTAACCATTCTATCAGGGATGCAGTGGTATCTCCTTACGGCTTCCATCTGCATTTTTTTCATTGAGTAATGATATTGACCATCTTTTGTGTACTTATTTGTTATCCACATATCTTCTTTGGTGAAGTGTCTGTTCAAATATTTTGCCCACTTTTAAATTTTTAACCATTTGGTTATTGGTCATCCTATTATTAAGTTTTAGTCGTTCTTTGTATATTCTGGATACAAGTTTTTCATCAAATACACATTTTGCAGATGTTTCCTTCCAATCTGTGTCTTGGTCTAGAAGCCCCGTGGGAGTTTCATACCACTTGTCAGTGTGCATACATGTGTGTGCCCATGCGAATGTGTGGGTGTGAGAGAGAGAGACTCTGAGAGAGGCCGGCTTCCTGAGAGACTCCTGATTCTGAATTCAGTTCTTCCCTACTAAAGTCTAGGACCACAGAAAGACAGCACCCAGAGGAACTTAAAGCTAACACATCTCAACAGCTTCATTTTGCAAACAGGGAGCTTGAGTCCCTGAGGTCCCATGGGGTGCAGTGTCAGAGCCCACACAGACCTCTAACCCTAAAGTAGGCCCATGGCTGGGAACCTTGATTCTTTTATTCCTGTGACCCTAGGCAAATTAGGTGACTCGTGAGCTTCTCTCACCCACAGCAGTGCCTGCCTGTGGGTGAGAGGCCGGCACAGAGCTCTCTAGCCAACCACCACAGCTTCAAGGACAAGGGGTGTGTCAGCACCATCCATTGCCATCAGAAGGCCTTTGGGAGGCAGAAGAGGGGGAGCCACTTTCTAAGAAGGAAGGTTTGTTGAGCTCCACACTGGGCTGGGTTTGGGGACGCGCCGGCTGGAGCAGAGGTGGGCGACATTTCCTGCTTTGCTCCGGGCTGTGTGGAGCCTGGTTAGGGACATCGTCTCTTCTTCCAGAGCCCTTCACAGCTCACCAGCAGCACACCTGCTGCTTAAGCCAAATGCCTGTGTGTGTGCACACGTGTGTGTGTGTGGAGAAACCCTCAAAACACGAAAGACTGTGGTCCACGGGTGGAGACGTGCGTAAACTGCTTGTGTTCTGTTGATGTCAGAAGTGCTCCAGAAGGGGTACATGTAGTGGGGCTGCCACGGAGGGAACCATGAACTCTGTCTCCCGTGAAGCTGTGCACAGGCGTCCGTGCTTGAGTTGCAGCAGAAAGATTAGTAGGTGGACACAGCTTGGAAGGGCTTTCTAGTCAGAAGGCACCACACAGGCAAAAACATGGTGAATCCACAAGGTGAGCTCAGTGAAGATGGTTGGGAAGAAGGTGTCATGGGAGACAAAGCTGACAAGGAAGGCAGAGGTCAGGCTGTCACACAGCTCTGTGAGGTAGGGGGTGTTATCTCCATCGTGTAGATGAAGGCACTGAGGTAACAAAAGATCGAGAGAGTGTGCCCTTAGGCCTGTGAGCCAGTGGCGGAGCTGTGTCCTGGCCCCGACTGCTGTGCTCGCTCTCCTGTGTCCCAGGAGAGGTGGACGGTGGTTCTCTCTCAGGGCCACTTTTCCTGGTCCCTGGATGGAATGTGGGTTCTCAGGCCTCCCAGATCACCTGGGGCTGCCTGACGTCCTTCAGCAGATGTTTGCTAGGCCTCAATTCTCAATCCAGCCCTTGCCTGGCACCGGGGAAGACTCTGAGCTGCTGAAGGCGTGGTGCCCACTTGTCTTGTGGCCCTTGCAGGCTAAATGACAGCTAGCTAAATGACAGGCCAGAGCTGCCACTGCCACTCTGGGTACTTGTGTGTTTTAACCTGGTTATATTGCCACACTTGAACAAAAATGGGGTTCCGTTATTAAGGGAGAGGGGTAACTGACCATTGGGTGAGTGGTGATTTGTGTCCATCACCCCCGACCTACCCAGAGGCCTGGGCACCACCACGATTCTTCCCTTTCCCACGTTCCCCACAGCCCAGCTCTTTGGGGCCCTGAAGAATCTACCTCCTACATTTTTCTTGAATCTGTTTTTGCTTCTCCCATTTCCTCTACTCCCATCTTTGCTCTCCTGGTGCTTCTCATCTGTTCCCCATCCATTCTCAGCAGAGCTGATACAGGGTTGTCTTCTACAATATAAACTTGACCTTATCATTCCTCTGCCCAGAACTTTTTTCTGCTCAAATGGCACTCCCCCTGCACCCAGCCTTCCTCCTTACTCCCCAACGGCCCCCCATGTTGTCTGGTCTGGCGGCACCTAGCCCCTTGTCCTCCTTCTCCCATCTTGCATCTGGAGCACTCCTCTGTAGACAGCTTTGCAGTCCATCCTTCAGAACCCTGCTCGAGGGTACCTCTTCCTGAGTTCTGCAGAGACTCACTCCCTCCTCTGTCCAACCCCTCCCTGACCTATGCTTCAGTTACTGGGAGGACCCAACATGATAGACACTTGGTAAATATTGACTGAAATGGCCCCGCCAGCGCTGCCACACAGATAAGAAGTGCTGTAATTAAGAGAGGGAAAAAGCTTTAGGGGAACTTGCTTTCAAGCTTGGAGATAGGCCACTTTAGATCCAGGTCTCTCCAGGAGGCCTCAGTTTCCCCATTTGCCACAAGTCCAAAGGGACGCAAAAAGATCACCTTGGATAATTCCTGTGTTTGAGCTTGAACTCTTGCCTTTTAGGAGGCAAGGCTAAATGTCCATGGTTTTGTCAAGTGGAAACACAGCTCATGCGCATATGTTATGTACCAATCAACTGGCAACTCAGCCCTTTAGGAAAGCAGTTTGGTAGCTGCTTCATACTTTTTGACCCTAGAGATCTACTGGGGACCCGTCCTGAGGAAATAATTCTAAATTTAAAAAAATAACTATGCATCAAAATATCTATTATAGCATTCTTTTTGATAAGGAGAAAGTCTAAATGTTCACTGGCGGGCCGATGTTACGTTAACCATGATGGATGGACTCATGAAATGCAATCTTATGCAGCCCGTAAAATACCTTTCATAAAGAATATGCTATATCATGGGCAATTCTTAAACCAAGTTAAATTTTTAAAAGATATAAAGTTGCATATAGGCCAATAATTATATAAAACTAACAACCCTCCCCCCAAAAAAGTTTTGTCTATGCTTAGAAAAAAACTAGTAGGGGCAGCAAGAAAATTAAGCAGTGGTTAAAAAACTGGAGTTTTTTTTTAAAGGTGTGTGCTACTTCAGGCTATAATAACTACTTCCATAAATATATTTAACACTTAAAAAATACCCAGTCAGAGCTAAGGGAGCCTGCTGTAATTCATGACTTGCTTGGGATGAATTATTCACTTGTCTCTGGGCCTTGGCTTATAAAATATGGTAAAGAAGCTAATGTTCATTGGGTAGTGAGTACCAGGCTTTCCACATGCATTATCTAATTAAATCTTCACAATTGAAATCCTGTCTTTCAAATGAAGAAGCTAAAGTTCCTGGTCAGTCTGCTCAGAACTAGGTTTCCAGCTGTGTCCTGCCCTGGTACAAAGCTCCTGCTCTGCATGCCACCCCAGCGCCCCTTATGATTATGAAGATCTATGCCTGCTCAGGGCAAAAGGCCTGTGGGAGGGACACCTGAGAGCACTGTGTCAACAGAGCCCACGCAGGAGTTTCTCTTACAGGGTTGGGGAGGTCAGTGTTTGCCAGCTGATGAGAAGAGAGCTTTTGCCGCTGAGGCCAGAGCTGGGTGCTCTCGGCTATACCTCTTCAACCTAGCAGCCTTTTCCTGAAGAGAATGTCCCCTTCAACCCAAATCCCCCATTCTGTGTTCCCAGTCTCCTTGTGCCTCCCAGCGCCCTGGATTTAGAGCTAGAAACCTACAGCTTGAGTCCCAGCTTGACTGCTGATTTGCCACCCATCCCCAGCCTCAGGCTCCCTACCTATAAAATAGGATTGGCTAGACTAGAGATTGCAAACTCCAATATTAGGCAGGTGACAAAACAGCCCCGGTGTAAGAGCAAGAGTGCAGGTAAGGACTCCGGTGCAAAGGAGCCACTTCTCAGCCCGTTATTGTCACGCAGGAATGCAGACACAGAGCTGCAGGACCTTTTGGGTTGTTTAGGATAAGTTAGAAATCTGAGTCTATTAGAATATGAAGTCTCTCAAGTTATGAATGTTAACTGAAATGAACACACACACACACACACACACACACACACACACGCACACACACACGCAGGCCAAAGGAAAGTGGTCTACAGGCATGATAGGGCCTTTGAGCTGCCAGTTTGGGACTTCTAGAGTTGCCTGCGTCTAAGTACCTTCTGGCTTTGACCTGTGTTTCCTGGACTCCTGATCTACAAACACTGCTGGAGATAGCACTGGGCAGAATGAGGCCGAGGCCTGCCAGAGCAGAAAGGTTAGTCTGCGGAGGAGGAGGCCCTAAGTTTGGCTCCTGTATACACCCTAGGCAAATACAGAGGCTTTGGAAGTTTCTCTCTCTGCCTGCCAGAAGCCATATCCCAGCTGTGGCTTGTGGCTTGTTGTATGCTACGCGCTGTGCTTAGCAGCTTGACTGGTACAACCTGTCCTTATGGTCATAATAATGATTAACCTCACATATGTATAAGGAAATTGGCCCTTAGTGTGACTGGCCTGAAGCTCATGACTCCCTGCCGTGCTGAGATTTGAATCCAGAAGCATCTGCCCCTGAGTTCTTGCATAAGTCCATTTATGCCCCCAGAGCAGACTGCTAGTCTGGTGCTAATGGCAGTGTTTAGTACATAGTGCAGAGAACACACAGGTGAATGTGCTTACATGTGCACACTTGTGCATAAACACAGCTAGACTTCGTATGTGCAAATCTGCGCACTGGATAGCCGTGCTCGGTACAGTTGATCCTCATTATTTGTAATAGTTTTATTCTAAAAGCTGCTGCAAACCCTGAATTACTGAACCATCGTTCCTGAGGGAAAATACAGGGCTTGGTTCCTGTGAACCTGTGGTCACAGCAGTTTCATCAGCTAATCAATACATAATTGAGTATGTTTCTGTTTAAAGACGCCGTATTTAATATATATTGTCGATCCATTCACACCGAACTCATGCCAACAGCACTAGAATTCATACCTGAATGAAGCTGATCTGACTCATGTATTTTCTCCCTAAGGTCCCTGTGCATAAGAACACTAGACAGCACTTCAGCACTATACTTGTGGGCCATTTTAAACAGCAAAACCAAGGAAAAGCACAGAAATGTTATAAACATGGCACTTAATAGACCACAAAAGGACTCTTGTTTACCAGATATGAAATGAAACCAGAAGGCTGCCTTGTTCCACATTGGCTGAGCAATGGGGGGCATCAGGCAACTCAAATTTCTTTCTGCTCAGCTGCCTCATTTTCAAGGACTGTGCAAGAACTGCAATTACTGATCTGGGGTTACAAATAAGTTTTAGCAAGTAGGTGAATTTGCAAATACAGAATCTGCAAATGAGGATCAACAGTAACTGTGTCTCTCGTCTTTCTCTGAGGGCTGCTGTGAAGATTTGGGGTTAATTAACACAACTAATTGGATTTTCTGAGTGTGGGGACATCATTCGGCATCAGCTGTGAATTCCACTCTCAGTGTTACCACCTCCTTGCCACGCACCTTCATGCAAGTTCGCTGGCCTCCAGAGCCCAAGCTTCTTTGATGGTGGAATCTGGAGAGAACACCCTTTAATCTATGTGGGCAATGGAACGGTTAATTGAGAAATGAGATGAAGAGTACCCAGGACAGTGCCTGGCAAGATGCTGATTAGATCGCAGCTTTAAAACTGTGCTGCTTTCATGATTTCCCTTAAGAAGCAGTTATTAAGAGTTTGGCACTCAAGACCCTGCTAGATACTGAAGATTCAAAGATGACTAAATCTAGCAAAAAAAGAAAAAAAAAAGAAAAAAAAAAAAAGAACAGACACACCTAAATAGGATAATGTGTGTTAAAACAAAACAAAGCAAAACAGACTATAATAATATAAAGTGCCACAGAGATTCTTTTGCCCCTTTTTTGATTTGCTAAGCTTGTACTTGGGTCATGACATCAATGAATGTAGACCGACATATTCATTCAGCAAATATTTATCGAAGACCTGTGATGTCCTAGGCACTGGTCTGGGCGCTGAGAATTAAACAAAGAACAAAGTAGCCAAATATCCTTACCTTTATGGAGCTTATATCTAGAGACAATAAACAAAATAAGTACATACATATATATTAGGTGTTACTAAGGACCGTAGAGAAAATAAAACATGGGAGGAAAGGGAGTGTGCTGGGGAGTGAGGTTTGTAATTTAAATAAAGTGGTCAAGGAAGTTTCACTGAGTAGGTGACATTGGAGCAAAGACCTGAAGGAGGAGAGAGAATGCACAGGGCAGAGAGATCTGGGAGGGCATCCAGGCAGAGGGAGCAGCCTGTGCGAAGAAGACCTGGAGTGGGAGTGTGCAAGGAGGCCGTGTGGCTAGAGCAGTGTGCATGAGGGGAGTGGTAGGTGAGGTCAGGGAAAGAGGGAGATGGGGACAGGATGGAGGGCTTCTCATCAGCCAAAGGACGGACTTTGGCTACTATTCCAAGATGGAAACATTGGAAAAGGTTTAAAGAAAAGAAGTGACACGATCTGATCCATATTCTAAAACGATCCATCTGGCCACTGTGTAGAGGTTGTAGGGATGAGACTGTTCGATCACCCGGGAGAGAAATGGTGGCTTGGAACCAGGGAGGGAGCAGTGAAATGCTGACTGGTGTCGCATTCAAAGCAGGAGTTCATATTTGGAACGTATTTATTTAAGTGGCAATACCCTGAAATTCTGTGGTTTAACAGATACTGATGAGTTTATGACTTTTTTTTCTTTTTTTGCCAGTAGACCTAAGTAGGTATAAATGATTCTGTAGTCAAGGACCCCTGAGATACGAACTATTCTAATATTTCAGATTGGGATTCGGGAGAGGGATAACGATGTAATATATATGGAGAACATTAAGAATAGGAATATGCGTAGGTGAATGAATAATGACGACTGCATATGGAGTGCTTTCGCTATACCAGGTCCTCACTTGGCGTTTCAGCAACGCGTTGTTGCCAATCGTGAACGTGCTGGTGCCCAGCTGTACTTAGTTAGCCCCATCTTACAGAGGAGACTGAGGCTTAGAGAAGTGAGGCGGCGTTCCCGCTGTCATAGAGTTGGCGAGTGATGGAGTCTGGATTCCAAATCCAAACCCAAAGTCATGTTTATCTCTTTAGGCTGGTCGACAAAGGGGAAACTCTCATTCTGAGACAATGATTTTTTAAACAAGACATAGATATTTGCAGAATCTCCCCTTTAAAGTATTTTTAAATGTTCACTTTAGCTAAATTAAGGTACGGAGCAGCTTCTTCGGAGAGGGAAGACTTCTTGAGAGAGGAATTTATAATTACCCACCTGCTTCCAGCCAGCACGAGCCGTGCTGGGCCCTGTCGAAGGCTCTGGATCTTAGTGAAAGCGAAAGAATTCAGCTCGACGTGGGAAATGCCATTGGAAATCATCTGGACAGGAATCAGCTGTTGAGGATGGTAGGAAAGCTGGGAGCTGGAGAGAGAAAGGATGCTGACGTGGGATCAGCATGGCTCCTGGGCTAAAACGGGAACAGTTGGGTGAGCTGGGTTAGTGTCTCCACTCGGAGCCCCCAGGAGCCTCAGAGAGGCAGATGAGAGGTGGCTTCCAACGGGAGCAGTGTGCCCAGAGTGGTTGCTGAGCCTGGAATCAGCTGGCTTTCAGCCCTGTGTCCCTGCTCCCATAGCTCACGCTGCTGTCTTTGGCAAGTCCCCTGTTTTCTGCTTAGAAAATGTGGCGGTTGAACTAGGTTGTCATGAAATGTCAGGAGGGACACAGAGAGAATAAATATGAATGAGAATGAGAGAGAGAACGAGAGACTGTGATTCAGAGTGAGTTTATGTGGTTCCCTGTTTTGGATTCCTAGGAAGGTTGAAGCTCCCTGATTTCAGGTTGACCCGAGCTATCTCCATGGAAAGGCACAGTGATCCCAAGCAGTTCAGATGACATCGCCACATCCCCTTAGCCCTTTGGTCCTTGTGTTTCACGGGTCCCTGTCCTGCCAGCGAAGCATAGCACACATAGGGCGACTAGGTGAGCCCTAAGGGCACCATCTTTCCTCTGTATTAGGACCCTCCTTGCAAATTCCCAATGGACAGTCCTCTTCCTTTACAGCAAATCTCGTGCAAAAATGTTTCCTTTAGCATTCATTTTAGGGAGGTCTTTATTTCTCCTGAAGAATCAGTCTGCTTCCCGCTCTCCCTTAACTGTGAGAACAAAAAGACTGGGCATGATTTCTCTTTTTGCATCAGCGGCCAGGAAGCTCGGAGTCAAATCTGCACCTCGTTGTTGCTGCCATGATTGTGTTTGTGGTCAGGCTGTGGGATTTCCTTCTTCCAGGGCTTTGGTTTTATGTATATTTTACTAAATGTCATTTGTGAGTTGCCTTAAAGTTGGTGGGACTTCTGGCTTACCCCAGGCTTTCTTTCCTTGACTTCTTCACTCAGAAAGCTACCTTTTATTTTGATCTGACTGAACTTTTGCCGGGATTTAAATGCAAGCAAGGATGGAGGCTGTGATGCAGAAGCCTCCTCACTAGAGTCAGGAGTCATGCTCCCAGCCCAGGCTCTCTCCCCCAACTTCTGGGCAATCTCAACAAACCACATGCTCTTTCTGGGTTTCAGTTTCTTGTAAAATGATGGGTTATGACAGTCTACCCAAGATTCTTTTCATCATAGAATTCTGAGAGTATGTTAGCCCCTGTTGGTACTTGAGATAAATGTGGTGAGGGTGTTGACTCAAGGATCCTAAGAACCAAGACAGAGATCTGGAAAAAAGGGAGAATCCATAGAGATCGAGGCCCCATCTTCTTCCCCTTCCTGTGATGCTTTGGAGCTGGAAACTTGGGAGGAGGCGGCAAGGAGAGGAGCTGGATTGAGGCCTGACAGCTATATCAGCCAGGAAGCCCAGGGAAGCATATGCTGTGGCCAAGGTTGCTAAAGGGCCTCCATCTGCCACTTGCCAGGCAGCCATCAATCTGGGGCTAGCCCCATGGTGCCTCTGTTCCCCATGCCTCCCCATGGCTGTCTGCAGCTTGATGGTGCAGGGATGGAAACCAGTATCTCCCCTGCTGCCACTCTCCATATAGGAGGCCTGCCAGACATTGCCCTGGAGAACCACCCCAGGGCCCAGTTGGGGAAAAGCAAAGACTATCTCTGAGAAAGGGAAAAGAGAGAGCCCCTTCAACATGTGGTGGTGGTATTAGCAGGAAACATTCAGTCCTCCAGTTGTCCAAGAACTTCCCCCATCACCCCATTTATTGCCTTGACTGGATCCTGAAGACAGGCAGGGTCAGGAGGATACCTTCCCGCTGAATGCACAAGGCGGCTGAGACTCAAAGAGGTCAAGGGCCTAAGGTCACCGAGCCATCTGATGTGACTCAGGAGAGCTGAGGGTCTCTCAGTGGCAGGCTTGCTCAGCACCTGGGCTAATGAGCAGAACGCAGCAGCTTAGTGAAAGTGTTGAAAACAGTGGTCCTCAGGGTGAGGGCTTCTCCTTGGCCCACATGGATGACTCTTGAGGAACAGAGAGAGATGTATGCTGCTTAGAGAGAAGACATGAAAAATTCCTTTTAACAATCTTCCTTGCCCTGCTTGCCCCAAATGTAGGGATGTAACCCCTTAATCTCACCATGGTCTGAGAGTCTCCAGAGAAAGTAGATTTTTCCTCTTTTATGCAGCATAATGATAGGTGTCCAGGAGCTCCGTATCATGAGACCTTCATGATGCAGTAGAAAAGCAGGCGCTCATGACCTGGAAGTCCAGGGTGCATCCTTGAATAATGTCGCAGCCTCTGCAGCTTCAGGCTGTCCATGTGCCGGATGGAATAGTCTCCACCGGCCCTTCCTACACAGAGAGCTTGTGGGGATCACGTGAGGTGTGGATTTGCGTTAGTTGCCTGTCTCCTCAGGCTGACCCAGAATCAGGAGCACCAGGGACACTCCCTGGGCCTGGCTTCCTGAAGTCAGGCGGAGGGAGTGGGGCTGGTCCTCGTTCCCAATCTGTTGCAGTTCCCTTCCCCTTCCTGGACCATACCTGTCCTTTTACAACTGTTCGTTTAAAACGTGTGTAGATTTTTAATTTGTTCCTTATTGAGATGTAATTCACATACTTTAAAATTCACCATTTTAAAATGCACAGTTCAAGGGTTTTCAGTATAATCACAAAGGTGTATATCCATCAGCACTATCTGATTCCAAAACATTTGGTCAACTCAAAAAGAAACCCCCCACCCATTAGCGGCCATTTCTTATTCCTTCTTCCTCTTGCCCTTGGCAACCATTCATCTGCTTTCTGTCTCTATTGATTTCTCTCTTTTGAATGTTTCACATAAATGGAATCGTACAACATGTGGCCTTTTGTGTCTGGCTTCTTTCATTTAGCAGAATGTTGTCAAGGTTCAGCCATGTGGCAGCGTGTATCAGTATCTCATTATTTTTTATGTCTAAGTGATATTCCATTTTATGTAGAGACCACGTTCGTTTCTCCATTCATTCATTGGACATTTGGGTTGTTTCCTCCTTGTGGCTGTTGTGACTAGTGCTGCTATGAACAGTCCTATACGAGTTTTTGTCTGAACACCAACTTTCTATTCTTGGGGGTATAAACCCACTAGCGGGATTGCAAGGTCCTGTGGTAATTCTATGTTTAACTCTTTGAGGAACTGCCAGACTGTTTTCCACCTCAGCTGCTCCGTTTTACATCCCCACCAGCGATGCAGGAGGGTTCCAGTTTCTCCACACTCTCACCTACACTTGTTTTTGCCCATTTTTTTTATTATAGCCATCCTGGTAGATGTGAAGTAGTATTTTGTGAAATACAGATTTTTACCTGAGACACCCTTTTTAAAAAGTAGTCTTTCTTCAGGTCGTCCACATGTAGAACAGATGCAAGAGGATCCCCTTCAGGTGAATGGAGGAGGCCCACCCCTTCAACAGTCCTGCAGGCAAGTTCTCTGGGTGGTTTGAAGATCACTGGGCTCGATGCCCCCCAGGCCCTGGCGTCTCAGTCTGACCCACAGAGACTTCCTGTGTGGCAGCCAGCTCAGCCCAGAGTCCCATCTTGGTTGCCTTGGGAAGCCAGGCAGCACTTGGCCCAGTTGTGGGTCTGCCCTGACCCTGTGCTGGGGTCGCCACAATGAGAAGTAGTCTAGTGGCTCCCAGCTACGGTTTCAGCTCTGAGGGCAGCTTGGGCAGCACGCAGGAAGCCAGGTAGACACATGCCACCACCGTCTCCCTTCCCAAGCCAGGAAGAAAGGCCCTGGGTTGTGCTGATAGTACAGAGGAACATGGTGGCTGATGAGGTTGTGAGACCAGTGGAAGGCTGGCTGAACTCCCCGGCCGTGAATAACCCTCATAGCACTAATCCCCCGAGATCCAGACTGTGGCTGCTGGAACACTCCCAGGCCTGTCTGCCATCTCCCACTTCTCTCTGCATTAGCATTCTAGGAGAACCAGGCGCTCTGCTGTTTGACAGGCAGAATGTTCTGCCTTCTAGTGTCACCTTGGCAGAAAGAATCCCCACTCCTCCCAGGTTCTGTTCTGTTGGTTGCAATGCTCTGCTTCCCACGGCTATCAGAGGCTTGAGTCATCAGACACAGATTGTTCTGTTCCCTTGGATGGATTTGAGGATAGCTCTCTTCTTCTATTGATGGCTAATTCTTTGGAAAAAAAAGATAATTTATAGTATATACAGAGACTTTCACTTAGCCAGAATATTAGATTAACCCCAGTACCTGGTTTCTCCCCTGTGACTTGCTGATTGAGTAAAACGCCATGGTGCCTCTTTGAGGAATGCGGCTTTCCAGTTTTACAGATGTGGAAACTGAAACCCAGGAGTCTCAGTAATCGAAGGGGAAGAAAGGATCGATCGAAAAGTCTATCGTTTCGTTCAGAGCCCTAGAATTGTAGAATCAGAGAATGTTGGATCCGGAAGCATCTTAGAGAGCATCTAATCCAACCCTTTGTTCTGTCAAACGTGCCTCTTTAGACCATTGTGGTACTTACAGTTGTGTGTTGATTGTGTCTATTTTTATGAAATTCTCCAGAGGGTGGTGTTTCAACCCAAGGCATGGCATGCTAAGTGTTCGAGAAGTCCCAGCACATGATTTATGCATGAGGACAGGGCAGGGCAGATGCTACAGGCTGGGCCAACAGCCTGTGCAGAGATGGGAGAGCAGCTAACAGGGCTTTCCTGGGGGGTGTGGGGGCGGGGGGAGGGCGGGTCAGTGGGCAGCTGAGCGCAGATTGGAAAGGGTATAGAAGAGACCAAGAGTTTTCCCCCTGATTTTTACTGAATCGGGGGCCTCTGATGAGTTTTGAGCAGATTCCAGGTCCTCTCCTCCATTGCCTCTACGGCCGCCCTGACCCAAGCCCTTTTAGTTTCTCACCTGGGAGTGTTCGATAATCTTCCAACTCATCTCCCTGCCTCTATCCTTGTCCCTTCCCAGCCACACTCCACAAAGGCTCCCTACCCAGGGGCTTTCTAAAACGCAAATCTGATTATGTTCCTGCCTTTTACAGGCTTTCCGTGGCCTAAGGAACAAGATCCTGGTTTATGTAGCTCTGTTTGGCCTGGCCCCGCCTCCTGCAGCCTCACACCACCCTGACTGTGCCCTCACCAGGCCCCTAGTTTCCTGAGTAGCTGGGCTGTTGAATCACTCACGCCTTTACTCACGCTTCTTCCTTCCCACACACCTTCTCTTCCTGGTGAACTCCTATTCATCCTTTAAGACTCAGCGTAAATTTCTCTTTGGAGAAGCTTTTTCTGACCCTCCTGAGGCCACCGTTATGCCTTGAATGCATTTCTGTTTTGAAGGTCAAACTACATTGCAATTATGTACTTCCAAAATACTGTCCTTCCCCATTTTGGAGTGCTGTTGTGTGATGGGCACTGAACTGAGCTCGTGCGTATATTACCCCGTGTTATCCTCGCAGTAACCACAGGAGGTGCATTCTGTCATAGCCCCGCCTACAGACGCGGAAGCTCAGACTCAGAGAAATGGCAGGACTTGTCCAAGGCATGCAGCTGGAGCGGGGCAGAGAGGGGGTTTGAGTCCAGATCTGTGTGACTCCGTTTCTGCATCTTCCATCTCCTGATCCCTGGATCCTGCTGCATCCCTCGAACCCCTATTGTAGATCCTCAGAAAATTCTGGGCGTGTGAAGAACTGATCAAAAGGGTAGATACAGCCTGGTTGCCATAGTGTGGCAGGATGGGGAAACGGAGGGAGGCTGGAGTGAGAAGGGACTGGGTTGACTTTGGGGTTGAGGTGATGAGAGACTAAGAGCCTAGTCCCCGCAGCTAAGGGGTTCCTTTCCATCTTCTATTCCAAGTGGCAGCCTTCTGCCTCTTGGGACAGGCCTGCGGGACTCCAGGACCAACAGGAGGCATGGTGACAAACACCATGGCAACCTGCCTCTTCTCTGGGGCTTAGAAGGGAGGAAGGAACTGAGGGAGCACACATCCCACACTGAGGCTTCTGAGCAGGATCCTGGAGAGGTGGCCCCCTTTGGGCCTGTGTGTCTTCTGCCCTCCCACGAGGGACCCCTGCCTGCAAGGTCCTGTCTCAGCATGGGAAATGCCACTTCCACCTCCGCCCTGGATGAATGGCTGACTCCAGCCTCCCAGGAGACTGTTGGCTCCAACTGGGTTCAAACACCTCCCGTTCCCACCCTCGGGGCCAGAGAGGAAGGAAGAAGGAGCACAAGAGGAGGAGGCATGGGGTTGCCAAGCAAGGTAGGGGCAGAGACAGCTGGGACAATACCCTCATTGTACCACCCCACACACAGCTCCAAGGCAAGCTAGGCATCTTGCCTGCCTCCCAGACCTAGGCCTAGAGTTCCCCTGGCCTCTCCTAGCTCCTTAGCAACACTCACCCAAGCTGACTTGGAGGAGTAAGTCCCATCCTCAGATTTGAGTCCTGCCTCTGCTGAGAAGTCCTCCTGAAGTCACAGCCTTATTTTTGCATCTTTCTAAGAGCTAGAAGGGAAGGGATGATGATGGAAGGACACCGGTGAAACCAGGCTGACTGGGGCTAAGAGACAGAGTCTGCTGGACCTTACATGACCCTGGCCCAAATGTGGTAACAACTCCTGCCTGCCTTGAAGGACTGATATTTGAAAAATTGGCCCCAGGGCCTCACAACAACACTCAGCATGGTTACCTGGCCACAAAAGGGTTCAGTCAATGACAGGTGATCTTAAAGCCCTTGCCCACGCATGAGGAGGGACTATCACCCCCTGTCTTGCTCTGGCTGCTCCTAGTCCAAGTCCTCCTGTGTTCAGGAGACAAGAGGCAAAGAGCCATTAGTGGCCTTCCTGACACAGGCATGGGGTACCACTTTCACCCCAGTCCCTGTTCCGTAGTTCCACTTCCAGGTGCCAGCCCTGTAGTTCCAGGAGGCCCTGCCAAGGCATGATGGGCGGGACACGTTGCCAAGCAGGAGCGAGCTGCTCAGGTGACAGACATGGTGTCGGAGACTCCTGCGCCGGCACCCAACACCTCGGGGCAGACAATACTGGCTGTGTCCCGGCCCTCCAGGGGAACAAGCTGCATCTGTGTCCCAGCCAGGAAACAGGCCACCTGAGTAGCGCCTTTGTCCACTCAGGAGGCAGCCCCACTGTTGGCCAGGATAGCCAGGCTCCCCAGAGGCCTTGACGTGGAGGGGTGGTGCCCGGAGCCTGGGACTCTGGGGCTGAGATCCAGCCCCTCGGCGTCTGATGCTGGCCCTGCCTCACACTGCAGCTGTGACTGGAGCCCGTCGCTTCCCTCTCAGACTCCTCATCTGTAAAGGGACTAATCGCAGCACTTCCTCGTAGGGTTGTTGGGAGGAGTCGCTGGTGTAATGTATGTAACATGCTTGGCCTGGGGTCCGACATCTAGTGGGGCTTGATGAGCGCTTGTTCCCCAGCATGGGGAAGGTCCAGGGTGCCATGTCCTCAGCCGAATCTTCTATAACCCAGGCTACTGTTCTTAGTCTCTGCTCTGAGCATGGAAGAAGGGAACTGGGGTCTCTGGAGCTGGCACGGGACTAGGAGCCTCGGCCCCTCTACCCTGGACTCCAGGAGCTCGGGGCTATTGCCAAGTGCAGTCCTGCTCCCCACAGCAGCCAACACCCAGCCCAGCATGGGACCTCTCCCCTCCTTGAACCCCTGTAGGGCCGCCCTTAGAGCCCAAGCCCCTTCCTAGTACAGGAAGAGGAGCCCTACTCACTTGTCACGAGGGCCAAGGATGGGTCTCTGCAGGCGTGGTCACTTTCTACTGGGCCCAGCCCACCAAGTCACCTCCCTAAAGGAGGTGTCTCGATGTCCCCGCCCACTCCAGTGCTCATCTGCTGTGTGCCTGTGCCCTGAAGTCCTGGTGCCTGCCAAACAGCATGCGTTTGCACGATGGGCGCGGGCATGCCGTGTGCAGCACGTGTGTGGGAGGCCCGGCCGCATGTCCCGGATCACGCACAGGTCCCCTGAGTGTGTTCACTGAGACCTGTGTCGCATGTCTTGGAATGTCAGGGACACAGTACCTTTCCGTGATCGTGTATCCATACGTCTTTCCACACGTGTGCCGGTTTGTTGGTCTGTCTTGTCTCCCCTGTAGATGGGAAGCCCTGAGCCACGTGCCAACAGGCACTCTGGGAAGTGACATCAAGACTAGCCCAGCATAATTTGGGGTTTCTGGTCCTGCTCCAGGAGTCCTCCAGCCTGCAGCACCCACCGAGGAGGGAAGATTGACCAACACAAGGGTGGGGGTCCGAGTGTCAGGGATCGGGGGACCTGGCTTGTAGTGGGAAGGACCTGGCACTGCGCCCGCCGGCAGTCACGAGGCCCTGCCCCGATGCCTGTGTGACCTTGGGCGAGGCCTTCGCTCTCTGTGGGGCACATTGGCTCATCTGGAGAACACAGGGTCGGACTGCTGATTTCTGGCTTCCCTGAGGCCCTGCCGGTTATTTGAGTCGGGTGTCAGGAGCCTGTTCAGTCCATTGGCGGAGGCAGCTGTGGCCAGAGCCTGGCCTGCCAGGACCTCGCTGCAGGGGGAGAGGAGAAGCCATGCTGGGCAGCGGCCCCAGCGAGAGGATGACATGGCCCGGCCCGGCTGTCCCCACGGCCCCCCCAACGCGCCCTCTCTCCTCAGCCCCGGGGACACCATCCATCCCACCTCTCACCCGGACCCGCAGCCTCATGGCCATGTCCCTGCCGGGCAGCAGACGGGCCTCTGCTGGATCCCGAAGGTGAGTGTCCCCCTTGCCCAGAGCCTAAGCCTCAGAGAGGAGGAAGAGGGAAGGTCTCTGTCCCCGGTCTGCCACCAACTGGCAGTATGTCTTTGAGCAAGTCATTTCCCTAGTTTTCCCACCTTTAAAATAGGCTGAAACTCGCCTCCTCCTGGGACTATTTAAGGGCTCAAATGACATGGTGGCTAGGCAGTTCTCTGAAGGCTTAAACCGGGGTGTCGCTGCCATCATCAGTGCTGTCGTGTGATCCTGGAGGGATGTTGTGCAGTCTTGTACTCAGGCTCACTCAGCCTCCCTTGGTCTCCCCCCCTGTGCGCTCCTCCTCCTGTCCCTACTCCTGCCTGCTCCGTTCTCCTCCACCTCCGTCTCAGCTCAGGCAGAGACCTCCTCCCCTGGGCTCAGGGACCCTGAAAATTGAGGCACCTGGTAGGGGCAGACGGGACCCCGCCCCTGGCCTGCAGCCCTGCCCGAGCTCCACCTTGTCCTGGGAAGCCAGGAGAACTATTGTCCTCCTAGTTTTCCATCTTGATTTGCACTGTCTGTTCTGTCACCCCTGTCTGTGCATCCCCCCTCTCCTTTCTGCTTCTCTCCCGGCGGTGACCCCGAAGTGGGGGCCCTCTGGGCCGCAGCGGCCTGGCGGTGTTCGCCCAGTGTCCGCAGCTGCCCACAAGCCAGAACGAGCACCTGCCTCTTCTTCCTGCCTCCAGGCGCACCTCTCCACCCGTGAGCGTGCGGGATGCCTACGGCACCTCTTCTCTCAGCAGCAGCAGCAACTCAGGCTCCTGCAAGGGCAGTGACAGCAGCCCCACGCCCAGGTAACTGGCCCCTACACGCCCCCAGCCAGGCCTGGCCCGGCTGTCTGGGAGCCTGGGTGTCCTGGGAAGAGGGGAAGGTGCGTGTTCTAACCACTCCCGACACCCACTGGCCGTGTAACCTTAAGCAGGCCACTCCTCTCTGAGCCCCAGTCCCTGTCTGTAAGACAGAGGTGATCATATCCAGCTGCATGTCACCAAAGACAGTGGCACTGACAAACTGGGGATGATGCTTTCAGAACAAGGGACAGAGACAGGCAGCTCTTAAACTGTCAGGGACCTTGCCCTGTCTCCTGTCTTCCTGCCCCACCATTCTTGGTGAAAGCTTCTGCCCTTGTCATTACAAGATGGCTCCTATACCTCCAGGCATCAGGTCGAAATCTGGGAAGGAAAAAGGTAAAAGGACCAAAGCCTCCCAGCCCCCAGGCCCCAGGGGCTCATGTTTTCTGACAAGAGACACTTTCCCCAGGAAATTCTATCTGCACCTTGCTGACTGGAACTGGGTGATGTGACCGACTCTGGCTGTAAAACCAGGTAGTCCAGAGAGTGATAGTGTCCCCCTGGTGCAGTGTCACCGCAGACAAAACTGGAGTTCTGGTGGGCAAAAGGCAAGAATGGATGCTGGAAGGCACTTTGGCGTCTGCCATCTTCCTTGTCCCAGGGGGACACTTCGAGGGTGGTGGCGGGGACTTGTTTGGAAAGTGAAATGTGCTACAAATGCAGCAGCTGCTCAGTTGTACTCTCAGTAAGGTGGACCCAGACTTGAAAAGCAGGAGAGGGTGAGGAGGCAAGGGAAGGGGAGCCGTGGGTCCTCGAAGACCAGGAAGGACGTCAGAGCTGGAATGATCACGCCTTTCTGTTGCCCCAGCTTTGACACACAGGTAGAGTGTGGGGACTCTGTTGTTTCCTGTCCCCCAGTCCCCATCGCCTTATCTGTCAAATGGAGCTGACAACCTGGAGGCCCCAGTGAGTCAACATCTGTAGGTGGCTCGTGACTGGTAACTGTCATCATTAGGACTTTGGTCCAACTTGAGAGTCATGGGCAAGAGAAGGCCAGGAGACTCTGTGGCATAGTTCCCGTGGCCAGCGCACCCCCTGAGAAGGCTTCACGCCCTCCAGGGGAGAGCGTGTCATTTATGGGAAGTGACTGTCTGGATCCTGCTGAGGCAGCAGTTCTCAGAGCTTTCCGCCCTGACACACGTGATGGGGGGCACGTGTGTGCAGGACTCATGCCCCAGCATCCTGTCTGTAACCCCATCCCAGGGCCTGATGAGATGATTTATTAACTGACATTTTGAAAAGTGTGTGATGGGCAACTTTAAGGCCTTTTCCTTACAGCAGAGTTTTGGGATGTGTGTCCTAACTGCAGCCCGCGGGGGCAGTCCCAACCCCGAGGCTGACAGCTGCTTCTGTGGAAGGGGCTTTGGCCCACCCTGGAGCTGCTGCTGGACCAGCAGTGGCGTCTTGGCTGTGGCCTCTCTGAGAATAGCCAGATTTCCGAGGCTTGAATAGCCGAGAGACGTGCATTATGGTATATTTTTCTTCATATATATATATATAGATTTTTTTTTCCCACAAAGATAGAGCTCGTGACTGAAAATGCATGAGTGTTAAATGTCATATTGGGGAAGACTCATGAAAGCAAATGGGAAAAGTTAAAATAGTTACTTCTTCTCCAGTCCTCACCTCTTCCTAGTTTAACTAACCCTGGTTCCTTCACCCCTGAGCGTGGGGAGAAGAGCTCGTTTTACTCACTGCGCATCTGTGCCCCTCGAGCCAAAGTCCTTGCAGGGTCCCAGGATGTGTTTAGGACCAGCCCTGGGGCTTCAGGCCCTCTGAGGTCCATGGCTCTTGCTGGCTTGCTTCTCTTTCGGAAAGAAATTTCTTAGAGCCCGCCAGAGGGGGAACCCCCAAGCTCCCACCCCTTGCTATGCAGAAAACAGGCCCGTGGATGACTTGGCTGGAGTTAAACCTAGGGACCATGAGGTGAATGTATACCAGAGAATCATTTCTTTCTCTCCACTTCCACTGCCGCTTTCTCTTCAACAGCTTACACTTTACAAATACCTTTGCCTCGGTACACATTGTGCAGCTTCCACAAACCTTTTAAAACCGCCTCCGGCTTGGCTGCTGCAGCAAGGGACCTCATCAGAGCCCGTCTTTTCCAGGCCCGTAATATATCATTGCCCTTTCCTAGATCTAGGAGTCCCCATCCCCTGAAGGAGCAGAGATGAGTGGCCCCAAGGCCTCTGCCAAGTCGTGTGAGAACGTGCCCAGGTTTTTAAGTGAAGATCCAAGGGGGATTCTTTATGAAAAGAACAACCAGCGGGCAGGAAGCTAGGAGTCAAGGAGGCTGGGTCATGATTGGTTGGTGGAACTGGGGTGCCCTCCTTCCCCAGGTGAGAGCCTGGGCCCTCCCTCCTCCACTGGGTAGGAAGTTCTCCTCCTCTGCACTGGTGGGACGTCTATGCCACCCCGTGCTGGGGAGCAGGGCATATGCAGCACGCTGCCACCTCAGGATACAACTGCTAACAAGTCAATGCCCGGAGCAGGCAATGTTTACACATGTGTTCACATGTGCCCCAGAGCAAAGGGTCTGAATGCATTTGAACACATGGCTAGGCAGGGATGCTAGTACATGTGAGTGCCCATGAGGGTCGCAGCGAGATGCTGGGGATGCACGGGCATGCGTGTGCACTCAAATGTGTGGGCGTGCAGGCACAGGTGGACGGGGAAGCAGTGTCCGTGCATGCGGAGGACAGGAAGGGAGAGGCCCTCCCACCCCAACCTCCAGCCCCAAACTCGTTCTCCGGCTTGGGAGACCGGGCATCTGAGCTCTCTCTTGGGTGTACCACGGAGGCTGGATTGATGGAGGTGGTGTCGGTAGAGTGCCCGGCGTGGTGCCAGGCTTGTTGTGCACATGCTCTGGGGTGTCTCCCACCCCCGACTAGAGGAACGCTGAGCTCCCTATCCTCATGCTGTGGTCTTCGCTCAGAAGAGCTCCAGTAAAACCGCCTTCCAGAAGGACCCACACAAGTCCTGACCCTTGACAGGAGGCCTGCCCTGGAGCCCTCTGGTGCCAGTGGGACCAGGATGTGGAGGCTGGTGTCGCCTTGCTCCCTATTGGCACGGCACCAGTGCCTTGCTGTCCTCTCTGTCCCTCCCTGCTGACAAGCACCCCTTTGCAGGCGCTCCATGAAGTACACACTGTGCAGCGACAACCATGGCATCAAACCGCCTACCCCTGAGCAGTACCTGACCCCACTGCAGCAGAAGGAGGTGTGCATCCGGCACCTGAAGGCCCGGCTGAAGGACACTCAGGACCGGCTCCAGGACCGGTGAGCAGGGGCCAGGGACAGCCCTGGGCAGCCCTAGGGACATGCCACCAGTTCCACACACTGCGGAACCAGGGCCCTGGGGCATCTCTGGGAGGAAGATGTGGCCGGGGGCTCCTTTCCTAGCAAAGTCCTGTTGGAGCTTATTTCCAGAGCCCCCACCTGCCCTCATCCCCACCTCAGCTGTTCTCTTTGACTACCTCAGGTGGCTGCTTGAGACCAGGCCAGGAGCAGTTTCCCCCATGAGGGCTTGTAGGACTTTCCACCCAGAGCAATGCTCTCACAGTGTTAGCCTGGCAGCCCCTTCGGCCTCTTATCCCTGACTCCATTCCACCTGGGAAGTTGGAGCACAGGGCACTCTTCCTGGCTTCCCTTCTCTGTGGGAGAGAAACTATCCATTGGTCCTGCTTTGCTTCCTCCCAGGGAGTCACCAGGGGAATCTTGGTCCACCATTCCAGGCCCCAGAAGCCTCCCTCTTACCTACTCATAGATGATGTGTGATCAGGAGAAACCTTTCACTGAGCTCCCACCAGCCCAGGGATCTCCCAGGAGCCCCACCAGGCCCGTGCGAGCACATTCTATGGACCTAAGGACCAATCCTGACCCTCTCAGCCTCTGCCTCCCCAGGCTGGCAGTGTCATCTTTATGATGGAAACTTCAGGGATGCCCTTTGACCTCTTTGTCATCTTAACCCTCTTCTCCGGATTGCATCTGTTCAGCAGACTGTGAGCTAGACGAGGTGGTGTGTGGGGCCCTGGAGGTCAGGGCAAGCCACCGTGACCACATCTTCCTTCATCTTTTCTTTTTATAGATAAAGCAGTTTTGTTGAGAAGTCACTCGCACACTGTACAATTTGCTGGTTTTATTTTATCACCCCAAAAGGAAACCCCACTTCCAGGAGCCATCATGCCCCATTTCTCCCTAGCCACCGTGGTCCCTGGCAGCCACAGATGTGTCGGATTTGTCTTGACGGATTTGTCTATTCCAGACATTGCAGATAAATAGAAGCGTACGATGTGCATGGCCACGTCTTCCGCGACCAGAGCTCTGCCGACCCAGTTTGGATTTGCTGTGGGTTTGAACTGTGGAAGGTTACAGGTGGCATTCTGGGGCTTTCCTTGGTTGTAGAGCTAGGGCTTCTATTTTTACTTCCCTTCATCTTCCCAGGGATGCCCTGGGTCGGCTTGGCTGTTTGCACTAATGTCCTCAGGAAGCAGATGGCCCATCTCCCAGCTCCCCTTCTAGGGCTGGCCCTGCAGCTCAGAGCGGACCATCTGCCCTGTGTGGTTTGGGCAGAGTGCCCTGTTGTGGGCGTGCCTACACCTCAATCCTTAGCCACTCTGCCTGCTGCCTTTGCAGGCACCTGTGGCAGTTCTTCACTTGCGCTATGGTCAGTCTCCACACACACTCCATATATGCAGTTTGATCCCTGCCACTATCCCAACAGCCTACCTGCTAGAAATTCTTTTATACTCTGTGCTTTCATGTGCTGTGTCCCTGCTCCCTGCAATGCCCTTTCCCCAGCTTGCTTCCTTGGCAAACTCATCCTTCAAGACCCAGTTCAATTACAATGTCCTGGGCAGGGCTGTGAAGCCATTCACCCCCTGGGGTTCTGCCAGCTCCAAGAGGAGGAGGCAGGGACCTGCTGAGTCGAGTACGTACAGTTCTTTCTTCCAAACTCATTTTCCTTTCCGGGCTTGGTGTCAGTGAGGAGGGTCACCTAGAGTGAACCCTCTCATCTCGGGGTGAGAACACGTACCCCCATACCTGTCAGCATGGCTGTTGCCGCCGCTCTGAGCAGCTCGGTTCCTGCTGCCATCCCACTGCCACCACCAACTTGTGTCCTGTGAATGGTCCTCCCCTTCTAGATGCTGCCATTGCTGACCTTCCTTGTCACTGCAGACCCTCAGCCTGGGCCCTTCAGCATATTGAAGCGTGAGATTCCTGGGCCCGTTTTTTGAACTGAATTTCTAATCTGACTTGGAAAAATGTGTGGTGCTTGACCTGGGACCATCACTCTGCTAGGCTTGTAAACCCCGAAGTGACCTTGTGCCATTTGCGGATTCAGTTTCCATGAATGCAGGGTTTGGGCTGAGGGGCTGTGTGTGGGCCATCTCACCGAGAGGTGCACTAGAGGAGGGACACCCAGCAGGGGATTTCTGGTCTCATGCGTGATTTTCCTCACCACTTTTAGTCCGTCCAGTCCAGCTCCCCTGGTTTTACCCCTGGACTTGAGGCATCTTTTTCTAACTCACCTTCCTCCCCTGCGCCCCCCGGAACCGCCTGCGACTCAGGGATTTAAAAAGCCTGAGAGTTTCTGGACACGAGTCTGCCAACTGTCTGCTTTGCCTGGTGCTTGCTTCTTCTCTCAGGAGTAGCTCTGTGCCTTTTTCATCCATCTTTTTGGCTTTCTTCTGTCTAGCATCTGCAAAAAAGAAATGTCTAGACTGGATAAAAGAGGGCCACCCTGTTTTATCATTCTCCTCTGATTCGTCCGCTACTTCTTCTTCCACTTGAGGAAAGGTGTACAATTATCAGCTTCCCCCGAAACACAGAAGGTGGTAATTTCTCTCATAAAAACGAAGTGATCCACCTTCCTCTCCCCAAGGTCTCTGGCCAAAAATCCTTCTATTGAACTTTTCCACAACTGGCTTTAGTAGGAGACCACCTCCCTTTCTATAGAGCAGAGATTTTAGGTTTCATTTTTATGTTTTATGTCGATTTTAATATAGCTGTTATTAGGTTTGTATAGCAGTGGCATTTTAAAATTGAAGAGTTTTATTGTCTAGTCTCCTCTGTAGGTAATGTATCTAAATGGGGACAGTCATCTGCGTCTAAGCCTCTAGGAGTGGGAAAACTGTGGTGTCCCCTGTCGCCATTTCTTCTGCCCCCACCAAGGAGGAGGCCTCTCCTCTCTTCACCCCCTGGCCCTGCTCCAACTCCGTCTCACTCCCCCTGTGGAATAAAGAGGAGAAGGAAGGAGACATTGAGTTGCTCCTTTTGTTTTTAGCTCTGAGCAATGCCAGTGCAGGCCCTCTGACCTGCCTGTCCTTGCTGGTGGTGACAGGTCAGGAGTGAGCATGTATGTCTCGTCTGCTTATAGGGACACAGAGATTGATGACCTTAAGACACAGCTGTCACGCATGCAGGAGGACTGGATCGAGGAGGAGTGTCACCGTGTGGAGGCCCAGCTGGCCCTGAAGGAGGCCCGCAAGGAGATTAAGCAACTCAAGCAGGTAATCGACACTGTCAAGAACAACCTGATTGACAAGGACAAAGGGCTGCAGAAGTACTTCGTGGACATCAACATCCAGAACAAGAAGCTGGAGACTCTGCTGCACAGCATGGAAGTGGCCCAGAATGGCACAGCCAAGGAAGATGGCACGGGGGAGTCAGCCGGCGGGTCTCCCGCCCGCTCCCTCACCCGAAGCTCCACCTACACCAAGCTGAGTGACCCAGCTGTCTGTGGTGACCAACCCCCTGGGGACCATCCTGCCTCTTCTGCTGAGGATGGGGCTGACAGTGGCTTCGTGGCAAATGACGACACAATGAGCCGGACGGATGCACTGGAGGCCAGCAGCCTGCTGTCATCGGGGGTGGACTGTGGCCCTGAGGAGGCCTCGCTGCACAGCTCCTTCAGCCTGGGCCCCCGCTTCCCTGCCAGCAACACCTACGAGAAGCTGCTATGTGGCATGGAAGCTGGCGTGCAGGCCAGCTGCATGCAGGAGCGTGCCATCCAGACAGACTTCGTGCAATACCAGCCTGACCTGGACACCATCCTGGAGAAGGTGACCAAGGCGCAGGTCTGTGGGACGGTCCCTGAGTCAGCGGACAGGTGTCCGGAGCTGGATCCCCACCCCACAGGGCCCAGAGACCCCACCTCGGCAGTGGTGGTGACAGTGGGTGATGAGCTTGAGATCCCAGAGCCCATCACCCGCGGGCCCACCCCATACCGGCCTGGTGCCAACCCCGAGCCATCGGTGAGTGTGGCGTGCCCTGTGGAGGAGGAGGAGGAGGCAGCCGCTGCCGAGAAGGAGCCCAGGAGCTACTGGAGCCGCCACTACATCGTGGATCTGCTGGCTGTGGTGGTGCCGGCCGTGCCCACGGTGGCCTGGCTCTGCCGCTCCCAGCGGCGCCAGGGCCAGCCCGTTTACAACATCAGCTCCCTGCTGCGGGGCTGCTGCACCGTGGCCTTGCACTCCATCCGCAGGATCAGCTGCCGCGCCCTGAGCCAGCCGGGCCCGGGCGCGGCCGGCGGCGGCTCCCAGCTCTGAAGGCCCTTCCCGGCCCGCGGCTCCGCAGCCCGACCAGCGATTGTAGGGGTGCCGTCCTCCCGCTCTGGGAGCATCATCTCATTTATTTAGTTTTGGGTTTGGAATGGGTTTTTTTTTTCTTTTTCTTTTTTCCCAGAATGTTCAGTGTCAAGGGGCTGGGAGTCAGGTTGAGAAAGGGCATCCCAAAGCTTGGACAGGAGAGGAGGAGAGAGAGGCCAAGGCCGGGGAGGCGCACTGGCTGGGCGGACGGCAGCGAGGGAAGGGGCCGAGGTCCTCGCCCAGGCCCATCGCCGGCCCCTCCGCGGGCGGCCCCTGCTCAGGAAGTCTCTGGTGCCCGCTGGAGCCTCCTCACCCCACAGCCCTCTCCGCCCTTCGCAGTTCCCCTTCACTCCACGCCTCCTCTCCCAGGCCAGCCCGGGCTCCCAGCCCGGCTTCTGGGCCAGTATCACCTCCTCGCGTGGAGGCAGCCACGGCCCGGCGTCCAGGCACCCGACCCAGAGCTCCAGGCAGGGGCTGGAGCTCCCGGCCCCCCCGGCGGCTGCCCGCTTTGGGGGTCGGGAGTGCAGTCGAGGTCCCGGGCTGGAAGAAAGGCGATCAGGGCAAGAGGTGGCAGGGGCCGCGTGGGTTCTGTACCCGTCTGTTTGTCCCGGACCTTCCCCCCCATCCACTTTCCTCCCGGCGCCTCTGGCCGTGCCAGACGATTCCTCCCGTCAGAGCTAAGCCAGCGGGCCATTGCGGGGTAGGAAGGCTCCCGTCCAGAGTCCGCCAGCACAGGATGGGAGGCAGGGGCCGCCAGCTCGGGGGGTTCCTGCTGCCCCCTGAGACGAGGCCCTGGGAGGCAGGGCTGCACTCAGCAGTCCTCAGCAGGTGTGAAAAGCTGCTGCAGCTCACCCTGAGTTTCCCGGGGGCCCTCAGCCCAACTTTCGTTTTGCACTTTGTACACTTCGGGGCTTGGTTCTTCTCATGCATCCCAGGATCTCCTGTGAAGTGGCTGCTTGCTTTCTAGGGCAAGGGTTCCTGAATCTTAAACCAATCTGTCTGGTGGGAGATTCCAGCAGGAGGAATGGCAAGACAGGGTGCTGAAGCCATGCTGTCATCAGGCCAAAGCAGGGTACCCGGGGATGTTTGTGACGTGGGGGCTGAGCGGGGCCGGCGGGCACCCTGCATCCTCCCTGCCCCCAGCCCCAGCCCAGCTGGCCTGGGAAGGTTCTCTGTCTCCACTTCTTCCCTTGGACCACATCTGGGCCCCCAGCAAAGCTGCTGACATTTTTATTACCATTATCATTTTACAAAGTAAACCTGCTCCTCCTTGCTTGCAGGGCAGACACCCATCTGGTCGTCCCACCCCCTCTTCAGGGTCGGGCCCCCCATTAGGGGAATTGGTGGGACCCTGTGTTCTGCTCACCCCTCTGGCCTAAGGGACACTCTGGTTCTCTGCCAAGGTTGCTTGCCCACCTCTGCTGCTCTGACAGCCATCGCCTGACTTGTGGGCTCCGCCCTTCCCCTCCGTGCCCTCTACTCAAGGGTGGGGGCACCTGCATGCACTGGGAGTGGGCGGCCAGCCCAGCCATGGGGGCCACAGCCCCCTCTGCTGCGCTTTGTGCCTCCAAAGCTCCCCCACCTCAGTCAGGGCCTCAGACCAGCCATCCTCCATGGAGCACGCCCCGCTCCAGCCGACCCAAACCCAAACTCCTGGGGCCTGGCCGGGGCTACCCTAGGACACTTGGGTCGTGACATGGAGGGGCAGTGGACGAACCCAATCCAAAGCCAAGCCGGGACTGGCCACGGACCCAGCCTCCTGTGCCGTGTACTCACAGAGCTGCATAGCATCTCCTTAGAACTAGTCAAGCTTTGCTGAGAAGATAAGTGACTCTATCTGACAACATAAAATCTCTATATTTTTCACCCCTGGAACTTACTGGAGCTGCATAGCCCCTCTGCTCCTGTCTGTGATTTGCTGTCTGTGGCCTTCCTATTGTGTCTTGTGTTTCGGTGGATGTGGTCAGTGCTGGGGCCACAGTCCACACTGTCCCTGCTGCTGGAGAAGACGCTGGTGAAGGGGCCTCTGGATGAGGTGAGTGGGGCCGGCCGCCGCCCTCTCTGTGCCTGCTCCGGCCGGAGCCCTGCCCGCGCCCTGCCCACGGTGTTGAAGGTCCTCTCTCTCGGGGCATCTGGCAGGACCTTCGACAGGCTTTTCTTCGTGTCAGTGGAGGGCTGCTCCCTGGCCAGCCCTGGGACAGACCCTGGGACCGTGCTGGTCGGTGGGCCCCGGGCCTGCGTGTGTGGTGTGTGTGTGCTCAGTGTCCGCATCTATGCAAAGGTGCAGCGCTGCCTGTGCGGCTCCAGGTGGTGGAGGCACAGCGGCCTGTGCCCCCTGACTATGCAGGGCACAGAATGTGGGGCTGGAGGGCAAGGCCAGGGCCAGGGCTGCTGAGTGCTCATCCTCCAAATACCTGCTTAATACCTCCGGTTGGGCTACGAACTTTCCCTCCTGCCCTCAGCTCCTGGAGCAGAAATCTTTGGGGGCTCTTCTCTCCCCAGCCTCTGGCCGGAGCTGATTAGGTTCTAAGGGACAGTGTTCCCAGGAACCACCTTGTGGAACTGCTGGTCCCTTGGAGCCCAGCAGCCAGACGTGGCTTCTCAGTCGTGGGGCCAGGCCAGAGCAGCCCTGCTGCTCCTGTGATGCAGGCTCAGGCAGGAAACAGTCAGGGGCCAGGACTCTGCACTCAGAGCTGGCCTCCAGCGGAGTTTACAGAATATCTCCCAAGGGGATAACTTAGCTTTTCATTAAACACCCTTCCCAGTCGCCACTAGCACAGGGGTATCTGACAGCGCCTTGGGAGGGGGGGGTAAAAGACAAGGTTCTGGGGCGAAGGCCTACCAAGGGGCCTCTGCCCAGTGAACTCAGATCCCCTCTCTGACCTAGGAGCACAGTGCAAACAGTCACAGTGCACTCTTACATTCTGCCATCCCCTTGACAGAATCCAGGGAAGGAGGGAGGTGGGAGGGGTCTTCACTTTTGTCTCCTTTGTCCTTTTGTTCAGACAGAGCTGTACCTGCCACAGACAGCTCTGGATTAAAGCATGAAAACACACAAGACCCTAAGCCTGTTTTCTTTATATTGTCTTGGGGTGGGAGTGGAGGAAGGGGTAGGCTGGGGTGAAAAGGGCTCAAACTGTCCCTGCCTGCATGGGAGTCATAACGTGCACACTGGAGGAAGCTGAGTAGCAGAGATCTTTCCCCAGGTCAAGGGAATGAGATGGCTGCATGCCGGTTCAGCTCTGCCCTATGGCCGCTGTGGGCAGCCGGGACCCACACCCCTCCTGGGAGTCCGAGAAAGGATCTAGAGGCACCCCTTTGGTTCCCCTGAATGTCAGACCCTGTTGCACCCCTGGGGTAGTTCCCACACCTATTCTGCACGTGCAGAAACAGTCCAAGGCCACTGAGCAGGGACACTCCACAGCCTGCACCCCTCTTCCAGAGTCTCACGCTGGTTCCCACTCTAGTCTTCCCTGCCTCCGACTGGCAGGCAGCATGTGACAGTGGCAGAGCCAAATCACTGCTCTCAGAGGCAATGTGTAGAGAAGGCCTTGGTGCTGCTTAAAAAAAAAACCAGCCCTGGCATGTCATGGGATTGAAATGCTGGAGTTTTCAATTACTTCTGAGGAAGGACTTTTATTCAAAATCAAATCTTTATTCAAATGACAGTGAAGGGTTACATCTATATACAGTTTGTGACAAAGATCAGGTAAAGGAAAAAGAAAAAATTCTCACAAAGGCATTGCCGTTCTTTCAAAACATAACTGCTTTTCTGGTCAGGACAAAATCTTGAAAAGGGACCCAGCTGCAACCGCAGGAAGTGTTTAGCCGGCCTGCCTACGTGTCCAGCATTTAAACCAGCACAGAGAATCCGCTGCCTGTGGGCCTTGCCCCTGCCTTAGTCCAGTTAAGAATGAGACATCAAAGGGGCCTGTGTTATGAATGACAGACGTGGTCTGATGTCACCCCACCTGGAATATACCCCCTGGAACACACCTCTGCCACCCGTCATTCTTGAAGAGTCTTCCTTTTCCTGCAGGGGGGCAGGAGGGCTGAGCTGCCCTCCTGTGGCTTCAGACATCTGGGATGGAATGGTCCATGGTGTGGTGGAGCAGGGTTGGAGACAACCTAGATACAGCAACGGTGACAGTGGCCAAAACCAGCAGTGCCTCCACGCCACCCCCGCCTAACCGCAGCCTGTGCATCCCATGAGGGCCTTTACTTTTATCTCTGAGACTTTCAAATCATCAGAAGCCACCAGCCACCTTAAAGGGAGGGGAGGGGAGGGGAGGGCAGGCTAGGCTGTGCCCTGTGTGAGCCTTGAGGACCTGGGGCAGTGGGGAGGTGGGAGGCAAGCAGGAAGGAAGGAAGGAAGCAGCCTTACTTTTTGACCATGTGCTCGAAGATCACGGTGGGGATGATGGTCAAGGTGACAACATTCCCAGCCTTGGCCAGAATCTCTGTGACCTCTTTGTCCTGGAGAGGAAGGAAGGAAGCCTGTTTTCTTTATGTCATCTTGGGGGGCACCTCTGTGGAGGGGTCAGCGTGGCCCCTGCTAGAGGATGCTGCTACCACCTGACTGCAGAGGCAGGGCCGCCCCTCAGATGAGGGTCCCAGGCAGACACACCAGTGAGGCCTTGGTTGAGCAAGAATGTGGGCTCTGAGGACCTCCTTGGTAAAATGAGGACGCTGCCCCCATCTCACTTCAAGGGCCAGTTATGTGGGCCTGAAACATAATGGGGCCTCACGCACGCTACCTCCCTTCCCTCCTCCACAGAGCCCCAGAGTCTCACCAAGCCCACATGTTCTGTCCCATCTCCCTGGCCCCAGTCACACTCGGGTCCTGGCTTCAAAGCAGGAAGAGAATGACAGTGCAGTGGGGGACATCAGGCATAACCACCACCTGCGGGGCTCCTGTTGGCCAGCCAGCCTGAGCCAAGCCCACGTGGGATGTCTCCCTCTTACATTTTGCTGGTGAGTAAAAAGAACAAGACCTGCAGAAGCCATTGAGATCCTGGGGAGAAATGATAAGTCTGTGCAAAGTGTGCCAGACAGTCCAAAAGCTAAAGCTATGGCAACAGAAGAGCCTCTGGCTGTTACTCAGAGACCAGTGGCCTTGACTTAACTCATATCTCTATTTGCTTTTTGTTTTCTTAGTTGTTCCCAGATAAAAGGGAAAAGTGCTAGATAGGACTAGTGGTGGCCACAGGGTGAAAAGAGAAAAACTTTGAAAATATAATCTCAAGAAGCATAGCTATCTGGAACCATTCAGAAAAGGAACAAGCCCAGGCCTAATTGCCTCACAGCTCCATGCTCTGACGGGGAATAACTGGTGAGGCCATAATGAGGCCTTGAGCCCTTAGGGAGGATGAAAGGGTCTGTACCATATATAGAATGACTGCTCTAGAGAACAGTTAAAGAGCTGGGATGCTTTGAAAGAAGTGAATTCATTAACATCTGAAAGAGCCAGCTACCCAGAACTGGTATTCGCGTACTCCACTGTCTAGGTATAGTGTGTTCCCTTTGGACGGTCATGCCTGATCCCTGAGGGATGGGAGGGATGCAGCAGGAAGGACCCTAGACAGGTATTAGGAAGAACTTCCTGATCACAATGCTCACGAGGCACCAGAACAAGCCTCCAGGAGGGTGAGGGAGGCTGTCAAGCACAGGGGAGCAGATGTGTAGCAGAGATGGCTTGGTGATGGCCCTTGTGAGGGGTGGAGAACTGGCTTAAAAGACTGTGCCAGCTATGGAGTGAGTGCCACCACCCAGGCCACTTCTGCAGGGAGAGCCCTGCCACATGAGACCAAAGCCCTGGCTGCAGATGAGAAGAACCCTCACTCTAAATCACAATTGGGATTGAGAGCCACGCAGTCCAGGTGGCATCAAGTCAGGATAAAACCACTTTCAGTGTTCAGGGACCAAAAGCCAAATGATTCTTCATCCTTCATGGTCCATTCCCTGAAGGCGCCCACCCCCAGTCCGTGTCTATAGCACAGACTCTAGACCACTTGCTCCTTCTTGTTTTTCAAAGGCGAAACTTGCTACACACACCCTCAAAAAATGAATATAGGTCAGAAAAGGATTTCTGATTAGCAATTTTCTAAAATACTACTGAATGGGATGCAGGACACAGACAGAAGTGCCGCCCAGAGTAGGGAGGTGTCCGCACAGCCAGTAGCTACCTGGGTACCTGTGTCCTCACCCATGTCATCACACGTCTGGCCTCGATGTGTTAGTATCGATAGATAACATTTACTGAGCACTTACTATGTGCCTGGCACCGTGCTCAGAGCTCCACGTACCTTGTCTCATTGAATCCTCACAGCAACATTAGGAGGAGGAAACTGAGGCTCAGACGGGGGCAGCCGCCTGCCGGCAGACAGGGGCCCTCCCCTCACCCAGCAGCACCTGCTCCCAAAGTTCCAAGGCAGAGCTGGCCGCCACCTACCTTCAGCCCGATGACGTTCTGCCCATTCACTTCACACATGTAGTGGTTGGTGATGAGCCCGTTGCGGGCCGCAGAACTCCCTTTGACCACAGAGACCACCTTCCCCTTCTTGATGACGAAGCCAATGTTGCCTTTGCTGTCCTTGTGCATGGTGACAGTCCGCTGGAATGGCCTGAGAGGAAGGGACAGTTAACTGGGCCCAGGACTTGGCTGGGGGTAGACAGGGAGGCTCCGGGGGCGGCTACTCACCTGTCTCGAACCACCATGATGATCTTCTCAGCCGATGCCCTCTTCACCACCCGGTGGGCTTTGTCTGTGCTCCACCCGGCACAGTCACGCCCGTCGATCTGCAGGATCTGGTCCCCAAAGCGCAGCCCCACGAGGGACGCAGGAGTATTGGCCTGGACCAACTGCACAAAGAGCCCCTGGGAGAAGCAGGGCCCCAGTCACTTCCCCTCCCCCTGAGCCCAGGGCCCTCCTCCAAGCTGTCAGTTTTCCTCCTGGCCCTCCCCAGTTCCACAGGGCACTGGGGCTGCAGTTCTCCGGGCAGGCACAAGGGTCACCCCATTCCTCTGGGTAGGAAAACACTCCAGGCCACAATGCTAGGGAGCAGCTGAGCCGGGGTTTCATCCTGGCTGGAGCCTATACCCCCAGTCCCTGGACTACACGGCCTCTCACAGTGGCTTCGAGGCCCTCGCTTCCACCGTCAACAGACAGCAGCCTGGCAGCCAGGTCCCTGTGACTTGGGGGACAGGGGGAAGGGAGTGACAGGAGCCCAGGGAGGGCCAGGTGTCCCGTCCCTGCAGCGACACAGAGCCAGCGCCAGCCCTGGGGCCTTGGGGAGGGCGCTGAGAGGAAGAGCCTGGGATGGGGAGTTGGGTGGGCCTCCTCCCAGCTGGCTCCACCATTCCTCCCTGGGGACAGTCCCCCACCCCACCCCACGCCTCCCCGCGGTGCAGCCACAGCCCCGAAGGCATCCAGCGCCTCGGGCTGCTGACGGGCCCTGGGCCCTCGGCCCCACCTGGTCGATGGCCCGCAGCCGCAGCCCCGTCTTGCCGCGCTCGTCCTTGCACAGGTGGACCTCGCGCACCCCCGCCTTGATCTCTGCGCGCCGCGCGCCCAGGCTGCCCTGGGACACAGGTGCCACCGCCTGGCCCGGCGAGGGCCCCGACCCCGCCGTCTGCGGACACCAGAGGAGGAGGGCGGGGGTCAGCCGGCCCCGGGGGCCTCTCCAGGACAGACGAAGGAGGACTGGACGGTCCCTGGGGCCCACCCCACCTCCTGGACACACCCTTCTCTGCGGGGACCCAGAGGCGACATGGCCCCTTGACACCACTGGGGAGCGCCAGAGGCCAGGTCCCTGAAAAACCAAGACACGGGAAAGGAGAATGCGGGAAAGAGGCCCTCAATTTCCCAAGACAAGTGGGTCTCAGGAAAAGGCTCTTCTAAAACCCACTTAAAAACAAAAGAGAGGTTTCACAGCAATAGTGAGCCCTGGGTAGCGGGGGCTCGCTTGGATGTCTGTCTTGAAAGAAAATTAAGCCAGAAGTATAAATGCTTTCTCCCGAAGACCCAGCACAAGGCAAGACGTCCAAACTCATCACCAGCATTAAACACAGTCCTGGAAGAACGAGCCAGAGCAAGAAAGCAAGAAAAGGAGATAAAACACACACAGCTTTGAAAAGAAGAAATAAGATGGCCCCTATTTGCCGGTGACAGGAGGGTCGGCTAGAAAATTACCAGGAATCTACAAGCAAACTCCTAGAACTAATAAATAAGTTCAGCAAGGTCACAGGGTGCAAGGTCAATAAACGAAAATCAAATGTACTTCTATACACTAACTATAGACATGTGGAAACAAATTAAAAATATAATACCACTCACAACGACTCAAAACACGACTTAAGTGAAAATCTAACAGAACGCGTACAGAAATCGTATGCTGAAAAGTACAAAACACTGATAAAATATATCAAAGACTATCTAAATAAATGGAGAGGTTCTGTATTCATCGACTGGAAGAACATAGTTAAACTGTCAAATATCCCCAAATGGATATACAGATTTAATGTAATTTCTATCAAAATCTCTACAAGATGTTTTCTAGATACAGGAGAGATTAATCTGAACTTTATGTGAAAAGATAAAGGAACTAGCATAGCTAAAACCATCCTGACAAAAGGAATAAAGTGAGAGGAAACATTTTAAAAAATTTCAAGACTCATTATACAGCTACAGAAATCAATAGTATCGGCAGACAGACACATGGATCAATCAATGGAATAGAACAGAGAATTCACCAATAGCCTCACGCAAGTAGGGCCAACTGCTTTTATACAAAGGTATAAAGAAAGTTCATTGGAGAAAAAATAGTATTTTCAATAAATGATGTGGGAGCAAATGAACATCCAAAGGTAAAATGATGAATTTGGACCTAAATCTCACATCTTATACAAAAATTAACTCAAATTCTTTATAAATTTAAATGTAAAACATAAAACTATAATGGTTTTAGAAGAAAATGAAGGAGAAAATTTTTAGAACCTAGGGCTTGGTGAAATTTCTTAGGACACCAAAGCGTGACCCACAAAAGAAAAATAAAATCAATAAATCTGACCCCATCAAAATTAAAACATTTGCTCTGCAAGATGTAAAGAGAAGCTACACTCTTGGAGGAAATATTTACAAATCACGTATCTAAAGAAGAATCTAGAATGAAAAATTCTCAAAACTTGACTTAAAAAGTTAAAAATTTTAAATTTCATTTATCATACAACCTAGCAATTGTACTCCTGGGCATTTACCCCAAAGAAATGAAAACTTGTGTCCGTACAAAAACCTGTACGCAAACATCCATAATAGCTTAGTCTGTAATAGCCCCAACTAGAAACATCTAAACGTCTCTTAACGGGTTAAACAAACTGTGGCACATCCACACCATGGAATACTGCTCGGCAATGAAAAGGGATGAACTGCTGATACACACGACAGCCTGGGAGGATCTCCATGGCATTATGCTGACCAGAAAAAGCCTAACCAAAAAGGTCACATACTACAGGGTTCCATTTAAACGACATTCTGAAACGACAAAGTTCTAGGGATGGAAAACAGAGGAGCAGTTGCTAGGGGCTGCAGGGAGGGGCTGGACACTGTTATCAACTGTCATATTTTTACCAAAACAGATTAGATGCATTTATGTCCTAATTTTTGGAACAAAGAGGGATTAAATGAATGGACTAAAATTGAAGTATGTGAACACAACCTTCTGTGCTTCATGTTTGTACCTCACAGCATGACTATCAAAAAGAGTGATTCTAGAGACATGTCGGGCCCCACAAGTCCCCGGGGTCTCACATGCCCTCATCCTAATTGACTTTCTTTTGTGAGATCCTCGATTGTCAGTGGCTTTGTGTGTGGTAGTGGCAGTTCTCATGGTCACTCCCACTAACTTCGTGCAATCCTCTGCCTTGGTGAGATTTCCAGTTGCACTTTGCCATTGATTTTCTCGGGCTCAGAGAAAGGCTGGCAGATGAGGACACTGATAAATGGCTGCAGGGAGGCTGGAGCTAACTGGGAGGGATTCGAGTGGGGACTGAGTCTATAAGTGAACACATTTCCAGGAGTGACTGTTTCTAAATCAGGATTTCTGTTGCTCCTGGAGAGCAGGAATCAAGAGATGTTATTTAGTTTGGGAACCAGATCTGGGTGACAATCTCCTGCCCTGCTCAACTCTGCCTGTCCATGCAGCTGCTCTCAAGTCCTTCATGAGATGCCCCAGGCTCAGGTTGGGTGTAATGTCCTCTCTTCTCATCCAGCAGGCTGACTCAGCAGCCTGAAGCCAGAGGTCAAAGGGCAGGGCAGTGGCCCTCAACTCCCAGGCCTTCAGAACACCAGGAAATCCCACAGCACTTTTAATGAAGGCTCAGAATGAAAAGTGCCATCAAGAAACAGAACCGCAGGAATTCTGGGAAAAGGAGGAGATTCAAGTCTGTTGACATGCCAAGAGCAAGAAAGAGGAAGGGCTGGAACACCTGTGTCCACGTCAGTCAAGGGATGAATACGTACACTGGCACCTTCTGTAATCTGAGGCAGGTTCTGTTGGACTTCCTGGCTGGAGAGGGAAAGACCCATGTAATTTTCCAATTCTTTCAGGTTTGGGTACAAAACTGATGGGACATGAGGAAGGAAGAAGAAAGAGATTACTCTGAAGCCTGAGGTTAGCCACACCTGCCTGGCTCCCGTGTAGTTGCTCATTTTTATTAGGAACCTGGACATGCTGTCTATTCTGGAGAACATAGCATGTCCCGGGTACATAGGTGCTGTGGGAGAGGAAGGCAGGGACACTCGCTGGTATTGTTTGTGGTCCTCTCCTTAGAAGGTCTGAGGGGCAGGGGTCTGTCTGCCTTTTTCCAGGAGTATTCTGGGACACCACTTTGGTGTTCAACTTAACTGACTCTTTTGGACAGCAGACATCCAATACAGAGTTCAGGGCTGGTGCTGGGGCCATAAGGCCCGGCTCTTAGGAAAGTCACAGGCTGAGGGAGGCAGGCACCTGATCTAAATGCAGCTGAGGGGCGGGAGTGGGGAAAGTGTGCCTGGTGAGGAGTGGAAGAGTTGAGCCTGAGTTCAAGTTTGCTGCCATAGGACCTGAATCAAGGCTGCCACCAACAGCTCTAGGGGCTACCACAAACACACTAGTCCCCTGATGCGGCACCATAGAAGGTGGCCGCAAATCAGAGCAGTTCGTGTCCTCACTAAGCCACACTTTTCTCCACATCCCAAAAGGGTTCTGGTGATGGTAAAATGAGCATGAAGTACACAGCACAGTGACGTGCAAGAGACCAGCGCTCAGAAATGGTCACTCTCGGTCAGGAACACCCTCACTCCACCCAGTCACTCACCTGAAGGCTGGGAGACAGCTGTCTCCTGGGCTGGCAGGGCGGGCATCCTGGGTGAGGCGCTGGCCTGGGCCTGCGGAGGGGTGGTAGGTGCTGGTCAGCTGTGGCTGGGACCCCCAGGAACTCTTGAAGCCTGGGGGTCAGGGCATTATGTATGCTGGTGGGCCCAAGGGGAGCATCCATGAACATTTGAGGTCATCTGTAAATGTGCCCTCTGCAGACGTCCATGTCTCTGGGAGAGGTTCTCCCAGGGCCCCACAACCCACCAAATGTCACGACCCCTTTGCTCCCTGAAGCAGCCAGAACTCCCAACCAAGTTCTCAGTCAAAAAGTCCCAAATTCTCAAAACTCACTAGGACCATAGGTGAGATGGAAGAAGGAAGGGGCTTCTGGGGGCTGAGTGGGACAAACGCCATGCTCAGGGGCTAATTCTGGAAACCTGCCCTACAGTGTGGGGTTGACTCAAACATGAATGGAGGAATAGTCGGGACAGAGCAGGCACGAGAGAGGCCTGTTTGCAGCTGTTTGGTCTTTTTCACTGCTGCTGTAACTCCATCATCTTGGCCTCTGGGCACCTGCTTCACCCAGCAGGCCTTGCAGTGGTGACCTGCATGCCTGGGGCCCTCAATACCCACCAACTTTTAAGACGAGCGTCTTTAGCTACCCTGTAGGTAATCCCAAAGGTTCCATCATGGGCCTAGCAGCTTACCTGAATGGCTTGGTCCACCTTCAGGTCCTCCAGAGATGGGTACAGGGCGGACATGGCTGCCTTGGAACACCCTGCAGAGCACAGAAGGTAAGGAGGGGTGAGGGGTGAGAGAGAAGGCATCAACATCCACTAGCGGCCCACATGTGCCACCTAGCACTCTCAGGATGAGAAAGGTGTCAGGAAAGCATAACTATCTCCATTTTGGAAATAGGGAAGCTAGGATTTGCACCCAAGTCTGTTTGGTCCCCAAGCCTGTGGTCTCCATCCCTGCAGAATTCCATCCCACCACATTCAACTGCTTCTGGGCTTAGAATCCAGGCCCAGGGAACCACTCAGGACATACTGGCCAGGAAAAGGAGGACTATGGGCCACATCCTTCCCTGCTGTTTCCAAGGTCAGACAAGCTCACGAGGTCTGATCACTCGAGACCTAAATTCAATCCAGCAGGTGCATAGTGAGCACCTGCCACATACTGACCCATGTCAGGGGTTTACGTAGCACCGTCCCACAACTACACCGAATTCGGCACAGTGTCAAGTGGGTGGGGACTTAACATCACAACACAAAGGTAGCAGGCTCTTTAGAATTCCTTCCCCACCCCCCTTCCCTCTTCACCTCTGAGCATTTGAGTTCCTACTGTATACCACCCATTTCCAACCTTGACCTTGGTAAGACCAGTGGAAATTCTTAAAAACAGGCACACAGACAGTGGCAGAATTTAAACACTCAGCACAGCATTGCTCCTGAAGAATGAGGGAATGGAGTTTGGGGGAGCCATGAACATTTACTAAACACTTTCTGACTATCCCAAGGGAGAATTATTAGGACCTTGGAGCAAGGGACCCAAAGAAATTCAAAAGAATTACCTCAAAAGTAATGCTTTATTTCCTTCCTGAATGAAAGGTGAGGAAGGAGCTACTTTCAGATGCTTGAATCCAGTTCCGTCATGCCTCCAGGCCTTTGCATTTGTTATTCCCTCTCTCTGACTACCCCTCCACCCCTTTCACTTCCTGCCTGGCTAACTCCTAATATTTTTCAAGTCCCAGACAACTGGACTCCTCTTTCAGGAAGCCTGCCTTGATTAGTGCTTTCTCCCCCCACCTCACCCAATGTCCTTACGCATAGATTATTCACTATCCCCGTAGTTGTCTCTTTGTCCGTCTACGTTGTCAGACTGGGAGTTCTGAAAGGGCAGGAACTGGGCCTTCCTGTTTGCGGAAGCTCCAGCTCCTATCATGGACACTAACTCAATAGTATCGCCAGAAGCAACACATTCTGCCTGGGCACCCACTTTTCTCCTTTGAAGTAAAACTCCAGTGTCCTAAGGATACCTGCCTGCCTTCCTAGGAGGGAAACAAGGCCCACAAGTCACAGACGTGTTTTGTTCACCTTTCACAGCCCTGTTGGTTTTTATTTGAATTCGTGCCAACATTTTAAAATATGCAAATACAAAATTCTTCCCTTCTAACTTGTATTAAAAAAATTGGGGGGGGGGGGAGCAATGCAAGAGAAGGTATCAGCGCACGGCAACACTCGGCCAGGGCTGAGCTGCAGCTTACTCCTTGAGGTCCCTGCATGTGCTTTCTTATTTCCTGAAGTTTTTCCTTTCCTTTTACTTCTTTCCTTTCCTTTTCCCATTACCTATCCAACCAACTTACACCGCCTTCTTGGCTCCTAGAGGCAGACAGTTCCAGATCCTTGCCCTGGCCTGGCCTCATCTCAGGAGAACAGGGATTATCCCGGGGAGAGAGGGAGACTGGCTTTGACTTCTTTAGACCAACTAGGTGGACCCCTTTGCCTATGGCCTTCACCACTGTGCACACACTCTGGGAGATTTTTATCTTGGGACAGTCCTCAGCAGGTACCATCTGCCAAAAACATGCCCCGCCACCAGTATGACTCATGAACAGCAGATGTGAAAATCAGAGGCCACCCCTGCCCTGCTTTCTCTGACACTGAAGCAGCAGAGCAGTTACATTTTAGCAGCTGCCCTCTGGGAGAGCAGAATCTGAGGTCCACTTCCTGGAAATCACTCTCAGGCCAGGACCACACAACACTTTCTTTGTATCTCGGACCCTTTCACCACTGCCACCTTTGATACTGGACATCACTCGTAAAATTCTTAATCTTTTAGCATGAAATGATTAGGGACATTTCTGGCAGAGTTCCTAATCTTTTTAGTAAACCTAGTTAAGTTTTTCCCCTCCTTTCTTTGGGATAAAGGGTCTCTCCCTCAAATCCCAAATATTGCCCCGAAACTGGTGACTCAGATCCTCTGGCTATTGATAAGGGTCATTGGAGGATATTGTTAGCAGAAATGGTGTTAGGCCAGACAGGGCCTTTAAAGTCTGAGAGGGGAGGTACCTTTAAACCAAAGGTCTTTTTTTACCCTTTAAGAAATATATTAACCAGGCTTGTTTCCCTTTACTCGTTTAATAGATAAATCAATAATAGAAATGAATAGATATATGATTTAAATAACAAGTTTGTATCTTCTTTTCCTTGTCTAGGGACTGAGGTGGCACATCAGCAGGAAACTCAAGACTCCATCCTAAGGCAGAAAGGGGAAGGGCTCTATGAAACCCCAATAGGCAGGGACAACAGTGCTCCTCAGCAGGAAGCAGATATGGAAAAAGAAACTTCTCTTCCCACAACATCCATACCAATAATAAGGTGGTTCAGGGCTCTTAGGCAGGAAAGTTAGGGGGTTTGGGTCTGCCTGCAAAAACACTGAGGTCATTCTATCCTAAAGGAGGTCCACCCTAATCCGTCCAGAATTAAACAAGCCAGAAAGCACTTTTTAAAACTCAAAGAAACAAGTAAGCAAGGAATTAGGTATCAGTTTAAGCCAGTTCCTCGCACCTGCACCATGAAGACCCCAACGACCTTCAACTCACCTGAGCGTCATTATATCATCATTATAATATGATGCATATGCCCAGAAGTTCATGAATATCATTATAACAGCCTGGATTCTGGGAATGAACATTTGCAGAAAGCAAATGATGAATCACTGGGTCCTGTCAATCTTAGCTGTCAATCAAGGAAGCCCACTCTATGTCACCACCCACAGCAAAAAGGGATAAAAGCCCTGAAGTCTTTGTTACCAGGCCTCTTGAGCCACGCCTCTTTTGCTCAGGCCCACATCTGGAAACGTGCTTTCCCTCCTAATAAAACTTTCCTTTTCTGCTGTATTTCAGTGTCTTGCTCAGTTCTTTGTTAGAAACATCAAGAACCTGGACAATGTGTCGGGAAAGGATCCCCACTCTCCAGTAACACCTTCACTGGGTCTCAACTCAGTTTCGAGGTCTGAGCAGGATTAAGAAGTAGAGAATCCCCTGCCTTTAGGCAGTTCATGATATAGTGGGGAATGGTTCCCTGCCAGCAAATATGCTCTGTGTCTCATTTAATTACCTACCTACTCATTCACATTTGAGTGTCTGCTGTGTGCCAGAAACCCTGGACCTGTTTCAGTCATGCTGGTCCCTCTGCTTGGCACTTCACCCTTCTCTGTGCAGTGTTCTTTCAAGGCTCAGCTCAAATGTGACCTCTCTGCTTGGCTTTCTCAGGCCATGGGACCCCACTGCTGGTCAGCTGGGCCTTCCTGTGTTCCTAACAGTGGTCTGTTCTGCCTCTACTGTCAAACTATTTATCATATTGTATGATTAATATTTGGGTATTTTCTCATACTAGACCCAGCCCCAGAAGGGCAGTGTCTGTGTCCTGTTCACCACATCGTGCCTCCCCACTGAAATAGTGCCCAGCATATGAATGCTGACAAAAATAATTTGACTGAATAAATCAGTGGTTTTCCAAGAAAGGAAATGAAAATATGTGTGGGCATTTTCGAGTATCACAGACTGAGAGGACACTACTATCCTTCAGGAAGCAGGGACCACTGATGTGGACCTCTAGTAATACACAGAACAGTTCACCCCACAAAACCATCCTCTGTCCTGCTCAGCTTTCTAGTATACTGCCACGCCTTCGTGCAGGCACAGCACCTGTTTATAACCTCTCTTACATACAAAAACAATGAGCTTTCCCCTGGTTTTAATAAATAATATCCAGAAATACATATACCAGGTTTAGGGAAGCTATACTTTATTTTGTTCACTATTTTGGAAAATCTGTCAATCCTTCTCACCACAGGTGACTCATCAGAACACACCCAAATGTTTGTAGCTGTCACAGTGACTTCACTTCTGTACACACATATATTTAGCCTCTGCCTTAAGATGTCAGATATAAACTGTTGACAAAATTCAGTTGAATCCTGTCTTCTGTTAAATCCAAATTTCCTCGCTTTCAGTTAGGTGCAAGCATGATCCGGGTTACGGAATCCAGCCTGAACTTTGACCTAGGGAAACACATGTTCTTATTATAAATCACTTTCGTCGCCCTCATTTCTCCGACGTCGTAAAGCCAGGGCATCACCCAGGTAGGAAACCGCAGGTGTGGACGAGGCAGCCCTCCCCCTCCCTCCGCCTCAGCTCCCACTTTGCGACGTGCGAGCCGCCCAGGGCTAACTGCATCCCCTGGGGAAAGCCCCCGCGGCACCGGGGGCCTGTTCTCCACCCAAGGCCTCGGCTTCCCCATCTGGCACGTCCTTCCGTGACCTCCAACCCGACCCTCCCTCGGAGCCCGGCCGGAAGCGAGCTCTCCCGGTTGCTATGGGCAACAGACTGCGCAGAGACGCCTCCGGGCCGCCCTGCGAGCATCCGTCCACCTGCGGCTCCCGGGGCGCCCCCGTCCATCTGCGGCTCCCAGGGCGTCCCACGCCCTTGGGGGTGGGACATGGGCCGTTCCGCGCTGGACCGGCAGGCACTTGGCGTGGTGGGACACCAGCGTCCACCTGGCCGCTCCCTGTCTTCCAGCGCCCATGGGTGGCGCCGGCGCCCACGGGACATTAGGGAAAGCCGCAGAGTAGGAGCCGGGGAGGCTCGCGGAGGCTCCACATCCCTCTACCGGGCTGGAGGCTGCGCCAGTCGAATTGAACCTTAAAGGGGGCGAGTGTCCCTCGGCCTCCCCACGACCCTGAGCCCTGAGGGCCATTTTCGGCCTCCGAAGGAGGGTGCGGCTGAGCCGCCCAGGCTGACCGACGAGGTTCTGGACCAGGGCAGCTCAGGGAGGGGAGGAGGGCATTAGGCGCTGCCTAGTGCTCTAAGTGAAAAGAAAGCCCCCTCGTTCCCTAGGTTCGGAAGCACCTTCAGCCCTTGTTTCCTACCCTTTGTGACGTCGCAGTTCCTCCCTCTCTCTAACCGATCCGTGCTTGGCCCTGACTCTTGGCCCGGTGCTGAGCTGCAAGTGCCCGCCCCACTCCACGCAGGTTCACGCCGGGATCCCGCTCGGACGCCTTTGTTGCCCAGGGTGGGGGCCTTGTGCTTGACCGGGCAGATCACTTCCCACAGGAAAATTGGACCCACTGTCCTTCATAAGGCTTTCAGGCAGATGGGCCTGTGGAGGGCAGGACAAAAGGCTAGCACAACCAAGAAGCAAGGGAGGAAGGAAGGGAGACCCTGAATAGAGCTGAAGGGTGGAGGGGCCAGGAGGGTGGGGGAGGAGTGTGCTATTCCAGGGACAGGGAGGCCCAGGCCTAAGTGTGGAACTGACTTCCAGATCTTCAGTATCTCCTGAATCCATTTTCCCCCAGCTTTGCTGCCCCTGTACATTGACCACACCAAATCTAACTTATAGTCTGAGCTGGAAATCTGGGAGTTATCCTCAGCTCCTGCTCTTGAAGTCATGCCCAGCTCTCGACCTCAAGAAAGTCTCAAACTTCAACTTTGCATTCAAATCTCCATGACCTGACTCCTGGTACCTCTCTAGTCTCACCTCCTCACTCTTCCACACTTCACCCTGCATTTCATTCATTCCAGAGTGCTTGCAGATCCCCAAACTCACCCTGCTTTCATGCCTCCGTGCTTTTGTGAGAGCTATTCCCTGCCTTGAATGCCATTCATGTTTTCTCCCTTCCTCTAGTTACCCTGGTGAGCTCCTCAAATTCCAAGCTTTTCCCCAAATCCCCACACCTACAGCCACCCTTCTCTAGATCACACATATTCACCTATTCATCATTAACTTCACTAATATTAATTAAGCATCTACTGCTGTCAAGGCCTTTGGCATTTCCTGGGTTGAATTTCCACTGTGTGGTATTCATTTGCCTGTCTCCCTCTCTGGTCAGGAATGTTGCTGATTTGTGACTCATTCTGAATACCCAGTGTTGAGTCCAGTGCTTGGCACACAGCAGGCATCCAGTTACTGTTTCTTAAAGGAGTGGAAAAACAGATACAGGGAAGAAAGAGCCCCAAAAGTCCTTTGAAGAAAAACCCTGGGCCTAGAAAGGGAGGAAAACACATTGTCCTAATGAAGTGGTTTGAAAGGCTGGCTCCTACGATCTGACAGTGGAAGAGTTTGCTCAGTTCGGTGCTGATGGAGTCCCGCAATTAGTCCCTCAGAAAGGAAAAGAACCCATCTCTCCCAGAGGAACTTTCTTTTCCTACTGCACTTTTGAGAATTCCCATTCCTGAGCTTCTGTACTTTTTGATATTATAAGAAATAACAACACCCACAACAAACCAGCAATCAGACCCTCAGATAAGCAGGGCTGAAAAAGGGTTGTCAGCCCCCATCTTTGGACTTGGAATGAGAACACTTCTCTGGAACACTTTGTTCCAGAGAGCTGAAACTAGGGGACTCCTACTTGTTCCTGTGGACAACTCATCCATCTTTCAGAAGACTGTGAGGGAGGGAAGCGTGGGTTAGAGTGTCAGAGGAATAGCTCCTGGAAGGCCAAATTAGCCCAGGGATATGGTGAGTCGGAAAAGAAGAGGCTGTTGCTAGGCCACCGGCACATACCCACCTCCTCCCCCCAGGGTGTACTGCCTGCTGGAGTAAAGCTGTGGACTTCTGCAGGGAGCACAGACACTCCTGAATCCAGGCCTAGGAGAGGTGGGGCAGAACTGGGTTCAGACTGCTGCCTCTGACTTGTGAGAGCAAGCATAGACAAGTCCCTTTTGAATGTCATGCCTCTTTTCATAAATAGGAAACAATTCTTTCATCAGAGTCACTGTGGATGTTGAAAGATTCTTAAAAAGAGATATGCTATGTATGGAAAGCTGTGGCACAGTATCTAGCACATAAAGGGCACGCAGTAATTATTAGCAGTAATTGTTAGCTATTGTTCATTCCTTCAGTACATTTACTGAGCGCCTAAGTCCCAGTACTGTTCTAGGAATGGGAATAAGACAGTGAACAAAAAAAATCTGCCCTTGAGTGTTACTTTATAGCTGGGTAGATAAGTGTGAGTGCTGTGTTAGATGGTGGGAGGTGATGGGGAGAAAGACAAAGCAAGGTGGAGGGTAGAGAGCCTCGCAAGGTCCAGAACAGCCTCACTGCTTGGGGGAGGTGGGGGAGTGATGGGCGACTTTTAAGTAAAAGCCTAAAGGGTAGGGAAGAGCGTTCAGGCTGAGGGCCTGGCCACTGCAGTGGCCCTGAGGTGGGAGTGCCTACTGTGTTTAGGGAATATGTGACCAATGAGACAAGTCAGTGTTTCAGAGGCTGGAGTAGCAGGAGAGGAGGATGGAAAAGTGGTGAGAGGAGTCAGATCCTGGAGGGCTTGTGGGTCATGGCAAGGACTTGGCATTTGCTCTGGTGAGATGGGATCCACTGGAGACTTGAGCAGTAGAGTGTCCTGGTCCACCTTCACTGTAGTAGGCCCCCTCTGGCTGATGTTTAGAGAATAGAGGGGCCAGGGTGGAGGCAGGGAGCCCAGCTGAGAAGTGATGGTGTAAGAATTGCTGTTAGTTCGGACCGCTGTATGTAAAGCAGCCAGTGCAGTGCCTGCCCGCACATCAGCTTCGTTTCAAGTACCACTTTCTGTGTAGCGGGCACATAATGGCCCCTTATGTCCTCCTGACTTTATAGGGATATTTCTAGTCTACAAATAAGAAAACCACTTCTTAAAATGCAGGCCCAGGTCCCCAGCAGGTTTTCCTTGCTGTAGAAAGGAAGTTGATAGAAACAACTTCAGGCAGAGAAGTGACAGAATCTGAGGCCTGCCCTCTCAGTTCATTGTGGAAATCGGCTTCTCTTTGGCCTTCCAAGGGTCCACTTCAAGGAGCCAAGTGCAGGTCCCCTCATGAGCACCCTCATAGGCAGAAGCAGTCTGGGGCCATCATCTGGATAAATATCTGTCCTCAAACCTGGACTCAGGCTGGGGTCAGAAGAGGAAACCTCAGTTTACATTTTGTTCCCAGAGTGAAGCACCTTGAAAGGAAACTGCCTGGGAAGTCCCAGAAGGGTCAGGACAGGGCGACAGCAGTCTTGCCTATCTCAGTCTCAGCCGACACGGCCCCAAATCTTACCTGCAGGCCAGGAGCTGCTGTTGTCCTTTGTCCTTCGTTCTTTTTTCAGCTCCTGCTGAGAGTCTGTTTCTGTCCCTGGAAGGCGATGGCCCTTTTTCCCATCTGGGCTACTACTCTGGGAAGGGAGGTGCCCGCCCCTGAGTCAGCTGACTCATCCAGGACTGGGACAGGCCCAGGTAATTCTCTGTGGCTGGGTAAACACAGCAGGTGACCAGGCCCAGCAGAGAGCTTTGCCCTTAGTCTAGATGTGTGTGTGGGGGGGGGGGGGGGTAGGGACACGCATAGCTGCTGTTGAGAGGGGTTTGAATCAAGACTTCTTGGCCTTGAGGAAATCAGATTGGGATTGGACAGTTGTCTTGAACTTGAGGGTGGTTTAATGGGTTTCCATGGTCTTAAAATATTGTGACCCAGCATTTCCTCTTCTAGGAATTTGTTACACGAAAACAAGTAGGCAGTGAGGTCCCAGGGCCCATCATCATGTTGCTTATACAAGGAAATCTAGAAATCCCAAATGCCTGCCAGTGGGGTCTAGCTAAATAAATCAGTGTCTGTGGAAGATCACACAGCTTTCAAAATTGTTTGAGGAAGAAGCTGTGAGGAAATGTTCCTGAGACACTGGCACGATATTAAAAAGTCAATATTGTGATGCTCATCTGTGTGTTTTCGTCGCTTTTTGAAAAGTGGATGTGCATTGAAAACACTCTAGGACATACACTAAAATGCTGAGAATCGGGAGGGTGGGATTGTGGGTGTGGTTGTTGGTCTGTGCTTTTGTGTGTATTCCAAGGTGGGGTTTTATTTTGCTTTGAATGCTTATGACTTTTGTAAGAGGGGAGCAAATTAAATTGTTTTGGAATGAAAGGAAGATTGGTTGTCTCCAGGAAGTGGAACTAAAGTGCTGTGAGCTGGGATGGGAGGGGATATTTTTTATAGCACATTTTTTGGTCTCATTCATTCATTTATTCATTATTTTTTGTTTGTTTGTTTTTGGTCCCTTTTAAATTTGGAAGAATTTGAATATATTACCAATCTCCAAAAATGATCATATAAAATTAAACAGAAACGGGGGAGGCATTTAGGTCCTGGTTGGGTTGTACAGAATTGCCCAACACACTTAATGCCTGGGAAGGGACTGGGGACCCATGTCCTGGGTAGTCCCATAGAAATGACGCACGGCACCCACACAGGGTGGAGTAGTGTCAGGGCTGCTCGCCAGGCAGGCCCATGTCACAGTCCCCATGACAAGCCTGGGTGTGGTTGTACGACCTTTGAGTGTCAGATTCTGACCAGGCGCCCAGTTGGTGTTGGGCCTCTTGGTCCTGCAGAGGACATAAATGCCACCAGCCTCTGAGGAGGTTACAGCCTAGAGTTCCCACGTAAGAAACAACAATAGCAAGAAAGACAATGGAGCACTTTCTGTCTGCAAAGCAAGAGATATTGCCCCAGGTGCTTTAAAGACACCATCTCAATGGCTCCTTTCATCCCTGTGAAGCAGGTGTGAGAGGCATAGTCCCTCCCCAAAGCTGGAAAGTGGCTCTAAAGTCACATTTTCTCTTCTGTGAGATAAATTCTGGCTTGAAGCTGAGATGAAGACGCATCCCAGGGCTGAGCCACATGGTCTTGAAGCATGAGGTAAACCGTGGGTGAAGGGCCCACCTTAGGCCAGGTCTCCAAGGTCAAAGAAAAGTAGAAAATAGAGACCCTGACTGAACCAAGTGACATCCTGTCCCTCCCCCTGCACCCCCTTCCTCACTTCCATTCATTCAGTCATGGTCTGAAAGCACCTTTAAGAGAAAATGGAAAAGGAAACCAGCCCGGAAAGGTAAGAGACTCATCTGTGGTCACACAGCGTGTCAGCACAGATCTGGGACTAGGACCCAGGTCCCCTATCCCAACAACATGCAAGGGCTCTTTTCCATTCTGTGGTGTCCTCCACACCTCTTGTCTCTGACTTCTCCCTAGTCCTGCTACCAAGGAATGCTTTCATTGGGCATGACCTTGCTCAAAGTCTTCAGTGGCCCCCTACTGAAAGGTCAAGGAGGATGGGTTAGGGTCAGGACTAAACTACTGAGGCCTCCCTGGTCTGCCACCACCCCACCATCTCAGCCCTATTACCTTTTCAACCTTGTCTCCCCCACATCTCTACTCCGGCCAGGCTGGAATTCTCTCTACTCACGCCCACTTCACACCTCCATACTTTTGCAGGTGCTACTGCTTCCTGAATGCCTTTCCCTGCCCCTACTCCACCTAGCCACATCCACTAAGCTCTCTTCCAAGAAGCTTCCCTGATCATCTGCATTGTGGCCTGTCCCACCTCTGAGCTCCAGATCAGATTTTCCAGTTTGCTCTTTGATAGTAATCATCGTGTACTCATGTGTACTGTAAGTTCCTTGAGGGCAAGGCTGAGATACTCGATCCACAGTGGCTATTTTCAAAATAAAAATGGAAACCTATGCTGTTATCAGGATCTACTTCTACTTGCTCATACATTCGTGTAAACAATCTTCCAAAGTCTAAAATGGGTCCAAAATAAAGCATACACTCAAACTCCCTTACTGCACCCCTGGCAGACCTGAGTTGTCAGATGAACCCGTAGGCAGCTCAGAATCCTCATAATAACGCAGGCAGCTACTGCCACCTGGATTTTAGCCCATGAGGTGATTGAAACCTCGGTGTCACCTGAGGGGTGCTCCATGAGGGCAGGGGCTTGTCTATGGAGTTCTTATCCCTAAGACCTAGCACCATGCCAGACACACAGCAGGCTCTCAGCAAGTATGTATTGAATGAATAATCGTCCCTCCTAGAAAAACCAATCACACCTATAAACGTAATGATTCACTTATTTAAAAGATGGGTTGAGCTGGACATGGGATCTGAGTCCTCGATCTGTGACGCTGCAGTTACCAAACCTCCCTGAGCTATGCCTTCCACATCTACAAATGGGTATATTGGTACCTGCTTTACGGGCTTGTCCTGAAGATTAAATGAATTAGTCATTACAGCACCTAGGACACAGCTGACACTCAGTAAGTGTTAGTTTCTGACTTGTTCAGGGAATCAGTCCACCTGTGTTACAGAAATACGAGTTATCTGGTTCAAGTGGAAATGCTCTTACCCAAAGAATGGAGAACGGTTGGTTGCTGGGCGGAGAGAAGCACCAGCTGTGCATCCCTACCCTCTGTGGAACCTGGACGGAGTGGCAAGACCCAGGTTATGTCACCACAGCTGTATCCTCACCATCGAATGTTACAGCACCATTTGTTGGGCTCCTCAATGCTGGGAGCTGTGCTGGGTATAAGGCATAACCCAGTCTCTGTTCCCAGCAGCCCCAGAGTCAGCAGTGAAGCCTCTTGCCCAAGTCCACGCAGCCCCAAGTGATAAGGCTTTGTCCATGAACTGAATGGAGCTGCCTGGGCTCCAGGAGTCTCCCATCTCAGAGGTTTCTCAGCTGGTGGCTGAGGGCCTTCGTGGGTAAGAGGCCCAGCGGGCCAATGGGCTGCACTCCCTCACACTTTTACTCCTCTTAGTCCCACTCAACCCCTTGACTGGACGCACAGGCACTGGCAAGAGACTGTCCTGTGAAGCCGCCACAAAGTGACTTCCTGAAGGGGACACAGCTTATTGCACGGGCTGTGGAATCCCAGCCTGCCTGGGCTCAAATCCCTACTCAGACCGGTGACCTTGGGCAAACGATCTCACCTCTCTGGGATTGTTTCAACACCCGTGAGATGGGGAGAATGATTTCACTTTGTAGTTGTCAGATAAAGTACTTACTGCCTAACTCACGGGAAATGCAAACCAAATTTGAACTGTTGTATACCCATCCACATGAAATGTTGCATTATCCCAGTGGGAAAGATGCATCCAGTACTCTTCTAAATGTGATCGAAGATCGAACATACAGAAACGGCCTTTTCTGTGCATCCTTTCTGGACCGTAAGTTTACGTGGGACTCTGCCTGAGACGGTTACTGTGGAAGCTTCCAACACGAGAGAAGCTAACATCCTGAGAAGCCCCACTACTGTGATGGCCCAGCCACCTGGGCCCTCGCCTCCTGCATTCTTTCCCTCAGATCCTATACTTCTCCAAGTGCCACCTGCAGCAGAGACCTCTAAGCAGGGGACATTTGTTAAAAATACAGACCCCAGGGGTCCGCTCAGCCTTCATGCACCCAACTTACCTCTCCAGGTGATTCTGACACAAACAACAAAGTAAGCAATACTGTTTCACTCCTTCCTGACCCAGTTTCTTCTCAAATCCAATGCCTACGATGTGCTAGGCATGAGGCTTTCCATCCCTCGCCTCCTTTAAAGCTGTTGTGGTTGTGACAGATAAGGAGACAGAGGCTCAGAGGTATGCTATGGGCCCAAGATCACACCTGTAAGTTGCAGAACTGGAGTTCAAACCCAGAACCTGCCTGCTTTCCTCATGCAATGGTGTACCTTCCCATTAACGTGGCTGGTGGCACCCTGGATCTGGTCCTGGGTCTCATTTTGTAATCCCTGGTGAAGGTGGGCCAGAGGCACGGGAGGAGCATCTGCACACAGGCAACCTGGGGTAGGTGAAAGTCAGCAGTTCAGAGAACAGCTTTAAAAGTGTGTATCAGCAGTGAGCCTGGGGAGTCCGTGGAGGTTTATGGACACCCTGGGTCTGAGGTCACCATCACAGATATGGGCTGTGGGTGACTTAAGCAGGAAAGGAACTTATTCAAGGTCACTGGGTAGCCCACAGTCCTGAAGAATCAGAGAACCCAGCTTGGAAATCTCATGGCCTTAGCCCCCATGTTGGAGCACTGACACGGCAGCCAGTCTCCGTGGCACCCAGGCTTGCACTGGCTGGTTCGTACCCGGTAGCATCAGCCCCTATCTACAGTTTACAGATGAGAAAGCTCAGGTGCAGGAAGATCACAAGGCATGTGACTGTTGAATCCAGGTCTATCAGACACCTGAGCCGGGGCTCCTGACCACCAAGACATCCGTCATTGCTTTTTGCTTCTTGTGACTGAGACCAGCCCACGCAGCCAGGCTGCACACTTGCCTCTCCCCTGCCTCCTGCCTGCCTCCCAGCTCAGAGAAAGATGACTCCTCATATCCCTGGGAGGGAGAGAGAGCTGGTATTAAGACCCTATTTTAAAGATGGGGAACCTGAGTATGGGTTGGAGGGGGTTGTCTGGCTCACGGAGCAGCAGGGCTGGGGGCTCTCCCACTGGGCTTCTCTAGCTGACTCTGCTCCACACCTCGGGGATTCCTGGCCACCCTTCTCAAGGCTGCTTGGCAAGCCAGGTGGGAAAACCCTCCTTGTTCCTACCTTTGCCTGGCAAAGAGTCAGCTTCTGGGGAAGGCGGGGATAGTGGTGGTGGTGGTGATGGTGGTGGCTATGGGGGAACTTGAGCTGGAAAAAGAAGGCGGAGAGTATTCTAGAATGTATGTTCAAAGCCCCACTTTCAGTGTCTGAGTTGCTTTGCCCAAGAGTTGCCCTTCTTCACAGTTGGAGCAAATGTCCTCAGGCCCCCACAGCCAATCCAGAGATAACTCTTCCAGGCCCCTTCTGCGACTACTTGTTTCAGCAATTCTTTCCTAGCTGGGCACAAAACACACGAGATTTGTGACACATCCTCCTGGAGAGTCAATTTTATAGATTTTATGTGAAGCATTTATTATTTACGAACACCTCTTCCCGGTATTCACAGTTCTCAAACTTACTGTGCACTATCTGCACCACCCAAGATAGCTGCTGGTGCCGCAGACACGACAGCTACTTTCCAGGCACCAGGGAAAAGAAGCAGAACAAAAGCAAACCTCCCGCTGAGTCGGCCTCCTCTAGGAAGCCCACCAGGGAGTTCAGGCGGACTTCAACTTGCTTAGTCAGGTGACAAGAATTACACGGCCACACAGCTGCATGGAAGGCTGGGAAGTGGAGTCTGCATGGAAGGCTGGACACGTTGTCAGATAAGATTAAGGTTCTGTTCTGAGGCGAAAAAAAAAAGGAGCATGGACATCGAGTAGGCAGCAAGCAGTCTCAGCCACTCGTGCTGAGAAACGCTAAGACCTAACGCTGAGGAGTCAGAAGGCCAACTCAGCCTCAGCCTAGCTGGAAGACTCTTCGCTCTACTCTTTGATGAATTGGGGTGGGCAGATTTGAGAGCAGAAGCTTGGCAAAGAGGGGTTTTGGAGAGGCAGGTTGGAGGGGGCTTATTCTAAGATGTGTGTGCTACAGGAGCACGACGTATTCCTAATATGTCTTTGGAGGTGACTTTATTTGTGATGACTTTGGGGCAGTTGATGGAGATTATGGGGGCACCCAAGCCCCCCACCCCTGCCCCATCGTAATGAACAGATCAATTGTTCTGTGTAACAAGATGTGGGGGTTCCTGTGGTGGTTTACAAGACTGGTAAGCAGAAAGAGGGGAACAAAAAAGGCAGGCAGAGTGTAATGGACAGAGGCCAGCAGGTCTGTGACCTCCAGAGAAAATCTCCTGGGAGCGTGAAGGCAGCAGAGAACAGGGTTAGGCTTTGACACTGAGAGGTGAGGCAAGCCCCAGTTCCTTCCCAGATCTTCAGTCCACACCCTCTGTTGACAGGAGGTTGGCTCTTGTACCTCAAACACAGGTCAAGTCAAAGCCAACCTGTGGACACAGATAGCTCTCTTCCAGGGGTGGCGGTGGGAAGGAAGCACATCCAAGGCCGCTGGGTCCTGGTCCTGCCCAGCGCAGAGACATGCTGCTAACGCTCGATTCACTCTCCAGAAGTTCCCAGTTAGCAGCCTCAGTCTGGTGGCACAGTTCCCCTTCCGAGCAGAGAAATGGGGGAGAGGGCAGCAGGAAGACAAAAGCATCTAGAGATCACGAGGTGTCTCATTAATCTGCATGGGCTTGCCATGTGCAGATAAGACAAACTGAGCTGCGGAGGGGTCGAACAGCTCTCCCACAGTAACCCAGCCAGCCAGAAACACGGCTTGGGGAAGGAACCGCATCTGTCTTCCTAAGCCAGCAGAGGAGGGAAACCGGAGCACGGAGAGGGAAGGCCTTGCCCAAGGTCACATGGCAAGTCAGTAGCAGTCAGGATGCGAGGACTCCATCCAGATCCCCGGCTCTTCCAGCTAGCTGCCAGCCTGGGAAAGCTGCCCAACCCTTTCACCCACTTTTGCCTGGTGTAGGGGGAGGAGAGGTGGTTGTAAGGAGAGGCAGCATGATCTGCTGAGAAATCCACTCAGGCGCAGACACTAGGGGCTGAACTAGTCCCCTCTGCACCCCAGGTGGGAGTTGACCTGAAAGTAACAATACCTCTGAGGACAGGGAGACTCACAGTGGGAAGCCGGACATGGTGCTGCTCGGCCTCCTGTACGAATGATCTCATTGAACCCTCATGAGGCCCTGTGAGGTGGGCACCTCTGCTGTTTTCTGTTTTCCCAGGGAAGAAACTGAGAGAAGTAGGATTGAGGCCCCAGGATTTGCAGTCCAGTGTTCACACTCCCCAGGTAGGTAGGTGCTTTAGGCAGGAGGGCCCTGGCTGAGCACTCATAAAGGAGGGGTGAGGAGTGTGGGGGGCGCCCAGAGCCCGGATGCTCTCCCAGCCTGGACTGGAGCCGCTGCCGCCGGATTCCCCGAGCAGCCAGAGCAGGAAGGCAGGAACAATGGGCAGCCAGCGGCGGTGGGGTGCTTGGTTCCGGAGGCAGGGTGGAGCCGGCTGTGGGAGACTGTGGGAAGGAGGATGCTGCACAGAGATTAACCCTGTAGGCCAGGACCTGAGTCAAACGCCTTACCCAGGTTATCTCATGAAATCCTCCCCTTATCCCTATTTTAGCCCCATTTTAAATGAAGAAATTGAAGCACAGCTTAAGTAAAATGCCTAAGGTAAGTAAGAGGTGAAAGTGAGATTTGAACCTAAGCAATCTGGCTCCAGATCCTGTGCTCTTAACAACCATAAATTTTGCACACACACACACTCATGCTACATATATTTTTTCTCATAATTTTCATTTTTCACATCATTGAGAGCTTTCTATGTCATAAATATTGTTCTCAGTTACCATCCTTGTTCAAAGTCCTACCATGCTGGGAAGATCTTGTCATGTGCCCTGCCCCCACCCCATACATCTTTCCCACCTGCTGAGGGGCCTGGATTTCCACCACCTATGTCCTGTCACTGAATTCAGGTATGCTTTCTCTAAACTGGTGATGAGAACAGTGACACCAAGGGTTGTCTGGTGTGTGCTTAATCCTCTCCTAATCTCCATCAGAAACCCCTCCACCACCCCATGAGATGTACCACCTAGATACAATGTGCTTATTATGCAAATGAAGCTTTAGGACAAGCCCCTCCCACTGCCGATCTGATTGCTGCACCCAAGCCCTTCCCACAGAGAATTCCCCCGACAGCCCAGCTGGAGAGTTCGTGCTTGCTGGGTTCCGGCTCTGAACACCAGCTGTGGAAACGCAGCAGAGAAGTCTGGAAGAATCAAACCTGGGAGGCTGTTGCTGGCAACCATTCTGCCTCCAATGGGAATGGCAGAGCTGGGGGAGGAGAGATCAGAGCCGGTTGATGCAGCTTAATCCCTCTAATCCAGCTGTGCCTGATCCCAACTGCCTACTCCTAGGCTTTGAGGTTCAAGAGCCAATGAAATGCCTTTTTCACTCAAGCCACTTTGAGGTGTTTTTTGTTGCTTGGGACCAGAAGACTCTTGACTGTTTTGCTGGATTTACTTGATTTGATGGCCTCGCCAATGGTAAGATGATTTTTAAAAGGACAATTTGTCTATTGAATGACAACTTCTGAATAAAAGCAGCAGCATAGGAGGAACGCCCCTTTAAAAACTGGTAACAGTATCTTTATTTATACAATTGCACATCGTGGTTTCTTTTGGTGATCTGATCAAAATTCTTCACATTTAGAGTCTAAACTTTCTTCGGATGGATTTGGTAATTTTCACTTCTAATTGCGTTGCCTGGCCAGTGATAACCTTCTGTATACTTGATAAGCTTTTATCTCCACATGGCACCATTTTAGAAGTCATTTTAAGTGAAACTTGGGATCTGGTAAAATTCCATTAGGCTTGATCACAGCAGACAGTCAAACACCTAGGTAGCCCTTTGCTGGCTGGCTGGCACCTTCCTTCAGTGTCAGCTGTGGGGCACATCCTCATTCCGGAAAAGTTAGATGTGTGTGTGGTGGGGCAAGTGTGGTGTGTCAGATTAGTTATGATCCTAATTGTCATTTCCTGTGAGTCAGGCCCTGAACTAAGCAGAACAGAGGTATGACAAGGGCCAAGCAAGTAACATCACCACTCTGAATCTCAACTGCCACCTCTTTAAGTAATAATAGCAGCTTCAAAGTTGTTGGGAAGATTTAATGAAAGAAAAATTAATGTAAAACTCTTAGAAGAGAGTTGGCATGTTAAGAACAAAACCATTTTGTTTCATTCTCACAACTACCCTTTGAAGTCAACATGATGACCCTACTTTATGGTTTAGGACACTGAGAACAGGGACAAGAACTGGCATGTCCAAGGTCACTCATCTGGGAAGGAGGGGGTGGATTTGAAACCCTAAGCCAAATTTACACTCTTAACCATATGCCATCTGGACTTTCGGCCAGGCTTTGGGCTCCTAACCCTAGATGTGCAGGAGAACTTGGGGGTGCAGTTCTTAGACATGGGGCAAGGAAAAGTCATACTCATCAGCCAATCTCACTGACCAGACTACTGTCTCATCCTGGTCTGTGGAATCCTGGACCTTTGAAAACTCCAGAGAGGGAGCTCCATGTCCATATAGTCAGTGACAGGACTTGAGCTGGAACCCCTGTTCCGATTCCTCACATGGTCCTCATGCTTCACTGCCCTCCCCTGTAGAGATCTCTCCTAGCATCCCATCCTCCACGAAGCCCTCCCTCCTTGACCACTCTGGTCCACATCCTTATGCCTGGCTCTGGCAGTCTCAATATTTACTGGTATTTCAGGCATGAACTTTGGAGTCTGGCCGACCTTGAGTTTAAATCCTCCTTCTGCCACTTACTGTGTCATTTTACCTCCTCATTGAGCCTCAGCTTCCTCACTTGTAAAATGGGCTACAAAAGCCCATCTCATGAAGTTGATGTGAAATTTCAGATGAGGTCAGCCTGATGTGGAGTTAGCCTTCATGCACCAGCTGTTTTCTGTCCCTCCCCACCACCCCATGTAACATAATTACTGTCAATAATAATCACAAAATAATAAGAATAATGGTCAGAAAATACAGATAGCGAAAATTTTCTTTTATTGGACTTCACATATATATAATTGCAGCAGTGAAAAGTAACAAACTAAACAAATACAATATCAAACTACCAGAAAAACAAAACAAAACAATAATGAATACTTTTAAGTCACATTAATGTCGTTTTTGGAAAAAGAAAAAGCAACACATTAATAAACACTTGCAGGAGGGTGAGCCCATGAGGTTGAGTGTGATTTGCACACAGAACGACAGCGTGGGGTCACTCCAGTTCTGTTTGCTTCTCACAACCGCAGTGCTGTCACTGCTTGTTTCACACTTGCTGTTTAAACGCAGGCGTGCGTGGAACGCCGGATGGAGACCCACCTGTGTCTGAAGTTGAGTTTAACCACTCCAAATTGTTACCAGAAATGCCAGCAGTTGGGGTGTGTTGGGAGCCAAGTGTATAATGAAGTTCTCGGTATTAACTGCCATATGGAATGCAGTGTTTATTACAGGAAAAGTAGTTTTAAAACGTGCTGATGTATTATTAAAACATAACGATTAGCTGCAGTGATTGTTCAGAACTGGGACTCACAGAAGATTTTTACGAGGAGCAATTTAATTGCAGTTGGTTAGAATTGCCAATGCCGAGTGACAATAAAAAGGAGGCCACTTTTAGTGGTTTCGTTACTGCCTCTAAACTCTTGACAATGTCAAGATGGACTTCCCTCTGCTCACACTCAGTACTCCACTGTGCTCAAGTTATGGTGTCATTCTGATGATCCTAACCAGACGTCACCATTGGGCATCCCCAGAAAGGGGTGAATAAGTGAATGAAGGAGGGAGCCCCAAAGGGAGCCACTGCTTCTAAGTCCTAGGCCTACCTGAGTTATCACATGCTGTGTGTCTTTAGAGACGTTACACTTTCTCTGTGCTTCAATGGGATGGGTCATTCTTTCCCTGCTTTACTCAACCTGGATGAGGAAACTATCAGGCCTAGGGATAGAAACGAGCGAAAAAAGCATGTTTGCTCCAACTCTGGGTACTCTCTAGGAGTTAACCCATGCTAGTGCTGGCTGAACCAGGCCCACCTCCCCTGCTCCCACTCCTGCTCCAGTTGCCTAGTTATCCTTAGGCCTTTGATGTTCTCCAGGGGCCTCTTATGTGGAGGGGCTGATCTCTGATCCTCCGGATGACCTCCAATTCCCAAAGACCCTATGGCTGCCACTGTGGCTACCTCTTTTCCCAGCCTTCCCAGTGTCCAGCTGCTGCAGAGGCCCTAGAGCTCGGGTTGGGGCCTGAAACATCTTTTTTCAGTCCTGTCACTCAGCTTTCTCTTTTTTCCAGTGGACTGTGCTGCAGCTGAGGTTGGTTAGAAAGAAGCCTCATTCCCTGCCTGGAACCTCTGTTCCCTTCCCACTTTTAATCTGATGGCTGTTGTACCCCCTGCAGGGCTGTGGGGAACTGGGCTGCCGAATGTATACCAAGTTTCGGTTCCTTTAGCCAAGGGTACAGACCTAAGGGAAGCAAGGTGGCCACAGGGCAAGAGCAGATCCAGCAGGTTATGGCTCAGCTTCTTTCCCCAGGTTTTCCCTGGGGAACCTCAGAGTTGTTACTTTCTCTGAGTAGGTAGGATCCTTCCAGAGCAGAGAAAAAGGACAAGTTATCGCAATACCACAAAGCCTTTTACTGATTTTTAATTGAGACATAATTGTCATCTGACATTTTATTAGTTCCCAGGGTACAATCTGATTCAGTATTTGTACATATTGTGAAATGATCACAATAAGTCTAGTTAACATCCGTCACCATACAGTTACAAAAATTTTTTTGTGATGAGAACTTTTAAGATCTACTCTTTTAGCAACTTTCAAATATACGCACGGTACTTATAGAGTCGTCATGCTCTACATTACTTCTCCATGGTTTACATACGTGTAAGTTTGTACTTCTTAACTCCCTGCCCCTTTCACTCACCTCTCACCCAGTCCTCCTCGCAACCATTGATCTGTTCTCTGTATCTATGAGCTTGGAGTGGGTTACTTGTAGACAACATACAAGTGGGTCTCTTTAAAATATTTTTATTTATTTATTTTTGGCGAGGCAACCCTTGGTTGACCTCACAGACTGCAAGGACCTTGTCAGCTTATAATTCCTTATTTAAAAAAATTTTTTTTATGCCTACAGCACCTGGTCTTCCTAGGTGGTCTCCCATTCAAGTAGTAACCAGGCCTGACCCTACTTAGCTTCCAAGATCAGACGGGATCGGGCTTGTTCAGGGTAGCATCATCATAGACGATGGGTCTTTTTAAAAAATTCACCGTGATAATGAATTTTAATTGGTCCTTTAATTGGTATATTCACATTTAAAGAAATTATTGATACAGCTAGATTAATATCTACCATGTTTGTAACTGTTTTGTATTCATTCCACTTTCTCTGTTTATTTTATCATCCTCTCTTTTTCTGGTTTTAATTTTGATTCTATTTTCTTTCCTCTCAGCATATTAATCGCTCCTTTAAAAAAACTGTTATTGGTTTTTCTAGTGTGCAATATATGTTTACAACTAATCTAAGTCCACTTTCAAATAACACTATCCCACTTCGTGGGTAGTGCAGGTGCATCATAACAGAGTATTACCAATTCCTCCCTCACACCCCCTATAATATTGCTGCCATTCATTTCACTCATCCATAAGCTGTAATCACCGAGTCATTTTTGCTATTATTATTTTGAACAGTTATCTACATGATTAGGCAGGTATACAAAGATCTTATTTTACTTTCATTTCTTCCTTCTCTGATGCTCCTCCTTTCTTTATGCAGATCTGAGTTTCTAACTTATTTCATTTTCCTTCTGCCTGAAGAACTTTATATTTTTTGCTAGGTAGATCTACTGGCAACAAATTCCTTAAGTTTTTGTCTGTTTAGGAAAGACTTTATTTTTCTTTCCCTTTTGAATAATAATTTTGCTGGATATGAAATTCTAGGCTGGTGGGTTTTTTTCTCCAACATTTTAAATATTTCACTCCACTCTCTTCCTGCTTGCCTGGTTTCTGATGAAAAGTCCAGTGTAATTGTCACACTTGTTCCTCTACAGGTGTTTCTGTTTTTGATGTTGTTTACCTTTGGCTTCTTTCAACATTTTGTTTTTTGTCTTTGGTTTCCTGCAGTTTGTGATATGCTTAGGTATAGATTTTTTTGGTGTTTATCCTCCTTGGTATTTTCTGAGCTTCCTGGATTTGTGGTCTGGTGTCTTTCATAAATTTTGCAAAACTGTCAGCCACTACGACTTCAAATATATCTCCTGCTTCTTTCTCTCCCCTTTTCCTTCTGTTTTTTTTTTTTTTTTCATTACGTATATGTCACACCTTCTGTAAATGCCCCCAGAGTTCTCAGGTGTTAACACCTCTATCATTTTTATCTTTTTCTTTTTTTTTTTTGTGGTGAGAACAATTAAGATTTACTCTTAGCTACTTTCAAGTATAAAACTTGTGCCCCTTTGCAGTCACAGGCTTCAGACAAGCACGAATCTAATTTCTGTCACTATGGATTAGACTTGTCTTTTCTAGAGTTTCAGATAAAGAAAACCATACAGAACATACTCTTTGGTAAGTCTGCCTTCTTTACTCACTATATCTGTAAAATTAATCCATACCATTGGGTATATTGGCAGTCCATTCCTTTTCACTGCTGAGTAGTATTCCATTATAATTCTGTCTGTGCTTTCATTTGGATTGTCACTATCATCTGCTCTCACCTGACAGACACCAAGAGCCAACAGACCACAGCTGCTCCCCCTACCACTGCTGCTGCATTTCTGCTCTCAAAATCCCCGTTCTTTGATTTAAGAGAGGAAAATGTTGATGCATCATTTAGTACTCATTTCAAAGCATGGGCAGGATAAGATTTTAGACTAAAAGGATAGCTTCTTCTGGATTCTTGAATTGATCTGCTCCATCATATACTAATTACACGCTCAGACCAAAGTACATAAAAAAAAGTCATTCTCTTGCCAGGGAATTTTACGGGTTTGTAACGTTAGTCTTGTATTGCTGTCTGTATCTTATGAGTTAGTAAATGGAATACACATACATTCATTGTCATCACATGCAAGGACAACTACCAGATCGCTGTCCTGCACAACTATTTCCATCTTGCATGCTGACTATCTGATGGCTTGTGATTAGTTGAGTAACTCACTAAATAGTCTTATCTACTTCCCTAGGATGAGAGGACACATGGGAAGATGTCTAAAAGTGATACATCAAGATGCAGCAACATAAAGTAAAATTCTTAGAGAAGCTTAATGTTATTTTCCACTGGATTGTCTTTTTCTTTAGAATTGTCTCTGTATTTACGATAGAGACTTTTGTTATATTTTGCAATTTTTTCCCTCTCCATTATGGTCCATCCTTTAACTTTGTTTATGGTATCTTGTATGACAGAGAAGTTGCCGTGATTTTTTTCTCTCATTTTTTTGGTGCTCACATCTACTAAGGTTTTGTTTGTTAATCAAGACTCTTACCACTCAAAGGTTTACTTTAATCTTTTTTTCTTTAAAAAAAATAAAACCAGTATAAGCAATTAGTGCAATATGGTGGTGACTGTAAGAAGAGAGAACTAAGAATTTTAAATAGTTGTCCTTAAGGAGTGGTCTGGAAGTGAGGAGGGCCAGCCAAAGAACTGCTGCTTCCCTGTTGTGACTCTTTCCCTCATAGCTCAGCCTGAAAGTTACACTGATAAAGTATATCTTGAATCTGACCACTTACTACCCTCATTTCTACCAATAGCTGGCTCACTGGTATCCTGCTTCCACCCCTACCCCAGTTTCGGTTATCATTTCTATGAAATAAACCACTTCAAAACCAATTTATTAAATCTCATAATTATGTGGTTTTCCTGAGCTGAAGACGTTCATCTGTTCATGTGATATTGCTGGGGCTGTGGACATCTGTGGGTTCGACTGGGCAGAATGTCCAGGTGGCTCACTCAACTTGGTGCTGGCAGTTGGGTGGGTCCTCATCAGCTGGAACTGTGGGCTATGGGCCTCAATTATCCTCCATGTGGCTTCTCTGTGTGGCTTGGACTCAAGAGCAAGCATTCCAAGAGGAAGTAGAAGCTGACAGTCCTCTTAAGGACTGGCTTAGAAGTTCCATAACATCCCTTCCAGTGCCTGTTCATGGTCAAAGCTGTCAGGAGGCCACCCCAGACTCAAAGGAAGTAGAAGAATTGTGGGGGAGGGAGGTCATCTTTGGAGACTAGCTACCATGACCCCCCCCTTCAGGTAATTTTCCAGTTTCCACAGACATACTTTGAAAACAAATAGATATTAGTCCTTTGCAGAAATCCACCGATGGCGTTATTATGCTCACTACAGCTGTAACATTAATGCCCTACCTTACCTGGCCCCTGCCTAAGTCTCTTCAAGCCTCTGCTCTCCCCATACTGGTTTGTTTTCCCAGCACCCCTAACTTACCACCCCTTCCAGTGGGCTGGAAGCCATTGCACTTGCTGTTCCATCGCCTAGAAGTTTTCCTCGTCTTAAATTGGCTATTTCACTACACTCCCTGCTTACATACTCTGGAGAGCTGACATTTATTTATTTGTGTTTTGGGTCTCCACTACCATGCAGGATCTTTGTAGGCAGTGCCTTTCTCTATCCTATCCTGGATTCACTCCCAGCACCTAGAGCAGCACTGACAACAGGGATGCCATACCATAAATATTCTATGGTTAACTAAATTTATTTTGCTAAATCTTGGGCATGTGTTGCATTGAGAAATATATGAATTCCAAACTAGGAAAAACTACAGTGGTAATTAGCAGACAGATACAATAATATACCAGTCTTACGTACCCACTGGCAAGTATCTCTACCTTCCTAATAAAAGATAACAGCTGTGTTCCTGTGTGTACTTTGGGGCAGCTGCTGTGGCAAGCCCAGCCTCTGACGGGTCCGTAACCAATCTGCCCTATGTATGTATGGAACTCGGGGAACTAATCAGACACACTCTGGGTAGAAGCCAGGGGAGTGCTGCCCTGGGCATTTTAATTTTAATCCATTTTGGTATCAGCTGTCCCTCATTACCTATCTCCCTGAATTTAATTAGAGGGCTGACTGAGAATCCCTAAACTGTGGTTCCTGAGAAGCCAGTTTAGTCCAAGGTTGTCAACCAAAGTGAACCCACATTTATCCAGGGAGCAGGTGCATCTTAAGAGAAGAATTCTTAGCAGACACACATCCCATATGTGTCAAAGATAAATCTAAGTCCAAGACAAAGTTAATAAAGCCTGTTCATAAACTTGCAGCAAAAAAAATCCTTCTCCTATCACCTTTGTTTTAGCAGGGGTTCAAAGGTGTTAGGGAGTACTGAAATACTGACACAGTCCACAGAAAAATATCCTATCAGGGTGGGATTTGTGGAGAGGGGGAGAGGTTAACAGGTCTAGCACATTTGGCCATCCAAGGTTAGCTGCAAAGAGGCAAGCAAGCAGTTTGGGGACATTTCGAAAGAGGAAGAGGTGGAGGGTTTTTTGTAGCCAGCCATTTCCTGCAACAAGTGGGGGGTCAATAGAATGCCTTTTTGTAGTCAAACTGTCATCATGGTTAATAGGGAGGGAGGGTGTGAGTAGCTACCGTAGCAGAAAGCTTCTCGTATGACCACCGAATTTAAAATAATTACAATTTTAGAGTTGGAAGTTATCTTAAGTTCTTCTGGTCACTCTGACCCAACATCCATGCCCCAGCCACCACAAGTCCATTCAACAAATGGAAAAACTCAGAAACAGGGTAATTTGATGTCTAAGCCTGAGCAGAGGTCAGAAGCAGAATTAGAAAATCTTCCTGAAACCTAGGACTGTGACTATAATCATCATGTTCAGAAATAAAAAAGGAAAAAAAAAAATAAAAGTATCAACATAAGCCAGTTCCAGCTGGGCCCACTGGTACCCCCACTTCTTTAATAATAGATCTGTGATCCCGTTCTGGAGCTCAGGGGCTCTGGGTTTGGGAAGCCTGGGCCATTCCCCATCCCTAGTGGGAAATGGAGGAGGTGTGTCTCAACTAGTCCAGATCAGTCACTTCTCCAGATTTAATTCTGGCCAATGAACATGAGGACAGAGTGGTGGGTGGGAGGGTGTTAGGAAACATTGTGTAAGACTTTGAAATAGGTTCTCCTCCTTCATGATAACTGAGTGTTCCATCTAAGCAGGTGGACTCCTGGGTCATCTCTACCTTTCACTCTCTTTAAGCTACTTTACAATGATGTAAATTGAGGGCAACTGATAAACGCAAATCGCAACCAGTAGAACGTCACTGATTATTGTTCTGTGGATACTGAATGATTTTGCCAGTTTTGTATCAATTTCATTTTTGCCTTCCTACTGGGGATTATTATACAGCAGGTCCTTGAATAATGAATAATGTGGTTTTGTTAAAACATTGAGGAAAAAAAACTGATTCCCAGCCGGGACCACTGTTTGTGTGGAGGCTGCACACTCTCCCCATGTTTGTGTGGGTTTCCTCCCACATCCCAAGAGGTGCATGTTAGGTGGTATCTAAATTGCCCAAGTGTTTGTGTAGGTGAGTGGGAGAACGTCCTATCTAGGTGAAGTCCCACCTTGTGCTCTGAACTGCCAGGAGCGGCTCTGACCACCTGGGACCTCTGAACTTGGTAAAGTGGGCTGGAAAAAATGATCCTACTTGTTTTTATTCATCTTTTTCTTTTTTTTATAAATTAATATTTCTGCCTACAGCACCGGGCCTTCCTAGGTGGTCTCCCATCCAAGCACTAACCAGGACCGAACCCGCTTAGCTTCTGAGATTAGACATCGGGCTTATTCAAGATGCCATGGCTGTAGACCATGGACTGTGGTTCCCCTGGGGCATGAACCCAGGACCTTCTCTGTGTAAACCAGACATGCTAACTGCTGCGCTATGGAACCACGTCCTATTCATCTTTCTCAAATATAAGTATAGCTCACATTTATTTCAATGTTTAATGTCTGTTAAAAGTATTTTGAGTGTTTAGAAGTTTGGTGATGTTTTTGTAACCAGAAATATGAAGAATTTAACTCTGGCTTATAGCAATTAAACTCTAGTATAATTGGTTTCATTACACTTTATTTTGTTTTAAGTTGTAGTTTCCCACAACCTATGGACAACATGAAGAGAGGGCTTACTATGTATTTATTTGCTCTGTGTATTCTTTGAACCAAAAAAAATGTCTTGCTGGTTCGCTCATTAATGAATTAATGAAATAAAATCTTTAACCTGTTCATTTTTGTACTTGAATTGTGATTTCAGTTAAAAAATTTTATCCTTTAACAAACATGGTAGTTAAATAAATTCAATACATTCATTTGAGTTACTTACAGCCCTCTTAAAATAGTTATAAAGACCATATGGCAACATGGACTAATACTCTTGATAAAATATTAAGCGGGGAAAAAAGCAGAATAAAAAATTTGTACTAGGCTATGATTAAAATGAAAAATTTTAAGTGTCTAGGACAAGGGTTGAAATGGAAAGAAAAAGACATCAAGGTCTGCTTTGTTATGATGGTATGACAGACGCTGGAGATTTTTAAATCCCGATTTGTTTTTATTCTGTTCTCTGTTACACATTAAAGCTTAAACAGAGGACCTATGTGAGTTTTCTACTGCTGCTTTAACAAATATATAAAAAAAAACTTGGTGGCTTAAAACAATACAAATTTATCATCTTATCATTCTGGAGGTCAGAGTCCATCCAAATTGAGTCTCACTGGGCTAAAACCAAAGTGTTGGCAGGGCTGGTTCCTTCTGGAGCCCACAGAATTCATTCCCTTGACTTTTCCAGCATCTAGAGGCCACCAGCATTCCTTTCCTCCATCTTCAAAGCCAATGGCAAAGGCATCTTCACACATCTTTTTGTACTTACATCTCTGATTCATTTAAGGGCCCTTGTGATTACAATGGACCCATCCAAGTAATCCATGATAATCTCAGGGTCCTTAAGGTAAATGCATCTGTAAATTCCCTTTTGCCACGTAAGGTAACATGTTCACAGGTTACAGGAATTAGGATGTGGGCATCTGTGGCGGGCATGGTCCTACCTCTCAAAGACCCCTGTTCCCGATCCATAGGATTTTCCCGAACTTAAGTTCAATGAGAACTTACAGCTTCCCTATGTGCCTGAGTGAAGGTACCACAGTGAGTGCTGAGTGTAAGAGGACACAGTGTAGGTTCCTATTTAAATTAAATTCTGTAACACTATGGTAGAAAAAAAATAAAACAACTGCTGCCTCTGGCAGCGGGTGAGGACTGGCTGGGAAAGTAGATAAGGAAACTGAGATGATGGCAATGATCCTATCTTGATACTGATAAATATTAATTCTAATAATATGTATTTGGGAGGAACTGTAGTGATGTCTGCCATTTATTCTGAAATGTGATATAAAAGGATGGATTGATAAGATGGATGGATAAATATGTGATTAACAGATATAGTAACATGTTTATGGTAGAAGCTAGGTGGTAGGTATGTGGGTGTTCACTGTAAGAATCATTTGTTAACAATTTTTATGAAAGAATTTAGGAGAAAATAAGATATGACCCTGAAACATTACTCTAGTTACTTAAAGAACCTCTCTATTTATAATCAAAGACTCTTCACCAGGGCAGTTTTAGAAAATGTCTAAAAAGTTATGGGAGCATTTTGGGTGGTCTCTGTAAGGAGGAAGGAGAGGAGCATAACCAGCAAATGCAGAACAGGGCCCAGGAAGATACTGCATCCAACCAGCCCATCCACACAGCAAAGGACTTCCACACCAAACGTCACTGAGGAACACCAATTTAAAACCACATCTTCCCTTAGTAACTCTTCAACAATTCGCTGACAGCACACCTCCAACTGGGTTGTGGCTCATTTCTTGAGAGTTGGTTACATCTCCTAATTCTTGGTAACCCCCGAGAATCCAGCATAGTGCTCTACCCAGAGCACATATTTAACAAACATCTGATGATGGGTAAAGGGGTGCTCCCTATGAACCCAGCCTGACCTGTGGGTAGGGTAGTCCCCTCCAGGAGGGAAAATGCAAACCTACTGCCCTACCACCCCCAGAGGCCAACAGGTCAGGATGTCCCTGCTGCTGCAGCTCTTCTGCCAAGACACAACCTCCAACACTATACCCCCACCGTCATACCTCCGACCCCATCCCCCTGCACGGAACAGCAGGGGTCAGCACCTGAAAGTAACCACCATCACACAGAGCTGAGAAAAGCCAGCGTAAAGCACTTTTATTGCAATAATAAAACTTGAAATCATATGTAGTGCGGGGGGTGGGGGTAGGCAGCAATAATTTCTCTCACCAAATCACTACACAGGACAGCAAAGGAGTGAGAGGGGGGAAGGAAAAGCCAGGAAACTTTGAGATCAGCGGGTGGGTGGGAAGGGCGGCTAAGCATCAAAAAACAGGAGATGCTGAAGCTGTGATGACCAGCATCATTTTCTTAAGACAACACTCAAGGATTTGTCATGATGGCTGGGCTTTCATTGGGTGTTAAGTTTCTACAAACAGCACCTTCAATTTAAACTTTCAATTAAAATTCTTAAAATTTAGGAAGTGGAACCTGGATAGCTATGAGATTATAAAAATCCTGAATATCGATTAGAAAAACCACAGAATGGGGGAAAAAAAAGCCAGGCCACGAAGAAGGCTTCGGAGGTCCCTGCTGGCCCAGGGACAGATACCTGTAGTGTCCAACATTGCAGTGAAAACGATTTGCTTTTAAAAGGCAAAGGGTTTAAGGGGAGAATGGGATGGGGCCAGGGAGGCAAGGGCTCTCCCCATCCCTACTTCAGTTTTGGGTAGCGCTCTTAATTCAACCCAAGGACATCTCTCAACTTGGAGAATAATACGGCCCTCAACAGCGCCTCAAATCTGCTATGGCTTTGCAGCGCAGCAGCAAGAATGTTTAATATATAATAGATAAAAATTTCATCCAAAAAAATAAAATAAAATAAAGATTCTTGCATCCCCCCCACACCAATTCCTAGTCTAAAGTTAACCCATTACTTGTGCTGTTAATACTTGACTAACACTTAATTGGAAACCTAGATCCAAAAGACTGAAACTGAATCTTCACCCCAAAACAAAAACAAAATAAAATGAGTAACTTGAGGTTTATGGCATATAGTTTAGGTCAACACACACACACGAGGATAAGGAGAAGAGCAAAGCTGGGTGACAGAACACATTCAGTCGGGGTAGATGTTTATACAAAGAGTGTAGTGGAACATCAGGAAAAGCTCCGCACGAATTCGCATGTGCGCGTCTGGGGGCGCCAGATCCTGCCATGGCACATCTGTTGGGGACAGAAAATTTGTGATTTCCAGTAACTCAGTGCTCTTTGAGTGCTGTGGACAGCCATAAGGCTGGCCACCATAACAAGTCCCTTCCCCAATAGCTGCAAGGTCTTCACTTACACCAAGCTACTACTGTTCCAGCTGGGGAGAGCAGCTGGGCTCAGGCTGGATTGCAAAGTTAGCAACCTCCTGCCTGCTTAAATTGTGGCTTTTTTTTAGCTCTAGGATTAAGTTTATCTTGCTGAGGAGTAGGAAGGGCAGTGTTCCAAGGTGTGGCCTGGGCATCAGAAGAGTCTTACAAGCTTCCCAGGCGACTTAATGTGCAAAGCCCTAAGCTGATATTCCCCATGTAGAACAGACTTAGAAAATGTCTGTTGTCTTCATTCATTCACTTAAACCTGTAACTTTCTGGGTTTGCCCCTAAGTTTTCCTCCAAGACCCTTCTAAGAAGATCTGAAAAGTTCTCTGGCAGTGCGGGGGGGTGGGCGGCACAGGCCAGTGTGAATTAGTAGCCCTTCAACCCTCTCTCTTTTCCTTCCCCACCTTCCATCCTACCAGATTTCCAGAAAGCCTGTTTCCAAATCGGGATAACTCCAAGGCTCCCTCAAACATATTAACATTCAAAGGACTCGACTCTCAAAAGAACAGGAAAGAGGGTTTGGATTAGGTGTAGACCTTTGGGCAGGGAGAGGCATTGTAAAGTGTCAAGGGTTCCCTCCTGGCAGGGAGGACAACTGGAGAAGACAGAGTCATTGAACCTGACCAAGACTGCATGACCAAGTGTGCAGGGCTCAAACCACTGAGAGAAAATAGCTAATAATAATTGTGAAAAGTCCCTCTACTTAAGTCCATAACTAGGTAAGGTTATACCATAACAAACAGGCTGGGCTGGCAGCCACTTGTTGCAGCTTTCAAACAAAAGCACTCTCACCCAGCCCTAACTGTGGCCCTCTAGTCCCAGGAGCAAATGTAGAGGTCTGGGGCCAACTGGAAAGAAGGTGGCAGCATTCATGTGTTTTAAAATTCTACTACCCACATTAAAAGTTATGTGCCACTGGAATAGTGAGTTTGGTTTTCTGGAAATATGAGTAATGGATGGAAAAAAGTCCAGGAAGGGAAAGCAAGAAAGAGGCTCTGGTCCTAGTTTGCCACTACCTGGATGTGACCCTGAGTCAAGCCTTTCTCTCCTGGCCTGTTTCTTCACCTGCTCCACGGGAAGGCTGATTCAGGTCCCTAAGAGCCCTTCCTAGCACTGTCTGAGAGTGTCTTTTACACTTCACACACATCCTCTGGCCTCATGTTTCAACCCACTGATAACAAGCTGGCCTGGCCTTGACTGTCCTGGGCTTGCTCCCTGAGGCAGATGCCCCCGGTGGTAATATCTCTTATATCATCTAATAGGCAGTAACCACAAACTACAGATGAAGGAGGCGCACAAACTAGCACAGGGCAAAGTCATCAACAGTCTTCCTTCTAAAGAACCAAAATGTTGGCACTAATAATTTGGGCTACAGTCCCAATTCACAACTGAGTTTTAGCTTAAGGCACATATAAAAATACTTTGTTTAAATAGCTACCGTCAGTATGGCATCCCCATGAGTTATGTTAAGAACATAAGCCATCCCTTCCCATAGGGTGACCAACTTTTACATTCAAGGCGCACACTACTAACTAAAACTGAAAGTACATCCAACAGTGGTAGGATATAGAGGGTAAAAACCCTGGTATTCTTGGTTCTTTCTGTTACCCATCCAACACTGGGCATAACACTGGAGGAGCAAAGATACTTAAAGGTCCTTCAGCATGAAGTTCCTTACCCAAGAACAGGGAGCTCAGGGAGGAAGCCATTCCTGTCATTCCAGTTTTAGAAGCTCCACGTCAAACACGAGAGTGGCATTTGGAGGGATGATGCCTGGGTGCCCAGTGGCACCATAGGCATAGTCTGGGGAGATGGTCAGTTTGGCTCTCTGACCCACACTCATCTGTGAAGAGAACAAGGAAGAAATAATCAGCTGGACACACTCCCAAATTATCTCCCTAAGGAGCAAAGCTGTTTACCTGTGTGTCCCTTGGCCAAGATGGTGTGACTAAGATATTCCAGTGACTATGCAGTAGCCTGGGCACCAGGCACCCCACTGTGCAGGAAGTGGGGAGTGGCAGTCAGACTGCATGGCCCCTGCATGCATTCCCAGAGGAGTCCAATGGCAGATCAAAACCCCTCTCAATTCCCAAAGTGGTCTGGCCCCTAACCTTTCCACCCAGGTGTTACTGACCTGACCCTAGGCAGCCAACACTCAGAAGAGTCACTACCTAGTTCTTCAGTGGCCTGTCTGTCGAAGGAAATGTGAAGTGGCATCTATGCTCTTGAAAAAGGAGCAATTTGATAAAAACCTCACTTAAAAAAAATGACACAGAATATTATTTGGGGGTAGCCTACTTTTCTGTACTTTCTATATGTATATTCATAGTTCAGAAATACAAAAGTAGTTTAAAAAAGACTGATTTTCTGGGGTACAAAGCAGCATGTGCAGTATGCTACTACTTGTGTAAATAAGAAGTAAATATTTACATATTTGTACCCACCTGTGTAAGCCAGCATTTTTCTATGGAGAGGACAGAATATAGTGGACAGGAAAGAGAGAAAATTTTCACTTTAAAAAATATATTTGTACTGTTTTCATTTTCTAATCAAATACACACGTAAATTTAAATATCTATTTTCTGAAGAGTGAGGAGGTTCTCTGCTTTCTTTCTACCCTTTAACCTCTAAGTTTCCATGTGTGCATTCCTAGCTCTCTGACTCAGCTTAAGAAATGGTGACTAAGGAGGAAGCAGCAGGCTGCAATAAAGTTTTGAAATGCACACAGAAGCCTTGCTTCCTAGAGCTCCCTTCAGAAATGGGGACATGTTGGACCAAGGTGGTAAGACCATTAAAAGCATACGACTTAATCTAATAAAATACAGAACTATCATAATCCTTTTACCCACCAATTCCACTTCTAGAATCTTCTGCTAACAACCCAAATGCCCATTACAAGGATAGTGGTGTAAAAGGCACATCTATACCACAGGTTAGCCACCAGAAAGAATATAGTGGCTTTAAATGTACTAACATGGAAAGATGCCCGAGATACATCATTAGATGAAAAAAGCAAGTTGCCGAAGTAGTACTTGTGGCAGGATTGTATACCTGTAAACATGTAAAGTCAAAACAACAATAATCTCAAAAGAAAGGGGAAAAAGACACAAAATAATTTCCCTTCTTCCTGTGTTGGCTCAAGAAATATTCTGTGGAGAAGTTTAAAAGAAGATATTCTATGTAAGTTTCAGACCACCCAGACTTCTCACAAGTGACAGAGCTGTGATTGACCCCAAAGCACATTGGGTCCAGGCAGGGCTGGGCATCTTTCCAACACCCCAGCATGCCTAGCCAAGCCTGGGATGTGAAATAGGCTGATAACACTATCTTAGTGGTAGTTACGGCTCTTGAAACACACAATTATTGTTCCAGTGCTGGAATAGCCACAGAAGATGAGTTGTGGTGTGAACGATGGTTGGCACGAGAGATGGGGGATGGGCTACAGACCTAAGAGCAGGCCAGACACAAGGGGAGGGGGATAGGATGAGACAGAAACTTTAGAAAGTTGGCGAGCTTTCTAAAGGGAAGTAAATACAAAGACTCTCTCTTTGTACTGCCAAACCTCTGCCCTGCTGGGACAAAAATCCAGACACCTGAGGCTGAGATGGCTTATAGTTTCTGGAAGTTAAGCAATTTATTTGGAGATAAATCAGTGATATTTTATAGAGGAAGTGGAGCCATGTCTATTCTGGAAAAGAGAAAGACAGAAATCTCTCTACTTTGATTAAATCTCCAATTCTCTTTGGTGAAAGGGAAACAAATTAAGTACCCATAAATGAAGGGCCTAATTATAAAGCCCCCTGGGTCTCAGGCCACTGTAAACATTCCTTTATCTGGTTAGTGCCAAGAAAAAATTCCTGGGCTCCATAGAAGAAGAGCATCCAACTGAATTTTTGGCAACCCTGGGTCCCCTATTGTCTACTGGGAATTTCAGTGTTGGCAGAACAAAAGCTGTTTACACAAATGGGGAGGGGAGAGGTGAAGTAACAGATTCAAGACAAACAAGACTTTCTCCATGAATATGACCTCTCAGGAATGATCAGACACAACATGGTCAATAATACAAATACAAATTAAAACTACACCAAGAGAACATGTCACTCATTATACTATCCTGAAGCCAAAAGTTTAACAACACACTGTACTGGCAAAGTCTCAGGCACCTTCAACCGTTGGTGGCAGTTCACAGTGTAATCCCTATGGATGGCAATTTGGCAATATGTCAAAAGACAGTGCACACACCACTGAATCACTCACTTCATTATTGAGAATTTGCCTATGGAACACTTGCACAAATGTAAAATAAAGTCCATATAAGATTAGTCACTGCAGCACTGTTTAGAAGAGCAAAATACTGAAAATGGTTCAAATGTCCATCACTAGGGTACTGGTTAAATAAAGTATAGTACACCCCCCTAAGAAAACACTATGCAGCTGTTAAGAGAGCTCTTTTTTTTTTTTTGGTCCCAGTATATAAAAGTGTCAAAGATGGATTAAGTAAAAAAGCAAGTGCAGAACAATGTGTGTGTATGTGTGTAAAAGTGAAAAAAAAAAGGTATATGTTTTTGTACATGCTTAAAGAAATTCCATAAGAAACAATAACAGGAGTTACTTGTGGAGAACAGGAAAGATAGGATGGAATGGGAGTGAAAGTTTTCACTTGCACCTTTTTTGATTTTTGAACCATACAGACGTCCTACCATAAATAAAGTTTAAAAGGCAGACACTAGGAAACAAAACAAAACAAATGAGAGCATACCTGGGCAACCCCTTCTTCCCAGCCTCGGATCACCTCCTGCTTGCCTAGCATAAACTTAAAGGGCTTGTTTCTGTCCCGGGAGGAATCAAATTTCTTTCCATCTTCAAGCATCCCTGTGAAAAAGGGCAGTTGTAACATGAGCAACAAGGAGTAATGACATGAGGCAAGTCAGAAGCCAGCAGCAGAATGCAAATCCCAGATGCCAGCAATGAAGGGCCTGGCAGGATATCCTAGGCCTGAGGAGAGACTGCAGCGTCCAGGGAAGATTTCTTGTGCCCTGAGTGGGCCTCAAAGAAGTTGAAGTAGTCCCTCTGTCCTGGGCCTGCGAATGCTCTTCATCAACTCCAAGCAGTAAGTGGACCACCAGAGCCTATGTTGGTCTGGAGAAGGAGGAAGTCTACACACTCCTGGCATGAATTTCTAGCACTCTGGGGATTTCCTCCCAAACTAACTGTGGGCCCTTTAGACACACAAAATGGCTGTAAGTCACATACAGTAAAAGAAGCAATATTCCTTTCCCAATTCACCTGTCATATTTTACAGAAATGTGGGCAGTGTCAGAACTGAACTGAATTGTTAAGACACCAATTGGTGTAGGAGAATTAGAGAAGTGGCATTGGAAAAGACAGAGAAAACCTCTTACTGGTGAACTGCTAACAACTCTAGTCAGTTCTGGAAGCAGTTCTGTGGGCAGTGCTTCTTCTCCAAGTCAGGGACTGACTGGGTTAGGCACTTTGTATGCATAAACTTTTCAGTCCTCCCCATGCACTGTCCCCATTTCACAAGTGAGGGAAGTGAGGCAGAGAGAAGTGAAGCAACTTGCTGAAATAGTAAAGCTATATTTTATCTATGTTCATTCTACTATCCCAGTTTCTCAGAAGCCAGAAAACCAAGAGGCACTCTCCATTAAAAGGGGGAATTCCAGAGATGGAGATGCTAGAGGGCGAGAGCCAGAGAAAAGAGAAACATGTATCTGCAACTCCTCACCCAAAAAAGACCATCAGCATTGGTTTCTCCAGTCAGTGTCAGCCAATTGTGATAGCTGTGACTGAAGTCCTAAAATCACTCGTACCAGGATCCCAGACTGGAAAGAGTCAGCCAGTTGTTGCCACATAATTAACATAAAGCTGATTCCACTGGAGGCTGAGAGTGGGCCTAAGCATGATTCTAAGCATCACTAAGAAGGCTCAGCAAAACACAGAATTCTGTTGTGTATGTTTTAGAGGAGGAAAATCCCAATCTAAAAACGTCAACACTTGTAAGTGGGATGGGGAAGCAGAGATCAATTGAGAGCTTATCACAACCATCAGACTGTCTGTACTTTGACAAAATAAGAAACAGGGAGGGAGGGTAAATGGGAACTGCTGTCCTAACAGAGCAAGAGGGGAGCCAGATGTCCTGAGGGCAGAGTGGGTACTCTACTGCCTAGAGGTAGGAGATGGAGAGGGAGACAGGAGGATGGGGATCCACCCCTGCCAAGTCATTGCAGAGACAGGCACTATCATCCCAGACAACTAGCAAGTTGGGGTGTCCGTGAAGCTCATCCCTTTACCAGAACACAATCACTACCTGATAAAAGAAACGAGAAATGGCAGGACTTGAATAGTTTTCTATAAATGAGTAACTGCAAGAACAGGTCTCCACTCTCATTATTCACTGTAGACATCCCCTTTCACCCATTTTGAGCCCTACTTCATTCACTGCATCCAACCAAACAGAACTCAGCTTTAAGGGTAAGAACAGGCAATGAACAGCTAGAATTCTCAGATCTTTTCTCTGGCCAGGCAGGGTTTTCTTTTTACTCATCCTCCTGAGATGGCTTTTAACAGAAATAAGGGGACCAACTCCCAGGCTCAGTAACCTGCTCAAGGTGAGAGCTAGTAAGCAGTGGGGTCTGGCAATAGCAAAAGGTTTTATTTATCCCAATGGAGACTGTGAGCTACAAAGGAGAAAGACCAGAAATAGCCTCTTCCTGGGATGCGCTCTTTACAGCAGACCTTGAGTAGAGTCCTGGGTCTTCCTGAGCAGCCATGGTAAGGAACCCCCAAAGGAAAGAGCCAAGGATGGGAGGGTCGTCCCTGGCCCCTGAGCCCTGACTGTATGAAATGGCTGGCTGGATTAAACTCACAGAGAAAATCCTGCCCAGAGGGGCACCTGGAACCCAGGCTCTGCCAATTTTGAGACTGGGAAATTGAGACTCAGCATGTCCACCTTCCCTCCCATTCTGATTATCAACTTTCCAGGAATAGTAACATCCTGGCCCAGCAGATGAGCTAGAATCAATCTATGCCCTTCTCCTCTATCAGGGTTAGTTGGTGGGCACATGGGCCAGTTTGGGCACTCAGGCCAACTGCGAAATCTACTGGAATCTTGCAGAGAAGGCCTGCCACATTGATATAAAAGAAAAACACATTAAGGAAGAAAGCCCCTGCCCTCCTTTCCCATTGAATGTTATTGTGTGAGGACACGATATCTAGATCCATGGCAGCCACCTTGTAACCATGAAAAGGTCAGGAGTGCCATGGAGTGCTGTCCCACTAATCTGAACCAGCCCCAAACCACCTCCCTCAAGGTTTGTGTTCTCAGTTGACTAAAAGTCTGTTTTGCCTTAAATCAGGTTTTCAGTTACTTGCAGCTAAAAGTAACCTAATTGTTATGAGGTAAATCTTTACTTGACATTTATCCCTCTGTAGCACTGCCATGATAGGAGTAATAAAAATGGAACTCAACCCACACCACGGAGAGCCATCACTGATTTTGATGACAGACTAGAGTGTTGTCAGGACCCAGTACACACATAACATGTATAATCAAAACAAAATTTACACGCAACGTTACTATATGGCAAGAGTACCTAATCCCCAGGCCATGGAGAGTACTGGTCCCTGGACTGTTAGGACTGGGCTGCCCAGTAGGTTAGCGATAGGCTGGCAAGTAAAGCTTCATCTGGATTTGCAACTGCTCTAAAGTGCTAGCTTCACCGCCTCAGCTCCACCTCAGATCATTGGGCATTAGATTCTTCATAGGAGCATTGCTCCCTGGTGCCAAAAAGGCTGGGTACCGGTGCTGTATGAGACACTCTGCTCATTTTTAAAAAGAATGTTGATTGTGACTCCTAAATTTGTCTCATAATATACTAATGTGTTGCAACTCAGCGTTTTAAAATATAATATACCTACAGAGAATTATCCTATTTCCTGCCAAATCTGAACATACGAGGGCAAGATGGTATTTGACTGCAATGAAAAACCATAGGGTACTGAGACATATTCTCTATACTCTCCTTTTGTTCCTGATCAAATACATTACCAAGCAACCTCCAGATGTTACACACATTCATCTCACTTTGCCTGAAGGTGAGATGCTTTATGGTCTGACTGACACCCGGCTGAGAGCACAAGGTTGGACTCAGCCTCTACTTGCTTCTGAGCCAGCCTGGAAATTTAGATGCTCTTCAAAAAAGATATCGTGGGTCTGGGATTCGTCCTTCTAACCCCAGCTCTCTTAAGCTCTTCTGGGACACTGAGGGGTGAAGCCTCTTCCTATTATTTAAAAACCCCATAAATGCCAAGAAGTAGGATTTCTGAGTAGAGGGGCTATGAGCAGGAGCTTCACTGAGGATCTCATTCTCCTACCCTATTTCAGAAGAGCTGTTGTCCCTGAGAAGACATGAACCTTGCTCCAAAACTTCAGACCAGTTACCAAATGTCAACCTTACCTACTTCCTATGAGGAGAAATCTTCGCAGGGAAGGGTCGGTGGTGGTGTTGGTAACAGCGGGGGTCCCTTAGGCCTGAGAAGGGAATTTCCTATAATCTAAGTCTAACGGTAAACAATATCCCCAGAGTTGAGCAGAATGTCACACAACTGGTAAAAGCTATAGGGGAAAGGGGGTTCTAGAAGGAGAGCTTTCCCCTAAAGGGGAGGAATAGGCCATTTATGTAAAGCTGTAAGCTATCACTGTGGGAGAAGCTGATGCAGGAGAAGGGGAAGCAGTGCCTGTTAAGAAGCAGAAATGAATGTGCATACGGTGCTTTCTGGAGTGAAAATGAGGCTGGGTTAGTGCTGAATGCAGCAGAATGAAGAGAAGCTATGACATCAAAACAGGTCCTAGTTTTGGCCAAGATGGAGGAACAGAGATCAGATTTATCCTCCCACCTAAACAACCAAGAACAAAACAAAACAAAAACAAAAAATCCAAATGAAACCAAAACAAACCATCCAGATAATAGCTAAAACAATGCTTTTTAAGATACTGGAGGTTGCAGTGAAGACACTGGACATCACAATGGACAGTGATCCCTGAGGGATGAGGGATGGGAAACTAAGATGAGTCCTGTGACTGCCCCAGCTTACATCCTGGGGAGTTTCGAGGGAGGGGGAATAGGGATGGAGCACAATGCAGCTTGAGTCCACAGGACATGTACCAAGGAGGAGAGAGTTATAAAGAAATCCCTAGAGATTTGCAGAGGGTCCCCTGTAAGTATTCAGCAAAGTATTAATCAATGCACATGTTTGAGGAAACTACTCAAGGCCAAGAAAAGAACCAACCAAAAGGCTTCCCACTAACAAGACAGGAAAGAATCAGGGTTCATGAGGCACTGGGTAGGGTACCCAGGAAGATCTCGCCTAAGTAGTTGGGAATAGTCAGCCCTAGATTGAGCACCCACCTAAAAAATTATAAAAGTGAGACCCAAAAGGACCAAACTGTTTCTAAGTAACTTAAATGCTTCCCAGTACAAAGTTCAAGATGATTTATAAAAATAAAAATATCCAGCACCCCAAAAGGTAAAATTCACGAGTGCCACATCTTAAGATTACCAAGTATACAGAATCAGGAAAACATGATCCACAATGAGGAGACAATCAACTGAAACCAACCCAGAACTGGCACAAATGTTAGAATTAAAAGAGACGGACAGTAAGATTCAAATTAAATTTCTGGAGATGAAAACTACAATGCCTGAGATGAAAAATTCATGGATTTGAACTAGATATCCAAAAGGTAAAAACCTGGATCTATACTTCACATCATAATCAGTATCAACTCAAATCAGATAACGGACCTAAATACAAACAAGTAACCTACAAAACTTCTATAAGAAAACATAAGGAAATAATTTTTCTGACTGAGGTGTAGGCAAAAATTTCTTAGATATGAAGCCAAAAGGCATAATCCATAAAAGTATAAACTGAACTTCATCAAAATTAAAAAGTTCTGTACTTTAAAAGATACTTTTAAAAGAACACAAAGTAAAACCACAGACTGGAAGAAAGTCTTTGCAAACCATATTATCTGATGATGGACATGTGTCCAGAATATATAAAGAGCTCTAAAAACTCAACCACAAACAACCAACAACTCTATTTAGAAAAGGCAAAAAGTCTGAACAGATACTTCACTGAAAAAGATATAGAGAAGGCAAGTAAGCACATGAAAAATGATTAACATTATTAGTCATTAAAAAATGCAAATTATTACCACTAAGAAACACGACTACTATTGATTAGAATGAGTACAATGAAAAAGACTGGTCATATCATGTATTGATGAGGATGTGGAGGAAATGGCATTGTCATACTCTGATGGTAGGAATATATAATGGAATAACCACTTTGGAAAATAGCTTGGCAGTTCAAGTTGTACATACATGTCCCACATGACCCAGCCATTCTACTCCTGGATATTTATCAAAGAGAAATGACAGCCTATGTCCATACAAAAAGACATATATGCAAATGTTCACAGCAGACTCACTTGTAATAACCCCAAACTGAAAAAGCCCAAACATCTGCCAACTGGTGTATGGATAAATAATTATATCCATACAACAAAAAATTATTCAGTAATAAAAAGGAATGAACTATTGATACATGGAATGACAATAATCTCAAAATAATTATGCCAAGAGAAAGGCAGACAAAAAGAGTACATACTAATACCTGAAACTAATGAAATATTAAACATCAATTGTAACTGAAAAATTAAAAGAGTACATACTGTATGATTCCATTTATATAAAGCTTTGGAAAATGCAAACTAATCTATGTTGACAGAAAAGAACATGAGAGGTTTTTGGAGATGGAAAGGAGAGGAGGTTTCAAAGAATGACAAAGAAACATCAAAAACTTAAGAAATTGTATAATTAAATATGAGCATTTTACCAGATGTCAATTATTCCTTTACAAAACTTAAAAAAAAAAAAGAAAAAAAGTGAGATTTACCAAAAATCTACCTGTTTACCTACTAAACCGAATCCGCCGATAGTTGGTAAGGTGCTTTCTCTATTTGGGGAAGGAGCAGGTAAAGTGGGCAGCAAGCAAGTCAGGTCTCAGCAGCTGCTCCCATTCTAACTCCAGACATTTCTGTGCCAGGACCTTCAACAGTGAAACCACCTGCCGAGTTAGTGCCATAACTTCCTAGAGAAAGCATGCTCTGCTGAGTTAGGCAACTGAGGTTACAGTGCAGACATGACAGCTGACATTCTTTAAGCTCCAAAAGCCATGCAATGATATCACCACCAGCAGGACCTTCTGTGTGCAGAACTGACTGATTTCATTTCTGCCTGGGACAGCTCTACATTCTTGATTTCAAGAACTGTCTCGAGGTCCCAGACCTGGATTCAGAGTTCTATGTCCCTGTAGCACTCAGCTCAACCCCTGGCACTCACAATGCTGGCACTCATGAGCACTTTCAAATTTGCTTCACTTGCACGATTTTTAAGAACCAGTAGGGCAAGCACGAGGTTTCCATATTTAGACCTATTCCCTATATGGTAAAAAGAATCTGAGGAGTAATCCCAGAATGGCAGTTTTTACTTTTAGCAACTTTAAATTACTAATCAGTGAAAAAAATGTGAAAGTTTGGGGGTCTCTAGTTAAAAAGCCAAAACCATGAAAGGAGAGAAAGCTATGGTTGCATGAGGGGCTGTTAAAGCAGCCTCTAGCTGCAAGGCAATTAATGTCACCTTCACCTGTGTCTCCTCCCAAAGTGCTCAGCTGTCCTTTTGGGGGAAGAACCAAACTCAAATCCTTGTAGAGCAGGGCTTAAAAAAAAAACAAAAAACAAAAAACAAAAAACAAAAAAAACAGAAAAGAAAAGAAGGGCATGGGGAAGGGTCTTGAGTTCATTTTCCCATGGGCAGGCTGCTCTTTCCTGCTGCTCATCTGTCTGAAAGGGCTCTTGCTCAGAAAGAACCAGCAGAGGTAGACTTGGCCAGTAGATGTTAAGCAAAGCGCCCCAAGACTGTGTTTCTGATCCAAGTCACAGAAGCAGTGGTTAAGACCCAACTCCAGGATTTGAAGATTTAAGAGGACAACTGGGTTATTATCTTGCTAATAAACCAACAGAAATGGAGGTACTTCCAGTGATTTCTGCGTGATGGAAGGCAGATTGCTACATATCCCCAATTGGGTAAGGGAAGATGACTGAAGAAGGCACCTGTAGTTATGGCTTTAACACCTGTGGTTACGGCTCATGACTCACAATGTGATTTTCAGTTGCTGATGAATCTTTGCAGGTGGTTTTCATAGGCAGCATTTTACAGTGTCCAATATATGCAAAGATTTAAGATTAAAACAAAAAACTAACAACTAAATCAAACAATGACAACAATAAAAAAAGATTTCCTAAACTCTAAACTCTCAAAATATAAAGCTCTTGCCATTTATAGTTGGCAGAGGGAGAAAGGATTTCTACTTTCAACTCAACAGGTAGTTTCTTAAGTACAAAAGTACAATGGCTGAACAGAGGTGGGAAATCCAAATTCAAAGTCATCAATTTTTCTGCAGATTTGCATCTGAAGCCACTTGGAACATTCACAGATGGATATACTTACCTAGATACAAATTAAGATTAACTGTTCCCCTTCCTTCCTGTATGCAGAAACTCTCTCAAACATGTTTCACTTGATTGCCTCAGCAGAGACTCTTATAAGAACCACAGCCTGCCCCAGCACGGTGAAAGCTCCTTCATGCCCCAGTCTCTAGCGCATCCTCACTCCTTTCCTATGTGAGTTATACGCTTACCAAGCATCTGTCAGCTATGTTTATTCCCAAATCTATTTATTTCAGTTTTACTTACTGAGTATTGATAACGTAATTAAATAGCAAGTAAACAAATGATATGTGAATGTGAGTGCTTGGAAAGATTCAATAAAGGCAAGTCACTAAAAAATATTACTGATAAATGACTATGTGTGGGCGAGACTGATGTATGTTTGGAGAAAAAAATCTTAAAAATCTAGAAATGCCTGGCATTCAAATGACCTCATAACAGTCCTTGCTCTAATTTAAAAGCCAAAATTAGGTTTTGCAAGAACCCTGATGAGAAATTCCACCAGAAGGGCCATCCTAAAAGAAAGGTATGGCCCTTTAGCCAATGATTTGTTTGGATTTGAAATAAAATATTTACGGAAGCCATGCCACTTAGGATTAACATGCCAACTATCCACTTGTTCCAATCATGATGAGTGAAAAGAGATTTTATGAACTGAGGTAGCTAAGAGGTATTAACTCAAAGCTCATGTCTCATCCTGTGCCTGTGCCTCTGGGGTTGAATTCACAGGGCAAACTTCCTGAACTGAAGCTCTGAGAGTCCACACACGGCATGATCAAAGGTCGAGTGCCTATCGAAAGAGAAAACCAGCTTATTCCTCTCCATCATCACATAAACAGAGTGAAAGACTATTTCCCATCTGGAAATGCTTGCAACCTTCAGCTAAAATTTCTTTAGATTCTATGACCAAAAATGTATTTTCAAAGGAGGACCTATGAGGGGAAGAACACGCAGGACCCCAGAACACAAACCAGAGTGCATGTCCTTCTGTACATATCTTTCCATTTTCCACTTATCATAATATAAATAAGACTACCACTTTATGTCTTGTGTGTGTGTGTGTGTGTGTGTGTGGATGCACAGAAGGAAACACACTGTTTAATGGTGGCTATCTGAAAATGGCAGAAGTATGAATGATCTTTATCTTTCTTTTTTCAGTTTTCCAGCAAACAGAGGCAGATGGTTATAGGGTACAATGGTTAAAGGCATGAGTTCTGGAGCTTGGCTCCAGATTATTATAGTAATTTCCTCCCTGGTCTCTCAGCTTCTGCCTTTGCTCTCCTACAGTTTAAACTTGACACGGTAGCCAGAGGGACATTGTTTTAAAATACAAGTCGGACCCTATTACTCCTCTGCTCAAAATCCTCCCATGACTCCCCATCTCACTCAGAACAGAAGCCTGTAACATGGCCTACAGGACCCTGTGAGAGCTGCCACCCTGTACCTCTGTCTCTCTGACTTCATCTGATTACTCTCACATCTCTACACTCCAGAAACATTGTTTCCTTCTGTTCTGTATTCAAACCCTGGATACTCCCACCCCAAGGCCTTTGTCTTTGCTGTTTCCTCTGCCTAAAGTACTCTTACCCAGAGAGTTACATGGATTACTCCTTTACCTCCTTCATATCTTTATTCAAATGTCACTTTCTCACTGAGGCTTTCACTGATCTAAAATCTCAACCTTCTCTTGTCCCCTCCTTAGTTAGCACTTATTAATGCTAATGTATATTTTTGCTTATTAACCATATTTGTTATCTGTCTTTCCCATTCCAGTATAAATCTATGATAGAGACCTTGCCTTTTTCACTTGCATATTCTTGGTACCCAGGACAGAACCTTATACATAACACATAGTCAATAAGTACTTACAGAACACCAAAAGCACCTTTCTCCCACTTCAGGCCTTTGCACATACTTGACAAGCCCTTTCTTGCCTGCCTGAGCCATACACATTCACATTCAAGACCACTCAGCACTTCTAGCCCCAGGTGGGGGCTGCTCAAGGCACTCCTCTTGTAACACTAAGCACAAGGGAAGGCACTCCCTACAAGGTAAGCACCTCAGGTGCAAGGCCAAGGCTTTCCCCCAGCTCTTAACACATTGAAGAGCCTGGTGTGCTGACCTGTGTGCAGTAGGTGTAAAAAGGTAGGAATGGTCACAATTTTATTAATCCATAGGGACTGGGCAAAGTTTAAAATGTTGTAAATGTTCTTTTTCTTATTTTAACCTAAAGAAAACAGAAATATTATACCAATCATAACAGGAGTGTGGGCTTTCCCTACTGCAGCTCGAGTCTAATGCCAGATCTTAAATGACCACTCATTCAAGCAGTCACTGAGTACCCTACTCCATGCCAGGCATCGTTTGGGAGAGAACTTGGAGAGCACCACCATTGTGGATCTGGCCTCCTAAACCCCGAAGTCTACTGGGGAAAGAGGAGATATAACTATGCAGTCTGACTGTGAGGAAGGCTAAGGAGATGGATGGGCGCCTTGTTGGAGAATCAGAGGTGTGCAGAGTGTGTGCATGTGTGAACAACCACTATAGCCAAAGGTCAGGGAAGACACCCTGAGGGGATGTAATTTAAGCTGTGATAACGGCCTGCAGTGTGGTGGCACCTAAACAGAGGGGCAGAGACCTTCCTGGGGGTAAGGCTTGGGGTGTTTGAGGAACTGCATGCAGGCCAGGGTGGCTTGAACTCCTGGGAGAGGAAGAGTAAAATGCAATGAGAGAAGAGACAGCAGAGATCAGGAACTGATTATTTCTTCCACTCTCTCCCTTTCTTCCTCCTCCTTTTTGCACTGCTAGAATTTACCTAGCCCAAGTTAAAGGGGAGTGGCAGGAGAAATGTGAGGACTCAGTTCAGTGCTTTAGCAGACAAAAAAAAAAGAAGAAGAAAAATAGAAATAAAAATAAACAAGCATTGCCATAAGCATCAAAGGGAGAACTGGATAGTACATGCCTAAGTTATACAAAATACCCCTGGCCTTTTCCATGGGAAATAGTAAGTAACAATACCATTTTTAGAAAAAATCTGAAGGCAGACAAATGATTCCTCAGTTTACAGATATGATGAACCCATTAGCACTTCACAATAATCAGTTTATAACCACCAAAAATGTTCAAGTTATAAAGCCTATGGGTAAATTGGTAAATTTTTAATAATAAAGCTGTTAATGAAAAAAGTCTGAGACCCACTGAAAGGAACCAGAGCCCTCTGGTTCGATGACTGATGCCACAACCAGAGCAGTGAAACGAAGAAATGATTAAAGAACAGCAGAAATGCATCAAAAAGGTACTAGAGCCAACTTGAAGGGGCTCCTACTGGCCAAATATGGGACATTGTGAGAATAAAAAAAAAATAATATCAATGATTTTAAAGGCCCTGAATAAAACTGATGAGATCATAGTAGACTAAAAACAACAACAAAAAAAATAAATTGGGGGCAGAAAGTCACTCACTGCCAACTCCTCACTTTAAAAATTGGTAATTAAAGAAAAATAATCAAGCTTTACCCTATTATACAGAATGGCACCTAAATAATGTAGAAAGTACAAAAGAATTTTAAAATCACCACTTTGGAAATAATTTCTTTGGGTACAAATTATCCTTGGCTAAGTACTAGTAGGGGAAAGGCTGATGAGGAGGAGGGTATCTGCAGGATCTGCAACTACACCAAAGATCTGCTCACTGCAAAGAGGAAAATGTACCTTTACCAAAAAAAGATCAAATTTAGCATCACAAAAAGTGATGTTCCCTACCAGATGCTGAGTACAAAGTACACAGCAGCATGTATGAAGTCTTCACACTCAAATGTTTAACCAGAAACTATCCAGACACTCCAACCTCCAGTTTACAGGAAATTAGGGTGGTAGGAGTTAGACTACACCAGGAGAAAACAATAAGACAGATGTGGGATGGTCTATAATGAGTCTGCTCTACATGAAAAACCAAGGCCATTGAGAAAAAAATCAATGTGAAGACTCTTCTGGATTGATTCTATGGACATATCCAATTATAATGTATAAACCTCACCTGAAATGTATTTAAAAAAAAAAAGCTATTAAAAAACACTTTGAAGACAACCAAGGTAGTTTCAATATGAATTTGGGATTAGATACTACTGAATCATTTCTAATTTTCTTAGAGGTGACAAATAGGAGGTAAGAAGAATATTCTCATTTTTAGAGCATGCTCAAGTATGTAGAGGTAGAGTGTCACTGATGTGTGCAACTTTAATGGCTCATCCCCCAAGCCAAAACATAGATTACAGCTATATACATATATTCTGAAAGTAAACAGAAATTATCAAGATGACAAAATGTCAACCATCGTGGACTCTAGGTGGTGGGAACATAGGTATTTACTGTTCTACTTTGATTTTCCCTATGTCTGAAAACTTCACAAATAAGAGTTGTGCATACACACAAAGATGCTGTGTGGCCTTTGGTACCTATGAGATCTGTACTTTGGTGATCACAATCCCAGAGAAAAAGAAAAATGCTTCCATAGCAAGATCTATTTTCAAAATGTTAAAATCCCACAACGTTAAGAAAACCTGAAGAACTGACACCTTAACTTGTTCACACAGCCACACTAGCACAGCCCAACCCTACCCCTCTCATACCCACAAGAAACAAGTAACACTAAAAATCTCCCTTGCTTCTCAAATATAAGAGAACGACTGAAGCTTTCTTAAAAGCCAATATAATCTGGAGGCAACATGTAGGCCTATTTTACGATAAATCTTAGTTCAGATTCATTTTTTTATAGGTGCCTATTTTCCCATCTGTAAAATAAAAAGAGGGTGAGGTCTCTGCCCATCTACCTCCACTGATCCTAAAATTGCATGTACATTTGGGCCACCCCAGGAACTGCAGTGATGAGACCAGAGCTCTGCCTTTCTTCCACTCTAGACATCACAGGTAGTCCCAGCTGGATGAAGGACTAGGGGGAACACATCACCCAATACCCGGGAAACAGGGAGCCTTAATAATAGCATCACTGTCGCTGCTGCCCCGTACAAAATGCAGTTGCCCCAGCAACTCCTCAGTAGGTGCTGTCACTCTCATTTTACAGATGGCACCTGGAAGCTGAGAAAAGTGGGACAATTTGCCCAAGCTCTCAACATGTTACATGGCAGAGGCAAGATGCAAATCCAGCAAAGGACCCACATCCTTGGGGAAAATGTCCACCGGGCACCTCCTCTGCCCATTTGCCCGAGTTGGCACACACTACACACCCATGATACAATCAGGGATCTGTTTCTGCACTTGCCCCCAACATAGTAGTAACAAGAAGAGAGTGGGCCATTAAACCTCAGTCATCTAAAATGATCCCACCTTATTCAGAAAGAAAGCCGACGTTCCCATACATTGGGAACGGCAAGGCTCCATCACCTCATCTCTTACCACTTTCCCTCTCACTCAATCCATTCCAGCCACACTGGTCTTCTTGCTATTCTTCTAATACACCAAGTATGTGCCAACCTCGGGGCCTCTGCACTAGCTCTTCCTTCTGCCTCGAATACTCTTCCTCCAGATACTCACTCCACTACTTCCTTTGGTAAATATTAAATGTCATTTTGTCAGAAGCCTTTTCCAACCACCCTCACCAAAAGAAGCCACCCCGCCCTGACACCCTCACCGTGCTTTAATCTCTCTACAGTGCTTCTCACAACCTCATGCTATCAGTCTTGTCACCCAAGATAAGCCTCACCAGATTGTTGTCTATTTAGTTCACTGGCCATGTCCCTCATGCCTGGCTTGCTGCTGTTGCTCAATAAACATCTGCTATAGGAAGGGTCCTGTTGCAGTCTAGCCCAGTTATAGCCATTTACCTGAAGATGGCACAGGGAAGCTATCTGAGGAGCTGGGGGTGAGCCTTCTTCTAGACATATCATCAGCCAAGAAACAGTGAGCAGGGAAGTGGATGGGATAAAACAGGGGAAAGGGGAGTCAGAGGCTAAAGAAAAGCAAGAAGCTGGAGGGGGTGCTGCAGGCAAGTGGCTACACCTGCCCTGGGAGCTCAGCTGCCAAGTGGATCTTCTGAAAAGGGGTTGAGGAACCCCTGGTTTTTCTCAGAAGAGAGGCTACTGACAAACCTGATCCAAGTACAAGATGTCAACTACTATTTAAGAGGATAAAAAAAGAATTCCTTCAATCCACCTGAGGCTGCTCTGACAATGGCAGGCACGTGATCTGCTTGCCGATGTGAGTAAAAGGGATGTACGCCTAGTTCTGTGTCAGGACAAATTCAAAGATCAAGATGACAAAGCTATGGGAGGCAAGGGGAGAGCTGTGAGAATCCACTTGCTTCTCAAGGCACATATCTGCCAGGTTATCTTTCCACCTCCTTCCTCCCACCTCTATGCCTGTCATGCCGCTAGGAGGTGCTTAGCTGCTGACAGTCAAGTTTTCATTTTCCCTTCTGGAACCACAAAAAGGTGGCAAAAGCCTTTCTTTGAGGCCATGCTCATGCTGTGCTCTGCTAGAGGTCACACAGAAGGAACCAGGAGAGCTCTGAGAGTAGCATCAGGGCTACCACTGGCAGACACCAATAGCATTTAAAACACTCCTTTTGGTAAAAGTCAGTCTGTGCTATGCATATCACAAGTGGGTGAGGGGATTCTAGCAAGCACTTTACTTTCACTGTTTCTTTGGACCTGTCCCCAAATCAGCAGTAGTAGACTAGATTAAGAGTGTTCACCTGACCTTGTGAACCTGGGTCCATTAGATTCTTCCTCTTAGGAACTGTAATCATAGTAGTCACACAGCAGGCAAGCTGAGCTAGATACCCCAACAGGAGACAGAGAGACTGGGCATGGAGGTGAGGAGGGAGGAGAGTGGGTGGGCACACAAGGGACTTCCCCCATCCACCACTTGGGAGAAGCAAAAAACAGCAAACTGTAATAGGAAATTACTGAGGCCACAAGGAAAAGAAGAGCAGAGATGAAAACTAGGAGTATCATGAGAATTTCTTTTCCCTTCATAAGGCACAGTGGGCTTCCTGGCTTTGAAGACCCTCAAATCTTATGATCCACACCCCCATCATGTTCCCTCAAGATGGATTCTTCAAAGCCAGTTGCTTAAAAGCTGTAACTGCTACAAATGAAATCTCAAAGTGCCTTACCCATTCCTCACACGCCCCCACAGGTCTCAAACAGGTTCTTCCTGGAAGGCTGGTGGCAAAGCCCCACAGGAACAAAGCCACCCGCCTGAGAACAGCCTATTCTGTAAGCATGAGGCAGAGATTACTTCTCACTATGGCATTTTTGTAGGGCTTATCAAAAATGAAATTTAAAAGAAAGCTTTTGTCCTAATGCACGCCAGGGTCCTGCTGCTGTTCTGGGAATGTGTGGGTGAGTGCCACCCTCAAGGAAAACACAGACTTGGAGAAGAGGCAATAGAAGCCCTGATGGTGTTCTGGGTCCCACGACCATCTGTTCTCTTAAAGGCTCCAGACATGCTGTGTGGGGACATTTTATCGAGAGGCATGGTGAAATGTGGTTTTGCCTACATGCTAGTGTCCAGTCCTGCCATCAACACCAAAAGATGGGTAAACCAAGGATGAAGGGTGGGACAGATGTAGCCCATTTGTGGCTACTTACAAACTGTAGGGAGGGGTATGGGGGCAGATGTCACCTCATCACTTGAATCCCAGTCTCCGCACAACTGGTTGTGGGAAGTCAATGAACTTCCCACTCACTCCAGCAATATAAAAAGCAATGGTTACTCTTCTCATCTCAGTGATCAAAAAACAAACTGACAAGCTTTCCTCCAAACTGACTAGACCCTCTGGGTTCAGGTGCTGACCGTCATTTAAAATGTCACAACCACTTTCCAGTTTTGTTCACAGGCATGAGACTCTTCCCTACCAAGATAGGTTTTAAACCTCCTCTTCCTCAGTGGCCTTTTTAAAGGTTCTAGTTCTTAACCCCTTCTACCCCCTGCCCCCACTTCTACCCATGGAGCAGGAAGGGCCAGATAAATAAGAGCCAGAAGCATAAAAAGAATACAGGAGAGGAGAATGTAGTTGCCTTATACCCTTTCACAATGAAAGTCATTTGCCTCAACAGCAGACTTCTCTCTCCATGATCTGGGAGTAAAGGGGAGTGCTTATCCCTGGGCAGGCCGGTCAGAAATTCCTACAGCCTACTACCCAGGAGGAGGAGGAGGACGACGAAGAGAAGGAAGGGAAGGAAAAGAAACAGAGGAAGGGGGAGAAGGAAGAGGAAAGGGTGGGAAAGAGAAAGGGCACATGGAGTCTCCGCCCTCTCTATCTCCCCACCCCCTCCTCAATACAAAGCAGAGGACCTTGTAAGGGCATGGAGTAAAAAGATGGTCTCAAGACACCCGACTCTGATGTCTGAATTCCGGCTGACGTTACGATTTCCTTAGGCTTCCACTGCTGTTTGTTGTCCTAACTGGGCCTCAGTTTCCTTATCCTCAAAATGGGGATGAGAAAAGTCTCTACTCCGAGAAGAGTTTGGAGGACTAGATTACATGTTCTATCAGCCTGAGCCATCACTGCCGTGGAGGCCTGGATCCGTGAGTGGCTCAGAAGTAGAAAGAGAAAAAAGACCGCGCAGACGTAGTTCTTCCAAGGCCAAGCAGAACCAAACCAATGCCCTCGGGTCTGGAACGTTTCTCCGCCCGCAGTGTGGGGACGAAGCCCGACTTCGCCGGCAGGGAGGCAGCTCCGCAGACGGGGAAGTACCTCGCCCTTCTTATCTCCATCGCAGGGAGGGCCGGAAGGGGGAGCAGGGTGTTAACCGGGACACAGAAAGGGTACACGCGTATCCTTTCTGACGGTCCCTGGCCGGGCTCTCGGATCATTCCTGAGCGTGTGACCTTGGGCAAGCGACTTCGCCTCCCCAGACCTCGCTTTCCCCACCTGTGCAGTGGGCACAGGTGGAGCATCTGAGACACAGAACCGCTGGCGAAGGAGGGTGAGGAAACGCCCGGCCCGCAGTCCGCGCTCCCGAGCGCCAGCTCAGCCGGTCTCCGGCCCCGCGGCCCCAGGCTGCCCTCTCGGGGGCGCTGCCACCGCCCAGGCCTCAGCCTAAGGCCACGCGGGCCTCGCCGCCGCCACGCCCCGGGCCCTTCCCCAAAGTGTGGCCCAGGTCCCCCCCCCCGCACGCCCCGTGGGTCCGCCGACTCACCCGTGTAGTGCACCACGCAGGTCTGGCCGCGCTTCGGGAAGGTGCGCCCTGAGGAGAGACAGACAGACGGGTGAGCGGATGCGCGCGGCAGCGCAGCTCCCGGGACCGCCGGGCACGCCGACTCACCGTCTCCGGGGGAGATGGTCTCCACCTGCACTCCCATGGCGCTGGCGGCGGCGGCGGACGCGGGGCCGGCGGGCGCTGCGATGGGCGGCGTGGACCAGGGCCGGGCTCGGCGCTGGCTCCGTGGCTCTGCCTCGTCCCTCGGCGCAGCGCCTGCGCACGCGCGCGCCCCCGCACGCCCCGCCCTGCGTGCGCGCCCCGCAGCCCGCCCCTGCGTGCGCGCCCCCGCCTGCGTGCGCGCCCCCGCAGCCCCCCCGAGTGCGTGCGCGGCTCCTGCGTGCGCGACCCCGCACGCCCCGCCCCCCTGCGTGCGCGCCCCCGCCCTGCGTGCACGTTCCTGAGCCCGGGCCTCGGGGCCGGCAACCGGAAGCCCGGAAGCCCGGAGGTCTTGGGGGGCAGCCGTTTGCATGGCTGTCCTCCCTCCGCAGCCTTCCCCTGTGTGTGTGTGTGCGTCTTGCCAGGACGGCATCTCCTTAACCAAGTTAACACATCGGAGGAATGGGAGGAACGTGTGGGCGCCTGCCCGTGCCTGACGTGGGGCAGAGTCGCACGTCTAAGGACACGCTCGTCCTGTCAACAGGACGCTTTGCGAGAAGTCGGTGCCGATGTGGGTGCCTGCACTGGCAGAGTTCGATGCATGGTCCGCGGGAACGGGCTCTGCCGCACTGCGCTGAGGCGCAGTCACTATTTACACTGGATTCATTCGTCCCGTCACACCCCTCCCGAGCCCTAAACGTACCGCGCGTGCTGTGTTAGGTGCCGGGGACACTGCAGGGAAGGAGACAGACAGCCCCTGACCTCGCAGGACTCACATCCCGGCGAGAAAGGGAACACCCAACAACCGCACAGATTAGTGTCAAGTTCAAATGCGTAAGTACTGACGAGCCTCTGTGCTCTGGGAGACACGCCCAGAGACAGCCGCCGGCTTGGAGTGCAGCAGGGAAATGCCTCCCTGACGTAGCCAGGTTTGCCCGAGGCCTGAGGAGCTGACCAGCCGCGCGCGCGTGCGTGCGTGCGTGCGTGCGTGCGTGCGTGTGTGTGTGTGTGTGTGTGTGTGTGTCAGAAGGAACTCGCAGAGGCGTTGTGGCCAGAGGGCACATTGTGATGCAGCCCAGGACTGGGGTCCCCCAACCTCTCGGGTTCTGGGGACCAGTCCTGGCTGCACAGCAGGCGGTGAGCAGCTGCCAGGCTAGCAAAGCTTTGTCTGTGTTGCATTCTCTCCTCAGTGCTGGCATCACCACCTCAGCGCCACCGCAGATCCTCAGGCATTAGATGCTCACGGGAGCACCAGTCCCTGGTGCCAAAAGGTTGGGGACCACTGGTCTAGGACCTGAGGGAGGCAAATGTGGACCAATCCTTCTCCGAGTCTCCCTGCATGTGTCCCTGAGGTGTTTTAAACATGACCTCAAAATTCTTTGACGCCCTTCCCATCACCTGTGTCCCCTTTTCTCTAATCTCAATGAACTGAAGTTGCTGTCTCTCCTAACGGTCCAGAGGCAGATGGGAGGGCTCGGCTTCATAGGCTGTCCCGAGACCCATGCTCGTTTTACTTACGCCTCTCTATCCTAGGAATCCTAGCCTGGGATCCTAGTCTCCTATGTGATTGGCCCAGATGATATTCCAAGCTGGCTACCCAGCATATTTACATCCCAAACAGTGGACGTGGGAGCAGGGGAATGGAAAGGCATATCCCTCTCCTTTAAATGCAGAGCCTATAAGTTGCATATATCTCTTCCCCCCATACCTCATTGGCTACAACCCAGTTTTATGGCCAAATTTAGCTGCATGGGAGGCTGAGAAATGTAATCCTCATTCTGGTGGCATGTGGCAACCGAAAATGGGGGTTCCGTGCTTATAGAAGAAGGGAAGAATGATTACTAAGAGACAATTAAAAAGGGAGAGCCCAGCAGTTGCCAGAAACCTGCGTACCCTCCCATTGCCCCACCTCAGCCACCTAGAGAAAGTCAGACTGCAGAGTTCTTGAGTCCGGACTTCCCTGCAGCCCAACAGCACGTGCCTTCCCTCACTTTCATTCTGCGTTCCGGTGGTTCTCTCATGGCTCTGGACTGGGCATCAGTTCAAAACAGACCTGCCTTCGAGAGTCTTATATCCAAACCACAGATACAAGACTTTGTTTACCTTTTCCTACGGCAATTCGCCAAGAACCTTTTGTTCACACCAACTTTTCTTCACTGCTTTGAGGAAAGGAAACGTGAGTACCATTTCAGCTCCCAGTGGTGATAGGTAGCATAAATCTAAGATGAATTGGCCCTCAGGACTGATGTGTGCTGTGCAAAAAAGGGACACTTATTAAACGTTTCTAAGAAATTAATGAATCCTACCTTTTAATACCACATTTTCTCCATTTGAATGTGAACCTTTTTTGACCTTTCCAACATTCTCAAAATGGAGGTACATTCTATAATCAGAGTCAGAAGAAACTTTTTGGCTAACATACATCTTACAATCATGGTAAATTAGAATAGAGGGGAAATATGTGCTTCAGGGGTATTCCTGAAGCTCACAAGTTGAATATCCCCTGGAGCAGCCTAAACTTCATAACACAGCTTACCAAGACAGTTTGTGTAGGCTTTTCTTGTTTGTTATCTGAAGGGCTTGACATAATCTGGTTACCATACTTTTAACCACAATGATTTATGGGGAAGGAAAATTTGGGGCCACATTTGTAAGATTTTTTAAATAACTGGGAGAGTTCCTTTCCATGTTGGTTTTGATTCTATGTTCATATATAACCTTGTTGTTAATTTTTCACAAAATTATTTTCTTGAGACTTAATTTGTTATTTTAAGGCTCGTTATAATTAATAAAAATGTTAAGTGTTCAAATCTTTAAAAATCACCTTTTAGCAACTAGAAGAACTTATGACAAACATAGTGAGTGAGTGACTCTAAAAGGTGGGATTGGGAAAAAAGGCAGGAGATCTGACTTTTCATGTGATATCATTCTGAACTTATTGAATTTATTTTTCCTCTCTCTGTGTATTATTTTTATGGCTTATAAAGGAGTCAGAGAATCATTTGAGTCTCAAAGTGTAAGCATCCCTGATGACAAGGGAAGTGACTCCTACCTTACAGCTTTGAAATCTGAAAAATAGAGCTTAGGTTTCTTTGATTTTATCCTGTTTGTAGTTCATTCAGCTCCTTGAACACATAGGTTTATATCTTTCACAAAAAATGGAAGTTTTCAGCCATTATTTCTTCATAGATATTTTTTCTGCGTTACTTTATTTCTCCTCTCTCAGATTCTGATGACACAAACATTAGCTCATTTGGACCTCCCACAGGTTCTTGAAATTCTAGTCATTTACCCCCAATTTGTTTCTCTTTTTGTTCAGATTTGATAATTTCTGTTTTTTCTATCTTTGTGACCACTGACTTGTGTCTCTGCCATCTCCATTCTTTGCACATATCCAAAGAGTTTTTAAATTTTTGCTTACTTTATTTTTTATTTTTAAGAGTTCCATTTTGTTTTTTACATGTTCTATTTATTTGCTTAAACCTTCTATCTTTCCATTTGCTTCTAGATGGTTTGCCCTTACTTGGTGGAGCGTTTTTATAGTAGCTGTTTTAAAGATTTTGTCAAAGAATTTCCACAGCTATGTCATCTCAGAATTTGGCATCTTTTGATTGTCCTTTCCCATGTGAGTTGAGATTTTCATGTTTCTCCGTATATTCCGAATAATATTAGAATATATCCTGGACTTTTGAACCTTATAATACTCAGAGTCTTTTTAAAATCCTATGGAGAATGGTGATATATTTTTTTTAGCAAGCAATTGACCAAATTGGTTCAGGCTGTGAGTTCTAAGCAGACTTCTGTGGGTTTGACATCAACGTCATTACTATTTTCAGAGGCTTTCCAATGCCATTTGAATCTGTCTCATGTGTGTGCCAGTCAGTGGACTTGGACAGAAGTCTATCCTGTAGTAAGTTCTCAAAGTCTACATGAGCTGTTTAGTGTTTAATTTACACATGCTTAACAGGAGGATGAGCCGAGATGTTCATAAACAACTTTATTAGGTTGCTTTCCTGAATTCTTTCCTCTCTGATTTTGGACTTTCAGTTTCCAGACTGTAAGAGTATAAATTTCTGTTGTTTTAAGCCCCCTAGTCAATCTGTGGTAATTTGCTACAACAGCCTCAGGAAACTAATAAACGACATAAAGCCAGAAATGTTCTCAGGTCTGTTTGGCACTAATGGCTCTGCTGCTTCCTTGGTACTGTGAAGCCACAGAGGAAGAAAATAAATGCTAATCCTATAGTGGACACAAATGAAGGTGGAGTGAGCATGGGGAATTCGCATAGGATCATTATATTTGTCTTGAGGAGCATGGTGTTCTTTTAAAATATTGTCATTGTGAAGATTGACTTTGTTACATGTGGTAGTCTGAACATATTGGTTCAGGCTTCTGAGTAACTGAGAATCCCAGTAGCTGTATCCTGAGGAGGGGTGGTGGGCAGGGACAAGGTGAGGGATGCACAACAGAGGCTTCTCAGAGGGGACAATCATGCTGATGTGAAAGTAATATCAGACAGGCTAACAGATTCCAAGTACAGGAGCTGCTAGGTTAGGGTGCCACTCAGTCATAGATTTAGCAGGTGGAAACACATCAAGCCCAAATGGATTGAGACAATTTGTTATTAACATAGACAGCAAAAGGAAGATGAGCAATGATGTCAGTTCTCCATGTCTCTTGTCCACAGGATGTCACAAACAAAAGGGGACAGATGACATGCAACAGGAATGATGGGGCCCCAATTCCAAGCTGTAGCTAAACAGTTTGACAGCCTGCATCTGTACCCTGCTTGGAGGAGGGTAGGGTGGGTTGGGGTGTGATAAGGAAGCCCTACCTCATCAGAACTGGGACAGCAGATGAGAAATGACCTATGACTGCATCATCCCTGAAGACAGAAATGGCCTGTGGCTGCTCCTCTCAAGACCATCTGACTTCTCATGTTCTAGGAGGTTCCTTGGGTGTTCCACCGAGGCTTAGGTCAGCTGTGCTTAAGCCTTGCCTACATGGCCTAGGTGGACATGTTCAAGGTTGTCAGGGTACCAGCATGGAGCAGTTCCCCTCCAGATATTAGCCCTTCACAGGGAAGAAGAAACACAAGGGACTCTGTGAAAGTTTCCAGGGTGAGGTTGTGCAGTGGGAAGAGCTGTGGGCAGGGAGGCAGGAGTCCTTTGTGTGCCTGGCACTGTTCTGGGCTCAGGGATGTCACAGTGATTAGAGAAGACATGGTCTATGCCTCCATGGAGCCTCTGGAGAGAGATCTAAAAGAAACACACAATATATGTTAAATGATCAGGGATGATGGGTATTATTTTAGCCAGGGTGACATGCTTTGAGGACATAGCATTTGAGCAGTCACTTGAATGAGGTCAAGGAAAGCTGTCACACAGTCATGGAAAAACATTTGTGGCAGAGGGAACAGCAGATACAAATGTCCTGAGGTTCGAGGTTCGAGCTTGCTGGGTTAGTACCAGGAGCAAACAGAAGGCCAGTGTGGCAGGAGAGAGAGAGAGAGAGAGAGAGAGAGAGAGAGAGAGAGTGTGTGTGTGTGTGTGTGTATATTGAGGGAGGTGAGATGTGGGAGTGGTGGTTGAGTTATTGCAGTGAGGCCTTGATTTTAATTCAAATGTGATGGGAGCCACTGGAGGGTTTTGAGCCAGAGAGAGCCAAGATTCAATTTGTTTCTTTAGAGTTTTACATTTTTCACATTTTAACAGAACTTACAGTCTATCTAGCCTGTTAACATGGATTCTCTGAAGGATGGGAATGATTACTTCTGTTCCAAGGGAAGGAAATTAAAGCGGGCTTGCCAAATGAGATCAGCTTAGCCAGGATTGGGTCCTAGGGCAGTCAGTGTCTGTTCTATCACAAGTGCCTGTATCTGCCCCTATTTCCCACCCCAGTGGCTAGTGGCAATAATTACTGGTGATATGCAGGAGTCCTTATACTTGGGAGCCCTGAATCTACACTTGCCTAGAGCCTAGAACATAGAGGGCTGGAAGGGGCAGGAGTGAGGACTCTGGGCAAGGCATGGTGCCTGGGCTAGGACATAAATGTCAGGGTCAAGGACATTCCCTCTGGACTAATTGCTCACTCTCAGGCCTCAGTCCCCACCCCCTTTCTGTTCCCTAGAGCATGAACTCTGGGGTCTGCTGTCTGGGCCAGGCTGTGAGCTTCCTGCAGCACTGGACAGTGGTGCTGGGCCTGGTTGCAGCAGGCAGTGGTATCAAGAAAGAACACAGTATTTGGGCAGGACTCTGCATTGTCATGTGCTCCTATGTGACATTGGGCAGGTGGCCTTATTCTGAGTGTCAGTCTCTTTGTAAAATGAGAACAGGCACTCACACACCATTTGAGAGAATATATGTTAATGTGGCCTTTCAAGAAAGCAGTTCGGCAACACAAATCCATAGTGTTAAAAAAGCACTTTCTGGACTTCTGATTGGACAAGATCACATGGACCCATTTCTCCCTGCTCTTCCCTGTTAAGCACAATGATAAACCAAGAGGCAACCCAAGGAGGACTCAAATGAGTAGTAGAGGAAAGTGAACTGGTTTGGGTGCCCAGGACTGGAGGAACACTCAAGAGGCAGGGTGTTTTATGTCCTCCCACCCGACAGAAGAAGGAATCCTGATCTGGCATTTCCTGACCCCAACCTTACAACACAAGGCAGGTATGCAACTTTGGAATGAATGGGAGCCCCTCTGCTAATGTCAGGTGCACCCAACACCACATTAACAATAAACGTGCAGGGGAAGCACTCTCCTTCCCACAGAGAATAATGGGGGTAAGTGGAAAAGGCAGGAGGGACCTCACAGTAATAAGCCACTACAGCAGGTCTGACACCTCCCTCCCCACCAAGAGGCCTATGATGGCCAGCCCTGGAGAAAACCCTTCCCTGTCATGGCAGCAAGAGCAGAGGCCAGTGGGAGACCAAGTAACACCAGATAAACCAAGCAGACCAAAATAATACCACAAAGCCTCTGAAAACCAAACTGTGATTGGAACCATAGCCCACCGTTCAGGACCTGTGTATTAAACCCAAATATGGTGAGTACTGCTAAAATATAGGATTTAAATATGACCTAGAGTTTCTGAACATAAGACAAAATGACCAGTATACAACTGAAAACACTCATTATAATAAAACTCAAAAGATCACAACTTGAATGACAAAACAATCAACTGACTCCAACGTTGAGATGAATCAGACATTAGAATTAACTGAAAAAGGTTTGAAAGCAGCCATCATAAAAATGCTTCGACAATCATTACAAATTCCTTTAAAACAAAGGAAAGAATATCTCATTCATGAAATAGACATTATAAAAGAGTCTTCAATAAGAACTCATGTTTAATATAGATATGGAAGGTTACATATAGAAATATTTATGGATATATGTATCTTATGGGTTAGTATACGGGCATATTTTTCTTTGCTCTGTTAGCTGAGATGGTCTCAAAGATACCCAAAGAGCAATGAGTTTTCTGAGTGCCCAGATCTTGGTTTCTAATACAATTCTCTAATAAAAGAAACCAGGGCTCTTTGGAAAAACAGCTGATTCTAGGACTGGAATGGTAAACATAAAAGATGACCTTAGAGCACCTTGTTGTGATAGAAAGTAATAAAATGCTCAAAAAAACCCAACTCATTAAACAGAAAACGAGGATCTGGCAAAGGAAGCTGGGTAGGGGCGGCAGGCAAGTGAGTGGAGTGTCCTAGGTGGTGGAAGTGGTGGAGATGATGGTGGTGGACATAAAGGTGGAGGATGTGGAGTTATAGGTAATTGTGGGGATGGTGGTAAAGGTGATGGTGGAGGAGTGGATGCTGGGGGAGGAGGTAGTGGAAAATGTCAGGAGTGCTGTGGGAGGAGGTGGTGCAGGTAGTTTTGCACGTAGTTAGATGCATTTCATCTTGTGATCACTTGGAAAGAGACACACTATTGTGGGATCCTCTGACCCTCTCTAAGGAGTGTTTGAGGTTCTCTAGTGAGACTACACTGAGCTTCTTCATGAATCATCCATTTCCTTGTGTCCACCCCCTCAACTGTGGTACAAACAGGCCCTCACTGGAACCACCTGGCAGCGGCCAGCTGACTTACTATAACTTGGCCCCGAACTTAACTACTCCTATAGCCAAGGACTCAGGCAGGCAGTTGGGGATTCAGATCTCGGTTCTGCCTTTTACTTGGTGTGCGGCTTAACAGTTAAAGCTGTTCAGCATGCTAAGTCTCAGTGTCTTCCTCCATAAAGTGGGCTAACCATGGTACTTTTGGGTTGTTATCAAACTACATGAGGTAAGGTAGGGTGTTGCAGAAAGTTATGGTCAAATAATGACAGCTATTGTTATCATCAGTGATGGCTGAAGTCTTGGTCCTGGCATTGAGGATCTCAGGTGCTCAATATGGAGGGTAATTGGCCCTTAATAACTTCCAAGTCCAGTCCAGGCAGGGCAGGGAGAGTGCTGGGGGCATTCCTTCCACACCTGCTTTCTCACCCCACCTGTACATCAGCTTTTAGCTCTTCCTTCTCTTAGAGTCTTTGCTAGAAGAACCCGGAAGCCTTTGCTGGAAGTTACAAGTATCCTTTAGAAGGATGCCACTCTGTGGCTGTATAAAGACCTGCTTTGGGAGGAAGGGAGGGAGCGCAGTTACCTAGGCACTTACTGTATGGGGCACTTTAAGCATCATCGCCTTCATCCTTTAAATAGAGAGGTCTCATCTCCATTTTACAGGTGCATCTAAACATCTAAGTTATTTGTTGAGGACCTACTATGTGCTAGGCACTGTGCAGGTGCTCAGGGTACAAGAGTGAACACAAAAACCCCTGCCTTCGTGGGGCTTATAACCCAGTGGAGGGAACGAAGGGAAACAAACATCACGTAGTGCATCAGATGGAGATAAGAAAATAAAGTAGGACAAAGGGATAGCAAGTGATGGGCAGGGGCCACATCCTGTGGGGCTCTTCAGGGACCCATGAGGAGGTCACTGTTGATGTGAGATGATGGAGGCTGGGCCTTGGAGATCACAGGGGAGGGATGACAAGGACTGGATTTGGAATGCATTTGCAGCAGAACCTAGAGAACTTGCTAATGGACTGGACGTGAGGTGAGGCATGGGCTACTGAGAGATGTAGTCAATACAACACAGGAGCTTACTCTCCCTGAGACCCAGATTAGACATTGGAAGTCAACAATGTGTTTTCTGTTCTGCTTCCCTGTCCTGGCCTGAGAACAGTGGACCTGGAAGAGGTGGCGATGGGAGGCCACAACTACAGCCCAAGACACAAGCAAAACCCATTTTAAAGAAGGAAGACCTCCTTTTATTTGGCACTGGGAGCAAGTCCCGACAGGTTCCTTCTGAAATGCTAGTGGTTAGGATAGAGTTGCAGGGAACCCACACTTCTGTACCAGCTACTTCCTGGAATGAGCTCAAAGTCAGCTTTAAGGAGTGCCCAGTGGGGATCAGCAAGCTTCATACTGTGGTGGACACAAAGAGGTGCTGCTGCTCTGGAGGGCACTTTGGCAATGCCACCTAAAGCCATAGACATACTCAGCTCTTGCCTCACATGCCTGCTTCTTCCGGTGGTCATTGCCTGAGAAAGCAACCAATTTTGCCCAAAACTGTACTTCCAGGGTTGTTCAGCACAGTGAATAATCTACAAGACCAGACAGAAACACCACACATGCCCCATGGTAGATACCAGTTTAAGCTGAACTTGTTAGAAAGGGCATCAACATGACAGTTTTTTCAGTGATGAATTTTGGGTATCTTTCCACCAGGAAATGTCATATTGTGTTGCAATATATTCTTAGCCTCGCCCATTTAATGCCAGGAGGTCTCCTTACTTGCCAGCCAATTTTTCAGATGATCCAAAATGCCCCCACCAGCAACAAAATGCCTCTAACAATGACTACCCTGAATTCAGAAGCCTCAGAACCAGTGGCTGTTGAAAATCCTTTTTAAACCTGTGAGAGCTTTTCTGTGTGGATGGACCTTTCCCTCTGGGCCACCCGAAAACTAGGACTGAAAATATCCTTACCCAGCCCGAATCTGGACCACTGTGATCCCTGGCTCTAAGGCTGGCAATGGCTCTGACCTTGGGCCAGACACCCAGCTGGTCTGAACTGTGGTGGTTGCAACAATTAGATCCCTTCCAAGGTGGGAATCCCAGGAGGGCTTGTATTTTTCTAGATGATGCAGGTTGTGATGTTTTTGTGATCTCTTCTGGTGTGAACTAATGAACTTAAGCAAAAACCCTGAGGCAGGATGGGAGGGGGTCCAGTGTGTATGCACATGGTGCACCGTGGTAAAGAGTACAAGCTTTGGAAGCAGACAGACCTTATCACTTAACCAGCTGCACAACCTGGGCTTCAGGTTTCCCACTGTAAAATGAGAATGCTACGAGGTGCTGCAGTACTTACAATGGCTGCTATTACACAGCTTCTTCAAAGAAACCCATTAAAAAGTACAAAACTCCATTGTCCTCATTCTGGATTTTAATGGTCAAGGTAACTAACAATAATTTAGTTTTTCCAAACCTGCATTTAGTTTCCACAGTTGTCTCCACCTGCTGGACACACTGTGGCAGATGCTGCAGGCCTTGCAGTTTGGGATCGGAATCACCAAGCCATGTCCCCTTCTCGGCACATGTCTTGGTTGAAACCCAAGCCCTTCCTCAGCTCTGGGTGGAAGTAGTGTTGCTTCTTGGCTTGCAGCAGGGTGTGAAGCCGGAGTGATTGGTGACGACTGCTTGGAAAGAGGACTGAGGCACGTCACAATTCAAAACCAGGAGATTCTGAGTCAATGTTGATTATAAGTCTGTGTTTCACGTAATAGGGAGGTGGAGAGGCTTCCAAGACCCCAGTGAACCTCCTCTCCCAAACTTGCACAGAAAACAATTATGGGGTGAAGGTCTTGGCCAGGCTGGACTACTGCTGAAGTTGCTTCAAGTCTGAAGAGGTCAGGGCAGAGAAATGAGGCAGAACCTGTACACCAAGCCAGGCACTGATACCCTCAAAATTTACTCAACAGAGGCCTCTTGCAAACGCTAGCACAGTAAAAGGAGCTGGTAGCAAGGGAATCCCACTTCCAACATTTGATTTGCCACACACATCTTGGTGAATAGCTTAGTGATTTTTTTGATTGTTTTTCATGAAGATACCCTCTTAACTTACTTGGTTTAGCACAAGTTATTTCCCAATGAAAAGATACCCATCTTCCTCCTAGGTACTGATTTCTGCACATGGAATAAAGCAATGACAGAGCAGAAGAGAATCACCAGACTGAGAGCAGCATGGATGATGAGGGATGAAAAGGCTGGGGCAGACAGGTATAATTAGAATCTCAACTGGCGAAGACTTGGGGAGCTCTTAATTTCCCAGTTTTTGAGCAAAAGAGCACAAGGAAATATTTATTTTCATCAGGAGTTGTGTGCATCTAAATCTGACTTTACACTTCAAGGGACTTTTGCTACTGGATTTATCTGGGACAGATTTGTTCCTGAGGGAATGAATGGCTGCAAAGCCTCTTTCTGTAAGTCCCACCACTTCTTTCTCTATAGAGAAATCCTCCACTAATCATTGTGAGGGTGGTAGGTGGACACACTAATGGATGGGTATTGTGTACCACAAGGGATTTTTATGCAGAGAATGGAAGGCAGGCTCTTCCCACACATATTGGAGATAAAAATATGATTTTAAAGTAATCAAAGCCTGCTTCAGTGGCAGAGGTTCCATACAACATGCTGGTGATAGTCCTTCAATTTTTTTGGTTGTTTTTATTTTTTTTCTTTAAAGTCCATTGATCGTCACAAAAACTGAGGAAATTTAACTAAGGAGAAAACAAATGTCCAACAGAGTTCTAAGGACCCAGAGCTACGGAGGAGATGTGGCACTGGACTGCTGGGTGTGTAGAAGGGGCAGGAGGGGCAGTCCCCACAGGGCAGCTGGCCGTGGGGGACATAGGAGAAAGGCGAGGCCGCCCAGCAGGGCTGGGTGGTTATGTTAACCGCTGCACGATGACAGCATTGAGCAGGTTGGCTTCCTTAAGGGTCTGGTTCTCATCAGCTAGCTCTTTGTTCGGGAAGGTAGTCATGAGGACAAAGCTGGTGGCAGCCATGGCTGGCCGTGCGTCCACGATGAAGAGTCGGATGTCACTGATCCTGGTGGAGCAGAGGTGAATAGAGATGAGTGAGGGTGAGCAATGCTGTTCTCTGCTGTCCACAAACTCCCACCTCCCCTGGCCCTGTCCTTCTCCATAGTGGCCAAAGCTCTCCTTTGGAGGCACGTTGGCTCCCTTGCCTAAAATCCTTCATGGTTTCTCCCATTTTCTTTAAGAGAAACACCAAGCTCCTCACTGTGGCCCCAAGGCCTCATTTTATACCATCTTCCTTCCCCTTGTTCTCCTTTCAGTTCTTCATCATGCCATGCTCCTTGCCTACACCTGGGTCCCTCTTTCTAGAGGCTCCTCTGCCTGATCCTTTTCCCATAATCCTAATCAAGCCTTGGTCAGGCCTCAGCTTGAATGCCACCTCCTCAGGGCAGCCTTCCCCCAAGTTCCTGGTTTTTGTCCCCTATCTTGCTTCCACAGTACTGATCAAGTCTGTCATCAAACAATTCTGAGATATGATTAATGTCTCTCTCCTCCTGTATATCATGAATTCTGCAAGGGCAAAAAATATTGTACATCTTTGAAACTACTAGTGAGAAGAATTACTGAGGGTCAGCAACTTTTGAATGCCAGGAATCCCTTCTCTAGACACTGTCTGAGTCCTGAACCTAGTGGTCATGAAAATGGAGTCACTGAAAACAGACAGCCTTCTCCCTTAGGGAGCTTAAATAAAAGTTTCTTACTGTCCCAACCCTTAAAATCCCTGCAATCCACAATTTGGCACATCTAAGGGACTGGACATCCATGATGCAATCTGAGACTTTCAGCAAACAGACTCCTCACCCAGCTGGTAAACACTTCGGATGGGCTGTCTAACCTCGGGAGTGAGCAGCAGTCGTGCTGAAAAGCTGGAGTTAATGAGTGAAATAAAACTGAGGCAAAAAAACTCAGACAAGTGAAATGGGTCAATCCCCTTAAATGCCAAGCATTTAAAATGAAGTACAGTGAACGGTTCCTACCAAATAAGAAATGTTTGAACAAAGCCTCCATGTGCTCCCAAGGCTTGTTTCACAACTTATCCCACATGTGAACCTTGTCATCACTCAAGGACTGTCAAGCCATTCAATGAGCCCCCTATGTGCATTCTAGCTGGCCTATAATTGATGAAATTTAGACACTGCTATTTTAGAAAAAGGAGTTGACAAAATATCTTTAGTGGCAACAACCCTCTTCTGCTAATCACGTCATCAGCCTGTGTCTCAGTTTCCCTATCTTTAAAATGGGGGAGGCACATTTTTGCTTTGATCCAGCCCAGACGATATGAGCTAATAGAGCAGATATTCTAGAATTCTCAAAGTTTGGATCTAGAAAAGACCTTAATATACTAGTGGTTTCAGAGGTCCATCATGGGGATGGAGGTGGAGGAAGCCAGGGGTGGGATGCTGGCACTGTGTCCCTGCTCCCCTCCTTCAACCATAGCTGTTCAAATTTTGTTCTATGCTTTGTCTTTAGCATGAGATTTCCTTTGACCAAAGGGTTTGGGGGCTAAAAAAATCCCTTAGGAATCCAATCTCCTAATTTTATAGTTGAAGAATGAGACTCACAGGAGGGACATGAGCAATTACTGGCCACATTTATGGAAATACAAACCAGAACCACAGCTTTGGATTTGCATACCTTCCTAACCCACTGCCTTCTTTGGGGAAAGCATGGAGTGCCTGCTGGTGTCAGAAGGAAGAACAGCTCCCTGCCTCCCACCCATTTGTGCAAGTCTCTGGGACATGCCTAGAATAAGATAAGCCAGACAACACAAGGTACCTGTGGCTGTGGTTAAATTTCTGTACCAGCCTCCCGCCATCGGCAAGGCGTATTTGGATGTTTGTGGTAGGCTGTGACTCGTCAATTGAGATGGAAGAGCTGGCTTTGGCTTCGTTTTCTGCCTGTTGGGCTGGAGAACTGGTATTCAACACCTGGGGGGCAGTGCTGAGAAGAGAGGACTGTGTCAAGAAATGAAAAGAGACAAGGCCCCTAGCAGGAGAGGAATCCTGTCTCAGATTTTTATTGCTGTGCCTGTACTATACTTGCTGATGCAAGGAATGACCAAGACAGAATGCCTGCCCTTATGCAACCCACAGGTCCTGCAGAATTCATCTCAGACTCTGAGTTACTGTCAGCTCCCTCACTTCTAGTAACCTTGGGCAAGATACAACCCTTTCTTCCCCAGTGTCTTCACCTGAACAAGAGCTTGAAGGGAAGAAGTAGTATGAATGATAGCCTGGGGTGGGAAGAGACTGAGGCTGGAGGACCCAACAGACCAGGATGAGTTTTAGCCTCAGTGATAAAGGCTGAGGGCAAAATGAGGAGGGGGCACTGCAAGTCTGTGGTGGAGGCAGGCTTGACACTGCCTGGCAGGGGCTGATGAAATAAGAGGGATTATTAGCCCAGACTCTTTCTCTGTGATAGGACTTTTCAAGCCTGCATTTCCCATTGTAACCTCATTCATGTGCATATTCATGTGTCAACTATCAGAAGGGGGCCTGAAATTTCCCAAAGGCCAACTAAGTGCCTGGGATCACAGGGATTATACAATATGAACATGACATGGTGCCTGTTGCAATGTTTAGAGGTCAGTTCTTAGAATCAGATGGACCACGGTTGAAGTTACGTGGTGTTGAGCAAGTTGCTTAAATTCCCTAAGTTTCAACAAGGATAATAATGAGGATCTTTAACAAGGGTTAAGGATACCTGCCTTGCTCAGTTTCTGTGAAAAATTACATCAAGTACTTAGTGTGGCTGAGAAGAACAAAATACACAAAGAACTCCCAATTCTCCACCTTTTGGAGCCTTCGTCCCTTTCCTGTAAACCACCATACAACTAACTCACTCTCAGCCCTTCTCTTAGCAGATGCCCTGGATTAGACTTTCGCAGAGGAGAGGCCATTAGATGAGAACTTGCTTGCTTCTCCACAAAGCCTCTACATAGATCAGTTCCTACACTGCTCCCTTCCCTCTAACCTCTAAACCTAACAGTATTCTTAGCAAATCCAACTGTAAGTGCTTTCTCAAGTGTGCTTCCTGGGACTCTTGTCCCTTGAGATAGCTCCAGGAAGGTTTCAGAAATGGCACATATTACACAAGCAGCATCACAGGCATATTAAAGGTCTTGAGCAATCATGCAGTTAAGGCAAACTTATACATCACCACCATGTCCCTTTTTCATGTTATACTTGTTTTCATGTATATACACACAAAATATAAGATAATTTCATGGAACAGTTTGTGAAACATTGCCCCAGAACATATAACTGGGAATGAAGAATTGAAAAGTGAACTTACTCTTTCTGCAAATGTGAAAAAGATGGGCTTAGAGAATTACAAAGTGGAGCTGAGAAGAGAATGCTAGACACACTTACTAGCCATGAGAGGAGCTGCTTCTATGTATCAGCCTCTCACATGCGGGACTAAAATTTGGGCCGGGACACACATAAATTATACCATCATATGCCTCAGGAGATGCCTGGGAATAGTGGCAAGTTAAATGTTACCCCTCAAGTGCATAAGGTCTATTGTGTTTTGTTCATTAGTTTTATGGGTGTTAGGTTGACTCTCCAACTAGGCTGTAGGCAGTCTGTTCCTGAACTGTTTATAACAATTCCGAATATGTGACAAGTACTCATGGAAGCTACTATCTGTCAGAAAGGGAACTCTCACATTTTCAGCCAACCTAAAATGAAAAAAAGCTGTTATTCCAAAGTGACTGACATTATCAGTTCAGGCAAGGGTGGAGGATGAAGATAAAATAGAAATGATATTTAAACTACTTTGTGCAGGCACTGTCTCTGTCTAGGTTTTCTTTTCATATCCATGGCCTCACTGAATCATCACAATCATCCTTTCAGATGAGTATTATCTCCATTTTAAAGATGAGAAAACAGAAGCACACGTTGTAGAGCATTTTTAAATTTTTAAAAACTTATGCAATGAACAAGCTCTCTTGCTCTATAATCTGTATATTCATACCAGGCAGCCTTACTTTCTAAATCTTTTCTAAAGGTTTACTTTAGGAAAATAATAAATTATATTGAAAATGTCTTCTCAAACTTTTCCTCTGCTCCCAAGAATGTGGCATACCGCTTCCTTATGAGCTGTGTGACCCAGCAAGTTACTGAACATCTTGGCCTCTCTATTTCCTTTTCTGTAAGATGGGAATATCATCCTTTCCACATCCATATATTTTAGGGTAGGCCGTCCACTAAACTGCAGTCATCATTACTGAGAGTCAGTGTGATGCTGGGGAAAGAGCTCAAGGCCCACCATCTGCTCCCAACTCTACCACTAAACTAATAGGTGTGGCCTTGAGCAAGTCATTGGAGTTCCTAGGTCTTCAGTGTCTCCATGTGTATAAAGCACAAAAAACCGTTCTGCTGTGAGGATCAGATGAGACAATGTTTGCAGAAGGCCCAACACAAGACATTTAAGAAGTCCTCCATACAAGGAGATAACTGATATTTTTGGCTTTCTTCTCAGCACAGGCTCTTGCATAGAGCTGGTGCTCATCATTTGAAAGTTAAGGAAAGCCTGATACATGGAGTTGGCTGGTTGCTTCTGATTGTTTTACTTACCTTAAAAATAAAGTGGGTTGGAAAGCCACAATAAATACAGTGTACACTTATGAAGTACCCATTACTGAACTGGGCCCTATGCTGAGTACTTTACATGTATCAGTTCACTTAATACTTAGAACAGCCTGTGAGGTAGGGATTCATCATCTCCACTTTACAGATGAGGAAACCAAGGCAAGGTGAGATTAAGCAACTTCCTCAAAATCCCAGTATTGGTTCAAGGTAATCTCAGCTGTCTAAATCCAGGTCCTGTGTTCCTAACACCTGCCACATTCTCCTACCAGGTCTGGGAGTCAGATAGACTTAGACCTGATTTCAGGAACATTACTTCAAGATTAAGTTTCCTCATCAATAAAGTTAAATAAAATCTGCTATAGTTGAGATAATAGCTAAAAATAACGCACTATGCCCAGAATATAGGAGAAGCACAAATACCAGTCTATGTGGCTAGCAAGAACATCCAGGATGCAATGCTGCATGGCAGATAAGAGCAGAGACTGGAGGGAACCCAGATCTGCACTGGCGAGCAGTATGGCCTTGGATGTGACTTGACCTCATAAGCTTCAGAATCCTTATTTGTATAATGGGAATCAAACAGGATCAAAGGCCATAACACACATGGAATGCTTAGTATAGTACTTAGCTAACAGCAGAAAAACATTGAAAAAGCTGATTATTGTCATTCTTCAGGGTCCATTTATATTCGTTAAATCCTGGACCCAAATCACTCAAGAGATGCTACTGCCTTTCCATGGGCTATAAGTGAAAGGTTACCTGAGAGGCACTCTCAGTCTATGCTGCCCTCAAGTGGAGTGGCAAACTGCTCTAATCATTGTGTAGGGCAGCCAAGTGCATCTGTTCAAGGGAACCAGACTCCGTCTGGTGCTCCTTAGGAACCGCTATCACCTGAGCATTCTTCACCAGCAGTGGCTGGGCCATCTGTAGCAGTGAGGGCACTTCACCCAGGGGCAGGATTGGTCATATAAGATCAGACATCAATAAAAAGAGGATTTTCTTTACCATCTCACTGCAAATATCACATAACGAGTCACAGGGAAATTGAGTCTCATTCATATCAAGAATCTGAATCACCTGACTGACTGCTCATTTCCTTTGTAGTGGGAATAAAGTGGACACTAGGGTGGTTGTTGCCAAAATCATAAGTCCTGAGACCCTGCCATCTGCTTTACAGAAATAAAAACTACACTGTGAACAGCCAAAGCTAATCCCTCCGCTGCAGTGACACTGCCCTACCCAAGTACAGTCTTGGTGTTTGCTACTCAAATTCAAATTCAGGCTTTCCCAAACCTTCAGGTTAGTTCTCATCCAAACAAACCAATTCAACACCTAAAACAACAAAAGTTTAATATAACTGAAAATGTTTTTTTTTCAACCGAGAACAATCTATTCATTCACTTTAAAGTATTTTTCCAGATAATCAGAGAACAAACCCAAGACTAATTTTTGAGGCAAACCTGAGAAAGTTTTCTTGAACTTTTGGCTCCTGAACACTTTAGCTGACAAAATGACAATGGAAAACAACAGTAAAATTTATGGGAAAAACAAAAAATTGTCTACTTAGTTTAGACTAAAAAGATAAAATCCCATCTCATTAGTTGTATAAAATCTTTTTTAAGGTTATTTTTCAAAAACCCAAAACTGAAATAAAATGAAAGTGAAACTGGCAATGAACATTTACTTAGCTGACAACTATCACACTTGATTATCAACCTTTGTCTTGACTGGTGGGGTTCATCCTCCACACTAATAAAGTATAAACTCCCATCTTGCTAAAACAGACTTCCTTAAAAATATTTTCATTTTTTGAGATGTAAATCTTACACATAAAAATAGTTAGGCCTTCCAAAAGTAAAATAATTTTTTGTTAGTATCATGAAACCAAACAAACCCAAAGTGCATGGTGTTCTGAGCCCTTTCTTATAATTGCTGGTGGGTAAAAAAGTCACAACCTTTTTGGAGGACAATTTGGCAATGTCTTAAAAAGATGAAGACCTCTGGAGCCAGCAATTTTACTTCTAGCCCAAGAATAAGGGACATACAAAGATTTAATTAGAGAAACAGTATTGTTTGTAATACTGTCGGCTACCTAAAATGTTTACCTGCAAAGACAGGTTAAATTATAGCACATACAAAAGACAGAAAATTATATTAGTGTTAGAAATAACATTGCAGAAATATATATACTGATATGGAATGACAGCCCTACTACACTGATTAGGCAAAACAGGTAATAAAAAGAGCATGTTCATTCACGTGTACTTGTGTGTCACGCATACACACACTCTCTACACATATAAAACTAGGATATGTCTTTCCAGAAACTAACTGGATGTATCTGGTAGTTAGGTTTAGAAATAGTTTTTACTCTTTATCTGCATTTTCTATTCTAAAAAGATAAACACATTTTATTTTAATAATAGAAGAAAAAAACTATCGGCTGCTCTACACAGCTTACCACAGCTGACAGGCAAGCTACAGATGTGGGAAGGATGCCAATCAGAAGACATGGGTTCCAGTCCCCATTCTACCACATACCAGTCACATACCGAAGGGTAACCCTTAAAGTCTAAGGGCCTCAGCTTTCTCTTTGTAAACAAACAAGGACTGCACTATACTGAGTGCCTCTCATGTGCACAATTCCCTCTGAAGAATACTGATCAAGTGATCCCATGGCTATGGCCAAAGGTAAGTGTGCTCCTGAGAGAAGGAAGCTGGCCTACGGTTTGGTCAAGGGTCTGGTGAGAGAACTCTGGCTATCAGCAGTAACAGTGACTATGAACCAATTAATCCTATCAGGGGTCTAAATGAAGGATGGAGGCAGTGGCAGAGGACACAAGGCAGAGAAAGTAACAGAAAGTGACAAAGTGAGTGTCAGGAAGTGCCATAGATGTAGAGGTAAGAGCTACCATAATGGTGGAGCTGTAGTCTGCATAGGGTAACAACGTCCTTGAGCTCTTTTAGATCCCGAACTATGCCACTGCAGGGCTTGCTGGGAGAGTCAAGGATTCCTTATACCCTCTGCATCCCCATTTCAGGTGACCTGAATATATGTGTCTGTTTTAGCCTTCAGCCATCAAGGTCATTCCTGCCTTGAATTCCCCAGATTACTGAGTCAAAGCAGCAGCGTGTTACCTTTACTGCTCACTGTGGGGCAATGCTCTATGTGATTCCTGAAACAGTACCTAGGAAGAAAGGACTCTCATTAACCTATTTTATAGCTGGGCAAACTGAGGCTTTTCATACAGTCCAGAGTCATAGTGACAGAAAGTGAAGAAGACTTAAACTCAGGTCTGTAACATTAAAGCCCATGGTTTCCATATTCTTCCTTCCATAAAAATAAAATGTGAAGTATTTTGTGAAGATTTATATATACAAAGTGAGCAATATACAGGGTGGGTCTGCTGAGCCTGGCAGTGACTAACCCAGTCTGCTCCTGCCTGTGCTGCTCCTTACCTGCCCAGTTTCTGACCCTCGCCAGTAAAGGCTTTAAAGGCTCCCTTGGGCTTCACAAAATCCTCGTCCCGATGGTCCTCCATGTCCAAATTCACCTGCCCACCATGAGCTAACCTCCGCAGCTCTGCTGGCACCTCTCTGCATGAGAAAAGGCAATGTTAGGGTCCACATCGAGCAGGATGGGAATGACAGTGATGGGTGTGAGAATAAGCCTCTCAGTTCCAACTGTGAAAACTGCTGGCTACCTGTCTGCCTCCCCCTTTTCTTGCCTGCTCAAAGTCAGGGCAGAGGCCTGTATCTTATTTAGTCACTTATTTGGCTTTGCCCCAGGCTCACAGGGGGAAAATAGACACATGAAATTTCTGGAGCAGATCTTTGAGTCTGTATCTCAACTTTGCTAAATCTGCTTCAATATTTACTTCTTAAATAATAAATATTCAGATCAGCCTCTTCTCTCCCACCTGCCATCTCACCTACTGACATGGAAACTGGAGGGCTGTTCTGCTCACCCTCTGCGGATAGACTCCAGAAACTGGGCATTGGATGGGTCTTGGTAGCTTCTAAGTTCGCCATTGTCCAGGCTGAATCCACTCTTCCAGAGTTTCAACACTACATGAACCTGTAACAATAGGAGGCAAGCAGTCCACATATTGTCAGGATTTTGGCAAATGCACTACTATGAACCTGCATGTTAGCGGGTTTTTACTATTTTACTGGGTCATTATTAAAATAGAGACAGAAAGATACATAAATACGCATGCACGAGGAAATCAACCACCGACCAATTAAGTATTAACCTAAAACAAGGTACTATGGCACAGGTTAAGAGAATGGGCTATGAATTAAACAGACCTGGGTCTGTGCCTTCATTTTGCTATTCACTAGCTCAGGGACTCTGAGCAGGTGACTCAATAGAAGTTGTGGCTTCCTTGTCTGTAGGGTTGCTTGTGCTCAACTAAACTACTCATGGACTATTTCTCAGTCATTAAAAATGACATAATACAAACCCCTGTAGTCACAGAAAAGCGTCTAGAAGGCTAAAACCCAACAAATTAGCAGCTGTTGCCTCAGGCGAATAGGATTTTTATTCTTGCTTGACTTTATTTTGGAATAAAACCCAAAACGATTAAACACAAATACATTATAGAAACTAATGGTGACAAGGCTATATGAAAAAGTTTGTGGCATATATTAAATTAAAAAAATTCAAAATTGTTTATATAGTATCATTGCTCTTACTGGAGGGGGGACCCTTACGCATAGGGAAAAAAGACTGAATAGCAAGGAAAAAATTTTGGAAGTTCCATTTCAGGTCTCTTGGGATGGTCTGAAGACTAAATTCTTTAGCTGTGCCATATGACCAGAGAACCCCAGATACACTGTCCTTCTGCCTGAGCCATGTATGCACAGAAAACTCCTTCATTTGTCTAACCCCTCTGCCCACTCCTTTTCACAAGCCTCTATGCCCAAACAGATGAGAGCTGCCTTTGATTTTCAGGTAAGCCTGAGACCAAAGCAAGAGTCCTGTCTCTTCCCTTTAAGAGGCTGCCTGTTCACAATTAATGCAACCAATCCTTTCTGAAAAATGGCAGAACAGGTCACAATCATCCACCCTAAGGAAGGTAGATGCACGCATACTCACATCTTGGCCAGAATGCCGCCTCCTTTCTCCAGCCACATAGGCAGACTCCTCCTCTGGTGCTGCCCCAAGGCGATAGCCACCCCCTGCAAATGGCTATAAAAGACAAATTCATAAACACTGGAGGAGTGGGTTGATGGTAGTGGGGCTTCTCAGATATGATGATGTATTGAAAGCTGGTTAACTACTAGATAACACTTTCTCTGGGTATCAAATTCAGAGATATAGGCCCAGGCAAAGCCATCAAATGGATTAGGGTAAAAATTGAGAGATGGTGGTTGCTGCTTAGCTAAAGGAACCAGTTGCTACTAGCTCTAGTTAACCATGGCCAGGTAAGAATCTGGGTAGAGGACAACACTGAAAAATGTTTGATTTTGCCAATACAGAAATCTAGATTTTATATCAAACAGGTGGCTATTAATTCAATTAAGACAAAATAAAACATTGAGTAAATCAAATCGGATGGGCCACATAAAACGTATGTAGGACCTGATTAGAAACATGTGCCATGGGTTTGAAACCTCTGTCCCAAATATTGATTTCATGTTAAAGGGTGGAAGAAACTGAGCTGCTCTCCTGTGTATGAGGATAAGTGAGCAAATAAAAAACAAAACAAATTCATTCACTACTGGGGTGAGAAAGGCCTCCTTCACTCGCTCTGGAACCTGAGTCCTGTGGCCAGAGACAATGATCCTCTATGCTCACTCTTGGTTTACTGGTCTCTCCAGGGCTCTTGGTCACTCGCTCCACAGCTACGGCTCCGTGCTCTTTGGCACCTTTAAAGAGATCATCCACCAGCTCGTTGGGACTTTTCTTCCTGGGAGGGCCAACAATCTGCTGTCCACTTCTCTCTGAGCCCCCGGCATAAAACCTGTGCAGAAAATACACATCTAACACCAAATATACTTCAAAAACACGAAAAAAACAGAGCCAGGCTCTGTGCTAGGTGCTGGGCACACCGAGGTGAAGGGTACAACTCCCATCTTTAAGGAACTCATTATCTAGTTAGGGACACGTGTAAGGAGGCAGGCAGGCATAACGCAGTGTGAGCAGCAACAGAGGTCAGTATAAGGGGTGCTCTGGGAAAAATGAACTAGGGAGGTCAGTCAAGGCTTCCTAAGAAGGGTGTCTTCTGGGCTGAGTCTTGAGGATGAGATTATCAGGTAAAAAAATTAGGGAAGGGCAGTCCAGGCATGCACGACAGCACATCAGCTCAGGAGAGTCCCAACTCGGAATCAGCCTTCGGGAATTACCCATCTGGTGGCCAGCACCTCTTCAGGACACAGCAACTATAGGGTAATTGTAGCCGTGGCATGGTTAGTACAAGCAACAAGGCTCCAGTGTTGGCTCTGCTGAGTGACCCTGGGCAAGCCAGTGCATTGCCTTGTAATCTCTTTCCTTGTCTCTGAAATGGGAAGGAAGGACCACATGCCCTACCTACCTGCTCCTTAAGTCAGGGCCGTGAGGTTCAAATCAGCAGATGTATGCAAAAGAACAAGCACAGAGTAATGCACACATGTAAGGTGGTGTGATACTGCACCAAGAGCTCACCCAAGCTTCACCTTGCCTTGCTATTTTTATTACATACAGTGAGGGCACTGAGGAGAGGGTACTGCAGAAGGTCAGGAAGCTCAAATACAAGCCCTAAGATACCCACATTGGGTTTTGCAATAGGCCAAGCTTGAGATTAAGTTAGAACTTTTATTACCTTGGTCTGAAAACCAGTAGTCACATAGCCTGGCTAACTGCCTCCTCATCACTCCTATTTACAGTTATGTTCGTCTCTGGTGGGGAGAATTGAGAACCTACAGAGATTAGTCTCAGCCTTTTATTTCCTGATATTTCCTATGGAATGCAAGGCAAAACCATAGTCCCTGGCAAAGACACCACCACCAGTGTCATCAGGTCTGAAATGCTGAGGGGCCAAGGAAATAATCAGGATGTGAAATTAAGAAAGGTCAATGCCTGGAAGATGTGACAGGATGAGAAGAGGAGGTCATTTAGGAGCTAAGCATCACATACTTGATAACATTGCCTATCACTCAATGAATGCAAAATTCTGAAATTAACATTTATTCTCAAACCTTGAGTATATCTAAGAAGGCTCCAAGGCAGTGTAAAGTGTATATGGATGATAACAGAATACAACACATGTAATTTCTCTGCCCATTTCCCAGAGTGACCACGATGAAGTACATGTATTTCCATAACAGTTATTACACGGTGTTCCCTAGGAATGTTTGGCAGACCAGAGGCGGAGCCCATGGAGAAGCAAAATCCATGAAATGAGGCTGTAGCCAGTTCATTCTTGTTCATTCCAGGTAGATGAAGTTCTGTTTAATGGACTGTAAGGTCTTTATTAAGGGAGCTCAAAGCATTGGCTTAACAACTAGGAGCCTGTGATCAAGTGCCTTAAAATTATTCATGACCTTGACAGCTATTTTCATTTCTAGAAACTATTCTAAGAAAATAATCTTAAATGCAGTCAAAGATTAGTAGACAGAGATGTTCATAGCACTGATATGTACAGTGGTTAAAATGAAAAAATCTAAATGTCAGACATCCCACATAATGGATTATTAATATAGTCAATAAAAATACTTATGAAGAATTTTAATGACATGGAAAAATTTTTAAGTTTTAGCATTAATCCAACAAAAGCAAGAAACAAAATAATCTGATTTTCATTATGAAAAATACAATATAAAACAAAGTATATTTACACAGAACTACGACTAAGTGGAAATATGCCACCGTTCTATATTTTCTACAATGGGCACTAATTTCATTATAACATTCTTAAAAGTTAAAAACAAATACTGTGTGTGTATATTGGAGAAATATACATTTAGAAGCCTTTTATTATTATGTGATATATTGCTTTTTCAATTAAAAAGATAAAGCTGGAAATAGACTAAAATGTTATTGATACCTGGTTTCCTCTGGGATGTGGTATCACAAATGACTGTTTTCTTTCCTATCGATCAGTTTCCCTTCCCATAATATTCAATAAATACTTATTATTTTAACAATTAAAAACTCAAAACACTCCAAAAGAAAAATAACAGTATCAGGGTACAGGGATTACTTCCAAGCTAAAGGGAGAGGGAGACTGTTTCTAATATGTGTTGACTGGCTCAGAGAAGTAACAGCTAATAATAACTAAACATGTTTATCCTTCAGTGGTCCCCAATCTTTTTAGCACCAGGGAACTGTGCTCTTATGAGAATCTAATGCCTGATGATCTGAGGTGGAGCTGAGGCTGTGATGCTAGTGCTAGAGGGTGGCTGCAAATGCAGATGAAACTTTGCTAGCTTGCCTGCCAGGTTCCTGACAGGCTATGGACTGGTACCAGTCTGCCACCTAGGAATTGGGGACCCTTGTTTTAAATGATTTATATACACTACAGTGATTTATACATTTTCATTATTATAGACTTTCCTGTGGACTCTGCCCACCACCCTAAATACTCACCTTTGGCCTTCCTCCTCCTCCTCATCCTCATCTTGGTCATGAATGAGGTCTCTGAAGGATGTTACCCGATTATCGCTAGACACCAAAAAGAGCAAAATAATCTCAGGAGTTAAAGAAAAGGTAACTCATCATCAGCTGTTAGGGAGTTGGTGAAACTGGGATTAGATTTTTTTGGTGGGGCAGGAAAAGAGTCTTTGCAGAAGAGGGTTAACCCAAGTTTATGTGTAAAATAATGAGGGTATTTATTTTTTCAAGATAACACAGGACAAGAATAAATTAAAAGGGGGGGGACAGAATAAGGGTCTGAATTACTTTAAAAACTTACTACCCAACAGCTATTTTTAAATACTGAGGGAATACCTGTGCTTGGCACTGAACTGGATACTAGGTCTACAAGGATGATCATACACAGTTCTTACCCTTGAGTTACTTACAGGCTAATGGCATTCAGCCAGGAAACCACCTATTAAATACTGTGCAATAGGGGCTATGATAGAGGGAAGCACATGGAACATACAAACACAGAGCATCAAGTTCTGAGTGGGGATGGGGGGATATCAAGAAAGGTTTCTAGAATAATGCAACATTTGACTGGGTGCTGAAGGACTGGTGAACAGTGAGTCATTTGGGTAAAGGGTGGTGGGGCTGGCAGGGAATGGGGACCAGTAGGGCAACACAGGAAGGCAGCACATGTATATACACAGAGACTAGCAAGAGTAACACATTCGAGAAAGGAAAACCTGTCAAGACATAGAAATGAAATGAGTATGTGGACAAGGAGGTCTCTGTCTGCTTCTACTATAGATTAGTCAAGAAGTATTTACTGGTGTTTAGAAAAAAAAGCTGAGCTGTGTGGGGTACGACAGAGAGGGCACAATAAAAACGGGTGTGAGAAAGGTTAACTCCCTCCTCTGGCATTGTCTTACACTGCCAATTTATTCCTGGTTTAGATTTGTCCTCAAGGAACAATCTTAATTTTTCAAGGATCACAAGACACATTTTATAAAAGCATTTTCTATATTTTAGAGGAAAATAGTTTCCCTATGATATGGGGGGAAAGCTTTAGTGAGGCTAGACAGAGAAGGAGGAGTTGTTTACTAGAAAGCTCCAATTCAGCGTTGAAGATTTATTTCAAAGAGACAACTAGGGGTCAGAACAGTCTTGAGGTTCCATCAACTAGAAAGGGGAGGACAAAGACCAATTGATGAGGCAAATATATTCCCTGCTTGAGTTAGCTGAGAGCAACTTCCAAGACATTCCTTGATGCTCTATTTAACATTGTTCAAAAAAAAAAATCTATGGAAAAAAATCCTCTGTTGTTAAACACCTTCAAACACACATGTGTATACTTGCTTGAGCAAACCACTTGCTCTGGCTATGGGTTTGAGTCTTTCTCCAAAAGTTCTTGTACTTAAGACTATGACAGAATCTAACAAAGACTCTAGTGTCCACATACCGAGGTCTGATTCCCGCTTAACATCCCACTCTGGGATCTTGGGCATGAAGTTCTCATAGCCTATATTTTCTCCAAGTGAAAATGGAGAGAGACAATCACAACCTCATAGGCTTTCTGTGAATAGTCAGGAAACTAATGCATGGTATAGTACATTTCAAGTACTATTGAGCAGTGGTTCTCAAACTGTTGGTCCTTGGACCAGGAGTATCTGCATTACCTGTAAAACTGTGAGAAGTGCAAATCCTCAGGCTCCACCTTAGACCTCCTCAATCAGAAACTCTGGAGGAATGTCTGGCAACCTCCTTTTAAGGAGTCTTCCAAGTAATTCTGATACATGCTGAAGTTTGAGAACCACTGCTCTGAGGGTTACCTAACTGTACAGATGTCTTGGAGACAGTACTAATTTCAAAAGATTTTGTCCATATCCTCCACAAATTGGAAAAATGTCCTAGAAATTTCAATTTTTCAACATCAAAACTCTATCTCCCAGGCTACCCTGGCATCCTGAAGTGGCAAAAAAGTCCTTTGTCAGATCACATTTTCCACAGCATGGAAATGCTGAATATGCACTGTCCATTATGGAAACCACTAGTCACATGCAGCTACTGAACATCTGAAATCTCGCTAAGTGCAAATTAAAAACTAAATGTGTATTTTATTTAATTTTAATTAATTTAAACAGCCACATGAGGCTAGTGGCTACGATACTGGACAGTATAGTTTTAGAGAATCAGACAATGATTGTCTCTGAAATTCTAAGAAAGTACAGTTTTGTTGGATGAAAGAAAAAAAAAATGAAGAAACTAACCACTACCTCTTGCTTGACCCTGTGCCAGATACAGGGGTGGGAAGTGCTGGACAGGAAGGTAGAAGCAGCTTTGGATTTAGACAGACTTGGGCTGGAATCTGCCATAACAGCAGCTATGAGTCAGCATCCTGACCTGTGAAATGGTGAGCACCTGACCTAATTCCACAGCTACACAGGTATAAGAGAACATAGGTGAGAATATCTCGCTGAGCTACACAAATGTGGGTGCTCCTGAAATACTAGCCCTCTCGCTTCCAGAAATTTATGATTTACTTAGAAAGAAAATATTAAGTTAAATATCAAGAGTTCAAGACAACACAGGAGAGACATCACCAAGCAGTACAAGGATATGGGTCAAAGAAATGAATGAATTATAGTCATGACTGGAAGAACAGGACTGTGGCTTGCTGCCTATGGGTTGGGGAAAACACACTCAAAAAGGAAGGTGAGGATAGAAGTAAACCTGGAAAGAAGCACAGGCTTTGGACAAGCAGAAAGCAAAGGAATGAGCATAGAAATCCTCGGGTCCCAGTCAAGTGAGAGGCTCAATCAAAAGCAGAAGCAAAAATTAGTCAAAATTGAGACACCAAAGAAATCAGTCTGGTTGGAATAAAGATTTAAGAAACAAAGAAAAGGGGTTAAGATTAAAATGGTAGGTTCATGGCAAACTCTGGAGGACCCACAATATCCACAAGGAGAGGCAGTACATCACTCTGGCTGAAAGCTGAAAGCAGAAGCAGATCTGAATTAAATCCTTGTTTTACTAGCCGTGTGATCTTGGGAAGATGCTGAGCTTCACTGTCTTCACCTGTAAAATGGGAATAACAGTACCCACCTCAAAGGGTTGTAGTGAGGACTAAAGAGATGTATACGTAAAGGCTTAACCCAGTGCCTGGCACTTGGTAAGTGCTCAATAAATGACAGCTATGACTATTGAGGAGTTTAGACTTTCTTGTACAGCAATGGCTAACCTGTTTATTTCACAGTCCTTTCAGAATGTGACAAAAGCTATAAATTTCCTTGCCAGAAGACATTACACACACAAATTTTTGCCTATAGTATCAGGTGTAATTTATGGACCTTCTTACTTCCATTCAGATTACTCCAAGGGGTCAGTGTCTCCACACTAAGAATACCTCTAGAGTCAAAGGAGGAACTCACTAATTATCATTCCATGGCAGCAGTGATGAAATGAAAGATATCTGAGAAGATGAAATTGGGAGATGGGAAGAGCCCAGCAGCAGACTAAGTATCCTAAGAGGCTCAAGTCAAATAGGGTTAGGGGAGGGGCAGAGTGGCTGGCCACATATAGAATTCTCTGAGGTGCTAACATAGGCTTGGCTTCTGAGAATGCAGTCAATGTTTTCCTTCTCAACAAGGATAACAATGCAACAAACTATGATCTCTCGCTCCCTCAGTACTGAGTCTGAGGCTTAACCAAAGCAATAAAGCAAGGCCTTTAGGCCTCCATGGTTCAGCTTTTACTCCCTTTCAGTCCTACTGTTAAACTCTATTTCCTTGAATCTTTTACTTTTATTTCTATTTTTTAATGTTGTGAAATGAGACAGGGAACACAAAGACAAGAATGGGGAAGAAGAGAATGGACGGTAATGATGACAAAATGATAACTGCAGTTAACATTTACTGCGTTCTAAGTGCTTTATAAGTATTAACTCATTTAATCTCCCATGTGGTAGGCACTACTACCCTTCCCATTTGAAAACTGAGGAAAACTGAGGGCCCGAGATGTAAGTAGCTTGCCGAAGGTCACAGATCTCCACAGTGGCAGAGCTGGGATTTGAATCTAGGCACTCTGACTCCTCAGTCCATGCTCCATTAAACTACTCCTTTGACGGGACTTTGGGATGACTAGAGAAGAGAGGTGTGAATATATGACTAAAATCAAAAGCTAAGTTTCAATTTTTCCCCCTTTGTACATGCCAGTATTCCAAAAGTAACCTGGAATGACTGTGAAAGACTCACACCCCAGGAAGTCAGCTGTCTCTACCAGCAGCTGCAAGAGCCCTTACCCTAATAACCATTCCTGAGGCAGTGCCATCATCGACACCTCCATAAGTTAGCACCTGTGAATAATTATAAGATCACTTGCTTACTACCTTTCTGGAAATGGGAGGTAAATAAGTTATGGAAGCAATGAGTTCTAGGGTTAGTATTCCTTCAAAAAGAGGAAATGTAATTTAAGGTTCTGATGTGCTTATAAAGAAATACAATTTACAACTTCATTGTCAAAGAAACACTAAGCATTCTGAGGTTGAATTTAAACCCAAATAAGCTTTTATGGTGAAAACATGTGCTAGAGAATAGAAGCAAATCCGGCTAAAGCAGAGAGGGAAGTTGTAGTTCAGACACTTTTCTAGGAAGAGGCTTTGCCTGTCTTCGAGAAGACCAGCACTGTCTCACTGCAGACCACAGCAGTGATCTGCCATGGGAACCTCAGAGCTAGGGTGACTGGGAAAGGGGATGCAAACAGGATCATAAAGGTTAATACCAGATTACTTAGGATAAGGTCTCTGTAATCAATTTGGGAAAGAATGGGTTACACAGGTTTATTTTCTCTAAAACTTCTTAATAGGGTAATAATAAACACCTTAAAAAAAAACTTTCTAAAGTCATGTGACCTAATCTTTTATATCTACAGCACCCTTGAAAGGATGTCGTTTGGTTTCTACTTAAAAATGTCCAGCAATGGGAAGGCTGCTCCTTACATTTCTTAAATAAAAAACCCTCAAACACCTTAAAAGTAGTTTCTGTGGTTTCTCCCATGATTAAGCATAAACCACACTCAAGTATGAGCCTCTACCTGAGTGTCACCCTTATCTCCACAAGAAAGGAATGATCAGGTCAAACGGTTTGGGGGCATCGGGGGAAGGTAGGCTCCTCATAGAATTCCTCTGAGGTGCTAGCACAATCTTGGCTTCTGAGAACTCAGTTAGCGTTTTCCTTCTGGACAAGGAACTACTACCCACCAGTCAGTCTAACTTTCTCACTTGAACTCACTGATCTGTATCCCCAGACTTGAACCCTCTGTCAAGTCGGGAAATAGCTCCTCCTCACTGCTGGAAGTACACCCATGCAGCAATAATTGAAGTAGGCCCTTACCTGGGGGCTGTGCCTCTGGACACTGAACTGGGGGTTGCCTGCGAAATGGTCACAATGTCTTCGTCCCCTCCATCCTCATAAAAGCTCGCTAGGGCGATCTGAAACAGAGAGGTAGTAACTTGGGACCCTTAAACAGGGTTTCATCTAACATATCTCCTTTGAATAGCACATAGGAGCAAAGACACAAAGATATGGCCCACGCTTACAAACAGGTCTGTATCTGGGGCCATAGACAATTAGACCAAAAAGGTAATAGCCCAACTGTTAGTTTTCATATTACCTGAAACAAATTCCATCTAGTATGGTGAAAAAGAAGGCAAGAAGGAAGGCTGGGATGGAGATATTCCTTTCTCATTTTATTAAAAAATGTGATCTAGTAAAAGCAGTGTACATTTATTGAGCATTTATTTATGTGCCATGTTGTCTGAGCGAACTGTACATTAACTCATTTCATCCTCAAAAAACCCTATGTAATTAGTACTGTTATCATCTCAATATATATACAGCTGATACAGAAATAGAGAAGAAAATTGCCCAAGGTCACAATTGATAAAGAGCAGAGCCAGGTGGTTCCATCCTAGGCAGTCTGCTCAGGCTCCTACTCTCAGTTCTAATATGATAGCCAGGAGTCAGAACTATGAGGCCAGTCCAGACTGCTACTTTTACTTCCTCTCTGAGGCCCAGTTTCCTATCTGTGCAATGGGTACACCTGTTCCACTAACCCTACACAATGAATGAGAGATTCCATTATTAGTTATACATAGTCATGTCTTAGCTCTACACATATACAATGAATATTTTGGTCATTTGTGATTTTATGTTTCTCTCATTGACTCAATGGACAGCCATTTACTTTGCACAATCACTCTGCACAAAGAAATAAAGCACTGAGGTTCACAAAGATGAAAAAGACATGGGTCCTGTCCTCAAGGTCACCGGCCTTATAGAAGGCAGTGAGCTCTTGTGGGACATAACCAGTCTACTAGGAATAGTGCACCTTCACGGGATGTAACCAGCCTGCTGGAGGTAGTGTGCCTTTACAGGACATAACAGGCCTGCTAGGAGAAAGCTGTCATGGGACATACACTGACAGGCCCTGCCAGGTAAGTCATGTCACATGCATGAGCCTCTGTTTCCCTAGCTATAGTGTGGAGGGAAGTTGCAACTGTAGTATTGTGATCTAGGTCTCTCAGAAGCAGCTGCATTTTGTATTTCTGCCCTGCACAGGGGCTGCATTCACACTGTATGTCTGTAGAGGCCTTATCTCTTACTTTTGGGAAGCAATTTAAATGGAGTAAGCAGATCCAGTTCAAATCCCAAACTTACCGCTTACTGGCTGTGGGACCTTAGGCATATCGCTTACTCTCTGAGCTTCCGATTCATCTATACAATGGGGCTAGTCATCTTTACGTCACAGTGTCGCCAGGATTAAAGGAATAATCACAAGTGCCAGGCACACTGTGGTGAAGAGTTTGGGCTCTGTAACCAGACAGCACTGAGTCCTAATGCTATCTTTTCTATCTGGTAGCTAGTGAGGCCTTGAGCAAATAACTTCCTTAAGCCTCGGCTGCAAAATGCAAAGGTTAAATAACTCAAGACGCAAAAAGCAGTTAGAACAGCACGTGGCCCACGGCAGGTACTCAATAAACATTAACCACCATCTGCCTAAGATGCAGGTTGGTCAAGAACGTTTACGCAATTCTTCCTCTAATTAATGAGCACCTTTTATGTACCAGGCGCTGTTCCAGGCGAGGCAATTCAACAGTTTACAAAAACCCCTGCCTCACCTAGCTCATCTTAGTGTCTTAATGAAAACCTAGCACGAGGCAGGGAACTAGACGATGAGCTCCACGAGACTCGCATTTTACTGATGAGGTAACTAAGGAAAACAGGCTCCAACCCTGCGCCACCCCCCCGGGGAGGTAGTTTCTCCGGGCCATTAGGTAGCAGGGGGCGTGAGTGAAATGCTGGGCCGTGCTTCTCCCTCCACCTGCAGCCAGGCCTACGGAAATGAAAAGGAACGACCACCTCGTCCCCAGAGCAGCTCCAGCCGGGAACTTGTCGCTCCCACCCACCACGCAGCGTCCAAACGAGACTCGGCGCGGCCGCCACGCCCCCGGGATGCCGAGCTCCACGCGGGCCGCGGCAGTGCCCAAGGTCTCGCCGGCCCAGGGAACAGGCGAGGCAGGAGGAGAAACTAAGGCGGGCAGAAGGGGTCGGGGCCGGGGCTGGCCCGCGTTTTCCCACGTCCAAGCCGAGCTGGCAACGCGCGGCGAGCGGCCCCAGGCCCCTGAGGCCTGTGTCGGGCCGCGGCCCGGCGGGATGACTGTGCGCTTCGGGCACCAAGGGTTTGACTCGCCCGGCGCCCTCGCCTCACAGCCCGCGGCCTGCCCGACGCAGCCCGCCTCGTGGTGCTACCTGCAGGTCCCAGCCGGCCGACTCGAGGAAGAAGCGGGCCCGGTCCTCCTCCGTCCCTGTCACCGCCACGAACTCCCTCAGCGCCTCCTGTCTCTCCGCCGCCATCTTCGCGCCGTGCGCCGCCCAAACCGCTCCGGCCTCCGCCTCAGCGCCACTGCCGCGTTCCGCCCGTGGGTGCACCCGGCCCGGCCGCCCGGCGCCCGCCCCCAGGCCCCGCCTCGCGCGGTGCCTCAGGCAAAGTCGTCCGTGCGGGAAACGCCGCCGCTCTCGCCCTCTGGCGGCCGCGGCGCGGCCCCGCAGCCCAACGGCGGTGTGCGAGCGGCGCGAGCGGGGAGATGGGGGGCAGGCCTCAGACCGGCCCGTGGGAGGCGCGACTTCCGGAGGAGTCCGCCGCTCACGATTACACGCGGATCCGTCCCCGTCATTTAGTTAGCTGAGGCGTTCGTCCATTCACTTGTTCAGATGGTTGCTGACTGTTAGCAAGGGCCCGGGGCACCAGCGGCGGGCACAGCCAAGCCCTGCCCTCCGGCTGCTCCCATTCTAAGAGCGAAAACAGACCTGGAACAGCAGGCCCCTCCTCGCACTCGCCTCTGCCGTGGCTCCCTATTTCACCCCACCTGAGGCCCAGGGCCTGCAGGACCTATGTGAAGTGCGCCAGCCCCGCCGCCTCATCTGCTCGGCTTCCCGCGTGCTTCCTCTGCTCAGGTGCGCTGCCGTCCTTGCTGTTCCTCCACTCTGCCAGACATGTTTGCATTTGCTGCTCCCTTTGCCGGGGACACTTCTTCCTAGAGGGTAGGCAAGGTGCTCCCTCACTTTCTTCAGGCCTCTGCTCCCAGGGCACCTTCCCAGATACAATCCTGTCTTTTAGGTCCTCGGCTTCTTGGCCGTCCTGCCCCTTCACACACTCTGGGATGCACTCCTTCTCCTCCTCCTCCTCCTCCTCCTCCTCCTCCTCCTCCTCCTCCTCCTCCTCGTATCATTTTAGGTGTCCCCTCCTCAAGGAGGCCTTTCTATGTCCCCAGACTCCATCAGACAGTCTCCTGTGCATGTCCTGTGGCTCCACGTTAAGTGTCTCCCTACCTCAAGGGCCACAATTCCTGTGACTGCAGAAGCTGTGGCTGTGGCTTTCACCATATGGCTTAAGAGCACAGGCCCTGAACTCAGCCTGGGTTTAAAGCCCAGCTATTACTGCTTATATGATCTTGGGCAGATCGTCTCTCTATGCTTCAGTTTCCTGATGTGTAAAACGGAGCTTCTGATAGTATCTACTGTTAGAGGATTTAATGCGAAGTGCTGAGAGCAATGTCTGACATTTAGTAAGCCCTCAGCAAATGTTAACTGTCCTTTTGTCTCCCTTGACTTGCAGTCGCTGGCATTAAGAAATCACTTAATAACTCTTTACCAAACTAATGGAGGAGCAAATGAATGAAACCTTGAGTATTTGAGCATCCAGGTGAGAAATGCAGAGGTCGGAATCTGAGGACAAGGATGCATGGCAGGTACCTGAACTCCTGAGGAGTATTGAGCTGACTGTGGGATATGACCTAATTTCAGTAAATAAAACTTTTAATTTCCCATGGAGCAGATGCCTTTGTGTCAAGGAGAAATGGCCTGGCCCCTCAGATATGCAAATATGCGGTCCCAAAGTGAGGTGGCTGCAAAGCCACTACCCTCATTATTCATTGTGGTTGTGGGCTCTCCCTGAATAACCTGGGTGACATGAGCAGATCTCTGGGCTTCAGGGCCTACCTTTGAGCAAAGTGAGAGTGGGAGATGGGCCAGCCTAGTGTTCACAGCTTTCTCAGACCCACACTCCCCTTTTTGTAACAAATATTTTGTATTATCCTGTTAATACTTTAAATGGAGTTCAGAGACAATAAAATGAATATACACTAATTGAAAAAAATCACCATCATGTTCTATCTAGAGAAATAAAGGTAAAGTAATTAGTAGTAAATCTAATATAATATTTACACAAATATAATATAAGATGAAATAAAGCAGCTAGATGCTTGCCTGTAGGTACAGAGCTGTTTTATGAGTGATTAAAATACTATAAGTGCTTTGCTGTGGTGACATAATTTTTCAAAATGGTAAGAAAAAACTCTTAATAAAGTTGTGAACAATCGAAAGTTCATTCAGTTCTGCTTCCACTGGCACAGTAGTTGCATTTCTGAGAAATTTTGTATATACTGAAACTAGGCAACAAATTCTTTAAGTTTATATGTCAAATGAATCAGGGTCTAGGTTCAGGTTTGATAGCAGGTTTTTCAGCTTTGCTAGGTCCTGGCGGGTGTGTAGGATGTTGATCTTTGTGGTCTGAGACTCTCTTTCTGTTGTAAGGGGACCCAGGACCAGTCCTGATGCCCTTCATCAATGTGTCAACTTGAAATATCCTCTAACTTCTCAGAAAGTCTAGGAACCTGGAGGCTTGCTCTGGACCATGCTCGTGCTCAGATGCCAGCAAGTGTTTCCACCTTTAAAACTGATGACAACTTGCCCTGTCTTAAAGATCTGTGGGTGCTTGGCTCTCCAAGATCCAGCTCCTCTGCTGGGATTCAAGATCTTGAACCGAGATACCACCCCTCTTTGATTTTGTGCCACTTGAGTAAGCTCTATTTTTGGCCAGAATATTCCTGACTCCTCTTCTAGAGACCTCTGGGCACCTTTCCCCTGTCACACTACCTGGCAGCTAATGTTTATTGAGTATGTACCATGCCTCAGACACTCTTAAAAGAGCTTTAGGTACACTAACTCATTCAACCTCATGACAACCCTATGAAGTGAGTTGTATTATCATTTTCATTTTACAGTTAGAGAACCCTAGACTTTTAAATGAGTTTGAACCCAAGAGTTGTAGCTCTGAGCTTGGGTTTCTAACCACCATGCCACCCCATCTCTCCTTGGCCTATGGAACAATGCTGATCAATTCCCATGTCTGGTTTCTAGAGGTGGCATGCATGTCCCAGAAGACACAGTGAAATTGTTTCTATGTGTGAGAGTGAGAAACTGGAATAACTTTAGTTCTAGTGAATATGAATTAATTGAGAGCTTCAGGTAACCAACCTGGATAAATCTCAAATGTTGAGCCAAAAGAGCAAGGTTTGGAATGATGTGTATATAAAGTGCCATTATATAGTGTCATTTAGATAGAGTTTAGAAGTGTGTGACATCATGCTTAACTAGGCCTGGAATCCCCCACCTTCACCCCACCCCAGTGACATACAGCTGTATACTGAGCTGTTCGCATTTGTCTTATGGGTGGTAGTGAAGTGTACTTGAGCAGGCCTTGTACCCCCTCTCACCCCTTCCCCCAACACAGACCCTGAGGGCTGCCATCTTCCAGGTGTCAGGATACAGGAGGCCTCTGTTGAGTGGTGTCCCCACCTCCCTCAGCTCTAGGTCTTATCAGCAGGAAGCAGTGGGGGCCCTTGATAGGAAGGAGAGAGGCAAGAATCACGGGAGGGGAAGGAAAGAGATAAAGAACAGCAGAAAAGGAGAAGACAGAAGAGGAAGGAGAGAAACAGTTGCTCCAATTCAGGCAGGCCTGGAGTTTAGCCACGGCTCAGATCTTAAGGCCCAAGCCAGATGAGCCATGAGCAGCCTGTTGGCCATTGGTGGGGGCTTCCGCAGCCTAGTGGCCACCCCCTCTCTGTCTTCTGTAGGCCATCTTGCCTGTGTAGGGCCCCAGGCCCCAAAATAGGGGCAGCAGGACTTTCAGTTCATCCTGCACTCTTTCGAACTGTCAACTGCAGGTTTCCCCTGAGTGGTCACCAAGGGCCCTGAGTTACCCACCATTTGTTTTATTTACCAACATTCTCTCTGTGTCTTTTGGGGACCATTCCAGAATGTCCCTATAAGTCACGTCAATATCTTTCCCTAGGAATTTCCAGCTGAATCTAATGAGAGTCAGGGCCCTCTGGTGGCTGAAGCCACAAGATGAGGGGCCCAGGCACTGTAGGCTGCCACATTTCCTGACACATGGAGGTTGATGAGTGCAGTTCATTCTGTCAACTCCTAATAACAATTATTTAGTGCTTCCCAATTTAGTGCCAGGCACAGTAAATGGTTTATACATACCAATGCATTTTAGCCTCAAAGCCACCTTAGAAGAGAGATCTTAATGTTATTACCAGTTTATGGATGAGGAAACCAAGAAACACTGGAAGAAACAAACTTACCTGAGGGATGCGTGGGAGAACTGAGATTTGAGCCTGTGTAGTCAAATTACCAAGACCATGAACTTCACATCTATCCTGTATATCACCTCAGATATTTATAGGGGTTTATGTGTGCCAAACATTCTCCTTGATGCTTGCAATGTCAAGCATACTCCTGCCTCAGGGCCTTTGCTCTTATTGTTCCTTGTGCTTACTAAGCTCTTCCCCCACATGGCTGCAAATTCTCTCCTCCACTCCCTTCAGGTCTCAGGTCAAATGTCACTTTATTGGTGGGCCTCGTCTGACCACCCTAAATAAAATAGCCTTGCCTCTGGCACCTTCTATCCTCCCACTCTGCCTTATTTTTCCATCACTCTCACTATCATGTGACATATTACTTATCTATGTTTATTTGCTCTTTGTCTATCTTCCCCTACTGGGGAAGTGCTGAGAGCTGACTTTTCTGTTTTATTCACAGCACATTGATCAGTGAGTGGTACATTGTCAGCCTTCAACTGCTTTTTATGACTGAATGAAAGGGACTACTATGGTGAAAAGTTGGATTTCTGTACTCAGGTGGTTCAAATTCTAGTGGGGACAACTAACAATCATCAAATATGTTTATTTTAGGTAGCAGTAAGGGCTGTGAAGAAAACTTAAGCTGCATAAAGGAAAGGAGAGTGACGCAGATGTCATGGTGGATACGGTAGCATGGGGAGGCCTCTTGCAGGAAACAGTTAAGCTGAAGCTTGGCCAAATTAGGGAACATGCTGTGGTCAAGGCACAGGTGGATGCAGAACAGAGTCATTTCCAGGGGTGGTGGTGGGAAGTAAGATTGGGCAGGTGGCACGGCCCTGCAAGGCGAGGAGGATTTCAAGGGCAGAACAGGGAACCATTTCTTGTTATTTTGAAGGCCCAGTTTTAAGCTTTCCTGCTATTAGTTTCCTGTGGCTACTGTAAGAAATTACCACAAACTGGTGGGTTAAAACAACAGAGATTTATTCTCTCCCTGTTCTGGAAGCCATAAGTCTGCCATGAGTCTCCCTGGGCTGAAATCAAAGTGTTAGCAGGCCATTCTGCGTCCGAAGGTGCTGGGGAAAATCTGTTCCTTGCTGCCTCCAGTTTCTGGTGGCTGCCAGCATTCTTCTACTTGTGATTTCCATCTCTGCTTTCATGGTCACATTGCTTTCCTCTCTTTATTGTGTCAAATCTCCCTCCATTTCTTCTTCGTCAGGACACTTGGGATTGCATTTAGGGCCTTTTTGGATAATCAAGGACAACCTTTCCTCCTCCTCTCCTTAATTATATCTGCAAAGTCTTTTCTTTTTTCTTTTTTTCCCTATAAGGTTATTTGCAGGTTCCAGGAATTAAAATGTGGATATCTTTGGTGTGTGTGTATGGAGACATTATTCAGCCCATCATATCTGTGTTTTCTGATGTCTGGTAATTCAATGATTTATTCGATTCTTAGATTAAATTTTATTCGATTCTTCAGCAAATGTTGAATTGAATTGGTTCTCATACAATGTATGGAAGCCCAGGTTAATATCCTCCGCATTTTGAGAGGTAAAGTGACTGATTAGTCATTAAGGGCATACAGAGGGTAGTGGGTCCTTGAGGATTAAAAGTCAGGCGTGTCTGACTCCAGGAAATACACACTTTCCCCTACATCAGAGCTTCTCAAGTCGGGCACTGCTGATACTCTGAGCCAGACAACTCTTTGTTGTAGGGGCTGCCCTGTGAATTACAAAATATTTAGAAGCACCCTTGACCTCTACCCAAGAGGCCCCCCACCCACCCAAGTAGTGACTACCAAAAATGTCCCTAGACATTGCTGAATGCCCCTGGGGGTCAAAATCTCCTCTTCTTGAGAATGACTGTTCTCCATCATTCTGCCTTTGTGAGGTGGTGGCACAATGAAATGCATTTCAGCTGGGATAGAATTCAGATGTTGTGCAGAGCAGGAAAGAAGCTGCCTCTATGTCACCGAGTTGGAACTTACTGGTTACAGTATCCACTGATATTTACTCTCTGTTTCTCTAGTGAGAATTTTCAGCTGGGGAACATTGCTGCTAGAATAAAGATTTCCCAACCTTTCTTGCAGCTAAGTATGAACATATGACATATTCCAGACAATTGGCAGATTCCTAGCAGCGCCTGTGAGGGAGAGGGTGATGCTCTCCTTCACTGCATTCTTTCCTGGTCTTTCTGCCTATGCTGTAGACCTGTTAGCAACAAGATCAAGAAACCCTGAGTCGCAGTTGCAAGGAACCATTGTTTTGCCTGGCCTGCTTATGCTCAGATATGTGAGAAATCAACTTTGTTCTGATTTAAGCCACTGTCATTAAGAGTTTTGTTAAAGTTGCCAAACCTCCATTTCAACTGTTATAGCCACCCAAGCCAGCCACAGTGGGGAAAGAAAAAAGGCAAGAAAGGGAAAAGAAGGATGTAAATGGAGCAGCACAGGCAGTGTGGTTGGGTTGGAAAGACTCTGAGTCAGATCTTGAAGGTTGAAAAAAATGTGCAGAGGGGAAGAAAGGAAGAGGGCTCTCAGGAAGAGACTGCGATAGGATCAAAGCCTTGAGGAGATACCTGGATAAGGCTCTGAAAAACAAAGAAGGTTTGAACAGTCTGAGAAGAGAAAGGGAGGCACACCAGGGGGGAGCCCAGTGCCAAGTAAGGTATTCCACCAGGTGGACTGAAACCAAATGTAGGGATCCTGGAGTTCATCATTAGGCTTGGGGTGGGTGGTTGGGGTCATCTGGAGGCTGGGATTGGAGGCAGAGAAATGGTTGGAGAACCCTGGCCCTTCTCCATCTCAAAGGACCACTCTTGGACTAACCCCGCACCATGTTCCATGACCCATACTAAGATGTCTTCTTGCAAGTGCTTCTCCAGTAGGTAGCCAGGGCCAGCAGGAGTGCAGCCAAGGTCACTGCCTTCAGCCCCAGGACTATAACTGTGAGTACATAAAGGAGGCCTAAGGGATACAAAGGAGAGATCAGGAGAGAGCCTAGGCGAACCCTCAACAGTTTACACTTCAATGCCCTCTGTGGCTCAGCTGCCCTATAACCTCTGAGGCCACATCCTTTCTGTGTTGGAAGAGGAAACTATAGTTCTTTTCTCCCTGTGTCTCAGGCCCAGAAAGGCTTTGTTCATTATCCTACTTGTACCTTTAATAATTTTGATAGCATCCCTGACCTTTGACATTACAGTAAGTCCTCACTTAAAGTCATCAATAGGTTCTGTGAATTTAAGGAAAACATATAATATGTGTGACAAAACCAAATTTACCACAGGCTAATTGACATAAACAAGAGTTAAATTCCTATGGCATCTTATCAACATTATAATGCAATGATGTAAATGACATTATTCAAGACCTGCTACAATAAAAACTGCTTTCATTTATTGGCTTTTCCATTCCTCTGTCCTAGGTCTTGAGCTGAGCACTTCTTAATTGCCTAATATTATCCTCAAACTAATCTAGCAAAGTAGGATAGCAATCTAATTTGTATAGATGAAGGGACAGACCCTGACTGGAGAAGTGATTTGCTCAGCGCCATATATGTCAAAGAAATGTTGGGCTCCCAAGAACGGCAGGAACAGGGTTGAGCATTAGAAAAGCTAAACTGGCCACCTCTATTCCCAATTCCCCCCAGTTATTGTGGGCTCCTGAGTGCTGACAGGTGATATGACGGGCACATTTCTAGGCACTCAATGAGTGCCGCCTGAGGTAGGCTCTGTGATTTATATCCCCCATCCCCCCAGGTCACAGAGAAGAACACCAGAGATTCAAGGAGTGAGCCATCCTGCCCATAACCTCACAGCTAGAAAGGGGCTCAATTTAGGAAGCCTGACTTCTGCAGAACTGTTATGCATAGTTTCACAGTGTATCTTTGCAAGGAGTCAGAGGGAGCTCACTAACTCTCAAGCAAGACTGCCCACTGAACAGTGAGCACTGGTTGTTAGAAAGTCCTTTCTCTGATTGAGCTTTAACATGGTTCTCTGGGTTCCTGGTTCTGCAGTTGAAATGGAGTCCTGGGAGCTTTCTTGGTGGCGGATGGGCCCTAGGTGTCTGGGACCTCTCCCTTCTGATGGCCAAGCCATCTTTGGCCCACCTTGCCTGCGGGGAACTGGTTAACTCCACTGGAGGTAGATAAACTCACCTGATGGTGATGTCCTGGTTATATGATGATTGATGATTTCTGTTTCTTGGATTTCTTGGGGAGAAGTGGGCTTTGCTGCAAGAGAGAGAGGTGGTCTTGCATTCCTTTTTTTTTCTGTCCCGCCACTTCCTGAGTTCTTGTGCTTGGATCTGGGATCACTAAGGTGAATCTGTCAGTTTCTACCAGAGATGGGGGTGAGAAGACAAACTCTATAACTATGAAGGACTATTTAGACCTGCTTAATTGTTTCTGGGGTAGGATCAATGTCTGGTTCATTGCAGTATCTGTAGCACCGAGTACAGTGCAGAGCAGTCAATAGGCATGCACTGAATGTGTGTTGAGTTCTTGATGGTCTATACAAAGTTCTGTGTGGACAGAATGGGGAGAAATAAACTCTGCCTGGTAGAAGGAGAAGGTTTAATAGAGAAGAGGATATTTATGCTGGGTCTTGAAGGATGAGTAGGAATTCTCCATGGAAAAGGAGAAAGCATTCCAGTCAGAGAGAACAGCTATGTAAAGGCATGGAGGCTGAGAAGAGCTGTCTTGTTTGGGACATGGTGAAAGTTGCTTGTGGACCACCTCCCCCTCTCCTCCAATACCTTCTAGACCACCTGTCTCACCTTTCACTCTCAGCCTGGTGCCCTGTCCAGACAGGTATTGCCTGTTGGGTTTCCTCTGAAACTTTACACAGTAGTAGGTGCCTGCAGACTCAGTGGAGACGCCTTCCAGAAGAATGCTGAAATCACTGTTGGAGCCCTGGACTGCTCTCACATTGGGCTGGGAGATGCCTTCAAAGTTGTAAATGGCCTCCCGGCTTGTACCGGTCCCCCGAAACCACCTGATGGGTCCAGAAGGGCCACCTCCAAGCACTGTGCAGTTCAGGAAGACAGTATCTCCAGTGGTTGCCAATACCAGCTCCTGGGGCTGTAAGATCCAGAGGTTTGGCTCTAGGTCCCCAGCTTCTGAAGCCAAAGAGAGGTCATTGTTGTATTCCCTCTCTTTTTCCATTATCCACTCATTTCCTCCCTCATATCTTCCTTGCCTTCCCCCTTCCTTGATTTATTCACTCAGCCACTCCCTCCCACAATCCTCATTTACTCACTAGTTGATTCATTCAATAAAGAAGTTTTCAGTGCTGATGCCAGGACTGAGGAAAATAAATCTCAGAAAGACTCAACTGTCATTCTTCCCTGAAGAAGGTCCCAGTCTGGTGGTGGAGATGGTCTAGAAAATTCCTCTGAGGTTGGAAGCCTAGAGGACTGCAGGACCCAGAGCAGAACCTGCCACAGCTTAGAAGGAGTCAGAGAACCCTTTCTGAAATGCTTGCATCAGGTTAAAATGAACCACCATCACATACAGATCTTCTCTACGTCTATAGTTTATGGAGTGGTTTCACAAACATCTGTGCTTCCATTTTATCACCTGAATGACCCTTGAAGTAGGAGTTATGTTGCCTATTTTACAAGTTAAGCACTCGATGTATATAGAGCTGAAATGATTGATTTGAGAATACACTTCTATTAAATGACAGACCCAGGATTTGGGTATCGAGGCCATTATTGGTGAACTTATAAATAGCATGACTTTGAGCAGTGTGGTAGATTAAATGATCAGCCCCAGTTCTTGGCTCTCCTCTGGTACATCCATATTCCTTCCATGACCTCATGGTGGTGGGTATATTTCCTTCTCTCTTGACTTTGAGCTGAGTCATGTGACTTGCTTTAGCTGATGGGCTGTTAGCAGACATTATGGAAGTAGAAGCTTGAAATGTGCTGGGGATATTGGGATTTGCCCTCTTGTGCTTTTGTCATCTTCATGAGAAAAATGTTCTCTGATCAGTCTGGGCCCTGGAATAATAAGACATGTAGAATAGAATCACCCCAGCTGCCTGTAAATGTGTGAGTGAGATATACTAATTGTTGTGTGCCACTGAGATTTTGTGTTTTCAGTATAACTGCAGATAAAGTTGGTGTAGAGAGAGAGAGGTCAGAGCAGAATGTTATAAAGAACAGAGCCCAATACTCACCCTTTACATGCACTGAGGTGCCCTCATCCAGCTGTATTTCCGAGTGCTCACTCAGGCCATCAAACCTCACACAGTGGTAGCTTCCTGCCTGCCTCCTGGTGATATTGTGGATATAGATGGAATAATCACAACTAAGTGGCTCCAATGTCCGTTGGATCAGGGGTGTCACTCCAGGGAAGAAGCTGTGATTGAAGTCATAAATTTCCTGCTGGTTCTGATTGCTCACCTTGACCCATTTTACCATGGCATCAATGCAGGAGCTGATCACTGTACACCTCAGTAGGAGCGTCTCACCTTCTGCCACCAGTATGGGACCCTCAGGTTGCAGCACCTGTGACTCACTCCCGTTGCTTTGTGCAGAGGCTCCTACAATAGAGGAAGAAGGGCCTTGCTCTGGAAAGAAGGGACTTGGAGCCCTAAGAGGCAAGCTTAACATAAACTAGTCATTAGCTGGCCAAGGACAAACTGTTCAGGAAACTCTTAGGGTGGTGCTGGAGATGGAAGTGAAAGAGGAGATGAGGCAACTGGCTGGAGAGAGGAAATTTATGTTTGAAGAACTTAAAAATAATAGCTAGTGCTTGAGTGCTCACCATGTGCCAAACAATGTATATATTGTCACACGTATTCCTCCCAGTGCTCCCATCAGGTGGGCAGCAATAACCTCACTTTAGAACAGAAGACACTGAGTGCACAGAAAGGTTAGGTAGCTTTCCCAGGATTACCTTTTATAAGTTGAAGGGTGTACCCTACCCCTGCAATTCATATGTTGAAGTCCTAACTCTTGTACCTCAGAATGTGAGTGCATTTGGAGATAAGGTCTGCAAATAGGTATTAAGTTAAAATGAGCTCACATGGGTGGGTCTTAGTCCAACATGAGTGGTGTCTCAAGTCATTTCCACCGAGTGAGGGAGCATCCAGATCTAGCCCCACACCTGGGTTTCTCCAGGGCCCCTCCTGGGGGTGACCATCCCGGAGGACCCAAGGTGTGATGAATGACCTCAGTAAGGCCTGAGTCAGAGAGCCAAATGGGCAGGAGATGAAATGGGCCTACTGAGAGCCAAGCTTCTTACTGGTGGATCAGAGGGTTCTGGGTTTAGAGACCAAGCAATACTTAGAAGCCCCAAGACTCTGGAGCTAAAGCAGCCTGATCCTGTCTTAGAGAAGACATGGATATGATAATAGCCAACAATTCCTAAATCTTTACATTGTGCCAGGTACAGTTAATCCTTGAACAACATGGGTTTGAACTGCACGGGTCCACTTATACGTGGATTTTTTTCAGTAAATGTGTACAGCACTATACATTTATTTTCTCTATGATTTTCTTAATAACACTGTCTTTTCTTTAGCTTGCTTTATTATAAGAATACAATATCTAATACATATAACATTTAAAATATGTGTTATTTGACTGCTTATCAGTAAGGCTCTGGTCAATAGTAGACTGTTATCAGTTAAGTTTTTAGAGAGTCAAAGGGTACGTGTGGATTTTGATTGCACGGGGGTTGGCTCCCCTAACCCCTGCATTGTTCAAGGGTCAACGATACTTATAGATATTATTTTGTTGCATCCTCCTGACAAAGTCTAGAGGTAGGTCTTACGATTAGCCCAGTTTAAAGAGAGGGAAACTGAGGTTCATAGAGAAGTTACTTAAAGCAGTTGGTGGTGAGATTTGGGCCCAGCTTTGTCCCAGGCTGAGCCAATACCGGCTCATGGACGTTTGATGTACATAGTTACACAGGGCCCTGTGCTTGTGTTAATGCTTTGCTCTTGCTGTCTGAAAATTCTCAATACTTTTTGAATAAAGAACCTGAGTTTTCAGTTTGCACTATGCCCCGCAAATTTCATCACCAGCCCTGGGCTGAGCGTCACCACATTTCTAAAGAATGATCCCATTAGCTGTGCTATTTGTAGAAGAGCTATGGCATCTGACATGGGCTCACAAGTGTCCTAGCCAGAACCCAGCTGGTATGAGCCCAGAACCTAGGAGCTTAATTTCACTGTGATGTCTAGGAAGTTCTGCTTCTTAGAATACTGAGTCTGTGCTCTGCTCTGGTCAGGAAAGTTCTCAGCTCCCTCCTCCTTCTCTATCTTGGTGGGGTCGAGCCCCTCCAGTCATGCCAGAGCATCTGGCACCCCTCTCTGGGATCAGCCAGAGGTGGATTATTTTCTGTCCCAGATCCTACTCACCGGAGAGGACAAGAAGCAGTGCCAGGAGCTGGAAGTAGGGTGGCGAGTGGGCCAGGTGGGGAGCGGAGGGCATGACGAGTGGCACAGGATACTTCCTATTGTTTCTGAGACTGGTGGCCTTTCTGCTCTCTGATGGGTGTTGGAGTCCCGTGGACAAAGCTGTTTTTCTTCTTGTGACCAAGGCTATTTGGGGAAGTGTTTCCATTACAGCAAGATGAGGCTGCTGATTCAAGAGGAAGGAGCATGGCAGAGTGGTTTCCGGCTTTTATGTCTGAGCAGTAGATCTTGTAATCATTCTTTCAAAAACTTTAATGACCACTTGTCACAGACTCTGTCCTCAACAGTCTACAAGGGAGATGAGCATGGCTGATATAGTGTGTGTCCATATCAGCTGGACTTTGGATCAAGTTTGAGTCTACTTATTCCTGGCTGTGTGACCTTTCAAACTCACTTGCTATCTCTGAGCCTTTGTTTCTGAGCCAATTAAAGCAAACCCAAGCTGTTCTAGATTCTGATGGCCTCTTTAGCTGTACCGTCTGGGCTCAACTCTCAGTTTTACCCAATCATTACCATCATTTGAGCACTTTGTGCCGCAGTTTCCTAATCTGTAAAATAAGTAAAAATATGGTTGCATGTATGGGGTGGAGTAAGTACTGTATTGCCATCATTATTTTTTAGGTCAATTCAGCCTTTTCCAGAAAAAAAAAAAAGCTCAAGCTTTCAGTGCTTCCCTTCCTACTTCCTACTCCAGTGGGTCCTGGGTGCCAAGGTAGCCGAAGTTTCTTTCTGGGACAGGATGGCATCCTTGGGTCTGAGTACTGCTTGGACTCTGATTCTGCCACGAGGAGAATGGTCTGCCCTGGTCCCTGTGTATTTTGCACTGGGTCTGCTGAGGTGTGACCTGTTCTGGCCGTTTCTTCAGGTCTAGGATTGGCACTACTGCTAAATCCCATTGCTCCCTTTACTGTTCTTTTGTTGAGGAGACCCATATATTAGAGCTTCTTTGAACTGACCACAGTCTAGAAAATTCTACCAGACTCTTAGCAGCTCCATGTCATCCACCCAGGGGACCTTCTGAATTATCTGCTCTTATGTGTGATTTTTTTTTCTCAGCTATTTCTTTTCCTTCCCATATTTTACTAAAAATTAATTTATTTTATTATATAAATTATATTATTAATATTTTATTATATATTTATTAATTTATTTTATTATATTGTATTGGTCAGCCATTGTTGTATAACAAACAACCTCAAAATGTAGAGGCTTAAAATAATAACCATTTATTTAACTCATAATTCTATGAGTTGATAATTTTGTCTGGGCTCAACTCCATGGTTTCTCTCATATCTATTGATTGCTCAAGCACTAGAGATCAGCAGCGGTTGGCTAGGTAGCTCTGCTATTGGGGTTGGCTGTCACCTGGGCCATCTCAGCTTTCCTCCATGTGATTACTCATTCTCCAGGAGGCTAGTCTGGGCTTGTTCACATGAGAGGGATAATTTTGAGAGAGAGCAGAAGTTGCAAGTTACGATGTCATACCTGCCACATTCTTTTGGCCAAAGCAGCAGCTCATCAGACCGGACCAGATTCAAAGGATGGAAAACAGACCACCTCTTGATAGAAGGAGCTGCAGAATCATGTTGAAAAGTGCATACAAACAGGGAGGGAGTAATTATGAACATTTTGGCAACTTGGCTTCCACAGGATTCAGAATTCGTAGGACTGAAGAACCTTCATAAGGTTCCCAGATATTACCTTCTTTAGGGTTAACTATAATCACCAGTTTCTGGAGATGTGTAATTCCTTCACTATTTCTAGTTTGTTGCTCAGAAGCCAGGTTGGACATGGCTGCTGGACACCCTAGGAAGCCAGGCCATGGTCTCCTCTGATTTAGTAACCCTGAACATACTTGGGATTTGTATACATTCCCCCCCTCCCCCGCCGCCCCCAGCCCAGAATTTTGAACCCAGGGCAGAGGGGATGCCATCTCAGCTCATTTCTGCTCTCCACTAAGTCATAAGGGGAGGTATTCCCCTATTTTCCTTCTGTAGGGACTTTCCTAACCGCAGAATTCTCCCAGATGGTCTCCTTTATTCTTGCCCTCAGCACCATCCTCGAGGCAGCAAACCTGTTTCCAGCTTTGTTATGGGGCAGAGCTTCTCTGAAAAGAACTAGACTACTGTGAGCGGAAAATGCACAAGACGTTTAAAAAATATTAAACTGTACTGAAAAAATATTAACCTGTCCTGCTTACCTGTAAAATCAATGCCATGTGATAGCATGTGGGGCACTGGCTCCCAGTAATGGCTCAGTAACTAGAAGCAGTGATTCTCTTTCTGGTCAGTGTACCCAGTTTTCACAGAAACGGTGGTGCCTGTTACTACCTTGAGGAGTTAGCCTAAGTTGTTTTCAGCAGAGACACCGGAGGTATATGTAAATCACAAGTTTATATATACTTACATTGGCTTTTTCCCTCTTACAAAAGTGGAACTTTGTTTAAACAATAACTTGTTCACTGTTTACCACAAAATGGAAAACACAGTCAGCAAGTTTAGGGAAAACATTCAACCTCATCAGCAATCAAATAAATACCAGTTTAAACAATAGCAACATGGTGTTTTTGCAATCGCTTTTATCTCCATTTGTCTGCTCTTCTCTTTATTGGAGGGCTGAAAGCCTAGAACCACATTTTCCAGAACTCTCAGTGCTGTTCTAGATTTGCTTGCTTAGTACCCGTATTAAGTGTACAATTCAATGTTTTTGAGCATATTCATGGAGTTGAGGTGCGTCAGATTTTCGTGTGTAAGACTTCTGACATGAATATAGTTATAAAACAGACCTGCTGGTGTCACTGCAGAGCTCTGCAATCCAGTTTCTATGGAGGCCTTCAGTTCGTGGTGTGTGTTTTATTGTGACCAAATTAGGCAGCAGATAAATGTAATACATCTGTCTCAAGGGAAACTGTCACTACAAAAATAGAAAATAAATGCACCCTTGAGTTTCAAAGTCTGAGATCCAGATGAAAGATGCAAAAGGTTTGAAAAGCACAGTCCCTCCTGTAGAGGAAGTCCCTCCCTCCCTGTTGTCTCCCTCACCGCAAGCACACTTCACTTACTTTCTGACACCGCATAAAATTACCTGATTTGTGGGAGGGTGATATTGGAGGGGACCGACACTGGTGGGGCCCTGAGAAGGGTCCTGTAACCTGCTCCCCAAACCACAGGTCCAATTTAGAGGGACTGGAGAGTCAGGACTTGTTCCTTCCTACCCAATGACATGGCTTGAAGAGTTCCTGTCCCCAGTCTTGCCTGGCAACAGAAGAGTGGAACCCAGGTATGTGGATAGCTTAAGTGGAGAGGCTCTGAGACCACTTTGCAGAGTGTCCTGGGGTCCAGAGCAGCCAGATTTTCCAATGCACTTAAGAGGATTATAGGCAAAGCTGAAAGTGAGTGGATGTAGAGAAGCCCTGAGATCAGGAAGAAGTTAATTCTAGGGGCACCTGTGTGGATCTACCAGGATAGCCCAGCATGACAGAGAACAAGAGGGACATTCCCAAACCCTGTAGAGATTGTATGAAAATGCAAAAGAAAATTGTATATGCAATGATGCTAACATGATAAATGGAAACATTTTGTCCTTCTACTTCCCCTTCCAATACATTTCTACATACCAGAACCTGGAGACAGCATTGTATCCAAGGGCTTTGGGGAGGCAAGAAGGATGGGAAAGGAAAACACGGTTATTCTAGCTCTGCTGATTAGCTGCCCTGGCAACCAGCTTTGCAGACAAACTGACTCTAAAAATATCTCTCCAACTCTGACCCCTCTCTTGAACTCCAGACGTATATGTTCATATGCCTACTCAACATCTGCACTGGGATGATGTACAAACATTAGTTAATATTCAAAACTGAACCCATACTTCCCATCGTCAAAGCTATTCTCCCACCTATCTTCCCTGTCTCATCTATTGCTTAACCTACCCAGGAAGCCGTACCTCCCTCTCCATTACCTTTCACATTCAGTCCCAAACATGTCCCATCATTTCTGTTTTTAAGTACACCTCGCATTAGTCAATTTCTTTTCATCTCCATCGGCACCACCATAACTGAAGCCAGCCTCATTGCCCCCTGGTTGGCTGCAGTAACCTCACATTTGAATTTTCTGATTACTTACTTTCCTCTAATTTACTTACCCCACAAGAGTCATGGTGATTTCTAAAAATGTAAATCCGATTTTGTAATTTACTCTGCGGTTTAAAACTCTATAATGTCTTTTCATTCTTCTTAGAGTAAAATTCAGACTCCCTACCATGACTGATGGCCCTGTGTGATTTGGCTCCTGCCCATCTTCTCAGCATTGTTCCACGTCCCAGTTACTCTCCAATTCCAGCCCCATTGGCACTATTTCTTTTCCTTAAACATCCCAAATTCCTTCATATATTAGGTCTTGGCACAGTTTCTGTAACAAGAGTATATTTCTCCAGGCTCTTGCAATTTTCTGATATGGACTCAAATATTCCCCTTTCAAAAAGGCTTTCTCTACTATTTTTTTCTAGACAGCAGCCACTTAATTTTTGATTCCTGTGGATATCTCTGTCATTGAAATTCTGCATTACTTCATGTACTCTTTTTTCTTCAAATCACACATTATATTATTTATTTCTTCTTATTGTATCCTTCCCTCCCTCTCTTCTTCCCCCCTTTTTATCTTTTCTATTTGTCCTCATCAGACTGTAAATGCCACAAAGTTAGGGGCCATCTGTTTTAGTGTTCACCAATGTTTCCTTTGAGTCTAACACAGTGCCTGTTACATGGTATAAGCTCAATAATATTTGTCAAATAAATGAAGGCATAACCTCCTTTGTGATGAGCTATTATTTGTGTGGAAGCTCTGGACTGGGCTTGCTTGGAACATGAGCCATTTCCTTAAAGGAATGAAGAATGTTCCTGTCCAAGCTGGGACCCTTCTGGCTGCTTTTCCCTCTGGTTTCAAGCTATCAGACACTGGGGACATTACTATCACCTTCTTGAGATATGATTTAAGGAATGAGAAACTGTCTAAAGTCTTTGAGCAAATGTTTTAAAAAAGACCATTTTGATGTCTGTGTAGTGGACAGGTTGGAGGCTCCAGAGCGAGACTTGTGAGAAGGCTGTTGCAGTGATTAAGTAAGTGCCAATGAGGGTCTGAGCTACCATGAAGATGAGTAGGAGGAAACAGAATTCATGGGACTTGGAGTCTTAGGGTGTCTAGGACACAAAATGTGAGGTGGTAGGTCATATAAGCATCGATGCTGTTCTTGCTCAACCCTGATGAAGAGTGTCTCTTTAAAGTTTTCTCCCTGCAGGCACTTTGTTTGCTTTGTTGGCATCCTGGCCCTGCTTCCAGTGGGAGATGAGGGGAATTGGCCGAGACATCCCCCAGGCTCCCAGTATTGGAGGCTGGGGATGGAGCTGTTGAAGCTGAAATGGCTCTACCGTGAGTAGAATATTTTGAAGAAGAGATTCATGTCTGAGGGGAAATGGAAATAAGGCTCATCCTCTTCATCTCTGTGACATTTTTGAACAAAGAATCAAGGCCATATTGAAACAAATACAGTAGGATGCCTGTTTTCCATGGCCTTTTTTTTTTTTCTACAGAGGGCCTTTCTCCAGAGCTTGGACTACACTACCTCCCCTAGATCTTCACTAGGGCCATTTGGGGGTTCAAGACCATCCCTAGGTATGTACTCCAGGACCACCATTCAAACCTGGAAAAGAGCACGTGTTTTTTCTTCTCCTCCTCACTCAGAGGCATTGGGTGGGCTTTAGTACAGAACAGCAAGCCTGAGAGATCAGGAAGCAACAGAATGACGATGGGTCACGAACTCCCCGTCTGTCTCTAGAACTGTAGACAGTGTGACTCTTTGGAAAACACTGAGCAGAGTTGGGTTTGAACCTAGATTTCTTGTTTCATCCCTTGTTATCTGAGCAAAGCTGTGTAGGTTTCTTTATATCCTTCCCCTGCAAAATGGGGAATGGTACCCACCTTGTGGGACTGGCATGAGGATGAAATGAGATACTGCACATGAAGTGCCATACCCATGGTGGTATCCATTATCTGTGTTTTCCTTCTCATGTAGAATCATTGAATGTCATAATAGTAAGGAACGTGGCACTTTGTAAATAATGTCCTTCCAGTTATTTTTTTTCCTTTGGATCTTAAGTACATAATAGTACCTGTCGCAAACCTTGCTTTATGACACCCTTATCATTGATCCTTACATAACATTTAAAAAATCTACTTATTTATCCATTCATGCATCCACTCAGTCTCCCTCCCTCTCTTCTTCTTTTCCTCCCTTCTAATCATTCAGTCATCTGTCTACCTACCTGGTTACATACGTGTCTATTAATCTTATATTGTTATTTTATTTTTGTTTACAATTATATAATCATTCATGAAGCCATCACCCAGGATGGAAGCCAGAAACCTGATATTAACTTCCATTTACCTATATGTACCTACTCTTCTCATACCTCTGCACCTCCCCCCCGCCACAGCAAATAACTGCTATTTTAAAATCTTGGATTCATTCTTCCTTTTTTTCATTCAAAATAAGGTTGAAATATTAACCAAAGCTTTTAGAAAAGAAAAAACAATTAAGTACATATCAACAAACAAGTCAAAAATCTTCAAAGAAGAACATCAGAGAATTAATACATGAAGGTAAAATTTTTAAAAAGAAATCAATAATCTTCATATATACAAACAAAAACCAGTTAGAAGATATAATGGAAAAGATGAGCATGTATAAAAGAGCAAAATTAAATTAAATGCTTAAGGCAACATCTACCTAAATAGTGAAAGGGATTAGTATTACTTTTTCACTAAAAAGCAAGAGTTTGAAGCCTATTTAAATATCCTAGCAAGTCTATCTTTTTGAGATATTTTTCTTAAAGCCCTTATTCCCTCTTTTCTGGGTAGTGCCACTGGCCTAACAGTTGTGCTTCCTTCACAGCTGTTATCATGGGATTTACAATCTCTTATTTCTGGTTTCCATTCTTACTTTTTCTTTGTTTAGCCCCTATTTTAATAAAGCAAAAAGAGTTCATGAAAGGTAGGTCTTGATGATCTGGCAAACTTGACAGACTGGCTGGGCATAGTATTTTAAGTTGGAAATCATTTCCCCTAAAAATTGTGAAGGCATTACTCCTTATCTTCGATGTTGTCCTTAGACATCTCATGCTGATTTCATTACAATGTTACAACTACAATTTGCCTTTTATTTTAAATTATTATAACTCATATGACCTTCTCTTTGTCCTCAAAATCTGCCTACCATTCTCTTGGTTTCTTCATGGCTCTACAGTGCTCAAATTTTAAAGACCAAGAATTATATTAATGCATATTCTTATGGTTCTGCCAGAGTAAATTATCATGCGCTCTCTCTCTCTCTCTCTCTCTCTCTCTCTCTCTCTCTCTCTTTCTCTCTCTCTTTTACAGAGAATACATTATAATCATTAGTTCATCAATACAATCAGGCCTGAACTAACTGCTATGTTTCCCAGGCTTTCCTTTAATGGATGCTGTTTATAGTTTTGCAGGCTTTGTCTTCAACTGTGATTCTATCAGCCAGGACTGCATCCAAGAATAGAAAAGGTGTACAGAAAGAAAGGACAAAATTTAAGCAACACGAGGATTGCACATTACACATTGAAAATGTGATTTTTATAATTTTCTACTTCAATAATTTTATCATTTTTGTTTTTGAATCTGTAGTTTCATGCTTTAAGATTATGTTTTCAAGTCTCATTGATTTTAATACCCTGAATACTGGCAATACATACAAATATAATCATTACTATGTTAAAGGTACTCTAAATATTTTACATTTATAAACTCATTTACATTTGTAATCCTCACATCAAATCTATGAGGTGAGTGCTAGTATTATCCCTATCTTACAGGAGTGGAAAATGAGGTACAAAGAACTTAAGAATCTCACCAAGGTCCCACAGCTTGCAAATGGCAGAGCTGGAAGTTGAAACCAGGCCATTTGTCCCTGGTATCTGTACTTTCATCGATTCATGCCATCAGTCTATTTTGGGGGCCTTTGGAAGCTGTAAGATTCTAAAGGGTTAAGATTCTAATGACATATGGTCCTAGGACTACATTTCACTTTGCTCTTTTACTATGACTTCTCAATATCCCCATCATCTATCCTCAGTCTCAACACGAGGTATAACAAAAGGGGAAGCCTTGGGCTGAGAGCCTGGCAGGTGTGATTGTCTCAGAACAGTGATGTGGATTTTCAGTAATCTGGACTTACCACACACAAACATCCTGGTTACTTGACCAGCCTTAACCTCCACATAAGGGTTTCCTCTTCAGAACTTTACACAGTAGTGGGTACTGGCATCTGTCAGGATGATGTTACTGATGTGGATGGAAAAGTCTATGTTGTCTCTCTTTGAGGTATCTGTGACACTTGTTACTCATGGAAAGTGACCTCCTATGAAACTGTAGATTAACTTCTGGCCTTGTCTTGACCCCTTGAACCACTGAACAGGCACCACGAGAAACATGGAAGTCAGGGTGAAGTTCAGAGTAGTCTCTCCAGCTGTGACTGATGCTGATTTCTCAGGCTGAGTCTCCTGCAGCTCCTCACCTGCCCCTCCTGGTGGGAAATATAAGTCAGCTCAAAGTCCCCTGGAGGTTGTGGTCCAGGCACCTGGGTCCAGATTGAAGTTGATGTCCTATTAGCTCTTTCTTTCCACATCATGTATTAGCTACTGGGATGGAAAAATTGCTGGATAGAATGCTGAGAGGGATTCAGAAGCAGGACAGACAGCTTTGCAAAGCCCACAGACAGGGAGGTCACAGCAGAAAACAAATCTGTGAAAAGACGTCCAACGACCCCGGTAGATTTGTGAAATGCACACGTAAACTGAACGGCAAATGCTAATGTCTATAATAGAATATCTGGGAAGTTTTTAGAAAGTGAATGCAGGTCTCAGCATATTCAACATTTAAATAGCATTTTTAGGCTACAATAATGGACACTGGTGAGTACCAAGGCAGGCAGAGGGGTCAGTGAAGCAGAAGAGAGAGTCTGAAATTGTACCCAACGAAATATGTGGAATTATTTTATGATCAAGGTGACATTTTATGGCAGAAAATTATCTGAAAGAAAACAAACTAAATCGTTTTTAAAAAGGTTGCTTCCAGCGAGTGGGATGGGAGAGTGGACTCCTATTATTTACTTGTACATTTTTTCCTTGGTTAGATTATTTGATGACAAGTCTGCAGTTTGATAAAAAATAAAATAAAATGAAACATTACTCTCTTTTGTGAGCAAAAACAGACACAATCTTTAAAATATTAGGTTGGCAAAAAATGAAAAAGCTCACCAATTTGGTAGTGTTGCCTGGGTGTGGCTAAACAGGCACTCCTGAGTACTGTTGGTGGGAATATGAATTAACACCTTCTTAGGTGGCAAAATGGCATCATTGTCATGATCGCATGATATGTACACACTTGGTAAGCCCATGGTTTCACAAGCATAATTAAAAACTTTAAATCTGTTCTGGTCACAAATATTCAAAATGTCCTGTATCCATTGCTGCTCTTGTGTCAGATGGTTGACATAATGTCTTACTAACACTGAGACATCCATATTTCATTGGAAAAAAATCCATATTTCAAAAGCCTTTGAAATACACTCATACTCTTTGACTTAGAAACTCCTCTTCTTGAAAGTGATTCCAAAGAATCACAGAAGGTGAACACATTTTTACAAAGAAATAGGAATCATAGCCTATTTACAATATAGAAAAGTTTGATGTGAGGCTAGTGTCCTTGAGTAAAACAAGTGAGGGTGCATACATCTACACAATGGAAAAGTGGTTTTCGTACTGAAAATAATAACCTGGAAATATATGTTGGGATGTGTTGATGATGAGGTTGACACATATATTGGCATGAAGAAGTTCTCTAATTTATTACCAGTGAAAGAGCAAGTAACAGAACACCACATTTGTTGTAATCTTATTTTGTTAAAAAAACAATGTGGGTGGAAGCAACACAATGAAGAGGTTGAAACAAGGCTTATGGATCTCTTCATCCTGAGGTCACGTGCGCCCTCTAGGGCTTGGCGATGTTTAATCTTAGAAAATGACTTACTCTGTGAACCTCTATTTTCTTTTCTATGCAGAAAAATAAGGCTTCTCCTGTGGTTTTGTTGTGAAACTGAAACTGAAAACCTTTGAAACATACTCAGGACTGTGCCTGAGGGACCTTCTTCTGTAGTCTTGTCTGATCCTTAGTATTTCTGTGCTGTCAGTTGTAATTTCCCCTCTTTCATCCCTGATTTTGTTTATTTGTGTCCTTTCTCTTTTGATGAATTGTTTCGGATCTCACTGAGATTTTTTCAGAAGTACCACCCAGAATTCTCTGTCATTTAATTTGCATAGTTCTATGTCTGTAAGCTTCTTTTCTGGAGACTTTTTTCTTTCTTTCTGAGATGCCTTGTCACCTTCGTTGTTCATGGTGTTTAATGGATTTTTCTCCACCTGGGCATTAATGAAATTGTATTCTGCTTTTTTTTTCCCCCCAGAAAGAAGGTTTTTTATATAAAGGGTCTCTTCGGCCTGTTGCAAAGAAGTCATTTTTTCTTTTGGTTTCCCATAGGTGGTGTCTAAACCTCTTGGATCCCTGCTGTATATAAAGTCTTAATAATGCTCTTTTTTTTCCCTTATAGATGTTTAATCACGCTTGCCACTCTCTGTCTCAATCACTGTCAGTGTTAGCGACAGTTTTGGTAGTGTTTGCTCAGATTCCCCTGGGGCTCTGTGGTGTTCGGTCTTGGAGGATATGGGGGGACAGGCCCTCTAGGTTAGGAGATGGGGGCTGCTGCTCAACCTTGCGTTTGTGGCCGTGGCTGGAAAAAATCAACTGTTGTTTCTCTGCCGTCCCAATGCTTTGCCGTCCCTACTGCTTTCTGCCCTCATGCCTGTGCCATGCCACCAGCTGCATAGGGCTCACAGCTCTCCCAGGCAGGCTTTTCAGGGTATTCACCGCAAATTCTTCCCTCCCCATCCTCCTATAAGGAGCTCTGGGGGCTGCGGGAGGCAGCTTTTGTGTTTCTCCAAGTCCACCACCTGACATGCTTGATTCTAACCTGTGGTAGCTGTTGTGCACAGATTCCACTCTCATGTACTGGTGAGCAGCATGGGTGTTTGCTTTTCTTTGAGGTTTAGATGTTCAGCTTATTCTTGTTTTAAGGGAAGAGATCTGGAGACCTCTCTCACTCCATGTTTCTCCAAACTCTCCTATTTTATTTTTTTTGTGTGTGCTTAAAACTGCTTGTGTGATTTATTTGTGTTGGTATATGTAGCTCCATTTTATTAATTGTTCACTGCTCCATAGATTTCTATTGTAAGAGAAGGCTACAATTTGTTGATTCATTTATGATGGATCTTGAAGCTTTATCTAATATTTTGTTAGTATGACTTTGGAACTAACATATCTTTGTTTCTTTGGCATATGTAGGAGAGAGATCCTCCTTTTCCTCTAGAGTGGCACAAAGTAGCAGTATTAATATCACTCGGGAGATTTTGCTATATAAAAATTTGTTTTCAATTTTTAATCAAGTTTTGCTTTTTGTATTTATAAATTTGATTTAGCTATATTTTTTAGGAGAGTGTGTTTGTGCATGTGTGTGTGTGAGCATGTGCATGTGTTTGTTATAAGATCTTTTATTTTTCTTCTGCAAGGATAAATTATCTTGTACTTGATGAACCACACTGCCCCCTTGCCATATATGTGGTTATTTTTATGAGCTCTCTGCTCCATTGAGTTTCTTGTCTCTGTCTTTTTGTCAGAACTACCTGGTTTTAATTATGATAGCTTTATAATATGTTTTCATACCTCTTTTGGGAAACTCTTCCCACCTTTCATTGCTTTCAAAACTATGTTCTCCTCTTTGCCCAAATAAACTTTAGAATCACTTTGTTGAGTTCTACAAAAAAATCTTTACAAATAATTATTTGATTGCATTCAACTTATTTATTAATTTGAGCAAATTGATATCTTTCAACACTGAGTTTTCAATATGTATTTAGGCTTTCTGTTGTGACTTTCAAAGAACAATTTTACATGTTTTTTCCCCTCATAATCATCTTATGCATTCCTAATAGAGCCACCTTTAACACTTTCTAGTTTATACAATATAAAAAATTTATTATTACCTTTACCAGTGATTTTTTACTACAATTGGGGATGGCAATTGAGTTTTGATCACCAATCTTAAATCCAGCAAGCTCATAAAACTCTTACTAGTGATAACAGTATAGAAATTTTTCTTATTTGCAACACTTACAACATTAATCACCTAAAATTGGTTTCTACCTTTATCAAAGTTTCCTATGCACATGGTCTGATAGTCAAATAATTCTGCATGTTCTACATATGAAAATAGCAGTCTCCCTAACCTTCCACCACTTTCCACCTCCTGGAGGTAACCTTCTTCAGCTCTTTTAGCTGATTATTGTAGATTTTGCTGTCATACTTCATACAGCATGCTTCTATTTCTACTTCTTCATTTCTCACATGTAGGCTTTATTATTGACTCCTCACAATGGATGGGAACATAGGTTTATTACTCCTGACCTCATGACACACATGCCCACTTTCCATTCCACATCACCTTAATATCATTATATTATAATTTTGTATAACATAACAGTCAATGTTTATGTTATTATGACCTTGAGATTGGCAATTACAGCAGAATCTTGTAACACTCCAGCTTTGTAGGTGTATTTTTGTGTAACCATCCCTGTGACGAAGATGTAAAACAAACCCAGGACCTCAGAGGACTCCCTATGCTAGCCCTTTAGAGTGACCCCATCCCCACCATACCTGACCTTTGCAAATGCCAGTCTGCTCTCTAGTCTCTAGTTTCCAGAGTGCGATATGAGTGGTATCATACTACATGTTATGTTTTGAGAACGACTTTTTCACTTCACATAGTACATCCAAGAAACTTACAAGTTGTTGCACATGTAAATAATTCATTCCGTATTATTGCTTAGTAGAAATTCTGTCTATGATGACATCATATCTTGTCTAAGCATTCACTTATTATTAGACATTTTGATCATTTTCGATATTTTGCTATTACAAAGAAAGCTGCTATAAACTTTCATGCACAAGTTTTTGTGTGGACATAAGTCTCCATTTCTATGAGATATATGACTGGAAGTAATTATAACCCAGGTCCTTTCCGAAAGAAGTCAGAAAATGTTCATTTTGTTGGATGGAGGCACAAACAAATTCTGAGATCCACAATGCACTGTGCATTTAGGCTAAGTTTTACCCGTTCCACCAAAAAAGTGTTTGTAGAGGGAGTCATTTTAGGAGCAGGCTTGGTTCCATTTCAACATCGAGCAGACTCTGCCAAAACCTAGCCCTTTCTCCATCTGAGTAGCTCTTATTGAGTCTGGTGTAGATGAGGCCCAACCTGGCCACATCCTAGAGTTCTGGGCATGGGAATTTGAGACATAGCCCACAACCACACAGTCTTCTTAGCCTAGGTTCGCATATGGGGCATCAGCATTAAAACTTCAGGTGGGGCGAGGGGCCCAGTGGAGAGAAGAGGACACAGGTCAGAAGGGAGCATGGCTTCCGGAGGCCTGTGTGTAAGTCTCTCTAAAATTGTAAGATAAACATCTCAACTTTGTAATCACTTTTACTGCCTGGTTCTATTTCTCTATCTAAAAGCAGGAACTGTCTAGTATCTAGAAGCAGGCTACTGACTCACAGCTATGTCACCCTATCATAGGCCCTTCCTCTTAAATCATGGGAGACAGGGCTTCACTCCCCTCACAGAGCGGAGTACAGATTTTCCAGCACACATTTGGATAGAGCAAGCTCCCCAGGTGTCCAGGATGCCTGTCCCTGCCTCCTGGACCCACCTTTCTCCTTGCCTGCTGCTGATTCTCCTACTGAGACTCACAGGTGAGCACTCCTTGGGGTAGAATCCCATCTCCGTGCCCCTGCACCTTCCCCTGTCCCTCGACTTTTAGGGCCTTATGGTAAACAAGAATGAGCCATCCTGGGCTGCCACAGAAAGCCAACACTGGGCGTTATCTGACAGCATGAAATCAGGGGTCTGAGCTATTTTCTGTGGATTCAGTGCCAAAACCTGGTTACCAGAGGCTACAAAACAAATGATGCTTCAAAGCGTAACAGTGACAATTGTACGTGTATTAACTCATCTAATCCCTACAACATCCCTGTATGGGTGTGATGACTCTTATCCCAGATTTGCAGATGGGGAAGCTGAGGCAGAGACAATAACTTGTCCAGTGTCACCGACATAAGGCAGTTGCTCAGCCGCGTTCATTCTAGGCCAACCAGTTTGAGAGTTCATTCTTTAACCATGTTATGCTGCTTGGCTTCTCAGAGGAGGCTGATTGCAGTGAAGCAAGGAGAAGAAAGTCTTCATTCATCGGGTCACTCGGAGTCAGCAGAGTTAAAATTGTGCTGTGTACTCATGAACTTTTGTTAGTGATGTGTTGGATGGTTCCTGTGTGCCATTGATTTTACTGAGCATTTAATATGTATTATTCCACTTAACCCTCAAAACAGCCTCTGTACCAGCATGTTAGCCACACTTTTATATATATTTGTGAATGTATGTATGTCCATGTGAGTATGTGCATTATAAGTGGGTGTGAGGAAGTGCACACACACGCACACACAGGATTTTTGAAATGTCTTATTGTTTCTTCAAATCATTCTTAGTCCACATGAAATGTATATGAACGGATGCTTAGACCTCTGTCTCTCAAACATCCTCCCTTCTCAAAATTACCAGTTACTCTTCCAGTAACTTAAACAAAGTTCTCTTATTCCTTGTCCATGTGGAATAAGAATAAGTAATAAAAAAAGGGGATAAAAAATACGAGACTCCTTCCTGTATGATCTGTATCTGCAATTGTTTTTGTATTCGTATTTGTATTTGTGTATCTACATCTATGTTATCTATATCAATATCTTCTATATCTATATCTGTTCTTGTACCCATATCTGTCTATATCTGAATCTATTCCATCTAATACTGATTGAAGCTTCAAGGCCTTAGAAAAATCATAAGTAATGCCTTTTCAAGTTCGTGAATACCCACCATGTGCAGATGTTGTAGAAAATGCCAGTGCTGTTTACTCATATGACCATTATATCCAAGGCATATCCTCTTTTTACCTTACCTCCATATGAGAAATCAAACCGGAAGCACAAGGAGATTCAAGATCACTCAATGGTAAATGGTAGAGCTGTGATTTGAAGTCAGTTCTAGACTGCATGGGTTTAACCATTGGTTATCTCAAATGCCTGTGGCCCCACTTGCATCCCATGAGATTTTTGTTGCTTCTGTGAGTGGGGGTAGGAAAGGATGGAGTGTGGGGAAGGCTGAGTGTGGGAAACAGGCCATGTGGTTTTCTTCTGTGTTCTGCTTCCTTAATATGCACAACATGCTTTTGCTTTTCACCAAGTCATCTCCACGAGAAACTCAGTTTCTGAGGTAATTTTCACAGAGATTACCCACTTAAAAGACCTCAGGGTCTCAGTGAGCTGTTGCACTGGGCAATTCAAACATCATACAAAAACTTCCTAGATACATACTAGAAGCCAGGAACTGTACCACTAATTTGGGGTGGACTGGTGAATAAAAGAAACAAAGTACCTGCCCTCATAAAGCTTACTACCTAGTGGGGGAAATGAGAGTAAACAATAGACATCATATAGTGTATGTAAAAAGTGATAAGTGTAAGAAAAAGATTAAAGTATTTCTGGATAAGAGAATTGGGGAATTCTGTAAGGTGTAATGTCTTTTAGATAGGGAAGTCTGGGTGGACATCACTGAGAATTGAAAGTTTGAGCAAAGGTGAAAAGAGGGTTGGGAGAGAGCCAAGTGATGAGATGGGGTAATAGCCTTCCTGAGAGCAAACAGCAAGTTCAAGGGCCCTGAGACTAGAATTGTCCTCTTGTGTTCAGGGATCTAGGCATTTGCTCTGATGGAAACGTTGCCATTGCAAGATTTTGAAGGTAGAAGTGCCATGGACAGACATGAGTTTTAAATTATTCTAGTATTTGATTGAAAATTGACTACCTCAGGACAAAGAGAGAAGCCCCCAGAGCATTTAAAAGGTCATTTCTTTCATGCGAGCAAAAAAAGTGCCTGCATCAGGTAATATCTAGTAGAGAGAGGGGAAAGGTGGAAATTTGAGTCATGTGAAAGTGGAGCCACTGCATTTCCAGATTCATAGTATTTGGGGTGAGAGAGCAAAAAGGGAGGTATTTGCGACATGATTACCTGAAAGATTAAAGGAGTCACCACTGAGAAACTGAAGGCCCTGGGAAAATGTAGGACTTAAGTTGTGTACATGTTAACCACGAAAAATTGATTTCCATCCAAGGAAGACGTGAGTAGACAGTTGAACATGCAAATCCAGTGTTTAGGGAAAAGCCCAGGGCTAGAGATGTAAATATGAGAATTACAGACACGCAGATGGCAGAGTTGTCACTTCCTGCTTGTCTCAACCTTTCAATTCCTGTTCTTTCTTCCCTTATTTATGCCCTCCGGTATCCCTTCGAGGTTCATTCCTACTTCTTCCCCTTTTCGTCTTATCAGTTCATAACCTCCAATCATCTAGAGACTTAAAACCCAAATCTCTTGAAGTTCCTGGATCCAAAGGACCTTCACTGTGACAGCATGTGGCCTCCTTAAGAGGCATGTCTGGTTACAAGTGCTGCTAAATGGATACGTTTCACTAGCTCACTCCTTGCAAAGGTAACTCACAAATTTTCTCGCTGAGGAGAAGCTAAGTAATAGAAAAGAACATAGGATTAATTGATGGAATCACAGCTGCATCTTCTTCTAAGTTATACCCCTGCTGCCAGAATCCATCCCTACTTCTTTGGACACTTTAAATAAAAATAAAAATTTTTCTGTTTCTCCATGTCTCCCGAAACGGGCTAGTCACTGAAGCAGTGGGATCGAAGTGAAAAATTTTCCCCCTGCAGTTAAACAAACGATTGGCTCAATGGTCAACTCCTGTCCTTTTGACTCATAACTCATTGTCCAAACATGGTGACCCAGCGCAATTCTTTTCAAAACTTAAGTTCCATGTCTGATGTTTCTTTGCTTGCTTCTCATGATTCTCTCTCCACATTTCAGTTCACGTTCTCAAGTCTACCAGTGTAAAATTTATCATTTTTAAAAGTCATTTAGTCCAATTCAAATTCTAAATGGCAGAATATTCATGTTTTAAAACACGTGTTTTTATGGTAAAATATACAAAATGTAAAATTTACAGTTGTAACCACTTTTAGGGATACAGTCAGTGGAGTCAAGTCCACTCACAAGGTTGTGGAACCATAAGCACTAAACACTGCCAGAACTTTTCAACACCCTCGGCAGAAATTCTATACCCATTACAAAGTAAATCCCTGTTCTTCCCTCCACCCCAGCACCTGCTAACTTTTATTCTACTTTTAGTATCTATGAATTTGACTTTTCTAGGAACTTTATATACGTGAACATATATTTGTCCATTTCTATCTGCCATTTTTCACTTAGCGTATTATTTTCAAGGCCTATCCATGTTATGGACCTATCAGAATGTCATTGTTTATTCTTGCTGAGTAATATTTTATTATGTGTATATACATACCATATTTTCTGTAATTATTAATGTGCTGATGGATAGTTAAATTGTTTCTACTACCTTTGGGTATTGTGAACTGCTGCTATGAACCCTGATGTACAAATATGAGCTGAATCTTTGTCTGAATTTGGGAAAGGTATATAACTCAGAGTCAAATTGTTGGATATATGGTATGATTAAGTATTTAAGAAACCACCATTGTTTTCAACAGTGGCTGCACCATTTTTACATTTGTACCAGGAATACGCAAGGGTTTTAATTTCTTCACATCTTTGCCAACATTTATTTTCTGTTTTATTTTATTTTGTTTTGTTTTGTTTTGTTTTGTTTTGTTTTGTTTTGTTTTGTTTTGTTTTGTTTTGTTTTGTTTTGTTTTTGATAATAGTCATCCTACGGAATGTGAAGAGGTATCTCATTGTGGTTTTCCTAATTACTACTTAGGTGGAGCAACTTTTCATATGCTTTCTGACCAGTAGTATATCCTTTGTGGAGAAACGTCTATTCAAGTCCTTTGTCCAGTTTTAGTTGAGTCATTAGTTATTTTTGCTAAAGTGTAGGAGTTCTTTATATATTCTGGATATTTATCTCTTATGAGTATAGGCTTTGCAATTTTTTTTCTCCCATTCAGTGAGTTGTCTGATCACTCTCTTGATAGTGTCCTCTGATGTACAAAGTTTTTAATTTTCTAAAGCTTAATTTACATATATATTTCTTCCTTTCATCTCCTGTGCTTTGGTGTCATATGCAAAGAATCATTGTCAAATCCAAAGTCATAAATCATTGCGCCTGTAGTTTTTTCTAAGGAATTTTACAGTTTTAGCACTAGTATTTAGGTCTTTGATCCATAATTAATTTATTTTTGTATGTGATGTAAGATTAGGGTGCAAAACCTTTTTCTTGTTCATGTGGCTACCCCTTTATCTTGTGTTAAAAGACTGTCTTTTCTGATAAATACCATATGAATTCAGTTATATGTGCAATCTAATGAATAAAAAGAACAAACTAATCAAAACAGACTCACAAATATAGGCAACAATTTGGTGATGGACAGAGGGTTAGGGGCTGGAAGGATGGGGTGAAGGGTTAATGACATAGAAAATAGTACTTCATAGTTGGCCAGAGGGATGGAGATCATGGACTAGGGAATGCAGTTAGCATTAATAGATTGGCTAGGTGGAAAATGATAGGAGAGAAACTGCTATTATGGGGATCATTTTATAAACTATATAAATGTCTAACCAATGTACTGTATACTTGAAACTAATAAAATAAAAATTTTTTTTAAATTATGATTTCCCCCTTGAAATGTTCTTAGCGCTCTTGTTGAAAATCATTTGACCATATATGTGAGAGTTTATTTTCAGGCCCTCTATCCTAGTGCATTGGTCTGTATATCTGTTTTAATGCTAGTATCACACTCTGATTATTGTAGCTTTTTAGTACACTTTTAGATCAGAGAGTGTGAATCTCCCAACTATGTTTTTTTCAAGATTATTTCATCATATTGGTCCCCTTGAGATTTCACATAAACTTTAAAATAGGCGTTTCCATTTCTATAAAAATGTAATTAGAATTTTGATATGGATTTTATTCCAGCTGTCAATTGCTTTAGTTACTATTGACCTCTTTATAATATTTACTCTTCCAGTCCATGAATGCGAGATGTTTTTCCATTTATGTCTGTTTAAATTTTTTCAGCAGTTTTGTACATTTCAGTGTAAAAGTCTTACATCTCAATGGCTAAATTAACTCCTAAGTATTCTACATGACCTGATGTGATTTTAAAGAAAATTGTTCTCTTCATTTTCCCTTCAGATTGTTTGGTACCATCTGTAGAAATGCAGCTGAATTCGGTGTGTTGAGTTGTATCCCACAAGATTGTGGAAATTATTTCTTAATTCTAACAGTTGCATGTATTTGCATGTACTCCTAGGTGTGGAATCTTAGGATTTGCTACATATAAAATCATGTCATGGGCGCACAGATGTAGCTTTATTGATTCCTTTCAAATTAAATGTCTTTTATTTACTTTTCCTGTCTGAATGCTTTGTCTGGGAATCGCATTATTGAAAGTTGAGTATCAGGGGCAAAAGTGGACATCCCCATCTTATTCGTGATCTCAGGGGAAAAGCCTTTAGACTTTCACCATCAAGTATTATAGTAGCAATGGGTTTTACACTTATGATGGTATCATTTTGTGTTTGTTTCCATCTATCCCTATGTTCTTGATCTTTTTTTTTGTCATGAAAAACGCTGGGTTTGAGTGTCAGAAGCTTTTTCTGCATCAAATGAAATCATCCGTTGTTTTTTCCACTTCATTCTATTAATGCGGTACATTATATTGTTTGGTTTTCATATGTTAAACCATCCTTGCATTCCAGGAATACATACCATTTGGTCGTGGACTATAATTATTTTAAGAAGATTTTGAATTCAGTTTGCTACTGTTTTTTGGGGTTTACTGCATCAACATTTATGAAAGATATTGGTTTGTAGATTTCTTCTAGTTCTTTTGTCTAGCATTGTCATCAGGATAATGCTGATGAGAGAATGAGTTTCAGAATAACTTTGAATGGGTTAAAAAGTCTTCTTTCTCTTGATATAAAAAAAATTGAAGAGAATTAGTGCTCTTCTTTAAATGTTTGGTAAAATACACCCTTATAGCCACATGGACTTGGGCTTTTCTCTGTCGGGAGTTTTTCGATTATTGTTTTAATCTTGTTATTTATAGGTCTATTCAGATTTGCTATTTCTTCATGATTGAGTTAAGTATTTCTAGAAATTTGTCCATTTATGTAGGTTATCCATTTTATTAGTGTACAGTTATTCATACTACTTTAGAAGCCTTTTTATTTCTGTAAAATTGTTAGGAGTGCCCTTCTTTCTGATTTTGCTTATTTAGACTCTCTCACTTTTTTTTTCTTAGTCAATCTAACTAAAGGGTTTTCAATTGTATTGATCTTTTGTAAAATTTTTTTTGGTTTTGATTTCTTTTTTGTTTTTATATTTTATTTGTCTCTGCAACAATCTTTATTATTTTCTTCCTTCAGATACCTGAGGTTTTAGGTTTCATTTACTCTTCTCTTTCTAATTTCTTAAGGTAGACAGGAAAGTTATCGACCTATGACCTTATCTCTTTTTAAGTATATGCATTACAGATATAAATTTGTCTCTAGCACTGCTTTTGCTGCATCATTAGTTTTTGTATGTTGTTTTTTCATTTTCATTTGCCTCAAGTATTCTCTAATTTTTCCTGTGATTTCTTCTTTGACCTCTTAAATTTTGAGATTTGGTCTGATTTTTTTGTATTTGTTAATAATTAATATTCCTTCAGTGACTGGTTTCCAGTTTTACTTTGCAAACTGTTTCACCAGCGCAATAACTGAATCTTTTTCAGATTCTGATAAGTTGCCTTGGCATTGCTATTGTGTGACAATGCCACATTCGTAGGTAATTTTATTATGGCCACTGGTTTCTGTAACAGAAGAGATTTGTGTGGTAGACAGAATGATGTCACCTCCCCTTAAAGAGGTTCATGTTTTAAGACCCAGAACATGTGAATACATAATTTTATACAAAAATAAGATTTAAAAGAAATGATTTTGTTAAGACTCTTGATAATAAAAGGTTATCTTAGATTACCAGATGGACACAATATAAGCACAAGAGTCATTATTAGAAAAGTCAAATTTAGAGATGGGCAAGTGAAAACAAAAGCAAGAGTTTGGAGAGAGCAGAAGATGGAAACCATGAAAAAGACATGTGGGCAGCCTCTAAAATTTGGAAAGGCAAAGAAGAGAGTCTCCAAAAGCTGGGCTGATACTTTGAATATATCCAAGTAACAGAAATTTGGATTTCTGACTCCAGACAATATATAAGGCAATTTTCTGCTGTCTTATGCCATTAAGATTTTGAGCCTTTCTTAAAGCAGCATCAAGAAACAATATAATGTGATTTGGCAATCCAAGGAACTTGAAGCAATGTTTAACTTTTTGTTTATACTACATATTGATTGTGTGTTGTGAGGTCTGCACAAAACTGTCACACAGTATCCAGGCTCTTGGAGCAGACCCCATCATGACATGTGAATCACGGTGGAACAGGGAAGTTGACCATAGAGCTTCTTGCAGAAATGCATATCCTAGAAAGTAAATTCATTAGATCTTCTCACAACCCAGTTATCTATAGAAATCTCATGGTTCCACCAAATGCAAGAAGTGCAACTTTACATGAAGCCAGAAAATGAACAGCTAGAAATATTTGGGGGAAACATAACATTTCCAGAGAGGACTCAGCTGCCACAATCATATTCTACCAAATCACTTAACCTCTCTGAACCTCAGTTTTCTCATTTGTAACAAGGTCTCACTTACTTATAGACTGATTGTGAGGGTTCCTCATGATGACACTGCAACGTGCTGAGCTCAAGGCTTGTTCACAGTTCAGCTCAGTCAATGGGCTGTTGTTTAAAGACACCTAAAAAACTTAGAGGATCAACAATGAATGGAAAACTAACTTCTGTGTGTTACCCTCCAGGAGAGGCTGCTGGGAGGGAGCTGCAGGTGATTCAGCCTGACAAGTCGGTGTCAGTCGCAGCTGGAGACACAGCCACTCTGAACTGCACCCTGACCTCTCTGCACCCTGTGGGGCCCATCCAGTGGTTCAGGGGGACAGGGCCAGGCCGGGAGTTAATCTACAGTTTCAAAGGAGGTCACTTTCCTCAAGTAACAAATGCTGCAGACACCACAAGGAGAAACATCTTGGACTATTCCATCCGCATCAGTAACATCACCCCAGCAGACACCGGGACCTACTACTGCGTGAAGTTCCAGAAAAAAGAACTTTACATAGAGTTTAAGTCTGGACCGGGCACTCAGCTCATTGTGAGTGGTGAGTATGGGGTGAGGCCTTTGTCCCTGGTGTGTGAGAAGTCAATAAGAACACCATTTATTTTCTAAGCAGTGACTAAGAGTCAGGGGCACAGTGAGTGCTTATGGTCATGATCTGATTCACAGTCTGATTTCACCCCATCTACAGATCAGTGACTTTGAGGCCTGAAGAGGTCATGCAGTTTTCTCAGGACCCAAAGATAGTAAATGTTGAGTAAATGTAGGAGCTCCCATCTGTCTGGCTTCCCTGCCCTTGCCTTTTGTAGTCATGCTCGGCGTTTTGGTTCTAGAGATGAGGGAGCTGAGAGTGTGAGTGACTTGCCTGTCATAAGGCCAGCCCTCATCCTGTCTCCAGGGAGTGCCCCCATCAATGTGGCCGAGCTTCTCTTACTGACACTTACTGAGCTCCTGCTGTGGGCCAGGTTCTGCTCTGGGTTCTGTGGCAGCAGCAGTGAACAAAGCAGGCAAAGTTTCTTCTCCCATGAAACTTTGTTCTCTTTCCTACAGAGAGAAGAAACACATCCAAAGTAGGAAAGGGGAGAAAGTGTTTCTCTATTTCAACTTCAGAAAGATCAGACTGAAAAGAAATTCCTAAGAGGCACAGACTCACTGTTTTTTCTGACAGCCCTGGTTGGAGGAGTTGCCCAGAGGTTGAATGTTCTCTGGGGATCTGTCTGGGAAAACCTCCTCTGGTTTAGGGAGCAACTCACACATTCCCTGAAGTATCTAAGAATGGCTGGGGTGTCTCAGACTGTCCCTCATGGAGGGAAGACGTTCTCTATGTTGGCCCATTGAGGCAGCAATGATGTTTCTCAGGGTTTTCTGCCAGAGGCCCAAGATCCTCAATCCGGGAATGTTAGCACATGAGATCTTTTAGATCATCCAGCCAGAATCTACATGTACAGATGGAGCCTAAAGCCGAAAGATGACAGGGCCTTGCCCACAGTCACATGGCTGGAAGGTGAGGGGATTGTTCTGGAAATCAGTCTGATTCTAGGCTGGTTTTTTCTTGCCTGGGCTTTGGACTCTTTCCCTGTGGAAAAGCCTGACACATAGTAACTGCAGAATAAAAGCCCATTACATAGAACTGTTTAACAGTCAGCCAGACTTATCCTCTGATTGGTTTCCTTTAGGTACAGATACCCCTCATTTTAGACTTTGAGGTTCGAGGTGATAGGGAACCTGTTTCAATCTTTAGCCATATCATCTAAAATCAAGCATCCATATCAGCACCTAGAGCTGCTCATTGTTCAACAGCTGCATACAATCCAGTAGATGGAGCTTGCATCGTTCATTGACAGCTTTCTGTGGATGAAAATGTAGTTCCCAAACGGAGGCTATTAAAACAGTGATGCAGAAGATAACCTTGTTCGTGTGTCACTCTACCCATGGTATGTGCAGTATAATTTGTGTGGATATTGCCAAATTTCTCTCCTGGGTGTGGTAGCAATCATGTTTCTCCACAAACCCTGGGCATAGCCAGGGAAGGTGTCCAGATATTAAGTTTGCAGGTATTACCAAAGTTTTCAATGCGGCATCCCTTTCCTAGGCAATCACAGCCAGTAAGTGACTCCATCGCCACTCACATTGGCTGCCTCCTGATCAAGCTCTCATCCTCTTCCCCAAGCCACCTGCCCAGATGATGCTCTGGATGAGAAAGCAGGGATTGGCAGGGACAGGGAGTAGCAGCATGGGAGATGTCGCATCTTTCTTATTTACTCTTATAAGCAGTGCTCTGAGTGCTGCTGTTGCTCATTTTTACAGATGAGAACACTAAGGTACAGGTGGGGGACCTTACCAGTCAACTGGTGGGGGAACCACACTCAACCATAAGCATTTAGTTTTGCCATTGACAAAAACATAGATGAACCTAGAGTGTATTAGGCTAAGTGAAAGGAGTTCAACAGAGAAAGAGAAATAACATGAGATTTCACTTATATGTGGAATCTAAAACTAAACAAAACAAATGAGCAAATGAAACGAAAAAAGGAAAACAGACTCAGAAACAGATCAAACTGATGGTTGCCAGAGAGAAGAGGTGTTCAGTAATGAATGAAAAAGGTGAAGGAGAATAACAGGTACAAACCTCCGTTTATAAATAAATAAGCCACAGGGATGTAGCGTATAGCACAGGGAATGTGATCGGGAATATCCTAGTAACTTTGCATCATGACGGTTACGAGACTTGCCATGGTGATCACATTGTGCAGCATGTAAATGTCTAATCACTGTGTTGTACCCATAAACTAATAGAATAAGCAATGCCAAATACACTTTAATTAAAAATCTTTAAACATTCAGTAGCTTTCCCCTGTCCCTGCTGCTATGATGTTTGTCCTTCACTGAGCAGTCTGCAGGAGCACCCTGGGGACAGTGGCCTGATAGAGCAGAGAGGGGCCACTGCAACCCCAGCAACACCGTGAATGCCAGTTCCTGATCCACAGACTGAGGATGAGAAGGGGAAGCATTTGCCAGAGGCTGCCCAAGGCCCCTCATGAGCAAGCGTTCATGTTCTAGACTCAGCTGTAGGTCCCCACAACTTCTGGTGATTGCTACCGGGTCTCCAAACCTGGGCAATCAGAGGTGAATCTCCTTATCATTTCTAGAAAGCTGGAATCTCACAGAAAAAGGGGAGGATGGTGGTCAGTTCTGGGCCCATTAACGTGAGCCACTTGCCTTGTTCATGGGCATGAACTTTCCCCATGCTAGCCCTCGGTTTACTCACATGCAGATTTGGGGTAATAACACCAACCTTTAGGATGGTTTGAGGTTACAGTGAGCCTGGTGAGAGAACAGACCCTCAGTGAGCGGTGTTATTGTCATTCCAACACTGCGTGGTCTTGGCAAGTCTCAGTATTCCTCCAGTTCTCAGGTTTCCCATCTATGAAATGGTGATAATCACGCTAATTTTCAGGGCTCTGTGAGGCATTGGAGACCCGCGAGCAAGTATAATAGGAAGAGTGAGACCAATCAGTAATTTTGTTCCTGTGGCCATAATGTGGGAATCACCCATGAAGAAACTAGACTTTAAACTTAGGACTAACATTCTCTGTCTTTCCTGCCCCTCACTCAGAATTTACCTCAGGTAATTTACGTGTCCTCCTCTATAAGATAGGATGATGATATCAGCCTCTAAGTATTATTACAGGGATTTAAAAATAATACATGAGAAGGTCCTTAACAGTGTCGCATGCCTATCCTCAGTAGTGATCGTCACAAACATGTTCGTTCCTTATTATGCTCCTTTTGTAGCCAAACCCTCTCCCCCAGTGGTATCGGGCCCCATGGTGAGGGCGCAGCCTGGGCAGACAGTGAGCTTCACCTGTGAGTCCCATGGCTTCTCCCCCAGAAACATCATCCTGAAATGGTTCAAAGATGGAAATGAGATCCCAGCCTCCCAGACCATCGTGGACCCAGAGGGAGACAGCGCTTCCTACAACCTCTCCAGCACAGCTAAGTTGTTGCTGGTCTTGGGGGATGTTCGCTCCCAGGTCATCTGCCAGGTGGACCATGCCACCCTGCAGGGGGGCCCTCCTCTTCGTGAGACTGCCAACCTGTCTGAGACCATCCGAGGTAGATGCTCCTCACTACCTGCCCCAGCAAACAGCTGGCTCTTACCCTCCAGGCCTGCTCCTCCCCCTGCTCTTTGCTCCAGGCCTGAGATGGCCTAGAATCTAATTCCCGACACTCCTTTCCATCAATGGGCACCTGGATGTGCTGTCACTCACAACTGTTTAATGACAACTGCCAAGTGAACCCCTACCACTCTGCAGGTAGTTGCATTTACTTTACAATAGCAACTCCAATTGTGGAGCACCTACTGTAAGCCAAGCCCCTGTGTTCTTGGTAATTTCATTTATTTTGCTACAGTTAGTAGTTCCCACTGCATGCCAGGGGCTGTTTGTTGATTTTGTCACATTACCCTAATAGAAGCTACTGGTCCTTGAGCACCTACTGTGCTCGGTGATTTCATTTCTATGCAAAGAGCACCCTCAGTGTCTGAGGGCCTGCCCCATGCCCAGCAGTGTCCTGGGTAACCCCTTTGCTGTGGTGGCGGGAGCTAAGTTATGAAGCCCCCACCCCAATGATCTGTCCGTTCCACGAGGTCAGAGCCTCTGTACTGTGATGTTTCAGTTCCACCCACCGTGGATGTTACCCAAAACCCCTTGTCAGAGAACCAGGTGAACATCACCTGTCAGGCGAAGAAGTTCTACCCCCAGCGTCTACAGCTGACCTGGTTGGAGAATGGGAAGGTGTCCCGAACAGAAACAGCTTCAGCCTCCACAGAGAATAAGGACGGAACCTTTAACCGGATGAGCTGGCTCCTGGTGAATTTATCTGCCCATAGGGAGAATGTGATGCTCACCTGCCAGGTGGAGCACGATGGGCAGCCTGCAGTCAGCATAAGCCATGCTATAGAGGCGTCTGCTTACCAGCAGGACCACAGGACAGATGTGAACACTGGTGAGCCCTCCACCCCAACTGAGCTGGCTTTTAAATTTTTATCTTTTTTCAATGTTAATAGTACTAATTCATGCTTGTTATAGAATTATCTAGGAGTCAAAAAATAGAGTGTGGAATTTTGAGGTGAGCTCCCCACACTCCCAGAGTGACCACTAGGAAGAGTCTGGTACACATCCTTACAGATGCCCTGACTGATCAATACACGATAAAGAAATAGGGAAGCGGGAGAGATCATTCGTTCACAGCATCCTGCCTCCTGCTCTCTTTACTGAACAGTTATATCGTTCATCTTTCCATGTCTGCCCCACCGGCCTTCTCGCTCTTTCTGATCTCGGCCTAGTCTCTATTCTATGCTAGACTTTCCCATGTGGTCCATCAGGTGACAGTGACTGGCCACAGCATGGACCTCCTTGGTCCCCTGATATGACAATGAACCAGTAATAATCACAATCTCTCCCCGCATGTTTTCCATATGAAAATTACAGTTTATCTGAGATCTTGCCTGCTTTGATGAGCCTGTGTGTTTCGGAGTTTTACAGAGGGAACTCACAGAGCAATAGTGGGATGTGAAGACTTCTTGCCAGCACAGCAGGTGACCGGCCGTAACCAATCAAGGTGAATCTGAGAACCGGGGTCCACCGATCTGAACATAGAATATGTGCTCATTAGAGACACACTCCCTGTCAGCTGGGCATTGTCCCAAGGAGCTACAGACACCCTTTTCTGTGAACAAAATATGTCTGATTTCTCTCTCCTGTAACATCAGGACGGGGTCAAGTCAGGATTCCACGAGTCTTTACCACAGAAAACCTTTCTAAGGCCTACATTCCTCCCAATCTGTGTGTGGTGCTGTAAAGTCGGCCTGGTCACTTAGGTCACCTAGTGTCCATGTCTCTGCCTGCTGGAAGAGCAAACGTAGGAAGAGGAGGACAAGGAATTTCCAGAAAATAGGAGGTATCAGAGGTTGCATAAATGAGTTCACTATTAACTTAGTCACGTATGCACATCCTGTTGCAAAAGGAGTCCTTAATCATGTGGTCAATGATGAAGGACATTGGTTTTTCTACAAACCAATACAATCACACAGTTGATAAAACTGAGAGGGATTTCTGGATATCACTTAAAATGAACTATATGGAAAATATTCCCAAATTTCATTTATAGCTCTTTTTTGGTGCACCAAAATTGGTTTTATTTCATCTGTAATAGCTTGGAAGAATTTTCATGTGAAATCACTTGGGCTTCAAAAATTCTTTTCTGGATTTGAAAAAGATTTTCAATACTTCAGGGCTCTTCACATTACTCACTTTATTTCGGGCGAATTGTGGTAGGTTGCACTTTTTGATAAATTAGATTCATTTTCTCTGTGTTGTCAAATCCTGTAGAGTTGTTCGTAACGTTCCCTCATTAATGTGTTGATGTCGGCAGGGTCTGCAGTGATGTTCCTATTTCATTCCTGATGTTGGAAATGTGTCATTTCTCTTCTTTTCTTCATCAGTCTTGGAAAAAGTTTTTCAGTTTTATTGGTCCTTTCGAGAAATCTTTCTTTCAGTGATTTTCTCTGTTGTTTTTCTGTTTTCCGTAAGATTGGTTTTTCTCTTTATTTTACATTTCCTACCTTCCTTTTGGGGGTTGATTTACTCCCCCTTTTCTCATTCCTTGGGATGCGAATTTGACTTACTGATTTTAAACTTTCTTCTTCTAGTGCCACACCTGTGAAGTCGTGATAATCACACTACACTTCAGGAGTCTCGAGGCATTGGAGACCAGCGAGGAAGTGTTAATAGGAAGAGTGAGACCAATCATTAGTTTTGTCCCTATGGCCAGATATGTGGGAATATCCCATAAAGAAAGTAGACTTTGAACTTAGGACCTAAATTCTCTGTCTGCCCTGCAACTCACTCAGAATTCACCTCTGGGGACCTGCAAGTCCTCCTGCATAACATAGGATGATGATACCGGCCTCCAAGCATTATTAGGGGGATTAAAAAATAATACATGAGAAGATCCTTAGGAATGTCGCATGCCTATCCTCAGTGGTGATCGTCACAAACATGTTCATTGCTTATTATGCTCCTTTTACAGCCAAACCCTCTCCACCCATGGTATCGGGCCCCACAATGAGGGCGCAGCCTGGGCACACAGTAGGCTTCACATACGAATCCCAGGGCTTCTCCCCCAGAAACATCATCCTGAAATGGTTCAAAGATAGGAATGAGCTCCCAGCTTCCCGACCACCTTGGACAGAGCTTCCTATAGCCTCTCGAGCACAGCTAAGGTGTTGCTGGTCCCCCGGGATGTTCGCTCCCAGGTCATCTGCCAGGTGGACCATGTCACCCTGCGGGGGGGCCTCTTCTTCGTGGGACTGCCTGAGACCATCCGAGGTAGATGCCACTCACAGCTAGCACTGGCCCACATTTAACCTCTAACCTGCAAGGCTGCTCTTCCCCCTGCTTATGCTCCAGAGTTTGATTTTTCTGGAATCTAATTCCCAACAATTCTTCCCATTACTAGATACCTGGATGTCCTTGTCACTGACTATATTTTAACGGCAGCTCCTGGTGACACCTAACTACCACATGTCAAGTGCTGTAGTCAGTACTTCCATTTACTTTACCAACAGCGACTCCAAAAACTGAACACCTGCTATAAGCCAAGCTCCTATATCCTTGGCGATTCCATTAATTTTGCTACGATATTGTTCAAATTGCATGCCAGGGGCTGTGCTTTTTGATTTCACCCATATTTCCCTAATAGGAACTACCATGCGTAGCACCTAACGTGTGTTGGCCACTGTGTTTAGTGATTTTATTCCTATGCACAGAGCACTCTCAGTGTCTGAGGGCCTGCTGCCCAGCAGAGTCCTAGGTGACCTCCTTGCTGTGGTGTGGGGAGCAAGGTTACGGAGCCTCCACCATGTGATCTGTCTTTTTCCATGAGGTCAGAGCTTCTGCCCTGTGCTGTTTCAGTTCCGCCCACCGTGGATGTTATCCAACATCCCTTGTCAGAGAACCAGGTGAATGTCACCTGACAGGTGAAGTAATTTTACCCCCAGTGCCTATTTCTAACCTGGTTAGAGAATAGGAAAATACCTCAAAGAGGAATTGCTTTGACCCTCATAGACCACAAGGACAGAACCTTTAACTGGATGATGTGATGCTCACCTGCCAGGTGGAGCACGACGGGCGGCTAGTGGTCACCAAGAACCTTACCCTAGAGACCTCTCAGGGAACTGTTAAAATCTATGGTGAGGCCTGCACTCTAACTGAACCAGTTTGATTTAAATTTTATCTTTTTTTTTTCTTTAACATTTTAAGTATGAATTTATACATAGAGTTTGAGGTGAACAAGGCACCCAAGTGACTGCAAGTGGTCACTGTACAGTTCTCCTTTGTTTCCTGACTTGGGAAAGTGGACCAGCACTCACTATGAATGTCTGCATGTTGAATTATTCATAATATTCCCTTATTATCTCTTTGATGTCTGTAGGGTCTTTAGTGATGTCCCTGTTTTATTCCTGATATTGGGAATGTTTCATTTCTCCTTTTTCATTCCTCCACTGGGAGAAATTTTTTAATTTTATTGATATTCTCAAAGAACCCTCTTTTTGTTTCAGTGATTTTCTTTATTTCTCTATTTTCAATTTCACTGGTTTTTCTTCTCTTTATTATTTTTTTTCTTCTGCGTATTTGGGTTTGAATTTGGTTCTCCTTTTCTCATTTCTGAGATGAGAACCTAGATGACTGATTTTAGACTTTTTCTTTTCTACTAATGCCACCCATGGCCACACTGTGTGCCTGGGGCGTTAGGAGAATGAAACCTATGATGCCTGGATGCTGTGATTTTCCTCTAGATATCAGCTCCTAGCCAGCCTACCTTCATCTTCCCCTTCCACCGTCTTCCTATGCATGAACCTGGTATAATTTCTAGGAGTCAGAGTTATACTGGACAGGAGAACTGGAGAAATGAGTCCAGATCATTCTGTCTGGATCAGCCTGTTTTCGCTTTAGAGTCTCTGTCTCCTCTGATCAGGCTGTTACTTCTGCGTTCTCTCAGTATGCCTGACCTAGCACACTCGCAATGTACTAAGGCAGAAAACGATTTTAGGAATTGTCTAGATTGGCTGGCTGGAGCAAAGTGCAAGATGTCAATGTGATCCTCTGTACCAGGATGCTACAGTCTACCACGGTGTCTGAGAGATCCAGCCACTGCAGTCTGGCCCAATAGGCCTGAATAATGCACATCTTTTTGTTCATGTTTATGGTATTGGAGTCCTTTATCGTATTTCTATCTTAATGGATTTCTCTGTCAGTACAGGATAATTAATCCATGTTAGTGGAGTTTTTGGTTTGTTGGTTGGTTTTGATATTGTGAGAAAGGTCCTGACTCCTTAAAATTTTTGGTTCCCTTCCCTTTTTCAGGACCTAAATTTTCCTCTCTCCCTTTTTTCTTTTACTCTGCGTCACTCAATTGCCAAACAGGACTCGTGTTTTATTTTTTGCCTTGCCCCACCCCAGAAGTTATGCACTTTAAATCATTGCTCTTCCTTTAATTATCTGTCCCTTTAAAATGTTCCTGTCTTCCTAGATTAAATTCCTATTGCCACTGTAACCACGTGTTTAGTGGCTTAACACAAGACAGATGTATTATCTTATAGTTCTGGAGGTCAGAAGTCTACAATGGGTTGGCAGGGCTGCATTCCTTCTGGAACTTCTAGGGGAGAGTCTCTAGGTATGACTCATCTGGTACCTCTTATAGGGAGTATTTGCCAGTTTGTGACTAGCCTATTTCACTTAGCACAACGTCCTCTTGTTTAATCCACGTTGGAACCTATGACGGGATAACCAAAAGGAAAACATGGAAAAGAGTAGGATGGCCTTGATCCCATTCATGTTCTCATTTAATTTTCTATGCATACATTCATCTATCCAAGCATGCATCGTTCACTCATGCATTCACACTCTCATCATCATGCAGTTACTTGTGGATGCACCAGCTAATCAATACTTACATACTCCTCTGTGTCAGGCCCTGGGCAGATGGCCCAACCCTCAAGGAGCTCCCAGGCTCCCACAGTAGACTTCTTAGAGTCGTTATTGCTTTCTCTGGGCTCTGTTAGTTCCTTCTGCAGTGAAAATAGCTCAGTCTTCATTCTCCTTTTGCCACGTGCAGAGATTCTATCACGGAGTAGAGTATGCATCTCACCTGGCTGGAGAACTGCCATATGTTCAAAGGAGCTGAGCAAACCACATCCAAGCAGAATGGTAATGAGATCTAAACCCCAGAAAGCATATAGCTGGTGAACGTGTCATCGCAGGCGGCTGCACAGGTACTCACTTGTAAGGTACACCATGAGGCACATACTCCCATCTGGCAAAATCATACTTTCTACAGAGGTCATGCCACAGACAAGCACATTGGGATTCCAGGCAAGCTTACCTCCAGTCCTAGGAGCAGCTGGGTCACCTCTGTCTCTTGAGTGAGTGCGGTATTTAAATTCACATAGCCCTGTTTGGTGTCTCCTTCTGTTCATTGGCATTTAGGTCCAGAGACACCTGCCATTACCTTTGTGGTGTTCCTGCTGGGCATCAAGGTGCTGCTGGTGATGAGTTTCACAGTTACTTACATCCACAGGTGGAGGAACCTATAAGAGGTGAGTTGGGTATAGGCCTTAGTTCTTAAGGTAGAAGGTCAGGGCCATCCTCATGGGCTGGCAAAAGTATCTGCAGTGAGCCCACAATGTCACATGGTCCCCACAAGCTTGATTCAGCTTTAAGAGGAGGTTGTGAACACTTCTTTTTTCTAATTGTTTTGGAATTCTCAGAGGCTTTCAACATTCACACAGTGTGTAGTACCTTGAAATATGAAGGTTTTCAAATTTAAAAGTTCCTTTGGACTCTGGAGATGATGGTCCAGGTGTGGAGGTGGGATAAAAGTCAAAGTTTGAGACCCCAAATGCAAAAGTTCTCCCTTAAACCATTATATATTTTAATTTTCATATCTTTTTTATCTCCTCTTTAATTCTCGCCCCCACTTCAACCTTGACTTATGGATGTTGCCATCTTCCCTTAAGAACTGGATCCTGAAGGTGCGGCGTCTCCTCTCACACGCTCACAGCACACACCTGGGGCCTGGTGCACCCGGGGGATGGTTCGCGGCTCCACCTGCAGCGCAAATCCAGGACCTCTGTGTGCAAAGGAGATGTGCTAACCACTATACTTGGAGCCACCGCCATCTGATATATCTCTGAATTAAATACAAAAGTATTGCCCAAATCTGCTAATAGAATCTATAATAGGGATTTAAAAGTACTCATTAGTAGCTTAGCTGAATTAGGTATGAAAAAGAGTTCAATCCCAGAAAGAGGTGTTGGGGAGTACTGTTTGGGGCTTCATTTCTGATCTGCGCCATGAACCCAAGCCAAGTGGAATGACTGCCACTTAGTAGGTGCTCAATAAATATTTGTAGAATTAATACAAGAATGAATGAATGTATGTATGAATGAATGAATGAATGAATTTCCCCACAGCTCCTCTATGCCCTGTGATACATTGCCTTCTGCCTTCTCCAAGAGGCTCAAGTAGGGAAAGAAGCTGCAAGACCTGACTGACCCCTATGCTTTTTTCTGCCATTTCCCCCACTACCACAGATGTGCTTCCTCCATACACCCTCCTGGTGTTCCTACTCTCTGAAAATAAAACTGAGTCAAGAACGAACTTTGGTCCTGGGAACATTGAGATGTCTGGATCCTATGCACTGAGTTCCAAAATGGCCCTGCCTCCACCCAAAATAGAACCAAGCAGATCAAAACAGGTTTTCATCTGCCCCTGATTGTGAACAACCCTTTGTATTCAGAGCAGATTTTACCTTATCCAGAGCTTTTGCAAGTATGATTTCATTTTAACACATAGTCATTTGGAATCACTAAGTTGATCAAGCATTTTTATATTTTTGAAATATGTAAAGCAAAATAGAGAAAAATATCCATTGACTTACCATCCTACCTTTGCAAAATATTAACAGTTGGCCTCATGTTCTCTGTTCCTTTTGAAAAAACTGTCCTGAATTTTGTGTTTTCATTCTCCAGCATGATTTTATACTTTTATAACATGTGGAAATCCTTAAGCAATATTTAATAGCAGTTTGCATGTTTTAAATTTTATGTAAATGCTGTTATATGGTTTATAGCATTCTGGAACTTTATTTTTTATTCTTAACAATCTCTTCAATACCAAGTTTTCCTTTTCACGGAAGTGATATATCTCTATTTAGATTTTCTTTTATGACTTTCAGTTCACAATTTTACATGTTCTCCTCCATATCATTTTATGAAAATTCAGTTAGAGCTATCCTTAACTCTTTATATACAGTTCACAGACTCCTTAAAAGTTAAAGTGACTATTTTCAGTGGTTTCTGACTACTGTTTAGGATGCTAATTGATTTTGACCATCACTTTTATATCCAGCAGTTTCGAGAAACCCTTACTAGTACTAATAGTATGGACATTCTTTTTATTTGCAACACTTACAAAATCAATTATCTAGAATTGTTTTCTACCTTTATCACAATTACAATGCAGGTATTTTAATAGTCAAATAGTTATTAAAGTTTTCTGTATGAACACTAGAGTCTCCCTAAGCTCCCTCCATTTTTAATCTCTAATAGGAAACAATTTTAAATGTTTTTAACTGATTTTCTAAGATTCCATTGCCATATCTCACGTAGCATGCTTCTATTGCCACTTCTTGATTTCTCACTCTTAGGTATTATTATTGACTCCCCACTAAGAAAGATGGGGATGCAGGTTCTGTTCCTCCTGACCTCATGCCACACATTGCTAATCCCCATCACCCTTATATCATTATAGCATAATCTTGGATAACTGAATAGGCAGTTTCTATGTTCTAATGACCATGAGACTGCTATTTACAGCTGAATATTGGAACATTCCCAGCTTTGCTCATGTTTATCTCTCAGGTGTGTGTCTGTATAACCACCACCACGACCAGGACACAGACCACCCCATGACCACAGAGGTCTTCCTGTGCTCGCCCTTTATAGTGACTCCATCCCCAACATAGCTGACCTCTGGCAATGCCAATCTGCTCTCTATTCCATAGTTTCCAGAATGCGATATAAGTGCAATCATACAGTCTGTGACTTTATTCACTCCAAATAATACATCCAAGAAACTTACAAGTTCTTGTGCATGTAAATAAACCATTTCTGTGTATTGCTGGGTATATTTCTTTGTATGGAGGCACCACAGTTTGTTGAACTGTACACTTATCATTGGACCTTTTTGGTTGTTTCTAGTTTTCTGCAATTGCAAAGAAAGCTGCTATAAACAATCGTGTACAGGTTTTGTGTGGTTATAAGTTTTTATTTCTCTGAGAGAAATGCCTCATTGTGTAATTGCTGGGTCGTTTAACCCACTTCCTCTTCTAAAAGAAAGTGAAGATACAATTTTTTTTGTTGGGTGCAGGCATTGAAAATTTCTGAGACCCACATGACACTTAACATTTGGGCTAAGTTTTACTGGGTTCATTAATAAAAACTTAGAATAGGGAGTCATTTCTGGAGCAGACCTGATTCTATTCCAGCACTGAGCAGACCTGCTGAACCCTAGTGTTTCCTCCATCTAAATAGCTCTTAGTGAGTCTGGTGCAGATGAGGCCTAAGTTGGCCTCATCCTAGGGTCCTGGGTTTGGGAGCGGGGACATAGCCCTCAACAGCAGGTCCTTCTTGGCCTAGGTTCCCAAATGGAGCATCACCATGAAGACCTTTAAATAGGGCGAGGGGCCCTGGAGAGAAGAGAGCACAGGCCAGGAGGGAGCACTACTTTCTGTAGGCCTAAGTCTTTCTGAAATTGTAAGATAAACAGCTGAACTTTGTAATCACCTATACCACCTGATTCTATTTTACAATCTAGAAACAGGACCTGTCTAGAGTCTAGAAGCAGGCTATTGTGTCACAGCTATTTTCACCTGTCTTCGACCCTCCCTCTTCTATCACGAGAGGCAGGGCTTCGCTCCTCTCACAGGGCATCCCAGCACACATGTGGATAGAGCAGGCTTCTCAGGCCTCCAGGATGCCTGTCCCTGCCTCCTTGACTCCCTCCTCCTTGCCTGCTGCTGATTCTACTGCTGGAACTCACAGGTGTGCATGACTTGAGATAGAATCCCCTCTCCCACTTTTGGTTCCCAGGCCCTGGCCTTTTAGGGCCTCCAGGAAAACATGGTTTTGTCTCCCATAGCTACAACAGATGGTGAGTGACTGGGCCTTATCTGAGAGCATGAAATCAGGAATCTGAGCATTACCTGCATTTGGTTACTGGAGGCATCAAAACAGATGATGCTTCAAACCATAATAGCAACACCTTTGCAGATATGAATTTATCTAATCCTCACAACATCCCCGTGTGATAGCTATGACTATTGTGCCTGATTTGCAGATGGGAAAAGTGTGGCAAAGAGAGTAACTTGTCCAATATCATCTATGTAAGGCAGTGGTTCAGCTAGGATTCAAGCCTAGGCCAACCCTCTCTAGAGTTCATTCTTTTAACCATGTTATGCTGTTCAGCTTCTAAGTGGAAGCTGATTGCAGAAAAATCAGAATACATAAAGAAGCAAAAAGAATAGTCTTCACCCTCCATGCCACTCAGATGAGGAAAATTTAAATTCTGCTCTGTTTACTAGCTCACTATTGTTGATGATGAGTTGGATGGTTTCTATGTGCCAGAGTTTTACTAAGCTTCTAATATGTGTTATAATTTTATTTTATCCGCAAAACAACCTGTATATTAGCATGCTAGGCCATGCTTTTATGTATGTATTTGTAAATGCATATATCAATGTGCATGTGTATGTTGTTGAGTGGTTGTGAGGAGTGCACATACACACACATGGGATTTTTGAAATGTCTTTCTCTATTGTTCTCTTCGAATTATTTTTCAGTCTATGTGAAATGCACAGGAACAGATGTTTAGCTTCTCTCTCTCAACCACCCTCCCTCCTTTTTATATCTCCAAATTTATCCTGTATCTTCCCCCCAACTTTTTTTTTTTAGTTTTTAATGCCTATTGTTTTATATAATTTATCTTTCAAATAGTCTATTAGCTCTTGTTAAAAAATTATTGGGGGTGACATTGATTAATAAAATCAAACAAGTCTCAAGTGTATCATTCAACAGTAACCCTCCAAACTCTTAAGCATAGTTTTCTCTTAGTAAAATGAGTAGAACTTTTGTACTTTTCTATCTAGGAGTCCCTCTTCCATGATGAATGGGCATGAGGAAGAAAGAAGAAAAGGGATAAAAGACCAAGACTCCTGACTATTTGATCTATATCTGTAATTGTATCTGTATAGATATCCATATCTTTATCCATATCTGTATCATTTAATGCCAGTTGAAGCCTCAAGGCCTCAGGAAATCTAGTGAGTAATAACTTTTTAATTTCTTGAACGCTCATCATGTGCAGACACTTTGGGAAATGCCCAGGGCTATTATCTCATGTGATCATTATATCCCCAGTAGTTCCTCTTCTTATCCTTACCTACAGATAAGAAACCAAAAGCACAGAGAGGTTCAAGGTCACTCAACAGTAAATGGAAAAGCTATGATTTGAGCTCAGGGAGTCTGATTCTTGACCTCATGAGTTTAACCATTACTCTAATCAAATGCGTGTGGCCCCATTTGCACTCCATGAGATTTTAGAGGCTCCTGTCATCGGGTGTGGGAAAGGGTGAATGTGGGGTAAGGGTTTGTGGTTTTCTTCTCCTGGGCTCTTCTGCTTCCCTTGTATGCATAAGTTATTTTTGTTTTTCACCAAGTTCTCTACTTGGCAGACTCAGTCTCTGACATAATTTCCACAGATTTACCCACTTAAAATAGACTTCAGGGAATCAGGGTGGTGTGACACTGGGCAATGCACACATCATACAATTATTAATTGGTACTAAATATGTGTCAGAAATGATTATAGTAATGTGAGGTGCATTGGTGAATAAAAGCCCTCATGGAGCTTATGTTCTAGTAGGCAAATGATAGTAAAAAATAGACAATGAATGAATGAATGAATGAATGAATGAATGAATAAAATAGTATACTGGAAAGTGATAAGTGATAAGGGAATATTAAAGTATTGCTGGATAAGAGAATTGGGGGAATCTGTAAGGTAGGATGTAATTTAAACAGGAAGTCTGGGTGGGCTTCACTGAGTAGGGAAAATTCAGTGAAGGTTAAAAGAAGATGTGGGGGAGGCATGTGGTTACCTAGGGGAAGAGCTTGACAGGGAACAGAATATGCAAAGGCCTGAGATTAGAATCTTCCTGCTGTGTTCAAGGATTTGGACTATTGCTCCAAGTAAAATGTTTGCCATTTCAAAGTTTTGAAGAAAGAAGTGGCATGAGCTCGCATGAGTTTTAAATTGTTTTAGCATTAGGTTTAGAATAGATTATTTCTTATTTAGAATAGGACTTACAGAGAAGCAACTAGAGCAACTAGAGCATTTAAGAGGTCATTGCACTAATGTAAATAAGAAAAAGTGGTTTGCATCAAGAGAATAGCTAGTAAAGATAAGAGAAAGGTGTCAGACTTGGGTACACGGTAAAGGAGAGTCAACAGGATTTTCTGATGCATACAATTTGAGTGAGAGAGGAAGACCCAATTGTTTAGGACATGAGAATCTGGAAGAATAAGGATGTCTCAGGTAAGATATAGAGGGCAGTGGGGGAAATTCACGAGTTCAACTTTACATGTTAACTAAGAAGTTTATTTCCACCCAAGGGAAAATATGAGTGCACCTTCAGACATGTATGTCCAGAGTTCAGGGGGGAAAACTGGGCCAGAGATGTAAATAGGAGAATTATAGATACACAGATGTCAGTTTTTGCTCTTTCCTGCCTTTCTCCACCCGCTGATGCTTCTTCTCTCTTCCCTCCCCTATTCTTTCTACTTCTCCCTCCAAGATTCATTCATGTTTCTTCCCGATTTTGTCTTAGTGGTTCAGTTTCCCTGCCCTCAATCTTCTCCAGACTTAAAAACTGAAACCACTACTGTTCCTGGTATTAACCTGCCCTGTGACAGCATGTGGACTCCTTACGAGGTATGTGTGGTTACAAATGATGCTAAGTGGATGGCTTTCACCAGCTCACACTCTACAAAGGTGAGCAACAAATTTTCTCCCTGAGGAAAAATTAAGAAATAGAAAAGAACACAGAGTTTATTTGCAGTGACACAACAGCCTATTCCTCTGATTTGTATGTCGGCAACCAGAACCCATGACTGTTTTTAGGACACTTCAAATGAGAAGGAAAGATTTTGTATTTCTCTGTGTGTCCAGAAACTGGCTAGTAACTGAGGCCCATCAGCCTGTACAATGAATATGTGCTAATTAGAGACACACTCCCCCTTAGCTGGGCATTGTCCCAAAGACCTACAGAGGACTTCTTTATGTGAACAAAATATGTCTGATTTCTCTCTCATTTAACATCAGGATGGGGTCAGGTCAGGATTTCAGCCTTTCTACAGAAGAACTTTCAAAGGCCTACATTGCTCCTAACACGTCTTATGATGTTGTCCTATCTACTGGGTCAGTTTAGATAATCTGGTGTCCATATTTCTGCCTGCTGGATGAGTAAACATAGAAAGGGAGGACAAACAATTTCTCTGAAAATAAGAGATATACAGAAGTTGCATAAATGTGTCCACTGATAACTTAGTCATGTTTGCACATCCTGATATTGGAAATGTGTCATTTCTCTTTCTCTTTTTTTTATCAGTCTTGGTAGAAGTTTTTCAGTTCTATTGGTCTTTCAAGAAAGGGGCTTTCTTTCAGTGATATTCTCTGTTGTTTTTGTGTTTTCGATATCATTCCTTTTCTCCTCTTTCTTTAAATTTTCTTCCTTCTGCTTGTTTTAGGTTGATCTACTCTCTCTATTCTAATTTTTGTGGTGTAAACATTCTCAATGTAGATGATATAGGGGGAAAAATAGTGAAACTATTGTTTATTTAGTATACAGTAATTTGAAACATTAAAACATTGAGAATTAAAGTGTTTTATTTCCTTGTAAAAACTTATCACTAGTGTTTTGAACAGTACTTGCCTTCTTCTTGTACAATTTACAATATAGAGCAATCATCTTTTCTGTGCCTTGGTGAACTATCAAACTCCTTTCTAAGTTTGAATCACTTTTCAACATTTTATCCCTGTGTTTTTGATGTTGTGAAATCTTTACAAAAATTCCTTTAATTTAAAGTCTTTGATGGTGTTGTTTCCTCTGGAACTTTTTCACCATTTTTCTCACTTGTGTGGTAAGTTTGCCTTCACTAAACTCCTCTGGATGCATATCTTACATTTTTCTAACAGTATCAGTGCCACATTCCCACAGTCAGCTGTTCATTCTATAATTTTACTTACATTCAATTTGAATATCTCTTCTGGCAATATTACTTTTTGTTTCTCCATTGCACTTTTATGTTTGTTACCAATTTTGATAATTATTTATTTTTATAAAATGTCATGTGGGTTCATCATTGAGAGACAAAGAGACCACAAACTGGTATTGTCTGTATGTAAACTCAATGACAAAATCACAGAGATCAATCATTACGAAGTTTGAAAAAAGTAACATGAGTAGTTACTTATCATAATGTGCATTTGTTGGTTACATACTGATTTGTGGACTGAAGAAGAGGTAGCAGCAAAGTGTGTACTTTATGCAACTGCTCACAGTAAATTTACTGTGGTCACTGAAATTTGAACCATGTGTTAAGGCACTGATGTTATTTAGTGAAACTGGTAACGCGAATTCATGCATATCAGCACTAAACAAAGTGAGAACTACCTGTATGTGTTTGTCTCTTCCTCAAATTGGATGTCACATCTAACAGAGAAGGTCCTATCTGTATACTCATTTTCCGGAATAGTGACGGCCATATACTAAGCCATCACATTTGTTTTTTTTTTTTTTTTGAAGTAAGTGAATGAATACTTCACTTACATTGGTTTCTACTAGATGACAGATTTAAAAAATATATTTTTCTTCATTCAGTCACTTGGCTCTTATATTCTAAGTACTGGTCCATTTGTTCTCTGTTGTGTGTGTGAGAGTGTGTGTGTGTGTGTGTGTGTGTGTGTGTGTGTGTGTGTGTATCACTAAATTTAATAACCAAGAAGAAATAGACAAGTACTTAGAATAATGGACCATAGACTAGTGGTTACCAGAGGTAAGGGATGGGTGAAGAGGGAGGAGGTAGATGGGGTAAAAGGGGTCAAATATGTGGTGACAGAAAGAAATCTAAATATGGGAGGTGAACACACAGTAAGGCATATATATAAATATATAAGGCATATATAAATATATGCCTTACTGTTTAATGTACAGCTGAAACTTATTGGATTTTATTTACCAATGTCACCATAAAATATATATATATATAGGAATTTTATAGTTATCTTTTCGAGGCTAATTTAGCTTAGATGCATTGTGGTCAGATGACATGATAATATGGTTTAAAATTTATTGTAACATTTTACAGCCTAGTACAGGCGTTAAAAAACTCATTTGTGGGTTATATCCTACTGTCTATTTTTTGTATCTGCAAACTAAGAATAGTATCTACATTTTTAAAAAATGAGGAAGGAAGGAAATAAAAAGGGGACAATGTGATAGAGTATATGTGGCCAACAAAGTTTAAAATATTTACTATCTGACCTGTACCCAATTTGCCAATCCCTGGCCTATGGTCAGCAAAACAAATTGTGTTATTAGTGCTTAAAAACAATATTCTGCATTGAGTGCTATGTTTTTTACACCCTTTAGATTGTTTTGTTTTTAGATTTTCTGTATTATTATTGATTTTTTTGCTTTTCTGTTAATTATGCAGAAAGGTATATTAAAATCTACGTGATTGCAGATTTGTTGACTTCTTGTAATTTTACCAATTTTTGCTTAAATATTTTGACCTTACATTATTAGGTGCATATGAATTTAAAACTCTTATATTCCGCTTTGTGAACTGAACCTTGTATTTAGTGAAATGAATTAAAAACATTGCAAAAGATAAAAATAAAATAAAATAAAACAAAGTTCCAGAATGCCTTAAACAATATAATAGCATTTATATTAAAATATGCAATGTAGTATTAAATGTTACTTAAGGATTTATGCATATGTTATAAAAAACATAATGTTAGCATTCTGTAAAGATAGCATGATAGGTCCATGGATATTTTTCAAATTATTCTTTATATATTTCAGAATAGAAAAATGCTTATTCACTTAGTAATTCCAAATATGTGTGTGTTAATACTAAATCATTCTTGCAAATGTTCTAGATAAAAGGAAAACCTGCTCTGAAAATTAAGGGTTGCTCATATTTTCTTGTACTGCTTGATTCTCTTTTAGGTGAAGGCAGGGCAGTTTGAAGCACAATGAGAAGGGTCCAGACATCCCTGAGCCCCCTTGACCAAAGTGCATCATTGACACAGCTTTAATATTAGAGAAAAGGAAATCAGAAGGGTGTGTGGAGAGGGCATATTGGTGGTGAAGGTGGGGCTGGCAGAGTGAAGGGCAAGGGTCTTGGATAGCCTGCAGGTCCTTGCAGCCTCTTCTCCCTACTTGACCTCCTTGGAGAAGAAAAGAGGCAATATAACACAGGGCACAAGAGCTGTGGGAAAATCATTCATTCATTCATTTATTCACTCACTCACTCATTCATTCATGTATTAAATCCACCAATATTTACAGAGCTTTTACTAGGCAGCAGGCACCCTGCTTGGCCTGGGGTCATCGTGCAGATTAGAAGTGAAGCCCTTACTCAGTACACCCCAACACCTCTTTCTGAGATCGGAACTCCCCCTTGTACCCACATTCATCTTCCTACTAGTGAGCACCTCCAAGTCCCTCAGACAGGTTCTATTGGTTGGTTTTGATGGTATCTTATTCATTCCAAAGATACATCATACGAAAACTGAAATGTGTAGCAGTTAATGGGCAGACTTCAGTTTAGGGTCAAAGCTTTTTCCCTCCTCCACACCTTAGACCCCACCTCCAGTGTCCCAAGACACCGAATTGAAAAACTTTCAAACTCTAGGGCACTACACAAGGCTTAAGATTTGGCAGCCTCTGAGAATTCTGAGATGTTTAGAGCAAATAAGTGTTCATAACTTTCTCTTGAGGCTGAGTCAGGCTTGTGGCACCTTGTGACATTGGATACTTTGGCCAACCCATGACAATGATGTTTCCTTTTTTTAAAGACTAAGGCCTGCCCTCAACTCAACTATTAAATATCCCGCCACCTGCAGATATCAGTGATTTGAACATCATTGACAATAGCATCTTGAAGCCCAGGGGAAACAGCACGAAGATGAGAGTAGGTATCTCTGGACCTAAATACCAATGGGCAGAAGGCGCCCTTACTGGGGCCCTGTGAGTTTAAGTACTTCAGTTCATTCAGAAGACAGAGATGGCCCAGCTGCTCAAAGGACTGGAAGTGAACTTCCCTGGACTCCCAGTGGGCTTTTAGGATGCATGGGCTGCTGTGGAAGTATGATTTTGTGGTGTTTGTCTGTGTGTCTGTGTGTCTGTGTGTGTGTCATGGCGAGTCTTACAGTGAGTACCCACTCAGACTCCTGCAATGACATAGTCACAAACTGCAAGCTTTCCATTGTTTTTTGGACATGGGTAGCTGAGCTCCTTTGAATATATGGTCATTCTCCAGACAGGTGAGATGCACAGTCTGTGGGTAACTGCCAAGTCTGAGAAGGGTGAAAACTGGGACCCTGAAGTGGAAACTGGCAGTCCAGAAGAAGTGGACAATTACTCTAGAGTGTCCACTGTGGGAGCCTGGGAGCTCCTTGAGGATGGACCCATCTGCCCAGGGCCTGACAAGGAGGAAGGTGTGGGTACTAGTTAACTGATGCAGACATGACTAAGTGCAACATGAATGAGAGCGGAATGCATGAGTACATGTATGCTTGCATGGGTGGAGAATGAATGGTGCTCTGAATAAGATGAAAGCAATAGTAAGCTTTTCATTCTTTTCCACTTTGACCATCCTGGTACAGGCTATGAAATGGATGAAACTTGAGGACATTGTGCTAAGTGAAATAGGCCCACCACAAAAAGCCATATACTGTATGGTTCTACTAACACGAATGTGAAGAATAGGTGTACAGAGAAAGAAAGCCGAATTATGGTTAGTAGGTGAAGGGAAGGGGAAATGTAAGTTGCTTAATAGCTATAGAATTTCAGTTTCACAAGATGAAAATTTGTAGAGATATATTTGAAAATAATGTGAATATAATTATTGGTACTGAATTGTACATTTAAAAATGGTTAGAATGGTAAAAAGAAAGAAAGGAAGAAGAATAGGAAGGAAGAAAGGGAAAAATGCAAGGAAAAAGCAAGTAAGCAAGGAAGACAAACAGACAGAATGGAAAAGGACAGAGAGTTTCAACTCTTTAGAGCTCAACAAACTGGCTCTATCTGTTTTTACATCTAATTGCCCATGTTTGTGTGTGTGTGTGTGTGACAGATTTAGTCTGTGAACCTCTCTCACTGTAATATAGGATTTAGTGGTAAGGTTGTGAGGGAAGAAATCTAGAGCTTTGTCCTATCTCAGGTATAGAGGGTACCAATTCTCATCTCAAAGCGTATGGTCAACTTGGTGTAGAGTTTGAAATAATAGTGTAGGTTCAGTTTTTTATTTTGACAATTTAAAATTTTACTGATTACTGTAAAGAAGCAACTATATCATTTACTCTCATGATCATGTTATAAGAAAATCAAAAGCCTTAATGCTGGAAACATTGAATAAAAAATACTCTTTTACATGTAATAGGTATAGCTTATCTGCTCAGTTTTATTAAGATATAATTGACACATAGTCATAGGCATATCTTTTTTTTTTTACTTTTTTCAATTTCTTTATTTTAATTAGTTTCAAGTATATACTGCATTGGTTAGGCATCTATATAGTTTGTAAAACGATCCCCCTTATTGCTCCCTCTCTTTCCTGACCCTCCACCTATGCCAGCTCCCTTACTCATGACCATCCATCCCCTACTGATTTGTACTTCTTTAACCCTTCACCCTATTCTCCCAGCCTTTCGAAACCCTCTCCCCTCTGTCCAGCACTAAATTCTCCACTGTATTTGTAGATTTGTTTTTGATTAGTTTGTTCTTTCATTCCTTAGAGTTTGTATAAGTGATATCATGTAGTGTTTGTCTTTCTCTGTCTGACTTGAATACGTCTAGGTCCATCAGAGCAATATCTTTTGCCATCCCCTTCCTTTCAGTCTCTGTGCCTTTTACTCTGAAGTGAGTCTCTTACAGGAAACATGCAGGGATCTTGTTTTCCTTTCCATTCATCCACTCAGTCTTTTAGTCGGAACATTTAATTCTTTTCCATTGAGGTAATTATTGATAGGAATGTAGTTGCTTCCATTCTATATTCCTGTTTTGTATACATGTTTTTCTTCTTAACGAAGTCCTTCCAACATTTCCTGAAACATTGGCTTAGTGGTGATAAATTCCTTTAGTTACTTTTGTCTGGGAAGCTCTTTCTCTGTCCTTCGACTCTAAAGGCGAACTTTGCTGAATACAGTATTCTTGGTTTTAGATCCTGGGTCTTTCTTGCGTCAAATATTGTTTGCCAAGCCCTTCTGTCCTGCATAGGTTCTTTTCATAAATCATGTGTGAGTCTTATGGGTGTTCCCGTAAGGAAACTGTTTTTCTCTTGCTGTTTTAAATATTCCTTCTTTGTATGTAACCTTTGGCATTTTAGTTGTGTGTCTTGATGTGGTCCTCTTTAGATCACTGGTTTTGGGGATTTCCTGAGCTTCTTGGGGTTTTATGTTCATTCCCTTCACCAGATTAGGGAAATTTCTATCATGATTTCTTCAAACAGATGCTCAACATCTTGATTTTTTCAGGTACGTCAATCAGATGGATATTTGGAGCCTTAATTGAGTCCCATATGCTCCTTCAATTATTATGACAGTTTTAGCATCTTATCTCTTGCCATTCTGATTGTGTGACCTGGGCTTTCCCATCCTCTAGATAGAGCATTTGATCCTTTTCTTTATTCACTTTGTTTATTCCATTTAATATACTTCTCATCTCCAGTAATGTGTTCTATATTTCAGACTGGTTCCCTTTTACAATTTCTATTTCTGTTTTTATGTTTTATATCTCTTTTTGCAGTTCTCACAGAATTTATCTACACTTTTCAAAAGTTCACTGAGCACCTTTATAACCAGTGTTTTGAACTCTGAATGTTAGATAACTTGACTCCATCATACCTAGGACTCTGTTCTGTTCTCTCATATGGTTTCTGCTTCTTTGTCTTCCCATTTTTGCTGCCTTTCCGTGTCTGTTTCTATGTACTAAGCAAAGCTCCAAAGTCTCCCGATATTATTAGTGTGGATTTGCGAAGTAGGTGTCTAGTGGCAGAGTCCTGAGAGGGCCTCGGCTGCAGGCCAAATTTAGCCCAAGCCCTTCGCCCTCCAGGACCACCTGTTAAGATTCAGCAAGCAATCCTCAGATGCTGTGCTTATAGCTGCCTCAAAAGGCCACAGCAGAAACCGAGGCTGCCTGCAGTGTGAGTGTAGGTGCTGCTCAGCAGGGAACACCTGACTTGCAGAAGATATACCTGAATGTGGGTTGGGCGGGGCTGCGAGTTGGGGAGGTGGGGTTTCAGGGAATCCTCTGGGCTGAGCAATCACTGTCGCCCAGTTTGATGACATCTGAACTACGGTGGCCTCTGTGTCGGGTGCACTGGGAGCAGGGAGGGCTCAACAGGGAACAGTTAAAACCATTGGCACATCTGTGCAGAGTGAGTCTCCCCTGGCCTTCACTCCGACAATGTCTCCCTGTAAGTCTTGGTGTCCCCTGCACGCAGCTGAATCGGCACTGGAGCTCAGAGTGAGCAGAGCAAGCAGGTCCGTCACCACAAAGATCTGCTCGTGGATGTGGCCCTTTGAAGTGGCGTTTGCTGCTGCCGTTGCTGCAGCCTCTGTCTCACTCAGCCACTCAAGAACCGGCTGCCCCGCATCCTCGCCCCGTCCTACAATCTGCCATTACAGGGTGATTTATTGGACTTCTCCGTAGTTCATCAAGATCCCAGGTGGCTTTTCCTTGCTGCTGCTCCTTGTTTTTGTCACAACTTTGCTTTGGTTGCCAGAGGGATGAACAGAGCCTCTATTACCTATGCCTTCTTTCCCCCTCTAACATTGTATATTAGGTTAAGTGTACAGCGTAATAGTTCGACCTATGCTAGATAGCAACGTGATTACCACCATAAGTACGTGACCGTCCATCTTCTCACATAAATCATTTTTTTCTTATGAGATCTCTTAAGGTTTCTTCTAGCAATTTTTGAATATACAACACAGAATTGTTAACTATAGCCACATTACATTTCAGGAACTTATTTATGGTATTAGTAAAGGTTTATACATTTGACCGCCTTCACCTATTTCCTCAGGCCCCACTCGATCCTTGTGGCAATCAGGAATCTATTCTCCGTATCTATGTTTTTGGTTTTGTTTTCTTTTTAAGATTCAATGAATAAGTGAGAACACACATTATTTATTTTTCCCTGTGTGACTTATTTCATTTAGCATAATGCCCTCAAGTTCCATCCATGTTGCAGCAAAATGCAGGTTTTCATTCTTTTTTATAGCTGAATAATATTCCAGTGTGAGTGAGTGAGTGTGTGTGTGTGTGTGTGTGTGTGATCGCATTTTCTTTATCCATTGCATTCATTCACTGAGTATCTTGTCTTGGGTATTGGAAAAACATGATGTGGTGAATATAGAAGCACAGATATCCTTTGAGTCAGTGATTTTATATCCTTTGGATATAGACCCAGACATGGCATTGTGGGGTCATATGGTAGTTCTATTTTTCATTATTTGAGGAACCTCCATCCTGTTTTCCCAAGTGGCTACCCCAGTGCTACGATTAGATAAACTCTACTGTCCACCTTTGAACTCCTTGATCCTGTCTTCTGCTTCCTCTCGACGGCTGCAAAAAACTCTTGTACTGAATGTTTCATTACAGTGATTATATTTTTACCTCTGTGAATTCTGTTTGAAACTTTCTTATATTTGCTATCGTATTGTTAAAATTCTCCAAGCCAGGTAAGCACCTTAATAAACATTTAAAAACTCCATCCGGTAAAAAACTTACTTCCATTTCATTAAGGCGCATTTTGGGGTTTTTTCTCATTGTTTTGTTTGGAACACATTCCTCCATTTCTTCCTTTTCCTCAACATTTTGTGTAGGTTCTCTCACCTTAGATAGAACAGCTAGTTCTTCCCGTCTCCATGCAGTGGTCTCCTTTAGGAAATGAATCTTATCGTTCAAGCCTGTTCTAGCTCTCGGTTGTCTCTCCAAACTTGTGATTGTCCAACTGCCTTCTTTGTTCTTAGCAGCTCCCAGTACTTGAGGAGACATTTCAGTGCCCCAAAGTTAGGATCTCAGTCAGCATCTACCTGCAGGCTGACTGGAAGCAGCTTGTTAGATGTGCACATAGATCCCTTCAGGGAAGGGCTGGGAGATGGGTGTTTCTGGTTGCTGTCTCTGAGCTAAACGATGGGAAACTGCCAGTTAAGAACAGTTTTCTGTTTGCCACAGGCCTGTGGGCTCCAGTAACACAAGCCCACTGGCCACCAGAGACAGGAGATCAATGGTAGCATCCCCTGAGAAGCAGCCACAAAGGCTGTGCTGCCAATCATGTGCACTAGCTTTCCTCAGGGAAAGACCAGTGACCTGGAGTGCAGCAGAGGGAGAATTCAGAGGTGATTCTGCTCTGGAGAGGACTGTGGGCCCCTCGATTTGTGTTAAATTAGGAGCCTGGTCCTCATTTCAGCTTTGAGGAAAAGCACCTAGGCTTCTTGCAGGGAAAGACGGGAGCTGGGCATTTCTCTCTGCTTACTCAGTGTAAAGTCCTGGGGTGGGGGTAGCTAAGGTGAGTCCTCCCAGCCCTTTGAGACCTGCTTCTTTGTTTGCTGTAGTCCTGTGGGTCTTGTTGACTCAAGCCCCAGGGACTTTCAGAGTTACTAAACCTCCTAATGCGGAGGTTTAAAATTTGGAGTGCTCGATGTTGGGTCCAGGTCCTTCTCTCTTTGAGGAGAAACTGGGTGTTGTGAATTCTTTCTGCATTGTCCCTGTGCTGGAGGTGGGTTTATGCTGATGTCATGTTTCAGTTTTTTTCTGTTTGTTTAGATGTGTATTTTTCTATTGTTCAATGTGTGGGAGTCACTCAGTGACTTTCCGGATTACTTTCTGAGGGCATTGTTTCATTAGTAGCTGTGGATTCACTAGTCTCTAGGCAAAGGTGAGTTCAGGTTTCTCCTCGGTTGCCACATTAAACCAGGCTAGTTTTGCTTTTTAAAAACCCTTTTCAAAACCCTTTTCTCAGGTTTTGATGTTACCCGTGATGTCATTGAGTTTGATACCCATCACACACAGAGAAGTCCAAATTAGAGGCAATAGGATTACCTTAAAAAGAAAAAAAAAAAAGATTTATTTTTCAGCAGCCAATCCAGAAGACTGAACAAACTCAGGTCAGCCTTCCAAAATCAAGACTTAGAACAAATTTTAAAAATTTTAATTCTGCAGTCTTCATTGGACAATCTCGGAACTCAGTCATCTAAGACGAATATGGGGAAGGTGAGAGAAAGTATAAAGGAATTCCAAGTTGGCAGAGTTGGAGTGGGTGAGATCTAGGTGTGGCTGGCCAAGTGCAAGTTCCCAGACAGCCCTCGCCTTTGAATACTGCTGAGAGGCCTGGACACAAAGGTCCTGGCCAGGGGCGAGTTTGGTCTGTCCACCATCAGGGTTAGTTGTAATACATTTCATTAGCTGGCTTTCTGAGCCTGCATAAAGCTCTAGGACCAGTCTGATCCAGCTGGTCTGGTAGTCTCAGATGCACTATGGGGAGGCCCGCTGTTATCTCCTGAAACGGAAAAACAACCTTAGAGAAAAAATCCCGTTAGGACCCAGTTTCTATTACTATAGGATTTGTTCCATTCCCCCCTCATTCTAGCAAGAGTGTGCCCTTCGTTGAAGGAAATGTTGCTCTTGCTGTCTTTAAAAAGATTCTTGGATCCAGTTGCCATCCTATAACGCTGGGCATTTTCCCATCAAAGTTTGAACACATCTTCAGGCAGCCAGGCCACTGGAAAAACATTCAGTGTCATTACTTCACAGTGCTGGAAATACACAGATAGTCTAAGTTCCTCAATAAGCAAAGAAACAAAAGAACCTACCTCAGACACAATCATATTCCATACTCAGTGTGCTTTCATACATTGCTCTCTCTTTTAAAGCCACCAGAGGACAAAATAGACGCAGAGAATGTTAGCGAGTTGCCCACGATGACATAGCTAGTATGTGTTTTCCATCCTCTGACACAAGTCTCTCTGCCTGCAAGAGCTCAGATAGGAAACATCTCTACTGTGAGTTGGGTAAAGAACTTTAAACACATCCACATCTGGACTCAGTGTCTGATGGATCACAGGATTATACGATCTTTAAGAGACCATATCATCCATAGATTCCTATACTTAGAAAGTGTCAGTCAACAAAATTAAAAAAAAAAAGAAATCGTACTGTATTTTTCAAGAGGAAAATATTTTCAGATAGTCCACTAGCTACTATAAATACTATTTCACAGAAGAAAGGAAAGTCTAATACCAGGAAATAAAAAATGAGAAAATATATTTCTTCATTCATTTAAACATTAATTGAATGTCTATTTTGAAAAATCACTTAAAATCTCTGGAAATAATCCTAAAAGCATACTTGAAGTGAAAAAAAAAAACACGCATTCAAGAAAATCTACTAAAACTAAGCAACAAAACTGAGAGTCTATGGTTCTGGAATCAAGATCCTCATGCTTTTTTTGCTTTCCAGCCCAACAATGCAAACTCTACTCCACTCTGGGAAGCCCAGAACACAGGGCTCCCCACTGTCCCAGCTCACAGCTGAAATTATTTCAGAATTTCAGCTTCCTTAAATTACTGTTTCTATCTATATAATACCCTCAATGAGCAACTAAAACATAAAAAAAAAGATATATTCATTACTGACCCAACGCCAAACTTAATGTTGCATCTTGCTGTATCAGTTTTAAAACTTGTTCCCAGTATTGCTCTCTTTTCTTCTGGCTCTCAAGTCAATGGTAACTGGTAAAGGTTTGAATGAGTTTAATGTCACAGTCCCTTCCATGACCTCAATTCTCAAAAGTCCATTTTTTCCCTACTATCACATTTAATTCATATGTATGGGATTACACAGCAGCTGACAATTTGGGATTCTGTGTGTATGCGTGTGATTCTGAGAGGACCAAGTGTGAAGACGCAGGTCTAGGGCATCAAGGCCCTTGAGAAGGAGTAGCAGGAATCTGTGGGCAGGAGATCTGGGTGGCTGGAGGCATTCTGAGCAGAGGCCATGGAAGCTTTAGTCACCATCTTCTTATACACTGGGTCTCTCATGGAAGGAAGCAGGCAGCAGAGATGATGGTGGAAGGAATGTAGCAGAAGAGGAAGAAGAGAGCTGTTGGCAATGTGTCCACATTTGATATTATCTCATCATCATTCCAGCAATGTTCTCTGCATGTCTCTTATGTCCCCAAGCTTTCTTCTTTCTAGGGTTTCTGTAGTAAGAGGACATGCAGTCGCTGAGATAGAAATCTGCCACCCTAGCCTTCCCCCCTAGGCCCTGATCACCCTTCTCCACTCCTTCCAAACTGTCACAGAAAAGGTCAGAGCTTGAACAGCCAGCCCTCAGAGCAGCTGATCCCAGACTTTGAGGCATTGCTCTAAAATGTGGATTCCTGTTGACCCAAGGAGTCTGAGCAATCAACCAATCAAGAGGTGGTTTCCAAAGGAACCACCCCTCATTCAGCCCTTTCTTCCCACTTCCCCCACAGAAGGCCAAGATCTCTGTGGACACCCTTTAAAATTCTTGTTCCAGCCCCCCTCCTACAGGACCCCACACACTACCTGGTAGTTTGAAACCTCTTAGAGCAGCTGTCCCCAACATCTTTGGCCCCAGGGATCTGGGTTCCTATGAGAATCTGATGCCTGATGATCAGAGATGGAGCTGGGGTGGTGAGAGTAGTGCTGGGAGCAGCTGTAGATACAGATGAAGGTTCGATCGCTCACCCACCACTCCCTTCTGCTGTGCAGCCCAGTTGCTTATAGACCATGTACTGGTACTGGTCCACGGGCCAGACGTTGAGAATCCCTGTCTTGGGGATTCTCTGAGACCTCTGAGGGTATTGAGGGAGGTGTGTCACCTTCCCTTAGCTCCACATGGACCCTGACTTTTGTTACTGTGGACTGTCACCCCTGCTGACCTCACTCCTTTGGTATAGACTTTGGCCTCCCTTCCCTGTCCCAACTTACAGTCAGGCTCTCCGCTCTTTTGAGGACATATGTGGTGAAAAAAGCAACTGCCAGCAGCATCTTGATGCCTAGGAGGAGACCTAGGACTAGAGGAGTAGAGAGTCCTGGGCCTGGAAATCAGGAGACAGCAAAAGCAGTTAGAGGGGTCACACAGGATACCATTCCAAGAGGCCTCCACTTACCCCACTTAGGCTGTATGCTATCATCAATACTTTGAAGCTTTTGCACCTACAGGTTCAGGGCTCAGACTCATGACAAAAATCAGGGTAAAGAGAATTAGCCCAGGACTTAATAGAATAATAGCAGAGTACAGAAGAGTTCGAATTCTCTACCTCAATGGGCCTGCTCTGCCTAAATAGGGAGGGCCCTAGTGGGGAAGAATGGGCCCTGAGGTACGGGATCGAATATATGGATCAAGGCACTCAAAAGTCTTTAGTCCACTTCTGGGCTACCGTTTCCAGCCTTAGTGCTTAGCAAGCATGCTAGTCATGCACCCTGAGAGGACCAGCAAATAAGAGCCTGGTCGGAACCCAGCAGTAGCCAGGACTCAAATCAAACCCAAGTCAGTGCAGACAGGATGACCGAGACTCATATCTTCTGCTTTCCTGTCCAGTATAACTCTAACCTCTCGATGTTACACCAGGGACAAGCAGAGGAGGACTCTGAGAGGCAGAAGAGGAAGACACACTGGCTAGGGACCTGAGGACTGGAGGAACGTCCCAGCATTGAAGGGTTGTAGGTTCTACTCTCCTAACTCCCCAGGCACAGAAGGTGACCCAGGTTTGGCATTAGGGAAAGGAAAGTCTACAAACAGTAATTCAAGCTCCCATCCAGAGAAATATGAAAAGAGGGAAATAAATCAACCCCTAAAAGGAAGGTAGGAAATTTAAAATAAAGAGAAAAAGGAAAGTTACTGAAAACAGAAAAACGATAGAGAAAATCACTGGAAGAAAGCAGATTCCTCAAAAGGATCAATAAAAATTGAAAAACTTTTTCCAAGACTGATGGGAAAAAAACGGGAAATGACACATTTCCAATATCAGGAATGAAAGAAGAACAACACTGCAGACCCCGCCGATATCAAAACATTAATGCGGAACTGTTATGACCATCTCTACGGGCATTTGACAACACAGAGAAAATGAACCCAATTTATCGAAAAGCGCAGCCTATCACAATTTACGTGAAGTAAAATGAGTGAGGTGAAGAGCTCTAAAGTATTTGAAACCTTTTTCAAATCTAGAAAAGATGCTTGAATTCCAAAGGATTTCACATGAGATTCTACCAAGCTATTACAGCTGAATTTAAACAAATTTTGGTGCACCCAAAAAGCGCTATCAATGAAATTTGGGAATATTTTCCATATAGTTCATTTTAAATGTTATCCGGAAATTCTTGTCAGTTGTATTAACTGTAAAATTGTATTGGTTTGTAGAAAAACCAATGTCCTTCATCATTTGACCACAGGATTAAGGACTCCTTTTGCAACAGGATGTGCATACGTGACTAAGTTAATAGTGAACTCATTTATGCAACCTCTGATACCTCCTATTTTCAGGAAATTCCTTGTCCTCCTCTTCCTACGTTTGCTCTTCCAGCAGGCAGAGACATGGACACTAGGTGACCTAAGTGACCAGGCCGACTTTACAGCACCACACACAGATTGGGAGGAATGTAGGCCTTAGCAAGGTTTTCTGTGGTAAAGACTCGTGGAATCCTGACTTGACCCCATCCTGATGTTACAGGAGAGAGAAATCAGACATATTTTGTTCACAGAAGAGGGTGTCTGTAGCTCCTTGGGACAATGCCCAGTTGACAGGGAGTGTGTCTCTAATGAGCACATATTCTATGTTCAGGTCGGTGGACCCCGGTTCTCAGATTCACCTTGATTGGTTACGGCCGGTCACCTGCTGTGCTGGCAAGAAGTCTTCACATCCCACTATTGCTCTGTGAGTTCCCTCTGTAAAACTCCGAAACTCACAGGCTCGTCGAGCAGGAAAGATCTTAGATGAACTGAAATTCTCATATGGAAAATGTGCGGGGAGCGATTGTGATTATTACTGGTTCATTGTCATAAATCAGGGGACCAAGGAGGTCCATGCTGTGGCCAGTCACTGTCACCTGATGGACCACATGGCAAAGTCTAGCATAGAATAGAGACTAGGCCGAGATCAGAAAGAGAGAGGATGTAGCTGGGGCAGACATGAACAGACGAACAATATAACTGTTCAGTAAAGAGAGCAGGAGACAGGACACTGTGAACAGATGATCTCTCCCTCTCCCCTCTTTCTCTATTCTGTATCGATGTCAGGGCATCTATTAGGATATGTACCAAACTCTTCCTAGTGGTCACTCTGGGAGTGTGGGGAGCTCACCTCAAAATTCTACACTCTATTTTTCGACTTCTAGGTAATTCTATAACAACCATGAATTAGTACTTTTAACATTGAAAAAAGATAAAAATTTAAAAGGTGGGTCAGTGTAGTGGAAGCCTCACCAGGGGGTCCATTTGTGCTTTGGTTCTTCTGGTGAGCAGAGACCTCCACGGTACGGCTTTCGGTGACTGCTGGCTGCCCATCATGCTCCACCTGGCAGGTGAGAATCACATTCTCCCTATGGGCAGATAAATTCACCAGGAGCCAGCTCATCCGGTTAAAGGTTCCATCCTTATTCTCTGTGGGGGCCAAGGCTGTTTCTGTTCGGGACACCTTCCCATTCTCCAACCAGGTCAGCTGTAGGTGCTTGGGGTAGAACTTCTTCGCCTGACAGGTGATGTTCACCTGGTTCTCTGATACAAGGAGTTGGGTAACATCCACGGTGGGTGGAACTGAAACAGCACAGTACAGAGGCTCTGACCTCGTGGAACGGACAGATCACAGGGGTGGGGGCTTCATAACTTAGCTCCCTCCACCACAGCAGGATGGTCACCCAGGATACTACTAGGCATGCGGCAGGCCCGCAGACACTGAGAATAACTTTTGCATAGGAATAAAATCACTACAGACAGTGCCCTGCACACAGTAGGTGCTCAAGGACCAGTAGCTTCTATTAGGGTAATGTGACAAAACCAACAAACAGCCCCTGGCATGCAGTGGGAACATACTAACTGTAGCAAAATAAATGAAATTACCAAGAACACAGGGGCTTGGCTTACAGTAGGTGCTCCACTATTGGAGTTGCTATTGTAAAGTAAATGCAACTACCTGCAGAGTGGTAGGTGTTCACTTGGCAGTTGTCATTAAACAGTTGTGAGTGACAGCACATCCAGGTGCCCGTTGATGGAAAGGAGTGTCAGGAATTAGATTCTAGGCAATTCCAGGTTGGAGCAAAGAGCAGGGGGAGGACCAGGCCTGGAGGGTAAGAGCCAGGTGTGTGCTGGGGCAGGTAGTGAGGGGCATCTACCTCGGATGGTCTCAGACAGGTTGGCAGTCCCACGAAGAGGAGGGCCCCCCTGCAGGGTGACATGGTCCACCTGGCAGATGACCTGGGAGCGAACATCCCCCGAGACCAGCAACACCTTAGCTGTGCTGGAGAGGCTGTAGGAAGCGCTGTTTCCCTCTGGGTCCACGATGGTCTGGGAGGCTGGGATCTCATTTCCATCTTTGAACCATTTCAGGTTGATGTTTCTGGGGGAGAAGCCGTGGGACTTGCAGGTGAAGTTCACTGTCTGCCCAGGCTGCGCCCTCACCATGGGGCCCGATACCATGGGGGGAGAGGGTTTGGCTACAAAAGGAGCATAATAAGCAATGAACGTGTTTGTGACGATCACCACTGAGGATAGGCATGTGACACTGTTAAGGACCTTCTCATGTATTATTTTTTAATTCCTGTAATAATACTTAGAGGCTGATATCATCATCCTATCTTATAGAGGAGGACACATAAATTACCTGAGGTAAATTCTGAGTGAGGGGCAGTGCAGACAGAGAATGTTAGCCCTAAGTTCAAAGTCTAGTTTCTTTATGGGCGATTCCCACATATCTGGCCACAGGAACAAAGTTACTGATTGGTCTCACTCTTCCTAGTAACACTTCCCCGCTGGTCTCCAATGGCTCACAGACTCCTGAACGTTAATTAGCGTGATTATCACCACTTCACAGATGGGAAACCTGAGAAATGGAGGGAAAGTGAGACTTGCCAAGACCCCACTGTGTTGGGATGACAACAACATCACTGACTGGGGGTCTGATCTCTCACTGGGCTCACTGTATTCACGAAGCATTCTAAAGGTTGGTGGGGTCACCCGATGTCTCAGGTGAGTAACCAGAGGGCTAGCATGGGGAACGTTCAAGTTCATGAACAAGGCAAGTGCCCCAAGTTCATGGGCCCAGCACTGACCACCATCCTCCCCTTTTCTCTGTGAGATTCCAGCTTTCTAGAAATGATAAGGAGATTCACCTCTGATGGCCCAGGTTTGGGGACCCGGTAGCAATCATCAGAAGCTGTGGGCTCTTACAGCTGAGTCTAGAACATGAACGCTTGCTTATGAGGGGCCTCGGGCAGCCTCTGGCAAATGCTTCCCCTTCTCATCCTCAGTCTGTGGATCAGGAACTGGCATTCACGGTCTTTCCTGGGGTTGCTGTGTGCCCTCTCTGCTCTACTCAGGCCACTGTCCCCAGGGTGCTCCTGCAGACTGCTCAGTGAAGGACAAACATCATAACAGCAGGGACAGGGGAAAGATACTGAATGTTTAAAGATTTTTGAATTAAAGTGTATTTGGCATTGCTTATTCTATTAGTTTACGGGTACAACACAGTGATTAGACATTTATGTGCTCTACAATGTGATCACCATGGCAAGTCTCGTAACTGTCATGATGCAAAGTTACTAGGATATTCCCGATCACATTCCCTGTGCTATACGCTACACCCCTGTGGCTTATTTATTTAAAACTGGAGCTTTGTAACTGTTATTCTTCTTCACCTTTTACTCATCCCCGAACACCTCTCCTCTCTGGCAATTATCAGTTTGATCTGTTTCTGAGTCTGGTGTTTTTTGTTTTCTTTTATTTGCTCATTAGTTTTGATTTGTTTTAGATTCCACGTATACATGAAAGCTTATGTTGTTTGTCTTTCTCTATAGAACTCATTTCACTTAGCCTAATACACTCTAGGTTCATCTATGTTTTTGTAAATGGCAAGACTAAATGCTTATGGTTGAGTCTTGGCTCCCCTACCGGCTGGCTAGTAAGGTCCCCTATATCGTGTCCTCATCTGTAAAAATGAACAGCAGCTGTCCTCACAGCACTGGTTATGAGAGTCAATTCCATGAGAAAGATGCAGCATCTGACATGCTGCTACTCCCTGCTCCTGCCACCCTCTGCTTTCTCATCCAGAGCATCATCTGGGCTGGTAGCTTGGGGAAGAGGAACAACAACTTAATCATGGGGAGCCAATCTGAGTAGTGATAGAGTCACTTACTGGCTGTGATTGCCTAGGAAAGGGATGTCACATTGAGAACTGTGGTAATACCTGCAAACTTGATATCTAGACACGTTCCCTGTTGATGCCCATGGGTTGTGCGGGATGTGATTGCTACCACCCCCAGGAGAGAAATTTGGCAAGATCCACATAAATTACACTGCGCACACCCTCTGACCTACCAATGCCACTACTAGTGGGATCTCCCTCACCAGTAGAGCGACACATGGACAAGATCATGTTCTGCACCACTGTTTCAATAGCTGAGGTTAAGAATAACATATTCATCCACAGAAAAGAGTCAATGAACGATGCAATCTCCTTCCCCTGGAGTGTATGCAGCTGGGGAACAATGAGCAGCTCTAGGTGCTGATATGGATACTTGGTTAGGGTGATATGGCTGAGGCGGGAACAGGTTCCCAATCACCTCAAGTCTCCAAGTGTAATGTGAGGCATATCTGAACCTAGGAGGAACCAATGAAAGGAGAAGTGTGCCTTGCTGTTGAATGATTCCATGTAAAGGCTTTTATTCTGCAGGTACCATGAGCCAAGCTTTTCCACAGAGAGTCCAAAGCCCAGGCAAGAAAAACCCAGCCTAGAATCAAACTGACTTCAGGAAAAATCTCCTCCCTTTCCATCCATGTGACTGTGTCATCAATTGGCTTCAGGCTCCCATCAGTACATGTAGATTCAGCCTGGATGGTCTAAAGAGTTTTCATGTGCTGACATTCCAGGACTCAGGATCCTGGGCCTCTGGCAAAAAACCCTAAGGAAGCATCGTTGCTGCTTCAATGGTCCAACATAGGGAACCTGTTCCCTAGTGAGTGACAGTCTGAGAGAACACAGCCATTCATAGATAATTCAGTGACCGTGTGAGTTGGTCCCTAAACCATAGGAGATTTCTCTGGACAGACCCCAGAGAACAGCCAGCCTCAGGGCACCTCTTCTCACTAGGCCTGTCAGAGTAAACAGTGAGTGTGTGCCACGTGGGAATTTCTTCTCAGTCTGATGTTTCTGAAGTGGAAATAAAGAAACACTTTCTACCCTTTCCTGCCCTGGATGTGTTTCTTCTCACTGGACGGAAGAGAACAAAGCTTCTTGGGAGAAGAAACTTTGGCTGCTTTGTTCACTGCTGCTGCCATAGCACCCAGAACAGAACCTGGCCCACAGGGGGTGCTCAGTAAGTGTCAGTAAGAGAAGCTCAGCCACATGGATGGGGGCACCCTGCAGACATGATTGAGGTCTATTACATGACAGGCAAGTAACCCAGAATCTCAGCTCCCTCATACCTAGATTGAAAGCCTGGACAGAACTACAAAAGATGAAGACCAAGAAGCCAAACAGAAGTGATTGCAAAAAGTTCCCACCATTTACCCGCTTTGCAGCCAGAGCAAACTGCATGACCTCTTCAGACCTCAATGTTCCTGATCTGTAGCAAGGGTGAAATCAGACTGTGAAACAGATCATGACTGAAAGCACCCACTGTGTCCCTGATTCTCAGTCCCTGCCCAGAAAATGAATGGTGTTCTTATTGACTTCTCACACACCAGGGACAAAGGACCCACCCCGTACTCACCACTCACAACGAGCTGAGTGCCCGGTCCAGACTTAAACTCCGTGTCAACTTCTTTTCTCTGGAACTTCACACAGTAGTAGGTCCCGGTGTCTGCTGGGGTGATGTTACTGATGCGGATGGAATAGTCCATGGAGGTTCTCCTTGTGGTGTCTGCAGCATTTGTTGCTCGAGGAAAGTGTAAATTAAAGCTTTTGAAATCGTAGATTAACTCCCGGCCTGGCCCTGTCCCCCTGAACCACTGGATGGGCCCCACAGGGTGCAGAGAGGTCAGGGTGCAGTTCAGAGTAGCTGTCTCTCCAGCTGCGACTGATACCGACTTGTCAGGCTGAATCACCTGCAGCTCCCTCTCAGCAGCTTCTCCTGGAGGGTAACACACAGAAGTTAGTTTTCTGTCTGTGATTGATCTTCTAAGTGTCTTCAGGTATCTATCAACAACAGCCCATTGGCTGAACCATGAACAGGCCTTGAGCTCAGCACATTGCATGTGTCATCATGAGTAACCCTTGCAGTCTGTCTGTGAGACCTCGCTACAAATGAGAAAACTGAGGTTCAGAGAGGTAAGTGATTTGATGGAACGTGGTTGTGAGGGCTGAGCCCTCTCTGGAAGTGTTACCTTTCTCCCGAATATTTCTTCCACTTCATTTTCTGGCTTCATGTAAAGTTGCACTTCTGCAACTTGCATTTGGTGGAACCGTGAGGCTTCTATATAGGTAAAAGGATTGTGAGAAGATCTGATGAATGTATTTTCCAGGACATGCATTTCCTCAAGAACCTCTATGGTCAACTTCCCTGTTCCACAGTGATCCACATGTCATGATGGGGTCTGTTCCAAGAGCCTGGATACTGTGTGACAGTTTTGTGTAGACCTCACAACACACAATGAATATGTAGTGTAAACAGGAATTTAAACATTGCTTCAAGTTCCTGGGATTGTTTCCCATAGCATAATCGTGTTCTATTGTTTCTCGATGCTGCTTTAGGAAAATGCCAAAATCTTAATGGCTTAAGACAGCAGGAAATTATTTGATACATTGTCTGGAGGTCAGAAGTCCACATTTGTGTTACTCGGATAAATTCCAAGTATCAGCCCAGCTTTTGGAGACTCCCTTCCTTGTCTTTCCAAAATCTAGGGTCTGCCCATGTGTCTCTTCTTATCGTTTCCATCTTTCTCCTCTGCAGACTCTTGCTTCTTGTGTCATTTGCCATTCTCTAAATTTGTCATTTCTCACTCGTTTTAATCATGACTCTTGTGAATATATAGTGTTCACCTGATAATCAAGGATAACCTTTCAATATCAAAAGTTGTAATAAAATCATTTCTCTTACATTCTATTTTCGTATAAGGTAATATATTCACATGTTCTGGGTCTTAAGATATGGAGCTGTTTGGGAAGAAGAGACATTGTTCTGTCCACCACACATATCTCTTCTGACTGTTACAGAAACCAGTGATCATCAATACAAACACCTGTAAGGTGGCATTGTCACACAATATGAATGAGAAGGCAATTGATCAAAATCTGAAAAAGAACCATTTAAGTATTGTACTGGCGAAACTGTTTGCAAAATAAAATTGGAATGCAGTCAGAGAAGAAAAATCTAGTATTAACAAATACAAAGAAATCAAACTACACTTTTAAAAAGTCAGTAGGTCAAAAAAAAAATCACAAGAAAAATTAAAGAATATCTTAAGGCAAATGAGAGTGAAAACACAACATAGTAAACCTAATGATGCAGCAAGAGCAGTGCTGGAGGCAAATTGATAGCCACAAATGCATTCATTTAAAAAGAGAAAATGTCATAAGTCTATAACTTTGCTATCCACCTTATGAAATTAGAAATGGAAGAGCAAAAGAAGCCTAAAGCCTAAGGTAGCTGAAAGAAAATCATAACAAAGATTGGTGCAGCGATACATGAAACATAAAAAGAAAAACAATGAATAAATCAACAAAACCAAAGAAGAGTCTTAAAAAGGATCAATACAATTGAAAAGCCTTTAGCTAGATTGACAAAGAAAAAAAGAGTGGGAGAATCCAAACAAGTAAAATCAGAAAGAAGGCCAATCCTAAAAAATTTACTGAAATAAAAGACTTGTAAAAGTTAGTATGAATTATTGTACATTAACAAATTGGATAAACTACATAAAATGGACAAATTCCTAGAAATATTTAATTGAATCATGAAGAAATAGAAAGCACGAATAGACCTATAAATAACAGGAAGATTAAATCAATATTCCAAAAGCTCCCAACAAAGGAAAGCCCAGGAACACGTGGCTTTACTGGTGAATTCTACCAAACATTTAAAAAAGAAATAACACTGATCCTCTTTGATGTTTATTTTTAGAAATTCAAAGGAAAGGAAGACTTCTTCACTTATTCAGAGTCATTCTGAGACTCATTCTCACATCAGCATTATGCTGATGACAACGCCACGCAAAAGCACTAGAAGTAAATTACAGATCAATATCTTTTATGAATACACATGCAGTAAACCTCCAAAAAAAAAAAAAAAAAAAAACCCAAACCAGTAGCAAACTGGATTCAACAGCTCACTGAAACAATTGTCCACCAGACCAATTGGGATGTATTCCTGGAATGCAAGGATGGTTCAGCATATGAAAATCAAACAATATAATGTACCACATTAAAAGGATGAAGGGAAAAACAACGTGATAATCTCGCTTCATTCAAAAGGCATCAGACAGTCAAATTCAGCATTTTTCATGGGAGAAAACGATCAAGAAAATAGAAATAGATGGAAACAAACCCAAATGACAAAATCATATGTGTAAGACCCATCGCTACTATCATACTTGTTGGTGAGAGTCTGAAGGCTTTTCCGTGAGATCGCGATCAAGACAGGGATGTACACTTTTGCCACTAATCCACAACTTTCAGTAATGCAATTCCCAGACAAAGCATTTAGACAGGAAAAGTAAATAAAATATTTAAATTTGAAAGGAATCAGTAAAACTAAGTCTAGGCACCCACGACATGATTTTATGTGTAGCAACTCTCACGATTCCATACCTAGGCATGCTTGCAAACACATAAGCTGTTAGAACTAACAAATGATGTGCACAATCTTGTGGGATACAAATCAATACACAGAACTCAGTTGCATTTCCATACACTGGTGCCAAACAATCCAAAAGGAAATGAAGTGAACAATTTCCTTTAACATCAGGTCATGTAAAATAGGAGTTAATTTAACTATTGATCTGAAAGACCTGTACACTGAAATGTAGGACACACTGCTGAAAGAAATTTAAATAGACATAAATGGAAAAACATCACATGTTCATGCACTGGAAGAGTTAATATTGTAAAGAGGTCCATTGTACCTAAAGGGATTGACAGACGGAATAATATCCATACAAAAATCCCAATTGCATTTTTATAGAAAAGGCCTATTTGAATGTTCATGTGGTATCTCCAATGGTCCCAAATAATGAAATGATCTCGAAAATGAACATATTGGGAGATTCACACTCTCTGATCTAAAAATTTACTAAAAAGCTACAGTAATCAAAGTCTGTTACTGGCATTAAAACAGATATATAGACTAATTTACTATAATAGAGGGCCTGTAAAAACAAAACTCCTCACATATATGGTCAAATGATTTTCATCAGAGTACTAATAACGTTCCATGGGGGAAACCACATTTATATAGTTTATAAAAGAATCCCGCTCATTGCTCCTTCTTTCTTATTGTTTTCCACGTAGCCAATTTATTATGCTATGTAGTTCTTTAACTTTCACCCCATCCTCCCAGTTCCTCAAACCTCTGTCACCAAATTGTCCTCTATATTTGTGAGTCTGTTTTGATTAATTTGTTCTTTTTGTTCTTTTGATTCCACATAGAAGGGAAATCATATGGTATTTATTGAAAAGGACAGTCTTTTAACACATGATGCAGGGGTAGCTACATGCAAAACAAGAAAAGTAGAGCCCTAGTATTACATCACATACAAAAATAAATTCATTATGGATCAAAGACCTAAATTCTAGTGCTAAAACTATGAAGTTCTTAGAACACCATAGGTGCAATTCCTCAAGACTTTGGATTTGACAGTGATTTCTTGGATATGACACCTAAAGCAGAGGTGATGAAGGGCAAAAATATATATGTAAATTTGGCTTTATCAAAATTAAAAACTTTTGTACATCAGAGGACGCTATCAAAAGTGTGATCAGACAACTCTCAGAATGGGAGAAAAAATTTGCAAAGCATATACTCATGAGGGACAAATCTCCAGAGTATATAAAGAACTCCTACAATTCAGCAAAAAGAACTAATGACTCAACTCAAAATGAACAAAGGACTTGAATAGACATTTCTCCACAGAAGATCTACAAGAGGTCAGTAAGCATATGAAAAGATGATCGATCTAAGTAGTAATTAGGGAAACCACAATGCGATACCTCTTCACGTTCCTTAGGATGGCTACCATCAAACACAAAATATAAATAAATAGAGAAAATAAATGTTGGCAGGGATGTGAAGACATTGAAACCCTTGCGTATTCCTGGTCAACATATAAAAATGGTGCAGCCATTATTGAAAATGATGGCGGTGTTTTAAATGCTTAATCATGCCACATATCCAACAATGTCACTCTTAGCTATGTTCCTTTCCCAAACTCAGACAAAGATTCAAACTCATACTTGTACATCAACGTTCATGGCAACAGTTCAGAATACCCAAAGGTAGTAGAAACAATCTAAATATCCATCAACACATGAATACAGAAATATGGTGTGTGTATATACATATAATAAAATATACTCAGCCGGAGGAAGCAATGGCATTCTGATAGTTCCTATAACATAGATGAGCCTTGAAAGTAACATGCTAAGTGAAAAATGCCTCCTCGAAATAGACAAACATGTGTTTAGTTACATGAGGTTCCTAGAAAATCCATTTTATAGCTGCTAAAAGTAGAATAGAAGTTACCAGGTGCTGGGGAGGGGGGAAAGAATAGGAATTTACTTTTTAATGGGTATAGAATTTCTGCTGAGGATGTTGAAAAGTTCTGGCAGAGTTTAGTGCAGATGGTTACACAACCTTGAGAGTGTACTTGATGCTACGGACTATATCCTTAAAAATGGTTAAAATTGTAAATTTTACATATGGACTATTTTACCAAAAAGAAGTATGAGTATTAAAACATGCGTATAGTGCCATGTAGAGGTTTAAATTGGACTAAATAACTAAAGGAAAAAGATAAACCTTATTCTGGCTGATTTCAGAGCATGCACTGGAATGGGGAGATAGAATCATGAGAAGCAAGCAAGGACACATCAGACACGGAACTTGGGGTTTGAAAAGAACTGTGGCAGTTCACCATCGTTCGACAGTGATTTATGAGTCGAAAGAAGATGAGTTTACCATTGAGCCAGTTGTTTAACTGCCAGGGCAAAATTTTCACTTCCATTTCACTGCTTCAGTGAATAGCCAGTTTCTGGAGACACAGAGAAACACAAAAACTTTCCTTCTTATTTGAAGTGTCGGAGGAATTAGGCATGGGTTCTGGTGGGAGGGATATGACTTAGAGGAAGATGCAGCTGTGACTCCATCAATTAATCCTGTGTCCTTTTCTATTACTTAGCTTCTCCAAAGGGGAAAAATTTCTGAGTTACCTTTGTAAGGAGTGAGCTAGTGAAACCTGCCCACCTAGCAACACTTGTAACCACGCATGCCTCTTAAAGAGTCCACATGCTCCACAGGGAAGGTGTTTTGGTGCCAAGACCATCAGTGGTTTGGGTTCTAAGTCTAGAGTCTCTTGAGGGTTGGAACTTGAAGTGATAAGACAAAAAGGGGAAGGAGTAGGAATGGAACTCAGAGGGAGAAGTGGAAGGAATAGAGAAGGGAGGAGAGAAGAGGAATTGGAGGGCTGAGAGAAGCAGGAAATGGCAAAAACTCTGCCATCTGTGTATCCGTAATTCTCGTATTTACATCTCTGGCCCAGGGCTTTCCCCTGAACTCTGGATTTGCATTTTTGACTGTCCACTCACGTTTTTCTTGAATAGAAATCAATATTTCGCTGTTAAAGTGGACAAAACTTAAGTGTTAAATTGTCCCATGGCCCTCTATTTCTCAGCTGCGGCACCTTTAATTTTCAGGTATTCAGAGCCCAAAGAACTAGCTTCTTGCTCTCCCACCTCAAATCCTATGCATCAGGAAATGCAGTGGCTCCACTTGGGCATGACTCAAATCTTCATCTTTCCCCTCTCTCTACTAGATATTGCCTGATGCAAGGCACTTTTTTTGCTTGCACAAATGCAATGACCTCTCAAATGCTCTGGCTGCTTCTCTCTTTGTCCCTCAGAAGTCTATTTTCAACCAAATGCTAGAATACTTTAAAACCCATGTGTGTCCATTGCTCTTCATTCTTCAAAATCTTGCAATGGCGAGCTTTTCACTCAGAGAAAATGCTTAAATCCCTGAACAGAAGAGGATGATTCTAGTCTCAGGGCCTTTGCATTGGCTGTTTGCTCTCAGGAAGCCTCTTCCTCCGTCTCACCACATGGCTCTCTCCCAACCCTCTTTTTGTCTTTCTCAAACTTCCCATTCTCAGTGCTGTCCACCCGGACTACTCTGTCTAAAAGACATCACACCTTCCAGATACCTCCAATTCTCGTATCCAGCAACACTTTAATCTTTTTCTTACACTTATCACTTTTTAAATATACTATATGATGTCTATTGTTTACTCTCATTTCCCCACTAGGTAGTAAGCTTCATGAGGGCAGGTACTTTAATTCTTTTATTCACCAGTACACCCCAAATTAGTGGTACAGTTCCTGGCATCTAGTACATATCCAGGAGTTTTTGTATAGTGTTTGAATTGCCCCATGCAACAACTCACTGAGACCCTGAGGTGTCTTTTAAGTGGATAATCTCTTTGAAAATACGTCAGAAACGGAGTTTCTCATGGAGATGACTTGGTGAAAAGCAAAAGTATGTTGTGCACATTAAGGAAGCAGAAGAACCCATAAGAAAACCACAAGGCCTGATACCCATACTCACCCTTGCCCACCCGCATTGGCAAAAGCAAAAGAAATCTCAAGTGGGACAACAGGCATTTGAGAAAAGGCAGGGTTAATCCCATGATGTCTAGAACTGAGTTCAAATCATAGCGCTAACATTTACCATTGAGTGACCTTGAAAAGAGGATCTACCTTGGAAATCATGATCGTATGAGTAAACAGCCCTGGCATTTTCTATAGCATCTACACATGGTGGGTATTCATGAAATTGAAAAGTCATTACTCATGATTTTCCTGAGGCCTTGAAGCTTCAATTGATATGAAATAGATTTAGATACAAATAAACATGGACACAGATATAGATATAGATATAGAAGGTATATAGATAATATAGATGTAGATATGCAAATAAAATACAATTGCAGATAGAGATCATACAAGAAGGAGTCTCTGTATCTTTTATATTCTTTTTTCCTCCTTAACCTTATTCCATATGTACGAGAACAAGATATTAATGCACACAATTCTACACATTTTATGAAGAGAGAAAATGTTGTTTTAAGTTAGTGGGAGGGTAGGTGGTAATTTTGAGAAGTACGGAAAAGGAGGGTGTTTGAGAGACAGAGGTCTAAACATCTGTTTATGTACACTTCATGTGGACTGAAAACGATTGAAGAAGCAATAAGGAAAGAAATCAAAGCTCGTGTGTGTGTGTGTGTGTGTGTGTGTGTGTGTGTGTGTGCGTGTGTGTGTGCTTATACCTACTGAATGCCCATACTCACATGTACATACATTCATTGGGCACTGAATCCACAGAAAATTGCTCAGACCCCTGATTTCATGCTGTCAGATAACACCCAGTATTGGCTTTCTGTGGCAGCCCTGGTTGGCTCACTCTTGTTTACCATGAGGCCCTAAAAGTTGAGAGACAGGGGAAGGTCCAGGGGCATGGAGAGGGGATTCTACCCCAAGGAGTGCTCACCTGTGAGTCCCAGCAGTAGAATCAGCAGAAGACAAGGGGGAGGGTGGGTCCAGGAGGCGGGGACAGACATCCTGGACACCTGGGGAGCCTGCTGTGTCCAAATGGTGAGGAGAGTGAATTGCTGCCTCCCACGATTTAAGAGGAAGGCCTTAGAATGGGGTGAAATAGCTGTGAGTCAGTAGCCTGCTTCTAGATACTAGACAGTTCCCGCTTTTAGATTGTGAAATAGAACCAGGCAGTGAAGGTGATTATAAAGTTGAGTCGTTTATCTTACAATCTCAGAGACACTTGGACAAGCCTACAGGAAGTCGTGCTCCCTCCTGACCTGTGGCCTCGTCTATCAATAATAGTGATTCAGTTGGAGAAAGGGCTGGGTTTCAGCAGAGTCTGATCACTGTTGAAATGGAACTGTAATGCCCCTGGTTTGGAACTCCACGGGCCAAGAAGGAAACTGACAGCGATGCAAGCACAAGAGGGAGTTTATTGACAAACTCGAGTTTGGACCCCACTCGTTCACTGACGCAGCAGTGGGTGAGAGGAGCCCCGACGGAGGGCTTGGGACTGAATTTAAAGGGTAAAACCACAAGCCTGCCTCGCGTTGCTTGATTGGATGGTTAGGGCTGACCTTTAAGGAGATTGGGTGATAGGTTGTTAGGGCCGCCTGCAAGAGGGCTGTGCGCAATCAGGGCCGGGAGCAGGGAGGGCTTACTGATTCATGGCTTTGGTCGGCTTGACCAGATGGCAGGATGTTGTCCCTAATGTTTTTCAGGGAATTTTTCTTCATTTCATCTGGAGTCTACATAGCAAAATGGAGTTACTCTAGTCCTTCAGAACCAAGCCTGCTCCTCAAATGGCTCCCTCTACATACTCCTTTTTTGATGAAACTGGTAAAACTTAGCTTAAATGCCCAGTGCATTGTGGATCTCAGAATTTGTTTGTGCCTCCATCCAAAAAAATGAATATTTCATGACTTCTTTCTAGAGAGGACCTGGGTTATATTTACTTCCAGGCATTTATCTCATTGAAATGGAAACTATGTCCACACAAAAACGTGTGCACGAAAGTTTACAGCAGCTTTCTTTGTAATAGCAAACTATCGAAAATGATCAAAATGTCTAATAATAAGTCAATGGTTAGACAAGCTATGGTGAAATCATAGACAGAATTTCTACTAAGCAACAATACGAAATGAATTATTTACATGTGCAGCAACTAGCAACTTTCTCGGATGTACTATGTAAAGTGAAGAAAGTCATTTTCAAAACATAACATGTGGTATGATTCCACTCATATCACATTCTGGAAACTACAGACGAGCGAGCAGACTGGCATTTGCAAAGGTCAGGTATGGTGGGGATGGGTCACTCTAAAGGCCTGGCACAGGAAGTCCTCTGAGGTCCTGGGGTTGTTTTACATGTTCGTCACAGGGATGGTTACACAAAAATACACCTACAAAGCTGGAGTGTTACCAGATTCTGCTGTAATTGCCAATCTCAAGGTCATAATAACATAAACATTGACTGTTATGGTATACAAAATTAGAATATAATGATATTAAGGTGATGTGGAAAGGAAAGTCGGCATGTGTGTCATGAGGTCAGGAGTAATAAACCTATGTTCTCATCCATTGTGAGGAGTCAATAATAAAGCCTACATGTGAGAAATGAAGAAGTAGAAATAGAAGCATGCTGTATGAGGTGTGACTGCAAAATCTAACAGAATCAGTTAAGAGAGGTGAAGAAAATTACTTCCAGGAGGTGGAAAGTGGTGGGAGGTTAGGGAGACTGCAATTTTCAAACGTAGAACTTGTAGAATTACTTGACTCTCAAACTGTGTGCACAGGAAACTTTGATAAAGGTAGAAACCAATTCTAGGTACTTAATGTTGCAAGCATTGCAGATAAGAAGAATTTCCATACTGTTAGCCCTACTAATAAGGGTTTTATGCTCAAAACACAATTGCCATCCCAAACTGTAGTCAAAAAGCAATGGTAACAACAATAATAATTTTTTTTTAATTACATGAACTAGAAAGAGTAGCTCTATTAAGGATATATAAGATATATAAGAAAATTATGTAGGGAGGGAACCCTGTAATATAGTTAATGGAAAGTCATAAAAGAAAGCCTAAATATATAAACATTATCACACACATGAATGAAAACTCAGTGTTGAAAGATATGGATTTGCCGAAATTAATATATAAATTGAATGCAGCCAAATAATGATTCCTAAAGAGTTTTTTTTGAAACTTGACAAAGTGATTCTCAAGTGCATTTAGGCCAAGAGGCCCACACAGTTTTGAAAGCAGTGAAAGGTGGGAAGAGTTTCCCAAAAGAGGTATGTGTTAGGTCCAGCCAGATGCCTGCCTGGAGACTCCCCCAGCTTGATACCAGGAACCCAGACCTTCTGAATAGGGCCCCCCCCTAAAGCTCTAGGAGCCACCACCCTAATCCGGAGGCTCAATTAACATTTGATTAACATTCCCCACCCTATACCCCTACCCCCACATAGCCCCATAAAAACTGTGCCCTCCCACCCCAGGGTGTGACTTCTCTGGCACCTCTACTCTGGAGGAGAGCACCTCACCCAGGGGCCCTCTCCCAATAAATGCTTGCTTTTAAAACTTCTTGGTGTGTCATGCGTTTGCCTTACAGTATGAAAACATATTATAAAGCTATCGTAATTAAAACCAGGTAGTTCTGGCAAAAAGAAAGAGACAAGTAGCTCAAAGGAACTGAGTGTTCATAAAAAGAATCAATATTTAAGGAAACTCGATGTGTAGTAAGGGGGTGGTGTAGTTCATCCGGTGTGGGATAATTTATCCTTGGGGAAGAAAAAGAAAAGATCTGATAACAAATACACACACACACACACACACACACACACACACACACACACACACTCACATACATGTGTGCAAACACACCCCTACCCCAGGAAAATGTGTCTCAAATTCAAAAAGGGAAAGAGCAAAACTTAATGAAAAATCGAAAACAATTTTTTATACAACAAAAGCTCCTGAGTGATATCAACACTGCTACTCTGTGCCACTCTGGAGGAAAAGAAGTCTCTCTCCTATATGTGCCAAAGAAACAAAGTTTCGTTGCTCTAAAGTCACAGTAGCATGGTATCAGATAAAGCTTCAATATCTGCCATGAGCGAATCAATCAATGGTAGCATTTTCCTACATTGGAAATCTCTGTGGAGCAGTGGAAAATGAATAAGATGGACCCACATATTTGAACACGAATACATCCCACGAGCAGTGTCAAACACGGAAAGTAAAGTTCCAGAACGCCTTATGCAATGGAATGGCATTTACACAGAAATAAGCCATGTGATATCGAATGCGACTTAAGGATTTATGCAGATGTCACAACAATATGTGATGTTAACATTTTGCAAAGGTCTCCTGATGGGTCCACGGAGATTTTTCAAATCACCCTTTCTGTATGACCGGAAAGAAAACTGCTTGTTCACTCAGCGATTCCAAGTTGGGGCGTGTGAACCCAAATCCCTCTCGCAGAAGCTCTGGACCAAAGCAAAGCCTGCTCTGGAAGCCAGGGCTGCTCTCCTCCAGGGCAGGGTGGACGCCTGCTTTCTCGGCCTCCTCGACCCTCTTTTCGGGGGAGGCCGGGCGGGCCCGAGGACTCGGATGGGTCCCTGCGGGGGGAGAGCGCGGGCCCTTCCCAGCCGCAGGACGCGGTCAGCACCCGCGCCCGCTTGGCGCGTGCAGAGGCGTCGCGCCCCGTTGCGTTTCGCGGATGTGGGCGCAGGTGCCCCGCACGGGCGTCTCCCCCCGCGAAGCCCGCTCAGGACCGTCCGCTCCGCAGGGACTCCCGGGCGGCGGCGGAGGACGCCTGTGGCCCCGTCCAGGTGCGGGACCCGCCCCCGTCCCCGTGCCCGGGAGGCCCGCGGTCCTCCCTCCATCAGGTGGAGTCCGGACGTGTGGCCGGGCCGGGACCCCTCGTCTCCGAACACGACGGCACAGTGTCGCCTGTGGCCGCCCACGAGAGCTGAGGTGCGTCCCCACGCCGCATCCCCAGGCCCCCCTGCCCCCGGGACTCCCCACCAGGCCGGACAGCGGGGCGGGCCCGGCCGAGGCCCCGCGGGGCCCTCAGGGCGCGGAGTGCAGGGGGGAGGGGGGCGACCCCCCCCCGGACCGAACGGCCGCGACCGCCCCGGGCCGGAGCCTCGTCCCTTCCGTCGGGCCGGGGCCTGGCTCCGAGGCTGGCCGGGGCGGCCCGCGGGGGCGTCTCCACGGAGCGAGGGCCGGCTCCGGGCGCCCAGGGGCTCGCCCTGCAACGCGAGGGACCCGGAGCGCCCTGGCCCCGTGGCCGCCCCCGCCCTCGGGGGGAGGCAAGCACAGGCCACGCGGCCAGCGGGAGCGCGGGGCAAAGGTCACGCGAGAACCGTGCGCGACGCGCGGGTCCGGACATCCCTGAGTCCCCTTGGCCAGAGCCCACCCCTGACTGGGCTTCGTGGTCAGAGGGAAGGAGCGTCGGAAGGGGGAGGGCAGAGAGCACAGGGGCGGCGCAGGGGGTGCTGGCAGAGTGCAGGGCAGGGTCTAGGTCACCTGCAGATCCTTGCAGCCTCTTCACCGGACTTGACCTCCTTGGAGAGGAAAGGGGACAGTGTATCTCAGGGCACAAGAGCGTGGGGGGAATCATTCACTCACTCACTCACTCCCTCCCTCACTCACTCACGTATTAAATCCACCAATATTTACGGAGCTTTTACTAGGCAGCAGGCACCCTGCTTGGCCTGGGGTCATCGTGCAGATTAGAAGTGAAGCCCTTACTCAGTTCACCCCAACACCTCTTTCTGAGATCGGAACTCCCCCTCGTTCCCACACTCATCTTGCCACTAGTGAGCACCTCCAAGTCCCTCAGACAGGTTCTGTTGGTTGGTTTTGATGGTATCTTATTCATTCCAAAGATTCATCATGCGAAAACTGAAATGTGTAGCAGTTAATGGGCAGACTTCAGTTTAGGGTCAAAGCTTTTTCCCTCCTCCACACCTTAGACCCCACCTCCAGTGTCCCAAGACACCTAACTTAAAAACTTTCACACTCTAGGGCACTACACAAGGCTTAAGATTTGGCAGCCTCTGAGAATTCTGAGATGTTTAGAGCAAATAAGTGTTCACACCTTCTCTTGAGGCTCTCAGGCTTGTAGCACCTTACGACATTGGGGATGTGTCTTGGATCCTTTAGCCAACCCATGACGATGGCCTTTCCTTCCTTTTTAAAGACTAAGGCCTGCCCTCAACTCACCTGTTAAAGATCCCGCCACCTGCAGATATCAGTGATTTGAACGTCATTGACAGCAGCACCTTGAAGCCCAGGGGAAACAGCACGAAGATGAGAGTGGGCACCTCTGCATCTAAATACCAATGGGCAGAAGGAGCCCTTACTGGGGCCCTGTGAGTTTAAGTACTTCAGTCTGTTCAGAAGACAGAGGTGGCCCAGCTGCTCACAGGACTGGAGGTGAGCTTGCCTGGACTCCCAGTGGGCTTTTAGGATGCATGGGCTGCTGTGGAAGTATGATTTTGGGGTGAGCTCACCAAACTGGCTCTGTCTGTTTTTACATCTAATTGCCCACGTTTCTGTGTGTGTGTGACAGATTTAGTCTGTGAACCTCTCTCACTGTAATATAGGATTTAGTGGTAAGGTTGTGAGGGAAGAAACCTAGAGCTTTGTCCTATCTCAGCTATAGAGGGTACCAATTCTCATCTCAAAGCGTATGGTCAACTTGGTGTAGAGTTTGAAATAATAGTGTAGGTTCAGTTTTTTATTTTGGCAATTTAAAATTTTACTGATTACTGTAAAGGAGCAACCATATCATTTACTCTCATGATCATGTTATAAGAGAATCAAAAGCCTTAATGCTGGAAACATTGAATAAAAAATACTCTTTTACATGTAATAGGTATAGCTTATCTGCTCAGTTTTATTAAGATATAATTGACACATAGTCATAGGCATATCTTTTTTTTTTACTTTTTTCAATTTCTTTATTTTAATTAGTTTCAAGTATATACTGCATTGGTTAGGCATCTATATAGTTTGTAAAACGATCCCCCTTATTGCTTCCTCTCTTTCCTGACCCTCCACCTATGCCGTGCTCCCTTACTCATGACCATCCATCCCCTACTGATTTGTACTTCTTTAAACCTTCACCCTATTCTCCCAGCCTTTCAAAACCCTCTCCCCTCTGTCCAGCACTAAATTCTCCACTGTATTTGTAGATTTGTTTTTGATTAGTATGTTCTTTCATTCCTTAGAGTTCGTATAAGTGATATCATGTAGTGTTTGTCTTTCTCTGTCTGACTTGAACACGTCTAGGTCCATCAGAGCAATATCTTTTGCCATCCCCTTCCTTTTAGTCTGTGTGCCTTTTAACCTGAAGTGAGTCTCTTACAGGAAACATGTAGGGATCTTGTTTTCCTTTCCATTCATCCACTCTGTCTTTTAGTTGGAACATATAATTCTTTTCCATTGAGGTAATTATTGATAAGAATGTAGTTGCTTCCGTTCTATATTCCTGTTTTTTATACATGTTTTTCTTCTTAACGAAGTCCTTCCAACATTTCCTATAATACTGGCTTGGTGGTGATAAATTCCTTTAGTTGCTTTTGTCTGGGAAGCTCTTTCTCTGTCCTTCGACTCTAAAGGGAAACTTTGCTGAATACAGTATTCTTGGTTTTAGATCCTGGGTCTTCCTTGCGTCAAATATTGTTTGCCAAGCCCTTCTGTCCTGCATTGCTTCTTTTCATAAATCATGTGTGAGTCTTATGGGTGTTCCCGTAAGGAAACTGTTTTTCTCTTGCTGTTTTAAATATTCCTTCTTTGTATGTAAACTTTGGCATTTTAGTTGTGTGTCTTGATGTGGTCCTCTTTAGATCGCTTTTTATGGGGATTTTCTGAGCTTCTTGGGGTTTTATGTTCATTTCCTTCACCAGATTAGGGAAATTTCTATCATGATTTCTTCATACAGCTGCTCAACATCTTGATTTTTTCAGGTACGTCAATCAGATGGATATTTGGAGCCTTAATTGAGTCCCATATGCTCCTTCAATTATTATGACAGTCTTAGCATCTTCTCTCTTGCCATTCTGATTGTGTGACCTTGGCTTTCCCATCCTCTAGATAGAGCATTTGATCCTTTTCTTTATTCACTTTGTTTATTCCATTTAATATACTTCTCATCTCCAATAATGTGTTCTATATTTCAGACTGGTTCCCTTTTACAATTTCTATTTCTGTTTTTATGTTTTATATCTCTTTTTGCAGTTCTCACAGAATTTATCTACACTTTTCAAAAGTTCACTGAGCACCTTTATAACCAGTGTTTTGAACTCTGAATGTTAGATTACTTGACTCCATCACCTAGGACTCTGTTCTGTTCTCTCATATGGTTTCTACTTCTTTGTCTTTCTATTTTTACTGCCTTTCTGTGTCTGTTTCTATGTACTAAGCAAAGCTCCTAAGTCTTCCAATATTATTAGTGTGGATTTGTGAAGTAGGTGTTCAGTGGCACAGTCCTGAGAGGGGCTCAGCTGCAGGCCAAATTTAGTCCAAGCCCTTCGCCGTCCAGGACCACCTGTTAAGATTCAGCAAGCAATCCTCAGATGCTGTGCTTATAGCTGCCTCAAAAGGCCACAGCAGAAACCGAGGCTGCCTGCAGTGTGAGTGTAGGTGCTGCTCAGCAGGGAACACCTGACTTGCAGAAGATATACCTGAATGTGGCTTGGGCGGGGCTGCGAGTTGGGGAGGTGGGTTTCAGGGAATCCTCTGGGCTGAGCAGTCACTGTCGCCCAGTTTGATGACATCTGAACTATGGTGGCCTCTGTGTTGGGTGCACTGGGAGTGGGGAGGGCTCAACAGGGAACAGTTAATACCATTGGCACATCTGTACAGAGTGAGTCTCCCTGGCCTTCACTCCGACAGTGTCTCCCTGTAAGTCTTGGTGTCCCCTGCACGCAGCTGAATCGGCACTGGAGCTCAGAGTGAGCAGATCAAGCAGGTCCGTCACCACAAAGATCTGCTCGTGGATGTGGCCCTTTGAAGTGGCGTTTGCTGCTGCCGTTGCTGCAGCCTCTGTCTCACTCAGCCACTCAAGAACCGGCTGCCCCGCATCCTCGCCCCGTCCTACAATCTGCCATTACAGGGTGATTTCTTGGACTTCTCCGTAGTTCATCAAGATCCCAGGTGGCTTTTCCTTGCTGCTGCTCCTTGTTTTTGTCACAATTTTGATTTGGTTGCCAGAGGGATGAACAGAGCCTCTATTACCTTCTTTCCCCCTCTAACATTGTATATTAGGTTAAGTGTACAGCATAATAGTTTGACCTATGCTAGATAGCAACGTGATTACCACAATAAGTATGTGACTGTTCATCTTCTCACATAAATCATTTTTTTCTTATGAGATCTCTTAAGGTTTCTTCTAGCAATTTTTGAATACACAACACTGTACTGTTAACTATAGCCACATTACATTTCAGGAACTTATTTATGGTATTACTAAAGGTTTATACATTTGATCGCCTTCACCTATTTCCTCAGGCCCCACTCGATCCTTGTGGCAATCATGAATCTATTCTCTGTATCTATGTTTTTGTTTTGTTTTTCTTTTTAAGATTCAACGAATAAGTGAGAATACACATTATTTATTTTTCCCTGTGTGACTTATTTCACTTGGCATACTGCCCTCAAGTTCCATCCATGTTGCAGCAAAATGCAGGTTTGCATTCCCTTGTATAGCTGAACAATATTCCAGTGTGTGTGTGTGTGTGTGTGTGTGTGTGTGTGTGTGTGTGTGAGACATCGCATTTTCTTTATCCATTGCATTCATTCACTGATGCTTTATGTCTTGGCATTAGAAAAACATGATGTGGTAAATATAGAAGCACAGATATACTTTGAGTCAGTGATTTTATATCCTTTGGTTATAAACCCAGACGAGGCATTGTAGGGTCACATATGGTAGTTCTATTTTTCATTATTGGAGGAACCTCCATCCTGTTTTCCCAAGTGGCTACCCCAGTGCTACGATTAGATAAACTCTACTGTCCACCTTTGAACTCCTTGATCCTGTTTTCTGCTTCCTCTAGACTGCTGCCAAAAACTCTTGTATTGAATTTTCATTACAGTGAGTATATATTTACCTCTGTGAATTCTGATTGAAACTTTCTTATATTTGCTATCGCTTTGTTAAAATTCTCCAAGCCAGGTAAGCACCTTAATAAACATTTAAAAACTCCATCTGGTAAAAAACTTACTTCCATTTCATTAAGGCGCATTTTGGGGTTTTTTCTCATTGTTTTGTTTGGAACACATTCCTCCATTTCTTCCTTTTCCTCAACATTTTGTGTAGGTTCTCTCACCTTAGATAGAACAGCTAGTTCTTCCCGTCTCCATGCTTAGGTCTGCTTTAGGAAATGAATCTTATCGTTCAAGCCTGTTCTAGCTCTCGGTTGTCTCTCCAAACTTGTGATTGTCCAACTGTCTTCTTTGTTCTTAGCAGCTCCCAGTACTTGAGGAGACATTTCAATGCCCCAAAGTTAGGATCTCAGTCAGCATCTACCTGCAGGCTGACTGGAAGCAGCTTGTTAGATGTGCACATAGATCCCTTCAGGGAAGGGCTGGGAGATGGGTGTTTCTGGTTGCTGTCTCTGAGCTAAACAATGGGAAACAGGTAAGAGCAGTTGTCTGTTTGCCACAGGCCTGTGGGCTCCAGTAACACAAGCCCACTGGCCACCAGAGACTGGAGATCAATGGTAGCATCCCCTGAGAAGTAGCCACAAAGGCTGTGCTGCCAATCATGTGCACTAGCTTTCTTCAGGGAAAGACCAGTGACCTGGAGTGCAGCAGAGGGAGAATTAGAGGTGATTCTGCTCTTGAGAGGACTGTGGGCCCCTCGATTTGTGTTAAATTAGGAGCCTGATCCCCATTTCAGCTTTGAGGAAAAGCACCTAGGCTTCTTGCAGGGAAAGACTGGAGCTGGGCATTTCTCTCTGCTTACTCAGTGTAAAGTCCTGGGGTGGGGGTAGCTAAGGTGAGTCCTCCCAGCCCTTTGAGACCTGCTTCTTTGTTTTCTGTAGTTCTGTGGGTCTTGTTGACTCAAGCTCCAGGGACTTTCAGAGTTACTAAACCTCCTAATGGGGAGGTTTAAAATTTGGAGTGCTCGATGTTGGGTCCAGGTCCTTCTCTCTTTGAGGAGAAACTGGGTGTTGCATTGTCCCTGAGCTGGAGGTGGGTTTATGGTGACATCATATCTCAGTTTTTTCTGTTTGTTTAGATGTGTATTTTTCTATTGTTCAATGTGTGGGAGTCACTCAGTGACTTTCTGGATTACTTTCTGAGGGCACTGTTTCATTAGTAGCTGTGGATTCACTAGTCTCTAGGCAAAGGTGAGTTCAGGATTTTCCTCGGATGCCATGTTAAACCAGGCTTTTAAAAAACCCTTAGTTTTCTCAGGTTTTTATGTTACCCGTGATGTCATTGAGTTTATGCCCATCACACACAAAGAAGTCCAAATTAGAGGCGATAGGATTACCTTAAAAAAAAAAAAAAAAAGATTTATTTTTCAGCAGCCAATCCAGAAGACTGAACAAACTCAGGTCAGCCTTCCAAAATCAAGACTTAGAACAAATTTTAAAACTTCTGATTCTGCAGTCTTCATTGGACAATCTTGGAACTCAGTCATCTAAGACAAATATGGGGAAGGTGAGAGAAAGTATAAAGGAATTCCAAGTTGGCAGAGTTGGACGGGTGAGATCTAGGTGTGGCTGGCCAAGTGCAAGTTCCCAGACAGCCCTCGCCTTTGAATACTGCTGAGAGAAAGTGGTCTGCCCACAAAGGTCCTGGCTAGGGGTGAGTTTGGCCTGGCCACTCATCGGGCTTAGTTGCAGTACATCTCAATGGTAATTCATAAAGGTTTGAACGACCTTAATGTCACAGTCCCTTCCATGACCTCAATTCTCAAAATTTCTTTCCTACTATCACATTTAATTCATATGTACGGGATTACACAGCAGCTGACAATTTGGGATTCTGTGTGTATGCGTGTGATTCTGAGAGGACCAAGTGTGAAGACGCAGGTCTAGGGCATCAAGGCCCATGAGAAGGAGTCGCAGGAGTCTGTGGGCAGGAGATCTGGGTGGCTGGAGGCATTCTGAGCAGAGGCCGTGGAAGCTTTAGTCACCATCTTCTTATACACTGGGTCTCCATGGAAGGATCAGGCAGCAGAGATTGATGGTGGAATGAATGTAGCAGAAGAGGAAGAAGGGAGCTGTTGGCAATGTGTCCACATTTGATATTATCTCATCATCATTCCAGCAATGTTCTCTGCATGTCTCTTATGTCCCCAAGCTTTCTTCTTTCTAGGGTTTCTGTAGTAAGAGGACATGCAGTCGCTGAGATAGAAATCTGCCACCCTGGCCTTCCTCCCTAGGCCCTGATCACCCTTCTCCACTCCTTCCAAACTGTCACACAAAAGGTAGAGCTTGAACAGCCCTCAGAGCAGCTGATCCCAGACTTTGAGGCATTGCTCTAAAATGTCAATTCCTGTTGACCCAAGGAGTCTGAGCAATCAACCAATCAAGAGGTGGTTTCCAAAGGAACCACCCCTCATTCAGCCCTTTCTCCCCACTTCCCCCACAGAAGGCCAAGATCTCTGTGGACACCCTTTAAAATTCTTGTTCCAGCCCCCCTCCTACAGGACCCCACACACTTCCTGGTAGTTTGAAACCTCTTAGAGCAGCTGTCTTCAACGTCTGTGGCCCCAGGTACCTGTGTTCCTTTGAGAATCTGATGCCTGATGATCAGAGATGGAGCTGGGGTGGTGAACGTACTGCTGGGGAGCAGCTGTAGATACAGATGTAGCTTCCATTGCTCACCCACCACTCCCTTCCTGCTGTGCAGCCCAGTTGCTTATAGACCATGTACTGGTACTGGTCCACGGGCCAGGCGTTGAGAATACCTGCCTTGGGGATTCTCTGAGACCTCTGAGGGTATTGAGGGAGGTGTGTCACCTTCCCTTAGCTCCACATGGACCCTGACTTTTGTTACTGTGGACTGTCACTCCTCTGAGCTCATCCCTTTCGGACAGATATTGGCCTGCCTTCCCTGTTCCCCAACTTACAATCATGCTTTCTGCTTTTGAGGTCATATATGGTAAAAAAAGCAACTGCCAGCAGCATCTTGAGGCTTAGGAGGAGACATAGGACTAGAGGGGTAGACAGTTCTGGGCCTGGAAATCAAGGGACAGGAAGAGCAGTTAGAAGCGCCACACAAGTGACCATTTCAAGGGGCCTTTACTTACCCCAGTTGAGGCTGTATGGTCCATCAATACTTTGAAGCTTTTGCACCTGCTCTGGTCTCAGGCTCACGGCAGAAATCAGGGTAAAGAGAATGAACCCAAGGACGTAATTAGAATAATAGCAGAGTACAGAGGAGTTTGAATTCTCTACCTCAATGGGCCTGCTCTGCCTGAATAGGGCCCTAGTGGGGAAGAATGGACCCTGAGGTGCGGGATTAGATATACAGATCAAGGCCCTCAAAAGTCTTTAATCTACTTCTGGACTACTGAGGACGATGGCAAGAGCATAGCTACTTTTTCCGGAAGTATCCTCACCAAGCTGGGAAGGAAACAAACAAAACGAAACAAAAATAGAACAAACGGAAAGAAATTACATTCTGCCCTAAAGTGGCTCTCAGTATTAATTGAAAAGAAAATGCCAAAACTACAAAATAGTCAAGAGTCAAAAGAGATAAGTAATCAAATCCTAGTGTACAATCTGTCACTAGGCTGTGGACCCACCCTCCCTGAGCCATAGGAAAAGTGCTGGAGAAACAGACGTGGGTACCTAGACAAGGGCCCTGAGAGTTACATGGAAATACCACCAGCAACATCAAAAATACCTGAAATTTGAAAATATTGAGGAAATGTTCTGTATATCAGAGTTTAGATCATAGGAAAAGGTTTCACAGCGTGCCTGATTTAAAAGGGGTTGCCCCAGATCCCTAAACTTTGTGAATATTTTACCTTACCTGGCAAAAGAGTCGAGCAATGGTGATTCGGTTAAGAAGTAAAATGGGGACATTATCCCGGATTATTCAAGTGGAGGCAATGTAATCACAAAGTTCCTGATAAGTGAAAGAGGGAGGCAGTAGAATCAGAGGAGGACGTGTGACGACAGAAGGAGAGCTCGGACTGGTGTGGGGACCTTTGTCCAGGAGTACTGGTGCATCTAGGAGCTGGAAAATGCACGGAAACGATTCTCCTCTCGAGTGTCCAGAAAGAACGCAGTCTTGTCTACCTATTGTAGACTTCTGACCTTGAGAAGTGTAAGACAAATAACCTTGTGTTTCTTTAACCCACTAAACATGAGGTATTTTGTCACAGCAGCAAAAAAAGCACCTACTACAAGGAAGCAGGGACATTTATAAAGACAAACGTGATTAAAAGGAGAGACACAATTGAAAGTGTATATCTTATGAGAGAAAGCAAAACGGAAGGACAAAGTACTGTTTGGCAATTGAGGGATGATGAGAAAAAGGAAAACAGTGTGTGTGTGGAGGGGGCGGGCAGTGTGGTTAATTCAAGATCCTGACACACACACACACACAAAGAACTAAAAACATTAGAGAACTTGGGACATTTCTCCCGCCATCAGAATGACCAACAACCAAACCTCCATTCCCATACCTGGATTATGCTATACTGATAGAGAAGAGATTCATCAATCTAGAAATATGTAAACCCCTCTACCTGGAATCATAAACACGACCAAAGAGATCCCTCTACCAGACCCACTGGACCCAAAACTGCATCGGCTGCCGTTCTCAGATTAGGTATACTTGTGACATCCCAGTGCAGAGGGTCACTTAGGACTCTTGCTCTTTGCTCTGGCTCAACAATCTAGACAACCCAAAACCCGTTTCCAGCCTCAGTGCTTAGCAAGCATGCTAGTTCATGCACCCTGAGAGGACCAGCAAATAAGAGCCTGGTCAGAGCCTCCGCAGTAGACGGACTCCAGTCAAACCCAAGGCAGTCCAGACAACATGGTGGAGACTCATCTCCTGTCCAATATAACTCTGACCCCTGGATATTACACCAGGTACAAGCAGAGGAGGACTCTGAGAGGCAGAAGAGGAAGGCACACTGGCTAGGGGCCTGAGGACTGGACTGGAGGAACGTCACAGCATTTAAGGGTTGTAGGCCCTATTCGCCTAACTCCCCAGGCACAGAAGGTGACCTAGGTTTTGCATTAGAAAAAAGAAAGTCTCAAATCAGTAAATCAAGTTCCCATCCCAAGAAAAAAAAAGGGAGGAAGTAAATCAACCCCCAAAAGGAAGGTAGGAAATTTAATACGAAGAGAAAAATCCATGTTACCGAATACAGAAAAGTGATAGGGAAAATCACTGAAAGAAAGCAGATTCCTCGAAAAAGCCAATAAAAATGACAAACTTTTTCCAAGACTGATCAAGATCAAAGGGGAAATGACACATTTCCAACATCAGGAGTGAAAGAGGAACATCACTGCAGACTCCGCTGAAATCATCACATTAATGAGGGAACGCTATGAACAACTCTATCGGCATTTGACAACAGAGAAATAAACCCAATTTATCAAAACGTGCAACCTACCACAATTTACGTGAAAGAAAATGAGTAATGTGAAGAGCTCTAAAGTATTTAAAACCTTTTGCAAATCTAGAAAAAGATTCTTGGCACCCAATTTCACATGAGATTCTAGCAAGCTATTACAGCTGAGTTTGAAACAATTTTGGTGCCCCCCAAAAGCGCTATCAATGAAATTTGGAAATATTGGTCTATATAGTTCATTTTACGTGATATCCAGAAATTCCTCTCAGTTTTATCAACTGTATAATTGTTTTGGTTTGAAGAAAAACCAATGTCCTTAATCATATGACCACATGATTAAGGGCTCCGTTTGCTGCAGGACATGCATACGGGACTGTTATTAGTGGAAACACTTATGCAACCTCTGATACCTCCGACTTTCTAAAATTTTTTGTCCTCCCCTTTCTATGTTTACTCTTCCAGCAGGCAGAGACATGGACACTAGGTGACCTAAAGTGACCCAGCAGACTATACAACACGGTACCAGGTTGGGAGGAACATAGTCCTTAAAAGGTTTTCTGTGGTAAAGACTCGTGGAATCCTGACTTGACCCCGTCCTGATGTTACAGGAGAGAGAAATCAGACATATTTTGTTCACAGAAAAGGGTGTCTGTAGCTCCTTGGGACAATGCCCAGCTGACAGGGAGTGTGTCTCTAATGAGCACATATTCTATGTTCAGTTCAGTGGACCCCGGTTCTCAGATTCACCTTGATTGGTTACGGCCGGTCACCTGCTGTGCTGGCAAGAAGTCTTCACATCCCACTATTGCTCTGTGAGTTCCCTCTGTAAAACTCCGAAACTCACAGGCTCGTCAAGCAGGAAAGATCTTAGATGAACTGAAATTCTCATATGGAAAATGTGCGGGGAGCGATTGTGATTATTACTGGTTCATTGTCATATCAGGGGACCAAGGAGGTCCATGCTGTGGCCAGTCACTGTCACCTGATGGACCACATGGCAAAGTCTAGCATAGAATAGAGACTAGGCCGAGATCAGAAAGAGCGAGAAGGCCGGTGGGGCAGACATGGAAGGATGAACAATATAACTGTTCGGACAAGAGAGCAGGAGACAGGACACTGTGAACAGATGATCTCTGCATCTCCCCTCTTTCTCTATTCTGTATCGATGTCAGGGCATCTGTAAGGATGTGTACCAAACTCTTCCTAGTGGTCACTCTGGGAGTGTGGGGAGCTCACCTCAAAATTCCACACTCTATTTCGACTTCTAGGTAATTCTATAACAACCATGAATTAGCACTTTTAACATTATAAAAAGATTAAATTTAAAAAGCCAGCTCAGTTGGGGTGGAGGCCTCACCAGTGTTCACATCTGTCCTGTGGTCCTGCTGGTAAGCAGACGCCTCTATAGCACGGCTTTCCGTGACTGCTGGCTGCCCATCGTGCTCCACCTGGCAGGTGAGCATCACATTCTCCCTATGGGCAGATACATTCACCAGGAGCCAGCTCATCCGGTTAAAGGTTCCGTCCTTATTCTCTGTGGAGGCTGAAGCTATTTCTGTTTGGGGCACATTCCCATTCTCCAACCAGGTCAGGTTTAGGCCCTCGGGGTAGAACTTCTTCACCTGACAGGTGATGTTCACCTGGTTCTCCGACACAAGGAGCTGGGTAACATCCACGGTGGGTGGAACTGAAACATCACAGTACAGAGGCTCTGACCTCGTGGAACGGACAGATCACTGGGGTGGGGGCTTCATAACTTACCTCCCTCCACCACAGCAAGGGGGTCACCCAGGACACTACTAGGCATGCGGCAGGCCCGCAGACACTGAGAATGACTTTTGCATAGGAATAAAATCACTACAGACAGTGCCCTGCACACAGTAGGTGCTCAAGGACCAGTAGCTTCTATTAGGGTAATGTGACAAAATCAACAAACAGCCCCTGGGATGCAGTGGGAACATACTAACTGTAGCAAAATGAAATTACCAAGAACACAGGGTCTTGGCTTAAAGTAGGTGCTCCACTATTGGAGTTGCTATTGTAAAGTAAATGCAACTACCTGCAGAGTGGTAGGTGTTCACTTGGCAGCTGCCATTACACAGTAGTGAGTGACAGTACACTACGTGCCTGATGATGGAAAGGAGTGTCGGGAATTAGATTCTAGGCAATTCCAGGCCTGGAACAAAGAGCAGGGGGAGGAGCAGGCCTGGAGGGTAAGAGCCAGCTCTGTGCTGGGGCAGGTAGTGAGGGGCATCTACCTCGGATGGTCTCAGACAGGTTGGCAGTCCCACGAAGAGGAGAGCCCCCCTGCAGGGTGACATGGTCCACCTGGCAGATGACCTGGGAGCGAACATCCCCCGAGACCAGCAACACCTTAGCTGTGCTGGAGAGGATGTAGGAAGCGCTGTCTCCCTCTGGGTCCACGATGGTTTGGGAGGCTGGGATCTCATTTCCATCTTTGAACCATTTCAGGTTGATGTTTCTGGGGGAGAAGCCGTGGGACTTGCAGGTGAAGTTCACTGTCTGCCCAGGCTGCGCCCTCACCATGGGGCCCGATACCACTGGGGGAGAGGGTTTGGCTACAAAAGGAGCATAATAAGCAATGAACGTGTTTGTGACGATCACCACTGAGGATGTGCATGCGACACTGTTAAGGACCTTCTCATGTATTATTTTTTAATCCCCCTAATAATGCTGGGAGGCCGGTATTGTCATGCTCTCTTACAAAGGAGGACACAAAGGTCCCCAGAGGTGAACTCTGAGTGAGGGGCAGTGCCAACAGAGAATGTTAGCCCTAAGTTCAAAGTCTAGTTTCTTTATGGGCGATTCCCACATATCTGGCCACAGGAACAAAATTACTGATTGGTCTCACTCTTCCTAGTAACACTTCCCCGCTGGTCTCCAATGGCTCACAGACTCCTGAACGTTAATTAGCGTGATTATCACCACTTCACAGATGGGAAACCTGAGAAATGGAGGGAAAGTGAGACTTGCCAAGACCCCACAGTGTTGGGATGACAACAACATCACTGACCGGGGGTCTGATCTCTCACCGGGCTCACTGTATTCACGAAGCATTCTAAAGGTTGGTGGGGTCACCCGATGTCTCAGGTGAGTAATCCTAGGGCTAGCATGGGGAACGTTCAAGTTCATGAACAAGGCAAGTGGCCCAAGTCATGGGCCCAGCACTGACCACCATCCTCCCCCTTTTTCTGTGAGAATCCAGCTTTCTAGAAATTATAAGGAGATTCACCTCTGATGGCCCAGGTTTGGGGACCCGGTAGCAATCATCAGAAGCTGTGGGCTCCTACAGCTGAGTCTAGAACATGAACGCTTGCTCATGAGGGGCCTCGGGCAGCCTCTGGAAAATGCTTCCCCTTCTCATCCTCAGTCTGTGGATCAGGAACTGGCATTCACGGTGTTGCTGGGGTTGCTGTGGGCCCTCTCTGCTCTATCAGGCCACTGTCCCCAGGGTTCTCCTGCAGACTGCTCAGTGAAGGACAAACACCATAGCAGCAGGGACAGGGGAAAGCTACTGAATGTTTAAAGATTTTTGAATTAAAGTGTATTTGGCATTGCTTATTCTATTAGTTTACGGGTACAACACAGTGATTAGACATTTATGTGCTGCACAATGTGATCACCATGGCAAGTCTCGTAACTGTCATGATGCAAAGTTACTAGGATATTCCCAATCACATTCCCTGTGCTATACGCTACATCCCTGTGGCTTATTTATTTATAAACGGAGGTTTGTACCTGTTATTCTTCTTCACCTTTTCACTCATCCGCAAACACCTCTCCTCTCTGGCAATTATCAGTTTGATCTGTTTCTGAGTCTGGTGTTTTTTGTTTTCTTTTATTTGCTCATTTGTTTTGATTTGTTTTAGATTCCACATATACATGAAAGCTTATGATGTTTGTCTTTCTCTATAGAACACATTTCAGTTAGCATAATACACTCTAGGTTCATCTATGTTTATGCAAATGGCAAGACTACACGCTTATGGTTGAGTCTTTGTTCCCCTACCGGCTGGCTAGTAAGGTCCCCTATATCGTGTCCCCATCTGTAAAAATGAGCAGCAGCTGTCCTCACAGCACTGGTTATGAGAGTCAATTCCATGAGAAAGATGCAGCATCTGTCATGCTGCTACTCCCTGTTCCTGCCACCCTCTGCTTTCTCATCCAGAGCATCATCTGGGCTGGTAGCTTGGGGAAGAGGAACAAGGACTTAATCATGGGGAGCCAATCTGAGTAGTGATAGAGTCACTTACTGGCTGTGATTGCCTAGGAAAGGGATGTCACATTGAGAACTGTGGTAATACCTGCAAACTTGATATCTAGACACGTTCCCTGTTGATGCCCATGTGATTGCTACCACCCCCAGGAGAGAAATTTGGCAAGATCCACATAAATTACACTGCACACACCCTCTGACCTACCAATGCCGCTACTAGTGGGATCTCCCTCACCAGTAGAGCGACACATGGACGAGATCATGTTAGGCACCACTGTTTCAATAGCTGAGGTTAAGAATAACATATTCATCCACAGAAAAGAGTCAATGAACGATGCAATCTCCTTCCCCTGGAGTGTATGCAGCTGGGGAACAATGAGCAGCTCTAGGTGCTGATATGGATACTTGGTTAGGGTGATATGGCTGAGGCGGGAACAGGTTCCCAATCACCTCAAGTCTCCAAGTGTAATGTGAGGCATATCTGAACCTAGGAGAAACCAGTGAAAGGATAAGTGTGCCTTGCTGTTAAATGATTCCATGTAAAGGCTTTTATTCTGCAGGTACTTGAGCCAAGCTTTTCCACAGAGAGTCCAAAGCCCAGGCAAGAAAAAACCAGCCTAGAACCAGACTGATCAGGAAAAGTCTCCTCACTTTCAATCCATAGGACTGTGGGAAAGGCCCTCTCATCAATTGGCTTCAGGCTCCCATCTGTACGTGTAGATTCAGCCTGGATGGTCTAAAGAGTTTTCATGTGCTGACATTCCAGGACTCAGGATACGGGGCCTCTGGCAAAATAACCCTAAGAAAGCATCGTTGCTGCTTCAATGGTCCAACATAGGGAACCTGTTGCCTAGTGAGTGACAGTCTGAGAGAACACAGCCATTCATAGATACTTCAGTGACCGTGTGAGTTGGTCCCGAAACCATAGGAGGTTTTTCCGGACAGACCCCCAGAGAACAGCCAGCCTCAGGGCACCCTTCTCACTAGGCCTGTCAGAGTAAACAGTGAGTCTGTGCCACGTGGGAATTTCTTCTCAGTCTGATGTTTCTGAAGTGGAAATAAAGAAACACTTTCTACCCTTTCCTGCCCTGGGTGTGTTTCTTCTCACTAGACGGAAGAGAAGAAAGCTTCTTAGGAGAAGAAACTTTGGCTGCTTTGTTCACTGCTGCTGCCATAGCACCCAGAACTGAACCTGGCCCACAAGGGGTGCTCAGTAAGTGTCAGTAAGAGAAGCTCAGCCACATGGATGGGGGCACCCTGCAGACATGAGTGAGGTCCATTACATGACAGGCAAGTAACCCAGAATCTCAGCTCCCTCATCCCTAGAACAAAAGGCTGGACAGAACTACAAAAGGTGAAGACCAAGAAGCCAAACAGAAGTGATTGCAAAAATTACCACCATTTACCCGCTTTGGGGCCAGAGCAAACTGCATGACCTCTTCAGACCTCAATGTTCCTGATCTGTAGCAAGGGTAAAATCAGACCGTGAAACAGATCATGACTGAAAGCACCCACTGTGTCCCTGATTCTCAGTTGCTGCCCAGAAAATGAATGGTGTTCTTATTGACTTCTCACACACCAGGGACGAAGGCCTCACCCCGTACTCACCACTCACAACGAGCTGAGTGCCCGGTCCAGACTTAAACTCCGTGTCAACTTCTTTTCTCTGGAACTTCACACAGTAGTAGGTCCCGGTGTCTGCTGGGGTGATGTTACTGATGCGGATGGAATAGTCCGTGGTGTTTCTCTTTGTGATGTCTGCAACATTTGTTACTCGGGCCAAGGGTAAATTAACTCTTTTGAAATCGTAGATTAACTCTCGGCCTGGCCCTGTCCCCCTGAACCACTGGATGGGCCCCACAGGGTGCAGAGAGGTCAGGGTGCAGTTCAGAGTGGCTGTCTCTCCAGCTGCGACTGATACCAACTTGTCTGGCTGAATCACCTGCAGCTCCCTCTCAGCAGCCTCTCCTGGAGGGTAACACACAGAAGTTAGTTTTCTGTCCATGATTGATCTTCTACATTTCTTCAGGTATCTATCAACAACAGCCCATTGGCTGAACCATGAACAGGCCCTGAGCTCAGCACATTGCATGTGTCATCATGAGGAACCCTTGCAGTCTGTCTGTGAGATCTCGCTACAAATGAGAAAACTGAGGTTCAGAGAGGTTAAGTGATTTGATGGAACGTGGTTGTGAGGGCTGAGCCCTCTCTGGAAGTGTTACCTTTCTCCTAAATATTTCTGGGTCTTCATTGTCTGGCTTCATGTAAAGTTGCACTTCTGCAACTTGCATTTGGTGGAACCATGAGGCTTCTATAGAGAAATGGGTTGTGAGAAGATCTGATGAATGTATTTTCCAGGACATGCATTTCCTCAAGAACCTCTATGGTCAACTTTCCTGTTCCACAGTGATCCACATGTCATGATGGGGTCTGTTTCAAGAGCCTGGATACTGTGTGAGAGTTTTGTGTAGACCTCACAGCACACAATGAATATGTAGTGTAAACAGGAATTTAAACATTGTTTCAAGTTCCTGGGATTGTTTCCCATAGCATAATCGTGTTCTATTGTATCTCGATGCTGCTTTAGGAAAATGCCTAAATGTTAATGGCTTAAGACAGCAGGAAATTATCTGATACATTGTCCGGAGGTCAGAAATCCAAAATTGTGTTACTTGGATAAATTCCAAGTATCAGCCCAGCTTTTGGAGACTCCCTTCTTTGTCTTTCCAAAATCTAGTGTCTGCCCATGTGTCTCTTCTTATCGTTTCCATCTTTCTCCTCTGCAGACTCTTGCTTCTTGTGTCATTTGCCATTTTCTAAATTTGTCATTTCTCACTCGTTTTAATAAAGACTCGTGAATATATAGTGTTCACCTGATAATCAAGGATAACCTTTCAACATCAAGAGTCTTAACAAAATCATTTCTCTTAAATTCTATTTTCGTATAAAGTAATATATTCACATGTTCTGGGTCTTAAGATATGGAGCTGTTTGGGAAGAAGAGACATTGTTCTGTCCACCACACATATCTCTTCTGACTGTTACAGAAACCAGTGATCATCAATACAAACACCAATATAGCTGGCATTGTCACACAATATGAATGAGAAGACAACTGATGAAATCTGAAAAAGAGCCATTTAAGTATTGTACTGGTGAAACAGTTTGCCAAATAAAATTGAAATGCAGTCTGAGAAGGAAAATCTAGTATTAACAAATACAAAGAAATCAAACTACACTTTTAAAAAGTCAATAGGTCAAAGAAAAAATCACAAGAAAAATTAGAGAATATCTTAAGGCAAATGAGAATGAAAACACAACATAGTAAAACTAATGATGCCGCAAGAGCAGTGCTACAGGCAAACTGATAGCCACAAATGCAATCATTTAAAAAGACAAAATGTCATAAGTCTATAACTTTGCTATCCACCTTACAAAATTAGAAATAGAAGAGTGAAAGAAGCCTAAAGCCTAAGGTAGCTGAAAGAAAAACATAACAAAGATTGGTGCAGCGATACATGAAATATAAAAAGAAAAACAATGGATAAATCAACAAGACCAAAGAAGAGTCTTAAAAAGGTTCAATACAATTGAAAAGCCTTTAGCTAGATTGACAAAGAAAAAAAGAGCGGGAGAATCCAAACAAGTAAAATCAGAAGGAAGGCCAATCCTAAAAAATTTACTGAAATAAAAGACTTGTAAAAGTTAGTATGAATTATTGTACACTAATAAATTGGATAAACTACATAAAATGGATAACTCCTAGAAATACTTAATCGAATCATGAAGAAATAGAAAGCACGAATAGACCTATAAATAACAGGGAGATTAAATCAACATTCAAAAAGCTCCCAACAAAGGACAGCCCAAGAACACGTGGCTTTACTGGTGAATTCTACCAAACATTTAAAAAAGAAATAACACTGATCCTCTTTGATTTTTATTTTTAGAAATTCAAAGGAAAGGAAGACTTCTTCACTTATTCAGAGTCATTCTGAGATTCATTCTCACATCAGCATTATGCTGATGACAACGCCACACAAAAGCACTAGAAGTAAATTACAGATCAATATCTTTTATGAATACACATGCAGTAAACCTCAAAAAAACAAAAAAACAAACCAGTAGCAAACTGAATTCAACAGCTCACTGAAACAATTATCCACCAGACCAATTGGGATGTATTCCTGGAATGCTAGGATGGTTCAGCATATGAAAATCAAACAATATAATGTACCACATTAAAAGGATGAAGGGAAAAACAACGTGATAATCTCGCTTCATTCAAAAGGCATCAGACAGTCAAATTCAGTATTTTTCATGGGAGAAAACGATCAAGAAAATAGAAATAGATGGAAACAAACCCAAATGACAAAATCATATGTGTAAGACCCATCGCTACTATCATACTTGTTGGTGAGAGTCTGAAGGCTTTTCCGTGAGATCGCGATCAAGACAGGGATGTACACTTTTGCCACTAATCCACAACTTTCAGTAATGCAATTCCCAGACAAAGCATTTAGACAGGAAAAGTAAATAAAATATTTAAATTTGAAAGGAATCAGTAAAACTAAGTCTAGGCACCCACGACATGATTTTATGTGTAGCAACTCTCATGATTCCATACCTAGGCATGCTTGCAAACACATACAGGTGTTAGAACTAACAAATGATGTGCACAACCTTGTGGGATACAAATCAATACACAGAACTCAGTTGCATTTCCATACACTGGTACCAAACAATCCAAAAGGAAATGAAGCGAACAATTTCCTTTAACATCAGGTCATGTAAAATAGGAGTTAATTTAACTATTGATCTGAAAGACCTGTACACTGAAATGTAAGACACACTGCTGAAAGAAATTTAAATAGACATAAATGGAAAAATATCACATGTTCATGCACTGGAAGAGTTAATATTGTAAAGAGGTCCATTGTACCTAAAGGGATTGACAGACGGAATAATATCCATACCAAAATCCCAATTGCATTTTTATAGAAAAGGCCTATTTGAATGTTCATGTGGTATCTCCAGTGGTCCCAAATAATGAAATGATCTCGAAAATGAACATATCGGGAGATTCACACTGTCTGATCTAAAAATTTACTAAAAAGCTACAGTAATCAAAGTCTGTTACTGGCATTAAAACAGATATATAGACTAATTTACTATAATAGAGGGCCTGTAAAAACAAAACTCCTCACATATATGGTCAAATGATTTTCATCAGAGTACTAATAACGTTCCATGGGGGAAACCACATTTATATAGTTTATCAAAGAATCCCGCTCATTGCTCCTTCTTTCTTATTGTTTTCTACCTAGCCAATTTATTATGCTATGTAGTTCTTTAACTTTCACCCCATCCTCCCAGTCCCTCAAACCTCTATCTGTCACCAAATTGTCCTCTATATTTGTGAGTCTGTTTTGATTAATTTGTTCTTTTTGTTCTTTTGATTCCACATAGAAGGGAAATCATATGGTATTTATTGAAAAGGACAGTCTTTTAACACATGATGCAGGGGTAGCTACATGCAAAACAAGAAAAGTAGAGCCCTAGTATTACATCACATACAAAAATAAATTCATTATGGATCAAAGACCTAAATTCTAGTGCTAAAACTATGAAGTTCTTAGAACACCATAGGTGCAATTCCTCAAGACTTTGGATTTGACAGTGATTTCTTGGATATGACACCTAAAGCAGAGGTGATGAAGGGCAAAAATATATATGTAAATTTGGCTTTATCAAAATTAAAAACTTTTGTACATCAGAGGACGCTATCAAAAGTGTGATCAGACAACTCTCAGAATGGGAGAAAAAATTTGCAAAGCATATACTCATGAGGGACAAATCTCCAGAGTATATAAAGAACTCCTACAATTCAGCAAAAAGAACTAATGACTCAACTCAAAATGAACAAAGGACTTGAATAGACATTTCTCCACAGAAGATCTACAAGTGGTCAGTAAGCATATGAAAAGATGATCAATCTAAGTAGTAATTAGGGAAACCACAATGTGATACCTCTTCACGTTCCTTAGGATGGCTACCATCAAACACAAAATATAAATAAATAGAGAAAATAAATGTTGGCAGGGATGTGAAGACATTGAAACCCTTGTGTATTCCCGGTAGACATATAAAAATGGTGCAGCCATTATTGAAAATGATGGCGGTGTCTTAAATGCTTAATCATGCCACATATCCAACAATGTCACTCTTAGCTATGTTCCTTTCCCAAACTCAGACAAAGATTCAAACTCATACTTGTACATCAACGTTCATGGCAACAGTTCACAATACCCAAAGGTAGTAGAAACAATCTAAATATCCATCAACACATGAATACAGAAATATGGTGTGGATATACGTATAATATAATATACTCAGCGGGAGGAAGCAATGACATTCTGATAGTTCCTATAACATAGATGAGCCTTGACAGTAACATGCTAAGTGAAAAATGCCTCCTAGAAATAGACAAATATGGGTTTAGTTACATGAGGTTCCTAGAAAATTCATTTCATAGCTGCTAAAAGTCGAATAGAAGTGACCAGGTGTTGGGGTGGAAAGAAGAACAGGAATTTACTTTGTAATGGGTATAGAATTTCTGCTGAGGATGTTAAAATGTTCTGGCAGAGTTTAGTGCAGATGGTTACACAACCTTGTGAGTGTACTTGATGCTACTGACTAAATCCTTACAAGTGGTTAAAATTGTAAATTTTACATATCGTATATTTTACCACAAAAACATGTGTATTAAAACATGAATATTGTGTCATGTAGAGGTTTAAATTGGACCACGTGCCTAAAGGAAAAAGACAGACCTTATGCTGGCTGATTTCAGAGCCTGCACTGGAATGGGGAGATAGAATCATGAGAAGCAAGCAAGGACATATCAGACACGGAACTTGGGTTTTGAAAAGAACTGTGGCAGTTCACCATTGTTCAACAGTCAGTTATGAGTTGAAAGAACATGAGTTTACCCTTGAGCCAATTGTTTAACTGCCCGGGCAAAAATTTCACTTCCATTTCACTGCTTCAGTGAATAGACAGTTTCTGGAGACACAGAGAAACACAAAAACTTTCCTTCTTATTTGAAGTGTCGGAGGAAGTAGGCATGGGTTCTGGTGGGAGGGATATGACTTAGAGGAAGATGCAGCTGTGACTCCATCAATTAATCCTGTGTCCTTTTCTAATACTTAGCTTCTCCAAAGGGGGAAAATTTCTGAGTTACCTTAGCAAGGAGTGAGCTAGTGAAACGCACCCCTTTAGTAGCACTTGTAACCAAACATGCTTCTTAAAGAGGCCAAACGCTGTCATAGAGGCGTTTTGGTGCCAAGACCATCAGTGATTTGGGTTTTAAGTCTAGAGTCTCTTGAGGGTTGGAACTTGAAGTGATAAGACAAAAAGGGGAAGGAGTAGGAATGAACCTCAGAGGGAGAAGTGGAAAGAATAGGGAAGGGAGGAGAGAAGAGGAATCGGAGGGCTGAGAGAAGCAGGAAATGGCAAAAAACTCTGCCATCTGTGTATCTGTAATTCTCGTATTTACATCTCTGGCCTAGGGCTTTCCCCTGAACTCTGGATTTGCATTTTTGACTGTCCACTCACGTTTTCCTTGAATAGAAATCAATATTTCGCTGTTAAAGTGGACAAAACTTAAGTGTTAAATTGTCCCATGGCCCTCTATTTCTCAGCTGCGGCACCTTTAATTTTCAGGTATTCAGAGTCCAAAGAACTAGCTTCTTGCTCTCCCACCTTAAGTCCTATGCATCAGGAAATGCAGTGGCTCCACTTGGGCATGACTCAAATCTTCATCTTTCCCCTCTCTCTACTAGATATTGCCTGATGCAGGGCACTTTTTTTGCTTGCACAAATGCAATGACCTCTCAAATGCTTTGGCTGCTTCTCTCTTTGTCCCTCAGAAGTCTATTTTCAACCAAATGCTAGAATACTTTAAAACTCATGTGTGTCCATGGCTCTTCATTCTTCCAAATCCTGCAATAGCGAGCTTTTCACTCAGAGAAAATGCTTAAATCCCTGAACAGAAGAGGATGATTCTAGTCTCAGGGCCCTTGCATTTGCTGTTTGCTCTCAGGAAGCCTCTTCCTCCGTATCACCACATGGCTCTCTCCCAACCCTCTTTTTGTCTTTCTCAAACTTCCCATTCTCAGTGCTGTCCACCCGGACTACTCTGTCTAAAAGACATCAAACCTTCCAGATTCCTCCAATTCTCGTATCCAGCAACACTTTAATCTTTTTCTTACACTTATCACTTTTTAAATATACTATATGATGTCTATTGTTTACTCTCATTTCCCCCACTAGGTAGTAAGCTTTATGAGGGCAGGTACTTTAATTCTTTTATTCACCAGTACACCCCAAATTAGTGGTACAGTTCCTGGCATCTAGTACATATCCAGGAGTTTTTGTATAGTGTTTGAATTGCCCATGCAACAACTCACTGAGACCCTGAGGTGTCTTTTAAGTCGATAATCTCTTTGAAAATACGTCAGAAACGGAGTTTCTCATGGAGATGACTTGGTGAAAAGCAAAAGTATGTTGTGCACATTAAGGAAGCAGAAGAACCCAGAAGAAAACCACAAGGCCTGATACCCATACTCACCCTTGCCCACCCGCATTGGCAAAAGCAAAAGAAATCTCAAGTGGGACAACAGGCATTTGAGAAAAGGCAGGGTTAATCCCATGATGTCTAGAACTGAGTTCAAATCATAGCTCTAACATTTACCATTGAGTGACCTTGAAAAGAGGATCTACCTTGGAAATCATGATCGTATGAGTAAACAGCCCTGGCATTTTCTATAGCATCTACACATGGTGGGTATTCATGAAATTGAAAAGTCATTACTCATGATTTTCCTGAGGCCTTGAAGCTTCAATCGCTATGAAATAGATTTAGATACAAACAAACATGGACACAGATGTAGATATAGATATAGATATAGATATAGATATAGATATAGATATAGCAGACATATAGATAATATAGATGTAGATATGCAAATAAAATACAATTGCAGATAGAGATCATACAAGAAGGAGTCTCTGTATCTTTTATATTCTTTTTTCCTCCTTAACCTTATTCCATATGTACGAGAACAAGATATTAATGCACACAATTCTACACATTTTATGAAGAGAGAAAATGTTGTTTTAAGTTAGTGGGAGGGTAGGTGGTAATTTTGAGAAGTACGGAAAAGGAGGGTGTTTGAGAGACAGAGGTCTAAGCATCTGATTATGGACACTTCATGTGGACTGAAAACGATTGAAGAAGCAATAAGGAAAGAAATCAAAACTCGTGTGTGTGTGTGTGTGTGCATGTGTGTGTGCTTATACCTACTGAATGCCCATACTCACATGTACATACATACATTTGGCACTGAATCCACAGAAAATTGCTCAGACCCCTGATTTCATGCTGTCAGATAACACCCAGTATTGGCTTTCTGTGGCAGCCCTGGTTGGCTCACTCTTGTTTACCATGAGGCCCTAAAAGTTGAGAGACAGGGGAAGGTCCAGGGGCATGGAGAGGGGATTCTACCCCAAGGAGTGCTCACCTGTGAGTCCCAGCAGTAGAATCAGCAGAAGACAAGTTGGAGGGTGGGTCCAGGAGGCAGGGACAGGCATCCTGGACACCTGGGGAGCCTGCTGTGTCCAAATGGTGAGGAGAGTGAATTGCTGCCTCCCTCGATTTAAGAGGAAGGCCTTAGAATGGGGTGAAATAGCTGTGAGTCAGTAGTCTGCTTCTGGATACTAGACAGTTCCCGCTTTTAGATTGTGAAATAGAACCAGGCAGTGAAGGTGATTATAAAGTTGAGTCGTTTGTCTTACAATTTCAGAGACACTTGGACAAGCCTACAGGAAGTCGTGCTCCCTCCTGACCTGTGGCCTCTTCTATCAATAAGAGTTATTCAGTTGGAGAAAGGGCTATGAAAGAAAACCACCAGAACACGCGGTAATCCGAAATGAGAGAAAACCACCAAAACACGCAGTAATCCGAAAGGAAGGGAAATCACCAAAACACGCAGTAATCCGAAAGGAAGGGAATCACCAGGAATCGCAGGAACCCAAGACGAAAGAAATCACCAGGACGCACAGGAGTCCGAGAGGAATTCCAATTTATTAAATGGAGGAGCGAGCTTATATAGGGGGAGGATCCGGTTGGGGACGGCTAGTGTTCGTGTAGGGTATTGATTGGATTGTGGTAGGGGGGCTAGTGTTGATAGGTCTCTTGGGCCTTCACTAAGATGGAGGGGCTTTTACGCCGGGCGGCTTTTCACTAAGATGGAGGGGGCTTTTGGCGCCGGTGGGCTTTTCACTAAGATGGAGGGGGTGAAAAGTTAAGGGCCATTTTGTTCCAACATTCCCCCCTCTTTGTTTTTGGGGAAAGGGGGCGCTGACCGTCTCAAGCTACTTCCTGCTGAAAGGGGGCGTAGTTTTAGGGCTGTTTGGGGAGGGGAGGGGAGTTGCTGCGGAAAGGAAAGTTGGAACAAAAGACCTGTATATAATCCCATGTTAGGCGGGAGAAGAAGATAATTTCTGTTGGCGTGAAGTCCTGGAGGGTTCCCTGCAGCCAGAAATCGTTGATCTGTTCACAAAAATCTTCCCAGGAATCCTCGGGGTGGAGGGCCCACAGGTCAGAGTCGAGAGCCTCCAGGAACTGTACCTAGGTAGCCATCAGCATTCAGTGATTTGTTCCTTAAAAGAAACGGGATCCTGAGCCAAAGGACGGTAGTTATAATTCCTGAGGAGAAGCTGATTAAAGGTTTGGTTAGAAATTCTCCCAACCTGTGTCTGAAGAAATTTAATTAAGCAGGGAAGGAAGAGACAGCCGAGAAGGATTATAGTGAGTGGCCCTAGAATGGGCCAGAGCCAGGTGAGGAAGGGGTTTTGTAAAAGAGATGTCCAGGTGGCGGGTTGGGCATTAGTTTTATAGAATGAGGTGGCTAGGTCCTCAAGTTTTTTTATGTTGGTTTCAATAATACCTGATTCATTAACATAGTAGCAGCATTCCTCTTTTAAGAATAAGCAAGTTCCACCTTTTTCTGCAGTTAGTAAGTCCAGAGCCCTCCTGTTTTGCAAGGCAACCTTTGCGAGTGATGTTATTTGTCGTTGGAGAGAGCCTAAGGACTCAGCAGTAGATGTAAGAGCACTCTCGAGTTTAGAATTAAGATCGTGTACGGCCCATAGAGTGCGTCCGAGGCTCCCGCCTCCCAATCCAATTCCTGCCACTGATGTTATAAGAGAGATTCCAATCAAGACTGGGTGGAAGGCCGCTCTCTTATGTTTAGAAGACCGGTTGAGGAGGAAGAGTAGTTCAGAGTTAGAATAGAGGGTGAGCTGGGGAACAATGGTGACGGGGAGACAGGGAGTAGTAACGTTGGGAAAGATGACAGTGTAGAGAGTACCGTTGCACCAGAAAAAAGAACCCGGGGATGCTGCGGTGGGATTAGAAATGGCGATGTTATAGTCGCAGTGGAAGGGCGATGATAGAGAGGGGGCAGAGTTTCCTAGGAGGCACAGTCTGGGGATAAGGGTGTGATTGGACTGGTCCTCGGGTTCCCATAAGGGAACATTAGGGAGATGGGGGGGGAGTGTATGTTTCGAGGTTTTAGAGGGAAATGAAGTTAAGTTTAGAGGGACAGCGGCCAAGAGTGGTCGTCTGAGAGATGCACAAAGAAAACAGTTTTTGGGAGATATGGAAGGGAGAGTGTGATTAAGAGAGATAAGCGTTTCGGAGAGGATTTGTAGCCAGGTGTAGGTGGGTAAGGTAGTTGACTTGTCGGAGTCAGTGGACCCTAGGGCTGAAATGAGTTGAGTCTCTTGATGTTTGATGTCAGTAGATACCAGAGAAACCGAGTGGTTAATGGGAATGTATTGGCGGGTGATAGTAAGGCGTCCGCAAGGGCGTGAAGCATAGCCATTACAATAAAAGGCACCAGGAACTACCCCCGCCCATCTAGAGTTCCAAGAATCTTGGATGTGGAGTTTGAAGGAGCCACCTGAGACCTGTAAAATACTGCCACCTACCTTGACCTGTTGGAGATAGGGGTCATGGATTTTACAGGCCCAGTAAGGACATCCACCATAAGTTTCCGGCCATCGTTTGCAATAATCCTGTCTTTGGTCAAATAAAAAGCAGACATAGGGACGGGTGGCGTGGGAGATAAGCTTACTGTTTGTCAGGGGTATAGTGACTGGCCCGGAACATCCCACTAGGGGGCAGTCAGCAGTGGCGGTAAGGCGAGTGAGTTGGATTTGTTTTTCAGTGTAAGTTTCCTGAACCTTGAACCTCCAGACAAACAGACTGGATGAGAGCCCAGGGTAGGGGAGAGAGACTAAAAAAGAAAAAATAAGAAAAAGGGTCATAGTTACTCTGGGATAGGCGACAGGCTTCCGGCGCGAGTGATTTTGAGTTTAAGGGGGTTGGACGGGTGTGGGGAGCAGGCGTAGGTATCGCAGTGGCTGGTGCTTTCCGCTGTCTGACTGGAGGAGAGGTTTTTCGAGGTGTATGCCTTCAACCTGGAAATGTGAATCCAAGGAGTTAGATTTTTGTCTGGAAGGAGTAATTTGGCCGCTGTTGGAGTGGTTAGGACAACTGGGTAAGGACCCTCCCATTTTGGTTGGAGGTCCTTCTTTCCGTCAGGAGGGGTGTAGAGGACCTGATCGCCAGGTCGTAAGGGGTTAGTATTTCTGACTTACGGGGTGCAGGCAATAGCCAGTCCTGATATTTCCATATTTCACCTCTTATGTACGACAGGAGAGGGATGGTGAGGGAAGAAGGAATGACAGAGTTGGAGGGAACTATGCCAGGGGGTAAAGGGCTACGCCCATACATAATTTCAAAGGGAGAGAGGTTGGTAGGTTTTTTTGGAAAGAGCCTAATCTTTAGAAGAGCCAGTGGTAGCAACTGAGTCCAGTCGAGATGTAATTCAAGCGTTAATTTGGTAAGGAGTTCCTGTTCTTTCCATATTTGAGCATGAGAAAGGAGAATATGGAAGACATATTTGGAATCGGTATATAAATTGAGAGTCTTGTCACGGGACAGGACACAAGCCCTAATAGCTGCTACGAGCTCCGCCTGTTGGTTGGTTGTGTTGGGGGGAAGTGCATGAGCCTCTATGGTGTTTTGAAGAGAGACTATGGCATATCCAGCTTTAGGAGTATTATGGTGTAAAGTTTCTAAGCAGCTGTGAAGGGGTTGGGGAACGTTAGTCTGGACGGGAAGGAGGGAGGCTGGGTTTAGAGGCGAACAGGGCTGAAAGGAGATTGAGGGATTTTCTAAAAAGGCTGTAAGTAAGGAGAGTACTCGAGATGGAGGGAGACTTTGGAGGGCCTTGTAAGTGAGCAGGTCTTTGAGGCGATGGGGAGAGAGAATAGTTATGGGAGCACCGAAAGTGAGTTTGGAAGCTTCTTGTTGAAGTTTCTGTGCTGCAGCCAGGGCACGTAGACAAGGAGCCCAGCCCCTAATGGTTGGATCTAGTTGCTTAGAAAGATAAGCGACCGGGGCTAGCAGGGAGTCCTGTTTTTGTGCTAAGAGGCCTAAGGCCTGTCCTTGGTTTTCGTGAGAGTATAGTAGGAAGGGTTGTGTCAAGTTGGGTAGGTGGAGAGCAGGAGCGGAGAGGAGCTTGTCACATAAAGAGCAAAAGGGAGTAGCAGAAGACGTGGACAGAGGTTCCTGGGGGTCTCCCTTGGCTAGTTCATAGAGAGGTTTGGCTAAGAGAGAGAAGTTTGGGATCCAAGCCCTAAAATACCCAGCCAGTCCTAGGAAGGACAGGATTTCGGACTTGGTTTTAGGAATGGGCCAGGATGAAGGAACTGGAGGGGTCTGAGGAGGGGATTGAGATGGAAGCTCCAAGCTTAGAAAGTATATCTCTTCCTAGCAGAGGAACTGGGCATTGTGGGATAACTAAAAAGGAGTGTGAAAAGGAGTGGGGAGCGTTTTGTAATTGGCAAAATAGGAGGGGGGTTCTATGAGGGAGTATGCGTGTTCCCCCTACCCCGACAATAGGGGTTGAACTGGGTGTGGTAGGGCCTCGAAACTCCCTCAAGAGTGAAAAGGTGGCTCCAGTGTCCACTAAAAATGAGATAGGCTGACCGTCTACCACCAGACTAACCCTGGGCTCTGCTTTAGTGATAGTAAGAGTCGGGACAGGCCCAGGGCCCCATCAGTCATCGGCCAAGGCGATCACAGGAGGGGATTGTGGAGAGTGAAGATTCGTTGTTCCATCTCCCCTTCGGGTGGTGGGACAATCGGATCCCCAATGTCCCATCTGTTTGCATTTAGGACACGGCCGGGTGGGGGCCCGGGGCTGTGGACACGCACGCGACCAGTGGCCCTCCTTGCCGCATTTAAAGCACGCTCCGGGAGGTGTCCTTGTGGTAGGGTTGGCCTTTGTCTGTTTGGACACTAGTTGAGCCACCATCTGAAAGTCAGCCTGGCGTGCCTTATTACGGAGTTTTTCTTTTTCCTCCTCGCGGCCGTGAAAGACCTTAAAGGCAGTGGAAAGGATTTCGCTCTGAGGGGTTGCCGGGCCATGCTCTAGTTTTTTTAATTTTGTTTTTATGTCGGGGTAGGATTGGGCTAGAAAGAGGGTCATTAAGATATGTTTTCCTTCGTCCGTGTCTGGATCTAAGCTGGTGTACTGTCGGACGGCCTGTGTTAATCTGTCCAGAAAATCAGAGGGAGTTTCTTCCTTTCTCTGTATAATGTCTTGGACCTTCTGGAAATTAACTACTTTCCGGGCAGCCTTTTTTAGGCCCACTACCAGACAAGAGGCGAATCGGTCACGGGATTGGACACCTTGAACAGTATTATAGTCCCAGTTAGGATCTCTATCCGGAACTGCCTCGGGTCCAATGGGAAAGGTAGGGTCTGTTCGTCTAGTCTCGTTGGCGTGTGTTTGGGCAGCATCCCATACCCTATGGCGTTCCTCTGATAGGAGAGTATTGGCCAGGAGCATAAAAATGTCCTGATAAGTAAGGCTGTATGCTTGGAGCACCCATTGGAATTCTTTAATATAGGTGGTGGGGTCGGAGCTAAAGGAGCCTAGCTTTTTTTTTTTTTTTTCCGTTTGGGAGAGATCAGAAAGAGAAAAGGGCACATGGACACGGACTACCCCTTCTGCCCCTGCCACTTCCCGAAGTGGGGCCATTAAGGTGGGAGGATTGGAAGGGGTAGAAAGGGAGGGGGCCGGATGTGGGGGAGGGCCATGGGATCGTGTGTGTGGCGGGCTGAATGGAGGAGCGGAAGAGATATGAATTGGGGGAGGTGTGTTAGAGGCAGGTAGTGGTAGGGGTACAGCCAGATTTTGGGGCGGAGATCGATACGGAGGAGGCTCATCCGCGGGATCGAAGGTTTCGTTGGTAGCAGGCGGGGAGGAGGAGGAGGGAGGGGTGGGCGGAGATGGCTTTGGAGTGACGGCCAAGAGGAGTTGGGAGGGAGAGCATGAGGAGCAGAGAGCAGGGTGTTGAGATAGGAGACGGAAAGCTTGAACGTAGGGGATTTCTGCCCATTTGCCCAGGCGCTGGCAGTAATTGAAAAGATCATGGATGAGGTTAGAGTCAAGAGACCCCTCGGAAGGCCAAATGGACTGATTATCTAAGGGGTATTGCGGCCAATTTTGAGTACAGAGTCTGGTGAGGAGTTTAGGTTTGATATCTCCCTTTAAAGAGAGTGTGGAAAGGTTTCGTAAAAGGCATTGGAGAGGGGAGTCTGCGGCGGGGGAGGAAGAGGAGGCTCCCATAATGTTGGAGATACGAGGCAGGAAAAGAAGTCTCCGAACGGCGGGGGAACCTCCGCACAAATATATAGGGCGTCCCCTATATAATGTGGGGGTTCCGGAGGGTTCAGTAGAACCGGTTAGGAGACCTCCCAGAGGTCGTCACCCGTGGGAGGTTCCTAAATTGAGTCCAGGACTCAGGATTCGGAGAGTGCCGGTACCGGGCTTTAGGAGGAAGGCAAGGAGCCTGGAGGAAAAGTATAGGAGAAGGAGGGAGCCAGCCCCTTTCTACCCCGCGCAGGTGTTGTCCCTATAAATTGGTGTAGGGTAGGACAAGAGTCCACCGTAGTCTTGAAGACTGTGGTGGGGTGTATTCCCCCTCTCCTCGGTAACGTCAGGAGGCCGCCGGATGGTCACGGCTGGCTCTTCTGTTGTAGTAACTGGGGAGTATCCATCCCTAGAGGGGTTACTCACGGAATAGTCAGTTGGTCGGTGGTGACTGTGACGAGCCGGAGCCGGGTCAAATGGGCAGGGGAATTCCGGACTGGGTCGTTCTAGGTGGCGAACGGGAGACAAGGGGCCTAATGAAGGCACTCCTTGTCCCGGGTTTCGGCACCAATGAAAGAAAACCACCAGAACACGCGGTAATCCGAAATGAGAGAAAACCACCAAAACACGCAGTAATCCGAAAGGAAGGGAAATCACCAAAACACGCAGTAATCCGAAAGGAAGGGAATCACCAGGAATCGCAGGAACCCAAGACGAAAGAAATCACCAGGACGCACAGGAGTCCGAGAGGAATTCCAATTTATTAAATGGAGGAGCGAGCTTATATAGGGGGAGGATCCGGTTGGGGACGGCTAGTGTTCGTGTAGGGTATTGATTGGATTGTGGTAGGGGGGCTAGTGTTGATAGGTCTCTTGGACCTTCACTAAGATGGAGGGGGCTTTTGGCGCCGGCGGGCTTTTCACTAAGATGGAGGGGGCTTTTGGCGCCGGTGGGCTTTTCACTAAGATGGAGGGGGTGAAAAGTTAAGGGCCATTTTGTTCCAACAGGCTAGGTTTCAGCAGAGTCTGATCACTGTTGAAATGGAACTGTAATGCCCTGGTTTGGAACTCCACGAGCTAAGAAGGAAACTGACAGCGATGCAAGCACAAGAGGGAGTTTATTGACAAACTCGAGTTTGGACCCCAGTCGTTCACTGACACAGCAGTGGGTGAGAGGAGACCCGACGGAGGGCTTGGGACTGAATTTAAAGGGTAAAACCACAAGCCTGCCTCGCGTTGCTTGATTGGAGGGTTAGGGCTGACCTTTAAGGAGATTGGGTGATAGGTTGTTAGGGCCGCCCAAAAGAGGGCTGTGCGCAATCAGGGCCGGGTGCAGGAAGGGCTTATTGATTCATGGCTTTGGTCGGCTTGACTAGATGGCAGGGTGTTGTCCCTAATTGTTTTTCAGGGAATTTTTCTTCATTTCATCTGGAGTCTACATAGCAAAATGGAGTTACTCTAGTCCTTCAGAACCAAGCCTGCTCCTCAAATGGCTCCCTCTACAATCTCCTTTTTTGATGAAACTGGTAAAACTTAGCCTAAATGCCCAGTGCATTGTGGATCTCAGAATTTGTTTGTGCCTCCATCCAAAAAAATGAATATTTCATGACTTCTTTCTAGAGAGGACCTGGGTTATATTTACTTCCAGGCATTTATCTCATTGAAATGGAAACTATGTCCACACAAAAACGTGTGCACGAAAGTTTACAGCAGCTTTCTTTGTAATAGCAAACTATCAAAAATGATCAAAACGTCTAATAATAAGTCAATGGTTAGACAAGCTATGGTGAAATCATAGACAGAATTTCTATTAAGCAATAATACGAAATGAATTATTTACATGTGCAACAACTAGCAACTTTCTCAGATGTACTATGTAAAGTGAAGAAAGTCATTTTCAAAACATAACATGTGGTATGATTCCACTCATATCACATTCTGGAAACTACAGACGAGCGAGCAGACTGGCATTTGCAAAGGTCAGGTATGGTGGGGATGGGTCACTCTAAAGGCCTGGCACAGGGAGTCCTCTGAGGTCCTGGGGTAGTTTTACATCTTCGTCACAGGATTGGTTACACAAAAATACACCTACAAAGCTGGAGTGTTACCAGATTCTGCTGTAATTGCCAATCTCAAGGTCATAATAACATAAATTGACTTTTATGGTATACAAAATTAGAATATAATGATATTAAGGTGATGTGGAATGGAAAGTCGGCATGTGTGTCATGAGGTCAGGAGTAATAAACCTATGTTCCCATCCATTGTGAGGAGTCAATAATAAAGCCTACATGTGAGAAATGAAGAAGGAGAAATAGAAGCATGCTGTATGAGGTGTGACTGCAAAATCTAACATAATCAGTTAAGAGAGGTGAAAAAAATTACTTCCAGGAGGTGGAAAGTGGCGGGAGGTTAGGGAGACTGCAGTTTTCATATGTAGAACTTGTAGAATTACTTGACTCTCAAACTGTGTGCACAGGAAACTTTGATAAAGGTAGAAACCAATTCTAGGTACTTAATGTTGTAAGCATTGCAGGTAAGAAGAATTTCCATACTGTTAGCACTACTAATAAGAGTGTTATGCTCAAAACACAACTGTCATCCCAAATTGTAGTCAAAAGCAATGGCAACAATAATAATTTTTTTTAATTACATGAACTAGAAAGAGTAGCTCTATTAAGGATATATAAGATATATAAGAAAATTATGTAGGGAGGGAACCCTGTGATATAGTTAATGGAAAGTCATAAAAGAAAGCCTAAACATATAAACATTATCACACACATGAATGAAAACTCAGTGTTGAAAGATATGGATTTGCCGAAATTAATATATAAATTGAATGCAGTCAAATAATGATTCCTAAAGAGTTTTTTTTGAAACTTGACAAAGTGATTCTCAAGTGCATTTAGGCCAAGAGGCCCACACAGTTTTGAAAGCAGTGAAAGGTGGGAAGAGATTCCCAAAAGAGGTATGTGTTAGGTCCAGCCAGATGCCTGCCTGGAGACTCCCCCACCTTGATACCAGGAACCCAGACCTTCTGAATAGGGCCCCCCCTAAAGCTCTAGGAGCCACCACCCTAATCCGGAGGCTCAATTAGCATTTGATTAACATTCCCCACCCTATACCCCTACCCCCACATAGCCCCATAAAAACTGTGCCCTCCCACCCCAGGGTGTGACTTCTCTGGCACCTCTACTCTGGAGGAGAGCACCTAGCCCAGGGGCCCTCTCCCAATAAATGCTTGCTTTGAAAACTTCTTGGTGTGTCACGTGCTTGCCTTACAGTATGAAAGCATATTATAAAGCTATCGTAATTAAAACCAGGTAGTTCTGACAAAAAGAAAGAGACAAGTAGCTCAATGGCACTGAGTGTTCATAAAAAGAATCAATATTTAAGGAAACTCGATATGTAGTAAGGGGGCGGCGTGGTTCATCCGGTGTGGGATTATTTATCCTTGGGGAAGAGAAAGAAAAGATCTTGATAACACACACACACACACACACACACACACACACACACACACACACACTCACATACACGTGTGCAAACACACCCCTACCCCAGGAAAATGTGTCTCAATCAAATTCAAAAAGGGAAAGAGCAAAACTTAATGAAGAATCGAAAACAATTTTAATACAACAAAAGCTCCTGAGTGATATCAACACTGCTACTCTGTGCCACTCTGGAGGAAAAGAAGTCTCTCTCCTATATGTGCCAAAGAAACAAAGTTTCGTTGCTCTAAAGTCACAGTAGCATATCAGATAAAGCTTCAATATCTGCCATGAGCGAATCAATCGATGGTAGCATTTTCGTACATTGGAAATCTCTGTGGAGCAGTGGAAAATGAATAAGATGGACCCACCTATTTGAACACGAATACATCCCACGAGCAGTGTCAAACACGGAAAGTAAAGTTCCAGAACGCCTTATGCAATGGAATGGCATTTACACGGAAATAAGCCATGTGATATCGAATGTGACTTAAGGATTTATGCAGATGTCACAACAGTATGTAATGTTAACATTTTGCAAAGGTCTCCTGATCGGTCCACGGAGATGTTTCAAATCACCCTTTCTGTGTGACCGGAAAGAAATCTGCTTGTTCACTCAGCGATTCCAAGTCTGGGCGTGTGAACCCAAATCCCTCTCGCAGAAGCTCTGGATCCAAGGAAAGCCTCCTCTGGAAGCCAGGGCTGCTCTCCGCCAGGGCAGGGTGGGCGCCTGCTTTCTCGGCCTTCTCGACCCTCTTTTCGGGGGAGGCCGGGCGGGCCCGAGGACTCGGATGGGTCCCTGCGGGGGGAGAGCGCGGGCCCTTCCCAGCCGCGGGACGCGGTCAGCACCCGCGCCCGCTCGGCGCTCGCAGAGGCGCTCGCGCCCCGTTGCGTTTCGCGGATGTGGGCGCAGGTGCCCCGCACGGGCGTCCTCCCCCCGCGAAGCCCGCTCAGGACCGTCCGCCCCGCAGGGACTCCCGGGGGCGGCGGAGGACGCCTGTGGCTCCGCCAGGGGCGGGACCCGCCCCCGTCCCCGTGCCCGGGAGGCCCGCGGTCCTCCCTCTATCAGATGGAGTCCGGACGTGTGGCCGGGCCGGGACCCCTCGTCTCCGAACACGACGGCACAGGGTCGCCTGTGGCCGCCCACGGGAGCTGAGGCGCGTCCCCACGCCGCATCCTCAGCCCCCCTCCGCCCCCGGGACCCCCCACCGGGCCGGAAGGCGGGGCGGGCCCGGCCGAGGCCCCGCGGGGCCCTCTGGGCGCGGAGCGCAGGGCGGGGGGCGCCCCCCCCCCCGGGACCGAACGGCCGCGACCGCCCCGGGCCGGAGCCTCGTCCCTTCCGTCGGGCCGGGGCCTGGCTCCGAGGCTGGCCGGGGCGGCCCGCGGGGGCGTCTCCACGGAGCGAGGGCCGGCTCCGGGCGCCCAGGGGCTCGCCCTGCAACGCGAGGGCCCCGGAGCGCGTCCTGGCCTCGGGGGGAGGCGAGCACAGGCCACGCGGCCAGCGGGAGCGCGGGGCAAAGGTCACGCGAGAAACGTGCGCGACGCGTGGGTCCGGACATCCCTGAGTCCCCTTGGCCAGAGCCCACCCCTGACCCGGCTTCGTGGTCAGAGGGAAGGAGCGTCGGAAGGGGGAGGGCAGAGAGCACGGGGGCGGCGCAGTGGGGGCTGGCAGAGTGCAGGGCAGGGTCTAGGTCACCTGCAGATCCTCGCAGCCTCTTCTCCGGACTTGACCTCCTTGGAGAGGAAAGGGGACAGTGTATCTCAGGGCACAAGAGCGTGGGGGAAATCATTCACTCACTCACTCCCTCACTCACTCACGTATTAAATCCACAAATATTTACGGAGCTTTTACTAGGCAGCAGGCACCCTGCTTGGCCTGGGGTCATCGTGCAGATTAGAAAGAAGTGAAGCCCTTACTCAATACACCCCAACACCTCTTTTTGAGATCGGAGCTCCCCCTCGTACCCACACTCATCTTGCCACTAGTGAGCACCTCCAAGTCCCTCAGACAGGTTCTATTGGTTGGTTTTGATGGTATCTTATTCATTCAAAGATTCATCATGCGAAAACTGAAATGTGCAGCAGTTAATGGGCAGACTTCAGTTTAGGGTCAAAGCTTTTTCCCTCCTCCACACCTTAGACCCCACCTCCAGTGTCCCAAGACACCGAATTGAAAAACTTTCACACTCTAGGGCACTACACAAGGCTTAAGATTTGGCAGCCTCTGAGAATTCTGAGATGTTTAGAGCTAATAAGTGTTCACACCTTCTCTTGAGGCTCTCAGGCTTGTAGCACCTTACGACATTGGGGATGTGTCTTGGATCCTTTAGCCAACCCATGACGATGGCCTTTCCTTCCTTTTTAAAGACTAAGGCCTGCCCTCAACTCACCTGTTAAAGATCCCGCCACCTGCAGATATCAGTGATTTGAACGTCATTGACAGCAGCACCTTGAAGCCCAGGGGAAACAGCACGAAGATGAGAGTGGGTACCTCTGGATCTAAATACCAATGGGCAGAAGGAGCCCTTAACCGGGGCCCTGTGGGTTTAAGTACTTCAGTCTGTTCAGAAGACAGAGATGGCCCAGCTGCTCACAGGACTGGAGGTGAGCTTGCTTGGACTCCCAGTGGGCTTTTAGGATGCATGGGCTGCTGTGGAAGTATGATTTTGTGGTGAGCTCACCAAACTGGCTCTATCTGTTTTTACATCTAATTGCCCATGTTTCTGTGTGTGTGTGTGTGACAGATTTAGTCTGTGAATCTCTCTCACTGTAATATAGGATTTAGTGGTAAGGTTGTGAGGGAAGAAATCTAGAGCTTTGTCCTATCTCAGCTATAGAGGGTACCAATTCTCATCTCCAAGCGTATGGTCAACTTGGTGTAGAGTTTGAAATAATAGTGTAGGTTCAGTTTTTATTTTGGCAATTTAAAATTTTACTGATTACTGTAAAGGAGCAACTATATCATTTACTCTCATGATCATGTTATAAGGGAATCAAAAGCCTTAATGCTGGAAACAGATAATAAAAAATAATCTTTTACATGTAATAGGTATAGCTTATCTGCTCAGTTTTATTAAGATATAATTGACACATAGTCATAGGCATATCTTTTTTTTTTACTTTTTTCAATTTATTTATTTTAATTAGTTTCAAGTATATACTGCATTGCTCAGGCATCTATATAGTTTGTAAAATGATCCCCCCTATTGCTCCCTCCCTTCTGTGACCCTCCACCTATGCCGTGCTCCCTCCCTCGTGACCATCCATCAGCTACTGATTTGTACTTCTTTAACCCTTCACCCTATTCTCCCAGCCTTTCAAAACCCTCTCCCCTCTGTCCAGCACTAAATTATCCACTGTATTTGTAGATTTGTTTTTGATTAGTTTGTTCTTTCATTCCTTAGAGTTCGTATAAGTGATATCATGTAGTGTTTATCTTTCTCTGTCTGACTTGAATACGTCTAGGTCCATCAGAGCAATATCTTTTGCCATCCCCTTCCTTTCAGTCTGTGTGCCTTTTACTCTGAAGTGAGTCTCTTACAGGAAACATGTAGGGATCTTGTTTCCTTTCCATTCATCCACTCGGTCTTTTAGTTGGAACATTTAATTCTTTTCCATTGAGGTAATTATTGATAAGAATGTAGTTGCTTCCATTCTATATTCCTGTTTTGTATACATGTTTTCCTTCTTAACGAAGTCCTTCCAACATTTCCTGAAACATTGGCTTGGTAGTGATAAATTCCTTTAGTTACTTTTGTCTGGGAAGCTCTTTCTCTGTCCTTCGACTCTAAAGGCGAACTTTGCTGAATACAGTATTCTTGGTTTTAGATCCTGGATCTTCCTCACGTTAAATAGTGTTTGCCAAGCCCTTCTGTCCTGCATAGCTTCTTTTCATAAATCATGTGTGAGTCTTATGGGTGTTCCCGTAAGGAAACTGTTTTTCTCTTGCTGTTTTAAATATTCCTTCTTTGTGTGTAACCTTTGGCATTTTAGTTGTGTGTCTTATTGTGATCCTCTTTAGCTCACTGGTTTTGGGGATTTTCTGAGCTTCCTGGGGTTTTATGTTCATTCCCTTCACCAGATTAGGGAAATTTCTATCATGATTTCTTCAAACAGCTGCTCAACATCTTGATTTTTTCAGGTACGTCAATCAGATGGATATTTGGAGCCTTAATTGAGTCCCATATGCTCCTTCAATTATTATGACAGTCTTAGCATCTTCTCTCTTGCCATTCTGATTGTGTGACCTTGGCTTTCCCATCCTCTAGATAGAGCATTTGATCCTTTTCTTTATTCACTTTGTTTATTCCATTTAATATACTTCTCATCTCCAATAATGTGTTCTATATTTCAGGCTGGTTCCCTTTTACAATTTCTATTTCTGTTTTTATGTTTTATATCTCTTTTTGGAGCTATCACAGAATTTATCTACACTTTTCAAAAGTTCACTGAGCACCTTTATAACCAGTGTTTTGAACTCTGAATGTTAGATTACTTGACTCCATCATACCTAGGACTCTGTTCTGTTCTCTCATATGGTTTCTACTTCTTTGTCTTCCTATTTTTACTGCCTTTCTGTGTCTGTTTATATGTACTAAGCAAAGCTCCAAAGTCTCCCGATATTATTAGTGTGGATTTGTGAAGTAGGTGTTCAGTGGCACAGTCCTGAGAGGGGCTCAGCTGCAGGCCAAATTTAGCCCAAGCCCTTCGCCCTCAGGGCCACCTGTTAAGATTCAGCAAGCAATCCTCAGATGCTGTGCTTATAGCTGCCTCAAAAGGCCACACCAGAAACCGAGGCTGCCTGCAGTGTGAGTGTAGGTGCTGCTCAGCAGGGAACACCTGACTTGCAGAAGATATACCTGAATGTGGCTTGGGTGGGGCTGCGAGTTGGGGAGGTGGGGTTTCAGGGAATCCTCTGGGCTGAGCAGTCACTGTCGCCCAGTTTGATGACATCTGAACTATGGTGGCCTCTGTGTCGGGTGCACTGGGAGTGGGGAGGGCTCAACAGGGAACAGTTAATACCATTGGCACATCTGTGCAGAGTGAGTCTCCCCTGGCCTTCACTCCGACAGTGTCTCCCTGTAAGTCTTGGTGTCCCCTGCACGCAGCTGAATCGGCACTGGAGCTCAGAGTGAGCAGAGCAAGCAGGTCCATCACCACAAAGATCTGCTCGTGGATGTGGCCCTTTGAAGTGGCGTTTGCTGCTGCCGTTGCTGCAGCCTCTGTCTCACTCAGCCACTCAAGAACCGGCTGCCCCGCATCCTCGCCCCGTCCTACAATCTGCCATTTCAGGGTGATTTCTTGGACTTCTCCGTAGTTCATCAAGGTCCCAGGTGGCTTTTCCTTGCTGCTGCTCCTTGTTTTTGTCACAACTTTGCTTTGGTTGTCAGAGGGATGAACAGAGCCTCTATTACCTATGCCTTCTTTCCCCTCTAACATTGTATATTAGGTTAAGTGTACAGCGTAATAGTTTGACCTGTGCTAGATAGCAACGTGATTACCACAATAAGTATGTGACTGTTCATCTTCTCACATAAATCATTTTTTTCTTATGAGATCTGTTAAAGTTTCTTCTTCTAGCAATTTTCGAATACACAACACAATATTGTTAACTATAGCCACCATGTTGTACATTACATTCAGGAACTTATTTAGGTATTACTAAAGGTTTATACATTTGACCGCCTTCACCTATTTCCTCAGGCCCCACTCGATCCTTGTGGCAATTAGGAATCTATTCTCTGTATCTATGTTTTTGTTTTTGTTTTTCTTTTTAAGATTCAACAAATAAGTGAGAACACACATTATTTATTTTTCCCTGTGTGACTTATTTCACTTGGCATAATGCCCTCAAGTTCCATCCATGTTGCAGCAAAATGCAGGTTTTCATTCCCTTTTATAGCTGAATAATATTCCACTGTGTGTGTGTGTGTGTGTGTATCACATCACATTTTCTTTATCCATTGCATTCATTCACTGATGCTTTATGTCTTGGCATTAGAAAAACATGATATGGTAAATATAGAAGCACAGATATCCTTTGAGACAGTGATTATACATCCTTTGGATATAGACCCAGACGTGGCATTGTAGGGTCACATATGATAGTTCTATTTTTCATTATTGGAGGAACCTCCATCCTGTTTTCCCAAGTGGCTACCCCAGTGCTACGATTAGATAAACTCTACTGTCCACCTTTGAACTCCTTGATCCTGTCTTCTGCTTCCTCTCGACGGCTGCAAAAAACTCTTGTACTGAATTTTTCATTACAGTGAGTATATATTTACCTCTGTGAATTCTGTTTGAAACTTTCTCATATTTGCTATCGCTTTGTTAAAATTCTCCAAGCCAGGTAAGCACCTTAATAAACATTTAAAAACTCCATCTGGTAAAAAACTTACTTCCATTTCATTAAGGCGCATTTTGGGGTTTTTTCTCATTGTTTTGTTTGGAACACATTCCTCCATTTCTTCCTTTTCCTCAACATTTTGTGTAGGTTCTCTCACCTTAGATAGAACAGCTAGTTCTTTCCGTCTCCATGCAGTGGTCTCCTTTAGGAAATGAATCTTATCGTTCAAGCCTGTTCTAGCTCTCGGTTGTCTCTCCAAACTTGTGATTGTCCAACTGCCTTCTTTGTTCTTAGCAGCTCCCAGTACTTGAGGAGACATTTCAGTGCCCCAAAGTTAGGATCTCAGTCAGCATCTACCTGCAGGCTGACTGGAAGCAGCTTGTTAGATGTGCACATAGATCCCTTCAGGGAAGGGCTGGGAGATGGGTGTTTCTGGTTGCTGTCTCTGAGCTAAACGATGGGAAACAGGTAAGAGCAGTTTTCTGTTTGCCACAGGCCTGTGGGCTCCAGTAACACAAGCCCACTGGCCACCAGAGACAGGAGATCAATGGTAGCATCCCCTGAGAAGCAGCCACAAAGGCTGTGCTGCCAATCATGTGCACTAGCTTTCTTCAGGGAAAGACCAGTGACCTGGAGTGCAGCAGAGGGAGAATTAGAGGTGATTCTGCTCTGGAGAGGACTGTGGGCCCCTCGATTTGTGTTAAATTAGGAGCCTGGTCCTCATTTAGCTTTGAGGAAAAGCACCTAGGCTTCTTGCAGGGAAAAAGCCTGGGAGCTGGACATTTCTCTCTGCTTACTCAGTGTAAAGTCCTGGGGTGGGGGTAGCTAAGGTGAGTCCTCCCAGCCTGTTGAGACCTGCTTCTTTGTTTGCTGTAGTCCTGTGGGTCTTGTTGACTCAAGCTCCAGGGACTTTCAGAGTTACTAAGCCTCCTAATGAGGAGGTTTAAAATTTGGAGTGCTCGATGTTGGGTCCAGGTCCTTCTCTCTTTGAGGAGAAACTGGGTGTTGTGAGTTCTTTCTGCATTGTCCCTGAGCTGGGGGTGGGTTTATGCTGACGTCATGTTTCAGTTTTTTTCAGTTAGTTTAGATGTATATTTTTCTATTATTTGTTCAATGTGTGGGAGTCACTCAGTGACTTTCTGGATTACTTTCTGAGGGCATTGTTTCATTAGTAGCTGTGGATTCACTAGTCTCTAGGCAAAGGTGAGTTCAGGTTTCTCCTCGGTTACCATGTTAAACACGGCTAGTTTTGCTTTTTAAAAAACCCTCAGTTTTCTCAGGCTTTGATGTTACCCGTGATGTCATTGAGTTTGATACCCATCATACACAGAGAAGTCCAAATTACAGGCAGTAGGATTACCTTAAAAAGAAAAAAAAAAGATTTATTTTTCAGCAGCCAATTCAGAAGACTGAACAAACTCAGGTCAGTCTTCCAAAATCAAGACTTAAAACAAATTTTAAAAATTCTGATTCTGCAGTCTTCATTGGACAATCTTGGAACTCAGTCATTTAAGACAAATATGGGGAAGGTGAGAGAAAGTATAAAGGAATTCCAAGTTGGCAGAGTTGGAGTGGGTGAGATCTAGGTGTGGCTGGCCAAGTGCAAGTTCCCAGACAGCCCTCACTGTTGAATACTGCTGAGAGGCCTGGACACAAAGGTCCTGGCCAGGGGCGAGTTTGGTCTGTCGACCATCAGGGTTAGTTGTAATGCATTTCATTAGCTGGCTTTCTGAGCCTGCATAAAGCTCTAGGACCAGTCTGATCCAGCTGGTCTGGTAGTCTCAGAAGCACTATGGGGAGGCCCGCTGTTATCTCCTGAAACGGAAAAACAACCTCAGAGAAAACATCCCGTTAGGACCCAGTTTCTATTACTATAGGATTTGTTCCATTCCCCCCTCATTCTAGCAAGAGTGTGCCCTTCGTTGAAGGAAATGTTGCTCTTGCTGTCTTTAAAAAGATTCTTGGATCCAGTTGCCATCCTATAAGGTTGGGCATTTTCCCATCAAAGTTTGAACACATCTTCAGGCAGCCAGGCCACTGGAACAACATTCAGTGTCATTACTTCACAGTGCTGGAAATACACAGATAGTCTAAGTTCCTCAATAAGCAAAGAAACAAAAGAATCTGCCTCAGACACAATCTTATTCCATACTCTGTGTGCTTTCATACATGGCTCTCTCTTTTAAAGCCACCAGAGGAAAAAATAGACGTAGAGAATGTTCGCGAGTTCCCCACGATGACGTAGCTAGTATGTGTTTTCCAGCTTCTGACACAAGTCTCTCTGCCTGCAAGAGCTCAGATAGGAAACATCTCTACTGTGAGTTGGGTGAAGAACTTTAAACACATCCACATCTGGACTCAGTGTCTGATGGATCACAGGATTATACGATCTTTAAGAGACCATATCATCAACAGATTCCTATACTTAGAAATTGTCAGTCAACAAAATTAAAAAAAAAAAGAAATCGTACTGTATTTTTCAAGAGGAAAATATTTTCAGATAGTCCACTAGCTACTATAAATACTATTTCACAGAAGAAAGGAAAGTCTAATACCAGGAAATAAAAAATGAGAAAATTTATTTCTTCATTCATTTAAACATTAATTGAATGTCTATCTTGAAAAATCACTTAAAATCTCTGGAAATAATCCTAAAAGCATACTTGAAGTGAAAAAAAAAATAACACGTATTCAAGAAAATCTACTAAAACTAAGCAACAAAACTGAGAGTCTATGGTTCTGCAAACTCTACTCCACACTGGGAAGCCCAGAACACAGGGCTCTCCCCTGTCCCAGCTCACAGCTGAAATTTGTTCAGAATTTCAGCTTCCTTAAATTACTGTTTTTATCTATATAATACCCTCAATGAGCAACTAAAACATAAAAAAAAAAAAGATATATTCATTACTGACCCAACGCCAAACTTAATGTTGCATCTTGCTGTATCAGTTTTAAAACTTGTTCCCAGTATTGCTCTCTTTTCTTCTGGCTCTCAAGTCAATGGTAATTGGTAAAGGTTTGAATGAGTTTAATGTCACAGTCCCTTCCATGACCTCAATTCTCAAAAGTCCATTTTTTCCCTACTATCACATTTAATTCATATGTATGGGATTACACAGCAGCTGACAATTTGGGATTCTTTGTGTATGCGTGTGATTCTGAGAGGACCAGGGTGAAGACGCAGGTCTAGGGCATCAAGGCCCATGATAAGGAGTAGCAGGAGTCTGTGGGCAGGAGATCTGGGTGGCTGGAGGCATTCTGAGCAGAGGCCGTGGAAGCTTTAGTCACCATCTTCTTAAACACTGGGTCTGTCATGGAAGGGTCAGGCAGCAGAGATGATGGTGGAATGAATGCAGCAGAAGAGGAAGAAGGGAGTTGTTGGCAATGTGTCCACATTTGATATTATCTCATCATCATTCCAGCAATGTTCTCTGCATGTCTCTTATGTCCCCAAGCTTTCTTCTTTCTAGGGTTTCTGTAGTAAGAGGACATGCAGTCGCTGAGATAGAAATCTGCCACCCTGGCCTTCCTCCCTAGGCCCTGATCACCCTTCTCCACTCCTTCCAAACTGTCCCACAGAAGGTCAGAGCTTGAACAGCCCTCAGAGCAGCTGATCCCAGACTTTGAGGCATTGCTCTAAAATGTCAATTCCTGTTGACCCAAGGAGTCTGAGCAATCAACCAATCAAGAGGAGGTTTCCAAAGGAACCACCCCTCATTCAGCCCTTTCTTCCCACTTCCACCACAGAAGGCCAAAATCTCTGTGGACACCCTTTAAAATTCTTGTTCCAGCCCCCTCCTACAGGACCCCACACACTTCCTGGTAGTTTGAAACCTCTTAGAGCAGCTGTCCCCAACATCTTTGGCCCCAGGGACCTGTGTTCCTGTGAGAATCTGATGCCTGATGATCAGAGATGGAGCTGGGGTGGTGAGAGTAGTGCTGGGAGCAGCTGCAGATACAGATGAAGCTTCGATCGCTCACCCACCACTCCCCTCCTGCTGTGCAGCCCAGTTGCTTATAGACCATGTACTGGTACTGGTCCACGGGCCAGACGTTGAGAATCCCTGTCTTGGGGATAAGCTGAGACCTCTGAGGGTATTGAGAGAGGTGTGTCACCTTCCCTTAGCTCCACATGGACCCTGACTTTTGTTACTGTGGACTGTCACCCCTGCTGACCTCACTCCTTTGGTATAGACTTTGGCCTGCCTTCCCTGCCCCAACTTACAGTCAGGCTCTCCACTCTTTTGAGGACATATATGGTAAAAAAAGCAACTGCCAGCAGCATCTTGATGCCTAGGAGGAGACCTAGGACTAGAGGAGTAGAGAGTCCTGGGCCTGGAAATCAGGAGACAGCAAAAGCAGTTAGAGGGGTCACACAGGATACCATTCCAAGAGGCCTCCACTTACCCCACTTAGGCTGTATGCTATCATCAATACTTTGAAGCTTTTGCACCTGTTCAGGGCTCAGACTCATGACAAAAATCAGGGTAAAGAGAATTAGCCCAGGACTTAATAGAATAATAGCAGAGTACAGAGGAGTTGGAATTCTCTACCTCAATGGGCCTGCTCTGCCTAAATAGGGAGGGCCCTAGTGGGGAAGAATGGGCCCTGAGGTGCAGGATCGAATATATGGATCAAGGCACTCAAAAGTCTTTAGTCCACTTCTGGACTACCGTTTCCAGCCTTAGTGCTTAGCAAGCATGCTAGTTCATGCACCCTGAGAGGACCAGCAAATAAGAGCCTGGTCGGAACTCAGCAGTAGCCAGGACTCAAATCAAACCCAAGTCAGTGCAGACAGGATGACGGAGACTCATATCTTCTGCTTTCCTGTCCAGTATAACTCTAACCTCTGGATGTTACACCAGGGACAAGCAGAGGAGGACTCTGAGAGGCAGAAGAGGAAGACACACTGGCTAGGGGCCTGAGGACTGGAGGAACGTCCCAGCATTGAAGGGTTGTAGGTTCTACTCTCCTAACTCCCCAGGCACAGAAGGTGACCCAGGTTTGGCATTAGGAAAAGGAAAGTCTACAAACAGTAATTCAAGCTCCCATCCAGAGAAATATGAAAAGGGGGAAATAAATCAACCCCAAAAAGGAAGGTAGGAAATTTAAAATAAAGAGAAAAAGGAAAGTTACTGAAAACAGAAAAACGATAGAGAAAATCACTGGAAGAAAGCAGATTCCTCAAAAGGATCAATAAAAATTGAAAAACTTTTTCCAAGACTGATGGGAAAAAAACGGGAAATGACACATTTCCAATATCAGGAATGGAAGAGGAACAACACCGCAGACCCCGCCGATATCAACACATTAATGCGGAACTCTTATGACCATCTCTACGGGCATTTGACAACACAGAGAAAATGAACCCAATTTATCGAAAAGCACAGCCTATCACAATTTACGTGAAGTAAAATGAGTAAGGTGAAGAGCTCTAAAGTATTTGAAACCTTTTTCAAATCTAGAAAAAGATGCTTGAATTCCAAGGGATTTCACATGAGATTCTACCAAGCTATTACAGCTGAATTTAAACAAATTTTGGTGCACCCAAAAAGCGCTATCAATGAAATTTGGGAATATTTGTCTATATACTTCATTTTAAATGATATCCGGAAATTCATGTCAGTTGTATTAACTGTATAATTGTATTGGTTTGTAGAAAAACCAATGTCCTTTATCATTGACCACATGATTAAGGACTCCTTTTTCAACAGGATGTGCATACGTGACTAAGTTAATAGTGAACCCATTTATGCAACATCTGATACCTCCTATTATCAGGAAATTCCTTGTCCTCCTCTTCCTACGTTTGCTCTTCCAGCAGGCAGAGACATGGACACTAGGTGAACTAAGTGACCAGGCCAACTTTACAGCACCACACACAGATTGGGAGGAATGTAGGCCTTACCAAGGTTTTCTGTGGTAAAGACTCGTGGAATCCTGACTTGACCCCATCCTGATGTTACAGGAGAGAGAAATCAGACATATTTTGTTCACAAAAAGGGTGTCTGTAGCTCCTTGGGTCAATGCCCAGCTGACAGGGAGTGTGTCTCTAATGAGCACATATTCTATGTTCAGATCGGTGGACCCCGGTTCTCAGATTCACCTTGATTGGTTATGGCCGGTCGCCTGCTGTGCTGGCAAGAAGTCTTCACATCCCACTATTGCTCTGTGAGTTCCCTCTGTAAAACTCCGAAACTCACAGGCTCGTCAAGCAGGAAAGATCTTAGATGAACTGAAAATTTCAAATGGAAAATGTGCGGGGAGCGATTGTGATTATTACTGGTTCATTGTCATAAATCAGGGGACCAAGGAGGTCCATGCTGTGGCCAGTCACTATCACCTGATGGACCACATGGCAAAGTCTAGCATAGAATAGAGACTAGGCCGAGATCAGAAAGAGCGAGAAGGCCGGCTGGGCAGACATGGAAGAACGAACAATATAACTGTTCAGTAAAGAGAGCACGAGACAGGACACTGTGAACAGATGATCTCTCCCTCTCCCCTCTTTCTCTATTTTGAATCGATGTCAGGGCATCTGTAAGGATGTGTACCAAACTCTTCCTAGTGGTCACTCTGGGAGTGTGGGGAGCTCACCTCAAAATTCCACACTCTATTTTTTGACTTCTAGATAATTCTATAACAAGCATGAATTAGTACTATTAATATTGAAAAAAGATAAAAATTTAAAAGCCAGCTCAGTTGGGGTGGAGGTCTCACCAGTGTTCACATCTGTCCTGTGGTCCTGCTGGTAAGCAGACGCCTCTATAGCACGGCTTTCGGTGACTGCAGGCTGCCCATCGTGCTCCACCTGGCAGGTGAGCATCACATTCTCCCTATGGGCAGATAAATTCACCAGGAGCCAGCTCATCCGGTTAAAGGTTCCGTCCTTATTCTCTGTGGGGGCCAAGGCTGTTTCTGTTCGGGACACCTTCCCATTCTCCAACCAGGTCAGCTGTAGGCGCTTGGGGTAGAACTTCTTCGCCTGACAGGTGATGTTCACCTGGTTCTCTGACACCAGGAGCTGGGTAACATCCACGGTGGGTGGAACTGAAACAGCACAGTACAGAGGCTCTGACCTCGTGGAACAGACAGATCACAGGGGCGGGGGCTCCATAACTTAGCTCCCCCCACCACAGCAAGGGGGTTACCCAGGACACTGCTAGGCATGCGGCAGGCCCTCAGACACTGAGAATGACTTTTGCATAGGAATAAAATCACTACAGACAGTGCCCTGCACACAGTAGGTGCTCAAGGACCAGTAGCTTCTATTAGGGTAATGTGACAAAACCAACAAACAGCCCCTGGCATGCAGTGGGAACATACTAACTGTAGCAAAATAAATGAAATTCCCAAGAACACAGGGGCTTGGCTTACAGTAGGTGCTCCACTATTGGAGTTGCTATTGTAAAGTAAATGCAACTACCTACAGAGTGGTAGGCGTTCACTTGGCAGTTGTCAATAAACAGTTGTAAGTGACAGCACATCCAGGTGCCCGTTGATGGAAAGGAGTGTCGGGAATTAGATTCTAGGCAATTCCAGGCCTGAAGGAAAGAGCTGGAGGGGGAGCAAGCCTGGAGGGTAAGAGCCAGGCGTGTGCTGGGGCAGGTAGTGAGGGGCATCTACCTCGGATGGTCTCAGATAGGTTGACAGTCCCACGAAGAGGAGGGCCCCCCTGCAGGGTGACATGGTCCACCTGGCAGATGACCTGGGAGCGAACATCTCCCGGGACCAGCAACACCTTAGCTGTGCTGGAGAGGCTGTAGGAAGAGCTGTTTCCCTCTGGGTCCACGATGGTCTGGGAGGCTGGGATCTCATTTCCATCTTTGAACCATTTCAGGTTGATGTTTCTGGGTGAGAAGCCGTGAGACTCGCAGGTGAAGTTCACTGTGTGCCCAGGCTGCGCCCTCACCATGGGGCCCGATACCACTGGGGGAGAGGGTTTGGCTACAAAAGGAGCATAATAAGCAATGAACGTGTTTGTGACGATCACCACTGAGGATAGGCATGCGACACTGTTAAGGACCTTCTCATGTATTATTTTTTAATCCCTCTAATAATGCTGGGAGGCCGGTATTGTCATGCTCTCTTACAAAGGAGGACACACAGGTCCCCAGAGGTGAACTCTGAGTGAGGGGCAGTGCAGACAGAGAATGTTAGCCCTCAGTTCAAAGTCTAGTTTCTTTATGGGCGATTCCCACATATCTGGCCACAGGAACAAAATTACTGATTGGTCTCACTCTTCCTAGTAACACTTCCCCGCTGGTCTCCAATGGCTCACAGACTCCTGAACATTAATTAGCGTGATTATCACCACTTCACAGATGGGAAACCTGAGAAATGGTGGGAAAGTGAGACTTGCCAAGACCCCACTGTGTTGGGATGACAACAACATCACTGACTGGGGGTCTGATCTCTCACCGGGCTCACTGTATTCACGAAGCATTCTAAAGGTTGGTGGGGTCACCCGATGTCTCAGGTGAGTAACCAGAGGGCTAGCATGGGGAACGTTCATGTTCATGAACAAGGCAAGTGGCCCAAGTCATGGGCCCAGAACTGACCACCATCCTCCCCTTTTCTCTGTGAGATTCCAGCTTTTGAGAAATGATAAGAGATTCACCTCTGATTTCCCAGGTTTGGCGACCCGGTAGAAATTATCAGAAGCTGTGGGCTCCTACAGCTGAGTCTAGAACATGAACGCTTGCTCATGAGGGGCCTCGGGCAGCCTCTGGCAAATGCTTCCCCTTCTCATCCTCAGTCTGTGGATCAGGAACTGGCATTCACGGTGTTGCTGGGGTTGCGGTGGGCCCTCTCTGCTCTATCAGGCCACTGTCCCCAGGGTGCTCCTGCAGACTGCTCAGTGAAGCACAAACATCATAGCAGCAGGGACAGGGGAAAGCTACTGAATCTTTAAAGATTTTTGAATTAAAGTATATTTGGCATTGCTTATTCTATTACTTTATGGGTACAACACAGTGATTAGACATTTATGTGCTGCACAATGTGATCACCATGGCAAGTCTCGTAACGGTCATGATGCAAAGTTACTAGGATATGACCGATCACATTCCCTGTGCTATGCCCTACACCCCTGTGGCTTATTTATTTATAAACGGAGGTTTGTACCTGTTATTCTCCTTCACCTTTTTCACTCGTTACTGAACACCTCTCCTCTCTGGCAACCATCAGTTTGATCTGTTTCAGAGTCTGTTTTCCTTTTTTTGTTTCATTTGCTCATTTGCTTTGTTTAGTTTTAGATTCCTCATACAAGTGAAATCTTATGTTATTTCTCTTTCTCTGTTGAACTCCTTTCACTTAGCCTAATACACTCTAGGTTCATCTATGTTTTTGCAAATGGCAAGACTACATGCTTATGGTTGAGTCTTGGCTCCCCTACCGCCAGGCTAGTAAGGTCCCCTATATCGTGTCCTCATCTGTAAAAATGAGCAACAGCTGTCCTCACAGCACTGGTTATGAGAGTCAATTCCATGAGAAAGATGCAGCATCTGTCATGCTGCTACTCCCTGCTCCTGCCACCCTCTGCTTTCTCATCCAGAGCATCATCTGGGCTGGTTACTTGGGGAAGAGGAACAAGGACTTAATCATGGGGAGCCAATCTGAGTAGTGATAGAGTCACTTACTGGCTGTGATTGCCTAGGAAAGGGATGTCACTAAGAGAACTGTGGTAATACCTGCAAACTTGATATCTAGACACGTTCCCTGTTGATTGCTACCACCCCCAGGAGAGAAATTTGGCAAGATCCACATAAATTACACTGGATACACCCTCTGACCTACCAATGCTTCTACTAGTGGGATCTCCCTCACCAGTAGAGCGACACATGGATGAGATCATGTTCTGCACCACTGTTTCAATAGCTGAGGTTAAGAATAACATATTCATCCACAGAAAAGAGTCAATGAACGATGCAATCTCCTTCCCCTGGAGTGTATGCAGCTGGGGAACAATGAGCAGCTCTAGGTGCTGATATGGATACTTGGTTAGGGTGATATGGCTGAAGGCGGGAACAGGTTCCCAATCACCTCAAGTCTCAAAGTGTAATGTGAGGCACATCTGAACCTAGAAGGAACCAATGAAAGGATAAGTGTGCCTTGCTGTTGAATGATTCTGTGTAACGGCTTTTATTCTGCAGGTACCATGAGCCAAGCTTTTCCACAGAGAGTCCAAAGCCCAGGCAAGAAAAAATCAGCCTAGAATCAGACTGACTTCAGGAAAAGTCTCCTCACTTTCCATCCATGTGACTGTGGGAAAGGCCCTGTCATCAATTACTTCACGCTCCCATCTGTACTTGTAGATTCAGCCCAGATGGTCTAAGAGGTTTCATGTGCTGACATTCCAGGACTCAGGATCCGGGGCCTCTGGCCAAAAACCCTAAGGAAGCATCGTTGCTGCTTCAATGGTCCAACATAGGGAACCTGTTCCCTAGTGAGTGACAGTCTGAGAGAACACAGCCATTCATAGATACTTCAGTGACCGTGTGAGTTGGTCCCTAAACCATAGGAGGTTTTTCCGGACAGACCCCCAGAGAACAGCCCGCCTCAGGGCACCCTTCTCACTAGGCCTGTCAGAGTAAACAGTGAGTGTGTGCCACGTGGGAATTTCTTCTCAGTCTGATGTTTCTGAAGTGGAAATGAAGAAACACTTTCTACCCTTTCCTGCCCTGGATGTGTTTCTTCTCACTAGACGGAAGAGAAGAAAGCTTCTTGGGAGAAGAAACTTTGGCTGCTTTGTTCACTGCCGCTGCCATAGCACCCAGAACAGAACCTGGCCCACAGGGGGTGCTCAGTAAGTGTCAGTAAGAGAAGCTCAGCCACATGGATGGGGGCACCCTGCAGACATGAGTGAGGTCCATTACATGACAGGCAAGTAGCCCAGAATCTCAGCTCCCTCATCTTTAATCGAAAGGCTGGACAGAACTACAAAAGGTGAAGACCAAGAAGCCAAACAGAAGTGACTGCAAAAATTTCCCACCATTTACCCACTTTGGAGCCAGAGCAAACTGCATGACCTCTTCAGACCTCAATGTTCCTGATCTGTAGATAAGGTGAAATCAGACCGTGAAACAGATCATGTCTGTAAGCACCCACTGTGTCCCTGATTCTCAGTTGCTGCCCAGAAAATGAATGGTGTTCTTATTGACTTCTTACACACCAGGGACAAGGAACCCACCCCGTACTCACCACTCACAACGAGCTGAGTGCCCGGTCCAGACTTAAACTCCGTGTCAAGTTCTTTTCTCCGGAACTTCACACAGTAGTAGGTCCCGGTGTCTGCTGGGGTGATGTTACTGATACGGATGGAATAGTCCGTGGTGTTTCTCTTTGTGGTGTCTGCAGTATTTGTTACTCGGGCCAAGGGTAAATTAACTCTTTTGAAATCGAAGATTAACTCCCGGCCTGGCCCTGTCCCCCTGAACCACAGGATGGGCCCCGCCGGGTACAGAGTGGTCAGGGTGCAGTTCAGAGTGGCTGTCTCTCCAGCTGCGACTGACACCGACTTGTCAGGCTGAATCACCTGCAGCTCCTTGTCAGCAGCCTCTCCTGGAGGGTAACACACAGAAGTTAGTTTTCCATTCATTGTTGATCCTCTAAGTTTTTTAGGTGTCTTTAAACAACAGCCCATTGACTGAGCTGAACCATGACAGGCCTTGAGCTCAGCACATTGCATGTGTCATCATGAGGAACCCTTGCAATCTGTCCGTTAGACCTCGCTACAAATGAGAAAACTGAGGTTCAGAGAGGTTAAGTGATTTGATGGAACGTGGTTGTGAGGGCTGATCCCGTCTGGAAGTGTTACTTTTCTCCCGAATATTTATGGCTCTTCATTTTCTGGCTTCATGTAAAGTTGCACTTCTGCAACTTGCATTTGGTCGAACCGTGAGGCTTCTATAGGGAAATGGGTTGTGAGAAGATCTGATGAATGTATTTTCCAGGACATGCATTTCCTCAAGAACCTCTATGGTCAACTTCCCTGTTCCACAGTGACCCACATGTCATGATGGGGTTGTCCCAAGAGCCTGGATACTGTGTGACAGTTTTGTGTAGACCTCACAACACACAATGAATATGTAGTGTAAACAGGAATTTAAACATTGCTTCAAGTTCCTGGGATTGTTTCCCATAGCATAATCGTGTTCTATTGTTTCTCGATGCTGCTTTAGGAAAATGCCAAAATCTTAATGGCTTAAGACAGCAGAAAATTGTCTGATACATTGTCCGGAGGTCAGAAATCCACATTTGTGTTACTCGGATAAATTCAAAGTATCAGCCCAGCTTTTGGAGACTCCCTTCCTTGTCTTTCCAAAATCTAGGGTCTGCCCATGTGTCTCTTCTTATCGTTTCCATCTTTCTCCTCTGCAGACTCTTGCTTCTTGTGTCATTTGCCATTCTCTAAATTTGTCATTTCTCACTCGTTTTAATCATGACTCTTGTGATTATATTGTGTTCACCTGATAATCAAGGATAACCTTTCAATATCAAAAGTCGTAACAAAATTATTTTTCTTAAATATTATTTTCGTATAAAGTAAGATATTCACATGTTCTGCGTCTTAAGATATGGAGCTGTTTGGGAAGAAGAGACATTGTTCTGTCCACCACACATATCTCTTCTGACTGTTACAGAAACCAGTGATCATCAATACAAACACTTATATTTGTGGCATTGTCACACAATATGAATGAGAAGGCAACTTTTCAAATCTGAAAAAGAACCATTTAAGTATTGTACTGGTGAAACCGTTTGCAAAATAAAATTAGAATGCAGTCAGAGAAGAAAAATCTAGTATTAACAAATACAAAGAAATCAAACTACACTTTTAAAAAGTCAATAGGTCAAAGAAAAAATCACAAGAAAAATTAGAGAATATCTTAAGGCAAATGAGAATGAAAACACAACATAGTAAAACTAATGATGCAGCAAGAGCAGTGCTAGAGGCAAATTAATAGCCACAAATGCAATCATTTAAAAAGAGAAAATGTCATAAGTCTATAACTTTGCTATCCACCTTATGAAATTAGAAATGGAAGAGCAAAAGAAGCCTAAAGCCTAAGGTAGCTGAAAGAAAATCATAACAAAGATTGGTGCAGCGATACATGAAATATAAAAAGAAAAACAATGGATAAAGGAACAAAACCAAAGAAGAGTCTTAAAAAGGATCAATACAATTGAAAAGCCTTTAGCTAGAATGACAAAGAAAAAAACAGCAGGAGAATCCAAACAAGTAAAATCAGAGAGAAGGCCAATCCTAAAAAATGTACTGAACAAAAAGACTTGTAAAAGTTAGTATGAATTATTGTACATTAACAAATTGGATAAACTACATAAAATGGACAAATTCCTAGAAATACTTAATCGAATCATGAAGAAATAGAAAGCATGAATAGACCTATAAATAACAGGAAGATTAAATCAATATTCCAAAAGCTCCCAACAAAGGAAAGCCCAGGAACACGTGGCTTTACTGGTGAATTCTACCAAACATTTAAAAAAGAAATAACACTGATCCTCTTTGATGTTTATTTTTAGAAATTCAAAGGAAAGGAAGACTTCTTCACTTATTCAGAGTCATTCTGAGACTCATTCTCACATCAGCATTATGCTGATGACAACGCCACACAAAAGCACTAGAAGTAAATTACAGATCAATATCTTTTATGAATACACATGCAGTAAACCTCAAAAAAACAAAAAAACAAACCAGTAGCAAACTGAATTCAACAGCTCATTGAAACAATTATCCACCAGACCAATTGGGATGTATTCCTGGAATGCTAGGATGGTTCAGCATATGAAAATCAAACAATATAATGTACCACATTAAAAGGATGAAGGGAAAAACAACGTGATAATCTCGCTTCATTCAAAAGGCATCAGACAGTCAAATTCAGCATTTTTCATGGGAGAAAACGATCAAGAAAATAGAAATAGATGGAAACAAACCCAAATGATAAAATCATATGTGTAAGACCCATCGCTACTATCATACTTGTTGGTGAGAGTCTGAAGGCTTTTCCGTGAGATCGCGATTGAGACAGGGATGTACACTTTTGCCACTAATCCACAACTTTCAGTAATGCAATTCCCAGACAAAGCATTTAGACAGGAAAAGTAAATAAAATATTTAAATTTGAAAGGAATCAGTAAAACTAAGTCTAGGCACCCACGACATGATTTTATGTGTAGCAACTCTCACGATTCCATACCTAGGCATGCTTGCAAACACATCCAGCTGTTAGAACTAACAAATGATGTGCACAACCTTGTGGGATACAAATCAATACACAGAACTCAGTTGCATTTCCATACACTGGTGCCAAACAATCCAAAAGGAAATGAAGTGAACAATTTCCTTTAGCATCAGGTCATGTAAAACACTTAGGAGTTAATTTAACTATTGATCTGAAAGACCTGTACACTGAAATGTAGGACACACTGCTGAAAGAAGTTTAAATAGACATAAATGGAAAAACATCTCATGTTCATGGACTGGAAGAGTTAATATTGTAAAGAGGTCAATTGTACCTAAAAGGATTGACAGACAGAATAATATCCATACCAAAATCCCAATTGTATTTTTATAGAAAAGGCCTATTTGAATGTTCATGTGGTATCTCCAGTGGTCCCAAATAATGAAATGATCTCGAAAATGAACATATTGGGAGATTCACACTCTCTGATCTAAAAATTTACTAAAAAGCTACAGTAATCAAAGTGTGGTACTGGTATTAAAATGGATATATAGACTAATTTACTATAATAGAGGGCCTGTAAAATAAACCCTCACATATATGGTCAAATGATTTTCATCAGAGTACTAATAACACTCCGTGGGGGAAACCACATTTATATAGTTTATAAAAGAATCCTGCTCATTGCTCCTTCTTTCTTATTGTTTTCCACCTAGCCAATTTATTATACTATGTAGTTCTTTTACTTTCACCCCGTCCTCCCAGTTCCTCAAACCTCTATCTGTCACCAAATTGTCCTCTATATTTGTGAGTCTGTTTTCATTAATTTGTTCTTTTTGTTCTTTTGATTCCACATAGAAGGGAAATCATATGGTATTTATTGAAAAGGACAGTCTTTTAACATATGATGCAGGGGTAGCTACATGCAAAACAAGAAAAGTTGAGCCTTAGCATTACATCACATACAAAAATAAATTCATTATGGATCAAAAACCTAAATTCTAGTGCTAAAACTATGAAGTTTTTAGAACACCATAGGTGCAATTCCTCAAGACTTTGGATTTGACAGTGACTTCTTGGATATGACACCTAAAGCACAGGTGATGAAGGGCAAATATATATATGTAAATTTGGCTTTATCAAAATTAAAAACTTTTGTACATCAGAGGACGCTATCAAAAGTGTGATCAGACAACTCTCAGAATGGGAGAAAAAATTTGCAAAGCATATACTCATGAGGGACAAATCCCCAGAGTATATAAAGAACTCCTACAATTCAGCAAAAAGAACTAATGACTCAACCCAAAATGAACAAAGGACTTGAATAGACGTTTCTCCACAGAAGATCTACAAGAGGTCAGTAAGCATATGAAAAGATGATCAATCTAAGTAGTAATTAGGGAAACCACAATGCGATACCTCTTCACGTTCCTTAGGATGGCTACCATCAAACACAAAATATAAATAAATAGAGAAAATAAATGTTGGCAGGGATGTGAAGACATTGAAACCCTTGCGTATTTCTGGTCAACATATAAAAATGGTGCAGCCATTATTGAAAATGATGGCGGTGTCTTAAATGCTTAATCATGCCACATATCCAACAATGTCACTCTTAGCTATGTTCCTTTCCCAAACTCAGACAAAGATTCAAACTCATACTTGTACATCAACGTTCATGGCAACAGTTCACAATACCCAAAGGTAGTAGAAACAATCTAAATATCCATCAACACATGAATACTGAAATATGGTGTGTATATACATATAATATAATATACTCAGCGGGAGGAAGCAATGACATTCTGATAGTTCCTATAACATAGATGAGCCTTGACAGTAACATGCTAAGTGAAAAATGCCTCCTCGAAATAGACAAATATGTGTTTAGTTACATGAGGTTCCTAGAAATTCCATTTCATAGATGCTAAAAGTAGAATAGAAGTTACCAGGTGCTGGGGGGGGGGGGAAGAATAGGAATTTACTTTGTAATGGGTATAGAATTTCTGCTGAGGATGTTGAAAAGTTCTGGCAGAGTTTAGTGCAGATGGTTACACAACCTTGAGAGTGTACTTGATGCTACTGACTATATCCTTAAAAATGGTTAAAATTGTAAATTTTACATATGGACTATTTTACCAAAAAGAAGTATGAGTATTAAAACATGCGTATAGTGCCATGTAGAGGTTTAAATTGGACTAAATAACTAAAGGAAAAAGATAAACCTTATTCTGGCTGATTTCAGAGCCTGCACTGGAATGGGGAGATAGAATCATGAGAAGCAAGCAAGGACACATCAGACACGGAACTTGGGGTTTGAAAAGAACTGTGGCAGTTCACCATCGTTCGACAGTGATTTATGAGTCGAAAGAACATGAGTTTACCATTGAGCCAATTGTTTAACTGCCCGGGCAAAATTTCCACTTCCATTTCACTGCTTCAGTGAATAGCCAGTTTCTGGAGACACAGAGAAACACAAAAACTTTCCTTCTCATTTGAAGTGTCTGAAGAAGTAGGCATGGGTTCTGGTGGGAGGGATATGACTTAGAGGAAGATGCAGCTGTGACTCCATCAATTAATCCTGTTTTCTTTTCTATTACTTAGCTTCTCCAAAGGGGGGAAATTTCTGAGTTACTTTTGCAAGGCGTGAGCTAGTGAAACCTACCCACTTAGCAACACTGGTAACCACGCATGTCTCTTAAAGAGTCCACATGCTTCACAGGGAAGGTGTTTTGGTGCCAAGACCATCAGTAGTTTGGGTTTTAAGTCTAGAATCTCTTGAGGGTTGGAACTTGAAGTGATAAGACAAAAAGGGGATGGAGTAGGAATGAACCTCAGAGGGAGAAGTTGAAGGAATAGAGAAGGGAGGAGAGAAGAGGAATTGGAGGGCTGAGAGAAGCAGGAAATGGCAAAAACTCTGCCATCTGTGTATCCGTAATTCTCGTATTTACATCTCTGGCCCAGGGCTTTCCCCTGAACTCTGGATTTGCATTTTTGACTGTCCACTCACGTTTTCCTTGAATAGAAATCAATATTTCGCTATTAAAGTGGACAAAACTTAAGTGTTAAATTGTCCCATGGCCCTCTATTTCTCAGCTGCGGCACCTTTAATTTTCAGGTATTCAGAGCCCAAAGAACTAGCTTTTTGCTCTCCCACATTAACTCCTATGCATCAGGAAATGCAGTGGCTCCACTTGGGCATGACTCAAATCTTCATCTTTTCCCTCTCTCTACTAGATATTGCCTGATGCAGGGCACTTTTTTTGCCTGCACAAATGCAATGACCTCTCAAATGCTCTGGCTGCTTCTCTCTTTGTCCCTCAGTAGTCTATTTTCAACCAAATGCTAGAATACTTTAAAACTCATGTGTGTCCATGGCTCTTCATTCTTCCAAATCTTGCAATGGCGAGCTTTCCACTCAGAGAAAATGCTTAAATCCCTGAACACAAGAGGATGGTTCTAGTCTCAGGGCCCTTGCATTTGCTGTTTGCTCTCAGGAAGCCTCTTCCTCCATCTCACCACATGGCTCTCTCCCAACCCTCTTTTTGCCTTTCTCAAACTTCCCATTCTCAGTGCTGTCCACCCGGACTACTCTGTCTAAAAGACATCACACCTTCCAGATTCCTCCAATTCTCGTATCCAGCAACACTTTAATCTTTTTCTTACACTTATCACTTTTTAAATACACTATATGATGTCTATTGTTTACTCTCATTTCCCCCACTAGGTAGTAAGCTTCATGAGGGCAGGTACTTTGTTTCTTTTATTCACCAGTCCACCCCAAATTAGTGGTACAGTTCCTGGCATCTAGTACATATCCAGGAGTTTTTGTATAGTGTTTGAATTGCCCATGCAACAACTCACTGAGACCCTGAGGTGTCTTTTAAGTGGATAATCTCTTTGAAAATACGTCAGAAACGGAGTTTCTCATGGAGATGACTTGGTGAAAAGCAAAAGTATGTTGTGCACATTAAGGAAGCAGAAGAACCCAGAAGAAAACCACAAGGCCTGATACCCATACTCACCCTTGCCCACCCACATAGGCAAAAGCAAAAGAAATCTCAAGTGGGACAACAGGCATGTGAGAAAAGGCATGGTTAATCCCATGATGTCTAGAACTGAGTTCAAATCATAGCTCTAACATTTACCATTGAGTGACCTTGAAAAGAGGATCTACCTTGGAAATCATGATCGTATGAGTAAACAGCCCTGGCCTTTTCTATAGCATCTACACATGGTAGGTATTCATGAAATTGAAAAGTCATTACTCATGATTTTCCTGAGGCCTTGAAGCTTCAATCGCTATGAAATAGATTTAGATACAAACAAACATGGACACAGATGTAGATATAGATATAGATATAGCAGACATATAGATAATATAGATGTAGATATGCAAATAAAATACAATTGCAGATAGAGATTATACATAGAAGGAGTCTCTGTATCTTTTATACTCTTTTTTCCTCCTTAACCTTATTCCATATATATGTACGAGAACAAGATATTAATGCACACAATTCTACAGATTTTAGGAAGAGAGAAAATGTTGTTTTAAGTTAGTGAGAGGGTAGGTGGTAATTTTGAGAAGTACGGAAAAGGAGGGTGTTTGAGAGACAGAGGTCTAAGCATCTGTTTAGGGACACTTCATGTGGACTGAAAACGATTGAAGAAGCAATAAGGAAAGAAATCAAAACTCGTGTGTGTGTGTGTGTGCGTGTGTGTGTGCTTATACCTACTGAATGCCCATACTCACATGTACATACATACTTTTGGCACTGAATCCACAGAAAATAGCTCAGACCCCTGATTTCATGCTGTCAGATAACACCCAGTATTGGCTTTCTGTGGCAGCCCTGGTTGGCTCACTTTTGTTTACCATGAGGCCCTAAAAGTCGAGGGACAGGGGAAGGTCCAGGGGCATGGAGAGGGGATTCTACTCCAAGGAGTGCTCACCTGTGAGTCCCAGCAGTAGAATCAGCAGAAGACAAGGGGGAGGGTGGGTCCAGGAGGCAGGGACAGGCATCCTGGACACCTGGGGAGCCTGCTGTGTCCAAATGGTGAGGAGAGTGAATTGCTGCCTCCCACGATTTAAGAGGAAGGCCTTAGAATGGGGTGAAATAGCTGTGAGTCAGTAGTCTGCTTCTGGATACTAGACAGTTCCCGCTTTTAGATTGTGAAATAGAACCAGGCAGTGAAGGTGATTACAAAGTTGAGTCGTTTATCTTACAATTTCAGAGACACTTGGACAAGCCTACAGGAAGTCGTGCTCCCTCCTGACCTGTGGCCTCTTCTATCAATAAGAGTTATTCAGTTGGAGAAAGGGCTAGGTTTCAGCAGAGTCTGATCACTGTTGAAATGGAACTGTAATGCCCCTGGTTTGGAACTGCACGAGCCAAGAAGGAAACTGACACCAATGTAAGCACAAGAGGGAGTTTATTGAGAAACTCGAGTTTGGACCCCAGTCGTTCACTGACGCAGCAGTGGGTGAGAGGAGCCCCGAGGGAGGGCTTGAGACTGAATTTAAAGGGTAAAACCACAAGCCTGCCTCGGCATTGCTTGATTGGAAGGTTAGGGCTGACCTTTAAGGAGATTGGGTGATAGGTTGTTAGGGCCGCCCCAAGAGGGCTGTGCGCAATCAGGGCCGCGTGCAGGGAGGGCTTACTGATTCATGGCTTTGGTCGGCTTGACCAGATGGCAGGGTGTTGTTTCTAATTGTTTTTCAGAGAATTTTTCTTCATTTCATCTGGAGTCTACATAGCAAAATGGAGTTACTCTAGTCCTTCAGAACCAAGCCTGCTCCTCAAATGGCTCCCTCTACAAACTCCTTTTTTGATGAAACTGGTAAAACTTAGCCTAAATGCCCAGTGCATTGTGGATCTCAGAATTTGTTTGTGCCTCCATCCAAAATAATGAATATTTCGTGACTTCTTTCTAGAGAGGACCTGGGTTATATTTACTTCCAGGCATTTATCTCATTGAAATGGAAACTATGTCCACACAAAAACGTGTGCACGAAAGTTTACAGCAGCTTTCTTTGTAATAGCAAACTATCAAAAATGATCAAAACGTCTAATAATAAGTTAATGGTTAGACAAGCTATGGTGAAATCATAGACAGAATTTCTATTAAGCAATAATATGAAATGAATTATTTACATGTGCAGCAACTAGCAACTTTCTCGGATGTACTATGTAAAGTGAAGAAAGTCATTTTCAAAACATAACATGTGGTATGATTCCACTCATATCACATTCTGGAAACTGCAGACGAGCGAGCAGACTGGCATTTGCAAAGGTCAGGTATGGTGGGGATGGGTCACTCTAAAGCCCTGGCACAGAGAGTCCTCTGAGGTCCTGGGGTTGTTTTACATCTTCGTCACAGGGATGGTTACACAAAAATACACCTACAAAGCTGGAGTGTTACCAGATTCTGCTGTAATTGCCAATCTCAAGGTCATAATAACATAAACATTGACTATTACGGTATGCAAAATTAGAATATAATGATATTAAGGTGATGTGGAATGGAAAGTCGGCATGTGTGTCATGAGGTCAGGAGTAATAAATCTATGTTCCCATCCATTGTGAGGAGTCAATAATAAAGCCTACATGTGAGAAATGAAGAAGTAGAAATAGAAGCATGCTGTATGAGGTGTGACTGCAAAATCTAACAGAATCAGTTAAGAGAGGTGAAGAAAATTACTTCCAGGAGGTGGAAAGTGGTGGGAGGTTAGGAGACTGTAATTTTCAAACGTAGAACTTGTAGAATTACGTGACTCTCAAACTGTGTGCACAGGAAACTTTGATAAAGGTAGAAACCAATTCTAGGTACTTGATGTTGTAAGCATTGCAGATAAGAAGAATTTCCATACTGTTAGCCCTACTAATAAGAGTTTTATGCTCAAAACACAATTGCCATCCCAAACTGTAGTCAAAAAGCAATGGCAACAATAATAATAATTTTTTAAAATTACATAAACTAGAAAGAGTAGCTCTATTAAGGATATATAAGATATATAAGAAAATTATGTAGGGAGGGAACCCTGTAACATAGTTAATGGAAAGTCATAAAAGAAAGCCTAAATATATAAACATTATCACACACATGAATGAAAACTCAGTGTTGAAAGATATGGATTTGCCGAAATTAATATATAAATTGAACGCAGCCAAATAATGATTCCTAAAGAGTTTTTTTTGAAACTTGACAAAGTGATTCTCAAGTGCATTTAGGCCAAGAGGCCCACACAGTTTTGAAAGCAGTGAAAGGTGGGAAGAGTTTCCCAAAAGAGGTATGTGTTAGGTCCAGCCAGATGCCTGCCTGGAGACTCCCCCAGCTTGATACCAGGAACCCAGACCTTCAGAATAGAGACCCTCTAAAGCTCTAGAGGCCACCACCCTAATCCGGAGGCTCAATTAGCATTTGATTAACATTCCCCACCCTATACCCCTACCCCCACATAGCCCCATAAAAACTGTGCCCTCCCACCCCAGGGTGTGACTTCTCTGGCACCTCTACTCTGGAGGAGAGCACCTAGCCCAGGGTCCCTCTTCCAATAAATGCTTGCTTTTAAAACTTCTTGGTGCGTCACGCATTTGCCTTACAGTATGAATACATATTACAAAGCTTTCATAATTAAAACCAGGTAGTTATGACAAAAAGAAAGAGACAAGTAGCTCAATGGCACTGAGTGTTCATAAAAAGAATCAATATTTAAGGAAACTCGATATGTAGTAAGGGGGCGGCGTGGTTCATCGGGTGTGGGATTATTTATCCTTGGGGAAGAGAAAGAAAAGATCTGATAACACACACACACACACACACACACACACACACACACACACACACACTCACATACACGTGTGCAAACACACCCCTACCCCAGGAAAATGTGTCTCAATCAAATTCAAAAAGGGAAAGAGCAAAACTTAAGAATCGAAAACAATTTTTTATACAACAAAAGCTCCTGAGTGATATCAACACTGCTACTCTGTGCCACTCTGGAGGAAAAGAAGTCTCTCTCCTATACGTGCCAAAGAAACAAAGTTTCGTTGCTCTAAAGTCGCAGTAGCATGGTATCCGATAAAGCTTCAATATCTGCCATGAGCGAATCAATCAGTGGTAGCATTTTCCTACATTAGAAATCTCTATGAAGCAGTGGAAAATGAATAAGATGGACCCACGTATTTGAACACGAATACATGCCACGAGCAGTGTCAAACACGGAAAGTAAAGTTCCAGAACGCCTTATGCAATGGAATGGCATTTACACAGAAATAAGCCATGTGATATCGAATGCGACTTAAGGATTAATGCAGATGTCACACAATATGTGATGTTAACATTTTGCAACGGTCTCCTGATCGGTCCACGGAGAGTTTTCAAATCACCTTTTCTGTATGACCGGAAAGAAAACTGCTTGTTCACTCAGCGATTCCAGGTCTGGGCGTGTGAACCCAAATCCCTCTCGCAGAAGCTCTGGGCCAAAGCACAGCCTGCTCTGGAAGCCAGGGCTGCTCTCCGCCAGGGCAGGGTGGACGCCTGCTTTCTCGGCCTCCTCGACCCTCTTTTCGGGGGAGGCCGGGCGGGCCCGAGGACTCGGATGGGTCCCTGCCGGGGGAGAGCGCGGGCCTTCCCAGCCGCGGGACGCGGTCAGCACCCGCGCCCGCTCGGCGCTCGCAGAGGCGTCGCGCCCCGTTGCGTTTCGCGGATGTGGGCGCAGGTGCCCCGCACGGGCGTCTCCCCCCGCGAAGCCCGCTCAGGACCGTCCGCCCCGCAGGGACTCCCGGGGGCGGCGGAGGACGCCTGTGGCTCCGCCAGGTGCGGCACTCGCCCCGCCCCCCGACCCCGTGCCCGGGAGGCCCGCGGTCCTCCCTCCATCAGGTGGAGTCCGGACGTGTGGCCGGGCCGGGACCCCTCGTCTCCGAACACGACGGCACAGGGTCGCCTGTGGCCGCCCACGAGAGCGGAGGCGCGTCCCCACGCCCCATCCCCAGTCCCCCTCCACGCCCCCAGGACCCCCCACCGGGCCGGACAGCGGGGCCCTCCGGGCGCGGAGCGCGGGGGGGGGGGACCCGCCCGGGACCGAACGGCCCCGACCGCCCCGGGCCGGAGCCTCGTCCCTTCCGTCGGGCCGGGGCTTGGCTCCGAGGCTGGCCGGGGCGGCCCGCGGGGGCGTCTCCACGGAGCGAGGCCCGGCTCCGGGCGCCCAGGGGCTCGCCCTGCAATGCGAGGGCCCCGGAGCGCGTCCCGGCCTCGGGGGGAGGCGAGCACAGGTCACGCGGCCACGCGGGAGCGCGGGGCAAAGGTCACGCGAGAACCGTGCGCGACGCGCGGGTCCGGACATCCCTGAGTCCCCTTGGCCAGAGCCCACCCCTGACTCGGCTTCGTGGTCAGAGGGAAGGAGCGTCGGAAGGGGGAGGGCAGAGAGCACGGGGGCGGTGCAGGGGGGGCTGGCAGAGTGCAGGGCAGGGTCTAGGTCAGATCCTGGCAGCCTCTTCTCCTGACTTGACCTCCTTGGAGAGGAAAGGGGACAGTGTATCTCAGGGCACAAGAGCGTGGGGGAAATCATTCATGCACTCACTCACTCCCTCCCTCACTCACTCGCTCACTCACTCACTCCCTCACTCACTCATGTATTAAATCCACCAATATTCACGGAGCTTTTAGTAGGCAGCAGGCACCCTGCTTGGCCTGGGGTCATCGTGCAGATTAGAAGTGAAGCCCTTACTCAGTACACCCCAACACCTCTTTCTGAGATCGGAACTCCCCCTCGTTCCCACACTCATCTTGCCACTAGTGAGCACCTCCAAGTCCCTCAGACAGGTTCTATTGGTTGGTTTTGACGGTATCTTATTCATTCCAAAGATTCATCATGCGAAAACTGAAATGTGTAGCAGTTAATGGGCAGACTTCTACTTCTTTAACCCTTCACCCTATTCTCCCAGCCTTTCAAAACCCTCTCCCCTCTGTCCAGCACTAAATTATCCACTATATTTGTAGATTTGTTTTTGATTAGTTTGTTCTTTCATTCCTTAGAGTTCGTATAAGTGATAGCATGTAGTGTTTGTCTTTCTCTGTCTGACTTGAGTACCGTCTAGGTCCATCAGAGCAATATCTTTTGCCATCCCCTTCCTTTTAGTCTGTGTGCCTTTTAATCTGAAGTGAGTCTCTTACAGGAAACATGTAGGGATCTTGTTTTCCTTTCCATTCATCCACTCGGTCTTTTAGTTGGAACATTTAATTCTTTTCCCTTGAGGTAATTATTGACAGGAATGTAGTTGCTTCCCTTCTTTATTCCTGTTTTGTATACATGTTTTCCTTCTTAACGAAGTCCTTCCAACATTTCCTGAAACATTGGCTTAGTGGTGATAAATTCCTTTAGTTACTTTTGTCTGGGAAGCTCTTTCTCTGTCCCTCGACTCTAAAGGGTAACTTTGCTAAATACAGTATTCTTGGTTTTAGATCCTGGGTCTTTTTCACGTTTAATATTTTTTGCTAAGCCCTTCTGTCCTGCATAGCTTCTTTTCATAAATCATGTGTGAGTCTTATGGGTGTTCCCGTAAGGAAACAGTTTTTCTCTTGCTGTTTTAAATATTCCTTCCTTGTATGTAACCTTTGGCATTTTAGTTGTGTGTCTTGATGTGGTCCTCTTTAGGTCACTGGTTTTGGGGATTTTATGAGCTTCCTGAGGTTTTATGTCCATTTCCTTCACCAGATTAGGGAAATTTCTATCATGATTTCTTCAAACAGCTGCTCAACACCTAGATTTTTTTCAGGTACGTCAATCAGATGGATATTTGGAGCCTTAATTGAGTCCCATATGCTCCTTCAATTATTTTGACAGTCTTAGCATCTCATCTCTTGCCATTCTGATTGTGTGACCTGGGCTTTCCCATCCTCTAGATAGAGCATTTGATCCTTTTCTTTATTCACTTTGTTTATTCCATTTAATATACTTCTCATCTCCAATAATGTGTTCTATATTTCAGACTGGTTCCCTTTTACAATTTCTATTTCTGTTTTTATGTTTCATATCTCTTTTTGCAGTTCTCACAGAATTTATCTACACTTTTCAAAAGTTCACTGAGCACCTTTATAACCAGTGTTTTGAAATCTGAATATTAGATTACTTGATTCCATCATACCTAGGACTCTGTTCTGTTCTCTCATATGATTTCTGCTTCTTTGTCTTCCCATTTTTGCTGCCTTTCCAAGTCTCCCGATATTATTAGTGTGGATTTGTGAAGTAGTTGTCTAGTGGCACAGTCCTGAGAGGGGCTTAGCTGCAGGCCAAATTTAGCTTAAGCCTCTGACCTTCCAGGGCCACCTGTTAAGATTCAGCAAGCAATCCTCAGATGCTGTGCTTAAAGCTGCCTCAAAAGGCCACACCAGAAACCGAGGCTGCCTGCAGTGTGAGTGTAGGTGCTGCTCAGCAGGGAACACCTGACTTGCAGAAGATATACCTGAATGTGGCTTGGGCGAGGCTGCGAGTTGGGGAGGTGGGTTTCAGGGAATCCTCTGGGCTGAGCAATCACTGTCGCCCAGTTTGATGACATCTGAACTACGGTGGCCTCTGTGTCGGGTGCACTGGGAGTGGGGAGGGCTCAACAGGTAACAGTTAATACCATTGGCACATCTGTGCAGAGTGAGTCTCCCCTGGCCTTCACTCCGACAATGTCTCCCTGTAAATCTTGCTGTCCCCTGCACACAGCTGAATCGGCACTGGAGCTCAGAGTGAGCAGAGCAAGCAGGTCCATCACCACAAAGATCTGCTCATGGATGTGGCCCTTTGAGGTGGCGTTTGCTGCTGCTGTTGCTGCAGCCTCTGTCTCAGCCACTCAAGAACCGGCTGCCCCGCATCCTCGCCCCGTCCTACAATCTACCATTACAGGGTGATTTCTTGGACTTCTCCATAGTTCATCAAGATCCCACGTGGTTTTTCCTTGCTGCTGCTCCTTGTTTTTGTCACAACTTTGATTTGGTTGCCAGAGGGATGAACAGAGCCCCTACTACCTATGACTTCTTTCCCCCTCTAACATTGTATATTAGGTTAAGTGTACAGCGTAATAGTTTGACCTATGCTAGATAGCAACGTGATTACCACAATAAGTATGTGACCATCCATCTTCTCACATAAATCATTTTTTTCTTATGAGATCTCTTAAGGTTTCTTCTAGCAATTTTTTAATATACAACACAGAATTGTTAACTATAGCCACATTACATTTCAGGAACTTATTTGTGGTATTAGTAAAGGTTTATACATTTGACCGCCTTCACCTATTTCCTCAGGCCCCACTCGATCCTTGTGGCAATCAGGAATCTATTCTCCGTATCTATGTTTTTGGTTTTGTTTTCTTTTTAAGATTCAACGAATAAGTGAGAACACACATTATTTATTTTTCCCTGTGTGACTTATTTCACTTGGCATAATGCCCTCAAGTTCCATCCATGTTGCAGCAAAATGCAGGTTTTCATTCCTTTTTATAGCTGAATAATATTCCAGTGTGAGTGAGTGAGTGTGTGTGTGTGTGTGTGTGTGTGATCGCATTTTCTTTATCCATTGCATTCATTCACTGAGTATCTTGTCTTGGGTATTGGAAAAACATGATGTGGTGAATATAGAAGCACAGATATCCTTTGAGACAGTGATTATACATCCTTTGGATATAGACCCAGACGTGGCATTGTAGGGTCACATATGGTAGTTCTATTTTTCATTATTTGAGGAACCTCCATCCTGTTTTCCCAAGTGGCTACACCAGCCCTACGATTAGATAAATTCTACTGTCCATCTTTGAACTCCTTGATCCTGTCTTCTGCTTCCTCTAGACTGCTGCAAAAAACTCTTGTACTGAATTTTTCATTACAGTGAGTATATATTTACCTCTGTGAATTCTGTTTGAAACTTTCTCATATTTGCTATCGTATTGTTAAAATTCTCCAAGCCAGGTAAGCACCTTAATAAACATTTAAAAACTCCATCTGGTAAAAAACTTACTTCCATTTCATTAAGGCGCATTTATCTCATTGTTTTGTTTGGAACACATTCCTCCATTTCTTCCTTTTCCTCAACATTTTGTGTAGGTTCTCTCACCTTAGATAGAACAGCTAGTTCTTCCCGTCTCCATGCTTAGGTCTGCTTTAGGAAATGAATCTTATCATTCAAGCCTCTTCTAGCTCTTGGTTGTCTCTCCAAACTTGTGATTGTCCAACTGCCTTCTTTGTTCTTAGCAGCAACCAGTACTTGAGGAGACATTTCAGTGCCCCAAAGTTAGGATCTCAGTCAGCATCTACCTGCAGGCTGACTGGAAGCAGCTTGTTAGATGTGCACATAGATCCCTTCAGGGAAGGGCTGGGAGATGGGTGTTTCTGGTTGCTGTCTCTGAGCTAAACGATGGGAAACTGCCAGTTAAGAACAGTTTTCTGTTTGCCACAGGCCTGTGGGCTCCAGTAACACAAGCCCACTGGCCACCAGAGACTGGAGATCAATGGTAGCATCCCCTGAGAAGCAGCCACAAAGGCTGTGCTGCCAATCATGTGCACTAGCTTTCCTCAGGGAAAGACCTGGAGTGCAGCAGAGGGAGAATTAGAGGTGATTCTGCTCTTGAGAGGACTGTGGGCCCCTCGATTTGTGTTAAATTAGGAGCCTGGTCCTCATTTCAGCTTTGAGGAAAAGCACCTAGGCTTCCTGCAGGGAAAAAGCCTGGGAGCTGGACATTTCTCTCTGCTTACTCAGTGTAAAGTCCTGGGGTGGGGGTAGCTCAAGTGAGTCCTCCCAGCCCTTTGAGACCTGCTTCTTTGTTTGCTGTAGTCCTGTGGGTCTTGTTGACTCAAGCCCCAGGGACTTTCAGAGTTACTAAGCCTCCTAATGGGGAGGTTTAAAATTTGGAGTGCTCGATGTTGGGTCCAGGTCCTTCTCTCTTTGAGGAGAAACTGGGTATTCTGAGTTTTTTCCATATTGTCCCTGTGCTGGGGATGGGTTTATGCTGAGGTCATGTCTCAGTCTTTTCAGTTATTTAGATGTGTATTTTTCTATTGATTGTTCAATGTGTGGGAGTCATCAGTGACTTTCTGGATTACTTTCTGAGGGCATTGTTTCATTAGTAGCTGTGGATTCAGCTAGTCTCTAGGCAAAGGTGAGTTCAGGTTTCTCCTCGGTTACCATGTTAAACCCGGCTAGTTTTGCTTTTAAAAAAATCCCTTAGTTTTCTCAGGTTTTGATGTTACCCGTGATGTCATTGAGTTTGATACCCATCATACACAGAGCAGTTTAAATTAGAGGCAATGGGATAACCTTAAAAAGAAAAAAAAAAAAAGATTTATTTTTCAGCAGCCAATTCAGAAGACTGAACAAACTCAGGTCAGCCTTCCAAAATCAAGACTTAGAACAAATTTTAAAAATTCTGATGCTGCAGTCTTCATTGGACAATCTCGGAACTCAGTCATCTAAGACGAATATGGGGAAGGTGAGAGAAAGTATAAAGGAATTCCAAGTTGGCAGAGTCGGACTGGGTGAGATCTAGGTGTGGCTGGCCAAGTGCAAGTTCCCAGACAGCCCTCGCTTTTGAATACTGCTGAGAGGCCTGGACACAAAGGTCCTGGCCAGGGGCGAGTTTGGTCTGTCCACCATCAGGGTTAGTTGTAATACATTTCATTAGCTGGCTTTTTGAGCCTGCATAAAGCTCTAGGACCAGTCTGATCCAGCTGGTCTGGTAGTCTCAGAAGCACTCTGGGGAGGCCCGCTGTTATCTCCTGAATCGGAAAAACAACCTCAGAGAAAAAATCCCGTTAGGACCCAGTTTCTATTACTATAGGATTTGTTCCATTCCCCCCTCATTCTAGCAAGAGTGTGCCCTTCGTTGAAGGAAATGTTGCTCTTGCTGTCTTTAAAAAGATTCTTGAATCCAGTTGCCATCTTATAAAGTTGGGCATTTTCCCATCAAAGTTTGAACACATCTTCAGGCAGCCAGGCCACTGGAAAAACATTCAGTGTCATTACTTCACAGTGCTGGAAATACACAGATAGTCTAAGTTCCTCAATAAGCAAAGAAACAAAAGAATCTGCCTCAGACACAATCTTATTCCATACTCTGTGTGCTTTCATACATGGCTCTCTCTTTTAAAGCCACCAGAGGACAAAATAGACGCAGAGAATGTTAGCGAGTTGCCCACGATGACGTAGCTAGTATGTGTTTTCCAGCCTCTGACACAAGTCTCTCTGCCTGCAAGAGCTCAGATAGGAGACATCTCTACTGTGAGTTGGGTAAAGAACTTTAAACACATCCACATCTGGACTCAGTGTCTGATGGATCACAGGATTATATGATCTCTAAGAGACCATATCATCAACAGATTCCTATACTTAGAAAGTGTCAGTCAACAAAATTAAAAAAAAAAGAAATCGTACTGTATTTTTCAAGAGGAAAATATTTTCAGATAGTCCACTAGCTACTATAAATACTATTTCACAGAAGAAAGGAAAGTCTAATACCAGGAAATAAAAAATGAGAAAATATATTTCTTCATTCATTTAAACATTAATTGAATGTCTATTTTGAAAAATCACTTAAAATCTCTGGAAATAATCCTAAAAGCTACTTGAAGTGAAAAAAAAAAAAACACGTATTCAAGAAAATCTACTAAAACTAAGCAACAAAATTGAGAGTCTATGGTTCTGGAATCAAGATCCTCATGCTTTTTTTGCTTTCCAGCCCAACAATGCAAACTCTACTCCACACTGGGAAGCCCAGAACACAGGGCTCCCACCTGTCCCAGCTCACAGCTGAAATTATTTCAGAATTTCAGCTTCCTTAAATTACTGTTTCTATCTATATAATACCCTCAATGAGCAACTAAAGCATTAAAAAAATGGTATATTCATTACTGACCCAACGCCAAACTTAATGTTGCATCTTGCTGTATCAGTTTTAGAACTTGTTCCCAGTATTGCTCTCTTTTCTTCTGGCTCTCAAGTCAATGGTAATTGGTAAAGGTTTGAATGAGTTTAATGTCACAGTCCCTTCCATGACCTCAATTCTCAAAAGTCCATTTTTTCCCTACTATCACATTTAATTCATATGTACGGGATTACACAGCAGCTGACAATTTGGGATTCTGTGTGTATGCGTGTGATTCTGAGAGGACCAGGGTGAAGACGCAGGTCTAGGGCATCAAGGCCCATGAGAAGGAGTAGCAGGAGTCTGTGGGCAGGAGATCTGGGTGGCTGGAGGCATTCTGAGCAGAGGCCGTGGAAGCTTTAGTCACCATCTTCTTATACACTGGGTCTCTATTGGAAGGAAGCAGGCAGCAGAGATGATGGTGGAATGAATGTAGCAGAAGAGGAAGAAGGGAGTTGTTGGCAATGTGTCCACATTTGATATTATCTCATCATCATTCCAGCAATGTTCTCTGCATGTCTCTTATGTCCCCAAGCTTTCTTCTTTCTAGGGTTTCTGTAGTAAGAGGACATGCAGTCGCTGAGATAGAAATCTGCCACCCTGGCCTTCCTCCCTAGGCCCTGATCACCCTTCTCCACTCCTTCCAAACTGTCCCACAGAAGGTCAGAGCTTGAACAGCCCTCAGAGCAGCTGATCCCAGACTTTGAGGCATTGCTCTAAAATGTCAATTCCTGTTGACCCAAGGAGTCTGAGCAATCAACCAATCAAGAGGTGGTTTCCAAAGGAACCACCCCTCATTCAGCCCTTTCTTCCCACTTCCACCACAGAAGGCCAAAATCTCTGTGGACACCCTTTAAAATTCTTGTTCCAGCCCCCTCCTACAGGACCCCACACACTACCTGGTAGTTTGAAACCTCTTAGAGCAGCTGTCCCCAACATCTTTGGCCCCAGGGACCTGTGTTCCTATGAGAATCTGATGCCTGATGATCAGAGATGGAGCTGGGGTGGTGAGAGTAGTGCTGGGAGCAGCTGTAGATACAGATGAAGGTTCGATCGCTCACCCACCACTCCCCTTCTGCTGTGCAGCCCAGTTGCTTATAGACCATGTACTGGTACTGGTCCACGGGCCAGACGTTGAGAATCCCTGTCTTGGGGATTCTCTGAGACCTCTGAGGATATTGAGGGAGGTGTGTCACCTTCCCTTAGCTCCACATGGACCCTGACTTTTGTTACTGTGGACTGTCACCCCTGCTGACCTCACTCCTTTGGTATAGACTTTGGCCTGCCTTCCCTGCCCCAACTTACAGTCAGGGTCTCCGCTCTTTTGAGGACATATATGGTAAAAAAAGCAACTGCCAGCAGCATCTTGATGCCTAGGAGGAGACCTAGGACTAGAGGAGTAGAGAGTTCTGGGCCTGGAAATCAGGAGACAGCAAAAGCAGTTAGAGGGGTCACACAGGATACCATTCCAAGAGGCCTCCACTTACCCCACTTAGGCTGTATGCTATCATCAATACTTTGAAGCTTTTGCACCTGTTCAGGGCTCAGACTCATGACAAAAATCAGGGTAAAGAGAATTAGCCCAGGACTTAATAGAATAATAGCAGAGTACAGAGGAGTTTGAATTCTCTACCTCAATGGGCCTGCTCTGCCTAAATAGGGAGGGCCCTAGTGGGGAAGTATGGGCCCTGAGGTGCGGGATCAATATATGGATCAAGGCACTCAAAAGTCTTTAGTCCACTTCTGGGCTACCGTTTCCAGCCTCAGTGCTTAGCAAGCATGCTAGTTCATGCACCCTGAGAGGACCAGCAAATAAGAGCCTGGTCGGAACCCAGCAGTAGCCAGGACTCAAATCAAACCCAAGTCAGTGCATACAGGATGACGGAGACTCATATCTTCTGCTTTCCTGTCCAGTATAACTCTAACCTCTGGATGTTACACCAGGGACAAGCAGAGGAGGACTCTGAGAGGCAGAAGAGGAAGACACACGGCTAGGGGCCTGAGGACTGGAGGAACGTCCCAGCATTGAAGGGTTGTAGGTTCTACTCTCCTAACTCCCCAGGCACAGAAGGTGACCCAGGTTTGGCATTAGGAAAAGGAAAGTCTACAAACAGTAATTCAAGCTCCCATCCAGAGAAATATGAAAAGGGGGAAATAAATCAACCCCAAAAAGGAAGGTAGGAAATTTAAAATAAAGAGAAAAAGGAAAGTTACTGAAAACAGAAAAACGATAGAGAAAATCACTGGAAGAAAGCAGATTCCTCAAAAGGACCAATAAAAATTGAAAAACTTTTTCCAAGACTGATGGGAAAAAAACGGGAAATGACACATTTCCAATATCAGGAATGGAAGAGGAACAACACCGCAGACCCCGCCGATATCAACACATTAATGCGGAACTGTTATGACCATCTCTACGGGCATTTGACAACACAGAGAAAATGAACCCAATTTATCGAAAAGCGCAGCCTATCACAATTTACGTGAAGTAAAATGAGTGAGGTGAAGAGCTCTAAAGTATTTGAAACCTTTTTCAAATCTAGAAAAAGATGCTTGATTCCAAGGGATTTCACATGAGATTCTAGCAAGCTATTACAGCTGAATTTAAACAAATTTTGGTGCACCCAAAAAGCGCTATCAATGAAATTTGGGAATATTTTCCATATACTTCATTTTAAATGATATCCGGAAATTCTTGTCAGTTTTATCAACTGTGTGATTGTATTGGTTTGTAGAAAAACCAATGTCCTTCATCATTTGACCACATGATTAAGGACTGCTTTTGCAACAGGATGTGCATACGTGACTAAGTTAATAGTAAACTAATTTATGCAACCTCTGATACCTCCTATTTTCAGGAAATTCCTTGTCCTCCTCTTCCTACGTTTGCTCTTCCAGCAGGCAGAGACATGGACACTAGGTGACCTAAGTGACCAGGCCGACTTTACAGCACCACACACAGATTGGGAGGAATGTAGGCCTTAGCAAGGTTTTCTGTGGTAAAGACTCATGGAATCCTGACCTGACCCCGTCCTGATGTTACAGGAGAGAGAAATCAGACATATTTTGTTCACAAAAAGGGTGTCTGTAGCTCCTTGGGACAATGCCCAGCTGACAGGGAGTGTGTCTCTAATGAGCACATATTCTATGTTCAGGTCGGTGGACCCCGGTTCTCAGATTCACCTTGATTGGTTACGGCCGGTCACCTGCTGTGCTGGCAAGAAGTCTTCACATCCCACTATTGCTCTGTGAGTTCCCTCTGTAAAACTCCGAAACTCACAGGCTCGTCAAGCAGGAAAGATCGTAGATGAACTGAAATTCTCATATGGAAAATGTGCGGGGAGCGATTGTGATTATTACTGGTTCATTGTCATATCAGGGGACCAAGGAGGTCCATGCTGTGGCCAGTCACTGTCACCTGATGGACCACATGGCAAAGTCTAGCATAGAATAGAGACTAGGCCGAGATCAGAAAGAGCGAGAAGGCCGGTGGGCAGCCATGGAAGAACGAACAATATAACTGTTCAGTAAAGAGAGCAGGAGACAGGACACTGTGAACAGATGATCTCTCCCTCTCCCCTCTTTCTCTATTCTGTATCGATGTCAGGGCATCTGTAAGGATGTGTACCAAACTCTTCCTAGTGGTCACTCTGTGAGTGTGGGGAGCTCACCTCAAAATTCTACACTCTATTTTTCGACTTCTAGGTAATTCTATAACAAGCATGAATTAGTTCTATTAACATTGAAAAAAGATAAAAATTTAAAAACCAGCTCAGTTGGGGTGGAGGCCTCACCAGTGTTCACATCTGTCCTGTGGTCCTGCTGGTAAGCAGAGGCCTCTGTAGCATGGCTTTCGGTGACGGCTGGCTGCCCATCGTGCTCCACCTGGCAGGTGAGCATCACATTCTCCCTATGGCAGATAAATTCACCAGGAGCCAGCTCATCCGGTTAAAGGTTCCGTCCTTATTCTCTGTGGGGGCCAAGACTGTTTCTGTTCGGGACACCTTCCCATTCTCCAACCAGGTCAACTGTAGGCGCTTGGGGTAGAACTTCTTCACCTGACAGAAGATGTTCACCTGGTTCTTTGACACAAGGAGCTGAGTAACATCCACGGTGGGTGGAACTGAAACAGCACAGGGCAGAAAGCTCTGACCTCGTGGAACAGACAGATCATGGGGGCGGGGGCTTCATAACATAGCTCCCTCCACCACAGCAAGGGGGTCACCCAGGACACTGCTAGGCATGCGGCAGGCCCGCAGACACTGAGAATGACTTTTGCATAGAAATAAAATCACTACAGACAGTGCCTTGCACACAGTAGGGCTCAAGGACCAGTAGCTTCTATTAGGGTAATGTGACAAAAGCAACAAACAGCCCCTGGCATGCAGTGGGAACATACTAACTGTAGCAAAATAAATGAAATTACCAAGAACACAGGGGCTTGGCTTACAGTAGGTGCTCCCCAATTGGAGTTGCTATTGTAAAGTAAATGCAACTACCTGCAGAGTGGTAGGTGTTCACTTGGCAGCTGCCATTACACAGTTGTGAGTGACAGCACGTCCAGGTGCCCGATGATGGAAAGGAGTGTCGGGAATTAGATTCTAGGCAATCCCCGGCCTGGAGCAAAGAGCAGGGGGAGGACCAGGCCTGGAGGGTAAGATCCAGGTGTGTGCTGGGGCAGGTAGTGAGGGGCATCTACCTCGGATGGTCTCAGACAGGTTGGCAGTCCCACGAAGAGGAGGGCCCCCCTGCAGGGTGACATGGTCCACCTGGCAGATGACCTGGGAGCGAATATCCCCCGGGACCAGCAACACCTTAGCTGTGCTGGAGAGGCTGTAGGAAGCGCTGTTTCCCTCTGGGTCCATGATGGTCTGGGAGGCTGGGATCTCATTTCCATCTTTGAACCATTTCAGGTTGATGTTTCTGGGGGAGAAGCCGTGGGACTTGCAGGTGAAGTTCACTGTGTGCCCAGGCTGCGCCCTCACCTGGGGCCCGATACCACTGGGGGAGAGGGTTTGGCTTTAAAAGGAGCATAATAAGCAATGAACGTGTTTGTGATGATCACCACTGAGGATAGGCATGCGACACTGTTAAGGACCTTCTCATGTATTATTTTTTAATCCCCCTAATAATGCTTGGAGGCCGGTATTGTCGTGCTCTCTTACAAAGGAGGACACACAGGTCCCCAGAGGTGAACTCTGAGTGGGGGGCAGTGCCGACAGAGAATGTTAGCCCTAAGTTCAAAGTCTAGTTTCTTTATCGGCGATTCCCACATATCTGGCCACAGGAACAAAATTACTGATTGGTCTCACTCTTCCTAGTAACACTTCCCCGCTGGTCTCCAATGGCTCACAGACTCCTGAACATTAATTAGTGTGATTATCACCGCTTCACAGATGGGAAACCTGAGAAATGGAGGGAAAGTGAGACATGCCAAGACCCCACTGTGTTGGGATGACAACAACATCACTGACTGGGGGTCTGATCTCTCACCGGGCTCACTATAATCACGAAGCATTCTAAAGGTTGGTGGGGTCACCCGATGTCTCAGGTGAGTAATCCTAGGGCTAGCATGGGGAACGTTCAAGTTCATGAACAAGGCAAGTGCCCCAAGTTCATGGGCCCAGAACTGACCACCATCCTCCCCTTTTTTCTGTGAGATTCCAGCTTTCCAGCAATCATAGGGAGATTCACTTCTGATTGCCCAGGTTTGAGGACCCGGTAGAAATCATCAGAAGCTGTGGGCTCCTACAGCTGAGTCTAGAACATGAACGCTTGCTCATGAGGGGCCTCGGGCAGCCTCTGGCAAATGCTTCCCCTTCTCATCCTCAGTCTGTGGATCAGGAACTGGCATTCACGGTGTTGCTGGGGTTGCTGTGGGCCCTCTCTGCTCTACTCAGGCCACTGTCCCCAGGGGGCTCCTGCAGACTGCTCAGTGAAGGACAAACACCATAGCAGCAGGGACAGGGGAAAGCTACTGAATCTTTAAAGATTTTTAATTAAAGTATATTTGGCATTGCTTATTCTATTAGTTTACGGGTACAACACAGTGATTAGACATTTATGTGCTGTACAATGTGATCACCATGGCAAGTCTCGTAACTGTCATGATGCAAAGTTACTAGGATATTCCCTGTGCTATACGCTACCCCCCTGTGGATTATTTATTTATAACTGAAGTTTTGTAACTGTTATTCTTCTTCATCTTTTCACTCATCCGCAAACACCTCTCCTCTCTGGCAATTATCAGTTTGATCTGTTTCTGAGTCTGGTATTTTTTGTTTTCTTTTATTTGCTCATTTTTTTTTCTTTGTTTTAGATTCCACAAATACATGAAAGCTTATGTTGTTTGTCTTTCTCTATAGAACTCATTTCACTTAGCATAATACACTCTAGGTTCATCTATGTTTTTGCAAATGGCAAGACTACATGCTTATGGTTGAGTCTTGGCTCCCCTACAGGCTGGCTAGTAAGGTCCCCTATATCGTGTCCCCATCTGTAAAAATGAGCAGCAGCTGTCCTCACAGCACTGGTTATGAGAGTCAATTCCATGAGAAAGACGCAGCATCTGTCATGCTGCTACTCCCTGTTCCTGCCACCCTCTGCTTTCTCATCCAGAGCATCATCTGGGCTGGTAGCTTGGGGAAGAGGAACAACGACTTAATCATGGGGAGCCAATCTGAGTAGTGATAGAGTCACTTACTGGCTGTGATTGCCTAGGAAAGGGATGTCACATTGAGAGCTTTAGTAATACCTGCAAACGTGATATCTAGACACGTTCCCTGTTGATGCCCATGTGATTGCTACCACCCCCAGGAGAGAAATTTGGCAAGATCCACATAAATTACACTGCACACACCCTCTGACCTCCCAATGCCGCTACTAGTGGGATCTCCTTCACCAGGAGAGCGACACATGGACAAGATCATGTTCTGCACCACTGTTTCAATAGCTGAGGTTAAGAATAACTTATTCATCCACAGAAAAGAGTCAATGAACGATGCAATCTCCTTCCCCTGGAGTGTATGCAGCTGGGGAACAATGAGCAGCTCTAGGTGCTGATATGGATACTTGGTTAGGGTGATATGGCTGAAGGCGGGAACAGGTTCCCAATCACCTCAAGTCTCAAAGTGTAATGTGAGGCACATCTGAACCTAGGAGAAACCAATGAAAGGATAAGTGTGCCTTGCTGTTGAATGATTCTGTGTAACGTCTTTTATTCTGCAGGTATCATGTGCCAAGCTTTTCCACAGAGAGTCCAAAGCCCAGGCAAGAAAAAACCAGCCTAGAATCAGACTGACTTCAGGAAAAATCTCCTCCCTTTCCATCCATGTGACTGTGTCATCAATTGGCTTCAGGCTCCCATCTGTATGTGTAGATTCAGCCCGTGTGTTCTAAAGAGTTTTCATGTGCTGACATTCCAGGACTCAGGATCCGGGGCCTCTGGCAAAAAACCCTAAGGAAACATCGTTGCTGCTTCAACGGTCCAACATAGGGAACCTCTTCCCTAGTGAGTGACAGTCTGAGAGAACACAGCCATTCATAGATACTTCAGTGACCGTGTGAGTGGTCCCTAAACCATAGGAGACTTTTCCGGACAGACCCCCAGAGAACAGCCAGCCTCAGGGCACCTCTTCTCACTAGGCCTGTCAGAGTAAACAGTGTATGTGTGCCACGTAGGAATTTCTTCTTAGTCTGATGTTTCTGAAGTGGAAATAAAGAAACACTTTCTACCCTTTCCTGCGCTGGATGTGTTTCTTCTCACTAGTCAGAAGAGAAGAAAGCTTCTTGGGAGAAGAAACTTTGGCTGCTTTGATCACTGCCGCTGCCATAGCACCCAGAACAGAACCTGGCCCACAGGGGGTGCTCAGTAAGTGTCAGTAAGAGAAGCTCAGCCACATGGATGGGGGCACCCTGCAGACATGAGTGAGATCTATTACATGACAGGCAAGTAGCCCAGAATCTCAGCTCCCTCATCCCTAGAACAAAAGGCTGGACAGAACTACTAAAGGTGAAGACCAAGAAGCCAAACAGAAGTGATTGCAAAAATTTCCCACCATTTACCCACTTTGGGGCCAGAGCAAACTGCATGACCTCTTAAGACCATAATGTTCGTGATCTGTAGAAAGGGTAAAATCAGACCGTGAAACAGATCATGCCTGAAAGCACCCACTGTGTCCCTGATTCTCAGTTGCTGTCCAGAAAATGAATGGTGTTCTTATTGACATGTCACACAGCAGGGACAAAGGACCCACCCCGTACTCACCACTCACAACGAGCTGAGTGCCCGGTCCAGACTTAAACTCCGTGTCAAGTTCTTTTTTCTGGAACTTCACACAGTAGTAGGTCCCGGTGTCTGCTGGGATGATGTTACTGATGCGGATGGAATAGTCCAAGATGTTTCTCCTTGTGGTGTCTGCAGCATTTGTTACTCGAGTAAAGTGACCACTTTTGAAACTGTAGATTAACTCTCGGCCTGGCCCTGTCCCCCTGAACCACTGGATGGGCCCCACAGGGTGCAGGGAGGTCAGGGTGCAGTTCAGAGTGGCTGTCTCTCCAGCTGCGACTGATACCAACTTGTCTGGCTGAATCACCTGCAGCTCCCTCTCAGCAGCCTCTCCTGGAGGGTAACACACAGAAGTTAGTTTATCATTCATTGTGGATCCTCTAAGTTTTTTAGGTGTCTTTAAACAGCAGCCCATTGACTGAGCTGAACCATGACAGGCCTTGAGCTCAGCACATTGCATGTGTCATCATGAGGAACCCTTGCAATCTGTCTGTGCGACCTCGCTACAAATGAGAAAACTGAGGTTCAGGGAGGTTAAGTGATTTGATGGAACGTGGTTGTGAGGGCTGAGCCCTCTCTGGAAGTGTTACCTTTCTCCCAAATATTTCTGGCTCTTCATTTTCTGGCTTCATGTAAAGTTGCACTTCTGCAACTTGCATTTGGTGAAACTGTGAGGCTTCTATAGGTAAAAGGGTTGTGAGAAGATCTGATGAATGTATTTTCCAGGTCATGCATTTCCTCAAGAACCTCTATGGTCAACTTCCCTGTTCCACAGTGATCCACATGTCATGATGGGGTCTGTTCCAAGAGCCTGGATACTGTGTGACAGTTTTGTGTAGACCTCACAACACACAATGAATATGTAGTGTCAACAGGAATTTAAACATTGCTTCAAGTTCCTGGGATTGTTTCCCATAGCATAATCGTGTTCTATTGTTTCTCGATGCTGCTTTAGGAAAATGCCAAAATCTTAATGGCTTAAGACAGCAGAAAATTGTCTGATACATTGTCCGGAGGTCAGAAATCCACATTTGTGTTACTCGGATAAATTCAAAGTATCAGCCCAGCTTTTGGAGACTCCCTTCCTTGTCTTTCCAAAATCTAGGGTCTGCCCATGTGTCTCTTCTTATCGTTTCCATCTTTCTCCTCTGCAGACTCTTGCTTCTTGTGTCATTTGCCATTCTCTAAATTTGTCATTTCTCACTCGTTTTAATCATGACTCTTGTGATTATATTGTGTTCACCTGATAATCGAGGATAACCTTTCAATATCAAAAGTCGTAACAAAATTATTTTTCTTAAATATTATTTTCGTATAAAGTAAGATATTCACATGTTCTGGGTCTTAAGATATGGAGCTGTTTGGGAAGAAGAGACATTGTTCTGTCCACCACACATATCTCTTCTGACTGTTACAGAAACCAGTGATCATCAATACAAACACTTATATTTGTGGCATTGTCACACAATATGAATGAGAAGGCAACTTTTCAAATCTGAAAAAGAACCATTTAAGTATTGTACTGGTGAAACCGTTTGCAAAATAAAATTAGAATGCAGTCAGAGAAGAAAAATCTAGTATTAACAAATACAAAGAAATCAAACTACACTTTTAAAAAGTCAATAGGTCAAAGAAAAAATCACAAGAAAAATTAAAGAATATCTTAAGGCAAATGAAACTGAAAACACAACATAGTAAAACTAATGATGCAGCAAGAGCAGTGCTAGAGGCAAATTGATAGCCACAAATGCATTCATTTAAAAAGAGAAAATGTCATAAGTCTATAACTTTGCTATCCACCTTACGAAATTAGAAATAGAAGAGCAAAAGAAGCCTAAAGCCTAAGGTAGCTGAAAGAAAAACATAACAAAGATTGGTGCAGCGATACATGAAATATAAAAAGAAAAACAATGGATAAATGAACAAAACCAAAGAAGAGTCTTAAAAAGGATCAATACAATTGAAAAGCCTTTAGAAAGATTGACAAAGAAAAAAAGAGCGGGAGAATCCAAACAAGTAAAATCAGAAAGAAGGCAATCCTAAAAAATTTACTGAAATAAAAGACTTGTAAAAATTAGTATGAATAATTGTACAATAATAAATTGGATAAACTACATAAAATGGACAAATTTCTAGAAATACCTAATCGAATCATGAAGAAATAGAAAGCATGAATAGACCTATAAATAACAGGGAGATTAAATCAACATTCAAAAAGCTCCCAACAAAGGAAAGCCCAAGAACACTGGCTTTACTGGTGAATTCTCCCAAACGTTTAAAGAAGAAATAACAATAACCCCCTTTGATTTTTATTTTTAGAAATTCAAAGGAAAGGAAGACTTCTTCACTTATTCAGAGTCATTCTGAGACTCATTCTCACATCAGCATTATGCTGATGACAACGCCACACAAAAGCACTAGAAGTAAATTACAGGTCAATATCTTTTATGAATACACATGCAGTAAACCTCAAAAAAACAAAAAAACAAACCAGTAGCAAACTGAATTCAACAGCTCATTGAAACAATTATCCACCAGACCAATTGGGATGTATTCCTGGAATGCAAGGATGGTTCAGCATATGAAAATCAAACAATATAATGTACCACATTAAAAGGATGAAGGGGAAAATGACGTGATGATCTCGTTTCATTCAAAAGGCATCAGACAGTCAAATTCAGCATTTTTCATGGAAGAAAACGATCAAGAAAATAGAAATAGATGGAAACAAACCCAAATGATAAAATCATATGTGTAAGACCCATCGCTACTATCATACTTGTTGGTGAGAGTCTGAAGGCTTTTCCGTGAGATCGCGATCAAGACAGGGATGTATACTTTTGCCACTAGTCCACAACTTTGAGTAATGCAATTCCCAGACAAAGCATTTAGACAGGAAAAGTAAATAAAATATTTAAATTTGAAAGGAATGAATAAAACTAAGTCTAGGCACCCACGACATGATTTTATGTGTAGCAACTCTCACGATTCCATACCTAGGCATGCTTGCAAACACATCCAGCTGTTAGGACTAACAAATGATGTGCACAATCTTGTGGGATACAAATCAATACACAGAACTCAGTTGCATTTACACCTCTGGCCCAGAGCTTTCCCCTGAACTCTGGATTTGCATTTTTGACTGTCCACTCACGTTTTCCTTGGATGGAAATCAATATTTTGCTGTTAACGTGTACAAAACGTAAGTCCTAATTTACCACGGTCCTCTATTTCTCAGCTGTGGCACCTTTAATCTTTCAGGTACTCCAATCCCAAAGACTTTTCTTCTTGCTCTCCCACCCCAAATTTCACACATCAGAAAATCCAGTTGCTCCACTTTCACATGACTCAGGTCTCCACCTTTCCCCTCTCTCTACTAGATATTACCTGATGCAGGCACTTTTTTGCCTGCACAAATGAAATGACCTCTCAAATGATCTGGCTGCTTCTCTCTTTGTCCTACGGTAGTCTATTTTCAACCAAATGCTGGAATGATTTAAAACTCTTGTCGTCCATGGCACTTTTTCCTTCAAAATCCTGAAATGGCAAGTTTTTCACTCAGAGAAAATGCTTAAATCCCTGAACACAAGAGGATGATTCTAGTCTCAAGGCCTAGCACTCAGGAAGTCTCTTTCCCCATCTCCCCACATGGCTCACTCTCAACCCTCCCTTCATCTTTGCTCAAACTTCCCATTCTCAGTGCTGTCCACCCAGACTACTCTGTCTGAAAGACATTTCACCTTACAGAATCCCTCAGTTCTCTTATCCAGCAACTCTTTAATCTTTTTCTTATACTTATCACTTTTTCAATACACTATATGATGTCTATTGTTTACTCTCATTTCCCCCACTAGGTAGTAAGCTTTATGAGGGCAGGTAATTTGACTCTTTTATTCACCAGTACATCCCAAATTAGAGGTACAGTTCCTGGCTTCTAGTACATATCCAGGAGTTTTTGTATAGCGTTTGAATTGCCCAGTGCAACAGCTCACTGCGACCCTGAGGTGTCTTTTAACGGGTAAACTCTGTGAAAATTACGTCAGAAACGGAGTTTCTCATGGAGATGACTTGGCAAAAGGCAAAAGTATGTTGTGCACATTAAGGAAGCAGAAGAACGCAGAAGAAAACCACAATCCCTGATACCCATACTCACCCTTGCCCACTCCCATTGGCAAAAGCAGTAGAAATCTCAAGTGGGACAACAGGCATTTGAGAAAAGGCATGGTTAATCCCATGATGTCTAGAACCAAGTTCAAATCATAATTCTACCATTTACCATTGGGTGACCTTGAACCTTTCCATGCTTCTGGTTTGGTTTCTTACTGTAGGTAAGGATGAAAAGAGGATCTACCTTAGATATAATAGTCTTATGGGTAAACAGCCTTAGGCATTTCCTACAGCATCTACACATGAAGGGTGTTCAAGAGATTGAAAAGTTATTACTCATTATTTTTCTGAGGCCTTGAAGCTTCAACTGGCATTAGATACAGACAGAAATGGATACAGATACAGATATAGATATTGATGTAGACAAAGATGATAAAGATATAGATATATAGAGATATACATATACATATACATATACATATACATATGGGTATAATTACAGATACAGATGTCCAGGAAGGAGTCTCTATCTTTTATCCTCTTTTTACCTACTCATGCTTATCCAGCATGGACAAGAAGCAAGATATTAACTCATACAATCCTGCTCATTTTATGAAGAGAGAGAACTTTGTTTAAGTTACTGGAAGAGTAACTGGTAATTTTGAGAAGTAGGAAAAAGGAGGATGTTTGAGAGACAGAGGTCTAAGCATACGTTCATATACATTTCATGTGGACTAAAAATGATTTGAAGAAACAATAAGACATTTCAAAAATCCTGTGTGTGCGTGTGTGTGCACTTCCTCACACCCACTTATAATGCACATACTCACATGGACATACATACATTCACAAATATATATAAAAGTGTGGTTAACATGCTGGTACAGAGGCTGTTTTGAGGGTTAAGTGGAATAATACATATTAAATGCTCAGTAAAATCGATGGCACACAGGAACCATCCGACACATCACTAACAAAAGTTCATGAGTACACAGCACAATTTTAACTCTGCTGACTCCGAGTGACCCGATGAGTGAAGACTTTCTTCTCCTTGCTTCACTGTATTTTCTGATTATTCTGCAATCAGCCTCCTTTGAGAAGCCAAGCAGCATAACATGGTTAAAGAATGAACTCTCAAACTGGTCGGCCTAGAATGAATGTGGCTGAGCAGCTGCCTTATGTCGGTGACACTGGACAAGTTATTGTCTCTGCCTCAGCTTCCCCATCTGCAAATCTGGGATAAGAGTCATCACACCCATACAGGGATGTTGTGGGGATTAGATGAGTTAATACACGTACAATTGTCACTGTTATGCTTTGAAGCATCATTTGTTTTGGTGCCTCTAGTAACCAGGTTCAAAAACTGAATCCACAGAAAATTGCTCAGACCCCTGATTTCATGCTGTCAGATAACGCCCAGTATTGGCTTTCTGTGGCAGCCCTGGTTGGCTCACTCTTGTTTACCATGAGGCCCTAAAAGTCGAGGGACAGGGGAAGGTCCAGGGGCATGGAGAGGGGATTCTACCCCAAGGAGTGCTCACCTGTGAGTCCCAGCAGTAGAATCAGCAGAAGACAAGGGGGAGGGTGGGTCCAGGAGGCAGGGACAGGCATCCTGGATGCCTGAGGAGCCTTCTCTGTCCAAACGTGTGCTGGAAAATCTGGACTCTGCTCTGTGAGAGGAGCGAAGGCCTGCCTCCCACTATATAAGAGGAAGTGCCTAGGATAGGGTGAAATAGCTGTGAGTCAGTAGCCTGCTTCTAGAAACCAAACAGTTCCTGCTTTTAGATTGTGAAATAGAACTGGTTAGTAGAGGTGGTTACAAAGCGGAGTCATTCATCTTACAATTTCAGAGAAACTTAGTCAGGCTTACAGAAAGTAGTGCTCCCTCCTGGGCTGGGGCCTCTTCTCTCCATTGTGCCCCCACCCCATCTGAGGTTATCATGGTGATGCCCCATTAGGGAAGCTAGGCCAAGAAGTGTTGTGTGCTCTGTCCCAAACCCCTAAAGCCAGGACCCGAGGATGGGCTAGCTTGAGTCTCATCTGCACTAGACTTACCAAGAGCTACTCAGATGGTGGAAGAACTAGAGTTCTGCACGTCTTCTCAGTGCTGGGATGGAATCAGGTCTGTTCCTGAAATGATTCCCTATTCCAACCCTTTACCGATGGAACTGGTACACCACAGTGAAATGCACAGTGCATTGTGGACCTAGAATTTGTATGTTCCTGCAACAAAAATAATCATACCTGCTCTTCTGTCAAGAGAAGAGGTGTGTTATAAGACTCATTAAATTACACTCCCAGACATTTATCTCAAAGAAAAAACTTATGTCCACACAAAAAACTGTGCATGAATGTTTATAGCAGTTTTCTTTGTAATAGCAAAAAACTGGAAACAACCAAAAAGTTCCAATAAAGGGAACAGTTCAATAAACTGTGGTGCCTCCATGCAAGGCAATGCTCTTCAGTGATAAAAAAAAATGAATTATTTACATGTGCAACAACTTGTCAGTTTCTTGGTCACATTATATAAAGTGAACAAAGTCATTCTCAAAACACATGTTGTATGATTCCACTCATATCACATTCTGGAAACTAGAGAATGGAAAGCAGACTGGCATTGACAGAGATGGGTGTGGTAGGGATGGGGTCACTACAAAGGGCTAGCACAGGAAGACCTCTGTGATCATGGGAGGTGGTCTGTGTCCTGGTCGTGGTGGTGTTTACATGGACACACACCTGAGAGATGAACATGAGCAAAGCTGGGAATATTATAAGATTCAGCTGTAAATAGCAGTCTCGTGGTCATTATGACATAGGCACTGCTTATCCAAAATTATGCTATAACGATATAAGGGTGATGGGGATTAGCAATGTGTGGCATGAGGTCAGGAGGAACAGAACCTGCATTTCCATTTTCCTTAGTGGGGAGTCAATAATAATGCCTATGAGTGAGAAATCAAGAAGTGGTAACATAAGCATGCTTTATGCAGTACGGCATTAAAATCTAAAATGATCAGTTAAAAGAGTTGAAAATGGTTGCCTGTGAGAGACGGAAAATGGTGTGTTAGTAGGGAGATGTGTTGTCATATGTAGAATTTATAGAACTATTTGACTCTTTAATCATATGTATGAATAACTTTGATGAAGATAGAAAATAATGTTAGATAATTAACGTTCTAAACATTGCAAATAGAAAGAATGTCCCTAGTATTAGCACTAGTAAGAGGTTTATAAGCTTGCTGGATATAAGACTGATGATCAAAATCAATTACCATCCTAGGCAGTAGTAAAAAAATACTGAAAACACTAATTATAATTTTAAAATTTTCCATAAACTAAAAAGTGTTAGATATTTCTGACTAGGGATATGTAAGAACATTATGGGGGGAAACATGTAAAATTATAAATGAAAAGTCATAAAGAAAAACCTAAATAAATAGAGGTATATTTATATATGAATAAGAAAACTCAATATTGAAAATATATCAATTTGCTTGAGTAAATATATAAATTTGGTGCAATCAAATAAAATTCTAAAAGAGTTTTTCATGAAATTTAACATTTATTCTAAAATGAATTTGGGCCAAGAAGAGCATGACAATTTTGAACAATAAAAAATGGTGGGAAGATTTACCCCAAAGAAGTATCAGAATTGTTAGAAAGCTATCCTAATTAAGATAGGGCAATTCTGACAATGAGACGAGTGGCTCATGGGAACAAAGAGCTCATGAAGAGAACCACGTTTTTATGGTAACTTGGTGTATGGGAAAAGTGGCAGTGCAGATCATTAAATCCTGGATGATTTGTCTCTGTGGAGGAAAAAAGGAAATTTCCCACCACTTACACACACACACACACACACACACACACACACACACACACACACACACACACACAGAGAGAGAGAGAGAGAGAGAGAGGAAAATATAGCTAGATCAAAGGCACGAATGGAAAGAACAAGACTTTTTCAAAAATTGAACACTTCCGTTTGTATAAGAAAATCTCCCAAATGACATCAGGACGGTTGCTTTGTGAACCACATTAGAGGAACAGGAGAGCCTCTCCCATACTTGCCAAGGAAGCAAGGGCACACTGTTTGTTCTAAAGCTGTGCTAGCAAAACATTAGTTAAAGCTTCACTATCTAACAGGAGAAGATTCAGTAAATTGCAGGACAGTCTTAAAATAGGAAACCGTACATCAGTAAAAAATTAATAAAATGGAACTATACATATCATATGATTAAGTCACACAAACTGCGTTACATATCATATGATTATATATGATTATATAAGCATAAAAAATACAAGTTCCAAAATGCTGTACACAGTATAATAGCATTCATATAACAATTAAAACATGCAAGGTAATATTAAATATTGCTTAAAGACTTATACGTATATTATAAAAGTATCAGTGTTAATATTTTGCAAAGGTAGGACGGTAGGTCCACGAATAGTTTTTTTTATACTTTATATAGTTCAGAATAGAAAAATCCTTTTTTAACTTAGTAATTTCAAAATGTATTTGTGTTAATACAAAATCTTCCTTGCGAAAGCTCTGGAAAAAGTAAAATCTGCTCTGAATATTTAGGGTTGCTCATGATCAGGGGAGGATGAAAATCTGTTGTCTTGATCTGTTTGGTTCTCTTTTGGGTGAGGCAGGGCCAGCCCGAAGCTCTTAAGTAGGGTCCAGAATCCCAAGTCCCCATGACCAAAGTCTCTCCTTGACTCAGTTTTATTATCAGAAAGAAGAAACATCAAGCAAGTGCGTGGAGGGAGTATGTCCGTGGTGGAGGGGGGCTGACAGAGTGAAGGACAGTGGTCTTGGGTAACCTGCAAGTCCTTGCAGCTTCTTTTCCCCACTTGAGCTCATTGGAGAGGGCAGGAGGCAGTTTATCACAGGGCACGCAGGAGCTATGGGAGAAATCATGCATTTATTTATTCATTTATGTATTAAATCCATGAATACATATTGAATACCTACTATGTGGCAGGCATTCTGCTTGGCCTGAGCTAATGGTGCCAATAAGAAATGAAGCCCCTACTTACTATACATCTACACCTCTTTCTGAGATCTGGACTCCCTTCCTTACTGCATTCATCTTTGTCACTAGACAGCATCTCCACATCCCTCACAGAGGCTCTAATAGTTGATTTTGCCAATACTTTCTTATTCACTACAAAGATATATCATATAAAAACTGAATTATATAGTAGTCTTTGGAGTTTGGGTCTCACAGCTTTGACCTTCATCCCACCTCCACACCTTGAATTCCCCCGCCTCTTGGTCCAGGATCCCAAGAAACTTAATTTGAAAACCTTCAAATTCCAGGGCATTGCAAGCTCTTATAATTCTAAGAGACATTGGAGGAAATAAGTGTTCATAACCTTCTCCTGAGGCTGGAGTACACTTGTGGCACCGTGTGACATTGTGGATGGAAGGGCTGGTAACTGGGGTGCTGACCATGGAGAACAGCCCACCAAGCAAGTGTCATGGGCTCAAGAGGGTGGAAAGGACCAATCGAAGAATAGAGAAGCTCAGATACCTCATTTCAGGCACAAGCGAATTCTCCTGGCTGTATATGTGTGCCCAGGGAGGTGTCATGAGGGTAGAGATCTATACCAATGACCCTGATCTCCCTTCCTAAGGACTAAGGCCTACACTCAACTTACCTGTTAAACATTGCACCACCTATAGATGTAAGTGACTGTGAAACTCATCAGCAGCATCACCTTGAAGCCCAGGAGGAACACCACAAAGATAACAGCAGACATCTCTGGCCCTAAATACCAATAGGCAGAAGGAAACATTAACTGGGACTCTATGAGTTTAAATACCTTATCTGATGTGTTATCAGGTTATCAGGAATTTTCAGAGCCACTAAATGCACCCAAATTTATCTGATTCCAATCAAGCCCACGTTCTTTTCTCTACACTGAGCTTTCTCTTAGAGAGAAGCAATGATCTTAAACTTTTAGCTCCGCCTTGAATTTGACTCAACAAATATTGATTTAGAACATATTTTACACACCAGACAATGTGCTCGACTCTAGGGGTACAAACCTGGACAATGAGCTCAGTGTCCTCAGGCCTTCGGGTCATTTCACTTTACCTTTAATACAATCTTAGGAGGCTAGTATCATTAACACCATTTTACAGATGAATAAACTGAGGCTCTGGCTCTGTTGCCTGAGGTTAAAAGTTATAACTGTGAACAAAATTGTAAAATACTGTCTGAATTCAAATAGTAATTGCAGCTGACATTTATTGTAGACCTATATGTAGAGTTCTCATATATTAACTCATTTAATCCTCATAAGGACTCTATGAGTTTAGAATTTCATTAGACTGATCTCTGCTACATTAGGCTCATCTACAGATGAATAAACTGAAGCACAGAGAGGTTAAGTACCTGTGCAGGGATTAAGTAGAAGATCCTGCTCTGTCCCTGGAGCAGACATCACTGGGTCCCCAGGGTAAGATTGTTCAAGCAAGTCTGTAAGACTTGCTTATATGGTTACATATGGTTGTGGAAAAGTCTCTCCATATAACCCGAAACAATATTTTGACAAGAGAGCATTGCTGAAGGTCATCGCACAATCAATCACCAGTAAGTGAGCATCCTAAGCTGAACGCTCTCTGTGATTTTCACGGAGGTTGAGCTGAGAGTTTGCTCTTTCCTCAGAAAGGAAAGAGTCTTTAAGGATGGCCACATCTGAAGGAAGCCACGGGCCAGAAAACATTCTGGTTATTCAAGGAATCACAGACTCTTAAGTTGGGCAAGACTTTAATCATTACCAATTCCTTCCCCCATGCCTTCTGGAATCTACTCTGGAGACAAAAGTAACCCAGCTGATCCCAGGAGTGGAGATGAGCTCACCTGGGCTCCCAATGGGTTTGTATGTGGCGTGGGCTGTTGCAGACAGTATGAGGTTGGCCTGGATGGGAGGCCGTGCTTCATGTTGCACCTTACAGGTGAACACTCGTTCAGACCCCTGCAGTGACGCATTCACCAACTGCAAACTTTCCAAGGTGTAAGTCCCATCACTATTCTGCTTGAATGTAGGTTTCTCAGCTCCCTGGAACATATGGCAGTTCTCCAGCCAGGTGAGATGTACACTCTGTGGGTAGAACCTCTGCACATGGCAGGTAATGGCCACCAAGTCTGAGGAGGGTGAAGACTGGGATACTGTCACTGTAGGGGGAACTGACACAACCCATAAAAAAAATTAGTATAGGAACTCCACCGTGGGAGCCTGGGAGCTCCTTGAGTATGAGGTCATCTGCCCAGCACCTACCATGGAGGAGGATTTAGGTCCTGGTTAACTGATGCATGCATGAATAAATGCACGATAAATGACAGTGTGAAAACATGAATGGACGCAGGCTTAGATGGATGCATGCTTGAATAAGAACAAATGGAAAGATGAAAGCCCCCTCATCTTTACTTTCTTTCCACTACGGTCATTATAGATGAAAAGATGAAGTTCGAATTCCATTTAAGAATCTATGAACCCATCGACTCATCTATGACTCTATGACTTGGTAATCCTAAGCACTGACGATTCCTACACTCTAAATATTTATGACTCAGAGACACTAAGATTTTACACAGGAGTGAAAATGAGTTCGTAAAGGTTAAGTAACTTGCCTGTCACAACTTACACAAGGTCATAAGTGACAGGAATCATGCAAGAGACAGTATGTTTTTCTGTTAAGTTATTCTGACATCCGAACTTTAGCTATGAGCCTTTAAGAGTCTTTGCTTCAAAATTTTTGATCTAATGATGTCTAGAATTTTTTCAACCAGATTTTCAACCCTACAGTAGAATGTATTTATAATGAGGAAAATTTGGAAGATTTAAAATACTACGAAACATGAAATATCCCAGCACCACTCATATGAGCATACAGTACGGTAGAGTTCTAACTCTAAACCAAAGGATGGGAGATCCAGATTCCGGTGCCTGCACTAACACCATAGCCAACTGCAAGACTTTGTGCATGTCACTTGCCCTCTCTTTCCAAGACTCTTAAATTATGAAACTGTCTAAGGTCTAATCAGCTCTCATGGGGCTAGTTAGGACAGACTTTAGTGGTTGGTCTAGGATAGAGACGTAAAGTCCTTATGTAGGGCAATTAGAAGGGACTAGAGGCATCTGACCTGAAAATATCCTTTCTTCATACTCAACCCAACCAGACCTATAAAATTCTATCAGTGATGATACTAACGGGTGAGACAGCCCACACCAACCCCAGAAGGTCACAGTCTTTCTCCTTCAGCACAGAAATAGGTATTAATACCAAACAAGGATCAGGATCCTCCCTGAGAAGGGAGGATCCAGGATGGTGAAGGCCTGGTAATTGGGGTGCTACCCATGGAGAACTGTCCACCAAGCAAGTGCCATGGGCTCAAGAGAGTGAAAAGGACTAATAAAAGAATAGAGAAGCTCAGATACCTCATTCCAGCCATGAGTGAGTTCTCCTGGCTATATATATATATATATATATATATATATATATATATATATATATATATATATATATATATCCAGGGAAGTGTCATGAGGGTAGAGACCCAGGCGCAGCTGATGATTACTACTTCCATGCACAGAATGGCAGTGCTTGAGGCAGTGTGCACGTGTAATCTTATTTAATCCTTACAAAACCAAATGAGGTAAACACAGAAAGCTACCTGGGATCAGGAAACAAACAACACAAAAAGCCACTTAGCAGGATTCTATGCAAAATCAAGGCCCAATTTCATAGAAATTGTCAAAAAGGAATTGGCTGAAACTTCATCTTGAAAAAACACTTCCATTATAGAAATGATTTTATTAATTTACATTTTAAGTTAAATATAGAATATAACTAAAACTCTGCACCGACTCAGAAGGAACAAGTGCTGGGAGTGTAAGAATTTGGCATATTATTTTGCCAAAAACATACTATATATATCAACAAATCCTTCATTTTGAATTTCACATTCACAGCACAAGCATTAACAGAGAATTCTGAAAAGTTATTTGAGTGTTTTATCACTTTTCACAGGGGCCTCTCTTAATCAAAGTGTTTTCTTTTGCCATGTCCACAGAATCATTAAGATTATAGATTTTTTTCCTTCTTTTTCCATCTTTAACCGCTCAGAGGCTTTGCCTACGATCTCAGCAGTTCCCCAACATCATTTACATCAACTTGAAATGCAACAGTGCCATATTGCAGTGCATGTGGAGTCTATGTGCACAGTGTGGTCTGATGTTTGCCACACTTCCACTGAGGCAAGACCTACCTCCTAGAGCAGAGGGTTTGGGGGCTCCACACCACTGCCACCAGCTGACTGATCTCAGGCCTACAGTGCTGGGTGGTGCCACTTCTCATTTCAAACTCCTGAAACGCCTACCAGATTCTTTGCCTCAGGATTTCTCATCACCATAAAATGCCACCCAGCCCATGCAGGCACATCCTAGCCTTCCCTCCTTCATGGGACAATCTTGAGAAATAGTCTACACATTTCCTCTGGAGGTCCCCAGTGATGCTGAGCCTCAGTCATCCACAAGGACACCTCGTTCAATAACTCCCCCATTCATGAGTGTCCCTCCTTCCCTGTCTGTCTCACTCTCCCCATCCCTTATTCCACCTGCACTTAAGTCCTGGTTGTGGGCTCTGCTTTCAGGAGAACCCAAATAAAGACACCCACAGAGACATTTCCATGACAGAAAACCCAACCAGAGATGCACAGTTTTGAGCAGGGAGGGACTTGGAGTGGGGGCTCATTTTATAAGTAACCAATTCATTTGTGAATATTTGTATTTTCCATGACTTTTGCTCCTCTAAACAATTGTCCTAACTCTAGGGAATTATGTAATAAACACTCAGATAAGTAGGACCCCCTGAACGATCATTTTCCTACTTTATAGTCAAAGATACTGAGGCTAAAAGAATTTAAGCAACTAGCAGGAAATCCTGCAGCTGGTAGTAGCAGAGTCAGAAGCCAGAATTCATGTCAAATGCCTCTCACTCATCAGCTTCACGACCTCGGGCAGCCTGCACTTCTTTCAACCTGTTTCCTTCTGTAAACCACGAAGGGGACAAACAGTACAGGGAAATTGTACACATTAAATAAGTCAACCCACACGAACATGACTTTCATGGTGGGCTGTGCTCATTTGAGACACTGGTATTAATGTGTTTAGCCATGTAAAGTGATGTGTTTACTTCCATGATTATAGCACACAAGATAAAGAGGAAGGTATTGTGTATACTTTGAAGTTGTACGTACATTTAAAGAATTAATTTTACTGCTGTACAACCTTGGACCACTCACTTACCTTCTCTGGGCTGTAGAGTTGTCGTAGAATGATCACTAAGACTCCTTCTAGGCATGGTATTTTATGAACTCACTGAATTTACGGACCTGCCAAATTTGTTCTAGCCCAGGAAAGTCAACAAAAAGTATCAGATGAAAACTCACCCAGGTCCTCACCCAGGTATGGGTAATGATCAAAGACATCATAGTCCCTAGTATTTAGGCGTTTCAAAGACCTTTACAGCCTTTTTGTATAAAATAATAAAATTAAATTTATTATTTATTCCTAGAAGATATTTCGTCTCCATTTTACTGATGAGAAAACTGAGTTCTGAGAGGTGATATAAATAGTAATAGTGATAGGTCATAACAACAAGACTCTGCCTGGTTAATATAAGCAAGGCACGTGTTCAATACTTTACAGGTATCACTGCATTGAATCCTTGCCACAAGCAAGTAAGTGATGCGCCATTTTTCAGATGAGGAGACTGAGGCTCAGAGACAGCCACAGCCCAACTAACCCAGCTGAACGAAGAGAAACTCCTTACCATGGAGGTACTGGTCCAGGTTGATGGCTTTCTGGAGAACCAATGTTGTGTTGTGCCAGACGTGGCAGAATACGTGGGAGAGCACGTCGTCAGCTTGCAGAGGGATGAGCACACTGCTGGTCACATTGTAGGTGTCTCCACTGAGATGGACACTGGTCTGGAGCTTTCGCAGCTTGTGGTTATTTTTAAGCCATGTCACCGTGACCTGCCGTGTGGGGAACTCGGAGGACGTGTATGTCAGCTGGATGCTCGTGCCTGGCTCAGATCTCTGAAGGGGGCCATGTAAGACATAAGGAGGGCCTCTCCTGCCTGCAAGGAGACACCCCTCCTGTGTAAATAAATCCTCAGTGTGTCTATCAGAGATGTACACTTTTGCCACTAATCCAGAACTTTCAGTAATGCAATTCCCAGACAAAGCATTTAGACAGGAAATGTAAATAAAATATTTAAATTTGAAAGGAATCAGTAAAACTAAGTCTGGGCACCCACGACATGATTTTATGTGTAGCAACTCTCACGATTCCATACCTAGGCATGCTTGCAAACACATACAGCTGTTAGAACTAAGAAATTATGTGCACAACCTTGTGGGATACAAATCAATACACAAAACTCAGTTGCATTTCCATACACTGGTGCCAAACAATCCAAAAGGAAATGAAGTGAACAATTTCCTTTAACATCAGGTCATGTAAAACACTTAGGAGTTAATTTAACTATTGATCTGAAAGACCTGTACACTGAAATGTAGGACACACTGCTGAAAGAAATTTAAATAGACATAAATGGAAAAACATCTCATGTTCATGGACTGGAAGAGTTAATATTGTAAAGAGGTCAATTGTACCGAAAGGGATTGACAGATGGAATAATATCCATACCAAGATCCCAATTGCATTTTTATAGAAAAAGCCTATTTGAATGTTCATGTGGTATCTCCAGTGGTCCCAAATAATGAAATGATCTCGAAAATGAACATATTGGGAGATTCACACTCTCTGATCTAAAAATTTACTAAAAAGCTACAGTAATCAAAGTCTGTTACTGGTATTAAAACGAATATATAGACTAATTTACTATAATAGAGGGCCTGTAAAATAAACCCTCACATATATGGTCAAATGATTTCATCAGAGTACTAATATCGTTCCATGGTGGAAACCACATTTATATAGTTTATAAAAGAATCCCGCTCATTGCTCCTTCTTTCTTATTGTTTTCTACCTAGCCAATTTATTATACTATGTAGTTCTTTAACTTTCACCCCATCCTCCCAGTCCCTCAAACCTCTGTCACCAAATTGTCCTCTATATTTGTGAGTCTGTTTTCATTAATTTGTTCTTTTTGTTCTTTTGATTCCACATAGAAGGGAAATCATATGGTATTTATTGAAAAGGACAGTCTTTTAACATATGATGCAGGGGTAGCTACATGCAAAACAAGAAAAGTTGAGCCTTAGCATTACATCACATACAAAAATAAATTCATTATGGATCAAAAACCTAAATTCTAGTGCTAAAACTATGAAGTTTTTAGAACACCATAGGTGCAATTCCTCAAGACTTTGGATTTGACAGTGACTTCTTGGATATGACACCTAAAGCAGAGGTGATGAAGGGCAAAAATATATATGTAAATTTGGCTTTATCAAAATTAAAAACTTTTGTACATCAGAGGACGCTATCAAAAGTGTGATCAGACAATTCTCAGAATGGGAGAAAAAATTTGCAAAGCATATACTCATGAGGGACAAATCTCCAGAGTATATAAAGAACTCCTACAATTCAGCAAAAAGAACTAATGACTCAACCCAAAATGAACAAAGGACTTGAATAGACATTTCTCCAGAGAAGATCTACAAGTGGTCAGTAAGCATATTAAAAGATGATCAATCTAACTAGTAATCAGGGAAACCACAATGCGATACCTCTTCACATTCCTTAGGATGGCTACCATCAAACACAAAATATAAATAAATAGAGAAAATAAATGTTGGCAGGGATGTGGAGACATTGAAACCCTTGCGTATTCCTGGTAGACATATAAAAATGGTGCAGCCATTATTGAAAATGATTCCGGTGTCTTAAATGCTTAATCATGCCATACATCCAACAATGTCACTCTTAGCTATGTTCCTTTCCCAAACTCAGACAAAGATTCAAACTCATACTTGTACATCAACGTTCATGGCAACAGTTCACAATACCCAAAGGTAGTAGAAACAATCTAAATATCCATCAACACATGAAATCAGAAATATGGTGTGTATATACAAATAATATAATATACTCAGCGGGAGGAAGCAATGACATTCTGATAGTTCCTATAACATAGATGAGCCTTGACAGTAACATGCTAAGTGAAAAATGCCTCCTCGAAATAGACAAATATGTGTTTAGTTACATGAGGTTCCTAGAAAATCCATTTTATAGCTGCTAAAAGTCGAGTAGAAGTTACCAGGTGCTAGGGGGGAAAGAATAGGGATTTACTTTGTAATGGGTATAGAATTTCTGCTGAGGATGTTGAAAAGTTCTGGCAGAGTTTAGTGCAGATGGTTACACAACCTTGTGAGTGTACTTGATGCTACTGACTATATCCTTAAAAATGGTTAAAATTGTAAATTTTACATATGGAATATTTTACCAAAAAAGTATGAATATTAAAACATCCGTACAGTGCCATATAGAGGTTTAAATTGGACTAAATAACTAAAGGAAAAAGATAAACCTTATTCTGGCTGATTTCAGAGCCTGCACTGGAATGGGAGATAGAATCATGAGAAGCAAGCAAGGACACATCAGACACGGAACTTGGGGTTTGAAAAGAACTGTGGCAGTTCACCATCGTTCGACAGTGATTTATGAGTCGAAAGAACATGAGTTTACCATTGAGCCAATTGTTTAACTGCCAGGGCAAAATTTTCACTTCCATTTCACTGCTTCAGTGAATAGCCAGTTTCTGGAGACACAGAGAAACACAAAAACTTTCCTTCTTTTTTGAAGTGTCCAAAGAAGTAGGCATGGGTTCTGGTGGGAGGGATATAACTTAGAGGAAGATGCAGCTGTGACTCCATCAATTAATCCTGTGTTCTTTTCTATTACTTAACTTCTCCAAAGGGGGAAAATTTCTGAGTTACCTTTGCAAGGCGTGAGCTAGTGAAACCTGCCCACCTAGCAACACTGGTAACCACGCATGTCTCTTAAAGAGTCCACGTGCTTCACAGGGAAGGTGTTTTGGTGCCAAGACCATCAGTGGTTTGGGTTCTAAGTCTAGAATCTCTTGAGGGTTGGAACTTGAAGTGATAAGACAAAAAGGGGAAGGAGTAGGAATGGAACTCAGAGGGAGAAGTGGAAGGAATAGAGAAGGGAGGAGAGAAGAGGAATCGGAGGGCTGAGAGAAGCAGGAAATGGCAAAAACTCTGCCATCTGTGTATCTGTAATTCTCGTATTTACATCTCTGGCCCAGGGCTTTCCCCTGAACTCTGGATTTGCATTTTTGACTGTCCACTCACGTTTTCCTTGAATAGAAATCAATATTTTGCTGTTAAAGTGGACAAAACTTAAGTGTTAAATTGTCCCATGGCCCTCTATTTCTCAGCTGCGGCACCTTTAATTTTCAGGTATTCAGAGCCCAAAGATCTAGCTTCTTGCTTTCCCACCTCAAGTCCTATGCATCAGGAAATGCAGTGGCTCCACTTGGGCATGACTCAAATCTTCATCTTTCCCCTCTCTCTACTAGATATTGCCTGATGCAGGGCACTTTTTTTGCTTGCACAAATGCAATGACCTCTCAAATGCTCTGGCTGCTTCTCTCTTTGTCCCTCAGAAGTCTATTTTCAACCAAATGCTAGAATACTTTAAAACCCATGTGTGTCCATGGCTCTTCATTCTTCCAAATCTTGCAATGGCGAGCTTTTCACTCAGAGAAAATGCTTAAATCCCTGAACACAAGAGGATGATTCTAGTCTCAGGGCCTTTGCATTTGCTGTTTGCTCTCAGGAAGCCTCTTCCTCCGTCTCACCACATGGCTCTCTCCCAACCCTCTTTTTGTCTTTCTCAAACTTCCCATTCTCAGTGCTGTCCACCCGGACTACTCTGTCTAAAAGACATCACACCTTCCAGATTCCTCCAATTCTCGTATCCAGCAACACTTTAATCTTTTTCTTACACTTATCACTTTTTAAATATACTATGTCTATTGTTTACTCTCATTTTCCCACTAGGTAGTAAGCTTCATGAGGGCAGGTACTTTAATTCTTTTATTCACCAGTACACCCCAAATTAGAGGTACAGTTCCTGGCTTCTAGTACATATCCAGGAGGTTTTGTATAGTGTTTGAATTGCCCATGCAACAACTCACTGAGACCCTGAGGTGTCTTTTAAGTGGATAATCTCTTTGAAAATATGTCAGAAACGTAGTTTCTCATGGAGATGACTTGGCGAAAAGCAAAAGTATGTTGTGCACATTAAGGAAGCAGAAGAACCCCGAAGAAAACCACAAGGCCTGATACCCATACTCACCCTTGCCCACCCGCATTGGCAAAAGCAGCAGAAATCTCAAGTGGGACAACAGGCATTTGAGAAAAGGCATGGTTAATCCCATGATGTCTAGAACCAAGTTCAAATCATAGCTCTAACATTTACCATTGAGTGACCTTGAAAAGAGGATCTACCTTGGAAATCATGATCGTATGAGTAAACAGCCCTGGCATTTTCTATAGCATCTACACATGGTGGGTATTCATGAAATTGAAAAGTCATTACTCATGATTTTCCTGAGGCCTTGAAGCTTCAATCGCTATGAAATAGATTTAGATACAAACAAACATGGACACAGATATAGATATAGATATAGATATATAAGGTATATAGATAATATAGATGTAGATATACAAATAAAATACAATTGCAGATAGAGATCATACAAGAAGGAGTCTCTGTATCTTTTATATTCTTTTTTCCTCCTTAACCTTATTCCATATGTACGAGGACAAGATATTAATGCACACAATTCTACACATTTTATGAAGAGAAGAAATGTTTTAAGTTAGTGGGAGGGTAAGTGGCAATTTTGAGAAGTACGGAAAAGGAGGGTGTTTGAGAGACAGAGGTCTAAACATCTGTTTATGTACACTTCATGTGGACTGAAAACAATTGAAGAAGCAATAAGAAATCAAAACTCGTGTGTGTGTGTGTGTATGTGTGCATGTGTGTGTGCTTATACCTACTGAATGCCCATACTCACATGTACATACATACATTTGGCACTGAATCCACAGAAAATTGCTCAGACCCCTGATTTCATGCTGTCAGATAACACCCAGCATTGGCTTTCTGTGGCAGCCCTGGTTGCCTCACTCTTGTTTACCATGAGGCCCTAAAAGTCGAGGGACAGGGGAAGGTCCAGGGGCATGGAGAGGGGATTCTACCCCAAGGAGTGCTCACCTGTGAGTCCCAGCAGTAGAATCAGCAGAAGATCAGTTGGAGGGTGGGTCCAGGAGGCAGGGACAGACATCCTGGACACCTGGGGAGCCTGCTGTGTCCGAATGGTGAGGAGAGTGAATTGCTGCCTCCCATGATTTAAGAGGAAGGCCTTAGAATGGGGTGAAATAGCTGTGAGTCAGTAGCCTGCTTCTAGATACTAGACAGTTCCCGCTTTTAGATTGTGAAATAGAACCAGGCAGTGAAGGTGATTATAAAGTTGAGTCGTTTATCTTACAATCTCAGAGACACTTGGACAAGCCTACAGGAAGTCGTGCTCCCTCCTGACCTGTGGCCTCTTCTATCAATAAGAGTGATTCAGTTGGAGAAAGGGCTGGGTTTCAGCAGAGTCTGATCACTGTTGAAATGGAACTGTAATGCCCCTGGTTTGGAACTCCACGAGCCAAGAAGGAAACTGACAGCGATGCAAGCACAAGAGGGAGTTTATTGACAAACTCGAGTTTGCACCGCACTCGTTCACTGACGCAGCAGTGGGTGAGAGGAGCCCCGACGGAGGGCTTGGGACTGAATTTAAAGGGTAAAACCACAAGCCTGCCTCGGCATTGCTTGATTGGAGGGTTAGGGCTGACCTTTAAGGAGATTGGGTGATAGGTTGTTAGGGCCGCCTGCAAGAGGGCTGTGCGCAATCAGGGCCGGGTGCAGGGAGGGCTTATTGATTCATGGCTTTGGTCGGCTTGACTAGATGGCAGGGTGTTGTCCCTAATTGTTTTTCAGGGAATTTTTCTTCATTTAATCTGGAGTCTACATAGCAAAATGGAGTTACTCTAGTCCTTCAGAACCAAGCCTGCTCCTCAAATGGCTCCCTCTACAAACTCCTTTTTTGATGAAACTGGTAAAACTTAGCCTAAATGCCCAGTGCATTGTGGATCTCAGAATTTGTTTGTGCCTCCATCCAAAAAAATGAATATTTCATGACTTCTTTCTAGAGAGGACCTGGGTTATATTTACTTCCAGGCATTTATCTCATTGAAATGGAAACTATGTCCACACAAAAACGTGTGCACGAAAGTTTACAGCAGCTTTCTTTGTAATAGCAAACTATCGAAAATGATCAAAACGTCTAATAATAAGTCAATGGTTAGACAAGCTATGGTGCAATCATAGACAGAATTTCTACTAAGCAATAATACGAAATGAATTATTTACATGTGCAACAACTAGCAACTTTCTTGGATGTACTATGTAAAGTGAAGAAAGTCATTTTCAAAACATAACATGTGGTATGATTCCACTCATATCACATTCTGGAAACTACAGACGAGCAAGCAGACTGGCATTTGCAAAGGTCAGGTATGGTGGGGATGGGTCACTCTAAAGGCCTAGCACAGGGAGACCTCTGAGGTCCTGGGGTTGTTTTACATCTTCGTCACAGGGATGGTTACACAAAAATACACCTACAAAGCTGGAGTGTTACCAGATTCTGCTGTAATTGCCAATCTCAAGGTCATAATAACATAAACATTGACTGTTATGGTATACAAAATTAGAATATAATGATATTAAGGTCATGTGGAATGGAAAGTCGGCATGTGTGTCATGAGGTCAGGAGTAATAAACCTATGTTCCCATCCATTGTGAGGAGTCAATAATAAAGCCTACATGTGAGAAATGAAGAAGTAGAAATAGAAGCATGCTGTATGAGGTGTGACTGCAAAATCTAACAGAATCAGTTAAGAGAGGTGAAGAAAATTACTTCCAGGAGGTGGAAAGTGGTGGGAGGTTAGGAGACTGTAATTTTCAAACGTAGAACTTGTAGAATTACGTGACTCTCAAACTGTGTGCACAGGAAACTTTGATAAAGGTATAAACCAATTCTAGGTACTTAATGTTGCAAGCATTGCAGATAAGAAGAATTTCCATACTATTAGCCTTACTAATAAGGGTTTTATGCTCAAAACACAACTGTCATCCCAAATTGTAGTCAAAAGCAATGGCAACAATAATAATTTTTTTTAATTACATGAACTAGAAAGAGTAGCTCTATTAAGGATATATAAGATGTATAAGAAAATTATGTAGGGAGGGAACCCTGTAACATAGTTAATGGAAAGTCATAAAAGAAAGCCTATATATATAAACATTATCACACACATGAATGAAAACTCAGTGTTGAAAGATATGGATTTGCCCAAATTAATAGATAAATTGAACGCAGCCAAATAATGATTCCTAAAGAGTTTTTTTGGAACTTGACAAAGTGATTCTCAAGTGCATTTAGGCCAGGAAGCCCACACAGTTTTGAAAGCAGTGAAAGGTGGGAAGAGATTCCCAAAAGAGGTATGTGTTAGGTCCAGCCAGATGCCTGCCTGGAGACTCCCCCAGCTTGATACCAGGAACCCAGACCTTCTGAATAGGGACCCCCCCTAAAGCTCTAGGAGCCACCACCCTAATCCGGAGGCTCAATTAGCATTTGATTAACATTCCCCACCCTATACCCCTACCCCCACATAACCCCATAAAAACTGTGCCCTCCCACCCCAGGGTGTGACTTCTCTGGCACCTCTACTCTGGAGGAGAGCACCTGGCCCAGGGGCCCTCTCCCAATAAATGCTTGCTTTTAAAACTTCTTGGTGTGTCACGCGTTTGCCTTACAGTATGAAAGCATATTATAAAGTTATTGTAATTAAAACCAGGTAGTTCTGACAAAAAGAAAGAGACAAGTAGCTCAATGGCACTGAGTGTTCATAAAAAGAATCAATATTTAAGGAAACTCGATATGTAGTAAGGGGGCGGCGTGGTTCATCCAGTGTGGGATTATTTATCCTTGGGGAAGAGAAAGAAAAGATCTTGATAACACACACACACACACACACACACACACACTCACACTCACATACACGTGTGCAAACACACCCCTACCCCAGGAAAATGTGTCTCAATCAAATTCAAAAAGGGAAAGAGCAAAACTTAATGAAAAATCAAAAACAATTTTAATACAACAAAAGCTCCTGAGTGATATCAACACTGCTACTCTGTGCCACTCTGGAGGAAAAGAAGTCTCTCTCCTATACGTGCCAAAGAAACAAAGTTTTGTTGCTCTAAAGTCACAGTAGCATGGTATCCGATAAAGCTTCAATATCTGCCATGAGCGAATCAATCAGTGGTAGCATTTTCCTACATTAGAAATCTCTATGGAGCAGTGGAAAATGAATAAGATGGACCCACCTATTTGAACACGAATACATCCCACGAGCAGTGTCAAACACGGAAAGTAAAGTTCCGGAACGCCTTATGCAATGGAATGGCATTTACACAGAAATAAGCCACGTGATATCGAATGTGACTTAAGGATTTATGCAGATGTCACACAATATGGGATGTTAACATTTTGCAAAGGTCTCCTGATCGGTCCACGGAGATGTTTCAAATCACCCTTTCTGTGTGACCGGAAAGAAAACTGCTTGTTCACCCAGCGATTCCAAGTTGGGGCGCGTGAACCCAAATCCCTCTCGCAGAAGCTCTGGACCCAAGGAAAGCCTCCTCTGGAAGCCAGGGCTGCTCTCCGCCAGGGCAGGGTGGGCGCCTGCTTTCTCGGCCTCCTCGACCCTCTTTTCGGGGGAGGCCGGGCGGGCCCGAGGACTCGGATGGGTCCCTGCGGGGGGAGAGCGCGGGCCCTTCCCAGCCGCGGGACGCGGTCAGCACCCGCGCCCGCTCGGCGCTCGCAGAGGCGTCGCGCCCCGTTGCGTTTCGCGGATGTGGGCGCAGGTGCCCCGCACCGACTTGACCTCTTTGGAGAGGAAAGGAGACAATGTATCTCAGGGCACAAGAGCGTGGGGGAAATCATTCATGCACTCACTCACTCCCTCACTCACTCATGTATTAAATCCACCAATATTTACGGAGCTTTTACTAGGCAGCAGGCACCCTGCTTGGCCTGGGGTCATCGTGCAGATTAGAAGTGAAGCCCTTACTCAGTACACCCCAACACCTCTTTCTGAGATCGGAGCTCCCCCTCGTACCCACACTCATCTTGCCACTAGTGAGCACCTCCAAGTCCCTCAGACAGGTTCTACTGGTTGATTTTGACGGTATCTTATTCATTCCAAAGATTCATCATGCGAAAACTGAAATGTGTAGCAGTTAATGGGCAGACTTCAGTTTAGGGTCAAAGCTTTTTCCTTCCTCCACACCTAAGACCCCACCTCCAGTGTCCCAAGACACCGAACTTAAAAACTTTCAAACTCTAGGGCACTACACAAGGCTTAAGATTTGGCAGCCTCTGAGAATTCTGAGATGTTTAGAGCTAATAAGTGTTCACACCTTCTCTTGAGGCTCTCAGGCTTGTAGCACCTTACGACATTGGGGATGTGTCTTGGATACTTTAGCCAACCCATGACGATGGCCTTTCCTTCCTTTTTAAAGACTAAGGCCTGCCCTCAACTCACCTGTTAAAGATCCCACCACCTGCAGATATCAGTGATTTGAACGTCATTGACAGCAGCACTTGGAAGCCCAGGGGAAACAGCACGAAGATGAGAGTGGGTACCTCTGGATCTAAATACCAATGGGCAGAAGGAGCCCTTACCGGGGCCCTGTGAGTTTAAGTACTTCAGTCGGTTCAGAAGACAGAGATGGCCCAGCTGCTCACAAGACTGGAGGTGAACTTGCCTGGACTCCCAGTGGGCTTTTAGGATGCATGGGCTGCTGTGGAAGTATGATTTTGGGGTGAGCTCACCAAACTGGCTCTGTCTGTTTTTACATCTAATTGCCCACGTTTGTGTGTGTGTGTGACAGATTTAGTCTGTGAATCTCTCTCACTGTAATATAGGATTTAGTGGTAAGGTTGTGAGGGAAGAAATCTAGAGCTTTGTCCTATCTCAGCTATAGAGGGTACCAATTCTCATCTCAAAGCGTATGGTCAACTTGGTGTAGAGTTTGAAATAATAGTGTAGGTTCAGTTTTTATTTTGGCAATTTAAAATTTTACTGATTACTGTAAAAAAGCAGCTATATCATTTACTCTCATGATCATAAGAGAATCAAAAGCCTTAATGCTGGAAACATTGAATAAAAAATACTCTTTTACATGTAATAGGTATAGCTTATCTGCTCAGTTTCATTAAGATATAATTGACACATAGTCATAGGTATATCTTTTTTTTAACTTTTTTCAATTTATTTTAATTAGTTTCAAGTATATACTGCATTGGTCAGGCATCTATATAGTTTGTAAAATGATCCCCCTTATTGCTCCCTCCCTTCCGTGACCCTCCACCTATGCCGTACTCCCTCCCTCGTGACCATCCATCAGCTACTGATTTGTCCTTCTTTAACCCTTCACCCTATTCTCCCAGCCTTTCAAAACCCTCTCCCCTCTGTCCAGCACTAAATTCTCCACTGTATTTGTAGATTTGTTTTTGATTAGTTTGTTCTTTCATTCCTTAGATTTCGTATAAGTGATACCATGTAGTGTTTGTCTTTCTCTGTCTGACTTGAATACGTCTAGGTCCATCAGAGCAATATCTTTTGCCATCCCCTTCCTTTTAGTCTGTGTGGTTTTACTCTGAAGTGAGTCTCTTACAGGAAACATGTAGGGATCTTGTTTTCCTTTCCATTCATCCACTCTGTCTTTTAGTTGGAACATTTAATTCTTTTCCATTGAGGTAATTATTGATAAGAATGTAGTTGCTTCCATTCTATATTCCTGTTTTGTGTACATGTTTTTCTTCTTAACGAAGTCCTTCCAACATTTCCTGAAACATTGGCTTGGTAGTGATAAATTCCTTTAGTTGCTTTTGTCTGGGAAGCTCTTTCTCTGTCCTTCGACTCTAAAGGCGAACTTTGCTGAATACAGTATTCTTGTTTTTAGATCCTGGGTCTTCCTTGCGTCAAATATTGTTTGCCAAGCCCTTTTGTCCTGCATAGCTTCTTTTCATAAATCATGTGTGAGTCTTATGGGTGTTCCCATAAGGAAACTGTTTTTCTCTTGCTGTTTTAAGTATTCCTTCTTTGTATGTAACCTTTGGCATTTTAATGATGTGTCTTGATGTGGTCCTCTTTAGCTCACTGGTTTTGGGGATTTTCTGAGCTTCCTGGGGTTTTATGTTCATTCCCTTCACCAGATTAGGGAAATTTCTATCATGATTTCTTCAAACAGCTGCTCAACATCTTGATTTTTTTCAGGTACGTCAATCAGATGGATATTTGGAGCCTTAATTGTGTCCCATATGCTCCTTCAATTATTTTGACAGTTTTAGCATCTTCTCTCTTGCCATTCTGACTGTGTGACCTGGGCTTTCCCATCCTCTAGATAGAGCATTTGATCCTTTTCTTTATTCACTTTGTTTATTCCATTTAATATACTTGTCATCTCCAAAAATGTGTTCTATATTTCAGACTGGTTCCCTTTTACAATTTCTATTTCTGTTTTTATGTTTTATATCTCTTTTTGCAGTTCTCACAGAATTTATCTACACTTTTCAAAAGTTCACTGAGCACCTTTATAACCAGTGTTTTGAACTCTGAATGTTAGATAACTTGACTCCATCATACCTAGGACTCTGTTCTGTTCTCTCATATGGTTGCTGCTTCTTTGTCTTCCCATTTTTGCTGCCTTTCTAAGTCTCCTGATATTATTAGTGTGGATTTGTGAAGTAGGTGTTCAGTGGCACAGTCCTGAGAGGGGCTCGGCTGCAGGCCAAATTTAGCCCAAGCCCTTCGCTCTCCAGGACCACCTGTTAAGATTCAGCAAGCAATCCTCAGATGCTGTGCTTATAGCTGCCTCAAAAGGCCACAGCAGAAACCGAGGCTGCCTGCAGTGTGAGTGTAGGTGCTGCTCAGCAGGGAACACCTGACTTGCAGAAGATATACCTGAATGTGGCTTGGGCAGGGCTGCGAGTTGGGGAGGTGAGGTTTCAGGGAATCCTCTGGGCTGAGCAGTCACTGTCGCCCAGTTCGATGACATCTGAACTACGGTGGCCTCTGTGTTGGGTGCACTGGCAGAAGGGAGGGTTCAACAGGGAACAATTAATACCATTTGCACATCTGTGCAGAGTGAGTCTCCCCTGGCCTTCACTCCGACAATGTCTCCCTGTAAGTCTTGGTGTCCCCTGCATGCAGCTGAATCGGCACTGGAGCTCAGAGTGAGCAGAGCAAGCAGGTCCGTCACCACAAAGATCTGCTCGTGGATGTGGCCCTTTCAAGTGGCGTTTGCTGCTGCCGTTGCTGCAGCCTCTGTCTCACACAGCCACTCAAGAACCGGCTGCCCCACATCCTTGCCCCGTCCTACAATCTGCCATTTCAGGGTGATTTATTGGACTTCTCCGTAGTTCATCAAGATCCCACGTGGCTTTTCCTTGCTGCTGCTCCTTGTTTTCGTCACAACTTTGATTTGGTTGCCAGAGGGATGAACAGAGCCCCTATTACCTATGCCTTCTTTCCTCCTCTAACATTGTATATTAGGTTAAGTGTACAGCGTAATAGTTTGACCTATGCTAGATAGCAACGTGATTACCACCATAAGTATGTGACCGTCCATCTTCTCACATAAATCATTTTTTTCTTATGAGATCTCTTAAGGTTTCTTCTTCTAGCAATATTTGAATATACAACACAGTGTTGTTAACTATAGCCACATTACATTTCAGCAACTTATTTAGGTATTACTAAAGGTTTATACATTTGATCGCCTTCACCTATTTCCTCAGGCCCCACTCGATCCTTGTGGCAATCATGAATCTATTCTCTGTATCTATGTTTTTGGTTTTTTTTTTCTTTTTAAGAATCAACGAATAAGTGAGAACACACATTATTTATTTTTCCCTGTGTGACTTATTTCAGTTGGCATAATGCCCTCAAGTTCCATCCATGTTGCAGCAAAATGCAGGTTTTCATTCCCTTGTTAGCTGAATAATATTCCTGTGTGTGTGTGTGTGTGTGTGTGTGTGTGTGACATCGCATTTTCTTTATCCATTGCATTCATTCACTGATGCTTTATGTCTTGGCATTAGAAAAACATGATGTGGTAAATATAGAAGCACAGATATACTTTGAGTCAGTGATTTTATATCCTTTGGTTATAGACCCAGACGAGGCATTGTAGGGTCACATATGGTAGTTCTATTTTTCTTTATTGGAGGAACCTCCATCCTGTTTTCCCAAGTGGCTACCCCAGTGCTACGATTAGATAAACTCTACTGTCCACCTTTGAACTCCTTGATCCTGTCTTCCGCTTCCTCTAGACGGCTGCCAAAAACTCTTGTATTGAATTTTTCATTACAGTGAGTATATATTTACCTCTGTGAATTCTGTTTGAAACTTTCTCATATTTGCTATCGCTTTGTTAAAATTCTCCAAGCCAGGTAAGCACCTTAATAAACATTTAAAAACTCCCTCTGGTAAAAAAAACTTACTTCCATTTCATTAAGGCGCCGTTCCGGGGTTTTATGTAACTTTTTTGTTTGGAACACATTCCTCCATTTCTTCCTTTTCCTCAACATTTTGTGTAGGTTCTCTCACCTTAGATAGAACAACTAGCTCTTCCCGTCTCCATGCTTCGGTCTGCTTTAGGAGATGAATCTTATCGTTCAAGCCTGTTCTAGCTCTCGGTTGTCTCTCCAAACTTGTGATTGTCCAACTGTCTTCTTTGTTCTTAGCAGCTCCCAGTACTTGAGGAGACATTTCAATGCCCCAAAGTTAGGATCTCAGTCAGCATCTACCTGCAGGCTGACTGGAAGCAGCTTGTTAGATGTGCACATAGATCCCTTCAGGGAAGGGCTGGGAGATGGGTGTTTCTGGTTGCTGTCTCTGAGCTAAACGATGGGAAACTGCCAGTTAAGAACAGTTTTCTGTTTGCCACAGGCCTGTGGGCTCCAGTAACACAAGCCCACTGGCCACCAGAGACAGGAGATCAATGGTAGCATCCCCTGAGAAGCAGCCACAAAGGCTGTGCTGCCAATCATGTGCACTAGCTTTCCTCAGGGAAAGACCTGGAGTGCAGCAGAGGGAGAATTAGAGGTGATTCTGCTCTGCCTACTTGGAATTCCTTTATACTTTCAGTCGGACTGGGTGAGATCTAGGTGTGGTTGGCCAAGTGCAAGTTCCCAGACAGCCCTCGCTTTTGAATACTGCTGAGAGGCCTGGACACAAAGGTCCTGGCCAGGGGCGAGTTTGGTCTGTCCACCATCAGGGTTAGTTGTAATACATTTCATTAGCTGGCTTTCTGAGCCTGCATAAAGCTCTAGGACCAGTCTGATCCAGCTGATCTGGTAGTCTCAGACGCACTATGGGGAGGCCCGCTGTTATCTCCTGAAACGGAAAAAAAACCTTAGAGAAAACGTCCCGTTAGGACCCAGTTTCTATTACTATAGGATTTGTTCCATTCCCCCCTCATTCTAGCAAGAGTGTGCCCTTCGTTGAAGGAAATGTTGCTCTTGCTGTCTTTAAAAAGATTCTTGGATCCAGTTGCCATCCTATAAGGTTGGGCATTTTCCCATCAAAGTTTGAACACATCTTCAGGCAGCCAGGCCACTGGAACAACATTCAGTGTCATTACTTCACAGTGCTGGAAATACACAGATAGTCTAAGTTCCTCAATAAGCAAAGAAACAAAAGAATCTGCCTCAGACACAATCTTATTCCATACTCTGTGTGCTTTCATACATGGCTCTCTCTTTTAAAGCCACCAGAGGAAAAAAATAGACGCAGAGAATGTTAGCGAGTTCCCCACGATGACGTAGCTAGTATGTGTTTTCCAGCCTCTGACCCAAGTCTCTCTGCCTGCAAGAGCTCAGATAGGAAACATCTCCACTGTGAGTTGGGTAAAGAACTTTAAACACATCCACATCTGGACTCAGTGTCTGATGGATCACAGGATTATACGATCTTTAAGAGACCATATCATCAATAGATTCCTATACTTAGAAAGTGTCAGTCAACTAAATTAAAAAAAAAAACATCGTACTCTATTTTTCAAGAGGAAAATATTTTCAGATAGTCCACTAGCTACTATAAATACTATTTCACAGAAGAAAGGAAAGTCTAATACCAGGAAATAAAAAATGAGAAAATATATTTCTTCATTCATTCAAACATTAATTGAATGTCTATTTTGAAAAATCACTTAAAATCTCTGGAAATAATCCTAAAAGCATACTTGAAGTGAAAAAAAAAAAACACGTATTCAAGAAAATCTACTAAAACTAAGCAACAAAACTGAGAGTCTATGGTTCTGGAATCAAGATCCTCATGCTTTTTTTGCTTTCCAGCCCAACAATGCAAACTCTACTCCACACTGGGAAGCCCAGAACACAGGGCTCCCACCTGTCCCAGCTCACAGATGAAATTATTTCAGAATTTCAGCTTCCTTAAATTACTGTTTGTATCTATATAATACCCTCAATGAGCAACTAAAGCATAAAAAAAAAGGTATATTCATTACTGACCCAACGCCAAACTTAATGTTACATCTTGCTGTATCAGTTTTAAAACTTGTTCCCAGTATTGCTCTCTTTTCTTCTGGCTCTCAAGTCAATGGTAAATGGTAAAGGTTTGAATGAGTTTAATGGCACAGTCCCTTCCATGACCTCAATTCTCAAAAGTCCATTTTTTCCCTACTATCACATTTAATTCATATGTATGGGATTACACAGCAGCTGACAATTTGGGATTCTGTGTGTATGCATGATTCTGAGAGGACTAAGTATGAAGACGCGGGTCTAGGGCATCAAGGCCCATGAGAAGGAGTCGCAGGAGTCTGTGGGCAGGAGATCTGGGTGGCTGGAGGCATTCTGAGCAGAGGCCGTGGAAGCTTTAGTCACCATCTTCTTATACACTGGGTCTCCATGGAAGGATCAGGCAGCAGAGATTGATGGTGGAATGAATGTAGCAGAAGAGGAAGAAGGGAGCTGTTGGCAATGTGTCCACATTTGATATTATCTCATCATCATTCCAGCAATGTTCTCTGCATGTCTCTTATGTCCCCAAGCTTTCTTCTTTCTAGGGTTTCTGTAGTAAGAGGACATGCAGTCGCTGAGACAGAAATCTGCCACCCTGGCCTTCCTCCCTAGGCCCTGATCACCCTTCTCCACTCCTTCCAAACTGTCACACAAAAGTAGAGCTTGAACAGCCCTCAGAGCAGCTGATCCCAGACTTTGAGGCATTGCTCTAAAATGTGGATTCCTGTTGACCCAAGGAGTCTGAGCAATCAACCAATCAAGAGGTGGTTTCCAAAGGAACCACCCCTCATTCAGCCCTTTCTTCCCACTTCCCCCACAGAAGGCCAAGATCTCTGTGGACACCCTTTAAAATTCTTGTTCCAGCCCCCTCCTACAGGACTCCACACACTTCCTGGTAGTTTGAAACCTCTTAGAGCAGCTGTCCCCAACATCTTTGGCCCCAGGGACCTGGGTTCCTATGAGAATCTGATGCCTGATGATCAGAGATGGAGCTGGGGTGGTGAGAGTAGTGCTGGGAGCAGCTGCAGATACAGATGAAGGTTCGATCGCTCACCCACCACTCCCCTTCTGCTGTGCAGCCCAGTTGCTTATAGACCATGTACTGGTACTGGTCCACGGGCCAGACGTTGAGAATCCCTGTCTTGGGGATTCGCTGAGACCTCTGAGGGTATTCAGAGAGGTATGTCACCTTCCCTTAGCTCCACATGGACCCTGACTTTTGTTACTGTGGACTGTCACCCCTGCTGACCTCACTCCTTTGGTATAGACTTTGGCCTGCCTTGCCTGCCCCAACTTACAGTCAGGCTCTCCGCTCTTTTGAGGACATATATGGTAGAAAAAGCAACTGCCAGCAGCATCTTGATGCCTAGGAGGAGACCGAGGACTAGAGGAGTAGAGAGTTCTGGGCCTGGAAATCAAGAGACAGCAAAAGCAGTTAGAGGGGTCACACAGGATACCATTCCAAGAGGCCTCCACTTACCCCACTTAGGCTGTATGCTATCATCAATACTTTGAAGCTTTTGCACCTGTTCAGGGCTCAGACTCATGACAAAAATCAGGGTAAAGAGAATTAGCCCAGGACTTAATAGAATAATAGCAGAGTACAGAGGAGTTGGAATTCTCTACCTCAATGGGCCTGCTCTGCCTAAATAGGGAGGGCCCTAGTGGGGAAGTATGGGCCCTGAGGTGCGGGATCGAATATATGGATCAAGGCACTCAAAAATCTTTAGTCCACTTCTGGGCTACTGTTTCCAGCCTTAGTGCTTAGCAATATGCTAGTTCATGCACCCTGAGAGGACCAGCAAATAAGAGCCTGGTCGGAACCCAGCAGTAGCCAGGACTCAAATCAAACCCAAGTCAGTGCAGACAGGATGACGGAGACTCATATCTTCTGCTTTCCTGTCCAGTATAACTCTAACCTCTGGATGTTACACCAGGGACAAGCAGAGGAGGACTCTGAGAGGCAGAAGAGGAAGACACACTGGCTAGGGACCTGAGGACTGGAGGAACGTCCCAGCATTGAAGGGTTGTAGGTTCTACTCTCCTAACTCCCCAGGCACAGAGGTGACCCAGGTTTGGCATTAGGAAAAGGAAAGTCTACAATCAGTATTTCAAGCTCCCATCCAGAGAAATATGAAAAGGGGGAAATAAATCAACCCCAAAAAGGAAGGTAGGAAATTTAAAATAAAGAGAAAAAGGAAAGTTACTGAAAACAGAAAAACGATAGAGAAAATCACTGGAAGAAAGCAGATTCCTCAAAAGGACCAATAAAAATTGAAAAACTTTTTCCAAGACTGATGGGAAAAAAATGGGAAATGACACATTTCCAATATGAGGAATGAAAGAGGAACAACACCGCAGACCCCGCCGGTATCAACACATTAATGCGGACTGTTATGACCATCTCTACGGGCATTTGACAACACAGAGAAAATGAACCCAATTTATCGAAAAGCGCAGCCTATCACAATTTACGTGAAGTAAAATGAGTAAGGTGAAGAGCTCTAAAGTATTGGAAACCTTTTTCAAATCTAGAAAAAGATGCTTGAATTGCAAGGGATTTCACATGAGATTCTACCAAGCTATTACAGCTGAATTTAAACAAATTTTGGTGCACGCAAAAAGCGCTATCAATGAAATTTGAGAATATTTGTCTATATACTTCATTTTAAATGATATCCGAAAGTTCTTTCAGTTGTATTAACTGTGTGATTGTATTGGTTTGTAGAAAAACCAATGTCCTTCATCATTTGACCACATGATTAAGGACTCCTTTTGCAACAGGATGTGCATACGTGACTAAGTTAATAGTGAACTCATTTATGCAACATCTGATACCTCCTATTTTCAAAAATTCTTTGTCCTCCTCTTCCTACGTTTGCTATTCCAGCAGGCAGAGACATGGACACTAGGTGACCTAAGTGACCAGGCTGACTTTACAGCACCATACACAGATTGGGAGGAATGTAGGCCCTAAAAGGTTTTCTGTGGTAAAGACTCGTGGAATCCTGACTTGACCCCGTCCTGATGTTACAGGAGAGAGAAATCAGACATATTTTGTTCACAGAAAAGGGTGTCTGTAGCTCCTTGGGTCAATGCCCAGCTGACAGGGAGTGTGTCTCTAATGAGCACATATTCTATGTTCAGGTCGGTGAACCCTGGTTCTCAGATTCACCTTGATTGGTTATGGCCGGTCGCCTGCTGTGCTGGCAAGAAGTCTTCACATCCCACTATTGCTCTGTGAGTTCCCTCTGTAAAACTCCGAAACTCACAGGCTCGTCAAGCAGGAAAGTTCTTAGATGAACTGAAATTCTCATATGGAAAATGTGCGGGGAGCGATTGTGATTATTACTGGTTCATTGTCATATCAGGGGACCAAGGAGGTCCATGCTGTGGCCAGTCACTGTCACCTGATGGACCACATGGCAAAGTCTAGCATAGAATAGAAACTAGGCCGAGATCAGAAAGAGTGAGAAGGCCGGTGGGGCAGACATGGAAGAACGAACAATATAACTGTTCAGTAAAGAGAGCACGAGACAGGACACTGTGAACAGATGATCTCTCCCTCTCCCCTCTTTCTCTATTCTGTATCGATGTCAGGGCATCTGTAAGGATGTGTACCAAACTCTTCCTAGTGGTCACTCTGGGAGTGTGGGGAGCTCACCTCAAAATTCCACACTCTATTTTTCGACTTCTAGGTAATTCTATAACAAGCATGAATTAGTACTATTAACATTGAAAAAAGATAAAAATTTAAAAGGTGGGTCAGTGTAGTGGAAGCCTCACCAGGGGGTCCATTTGTGCTTTGGTTCTTCTGGTGAGCAGAGACCTCCACGGTATGGCTTTCGGTGACGGCTGGCTGCCCATCATGCTCCACCTGGCAGGTGAGCATCACATTCTCCTTGTGGGCAGATAAATTCACCAGGAGCCAGCTCATCTGGTTAAAGGTTCCGTCCTTATTCTCTGTGGGGGCCAAGGCTGTTTCTGTTCGGGACACCTTCCCATTCTCCAACCAGGTCAGCTGTAGGCGCTTGGGGTAGAACTTCTTCGCCTGACAGGTGATGTTCACCTGGTTCTCCGACACCAGGAGCTGGGTAACATCCACGGTGGGTGGAACTGAAACAGCACAGGGCAGAGGCTCTGACCTCGTGGAACAGACAGATCACGGGGGCGGGGGCTCCATAACTTAGCTCCCTCCACCACAGCAAGGGGGTCACCCAGGACACTGCAAGGCATGCGGCAGGCCCTCAGACACTGAGAATGACTTTTGCATAGGAATAAAATCACTACAGACAGTGCCCTGCACACAGTAGGTGCTCAAGGACCAGTAGCTTCTATTAGGGTAATGTGACAAAAGCAACAAACAGCCCCTGGCATGCAGTGGGAACATACTAACTGTAGGAAAATAAATGAAATTACCAAGAACACAGGGGCTTGGCTTACAGTAGGTGCTCCCCAATTGGAGTTGCTATTGTAAAGTAAATGCAACTACCTACAGAGTGGTAGGGGTTCACTTGGCAGTTGTCATTAAACAGTTGTGAGTGACAGCACGTCCAGGTGCCCGATGATGGAAAGGAGTGTCGGGAATTAGATTCTAGGCAATTCCAGGCCTGGAGCAAAGAGCAGGGGGAGGAACAAGCCTGGAGGGAATATGCTGGGCAGGTAGTGAGGGGCATCTACCTCGGATGGTCTCAGACAGGTTGGCAGTCCCACGAAGAGGAGGGCCCCCCTGCAGGGTGACATGGTCCACCTGGCAGATGACCTGGGAGCGAATATCCCCCGAGACCAGCAACACCTTAGCTGTGCTGGAGAGGCTGTAGGAAGAGCTGTTTCCCTCTGGTTCCACAGTGGTCTGGGAGGCTGGGATCTCATTTCCATCTTTGAACCATTTCAGGTTGATGTTTCTGGGGGAGAAGCCGTGGGACTTGCAGGTGAAGTTCACTGTCTGCCCAGGCTGCGCCCTCACCATGGGGCCTGATACCATGGGGGGAGAGGGTTTGGCTACAAAAGGAGCATAATAAGCAATGAACGTGTTTGTGACGATCACCACTGAGGATAGGCATGCGACACTGTTAAGGACCTTCTCATGTATTATTTTTTAATCCCTCTAATAATGCTTGGAGGCCGGTATTGTCGTGCTCTCTTACAAAGGAGGACGCACAGGTCCCCAGAGGTGAACTCTGAGTGGGGGGCAGTGCCGACAGAGAATGTTAGTCCTAGGTTCAAAGTCTAGTTTCTTTATGGGCGATTCCCACATATCTGGCCACAGGAACAAAATTACTGATTGGACTCACTCTTCCTAGTAACACTTCCCCGCTGGTCTCCAATGGCTCACAGACTCCTGAACATTAATTAGCGTGATTATCACCACTTCACAGTTGGGAAACCTGAGAAATGGAGGGAAAGTGAGACTTGCCAAGACCCCACTGTGTTGGGATGACAACAACATCACTGACTGGGGGTCTGATCTCTCACCGGGCTCACTGTATTCACGAAGCATTCTAAAGGTTGGTGTGGTCACCCGATGTCTCAGGTGAGTAATCCTAGGGGTAGCATGGGGAACGTTCAAGTTCATGAACAAGGCAAGTGGCCCAAGTCATGGGACCAGCACTGACCACCGTCCTCCCCTTTTCTCTGTGAGATTCCTGCTTTCCAGCAATCATAGGGAGATTCACTTCTGAATGCCCAGGTTTGGGGACCCAGTAGCAATCATCAGAAGCTGTGGGCTCCTACAGCTGAGTTTAGAACATGAACGCTTGCTCATGAGGGGCCTCGGGCAGCCTCTGGCAAATGCTTCCCCTTCTCATCCTCAGTCTGTGGATCAGGAACTGGCATTCACGGTGTTGCTGGGGTTGCAGTGGCCCCTCTCTGCTCTACTCAGGCCACTGTCCCCAGGGTGCTCCTGCAGACTGCTCAGTGAAGGACAAACACCATAGCAGTAGGGACAGGGGAAAGCTACTGAATGTTTAAAGATTTTTGAATTAAAGTGTATTTGGCATTGCTTATTCTATTAGTTTACGGGTACAACACAGTGATTAGACATTTATGTGCTGCACAATGTGATCACCATGGCAAGTCTCGTAACTGTCATGATGCAAAGTTACTAGGATATTCCTGACCACATTCCCTGTGCTATACGCTACACCCCTGTGGCTTATTTATTTATAACTGAAGCTTTGTAACTGTTATTCTTCTTCATCTTTTCACTCATCCGCAAACACCTCTCCTCTCTGGCAATTATCAGTTTGATCTGTTTCTGAGTCTGGTGTTTTTTGTTCTCTTTTATTTGCTCATTTGTTTTGATTTGTTTTAGATTCCACGTATACATGAAAGCTTATGTTGTTTGTCTTTCTCTATAGAACTCATTTCACTTAGCATAATACACTCTAGGTTCATCTATGTTTTTCCCAATGGCAAGACTAAATGCTTATGGTTGAGTCTTGGCTCCCCTACCGGCTGGCTAGTAAGGTCCCCTATATCGTGTCCTCATCTGTAAAAATGGGCAACAGCTGTCCTCACAGCACTGGTTATGAGAGTCAATTCCATGAGAAAGACGCAGCAATTGTCATGCTGCTACTCCCTGTTCCTGCCACCCTCTGCTTTCTCATCCAGAGCATCATCTGGGCTGGTAGCTTGGGGAAGAGGAACAACGACTTAATCATGGGGAGCCAATCTGAGTACTGATAGAGTCACTTACTGGCTGTGATTGCCTAGGAAAGGGATGTCACATTGAGAACTGTGGTAATACCTGCAAACTTGATATCTAGACACGTTCCCTGTTGATGCCCATGGGTTGTGGGGAATGTGATTGCTACCACCCCCAGGAGAGAAATTTGACAAGATCCACATAAATTACACTGCGCACACCCTCTGACCTCCCAATGCCGCTACTAGTGGGATCTCCCTCACCAGTAGAGCGACACATGGACAAGATCATCTTCTGCACCACTGTTTCAATAGCTGAGGTTAAGAATAACATATTCATCCACAGAAAAGAGTCAATGAACGATGCAATCTCCTTCCCCTGGAGTGTATGCAGCTGGGGAAAAATGAGCAGCTCTAGGTGCTGATATGGATACTTGGTTAGGGTGATATGGCTGAAGGTGGGAACAGGTTCCAATCACCTCAAGTCTCCAAGTGTAATGGGAGGCATATCTGAACCTAGGAGGAACCAATGAAAGGATAAGTGTGCCTTGCTGTTAAATGATTCCATGTAAAGGCTTTTATTCTGCAGGCACTATGAGCCAAGCTTTTCCACAGAGAGTCCAAAGCCCAGGCAAGAACAAACCAGCCTAGAATCAAACTGACTTCAGGAAAAGTCTCCTCACTTTCCATCCATGGGACTGTGGGAAAGGCCCTGTCATCAATTGGCTTCAGGCTCCCATCTGTACGTGTAGATTCAGCCCGGATGGTCTAAAGAGTTTTCATGTGCTGACATTCCAGGACTCAGGATCCGGGGCCTCTGGCAAAAAACCCTAAGGAAGCATCGTTGCTGCTTCAACGGTCCAACGTAGGGAACCTGTTCCCTAGTGAGTGACAGTCTGAGAGAACACAGCCATTCATAGATACTTCAGTGACCGTGTGAGTTGGTCCCTAAACCATAGGAGGTTTTTCCGGACAGACCCCCAGAGAACAGCCCGCCTCAGGGCACCTCTTCTCACTAGGCCTGTCAGAGTAAACAGTGAGTGTGTGCCACGTGGGAATTTCTTCTCAGTCTGATGTTTCTGAAGTGGAAATGAAGAAACACTTTCTACCCTTTCCTGCCCTGGATGTGTTTCTTCTCACTAGACGGAAGAGAAGAAAGCTTCTTGGGAAAAGAAACTTTGGCTGCTTTGTTCACTGCCGCTGCCATAGCACCCAGAACAGAACCTGGCCCACAGGGGGTGCTCAGTAAGTGTCAGTAAGAGAAGCTCAGCCACATGGATGGGGGCACCCTGCAGACATGAGTGAGGTCTATTACATGACAGGCAAGTAGCCCAGAATCTCAGCTCCCTCATCCCTAGAACAAAAGGCTGGACAGAACTACAAAAGGTGAAGACCAAGAAGCCAAACAGAAGTGATTGCAAAAAGTTCCCACCATTTACCCACTTTGGGGCCAGAGCAAACTGCATGACCTCTTCAGACCTCAATGTTGCTGATCTGTAGAAAGGGTAAAATCAGACCGTGAAACAGATCATGACTGTCAGCACCCACTGTGTCCCTGATTCTCAGTTGCTGGCCAGAGATTGAATGGTGTTTTTACTGACATGTCACACAGCAGGAACAACGGACCCACCCCGTACTCACCACTCACAACGAGCTGAGTGCCCGGTCCAGACTTAAACTCCGTGTCAAGTTCTTTTTTCTGGAACTTCACACAGTAGTAGGTCCCGGTGTCTGCTGGGGTGATGTTACTGATGCGGATGGAATAGTCCGTGGAGTTTCTCCTTGTGGTGTCTACAGCATTTGTTACTCGAGGAAAGTGTAAATTAACTCCTTTGAAACTGTAGATTAACTCCCGGCCTGGCCCTGTCCCCCTGAACCACTGGATGGGCCCCACAGGGTACAGAGCGGTCATGGTGCAGTTCAGAGTGGCTGTCTCTCCAGCTGCGACTGATACCAACTTGTCTGGCTGAATCACCTGCAGCTCCCTCTCAGCAGCCTCTCCTGGAGGGTAACACACAGAAGTTAGTTTTCCATTCACTGTTGATCCTCTAAGTTTTTTAGGTGTCTTTAAACAACAGCCCATTGACTGAGCTGAACTGTGAGCTCAGCACGTTGCAGTGTCATCATGAGGAACCCTCACAATCAGTCTATAAGTAAGTGAGACCTTGTTACAAATGAGAAAACTGAGGTTCAGAGAGGTTAAGTGATTTGATGGAATGTGGTTGTGAGGGCTGAGCCCTCTCTGGAAGTGTTACCTTTCTCCCAAATATTTCTGGCTCTTCATTTTCTGGCTTCATGTAAAGCTGCACTTCTGCAACTTGCATTTGGTGGAACCGTGAGGCTTCCAAAGGGAAATGGGTTGTGAGAAGATCTGATGAATGTATTTTCCAGGACATGCATTTCCTCAAGAACCTTTATGATCAACTTCCCTGTTCCACAGTGACCCACATGCCATGATGGGGTCTGTTTCAAGAGCCTGGATACTGTGTGACAGGTTTGTGTAGACCTCACAGCACACAATGAATATGTAGTGTCAACAGGAATTTAAACATTGCTTCAAGTTCCTGGGATTGTTTCCCATAGCATAATCGTGTTCTATTGTTTCTCGATGGTGCTTTAGGAAAATGTCAAAATCTTAATGGCTTAAGGCAGCAGAAAATTGTCTGATACATTGTCCAGAGGTCAGAAATCCAAATTTGTGTTACTCGGATAAATTCAAAGTATCCGCCCAGCTTTTGGAGACTCCCTTCCTTGTCTTTTCAAAATCTAGTGTCTGCCCATGTGTCTCTTCTTATCGTTTCATCTTTCTCCTCTGCAGACTCTTGCTTCTTGTGTCATTTGCCATTCTCTAAATTTGTCATTTCTCACTCGTTTTTATCCTGACTCTTGTGATTATATTGTGTTCACCTGATAATCGAAGATAACCTTTCAATATCAAAAGTCTTAACAAAATCATTTCTCTTAAATTCTATTTTCGTATAAAGTAATATATTCACATGTTCTGGGTCTTAAGATATGGAGCTGTTTGGGAAGAAGAGACATTGTTCTTCTGTCCACCACACATATCTCTTCTGACCGTTGCAGAAACCAGTGATCATCAATACAAACACCAATATAGGTGGCATTGTCACACAATATGAATGAGAAGACAACTGATCAAATCTGAAAAAGAACCATTTAAGTATTGTACTGGTGAAACCGTTTGCAAAATAAAATTGGAATGCAGTCAGAGAAGGAAAATCTAGTATTAATAAATGCAAAGAAATCAAACTACACTTTTAAAAAGTGAATAGGTCAAAGAAAAAAATCACAAGAAAAATTAGAGAATATCTTAAGGCAAATGAGAATGAAAACACAACATAGTAAAGCTAATGATGCAGCAAGAGCAGTGCTAGAGGCAAATGGATAGCCACAAATGCATTCATTTAAAAAGAGAAAATGTCATAAGTCTATAACTTTACTATCCACCTTACGGAATTAGAGATAGAAGAGTAGAAGAAGCCGAAAGCCTAAGGTAGCTGAAAGAAAAACATAACAAAGATTGGTGCAGCGATACATGAAATATAAAAAGAAAAACAATGGATAAATGAACAAAACCAAAGAAGAGTCTTAAAAAGGATCAATACAATTGAAAAGCCTTTAGCTAGATTGACAAAAAAAAAAAAAAAAAAAGAGCGGGAGAATCCAAACAAGTAAAATCAGAAAGAAGGTCAATCCTAAAAAATTTACTGAAATAAAAGACTTGTAAAAATTAGTATGAATTATTGTACACTAATAAATTGGATAAACTATATAAACTGGACAAATTCCTAGAAATACTTAATCGAATCATGAAGAAATAGAAAGCATGAATAGACCTATAAATAACAGGGAGATTAAATCAACATTCAAAAAGCTCCCAACAAAGGACAGCCCAAGAACACGTGGCTTTACTGGTGAATTCTACCAAACATTTAAAAAAGAAATAACACTGATCCTCTTTGATTTTTATTTTTAGAAATTCAAAGGAAAGGAAGACTTCTTCACTTATTCAGAGTCATTCTGAGACTCATTCTCACATCAGCATTATGCTGATGACAACGCCACACAAAAGCACTAGAAGTAAATTACAGATCAATATCTTTTATGAATACACATGCAGTAAACCTCAAAAAAACAAAAAAACAAACCAGTAGCAAACTGAATTCAACAGCTCATTGAAACAATTATCCACCAGACCAATTGGGATGTATTCCTGGAATGCAAGGATGGTTCAGCATATGAAAATCAAACAATATAATGTACCACATTAAAAGGATGAAGGGAAAAACAACGTGATAATCTCGCTTCATTCAAAAGGCATCAGACAGTCAAATTCAGCATTTTCCATGGGAGAAAATGATCAAGAAAATAGAAATAGATGGAAACAAACCCAAATGATAAAATCATATGTGTAAGACCCATTGCTACTATCATACTTGGTGGTGAGTGAGAGTCTGAAGGCTTTTCCGTGAGATCGCGATCGAGACAGAGATGTACACTTTTGCCACTAATCCAGAACTTTGAGTAATGCAATTCCCAGACAAAGCATTTAGACAGGAAAAGTAAATAAAATATTTAAATTTGAAAGGAATCAGTAAAACTAAGTCTAGGCACCCACGACATGATTTTATGTGAAGCAACTCTCACGATTCCATACCTAGGCATGCTTGCAAACACATACAGGTGTTAGAACTAACAAATGATGTGCACAATCTTGTGGGATACAAATCAATACACAGAACTCAGTTGCATTTCCATACACTGGTACCAAACAATCCAAAAGGAAATGAAGTGAACAATTTCCTTTAACATCAGGTCATGTAAAACACTTAGGAGTTAATTTAACTATTGATCTGAAAGACCTGTACACTGAAATGTAGGACACACTGCTGAAAGAAATTTAAATAGACATAAATGGAAAAACATCTCATGTTCATGCACTGGAAGAGTTAATATTGTAAAGAGGTCCATTGTACCTAAAGCAATTGACAGACGGAATAATATCCATACCAAAATCCCAATTGCATTTTTATAGAAAAGGCCTATTTGAATGTTCATGTGGTATCTCCAGTGGTCCCAAATAATGAAATGATCTCGAAAATGAACATATTGGGAGATTCACACTCTCTGATCTAAAAATTTACTAAAAAGCTACAGTAATCAAAGTCTGTTACTGGCATTAAAACAGATATATAGACTAATTTACTATAATAGAGGGCCTGTAAAATAAACCCTCACATATATGGTCAAATGATTTTCATCAGAGTACTAATAACGTTCCATGGGGGAAACCACATTTATATAGTTTATAAAAGAATCCCGCTCATTGCTCCTTCTTTCTTATTGTTTTCTACTTAGCCAATTTATTATACTATGTAGTTCTTTAACTTTCACCCCGTCCTCCCAGTCCCTCAAACCTCTGTCACCAAATTGTCCTCTATATTTGTGAGTCTGTTTTGATTAATTTGTTCTTTTTGTTCTTTTGATTCCACATAGAAGGGAAATCATATGGTATTTATTGAAAAGGACAGTGTTTTAACATATGATGCAGGGGTAGCTACATGCAAAACAAGAAAAGTAGAGCCCTAGTATTACATCACATACAAAAATAAATTCATTATGGATCAAAGACCTAAATACTAGTGCTAAAACTATGAAGTTCTTAGAACACCATAGGTGCAATTCCTCAAGACTTTGGATTTGACAGTGATTTCTTGGATATGACACCTAAAGCAGAGGTGATGAAGGGCAAAAATATATATGTAAATTTGGCTTTATCAAAATTAAAAACTTTTGTACATCAGAGGACGCTATCAAAAGTGTGATCAGACAACTCTCAGAATGGGAGAAAAAATTTGCAAAGCATATACTCATGAGGGACAAATCTCCAGAGTATATAAAGAACTCCTACAATTCAGCAAAAAGAACTAATGACTCAACTCAAAATGAACAAAGGACTTGAATAGACATTTCTCCACAGAAGATCTACAAGAGGTCAGTAAGCATATGAAAAGATGATCAATCTAACTAGTAATTAGGGAAACCACAATGCGATACCTCTTCACGTTCCTTAGGATGGCTACCATCAAACACAAAATATAAATAAATAGAGAAAATAAATGTTGGCAGGGATGTGAAGACATTGAAACCCTTGCATATTCCTGGTAGACATATAAAAATGGTGCAGCCATTATTGAAAATGATGGCGGTGTCTTAAATGCTTAATCATGCCATACATCCAACAATGTCACTCTTAGCTATGTTCCTTTCCCAAACTCAGACAAAGATTCAAACTCATACTTGTACATCAACGTTCATGGCAACAGTTCACAATACCCAAAGGTAGTAGAAACAATCTAAATACCCATCAACACATGAATACAGAAATATGGTGTGTATATACATATAATAAAATATACTCAGCCGGAGGAAGCAATGACATTCTGATAGTTCCTATAACATAGATGAGCCTTGACAGTAACATGCTAAGTGAAAAATGCCTTCTTGAAATAGACAAATATGTGTTTAGTTACATGAGGTTCCTAGAAAATCCATTTTATAGCTGCTAAAAGTCGAATAGAAGTTACCAGGTGCTGGGTGGGGAAAGAATAGGAATTTACTTTGTAATGGGTATAGAATTTCTGTCAAGGATGTTGAAAAGTTCTGGCAGAGTTTAGTGCAGGTGGTTACACAACCTTGAGAGTGTACTTGATGCTACTGACTATATCCTTAAAAGTGGTTAAAATTGTAAATTTTACATATCGAATATTTTACCAAAAAAAGTATGAGTATTAAAACATGCGTATAGTGCCATGTAGAGGTTTAAATTGGACTAAATAACTAAAGGAAAAAGATAAACCTTATGCTGGCTGATTTCAGAGCCTGCACTGGAATGGGGAGATAGAATCATGAGAAGCAAGCAAGGACACATCAGACACGGAACTTGGGTTTTGAAAAGAACTGTGGCAGTTCACCATCGTTCGACAGTGATTTATGAGTCGAAAGAACATGAGTTTACCCTTCAGCCAATTGTTTAACTGCCAGGGCAAAATTTTCACTTCCATTTCACTGCTTCAGTGAATAGCCAGTTTCTGGAGACACAGAGAAACACAAAAACTTTCCTTCTTATTTGAAGTGTCCGAAGAAATAGGCATGGATTCTGGTGGGAGGGATATGACTTAGAGGAAGATGCAGCTGTGACTCCATCAATTAATCCTGTGTCCTTTTCTATTACTTAGCTTCTCCAAAGGGGGAAAATTTCTGAGTTACCTTAGCAAGGAGTGAGCTAGTGAAACCCACCCCTTTAGTAGCACTTGTAACCAAACATGCTTCTTAAAGAGGCCAAACGCTGTCATAGAGACGTTTTGGTGCCAAGACCATCAGTGGTTTGGGTTCAAAGTCTAGAGTCTCTTGAGGGTTGGAACTTGAAGTGATAAGACAAAAAGGGGAAGGAGTAGGAATGAACCTCAGAGGGAGAAGTGGAAGGAATAGAGAAGGGAGGAGAGAAGAGGAATCGGAGGGCTGAGAGAAGCAGGAAATGGCAAAAACTCTGCCATCTGTGTATCTGTAATTCTCGTATTTACATCTCTGGCCCAGGGCTTTCCCCTGAACTCTGGATTTGCATTTTTGACTGTCCACTCACGTTTTCCTTGAATAGAAATCAATATTTTGCTGTTAAAGTGGACAAAACTTAAGTGTTAAATTGTCCCATGGCCCTCTATTTCTCAGCTGCGGCACCTTTAATTTTCAGGTATTCAGAGGCCAAAGATCGAGCTTTTTGCTCTCCCACCTTAAGTCCTATGCATCAGGAAATGCAGTGGCTCCACTTGGACATGACTCAAATCTTCATCTTTCCCCTCTCTCTACTAGATATTGCCTGATGCAGGCACTTTTTTTGCCTGCACAAATGCAATGAACTCTCAAATGCTCTGGCTGCTTCTCTCTTTGTCCCTCAGTAGTCTATTTTCAACCAAATGCTAGAATACTTTAAAACTCATGTGTGTCCATGGCTCTTCGTTCTTCCGAATCTTGCAATGGCGAGCTTTCCACTCAGAGAAAATGCTTAAATCCATGAACACAAGAGGATGGTTCTATTCTCAGGGCCCTTGCATTTGCTATTTGCTCTCAGGAAGCCTCTTCCTCCGTCTCACCACATGGCTCTCTCCCAACCCTCTTTTTGCCTTTCTCAAACTTCCCATTCTCAGTGCTGTCCACCCGGACTACTCTGTCTAAAAGACATCACACCTTCCAGATTCCTCCAATTCTCGTATCCAGCAACACTTTAATCTTTTTCTTACACTTATCACTTTTTAAATATACTATATGATGTCTATTGTTTACTCTCATTTCCCCCACTAGGTAGTAAGCTTTATGAGGGCAGGTACTTTAATTCTTTTATTCACCAGTACACCCCAAATTAGAGGTACAGTTCCTGGCATCTAGTACATATCCAGGAGTTTTTGTATAGCGTTTGAATTGCCCATGCAACAACTCACTGAGACCCTGAGGTGTCTTTTAAGTCGATAATCTCTTTGAAAATACGTCAGAAACGGAGTTTCTCATGGAGATGGCTTGGTGAAAAGCAAGAGTATGTTGTGCACATTAAGGAAGCAGAAGAACCCCGAAGAAAACCACAAGGCCTGATACCCATACTCACCCTTGCCCACCCGCATTGGCAAAAGCAAAAGAAATCTCAAGTGGGACAACAGGCATTTAAGAAAAGGCATGGTTAATCCCATGATGTCTAGAACTGAGTTCAAATAATAGCTCTAACATTTACCATTGAGTGATCTTGAAAAGAGGATCTACCTTGGATATCATGATCATATGAGTAAGCAGCCCTGGCATTTTCTATAGCATCTACACATGGTGGGTATTCATGAAATTGAAAAGTCATTACTCATGATTTTCCTGAGGCCTTGAAGCTTCAATCGCTATGAAATAGATTTAGATACAAACAAACATGGACACAGATATAGATATAGATATAGATATAGAAGGTATATAGATAATATAGATGTAGATATGCAAATAAAATACAATTGCAGAGAGAGATCATACAAGAAGGAGTCTCTGTATCTTTTATATTCTTTTTTCCTCCTTAACCTTATTCCATATGTACGAGGACAAGATATTAATGCACACAATTCTACACATTTTATGAAGAGAGAAAATGTTGTTTTAAGTTAGTGGGAGGGTAGGTGGTAATTTTGAGAAGTACGGAAAAGGAGGGTGTTTGAGAGACAGAGGTCTAAACATCTGTTTATGTACACTTCATGTGGACTGAAAACAATTGAAGAAGCAATAAGAAATCAAAACTCGTGTGTGTGTGTGTGTATGTGTGCATGTGTGTGTGCTTATACCTACTGAATGCCCATACTCACATGTACATACATACATTTGGCACTGAATCCACAGAAAATTGCTCAGACCCCTGATTTCATGCTGTCAGATAACACCCAGTATTGGCTTTCTGTGGCAGCCCTGGTTGGCTCACTCTTGTTTACCATGAGGCCCTAAAAGTTGAGAGACAGGGGAAGGTCCAGGGGCATGGAGAGGGGATTCTACCCCAAGGAGTGCTCACCTGTGAGTCCCAGCAGTAGAATCAGCAGAAGACAAGGGGGAGGGTGGGTCCAGGAGGCGGGGACAGACATCCTGGACACCTGGGGAGCCTGCTGTGTCCAAATGTTGAGGAGAGTGAATTGCTGCCTCCCACGATTTAAGAGGAAGGCCTTAGAATGGGGTGAAATAGCTGTGAGTCAGTAGCCTGCTTCTGGATACTAGACAGTTCCCGCTTTTAGATTGTGAAATAGAACCAGGCAGTGAAGGTGATTATAAAGTTGAGTCGTTTATCTTACAATCTCAGAGACACTTGGACAAGCCTACAGGAAGTCGTGCTCCCTCCTGACCTGTGGCCTCTTCTATCAATAAGAGTGATTCAGTTGGAGAAAGGGCTGGGTTTCAGCAGAGTCTGATCACTGTTGAAATGGAACTGTAATGCCCCTGGTTTGGAACTCCACGAGCCAAGAAGGAAACTGACAGCGATGCAAGCACAAGAGGGAGTTTATTGACAAACTCGAGTTTGCACCGCACTCGTTCACTGACGCAGCAGTGGGTGAGAGGAGCCCCGACGGAGGGCTTGGGACTGAATTTAAAGGGTAAAACCACAAGCCTGCCTCGGCATTGCTTGATTGGAGGGTTAGGGCTGACCTTTAAGGAGATTGGGTGATAGGTTGTTAGGGCCGCCTGCAAGAGGGCTGTGCGCAATCAGGGCCGGGTGCAGGGAGGGCTTATTGATTCATGGCTTTGGTCGGCTTGACTAGATGGCAGGGTGTTGTCCCTAATTGTTTTTCAGGGAATTTTTCTTCATTTAATCTGGAGTCTACATAGCAAAATGGAGTTACTCTAGTCCTTCAGAACCAAGCCTGCTCCTCAAATGGCTCCCTCTACAAACTCCTTTTTTGATGAAACTGGTAAAACTTAGCTTAAATGCCCAGTGCATTGTGGATCTCAGAATTTGTTTGTGCCTCCATCCAAAAAAATGAATATTTCATGACTTCTTTTTAGAGAGGACCTGGGTTATATTTACTTCCAGGCATTTATCTCATTGAAATGGAAACTATGTCCACACAAAAACGTGTGCACGATAGTTTACAGCAGCTTTCTTTGTAACAGCAAAACATCGAAAATGATCAAAACGTCTAATAATAAGTCAATGGTTAGACAAGCTATGGTGAAATCATAGACAGAATTTCTATTAAGCAACAATACGAAATGAATTATTTACATGTGCAACAACTAGCAACTTTCTCGGATGTACTATGTAAAGTGAAGAAAGTCATTTTCAAAACATAACATGTGGTATGATTCCACTCATATCACATTCTGGAAACTACAGACGAGCAAGCAGACTGGCATTTGCAAAGGTCAGGTATGGTGGGGATGGGTCACTCTAAAGGCCTGGCACAGGGAGTCCTCTGAGGTCCTGGGGTTGTTTTACATCTTCGTCACAGGGATGGTTACACAAAAATACACCTACAAAGCTGGAGTGTTACCAGATTCTGCTGTAATTGCCAATCTCAAGGTCATAATAACATAAACATTGACTGTTATGGTATACAAAATTAGAATATAATGATATTAAGGTCATGTGGAATGGAAAGTCGGCATGTGTGTCATGAGGTCAGGAGTAATAAACCTATGTTCCCATCCATTGTGAGGAGTCAATAATAAAGCCTACATGTGAGAAATGAAGAAGTAGAAATAGAAGCATGCTGTATGAGGTGTGACTGCAAAATCTAACATGATCAGTTAAGAGAGGTGAAGAAAATTACTTCCAGGAGGTGGAAAGTGGCGGGAGGTTAGGGAGACTGCAGTTTTCATATGTAGAACTTGTAGAATTACTTGACTCTCAAACTGTGTGCACAGGAAACTTTGATAAAGGTAGAAACCAATTCTAGGTACTTAATGTTGTAAGCATTGCAGGTAAGAAGAATTTCCATACTGTTAGCACTACTAATAAGAGTGTTATGCTCAAAACACAACTGTCATCCCAAATTGTAGTCAAAAGCAATGGCAACAATAATAATTTTTTTTAATTACATGAACTAGAAAGAGTAGCTCTATTAAGGATACATAAGATATATAAGAAAATTATGTAGGGAGGGAACCCTGTGATATAGTTAATGGAAAGTCATAAAAGAAAGCCTAAACATATAAACATTATCACACACATGAATGAAAACTCAGTGTTGAAAGATATGGATTTGCCGAAATTAATATATAAATTGAACGCAGCCAAATAATGATTCCTAAAGAGTTTTTTTTGAAACTTGACAAAGTGATCCTCAAGTGCATTTAGGCCAAGAGGCCCACACAGTTTTGAAAGCAGTGAAAGGTGGGAAGAGATTCCCAAAAGAGGTATGTGTTAGGTCCAGCCAGATGCCTGCCTGGAGACTCCCCCACCTTGATACCAGGAACCCAGACCTTCTGAATAGGGCCCCCTCTAAAGCTCTAGGAGCCACCACCCTAATCCGGAGGCTCAATTAGCATTTGATTAACATTCCCCACCCTATACCCCTACCCCCACATAGCCCCATAAAAACTGTGCCCTCCCACCCCAGGGTGTGACTTCTCTGGCACCTCTACTCTGGAGGAGAGCACCTAGCCCAGGGGCCCTCTCCCAATAAATGCTTGCTTTGAAAACTTCTTGGTGTGTCACGTGCTTGCCTTACAGTATGAAAGCATATTATAAAGCTATCGTAATTAAAACCAGGTAGTTCTGACAAAAAGAAAGAGACAAGTAGCTCAATGGCACTGAGTGTTCATAAAAAGAATCAATATTTAAGGAAACTCGATATGTAGTAAGGGGGCGGCGTGGTTCATCCAGTGTGGGATTATTTATCCTTGGGGAAGAGAAAGAAAAGATCTTGATAACACACACACACACACACACACACACACTCACACTCACATACACGTGTGCAAACACACCCCTACCCCAGGAAAATGTGTCTCAATCAAATTCAAAAAGGGAAAGAGCAAAACTTAATGAAAAATCAAAAACAATTTTAATACAACAAAAGCTCCTGAGTGATATCAACACTGCTACTCTGTGCCACTCTGGAGGAAAAGAAGTCTCTCTCCTATACGTGCCAAAGAAACAAAGTTTTGTTGCTCTAAAGTCACAGTAGCATGGTATCAGATAAAGCTTCAATATCTGCCATGAGCGAATCAATCGATGGTAGCATTTTCGTACATTGGAAATCTCTGTGGAGCAGTGGAAAATGAATAAGATGGACCCACCTATTTGAACACGAATACATCCCACGAGCAGTGTCAAACACGGAAAGTAAAGTTCCAGAACGCCTTATGCAATGGAATGGCATTTACACGGAAATAAGCCATGTGATATCGAATGTGACTTAAGGATTTATGCAGATGTCACAACAGTATGTAATGTTAACATTTTGCAAAGGTCTCCTCATCGGTCCACGGAGATGTTTCAAATCACCCTTTCTGTGTGACCGGAAAGAAAACTGCTTGTTCACTCAGCGATTCCAAGTCTGGGCGTGTGAACCCAAATCCCTCTCGCAGAAGCTCTGGACCCAAGGAAAGCCTCCTCTGGAAGCCAGGGCTGCTCTCCGCCAGGGCAGGGTGGGCGCCTGCTTTCTCGGCCTTCTCGACCCTCTTTTCGGGGGAGGCCGGGCGGGCCCGAGGACTCGGATGGGTCCCTGCGGGGGGAGAGCGCGGGCCCTTCCCAGCCGCGGGACGCGGTCAGCACCCGCGCCCGCTCGGCGCTCGCAGAGGCGCCGCGCCCCGTTGCGTTTCGCGGATGTGGGCGCAGGTGCCCGCAGGGGTGTCTCCCCCCGCGAAGACCGCTCAGGACCGTCCGCCCCGCAGGGACTCCCGGGGGCGGCGGAGGACGCCTGTGGCTCCGCCAAGGGCGGGACCCGCCCCCGTCCCCGTGCCCGGGAGGCCCGCGGTCCTCCCTCCATCAGGTGGAGTCCGGACGTGTGGCCGGGTCGGGACCCCTCGTCTCCGAACACGACGGCACAGGGTCGCCTGTGGCCGCCCACGGGAGCGGAGGCGCGTCCCCACGCCCCATCCCCAGCCCCCCCCCGCCCCCGAGACCCCCCACCGGGCCGGACGGCGGGGCGGGCCCGGCCGAGGCCCCGCGGGGCCCGCGGGGCGCGGAGCGCAGGGCGGGGGGCGCCCCCCCCCCCCGGGACCGAACGGCCGCGACCGCCCCGGGCCGGAGCCTCGTCCCTTCCGTCGGGCCGGGGCCTGGCTCCGAGGCTGGCCGGGGCGGCCCGCGGGGGCGTCTCCACGAAGCGAGGGCCGGCTCCGGGCGCCCAGGGGCTCGCCCTGCAACGCGAGGGCCCCGGAGCGCGTCCCGGCCTCGGGGGGAGGTGAGCACAGGCCACGCGGCCAGCGGGAGCGCGGGGCAAAGGTCACGCGAGAAACGTGCGCGACGCGTGGGTCCGGACATCCCTGAGTCCCCTTGGCCAGAGCCCACCCCTGACCCGGCTTCGTGGTCAGAGGGAAGGAGCGTCGGAAGGGGGAGGGCAGAGAGCACGGGGGCGGCGCAGGGGGGGCTGGCAGAGTGCAGGGCAGGGTCTAGGTCACCTGCAGATCCTGGCAGCCTCTTCTCCGGACTTGACCTCCTTGGAGAGGAAAGGGGACAGTGTATCTCAGGGCACAAGAGCGTGGGGGAAATCATTCACTCACTCACTCCCTCACTCACTCACGTATTAAATCCACAAATATTTACGGAGCTTTTACTAGGCAGCAGGCACCCTGCTTGGCCTGGGGTCATCGTGCAGATTAGAAGTGAAGCCCTTACTCAATACACCCCAACACCTCTTTTTGAGATCGGAGCTCCCCCTCGTACCCACACTCATCTTGCCACTAGTGAGCACCTCCAAGTCCCTCAGACAGGTTCTATTGGTTGGTTTTGACGGTATCTTATTCATTTAAAGATTCATCATGCGAAAACTGAAATGTGCAGCAGTTAATGGGCAGACTTCAGTTTAGGGTCAAAGCTTTTTCCCTCTTCCACACCTTAGACCCCACCTCCAGTGTCCCAAGACACCGAATTGAAAAACTTTCACACTCTAGGGCACTACACAAGGCTTAAGATTTGGCAGCCTCTGAGAATTCTGAGATGTTTAGAGCTAATAAGTGTTCACACCTTCTCTTGAGGCTCTCAGGCTTGTAGCACCTTACGACATTGGGGATGTGTCTTGGATCCTTTAGCCAACCCATGACGATGGCCTTTCCTTCCTTTTTAAAGACTAAGGCCTGCCCTCAACTCACCTGTTAAAGATCCCGCCACCTGCAGATATCAGTGATTTGAACGTCATTGACAGCAGCACCTTGAAGCCCAGGGGAAACAGCACGAAGATGAGAGTGGGTACCTCTGGATCTAAATACCAATGGGCAGAAGGAGCCCTTAACCGGGGCCCTGTGGGTTTAAGTACTTCAGTCTGTTCAGAAGACAGAGATGGCCCAGCTGCTCACAGGACTGGAGGTGAGCTTGGACTCCCAGTGGGCTTTTAGGATGTATGGGCTGCTGTGGAAGTATGATTTTGTGGTGAGCTCACCAAACTGGCTCTATCTGTTTTTACATCTAATTGCCCATGTTTCTGTGTGTGTGTGTGACAGATTTAGTCTGTGAATCTCTCTCACTGTAATATAGGATTTAGTGGTAAGGTTGTGAGGGAAGAAATCTAGAGCTTTGTCCTATCTCAGCTATAGAGGGTACCAATTCTCATCTCCAAGCGTATGGTCAACTTGGTGTAGAGTTTGAAATAATAGTGTAGGTTCAGTTTTTATTTTGGCAATTTAAAATTTTACTGATTACTGTAAAGGAGCAACTATATCATTTACTTTCATGATCATGTTATAAGGGAATCAAAAGCCTTAATGCTGGAAACAGATAATAAAAAATAATCTTTTACATGTAATAGGTATAGCTTATCTGCTCAGTTTCATTAAGATATAATTGACACATAGTCATAGGCATATCTTTTTTTTTTACTTTTTTCAATTTATTTATTTTAATTAGTTTCAAGTATATACTGCATTGCTCAGGCATCTATATAGTTTGTAAAATGATCCCCCCTATTGCTCCCTCCCTTCCGTGACCCTCCACCTATGCCGTGCTCCCTCCCTCGTGACCATCCATCAGCTACTGATTTGTCCTTCTTTAACCCTTCACCCTATTCTCCCAGCCTTTCAAAACCCTCTCCCCTCTGTCCAGCACTAAATTATCCACTGTATTTGTAGATTTGTTTTTGATTAGTTTGTTCTTTCATTCCTTAGATTTCGTATAAGTGATATCATGTAGTGTTTATCTTTCTCTGTCTGACTTGAATACCGTCTAGGTCCATCAGAGCAATATCTTTTGCCATCTCCTTCCTTTTAGTCTGTGTGCCTCTTACTCTGAAGTGAGTCTCTTACAGGAAACATGTAGGGATCTTGGTTTCCTTTCCATTCATCCACTCTGTCTTTTAGTTGGAACATTTAATTCTTTTCCATTGAGGTAATTATTGACAGGAATGTAGTTGCTTCCATTCTATATTCCTGTTTTGTATACATGTTTTTCTTCTTAACGAAGTCCTTCCAACATTTCCTATAATACTGGCTTGGTAGTGATAAATTCCTTTAGTTACTTTTGTCTGGGAAGCTCTTTCTCTGTCCTTCGACTCTAAAGGCGAACTTTGCTGAATACAGTATTCTTGGTTTTAGATCCTGGATCTTCCTCACGTTAAATATTGTTTGCCAAGCCCTTCTGTCCTGCATAGCTTCTTTTCATAAATCATGTGTGAGTCTTATGGGTGTTCCCGTAAGGAAACTGTTTTTCTCTTGCTGTTTTAAATATTCCTTCTTTGTATGTAACCTTTGGCATTTTAGTTGTGTGTCTTATTGTGGTCCTCTTTAGCTCACTGGTTTTGGGGATTTTCTGAGCTTCCTGGGGTTTTATGTTCATTCCCTTCACCAGATTAGGGAAATTTCTATCATGATTTCTTCAAACAGCTGCTCAACATCTTGATTTTTTCAGGTACGTCAATCAGATGGATATTTGGAGCCTTAATTGAGTCCCATATGCTCCTTCAATTATTTTGACAGTCTTAGCATCTCATCTCTTGCCATTCTGATTGTGTGACCTTGGCTTTCCCATCCTCTAGATAGAGCATTTGATCCTTTTCTTTATTCACTTTGTTTATTCCATTTAATATACTTCTCATCTCCAATAATGTGTTCTATATTTCAGACTGGTTCCCTTTTACAATTTCTATTTCTGTTTTTATGTTTTATATCTCTTTTTGCAGTTCTCACAGAATTTATCTACACTTTTCAAAAGTTCACTGAGCACCTTTATAACCAGTGTTTTGAACTCTGAATGTTAGATAACTTGACTCCATCATACCTAGGACTCTGTTCTGTTCTCTCATATGGTTTCTACTTCTTTGTCTTCCTATTTTTACTGCCTTTCTGTGTCTGTTTTTATGTACTAAGCAAAGCTCCAAAGTCTCCCGATATTATTAGTGTGGATTTGCGAAGCAGGTGTCTAGTGGCACAGTCCTGAGAGGGGCTCGCCTGCAGGCCAAATTTAGCCCAAGCCCTTCGCCCTCCAGGACCACCTGTTAAGATTCAGCAAGCAATCCTCAGATGCTGTGCTTATAGCTGCCTCAAAAGGCCACACCAGAAACCGAGGCTGCCTGCAGTGTGAGTGTAGGTGCTGCTCAGCAGGGAACACCTGACTTGCAGAAGATATACTGAATGTGGCTTGGGTGGGGCTGCAGTTGGGGAGGTGGGGTTTCAGGGAATCCTCTGGGCTGAGCAATCACTGTCGCCCAGTTTGATGACATCTGAACTATGGTGGCCTCTGTGTCTGGTGCACTGAGAGTGGGGTTGGCTCAACAGGGAACAATTAATACCATTGGCACATCTGTGCAGAGTGAGTCTCCCCTGGCCTTCACTCCGACAGTGTCTCCCTGTAAGTCTTGGTGTCCCCTGCACGCAGCTGAATCGGCACTGGAGCTCAGAGTGAGCAGAGCAAGCAGGTCTGTCACCACAAAGATCTGCTCGTGGATGTGGCCCTTTGAAGTGGCGTTTGCTGCTGCCGTTGCTGCAGCCTCTGTCTCACTCAGCCAACCAAGAACCGGCTGCCCCGCATCCTTGCCCCGTCCTACAATCTGCCATTACAGGGTGATTTCTTGGACTTCTCCGTAGTTCATCAAGATCCCAGGTGGCTTTTCCTTGCTGCTGCTCCTTGTTTTCGTCACAACTTTGATTTGGTTGCCAGAGGGATGAACAGAGCCCCTATTACCTATGCCTTCTTTCCCCCTGAAACATTGTAAATTAGGTTAAGTGTACAGCGTAATAGTTTGACCTATGCTAGATAGCAACGTGATTACCACAATAAGTATGTGACCATCCATCTTCTCACATAAATCATTTTTTTCTTATGAGATCTGTTAAAGCTTCTTCTTCCAGCAATTTTCAAATACACAACACAGAATTGTTAACTATAGCCACATTACATTTCAGGAACTTATTTATGGTATTAGTAAAGGTTTATACATTTGACCGCCTTCACCTATTTCCTCAGGCCCCACTCGATCCTTGTGGCAATTAGGAATCTATTCTCTGTATCTATGTTTTTGGTTTTGTTTTTCTTTTTAAGATTCAACGAATAAGTGAGAACACACATTATTTATTTTTCCCTGTGTGACTTATTTCACTTGGCATAATGCCCTCAAGTTCCATCCATGTTGCAGCAAAATGCAGGTTTTCATTCCCTTTTATAGCTGAATAATATTCCTGTGTGTGTGTGTGTGTGTGTGTGTGTGTGTGTGTGACATCGCATTTTCTTTATCCATTGCATTCATTCACTGATGCTTTATGTCTTGGCATTAGAAAAACTTGATGTGGTAAATATAGAAGCACAGATATCCTTTGAGACAGTGATTATACATCCTTTGGATATAGACCCAGACGTGGCATTGTGGGGTCACATATGGTAGTTCTATTTTTCATTATTGGAGGAACCTCCATCCTGTTTTCCCAAGTGGCTACCCCAGTGCTACGATTAGATAAACTCTACTGTCCACCTTTGAACTCCTTGATCCTGTCTTCTGCTTCCTCTAGACGGCTGCAAAAAACTCTTGTACTGAATTTTTCATTACGGTGAGTATATATTTACCTCTGTGAATTCTGTTTGAAACTTTCTCATATTTGCTATCGCTTTGTTAAAATTCTCCAAGCCAGGTAAGCACCTTAATAAACATTTAAAAACTCCATCTGGTAAAAAACTTACTTCCATTTCATTAAGGCGCATTTATCTCATTGTTTTGTTTGGAACACATTCCTCCATTTCTTCCTTTTCCTCAACATTTTGTGTAGGTTTTCTCACCTTAGATAGAACAGCTAGTTCTTCCCGTCTCCATGCTTCGGTCTGCTTTAGGAAATGAATCTTATCGTTCAAGCCTGTTCTAGCTCTCGGTTGTCTCTCCAAACTTGTGATTGTCCAACTGCCTTCTTCGTTCTTAGCAGCAACCAGTACTTGAGGACACATTTCAGTGCCCCAAAGTTAGGATCTCAGTCAGCATCTACCTGCAGGCTGACTGGAAGCAGCTTGTTAGATGTGCACATAGATCCCTTCAGGGAAGGGCTGGGAGATGGGTGTTTCTGGTTGCTGTCTCTGAGCTAAACAATGGGAAACAGGTAAGAACAGTTTTCTGTTTGCCACAGGCCTGTGGGCTCCAGTAACACAAGCCCACTGGCCACCAGAGACAGGAGATCAATGGTAGCATCCCCTGAGAAGCAGCCACAAAGGCTGTGCTGCCAATCATGTGCACTAGCTTTCTTCAGGGAAAGACCTGGAGTACAGCAGAGGGAGAATTCAGAGGTGATTCTGCTCTGGAGAGGACTGTGGGCCCCTCGATTTGTGTTAAATTAGGAGCCTGGTCCTCATTTCAGCTTTGAGGAAAAGCACCTAGGCTTCTTGCAGGGAAAGACTGGAGCTGGGCATTTCTCTCTGCTTACTCAGTGTAAAGTCCTGTGGTGGGGGTAGCTAAGGTGAGTCCTCCCAGCCCTTTGAGACCTGCTTCTTTGTTTGCTGTAGTCCTGTGGGTCTTGTTGACTCAAGCCCCAGGGACTTTCAGAGTTACTAAACCTCCTAATGCGGTGGTTTAAAATTTGGAGTGCTCGATGTTGGGTCCAGGTCCTTCTATCTTTGAGGAGAAACTGGGTATTGTGAGTTCTTTCCATATTGTCCCTGTGCTGGGGGTGGGTTTATGCTGACGTCATGTGTCAGTTTTTTCTGTTTGTTTAGATGTGTATTTTTCTATTGTTTGTTCAATGTGTGGGAGTCATCAGTGACTTTCTGGATTACTTTCTGAGGGCATTGTTTCATTAGTAGCTGTGGATTCAGCTAGTCTCTAGGCAAAGGTGAGTTCAGGTTTCTCCTCGGTTGCCACATTAAACCAGGCTAGTTTTGCTTTTAAAAAAAATCCCTTAGTTTTCTCAGGTTTTGATGTTACCCGTGATGTCATTGAGTTTGATACCCATCACACCCAGAGAAGTCCAAATTAGAGGCAATCGGATTACCTTAAAAAGAAAAAAAAAAGATTTATTTTTCAGCAGCCAATCCAGAAGACTGAACAAACTCAGGTCAGCCTTCCAAATTCAAGACTTAGAACAAATTTTAAAAATTCTGATGCTGCAGTCTTCATTGGACAATCTGAGAACTCAGTCATCTAAGACAAATATGGGGAAGGTGAGAGAAAGTATAAAGGAATTCCAAGTTGGCAGAGTCGGACTGGGTGAGATCTAGGTGTGGCTGGCCAAGTGCAAGTTCCCAGACAGCCTTCGCCTTTGAATACTGCTGAGAGGCCTGGATACAAAGGTCCTGGCCAGGGGCGAGTTTGGCCTGGTTGCCCATAGGGGTTAGTTGCAGTACATCTGAATGGTAATTCGTAAAGGTTTGAATGACCTTAATGTCACAGTCCCTTCCATGACCTCAATTCTCAAAAGTCCATTTTTTCCCTACTATCACATTTAATTCATATGTATGGGATTACACAGCAGCTGACAATTTGGGATTCTGTGTGTATGCATGATTCTGAGAGGACTAAGTGTGAAGCCTCAGGTCTAGGGCATCAAGACCCACAGAAGGTGCAACAGGAGTCTGTACGCAGGAGGTCGGGGTGGCTGGAGGCATTCTGAGCAGAGGCCGTGGAAGCTTTAGTCACCATCTTCTTATACACTGGGTCTCCATGGAAGGATCAGGCAGCAGAGATGATGGTGGAATGAATGCAGCAGAAGAGGAAGAAGGGAGCTGTTGGCAATGTGTCCACATTTGATATTATCTCATCATCATTCCAACAATGTTCTCTGCATGTCTCTTATGTCCCCGAGCCTTTTTGTTCCAGGGGTTTCTGTAGTAAGAGGACATGCAGTCGCTGAGATAGAAATCTGCCACCTCGGCCTTCTTCTCTAGGCCCTGATCACCCTTCTCCACTCCTTCCAAACTGTCCCACAGAAGGTCAGAGCTTGAACAGCCCTCAGAGCAACTGATCCCAGACTTTGAGACATTGCTCTAAAATGTCAATTCCTGTTGACCCAAGGAGTCTGAGCGATCAACCAATCAAGAGGTGGTTTCCAAAGGAACCACCCCTCATTCAGCCCTTTCTCCCCACTTCCCCCACAGAAGGCCAAGATCTCTGTGGACACCCTTTAAAATTCTTGTTCCAGCCCCCTCCTACAGGACCCCACACACTTCCTGGTAGTTTGAAACTACTTAGAGCAGCTGTCTTCGGCGTCTTTGGCCCCAGGGACCTGTGTTCCTATGAGAATCTGATGCCTGATGATCAGAGATGGAGCTGGGGTGGTGAACTTACTGCTGGGGAGCAGCTGTAGATACAGATGTAGCTTCCATTGCTCACCCACCACTCCCCTCCTGCTGTGCAGCCCAGTTGCTTATAGACCATGTACTGGTACTGGTCCACGGGCCGGGCATTGAGAATCCCTGTCTTGGGGATTTCCTGAGACCTCTGAGGATATTGAGGGAGGCGTGTCACCTTCCCTTAGCTCCACATGGACCCTGAGTTATGTTACTGTGTACTGTCACCCCTCTGAGCTCATCCTTTTGGGACAGATATTGGCCTGCCTTCCCTGTTCCCCAACTTACAATCATGCTTTATGCTTTTGAGGACATAGATGGCAAAAAAAGCAACTGCCAGCAGCATCTTGAGGCTTAGGAGGAGACAAAGGACTAGAGGTGTAGATAGTCCAGGGCCTGGAAATCAAGGGACAGGAAGAGCAGTTAGAGGCGCCACACAAGTGACCATTTTAAGGGGCCTCCACTTACCCCAGTTGAGGCTGCATGCTCCATCAATACTTTGAAGCTTTAGCACCTGCTCTGGTCTCAGGCTCACGGTAGAAATCAGGGTAAAGAGAATTAACCCCTGGACGTAATTAGAATAATAGCAGAGTACAGAGGAGTTTGAATTCTCTACCTCAACAGGCCTGCTCTGCCTGAATAGGGCCCTAGTGGGGAAGAATGGACCCTGAGGTGCGGGATCAGATATACAGATCAAGGCCCTCAAAAATCTTTAATCTACTTCTGGACTACTGAGGACGATGGCAAGAGCATAGCTACTTTTTCCAAAATTATCCTCACCAAGCTAGGAAGGAAACAAACAAAACGAAACAAAAATAAAACAAACGGAAAGAAATTACATTCTGCCCTAAAGTGGCTCTCAGTATTAATTGAAAAGAAAATGCCAAAACTGCAAAATAGCCAAGAGTCAAAAGAGATAAGTAATCAAATCCGAGTGTACAATCTGTCACTAGGCTGTGGACCCACCCTCCCTGAGCCATAGGAAAAGTGTTGGAGAAACAGACGTGGGTACCTAGACAAGGGCCCTGAGAGTTATATGGAAATACCACCAGCAACATCAAAAATACCTGAAATTTGAAAATATTGAGGAAATGTCCTGTGTATCAGAGTTTAGATCATAGGAAAAGGTTTCACAGCGTGCCTGATTTAAAAGGGGTTGCCCCAGATCCCTAAACTTTGTGAATATTTTACCTTACCTGGCAAAAGAGTCGAGCAATGGTGATTCGGTTAAGAAGTAAAATGGGGACATTATCCCGGATTATTCAAGTGGAGGCAATGTAATCACAAAGTTCCTGATAAGTGAAAGAGGGAGGCAGTAGAATCAGAGGAGGACGTGTGATGACAGAAGGAGAGCTCGGACTGGTGTGGGGACCTTCGCCCAGGAGTACTGGTGCATCTAGGAGCTGGAAAATGCACGGAAACGATTCTCCTCTCGAGTGTCCAGAAAGAACGCAGTCTTGTCTACCTGTTGTAGGCTTCTGACCTTGAGAAGTGTAAGACAGATAACGTTGTGTTTCTTTAACCCACTAAACATGAGGTATTTTGTCACAGCAGCAAAAATCACCTACTACAAGGAAGCAGGAACATATAAAGACAAACGTGATTAAAAGGAGAGACACAATTGAAAGTGTATATCTTATGAGAGAAAGCAAAACAGAAGGACAAAGTACTGTTTGGCAATTGAGGGATGATGAGAAAGAGGAAAACAGAGTGTGTGTGTGGAGGGGGCGGGCAGTGTGGTTAATTCAAGATCCTGACACACACACACACAAAAAGAACTAAAAACATTAGAGAACTTGGGACATTTCTCCCGCCATCAAAATGACCAACAACCAAACCTCCATTCACATACCTGGATTATGCCATACTGACAGAGAAGAGATTCATCAATCTAGAAATATGTAAACCCCTCTACCTGGTATCATAAACACGACCAAAGAGATCCCTCTACCAGGCCCACTGGACCCAAAACTGCATCGGCTGCCGTTCTCAGATGTAGGTATACTTGTGACATCCCAGTGCAGAGGGTCACTTAGGACTCTTGCACTTTGCTCTGGCTCAACAATCTAGACAACCCAAAACCCGTTTCCAGCCTCAGTGCTTAGCAAGCATGCTAGTTCATGCACCCTGTGAGGACCAGCAAATAAGAGCCTGGTCAGAGCCTCCACCGTAGACGGACTCCAGTCAAACCCAAGGCAGTCCAGACAACATGGCGGAGACTCATCTCCTGTCCAATATAACTCTGACCCCTGGATATTACACCAGGTACAAGCAGAGGAGGACTCTGAGAGGCAGAAGAGGAAGGCACACTGGCTAGGGGCCTGAGGACTGGACTGGAGGAACGTCACAGCATTTAAGGATTGTAGGCCCTATTCGCCTAACTCCCCAGGCACAGAAGGTGACCTAGGTTTGGCATTAGAAAAAAAAAAAGTCTCAAATCAGTAAATCAAGTTCCCATCCCAAGAAAAAAAAAAGGAGGAAGTAAATCAACCCCAAAAGGAAGGTAGGAAATTTAATACGAAGAGAAAAATCCATGTTACCAAATACAGAAAAGTGATAGGGAAAATCACTGAAAGAAAGCAGATTCCTCGAAAAAGCCAATAAAATTGACAAACTTTTTCCAAGACTGATCAAGATCAAAGGGGAAATGACACATTTCCAACATCAGGAGTGAAAGAGGAACATCACTGCAGACTCCGCTGAAATCATCACATTAATGAGGGAACGCTATGAACAACTCTATCGGCATTTGACAACAGAGAAATAAACCCAATTTATCAAAACGTGCAACCTACCACAATTTACGTGAAAGAAAATGAGTAATGTGAAGAGCTCTAAAGTATTTAAAACCTTTTGCAAATCTAGAAAATGATTCTTGGCGCCCAATTTCACATGAGATTCTAGCAAGCTATTACAGCTGAGTTTGAAACAATTTTGGTGCACCCAAAAAGCGCTATCAATGAAATTTGGAAATATTGGTCTATATAGTTCATTTTACGTGATATCCAGAAATTCCTCTCAGTTTTATCAACTGTATCATTGTTTTGGTTTGAAGAAAAACCAATGTCCTTAATCATATGACCCCACGATTAGGGGCTCCGTTTGCTGCAGGACATGCATACGGGACTGTTATTAGTGGAAACACTTATGCAACCTCTGATACCTCCTATTTTCTAAAATTCTTTGTCCTCCCCTTTCTATGTTTACTCTTCCAGCAGGTAGAGACATGGACACTAGGTGACCTAAAGTGACCCAGCAGACTATACAACATGGGACGCAGGTTTGGAGGAACATAGTCCTTAAAAGGTTTTCTGTGGTAAAGACTCATGGAATCCTGACTTGACCCCGTCCTGATGTTACAGGAGAGAGAAATCAGACATATTTTGTTTACAGAAAAGGGTGTCTGTAGCTCCTTGGGACAATGCCCAGCTGACAGGGAGTGTGTCTCTAATGAGCACATATTCTATGTTCAGATCGATGGACCCCGGTTCTCAGATTCACCTTGACTGGATACGGCCGGTCACCTGCTGTGCTGACAAGAAGTCTTCACATCCCACTATTGCTCTGTGAGTTCCCTCTGTAAAACTCCGAAACTCACAGGCTCATCAAGCAGGAAAGATCGTAGATGAACTGAAATTCTCATATGGAAAATGTGCGGGGAGCGATTGTGATTATTACTGGTTCATTGTCATATCAGGGGACCAAGGAGGTCCATGCTCTGGCCAGTCACTGTCACCTGATGGACCACATGGCAAAGTCTAGCATAGAATAGAGACTAGGCCGAGATCAGAAAGAGCGAGAAGGCTGATGGGGAAGCCATGGAAAGATGAACGATATAACTGTTCGGACAAGAGAGAAGGAGGCAGGATGCTGTGAACGAATGATCTCTCCCGCTTCCCTATTTCTTTATTGTGTATTGATCAGTCAGGGCATCTGTAAGGATGTGTACCAGACTCTTCCTAGTGGTCACTCTGGGAGTGTGGGGAGCTCACCTCAAAATTCTACACTCTATTTTTTGACTCCTAGATAATTCTATAATAAGCATGAATTAGTACTTTTAACATTAAAAAAAAAAGATAAAATTTAAAAGCCCGCTCAGTTGGGGTGGAGGCCTCACCAGTGTTCACATCTGTCCTGTGGTCCTGCTGGTAAGCAGAGGCCTCTATAGCACGGCTTTCGGTGACTGTGCTATAGTCACCGATGTGGCTGCCCATCGTGCTCCACCTGGCAGGTGAGCATCACATTCTCCCTATGGGCAGATAAATTCACCAGGAGCCAGCTCATCTGGTTAAAGGTCCCGTCCTTATTCTCTGTGGAGGCTGAAGCTGTTTCTGTTCGGGACACATTCCCATTCTCCAACCAGGTCAGCTGTAGGCGCTCGGGGTAGAACTTCTTCGCCTGACAGAAGATGTTCACCTGATTCTCCGACTCCAAGAGCTGGTTAACATCCACGGTGGGTGGAACTGAAACAGCACAGTACAGAGGCTCTGACCTCGTGGAACAGACAGATCACAGGGACGGGGGCTCCATAACTTAGCTCCCTCCACCACAGCAGGATGGTCACCCAGGACACTGCTAGGCATGCGGCAGGCCCTCAGACACTGAGAATGACTTTTGCATAGGAATAAAATCACTACAGACAGTGCCCTGCACACAGTAGGTGCTCAAGGACCAGTAGCTTCTATTAGGGTGATATGACAAAAGCAACAAACAGCCCCTGGCATGCAGTGGGAACATACTAACTGTAGCAAAATAAATGAAATTACCAAGAACACAGGGGCTTGGCTTACAGTAGGTGCTCCACTATTGGAGTTGCTATTGTAAAGTAAATGCAACTACCTGCAGAGTGGTAGGTGTTCACTTGGCAGCTGCCATTACACAGTAGTGAGTGACAGCACGTCCAGGTGCCCGATGATGGAAAGGAGTGTCGGGAATTAGATTCTAGGCAATTCCAGGCCTGGAGCAAAGAGCAGGGGGAGGAGCAGGCCTGGAGGGTAAGAGCCAGGTGTGTGCTGGGGCAGGTAGTGAGGGGCATCTACCTCGGATGGTCTCAGACAGGTTGGCAGTCCCACGAAGAGGAGGGCCCCCCTGCAGGGTGACATGGTCCACCTGGCAGATGACCTGGGAGCGAATATCCCCCGGGACCAGCAACACCTTAGCTGTGCTGGAGAGGCTGTAGGAAGCGCTGTCTCCCTCTGGGTCCACGATGGTATGGGAGGCTGGGATCTCATTTCCATCTTTGAACCATTTCAGGTTGATGTTTCTGGGGGAGAAGCCGTGGGACTTGCAGGTGAAGTTCACTGTGTGCCCAGGCTGCGCCCTCACCATGGGGCCCGATACCACGGGGGGAGAGGGTTTGGCTTTAAAAGGAGCATAATAAGCAATGAACGTGTTTGTGATGATCACCACTGAGGATAGGCATGCGACACTGTTAAGGACCTTCTCATGTATTATTTTTTAATCCCCCTAATAATGCTTGGAGGCCGGTATTGTCGTGCTCTCTTACAAAGGAGGACACACAGGTCCCCAGAGGTGAACTCTGAGTGGGGGGCAGTGCCGACAGAGAATGTTAGCCCTAAGTTCAAAGTCTAGTTTCTTTATGGGCGATTCCCACATATCTGGCCACAGGAACAAAATTACTGATTGGTCTCACTCTTCCTAGTAACACTTCCCCGCTGGTCTCCAATGGCTCACAGACTCCTGAACGTTAATTAGCGTGATTATCACCGCTTCACAGATAGGAAACCTGAGAAATGGAGGGAAAGTGAGACTTGCCAAGACCCCACTGTGTTGGGATGACAACAACATCACTGACTGGGGGTCTGATCTCTCACCGGGCTCACTGTATTCACGAAGCATTCTAAAGGTTGGTGGGGTCACCCGATGTCTCAGGTGAGTAACCAGAGGGCTAGCATGGGGAACGTTCAAGTTCATGAACAAGGCAAGTGCCCCAAGTTCATGGGACCAGCACTGACCACCATCCTCCCCTTTTCTCTGTGAGATTCCAGCTTTCTAGAAATGATAAGGAGATTCACCTCTGATGGCCCACGTTTGGAGACCCAGTAGCAATCATCAGAAGCTGTGGGCTCCTACAGCTGAGTCTAGAATGTGAACGCTTGCTCATGAGGGGCCTCGGGCAGCCTCTGGCAAATGCTTCCCCTTCTCATCCTCAGTCTGTGGATCAGGAACTGGCATTCACGGTGTTGCTGGGGTTGCTGTGGGCCCTCTCTGCTCTACTCAGGCCACTGTCCCCAGGGGGCTCCTGCAGACTGCTCAGTGAAGCACAAACATCATAGCAGCAGGGACAGGGGAAAGCTACTGAATGTTTAAAGATTTTTAATTAAAGTGTATTTGGCATTGCTTATTCTATTAGTTTACGGGTACAACACAGTGATTAGACATTTATGTGCTGCACAATGTGATCACCATGGCAAGTCTCGTAACTGTCATGATGCAAAGTTACTAGGATATTCCCGATCACATTCCCTGTGCTATACCCTACATCCCTGTGGCTTGTTTATTTATAACTGGAGCTTTGTAACTGTTATTCTTCTTCACCTTTTCACTCATCCGCAAACACCAGTCCTCTCTGGCAATTATCAGTTTGATCTGTTTCTGAGTCTGGTGTTTTTTGTTTTCTTTTATTTGCTCATTTGTTTTGATGTGTTTTAGAATCCACAAATACATGAAAGCGTATGTTGTTTGTCTTTCTCTATAGAACTCATTTCACTTAGCATAATACACTCTAGGTTCATCTATGTTTTTGCAAATGGCAAGACTACATGCTTATGGTTGAGTCTTGGCTCCCCTACTGCCTGGATAGTAAGGTCCCCTATATCGTGTCCTCATCTGTAAAATTGAGCAACAGCTGTCCTCACAGCAATGGTTATGAGAGTCAATTCCGTGAGAAAGATGCAGCATCTGTCATGCTGCTACTCCCTGCTCCTGCCACCCTCTGCTTTCTCATCCAGAGCATCATCTGGGCTGGTAGCTTGGGGAAGAGGAACAAGGACTTAATCATGGGGACCCAATCTGAGTAGTGATAGAGTCACTTACTTGCTGTGATTTCCTAGGAAAGGGATGTCACATTGAGAACTGTGGTAATACCTGCAAACTTGATATCTAGACACGTTCCCTGTTGATGCCCATGGGTTGTGCGGAACATGATTGCTGCTACCCCCAGGAGAAAAATTTGGCAAGATCCACAAAAATTACACTGCGCACACCCTCTGACCTACCAATGCCACTACTAGTGGGATCTCCCTCACCAGGAGAGCGACACATGGACAAGATCATGTTCTGCACCACTGTTTCAATCGCTGAGGTTAAGAATAACATATTCATCCACAGAAAAGAGTCAATGAACGATGCAATCTCCTTCCCCTGGAGTGTATGCAGCTGGGGAACAATGAGCAGCTCTAGGTGCTGATATGGATACTTGGTTAGGGCGATATGGCTGAGGCGGGAACAGGTTCCCAATCACCTCAAGTCTCCAAGTGTAATGTGAGGCATATCTGAACCTAGGAGAAACGAATGAAAGGATAAGTGTGCCTTGCTGTTGAATGTTTCTGCGTAATGGTTTTTATTCTGCAGCTACTATGTGAAAAGCTTTTCCACAGAGAGTCCAAAGCCCAGGCAAGAAAAAACCAGCCTAGAATCAGACTGACTTCAGGAAAACATTCCTCAATTTCCATCTATGGGACTGTGGGAAAGGCCCTGTCATCAATTGGCTTCAGGCTCCCATCTGTACATGTAGATTCAGCCTGGATGGTCTAAAGAGTTTCCATGTGCTGACATTCCAGGACTCAGGATCCGGGGCCTCTGGCAAAAAACCCTAAGGAAGCATCGTTGCTGCTTCAATGGTCCAACATAGGGAACCTATTCCGTAGTCAGTGACAGTCTGAGAGAACACAGCCATTCATAGATACTTCAGTGACCGTGTGAGTGGTCCCTAAACCATAGGAGACTTTTCCGGACAGACCCCCAGAGAACAGCCAGCCTCAGGGCACCTCTTCTCACTAGGCCTGTCAGAGTAAACAGTGTGTGTGTGCCACGTAGGAATTTCTTCTTAGTCTGATGTTTCTGAAGTGGAAATAAAGAAACACTTTCTACCCTTTCCTGCGCTGGATGTGTTTCTTCTCACTAGTCAGAAGAGAAGAAAGCTTCTTGGGAGAAGAAACTTTGGCTGCTTTGTTCACTGCCGCTGCCATAGCACCCAGAACAGAACCTGGCCCACAGGGGGTGCTCAGTAAGTGTCAGTAAGAGAAGCTCAGCCACATGGATGGGGGCACCCTGCAGACATGAGTGAGGTCCATTACATGACAGGCAAGTAGCCCAGAATCTCAGCTACCTCATCCCTAGAAGAAAAGGCTGGACAGAACTACAAAGGGTGAAGACCAAGAAGCCAAACAGAAGTGATTGCAAAAAGTTCCCACCATTTACCCACTTTGGGGCCAGAGCAAACTGCAAGACCTCTTCAGACCTCAATGTTCCTGATCTGTAGAAAGGGTGAAATCAGACCGTGAAACAGATCATGACTGTCAGCACCCACTGTGTCCCTGATTCTCAGTCGCTGTCCAGAAAATGAATGGTGTTCTTATTGACTTCTCACACACCAGGGACAAAGGACCCACCCCGTACTCACCACTCACAACAAGCTGAGTGCCCGGTCCAGACTTAAACTCCGTGTCAAGTTCTTTTTTCTGGAACTTCACACAGTAGTAGGTCCCGGTGTCTGCTGGGATGATGTTACTGATGCGGATGGAATAGTCCAAGATGTTTCTCCTTGTGGTGTCTGCAGCATTTGTTACTCGAGTAAAGTGACCACTTTTGAAACTGTAGATTAACTCTCGGCCTGGCCCTGTCCCCCTGAACCACTGGATGGGCCCCACAGGGTGCAGGGAGGTCAGGGTGCAGTTCAGAGTGGCTGTCTCTCCAGCTGCGACTGATACCAACTTGTCTGGCTGAATCACCTGCAGCTCCCTCTCAGCAGCCTCTCCTGGAGGGTAACACACAGAAGTTAGTTTATCATTCATTGTGGATCCTCTAAGTTTTTTAGGTGTCTTTAAACAGCAGCCCATTGACTGAGCTGAACCATGACAGGCCTTGAGCTCAGCACATTGCATGTGTCATCATGAGGAACCCTTGCAACCTGTCTGTGAGACCTCGCTACAAATGAGAAAACTGAGGTTCAGAGAGGTTAAGTGATTTGATGGAATGTGGTTGTGAGGGCTGAGCCCTATCTGGAAGTGTTACCTTTCTCCCGAATATTTCTTCCTCTTCATTTTCTGGCTTCATGTAAAGTTGCACTTTTGCAACTTGCATTTGGTGGAACCGTGAGGCTTCTATAGGGAAATGGGTTGTGAGAAGATCTGATGAATGTATTTTCCAGGACATGCATTTCCTCAAGAACCTCTATGGTCAACTTCCCTGTTCCACAGTGACCCACATGCCATGATGGGGTCTGTTCCAAGAGCCTGGATACTGTGTGACAGTTTTGTGTAGACCTCACAGCATACAATAAATATGTAGTGTAAACAGGAATTTAAACATTGCTTCAAGTTCCTGGGATTGTTTCCCATAGCATAATCGTGTTCTATTGTTTCTCGATGCCGCTTTAAGGAAATGCCAAAATCTTAATGGCTTAAGATAGCAGGAAATTATCTGATACATTGTCCGGAGGTCAGAAGTCCACATTTGTGTTACTCGAATAAATTCTAAGTATCAGCCCAGCTTTTGGAGACTCCCTTCCTTGTCTTTTCATAATCTAGTGTCTGCCCATGTGTCTCTTCTTATCGTTTCCATCTTTCTCCTCTGCAGACTCTTGCTTCTTGTGTCAATTGCCATTCTCTAAATTTGTCATTTCTTACTCGTTTTAATCATGACTCTTGTGATTATATTTTGTTCACCTGATAATTGAGGATAACTTTTCAATATCAAAAGTTGTAACAAAATCATTTCTCTTAAATTCTATTTTCGTACAAAATAATATATTCACAAGTTCTGGGTCTTAAGAGATGGAGCTGTTTGGGAAGAAGAGACATTGTTCTGTCCACCACACATATCTCTTCTGACCGTTACAGAAACCAGTGATCATAAATACAAACACCTATATAGGTGGCATTGTCACACAATATGAATGAGAAGACAACTGATCAAATCTGAAAAAGAACCATTTAAGTATTGTGCTGGTGAAACCGTTTGCAAAATAAAATTGGAATGCAGTCAGAGAAGGAAAATCTAGTATTAACAAATATAAAGAAATCAAACTACACTTTTAAAAAGTCAATAGGTCAAAGAAAAAATCACAAGAAAAATTAGAGAATATCTTAAGGCAAATGAGAATGAAAACACAACATAGTAAAGCTAATGATGCAGCAAGAGCAGTGCTAGAGGCAAACTGATAGCCACAAATGCAACCATTTAAAAAAGAAAATGTCATAAGTCTATAACTTTGCTATCCACCTTACGAAATTAGAAATAGAAGAGTAAAAGAAGCCTAAAGCCTAAGGTAGCTGAAAGAAAAACATAACAAAGATTGGTGCAGCGATACATGAAATATAAAAAGAAAAACAATGGATAAATCAACAAGACCAAAGAAGAGTCTTAAAAAGGTTCAATACAATTGAAAAGCCTTTAGCTAGATTGACAAAGAAAAAAAGAGTGGGAGAATCCAAACAAGTAAAATCAGAAAGAAGGCCAATCCTAAAAAATTTACTGAAATAAAAGACTTGTAAAAGTTAGTATGAATTATTGTACACTAATAAATTGGATAAACTACATAAAATGGACAAATTCCTAGAAATACTTAATCGAATCATGAAGAAATAGAAAGCACGAATAGACCTATAAATAACAGGGAGATTAAATCAACATTCAAAAAGCTCCCAACAAAGGAAAGCCCAAGAACATGTGAATTCTACCAAACATTTAAAGAAGAAATAACACTAACCCTCTTTGATTTTTATTTTTAGAAATTCAAAGGAAAGGAAGACTTCTTCACTTATTCAGAGTCATTCTGAGACTCCTTCTCACGTCAGCATTATGCTGATGACAATGCCACACAAAAGCACTAGAAGTAAATTACAGATCAATATCTTTATGAATACACATGCAGTAAACCTCAAAAAAACAAAAAAACAAACCAGTAGCAAACTGAATTCAACAGCTCATTGAAACAATTCTACACCACGACCAATTGGGATGTATTCCTGGAATGCAAGGATGGTTCAGCATATGAAAATCAAACAATATAATGTACCACATTAAAAGGATGAAGGGGAAAACAATGTGATAATCTCGTTTCATTCAAAAGGCATCAGACAGTCAAATTCAGCATTTTTCATGGGAGAAAACGATCAAGAAAATAGAAATAGATGGAAACAAACCCAAATGATAAAATCATATGTGTAAGACCCATCGCTACTATCATACTTGTTGGTGAGAGTCTGAAGGCTTTTCCGTGAGATCGCGATTGAGACAGGGATGTACACTTTTGCCACTAATCCACAACTTTGAATAATGCAATTCCCAGACAAAGCTTTTAGACAGGAAAAGTAAATAAAATATTTAAATTTGAAAGGAATCAATAAAACTAAGTCTGGGCACCCACGACATGATTTTATGTGTAGCAACTCTCAAGATTCCATACCTAGGCATGCTTGCAAACACATCCAGCTGTTAGGACTAACAAATGATGTGCACAATCTTGTGGGATACAAATCAATACACAGAACTCAGTTGCATTTACATCTCTGGCCCAGAGCTTTCCCCTGAACTCTGGATTTGCATTTTTGACTGTCCACTCACGTTTTCCTTGGATGGAAATCAATATTTTGCTGTTAACGTGTACAAAACGTAAGTCCTAATTTCCCCACGGTCCTCTATTTCTCAGCTGTGGCACCTTTAATCTTTCAGGTACTCCAATCCCAAAGACTTTTCTTCTTTCTCTCCCACCCCAAATCCCACACATCAGAAAATCCAGTTGCTCCACTTTCACATGACTCAGGTCTCCACCTTTCCCCTCTCTCTACTAGATATTGCCTGATGCAGGGCACTTTTTTTGCCTGCACAAATGAAATGACCTCTCAAATGCTCTGGCTGCTTCTCTCTTTGTCCTACGGTAGTCTATTTTCAACCAAATGCTGGAATGATTTAAAACTCTGGTCTGTCCATGGCACTTTTTCCTTCAAAATCCTGCAATGGCAAACTTTTCACTCAGAGAAAATGTTTAAATCCCTGAACACAAGAGGATGATTCTAGTCTCAGGGCCTAGCACTCAGGAAGGCTCTTTCCCCATCTCCCCACATGGCTCACTCTCAACCCTCCCTTCATCTTTGCTCAAACTTCCCATTCTCAGTGATGTCCACTCAGACTACTCTGTCTAAAAGACATCACACCTTCCAGATTCCTCCAATTCTCGTACCCAGCAACACTTTAATCTTTTTCTTACACTTATCACTTTTTCAATATACTATATGATGTCTATTGTTTACTCTCATTTCCCCCACTAGATAGTAAGCTTTATGAGGGCAGATAATTTGACTCTTTTATTCACCAGTCCACCCCAAATTAGAGGTACAGTTCCTGGCTTCTAGTACATATCCAGGAGTTTTTGTATAGCGTTTGAATTGCCCAGTGCAACAGCTCACTGCGACCCTGAGGTGTCTTTTAACGGGTAAACTCTGTGAAAATTACGTCAGAAACGGAGTTTCTCATGGAGAGGACTTGGCGAAAGGCAAAAGTATGTTGTGCATATTAAGGAAGCAGAAGAACCCAGAAGAAAACCACAAGGCCTGATACCCATATTCACCCTTGCCCACTCCCATTGGCAAAAGCAGCAGAAATCTCAAGTAGGACAACAGGCATTTGAGAAAAGGCATGGTTAATCCCATGATGTCTAGAACCAAGTTCAAATCATAATTCTACCATTTACCATTGGGTGACCTTGAACCTTTCCATGCTTCTGGTTTGGTTTCTTACTGTAGGTAAGGGTGAAAAGAGGATCTACCTTAGATATAATAGTCTTATGGGTAAACAGCCTTAGGCATTTCCTACAGCATCTACACATGGAGGGTGTTCAAGAAATTGAAAAGTTATTACTCATTATTTTTCTGAGGCCTTGAAGCTTCAACTGGCATTAGATACAGACAGAAATGGATACAGATACAGATATAGATATTGATGTAGACAAAGATGATAAAGATATAGATGTATAGAGATATACATATACATATACATATACATATACATATACATATACATATACATATGGGTATAATTACAGATACAGATGTCCAGGAAGGAGTCTCTATCTTTTATCCTCTTTTTACCTACTCATGCTTATCCAGCATGGACAAGAAGCAAGATATTAACTCACACAATCCTACTCATTTTATGAAGAGAGAGAACTTTGTTTAAGTTACTGGAAGAGTAACTGGTAATTTTGAGAAGTAGGAAAAAGGAGGATGTTTGAGAGACAGAGGTCTAAGCATACGTTCATATACATTTCATGTGGACTAAAAATGATTTGAAGAAACAATAAGACATTTCAAAAATCCTGTGTGTGCGTGTGTGTGCACTTCCTCACACCCACTTATAATGCACATACTCACATGGACATACATACATTCACAAATATATATAAAAGTGTGGTCTAACATGCTGGTACAGAGGCTGTTTTGAGGGTTAAGTGGAATAATACATATTAAATGCTCAGTAAAATCGATGGCACACAGGAACCATCCGACACATCACTAACAAAAGTTCATGAGTACACAGCACAATTTTAACTCTGCTGACTCCGAGTGACCTGATGAATGAAGACTTTCTTCTCCTTGCTTCACTGTATTTTCTGATTATTCTGCAATCAGCCTCCTCTGAGAAGCCAAGCAGCATAACATGGTTAAAGAATGAACTCTCGAACTGGTCGGCCTAGAATGAATGCGGCTGAGCAGCTGCCTTATGTCGGTGACACTGGACAAGTTATTGTCTCTGCCTCAGCTTCCCCATCTGCAAATCTGGGATAAGAGTCATCACAGCCATACAGGGATGTTGTGGGGATTAGATGAGTTAATACACGTACAATTGTCACTGTTATGCTTTGAAGCATCATTTGTTTTGGAGCCTCTAGTAACCAGGTTCAAAAACTGAATCCACAGAAAATTGCTCAGACCCCTGATTTCATGCTGTCAGATAATGCCCAGTATTGGCTTTCTGTGGCAGCCCTGGATGGCTCACTCTTGTTTACCATGAGGCCCTAAAAGTCGAGGGACAGGGGAAGGTCCAGGGGCATGGAGAGGGGATTCTACCCCAAGGAGTGCTCACCTGTGAGTCCCAGCAGTAGAATCAGCAGAAGACAAGTTGGAGGGTGGGTCCAGGAGGCAGGGACAGGCATCCTGGATGCCTGAGGAGCCTTCTCTGTCCAAACGTGTGCTGGAAAATCTGGACTCTGCTCTGTGAGAGGAGCGAAGGCCTGCCTCCCACTATATAAGAGGAAGTGCCTAGGATAGGGTGAAATAGCTGTGAGTCAGTAGCCTGCTTCTAGAAACCAAACAGTTCCTGCTTTTAGATTGTGAAATAGAACTGGTTAGTAGAGGTGGTTACAAAGCGGAGTCATTCATCTTACAATTTCAGAGAAACTTAGTCAGGCTTACAGAAAGTAGTGCTCCCTCCTGGGCTGGGGCCTCTTCTCTCCATTGTGCCTCCACCCTATCTGAGGTTATCATGGTGATGCCCCATTAGGGAACCTAGGCCAAGAAGTGTTGTGTGCTATGTCCCAAACCCCTAAAGCCAGGACCCAAGGATGGGCTAGCTTGAGTCTCATCTGCACTAGACTTACCAAGAGCTACTCAGATGGTGGATGAACTAGAGTTCTGCACGTCTTCTCAGTGCTGGGATGGAATCAGGTCTGTTCCTGAAATGATTCCCTATTCCAACCCTTTACTGATGGAACTGGTACACCACAGTGAAATGCACAGTGCATTGTGGACCTAGAATTTGTATGTTCCTGCAACAAAAATAATCATACCTGCTCTTCTGTCAAGAGAGGAAGTGTGTTATAAGACTCATTAAATTACACTCCCAGACATTTATCTCAAAGAAAAAACTTATGTCCACACAAAAACCTGTGCATGAATGTTTATAGCAGTTTTCTTTGTAATAGCAAAAAACTGGAAACAACCAAAAAGTTCCAATAAAGCGAACAGTTCAATAAACTGTGGTGCCTCCATGCAAGGCAATGCTCTTCAGTGATAAAAAAGAATGAATTATTTACATGTGCAACAACTTGTCAGTTTCTTGGTCACATTATATAAAGTGAACAAAGTCATTCTCAAAACACAACATGTTGTATGATTCCACTCATATCACATTCTGGAAACTAGAGAATGGAGAGCAGACTGGCATTGACAGAGATGGGTGTGGTAGGGATGGGGTCGCTACAAAGGGCGAGCACAGGAAGACCTCTGTGGTCATGGGAGTTGGTCTGTGTCCTGGTCGTGGTGGTGTTTACATAGACACACACCTGAGAGATGAACATGAGCAAAGCTGGGAATGTTACAAGATTCAGCTGTAAATAGCAGTCTCGTGGTCATTATGACATAGGCACTGCTTATTCAGTTATCCAGTATTATGCTATAACGATATAAGGGTGATGGGGATTAGCAATGTGTGGCATGAGGTCAGGAGGAACAGAACCTGCATTTCCATTTTCCTTAGTGGGGAGTCAATAATAATGCCTATGAGTGAGAAATCAAGAAGTGGTAAATAAGCATGCTTTATGCAGTACGGCATTAAAATCTAAAATAATCAGTTAAAAGAGTTGAAAATGGTTGCCTGTGAGAGATGGAAAATGGTGTGTTATTAGGGAGATGTGTTGTCATATGTAGAATTTATAGAACTATTTGACTCTTTAATCATATGTATGAATAACTTTGATAAAGATAGAAAATAATGTTAGATAATTAACGTTCTAAACATTGCAAATAGAAAGAATGTCCATAGTATTAGCACTAGTAAGAGGCTTATAAGCTTGCTGGATATAAGACTGATGATCAAAATCAATTACCATCCTAGGCAGTAGTAAAAAAACTGAAAACACTAATTATAATTTTAAAAGTTTCCATAAACTAAAAAGTGTTAGATATTTCTGACTAGGGATATGTAAGAACATTATGGGGGGAAACATGTAAAATTATAAATGAAAAGTCATAAAAAAACTAAATAAATAGAGGTATATTTATATATGAATAAGAAAACTCAATATTGAAAATATGTCAATTTGCTTGAGTAAATATATAAATTTGGTGCAATCAAATAAAATTCTAAAAGAGATTTCATGAAATTTAACATTCATTCTAAAATGAATTTGGGCCAAGAAGAGCATGACAATTTTGAACAATAAAAAATGGTGGGAAGATTCACCCCAAAGAAGTATCAGAATTGTTAGAAAGCTATCCTAATTAAGAGAGGGCAATTCTGACAATGAGACGAGTGGCTCATGGGAACAAAGAACTCATGAAGAGAACCACGTTTTTATGGTAACTTGGTGTATGGGAAAAGTGGCAGTGCAGATCATTAAATCCTGGATGATTTGTCTCTGTGGAGGAAAAAAGGAAATTTCCCACCACTTATTACACACACACACACACACACACACACACACACACACACACACACACACAGGAAAATATAGCTAGATCAAAGGCACGAATGGAAAGAACAAGACTTTTTCAAAAATTGAACACTTCTGTTTGTATAAGAAAATCTCCCAAATGACATCAGGACGGTTGCTTTGTGAACCACATTAGAGGAACAGGAGAGCCTCTCCCATACTTGCCAAGGAAGCAAGGGCACACTGTTTGTTCTGAAGCTGTGCTCGCAAAACATTAGTTAAAGCTTCACTATCTAACAGGAGAAGATTCAGTAAATTGCAGGACAGTCTTAAAATAGAAAACTGTACATCAGTAAAAAATTAATAAAATGGAACTATATATATCATATGATTAAGTCACACAAACTGCGTTAAGCATAAAAAATACAAGTTCCAAAATGCTGTACACAGTATAATAGCATTCATATAACAATTAAAACATGCAAGGTAATATTAAATATTGCTTAAAGACTTATACGTATATTATAAAAGTATCAGTGTTAATATTTTGCAAAGGTAGGACGGTAGGTCCACGAATAGTTTTTTTTATACTTTATATAGTTCAGAATAGAAAAATTCTTTTTTAACTTAGTAATTTCAAAATGTATTTGTGTTAATACAAAATCTTCCTTGCAAAAGCTCTGGAAAAAGTAAAATCTGCTCTGAATATTTAGGGTTGCTCATGATCAGGGGAGGATGAAAATCTGTTGTCTTGATCTGTTTGGTTCTCTTTTGGGTGGGGCAGGGCCGGCCTGAAGCTCTTAAGTAGGGTCCAGAATCCCAAGTCCCCATGACCAAAGTCTCTCCTTGACTCGGTTTTATTATCAGAAAGAAGAAACATCAAGCAAGTGCGTGGAGGGAGTATGTCCGTGGTGGAGGGGAGGCTGACAGAGTGAAGGACAGTGGTCTTGGATAACCTGCAAGTCCTTGCAGCTTCTTTTCCCCACTTGAGCTCATTGGAGAGGGCAGGAGGCAGTTTATCACAGGGCACGCAGGAGCTATGGGAGAAATCATGCATTCATTTATTCATTTATGTATTAAATCCATGAACATGTATTGAATACCTACTATGTGGCAGGCATTCAGCTTGGCCTGAGCTAATGGTGCCAATAAGAAATGAAGCCCCTACTTACTATACATCTACACCTCTTTCTGAGATCTGGACTCCCTTCCTTACTGCATTCATCTTTGTCACTAGACAGCATCTCCACATCCCTCACAGAGGCTCTAATAGTTGATTTTGCCAATACTTTCTTATTCACTACAAAGATATATCATATAAAAACTGAATTATATAGTAGTCTTTGGAGTTTGGGTCTCACAGCTTTGACCTTCATCCCACCTCCACACCTTGAATTCCCCCGCCTCTTGGTCCAGGATCCCAAGAAACTTAATTTGAAAACCTTCAAATTCCAGGGCATTGCAAGCTCTTATAATTCTAAGAGACATTGGAGGAAATAAGTGTTCATAACCTTCTCCTGAGGCTGGAGTACACTTGTGGCACCGTGTGACATTGTGGATGGAAGGCCTGGTAACTGGGGTGCTGACCATGGAGAACAGCCCACCAAGCAAGTGTCATGGGCTCAAGAGGGTGGAAAGGACCAATCTAAGAATAGAGAAGCTCAGATACCTCATTTCAGGCACAAGCGAATTCTCCTGGCTGTATATGTGTGCTCAGGGAGGTGTCATGAGGGTAGAGACCTATACCAATGACCCTGATCTCCCTTCCTAAGGACTAAGGCCTACACTCAACTTACCTGTTAAACATTGCACCACCTATAGATGTAAGTGACTGTGAAACTCATCAGCAGCATCACTTTGACGCCCAGGAGGAATACCACAAAGATAACAGCAGACATCTCTGGCCCTAAATACCAATAGGCAGAAGGAAACATTAACTGGGACGCTATGAGTTTAAATACCTTATCTGATGTGTTATCAGGAATTTTCAGAGCCACTAAATGCACCCAAATCTATCTGATTCCAATCAAGCCCATGTTCTTTTCTCTACACTGAGCTTTCTCTTAGAGAGAAGCAATGATCTTAAACTTTTAGCTCCGCCTTGAATTTGACTCAACAAATATTGATTTAGAACATATTTTACACACCAGACAATGTGCTCGACTCTAGGGGTACAAACCTGGACAATCAGCTCAGTGTCCTCAGGCCTTCGGGTCATTTCACTTTACCTTTAATACACTCTTAGGAGGCTAGTATCATTAACACCATTTTACAGATGAATAAACTGAGGCTCTGGGTCTGTTGCCTGAGGTTAAAAGTTATAACTGTGAACAAAATTTTAAAATACTGTCTGAATTCAAATAGTAATTGCAGCTGACGTTTATTGTAGACCTATATGTAGAGTTTTCATATATTAACTCATTTAATCCTCATAAGGACTCTATGAGTTTAGAATTTCATTAGACTGATCTCTGCTACATTAGGCTCATCTACAGATGAATAAACTGAAGCACAGAGAGGTTAAGTACCTGTGCAGGGATTAAGTAGAAGATCCTGCTCTGTCCCTGGAGCAGACATCACTGGGTCCCCAGGGTAAGATTGTTCAAGCAAGTCTGTAAGACTTGCTTATATGGTTACATATGGTTGTGGAAAAGTCTCTCCATATAACCCGAAACAATATTTTGCCAAGAGAGCATTGCTGAAGGTCATCGCACAATCAATCACCAGTAAGTGAGCATCCTAAGCTGAATGCTCTCTGTGATTTTCACGGAGGTTGAGCTGAGAGTTTGCTCTTTCCTCAGAAAGGAAAGAGTCTTTAAGGATGGCCACATCTGAAGGAAGCCACAGGCCAGAAAACATTCTGGTTATTCAAGGAATCACAGACTCTTAAGTTGGGCAAGACTTTAATCATTACCAATTCCTTCCCCCATGCCTTCTGGAATCTACTCTGGAGACAAAAGTAACCCAGCTGATCCCAGGAGTGGAGATGAGCTCACCTGGGCTCCCAATGGGTTTGTATGTGGCGTGGGCTGTTGCAGACAGTATGAGGTTGGCCTGGATGGGAGGCCGTGCTTCATGTTGCACCTTACAGGTGAACACTCGTTCAGACCCCTGCAGTGACGCATTCACCAACTGCAAACTTTCCAAGGTGTAAGTCCCATCACTATTCTGCTTGAATGTAGGTTTCTCAGCTCCCTGGAACATATGGCAGTTCTCCAGCCAGGTGAGATGTACACTCTGTGGGTAGAACCTCTGCACATGGCAGGTAATGGCCACCAAGTCTGAGGAGGGTGAAGACTGGGATACTGTCACTGTAGGGGGAACTGACACAACCCATAAAAAAAATTAGTATAGGAACTCCACCGTGGGAGCCTGGGAGCTCCTAGTATGAGGTCATCTGCCCAGCACCTACCATGGAGGAGGATTTAGGTACTGGTTAACTGATGCATGCATGAATAAATGCACGATAAATGACGGTGTGAAAACATGAATGGACGCAGGCTTAGATGGATGCATGCTTGAATAAGAACAAATGGAAAGATGAAAGCCCCCTCATCTTTACTTTCTTTTCACTACGGTCATTATAGATGAAAAGATGAAGTTTGAATTCCATTTAAGAATCTATGAACCCATCGACTCATCTATGACTCTATGACTTGGTAATCCTAAGCACTGAAGATTCCTACACTCTAAATATTTATGACTCAGAGACACTAAGATTTTACACAGGAGTGAAAATGAGTTCGTAAAGGTTAAGTAACTTGCCTGTCACAACTTACACTTAAGGTCATAAGTGACAGGAATCGTGCAAGAGACAGTATGTTTTTCTGTTAAGTTATTCTGACATCCGAACTTTAGCTATGAGCCTTTAAGAGTCTTTGCTTCAAAATTTTTGATCTAATGATGTCTAGAATTTTTTCAACCAGATTTTCAACCCTACAGTAGAATGTATTTATAATGAGGAAAATTTGAAGATTTAAAATACTACGAAACATGAAATATCCCAGCACCACTCATATGAGCATACAGTACGGTAGAGTTCTAACTCTAAACCAAAGGATGGGAGATCCAGATTCCGGTGCCTGCACTAACACCATAGCCAAGTGCAAGACTTTGTGCATGTCACTTGCCCTCTCTTTCCAAGACTCTTAAATTATGAAACTGTCTAAGGTCTAATCAGCTCTCATAGGGCTAGTTAGGACAGACTTCAGTGGTTGGTCTAGGGTAGAGACGTAAAGTCCTTATGTAGGGCAATTAGAAGGGACTAGAGGCATCTGACCTGAAAATATCCTTTCTTCATACTCAACCCAACCAGACCTATAAAATTCTATCAGTGATGATGCTAACGGGTGAGACAGCCCACACCAACCCCAGAAGGTCACAGTCTTTCTCCTTCAGCACAGAAGCAGGTATTAATACCAAACAAGGATCAGGATCCTCCCTGAGAAGGGAGGATCCAGGATGGTGAAGGCCTGGTAATTGGGGTGCTACCCATGGAGAACTGTCCTCCAAGCAAGTGCCATGGGCTCAAGAGAGTGAAAAGGACTAATAAAAGAATAGAGAAGCTCAGATACCTCATTTCAGCCATGAGTGAGTTCTCCTGGCTGTGTGTGTGTGTGTGTGTGTGCGTGCGTGCGTGTGTGTGTGTGTGTGTGTGTGTTTGTGTGTGTGTGTATGTCCAGGGAAGTGTCATGAGGGTAGAGACCCAGGCGCAGCTGATGATTACTACTTCCATGCACAGAATGGCAGTGCTTGAGGCAGTGTGCACGTGTAATCTTATTTAATCCTTACAAAACCAAATGAGGTAAACACAGAAAGCTACCTGGGATCAGGAAACAAACAACACAAAAAGCCACTTAGCAGGATTCTATGCAAAATCAAGGCCCAATTTCATAGAAATTGTCAAAAAGGAATTGGCTGAAACTTCATCTTGAAAAAACACTTCAATTATAGAAATGATTTTATTAATTTACATTTTAAGTTAAATATAGAATGTAACTAAAACTCTGCACCGACTCTTAGAAGGAACAAGTGCTGGGAGTGTAAGAATTTGGCATATTATTTTGCCAAAAACATACTATGTATATCAACAAATCCTTCATTTTGAATTTCACATTCACAGCACAAGCATTAACAGAGAATTCTGAAAAATTATTTGAGTGTTTTATCACTTTTCACAGGGGCCTCTCTTAATCAAAGTGTTCTCTTTTGCCATGTCCACAGAATCATTAAGATTATAGATTTTTTCCTTCTTTTTCCATCTTTAACCGCTCAGAGGCTTTGCCTACGATCTCAGCAGTTCCCCAACATCATTTACATCAACTTCTTGAAATGCAACAGTGCCATATTGCAGTGCATGTGGAGTCTATGTGCACAGTGTGGTCTGATGTGTGCCACACTTCCACTGAGGCAAGACCTACCTCCTAGAGCAGAGGGTTTGGGGGCTCCACACCACTGCCACCAGCTGACTGATCTCAGGCCTACAGTGCTGGGTGGTGCCACTTCTCATTTCAAACTCCTGAAACGCTTACCAGATTCTTTGCCTCAGGATTTCTCATCACCATAAAATGCCACCCAGCCCATGCAGGCACATCCTAGCCTTCCCTCCTTCATGGGACAATCTTGAGAAATAGTCTACACATTTCCTCTGGAGGTCCCCAGTGACGCTGAGCCTCAGTCATCCACAAAGACACCTCGTTCAATAACTGCCCCATTCATGAGTGTCCCTCCTTCCCTGTCTGTCTCACTCTCCCCATCCCTTATTCCACCTGCACTTAAGTCCTGGTTGTGCGCTCTGCTTTCAGGAGAACCCATATAAAGACACCCACAGAGACATTTCCATGACAGAAAATCCAACCAGAGATGCACAGTTTTGAGCAGGGAGGGACTTGGAGTGGGGGCTCATTTTATAAGTAACCAATTCATTTGTGAATATTTGTATTTTCCATGACTTTTGCTCCTCTAAACAATTGTCCTAACTCTAGGGAATTATATAATAAACACTCAGATAAGTAGGACCCCCTGAACGATCATTTTCCTACTTCATAGTCAAAGATACTGAGGCTAAAAAAATTTAAGCAACTAGCAGGAAATCCTGCAGCTGGTAGTAGCAGAGTCAGAAGCCGGAATTCATGTCAAATGCCTCTCACTCATCAGCTTCACGACCTCGGGCAGCCTGCACTTCTTTGAACCTGTTTCCTTCTGTAAACCACGAAGGGGACAAACAGTACAGGAAAATTGTACACATTAAATAAGTCAACCCACACGAACATGACTTTCATGGTGGGCTGTGCTCATTTGAGACACTGGTATTAATGTGTTTAGCCATGTAAAGTGATGTGTTTACTTCCATGATTATAGCACCCAAGATAAAGAGGAAGGTATTGTGTATACTTTGAAGTTGTACGTACATTTAAAGAATTAATTTTACTGCTGTACAACCTTGGACCACTCACTTGCCTTCTCTGGGCTGTAGAGTTGTCATAGAATGATCACTAAGACTCCTTCTAGGCACGGTATTTTATGAACTCACTGAATTTACAGACCTGCCAAATTTGGTCTAGCCCAGGAAAGTCAACAAAAAGTATCAGATGAAAACTCAGGTCCTCACCCAGGTATGAGTAATAATCAAAGACATCATAGTCCCTAGTATTTAGGCATTTCAAAGACCTTTACAGCCTTTTTGTATAAAATAATAAAATTAAATTTATTATTTATTCCTAGAAGATATTTCGTCTCCATTTTACTGATGAGAAAACTGAGTTCTGAGAGGTGATATAAATAGTAATAATGATAGGTCATAACAATAAGAATTGCCACTCTGCCTGGTTAATATAAGCAAGGCACGTGTTCAATACTTTACAGGTATCACTGCATTGAATCCTTGCCACAAGCAAGTAAGTGATGCGCCATTTTTCAGATGAGGAGACTGAGGCTCAGAGACAGCCACAGCCCAACTAACCCAGCGGAACGAAGAGAAACTCCTTACCACGGAGGTACTGGTCCAGGTTGATGGCTTTCTGGCGAACCAATGTTGTGTTGTGCCAGACGTTGCAGAAGACGTGGGAGAGCACGTCGTAAGCTTGCAGAGGGATGAGCACACTGCTGGTCACATTGTAGGTGTCTCCACTGAGATGGACACTGGTCTGGAGCTTTCGCAGCTTGTGGTTATTTTTAAGCCATGTCACCGTGACCTGCCGTGTGGGGAACTCGGAGGACGTGTATGTCAGCTGGATGCTCGTGCCTGGCTCAGATCTCTGAAGGGGGCCATGTAAGACATAAGGAGGGCCTCTCCTGCCTGCAAGGAGACACCCCTCCTGTGTAAATAAATCCTCAGTGTGTCTATCAAGAAGCCTCCTTACCTGCTTGTCCACAGGTTTTAAGGCTCATGTTCTAAAAGGAGTTTGATTCTGAAGCTGATATCAGAAGTCAGACAATGAAACTGCAGGGCACCCAGCAGTACATAAGGAGGCCACTGTTACCCACACCTTATCGTCACTGCCACGTCACACAACCCTAATGATGGGTTCTGCCTAACTCACTGAATTCTCACTGCAACAGTAGGAGGTGGGAGCTATGGCTGTCCCCATTTTATGGATGAGAAAACTGAGGCTCAGACAGCTAGGTAACTTGTCCAAGGCCCACAGCTAGTCAGTGGCAGGGCAGGGAGTCTTAGCCAGGCAGTCTGGACCTAGAGTCCATGCCATGACCACCACTCAGCTCTGCCCTCAGTCTCTGGGAAGGGAAGAGTGTCTCAATGCTCAAGTCCACGTCATACGAAAGTAGGTAGCACAGAGAAGAGGTTAGGAGCACGGGCTTTGAGGACACACTCAACCCATTTTCATTCCCAGGTCCTCTACTGGATGAGCCTGAGCCACTTAGCTCTCTAAGCCTCAGTTTCCTCACCTGCAAAATGGGGATGAGTCTTAATTTTCAGAGTGAAGTAATAAATTAAGTAGAGTAGTGTAGAATATGTGGCACATATTAGTCACTCTACAAATGGTCTATCATCATATACTCATGACAACCACCTAAAAACTGTTATTAATCATATTTCTAATGTTAGCGACTCATCCAAGGGCTTCTCAGTGAACTGAACCCAGATTCAAACAAGGAATTCTGGCTCCATTCAAGGCCTCTTTCTGTTATATCATAACTGTCTCTACTTTCCCACAGTTGGCCCCATAATAGGCTGTAAACTTTAATATTTTCCAACTTTTAGCCCAGGTCTGGGCTAAGCACCAGAGATTGCAAAACAGGCATTGTAGAATACCCACTCTGTGCCCTATGGAACAGGTGCCAAGCAGGGCTCAGGAAACAAAGCCCCAGCAGGTCCCCTCAAGGTGGGCATACCAGTCATCATCATACAGATGAGGAAACTGAGCTCAGGAAGAGCAGTGTTTTGCCTGAGGTCACAGGTGGCCAGTGGCATCCCCGAGATGTGGCACTGATCCATAGGACTCAGACTTGGCCACTGTCAGTGTCTGCTTCAAGAGTTAAGGGTCTCATCATGGAAGAGAGGAGCAAACCCATAAATCCCCATCAGGGGCTTGCAGGAGGCCCCACGGTTTATATCCCAGTGGTGAGAACTGAATGATGTGGGCAGATATGACCAGTCGGGAGGAAATAAATATCAGAAATAGAGCATTTACGGTTGATTTGAGAAGATATTTAAGATACCACTAAAGTTTGTATTCTCAGGCAGGATGTAAGGACAAAATATAGAAAAGCACATTGAATTTGTGAAGAGACAAACCCGCCTTATAATTTTAACTCCTAGATCCCTGAGATCTCTATGCCTCTGCTGCCTTTACCGGCTGTCTGTGTCACATAAGGCATGTGAGGACACCTGGTGCACAGTGAGTGCTCTGCAGGTGTCCGCTAACTGTGAGCAGAGGGGCAGCGCATGAGGGGCAGGGTGCAGAAGGGTATTCTGGGCCAAACTGGGGACGTGTAGCTGCAAAGCTATGTTACTATCAAATGCCAGGAGAAGTTCCCTTCCTTGCTGTAAACCACAGGGCGGTGGGAACCGCTGCACAGGGCAGTGGTAGAAGCAAAGTGCTGTTCTCAGGAGTGGGCCAAGATACACTGCAGGCAGGCGACGGTGACAAATAAAACAGAAGGGAAAATCCATAGTGGGTCAATAACGACATAATGCAACATACTTCTGATCAGAAAGGCCCAGTGGAGAGTTTTTCACCCGGATCTGTGTATATCCCCCTGGGTGACACAGAGAAACTGGGTGGTGAAGAGGGTCCTTCCCGGGAGAATTCTTAGGGCAGGCAGATCAAGGCCAGTTCTCCTCAGGGGGAAACAGAGTGCTGGGTGGAAGCCCCAGGTGTGGAGATGGGTTGTGGTGTTGGCAGTGTCTACCTTTCCTCTCTGCAGCGCCTGAGCTACCCCCTGTGCACGCAGGCACAGCCGCTCGTGCTTCCGACGGGGAGTGGTCCTTCCCCACTGCTCGTGGTTCTGGAGAACCGTCCGCCCACCCTGCGGCTTAGCCATGCCTGGCCCAGGTCTGGCGCATCATAAGCTTCCTTCTCTCCACTTCCGCTTCCACTGCCCATCCCCCCCGCCCGCTCATCTATCCATCCATCCATCCATCCATCCATCCATCCATCCATCCATCCATCCATCCATCCTCCTCCCGCTGGTCCAGGCTGGACCAGGAACGCAGTTCGCGAGCAGGCAGCGCCCCCTGGTGGACAAAGTTATCTGAGGCCGCAGAGAGTGAGAGAGAAGGAACGGCAGGTGCAAGAGGGGCAGGAGGGGCAGGAGAGGGCCCGGGAGGAGGAGGAGAAGGAACAGAAGAAAACAGAGAGAAAAAGGGGCAGAGGCAGGAGAAAGAGAAAACAAAGTGAGTAGGAGAGGGAATGAGAAGCTTGCAACTGCACCCACTGGGTTTCCCGGCTAAATGAGTCAAGAATTCTGGCACCCCATTAAAACGGACTTCCAGAAACTTCCAGCTGATCCAGTCTTGATTAAAAGACTTCCTGTAAACGGATTTGATGCTCAGAAGCCCTTAATTCCTCCTATTTCTGCAACCTGGTGTTAAAGCAGAGAACTTTCAGTCCGAAGAAAGTGTAGAGTTGGGGAGGAGAAGTCTCACTCCTTCCTGGTGAGGGAGTGGGGAAAAGGGAGGGAGGAATGGAATTTAGGGGTGAATGCTTGAGAGTTTTTATCATCAGCCCAGGACATCTTCATCTGGTGCCACCCTGAGTCCCTGACCTACTTCTTACTGTCTGCACACCAGGCAGGTGGCCTGGGTTTCAGACTGGACCCTCCCAGGCATGTTACGCAGAGGGGCTGGGTAACAGGCTGCACCCACCTTTCCCCATTTTGGATGCCTGAGCCTGCAGGGTGATGTTGACTTGGACTGGAGGCTGCTCGTCCTGGATTACCCAGCAGGCAAACTCACTCCCATTCAGCGTTGCCTCTGCCTGCCACATGTGCTCCAGAGAGTAGGTCCCATCTGGGTTTCTTGTGACCTGAGGGGATGACACCGTCTGGATCCTGTGTCTGTTCTTCATCAAGATGAGATTCAGGTGGGAGGGATAGAAGTGGCTCACATGGCAAGTAAGATTCACTATCTCATGCACACGGATGGATGCCCCAGAGGGTTTGGTGGTGATCTTCACGGTGGGGACAACTAGACCGAGGAACAGAAAGAAACATCTGTTGAAATTATGCTTGCCCACCTTCTCCATATGTTTCTCTCTTCTAGGAACCAGCCACTAGAAGATCTCTCACTCTCTCATCTGTTTCTATTTTTTAAGAAATAATTTTTCTTGTATGCTCGATGTAATGTTAATTCAGTGTTAGTATTCCTTAAATATGGGTAGGAGTACACAGGTGTCTGGTATGTTATTTTCTGTATGTTTGAAATATTTCATATCATGAAATAGAATTTTATGAATTCCTAAGATATAATGCCCATGATGATATAAACTCAATTTTATTCGTTGTTGTAACCTCAGCACCTGAAACAGCGCCTGACCCATAGCAGGTAGTCATTTTTTTGAATAAATAATTAATATTTAAAAATTAATAAATAACAATGATATTAATAAAATAAAGATGTTTGGGATGAAAAGCTGGGCTGGAAAATAATGAAATAAAATATTTATAAACAACTATGTGCCAGGCACCAGTCTAGGTGTTTTATAAGGAATAACTCATTTAACTTTCACACCAAACCTAAAGTAGGTCTTCACTTTATTTCCATCTAAGAGGAAACTGAGGCACAAAGAGGTTAAGTAACTTACCCAACAGCACACAAGTTGTAAAGTGGTACAGAGGATTAAACCCAGATGGTGAGCCCCTGGAACCTGTGACTTTAATAGCTATCCTGTGTGATCAGCCATGGCAATGAGGAATTCCCGCTTCTCATTAGTGAGATGAGGCTTTAGGCAAAAGACTTCAGAAGCCAATGCTGCCCGGGAAAACTAGTCCCCCACTCCACCCTACTGCCCACTCACCTCGGAGCACTTGGGAGAGGTTCATAGTCTTATACAGGGGCCCTGCCAGGTCCCCATGGGTGACTTCGCAGGTGATCTCTGAAGAGACATCTTGGGGGGCCAGCTTCACCCACACCTTACTGGTGATGAAGTAATCGCCTTTGTCATTAGTCATCGGGCGCTGAGCTGAAGCTGGATGCTCATCTCTGTCCTTCATCCAGGTGACATTGAAGTCCTGGTTGCTGAAGGGGCCCGCGGTGCAATTGAAAGGCACTAAATTTCCCGGGGCTGTCCTCTGGGATGGGCCCATCACAGTGATAAAGGGCAGCCCAGCTACGAAAGAGAGCACTTGTCTGCACATTGAGAGCGGGGTGCATCCCACATTCAACAGCCTGTAAGAGGTGCCTGTGTTGTCAGGCCCTCGGGACCTACTGTGCACCATGTCCGGTCCCATCCTCAGGGAGCATAGAAACAGCTGTTAACAAGTAAAGGAGCCAAGATATCATTACAACTGGGGCACAGTGACTTCAGGGAAACCTGAAGAGTGCAGAGAGAAAGCATTCCAGAAGGGTGGTAAGAGAAGGATTCCCGGAGGAGGTGACATTTTGAGCTGAAGCTGAGGAATGGATAGGAGCCAGTCTTGGGAAGGGGCAGGAGAAGTGCGAAGAGCAAGGGAGAATACCTCAGGCAGGAAGAGCTTAGTGGACGTGAGAAACTGAGAGGTGTGGGCAAAGAGGTGCAGATGGAGAAGAGCCTTGCGGGACGTGGTGACACTCTTGATCTTATTCTGAGTGTGATGGGAGGCCATGGGAGATTTTAAGCAGAGAGGCAAGGTGGCCTTACCGACTTGTTTTAGAAGATAACTGGGGTTGCTGTGTGGAGAGTGGACAGGAGGGTGGCTTTGGGGAGTAGGGAAGCCAGCGAGGAGGCTGATGTGGACACCAGGTGTGCAATGATGGTGCCTGGACTGCGGTGCTGAGAAAGGGAGAGACCCGAGGCACATTCGGTAGGTAGAGCCAACAAACTTGGTGATGGGGTAGATGTGGGATGAGGGACAGAATTCATTATGGATAAGTGATTCCCAGGACCAGACTCTTGCTTTCCCCTCAGGACAGCCTTCAGAGATCTGAGAGCCAGGACCTCCCCAAGTCTTCACTGCATCCACTGAGCCCCGACTTTGAGCCAGTGTGTGAGTCGGGTGCTGGAGACACAGAGGTGCGTCAGACCGGACCCCTGCCCTCAGGAGCATCTGGTGTGTGTGTGGGGGGGGGGAGTGGGGTGCGAATAAACTAGCAATGACAACGCAAGGTGACAGGTGATGGAAGGCAGCTCCGGAGGCCATAGGAATGTGTCAAAGACCTCCACTACCTTCTGCACAGTGCTCCCTTCTGATTAAACCCTAATGATAATTATCACCCCATCTGCACACAGCACCCTGTGGTTTATGAAACAGTTTCGGGTGAGTGTGCTCATCTTCATCCACATCCCAATGCGGGAGACTAGATTGTTATAGCCCCACTTTTCAGAAGAAGAAACAGAAACTCAGAGAGGGTTAGTGACTTGCTCAAGGTCACACAGCCTCTTAGTGGCTGAGGTTAAGCAGGTCTGTCTGATGGCAAGTAACAGTCTCCCATGCTCCATCACTTGGGGGTTCCTCTCTCTTTCTGTCTTTCTGCCCTCATGCCCTCTCTGACCTAGACCTGGTAGCCATAAAGACCAGAGCTGGTATCAAAGAAACTGAGAAGGAGATAGGCTCCTCTTTCACCCCTGGACATCCCCTGAGCCCCATCTTCATGTCATATCTTCTTCCTGACTTTCAAAGCTGCCATCATCTCTGTTTCTCACAAGGTCCACATTGAGGAAAAGAAGCAAAAGAGCATCCTGGCAGGCAGGTCCACAGCTCAGCTCAGTCCTCTGGGCCTCGGTCCCCACCTACCCCCTACAACACAAGGTGGCTGGGTTTGGTATCCCCAAGGGCCCCCCTGCCTGCTTTTAGGCTCCCCGCTGATAGCACTCAGGACTCACCTGTGAATCCCAGCAGAAGAGTGGGCAGGAAGGAGGACAGGGCTTGCCCAGGTGTGGCATTCATGGCAGGAGGCTCACAGTGTCCCTAGTCTGTGCCAGGCACCCACCCCCAGATGAGGCTTCACATGAGCCCAGGAGCCACTGCCCATCTCCTGCCAGGCTGGGTGGACCTTGCACCTCCCAGACACCCTCCCTACCCAAGCCCGGCATGGCAGTGTGAGCCACAGTGAGAGAAGTGGTTGCTGTGGCCCAGGCTTTTTTCCAAACCCCAAACCCTCAAGTCTGAGGAGTCCAGCTGGTGAGGTGCCTGCTGCCTTGGACTTGAATGCTGACTATTTCTTATGCCCTGTGAACCAGAGCAGGAAGGTGCTGGCTACGTAGGCTTCTGCTACAGACAAAGCTCCCTCTGAGGTGGTGAGCCTGCTCCATGCTCGAGACGTGATTGAGGGCCTGCTGTGGCACAGGCCCAGGGATGTCTCTTGAGGCTGCAGAATAAATGGAATGTGGCCAAGAAGAGTTGGTGAAATAAGCCTGGACACACACAACCAAATAAAACAAAGATGCACCATAGGCTTAAAAGCCCAACCCCTGCCCCATCGCCTCTCTAGGTTTGCACAAGCTCAGCTGGGACTTCTCCTGTGGCCCAAAATTGTCTACTGGGCTCCAAATTAGGGGAAGACAGATGCCATACACAGCAACCATTCCCCTGGCTTTTCCCTTGGTTGCTCTTGACCCCTCCTCCCACATACCCTTCTACTCTTTTTGGCTTCCCAATGGCTAGCCCTGGCACATATACTTATTGGTGTTTATCTGTTACCCCATGAAAAACAAATGACCATGAAGATTGCTGTCTTTTGTTAACTTCAGTAACCAGCACCCAGCACTGTCTTGGGCACAGAGCAGGGACTCAAAAACGATGAAGGAACCTTTGTGTGCTCAGGACTGGTTAAGAAGCAGCAAAGTCCAGCCTGTGTCTCCGAGCCATCCTGTCTCCCCCAAGCTCTGTACACTCAACTGACTGTAGGGGGAGAGAAGGGAGAGTAGTCAGCATGGGAAAGACTATTATGGCATCCCTTCCCTCACAAGCCCACCTCCACCTTAGCTGAGCAAAGCATTCCAAGAAGATAACTCCTAGAGTGTGAGGGCCTGCGAGAAGAGGAGGTCGTCTTCTCCTCCCAGTGTCTCCTGAAGCAGACAGCATGCTTACTTCCCTGAGCAGGAAAAAAGGGAACTGAAAAGAGACGACGGGGCAGAGAGGTGGGGTGGAAGGGAAACAGCCTGAACTTCCCCATGTGGCATGCAGCAGGGCAAGGTCCTCCGAGACCCCCCAACATTGAGGAGGGTGGGCAAACAGAGTATCCTGTTGGAAGCCCACTCAAGAGGCCCCAGAAGCAAGAGGCCGCCGCGTGGATTCCAGGGGCCAGACCTGTAGAGCTGAATCAGATCACGCACGAGACAGCTGTGCCAAGGGCACCCCTCACACACACACATATGTATACACACACATACAGGCAGGGCCCCCCAAAGGATCCACACCTGGGACTCAGTTCAGAGGAGGAAAAGCAAAAGGCCACTTCACCGCCACCCCTTCTAGATCCCTCAGCAGGGACTTGGGGTCAGAGCTGGCTGTGGTGAGCGAGCGGGTGTCAGGCTGGCACTGCACTGGAATATCAGCATTTGGAACAGGCTTAGCTCAGATGTGCTTTAGACAGGGTCTGACACAGAATAGCTTTTTCACAAAAGTTCAGTAAAATGATTCATCCAGATCTTGCATTCATTCAACAATTATCGAGTACCTTTCCGGCAATTGTCCAGGATGGTAGGCTCTGCCTTAAGAGACAGAGGGGCAGGCAGTCGAAGTGTGAAAGCAGCGCTCAGTGATAGATAAAACCAGTTCAAGTTGGCACCCCTGCGAAGTACAGACAGGTCCATGAGGAAGTCACACCAGCCACGGGACCGTGGTCAAATCTGGGCCTCAATTTCCTCATCTGTAACAAGAGGCTAGTGATATCTACCCGTGACTATTTGAGTATTAGGTCTAAAGTCCTAGGCATAAAATGGAGCTAAATAAATATTTTTTCATCCTAAAAAATGTGACCCCACCACATTTCTCCCACCTGTTAACTCCTCCAACAGGACTTTCTGCCCTTAGCTCAGCTCTGCCCCTAGAATACAGGGTAAGCCACATGGGGAGTTGTAGACTTTCTAGTATCCACATCGAAAAGGTGAAACGAAACAGGTGATGTTAATTTTAACGAACATATTTTATTTAACCCAACATCTGAAATGATATCATCTTAATATGTAACCAATATAGAATTATCATGATTATTTGCATTATTTTTCCCTTTCCTCTGAAAATTCAGCAGTTAAAGTGAAATGCAGTCCCACCGAAACAATAAAGTTGTGTTTAACAACAAAACGCATGTATATTTTTGTACTGTTTCAACGTTTAAAATTTAAATTTCAAGAAATGCAATTAAACGAAATTTAAAATTCAGCTTCCTGATGGCGTTAGCCACAATTTCCAGTGCTCAGTAGCCTCAAGTCGCTAGTGGTCTTGGGTGAAGTATTTCTTCCTCAAGAAAATGTTTTCTCCCCTGATGCCTTTCAGAGGTTCAGGAGCTTCTCTGACATAGTAGTCATCACAGCTGTAATCTGATTTTTAATTGCCAATCAGTCTTTCCCTTATCAGACTGTAAGCTCTGTGAAGGCAGGAACTATGTTCTTCTTCACTACTTTGTATAAATGCCGGGAGCATAGTATGTGCTCAGTGAACGTGGGTTGGATGGATGGATATTTGGATAAATCAATCAATCAATCAATCAATCAATCAAAGGGAATATGGGGTGTTATAGAGGTAAGGAAAAGGCAAAAGCACCTCCAACTAGAAAGCAGAGAAGGCTTCCTGGAGGCAGTGTCTTGGCTTTCAAGGACCCGTACATCTGCCCTGCAGCTTCATTCACACTGTCGGCACAGAAGTGGGTAACACCAGGGTAGGAATGTATGGGGTAGCCACGGGCGGCCTGCAGTGTGAGGCTGGAAAGTTTGAAATGTGGAGAGATGGCAATCCTCTGGAAAGTGGTCTGAGGAGTACCCAGCTACCCACAGAGCTCACCCAGGCTAGGCCACATACCCACTGGGCAAGGCTTGGTTCCTGTGAGTAGAGCCAAGCCAGGCTTCTTCCTGATTCCAGTGCTAATAGGAAGTGGACCTCACCCAGTCTGTAAGCGGAACCTCTTATGGGGTCCAAGGCCCCAAGGACCCTCCCTCATCATGAGTGTGGGCCTGAGCCCTGGCCTAATGGTTGAGGACGACAGAGAAGCCCTGGCTCTTCAGAAAAGGGACATCAATGTAAAGCCAGCTCAGGCTTGCAACACTGCAAAGTGCACCCAGTTCAATGAAATGGTTGTACCAGCCACAGGACTTTGGTTAAACCTGGGCCACAGTTTCCTCATCTGTAGAAGGAGGCAAGAGATATCTACTTGTGACTATCTGAGTCTTACGCGTATAAGGTCTAAAGTCCTAAGCATTAAAATGAAGCTAAATAAATGTTTCCATCCTAACATATACAACCCCCTACTTTACACTTCTTCCACCTGTTAACTCCTCCAATGTGACTTTCTGGGAGTCGGGGGACTTAGGGGAGATTGCCATCGAAAATTCAACCCTTTCACCCTCAACTCACCTACTTAGATGGGGCTCAGACTCAGCTCGAACAAGACATCCCTGTCAACCTGGTGCTCCTCCAAAGTCTGTGTCTCCTCAAGATGGTGACCAAAGTTCTTTAAGGCAGGGACCCTTGCTTGTCTACTTTGTCCATGTCTGAGTCCTTAGTGCCTAGCACAGCACCTAATGCAGAAAAGCCTCTAAACACATGTTTGCTAAACAAATTCATTTTATTATCAGCGGATTCATTCTTATAACAACTCTTGATAGAGTGTCAATTATGTGCCAGATACCATATAAGGTGCTGAGCCACTGATCAGTGAGCACGACAAGTCCCCACCCTCAAGGAAGTTACATTCCGGAGAGGAGGCTGAAAATAAAGAAACAATATGCCATATTATTTCAGAGAGGGTTAACTGGTATGAAGGAATATTAAAAAGATGGGGAGAGACATTGATGGAGTGTGTCTGGGACATAGGAGCATAAGGAGACCTCTGGTGGAAGGAAAGGGGCATGTGAGCTGAGCCCAGAATGAAGAGAGGAGGGAAGCATGGGAGATCTGGGGGAAGAGGGCTCCAGAGAAGGAGTGCAGCATGCAGAGTAGGTGTGAGCTGGGTGGGCTGAGCAACAGCAAGGTCACTGTGGGAAGAGCAGAGGGAAAGGGGACAAACGGTCATGAGAGAAACCACAAGGCATGATGTTGCAGGGGAAGAGGCTGGATCGCAGTCTGTGTGCAAGGCATCCAGTAGGCTGAGAGCAGAGATGTGGCAGGATCCAATTCTCAAAGTAAAAGCTCTGGTGGTGGGGGGAAGTTTGGAGGAGGGTCAGAGATGAAGCAGAGGGAAGAGAGGAAGCAAGAGTCCAGGGCAGCTGTGGAAAGCTAGACCCAGAAGTCTGGAGATTGTGGACGGGATAGGAATAACGAGGAGGTGGCAGACATTTGCAAGCTGTCATCCTGTGAATGATTTCTAAAGACTGCATAGGATGAGACCAATTCAGAAAAAAAAAATGGACAGGAAAGAGAGGGAGGCTCCCAGGGCTGGAGTGTGAACTGACTCTACCACAGATATGCAGGGTGACGTTGGGCCATCTCTCTGGGCCTCAGATTTTGCAACTGAACATGGGTAGATTTATGTCGAGTGATCTGTAAGGACCCTGTTCCTTGAATATCCATGGGCCTAGTTTCATTTCCTGCACTTGGGGACACAGCCTGGGCCCTCACTCATAAACCTCTGCTGAGCCTGTTTCCTGCAAAGTGCCAGGGTTGGCATCATGGGCTTTTGACCCCCAGAGTTGCCTAGAGTCCTCACTCCAAGGGGCTCACACTTGATTTGCTGCTCTGCTATCACTGTCTTAAAACATTTAGTGATTTTTGAACAAGGGGATCTTCATTCCCATTTTGCAAAGTACTGCTAATCATGTGGCCTATGCTAGCACCTGCCCTTTGCCTTCCTGGATGAGGGAGGCAAACTCCCACCAAGGTAGCAGGCATGACCTGCAAGGTGGTTGGGGAAGGTAGGCAAGAGGCACCTCAGGTCGCTGTACGCCAGGACAAAGGATCATCTCTGGACCCCTCTATGGCATCTGGGTTCCTGACATTATGCCTCCAGACTTTTTGATATCCACCCAGTCTCAACAAACTTCCTTGTTCGTAGAGCTGAAGACTTTAACCACTGTGGATGGATCAGCTGCAGTGACCCACGCACGTGAAAGCAAACAGATACAATAACAGGAGATAATGGGTGAAGATCAAGGCCCCAAAAATGTCTCTGTGCATTTAGGTGGGCACACGTGTGGGAGGAGAGAGAAGAAAGTGAAACACAGTGAGATGAAGTGAGCTCGATAGCATGCAGCCAGAGAGGCCAGGAAGTCCAAGCGGACCAATGGGAAAATCACAGGGAGGTTGTCTCAGCTAAAGAGAAAGCAGCACTTTCTAGCAATTAATGCTATCCAATAATGAAACTTCTTAACTTCTGTGGGGAGAACTTCCCTTCCCAGGGGTATGTAAGTATAGGACTCATGTCAGAGATGGTGAAGAAAGATTCTGGCTGAGCAGCTGGGCTGGAGAAATGTTTTCAGACCATAGGCCACAACACAGTCATGGGTCATAAAATCAATCTAATGGTTCTAAACCAGCATTTTTTTTTAATGAAGAAGGGGAGTGATGAGAAGGGAAAAGGAAATGTCTGGGTTTATCTCACAGAGTAAGAGAAAATGCATTTTTTGAAACTTTCAACGCGCATGTGCGTGTGTCTGTGCGCATGCACACTCATGCACACATGCACACATGCACTGGATGGCAATATGAAGTGTATTAATTAGTGTGGTGGTTGTCCGAAAGATTGAAAGCCTTGGGAAACTGATCTCTAAGATCCTTCCAACTTTGCAGTTATGTGGGCTCAATGTTCTTATATTTTATATACGAAACTATGAGACTAGGATTCTACGATTCATTTATTTCTTTTTCACTCATTTTCTTCACACTTATTTAATACCTCTTCAGAGCCATGCCAGGTGCTAGGGGGAAAAGATAGATCAGAATCAGTTCCTGCCCTGCAGTCAAGTGATGGAGACAGACATTTAAACAAGTAATTATAATAACCACAGCAAGTGCTTCATTAAGCACTTGGCTTACTGGTGCATATTTCACCCAACCCTATGAGGGAGATGCTTTCTTAGCACCACTTTGCAGATGAGAAAAGAATCGCTACTCAAATGGTGACACAAAGGGTTCCTTAAGGTTTCCCATCAGAGTCATGATTGAACCCAAGACCACCTGAGGGCAGGGGTGGGGAGTAGAGTCTCAAGAAGGAAGAGGTTGGCTGGAGCAGCTGGGGTCAGGGGAGGGAGTGGTAAGGGAAAGTGTCCCAGCAGAAGGGATCCTTGAACTATGTCTTGAAGAAAGAATAGGAGTCTGACGGCTTGAGAAGCTGGCAAAGGCATTCCTTTTCTCAAGCGACAGACCAGAAGCCATGCTAAGTAGGAAAGAGTGTAGAATTTAGAGCAAACAGACCTTGTTTGAGTTTTAACTCCAGCTTTTACTAGTTGTGTGGCCCTGGGCAATCGCCTAACCTGTTCGGGCCTCCAGTCCTTCATGTATTATGAGATTAGAGATTACGTACATAATATATCTAGCATCAGCATACTGCCTGGCAAATACGTAAGTAGAGGCTTCATGCTGATTACAACCCACTGAAGGGGTTCCCTGAGCTTGACCAGCTCTGACACTTACCATCTGGGTAAACTTGGGCAAGTCGCTAACCTTTCTGTGCTTCAGTTTTCTCATCTTTAAAATAGGAATAATAATAATACCTACTACATAGTGTTATGAAAATAAAACAAATTAACACATATGATGTGCTTAGAAGAGTATCAGGCACAAATTAGGTGCATGATAGAGACACGCCACTGTTAATACTTCTATGTGCTACACACTATGATCAGAGCCTTATAATTCAATTCATTAATCAGATTGACAAATGACTGTTGAGGGTTTGCCATGATCTAGGCAATATCAAGGTGCATCGGGAATCTCAGTTAGCTTAGTTCATGGCTGGACCCCTGAGCATGATGTCAAGTTCATTGTCTAAGGAGAGTGGGAGTGGAAGCAGGATTTGGGTGGGAGGTGAGATAGGTTGTGAAAAATGAGGCTAGAGGGGTGAAACAAGACAGATAATGAAAAATGTTTAATGTCATGTCGTCCTGGAAGAAGTAGCGAGCCTATGGAAATGTTCAATCTGTAGAATTTTTATTCTTAGGAATTTATGATTTTTCAGTTGCAAAACTCTGAGTTTATGTGCTAAAGTTTTTATGATTCCAAGATTATAGTCCTATGATTTTGTGACCCTTAATATTTCTTGCTGTGGTAGATTGATATAAAAAAATTGTCACAATAGGGACTTCTGGTTTCAATTCCGACATGCAAAGAGCTTGAAAATCATTACTCCTGTTTTTACAAGAAAAAGTTAGACAATCTGAAAATCAATGACTTTTTTTTAATCCATCAAAGAACTGAGGTTGTAAGGTAAATTACTACCCCAAAACCTGGGGAGTCAGGTGTATCCAAAGAGATATGGCACCAAGATTACCTTCTCTGTAGCAACGCCATAAATTGGTGGGAACACTTAAGTGGCAATTCTGATGAATTACTGAAAGCTGAGCATAAGAGCAAGGAGCTCCTGGGAACCCCAGTCATGGGGAGTGGGGAAGACCTCATACTTTTGCAGGTTCTTCCTCCGGGAACCTCATTGGGTTCCAAAGGGGAGGATCTGAGAGTTCCCCGTGTCCCTCCAGGCAGAGAGGCAAAGCACACCATAATGAAGCGCTTCCAGACCCTTCTTCCCAAACTTCAGGATAGAGACTTTGCCAGAGAGCAATTCAGAGACTTTAGCCCAGCTAAGGCAAAAGAAGCTCAGTGCCACTGCAGCCCTCTCCAGACTTCCTGTTTCACCCAAGGCAAAAAAAAAATAGATACAAAAGTCATATACAGTAGAGGGAATAGGCTTGGGTGTTGTAGTCAGGGAACAAATCACAAGCAAGGGGAGCGGAGAGCTCTACCCCTAGAGAAATAACAGAAACTCTTCCAAAAGGCCATACCCCTGACATGGGAGGCAAACCCACTAAAAGCCTGAAATTTAATTAGAAGTTTAGAGACTATCCTCCCTCTGGTCCACTCAGCTGCCACACCTGCACGGCTCCAGCATAATAACAGTGGGTTACAGATGTAAGACTCTCTATGACCGGTACAAAGGGAAACTCCAGAGCTGAATAGGGAGGAGAAAATAATGACATAAAGGAGCTGGAAGCCCTGGGTGTGTAGGGCTTCAACAAACATTAAATACATCCCAACTCCTAGCAAGATTAACATCAATCCCTATGCTAAAGATCTTTTTGCCTCAGTATTTATTATCCTATACAGCATGTTAAGCTTTCAACAAAGATTTACAAGGCATGTTGGATTGGTTTCCTGAGGCTGCTGTAGTAAATTATCACAAGCTTGGTGGCTTAAAATAAGAAACAGAAATGTATTATCTTATTGTTCTGGAGGCCAGAAATCCCAATCAGTATGACTAGGCTGAAATCAAAGTATTAGCAGGGATGCACTCTCTCTGACACTTGTAGTGGTGAATCCCTTCCCGGCCTTTTACAGCTTCTGCTAGGGGCCAGCATTCCTTGGCTTGTGGTTGAATCACTCTAATTGCTTTCTCCATGGTCACATCATCTTCTCTTCTATGTGTCAAATCTTCCTCTAACTTCCTCGTAAGAGGATGCATATGGTTGCATTTTGATTCTACCTGAGTAATCCAGGATAATCTTCCCATCTCAAAATCTATTATTCAGCCTGTCACACATGCCAAAAGTCAAGAAAAGTATAGAATGAACATTTAAAACAATCGTCAGAAGTAGACTCAGATATAACACTGATGTTGGAATTATCAGACATGGAATTCAAAATGAACATAACTAATACATTAAATATTCTGATGGGGAAAAAAATTCTCCAGGATACCATATGTTAGGCCACAAAACAGTCTTAGTAAATTTTAAAATATTGAAATTACATGGAGAAAGATGATCTTTTAAAAACCAATGCTGGAACAATTTAATGTCCATAAGCAAAAAAGAAAAAGATCCTCGACATAAACCTTATACCTTATATGAACTAACTAAAATCAACTCAAAATAGATTAGAGACCTAAATGTAAACCATGAAACAAGAAAACTCTAGAAGAAAAAAAGAGAAAATCTGCTTGACTTTGGGTTTGGCAATGAATTTTTAGATAGAATACTAAAAATGCAACCCATGAAAGAAAAAAATGGTAAGTTGGAATTTAATAAACTGTTGCTCTGTAAAAGACGGTGTTAAGAGGACAAAAAGACAGGTCACTGAATGGGAGTAAAAATTTTCAAATCACATATCTAATCAAAGATCATATCCAGGATATGCACAGAACTTCTAAATCTCAACAATAAGAAAACAACCCACTCAATTTAAATATAGGCAAAAGATATTAACGGACACCTCTCTAAAGAAGATATACAGATGGCAAATAAGCACATGAAAAAAATCTAAACATCATTTGTCATTAGAGAAATGAAAATTAAAATAAAAATTAAAACAATTACTACATATTAAAATGGACGAATTCCAAAAATTGGCAATGCCAGCTGCTGATGAAGGTGAAGAGGAACAGGAACTCTTATTCATTGCTGCTGTGAATGAAAAAGGGTACAGTGATTTTGAAAAGCATTTTGGCAGTTTCTTAGAAAGTTAATAACAAATTTACCATATGACCCAGCAATTGTGCTCCTAGGTATTTACCCAACTGATTAGAAATCATGTCCACACAAAAGCCTGCACACAGATACTTACGGCTGCCTTATATTCCTAATAAGGCTGGAAGCAACTAAGATGTCTTTCATAGCTGAATGGATAAACAGTGGTGCTGCCATACTATAGAATACTATTCAGCAATCAAAAAGAACAAACCGTTCATCTACACAACAGTAAGGATGACTCTCAAATGCCTATTGCTATGTAAAAGAAGCCAGTCTCGAAAGGCTGCATACTGCTTGATTCCATTTATATGATTAAGAAAAAGGTAAAACTATAGAAATGAAAAACCGATTAGTGGCTGCCAGGAGTTTGGAGAGAGGGAGATGGTTGACTAGGTGAAGCACAATGAATATTTGGGGACCATGAATCTATTCTGCAGGGCACTATAGTACATGACTATCCACTTGTCAAAACTGATAGAATTTAATGGCACAAAAAGTAAATCTTAACGTATGCAGACCTTATAATAGAATCGAGTTATATCACACATGCGTGACATAATGCTACTGAAGGGCATGGAGACCTAAATAACTTTTAAAATAACAAATGACCAAAAGAGCTATCCACAAGCATTGCACTCTGCTTGGTAAGGTTACATCTCACAGGAGCACGGGTTGGCAATTCTGAAACTCCTGTACATGTGCACTAGAACTGAACAATGAAGTGATTGGATGGCCAATGGTGGGAGCCAGGTTTCTCACTGGTGCAGTGGGAGGTCATAGGTAAGTAAGCAAGGGGAGAAGGATAGAATGACCTATGCGAATGGATTCGAGTTGGAGGCATTAGCATGAACTTGTGTTTAGCTTAAAATAAATATTAATGGGTAGATATAGAAATAATTACAGTTATGTATATGTATATTTCCTAGCTCTGCCCACTGAGAATGGCCCCCAGGAGCAATAAGCTCACACAGCACCCAGACCTTGATTTCTAATACCACTCTCCAACAAAAGGAACCAGGGTTTTCAGAGAAATGGCTGATTCTATGGATGGGGCAGAAAATATATTGAATGAGCTGGGAGCATTTTATAGTGCCAGAAAGCAAGGACCTACTTAAAAAAAAAAAAATTGATGCCAGTATGTCAAAGAGATACAAGAGCAAACATTTGTCGCAAAGGCCAAAGTGGAACAATCTGGGTAACAATATAAACAACATAGTATTCGATGATGATACAAAATATAAAATAAATACCCATGAGTTCACTCTGACATAATAAATGATGAAATAAGTAACAGAAGAATCCCTCATAACTTAGTGTAGATACCTCTCCCTCAAGGAGACGGAGAACAACTCTCCACCTCTTGAGTGTGGGCTATGTTTAGTGACTCTCTTTTACAGAGAATAGTATAGAAATAGGAAAGAAAGAGTAACGTTCCAGTCGAGAAACCTGGCAAACATTACCTTAGTTTGGTAATTATGATTAGCATTATTAGTGATAAGTGATGTCGATGGCAGGTTTTCTTGATACAATGTGTTGACAATGACACTTCACCTCTGTGGTCTTTCTTAAAACTCATAACCCCAGTCTAATTATGAGAAAAATACTGGACGAACCCAAGTTGTGGGACTACGAAAACCTGACTATCTGAGAAGTGCTGGTCATCTGTCAAGGTCATTAACAAGGAAAGTGAAAAACGGTGACAGCCAAGAGGAGCCTAAAAAGCCATGATGATTACATGATGTGGTATCCTGGATGGGATCCTGAAAAAGAAACTTTTTCATTAAGGAAAAACTAAAGAAATCTGAATAAAGTATGGAGTTTAACTAACAGTAATGTATCACTGTTGGTTCTTAGTTGTGACAAATGTACCACGGTGATGTAAAATGGGGGAAATGGAGTGCAGGGGTATATAGGAACTCTGTACAGTCTTTGAAACTTTTCTGTAAATCTAACTATTATAAAATAAACCATTGTCTAAATATACATTTTAATGACCACAATAGTTCATGTCCTCTGCATCATGCTTCTTGTAATAAGACTTTGCCACTTCTCCTTTAGAGAAGTTTTTCCATTTCCCCACCTCTTGAATCTGGGCTAGCTCATGACTTGCTTGGACTAAAAGAACATAATGGAATATGATGCCAGTCATGGAATCTCAAGATGCCTTGCCTGTTGCCAGATGATGAGAGACATGGCCCAGGCACCCTTCTTGCTCCAGCCAACTCCCAGACGTGTAGTTGACTCATTCTTCCTAGACAAGCCACCCCCCAGCTGACTTGCCCTCTGATTCAGACACAAGGACCCAAGGCAAAATGAACCCAGCCTGGCCCAGATTGGCAGGGTCACCAGTGATTCATATGAGCAAAAAAAAGGGCTTTTGTTTAAAGCTTTTGTTTGTTATACAATAATAGCTAAGTGATTCACTCATACCTGGGCATAACAGTTTGTGTACAGAGTTACTTTTTTTGGTAAGATTATGATTATAAAAGGTTAGGAACTACCTAAAGGCTCATCAATAGAAGACTGATCAAATAATTATGAGATCTGTACAATGGAATATTATGCAGCTGTTCAAAAGAATGATACAGTCTGTGTGAATCCATATGAAACAAATTCCAATGGACATTTTTAAGTGAAGCAACGAGATGCATAGGAGTATAGGAAGTAAGCTATCGACCCTATAAAATATTTGTATTCACTTAGACTTTCTGCTGGAAAATATACAAGAAAACATGTGACAATGGCTACCTCTAGGAAGGGGAACTGGGTGGCTGGAAAACAAGAATGAAAGGGAGATTTCACCCTACCATCTTTTTAAATCTTTTAAATCATGTAAATGTGTTATAAATATATTAAAAATAAATAAAAGCAGAATGAAAAAAAAAAACTCCACTGTCTTTTAAATTCGGTCTGTTATTCTCTATTCCCATGATTTCTCAGATCCACTTAGACTAAGAATAGCAGTGCAGGGACCAAGCTGTAGTTTCTCCCTCCCTCATCCAGACAGCTCCCAACAAGTGCAAGTGAAGCTCCCTTCTCCGGTACCCTGTTTGTCAGCTTCACCGGGCAGCACAGCCTCGCTGCCACCGGAGGGCAGCATGAGGCCTCCTTCCCAGCAAGGAGCTGCGGAGAGACCACAGTCTGTCCTGAAGAGCAGGCTGGCTCCTTCAGAAAGGGCTCGAGCATTCCGGGTTAAAAATAATCAAATTTTAAATTAGAAAATATAAATGGTTGCGACTGGACAGAAAAACTGACCCCGGGACCCCATTCCAGGCACTGGCGCAGCCAGCCCCGAACCTTCCTGCTCCCAGGGAAAATCTTTGCATCTTTTGGGGGTTGGGAGATGGGGGGTGGGGAGCAAAGAGGGACATGAAGGCAGACAAGAGAGATGACTGGAAGCTCCTTCCCCCTCACCTCTACCTGGCTCTAGAAAACCATCTGGGGAACTCACCCTTCAAATCGCTAACAGCCCTGGGGTTTGCCACTGACCCTCTGAGCGACCTTGACGAAGCCCCTTCCTACCTCCAGCCTGTGTCCCCTCTGTAAACTGGAAGTGGCGATTGTAAGGATGAATTAAGCACTTGCTTTGTGACATCGACGAAGCTAAGCACCTGCCTCGTGGACTGTTTCTGACACGGGAAGGAGCTGAGACCTCAGGCGCCACAGTGACTTCCTCCCGGCCACACAGCGGGCGAGTAAGTGGCGGGGCAGGATTTGAACCCAGGGTTCCCTGGCTCCTGGACGCCTGCTCTGCCCACTCAGCTCCTCCTGCCTCCAGCCGGGGGTTGCTGGGCGGGGTGCCAAGAGGAAAACAGCTCGGGAAAGGGGCCACGCGGCCCAGGGGCACCGAGCCCCTTGGGCGGGCCGCGCGCCCCGCAGGTGGGTGGGCCTGGGACATGCTCGCGCCCCGCGTCCCGACGGGGAAGGTCAGGGCTGGCACCGAGGCTGGGAAGCGCCACTGCCGGGCCCCTTCGGGGTTCCCGGGCGGAGGCGGCGGCAGAAGCGAGCGCCCAGACGCGGCGCGCGAGCGGCTCCCCGGTCCCGGGCAGGGCCCACAGGCCTGGGGCTCTGGGGCGCGCGCTGCGCCCCCCGCACTGGTTTCATTCTGCAGACGAAATTCCTGGTTTTGTGCAATCGCCTGTGTTCGCACACGGGGGACCGAGAGCCCGGAGCCGCGGCTGCCCCGCCGGCCACTGCGCCCCTGACTCGGTTTCCCCATCTGCACGGGGAGACATAGTAAAGTCGCCGAGCGCCGTGCCAGATCCGTGCTCGGAACTGGTTCCTCCGGGCACCGCGGGACGCAGCCAGGAAGGCGGTGGGGGCTGGGGGGCAGGGCAGACAAGGTGGCGGCTGTGGGGAGTCTGCCTTCAGAGAAAGAAGAGAGACGATAGACAATAAAGAAATAAAACAGACGAGATCATTTCAAATAAGGACAACTTAATGCAATGGCAAACACAACGTGCTGCTGGTGCCAGGCTCCGTTCTACATGCTATAAATCTGTGCGTTGCTCCTCACAGATCTGTGAGATAGAGTAGCTATCACCCCCTTTCACAGATCGGAAAACGGAGGTTGAATCATCTACTCAAGGGAAATGAGAAATTGAATAATATACAGATGCTCCCTGACTACTAACTTTTTTTTTTTGCCTTCATGATGCTACAAAAATGACACATGTTCGGTAGAAACCGGACTTCAAAATCGGAATTTTGATCTTTTCCCAGGCCAATTACATGCCCTAAGGTACTCTCTGCAGCCCTTAATAAGCCACCAAATCATGAAGGTAAATGACTAATCCTCTGCAGTGCACTGTGTTGCCAGCATTTGGGGGGTATTGTGTTTTGGGTGTTACATCCCATCATGCCGACAAAATGCTCATCTATGTCTCCTGCTTCTGGTGAGAAGAGGGCAGTTAGATGAAATTCAAGATAACTGCCCAACTGTAGGCTAATGTAAGTCTTCTGAGAACATCTGAGGTAGGTTAGGCTAAAGTTTGGTAGGTTAGGTATACTAAATGCATTTTTGACTTACGATATTTTCAACTTATGATGGGGTTATCTGGATGTAATCCCATGGTAAGTAAAGGAGCATCTGTATTCATGAAAAAATGGGTTGAGCAATATACTCTGTATCCAGTAGATGGTGGGGAGCAGATTTGGACTCCAACAGTTGGGCTGCTCCAAGTGTGGTTGCTTAATCATTCTGTTCTACCACTTCTGGCTGTGCGAGGAAGGACATAAAATGGTGACACTGTAATGAGAGTACTGGCCTAGAGGAGAGCTATTCCCAAAAGGGTGTCTGCGAACCTGTCTGTCATGAGGCCATGTAAACTGAGGCTTGAATGAGAAGAGGCTCCAGCCATGCAAAGAGTTGGGTGCTCTAGGCAGATGGGCACGACCAAAAGGTAGGAGGCGTGGACTCCTAGTATTTCATAAACACAAGGTGGGTAAAGGAGGCTGGAGATCAGTGAGCAATGACGAAGAGATCGCATAGGACCAGAGGCCGATGGAGCAGGCCTTGCAGGTCTTGGCAAGAAACTGGGATTTTATTCCATATTTGTTGGAAAGTCATGTTGTTATTATGGTTGCCGAAGGTGCTGTGTGGATGAATAGGATGGACTAGATGGCAGAGGCCCTTCCTGCTCTGCCAGGCATGGATTTGGAGGACGAAGTTGTCACTCAGGTTTTAAACATGCTCCCTTAATCTGCTCTCCTGGCCTTTAGGAAATTTATGTTGACATTCACTGAGTCCTAGTCTTTGCTTTACAACACAGGCTTGGAGATGTTATATCAATGAAGCCTTCAGCTTATAGATGGGGTGAGACTAAGCCCCAGACCAAAGGAGTGGATCCCCTCTAACCAGTAGTCTGGGATGGTGTCTGCTTTATTCACTGATGTACCCCCCTCATCTCAGCACAGACCTGTCTAAGCCTGCTCTTAGATTCAGGCAAGGGGAAATTTGGCCTGGTCTTACACTTTAAAGGGCCTTTCTCTGGCTCTCTTCCAACTGTATATGTCCCCACAGAGCCAAGGGGACATACCTACCCAAGTTTCCCCCCATTGTCTAGACATACTCCAGGTTCCCAGGATCCCTGAGTTCCCAGCCCAAGCTTGCTTCCTGGCCTGTTCTCTGGAGGCAGAACACAAGGCCCAAGATGTAGCCAAAAGGCATTGTGGAGCATGGAGGTGAAGGGAGATTGGACAGGCAACCTGGGGTGTCTTATACGTGTGTATGGGGTCTGCCCAGTATGGGTGGAGCTGGGAACGAGAAGGAAAGGGAGATGGCTGGGGGGTGGGGATGGGGGCCAGCTCTCCCACCATCACCACTCTCTACATTTTAGTGTAGCTATCTGAGGAGTCTGAGGTTTCCATATTGAACCTGGCCTTTCAGGTCATTATGAAATCATATAGGAAAAAAAATAAGACACTTAAAAAACAATGTATTAGCTTGATTCATAGCTCTTAACTATTTAGATTTTGGAGGTAAGTGGGCCCTAGGCCCCACCAACGTTGAGAGTGGGTCTGGCCTAGCATACAGGAGATATTCAGTATTTATCAAATAGGTAGATTAATCTCATTTAATTTAATCCTGGTACAGACTCTACAAGGGAAATAACATCGTGCGTGTTTTATTTATGAAGAAACTAAGGCTTAGAGAGATTTAGTGACTGGTTCGATTTGTCACATTAGAAAGTAGAAGAGATGAGCCTTGAGCCCTAATGTGTCTGATTCCAGAATTCTTAGCGATTGGCTCATGACAAGTTCATACACATTATGAACACATTAAATATATTATAACAGCTTGGGCATGCCATTTGGTCTCTTTGAATACAAGTACTGTTTATATTACATAAAAAAGGCCTTCTCTTCTTGATTCTCACTCTGTCCTCTCAGGCACGTTGGTTGGGAATAGGGCAGTAGCCACTGCTCCAGTCAATAACTGTGGGAAAACTGAGGCCCTAAGCAGTAGTCTCAGATGTCATCAAGACTTAAACTAATAAGGTTTACTTTTCTCATGTAATAAGAAATCTTGGGATGGCCAGACCAGAGCTGTTGTATTGTTGGACCATCCTCAACAAACAGATTCTACCCATGGTTATTTCTGGATATTTATTGCTACATAACAAAGTAACTCAAAACAATTATTTTATTATTTTCTACAGTTTGTGGAACAGAAATCTGGGCAGGGCTCAGCTGGGGCCCCTTTCCATCTCCATGTAGCCTCAGGGCCTCTCCAGGTTGTCTCCCTCTCCCTAGCAGAGTAGTTTGACCTATTCCATGGATCCAAGAGACCATGGCAGAAGCTGCCAATTCTCTTCAAAGCTAGGCCTGGAATTGGCATTATTTTTACTATTTTCTGTTGGTCCAAGAAGTCACAGTCCAGCCCAGATTCAAGCTTCCAAATAGACTCTTCCTCTCTAAGGAAAAAGAGTCAAAGAATTGACAGCCATCTTTTTTCAAAAGATTTTTTCAATTATAGTTGACATATAATATTACATTAGTTTTAGTTACAACATTATATTTAGTTACAACATACTAATTAGACATTTATATAACTTCTGAATGATTACCCTGATAAGTCTAGTACCCATCTGACCTCAAACATAGTTATTACAATATTATTGACTATATTTCCTATGCTGTACTTTACATGCCCATGACTGTTTTAATGACTGGCAGTTTGTAAATTCTAATCCCTTCCCTTTTATCATCCATTCCCCCTAACCCCCCTCCCGTGTGGCAGCTATCAAAATGATCTCTGTATCTATGAGTTTGTTTTTGTTTTGTTTGTTTATTTTGTTCTTTAGAGGCCACATATAAGTGCAATCATATGATATTGGTCTTTTTTCTGTCTGGTTTATTTCACTTAGCATAGTATCCTCTAGATTCACCCATGTTGTCACAAATGGTAAGATTTCGTTCTTTTTATGGCTGAGTAATATTCCCTTGTATATATGTACCACATCTCTATCCAATTGTCTGTCGATGGACACTCAGGTTGCTTTTATATTTTGCTTATTGTAAATAATGCTGCAATGAACATGGGGGAGATATGTCTGTCTAAATTACTGTTTTGGATTTCTTCAGATAAATACTCAGAAGTGGAATCGCTGGATAGTAGCCATCTTTAATTCATCCCATGGTCCAAGATGGTTGCTTGATATCTAGTCATCACATCTCAAATTACAGCCAGCAAGGAGGAAGAGAGAAACAAGATGCATACCCTCCCCTTTAAGACATTTTCTAGAAGTCACACAAAACACTTCTCATTCACAAAAACTCACATAGCTGTATTTAGGATGTGGAAAGGAAGCTAGAATCTTCATTCCAGGTTGCCACATGCCCAACTGAAATTAGAGATTCTATTGACTGGGGAGGAAGAAGAGGGTGGATTTTAAGAAACAACTGGAAATCTGTTCCACTGTTGGATTTTTTGCTACCCACAGCCAAACATATTCCTAATGGACATATTTCATTTCCAATCTTGTCCCTCTTAATGCATCCTACACATTGTTACCAAAATAATCGTTCCTTCTAATTATTTTTTATGTTCCTAAAAGGTAAATCTTTTAGTCATTCCCATGCCAACAGCAAGTGTGTGAAGATTTTGTGCGGGGGCCATGGGATTTTAATGCCTAAAATACCAATAGTAGCATTTGCCACACACAAGGCTCTGCACCAAGCACTATGTGAACATACCTTATACAATCCTCACAGTAACCCATAAGAGAGGATTACCCACAAGGAAACAGAGACCCAGGGAGGTTAAGTGACTTGTCTTAGGCTACACAGTGAGTAGGTACAAGGTAGAGGTTCAAATCCTTGTCTATCAGACTTTAAGGATGTGCTGAGGTACCCACATGTGACGCACAGGACTGTTCACTTGTAACCATCCTTGAGCATGGTGTGTGAGAGTTAGAAAAGGCAAATGTGAGCCAAGAGCCTGCAGATGCTGTGTCCCCCACTCTGTGATCCTTCTGTCAGGAAGCCTGCATCAAGCCCCTCCCACCCCAGAGTCAGACAGGCATAATTCATGAAACTGAACTAGCACCAGAAACGCATGTTATTACATTTTCTTTAAACCCTGAATGAAACCGAGGCCATGAGTAGGAGACCTTGCAGAACTGGCTACATTACTAAGCAGTGGTCAGGGTACAGGCCCAGTGACCTCCTGGACTCTCTAGGCCTAGTTAAATAAGGCACCTTCCAGCTCCGAGGTTCTCTGTTCTGACTCCAGGTTCTTCTTGCCTTTACGTCACCATGTTCAAGAACCTTCAGCAGCTCCCAGATCTCCTCGGGTTCAGTTTTGTCCTGCAATGGGGATGAAGGAGGGGAATGGGACAAATGGACCTAGGTTCAAATCCTGTTCCATCATTCTGTTGAGTCTCAGTTTCTGCATCTGTCGAATGAGAGGAATAAGCCCTACTTTGCTAACGTATCCAGGTGTTGACCTGGTAGGACAAGAGATGAATGTTCTTTGCAAACCAGAGACAGTGAAGCACACGATCCTTACTTCAGCAGATTGCATTTAGGGGACTAGGCATTATCTCCTTGGGGGGTAAGGAGAGCTCTTGTTATGGTTAAGGAAAGTGCTGCACCTCTGGACGTCTCTTGCCCACAGCCTCACAGGGGAAGTAGCCAGGGTGGACATTTGCACACAGGTGCCCTGTCAGGACACAGAGATTTAAAACAAATAGTCCTGGAACCAGACAAATCTGTGTCTGAATCCCAGCCCCAACCCTTAGCAGCTGAGGGTTCTTGGACAAGCAAGGTAACCTCCTCCGTACCTTCATTTTCACATCAATATGATTGGAATGAAAAGAAACCTATTGCATTGGCATTTTGTGAAGAACTGAATGAGAATGCGTCTTCAAAGCACCTAACTTAGGGTAAATGAACTATCCGACTGGTAGTCAACATAATAGAAATTAACATTTTTTTGAGTCCTAACTAAATACTGTGCTATAAATGTTTCGTTGATTAGTTTATGTACTCCTCGCCATAACTCTAAGATGTCGTTGACACTATTATTCCCCACTTAAAGACGTAGAGACGATGGCACAGTTAGGTTGAATACGCTAAGATCACAGTTTGAACCTGAACCTAGCCCGCCAGATCCAGAGTCCCTCTCAACAACACACCGTGCTGCTATTATTGCTGCTGCCATTACTGTTGTGGACTTCATGTTCTGTACCAGATAGCACCTCCACCACTGCCACAACAGCTGACAGGACCAAGAGAAGCCATCTGACCCAGTGGCTGCATTATAGGCTGGCCAGCAGCCAGTGAGATAGCCTGGTGCAGAAGCTCCAACCAGTGGGGATGAGTGCAATCCACTAAGCCAGTCAACACTAATCAGGGCTGCCAGTTTGAAGTTGGATCGCAGAGCTGGGACATCAAAGACATTGAACTGAAAGACCTCACAAGCTCGGATAATGCAAAGACAATGTGAAGACACAGGGGCAATGAGTAAGCCAACACCTTGGAGAGAGGGAAGAGCAGCAGAAGGGAGGAGGAGGTGAAGCCAGCACAGCCCTGTGCAGACCTGGCCACCAGCTAGCTCAGCCGCCGGAGCAGGAGTCCTGATTCATCTCCCAGTGGCTCACCTATGTCCTGTGGGACGTGGTCAAAATTCCTGCCTTCCAGTCCCTGCCTGTAGCTTTACTACAACCCCTCACGGCTCAAGCTAACCTTAGAGTTTCTGCTCTTTCAAGCAAAATGAGGCTAGCTCAGCTTTTACCTTTAAATTCAATGCCAAGAATTGGAAGCAGCAAATGGAGAGGAGGAGTAGCACCAGGGCATCCTTCTGTGGAATCCCCAGGCCTGACGCTGGCCAACAGAGGCCAGAAGAAACAGCCCAGCTCAGTCCCTGCTAAAGCAGAACAGTCTTTGGTGCCCTTCTCCATCTATATTCACACCCTTGGCGATCTCACCACCAGCCGGATGACTCCAGGTCAGGCCTTTCCCCTGACCTCCAGACTTGTCCCTCCCAAACCTACTCTAGTCCAAGACATTCCAATCCCACAATGCTAACCGCTGAGACCAAAAATCTTGGTGTCATCCCTGACCGCTGTCCCCATCTCATGCTATAATGTTCTTTCAGTCAACAGATCTCATTGGCTCTGCCTTCCAGATGCATCCATAAACGGACCACGTCTGACCACGCTCACCAAGACCGCCCTGGTCTGTGGTGCCAGCTTCTATCACCTCGGATGACTGCAACAACCTTCTTCTGCTTCTCTCCTCGCCTCCTATAATTGCTCTGTACTCAGCAGTCAGAGCGGTCCCATGAAAACGTAAGCCAGACCTCTCAGTCCTCTCTTCAAAACCCACCCCTCTCTCCCTTTCTCACTCAAGAAAAGCTAAGGTCTTTACCAAGGGCTTCACTGTCTTAAACTCTGGTCTCACCAGTTTCCCCCACAGACCTGCCTCTCTGACTTCACCTGCCAACCCTGTCTCCCTCTCTCTTTCTGTTTCAGCTGCGTAGCTGCTGTTTCTGGAAAGAGAGCTCCCCACCCCCCACCCTTACCACTGCTGTTCCCTCTGCCTGGAGTGCTTCTCCCTCCTGCATCTCGCTCTCCCTCATCTGGTCTGGGTCACCTGGCACAGAGGCCTTTCCTGGGCACATTATTAATAATGGCCACCCACCTCAGTCTCCTTTCCTGATTTCTTTTTCTCTGTAGCACTTAGGCGATCTGACACGCTATATATTTTACTTCCTCTTTATTGTCCACGTCCTGCACTAGAATGCGAGCTGTGAGTGGAATAGCATCTTTATCTACCGTGTTTATACTTCGTCCCCATTCCCTTGAACACGGCATTTAGCACGTAGTAGGTGCTCAGGGAAGCTGTGTCAGATGAAAAAAGCAGCACACATAGAGGACATCCTGGAGACATGCCAGCCCAGCTGCCACCCTCTGGGCGTTCTTAGGCCAGTCTTCTCGTTTCCTTGATCCTTTTAGGGGTAAGCCCCAAGGCCCTTTCTCAACACATGAGAACAAAGGAGACTCATCAAGGAGGCAACAGTCCAGGTAGGTAGGGATTTCTTTTTTAATATAACTTGTTTTCCCCTTAATACAAAAGTCCTTGTGTCCCAGCTATTGGCTCTCCTGTCAAAGCTTGTCCTACCCTGAGAGCTTGGGCCTCGTACTCTGTGTTCCCGCCAAGGATCCAATGTCACAGAGTCACTGGTGAGCAGTGTGGACTTTACAGGAGGTTCCCAGGGACACTGGGGCACATCACCTCCCTGCAGAGGGACTCAGTGTTGGTAACTGATGAGCTGGTAACAGTAATAAAGCCATTGTACTGTTCTCCACGTTTCCTGTATTTTGAAATTTCCTTTACAAGAAGTAATTTTTTTTTTCTGAAGTTCCTTCTCTGCCAGACATCCCCAGAGGACTTCCTATTGCGGGTGGACTCCCTTCCACCCTCACCCACGCATGACTTCTCTTTTTCCCTCTGGTTCTGGTTTGACCAGCAAGCAGTTTAGCTCTGCTGACTAGCTGCCTGTTGGCCTACTGGAGTCATGTGGGGACTCTTAAAAACCTTCGATTCCTGGTTGTCCCCCAACTGTCCAAGAATTAGAACCAAATGATCTGCTGTGGGGGCGCTGGGCACTGTTAATAAACACTCCCCAGGTGATTCTAGCATTTTCCAGCATTAAGCAACCACTTTGTCAACCCAGACCCACCTCTGATTCTTTGCTGCACACAGGGGTCTCCTATTAACAGGGTCCAGACTCCGTGAAAGGCTGTTTAGCAGCACCTTTTGTTACCTGAGCCCACGCCCTGGGGTCCCATCACAACTGCCTCAGTGCCTTGAGGAGTTATTTCTTCCAAACCCAGACAATGTGATTTATTCATCACTAGGGTGTCTGCTGGGTGAGTTCTTTCCATTACCTTATGCAACATGGATTCACTGTCACCATTTGGAAAGCTCAGAGAACCACACAGGAGCTGACCACGCTCCACTTCAGGCTCAGAAATTCATGAACAGAAAGGATCCATTGTCACAGAGTCGCTTGAAGGGAACAGTGAAAAAACACATTCAAAGGACCCCGATGATAATGAGTATGCTAATGTGATTTCCATTGGGCGCCTGTGCCACCTCCAAAAAATGCTGTCTGAGGTTCCTCATGGATTCAAAGCTTCTACTGAAGTCCACAGGGGATTTGGGTTAAAATAACATCAAAGTTTTCACCTAAATGGACAAAACTGGGAGCTGTGAATTAAGGCTGAGTTTCACATTGACCCTGACACTGCTGACCTTGAGGGGGAAATATAGGCCCTGATAGGTTGTGAGTAGAGTTTCTGGCCAGATAGCTGGTGTCTGTGGATTGACCATGCCTGCAGTGTTAAATGGGGGTTCCTTTTACATGAAATATGAACTCCAGAGGACTGGGTTAAAATCCTAGCTCTTCACTCGCTAGCCAGACGACCTCAAGCAAGGCAAATCAGTTCTCTGATTGAGCCTCAATTTCCCCATGTGTAAAATGGCATGGAAGAAACCTGCCTTGCAGAGCTGCTGCCAAGTTAAAAAAAGTATGTATGTGGGAGGAGTCAGGAAAGTAAAAATCATCTTGGAGCTCCCCACCCTCCCAGCCAGGGTCGGAACCTCAGCCTCCTAACCCCAACCCTTCCTACCCTCACTCAGCATATATTTATGAAATGCATCCTGGGTGCTGGGTGCTGAGGAGTCAGCTGTGAACAAAGCAGATGAACTCTGCCCTCAGCAGAGCTGCCATTATAATAAGGAAGACATAAACCGAACACACGAACAAATAAATCATAAGTAAGTGGAGGCTTGTTCAGTGGAGAAGGGAAAGAAGTCCTCAATGAAAGGGACAGAGTTTTAGAGTCAGACAGACCTGAATTGAAATCTCAGATCACCCCTCACTGGCTGCGAACTCTTGGGTAAGTGATTTTACCCCCTTGACACTCTTTGTACATTCAACGAGTCCATTGAACATGCATCCACCCATTGAACAAATATTTACAAAGTTCTGTCTTGAGTCAAGCATTCTTTCCAGGGCTGGGGAGGCCACAATGAATAAAACAGACAAAAATCCTTGCCCTTGAGAGCTTAAACTCTAGAGGAAGAGAAGAGAGAGCGCACAAATATATAGATATCTGATGATGACGGGAGAGAAAAGGGTAAAGAATAATGGAGAAAGGTACTATATTGGATACAGCAGTCAGGGAAGGCCTCTCTAAAGAGGTGACACTTAATCTGAGGCCTAATAAAAATGACGAATTAGCCATGTGGGCATCTGGAACCAGCGGAGAAAGCAAGGCAAAGGCCTTCAAAGTAGGACTGTGCATGGCCATTGGGAGGGTTAGGGAACCAGAGAAAAGGTATGTGGACAACCGGGCCAGCACCTGGCTCTGCAGATAGCAGTTATTACCTGCGCCCCTTTCATGAAAACTGGGGGATAAGTCCTTTTCCGCCATCATAGGAGTTACTGAGGGCCCTGCGGGTTGGCAACTTTGTCATCGCTTTGCTCTTCTTTTTTCTGAGTAGGAGCCAGCAAGTCAAACTCCCCAGCCCACCTGCCTCTCTGCCTCCAGACAGAAGCCAACAGGAATGTGTGACATGCGGCAGTGGCACTGGGGGGAGGAGAATACTTAATGAACGATGGTCATGAAATAATAATGGCAGCGTCTTGAATCTCTTTCCTCTCCACAGCTTCACAAACGAGAGGCTCTGGAAATGCTGTGCCTGCCGCCAAAACGCACTTCCATCTGGGGTAGAAAGCAACATCTGCTGAACAGCTGCATCTGGTGTGAGAGCGGGCACTTAATTAAATTACTCAGCTCCGGTTAGGGCAGGCGGAGCTGAGCAGGAAGGGGCAGGCCCAGTCGCGAGCATGTATCCCATCTCTCCCCAAGACGACTCCAGCTCCTCTCCCATAGGATCCTTCCAGACATCTGTTGATCCCCCAACCTGGCCCTCTTCACATTGCCAGGATATGCCATGCTCATACCTTGCCGTCACTCAAGTTGTGTTCTTGACAGGAACACTCTCCTCCTGCCTGTGCAATTCCTCCATGTCTTTCGAAAGGCCTAGCTCAAACATCAACATCTTTTCCGTGAGGCCTTTTCCAGCTTCCCAGGTTCAGGGAATTTCTTCGCGTGACCTCACACAGTATTTGTGCATTCCCTGACTGAAGCTCACCATTGCAGTGTCGCAAACCCTACCATTTTGTGAGCTCCGTATGGCTGGAAACCATGTTTAAACTACCCGTGTAATCCCTGCTGGACTCGTATAGAGACTTAATAAGTGCTTGGTTAATAAATAGATGGGTTAAGAGACGGAAAAATGGAAGGATGGAAGGAAGAGAGGGGAAAAAGAAGAGACAGATGAACAGATGGATCCGCTGACACCATCTAAATCCAAGCCACCGCCATTTCTCTCTGGGACAAATACCAGTCTCTTATGGGTCTTCTGTCTTTTACTTTTGCCTTCAATGGTCCATTCTATTCAGAGCATTCAGGGATCTTTTAAATGGCATTACGTTATGTCACTCCTCTATTTAAAATCTCCCAGTAGCTTTCACAAACCCCAATAGGAGCCAGCCCCTTCCTGCTCTTCTGATCTTTCTCCTCATTTTTTAATGTTCCAACTGCTTTGGGAAACAGCCAGGCTCCCTCACCTCAGGACCTTTGAATTTGCTGTTCCCTCTGCCTGTGACTCACTCCCCCTGGCTATCTGTGAACTTGGCATCCTCTTAGTTTTCAGGTTCAGCTCTAACGCCATCTCCTCGGAGAGGCCTTTCTTTATCCTCTTTGTTGAAATAGTCACCATCTGAATCGCCAAAAGCAAAGGGGGCCTAATCCAGCCAACCAGGGCTTTGGCTGCTGAAATCCAACAGGTCCCCACTGCATCTGCCTCATCTGGGTTGGTGGTGAGGACCTTCCCCCAGGGCTAGCCACAAGCACCCACTCTCACAGGGGCTTACTCTCCCTCTCCAACAACCGAAGATCCTTCATGAATGGGCTTTTCTGGAACTGCTGCAATTAAACCAATCAGAGTAACATTGGACCATTTGTTTACTATGGCACTTAGAGCTGGAATGGCTTGTTGTTTTGATGGTTTCTATTTTCAGCTCCGTTTCCTAGGGGTAGCAGGGAGAGGGTAGGCAATGAATCCTAGTCTATTCACGCAAAAATATGCTTCAGTGAATCCTAGAATTTCAGAGTCATGCAATTCTAGATTCCTTGTCATGAAATGCACGAGCAGTAAAAATCTTTAATTTTAGTTACAGGTTCCTGGATTCATGAGCTTCTAGAATCTTACCCATCAGAAAATAGAATGTTAATGTCAAACCAGGTTAGACTCAAAGCCCTAGAGTGAAGGAATGTTAAGAGATTCTCTCAGGTGGCTGAGTTCTCTGCTCTAATATCACCTTCTCCGAAGACCTTCTCTAAAGACCTTATCTACAACGTGCCCCCCTCCCCCACCTACACTCTGTCACTCTGTCTTGTTCTACTTTGGTTCATTTTTCCTCCTAGCACTGCTCACCACCTGACACCTGATATGTTTCTCTGCTTACTTGCTTATTGCCTGCTTCCCCCACATATTGAATTAAGGTCAGGAACTCTGTTTTGTTCCTTGCTTAGGAAGTACTTGAAACAGTGCCTGCTATGTAGTAAGGACCTTTAAAAAAATTATCCATGCATCCAACAAATATCCTTTTGGCCCCTGGGAGATGATCTTGTCCAGGATGAGAGGTTGGTCTCATTTTGCACCCCAAATCCAATTGGTAGTAAATACCCAGAGCACTGTGTTGAAAGGATGCTCAAGAATTACCCAAGCTCCCCAGGGGAAGGTGATCGGTTAGTGATTGATTAACAATATCTGACACAGAACCAGCCATGGAGAGAGACAGCCATCTCTGTGGTCTCTAATCTCACACTTAACAAAATTGAGGTCCAGAAGGGGTTGGAAGGGCACCAGGGTCAGCCAGCCGAGGAGGGCCACAGCCAGGGGGTGCTGCAGCCGAGATTAGAGCCCCCATCATTCTGCCCGGGCCCTCCAGCCTCACGTCACAGTGCTGGTGCCTGAGCCTCTCTCTTGGGCACAAGTTTAATGTTCTCTTCCTCCACCCAGCCCTTCAGCTTTCCTTTCTCCCAGGCCTTCCGAAGTCGGGGTGCTGGAGTCCCTGGCTCTGAACCCCAGCCTGGGAACCCAGTTCTGGAATACTGCCTGAATGCACAAGCCAGTTATTTTTAAAAATCCAAAAAGAAAAAGAAGAAAGAGAAAACTCACTGCTCAGTCTCTGCACCAGCCCCAGCTGAGAGAATAGATACTTGAAAGGAACAAAGGGTTTCCTCAAACACGGCAGATCAAGGGCTTGGCTTATGTGGCAACCAGTAACCAACTACAGCGCTTTGTGATAGATCCTTCAGAAGGCAACCGGCCTCTGTTCCTGTTGCAGTTTTTTTTTTTTTTTTGACATGGAGGGTGGGGGGAGCAGGGGACACCCTTCCCACCCCCACCACAGGCCGGGTTGCTTACAATCACACACTTTGAGAACCCTTAAGTGTCAGGAACCCAAAGGCCCTACAGAGTCTGGAGTCCGATACCCTCTTGGTCAGATGGGCAACAGGAGCCCCGAGAGCTCAAGGTCACCCAGGGAGCCATGGGCTAGGCACTGCCCTCATTACCAGGTCCCCTTTCTGGGAGGCAGAGACCAGTTATGTGCCCCCAATTCCTCCCCACACACACCTCTTGCACTCACTATGGCTGCCTGGGGAAGCCTTTTCAGGAACTCCCCTGAATCTTTCCATTCCCCTGTTTCCTTCCTCCCACACAGTTCCCGTTTTGAGATGCCTGTGGGGTACAATGTTTATCCCCAGGTCTTCAGAGCCAGAAAGAATTGTAATTGAGCCCAGACTCCAGAGTGGACGCCATCCTTTGGTTCGTATCAGGTGGAGCATGTACTATCATCAGGCATTGATCCAAGCCCCTTGTGGGCAGCACAGCCTAATGATGTAGGTATTATTACCCCCATTTCTCAAATGAGAAAACCAAGGCCCTGAGAACTGAGTAACATGTGTAGGGTGTCAGAGCAGTCATTGGTAGACTTGATCTTGAACTCCAGTCGTCTTGTCTCCTAAACCTGATTCCTGTCAGTCTCTCCCCTCTCCCCCCACCTCTTCCTGTGTATCAGAAGTCTGCAGAGCTGAACCTGAATCACAGGATGGAGGCAAGTGCCAGAGGGGCCGGGCTGGGAATGAATTTCTTCCCTCCATCGGATGCGCACCAGTCACACATTCGCCTCCAGCACAAGCCGGACTTTAACCAAAGGGTGGCACAGGTCCCTTTGCTCTCCTTATCATCCCCTCCACTCCCTCTGCATGTGTCACTGTCTCCCTGAGTCTCTCCTCGTGGCTCTTTCCTGTGCCACCTGTCAGTCTGCGCCCTCTTCATTCTGTGGGCCTCTCTGAATCGTTTTCTACCTCTGGATCCCTGTTGCCTCCTCTAACCCTCCCACTTTCTCTATTCCCGTGTCTTCCTTTCCTCTCTCTGCATCTGTACGCTCCTTTCTCTCTCCACATTCTATGTCTCCTTTAATCCTCAGGCTGTGTCTTTATTGCTCTTGCCCCAGCCCATTTCTCTCTGAGTTTTTATGTCTCCGTCTTTCTCCCCAGAGTTCTCTCTCGTTCTCTCTCTCTCTCTCTCTCTCTCTCTCTCTCTCTCTCTCTCTCTCTCTCTCTCTCTCTCTGTCTCCCTTCTGTTCTTCCCTTCTTTCTCTCCCTGTCTCTGTCTCTCTCTTGTCTTACTTTTCTCTCTGTCTCTTTCTGCCTCCATCTCTCTGCAGCCTTCCTCACCTTCCCCATCCCCACCCTTCCCAAGCCTGTTCTTTCTTTTCTCAAACCCCACACTGACATGTAATATTCCAGCAAATCCCAGCTTAGCTGTAGGGGGACAAGAAGGGATTGGTCAGGGGTGCTCCAAAAGGTGGAATGGGGGGGTGTCATGTTAAAGAGAACTGAGCCAGCATCCTCCTTTTCTTCTTCAGAAATGACTGGTTGCTTTCCTGGGAGGCAGACAAGAAAGTCTCTGAATAGGGATTTAAAGCACTAAGCTCTGATTCCTTCTTTTTAATATTTATAAAGAGAGAAAAGGGATAATTTCAGGAAGATCATTTCAAGGCGAAAACCCACATATTTTCAATAGAATTATTCCGAAAGCCCCTTTCCGGCTCATTGGAGTGTATAATTTTGTAAGTTAAAGACACGAGGTCTGGTTTCCAAGTTCCCTAAAATGAAGTAGCTATGTGAGGGCCAGAAAGGAAGTGTAAGATGAGAAGGGAGGGATGTCATCAGAGGAGAAGACAAGCCTGTTCCAGGGCCAGACTGGGGCACACCTGGGCCAAGAGGACAGCAGCAGCCAGTGTCCCTGCCCAACCCTCCTCTCCTTTATCTGTGTCCCTCAACAAACCAGCCAAACTTGAGGCAGAACTATCGTCAAACACCCATTCTCAATGCTGAGACCTCTAAGTCCTACAGAGCCAACTGTCTGTGCAGGGGGTTTACAGGCTTCTCAAGCAATGAGTGCCCAGAGCTGTCACCAACATTTTCTTCCCCAAATCTCTTCTATACCTGGCCTTCCTCTTAACTGTCCAGTTGCCCAAGCTGTCAGTCTGGGAGTTTGCCTTGGGTCCTCCCTCACCCCAGCTACTTCTAATGAGTAGCAAGGCTTGTTGATTCTACCCCCCCTGGAATCTCCCTCCATCCATACTGCTTAAGGTTGGGCCTCGGCATCCCTGGCCTAGACTGTGGTTACGGCTCCGGGAAAAGATTGGGGTCTCTGGCCTATGTACGGGCTGACAGAGAGCAAGCAGTTTTCCCAAAGCCCATCTGCCCATCACTTCCAGGGCAAAGACCCTGGCATCCATGATCTAGCCACAATCTAACAACTCACCCTCCCACCTCTCTTTCCTGCCTTGCCAAAAAAGAATAGGAAAAGCTTTTCTATCTCCAAACTTTGGCCAAGTCTCCTCCCTTCCCCTGGAAAGCAACCCTGCAATGTCACATGAATAACTCCAACCCAGCCTCAAGGTCCAGCTCAAATGCTACCTGTCTATGAGACGTGGATCTAATCATTCAGAGTCCTTCTTTCCACAGGTTCTCTTTCCTTTTCTTTGACCAATGACGCTTATTCTGAACATGAGATGGGTTGCAGGGCCTGAGAACAGGCGAATGCTGAGGCTAAGATAGAGGGAACAAGAAGAAAGGATCACTCCCTCTGACATTCCTCCAAACCAGACCAAGCCGGATTCCGTGGTTCTGCTGGGTACCTGAAATTGTTGATGCTAATAATTGCAGTTATTACAGCAATGAACACTGTCACAGCAAAGATCAATTTCTAAGCATTCGCTATGAGCCAAGCACTTGCTATGCGCTCTGTACACATTAGCTCACATAGTTCATGGTCACCCAGTATTGTGGGGGCTATTATCACCCCAGTGGTACAAATGAGGAAAGCAGGGTTTGGAGAGGGGCAGCAGCCTACACAACATCACACTGTGAGTGCAAGCGTCGGGACTCTGGCTCAGCCAACCCGGCTCTGGAATCCTGTGTGTAACCTCAGACACACTGAGAATGCTGACACCTCACAGTCAGTAGGAACTGAGTGATGCAATTCCTGACTCATTCCCACTGAAGGAGGCCCATTTGCTATGAGGCCACAAGTGCATCCCCTTCCTTGGGCCTCAGCTTCCCCATCTCCTCAATGTCCTGTTCCCTTTTGAAAAATACAGATGTCCCCAGGGGTATAACTTGTCTTCTTTCCCCTGGAGAAAGGCACAGCTCAGAGAGGCAGAGCACGGAACTTCAGAGGAAGTCCATGAGGCAAAAGCAGCAAAACCCCAGCCCCGCCACCCCAGCACCAGACTCAGTTCAGCTTGGTCAGGACTATCTCCTGGTCCAACTCTCAGAGCCTCAGTGACGCTACCAGGCCATTTCCATAAAACTTTCAGACTCACCGTGACTCCTGCCAAGGGCTAGCCCCTAATTCTCAGACTCTGGCTTTGTCTCTCACTAGGGCTCCCTTGCCGATCTCCCGGCTTCCACTCCATGCCTTCTCTACTAACGGTCTTGTCATTTTAAACAAAAATCACAAAGCCTCTTCTGCTTTTAAAACTCTCCATGGGTTCTCATCACAGTTAGGGTAATGCCCAATTGAGCACCCTGGTCCTGAGGCCCCTAGGCCTTCCAGGGCCTTGGGCACATCAGCCTGCCAACAGGGCCTAGAAAAAAACAAAACAAAAAAAAAAACAGGTTCTTTTCTACCTCAGGAACTTTGTTCTTGCTTTTTTTCAGTTCCTTTCCTGGCATTTTCCTTTCCCTCCTTCAGTTAAAAAGTCATCCCTTCCCCAAGGTCTTTCCAGATCCTAATTATCCATAGTAGCTTCTGTCCTGCGCACATTCACACCAGCAATGCTGTTCATGTCCCTGTATTGTGCAGTTAGACGTTTTACTGTTTCTAATGTATTAGCAATCAAAGGCAGCTAAATGGCAGACTAGGAAGCTCCAGACTCTCATCGTTCCCACAGAAACTTCAAAAACGAAAACCCAGAAACTGACTACTATCGGAGCTTTGGGAAACAGTCGAATGTTTACAACGACCAAGTGTACATCCAATAAGGAAAGGCCACCTTCAAAACAATAGAAACATTTTGTGGCTGTTGGACTAGCCTTTGTCCTATTCTTTTCCTGGCACAATGATGGTCGTGGTCTGGAGGAGGCAGCAGCCTAACCCTCGATTTCCCCTCTCAAATCAGAGGCTGGAAAGCAGACCTTGTTGGTGACATTCTGCCTGACGAGGGTGGCCTGAAGAACTGGCCCCTGTTTCATCTAACTTGGATTTCAAGGAAGGAGAAGCAGCAGGCACTGCTCATGAAAGCTGCAGGGAGATTGCAGACCCGCAGATGTCTGGGTCTATAGATGGTCTATTGTATGTGTCCACCCATAATCTCTTGCCTCAGTCATCTCTATTGGACGTTCACTTGGTCTGACTGTTTCCCCAAAATTGTGTGTTAGCTTTGCATTACTGGAGTAAATGAGGAACCAAACAGCTACGAGACGCAGAAAACAACAAAATAGCAAAGATAAGTTCTTTATCAGTCATTACTTTAAATGAAAATGGATTAAACTCTCTAATCAATAAACATAAATTGACAAAATGGATTTAAAAAACATATCTAACCATATGGAGTCTACAAAAGACTCATTAAAATTCAAAGACAAGTAGGTTGAAACTGAAAAGATAGAAAAAGGTATTCCATGCAAATAGTAATGAGAAGGGAGCTGGGATGGCTATCCTCTCAGACAAAATAAACTTTAAGTCAAATACTGTTATAAGAGACAAATAAGGACATTATATAATGACAAAAATGTCAATTCAACAATATAATAATAATAATAATAATAATAATAATAATAATACATATATGTGCCAAACAGCAGACCTCTGATGTATTGTCCATCCTACCGCTCCCTGCATGCTAACTCCATGAGAGAAAGAACTAGGTCTGTATTGCTCACTGCTTTGCTTCAGTGCCAGGCACCATGCCTAGAACACATTTGCTCAGTTCCCACTATTCCCAGTAAGTGATCACAGGGACAGCAGACGAGTAGCATCTGGGACTGTCACCAACCTCAGGTAGGAGTGCTGGCCACTCACTGACTGACCTCAGCTCCCAACTGCCCCTCTCCAGGAGTTTAAGACCCTTTCTTTGACATCTTTGGTCCAATCATAAAGATGAGAATGAGGGTGTTTAGTAACTGTGGGCAACACGCCCACAGTCCAGCCAAGCACTTCCAGGAGCCAAGGGCTTGTGGCTACACAACAGGAGGTCTGAAGGCCCAGGCTTGGGTGTACCATTGAAGGTCACCTGGTCTGATTCACATTACCTATGAAGACACTGAGGCTCAGAGAAGGCAAGGGACCAGCCAAAGGCCTCATAGCAAGCTAGTGGCAGAGCTAGCATGAGACTCAAGTCTGCTGACTGCTTACCACAAGCAATTTCTGTAAGTTGCCGTGGGGACAGCCCAGGGACTGCCCATGAATGCAATTCCTCTAGCTACTCTTTCTCCCACCAATTCCTCTTTTACTTCTCCCTTTCTTCTCCATTTCTGCATGATACTCTTTCCTCATTCTCCATCCCCACACCACACAAGACATCTTGTGGCCTTTTCCGGTTTAAGAGTTACATCATCTTATTTGACCCCCACAATGGCCTGTGAAAAAAGTGATTATTTAAGCCCCATTTTACAGATGAGATAACTAAGCCCAAAGATAAGAAGAGGTCAGCCAATGAAGAATGAGGGACAAGAAACTTGCCCAGCCTCTTAACTCCAGGGTTCAAGGCCTTGTCTGCCTTATCAGATGTCCCTGTAGGTATCAAGAGACTTGTTTCAGCAAAAACCGTCATTCTTTCTGCCAGTTTTCTAGAGAAGACTTCCTCCAACCATGAAGACTCCTGGCTACCTTTATCCTATGGCTTTTCCTTTTCATCTCAGGATGACCACGGGCTATGGATGTTACTCTCCAAACTGGAGTATGCAGGGAGGCTAGGACCCAGACCCTTAACTGGAGTCATGGGTGAGGGTGTGGGGTATGCCCAGGTCTGGACAACCTCAATCTCAACAAGCTCAGTGTACTTGCCACTTGATAGGTGCTGAGCCAAATGCTTTGCAGACATTATCCTAAGTTCCTGCCCATCATGCCCTCAAATGACTTTACTCCATTTTACTGTTGAGGACACAGGGTCAGAAAGGAAAGTGGCTTGCACAAGAGCATTCACAGACATTAGCTGGCCTGCTGGACATGCTCTTAACCTCTTCCCTGTCTGAGGTCATGGGCCACTGGGGTCTATGAGTGGGGGATGCATGAAAACCTTGAAATTATGTGGAACAGAGTATATATGAGTGTGAGGATTTTCCCAGGTCCCCTTGGCATAACTTGTTTTTTTCTTTTTGGGAGTAAGGAGCAGTAAGGATTGGAGTTAAGGAAGCCAGGATAATTTTGCTCAAACTACCTGTTCAAGGCTTACTTCTGAAGGGGTCTGATCCGCATGGAGAAGGGGGAGAACTGTGAAGTGATGGGGATCTGGCCCAGGCGGTGGGGCTGGGGCGATGGGGCGGTATGGGGCGGTAGGGTGGTGGGGCAGTGGGGTGGGGGGAGGTGGAGTTCAGAACTCAGCAGCTCCTCTCCCCTGTCAGTGGTGGGGATCACAGAACTGTAGTCAACCATGGGGTATGGCGAGGGCCAAAGGGTGTGGGGAATGGGGAATGGTCCTTTGGAGACAGGAGACCCTGGTTCATCTTTGGGGGAAGACCCTTTGTGCCTTTAGGGAGGCAATGAGCAATTGGCTGGAGGCCTCCTGTCCTGGCTGGCTGGAGGCCTCCTGTCCTGGCTGGCTGGAGGCCTCCTGTCCTGGATGGCTGGAGGCCTCCTGTTCTGGCTGGCTGGAGACGTTTCTCTCACCCTGGTCATTTGATCCTCTTACTTTTCCTGTCAGTGAGGAAGCTGTTTACTCCAAGAAAGTCATTCAATCTCAGATAAGATCAACTTCATTGTTAACAGAGAATTCTCACTTCCTGCCCAGGAGGAGGCAAAGGGTGAGATTCCAGCACTCAGGAGACCCATAAACAGTGTGAGAGAAGGAGGCTCTAGAGAATATGTTGTCCAATAGCCCTTACAAATGGGGAAACTGAGACACGAAGAGAGGAAGAGATGGAGAGTCAGTGTCAGAACTGAACCCCAATCTAGCCCTCCCAAGATTCCCAGGCCAGGCATCACTAGGCACCCCATCAAAGCATCCCCTCAAATACCACGAGTCTGGCTTTGATGTTAAGACTCACCATGCCATCCTAAGAAAACATACCAACAAAACATTCTGAAACAATATGGTAATATAACACTCACATGCTATAGCAGAACATTGGAACTTCACATACCAACCCAGCTTTACACTCTAATTCAACGTTTTAGCGCAGTTCTAACCCGCATGCTGATCTAACACTCTAAGCAGCATATTACTCTAACACACAGCATTACATAACATCCTGCCACAACATTATAAGACATAACATTCTAATCTAAGCTGCTAAGGCGATGTGACATCTCTGTGTTATGTGAACACAATTCTGAGGCAACCCTCTAAAATAACTTCCTAAGTCATTACTCTAATTCCGAGGCCTCTGAAGACCTAAGCCTCTGGATTCCACTGGAGAAGGTTGGCGCTGAGAGCTCCAGTTATGCTGACTGGTGTTAAGGGTTAGTTACAGATCAGGCCGCTGGCCCCCCACTCCCCCACTTCACACACACACACACACACACACACACACACACACACTCACGTCTAGCCATGCCCTTTCTGCTTCTGATCCACGAGGTCAGAGCACCCTCCAACTCTGGAGACCCCAAGGACACAGGTCAGAGGGACCCAGCTGCCCAGGCTCTCAGAGAGGACTTATCTTCCCGAAGGCATGCTTTAGGGTTCCTTGACCCATGGGAGCTACCTCTCCCTCCCTCTCCCCTCTAAGTCCCATGCTTCTATGGAGTGGGCTGGCATGGGGGCTGGTGAGGGTGAAGGAGGGAGAGGCCGGTTCTGATCCTATTGTGAGCACACTGGGACAGGGGAGGATGATCCCAATATTTGGATCAGGCTTTTTTTTGCCACCTACTACTCGGGTCACTGGAGCTAGAGGTAAGAAGATCTTCCAGGAAGTTATAGCAGGAAGGAGTAAGAGAGGCGACCTTAAAGCAGCCTTAACTCCTTCAGGTCTCAGGAGACCAGGCTGCTGGAGTTTAAGGATCTCTGAGAGCAATAGTTTCAGACCTCCTCCTGGCCAAGATGCCACCTGTTTATCTAGAACCTTACACTGGCTGTTCCTCTTCTCCCTGACTCAAAGTCTCCCACCATTCATTCCCTCGCATTTTCTGGGTCCCTCCTACTCCACTGTCACCACCACAACCTAAGCAGCCGCCCTGTCTTAAACAGCAGCCCCATCCCAGTGGCTGCTCTTCCCCGCTAAGCAGTCCTTCACAGCATATATCACTTTGTTCATTTGTCTCCTCCTTCAAATCCGTAGTTCTCTAACCATGCTGCACACCGGAGTTACATTAGAAGTGTGACTCCCCACCTACCACCGCAGACCAGCTGAGTAGGATCACTGGGGTGGGCTCCAGGAATCAAGGCTTTTTAAAGCTTCCCCAAATGATTTCCATGCGCGGCCCTAAGCTGAGAGCCCCTAGCTAGAATGTCAGCCCCCAGGGGCCAGGATCCTTCCTGGCTTGTTTAACAATGTGTGATGAATAATAAGCACCCAGTAAGTATCTGTTTATAGATGAATAAACACATTTACAATATTTCCATTAATTTTTTTTCTTTCACATAGCAACAATTTTAAACAGTACAGAGTGAAAAGTGAATTTCCTCCTTCTCTCTAGGCAAAGGTGAGTGTTAAAAGGCGAGGCAGCAGTAACCTGGCCAAAAAAAAGGGAAAGAAAGGGCATGCCCGGCGGTGGGCATAGCACATGTAAAGGCCCTGAGGTATGACTCAGCATTGATCTCTGACTCTCAGTATTTTTGCCTTGGAGATTCTTTCACAATCTCAGGTTCTGTTAGTCTGGGCCCTTCATACCCTTGCCAATACCTTTCCGGAACGCTTCGGCTCCTCAGGAGTTTGGATTTTCCAAGTTTCCTTCAAACCTCAGTTTCTTCTGTAATCAATGGAGTGACTATCTTGCCTGCTGTGGTGGTGGTGGTAGTGGCAGGTGCTGGTGGTGCTGGTGCTGGTGCTGGTATTCTGAGCATATAATAAATAATAAATGTAAAATAGTACATAAATTGTAGAGTGTTGTGTCTCATAATGACTGAGTACCTGCTCTGCCAGGCAGGTGCCTTGTCCTTTAGAGATACCATTTCACTGGATTTACACAACACATGGTGGTGAACTATCGTGCCATTTTGCAGATAGGGAAATAGGCTCAGAGAGGGGGAGTGATTTGTCCAAGACCACCTAAGGGGAACCAAACCCAAGAATTCTGTTCATCTCCAAAGGCTGTGGAAGCCTCAAGGTTTCTCCACCCCATAAGTCCCAGGTCTGTAGGATTTGAAAATTCCAAACCCCCTGAGTACCAGGTGGCCAGGACAGGGCAGACAGTCTGGTTTCATGATTTATTTCACTCCTACTCCATTGTTTGCTAAAGGGAGGGGTGGGGGTGGCTGGTGGCTGGAGCCTGGGCAGCCCAGTCACAGGATGGACTTGTCTGACCGCCAGCCAATCCAGGCTGCCGGAGCTGGCGTTGGAAAGGCCCTGGCCCCATCTTGCCGGGACACTCTATCTTTGTCCCTAGACACAAAAGGGGCCTTGTCTTTACCCGGCAGCGCTTATCCCACATGCTCCCGACTGCCCCAGCCCCTCTGCCTCGAGAAAGGCCCACTTTGTGGAGTCAAAAGACTAACTTGTTTCTTTTTCATCAAAACGTGTTGACTGACCTGGTTGATTTATCTTGGGAAAGTGGTGGGCAGGGGAGGGGAATGAGGTGACAGAGACCAGCACAATCCAGAAGGCTGCATAGTCCAGCTGGACTTAGGTGTGGGCTCCTAGGCTTTACCTGAGACAGAGAGACAGCTGCACACTTCATGTGATCTCAGAGAGTCAGGACAGTCGCACAGCCTCAGTAGTGGCAGAGATTCCACCATTAGCTATTCATTTCTTTGGATTCAACCTTTAAAGGCAGCTAATAATAAAAACTTCTATTATCATACCTGAGTACGAATTAATTTCCCTGAGAGTAGGGGTGAACCAGTAGAAGAGAGAGCAAGCAGCAGAAAGGGGACATCTAGGAGCCCAAGAAGGGCCGTAGGAGAAAGAAAGAGTGTACAACCCACAGATCAAGTGAAATTAAGTAAGTGACAACACATAAGCAGATTTTCTCTTTGGTAATTTTTCTCCGAGATCAGTCCTCCTCTCTCCACGTCTACCAACGTCATTGATCAGTCTTTTCATTCATATATTCATTCATTCATTCATTCATTCATTCATCGATTCGAGAAATATTTGTTGAGCACCTACTCTGTGCCAGTGGCTCTTAGAGACGCTAGGGCCACAATGGAGAATAAGGTCCTGCCTGTGGGAAGCATCCACTCTTGTGGGGGCTACAGCTGAGAAACAAGTAAGCAAATGAGGAAATAAGGCCGGGTGGGGGCTGGGGTGGGGGTGGAAAAGCTGGTTTGATTGGGCTCCCTGAGGAGGGGATGTTTGCCCTAAGATGGGAAGGACGGAAGGAATGTTGGGACATGTGTTCCAGCCAGAGGGAACAGCACACCAGAAGGCTCTGATGTGGGACCGACATGGCATCTGCAGTGAGAAGGTCAATGTGATTGGAACTAAGTGTGTGAGGAGAAAGCGGTAGGAGGAGGGGCCCAGAGGGGCAGGGGCCAGGTCTCAGGGCTTGCTATCTCCTTAGTTATGCCCTTGGATTTGGATTTTGTGTAAAATGGGAAGCTGTAGGAGTGTGCAAGGGGGTAGCATGATCTAATTTTTACTGTTTAAAAAGATTCCCTGGCTGCTGTGTGAAGGACTGGATAGAAGCTGCCGCAGCCATCCAGGTGAGAACTATCAGTGGCTGGGCCCACCGGGGTGGCAATAGTAGGGGGGAGAGTGGGTAGAATTGAGATGTGTTTTTTAGACCTAGGACACAGGTTATGAATGAATAAACAAATGAATGAATGAACGAAAAAATGCTTGAGAAGTCAGAAAACGCAGGTCTAGTCCCTATTCTGCCACTGAGTTTCAGTGTAACTCGTGACCCTGGGCACATTCCCTTCTCCTCTTGGGGTCTCAATTTCTCCATCTATGAAGTAAGGCCCAAGGAGGCTGGAACAGCTGACACTGAGGTCTCCTGCAGCAGGAACAGCCAGCCTTGATTGAGTTCCTGAGCCCCCGATGTTCTCAGAGGCAGGGACTATGATCCAGTTACTAATCCAGTCAGGCCTGGCTGCCCAAGGGCAGCTGTGGAAATTCGGTGCTGATGCAGTGACTCATGCTCAGTCCTTCTGCTGCTAGCAGAAACTGGGACAGCCCGGGGCCTCAGACTCGCCCACAGGCTCAGAAGGCTGGCAGGATGCCACCACACAGCTGGGGGAAAGGAGCAGGCTGCCAGTACTGGGCATCCTGCGCCCCCCTGGGAACTGATGTTCTAGCCACGGCAGCCACCATATCTTCCCACCCAGTTCAAGCTTGGCACCAGGGCTGTGCCCTACATTTGTGGGTTAACAGGAGATGCTGGCAGGAGAAGAAGACCCACTGTGTGCCCACTCAATCCTCCTTCTGCCAGGCACTTGATGAAGTTGGCATTACTGTCCCATTTTATTGAAGAAACTGAAGTCCAGAAAGTCATGGGTGGCAGAGCCAGGAGTCCCATTAGATTTGACTAATTCTCTTCTGCTTCCTAAGTATGGAGGGAACAGGGGCAAAAAAACAAAGAGAACCTAAATATATATTAATAAATATAGAAACTTCAACTCACATCCTTGTGTTTAATTGGGGTTGAGGACTTTCAAACAAAAACTGCTTCTTTTTACAGCCTAAGTATAGCCTTTTGCAATGTGGATAAGCCACTTGGTCATTGCTCACAGCCCTTTTGCTGCTCATTTCTTCATTCCCCTTTGCAGCAATAGGTATTGAGGGCCTTCCACATGCCAGGAACTCTGTGAGGCTCCGGGTACTGAGATACAATGATCAACAAAAAGTGACTTAGTACCTGTACTCACTGGATTTTACAGCAGGGAGGGGAAATGGGTGTTAGCACTAACTTTGGGAGACTCTACTGGCATTTTATAATTGTGACTTTAAGCAAGATCCTTCCTTCTCAACCTTCAGTTTCCTCATTGTAAAATGGGATGGTGAGAGCTCCTCACAGGGTGCAGTGAAGACTGGATATGATAGCGCCTGGCTCATAATATGTGTTCATTAAATATTCATTGTCGCTGTTACCATTTGTTGTGAGTAACATACCTTCAGCAGCCTTCTAGTTGATAATTCTTAGTGTGGTCCACTAAGAAGCAGATGTCAAGACTGGATTAGACACATAAGAGATTCTGAGAGAGGAAGCAGGAGGAGACAGGGAGAGTCTTCAGGCTTGTAATGATGGAGATGGTGAGGGTCGAGAAGGCAGGTTAGGTAGGAAGAGTCTTGGACTGTTATACAGTTGCAAGAAAGGTTCAGCCATGCCCGTGGGGACTCCTTGAACCAAAATCATTACCGGAGGAGTTTTGCTTCTCCAGGATGGGCCTGCTTCGATATCCCCATCATGCTCAGCCACTGGCTGGCAGCAGCCCACAGGAAACAGGGGTTTAGCACAACGAAGTTGTGCATCCCAATGGGCAGCAGCTGGGGCTGTCAGTCGAACATGGTCCCTGCAGCAGGAGATCTGAGTGGTTCATTTTTACGGCTGCCACAAAAACCAGACTTGGCCCTGAAGCCGGAGTCCTCAAATCCTGCACCAGCTCATCAAAATGAGTTCATGCAGCGTGCTGCGGCCCAGTGTGATCAGCTCACTGGTTAGGGGAACTATGGGAAGGCTGCTTGGTCAATGTTAAGAGAAATATATTCTGGAGGAGTATGAGACCGAGTAAGATGGAAAATATGACGGGAGCCAGACCAAACGAAAACCCCGTTGGACTAAATACTGCTGACTTCAGAAAGGGGAAGTTGGAAATGCTCTTGCATCAGTAAGGCAAATCCAAAAATATACCGAAGGAGACAGCTGCTGAGAGTTCTTGCTGTTTGGGAGATGTGAACTCTGGTGAGAGGTACTTTCGTCACAGAGAGATGTTGCCGGGGTGCCTGGATCCCACTCAATCAAAGGGTCTGGGGTTTCTAAGGAAACCTCCCCGCTCAGTGTGGGAAACAGTTTTTCGCTCATCTGGTCCAACCCTCTAATTACACAAATAGGGAAATCGAGACCTGAATGGGGACAAGAGTCATACAATGTCCCCTAAGAGTTAGTTATAAGCTGCTGAACTGAGTCTTGAGCCAGGATTCCTAACTTTCCAGGGCATGGCTGAGTCCTCTACAGCCAGCCCCACCAGCACTTACCAAGGCTGCATGATATGGGGAAGTGGGGGGAGGGGGAGGAGAAAAGAGAAGGCAGACACCCAGAGAGGAAGACGGACAGGACTCAGAAATGGGACAGAATGACATCCAGAAAAGGATGTGGAGGCTAAGGTTCAGAGAAGGGTATGAGAGCTTAAAAAGGGATGGAGAGTCAGAGGGAGTGGGCCTCAGAAGACAGGAACCCTGACAGAGGGGCGGGGGCTTGGACATGCATGTCCAATGGCTGGGGTCAGGCTCTTGAGACTCACTCATCCTGGCAGGATCACCACTCCCACAGGTGGTCCCCCACCTCACACCCCTGCTCTCGGGGACGCCTGTGCTGCCACCCCAAGTAAGAGGAACAGACACTCTTGGGCATTAGTCAGCACGTGGAGGTTAAAAAAAAAGAAGAAGCCTTGGTGGCTCTTGTGAAAAAAGCATTTCCCAGTTATGGGTGCGAAGGGGCTGCCACCTTCCCTGCACCCAGCAACTGGGCTCCACCACTGGATAGAGGGTGGTGTGATTGGGCACAGAGGAAGAGGGACCTGGAAAGGGCAGGGACCCCACTCCCAAGGGGCCTCTCTCCCACTTCACAGCTTTGACATGATAATACAGACACTGATACCATCAATAGTATTGCTTGTGGCTGTCGTTACTCTTGCCACTGGCCCAGGTATGTGAGGAGGGCTCTGATCTCCACCCTTCCCAGGGACCATTCACTTCCCAATGCCCCATCTCCTGGGCCATGCAATGGGCATGGTGAGTGTGGGCCTGGCCAGGAGAGTGGCCTCTGTGGAGGTACAAGTTGCAAGGTGTCTCAGAGTCTCTCCTCTTCAACCCCTACCTCCCACTTTACAGGTGGGAGAGCTGAGACTCTTGGAGGTCAGAGATAGTCCAGCATCACCTGGAGAGGAGTCCTGTCCCTGGGCTGGGTAATTCCAGCAAGCCCACTGGTACTTACAAGGGCCTGGCTCCAACAAGAGAGTGAAGAATGATGACCACCATCCGTTCGTGCTAAGATTCATGCAAACCTAAGCCATTCTATGAGGTGGGTATTACTGTGAATCCCATCTTCTACGTGAGGAAGTTGAATATAAGGTGCCCAAGACGGCAGAGCTAGAAACTGGTGGAACCAGGAACCGAGCCCAGGCAGGCAGTTCCCAGGCCCAGGACAGTTCATCACCCGGCACCCTGCCTCTTGTTAAGCAGGCAAAGACAAAACTCGGGCAATAATGCGATTGCTTACTTGAAGCTACCATTCACTGGCATTTGTCATGGTCGGTGCTGTGCTGAGTGCTCTAGGTCTTTATTCGTGTAACGACGTTCATTAGTCATCCAATAAACACTGAACCTCTACTATATGTCAGACACCAGGCATGCAGCCATCAGAAAGAGAGTTGGATGTCTGCCTTCCTACAGCTGATGTTCTAATACTCATATGATGGTATTTTTCTCCCCATTTTTACATGAGGCACAGAGAAGTGGTGTCACTTACCCAAAGTCGCATAGCAAGGAGTGGCGAAGCCCATATTTGAGCCTGGGCCTGGCTGAGGCCTCGTTCACTGCTTTTAAAGAATCCTTTTTCAAGCAATATCTCCAGAAGGGCCTGGACCAGAGACAGCTGCACTGGTATCTGTCCAGGGCTCAGACTGTCTCAGAGCCCCAAACACGTCATCTTACCCAGCCTTAGCCTTGGTTCCCAACTGGCAAGCAAGCTAATGGCCCTATGCTCTTCAAGCTGTTGTGAGGATTCCTTCCTTCCCTCCCTCCCTCCCTCCTGTCTTTCCTAACACCACTTTGATGCCTCCTGACATTACCGACATCATAGTTTGTGAAACCCCTCCTCCTCTTCTGGAGGTTATTTTTGCTCTATTTTGCAGAAGAAAAAACCCAGGGGCTCAGAGAGATGAAATGATTCACTCAAGGCAGTGACCCGATCTGAATTCAAGCCCAGACATGTGTGCAACAAAGTGGTCCCAGTCAGGGGCCTGGCAGGAGCTGATGGCGCCACCTAGTTAGGACATCTGATTCGAATTTTAAAAAAGGATTAATTACAAGGGGTGGATGTGGTATAAGAACCCACAAAGGATAAGGTCACACCCCAGGGCTGGTGCAAGGGGATCTATTATCAGCCAAAAGGGCAAGAAGAAAGAGAAGCTGCTGTCATCAGGAGACAGAGGGAGAGACAGAGTGCCCTCTGATAGCAGCTGTGGCCTTCAGTTGGGGGTACACAGCTAGTCTGAGCTGCCCCTGCAGGGATGAAGCTGGGAATAAATATCCCAACCTCACCCTCCTCCATCCCATGCACTCCCCATGGGCCATATCCAGCTGGAGGCCAGAGGACAAGGGAGGTCGTTGACATGATCTTTGCAGGCCAACCTCGCAGGACAGAGAGCAGGAAGAAAGGTAGGAAGAGAACGCAGGAGGAAAACCACAAGGTCTCCAGCCAAGGTTAGATGCACTTTTCCTATTTACTGCCCTTCACTTATCGTTGCAGAGGCACAGCAGGCCCTGTCGCCTATATCAGAAAGGTCACTAATGAATGTGTAATAGTCAGTATGGCTGGGTCATGATGCAGAAACAAACAAGCCCCAATGCTCAAGGCTTCAAATGGGGCAGAAAGCTTACAGCCGGCAAACTTGCCATTTCTTTTTGTGAATGACATTTCATTGGAACGCGGTCACAGGCACTCATTTACGCATGGTTCACGGCTACCTCCCTGCTACGACGGCGGAGTTGGGTGCCTAAAACAAGCCTAAAATATTCGTTATCTAGCCAAGAAAGTTTGCCTATCCCTGGCTTTAAAAAACACAGGTTTTCCACTCGTATTACATGTCCACATCCAGTTGGCAGGGCCCTTGCTTCTTATTGTCCTCAGTCAGGCACCAAAGACGGCAAGCCCACCAGTCTCCCTGGCAGCCGTTGGAAATAGCGAACACTCACCAGCTCTTAAAGCCTCTACCAGAAAGAGGATTGCCTTCTTTCTGTGCACAGATCTTTGGTTAAGTCAAGTCCCAGCTTCAAGGAGCAAGAAAGTGTAACGATTCCCTGTGGCCTGCATGAGGGGAACCAGCAGTAGAGGGTGGCCAGCACTCCTGACAACTGCAGCGTGTGAGCATGGCGAATGGTGGTGAAACAAAGGAATAAGGCTGCCTTTTTTTTTTTTTTTTTTTTTTTTTGGCAGCAAACCTCAACAGACTTTCCACTAGGCACAGGGCTAAACCAGCAGGATGAAGCCAGGTAGAGAAACTGGAGACAACAGGCATGGCACTAGAGCCTTGCTCCCCATCCCCCTGTATGATGGCATCTATAGACACAGAGGCAGAAAGATCTCAACAACCTTGAGACTAGAGGGTCCCAGGGCCCTTTCCTTAGGACACAGACGTGTGTGTGTGTGTGTGTGTGTGTGTGTGTGTGTGTGTGTGTGCGCACGCGCATGCGTTCAGGGGCTGGGGCGGTGATAGCCCCCCAGGGGTTTCCTTCTCTTCCCATCAGGAATCAGGAGCCGGTCAAGTACCCAAGAGATGTGGGCTCGATTGCTGGCTTTATGACCAGTTACCTCCCCACTATGTGGACTCAGCAGATCACTCCACCTCTCTGAGCCTTTTATTTTCTCAGCTGTAATAATTTCCTCACCATGTGATTCTCGGGACCAGCAGCGTCAGCGTTGGCACGAACTGATTAGAAATGCAAATTCTTGGGCCGCTTCACATCCAGTGAATGGAAACTCTGGCTGGGGGCCCAGGATTCCTTGGTTTTGACAAGTCTCTCAGGTGACTCTGCTGCTCCCTCAAGTGTGAGTACTGCTGGTATAAAGTGAAGCCTAAATGAATTGAGATGTGCAAAGCCTTGGCACATACCTGCTTTTCCTGCAGCCTTTCCCACCTTCTGCAAATGACAACTCCATTCAGCCAAAAAGCCTGGAGTCATCCCTAATGAGGGTTCTCCAACCCCAAGTCTATCTTTTAAAATGTACCCAAAGGTGCTCCTTCCTCACCACCTTCTCCACTCCAGTGGCCAAGCCTCCATCCCCCAACACTTCCATCCGCAATAACTTCTCAGTCTGTCTTCCTGTCCTTGCTCCCTGTAGTTCCTCTCACCCCAGCAGCTGGGCAGATCCTCCTCCAAACTAAATCAGATTATTCCACTCCTCCACTCGGAGCCTCCAATGGTTCCCATCTCACTCCAAAGAAAATCCTACAGGTCCCTGCTAGGTCCGACTCCCAGGGACTACCTCCTCCCCGCCAACACACCCCCTTCACTTTTTGCTCGGCCACACCAGCCTGTCCTTTGTTCCTCCTGCATGCCAGACACACGCGCAGCTCGGGGCCCGGAATGCAGCTGTTTCTTCTGCCCCAACCCCTCTCGGGATATCCCCATGGCTCATGCACTCACCTCCTTTAGATCACCATTCAGATAGCACCGCCTCAGAGAAGCTCACAGGGCACTGACCCCGCCTCCTGCTTTGTTTTGCTCCATAGCTCCATAGCTCGCCACCTAACATGCATCTTTATTGTTTCTGTCTATTGTCTGCCTCTGCCCACTCAGACATGAAGTCCAGAAAGCAGGGACTGCCTGTTTTGTTCACTGCTGTATTCCTAGCATCTGAAAAATTGCCTAGCACACAGTAGGACTGCAATAAAATAAATCTTTTTTGAGTGAATAAATGAATAAATAAATGATTAAAAAAAACAAAACCCACCACCAGGTAAACGCTGGTTCTCTTCTCTGCCCCTACTCTCAATGACTTTGTCCCAGGCAAGGCCCTGGCTGTAGTCAGAAGGCCGCCCCCATGGGTATTTCCAAGAACAACACCACTGAGAGACCTCAGGGTTAAGGACGGGGTGTGGCTCCAGGGTGTGGCTCTGGAATGAGCAGGTCTGCATTCCCACCTCTGCTCCCCCACTGTCTCGCTCTGTGACATGGCACTAATCGCATCACCTTTCTGGTCTTCAATTTTCTCATCTGTAAAATGGGGAGATGATAATAATACGTACCCCACCCTACAGGGCTGCTGCAAGGGCTAGACAAGGTATATGTGAAGGGCATAGCACTACACCTGGGACTTAGCAAGCATTCAATGCATGGGAATTATGATTACAACAACTGCTATTGTTTTGCTCTCTTCTGCCCAAATATCCAATAGCCTGGGGTATTTGGGCAGCAAGCGGGTTTATTAAGCATATAATGGGAAAAGGAGACCTGAATTTTAATTCTAATAGTTGCCATTTTTCTATATGACTTTGCCCAAGTCAATAGCCCTCTCTGTGGCTCCATTTCCCCATCTGACCAGGAGAGGATATAGAAGGAAGCAGTCCCCCATGGTTCTTGCAGTTTGCCTCCCAAGTTCTCCCAGAGGAGAGGACGAAGCCCATGGTCCCCACACCCTCTGCATGGCCTACGCTACGGAGGGCTCCCGGCTGAGCAGGCCTTCTCAGCTGCATGCTGCCTTCTCGCACCATCTTCACTGGCTCTTTGGGAAGCTCAAGAGGAGTCCGACCGGGGTGGCAGGCGGTACCTGTCTGTAGCTGAGAGAGCCCTAATTCAGCTCTAAACTGGAGTTCTTCCTTTGGGAGTTGTGCAACTTAAACCTCTTGTGTCTTGGTGTTCTCATCTGTAAAATGGGAACAACTACAACTTGTAAGGATGAAATAAATTGCTATATGCAAAGCATTTAGATAACTCCTTGGCACAGATTAACCACTGTTATCATTATTAGTTATTATTAGATAGATAATTAGGACCCCAAAAGTCGCAGCCCGTCTTTGGAACAGGCACCATGCTAAGTGTTTTTGATTAACTTTGATTTATTTCTCACAAAAACCCTATGACATTTTTGTCTCTATTTTAAAGGTGAACAAGTTTGGCTCAGAGACTTGAGCCGCTTAGCCACGGGTCACACAGCCTGTAGACAGAGCTGGGTTTGAACCCAGTGCTCTCTTAATTAAGCCTGGCTCTTTCCGTTGGCCATGCTGTGTCCCCTTAGCTCGCTGTTTCACTGATGGGGAAAATGAGGCTCCGAATGCTCTACCCTGGGCTCAAGTCCTCCTGGGCCTTTCACCAGGGTCTTCTTAGATCTAAGCAACATGGAACCTGAAGGCAATACCATGGAGCCATCATTTCCATTCACAGCGAAGGAAACTGAGGCTCAAGACACAAAGGAGCTCGCAACATGGGGCAGAAACAGGGCCTGGGCCTGGCTGCCCACTAGGTGGATGGTGAGATTTCTGAAGGAAGAGGCCCCAGCACCTACGGGGGCAGACCCCTCTCTCAGCCCTGCAGTCTCGCTCCTCCTCCCATTCCTCTGCTTTATGACCTGTTTTATGAGCATGGCCTGGCGGCTTCCATGTTGCCATGGGAACCAGCCGGTGCGGGCTCCTGGCAGCTTGATCTGGGATTGGCAATTTTAAGTCAGAAGCCAATCCTAGAGGGCGGTGGGGGTCCAGGGGTTGAGATATATGCAGCTCCGGGGATGCACAGCGCCTGCCTGTCCCTCTGTTCTGCTCCAGCTCCCAGGTGCCTAGGAGCTCAGGGACCTGGCAGCTGGGAGATCATAGGGCCACTGGAGCTACTCAGTGGGAGCAAGAAGAGCTGACAGAGATGGAGGGGTGGACTCTTACACTCAGGGACCCAAAGAGACAAGAACAGCTAACATGAAGGGCATCACAATGGTACACATAGACACACACACACACACACACACACACACACACACACACGGGGGAGAACAACAGCAGCCACAAGGAAATATATACACAGAGAGATACATGGAAATCCAGAGAGCTACTGAGAAGCCCAGAGACACAGATTTGCAGACACACACAGAGGATGCTTGGGCACTCAGACACACATGCAGACACACATAGAGACACACAAGGAAACATACAGACACAATCCCTCACCCACTGTGTGACCCAGGCACATCATCCAACCTCTCCGAGACTCATCTTACCATCTATCGGACGGGTATCACCATCCCCAGCTTGTGAGGGCAGGAAGGAGGAGTAACAGGCAAAATACCTACAAGTGCTTAGAGGCTCATCCACTCAGCCAGTATGTACTGAGCACCTACTGTGTGCCAGGCATTTCCTCCGAGCTACAGAAAGTGAGCTCACAAGGACCTGTTCTCAGGAAGCTCACCATCTAGTCAGGGAGATAGTAAACAAATATACAAACAAAACAAGCTCGAATTGTGAGACTTGCCATGGAGCCAAGAAAACAAAATGAGAGTGACTTGGCAGAGAACCGGTAGGCAGGGAAGTCTTCTCTGAGGACGCAATGTTAGCGTAAGATGCAAGTGACCAAGCCAGCCGTGGAAGGGTGTGGAGGAGAGCATTCCACCAGGCAGGAACAACAAGTGCAAAGGCCCTGGGGTTGAAGTGGGGCTCAGTGTGTCCAGGGAACACTGAGGAGGCCAGTGCAGCTATAGCAGAGGGCAAGGGGCAGGCAACAAGGCCAAGGGTAACTGGGGCACAGATCAGGCAAGCTCTTGCAGGCCACATTATGGATTGTGGGTTTCATTAAATGAGATGGACCCACTGAAGAGTTTCCATGAGGAGATGACCTGGTCAGAATTGTGCTTTAATAAGCTCACTTTTGACTGCTGGTAGGAAACTGCCTGGATGGGGTGAGACTAGTCAAGGGAAGACCAGGCTGGGGGCTGTGGCAGCTGCCAGGGGAGGGATGACTACGGGCTAAACCAAGGTGAAGGCAATGGCAGTGGGAGAAGACGGTGCATGAATTTATGAGTTCAGTGCATTCTTGTTGAGTTCCCACATGGTGCCAGGCACTGTTCCAGGCACTGAAGACACAGCAGCAAAGAGAACAGACAGAAATCCCTGGGGTGTACCATCTAGACAGAAGAGATCGAAGAGATAGGCAGATGAGTAAAGGAATTATAGCAGAATAGTTAATGAGTGGTGGGTGGTGCTGAGTTCTGTGGAGAAAAACAAAGCAGCACAGAGAAAGGGTGGAGATGCCAGGAAGGGCAGGGGGGTTGCAGTTTTAAGCGAATGTCAGGAAAGTTCTCCCTGAAAAGCTGACATTTGAGCACAGATCTTAAGGAGGTGCAGGAGCGGAATGGAGGGCAGACAGTTCCAGGCAGAGGGAATAGCAAGTACAAAGGCCCTGAGGCAGAGTGATGACCCTCGTGTTTGAGGAAAGCAAGGAGTTTTGTGTGGCTGTCTTGAAGTAAGATGTGGAGGCAGATCAAGTAGAGAAGGGAAGGGAGGAGGAGAAAGGGAGGGGCTGAATGGTTAGGAGAGATCAGGGGACCTGGATGCTTACAGAAGGAAGGGAAGCCAGTGGGGGAGGAGGAGAGCTTCAGGTCAGGCGTACCCCACCCACCCCACACCGCAGCTCAGGGAAGCAAAATCCCCTCCTTTTATCCTCCCAAACTTCATCAGTCAAAAAGTGAAACAAATGGGGGTTGGGGAAGGGAGAAAATGTCCCCAGGAAAGGAAGACCACTGAGAGTGTGCCCTTGCCAAGGACAAACTCCTGCCCAAGTCAGAAAAGACTTCTCCTGGTGGCTCTGCCAGTACTTTAGCTGCCCTCAGGATACAAAGGGGAGGTCATGGGGCAGTCAGAGCTTCGGAGTCAGAACGCCCGAGTGGAGTCTGCTTCCAGCACTTTCTCTCAGCATGATGTGGGCAAGTGTCCCTCAGCCCATTTGCTGGTGGCCTGACCATACCCTCCTTTCTGGAGTACCAGGATGAAGTGGGAGAATCTACATGAAGGACCTGACCCACAGCTCAGTGAATGCCAGTGGCCCTCATTCATGTTCCCAGGCAGATGTACTAAGGTGGACTGTGGACAGGGGTGTGCCCTCCCATGGACTGGTCTCATGGGCACAGAATGGGGCGCAAGGCCGGCGATGGCTGTCTCAGGGCTCCTAGCCCTGCTCAGAGATACCCCAGTCTTGATGCAAACAGCAGTGGTCCCCCGGAGTGAGACCCCTGAACTGCCAGTAAACGGGATGGATTTCCTGGGCTGAGGTGGTTAATTAGGGTGCTGCCTCCCATTGCTCTCCAGGTCCCTGGATGTCCTGGGTTGGATTTTAGGCTCGTTAGTGTCTTGGCACAGTTAGGCAGAGCTTCTCTGGTTGTCTGCTCTCCAGCCACCCCACCCTGCCTGGCATGAGCAGGAAACAGGAGGGTCCCAGGTGCTGTGATCCACACACCCCCACTCCACCATTCCCCCATCCTCCCCACCTCATACCCCTCCATCAGCCACAAGAAAGACCCTGGATTCAAGGGAGCTGGCTGAGACTCCCATCCCCTCAGTTCATTCTTGTCTGTCCAAAAGGGACATACACCTGGTCACAGCTGACTCCTGGAGCCTGGATGAGGTGAACTAAAGGGTGGGAGTGAAAGTGCCCTGAATCGTTAAAGAGACAGGGGGGCCGCAGTGCAAGTGAGGCAAAGTGCCATACAGCCAGCCACCTGCCTGCCGGTCTCCCGCCTCTGCCCTTCCTCAGGAGCCCTCTCCCCAGAAGCCCCGGGGTGGGGCAAGGAATGACCATGTGATCCAGCAGTTCTCCTTCTGGGTATAAATCCGAAATGACTGGAAGCAGAACCTCAAACAAATGTTTATACGCCACGTTCATAGCGGCATCATTCACAACAGCCTAAGTGGAAGCAACTCAGTGTCCGTTGATGAATGAATGGACTTTAAAACTGTGATACAGAAATACAACGGAATATTATTCAGCCTTTAAAAGAAATAACATTTTGACATAGGCTACAGCACAGATGAACCTTGAGGACATTATGCTAAGCAGAATAAGCCAGTCACAAAAAGACAAAGACTGTATGATTCCATTTCTATGAGGTCTTCAGAGCAGTCAAATCCCTAGCGACAGCAAGTAGAGTGTTGGTTGCCAGGGGCTGGGGGGAAGGGAGTGGGGAGTTATTGTTTAATGGGTACAGAGTTTCTGTTTTCAAGATGAAAAGAGTTCTGGAAATGGACGGTGGCGATGGTTGCACACAATGGGAATGCACTTAATGCCACTGACCTTAAACTTAAAAATAGTTAAAATGATACATTTGGTGTCATGTATATTTTACCACAATAAAAAAAAAATTGCACACACACAATTGGCACTAGATCAAGCAACATCTGCTGGCAGCTCACTGCAGCCCCCGCCGTCCACGTGCCTCTGCACCGCCTCACTTCTCTGACCCCTCTGCTCACTCACTTGGCTTTGGCCCCACTGGCTTCTTTGCTATTTTTCCAACCCACTAATTTCATGCCAGCCTGAGGGGCTTGGCACCCGCTGTCCCTTCTGCCGGGAAGGCTCTGCTTCAGGTTTCTACAGGGCTCGTTCCTCCCCATTCTCCAACTCTTGGGTCAGACGTCGCTTCCTCAGAGGTGCCCCTTGAACACCTGGAATAACAGCCCCCAGCCCCACTCCTATCCTTCTTTATTGCCTTCCCTGAATTGACATCTCTTCATAGCATCTATCACCACCTGAAATAATACTCCTACTCATCTGATGTTTACTTCATTAGAATATCAACTTCAGAGGCCATGACACTTTGTATGTCTTAGAAAAATACCTGGCACATAGTAGGTGCTCACTAAACAGTCGCTGACTGAATGGAAGATGACCCCATTGTTATACAATATTTGTTTGTGATATACATGTCCATGCAGATGAAACACACCGGAAAGGCTTGGGAAGATGCCCCTCAGGCAGACAGCAGTGAACTAAGAGGCAGAATGGGCAGAAGGGGCGATGGGCAGTGGCTGGAAAAGGAACTTTTCCAGTTTGCTCAATACAGCCAAGATTTACGTGAAACTTACAGTGGAGAACATAATCATGCGGCACCTACAAAATTTTTTAATCAGCTCTGAGGCAATGATGATATGTCCCACGTAGTGAGTGTCCACATGGCCTGTTCTCACCTAACTTTCCCAGCAAACTCTCCTAGGGGAGGGGGTGTTTGTTACTATCACCCCCATGCCACGGTGAATCTCATTTTTCATTCCCCAGAGAGTCACTGAGCTCTTGCTGCACAGCAGGCCCTGGGCTCAGAGACACCAGAGTGAAGCAATTATCTCATCTTCGTGTAGCTTATGCTTTAGTGGAGATAAACACTAAATAGGTAAATAAAACTTATATGTGGGGCAGAATGCTAGAGAGAAGTATAAGAGTGATACGATTGGAGCAAGAAGAGCAAGAAAAGTGGAGGAGGGGTTGCAACTGAAATACTGAGACCCTCACTGCGAAAGTGACATTTCAGCAAAGACCTAATGAGGTGAGAAAGGGAGTGAGCCATGTGTACTAAGTGCAAAGGCCCAGAGGCTTGCAGGAGCACTAGCCAGGAGGTCCCTGTAGCTGGGAGTATACTCTAAGAGGAGGGAGGCTCAGAAGGGTAAAGCCACCTGCTTCGCAAGTAGGAGGACAGCCAAGTGCCACATCTTGGCACTGTCTGGCTGTTAAGTCAGGTCTCTTTATCACAAAGGGCCTGACACTATTTCTGGAGAGGGAAGTCTCAGCGTTGAGTGTGTGTTCAGTTCCAAGTGCTGCACCAGGAATACTGGGAAATCACATGTAGCAGCCCCCACCCTTCTGGGGCTGCCACTCCAAAGGAGAGAGAAGAGAAGCCTGGGAAAAGTCAGCCAAGAGCCAGACTGATTTCTACCAGAATCCCTCTGATTGCTGTTTTCCATTTCGGTACGTGTTGATGGGGTAAGGGTGGGAGACCCAGGCACATGTGCACACAGTGTGTGAATTCCCACCCCTGAGAGTATGTCCGCATGCGTGCGTGCGTGCACATGCTCCTAAGCAGCTGTTCAGAGTTTCGAGCTAAACAGTGATTTACTTAGCCCTCCACATCCGGGTAAGTGTGAGTGAGTGTGGGCATCCTTGCCTCATCCTTGTGAGTGTGCATCCTGGCAGTGTCCTGTGTCCATCAGTAGGCAGGTGTCTGTCTGCATGTCTGAAAATGAGCGTGTCATCGTGTCTGTGTGTCATGGGTGTGTGCAATGCTTCAGAGTTCTACCTCTATAGTGCGACTCCCTGGGCTGGAGTTTAGGTTCTGCCACTTACTTGGTATGACCTTGGGCAAATGGCCTAACCCCTCTCTGCCTCTCTGACCTAACCCCTCTCTTATTAATATGGGGGTATTAATTAAACCTTCCTCATAAGGTTGCTGTGGGAAGAAATGTCTAAGCGCTCTGTCTGCAGGTGTGTCTCGTCTGTGTGTCTGCGTGTGCTCACTCAAATTGATGTGCTTAGTGACATGCAAATGGGCACAACTGAGTGCATCCCCTATCTGTGCGTCTACCTGTGGGACTCAGCCTCAGTCCTGTGTTTGCAGGGCTCAGTCTCCTCTCTGGCCAATGAGAGCAAACATGCTGCCTGGGATAGAGGCTGGGAGAAGGGCTGGCAGGAGGGGGTTCCTGCCATGGACTGGCCAGCTGGACTTTTTACAGTCCAGTGACTCTGTCCCTTTGAGCAGCCAAGTAGCTCGATAAGAGGGCAAAAGAGTGGCCCCTCCCCTGGGCTTCCCCAGGCCTGCACTAGAACCATCTCCATCCCTGGCCACAGAGATTGGGTTTACATGTCTGATACCCCTTAGCATTGGAGGATCCCAGAAGGCAGAGTCAGGTCTGAGCCACTGCTGTGTCCCCACATCACAGCATTCACTTTTAGTCACAGCTGACACTTACTGAGGGCTGGCTGAGTGTCAGGTCTTGGTCTAACTCACGAATCCTCACATTGGTTTTTGGAGATAGGCCCTCCCATTATCTCCACTTTACAGATGGGGAAACTGAGGCACAAACTGATGAACTGCTTTCTTAAATTACACAGCTGGTAAGCGAAGAGACCAGAATTCAAACCTGGTCATCAGACTCCAGAAGCTGAAGTCTTGTATCATGTTTTTCATTGCGTTTAATATAATGAGTAAACATTTACTGAAAAAGTGTATGTTAAAGGAGGGAATCCATGAACAAAAGACAAAAGAACAAGCTTTGGGATGGAAAGGAGAGGCTGAGACAAAAGTGATGGTTGATTCTGGCAGAGGAGGGGACCAGCTTGGCACCCTGTTGAGAAGCCCTGGGGATGGGAGGGGAAGGTAGATGGGGCCAGATGGCGGGGGTCTGAAAGGCCAAGCAGAGGGGTTTGAATCTGAGCTGGCTCCACTCTTCAGAGAACTGGCCACACTGAGGTGCCATGGGGACAGGCCACCTGGATCCTTCTTTGTGGATAAATTGGTGAGTTAATTTCAGGTCTCCGGGAGAACTCATGACTGAAGATGGACTAACAACAGAGCCGGCTAAAACAAAAGCTCTGCAAACAGTCTGGGGGCGGACCACAGTGCCTTTATCTTCTGCCCAGGGGACCTTGGAAAAGTCACCTCCTCTTATTGAGCCTCAAATTACTCATAGAAATCAACTTGTTGAAGAGATAAATTCAAAGCCCAATGCCCAACACATACTACTCAATCAATGATCATCTGCTATCAGACAAGGGCTTTGCAACAACTAAAATAAATCGATTAAAAGATCTAGTGGAAAAGGTGGATAACATGCATAAACAGATGGGGAGTTTAGGAAGAGAAAACTATTTAAAAAATAAAAAGAGCTGACTAGAAACACTGGAACCAACTTAGAAATTTCTTGATGATATTATCGGTAGACTGAACACAGGACTGGAAAGAGAACTACATGATGAACGTTAAAAAGAGGAAATGAGAATAAAAATTCATAGTGCGGGCCTCCTAGATTAGCTAAGATGGCTGAAGCTGGTGTCGGGCATATGATGCTCAATAGTATCATTCCTTCACTCGTTTAACAAAGACGTTCTGAGCTCTCAATATCCACAAGACAGTATTCTCAGGACTGGGATCTCAACAGTGATCACAAGGAAAAATGTCCCTACCTTTATGAAACACATGACTAAGGGGAGAGGCAGACTAATAAGTAAGTAAAACATATAGCATTTTAGGTGGTGCTATGTTCTATGGAGAAAAAGCACAGGAGGGGGATAGAGGAGTAGGATGAGGAATATAACTTTAGGTAGGGTTGTCAGGGAGACCTCAATAAGAAGCTGATGTGTGGGCAGAGACCGAAAGGAAGGAATGGAGGGAACCACGTGATTATCCGAAAGAGCATTCTAGGCATAATGGACTGCGGGTGCAAAAGTCCTGGGGTCTGAGTGCTCAGTCAGTTAATAGAAAATCCAGAAGGCCAGGGTGGCCAGAGGTGAGTGATCAAAAATGACAGGAAATAAAGTGGGAGAGGTAAATGAGAGGTGCAGGGACCACCAGGTGGGATGCAGATGATCATGTGGGGTTTTCGACTTCAGCTGTGAATGAGAGGGGACCCACTGGCGAATTTCAATCAGAGGAGTGACGATCTAACTCTGCTTTAGAGGGACCCCTTTGGCTGCTATGTGGAGAGTGGACTAGAGGGGACCAGGTAGAAGCAAGGAGGTCACCAAGGAGACCACGGTGATGAGGCAGAGAAGATTATAGTACCTGAAATGAAGGCGGCCGCAGTGGAGACAACGGTGGGCTTTGGATAAGGTGTACATTTTGAAAGCTTGTCTGATACTGTGAGAGTTGTAATTGTTATTGTTACTGTTGTTAGGGCTAACCAGCTCCCCCAAAGCTTCTTTAGGGAGTCAAGACCTAGACAGGCAGGAATGAAGCTGCCCACCTGGCCCCTCCTGCCAGGGGAGTCTCATTGATATTGTTGGGTGGCCAGTTGCCAAGCACCATTTCAGGGAGCCAAGCCAGGCAGGCTCTTGGGCCCCCCAGGCAGCCCCAGGTGGGTGGGAGACAGGCTCAGTTCTGCTCCACACAACCCCAGCTCCAAGGCCTCAAGGATGTTGTTTGTTAATTCAGAATCGGCAAATGTTAACAGTAGATTCAGCTAGAGAAGCTGCTCCCTGCAGTGCAAGGTCGCCCCACCTCTCCCCCTGAACCCTCATGGAGAGGTGCCTCCAAGGCACCATGACTCATGTCCTATTTCCCAGGCCGTCCTCCTCCTTTGCTAGCACTGCCCAGTCTGGCCCCTGCCCCTCGCCTGGCTGACTGTCACAGGCTCCCATCCCCTTCCATCCCTTCCACTCAGAGCAGGAGAGGGGACTTTCTGAAAACTATGACAAGATCATGGAATCCTCTTTCCACCTTTCTCTACCTAGCAAACTCTCATTTGACCGTCACATACAATGTCAATGCCCTCTCCAGAAGGCCTTCCCTAACCACTCCCAGTCTGGGTTTTCCTTCTGACTCCCACAGCCCAATACTCACGCCTCCTTATTCCACGTGCATTTTACTATAAGGAAGAGACAAATGCAGCACACATGCCCCTCCCTACACACTGTCCACAGCAGACACCACTAAATGATCAGGCTGCTCTTCCCCACAGAGCCTGGGTATGGCCTCAGGATCACAGTCTCCTAGGACAAACAGTAACTGGAAAGAAGCAGACAGATAAGTTAAAATCTACTTTTTAAAAAATCTCCAACTGACTGTTAATTTACAGAACACACGCACATACACACACACACCTTTAGCCCATGACTTTCTGGAGAACAGGGTTAAGTGTCTCATTCATCTCTCTTTCTCCAGGACGCACAGAGGGCCTGGCACTGAGAAAGTGCTCACATATCTTCCCCTACACCCAGCCCTGACCATGGCCTGCAGACAGCTAGGAAGACCATCACTGATAAGAGAACTCTATCGTATTTCAGATGAGACAACTGAGGTCTAGGGAGAAGGCATCTGCCTAAACTACCCAGAAAGATGAGCAGCACCATCTAGGACTAGAACCCTGATCGCCTTCACTGCCCCCATCCTTGGTTGCGGCTCTCTGGGCTACCCTGAGCTTCCTGGAATTGACTCAATACCCAATTCTAATTAACGTTTGTGTCTGACTTGTTTGAGATCAGGCCTTCTTCAGGAGGAAACTCACAGACCAGATAGGGGAAAAACCTGGGGAACTGAAACCTTTACCCTCTCTCTTGACTATCCTCCCAGCCCTGTCCACATTAACTATAAGTCACATTTCTGGTTAAAAGTCAAGTTTCCATGGCCATGCCTCCCTGAATAAGCCCAATCTCGTCTGATCTTGGAAGCTAAGCAGGGTCGGGCCTAGTTAGTACTTGGATGGGAGACCATCTAAGAAGCCCGGGTGCTGTAGGCATAAAAAATAAAAAAAATAAGGGATTGTAAGCTGACCAGGTCCTTGCAATCTGTGAGGTCAACCAAGGGTTGCCTCACCTAAAACAAACAAACAAACGATAAAAAAAAACGAAGTTTATAGGGTAAGAGTTAGGCTTGACAGCATTTCCCAATGATGTCCACCTGCCCTATAATGAAATGATTCTGAGGATAATATGTTCCTGAAATGCTATGTGAGATCTGCCCTCATGAAGCTCCACATTACATATCAGCACATAAAAGAAAACACTCAAGCAAAAATATTTGCCAAACTTTGCATAATCAGATTCTTCAAACTTGCCAGGCTAACCACACAACCTCTTTTTCAAAGTTTCTGTTTGTGTCTCTATTAGTTATAGCTCTTTAGTTGCATCAGAAACCTCAGTCGAGCTAGTTTATATAACAAGAATTGGATGTTGGCTTTTGTGATTGGATGTTGGCTTTCGTTGGAGGTTAGGAGGGCCTAAGGTATAGTTAGATCAAGGCCTTGGCTCTATTTCTTAGGAATTCCCCTTGGATTTCTATTTCCTCCTCTGTGTATTTGTCACTTCATTCTCAGTCTGGCTTCCCTCGTGACAACAAAATAGCTGTAGCAGTTCTGGGCATCACATCTGAGTGCGCACTGCACAGATAAAGAGGAACCTTCTCTTCTCTCCATTCTGGACTGGATGTCCTGGCCCTATTTGGACATCTCTGAGCCAATCACTGGGCAAGAGGAATGGGCATCGGCCAATGAGAGCCCACTCTGGAGATGAAATCATAACATCGTCCGCAAAGCACAGGGCAAGGTAGTCTTTCTAGTAACACTCATGCCTTCTACTCCTACCCCATTTTTCTCTGCTGGGAAAACTCATTTCCCATGACATTGGTCATCACAGATATAAAGGAGGAGAAGGGTAGGCCCCTACTAAGCCCTAGGGGTCAATCTTGATTGGTCTAAAGGCCATGTGACCTTATTCATCTTCATTAACAATTGGTTCAGGAATGGCTGTTTGGCTTGGTTCTGGTTAATGAGATGTGAGTGAAAATCTGCTGGGTGGGGGTTACTAGAAAAGCTTTTACCTTTATCATATAAAAGAATAGACCTGGCTGGCATGTCCCTTCACCCCATTATCATTCTTTCATATTCAGGTCTAGAATGAGGACTTGATATCTGTGGCAGGCATCTCAGGAACATGAGGCAACAACTATAAAAACAAATACCGCGGTGCCAGAGATGGCAGAACAGAAAAATGGAGCCTGAGGCCTAGACAGCATAGTTGGGCAGTTGTGCACACCTTGGATTGCTCTCTTAAGTAAAAAGGTAGAAATTGGTATCTGTTTGAGACAAAGGCATTCCTAACTGACATAATACTAAGTCAGTTTTTGCAAACTGGGACTTGTGAATGCAGGGAGACAGCCTCGGAGACACAGCTCACACAGCTTACGTTTCACTGGATCCCAGATACTTTCCGAAACCCGTTATGTCAGAAAACGCTTGTGAGAAAGCAGATTATCCAAGCCTTTGCACCCAGTCCCGCAGTGGGTTGAGTATTCCCTGTACTGAATGGGGCGCCAGAAACCGGGAGCGGCAGGCTACAGAAGGCAACACTTTCTCATCTACACCAGTGCAGTGCATCCCAGGCTTGCTTTGGGCTGATTTCACAGGACTTCAGTGATGCCAACATCAAAGGACATTCTTGAATCTAGATACCAGTTGGGGTTCAGCAAAACCTTCCAGAGCCTTAAACTTATCTTCCTAGTCATCTTACTTCTGGGATCCCTCCTGAGAAAATAACCCAAATAAGAGAAGGAAAAGCCAAGAACATAAACATTTTTATCACAGCCACCTATGCAATAGCCCTACCCACCCCGCCCCACCCCCCAAAAAACCTGGACACGTTTAAATGTCCTCCAACAGGAGAAGAATTAAGAAACTATTTGATGGACTATTGCATAAACATGAAAAATTATGTTTACAAGTGTTATGCTGTTAGTGAGAAACCAGCTGCAACATTTTATGTATATGGTATGATCTCAATTATATCAAAGTTGCGTGGGAAAGAATAAACCAGGAAAAAATACACTGCAACGTTAATAGTGATTGTGCCTGGTTGGGGTTATTATGGGTACTTTGGGGGGAGACTTTTTCCTGCTGTTCTATATTTTTTCATTTTGCCTATCTGTTCTGCTTTTGTAAGCAGAAAGAACAAAATTGACTTTTCTTTTTAAAGCTTCCAGGACCCTCCACTGTGTGAGATCATTGCTGTCCTCTTCCCTCCAGTAAAGCAGATAATCAAGGGCTTCCTAAGCGGGTGACCCGCTTCCGCACTGGGCCAAAAGAAAAACAGCTTCCAAACTTGGCATATTTGATTAATAGCTGAAAATTCTTTCCACCGTCAAAGGAGTGGTGGGAAAAGGGGAAGATCAACACCCTATTTTTAAATGGTGATGTGAGGTCACAGGAACGAAATGCCAAAAGAGGTACACACCATTGCAGGCCGTATGCAAATTAGACACTCCCTGGCTAAGCGAGAATTCTGGGTCTGAGCTCAAACCTGGATTTCTACCTGGATTCCTGGGTCTCACTGGGCTGAGCCAGGAAGAAAGGAGAAAGGGGAAGGAATAGTGATGGCCATTACTCACTGAGTACATACTGAGTGTCTGGCTTGCAAAGCATTTTCACTGCCTGGAGCTCTTCTGACTTTGCCACACCTTGAAGTGGAGGTAAGATCATCCCCACTTTGCAGGTAAGTCAAATAGAGTTCCGAGAGGGAAGTGACCTGCTCAAGATCACAGAGGGATCAGCCAGTGGTGCTTGGGATCAGGCTAGGTTACTGTCCTGTGGATGGGTCCTCAGTGGGGGAGGAGAAGGACAGAGAAGAGAGGTGCAGGCTGCTGGGGCCCGCAAAGCACAAAGGTCCAGAAACCCTGGATGCAATGCCATTAGACATGCAGGTGGGATGCATGCACACACAGACCTTGGTCTCCACCTGACCTTTGCACTCACTGTGCTCTCTGTCTGGAACATTCTCTGTCTCACTATAACTCCCCAGTCAGCTTTCTGCTCCAACTTCACCTTATCCGAGGGGCCTCAACCGACTACCTAGAAGAGCATCCCCTACCCATACCTTCTAGCCCCATCAACTGCACCTTCCCTGCTTGGTTTCTCCTAGTAGCACTTATTACCTCTTCAACTTATTATAAAGTAAGTCCTCACTTAAAGTCATCAGAAAGTTCTTGAAAACTGGGACTTTAAGTGAAACAATGTATAATGAAAGTGATTTTGCCCTAGGCTAATTGATATCAACAAGAATTAAATTCCTATGCATGTTTCTGGTCACGAAAACACCGACTTCTAAATAAAGACCCCAAACACTTCTAATATTAAACACTGAAATAAATGTGAGTTACATACATACATTTAAGAAAGATTAATAAAAACAAGTAAGAAAATTATTTTCCAAACTCCTTGTTCCAGTTCAGGGTCATGGATGGCTGGAGCCTGTCCAGGCAGCTAAGGGTGCAAGGAAGGGACTAACCTCTTTCTTTCTTCTATCACAGGGCACACTCTAGCACACACCCAAGCTCACTCGGACTGGGACAATTCACCTCACGTACACACCTTTGGGACGTGGGAGGAAACCAGAATACCTGGAGAAAACCCTAGCAGACATGGAGAGAATGTTCAAACTCCACACAGACCATGGCCCTGGCCAGCAATCAATTTTCCTTCCTCCTCAGTGTTAAAATGAAACAACATTGAATGAAACGATGGTGTTCTAGGACCTGCTGTTTGTGTATTTGTTTAGGGCAAGGAAGTGTGCTCCGTGAGAGTAGAGAGTTTAGTTTTGGGTTCCCCTCTGTGTTTCTAATACCTGGTCCATGCTTGATGTTGAACACATGTGACAAATGAATTAATGAATAAATAATGAACTAATTCATGAATCTTAACTCCCTCAGGACCTAGTGACACAGCCTTAGCTGATGACCTAATAATAGTAATAGCATAATCATTAACAGTACATCGTTATTACAACTAGCATTTCTGAGCGCTTATTCTACATCCCTTTACTCATTTAATCCCCACACCAGCCATCCGAGGCAGGAAACATAATTACCCCGTTAGACAGCTGCAGAGACTGAGGTTCTGAAAACTCAGATAAAGTTCCCAGAATCAGAGAGGATAACCAGCAGAGCCTGGCCTTGAACCAAGCATTCTAGAACATACTTCCCTCCACATGGCACTCCGGGTAGTTCCACCTAGTGAGAGGGCAGGTACCACATCTGTGTTATTCGCCCCCGTGTTCCCTGTGCCTGGCACCAGGAACTCGCCCTGGATGAGTATTAGTGAAATAAGTCAGGAGTTCTCAAAGTGCAGCTCATGGACCAGCAGCAGCAGCAGCAGCATCTTGTTGAAAATGTTGATTCTCGGGTCCCACTGCGGACCTAGGAATCACACTGATGTGTGCCTAGGGTGTGAGAACCACAGGAATCAACAAATACATGGCCCCAATCTGTTGCCCCAACCGTAAAGCAGGGTGATCGTCCGGTGGGGTCATGAGCACCTGGCATGTCCAGGGTTCAAGCTCTCCTCCCACAAGTGATGGGAGGAAAAGTTTTTGGCTCTAGTTTCAGGCCTTTGATTTCAGCCTCATCTGGCCAAGAAGATGCCAGATTGTCAGAGGGAGCAGGGAGCTGGGAGTGATGGAGTTGGAGCAGGAAGATCTATTATTAATTAGCATGTAACATTGATTAAGAACCCACAGGGCATCGCAGCTGTGAGGAGCTTGGGAGAGCCTCCACTCCTGCCTGGAGGGGAAAGTGATTAGCAACATTATGAAAGGAAATATTCATCCTGTAGCAGCCCTGAGCAAACACCTCCAGGGGTGGGGAAATTTTCTCTCCCAGGGCTCTCTCTTCCTGGAGCAGGGCAGCTGCCTCTACAGCCTGGGGCAGGCTTCTCAGGGCAGAAGGATGGCCCAGCTGACCTCTGACCTGTCTCTTCTACCCAGTTCTAGGGGATAAGAGATGCTCCAGCTTGGCCTCTTGAGACAGCAGTTCAAGGTGCCTGGATCTTTCTGATTTTTAGAGATGGAGAGGCAAACTGGGTTTAGATGTATCAAATTTCCTATTTTTTAAATACGCGGAAGACATTCTGCGTTGGCAAGGTTTTAGCTACTTAGCTGCCATTGTCACATTTAATCCTTTCAACAACCCCATTTCCATCTTCTAGATAATGAAACTAAGGCCCAGAGTGATCGATCATTCACACAGTAAGTTGGTGGAGTAGCTGGGATTCAAGCCCACGTGAGCTTCCCAAGTCCTTGCTTTCTCCACTGGACCACTCAGGTGCCTGCCTCTGTGTCCCCAAACCACCTAAAAATATTCCGGAAAGTCGACAGTTTATTGCCCAACCCAGGCTACACCCATCCAGACTGCGTCTCACACCCAAATGTGACATAGAAACCCCTCGTCGGAAAACACATCTGGGTGTCTGGATTTGAACACCTGGCCACCCCACCGATTCTATGTCTCTAACCCAGAACAAGGTGCCTTGGGCCAGCTCTCCTCTCCCACTGAGCCTACTTCTGACCTTTGTCTTCACATTTCCAAGAGCGTCAAGTGGGACTGACCAATCACCAATCACTTGGCAACGTGGAACTCCAGTTTCTCCACCACTTACTAGCCTGAAGCTTTAAGCAAGACACTACCCTTCTCTGGGACTCGATGTCTTCTCTATGCCAAAGAGGACCGTTTGGACCCAAGAATCAAGTTCCTGACCTCATTGGTTCTATGATCAAGCCACTGACTAAGTCATTCCTAAACTCTGGAGAGAGAAGATGGACTTCGTAGGTGATGATGATGATGGTGATATACCAAGTGCAAGCTAACGGTGTTTTAATGCCGCCTATGAACCAGGCATTTAACGTGGATTATCTTGTTTAATCCTCATGCCAACCCTGGGAAGAAGCTGATATTTATAAGTGCCATTTTATAGAAGAGGAGATTAGGCTCTGAGAGGGAAATGATCCCAGCGCGCACGCTCCGAGCCACCACTCTGATGTCCACCCTGCATCTTCTCCCATGGCACCAAAACATGAGGCTTGTTGGCGCTTTCTAAATTTCTCCATCTGTAAGCCAGGCCATACCAGGTCCCTGCAGGCTGAGCAAGCTGCTGTGTTTCCCAGGAAACCTTCTTGCGTCCTGCAGACTTATTAAGGAGTCCACAAACTTGGGTAAGAGTTTTCAAACTGGAACAGCTGACCACAGGTCCCCAGAGGGGTGGTAAGCTCCCCATCCCTGCAGGTGTGTAAGCTCATGCCAGACAATAAATTTGGGGGAATGTTGTAGCAGGGATTTTAACACCAGGTGGGGAGGCAGGAGGGTGAGCTAAATCAGAGGCTTTCCGGGAGAAAACAGCAGAGAAGAGCCAGATTGCCTGGGTTCAAATCCCACTTCCTTTGTGACCTTGGGCAAGTTACGAAACTTCTCTTTGCTCAGTGCCCTTCCCTTTATAACCAAACTTGTAACAGGACCTATCATGACCTTGTGGTAAGACTCCTCAGGTTAATATGTGTGAAGCATGTAGCAGAGTGTCTTGCAGATGGTAAGTCTATGAAGTGTTAGCTTTTACTTTCAAACTTTGACTTTTTACTTTGGAGTCCCATCTTCCAATCAAAAATTCCATGGATGCATCTATAAGAAATACGTCAAAGAGAAGCTGCCATCTGAGGAGGTGGGTGATGGGGCCACAGGAGCCTTTCTAGATCCATTCCATTCCCAAAGTAGTCTCCACACCACATCAAGGGTCTGCCAAGCCAATGCGCTGAACACAGCTTATGCCACTCCAGAGGCTGGGAAATACTCCATCAAAATCCAGTCTGCTCAGGCTTCTCAAAGCTATGGCATTCAGCTGCCATAGTTCACAGATGGGAGTTTGCTGAGGTCACCAGCCAGTAGAGGGACAAGCTCCCTTAGGAGGGCAGAGGGGCTTCTCCGCCCCTTCCCAGAAAACGAACACACACCGGGACACAGAGGGGCCTCACTGCCCCCTCCCCAATGCAGGGCCTCCCGCTGCAGAAAGCTGGCTTCACAGATCAGCTGTTGCTTACTAGAAAGGCAGTAAGAGGAAGTAGCATTTAGAGAAGGAAAGAAAGATGACAGGAGCCAAGAGAGTGTGTCTAAGCGGAGAGAAATTGAGGCTGAAAGAGGGGGTGGCGCAGTTCAGGTCTTCCAGAGACAGAGGCTCTGCCCAGCACCACATACAAAGCCCGGGAGTGGGAACCTGGAATCGACAAACCCAAAACAGCTCTTAAATTTGCTGCTTCCATAATGAGGCCCACTCCCAGGGAAGGTATGATCACAAGTTGTCTGAGGGGTGATGTCAGAGAGGACTCTGTGTTTCGTCAGGGGATGGCCTGTAGAGACCATCAGGTTCCAGACTTTCATTATAGAGAGGGGACACAAGCCCAGAGATGGGCAGTGGCTTGTCCAAAATCACACAGCAGGTGTAATCACACAGAGGGAAGAGCTGGGGCCACCCCTCAGACATGTTTTCACTGGCAACCAAGCTTTATCCTAGCAACCATCGGGTAGGCACATTCTAAGTCTTCATAAAACAACCCACGGGGAGGGACCAGGGCCCCCATTTTACAGTGGAGGAAACTGAGGCACATCAATGTCACAGAACCTACCTGAGACCACACAGTTGGTACTTGGTAGAGTAGGGTTATACAGCTCCCATCGCGATCATGATTCTGTCAGAAGGGAGAGAACCTTTTTTCTAGAAGTTCAAGCACTAGTTAGCATGAAAGAACTTCAGAGTTTGGGGAACCACTCTAGAGCTGTTGAAACCGTGTGTGGGCAGCTGCTTTTCGCAGAGCCAGTAGTTCCTCTCACACTACCTACAAAAAAATAAATAAATAAAAAACCCCACTAATTTTTCCAGCTTTCTTTTTGGCCAGGGGTAGAATGTGACACTGATCTGCCCAATGAGATTTAGGTTGAAATCCCAGAGACAGCATTCCTCCACGATTCGAAAGCCATTTCCTTTGCACTTATCCTACCCCCTTCTTCTTACATGGAAGAAAGATGAGACACCAGGAATGAGGACAAAGGGCTACACGCTAAAGATGGCAAAGATATTGGCAAGCAGAGCCTGGATCTCCATGGCATCAGTGAGAAACATGTTGGTCCTAGTGGCCTACCCTGGACTTCTTGCCACGTAGGACAACAAGCATCAACCAGGTTATGTCTCAGTAGTAGGGTTTATGTGACTTTTTCTAACGATGGGAAGGAGAGGTGCTCCCTTTGTGGAATCACACTGTTTCCAAGGATCACACTTTCTCCCTTCCTATCTCTCCCCAAATGCGCTAGTATCAGGCTTCTGCCTGGATCAGGGCTCAGAAAAGGCTACTGAGCAATTGCCCCTCAACGACATTGTCACCAGCTACTAGACCAACCAATGTGAACCCATCCGGGAAATGTAAGGAAGGACTGGAAGCCTTGTTCTGAACCTAATGAAAATTCTAGCCTTCCAGGGATCCAGGAAACTGAAACCGAGGCACCACATTCGATGTGACTCACAGTTACCACATGAACTCACCATTCATTTGACTATTAAACAAGTATTTATTGAGGCCAAGTTCCAAGTGCTCACAGGTGAACAAAGCCAACACGGTCCCTGCTGTCAGAGCTCATATCCTAGCAAGGTGGGCAGACTATAAGCAAGTGAGTGGATATATTCCCCTTGATACTTTACAAGGCACTTTACAGTTTATATCACCTAACTTCATCCACTCAATGATCTGCAAAGTTGGGGCCATTTTACAGGCGAAGCAAAGGCATCAAATGGGAACTAAGAAGAGACTTCCCCAAAACCACTCTGCCCAAGACCAACAAGGGTTTGAATCTAGGCTGGTCTGGCTACATTTGCCGTCCCCCGGGAATGCCCTCTTCTGTACACTGCAGCAGTCGAATCAGGTCCTTCTCCTGCCATCGGGATCTGCTGCTCCTGGGGTCCCTGAAACAGCTGTCAGAAACAACAGCCTCAACCCCAAAACAGGCTGAGATGCGGTTTTGCTAGCTACACAACAACCCTCTCGTCAGGCTGTTGGCACCTGATGGTTCTTTAATTATTCATCCTCGCTGAACGCTCAGACCCAGGGCTTCAGCCATGCTTTCCGGAGCTCACTCACTGGGGGAGCCTGGGTAATGAGTCCAGACCTGTCAAGAAGTTTGGAATCTGTCTGCCCACAAAATATTCCCTGGTCCTCCCCATTGGGCATAGGGGCGAATGAAAGTGAGCCAGGATGCTTCAGTGACACCAGGGCCCCGGCTGGGTTTACAGTGTTTATGGTTAAAATGTCTTGGCCTGATTTCCATTTTATTCAGCCCAAGGATCTTTCAGACTTTGAGCTAAGCAGAGTGTTAGGCAAGTTGTGAGGGTCAGTTACCAGTGAGGGGGTGGGGTGGCACTTCTTTAGGGGAACAGGCGGGAAGCAGTGACCCAAAGAAGCCACCTGACAAGATGTTTTTTGTTCAACAGAACCAAATGAACTGACTTAAATCTTGGCTTTGCCCCTTGTTAGCTGTGTGTCCTCAGACAAGTCACTCACCCTTTCTGATCAGGCACCTTAAATATAGGATAGAGATTCAGTCCTCTCATAAATATGCACCAGAAACTCGGGAGACGGAGTGGAAATAGTGGGCAAGTCCCTGCCTTCACAGTGGGGCTTTTCTAACGTTGGAGTTCCTATACTCAAAGTATCATATCCCATGTGTAACAAGGATTCAATACATAGTCATTATTATTACTTTTGTTATTAATGAGAGAATTTAAGCTTTAGACATACATTCTTTTCTAAACTCCATCCTACACAATCATTTTTGCCTCAGCAGAAAAGTATCCCTCTCTCCCGGCCCACCCCCGACACACACAACAGCCATTGGGAGGGAATTTATTTTCTCCTTCAAAGTTGCCGTTGACATTCATTTTTCCTCACCTGTGAGTTTTCTGTCTCATTCGTTTCCCCTGAGTCCTCACCTAGTCTAACTTGCCTTAACCTATCCTGGCACTTAGCAGGACCCAATAAATGCTTTCTTTACCCACTCATTCATTCATCTATTTACTAGACAGACATTTATTAAGTCCTACAGTGTGACAGGGCCTGCTGTGACCGACAGATCAAGTCCTTGCCCTCGTGGAGTTTTTATGCTACAAGGGAAGACAGACAGACAGTACGCTATCTCCCCAAATGTGACGGGTGCTGGCGAGAGTAAGGCAGGAGGGCCATTTGGAATTGGCCTTGATGAGAAAGTGACACTTGAGCAGAGACCTAGGTGGGGTGGGGAAGGGAGCCTCGTGAACTTCTGGGGAAAGTGTGCTCCAGGCAGAGGGAACAGTAGATGCAAAGTTCTGGGGCAGGAAATAGGTTGGCAAGGAAAAGGGGCCCAGGATGCAGCCTGCCCTGGGTTCCCAACCTGCCACTGGAGGCATCTGGCAAAAGCACAAAAACAGGTACCAATGATGCCTGGCAACTTCTCTCGACTCCTAGAATAGGGGTCTACAACTCCTCCCTGAAGAATTGAGACCACAGGAGCCAGAGAGGGAAGGGGGTTTCCTGAGGTCACACAGCCCGCAATGGCTGTGCTAGACCCGATCTCATTTCTCCTAACTACAGGCAGTGTTGTCTCCACCAAACTACTCATTGCCTTCCCAGTGTCAGATGAAAGAGTCCAGGAAGATCCCAGGAGGCCCAGAGGGCCACACAGGTCCAGAGACAGACTGGAGAGAGAAAAACTCAAAGTCTCCCTCCTCCCCCAGCCTGCTTGTCCTCGTGCTCGGAGAACCATGGGAACGGAGAGAGCAGCCCCCATCCTGGCTCTGCATCTGGGAACCATGGTTACGGCTGCCTTTTGACTGGCAGGGGGTCCAGAACGCCTTTGAGCCACCCCTGTTTCCTCGAGGTTGTGTCAGAAGCAGGAGCAAGGGGAAGGAGACAAGCTAGGGTCACCAGCAGCCCAGGATCCCGCTTCATCTCCCCCCACCCCCCAAGCCCATCATCCGGGCCCCTCGCACCACCGCGAAATCCTTTTTAGAGCTCTGAATTAAAAATAAATTTGCAAGCACATAACCAGATGTTACATGGAGAAAAGATAAATAACTCAGCCTGTCAAGGAACTGCCTCATCTCAGTCAACCCTCTCTCTTTCACAAGGTTTTAATTTTTAATTTCACAGCGGTAACTATAGCAACCTGCAAAAATAATATATTCCCAAGCAAAACAACTTTCTTGGCTCTGGCTTGGCATCTCCATGTTCCCTCCTTGCCTTCTCTTTTCCAACTTCCCGCACGTCTGTGCCCAGAGTTGATGAGCGCTCTCAGCTTTGAACTCCCTCATTCATTCATTAATTCATTCACAGACAAGTTTCTCTTGCCCCCCAAATCCACACCACTCCTAAGGTCAGGTTGCAGGATGGTGGACAGTGGGTTCAGAATCAGAGGGATGCCATGCGGTCCTCATCTATTTGGTTCCTAAGTTTTGAATAGATAAGAGCAAGAGTTTGGCTAGCAAGGGGCATCTGGATTCGTTAGAAGACTAATTTGTCCCAGGGACGGTGCTGGGCATTGGGGTGAGAGCTGAAGAGGACTGCGTCCACCTTCAAGGAGTCCACAGTCCTGTGGGATAGTCAGAGGTATAAATAGGTCGTTATAATAAGGTTAGACAAGTCTTGGACAAAAGGGATGAATAATGTACTTTTCGAGACACAAAAGAAGGAAGGAGCTATGGATAGCTAGCGTGGTCTAGGAAGGCTTCAGAGTGGAGGTGACTTCTGAGGTCGGTCTTTCTGGATGAGTAGAAGTATTCTGAGTGACCAAGATAGGAAAGGGCCTGCCAGGCGGGGGAAAGAGCAAGTGCAAAGGCAGAGACACAAGGGACGAGTTAGTAGGGCCCCGGCACAGGGTGAGCAAGGCTTGTGCTCATTGGAATGATGGAAAGGTGGGTGGAGGAGAAACACAGAGCCTGAAATGCTATGCTGGGGACTCCACTTGGAAGCAAAGGGACATCAGCAAAGTCACGGAAGTGGATGAAACGTATTTTTAAAAGGTGACTCTAGTGACAAGTGTGGGGAATGAACTGGAGGGAAGAGAGTAGAGACAGAGCCTGTGGGGAATGCAGGTGAGAGAGGCCTGAAGAAGGAGATGGCAGCAGGGAAGAAGGGGAGTATAGAAGTCCTAGTTTGGGTCTCTAAGAAATAGACCCGGAGCCAAAGATTCAAGTTGATATGGGATGCAATCCCAGGGAGCACTGGTGTGGGGTGGGTGGGGAAGTGAGACAGGGAAAGGAAGGAAGCCAGTGGGGCTGAGTCCTGCTGGGGAGTTCCAGGAGCCATGCCTCAGAGTTGTGCCTCCTGAAGGTAAGGCAGCGGGGGTATTTAAATGCCAAGTGGTGTAGTAATTGGCTGAGCGCCATTCCCGAGAGGCATCCATTATCTGACCCTTGTGACCTTCCATGCAGGCTTGGGAGCAGAGCAGGCTCCAGTGGCCAGAAAAAATCACACAGACTCATGTGTCGGCAGCTGGACACAGGGCCAGTGTGCCCTGAAATAGGAAAGAAAGGCTGAAGGGGTGTGGGAGGAGCTTCAACAGCATCTACCCCAGTGAGGTTCTAGAAGATAGTGAGTGGGCATTATGGGAGATCCTGGAATCTGAGTGGACAGGAGGACACACTGGCACATGCAGACCAGTACAGGGGAGAGGGCAACATGCCCCAAGTAAGGACGGACCCAAGGCCATCCTGAATCCAGGCTGGCAAAGGCTGGCAGCAGGCCCCAGTACAGTCCCCAGGGCACAGTATGGGGTAGGTAGGATGAACCTTCTTCTCAAATGGAAAGTCTGGGGAAAACAACAACAACAACAACAACAACAACAACAAATGGAGAATTTTGTCTCAGGCAAGCAGAACTGTCCTCTCAGGCCCTGATTAAAACTAGAAAATGACAAAAAAAAATGTGTCAAGTGGGAAAACGCACATGCAAGGACGTGTTCATGCAGGGATGGGGCACAGAGGCGTGACCTTGGGCACATGACTTCTCCCTGGCCTCAGTTTGCTCATCTGTAATAAGATGTGATTTATAAAAATGCCTACTGCATAGGCTTGTGTGAGGAGGTAATTAGATGATACATTGTGATGCCTAAATTTAATAAATATTTTACTGTTATTGCAGTTATTTTCAACAATATTTTTGAACATGACATTCATGCTAGGCCCCAGGGACACAGCGGTCATCAAACAGACATGGTTCTTGCCTCTGCCCTTGTGCTGCCTGCAGCCTGTGGACATGCTGAAATGCTTTATATAGAATGTTAAAGAGAGCAGAATAGGAAATTGTGCATAAAGCATGTTTCTAATTTTGTTTAAACACACACACTCACAAAGGCCCGAAGGATATATACCAACATGGAATGATAGTTAACACTAGATGGTGGAATTAAAAGTGGCGTGTTTGAACAATTCCTTTTATTTTTTTTCTTTTACTATTTCACAGTAAATTATATTATTTGAACAGTCATTTTCCAAAAACAACGGGAAACCAACATACTTCTTTCTATGGCTTCCTGCCCCTCACGAATTTTATCTGCTTCCTCAGGAAGCAGGCGCTCCCCCTTTTAAGGGCTGCTCATTGGTACTTCCCGAGGTCCAAGTGCATTTCACTGTTGGGAAGGGGATGAGGACCCTCCATGAAAGCAGAGATCCGGGGCTGACCAATCAGTGAAGAGGAGAGCTGATCCCCCTGTCAGCCTGTCTGTGCAGATGAGCTCTGCCCCTGGGGTCCGAGGATGGTGGTCTGTGCTTGTCCATCGACCTGGGCCTGGGGAGGCACATCTGTCCAGTTCTGAAGACCGGTTCCAGCAGTTCCACCTGCCTCCACACTCAAGCTGCATGATCGACATGGCTTTACCTATAAACCGACATTTGTTCTTCATTTCTTGACTTCTGGGTCCCCTACTGCTTCTAAACTTAAGCTGGAGAGAAAGAAAAGTTATGTTAAAATCACAAGGTCCACGCCTCAATCCTAGAACCTGGCTACTAATAAAGATATTAGCCACCGATTTTTCTCTGGTTTCCTATCCCCTTTGACATCTAGAGTAGTGCGATATGCCCAATGCTCTTGGAAATTCTTGGAAGGCCCCCTGTGGCAGACTTGATGATATTACCTGAGTCTGTTTTGGGGAAATAGCGCCTCTCCCACACCACCTGGGCTTCACAGGCTTCCAGCAAGACCATGCTAACAAGGGTGGTCATGGGTCCCATGTGGGACCAAAGCAATTTTGGGGGATTGATATATAGACATATACGTGCATATATGACTTGTAGGAGAAAGAGGCCTCTGTCCTCTCCACCTTGCTGGTCTCAGGCATGTGACTCTGCGCCCACCTCTTGGTGACCATCTTCCCTACCACATACTGAGAGCCTACTAGTAGGATAAAGCTAAACAGAAGAAATGACTTTGCTGAATCCTTCTGTCCAGCCATTTCTGAACCTGCCTTTTCTGACCAGAACCAACCCATTCCCTTTTTTCCTTAAGTGAGTTAGAGTTGGGTTTTTGTTCATTGAAGCCAAAAGAATCCTGACTCGCATACTAAAGTAGAAGGACACCTGTTGGTTAGAAGTGTGTGGCCACCCAAATAATGCCCCCTTCCTAAGTACCCTCGTTGTTTAGAGAAATTGTCTCTCCCCCATTGAAAATATCTGGATGAATTTTGGGGTGCTGACGACTACTCCCTCCTTCACTCTTAAGTCCCTAACTGGATCCCCAAACTCACCAGATGAGTTGGTCGTGAGTCCCTTCCAGGTCCATAAAGCCTCCCACAAGGTCCTCCATGGCCTACCCTTTCTCTCCTCCAATGAGGGATACTGAAGATCCAGAAAAGAACCCCAGACCCCAAAGGATATCAGAGCCACTGGATGAAAGGGCCTGTATCTCTGAATGACTGTGAGGAGCTGACCCACATAGGACTGTGACTCAGTGACAAATAAACAAGATTGTGTCAAGACCCTGAGATTAGGAGAATGTTTGTTACAGCAGCTGCCCTACCCTTAGTAGCACAAAAGGGTAGCACTTTGAAGAGCTCCCCAAGAGTTATGATCCTGCAGGGGTCTCAGAGCTTTGCGCTAGAGCATGTCTATCTACTGAGCTCCTATTCTGCGCTTCGCAGAGCCCCGCCGCATTTCTCTTCATTCTGCTCTGCCCACAATTGTTTCCTTTCTCATCTGTCTGTCTGCTTCACTATAACATCCCGAAGAGCCAGGTCTTCATCTGTGTTCTTCCTCTATACCTTGTTCCCGGTGTTTAGTTTACTGCCAGGCACACAGTAAGTACTAAATAAATATTGATCCTTTGCCTTTGCAAAATGACCAAATGCACAAAATTTTGTTATGATGCTTAAGCAAGCTTCCAATTGTGATGTCATGTGACACACAGAAGGTCCTCAGCACATACCCCCAGAGTAAAAAGGAGCTAAATGAAGGCACCTTTGATCTAGGAAAGCCTTTCAGAAGGAGGGCAGATTTTAGCCAGGACTTATCCTACCTCAAAGCCTCCAGAGCCGAGCCGGTTCTCTCTGGCCCTAGGCTCCATGCAGGGGGTGGAGCCCAGCGTAACAGCAACAGGGAAGGGGACCCGCTGCTTCTCAGAGGGAATCCCAGCCCCAGGGAGTTTGGACTTTGGTAGGGATAAGAAAATCACATTCTGAAGGCTTTTGCTTCTCACTCTTGTCTGGTTCTAGAGGTGAGTGTGGGATGTTGATATGCTTCTGGATTAAAGCTTCTTTTTCCGCAGCTTGAAATCTCATCTCAGGAAAGGTTAACTCCTTGCATCCAGTCCTAAATGATGGCTCCAGGGATTTAGCCCCAGACTCCTAGAATAATGATGTGCAAACTGCATCCCTGGGATGGGGGTGGTGGGGGTGTCCAAGCAGTATGTGTAGTGCTTACTGGCTTGAGATCTGGAGCCAGAATGCCTGAGTTCAAATCCTGGCTCTGGCTACTTAATAGCTATAAGACTTTGGACTACGTATTTAGCTCATCTGAGCCTCAGTTTTCTCACCTATAAAGTGGGTTGATAATGGTAACCAACTAGAGGCCTGCTGGGAAGATTAAATGACTTAACACAGGTCGGATACATGACATCCTTGTGACCACTGAGCCTTTCTCTGGTGGTGATGGACAGTGTGAGTTTTGCATATTTACTCTTATACCATGTGGGCCAATTAAAAGCCCTGATGTTCACGAACCCTGTGATTGCACTATGCTGCATTTTACGTGATTGGATCTTTAGGATTCCCTTACTATGTCCCAGCAGCTGCACAGTAAGTCCTTCCTTTCTCCAGGGAAGCTGGGGACCCACCTTACTTGTTTTGTGAACTTGGGTAAGCTCCTTGCCTTCTCTGAACCTCATTTTCCTCATCAGCAAAATAGAGAAAATTACCAGCAGAAGGATGATGATGATAAAATGAGATCATTGTTGCTATTTGTACTCATTCAATATTTGCTTATATTGGGCACCTACTATGTGATACGTATATAGCAGTGACCAAAACAGATAAAATCTCATTCCTGATTGAGTTGGCATCACTGTGGCAGCCATACACAAAACAAGTAAGTAAAATATATAGTCATTAGATGGTGATAAGTGCTGTAGAAAGAAGTAAGTAAACCAAGAAAGGAAATATGGAATGGGGAGTGCAATTTAAAAAACGATGGTCAGAGAAAAGCTTCTCTTACAAAGAATATGGCAAGGTAAGGGGGTCACAGAGATATCTCAGAAAAGAATTCTGAAGGCACAAGGGCCACAAGGGTGCCTGGCATGTTCCAGAACATGTGGCTGGAGCCACGTGAGCAAAGGGAGACTGGCTGGGGGTAGAAGAGGAGCAGCAGCGGTCCGCAGGGCAAGGCCTTGCAGGCCACCATAAGGACTTAGGCTTTTTTCTGCAAGCAATGAGGAGCCACAGGAGTGTTCTGAGCAGAGGAGGGCGTGACCTCACTTTAATTTTCCCGACAGAGCGTAACCTGGTGACAAAATGAGATTGCAGCAGTCTCTTCCACTCCACAGGAGAATGCTTGGAGGGGCTCATGGGCCCTGCCGCCTTGGCTGACTCTTTCTGCTCACTCTGCCCTCCAGCTGGCACGCCCCACTCCCAGGCCGAGGGCTCCCGTCCCCATTCCCTCCTCCAGTCCCTGCCTGTTTCTGGTCTAGTCTACATCACCCTGTTCTGGGAAGCCAGTCCAGAGCCTTCACCTGCCCTTTATCCCTCCCTTCCCAGAGAACCAAGAGTCAAGATCAAGGGACACAGATCTGGGCACCCAAGTCCAGGTTCAAAATCTCTCTACCTAGAATCTCTATGCCTGAATGTTCTTCATCTATAAAATGGGGGTAATAATAATAGACTCAAACCCACACAGTAAGTGAAATCCTAAAGATCCAATCACGTGACATGCAGCATAGTCCCATTACAGGGTTAGTGGATTTCAGGGCTTTCGGCTGGGCTGCGCTGACGCCAGAGTAAAGACGTGAAACACACTGCCCACCAGCACTGGAGAAAGGCCCCATGGGCACAGGCTCATTTGCTAAGCTCCCCACCTCACTTCCCACTCATCCTAAGACCGTCCACATTTCAGAACAGATGCTGGACCAAGACTGGCTGCTCATCGCTACCCACCTGTGGAGAGGGTAATCATAGCGGAAACATCTTTGGGAGTGCGCCTGGCACGATCCGTCAATGCCAGCGGCTGCCACAGCACCCATCACACAGGGAAGGCCTCCTCCTTCCTTGGCCTTTTCGTAAACCTTTGAGATAGGTTTTATTAGTATGTCCAAACTGCAGGTTGGGAAACTGAGGCACAGAAAAGTTAAGTAGCTTGCCTAGAGTCACTCAGGGAGTAAGGGATGGAGCCAAGATTTGGTCCTAGGTCTGAGTCCGCCTTCTGTCTGCCCAGTGGGGAAGGGAAAACAGGCCACCAGTCTGCAGTTCTCTGTGGCCTATGCCTCCAAGACTCCAGGTGGAACCCTAACCCCAGCCTGGGCTGTCAGGGTCCGCTCTGGGGACCGAGGTGAGCTCTGCTGCCCCTTGGAGCTAAAGCCTGCCTCTCCACCTGGCTTCTCCTCTCGCCATAGTAGTCTCCCACTTAAGTGGTAACCTAGTTTGGTGGTTGGAGCCATGACCTCTTCCAAAGCTAGGCACCAGGCCTCAAAGCCGGGTTCTGCCCCTTTGTTCTCCATGCCTCAGTTTCTTCATCCAGAAAACGAGAGCGGAAAGACCTATCTCATCAGGCTGTTGTGAGGACCAAAGTGAGGGGCTGCATTTAGAGAGACAGGCAGGTACAGTCTACAAAGCTCACTCTGGTCCTGCCTCTCTTAGCTCCTTCTCGTCGTTTTGCAGACTTCTCCTCACACATCTCTTTCGACCTTGTTTCTCTCACTTGCTCTCTGCCTTCTCTTCCGAGGCATATCTGTCTTGCTTTGAAAAGCTTCTCTTTGTCACTTTCCTCTCTTTCTTGCTCCCTTCTGGGTCCTAAATCCTGGCTCTGTGTTTAAGCATACGCTTAAACAGAGTACAGAGTGGATACTCTCCAACTTTACTCTCTAGAAAATCCTCCTGGGGAGTTCACCAAATGCGTATTCCTGGCCCCACTGCAGAGATCCTGATTCCACAGGTCCGGGATAGGGTCAGAGAAGCTGCATCTTAACCAGCACCCTCTCCCCACCTCCCAGGTAAGACAGGATCTCTCTTGTGCTATACTTTGAGAAGCACTTTATTGTACTCAGTTTCCTCGTCTATAAAATGGGAGCAAACAGAACTCACCTCCGAAAGAGGAAAAGATGAAATAATTTGTCTAGAAAACAATACATGCATCATTTTTCAAAATCCTCTTGGCTTTTGCATTATTTCTCTTCTCTCTATCTTCCCCATTTTCCGTTTCTTATGTTTTCTTCTTTTTTCCTTTCTCCTCCCTCTCCACCCTCTACCTGGAAGTGAACCCAACCCAAAGAGATGAAAGAATTGGAAAAGACTGGATCTTTGCTAAGACTGGGGCCCCCAAGATGGTCCAAATAGCCTGTCACCTCCTCTGAGCCTCACACCCCAGCTGTCCCCCAAGTCAGAGCGTTTCCCACTCCTGTAAACCCACAGCAGCAAAGCCCAGGGAAGACGGGGTTTCCGTGGTGTAGGAATGGCCCTGCTGCTATGGAAACCAATGCTTAGGAACCTCTCAGAGCTGATCCATTGTGGGGAGCAGCCCAGCTTTGGGGGAGGGGGAGAAGCCAAACTCTTGAGCCTTAAACTTTGCCCTCCCATTACCTGCCGTGTGATGCCGGGCAAGTCACTTAACCTCTCTGAGCCCTCTCTCCCGCCCCAGCCTGGGAGCTGCAGCTCCCATTACCAGTGGGTAATAACAGCCGCCAGTGACGGACCGCTGCGCTAAGGCTTTCAAGCCTGAAGACACGCCAAATTGCCATTTGCTTTCATTACTGTGGGCTCGGAATATTCTAGTGCCAGCTTGCTGTGCGACCCCGTGCCACCTGAGGGCCACTAAATGATTTCCACGATAGAATTCCCTCTCGAAGAGGCACGGGGTCCACTCTGAGTCACCCTTGAACACTCACACACGCACCAGCCACTGAGCTGAGCGGCCGAACAGCCCCTGACCCCACCGAGACACTCTCACGCTGTAGTTCCTCTGCGAGGAGGAGAAGGAGAAGTGAGCAGGAGGGCTGAGTGGTGACTCCGCCTGCAGCTGCTGCAGCAGCACCGGTAGCCAGGGGAGTTCTCTGCCTCTGTGCTCCCTCCTTGGTGCCTCCAGGGCCCCCTGGGCTCCTTGGGCCTCCAGGACCACGTCTGGGTTGATCAGCCTAAGCTGTCCCACTGCTCCATGGCTTCACCCACCTCAACTTGGTCCCCACAAGGGGCTGGGAACTGCTTGCCACACACTCCCAAGAAGCTTCAGGTGAAGGCTTCACCCTCTCTGTGCTTTAGCTTTCTCATTCGCTGAGACACACACCATGCTCATGTACATTCCCAAACACACATGCCAGGATACACGGCACACTCCCCCACACACCACGGTGAAGGACGAGCCCTCGTCCCGTGGACCTGGCTGTGCATCCCCCTGAACAAGCCGTGCATGTTTGCACCTCCTACCTTTGCTCATGCAGTTACCTCGCCCTGGAATCCATTCCCACATGTTCCCCCCAAAACTCTCTGGGATCCCCTGCACCTCACCACTCCTCAATAATCGATCTAATTTCCTGGTGGGCACTGACTTGCCCAAGATCACACAAGAAGTTTGGGCTGAAGAGCCTGAGTTAGAACCTAGGTCTTGAAGGGGGCAGGGGCGGGGGTATGGGGGACAGTGAGTCCAGCTGCTCCAAAGAGCATGCATGCATTCATTCAGCCAGCCAGGCGTCTGTTTGTTTGTTTTCCCAACAAACACTTATTACACCCCAGGCAGGCTGCTCAGTGCTGGGGACCCAGCCATGAACAAGACCAGCCGAGAATGAGAGTACACAACCCAGAGAAGCAGACAGATGCTAAACAAGTAATTACAAGCGTGATGGATGCCACAGAGGAAAAGTGGAGAGAGCCCTGGGAGGGGACAGGAAGGGGCTGCCAAACTCTCCCATTTGTACAGGTTTTATAGCAGCCTTGCCCAAGGAGGGTGTCCTAGTCCCCTACATCACGCCCCCAACCCCTGGGAAGCCCCATTCAACCCCCAGGCCTGCAGACGACCAGGGTATGCGAACTCCTGAACACAAGCCCAGGGAAGGCCACTCTGAGGTGTGAGGACCACAGCTTAAGAGGCCTGCAAGGGTTGGGGATGAGCCCTTGCCAGGCCTTTCAGGTAAAGAGAATTAGCCCCAGTTTACAGGTAAGCAAACCAAGGCCCAGAAAAGTCCAGTGACTAGTGAATGCAGAGCAGGACGAAGAACACAGTTTTGCTGGACTCTAAATCTCCAAAAAGGTCCTCAGAGATGGCCCCGCTCCTGGGTGCCCAGCACACAGCCCCACTAAACGTGGAAGGAAAAAATAATAACCAGCACCCAGTGAGCTCAGGGTTGCTGGTTACAAGGTGCCACGTGTACTTCATAACTGAGCACATTAGTGACACAGCGATAAGAGGGTCTGGCATCAGAATGAGTGGGGGTCTGGCTAAATGCATCTGTTCATCAGCTGAGCGGTCTCAGGCAAGTTGTCTAACCTCTCTGAGCTCAGTAAGATGGGGATGATGGTGTGACCACCACCAGGGTGGTTGTGAGGAGTTCCAGCCCTCTGGCCTGTTACCTTACCTCTCCGCCATCCCTCCATGCCAACTGCACTGGCCTCCAGTCTCTTCTCAAACATGCCAGGTCTCTCCCTGCTCCGCAGCTTTGCGCAAGTCGTTTTCTCTGCCTGAACACTTTTCCTCCAGACGTCCACATGCCTCTCTCACTTCATTGCACCCTTTGCATCTCTGCTCAAGTATTACCTTTTCAGAGAGACCATCGACCTGGCAAAACCATCCCTCCACCCCCAGCAACCATCACCTTGTGTCCCCTCATCCTGCTTTATTTTTTTCTTTTTACCTGTCTCCAGATCTTACTCCCATCTCCCTGCACCAGAATGAAGGCTACACGAGGGCGCTTTATTTTGTTCACTGTTGTTTCCCCAGACAAGGCACTTGACTGGGGCCACTCAAGCAGACAGGCCTACTGTATCCCTGTGGCTGTGCAGTCCCCAGGCAGCCCACTGGAGGTGTCTTGGTGGGGAGGGGGCTGGTTCTAAGCATTTTCCCTTAGCCTGGCTGACGGTAAGGCTTAGGCTGTGCACATTTCCTGTGCCACAAACCTGCTCAGGCCTTGTCTTTGACAGATAAAATTCTGGAGAGAGGGTCAGTGAATGTCCCTGGTCCTTCCCTGAGTGCCCTGGGACTGGCAGGCAGTGGGAAACAAGACCCAGGCTTGGCAGGGGCTTGGAAAGGGCGCAGTGCCAAGGGGCAAGGCCCTGCCAACCTCCCTCCCCCAAACAGTGACGGATTGTCTCAGCAACTCCCAAGTTCCCTGAAGACCTCTCAGCAGCCACTCTCTTGCAGGGACTCCCACTCTCAAAGGGGCTGGCAGCCTGGCTGCTTCCGGCCACGACAGGGCATGGTGGTCCCAGCCTCACAGAAGGCCCTGGGACTTCCGGGCCTGTTGGGAACTCACAGCCTGGTGCTTGGCGGGAGCAGGCGAGGACAGATCCTGGGGGCTGCCTGCCCTCTCGGCATTTGTATGCAGGTGCAGGCCCCGAACATGAGCTAGAATCCATCACCAGAAAATAAAACACTCAGGGAGAGCAGGCCTCACAAGACAAATGGCTGAAGGCCGAGGGTAACAGCCACCCTTGCTTGCTGAGCCTTCGCTATGTCTCACTCTCAGAGACGTCTCCGAGTGGGGATTCACACAACCCTCACAACAGGGAACTTGGGAATTCTTTCCTTCTCAGAGAGGGGAAGTCATTTGCCCAGAAAAGGGAAGTTGGACACACAGGCCTCCTGGCCCCAGAGGCAGGGCCTCAACTGCTTTGCCGCAACCCCAAACTTCCTTGCTGGGGCAGCCAATGGGGGTGAGGAGGGGCTGGTCATCGGAGTCAGGTTCCCATGGCAAAGTCCTCCTTTGTTACCCCCTGAGCTGTGGGTATGAGTCTGGCCTCAGACCACCAGTATCTGAATAAGATGCAGAAAGCTTCCTAGAAAGTTCATTCCTAGGCCCACCCTGGACCTACTGGGGCTGGCTAATCTGCCTTTTTCACCCCATCCTGGTTGATTCTGATGCTCACCTGAGTTAGAGAACTACTGGTTTAGGGACAAGTCTGACCTAGACAGAACTAGATCTTTCTTTGTTAGGCAAATAGACCTTGTAAGACCTGCCTATGGGGGATCTGGAGATAATAAGAACTACTGTTTCTTGGTCATATACTATGTGGTAGGTCTTCTTCTTCTAAGTGCTTTATGCTCATTTCATCCTCAAAACAATCCAACAGTGGAGATAATATAATTATTTTGCCCATTTCACAGATGAGAAAGCTGAGGCACAGGGAGTTTAAGTTCCTTTGTACAAGGTTGCACAGCTAGAAAGAAACAGAGCTGGGATTGGAACCCAGGTCCATTCAGGTGACTGTTCCAGAGCCTGCCCTCTTACCACTAAGCTTAAGTCACGGTCCTATCTCCATCTACCCACCCCACCCCTATCCTGGAGCCCTCAGTCTAGTGGGAAAGGAAGCAGCATACATGCCTGTGAAGTTCACGGGGATGTTCACTAAGGGAGGGGCATGCCTGGGTGAGGAAGCACCAGAAAGGGACCAGTGTTCCCAAAGGAGGAGCTGGCTGGAAAAGCCTCCTTAAAGGAGGCCCTGGAGAGTTGGGCTCTGACAGATGAACAGGAGTTTTCCAGGCGGACACTTGGAGGCATGTTCAGAGAATTGTCACATGACAGCCACACAGGGCTAGGGGAGTATGTGGTGACTTAGAAAGGCTTAAAATCCTGGCTGAGGAGTCAGATGGCAGAGGTGCCACTGAAAGGTGGATGATTCTGTCCTTGCATTTGGAAAGCCCAGCCTGTGGCATAGAAAGGCTGAGTTGGAGGTGGAAGGACTGGAGGCAGAAAGATCCACGGTTCAGGTGGCAGGCAAAGCAGAGCTAGAGTAGCCACAGTGAAGATGGGGGTGGTCAGGACTGATGGGAGAAACACTTGTGAGACAGACCAGATGGGACTGAAGCCAGGTGGCTACGGAGATGAAGGAAGAAGAAAGCAGGCACATGGGATGTGAAAATTCTGGAAACTTGGAGAACAAAGGCACAGAAGAAGAGAGCAAGTGGGGGAGACGGTGAGTTTGTTTGCAGGCACTGTGAGTCTGAGGCCCATGGGCTTCCAGGAGGTGTGTCCAAGATGTCAGAGAGACTTGGATGGGAGTTATCAGGGTAGAGCAGAGCTTCAAGTCTGAGGATGGGTGAGGTCACCCTCTGAGAAGTGAAGTGAGATGGGGAGGCCCCTCGAGTTGTAGCCTCCCAGCCATTGCCCACATCAGGTGTCCTGCCTTAACCAGACCTCTCTCCTACCTACTGCCACACCCAATGTCTCCTCCCTGCATCCTCAACTGGGAAGGAAGGGAAGGTGCCACCCTCTGTCCTGCCGTCCTCTGAGGCTCAAATGATCACTTGAGGGAAGTCCATCTTCTCTCTGAGTGACCCTAGCACCTTCTGAGTGCCCTGGACATGCTTGAGGCACCAAACGTGAACTAGGCCAAGCGTGTTTTGGCGCTGTGAGGTCACAGGATGGAATCTTCCAAGAGGGCAAGATTTGGAAACTCTCTTACCTCCACCGTACCCCCACAATCACACATCCACCTTCCTGCAAGCGAGGGCAGAGTTCCACTTACCACCAACGTGGCTGTGAGCAAATCACCACCCTCCCCATCTTCACCTGTAAAGGGAAACGCTAATATGTAACAAATAGAGAAATGGAGTCTAAAGGGATCGCATGGATGAAGCCTTAGGAATGCATAGGGGATGGGTCAAGCTACTGGACCCCTATTTGAGGGCAACACAGATGTCCATCTCCAAGTCTGCACAATGAGGCTCAGAATTGGACATAATCATGTGAAAATTAAATAAGCAAAAGGTCTGCACACAGTGTGTCTGCTATAAGGTGGCTGAAACAAGGATTGGTGCCTTCCTGGGCCCAAGGACTGTAGGAACAGCTTGGGGGAGGTGCGGGAGGCGGGGTTGCCCCTGGCTGGATAGAGCCTGGATTGAGAGGCGGCCAGGTCTCACGGAGATCTGAGCTGTGGACTGGCTCTGGCAACAAAGGGTATTTGCATCAGATAATGGGTAAAGTGTCTTGTTATTCTATTAACTTGTGTAGCAATGACTGCAGCAGAGAGAGCTGAGCGTTGGAAACCCTTAGTGTGGCAGAGGCTGAGATTCCTGACCAGCAGCCAGACCGGGGGCTTCTAGGGGACTTGGCAGCCTAAGCAGGGGGGTGGCCTTTGGGTGAGGGGATGTGGGTGAAGCTGGGCTTCATCCTAGATGTCAACCCCCAGCCTCAAGGCAGGAGACCCAGGTGGGAGCAAAATCAAGAAGCACATCCCTGGTACTATTGTGTTAGCAGTCACTGTTTCAGGAAGAGGGAACAGCAAGCACAGAGGCCCGAGCTAGACTTGACCAGCACATTGGGGACAGAAAGGTGGCCAGTGTGGCTGCAGCAGAGTGGCTAGTGAGGATGGTACACTCTCAGGATGGAGAACATGAAGGGACCAGGCAGAGAGAGCAGCGCTGGCTGTAAGATTTCGGTTTGTTTTTAAGTGTCATGGCAGCCCCCCTGAGGTTCAAAAGCAGGGGAAGGACATGAACTGATTTATATTGTTCCAAGGCCAGGCCTCCTGGCTGCTGGTTGGGGACTGCAGGGTCGAGGGTGGGAGCACAAGAGCTGAGGTTAGTGCAATGTCCAGGTGTGAACAGATGGTGGTCACTGAGGCTAGTCCTGGGGACCATAGAAAGAAGCAAATGGACTGGAACTGAACTTTAAAGGTGCTGTTGACAGAACTTGAGAATGGATAATGAGGTGAGGGGAAAAGAGAGGAGGATGACAAGGATTAAATGAGATTATGGATGTGGGTAAAGGGTTTATTTCGCACGGCACCTTGCACATGCTTGATAAACACGGCCCGTCATAAGAGCAGAGCATTATGCATCCAGGCCAGCCTACCAGGATCAGCCCTGAAGGTCATGCAGGGCAGCCTTTCTGCTCTCGGTTCCCTGGGCTGGGCCAGATGCCCCCCAAGGAGAATAGAGGACTCTCCACACTGGAAGGGGTTAGGCGGTCATGCTGTTCGATGCATGCAGAGATGCATGAGCACCAGACAGGGACTTACCCAATGTCACTGGGCTTGTTAGAAGCGGCGTGAGAGCCAGAAACCAAGTCTCCTGATTCTTTAAAATCCTCTTTGGGATGAGGAAAGTCTGATTTCCTAGGTGGGAATTCCAGTAGCACCTTTTTCCAGCATCTGCTGAGAAACTGGCTCTGAAGTCTACCTCCTGGCCTTTCTCTGGACCCCAAGGCTCTAGCGGTACCAACAGTCCAAACTCATGACCTTTGCACTTGCCCTTCCCTCCTCCTGAACCTTCCCATGACTGTTCCTTACCCTCTTGCCCCAGCAATCCTGCAGAGGTCAGCATTCAGAGCTGACCCAGGCTTCCTGGAACCTGCAGGATTTACCAGCGCTAGGCAACCACTTAGGCGACTCTGGGGCTCAGGTCATTACTATTGCCTCATCTCCTTCCACAGCTGATTTGGAAGGATTCCCAGCCCTATGGCTTCCAGTATCCACTTCATGGCACTGCAGGCCCCACATGAACAGATCCCGGCTCCTGGGGGCCAAGCCATACAGGATAGACCCACCTTTCCTGCTGGGACACAGCCCAGGTGGAATGTCCCTGTCTTCCTTCTCGTCCAGCTCGGATGTGAGTCAGGGAAGGTCCCACTGACATTTTTCCTCTCTCCTCCTCCTCAGACCACAAGGACATGAGCAGTCATAGCCTAATGTGGCGGGGAGCAGAGGTGGAGCCAGCTGAAGCCAAGCCCAACCCTCCTTGCCTGGTAAGGCCACCCAGGAGCCTCAAGCCAGTGGGGATTCCTTCCTCCTGTCTCTGGGGCTCTAGCCTTACACTGGCCTCAGACTCAGGATATGGGTTTTATACTTAACCCCAGTGTGGTCCCTGCCACACTCAGGGCCAAGTTCAGACAAGAGGCAATCAGGGGCTTAAGTGGCTGCCAGAGAAGGCTAGCTGCCTGGTTATTAAATATTAACAGGCAAGAGCCTGGGAACGTATAATTGCAAATGAGACTTTGAAGCAGATGTTGCCAACAGCTTGGACCAACGCTCACAGTTGCAATCAACAGGGGATTTCAAATCCCCAAGCCCAGCTGTTGGCAACTGCGCTGCATTTACTGGACACCTGCTGGGTGCCAAGCTCTGAACTGGATGCTGCGGGTACAAAGATTGCCCAGACATGGTCTCAACTACAAGGGCTTCCTGGTTTGGTAAAGAAGACAGACAAGTTAAGCAAAGACCCATGGCCTAGGGTGGTAAGTTCTGGGCCCAAGATAACCCTAGGGGCAGTGTGGGACCCAGGGAAACATCTGGAAGGGGTTGCAGAGTAAAAGCTTCAGAAGGGAAATCTTGAAGGATACATTCAATCACTTCATCATTCAACAAAACACTTGTTAAATACCTACTATGCGCTGAACATTGATGTAGATTCTGGGAAATAAAGTATTAAGTCAAACTCTTTCTCTCATGGCACTTAACAATTGAGCAAGAGCTTACATTCCACAGGTGGACAAGAGTTTGGACCATGAAGAAGAGACAGAGAAAAAAAGCCCATGCGAAGATTTGGAAGCAGAAAGAAGTAAAATATATGGAGGGTGAGTAGGGAATTCAATGAGACTGGACATGTGTGGGAGGGAGGGATGGGATGGCTAGTAGCCAAAGCCTAAAAAGCTGCCACACTGAAGAGTTTGTGTGATCCTTGGCAGAAGACAAAGTACAGTGCAGTGACTTCCCTCAGGGACGTCCGTGGCTCCCAGGATCCCTGGGATCTGCCTGGTCTGGCCTTTTCAGTTGCCATCCTGAGAAGCCACGATGGAAGGAAACACCCATTGGACATCCTAGGGGAGGTGGCTGCCTGGTTAGCCATCCGCCCCAGCCCAGGCTGGGTTACTAAACCTCCTCTGCTGAGGGCCTCAGAGGAGCCCCACCCCTTTGTTTTCCTCACACCTGCAGCCTGAAAGGCTGAAAACATATCCTGAGAACACAGGCGCCTTTGTCTCGGCCCCTGCAGAAGGTAGAGAGGGTAATATGAGAGCTCAGACCGCTCAGGAGACAAGTCCTTGCCAAAGGAAGATTCAACATCCCCCAGAATGTCCAAGCTGACTAGGCCGCCCTCTGCACTGCCCTGCCTGACCTGGAGTATGGGATGAACTTTCAAGGTCATTCCCTAGGCATTTCTGTACAAAGACAGGAAAGAGAAAGGGGAGGGTAAGAGGAACTGCATTTGAAGATGCTAAGCATGCGGGAGGATTTGAGTTCTTGGATATAGTTTCACGAATCTAGAATTACATGAGACTGAGATTCCAGAATTCTCTAGATCTAAAATTCTAAGATTCTAGAATGCTGTGATTCTAAGACTAGCTTAGGAAAACATCACAGTCATCATCATGTCCTCTTTATAAGATTCATGCTTCTGAAGAGAACCTCACACCCTAACTCCAAAGCCAAGCAGGCTGCTTTTCTCCTTTCCGCCTCTAAATTGTCTTCTTGCTTCTCGGTGTCTGCTCATCTACACCCGCCCGCCCCCCCCCCCCCCCTGCAACAATCCCTCCTCCAAGCCTGGCAGCCACACATTTGCCATCTGCATATAACCCAGTGATTAGCACAGCCGAGCAGAGAGGAGGGGTGGGGATGGAGCACTTGCTGCCTGCCAGTCAGACGGCCTTAAGTCGACCAGGCTGCAAGGAGTCACACCCAACGCCCCAAAAGGGCTGAGCAGGGAGAGACACATTCATGCAAACCACACACATACACACACACACACACACACACACACACACACACACACACAATGAAATGCACAAAGAAAGGCGCCAGGCACACAGACATACAGACACAAAGAGAGACAGGCACACCACACATGGACATCTGTAAACAGAATACACTCACACACGTGTCAACAAACCAGATACAGGCAGACACACAACCCCACATACAGGGACACACCCCCAAACACAGAGAGGTGCTAAGTCCCAGAGAAAGATTATGTGCAGGGCAACATACAATCGCATACACACACACGTGCCCCCACAGAGACAAAGCCACACAGAGAATCACACGGTGGCATGTACAGATACACATATGAACAAACACGTGTGAACAAGCCCAAATGAGTAGATGCACATTACACAGACCATATTCCCAGGATGACACAGCACTGACTTGCTAGTGTCCTTCCAAGTAAGACTTGGTGGGGAAGTCACCCTCTTCATCTCCCCCTCATCTCTCTGCCACCCCATTCATTCACAAAACATTATTGAAGGCCTACTATGCACACAACCTGGCTTTGGGCCCTAGGGACATCCCGGAGCTATGATACAGTGGAGTGGAAGGGAACGGTTCAATTAGGCCATGGCAGCTCAGAAACAGCTGCAGCACATGAAGGCAGTGAGTTCAGAAAACCATTTCCAGAGTTGTACGAAATAGATTGCTCAGAAATGTAGTGAGCTCCCCATCACCAGAGGCAACCTAGTGTAACAGAGAGGTTCGCACAGTAGGTGGGAGAGGGAGTGCTGGGGGGGACTGTAACATCCTTTCCAGCGCTAATATTCTCTAGCAATCCCACTGAGCTTCAAAACAGTGGTCTTCAGAATTTTTTTTTTTATCACACTCCCTATTAGTAAAACCATTTTAAACATTCAACCCAGTGTATGTTAATTTATGTATAAATGTATACTATTTAGACTACTATGCACTTCATAGAACAGACACAAAAAAAGAAAAACTTGAAATAATGAGATAACAATACGTAGATCGCTGCCTTAAAGGACAGGGAGAATTGGAAGGAGAGCGATGCAGCATTTATTGTGTACCTCCTGGATGCCAGACTTCCGATAAATTTTACTTCTTGCATCTTCTAAAGAGCCCTGAAAATAGCTGAGTTTTGGGGGGTTGTTTTGTTTTGTTTTGTTTTGTTTGTGGGGGTCAGGGAGTTGCTTTTCTTTTTCTTTTTTTTTTCTTTTTCTTTTTCTTTTTCTTTTTCTTTTTCTTTTTCTTTTTCTTTTTCTTTTTCTTTTTCTTTTGACAGATGAGAAACGAAAGCACAGAGGCAAAGTCTCATTCCCAAAGTAGGGCCTCCAGTAGCTGGCAGGGCTGGAACCTGAACCCGAGGAGACTGACTGTAGAGCCCAGTGCTCCATCCTAACAGGCCCAGGTCTTGCAGGAAAGGGGTGGGGCTTGCAAGGGAATGGGGAAGATCCATTTCTTAGGCAACAGTTGCCAAGATCTTGTAGGGAACAGTTGCAAAGTCTCATAGGCAACAGTTGCACGGTTCCAGCCCTCAGTCGAGTGGGAGGGGCTGCAAAATTTGTCAAGAGCCTCAAATGACATCCCAAAGGGTTTGGGCTTGACACTGAGCAGCAGGTAGGATTCTCAGGCCACAGCAGTCAAGACACTTTGCTACGTAAAGTGTAGTCCACGGACCAGCAACTTTGGCTTTACCAGGGAGTTTATCAGAAAAGCAGAATCTCAGGCTCCACCCAGGACCTACTGAGTCAGAATCTACATTTAACGAAGCTGAAGTTTGAAAAGCCCTGGCTTATGTTAAATCCGTCTGTTCTGCGACTCTATCCCATTGGGATGGTGAGAAGCAAGCCCCACCTTGGACATTCTGGGGCTCCCTCCTTTCCAGAGTTTGCTAAGTTCCAGAGTCTTAGAGAGTCCAGCAATATCGGAGGTGGCTTCCAGGAATCTGTCTACCTCATTTTCCGTGCAGCTCCCGGGCCCACCTTGCTCTAAGTCAAAGTTAAAGGCTCTGCCTTGGCCTGCGAGGCCATGAGGACTAGGCTGTGTTTGCTCTCCAAGCTGGCCTCCCCCACACGCCCCTCGCTCTCTCTGCCATGGTCCCCCGCATGCTCTGTTATCCTTGAGCATGCCACCACTGTGTCTTTGCACTAGTTGTTCCTTTCACTGATATTCCTGTGGTTTTCCCTCTCACTTTTTTCAGAAAATACCATTCCCTGAGCAAGACCTTCACTGCCACCCTATACAGAATAGCAGCACCTCCTCACCCCCACCATTATCAATACCTGTCCCTCCCTCATCCTGCTTCCTTTTTCTCAGCAGTCATCACTGCCTACATTGTACGCAGTGTGTTGCACCACTCGCGTGTTTATTATTCCATCTCTCCCACATGAATGTGATTGCCTCCAGCACCCAGCACCCAGCCCTGGCCTATAGTAGGTACTCAATAAATATCTGTCAACTGGATGAAGGCTGTATGCATTGTCCCACTCAAGGGCTTCCACTGGCTCAGCCAGGGCCTTAGAACTCAAGTCTGGCTTCCTGGGCCTACCATAAGGCCTGCCCCCCAGTCACATCCCCCCACCCCCAGTCCTACTGGGGGAAGGGCAGCACCTCCACCAGTCTGGGACCTTCAACTTCTCTAACATGTTTTGCCTTTCCCCCAGCCTCTTCCAAGTCTCTCTGGTGATTTCTTTAGTTTTAGAGTTTACCAAAAACTTAGAGGGCCTTACTATGGGTGCACTTCTGCCCAAATCCCCACACCACCTATGTACTAAGTTCAGTTATTTGCTCAAAACCGGGGAGAAGAAACATGAGGAGGACAAATACAGACTAACATATTCTAATTTGGCCCATCATGCTTCTAGGCAGTGAGACTGGGTACTACCCCATTTCTCTCTCTGCGCCTCGATCTTCTTATCCATTCCAGGGGACAATTACAGTTTTCTTTGCTGGACAGGGAACAAGACTCAATGAGAGAGGAAACTCTAATGGTGGGATTGCAGGTTTGAACCACCCAGTGACCCAGGTATTTGAGGTGGGGGCAGGAAGGAGGGTGGATAAAGGATAAGGAAAAGGAATAAGGGATTTGGTATCAAAAGATCTGGGTTCATCTCCCTCGCTTGCCACTGACCCAATATGTCACTCAGGCAGTCTCTGCCCATCATGGAGCCTCTGTTTGCTCATCTGTAAAAATGGGTGGATGTGAATGGCACAAACTGCAGCCAGGCAAGGCTGGCATCCGAGTCCAGCATTCGCACAGCAGGCTGTGAGGCTCCACTGAGGTAACAGGCCAAAGAAGTGAGCTCTGGGTGGACCTCCCATTCTACCTTCCTTCTTCTTCCAGTGGCAATGGAGCAGTGAGGTCAGCATGGCCACCTGCTGCCCCGAGGCCACAGTGCCGCCTGCTCAGATGCTGGGAGGAGAGAAAGTGGTGTGCTTTGCATCAGCTTTCCCTAAGAGCCAGGCCAGTTGCTGTCCAGGGACAGATATTTCCTCCCAGGAACAGGAATGAGGCCAAGTGGAGTCCTGGCCTCCCTGCCTGGGAAGGAAACCCGAGTTCATCGAGGACATCTACTTATCTAGGAAACCCAGGCCAAGCTGGGCCATCAGGCAGAGGAGCCAGTACCCTCAGTCGAGCTGCCAGTGCCTCGTGGACATAGCTGCTCGCTCTCAGCTCCCTCTTTTGCCCCGTCAGCAACTGTTTACTGAGGCCCTGCTCTCTGTAGGCACTACTCTGCTCTGGGTGCTGGAGTACAAAGACCTGGCACAGAGCTCACATTTGAGTGGGGGGAAAGCCACAACCACCAAGAAGTATATCATGTTTATATACAATCAAGAAAAAGAGAGTGGTGTAAGGTAGTATGAAATGTTGGGACAATTTTAGAGTGGCTGGGACACTCTTCTCCAAGAAAGGGACATTTAAGCAAGGATCCAAAGGAAGAAACAGAACCAGCCAGGCAGCCAGATGGGAAGAGAGGATTCAGGGCACAGGGAGCAGCAAGTGTAAAGGCCCTAAGGTGGGCTGCCACTGGGCACATTCAAGAAATGAATGCAGAGAAGATGAGTGTGCCTGGAGTGGAGTTGGGTGGGGGTGGATGAAGTAAGAGAGGGGGTAGTGGGAGGAATCACACAGGGCCTTGTGGGCCACATTGAGAGCTTGGAGTTTTATTCCAAGAGATCATAGGGAAGACTGTTGGGAGGTCTTAAATGAAAGAGGAACAAGATGGGAGTCCTGTGAGGAAGCAGAAAACCAATAAGGAGGTGGCTGAACGAGAGATGGAAGTAGGAGGGACTGCAGGGTGATACAGCGGTAAGGAGTGATCAGATTCTGGGCCTATTTTGAAGATAAAGCCAAGAGGATTGGCTGGCAGGACTGTGAGTGAAGAGAAAGAGAAAGAAAGGACTCAAGGAGGACACAAAGGAAATTTGCTTGAACAGAACTGAAGTGGAGAAGACAGGACAGAGGCAGGTGCCAACCATGGTTCTCAGCTGCCGTCTGATGATTCCATGCCCTAACCACCACCCTTTTTATCCATTAATCCTGCCTTCAATCTGTTTTCAGAGGAGGAAACTGAAGCTGAGATCCACCCAAGATCGCACAGCTGGTGGAGCACAGCCTGCCTGGAGTTATTCACACAGCTCTTAGCCACTGAGCTCTGTTGTCCCATCACAACTGGGAAGAGTTAAACTCATCTGTTCATTCATTATTTCATTCACCAGATCCTTCCCTGCCTACAGCATATCAGCAGGCCTGTTGCTGGGCCACAGAAGGGCCTGAAAATCATCGAGCCAGCCCTTTGGTAGCAAGGGAGACACGGAGAGGGCACTGTGGGGCTGCCCAGGCTCATAGCAAGGTAGAAGCCAGAATGTGCAGAGGCTGGGAGTGGGGCCTGGGGAGTGAGGAAGCATGGATTCTACGCCTGACTCTGCAGTCCACAGATGTGTGCTCTTGCACAAGCCTCTTAACCTCTCTCTGTGCCCTAGCTTTCTCATCTGTGAAATGGAGATAAGAATTATGTCTGGATAAAAGAGGGAGTGAGAAGCATGAGAGAATCTACAGAAATCCTTCAGGCTTGGGGCTTAATAAGCGCTCCTACTTTTTTGCTAGGATTAGTATTATTATTGGCAGAGTCAGCACTTGAACTCAGATCTTCCAGTGTATGCTGAGGCAATTAGCTCTCTATCCTGATGACAGTCCTTGTATCACCACCCTGCAGGGGACACCCACCTAGGAGTGTGGGGGGAGGCTCAGCTCTGCACAGCTGGGCTCAGCTCCTGGAGAGCTGGATCCCCAGAGTCAGAGAACAGTGTTTAGGGCCTGACAGTGCAGTCCCACCCCTGATGAGCTCGAAGAGCTGCCTGCTTGCCTGCGGAGTTGCTTAGTCGCTGACTTCCCCAGGAAAGCACTAATTATGGCATGCTCCCTACTCCCCAGCCGTGGCTGTGTGATCTATCTGTCAGAGCCCCTCAGCTTTGTGGCAATGGCTGCTGTTTCTGTCACCCCCCTTTGCTTTGTCTGGCAGGGTAGGTAGGGACAGAAAACAGAGAAATAGACAGATTGACCAACAGGAATGCTGGGACTGGGCTCATGGACCATTCCCATGAGTCTCTTCAGTGGTTCTCAAAGTGTCGTCTCCAGACAAACAGCATCAGCAATACCCAGGAACCTGTCAGAAATGCAGACCTGAGACCTGCTGAGTCAGCAGTTCTCGTAGACGCCCTGGGCCCCTGTTTAACAACCTCATCAAGTGACCCTGATGCCTGTTCAATTGGGAAACCACAGCTTTGAGTCCTGTGTAACTTGGTGGAAGGGGGTGGGGTGGCATGCTGTGAAGAGGTGATTATAAGGTGGGGTGCGCTGAAGCACAGGTGCAGAGAGACTTGCATTCAAATCCAGGCTCTGCCTACATCTGTCCCGTGATCTCAGGCAGATCTCTTTTTACTTTGAAAACACATTTATTAACAATCTACTGTTTACTGATGAAGGCCCTGGGCTGCAGTGCTAGGAGAAAACAATGGCAATAGCCAACATCTTTTCCCATAGTCATTCATTAACCCTTACAAGACAACTTTATCTACGGTTCTAGCATTACTCGATCTGGGCAGGTGAGGCAGAGATGGTCAAAGTAACCTGCTCCATGGCTAATCTGAGGCAATGCTGAGGTCTGAGCCTCAGGTGTGCTTGCAGAGCCAGGCGCTGGGCCACCGGGCTGGGCTGTCTTGTGGCTTGTTAAGGAGACACATAACACTGGCAGGTCATGATGCATGCTTTGAAGATAAAATAACGCAGGGAAGGGGATAGACTCACTGGGTTGGGGTGGGGTGTAGGGAACTATTTTAACGGGGTGGTCTGGTGCAGCCTCTATGACCTATGAACAGAGACCCCTGTAAGGCAGCTCTTTTGTCTGTAAAATGAATTATAATACTCCTTCTCAGGTGTGATGTGAATATGTCACAAGAACATGCCTATAAAGCCTAGTACATGCTGAACTGTTGTTATTTGAAGAAATAAATTCAAATCTTAATTGACTCAGCCCCTCACTAGCCGAGTGTCCAGGGCAAGTCATATCATCCCTCTGAACTTGTTTCTGCAGCTATAAAATGGCTACTAGGACCCTTGGCAATAACTCACATACAGGTCAGAAAACAGAGCAAGGGTGCAATAAGGGCATTCCTACCTCCTGCCCCCACCCCACTTTCTCTCTGGGCTGTTAGCAGCTCCTCTGTGGGGCTTATAGTTCCCTAGCCCAGGCTGCCCAGGAGTCCTTGCTGTTTTTATTTTTATTGTTCTGGCTCCAAAGCTGAGGCCTCTCACTCTAAATGGCTCTTCTTGCCCAGAAAAATAGGTCGTTGGCAGCTCCAGCCTCCTGACAGGCCCCACACAAAGGCGGCCTGGTGGGCCTGCCTGCTGACGCCAGCCCAGGGTTCTGGGAAGTGAAGAGCCAAGCCCGGGCAGGGCTGGTGCCAGGCAGAGCTGGGTCCCTGCAGGTTCCAGCATGCCCTAGCTGAATGAACTTGGTCGAGTCACTTTCTGCCTCTGGCCTTGTTTTCCCACCTCTGGGAATGCAGTGAATTGCTGAGGCTTTAGTGAGACAATGCATATTGAAGGGCCTGAAATGTACAGGGGTGCCATCACCCCACCTGCAGAGGCAAACTCCAGATATGCTCCCACCATGGTTGCTTTCACACCAGTGCCGCTGGGATCAGAGTAGACTTGGTTATTCCTCGTTCACAAATGAAGAGACTGAGGCTCATGAAAAAGTCTGCCCATGTGGCATAAGTTAAGTCGGCGGAGTCTTGGCTTCAGAACGCTGATCCTCCTCTTCTTATGCTCATCTTTGTCTCCTTTCAGCTGGTCCTGGACAATAGGGAAGGACATGATCAGACGTCTATAAAAGGATCCCTCTAGCTCCTGAGTGGAGAACAGATAGAAGAAGAAGGAGTCAAAGGTGGAAAAAAGGTGCCCCAAGTGGGAGATGCTGGAGGCTTAGATCAGGGTGTTAGTAGCAGCAGAAGCACTAGAAGCGGTTTGGTTCTGGATATGAAGGGAAGGTCCAGCCAGTGGGATGTGCTGCTGACGGATTGCACATGGAGAGTGACAGAGAAGAGATGAACCAATGCAGGATGGAGCCGCCTCTGGCTTTCCATCTCAAGTCTTTCACGTCTTCGCTCAAATACCACCTCCTCTGAGGCCTTCCCTGACCCCTCCCCTCTCATTGGCCCTCTTGCATCCATTTCCTGCTTTATATCCCCGTATAGTTTTATCGCTATCAGACAGACTAAATACTGTGCCTAGCACAGTGCCCAGCACATAGTAGATGTGTAATAAATACTATTGAATGCATAATAAATGGTATATGTGTGAAGGCAATTTAATTTTAATCCAAGGCAGCCCAAGATGACTCCTATGGAACTGGCTGACTTACCTCAATTATCTGCCATAATCTCAGTGTGTAACCTCAGAAAAATTGTCCCCCAACCTCGGTATACCCAGCCACCCATTGGCCTCAGTGACCTCTCAGCCTTGATGGTTGGCCAAAGGTGATTTTTTCTGTGGTTGCTGGATCAGGAGAACAAGACTCAGGCTTCTTCCTGGGGCAGAGGTGAGGATGAAATGGCCCTAGTGTTGGGAAGCCCTGCTGGGTGCCTTTGTTGGAGGTACTATATATAAATAGCAGATGGTTCAATTATTATCCTTCCCTAATCCGCAGTTTCCTAATCCCAGGCAGGTTTGTGTGTGTGTGTGTGTGTGTCTCCTAGGGAACAGTTAATGGCATAATCTTCTGGAAGCCCAGAAGTCTGTCTCATTTCTGACCTTTATCAACAGCCCCTGCCCTGACTTGCACCCTCGATGGATTCCAATGATGAATTTTTCCAAGAGTCTCAGCTGGCACCTTTATGGTCTCAGCCAGATGTGGCCTGAAGAGTTAGAGACTCTCCACCTCCCACTTCAAATACTAAGAGGACCCCAGAACAATCTCCTAACCAGTGCCCTGATTCCATGCTCCCCTCCCTGCAGCCCACTCTCCACTTGAAGCCCGAGTGGACTTTTAAACACATGAATCAGAACTTGGTGCGCCCCTGCTTAAACCGTCCAATGATTCGTATCTGCAGAATGAATGCAGGCATTTCACCAAGGCCTGCAAGGCCATGCAGCTGGACCACTTTCTCTCACCCTTTGCTCATTCTCCTCCAGTCTAACTGGTCTCAGGGCCTTTATATGTGCTGTCCCCAAATCCTCACCTTGTTGTTCCTTCTTATGATTCAGCTCGTAGCTTCTCAGGGAGGCCTTATCCTTATCTAAATGAGGGCACCCTTCTCACTCTCTGTGCTCAATCTTCTGTTCATTAATTATTTCTACTTGTCTACCTCTCTGTCTCCCCACTAAAATGTAAATGCTTCGTGGACAGGAACCTTGTGTGGGTCCCTGCTGTGTCTGCCGTACCCAAAGGAGAAAAAAAACCCTTGTACTTCAGATGCTGCCCAGAACCCTGTGGGCTCTGAAGGACTGTTGTCAAACACTTTACTTATTTATCAAATGCTATGTAGCACTTGGGACATGCTAGGAACTCTTTAAAGTGTTGTACAAATATTAATTCATCCAATCCTCACACCAGTCTTTTTAGGTTGATACTAATTTCAGATGAAGAAACTGAGGCACGGACAGACTAAGATACCTTCCCGTCTACACAGCTCGTGAGAGGTAGCCAGCAGTGTCTGAACCCAGGGAGTCTGGTCCATGCTATCAACAGCTGTACCCTGCCTGCCTCCCTGTCTTAGCACACCAGGACTAGACAGCTGGGTGGGAGTGGGGGTGTCACTTTATGAAGGTCTTTACCCTGAGAATCAGGAACCTTGTTTCTACCTCAGGCCTTGCTGTGTGGCCTTAAACAAGTCTACTTCCTCTCTGGGCCTCAACTCCTTGTTGTTGCTTCATTCATATTCTCTTAACAGCCTTGCAAAACTAAATTGGCTATTGCTTATTTCCAAGTCCCAACCCCTCCAATTAGCAAAGGATCTTGGACTTCTTTCTCTCCCACAGTCCAGAGCCACCTTTTTGCCAGGTGGCCAGCATTCCCACTGCCTGTCATTGACCTGGCTGCTACTGGGAACACAGCTTTCCTTCAAGGAAAGGGGGAGGTGGGGGGGGGGGAGAGAGAGAGAGAGAGACAGAGACAGAGAGATACTTGGCTCTTCTCCTTTCCTCTCACCTTCCTCTTTGTCTTTCTCCCAGAGCCCAGGCCTCAAGTTCCCTCTCATCTCCACCGGGCTCCCCCAGTCTGCCACCCCTGACAGAGAGGCACCTGGCAGGGAGAGCCCACTTCCCGAGGGAGGCCCGGACCCTTCCCTCCTAGTTCCCCGAGTTACAGCCCCCCTTCTCGATCGTTCTTCGCCCTGCGCCTCTTTTCCAGGCGGCACTGGAGTCCTTCCTACACACGCGCTATTTTTGTACGCTCCCTCTCTCCTTCCTCTCCCCCTTCCCCCTGCATCCACTTACTTCCTGCTTTCCCGCCACCCCAGCCCGGCTCTGAAGGAATCGGGAACGCTTTGGCCCAAGCCCACCCCCCCGAGGGGCCCCCCGCTTTGGGGACACAGGGGCAGGGCCACCTGGGAGGTGCACAGGCAGACGCCCGGTCCCCCTCCTCTCCCCCGCTCCCTCGCCGCCTGCAGCCTCTAGGCAGAAGGAAGCGGCCGCTGACCACGGCCGCTGGGGAGGAGGCAGGGGAGGCCAGCGGCCGCTCCCCCGTCCACCTCCAGAGGACGACAGAGCCAGCTCGCGGCGCTGACCTGAGAACAACAAGTTTGCGCAAAGTGGAGCGGGGCCCGGCGCTGGGGCAGCCCCGGCGGCGCGTTCGCAGCTCCGCAGCCCTGGCTGGCGGCGCAGGTCCGCGCCGGCAGGAGGAGGGGGACGGGAGGGGGCAGTGGGGGGGGACGGGAGGGGGCAGTGGGGGGGCGCGGAGGGGGCAGTGGGGGGCTGGCGGCCGCCGCGCGGGCTCCCGAACTGGCCCATCGGCGGAGGCGGGGGCTGGTCCAGTCCCGAGGCTGAGCGCGGTGCGCCGCGGCCTGGGGCTGGCGGGCCCGGCCGGGGGCGGGGGCCGGGGCCGGCGCCGCGGCGCGGGGTGGGGGGGACCCTGGCCTCCGGGCCCGGCGCGCGCCTCCAGCCTCCGCTCGCTCCCTTCCCCGGCGGCGCTCTCCGGGGGGCGCCGGCGCGGCCGGAGCCCCGAGCCCCCAGCGCGGGCGGGAGGAGGAGGGGGCCCGGGGGGCGGGAGGGGGCCGCGGCCGGGAGCGAGGTGAGCCGCGCGCGCCCAGCAGAGGCGCGGGGCCCCGGGGGGCGGCGGGGGGAAGCTGGGGGCGCCCTCGGCCCTGGCTCGGGGTCCTCCTCTCTCCCGCGCGGTCTGGGTCTGCGCGGCGTCTCTCTCTCTCTCTCTCTCTCTCTCTCTCCCCCTCTCTCTCTCTCCTCCCCCTCCCCCCTCTCCCCCCTCCTCCCTCCCCCGCTGTCTCCCCCTCTCTCGCCGCTCCGAGTCTCGGGCTCTCCGCCTGGCTCCCCTGGGTCCGTTCCCCTCTCCCTGGCCGCCCGGGCTTGCTTCCTCGCGCGCGCGCGGGGTCTGCGCTCCTCTCGTCTCTCCATCTCTCCGGGCGTTTGGGGGGGTTGTTGTTGTGGTTGTTTTGGGGGGGGTGGGGGGGGAGGTTGCTCCGAAAATCGCGGCGGTGACGGCAGCTCCTAAGCCGCTCCGCCAGGCGCCCGTTCCGGGGAAGTGGGGGGGGAACCCCGGCCGGGAGGGGAGAGACGGGGGGGCGGGGGGAGCCTTAGTCATTTCCCCGCTGCAGCCCGCGCCCGCCGAGCGCGCACTCACGGCCGCTCTCCCCGCTCGCCCCGCAGCCGCGGCCCATGGAGCCCGCCGGCCCGGCCCCCGGCCGCCTCGGGCCGCTGCTCTGTCTGCTGGTCGCCGCGTCCTGCGCCGCTTCAGGTAAGCCAGCCCCCGTCTGCCCAGCGCCGCTGTCCGCCAGCCGCGGGCTCGGGCCTCTCCGAGGGCCCCTGGGAGCCACTGGGAGAATGTCAGCCGCAAGAGGGCTAGACGGATCCCTGTCACCGGGCTCACAGGTGCGGAAACTGAGGCTCAGAGAGGACCAGCCGCTCGCCCAAGGTCACACAGCCAAGGGTAGAGCCCAGACTGTCACCGCGGGGCACCGTGCTGGGCACTGGGACACACCCAGAGGAGTTGCTCAACCCGACCCCTGCCCAAGACTGGAAGCTGAGGCAGGCTGTCGGCAGCTTTCAGAGCAAGGCGCCCCTGGTTTCTCTAGAAGCTCTCCCCCTGGACTGATGCTGTCCCGATGTTTGACTTCAGGGTCTGAGAGAAGGGGCTGGGGGCAGAGGTCTTCCAGGTACTGCCTGGGATGGAACAGAGACAGGCTGTTGCAATCAGGGAACAGTGAGCATTTCTTCTGGTGCGCAGAGTAAAGAGAGTGTTGCGGGGAGAAAGAGGAAGGCAGACCACTGTCACCCTGGGGTGAGCTGCTGCCATCAACAGATCTTGATATGAAAACACGGTAGATTGTCACTGTAGTTGCCAAAAGCTTCTCACTGGATGGCTTGCTCCTTGCTGCTTTCCCACCCCCCACTTCTTCTTGCCTTCTCCAGGCTGCCAGGCGGCTCCCTGCAGTTCAGGGGCTCCGTGGAGGCTGTTACCTGTGGCTCTGAGCATGTCTTTTTGTTGGCCTACATCAAACACCTGGCTGTCTCCAGCAGGCGGGCTCTGAAGGCTAGCATGTGTTCGCTAAGGGGTGAGGTCACCATTCAGGAGTCCTGCTTCTTAAAGGGGTTTTGCAAAACCATGGTCTCTTGGGAAGACGTGAGGGAGCAGAGAAATGTCATTAAAGGATAGGGGTGAGGAAGAAGAAATGGGGATCTTGTTTTTTTGTTTGTTTTTTGGGCTTCTTAAAGCTGTGTTGTTAGCAGAGGGGTCTCTGTACCTTCCTCCCTAGAGGAAAGAGGCAAAGATGAGCTCAGTATCCACACCCCCTCCTTTGCATTTGCCTAGAGACGGGTAACCATCTGAAAGCAGTGAGAAAGGGAGAACTAGCAAAGAGTGGGTGGAAGGAGAAGTGGAGGTAAACAGCCACTTTTCTCTGCCCTTCAATTTCCCCTGAACCCAGGGGACTCACAGAGGCATCCCCCTTACTCCATCCCTGGGTCTTTCAGTTCGTTAGATCCTTGCTGAGCCAAAGGAAGAAATGATGTATTTCATATTTCTCTTACGAGTGGCGTCTCCGATCTGCTCCTTCCTGCCTGATCCAGCCATGTATATGCCCTGCAAAGTCCCAATTCTTGCCCTGCCATTCTTCTTGGTCTGAAAATACATGAGCTTCTTTCACAAATGCTTAATTTTCCTCAAGCAGGGAAGTGGGCCCAAACTAATTTCTGAATATGTTTCAGACCCTTCTCCAGCAAGGACCCTATGGTTCCGTTTCTGGCAAATGAGCAGTGGCACTGGTTAACAAGTGTTCAGATGGACAGCCTTCCTTTCTCAGGGTTCTGGCTAGGAGGAACAGCACCACTCTTCTTGTGGACAAGTCTCCCCATTTTGTCTATAAAACAATCTATAAAATGCTAAAGATTAGGCCATAAAACTTTCGTTCCAATCCATTCAGCATCAATAGCCTGAAAAAGTGGGAGCAGCAGAGGGGCCACGATTAACTTTGAAATAAATAAATCTTAGGAGGTGAGAATAAATTTCTTGGCTGAGGGTGGTGGGGAAGGGATGGGGTGTCACCATCATAGCTGAAGCCTCCCAGCATTCTCCACTCTATGTTCTATGGGGTCCTGATCGCACTCTGGGCCCTGGCCTGGAATTTACCTGATTTGGCTGAGGGGTGGGACTTCAGGCCCCTCCCTTAGTTGCTCTAAGCATGGAATTTATGACAAAGCAGAACTGAAGAAGGACAGAAGGGCAGGAAGGTAGAAGGAGGCAGTTGTCCAATTTTCTAAGAAAATGGATTTGTTTGAGTGAGAAACTCAAATGTCAGGCTTAGGAAGGCGGCTCTGGATTGAATGACTACTAGTGTCTCAGACAGAACTGTCAGCCTGGGAGGTGTCACATGATTGCTGTGGCTTCACATGATCGCTCTTTGGAGGGGGCTGGTATGGAAATTATCTTGATTAGGAAAGAAGTTTTTAAAGATTTCTTTCAGCATGAATGCTGACAAAGGGAGGTTCTAAAACAATGTCAGTGAAGTCACCAACCGGTGTTCTTAGAGCCCAAGTGAATCCTGTTTCTTGGAACAACTTTACTGAGAGAGATTCCGAGACTGGGAAAAGGGAGAGAACCAGCGCTTGGGGAAACCTAGGTAGCCTGATTCTGCACTGACCCTGAACCTGCTGGTTCCTCTCTTGGCCCCACCTAGGTCTTGGGACATATGAGTCACCTAATGGGCCAACTACAGATGAACTCCCATTCATTCTTCACTCTGGCCTGGAGAAGGCCAGGCCAAGTTGGGGTTCAGGCTTTGGCGGACAGCTGTGCCCTCTCGTAAACTTCTGACCCGTTGGTAGAGGGTGGCATGCTGGTGGCTCCTTTGTACTTTCCTAAATTGTGAAGTTAATCTCACTTCCTCTTTCATAAGAAGAGAAGGGCTGATGGCTCAGGCTATTGGAAGGTCCTTACCGGGTGTTCTCTGGGTACTTTCTGGTCATTAATTATTCCTTTACCCACCCCATGGAGACTCATTCATCAACTCGCAGTCACTCAGCACATACGAAGTCGTAATGTGAACCACCCATTGAGAGAAGCAAGGTGACCCAATGTTCTTTGAATGTTAACTCTGTTCCAGGCTGTGTGCTGACTGCCTATTTGTGTAATCTCATGGATCAGTAAAGCAAAGAATGAGTTGGCCGTTATTCCCACTTCGTAGATGAAGAAAATAGAGTCCAAAACTGGAGAAGTAACTTGTCCAAGGCGTAAGTGGTAGGGAGGCCTGGATTTTGAATTCTGGCCTCCTGGCTGGCTAGCCTCTGAGGGAAGAAGTTCACTGATTTGCAGAACTACTTAGTCCAAGCTGGCGAGAGAGAAAGGAGCCCCCTCCAGGCACAGGTGGAGGTTTGTAGAAGGGTTCCCTCTGGGGCAGAAGTTTTTAACTGAGTCACAGTCGCTTCTCTGAAAATACACTGAGGATGGAAACACTGACAGCCCCTTGGCCCTCACAAATGACAACTTATGGGAGCGATATGGCTCCTGTCAGAGCCCCCCATCTGGGCTGCCAAGCTCTGGAGCCCCCAGAGCTGGAATTTTCCTCCTTGCATCTATCTTCCTGGTGCCCTTTGCGACAGATGGAGAGGGGGTGTGTGAGAGGAAGGCAGTCTAAAACTGTTGTACAGATCCCACACTCACTCGCTTGCTGCTTCCAATGGCTCCGTGCGACAGGTTATTTTTTTATTTGTAGTCTTGGACTGACGGAAGGTTCCCCTACCCCCCTCTATTTAAATGTGCTCAGATTTTTGGCCTGTCAACACAACTCGGATCATGTCACTCCCCTGCTCAAAAACGTTGAGTGGGTCCAAATTTTCTCTCAAAAAAAAAAAAAGTCGCACCAGGGTGTGGGCTTTCCCCTATAATAAGCCTTATTTCTCAGGCACATGTGTTTTCAAAGAGCTGACCTGTTGAGATGCTCTAAGATACCCAGGCTTCCTTTATGCAGGCAAAGCCACACGAGCACGTTACCACATAGAAAATCCTGAGAAGTCCCATAGTGGCAGAATCGCCAGTCGGAACCGATTTACTCCTGTGTTCCCCAAACATACGAACAAGATGCGTTTGGTGTGTGTAACACCCACTCGCATGCAGCCTAACCCAGTTTGGTGAATGCTTTTGTGCAAATCCATGCCCTTAGCTAAACTCTCTCAGCTCTGTGCCTTGGCTGTTCTTGCCATCAGAGAGGCTCTTCCCTTCACTTCCTTATCTCCATATCCTGCTCATCCTTCCCCAAATCACATTCATCCTTCATGCTTCCAGGAATCTCTTCCTCCTCTGAACCCTCTCCCGTGATTTTATCTGCCCCTGTCTTAGGCTACATATTGCTTTCCCCTTGTTTTATCGCCATAGGCATACATGTTTAACTCTAGCACCTGCTTGGCCTGGTGGTCATTTGGCCTCTCCTTGTAGAGACACAGCATAGTCTAGTGCTGAGCTGCAGGCTTGGAGTCAGACCCTGGGGATAAATCTCGGTTCCACTATCTACTTGGACAACTTACTGAACTCTGTGTCTCAGTTTCCTCATCTATAAAACAGAGATGACATCAACAACTCTGTTTCAAGGATTAGGGCAGTCACTGCATGTGTGATGCTTGAGGCCGTGCCTGGCATGTAGTAAGCACTCGGTACATGTTAGCTAGTGTTGTAACCCTCGGTTTCGTTCTACAAGGATTTCCTCATCCGTAAAAGCAGGACTGACTCTTGCAAAGCATCTAGCACAGCTCCTTGCACAGAGTGGGTACTCACAGAACAACAAAGCTGATAAAGGAGTGAATGTCTTTAGCCCAAGGTTTTTCCCTGTAGCTTTTATGCCAGCAGGGGATGAAGGAGTTGAGCGGAAACCCAGGATGTGTGATTTAATTGTCTGTTAGTGGGACTGAGAGCTGTGGGTACAGCCTGCCTCTAGGTGTCTCTATCCTGATCCAAGGTCTGGAATTGTGGATTCCCAGACCAGGCAAGCCAGAGGGGGCCTGAGAGAGCTGTCCTCTCATCCAGGGCCTCACTGAGAACACTACGGCCTGAGAGAGGAAGGGACTGGTGGACTCACGCAGATCATGACAAGGCATGGGTGAGATCCCAAGCCTCCTGTCGTCCAGGCCAAGGCTTTTTAAAACTGGAGTGTACTGGAAGTTTCCATCGTTAAAGCGAGAAATCTGACAAGATCCCAAATTCCATGGAAAAATACTAAAGTAATAATAATGGGAGCCATCATTTCTGGCCACTTACTGGGCCCAGCACTTGGCATGTATAATCCCAGTGGTACTCAGTTACCCTGGGTGCTGTGCACAGTTACCATCAGATCTGTTTGACCAATGAGGAAGCAAGGCTCAGAGAAGCAGAGTGACTTGCCCAAAACCACACAGTATGTGGCAGAGTCAGAATGATGACCCCCATCAGCCTTACCGCACAGCCCAAGCTATTAACTAGACATTACTTAGGCCTGTTTGACAGGTAGGGAAACTGAGGCCCAGGAGTGCTGGCATCCTTAGCTCTCCTCTCATATTTCTGTCAATCAGTGTATCCTCCTGGGAGGCGGAGGCAGCAGGCAGCGGGTGTTCCCAAGATGTGTTTCCGTCCCATTCGGGAGAAGGAAGCATCTATTTTTACAGCTGAAACTGCTTTCCTGTTCACTTGGGCATTCCTGGGCAGGTCTTCTGTTGCAGCCCTCTGCAAGATGATCTTTCTCTCCCAGGTGTCTTTCCAGGCCCTCAGTCCGGAGAGATGCAAAACAGCTGAAGTGGAAGTCAGAAGTGATGCAGAATTGGATCTTTGCATCTGTAAAATTTCCTGGCACATCCATTTGGGGGCGCAGGGTGTTAGATGGCTGCAGATTAGCGCCAGGAGCTGAAGGAGATCAGGTGTCAGATCAGGATCTAGAGAGAGATTGGAAGCAGGGAGTGAGCCGAGGGATGGCCGGAGAGATTGAATGCCAATGCCAGGGTCATGTTTGCTGCCCTATTCTTCAGGCACACATTGTCCTCCAGAAATGGAAGGTCGTGGTGAAAGAATGCTAGGCATGTGCTGAGCAGCATTATCTTCCTCCTCTTTTTATTTTGGAAAATTTCAGACGTGCACAAAACGAGAAGCAATAGGGCAGGGAACTCCAGTTTCACCAATGATCTGCCATTCTTGTTTCACCTGGCCCTCACTTCGTTGGGTGTGGGGGGTTGAGGGATGTATTGTAAAACAAATTCTAGACTTTGGGATCCTTTCATCTATCAATACTTTGATGTGCACAGTTGTCTAATCCTCATAATGAGCCATAAAGCATGGAGTCCTTCATCCCCATTTTACAGATAAGGAAACCAAGGCTCCCAAAGCCAAACTGGGCTCTTCCCAAGGCCATGTAGCCAGTGACAGTGAAAGCCTGATCCAAGCCTTAGTTTACTTTTAACCACTAGACCTTATTAAGGTCATTTTAATTATAAATATTTGTTCAACAAATATTTTTGAGCATTTTTATGTGCCAGGGGTGGCTCTAGATGCTGGTGATACAATGTAGACCAGACAGACAAAAACACCTGTGCGCATGGTGCTGACATTCTAGTGAGGAAATAAAAACAGACCCAAGTAAAGAATGCATCAGGTGGAGACAAGTGCTGTGAAGAAGACTAAAGCAGGAGAAGGGAATAGAAGGTTGAGTGGGAACAGAGGGAGGACGTCTCTGAGAAGCAGAGGCCTGAATTAAAAGGAGAGAACAGCCATGGGCTATCAGGGGAAGAGCACTCCACGCTGAAGGAATAGCATATAAAAAGCCCCTAAGGCTGGAATGAGCTTGCTGTGTTTCAGGAACAGCAAGGAGGCCGGGAGGCTGGAGTGAAGGGGGACAGGCAGGAGGAGAGTTAGGAGAGTTCAGGGCCAGACCAAGTAAAACATGCTTCACTGAGTACCTGACATTGAGCGTGTCAGGCCATGTGATATGATTACTACTGTATATTCTTTCTCATTTACTTCTCATCACAGCTCTGTGAGATAGGAACTCTTATTATACCGATTAAACAGAGGAAGAAGCTGAGTCTCAGAGAGGTGAAGTCATCTGCCCTAGGTCACACAGCTTGTAAGTACAGAGCCAGAATTTGAGTCCCGGCCTCTAAAGCCTACAACATCCTCATCATTGCTTTCCTCCTTCCATTCTGGCCCTTGCAGTCTTTTCACTCACAGGAGCTGAGTGATTCAAATCCTCTTTGCACCTGTTCCAAACTTTTCAGTGATCCCGTTGCCCTTAGAATAACATCAAATTCTTTACCTTCGAGGCATAGATTTTCTGGACCACTTCTATCTCTCCAGCCTCATTTTGTACCATCTTTCTCTTCCTTACGGGTTGCGGCCACAGTGGTCTTCTTTCTGGCCCTCATATGCACCAGCTTCTTTCCTACCTCAGGGCCTTTGCATTTGCTGTTCTCTCCCATTAGAACAACATGTCTCCTGGCCTTTGCTTTGTTCAGGTTTCCCCTGCCATCTCACCAATTCAGAGATGCCTGTCTCAACCACCCCAGTCTAAAAGCGGTTCCCCCTTAGTCTCTGTTATGGTGCCAAATTTGGACGTTTCCTAGCACTCCTAGCCATTTCCAGATTTGTTTTATTACTTCAGGCCAGTCTTCCTCACTAGGATGTAAGCTACGTGAGAGTAGGGACTGTCTCTGTCTTTTTTACTGCGAGGCCTCCTAGGACCTTACCACAGGGCCTGGCAACATTGGTTGGTTTAGAATATGCTGCCTGAAAAAGGGAACAGGTGGGTACTAAGATCCCCATTTCCAGGAAGAAGCTCAGAGCCACAAGAGCAGAGTTGTGACCTAACTATTGCATAGTCCCTCGGTGGCCAGGGACATGACCACACCATAAATCCCAGCCCATTTTGCTGGCGTAAGGATCCCTAAAATATCAGGAAGTACAAAAATAGTGTCCTCTGAGGTGGGGAGAATCAGCCAAGAAACCCTAGAATTTGTACTTAAAATTATGGCTGAACACTCAGCCAGAGTTTGGTGTGGGGGGCCCGACTCAGGGTCAGGTCCCTCCAAAGTGTCCTTCATTGCCCGAGGCCATCCGGTACTGTGGGTGAAGACACAGGCAGAGTCAGACTATGACCTTGGCCAAGTGGCTGTACCTCCCTGAGCCTCAGTCTTGTCCTCTGTGGAATGGGGTTGGCAACATCTATGTCATGCTGGGTCCCTGCAGAGGTTTGGGGAAGCCTACCATGCACCTGGTAATGTTGGTGCTCGATGCTTGTTAGCCACTGTCACTACTACCGTTATTGTTGTGTAGTCATCATTTCATGGTTTGGGGCTTGAAAGAGCAAGCGGAGACCTGCTAGGAGATTCAGAACTTACTGTACTGCCCCTTTGGGCCTCAGTTCCTCCTTCTGGGAAGCAGGGGCTCAGCTGGGCTGCTCTCCTGCAGGTCCCTCCCAGCCCTAGTGTTCCATCCTGGATACCCATCTCATCCTTCCTCTTGAGGAAGAGCCCCTCCCTAGCAGGGCAGGCAGTAAAATGGGCACACATTTTAGGTTACATTCCTGAATACGAATTCAGGATGTGCTGCTTACTAGCTGTGTGTTCTGGAGCAAGCGTTTTCCCCACTCCAAGCCTCAGTTTCCTCATCTGCAAAATGGAAATGCTACCACTGTTTCCTCTTACATGGCGACTACTGAAGGGTAAGAGAATTAAGAGTGCGGAAAGTACTTTCACGAGTTGCAAAAAGTGCTATAAAGGGCATCAGTGAATAGTGTCAGCTTGGGGAAAAATCTCGTCCGGAGACTGTCTGCTATGGCCGCAGAGTGTGCTGCAACCTTGGCAAATGCTGTTTAATAAATGCATGTCGCTTTTAAGGGGGCCTTTATCTAAGCTGGGAAAATGTGTGTGCATCCTTGGCAGCCTAAGAATCCAGAAGCCTGAGCTGGAGGGCACCCTGTTGCTTGTACATGAGCTCAAGTGGCAGACGATGGCAGTAGCAGATGTCTGTGTTTGACTCCTGCCTCTGCTCCTTCCTCGCCTCTCAGGGTATCAGCTTCCTCATCTGCAGGAAGTCGGGATGGTAACAACAGCACGGGCCTCACTCTGCTGTTGTAACAGATAAATGAGGGTTTCTTGTTATCTGGGCTTATCCACACAAGTCAAGGGCCTGTCCTAGAGGAGCAGTTGGACCTGGAAGCACTTGGGATCTCAGTCTCTCCCTCTGCAAAATGGGGAAGTGGGAAGAAGGCACCAAGCACAGTGGATGGTGGGTGTCCCTGCATGCTCTCTCAACCTCGTCTGGTCCCCCTAGGCCAGGTAAATATGAAGGGCATTTACAGCACATGCATATTAATAGCTGTTTCCTTCCTGCTGTGCAAACAGGGCCACACTGCAAGCATTTCTTCATCACCTCCAGGTTCAGTCTAAACCCAGCAAACACTCACCAGGGTCTTTGTCCTTCTCTGCCTTGCAGCCTCCTTGCCAACAGGATGCTTAGCCAGCTCACTCTCACCAGTCCTGCTCCAAGTGGTCTCGTGGATACATTAGGGCAGAGCTGGTTTTGTCTCAGACAGAATTCTTAGCTTCTCAGGCTTCAGGCGGTGGTGCGTCATCCCCTTCATCTTGAAATGTCTGCTGTGTGGCAACCGAGCGCTTCCTCTGTGCTAGGCACGATGCTGAGATCCTCACTCGCATTGGTTCTTTTCATCCTTAGAGCAACTCTAGTTACCATTATCATTATTATCATCACCCCCATTCTATGGATGAGAAAACAGAAGTTCAAAGGGGTGTAGACATTTCTTTGGGCCTATGAAGGGACAAAGTTGAAATCCAAGCAAAAACATACGTTCAGCAAATGCCAGGTACTGGTATAAATCTGGAGGGTGGTGCAGAGAACAAAACTAAGTGCCCGCTCTCAAAGGGCTCACAAGTAATCTAGGCTAGGAAGACGGACACTCAAGAAATTAACAAATACGTGCTGCGTTGGGTGGTGCGTGCAGAACGAGGGGCTTGAGGGAGCCGTAGTTTATACCGTGTGGCCAGGGAAGACCTCTAAGGCCTGAAGGAGTTGAGGGAGCCAGTGTGTAGATATCCAGGGCTTGAGAGTGCCAGGAGGAGGCAATGGCAAGTGCAAAGGCCCTGAAGTGAGTAGAGAATCCGGCATGACTGAGAGTAAGGCCCTGAGGTCCTGGGCACCACGGATTCCAGGATTCCAGGTCTTATTCTGAGTGCAGTGGGGGCGGTGGGAGGGTTTTGAGCAAAGGAAACCTGGTTCAGGTTTCCAAGGCTCTTCTGGAAGCTGGAGGAGTATATGTTGGAGAGAGGTGAAGTGGAAGCAGGAAGTCCTGTTTAGAAATTGCAATAAGGACCCAGGCGAGGAATGGTGATGTGGGAGAGGTGGTCAGGAGAGGCTGGAGTTGGAATAAATCTTGAAAGTTGAGGTGGCAGGATCTGCTCTTAGATGGGACATAGAGGAGAGAGGGGAGTCGAGGAAATATCCAGTTCTCAGTTCAGCACTTCTGATCACGGTCCATCTGACCTTGTGGAGAGAGATGGTGGTAAACCTTTGATTCCAGGTGAGAAAGTAGAGGCTTAGAGAAAAGTGACATTGCCAGTCACTCTACTAGGGAGGAGACATATGGGTCTTCTGGCCCCAGGGCCCGAGGTATAGGCTGTGTTGCCTCTTAAGCCGTTCGCCTGCTACCTGGAGGGGCCACAGGGCCTACACTTTCCCTGCAAGGATATGGCATGGTACCCAGTTCCCTGAGTTGCCTGGGGTGGGAGTGGAGGAGCGTTCCCTGGGCCTGCTGGGCCCACTCCCACCTTATTTACAAGGCCACATGCGTCCCCGTTTTTGCTGGCTCCAGTGCAGGTGATAATTTCTGCCCTAGCTCCTGGCGTGTCTCCACACAATGGGTCTACACAGTGGTAGCAGTAGATTGCTCCCAGTGATGGCCTGCTCTTCAGATGGCAACTGAAGCCTGGGCTTGCCCTATCCCAGCTTGCTCACAGCCAGCAAGCATGTCCCAAAGACTCTGCCCTGGTCTCTGGATTGTCCAGAGCCCTTTTCTCTTTTACACCTTTGCTCTTGTGGCTCCCCTCTCCTGGAATGCTTTCCTCCCTCCCCAGCCTCTGTCAGACTGCAAGACCTATCTTAGGGGCCACCGTCTCCAGGAAGTCTTCTCAGGTCTCTCACCCTTTTTCCAAGACTCCATCCCCAAGCCTCTACTTGCTCACTGATTTCCCTGCATTTGGTCATTGCCCATGTCCAGGACTCTGCCCCACAAGGGCAGGGACCTGTCTTAATCAGCTGTGCCCTGTGGCATCTAGTATAAGGGATGGCAGCAGAGTGAGGTTTTAGAGGGCAAGAATGAATCAGTTTGTCTCCAGAGGAAAATCAATGCTCAGCTACGACTTTCAGAGCCCTGGAACACCTGCTTTGGAGCCTCGAGTTTCCTTGGGAACTACAAAGTCCACATAGCCATCCACCCATGCAGCCTCCTCCATGAATCAGCCCAGGGACCATCTGTCCCCCACCCAGGGTAATGAGCTCCAGCAGGGCAGTTCCAGGCTGACCTCTGCAGCACTGGGCCCTGCAGCCACATGTAGTAAGTAGGTGTCAATAAAGGTTTGAGGTTCCTCTCAAGGGCAGGACCCTGTGGCACGTGCCATGCAGAGCCGTGCCCACCAGGAGCTGGTGACAGACTTGATGAAAGCATCTTGCTTGCCCACCTTCTTCTTTACACCCTTGTGCATGGAAACTTGCACATGCCAAGCATGTTCAAGGCTGGGCATGTGGACACACAGGGGGTATGCAGACAGTGGTCCCCACACATGCTGTCATCCCTGCTCCCCAGCGATATGTCAGCACACCCTCTCACATTCACACTCATGTGTACACCACAGCCCTGTCACACATGCCCTCCTTTCACACACATCCTCTGCACAACCTGAACGTGTACACGACCCACTCACATGCTTGTCTCTCCTCTTCTCACATGCACACGCGCCACCATGCTCACACCCCTCCTAAACATCTGCTCGTGCGCTCAGGCACAGACACACCCTCTCATGCCATTGACATGCACACACACACCCAGGCCACCCATGATTCATGAAGATTGTGAACTCTCCTGCACACAGGTCACACCCCTCATGTCCTTGTTCACTGGCACCCGTTCAAACACACTCTGAGCTGCCGCATCGCACATGACTGCACACACACTTCATCTTGTGCACACGCTCACGTGTGCACATACCCCCTGGGGCCCACCCATGCATGCGTAGCACTCGGCACACTCAGGCACCTCTGTAGACCCTTGACACACTCAGGCACGTATGTACACACTCACACATCTGCTTTTGTTCATTCCTGTGTGCATTCTCTCACCTGCACTCCTGCGCTCCACATTCTCACACACAGCCATCAAACCATAACCCAGGAGATGCCAAAAGCAGCACATGATGAGGTGCTGCTGGGTGTGGGGTCTGATAAACCAGCAGCCCCGAGGACTAGCAGTAATGATTGTGGTCAGGGAAGGGGATGCTGAGTGGCCCCTGCTGTGGGGGGCTAGAGTGTCATTCAAGCCATCTTGGGATGCCGAGCCCCTGGCACTGCCAGAGCTCTGGCCATAGTCTCCTTCCCAGTCCCTGGGCTGCTTGACTTTGTGAAGACCTGAGGGGTAGCCTCCATCCTGTCCCCAAGGTCCTTGCTCTGGTGACTCACTGCTGCGAAGGATGGGCCGTCTCTCATGTGTCAGTGAGTGCCTGTGTGGGCAAGGCTGGCTCTTGGGAATTGCACATTTCAGCTTCATTCTCTGCACCCCGATGAGGCAGTCTTCTGGAGGAATCATACCCAGGGATTACAGTGGCCCTATTTCCCTCCCAGCAAGTGTCTGTCTGTTCTAAGTTAGTTTTTTCCATTAGAAAAGCATCGTTCAATTTTCTGATGAAAATTGTTTTTCTTTTTTCTTAATCTCAAAAGCCAGATGTGAATATCGGGGGGGAAATCAAATATATTTGTCCAAACCCAATGGTCAGTTCTCAGCCCCATCTTACTGCATCTCTTACACCTTCCTTGGACTGTTCATGGAAAATAATGAAGACAGGTGGTGGGAGCAGCAGGTCACTGGGAGTTGGCAGGAGATGGGATCAGGATGCCAGCAGGAGCCACTTGTCTAAAAGGTCGGGGTTCATTCTAAATGTAATCATTTTATTTATTTATTTAAAGTCTATCTTCTCTGCCTCCATGCAAGCTCCACGAAGCCAGGGACACAGCCATTCCTCAGCCCTTAACTCAGAGCCCGGTGCATACCCCATTCCAGTAATTCATCCCTGTCCACCCCTGTGCTATGGGGACACTGAGTTCTTCTTAGAACAGATACACAGGGCAGGTACCCCTCACTGTGCTGACTTCTCTCATTAGAAAACTTATTCATAGGTTTTATTTTATTAATTTAGTTTTTTTCAAAGGCAGTAAATGTTCTCTGAAAAAATAAAAAAGAGACTTTAATATATTGTTTACCATAAAGTAAAAAGAAAACGTGCCCACCCCAGTCCCATTTCTCAGACATAACACACGTAACATTATGGTGTTTACTGCTGTAGCCCTTTTTCCACTAGACATTTGATCAGTCAGGCAATCTGCAGGTATTTATTGAGAATCTACTCTGTGCCAAGCACTGTCTCAGCAGCTGTGGAAAATAGCAGTGGACAAAACAAACTTCTAAGAGGAAAGTTTCATTCAAACGATGGACATATCTGTAACAAACATTCATGTGTAGATTTTTCTTGTTAGAAACAAAATAATGTAAATATTCTTTAATATTCATCCAGTTTAGAAAATCTGAAAAATCCCCAAAATGGAAGGGGGAAAAAAAAAAGGAAAAACTCATTGGCTTTAGATTCATTATCCAACGAGAGTTGTGTTTTATAGCTTTGTAGAATACTTTGCAATTGTTTATTTGCATGTGGTTTCGTTTTATTTTACAAAGTCATGAGCATGTAGTTTCATTTTATTTTACAAAGTCATGAGCATACTGAAAGCATAGTTTTTCCTTCTTTTTTATTGCATAGTAGTGCAAACAGAAAACATAAAACAAAATTCCTCATAAATCTACTACTTGCAATTAATCACTGCTACTCTTTAATATCATACATAGCTTTTTTTGTTCAAAATTAGAAGTTTGGGATTACTCTGAAAATATCATTCAGTAACTGACTCTGAATTTCTAATATATCTCTGTGTCGACAATTGTAAATCTACGCCGGCATTTTCCTGGCTATAAATTTGGTCATCAAGTGGGTTCCCCATCATGGGATCAACCAGTCTCCTTTTCTTGGCTATTAGGATTTTTCCAATTTTCTGTTTTTGTAAGAACACCCAAGTGAATGAGGCAAAATGTTTGCACATATCCTTAGTCATATGAGTATGATTTTACATTGTTTTTATTCACTCAGATTGTAACTGTATCAAAGCATTGACCCCAGTTGTTTCTGACGGTCTTCTATGAGATTATTATTTTGTTTTCAAACTTTTCTGTTTTCTCTAAATGCTTTGCAACAACAGGTTGTTTTTTTTTTTTTTGCATAATCACAACATCATTTGAAATTATGCCATGCAAAAATTTCCAGATTACCATAGTTTTCATGTCTTTTAATGACTATCTAATTCCATCTAGGGGATAGGCCAAAATTCACTTAACCATCCTCTATCTTTGGTTGTTTCGTTTTTTCCCCAATTTTTCCAAGATTGTTGTGCAGGAACCCCGTTCCAAACAGCTTTCACACTTTTGGTGCATCTGGCCAAACTGCCTTCCCGAAAGGATGTTCCAATTTCCACTCCCACCAGCAGTGCGTGAGAATGCCTGCCCAGCCACCATCCTCTCCCAGAGATGGACCCTTGGACAGTCACTCTCTCTGCCAGGAGGGTGGGAGAGAGCAGGAAAATGGTTTTGTCAGCATTGCCAGCATGATGACTCCCTGGCTCAGAACCACAAGAATGAGTTTTAACAAGCCCAGTTCCCAGAACAGAACCTGCAGAGAGAAAGAAAAGCAAGCAGGCAGGGAAAAACTCTCTGCTGGAAAAAACACACACATACACAGATTAAAATAATATTTGGCACTTACGTCGCACTTCAAAATTCTTCAAACGCTTTATAAACACTAGCTAATTAATTAAGCCACCTAAATCTGGCTGCAGTTGGTGGAGAGAACTTTAAAACGTGGGGAGGGGCAGCCCTACACAGATCCAGATTTGATTGTCGCCCGCCCGGGGTGTGATTGCAGGCCTCCGGCTGCACCACAAGAATAGCCCTGCTCCGACACACCGCATGCCTGATTCCACAGCCTCCTCTCCTGCTCACACCACTCCCCTCACAACTGCTGACTCACAGCCCTGTGTGGTGTTATCAATAAGGATAATAATAACTGCCATGTATTACAGGTGTCTTCTGTGGTCCAGGCACAGCCCCCAGCTCCAGGCTTGCCTGTCGCCTGGATGTGCCTGTAGCAGCCCCATTAACAGACAAGGAAAGAGGCCCCGAGAGGGGATTGGCCCTGGAGCAAGTAAAAGCACCCCTTCATTCATTCATTCATGCATTTATCCAGCATGTATCTGTGAAGAGCCTTGTGCGTGCCAGACACTGTTGTAGGCAGGGAGTTAGAAACACGCCCTTGTGGATCCCCCTTGGATGGGGGCACATGACAATCTAGAGAAAATCAAGTAAGTGATGTATCTGTGATCATAATAGGAACAGAATTCAGAATTCAACCAGTACCTCTGTAGCAGGCACCTATGTCCAACTGTGTCACAGCCCTCATGACTGCCATGGCAGGGGGGGTGGCAGTACCCCACTTCATGGAAGGTGGAGTGGAGGCCCGGGGAGGGCAGGTGCTGAGCTGGAGAAGGGGGAACCCCTGCTCTCCCAAGGCCTGCTGGCCCCAGCCTGTTCTGCCTCCAGGCAGCATTTCCAGTTCATCCAGTCTCCACGCCAGAATACAGATCCACTGAGAACGTTCCTGACTGGGTGCTGTTGGCAGTTGCTGGTACTGCCTCAGATGTCACTGGGTCACTGCCAGCCTCTTTTGGCCTCCTCCATGTGCCTCTCACACACCTGGCCACCAGCTCCACACATACCCCTGTCCTCTGTGCATTCTGGTTTCCTTCCTTCACTGGTGAGGGTCAGTTCATCCTCAAGCTGTCACTCTGCCTCTCCACTCACCTGCCATGAGAGCCCCGGTATCCCTGGCACGAGAGTCAGGGCTGAGACAGTAGGCGGGTGGATGAGACTGAACTTGCCCGCAGTAAGGGAAACTAGAGTCTAGGGGCCTCCCTTCCCTCTGGTGCCTGGCCCCGACCAGTAGGGTGGTCTTAGGCCATGGACTGGTGGGCAAATTTACACAGTCCCTCTCCTCCTCTGCCAGAGCCAGAGGGGGCAGGGGGCTGCTCAGGGGCATCAGCTACAACTCTGTCTTATGTACCAGGGAAAGGTGGCCTAAGTCAGGACAGGACAAGGTCACATCACGGGTCAGTGGAGCACCCAGCCAGAGATGATACAGTCTGTCTGCACCTAGGCTGCTGCCACTCCACATCTGTCAGCCTCTCACTCTATCCACTGTCTCCATCTGCCTCTCCTACTGTCTGTCTCCGTGGTTCTCTCTCCTCTTTCTCCCTCTGTCCCTCTGTCCCTCCCTCCCTTCCCCTTTCTCTCTGTCTCTCCAAAGTCTTTATAATGTCCTTTCTCCTAATCCCCCCACCTTGCTCAGAATCCGAGCCCTGGCTGTGCCTTGCTCTGAGCACCTGCAGCACATCTCACAGCAACTTCACCTGACTCTTTATCTTCCTCTGCCTGCGTCCTTCCCGCCTACCCCCTATCTTCTCTACCCAGAGCCCTGTCTGATGTGCTTCAGCCCTCTCCAATTTGGGGCACAGGCCCTCCCCCTCCACTGACCTTCATGACTTCTTCCAGCTGCCCTACCTGAGAACCCTTGAGGCCTGAACTGGTTCCATTTCCTGTGTGTCCCCAGCTCCCAGCATGGGCCTGGCCTACAGGCTCATCAGCAAGGCTTGATAGGAATAAAGTTTGAGCAACAGACCCTCTCATTTATTCATCATATAATGACAGTAGCTTCTCCTATGCCCAGCTTGCTGCTAAGTAACTGAAAGCAGAAGGCTGGGAGGTGTTTACCCACCTTGTAGATAAGGAAATTGAGACTCAGGACCAACGGATAAACTAAGTCACAAGTGAATAGAGAGTGAGTCAGCTTCCAAACTCTGTCAGACATCTCCGAAGACCAGCCACTTCTTTTGACACTGTCCTGGCCCAGGCTTGTTGGGTGGTCCTAACAGAGATCCATCAAAGCAGGGTCATATAACTATCTGACAGACGAGACTAAGATTCAGAAGGCAGTAAAGGGACCTACCCAAATGAAGGGCAGCACTCACATGTGGTGCTTGGCAGTATTAGGCACACATGCAGGAATCCCTGTTGGCTCATCTCAGTGGCCCAAGTGATGGCCAAAGGCGTGTAGCAGTACGCCCTGAGCCAGGATTCGAATCCAAGTCCTCTCGCTTTACTATCCGCATCCTGGATGAGGTCCACCTGCTGAGTACAGCTTCCCTGCTCAGGGCCTGCTTACTGGACCAGCCTGAAACAGCCATAAACTCTCGTAGAAGCACCCAAACACTGTGCTGCCACCCACCGCTGAGCCTTCACCCAGGCTGTTCCCTCCATCAGCAACACCGTGCCCCTTACTTCCCAGTAAATTCAAATTTTAATTCAGAGTTCAGCTCAGGCATGACTCTTCCAGAAAGGGCTTAGACACTCACACCCACTCTCTGCCATGTCATTGAACCTCTCTGTGCCTCGGTTTCCTCATATGTAATAGGCTCTCACAATGCAGGTTCATTGTGAGGGTTATGTATGGTGATACATGCAGTGTGCTGAGCTCAAGGCCTGTTCATGGTTCAGCTCAGTCACTAAAAGTCACTACTAATAAACATGTGACAAAACCTAAAGGATCACCTATGGATGAATAACCTCTCTGTGTTTTCTTCCAGGAGAGGCTGCTGAGAGGGAGCTGCAGGTGATTCAGCCTGACAAGTCAGTGTCAGTCGCAGCTGGAGAGACAGCCACTCTGAACTGCACCCTGACCTCTCTGTACCCTGTGGGGCCCATCCAGTGGTTCAGGGGGACAGGGCCAGGCCGGGAGTTAATCTACGAATTCAAAGCAGTTAATTTACACTTTCCTCGAGTAACAAATGCTGCAGACACCACAAGGAGAAACACCACGGACTATTCCATCCGCATCAGTAACATCACCCCAGCAGACACCGGGACCTACTACTGTGTGAAGTTCCAGAAAAAAGAACTTGACAAGGAGTATAAGTCTGGATCGGGCACTCAGCTCATTGTGAGTGGTGAGTACGGGGTGAGGCCTTCGTCCCTGGTGTGTGAGAAGTCAATAAGAACACCATTCATTTTCTAAGCAGCGACTAAGAGTCAGGGGCACAGTGAGTGCTATAGTCATGATCTGATTCACGCTCTGATTTCACTCTCTACAGATCAGGGACATTGAAGCCAGGAGAGGTCATGCAGTTTGCTCAGGCCCTACAGCTGGTAAATGGTGGGAAAGGTCTGGAATCCATGTCTGCCCGGTTCCCCAGCCATTGCCTTTTCTAAACCAGTCCAGCCCCTTGGTCCCAGGGATGAGGGAGCTGAGAGTCTGAGCGACTTGCCTGTCACAGGCCAGACCTCACTCCCACTCCAGAGAGTGCTCTCCTCAGTGTACCGAGGCTTTCCCTCACTGACACTTACTGAGCACCTGCTGTGAGCCTGCTGTGCCAGGCTCTGCTCTGGGTGCTGTGGCAGCAGCAGTGAACAAAGCAGGCGTAGACTTCTCCCACAAAGCTTCATTCTCTTCCTTCCGGCGAGGAGAAACCCATCCAGGGCAGGAAAGGGGAGAAAGTGTTTCTTTATTTCACCTTCAGGAACGTCAGACTGAGAAGAAATTCCTAGGAGGCACAGACTCACTGCTTACTCTAACAGCCCTGATGGGAGGAGGTGGCCGGAGGTTTGGGGTCAGTGTGGGTCTGTCCAGGAAACCCCTCTGTGGTTCAGGGACCAACTCACATAGTCACTGAAGGCTCTAGGCAGAGCTAGGTCATCTCAGAATGTCCCTCACCCATGGAAGAGGTTAGGGGTCCCCCCATTGAGGCTGCAAAGTTGTTTTTGCCAAAGGCCAAGGATCCTGAATCTTGGAACAAAAGCACACAAAGGACCTTTAGACCATCCCATGCGACCTTGAATCTGTGTGGTCTTGGCCCAGTTTCCATGAAGTCCTGTATCCCCATTCAAGTTTCTGTGAGGTTAGGAGAGAATGCCTAGAAAGCCTTAGATCCGGTGGTATCAGGGCTGAGAGCATGGGCCCAGCTGACTACCTGGGTCACATCCCAGCTCTGTCGCTTTCCAGCTCTGCTGTGTCTGGACAGTCACTCTCCCATTGGGCCTCAGTGTCCTCATCTGTCAGTGACGGCACTGACCTCACAGAGCAGCTGCAAGGACTGAGTGAGTGAGTGACCATGTGGAGTGCTTAGAGCAGTGCCCAGCATGCAGTAAATGTGAGCTGTGATGTGCCAAAGCCATAGGACCTTGGCCGGGTCATGTTCTTCCCCAGGCCTCGAGTAGTAATGGGTTGGGAGTTGGGTTCGGTGCTTTTAACCTTGACTGCTCATTAGAATCACCTGGGAAACGTTGACAAGGTACCCAGACCCTGGTTCCACTCTAGAAATTCTGATTTAATTGCCCAGATATGGTCCTGGCAGCTGAATTATTTAAGATTTAGAGGACATGAAGGCACAGCCGGGGCAGAGAGCCTTGAGCTAGTTGCTCCCTGAGGTCACTGAGGAAAAGTTGTATTTTATTGTTTTCCTTGGCAGAGGTGGCTCCCCCTGCTGCTGGGGCCGCGATGACAACTTTTAGGGCTTTCGGTGCTTCAGAATAACGTGCCTGAGATAGCTCATGGGAGCCCAGGAAAATGAGCCTGAGTGGGGTGTCAATGACAACGCCCCACAGAGCAGACCTAGACTGAGAGTGACTTCTTGTCCTCTCCAGCCCCAAAGCAGGGCAGCCTGGACGTTCCGTACAGATCTGAATTCCACTGCGGGGGAATGAATGCCTTCCCACCTTTCACCACGAATGTGCCTAAACAGGCACTAGGTTCCCTGCAAATACTCACTGCTAAGCCCCAGAGCCCTCCCTGCCGCAACACACCAAAACGCCACTGCTGACAACTGTCCTCCCTCCTTTCAAAGTGCTTCCCGACTCTTTACAGAGCTAATCTGCACAGAAATACCTGTGATCTCGTGTGTGTTTTGAAAGCCAATTCGCCACACCTGTTTCCTGAGGAGATTATGAAAAAGGGAGGGAAAGAACCATACTTTGGGGGTTTCTCCGCTTTTCTCATTTGGGTTTTTGTTTGGGAGCTGCGGGGAGCAGGGTTGGAGACTTTCCTTGGTGTTTCTACTATGCATTTACTTTGCCTAAAGAACCACCAGGTCGTTTCAGAACAAGTAGGACCAGGTCTTATGAGAACAATGATAGGTGTTGTTTATTAAGCGCCCACTATGTGCTAGGCTCTGTGTTTTATACACGTCTTCACTCCTCTTCCTGGGGGGGGTGTTTTGACCCACGCTTTGTACAAGAACAGACACAGGTTCAGGGATAAAGAACAGAGACGCTAAAATCCATCAGTCCTGTGTGCGGTGAGATGAGCTCTACCCTTTACTCACTGCGTGCCCTTGGCCAAGTGGCATTCCTCCCTGAGCTTCCTCGCATAAGTGGGACCACACAGTGCCTCCCTCACAGCGGGTTGGGAGGATGAAGAGCTGAGGAACACAGAGGGTCAGCCCAGCATCAGGCTCCCAAGACACTCTCAATAAGTGGTAACTGATCCCGGCATCTCATCCCTGTAGGGCCGTCCAGCTACTGTGGTGTTCTTATGACTCATCTTATTCAATGACACACTTATGTCCTCGAAATGTTCGATGACTTTAAGGAAATAAGTTAAATATTTAAAAATGCCAATATTTGTCATATTCGCTGCATGCTCATTGTTACAGACGGTGTTGGATAATAATTAACAATTTAGAAACACCCTCAAGGCCCATTCTATAGGGAGAAACTGTCGTCCCTTTGATTCATGGATGTGCGGATACATTCAGGACACAAAAGGAGTCCTGCCTGCTTCACAGGCCTGTGTCTGTGTCTCTTCTAATTTAATAACAATTAAGAAAGGAACCACCTTTGGCTTTCTCAGCACTCAGTGATCTTTGTTTTCAACCTACAGCTGACCCAAGAGAAGAACCCAGATTCAGAAAACATTCCGTCACCCCCACCCTCTTAAATTAGCCCCTACTGGGATATCTGTGGAAGGAATGAAAACTATGGAGTAAATCGATAAATTCCAGAAGGGAGAGCTCTGGATACAGATGAATTCTGAGTTCCAGATAGATCTGTGTTTGTTTATTTTCGTGACGCACCTTCTGTTTTACTCAAAGGAAATAATGCTCCTGTTGCCTGATTTAACCCTCACTGCAGCCCCAGGAATGCGGAATGCCTGCTGTGAGAAATGCCTGCTATCCCATTGCACAGATGGGTCTGGGATTGTGCCCCGGTCACACCTCTGGTTGACTGGCCATCCTGGTTCCAGCTTTCACAGCAGTCCCACTGTGCCACTGCTTCCCAGCATTTACTCTGTAAACACTTTCTCTGAAGTGGAGGTCCCCTAGGAAGGTCACCTAGGAACAATGAATACAAAGAATGAGACCGATCAGTAATTCTGTTCCTGTGCTCAGCTTGGTGGGAAGTCACCTGGCAGAGGAAAGAAAGTAGACTTTGAACTCAGGCCTGGAATTGCCTCTCTGCCCTGTTCCTACTCAGAGTTTGCCTCTAGGGACCTGTGTATCCTGCTTTGTAAGATGAGAATGATGACCCCACCCTCCCAGCATTATTAGAGAGATTTAAAAAGTTAATACATGAGAAGGTCCTTAACAGTGTTGCATGCCTATCCTCAGTGGTGATCGTCACAAACGTGTTTATTGTTCATTATGCTCCTTTTAAAGCCAAACCCTCTCCCCCCGTGGTATCGGGCCCCATGGTGAGGGCGCAGTCTGGGCAGACAGTGAACTTCACCTGCAAGTCCCACGGCTTCTCCCCCAGAAACATCAACCTGAAATGGTTCAAAGATGGAAATGAGATCCCAGCCTCCCAGACCATCGTGGACCCAGAGGGAAACAGCTCTTCCTACAGCCTCTCCAGCACAGCCAAAGTGTTGCTGGTCCCGGGGGATGTTCGCTCCCAGGTCATCTGCCAGGTGGACCATGTCACCCTGCAGGGGGGCCCTCCTCTTCGTGGGACTGCCAACCTGTCTGAGACCATCCGAGGTAGATGCTCCTCACAACAAGCCCCAGCCCACACCTGGTCCCCACTCTCCAGGCTTGCTCCCCCTCCAGCTCTTTGCTCCAGGCCTGGGATTGCCTAGAATCTAATTCCGGACACTCCTTTCCATCATCGGGCACCTGGACGTGCTGTCACTCACTACTGTGTAATGGCAGCTGCCAAGTGAACCCCTACCACTCTGCAGGTAGTTGCATTTACTTTACAATAGCAACTCCAATTGGGGAGCACCTACTGTAAGCCAAGCCCCTGTGTTCTTGGTAATTTCCTTTATTTTGCCACAGTTAGTATGTTCCCACTGCATGCCAGGGGCTGTTTGTTGATTTTGTCACATTACCCTAATAGAAGCTACTGGTCCTTGAGCACCTACTGTGCTTGGTGATTTCATTTCTATGCAAAGAGCACCCTCAGTGTCTGAGGGCCTGCCCCATGCCCAGCAGTGTCCTGGGTGGGGGGAGCTAAGTTATGGAGCCCCCGTCCCTGTGATCTGTCTGTTCCACGAGGTCAGAGCCTCTGTACTGTGCTGTTTCAGTTCCGCCCACCGTGGATGTTACCCAAAACCCCTTGTCGGAGAACCAGGTGAACATCACCTGTCAGGCGAAGAAGTTCTACCCCAAGCGCCTACAGCTGACCTGGTTGGAGAATGGGAACGTGTCCCGAACAGAAACAGTGTTGGCCCCCACAGAGAATAAGGACGGAACCTTTAACCGGATGAGCTGGCTCCTGGTGAATTTATCTGCCCACAAGGAGAATGTGATGCTCACCTGCCAGGTGGAGCACGATGGGCAGCCAGCAGTCACCGAAAGCCGTACCGTGGAGGTCTCTGCTCACCAGAAGAACCAAAGCACAAATGGACCCCCTGGTGAGGCTTCCACTACACTGACCCACCTTTTAAATTTTTATCTTTATTTTTGATGTTAACAGTAATAATTCATGCTTATTGTAGAATGATCTAGAAGTCTATAGATAGAAAGCAGAAGCTCAAAGTGAGCTCCCATCCCCCAAGTCCCACACTCCAAGCGTGACCACAGGTAAAAGTTTGGTACACATCTTTATGGATTTGTCACGTCAATGCACATTCAAGACAGAGAGAAGGGAGGAGGGAGATGATCTGTTCACAGCGTCCTGCCTCATGCTTTCTTTACCCGTTACTGCGTTCACCGTTCCATGTCTGCCTCCACCGCCTCCTTGCTCTTTCTAACCGCTTCCGAGTGTCCCTGGCTGCCACTGCAAGCCTTCCCCACTGCGAACGGGGCAGGGGCTTCAGGATGTTTGTGCTTTTCTCTAGTATAATCTGTTACCTGCACAGCTATTTCTGGGACCGTTTTCCGCAGAGCATTTCTAGGCCAACGTGCATGCCCCTTTCCGGTGATGTAATACTGCCACTCCCATGGGAGAGTAAAAAGTGTCAGAATTTCATTTTCTCAGCCCCCTTCCAACCTGTTGTCAATCTCTCTCTCTTCTTTCTCCAAAACGGCAGCACTGTTTGGCATTTCGGTGCCGCTGTGGAATGTTCCAGGACTGTCATTAGTATGGCTATGCCTTATACAGCAGACCCTGTCAATGGATTCGAATAGAGGCCATTTCTTTTCTTCATGCAACCTTCAAGGGAACAGGGGAGCTCTAAAGAAGACTTGGAGCCCTGTCAGGGTGTCCATTTGATGTCTCCAATGCTAGTTTTCATAGGAGGAGCACTGCCCTGGGAGACAGGAGGTGTGGATAAATCTCTGGCTTGGTCACAGATTTGCTGGGTGACCTCGGACAAGTCAGTGTCTCCCTCTGTCCTCTCCACTTGCTCACGGCCGCGTTGAAGGAAGTGGGCTTTCTGACTCTCGGCTTTGAGCCTCAGCTACTAGGAACCATGGCTGTCTTCTATAGCATCACAGCTTCGGGACCTGGCACACAGCCTGCCGTATAGTAGGCACTCAGGAAATATCTTTCGGAAGGATGAAAGTAAGCTGGTTGGTTGTTAGTGAGTGAGTGAGTTAATCCTCAGCGCTGTCCAATGAGGTGGAGATTATTCTTGGTCGCAATGACACAAGAGGAAGCCTGTGTGTAGAGTGAGGTTTAAATGACTTGCTCATGGTCACTCAACTAGGGGCATTGATTTGGACTTATGTTTTCATAGCTCAGATCCCTGGTCACCACTATCCACTATGCTCTAGTGTGGGATCCCCTACCTGTGCTCTGGAGCCAGCTAAGTCCCCATCTCCATTTCGAGTGTCCTGGGTTCAGATCCCAGGTCCCAGACAGCCCCCGAGAGCTCTGCAGAGTTCATTACTCAGCTGCGTGTCTGCTATTCCTCACTGTCCCTTCCTCTGCACCGCTGGCTGCTGTGTGACACCCAGTCACAGTCCGGGTTTTAGATGGACCTGTGTTGACATGGTGGCCACTCATGGTTGCCTCATCTGGTTCACTCAGATGAGGAGGATGTTTATGTTCCTAGGGAGTGAGATTTCTGCCCACATCCTGCAGCTCAGGGTTCTTCATGGCTGTCAGCACCACACAGTTTCCCTCCTGGCATAGTTTTAATACTGCCCATGAGTGACCCACACGGGGAAGTGTGTGCAGACCCATGAACATGCCCCTGTGGCTCAGAACATCTGAGAAGGCCCAGCCAGTTGTTCTCAGTTAGTGATGCCCGCCTCGTGGTGAAAAGAGGCAGTGGGTTTTAATTTTCTTTGTTTTCAATTAATGTGCATGAAGCCTCTATTCTGTCTGGTCTCTAGGTGAGAATAACAATTTAAATAGTATCTTTATTGCGGTGGGTGTGGTGTGTGCCTTGCTGGTGGCCCTACTGATCGCTGCCCTCTACCTCCTCCGATTCCGACAGAAGAAAGGTGAGTGGATTCCCTGCTTCCCCCCCAGGAGTTTGCCTCTGGGCTGTCCTTCCCAGAGGGAGAAGCCACTTGAGTACTTGGCGCTGTACATAGCTTAAGCCGTAAGGATGCCCAGTTACCTCTAGTAACAAGAAGTCCAGAGGTAGCAGTGCCACGGCTGACATGGCACTTTCACCAGGCTGGAATCTGGGTGGGTCCCTCCTCCAGCCTTCTCCTCCTGGCTACAGGATGGCCATCAATTCACCGGGCCTCACGTCTTCATGGGACCACGACTGAGGTGGAAGGCAGGGAGCTGTCAGGGTGGCAAGAGGGTCTCGGGAAGAAATAATATTTCCCAGGAGCCCTCTGGAAAACTTCTGCTTTCCTATGACCTGCCCACGTTACATGCCCAGCCCCTAGGCAGGAGACTGAAAGGGCATAGGGATGGTACCACCATCTATCTGCCTGCAAGGCTGTTGAGAAGATTAAATGGCTGGCTACATGAAAAAGGTTAAGAAAGCACCCGGCACACAGCAAGTGTTCAATAAATATTAGCTCCTGTCGTCAGCATTATATGTGAGGCCATCTCCCCGGAAAGTTCCCCTCACGGTGGCAGAGTGTGCAGGCTTTGACTCGACAGCGGAAGCATTCAAGTTCAAATGCAGGACATCGTCCGTGTGTGTGTGTGTGTGTGTGTGTGTGTGTGGCTGCTATGTGACAAGGCCTCTGACTTTAGATTCAGATAAACCAGGGTTTCTATAGGCTCTAAGCCATTAGTGTAACTGACCTCCACGGGCCTCAGTTTCCTCACCTGTAATATGGGCATAACAATGCCTATGTTGAAGGGTGGTATGAAGCCAAAGAAGCTCATGTGAAATAACAGCTCTGACACATTCCCAGTCCTCAGGAAATACAAGTTCTCTTTTCCACTCTCAGAGGAAACAATTTTAGGCCAATGTTTCTGGAACTTATTTGACTACAAGTGATAGAAATACATTGCATGTCTCAACCCAACACGTACACACCGCTTTGGATAAAATTAGAACTCTGATATTTTCATTTTTGTCATGTTCTATACTAAGTTCTCTTAAAAATGCTGGTTGTGATCTACCACGTGCCACAGCCGGCAAAGTGTGAAGTGTTGTCTAGAGCTGCCTTTCTGCATTCAGTCCCCCTGGTTGAGCTTAGATGGGCATGTTGTGCATCCGTCACATGTCACCTCTGCCCCCTAGGTGTCCCTCCCTCCTGGGCTGGCCAGAAGGACTTAGCTGTGAATACTGGCCCAGCCTCAAGCTTCCATCCAGGAGGGCCAGAGTCAGGCTCCACATCTCTGGAATCTGGAAGAGGTGCTGCGAAATGATCTACCTGGGGTTTCCCTAAAGTTCTGGGGACCCCTTACTCAGGAAGGACTCCTTCTTGAATGGCAAAGCAGGGTTTCTTACCCACCAAGGTTGACAAGCCAGCCCATCAGGTGGAGCATTCATGGTAGCCATTAGTGAAATCTCAACCCGTCTTTAAAGGTTCGTCTCTGAGCACCATGTCGTTTCCAGGACCCAGGAGCTCATTACTGTGGCTTAGGCATAAGTGAACCCGTGATCTAAAGGAGGAATGGGGGTTTGGAGAGCTGCAGACACAAGTGCAGGTCATCAAGCCCCTGGGCTGTTTGTGCAGAGCCTAGATCTCAAACGGAGGCTCCAGTGACAGGGACAACTGGCACTCATTCAGCAATTCTGATGTGCCAGGTACTGTTCTCACCGCAGACCTTTGCTGTAGTGTTACTAACCCCATTTACATACGAGGAAACTGGAGCATGGGAAGGTTATTAAACTTGCTCAGAGCCTCACAACTGGTGAGCCATGGGACCAGGATTCAAACCTTGGCAGTGGGTCTCCAGAGACCACTCTGCACATCATCACTTCCACTCTAATGAGATGCTCCCTTCTCCCTCACTGGTCCCTAGGGGGGTCCGCCCATCCTCTACCTCAATACTCTCAGTGAAATACCTTAATTTCAACTCAACCATCTACTAGTTCTGTGATCCTAAGGAGTCACCTAGTCTCTCTGGTATAAAATGAGAGCTATTGGCATCCTGTCATCGAATTCCCTGAGACAACTCGTGTCCCAGAACTTTTCCACCCACCAGCCTCCATTCAAACATTAGATGCTGAACCGCAGCCTTCCCAACTCATACCCGCTCACATAAAAATCTGATACCTGTCCAGGCACCAAGCATTAATCTGGCAATAAGAATTCTTGCATTGTAGCAGCCTCCAGCCTGATAACATGTGGTACAGAGAACATTTGAGTGTGCATGTTGCTTTTTAATTACAATTTTGCAGTGAAATTTAACTCAAATGGTGGCTGAACTCTGGCAGCTTCTCTGCTGGATGCCCCATATCACAGGTTTAAAAATCCCGGAACCAGATGGACGCTTGCTTTCTTCCCAAGATCCTTTTGTAGAAAGTGGTGACATGAAGATAAATGCATGTCCAGCCCAAACCTGTGAATTGGAAAGCTGAAATCCTAGCTCAGAGAGGGGAAATGACCCATCCATGGTCACACAGCCAACAAGTTGATGGCAGAAGTGAGATTCACACCCACTCCCTCAACTAGCAGCCCAGCTTAGAAGGACCCACACTGGCACCCAGGATTGCTCTAGGGTCTCGGGTAAGGCATGTGGTGAATGGAAGTGAGGTCCAGACAGAGGTAGGGCAGGTGGCCCCTCCCAGGCTAAAGGCTGCTTTTGGATCTGACCTTTGATAATTCTCAGAAGTGGGAAGGCAGGAAGGCCCAGCTCACTGGTCTTCCTCAATGGGAGATAGTGGGCCACCCCACTGGGGCGAGCATGGGGTTTCTGTGTTTGGAAGAGTCTGATTTCAACAGTTTCTCCCCATGTCACTGGAGGCAAACCTTTACTCCCCGCCCCAACCCACCCACCCAAAAAAAGGTTACGTAAGAAGAGCATGGGCTACATAACTGGCTTTTGTTTCTTTTCTCTTTCAGCCAAGGGATCTACTTCTTCCACAAGGTAAGTGCATTGCTGGGCTAGGATGCTTTTGCAATTATTATTTAGCTGTTCGATAGGCCCCAAAACTGCAAAGTATAAGCCATAACCACTGACCCTGTGCTAGTCAACCTTTCTATAGCTTTCTTTTCTAAGCTTCTCCTACCAGGCTCGTTTTTTGGTTTTGCTTTGTTTAGTTTTGTTTCTCGGCCCATTTTTAATTATGATCTCAAATGAGGAGATTTCTCTGCACAGAGGCACTTGTGTGCTGTCCACAGACAGCAAGACTCTTATTAAATCCTGTTTGGACTGTGGCTGATGTATACTTTGCTTTTTCCTTCATTCATTAAATATTGATTGAGTACCTTGGCACAGGTGGCCCTGGGAACACTGGGTAAGTAGGCTGGAAAGCATCTGTGCCTTCCTGGAGCCCATGCCCCGGTCAGAGGCTAAGGCGATGAGATTATATATCACAGATGGTACATTCATTTGTTGATTCATATTATCAGTGATTTTCACTGAGACCCTACTATGCACCAGCTCTGTTCCTGGTGCTGGGGGTACAGAAGTGAGTAATACTCAGTCTGGGCCTAAATGCAGCTCAGACACAAGTAAGAGAAGCAGGCAGTAAGTACAGAGGTAAAATGATATATAATGTCATGTCAAATGGTGACAAATCAAGCACAGCGAAGGGATGGAGATTTATTGCAGGGCTAGCTTAGGTGGAAGAAGGGGCCTCCTCTGAAGAGGGGAAGTGTTCAGGGTCCTGAGCTGGGAGCTGTGAAGCAGAGCTATGTGCTGGGTGAGGGAGCAGGCCTGGCTAAGGCAAGATGTGCCAGGAGGCACAGAGGAGGCATGTGCAGTTGGGAAAAGGGGAAGGGCAGGAGATAATAAGGTCAAGGAGATGCAGGTTCATGGTCTCAGCTGAAGCACTTGCAGCCAGATATTACTCATCCAGCCTTTTCATCTTTTAGGAAGGCCCCCAACATTCATCCTGGTAGAGTAGAGGCCGCACCTCATCATCTACCATGAAAATGTGTCCGCTTAGAAACCTATGAGCATTCATACTAAGGGCAATAAACAAAAACTATAAATAGCTTCATTTTGGTTCAGGTCAGGTTTTACCACGAAACAGGTTTTGCAAATCTTTGAAATTTTTAGAGCTTAGTGGATTTCAGAATTACACAGCAGAAACTGAGACATCTGGAGTGGAGGCCAGCAGTCAGGGACCTGTGGCTGTCAGAACTTGGGGTTTTATCTCTAGTGGTATGAGGAGCCGTGAGAGGCAGAGGGTCTGACTTTAGCTTTAAAAGTATCACCCTGAGTGTCGTGTGGGGACCAGGCTATAGCAATTGAGGGTGGAGGCAAAGAGGCCAGGGAGGAGGCCACTGCAGTGGTCCAAACAGATGATGGTGGCCTGGACCAAGGTGGTGGGAAGAGCTGAGAAATGGTCAGGTTCTGGATGTAGTTTTGGGGTACCAAGAAGATTTGCTAATAGGTTGGATATAGAATCCCAATGTTGGTGGCAATGGGGATACTGTGTGTGTGTGTGTGTATTAAGTACACTCTTTTCCAAGGGCAAGACTTGGCTTCCATCTTTTGCCTAAACACCTTCAGTGGTTCTTATGGCCCTCAAAATAGTCCAGATGTCCTACTGAGGCCCTCAAGCCCCTCGTGGTCCAGCCCCTGCTGGCTTGGACAGTTTCACTTTCGGCCACTCCCCAGTGTTTAAATTCTGTGGCTCAGCCATGCTGCACTCCCTTCCCTTCCTCCTGCATGCTACGGCCTTACTCTCCTCCTAGCCCTTGGAGGAGGCTGGCCCCTCTCCCTGAGGTGTGCTCCCCCACCACCCGAGGTCTCCACAACTCCAGGTGGACGCAATCACAGTGGGCTCCCTGAACAGTGACCCCCAGAATTGTGTGACGTGAAAGCTAGAGCAGCGCCCCTTCTTTCACCTGATTGCCTCCTGCTCTTACTTCTGAGTTCAGCAAGGGCATTACCTTCTTCGGGATCAGCAGCCCCACATCTGAGCTCCCTTGGTGCCCCTGCATTGACATCCTGGTGTGTTCAAATGGTCTCTGTACTCATCCCCAGATTCTAACCCATCCCTCTAGAGGGCTAGGACCATTTCCCTCATGTCCACTGCTAATAGCTGCGGAACATGGCACTGTGCCTGGAATGGAATGGGTACTTGGTAATGAACAAATGAATGAATAAAGGAATGAATGCCATCCCTAACCACTGCGGCAATCTCCTCCTCCTTCTCTGACTCCCCAAACTCACCCTCTCAGTGGCTTCATGGCCGCAAATATGAAAGTACCTCTCTTTTGTGTTTTGTTTTTATTGTTGTCATTATTTTTTACTTGTCTTATCGCCCCAATTTAACAATAAGTTCTGAAAGAAAAGGGCAGTATCAATAATAACGATGACAGCAACATCAGCAGCTAACATTTATCAAAGACTCACTGTGTTCCAGGATCTGAACTATGCCTTTTACCTATACTAGCTCAGTGGTGATTTTAATGTTCTCGGGAAGAAAAAGAGAAAAAAAACAACCCTGTGATTTACCATTATACCAGTTTAACTGGAGAGTGGTTCTCAAACTTGAGTGTGTAACAGAATCCTCTGGAGGGCTTGTTGAAACACAGAATTCTGGGCCCCATCCTCCAGAGTTCCTGATGCAGAATTTGTATTTCTAACAAGTTCTCAGATGGTGCCAAAACCACTGTTCCCGAGCCAGACTTTGAGAACCCCTCTTCTAAAAAGGTATTGTTGTCCCTGGGTGTGGCTGCAGAAACTTAGGCTCAGAGAAGTCAAGTGACATTCTCGAGGTCCCACGTTGTAAGTGCTGGCACGTTGACTCCCACCCACATTTCTCTGACACTCAAGATGACGCTCTTTATCTGTACCCATGCCTCTTGCTGCCTATTTCTTCTTCCCCCGAGAAGCCAGCCATTTTCTGCCTGTTTTTTATTTTTCCATGTGAGCCTACCCAGGGAGCTGTGAGATCACTTGCTCCTTTCATCTCTCTAAAGCAAAAGGAGAGCTAGCGAGCAGTAATGGTGTTTTCCTGTGTAGCAGCCGCTTCCACTTGGTTGGCTGGGATCAGACACTCTCTGGAGGACAGTGGTGTGGGTAACACTGAGCATCACAGGGAGGGTGCCAAAGGGGGTGCCACTGCTGTCAGCTCAAAGGGCCTTTCAGGCTGCAAGGCCAGTGGAGGGACTGGCTATTTTCAACCCCCTGGGTTAGGAACGTACAGGCAGAACATCATTTGTAATCTTCTCCAGCTCAGACGACAGAAAAATGTGTCTGCTCCCTTAATTGGGCACTGGGGTTCATGCAGTTGGCCATTTGTTCACTTGTCAAACATTCACTACGTTTATCCTTGGAATATTTAGGGCTTCCTTGATTCTTTCATTTTTTCATCTGATTGAGCCCAGCTCAGTGCCAGGCCTTAAGCTGAGAGATTGCAAAGGGGAATAAAAAAAGACACTAGCCTCGGCTTCATGGTGTTTTTGATTCGATGAGAGAGACTTTTATTCATTCATTCATCCATTCTAAAAAATCTACAGTGAGCAAACGAGGCACCAGCCTGTTACTGGGTGTCAGAGCTCCAGTGATGAAGGAGATGGGCCTAGTTCCTGCCCACATGGAACTCACGATCCATTGGGTGGTAGGTGACCAAACAAGCCAGGTTGGTTAATACACAGCATGATGCCGACTAGATAAAATAAAGCAAGGCATGGAGCAGAGCAGGAAGGGGGCAATCAGGGAAAGCTTGTCTGAGGTGACATGTAGAAGATAGCAGAAAGATGAAAAAGCTCCAGCCATGGGGATCTCTGGGGCAAGAGTAGACCAAAGAGAGAGAACAGTCAGTGTTAAGACCCCGAGGCAGAAGCAATTGGACGTGTTCATGAACTTGGACGAGGCCAGGGCAGCTGAAGTGAGTGGGCCAGGGAGAGAGAGATGGGACACTAGAGCAATCCGTGGGGGCCGATCATGTGGGAATGTGGAGATGGACTTAACTGTGTGGGGAGAAAGGGTTAGAATTTTGAGCAAAAAAAAAAAAAGATGTGACATCACCTTTGCATTTTACATGTGGAATAGTGTACAAAAGGACAGAATAGAAGCAAGGACACAGGGAGGCACCTCAGGGACCTAGGGAGCTGATGGCATACTCGGGTTTGAAATGTACTTTGGAGGCAGAGTCAACAAGCCTTGTGGTGGATTCCCTGTGGGTTGTAAAGGAGGAGAGAGGAGACTTAGGGGTGGTTCCCACTTCCTTAGCCCAAGCACAGGGCTGAGTAATAGCAGAGCCGCTCACTGAGATAGGAGAGACCAAAGGAGAAACAGACACACACAAAAATTGATGATTTCTTCCTGTCTGAAATATTGCTCTGAAAGGAAGGAATTCGGTGTTTTGAGAATGGAGTTTGAAGGTTCAGTGACAGTTTCCCTGAGAAAGGACTATTTGAAACAGGATCTGAGGGAAGAAGCAAAGAGGACTGAGTGTGCAAAGGCCCTGGGGCAGCCTGACTGGTATTCATTCCGAGTCACTTTTGAGTACTTTTTGAGCACCCATGTGGTGAGGACACATGACGGGAAAACAAACACATAAACCATATGGAAGAATATGCCAGGAGGTTTGATGCTGTCATGAAGGGGGAGCCTAGCCTGCTCATCACTGTTGCACAAGCCTCCCCAAGTGTGTGAAGCCACACTTGAGTCTCGAAAGATACACAAAATTTAAATAGGAGAAAAAGTGGTCAAGATGGTCATTCACGGGTATTGTTAACCCATAAAGTGTGTTGCATTGTGCAGCTCTGTTGCAATATATGGTGGGTGGCTAAGTGAGTAAATGAGGGCAGAGGAGTGAATGAGCCTGGGGGGAGGGGAGTCAACAGGGGCCAGGCCACATGGGGCTGACGAGCTGGGCCGTGAGTCAGACTTGAAGCAGAGCTGTGGGGGCTCCAGAGGGCTTGGAAGCTGGAGGAGTGTGGATACATCTGCATGAGCTTCCTTACCAGACAGTGTCTCTGCCCCTGGAGGGCCGTTTCTGTGGCCACGTGGGGCCTGTCATGCCCCAGAACAGCTTCCTGAGCCAAGTGCTCGTGCCAAATCCATTAATAATCCTGCGGCCAAGCCCCATTGCTCATTTATGACATTATCCAGGCTAACATCCCCAGAGTCTCCGGCTGGAGAATTTACACAGCTCTGGCAGAACCGGTGGCTCTGGTTTGCTCACCACCTTGACCATGACCCTGCAGGGAGCCAAGGCACGGCCTCCAATTACAGAATCAAGTGCATGAACAGCTTCTTTGATTAACGAGGGCACTTGGTTCTCCTCTCTCTCTCTCTCTCTTTTTTAGTGATAACACCTAGATGTGTATAATATAGAACATTTGGAGAAAATGGGAAACTAAAAAGAAGAAAAAATACCACCCAAAGACCACTCCTGCTAGCATTTTACTATGTTTCCTTCCAATGTTATTCGCACATGTTTCATCATTGAGATTATTCCACTGAGAATTTTGCTATTTCACTTATCTTTTAGTATAATTATTTGTAATAAAAAGAAACCTCTTCATAAACCTTTTAAATCTTTATCTATGAGCCTATTCTCATTTCCTTAACCAGTCCCAATTGGCAGAGCGATAAGATACAGACCTCCCTCCCCTGCCCTGCCTTTCGACAGATGCCTCTGTGCATATTTCTGTATTTTGAATTCCACGCCCCCACCACCAAATGCAATTATGAGTCAAAAGATGAGGACACCTTCTAAGCTCTTGATTTGGCTAAGCTTCTTCCCAAAAAGGTTGTACCAGTTTGCCCCTCCCACCAGCAATGTGTGAACGTGCCCATTTCACCATACCTTCCCCAGCACCATGCATTATAATTTTTAAAGACCCTTGGCGATAAGGAGGCAAAAAAAAAAAAAAAAAGCTAGTGCATTGATTAAAATTTTCTTTTAGGGAGACTGACCCTTTTGTCTAAACTTTCGATAAGCAGTTGTGTTTCTGTTGTGAACCACTCATCCATGTCCTCCACCCATATAGGAAATGGAACCTCAATGTTATTCTTATCAATTTACATGAGCGCTTGAGATAGGGAGGATATTTTTATCTTTGTGTCTCTTTCCTTTTTAGGTTGCATGAGCCCGAGAAGAATGCCAGAGAAATAACCCAGGTACCGTCCTCGCTGAGGCGCCCTTCCTGGGACACGCAGTGGTGTGATTTTCTTGCATCAAGCAGAGTTGCAGATCCTGTTCTAAATTAAGATTCCTTCCCCCCCCGGGGGGGGTGCGTTTTCCCTTGTCCTCCGCACATTCTCTCCCTCTGCTCCATCCAAGAGAGTCTGTCTCCACCTCCTTGACTCAGTGCCACCCATTGCACAATGCCAGGGAGCACTCTTCGCAATGCGTTCTATGTACATGGAGCCAGGCTGCAGCCTTCCTTAGTGCGATCGTGCCCTCCTGCCTCCAGGCCTTTCCCCAGGAGCACCCTGCCCAGCTCACCCTGAGCTCCAGCTTGTTTCTCACATGGAGTGTCACGCGGTGCTGCCAGTCTCTCTTGCCTTTGCTCATGGAAAGATCCTGTGTCACTAATTACCTCCTGCAAGGACAAACTCCCTCCAGCTGGCAGTGTCTCTTCATTGCCGAGGAGATTTCACAGGCAGCATGGTTGGCCTGTTTCCGGAAAGCCCAGCCTTGCTCCTTGCCGGCTGACGCTGTCAGACCTCGGAGGCAGAGAACTCCCCTGGGTCTTGTCTGCCCTGAACCGGGAACAAGAGGGCACCAACTGTCCTTGACATTTCCCTGGCTGTTGTCATCGTTTTATAGGTGATCTGTTGAAGAGAGACAGAGCTGGTAAAAGGCATGATGTTTGTAGGTCAGAATGCTCTGGCCTGCTCCTCTGATTGGGTGCGGCCTTGGGCACGAACTCGGGTGGGAATTAGAAGACAACTTCCACTCATGGGACAGTGGGACCTTCTCCCCAGTCGTATTCCCTCTGGACTTCTTTCTGGAACCTTCCGGGGAAAGAATAACAGTAAAAAGAACTGGTCACTAAAACCTGTGCAAAATTTAGTCAGCAAAGACTTACTTATGTGCCCGGCCCTGGGTAGTGAGCAGGGCAGTCACGACCCAGCTTGCAGCCCCGTGTCTGGGAGGCCTGGTGTCAGGTGCCAGCCCTTGTCAGGAGGAGGATTTAAGGCTGTCGGTGTAGGTTTCCGAGAGAGAAGTGTGAGCGTGCAGAGTTGGGGACAGAGTTGCTGCGTGATCAGACCACAGCTTTGGAGTCCAACAGACTTTGGTTCTTCTCTAACTACGTGACTTTGACCAAATTTTTTAATCTCCCTGAGTCTCAGTTTCTTCATCAGCAAAATGGAATACATAATTCCTGCCAAGCAGGGTTGTGAGAGGGCCTAAAGAGGGCCTTCCAGTTGATAACAGGATGCTTCCAGGCCCTGGGAGCTGAAGTCTGTGGTTACTAATGTGTGCCCACCAGGAGTTACCGTTGTCAGGAGCTCCTCTCCGCTTCTGCAGCGTAGGCGCGGGGCATGGGACGAGCAAAGGGTATCGTTTCTGATGGGAAACTTTGAGGTGCAGTTGTGGGTGATAAGATTAGCAAACAGGAGGTAGATGTTCAGGTTTGCTGGTTGATTACGACCATTTATGAACATATGTGCTCACTCCGTGGTTGCCAGGCTCCGTTCTGAGGGCTCCACCTGGATGGTCTCGTTCGATTGTCACAGTGACTCTGGTGATTGGTACAATGATTATCCCTGCTTTACAGGTGGGGAAACTGAGGCCCAGAAAGGTTAAGGGAATTGTCAAAAGTCCTCCGGCTAAACAGAACAGATGCAGGATTTAAAGTCAGCCTTCTGACTGCAGAACCTTTGCCTCCCTGCTAACTGGTGTCTCGTTCTCACATTCCTCATTCTCTGTCACCCAGTCCCCAGCTTCACTTTGAGGGGGGCTGAAATTGTTGGCATTGATTCAACACTGATTAGACTTTTCTGGGCCAGCCTTTGTGTCTGAGTCATACAGACACCTAGTGAATGTTTGCTGGATAAACAAGTAAATGAAGAGATGTCCCCACCCACTGGGGGATCGGCATCTGCTCAGACCACCAAGTGGTCACAGTCCTAGACGGTGGGTAGTGTAATGGAGAAACATGGGCTGAGGAAGCACAGAGAAGGAGCCCTAGACCCAGCCAACAGGAGGGTCTCAGGATGAAGTGATGCTCATGCTTAAAGGCACAGGGTGGATTGGGTGTCCTTATGAGAAGAAGAAGGAGAATGGATGCTAGGCAGAGGAAGGCAGGACAGAACCGTGGGAGGTGACATGGAGTGAGGATGTGCTGACATCCTCCTTTAGGAAGATCCTTCAGGCTGTGAGAGGAGGGAGGTGGGCTGGAGGATAAGGCCGGAGACAACTAACCTTGGCCAGAGAAGAGCTGCGTGTGAGTTAGAGCTGAGTCGGTGGAGGACAAGAGGAAGGAGACAGAGGCATTCAGATGTACCTTCGAGTGAGTGAGAGGCTAGGAGCTCCAGAATGACCTTGCCTTCATCTCATTTAGGTCCAGGACAACAATGACATCACATATGCAGACCTGAACCTGCCCAAGAGGAAGAAGTCGGTCCCCCAGGCCACTGAAACCAAGAACCACACAGAGTATGCCAGCATCCAGGCTGTCCCACCACCCCCGCCTGAGGACACCGTCACCTACGCCGACCTGGACATGGTCCACCTCAACCGGGCCCCCAAGCAGCCAGCCCCCAAGCCTGAGCCATCCTACTCAGAGTATGCCAGTGTCCAGGTCCAGAGGAAGTGAAGAGGGCCTACATTGTCTCTGGGTCTATGCCCAGGAGCCTTCTTGTCCCATGTGGGGCATCCGTAATGAAGACAGCCAGACCAATTCCCAGAAGGATGGGGTGGCACCAGTCCTAGGACCCAAGAATGAGGCTAGCTCTTGTCTCCACAACCCACCTGGCTCTCCAGGGTAGCCACAGCCCCCCACATTGCCACACATGGAGGCTGGTGTTGCCAGACCAGCCACGGAACCCCACTAGGAACTGGCCAGAGCCACTGGGGGTCCAGGAATTCTCATGCCTCTCTCCATCAACCGTGGGTCTTGGCGACTCTTGACTGTCTTCTTGATGCTCTGCAGGCTGATCTTCCAGGGTGCGGAGGGAGAAAAACCCTCCCTCCGCTTCCCGCCACCACCACCGCCACCACCCAATGGGAGCTTTGGGAAAAGTTTTCTCTTTAGATCGAACTGCCCCATTCATGGAGAAGCTGGAAAAAAAAATCTGGGACTGCATCCAGAGACTCAGTGAGGTTGCTGCCAACTGTCCTGGCCTCCCTATCCCTGGACTGACGAGCCACACGTCCTGGGGAGGAGAGGACCCTCTGAGGAACCCTCCATCACCACCAAGGACCGAGGAGCAAGGCCCTCCTCCTCCTGCCCTCTGAGACGCCTTGAGGACCCAGCATCCTGACAGTGACACTGCATATGGACCCACCTCTCCTTTCTCAACCTGAGCTTGCTTCCTTCAGCTAGCACTAACTCAGCAACATCTCGCTGTGGACGCCTGTAAATTATTGAGAAATGTGAACCGTGCAATCTTGAAACTGAGGTGTTAGAAAATTTGATCTGTGGTGTTTTGTTTTGTTTTGTTTTTCCTAAAACAACAGCAGCATTATCTTGGCTCTTTGTCACGTGTTGAAGTACATGGTTGGGTCTTGTGCCGTCGAAGGTTTAGCAGTTGGTTTCCTGGAGGGAATATCCTACGACAGAAACTAACTCCATCCACGCCCCAGAGCCCTGAGGATGGGGAAGAAGGTTCCAGTTTGGCTGCTCCATGGAGATACTTAGACTTCTGTCCAGGACTAACTTGGCCACGCTCTCAGCCGAGCCACTGTGGCTGGTAGGACCGCCTTCCTGCGCGCCGTGTGGTAAGTCCAAACCTGCCAGTGCTTCTCTAGGCTGCCTCCGTCACCGTGCAGTCTGTGGAGACCCAATGCCTCAGTCCGCTCACCCAGAAAGAGGGGAGAGGAAAGATGCCTTCCCTCACCCGCCTCCCCCACCATTGCTCACAAGCACTTTAGAGCCATTCAGGGTAGGAAGCTGTGCCTGGCCGTTTCCCCCACCCCTTTCGCAACCTTCCCTCATTCCAGCTCTCTGAGCTGATCTCTACAGGAAGGATCTTCCATTTCTGCTCCCAAACGAACCCTATCGGGATCAAACTGGAATGAATCCAAGACAGACAGAAGGACTGGGCAGCTGTGAGGTCAGGGCTGACCCGCCTTTCTGTCCCACTGTCTCAGGAGGCTGGGCAGAGACTATGACGCGTTCTCCTCCGAGCCTCACCTTCCAGTTCAGTGCAGGGGCCTGGCTGGGCCCAGGGCAGACAGATGTCGCACTCCGTGTGTGTTCAGTCTTCACGTGTAACGGCTCCGCTCTCAGAGCTAAGACACTCGTTTTCACTGCCCGTCACACACCCCCACCTGGGTCCAGCTGTTCGGGGCCCGAGGGATTCCTGGCTCAGGCCACCGGAGCGAGAAGCTGAGCCATCCTGCCTGTCAGCACGGCCTCCAGGTGGAACTCCGGGAGCTCAGTGCAGACCTGGCTCTCTGGGGGACAGAGATTTGGTGTTTTACGTAACGGCAGCCAGGAACGAGCTGAGCCAACAGGCCATGTGGGCAGCGTTGGCCCGGCGAGTCAGAGTTTCTCTGTGGCATCTGGGAGCGCAGTGGTCCAGCCACCTGGCTCGGGCTTTCTCCAAATTCCCAAAGGTTGGCTTGTAAACTTCCATCTCCATCGCCTCGGCACAGAGAGAGCCCATGTGCGAAGCACACACGCACACACACACACACACGCACACACACACACACACTCTCACACACACACACACACACGCACACCGAATCTTCAAGGAACGTCTTTCCTGTGCCCTTTTAATTTAATTTCCTTTTGAATTTTGGAAGGGGAGTCAAGGAATGAGGCCAAGGAAGCCCTGTAGCTTGAGCTCCAGCCTGGCAGCCTGGAGATTCTCGTACCTTGTGTATCGAACCCCAGGAAAAGGAAGAGGTTGAGACAACAGTGCGGAAGGAGCGTGGTTATCGGGAGTTTATTTTCAGACTGCTGGGAAGGAAACAGGCCCCATTTTGTATATAGTTGCAACTTAAACTTTTTGGCTTGCAAAATATTTTTGTAATAAAGATTTCTGGGTAACAATGACCCCTTTGGGTGTTGAGTGTCCTTGTCTCTGTACGTGTGTCCTGGGAGAGGATGACATGTGGCCCTAAGGCCTGGCAACGATTGCAGTGTCCGGTCCTCTCGTGGGTTTTATATAGACACAAAGACTGTGTTTCTCTGGCTCAGGGGGAGTCGGTGAAGGTTGTGCCCCAGGCACCTGCATGAGCAGAATTTCAACAGACAGCTACGTTTGAATCTGGCGCTGCCACTTCAAAGCGGCAGAAATTCAAACCAGTCACCTCTCTGAGACTCAGGACCGCCATCAGCACAGTGGGGACAATAATCTCCCCAGCCAGGGTGACTGAAGGGGGATCATGGGGTACAAAACCCCGTGCTTGGCACACAGTTCTTCACTAAACATCGAGTCTTTCCTCCCTGCCCTAAACATTGTCCGGCAAGATCTGGTCACCCCTCACTGCTGGTGGGATCTTGGAGAAGCAGAATCTCCTTCCTTCTCTATTAAATGTAGAAACCTGATGTTTGTCCTGGAGTATTCTTGCCGGGTAATTCGTGTTAGTGTACAGTAAATAAATGTTAGCTTCTTCACCTCCCCTCCATTAGCATATTAAGAATATTAATGACAATGATATCAACATTTGGCGTGTGCTATGTGTTGGCACTTTTCACTGATTAGCTACTTTAAACCCCACAACTCGAGGTAGGTAATATCACTGACCTCATTTTACAGACAAGGCACAGAGAGGTGGTAAAACTCGAACAGGGTCATACAGCTAATGCTAGGACTCAAACTCCAGCCGTCTTACTTCAGTGCCCAGCTTCCAGTCCTCGAGCTCACGTCAGTACATCCTGCATTGTCCCTGACTATGCAACATGATAAGTAACACGCCAGGTGCTTTGCAGTTATTACCTCATTTAATCCCCCAACCACCATGTGACATAGGAACTCTTGTTATCCCTGCTTTACTGATGAGTAGTTAAGTGATTTCCCCCACTCCCCATGGCACGGCCAGGGTTTGAACCCCCTTGGGTGGCTCTTCTCCACCACACTGTACTGCCTTGTTTCATTCTCATCGCTGTCAGTAGTGCTTGCGCCCATTTTGCAGAGAAGGGAAGTTGATGCTCATGAGCTGACTAATCTCACCCAACAAATCTCTAGTCCAGCTGGGACTTGCACTCAGATCCACAAGCACACCTGGGACCACCCCTGGGCCCTTGGCTTAGTACATGTGATTAAAGGACACCTGATGTAAGGAGCCTCCTGCAAGGCTCAGAGGCCACTTGGCTCATAGGCCAGGACGTTGGCTGTGGTGGAGAACTCAGCTCTCTGTGCTGCTTGCAGAGATAAGGTGCTCAAGGTATGAATATAGGCCGAGTGAGCAGGGAAATCCCTTCCATTTTCTGGGAAGGAGGGCGATGAAGAACTCCATGTCCAGGCAAGGAGACTTGGGGGATGTATTTTACGTAATACCTGGGCCTGGCTCCTCCACTACCTGAATCTCCAGGGCTGTAGGTTGGCAGGTGAAACGTAAGCTGATAGGAGCCAAGTGATCCTCTTCGTGCCTGCTAGGAACTCAGTCAGGCATTTGGCATTTACCAGGCACCAAATCTGGATTCCTCATGCAAAAGAGAACGATAAGGAACCACCCCCCGTGTGAGGATCCAGAGACCATCTGCAGCCCCTGCCCACTTTACATGATGATCGGGAAAATCTCTGCCCCCTTCTCAAGATCCTCCTGCCCAGCTGGAAAAGCCCCTGTGTTTCCTAGCATATTTCCGCCAGCCACGATTGGATCAAATTTATTTTATTTAATTTTTGTGCAAGCACTTACTGTGTATCAACAGTCTCTTAAACTCTACAAATATTAACTTATTTAATATCAATTCACTCCATCCTCTTAACAAGCCTATCGGGTAGGCACTGTGATTATACCCTGTTTAACAGAGAAATGCAAGCTCAGAGAGATTACACATCTTGTTCAAGGTCTGCCTTCCAGGAGTGGTGCGTCTGTGGGTGTAGGTGGGCTCCAGATGGGAAAGGTGGGGTCTGAGGGTTGCTGGAGAGACAGCGGGGACCACAGAAAGAGCTGGGGTACACTGGGCTCTATAAGAAGCCAGGAAACACCACATGGCGTCACCCCCAAAGCATCAGAGCGTCAGGGTGGTCCTGGTCGTCTGCCTGGTCACCGGCAAGCAGATGTATCCTTGGGCCTCCCTAGGGCTTAGCCTGCCACCACTGCGGTTCCCGCTGCGCCCTCCCCTAACCATGGCCCTGTACTTAACCAGGGTCTGGGGTTATCTTCTGGAAGCAAGACTATGAAATTGAAAGTGCTTTCTGAAAATACATGTGCTCAAGATGTTCAGAAACAGGCAAAAGCTGGGTGCCGGAGGTCAGAGGGGGCTGTCCTTAGAGGGAGAAGGGATGAGGAGGAGCAGGAGGGGCCCTCTGTGCGACGGGATGTTCTGTATCTCCATCTGAGGGACCTGCAGATGTAAAACTCCATCCATGCAGACCTAGCATGTCTGCCTCTTCCTGTGCATAAGTCATATCTCAAAGTGTTAAAAAGACTGGTGCCCTGTTCCCCTGGGGATTCAACCCCCCAACTTTGATGCCTGCCCCAACCTGACAGTTCCTTAAAGATGGTGACAATGTCTTATCTTTGGTCGCCAAGCCAGCCCAGGGCCTGGCTCAGGTGAGGGGCTCTGGGCGTGTTGCTGAATTCATTTGGAAGATAGCATCCCAGAGACCAAAATAGCATAGGCAACTGTGAAAGAAAAACTGCTGAATTGGACATGAAGACCAAGGCTGGCTGTGAGCATGAGCCATTTATCTGTCATTTCTTCACCTGCTAAGACTCCGTGAATTACTCTCCCCACTCACCCTCTACCCACACCCCTCCCCGCTCCACCCAGGGTTACAGAGGCAGCTGCACACACAGTCCTCACCTCGTGACTTCAGCAAATCTCTTCGCCTCTGAGCCTTGGGTGAAACGGGGCAGTAGATGTCCTCACCCCAGGGACTTATGGTGAAGGTTAAAGAGAGACTAAATCTAAGACTCTGCAGCAAAGTGGGGCAGACAGCATCCACACACACGTATCCCCAAACACACACACGCTCTCATACCCACATACATTCATACACATGCGCACAGACACCCCCACACACATTTACACGCCCATACGTACTTGCATGCATTCACACACAATCACACATGTCAGCACTCACACATTCACACCCACACCTGTTCACACAATGCATATACTCACACCCAATCACACTCTCACATTTACATGCTTTCACTCCCAGGTACTCACACATTCACACCCACATGGTCTCTCCCTCTCTCTCACACACACGCACACACACACGCACACGCACACCCCCCCAAGGCTAGGGTCTCAGAGAGCTCAACAATAATGGGTTTCCTCTCCTGGCTGAAATGAAGTTGCCACGTCCCTCCCTCATCAGCCTGGACTGCTCGCTCTTATCAACTTCAGAGAATCCGACCACCTGGCCTGGATTTCAGGGTCCTCTCTCTTTAACACGCTGCTCCTCCCTGCCCCAGACTGGGCTAGTCTTCTGGTCCCATCAACATTAAGAAGAGCCTCCTGTGACTGCCCTGGCTCCGCAGTGAGTCACCCCCTGGGGACTCAGCCCCTCAGCCCCAAACATCGTGAGTGTCCGACACCAGAACTTTATTTTCTACCTGGGGGAAAGGGACTGAAGACCTCCATGTGCCAGACGGGACCCCAGGCACTTGAATTCTTTATTTCACTGAACCTGCACATCCTTTGGAGTTGGGTGCTCTGATGTCCATTTCGCAGAGAACACCGAGGCTCACAGAGGTAAGGAGATGAGCTCAAGACCTCTCAGTCAGCCAGTGGTTATTTCTCAAGCATCTCCTGTGAATCTGGTCCCGTGCAAAATCCTGAGGATTCCATGTTGACAAAAGGTGGGCTACCTTTTTGTGAGCTCATGGCTTTGAGGGAGCCAGAGCATCTGGTAATCCCAACATGTACGTGAGCGCCGCTGGGACAAGGGGGTGTCAGCATGTGACTCTCAGGAGGCTATAAAACGTGATACATACAACTACGGAATGAACACACGAATGAGCAAGCCAACAGGAAGGGAAAGCTGATCCCAAGAGTAAAAGGGAATTTACAGGCTTTTAAAAAGGAATATGAGAATAAGGTGTTAGATTACATATAAAACTGGTTCATGCACTACCGGACAATAAAACCATTCCTTTGGAGTTATCTTTTCTACAGACAGAAGTCAGTTGCGCCTTTCCTGGGGAAAATGTCTACAAATTAGCATGTAAGTTTATAAAACCTGGGTCCTAATCAAAGAGCAAAGTCAGACTCAAGTTGATTCCCCGCAGAATTAGCTCATCCTTCAGTGGGCCTTTTTAAACAATGCCACAGCAGGACACTGAGTGAAAGTGCCACTTGTTTATTTTTATTTCTAAATTTTAGATACGTTTTCTTACCAGGAGAAAGGACACAGGCCTCACTCAGCCTACATAGGGCAGAAAGGGCTTCCTGAAAAGGAATCCGTAAGCTGAGACCTGAAGGAGGGTGAGTCTGAAGGAGCCAGATAAAGAAGGTAGGAAGGAGGCAGTGCCTTCCTCCCAGGGCTGGCCCCTGCGAAGCTCTGCAGCGCGGTCTGGTACTACTCTCCCCACCACTCCCTGCAACACAGTGTCCCAGCAGTTCCTGGAACGAACCGCGGGGCCTCTGCGTATGTCGCTCCCTCTGCCTGGAACATTGGCTGGGTCTTCCCTGCTCGTCCTCCAAGCCAAAGCCTGGGCCAAATTCCTTTTTTAAATGTCATCATAAAAACCCCGCCCAGAACCTCTCTTTGTAACCCTCGACACCATTGGTAACTGGACACTGACCCTGTGATTATCTGACTAACGTCCCTCTCCTCCACTGCCCTGGAAGCTGCCTCCGGTCAAGGAAGGTGTTGGTTTTCCTCACCAGGGCAACTCCTGTGCCCAGCCCATAGGAGGCATCCAGTAAATATCTGTTGGCTTGGATGAGAGGAAGAATGAAGGAATGAGAGGATGGAGAAAGAGAGAATGGATGTGTAGGAAGATGGATAGATGGATGGGAAGGAGGGAGAGAGGATAAATGGATGGATAGATAGATGCATGGAAGGATAGGTGTATAGGTAGGAAGGAGGAAAGGAAGGGAGGAAGGAAGGAAAGGAGGGAGGGAGGGAGGAAGGAATGAGGGAAAGAACATGAAGAGAATGTAAAAAAGCCTGGAAGCTGGAGACTGCACGGCATCTTAGGAGAACTGAAAGTGCCCCAACTGGCAGATCTGGAACTAGGATTCACACCCCAGTCTGTCTGACTTTCCCCACTGAGTCCGTCTGCCTTTTATCGTGATCTCAGGTTCAGAGCAGCCACTTTTTAAAAAATGGAAGCATGCTCCCCAACAGGCGAGGAGCCAGTGACCCTTGTCAGAGCCTTTGATGCCTCATCTAGGGAAACCGGGGCCGTACTCAGACAGCAGGATGAGAAATTGCAAAGATCTCTCTCTATCCTGAAATCACACAACCCCGACGCCGCTGGTGGATGGCCCGGCTTCGAGAGCTGGCGGGGCTCGGCCGCTCTGCAGACCTGTCCTCTCAGCCCCGCTTCAAGGACAACAGGCCAAGCCCTCATGGTGGAAGGTGCCGTTGCCAGCAGCCCTGGCCTTGTGCGCCCGCTCGCCCCTCCGGGCAGGGTCAGTTGGTGCGGCAGCCGGTCTCGTGGATCTGGGCCACAGACCTGTCTCCAAAATGAGGCCGGGTGAGAATTTAATGGTGAGAAGGCTGTGGCCCGATTGAGGCTGTCAGCTCCGCTCAACCCCAGCTCCCTTGGGGCCAGGAACTGGACCCCGTGCACATGCGGATCGCGCATTACCGCTAATACCATGTCCAGGATGCAAAGGGGCTGGGCGGCCAGGCCAGGAGCTGCCAGTATTGCAGGACCTTTCATTGGAAAATTTTTCTTGGGGCAATTAAGGCTTCAGCTGTCTCCTCCTCTCAGGCAGTGCCAGCTTGCATTTTAATTATCCTTAAAAGAGGGAGGTAGGGGAAAGGACACAAGACAAATTATATTTTTTTTTTAAATGGCTGTCTGCTTTATAAACACGGCCATCATCTCAGGCTGAACATCTATTCATGAGGTTTCTCCCCCATCAACTCCACAAGGGCCTGACCCTTTGGGCCCCAGGCTCCCGGGAACATTGGAAGGGACCCCTCCCAGCGGGTAAGGGGGAGCATCCTTGAGTGGGATTCTCCTCTATGGGAGAATCACTGTGGTGACAGCATTACTCTTGCTGCTATTTGTTCTTCACCACATTCTACGAAGTGGAAATTATTAACCTCATTTTACAGACGAGGAAACTGAGACTGAGAAAATAATTGCTAATACCATGAGTTACCGCAATGAAAAGGAACAAACAAACTACTGATACACGCAGCAACGTGGATGAACCTCAAACACACATGGCGCTGAGCAAAAGGAGCCAGATGCTAAAGAGTGAACACTGTATGATTCCATTTATACAAAGTTCTAGAACCCGCAAATCCAATCTGTCATGACAAAAAGCAAAGAAGTAGATGCGGGACAGTGGAGAGGAGACTGACTGAAGGGGCAGAGGGAGCTCTTCGGGAGATGGAAACGTCCTTCATCTTGACTGAGGTGGTGCTTACGTGGGTGGATTCGTTTATCAAGACTCATCGAACAGGAGTCCGAAAATGAGTGCAAGTTATACCTTGATAAAGTTGATTTAATCATAATTAAAAAAAATATATGAGTTAATACTTCCTTAGACCTTACTCTGTCCCAGTCCTGATCATAAGCGCCTTCTCTGCACTAAACCATCTACCTTCATGCCAATCTGTGACGTGGACATTGTGAGGGCCCCATTTCCTAGGTGAAGAAACTGAGGCACAGAAAAGTCAAGACACTTTCCCACAGGGATATGGCTGGGAAGAGACAGAGCCTGCATTCAAATCCAGATCAGCTGACTCAGGAGCCTTGAAGTTTTTGAAAATAAAGTTCAAAGTTACGCAGCTAATTAGTCCTAGAGGCAGAATTAAATCCCAAGGCCCTTCCAACATGACAAAACAGGCAGAAGAGGAAAATTCATTAGAGAGCTATTTACCTGGCATCTGCTGCAGGTCAAAAGGGGGAGAGGGGCAATGATCACAAAAATGAACGTAAATTTGCACTCGGCTGAGGAGTGCTCAGAAGCAGAGGTTTCAGGGAACCCAAACCCACAATCCAACACTAGGAGTATGCCCAAGGCCACCCCCCCAGGGACACAGCGCTGCCCGGGCAAGTGCCACATTCTCCAGCCACCTGCTCCTAACTTGATTTCCCTTCCCACCCGCTGCTTTGCTGACACCACACATGTTTTAAAGTCTTGTCTTTCTTGCAAGAGATGCAGCAAAGCTCCTTTGAAGTCGTGCCTGTCCCACTCTTAACACCGTGAGCTGGGCGCTCAGCTATTTCAAGAATGCCCCCTGCGCCTTCGCCTGGCTGGGCTGCCCAGGGAGTCACATTCCAGCACCGTGGGAGCAGTATGCTGGGTGACAGCTGGGAGTGCCTGGGCCCCAGGGAAAGACCTTAGCCTCGAGCCAAGCACCCGGGCCCTATGGAGACCTCCTGTGGTTTTGGTTCCGAGAAATGGAACAGGGTTTTCAGGCAGCAGAGGTTAGGCGTGGTCCCGAGTGCTCATAACCTTTGCTGATAGCTACCATGTATTTAAGGCCCCAACTGGGCACTTAGGGTACCTCAGCCAATTTATTCCTCTCGGTAGCCCCAGGCCACCACCCAGGCTCCCAGGTAAGAAAAGGGAGGTGACTTACCAGAGATCACACAACGCTGTAAGAATAGAATTGACATCGCCCCAGCCCCTGACATCCAGGACCTCCCGTACCTCACCGCAGCCCCACGCTACGCCCTGAGGTAATCATTCCACACCATTTAATGAATATATTTCTGGAAGTCAGACTCTGGATTCACTTTCTGGCTGCCCTGCTTCCCAGCTGTGTGACCTTGAACAACTTTCTTACCCTCTCTGTGTCAGTTTCCTCCTCTGTAGAACGGTGCCTAGAACCGTACCTCTCCCAAAGGGTTGTTGTGAAGATCAGATGAGACAATAAATGTAAAAGTGGTTACAACTGGGCCCAGATGATCTTAAGCCTGCAGAAACTGGTACTTATGCTTATTGTATAAGCTTTGTTTTTACATAAAAGAGACCATATCCAACTGCTTTATGTATTTGGGGTATTTTTCTAAGTAACCGTGGAGATCTACCTTATTCTTCTAAATAGCTTTATAGAATTCTTCATTCATTCATCCATTCATCCATTCATTCGTCAAACATGTGTGTAGTGGCGGCTTCTATACACAAGGCAAGGACACACGACACTTTGAGTCCTTGCTCTCAGTTCTAGTGGGAGAGACAGTTAACAAATGCAGAAACCAGTAGTCAAGATCATTTCACCTTCTGCCCAATGCTATGAGGAAAATAAGATGACACAAAGTGATAGAGAGAGAGTGGGCGGAGGAGGGGAGCAATTTAGATACAGTGTTCTGACTCCCCGAGGAGATGGCATTCATACTGTCACCAGCAGAAAGAGAAGGGAGAAGGCGAGGGAAGAACCTGGGCTGGAATATCCCGGGCCGAGGGAAGAGCAAGGGCAAAGGCCGTGAGGCTGGATGGACTGAGCTCAGCGTGGTTTGACTGGAGGTAGAGAATGAGCCTTTCCGAAATGATGCTGAAGAGGCCCGCTGGGGCCCGGTGAGGTAGAGACCATGGTGGGGAGCTGGGCTTTTATCCTGAGGGAAATAGGAAGCCACTGGAGCAGGGCAGCAGCCCGCTTTAATACAAATTTTCACAGACCACTCTGGCTGCTGGATAGGAACGCGTTGGAGGGGCATCAATGGAAGAATGAAGGAGGGAATGAATTCTCCACTGATGGAGGTCTGGGCTGTTTCTATTTTTTCCCTCCTTGCAAACAATTTTGCAATAAACTTTTATTGTACAGAAATTCCTAAAAGTGGGAGGGTCGGATTTAACAGGCGAACATTTTCCCCATCATCTCCAGATTGCCACGTTGCCTCCCAGTTCACTCCAGTCAGACATGCAAGAGTTCCAGTTTCCACTCTGAACTTTCTCCCCTTGCTTTGTTCCTGAGAGCACTTTCTCCAACCTCTCCAGCCCTGCCACAAGCCCACGAGTCTTAAACATGTTCATATTTCTTGCTGCAATCTGGAATTACAGGTTGTTAAAAAGAAAATCTCAGAATCAGGTTAAGTGGCTAAAAAGACTGCTCGGGGGCCGCCTTTTCTAGTGGAAATCAGAGAGAGGCCTCCAGCACCTCAAAGAGGGCCAATTTACCCCCTATTCTTCCAACCACAGTCAACCTGCTTTTTCACCCCCCCACCACCACCCTCCTCCAGCCGTGAAAACAGGGCACGGCACTGAGATGGCAGTGAAAACAGGCCCTGAGTTTACACATGATGAAGGGGCAGTTGGAAAACCCTTCTTCCTCCCACTCTCTCTCTGAGCACCAGGAACGGAGGGGCCATCTGAGCCCTCGGCCTCCTACCCCTGGTGGCTCCAGCTGGCCTCGGCAGTGCCTCCTGGTGGTGGCCACCACCTGCGGGTCCGCCTCCTGGCTTCCACGCCACACCTGCTCCACTGCCTCCGCAGCAGTGTGGAAGCTTAGTTTTAATGTTTTCTCATCACTTCGGGCTTATTTGTATTGTTAATTTTGGAGAAGGAGAGGGGTGGCTGGGATTCTGGAGATTCCTCGCTGGTACGCGTGTGATATTTGATTTGAATCTTGGCATTTGGAGATGCTTTGAAGAAGGCTGATGCGATCTTTCCAGGACTGACCGGGTGAGTGACTTAATTGGGAGAGGATTTTGCAACACATCGTTTTTACTATTTCATCTTTTAAGACAAGTAGATATCCTTTCCCATAGCAGAACAGATGGATAGCTACCTCTTTGAAACAAATAGTCATTATTATTCAACAACTGCTGATGAGGTGTCGGCTGTCAGACTGGATTCGCTCTTTTCATCTTCTCAGACACTCTGTAAAGGAGGTGGGGAAACTAAGGCGTGGAGAGATGAACTTACCCAGGGATCTGAGGCTAGTCAAGTGCAGAACTGGGATGCACACCCAGCACTCCCTTTCTCGTTAACCGTGGCTCGTGCCAGTCACCAGACCTTGAACTGTCTCCACCGAGCCACGCTGGAGCTGTTTCCCAGAACTTCGTGCCTGTGTGGTTTTGGGTTGAAATTGGCCACGTACAACATTTTGCTCGAGGTTTCAAAGGCACAAGTGGAGGAGCCACCGTTGTTTTATGTTCTGAATGTCTCTGGGCAGAGATCCCACTCTCTCTCACTGGCGTGAGCAGCAGCACGCAGAGCCGCAGCTCCCACCAGGCCTCCCTCGGCCTCCCTGAGTCCAGAGGGGCCGCAGGCGCGTGCAGCTCCCTGGGTGCAGCAGCCGGTTCTCCTGCAGGTCATTGCTGCATTGAGATCGGGAATGGCGACAGACAGACGCAGGTTCCAGTTTGCACTTGCTCCCACTCACAGCAGCATTCCTTGCCAACTGCTGGGTCCCGCTGACCCGTAGAAGCTTCCAGCACTAGAAGCTTCCATCACACTAGATGCAGCAGCAGCGGCCTACACAGATGGCCCCACCAGCTCCCACACTGTATAAGGTCACGGCCCTGTGATGACTCCCTCCTTCCAGATCACTAAGGTTCTGCTTCTCTGATGGAACCCTGACTGATGCACAGGGTTCTGAGTTTGATTTCTAAAGTGGCCAGCTCCCCTCCACCTAGATTTGACCGATTTAGCAAACAAAAATACAATATGGCCAATTAAATTTGAACTTCACACAAATAATACTTTGTTGGTATAAGTGCAGCTCATGTAATGTTTAGGACATGTCTCCACTAAAAACTTATTTGTTGGGTTGGCTTTAGCTCAAGTAGTTCTTTTGTCATGGCAGACCGCTAGACTTATTTATTGTTTATCTGAAATTCAAATTTAACGGGGATGGGCATCCTGGATTTTATCTGGCCCCCCTGTTTCCTCCCTACGACAGACACCCATCCGGGAGACCCACATGACGGAGCCTCTTTCATTTGCTAGACGTGACAAGAATATTCCAGTAAGCACTCAACCAGCATGTGGGAGACTTGGAAGCTAGAGTGGACAGGCTGAGGTTGGTCTTTACAGGGCTTCCGTTTCCCCCTTAGGCTGCATTGTGAGGCTGGGACGTCCCCAAGGAGCCCTGAGTCCACACAGTGGTCTTCACTGCCTTCAGGATAAAGTCCCTGTTCCGTAGTGGAGCATTCAAGGGCCCAGCCTGCCACCCCACTTCACCTCCTGCCCAGCTCACACAACTACCTAGAAAGATCAGGATTCCCCCAGACAATCTCGTCTCACCTGTGGGACTTCACCTTCATTCTTCTCCTTGCCTGGAACGCCTCTCCCTCCCTTTAATGCCCTTTAAACTCCTATTCGCCCTTTACACCTTTAAGCCACCTCCTCCTAGAAGTCTTCCCTGACCACGTTAGGCAGAGAGGCATCTGCCTTCACTTCCCTATCCCTTCGGGCTTCTTTCACACTTAGATTACAATGGAATCACAGCTTATGCATGTTTAATACGCTCTTAGGACAAAGGTAAAGAGAAAAGAAAGGTGAATAATTAAATAAGGTACCAATGGGCCCATGCATACCCTGAGTGGCTGTGAGATATAGGGGAGGGTCTGTGAGAATATTTTTTTTTTCATTTGTGGACAGGACTTTAACGAACATTGAGGTTTCTCACTTATGAAATCACTTCCATACAATAAATAGCATGACACAAGTATATGGGAATATAGCACTAGATCCATTCCAGCACAGTATATCTGGCTTAGTCTCCCAGGCCCTCTCATCTTACAACTACCTGAGGATGAGTTTCAACTTTAAAGACAAGTGTGGGTCTGGGGGTGTTTTTTAACTAGCAGTACAGTGGTCAAGAATGAGGGATTTGGCTGAGCAGACTTGCTTCTAAGTTCAGATTCTGGCTCTGCCTCTTCCTAGCTGTGTAACCTTGAGCAAGTTGCTAACTCCTTGGTGCCTCTGGCTCCTCCTCTGTAAAATGGTCATAAGCAGAGGACCTTCTTCATGAGGTTGTTGGGAGGATAAAATAAGTTTACAACAGTGCCTCAGAGCCACTAACAGTACAATCTAGCATTACACCAGACCCCTGAGCTCCAAGGAAGGGTGAGGAGCCTGCCCCAGGGCTGCAGAAAAACCGGCCTGCGCTGGACTCACTGGGAGATGCTATGTCAGTCTCCAACCTGCTGTCACCTAAGGACCTGTCAAGGGCAATTTTTATTATACTTGATGTTTGCTTTCCAAGCTCACTCCACTGATTCGCACCCTCAGAAGAATGTAACCAGCAGAGAGTCCCTGGCTAAAATCCTATTCCGCCATTTCCAGTGGTGTGACTTGGAGCAAGTCACTTCGGCCTTGCTCATTTCACTGGTCAGATGGAGATGATGATAACCATATCGCAAGGCTATGAGGAGTTAACAGCTGTGCGGATAAATTTGATACCTGGCTGCTTTTATTATTTCGTTACCCATGTAGCTGTTATCACACCATGTTGCATTTTTAGTTTGCATGTGGTTCTCCCCTAGTCTGGGAACCCTTGAGGATGGGCATTAGTTCCAATTAGCCCAGGTTATCAAGGGCTAGTCTGTACTCAGAATCAGGGAGGCATCCACACAAGTGAAAGGAAGCAGGGAGGAAAGAAGGGACGAGAAGGAAGGGAGGGAAGAAGGAAAGAAGGAAAGAAGAAAGGAAGGAAGGAAGGAAGGAAGGAAGGAAGGAAGGAAGGAAGGAAGGGAGGGAGGGAGGGAGGGAGGGAGGGAGGGAGGGAGGGAGGGAGGGAGGGAGGATTGTCTTCTTTCTCCTTTGGCCCCTGGCTTGTCTTACAAGGGTCTGATCAGAGGAATGGATCAGCAGCCCCTGTTCATTCTCATATCCCTTTCTGGAATCACAACTTAGGTTTGTAGCTGTCTAATTTATTATTACATGGTGCAGCGCAGGGTAATTATACACTGTGGTATAATTTGTTATAACTTGGGCTGAGGCCTATAACTGTATAATTTATTATTATACAGTACCGTGCTGAATAATACAGAGAGTATGTAATTTATTTCAGGCTTACGAGCCTAACCTGTAATCCAAATGCAGCACGTATACTACGTGGATGAGTTAATGTTTCTACGGAAACCTCATCTTAGAGACTTCTTTATTTCTCACTCTTTTCCTTGGGCTTCTCAGAACACTGCCTGGTAACGAGTTGCCAAGTTCCTGGTACTCTCTCTTTCGAGCAAGGCTGAATCTCAGCCCTGGCCCAGGTTCACCGGGACTTAAACGTCATAGAAAAAGAGGACCCAGAGCTGTCGTCCTGCCTGGTGAATGTGGGGAGCCCACAGCTCGCCCAGGAGGCTGCCAGCAGCAGGTGCAGGACCACAATCAAAACCCAGTTTCCTGAGTGGGGAGCAGGATCCTTCCTCCCCCACCCCGCTTGCAGGGTCGCCGTGCTTGTACTTGATAACCCTCCTTTGTTCCCTTCTCAGTGCTGGCAACACATCATTGAACCAGAAAGGTTCCCCGTGGAGCCTGCATTCTGGGAGTTGAGAACTAACTGGTCCCTTGTTTTGAGAAGTGTGGTCCCTGGACCCGCAGCACCTGGGAGCTGGTTGGAAACCCAGAATCTCAGCCACCTTGACCTGCAGAATCACAGTCTGCATTTTAACAGGATCACCCTAGTGATTCCTGTGCATTCAAGAAGCACTGCCCAAGCTTCTACAAGACAGGAGCACTTTTCCTCTAAACATCCCCTACCTCGCAGATATATACTGGCTCACTGAGATTGAAGGCAGTTTCTTCTTCTTTTTCTTTTCTTTTTTTTTTAAAAAAAACATCTTCCCCCTGCCCCCCTCCTCCCCCCCACCCCGTCCAAGAAGTTCATTGTGTAACTTCTGAAAATGGCAAAAAACTCACAAAAAAGAAATCAGCCAGAATCTTACCATCCAGAGATGATGTTGTTAACATCTTAGTGACTAATTCATCAGACTTTTTTATGCATTCATATACATGTTCTGAACAAAATTTCAAAAAAAGGTAGAATAGTGTAGAGCAGCAGTGCAAATTCAGCGTAGATACACCTGGAAGGCTTGCTCCGACTTACTTACGTCGTGGGGCTCCACCCCAGAGCTTCTGATTCGCAGGCCTGTGAATTCGCAGTTTTAACAGATTCTAGGTGAGGTGGAACTGCTGGTCCAGGGAATACATTTTGGGAATTGCTGGTGTGGCTGTTAAGGTCCTGGACCCTGGGATTTGGCATCAGGGGTTGGAATCCTGGCTTTGCCACCTGCCACGTATCTGTGGAGAAGTCCCTTGGCCTCTCCATGCTCCGACATCCGCACAGAGAGGACCTGCCTGAAAGGATTATTGCAGAGACTAAATGAGTTAAATAAATATAGCGCCTAAGAAGAACTGATTATGATTAAGTGTACATAATTTTATAATTGAGTTTTCTTAACCAACAATTGTTCATAAACATTTTTCAAGTCATTATTCTTCTGCATATTTGTTTTTAAAGGCTGCAGGGTTGGCTTTGGAATTGATGCTTTTTATCGTCTTTCGTTTTTTGACTAATATAATATAAACAGCACTGCAATGAGCGTTCTCGTGGATAAATCATGGTGCACCTGTCTGATTATCTCCTTAGGATAGAATATTCTAGATGTAAAATTGCTTAGTCTAATGATATGAACATATTTAAGGCTTTTGATAAGCTTTGCTAAATAGCCTTTCAGAAAAATTATACTGATTTATAATGCCATCAGCAGCACGCGAGAGTATCTTTTCCTTATATTTTCATCAATATCTACATTGTTATTTTTTAAATTATGCTAATATTTTGTTAATTTGAAATTTTTTTTGATGACTACTGAAGTTAAATATCCTCTCTCCAATATCTTAGGACTTAAAAAAATATTTTTAAATCCCTCAAAAGTAGTGTTTACATGAAGCCAAACAGTTTTTTCTCCTCTAATGAACCAACTCTGTGTTGGCATCACTCCACACTCCTCATCGCCGTGGTAGCAGAGGCGTCACCTCACAGGTAGCAGCTGCCTGATTTAAATCCCACCTGTGCTGCTGGTAACATACCTCCCACTTAATAGGCAGGTGTGGACTGGAGAAGGCATGCAACATTAAGAGGGCAAACATATGGCGAAAACTCATTTGTTTAACAAAAATTACCTCAGCTTCTACCGGTCAGGCCCTCTGCTAAACACAGAAGCTTGGGGAAGAAGTAGACAGAAAATACACATAAAGCAATGTGAAATGCAGCAGCAAAGATGAGAACAAGTGGTAGGAATTTCATGTCAGAAATGGCACTGACTTTGAAGTCAGAGAGGACCAGGGTTCAAATCCTGTCTCTTCCAATTCCTAATTTTAGGCAAGTTGCCTAACCAATCTGAGTCTTCATTTCTGTAATTATGTAAAATGTAAAAAATGTCCATTTGAGGCTTACATGACTTAAAAATAACAAGTAAAAAAATATCTGGAAACAAGTGGAGTGTAAGTCTCAAAACGGCAAGCCAAAAGCCAAACGTAGACTATCGAAGGAATTTTTTGGTCCACCCACCTAGTGTTTTTGAACAAAACTTTAAGAGGAGTTAGGATGGGTTACACCGATAGTTCTCCATCCTAGTTGCCCAATAGAAACACCTCAAGATATATTGGCTCCTTGAGAAGATCTGGGCTTGTTTATTGACTTTCCCTCTGGCCAAGGTGAAGTAACAGGAGAATAAGTTTATTCTCTCAACTGAAACAAAAAACTGGGTGAAATATACAAAACAACAAAACATTGGACATCAGACAATAAAGGTAGTAATCCCTGAGAGATAGAAAACCAAAGAGGGGAGCCCTACGATTGCCCCCAGCTTGCTATCCGGAGAGAGTTTCCAGACCACAGTGAAGGAGGGGGAGCCTAAGTGGAGCCCAGAGGTCTCCCTGAGTGGAGGAGATGCAGTTGGGAGGCCAGGGTGGCTCGAGTTCACAGGGCAGAATGTCCCTGAGGAGCAAGTTGTACAAAAAGAGGGGGAAAAGGAAAGAGGGATTGAGAAAGAGAGAGAGCACATGAGCAAGCTCAGGAGATCTGCAGAGGACCCCTGAGTCTTCTGAGTACCGATGAGCACATCTATATTAACCAGGATTCTCCAGAGAAACAGGATCAATAGGGCAAAGAGATTTCTATAGTAGCCCCCCTTATCTGTGATTTCGTCTTCCCTGGTTTCCGTCACCGCGGTCAACTACAATCCGAAAATATTAAATTGAAATTTCAGAAATAAACGATTTATATTTTAGATTGCGCACTGCTCTGAATAGCATGATGGAATCTCACACCGTCCCACTCTATCCCGCTGGGGACACGAATCATCCCTTTGTCCAGCTGGATACGCTTTCCACCCGGGAGTCACTTCGCAGCTATTTCAGTTATCAGATTAACTGTCATGGTATCACAGTCCTTGTGCTCAAGTAATCCCTATTTTACTTAATAATGGCCCAAAGTGCAAGAGTAGTGATGCTGGCAAGTCGAATATGCCAGAGAGAAGCTGTAAACGGTACATATGTTTATGGAAAAAAATAGTATATGTAGGATTCAATCCTGTCCTCAGTGTTAGGTAAACACTGGGGGTCTTGGACCATATCCACCACCCGTAAGGGGTGTGTAGGAATCAGCTCACGTGACTATGGAGGCCAAGAAACTGCACAACTGGCCCTCTGCAAGCTGGAGAGTCCGGAAGCCAGTGGAACTGACAGCAAAGGTCCCAACCCAAGTCCTAAAGCCTGAGAACCTGGGTCTCTGATGTCTGATTCTTTGAACTCAGGTGAAGATAGATGGCCCAGCTCTAGCCAAGAGCAAGTTCACACTTCCTCCACCTTTCTGTTTTAGTCAGGCCCTCAAGGCACAGGAGGAATTACCCGCTCCAGCCCCTGCCACCCACCACATTGGTGAGGGCAGTTTTCTTTACTCAGTCTACCCTTCAAATGCGAATCTTAACCAGAAACATCCTCACAGACATAACAAGAAATAATGTTTACCAGCTCTCTGGGCATCCCTTAGCCCAGTTAAGTAGACTCACAAAATTAATCCTCATGATGTGTGTGGAAACTACATGAGGTCCACAACCACCATAAATCTACCCCTTGTCAATTTGGTATGCATACATAGCTCCTTACACCATACTTACTCTCCAAATGAAGACAAAAAAAAAAGTCATAATACCATATGTCATGATAAAATTACCTCGCGTACAACCAAAAACGCACTAATTTCTTTCCCAGAAGAGGACATAAAGTCCTAGAGGGATGTTTGCTCTTCTCCTGATATCCCATAACTTAAAGACTATGATGTAAAATTAAAAATACTTAAGTACTGTTGTAAAGTCAATACATCTTAACATGATAAGGTAATAAGAGAAGAAAAACAAAGATATTTACTTTATATATATATATGTGTGTATGTATATATGTGTATACACACACACGCACACACACAAACGTATTCATAATAAAATGAAGGGGAAATACTCATGACAATGACAGTTCTTGTTTCTGTAACTGAATCTGCTGGATCATGTGGCCCAAGTGGCAGAGCAGCTTGCACAGCAGCCTGGACCGGAGGCATCCTTTCTCCAGCTCTGGGTCTCACTCAAAACTAGCAGCAACTGGGCTGGAGTAACTACCACATGAAAAAATTTTGCATCCAAAATCCAAAGAGGCCCACTAGGCATTGTGCCCTCTTTTTGGTTGCAGGAGAGGCCAGATGCAACTACTTAACCTTGACCTTGGAAAGAAGATCTCCACATGCCCGAAATCACTGGACCTATAGAAATTTCACTAAAGTAGAAGAAGGTCCTTAAAGTTTTGTCATGTTTATTTTCCGTGCCCTGACAAACAAATCTCTTACTAATAAGTCTAGAGTAGCTGCTATTTCCTGCTCACTAGGTCCAATCAGCAGCGTGTCATCAATGTGGTAGAATCAGTGTGATATCTTGTAGAGTAAAAAAGCAATCAAGATCCCTGCGAACTAAATTATGACATGAGCTTGGAGGGCTGATGTTAGCAAGGATTCTCTAGAGAAAGAGATAGGACAGTAAAAGTGTGTTGTCAGCCTTGCCAGCTGAAAGCAAACTGCTTTTGTTGGGTCTTATAGGCACGTATGAATAAAAAGGCATTTGATAGATCAGTAGCTGCATACCAGGTACTGGGGGATGTGTTAATTTGCTCAAAAAATAAAGCAAATTGCAGCTGCAATTTGAGTCACTCCATGGTTAAGCTATGATAATCCATTGTCATTCCTCAAAATCCATCTGTCTTTTGCACTGGCCAAGTAGAAGATATGGGGATGTGGTGGGAACCACCAGTCTCCCATCTTCCAGTTCTTAACGGTGGCGCTCGTCTCTGCAGTCTCTCCAGATGTGGTGTTGTTTTTGATTCATGATCTTCCTAACGGCTTCCATTTAGCATTTTCTACCATCAAGGAACCAGTGCAGGGATTCTGCAAGCTGCTAAGTATGTCCGTTCCAGTTATGCATTCTAGAACCAGGAACATAACCACCAGATGGATCTGAGCTAAAACTGCTTGGAACACCTGACCTCCATAAGCCCCTACTCTGAGTGGTGGGCCTCCTGGAATGAATGCCAGTTCAGAGCCAGTGTAAAACAGTTCAGTATTTCCTTTTCCCTCGTGTGCAGTTACCATGGTCAAAGGCCATATGTCCCTTTGGAGAAGGCTGGGGTTAACAGTATAAATTTTCAGTAAGGAACTGGGATATTTCCTCAAGGAGAGCCAGCCTCATTCAAAGGATTCTGGTTCTGTTCATTGGCTCAAGTCTGGGAATTAATTCAGGGGCCCTGAGTCTGTTTTTATAATACAGGTTTGGCTTTTGTTTACTTGAGCTAGAACGTTTCTGCAAGTAAGAGTTTAACAGGCTTCCTCTCTATTCTACTCCTTTAAACACAGTCATAAACAAGCCAGTGCCATAGGTCCCTGTGAGCCACACTATTCTGATTGCTGCTTTGATTCTGCCAGCCACTATGGTAACCAAGCCCACTTTGCCGGTGGTGGTTGGTTGCAGCCGCTTGGCTCCTACCATCCCATGATCCAATTACTTCTGTTGCATTTAGGTTTTTTTATTAGGGTGTCTTCATTTCTTACTGTGAGGTCTGTCCTACAAAGAAGAATGATTATCCTCAAGGATGCTGAGACTCCTCTCACAAATTTATTTCTCAAAGTATTGATAAAAGGTATGTCCTCTGGACCCTCCCAAAGTGAGCTGGTAGATCTTGAATGAAAAATCCTCTCTAACATTCTAATATCCCTAAACCTCTGAATCCCTCTACATTAAACCATGGGGGGTAGAGCATTTCCAACATACTCCATGGGCCATCTTTTGGTTACTGTTTTAGCCAATCAATCAAATAAACTATTAGAGCCCTCCTTCATTTCTTGAGGCACAGTAGTAAATGCAGAATGTCTGCGTAGCGAGCCCTCGTCAATAAATTTGACCTGACCCAACTTTATATTCCTTCCACCATTATCCCACACCCTTAGTATCATTCCCTCACCTGTTCTTGGAATTTCGGTCTGGATAAATCAGAAAACTCAAGCAGCTCTTTTGGAGCGTAGCTCGCTTTGTACTCTACGTTTAGAGACCTGCTGGGATTTAAGCTGTTATAGGTCTAAAGCAAAGAAGGGTGATGGTGATAGATCCTGGTGAGAACTGTGTTGCATGGCAACTTCCTCAGGAAAGTCACTGTAGTTTCTTTAGGTGATGCAGTTACCTCCTTCAGCAAAGGAAGAAAGGGAGGTACTATTGGTGTTGGGGAGACCACTTTTGCTAGGGGTCGGCGGGGGCAATTCTCCTGGGGATAGGAAGACCACTTCCACTGGCCAAGGAGACTCATTAGAATTTAAGGGTTCAATGTGCCCAGCTTCACCAGAGTCTTCCCACAGGTCCACATTCCAGCCTATAGAACCCCTTCTTTCCCAACTGATGCCCTCACTTTAACAGCAGACACCCTGCGAGGCTGAACTCAATTTGCATTGTAATTTAGCCAATCGTGGGAGGACGTTTTGTATTTGATTTCCAGCAATTTCAGCCTTGTGGCTACAAGAGATAAGGCTCTCCTTCAGAGCACATACAGAAGCTCTTAGGTCATTTATGTGGTGCTTGAGCTGGGAACTTGGATCCCTGGGCTCATCCTTTTCCTTCACCACTGTTTTCAGTGACACTAGGAGGAACCAACCAATGTCATATTCCTTAGTTTTCTGAAAATGTTTGAAAGTCACTCAGCTACTTGCTTCTAATTGATTAGGTTTATTAGGAGTATCTAATGCAGATAATTTGTGTATCTTTATAAACTGATCATGCCACAGACTGTCAGAGTTCCCTTTACTACCGGGTATAGAGTCATTTGCATCAATAAATCTAAGCATATTAGAAAAGCTATTCCAGCAACCCCTGAATCAATTCAGAAATCTGATCCTTAAAATTCTGTTCCTCTAGACCAACTCTTGGTACCAGAACCTGTGTTAGTCGGGGTTCTCCAGAGAACACACACACACACACACACACACACACACACACACACACGGAAAGTGTTTTTAGAGGGTTGTTAGTCTTAACAAATAATTTTTTTCTGAATAAAAAAAAAGGAGTGAAGAACACAGAAATAGTAACTGCCTGGGTAGATAAAAATCCTTTTTTTTAATGAAAATTTTTAATCTCTTTAAAATGTTGACTGTTTAAAACAAAAAATCATTAACTGTGCCGTAGGGTTTATGATATATGTAACAACACTATATATAACAACAAAAGAAGGGGAGAAATGGGAGTATAACATTGTAAGCTTTTCCTACGTGCCATGGTATATCACTTGAAGGTAGAGTGTGCTAAGTTAAAGATGTGTATACTATAAAGTCCAAAACAACCACAAAAATTATAGATCAACAAAGAGGTATAGCAACAACCTCATTAAAAAATAGACCAAAGACTTTTAGAGACACCTCACCGAAGAAGATATACAGATAGAAAATAAGCATATGAAAAGATACTCCATGTGATCTGACATCAGGGAAATGTACAATAAAAGGACAATGAAATACTACTACACACTTTTTAGAATGGCCAAAATCCAGAACACTGACCATGCCAAATGCTGTCAAGGCTGCGGAGCAAGAGGAACTCCCATTTATTGCTGGTGGGAATGCAAAATGTGGCAGCCATTCGGGAAGACATTTCACAGTTTCCTATAAAACTGAACATACTCTCACCATGTAATCCAGTAACCATGCTCCTCGGTATTTACCCAAAGGCGTTAAAAACTTATGTCCACACAAAAACCTGCACATGGATATTTACAGCAGCTTTATTCATAACTGCCCCAAACTTGAAAACAACTAAGATGTCCTTCAGCAGATAAATGGATAAATAAACTCTGGCACGTCCAGGCAATAGAATATTATTCAGCACTAAAAAGAAATGAGCTAAGAAGCCATAAAAGACACAGAGGAAACTTAGACATAGATGACCAAGTGAAAGAAACCACTACATATTGATATTCTGGAAAAGATGTAACTGTGGAGACAGTAAAAATACGGGTGCCTGCCAGGGGCTAAGAATGCCGGTGTGACTAAGCAGAGCAGGGAGAACGTTTAGGGCAATGAAACTTCTCTCTATGATACTATAGTGGTGGGTAAATGTCATTATATCTTTGACCAAACCCATAGAATGTACCACACCAAGAGTGAATCCTAATGTAAACTATGGATTTTGGGTGATAATGACGTGTCATAGGTTCACCAGTTATAACAAATGTACCGCTCCGGTGGGAGGTGTTGATAATTGGGGAAGCTGTGCATGCGTTGGGTGCAGGGGGCATTGCGACTGCTCTGTACTTTCCTCTCAATTGTGCGATGAACATAAAACGTCTCTAAAAATAGTAAAGATTTTAAATATGAAATGAAAAGTTACAGCTAATAAGCCAAAAAAAAAGGTAAAATGGACTCATAAGAAATATTTGATACAAAAATAAAAAAAAGAAAAAAGGAAAAAAAATACATGGAACAAATAAAAAAACAAATAGCAACGTGGTGAATTTAAACCCAACCATAACAATTAATATTAAATGTAAATGGTCTAAATATCCCAGTTAAAGGGGCAAAAATTGTCAGATTGGGTTAAAAATCAAGACTCTATGATATGCTTTGCCTCTTTAGGCTCTTGAGTTCGCCACCTTGTAGTAAAGATTCAGGAAATGATATAGCTAACTCATTGAACATTTCCTATGCGCATGGTAGCGTTTTAAGGACTTGAAATGTTTTATCTCATCTAATCCATCTAATCCTCCCAATGACCCCATGAGGTGCATACTCATGTTACCCCCATGTTCAATTTGAGGTTATAAACTAAGGCCCAAAGAAGGAACTGGTTAAGTCCACCTCCTCATCCCAGGTGGAGCCAAGCAGCCTTAGCAGCTGTGCTCTAACATCCCAGTCTGCTGCTTCTTGGACCTGTGGTCCTTTCCTGAAGCAGAAGAAAGGACTATCTGTACTAGGAGCCAGGAATGAGGAGGCTGTCCCAACCTGTGCTGCAGGAATGTCAGCTCAGAGTTGCAGCAAGTTGGCCTCAGGAAACAGCTGCCGACACCTCTGAATGATGCTTCCTAGGCCACCACTTTCTCCCCCACGGCCTTGTCTCTGATTCCAGAGTTCAGCTGACTGACAGCCCAGCACCGAGGTAACCTCTGGGCGGCCCTTCTCACCCTTAAGTTGTGGTTCTGCCAGTCAACATTAGAGACAGATCTCTCAGGGAAGACAAGCCCTTAGAAACCAGGCCCAACTGCCAAGCAACCAGATTGTCCTAGCATCCCCAGGTGGTGAGCGGTGGGCCTTTGTCAAAGGCCTGCAGAGTTGCTCCCATGTCAGGATAAATGGCTAGGCTAGATACCCAACCTCAGAGTACCCAGAAAGAGTTATTGGTCTAATCCAGACCTAGACATCAATAGAGGTATTTTGTTCATTCATCCATTCTTCCATAGATCTATCTGCATAGCACTACCAAGCACTGTTCTCGGCACTGAGAATGCAGTGCCGAGACTGTGAAAAGGCTTCTGCCTCCCAGGGATTCATGGTCTAGTGGAGGGGTCAGACAGATGGAAAATAAGTCTTTTCCGTAAAGAATGATTACTGCTGAAATAGCACCATAACAAGGTACCCAACCATGTTTTGAAGGATGAGCAAGTCTTCTAGGGAGACAGGGCAGGAAAGGACATCAGAGGCAGAGGGCCGGAAGTTGCAGAGGCAGAGGCGAGTAGAGGCAGGGCATGCGGGAAGCTTCTGGGGCTCATGTAAGTATGGAGGGTACATGTGAGGAGGCGGAGGCAGGCGATTAAAATGAGCTAGATGGGCAAGGCCTTTAAATGCCTGTCCAGAGAGTTTAGATGTGACCTTCTGGCCTAAAACAAGGTGCCCTTGAAGGGTTTTATGCAGGTGGATGACATGAGAAGTTTGGAAGTTTATTGGAGTTTCAGAGAGGCTACTCTGGAGGCAGAGGAATGGCCATGTTGGGGCTAAGGAAGCCACTAGAAGCAGAGAGGTGGAAGGGGTGCTGGTAGGGAGACACTGGAAGAAATAATGGGAGTCTGATCTAGGGAAATGTCAATCTGGCTGACCAGGATGGGGCGGATGGAGTGAAGAGGTAGAAGAGGCAGGGCCTAGAGACCTGTCATACATGGGGGAGGAAGAAGAAGCTAGAGAGGGCTGTGTTGGAGTTGATCTAGAAGATATTTCCGTGGTGGCACATTGCCCAGAATATGACTCAGACAGAGGGGAAGTTAAGGGTGACTCTTCACCACTGCCTCTGACTATGATCAGAAGGGGTGGCTCTGTCACCAAGGACACTGTCAGAGATTTCTTCTTTCAAACCTGCAGAGGTGTTTTCTCGGAGCTGATAGAGGCCGAAAGGGAATTAGGGCAGACAGAACTTCAAACATGGCAATCCTTGCAATGCACACGGTTAAAAAGCTTAAGAGTCAGTACAGGAGAGAAATGAATATGATCCCGGGCAGTCAGACCTACCCTCACGGCCTCCCTACCCTTCCTTTTATTTGTGTCTACGTTTCAGCCACACTTGCAGGTCCCCAACCACTTCGTGCCTACTCTGCCTCCAAGCCTGTGGGCATCACGTTCTCCAATGCAGTTTCCTTCAAGATCATTTCACTGTAGTGTTGATGGGATGCTTTAGAAACTTAACTCGTATTTATATCAATCAGCCTATGGTAAAAGGGGTTTCCTTATGTCATTTTGCTAAAAGTTGTAGAATCTATTGACGATGTCAAGTGAGGACTTTCTGTACATGTAATTCCCTCTGCCTGAAATCCCTACTGTCTCCATCCTACTCCAGCTGGCTAAATCTTCCTTTAGAACTTGGCCTTGATCTCCTTCAAAATTTACCAGCTGCCAGACGACGGGATCCCTCTGTACTCTACAACCTCTTGGCATAGTTCTAACCACAATAAAGTAGTGGCCTTTCTTCTTTCTCACCACCACTGACTGGTGAGTGTCTTGGAGTTTAGGACACTGGGTTTTATCCGCTTCTTAATTTTTAGGGTCGACATGAGGCCTAAGAAGATGGCTAAGTAGATGAAGGCACAGATGAATGAAGGAAGGGAGACATAAATAGTGGGATAGAGGAATACATGAGGAATGCGTGGGAGAATGAACGGATGGATAAAGAGATGTATAGATAAGTGAGTGTATGAATTAGTGAAGAGATGAGTAAATAAGTGAATGACTGATGGAGTAAGAGAAAGAACACATAATGAGCAGGTAAATGAATATATAGTCATTAAAATGAATGAGCAAGTGAATTGACAAATGAGTGGGTGAGTAAATAAAAAAATGAGGAAATAAGTGTCCGAGAGAATGAAAAAAATAAATACTTAAATAATCTCTTTGCATGAATAAAATTTAGAACGAGTAGATGGGTGAATGAGTTAATGAACAAAAGTAGTGAATGAGGGAATGCCATGGGTCATCTGAGTGACCCAAGCAATCATAGCTCCGGTCATATAGTGAATAGTAAGTACTCAGTAAACATCTGCTGAATAAACGAATAACCATATGAATGTTGATAGCCCAGGTGACCCAGTGCTGTGGCAAACATTGGGGCTGATATTAAGAGACTTGGATCCTACTCTTATCCCTTCACTTTTAAATTATGTCACTTTGAGTTCATCTTTCTTCTCTGAGCCTCTGTTTCCCAATCTGTAAAACGAGATGACTGTCTTCATTTGTCAAGGCTATTATGCAGGTGCAATAACAGGAGCTTCATGGCTCTCCTAGGGACTCAACAAATGTTAGCTGATGCCAGTTCTTCCCCTCTTTGTACTCGACATACCTCCTGGACACACACACACACACACACACACACACACACACACACGCACACTTAATTACATATTTAGTACTACAAAGCCTCTACTATTTCTCTCCTCTCCCAGAAGCACACTTTGTCATTTACACATCTAAGCAACTGAATTTAACCTACAGCAACCCCCACTCTAGGATTCTGGTCTGTACTCAAGAAATGTTCCTCCAGCAAAGCATTTCAATCTTAATTGAGGGCCTTCAGCATTTATAGTTTGTTATTGTTGCTTTTATCATCACCATTATGATTTAAAATTTCTCCCAGAGCTGCAGGCAAGGCTAGGTGACAAAATAAGCTGGGCCTGTTTTTATCTTCATTTTACATTGTGAGTGACAAAAAGATGAAATGGGTGGAGAAAGAAAAGCGTTGTGTTCCGAAGTGAGGCTTAAATTTTTGAAAGCCAATTGCCCAAGCGCACTCTCCACTGAAGCAGACGAGAACTAGGGCAAGCCTTATTTCCTTTCCTCTGCAGCGAGGAAATTGTTTAATCAATTGCAGCTAAAGAGAAAAGACTGCCCTGCAAAGTCGCCTATTTTAATAGGGAATACGGAGAAGACTTCTCATTGTAATGCTAATGACCGCCCATTTATATTAAATAGACTCCTGAACTCCCACCTTAAATGCTCGTTTCCTTTTTGTCTCCTGGAGTTTGAACCAGACAAACACCTGGGTGGTAGGGGACCTCCCTCGCCTTGCATTGCTCTGTCTCACCACGAGGGGGCGCCGCCAGCTCAGACACAGGTGACCGCCAGCCACCTGCCCCACTGCGGCCACCTCCTGGGAATGCAGCACCTGCGCAGACCCACCCAGAAGATCCCGCCCTCTTAGGATCTCCACGAAGACCAGATGCAGCCCTGAAGGGTGCAGAAAGGTCCCTACAGAGGAACAGGATGTTCCCTGAGATTTCTCTAGATCACTGCAAAAGAGACGGGCCTCTGGAGAGGCAAATGGTCACTAAACTTAAGGCCTACTATGTGCCAGGCCTTTATATAACTTAAGTCCTTCACTTCACAAACACTGAGGGCCTTCAGTGGTGGTGGCCACCCAGTACGAGGAAGAAGCTGAGGGTCAAGGAGGAAACGAGACCCTCTGGGGGCCAGAACCACTTTCCACATGTAGCCCAGCAAGAAAGTGGTCTCAGCTGTGGACTAGCTTCAGCCAGAACCTCGATGAGTGCTGGAGCACAAATGACACCCACGTGAGGTAAGGGATCAGTCTGCGGAGAGGGCAGTTTTCTGAGAAGAGGGCAGTGGTGGTAAGCGCCTAAACCTAAAGCAACAGGGGAGGGCTGCACCAGCCAGACGTGGGGATCTGGGTGTGGCTCCTACAGCATCGACTACAGAAGTCAGTGAAGATTGTTTCAGTTGTCGCTGTGTCCAGGGCTTGTCCCTTTCTGGGCACAGAGCGTAGACGTGGCTCAGGGCAAAGCCCTCTCCTCCAGAATTCCTCTGAGGGCCTCGGTGTCCGTCCTGACTCTTTCTTGAGGGTCTCCCAAACCTTCTCTCCAAAGGAAAGTCTCCAGTGAAAGTCAATGTGCAATCTGGGGTGGTTGAGATGGTGGGGATTGTCTTCGGGGCTCCTGCAGCCTGCATGGGCTCCCTGAACACAAACACCTGTGCCCGGCCTGCAGGTGGTTCATTCTCTGTGCTGTTTCTCTTGCCCATCCACCCCCCCACCCAGTCAAGTGACATGTGCAGCCAGTTCCCCGCCCAGGCTGGCCCCACTGTATGGCGAGGCCACTAGCAGGGACTTTGGGGCCACCTGAAAATCTCAACTTAACTCCTGAGTTAGCTTGGGAGTGCCAGTGTCGGGGAGATTTTTTAATGTACAGAAAAGGTTTCTCACAAGTGCTTTTATTAAATTAATAGTAAATGTATTACAGCAGCTGTTTTGAAAAAACCTAGTCATTCTTAAGCTTTTAAGTTCAATTTACAAACCATTATTCTATTTCTATACAGTCACTTTCAAGGGGCTTTTGATTAATGGCCAGTCCACTCATCCTCAGTTAAACGATCCATCCATTTGCAAACTTGGTTAATTAAATTATCTCCAGCCCTTTACATAGGACTTACTAATTTAACTCATTCCATTTCCTTTGCAAACACTTTTATTGCCTGACCTGACAAGCAAAACTTTCCAAAGTATTTCGCCACTTTGGAAAATCTAATTTAAAAACTTATACGTCCAGTGAAGCTCAAGGTTTCTTCTACATTCTGGTATCATTTATCAGTTCAGTATAAGAAGATTTGTATGCTTCTTGACAGAAAAATCACAAATCTAAAAGCAATTACACTTTTTAAATTGGAGTCACAGGGCTCATTTGTTCATACTCTGATATACCAAAAAAAGTCTCTTCAATGTTCTGAATACTTTAACTACCAACCTTTTCAGAGTTGCAAGCATTTGCCTAATGAGGGGCTATTTCTCTATCACAAGTAGACGCGGGTGACTTCCTTGTACCCTCTCAGGAGCAAAGGTTTCAGATTGCGATAGAAACGTCTGGGTCTTGGTACCCATACTCCCCTCTCCCTGAGAACTGGAAGCTCAGATTCTGAATGAGCATTTGGCCACCTGGAACAGAGACAATGCTTCCCAGCTTTCCTTGCAGCTAAATGTGGCCGTGTGACTAAGGTCTGGCCGGTGAGATACAAGCAGAAACGTTTTGTGCAGCTTCCAGAAACCCTTCTGAAAAGACGGCTGTCCTTTCATCCTCCTTATCCGTTCCTCCATCTTGCCACCGGACCATGGGTGTGATGGTTGGCGTGAAGCCACTCTCTTGATCCGGAAGACCAGGGCCTCACTCTATAGATGGCAGAGGGGGGAATTGGAAGGACCTGGATTCTGATGACCTCATGGAGCAGGCGTCCATTTCAGCCTGTGATCGCTTGTTAGAGGAGATCCCTTCCATCGATGCCCCTTGGCAATGTGACTCTGCCCTCTTCCCAGCAAGAGATGAAGTCTGTTTCTCTCCCCTGAGTCTGGACTGGTCCATGACTTGCTTTGGTCAGTCATAGGCTGCAGACTCAGCTTTGCTGACTTCTGATGCTAGGCCGTCAGAGGCCACACAGCTTCCACATTTGTCCTTGTGGAGTGCTGAGCCCAGACCCCACGTGAGGCAGTCGGTGTAGCCCACCCACCACAGGATGCGGGTCCCAGCAAGGAGCAGCAGCTGCCAGGCATAAGAATGAGGCCGAGTGGGACCTCGCAGTCCAGGCACCCCTCCAGCTGATGCCGCTGCATGAGGGAGCCCAGCTGAAACCTACAGGGGGGGCACTCCCCCGTTGCACGGAATAGGAGACATAAAACTAAGTTTTAGGGCAGTTTGTTTATGTGGCAAAAGCTAAATAAGACACAGCCCTAAATTGCCCACCTCTGACTTTTTTGATGAAAAGGGAACTTTGATCATGTTTAAGCCATCATTGTTGTGAGCGGAACCCTGATGCATCTGTGGACCAGAGATGCTTTCTGGGACCTGAATCCTGCTGGGGCAGTGTTCAGGGTGACTCTCTCTTGTGCTGATGGACATCTGAGCCCTTTTTTTAATTGGTTGCCATGACAACAAGGAACTTCATTTCCTCTAAACAGGTTGGTCTTGTGGGCAATTAGATTATGGCCATACCCATTACCTAATTCTTGTGTCTGATAGGAAACTACACCCCCAGCCCACAACTCCCGGCCTTGCCCACCAGCTGCCCTGAGGTCAAATCCAACTTCCTTCCCTAATCTCTTTATAGTCTAATTGAATTCTGAAGCTCTTTCTTACCCTTACTGTCTGCCCAAGCTGCAACTCAGATAGATGCTCAGAGGCCTCCTTCTAAATTCTGTGTCTCTCTCTTCCCATGCTTGGTACTACCGCATCCCTGAAGATGAGTAAGACAGGAACTATGAGCCTCCTCTGGCTCCGAACCTGTTTTCTGATCTGCAAATGAAGACCTTGTTCTGACCTCACGGGTTTGCTGGGAGACTCCTGAGATAATGTCTGCAAACGCCTTGCGGCCTTGCCATTCCCAGCCCCTTCACTCCCTGCTTTCAGGCCCCAAGTGACTTTCCATTGTGATGGCAATAAGCTCTCAGATGCTCACTGTGGCCTCCCTCTCCACCTTCACTCCACACCAACCACACTGGCCTCATGCTGATCCCCAAGCCCCTGTGTGTTCCCACCTTGGGGTATTTGCCCTGCCGTTCCCTCTGCTGGGATGCTTTCCCCTCAGCTCTCCCAAGGCTGGCCCTTCCTCCACACTTCAGATCTTATTTTAAAAATCACCTTCCCTGAGGGTGTTGTCAAAGGAGCCGGCCTATCCAATCTTACCCCCTATACAACCCAGATAATAAAAATAATTTTAACTAATAATGAAATTATAACTTTAATAAAAAGTAAAGCTCTTAGTTGAAAACTTACACCCACACGAAGACCTGCACTTGGATATTTATAGCAGCTTTATTCGTAATTGCCAAAACTTGGAAGCAACCAAGATGTCCTTCAATAAGCGAATGGATAAATAAACTGTGGTACCTCCAGATAACAGAATATTATTCAGTGCTAAGGAGAAATGAGCTATCAAGCCATGAAAAGATGTGGAGGAAGCTTAAATGCACATTACCAAGTGAAAGAAGCAAGGCTGAAAAGACTACACACTGTATGATTCCAACTACACAACGTTCTGGAAAAGACGTGACTGTGGAGACAGTGAAAGATCAAGGGTGAGGGGAGGGAGCGTTGGAGGGTGAATAGAGGGAGCACAAGGGATTTGTAGGGCAGTGAAGCTATTATTCCTTATGATATGGTAACGGTGGATGCATCTCATTATATATTTGTAAAAACCCATAGAATATATAACACAAAGAGTGAACCCAAATAATAATGCATCAATATTGGCTCAAAAGGTAACAAATGCATCATTCTAATGCAAGGTGTTAATAATAGGAAAAACTGATGAAGGCGAAGGAGTACCTAGGAACTCTCGGTATTTTCTTTCAATTTTTCTGTAAAGCTGTCACTAAAAATTAAAGTCTATAGTTTTTTTAATTAAAGCTCTTATAGCATTTAACCTATATAAAATTGAAATGGGGTTTTATTTACTGCTGTCTCATCCTCTAGACCATGAACTCCAGGGGAACAGGAAGCCAGGCTATGAGTCCCCAAAAGGAATGGATGACTTTGTGAGTCAATTAACAGCTCGGGGCTTGGCACAGAGCAGCGTTCATTACGTGAAAATAGGGTGTAGCCACACCACTCTCATGCTTCAACCTTTTGGAGGATTTTCCAAACTCATTACCATGTGTAAAGCCATGATCTGAAGCTACCTCAGCCCTCAGCGATGATGCGGGGCTCAGCTTTGCCATCAGGAACCCCAGAGGGAGAAATGCTCTTTGAAACTTTCTGATTCTATTAAAGAGAAAAGCTCCCACTGATGTTAGAGCCTTTAACATGCTTGCAACGCTCTCTTTCCCCCTGTCTCTAGCAGGCTTCAGCCCAGAGCCTGTCCTCCATGACATTATTTTTTGAATTCATTGTTATGCCACTTCTACTAACAAAATACAATACTGGCTTGCCATTCATAGTAGCATCTTATTCTCAGAAGTTTTTTAAAAATAAGTTGAATTAAATAAGAATGTTGAGTATAGGATAGCGCATGTGGATGTCTGATGTCTGAGAAACTCATGAGATGAATTCTAAGGGTCCTGTTAGCAAGGACTGTTGTGATTATATGGTTTACGTGAGCCGATTGGCTGAAATACATTCCTCGCAGTGTCATTTACAATAGCAGTAACAATGATATTTATAATAATGTAAGCAATTTAAATGTTTATCCCATTGGAAGGGTAACCAGATAATTTTTCACGCAGGACTCTTTTAAAAGTGAAAGAGGTATGATTCATCATGACACCAGAGCTAAGGCACGGTCTTGGGAATATTCCAGGCAAAGGGACATGTTCAGTCTCTCTACTCAACAGGAAAAGCTTGAGTAAATTATGCCATATCCGGTTTGGGAACTAGTATGATCATGCAGACTTATAAATGACATGTGAAGAACATGTAAAAAGTACATGAGACGAATGATGTTAACTAAGAAGAGCATATCATCCGCTGTTCAGAGACAAGCAAGGAAACCGCCAGGGAGGAGACACACTGTAACATACAGATGTCTCCAAGGGGTTGCATCGAAGGGGAGATTTCCTGGAGGTTTATATATGACCATTTATGACTCACCTTGTTTCAGAAAACTTTGGTTCAGCATATCTGACCACTTCTTGGCTTGACATCCTCCACTTGCTTCCTTTGTTCTTGAAATAAAGCCCACAATGCGGCCTACAGGTCTTATGCAGTCAAGCTCCCTCTCCACGTCCCTGTCTAGTCCCAGGCTTTGCTCCAGAGTCTCACACCCATGATGTTCCTCCCACCTCTGGGCCTCGGCCCATCCTGATCCATCTACTGAAAACCCTCCCTTCACTCACACCCAGTAAGTCCTTCACCTCCTTTAGGTCTCAGCTTCAAAGTCCTGTCTTCTGGAAGCCTTCTCAGCAGCTCTCTCAGGCTATGCCCCTGTTCTCCACACCTGTCACACACACCTGTTACACATACCTCCCTGGAGTAACTCTCGTTTATTTTTCATACTTATTTGTACCATGAGGCCTTCCCTGCTCAACTATAAAGTTCTTGCAGGCAGAGGTTATGCATGTACCTTCGCCCAGGGTAGGGGCTCAGTAAACATCTGCTGTGTGGACTCTGTTGGTTCATTATTTCACATGAGCCTCTTGATGCTTTCCAGAGTTTTAAAATGTTCCTAAATCGTCAAGAGACACTACCGTAATCTGTAAAATCTATAAGGTAATTGAATAGCAACATTCCCTAGTGCATTAAAATACAATTCAATTTGCAAAACTTTGATTTATACAATTTCCAAGGACACATCTTTGATGTAAAGCAAGTTCCATTTCAGGGTCTTTTCTCCACAAAAGCTCAAGGCTAAAACCACACAGGCTACATTTTTAAGGCTGAAATAGGAGCAGGGTAGAGAAAGGGAAGGAGGGGGTTTGCTTGGAGCTGGCTCCTGCGGACTGATGTTTGCAGTCCAGCACTACCATGGGTGGCATCCGGAGAGCTGGCCTCTGCCTGACCGTGGTCCTGATGCCCATTGCTGCCTGTTAAGAACAGAACGTGGTGCCTGGGGACTTAATTCCAAGAAGGAAAAGTTCCATGTCATTCCTGGTACCCTCCATCCCTGGAGAGTGCTGTTCACCAACAGGAACATAGTCCCTCGTACTCTCTGAAGCCTGCTCTCCACACAGCAGCCACTGGATCCATTTAAATCTGTCCGATAATGGCCGTCCTGTACATAAAACCCTCCAGTGTCCCCATCTCACCTAAAGCAAAAGCCAGGTTCCTTTCCATGGCCCATAAATTGGGCGACAATATGACACATTGTTTCAACAAGGCACTTTGGGAGTAAAGAGGGCTCCACTCATCCCACAAGGAAACAGCAGAAACTGGGACAGTGCTGAGTCCAGGGAGCCTTGCGGTGATCTGGTCCCTATCTGCTTCTGCAACTTGTTTCCTACCCTCTGCCCTTACTCGTCCCCCCAGCTTCCTTATTCTTCTTTACGTAGTCACAAACGCTCCTCTGGGCCTTGGCACTCGCTGTTCTCCCTGCCTGAAATGCTGTCCCCCCTGCACTCACACACCCACAAGGCTCCCCCCATCTTGTGTGATCCCTCCTACACATCTCTGGTCAAATGTCCCCCTTCAGAAAAGGCTCTGTGACCTCTCTGAGTAGCCCCTCCCACCTGTATCACTCATAACCACCTGAAGCATTGACCCATTTGTTCATTTATAGGCATCTGGTTTTCCCTCCCCAAACCCCAAAAGTGAGCCCCATGAAGTAGGAACTCTACTTAATTACCGCTGAATCTCCTGCCCCTCCCCCAGGGCAGGGCACTCAACAGATTCTCAATAAACTGGCATCCAGCGATTGCACTAATGATGCAGCAACCTTGGGCCAGGTGCTGTTCCTGTGTCTTCTCATGTGACTCTCCACTACCTGCCAGACCCATTTCCAGACAAGGAAACCAGGGGTCACGTGCTCTGTTCATCCTTTATTGATTCAGTGCCTGATGCAGAGCGGATATTACATATCAGCTCCTGAAAGGAGAAAGCCCTTATGATAGCTACATCATCTTACAAATGAGAACACTGTGTTCTGAAGAATTCAAAGCCCACCTCCCTCAGCTGGGACCACATTCAGGTCCCTAGGTCCCGGGACTCTCGGTCCAGTGCTCCTTCTCCAAGTCTGAATGCCACACGGATCTTACCAGCGACAAGAAAGCATTCTCAACTTTCCCCCAACACCAAGGCAGGTCCCTTAGTAGCCGATCTGGTGTGATGGGAGTTTAAGAGTGAGACAAGTGGGTGTTTTCATATAACAAACTTCACGTCAAAGGAGATTAAGGATGAAGGGAGCCCCAGGGACAAAGAATAATAGGGCTTGGACTGAGTTAGAAAGAGACAAGACAAACAAGGTGGGAGTTCAACTTATGTGCACATTTACATATTAGAAGAGTGATTACGAAATCTTTGTTATAAATCTCTCCGCAGCTGTAAAGAGAGATGACATGCGTCTAGAATGCCAAAATATCTATTAGGGCATCATTGTTCCTGACACCATCATGGGGATTTTTGCTGTCTTTGCTTTGGGTCCTTTAATTAACAGACAAGCCCCATCGCTGGGCTAGCTTGTGTGAAGGACTTAGAGTGGGGATGGGAAGAAGTGATCCCAATCCAAGGGATCATTATGACTGTGTGATCATAATGACGAGACTTCCTTCACTGGCAATGCTGTATGGCGTTGTCGTGGAAACCGTGTGCTTATTAGTAACGCACGTTTAAGGTTACCGGGATGTTGGCATCCCTTAACCAATGACTGCTCTATGATCACTGCACAGTGGCCTTGGTGACATGGACAAAGAATCGGGGCTCTGCAAGGCCTGTGATGTTTTTATTCCAGTTCCTTCTCTGACTTGCTCACCGTTCTCCCAAACAGCTCATAAAAAAAATGATCACCCCTCTGGGGTGCTAGAAATGTTCCATTTTGTGATCTGAGGGGTGGTCACACGAGTGTAGATGTGTAAGAATCTATTGAGCCACACACTAAAGAATAAAGTGCCCTTTACAGCACATACGCTATAGTCAATAAAAATAATTTTTTTTTTAATTTTATCCTTTTCTTACCACCAAGAGAATTTTGTCCTTTCAACAGGGGTATGCCTCATCTGGTGACATCTGGAATACCATAATCAGAGACACCGCCTTTCAAGAGGGGGCAGCCACTGGTGTCATGCACCTCTGGTGTGTACGTGCATCATAGACTTTGTATTACTGAATCTTCACCTCGCTGCAGAGAACTCAGTATTTTTCTCCCCATTTGACAGACTGGAAACTGAGGCTCAGCGAAGTGCAGTGGCTCTCCCAGAGACACCCAACTTCTCTGTGACTCCATGCTCTTTCCACTTTACATGAGCACACCTCTTTGAACAAGTGAAACGTGTCTGGAAAAGGGAGTCCAGAACAGCAGCATCCTGGAATCCATAGCACAGGAGGAGAATGTAAAACCTCCCGCAAAAGAGTGCTTCTCACTAAAAAAAAAGGTCATAAAATAGTGGTGAGAGACTGCTGAGTCTCATCCCAAACATATGGCCGGTTGTCCTGGTCAGTACTTAAAAAAAAAAAAATTAGTTGCTACATTGAAAAAAGATGCAAATCTATATTTCTACAGTTTCTTAAAAATCAGATCTACTCTGGGCCCACATTCCCCATGATATATACTCTCCGGTTGGCCCCAGTCTCTCCCCAGCCACCTTCGCTCATTAGGGGGGTCAGAATCTACTGTTCGGTGGGCTGGCATTCACTTGTCCTCCTACTTGGAACCACGCTCTGATTTTTCTCCTGAGAACCACCTCCTTTCTCACTCCTAATCCAGCTACTTTGAGTTGGGTTGAATCCATCCCTGGCCCCAGTGGTATCCGTGTGATTAAGTCCTGACCAATCTGTCTGCACGGATGGTATTAGCTCTGGATGGGACATATGACCCGCTTAGAGCCAGTGAGATTCGCTGAAACTCTGATTGGGATTTGCTGTGAAAATAGCATGCTGCACTGGAACCTGCGTGGTGTTGCCTGGAGCTGCTGTCAGACACCGCAACAACACAGGGGGTCTCAGAATGAATCCAACACAGAGGAGAAAAGACCCTAGTGATGGAGAGTTCCTGGTGTCTTTACTGAGCCCATTGATCAAGCTCTACCTGACAATGATATCTGTATTCATCTTTTATGTGAGCCAACAAATTATCCGAATGTTTGTTCGTTTAAACTTTCTAAAATAGTTAGAATCCATTTGTTTGCAAGTAACAGAAAAGTCTTCTCGGGAAAGCTCCTGGGCTAGTAAATAGTAGGGACAGGACCCGATGTGTGAAAGCGACAGAAACCTTAATTTCAACCCAAGAGAAAAACGGAACTTTCCAAGCCTGCCTCGTTAAGGAGCAGCAGTCTGTTGTGAAATCCAAGTCAGTGAAAGCATTCACGCAGACTGAAATTTGTTATCCATGTGTCCATTTTGGCACAGGGTGGGTAGAGGAAAGAGAGAACCCCAACCTTAGGTTCCTTCCAACTTGATGACCCTATGAATATCAAAAACGGGCTATTTCTCAAAAGGGCTTTATTTCCTGAACACCCTAGGGAGATTCCTCCCCTGCCCCTTTTATTCTTTATTACTAAATCCCAATTGTTTTCTTCATAGCAATTAACACTTTTAAATTTTATTTAAAGTTAGTTTTAGTTTTAAACTTAGATTTATATTTTTATTTACCTGTTAATTTGTCTCTTCTACGAGATTATAAGTTCCATAGAGCAAAGACCTTATGGTCCTGTATCTTCAGCACCTAACAAAGGGCCTGCCAGACAGTAGGCTCCAAATAACACTTCTATGGTCTCCATAAAATCATTCAGAAAGCCAGTGTCCAAATGGAACTCACATGGTCTGGAGTCACTGAGTGTCTTTCACACTCGCCCTATTAAAAGACATCTCATCAATGCCACTTAATGAAGGATGTAATTTCAGTAAAGGACATTGTGCCACCCATTCTCTAGATTGTTCTTCATGCCTAGCACATTCACTTTGTCCAAGGACATTTCTTTCTTTCCCTGGTCATACAGCATGGGAGACCACCCCTGGAGCTCGGTGAGACTCAGGTTCCCTCTGCAGCACCTCCCCCTGCTCTCCCGAGTTGCTGGGTGCTTGAGCTTTGCCCCTGTCCCATATGACAGTGTAGGTAAGGGAATCCTCAGTGACTGAGCATCTACTATGTTCTAAGAGCTTTGCATATATGATTACCTCTAACGCTCACAGCCACCTTCAAAGCTGGCCCTCTCAGTCTTTATTAGTCTTTATTTTACTGAACTAAGGTTCAGAGAGGCCAAATGACTTACCCAAGGTCACACGGATGTCAAAGTTAGGGCTAAGGCACTCTAAAATTTGTGCCCTTTCTATCATCCTACATATAATTTTTTAGCATGAAAAATGTGTGTGTGTGTGTGTGTGTGTGAGAGAGAGAGAGAGAGAGAGAGAGAGAGAGCGAGCGAGAGCACATGCGTGCCTGTATTTTTCATTTCCCAACATTTGTTTCTACAAATGGTGTTTTTACTTCCCTGGGGACTGAGGCATACATATATACAGCCCTCAAGTCATCAGCAATTTTATTTATTTATTGTGCTGGAAGAGTGGGAAATAACACAGGCCTATGAAGGATTAAGCAAATTCCAAGTAAATTGCATAAATGGGATTTTTAAAAAGCACACAAAGTAACCCTAAGACAATCAATACATTTCAGAATGTTATGAGTTGGGGGTTGCACATGAAGAGGTGTGCTCAGTAGGAGCTCGTACAAATTTGGTTATTTGTATTAACCAAACTCAAGGCTATTTCATCTCTTAGCCAGCCCAGCCTCCTGGACCCACAAACTAAACTATAGTGTCTAGGGACAGATGAGCAAGACAGAGAAACAGAGACAGAGAGGGGGGGTTTTGAAACCAAGGCATCAGGAGATCTCTGCCTCTGACTCTGGGTTATTTGAATCAAGGGAGCTCATTTGGCATCAAGCACTTAATTATTTCAGTCCTCTCTCTGGTTTCATTTCGAGACATTAAGAGGAAAGAATTATCACTGGGGTTGAGAAGGGCCTTTCTCTCTTTTTCGCCATTGCTCCTGGATTCCCTTACTCAATGCCCACTGCATATGTCTGGCCAGATGGCTTGGACTCTTGGAGGCCGATTCAGCTGCTCAAGAACATGGTTGTGCTTAACCTCCTCAACCTGACTCAGCTTCAGTTCATCCTGGGGTAGGAATGAGGTACTGATCAGTTTAATTAGTTTAATGAGGGCTGAGGGAACTGGTCTACATTTTTGAGTTTGTTGCACAGAACAAATTGGTTTGCCTCGCTCCCCCCGCCCCCTTCATCATTTCAGTATTCAGAAGGAGAACTATTCTTTTTAACTACTTAGGAAAGGGGTTGTCCTTCCCTTCCTCTCCTTTGAGGAGTGGGGCACTGTCCGGGGTATCAACCTGGCCCGGAGTCCAGGAACTCAGTTCTTCAAGAAGTGTGTTTCTAAACAATGAGAGCTCAGAGTGTATGACTGAGCATTTAACCGACCAGAAGACTGCATTTTCTAGCATAGAAACTCCTGCTCCAACAAAAGGTAGTGTCGGTGCATTTTACCTAAACCATCGTCCCCACAGTGCGGTGCACAAAGAGATCCTTTGAGGATCTGGAATAAAATGTCAGGGTTTCCATCTGTTTATTGATCTTGTTTTACATGTCAACCCTTTGTGTGTGTGAAGTGTATATTCTCTAAATGAATACATCTTCATGGGGGGATGCTCATGTTTCTTCTGAGAGGCCTGTGATTAGTAAAGTTTGGAGGCAAGAGATCCAGACGGAGGAAGAACAAGTCCGCCTGGATTCCTGGAATTGAGGGGTCACATGGATGGGGTGGAGGGATGGATATCAGAAGCTGTTTTGGAGGAACAGGGCCGGAGCCAAGTATTGAGCCTACTGGAGAGGGCACCCTCCATCCTCCTCCGCACTGACTGCAGACAAGCACTTTACCCCAGGCAGGAGAGGCAGAGGCTGGGTTTGGGGGTTTTGCGGACGACGCTGAGCTGAGCGGAGGGACGGGGATGCGCGGAGGGAGAGGGAGTGCGCTCCAGACTGGGAGGGGACGGGGGAGTTCGTGACTCACCTCCAGTATGGGGAGGTGCCTAAGCATCAAAAAGCTCTCCAGAGTACGCACTGGGGTCCTCCTGAGACCGAGTTACCACCTTGAACTGGCGCCGGAGAAAGCCCCCGTAGCGCTTCTGATTGTCCCACTTGAGCTTAGGACGGATGCGCCGCAAGAAGCCCCCATAGCGTTTGTACAGGTCCTCGTGACCCCCCATATCTCCATCTCCCTCCCCCTCCCCGGCCACCTCCGAGCTCCTCTTGGGGTATTTGCGCAAGAAGCCCCCGTAGCGTTTGACCTGCTCCCTGGGGTCCTCCTCGTCAGAATCCAGTGCTCCAGCTTCCATGGCACCATCCCTCAGCTGGGTATCTCTCGCCAGCTCTGACTCCTCTCCCAACCCCAACCTGCCAGTGAGACCCCTGAGCTTCTCTGCCAACCTCTGGCTCAGAGCATTCTCCTCTGGTGGGGTGCTGAGAAGGAACCTGCTTTCCTCCAGCTCTTTCAGGAAGGGCCCCGTGCGCTTGGCCAGCTCACTGTAGGGCTCTTCCGAGGCTGTCTTGCTCTCCACGTCTTCCTTGCCATTGAGCCCGAGGGGAAAGGGGGAGAAAAAAGACAGAAGGCCCTGGCACCTCTCCCACTCCTCAGGGGACTGCAGGGCAGCCTGGCATTCCAGGGAGCAAATCTGCAAAAAAAACCAAAGTAGTAATGTCGTCACCATCAAACTGTCAAAGCACATGTACTCCCTTGCCCCAGAGAGTCCTCTCTAAGGCCTGAGAAAATCCAATGAGCTGTGATCACTAAGCCTCGGGGCTGCCCACTTTAATGCTCCCAATGGTGCATAAAGGTAGGTGACATTATGCCCATGTGAGTGATGAGGACACAGATATGGAGAAAGTAAAATAGCTTTTCCAAAGGCACATGGCTACAGGTGGCAAGACCAAGACTGGAAGTCAGATCTTCTGGTAGCACTCTGCTGAGCTCACCTATCACTTCCACTTCTGACTCCAGAAGTAGTTCATTCTCCCAACCTTTCCTTGGAAAGATACTGCAAACACTTTATAGAGCAGGATAGAAGCAATGCAGAATAGCAGAAAAAACACATGAGGGGACATCAAATCTGAGGGACAACAGCATCTATTTCACTGGTGTGTTGGGAGAATCCGAACATCATAATGCTGATTATGATGGCGATGACAATATCAGACAATTCTGGGACTGGGACCCAGGCAGCCTAATGCCACAAGTCCTCATGCTTAACCATTGTTCTCTCCTGAGATAGTGTATGAACAGCACCTGCCAAGCTGGGCTCATCTCAGCAAAGAGCGGCTAGAATTGTATTTTTAATACTTTGCATCATCATCATCTCATGGAATCACCCCCATTTTGTAGATGAGAAAACTAAGACTCAGAGAGAAGTTTCCAGGGTCATGGAACAAGAAAGTGGCAGCACCAAAGCCTGCATTCTGTCTACCACACCCTTGGTACCTCTACTCCAGCCCATCTGTTCGTACAGGGAGGAACAAGGGGAAGCTTGACTCAAAGCAAAGCCAATAAGGCTGAGCTAAGAGATGCTAAGACCCAGGAGAGATCAAGGCTTGGATCCCATCAATCAGATCTCAGTATTTAGGGATTGTGAAATGTGTTCCTTCCGTGGGAGTGACTAAATTTGGAGGTGCCCATCGGCCTGGTGGTAAGAAGCCCTGAAAAGTTACACTAGGGCTGCTGACTCCCAAAGTCAGCACACCTCATGAACGATACTCCTCGTTGCCAGGCATCAGGCTCCTTGGAAACCTGAATCTTTCTCAGATCCGAGGAAGCCCATGATGGTGAGGTCTGAAGAAGGTATGGGAGCTGGAAAACAGCAGCCTATGGTGCCCAGGCTGACTACACGGCAGGACATGCCCTGCACAGGTGGGATGAGTATACAGGACAGACACAGCACTCCCCAGGCCTGCTATCTTCCCTCTCTGGGCTCCACATGCAAATGGTTTCTTCTGCACACAGTCCCCAGGGCCTAGGCATCCAGGAGCCTTGCCTGAAACCTACCAGGGGGTTGATGGGTTTGGGCCCACCCTGGGTCTTTACAGCACACAAAGAGCAGCGGGACAGGCAGTTTGCTGTGACGGAGGGGAGCATGAGGAGGCAAGCAGCCAGCACCAGCCCCTGCCACACCATTCTTCTTGGCTCTTCCTGCTGGGGAAGGAGATAGAGAAAATAATGAAATCAGTGATCACCTACTCTGTGGGGTTTATCCTGAGCCTGCAGTCATCTCATCAACTCATGCTGACAGCACCACAGGCAAACATTCTGGTTCCTATTCTACAGATGAGAATAGAGACCCAGAGAGGCACAGTAGGTGCCCAAGGTCAAGGGTCAAGGAAAGAAATGAACATGCTCCAAGTGCCTAGGAGCTAGGAGCTTTCCTATACATTCACATGCAATCAGCTCTGAGCGCACAACAGCTCTTTAGGTAGGTTGTGACATTGCACCAACAGGGAAATGGAGGCTCAGAGAAGGGACATGTTGGCCACACAGCTGGGCAGTGGACAGGCCAGGACTTGACCTGGGTCAGTCATCCTTCAAAACCCACTTTGATCACCCACCAAGCTAGAAGATACTTGGCCATCAGCTTTTCTGAGTTCTCTGAGGCTTCCCCAAGTTATCCCCATGCCAGTCCTTTCTGCAGTGTAAGTTCTCTGGAATTTACCTGTTCCACTCCAGCACTTCTACTCACCCTGGTCATAACTCCACCGTTACCTCTGCCTCCAGTTCCTTCTCTGATCCCCACTGCCCACGCTGAAATGCTCTGCTCAGTATACCAATTCTGTGATCAGATGTGTCGGAATGGGTCATACCTGGCCCTTCTCCTAAATGTCAAGGATACCTTCCGTCCTTTCCCTATACCGCATACTTCAGCTCTGAGTTCCAACTACATCCAGTTATTTGTAGTTCCCCTAATTAACCTATCAGGCCCTGTCCCATCTCTGGGCCTTTGCACATGCTATTCTCTCTGCCTGGAAATCCTTTTTTTCCTCCTCTGTTACCTGTCATTTAGGCCCTACATTACATATCACCTCCTCCAGGCAGACTTCCCTGATCTCCTAGGCTGGATAGGAAGCTCTTCCTTTGGATTCTCCCAGCAACTTGTGCCTACTCCATCAAAATATTCCTCTATTTGGTAATTAGCTATATGAGACTTTAGACTGTGTTTCCAGTAAGGCTTCAGACTTTGTCTTGCTTTTGTCTGAAACATTCTGCGTTGCTCAAACATACCGTGCTCACTCCTACCCGAGGGCCTTTGCACTTTCCCGTTCTGTCTGCTGGTACTCTGACCTGATTTTCCCATGGCTTGCTCCCTTTTGTAATGAAGTGCATTAAATGTCACATCACCCAGAGGTGTTAGCTGACGCCCATATTTAACGGGTTTTCCTGGTCTCTCTCACATCATTCTTGCTTCGTTGGCATCACCGTCTCATACTGTGCTATTATTTGATTTTTTTTTACTGTTGTTATTGTTGTTTGTTATAATCTCCCCCACTAGAATGTTAGCTTTGTGAGGGCACAGATACTGACAGTCATAGTCCCTGCTGTATCCTAGCACCTACAGCCCTGACCCTCAATAAATACTAGGCAGATGAAATCAGTGCTTCACAGTCTATAAAAAGCTGTCCCTTTCATAGTTAACTCCTTATAAACCAAACATCAAGACTCAAATCCATTCAAATGGGAGCACAGAGCATTTTTCTCAATTGGAAATGGGGAATTCTCCTAAGACACCAGGCCGGGGCAGGGCTCCATGCTCCTACCAGCCTTATCCTTACAGCCTGATGCCTCTAATGCCGCTGTCGGGAATGGCTGTCCTCCTTGCCTCCTCCAAGTGCCCCACTTTTGCAAACTGCTTGTTTGCTCATGTGTTGAGGGGGTTCAGAACTTTCCATCACATGGCCCCAAAGGCCCATGCTGCAACCCAGAGCCAGTCTCTCTCCTCAGAATACACAGTAGGTTCCCCCACCAAGCATGACTGATAGTGATCCTAGCCACCATTTATGAAGCCCCTAATGTGCTTGGGCCTCAAGCTAAGCCCCTAAATCCATCGTCTCATTTATCTTTCCTCAGTGAAGTAGGCACTTTGGGTCCAGTGAATTACCTATCCCTCCAGCAAGTGGTAAAGTTGGGGCGCAAGTCCGTTATGTTCGAGTCCCCACAATTTCTTAGAACACCTGATTCTTTTTTTTTTTATCACCTACAGCACCTGGCATTCATAGGTGGTCTCCCATCCAAGTACTAACCAGACCCGACCTTGCTCAGCTTCCGAAATCAGACGAGATCGGGCACGTTCAGGGTGGCATGGCTGTAGACTTAGAACACTTGGTTCATTAATAGCTGAATCCTCCATGAAGACCAGAAGGCACAGGTCTTTGACTTGTGGACTGTTCTCAATCCACCCACACACTCAGAGAGGTGGGCCTCATGATCCCCACTTTACAAATGAGAAAACTGGTGCTCAGAGAGCCTTGGTAAAACTCCTAAGGTCGATGAGCAATTAAAGGTGGGAACTGAGGTCCACCTGTCTCTCCTTGGCTGGGCCAGGCCGGCTTCTCTAAGCAGGAAGGCTCAGAGAAGAAAACTCGGGGAAGTAATCTGAGTCCATCCCACGTCTCTCTCCTGCCCTCGAACTTCTCTTTCACTCTATCAGCTGCTGCGCGGATTTGGGTTCCAAGCAAGTGAGCTGTGCCACTTAAATGCAGATACAAAGCAGGCAGCTCGTGCTTTCTGATACCAGCAATGGCTGGGCTGGCCTGCTACAAGATTAGCACTGAATTAACCAGCTGGGAGGGGAAGGCTACACGACCCTCTCTTGCCAGAGGCTTCCCACACAGCTTGGCTGCTGCAGGAGGAGGCCAGATGTGAGATCTCTTCGTCCTAGGCAAAACTGGTATCAGCGTCCTTTCCTTTCATCCGTTAGTAACATTATATTTAATAAAATAATTCTAGCTTGTCCAATGGTTGTTAATCACTCAAGATGTTCTGAGCAATTCTCAAGATGAACTCATTTGTCAGAGCAACTCCATGGGGTGGGAACTACTGTCATGCCCACTTTACAGATGAAGAAAATGAGTTAAGACATCTGCCAAGATTTCAAAGCTAGTAAGTGACCAAGCCAGGATCTGGCCCAGGCAGTCTTCCTCCAGAGCCCACCTTCTTAACCACAGGGTGTTGCCTCGGCCCTTCAAGTCACCCCTCCCCAGCCTTCTGCTTCTCCCTCCAGGGGCCCATACCAGCCTCCTCCTGGTTCCAGAGCAGCTTCATGTTTGCCTCCAAGGCAACAGTCAGAGGACAATTCAGAAACACCAGTCTGACTGCCGCCCAGCCTTGCGTCCCAGTTCACCATTGCCCTTGAGAGGAAGTTCACACCGTAGCTGGAGGATCAAGGGCTTTCCTACTGAGAAGGGCTGACATTCCTCAGGGCTCACTGTGTGCCAAGCCCTGTGCTGAGTCCCTTATGCATCTTAACCTAAGGGGTCTTTAAAACAACCCCATAAGGCTGGGACTACTATTCTCCCCATTCAACAGATGAGGAAATGGAGGCACAGACAGATTACACTATCTGTTCAAGACACCCCAGCAAATGCACAGCACCAGACTGGTTGTGAGCTCCGTTTGACCTGGGCCTGACCGCACCACCTGCAATTCCAAAGGATGCCCCAAGCACCTCATCCTCTAAGCTTTTGTGCACAAGTTTCCCTCTGCCTGGAATGCATTTCTCACCCCACCCATCCACTCCCATCACCCTCTGACCTGGCTGACTTTTTCAAAACTCAGCCTCAGTTGCCTCCCCCAGGAAGTCTGTCTGGCTTAGGCCCTTCCTCTGAGCTCCCTATCACCTGTGCTGGTATCACATAATTACCTTTTCCTCAAGGACAAAAAATAGAGAGATGGGGATCGGGCAGGGTCAGGTGGGGCTGAACCCTCTGGCTTCTTTCTCCCATCCAGCCCAGGACAGGGCAAGTGTCCAGAGATGCAAACAGCCCACCTTCAGGACAAACTCAACAAATGGGCAGAGGATGTTCTGACTTTCACAAGGATTTCTTAAAAAAAAATTTGTTGCCAGCATTGTTGAATTGGGAGAGTTTTACATTTTAAAAGTCTCAATTTGCAACTGTCTTAAAAAATCTAAAGCCTTGGAGACATGAGGCCTGCATTCTAATTTGCCAATAGTCATAGATGGGATACATGCAACTTGGTCACCATTGTCCCCACCCTGTGGCTTCCCTCACACCTGACCCTGCTGAGCACCTGAGAGTCATTTGAGTTTGCAACCCCTGGACTGCCTAACAACTCTAACAACCTGGAGCAGCGACATGGGATGCAAGGTGAGCAAGGAGAGGTGATCCCTCCCTGACCCAGAAGCGGGATCACCAAGGGGTTAGTAATGTGGATTTAGATCCTATCCCTTATCACCAGTTTGGGAAAAGCACTGATTTCTGCTGTGCCTCAGTTTCCTCAGCTATAAAATGGGGCTAATAATAATGCTTCAGGGGGTTGGTATAGAAATTAAGTGAGTGATCCTGTACAAAGTGCCTTTATACTGAGTGCTCTAGATAGAGTATGAAGGCTTCACTCCGGTGGTACTTGGGCTACAGGAGAAGGGAAAGGAGACGACAAAAAGGAGTGACAATATAGGGCCAAAGACACAAAGGGAACAAAACTAAAGTGTTGAATTAATTAACTGCCACATGCAGAGGGCCTGCTGTGCACCAGGCAGGACCAAGTGCTCCTTATTCTTGGTCACATCATCCATAACAGTCCCCACTTCTCTTCTGCGTATCACCACTTTACACGTATTATTCTAATCCTCACAGCAACCCAGAGGTTTATTACCACTTCACACATATTATTCTAATCCTCACAGCAACCCAGGAGTGAGTGATATAGAGGTAGAGAGGACAAGACTGAGGCTGGGAGAGAAGTTCACTTGGCTTGTAAAAGGAGAGTTAGGCTCCCAACCAGATCTCTCTGGGGTAAAAGGTGACCCTGATAGAGACACATCAGCCCTGAGGTTTCCCTATTTCCTTTCTTTTGTAGGATAAAAAGATTATTGAGCAATGTCAGATGAGTCCCAAGAGGGAGCATTTCCTCCTTTGCGATGGAGATGTACTTGGAAGTCATACATCAGAGGTAGCCCCGCCTGCTTCTCATTTGTGATTTGGGATGACCTTGAGGAGGGAAGAAGGAACTTTGCAATTCATGGGTGTGAGAGGCAAAAAGCAAACCCCTTGATAAGCTCAAGGGCAGCAGCAGACACACAGATCCCAGGGGAGAGCTTACATGACCCACAGTGAAGTGGGGGCCTCTTTCACGGACTTTGCAGGCCAGGGAGCCTCCCAACGGCCTTCTCAAAGAAAAACCCTCCACACTTGCAAGTTTCTGCAGCATTTCCTCAGCCACTGCCTCATGCTGCTTTGTGACAGCCCAGTGAGAGAAGCATGGGCCGGTGGAGGAAGAGGGGTGGCTCCGCCCTAACAGGACAGAAAATTTTAGACTCCCCAGCTTTCCTAATCACGGGATCCCTTTCCTTATAATGAATCTCTTTCGCGCTCTCTCTATATATACACGTCCTATTGTTCCTATTGTTTCTGTTTTTCTGGAGAGCTCTGACTCACACAACACCTATTGCATTTGTTCCCACATTGTCTGTGGCTGCCGTCACTGCTACTAAAGCAGGGACCACGGGGACCAGAATGCCAAACTTACTTTAAGGAAAAAGTTTGCTGACGCCTGCCTTCATTAACTTTATAAGCATTTTATAACTCCATTTATTCTGAGAGTTTTGAAGTGATCTTCTTAAGAAAGTCAGAGGGGAATCAATTCCTTCCTAAGCCTCATCTGTAAGTGGGGTTATGTCACCTTCCCGCCATGCCTTCATAAGGACCGACTAAGACATCGTTTATATGGCCAGAACATAGTATGCCCTTTTTTCACCCAGGGCCCAGAGTTCCTTGAAATGAAAGAAACTGCTTGCCCTATTATCTCTTCTTGATGATATTCTACATTGGATTCAGAGGGCTCGGAAGAGCAGCAAGCGTTTTTATTTAAAAAGCCAGCATGGAATAATAATGGTTTGATTTAACGTCGCAATTATCTCTCCAAGCACTTTATCGCATATGATAATCCCTATTTGATAGAAGAGGAAATGGGAAAAGGTAGAAATGAAGTCACTTGTTTAAGGTCACATCGTGAGTCAGGAGGGAAATGGAGACAGAGCTGGGCCCTCCCACAGCCAGGCATGACTTGAACAGAGGCCATGCGTCCTTTCAACGACCCTCCAACAACACACATCTCAACAGCCAACGAGCACTGCACTGTGCTCTGTGCCAGGCCCTGGGGCCTCCCGTGGAGCCTATGGGGCAGGTGCTATCATTACAGGCTCAAGTTCCAGATAAGAAGTATGAGAGCGAAGTGACTAAGCAAGTGACTAAGCGTCCCCAAAGACCTGAGCACAGGCATGGTGGAGTTGGAGCTCTCTGAGTCCACAGCATTCACTGTTTAAGGCAGATCTGCGGAGATAAGCTCATTGCTATGCATTTTATCTCAATGATATTTTCACCCTCAGGAGGATATGGTGGCCTGGGAATTATGAGCTCCATTTTCTAGATGGGGAACAGGAACTCAGAAAAGCAAAATGACTGGGTTAAGGCCAACAGGAGGCAAGGATTTAGCAGAATCCGGGTTAGGCAGTATGTGATTCCACTCCACAAACCACCCCTGGGGTACGGGTATGCGTTAAATGTCCATCAGATTTCCCCACCAAACCCTCATATTCCTGAAGATGGACTGTTTCTGAGTTTTATCCCACTCACAAATATATAAACTTCATCTTTGTGTGTCTCTAGTGGGCTGGCAAAGGGAGACCCAGAAAACTGACCGTTAGGTCTTTTGCATCATTAACAAAAAGCAGATTATCCTTTTAGGGGAGTGGGAGGCTTGGGGGGTGTCTGAATGGAAAGTGAAGCCACCATTTAGTCCACCAAGAATCAAAGCACAAAGCATAGGAAAAGGGCCCACGCAGGGTGTTGGTCACCTCGCTCAGGCCGTTTGTTATGCAGAGACCAGAATGAAAGCCTTGCAGTTGATGGTCATGGAGGGATCGTTAACTGCGTTTTTAAAAGAATGTATTTCAAGAGCAGGATTCCCATGGAACTCCCATCCTTTGTTACCTGATGCAATTATGGGAGGGGAGAAAGGCAAAGGATGGGGATCAGAGAGAGAGGACGGTGAAGAGCCACAGAAAGCAAGACGGGGTGGGGGGTGCGGGGGGCAGGGAGGGAGAAGAGTGGCAGGGATGTGACGTGCATTCACAGAGAGTCGACAGCTGGAAATTCAGGGAGCAAGATGATAGGCCACGTGTGAAAAGAAAGTAAAGATGAGAAACAGAGATAGAGGCAGGAGAAAGTATGTGGAAAAGGAACAGGAGAGGGAGGACCGGGTGGGGAAAGGAGAGAACAAAATGACAGTGAGGTGACGAGAGAGGAAGTGGATTTGGATTCAGGAGGTCGACCTACGATGTGAATCACAGACGCAAATTCCCTCCCCCTGCCAGTGGACCAGAGACCCAACTACATAAGAACTACTCAATAAACCCTTGTCAAGTTAAATTGAACTGTTCGATAATAGGTCGAAGGGTCAAATGATGGTGGGCAAATTGCTCCCTGGTGAATACGCCTGCAGCCTGCAGTCAATCAACTGCTCTGGCCAGTAGGGTGGATGGATGGCCTCAGGGAAAAGCCCCCTGAGCCAGAAGATGTTCCTTGTGGACCTGGGCCGTTACCCTTCTGCCAAGAGCACTGGTCTAGGCTCAGACTGGGAGGAATTAATAGGGTCCAACTTCAAAGGCCCCAGGGATACCTCTCCATCTCCAAGGCCCGCCCCCGGGCTAACCTGGGTGTCCCCAACAAGGTTTAGCCCTCCACAACAGCCAGCTCCGTCTTGGAGAAATCGTCTTAGCCCTTCATCAGACCCAATGAGATGAACCAACACTTATGGACTGAGACGCGTGAAAACAGTGGGAGAAATCAGGCAGCTGACCGCATTTTCTCAGCCGCGTTGAAATCCAACCGCCGACTATTGATCTCACTCAGATTGATGGAAAACATCTAATAAACACAACAATTGGAAAAGAATGACCTGAGGAGGTGGGCAGTGGGTGGGGGAGTCAAGGAGGATCGATCAGATGAAGATATAGAGTCTTCTGGTGTGTGGAGAGAATGGGCTGGGAAGGGGAAGGCCGTGTCTGTCCCACAACACACAAGAGTAGATCCTCGTTTCCGGACATTGTGCACATCATGATGGCGTGAGATGATCAGGGATATTATAACAGATTAAGGGGAGTGAAGGGGGTCCACCTCTGCCACTCAGTGAAAACCTGAGCAGTCATGTTCACATTTGTTAAGTATGACTAAATGCCAGGCATATTACGGTATCCCAGGGGAGTTTCACATTACCCCCAGGAGGTGAATATTATTATTATTATTATTATTATTATTATTATTATTATTATTATTTTATTATTATTATCCTTATTGTATGGGTGAGGAAATTAATGCTCAGAGAGGGACAGCTACTGTCCCAAAATCACACAGCAAATGAATGGTGGGATTTGAGCCCAGCATTGCCTCAGGTGCTGTGAAACACACATTTAGATGATTTATGAAAAACCCCTAGTTCCCAGGAGTTACCCCCAAAAAACATAATCCCTTTTCATATGTTTTAAGAGGATTGCAAGTTTCTCGAACAGCCACAGAGCTGGTCCCCTTGCCCGCTCTCCTAAAACGTGTTGGGTTCCTCAGCAACCACTGCAACATCCCGCTGTCAGCCACGAGCGGAGCGGATCGGATCGCAGGATCCGGGAGCCTCCCATCGCACCCTAGCTCACGGGCAAAGCGGTGGGCTTGAGATCCCTTCAGGCAAAGCAAATCTCCCCCAGGCAGCGTAACTCACCTGCTCGGGCTGCTGCAACAGCTCCCCACACAGATCTCAAAGCCTGGAGGTAAATGACCTGCAAAAATAGAACAAAAGGCAAGAAGAAGTGGGATTAGGGGGGAGAAGGTGCAAAGAAAAGGGGTGGAAGGGGTGGTGGAAGGGGGGGGAGCAGGGAGTAGAAAATAAAAAGAAAACGAGTGACGTTCTGAAACGTTTTGCAACGGATCTTGGCTGGAATGCCTGTCAAATGAGAGAGAAAGCCTCGTCTATTTTACCAACGCTTGGAAGAAAGATGATAATGAAGACTTCATTCAACCTGTGGGAGGGGAATTGAAATTAGATCCAATAACCTGAAGAGCTTGTTTCCCCTCGGGAAGCTTGGAGTCTTAATTAAGGAATGTTTGTAAAGATCCTACATAAAAGATACCCTGGAAAAAGTAGGAGGTCGCGTAGTTTGCTATCAACCTGAGGCGTCGGCAGGCTTTTTTTCTTTTCCCCAGAAACTCACCAGCTTTTCTGCTCGGGTCCAACTTTGCGGTTCTATAATACTTTTTCTGAATGTAGACATCTGTACCAGTGAGCAAATGACTTTCCCATCAAAGCTTCTTCCCTGGCCTAAGTTAGACTTCTCTGGCTGTCATTTACATGAAAGCAACAAGTCCTTTCAAAGTAAAATGAACCAGAAAATGCCCCCCTAGCCTGGTCTCCAGGCGTGTTGTCACACTCCTTCCCCATTCCTTCCCAACAAAACAACCCCAAATTTCCTTTCTGTGCAGAATTATGTCAAAGGAAGCCACTCAAAGCAGCACTCTGCCAGCAATTAAACATGATCCAGAAAGACTGAAAAGGCTGAACTTGGTTGTACATTGATGTACATGATTCGTGGTAAATGCCAGAGCCCTGGATCTCATTAATGTCCCCAAGGCCTTGTTCTCTAAGGCCAGTGAGAATCACTGACCTTTTAAACCACCCTGATTAGCTAAAACTCTCCCTCCCTCCACCCAGGGCGTTGTCCCCTTCTCTCCTGGGCACTGCTGTGTGGTGGATTGTAGGACCAAGGAGACCCTGGAGCTAAAATCGAGCGGTGGTCCTTGTGGAAGAGAACGACCCACCTGTTTAAACCAGGGCTGTACTGACAGGGAGATTCCGAAGAGCTGCCGTCTCCCGCTGATTTGCCTTTTGTAAACTAGCCTCCTAACTGTAACTACATTTGCCACTATCAGACTCAACCTGAAACCCCCAGCCGGAGCTCCTACCACTTCCAGATCCAGAGGACAAAAAAAAACCAAGAGAGATTCCAGTGCCCCTCTGTATGTTACCTGACTCTTCTTTGTCCCTGGTCAGCTTCTGCCCGAGAAGGTCGGGGGATGATAGAGGGTGACCGGTCCAAGATTCAAGGGCCACCCTGACTCCAGCTCAGAAGAAGATGCCAAAGAAGCAGCTGTGCGCGCCACCAAAGCCCCTTAGAATGGCAGTTCTCGTGCCTCACCCCCCCTTTTATGGATGAGAGCCTCCCCCTGTCGCTCAGCCCTCGCTGAGCACAAGCTGCTCAGAGCCAATGGGGAGGTAGCTCTGAGCAGTCAGAGGCGCAGACCCCAGGGCCCTTCAACTCGAACTCCCTGGGCCCTACACAATAGGCTTCGTGACAGGGGATGTGGAGGAGGAAGCAGCCGTGCTGGGAGGGAGGCAGATTCTGGGTGTAGTGCTGTTTGTCACTTGAAATCCGGCCACTTCAATCTTTAATGCATTTCCAGGAGAGTGTCACAGGAGGAAAAGAGGAAGAGGTAAGGAAGGACAAATACAGAAAGAGTGAGAGGAAGACAGAGAGACACGGAGTCAGAGAGGGACAGACAGACAGAGGTATAGAGACGGAGAAAGAGAAATAGAAAGAGAGTGTGGCAGACGGACACAGAGACAGATGCAGATGGTCAGAGAGAGTCAGAGAAACAGAGAGGGAAACAGAAAGATTCAGAGTCTCAGAAACGGAGAAAGAGACAGTGTCACAGAAAGGGAGTGACACAGACAAGGCAGGGGAGAGAGTCAGAAAAAGAGAAGCAAAGAGAGTGTCCTGCCTGTCAGAGGTAAGGGTACCCAAGGACACAGGTAGAAGCAGAGTGAGTGTGAGGAAGACAGAGAAGGAAACCAAGAAGGAAGACGATCAGACTCCGAATCCACACAGAGAGACAAACAGACGCGGAGGAAGTCCTGGAAAAGGGAAAGGACGAGAAGGGGCAGCAGCAGGGAGAGCGGCCCGGGCGTGCACCGCCCGTGCTGCGTGTGGCTGGTGTGTGCACACATTTGCCTGCGGCCGCTAGTCAGCTCTGGCACATGCCTGAGCCGGTGCCAGGCACAGCCAGTCCTGGCAAAAGCACAGCCTCCCCCCGGCAGCCAGGAGCTGCAATTGACTTTTCTCTGGTGGCAACACACAGTGAGTATCATGAAATCCCCCTCAAAATATGGGCTGCGATGTGTCTCTGCACGCACGCCGGGTGGGAGCACACCCGTCCCATGTGTACCCTCGGCCCATGCCAGCAACAGCTTGAAGGCTGCACTCTTCACGGCCACACATACCTTCCAGAACGTAGGGGGCCTCTGAGCGTGGAAGAGAACATGTGAGTCTGTCCTCAGTCAGCCGCAGACTAGCAGTTTATGGTGGGAGGTGGGACTGTTGCAGAAGCCTGGCAGGGGCTGCCTATTTGTGGGCACCTGCGCTACACCAGGCACCTAGCCAAAGCCGTTGGGTTTAGCCCTCACAGCCTGGCTGGGTAGCGAATATTATCCCCACCTTTCAGAGGAGGAGAGAGAGGCTTGAGAACTGATCAACTTGCCCGAAGACACGCAGCAAGTAAGCTCCCAAGCTAGAATCCAAACCCAGGTTAATCTGACCCAAAGTCCCAGCCCACTCCCTCACCCCTCCTTGGGCACAAAGCCGTGAATCTGCCCACACCCAGGGGTGGCGGCCAGGAGCGTCCTTCTCTTGAACTCAGCCTCTGCGACTGTCCAGTGCAGGAGAGGGCCGCACCTACTAATGTCTAAAATGCGGGTCTGATTCTCGCTCCGCCACTTGCCAGTCGAGAGACCCTAGGCATGTTTCCAACACCACCCTCAGGCTGCTCATCGTGAAATGGGGATAACGGTGCTCGGCTCATCAGGCTCTTGTGAGGGTGACACAAGAGGATGTCTCCAACGGCACTTAACACAGCGGCACTTAACAAAGTGCTCCACCACCATCTGTCCTTGTGACTAAGCACATCATTCTCTCTGTGACGTGCCACGGTTCTCTGGGAACTTGTCCTCTCTCTGAACTGGGTTTATTCCAAGAAGGAGGAGGGAAGGGGCCATTTTCTGAGCACCTACTCTGTCTCAGACACGTCGATGTGTTTCACTGAATCCGCACGAAAAGCATATGTGCGGCCTGGATATCACAGCGCATCCTCAAACGATGAGGCAGCTGAAGCTCAGGAGGGTCCCAGGCACACAGGGAGACGTAGGAGTTGAACCCAGCCCGGTGAGCTCCAAAGTTCAGCTCCTGCACAACTCCCTCCAGCCTCGAGTCGAAGTCTCCCTCCTCCATCCCAGGGAGGACTTTTCAGGATCGGAGCCTTGCCTTCCTTCTCCTCCTGTTCCCTGTTCCCAGGCAGCACACAGCGTCTGACAGGCAGACACAAATGACTTCCAGGTGCCCTGTGCGGAAGCCCCCAGCCCCAGTGTCTGATGGCCATGGCCAAGGTTTAACAAGTTCTTGGCCCCACCTGTGGCTGGCTTCCAGTCTGGCGAGCCAGAGGACTTGGGGAGAGTCTGTTTACTGCCGCCGTAGGTAACGTAGGAGCCCCAGAGTGAGCTTCTTCTTTACCCCAAGGCCAAATCCTCACCCCGGTTGCTCTCTATCCTCCTTATTTTTCAATTTCTCCTCTTCTTCTTCAGCTCTGCCTCTGTAAGCTCTTGGTAATAACCTTGGAATAGACAAAGGCTCTAAGAGATGGGATACAATGGCTTTCATTCCTGGAAGTCAGCAGGCGCTAGAATAGCGGAGTAGGGGCCTCTCTTGACTATTGTTCACCATAAAGAGAGGTAAAGACTGTGAGGGTAGCAATGCTGCAGATAATCCTTCTTTAAGCCATCACTGTTTATAACATCCTTCACCCCTGGAGTCTATTGTCAGCCTCACAGCAAATGGTTCATTCATTGGCTTTTTCTTTTCATCTATAATGTCCTTTACACACACGCAGGACAAGGCCAGGAATGGCTTCCTCCCTTAGTCCTAAAGAAGCCTGTCATACAGATCATCCCTCTCCCGGGCTCAATGATGCTCGGGGGTCACGTCACAGCCCCATGGGCAGCAGCGTGTGGGATGGGAAAGCATAGAATTGGCACAGGCTCACTTGGGCTCAAATCCCAATGCTCCCACTTACTCACTGGGTGGCAACTCATAGAACCGTCGCCTCTCTGAGCTTCTGAGTCATCTGAAGATAGGAGGACCATGTTCGCTTCATGCAGGTGTCAGGACAAATTTCAAAGCTCCAGCACTCTCCCTTCCCTGCATGTCCTGAGCAGATTGCAAGTCTCCAGTTCAGATTTCGAAGTGGACAGAAAGCAAAGACCAAAGAGAAGGCAGTATTTGAAACGACCAGACTTCAAACCGTTCTGCTAGGTAGGAATAAGAAAGAACTTGGCAGAAGACAGAAAAGTTAAAAAAAAAGAGGTGGGGGTGGGGGAGAGCCAGTATTTCTTAAGGGTTTCCTACATGCCAGGCCCTGCTGTAAACCATTTACACACCTGATTTTCAAAACAACCCTGCAGTTAAATGTGATTCCTACTCCTACTTTACAGATAAGGAATGGAGGCTGGGAGAATGGAAGCCACTGGCACGAAGCACACAGCTAGTTAATGGCAGGGTGCAGCCTGAGACCCGGCTGCCGGGTTCCAGGCAAGTTGTATTGCTTCCCACCTCTTTTCTGCCCTGTTCTCTCTCACCCACAAAGCTCTGCATCTTCTCTCTATTCACCTGTCGCCTGGGGAAGGTAGGAACAGGTGACATGGGTCATTTGGGAGGATTTCGGTAGAATTTAGTCCCCGCTCTCCCATCAGCTCCCAGCCTCCTGGATCATTCTTCATGCTGCAATGCACCCCATGCGAATCTCAGAGGATCCACACCAGCTCCTGGTTGCCAGAGCCATGTCTGTGTGTGGCTGCCACGGGAATAGAGATGGGGCGTTGGAAGCCATGCCTAAGAGGTAATGTTCAGTCTCTCTCTCTCTCTCTCTCTCTCTCTCTCTCTCTCTCTCTCTCTCTCTCTCTCTCTCTCTCTCTCTCTCTCTCTCTCTCTCTCATCACACTTCCATATTAAAATGTCACCATGTGCCATTCTGTGCTTGGATTTGGGAATGAAATGTGCCACATGCAACTTTGTCCTCCTTATGCTTATTATGGTCCAGGTTTGGGGACAGAGGTACGAACAGACAATGCCCAGCGGTGTGACTAGTGTGGGGCTAGGAGGAGACCTATAATACTGAAGGAGCACAGAAGGAGGGCTCCCAACTCAGCCTGGAGGGGTGGAGGGGAGTGGGGGTCTAGGGATGATTTCCAGGAGAAAGCGAGAGCTCGGTGAGAACTGGTGCACAGGGAGTTGGCCAGGCACAGAGAAGTAAAGAGAATTCCAGGTAATGGTTAACAGCTTAGGCCAAGGCCCGGAGGCAAGAACGCTGAGTAGATGACTGGAGGAGTTTCCCTTGACTAGCTCGTCTTCTCACCCCACATCTAGTTCATCGTCCATCTTAACTGTTTCAGGCACTGCCACCCTCAGCAGGCTCTCCATCATCACTTCCCTCTTAGACAACTGCCCCAGCCCTGACTGGCTCCTCAGCATGCAGAGAGATTCTCTTAAAAACATGACTCACTGTACTACACCCCTCTTCAAAACACTCCAGAGGTTCTCATCTCACTTCGAATAAGATCCACACTTCTTACCTGGAGGACTTGCTCTCTCCTCACCTCCTGCTCGCTGCTTTCTGTTGCTCATTTTCTGCAGCCTCTCTGGCTCCCTAATGATTCTCAAACATCCCACGCAGGTTGCTGCTTCAGAGACTTCGCACCTTCTATCGGGAGTGCCCTTCTCCTCATGTTCACTTCCTCAAACAGATCTCTTCTGCCCACCCTGGGCCCCACCAACCTTATGCCTCACCCAGCATCACTTGTCTTCACAACATTTGTCCCTGGCTGACAGAGAACTTTAGTGTGTTTGATTATAGCCTGTTTCTTTTGTTAGAGTATAAACCATGGAGGCAGGCACTGTCTTGTTCACTGCTGCATCCCTCCCACTGCCTGGCATATAGTAGGTGCCCAGGAAATGTTTGTTGAGTTCGTGACAAAAAGAACTCCAGATAGCTTAGCCTGGCTGGCGCATAGAATGAAAGGCAAGAATGGGGAGAGGGGGGGCTAAAGGCCATTCAGGACTCCAATGCCAGGTTGAGGTATAACACTTTGTCTAAAGAGTACATGGAGGGTGGAGTGGGCTGGAAAAGGTTCTCCATGCAGATGAAGAGCCTAGAGATCTGAAGAAGTAAATTACTCAGTCTTATCCCTTTGATTCATGAGCATTTTCTGCTGCTGGTGATTGAGATTCAAATCCAGTAGGATTCCTGCCATCAGTGAGTTCACAGTTCAGTGAGGGACATAAGAAATTATGGAATAGGTGCAAAAGCCAAGCAGTGGAAGACACAGATGTGGCCAGTGATTAACTCTGTCTGGGAAGGTAAGGAATGTTAAGGAAGGGCTCTCTGAATAGGTAACCTTTTAAGTGGGTTTTGAAGGCTATATAGAAGTTTGCCAAGCTAACAAACAAGGGTCTCCTAATACACTTCCAAGAGCCAATGTCAGGGACGTGGAGAAATAGATGCCTTTGTTAATTGTGATAGGAGTTCAAATTGGGGCGCCCTTGTGGAAAAGATTTTGGTGGTTCCGCAAAAGGTTAAACATAGAATTACCACATGACCCAGTAATTCCACTCAACAGAATTGAAAATAAAGACTAAAACAGACATTTGTATGCCAGTGTTCATAACAGCATTACTCGCGAGAGGTAAAAACAAAGCAGCGTCCATCAACAGAGAAACTGATATAACATAGAATATACATACGCTACGTTTCATCAGTTTACCTGTTGATGGAATCTTATTCAGCCATGAAAATTAACGAGGTTCTGATATATGTGACATCACAGGCAACCTTGAAACATATGCTGAGTAAAATTAGCCAGACATAAAGGGACAAATATTGTATGATTCCACTTCTGCGAGGTATGCGGAATAGGAAAATTGACAGAGACAAATAGAATAGAGGTTCCCAGGGGCTGCAGGGTGGGGGTAGGTACAGGGTTTCTTCTGGGGATGATGGAAATTTTCTGGAAATAGCAGCGCTGGTTGCACAACATTACGAATGTACTTAATGCCATTGAATTGTACACTTAAAAATGGTTAAAATGGAGGAGGGCAGGAAAGACCTTGGGGGAAAAGCTATCAATTTTCCTAGTTGAGGAGAGCTCTCCGGTAGCAATGAGAATGCAAGCGGGGGAAAGCAGCTGTGTTCTCCTCCCCAGACGAGAGGTACAGACAGATGCCAGTAGCTGACGTGATGAACTGGAATGTGAAAGAATTTCCCATTCCCAATAGACACGACTTCCCCTCCTATTTTGCCTCAAGTGGCAGCAGAACTCTCTTGCTCCAGCTAATAGCCAGAGTCCATCAATCTGACACCCAGCACTACTGAGTCGTCTCCATGTGTTACCTCACTTAGTCCTCGTAGCAAACCCCTGAGATAGATTGCTTTCCTCTCGCAGAGGGAGCAACTGAATTCGAGAGATGGTGACTTGGCTAAGGTCACACAGCCATAGGTGAAGTAGAGCCCCAGTTAATCTCCAAAGCCCAGGGGGTGAACCATTACCTCAGAGGCAAGCTGATACCCCCAACAGCAGCAAATGCATGATGAATTCTGTCTTTACTGAATGCTACCCTGTGCCAAGCACAATGCCAAGAGCAAGAATATATGATCTACAGTAAGCTCTCAGTAATCCCGTGAGGTAAGTATTGTAAGTGCCACTTTGCAGATGAAAAAACGGAGCCCCAGAGAGTAGAAATGACTTCCCAGGTAGCACGTTATGCAGGTGGTGGAGCTAGGACATGAATAAAGTTTTGTCTTATTCCCAAGTTTGAGCTCCCTTCTGCTTGCCATGTCACAACTGTGCATGACACTCCTCCATCATTCTGAGCCACAAATCCTGAACAAGATCCAAAACTAGCATTTGGCAAGAAGGGACACCCATGCACTTAGCACCTACTATGTTCTGGGTCCTGAACTATAGGTTTCACATTTATGACCTCACATCCGAACAGGCTCTCGACCTCTGCCACCAGTGCAGCAAGAGGGCAGCAGTGGGAAATGTTTTTGCCCAAATGAAAAAGAAAAAAAACCTCAAATCTCAAATCACTGAAATCTCATCACAGCTGGCCTATATCAAGTCCCTGCCAGGTGCTAGGTTCTTCTCCTAAAACACCTCGTTTACCCCCTTACAACAATCCTATGATGGATATATCATTCACTCCACTTTGTAAATGAGGAAACGGAGTTCAGGGCTGTGCAGTCACTTGCCCGAGGTCACTTAGCCAGTAAGTGGTAGAGCCAGGATATAAACCCCAGGCCTGCCTCAAAAGCCAAGGCTCTTTTCACTCATCACACACATCATTCCTCAGGAGCAGTTTCGGGGCATCAGCAGGAGGACAGATCCACAGAGAAATCCCAAATATTTGATCTGAAATGAGACCCTTGATCTGAGAGCTACCCCTCATCATCCCATGAGCTCCCTGAGGTAACTCACTCCTAATAATAGCTCTTAATAAGAAGTAAGTTTCTTTTTGCCAAAGGGGAAGATTAAATTGCTTTTTTCTCAGTCTATAAATCTTACAGTTTCTCCTAAATCCCATTGAACTGACGAGTTGCCTCCTTTTCTACATTCATTCCACAAAACGCTCCCAGAGTACCTGCCACAGCTCGGGTTCTCCACTAAACGCTCAGATACAAGGCTGAGAAGACCAAGTCCCTGACCTCTGGGATGACAGTCTGGTGGGGATGATAGAAAGCAAACAGTTTTTTTCAGTGCCATGTGAGGAAGTCTGAGATCATGGCAATTGTGAAATCACCGAGGAGAGGTACCGAAGTCAGCCTGGCTGATAAAGAAAGTCATCCTGGAACTGAAGACTGAGGCTGGGTTTTGAAGTCTGTATAAGAGTGTACAACGGTGACCAGTCAGTGTTCAGTGCAGAGGAAAGAAACCATCCCAAGATTTTAAAAGCAAAAAGAGATTTAACATAGAGAATTAGAAATTTTAAAAGGTGTTGGATGGAAGAGCTGTTGTAGGAGGAGATGTGCCTTGAGGAAGGGCTCTCAGAATACTGAATAGCCATCAGCCACACAATCAGAAAGTAGGCAAACAGGAAGCCATCCCTGCAAATAGTGAGTTCAAGAGCTTACTGTCATATTATGATACAGGAATCTGAAAGGTGGGACCAGGGGACCACCATGCTGCGATCATGACAGCTTTTCAACACTCATGGGGATAGTGACTGGTCTGTGAGCAGGCCCGCCCCTGCTGGGCGATGCAGAGATGCCCATACCTCTATGACTGCTCTTGCTGGAGGAAATAGCCAGAGAAACAGAAAGACAGTCTCTACCCATTTCATTTCTATTTTCTAAACCTCACACAAGTCTAGCTGACTGCATCTAAAACCCTAGCTGCAAGGGAGTCTGGGAAAATAGCTTTCATCTCTGCAGTCCAGGAAGGCACACAGAGAGCAATGAGAGAACGAGATGGAAATGGGTGCTGTGGGCCAAGGCCACATATGGGAAGGAAAGAAATGAATGTCCTTGGTTGGGCAGACACCTGTCTGAGATTCCTCTTGTGTCACTACACGCAGCCATTTTTCCAGGTCAACACTTTTAACATGGTGTGGAGAACCCCACAAAGCCCCCGCCCAGTGGCCTACACAGTCAGAATGGAAAGAATCTACCAGACCAGTGAATCCAAATCATCTTTTGAGTAATGAGGAAACAGATCGAGTGAGGAGGTACTACTGTCTACAGGCCACACAGCCACTGCATGGCTAGCTGGACCCGGAACTTAGCTGTTTCCATTATATCTGTTCAGCCTGCCACCCTGAGACCCTTTTCTTCATGTTCTGAGGTTCACCCCACCAGGGCTGGGGCTTGGCTGGAGCTGGTGCAACTGAAGGATAGCAATCTAAAGTCATGGAAAAACGTCATCCTCTGGAGTCAGACAGATCTGAGTTCTCTTCCCAGCATTACTCCTCCCAGCTGTGTGACTTCATGCAAGTGCCTTAACTTTTCTGAACACCATTTGCCTCCCCTGTGGAATGCACATGATAGCAGCCCAGAGCTGTGACAAGAATGCAGCTAACATATATCAAAGTGCATACAGAAAGTGCTTGGTGAATAGAGCTAGCACATCTAGCTCTACAAGACCATTGTTCATTCATAAACTATTATTGTTCATAGTAGATAATCTTCCTCAGTTCAAGATGCAAAAAAAAAAAATAAGATTTTATAGTGATTTAGCCTGAATTTCTTTTTCTTCTCCTACCTCACAGCAGCATCAAAAGACTTGCCTGTAACTGCTTCCATCGCCCTGGTTTACCTATATTTGTATGTTTCTAACTAAACCTGTAGAATTCCTCCCCCTTATAGAGGTTCTCCGAAATATACACCTGGAGACCAGCAAGTACTTTTAGGCCCACACACATAGATTCACACCACACACACACACACTGATACACACACATGCACATGAATATGGACACATACAAAAACATGACAAAATACACAGATCCTCACTAGTATTCCCAGACTCATGCTAAATTCACAGAAACTCACACAACCATGGCAGTACACATGCAAACACACTCTACCAGTTCTGTGACACATCTGGAGTGTTAATAGTTACAAGAAATGGAAGCTGGAGAGCTTTGCACCTAACTTCCTTTTGAATAACTGGTCAGGGACAATACAGGACTCCTTGGAACCCTTGCTGAAGGTCCTTTGTCAGTCTAATTCGGAGTCTCCAGCTTGGGTTCCATTTCTTGTAAAATAATTAATTTTCCATGATAGAATCTCCCTCTCTGAGTCAACTTTACAAGTCCCTGGAAAAAATGGCACTTAAGGAGGGAGCTTTCTAAACAGCCCAAGTCCCTGCAGAAAGGTTCAGCTTTCTTGTTGAAGCATTTACAAGCTGGGGAGGGTGCATAGAATGACATGGTTTCCACATTTGAGAAAAGTAAGTGAAAGGGAACATCAGACAACTGCATAGTGCAGATCATCATTTAAATAAAACTCCCGTGGGTCACCTTGGCAGCATTAAATCACTTTGTGCCTCTATGGAGATGTCATAGAACAGATTCTCTCCTTCCTTCTGCTTTACCACTGTGAAAGGGAGTGTGAAGCAGTGTAAATATCCTGGGGTTTCAGCCTGAATTCTAGTCTGAACCATCATTTCTGGACTATGTATAACTGGGCAAGTGGCTTACCTCTCTGGGTAATGGCTGGTTTATCAACAGAATAAGAGCTCGAGAGCCAGACTGCCTGCATCTACCCCTGACTAGCTGTGTGATCTTTATCAAGTTACTTGATCTCTCTGGGCTTCAATAATAATGGTATTTACTTCATAGGTTTGTTGCAAGTGTTAAATTAATATGTGTAAAATATTTAGGACAGTGTTTACTGCACAGTCAGTGCTCGATGAATGCTAGCTATTATCATTCTCAACATTGTTACTTTTCAATGTTGTTGGGAGGATTAAGAGGGATTAAGAGACTGTGCTGTCGAAGGGGCAGAGATGTCAGGTGATACCATTTTCAAAGTTAACTCTGCACATCCAGGGGATTGGTCATTTAAAAAAAAAAGCCAAATATAAATTCCATGTTTGAGATCTAAGAAAAAATTAGGACTGCAAATGGCTTTGGGGTTAGACAAATTTGAGACTGAGTCTTATTTCATCTCCTTAAGCATTCTGTGACCCTGGGCATGTTGTTTAACCTTTTCAAGCTTCAGTTTCTCATTTGTCAAATGAATTAATGTAACTTTGCCAACATCTCAAGGATGCTTAGGACCTGCAGCAATAAGGCAATGTGTATAAAATTCCTTTGCAACCTAGGACCAGTGAGCGGGGAAATCTTCTTGTTTGTCAGGATTTTGTTCAGGGACTTGAGAGTTTAATTATAGGAATAATAAGGAGACTCTAACCACATCATGGAACTGATATAAAGACTAACTTAAATTCTTAGCTAAAATGCCTGGAATGTGAGTTCTTTTCCCTATGCTGTCTAGCAGAAAGTAGCCCACACTGATTTACTCTAGAAGCTGAACCTCAATGATGAGGGCTTCTAAAGCCACTGTCTCTGAAGTATCTCCTACTCTGGACCATTGTTGTTTCTCTCAAGAACAGAGCAGGTAAGAATCATAGGAAAGTGCCTTTGTCCCACCTGCTGTTGTCTGGAGCTTCTAACTTGCCTTTAAACATTCTGGTTCCATCCAGGGACTCATTTCTTCTTTTCTTGCATTAGACAATGGTCTATGAGTACATAGTAAGTACCCCGGAATGTTGGCTGAATAAATAGTACATTGCTAACTCCCACTGGCCTCCATTTATTTTATCTTTAGACATGGCGAGATCTATAAAGGCGGGAACTCTAATTATTCTTGCATCCCTGGTGGCATCCAGAGTATTGTGGCTTATCCATGGCAGGTGCAGCAGTAACTGTCATTCCGTAAGTGTTTTTTTTTTATTCTGAGCATCTTGCTTCATTCCCTTCAAGACACAGAATCTGGTCTCAGTGTATTTACCCAATATTTTTTAATGTCCTTTTGACAAATCTGCTTCTCTCACCCTGGTCTTTTTGCTATTCCTTAAATGTGCCATCATGTTCTCACCTCAAGGCGTTTACTCTTGTTTCCTCTGCCTGGAACACTGCCCTTCCCCAATATTTTCATATCTTATTCTTTCAATTAATTTACAATGCTTAAATGTCATCTCTTCAAAGAAGCCTCCCATGATCATCTTAGCTAGCAGAACGTTCCATATCATTATCTATATTCTTGCTTGGAATTATACTACAGATTCATTTGTATATTTGTCTATTATTTGTCTCCCTCAGTGGAATATAAGTTCCAAGAAGCAAGAGATGTTGTCTTTCTTGTACTTGACTGTATCTGAACCTCCTACAACAATACAAGGCCACTCGATAAATATTTATAGAATGAACAAACATATTATCACATGAAATACTGGTGAAAGTGAATCCCCCTGCCAGTTATAACACTCACCCAGCTCCAGACTGTTAATCTGAGGCCCTATCTCTCTCTCTGTTTTTCCTGTTGCCAGTTTCGACTCAGAGCTGCCCACATTTTTGGGCGACAGACATGGATGAAATCAGTTGAGGGGAGGCATCTATAGTCATGCCCAAGAAGAGGCTGATAAAACGGTTCATCAGTTTTTAAGAACAATTTCACATAAGGCTTTATAGGGCTGTGGGCTTCCATTGTAGAGATTATCAACCTGTGTGGTTATTAAGAACACCTACCTGCCCAGTGTTTCCAGCTAGCGAGGAGTGCCAAGTGGTGACAGCTGAAAAAAAGAACTATAAGCTTTGTCTTCCAAGATATGGAAAAATAAAGATGTCACTAATAGCCAGTGAAAAGCTGGCTCATTCTTCCCTTTTCTCCTCACTTCCCCTGGGCTCCGTTTTCGGCCTCACCACCTGCGCCGCTTCACGCAGAGCAGCAGGCATTTGCTTTTCAGCACCACGGACAGCAATCGGCTGGCAGCGGGGAAGGCGGTGGAAGCCAGAACTGGGGGCAGACGTACAGCCAAACAAATATTTTCTGAGCACATCCTGGGGCCAGACACAGCAGAAAACACAAAGGTTTGTGTCGTGTGGACCTTCAAATAACTTCATCTCTTCAAGTCATCAACATTTCCAGACTGATACATCTGGGGCAATGTCCCGAGCCTTCTGATACTTGCAAAGTGGAGAAGACCAAAAGGAAAATGTTTTCCTTTTGAACAATTGTTGAACATCTGCTGCCTGTCTGCATACATCACCTAATTTTCTCGCTAGACTGCCACCCTCCAAGAGAACAGGTCGTGAAGTGTCCTATGCATTGTTAAATTCCAAGTACCCAACACAGTGCCTGGGACATAGTAGACAGTCATTTTGAATGAATGTCTGAATAAAGAAATGCTTACAAAACCCCAGTTTACCTCTTTCTTTCTACCTTTATTTTACAGATGAGAAATCTAAGTCTCAGAGAACTACTTTCTCATTGCAGCTATTAAGCATCAGAGCTTAGATTCGAATCCAGGACCTCCTGGTTTCATACCGTGCTTCATAAGCCACTTGCTACGTGCTGGGTACTCTTAGGTCCTAGAAAAAAGTGCTAGCCACAGAGAGATTAGTTCTAACCTTAACAAAGACTTAGCAAATCACAACCTCGAGTAAATCACATTTTTCTCTCTTATCTCAGTTTCCCCATATGTAAAATGAGAAAAGGAGGTTTGTATGGCTAAGGACTCACTTCCCTCTGCACCTGGCTTATAAGGGTCCCCCTAATCCCCACCCCACCCCCACAAGCTGGATTATTCATCTGTTACAGTTAGGCAAGGGGAATAGCAGAGGGTAGCATAAAATGAATTTAAAACCCTCTCCCGGCTCTAACGAGAAGGGTGTCAAATGAGAAGTATATAGATATCCCAGCAGACCTCGGGCTCCTTTTTCATCTTTCTACTATAACCAGAGCGTGTGCACAAGCAGTGCAGATTCTCTTCTTTTTAGAGTACAACAAATGAACTTCAGCCCCTCACGAGAAGTGAGTAAAGAGGCAGCCCCAGGACACAGAGACAGTGGAATGAGGTTGCAGTGACTTATCACCCAAGAACCCACTGGTTGAGTAACTTTGGACAAAGCCCCAAGCAAAGCTAACTGTTTAAATAGCTACGGCAGCGGAAAAATCAGTTTGGTTGATTGATGTCCTGGGTTTCTAGTTAGTGGGTGGCTTTCAGCCATGACTCTGCCTTAGCTCCCAGAATTACTCCAATAAATGATTTGCTCATCCCTAACTCTTCCTGGGAGGCAAGAAAGGGGGGCAGAATCAGCTCTCTCCAAACCTGATTGGGATTTAATGGGGACCAGTGGGTATTTGTGCACTAGGGGTAGAGTGAGGAGAAAAGGAGATCTGTCAGGCTTGACAGAAGTGTCTTGCTCCTGCCTGGAGGTCTAAAGGGGGAAATAAAATCAGGAAAGAACTGATTGCAGAGTGAATGTCTTTCAATTATTTGAAAAGAACGTGAATCAAATGTTTCATAAAGGCTTTTTCTTTAACTAAATCTTAGCCATTAAAATTTAGATTGGCCAAGGAGGGTCTCCAGATTGAAATAGTAATGGGGCAGAGGGTAGGGTGTGAGCTTGGAAGGTTTCATCAAGAATCCTAATTCCGCAGGAGCTACCTAGGATAAATGAAAGAAAAGAAGCTCTGCAATTAGCCAGACCTTGATTCAGATTTTGGCTCTGCCATTGACTCCCTATGGGATCTGGATCAAGTTGTTTAATCTTTCTGAAACTCAGTTTTCTCATCTGTAAAATGAGATTAATAATAATAATAATAATAATAATAATAATAATAAATACTTTTCCAGCTTTATATTTTTGTAGAATAGCTATTTCACATTAATACTTTGTGGCCTAACATAACAATTATTTAATTATGCTCACAGATTCTTAGGTTAGGAATTCTGAGGACATAACACGTATGACTTGTTTCTGCTCCATCACGTCTGGGACCTCAAATGGGAAAACCCAAATGGCTGAGGGTTGCAATAACCTGGAGATTTTTTCACTCACATAATCCTAGGCAAGGGTGACTCAAAGGCCGAGTTTATCTGGAATAGTGACTGGAGTTCTTACTTGTGGCCTCTCCAGCATGGCAGCCTTAGCGTAGTGGCTCAGGACTCTAAGAGTTAGTTTTCTAGCAAACAGGCTCAAGTTTCATGAACTTTTATGACGTAGACATGGAAGTCACATAGTGTCATTTCCTTTGTACTTTGTTGACCAAAGCCATCACAAAGTCACCCAGATTAAGTGGAGAGGATTTAGACCCTACTTCTAAATGAGGAGAGTGTCAACCGCAGTCACATTTTAAAACCACTACACCTACCATGCATAGGTATTTGACAAATACATGCCAGGTACTTGACACCAGCTACTCTTCTTTCCTCAGAGGACTGAATAGTTCACTGTGAGAGCTTTTCATTATTCCTAAATAAAAATCTGTAAATCCTTGCTGTAGTCTACAGGACCTGCGTGATCTAGACCCAATTTTTTTCTCCAGCCTCATTTTGTTCATCTTTACTCTCAAATGCCTTGCCAGTTGCCTTCCTTCATCAACTAAAAGGCATAGTGCTCCCTCCTACCTCCAAGTTGCTTTGCTCTGCTGCTTCCTCTTCCTGAAACACTCTGCTTTGTTTGTTGCCTGGTAAAATACATGAATACTTTATGTCACTGCCTCAGGGAAATGCCCCCTTGATTCTTGAGACCTACATCAAGCTTTCTTTACATGCTTTTAGAGCACCCAGTACTTTTTTTTTGTAACACTAATCACAATTACTAGGTAAGTATTTAATTAATAACCATCCCATTCTCCATGCTCAACTTTACCACTATCATGTTAAATGGACAGAGACCCTGTCTGTCTCGTGCCCTCAGCATCTAGCACAGGGACTGACATAGAATAAGTGCTCAATAAATATTTGCTGAATAAATGAGTGAATGGATGATTAGACCTTCAAGACTTTAGATTTGGGTTTGAATCATATGTACTAATGGTTACTAGCTCATGCCTATCAGAAGATCTGATTGGCTTTAATATCATCATGGGACTTACTGGAGTTTGGAGAGAAGTTTTTGGTGTTGAAAATGATAATTCCTGGAGTATGTTTTTCAGGGTTGGTCCCTTGGAGAGGCCTTAATGGTCCCCTTCTCAGGTGTTATATCTAGTTCCTTCTGAGACAGCAAAGGAGAATTTAGAGGCTGTGAAACCTGATTCTATAAGGTGCAGTAAGAATATTTCAACATTAACTCATTTAAATTTAGTTTCTTTTCAGCCTAATGGTGCCAACAACACCATAAGCATTAAACAAATAACTAAACCATAGAATTGTATACACTTGACAACACTGTACATTAGGCACTGTGCCAGGCAATAAGACTACACCGATAAAGGGGGCAGACATGTCTTTTATTCTCATGGACCTTAAAGTCAAACAGGGGAGACATAGTCCAAAAACAGATATGTAAAGAATAATAAAAGTTCTGCAACAGAAAGTCCCAAGGACCCATGAGAAAACAGGGGTAGCACCAATCCTGCCTGTGGCATGGGTAATTGGGGAAGGCTTTCATGAAGAGATGATACCCAAACAAAGAGCTGACAGGTATTATTGAATGGAAGAGGCAATGTGAAACAGTTCCAAGAATGGGAATGGCCTGTGGCAAAAAAGACTAAAAGAGAAAAATAGCATGACTTCTTCAAGGAGGTAGAAGACAAGAGTGTGAGAAAGGTAGGCACAGTATGAGGTTACAAAGCAGGCAGAAGCTTCAGGGTTAAGGACACAATCTAGGCCATGTTAGAGAGCCTATACTTTTTCTTAAGGGCAATGGAAAGTCCCTGAAGGGTGTTGCATGAGCCTGAAAAAACTTTCCTGGGGAGATCAGATGATATGGGAGATATTGGAAGTTGGGAAACTGATCATTGTTCATGTGGGAAGTAATGGTGGCCTGAACTTGGGTATGATGGTGTAATAAGAGAAGTTGATAGGTTTTAGGAACACCTGAGAAGACTAATGGTGATTTACAAGAAATGGGTAGTGGAAGACAGAGAAAGAAGAGTCAAGGAGAGGTCTAAGGTTCTGTCTTGAGCATCTGTATGTAAAAAGAGTCAGAATCTCAAGAGTAAAAGCAGGTTTTAGTAGAGCAAGGTAATGAGTTCATCTTTTGATATATCAGGTTTGAGGTTTCTGAATATGAATATGGAAACGTGATGCTGGTCCTGGGATATCCAGTCTTGGAATTCCCTAAGGATTTGGCTTTATTTAGGTAGTAGATAAAATCATGAGGGGAGGGCTCCCTCTCAGCCAAGGGTCTCCTTAAAATACAAACTATGACTTGGTCTTCCAAGTTCTCAAAATCCAACCAGATTTTCCAGGGATTAACTCAGGAGCATACAATCTCCTGGCATGTTTCTGCTCTGTGGTGTCAAGGCAACATAGTGTAACAAGTCAGAGACTGGGGATTCTCATTATACCTGGGAAGTAATGAGTTCTTTCTCAGTAATTGAATTTAAGCACAGCCTTCAGAGAGATGTTGTATAAGAGACTCAAGTATTGGATAAGTAATGGATCATGTGAGCTTTAAGGACCCTTAGGCCCCTCATGTTTCCTTATAATCTTGTATCTCCTGCTTAAAAAAGAAAATTAAGTATCTCATTACCTCAATTTCTTCATCTGCAGAAGAGGGTATAGAGTAACGATTTCAAAGAATCCTTCTAGCTTGGTAACTATGACTGTTTTGTCAACAGGCTCCTTGTTGATAGATTCAAAGGGCCCTCCTCAGTCCTTATCCTGACTGATCCTCCATAAGTATTTTAAACTGCTAATTATTTTCTCTCTCTCTCTCTCTCTGTCTCACTTACTTACTTACTTACTTACTTACTTACTTATTTATTTATTTATTTATTTATTTATTTATTTATTTATTAACTCTCTTGCTGGGGCTTTCAAGATACAGACCTCTCCTATCTCTCTGAGCACTCCTCTCATGTTCCTTCATAGGTTCCTTTCCCTCTACTTATTTCTTAAATGGGGCTTCCTCTTTTTTCTATTTTTTGACACACTCTTATTCTACACTTTCATCCACCACCATGGCCTTCATACCAACTAGATGCTTTTGTCAGTCAGAATTATTTTATTCAAAGTTATAGAAAGCCTGATCAAACATAAATTAGAAAATATGAAAGGATTGGCTAACACAATTGAAAAGTCTAGAGACTAAGCACAGATTGACCAGAGGCTCAAACAATATCCCCTGGACCCACTCATTTTCAGCATCCCTCAGCTTTTTCCTCCCTTGCTGATATATTTTCAGGTGGTTCTTCTTTCAGGGAAGAAAGATGGCCTCAGAATCTTCAGATCTTACTTCCTATCAGATTAATTTCAATCAGAAACAAAGTATGTCTCTCCAAGATGATGGGATGAAAGTATTGGACCTCATTATCATTGGCCAAATTTAGTTACGTGTCTAACCCTGAGCTAATCTCTGTGGCCAGGAGGAATAGGATAGAAAGTTGAGTCTATTCAAGTCCCATTTCTAGAGTTGAGAGTGGCCAAGAATGGAGATGGGTTGCCAGAGCAAACAAACAGATGCTAACTGCAACTGATGACTTCCAAATCTCTCCTTAAACCTCCATAAGTGTTTCTCTTAACTTCAGGCCCATATGGTAAATTGCCTTCTGACATCTCCACTAGAATGTTTCACAAGTATCTCACACTCCATATGTTCCAAACAAAATTCATTTCCTCCAGATCTGCTCTTCCATTTACAATCACCCTGGTAATGAATGATATCACTTTATACCCAGTTACCTTATCCAGAAACTTCAATGTCATACTTAACTCTTTCCTTTATCCCATCCCTACACTGAATCAACCACCACATCCTCTTGATCCTGATACACCATTAAAAGTCACATATGTATATTGAATCCCTGGAGCAATCACTTAAGACTATACATAGATAGCTATAGTAAAATAAAACCAGAAAATTTAAAATGGAACACTACAAAATATTCAAAATATCCAAAAGAATTCACAAAAGGGAAAACAGAGCAAAGGACAACAGAAGTCAAAAATAGAAAAAAAATTAAAGAGTAGTAGACCTAAATTCAAACTTATCAATAATTGCATTACATGAAAAGAGTCTCAATACACCAGTTAAAAGACAGAGATTGTCAAATTTGAATTTCAAAAAGAAGACTCAACTATAAGCTGTCTACAAGAATTTCATTTTAAATTAATGACATAGGTAGGTTAAAAGTAAAAGGATGAAAAATAATACACCATGCAAATATTAATAAAAATAAAACTGGAGTAGCTCTATTATTATGTGAAAAAGTACACTTTAGAGAAAAGAAAATTCTCAGAGATAAAGAGGACACTAAATAACAGTAAAAGGGTCAATTCACTAAAAATAAAATAACATCATTAAATGTGTATGTATTTAACAGTAGAGTTTCAAATTACACTAGGTAAAGGCTGTCAGAGCTGGAAGGAGAAATGAACAAATTCATAATTATATTTAGAGATGTAAACATTACTCTTTCAGGAACCAAGAGAACAAGCACACAGAGAATCAGCAAGGGTAGAGAAAAACTGAACAACACTATCAAGGAACTGGCTCTAACTGACATTTGCAGAAGAAACCATCCAAAAACAGCAGCACACACATTCTTTCCAAATGTTGAAGAAACATTCACCAAATAAATCATATTCTAGTTCATGAAATAAATCTTAACACACTTAAAGAGTTAAAATCATTCAAACAATGTAGCTAAGCAGAATTGACTTAAATTAAAAATTAATATCAAAAAATTATCTGAAATATTCCCCACTTCTTTGGAAAAAACTTATAAGTATTCCATGGGTCAAAGAGGAAGTCTCAAGGAAAATTAGAAAATTTTGAACTAAAAAAAAACTCTCTCTAAATTTGTGGGATATAACTAAAACAGTGCTTGGGGAAAAATATATATCATTAAATGAGTATATGTGAAAAGAAGAAAGGTTTCAAATCAACAATCTATGATTCTCCCTTAAGAAACTAGGGGGAAAAGCGAGCAAAATAAACCCAAAGCAATTAGAATAAAATAATACAGATAAATATAAAAATAAGTAATAATAAAATAATAAAGATAGATATAATAATAAAGTCCAGAAATTAATGAAATTGAAAACAGAGGAATAACAGAAAAAGTCAAACAAAAAGCTGCTTCTGTGAAAATATCAATAAAATTGATAAACTAGACAGATTGATGAAGAAAAAAAGAGAGAAGAAATAAATTCTCAATATCCAGAGTGCAACAGAGAATATCACTACAGACCCTATAGACATAAATGAATAACAAGAATATACTATGAACAACTCTATGTACTTAAATTTGAAAACTTATTTGAAACAGACCAATTTCTTGAAGCTTCCAACTACCAAAACTCATTCAAGAAGAAATAGATGACCTTAAGATACTTGCCCAAGAAATCAAGTAAATGGTTAAAAACATTTTGAATACAACTTCAGGCCTCTATGGTTTCAACAAAATATTATCAAATCATATATACACATGTATATATAATACATATGTACGTGTGTATGTGCACAGACACCATGTACACATATCTTGACCAAGTGTGGTATATCTTGGGAGTACAATGCTGGTTCAACATTTGGAAATATATCTAATCCTCCCTATTAACACAGTAAAGAAGAAAACCACATGATCATATTAACTAATTCAGAAAAAGCACTTAACTAACACTAAATATCCAGCCAAGATTTTGCTCTCAGTGAACTAGGATTAGAAGGAAGCTTCCTTAACCTGATGAAAGGCATCTTCAAAGAAAGAAAGAGAGAGAGAGAGAGAGAGAGAGAGAGAGAGAGAGAGAGAGAGAGAGAGAGAGAGAGAGAGAGAAAGAAAGAAAGAAAGAAAGAAAGAAAGAAAGAAAGAAAGAAAGAAAGAAAGAAAGAAAGAAAGAAAGAAAGAAAGAAAGAAAGAAAGAAAGAAAGAAAGAAAGAGGGAGGGAGGGAGGGCAGGCGAGCGCGCGAGAGAGCGAGAGACCCACAGCTAACATCAATCTTCATGATGAAAGAGTAAATGTTTTTCCTAAGACTGAGACCAATGCAAAGATCTCCACTTCCTACTCCTACTCAACATTGCAGTATAAGTCTTAACCACTGCAAAAAGGCAAGTCAAAGAAATAAAAGGAATGCAGATTGGAAAGGAATAAATAAAACTGTCTCTATCACAGATGACAGGATTATCTCTATAGGAGATCCCAAGGAATGTACAAAAAGAAAAAGCTTCTGGAACTAATAGGTGAGTTTGGCAAAGTCACCAAATATAAGGTCAACACATTAAAAAAAATCATATTTTAATGTGCTATAAATGAATAATTAGAAAAAAAATTTAAAACAGTACTATTTACAGCGAGTTCTAGAAAAGTAAAATTTTGGGGTATAAACCTAACAAAATATGTACGGAATCTGCATGCTGAAAACTCCAAGACACTGATAAAAAAAAAAGATCTAAATAAATGAAAAGAGATACTATGCTCACTGATTGAAAGACAACATAAGTTATCAATGATTCCCAAATTAATGAAGTTCTAATAAAAATGGCAACAGGAATTTTTCTGTATAGACTAAATTTTGTAGGAATAAGCAAAAGAACTAGAATAGCCAAAACAATTTTGATGAAGAAAACAATGTTGGAGGACTCACTCTACCCTCTTTTAATATTTATTATGAAGCTAGATCAATGAAACATAACAGAGAATACAGAAACATATTCACATAAATACGGTCAAGTGCCTTTCAACAAAGTTATGAAAGCAGTTCAATTGAGAAAAGAGTCTTTTCAACAAATGTTAGTGGAACGATTGTGTATATCTACACACACAAACACACAGGTGCATGCACACACAAGAACCTTAATTTATACCTCACTCCCTATCAAAAATTAACTCAAAATTGTTACAGAGTGTAAAACATAAAACTTTTCAAAGAAAACATAGGAGAAATTTTCATGACCTTTACTTAGGCAGAACATTCACAGATATAATAACAAAAGTATGATCCATTAAAAATTACTGATAAATTATTCTCCATCAAAATATAAAATGTTTGCTCTGCAAGAGAATGGAAAAAGAAGCTCCATGTGGGGAGAAAAATATTTGTAAATTACAGATGATGTAAAGTACTTGTATTCAGAATATAGAAAGAACACTCAAAATTCAACAGTAAGATGAAAAATATGCCAAAATTGGGACTACCACTGTGGAGTTTTCATATTCAGTGAACTCGCATACATTGTAGGTGGGAAAGAAAATGGTATTGCCTCTCCATCCTCCAATAATTGATAAGAAACTTGTGGATCATCAATATAATTCTATTTTACTGAAAATAACATAGGATAAACTGTTGACATGACTAACAGTATGAGTGTATTTCAGAGCCATTGTACTGAGTGAAAGAAGTCAGGAACAAAAGGTTACATACTGTTTTATTTGTTCCATTTATATATCTACATGGCAAAATTATAGGGACAAGAAATACATCAGTGGTTGGGGGAAAGTTTGTCTGTAAAGGGGAAATTTTAAGGGATGATAGAACCATTTGTATTTTGATTTTAGTTGTGGTTATATGAATATTACATGTAATTCATGTGATATTACATAAACTTCATAAAACAATGTAACAAAAAAAGTTAATTCCACTTTATGTAAAAAAAAATTTTAACCCTTCATGACAGAAAATGGTAGAATAATGTCTACAGAATTCTGAACCAACACCCCACAACTGATATCCAGCCAAGCTTTCATTTGTATAAATGAGATGGCAACACACAGACATATCCAAGTGTGCATGAGCTCAAGAAACACAGGAGGAATGAGACAGACTGAAAAAAATACTTCTTTATGAAATCCAGCCAAGAGAAGTAAATCAAAATAAAGAATTTAGGAAACAAAAGGACTAGGGGAGAGCACCAAATTATTTAAATATGTATTTAAGATTCAACGGCTCCAGTAATAATAATTATAATTGCAAAAAAAAAAAAAAGATGTCAATGTTCTAAATCTTGGCAATATAAAAATAATTAACAAAAATTAGAAAAGAGAAAATGAAAAAAATTATAAGATTGCTTACACCACCATGTTTCATAGCAGGGAATGATTCCATACTCTCTAGAATAAAAACATAATTAAGAACAACTCTAATCTCTTGCTGTTTTGTAATTTTTTTCTTAACCTTAAAGCAATTTTTAAAAACAGTTTATTTTGAAGTATTTTTAGAATTATAAAAACGTTGAAAAAAATATAGAGAATTACTTGATATATCCTTCAGAAGGGTCTCTTAATGTTACCATTTTACGTGACCATAGTACCATTGTCAAAACCAGGAAATCAACATTGATAGAACACGATTAACAAAACTACAGGCCTTATTAAATTATTGCCTTTTTTCCACTGTTGTCTTTTTTCTGGTCCAGCATCTAATCCCGGATCCCACACTCCTTTAAGTTGCTGTATCTCTTTAATTATTCCCTTGGAGTGATCTGTTAAGAAATAATATTCTATGGGTGAAGAAAAATTATTTGAAAATCAACAACTACTTCAATTTCACTTCAGTTTTTTTCTTTAAGTTCAGGTAAAGTTAAATGTGATAGTTTTATTTAAAATATTATTGCAATAACACCAGAGTCACATGAGTTGAATAAGAGATTAATATCTCAATATTTAACAGGAAAAAAAAAAACGATCAAAGTGCTGAGATGATCTCTGAAAACCTTTATTTAGACAAATAATAACATTATGTGCAGGAACTATTGTAAGTGATGGGAAAACTTTAAAAAAATTTTAGCCTAGGAATGATCAGATTTGTATATTTCAAAACATACTTGTGGCTGCTGTCCAGAGGATGAATTGTGGGGCTTACCCTGGAAGACGCAAGTTGGAAGGCTGTTAAAATAAAACAGGTACGCCATTTAGAAACCTGTTCAGCTCTAAATAACAGAAAATGGTGACTTAGACAAAAGAGGGGTTTGTTCTCACAAGCAATTCAAAGATCAGCAGTTACTGACATTGTCAGATATTTCACCAAACTCCCAGGCTTGTTTTTTGTTTGTTTTGTTTTGTTTTGTTTTGTTTTGTTTTGTCTGTCTTTCTGCCCCATTGTATTGGCTTTCATCCTTATGGTAGTCACTTCATGGTTCCAAGGTGTCTGCCACAGCTCTAGACATTGCAACCATGTTCAAAAAAAGAAAAATTCAGGACAGGTAGAAGGCTCTCCATCTATTCCTTTTACCTCCAGGAGACACTTTCATCTCCTTGGTCAAAACTGTCACTCCTATGTGCAAAAGAGGCTGAGAAAATTAGTATTTATCTGAGATTATGCACCTTATAGGCACAAACGAAACCAGTACACGTTCAGTACAGAAGCAGGAAGGAATATATATCTTGGGCATGCAGTTAGCAGTCTGTCAGATAGGTGTGAGATTAAGGACCGCAAACTGTGTCAGTGAATGAGCACTGGAGATGAGCAGGTACATTTGAGGTATTTGGAAGATAGGAAGGGCAGCAGTTGATGACTGGCTGTAAGGACTGAAGGATGTCTCTCAGGTGTCTCTGAGTAAGTGAATGGGGATGCTGCAATTGAAGCGGAAAATGCTACCTGCTAGTTCCGTGGAGCTCCCTGTACATAGAGCAACATTGGAAAGTGTTCCTTGATTAATGTTTATAAAAGTAATCAAAACAGCCACCATCTAATAAGTGTATACAATGGACAAGGCATGGTATCAAATGTCTTATGTGCATTATTTCATTAAATCCTTATAACAACTCAGTGAGTTTAGCCTGCTGGGGTCATTGTCCAGAAAAACACTTGACACGTAGTAGGTACTCTATTAATATTAAACAAAGGAAGAAAGAAAAGCAGAATTAGCATCATTTTATAGGTGAAAAATCTAATCAGTGAAGTTAAACAGCTTGCCTCCCTAAGGTCATACATGAGTGGTATGGTATAGTCAAGAGTTCAGCTTTGCTCTGTGCTTTTCCATCATGGTTTACCCTCTTTCTGTTAAACGAAGCAACAAAAATTCCCACTCCTTCAAAAGAAACTTCTTCAAATGGAAAATAGAATCACAGCAAACCTGAAACCAGATACCAGATCCTTCCATAGCTTCCAAAGCCTTGGGTGATCCAGTTTCCCGATGCCTCCCCAGTCCAGTCTGTTGTCATTCTTTCCTCCTTATCATGTTTAGGTCACTTTGTTCCTGGCTCTTCTCAGTCTCAAAGCTGTCCTTGGGCTCTTCTCTCTTCTCTGAAATGTCTGCCCAGCTCCCAGACAGATAAATGGCTCTTTCTTATCCAGCAACTCTCAGAAGTTTCCCTGACCCCAAGAATAGCTCAAGGTCCCCAGGTAGAGAATCTCTTAACACTACCTACCTCTTTTCTTAAACACTTCTTGGAGCTTATAACTAAAAAGTTATTGGCATGATTATCTGCTTATTGTCTGAACTCATGCTAGAATGTAAGGTCCGTGAAAGCAGAATATCTGACTGTATCCCCATGTTCAGCAGTGTCTGGTACCTATAGATGCTCAGTACATATTTTATGTCTGAAGGGATAGAAAAATGAGTGTGATTCATGGGTGTATGTAATGTGTGTGTGTGTGTATGTTATGAATAGTTGAAAGAATAAACAGAAGGATGGATGGATGGATGGATGGATGGATGGATGATGGATGGATGGATGGATGGATGATGGATGGATGGATGGATGGATGGATGGAAGGCTTCTCTAGCCAATCTATTCCTGAGGTTTCACCATCTCATATTCCCAGTTTTCCTGGAGGGCTGCCTCCTGCTGCAGCTTTGATTATTCCTCTTTCTTCTACTGACTACGACTGCTTAGTTAGATCTTACCTGGGCCCACACTGCTGGGAAAGTAGTCAAGAGACTCCAGATCTGACTTGGGTGTGCAGCAGCAAGAGATTGCAGCCTGATGTAGAAATATCCTCTCCACTGAAAGAAGGTGGGCCCGTGGCAATTACGCAGCAGAGAAGGCACTTGAAGTAAATCTGTCTTGCACAAACAGGTTAGAGTTAAATTTGACTTGAGCCATGAATCATGCTGTCAGTCTTCCATTCAACCACATCACTGATCCAGCAACCTTTGCCAGTGCTACTATTTGTATAGATACAAATATATGTATTTATACTGACAGAGGTGTGTGCGTAAGCATTCTGATTAATTGTATCCTTGGGGAGAAAGATTTTTTTCACCACTCCTTTTGTGTTCAGCAAAAGCTGGTTCAAGGATGTAAAAGAGGAGGCCCTCGAGGGACCGGAAGTGCCAGGAGTGGGAGGAGAGATCAACGATTCATTCAGGAAACATTTCCTGATGCCTACTCCGGGCCAAGCACTTGGAAGAGGGAGTGGGAGTGGGGTGAGAGAGGGTATGAAAATTAATAAGGCATGCTTTTCACTCCCATGTTATTCAAAGTCTGGTGGGGATGCTGACTGACAGGAGGAAGGATAGTGGGTGGTTAAGGATTTAGATTTTGAAATCAAATAGGTGGAGTTCAAATCCTAGTTTTACCATGTACTTGCTGCGTGACCTTGGCAAGTTATTTAAAGTCTCTGAGCCCAAGTTCTGACCTCTGTGGATACATGTGTTCTGCCTTCCACAGTTTGTATGAGTCTGGAATAAGATAATGAACGTAAAGCCTGACACAGAATAAACACTCAAAGATCAACACCATCCTCCTTATCATTAGAGCTAATGTTTTTCAGAGTTCAGTGTGTGCCAGCTTCAAAAAGCACTTACAAGTATTAACTCACTTAATCCTCACAATGGCCCTAGGAGAGAGATACTGTTATCCCCCACTCCTTATAAAGATGGAAAAGAGTGAGACACCAAAAGTTAAGTGATTTGCGCAAGGTCACACCCCTACTAACTGGTGGAGCCACGGCCTTGAAACTCAGAATACAAACTTAGATCCAGAGGGTCACAAATCCATCCCAGGATTTCTTTAGCACCCTTCTGGCACTACTGTCTTAACTGTGATGGTTCCCCTTTGTCAGGCCTGATGACCAGAGGGAAATTGCTTCTTTGATCATTAATTATTGTTAAGTGCCAGGCATTTCATATTAGAGGAAGCAGGATTGTGTAGTGTTTATGGTTTGAAACCATGCTCTCCTCTCATGTTAAAGTCTCATAGCAATACTGGTAAGCAGATGAACAATCTAACCTAAAAAAAGGCTTTGTACAGAGAAGGGCTGTAACTTAGATCAGGTCTTGCCGTCACTTACCTGCTGTATGATTTTGGACCCGTCAATTCCCCACCAATCATCTTTCGGCCATTATCAGGTACGTTACTTATTAAAAAAAAAAAACGTCTCTAGTCACCATTCTAAGTGTTTCACCAATATTAATCTATAAGGTCAGAACTATGGTATCCCCATTCTATGGATGGGAAAACAGACACAGAGCAATAGGTAACTTATGACAGGACCATGATGCAAACCAGGCAATCTAGCTCTGTGGGCGATTCCCTTACACATGTTTTTGTGTTTTATCTCATTGTATCACCCCAACAACACAGAGGGAGTAAATATTATCAATCCTGTTTTATAGAAGAGGATGCTGATGCTTAGAGAGGTAAAACCACTTCTTGAGTCCTCCAGCTTGTAAGTGGCAGTGCCTCCAGACAGGGGCCAAATCTGTCCTGCGACAAGATATTCTTCACACAGCACCACTGGGATCTTTCTGGGGAACAAATCTGACCAGGCCACTTTCTCAATCAGATACACTCCTTGGTCCTTTTTGCCCTGAGGATTAAAGTCCAAGCACTTTAATGTGGCTTACCTCATGATTCGACCAGTGCCATTCTGGCCCTGTCACTTGCCACTCCCCTTCAGACCACTGAGTCAAACTGAGTTACATGCAGCTCTATCTCAGCTAAACTGGCATCCTGCCCTGATGTTCACAAAGAGCTTGGAATCTTCCACTCCACAGCCTGTTGGAAACAGCATCCGCCTGTGGCTTCCATGGGGCTTTGCCTGGTCCCCTCTTCTGACTATATCAGGGAACACTGTTTTTGTTCTCCGCATTTTCCCTAACCCCACATGAGGTCCCCTTCTGGGGCACCACACGCAGTCCAATCTCAGAGAGCTTTAAACAAATCCAAGGGTGAATTCATGGAGATGTCTCCTGAAGGGCTGGATGGTAGATGAGAACAGCCTAAACCTGACGGATATTCTATGAGGAGGGAGCAATCGATGGAGGGAGGAAGGGAGAGAAAAATGGAAGGAAGGAAGACATACAAACACTGGTAGCAGCACCCCACCGCATCACTATTTCTAATTCATTTCAGAACAAGAATATACTCCTCTCCTTGCCTCATTTTTCACATTATAGCAATCACCTTTTGACACTTAAGCAAGGGTCCTGAGGGTCTCATATTCCATCCACCCCAAGGAGCTTATTAACTTATTTCTTTTAAACGCTGACAGGGCACTCCTAAGACAAATCATGGCCAGGTCCCACCCCAGTCCAACAGAAACCAAACTTGTGGGGTTAAGACCCATGTAGGACCCCCACCACCCATAACCATTTCCACTCCCCTGGTATGGTTAACTCTCACTGGGATTTTCTGTTTCACTTCCTCCAAGAAGCCTTCCTCCTGTCATTCTCCACCTCAAGTTGGGTGTACCTCCTCCAAACTCCCACAGTGCACCGTACCATCAATCATGTTTACATTTGTAAAAATTATTTATTTGCTTTCTCTTCCCCTCTGAACCTTGAGTATTATATTCAGATTGTGTCTTATTACATTTGAGTCTAGTACAAACACCTATACCATTGTAAAAAAGAACTTGATAACTGGAATAAACAGGCAAATTGAATACGAAGGGTGCTTCTGGCTTTTAGCTCTTATAAATAACAGTTAAAACCTCCATAAATATGCCCTTCTTGTGTTTTATAATATTTCCCTATAAGTAAGGCTACTGGGACAAGGATATAAACAGTTCCGTGTCGCTTCCTATGGGCACATGTATCTCACTTCACACTTCTCCATCCCCCTTCCTAACAAGACCCGGGTTATGTTACCCCTAGAGTTTGGATAAGCTTGACCAACCCTCAATCCCTTAAGTAAATCTCCAGTTTATCCAATCAGGATATCCTATCAATCCCATACCCACCTACTGCCACATACCCTGATGGATTTAGGGATAATCACATGATCAAAGGTTGGCTCATCAGGGCCAACCAGACTCAGATCCAATACTTTTTTTTTCTTTTTTCACTATCAGGAGAAAGTACTCTTCTGACTGGAGCCAGAAACCAGACCAAAGCCTCATGACCCTTTATCACCTGACATTGGAAGTCACATAGTATCCCTTCCACTATACCTCAGTAGATGTTCAGTTACTAAGGTCAATCCAGATTCAGTGGGAGAGGATGTAGACCCCATATTTTCCAGCAGAGGGATCAAAGGATTTGTGGACATGTTTTGAAACTACTACAATATTCTAATAAAAGGAACATAAAAAGCAACAACACAGCCTGCTCACCAAGAGAAAATAACAATAAATATCTCAATGTCTACATTTATGGATTTTTTTGTTATTTATTTTTTTAAAACTGGGCTAGTTTTAGTCAAGACTCTAAAGTAAGTGATTAAAAAAAATGTATTGGTGCATAGATTTGAAAATCCCAGGGATTTGCTTCAGGAGCAGGTAGACTCAGGGGCTCAATGAATGTGACCAAGATCTTAGGACACCTGTTAGTTCTACTTTCCCTTGTTTGGTTTCACGTTGTTACTGGACTGGGGAGTCCTGGAACTCCCAGTTCTTAGTTCTTGGCATCAGATGACAATGAATTGAAGGGAGACACCCAGCATAAGCAAGTTGGTTTTATTGAAAGTGGAAGTGCATTTCTCAGGTGGGAGAGAAGGCTTCCAAGAGAGGTCAGCCTCGAAGCCTCCTGCTTCTGGCTCTTTTATTCTGCCTGCAAGGCTTTGGTCCTCCCCTGTCACCATAGTCCTTCCCCTACAAGCCTTGATTGACACAGGTGTCGTATAACCTTCTCTCCGAGCAGGCGCATATCCATGATGCACTTGGTTTGCCCATCAGGGAAGTAAAAACCACAAAGTAAATTTATTGTAATGGTCGTACATTGAAGAGAGGTGAATGCTAGGTCACACCAGCTATCGTTCTGTGCATGCCTATGTTGGAGAATTTTCCTATCACTGACTATCATGTCAGGTCCCAGTTAAGTCAAGGCTATAGTTTCAAGGCCATCTTTCAATTTGGCTGCCCTGGGGAGGGCCCCTAGTGTAACTCCTATCTCAAACTCAGGCAGGCTCTCCCACATGGTGGTAAAAAGGGACACGACAGCTCTTGGCATGTATGGTCCTCAGTTCTTATTCCTGTGGAAAAAAAGTTGTCTCTAGAGGTTTATCATCATCCTAGGGATGTCCTTCACTGGCCTAGCTTGAGTCACAAGCCCAGGAGGTCCTCTAATGACATGGCCTGTCCAAGAATATCCTGGGGACATGAAAAGCTCACGTCCACTACAGGAATCGTGGCATGCATGCAGTTTTATTCCTTGCTTTTACCTCGTTAACTTAATATCCACGTCAGTGAATATGCTTCCAGCATCATTTAGAATGACTGCTCTATAGCTCTATGAGTAAATGTACCATTATTTATTTAATTAAGTCCCAGTTTTTGAATATTTAGCTATTTCCAATTTTTCACTGCAGTAATCAGCACAGTATGCCTTCTAACTAAATCTTTGCAAGCCCCACCATATATTATTTCTAGATATGAGATTGCTAAGTCAAAGGACATGCATGTTATTAATGCTCTTGATGCTTTTTTTTGTCAAATTGTCTTCAGGAATCGTTGTAACAACTCATACTCCCACCTACATGATTTAAGACTGCTGATTTCGCCCCCGCCCAATATCCATACTAGGTCTTAACACTTTAAAAACAAAATCTTTTTCATACAGACGAAATGCTATTTTTTGTGGGTTTAATTTGCATATTTTTTATTGCTGGTGAGGCTCAATGAATTTCAATTTCTCCTGTACAAACTGCATTTCCTGGTAGAGAAGCAAAATGTCTGTAAGACTGGACTGAATCAGGTCCACAGCCCTCACCCACCACCATCCTGAGAGGCAGGAGACAATAAAAAGAGCACTAATTGTAATAATAATTTAAATAATAGTAGCTACCTTTATAGACCATTTACTATGATCACGCGCTGTACTCAAGACTCTCCATTCACTGTTGTGTTTTACCACCTCAGATGGTATACGTCATGGCCCTTCCATTGTGCCCCTCTTGCAGATCTAGAGCTTTGTTCAGACTCCAGTTTCGTGGCTTTAGAATCTTCTCTCATGATTTCTGCGAAGGAGTTTTCTTAACTGCACCCTCTGCAGAAATGTCTCAATTTCACCCCTATCTACTCAGCCTCTTCACTTATTCCTAAGAACTCTACTCACTCAGACAATTTTGAAAATGTTGTCAACTTGACTAAAGACTTGGGAGCCTCAGGAAGTCGGCAGGAGGCTTACGGCACACAGTCTGGCCAACTTCATTGCTTCCTGTTTTCTCTATCCCTATCCATCAGGAACAAAATACACTCCTCTCCTTGTCTGTACAGCAGCACAGGAGTAGCTTTTGGTGGTTTAAATATGCCTTGGTAACGGTGAGCATGTGTCTCTCATCCTCCACAGGCTTATCAAAGTATTTATTCCAATACAAATATCAGGAAACAAATGGAAAAATAAAGTGTTCTTTCAGGCCTTTAACATCTATAAAGTCGAGGGCTTAATGGGCTGCCCCATTTAATACATAAGAAAACCAAGGCTAAAATAAATAAAATAATTTGTCTCAAGTCCTACACTTATACAGTCTAAGAAACTCTCAGCAATGCTGCCCTGGCAACAAGAACTATCTACTTGACCCTGAACTTGCAGCACATCTTCTTGCCCCGGCGCCTCCCTTCCTGCTGTTTCCTGTGCTTCTCACTGACCTACCACATCCTCTCATCCTCTCAATACCGGCTGGACAAACAGACTAGATCCCCATCCTTCAAAACAGAGCTCAGCCCATAAAAGCGGGAACGATGGGTCACAGACACATGCCCACGTCAGCATGAAAGGTAAGACAGTTGTGACCTCGAGATCTCTCCCTCTAACATCCCCGGTGCTCTCGAGTGGAGCCCGGCTCTCTGGACGTGAATAGAGATCAGCCTGTTCCGAGGCTGATGACTGACTCATTCGCCCAGGTGCCTTCCCATTTTCTCAGCTCAGGCAGTTCCGGAAGCAAAGCTGAAAATTCTCCGCGGCTTCATTGTGTGCTTGCTCTTGAGGGCGGGGGCTTTGGGTAGATTTCTGAAAAGCGATTATGCTTATTACTGGTTAGGATTTCAGAAACCTCTGTTTTCTGAGTGAGTTAATTTTCAGCCCTTTCCATCACTCACTCTTCCTGACAGCCCCATTTTGCAGGTGGGAAACTGTGCAGATGGAAAGAAATAGAGAAAGACTGCAATAGAAGACCAAAGATAGAAAAAGAGAGATTCCTGGTGACATTTTGGTGACCATGGAGTTCCCAAGCCTTTGCTCTGGACATCTCAGTTATGTGAGCCAATAAACTTCCACCTTTGCTTAAAACAGGATGAGGTGATTTTTCTCTCATTTGCAATCAGAAGGCTTCTATTATGCCTCTTGTATGTGGTGTCTTTAAAATATATACATATTTAGTATATATATTAATATTTGATTTGTTTTACAAAATTAGGGCTCATTTAAAACACTAAAACTATACAAAACTATGCAAGATATAGATTAGGAGTTAAACATAACTGATGGAGTATGGGGATTTACCTCTGCACCCTTCCAAATTTCCACTAGGATTAAAGTAATGAAAGAAGTGACCTACAAGTGTGGAAAGAATGAGAGAGGAAAGGCAACAGTACTAAGAAAAAAGATATATTGAAGCTATGCAGCAAATGGACAGTGACTGACATAGCAGACTAACGAAAGCTAAAACCTATGCAAAGAGAACCATTAAAGCCATCTAATTTATGCTACAGATTCCCCCAAAGGCTCGAGAGTTGGAGGTGTCATGTGTCTCTTAAAATAGGGTACACATAGGGCAGGAAATGGCAGGTTTGTTAATAGTCTATAAAAGAAACAGTTATAACAGCCTCTGGGAGAATGGCCCTCACCCAGGCATAAAGTTAGATTGTGTCTTTCCAGGTCAAAGCAAGAGACTGGCCTTGAGGTGAAGGGGTTGCAATCTAGAAATGAGGAAGGGCCTGAATTAAGTGAGAGATATAATCTGAAGCCCGAGGCCTCGTTCCCTCTGCTCTGAGTCAGGTTTTCACTCCACCAGCCAGGCAGCTAAAAGATTCCACTCTGGAAAAATGAGCAGCACAAGAGAAAAGGCGCGCAGGTATTCACAGCTGAGGCTTCCCCCAAATAAACAGACCAGCCGGTCAGTCCTTTCCAAAACAGTACTTTTCTCCTATGCACTTATTTATATATCATTTACAAAGAAGAGAAGGTTGTGATTACCCACACTGTTCTGCTACTCGTTTTTGAAAATTAACAATGCACTGTGGACACATCCCGTGTCTCTATGTATAAGTCTATAGGTGCAGTAGGCTTATACGTGTGAAGAACAGGATAGTCCCATAGTCTCCAAGTATCACCCCACAGGTTACTTATTTACAGATGGAAGAGGGTTCCTTTCCAATGAGAAATCTTGATGAAAACTACTTTAACCGACGGATCAAATTTGGCCTCACCAATGAGCGACACACTGATACCACATCCTTCTTATGTGATGCACTAACAAGAACACACATTACTTCCAAGGCACTCCTACCAAAAATGCACATCCTGACTCTCACCAGGAGGAAACAGACACATTCAGAGTATGACTCTTCAAAAGGTCAATATTATAGGAGGGGGTGAGAAAAGCAAGAAACTGTTCTAGGTTGAAGGCAACTAAAGAGATACAATTGAATGTAGTGAGATCCTAGATTGGAAAGAGATTAGCTATAAAGGACATTTTGGGGACAATTGGACAAATTTGAGTACAGACTGTATAGAATGTATTAAAGTCAAATTTCCTGAGTGTGGCACAAATATAGCAAAATGTTAACAACTGGTGAAACTAGGTAAAGGATGTATGGGTATTCATGGTACTATTCTTGCAAGTCTTCTGTAGGCTTGACATTTTTCAAAATAAAAAGCTGGGGGATAAGGGAGTTGGCCTCTAGAGTTTGAGCTACATGATCCATTTGGGAATGTGACTCAACTTCTCCAAGTGCCTTCTCTGTCAAGGGATGATAATAATGGAATCTACTTCGTGAACCTGTTGAATTAAATGAGATAGTGCCTGCAAGGTGCATATCAGAGTTCCTGACACAGTAAATGCTAACTGTCATTATCATCTGCCTCATTCTCTTTAATGGATGCATAATTTCATTGTCTTGAGTTTCTCTTGATTTGGCAGGAAAGTCATCATGCAGCTAATGATCTCTGCTATTTTCTTGTCAGTACAAGATAAAGTGGTCACAGTCTGGATGTGCAAAAAGAGGTCTTGCTCTGACTACTGCGTCTGGATGCCTGACTAGTGGACACCTGTGGTTTAGAGACCCTTTCCCTACCTTCTTTAGGTAAGAAAACCCCTTTTTCAGAGGGGAAGCCATTTAGTGTGGTTTAACTTGGGTTAACTCTGCTTCTTTTACTGCTACTAGGGTAGCCACCCACCCAGGCCTAGATAAAGCTCTTTCCTCCAGGCCAGAGAAGTGACTTTAAGGATCAGCATCATCTCAGATAGGGTCCTTCATAGGAAATCTTTGCCACTATGATATGGAATATGTAGGATGAACCAGAAATACAGAGGTGGATAAAGCCCACTTGGTGATCCTGGGTCTAGAAAGAGAGACAGACACTATGCAGATCTAGTTCCCTAGCATATCAAATCTCAAATAGATCGATAGTTTTCACTTTTCTGTCATTTCTTCAAATGAGGCACCAAAATTGAACTTGTCGGAAACCTGCTTTATCTGCAAGACAGAGAGTTAAGGTTGCCTCTAAAAGACCTGCAAGGAGCAATTTCCTCTCAATTACCACTAGTTTCTCATCAACATCATTCCCTTGGGAGGCGTTAATAGAGGCGAGATGGTACTGGATGATAATGTCAGGGAACCTGCACCGTTAAATAACTTCTGGAAATCCCCAAGGCTTAATGACAATGTTTTTCCTTTGAACTCCTAACTTTTTTTTTAAAGTGCTCAGCTATTTCATTTTATTGTGCTCAGACCATCCTTTGACGCAAGTGGGACAAATATAGTCATATCCGTCTCTCTGATAGCAGAGGGGGTGGTGCAGTGTCATGGAAAAGAGCACGGGCTCTGGCGTCAGACTGCCTGCATTCACTCTTGGTTCTGCCAATTAGCAGCTTTGTAATCTTGGACCAGTGACTCTGCTTCTTTGTGCCTCAGTTTCTATACCTATCAAATGAGGGTGTGCAGAAAGCACTGTAATTCAGTATTTAACAGGTGCCAAAGCCTATGGGAAACCCTTTACAGAGATCATGTCACAAAAATCCTGAAGTCACTATAACGATACCCATAAGGAAACTGGAATATAGAGAGGCACATCTCCAAATTCCATAGCAAGTAGTTGGCACCACCAAGACTCAGACCCAGGCTGCTGAAAATCCCAAGTTCTGGTTAACCCATGGCTAGTTTCTGTGATTGACATTTTTCATCACAGAAGAAGCTCATATCATCAACAAGGAGTCAGAAAACATTTCCCAGGAAAGGCAATACCTGAGCTGAGTCTTAAAGGTCAGGAGAAGAAAGCGCTGTCAAGGCAGAAAGAATAGGCAGCCTCGCACAAAAAAGATGTAACAAGCCCTTCCTACACCTGACGGTGAAGCAGGAAAAAAGACAAAACTGAAGAGGGAGGCTGAGACCAAATCATGGTGGGGTCTTGAATGCCATATATAGAATAACTCATAGCAATGTTAATAGCAATGAATACTATGAGTCAAGCATACTGCTAAGTCTGTTTTCTTGTATTACCTCATCTAATCTTCTCAAATATGTGAGATTAGTTGCTTCTTGTCAGCCCACTTTGCAGCTGAGCATGTGAAAGATTCAGCAACCTACTGAACATCACACAGCCAATAAACAGCAAAGCCAAGACTTGGACCCACATTTCTCTGACTCCATGGACCCTGCTCTCAACGGCCATGCTGTGCTGTCCTGTGTGAGCTTGAACTGTATCCATTCCACAAGGCTTTGGACTTCATCCTGCCCAATGGGATGCCATTGGAAATTTTTACACAGGAATAATGTGTATATTAGAAATATCCCCTCTGATGATTATGGAGGTTGGACAGAGGGAAACCAAACTGGTCTCTTCTGTAAGCCCACTTTTGATTGGCCTCTTCCCCATGCCTACCTTTGCCTACATAACCTGCAGTTCAGGTCTCTGAGCTCATTCGCTGAATGGGAGACCAAGAAAACTTTTGCTGTGGGACCTTAAGCAGAACGTGACCCTCACTGGGCCGTATGCAAAGAGGATGGCTCATACATCCTCAAGAGTTTCTCCAGCTCTGATATTATACTTCCCTCTGATGTCCTCTGGGACTATGTGGCTAACTGTGCCACATTTAGCCATTTATAACAGCCTCAGGACAGGTGGCATCTGCATTTTCCCCCTACTACTATGAAGTTCCAATAGCTCTTCAGCCCAATATAAAAGGATTATTTTTGGTCACTGTTCAATATAAAGTTTTGTTCTCCTGGCCCTCAAGTATCATCGCCAGCTTGTCTCAATAGAATACTCTTCAAAATGCCTTTGCCTTACAAAGCCACTTATGCCAAGAAGGAAGCTATTTATAAGCTTCTGACAGTGTGCAATTATTAATAGCATCTACCTGAGGAATTGTCAACAAGTAGCTTTATCCGGAGTTTGGCTCCCAAAATGCCAGCAACAGTGTCAACTGTCACTTGTTTGAGAACTAAGGAAGGTTTGCATTCCCTTTAAATGTAGCCCAGGATCTAAATTGAGACTGAGAGTTGTGGGGAATAGTTATAAATCAAATGGTGAGCATGGCCTTTGGCCCACTTAGTCTTGATTGAAAGGCAACTACTGATGAGCAGTGGGCACTATGATGCATATGGGTGTGGGTTTGAGAGCCACTGCCTGGATTCGAAGCCCAGCTCCAGTTCTGATGTGTGGTACAACCTTGAGCAAGTTACCTGAAATCTCTGTTCCTCAGTTTTCCCATGTGGAAAATGAGAACATTGTGGATTTGAGAGAGTCTTTGTGGGTAAAGTCATAAGAACAGTATCAAGCACATTATTAGGACAGTGAGAGGCCCGACTGGCCTAAAGAAGTAAGTGTACCATAAGGCCGTGGTCCTTCAAGTGTGATCTTCAGCTTTACAAGGGAACTTGTTAGAAACGCAGATTCTCAGATCACACCCAGACCCACTAAATCAAACTCTTTAGGGATAGGGCCAGAAATCTGGGCTTTAACAGCCTTTTGGTTGATGTCAATGCATGATGATATTTTAGAATCACTACCATAGGCATCCCTCCACTCCTCCTAGACACTGCTGATTGGTCCCTCTTTTGGTCCCTCCCCTAAGATGGATAAATATGGCAGCATTAGCTGTGTGACTCAGGACAGGCCTTTTCCTTAACCCAAGCCTCATTTTTCTTCACTGTGAAATAGAGAAAATCGATAAAATATAGGGGTGCTATGAGTAGCCAAGGAAACGAAGGATGTGACAAGCCTGAATGGACCTCCTACCTCTGTTTTGTTTACCTAGAAAAACTTAGGAAGATGTCCTGGGGCAAAAGTCAGGGGCCCGCTGATTCAATGGTTTTGTTCTCTTGCTTTGGAAACATACAGACCTTTACAGTGAAGAGGAAACCACCAGAGAAGAGAATCTCTGGGTGACTGTCGGCAGGCAACTCCCTCCTCTCTGGGCTCTAGTTCCTCCCAGCCACATGTAATCACTGGAGCCAAGGGCTTTCAGACCACATGACTGGAGGGAGAGGAATGGCTTCAGAATGGCCAGGACTCAGATCTTGGCTCCAGCTGAGTGACTTGGGCAATTTACTGCACTTCTCTGTAAAATGAAAATAATCATCTTCCACTCAGGGTTTCTGGGACAAGTAAATGAGATCTCTCACCCAAGAGATCATTACTGAGTGCCTGCTCTGTGCAGGCTCTGTTCTGGCCCTGAAGATACAGTGGTAAACAAGACAAACATGCTCCTATCCACTTGGAGTTGAGGTTTAAATGGGGGGGACAGGTATTCAGCATCTGATTACAAAGCTAATTATCTTATTACAATTTAGATAAATTGTAACACAAGATAAATTGTGACACAAGAGGGACCCACCCTGACATGTGGGGCAAAGGAGAGGTGAAGAAGTGATGTTTGGTCTGACAGCATAATTCAGTAGGCAAAATTACAGAATCTTAAAGGCCACCTTGAAAATTTGAGCAATAAAAAGCCATAGAGGATTTTTAGCAGGGAAGGAAAGTGATACAAGATGAATTTTTATAAGACCCTTGTAGTTAAAAAATAAAAACAAAAATAAAAACAAAACAAACAAACAAACAAACAAAAAACCATACCAAGTGCTGGTGAGGATGTGGAGCAGCTGGAACTCTTATACATTGTTGGTGCAAATAAAAACGGTACAACTACTTTGAAAAACAGTTTTGCAGTCTCATGTGAAGTTAAAGATACTCTTACTATCCAGCCCAGCAATCCCACTTCTAGGTGTTCACCAAAGTAAAATAAATGTATGATCACACACACACACACACACACACACACACACACACACACACCTGGAGGTGAATCTTTATACCAGTTGTATACATACTCACCAGAAACTGGAAGCAACCCAGATGTCTGTTGACTGGTCAAGGGATAAACAAACTGTGTACCTCCCTTCAATGAGCACTACTCAGCAGCAAAAATCACTGATTCGTGTAACAACAATATGAATCTCATAAAAATTATGCTATGAAAGAAGACAACCGCAAAAGAATACCTATTGTATTATTCTATTTATATGGTATTTTAGAAAAGCCTAAAGTACCTGGATGGAAAACAGGTCAGTGGTTTTCATGAGGCAGGGGAAGAGAGAGGGGTTGATTGAAAAGGGGCACAAGGGAACTTTGGAGGGTGACAGAATTGTCCTATATCTTGATCATGGTAGTGGTTACTTGATTGTGTATGTTTGTCAAAATTTACAGACTATCAGGGGGAAAAATGGCACAGGTGGTAGAGGCTCTGGTCATCTCTCTGGCAATCAAATCAAAGTTGTGATGGAAACAAGGAACAAGCAGCGAGGAAAAATTGACTGGGATCTAGATGAACAAGTCATACAACTATGGAGAAATCCAAGAAATCACCCTGCGATGGCAGAAGGTAGGACGGGGTGAGGAAGCAGGGCTGCTCAGTCTCAAGATGCTGAGGGAGACAGAGGCTGCAGCAGTGGCAGCAGCAGATGCCTCTTAAAGGGGCCTCATCCACAAGCAGATTTTCATGGTGATGGACTTGCTTGCTCTGAGCACCAGTGCCAATTTAGCTGTGCACATAGAACACCAGGGACTTACAGGGAGACATTATCGGAGTGAGAGTCCAGGCAAGACTCACTCTGTACAGAAGTGCTGGTGGTATCCATTGTTCCCTGTTGAGCCCTTCCCATTCCCAGTGCACGGACACAGCACTGCCAGGGTTGTGACATCATCATACTGGATAAGAGAAATCACTCGCCCAGAGGAACCCTGAAACTCCGCCTCTCCCAACTAATGGCCCCACCCAAGCCACATCCAGGCATAGCCTCAGCGAGTCAGGTGCTCTTTGCTGAGTAGCACCTAGACTCACACTGGATGCAGCTGGCCTTGGTTTCTGGTGTGACCTTTTGAGGCAACTGTAAGCACAGCATCTGTGGATTGTTTGCTGAATCTTAATAGGTGGCCCAGAGGGGCAGAGGCTTGGACTAAGTTAGGCCTGCAGCTGAGCCCCTCTCAGGACTGTGCCATTGGACATCTACTACACAAAGCCACCCTAATAAGACAAGGAGACTTAGGGGCTTTGCTTAGTACTTAGAAACAGACACAGAAAGGCAACCAAAATGGGAAGACAAAGAAGCAGAAACCATATGAGAGAACAGAACAGAGTCCTAGGTATGATGGAATCAAGTAATCTAACAGAGGCAGAGTTCAAAACACTGGTTAGAAAGATGCTCAATGAACTTTTGGTAAGCGTAGATAAATTCAGTGAGAAGTTCAGTGAAGAGATAACAAACATAAAAATGGAAATGGATATTATAAAAGAGAACCAGTCTGAAATGAGAAATACATTATCTAGGATGAGAAGTATATTAAATGGAATAAACAAAGGAATAAACAAAGTGAATAAAGAAAAGGATCAAATGCCCTTTCTGGAGGATGGGAAAGCCATGGACACTCAATCAGAATAACAAAGATAAGATGCCAAAACTATAAAAATAATTTAAGGAGCATATGGGACACTACTAAGACTCCAAATATTTGTCTGATTGGCATACCTGAAGGAAAACGAGATGTTGAACAGCTGTTTAAAGAAATAATGACAGAAAACTTCCTTAACTTGGTGAAGGAAATGGACATGAGACTCCAGGAAGCTCAGAGAATCCCAGAAAATAGGGATCCAAAGAGGCCCACACCAAGACACATTATAATTAAAATGCCAAAGTTTAAATACAAAGAAAGAATATTAAAAGCAGCAAGAGAAAAACAGAAAGTTACCTACAAGGGAACACCCATAAGACTGGCAGCTGATTTCTCAAAAGCAACTATGCAGGGCACAAGGCTTGGCACAAAATATTTGATGTGATGAAGACCCAGGATCTACAAGCAAGGATACTTTATCCAGCAGAGCTATCATTTAGAATTGAAGGACAGGTAAAGAGCTTCCCAGACAAAAATAAGCTAAAAGAATTTATCACAACTGAGCCAGTACTACTGAAAATGTTGGAAGGACTTCTTTAAGAAGAAATATCATTTATCTTTTAAAAAAAGGAATAAAGAATAGTAACAACTACGTTCTTATTAATAAGTACCTCAAATGGAAAAGAATTAAGTGTTCCAACTAAAAGATAGAGTAGATGAATGGAAAGGAAAACAAGACCCCCACATTTTGCCTATGAGAGACTCACTTCAGATTAAAAGACACACAAAGACTAAAAGGAAGGGGATAGAAAAAGATATTGCTTTGATGAACCTAGAAGGTACTTAAGTCAGACAGAGAAAGATGAACACGATATGATTTCACTTATATGCAGAATATAAGGAATAAAAAGAACAAACTAATCAAAAACAGACTCACAAATATACTGGACAATTTGGTGATGGACAGAGAGGAGGGGGGATTTAGGGGATGAGAGAATGATGTGAAGGGTTAAAGAAGTACAAATTAGTAGCTGATGGACGGTCACAGAGATAGGGAGCGTGGCGTAGGGAATGGAGTTAGCACTAATATGTTGGCTAGATGGAGGGTCAGGGGAGGGAGGGAGCAATTGTTTTATGAACTTTATAGATGTCTAACCAATGTACTGTATACGTGAAGCTAATTAAAAGAAATTAAAATTAAAAATCACAGAACTATACACTAAAAAGAGTCAACTTTACTGTATGTGAATTGTGCCTTTGAATACCATGTTTACTACAGAAAGGAGAGTAAATAGGGTTGGAAGACAGTGAAAAGGCCTTTACACGTAAGAGATAAGAGATAACCATTTTTGTGCTAGGGCTGTGGTGGTGAGGATAAAAAAGCAGGCGGATTTAGGAGCTAGTTAAGAGGAAATGCCACGTAGCGTAAAGCCAGCCCCTTGTGGGCTCGCTCTCAGTTGCTCTGTCTGTGTCATTTCTATGAGCCATATGTATACATATACAATCTTCAAATATCCATCTGCAATTCCTGCTATTTAGAGCATGGGATGACCTCACAGTTTTATAAGTGGAAGGAGACAGATCCAGTAGTCAGCTGAGTGGGCAGAGGTACCACTAGGGACCCCGTAGAACATAAATTCATAGGAGGACAGCATGGCAGGCTGGAATCAAGACACACCTGAGGTGTGAACAGGGTTCTGAGTGTTGGCTATAGAGGGACAATCAGCCCCCACCCAGGGTAACAAGTGATCCTGACAGATCTGTCATGGGTTGCTATGACCCCTCACTGTAGTTGTTTATATTTCCCTTCTCATCGGAGCCTCAAAAGAGAGCTATGAATCACAGGTTAAAACTCTGGTCTAATTATTTCTTTGGATGACATTATCCTTCCTCCCAAATCATGAACACAGAGTGAATCCTATACAGTGAGACCTGACTCATCATCCCAGTTCTGACTCCGTGACTTTGGGTGACTTACTTTCACACTCATCCAGCTTTAAAAATAAGTGAATTCTACTGAAAACATTTTTATTTTATCTATCTTAATTCCATAACATATGTTTAGAAAGTTTACCAAGAGGAATAGAGAGGGGTAAAATAAATTGATTAGGACATTGACATGAAGGAGGCCAGTGTAAGACTTTAGGTCTGTCCTTTGCTAAAGATTGACCTTATCCTTGACCTTGAAGATTGAATTTATCTCTTACATTTCTAGCAACCAAAGAAAAGAGGCAACCAAGATTCATTAGATCAGAGCTGTTCAATAGAAATTTCTGTAATGATAGAAATCTTCCATATCTGCACTATTCTAATATAGTTGCCACTAGCCACATTTAGCTATGGAGCACTTAAAACATGGCTAGTGTGACTGAGGACTGGAATTTTAAATTTTTACATAATGTTTATTATTATGTATTGGAATAGCCACATATGATGGGTGGTTATGCATTAGACAGTGTGGCATTAGGTAATCCACAATGTTTTCCCCGGGTGCCAATTGCAAATTTAATGCGTCTCACTTCCAAATTCACCCCTCATTGCCTGGCCTGCAATAATAAAGTTGGGTCTTGCCATTATTTCTCCTTTGCCAGCTGGCCCACTGTGAGTTTTGTCAGTTGAGGCAAAGAAGGGACCCTGAAGGAGGAAGGAGTTTCTCTTCCTGTATCCAGTCCACTCCTCTGCGTAGGCTTCTACCACTCTGCCTGGTTTCTGCGTCACCAGGCTCTGGCAGTGCCTGCAGCTTCTGCAGGTCCCCATTCCAGCAGCACACATGGTTTCTCCAGCACCTGGCTGCAGTAGCACGAGCAGCTTCTCCAACACTCAGCGCCTGAAGAGCAAGCACCAACTGCTGCAGCGTGCTGCAGCCAGCAGTGCCCAGAGGCCAGCACCTTTCTCCAGAACTCCTTCAAGTGACTTCAGAGTGAAATACTGCGGATGAAGCCCCTCCCTGTGAACAGCCTTCCCCAGCACCCCCTTCAGCAAGTTCTAAGCCATGGCATCTTCATGCGGATGGCCTTCCTATTAGAACACTAGAGGGCAAATTTCCCACAAATCCTGCTGGTGCAATACCTCAGAGGCTTATCCACTATCCAGTGAGCCGCAACCGTGCCCGCTCCAACAAGGTCTAGATCACGCCCTGACACTGAGGCGCTTCCTCGGATACTCCCTGAGTCCTAAGGGTAGGACTATTCTTAGGGCCTTATAGCCACTATTTCTGTACTCTTTGCACTTTCGCTTTTACTAGCAAATCTCTTATTATTTCAATCCTTTCTTGATAATTTTTATGTTAAGCTTTCTCTGTTCAAATTACCATGTGTGAGTGTGTGTGGTTTTTTGTTTGTTTGTTTTTTGTTTTTTTAATTTTCTGACTGGATATAGGAGCAGTCTCAGGAGACAGACTTGTACAAAAGGGATTTGGCCATTGGTTTGGCCGTGCTCTTGGGCTTGAGTGCAGTATCGAGCTCCTTACCAATGGGAAATGGGATGCTAGCAATTCATCGTGCAGTGCCCATTAAATAAGCTATCATCTGTGATTGATTGTGATGAAGAGCCAACTGAAACAAGTGCCTAGGGAGCCCAATTAGACGTTTCACTTGACTGTGATGGCAGTAATAATGACTGCAATGGTTGTAGTGTGGGATATATTTGTTTAAGTGGACTTGAATGCTTACAGAGGGAAAATACCAAGCTCAATTCAAATCATGGTCTGAGAAGTTAGAAGAATATTTTATTTCTTAAATATTTTATATCTTAAAGGTTTATATTGCTGAAAATATACAAAATGCAATTATGTGAGTTGCTGAATTACATTATCAATTGGATTCCCAGTCTTATCAAGTTGTTCATGTGAAACTTGATTAGGAAAGAATGGGATTATAACACTTAAAATGAAGGCAACTCATTGGACCCAGATGAAACTGGCGATCTTGAATTCTCGAGTCATTCTTAACTTCCCTTATCAGTGGCAAGTTCATGGGTCTATGAAAAAAGTTGCCACGGTGGCAAAAATGGAAGTTATGCATGGGATCAACAACATGGTGAACAACCTTGAGATCTACCTGGCTAAAGCTACTGTTGAGTGCCTAATCTGTCAAGAGATGAGGTCAACACCAACCTCCCAATAGACACCATTCCCCAGAGGAACTAGCTAGCCATCTTGTAGCAGGTTGGCTACATTTGATTTCTTCCATCATGGAAGGGGCCAAGATCCACCCTGACTTGAGAAGACACTTATTCTGGGTGTGGATTTGTCTTCTTTGCTGGTAATGCATCTGCCAGAACCATAACCTGTGGACTCAGGATGCTTTATCAGTCATCATGGTATTCTCTATAGTATTCATTCTGACCAAGGAACTCATTTCACAGCAAAGAAAATGCAGAAAATACTCATGCCTATGGAATTAATTGTTCTTGCTACATACCCAATCATCCGGAAATTCAGTTGACAGGTAGAATAGCTTGCTGAAAACTCAGTTATTGCCCCAATTGTGAGACAAAATTCTGAAAAGACTGGGCTCTGTCTTACAGGATCCAGTATGTGCTTCAAATCAGAGAGCACTGATTCTGGTTATGAGGAGCCATAGCCAGACTAAATCTATGGGTCTAGGAATAAAGGGGTAGAAGTAAATGTGTCTCCTCTCACTATTATGCCCAATAACCTAGTCACAGAATTTTTGCTTCCCATCTCAAGAATCTTGAACTTTGCTAGTTTAGAGGTCTCCGTCTTCAAGGTAGGAATATTTCAACCAGAGGACAAAAGAATAATTCCATTGAATTGAAAGGTGAGACTGTCACCTGGCCATTTGGAGCTTCTTATGCCACTGAACCAATAAGCAGAAAAGAAGGTTATTTACAGGATGGAATGATTGATCCTGATTACCGAGAGGAAATTGAATTGCTGCTAGAAAATGGAAGCAAGAATTATGTCTGGAACACAGTGGATTTTCTGGGTCATTTCTTAGTGTGTCTGTGCCCAATAGTGAATGTTAAGGTAAAACTATAACAAATGAACAAGCAACAAAGTAGAATAATTGATGACTCAGACCCTTCAAAAGGATGGATCGGGTCACTCCATCAAATCAAGAATCCTAATTAGCTGAGGTCCTGTCTGAGAGCCAGGGAAATACAGAATGAGTAGTGGGAGAAGGAAGCTGTAGAAATCAACTCTGACTCACGACCAATAGGATCAAGAACTATAGTAGCTCTGCATATGCTCTCTTTGTTACATATGTGTGCTTATTTTATATGGCATTTTATTTTTCTCTTCACTGTTATTTTAGATACAAATTTTTAAAGCTTAATTTTATAATTGTTTTTGAAATAAATTATTCAGTGGGACTGTGACAGAATTGAGGAATCATTAATGTAGCTAGCAATGGACACAATGACTGTTAGGGTGGTGCTTCTCATTTTGAGAAGGGGGTGAGAGCTCCTTCATTTGTCATAGGATAGCTTTATCTTAGAAGGAAAGCTTAATCTTATTGAGGGTTTCTGAGAGACAGTGTAGAACCCATGCCAAAAGGCTATTCCCCAGGGTCAAGAGAGATAGGGTATTTCTGCACAAACTGCCATCAGCCTGTGGTTGAAAGCTGCTGGGGAGGGGCTGGTTAATGACCGAGCATTTTCAGCTTGCCAGGCCCACAGCAACAGGAAATCCTTAGGCAAAGAAATGCATGTTCCAACTGTTGGAAGTCACTGAGGTGGTAAGGGCAAGAGGATACAGGTGGGACCCCCAAAGTGCCTGCTTTATCAATTTCCTTCTCTCTAAAATGAAGAGAAGATATCCTGCCTCACAGGGCTGCTGCTGTGCTGCTAGGTTTGCATTCTTTAGTGATTATTATTCATAACGTGGTGGTACCAGATATGTAGTAGATCCTCAGTAGGAGTTCATGCCCTTTCTCTTTTCTTTTTAATAATTGCTTTGCCACATCAAGAACGTATTCTATGCCAGGTTCTGTACTGGGTGCTACCCACATCTGCAATACAGGTCTTAACCATCTTCTGCAGAAGAAGAAACAGAGGCTCAGAGGATGTAAGTGACTGACTCCAGGTCACCAGGCATATAGGAACAATAACTGACTTCAGAACCCTTGCTTTTAACCTTCACATTGCATTGGCATGCCAAGGGCTGATTTTTGACCTGCTGTCCAATTGTGCTTATTTCAGACTTCAGCATCTTCCTTGTCAGATGTGACCCAGATTAGCTTTGGTAGAAGTTGCTGCCAGCAACCTGCATGTCTTCCACTGCTTCCCTTCCTTCTTAATTGGTATCCCACCAAGATAGTTCAGAGAAAGTTTTCTTTCTCCCTGCCTCAGGCTTTGGCCTCTTCTGCCCACACATGTCCCAGAGGCATCATACAGTGTCACATTTTGAGGGCCTCTTCAGGGAATTAATTTTGGGTCCAGGCCTCCAGGCTTTCAGAGACAATGAGATGGAAAAGCTCTTTGTTCTGTCAAAATTGTTCATCTGAGCACTGAAGAAATAGACATTCTGCCCACTTTCTATCTTTCTGCCATGGAAGGCCCAAGCCGTGGTCACTAACATTTTTCTCATGGGGTTTTTGGCCTAGTGGTAGCAGGCTGGGCATGTGCTTAGAGTACAAAAAAAAGTATGCACCAAAAAGTGCCAGTAATAACTGCAAAACAATGTAGTAAACAGGAAAAGCGGTTCCTATGTTTGGGGTGTGTTTCTGACATCATGGGTTGGTTCGCTCAACTCCACTCTATGCCCCTGTGAATGTTTTACTGCATGCTAGAAGCTGGGAAACCCAAATCTGCAGATTGGGTCACCTGTCTTCCCAAAATGAAAACACCATTGGGAAGCTAAAAGTGAGGTGGAGGGTATATTTCCATCCTGTTCTGGCAAGAGTGTTCTAGGAGATTTGTTTTTTCTTGCAGCAGTGATAGCAAAGGTTCAGTGACTGGTGCCCAGCTTTTTTTGCTGAGGGAAAGTCAGGGGACATCCGTTTTGTTGTCATCAAGCAAGGCAAAGGCAGTGTGGCCCTGGAGCCAACACTAGCAACACAGTTTCTTAATTCGTATATCTCAGCAGAGATGACATGGTCCAGGAGCCAGCAACTGGAACAGGGACTTCCTGGATCTTCATCTTCCAGATCATAGAGGATTTAGAAGCTTTTTGGTGGGCCAATATTGTTGATACATTCTGGAAAACATTCCTAAAACTTCTACCTAGAACCTGCTCCTCTAACACATCCAAAGATCCTGCAAGTAGCTGATCCTCTCCATTAAAGCTCCTTTGACTTAACCTTGTCTGAGTGGTTTCTGTTATCTGCAATGGAACCGACTAATACAAGGGGGCTGACAATGACCAGGACCTATGCTCCACCTTTAATCTCCAAAACGGTCTTCTGAGTTCAATATCATCAGGAACTTGGTGGCGAGCAACAAAACTGATCTTGACTAACACAAGCAGAAAATGAACTCACTGGAAAGATATTTGTTCACCCAGTACATTGCTGGGAGTGGGAAGCCTAGAGAACTAGGCTTGGAATTTCTGCAACCAACATCAGAGCCTAAACTGTTCCAAAGGATTAGTCTCGTTAGGAAGCTGTGCTGCCAGAACACTGCTTCTGTGGCCTCCTGGACCTTGTGGCTTACACCACTGCCCTAACAGAGCTGGTCACAGGACACTACTGCAGGCTTCGTATGCCCTACTGCTCCCCAGAAAGAGAGTGAGTGCTATTGTAGTTCTTGCTGCCTCGCCCTCCACACTAAGTTCTCCACCACTCCACCATCCTTGTATACTGGACCCTGATTTGAAGTGTAGGATACATCTTGTTGGCTGAGCCAGATCACCTGTTCTACCCTAGCTGCCAAAATGCCTGAGACCCAGACACTAGCCTTTCATCAAGAGAAGCAGACTCTGTATTCCACAAGGTAAGCCTCGTTTCCCTCCACTCTCTTCCGTCTCATCCAGTGAAGCCTGTTAGTCTCCATCTGGGTGAAGTATTGTCTTTACCCAGTGGTTCTTTAAAATAAAAATAGGTTTGATTTCTTATTGACAACTCAACACCAATCTCACCCTTCTATGCTTTCCCCCCATAGCAGGGACAAGAAGCCTAGAAGATACATTCCCTAGAATTCCTTGCCAACAGTTTTCCAGGTTGGATCTGCCAATGAAAGTCATCCACATCAGATCTCAGAGCCAGAACAGAGGCAGAAGGCACAATTTTCTCCTCTGTACATGGGCTTCAGTAGATGGCCACAAAGGGTTCTCGAGCAGCTCCTAGTCATTCTCCCACAAATCACCTACCTTGGAGCTACAGGCAACAGGTCTTACATTAAAAGGGGTTCAGGGAAATCCATACAGTTGCCTCATTTAATTCTCACAACAAACCCTATGATAAAGAGGCTATTCACAACCCCATTTTACATAAACGGTTTCAGAGAGATTAAATAATCTCTCTTCCCCCTAGATCACAAGTCTGTGAGACTTTAGAGCTCATGCTCACTTTCTCTTACCCCTGAAATCCTGCTTTGCCCACCATCCTTCATGTGCAAAAGCAGACAGAGCAGAAGGTGCTGGAGAGGGGAGACACCACAGGAAGGACGGAGAGGTTGCTTAGAGTCAGGCTGTGCTGAAAACACAAGTTATCCTTGGAATGTTGGAAAGTGCTTTTGCAAAGCCCTTCTGAGCCTGGGGCACATTCTTCTAAAGAACTTTCTTGATTGGCAAAATTCTATGCTTTGAGGATGGAATTAAATGTGTGGGAACAGCCAAAGGTCACTGGGTGCCACCGCTGTGAATTAGGAAAGCAGACAAAGCTAAGGGACACCATCAGAGATGCAGGCCAGCCATGGCTCTCACAGAGACCGGGCCAAAAGGGTGGTTAACACTAACAGTGTCACAGCAGCTTTAATGAAGGAACCAAGAGGACAAGAGGTCCAAAGTCTCTCATTAGCAGTGCAACCTTGCAAGTCACTTCACCTCTCTGATACTCAGTTTTCTCATCAACCCTTTTCCTAAGAGGCAGAAAATTATAGCTTTCAAATTAGGCGATTGATTCCTTGGGATTTGCCTCTTCCTGCATGGCTTGGGGCCAGTTCTCTCTAATTTTTCTGTGTCCGTTTCCACATCTGTAAAATGAGAATAAAAGTACCTATGAAACAAGGTTATTTGGGACAATTAAATGAATTGGGATAGGAGAAGACTTTTTAACTGCACTAGGTATATAGCAAGCACTAAATGAACGTTAGCTACTGGTTTTCTGACCTTAGAGGGAAGTATGAGAATTAAAGGAGACAGTATGTATGACAGGTATCCTATACCATTTGGCTTAGAAGATCAGCTCAGAAAATTCTGTTTATCTAATATTGCATAACAAAACATTCCAAAAACAAGAATCAGTTGCTTTGCTCACAAATCTGCAACTTTGGCAGGACTTGGGAGGGTTGGCTCATCTCTATTCCATGTAACAGCGGGGTTAGAATAGAGCTGGAGGATTCACTTCCAAGAAAGCTCACCTCCATGGGTAGCAAGTGGTGCTCGCTGATGGCTAAGAGTTCAGTGGGGGCTCTAGACCAGGACCATCCATTATCTCTATAAGGGCCTCTCCACAGGGGTGCTTGGGCTCCCTGACAGCATGGCAGCTGGGTGCTAAGAACAAGTACTCTGAGAGACAAAATGTGAAGGTTCCAGTCTCTGAAGATCTTGGCCTGCAATTGGGCACAACTTCACTTCTACTGTGTTCTGTTAGTCAAACAGTCACTGAGCCTGCCCATACTCAAGGGGAAGAACATAGATCCCTCCTCTTGAATGAAAATGATGTCAAAAAAATTAAGTCCTCTTTAATCTCCTGCAGGTAGTTTGTGTTTGCCTTCCAGATGCTAGCCTGGGGTACACATACACAAACATAGATGGGTAATATCTTCTTCCCCTCTCACATACGAACTGAGAAAAAGATCATCACAGGGGGAAAGAGAGACTTTCTCCAAACTGGGTACATCTTATGTGTTAAGATTCAGTAGAAGAAAGTCTGTGAATCTCCAATCTCCAAGATCCCTGTGTGACGTGCCTATTTAATATCCCCAGTAGCCCTGCTTCCCTCTCCTGGGAGCTGGGCAGGAAGCTGAGAAATGTGCTCAGGGCTGTAAGTCAGAACAGTGAAATGCGGAGCCTGTGGAACCTTGGGCTGGCTTCCTAACCTCCCTCAGCCTTAGGCATTTCATCTGGAAAATAGGCATGATAAGCCCTACATCAGGTTCTTTTATAAAAAAATGTGGCATATCCTTAATTTCAGAAACAGATTTCATCTTGTTCTCCAGCTCCGCACCCTACTGTGTTGTAGAAGTTGGCAGGGGTCAGGAGGCTTTAAATAACCAATTAAAATAATGCCTTTCTGAGATGTGTGTGTGTGTGTGTGTGTGTGTGTGTGTGTGTGTGTGTGTGTGTGTGTAGAGAGGGAGACTAAAGGAAATATGCCAAAATGTTAACAGTGGTTGATCCTGTAGGATGGAATTACAGGTGATTTTTTTCCTACTGCTTCTTTATAACTGATTTGGAATGCCCCCACATTTTATCAGTTTATGTGTGACTTTATAATAAATATATGTATATATATTCATTTATTATATATATAAATTATATATAATATATATGTATATATATTTATTTATATAAATTATATATATAATGAATAAATCTAAAATAGCGCCCTTCCCACCCCCCACACACGCATTCCCACACATTTGTCTTTCTATAGAGCAGGCTTTCTATAAGATGATACTATTGGAGCTTTAGACAAGACAATCTTTTTCTTGAGTGGAAATAAACCATGCATTACACAGGACATTTAACATCCCTACCCTTCACCCACGTAAGTGCCAGTAGCACTCCCCAGTGTCAACCAAGAACATCCGCGCATTATGCAGAAAAAAAATGTTTTTATTTTTCGGAGATGCATGTGGGGTGAAATGTCAGGATGTTTGTAATTTACTTGAAACTACTTTAGAGAAAAACAGATAAAGCAATTATGACCAAAGGGGAAAAAAATATAACAACTGAGGGAGCTAGATGATGAATGTATGTGTTCAATTATTCTTACTTTTCTGTTTGAAAATTTTCATAACAAAAAAGTGGGGGAAATGCTCCATTATTTCCAAACGCCCCTATTAGTATGGTACTATTTCTGGTTGAAAATCTGTATGTTCATTTTGTATAATTTTGTATAAATCTGTATATTCAATTATCAATTTAAAACCTCTACAGAGGCTGCCCTTTTTTCTTCGAATGTTTCCTCCTTGTCTTTCTCCTCCCAAAGATGACATCTGGATATAGGGGAAATGTTCTCATAGCAATGGGGAGAAGCGGCCTTCCTACTGTCCTTTGGGGCCTTCTGGTTTCACAAGGTGTTTCTTGACCTGTGGTGTTCAGATGGCATGAATTATTTAAATCCACAGCTACTGAAACTTGTGATCTGTTCTCACTGGCACTGACTCAACACCACCACCTCTCTCCTGGGCACCTGAGCACCTGAGTCTCAGCTGCATCCTCTATCCAGCCTTGCCTCAGCTGGCCACCCAACTGCTCCCCAGGCTTACAGCTTTACATGCCTCACAGCAATCTCCCCCATTCCTCATCAGGTACATACAGGGACTTAAGAATCTCTCCCATACTGAGATGATCCCTACTACAGCTGACAAAACTGGGATAGGATAAGATGCAGTAAAGGGGGGAGCTCAACCATCCACCCACACCTGACATATACATGGCATTTTACAGATTTCAGGTACACTCTCCTTTCAATAGCAAACCCCTCTGAGTGCCTCCTCTGGGCCAGATACTGAGCTCAGGGTCTGAGCTCCCCACCCTGCTACATATACACATCAGGGGCCTGCTGATATGTGAATGAGCAAGCAAATCATAATGCAGCCATACAAGTGAATGTCAAGCAGATGTTAAAAAGAATAAAATGAATTGATGTGTGCTGATAAGGAAAGATATCCAAGATACATTGTTAAATGAAATGGCAAGTTTCACCATAATAAGTAGGGTAGGGTATGATTCCTTTATGAGAAAAATATATATATAATAATGAGAACTGAAAACATGTAACATCGGTTAAGGTCTCTCTCCACATTAAATAATATCAGAGCCCAGTAATAATTTAGCTGCTTGCTCTGGGAAAACCTACTCTTAAGATAAGATGGAACCAATTAAATCCCTTACTTATCTAAACAGAAAATTTGCTTATCTAGACTCGCTTCAAATCCCTTGCCTCTCTGGGCCCACCAATCCAAAACTCTTATGTCATAAATTCTGCCCAATCCCAACCAGCTACCTTTTTCACATGACCCACCTTAAAACCACCCAGTGCAGCCTTGAAAACCCTGCATCCTTTCTTAAAGTCTTCGCTTGGAGACACTACTAGGACCTTTCCAAGGTACTGTCCTCCCTCTCTGCAGCAAGTTTAATACATTTAGCTTTGTTTGATCAACCAGTTTTTCTGGTGACCTTTTAAAGATCAATAATTTTAACAATTTAATATGTGCTAGGAACTGAGCTGATTGCTTTATACCCTAATTCTATGCTATGAAAATTTTAATACCATTATTCCCATCTTACATGTGAAGAAACTGAGGATTACAATTTGAACAACTTGCCAAGTATTATTATACAGGGTGTGAGAGACAGAGACCACATTCGAACTCAGGATGTCTGACTCCAGTGCCTGAGAGTGTAACACCCTAATACTGCCCCTGTTCTAGTTATTATGACTATATAACAAGTTACTCAAAATCTCAGTGGCTTTTTAAATCATGACATTTATTTTGCTCATGAATCTTCAATTTGGGCATTGCGTGGTGAGGATAAGTGCCTTTGTTCCATGTAGCATCATCTGAGGTCACTCGAAACTTGGAGGTTCATTCTTTCACTTACCTGGCAGTTAACACTGACTGTCAGCTGGGATCTCAGCTGGGCAATCAGCCAAAACACTTGCATGTGACCTCTTTATGTGACCTGGGCTTCCTTATAACACGGTGACTGGGTTCCCAGAGTGAGCATCCTCAGAAAAAGAGATTTCCAGAAGAAGCCATGTTGCCTTTTATGATCCAGCCTTGGAAGTCATGCAGCATTCCTTCTGTCACATTCCCTCTGTCAAGGCAATCAGAAAGCCCTCCCCAAGTTCAAGGGGAGGGAAAATAGACGCATCTTGTGATGGGGAGTGGGAAGGTCAGAAGATGATGGAAGACCAAATATATTGCAGTGGTCAGTCTTTGGAAATACACTCTTCCACAGACCTGCATATTCAGTGTGCATGTGTAAGAGTCTGAAACATTATAGAACAAATAGTTAGCTATAGTTATTTCTGAGTCTGAGAGAGGGTCTTTTATTTTCTACAAATTTTGGGGTTTTGTAACCAGTGCATAAAACACTATGGCAACATTCTATTTAAAGACTTAGCATCCATTCTGAAGAAGCAAATACTGAACGTGAATATGCTAACATTACCTATTTCTTCTCTTGTATCCATATTCTGTCTCTTGCTGCTCTACTTTGTCTCCCATGAGGCTGACCTCTACAGACTGTATCACCTGGATTCCTTTGCCCTCTCACTTCTGGTTGGGTTGATCCAATTGGAGCTGAAGGTTATCAGAGAGCGAGAGAAGAGAGAAGGTGGGGTATTCTCCTCTCCCCAGTTGCCTATGGTCCTCATGATGGTTATGTCCCCTGATAACTCATAGCAGCTCTTGGGCAGCTTCTCTATGGCTGTGGGTCTCACTGGGTTACAGTAGCGCTTCCTTCATCTTGATCCTTCAGACTTAAGAGTGGTAATGGCTTGTCTCTGTGGCTAGTCCCAGGGGCACTTCTTAGTCCCTTGTGGATTCTCTTAATCCCAAATATTCTTTTGTAATTGTCCCTTCATCAAACTTCCTTCAGTTAAGCCCTTTAAGTGTGCCTTCTGTTCCCTACAAAGTCCTTGACTAATCTAGTAAGGAATTGATAGAGACAAACATGCAAACAATGACATTACAGTGTTCTGATTGCTCTGAGAGGCATGTATAGGAAAAGAATATCTAGGTTTCTCTGGAAGAGTCAGGAAAGCCTCCCCAAAGGAAGTGATACTTAAATTGAGACAAGAAAGATGAGTCAATACTCAACACCAGTTTGTGAAAAAGAGAAGAGCTTTCCAATCCTGTGAGGTGTCTGTGAATAAAGAAACAGGCCAAGAGAGGTTAGATGACTTCCCCATGAGCACACAGGGAGTAGGTTCAAGCCTTCTGTGAATCCATCACACCACAAGGAAAGTTTGTTATATCAGTTAAGATGTTCTTGACTGGGCTTGAACCATAATAAAAATGTATCATATAATAAATTTATATAATGTTTGTAATATAATAATAAGAAGACTAAGGTCAGACATATCCAGGGTTGATTAAATTAAACCAGATGTTCGACAAAGTCATCAAGAAGTTCTAAATAATATTCCATGGATTAAAAAACTCAGTATTGTTGTCAAACCTCAAATTTAATATAATAGAGATTTAATATAATCCCAACCAAATTCCCACAAGATCTGTGTATGGAAATTATCAAACTAATTCTTAAATTTATATGGCAATACAAAGGACCTAGAGCAATGTAGACAATCGTAAAGAACATCCACTACCAGATATCAATGCTATAATAATAATTAAGCTAGGGAGCTATCTATACAAGGATAGGAAAAATCGGCCAATGGGATAGAATCAAGAGTCCAGAAATGGACTCAACCATTTGATTTACAACAAGGGTGACACTGCAGTTCGGTGGTGCTGGAGAAATTGCATATCCATACAGAAAATAATCTGTATGAAAAATATTGTTTTATCTCACACCACACATAAAAACTAATATAACATGAACTAAAGACTTAAATGTAAAAGTTAAAAAAAAATCAGTTTCCTAAAGGAAAAACATAAAAAAATATCTCTATGATATTGGGGGTAAGCAAATATCTCTGAAATTGAGTGTAAAATGCTATAATGAAAGGATCGATAATGTGTACTTTATTAAATATAAGAACTTATGCTCTTACAAAGACATTGCTAAGCAAGTGAAAAAACAATCTACAGACTGGAAGATGATATTTGCCTTCCATATATCTGACGAAGAATTTATATCCAAAACATAAAGGAACTCCAACAAGTCAGTATGTAAAAGATAAAACAATTCACTTTTAAAAAGGGGAAAAGATTTCAATAGGCACCTCTTAAAAGAGAAAATGCCCAAAAAGCACTTAAAAAGTCATCAGAGAAATGTAAACTAAAACTTAATTAGATACCACTCTTCACCCACCAGAATGGACAAGATTCAAAAAGACCAACAATATCAAATCTTAATATGAATGTAGCACCGTTGGAAATCTCACACATTTCTGGTGGAAGTGTAAATTGGTTCGACTATTTTGGAAAACTCTGGGGCATTATCTACTAAAGCTAAAACAGCTATTTAGCCTATGACCCAGCAATTTCACTCCTAAGTATGTATATGCACAAGATAAATGAGAACGTACATCCACCCATATACAGGAACAGAGAATGTTCACAGTACCTTTTCATCATAACAGCCTAACACTGAAGATAACTCAAATAAATGTCCATCAACCGAGAATGGATAAATAAACTGTGGTACCAATGGAACACCACACAGTCATTTTTTCAGAAGATAAACTGCTGACGTATATGAAAACATGAATGAATCTCCAAGAAAACATGCTGAGCAAAAGGAGCCAAACATAAAAGGGTATGTACCATATGAATCCATGTATATGAAGTCCAAGAACAGGAAAAACCATCATGAAGACAAGAATTAGAACAGTGGATAGTGGGTACTGACTGGAAAGGGGCAGGAAAAAGCTCTCTGCAATGCTAGAAATGTTCTACATGTTGATCAGGTAGTGTAGCTACATGAGTATGTACATACCAGAGAATTCACCAAGTTGTACATGTAAAGTTAGTGGGGGTTTTCGTATGAAAATTATATTTCAGGTTTAAAGTGTGCTAATAAGGATTTTCACTCTGCTGTCCTCAGTGTGCGGACGTCATCTCCATTTAGTCATAAGGGAGCCACTGCAATGTCCAGGCATCACAGGTAGTCAAGCATATGTCTAGGGTAAGGGGACACCCTCTTTTGCTGTGTCTCTTTGAAAAGTAAAGAAACATTTCCCAGGAACATACACCACACCCCAGCAGATGCCTCTCACATCTTACTGGCCACAGTGACATCACATGTTCTGACTTAAACCAATCACTGGCAAGGGAAATGGGACCTTCCAGATCAGAGTTTACTTTTCTCCGGGTCAAATGGAAAAGAGGGGTCTACTTGCTAGATCAGTAAAAAATTTAAGACTCATCACAAGTTCCTGAACAGGGAACTGGGCTCATCCCACAGGGATAAAGCAGCAATTCATTTTTCCTAAGTTTTTTTTAATCTTTTTTCCCCAGATGCATTTATCTTTATTATTTTTCTGATTATGTGATTAATGTTCATTGCAAAAGTTTAATAAGTGAAAATCAGCTGTAATTAATCCTCCCCATCCCCAATGTTTTCTTGGCATATATGCCATTTTATATATTTATGTAATTTTTTAACCTAAAGAAATAGGAGCACGCCATTTATGTCAAACACTATCATCTGCCTACACAACAGACACTTTCTACCATTTCCTCTGCTAACAACCTTAATATTTTTCAGGTGTCTAATGGCCAAGTGCTTTGGGGAAAATAGACCCTTCCCTAGGAAAGATGAATTATGATTAGTGTAAAACAGTGGTTCTGACCCCTGCTGCCAATCAAAAATACCTAGAAAATTAGAAATACATACCAAGAACTGGGTCCCAACCCCCAGAATAGACTGTTGGTCTGTTATGACCCAGGCATCAAGACTTTGCAGGTATTGCTAACATGCAGGTAAGGTTAAGACCTCCTGGTCTCAACTCTTGGTGATACTCCTATTCCCCTTTCCGATGATTGATTCAAGAGTGTGTCACAAGACCCAGTAATGACCAGGAACAAGGAGGTTCAGGGAAAATTTCCCTCAATCTCAAAGAGGGACTGCTTAAGTTCTTTTCTGCCTCTGTACGTGACAGCAGCGTGTATGTTTATAATCTGCTTTTTAAATTAGCTGTCATTTTGGTTTGTATTCTTTTTAAAATTCTATGGAAGTATGTTTATTGCTCATTTGCTCCCAGCCCTCCACATATGTGGTTGCTGAGAGAGATCATCTGTCAGAGAGAAGACTCAGAACTGGTGAGGCAGTTGAGGGGCTCCAACGGGAAACCCAAAAAGTAACTACTCTCCCCAGATTGGGGATGTTAGGGGCAGAAGGGGGAGATACTATACTGGAAAAGGCCCAGTTCACCTGAAGGAACAAGGGGTTCAGGGGCTGTGTCAGATGTGGTCAGGGTTGAGGACTTCTGTAGGGGACAGCAAGGGGGTTGACCTGAGCCGTGGGGAAATGAGCCCACAGTGAAATGAGAACTGTTAGAGAACTGTTAGAAGATAGGGCAGTAGGGTCCCCTCCAAGTCCTGGCATATTCCACTTAATATCATGAATTAGGTTCTAAAAAACAGATGTTCTTAATGAAAATAGCAAAAGGAAATCTATTTCCATTATATTAAACAAGGAAAAATATATACACATTAGCTCAAAACCCTAAACCAATTTCCTGAAATTTGACTAAAACGCAGTAAAATGTGTGGATGTTTTTAAAAACTCTCATGTTATAATGTAAGATGCTTAGCATTACTTCCAGATCACCAACAATTAAATTGGTTGTTAAACATTTGCTTAATATACAGCAACATGGCCTCTCACTGCTAGTAGCAGCCAAGGCATACAAGCCCTTTGTTATCACTCAGTTGATTTTTTATTGTATCTTTTTATTTGATTCATTCAGTTATATTTATTAGTACATGACATTTTTATCATTTACTCTCAGAAAGAGAAATAAAGGAAAATGAAAACAACAATGTATCAGGATTGTGTTTGGCAGCACATGGCAGAAGATATGAAAAAAGAGACATAAAAACCAAAAGGCTTATATGTGTCATGTAACAAGAAGTCCTGGGAATGCCTCCTCTTTCCTTCTTTTCTCTCTGCCCGGAGTGCAAAGACCTACATCTTTGGGTTTTGTAGTCTCATAGTTGCATATTTGCTGCATCTCTAGGCAACACGTCAATGTTCCAGGCAGGAAGGGGCAAAAAGGCCAAAAGAGGCAAGAAAAGGGGGTCTGTTCCTTCTATAAAAACTTCCCTAGAAGCATCACCCAGCGACTTACACTGCATTCATCAGCCTGACCGATTGTCACTGGAGGGTCAGGGTCACTCAGCTGATTTTTCAGCACTTCTACATATAACTCTGATCTACTCATTTTATTTGAGATATAACGTGAAAGCTTTTCTCCCACGTAATTTTGTGTATTGCATTTTAGGGGTGTAAATATCATTTTTATGTGGCATTTTAGGGGTGTAAATGTAATTTTTTTATATAAATAGCTGCCCAAAAATGCACTGTTGTTGAGAGACACACATGCACTATTGAGTTTGGGTTATTCTACACTAAGAGTCGTTTTCCAGTGAAAATGATAACTAGGGAAACATTCTGCAGAATATGCCTGAGTACTGTGGAGGTTTTTCCTTACATACAGTTCTACCTCCTGTTGGACAATAGTTGTGTAGTAAACATGCCGTTTTGTGTGCCATAATTGTTGCAAACTGTCCTCGATTGTTGGACATTTAGAATGTTTCCAGTTTTTCATGATTATAAACAAAGCTGCATTGAACATCTCTGTACGAACATCCTTACCCAGTTGTCCAATACTTCTTTGAGATAAATGAAATCCTTAAAATGAAATTGCTGGGCTGATGGTTCTACAAATTTAAAATTTTGATACCTATTGCCAAATTGCCCTCCAGAAAGGTTGTACCAACTCTACTACTTCTTTGTTGCTGGAGCAATGAACATGTATCAAAGCAGCATGCTGGCCCACCTAGATGGAGGGGAGGATGGATGGCTCTGTTAACGCAGCCTTTGGAAGCAGAGAGCTTCATAATTCAGATGCCAATTACATTTGGAAATGAGATTAGCACATGGAATCTTCCCATTCGTCTCTCTGAGAGTTCCAAGGTTCCTGGGCAGATGAAACAATAAAACAAAACCAGTGAAATGAAGTCAATGTGGACTCGGGACATTTACCCTGATAAATGTCTCCATTTTGAGCACACTTTCCGGGCAGCTTGCTTAGCTTTGACTTGAATGAGCATTAACACCATACTCGGTCCCCAGTTTTTTCCCATGAGTGACACTTTCTTCTTAAAACACATTGATCCCACCAACCTCTTCATTAAAAGTATGTCAGGGTGCCCCACCCCAAACACGTTCTTGAGAATGATGCCCGATGTCCTAATGGAACGATTCCCATTGTTCACTACATAATAATGACAGCATCAACTATAGTACAAAAGTTAGCACTTACATAACGGAGAGTTGTTGTGTAAATTATACAGAGTTTCTCGTGGGATGATGAGAAAGTTCTGAAGATGGATGGTGGTGATGGTCACACAACAATGTGAACGTACTTAATGCATCTGAATTGGACATTTAAGGATGGTTAAAATGATCAATTTTATGTTATATATATTTTATCACAATGAAAAAAAGTTTTAAAAATCACTGACTTTTGGTTTCAGGTTCAGCACGTAAAAAACTTGGAAGTTGTCCTTATGTCCTAACAGCAAGTAAGCTGAGTACACTGAAAAGTCAACAACTCTTCTTAGATCTTTAAGAGTGAGGTCACAGTGTACACTGCTGTCCCCCAAATTAGAGATACTGATAGGCAAATACAGAGAATCACAACTTACTGGAGCAGAAGACTCTATGGGAACTAGCACTAGTAGGAAAGCCTAAATTATAATTGATTAATTACTGGAGGCTCAGTGTAGATAAGACTTAGAGATAAAACCATAGGAGAACTCAGTCATGGTGAGCCCCATAATTTTGTGAGTCTTACCTCCAGAAGCTTGGCAAGTTTCTTACAGAGAATATTGGGATTTCAGTGAAAAATGAGATAAAAAATAATTTCATGCTTCTGGCAGGGGGAGAGGAAATACGCCATAAATTGAAATACACCAAAGTACTCACTTCTAACAAGACTTTCAGGAGAAACTATTTTATCTATTGGTGTTTTATCAGAGCCAAACTGACCTGGGGGAGGGCGGAGAAGTACCCAATTCCAGCCCTCACATACATGGAGGGGAAAGCTGAGAGGCCCTTGTGATGTTCACAGCCCGAGACACAAAGTCACTAAAAGACTGAGGCCTTATCACAGGACTATAAATGTTTCCTCTCCTCCTACACCTTACCACCACATCCCTAAAGTCCTATTTACCAGAATCCCTTTTATCTAGTCTGGCTTTTAACAAAAAGTACAAGGCATACTAAAAGGCAAAAATAGGATTTGAAGAGACAGAGAAAACATCGGAACCAGACTCAGATACAGCAAAGATGTTGGAATTATCAGACTGGGAATTTGAAATAACTATAATTAGTATTCTCTGAGCCTGGGATATTATAAGCAGGTGCTGCCAAGGTATTATCACTCGGCTCTCCAGCCACACTGTTGGGAGAAGAGGAGCTTTTGTATTAAGAGGCAGCAAGCACATTCCTCCAAAGGAGGTGAGGAAGGTGTACAGAGGTCTGGACAGGCACCAAGAGGCCATCCAACCCAGATGGAAGTTGGAGGTCAGGGTTTTCTTGGAAAACCGTATATTTCAGATGAGTCTGGAAGGAAAAGTAGGTGTTGACTCTACCAGAAATGAACGGGTGCTCAAGTCAAAGTTCTGTGTGTGCAGAGTCCTGGAGCTGTGAGAAGGAAAAATACCCTCAGGGAACAAACCCAGGGAAAGAGCTTTAAAATCTAGTCAGTAAATGGCTCATGACTTCTTAATGCATCTCCGACTTCCCTGGAGGATCTGATGGGTTATACCCCAGACATGAGCCCATTTGCACATATACACGAAAGCTGGCACCCACTGTCAAGGGGTGTAGGCATCCAAGTTAAGAACCCTTTGCATTGCCAACCTTTCATTCACAGATGCCCAAACAAGCCCAGAGAAGGCCAAAGTGACAGTTGCAGCAAAGCATTGCCTCTGCAACATTATTTTCTTTGGTCTCTCTCATTCAGATTAGAAACTTACCTCAGGTGACTAATGATCTTTATTTTAAAATGAGGCAAATAAAAGCGGAGTGCAAGCTTTGCAAGCATGAAGAAGAGGTGACCTCTAATGTGTTTCACTATAGGGCAAAGGACCTCATGAAAAACCCCAAATGTCATGATTGCAGGTCTTTTCTCTGGGGCATTGAGTTTCTTCATAAAAGGAAGCTCCAATCCACTGCCGGGGGTAGGAGAGAATGTGGCTTAATGAGCCTAGATGTAAATGTTCTGGAACTCAGTTGGGAATGAGCTGGGGTGTCATCATCTGGGATGCAATTTTTTAGGCAACCCTTGTGTCTAGTTCAGCACCTACCCCACCCCCCTCTTTTCTCCTTTGATGGGACTGTGATCGCTAAATCGGGTTCAAATTCTCCAGAGGTTAAACCTCTGGTGTCCTCTGAGGAAATAAGTGCCTGACTGCATGGGGTCAAAATGCCCCATAACAAAGACTTTCATGAATTCTCCTTTTGTGCCTCGCTGTACCTCCGCCTCCGAAAATACCAGGTCCTGCCATTTCCTGAGCCTTCTGGCATTCTGGGGTGAATTAACTGTTCCTCAACATATGTCCCCTCCTAAGTCAGAATGGTTGGCCCTCTTCGACTCTGCCAAATCATTTGTCATTCCCCAACCCAGTTCCTGTCTTTGTTTATTTTGTTTCAGAATTAGAGATGTCTCCTGGTTTCATCAAAAATGGAGTGTTTACATGTTCTCCTTATTTAATGAGAAGGAGAACAGGATAGAAACAGCAAAAAAAAAAGTGGTTAAGATGGTAAATTTAATGTTACGTGTTTTTTACTACAATTAAAAACAAGATAAAACTCAGCTATTTTAAACCCAGGAGTCTCCCTCCTTGAATTTTCTGCAAATTTTGAAAAACAAACGCAAGCCATTTTTTTTTTGAAGATTTATTATATGTACAGCATGAATATTTTTATTCCTTTGATACAATTTATTGAGACAATTATTGGAAATATCTATAGTGGTTCTCAAACCTTGTTAGAAACGCCAATTCTTGGGTCCTAACCCAGCCCTACTAAATCAGAAGTTCAGCAATTTGTATTTTAAGAGGCCCTCCACGATTAAATATTGAGTATCAGCTTGGAGATGGTTGATACATAAAGTTTAAGAACCGCTCATCTAGAGCAATATGAGAAAAAAATGAAATCAGGTATAGGCTGAACATCAAAGGAAGAGTCTAACTCCATAACATGGAGAAAAGGTCAAGGAAATCATGAAAGGGGGAAAGAAGGCCATTCACTGAGTGCCTACCATGTGTCAGGTGGCACGCTTGCCAGTTTACTTAATCCTCAGAATTCCCTTGAAAAGAATGAATTACTATTTACCCATTTTACAGATAAGAAAACTGAGGTTTAGGAAAGGTACATAACTAATTAAAAGGGATTTCGACCAAGGTCTGCCTGACCCCTTAAGTCCTTCTCTTTATTTTCCAGTCTTCCTTCTTTTAAAATTAATCTCATTACTAAAAATACCACTGGCATAGAAGACTGGGAAAAGAAAACAAAATTTCCCCTCTTCAAGTCTTCAAGAACTGCCTTGCTCAAAGTTAACCTTCCTATAGCAATTTTCACATACTTGTCTTGGATTACCTTATATACTTCATTGAAAAAGTTCTCTAAATCTTTGGTCCCACCCAATCTCTTAGAAAATTACTGAAATTCATAGACGAATTAATGACATTCATAGGCAAATGGACTTGGACATAACCTTAACAAGTTACACAAAAATTAACTCAAAATGAATTAAGGATTAGATGCAAAATGTAACACTATAAAGTTTTTAGGAAAAAAAAAAAGGATAAAATCTTCAGGTCCTAGGACTGGGAGAAGAGTACTTAGACTTGACACCAAAAGCATAATTCATAAAATCAAATAAAAAAAACAATAAGCTTAATCATTCAAAATGAAAACCTTTGGCTCTGAAAAAGGCCCTTCAAAGAGTACAAAAATACTGGGAGAAAATATTTGCAAACCACATGTCTGACAAAGGACTAGAATACATTAAAGAACTCTCAGATCTCAGGAGTGAACACAATCCAATTAGAAAATAGACAAAAACAGACATTACACTGAAAAGAATATACAGTTAGCAAACAAACATATGAAAATATTTTTAACATCATTAGCCATCAGGAAACACAAATTAAAATCACAATGAGCTATTACCACATAACGATCATAATGTCTAAAAATAAAAAACCGTAATAACACCAGAGGCAGGTGAGGATGCAGAGAAACTAGATCACTCATAAATCACTGAAAAGAGTGTAATATGGTATAGCCACGCAGGAAGACGGCATGGTGACTTCTTACGAAATCCAACATATGCTTACCATACCACCCAACAATTATACTTTTGGGCATTTGACCCAGACACGAAAACATCCAGAAACCTATACATAAACGTTTATAGAAATTTTATTCATAATAGCCATAAATCAGAAACAATCCAAACGTGCCCCTGCAGGAGAATGATTAAGCAGAATGTGGTGAATCCAGACCACAGGACACTGCTCAGCCATAGCAATGAATGCATTATTGATACACTCACCAATTTGGATGGCTCTCAAGGGAATTATACTGAATGAAAAAGCCAATCTCAAAAGGTTACATAATGCATTATTCTGTTTATATAACATTCTTGAAATGACAGAATTATGGAGAGGGAAAACAGGGGTTAGGAAAGGGAGAGGGAAGGGGATGTCTGTGGCTACGAAAAGGTAGCATGAGGAATCCTTGTGATAGAACTGTTCTGTACCTTGACCTTGGTGGTAGTCACGCAAAACTACACAAGCGATAAATGGTTGCATAGAATTACACACACACACACACACACACACACACACACACACACACACACGCGCGTGAATGTAAAACTGGTGGAACCTGGGTAAGATGGGTGGCCTGTACCACTGCCAATTTCCTGGTTGTGTGTGACCTTGTACGTAAGTTGTACAAGATGCTGCCATTGAGGAAAACTGGTGAAGAGTACCTGGGATCTCTCTGTGTTATTTCTGACAACTGCAGGTGAACCTATAATGATCTCAAAATGAAAAGTTTTTAAAAAGCATTGAGGACGGCAAAGAGATTTTATTTATGTGTGTAACATCAGTAAGTATTTACTACATTAGAAATTAAAATGAAGACATTTTTAAAGTAGTCATTTATTAACTTACCTTTAAAACAATAATCAACCCATTACATGTTAATATAAATAAAACATTTTATGAAAAATAAGTATATTTTTTAAAAATAGTGAAAAGAGTAATGATATTTTACAAATTTACAAATCTCTTTAATATCTTGACTTCATAGACAACTGGATTTTCATATATCTGCTTTAGCATTATAATATGTTGTGATATCACACACCATGCAGCCTCTGGAAAGTTCTACTGTACACACATGGAAATTGAGAGTGATAGACAAATAATGCCTTAGTATTATTATGAAAATAATACAGATCCTGTCAAAGGGTCTCAGAAACATCCCCCCCTCCCGCCCACCACAGGCATCCTGGTACCACACTTGGGAAACTCCTGCATAATTCCAGCTATTCCTCCGCAGCTCTGGTCCTGCACTTAGTGAGTGAGGATGGGGAGAGCATCTTTTTCATCTTGGTATTCCAAGCGGCATGTACAGTGCCTGGCTTAAAGCTGATAGATATTAAATATTTGATGAACCAATGGAATATTAACAACTTGCTAGCCCTGAGAGAGAGAGAGGGGTGGGGAAGAGAGAAAAGGAGAGAGAAGGAGAGGGGGAGAAAGAGATGGAGGGCAAGGGGTGTGGGGGAGAGAGAGAGAGGAGAGATCACCAATCTGGTTGTCAGAATATTGCTTTAGACTTTTAGTTCCGAGTCAGAAAAAAGGTCAGCTCATTCTGGTCTAGCTTGCTCTCATGGATCAAGCATTGTTCTGAGAAACCAGGAGGCTTTGGGGGGCATGAAAAATGAATCTATAATGACTGAGTGGCCTTTTGAGAAAGGTCTCACTATGTCACAATTTCTCACAAGACTTGACCTCTAGGCCTCTCCACACCATTCAGACCAAACATAGAGAGAAAGGGGCTTAGTGTGCTGTGCGGTGACATAATAAATTCTTCTCTCTGGACTTATTATCCGCATGCTCCTAACTCTGTAGGTTATCCCCAAAGCACCCATTAGTGGTCCTCAGCAGCATTAGGAAGAGGAAAAGTTTCTAGCCACCAGTCCAGGTTACAACTGGTTCTCGGTTCTCATTGAGGTATTCGTCAAAGCACAATTTATCAGAGAACATAGGAAAAGGCAGAGGCTCACTTAAAAAGGCTACCCAAAAATGTTTGCTGGTATTAACTCTGGGTCAGACACTGAGCCAGACCTGTGGAACGTTCTGAGATGACAAAGCTTAGTTCCCGCCTCAAGGAGCTCCTGTACTAGTAAGGAAATGACTACACTGGCCAGCAACAAGAACGGCAGTGAAATGAGCACCTGGAGAGGAGGAAGCATCTCTCCTCAGATCAGGAGAAGGAGGTGCATTTGATTTCGTCCTTAAAAGGAAGGAGCAGGCCTTTGCCATGGAGGTGGAGGAAGAGCACACTAGAAAGTATTATGTTAGGAAAGACGGAGTCGATTGTGTTCATAAGATCTCAAGAAACAGTGATAAAATGGAAATTTTATTTCTTTTTATTATCACAGTCTACATTTAAGTGGTCTATGGCTTCTATGGCAACCTCACAGTGTCAGGGGCCCAGACCCCTTCTTTCCTGATGCTCCACCACATCCGAGGCCCTGCCCGCATCTGTTGGCATGGTCCAAAACCATCACAGCTGCATTCCAAACAGCAGAAGTGGGCAAGCAGAAGAGTAGGCATGCTCCTTCCTTCTGAGGGCCCAGTTCCACAGCTGCATCCTTCACTTCTGCTCACATCCCACTGGCCAGAACATAGTTGCAAAGGATGCTGGGAAATACAAATTTAAAATGTGAGCTGGGGACACCTCTAAGTATCTGCCCCAAGCACATAGGTGAGAAAGTGGAGGGGGTTTGAGAAGAAGCTAGCAGCTCAGTGTGTTTAGAAGTCATAGGAGCAGGAAGGAAATAGGGTAGGAAAGTTGGGCTGGGACCAGGGGATGGAAAGGGGCCACTTCTGTGAGTCAGTGGCTCTCAGACTTGAGTGCATGTCAACATCACCCAAGGGCTTATCAAAACCCAGTTGCTGAGCCTCCACTCCAGAGTGTCTGACTCAGCAGGTCCACAGAGGGGCCAGAAAATGTGTATTTCCAACCATTTCCCCAGTGATGCTGGTACTGCTGGTCCAAGATCTTTGAAAAATGTGGAGCCACAGAAAATTTTGAAGAGGAGAGCTGATTCTGTTACAGTGACAGGAAACAAGCCATCCTGAAGCTTCCCAGAGCACTGGAGCTTCTCACCTTCTTAATCCTTAATCTTGAAAATTTCATCATGAAAAACAGATGATAAAGAGCCTGAAGGGAAGAGTTCATGGAACTTTAGTTCTCAAGGGTCGTTTACCCACTTCCCAACATTGCTGATGGCATCAATCTCAACCTAGTCCCACCAGTTTTTTGTTTTGTGTGCAGAAGCCTGGATAGGGGTAGTGGTGGACAAGCTCCCTCTTCCCTGCACCTAAGTTTCTCCATCAACAATAATGATAAGGACCATTTATCTATCTGGGTGCCAAGGACTTTCAGATGGCACAGATCAAAAAGCTGGACAGTGTCCCGAGGCTATGGGGACTCATGGATTCACCTATACCGTGGGTTGGGGAGAAAATTGGCACAACCCTTGGAAGTCAACTTGATGATCAAATCAGAAATGAAAAGGCCCATACCCTTTGATCCAATAGTTCTATTTCTAGGCATTGAGCCTACAGATACACTCATCTTACCTGCAAAAAAACAAGTATTCAATGCCTACTATTTCTACTGGTAAGAGATGGGAAACAACCTAAATGTCACCCAGAATGCTGGCTGCATCTCAGAAATGGAACAGTGGGCAGCCCTTAAACATAACAAGTTAAATCTATGAGTGCCAGTTCAGAGTAATGATAGCTAGATATATCCATCTATGCATGTGTGTCTCTCGCATTCACACACACACACACACGGCAAGGTGTGGAACACTGTTATGTCATGCTGCCATTTAAAAAATACACGTACACATATACACGTTTATGTAAGCAGAGTACATCTCTGGAAGGTTTCAGAGAGACAGGCGGCCTTTCCGTACAGGAACTAGAATGGGGGGGCCCAGTTGAGAAGGAAACTTACTTTTCACTCACCCTTTCCAAATGTAAGCAGATACACCACTTCAGGACCTAAGAGCAGCTTCTGGGGATCTTTACAGGTAGATACCCGGGCATTTATTTATGGTATAAACAACCTGCTTGTTCCGCAATGGATTTGAAATGAAAACCCAGAAATTAAAATTGAGCATCTGGGTTTTAGATTTGTAAATTGCTTTGCCATTCTCTTTATGAAATATTGCACACAGCCATACAAGCATAAGGCGATAAAAGAATAATAAATTAGTGTTAGCATTCTGTCAACACATCTCCCACATTTTTACCAGGGCCAGCAATCCAAATTAGGAAGGTGGTTTAGAAATTCCCCCAGGGCTTTAATGAGAGAGGCAAGGGTGAGAGGATCAGACAGACTTGTATTCAAGTTGTATTCCAGATTTGCCGCTTGCGAGATGCCTTGGGCAAGTCACCTGTACAAGCAGGTTTGCCACATTTAATAGATGAGGTTAGCATGTTGCCTATATCTGGATAGAAGGCAAGTGTTTTTCCCCAAAAAGTGTGCCTCTGAAGAAAGAGTTGCCTTATATTTAAGTTCTTATGAAAGCTACAGAAATTTCCATATTCCCTAATCTCTCTCAATCACTTTATTTTAAACAACGAAGCATTGTTTAGAAGACTGATTTAAAGAAGTCACCTGAAGGAACTGTTTGGGTTTTTTTTTAAAGCAAACAATTTTTGGCACAGATGTAGTCATCATACCGGGTGTTGACCTCATACCCCTAATAAAGATGCAAGCCTTATGAGGAGGATTTTTAAAAACAATACATTAAAATGTGAGGATGCTGTGATGCAAATATAAATCAAGAGGACAAACGGAGAAACGATACTGTCCTAAGGCTGAGTGAATTGGGACTTCGAGGATAAAATATTTCAGTGACAGCATCATATAAAGGATCAAAAAGTGATGGATCGCAAACAAGTTAGATAGGAGTGAAATTTATGTGACCTAGAAAGGATGTTGGGTGATTCAGAAACCATCTTCAGTAATAATAAAGATACTGAGATCAAGTGTGTACAGGAAAAGTTGTTTTGCAAAATATGAGCAAGGAAAAATATGATATTTCTAAAGTGATATATTATTTATTAATGTAAAATGTATTTTAAATATATATCATTTAAATAATATATTACTAATCTTAAAATTGTGTGCATACTTAAAATAATAAATTAAATACTCTACATAGACATCTATTTCATCTTTAGCCTTCAGAATTTACATATTCAAGTTGGCCCCCAAATGTTTTCTTTTTTGCGATCTTCTCATCGTGAAAAACGTGAGTCGTTTTCTATTTGAGAACACCTGATATTGAGACAAGTCTGTGCAAGCCCTTAAAACTCACAAAGTTCTGTGTGATTTTAAAAATAGTATTAACAACCATAATATCACCTGTCACAAATATTGCAGTTGTTAACACTATTTTTATTATGGTTGTTCTACCATATGCTGGGTTCTTCGGTTGTGCTCTCTTAAGCACTTACCTTGGCTGGAACTCGCTGAGCTTCTACTTTCTAGCTGTATGATCTTGGGCAGGTTGCCTAACTTCCCTCTGCCTCACATAGAGATAATAATAGTATATCACAGGGTTAAAAATCCAATGAATTAGTGTATGTAAGAAGTGTAAGAACCAGTACCCAGTAAGCACTGCTTAAATGTTGGTAATCATCATTATTTTCACCAATGAGGAGCTGTAACTATTTGCAAACACGGCAATTTTCTTCACAATACCAGATTTTGCCAGCAAGGAACTTTTCTTTGTCATCCTGGGATCCCCAGTCGACACATAGGGCCTAATGCCTACTAAATGTTGGTTGGACAAATAATGTTTTATAGAGAAAAAAAAAAGATAATGTATAATGTTCAGGGCCCAGCATAGCACCTGGTTTCCACTTTGAATGTTGACATCATTTCTCACTGGCCAACCAAAATCTAAAGTATAGTCACAATGCAATAGAGCAGGAAAAGACCGTGGACTGATCTTTCTTTCTTTGTGTCCTCACTAGACTATGAATTCCTCCAGGACAGGAAATGGGTTTTATCCATCTCAGTCCCCAATCTGGCGAACAGGAGGAGCTTAATGAGTACTCACGGAGCAAATGAGCAATGGGGTATAGTCTATATTATTGCCCATTATTTTCTTAAATGAATTTTGTCTTTTCATAGCTATGGGGAAAAAAGCGTTTAAAATTAATATCAAAACAACATATGTAAAAAGTTCAAATCATAAAAAAAGTTGAAGATGCCTAGAGAAAATTCTTCTTGGCATTTAGGTTATTATTTATTTAGATGCTTATTTTATGTGTGCATAAACAAACACATAAATACAGAGGCTATGTCTTGTGATGGTTTAAGACCATAAGCTCTGGAATTGGATATCCCTGGGTTTGAAACCAATCTCCACCTTCTTCGTGGTACGGCCTTGAGAAAGTCACATAACCTCTCTGTGCTTGTTTCTATGGAAAATGGAGATAATTATAAAATCTACCCTATAGGCTTATTGGAATTATAAATTAGTCTACAGAGAGGACTTAGAAGAGCTCTGAATACAGACACAACTCAATGAAAGTTAACAATTATGTATACATATTTAAACAAAATATGAGGTCACACTATAGATCCTAGTTTCCATTTGCTTTTTTATGTAAGAATATAGCGTGAATATCTGTTTGGTGGTAGTACATACAGAGCTAGTTCCTTCTTTTTGATGGCTATATTATACTCAAATGTGTGGTGGTAAATAACTAATCCCCTGTGTCTGGTACTTGAGTATTTCAATACTTTACCATGGCAAACGACCACCAAAATCTTTGTCGCACATACATCATTCCACACTTGGGTAAGTATTTCCATAAGCTAAATCCTAGAAACAGAATAGCTGGATCAAAGTGTATTAATTTTAAAATATATTAATAAACAATGAGTGATCAAATTGCCTTTCTAAAAGACTATTACTACTTTACACTTTGACCAATGTGTGTACTCTGTTGCCTTATGGTTGTGTACATTCCAACCAGAATCCGCAGTCATTTATTTTGAATGTCCTAGTAGTTACAGAATTAGACTTTGCTTGTTCTTTATCTTTCCAGAAAGCATAAGCACCTGCTAAGAACTTAGCAACCAATTTTCTGCAGCAAATACAGCCTGACAAAGAACTTTCATGCAATTTCCAGATGGGAGAGGAAGAAATGTTGGAATTTCTAAGCCTTTCAGTGACTGGCAGGAAGAACCTTTGAAATTTGAAGCAGGGTGGCTATAATTGCTTCCAGTTTTGTTTCCTGTGACTTGCACCGTCTTTTAAAAGACAAGAGACCATTTCTGTTGAGTCTTACATGGTACAATGTCTCTATTGCAGTGTCCCCAGGATGTGATTTGGCTACTTACTACTTGTAACCCTCCAGGTGCTTTTAGGTAAGACAGGACAACAGGTGAACACCATGGCCAGAAGCTGAACAGCGCCACCAAGCTGACAGGCTGCTTCAGTGGTAGCTAAAGCCAACAACCGCTTTTATTTTTAATTTTAATTTTAATCCAAGCAATAAATATTCATAATGTCCAGAAGTTAGTTACTATTTCAAGTTAGATATTACTACAAGGCTTATAACAAAAATCCCCTGTCACATCCCTAGTTCCAACCCATGTAGCATTAACTAATTCTGTGGTTACCTCTTCAGTCTTGATTGTGATGTCACCTCAAGATATGCTAATGTTAGACGTTTTCTATTAACTTACAGCTATGAAAGAATTTAGTTCTTCTCTCTTTCCTACACACGAACACACACACACACGCACACACACACGCAAACTCCAATTTTCCCCAAATAAGTATATCATAATTTTTGGTTAAATCAATGTGTTGTTTTTACATTATAATGACAATGTAATGTTATTTCCAGCTGAATGTTGTACTTTATGATGATTACCATGTTTTTCTTATAAATCGATTGTTTTCTTGTCTTTAATAACTACCTCCTGTCTTATTTGCTTACCCTTCTGTGCAATGGCTCCAATTCATCCCCATATTCTTTTCCAAAACCCCAGTCCTCTGCAATCGCCCAGTTTTGACCTCAGTCTCTGGGCAGTGTAGTGCAATGTAGCATTGTTAAGAGAGTGGTCCCCAGACCAGCAACACCAACAACAACACTGCCTTGGGCCTTGTTAAATATTTGAATTACCAAGCCCTACTAAAGATTTATTGTTAGCCGGCAATCTAGGCTGCAACCAGCCCTCCAGGTGATGCCGATGTGCACTCAAGCTTGAGAACATTGCTATGATGGTTTAGGACCTTGGATACCAAAACTTAAGGCTGCCGAAGTTCAAATCCCAGTTATTTCACTTGTCTGTGGTTTAACAGTTTCCAAGGCTCAATCTTGCCATGCATAAAATGGGGACAAAGCTCACTGCTCCTACAGCTGCTGCGAGCTGCATTGTGTTAGGCAGCATGACAAGCACCAGTTCTTCTGGGAGATGGCCCTTGTGGTACCCACCTCAAGTTTCTGTCCTTCAGCACCGTGACAGCCCTCTGAAGTTCCCCTCCTATACCTCTGTGTCAGCTTCTCTTCTTTTAACCCTCTCCCACTCTCAGCTCCCTCTGCTAAAACTGCCATTGCATGTGATTCTCTTTCCGAGCCCCATGCCACCTCCAGCCCCCAATTCTCCCGCCCCCTTCCCCAATGACATTTTACTCAGCCTTCTAGAGCAGTCCCAGCCCTCTCCCCCAGCCTCCATCCTCTCACAGCCTTCCACTCCACCCAACCTTTCCCTCCCAGGCCAGCCCTCCCTGCTTCCCGGAAAGGCTGGTTCTCACCCCCTGCAGTACAGGACATGGGAAAGAAGCATCACCATTCCACCTTCTCATTCTTCAACAATTCTTAGGATAACATCCTACCTGAGAGTCAGTTCTCTCCAGCTGCATCACTTGCCATAGTCCTGGAAATACTGCGAATGCTTAACAAATCCAAAGTCCTCACCATGGCCCACAAGTCTCTGCCTCATGCACACCCCACATCCCACATCTCCTCTCTCTCTCTCTTCATTTACCATATCTTTTCCCCATTCCCTTCACACCAGCCACCCTGGCCTCCTCATATGCTCCCATCACACTTGCTCTTCCCTCTGACATGGAATGCTCTTCCAGTAGATCTGCATTTGGCTGATTCTTTTACTTCAGTCAGGTCTACTCAAAGGTCACCTCCTTAGAGAAGTTTTCCCAAATCATCCATTCTAAAATAACACCTGCCTCCTCCCTTGCTATCCCTTTACCTGTTTTATTGATCCTCTGTAGGATCAACGTTAATTCCATTATGTCTTATTTTCTATGTCAGCCCCTCAAAGGCAAGGGGCCTAAAACCTCACTGCTGCCTTTCCCTTTTCCCTCTATTTCTTCCTTCACTAAATATTGAGTCCCAACCATGTGTCTGCCACTGTCTGAGGCTCCAGGGATATGGAGGTAGGCATATTTGTTGTAAATGTTTACAAAAATGCTTATCTCGGGAGGGTTGAGTGACTTAAGGTGGTGTGAAAAGCCTGGGTTCTCAGTTCAAATCCCTGCTGGGCAGCCTCCTCTCTCAGTCTCTTTACCTGTAACGCCGGGTTAACGATAGTCACTACCTCATGGGATCGTTGTGGGAATTCTTTGCTAATTCCTTTGCCTGCCAGGTACAAAACTTTAACAAAAGGGCTATTAGTCATAATGAAAAGGTTACTGCTGTAACTGAGGAAAAACTAAAATTAAAAAAAAAAATGGCCAAGCCAACAACAATTTTGTAAGTATGTGGTCTTTCTCACAGCAAACAAAAGGATTTATACTCCTTGTGGTTCTCCTAGACTTTCAAATCCAATTTCTCTTAAAATTCAGGTCAAGAAACTAACCAGAAGGGTGACTCCACTGGCCTTGCTCAACCTATGGGACCAGTGATTGCAGGAGTGAGGCCAGCTCTGCCTGAGCATGATGCTGCTGCCTTCGATCCTTCAAAGCTCTAAGTAAAGATACGGGTGTCCCTAGTGGCAGGGTTTTGTTTTTTCACCTTTCAAATCAACTTTATTGCAGTATAATTCACATAAAATATAATTTCATCACCCAGAAAATTCCCTCATGTCTCTTTAGTAGTCAATTCTTAACCCAAAGACAACCACTGGTATAATTTCTACCCCCATGGATCAGTGTTCCTTGACTTTATACTAACTGAATCATGTAGTTTATTCCCCGTTTCCCCCACTTTTTTACAGCTTTATGGATGTTAACCTATAAAATGAATGTACATAAATTACCTATTTAAAATATACAATCTGAAGTGTTTTTAACACATCCCCCACCTCCAAACTGTCAGCATAAGATAATTTCAAGGTGATAAACATATTCATCACCCTGAAAAGCTTCCTGCTGTACTTTTGTATTCCATTTCTCTTTCCCTTCCCAACTATTGATGTGCTTTCTGTCATTATAAACTAGTTCGCATTTTCAAGAATTATCTATAAAATCTTATAGCATGTACACTTTTGTGCCTGACTTTTTTCACTCAGCATAACTATTTTGATTCATCCATGTTGTTGTGTCAATACTTCACTCCTTTTTGTCCCCCTAAACAGTATTTCACGGCATAGGAATACCACAATCTTGTTATTCATCCACTCATGGATGAACATTGAAGTGTTTCCAATTTGGGGACACTTATAGTGGCAAAGCCACTATAAGCATTCTTATGCAAGTGTATTCGTGAATGTAAGTTTTCATTTCTCCTGAGTTAATGCTTTATAAATGTATACTTAACTTTTATTTTAAAAAGAGAAACTGCTAAACGTTTTTCCCCAAAGTGATTGTATCATTTTACATTCTCACCCATTGGCTGGAGTTTGATAACAATCTTGTTCCTGTCTCACATCTTCTATACTTATTCCCTCTTCCTGAACTGCCTTTCCACTAGTTTTGTTATGGCTAGTGTCAGGTCTCAGTCAAATGTCATATTCCAAAGAGGCTGTTTATAGACTGAATTGTGTCTCTCCCTCAACCCTGCCCTCCACCCAAATTTGCATATTGAATTCACAAGCCCCAGCACCTTAGAATGTAACATATTTGGAGGCAAGGTCTGTAGAGAAGAAATTAAGTTACAGTGAGCTCATTAGTATGGGGCCCCAGTCCAGTATGACTTGTGTCTTTACAAGAGAAAAAGACACCTAAACTGAGGGAAGGTCTTATGAGGATACAGAAGGAAAGCAGGCTATCTGTAAGTCAGGAGAGAGGTGTCAGAAGAAACCAAACCGACCAGCACTTTAATCTTGGACTTCTACCCCTAGAAATATGACAAAATAAATTTCTGTTAAGCTATCCAGTCTGTGGTATTTTATTATGGTAGCCCCACCAGACTAATACAGAAGTCTTTCAATCACCAAATTGCAACCATTATAATAATAATAGATTCAGGCAAGAATCTTCAATGAATGCTATCATCAGTGAGTGAGTCTGGTGAAGAAAGGGATAGTCTGTAAACATCTTCCCACAATAGACTTAACAATTACAAAGGGAAAAACAGTTAACTTTTTTGCAGAATACCTTTGTACACACCACCTTAATCACCAATATTAGGACAAACCAATGTCATGTCCCTCCCACCAAGATACATTGAGGACACAAACTTTCTTGCTTTGGTTTTCCTGCCAAAAACGCATAACCTGAATCTGAGAAAATATCAGACAAATCCAAATTTAGGGACATCTACAAAGTAACTCACCAGTACTCTTCAAAAATGTCAAGGTTGTGAAAGATAAAGAAGGGCTGAGTAACTAACTGCCTTTCCAGATTAAAAGAAACCGAAGAGACAAGACAACTAAATGCAACAAGTGATCCTGAGTTGGATCTTGGGAATAGCTATAAAGGATAATGTTAAGACAATTAGTAAAATTTAAATATGGAAGATGTATTAAAAGAATCCTGTCATTGTTAAAATTACTGATTTTGATAATTGTACTGAGATTATGCAAGAGAATGTCCTTGTTCTTAGGAAATAACACACAAGTATATGGTGATAAAGGGACATGTCTGAAATATCCTCTAAAATAATTGAAGAAAAAAACAAAAGACATGTTTTATACACATACATTTACACAGCAAAGACTATAATAAAAACATAGCAAAATATAACAATTCATTTTTCTGGTTGAAATGCATATGGGAATTCTTGCAATTTACATGAAATTTTGTTTTACATGTAAAAAAAGTTTCAGTGACATATCAGAAGTGCCTGTCCCCAACTTCATGACACTCTTTATTTAACTCATTCTTTTTCTCCATCACTTTTTATTTAATAATACCTAACATTTTATTTAATAATACCTAACATTTATCGTGTGCAAGGCCCTCTCCTGTTCTAAGTTATTCAATTAACCTGTTATACAGTTAACCATCCTACAGACCAAACAAAGTTGATTAACTCGCCCAAGGTGCCAGACGTGACTGGTCTCCATCCCGTGGTACAGAACCTCAACTAAGGTAAGAGGCTGTCTCCTTCACTACTCTTTCCCCAGCGACTCAAAGCGTGCCTAGCTCATTATGGGAATGCAGTACATACCTGTAGACTGAGTTAACAAATATCGGGCATCTACTAAGCATCGGGGTACAGAGCAGTTCACACAACATTCGAAAATCCATGCAACCTGGAAGTGCTTTGCAGAAGAGGGAAATGAGGATCCCATTGGAGCAATGACAGACCCGAGATCAAAGGGCTAATGGGAGGCAGGCGGTGGACTCCAACCCAACCAGGGCGGTTCCCAGGAGGGAGCGACGAATCAATCAATCCAGTCGACCAATCCGATCGACCAGTTAGTGTTTATAGGGCGCCTGCGGCGTGCAGAGCGGAGCCCCGCAGCGCCGGCGCGGGCAGGAGGCCGCGGAGCCCGGGAGCCCGCGGGCCTTTGGCGCCTCCTTTTCGTAGGGGGAGAGTCCTCGCCTGTGATTGGGCCCCGCTGCGGCTGCTCCGTCGACCTTGGCAGGACCCGAGCGGCCCCGCACGCGCCCGGCCTCGCGGGGAATGGGCCACCAGGAGCCCCCGCCGGTCCGAGCGCCCGCGGGAGGGGCGGCTTATGTAAAGAGGTTATGTAAAGGGATCAGCTGGCGCCAACACGTGGAGGGCCGCGGGAGGCTGGACGCCGGGCTGCCCGCCGCGCGCGCCGCTGCCGCTGCCGCAGCCTCCGGCGCGCACTCGCTGCGGGCCCCAGCTCGCGCGGCGCGGCCCCGGCGGCGGCCCTGGCCCGGAGCGGACCATCCCCAGCCGGGGACTCCAGGGGGGAAACGCGCCGCCCGGAAGTGGAGGGGCGCCGGCCAGGTAAGAGCGCCGCCCGCGGAGGAAAAGTCAGGGCCGAGGCTGGAGCTACCCCGGTCGCGTCGGGCCCTTGGGAAACAACGCTGGGCCCTGGATGCGGGACGCCTCACTTCCGAGCCCACCCCCTCCACCCGCCGCCCTCGGGGACTTGGGTCGTTCCGCGGGGCTCGGCTCCGGCTTAATTCAATGGACTGTTTACACCCCGGAGAACGCAAGGCGGGACGTGGGCAGGGGGGAACCCCTCGGGGGGAGGGCCCGCAGGAAAAAAGATTTCCTGAGGTCAGAATGGCTTCGTAAGGAGATTGTAACAAATCGTGACGACCACCGGACCTTGTTTTTCCTGTTCCTACACGCCGAACTCACTGAGAAGGGGTGGGGATTGCTCTTCTTTCCGGTTCCCCCTCTGAGTCCCTGCCAGTGGTTTCGTCTTTCCCGCTTCCCACTCCACTCCCTGGTTCTAGGAGCAGCCGGGCTTCCGTCTTAAAGGGGCCGCGGCGGCCGGAGGAGGAGGAGGTGGGACGCTCTGCGGCCTGCGCTCCTTTCCTCCCCGCCTCGGCCTGGTCGTTGAACCGATTCTTTCACCCGCAGGTCACAATCCAAGCTCCCGCTCCCCCTCGTCCCGGGGCCGGACGGAGGGATGAGGCAGGGGGGGCCCGGGCAGCGCCGTTGCTGCTCCCCCCGCCGCCCGCAGCCATGGAAACGGGGAGAGAGGACGGCGCCCGCCGAGGGACACAAAGCCCCGAGCGGAAAAGGCGAAGCCCAGTGCCGCGGGCGCCCGGCGCGAAGCTGAGGCCGGCGGCAGCGGCCCAGGCCATGGATCCGCTGGAGGCCGAGGCCCCGGGCGAGGCCTGCGTGGCGCGGCGGCGGCCGGAGGGCGGCAGCGGGTCGGCGCGGCCGCGCTACAGCCTCGTGGCGGAGATCGGGCGCGGCAGCTACGGCGTGGTTTACGAGGCCGTGGCCGGGCGCAGCGGGGCCAGGGTGGCGGTCAAGAAGATCCGCTGCGACGCCCCGGAAAACGTGGAGCTGGCGCTGGCCGAGTTCTGGGCCCTGACCAGCCTCAAGCGGCGCCACCAGAACGTGGTGCAGTTCGAGGAGTGCGTCCTGCAGCGCAACGGGCTCGCCCAGCGGATGAGCCACGGCAACAAGAGCTCGCAGCTCTACCTGCGCCTGGTGGAGACGTCGCTCAAAGGTAGGAGCGCCGCGAGCCGCCCCTCCTTCGCAGGGCCTGGACCCCCGTGATGTGGACGGCTTGGTTCGAACCGGCCTCGGGACCCCTAGGCCCTGGTCCTGTCAGCCTGGGCCCAGACACACCCTCCTTTCCAGTGGGGCCTACCTCTCAGCTCGGGACCCCAGATCAGCCCTGGGCGCACACGCTAGCTGGTGTTTTCATAACAAGCGCTCATTAAGTGCTCAATGTGTGTGAGCCATGAGTCTGAAACGTCTAGTGCGGTCCGCGAGTGGAGGGGGTTGGGTTCAGAGTTGGTGGGAGAACTGCTGAAAGCCCCCTCGCTCTTCTAGGGCCTCTTCTTTCCCTCCCAAAGCAAACAAAAACAACTGTGCTATTCTATTCCCCACACCCCCCCCACACCCCCTCCCTGTCTGGTTAGAAATATCCTGACCCCTAAGCTCCACCACCCCAAACTCATGCTTCCTTTGAGACCCCAAGCCATTCATCCCAAGGCAGTCGAACTGTTGGTTTTCTGGCTAAATCCTCTGGGACCTGCACAATAATAACCCCACAGGTGGGCCCAGAGCTGTCACATAACAACATCTAACAACTTTTTAGTCCTTTTTACATTCTTAATCTTTTTCTTAATCCTCTGAGGCTGGCTTGGGAGTGGTTTTATTTATAGGGAGATGGGATTCAGTGAGGCAAGAGGCCTTTATAGTCTTTGGGAGGGCTGGTCCAACTTTCAGGGTTTTCACTACAGTTAAGGAGTGTGTTCAACCTGAGTACTCAATACTCATGTGTTGTTCATACTACAGGTAGCCAAGGATTTGTTCGGAGAGGAGAGGGCCACTGGGCTTGAAGAGTCTGAGGAGACTTTCTCAGGGGAGAGGTTACTAATCTGAGTCCCAACAATGTCCTAGATGTCTTACAGAAGTGACTTTAGATGATACTAGGAGTAAATCCTCTTTCTATAATCTAAGGATTAGCTATGAACAAATGTAAGTTAATGAAGGTTAATCAGCTTATAAGGGGAGTCACATTGTATTCCTGGTTTCTTTACAATGTTTTAATAAATTAATGATGTGAACTTAGATCTATCTTGATTCAAAGCCTGGATTCTTTCCAATGGGTAATTTTGCTCTCCCTACCCTAGAATGAATGAGAGCTGACTTTGAATGGGTTGGATTTGGGGTGGTGTTGCATAGAGCATTAGAGCTTCTGCCTGGCTTTAAAATCCAATGACCCCATCGCAGGAGAACTCCCTGACCCATTTCAAGTCATTGTTTGACAGTGAATTGAAAGACATGATCAATATCCCTTACAGTTCTCTTTCAAAATAGGCTTCCACTTTTTATGCCCATCCCTGCCTCATCCATCCTGAAAGCCTACCCTCCCTCAGGGCAGCTATGTTTGTTTTGAAATGACTTTGCAGTAGATTCTTTTAGTTCACTTGTATTTGACAAGCTCTTAATTCTTAGACTGTCTTCTACACTATGGTTAACGCATGTTGTGGACTTCAGTATTACATGACTGCCTTGGGATGTGAGAATTTACTTGGCCAACTGATCCTCTTCTACCCTCAGTTCATTGATGCCAGTCTTGAAACTTCAGCCTGAATTTGAAGTCTTTGCTTCATCTCCCCACATATAAATACAGTTGACCCTTGAATAGTGCAGGTGTTAGGGGTGCCAACCCTCCCTTGCCCATATATATGACCAGAAGCCTTACCGATAAGTCAGTTAACACATATTTTGTATGCTATACATATTATATGTACTATATTCTTATAATACAGTAAGCTAGAGAAAAAGTTAAAATTATAAGAAAAATACATTTACAGTATTTATTGAAAACAATGAGCATATAAATGGACCCACACAGTTCAAACCCTTGATCAAGGGTCAACTGTACTATTCAAACTTCCTTCACCTATAGAATTGATTATAACTCCACAGTAAACAGTGGCAGCATAGCATCATGGTTAATATAATGGGCTTTGAGGTTAGACTCACTTGCAGTCCTGACTTGTCTAAACTGACTGCATGAGATGGACAAATTGCTTCAAACCTGTGGGAAGCATTCCTTTATCCCCAAGATAAAGGTACCTTTGTCACTGTTGCTGTGTAGCCTGGGATGTCAGTAAGTGCTCCACATAAGGAGGAATTTACTGCCTCAATAAGTTCAGGCTATATTTTGAATCTTCTGCCATCGTCTCGTTCAGAAGTCAGTACTTTTATTCAAGTTTCCCAAGTTTGTTTTATCATAGAACATTCTATTTCCTGTGTTGTCAGGAACACCAAGTTGACAGAAACACTGGTATTTTTTTCCTCCCTTTATGAACTTTTTAAAACAGGCCTAAAGAAATACATTTTGCTTTAGCCCACATAATATGTCCCTTTTAGTAGTTTGGAGTTTTAAGTATTTGAGTATTACGAGTCAAGTAAAGTTCAGAGCTCAGAGACAGAGCTTTAAAGACTAAAGCCATTGCCTGTGCTTGTGAAACTGACATTGAAATTTACATGTCAAGCGTTACTTTAGAAAGCAGTAAATAGACTTTAGGTGGATTTTTTGCTATTAATGTGGAAAACAAAGACCCAAATTATTCCATTTTCCTGGCAGTTTAGCAGTCCTAATCTGCCCTTGAGTTCTGGGTTTACAACATACTGATCATGCAGAAATGTTACAGCTGGAAGGAATCTGGTTCAGTTTTATTATTAAATAGGAAGTCCTTTGCCATCACCTTTTCCCAGTCTTCTGCAACTTAGAATACTTTTGAAACAGAGCAAAAAGCGTTGATCTGTCTTAATTGATCCAAATCCATGTGCAGGCATACTTCGAAGATATTGCTGATTAGGTTCCAGATACTGCCATAAAGCCAGTTGTAATCTTTGTGCTGGCGGAGAGTATTGACTTCAGTTGGTTAAAAAGGAAAAAAAAGCAATACCTGTGAAGCACAGGAAAGCAAAATGCAATAAAACGAGGTATGCCTGTACTTTTACTGAATCCCTACAGTGTTATTTGCAGGGGGGAAAAACACTCTTTGCCCCAGAGGAACTTAATTTGAAAAGTTTGAGGACTTGCAGAAGACTTAAGTGCGAATCAAAGTCCCAGGAGGAAAAGGCAAGTTGGCTCATTAACAAGGGCTTTTTACAGTGTTGTACAGAATTAACAGGAATGAGAATCAAGTTGGCAGAGGAGGTGGGCTTACAAGAAGGGAGCCTAGGACTATGTGGATAAGTAATCTTTACTTATCTCTGAACATAGACCAAACAAGTCCTACCCAGAGCATTACGTAGAAAACAAGCTTCACAGAGTCTACAGCAGTCTTAGATGTCTGACCTGGCCTTCTGTGTCACAGGAAAGGAAACCGAATCCCAGAAAAGGGACAGGACTTGCCCCAAAGGAGTTAATGGTAGCATTCAAACCAGCCCCCGGGGCTTTTTAAAACAAGATTAGCAATCCTGTAAATTATCTGGTTGATGGGTTGGTATCTATTTAACTTTTAAGTACTTTTCTCAAAAAGTTAAGACATCTACAGTTTGTTTTTATCTCCTTGTTTCCATTGCTAAAGGACCTTGTCCTGAATGCAGCCAGAACTAAGTTCAGGATTACTGCCACTTAGAAGAAGATAACAAGCAAGCCAGAATTCATTGTCAAACTCAAGAAATTCCAGTGCTTTCTCTAAAGTACACACTGAGCCTAAGGACAAATATATATATATTGCAGGACAAACTTAAGGCTCATGAAACCAAATAGAAATTTGGAAAAGATGGGTGCCCAGCTTATCCCATTTTGTAAGATGCTAGCTCTACTTTAGCAATTATTTGACGTTTGCTGTACTCAAGGTACCTATAGGTAACTTGACGTAGATGAGAACCTTGGCCCGTGGGGGTGGTCTTGTCTATGTACCAATGTTCAGTGGTCACTGAGCCAGGCACTGTATTAGAAAAGGCTACACAGTTTCCTGCATGAAGCATGCAGAAGACATGCCCAGGTGAGCACAGTATAAAGTCACAGGTGAGTGGTAGGTATCCTAGAAAATAGTAGAGGTTCTCTCTGGGAGTGTGAGAGGCATGGGGAGTAGAATTTAGTAAAATGAGGGGAGAATAGTGTGGGGATGGAGATCAGGGTCTTAGCAGTGGATTGGTTGTCTGCCTGAAGACCCCCTCATACCCCCACTCTCTACCCCCTCCAGCCTGTTGAGTGCCTAAGGAAACCTTAGGCTCAGCACCTTCCCACCACTGCCCAAGACCTCTAGAAAGCAACTGAATTCTCTGCTACAGCTGGAGGCCTCAGAGTTTAGAAATCCCCTGGGTAAAGGCAGATTGCTGAATGGTGATCTTTGGGTACCGTGACAGTGACATAGATGAAAGGTGGCGTTGGGGCCCTGGAAATTAATGGGATACAATAGAACACTGGTATTGACTTGGAGTCAGGAGGTCTGTCCCAGTTTCACTCTGTTACTAAATGAAAACTTACTGATTGCAGTGTGCCCCGTCTGTTCTAAAGGCTTCATACCTGTTAACTGATGCAGCCGTCAAAACCACATTTGGAAGTCCGAACTATAATTATCCCTATTTTACAGGTGAGACAACTGAGGCACTGAGGTTAATGACATTGCTCAGTGTAAAACAGCTAAGCAAATGGCCAAGCCAGGTCCAAGCCCAGGTGTTCTAAATTGAGTCTTGAGTTCCTTAACAGCTGTGTTACACTCTTGGGACAGGTAGCTTAAGTTCTGGTTCTGTTTTTCTGGGTTGTTAAATAGGCATGATCATATTTTACACAGAAATGAATGGCTACTCTTTATTTTTAACTATATATTAATGAGTATTTGGCACCGCTGATCTGTATTGATGCCTTCCCTGTGTGTCTCAGCTGCCAGGGACCCTTTATCTCCTCCTGGTCTACTCTTGAATGTCTTGGGACAGCCATACTAACCTCTCCTGCTACTGACTACCTTCTGTATGCCTGGGGGATTTTAGATACCAGCCCCAGGAGATAGAAACAACCCTTACTTGAGAACTTTGATTAATTGGGGTTGCATTGGGTAGGGCTTTTTATAGTATGTAAACTCAGAGTTTAGCTTCCTAATAGAACATCAGTCTTTTCAACTCCAATTTGGCCTTTGATGTCCTGAGGGCCAGGAGCCCTGCTCAGTGACTCAAATTCTGGATACTTATCTCATTGTCTTTAATTTATATATTCTGTATGCCCTATACTAGAACTTTCCCTGTTCTTTCTCTTTTCCAAGCCTCTCCAGCTCACAATTCTCAGCTTGATTCATTCTACCCAATTATTGAGTTGCCTGCTGTGTGCTGGGTATACTGAGGGAAATCCCAGAGACTCGGTTTCATTCCACTGCGGGCACCCAGTCTAATGGAGGAGATGGTCACAGCACAACAGATGTTATTCCACTGCTGTCTGCGAGAAGTGCTCTAGGGGGAACAGATGCCAGGAATGTGCACTAAGTTTAGGGGAGAGAAGGATGAGTCTTAAGAGTAAATCAGAAGTGATCCTGTTAAGAGATAAGGCCTAGGTATGTGGCAAGGCCTACTGCGTGTGAAGAGAGAAATGAGCCAGGACTGCCGTGGGTCATTCCCCACTCTGCCTGGATGTTCAAATTTTAACAAGATCCCTGTAATGTTCAAATACTAATAGCTAGCCTTTCATAGTATTTTCATCTTCTCATTCAATTCTCTCCCCTTTAAGCTGGTGTTTTACACATGAGTAATTCATCAGGATCAAGTAACTTGCCTAGTTTCACACCAGTAAGGAGTCAGGCTCTAGATTCACCTCCAGACGTGCTTTCCAGTTTCCCTGTTCTTGATGTGCTGCCTCATGACTGTCAGACCGCTGCCAGTGGTGTCCAGACACATTAACATAATTCACACTCAGTGGTTGTCTGCTCTGGTGTCCAGGTACCGTGCAGGATATTCCTGCATTCCATTTAAGCCTTACAACAGCCCTGCAAGGAGATGTCTCTTCCCAGCTGATGGAAAATGAAGCAGATTCATAGTCTTAAGACATTTGCCCAGAGTCACATAACCATGTAGATGTTAGAGTGGGCATGGCATCGCCCTAGGCCTGACCGGCTCCTTGTCCTTTTTGCTAGACCTGCAAGTTCATGATGGGCCTTTTGGCCTCAGTAGGACAATGTGTTGCCCTGGCAGTCACTCTAAGGAATCACAGTGACATTTGACTAATCTTAGGAAGTACTTTGAACACACCCTGAGGTCTTGACGCTGGACCCAGCCACTTATAGTAATACAGCCCAAGGTCATTGAGACAGACTGGAGCTTGGTCTAGATGTTCATCTTTCCTTGAGAAAACATGCTAGATGGGTCCTTGTCTTCAGTAGCTTCTCAGGGCTTATCTTCAGCTGAGCCACTTAATTATATTAACTAATATTAACGGTCTTAGCTAATCAAAATCATAAATGTCTATAGTCAACAAAATCAAACTTAATTTCTTTAAATTTCTAATTCAACATATTTTTTTACTTCACATTAAACTTGCTCATGAAATGTTTTTGTTACATTTATTTAAATTTTGTCGAAGTATAACATGGCCCTTTAAAGCTTTCAAGTGACCATACTATAATTAACCATTTACTACTTTCAAACAATTAAGTTGTTTCAAGCTCTTTGTTTTTTCTGTGCTGTATGGAATACCAGTTCTGGGTGTTTGGGGTGTTTGGTATGCCTTTTTTGTTGCTGTTTGTGGTAGGGTCTTAGTATTCTCTGAGGCTAAATTGCTAGAGTGGGATTTTTATGTCAAATGGATTGAGCATTTTTAAGATGGGTGATACATATTGCTGAATTATCTCAGCACATTTAAGTGAAAAATCATAATTAATACTCTACTGAAAACTGAACCTGCGTATTGTGTGGTTGGACTATGGGCACTAGGGACTGGATGAGCATTAACGTCTTTGGGGGCATACCATACATAAGCGTGTGCTTAACAAGGAGCTGGGGTCAAAGTGGAAATAAAACATCTAGATGTTAAATTCTGCTGTCGGCACTAAGAGGCAATAATAGTGGAGCCTCACAGTTAAGAATCCAGGCTCTGGAGACTCTGAGGGACCTGCCCCTAACTAGCTGAAAAGCCATAGGCAAGTTATTTAATCTAAGCCTCATTTGCCTCACCTGTGAAAAGGGACATAATTATCTAAATGGCTAGAGGTTTGGAGGAAGAAAGGAGAATTGGCTAGAGTACTGTCTGAATTCTTCCAGTCCATCACAGGGGTCTGGTGATAAGTTACCAAGTTCTGCTGATTCTACACCTCCCAGACCTCTTTCTCCCATCCCTTTCTCACGCTCTTCCTTGCCAGCCCTTGTTTCTTTCACAACCTCCCTCCTTTTGAGTGTCTTGGCTACTAGTCTCCCGTCTCCAACTCCTCATGCCTCCAAAGGGAACATGTTTCATTCATTCTCAGACATGCTCTTTCACACGGTAACATCTCTGAAGTCAGAACTCAGCTTAGTCAGGGGCATATAATGGTGGTGTTAGCAGCATGTAGGTCTTACTTAAATGGTATGTCTTAAAATCAATGACTTAGATTCAACAAGCAGTATATTTTTCTAAAATAGAGCAAGAACTTGTTATTACTTCCCATTTCTTAGAGTTGAAGTTTAAATCCTTTTTGTCTGCCAGACACTTTCTCATGACCTCCAGCTTCATCTCCAGCCTGATTTGTACCCACCTCGTACTGCATCTCTTCTGTGATTACCCCAGATTACTTGTGTCCTTCACTGCAAGCTCACACCCCGCTGTGCTGCCTGCTCATTCTCTTCATCCTGGGAGACACAGCTCAAGGGCCACACTTGCAGGGATTCTTAGCCTGTCTGTCTCTCATCCTCACCACCTTTCCCTGCTCCTCAGGCAGAACTACACCCTATTCCTTGTCATCGTAATTGTAGTCACTCTGCTTTAATTACTGGAAACCTTTACAATATAAGGAACTCATCTCTGGTGTCTGAAAAGCACTGTGCTCTCACAAAATGTTTCACTGGAATTGACAGCATGGAAATATAACTTCTGGAAGAGGTTTGGGACTAGATATTTTGTATCCTTTTCTAGCAGGTTGCCTACCTGCCTTTCTACAGCTAATACTGACTTACCCTTAGGCTGAGCATGCTGACCTCAAGTTTCTGGATAGAGCAGGCCACATTTTAGGGAGACTTCAATACTTCTTATTCCCATAAATAATGAAATCTTTTTACTGAGACACCTGCTTGGTCCTCCCTGCCCATTTTCTCTGTCTCCTCATGAGCTGTGGCCTAGGATACGTTTTGAAACAGTTTATTTTGTGATCTCCTGGCTATTGGACTTGGGGGGGAAGGTAATAAAAGCTTCCTAAAGGTGGACTACCTCTGTTTAACCAAACTGCACCTTTTAGCCCTCTGTGACCTGGGAGATAGCATTGTCTGATTGAAGGACTTGGCTGTAGAGGGTCATGTTCTATCCAACCACGCAGGGCAGTGGTCTTGGGCAGCTAGCTCGCTTAACCTTTCTCTTAGTTTCCCCCCCTCTAAAACAGTGGCCAGCAAGGTGAGATAGCTTACATATAATGAGTCTTTAAAATAATGCCTGGACCCCAGTGGGCTCTCAAAGATTAACTTACCTCACATCTTTACTGCCTCCAAATAACACTCACTCTTCTCCCCCTCTGGGAAGCTAAAATTTTAACTCTCATCAATCATAAAAAATTTTCAGATTGTACCAAACAAGGGAATTGTAAATCTTATCGTATGTAAAGCTTGTCAGTTTAAATCATCGAACTGCAGATTTCATTTGGGGGATTCTGCTAGTCGCCGCATGTATCTGTACCACTAGTACTTCCTGAAACTGGGGAAATTTCCACAGGCTGGCCTCAGGGACCCACTGGGCCCACTGTGTGATGGATCCGAGCTAAAACTCCATTGACCACTGACCTCCAGAAGCCCCTACTCTGAATGGCAAACCACAGGGAGGTTTGGGGTCTCCGGGAATTAGTGTCGTTTAGAACTAGCATTTGGTAATTCCTAAAAACGTGACTCTTTTGCCTTCTCCAATTGAAAGTCACCTTGGTAGAGTATAAGACTGGGACCTTGGCCCCTCAGAAGAGGCATGTTACCTGGGAGTTGGCATTCATGCAGGGCCCAAAGGTACACATTCAAATGCACCTGCAGAAACTTGGGGAGGGGATGCTTTTTAGGTCGAAAGGTCACTCAAAAAAAAAAAAAACAGGTGGCCTGGTCTAGCTAGAACATGTGTTTTAGTTGGAATAGCCTGAGAAGTATAATGTGTGATCATCCACTTTCATTTTCTGATTTCAGTTTCGTCTTGCCTAACATGTGAGAGCTTCATTCTGTGGCCTGCAGCACCAGAATTACTGAAATCAGTGACGTCGTAGGACTCTGGTATAGGCCAGTGGGAATGATGATGTTAGTGATGGTCAGGATGTAATGCCCTCAAAATGTTACACTTGGCAAAAATGTCTTTCATGCCTATAACTTAACTCACAGTGCTATGTGCAGTCCGTAGGCATCATTATCATTTGCTAAGTACAAGACTGAGGCTTAGAGAAGTTCAGGGATTTGCCTAGAGTTCTAGGCATCTTTGCACCATATCTCAGTCTCTTGATATTTTCCTTTGAGCTTCGAAATCACCCAGTAAACCCATGGGCAGAACTGGGGTCTAAACCCAGACTTTTTGTCTTCTGGTCTGTCTTCTTCTATTCTTTACCCTGGCCCGCTTCTTAAGAGAAATGCCTCAAGTGCCATATTCCCTCTCTCCATCTTAGTGTGAGGTAACTGAGGGGCCCAGATAGGCAATCTGCCTGAAGGAAAGGACTGGAACACTAACATGCCTCTTATGTTTTTAGAGGGCAGCTGGGGATTCATGTATGAAAACATGCTGCAATTTCTCATGAAATAAGCCCAAGGCCCTTGCCTGTGTAAGGAAGTACTTTTTGTCTCTGGGACAAGTAACTGTGTTCCCTAGTTTTCCATTCTGTCATGCTCACTGATGCTGTGTCTGATTCTGAAAATGCTGCTTCCTGTCCAGTGCTTTCCTCTCAACAAACAGCCCCCTCCTGTAGCACCTCCTAAGTTTAGCTCACGTCCCCAGAACAAGCTCTTCAATTCTAGGTCCTATCTACCCTACCCACTCACTAACTTACAATATTTTTTACCCTTATTTCTTTCCCTGGATTCTCATAACCTGGACTTACATTGTAGTCTGTTTTGCAGACTTGTTTTCTTTTCACTTCAGTTGCCATAGTTCCCAACTTTGTATATAAAATAATCATCAGTCCCACCCTCTGATTTCCCTACTGTTTCAGTGAAAAGTTGCACTGTTTTCTGATGTGGCCTTTACAAAAGGGATTTGATAGTTTTTAATCATTTCCTTTCTGGCTCTACCACCAGCAGACATGTCTTGCTCCTCTGTTTATGGGTCTTTACTCTGGAGTCTAGATTGATTTGGAATTCAGATCACCATTCATTTGGTAGTGTTTTGAGATAAAGAGCCTCAGCCCACTAGAGCTGATGACCTAGAAAGAGGATTATTAGATGAGAAACAACTGATCTTTTTTAAAAAATGGAAAGAAACCCATCTGCCCTAAACTGGTTCTACCTATATTACTTTGACTGTGAGTAATAGAAACAAATTATATAATTGCAGGGGAAGTAAGGCCTGTCAGATCGTGGTCAGTACCCTAAGGTTTTTGCCTTGTCCATCTTCTTGTTTTAACCTAGAGTTCCCAAACCACTGGCCTGTGTGCTGTGGTAATTTCCGGGCCATTTGAGTTACTGGAGTGTCCCAGATCACCAGTTCTCTTTATATTAGAATTAATGATTGATAAAAGGAACCCTCCAGAAGAGGTCATATGAGGGAGGTGCAGCTCTCCTTTTGGTAGAGTGGAGACACAATAATGAGCATCAGAACTTGTCTTCAGGCCCTGGCTCAGTCATGATGATCCCTGTGACTACCCAGGGCAGGCACAGCCTCATCAGCTAGATAAGACATCTGTCTACTTATGCTTAGCTTCTTGGGCACTGGCAATCATCAGATAGCTTCACTTAAGGGCTTAGTGTGCCTTGAATTGCTTTGTGAAGAATACTGGGATTTGCTTGGGAGATGCCAATTACCCGCTTTCCTGGAATGTCAAAGACTATTGAAAAGGTAGAGCTGGAGTTTCGAGCCAGCACAACTTGATTCTACCTTATACATTTATTCCCAGTAGTTTTTCTGTTTATACCTCTGATTCATTTGTTCCTTTGTTCTGTTATTCATTCCATCTCTGTCTAGAATTCCCTTCTTGCTTCTCCCTGCTGAACTACTCCTTGTCCTTTATGTGACTTAAGTCCTGACCCTTCTGATTTCTTTAGATATAGCAATTCCTACCTGCCCTTTACTGTTCATAAAACGACCGTGATACAGATGAACAACTTACCTTTTAGTTATCTCCTTGAAACTAAACTCCATAGGGATGGGCGTACTCACTGTGCTAGGCTTAAGATGGGCTAAGAGAAGACACTAATGAATTGGAGTGTGTCTCTGGAATAAACAACATTAATGCAATTCTGGTTGCATTAACAAGAATCATTACACAAGTCAGGAAAGAAGAGAAGAAGGTCATTTGCCTAGCATGGAGTAACAGACACTTGACAATCTCTCATGCTTTACCTGTCTCATCAGCCATGGGAGGTATGGCTGGTATGATTCTGCCTGTTTGGATACAGTGATGGAATGCAATGGCTTTGTAGTCAAATGAATTTGAATCTCTTAACTCTTAAGTCTCTGTGAACCTCAGGTTCTTCATTTTACAACGTGGGACTGTTTCCTCTTACCTCCTTGGATGGTGATAAATATTAAGTTGAATGTCAAGTGCCAGTGCAGGCGCTTTGTGAGTGTACCCTTTTCTTTGCACGTGGCCATTTACAGGTGAAGAAGCAGAAATAGAAACTTGGAAAGGTGAACTAAGTTGCCTCCTGGCTATCCACCCAGTCAGCAATAAACCAGACTCATTACCCAGGCACTCTTAACCCTAAACCCAGGTGCTTGATGCCAGTCCCTGTAGCCGGTGTTGTACCACGTCTTGTCCCTTGACTCATCCTGTGTGAGTAGAGACAGACCGGCTTGTATAGAGTTGGCTTGTACCAATTGTTCTGGTCCTTTTCGATTGGAGCGATTGTCACCACTGTCACTCTTAACTTTAATACACTGCATTCCTGTAGTCTAAAGGTGGTATAAATGTGCCCATCTCACTCAAGCTCTTTCCGGTCTTCCTTTGATTTAGGAGAAAGGATCCTGGGTTATGCTGAGGAGCCCTGTTATCTCTGGTTTGTCATGGAGTTCTGTGAAGGTGGAGACCTGAATCAGTACGTCCTGTCTCGGAGGCCGGACCCAGCCACCAACAAAAGCTTCATGCTACAGCTCACGAGTGCCATTGCCTTCCTGCACAAAAACCACATCGTGCACAGGGACCTAAAGCCAGACAACATCCTTATCACTGAGCGGTCTGGCACCCCCATCCTCAAGGTGGCAGATTTTGGACTAAGCAAGGTCTGTGCTGGGCTGGCCCCCCGAGGCAAAGAGGGCAATCAAGACAACAAAAATGTGAATGTGAATAAATACTGGCTGTCCTCAGCCTGCGGCTCAGACTTCTACATGGCTCCTGAAGTCTGGGAGGGACACTACACAGCCAAGGCTGACATCTTTGCCCTGGGCATTATCATCTGGGCAATGATAGAAAGAATCACTTTCATTGACTCTGAGACCAAGAAGGAGCTCCTGGGGACCTATATCAAACAGGGGACTGAGATCGTCCCTGTTGGTGAGGCGCTGCTAGAAAACCCAAAGATGGAGTTGCACATCCCCCAAAAACGCAGGACTTCCATGTCTGAGGGGATCAAGCAGCTCTTGAAAGATATGTTAGCTGCTAACCCACAGGACCGGCCTGATGCCTTTGAACTTGAAACCAGAATGGACCAGGTCACATGTGCTGCTTAAAATTCAGGGCAAAGCATCTTGGGTGTTTTTAAACTTAGGTGAGTGTACTCTTTTGGTTGTGCATGCACTCTTCCTGGACTGGATGTTTCACTCTGGGCCCTGGGGCGGGCCCTGTAGTTGGGGGAAACACAGGGTTGAAGAGAACTAAGTGCTTGTTATCAAAGATGGCCCCCAAACCAAGTCTCCATGAAATACATGGGATTATTTGAGTACAAGTTGGAAAGTCTAAAGTTTTTTGAGTGGAGTTGCATTTGAGCTGAGTTTTTTAAGTTTTTTAGAACACTCTCATCAATTAATAAATGTTTACTATAGTAAATGTGCAAAAGAGGTGTGGTACAGACAGGTTTTTTTTCAGAGAATATGTGCCATCTCTCATTGTCTCCCTCCTACTCGCACATCCAGTTCTACGTAGTTTAGGTCTTGCTGTAGCTAAATACAGTTTGGTTTCCTGTTCTTCATTTAGCACTAAAGAGCATTTCCCCATGTCATACTTTGAAAGTGTGGCTTTCAACAATTGACATTTCATTATGTAACGGCTACACCATAATGTAGCCATTTTCCTACTTTAGATATTGGAAGATCCATTTGTAGATATTATAAAGAGTGCATGAGTGAATTTCTTATCTGGAAGTCTTCCCTTGTTTAACAGATTTATCATGTACAGTGCTAGGCTCTGGGCTGACAGTGGTAAGCAAAATCAGAAACTCGCCCCATCCTCATGAATTCTGTAGTTTAGTCAGGGAGAGAAACAATTAGTCTTTATCATAGTTACTTTAAGACAAGGTATTAAGGGAAACTTAATACCGTTCAGGAGATGGTGCCCAGAGGCAAAAGTAGGTAGGGAATTGGGTCAAAGGGGAGCATTCCAGGTAGAAGGACTGGCCTCTGCAAAGGACCTGAAGCCAGAGGGACCCTAGAGCATTTGAGAGGCTCTACCAGTTTGAGTTAGTGAAGAATGTAGACGTGTAATCAGGAAACACAGTGAACTACCAGCAGAGTGTGGACAGAGCTGAGGTAGGAAATCCAAAGTGTACCAGGAACAGCAGGTTCAACTGGACCAGAGACTGAAGTGTGAGCAAGAGAAATACGATGAGAAATTAGGTGAAACCTAGGACCCTGGAGTTTGACATTGGCTTAACAGGCTTGGAGCCATCTGCAGACCAGAGCGGAACAATATGGCATTAAGAATTTAAGCAAGTGCAGGTTGAATTGAATAAAAGACTGGAGACTGGGAGACCACTTGGATTCATTATTTTATTCACACTAGTAACGGGTGTTGTTCAACTTGAAATTGAGTAGCACTGAGGACAGAGGAATGCCTTGATCTTCAGGGCAGAGAATTGGCAAGACAACTGGCCAGAAAGTAGAAGAGAGTCGTAGATATGGGAGGTTAATGGGAGTAGACACAAATGCCAGCTAGTATATTGGTCAGATTTGAATTCTTTTGCTTGTTTTGTGGGAAGGGAAAAGAAAAGAACATTGACCACCATATTTGCTTGGTATTTTCACATGTATCATTTTGTTTCACTTTTGCATCCCTGTAAAGGGTTAAGTTGCTTACCCAATATCCTACTAATTTAAGGGCAGGTATCTTATTCATGCCCCGCCCTTTTTTCTTGACATCAGTATGGCAAGCTGGAAGTAAGGTAGGTACTCTTATTGCTGAAGCTTTGAAATGAGGTAATGGGGGATGGTGCTGATCTCAATGGCCACAAACAAGGAGGGAGCCTCAGCACATCGGGCACAAGGCCCTCCATCACCTGGGTGGGTTCTTAGTTCCCACCTTTCTTTTCGTCACCCTCAGAATTTTAGTTGGAGTTGGTTAAACCTGGTTATGGATTACAGTGTTCACGGTGAATTTATTTCTAGTGAGTTAGTAAATGTAATCCTTCCATTCCATAAACATTGATTGAGTACCTTCCAGGTGCCAGATCATTTTGTCCTGCTGCTCAACTAGTAAGAGAATAGGGTTTCCTAAAGCTAGGTTTGGCTAATAAAACATAGAGCCCCAAAAGGGTTGGCTAGACAGTGTTTTAACTGTATTTTATGCTGTCACTTCCTATTTCCATCTCATCTTTTCCACTTTTAAAAAACCTCTTAGAATTCAGGTTTGCTCTAGGGTAGGAAGAAGGTTGTCATTGAAAGAGGGACCTGAATTTGGGTTAGGATTATGGAGTTGTCACAACTAATTGAGATCACAGCTTGCATTTGGACATTCACAATTAGGATTTGTGCCATTTTGTAAGGCAAAGTTTTAGTGAAGTAAATGATCCTGCAGGTAGGAGGACTAGATGACCTTGAGATGAGAAAAGGTTAGGAACATAGTTACTGAAAAATGTCCCAGGCCCTGACAGGCATCAAAGACAATACAGTACTTGGTCTTTTGCTGCCTATTTGACCGTAGCCTATCCTGCCCTGTCCTAAGTGCTGGGCACTTAGAATTATGGGCCTGGGTCCAGGTCTGTGTTGTCAGGAGCTGAGCCACATGTCAGAACAGTTTCAAATCGTCTTTATGTGTGAGCTCTCTGCCTAGTTAGAGAATCAGAGGCTTGGACTGGGAGATATTGAGTCCAGACACCCTTCCCTCCCACCAGGCTTTCTAGATGGAGATGCTGATTCCATATATTCATTCAACATATTTATTGGGAAATTATTTGTCAGGGACTATTTCAGACACACAAGGGACATTAATGAACAGTTGCGGAGACATTTTATTAGGGAGGCAGACAACCTTAGGCAATATGTTAGTGCTATGTGGTGCAGTGTAGAGCAAGATAAGGGAGATCAGTGTTGGGAGGTTGGGGTGGTGGAGGTGGAGGTGTACTTTTAAGTGGAAGAGATCAGGGTGGGTCTCCTTGAGACAGTGACATTTGAGCAAAGCTTATAAAGAGCTGGAGTGAGTCATGAAGATTTCTGGAGAAAGCATCCCAGTCAGAGGGAACAGCCAGCTTGAAGGCGTGAAGGCTATGTAAAGTGAGCAGGGATGAGAGGTAACTAGGAGTCAACTAGAGTAGGCCTTACAGGCCATTGTAAGGATTTGGGCTTTTATTCTTGGGTAAGGTGGAAAGCCATTGGTATGTGACCTTTTGAAAGGGTCACTGTGACTTCTGTGCTGAAACTAAATTACAGGGGCCAAGTGAGAGGATCAAATGGGGAAGCTACTGTAATAACCCAGGTGAGAGAAAATAGTGGCTTTGAACAGTGGAGATTGGATTTGGGGTGAATTTTGAAGTCAGCCAAAGAGATATTCTGCTGGATTGACTGTACGGTATAAGAGAAAGAATTAAGGATAACTCCAAGGTTTTGGCCTTGGAAGCCGTTGGAAGGAATGGGTTAAGCTAGGGTTTAGTTATTTGAAAGTTTAGAATGTCGTTTAGAATGGGCAGTTGGATGAGTCTGGAGTTCAACGGAGAGATCTGGTCTAGAGATACAAATTTAGAGGTGGCCAAGGTGCTGCCATGGGTATAGAGAAGATTTCAAAGAACAGTTGAGGACTGGGCCATCCAGCATTGATTGAGGGTGGGGAGACGGAAAGGAATCCAAGGTTGGAGACCTTGGCATGGTATCCTTGAAGCCAAATGCAAGAAAGACCTCAGGAGGAAGAAGTAATCAGCTCTGAGGTATATGCCATGACATTTCTCAGTAAGGATCAAGAAATGAGGGTTGACCATTGGATTTAGCAACTGGGAAGTCTTTCGTGCTCGTGAGCAATTTGGTGGCACGTAATGGGGGGAAAACCCTTAACTAGAGTAGAGCTGAGAAGGAATGAAAGAATTGGAAACAGAGAACAGACCAATGATTCGTGGTTTTTGGCCTGAAGACCCTGTTACACTCCGGAAGCCAAGGACTCGAGCGAGCTTTTGTTTTAGGTTTTACTTATGAATATTTGCAGCATTAGAAATTAAAACTAAGAAATATTTTAAATATTCCTTTCAGATGAACAAATAATTGGTTACATGTTAACATAAGCATCATAATTATGAAAAATAACTATTTTCAGAAACCTATTTAGTGGGTAGAATGAATGGCACGTTTTGTTTTTTTGTAGATCTCTTTAATATCTGCCTTAGTAGTCAGCCAGATTCTCATATTTGCTTCTACATTATAACCTGGTGCTATGGAACTCTGGGAAAACTCCACTGCGCACTTAGAATGAAAGTGAAAAGGGTAAATAATGTCCTAGTGTTACGAAAAGGTGTGGCTTCATGGACTCCCAAACTCCAAACCACACTTTGAGATCCAGTGGTATAGATGACTGTTCCTAAGGAATTTTCTTGGGAAGGAAAGCTGAGAAGTAGGGGGCAGCTGCAGACTTAGAAGGAAGGGAGTTTATTCAAGGTCTCAAACGAAGGGACAGCTTGTGTGTCCTGATTCCTAGCCAGTGCATCTACCTAGTAGGTATGTTGTCGTGGCTCTAAATATGGCTGCACATGGGAAACACACTTGTCCCCGGCACCAGCGTGGTAGATAACTAGGTTTGGAGATTTCAGAGTAATGTTTAAATCAGGGCTAAATGGGTTTAATGTCTTGTAACAATGAATGGAAAAGCACATGGGGTTCCTCTAAAAGCAGTGTTGCCGAGTGGGCTGTCTAGGATTGAGTCCCGTTTCTGTGGTTTACTGGCTATGTGACCTCAGGCAAGCTATTTTACCTCTCTGCGTTTTATTACCCATAGAACAGAGTGGATCGTATTTATCTTATTCAGTTTTATTATCCGTAAAATGGAGTAGATCATATTTATCTTACTGAGGTTGTAGGTTATTGCAAGAGGTTGCAAAAAGTGCCCAATATAAACTGTCTAAGTGAAATGTTAAATGGTAGAATTTTAGATACACACTTTGGCTTGAGGTATTATCCTTTTTTTCTGAAAACAGTGGTCTTTAGTAGTGGCCTTGCTTCTGGTGATTACCAAATAGCTTTTTTTAAACAAAGCTATACTCACAGCAACTCTGTCCAATTACTTGTCCCAGAAAAATTATCTATTTTTAAAGATTACTCGATTGATTCTATCTTGCCCTAAGTTTTGTCACTTTTTGAAGATATTTAATAATCCCTAATGGTTTCTGCCAGCCAGCCACAAGACTTACCCAAAGTGGGAAGCCAGCCAAACTGATGTTCCAGGTGCCACCGCCCACATGTTACCAAAGAGGGTGTTGTGGGATGAGGGAATCTGCATTCATGGCCAAGTTTACTGTCTAATACACAAACCTCGGTTACTAAGGCCTTTTGAAGCCAGGGCCCTTGAATGACGTTTATTTGGAGCAGACAGCTCAAGCCTGGTGAAGGAAATCAGATGTTGGTGTGACCTGAGGGGTCACAGAAAGTATTCTTTCCTTCATATGCAATTTTGGTAGCTGCCAAACACCGAAGAAGTAAAGCCTAATTTCTTCTTAAAGTAATAAATAGTATCTTGATCCTTGGCCTGGAGTCTAAAGATGTGGCTCTGGTCTAACAAGCTGGGTGACCTGGGTTGTCCTCTTGACCTGGGCTTTGGATTTTGTTTCTGTTTTACAAGATCTGATTTACCCACGCTCTGGTTGGGTCCCTAATGGTATTCTGGGGATTCACAAGCTTTTCAGCTCATCTAACAGGCAGTAGCACGTTTGCTCACATTGAAGCTGTAGAAGCCAATTTGGCTGGAATTATACCCCAAACTGTCATAGTATAGGTGTCAAGTTAATCAGAAGTGATACTAAAATCTAAAAGTAGAAAAGAAATGCTTAACTAATGTGGTTTGTTTTAAACAGCAAGTCTTCAAAACACAGTCCCTCGGGGGTAGATGTAAAAGGGAGTTTAGGTGAAAAATTGGGAATCCAGAATTAGATAGGTCTTCAGGTCCTTTTTCTGTTGAGTGTGACTTCCTGGCCCAGCTGTCAGGATGACCATGAACTAACCCAGAAGCACCTAAGATGTGTCCTTCCCTCACAAGACAGCCCTCCCTAGAAGTGGCAAGATGAGATTTAGCCTTAGGCTACGAAACCTCCAACTGGACCTTCACCTTGTGAGTGTGGCAGGGTAAGGGGTTAGGCTTGGAAGGAGGGTGACAGTGCATAAGATGACCAAAGTTGATAATGAATGGTCATTCCTGGGCTGCTAAGTGCTTTATGACCATTATTTCATTCACTACTTTTTGAGTAACTTCCTGAAGGTCACAGCTAATAAAGGACAAAGCTCAGATCTGAACCCAGCTCTAAGCCCATGGCTACCATGGCATATTACCTCACTGAATCATCTTTAAACAATTCAACAAACTGAGCACCAAGTAGATTGAATTTCCTGCTCTCCCAGCACCATGTGTTCTGAGACAAGTAACACAGATGTTGAGACATTGGCACGAGTAGGTTTCTAATCGGGAGGTCATTTCTTCTACTCTGAAAAAGCTCAGTGTGCTGGTGAACAGCTAGAGAGGCCAAAGGAAAGTGTAAGCAAGGAAGGCTTCATGAAGAAGGCATAAGTGCTGAAAGGACCAAGGTCAGAGGGTCGAGTCTTACAATCCAGAGGCTTGTCCCACTTAGTCTCTGGTGGAGCCTTGAACTGCCTAAAGAGAGGGTAGGTGGAGGGGAGCACCACCCTTAACCTGAAGTGGATGATTAGGTCCCTGAAGAATAGGTGTTTTACTTAAAGTAGAGAGATCATTGGGAGGGGAGTGAATTTAGCCAGTGATTACTACTACCTCTTTGACTCATGCAGACCTAGAACCTCCTAGCCTCTTTTGAGTCCTTGTTTGTAAAATGGAAATCCTGCCTTGCCTTATTGTCTCACTAGATTTCCTAGAGCTGTTCATGAGCGGAGGGGTTATGAGTAAACATCCAGAGGGTTTGCGTCTCCTTTCTCCTGGAACTGAGAACTCAGCCTTCACTGTGAAGACCTGGGAGCCCTAGGAATTAGCATACACCTGCGGCCTGGTCTGTCCACTGGTGTTTTCAGGGAGTTCCCTCGGGTGGAAAGGCTAATGTTTGTAAAGCTGGTCAGTTACCCCAGGCTGCTTTTGTCCCTGTTGTTACCATCCCTTGTCTGCTCCTGCGGCATCAGTGGAAGGGGAGGGAGGAAGCTGAGCTGCGAGCTCTCTGTTATGTAATGGGCCTTGTGACCCCCAGGGATAATCTGTCCCTTAAAGCTCTGCAGGACATCAAAGGATCTGTGAAGGGACAAGTCTGCCCCAGGGCTGTTGCTGGTCACATTCTCTAGCTCCTTGGCTCCTCTTGGCCTCCCTTTCAGCAAATCAAAATAACTCTTGTAATCATCCAGCTGTGGGCAAAGCTGCCTGATGGTTGGGGTCTTTCCAACTCCCATTTCCTCTTACCCCAGGGACACAGATAACCCTCACCAACAGTAACAGCTCCTGGTTATAAAAACCTGCTTTGAGGGGCCCCTGACTTGTGCAGGGCAAAGACTGCTCTTATAGCTCTGGCCTGAATTAAGTACTTTCCATATAGTACTATCATGCAACATCTGCGTAACCGTTGAGTTATCTGCCATCATTCTGCAGATTGAGGACGCTGGGAATCACTTTCCTAGGATTTTGAGAGTCAGGATTTGAGAGTCGGGATTTGAAACAAGGTACCTGACTGGAAATTCCACTGTTCCATTCTGCCTCCTACACCTTCTTTAAAAGTCTTCAGTCGGTTTATATTTTGAGGCAGAGGGTGGTTCCCCTCCAAATAGCACTATACACGTGACGCCTTAGGTATTAGTGGGCAATGCTGCCTGGGGGTGTCCTTTAGCGTCTGACAGCAGACCTGAGCATTGGTATCCTGCAGTAGGCCTACTATCTGCTCTTCCAGGTGAGGTCACCTGTGAGTGGTACTCTTGTGTCACACCCATACAGCATCGAACATAGGCAAGTGAGGAGTGGCTGGGATAACCAAGGATTGGGCAACAGTAGGCAGAAGCCACATAAGCAGGCAGACATCAAAATATTCAAACGATTGGAAAGTGGGAGAGCCAAAACATACCCCTACGTCATGGCATCAAGGAAAGCATTGGCACAGAGGGAGTGCTGACAGAACAGTCTGAGGCACTCTGTCATCTCTCCTCCCCAGTACCTTGGCAAAAGGCAGTTCCAAGTGAACTTAAGTTGAGCATCTGAGGTTGATGAGGACCCAGAGCAAAATGGTAGGGGTTGCTGGGCTTCTCCCGACAACCCTAGCTCATTTGTTGGATCTTGACTGAAGCAGGGGGTTTCATCTTTGTGCCTGTAATGGTGTTTGTTGGCTGCCTGCAGTCCTGTGGAAGAATTCTGGAGCCAAGGTGGATTTGGTGAGCAAGGGCCCTCCTGGTATATGGCAGGCACTTGCCCAGTAGTGTGTTAATAGCACAAAGACCCTGTCTTCTAGGACCTCAGCTTAGCAGTAGAGATGAGATATGGATACTTCATTGTGGTAGGTGGGAGAGAGTAGAGGGAAAGCTTCCTGGGGGAGGTGGTGCTTTGGGCTGGTTCTTAAAGGTAGGTTTAAGGGTACCTTGTCAGCCAGGTGATGAGTGAGGAGGTCACATCTCAGTTTGTCAGAAACTCTCCTTGGCATGCTGAGACTTTGCGGGGTACAGGACTCAGCTGACGACAGGAAAGGGTATTGTTCTAGTAGTGAAAGTCTCAGCCCGAGATGCATTCTAGGCTCAGGACCTAGGGAGACTGCCCAAGGTTCATTCTTGATAAACTAGGGCAGCAGCCAACAAGCTCCCAGCCCCTCGTTTCATTTCCACTAGCAAGTCCTCAGTGGTATTACAGAATGAGAGCAAATGGAGACCTCCTGCAGCATTTCTACGATTCAGAGGCATGGCAGACCTTAAAACTGCCAGCCAAGTTTAAAACACATCAATACCGTAAAATACTGCAATGAATTTGCCAACTTAAAGGAATTTTACTTTCTGTTAGAGGTACCAGGGGAAAGCTATAACTCAGTCTGCATCATACACAGGTCAGAATTCTGTATTTTGTTTCTTTGTAAAAGAAAGCGATGTCCAGGGACTCAGGAAGAATGGATTAGAGCTATCCAGACACCGTAGGGTATAGTGAAGAAGATGAAAATGCTTCTCTTTCCCCCATGGCAAAAAGAGCTGGATGTGGGGCCTGGGCATTTATTATAAATGGTGATCTGGATTTTTTGTAATTCCAAGGCATGGTACTCTCACAGGAATGGAAGGCAGATTGGCTTTGGTATTTCATGTTGGATTTTAGCATTAACCATCTGCTCCAGTGGGAAAGTCACAAAGATGATGTGAGCCAGTTGACTCATTCTGCATTTACTTCCATCCTTTTGGGAAAAGGAAACCCTAAAATATCATGTACAGCACCCTCTTGTTTTTTCCTTTCTGCTTTTTTCAGACATGTCTAAGACATGTCCTCCCAGAAGGTTCCAGTCTAGAGCAGATCTAAGGCATGGACTGAAGTGTGGTGCTGTCAGATCTTGGCAGAATGCATGAGCCTTTCCAGCACAGCCCAGCCTTGTACCAGACACAAGAGAACTGAAAGTCGCAAGTAAAGACTCATTTGTTGTTAGTAACCAGAGTGCATGCTTGGATTTGTTGAATGTTTGGAAGGAACCCTTGGTTTGCATGGGGCAGCAGAAACGAGCATGAGTCTACCACACCCCAGACAAAAAACGGGGGACTTTTACCTTAAAAAAATTACTTGGGAGTTTAGGCCAGTTGCCTAAACTGAAATGCAGATGTCACCACCAATGTGATTCAGAGATCCTCCTCCCTTGCCAGCCCGGAGCATCTCAGGGCATGAGTACCAACCAGGTGTCGCACAGAGACCTTTTGGAGAGCAGTCACTGCAGCCCCGTGGTTTCTGCTTAAAAGTCAAGCATCTGTCCTGTGAACTTGATATCAACAAGCTGTCGCCATGCTCCTCCTCACTAGCCCCCTCTGCAACACACAGTGTCAGTAACCTAGCACCAGTGGTTCTCAAAGTGTGGTCCCCAGACTGATAGCATCCCCTGGGAACTTGTTGGAAATGCATATTTCTGGCCCCACCTCAGACCTACAGAACTGGAAACCGGGCGGGCATGAGGAACTGTTCAACAAGCCTCTGGTGATGCTGCTACGGACACTGGTCTGAGGACTGGTAAAGCGGGTAAAGGCACCATCTGCCACCTTATCTGTTGAACACACAGCCCACTGCCTTGCCTCTTACCCCTTTGCCCTCAAAGAGCTAGGAGGGCCTGCCAGGTTCCAACCCAGGCTCTACCTTCTGTAATTACTCAGCATTGGGACTTTGGGTGGGTCTTGGTTTCCTCATCCAGAAAATCAGGGTACCTAAAGGAGCACTCTGGCCCCTGACCCCTACTTCCTCATCCCTGGCATGTTCACAGTACCTCGGTTGATGTGGTTCTAGGAATGGGGACTCCTGGCTCTTGCCTAGTTCTTCTCTTAGTGCATGTGTCTTGAGGATGAGGCGAGCCCTTGTGGCCACTGGCTCTTAGAAAAAGGAGAAAAGCAATTAAACTTGTCCATGGACATCCCTGGTCCTGGGACAGTGGGCTTCTGAGTGACAGCAGCAGTGAGCGTCTTCGGATGCTCTCAGGCGAATACCATCAGGGGAATTGCAGGTCCCTGCTAGGTCTTTATGGTAGGACAGGAGATCATCCTTAGAGAAAGGGTAGTTTGCAAGGCAGCGGGGAATAGGGAATAAGGAAGCAATGAGATGCACGGTAGGGCTGAAGTCTCCACGTGGGGTCTTAGACATGGCTTTGAACTTGACTAGAAAACTTCGTTTGTTCGTTTCAGTGGCCTACATTGAGCCATGAGGTGAAGGTAGCCCCCAACCTTAGTCCATGTTAACCTTAGGTATCTCTGAGCCTTAGAGTCCTCATCGATCAAATCGGGTTTCTAACACTTACCCACGGGTTTTTTCTGAGGAATCAGTGGAACATGTCAAGCTAGCCTGAGCATGCAGTGGGTACTCCACGGCTGTTGAGTCCTGCTGTCCTTTCATACAAGTTCTTGGCCATACTGGTAACAGAACTAGAAATGGTATTTTAACATGTGCAGATTTGTGTACTTTCCACCTCATTCCCCCCACACACACCCCACAGGGGCCCATACATTTTGTCGATTGCCTGTGTATATTCCAGGCACTATGGTCAGTGCTTCTAGAACATCAGTGAAACACCAGACATGAGCCTCACCCTTGAGGCACTTGTATCTCAATTCATATGTCATACAGGAAAACTTCAGATACAGTTTCAGGTGTGTATGGATGAAGGAAATAAAAAATAGGAGACTTACCCGAGACGGTCAGAGAAAGTCTTTCTGAGGAGGCCACACAAACTGAGCCCTGAAGGATGAGGCATCTGCCCAGCAAGGAACTGGCGGGACTGAGGTAGACAGGAGCCCGATCGCGCCAGACTTTGTCAATCACGATAGATCTTTGAACTGTGGCTTTGCCTAGCCAGTTGACATGTTGGCAAGATCACTCTAGCTCTGTGACCAGTAGGATTGAAGAGAAGCAAGCACGGAAGCAGGGAGCCCAGTTAGGAAGCTGCAGTTTTCCAGATTGGGGTGGCTGGTAACAACAGGTGGCGAGGGGTAAATTCAGGGGGTGTCCTGGAGCTTTCTAAAGGGCCTCCAGGTAGACTGAATTAGGGGTGGCTCAAGGATAACTCCATCATCTGGCTTGAGTCCCTGGGCAGTGGGGCAGAGCCATGTAAGAGACAGTGAACACGGCAGGGGATACGGATTTAAGGGGGTGAGGAGTACACGGATGTATCTTGGTTGTAGGATATAAACCCATCCTGTCTCTAGGTTATTTGTAAGTCACAAGTGATTGAATCTTTTAGGAAGACTGTCGAGTCCAGAATTTGGGGCTGAACATAGGGTCCTATGTACCTTCGTGGGCACAGAGTGGCCTTAGAGCCAGGGCTGTGTTTGCAGCCTTCAGTTGATAGCTGAGTCTCGCTGTGTTTCGTTCTTTGTAATCAGCGTCTCATTAGGTGACTGATGTGTCTAGCTCTTGTCTTAATTTGCATATGCAGTCTGCTATAATTATGTCTCAAGAACATAGCATTTATTGTTTTGGTATTTACTTTTGCTTTTTAGAGCTGAAAACCCGTGTAGTGTCCCGTCACATGGACAGGCTGGCGTTTCTGCCAAAGAGCTTTCTCGCACTGGCATATTTCGCTATTTGTTTTTTGGGTTTTTTGTTTTTAATGGTTATGTAACATCAGGGCCATGATTGCTGGCTATGAAATTGATTTTGAGAGCCACTTTAATTTGCAAATTGGGAAATACTTTCTATTTTAGGTTAGGGTAAAGGAGCACAGGGGAAGGAGGTGGAGGGAGAAGACCTGGTCTCGGTTGCCTTCAGATTTCTAAGTGCAAGTACCAGGAGCACAGGGGTGGCCCTCCGGCCATAGCTTGACATCCAGCTAGTGGAGTCAGTTCTTCAGCTATCCTTTCAGACCTCGGTTTGAATTCTGTCTACATAGGGCGTTAGGTGGTACCTGCCTGTTCACTGCATCTCTTTTCCTGGAACCCAGAAAAGTCTAGGTCTTTTTTGCACTGATTTAGCAGATGCTTACTGAGAGCTTCCGCAGCCTGCTATTAATCTTGTATTCGCTCTTACTTGCTTCTGGATAGGAACAAGCCTGGTGTAGCCTGGATTCTTTATCATCATAAGACACTTAGGGGTGGGGGAACTCCTTTTCTCTCTCACCTGAAGCTACTGAGCACATGCTGTTTGCCAGACTTCATACCTTCCACCCTGTTTGTTATTTTGTTAAATCCTCATGTGTGTCCTGGGTATGGTGTGTCTCCCTACTCCCACTCCAGATAGGCAGTGATTTGCCCCATTTGCCGTGTGGCTAGGACTCTGGTGCCAAGATCTTTTCCATGAGCTTCCAAGAACAGGTCACATTAGCAAGCCTAGTAGCTTATGTAGTGGCCCTGGACTGTCTCGGTGATACTAGGGGAGAGTGTGTGCTCTTTGTTGAATAAGTAAGTAATGGCAACATGTAGGACATGTGGCTTACGATGACCCGTGACGAAAAGAGAGCAGATGAGGAGATTCTGTAAGCAGAGACACAGCGTGAGCGAAGGCAGACACTGGGACTTCGTGGGAATCGCAGATCTTTGGGTTGGTTCTCACAGAGGCCCAAGTGGGAGAGCACCATTGCACTAAGTTGCCAAGAGCCTGGAATGTCAGCCTAAGGAGGTGAACTTCATCCTGTTGAAATGGTGAGGATGGCTGGGTGAGGGTGTTCAAGGCTGTGTTCTGACAGATGAGTCAGTCACAATGGAGACAGATAGCCCCCTAGGGGAGGGAGATGAGATGCCGCACCTCACAGTGCCAGTCTTCAGGAGCTGTGAGACTGCACAGCCACCTTCCTGAGCATGTGAAGTGAGAAAAGGCAGCCGGCGTGGGCGAGTAGAAACCCTGTGCTTCCATGTTGGTGCAGAGACAGTAAGAGTCTTGCTTCTGAATCTGATATGCTGAGAACCCTAGGTTTGAATCACAGCTCTACCACTTACGAGCTGGGTGACTTTGGGCCAGCCACCTAACTTTTGGGGGCCCCATCTCCTTGTCTGTTAAATGATGTTCACTGTACACTGTTGTGAAGACTCAAGGTACAAGAATTACAAAGGCTCCAGTGCTCCTAGTATACAGTACGAGTTCAGCAATGGTGACTCTGTCCTGTTTGTTTTTGCCAAACCCTTGTAAGCTAACCCTTCGTTTTCACTTCATTTCTCATGAACAATTTGTCGTGCCCTTTTCCCTAAGAGAACTCCAAACCCCTTAGCAGTGCCCCCAGTGAGTTTCCCTTGGCAAAGGGCCCTCAGGCTGGTCACTGTAACCATATGGTCTCCTTTTGCCCAGACCACTCTGGGCATGACCTCATTTGAGTCTTTTATAACCACAAATTGTCCTGGCCCCATATGGAAGAGCGACCTCTCTCTCCCCCCTTTAGTTATAACTGCACCTTAGACATCTGCCTTCTGGCAAAGGGCCCATATGGAGAACCCACTCGGGAGCCCAGCGGCTCCCCTGAGCCATTTCTCCTGCTAATCACAGTAGCCACAGCTGAACCTCAGTCTCTGGGGGCCAGTTGAGGCGGTTGGCGGCTTTCATTTTATCCCCATACTTAATAAGTTGAAGAAGAGGATTAGTTAAGGTATCCCCATAGTCTACTGCTAATTACTAAGGCTGCTAAGAGAGACAAAAAGTTCCCCCTTAGTTTGTTTTGAGTGAGTGCCGCCCAGTAGCTGTTTACCAGCTACGGGGCTTTAGAGGAAATCACCAACCCTGGTCCCCTAAGGGCTGCCGTGTGTGACTTCCCAAATCTTAGCTCTTGCCCAGTGATTCTTGTTCTTGTGCATTTGGCAGCCTTATGAACACTAGGATTTTTGGCAGTACGCTCCAAGTATTGAAAAGTTTAAAACAATATGAAGCAAGTTAGCGTGGTGACAACATGATCACTGCTGTAATGTGACCAAGCCTCCGTGTGTGAGACCTTCCGCAACGACTGCTTGTCGCAGTTCACGTGGAGCCTGTCACTGCCCGGACTACACTGTCGCACGTGCTTGAGGTACAGCTGACGTTAAGCTCTGCTAGTTCTCTCTCTCTCAGTAAGCCAGCCCCTGCTACCGCTGGGCCTGCAGCTGCTGCTGCAAGGGTGTGTGTCCTCACTGTGGTAAGTGCACCAAGCCCAGCGGACATGGCATAGAGCCCGCCGCCTCAGTGGCATTCGTCTGCTTTGAGGGAATCTCAGTCTACTCGGCCTGCAGCTGGAGGGACCTCACCATCCCACTGTTGAGGGCTCTGGTGCAGTGAGCTGAAGTCGGCCTCCCCTCACCACCCTGACCCCACGGGTGGTACCCCCACCTTAGCTTGGGACAGCCCCACATAGCACTCCTGTGCTGCTTTCTGGTTGGAGTTTTGCTTTAACAGTTAAGGAGCCTAAAAAGGTCCTCTTGGTTCTCAGTATTCCTTGTGTTACGGATCCTTCTCAGAATCTGAATGTTGAGTATGTTGTAGAAAAATGCACGTGATTTGCACACTGTGGGACTTCATGTGCCTTCAGGGGGGTTGTAGAACCTGTTGCATCCTTGGAGTTAGAAGGACCCGAGGTTGAGAACCCCTGTCCTGGTCCTAAGCCTCTCATGGGCACGTGAAGAAATGATGTCCCCAGGGAGAGCTAGAGGAAACCAGAAGCCAGGTTTCCCACCTCTGCTCACCACCAGGTGAGATCACTTATCATTTTTCTGCATTTTACTTAAGCATCTCCTAATAGGTTGCCACCCAGGGGCATATCCCTACCCTTGTATTTGTACTGTCACAGCCTGGGCAACAGTCCATCTTTCTGCGAGTTCACACCTAAGTAGGTGAAGAGGACGGAGAAGATGGGAGGGGTGGCTTCTTGGGTAGACCTCTAGCTGCCCAAGGGCTGGTGCCCATTTCCTCATAGGACTGTCCTCCCCCCGCCACACCTAGCAGCACCCCAGCCAGGTCTCCACCACCACCTCTTGAGCCACTTATCAGCTAAGGAGAGGTGTTGGGGGCATTTTTGCCATGTTAGAGGTGGCCGAGCCTGGAAGGAGGCCACCACAGTGGGTCTGGGGAAGTCCACAGAGTTGAGGCCAAACCCAGGTCTTCCAGTCCTAACTGCCCTTCTCATTAACCTCTTATTCTGCCTGACAGAGACTCAGGGATTTACTATGAAGCCAGGCCAGCTCCAACTGGCCACACCTGCGTTTTCGAGCTCCTTCTCCAGAGTAAACTGACTGCATTTGCGGACAGTGGGCTATCTCCTTCCCCTCCATGGCGGGCCTCCTGGTTCTTTAACTGGTAGGCAGTGTCTGGCAAGAAAATCTTTCACCCCTAGATGCCTCACTTCTCCTGCCCAGCTCCACAGGTGTGGGGAGGGGAGTGGCACAGTTTAGCATGGGAGAAAAAGAACAGGTGAAATCCCAGCTTCTCCATTCCCAGCTGCTGGAACCTGGAGAAGCAGCCTGGCCCTCTCTTGCCCTGACTGGATGGGATGTTCAGTGGGGACTCAACCAGAGGCAGGGATCTTTAGAACTATATTTTTACATTAAAACCCTGTTACGTGGAATGAATTATTTGGTGAAGTCTGTAAATTAATTTTTGATTGCCATGTGCTAGCTCCCAGTTTCTATCGATCACCTAGTAGTTGTGCTCTTTTTCTGCTTGGCAGCTTGAAAGCTTAGAAGCAGAGCCTTTCCCTGTCCTTAAGGAAGTCGTAGTTAGGAGGTGGTAAGAATGGCACACTCAACGTGGTTAGTGGGGGCCTGCGGTCATTCATTCCATGCCTGCTCACTGGAGAATGGGAGATGGGTTCTCTGGGGGGCACATGGAGGGGCCTCTAAGGGTGCATGTCACCTGAGCAGACTGTGAGGGCACTGGCTGGGGGACTGGGGCCTAGACCAGAAAGGGGGCGGCCACTTCAAGAGAGGACGGACTTCAGGCTGAGTTGTCTTGTTTGGAATTTTTGCTTGAGCTAATGATGGTTATGAGGTTTTGTCTTGGTTTCGGGTTTTTAGGACGTGATGTAACATTGCTTATTAATTCCTTTTATGTGCCTCACGGTGGCTGTCACAAATAGCATCACTGGACTTGACATCCTGCAAGTAGACATTTCCTCATTTTAGTTGAGAAAACGGGCTCAGAGGGCCTTGACTTTGCAAAGATCAAAGCTAGTGATTGGTGAAGTTGGGATATGAATTTTAGGTCTTCCTACTCCGAAGGCCTTGTCCTTGATAGAGTACCCACTCTTTGTCATTCTGTAACGCATGCTCCCTAAACGATGTTCCCCCCAATTTGGGACCTGCTCCCTGATTTTCACCTGGTTTTGGTCTCCTGGTCAGGGCTCAAAGACCACAAAGCATGGCACCCCTGGCCTTCCACGTCCTGGCTCTCCTGAAGCTCCTGATGGGTATGCTTTGATAACCTCTGGCTCTTGTTCCCTCTTCCCTGACACCATGCCCCTTCTGTAGACCTGAAGACGGAAAACACTGTTAGCCCATTGATGATCTCTACCCCCATTTTTTTAACCCTGACAACAGGACCCCCATATACTGTGCCGGCGTCTGCTTACGGCACAGTCGTCCTTGGTTTTGCCCTGCTCCTAGCACCACTGTTGCCAGCTAAGCCTTAGAGGAATGACGCATTCGAAAGCTTGGCCTCGGTTCCTCCCTCTGACAGATTGGAATCGACAGTAGTGCTAGGGCCACTGAACTCCCCAGGGCTGGCATGTTGGTAGCTGAGTATGAAAAGCCAGCTGCTTTGTCTGGTGTATTAAACAAGTGAAGAATGACTCAGTTGGAAGCTAATCCTGTTTAGGAGAGGCCTGCTGTCTGTGACCCTGAGGTTAACTTGCCTCTGTGCCTCCACAGCATGACATGCTGAGGTTAATACCTGAGCCCCGGTTTCAGTTTGCTCATCTATACAATGGAGAGAATTCCTGCCTGCTTCTTTGTTTGGATACCAAGCCTTGCATGATGTCTAGCGTATCGAAGGTATCGTTAGCTGCAGTGATGATGTCAACACACAGGCCTGCAGGAGGAATTTAGGTGAGGGTGAGGTCTCCGCTGTGCACCCAGAAACCCCGCAGTTGGAGTTTATACTGAGCACACCACCTGGATGACTTTCTTTTCTGAATGTGGGCCCCCTTGGTCCCCAGCCTCGTCATTGCTTGTTGCTATTGACACTCTTCCCAGCTTCTGTTCTCAACACCGCTAGTGGCCTTAACGGGAGCCGTTGGGTTCTCTGGTCTTCCTGAGCAGGCCACACAACTGCGTGGCTGGCGGAGGAATTTGCCAGAAGGCTCTTCGGTGCCTGGTTGGCACTGCATCCACCTTTGTGCTCTGGACGCCAGACCTGTGCAGAGGTATCTAAGCCAAGCCTTTTATGAGCATTTTCTGAATGATTTTGTTTATAGATGAAAGGCTTAAACAGGTTTTTAACTCCACCTAAGCTTTGTCTCTGTAGGAGGGGATTTTACGTTCTAAAGTTATGTGTTAAAAGCGGGAGCTCTGGAGCGAGACAGACCTAGATCGACACCTTTTTCTCTACCACTTCTTAGCATCTTCTCTCTTAGCGTCAGTTTCCTTATCTCTTAACCTGAGTCACCAGAGTTCCTACCTCTAGGGCTGTTGGGTGAAATGAGGCGGCGGGTGTAAAACAGTTGGTCCATTTTGGGACACGGTGAGTGGAAAGCAGCATAGGAGTGCTGACGGTGGCCTAAGTTGTCACATAGGAAGTGTCCTACCTAGGTAGAACATGCCTCGCACATACAAAACGCTTGACAGGAGATTGCTGTTCCGATAATTAGTAGAGAGAGAAGAAGGCCCGATGTGCTGAGGGAACTTGGTCTGAGAGCTGAAGTAAGGGGAAGAGGTGTCAGCACACCTTCCCTGGTCACTGACACCTTTCTCCCTCAGGACCATCCTACATGCAGGCTGTTAGACTCACTGGCTGAACCAGCTCTGAGAACACCAAGTGGAGACTGTCACAGTGGAAAGACTGAGTAGTGAAAGGGCTACAAAAATTTGGATTGAGCGCCGGTTTTACTGGTCAATCTCTTGGGGCCTCCTCCCTTCTTAAAATGACAGATCCATCCTCACGAGATGAGGTGATTAGGAAAGTGATAGGTGGAGTGCGCGACAGGTGTCATCTGCAAGTTTATCCTCATACTCAGCAGGTATGGCTTTGCCCTCTAGGGAGGGCCCTGGTCAGAGGTCAGGGTTCCAGTGAAGGGGTGAGTCAAGTCCTGGTTGAATCTGGTAACCGAGCAGTCACACTGCAGCCTGGGCAGCCGGAGCGCTGAGGCGTGGCCTCTAGGATGAAGGGTGAGAATCCACCAGGCTGGGGCCCACATCACTTACTGTTCCACTAAGTGCCTAGGAAGCTCTGCTGCTGCTTCAACCCAGAACTCTGATCTGAGCCATCTCTGTTCCTGGCCACAGAAAGGGCCCCCACTGTCTTCCATGAGGTTGCTGCTCTTGGTCCCCCAGGAAGGTACACACCTTTCCTAGTGAGAGATGAGGGAGGAATTCAAACCCTCTCTCATGAAAGAGCACCCTCTCATTTCCCTGTGGGCTGGCCTGGGGCCTACTAGGAAGGCTGAGCCAGTGCCAAAGCTAGAGGGAGGGTGGAGGAGCCTGTGGGAAGTGTCAGCCTTGCTTCCTGGCAAGGGACCCTGTAATTGCAGCGGTCATTACACCCCGGTGTGTCAGGAGCTCTCGCAGAGAGTACTGTGCTATTGGCTTGACCTGTGGTCACACTCTGTTCCACCAGTTAATCATGTAAAAAGGGACTCTGGCTTCTGAATCTCTCTGCTTCCTTGACCACACGGCCTTTCAGCTGCCGTGGGCCACCTTCCTGATGATCACCCTGTTTAGGAGGCTGTCGTCACCTTGGGCCCTACTAGGGGAGGGAGGAAAGCAGGGTCAAAAAGGTCATAACTGGTCCCAGAGATTATCTTAGCAGATGACACATGCCCATACAATCTCCCTGGCCTTTCTTGTCGTGTTTCACAAGGAGTGGCTTGGATAGTCGGATTCCCCCCAAATCCTCCTTTCCCCCCATCTTCCGCTTGCTCTGCTTTGTCTACTGAAAACACAGGAAGAAGGCAGTAGGCAAGCTGAAGAAAGCTGGGTTTGAGATGGCTACTGGCTCCTCACAGGATGTGCATATGATGGGGTTTTTTTCAAAAACCGAGATATAGACCCACCATTGGATTTTTGTCGAAAGGACCTAACAGGCAGGGAAAACAGAAGCAGCAGAGGGAGAGGTTGGGCCTGAGAAATCGGTGTTTTCTTTCTAGATCCAACTTCTTTTCACTGCCTATATCATCCATCCCTGCTTTACTCATCACAGATGCCGGGGCACCTCACCTGTGCGGTGGAGGGAATCACAGTCTCACCTCTCATTTGCCTGGTATAGGAAAGTCTCCATGTCCACAGAGCATGGAAGAACCCAGAAAAGAGCTTGGGTCTGGTTTCTTGGACTGCTCGTTAGTCCATGGATCTTTCTGTCAGAGCTGCCAGTTTGTCTTGTTGATTAGATGAAGTACACCATTTTTCCCGTTCTGAAGTAGAGCGTGACGATGTGATGTGGACTCAATACTAAGAATACAGAGGAAATGTGGGGGAGGGAGAAAACACCCACGACAAATACAGCATTGTGATGTATTTTTGCCAGACTTTTCTATACATAGTTATGGTCATACTGTATGCCCCAGAACTTTGTAACTGGTTTTTTCACACTTAACCCAGGAAGTGCTTTTGCCATAATGTTGTTTAAAATGCCACCTAGCCTCCCCACTTCCTCTGTCAGTATCACTGGATGGATGGGTCATTTGCTTAAATCTCTTATTTTTCAATATATGGGTTGTTGCCTCATAATTTAAACGCACTTCAGCGACCATCTTTATTCAAAGTCCTTTTCATATTTAGGGTTATCAGTCAACCTGCATTTCCGCAAGTGGGATTACAGGGTCTTCAGGTCAGAACACATCTGGAGCTCTGAAAATACATGGCCAAGTTGCTCTCCAGAAGGCTTTGTTGCCCTCCTCCGGCACCCTCACCCAGCTACAAGCAGTGCTGGTGGTTAAACAGCTGAAGACTACGGCCTTCTTAAGTCTGACACATTCATCACTGGTAGGGACAGATGGCTGGGAGGATGGACTCATAGAGTATGTCCGTTCCTCTCGTGGGCCAGGTACTTTTTAGTTTTTATTTCTCTCAACCCTCAAAAAAGAGCCCTCCCCCATCTCTCAGAGGAGGAAACTGAAGCTGAGGGAGAGATAAGTAAATTGTCACCATACCCCGCTGCCTCACGAGGACCAGCGAGGCATCTCCCCAGGACCTGAGGACAGTGCGCCCTTGTCATCAGACTGCACATGTGGCAAGAGCTGGGCCGGGAGGGCACACCTCTCATGCTGCAGAGCCTCCAGAACATCAAAGCCAGTGGCGCAGGGGGGAAGGAGCACACAGTGAAAGACTCGTCCGATTCGGTCATTCAGAGCGCGCGGGCACTTCGCAGCTCTCAGATGATCTGCGTGGAGCACGACTGGAGCGTTGCTGCCCTGGATGCCGCTCTGCCGAGGATGAGGCTGTGCTTAGCTCTGCTCAGGCTCATGCTGGGAAGACCAGGCTGGGGTGCGGGCTGGCCCAAGGCTACACTCTCTGCAGGTGCTTGTCGTCTAGGCCTCCACTGGGGGCCCTGCGGGGCACATGGCTGGTCTCCTCCCAGGGCCCAGCAGACAGGACAGGAAGCCCTTAGAGGGACCGTATTCACGGCGAGGTTTGTGGCTGGGGCCAGCATGCCTGGGTTCCCAGCCAGGGTGTGCCCGTCAGTCAGTCCAGGTGACCTTAGCACATTACTTAAGCTGCATCTCAGTCTCCTGGTCTGAAAAGTAAGAATATTGTGTCTGGCAGGGTGGTAATAGTAGAGCTAGATTTACTCCAGGTAAAGTGTTTTAGAAACCTCCCCCATAGCATCACAGCCCCTGAGTTTGTCCGGGTTGGGTGCTGGCACTAGTCAGAGGCACCCCAAGCTCACTAAACACCAGTGTCCACTAATCCCCTGCTTTCTGTCTTTCAGGTTGATCCTTGGGACCTACAGTCTCATGTGTCGCACAGAGGATGGCAGAGGGTACAGGTGGTGGCTTGGCCTGTTGGCGATCTCCCAACAGCTGGATCTCTAGCAATGTGAAGCTTTTGTTTGGGTTTTCCCTTTTAGTTTTGATTTTTTTTTTCTGTCTTCCTCTTTTTTGTTTTTCTTTTTTATTTCTTTTTTAATTTAAACGATTAAGACTCCAAAAGAGCAGAAGCTATGCTATGGACAGGCACCAGTTTCTTTAAAGAAATTCAGTATGGACAAAGCATATGTATAAATTTCATTTTTAATTTTTATAAGGGGTTAGGGAGGTATTTTGTTTTTGTCCTTTATTTTCCTTGTCTTTTACCCATTTCTCAGTTCTGCTTATAACACCTCACTTCCCCAGAGAAGGCCTGCCTCTCCGTGGAGAATTTGGGAGTTTCTCCTGGAATGGGAGTGTGAAGATAGGAGGCCTCTGGGCCACCTCCCCACCAGATGCAGGAACTGCTGGACTGTCTGGTGGGCTGCTCCTGGCCAGCCCTTAGGCCTTGGAAATGATCTTAAGTGAAGAACCACCTGGAAGTGGAAGACCAGGCTTTGACCAGGGAAACTCAAGAAAGAAGCTTTGAACTGTGGGTGTGTTCTCTTTAAGTTGTTGGAAGCCCTAGGCCACACCAGGACTTAGCAGTGGTGGGAATCTGTTTTCTCTGTTGCCCTTTACAACCAGGAGCTCTGCGGGGGGAGGGACAGAAGGCGACCAGCTCCCACTTCCCGGGCATTTCAGGCCAGCCCACCCCAGCTTTTACAGGCCTACCTTCCTGTTGGTGATCTCCCTCCCAGAGGAAGATCTCCAGGAAAAAATGTGTGCCAAACCTCTGCCTGGGACAAAGCTGGGTCTTCAGCGGGCATCTCTCACTCCTGTGAGCTCAGACCCCATCGCCCACTGGCTCCCGCGTCGTTGTCTTCCCAGATATGCCCACCAAACATCTAGATTGTCATGGAGACTGTCCAAATCCCTGAGATCCAGTTGTGACCATTGCCATAGGAACAGAGTGTCCTGGACTGGCTGCCACTGTCATTTCCTCACAGGGGACAGTGTACCCTGTGTGCCGGGTCCCATGGTGTCACTTAACAGTGACAGTGTCAAGTGCGCTCTCCCTCGTCCCAAGGATAGACTGTTAGGTACCCATCTTCATTGTAAATGTGTGTGAAAGGGAAAAGGACAGACCTGCCAAGAGTAGGGAGGTGACTGGGCAGACGTGGTCTTTAGATGCCTGGTTGTGGGCTTGCCACATTAGGGCTTCCCCAGCCTGGAGCCCACCAGCAGTGCCCGTCAGTGTAGCCGTTCTTCCACTCTCCGGCGACACTTGCCGCCTCCTCCTCCCTGGCCTCTGAACATGGCATTCGCTCCCTGTGCAACGAGAGGGAAACTCGTCCTGTGCTGTCTCCCTCGCTTGGACACTACACTGACTGCTCCAGAGGCTTTTCACCCCATGCCAACCAAGCAGGAAAGGGTCTTTGGGAAGGGGGAAGGAACTATTTTGTGTTTATTTTTGTGTTTTGTTTTCTCTAAACCAGCATAGGATCAATAGGGGGAGATAACTGGGGGCATTTTAGGTTAGCGTGTGACCAAGAGGGGCTTCCCCCAGCAGCGGCCCTGAGCGTGCAGCCCTGGGACTTTGGGAGAAGCCAGCACGACATCAGCCCCAACTTGGCAGAACATTTGCTCACATTCTTTCAGCCTTTCCTCCGAGCCCCTCAAACACCAAGGCCGCCTCCTCTCAGCAGACGGTTGGCTGTGGTTAGCAGGACCCAGCAGGGGCTGCAGGTGGTGGCCAGGCCCTTCCCTCCCCTGGCTGAAACCCTTTGTGATCACCTGTCTCGTCTCTTCCGACTTCTCAGGCAGCCTCCTGTGTGTGCTGAGCTGCAGCTGGGCAGGTTGGGAGATGGCGTCCCCCTAATGGCAGTGCACGTTTTCTGCCCCCCCACCCTGCCTACCCTTGGGGCAGTTCTCTCTCTGTACATGAGCAGGTGGGAAAAGCAGCCCCCAAACTCAGCACCCCTAACACTCCCTGGCTGCAGCCCATGCTCTAAAGTCCCCAGTGAGGGCTAGAGCCTAACAGCGTATTAGCATTTGCTTATCTTTTTCCCTGCCTTCCCCAGGCCTCTCAGCTCTGTCTGAATAGGGCCTTGGAGCTGCAGTGCCCCCCCCCTTTGTTATTTTTCCTGGCACCGGAGTATCCCTTGTAGATCACAGGATGTCCATACCTTTGGGGTGAGGTGGGCAGCATAGAAGAGGGTAGCCAGCTTTCACACGCCCTTATCCTGCAGGACTCCCAGCCTGTCCTGGCTTGGTGGTGGGACCTCCTTTCCCAGCTCATGAGAGCCAGCTTGTTAGCCCCAAGTGCCTCTCTCTCCCCCTCTTCCTCCCTTCCCTGCTTTCTGCTTTGTCCACCTGAGGCCTCCCCAGGCAGCTAGGTGGAAGTCTGCCCTAATACTGCCTCTGCCCCGTCTGGACTAGCCTTGGGGTCAGGCCCAGGTAGCTCCTGTCACCTTTCTCAGCCACTTGCCACCTCCTTCCAACATGGTCCGCTTCGTCACCTCTTGCCTTTTCACCCTCTCCACCTGGATCTCAGGCCCGGCAGCAGTGGTGCATTATCTCAGCTCCACCAAGTTTGTTAGGCCTGTCCATGTTCTAGAAGTTTCCAAACCTTTAAAAAGCAGTTATTCTCTTCTCCTTGGGTCTGTGAAAAGGGTAGCCTGTTAGAGGGAGGGTCTGGGCCTCAGCCCTGTGGGTCTGAGTTCGGTTTCCCCCTCAGTGACAGAAGAATCAGCAAGACAGATCATAGTGCCTTATTCCTTTGCCTTCCCCTGACCAGACCCCCTGGCTCCTTTGAAGTATGGCTCTTCTTTTCTCCCTCTCTGTCTGTCACTTAAACTCTCACTCCATTCGCAGATAGCTCCCTGAGAAGGATGACCCTCCCATCGCCCCCTCTCTTCATCTCTTTCTGAGAGCTGCAGCCAGGAACATGTCTCCCCACCCACCACCAGGGCACCCACTGGCAGCTTTAGCCGAGGATAGAAAAACTACTTCAGACAGGTGCACTCTGCCTCTTAACTACCCAACAGGTCCCTGCCTCTTACCTCTATCTGGGAGGATGCCATAGTCTGTTCACTCAAGACTGGCTCTGACCCCTTCTGGGCACCAGGGACTAAAGTTGCAGGCCTCCGCCTCTTCTCATCCCAGAGGCACTGGGACAGGAGGATGGGAATGCTCTCCTCCCACCCAGATGTGGTTTGCCCCTCACGGCTGCCTTTCCAAGGGAGTGTATTAAATGTTTACTTGAGAAATAACCTGTTTACAGCCAGAGGAGAAACGTGCCCAACGGTAGGTGGAGACTGACTCTCTGGATGGCCTGGCCTCCTCATGGCACTGCCAGGTGGCCCCAGAGTGAATGAGGGCAGAGATGCCAGGGGCAGGGGGCACACCCTGCACTTCCTCTGCTCCCTGCCCCTGCGGTGCTAAGACCTCTCGCCACCTTCCTCACAGCCTTTTGGCCCGTTGACATTCCCTGCCTCGCATACCCTTCCTCCAGCTCCTTAACATATCAGTTGTCTCCTAGGAACCAGTGTTCGGAGCAATAAGATTATTTTTGCTTGAGTCTTTTTCTAAGGAAAGGAAAAGATCTGGCATTATGGGACTCCTTTATGCTGTTAGCTGTTTACCTTCTTAGAAGACAGATCTTAATAGGATGGGTATCTGGGTTTCAGCCTCAGTATCTTTTGGAAACTTGGAGAATCAGGAGTCAGGCTTCCACCCCCTAAGGAGAGGACCCTAACTCCCGTGGCCTTGCTCCATGCCACCTGGGCTTCCAGTCCTGCCCGCCACGGGTACCTCCCCCTCGGAGCATGTGGGGCTCTTGGATTACCATCCCCCGTGACTCCTTTCCCCTTCCTTGGTTTGTCTGGTGGCCCCAGGCAGACGCAGCTGCTGGAGTCTCCTAGGAACTGACAGCTTGACAACAGCCGAGCTTGAACTCTTCAGCTCTTCAGGCCGAGGGGCTTGGGGCTGAGGTCCAGAGGCACTACCTCAGCCGTCCTCCCACACTAGGCCGAGGCACAGCCTTCAGGACAACACAGGTCCATCTCTGGTCCTGCCCACCTAGGCTTGGAGGGCAGGGGTTCCTGTTAGGGGAGAGGCCCTCTGAGGGAAACTGGGAGGTGTCCCCTCTTTTAAGGTTGACTAAGCATCCGCAGCCTTCAAGAGATGAACCCACTGCCATTGGTTGCCCAGAGCCCCCCTACAATTGCAAGGGGCAACAGAAGGAAGACATCTTTCTCCATGAGAGACCCCAGGACTTGGAAGGGAGTTTATTTAGGGACATTTTAAAGACCTCTCTTCTCTCAGAGCAGAGGTTAACAGTCACGTGGGGCTGACTTGGGTGGGAGAGGTTTTGACCCAGGCACAAAGTTCGTTTCAAAAACAAGTTCATCTATTTTCCTTTATTTTCTTTTTTTGCACAGAAGCTGGTAATCTAGGACCTACGTGTGAACAACTTTATATGAATATTTTTTGTACTTGGTTTACTTGGGTTGGTATGATACATTATATTTAAGTTCCTTGAACACTGTGGATCCCCCTAATGTGTATGAATGACTGAGGCTTTGTAAATTAAGGGACGTTTGTGTGAATAAAGTTATTTGATGGGGTCAAAGAAGCCATATGTGATTTGAAAATGAGTGTTTTGTGTTTTGTCACCTGTTTGGGAGGGAGAACCCAACCCATGCCATAGCTCCCCGGTCTGCTGGCCTTCAACTAGTCTTCCCACCCCACGCCTGGGAACGGGCGCTCAGAAGCGAGGAGCCTGCACTTGGGGGAGCAGGAACCCACACCGCACCTGGCCTGCCCTTCGCAGGCATCCAGGACCTCAGCCAACATGGCAGTCCCCTCCTCCAGACATCGCAAAGGCCCTTTTCAGCCCAGCCCTGTGCTCCTACAAGTTCTGCCCTCAGGAATGGTTAATGTAGACATCAGAAGGGTCTCTAAACCACAGCAGCAAGGGGGAGAGTGTGTTCTCAGAGGAGTAGGGTGGAACAACTGAGCTGAGAGGGTAGCGTCCACGTGCAGAGAGCAGAGGTCTCTGTGCCAGGCCGTGGTCATGGGTCTGGGGGTGAAAGAAAGTGCATATAACCCTCTGCCTGGTCAACAAAAGCCACACTCCCTGAGGAATGAGGACCAGCACTTACTAAAAGCCAGGCACTTCTGATTCCTCCACAGGCCTGTGTGGTAGGTGTGGTGTGAGCCCCTCTGCTGATGAGAAAAACCCAGAGAATTCCAGGGCACTGGGTTAGTGGTGCTCTGGGAAGAACGGGAGCTTCTGCCGCTTGCCACTGGGCAGGTGATTTAGCCTCCACTGCACGTCCCCGTCTTCGTGTAAAACAGAAGAGCAGCTGAAGGTTAAATGAGGAAGAACCCAGTATTTGGCCCAGCACTTCAGTGGGCTCTGTGGTACCTTTCCCAAGCAGACAGGTTTGAGCGTCTTTCAGAGTCATAAACGCTGAGCCCGGGCTCCTGGTGCCACACGGCCTCAGGAGAGCTCATCAGTCTAGTAAGGGTTGATGTTTGCGGTGGGACTCCCCACTCCCGCCTTTTCTGAGGAGACCTGGTAAGTCAGGGATCAAAATGCAGGGACGAGCCAGGACTTTGGAATGTCAGAGGGAAAGATAAGACGCTTCCTGCCTAATCTGCGCATGAACAAGCTGCATTCCAGACCCAGGCTTTGGTGGCCAGCGCCTGCTGGGGATGACGCTTCTTGCAAAGGATGCTTCTGTGCTTCGCCTGGAGCTTGGAGAACACGACCCACAAGTTTGTTTTTTATCAGCTCTGTTGAGAGAGTTCACTCTTTTGAAGCGTTCATGCCAGTGGTTTTTATCGAGTTGTGCAACCCACACCGCTCATTCCAGAGTATTTTTATCGCTTCAAAAAGAAACCTGTACCCATTAGCTGTCACTTCTCATCCCCCCACAAACATTCATTCCCAGCCCCTGGCAACCACTATCTTGTCTCTCTGGGTTTGCCTGTTCTGGACATTCCATATAAGTGGAATCATACAGCACGTGGCCTTTTGTTTCTAGCTTCTTTCACTTCACAGTGCTTCAAGGCTCATCTGTGCCAGACGGAGCACACATCAGTACTTCATTCCCTTTTACTGCCATTTAGTATTCCTGTGTGCGGATACTAGCACATTTTATTTACTCATTCATCAGTCGATGACATTTGGGTTGTTAGCGCTTTTATGAATAATGCTGCTGTGAACATTCATGTACAAGCTCTTGTATAGACCTGTTTCAGTGTCCTTGGGCATGTGTGTACACACACACACACACACAGAAGGGCAGTACAATGGCTAGGTCATATAATTTTTTTGAGCAAGTGCCAAGTGGTTTTCTAAAGAGACTGCACCATTTTACATTCCCACTAGGACTATGTGAGGGTTCCACTTTCTCCACATCCTTGCCAACACCTTTTGTGGTCTTTTCTACAGTCACCCTAGTAGGTGTCACAGGTGTCTGTCTACAGAATTGTACCACCGATGGCAGGTAAGGGGAGTACAGCACGTTGGTGCTTTAGATGCTTGATTCAGGCACCGATCCAGCCAGTACTGAGTGCCTAGCAGAACTCAGAGGGTGCAGATGGGCTCTGCTCTTCACTGGCTCTTGGGCCTGGAGGCAGATCACCTTTCTGACTTCATTTTCTCATCTGAGAATGAGGACGGTTGGTAGAACTAAAGATTTCCATACAAAATACATGGTGGGCAGTCTCCTTGAGCAGTTCCTTCTTCGTGTCCTAGGTATCCATGGAGTTGACTAGGTCAGGGTGCAGAAACAAAGGGGCTTTGAGGGTCTCTGGGTTGGGTTTGGCTGTGGGTGATGAGGAACTTGGGATGTGTCACTATAACACAAGGGTCTATTGGGTACAAGATTCCACACAGGTGAGAGAGGTATGTCACTCAGGCCTGAAGGGAAGGGTCCAGTATGCCTAAAATAGGCCAGTGTCCGCTCCAGTGGAAGGAGAAGCTACACGTCCAGGCCCTCCCTCACTGCCTTCCCCTCCTGGCCTGCTCCCACGGCCTGTCGGACTCCAGCTTCTGGCTTAGCTGTTCGCAACCACCTATTCAGTGCTCGTGAACCAGACAGTCCCTGCCAACGAGGAACGCCAGGTCCAGAGGGGTAAGGACTCAGAAAAGACATATACATCATCATGGATGCTAGGCCTGAGAGAGGGGGAAGCTTCAGGGCACATAGAGGGAGGGCGTAGCTGAGACTTGCTGGAGAAGGCGAGGCCTGAGAGCCACACTCCGTCCAGCCTGCTGCCTGACCTGGGCGCCCAGCCTCTCCAGGCCGTGCTGTGGCCCCTTTCAGCCTGCAGCCCTGGCAGACTGCCATGGGCCCATGCTCTGCTAGCCTTTCAACTTGAAGAGTGGCGGTATGACCTTGCATCCCCGGAGGTGTTTGCCTCATCATATCCCAACACGAGGGTACAAAGGAGGGTCTATGGCACACCTCAATTCAGCCCCGCGAATACAACAGATTTCCTTTTACATCATCAGAACCCCACTGATTTCTACGGCACTTAGGACGTTATGACCCAGACCCTCTCCTTGGCCTAAAGGCCCTTCTCCACTGTCCTACTTACTCCTCAGGCTCCACCCTCTAGCCATCTTGGCCTTAATGCTGTCCTTTTAGCAAACACAGGACATCGCAGAGTCTGCACTGGCTGTTCCCTCTTCCTGGAATGCCTTACTTCATGGCTTCATATAGGTCTCTGCTTACACACCAGAGAGATGTGTACTGACTCACTTCTTTAAAGAAACTCTTCATTACCATCGCTATTTCTTTAACATGTTTTATTTTTCTTTATAGCACTATCATCAGCAGAATATTTGATATAGTGCATGCACATATATCATGCACATACAAGTGTGCGTATATATACAGATGCTCCTTGAGTTACGATGGGGCTACATCGTGCTAAACCCACCATAAGTTTAAAAAATCAATCAAAATGCATTTAACACACCTAACCTACCAACCGTCATAGTTTAACCCAGCCTACCTTAAATGAGCTCAGAACACTTATATTATCCTACAGTTGGGCAAAATCATCTAACACGAAGCCTATTTTATTATAAAATGTTAAATATCATGTAATTTATTTACTACTGTACTGAAAGCGAAAAACGGAATGGTTGTAAGGGTTTTGCTTTCACAGTCAAAAAATCCTAAATTGAACCATCATAAGCTGGGAACCGACTGTATATAAATAATCTTCATATCCTTACACGGGGCCTGGCATGGCCTACAGTAGGCATTCAATGCATATTAAGTAGATTGGTGAGAGCACATTATATTATTAGAAACGTGGTCCCAGTGGAAGAAACTTGCTCAGGAGCCTACCGGGTCAGGGCAGCCCCAGGATATGAACCCTGGGCTCCTAAGCCCCAGCCCACCACCCTCTTCACTTGGCCTGCAACTTCTCTTCATTCCTAAGAATTACTCAGTTCATTTCATTCCCACCAACCTCTTTCCAGAATGAAAACCATTACTTGAGAAGGAAGCACCTGAGATGGATGAAGGTACTATCAGGGTTTTATTTCATTCACCTGGAACAGACATCAGCAAACTTTTTCTGTCAAGGGCTAAAAAGTAAATACTCAAGGCCTTGTAGGCTGCGGGCCCCTACCACAGCTATTCAGCTCTGCCATTATAACACTTAAGCAGTCATAGACAAATGAGCATGGCTGTGTGCCAATAAAACTTGATTTATGGACCCTGAAATTTGGATTCATATAATTTTCACAAAAGTGTCACAAAATGCTATGTCTTTTCAATCATTTAAAAGTGTAAAAACCACACACCTAGAGTGGTCTCGGGCTTGCTTCTCTGAGTGGGATCTATGGTAGACAGCCTGGCCCATAATTGATGGGTCCAGTTCAGAGGTGTGCCCCTGTGTCATGTGTCAGGCCCATAAAATGCATGAGAGGTTACTATAGCATGATGGTGATAGGGCAAGAATCAGGCCTGGAAGTTCTGCTTTCGCTCCAGCTGGCCTCTTGGCCACAGCTCTGGGTGTTCGAGAGGGGAATACAGTGTAGGGAGAGGGATGTCACCCACCAACTGACATATGTTCATGGATCTAGAAACAGGAAAGTATGAAAAAAGTGGAATAGGAATCAAAAAACCTGAATCCAGATCCAGCATGGCTTCCTGCCGCTGTGCAGGATGTGGCAAATTCTCTACTTTCTGGGCTGAATAGTATCCTGAATAGAATGGAATCAGACAAAAGGGTTTGGAATACTGCTTTACACTTACGGTCTTGGGACCTTGGCATGTTACACTCTGAGCCTCAGTCTTCTCACCTATAAAATGGCAGTAATAATGTACCCATTTCATACATTCTCCAAGAATTCATCAGATAGTGCATATATAATCTATAGCACAGTGCCTGGCATGCAATAAATTATCCATAAATGGTATCTATCGATAATATTTTTTAAGAATAAAAGCATCTTTGAGATACTCTTCAGGAAAAAAAAATAAAGTTAAAATTTTAAATACTGTTAAGAAATGCTAAATATTTTATTTCCCTCCAGTAATGTCCCAATGCATGAAAGGCTCAGAGAAGCCCTATATTATGTCCTGTTTCTCAAGCTTCTCGGAGCACCAGTGCTTCTGCATTGAACACCTGTCAGCATCTCCTGATACCAGTGTTCAATGCAGATGCCTTCGAGTTCACTCTGAGAGATGCTAAACGAGATCATCTTTGCAGCTCTCACGTCCTAATTCCCTTTCAGGGAACTTCAGCCGCCCTATCCTGTCTCACATGAAGTTGGAATCACTTACCTCTTGCAATACCCTCCAACAATTGCCTCTGCTTAGTCTCCTGCTTCCTTGAGGGCAGATCAGAATGAGGAATTTAATAACCGTGGTCTGGGGTTCCTGCCAAAATGCTATAGGGCTCTGGCCCAGACGACTCAAATGTGAGAGAACACAGAGACTGTTGCCCCCAAAAGCAGTCCAAGGCCACTGCCAAAACCCCAGCATTCCTAGTTCCCACAATGGGAGAGCCCAGCCACCCTCCAGCTAGTGTTTACCCAGCACAATGAGCAATTCACGTTCTGCTGGGAGGCACCTGTAGTTTAGTGGTTCTGCACACAGGCCCACCTTGAGACTGCCTGTGAGCATCCTCATACGTAAAATGGGGATAATAACTGCACCTGTGTCTGTTACTATTCGGTGTAGCTGCCTCGTCAGGAGACCCCAAATAGCAGCAGCTGAAATGAGAGTAGACCTCTCTCTCACATAACAGTAGGAGGGGGCAATACAGGGCTATTGTGCTGGTAACGTGAGGTCATCAGGGATCTCATCTCCTTCTGTCTTCCTGCTCCAACATCTTCAGCAAATGCCTTTCATCTTCAAGGTCACCTTCCATCCAGGATGGCTACTGGAGCTTCAGGCATGTTCTCGTCCCAGGCAACGGCAAAAAGGGAAGGAGGAAGAGAGCTTTGCCCCCTCCTTTTGTGGAACCGTCCCTCAAGTCCCACACCATGCTTCGACTGACATTTCATTGTCTAGGACTTAGCACACAGCCACATCTGGTGTCAAAGAGGCTGGGGAACAAAAGGGGCAGTGGTCCTATTACTGAGGTTGAGGGGAGACTTGGTGCTGGATAAGGCAACTAGCCACTCTGCCCTATGACTGTGCTTCTGGCTCATTCTACTAGAGGTTAGGTATTACCTTATTAACAATAGCTCTGTGGACCTGAATTTGGAAGAGAGAGAGAGAAAGAGAGAGCGAGCAAGAGAGAGAGAGAGAGAGAGAGAGAGAGAGAGAGAGCACCAAATTAGCCAGAGAAGATCCAGACTGCCTTATCCAGAGCTGAGGGCTGCGGTGTTGTGTAACCAATGGAACTACCCGATGCTGCGGGAGTTGTAGACTTAGGCTGCTGTCTGTCAGCACGTCACTTGTTTCATAAGTGTGTACTGAGTGCCGTCTCTCTATCAGCACCCTTCTATGGCTAGAGATACAGAAAAGAGATGGGTAAAGAGATATTTTGAGGTGATTAAGAGAGTAGGGTCAGAAATACAGTGCCTGGGTCAGAATCCCAGGTCTTCCACTTGCTGTGTGATCCTGGGCAATTTACTTAACCTCTCCGAGTTTCGTTGTCTCTGTCTCTATGAAGTAAAAGATAATAAACATCATCACAGGATTATTCTGATGGTTAAACGAATTAATACAAATATAGTACTCGTTCAAAGTACTGATAAAAATAGCCCTGATCTCTTTAATGGACCCACAGAGTTCCTTGATACAAGCTTTGCTTTCGTCCTGCCTGCCTTGAGCATTCACCGAGCACCTACTATGCTGGGCGCTGGAGATTCAAAGATGAAATAGAATTAGATCTGATTCCTTCACCATAAAGCTAGTTCAGGAGCCCCTCCTTTGTGCCAAGCTCTGTGTCTCAAGCCGACAGTCTGGATGAAGGCTAGGCAGAAGTGCGGAGTCAGGGCTGGGACACACAGAGGACATATCCTGCGAACTTTGGCTCAGACAAGATGAATCTGAGGGGCTAAGAGACTTAAATGCTGGCCCCAGCTCTGTTGGTGGGATGCGGCTGGTGGATATCTGTGTCCCACAGTTCTGGACAGGCAGCCAGAGAGAGGAGGTCACCAAATTCCAGCACAGCAAAGTCGTCCTTTGTTTTCCTGGGTCATCAGATGAGCAGTAATCTGGGAACAAAAGATGATCAGCGACGATGCCCGTGGAGCGAAGACCATTTCCCTCATCCCAGAGCCTAGCCAGTTCTCTGCTCTCAGAGCCCCAAACTTTCTTCCCAGGACTGTTCCTTTGACCCTTTCCTCACTCCAATCATATTCTTCAGACCTCCAGCTGGCTTTGGAGAGTGGCTAAAACAGTGTGTTCTGCCCACCTGTTATTTATTTGCTGCCTCGGTTCCACGTGCTCCTTCAATATGTGCTCAATGATAAACAAAGCAACAGAATTCCTTAAACACTTCTCCCTTCAAGTGAGCACAATTTTAAGGACTCTGGAGGGACATTGTAAGAAGGAAAGGCCTCCTACAACTTTCAACTCGGGGTGAGGGGTTTGCAGTGGATTCCTACCCCAGTCATGGGCACAGAACGCCATCAGTCTGTGACCTTGCAGCCTCAGCCCAGTGATATCCTTTCTACAGCCCTCCTGAAACCGAAGCCCCTTGGCGGCCTGCACACAGTCACCTCTGGCCTGGCAAGTCTCACATAGCCAGCACTGTTTCTTCTACAAGCCCATGAGCGACCCAGTAGTCTGAAGGCCACCTGCCCCACCAGTGCCCAGTCACCCCACTGTCCATAACACTGTTTGCCGAGGGCCTGCTGCTCCCACATACATATACTCTGGAAGGTTGCCTCTTGCCTACCCAGAAACTCCAGATCAGCTCCCGTCTAGCTAAACCATTAAACTTCTCAGCTATACCTTTCCAAGGGATTTATATCCCTTCCACTTTTGTCCTTCCTTGGGCATTTATGATAAAACTACAGCTAACATCATAGTTAATTGAAAAGACTAAACCCTTTCCCCCACCATCAGGAACAAGAAAGGATGCCCACTCTTACCATTTAACATGGTATGAGAACTTCTAGCTAGTGCAAACAGACAAAATAAAATTAAAGAAATCAAAGGCATGAGATTAGAAAGACGTAAAACTGCCTTTATTTTCAGATGACATGATCATCTATGCAGAAAATCTCATGGAATCTACAAAGAAAGGCTACTAGAAATAATTGAATTTAGCAATGTTGCTAGATACAAGAGCGATATACAACAATTGTATTTCTATATGCTAGAAGTGAATAATTAGGAATTAAAATAGAAAAAATAATAACACTTTTTTCATATCATCAAAAAAATATCCACTACTTAGGGATAAATTTGGCAAAAGCTATGAAAGATCTGTACAGTGAAAACTGTAAAATATTGCTGAGAGAAATGAAAGAAAAGCTAAATAAACGAAGAGGTATAAGTTGATCCTCATTATTTGTGGGTTCTGCATTTGCGAATTCACATGCTAGCTAAAATTTATCTGTAACACCTAAATTAATAATGACAACGCTGTTCCAGGCACTCACAGACACGCACAAGGCAGCAAAAACAAAAACAAAAACGCGTAGCCCGATGCACACGTTCCCAGCTGAGTTCTTGTTTCGGCTCTCATACAACGAGCAAGTATCCTTTCAGCAGTCTATTTGGTGACACATTTTCCACATTTTTTTTGTCGGCAATTTTAAAACAGCCCCCAAGCGTAGTGCTGAGGTGCTGGCTTGTGGTCCTTTATGCAAGAAGACCGTGATGTACCTTATTGAGAAAATTTGTACGTTGGATAAATTTCATTTGGGCATGAATTATAGTGACGTTGGCTGTGAGTTAAATGTTAGTAAATCAATAATAGATACTACATAAGGTGACTTTAAACATAAATTTACCTAAAACAAGATTATGTACTGATCAGAACCACAAAAGACCCTGAAATAGCCAAAGCAAGCTTGAAGAAGAGGAACCAAGTTGGAGGTAACATGCTTCCTGATGTCAAATTATACTGCGAGGCTATCATAATCAAAGTATAGACACATAGGTCAATGGAACAGAATAGCTATCGTAGAAATAAATCACACCCATACGGTCAATTAGTCTATGACAAAGGAGGCAACAATATATAGTGGGGTAAAGACAGTCTCTTAAATAAATGGTGTTGGGAAAACTGGACAGATAAATGCAAAAAAAAGATGAAACCAGACCACTTTCTTACACCATATAGAAGAATAAACTCAAAATGTATTAAAGACTTAAATGTATTAAAACCTAAAACTATAAAACTCCTAGAAAAAAACATAGGCAGTAAACTCTCTGATATTGTGCTTAGTAATAATTTTTTGGACACGTCTCCTCAGGCAAAGGAAACAAAAGAAAAAAATAAACCAATGGAACTCCATCAAACTAAAGAATTTTTTTCTAATTATTTTTCTTTAGTTTCAAGTATACAGTACATCTGTTACCAGAGAAGATTAACATACGGCAAATAGCACATGCAAAAATGCTCAACATCACTTGTCACTAAGAAAAATTAAATTTTTTAAATGTTTAGATTTAAGTTAAAAATTCAAATATGAATGAGATATAACCACACACCTAATAGAATGGCTAAAATGAAAAAGACTGACCATGACGTTGTGGCAACTACGTGGAGGAACCGGAACTCTTCTACTCTGCCAGTAGGAATGCAAAATGGAATAAACACCTTGGAACACTTTGACAATCTCTTCAAAGTTAAATGCACACCTCTCATATAATCTGGCCATCCTACTTCTATATATTTACCAAAGAGAAAAATAACTGTATATCTGTACAATGATTTCCACAAATGTCCACAGAAACTTTATTTATAATGACCCTAAACTGAAAATAATCCAAATGTATATCAACACAGCAACACGTAGATAAACAAATTGTGATATAATCATACAATGGAATGCTACTCAGCAACAAAAAGGAACGTACTATAACATGATGAATCTCAGAATAATTCTGCTGAGTGGAAAGGACTAGACATAAAAGATTACAAAAGCATGATTCTATTTATAAAAAGCTCTAGAAGATGCAAATAAATCTGTGCTCACTGAAAGCAGATCATTGGTTGTCAGGGTGAAGGGCTAGCAAAAAGGGAGGATTACAAAATGAGAGTGAAAATATATGAGGAGACTTTGGAGTGATAGATAGGCGCACTATATTGAATATGGTGATGGTTTCATGGGTGTGTACGTACATCAAAATTATTACATCGCACACTTTAAATATGTGCAATTTATTCTATGTCAACTATGCCTCATGAAATTGGTATATTTAAAAAGTCGGGGACATAAGAGTCAGCTTGAAGGAACATTCACAGGATAATAAAATCTCCATTTTGCAGCCACCGGTGAAATGATTGGTTTGGAAAAGATAGCATTAGCTACTAAAAATCACTGAGTGAAAATTTGTGGGGGAATGCCCCCAGGACAGTCCCATGGTCTCCAATATATAATCCATTGCACAGATGAATTGCCGCTTACAAAAGGAAAGATTAACTTTACAATGGAGAGATCTGCCGGAACCACTTTAATCAAATGATCACATTTAGCATCACTAATGATAGGACAAACTGGCAAGATGCCTTCCTTACATAATGCATTGGGGAGGACGAGACCTCACCTCTTGAGTGTTCTTGCCCAAAATGTTCCACCCGCATCTAATCACGAGGAAACCATCAGATACGCCCAAATGGAGGGATATTCAGCAAGACAACGAGGCTGTCTCAAAAATGTCAGTGTCACGAAAGAAACAAAAGGCAGCGCGGGTGGTCCCGGGGGCCATTCTTCATTCCAGATCAGACTCCGAAGGAGTAAACCAACCCAAGGAAGTGTCTAATCCTGATGGAGTCCTGGATTTTTTTTTTTTAAGTCAAAATAAAACAGCTGTGGAGGCCGTTCTCGTACATTTGTGGAGCACAGACGTGGGCTACATGATGAGAGACTGTATGCTGACTGTACTTTAACCCTATAGGATGCTAACGTAACAGTGTTAAACGTTTTGCTTATTTTAGTGTTTGGTGTTTTGTTGTGTAGAAGGAAGCCTTGTTTTAGGGTGACACATGGGTATATTCTGAGGTACTTAGAAGTGAAATGGCATGACAGCTAAACCTATACCTCTATTATTCTCTCTCCTCCTCCCTCCCGTGTTTCTCCTCTCCATCCCTCTCTCTGGAGAGAGAGGGAGAAAGGGAGCTCATTGATGCAAGGTGCATTAGGTGTTCATTGTACATTTCTTTTAACTTTTCTGTTGGTATAGAAATGCTCCGTTTAAAAGCTGGAGGAGAACGGGTGTGGGTAGCTGGTCCAGAAGGACCCTTCCAGCTTGGAGAGTCAGCCTAGGGCTCAGACCCTTGACCACCAGGCGGCACCTGAGCCTTTTCTGACCTATTCCCCATCTAATCCTCTCTGCAGCCATAATCTCTCTGGCTTGGGCTAGAAGGTTGTCCCCTCCTGCCTGGGTCCTTCTCTTTCTGTGAATGCCCTTGTGGGCCCCTAGAGTGGAAAGCAGGGTCATGTTACAGGGGTAGGGAGCAAATATGGAGAAGCAGTGCAGTGGCAGGTGTAGAGCTCCTCTGTACCTCCTGCAACAGCCCCAGGAGACATATGAGGCCCGTGCTCAGTTGTGTAGGTGAGGGCCGCGATGTATGCTTTCTGGGCTGGTTCATCCTACAGTGGCTTCCTTCTCACTGTGGGTGACAGCTGAAGTCCTGCCACGTCGTACAGACCCTTAGCCAGCCACTGTCCCCTCCTTGACTCATCTCTTGTCCTCTCATCTCACTCACCATGTCCCAACTCCACAGCTTCTGTGTTATTTGGGGGGGACACACCCTGGCACTCCTGCCTCAGGGCGTTTGCACGTGTCCTATTTTCCCCCACCCTCTGCCACCACACACTTTGCTATCTACCCTCTTCTCGTGCCTCCCTTGGTGACCTTATTTTTATTTTTCTCTCCCCAAGGGCATTCATTCATGTTTGTCCATCCTGTTCACAGCTATATTTCCAGTGCCTGGCACATAGTAGGTGTTCAATAAAGATTGCTTGGGTGACTAACTCCAAAGCCAATTTTCTGCTTTCCTGTGGACAGTAGTGTGCGTGCATGCGTGTGTGTGTGTGTGTGCATGAGTGTGTGTGTGTGTGTGAGTACTGGACAGGCTAGGGTGGGGAGTGGTGAGCCAGCTGGACTATCCTCCTGAGACTCATTTCCTGGGGTGTAGGCAGAGTTCTCAGAGAGTTGGGTGGAAGCCACTCACAGCATCAACACGTTACATAATCTGGCACCGGGCAAGGGTGAGAGAGGCTGGCAGGGCCTTCATTCTGTGTTTGCCCAGAGAAGCATCCCCAGGCCACATCCTGAGCTGCCAACCCTTCAGCTTTGTGCTCCCTAATTGACCATTGCCCATTTACCATGCCCACTGGCTCTGAAAGGAGTTGCATGCATGAACGCTCAGGGCCTGGGAGGAACTCAGGGCCTGGTATGTCCTGGATGCTGGCTGTTGCCTGAGGCCTTGGCCCTACCCAGGCATTGGTGACCCTGGGAGGTCAAGCTCACCTGTCCACACACGCCCAAGTCTCCAGGTGCTTGCTCACTTGGGCCTCTGCCTCTCTGGCTGCCGACCTTCCCTGCGCTGAGTCTCATGGCCTGAGCTCCTTCGTGGGACACAACCCAGTGCCTCAGATCTCTTCTTACCCACAGAGTGACCCAGTACAGGTTATGGGAAGCTGCCAGCCTCAGTGTCCTCCACCTTCTACCATGGAGTCACACTGGTAACTGAGCTCATGTGGTTATAGGATGCACCACCCATCAGGGGCCTGGCTCCCTCTCAAAGGCCAGCAAATGAGAGAAGAGGAGAGGAGAGGAGAGGAGAGGAGAGGAGAGGAGAGGAGAGGAGAGGAGAGGAGAGGAGAGGAGAGGAGAGGAGAGGAGAGGAGAGGAGGTTGGTGGCATCAGATCACGCAGGGCCTGTAGGCCATCACGAGGTCCTTGGAGAGTTGTGAGCCAAGTGACAGGATTGAGCTTCCATTTCTAAAGGGTCCCTTGACTTCCACGTTGGGAATAGATTTGGGGTGGAGGCAGCTGGGGAAGCAGGGAGTGGGGGCCAGGAGGCCAGTACCATAACCCTGGGAGCAGTGGCCATGCTGGGCCGGGTTGGCGGAGGCAGAGATGTGAGAAGTGGCCAGAGTCTGGGGATATTCTGAAGGCAGAGCCACCAGGATTGGCTGACATATAGAATGCAGCAAAAGAGGAGTCGGGTATCAGGACAGATGCAATGATGACAGCTATGGACTCCTGATACATCTGGTTGCCTCTGATGACCGCAGCACCACGAGAGCTGCACATCATCGTCCTTGTTTTAAAAAGAGAGGAACCGGGGCTCTGTGGAGCAGGGGTGACTTGGACCAGGGGTTGTCTGACTCAGCCTGGGTACAGACTCAGAGGGTTATTTCTACCTTTCTCTGGGAGGTTCCCTTTACTGAGAGGTTGTGGGCCAGGCCAGGGCTCATCCATCTGCATCTCAAGCTCTTCCTTCCGGATGCATGCAGCACTTACCTCTGAGAGACCACTGTGAGACAACAGTGCCCTGTCACATCCCGGGGCTGGGGAAATCTCCAAGCCTTCTAGCCATCTGCAACACAGCCGCCTGGCCAGGGCCTCACCCCTGCACCCAAGTGCCCATCTCTCCACTTACCCACCCAAGGCTACCTAGAACCTCCCTTCCAAGCCACCCTCCTTCAGACTCTTCCTCCCATCTCTGGGCACAAGGATACCCCTGCCATCCTCAGCACTCAGCAGGCATTCACTTACTTGCTCCTCATACCTGCTCTATGACACAGGCACAATGGACAGCCCATTGTACAGGTGAGAAAACCAAGGCACGAAGAAGTGACTTGCCTAAGTCAGCCCGCTGGTGAATGGCAGAGCTGGGGTTTGAACCCAGGCAGTCCAGAGCCTGACCCTACCCTGGTTGCTCACCAGTCTCGACTGTAGGGAAGCTGAGGCCCAGGGAACACACAAACATTCACTCCCTCACCTCTGCCTCCAGACGCAGGACTGCCCCCTGGAAGGACGCTGTTGCTCCCAGTTCTGTGACGTCCTGTTCTCATGTCCATTTCACAGATGATAAAACCAAGGTCAGGAGCTGTAGCATCATGAGCCAATTGTGCACAGTTAGAAAGCAGCAGAACGAGAGTGAACGTGGGTCTGTCTGAGACCAGAGCTCATGCTGGCTGGCCCTGAGGTAGACAGTTTCTTCGGTGTCTTTCCTGTGTGACCACGGAGTGTGCGTGGGAGAGGAAAAGGCGCCAGGAAACCCCAGTCGGTGGCCGACCAGGCTGGGGAAGAGAAACTGAATGCAAGGCTCATGTTACCTGTTGAGTTTTTCCTCTGAATGGAAAAGCAGTTTATTATTGAGGTAGCCATGGCCTTCCAGCGCCTGAAACGTCAATCGCAGAGGTAATTGGGTGCCTCTGCCTGGACACGCAGCCTCTGAAAAGAATGTTCAGGTAGCTTTCAGCCGGGAGAACTGAATTCTATTTAGCATGTAAAATGCATGTGTGAAGTGTTTTCTCTACAGTGAGAATAGGTAATTGATTTTTTTTAAAGAAGAAGACCTTTCTGGGCTCTGGAAAACGCCTTCAGGTCCCTTTCTTATTTTTCTGTGCATAAAGACAATTCTCTCAGGCCAGCACTCCGTGCAGGAAACAAGACTCCCTAGTTCTGCACGACAAAGGTTTCACCTTAGCTTTTCCCTGATGAAAAAAGAATTATTGCATCAGGTTGATTCATATCAGAGAGAAAGCCCAGGCCCTGCCTGCAGCACTGGACTGAGGTCAGAGATTCCAGAGGCTCTGGAATGCTCTGGCTCTGCCTCTCCCCACAGGGAGCTGCGGGAAGGGTCACTTTCCCTTGCCGTGCCTGCGTTTCTTGTCTGGACAGTCGCAATTATCACAGCGTCCACCTCTAATAGTCCCCTCTCACCCTGACTCTGGGCACGTCCATGTGACTTGCTTTAGTCAACAGGACAATAACAAACAAGACACAAGCAGAGACTTGGAAACGCCGACTAGTCCTTGGGACTCGGAGACCGCCGTGTGAACGAGCCTGAGCTAGCCCGCCGAAAGATGTGAGGCCACATGAAGCGGAGACCTACAACCTGCCAACTGCCGCACAAGTGCATGGAGCCCTACTACACCATCTAGCCCCGGCGAGCTGGTCCAGACCAGAGGAACTTCCCAGTAGACCCGTGGGAATGTGAGAAATAATTGCTGTTGTTTTAATCCACTAAATTTGGGGTGGGAGTGTTTTGTTCCACAGCAGCAGCTAACTGACACATCCCCTCTTCACCTTGTATCCCTTAGGTTCTTTGGTATTTGAATAAAAGGAGAATTTACTGAAAGACTCTTGGGGATAACAGAATTGAGGCAACGGCTAGAGAACCAGGCTTGGAATCACGCAAGCACAAGAATAGCAGCGACCGGGCTGTCAGGGCCCTGGCTGTGGAATGAGCACCTCTGCCAATACTCCCATCTTTGCATCATCCACTCAACAGCTAAAGTCCCACATGGCCGCACAGGTTCACATGTCCTGCCTTGGCTGTGGCAGTGTGCTCAGAGGCACGCCCTGAGGAAAAGACAGCACAGAGCAACAAGAACGCATGAAGGCTCTGGAACTACCTGTCGCAGTTCAAATCTCAGCCTGCTCTGTGCAAGCGAGCTCACCTTCGAGCTGGCTTTGGCCCTCTGTAAATGGGCTGGGAGCTGCGTCCTGTTCTGGGTTTACTGTGCAGATGAATGAAGTGATATGGCTAAAGCACTGAGAACAGTACCCGGCATTCAGAAAGCACTTCATGAACATAGTTGTTGGATGAGGAAGAGGAGGGCAATGATGATGATGATATTCTGCAGTGGGAGGGGAAGGCTACAGAAATTATGCTGAGGTACCTGCCAAACTACTGGATGCGATGGGAGAAAAATCACTGCCCAAAAAGAAATCAGGGCGCTGTTAGCAAGGGGAAGATACATACTACCAAGTGACCAAAAATGATAAATATCCCCACTGGGGGTGTTGTGAAGACTCAACTTCGTCATTCCTGTTCCTGAGCCGAATGTCATGCAGGGAGACAGAGACAGCTGCTAAGACGGACCTAGTCTCGGCATCCAGGGCTGACCTTCTAGTCGGGGAGAGGCCGGCACTGAATAAGTGAGTCGATGAAAAACATGTTGCTTACTGACAGCAGCAAGAGCAAAGATAGATGGAGAAGAACAGAGCAGGGTGCTACTTAGGCAGTGTGATGGGATGAAAGAGATGTTCTGGCGTAGGGGAGTGATTTATCGTCTCGTTAGCCGCTGCTAATGTATGCAAAGGCCCTCTGTACTCCACTCATTTTATTTGGGTCTCACAAGGAGCAAAGAAAAGCTAAAGTTTTTTTTGAAAATTTCCTAACACATTCAGTACTTTAATCACATCAACACGAAACCTGATCCTCAGGGGCCAAGGGATTTGTCCAAGGAGCACAGAAGACTGGAGGATAGCACTCCCCATCCCCGCCCAGTGACTTCCCAAGAGGATGGGGAGCTGAAATAGCACAATTCGGGAGTATTAGAGCCCACTTGTGAGCTCAGCTTCCCTGTCACCTCCCCCTGTCCCCCATGAGGTCCCTGAGACCCTTCTGCAGACACCCAAGTCCTCAAGGACTCCCACCTGCAAACCGCAGGTGTTCCTAAATGATGTCTTAGAATAGAAAGATGTGGCTGGAGTCCTTGCTTTGTCCCTTGTTGTGTGATCTTGGGTTGGTCACTTGACCTCTCTGAACTGTCTGCATCATCCCTCCAGTGGGGATGGGAATGAGGAGACAGAGCTGGGTTCTAGAGCCCTTGATCCCCCACTGCCTTCCTCTGTGTCTTGGTTAACCCCTTTCCTTTGCTGGGCCCCAAACCAGATAGATTCCAGCCTCTCCTGGGTCTGCCTCCTGAGGGGTATGGCAATTTATGGAGTCCCCAAAACACAGCCTGCTCCCTCTTCACTCCCAGATTCTATGGAGGAGAGAAATCTCGGAGTACACTGACAGCTCCCACAGCCCAGAAATAGCAGGCCAGCTGGTAGGTGGCTGACCTCCGGGCCTCAGGCCTCAGCTAAAACCTGTTGCCTAGCAACAGGCGTCATCACACACAGTGGGTGCCGAAGGCCTCCAGCGGTGGTCCACATCACCACCCCAAACCGGATATGCCTAGGTACTGGAGAGAGCAGGTGGAAAGCTCCCCTCTGCGAGGGCATCTGCATGTGGTCCCCACAGCCAGCCTGCTAGCACCTCCTAGAAATGCACAGGTACTGCCTGTTAGTTACTATTGTCTTTAATCCTGGCAAGAACTCAGCAAATAGAGACCATCGCCCTCGCTGTACAGGTAAGAAAACTGAGACTCAGTCTGGTCCAGTGTCTTGCTGAGGATTAGGTGGTAGGTCAGCTGTGGCCTGGAGAGAGGAAGGGCGAGGGGCCAGAGGTGCTAGATAGGTTTTGGAGTGGGTTTGGTGGAGAGAGGCGGCATTTGTGAGACCAAGTCCTGGTGACATAAGATCCAGATACACTCAGTGTAGGCAGCAGTCCCAGACGTGAGCTCCTTAGGGTGGGGAAGGCCCACATGGCACCTGTGAGTACAGGTGAAGTCCTTTCATGGGAGGCAGTCCCTTCCATGGACACACTCAAAATCATGGCCATGGAAGCACTGAGCTTCAGGATACCGGCCTGTTCTTCAGACACTGCTGCCTCCCCTCCCTGGCCAACTCAGCTTGGCTCTTTAAGGAGTCCTTCAGGGGATGGAATGCAGCCCTCTGACCCACGCCTCTCACAAACCTCAGGCTCCATCCTCCAGGTCTCTGCTTGCTGTCTGTGACCCTTCACAGATGAACCCACCGTTCTGGGTGTTATGAGGATTTCTCGTAACCTCGTAATGAATACCTCGTAATGGGCATCACTATCCTTAGTCCACAGTTGAAGACACAGACTCAGAGAGGTCAAGCAACTTACTCAAGCTCACACAGCTGGTTGGGGCAGTGCCGAGATTCAAGGTTATCCATTGCAGTTATCTATACTGCATAACACACCACCCTATAACACAAGGACTTAAAACAGCAACCCTTGTTATGTGCATGAATGTGCATTTTGGGCAGGGTGTGGCAGAGATGGCTCATCTTTGCTCTTGTTGGCATTAGCTGGGGTAGCTCAGCGGCTGGAACCGGAATCTTCTAAGGCTTCTTCCCTCGTGTGTTGGGTGGTTGATGCTGGCTGTCAGCTGAGACTCTAGCTGAGGGGCTGGTTCTCCACGGGGCCTGGGCTTCCCCAGGACATGCTTCCTGGGTTTCAAGAGCAAGACTCCTGCAAAAGCTTGTCTCCAACGCCCCTGTTCTCCCCCAGAAATGATTGAATGAGGGGAGGATAAAGCTTTGGGGGAGAGACCTGACAGGTCCCCATATAGCATCCAAGTGGAGTGTTCTGTCCCTGAACCCTGGGTTTTCCCCAAAGGCAGGGCTGAAACAGCTGCTGCAGAACCTCTCTCCCCAAGGCAGAGATGGGAGGTGGGGCTGGCCCTCAGAGTCTGAGCTGGTCACATAGGCCAGGGAGCTGAGACAGAGAGGCCCCAGGCAGAAAGTGGCCTTTAAAAAGCAAAATTCGCCTGACACAGCTGTTGCCACTTGGAAGTCTAGCTTCCTTCCAGACCAAGAACCCTGAAGTGAATTTACTTCCTTCTCTAGCCTCAGGGTCATCACCACCTCCTATATTCATGAGACCGTGCCCTTCCCCTCAGCTCCGTGGTCACAGCTGGGGCCTAGCCACCATACGTCTGGACCATTGTAGTAGCCTCCTCCCTTTCTAGCTTACCCAATGCCAAACCATTTTCCACCTAGCAGCCAGAGAGGTTTAAGAACTATAAACCAAATACCACAGTACTCCCAGGTTTAAAGTCTGAGGACTTGCTATCCTGAGACTAAAATTAAACTCTTCACACTCAAACCCCTGCAGGCACCACTGTCAGCCCTTTGCCCACTTCACCCCCTGTGCCAGGAATGGTCTCCCGCCTCTTTGTTTGGCTGATTCGTTCTTGTCCTTCTGGTCTCGGCTTCCATGCCACCTGTTTGAAGTTGCGTCTCTGAACACTTGGTCTAAATGAGACCCTACCCTTCATCTGAGGTCACCATCCTCCCCCTGTGACATCACCCGAGTGTTGGCTTGCTTTTTTCTTTGTCTCGTCTCTACCCCAGCCCTGGTCTCCTGAGAGCAGGAATCACTCCCAACTGGCTCACTGCTGTGTCTAGGGCAGGCCCTGGCACAGGCGACACTTAGTAAACACTTGTGCATGGGTGAGAGAGTTGAATGAGTACATGCACTCACAAACACACGCATTCTCACTCCGGGCACTCCCTCTGTCACACGCTCAGATCCTCCGTCACACGCTCAGATCCTCCGTCACACGCTCAGATCCTCTGTCACCCTTACGAACACGCGGTGCCTGGCTCCCGGGTTCCACCGAGGAGCCTCTGGATGCTCAGGTCCCCGTAACCAGGGACGCTGCCGCCCCCTCCTGGACCAATCCAGGAAGTTCAGTCAGGTTCTGGACACCTGCTTGAAGCTCACCCCAGCTCTTCTGCTTTGCAGATACCAGAGTGGTTCCTGCATGCTCTTCCCTCCTAGGCAGGGTCTCCGCATAATTTTCGAGGCTTCCCTCACTACCCTGGCATTTGGCCAGAGGCTGGACCTTGGGATGATTAAATCCAGGGGTCCCACACCCCTGGGCCGCGAACCAACACTGGTCTGTGGCTTGTTAGGGACTGGGCCGTGCAGCAGATGGTGAGCGGCGGGCAAGCAAGCGAAGCTTCATCTGTATTTACAGCTGCTCCCCAGTGCTAGCATCACCACCTCAGCTCCACCTCAGACCATCAGGCATTAGATTCTCATAGGAGCACCAGTCCCTGGTGCCAAAACGTTGGGGGCCGCTGCTCTAATCAAGTGTGCAGAAGGAAGGAGAGAAGGAGAAGTAGAAAGTCAGATTGCTTACCTCTTCACCTCTCCAAGCCGCATTTTAGGGTCATTGCCGCAGGCCTGGCACAACAGGTGTGCAATCAATGTTTATCCTCTCGCAGGTTTGAAATGAGAGGCGAAAGGCTTTGAATGTCCTGCAGCTTTTATCCCATAGTTCATAGGGAGCTTCTGCAAGTTTTGAACAAGGGAGCACAAGATCAGAACTTTGCTTTGGAAAGATAAACCAGACCATGCACATTCTTTGTTCATGTGTTCATTCATTTATTCATTCATTCATTCGCCTAGCCAGATCTGGGAATCCAGCAGAGACCAGACAGAAGTGATGTTGGCCTTCACGGAATGTGGTCTGGGGGTAGTATGTATGGGAAGGGGAATTTGGACACAGAGGGAAGTCACCCCAGTTCTAGGCATGTTGATTCCTGGGGTGAGGGGAGACTCACATGAGAGCCTCAGCTCCTGCCCTGGTAAACCTGATAGCACTTAGCCCTCTCCCCAGCCCGCCTGACTCAAAATCTACATCAGTTGATTTTTTTCTGGTCCAGTCAAATAGCTGCAAATAACATGCAAATGTACATAAGAGGTCCTAACTCAGGGTATGTTAAATAAGCGTATTATGGTCTGCCTGCTGCAATCATAGTCAAACTCAGCATTTAGGATGTGACCGACATGAAATGCTGAACTGATTCTGCATAATCACTTCAGAGACAAGATGAGGCAGAGGCCCAGGGACCCAGACAGACTATGGACGGTGCACACACAGCAGGTGACTGTAGAAGATTCATAGTGCTCAGGAGGTAAGAAAAGCGGAGGGGACAAATTTTATTCTCAGCCAGATCTGAAGCTTCGGTCCTTCCTTCAAAGAAACATAGATAAGGAGTTAGATGTCCTGGGTACTACTTACTGTCTGGGCCACTTTGTGGCTCTGTAACTTCCAACTAGTCACTTTCCCAATTTTTCTCATCTCTACAATGGGTACGGTGACAGGGAAGCATGAAGACCATGGACGGTGTCTTAGGTTAGGGTCTCCATTAGTTGACCCTGAGACAAGGATTCCTGTGAAAGTAAAGAAAGGATTCATTATCTTATCATCTCATATGATGTCATGTATTATATATAATAAGCTTACTGTGAAGCATTCTCAGGACAGCTGGTAGAAGTTGGGAAATCAGGACAGAGAATGAACAGGAGCCAAGCATGTGTGTGTCATCTCCAAGTCCCACGCTGGATCAAGCTTGCAGCAGTGCCATGGGTACAGTTATCCCATTCAGGGGTGGGGAGGGCAAGAGAACTGGGGTATTTATACCCTTGTGTCATCAGTGATTGGAAAAAGTTAATTTCCCTCTAGAGGAAACACATTTCCAGGCACTTCCAGCTCTCCATAAATCCAGGCCACAAGCAGTCTTCTGAAACAAGGGTCCTCAGCCTCCAAGCCAGGAACTGAACTGGGCTGCACACCAGGAGGTGAGCGGTGGGTTAGAGAGTGACTCTTCATCTATATATTTTCAGCCGCCCCCCGACTCTAGCATCACCAGCTCAGCTCCACCTCAGATCATCAGGCATTAGATTCTCATAGGAGCACCAGTCCCTGGTGCCAAAAAGGTTGAAGACCACTGCTCTGAAAGGCAGATGCTGGCTGCTGGAGTGAAAGCACACTGGTTGCTGGCATCTGGGGTTACCTCCTACCACAGGGCAGTGGTCTGTAACATGGGAAGCGCACCAGGCATGGTGGTACCCTCATGTGGTCTCTATGAGTTCACGGATGACCCTCAGGAAAGTCATCTCACCCGTGTGGGTCTATTTCTTCCCGGGCAAATGAGAGCAACAAGGTACATGAATTGTCACGAGGACAGGAGGAGGTGAGAAGCGATAACTATTCTGGTGGTGAGACTGGGAAAACTGTCACCTCACACACTGCTGTGGGAGTGTAAATGGGCATAACCACTGTGGAGGGCCATGTGGCAGGATCTACAGAATTACAAATACACAGACCCATCCAACTTATTCCTACATATATATTCGCATGCACACGAAACAATATATCCACAACTTTATCAATGCAACACTGTAATTGCAAAGAAAGTGAAAAAACCTAATTGTTAAATAAATTAGGTACACTCATATAATGAATCATTCGGCAACCAAATAAGGGGGGAGTGAAGAAGTACCCTCTGTACTATTGTTGGATGATCTTCAAGTCCTGCAAGTTGTTAGAAAAAAGCAGAATAAATAAAAACTAAAAATAAATTTAAAACCAGGATTAAAAATGGTAGGTATATTTATTTAACAAACTCTTATGCAGCCAAGTATTGTCTTAGGTGCTCTTAATCTTCATAACAATACTATGAGATAGATGTTATCATTTTGTCCATTTTGCAGGTGAGAAAACTGAGGCACAGAGAGGTTAAATAACTTGATGAAGGTCATGAAACAGCAGAGCCGGGATATGAAAAGTGCTATTTTTCCTTTTTTTCTTTCTTCTCCTTCTCCTCCTCCTCCTCCTCCTCCTCCTCCTCCTCTTCTTTTTCTGCTTCTTCTGCTTCTTCTTCTGCTTCTTCTTCTTCTTCTTCTTCTGCTTCTGCTTCTTCTGCTTCTTCTGCTTCTTCTTCTTCTGCTTCTTCTGCTTCTTCTTCTGCTTCTTCTTCTTCTTCTTCTTCTTCTTCTTCTTCTTCTTCTTCTTCTTCTTCTTCTTCTTCTTCTTCTTCTTCTTCTTCTTCTGCTTCTTCTTCTTCTTCTTCTTCTTCTTCTTCTTCTTCTTCTTCTTCTTCTTCTTCTTCTTCTTCTTCTTCTTCTTCTTCTTCTTCTGCTTCTCCTTTTTCTTCTCCTTCTTCTGCTTCTTCTGCTTCTGCTTCTTCTTCTTCTTCTTCTTCTTCTTCTTCTTCTGCTTCTTCTTCTTTTGCTTCTGCTTCTTTTTCTTCTTCTTCTTCTGCTTCTTTTTCTTCTTCTTCTGCTTCTTCTTCTTCTGCTTCTTCTGCTTCTTCTTCTTCTTCTGCTTCTGCTTCTTTTTCTTCTTCTTCTTCTGCTTCTTTTTCTTCTTCTTCTGCTTCTTCTTCTTCTGCTTCTTCTGCTTCTTCTTCTTCTTCTTCTTCTTCTTCTTCTTCTTCTTCTTCTGCTTCTGCTTCTGCTTCTGCTTCTGCTGCTTCTTCTGCTTCTGCTTCTAGCTCTTCTGCTTCTTCTGCTGCTTCTTCTTCTTCTGCTGCTGCTGCTGCTTCTGCTTCTTCTTCTTCTGCTTCTGCTTCTGCTTCTTCTTCTTCTGCTTCTGCTTCTTCTTCTTCTGCTTCTGCTTCTTCTTCTTCTGCTTCTGCTTCTTCTTCTTCTGCTTCTTCTGCTTCTTCTTCTGCTTCTTCTTCTGCTTCTGCTTCTGCTTCTGCTTCTGCTGCTGCTGCTGCTGCTGCTGCTGCTGCTGCTGCTGCTGCTGCTGCTGTATGTTCTATTTCCTTTCTGTAGGGGAGATTACTCTTAACCAATCATAGTAACTCAGTTTTCCTGGCCAGTGATTGGTTTGAGAAGGACACATGCCCCACTTCTGGCCAGTAAAGTGTGAAGAGATGTCTGTTGTGGGAGCTCTAGGCAGGAAATTGCTTAAAAGAGATGTCTGGAGAATACAATCTCTTTTCTTCCTGATGTTTTCTTCATGAAGCTGTCAGTGGCAGCAGCCACCTAGTGACTAGGAGGGCCCAAGCCTGAAGACAGAGCTCCTGCACAGAGAATGGAAGACTGGAAAGACAGTTCTTAAAAAGCCATCAGGCCAACTCCAGGGCCGCCTGTTTTGTGAGATAACAAATATCTTCACTGCTTCAGGCAATCGTTCCCAAACTTGAACAGGCATTAACACCACCTGTTAAAACACAGATGTCTGGAGCCCACTCCCAGAGTTTCTGATTCAATTGGCAAAGCTAAGAATTTGCATTTTTAATGAGTTTCCAGGTGATGCTGATGCTGGCTGGTCTGAGGACCCCCGCGGCAAGCAAGCAAAGCGGCTACCAAAGTAACACACTTGAGTGTGTTTGTGTCTTTCCACAACGCCAGATTTACTGAGTGTAACCTTGTGAGATGAACCACCCAGGTACCCACACAGGTTAACACACACAACACAGAGAGGGGAAGTGCAGAGCCTTGTGTGACAGAGCAAAGGCATGAAAGTCCTTAGCATTTCCAAAGCCGGCCCTTTCGACTGGCTGCACAGGTAGCTGTGCAGAGGTCCCAAGCCAACGGCTAGGACTGGCAGAAGGTCAGAGTCTTCTGCTCTCAGTGCACCTGTTTCTGATGCTCTCGGGTCAGGCTTAAGCATCATTTGTCAAAGGTGTTCAGCTTATATGGACCTTACAAGGCAGGATCTGTATGCTTATCGGCCCCTGCAGAAAAGGGCTCATCCAGGGAACTCATGGCTGACATTTCTATGTTTGGGACATTCCGGTCACACCCTAAGGTTGTTCCCATTAGTGCCAGTTGGAACTACTGTCGTGGCTCCAGTGGAGTCCATTTTGTAAAGTCCAAGTGTCCTCAATTCTTCATGCTCTATACAACCACACTTTGAGAACCACTGTTTAGATTATCTGGGGTTAAGATTTTTGTTCCTTGTAGCTGAAAGCATCCTGAGGCATCCTGTGACTTGAAGCTGTGTGACTCCCAAATCCTCTGAAGTAACGGAGGTCAGGGGTCAAGGAGGCAACATGAAATGGTGGAAAAAGCACCAGAAAGGCAGTCAGGAGCCCAAGATGCTCCATCCATCCCTTGTGACCTTGAGTATTCATTTCTTTCCAGAGGGGATCTGTTTCTCCATCCATAAAATGGGAAAGTAATGGATGAGATTACAGCTAACTTTCCCTTTAGCTTCGACATTCATTATTCCAGGATTCACCAAATGGACCAATCTGACCTTAGGGACTCAGGTGGTGTCAAACCAGGCCCCTTCATCACGACATTAGCTCTCTCTCCTTCTCTCAAACCCCCGGGGAGGCTGCAGCTTCTGCAACATCAGGTGCTGAAAGGCAGAGGCAGGCTCCAAAGTCATTTTTAACATATTAAAGTTCCGGGCAGAAAGCTCATTTAGAGCCTCTGTTTGAGCTGGGAGTAAAGAGACTGGAGCCAAACCTCTCCCCGCGTGGGGTTTTACCAACCCCAGCTTGAGCTGGGAGGCATCCCAAGCCAGCATCTGAGAGGCACAAAGCCCAGGTCTGTGGGAGCCACTCCCAGGGGTTCTCAAGTGAAGGTGTTGGGTAAACACAGACTTTGGCACAGTTTCTGCCCCCATATTCAATCAGTCACCAATTACTGGCTTTCATCTCCTAAATGTCATTTGTATCAGCCAGGATCTCCCTGTCTCTCTGCCCTGGATTCTTGGAACCAGCTCTAACCGAGCTTTCTGCTTCCAGTCTTGCCCTCTGCACCCTCCTGCCCCACAATTAACATCCGACATGGCCTCTGGATAAAGTCTAAACTCCTAGCGTGAACACTCACATGACCCTTCATATTCTGGCCCCTGCCATTATCCCTGGCACTCCTATCCCTCTACCCTCCAGCTGGACTAAGTTATTACAGTCTCCAGAATGTTCCAGGCTCTTTCTCACTTCTGAGCCTTTGTGCATGCTGCATTCCCTGCCTGGAACACAGTACTTCGCATCTTTCCTCCCTCCATGCAGTCTCTCAGGTCTCAGGGCGGAACCCACACCAGTAAGCACCAGACACATGATTTGCTGGTCCCCGTGCAACATAAAGATGTGGAGCTCTTGTCTGAAATGTATTAAGAATTTCAAGATGGCAACAATAAAGCATTAAACCAAATTTGAGGCTAATCCTGGCTGAACCAATCTCTTTCCTGGGAATATAGATTTGGGGCTAAGAGTTTAGTTTGGGCTAATTTCTTGAACAAAGGAACTACAACAACCTAAGCTCTTTGTGTCCATGGCAGAGAAGAAAGAGTATAGCAAAGATGCAAGTGACATGGAGAGAAACTCCTTGAATGTCTATTGCATCTTTGACCTTGGAGCTCTTGGAGAAACACCTCTTTCCCTGTAATTCTTTTTCCCTTAAGCTACCTTGGAGAGGGGTGGGTCTCTTTTATTTACAACCAAGAATCCTAACTATTGCCATGGGATTCTCTAAAGCTGAGGGTTAGAACTCAAAGGCATATCGGCCCCCAAACCACCTTCATTACCTTCCTTAGTTCAGCTGATTAAAGCAAAGTAGAATGAGGACCATGGCAGAGAGAAGAGGAAAATTATTTATTGAGGCACTACTGTGTGCTGGGCACTTTTACATCTGTAATCTTGTTAACTGTATCATCAGAGTTCAAGGTGAAAAACAGAGCCACTGGAAATCACATAGAAAAGGGCTTTGATTTTAGGCAGTTGCGGGAGTCAGTAAAGTTTGTCTGTTTATGGTTGATGCTTCCGTGTCTGATGTTGGGCCCGAAGTGAGCAGGGCAGAGAATTGGAAAGCAAAGATGACCATGAAGCAGGTGAGAACAAGTAAAACTGGTGTCTACAGGATATGCTGGAACCCATTTCAGTCCCTCGCTAGCTCCAAGCCTCCAACTGGGATGATGCAGGTGACTGCTGGGAAAGACTTTGCCAAGGACCTGCACGTGAACCTGTCCCAGGGTCTAGAAAGACTGAAGGAGGGTCCCCAGCTGTGACCTTCACATGCAGAGTGAACCAGCCAAGGCACACCAGGGTGTGAGAGCTGCCCAGTGGCCGGGCTTATACCCACCCCCCAGCGTAGATATGCCCTCCACTTTGCTTCTACCTTCCAGCTCTCACACACATTCATCTTGTGGCCAACCCTGACCTAAGACCATAAAGGAAGTGGGTTTGACAGAATATAAAGCCATCACATTACCCACACCACAATCCAACCATTATGGATTTATTTTCTGTTTAATGGAGAGGAAACTGTGGCTTAGGGTGAAATGACCACGGGTCCTATGATGAGAAGGGACCGAGTTGAAAACCGGGTCACCTATCTCAAAGCATGAGCAAGTGAGGTGCCATCGTACAGAGAATACTTGGGAGTCAGGCAGGTCTAGATGCAGGGAGGCCCTTCTCACACCCACCTCATGGGATCGCTGAAAAATCTGGTGACATGATGAACGTGAAAGCCTTGAGTGAAGTTGTTTTCTACACATTATTACAAATTAATTTAAGTGCTGATGTATGCATGCTCATTGTATAGAAGCAAAAGGAAGGTGAAAAGTCTCTTCAGTCTCTACCTGAGTAGGCACGCACACAAAAAGGTCGTGACAAAGGGCGGCCATGCTAAGACTTTATGATGGGCTGTCTCTGCCGCCAATATGATTGAAAAGATCCTAGTGGCTGATGTGGACATGGTGAGCCACTCTTTTCTCAAGGTAGTCAGATAAAATAGCTTTAAACGAGCATAGCCTGGTCTACCTGCAGCCCATCCCCATAAATGCCCAAATTCAAGAAATCATTGAGACCTCTACCACTCCACAGCTGAAGTTGGGCATATAACAAAGTGAAATTGTATTAATAATTGGCACCAGAATTTCTCTCATGGGGAACTTCCCTTGTCTGAAAGAAATAAATCACTTGATAAATCACTAAGGTAGAAGGTGAGTACCCACAGGCTGGCAGGGTCAGAGCATCAAAGAGAAAAGGCTAAACTTCTCCACCTAAGATGTTTGCTTTGGGGAGAATTGTTTTTCTCTAGGGAAAAGGCAGGAGAGGAGAGGACAGCAGAGTAGAAAAGAGGATTTGCTGCAGAGATGGTAGGCCTAGACTGTGTGGGCAAAGGGCCTGAAGGGAACCCTGGTTCTGAGAGATGAGCTAGGTCTTAAGCACAGGGTTGGGTGACACAATTTGATGTGGCTGTTAGAAGGGTATACAGTGCTGCTCCTCCCCACAGCCCCCACACTTTAGTAAAGTCTGCCATTTTCTCAAACGCTTTGTGTAGGTTTGGTTTTTTTTTTATTTGGCAAAGAATGGTGGTGATGGTGGAGAGGACGGAGCAGTATGGGGACACCTGAAGGGACCCAGTGTGGAGCCAAGATAACACTTGGCGAAATAGGAGCCCAGGGCTGGAGGAGACATTGAACACATCATTCACATTTCAATCCCACCCTAAAAATCCACGATTACCTCATGGAAATCTTTAACAGGGCTCAGAGTCAAGGGTTCTCGCTAATCTTATTTAGATATCAAGAGGCAGGCCAGCTAACACAGTGGTTGGATAAAAATATAAGAGATTGCAACTCCACGCACTCTCTCTCGGACACAACAGCAGCACTATCTGAAGAAGGCTGAGGTAGATACCCCTAGGAAGACCGCGTGTCCAGACCCATGGCATGGATCAAAATTGGTCTAAGCCAATTTCAACAGTCCTGTTCCCCACTCTCCCAGCTGAGGGTGGCTTCACGGTCCAGTTCCAGCTAAGGAGACCTAAGCGAAAGTCTACCAAGTTGGGTGTAGTGTGGGGTTCGAGGTTCCGAAAGCTTTCGTTTTCTCTTGCTGCCTTGAACACAGACATGATGGTTGGTACAGTGGCAATTATCTTGTTATCATGGCATAAGGTCAAGGGAATCATGGAGGCACGTGTCCTGACAGAGGTGAGCTGCAAACTGAAGCCAGCAGCCACCTACCTCTGGGTCTTGTTATCTTAGAAAAACAAAGCTCTGTTGGTTTATTGTCACTACAGTCAGGTGTTCTGTTTCTTGCACTAAACACATTTCTAACCGATACAGAGGTGGATGAAGGAAACTGCTCCCCAAATGACTTGGTTTTACTCATGTTTGAGAATTAAAGACAAATTCAGAGGACAATTTAATCAGATTCCTGGAACCAACAGGCTCAGCTCCAGCCCCAGTAGAGAATAGAAAAGAACTGCCAAACCTCATTACCAAAGGCACGGAACAGCCCTCCAGTGAAGCATCAAAGTTAATAGTGTATCTCAATCTCATCCACAGGCAAAGCCAAGGCAGCAAAATGAAGCCAGTGATGGATGCTGCCACATCAACTGTTAGCTTGCTATGGTCTTAGTCCCCTAATCACCAACGGCTTCAGATCCCATTGGAGAAATGGATGATGGAACAGGAGAGCAGAAAAAAGGGTATGCCACCTCTAGTTTGCAGAAACAGAAGCAGGCAATCATGGGCAAGAGATGTCAGCCCAAAGTAGGTAACTATTGTCCCTGTTTTATATATGAGAAAACAGACAGGACAAGGATTTTAGAGGTTTTCTTTGTATTTAAATTAATTGATTCATTCATCAAACACTTATTAAGTATCTACTGAGTACCAGGTCCCATGCCGGGTGTCAGTAAAATACTCTGAGTGTAGCGGGACAATAAACCATGGACACAAATAACTCCGATATAAACCAAAGGGATCTTGGGAGTCTTGATAGAGGAACAAAATGTGCTGGAGTCTTGGGGAATGATATAACTTTGTCATTGTATTTTCAGTAAATGGAAGAAGCAATTTGGTTCAGCTGCACAATTACTGTTGGGGCACATATGATACAAGCACATAAAAATAAAAAGGAAAGGAGGAAAAGGAACAGATTTAGTCATGAGGCAGGGACTCAGTTCCTGACTGGTCCCCAACAGCCGGAACATGTTACCTGAACATATTCATTAGTCACCTGCAGTGTTTGAGAAGTGCCTTTGGTATCTGGCTAGAGGGCCTATTACCATTTTTCAGAAGAGGACTGAGACCTAGAAAGGAGAAGTATTGCCCACAGCCTCACAGCCAATAAGTGTGTTCCCATCACAAAATAGGTCTAGGTTCTCCTGTGTACACAACAGTCCCATTTTTCTAGATTTCCTATTGTCTACATATCACTCTACTATTGACTAAGGGAACGAAGACGGTGCACTATGGTAGGTAGCCCTTGTAGAAATGAGAGGAGAATAGCTTCCCCTTTCCAGAAATCTTGGCAAACATTTTCTCACATCTCATTGGCTCTGGTGGGTCATGTGCCTATCACTGAAGTATTAATGTGGCTCCCCTGAGGATGACTTTTATACACAAAAAAAGACTATTTTGGGCTACTCTAAAATTTTAATTTAACACAAAATAAAAGAAAGTTAGAAATTAAAAGTCTAGTTCTCTAAACTTTTAAGTTCAACTTATAAATCTTTATTTTACCTCTAGATCTAGCAAACTTTAATAATCAAGTTTCATGGGGCTTTTGCAATTAACTTAAACATTTTAAATTGCATTATTAAATTTAATACAGTTGATTTTATTTTTGGTATTTTAACTCTCTGTCTAATATAAATAAAAACTTTTAAATACTTAAGTAATGCTTGCAATATGGTGACTCTCAAGGCTTCTTACATGTTTCAAATTAGTTTATGAACATAGTAAAACCATTTACACTTTTTAATGTAAAATCATATATCTAAGTCAATTACTCAATTACCCTTTTCAATTGGAATCATTAGTTAATCTCTTAGATACTCCTCTATGCTAAATAATCTTAAATGCTACAAGTACCAAATATACACAAATTATTACTAACTCAGACAAATGAAAATATTCAAATTGTCGATACAATTTACTCCATTGTCGATACAATTTACTCAATTTACTCTATTATCACTGCTAATACTTATGGGAATTAAAAGATTCTTCTTCACTTAGGAAAAACATGGTTTTATAAATGAGACAGGTCCCTGTGTCAGAGCAATGGTACAGGTGAATGCATAGAAGACCGGCCTGGGGCCAACACATGATTCACGCCTGAGCTGCTAATGGGACATGCCAAAGCCAACTTGGAGTAGGCCTAATAGAAATTCCATAATTTTTAGAGAGGTTGTGGGAGAGCAGTAGAAGGTGGGGGAAGAGATGGATGCTTCAACAACATAGAATATTACTGACCATCATAAGGACTTTGGCTCTGAGTAAGAAGGGAAATCTTTAGAGCTTTTTAAGTATATAAGTGATGTTCTCCTTATTTTAAGGGTGAACATGAGACCCAGTTTCTGCCAATGAGTTCTGTGAGAGGAGATATGCCTGAGGGCTCCTGTGAAAAGTTTCTTTGATATCAAAAAGAAATGTGAAGAAAAAATCTACCACCACCACCACCAGCACCCCCCGCCCCACATACTTAATCTCTTTTATTTTCTTCTAGACATTGTCCCATGAAGATGTGCTGCCCGGAGCCATGGTGATCATCTCGTGATGATGAGAAAGGTAGCTGAAAACGATCTGATACGAAACATGGCAAAGACAAAACTCTGTTTGTTTGTTTGTTTTTAACAACTTTATTAAGATATAATTTATATACCATATTCACCTTACGATTGGCTATTTTATATTCAGTGGTTTTAAATATATTCACAGAGTTGTATAACCATCCCCTAAACAATTTTAGAACTTTTTCGTCACCACAAATATAAACCTTTACCCATTAATACTCATTTCTTATTTTCCCTCAACCTCCCCCACCCTAGGCAATCATTAAGTTACCTTCTGTCTCCATAGATTTGCCAATTCTAGACATTTTGTATGAATGTAACCATATAGTGCGTGGTCTCTTGTGATTGACTTCTTTCATTTGGTATGATGTTTTCAGGGCTCATCCATATTGGAGCCTGGATCAATATTTCATTCCCATTTACTGATGAATTATATTCTACTGTGTGTGTGTGTGTTTGTGTGTGTGTGTGTGTGTGTGTGTTTATATATATATATATATATATATATATATATATATATATATATATATATATATATACACACATATATATATATCCATTTGTCAGTTGATGGAAATTTGTGTGGGCATATTTTTAAATTTCTCTTGGGTATATACCTAGAAGTGAAATTGCTGGGTCATGTGGTAACTTTGTGTTTCATATTTGAAGAACTGCCAAACTGTTTTTGCAAAGTGACTACACATTTACATCCCCACCACCAATGTACAAAGATAACAATTTCATCACATCCTTTCCAAGAATCATTTCTTGTTTTTCTTTTCGATGATGGCCATCCTTCTGTTGGGAATGGAAGCTCATGGGTTTGAATTGCATTTTCCTAATGATGAATGGTATTGAGCATCTTTTCATGTGCTAGTGGCCATTTGTATATCTTCTTTAAAGAAACGTTTATTCATTTATATCCTTTGCCCATTTTTAAATTGGGTTGTCTTGCTATTGAGTGGTAAAAGTTCTTTATATGTTCTGGATACTAGTCGCTTGTCACATTGTGTGATTTGCATTATGTGATACCTCCCATTCCCTGGGTTGTGTTTCCCACTTTCTTAGTGTTCTTTGTAGCACCAAGTTAACTTTAATAAAGTCCAATTCATCTAGTTTTTTCCTTTCTCATTTACATTTTGGGATCATATATAAGAAAGCTTTGCCTAAGTTGGGTCATGAAGATTTACTCCTATATTTTTTTCTGAGTTTTATACTTTTAGCTCTTACATTTAGGTCTATGATCCAATTTGAGTTAATTTTGGTGGATAATGTGGGATAGAAGTCCAACCTAGTGTTTTTATGTGAGGATAGCCAGTCGTCTTGGCACCATTTATTGAAAAGACTATTCTTTCTCCCAATGAATTGCCTTGAGATCAATGTCAAAAAATTAATTGGTGGTAAATGTAAGGGTTTACTTCTGAGCTCTCAATTTTATTTTATTGATCTGTCTGCCTATCCTTATGTCAGTTCTACACTGTCTTGATTACTATAACTTTGTAATAAGTTTTGAAGTCAGAACATGTAAGTTCTCCAACTTTGTTCTTTTTCAGAATTGTTTTTGGCTATTTGGTCCTCCTTAAGATTCCACGAAAATTTTAGAATTACTTAGTCAATTTTTCTGCAAGATAGATAACTTGGATTAGATAGAGAATGTATTGAATCTGTAGGTCAACTTGAGGATCGTTGCCTTCTTAGCAATATTGGGTCTTCTAATTCATCGTCATCAGTTGTCATTCTATTTATTCAGAATTTTAGAGCAAAAGTCGTATACTTATTTTGTTAAACTTATTTCTAAGTATTTTTTTCCTTTTTTATGGTATTGCAAATTGTTTTATTAATTTCCTTTTCATATTGTTCATTGCTGACATACTTTGTATCCTGCAACTCACTGAACTCATTTATTCATTGTAAAAGATTTCAATGGTTTTCTTGAAATTTCCTACATACAGAATTATGTGACATGCAAATAGAGATATTTTGCTTCTTCCTTTCCAATCTGAATGCCTTTCATTCTTTTTCTTGCCTAATTGCTCTAGTTATAACCTCTAGAATAGAAGTAGTGAATACAAGTGTTAAAAATGGACATTTCATCTATAACCGTGCTACCCTGAACAAGTCCAATATTGTCTGATCTCGGGAGCTAAGCAGGGTCAGGCCTGGTTAGTTTTTGGATGAAAGACCACCTAGGAAGACCAGATGCTGTAGGTGTAAAAATAAAATAAAAAATAAGGAATTGTAAGCTGACAAGGTCCTTGCAATCTGTGAGGTCAACAAAGGGTTGCCTCACCTACATAAATAAATAATTTAAAAAAAAAAGAATAGAAATTCTTTTCTTTTTCTTCCTCTTAAGGAGAAAGTATTTAGTCTTTCACCATTTTGTATAATGTTAGACTTGGATTTTTCATAGATGCTCCTTATAAAGTTAAGGAAATTCTCTTCTATCTAGTTTGTTGATTTTTTTAATCACAAAATGGTGTTGGATTTTGTCAAATACTTTTCTGCCTCTGTTGAGATGATCATGTGATTTTTGTTCTTTAGTCTACTAATACTTTTTATGTGTCAGGGTTTTACAAAGAAACATAACTAATCATAGATGGATGAATAGATAGATAAATAGATTGATAGATGATAGATGATAGATGATGATGATGATGATGATGATGAAGATAGATAGATAGATAGATAGATAGATAGATAGATAGATGATAGAGAGATAGATAGATGATAGAGAGAGAGATAATAGAGGCAGAGACAGAGATAGAGACAGAGATAGAGATAGCCATAGGTATATAAAAGGAGATTTATTCTGAGGAATTGGCTCAGACAATTACAGAGGCTGAAAAGTCCCATGACCTGCTCTCTGCAAGCTGGGGACCCAGGAAAGCCAGCAGTATAGTTCAGTTTGAGACCGAAGGCCTGAGAACCAGAGGAACTAATGTAAATTCTAGACTGAGGTCAGGAGAAGACACCAATCAGATGCCAAAATATTTATCAAGGCTCTCTTAGTCTCTTTCCTTATCTCCTTGTTAAGATGTATGCTTCCCTTGGTACCACACCTGGCTGTGAGCCTCCATTAATTGATGACTGATTGCTCGATTATTTTTAACAATGCTCTGGAGCATAAATTGCTCCACAGACTGCTCCAATGAAACTTGGACTCCTTTGCAGGAGTAGCTTTTAAGGCCAATCTTTAAGGCTTGTTCTTACCCTAAGAGGGCTAATTTTAGCTGTCTCTCTCCATGATTCTCTCTACTGAACTACTAAATCATCTCAGAGTCTAAGGTTTAGTTTGTTGCTTTCGAGGAGCTACTAACCTCCTTGTAATTGCTTACACCAAAAATCTCATTGTTTTTGAGAGCATCTTTAGTCTTGGACTTTCCCTCATTCTGTTCTCAGTAAAGTCAGTTATTTTGGGGAGTGCTGAAGAGCTTTCTGCTCTTCAGGCCTTCCCTCTCTCTCTCTGGTCAAAATCTCAATATTACTCCCCCAGCAGCCTGCCCATTGTGCTATAATATCCCAAGTCGGGTGCTGGTCAGGGGGAGCCTCTGGTCTTATTGATTTGCCTCTTCTGGTGCAGAATCTCTGTCTTATGAGCAAGTTGAAATAAGGGAAACCAAAATCCCAATATTCTCAGCCTTCCATACCTGGGATAGGGCTTCCATGTAATGTGTGGGAGATGGGTACATCTCCCAACCTCTCAGCCATGGTTGTTTGAAATTAGCCTCTGCAACATGGAACTAGGTGGGATGAGAATTCTTGGTGGCCTGCAATACTCTAGGCCTAAGCAGGGATCCAGGGGGAAAGGAAATCCTGTGTTCTTATTTGCACCCACCTGGAGCAGAGTTTCATCCTGCTGAACTGGGAAAGAGAAAAGGGAACAAACCATGGCTCAAATGGAGCAGACTTTTGCCATTCTTGCTTGCCATAAAGTTTCTTTATTTCCTATATGTTCATAAGAAAATTTCTAGAGACTTGTGAGGTTTGTTTTTAATAATTTTTACTAGTTGCAATTGTGTCACTGGGGAGATCTGCCAAGCTCTTCATGCCACCATTCTGAAAGTTGTTTCAAAGATAGAACTTGGATGTTTGATTTAGCCAGCCTTGGGGAGTCCTTGCCTACTAACTCCTTTGACTTCTTGTTATTGAGCTTTAAAAAAATCTTTATTGTTTTTTGTATTGTTGCTGCTGGATGTTTCTGTTACTGGTAGCCAACAACATCCGGATTTGTCCTATACTTAATGAAGGCTGAGCCAAGGCCAGCAGAGCTTTCTCCATCTATAAAGGTAACATCAAGTAAGGCCTGCCTTAAAAGGCATTCATACACAACACCTATAACAATTTTATATTATTTTTTCTGTTTACTGTCATATCTCTTCCACTAGACTTTGATATTTTTAAGTGAGAATGCATGCTCTAATTCATTTTAGTATTCTAGCACTGGGCCCGGTGCTCAGTATATATGTAGAAAATCAGCAACGAATGAATGACTATTGTCAAGGGAGCTAATTACTTTAGGACCATTCACCCTCTAGCCTGTCCCCACAAATTTTCCAGATTCATTTTGGAACTTTGCACCAAAAACAGTCCTACTCTGCTAATCCTGTTTATCTTGGCTGCTGAGATGTCTGATAACATACGAGTCAGACAGGGTTCAATTTTTGTTTCTTTTGTTTCTTCCTCTTTGCCCAACAATCTTGGACACATGCCTTAATCCTTAGTGCAGTAGTTTTCCACCTGTTCAATGGGGATAACAATACCAGTTGACATTAAATTTTACAATAATAATAATAACTAACATTTTTGAATGCATAGTTAGAGTCAGACACTGTTCTAAATTTTTACATATATTAGCTAATGTAATTCATATGAGGTAAGTACTACTATTATCTCCGTCTTATACATAAGAAAATTGAAGCAGGGACATGGAGCAATTTCCCCATGGGTATAAGAAATAAGTAGTAAAGCCAGGATTTGAACCTAAGCATTCCAGCTCCAGAGTTCTTACCTGCCATTATGTGTATGTATATATATAGTATTTTATATTATATATAAAATATTTTGTGTTATATATGTATTTTTTTATATATGTAAAGTATTTTATCATATATATGTGTGTGTGTGTGTGTGTATATATATATATATATAGATAGATAGATATAGTATTTTGAGTTCAATATACATATTCATAATGGTTTGCCAGAGAGATCATTTTTAAAATAAAAATCTAATTATGCCACCCACATATCCACTACTACCCTGGTTTAAAATGCATCAATGGTTCTATATCACTCTTAGGATCAAGACAAAAACCCTTATTATAACCTCTAAGCCCCCATCCCCACCCCAGACTATCTCAGATCACGCTCCTTATTATTCCATCTGCTTCTGTCACTCTGGCCTCCTTCTGCTCCCTCATACCCACCGGGCTTCTCTCTCCTGCCTAAGGACCTTAGCCCATGCTGCTCCCATTGTCTTGAATGTTTTTTCCATCATCTTTTCTCCTCTTTATTTCTTAACTCCTGCTCATCCTTCACTTCCTCAGAGAAGCTCTCCCCATCAACCCAGACTAGCTTAAGTTCTTCCATTGGAGAAATGGGGCCACCAGGTACCGCTCTTTGCTGCATATTTTTATTTTGTTTGTGTGTTTTGTAGTATTTAGACTGGAAGCTTCAAGATATCAAAGGCACTGCTTGTTTTTACTAATCACTGTATCACTAGTGTCTACTTTAGAACCTTATACCAAGTAGGGGCCCACTTAATATTTTTTGGAATATTAACAAATGAATTAATGATTAATAAGTGCTTCTGAACTAGACTGCAGCCCCAGGTCTCATCTTTGACCCAAAAGCAAGAATCCCAAATTTGTGTCTATACCTGCCCAGTGCAGCTAGTTACTTTGGCCAAGTATGTCATTAACTCATTCATTCATTCATTCATTCATTTGACAAAGATGTAATCCCCATCATGGGCTTGGTATTGTTCTAGCAGCTGGGGTTTTAGAGGTGAACAAAAAAGAGTTTGCTTTCATTAAACTTATTTTCTGGTGGATATGGGTAGTATATAATAAACAGATAATATGTTGAATAATGTCAGAAAACTAAAATAGGGTAAGTAGAATGGAAGCCATACTCCAGCTCCTGGGGGTGAGGTCAACATCCACACACCTTTCTCACTGCACTTAATCTGTTTGAAGTCCTCCCAGAAGCCTATACTCAATGACAATGGAGCAGGGAATGAATCTGTTTAAGAGGCCACTTGAGCCCACTCACCAACATCCTAGATGGGTCAAGCAGGCCCATGCTGTCATGCTCACTTAGGTTGTCTCTCTGCAAAAGTGCTTCTGGCCCCAGGATCATTGTTTTCAAGACTGAAGCACTTTTGAATTCAACCATCCCCTCTTCCACTTCCCTTTGCAAACCTAGTAATTACCTGTGTGGAATAAACTGGAGAAGACCAATCAAGAGATTAAGAAAAAATTCCCAGAAACCTCAAGGTCAAGAGAGCATGGAGGAGACTAAACTGGGGCTGCAAGGCATCGACACCCACCCAGCCCTGAGAAGACCTAGCTCAGTGGTTCCCACATTTGCGTGAAGGTCAATATCACCTGCAACAAGTGTTGAACTAGGTGGCTGGGTCCCACAGCCAGAGTTTCTGATCAGCAGGCTCCTCCTCAGCTCCACCTGTGGCCACTCCCTTCTTTACACTCTCACACCTGTGCACACACCCACAGACCACTCTCCTCCATCTGCCCCGGCCTTTGCAAGTGCAACTAGACCATCATCTCTCTGCAGTGCCCCTTCCCGTCATCTCTATAGGGTTGTCTTCTACTTGTGGGAGTTCGAACTCATGTTTCTTCCTGAATTTCTCCCTGGCTACCCACTCCCTGGCTGGCTTCCCAGGTAGCATCAGTCATTCCCTCCTGAGCTCCTTCAGCATATTTTGAGAAAATGGTTAGTGTGGTGGTTCAGTGGCCTGGTTCCAGATGTCCAGAACCAGGTTTGGCCATTAAAAGTTTTGTATCATTGAGCAAGTTGTGTTCCCTCTCTAGGTCTCAATTTACTCATCTATAATCAGTAGCATGTCAGAGAGGTCTTCCCCAACTCGGTTTATATTGCTCCTTTTCCTCATTTATAATGCATTATAAAATGTAATGGGATATGAGGTGGGAGATCATGATAGCTGGTAGTTAACCACAGTGCCTGATATATAGTAGATGCTGAGTTAACCTTAGTTATTCAGGTGAACACTCAGGAGTGTTAAACCCTTCCTATTTGTACCCAAGGCAGTGTGGACAGTCCTTATCAGAACCCTCTGGGATTTCTTCCCTGCCTCCCAGACCTCGTGGATCATAATCTGAATGAGGCTCTGGATTCTACATTCATTACCAATGTCTCTGAGTGATCCTGATACACAGCTAGGCTTGAGAATGAGAACTTGAGGTGACTGAGCTTGGTTTGAATGCACTTTGGGCACTCAGTTTCAGTGGTAGCTTTGAACAAGGCACATCCCCGGGCCCCCAGAGCCTCACATTTTAAAGTTACAAAGAGTGTAAATTCCCGTTGTTGTGACCCGAGTGTTGAGCCCTCAGGCAGGTACCCTTGTGCTGGGAGTGTTCCACGACTAGGCTGAGGTGGGGATAGAGGGGTGTGCTCCTGGCTGCTCTGTCTTCTCCAGAAGACCGAGCTCCCCACCCAGCAGGCATCAGACCAGGCGCCTTGTCAGCACAATTAGAATGGGCCTCAGATTCACCTTGACACTAACGGGCATGCTCCTTCCTGAGTGTCATCTGTCAGCAAAGCCCTGTTCTTTCTCTTCCTTCCTTTGGTCTGAGGATTTTAGCATCCTGTGTGTAAGGCCCCGACTAAGGAGCTAGGATGGAAGAAGCAGAGCTGGTTTAGTGGAGAAAACCTTCTTAATGAATGAATGAATGAATGAAGCCACAGGTAATGAACTAATGGATGAACCCAAGAAGTCCTTCACCAATGGCGAGAAAGCAGTCCTGCTAAGAGGTGAGAGGCAGCGATGCTCTGCATAGAAACCACATGTGGACCATAGAAGGGGAGAAGCTCTCTCCCCACAGCCCTCACTGACACCTTGCCTACGTAACCATTGACCAGGCCCAAAGTTTAAAAAGGTGAGACCCTAAATCTGCTTTTTTGAATCTCTTTTTTTCTATGCTTTTTGGAGATTGTATTTTTCTTTGCTTTCTTAGTTGATGTTCCATTTGGAAAAAAATCCAATCTAGTTTTAGTCTACTCTGAGAAAAGGGAATTCCCCCACATTTCAGCAAGGTCGTACGAGTCACTTAATATTGCCTTTTTTTCATATGGCGCTTTATATATTACAAAGCCTGCACCTGCTAGTCCCCCATACACAAATGTAAGACCCCGTGCTGCCCCCAGTGCCCAGCACCAACATCAACTCCAACTGGAGCTCCAGCAACAGTGCTGAATGGTCTTATTTAAGCCTGTAACAATGACCATCATCCTAATTCTATTGTTGAAAACCAGCTCAGAGGGATAAAGTGGACAGTCTGTGTTTGCCCAGCCAGACACTGGTGTAGCCTGGGCCAGAATCCACATGAAGAAGTCAAGTCTCTGATGACCCACCTTAGAGAAGGGCTCAGAGGAGGTGACTGGCCCTGGGAACACTAAGAGGGAATTCACTGGGGAATGAGATGGTTTCAACAAAAGAACACGCTTTCAGTCCAGGCTCTGGAGCCTAAGTCATGTGACCTTTAAACCTCTGGTTTTCCGTTTGTAAAATGGAAGGAGAGGCAGTAATCCCTACTTAGCTGGGTCACTGGGATTAGACTGGACCACAGGTACAAAGCACTTGGTCCACAGCAGGGACTAGTTAATGTTAGTTTTCCCCTAGTTCCCACCCCCAAAGACCGAGGATGGGCTGGCCATGGTGCCTCACACTCTCCCATTCCTTCTCTCCTCATCTCCCATAGGCCTTGGTGACTCCATGAACACTTCTTCGAATGATACTGCCGTGAATCAAAGGGCACAAAACAGCTTCTTTGTTCCCTAGATTTTGCAAGAAAGAAACATCTTAAGTTCTCTGTTGCAGTCTCCCTGGCACATCCTTACTGGTTTCCTGAAGAGTGAACAACAAAGCTGATTGCTACTTCACAGAGAGAAGGCGGAAAAAGAAAGTAAGATGCACATTTTGTTAAGGAGCAGGCATTTCAAATGTCAGTGACTTAGCCTCAGGGAGCTGCAAGCGAGGGGGCCTGTTGGGATTCTGCTTCTGGGAGTTTGATGCCTTCATTTTTTTAAATCTCAGTTCTGCTCTTTAGCCCATTCTTCCTCTCTATTGATCTGCTTCAGTCTGACATTCCTAATCTGAGTAGCTCTAATTGGCTCAGAAGGATGGCTGCAAGGTAGATGCTCTCCAGGGGTGGCACACTGGGGACTGTTTAGAGCAACACTGGTCTTTAACCAAGGCTAGCATGGAAAGAGCACAGCTTTGGAGACAGACAGGCATGACCTTGGGCAATACTGGGCCATTCTGAGCCTGTTTTCCTATCTATAAAATGGAGAGTATGTTCATCACTTCCTGAGATTATTGCAGGGATAAACAGGGCCGCATGTGATGTCACAAAGAGGCAAAAATTTTTGACAAGTCACTGCATTCTGGCAAAAAAAAAAAAATGTATTATCTAAAAAAAATGTATAAGCATTGAAATGCCAGGTAGCACAGCGGCTCTGTGAGCAACACGGCACTGGTGACATCTGTTGTCAAATGTCAGACATTCACTGCTTCCTCCCGGTCATTACAAATCCAGCCCTTGTTCCTGCGGCCTGCAGTCTAAATTGAGAAAATAAAACATGAACACGATGTCTGGAGAACAACTTTGTATTTCAGCACTTAGATTAGAAAGCAGGTTCAATTCTCTGGCTTTCAATGTTAGCGTTTCTATCAGTTAAAACAAATAAACATGCAAAGGCAAAACTGATCAACCGTTTCATTGCATTTAAGGAACAAGGAGATGAATGGTTTTCCTAAGTCAGTGCGTCACCGCATTTAATGTGATGATGTTGTTTAGAAGTACTGTTTTCTGGGCCAAAACATATCAACCATTTATGAGAAGAAAACCAAAAAACAAACGACCAATTCCCAGGAAAGAGGGAAATTACAGTGGCGGTTGATTATAAACTAAGGCTCCATACCCAGGGGAGGGGAGGAGGGCTTTTGCATGATTGAAAACAATAAAGAGAAAAAGCCTGTTGTGCTCAGGTGCTGAGCATGGAGTCAGGGGCCCTGGAGTGGAGACCTGCTTTCGCTACCCAGGTCACATGACCTTAAGCAGGTAACTCCCCAACCTGGGCACATCTGCTCATCCTCAGGTAGACAGCAGTCATTCCTGTGAGGGTCCACTGGGTGAGGCCTACCAGAACTGGCACTTTATACCTCAGATTTTATTTGATCTTCACAAAACCCAGTGTGGTTCTGTGACTTACCCAAGGTCACAGAGCTAAGAAGAAGTGACGCCAGGGTTAGAACTCTAGTCTGTATGCTGTCACTCGGAGCTGTAGAGAAACAAAACAGGAGTTATTATAAATATCATTACTGTCAGGACTACCACGAAGTTGCAGCAAAAATGGAAAAATACTCATTCATTAACAAATGTTTAGTTATATAGTACGAGCCAAGAACTGCTCTGGGCATGAAGACTGAGGTGGCATATGAGCACAGTAGGGGAGATGTACAATAAGCAAGTAAATTAAATAATTTTAGGATAGTGGTGATTGCTATGAAGAAAGTAGAACATGGATTTTCAGTGATGGGAGGTAAGGGGTAATAAATTTATACTGAAGTTGGGGAAGACTTCCAGAAAGAAGTGACTTTGGAGTAGAGATTCCAGGGAAGGCCATGGAGAGTTATCAGGGAGGTCAAGGTATAGGGTCAGAAAGAGCAAAAGCCCAGGAAGGGACTATGCTTGGCCCATTGAGGTTTAGAAGGAGGCAGAGTGGCTGAAACTTGGTGAGAAAGAGCAGAAATGAGGGCTTTGTAGAAGAGTGAAGACACAAGATTTTCTGATAAGTGAGATGGGAAGTGTGACGAGAGTTCATAATTTAATTCATGTAAACATATGGATTTAATTGATTTATTGTTGAACGCATAACATGCTCACCCATTCAAAATTCAGAAGTACCAAAAGCTAAGCTATCTCCATCCCACCTTATCCCCCCACCAACCCAGATACTTTTCCTGGAAGCCATTTAGGTGCTAGTTTCTTATGTTTGCTTATAGAAATAGTACATCTTATATAATCACACACACACACACACACACACACACACACACACTCCCCTCCCCCTTTTCTTTCACAATGTGGCACAATATTAGCGCTTTACTCTTTTCGTGTCCTAGAGGTCATTTGTATAAGTACTGGTAGAGCATACTCATGATCATTTTCTATTTTGTCTGCATAATATTCTGTAGAAATATTTAACCGCCTCCCGACTGACAGTCAGTTAGGTTATTTCACTTGAGGGTTTTAAGGGGAAACAACATTCTGATTTATATTTTAGGAACAGCCCTCTGGCTACTGCATAAGGATCAGCAGTCTAGCCCCTACTCGGTTAGGAAGGGCTGCCATTGTCCTGGAAAGAGAAGGTAACGGTTTGGGACAGAGTGGTGGCTGCGAAGGCATGAGAAATCAGTGGATGAGGGATATTCAGGAGACAGAGCCAACAGTACTAGTTAATGGCTTAAATATGGGGGAGGGTAAATAAAACGGAATAAAGGACAACCTTTGAGCTTTAGCAATTGGGGGTGAAAATCTCTTATTCTCTCAGTATTTCATGTCTGACTTCTGCAAACGAAGTAGGAGATGGCAGTAAAAGATGTATCTTCTGCATGAGACTCTCCCTTACATGGGAAAACAAACAAACAAACCACTTATTCCACGCACTAAATGTAACATAACACTTATTTGGAATTTTATACGTCCACCGCAGAATGGAATCAGTCCCAAGGAATTTCCTCTGATCTCACCAGCTGCCTTTTTTTTTCAGTCTCCTTTGCAGGGCCTCCTCTAACTAGTACCTGAACACCAGCAATTCTCAGAGATCAGCCCTGAACCCTTTTCCTCCTTGCTCACATCATCTCCCTGGAGGACCTCCTTCTGCACTGTGATTTTTAATGCATCTATATGCTGAGTCATAGATGTCTATCTGCAACTCTGGTCTCTCCCCTGAGAACTGCCTGGAGGCTTGGATACCCAAATGCTTACTCAGCACCATCACTTGGAAGTTTAATAGGTATCTGACACTTAACATGTTCCAAACAGAGCCCCTGATCCTCTACTCACAGCCCTGTCTTCCCAGGTCTGCCACATATCAGTAAATGGCTGCCCCCTCCACCATCCACCCAGAGGCATGCAGTAAAATCCTAGGAATCATATTTGAGCTCCCATCTTCTCTTTAGTAAACCTCTTTGGTTCTAACTACAAGTATCATCACTAGTCCATCTGCTTCTCTTCATCCCCACCATACACACCTCTCACATCCATCATCTTTCATTGAACGATACTACCCCAGTAGCCATTTATCTAGTCTCTCTGCCTCCATTCTTGTCTTTCTGGAGCCGTTGTTCACACATCAGCCAAAAGGGGATTTTCAAAGGTAAGTCAGCTCAGACTATTCCTACAGTGAGAACGTCAATGTCTTCCCATCATAACTCAAATAATATTGAAATTCTTTCCCAATCACCTGACTACCTCCCAAGACCACTGACACCTCCCTCCAAGGCTCTTTTGCTCCCTTCTCTTTCCTAAATTCCTGGGTCCTAAATCACTGTCCCTCTGCCTGGAACACTCTTCTTGTGGGTCCCCATGAGGCTGGTTCGTTCTTCACCTCCAGGTAGTCCTTGCTTGAAAGTCTCCTCCTTAATTTGATCTAAAGCCCTATCACCCCATCCCATGCTGCCTATATCTGTGCGAATGGGACCACATAACAGTGTGCCAACCCTGAAAGACTCCTGTGTGAAATTCTCAAGTAACTGGCACTGTATTTCCCATCTGTTCCCTTGATGTTTTAATGCTGCTTATGGATTAGTGCTTTGGGCAGCTGCTCAGATAACCCATCCTTTGGTCTGGTTCAGCCTGTCACATAGCACAATAAATGTCACAGTAAATGTCAGCCAGAAGCATTATGCTTCCTTCACCAATCCTACCACAGAGGGTTTCAATAGAGGGTTCTATTGATTCATTAACTTTTTCTAATTCAATGCCATTTTGACCATTTGTGCACTTTTGGTTTAAAAGTTCTGTGAATTTCATTTTGAAAAACAAAATCATTTCTCCAAAATGTACACGATCACTTTGGCAATGTGCAATCTTCATTTCTCCCCTTGGTAATAGAACTTCGCCTTTAGCTTAAACTTCTTTCTGGAAACTTCACCTCCATCAGTAGTAGTGAAAACCCTGAAAAACAGTATTTTAATGTATTATGTGAGGGCAGTTAAGTTCTTACATTAAATTTTAATTTGGAAAAAAAAAACAGACTTATAGAACTACACAGAATTGCATGAAATGACTTTAAATACCTTTTTTTTTTTTTTTCCAAAGACTGCCACATAGTACACTGTTGAATGGTCACCCAGACACAGTTCCCTTCTAGGGCACCACTTCATTCCAGTATAGCCACTTCGACTGCTTACTCAATGGCTTAGAGAGGTCCAGAAGCTTCAGAAAGCCAGTGTAAAGGCTTCCACCAGACATCGAAGTCTATCTTTCTCCCTTCTCAGCTAAGAAAACAAATACCTGGTAGTGTTGGTGCCTTCTTTCTCAGAACCATCATATGCAGTAGATGTTTGATATGCAAAATGGTATTCTAATTGCATAAACACACTGATCTAATGAAGTAATCACCCCATTTGTAGAGTGTTCCATATGTATAATTAGAAAAACACTGGTGTTCTCTCAAGTAGTGCACAGAAGGTGAAAGATGATCACTTGGGGTGGGAGAAGAGACTATCAGGATTTGTATTGATGGCTATGTTTATTTTAAAATCAGACAGACATTAAGTTTACAGTAATTCCCCCTTATCCACAGGAGCTATGTTCCAAGACCCCCAGTGGATGCCTGAACCCTATGTTTTTTCTTATATATGATAAAGTTTAATATATAAATTAGACACAATAAGAGATTAGCAACAACAATAATAAATAGAACAATTGTAACAGTATACTATAATAAAGGTTCTGTGAATGTGGTCTCGTTCTCCAGATATATTGCACTGTGCTCACCCTTCTTCTTGTGAGGATAGGAGATGGGAAAATGCCTATGTGATGAGATGAAGCGAAGTGAATGACATAGGCGTTGTGGATTAGGCTACTCTAAGTGTTACCTGAACACAAGCACCAGGACACCACAACGGTCAATCTGATAACGGAGATGGCTATTAAATGACTGACAGGTGGGGAGCACAGTGTGAAGACACTGAACAAAGGAATGAATCATATCCTGGGCCAGACAGAGAGGAACAGCTCAAGATTTCATCATGCTCCTCACAATGGTCCGCACTTAAAACTTACGAATTATTTATTTCTAGAATTTTTCATTCAGCATTTTTGGACTGTGGTTGACCGTGGGTAAATGAAACCACAAAAAATGAAGCTGTGAATAAAAAGGGATTACTGTGTTAGTATTTGCTATGTGGTTTGACCCTGAAGGCCACCTTCAGTCATATGTCATGGGAGGTAGGCGTGGCAGTACCATTGTGGGGGCCTGTGGCTCTCTCAGTCATTTTTGGCCTTAAGCATATAACCGTTACTACTGTTTCCCTGGTCCAGGAAATCACCAACAGGCCTTATTTGACAGAACTACGATCTTTAAATGGTAGAATTTTTACAATATTTAAAAAGTTGGATGCATATGCTTCCATAGTTTTTCCTAAGCATCCTGAACAAATGGTTCTATTAAAAAACAAAACAGGTTGACAATTTACATACATTTTTCCCCTTAATTATATAGTTTAGGTGTCTTTTCATGTCAGAACATAGAGTTCTATCTCATTTTTCTCTGCTTTATTCTTTTAAATCTTTGTATGGAATAATCTTCCCTTTCATTATAAGGTTAATATGTTCCTTAAGGAATTCATAGGGTAAATTTTCATAAATAGAAAAGATAATCACTATGTAAACTGATGAAATACAATTACCGCAAGAATTCATAAACGAAACATGTATACAAATCTCAAAGTTATGAAATTGAAAGAAAAAAACAGAATAATAGAGACAAAGGAAAGCAAAGGAAACAATGCAAGTGATGCCTGGGATTGTCACAACTATAAAGCAACAAACTTAACTACAACCTGCACCAACGAGGCCACCAAAATCTTGAACTTGTACAGGCATATCTTGGGGTAAAATTCTTTTTAATAATATGGATGTACCATAATTATTTCCCAATTGCCCTGTCAGGCAGACATTTTGGATTTATATTAGTGTACTAGAGCTGCCTTAACGAAGTACCACAGATAGGGTGGCTTAGGGTGGTCCTAGGGGATTAGGGCCCACCCAGATTACCTCATTTAAACTTAATTACCTCTATACAGACCCTATCGCCAAATACAGTCACATTATAAAGTACTAAAGATTAGGACTCCAACAGATGAACTGGAGGGGGATACAATTCAGTTCATAACAAGGTCATTTTTCACTAAACATTTCCTCGTTTCACACTCCCCAGTCCACACCAATCTCATTCTACCTCAACACTCCGCTAAATATTTCCTTCCCTCCTCTGAATACCACCAGGCCCAATTACACTCTTCACTCCCCTAGGACAACTGTAATAGTCTCCCTCTAATTGGTTTCATGGCATTCATTATCCTTACCCCAACTCATCCATTCTCCACACATTGTAAAAAAAAAAAAAAAGAAAGAAAGAAAGAAAAAAAAGGTATTTCTAATCTAACCTCATACACCTCTTCCTAGGTTTGTTGCTTTCAGTTTATAGTGTAAACTCCTAGTGTAGTGGACAAGAGCAAACTCCCTCCCCAGCCCCCTTCATCCCAGCCACACTGGCCTGCTCTCCTGCCCTTGAAAGAGCCAACCCTCTTCTCACTTCTGGGCATGGGTTGTTCCCTCTGCCAGGAACATCTTTCCAACTCATCCTTCACATCTCCTATTAAAAATCACTATTTTAAAGAAGCCTTCCTTGAACCCCACTGGTCAGGTTGCCATAGTCCCAGCTTCTCACAAAACCCTGGGGTTTTCTTTGTAGCAGTCATCACACACAAATAGTCCTTGATGTGATTGTTGAATATGTACCCCTCCCACCAGATTGAGTTCTCCAGGAGGCCAGGGGCCCCATAGAACTTGGTCATCCTTGCATTCCCAATGCCCAGCCCAGTTCCTGGCATGGAGTAGGTATAAATAAATATTTACTGAATGGATAAACATCTTGTATTCAGCTATTTCCTCCATGAGGTCAGCAAACCCCTATGTCTCTCTAATTAGACCGAGAATACCTTCACAGCAGGGTCTGTGTTCCCAGTGCCAAGGACATGATGGCAACATAGCAAGCCTGCCGATTGAAAAAGAACATTTTTACTTTGCTGTGTACCCAGGTCCTACTCCATTATCCTAATGATGGTTCTTGAAGTCTAGGAGTAGATAAAACTGATCAATCTTCTGTTTGAGTCATGATGACTACTGCTGGTAGAAACAATTAGTACAAAATAAAACTGAAATGGTTAAAGTTGTTATTGAAAAAAAAACTCAGGAAACTCATATCTTGAGGGTAACATTGAAAATTGCAAAAGCTGGGAACAATCAGATCTAACGGAAACAATCAAAGTAAAATAGACTGTCCATGTAAAATTTGTTCTTTCTTAAACATTGATGGAGGACTGCCATTGACAAATTCTAGACCTGAAAATCTTACCAAAGAAAATTGCACTTGCTAGTGTCAATGCCCTCTAGCCAAAGACCACAAAGACGTCCAGGAACACACAGCTGAACAAGTTGAGTCTATTTGTTCCAGGGAGGGAGAACACAGACCATGAGGGAACTATGAAGTACCTCAGGAAAGAAGTTAGAAAGAAACTACTGTAGGATTTGAGCTTTTGTTGGGTGATTGAGAGAAAGTTTATGAAACTGGGTTTTGCTCTAGATTGGATGCTTTTAGAAAGCCGGAGCATTTTTATGATTGGGCATCCAGTTCATCACTATTGATACGATCCTAATTAAAATTATCCGGTTCCAGTTTGGGTGGGGATGTAAATGTGCTACTGCCATCGAAAGCAATTTGGCCGTATCTAGGACGATTAAAACTGCACTTGGCTTTTAACAGAGCACTTTTATTTTCGGAAATTTCTTCTACAGACAAAATTGCACACGGACACAGAGGTATATACAAGATTATTACTACAGTATTGTTTGTACTAACGAAGATTGGATTAAAAAACAAAAACAAAAAAAAACTAATGTCCCCGAGGCCAGTTGGAGACTGGTTAAACACATTATGGCACATCTACAGAAAACTAGGCGGCTTTGAAAAGGTCAAAAGGTCCTGCAGCGACAGGAATCGGCCCACCCTTGAGTACCCTTCCCCTGCGATGGGCAGCACAGAGGGCAAAGTCACAGAGACTCCAGGACGCTCATCGAATGCCGAAGGAGCCCCCTGCGGGACAGCCCTAAGCCTGCGGGTGGGGGAAAGCCCCTAGAGACCGGACCGGCTCCCACCGGCCGCATCACCATAGCAACGTAGACGTCCCGGCTCGGAGCGCAGGAACCCGAGGACCAGGGGTGGGACCACCCTTGGAATCCGTAGACCCCAGGGAGTCCCCGACCCCTGCTTCTCTTGCTGGTTGGTGGCTGCAGCCCTTCAGTGAGGGCTGGGAGGTGCCCCCCGACTCCTAGAAGACGGAACCGCCTCGGCCCAGACCCAGAAAGAAGCCGCGCGGCTTCCCCTGCGGGCGCGGGGCCCGGCGCCGCGTCTCCATGGCAACCCGGGGCGGATGCTGCGGGCCCGGCGCGGCGACCAGGTGCAGGGCTGGAGGGATGCGCCGGGCCGGGAATGCAGGAGGGGAACTCAGGCGGGGAGGAGAGTGCCGAAAGGGCCAAGCTGTTGACGTCTGTATTTATTTATTTATTTATTTATTTATTTATTTATTTATTTATTTATTTATTTATTCTTTTATTCTTTTATTCTTTTATTCTTTTATTTATTTATTTCAGGGTGCGGGGCCCGGGCGTTCTGGGGCATCCGCAGTGTGGTGGCGGCGCTGAGCGGGGCCGGGGAGGGCAGCGATGGGACAGGGCCAGGCTCAGGGCTCGGCGGGCAGCAGGGGGCAGGAGCGGCCTGCGGCGCTGGACTATCTTGGCGCAGAAATCTCCGGGCTGAGGCGCTAAGATATAGAAAGGCAGAGGCTCCAATCATACTGAGTCTGACCCTGGCGCGGCCCTGACTGGGGATAACTCATGGCACTCCGTGCCCTGGAGTGAACAGGTCTCTGCCGGTCCCCTCGTGCCCAGGCCGTTTCAGCCTGTCACCGCACGTAGCAACGTAGCTATTGGTTAAGCGCTCTGGCTCTGAGCTCAGATTGCTGGGACTAGTCACCCTCCCTGAGCCCCAGTGGCTTCATCGGAAAGTGGTGATAATGATAGTAATTATCTTCAGGTTGCTTTAAGTGTTCAACGAGATAATGGAACTTGCACAGGTTCTGGTGCCACGCAGTGCTCAGTAAATGCTGGTTGCCCTTAGATGACCTTGGGCGAGTTGCCTAACCTCTCTGTACTTACCTCACTACACTGAAAAATGGAGATAGCACTAGTATCCACCTAACACGGTTGTGAGGAATATAAATTAATATCTGTATGGTCCCTAGAATGGCACCAGGCATATAGTAAGGGCTGTACAAATGCCCTCGGCTGTCACCATGGTTACATTCTTGTTATCACTATTATCATCTGTTTCCCAGTAGTTTCTTGTGAATTGAAGAGGATTGATTTTGTCCTGCTGCCACAAGGACTTTCAGCCTCTGGCTAGACTACAGGTATTTGCTCAGGTTTCTCTTTTTCCTCTCAAAGCTTTTCAGCCTTCCATGTGGTTAGAAGAGGTAGGTGGTGTCCTCAAATGATCACTGGGCTGTGAGTCAGCTGAATTTTGGAGTTTGTTTTGCTGCTGGTTCTTGGTGTGACCTTGGGCAGACCATTTACAGTTTCCTCATCTACCTTTAGGGTTCTTTTAACAAAGAGCACCTGGTATTATTTACTTATGTATGTTTGGCCTTTCATAGTCATGTATTCAGTAAAAATTAGCACCTTCCATGTCAGTGAGAAAGTGGCAAGTACTGTGAGGAAGGCACAGCTGAAATGCTGTGAGGATCCTGATAAAGGGGAATAAATTTCTCAATTTATGCTTTGTATTTCTAATAGATATCAGATGACTTCCAGAGCAGTACAGCAGCTCCAGGTAGATATGCCAAGAATTTGGGGGGGGGGGGTAAAATGAGGATGGTTCCATCCTTTCATCCAATAGAAAGTCTGTTTCTCAGTTGGCCACTATGCAGCTAAATATGTCCCTGCTTGCCAGTCTAAACCAGCCTCCAACAGCTGCCATTGATTCTCAGACTTGGACTAGACTCCTGGGCTGACCTCCACCAGCTGGAGCAGGAACATCTGGTAATACACTCATGCACCACTCAACAACAGGGTATGTTCTGAAAACCCATCATTATGCAGTTTCATTGTGTGAACATCATAGAGCGCATTTACACAAACCTAGATGATATAGCTCACTGCACACCTAAGCTATATGGTATAGTCTGTTGCTCCCAGGCTGCAAACCTGCACAGCATGTTACTGTAGGCAGTTGTAACACAATGGTAAGTGTTTGTGTATCTAAACATTGAAAACGTAGAGTACATATTTTTCAGCTCCTTTATAATCTTATGGGTCCAACATCATATGAGGCATCCATCACTGACGGAAACATCATCGTGCAGGGCATGATTGTAGTAGTTTTCTTCTCCCTCTGTCTTCTGAAACCCTCCCTTAACTCAGCAGAGAGCGAGGCCCCTACAACGTCCTCAAGTGTTGATCTACCAGATTTCATGGTAAATTGTGTTTTGTGGAGGTTACCAGGAATAGGCTTTGAAAATCAGAGGGGATTTGAGCCCCCATGGGCCCTTGAATAAGTCTCTGAGCTTCAACTGCCTCGTCTTTGAAAGGAGGATAATAACACCCAGGGTTGTTGTGATAATTATATGAGATATTGCACTTAAAGGGTCCATCCCTGCCTGGTGCAGGGTAAGTGCTCAAAAAACTGTTAGGCAGTCTTTTCATCACTATCATCATTGTTATTTCACATTGTTAGCTTACAAAAGGCAGGGTAATCTTTTGTAGACTTTTTCCTCTCTTTGTTGCCTGGCACACAGTAGGGGCCCAGCAAATGTCTGTTGAATGAATGAGCGAATTCACCCAGGAAACTGGTGACAATTTCATATTGCCCCGACGAATAGCTGCTAACACTTATTGAACACTTGTTCCAGGAACCGTATTATGTCCCATTACCTTGGTTAACATTCAAGTTTGATGACCTTATCTAGCCTTCTGATTTGACTCCTGAAGCATTGTTGTCACTGATTCACAGGCCTGAAGCTGACAGTGACGTCTGCAAATTTCTGTATTATTTCCTTTTGTCACAAGACCAACTGCAGCATCATTTCTGTAATATAGTCTCTGCTAAAATAGGAGTCTGGTGTGATGCTGACGTGAAGCCCTGTGTTCTCATCTCCCCAAAGATGAGCTGGTTTCCCTGATGCAATTTCCTCATCTTGTAGTAAATTGCTTGACATTACATTTCTGAGACAGCAGGGCTCAATGAGAGTCTATTGTCGCAGCCGGACAGCTTGCAAAGTCCCAGTTAATAGGGTGATAATGTCACACAGCATTGGGTCCTCCCTCTATTTCTCTGGGGCCACTGTGAGAGCAGTGCAGTAGCTCCAAGGGAAGGATGGGTGGGGGAAGTTCTTTTTGCTGCTTCTGACATCCTCACTATATTTGACTTTTGGATTAGAGAAGCCTTTAGAAATCATCTAATTCAATCCTTTTGATAATGTCCTGTGGATTTTTAGAGTTCAAAAGACGCCCTTCCCATAACAGTTTCTGCTTTAGAAGGAGAAGAACTAACTACCTGAACAGGCAGAGCTTGAGCATCCTATTTCAGGTTCAATCAGAGTGAGTTCTGTGACATCTTTGGAACACAGAAGAACAAGTTTATATTATTCTTCAATAGAAGCTAACAGCAATTCAGCGTACAGAGGCTTTGAGCAAGATAGCCGTGCATTTATTTGTTCACTCAGCACATTTCCAGACATTATGCTATGGTGCTGGGGATACAGCAATGAACAAAAGGAAGCTCCTGCCATCAAGTAGCTTATGTTCTAGTAGGAGGAGACAAACAATAAAATGTCTCCCGTTTAGTGCCTCTCCAAAGAGATGACATGTGAACAGAGACTGGAAGGAAGTGAAGGTTGATAAAAGGTAGAAGAACGTTCCAAGCAGAGGGAGTAGCTGTGCAGTCTCTGAGGTGAGGAGCCAGAGTAGCTAGAGAGGTAGGAACTATGGAGCCAGTGTGGAGAGAAGAGAGGTGTAGGATCTAGATTACTAGGACCTTAGAGATCCTAAGAAGGACTTTAGATTCTTATTCTGAGGGACACTGGAGGAGTGAGAGCAGATTGGGAGACCATTCTGGCTACTGGGTAGAGAACAGATTTTCAGGAGCAAGAGTGGAAACTGGAAGCAGAGACCAGTAAGGAGGTCCTTAAAAAGAGTCCAGGCAACAAAGAGGAAAAAGGCTACAAAAGATCATCCTTCCTTTTGTAAGCTGACAACGTAGGCCTCTGTGAGAGAGCACAATTCTTGCTACTGTGTGTCTACTGTGTTTTTCATATAATTAAAGTGTTATCTTGATGGCTTTGACTACTTCCCCTTGGAGAGGGAGGCGTGTGACTTGATGTCGGCATTCCTGTCACCACAGTTTTGCCAGGACCTGATGTGTGTTCCCCAGACTGAAAATTGAAACAGCTTCGGGAGGTCTAAAGCTTGAACTGGGTCTTTTGGATCTTGAGCTCCAGGGATAAGAGATGTTCTCATTTGTGCATGAAATAAGTTCAGGTCCTTACAGGAGCTAGAGAGGAGTCGAGGGAGAAGAGACCAAGATGTGGCCTAGAAAACTGATGCCAGCTTGTTGGCTGAGGGCCAGAAGTCTGTCCTTGGAAACTTAACTGTTCCATTAGTTAGGAGCATGTACAAGAAGACCACCTAAAGGGTCTTTTCAAAAAGCAGGGGTCATTTTTGACAAGAGTTTTGAATTGGACCGTTGCTGGCATCAGTTCAGCTGCTAAATACTGCTCTCAAGTATCAGGCTTTTTATTCTTTCTCTCCCCTCTTCCTTGGTTGGCTTTTGTTTTCATGACCACAAATCATCTGCCCCAGCTCCTGGCATTAAACCTTCATTCAAGGCAGGAAGGAGAGGAAAAGGAAGAAAAGGTACAGTGCCAACTAGATTTGTCTCTTTTTATCAAAAAAGCAGAAACTTTCTCAGAACCCCGTCCTCATCCCCACCCCAGCAGCCTTCCACTTGGCCAGAATTGAGTCGCATGACTACTTCTAGCTGAAAGAGAGAATGGAAAGTGAGTGTTTATCTTTGCAACCTTTCTTGTAAATGCAGACGAGGGAGAAAGGTTTAGAGCATCACTGTCTAATGGAACTATAATGCAAGCCATGTATGAATTTTAACTGTTCTAGCAGCCACATTTAAAAAGAGATGAAAAAAAAAAAGACCTAGGTGAAATAAGTATTTTTAAATGTTTTATTTTAGATGATATATCTAAAACCATGTCAGCATGTGATCAATATAAAAACCATTAATGAGCTGCTCTTTTTTTTTTTTTTTTTTTGGCATGAAGTCTTCAAAATCTGATATATATTTGACATGAACAGCACACCTCAATTTGGACCAGCCACGTGGCAAGTGCTCAGTAACCACGTATGACTAGCGGCTACTGTATTAGGAGGTAGAATTCAAAGTTTGAGAACCCTGGGATGGCATCGTGGATGGCATCATGGATGGATGAGAGAGGAAAGGGACAGTGAGAGGTAGACTAAATGCTGTGGCGAGAAAGAGTAAAATTCTTGTCAAAGTCAAAATACAACGATTTTTTCCTGATTACAGAAGTAAGAGTAGTAGAGACTGTGAGGAAAACAAAAGTGCCAAAAATAAAAGTTAATATAATGCTAAAGATATCCCTGTTAATGTCTTATTTTATCAATTTTATACTTGTGTCTATACATATTTATACATATATACGTATTTTGAAATGAAGACCTGTGTCACTTTTTTTATTGACTTAAAATGCATATCACATAAAATTTGCCTTCTTAACCATGTTTAAGTGTACAGTTCAGTGGCAGGGAGGAACACTTTACAACCTTCTTTTCACTTTCAAATATATCATGAACCTTTTTTCATGTCATTGATTTTTTAAATAAGATCTTTAATAATTGTGATGGTATCACATCTTATCGTTTAGGTGTGCTATAACTTAATTTAGCCAGCCCCCTCTTGGTGGACGTTCAGGTTGTAACCAAGACTTGCCTGTGATAGGCCATGGTTCTACTGACATCCATACATAAATCTTAGTGCTCGTTTCTGATTTGCTGGTAGACGGCTATGAATATTTTAAGGCAATTAGCGTATGTCGTTGTCTACTCAAGACTTGGTACTCATTGGGACTACTGACAACATCGAAGGAGAGTGCTCGTTTTGCGAGGAAGAGCTTTATGACAAGGCTGCCAAGGAAATAACGGGAGGCAGGCAGCGAGCTCTTGGCCTGAGGACTTGTTAGAGTGTAGGTTAAAGTCATGGTCTTGACTCCCTTCTCTTCATACCGAGCATCCATTGCGATGGCTTCTAGAAGGAATGAGTCCCTTTCTCTTGCTCCCTAGTTGGACATCACAGAGCTAGGTTTTTTGGTGGAGGAAATATACGAGAAAGAAATACTGCACTGGAGCCAGTGCTGGTGTAAATGACCCTTAAGGCCTCTTCCATCTCAATGATCGATGTATGATGCTTATATTTTTGTCTTTTTCATTGTTCCTTCTTCCTTCCTTTCTACTTGAAGAACTTCCTTTAGCCCGTCTGTAAGGGTAGGTCTGCTGGCGTCAAATTCTTTTTGCTTTCCTTTGTCTGAAAATGCCTTTATTTCCCCTTTTTTCACAAAGGACAATTTTGCCAGACAGAGAATTCACAGTTGACAGTTATTTGAGTCATGCCACTTCCAGCCAGCCTCCATGGATTTAGATGAGAAATCTGTCATTCAGATTGGTGTTCCTCTGTAAGTAATGCATTATTCCTCCTTGGCTGCTTTCAGAATTTTTTATTTGTCTTTAGTTTTTAGAAGTTTAATTATCCTGTGTCGCAGTGTGAATTTCTTTAGATTTATTCTCTTTGGGGCTTGCTCAGCTTGAATCCATAGGTTTGTGTTTCTGAATTTTGGAAAGTTTTCAGCTATTATTTTTTTAACACTCTTTTAGGCCCCCCTCCTCCTTTTCTCCTCCTGAGACTCCAATGATGAATGCTGGCTTTTCATTCTTGTTCCACCAGCCCCTGAGGCTCTGTCAGTCTGTTTTCTCCCTGTTGTTCAGTTATTTAAAATCTATTGGTCTGTCCTCAAGTTCATTGATTCTATCCTTTCATCTCCCTTTTAATACTGAGGCCATCCTGTGAGATTTTTATTTTTGTGGTTGTATTTTTCAGTTTTGCCATTTTCACTGGTTTTTAAAAATTATTTCTTGCAGAGATTTTCTATTTGTTTCAAGAGAATTTATAATTGGCTGTTGAAGTATTTTTATGACAACTGCTTCAAAATCCTTGTCAGACAATTTCAACATCAAATTTATCTTGATTGGCATCAGTGTGGATTGATTGTCCTTTCTCATTCAAGTAGTGATTTTCTTGGTCCTTGGTATAATGTTCCCTGAACTTGTCATCTACTGGGTTAGGATAATTGGGGTCCTATTTAAATTTTTTATTTTAGCAGGCATTCACTGTGCTTAGGTTTAGTATATAGATAGTGACCTACTTTGGTAGGCTGTGGTTTCAGTGACAATTTAATTTTCAGAGCCTTTGCAATGTCATTTGGATCTGTTTGGTTTATCTGGTGCTGCTGGGCTTCCATAGGTCCCTGCTAATCGTGAGGGTAGAAAGGGGCAGAAGTTATCCTAGAATGGGGACATTGGGTATCTCTTAGTTGGAAAGGAAAATCTCATACCCATGGGGACAAAGAGAATTCTTAGGCCAGGAACTTGTTGTGACAGAATCCCTCTTGTCAATGTCACGTGGTTACCCACCTCTCTGGGTGAGGGAACGGAGTTACAGGCTTCCTGGGCCAGGATAATTGTGGTGTCACAGTCCTTCCTGTCAGTACGACCCGTCACCCCATTGTTTCTTAGTGAGGGATGGAAGTCTCAGGCCTAGTGGAGAAGCAGAGCACGTCCCCTGCCTGCACTTTTTTCCTCAGCAGGGCTCCCATTCTATCCCCCTTGTCCGTACTGACCAGCTTACCCAGTATTGGAGGGATTCTTGTTAGATCTGGGGGAGGAATGACCCTACCTGTGCCACCTTCTGTTGCTTGGTTGGGGGACAGAAGTGCTAGGCCTAGGTCACCTTCCATTTGTGGGGGATGTAAAACAAGAACTCTTCGGTTACTCCTTGTAAGAGTACCCTGGCCTCCTCCCTCCTTTCCTTCTTTACCTTGCCCTTGTGCAGTAGCTGCTTATTGAATGACCCTCACAGTTGACTTGAAGTAGTGCCTAGCACTTCACCTGTCTCCAAAGGACTCTGAAATTGTAACCTTGTATGATGACTTGGGAAGCCAGGCCCCACTAGCCTTTTCACAACACAAGGATGATGGTGGAGTCATGTTCACTCAGAAGCCTGTATCTGATGGCGAGGCAGGTCCCACTTAGTCAATACTAAGAAAGCAGGAAAAATTAAAAAAAAAACAACAAAACAGCTCTTCCTCATTGTTCCACAGGTTCACAAAAGTTTGGGGCTGCTCTCTGAGTAGAATTTCCTTTTCCTCCCTAGAGTGAATATTTCATAAGGGCCAAGAGGTTTAACATACTCTAAATTCTTATGGAAATGAATATGAATATAGCAGACAAGATCTTGGCAATTTCCTGACATCGTTTTTGTCTTTTTTTTTTTTTTTTTTTTCAAATAAAAGGTCTGGCTGTTCATTATCAACACAGAGTCTCCTTTCTTTAAAATATGTACTCATAAAGCAAGCTTTTGTTTTTGATTTTGTTAAAGAAAAAGCTGTGACAAAATAGGCATCCTCTGCCCAGTGTGTTCTTCCTTATCTGTCTCTGTGGATCCTACCCTTCGAGTCCAGCTCGCTGTTTACTGCTCCAGTGAAGCCTTCCCAACTGTCCCTGCCCAGTGTTCTCACGCTCTTCTGAAGCTAAGCCATGCAGTTACTTATGTTTTGCTCTCTCTCCTGTAAGGGTGTTTAACTCTTGTCTAGTTTTCTGTTTAATCCCATTTAGAATAAAGTCCAAAATCTTTTCACGCTCCAGAAAGAGCTACATGATCCTGCTACCCTACATTCTTCTCCTCCCTCCCTTTCTTCCTCTGCCTCAGCCGTACTGCCCTTCCTGATTCTTGAGATGTCAAACACGCACCATGCTGAATCCTCAGTGCCTAGAACCATGCCTGGGACAAGAGACACTCAATGAATAGCTGTTAAATTAATGGACTAATGGACCAAATTAATTAACTAATGGACTCAAATATCTCGTCATCAAAAATGTAGTCTATTGTAAAACTTTGGAAATATCAAAATGTAAAAAAACCTTATATAATTCCACATTTAGAGACAAAACATGATGTACTCTTTTAAAACAAATACTTCTTCCCAGAGCTTTTACTACTTATGGCATTTTGGTTGGTTTATTTTAGACAGTCATGGTCACAATATAACTTGTGTAGAATTTGATCTTTTCATGTGTGTATGTCTTGCTTTTTCTAACTGTCATGTGTGTTTATTCTCCCAAATAGGATTTGAGGCCTTCTGAGATATATAAGCACAATATTTCTTTCTCTTGTGCACAGCATGCAAGCTGATGCCTTACTCCTATTCTACTAAATGATTATGGAGTGAATGAGAAAGTCTTGGAAGCTTGCTTTCCCGTGGAGGTGAATGAATGATCGTAGCTGATTCTAGGAAGCAGCCAGTTCCTCCCAACTGTGCCCAGAGCATAGTGCCTTTGAAGCTGAGTTCTATTTCTGCTCATTTGTTTGTACCCATCTGTTTTTTCTCTCCTTTCTGGAGAACATGTTTGCAGGCCTGGTCACAAGGAGTGGCTTCCCTGTAGACCAGATTAGACTCATTCCATCCCGCCACTGTGTACTACTGAATGCTCCGTTTGCATGCAAAGAATGTAGAGCCCCAGCCCAGCAACTGGGACACATCTGCATCTCTTTCCCTTCCAACCTCTAGAGGCATATACTCCCGAAAGGCCAGAACCCTCCACCCCACCAAGCTCCAGGATTCTTTGGCTGAGAGGTTGCCAAAAGGATGATATTTACATAGGTTTCTCAGAAGCCAGAGCCCTAAAATAGTGCTTATAGTTCCTGGCATAAATGATTACACCACACCCCCTCCTGGCACAAGATCATTACACAAGTTGTTCTACACACACACACACACACACACACACACACACATACACACACACCTGCTTCAGCCTACTCCCCCATCAGATCTCAGCTCTGATACTACTTCCTTAGGAAAGCCTTCCCCACTCCCTGGGTTTCATCATATGACCTAGTAAATGGTCTTGTAGCAAAGCACTGTATGTCCTTCCTTTCTTGCAGTTGTCATAATGTAGGGAGGAGGCAAAGAACTAAATGTTAAATCAAGTTATATTCAGAGACTGCAATGTGCTGATCAACCCTATCATCAGACCATGAAGAAACCTACAGAATGAAGAAAGATTTCTGCTAGGACTACTAACAAACCATTTACCCATAACAAGAAGGGAAAACAGGAAAATAGTCCTTAAGTCTCTACCTACACAAAATAAACACAATCATTCATTCCCTATAGCTAACGCCATGGAAGACCTATGGATCAAAGGCTAGCATGCCTTTGTCACTACACACCCTATCTTTCACACTACATACCCATAGCATCAAAGGATTTGAATCTCCACTCAGTGTAAGCTCAGCGAGAGTAGGAACCATGTCTACTTTTGTTCCTTGTGTCTCCAGTGCTTAGCACAGTGCCCAGAACATAACTTAACTGAGCTCGATAAATAGATTTTGAATGAATGAATGATGAACGAATAATGGACTTTTCGTTTGAAGGAGTAAAGAGTGCTGGTTAAGAGAGGGAGCTTTGGAGTCAGATATCTAGAGTCGAACCCAGCTACGTGACCTTGGATTGTAATATAATCTCTCTGTGCGACTATTTCCCTGTCTGGAAGATGGAACTGATAATGCCACCTATCGCATAGGGTTGTTGTGAAGATCAAAAGAGGGACTCTGTGTATAGGCTTCAAGTGAGGTCAGACTCAGGAAAACTTCCAACTGTGTTAGCTATTATTGTAACTACTATTTACCTCTCTTTTGGCCAACGGAAGTAGTGCTGTCATGAATATTTTTTTACGTATATCTTGGTACATTTTGAATGAGTATTTCAATAGGTAAGATTCCTAGAAGTTGAATTGTTACATTAGAAAGTTTATTTGTCTGGAATGAAATTTTTTTGTATAGAGTAAGGGAGAGATCTAATTTGCAACTGTCCGAATGGAGAGTTCCAGGAGGCCAATGCCCCTCTTGGTTTCTGGCTCAGCAGAAATTAGACATTCAGTCTGGAGTCAGTGAGGGTAAGCATTTAGCTCAGGTAAAGGATACCTTGATGGAAAGTTTTCACTCCTCCCTATGACCCTCCTTATCCCTCTGGGGCTCACCTGGGGTTGCAGAGATTAGGATTAGGGAAAGCTATATCCCCTCTGCTCAAATTTCTATTCCTAATACTGTGGGAAGTCATGTCATTAGAAGGATAGTTCCCAGCCTTGCCCTACACAATTTCACTATTCTATAATTGCCGATCTAGACTTGATGTCTAGGTACCTCAGTGTTGAAATTTTTGTTATCAGATTAGCTGTGTCTTAGAACTAAGACTTTTTAATTTAACATAAGGGCTTTCCATTCAATGGAGAAGGTCCCCAGCCTAGGGCCTCTCCAGCAGTAGGCCAGGCAATGGCCTCTCACACTGGCCAGTTGTTCCCACACCATTTACAAGTTTCTTATAAATATGAGGATCTACTTCTGGATTCTTCTGTTCCTCTAATTCTGTAGCTGTTCCTTCATTCCACCTCCATTGTTCTTGCTTTTTCAAAAAATGCTTGGTTATAGTGTCTCCAAGAAAACTTGAGAATCGAGCTGTCCAAACTGGGCCCCTATCCTCTGTAAAAGGATCTGTGCACATGCACGAACACACAAACTCACACATGCACACCTTCACGGAACCTATGGAATAATTTGTAAGGAATTGATTTTTTTTTTCAATACTGTCTTTTCATCTTGGAACATGGAATATTGTTTCTTTCATTCAAGTGTGTTCTTCAGTAACATTTTATAGTTCTGTATATAGGTCTCATACATTTTGTATTCCTTGTTGCCATAATCAATAGGGCTTTATTTATTATATTTTTTCAGTTGGTTATCACTCGGTATAGGTACAACATCCTATACTTTTGCTACTTACAGTAAGAGGTGAACTGAGGACTTTCCAGACAGATGGCTAAACTGATTTTGGTTGCCATGTTACGGGGAGAGTGCTAAATCAGACACTGTCAATAACTCCGGGCAGGGATTAGAATAACCTAGGCGTTGTTTTCAGAGCGTGTAGTACACAATCGGCCAATAACATCTTTACTTCACTTGGTTACTATACAACATTGAATACAGATTTAGCTTCTACTGAATAAATATTACTCCTGAGAAATTCCAGTGAGTTTACAGAAGAATTTAAAATTGCCTAGGGAAGGTGACATTGAAGTATCTTTCTAGATGATCCACTTTTATCTGTTTCTGAAGGTTTGGTTTTTCTTAGAGTGCCTTCCTTACAGCATGTATTACCAGTTTTGCACTGATGATAAGGTTCACCTAGAGGTTTGTAGTTACTCAAACTATCTTTTAACCTTCAGTCTTCAATCTTTATTAACAAGATAAGATCCTGTACTACTTACTTACATATTTGTTTGTTTGCTTATCAATTTATAGTATAACCATATATACAACTGACATACCGTACAATTCATCCAGTAAAGTGTACATTTCAGTCAGGCCTGGTTAGTACTTGGATGGGAGACCACCTAGGAATACCAGGTGCTGTGGGTGTTGAAAAGAAAGTGTACAATTCAATTGTTTTTTTTTAAATACCTTCGCAGAGTTGAGCAACTATCACCACAATCAATCTCAGAACATTTGCATCATGCTAAAAAGAAATCCTGTACACATTAGCAGTCACTCCCATTTGCCTCCAACCCTCCTCAGCCCTAGGCAACCACTAATCTACTTTCTGTCTTTGTAGATTTGTCGATTCTGCACTCTTCCTGTAAAAGGAATCATGCAGTCTGTGGTCTTTTGTGACTGGCTTCTTCCACTTAGTATAATGTTTTCAAGGTTCATCCATGTTTTAGCATCTATCAGTACTTCATTCCTTTTTATTGCCAAAAACATTCCATTATGTGGCTATACCACATTTTGTTTAGTCATTCATGAGTTGATGGACATCCGAGTTATTTCTATTTTTTGGCTATGATGAATAATGCTCCTGTGAATGTGCAAGTGTTTATGTGGACATAGGTTCTCATTTCTCTTGGGCGTATACTTAGTGGTATTGCTGGATTCTATATATGATAACTCTAGGTTCAACCTTTTGAGGAACTGCCAAACTGTTTTCCAAAGCAACTGCACCATTTCACATCCTACCATCACTGTATGAGGGCTCCAGCTTCTCCACCCTGGCCAAAACTTGGTGTCCTTTTTTTATTATAGCCATCCTATAATGGTGGGTGTGAAGTGGTATCTCATTGTGATTTTGATTTGCATTTCCTTGATGTTTAAACCTGTTCTGCTTCTTGAATCTGATGTTTAAATGCCCTCTCTTGCCTCTCCTCAAGGCTACTCTGACTATATTGATGATGTAATTTTATATTTATTTTTCTCCCCTGCAGATTCCAGAAACCCACACAACTCCACAATGTGCTATTTGGCCATTGATATTCTGGCAGAAGGGGCGGGACTTGAACAGAACCTCAAGGTGTACTTAAGACAAAGAGTGCTAAACCTGAGTAAAAGGGCCTATAGCATTCAGGTGTCTAGAGAATAACCTATAAAGGGAAAAAAGAAAAAACAAGTAACGAGTTAAAAAAAAGTGAGAGAGAAGTGGGAGAAAAAAGTCAATGCTTTTTGTCAGTGTGGGGGCCTTTAAAACCTGAGTTTGAGGAGAACTGGAGAAAGACTTTGCTATGGCAATTAATAAAATAAAATAACTACCTTTAATGCCATGCTTGCTATGTGAAAGACATAGGGTTAAGTGTGTCACATGAAATATTACATTTACTCCTCATAGCCCCTGCCCCCATTTCATAGGTGAGGAAAATGAGGCTCAGAGAGACTATATAACCTGTCTGAAGTCTATAGGTGACCTTTTAAATCAAGCCTTCCTAGATGTTAACCACTCAGAACTCTGGTTGTTTCTGCAAAATAATGGACTAGAAACAGAATTTGGGTGGAGCTAAGAAAGAAATAAGATTTTTTAGTAAAGTACCAAGAGAAAAACTCAGATTAGGTAAGGCTAGACTCAGATAACTATATCAAAGAATTAAGACTAAGGAGTCTCTAAAAAAAAGGCCAGGTTTTATAAGCCTGAAAGACTTAAATGGTCTTTATAATTGTATAGGAAAAGCAGCTACCTGCTTACACATATAAGTATGTACAAAACTGTGGGTGAACAGCACTCTTGCTGTGCCCTTTGTCACCTGAAAAGCTTTCCTACCTGTAGTTGAATAGGGTTGTTGCTTTCAAGATTGGTGATGTTACGTTTTCCTGGGAGGAATCAGTATTCCGGAAGGATTCATTAGAAAAGCTATGTGGCCAACACTAAAACTCTGAGACAGAAGTTAATCCGTCAGATGATGGGCTATTGACAGTAAAGGGTTTGTCAAGCCTCATTTTTCTACCAGCTCATGATATTATAAGGTGTGGCAACAACAAAAACTATGACTTGTAGCACAAAAAGGCCATCACATGCCCCTACCCCCATTTCTCAGAAAAGCATGGCTTAGCACTCTGAGGCCTTGACGGTTTCCAGAGCAGAGGACACATCGCTGGTCCTAACAGCTCCTCTCGGAGACACACCTTTATGACTTGGACCTCCGGAGCCAGGGCCTGGCTGGGAGAATGAGCAGATTTCTGAACTGGACAGCTTGGGGATAATAGAGACCAAAAGACTATGGTGCATCACTCTTGACTCATCACATGTTAATTGGAACTACTTGGGATTCTGCAGGGATGGAAGACTCGCCCTGCACCTCCTTTTCAGGCTTTGAGACCCATCAGCCTTTGTTTGTTTCTTCTGTTGGGATGTGTCTCAGGAAAGTCCCAAAGCATTGCCATATGGAGCAATCATAGAGTCACAGACTGTCAAAATGACTCGGCACTTAGAGACCATGCAGTCATCAACAATCTCTCGTTAAACCCTCGAAGGTAAGAGGCTTGACTTTAGGAATGTGCAGAGCTAGTAAGACAGAGTCATGAGATAAGTGTAGCTGTAGGAGCCCATCTTACTTGCACCCTGCCTTTTTTCTGAGAAGCTCTAGGCTTTTTTTTTTTTCCTCTAAAACATCTCATGTTATATCTTCAGGTGACAGATAAGAGGATGGATAGGAAGACAGAGAGGCCATGCAGATTTAGATTTCGAGTGAATCTTCCACTCTATCTTCACCTGAGGGAAGATGTGTCAGGGGTCCCCATGACCACCCCCAAGTTCGGTAATTTGCTGGAAGCGATCAGGACAGAGCAAATTTCCCTGAGTAAAGGGGAGACCAAGCCCTGCACTGAGAGAAGAAGAGGGTTCTTTAGCGGATAGTGTAGGATGAATTCAACACACACGCCAAAGTCAGAGTCAAAAGGTAAGTTTTCTGGAGAAGGGGTAACACTAGAGCCTAAGAGAAACTCAGAGGGACAGAGACCATCAAGACAAGGACAGTGAGAGAGACAGAGTAAAGGCACTGAGAGGGACCCCCAGAGTTCTGGGAATTTAATTTATATATTATTCTTTATTTCCTGTGAGTTATAGTTTAAAGACTTTGTTTACCCATTTCCTTTGTATGGACGTACAGTGAGGAAGGAGAAGGAGAAGAGTGTGTAGTGTGAAAAGGCCTGCTGGAGATTCCCAGCCTTTAATCCAAAGGTTCCTTCTGGTTTTAGCCGTAGGGAATGAATGATTTTATTTTATAGGGAATGAATGATTTTCTTTTCTTTGGGGTGCCACTTAAAGACCATTTTTCCTGTTTCCCTTTTACAGGTGTGGAGAACGGGTGGTTGGCAGTCGCAGTAGAAAGCTTCCTTTGTTCTGCAGGCGTCCTTGTGGTCTGGACACATTGCAGTCTCTGAATGCAACTTGATTTAACATTTTAGTTCTCTTGCCTTCTTCCTGCATTAGAAGGACTCACAGGATTCAGCATGCAGTTGTGCTGATGGCTAAGATCTACGACAGGGAAAGAATACAAAGCAGAACCAACGAAGGCGTTAACCTAAAAGAAAAGGCCAAAGTAAGAGGCAACAAGTGTTTAGTTGAGATCCAAAAGAATAGATATTCTGGAAGCACTGATTCAGGCAGAAACCCAAACAGTGTTTTGATTAGTAGGTGAAGGCAAGTGGTTTTATGAGAAAAGGAAGGGGGATAATTAGATGAACAGAAGGAAAGAATTTCTCTGAGTGTGAATAAGCTAAGGAAGGAATTTCTATATGTGCAGAGAGGCTAGCACAGTGATGTTAATTCTAAAGAATGTCTCTGTTTTTCAGTTTGGTAGTCAAACAATTGTTTGAAATACAATGCTGTTTTTGGCCCAGTCCACAAGTTATTTTGGCAGTTTTGGGCAGTTCCTCTGGAGTGACAGCTCCAACTAAAATGGCTCCATTTCTGTTATTTTTTACAAAGAAAAACTTGCTCCTGGTGTCCGAGAGTCCTCTCCCAGTAGAGTCACATAGGATATGTTTTATTGCTCCGGCAACAAACTGTGACAACACATTTTGACAACACATGTCAAATTCTGTCAACCAGGAAACTCATTAGACACTTAAGGAACTAAGGTTTTTATTAGGGGTTGGTCACATAGACACCTTCTGCCTAGAGCTACCAAAATTCCCGACTTCCAGAAGGGAAATAGGTATTCGGCATCAATGAATTTGTTTTCACCGTCTAAGCACAGTGGGCCACCTTTGTCATCCAAGGAAAGTTTCCTATCAGAGCAGGAAACCATTTGAGTTCCAGAATTCAGCCAAGGGCCAACCTCACAAAGCAAGTCTTTCTAAAGATAAGCAGCCTCAGGCTTGCTGTGTTAACTCTTTTCTGCCCAGAAAGGAAATCACAAGTCACTATTTATTCTGTTAGAACTTTACGAATGAGGTAAGTGTGATAATTTATCATGATAATTCCTAGACTCACAGGTCCTAAGATAGCTCCAACCCAGTAGATCCCAAACTAAACTCATCATCACCCCCCACCCGACCCCCACCACCGGCATTCCACCTCTATTTCTGGCATATTTCCTTTTAGTGAAGAGCTCCCCGACCTGTGCTATCGCCAAAGTTATTCTCAACTTCAACCTCTGTTCTACCCTCCACAGCGAATGAGTTGCCAAGTCCTTTAGTCTTCACTGCTCAGAGATCTCTCAAACATCATCTTTATCCCCGCTGTCACTTCCTTTGCTCAACTTTAGTCGGTTTTTACTAGGTCTTTCTCTATAACCAAGCTTTTTCCCCCCACCCTCCATCCATTACGTACTGCTGCCTGAGTTCTTTTCAGTTTTTCTTTTCTTAACAGTTTTTTCTTTTCACTTTTTGTCTTGAAGCAGTTTAAGACTCACTAAACACTCTTCTATTTGAAAAAGTAACACAAGCACATAGTAAAAATTCAAATAGTGCCAAAGAGCAAGCAATGAAAAATTAGTTTTCTCCGTATTTTCAGTGCCCTTCCCCAGAGATACAACCGTTTGTTATATATACCCTTCCAGAATGTTCCTCTGCCTGTACAAACACACGTGTGTAGGGATATTCAGAAAACATAGGCTTTCGACACCTCCAACACAAATGGGAATCCCCCATACACATGGGCCCACACTTAGCTCTTTTCCATTAATATGGTACCTCAGGGAGCTTCCCTTGTCTGGGCATGCTGAGCCGTTCCATGCTGTTTTTAAAGCATTAGAATATTCTATTATCTGAGTGCAATTTATTTCACCAGTTCTCTCTTGATGAAAAAGGTATTTCTAGGATATTGCTATTCTGAAGAGTTATCTTTGAAGACACAGATCTGATGGTGCCCTCCCCTGGCTCAGGGATCTTAAATGACTTCCAATGTGGACAGCTGGGCCTCCAGCTGGGAATCAGGATGGAAACAGGTCTACCTGGGGTTCCCTGTAGAAAAATGATCATTTTTTTATGTTAAAACAGCATAATTCTATCATGATATATAATATAAAACTCTCATGAATTTTTCAGATAGTGATAGAGGACTTCAAAAGAAATTCATGAAGGTTTCTTCAAGCCACACTCCCAGATTCCCTTAAAGGCTCATGTTCCCTCCTTGCCTAGAGGACATTAGTGGAAAGATCTGAGGACCCAAGTCCGCAGGACGTCGTAGTCAGAACTTCCTGGCATAAGTCTGAGAACTCTCATAGTTTTTAACACTGGTCACAATCGACCTGTCCAACCTTATCTGCTATTTCTACCCTCATGTACTCTGCGTCTTACACATATGGAAGACTTGCTGTTCCCTACTGCCTCTGCCCAGAAGGTTTCTCTCCTTCTCATCTGGTATACTGTCCATCCCTAGAGAAACAGTACACCCTAGAGCTAAAAAACTTAGACTCTGGAGCCAGACCACTTGCCTTTAGATCCTGACGGTGCTACATTTCTAGCCGTGTGATCTTGGGCGAGTTACTAACCTCTCTGAGCTTCACTGACCTCATTTGTAAAGGTATCTGGTAAGATTCCTGTGAGATTTAAGTGGGTTAATATATGTAAAACGCTTAGAACAGTACTCGGTACAGACTCAGCACTATATAAAGGTATTGCTATTAATGTTATTATCGTTTATTATTCAAGTTCCAGTTTCCATAGTCTCCCAGGTCCCTTCTTCCTAGGCACTTAGCACATTATTCCGTACTCACTTTCTCTGCCTTTCCTGCAGTCCTCTCATGAAGAGAGGGGACCCTGCCTTATTTGTCTTTACATCTCCTGTGTTTAACCCACGGTGGATAATCTGGTGATGTTCAGTGAACAAGGTGATAATTATAATAATATGTGAGGCTTGAATTCTTACATCATCTGCCATCATTTCCTTGTCCTCTTTGTGTGGTCCATTTGTTTAACCCTATTCTCAACAGTGTTTGTAAGTGAAAACTTCACTTCCTAAACCATTTATAGTGAACCAGGGATTGGCCTCTCTCTCCTAGAGCTGACCAGCCTCGGGATTGGGAATGCCACCATGATGGTGCCAGTTAATTTCCGTCTGTGGTCTCAGACTTGTACTTCTCTCCTAACACCCTTATCAAAGAATAATTGTGCCACCTCATTTACCCACCCAGTACGGATTTATTGAGTTTTTGCTACACGTACTGACCCTGGCCATGGGACAAACAGGGTTCTTGGCGTCAAGGAATCAACTGGGAACTCAGACCAGAGGTTGTCTGGACGTGGAGAGAGTGGGGGCCCTCTGCTGGCTGCACAGGGAGCTTCGAAAATGAGACCTGTTCCTCGGGTCCAGACCTCCCAAGGCAGAGGTAGACAGTGGGGAGACTGAAGTGTAGGGAGTGGTGATTAAAATTGTTTTTAAGTTCAGACAGCTAGTTGGAGCCAGACTGGAAGCAGTATTTTCCCACTGCATCCCACTGCCTCTGAAGCTCAAGTGTCTAAATCAAAGGAACACAGACAGGCAAGTATAACTTGGGAAGAATTTATTTCTTATATAATCTTACTATTGCTTCCATCTTTGACCATTCTCGGTGAAGACAGACGTGGCCTGAAATGAACTGCAGTCAAACCAGGACACACTTTAGAAGCCAGAGGGCTGCAGCTGTGGTTTGCCAACCTGACAATTGCTGGTGGGAAGAAAGTGACACAGCGAGTAGTGCCTTCAAATGTGAGCGAGTTTGCGGTACTGTGGTTCCTGGTGTTTATGTAAATACTAAGCAAACAGGAATGTAAAGTGCATACTGCAGATTAGACTGAAGTAGGTCACCCACTCTCGCTTGAGGCTCCTCGCCAGCCACCCAGCCTGCTCATCCGGGGCCAAAGTACACGCTCTGAGGCACCAGGTGCTTAGTGCCAGGGACTTAACATCAACTTCCCAAAAACAGCGCTGCTCACCTCTCTCACCAACCCCTCTCCACTTTCTGAGTGAAGTCCACACCCATACCATGAACCCCTCTGGTGTTCTGTCACCCAGAACAGGCTAGCACTTTAGCCTGCCTTTCTCAGCTTCTCTTCTGATCTCCCTTTGTCCTCGCTCCTGTTTTGCTAAGAACATGCCCCATGCTTTCCTTATCCTGGCATGTTTGCTTACACCTTTCTTGCCCTCGGCCTCTGCTTGTTGAAAGTCTGACTTTTCCAAGGCCTGTGAACCAGTCAGGTTTGGGTTCAGCTGCATAAGAGAAAAGTTCTGCTACGCTGGCTGCATCAAACAGGGATTAATTTATCTTATGCAACAAGAAGTTTAGGAGCAGGCAGTCTAGGGTGGGTACAGTAGCTTCGTCCTGGAAGGCTCCTTCCATCTTCCATCTTCCCTGCTCCACCTGCCTTCAGTACAGCTTCTGTCGAGGTAGCAATGGCAGAAGTTGTTTAGAAGAAACCTACTTGTGTCTCGTTGTCCAGAATGCAGTCACCCAGCCATCCTCAGCTAGCAGAGAGTCAGGGAATGTTTTTTGCTTTCTAGCCTCTAAAGGCCAACTAGAAGAGAACTGGAATGGGTGTCAAACGATTAAACTTGTTTTAAATATTACCTCCCCCCGAAGCCTTTTTCCAGCAGCATCTTAAACTTCCATTTCTTTAATCTCACACGTGTAACCCATTTTTTGAGCATTTGTATTTTGTCCTGTGTTACATACTTGTCTTACCTTTTCTCTAGGACTATAAACTTCTTAGGGATGGCAAATGCATCCTTCCCAGCTTCTTTTAGATCGCTTCATGATCTCTGCCTCTTCCTCATGTGCCTGTCCTTCTCTTTTCTTTTCCTAAAATGCACATAATAGACCTTCCATAAGTAGGTGTTGGTTTAAACTGATTCAGATTCAAAGAGATCATAGTGAGGTAGTTATCAGAAAAGTTTTAGATTTAGCATTTGGCTGTTGGATTAAGAGGTTTGACTTTGAATCCTGGTCTTACTGTGTGGCTTTGTATGAGCCGCATGGCCTTTCTGCACCTCAATTTCCTTACCTGCATAATTAAGGAATTGAATTACATGGTTTCAGAGTTTTCTTCCAGCTTTAAGAACTTGAGAACTCTTATGAATGGAATTGATTAGCTCCCTTAAGACACTGCCAGGAGATAGAAGCCACTGAGGCCCAGTAAGAGTCAATAAAGCAGGGAACTGAGCAATCTAGCACCTCTCAGTGCACAGTGACTTTGCCCAGGTGAGGCCCAGAGGGACAAGAAGGTAAAAGGCAGAAAGTGAAAAAAGACTAGGCCAGAGCAGCATAGATCAGGAAGCTGGGGTAAGAGGTTGCCCTATTATGAGCAGGCAAAAGTAATCTGAGGATGTCATGTTTGAGAAGTGGGACCCTGCCCATCCTCAGCCCTTCTGGACCTCAATCCCTGATGACACGAGGAGGGCTCTCAAGAAGACGTCTTACAGGTTTGGGGAAGGAAGAGCCCCACACCTGGCATTATATGTCAACTGGAAGAGGTCACCATGTGTCTGTCTAATGTTCCTGTGTAGGATAGGGAAGCAAGACTTACGGGTGGAAGACCCAGCTCTGAGGCTGTGTTTCTCAGAACAAGTGCACTGCCCTCTCTGGCCTTTAGATTCCTATGTAAAAGAGAGACACTCGTATATATTCCTGATTTTTAGATTTTTAGCACTGGAACAAAAAAAACATTAAAAGCTTGAATAGCCGTCCTCTTATCAAGAAATGCTTTATGGTTTGTGGAATCCCTGAAGCATCTCTGAAGACTCCAGTGGCCATAAGAAAATTCCTGGACTAGATGACCTTTGAGCTCCCTCCCTGCTCACCGACACTGCCTCTTCTGGTTATGTTTTTGAGCTTTTCCCCTGCTTCACATTTTCTAACTACTGCAGTTTAATCCCAAGCATTGACATCTTTTTTAAAGAGACCATTGAGTTAAGAAGGTGCCATCATGACATGATTTCAAGCTGACATGTTCCACCTCTGTATATTGCTTCTTTTGGATCATTCCTCATTCTCTTCATTGAAGTTTTATTTGCCCTTCCCCACCCTAACTGTCTCTGCCCTTACCACAGACAGTCTTTCATGAGAAGTGATGACAAATGCGGCCTTTCTTACCCCTTGTCTCCACGTTCACTTAGTCACAGGTAGGCAGTGAAGCTGGTGCTCAAAAGAAATCTCGCACTTGCGTGAGGCTGTTGATTCTACTCGGTGCCTCTTCTCAGAGGCAGAAGTTGCTGACTTTACTATTTTATTTTTGTGGTCTCTTACGGGAAAAACCTTTTGAGGTTGGTTTCACAAGTGACCTGCTAGACCAGTTTCACTAGGGTTCTCCAAGCCAAAATTTGTGCTGTTCTTTCTCCTGTTTCTACTTAATAATAATAGTAACAATGGCAATGACAATGATACTCAATACCTACACATGATATCATTCATAGAGTGCCTGTTAAGTGCCAGCCTGGGGCTAGATGCTCCACATACACTACCTTTAATCTTCATACCTTTAGAAAGTAGATGTTATTGTCTTCATTTTGCAGATGAGTAAATCTCCTGGAAATTAAGTCCTTTGCTCAGAGTTAGCCAGCTCCTAAGAAGCAGAGCCTAGATTCAAACGCATGTCTGTCTGATTCCAATTTTCATGTTCTTTCCACCTCCCCATATAGAGATAGCATGACTTTTGGGGGGAAGTAAAACAAAAACTGAAGAGTCAAGCAGGGGAATAGCTATTGATAATGTTAAAAGCATTACAGCATTACTTAGAAATTAAGTAACAACAAATTATAAAGTCAAATCTTATTTCTGAAGGGAAACTACAGATGGACAGAGATACAAATACGTCCGTGTAACTTTATGTGAGTCTTTGGCGCTCTCAGACTTTCGGGTTCTTTATCTATAATATAATCAAAGTCCCTATAAGCAGTGGGTCTGTAGCCCACTTGGAAAACACAGTCATCTCATCTTACATTTTCAAGTGAACATAGAAGTGAGAATGCATAATTATAATTAGATTGAATTATATGGTAGATCTACAAAGTGCTTCACAATTTGCAAAGTGCTCTGTGCATTAATAATAATAAAATAATAATAATAATAATAATCCTTGTCCAATCTGCCTCACAAAATGGTTATGAAAGTTCAACAAAATGGATGAGCTTTCAAATCTTGCATATTGTACATCCTGTAAAGGATTATTATAAATTTTTGCCCATGTTTTCCAGTAGAGTTGGAAGTGTTGGTCGTTCCATTACTGAAGCAGTAGTGCTGTGCCAGGGGTCATCTCGGGACTGTCCTTTCAACAACTTTGTGAACCTTGAACTCGCATCGAGTGTGATGGCCCCAGTAGCCACGAAGTTCAGTTCTAGTAATATATTTGTTCTTGCCCTTGTTTTCTTTCTTTGTCCCTTTTCCCCCCATTTTCTTGCATTGTGTGATCTTCTTTCTTCCTATAAGTCTTTTTAATCCTTCTTGTTCTTTTTCCATCCTGTGTTGGTGTCCCCAAGACCACACCCAGGTTCAAGAACTTGGTGTAGAGTCGCACTCACAGCTATGATCTGTTCCAGCGAAAGGACTCAAGGCAAGATCAGCAAAGGGAAAAGTACCTGGGGCAAAGAGCAAAGGACCCCAGGCTCAAGCTTTCAAGAGTGTTAACTGATTCTCCCAGTAGAGTCACACAGGACATGCTTATTCCTCCAGCAACAAACCGTGACAAAATGTGTGAAATGTTATCTGCCAGGGAAACTCACTCAAGCCTAGGGGTCCAAAATTTTATATCAGGGGTCATCACGTAGGCCCCCTCTTCGTGCCTGGTGACCCTGTGAATGAATGGTGTCTACAACATCCTGTTCTCAAAAGCTCTGCTCAGCCCTTGTAGACTCCTGCTTTCTGGGTTTCCTTAGTCAACCAATCTCATGTTTGGGATCCCTCTTTTCCTGACTTCTACTTTTTCCAGCATTAATTGCCTTTTCCAAAGAAGCCTGCCTTCTCATGATGTGCCTGAATTAGGATCATTTTTGCCTCCAGGGATGTTTTGGCCTCAATTTGTATCACCTTCTGCCTAGCCCATATCAAAATTCCCAACTCCCATAAGGAAAGCGGATGTCCAGCATCAAACACATTGTTGGTACAAACAGCTAGCTTAACACTGTTAGCCACTCATCATTTAAGGAATGGTAAGAACCCTTTCACATTCCTGTTCCCAAATGCCAGCCAAGGGCCCAACTCGCCAGCAGGTCTTTCTAAAAATGTCAGTCTCGGATCTGCTATGTTCATTCTTTTCTGCACAGTCCACCCCCTCGGCGCTTGGCCAAGACACACTTAGAGTGAAAGGAGCATACGCAGCAGGGAGAGACCACTCTGCAGGACTGACCTCAGTCATGCCCTTTTGGGGTTCTGGACTTAGCCAGTTAAAACGAAGGCCAATAACCATAAAGTTCTGTCTTAGAAAGCCAGGTGGTTTTCACCTTATGCTTTAGTGTGAGCCTTTTTTATTGGCTTGAGGCATCAGCTGAGGTACAGCACAGCTCTGGGCATGAAGTGGTAGCTGACTGATGGCCTTCCTCAGTGAGAAATGCAACCCAGAGGGCACATGCAGGTACCTGGAAACAAAGAGTTGACAGTTACTGAGACACTGCAAGCAGGACAGACACCAGACAAGTAGTACAGCTACCAGGACCCCCAGTGTTCACTCCCGTCATAGGGTGGGGTCTCCCTCCACAGGCTTCCAGTTCCTTCCCATTAATTCGGTTCAGTCCTTGCATTCAGAGGGACTGACCAAGGCTGTCAGTTACAGTTGGCTTGTCTGTGACACCAAGTTCATCTGCCTCCCAGTGTGGAGGCATCTGGTGGTGTTCTTTGTGGGAAGTGTAGGAGCTGGGCTACTGCCTGCTGTCCTGTAGTCACAACTGTCAGGTGTGATCAGAGGCTCAATGGTGGATTTGAGTGGAAAGCTTCCCAGCAGCTTGGAAAAGTGGCTCAGCTGGGGAGTCTTTCTGCAGGAAGAGGGGAAGCTTCCAGAGACAATTTTGGAAAACAGAGCATGAGTACCCCCACCCCCCACGCCCATTTTCTCTCCTCAGCCTTCCTAACTGCCGGGGGTGTTTTGTTCTCTTGTTTCAAACTCATTGTGTCCCATTTAGCAACCATACCTTTATCATTTAAAATCATCACCTGTGGTCATTCACAACTTTCATTTGAAAGAGTTGTAGGCACAAAAGTCAAGAGTCTTTGCACAGGAAAACGTGTTTATACAACTAAACCAAAGATAATCGTGTTCAGGAATTAGTTGGGATGAAATCCTAAATTTTTAATAACTTTCACAATGGGTTTACATACCCACTCGCCACCCCATCCCTTTCATTTGGTCTTTTATCCAGTGAGTAGCCTTTTCTGGAGCGGGCTTCATATAATAATCAAACCGCCTCACAACTGTCCATTCTTTGTGCAGAAGAGTGGAGAGGAAATGAGCCACTGAAGCTACACACCAGCAACAGCAGTGAACATCTCTAGAGGGGGTCAGGGTGGGGTCTGTTAGGAGAGGGCAGAGGGGCCACAGGCCCTGTGATGTGCCCTCCTCCAACTAGCAGCCACCAACAGGAATCTCAGATTACAGTGCAATCAGTCTCCTTATAGAGCTTATCAGCAGCTGGTTTCAGGTGTTTTCATTGGAGCCTAAGTCCTTTCCTGTGGTCATTCACATGTGAACAGACAGTCAAGCCAGCCTCTACGATGACATTCTCACAGTTTAGGCCCCCAAGGATTCCCCTGTATCTACACCAGTCCCCAGAGTTGAGGTCCTGTTCTTCGGGCCTGTGTCAGCTTTCAGTTCAGTGGAGCTCAAGTTGCTGCTGAAATGGCCTGTAGCAGATAACATCAGGAATCGGCTCACACTCAGGCCCAGGCAGTTAGGAGCTATGAATTCAGGACTCCGAAAGGCCCAAGGCATTTTGTTGGCTGCAGCAGAAAAGGCAGGCACGGAAGGGCCAAAGGGAAGGGCCAAAGCCAAACCCAGGTGACAGGCAAGGCTTTTCTAAGCACTTTCTGTCTTGTCATTCTTAGAGTTCAAGTTGACCCACTCAAAAAACATGCACAGCAGGAAAGAAAATCACCAGCCCATAAGTCAGCGTTTACAAGACCTGATACGATTTACAGGAGGTCATTAGCTACTAAAAGCTGCTTTTTAAGATCCAAAAGTGTGTTTTCAGCTGATGAATGCCTCTCTTTTCTTGTCAGTTGCCTTTTCCCAGAGGCTTCAATTGGCAAAATCATAGTAAAAATCATCGATAGGTAAACTTACTCTGTTTTAATATCCAAAGAGTTTAAATTCTAATTTGCTATCAGTGGCAGAAAAGCAGAGAAGCTGTATCCCACTAATCTTTTTTTTTTTCTTTTGTAGTTTTCCCTGACGGGGATGATTCCTCTAGCATTTATGAAATGACAAGCTTTTAACACTTGTCCTCAGTTTTATCATATGTCGAGATGTCATAGCCACAAAATACAAAGGCATTTTTTAAATCTCCCCTCCCCCGCTTTTTTTTTTTATTGCAAATTTTCTCAAAACCCCAAGCAGTAAAGGAGCATTTACAGAGTTAACATTGCAACAGGGGAATGTGGGCCCCAAAAATGGCTGCATTGCCACCTCTTTTGTTTTTTCTCTAGTTTATCTAAAGCCTTGCTCCTGGGAACAAGCCTTTTCCCTCCCACTTGGAGGAAAGAACAAATACAAATTTTGAACCCCTTTGGCCCCCCAAAGCTTACCTCTTGGAATAGTTGGGCCCTTATTCTTTCTGTCTAGAGGAGAAAATAAAACCAAAGGCATCCTCAGGCTGGACTCACCCCCCTCCCCCCCACTTTAGCCAGTGTTGACAAAGCAGCCAGGGGAGCCAGCAAGCCAAGTCTCCCAGAGTTGGAAAATCATATTTAAATTTCTTCAGTAATTTTTCCCTCTCCCGGTAGACAGCAGCTCAGCTGCTGTTTTATATCAGCCAGTATCCCCGCAGCTATCCTGAAAACCTTCATTTTCTCCAGCCCCTTCATCCTTCCTTTACCCAAACAGTGCTTTTACCATATTTCAGAGTCAGGGTTGTTCTAATGAAGCCCATCTCTGACTCTCTGTGTCAGAGCAGGGTTGGGGGATGGGGGTCCCCAAGACCATCAAAAGATTCAATGACTCACCAGCAAGGCTCACAGCATGCAGCCTATAGTTTTTTCTCATTGCAAATTTACTCAAATCTCAAGCAGCAAATTCAGCATTTACAGGGTCAACGTTACAGCAGCCAAGAGGTCTTGGCTAGAAGGCCAGGGCATGAAGGGCCTGGAGAAAGGGCTGCATTGCCATTTCTCGCAGCTGTGATTTGTTACAGTGAAAGAATAAGGAGCAAAATCAGCAAAGAGAAAAGGAACAAAGTCCAGAAGAAACCAGACCCAAGCTTCTGTGACCTCTCCATGTGGAGTCATGCAGGACGCGCTCAGTTTCTCTAACAGGTATGAAATGCTGTCTACCAGGGAAGCTTGCCTGAGCCCAGAAGCCCAAGGTCTTTTATTGGAGGACAGTCACCTAGGAACCCTCTGCCCAGCAGGTACCAGAAGTTTAGACTTCAGGAAGGAAAGCATAAACTGCACGGTTTATACAAACAATTTAGCGTGGGGATCGGATCCACTCTTTTCATGTAGGGAAAGGTGGGAACCCTCCCAAAATCTCAGTTCTCAGACATCAGCCAAAGGCCAGTTCTGCAAGCAGGTTTTTCTAAGTGTCAGGCCTGCTGTGTTAATTCTTTTCTACACACATACCTAAAAAGGAAGGAAAGTGAATGGGAAAACACTGTGGACACTAAAGAAAAATGATGTGAGAAAAAATGAGGCAGAAAAGGAAAAGAAGAAAACTTCTAAGTCTGAGGATAGAAAAATTGTAGCGAAAAGAAATGTTATGTAACAATGTCATAATGAATAAAAAATAAATACGTTAAATCACAGGATGTTCTGAACTTATACTTGGAGGAGATCATGCAAGCCTCAGACTCTGGATGCAGGACAACCCCCTTCACTTAGTGAGCCCTGCATTTTAACTTTTTAAAGTAGCACAGCTCTTCATTTAAATGAAACCCAACTGAGACACAAAAGTAGAGCCCCTGTGGGTGAAATGCATGTGGGGGGTCTTCACCCCGCTCACCCTTACTCGTGAGTTTCCATGCAGTCCAAGTGAAATCTGTTCATTTAGGACAATCTCATTTTCCTTTCAGATGATGAAAGCAGGACCCAGCTAAGTCTTATAATCTTATAACTAAAACCCATTTATTTAGAGTTCTGGCTCATTTTCTTCTTATTGTTGTTATTTTCAGGAAATTCTAAGAGCCTCTTGAAGAAAATGGATAAAGCCAACATTTTCGAGTAATAACTCCAGAGAAGACCACTTATTCTAAAAAAGAAAAAAAAGATTTAAAAAAATTAATAAACAAATGGTCTGGCTTTTGGAAAATCCTCTAAAATATGCCATGCTGTTGCCTCTCATCGTGGATCATTCGTTTATTATTTATGGTCCAGCACAAGCAGCCTATTCTCCCTCAAACCTTAACTTTTCTGCTCATGTAGAAGTTTGTGCTTTTCCCCCATTACAGCATCTTGGGCTGGCTGAGATGGGGTTATGCACAAGCTTATTTTACTTTGAAGGAAGAGACTGTAGCTCATTCATGCCCTTTTCTGGACAGTGCTCAGCTGAGTGCCTTGCAGGCCCAGCTCATGTTCACGGGATTATATTGAATTGGGTAGGGTTTGCCAAAGCCACTGAGTTAACAGAGAGGAGAGACTGGAGTTTTAGCAAGTGCCGAAATGTTGTCTTGAAAAATCTCTTCTACTTCCTCCTTAAATTCAAAGCCTGAAAGTGTTAACATAATTAATGAAGAAAAAAAAAATACTGGTTTGTTATCTTCTGATTATAAGTGTTTCTTATGTTTTTGTTTCCTTCCAATAAGCGTCTCTAGTCTTGAGTTACAGCCCCTCTCAGTAGTTGGAGAATGATTCTAGGCTTGTAAAATATATCCTTTGGCCAATGTGGGGTGTTTTTTTTGTTTTTGTTTTTGTTTTTGTTTTTGTTTTGCTTTATCCTACTTGATGTTAAAAAAAATATTTCTGATTTGCTTTAGAGCCCAATTAGCTTTAATAGGGTGTTAGATTTAGATTAAGCATTAAAAGCCATTGAGTCCACCTTCCTGCCTGGGTGCCCTCTCTGACACCTGGATGGCTAGCCATTTTGCCTTTCTCTTTGTCTGCTCTGAATAGGAAGCTGATTTGCTTTGAGTTCAGCACATTTCAGGGTTTAATCAGCTCTGGCTTTGGGAGAAATGCCACTGCTCCCTGGGTCTTAGATCTGTCCTCTGGGGCATCCATCCCATAATCTTTCTTTGGGTGTGGGATGTGCAGCTATCCACCAGCCAATTTTATTTTAGCATAGAGCATTCAGGGTTGGTAGAGCGGTGTTAGGGGGTAAATGCGGTGTGATACACTTGGTTGGACCTAATTATAACCCACTGTGCACGGTCATGTTTAAAAGAAATCCTTTAAGGAGGATGTTCTATGGCCCATTTATATGAAATTCGAGAAATGAAGTTTTGAAAGCAGATCATGGTATCCAAGCATAGGAAAAAGGGACTGACTACAGAGAACAAACCAGGAATACTTTGCGGTAATGGAAATAATCTACCTCATCATTGTGGTGGGTATACTGCTGCACATTTTTCAAAACTCGTAAAATTCTACAGTTAAAACTGGTAAATTTGTTGCATGAAAATTATAACTCTGTAAATAATACATACATCTCTATAAAGAGAGAGAGAAAACTAGAACATCCACTTCTCAATCCTCATCCCTAAATTTTTTTCTCTTGTCTAAAATGTAGATATGGAGCCAAAGCAGGTTCTAACCAGTTTTTTCTTTTTAACATAAATTTTATTGAAGTGTAACATAAATCCTGAAAAGTGCATAATCATTAGTAGACAGCTCAATGAATTTTCACAAAGTGAAGATATCTAGATGACCACCCTCTAGGTTCAAAAAAAATTACCAGAATCACAAAAAGTCCCACTTTTGTCCCCTTCTACTCATTAATCTATCTCTTCAAGGGTAAACACCATTGTGACTTCCAGCAACATGATTTGTTTTGCCTGTTCTTGAACTTCATGTGAATGGACTCATGTAGCGTATGCTTTTTTGTGTCCAGTTTCTTTTGTTCATCATGATATAAGTGAGCTTTGTCCATTATGCTATATATAGTTTGCTCATTTTTATTACCATGTGGTATTCCAGTTGTGCAATTATCAATAATTTGCTTATCTTTTCTGATGTTGATAGAAAGCTCTACTGTTTCCAGTCTTTGGCTACGAACACTGTGGGTTGTAATTCTGCTGGGTGTATACATCTGGGAGTGGAACTGCTGAGTCATTGGGTATGCACACGTTGACTTTGCTAGAAGCTGCCAAACATTATTCTAAGGAGTGTTTCTGTTTTATACACCCACGAGCAATGTGTGCGAGTTTGGGTTGCTGTACATCCTTGTTAACATTTGCTCTTGTCTGTTTTAGCCATTCTGGTGGGAGGGAGTGGTATTACATTGTGGTTTTCGCTTGTACTTCCTGATGACTAATGAAAGTGAGCATCTTTTTACAGGCTTATCTGCCATTTGGATGTCCTCTTTTATGCAGGTTTCTTTAAACCTTTCTCCTGTTTCTCTTCTGGGTTGTCTGCTTTTCTGATCTGTTTTAAAAATAGTAATTTTCTTACAATATGATAACGTAGTAGTGATTTTTTCACTAACTTTTTCCAGGTAGAAATCCACAGCTTATGTATTTCCTTTTTTGAATGTATTGGAGACCTGGGAGATGGTGAAATGTTAATCCTAAAGGAACTTAACATTCCAATGATAAATTCTACTTAGAATACCCTTGTGGTGTGCATACTATATCTCCAGCCATATGCCGGGTCTCTGCCTCTCAGGAGGACAAAAGGTTAGGGAAAGAGCCACTGGGCACACAACTGAATTTGATCTCGCAAACCAAGAGGAGGAAACTGAAGCCCAGAGAGATAAGGTGACTGTCTAATGTCACACAGAACAGCAGTCCTTTTACTCAAGCATCCAAAATAGTAGTTGAGACTAGGAACACAGTTTACTGGAACCCAAGGAGTTTTTCCCCAAGTCAAGTAAACCCAGCCCTCCTCAACAGAGCCAGCGAGAAAGTCTTTGCTCATAAAAATTCAACTCTTTTTTTAGGGACTAGCTCACTGTGGTCTCTTGTATAAAACCTCTCTGTTCTCTCCAGCCAGAATCATTCTTTTCCCATGATATCTGTACTGGGTTGGATTATAGCATTTACTCAGTTCTCTCTTGGATTATCTGTAGATCTGTCTTGTTTACTGTGCTAGGTAGTAAGCTCCTGGGTTGACTTGTTTTTTTCAGTTGGGGGTGGTAGGCAGGAGGCTTCCATAATCAGTTGCTCAGTAAAAGTCTAAAGAGAAAGGAGCTCAGGGACTGTGCACTCCATGAAGCAATTAGCAGGCATGTTCACACAGAATTGATAGATATCTTTATTTTGGAGTAGTGACTCCCGCACTTTTGAGGATAGACCCACAGGCTCCAGAGTCATTGTAGACAAAGGAAGAGACCCCAGAATGGGCTTTCCTAGGTAGGATGCCCAGGAATGTGAAAGCCACGCTGCAGGTCTCTGCCAGCCCAGAGTTGGCGGCTAGACTCTCTCCTACTTCTGCACCAGTGTGTGGTCTGATGGAGACTCGACAGCCACCGTGAGGGCAGGACTGTAGAAGAGAGCCTTGGGACTCTTACATAAGCTGAGGCAGGTGAGTGAAGGTTAACTGAAAGAGTAAGTGTGCCAAGGACAGGGGAAGAAGCTAAGCACCTCCCCTGCCTCCTTCTTCCTCCTGTTTCTTACCAGAGGGTTCCAGGTCACATGTTGGCAGCCACAGTAGCGTGACAATAGCTGTAAGGGTGTGTGCAAGCATCTTTCTTCAGCTTCCCTTGCAGTCGGTGCTGCCCTGCCCACTCTCCACCCCTCACCCTCTCGGCGGCACTCAGGATGACTGCATAGTGGCGAGGCACAGGGTGTGGGGGAAACTTGGCCTGTCATCACTCAAGCAGGACTCAGCCTTGGAACAAAGAGATACTTAGAGTCCCCAGGGCTATCATATGCCAAGATCCAGGAGTTATATATTTTATGCCCATTAAGGAAGCAGACCTGACCTCAGAAGGAATTTCTTTGGAAAATAAAGTATTTCTGAGAAAATAAAGTATTTTCTAACAGCCTGATAAGTTGTCCCTGAAATATATATAGAATGGGCTGGCGAGGAGCTATAGATTGTGTCCTTCCTGATTCTTGATTCTTAGGGGAGAGGAAGTGAACTGGGAAAAAGGAAAGGAAAAGAGTTCACAAACTCTTAGAATTCAGGGGGTTTGGGTTTATTTTGTTGTTGTTGTTACTGCCACTGTTGTTTGTTTTAGCTGATGAGGTCCATATAGTCAGATTTATAGAAAGGAAACAGAGAACCAGAGAAACCAAGGAACTGGTTAGAAGCAAAATTTGGACTAGAACTCAGAACATGAGCTATAAAAACTGGAAGAGATACAGGGAGGGGGAAAACCTGATTATTGATCACTGCTGCGTGTCAGACACTGTGCAGGTCTGTGCATGTGTTTTCTCATTTACTCTGTGTGACAATCCTGTTAAATCACTATCACATCATTTTACACATTCATTCACATGTCAAAAAAAAAAAAAATGAAATACCTACCCTATTGCCCAGCATAGACCTTGTCACTGTGAATGCAATGAAGATGAAGATGGAGGTGGTCTCTGCCTATGGCACTTATGCAGGGCAGAGTAGGGTAAAGGGTTAGGGACAATGCATTCTGTGGGTATTATAGAAGGTCAAAGTCCTGAGAGCACTTGGATGGGTCCGAACTCACACTTGGGGAAGTCAGAGAAGTCTTCCCACAGGATTTGAAGGGACCTGGAGTGAACGGGCTTGGGATATAAGGATGGGAGCAGATGGATTGGGGAAGAGGAGAAGTAAGGCCTGAGGGGTAGACAGACACCACACCCTGGAAAGCAAGGTAGAAAGTTTGGATTTATCCCAGGATGGGTGGAAAGGTTTTAAGTGATGGGATGATAGCTTCAGATGTCCCTTCTAAAGAAGACTCAGCTTGGGTGAGGAGGGTACACAGGAGGAGTAGGAACTAGAAGCAGAGCAATCAGGGACTATGGCAGAAATTCCCTACAACAAGAGTGTGTGTGTGTGTGTGTGTGCGTGTGTGTGTGTGTGTGTGTGTCCATCTGGGGTGGGGTTGGAGAGAAATGGGGATGAATGAAATTGATTTATTAATCACCAGGACTTGATGACTGCTGGGCTGTGAGGGGAGTCAGAGGATACCAGCCTGACTCTCACGTTTTATTTTGGGCAGCATTGTCATCACTGTGTCACCAACTATTAATTGCCAAGATGAGAGAACTGAAGCTCACAGAAGTGATTTATTCAAGGTCAATCAGCTCATAATTGATAGAGTTAGTGTTCAAACCCATCCCTTTCTAATTTCAGTGATTTCAGAATTTTTCTGTTGATGAGTGTCTGGACAACAGCCATGAACCGCTTTGGCCAAAGCCCATGGGAGGTGTAGGCTTCTGCCGTGGTTAGTGTAGACTTGTTCTGAGCCTTAGTAGTTCATTTAGAAGTAGTGTTAAGAACCTCCACACCAAATCCCCTGGTGCAGAGAGCTATGCACTATCCCAAATGGAAGCCTGGGTTAAAGGAAGAAGCGCTAACTTGGGTTAGGAGACCCAGGTTCAAGTCCTGGTCTTGCCAAATCACATATCTTTTCTGGGCCTCAGTTTCCCAATCTGAGAATTAGAGGGCTGGGCCAATTGACCTCTAATAGCCATTTCTGAATCAACTTCTAAGATTCTACATGCTTAAACAGATAGGGTTATAGGGTTATAGTCCAGAGGCTTCCTGGGGGCCATTTAGTTCACATTTCTAAAGGGGTCCCAGCCATGACCGATGTAAGTTGGGGCATGCATAGATCCCATGGCACATTGATCGCGTCAGAATCTGTGGAGTGAGGCTGCAGAGATGTATCATTGAATGTTCTCTAGTGATCTCCGTGAGTAATGAGACTTGAAGGACCACTGTTCTAGAAGACTCTGGGAAATCACCAAGGTATGTGTCACCCACAGAAAGTGGGAAGGATCAGGTGACTTCCACAGAAGAGAAGTCAACCCTGCAGAGAGTCAGTCATTCCGGAGCAGGGAGGGAAGTGAATGCATGGCTGAGGGTTAATTCTGACTTAGCTCTAAAGGTGTTCCTGGTGCCACAAACAAAAAGGATGGGTAGAGAAAATGAAACAAAAGTTGAAGTCTTTCCCCTGGTAGCTACTCTCCCTCAATCCCTTCAAAGCACCTTCCTGTCTCCTCATCACTTCAGAGTGGGTGTTGTTGCTGTCATCATGCCAGAAAGTGAGGTGACTTGTTACAAATTCCATTATGGAAGAAGACAGAAAATACTCTGGGTTGTTCTGAGTTGAGTAAGATCATGTTGGGTCAAAAGATGAGGAAAAACCTTGTGAAAGCAGTGAGATAAGCCTTAATAACGTCTCAAATATTATCAGTCGGAATCTGTCAGCAGACACTTATGCATGCCCACACTGCACCAAGCGCCGTCCCTGCCCTGAGAAGCAAATAGAAAAGATGATACCTTGACCTTTAGCCTCCATAGCAGAGTTGATGACAGACAAGCAAACAGGCAATCGCGGTGTAGAGTGAGAGGCTCTGGGAGCCCAGAGGAAGGCCATTAAACTTGCATCAGGCAGCCGCAGTGTGGGAAAGCTTCCTGGAGGAGTTGGTACCTGGGCTGAATTTTGAAGGACAGGTTTAATTATCCAGGTAAAAAGGTGTGTGTGGGTGTGTAAGGGAAGTATTGATGCCATTGCAGTATTTTATAAGGTCTAAAGTCCTTATCCATCCATTATTTCATGTGATGCTGTTGTGATGCTGACTGGGGAATTCATAGTTCGACACTTTCTTTTGGTCCTCCAGGCCCTCAAGGGCCTAGGATGAAAGGGTACCCTCGTCATCACAGAAGGAGAATCAGCCCTCATTGGACAAACACAGTGGTTATTGAAGTGGTTATTGTAGCTGGTATTTCTATCCACCTTCTCCCTCAGTCTCTCAAGTAATTTGCAAAATGGGTGGAATTTTCTCTGTTTTATAGATGAGAAAGCTGAGGCTTAAAGAGATTCACTTTTTCATCGACATTTGTGCACTTAATGGCTAAACAAGGACTCGGCATCTTTAAATACTTTCTGGATTAAGGTGAAGACTACCCTAATAACTAGTCCTCCTCTAGTAGGGCCTTCTTTTGCCACATCTGCTGCTGTATACAGACTTAAGAAGGGATAATTATTACTATGTGTTTCACCCATTCCTGTTTAATCCTAGTTGGCTATGGCAACCCTACAACATTAATGGCAAGGAGATTGCTTTGGTTTGGCTGTGGATAATTATAATAATGCCATTTTAGTAAACTTCTCCTATGACTACTTAACTCTAACTTAGGTGATGTCACAGCAGAGCTGATGATGTCCAGGATTTAAGCAATGCCAACTTGATCTTTTTTTTTAGCTAGATTCAAGCTGTGACTTAGAAAGGTGGGTACTGAACTTTACCGGAGTCCGAAAGCTTTCCAGACAATGCTAGTAGATTCTAACAGCTCCAGGAACTCACTGGTTCACAACTATGTACACTCAAAATCATTTATTTCCAGTGAGCCACTTGAGAATATAGAGATTTGTGAAGGATGTGTCCTAGTTTAAAATATTGTTCTGCAAATTGGCTTTTAGAAAAATTAGATAGTGGTAGAATTTTTCTCAGAACTAAGAGATTGTTCCAGTATGGGGAGAGCAACCATGACTGCACATTGGCGATGAACGGGAAAACTGCCATTAGAGTTCTAGAGAAGGAAGGGAGACTTTAACCCATCTCCTGTTTAGAAAAACTTGCAGCTCACTGCCAACATTACTTTGATTTTACATAAACATGCTCTTTGGGGCTGAGGCAAATCTTACTGGTTTTCAATGTGAAAATATAATATAAAAACTGTTCTGAGAATTATTTCTAAACAGATCTTGTCTCTAATCCTAATGTAACAGAAATATATATGATGATCAGTATTTAATAATTCTTTTGATGTGGAAAATTTCAAAGCACAGAACACCACAAAGCAGAATGTCACATTCAAAAATATTGCGTTTCTCTCGGGATCTTCTTGCCATCCTTGTCGCTGTATGAGCAGCAAACTTCGCAGTGACCAGTTGGATTCTGTTTCCTTGATGTTGGTGGTATGTTCTTGGGAAATTCTTCCAGACAGGTGAAGAGGTGTGATATCGGAGCTCAGACGACCTCGAGTACCTTGCTGCCTGGACCCGTAATGGTTTTCAGGCATTCTTTCAACCAACGTTAGCCTAAAGTTTACATGGCTGATCATGTGCTCAGGATTGTCTTTCCTGAACAGGATGTAGGAGTTCAGCACTGTAATATTTAGAAGGTGGTGAAAAATTTCTTATACCAAAACTTGTGCCTTTTATGTTCAGTTGGCTAAGAAGTGAGCATCTGATCAGCTGAGTCCAGTGCTCCCATGTTCTCATTATAATCCACAGTGACACATGCTTCTTAGTTTTCTCTCCATTTCTGTTGTCTACTTCAATCGCAGTATCGTTGTGGAATGTTGACAACCATTGTCGCCTTCTTGTCACATCACTTCAGGGCCTTAAGTTCATCATCGATTCTAACTCCAGTTTTTCCCTTTGCAATTCTTTTTTACAGATCATGTGGCATCTGTTTTCTGTTCAAACGAGCTGTCTCAACTGCACCAGACCCGTTTTGACATAATTCTCTGAAAAGTGTGAGAGATGTATGGCAAACTTCAGGGGTTAGGTTAGGACCGTAATCTGCGAATTATCTAGGAGTAAATGCTACAGCTAGGAGCGCTGATGGTGAGTATTCCTGGTGCACACGGAAAATGGCTTAATTTTTTTTTAATTAAGGTATAATTTACATACAGTGCCATTCACCCTTTTTTATTATACATTTCTCCAAATTATGACAAATGCATACAGCCAAGTAACGATCACCACCACACAGGTATAAAACAGTTACATCACCCCCCGAATTTTCTCTTATCCCTTTAGAGCCAACCCCTCCCACCACCCTCAGCCCCTGACAACCACTGATCTATTCTTTCTCCCTATAGTTTTGCCATTTCTGTTATGTCACATAATGGAATCATACAGATGTAGCTTTTGAGAGACTTTTCAATGGATACTCTTTTGTATCCCTTTAATTTTGTGCCATGTGTATATATTATTCATTCAAAACATAGATACTATTTTTGAAAAGTAAAAAGTCATACTTCCAAATAACCCATGGGTTAAAGAGGAAACCTAATGGAAATTATAAAATATTTAGAGCTGAATAATAATGTAAGTATTAATGAAATGGGATTTTGATACTATCATACACAATGGAAAGAATCAAAACCCATGGATGCAATAAAAGTGACACTTAGATGAAAATTCATACCCTAAATGCATTTATTAGAAAACAAAGATTTTTAAAGAACCTGAAGCATTCTATTTTAAAAGCAAAGAAAGAAAACAAAGTAAACCCAAAGAAATTAGAATATAAATAATCAAGATAATTATTAATTAATAATTAATGAATAAATAAAAAATGAATAGGATTAATAAAAATACACGTGATTTGTATATTGAGACACAAACCAATTTAGAGTGGTGGAATGAACATTTGACTTAACGCCTTTGAGCCTCAGTTTCCTCAACTCTCAGATGGAGATAATAATATCCAACTCTGCCCAGCGGTAGGTAGGACTTCCGCCAATAAGGATTTGGTCGTGATAGCATTTCCTTTTTCATGTGTATTGGCATAAGTGACAATTACAGGGAGGATTATGGTTTGCCATAGGAAAGTTTCCCTTCAAGATATCGCATGTGTATTTCTTACCTTGCTTTCTTTCTTCTCTCCTGCTTCTTACATCTTTCCTTTCCTCCTTCACTGTTAATCTATGCTAGAGAGGCACTGCAGGAAAGGGAAACTTAGGGCTACTGAACCCTCGGTCAGGGCAGTCGGAGCTCACATGCTAGGTTCTGAAGTGCCCTGAGATAAGAGCTAAAGCCCTATATTAGGAGACCAGGATTTAAGACCACATCTACCACTTTCTAGCCATATGATCATGAACAAGCCTCGTAACTTCTTTGAGTTTTGTATCTTCATCTGTCAAATGGGATAATAATAATGCCTATATCACAAAAACTATTATGAGAAGCAAATAAGATGATATATGTGAAAGTATTCTATAAAATGCAAGTGCTACAAAAGTATCAGTTATTACGGTAATTATTTTTATTAAAACTTATTCACCAAGGGTATCCTCCAAAAGTGTGATTCCCAGTTCACAGTAAGACTTCAAGACTTCTGTGCCTGTGGCAATTTGGACTGGGACAGTGGCTCTTCTGATTAGATGCCTTGCTTCCTGGGTTGGCTGGCCAGACATCCAACCACCTATCGATACCTCAGTGGACTTCCCAGCTTTTCAGTTATGTGGTTAAGGAGAGCGCTATTGAAACTTAGGGAAGTAGAGAAAAGAAATCTTTCTTTTTTGTCACAAAGGAAATTAATTACCTTTACCTTTATTTCCCAGGTTCTTGGCTAGCCTGAAGAAAGAATTTTTCTTGAAAGGTTAACAATTTATTTATAATTCTTTTCCTAAAACTTTTATAGACTAGATTACAGTGTTGTTCAATAGAATTTAAATTCAAGAGAATTTAAATTTTTCTAATGGCCATATTAGAAATGAAACAAGTGTGATTGATTTTACTTACCCCAGTATATCCAAACTATTATCATTTGAACATGTTGTCAATATAAAAAATAATATGAGATATTTTACAATATTTTTCCATGCTAATCCTTCAGAATTTGGGATTTACTTGTAGCCATTTCAATTTAGACCCATCACATTTCAAGTGCTCAGTAGCCACATGTGGCTTGTGGCTGTCACCTCAGACAGTGGACTGAGACTCAGTTGGCCTTAAAGAAGTTACTTCATCTCAGAAAAGTAGAAAACATGGCAGGAACCTAAATAGTTTCTTGTAGAGCATAGTGGAGAGCAAAAAACATGTACCAGACTTGAATTCAATTAGTCATTCCTTCATCAAATATATATTGAGCACCTACTTTGTGTCAAGTGCTGTGGTCTTGGCTCTACAGCCAATGTACTCAATAACTTTGGGTAAGTCACTTCGCTTCTCAGGGCCTCAGGCTCCATGTTCCACTTTTGAGAGAATACTCACATCAGAGGAAAAGAAATGTTTGTACCAGCTGGAAGAAAATACATCTGGAAATCATTAGCTTACTGGTGGAGTTTTGAAAGGCACTCAATACCAATCACTTTCATTGATTGCATTGATGGAGCTCTCACAATCCTTTTATTATTAATGTGAAAACTCGATCAACCCCACAGGATTTTATTGGGAGAATTAATCGCATAAGTCTTATCCATGGAAACAGTGTTTTGTCATGCTGATGATATCACTCAGGATCCCAATTTCTTCACAGGTGTTTTATTGACCATCCTTTTAGGGAGGTTCTAAGGAAGAACAATAAAACAAGTCATAATTTCCTTTATGACACCAAGTGCTTTTTAAATGCTAAGTGATCATTCCTGTCTGTCAGTAGGTTAACTATGGGAAGATGCCTAGGAGGTATTGCAAGGAGTGGTGCTGGGACTGTCTTAACAAAGTCATTAGAGCTTGGAAATAAAGTCACATTAATTAACTTGCAGGTGGCCATAATTTAGGAATGATTGCAGCTTAAACAGGAAAAGGAAATAGAGTTACACTTCTTGGGAACAGGGTGGCATTAGCCATACAGCTGCAGCTATCAGGTAAAATCAGTGTTCAACTCCCGTGTTGGGAGAATGATTCTACATAGGTATTTAGAAAGAAAGAGAATGACTCTTAGAAAATAGAAGTCTTGGAAACTTATTAAGTAGATAATGATCAGATAATGAGATAACATCGCTAGTGGTTGTAGCCCAAGCCAGCATTGGTAATCAGAAAGCAGATACACAGGCAGACATTGCAATTGCTAATTCAAGTTCAGATGGTAAACCCTGAAAAATAGTCCCTGACACTGGTACGTGGCCTTTTAACTTTGCAAAGCTCTTTCTCAACATTGTTACATTGGAGCATCACAGCAGCTCCGCATGGGAAGGAGGCTGTGTGTTGTAAATCCTCACTTCACAGATAACGAGCCAGAGGCTAGCAGTGAATGGCAAAGATGTCCGTAAGAGCAATGGTTTTGTTTTGTTTTGTGTTTGTTTATCATCACTACATATTGTTGCCTTCCTCAGCTTCCCCAGAATAGGAGCATAGCCTCAAACAATTAAGGGCATGGACAGACCTTAGAAGAGTATGTATCTAGAGAGGTCCTCAAAGTTAAGCAGACTATCAGCCAACTGAAAAGAACTCAAGCATAGAAGGAGGGTGGCCTCCATTCTCTCGTAAATGCATATAGACTTTTCACTTTGAGATAGGATGGATGGAAAGGAAAATAGCTGTTCTCATTCACTGTTGTGCTCTCTACCACAAAAGAAGTGTGAACATTGTGAAGAAACACTTCCCTAGAACTGAACATGTGGGCTTTATTACAAAGAAAATAGGCTAGATCCCATCCTACATATGGTAACCCCTTCCTTCACAAAGCATGCTCTAATTTACGAAACTTTTTTAGACTTATCTTAATTCAGATGTATCGAGCGATTCCATGAGTAAAGAGTAGTTATTACATCTTGTATACAGTGTTTTGTTGAATGAATGAATGAATGAATGAATCTATTTTACAAATGAAAGCACTGAGGTCCAAAGAGGTTGAATGGTTTGTCCCAGTGAGAAAACCATGACTAAAACCCGTATTTTCTGAGTTCAAGTCTAATCATATTCCTATCAGTTCTCTTGAGTTCAGGAAGTAAGGATTTGGGGGAATCTCAGGTCTCTCCAATCATTCCTAATCGCTTACATTTCTGTAAATTAAATCATTACTCACTCTCTGGAAGAGCAGTAAAAAGACCAAACTGGCATTCTGCTTCCCAAACAGCCCAAGGCAGAGTGAAGATGGCGGTGAACAGTAGCCAAACCTCTAATCATCTCATCAAGAAACCGAAGCAGAAGGATTAATTTATGAACCATCAATCACAAGTATAAAATAATGCCAGCTTGGCAAAGAAAGTGGAAAAATATATAAATATACACACACACGCATATACTAAAAAAAACCCAAGCGGCACCTGGCACTGATCCCGGTTTATGGCACAGATGCCTCAACAGGGAAGACAGTGCTTGTTTCTTCTCCAGGAATTTCAAGATTAAAGAGAGAAGTCGTAGAAGAAATTTGGAACTCCAGGTGTTTATTACTAAGCCCCAAAGGAGGAATGGCAGAGTCAGTGGTGAGGGAAAGGAAGCGGCTTCTGTAAATCCAGAGGTGTTTGGGGAAACGTACAAACTGTTATTTTTCAGGAAGGATCCAGGCACTCCTGGACAACCTCTGTCGAGAAGGGCGAGCATCCTCTTATCAGGAATTTTTCAGAATCCAAGGCTCCAACTTGAAAGGGATCATAAATTAACCATCTGATGTAACCCCCTTGGCCCTGGCTAATCTGCCAACAGTCTCCAAACATTTCTGTTATGGTCATTGAGCCTCCATTTGTCCATGAGAAATCCAACATCCTTTCAAGTATTATTTGTCTCTATCTCATTTCTGGAAAGAGTTGTCCTTATGTTGAACCCCAAACTGCGACCCAAGTCCTTTGATGCTGCAGCCCGTTTCAAACAGAGCTGGTCTTTCTTCCATGTGACAGCACATCCAGCACTGAAGACTGAAATTATGCTGCTTCAGTCCCATGGAGCTAAATATCTCTAAGTGAAATATGTCCACCCCAAGGGAAGTCCCTTAAAATATTCCAAGAGGAGTTGCGTTCCCAGACCCATTATCATCCTCTTGGACAAATTTCAGTATTGAAAGCTGGACTCCAGAGATAGTCTGAACTGCAGAGGGCACTTCTACAATGGTTACTTGACACCTACCTCTGACGTCAGAAAACTAAGTGGGGAGGAAGTGGAGGCTAGAAAGACGGATTCTGATCTCAGGGCTGGAACTTTAGCATTGGTGAGGGCCCTACCCTGGGCCTATTGTGTGTTGTCAAGGCAACAGGCAACACCATGTCAGTACCTGAGCACCGCAGTGATGAGGGCTTGGCCCCGGCCCAAGCTTGTGGCTGTGGGCCCAGCTGAGGGTGAGGGACTGTGCTCTCCAGGATCCCTCAGGGGCAGGCTGACTCTCCCTCCCCACAGCTCAGAGAGCAGCCCCAACAGGCTCGTTCTTGTCCCAGCAATTTAGTTGTAATTTACACTCTGGCAGTAGCACGGCCTGCACATCCTAAGCCTTGAGTCTCTTGAACACAAGGTCCACAACCTCAAGAGAGAAAATGTGCCCAGTGAATGGCCAGGGATTTAAAAAGTGAGACTGGAGAGCAAGGGTATTGGGAGGCAGCCAGGAGTCAGTCGTGTTTTGACCTTTGACATGAAGCTTTCTCCCGTGGAACATCCACAGAACTTTAGAGCTAAAAGCACCATCACAAACCCAACTCCCTTCTTCTTATAGATGGGGAAACAGGCCCAGAGAGGGGAAGTGATCCCATCAAAGGTGCACAGTGACATACAAGCCAAGGCTGAGAAGGTCTCACCTCATGGAATTTGGAGCAGCCAGTCTTGTGTTTTCTAGGATCTACCATGAAGTTTCCGTTGTAGGAGGGCACTTGACATGGCACTTCCCTTCCTTCATCCATTTCCCACAGATGGGATGAAGGCTCACAAACATATTTTTATTTCCACCTCAAATAGCTTGAGTATCACATTGAACCTAAACTGTAGGCTAACAGAGTGGGCGCACCATGTTGGGACTCACCGACTGTGAGATTTCAGCTTCCAGGTGCCACTTTCCCCATTGGTAGTGTTGTTTTGGATTAGCCAGTCACTACGATCTATTCCATCTGTGACTTTCGGTGACTGTCCTGTGGTCAGGCATCCCAGGAATTTGCTTAACTTACATCATAGAGGGATTTCAACCACTGTTAGCAAAAGTAATAAGGAATCTACATCTCTGCCAATTACTTATTTTATTGTCAGGAGAGAAGAAAGAATTTTGAAGACGTGAATGGGGGTGAAGTCCTAAAATGGCCCTGCTTTTTATTATAGCTGTATGGGTTAGGGGACAGATACTCAGGTTCTCATGAGAAGTGCTGGCAACTAGCAGGGGCAGAGTCCTTTGACCTGCTCAGTCTCCAAGGAAGACTGTCCCATACCCTGAGCCTGGTTAAATGGTCGTCTCATGTGCTACTACAGCTTCATCAATGCCACCACCACACTGCCATGTGGCTGCCTCTCCACTGTGTCTTGTTTATCCCAGTGCCTGGCACAGGTGAGTATTTACCTCATTCCTAATGACTAATGAAACGGGCAGAGCCTCTCTCTACTGATACAAGAAGCCAGGATAGGAGTGAGTTGTGAATTTGGAATTACCCTGCTTCAGCTTGTCGTATTACTTGGGCAAGTTTCTCGTCTCCCTTTTTATAAAATTGGAGAGTCTGCTTGGATGAAGTTTCCAAACTGTTCTGTAGCACACTGATTTTCTGGATATTTTTAGGAAAATAAACAATCTCCCTGGGTAATTTGGTGGATGTGTCATGTGACAGATCCCTCTTAGAGAGTCACATACATATTAGAAGATTAAAGCCTCTGAGAAGACCTAGAGTAAAATCATCTATTTAATTTTATTTAAATCAACTTTTCTCCAAAATCTGATTTCCTCCTCCTATCTGAGAAACTGGTGTTGTGGAGCATATAGCCTGGGAAGTCCCAAACTATATGATTTCCAAGTCCTCTAAAGATGAAATAACCTGATATAGTGAAAAGATCAGGGGCTTTGGAGTCAGGCAGACCTAGGTTTGAATCTTAGGTCTGTCTTTTAGCAGCTGTGTGGCCTTACAAATTTACTTAACTTCTCAGAGTTGGATCTCCTCATGTGTAAAGTGAACATAACACCTACTTGTGAAGGTTGTAGGTTGTTGGTATTAAATAACAGATATCAAGTACCTAGTCCAATGTTTGACACATAGTAGGCCCATAATAAATATTAGCTCCTCTGCCCTGTTACTTCTGATACTCTTCTACCTCTCACCTCCAAGTCCCCAAACTCAGAGCCAGCCCCTGGCAGGGCAGAGAATGTAACAGAGAGGAATGCTGCGTCAAAGTCCTCATGTGATCCTGACAGTGCTCTTTCAGTTTCATGAGAGGACCACACCCCAGCAGGACTGAGATAAAGTCGCAAATGGGGAGGAGTCAGAGAATCCTGCCCTTCTTTGCCAAGTAAGTGTGTTCTCTCAGTGGTAGTTTGAAAACAAAGGATGAAAGAAGCTTTCAAACTATTCCAGAATGAATGCCCACTGTCATGAAGCCGCTACCTCAAATAGCAAACCCTTCCCAAGTCCCAGCTTGAGGTCAAAGCCTTGGCCTGTTTGCCTAGGCAAGAAGCTAAAACAAAGGTGATGATCTGTGTGATGGCGAGCAAAAAGGGCAAGGTCCAGGATGGCTTCTAGGAGCCTTGGCACCAGGACAGCCATTGCAGGATCTACTCTTGGAGCAAAGCCACAACTTGACAAGCACAAATCAAGCATCATATTTGTGCAAGACATGGGACTTGATTATGGCAGAATAAGCCAGGAGTTCTTTAGGGAGGCAGGGATGGGCGATGGGGCTTGGCTCTCTGTAGGGACTGAACTAGCTGGTTGGATCAAATGCATCAGAATCTTTGCATCAGAACTGGGCTCCTCTTTGTACTACTCTTTATCCTTTCCCACTGGAGAACATCGCTAGGAGGAAGAGCACAGGCCTTACAGACAAAAGTGTCTTCAAGTCCTAGTCTGCCTTTGCTAGTTTCATGACCTTGGGCAAGACACTTAATCCCTCTGATCATTTCTTCCTGTGTAGGATAAGGACAATCATCCCTACCTCATAGAGTAGTTGTGAAGACCAAATGAGTTAATCTATATGTATCCTGAAGTGTGGTACATGTGACTCTCACAGGAAGACAAACATTTTTAAATTCTAATAGTTACATGTTTACTTAAATATGCATTAGAAAAACAACATACCGAACCCTTTTGTAGATGTTATTAATTGGTACAAGGATAGAGTTGGCATGTAAGTTGAAGAAAAAAAGAGGATTGATTTTTTAAAAAATTAGTAAGTAAATAATGGTTATGGCTGGTGTGTAGATACGTCAGAACCCATAAATAAGCTATGTGAATGACAGAAGTATGGGAAACTGAGTTAATACAGAACCAAACGTGGTGGCTGGCGCATGGCAGGCACTAAAAGTGACTTCTCCTTCCTTTCTTAAGAGAAGAAGGAAAGGAGAATAGGGAAGGAAGGGAGGAATGAGGGAGGAAGCAAACCTACTTACTTATCTACCTACTCAATTTGTAAGTCTACTTCAGCCCTACTCTCTTGTTCAACTTTTCTTTTATATACAAATCATCTTCCCTACCCTTATTTCCTCCTAGGTACAGCTCTTAGCTCCCCTAAGAAGACACTCTTTTTTCTTACGTCTTTGGACATATTTCAGCTTCTGATATATATCAGAAGCTCTAACCAACTATGTGAAGTCCTCATATCCAACACACTTCAATACGTCTTCCAGAGCTTTTCAGGAATAAACGTTTTAATGGACACAAGAAGGAAAGAGGCAGAGAGACAGAGACAGAGAGACAGAGAGAGACAGATAGAGAGCATGAGATTTAACTATGAGAAGAGAGAAAAACAGAACATAGAAAGCAAAAGTTCTAGGGATAGAAGAGTCAGATTATGATTCTTTGGGACAGACCTGAATTGTCTTCCTATTTCCTAAGTGGGCTTCTTTTATTCCTAAAGAAGTGGAAATCTAGAGGAAGGGGAGTGACTTGCCCAAGAAAACAATAAGTACCTACACCTGGATAGCTCAGTTCTAGGCTATACGTCTTGCTTTCTGTCATAATGAGGAATCTGGGCTTTACAGTCCTAAAATACCAAAGTAGTTCTCCTTAAAAGTAGGCCCTGCTGTTAAAGACAAAACAAAAATAAAAACCATGGGACTAAATATCTCAAAAATCCAGATTCTCTCAGGTCAGGGCTCAGTCCTTACATGACACAGAGGAACAGTCACTAGAGGAAGAATCATCTACCAGGAGCAGAGCTTTCATTTGCTGGGGGAATTCGTTAAGTTCCCCACTTCTATTTTCTCTCCTTATTTCAAGGCTTTTTTGCTACACACACACACACACACACACACACACACACACACACACATACACACACACACACATCAAAATTCAGAGCACTGACAACACCAAATGCTGGTGAGGATGTAGAGCAACAGGAACTCTCAGTCACTGCTGATGGAATGCAAACTGATACTTTGGAAGACAGTTTGGCAGTTTCTTACAAAAAATAAACATAGTCTTACCATATCATTCAACAATCAGGCTCCTTTGTATTTACCCAAAGGAGTTGAAAATATACATTGACACAAAAGCCTGCACATGGATTTTACAACAGTTTTCTTCATAACTGCCAAACAATCAAAATGCCCGTCAGTAGGTGAATGAGTAAACGAACTGTGGTACATCTAGACAATGGAATATTATTCAGCACTAAAGCAAAATGAACTATCAAGTCATGAAAAGACATGGAGAAAGTTAAAATGCGTATGGCTAAGTTAAAGAAGCCAATGTGAAAAGGCTACATATGGCATGATTCCAAATATATGACATTCTGAAAAAGGCAAAGCTGTGGAGATAGGAAAAAGATCAGGAGCTGCCAGAAACTGGGGAAGGGAGGGACGAATAGGAAGAACACAGAGAATTTTTAGAATAGTGGAAATACTCTGTATGATAATATAATGGTGATACATGTTATTATACACTTGTCCAAATCCATAAAATGCTGAGCGCCCAGAGTGAACCCTAATGTAAACTATGGACTTTGGCTGATTCTGATGTGTCAATGTATGCTCAATTGTAGCAAATGTACCCTCTATTGAGGGGTGTTGGTAATGGAGGATGCATGTGTGGGAGCGGGAGGAATAGGGGAAATCTCTGTACCTTCCCCTCAGTTTTGCTATGAACCTAAAACTTCTTTAAAAAGATAACGTTTTAACAATAAAAAAGACAATACATATTTGACAGACACTGTTACTGATCCACCCCATATCCATTCTCTCCATTCTTACTAACAGCACCCCAGTGTTACATGAGTGACAATATGTTCAGTAAGAAACTGTTCTCCAGCCTCTTTTGCAGCCAGAGGTCCTAAGCAACCAGATGTAATCAGAAGTTTCTGAAACAGACTTCCAGAAAAGCTTTTAGATGCATCGTAGTCAGTAGGCAATGCTCTTTGCCCTTCCACCTTCCTGCCTGAAATGCAGAGCTCTTAACTGGAAGTATATATAGCCGCTGTGAGCTCATAGCAGGCCACAATCTCAGGATGGTAGCACAGAGAGCTGGAAGAAGTCTGGGTCCTTTGTGACATTGTTCCAGCTCTGGACAGCCTGTCCCGGACTTTTCATTTAGTAAGAAAAATAAAACCCTTTCTTTGCTTGTGTCACCACTCCTCAGGTCTCTGTTTCATGCAGCCCATTGAAATTCCTAACAATATGTATTCAGTAGAAAAATTCAATGAATATACAGTGAAAATCCAGTCTCTTTGTTTCCTCAACTATTGGGCTCAAAGGTCCCCTCCCCAGAGAAAAACCACTGTTAGCATCTCCTCTTACATCTTTCCAGATATTGTCTGAGAACACACAAGTCTATACAAGCATAATTGTGTGTCTGTTTTTCTCAAGGCTCTTTTCATAAGGTGAATCTAGAATCCTAAAACTTAAGAGTAGGGTGGAGTATGAAACATGAAGATCATTTGGTTCAGAGATTTCAGGGAAGGTCAGAGACTGGGTGGAGGCGGCCACGCTAGTCGACAATCACTGTGTCCAATAAGGGGTGTTTCTGATGAGTGTGTGTAGAACATGTAATGGTGTGGGGGCTGAAGAAAAGGTTGAGACCTATTGACTTAGATCAAACTCTCATTTCCCAAGGTCTCCAAGTGAGTGAGTGACAGAGCCAGAATGAGAACCTAAGTTTCCAGGTACTTAATTTAATGTTCCAATTTCACCCAAATGTAATCATCGTGGACGGACTCTGAGCCCAAGGATGTCCTCTTCATTGCTTTACTGCAGAGCAGCAGTTGAAGCAAGGCCAAGTGGTTGGGGCTGTTGGAAGTAGATCATGGCTAAGAAATTCTTTATTTGGTCCTGTGTCATTATTGACTTAAATTTCCATTTTCTTCTCGTGTTTCCTCTGCACAAGTCCTAAGACTATTGCCCCATCTCTAAGAGCATGATTTATTTGGACTTTCCAGACCTTACATTCCAGAGAGATGAGCAGAACCATTCTGAGAAATTCCCCCCTCCTATTGTACTAACTCTTTTCCAGGAGAGAGGGTTCTAGCATCATTGACCAGTCAGTCTTCAGTTTAAGGTTTTTAACTCCTTGCTGTAAAGGCCCATGTAATGCCAGAACAAGCCTCGCCCATTGCAATTTATAGCTTTTTTTGTTATTTATTTTTTTGGATGTGTGAAACTAAGATCTAAATCTGTTATATGGGAAATTCCAACTTGTTTTTGAGAATTAAAGAATTTTAGTATTGGATAAATTTGACGAAGACCAAAATTGCCAATCAAAACCAGCCAAGAAGCAATACTTGAACTGCAAAATCATTCACTAATAAGTTATCTAGTGCTGAATCTGTTTTTAATTAGTTCATTCAATATGTAACAAGATCAAATCACAAAGGAAAGGGCACTCTTTGCCCATCTTCATAGCTGCCTTGCTTGAAAAGATATGAACCAGCTTGATGACGAAGCTTAATGGGCAGCGAAGCCTCTTCAGTGTGCTGCTCTCTTACCTCTTCTCTGCTGAGAATGCCCTTTATTTGCTTCTTCTTCTATGACTTATACATATTCATTATAGACACCAGACAATACGGCAAAGCAAAATCAGGGAACGCTAACTTTTGGATTTTGTCATAGAACATTCTAGGGCTTTTAAAATTCCTACATTTGCCATAAAGATATGTCAAAATTGGATCATCCTATACATAAATTTTAAAATCTACTTGTATATTCCTACATATCACTAACAATTTCTGTAACAATATAGTCAATTTTTTAAAAATGGTAATACATTGTCTGATTATAAAAACATGTGCTAATGGTTAAAAAATTTTCAGAAAATACAGAATTGCATAAAAAATCAAAACAATCTTTTAATCACATCACATAAACTGTTTACATTTTAGTATTTAACTTTACCCACTTAACAATGCTCTCCTGGACAGCCCTTTACTCCTTCCCAAACCTTTAGGTTTCTTCATAAATCACATTTATATTCAAATGCCTTATGCTATGTCAAGTGATAAAAATACAGCAAAGCACTGTACATACAGCTTACTATAAAGCATCCAGCACACATATGATTTGAACATACTTTTTTTTAAACTCATTTATTTATTTATTCTTTTATTTTTTTAACTGAAGAAATGATTAAATTTTTCCCCCATCTACCTCCTTCTTCCTCCCCCTCCCCCTACCCTCTTGGTAACCACTCGTCTATAGTCTATATCCATGAGTCTCTGTTTGTTTGTTCCTTTGTTGCTTTTATGTTTATATCCCACATGTAAGTGATATCATGTGATTTTCAACTTTTTCTGTCTGCCTTATTTCCCTTAGCATGATTATCCCAAGTTCCATCCATGTTGTTGCAAATGACAGTATTTCATCTCTTCTATGGCTGAATAATATTCCATTGCATATATGCACCACAGCTTCTTTAGCCAGGCATCTATCATAGGACACTTCAGTTGCTTCCATGTCCTGGCCACTATGAATAATGCTGCTATGAATATCTGTGTAAACCCATTTTTATTACTGCCTAACAGGAGGTGGAAAGCATATAATTTGGAATCCAAAATTTTAGATTTGAGTCTGGCTTTTGCTAAGACACACCATCTATCAGGGCATCCATTTTCTCTCCTATAATAGGGCAGTTGTACTAAAGTCTGCTTCCTAAGAGCCGAGTAAGGATCGGGTGAAATGATGACTATAGAAGCAAATTTTTCGATAACCATACAAATGTTTAATGATCTTAATAACATTTGCTGCTATTGATAATGGTGAAAAATATTCCCTAATCTTGCAGACACAACCATTTAGGCCTTTTTCTGCAATGAATTTCTTAACTGAAAGGGAGGAACTAAAATGATATAGCAGAAGAGCAGAGTTCAGAGAGCTAAAAAGTCTGCATTACCAGGTGATCTGAGTAAAGGAGGAAGTTGGACAAAAAGACCTCTAAACGCTCTTCTGGTTGAGACACAGGTCAGTTATTCTGTGACCTTAGGCAAATCATTTCTCTAAAAGCCTTGGTTTCTCATCTGTAAAATGAAAGGGTTGGGCTGATGACCTATCTGATCTGTTTCCCTCTGAGAATTTACACAACCCAGGTGACCAGCCTTTGTCCTCACTGTTCCATAGCATGTTCTTGGTGGCAGCACCCTTATGGAAATCACCACTATACCTTCCGGGTATAGCCTTGGAGGCCACAGGAGGTGAGCTGTGGTTTCTTCTCTTCTCTTTGTTTGTTTTTTCCACTGCATGCCTGCAAATAGCCTAGCAACAACTTGGCAGAGTAAACCAACTCTTCCATCAAGAGGCCTCTGATACATGGTGAGCCAAGGCTGCCCACCGATTTACCTTCCCCATGCCCTGGGATTAAGCATCTTCATTCTGTTTCTGGATGGAGCTGGCCTCTCTGGCCCGTTGCCAGGTCCCTGGATGCTGTGTGCTCCAGATCTTCTCTGGAGGCAGATGCATGCTCTCCTCCACTCTTTCTCCTCCTCCTTGAAATGCCTCCCTCTTTGATCTTTTCCTTCAGGGATATGCTTGAAATGCCTGGTCCTCAAAAAAAAAAAAAAAAATCACTCTTCTTTATCTTCATAATCTGTAATCATCACTCCCTCTGAGTGGTATATACCTCTTTTTTAGTTCTTATCAGTTAGTTTCTGGCTGTCAAAAAAGGCTCCGTTGCTCCCTGTCTATCTTTTCAAGAGTGGGTGTCTCAGTGGTGATCACCCATGTCACACAAGCAGGCATTTGATGAAATGAACACTGACATGAGTTGAAAGGGATTTTTTCACACCAAATCTTCCTTCCAAGTTTTTTTGTTGGTTTGTTTTAATTATTTCTTTGGATGGGAGTGAAAATTTAGGCATAAACACATTAAAGTTGAGCCTTTGATATTAGTCTTGGCAGGTCCCTACCTTCCTGTACAGCCTTGAGTTATTAAACAATCATTACCAGTATCGGTAACAACAGTCTCCTGAACCAAAGCCCCAGAAAGACCTGTGTTTCACTGAGCTGGAGGATTCATCAGACACAGAGCAGCTTACATGAGGGCCTCTGCTGTCAGGTTGACCTGGGTTCGGATCCTGCTGTTACCACTTGTTGGTTATATAATATTGTCATGTTACTTAAGTTCTCTAAGCCTCTGGTTTCTTATCTATGATACGGAATAACACAGTATCTTCTCCACAGGGTTGTCAAGAGGCTTAAAAGTTAACTGATATAAAACTCTTTGCACAGAGATTGGCATCAGGAAATGGTGGCCAGCCATGCAGACTTGCATACTCCCCTCCCGAAGAAATTTATCACCAATGTACCTTGTCATTTTCAAAGGGCCTTAACGTATGTCATCTCATGATTCCCCAGAATGCTCTAGAGGGTAAGAGGTGCAGAATACAATGATATATCCTTATATCCATTTTTCAGAGAAGTAACCTTAGGCGCAGAAAGGTTAAGTGATTTATTCAAGGTCTGTCTGATTATAAAAACATGTGCTCCCAGTAAGTTAGAATGCATCTCTGAGACTCAAACCTAAGTTTGCGTGTTTCATTGCGAACCTTCTTTCCACAACAAAGAGGAATGATCAGGAAGAGAGACTTGCTTTTAGAGTTGGTAAAAGATGAGACCTGGATACAGAAGAAATAGGGAAGGTGTTCCAGGCAGGGGCATCTTATAAACAGTTGTCCAGGCAGTGACGATCATATTGATTTCCAGGAAAAAGGATTAGATGTGTTTTTGCCGAATAGGAGCTCATAAAGGAGTAGTAGAAAATAATGCAATTAAAGTTGAATATACACTGGAGAGTCTCGAATGCCAGACTGAGGAACCAGGGCTGTATTATGCCATGGGGAGCCACTGAAGGTTTCAGAGAAGGGGAGCAGCATGATCTCACCAAGATAGTGAGAGGCCTTCAAATCATGACTCATCGGGAACCGTCGAAGAAACTGATGTTTAACCTAGAAAAGAGAAAACTTTGCCTGACAATGATCAATGTTCTAGGAGACAAACTCTCAGTTCAAATGAGGATTTCTTCAATGCACTTTAACCCCAATTTACCAAGAGCCCACTGCATGCCCTCGGCACCAGGATGCACTGCGGACGGAACAGTGATGGATATGGATGAAGTCCCTGCTCTCCTGGAGCTCCTATGAAATGGGGAAAGATACACCTCAAAGAGAATCACCCCAGAAATGAATGTTATAGCCAGAATTTTCTAGCGCAAGTAAAGGCTGCTTTGAGAGGTGTAAGTTCCATGTCACTGGAGTTTTTAAGAAGAATGCGTCAGAGAGAAAAACAAATAAAATGCCATATGATTTCATTTATGTGTGGAATCTAAAGAACAAAATAAACAAACGGAACGAAAACAGACGCATAGATACAGAGAACAAACTGGTGACTGCCAGATGGCAGGCGGGTTGTAAAGCTGGATGAGAAGGTGAAGGGATTAAGAAGTACAAATTGGTATTTACAAAATAGTTATGGGGATGTGGGGTACAGCATAGGGAATATCATCAATAATATAGAAATAACCACGTAGAGTGCCAGGTGGGGACTAGACTAGTCAGGGGGATCACTTTGTAAATTATATAAATGTCTAACCACTATGATTTTCACCTGAAACTAACATAAAATAATGTTGAATGTCAACTCTAATTGAAAAATAAAAATTAAAAATTAAAAGAGTAATGTATCAGGAAAGGTGATTCTTGTGCTGGCAGAAAGGCAAGGCCGATGACTTCCCGTGAGATTCTGTGCTTCTCCAATGTTGCAAAATCTTCAGCAACCATAAATCCCTTAATTAGAGGGAGAAAAAAAGGCAAAGATCAATTAGTGTCTTCTTTTGTAAAAAGCCCACATTTGCGTGTTTCATCTTAACTGGAGTTCGAGGGGCAGAGTGTGGCCAAGCAGGAATTTCACCCTGTGCTGTAGCTGGGTGACTCCACCTATGAATTGAAAATCATTTAGCTAAAATTGTGACATAGTGTGCAAATTATGGCCTGCCTGCAGGTTGGGGCTGTGGCTGGGGCCGTGGCTGGGGCCGTGGCGCAATTCTCCAGCAGTTAACTTCAAGTTGACTCAGGGCAGTCTCTTCGGGCAGCAGAGGCAGCCATGAGGGAGCTGGCCAGAGCAGCAGAGGGGAGAGGAGAGAAGCCAGGCCCCGTGGGTGCAACACCATCCTGTCCATGAAGGAACATCATACCCACAATTTCCAGGTTTTGACCCTCACTTCAGCCCCAGGAGGTGTGTGGGTAGGCTGATGAGGAAATTGAGGCTCAGAGAAGTGAAAGGATTCTTCCAAGATCACACACTGGGCAAGCCACAGAATTCAGCTTTCAGCTGGGGTCTTCTGAATCCAACGTGGGCATCTCCCTTCCACACCCCCTGGGATCAAGGCTGATCAGCCACAGACCTTCCAAGGGATGACCATGTGATAAGTAATCAGGCCCCACTGCCCACACTTGTGGGACCATTGCAAAATCTGCAACACTCAGCACTGTGGAATTCTTGGAATATAATAAGAATACTAGCAATATAAATACATTGGGCAGTGCCAGACACTGCGCTAAGCACTTTATATTACCTTATTTCATCTTCATATCAATCCTATGACATAAGTACTAATATTATTGCTATTTTTCATGGGGGAGAAATAGGTTAACCCGAATCAATGCAACCAGGAGATGCCCATTCACATGTGAGCAGCTCCAGAGCCTGTTTGCTTAACCTGGAGCTTGGCTGCTTAAGCGAAGTGGGACCTCATGTTCCCCAGGCCTCTGGCGGCTCCAAGAGAGATGGCTCCACACCGATGCCAGGCAGAATGTGACCATGGCTGTTTATGTCTGCCCCCATCCTTTAATCCTCACAGCAGTTCTATCTCAGTTTTGCAGATGAGGAAGTGGCAACCCTGAGAGGTGAGGTGACTTGGCAGAGCCAGAATTTAGATCTACATTTGTACTATCTTGGGTTCCTCTCTAAGAACAGCATTACCTCCCTCTCACCTCTGCAGGTGGCCTTGCTAAGCCATTGAAAGAAATGCCCAAGGTCCAATTTCTCTTGGTTCCTAGGCCAACAACAACAGTAATAATAATAATTAAAACTCCTTTCTTTATAACACACTTGAGAGTATGCAGGACACTTTCACGTTTATTCATCGCATTCAATTCCCACAGTGCTCAGGGTTTCTGGAAAGACTGGCTCGATGTAAGGACAGCCTTACCCAGATTCACAGCCAGCGCGATGGCAGGAGCCACAACCCACACTTGAACTTTTTAATCAGAGGCCAGCATTCCTTGCTGCACACCTTTCTACCCTCTGCTGTCTTCTGGGTCATCATCCAGAGCCAGCCGTGGTCACATTCTGCCTGGCACCGGTGTGGAGCCATCTCTCTCGGAGCCATCAGAAGACTGGAGGACGCTGAGGTCCCACTTCGCTTAAGCAGCCAAGCTCCAGGTTAAGCAAACAGGCTCTGGAGCTGCTCACATGTGAATGGGCATCTCCTGGTTGTATTGATTCGGGTTAACTTATTTCTCCCCCATGAAAAATAGCAATAATATTAGTACTTATGTCATAGGATTGATATGAAGATGAAATAAGGTACTATATAGGAAGTGTTTATTCAGCCAGTGCCCACCCATAGTGAGCACTAAATTAATAGTGGTTCTTTCCATCTTTATGGTGAGTGATTAATTTACATGTTCAAAAAAGCATGTGCTTCCACCATGCGGCCAGCCCATGCTGGGTTCTGAGCAGATATGAATAACACGAAATCTATAACTTCAAAGAGCTCAGTCTAGGGATGGGGGCAGACAGAAACAGATCATTCCAATGAGACAGACAGTAGCAGAGGTCCTATAAAGTACAAAATGCTGTGAGAGCCCCCAAGGACAGACAGATGTAGATTCCTCTTTTCTGACCCATCTGTCTATCTCAGCCTCATCCTTCTGAAGACCCAGCATTTCCATCTTTTCCTTAAAGACCTAATCTTGTCACCATGGTGCTAGGTCTTCATTCCCACTCTAACTCATGAAATATTATCATCTTTTTAACTCTCTTGTCTGTCACAGGAAATGTTGGGACTTGTACGTATCCACAATGGGATCTTTTGAAAAATATATTTCCTTAAAACAACACATAAGCAAGCAAAATGTAGAATTCAAAGTCTCCCTTCCCCCTATTTTTAACCAATGTAGAACCTGGATCCAGAGGAGGTCTGTGACTTACCCTCTAGTCTTACAGAAAGCAGGTGACGGAACCAGATGAAACCGTGTCACCACTATAAGATCAGTGGCTATCCCTGCTATCGTATTAAAAAAAATAGTTTTCCCCTCCCCACCCCCCACCAAATCTGGAATCAAACTGACATTTGAATCTAGATAGTATCTGGATTTACTCCATTATGGGACACATCTATGCATTTTTGATTTGCATCACTCATTTGATTATTCCCTCTACTTAGCCAGCTTGAAAAGGTGGGTGTGATTACACCCAGTCTCAGACAAGGTTCAGTGACAGCTCAGCCAGCATTGGAACTGAGTGTTTCTGACTCCAACTCCAGCAAGCTGCGATGATCATCTCACACCTTTCATGCAGGTGGAAACCACCAGTGCGTAAGTGTAGTGAGAAAGGACTAAGCCATTTTCTGCCTCCGGGTTCCACAGAGACATTGCTCAGAGACATTCTCAGCTTTAGCTCTAGACGTGACACGGCAAGAAAAGCATGACAAAATGTTCTAAACCTCACAATCCAGAGTATTGTTCATCTTTGAAAAAAATTATAAAATTATAAAAGGCTCTCTTTCTTATCTCCCCTTTTTTCCCCAAGCTGGTCTTGCATAAGAGGGATGCCCTTCCATTGGGTGACAAGGGTATGTCGTAAGAGCAACGTTTACAGGCACTACAGGAATGACCTGGTGCCTCGCCCACCTCATTAGAATTTTAATTGGGGTGTGTAGGAGAGGCTTCTATAAATGGTAAGGCAATCCCCAGCAGCCTGTCTCCCCACTTCTTCCTACCACTCTCAGACGAGCCCCAGGAAGAGGAAGAAGCAGAAGAAGAAGGTACAACATGACTGGTGAGTGCACAGCATCTTCTCTGCCAGGCCCTTGCTGGAAGCCCATGCTTCTCCTAGGCCAGAGTGTCCAGCGTGGGCTCTGAAGGCTGGGTCTTAGTATTCTAGGGTTCTATTCCTTTTCAGTGGCTGCCTAGTCTTTCTAGCATGGTTCCAGGGGTAAAGCGTATTTGGGATGTAGTCCTGAGTAATGGGCAGGGTGTTTACTGCAGCTAGAGGTCACATCCCCTTAGATAAAAAGATAAGCTTTGCCAAGTCAAGCCAGCTGGTACCTGCGTCCCGCGTTCCTCAATGCAGTTTTACCAGCTGTTAGTCACATAGACAGGGGAAAAGCGCATTTCAGAGCTACAAGGAAGTGAGTACATGACAGCCTATAAATTGATTTAAAAGAAATAGTCAGCAGCATTGGAATGCGTCTAAGTAAACTACATATCCAGAAGCACCGGCACCCTCTTTGAAAGTGATCTGATGCGCTGAAACCTCCCAGTAACAGAAAGAGCAGGTGTTTAGCGTCAGGGAAGGTGGGTAAAAAAGAACAAGAAGTGCAGGTTCTTTAGCTCTGTGGTCACTGTCGAGGATTTGTGCTCTTGTTAGACAGCGCCCCTGCTAAGCAGCGTGCTAATTATCGCCTGTCCTGGGTGCTCAGCCTGGTGCGCTGACAGCATCGCCAAACCCAAACAAGGCATGAATCAACCCTGTAAAATATTATTAATGGTGGTTAGAACCGCAGGAAGGTTTGCCAAAGAAATCACGGAGCACGGTGCAAAAAGTGAATGTTGATTACTTCAAGAATCACAAAGGTCAGGACAGGGAGTCCACAAACCTGGACCCCCATCCCTGTTCCCCTTTTCCTCCTGGGAACATGCAGCAATATGCGAGGTCATTAAGAAGAGGAGCTTCAGAGCCCGTAGACTTTAGCAAGAGAGGATGTCAGCTGTCACCTAGACCATCTCCCTCCAGAGAAAGGAGAGTTCCAGGAAGGGCCAGAGACTTATGGTCACACAGAAGGCTGGTAGCAGAGACAGGCCAGGCCCCAGCAGTGCCCTTTCCACTGTTCCCTGCTACCAGAGTTGAGTTCATCCATGACCACATGTGCTAACCAGGGCATAGGAAACCTGGTTTCTCACGTGAACTCTGTCACCAGCAGCTTCTGCATTCCCCGCCACCTCCGAGCCAAAGGTTCCCAATTGCAAAATGAAGGAAGGTCTTGAAACAGATGGACTTTAAGGCTCCTTCCAGTACTGACGACTCTCATCATGAGAGGAAATCAGGGATAAAGAGCAATGGGCCCCAGAAGTACTCACTCCCTGGGGGGACCTGTCATCACATCACTCTGCAGGCCCTACTGCGGGCCCAAGAGCAGCCTCATACCTGCCCTCCGTGAGCCCTGCTTGACATCCTGAGGGCCTGGCGTATCATTGCCTGTGACTCATGAAAAGTTAAGCTCTTAGAGCTCAACATCTAAACCAACCAGAGATGTTCAGAGGTCACAAAAGAACGTAGACAATGGCCAGTTGGGAGAACATTATTTTAACAAAGGCGGGGAGGAGAAGTGAATACCTTCCTTCCCTTTACTTTGCCACACACGCAGTTCCCAGTTCAGCTTCTACTCTGGAATTAATAAATTTACTTATTGGACAGCTAGGGAAAGGAGCCACCGTAGGAACAGGGGGGGACGCAGAGATAAATGGCTGTAGTCTCTGCCCTCCCTCAGTTCACAGCCCGACCGTGCTTGGTCAGTAGTAGTTATGTGTGCTGAGGGGTGTTCCGGGCAGAAGGAAGAGGGAAATAAATGCGAGTGGTTACCAGGTGTGACCCAGGAGACCATCAGATCAATTGTGTTTGTCTGAGAGGACTGCGTCCACCCAGCTCCCGATTTAAGGTTCTCATTGGAATCAGCGAGGGTTCAGTTACTGTGCCTCCCGCTGGAGGGCAGCCTGGGCCATGGGTGGGGACGACGGTGGCCGAGGAGGGCCTGGCCGTGTCCTGCACAAAGTACAGTTGACCCACGAACAATATGGGTTTGAACTGTCAGGTCCGTTTATAAGTAAATTTTTTTCCATTGACCTGCAGAGTTCAAACTAGAGTGGTTCGAGGGTCGACTCTACAGCCGGTAATCCCTGAGTGTGGAGGGCCAACTTGAGTTATTCTGGGACTTTCCACTACAGGGTGGCCAGTGCCCCTGATTTTACCACGTTGTCCAAGGGCTAATCAAGGCCAGGGCCCCAGGGTGGACAGGAAGGCAGGCTGTGAATGCGGACATTGGGCCCAACGTGGAGGGGACACCTTGCTCTCCACCCCCAAAGCCACTCGGAGGCCCTGGGTCACAGGCAGAATCCTCAGGGTAGGAACCTGAACTGCAGACCTCTGCCTGCGGGAGGCCAGAACCTCCATTCTGGGGACTAGCCCTGTGACCCACCAGCGCACTCAGCTTTCTGCCACCCATTTTGCTGGGCAGAGCACTGTCCTGGGCTAGAGAGACTAACCTCCTCTGGCCTCATTCCTCAACCTGTGGGTGACCTGTGCCACTCTGGGCCATGTGTCTGCCACAAAACATCTTTCTCTGGAGCTAGGACACTGACAACTCTTTCTCCCATGTTCCTGTCTCCTCCTTCTGTTCTAGAAATATGTTAGGAACGTCTGGGTTCTCTGTGCACAGGGCGACGGCTTCTCATGTCAGCCACCTGGACCAGAGCACTATCTAAGGTCTCTCTGAAAGTAGACCACCCCTTGGGCTCAGAGGCTCATGGCTTCAGGCTCTCAGAGTTTGTGATAATGATGCAGGACTGAGCTAGGGACTCAGTTCCTACGCAAGAGGGTCCTTGACTCCACACAGAAAAGATTGAAGCACAAGCCAGAGTTAGAGATAAAAGGAAAGTTTATTACGAAGGAATAACGCTCCAGAGACAGAGCACGAGACTCCAAGTGTTTAAGGGGTTCGGTTAATGTGCGTTTTCCTTCCAAAATGTAGGTATGCAGTGTTAAAGGCATGTTAGTAATCTCAGCCTTCATTCTGTAGGTTCCTGCGGTCTGGCTGTAGGAAACGAATGGTTGGGTTTATTTCGTGTAGGGTATAGCTTGAAGTCTTTGTTTTCCTGTTTTTCTTCTATGGTATGGGTATGTCGCGTTAATATGTGTCAACAGTTGTCAATAATCTCTGCAGGAATTTTCCTTTGTTCTGTGGGTTCCTTGTGGTCTAGCCATAGAACGGATGAGCATGTCATAGGCTCTGAATACAATCTGGTTTAATATTTAGCCAATTTGCTGTCATTCGCATGCCTCTTCTCTAGATCAATAAGGACAAGCTGCCTCGTCTCCCCCCCACAGCCCCACCCACTTTCTTTCATCTGGGGCAGCAGCTGCTCCCTGTTCATCAGACACAGACATGCCAGCAGCGGCATCCACCTGCCCATATTTCCACTTTTATTATCTAGGATTACATACAGAGGTGGAAGAGCCGAAGGCTTATGAGCGCGTGTCCAGAGACACGCTCTGGGTTGAATGTCAGCTCTGTCCCTCACTAGTTAAATGATCTTGGGCAGATTACCTAAGCTAAGTGTCTCAGTTCCTCCTCAAAAAAAGTAAAAAACAAAAATAAAATAAAATAAAAATGGGGTTATTCTGGAATCCACCTCCTAGGTGCTTAGTCTTCATAGCTTATTTCTTGAGAAATGTTCATGAGCCTGAAGACAATCTCTGTGAGACGAAGGCCATTTTCTAATCCAGGACAATTCCCAGGGGAAGCTCTCCCACATTTCCAAGTCCCCTGTGAGCTGTTCTTTTTCACTTCAAATAACTTCTCTGTTCTCCTCCGCCTTGCTGGGCCAGGCTCCACTGATAGAGCAATCAGTCTTCTCCCCAGGGCCCATATGCCGACCTGGGGTGTGAGTTGAAGTTAGGAAATTGTTTTCTCTACCCCTCAGGCGTGGAGGGAATGGGGCCCCAGGGTCTTTGGTAGGGGCTGAGACGTGGGTTCTTAAAGAGTCTACATTCTCCTCTCTCAGCCTTATTTTTCTCTTTTGTAAATGGGGTTTTCCCCACTGCCTCCCTCTCGGAGCTGCCATGTGGCTCAGATGAGATCATCTGATGAGAGTTTTGATAAGTGTAAAGTGACATGTGGGCCTAAGGTACTGATTCTCAGTCCTTCTTGCTTATTAGAATCACCAGGAGAGTTCAAAAAACAAAAAACAAAAACAAACAAAAACAAAATAAAACAAAACAAAAACCGATGCTGTCCCTAACCCAGAAATTCTAATTTAATTGGTCTATGGTGGGACTCAGGGCAATTTGACACTCTCCAAGTGATTGTCATGTGCAGCAAGGGTGGGGAACAACCAGTCGGAGAGATTCTAAGCTCGCTTTGGAGATGAACTAGTCCAGGAGTCATTCTTCTGTCCTTTTCTCTCACCTTGACTATGAAATGTCAAGGCAGGGAGTAGGCTATAGGTTGCCTTTTCTCTCTAGTAGTTTACTGGAGTCATCGCAAGCCACTGCCGCCACAACCACCTTGGCTGGCTGCAGGTGACAGCCCGGAGTCCTATGTGGTCAGGCAAAACTAGCTTCCAGTCTGCGCTTGGGTCCAGGCTTTGCCTGAGCATGCACTATTAGACATCACCTGACTAGATTTCCAAATCCCTCACCTGTGAAATGGGAATAACAACATCATAGGGTTTTTGTAGCTATTAAAAGACATAATACGGGTAAAATGCTTGGCACAGTGCCTGGAAGAGCTGAGGTCCTCAATGGCAGCCCATAAAAAAGCTCAAACGCTCTTTTTTCTGTTGCTTTTGCCACTACATGTAGGATCCCAAGGGATTTGCCCCCCACAACCTCTGGGGGCCCAGGTACTACTGATAAGTATACCCTGGATCTCAATTGTAACCCTACAAAGGAGGATATGCAGGTCTCACTCTGTCTACAGACGGGAAAAGTACAACCGGGAAACACAGAGACCTTGCCCAAGGCCTCAGCCTTCCAGACTATCAATCAGCCCAAGGCTCATTCACTTCATCCCAGGGAGCCTCGTCAGCCCCTCACTCAGCCACCAGCCCCAAGCTTCCCTACCACCTGGTGCCAAGAAATTGTACCGTTGTGTTGCACAGGGATTGAAAAGGTCTGAATGCGGGGGAATGGCACAGGCTACAGGGAGAAGAGAAAGAGTTGAGAGCTGACAGGAAAGTACCAGGCTCTTGGAGTCAGTGGTGGGGCTGGCCAGGAGTTCAAGACGTTTCCTGTGCCCAGAGGGGACTTCAGGGGAGTGTTGGGAATGACTCACAGCCCCTCAGTGACCATGCTCTGAGACCTGGTTTCTGGGCCAAATTCTGCTTCTAAACTACCCCGCCCCCTCAGCAGATGTCTTCCCCTTTCGGGACCTCAGTTTTCTTACCTGTAATACGGGAAGCGGAGATGACATCACTATTTTTCTAGCTGCCATTTGTCATCTCTAGCAGGTTGTAAAATCAGTCTAGTGGATTGTGACCAGCAATAACAATGAAGTATAAAGGAAAATATCAGTCCACTATACATAGTAAGCATTAGTATTTGGTTGTGAAACTTCGTATCACGTATAGACCCAAATATATAAACACTGTGTAAAAGGTATTTCTTAATGTGGTCTCCAAAAAAATGCTCGAAGACAATCGCTACATCATTTTTAGTATATTTATTAGCCCTAATTAACTCTATGAATCTGTAAGATAAAAATGTCTGTCTAGAGAAGAGACATAGGGAATAAGGTCTGGACAGGTGGGGAGAAGCAGCCACGGGAGTAGCAGTTACGTCATGTTGGGCCACCTGCCCGCAACTTTATGCTGTGATTCTCTCAGGAATAGGAGGTAAAAACCCCAATCACATACCTTCAACAAGTCCTACTCATCCGTCTGCTGCAGGTGATTCAATCACAAAGCCAGGCCGATAAGGATGGAGACAGGTGACTAGTAACTTCCTTTCACAGTCCAGACTTTGAGGTGTACTTCTCATGTTATCCCTGCCAACGCTGGACCCCAGAATCAGTTGGAGGGTTACATTATCAGGCATATGTATTAGGTTTGGCTGTGGATGACAGTGAACCCCCAAATAATAATGGCTTAGAGGAATAAACAAAATAGAAGTTTATTCTTCTGTATATAGTAGGTCTGGATACAGGCAGTTCTGGGCAGGTAAGGCATCTGCTCAATTCATAGGTGTCCAGGCTCTATGTAGTCCCCACACTGCTATCCCCAGGGCACGCATGGTCCAAGATGACCATTAGAGCTCTGTCCACATCCCACCCACACTCCAGGCAGCAAAATGAAAAAAAGGGGCAGGTAAGCAGGCTAAGGGCATTTGCTAACTGTTTTGAAAAAAGAAGTTTTCTTAAAAGAATTGAATATTCATAGTAACACTATTCACAAGAGCCAAAGAGTAGAAACAACCCAATTGTCCTTCAGCTGGTGAATGGATAAACAAAATATGGTAAATCCATATGTAGTCGACCCTTGAACAACTCAGATTTAATCGAACTGGTCTACTTATATGTGGATTTTTCTAAAATAAAAACCGTGAGTGTATTTTCTCTCCCTTGCAGTTTAATTAATAACATTTTCTTTCCTCTGTCCAGAATAGGCAAATCCATGGGGAAAGAAAGCAGATTAGTGGTCGCTAAGGGTTGGAACTAGTGAGTGATGGAAAATGATTGCCAATGGATAGGGAGTTTCTTTGGGGGATGAAAAAAGTTCTGAAAGTAGATAGTGGTGATGATTGTACAACATTGTGAATGTGCTAAATATCACTAAATTTTAAACTTTAAAAAAGGCTAAAATGGTGAATTTTATGTTCTGCGAATTTTACCTCAATTAGGAAAAAGAGAAAGAGGTTTCCTGGAAGTTAATACATATAACTTCCTCTCATAGGTCATTGCCTAGAACTCATTCCTATGACTGCCCACCGCAGGGGAGCCTGGGAAATGTAGTACCCGTTAATACAAGAGATTTTATTACCAAGAAAGAAGGAGCGAGTGAATATTGGCATAGACAGACATTTAGTAGTCCTAACAAGTTAGGATATTCTCCAGAGGCAGCACAAAATTGTGAGAAAAGCACCGAAATGAGGGTCCAGAGACGTTTCACTGTGGGCAAATCCCCTTCCAGGCCTCCGTGTCCTCGCATCTGGATAAGGGAGGGAGTATGTGATCTGTCTCCAAGGACATTTTTCCCCCTGATATTTTTTAAGAGTATATGCTAGTCAATTGTAGGGCCAATGCAATGGTCTTTTTATCCCTTCCCTTCATCCAGGCTGGTGGAGAGGACAGTCTTGGGGCTCATAAATATCCATGAAGTCCTAAACTTAGATGGTCGTGTGTCCCCCCAAGCCCCTGTCCTTTCCCTTCTAGAACACACTCTGGCAAAGAGGGTTGTGATTACTGCTGTGTAAAGAGGTAGTGGTTGGGGGTAACTATGGAACCTAAATAATCCACAGACAGGATCATCAGATCCTTGATCTGGGAGCCAACAGAACTAATCCTAGGGTTGGGATCATGACAGAGGGTGGCAGCCAGCAGAAGGAGAAAGATTTCAGAAACCACATGGGAGGCTTTATGAGCATGTTCTCAACCTGCCTATCCCACTCCAGGATGCAGAGGCAGACTGCTCCCCCTTTGTTTACCTCTCATGTAAAATGCCCTTTTAGAACACATTTTTTTCTTCCAAATGCTCACTCTCTCCTTTATCAGAATACACATGCCAGGGACAATGCACAGTGAGAACCCCTCACCCCTTGGGTATCTTCTGGACTGAAGGTCCTACATAGGTCCCCTTCCCAAGCAGAGAACTGGGAACCAGGGCACCAGGGGAGGCCAGTAAGACCTGGATTCAGAATCCTGGCTCTGCCAATCACTACGTATATGACCTCAAGTAAGACATTTATCTCTCTGAATATCAGTTTCTAGTTTCTACAAGGATTCCATTGGTGATATATAAAGTGCTCCTTATAATGTTAGTAGCAGTTGACATGCAGTAGATTGATGGCAAATGAGTCCTGCTTTTCCTCACCCCCCAGCCCAGAAAAGACTTGCATATCCCACAAACACCCTGATGGGGAATACACCTCCTTCGTGCCAGGGCTCACATCTGGTGTCAGGAGAGACAGATGATCATCTATCACAGTCATACCAGGACCTACCTAGTGAGGAATGCAGGGTACCCTTCATCTCCTTTCAATGTCTCTGCAGCCAAGTCACCCTGATCTCAGTCTTTCCTTTGTTGTTTTCCCCATGGACAAGCCACTAGTCTCTGAGATAAAAGAGAGAAGTCTCCGCTATTCACACAGCTATTGTATATAGTGTATAACCCTTGATGCAAAGCAAAGCAAAGGACTTATTTGAGGGAAGGCAGATGCCAGCCATAGATGTAGAATCCCCACCCCCACCTCCCCCCATCCCTTTTTCCTTACCCCTGTGTTTGACAGAGAATGTCTGGAGACATACTTTCTGTGCTCAAGTAGCTCATGGTCTAGAATGGTGAGCTTCACCTGGGGCGAAAGCACGCATGCTTTTGGTTTGGGAGGGGGTTGAAGAATCTTTAAGGGGTTCATGTGAGCTGAAACCACATGTTCTGTAGGGCTCTTCTCTGTCCTAAAACAAGACAAGGAGTAAAGCTCTACCAAATCTCAAATGTCAGGGAAGCATAGCAGGTAGCGAGCAGGCGTTTAAAAGATGGGGCCATTGCCCTCAAGAGAACTATTATCTACAAGCCACATAGAGTTTTGGGTTGCCAGAGAGTGTCTACGATCTGGGCTGTCTTCATTCAATATTTATGTACAGGAATGTTCATTTTTTCTCCTTCCTCCCTCTGTTCCTCTTTTCCTCCCTTTGCGCTTCCCTTCATGTAATGGATATTTATTGTTTTAGTTTCTCTGAGTTTGTGAACAAACTTACTCATTTATTCTCTTAATAACTATTTTTTGAATGAATGAGTGAGAGGAGATGGGAATGAATGAATCTTTAGTACTCTAAGCTGGTTTCAAGATCACCTCTCAAGTCTCCCTCTCCAGTAGCAGGGTTTGGCTCACCACCCCAGAGATGTATTTCACTTGAAAGAGTACCTAAGATGAGCCTCTCTGCCTGTCTCCAAAACTGCTTAGGTGGGACCCACCCTGGTCCCAAGCCTGCCCTGGAGCCATACTCTCTCCACCTCACCTTTCTTCTGGGCAGAGCCTCTGTTCTAGCTAAATAATATACTTGCTCTTCTGTGCCTTAGTCTCTCTTCCTGCAGTCTGAAATCCAGCCTGCTCCCACTTCCATTTGAGTCCCCTTCCACCAAGTAATTATATTAAAAGTGGACACAACATGGGAACCCTGGTTATACAGTTCTCTCAGCTGGTTGGGTGAAGCTGCACTGAGCACCTGGCCTGTTCCTTGAGGGTTGAGTGACCGCTGGCCGGATGGAAGAGGAAGATGCTTTCAGCAGTGCGAACAGTGTGTGCAGATGTTCAGCCCCCTGCACAGACAGAGGGGGAATAAGCTGTGCAATTCTCACAATGCTCAGTCAAGGCCTTTCAATTTTAATGAGTCTTCCTAGAAATTTGACTCTGCTTTGACTAGCCCCGCCCAAAATCAATCCCTTTGATAAATTACACCTCTTCCCACACCACCATTTCTTGCTGCCTAGGACCTCAGGTCCTCTTTTCTGTCTTACAGATTTAAACTTCCAGGATATTGACTGGCAGATGACCTCCAACCGGCAGGTGCATCACACAGAGAAGTTCTACAGCCAGGATCTCATCGTGCGACGAGGTCAATCGTTCAAATTTTTACTGACCTTGAGCAATCCTCTCAGACCTGAAGATAACTTGGGGTTCATAGTCTTTACAGGTACCTGTTCATTGCCTCCTCTACCCCACACATGCCTCAGTAGCCCATGGGGTTGTGCATCCAAGAGTCACTGGGCTCTAGCCCTGCTCTGCCACTGATTCAATGGGACTTTGGGTAAGTTTCTGCCTGTCTCTGAGCCCAAGAGTCCTAGTCTTCAAATTGAGAGGGATTTGGCCTACATGATCACTCCAGTCACTTCCATAGCCGTGATGTGGTCTTTCTTTGGATAATTTGCCTCCAAGGGTCCCTGTGGTTGTATTGGAATCTGATCTCTTCCCCCCAGTCTGGCCAGCACTTGACTTCAACTGACCCCTGTCTCCTTCTTTCAGGGCCCTCTCCCTCAGAGTCAGCCAAAACAAAGGCTGTATTTCCACTCTCTAATGGGGCAAGTGGTGGCAGCTGGAGTGCACAGCTCGTGTCCCAGAAGAACAACACTCTGACCATCTCCATCTTCAGTCCTGCCAACGCACCCATAGGGTGGTACACGCTGAACGTTCAGATCAACAAACGTACTGTAAAACTTGGGACGTTCATACTGCTCTTTAACCCCTGGTTGCAAGGTAGGCACCTAACCGCCCACACTCCCACCCATATCAGCTAAGCAATGCCCATGGAAAGGAGATGAGGGAAATGATTTTCATGGGCTCAGGTTTGATTAGGAAAAGTTCATGAGATATGGAAAAAACATAGAAGCTAAAAATCTAAAGTCCCAGCTCTGCCACTTAACCAGTTATGTGAGTCTAAGCAGTCACTCTACCTTCCTGAGCCTCAAATTCCTCACCATTAAGTGGACATCGTGCTATTTCCCCGGATGCTATTGTAAGGATCTCATGAGTTTTTACAAACTGCATAGTATGATGTAATTATAAGGGACAAAAACCATAGTACAATTCTATAGTATAGACATAGCTTCCTTCCTAAAAGAGCACGCGTCTCATTCCCAGGATCTCATTTTCAGACTCTCAGATCATCCCAGCTTCTCTTTCCAGCTCATAGTTCCCACAATATGAGTTGGAAGCATTACAGCCCAAGGCTTCCTTCCTCAGTCAAGGTTGGGGAAGTGCTGCAGCTAGGATTTGCTCCAGCTCCCAGGCCAATACTCAAGTTGGAGGAGGAGGAGGACTGGTTTCTACAGTCCCCCAAAGGATTCTAGTACCTGAGTCTGATTTTTATGTTAAACAGCGGATGGTGTCTTTATGAGTAACCAAGCTGAGAGAGAAGAGTACGTTGAGGAAGATGCCGGTGTCATTTTTGTGGGAAGCACAGATCGAATTAGTATGGTTGGCTGGAACTTCGGACAGGTAAAATGGTCATAGGAGGCTGGGGGTGATGTTCCTGTTACCCAAGAAGGTCAGCATTTGGCCCACAGATAGGTGGAAGTTCTTAAATTTGATCATTTGCCTGCTCTTCTATTCATTCATTCATTCATTCATTCAGAAAACATTTATTAACCATTTCCTATGTGCCATGCCGCAGCTGCACATTAAGGATACAGGAAATGGATAAGACAGATTCCTTGTCTTTGAGAGAGTCACAATCCATTGGGCAAAACAGACATATAACTAAATCAATGCAATGAAGTGTTATTGGTGCCACACTACACAAAAGAAGATAAAGCCCAGTAGAGACGCTTGGGACAAAAATATAGTTTCTATTATTTATTCCATGTAAGAATGTGATAAACCTTCCTTGGTGTGTGCATTCGTCTTCCAAAGGTCTTTCATGACTGTGACCACCCATGTGAGTCCTAGAGTTCCCAGGTTTGCTCAGCCTGAAAAACATTCAGGGATTTCCCTAACCTCCTCTTGTCTAGCAGACAAACGAAGGCATTAGAATGAGGTAAGTGGGTGGGATGCCTTGAATATGAGGAGTAGGTGGACAGGTGCATGTTCTGCCTATCTTCAGACCCTATTCTATAGTCAACCAGAGCAAGTCTGTTGTATATTTTATATGTTGGGTCTTTGTGTCAAATTCCATTGGAAGGAAGAAAAGAGAAAAAAGGCGGGGTGCATAAGAATGCACCAAGAGGTGGAAAGGGAGTTATTTTTGATGGCATGGTCTGGGCAAGCCACTCTCAGAAAGGAACTTTTGATCAGAAACCTGAGGGAGGCAAGAAAGTCAGATCTATATCTTGGGGAAGATCACTGGAGGCAGAAGGAGTAGCACCTGCAAACACCCTAAGCTGAGAGAAAGTTTGACCTTCTCCATTTGAGCATCAATGACTAAACATAAGACTTATTTTGTGAAAATAGCCTGAGATGCCTTTTAGCAAGATATTTTATCTTTATAATTTCTTCCCCAGGAGTCTAAATAATATGTTCAAGATCACAGTCAAAGCTAAATGGAAATTTCGAAATGAGCTTAGGTCAATCCAGATGGAGGAATCAAGGCCCAGGCAGACTAAATGATTTGCTTCCAAATTCATGATAATGAGAGAGTTCTCCTCATTTAGCACAGGGCTTCATGTATCACGAGAGCTCTGGATGGGTTTGCAGGATTAAAGGCTGGGTGAGATGAGTGTTCCTTGGTAGCTCTCAGTTCTGGAGTCCATAAAGTGAAAAGACCTGGGCAGTTGCAGTGTTTCTCACCACTGTAGCCCCCATACCCTTAATTAGCCAACACTACTTGTCATTTCTTCCCTTGTAATATATGGTTCTATTTTGAACAGTTTGAAGGAGACATTCTGAACATTTGTCTCTCGATCCTGGATAAGAGTTTGAATCACCGCCGTGACCCTGCTACTGATGTGGCCCGCAGAAGTGACCCCAAATATGTCGGCCGGGTGCTTAGTGCAATGGTGAGTGATATCAAACCCAACTATGCATCAGACACATGCGCTCTTATATATGTCATCTCATTGAAGTCACAAAATATAGTTAGTGGCTGTTACCATCCCCATTTTACACACATAGAGCCTGAGTTAAAGTACTGGCCTGGTGGCACAGTGAGCGAGTGGCAGAGGCCAAACTGGAACCACGTCTGCCTGGTTCCAGAGCCTTTTCTTTTGTACCATGAGACCTTTCTCAGGTGACAAGGGAACTTTCCCCTTTGGTGTTCATCAGGACTGGAAGGAAGCAAAGCCAAGACTTTGCTCTATTTCTGGGCTTTCTGGGAAAGGAGGTAAGCTCCCCAATGAGCCTTTGTTTTAACCCATCCCTTCCACAATATAGAGTGCTTGACTGTCGGACTAAGAAGGCAGAAGGTTAACCCACTCATTATCTAGGTGAGGAAATCGAAGCCCCAAGGGCTGAAGTGACTTGCTCACAGCCTGTGAGTCAAACCAGAGCAAGGCCTTGAACTTCCCACCCAGAGCCTCTTTTGCTCACTTAGTCCCTTCACTTGAGAGACTCATCCCCCCACACACACATCCCACACATACATACAAGCTAGATCCTAGAGGAATCTCTTGCTCTGCACTGAGCGTGTAGAGAACGCCTCCATCAGAACGTGTCCAAACGTGGGATCAACCTGCCCAAGAGTTACAAATTAAAAAACTGTAAGTCAGAGAGAGTTGTTGGTCTTTAATCCTCTGAAACTACATAATTAGCCCAGAAGTATCTTTAGCTTTTTTTAATATATATAGACTAAGCGCATCTCAATCTCTTTTCTTCTGAGTTGGAGAATATCCAAGCTAAGAAGCTAGTTACATGGTTAGAAAATTGAACAACCTTCTGAAAAGATGATAAATATCTTGGGGTAATCAGAGAGGGCTTCCTGAAAGAACGGAGTCTTAAACCAAACCTTGCAGAAAAGGAGTTGGCCTATGAAGGTGGAGATGGATGGGAACCAGGGGGGCTGGGGAAAGATGCCGAGAGGAAGTGAGACCTGAGCTGAACCTTGAAAATGAAGTGGCATGGAGGGGTGGAACTAAAGCCAAGGCCAAAGTTAAGTAAGGAAAGCTGGCTTTTAGGGCAACATAAGAGGCTGAGCCTTTCTGGCCCAGAAGAGGGTGGGTGAGGCCAGCCGGCTCCAACTGCTGCTGACTCACTCTCACCCAGGAGACAAACCTTTATCTCAAAGCCAATTTCCTCAGCTACACCTCTCTGCAGACCTCCTGGTTGGGCTGGGCCATGAGCTAATTATGGCCTGTGTAAGGCTTTGGGATGCTCAGCTTTCAGCCAGAGATGACCTTGCTGATTACCACTTTGGTGGCTGTGACTCAGGAAATGGAAATGGCTGCACAGCCTTCCATCTTGGAGGAGGCTGTCCTGCCTGATTCTGCGATTACAGCCCAGACCCTCCTGGAGGAGGCTGCAGAGTTCAACCTCCACACGGAGGGGTGTGGAATGTCCGGGTCAGCCCATCCCGGGCAAGGATGCTTCTGTTTCCATACTCTCCATTCTCATAGGCCTTGCCTATCGTGGATCCCCAAGAAAGAAAGCAGGACTCACAGACTGAGAGATTCTGGTCCAGACTCTCACTGTACAGTTTGGATAAATGCTGATCAAAATTGTCATAAGCTCTGAAAATTTGGCGCTGGAAGACACCTGAGAGTTCATTTGTTTCTAACTTTCCCTGTATTGGAAGGTGAAGAACCAAGGCCCACAATGGTGAATTAATTTGTCCACAATTACAGAGCTGACAAGTGTCAGAGCTGGGCTTGTAACCCAGGTTCCTCCTTCTTTCTCTCTCTTTTAACTTTGTATTATAGAAAAGTTCAGACTTTCACAAAAGTAAATGGAATAGTAAAATGAATTCCTACATACTCATCACCAGCTTCAGCAATGACCCACTTCAAGCCAGTCTTATTTCATCTCTGACTCTCTCGTCCAACAGATTACTTAATAAATCCCAGATATTGCATCATTTCATTCATAAATATTCCAATATTTGTCTCTGGGACCATGGTACGCAGGTCTCTCAATTTCTAGTCCAGTGCTCTTTTCACATTGCATCATGGTCGTGTTACTTGGGCAAGAATCATACCTTAAGTTGAATGAATCATTGAATCAATGATAAGCAATATTCCAACTACATTCATTCTAAGAAGCTAATTGCTAAAGTTCTGAAATGAACTTTTAGAAGACCAGTACACCAAAAGAGAATTTCAAACCATGGTCCCCATGTCAGACGTCACTGACTGCCTGCGACTTGTGGCAAGAAATCCTTCGTAGGCTGGATTTCTGATGCTGCATTGCCACTGACAAGCCAAGGGCCCTGTTTCCATGTGAGCCTGCTGCACATGACTGATACTCGGGTTAGAGGCAATTAAACATAACCGATTAAGCAAAGCACTTTAAAATACATTCACTATTGAATACCCCTAAGGGACTTTTATTACAATTATTATCCCCCTACCACCTAGAAAGACATAGAAAATCAATACAGTGACTCCCTGGCTTTCTTCCTCGCCTCCCCACTTTGTTCCCTAACTCTGCACATCACTCTCTGTGCTGACTTTCTTGGGGTTTTTCCTGCCTAGATCAATAGCAATGATGACAACGGTGTGCTTGCTGGCAACTGGAGTGGCAGCTACACAGGGGGCCTGGATCCCAGGAACTGGAATGGTAGTGTGGAGATCCTCAAGGAGTGGAAGAGATCTGGCTTCAGGCCAGTCCGATATGGCCAGTGTTGGGTCTTTGCTGGGACGCTCAATACAGGTACTCAGGGTGTGACATGCCTTTGCTGGGGTGGTGGGCAGCACTGGGGTGCCCCACGGTACCGTCTTCACTGTAACCCAAGGCCTCAGACTGCGCCTTGACTTGCAGTGCTGCGGTCTTTTGGGATCCCCTCCCGAGTGATCACCAACTTCAGCTCAGCTCACGACACAGACCGAAACCTCAGTGTGGATGTGTACTACGACCCTCTGGGAAATCCACTGGACAAAGGCAGTGACAGCATATGGTGAGTGTCTGAGCCTTTCTGAGCACCAAATCTGAGCACCTTCTTGCTTTCCTCAGTAACATATCAACACATGATTTAGAACAGAAATGCTAACAATGCTGATTGCACATCTAGCAAGACCCAAAACAGTTCTGCAAAGTCTGGTGGTTTGGTCTATCTTGCCACCAGATAAAGCGTTTGATACCAGTTCATGTCAGATATGATATCAGGTATGGTTCATGGGCTCTGCAAAACTGCCCCAATTTATAGAATTCATTAGACCCTGTGCTCCTTGAAAAACTAAACATTGAAACTACTGATTTTCCAGTAATAATAGAAGATTATCTCATTTCAGGCAGTCCATATGACCTACAGACTTTATTAAAAAAAAAACAATCCATTTTCTCTTACTTTTTATGTACCTTGGTTGAGAGAATAAAAAAGTAGTTTATTCTGGATTTCACTGGAGAAGAAGCAGCTTTATATGTATATGGGCATATATATTTCTAACCCTAAATAGACCATGTGCACGTGTATCTGTACATACACCTAGGTATGCCGCATGTATAATAGATGTCATCTGGAAGTAAGAGGTTATATAAAACTAATAGATGTATCTATAACTTCATATAACAGTACACATACGTAAGATAGATATTGTTACAGCTATTTAAGGATATACCATATGCCAAGTTATTACCAGATGGCAACTGAAATAATTATATCTATATCTGTCTATTCACATAGATATCAAAGTGTCTCTCTCTCTGTATATATAGTACACGCATATGTCAACAAGCCATTGTTTTCATCCATTTCAAGGGCTGCACTCACACATTCACACGCTTAGATTTGGCTAACTAACCTGATACAGATGCCATCTTCTTATTTCTAAATGTTCAACTTTGAGATAGTCTATATAAAATATTCCGTAACTGCTTATGATTCCAATCCAACTTTTCTGAAATGTACTTAGCATAACTAATAGAATAAAGTCAAAGGAAAATAAAATTAACAGAAAAGCTGTTAAACAACACCATGCCAAAAATGGAACTAATAAAAGCATCCCCTTCCTTCTGAAGGAGGATGAGGCTCATGTAGTTCACCGAAGGTCACGTGGATTCTCGGGTTTAATGAGGGAGAGAACGCTTATTTTAGGATGTTCTTCCTTGATCTGCACGTATACAACTTTCTCTCCTTATGGCAAGGTTTTGTTATACGCTTCTTTTCTGCTCCCTGTTTTTTTTTTCTTTTGTTGTTGTCTCCAAAATCCCATTTTGAAAAAAAGTCCTGATTGTTGGGGCAATGCCATTCCTGGCCTTGATTTCCTTCACAAGAGGAGATAGATAATTGGTCCAACCAGACAACTAATTTTGGGATGGGAGGAGGTCCATTTTGGCATAATCCTATGATTATCCTACACACTGGGGAACTGCAAAGAGACTGGAAAGCTTAAGACACAATCCCTCTGCTAGAAGCATTTCTGATGCTGTTAAGGAACAGGAAGCAGGGAAGCCACTAGTAGAGGCTGATTAATGCTTCCGGATGGTGTGTAGAGTACCAGGCAAATGATTCTGACAGTAAGCACTGTGGGAACCCCGGGGGGGGGGGGAGTCATCAAAGAAGGCTTCTTGGGAGCAGGAAGGTGGGGATTCTAAGCTGAATTTGGAATTAGAACCTAGATCTCTTGGTTTACCAGTTTATGCTACCACCCCCTATTAGCTTTATAATTCATTCCAAATAATCATCTTGTGGCAGGTATAGACCCATGGAGACATTCCAAGGTGTTTTCACAGTCATTTTTTGGCCCCATTTTAAGGTGTCAGACAGAAAACTCTGATTTTAGCTGGCAGTCTCGTCGCTCCTCACCCTCCCACCCCTCACCAGCCTTTTCTGAACCCTCCTCAGAAAGCAGTGGGAGCTGATGGTCCCGGTCACCCCATTCCTTGTTTACTGAGGGGCCAGCACTGTACAGTCTGAGGACAGGGAGTCCAGAGTCCTAGTTCCAGCCCCACCATCATCTTGCTCTAGGATTTATGTAAACTGCCTCATCTCTCTGGTCCTAAGTTTCTCCATCAGTGAAACATAAGGGTTGGCCTAGAATATGTGTTTACTTAAGTCTCTTACCAGCTTTAATTAGTTGATTCTCTGCCCCTTCAACTTACCCCTTCAGCTTTTTGCATGAAAGCTGCCCCTCCCAAGGGAGCTCTCCTCTACCCCTCTACATGGATCCTACCCAAGGCGGAAGGGTTACATCACAAGTCATTTTCTGCCTGGAATAAAATTATTAATCTATTATTTTAAGGAGAGTTAGAATTCGACAGAGAAACTTAACTCTGCATCTCTCTATACTGCAAATGTTGAATCCTTTTAGAAACTTGTCCGGTTTTGCCTCGTCTTAGAAAGTAAGAATCAAGTGAGGTTAAGCATCTGAACATGCTTAATAATAATAGCAGCAGCAAGTAATAACTCATTGAGCAATGTTCTGTGCTAGGTACTTTTCTAAGTACTTACCTTTACTCTTCAAAAATGTGAGGTGCGCACTCTTGTGATCATCCTTGTTTTATAGCTGAGGAAACTGAGGCTCTGGGTCATTCACCCAAGAATATATAACAAGAAAATGGTAGAGCTGGGCTTGCAACCTAGGTGGCTTGTCAACTCTGCAGCACCAGAGAGATGCCAGAGCATGTTGTTATTATTTATGACTGTTATTTGAGAATTTGACAGCTTACCTTGAGACTTTCCAGAGAGGCTTGGCTTGACCCCAGCCACAGCTCTGGTTAGGTTGGGTACTGTCCAGCTCATTCTGATGGCTTCTTTGGTTCACACTTAGGCAGCAAATGCCACTTCTCTGTAAGACTAAACACTGTCTCAGGGGCTCAGTGAAGACAAACGACTCGCCCAAAGTCGAAGAAGGAATTAGTGTCCAGGCCAGAGAAAGAACACAGGTTTTTGTCAACAGGACTCTCCCAAATCAAAGAACATTAAGACCAGAAAGGATCTTGGAAAGGGACCTGTTCGTTTCATAAATGAGAAAACCAAAGCCCAGAGAGGAGTAAGGGTTAACAACTGGAGGCATTTAATCATTTTAAATAAGTGTCTGACTCTGCATAATTTCCTTAACTTTTCTGTACGTTTTCCCATCTATAAAATGAATGGCTAGATCAGGGTACCTCAGAACTTTCTTCCAGGTCTTTCTTTAAGTCACAGGATCTAGTGCTTATGACAATGGTTTGACTTAAGAGGCACCAGGCTCTGGAGAATTTCATTCTTGAGAGTCAGAACATTTGGGGGAGAGCTTCTTTTATACGATTTCTTTCTAGGCCACTGTACAGGGGGTCCCTGGACTCTGTTCAGTCACTGAGCAGCAAGCAAGTGATTTGGAACAATTCGGCCAAGGTTATTCTTATCTTGACATTTCAGGCTTATTTTCATAATTCTGTTGACTTGATTCCTAAAGTTTTAGAGTACAAACCTGACTATTTGTAGATTTTATAGAGCTCTGAAGTAGAAGGTACATGGGGATTGCCCTGTACTTTGTCATCAGGGATGTGGAGTTGGCCATTTCTGGACAAGAGCTATTGGCACTTACCCGTCCTCCCGAACCCCTGGCTCCTAATGCAATTTCTCCTTGGCCACCAGCTTCCACTAATATTTAGCCAGCCGCCAACATACCTAGATCACCTCACTCAGACCCATGGCAAAAAAACCAAGGCTCTAAGAGTGGTCCAAGCCCCAAAGTAATTCAATTCAGAAAACACGGTGAAGTATGTACTGTGTGCCAGACTCTGCACTGGGCACTGGGCATCAAGAACAGTGAGATGCAGGAACCATGCTTAGTTCATAGCTGCATGAGAAGATTGACGATTATGAAGTAGAAGTCAAATAATTAAATTATGTGCAAGGTTCAAAGACAGTACAGAGGTGTGGCTGCTTTCTCAGCACATCAGGAAGACCTTGTGGAGGAGGTAGTATCTCAACTGTATTTGGAAGTTCAGACAGGAGCTTGCTAGTGGGAAGCATAGGGCATTGGGATCACTTTCTAGACAGGGAGGGTCTCCTGACCCTGTGAATTCCAGGGTAAGCATAACTGAGTTGCTGTCTCGAGGGCATTGGTTTATAAACTTCAAAGATTTCATTAGAATTGACTTGGGTGGAGGGGGTCAGGAGGGGCAGGAATGTATCAGTTAATAAATGCCTCAGGTAGTTCTGATATCTACAGCCTGTCTTTCTTGAGCTCCTGCAACTAAAAACACTTAAGACAGGAACAGAGCCCAAGGCTGGGAGGTGGGAGAGAGTGTGGCACAGAACAGAACAAAGCAGGATGTTCATGATGGAGCCCTCAGGCATTTGAATGGCAAACACAACCCAAAGAAGTGTAAGTCAAGCGCGGGCTTCTAAATGAGAGAGGAACCAGCCAGGATATGTTTGTTTATCTTCTCTGCCTCAGATTTTTGCCTTGCAAATGAGTATTAAAACATAGTTACTTGCCAGTTTTTTGGAGTGTTTTTTGTTTTTGTTTTTGTTTTTGTTTTGTTTTGTTTTTATCAATTTCCCCTTCCCCTCGGCTTCTCTGCCAGGAAGAAAATAAACACATACCTTGGTATTCTTGCTGCTTTTTCATCTCACTCTTGCCTTTTTCATCAATCCAGGGTCATCTTCCCACACTAATGCTGCTTTCTCCTGGGTGAATTCTACCTGGTCTTAAAGGCTCATTCAAAAGAACATTCTATAGGGCTTCCTAGAGATAACGTTTTATGATGACTTTTTTTTTCACAATTATAGGAAATTTCAGAATATGTAATCTGTAATCTGATCATTAACAACCTTTTAATATTTGATTATTTTTCAATTTAACCTTTTCTCTATTGTTTGTTATGGAATTGGGATTACATATTTTATAAAGCATGAGTACAAGACAGAGCATATGATAAATATATTCTACTTTTTTCTGCACCTAGAAGTCAACCACTTCATAAACAGTTTAAAAATCATATGTTTTTGACTAAACATATTATGAGCATGTTCCCTCGGTCATTGAATACTCTTTGAAAGTAAGATTTTAAATGTATCATATTGTTACCTATTTCCCATTCTCTATTTTAACTGTCTATTTCCTTTTTTTTCCTATTCTATATAATACAGTCATGAGCATTCTTATATGAAAATCTTGAGCATGTCTGCAACTAGTCCCATAAGAAAGATTCCTAGAAATGGTATATTCTGGGTTAAAGAAAACGAACATTTTAAAGCCTTATGACATCTATTGCTGTTGCCTTCCAGAAAGAGTATAATAACCCATGTTTCATTACAGTAGTGAATAAGAATATTCTTTCTTCCCACTCATATTATTGGTTGGCATTATTTTTAATAATCTGATTGTTGTTGAGGGGTTTTTTTTTGCCTCTTATGGTCTAATGCCCTGCTGCCTTGTTTTAGAGGTGACTTTTTAGTTCCCTGTTGCCTTGAAGGATGTATAGCAGGGTCATGTTGAATCAGATAAATACGAAAGGTGCACTTCTGACTCTTTCTGGTAGCTGTATAGTGTATAGAGCCCCCTCGTGCACACATATCCTATCTGGTCCCTATAGGAAGCCTCTTACTATGAAAATGAAAATGATTTTTTCCTGATTATAAATAATAAAAATAAATAAATAAGAAGCATCATTAATAATGTAACTACCCAGAGAAAAACAGTAATAACATTTTGAAATAGAGCCCTAAGACATTTCATTCTGCTTATGTTCGTACACATTAGAAATATGGGCATTGAGTTTTAATTACCCAAATGGGATCGAGTTAAACAGCCTGCTTTATAATTTTCTTATACTTTTTATATTAATAAATAGAAAGTTAGAGAGACATTGTAATTTGGTGATTAAAAGCATGAACCCTGTAGCCCTTCTGCTCGAATTCAAATCCTACTCTGATTATTTATCACTATGAGACCTTGAACAAGTTATTCAATTACCCTGTGCCTCAGTTTCCAGAATTGTCAAATAGGGATAATAATTATTCCTGTTATAAGAGTGTTGTGAAGATTAAATGAGTTAAAATACAGAGCAGCTAGGACACTTAATAACTTTCTATGTTGATACATACTATATTAGCTTTTAGTGTTTCTATAATATATGTATTTTAAATATTCATTTATTTTTTAATTATAGAATTATAGAAGTAATAACTAATTCTCATTATAAAAAATGAAAACATTACAAAAATAATGTAAACCTAAGTTCAATATGCACCAAAAATCTATCTATATACACAATATATATTCCAAACTGTTATCTAAACTGTGGTTATCAAAGGTAATAGAATTATTGGGGACTACTTCTACTGTTTTTTTAATGTATAATTTTCTAAATCCAAATAGGTTCGTTATATTTGTGCATATTTTTACAAGCTTATAGATATACATTTATATCTACTCTATTTTGTAACTTGTTTTTCTTACTTGAGGACATATCTTAGACATCTTTCCCCGTAAGTGCTAAATTGATTTTGCTCATCCTCCTGGACAGCTGTGTGATATTCTGTTGCATGGCTATGCACATTCCTCAATAAGGGAATGTGCACAGCCATGCAACAGAATATCACACAGCTGATATTCCCTTATCTGATCATTCCCTTATTGAGGAACTTATCCTCCATTATTTTTGCTTTTACAAACAATGCTCCAGTGAACATCTTTTCATGTACATATACGTGCACTCGTGAATTTTTTTATAGGAGAAATTTCTAGAAGTAGAATTACTGGCTTACTGTGTATATAGACTTTAAGAGTTTTTCATACACATTGCCTAATCGTCCTCCACAAATGTTGCACCAAGTTAAACTGTCACCAGAAGAGCATGACAGTGCTTGTTTTCCCACACCTGGAAATGAGCATCACACAGCAGTGTGTTTCATCCTATACTTCCGTCTTTGTCAGTTTGACAGGTGTAATTGTGTCTCTTTGTCATTTTAATTTTCTTTTAATGGTAGTGAGGTTAAAACTATTTTCATATGGTCGGTGATTATTGGTATTATGAAAATTGCCTGCTCATTGTCTGTTATTGGTATGTTTGACTTTGTAAGTATAATATTAATTATAGTAAATCTCTATCTGCCATATACATGGCATATATAAATCCCACTTTATTGGTTTTTTTCAATCTTTTTTCTCTCATACATACATGATTCAGAGGTCTCTCAGAAGCTTAGGCAAAGTTTATATACTAATTAGGGTTCCCCTGACTCTTTTCTTTCTTGGATTTCCCCCCTCACTCTCTTATCTCCTTGATCAGAAAGGTGTGGGCTATCTGCTGGAGTTTGCTACCTTGCATTTTACCCCTCTGTGGCCTATCCTTAAGGCAAAGGCACAAAAAGTGGGACTTGCAGCAAGCTAGCCCCTTCTTCCAGGTTTTGACTCCCTTCCAAAGTCTTCCTCCTACTTTGCTGACTCTCAGATAGATGTGTTTTGCATTTTTTTTTTTCAGTTTATTGTAATCTGCAGAGGAAACAATCTGTTATGAACTTACTCTTCCATGTTGGAAATATAACCACAATTTGTTTGTTTGTTTGTTTGTTTGTTTGTTTGTTTGTTATGTGCAAGTTTAATATTTTTACCTAGTCAAATTTATCAGTCTTCTATTTACGACTTCTGCAGTTGATTCTCTGCTTAAACTATCTTCTTCGCCTCATGAGTATAAAAAGTTTTTTTCAATTTAGATAGAACTTGGATTCATGTTGGACTTATATTTCTTCTAGTTGAACCCAAAACTGTCAAAGCTAATGCTAGTGTATTTGCTGTGTGAGTGAAGAGGAAAAGAGGGCAGAATCATTAATGAATAAGACTTTGGCTAATTGGCTATACCTGGTGAGGGAGGGGACCTGTGACTGAGTCACACTGATTGGGAGGTGACAGGGTGCCACTTACAAAGAATATTTTAGGACTGGTATATGTCATTCTTCAACCCAGACCTCAGCCAAAGGCTTTGTGGCTCTTAGCCAGATGTGTCACTCTTGCTGCAGTCTCATTTGTTTTCGGCCCACTACAGGATACACAGGAGAAAGCTGCGTAGGTTTGCCTACTGAGTCACTGGCTCAAACCTCGATCTGTTCTGCTACTCAAAAACGTCGTCAAGGACCTAAGATTTAGAGTTAAGCATATCTGGGTCCACACTGATTCTGCCATTGTCAGCTGCTTTGCCTCTCTGAGCCTGAGCTTCCCCCTTTGATGAGATGAGCATACGAATAGTTCCCATTACATAGTGTTGTAAAAATTTAAGTGAGACGATTCCCACCAGTTTAGCACAGTAGCTGGCATTAAAGGCACTCACTCGAGTGACAGGGTGCTGCACTGTTAGATCAGAGATGTGGGTTTTGCTACTCACCTGCTGTGTGGCCTTAGGCAAGCTCTTCAGTTTACGGTTCTGTCTGCAGGAATTTCCACGTCTGGAATGAAGCCTGGTTTGTGCGGAATGACCTGGGCTCCTCGTACAGTGGATGGCAGGTTCTGGATGCCACCCCCCAGGAGAGGAGCCAAGGTAACCCCCAGCGTGCCCATGGATGGCCCCCTTCTCTGGGTTTGGCTCTAAGTCACAGCCTCTCCATTCTTTACAGTAGTGGACAGTGGTGTGGGAAAGTCACCTGAGTCCTCTCCTTCTCTGGAAGGCACAATGGAATCAAAACAAAAATATTTTCAAAGCGGATTTCCCCAGCTAATTTCCCTGTCCTAATTTTACTGCTTTTTCACTGAGTCCTTTCCTGTGCCACACAGCTGTCATTGCTGCTGCAAAGGTCCTGGCACATGCCAGGCAACAAGGGAAAGAAGTCATCCTCTGCCTTCAGTGATTTTCCTGCACTGCCCTTAACAGTCTGTCCCTCTCAGAACAAGATTGTCTGTTACCTTCATTTTCAGCTGTTTCTTTCAAACTTAGAAAAAAAAAAAGAGTTAATTATACAAGTATACAAGTAATATGTGCACATGCTTAAAAATTTTTTTTCAAACTGTTTTCAAAGGACTTATAGTAAAAAGTAAGCCTTACCCCCTCCCCCAGGGCAGCCTACCAGGAGCAATGAATAGGACTAGATTTGGGGGATTGAGGGGTGAGACAGTAAGCCTCCTGTTATCTTCTAAACAAATGATTTTTGAACCTTTCACTGAAACCCATTAGTGGTTATAAAATCAGGTTAGTGAGTTATGACCACCATTATAAGAAACAAAATAAGATGGCATGGAAAGGGGTAGGGTGAAGGAAAGGAAAAGAAAAGAAATTAAATATCAGGGTGTATTAAATATAGTAAGAATAAGAATTGTCCTATAAAACTTTTGTTTCAGGATCATATGTGTGCCAAGATGTACAATCTATTTATTTCTAGAGGTCGTGGTAAAAAGAAAGTTGAAAGTGACTGTTCCAGGCATTTAAAGTGTGTATCTCTTTTGTTTATTTGCGTTGTAAATCCAACACAAATGGACTAATACTCTTCTTTCTACTCTGCTGAACCTGGCCTTTTTCCAGCTGGGCACTTTATGAATGAAACTATATCTATATATCTATATTGATATCTAAATCTAATCTATATCTATCAACCATCCATCCTTCTGCCTGTCCATCTACTTATCTACCTATCTATCATCTGTCTCTGTATCTCTCTGTATCTCTGTATCTCTGTATCTATCTATCTATCTATCTATCTATCTATCTATCTAACTATTTACTGGAGCTACCTACACTGAGCGCTAAAGAAGGGAGGGGGCAGTCAGGGCTTGGGAGCAAGCAATCCCTGTGGGCTGGGTGTTCAGGGAAGTCTTCCAGGTAAAGGGGGGCAATGGTTTAGGAAGAATGATTTGCAGAGGTAGGAAAGAGGCAACCCTGTCCCAGACAGCAAGACTTTCCTCTTTAGGAAACAGACTGAGGACAGTGGGTTAGTACAAATTACACACCCATAGAATGCAGGGTTGGGCCAGTCTTTTGAAGAGGTGCAGTGTGACCAGGGTGCCATTGCAGAAGATAATAACAGCCCAGGAGGGTCTGTGCTGAGTGCCAAATGAGGGGGTGCAGACTGTCGGGGCTGAAGGAGTTGGCAGGATAGAGGCCGAGGAGTCGGGTGGTTGTAGGTGGCCCTCAGAGGAGAAGGGGCAGGGGTGGGCGCTGCAGATGGGCCTGGCTTTGGCAAGCATCCAATCTCTGCACCCTGACCACCAGGGGTGTTCCAGTGTGGCCCTGCTTCGGTCATCGCTATCCGAGAGGGTGACGTGGACATGGACTTCGACATGCCCTTCATCTTCGCGGAGGTTAATGCCGACCGCATCACCTGGATCTACGATGAGAAAAGCAACACCCAGAAGCAGAATTCCTCAGTCACCTACGGCGTTGGCAGGTACATCAGCACCAAGGCGGTCGGCAGCTACTCTCGCATGGACGTCACCGAGAAGTACAAGTACCCAGAAGGTAGGAGAGGCCCTGGTGGGGCCGTGCCATTCAGGGCCTGATGATGGGAAGGCAGCTTTTTGGGTGGAGAAGGGAAAATGCCTCACACTCCTCCCACATTCTCAGCCAGTTCTGCCTGAAAGGTAGGACTGCTCCCCAGCTCCTAACACCCAACTCCCTGGACTGTTTCCTGTGGGGACAGAACCATCATGGACAGACTGGCGCCAGAGGAAGTTTGCCACGGGGCACAGACAGTTGTCATTCCAGCACATCTCCAGCAGTGTCCCTTTGCCAGTTGCACAACTGGGGTGACAGCACTGTGTCGACTAGCACAGAGAGAAACGTGGCTCCCAGGAGAGGCACCCAAGGGCTCTAAGGAGAAATTATCAAGTCAGCCCACTCCCCTACCCTCCAAGAAACGCAGGCAGGAAACACTCTCTGAACAAAGAAATGGACAAAGACTCCAAAGACGTGAGTCTGTGCTATGTTCGCTTCAGAGGCCTCCCAAGAAGCTAGGTAAGGTGGGACTACTAGTGAAGAGACTGTCCGAGTCTCTAAAACTGTAAGCATCCACGTGAGAGCTGGCCCTGCTAAAGTCACCAGGAAGGCTAGTCGCTACGAGGACACCTTCAACTCAAATGACACTTGTTGCTTTATTTTAGAAGTTGCTTTTGGAGTCAACAGCTTATCTGTTTGAGGATTGTCAATGGTGACAAAAGCTCTACATTTGAAAATGATGTTCATTTTTTTAAACAACCAAAAGTAAATTAACACTTGCTCCTTAAGGAGGACAACATTTTATTCTTTCTAAAATGCTCTGAAATAGTTACTTCAGTGGCTCCTCACAGTTGGTTCTGAGGGGTCGAGAAAAGAGTGCTCATAAAAGTCCCCACAGTACATCCTAAAGTAAATCCTAAATCTGTGCAACTGCTGGCTGTTGGTACTGGCTGCAGTCTATAAGAGAGAAAAGCTGAGCACAGGAGACAGGGTCTGGCCCCAAATTCAGGTGGGTGACCTCTCTGAGTAGTAGTATTTCTGGACATTTAGAGGCAAAATTCTAGGGCAATGAGATTGGTAACCTCAATTTAGCCCCATCTGTCTCTGCAGACCATTCCCACCATTGGGGTCAGATAGCCCTTCTCTCAGTCAATAAACATGGACTGAGACCTCCCCCAGTGCCTGCTCTGCACTCAGCTCTGGGGAGGCAACAAAGAACACTTCAGATGGGACCCCTGCCCTGTGGAGCTCACAGCCCAGAGGCAAAGGCAGATGCAAGACAAGTGTTTTCAACGACGACGTCATGATTTGGAAACAAGTGTAGGGTTCAGGGAACAAATCGCCCAAGGCAGGAAGTGAATCCCATCCCGACCACTTACAACTGTGAGACCTCAAGCATGATCTTAGGATCTCTGATTTCTTGTTTTTTCACTTAAAAAATGAGAGTGGCAATGCCTGTCTTCAGTAGGACGTAACTGAGCTGGTGTCCACAAGGCACTGAGTGTAGGGCCTGGCACAGAGCGAGGACTTAATAAACAGTGGTGATTTTTACCAACCTGAACATCTACAACCTCATTGGAATAATGATCTCCAAAGGTGACTTTTGAAGTGTTTGCTCACGTGGATATATGATTCAGTAGGGTTCCTTACCTGACTGTCACACCTTGATTCTGCTTTTGGGGGGCTCTGGCTGTCCCAGCCAAACCTAAACAGTGAAGAGGGGCCAGGTTGTGCGGATCCCTGCAGGACTCCTGGCAACACCCCAGTCCCTGAGTGACATCCTGCTTGTCGTTGCCCAGTTCTCCTTACCTAGTGATGCCAGTTTGTCTCTGAGGGCCCTGGGGAGGAAAAGCTCATAAAATGGGTTGCCAAGCATTTGCAAAATAGCAACAGCAAGGAAGAAAACAGTAGCAGGAAACTTAGTCTTGAGTAAGCCCAGCAGGTGACCTATATAGGTATCTAAGCTCTGAGCCTCATTGTGTAAACACGCTTTGAGGTACTGGGCACAGAAGGCTCAACTACCTGTGCAGACATCAGCCCTGGGTGTGGACTTACAACTCGGCTAAAGAATGGGAAGGCACCAAAAGGAACCCAGCCCACCAGGAGCTATCAGCTTGGGTAATCTGGCTGCCTGCCTCCTTTCCGGTGGGGTGTGTGGGAGGAATCTTGGACAACAGGTCTTGAGAAGTGGCCCCCTCTCTGCCTCTAATCCCCAGACTAGACTAGTTACTTAGACCAGTTGTTCCCCCTCTTAGGGCCTTAATTCTAACATAATGGGCTGGGATGAGTTGGCCTCAGAGGTCTCAGCCAGTTGTTAATGTAAATTATGAAAAAGGCCTTACTAAGTTGTAAAGTGCTGATAATACGTCATCTGGGGTCTTAAAATTTTCACAGTTTGGTTGGGGAAGGTGCAGACCATAAGCATGGTCTGCAGATATAAACATGGTAATTCTTTGTGTGCCTCTGTCCATGTTCCTGAAAGGCCAACACCTTCTCACTGATGGTGGATCAATCTTCAGGTCAAGGCAGGGAGCCTAACGAGAACTGTGTGGTCAGCACGGACTCATACACTTGGAGTCTGTCACTCAGCTCTCGGTGTCCAAAAGCCATGCTCTTTAGGGGTACATCACGGTCATTCTCGAGGGGCGGTTGATACCATCATGCTCAGCAGGACCCACAACCCGAGTCAGAGTCAGAAAACCCATCCGTTGTGTTTTCGAAACCTGACCTCTCTCAACAATTTAAACTAAACATAACTTGGAACCAGACCAACCATGGGAAGTTCTTGTCAACTGACACAAAAAAAAAGTGCCACTCTTCACCTCTCAAAGCACCTTTAGAAACGAAGCAGAATAGCATGGTAAAGTAGTATGAAAAATATTTTTAATGAAGTCAGTTCTACATCATAACATTTTTTTTTTTTTGCTTATGAACTTATTCTAAACTTTCAGCTCAGTTTTTATTTGTTTTTAAAATATCTATTTGTTCTTTAGGCCTTACAAGGGAACTTTTATTTAAAAAAGAAAGAAGGAAGGAAAGAAAGAAAGAAAGAAAGAAAGAAAGAAAGAAAGAAAGAAGAAAGAAAGAAAGAAAGAAAGAAAGAAAGAAAGAAAGAAAGAAAGAAAGAAAGAAAGAAAGAAAGAAAGAAAGCTAACCTAAATAATTAACTTAAGTAAAATATCGAGGCATATAGACATTTCATACAGATGCTGATAAAGCTTTCCCTATAGCTCCTTGGCAACTTAGAGCTGATTGAAAAAGCACCACAGACCAGCTGGTCCGGGAGCCTCACCTTAGAGAGGATGGAATGGAGACCTGGAAAGGTTGGACACTTGCTTAGACTAGAATGCGCAGCAGCAGAACCAGTGTTAGTCCCAGGCCACCTTTTCAGGCAGGCAGGGCACTGTCCTTTGTCCAGGTGGCCACTACATCCCTAAGATGCTTCTCTCTTCCCCCCACCACACAGGTTCCAGCCAGGAAAGAACAGCGTTTCAAAAGGCCATGGGGAAACTTAAACCCAACAGCTCATTCAACCCAACGTCTGGAGAACACAGAGAAAATGAGGAACGGGAGCTCAGCATCTCTGGGAAGTTTAAGGTCACCGGCATACTGACAGTGGGCCAAGAAGTCAACTTGGCCCTGGTTCTCAAAAACCTGACCAGTGATATGAAGACGGTGACGGTGAACATGACAGCCTGGACCATCGTCTACAATGGCACGCTTGTACACGAAGTGTGGAAAGACTCTGTCACAATATCTCTGGACCCTGAAGAAGGTAACTCATCCTACAGCTTCTTGAGGCACCATGCATCCAAGGTCGCTGATATTCTGTTGGGGGTGGAGAGTTCCTATTAGAACTGGCTCAATTGGCTGAGGAAGGAGAGCACAGGGCCTCTGTGGTTAAGCCTTGGGTCTTGAAGTTTTGGAAGTTGCCGCCATAGTGAACCGGGCAAGCCAGGGTGATACCAACCCAAATCCTTTTATGCCGGAGGCGAGGAAGGAGGGAGGCTTGGGCAGTTAATAATGTACCACATTATCCCTTACAGGTGTACACTACTTCCCCCAGTTTGCAGAGTGCTTCCTTATAAACACCCTCACCTGACCTTCTAAAAAGGACAGATTTCAGTATCTCCGTCTTACAGAGGCCAAAACTGAGACTTGAAGAGATTGTGACTTGCTTAAGAGATTAAATGTCATAGCTAATAAGTGGCAATGCCAAGGTTTTGGTCCTAGGTTTCCTGACGCTAAACCCAGTGCTACCCCCACCCCACTTCCTAGGATGTATTGCTGCCACCCCTGTAGGCCCCCACCCCATAATGAATCACCTTTCAGGTTTGACCCTAGAAGGGCTGCAATCTACCGCCAAGTCTTGAACCCTCCTCACCCAGGGTTCCTCCACAGATGCCAGGGGCTGAATAGAGTTTCCCGATGACAGTGATAGGTTTTCTTGGAGGTCTGAGGATTTGGGAAGAACGGTGACTCCTTACTCCTGGGTAGCACAGATGGGAAGGAAGCAGGTGGAGCAAAGAAAAGCCAGTGCCATGGAAGGATCAGAATGTTGGTGTGACCGCATTGGCTGAATCCCTTAAGCTGCTATGAAGAGCTGGGACTTACAAAGCAGATTAACAGGGTGGGGTGGCGATTTGCTTCACAGAAGGAACTAATAAAGACTGATTAATTATATAGCCCATCTTGAAAGAAGTCCGTCTGCAGAGAAGCTGAGACATGTTACACCTGTCAGAGGCAGCATTCCCCTAGCAACACGACTTCTGGCAGAATTTTAGCAGGCATCTTCCCCATACCAGAAGCAACTGCCTGGCTTTTGTTTACCTTCAGAGCTCAAGGGAAGAGCTATTTTTGTAGACCAGAAATAATGTGTGTGAAGAAAATGGTTAAAAATATATATATATACTTCTGCAAGAGGCAGCAGAATGAAATGAGAAGGGGAGAGGATGCAGTCAAAGTGGTCCTAGAGGCCTGATGCTCTCACCTACTTCCTGGGTGACCCTGTTTTCAGAAGGGAGCCTCCGTACTCACTATCTGAGGAGGTTGGGCCAGCTAAGGCAGGGCTCTGTCGTCTCCAGATTTGGGACAGGCAGGGCAAATGTCTCCAGTGCTAAAAGCAGAGGCAGCTTCCTCCTCATGGTCTTACTGCAAAAGATATATGACACTGTGGCTGCCAGGGCGCCCCCAGGCCACCCAGCATAACAGCATGAGGGAGAGTTGGGAGTGCCCTGGATCATAGAGGAGGGAGAGGTGCCTATGGCCTGCCAAGCCACGGAGGGGCCTTGAAGCTTGGATAGGAGCCAGATAAATGGGGGAAAGTCGGGGAAGGCAATTCCATCTGAGGGAACCATGTGAGTCAAATCAGGGAGGTGATAATGTGCCTGTCCTACGAAGGAACAAGGAGAAGTGCAGAGGGTTCTTTTAAGGGAGAAATGAGTTGGGCTCCGTGATACAGGACCCTCAGCGACTGAGGGGTCTGCACTTCATTCAGTGAGGAGCCATCTTTGAAGTGGCATGGCTGAGAAGTGAAACGATTTGGGAAAAGGAAAAAAAAAAGTTCTAAATCCTTGTCTGGCTGAGGTGTGCTGATGACTGGGAAGCGGGCGAGACCAGCGGTGGGAGGCGGTTCAGATGCTGCTGCAATAGAATCCCAGGCTATTAGACAACCTGGGAGGATCCTGAGCATGCATTTTGCCAACCCCTGGCTTCCTTTCCTAGTTATTGTGTTGCTCATTATTGTTATCATCTCTAGGCAATCAGTTAATATTCATATTCTTCCCCTGCCCCTTCAAAGGAAACTTGCCCTCTAACATTTTCTGGATGTGAAGGATGCTTCAGCCCCTGTGAGCCCAACCTCCTGGGAGTCGCCTAGCTAGCCAGAGTCCTGGTCTCACCCTTGTCCCTACTCTAGAGCCTGCATAGGACAGGGTTGTTTCCCACAGGACCTGGCCCAGGGAGGGCTCAGCCACCTTACACTGACTTGGCTTGGCATCAGCTCTGAAGGAGGTTTCAGAAGACAACTCCACTCCCTCTCACTCTGCTCCCCTGGCTTCTCCCTCCAGAAATACATCATCCCGTGAAGATCACGTATGCTCAGTATGAGAAGTACCTAAAGGCAGACAACATGATCCGGACCACAGCTGTGTGCCAGGCCTCGGATGAGGCCGAGGTGGTGGTGGAAAGAGTCGTCATCCTGGACAACCCCACTCTGACCCTGGAGGTAAAGGGGTGGGGAAAGGGCGCCTCCCCAGCCAGCCAGCCCCTGTAAGCCACAGTCCTCCCAGACCACAGGAAGGTCCTTCTCTGCTGAGACGGGCAGAGGACTGGGCCCCGCTCAGGTTCAGCCTCTGCCAAAGGGATCAGCCAAGAGTTCCTGCTCAGACCTGTGTCCTTGCTCTCTGGTGAGATAAACAGGCACATTACCTTGCGTCTTCTTTGGTTTCAGTTCTAGACCCACTGAGGGTACCAGTTGAGTAGTGGCTGGAGGGACTCTTCAGTTCTCTTGCCCGCCCACTCAGCTCTGAGCATCTACTGTGTTCTGGGCCAAGCCAGGCTCAGGGATCACAGAGGGGCACAAGGGGTGGCTCATGCCTGCAGGGAGGCCACAGCCCAGCCCCCAGACGGGTTTGTCAAGCAGAAATGGGCAGAAATGGGCACAACTCACTTGCATCTCTCCAGTGTCTAGATCCCAGAGTTACAGAATTGTGGACTTTTAGGAGCTGGTCTCATGCTCCCATGTTCTGCCTGTTTTGCACAGGCATAAACCAAGACCCAGACTGGAGAAAGAACAGCCAATTACTACCCAAGCCTGGGCTTGACCTCAGGCCCTGGGGCTCGCAGCTCAGGGCCCTTTCTGCAGCATCCAAGCATGTCCATAGCCAGCAGCAGCATCTTCACAGTGGTTGAGAATGAGGCTGCCTCTGTCTCTGCTTCTGGCTTCAGGCTGTGCTCCCAGGCTCCCTCCTAGGAGCCTAAATGTGTAGAGGTTTGTGGGTCAAAGGGAAGTGTCTGGGGCCACTCTGTCCCTCCCTCAGCACCAGGGCCAGAAATACTTGCACTAACGCCCCTCCCCTCTAGCCCTGTGGCCCTGCTAGTCCCCCAGCCCAGGGTGTAGGCCTCCAGAGCCAGACAGCACAAACCTGAGGGGCAGGCAAGAACAGGCAGAGGAGATGGGGTCTTCCCATGAGGTCCCACAGAGAGCTCAACCTCTTGGATCAGGTGTCTGCACTATCTACCATCGGCCCCACCTATCTAGAGGGTGATTGCCTTTTTCTGTTCCACCACCGTGCTGCCAGACTTCTACGCCCCAGATTTCGAGAGGAGTTGGCATAATTGTGGCTGCCCTGGTCCTACCCCTTCCTAAGGGACACCCTAGCTGCAGGGGTTCCTGAACTCAGACAGAAGTCAGGGGAACCCAGGGCTTTGGCTTTCATGCATTTAGCCTGCAGTTGAGCCTGTTACTGTCCCAGTTAGTCTGGCCTGTGCTCTAGAATGGGCAGGATGGTCCGCCACCTCTGCGGCTAGGGAGCCAGTGACTGGACAGCTAGTTTAGAGGAAAGCAAAGCAGGGTAGTAGTTCAGACTTTGGGCCTGTGACCTTGTATCCAGGCCTCACTGTTTATCAGCAGTGACCCTCAGTAAGTCCTTTAATCTCTGAGTCTCAGTTGCTCCAACTCTTTCATGGAGATGATAAAACACTTCCCTTGCGTGGTGTCATTTGCTCAGCGAAGCCTTTCCTGACATTCCACCTCTCACCCCTACCCTTGCCAATTAGACCCGGGCCCCAGTTAAACACCCTCAGAGCCTCTATCCTCTTACTTCAGGGGATGTATCCTAGTTTATTTGTACAATTGCTTGGATGCAGTCTCCTACCAGATGTAAGCAGTGGGCCCCTCACTGTCTCCCCTGGTATATCTTAGAAGATAATCAGCATTTGTAAAACAGAGACACCCCTCTCCCCTGGAACAGGGACACTTGGCTCCAGGCTTGCATTCTTTGCCACCTACAGAGTTTTCATGTCAGTCCGTTCTTGTCCTCTGCATGTTAAGGCCTCTCCTGCTTCCCAGGGCATTTCCAAGAAATGTGCCCTGTCAATGTAGAACATGATGGACAGCCGAGTGATGATTCCCACTCCTGAGGCTGAGAAACGAGGCTGGGTGGCAGCCAGTTCAGTTATGAAAACTTTCCACGTTCAAATGATCAGTGTTTAAATGCAGTTAGGTTTTTCCCCATTACAATCTCTTATCCAATAACCTCAACCCTTCTTATAGCTTTATCTTTTATTCAACACCTGTGTGCTACCTCTTTTCCATTTCCATATCAAGTCTGCTTTGTCTCTAAAGAGTCTATAAAATCTGTAGAAATCAGAATTTTTAAAAAAAGAAATCAGAATACAGACAGGCTGGAAATGTGCCATGGAGAACTTCCTTATTTAATCTTGTGAAAAGGCATCTGCTTTTCCTTCTTTCGGGCATCTCTGTATAAATTTCCTCCTACCATATTCTCTCCTCTACTCTGGCCTTTAAAGAATAAAGACATCCTTGGCTTAATTGAAAGAATCCATGCACAGCTCATTCAGAGCAGGGCTCAGGTTTTTAAACTTATGAGGGTAATCTAAATGAAAAGATAATAATTCGGGTAAAACCCTATTATTCAATCTGGCACTGATTGGCAGTCAGCACTGAGGATCTTACAGTATAGGATCAGACCATGAAATCTGAACATTGTTTCAAATGGTGGTGTCTTTTCTTAACCCATGAACCACTCACAATCAGACACAGGTTTCTGGTGATCCTTCTCCTCTCTTTTGAGTGTATGTACAGGTTTGGGTCAATGAGATAGGGTAGTAAAAGCCAATAAAGAAAGAAAGACAAATACATGGAAATCTCAAATTGAATATCGATGTGAAAAATATGGCACCATTTATGTAGCCTTGTTGTAATCCGATGGTATGAAATTATGCTTCACCCTTCAAATTATGTCATACATCTAAATGAGTTCCATGGGAGAAATTATGGTATAGATCGTGGCCTCTAAAATGTTTCAATTATGCGCAAATTATTGGTAGGCATTTCAGGGCTAGTGAGAAAAGTCAAGGCTATGAAACCAGGGAAGTCCTGGCTATTCAATTCCTCTGAACTACAGCTCTATGACTGTAAAATGGTTGCTTGAAGGATTAGTGGAAAGAAAAAGAAAAAGAAAAAAAAAATGAACACAAAAGCAGCTCCCTGTAGCGGTCCTTAAAAGAAGAAGAAATCTATGAGCCATACAATTTCAGTCTCTATTTCCAAAACACTCTTTCCATCCATGATCTCATCTAGTCCCTGCTAGCTCAGAGAAGGAGGCAAGAAGGAATGACTAGTCCATTTATCAGATGAGGAAGTTGAGACCCAGCTGTGTCTGCTTCATGGCAGAACCACAAGCTTTCATCTTTGGGAGCCAGCAAATTGTCCAGGTTGCTTTTCTGACTGGAAACCTAGGCTCCTCTGGTCCCTGACCAAGGACGGTGTGATGTTGGAGCCCTGTCCAGACCATGGCATGGCACGCAGGGAAACTCTGGGCTCCAGAAGTTTAGAAGGACATCACTAGACTGGGTGTCATCAGAGGAGAATGGTCTGAATTGAGGTGGGGGTCCAACACTGTGTCCTGTGGAGAGGAGCTGATCTGAGCAGGCTTGGACCTCCCAGGGAGGGGGCTTCCAGGCTTGAAGGGAAGAAACAGGACCAGTGAGTGGGATGTGTGAGGAAAATACTGTTACTAGATACAGAACGAGTCCTTTCCCAAACCTCAGAGTGACCACAGCGGGACCAGGCTTTCCTGGGAAGGAGTGGTTGCCCTTCCCAGGATGAACTGGAAAGGGGGCCTGTGGACCCTGCAGGGAGGTTAAAGTACCCTCAGCCACAATGATGTGCTGCTTCCCCCCTGCACCAGAGGGTTCCGTCTATAGCATGACGTCTCAGCAATTTCCTAGAAACCCCCTGCACAGATGTCACTGGTCTTAAGGATCACTAAACAGTCCTCCCTGCCTTTGTATCAGTGACATCTTCCCCATCACCAAGTCGCCCACCCAGCCCCATCCACTCTCACCAAGTAGCAGGTGAGACAAGCAGACAAGCAACCTGACTCCATCAACCTTTCTCGTTACAGTTGCTGGACCAGGCCCACGTGCGGAAGCCCGTGAATGTGCAGATGCTCTTCTCCAACCCGCTGGATGAGCCGGTGAAGAACTGCGTGCTGATGGTGGAGGGGAGCGGCCTGCTGCTGGGCAGCCTCAAGATCGAGTGAGTCCCAGGCCTATGGGACCCATGCGGGGTAATGGGAGGGGCCGGAGGGGACCTCTCTGGAGCCCCTGAGCAGGGCAGACAGAGCTCCTCTAAAGAATCTGCACGTAGGCATACACATTTGCATTTGCTTAGGGCGTTCACCAAACTTACCCTCCTGAGATGTCCAGGTCACCAGAGCTTAGAGCTGGTCCTCAGGGCTTAGCATATTTGGGAAATCGTGGGACCCCTACTTCCCCAGGGCTTGTGGGGCCCAGTGACCCAGGGTGGCAGTGAGAGGGGCCAAATGAGCGATGACCTTGTCTAGCCCCAAGCAGAGCAGGACTTGAGGCCACAGAGGCTCATCCAGCTTGAAGTCCATGAACCTCACATCAACACTGACTGTGCCCTTTCCCTTCCAGTGTGCCAACCCTGCGCCCCAAGGAGCGGTCCCGGGTGCGTTTTGAGATCCTGCCCACCCGGAGTGGCACCAAGCAGCTGCTCGCTGACTTCTCCTGCAACAAGTTCCCTGCAATCAAGGCCATGCTGTCTGTCGATGTGGCCGAGTGAAGGGCCCAGGTGGCCACCATACAAACTTGGGCACCACGGAGCAGGCAGGGCTCACCTGTCCAGCCTGGGAAACCTACTCAGTCATCTCCCAAGGCTGCCTGGAGGAGATACTCAAACCTCTAGCACACGCTCCCACCCACAATCCCAGGCTGGCCTGGCACCACCCTGGCCTGAGACTTGGTCACTTCCCCAGCTGCTTTTCCCTGTGGCTGCCTGCTCTATGAGCCCCATGACCCTACTCAGCCCTCATACTCATCAATGCAGCAGGATGAGTGGCGCCTGACCCAGCGACTCTCTGAATGGATACAGGGGAGAAGATGGTCTGGACTGTTTGCTGATCCCTAGTCTGCAATAGAGACATTCCTGCTACTCCCTTGGGCCACTTGGAAGGGAGGGGTTGGTTAGCCATCTGTCATGGCACTCACATCTTGACACTCAAAATAAATGTTTAAAAGAGCACAAACAGGCAGCATGTCTCTACGGTGGAGGAGAAAAGAGGGACTGAGGTCATGTCCTTTCTGAGAAGGGATGACCTTGGGAAGACTTGTTCTCCATGTTCCAATATCCAAAGGGAGTGGGCTTGTTCTGTCACCAAACTAGGGAGAAGTTTAGGAAAACCTTCTAATGTAATGGCCCAAAATAGACTAAGCTGCTTGGGAGGGAGCTCATTGTCACATAGGCTTCAAGGGCTCTCTCTTTCAAGGCCCTCTACAGGCATCAGAGTGAAAAGGGACTTCAAAGTCTTTGCTGGAACTCTTCAACAGGTGCTCTTGGTGGTCCAGCTCTGCTCATGCTGGGCTCTTACCTCCTTGTGCCACCACCCTCCTCTTGCAGCTTCCGGTGGCCACAGTGTGGCTAACTCAACTGAAACATTCTCTGCCTTCACACACACACTCTGATGGTTCCATCTTTGCTCTTTAAAATAACCCCACACACCCCATTGCTTTCCTGATGCTTGTGCTGACAAATCCCATCTTGACAATCAACCCTCACTTTCTGAATTTAATGGACCAGTCCAACTTCACATCCAGCTCAAAGCTTCTGCACTATGCTCAGCTTGGGCCTGGCTCAGGCTTGGAAAAGGAGGCACCGTCCATTTCTCCCCTTCTCCCACCTGTTGCTTGGTCCTTCAGAGTTAGTGCAGAAAGAGAAAATTAGGAGAAAAACAACTAAGGTCTATTTCACTGGGGCTCACGCATCGTGGCCACCGATGCCCTCTGTGTGGCCAGCATGTGAATGCAGGATTTTTGCAATGCATGTTTCCTGATGTGGGCAACATGCCCCTCTGTGTGGGCCCCTGGAGGTTCACCCTGCTACCTCTCACTGCGCTGGAAGTAGTGGTGCTTTCATGATAACTGGAACCCAGTTCCCTTTCCTGGGGCTAACTGGTCCATGGGAAGCTCATATCTCTTTGTCCCACCAAACACTGAGTGAGCAGGCTGCCCCCAGTCACCCCCTCTCTTCCTCCTGCATCTCAGGCTGCTCCAGCCTCAGCTTCCCATCTCCAAAATTTCTGTGGGGGCAGCCAACACCAGAACCTGCATCTATCACTTGCTCCCAGTGTCAAGGCACTCTCACCAGACTCCAGCTCTGGTATCAGGACACAGCTGGGCCTCCCAGTCTCTGAGACCCAACAGACCTCCACTATGAGTCCTGAGAGATTAAAAATCAACAACATTGTGATCCCTGCCTTTGGGTGTTTGCCCTTGGAAATGGCTCCTGAGGTGCTACATTAAAAATCCATGTGGGGTTTTTAACCAACCCCAGGCAAATGTGTCTTATATCTAATAACACCCCTCTACCCCACTTAGGTTCTGAAGAATTTAAGCAATAAAACGAAGAAATAGAAGCCACAATACAACATTTATTTTTAGTAGAGTTGAAGTTGAAGGCTGCAGCATAATGTGAGATGCAAGTGGACCTGCTAGCTGAACCCCAGAATTGGGTGGCTTTGGTTAAGGTATATGCTCAGATGCCATCTCAGGGACACCCAGAAAACCAAGGTCTTAAACAGAACAGGCATTTATTTCCCTCCTTTGTAAGAGCCTAAAGAGGCAGTTCAGGGACCCAGGCCCCCTTGTGTTATAACTCTGTCACCCTCCACTTGTAGCTTCCCCCTAGTGGTTCCAGATGGCTGTTCCTGCTCAGGTAGAATGTCCACAGTTCATCCAGCAGGAGGAAAACCCTCTTTCCCACTAAGGGAACAATATTAGAGCTGAAAGTTGAAATGATACATTTCACTTCTGCTCCCATCCCATTGGCCAAAACTTAGTGATGTGTCCACCAAGGGCCACATCTGCAAAGGAGATTGAGAAGCGTGGTCATTAGATGGGTGAACATTTACCTAACTAATAATTAGGGTTTCTATTATTATGGAGAGAAGGGGAGTAGAAATTGGGGCAACCAGAATTCTTTATTATCCTGATCTACCAAGAATGGGTCATGCTCTCTTCCATAGGTACAGAAAACACAGAGAAGCATGGAGGACACTTGAGCCAAGAAGAGAAAGTTGAAGTTGAGTCAAATGTGTTTGTGTACGTGCGCCCACACACACACACACGCCTAGTTATTCTTCCCAAATTAACCCATCAGATAAGCCCTACCACTTGCCTAGGGGCAGAGAAAAGCTGGGGACATGCCCATGGGAAAATTTATTCTTGTAGAAACCAAAAGTGAGGAAAACCTTCTTCCCAGGACTGATTTCTGCCTCCTTAATCACCCTGTTGCTCCTTCCAAATCTGGTCCTGTCTCAAGGATGGTCACTGGAGGTCCAGGCATGCTCTTCTGAAAATATCCTCACTGGGCAGAACTCTACCCTTTGAAACTGGATTTAGAGTTTGGAACCAAGCAGAAGTTACCTGGATCTCAGCTCGGTGGGGGCTCGAAATGAGAATCGGTTGAAGTCAAAAGTAGAATGCGTCAGTGAGGCCCTTGGGGATGTCAAGATGGAATGAGAAGCACAAGAGAGTTATGGGGAGTGAAGCCTGTGGAAAAAAGAAGTGCAAGCAGGAGTAGAGGATAAGCCTTCAGACCATGATGCCAGTCTGCCGTCTGTGAAAGAAAAGGCAGAAGGTAGGAAGAGTCGTGGTGCCACTCTGAGAAGACTGAGGGCTGCAGTGTAAAGATTTCCCACTCAGAACTTGCCATAAGGCAGAAACGGCCATGCACATTCAAGGCTAGGGCTTCCCTGGAAGGTCATGGTCTTGGCTTGAAAGTTGAGGCAAGTCCTGGAAGCACTGCAGGGGCACCGTGCATTCTGTGCAGCTGATCAGCAAGTTCCTTCCTGTGGTGGCACACCTCCACCACGGACACAACTGCTCTGAATGCAGCGCTGACTAATATGTGAGCTCCTCAAGGCAGAGACCCGTCCTGCTTCATTTCTATAATTTTCAGTCAAGCAAAGAGTCCTTATCCAGTGCACACCGAAGGTCTGAGAGATGAGTGAGTGTTTAAGTCCAGGCATGCACTTGTACCCGTAACTCCTTTGAAAGGAACAGTGCGATTCGTGGGAACTCCTTCTATTTCTTCTTTTAACTGTCAGTCTTACTGAGTCCCACCCTTACGCATTTGAAGAGGTAATGCAATTCAATACACAATTAATCGCCATCTCTTGGAAATGTTTACTGTGTGTCAGCCAAGTGCTTTATATTCAATACCCGATTTAATTCTCCCAACAAACCTGTAGGATAGATACTAACATCCCCCATGTTACCACTGTGAGGGAGCAAAGGTTCAGAGATGTTGAGTCATTTGTGTAAGATCACAGAGCTATGAAGTGGAGAAATTGGGGTTCAAACCCTTCTGTCTACCTTCAGAGCCAAAGCCCTTATGCTGAGGTGTCAAGATACTTTTGGTGGCCTACAGTCAATTCTTCTTCTTCCTTGCTAATTGATTCTTGGTTTTGTCTGAGGTTCAAAATCAATTGGTCTAAACCCATCATAACAATCTTTTTTCCTTTTGCCAGTGATTCTTTGAAGGAGGACATGTAACCCAGTTCTGACTAATGGGGTGTAAGGAAAGTTTTCTGACAGGCCTTTTGGGAAAGATTTTTGTTTATGAAGATAAAAGAAAGTTGGGAAGAGAGGCCCTGCCCCATTTTTCTCTGAGTAGGGTCCCGTACTAACGATGTCTGGAGCAGTGGCAGGCATTGCATAAGCATGAGAAGAGTAAATGAACAGAAAAAAAGTGACTCAGAGCTCGGACACTGGTAAGATATTTAATTAACCAATCCTAAAACTACCAGTCTCCAGACCCACTATTAAGTGGGATAATGCATGTTCTTATTGTTCAAGACACTTTTAGCTGTGTATATTGAAATTAAAGGCTTCCTAAGTGATTCACCCACCTCTACTACCATATGGGAGTCTTCCACGAGCTGGGCACTGTACCAGGAGCCAGGCATAGAGAAATGAAGGAATCACAGTCTCTGCCACCAAGGAGCATATTATTCAGAAAAAAATACAGAATCGTGAACTGCACTTGCTGTTCCCTCTGCCTCCATTCAAAACCTGTCTCCACCCCTTTCTAGCTGTGTGAGCTTAATCAAGCTCCTGAACCTCTCTTTCCCTAGTTTCCCTGTCTTGTAAAATTAGGATAATAACAGAGCTTATCTCATGAAGGATTTAACACCTCTTGTGTACAGTATAAGTTCAAAATGTATCAGCTGCAGTAGATGGTTGGCAAAGACAGTCACAGTAATTTCTCCCATCCTTGTAAACACACTTCTTTTATTGGAACTTTAACTGCTCCTTCTCACCAAAGGGGTAAAGTCTATTTCTTACCCCTTGAATCTGAGCTGCACTGTTGTCTTGCTCTGACCAATAGATCATGGTAGAAGTGAGGTGAACTCTGAAGCCTAAGACTCAAGAGGCCTTGCGTGCTTCTGTTCTCACCCTCTTAATGTTGCCCCGAGACCTCTATGGGAAAAAGCCTGGTCCAGCCTTGTGTCAGCCATGAGTTGGTTCTCCCTTCAAGAAACAACTTATTGGGCTGCACGGAGTGTAGTTAGCTGACAGCTTCCCACTGCTAACACCCTCAGGCTCCATCTCAGTGAGAGCTGAGGCCATGCTCTTCCTGGATAGCTTTGGGAAATTACTGAATTGGTAGGGAAATTAGGGTCTGGTGATTTCTGCTTGATATTGGGTGTCTCCAGTGGGAAATCGTTACTCTGGTACTCAGTTGGGTTGGCTGAGGCTTTGTCAAATTTGCATCGTAGTCTGAGCTCTGCCTTGCGTGGCCCTGCTTTCTCCCCTTTTAAAAAGGCAGTATCCAACAATAAACCTCTTAAACTTCTAACTATATCTCAGGGCCTAGTTTCTAAAATATTCAACTGATAATTGGCCAGCAATTGCATAAGAAAACAGGCATTACTATGGGATTTGGAATGGCCTCACTCACCACTCAACTGCGAACGAGAACATCATCCTTGTCACATGCACCATCCCAGGCAATATGGGATGAGTACATCTGAGTGGACACCCTCAAAGATCTTGGCTCTTCAGACTCATCCGGATCCTCAGAGCCTATAGAGATTGTTGCCCCACTTCTTATTAAGACCTAGCATCCTCCCATGTGGGACGACCATGAAGAAGCCTCTCCTCTGCAAGTCAATGGGAGTCCCACTCAGGATTTACTCCCACCAACTCTCTTGGCTTCTGAGCTGATAAATAATATTAAGTTGCAGAATAACTCAACCGGGAATATGTGTGGCCAATTAAGGAAGTAAAAGGACTATATCCCAATGAAATAGCAAAAATTAGCCACCATGTGCCAGCAAGATCAGGGAAATGCTGGTTAGTGGATTTGAGAGTAATCGAGGAGGCCGAACAAAAAGTTTATTGACTTGGAGTCATTCTTTTGTGACACAGCAATTTAACAGTCTAGCAAGGACCAGAGCTGATACAAACTTATGGCTTTGTGGCTCCAAATGTCTGGAAAAAGCAATGGCTTATGTTGAGTCAAGTTAAAACAGCAAATTGTCATGGCAGATGGTAAAAGAAGAGATTAGAAGGCTCAGGGAAGTGAACATGCTGAACCTGACATAATGAGGGTCCAAGAGACCTTCCCCCAACCACGCCAGAAGATTATGTTCCGTTGGAGGACACAGAGGATACACCCACCATTCACTAAGGCCCTCAGGAATACATTGGTGACAGAGGCATTGACGTCACCAAGAAACTCAGTAGTCTGCTCTACATTTAAAGCAAAAACAATGGTGATATGTTGTGTGTTTTAACATTACAGAAGTAAAATGTATTCAAATAAAAACTCAGTGGCTAGGAAGGGGGAAATTGAACTACAGTGATATAAATTTCTTACAGCATACACGAAGTGATAACATATTCTATGAAGATAGACTGATAAGCTAAAGATGTATACTATAAATCTAAAGCAACCGTTAAAAGAAAATAAAACAAACTAAAAAACCAAAGAGTTATGATTAATAAACCATCAAAGTAGATATAATGTGAGGAAAGAGTGAAGACACAGAGAATATAAATTGAAGTTATTTTAACCAAGCTGCTAAATTATTAACATTATGAAGGCTGAGGCATGAGGAAAAACTCCTTTTTTTTGTCTTAACTACCCTGCGATCTTAAACTTTTGAACTTTCCAGTCCTGCATCAATACCTAGACTTCTTGTGTGTCAGTACCTGAACATACATAAACCCTGCAAAGAACCCTCTGACTACTCGATAAAGGACTTAAACACGACCAAACCACTCCAAATAACCAGACATCCATCATCCAGACCACCTGATATCTGATAACTGTCTTGGACTAATATGAAGGCTAAGAATGCAGGACTGATTATCCTCAAGGATACAACTTAACTATAACAACTCTTAACTGTTCTTTCTTCTTCAGAACACTCTGGGGATTGCCTAGTTGTGTTTCCAGTTTGCCACCTCTAAGACCCTTTAATAAAGCTTTGTCATTTATTTCTAACCTGAACCTCCAAATTCCTTTTAATATGATCAACAAATGTAATAGTAAAGAATACACATTAATAGAAAAATAAAGCAAGAAAAGATGGAAAGGAGAACAAAGAACAGATGAAACAGGTTAAAAAAAAAATAAGTACCAAGGTGGTGGATTGAGACTCAAACGTGTTACTAATCATTTAATTATTATAATCAATAAAATGCAAAACAGAAAAACATAATGGTGAATCAATGAAACTAAAGTGGGTTCTTTAAATAAATAACACTGACCTATCTCTAGCCAGGCTGATCAGGAAAAAATAAAGAAGACACAAATTACTAACCCCAGGAATGTGGGACCTTATAGCTTTTGAAGAACAATAAAGAAATATCGTGAACAACTTTGTGCCACTAAATAAGACAACTTAGATGAAATGGACAGATTTTTTAGAAGACACAAATTATCAAAATTCATTCAAGAAAAATAGATCAAGGCCCAAGAGTCCAGAATATCCCCATATCTATTAAAGAAGCTGAATTTGAAACAAAAACCAACAGACACTGTTCAGCTGAGCCTAACCCAGTTAACAACCACAGAACTGGTTGTAGGCTTGTCACTACATTTTTGTGTGGTTTTTTTATGCAGCAAAGGGTATTACTAACTATTTTTATTCCTCATCTTCATGAAAACATTTATTTTCTCTCCAACATTCACTCAAATGTCCTCTCTTCCAAGAAATTTTCCCCACATCCCTCCCACCTTTCTGCATCCCAAGCATAGCTGGTTACTCCTTTCCCCTGGTGTACATGTCTTTTTTAGGCCAGTTTGGCTTAAAACCACCTGGGCCTATGTCTATCCCTCTTCCCCTCTAAGACTATGTATTTCTCTGGGCAAGAACCATGTTTCCTTTAGCCCTGTATCCTTCACATTTAGCAGTGTCTGGTGTAGTTTAAGCACTCATAAATATTTATGAAATATTAAGGAAGTGAATGAGATTGCAGAAGAGAAATGAAAAAATGAATGATTAAACAAAGTGACTAATTGGAATAACTGAAAAAAATTGTTATATCTAACATTCATCTGGGGTGTATAATCTGTTAGTCACTGTTCTAAGTATTTTAAAAATTCATTGAGTGCCTGCTGCGTGCCAGATACTATGCTCAATGTTTTATATTCATTGTTTTACTGACTCCTATGTAAGATTCCTGAGTGTTAATCAATGTTATTCTTACTTTTGTCCTACATTTTCTTTAATATAAAAAAGACAATCTATGACCACTATACATCTACTAGAATGGCCAAAATCTAGAACACTGACAACACCAGGTGCTGGTCAGGATGTGGAGCAACAGGAACTCTCATTCATTGCTGGTGGGAATGCAAAATGGTATGGCCATTGCTGTTTTAATTTGCATTTCCCTGATGACACATATGGAGCATCTTTTCATATGCTTATTTTTCATCTGTATATCTTCTCTGATGAGGTGTTTATTAAGCTCTTTGGCCTATTTTTTAAATCAGGTTGTTTTCTTGCTGAGCTTTAAGAGTTCTTTGTATATTTTGGAGGACAATCCTTTATCAGATGTGTCATTTGCAAATATTTTATACTAGTCTGTGGCTTATCTTTTTATACTTTTGATAGTGTTTCTATATGAGAAATTTTTAATTTCTTGAAGTCAAGCTTATTAATTCTTTCAGGGATTGTATCTTGGGTGTTGTATCTAAAAAGTTGTTGTCAAACCCAAGGTAATCTAGATTTTCTCTATGTTATCATCTAGTTTTATAGTTTTGCATTTTACTCTTAGGTCTGTGATTCATTTTGAGTTAATTTTTGTGAAGGGTGTAAGTTCTGGGGCTAGATTCATTATTTTTCATGTCAAAGTCCAGTTGTTCCATCACCCTTTGTTGAAAAAATTGTTGTTGCTCCATTGTATTGCCTTTGCTCCTCTGTCAAAGCTCAGTTGGCTGTATTTATGTGGAGCTCTTTCTGGGCTCCCTATTCCATTCCATTGATTTATTTGTATATTTTTTTGCCAATATCACAGTTTTAGTTGCCATAGCTTTTCGGTAAATCTTGAAGTTGAATAGTGTCAGTCTTCTGCTGCTGTTCTTCTTCTTAAATATTATGTTGACTGTCCTACCTCTTTTGCTTCTCCATATAAACTTTAGAATCAGTCTGTTGAGATCCACAAAATAACTCAATGGAATTTTTATTGGGATTGCCTTGAATCTGTAGATCAAGTTGGGAAGACCTGACATCCTGACAATATTGAGTTTTTCTATCCATGAACATGGAATGTCTGTCCTATATTTGGTGCTTTGATTTTTTTTTATCAGTTTTGCAGTTTTCCTTTCATAAATCTTGTACATATTTTCTTAGAATTATACCTATTTCACTCTATAGGTGGTAAACAGTATTATGGGTTTTTTTTTCAAATTGTACCTGTTCATTGGTGATATATATGAAGACAATTGACTTTGTACAGTAACCTTAAAGTCTGCAACCTTGCTGTATTTTCTTTCTTCTGCATGGAAGTCTAGTGAGGGCTGAATTTGGGTATCTCCCTTTCCCAGGTCAGTTAGGCCCTGAAAAAAAACCCAGCAGGTTTGGCTTTGATTAAATAGTTTATCCTGAAGGTAGACCTTGTTAAAAACAGAATGCTCTGACATATTTCAAAATAGCTGCTTTTCCCTTAACCCTGCCTGAAGCATGTGGAGATTTTTCTCTGATCTTCACTGTGAGAACATAGTAGGGCTCCTGGAGTTAAAACTGAAAAAAACATGTGGAGGCTTCTCTCTATGACTGAGTCTTCCCCGAGTTTTTAACTCCCAGATTTGTCCACAGTTCAGGTTTCCCTATGCCAGCAATGATTCTCATGGAGGTTACGCCATGTGTTTCTGCTCCTATAAGTTGTGATTCTCTCTATTCTCCGGTCAGTCTCGCCAATTCAAAGGACAGAAATTTACTCTATGACTTCACTTCTCTTATAGTTCTCAGAAAAGTTGTTGATTTTTCAGTTTGTTCAACTTTTTATTTGTTGTCAGGACAGACAACCTCCAAGCTTCTTACATGTCAGGCTGGAAAACAGAAATCTGTTCTAAGCATTTTATAAGTGTTTATTTAACCCCTAGACACTACTTTGAGGAAAGAATGAATTTTATCTCTATTTTATAAATGAGGGAACTGAGACTTAGAGAGTTAATTAGGTCACAGGAGAGTTAGTAAATGCCAGCACTGGTACCCAGGTAGACGGGCTCTAGTACCTAACCTTTATGTTATGCAGTACTACCTACACAGATTCTAAAAAGGCACCTGGTGATAAATGTCATCACAGGTTTACAAAGAGACGAGGAAGCAAAAGATGCAGAAACTCAAGGAAGTCTGTCTCTGCTATGGCACCCAGCCCATGAGAGGCATTCTTGGATGCCTCCTTCCACCCTACTTTTCTGTAATGCTTAGTTATTGGCTCCTGCGTTTCTGTACTGAGAAAGTGCCATCAGCAGGAGATCTAAGAGTCCCTCTTCCCAGAAGCTGCCTTCACCCACCCTGCTTCTGGATCTAGGCCACTTCTCTTTCCAAACTTGGGCACGCCTGCCTCAGAAGCCAGCCTCAAACAGCTAGAGTCAACCAGAGTCTCCAGAAGCCTGCCCAGTAGTAGGACTTATCCTGCCATTATGTCATTTCTCCTCCCAGCAACCTTCAAAGGTGGACATTATTTACCCATCTTGTACCAATGGGGAGACAGAGGGTTTAGAGCAGAGAAGGGACAAGATCTGATGTGTATTTTAAAAGAAATCCTCTGAATGTAAACTGGGGCAGCCACTATGGAAAATAGAATGGAGATTCCTCAAAAAATTAAAAATAGAAATACTATATGGCCCAGTAATTTCATTTTTGGGTATTTATCCAAAGAAAACAAAAACACTACCTTGAAAAAATATTTGCACTTCCATATTTTTGCAGCATTATTTATAGCGAAGACATGGAAACACCTAAGTGTTTATTGATGGATTAATGGGAAAGGAATTGGGATACACACACACACACACACACACACACACACACACACACACACACACTGGAATATTATTCAACCATAAAAAATGAAATCTTGCCATTTGCAACAACATGGATGGACCTCGAAGGCATTATGCTAAGTGAAATAAGTTAGACAGAGAAAGACAAATACCATATGATCTCTCTTCAATGTGAACTCTAAAAACAAATTGACTGACAAAAACAAGAGGTTCAGTTCATAGATACAGAGAACAGATTGGTAGTTGCCAGGGGCAGTGGATGGGGAGTAGGAGAAATGGGTGAAGGGGGTCAAAAGTAAAAAATAAAAATAGAAAGAAAGAAACCCTCTGGCTATTTCAGGGAGCCCAGTTAGGAGACTACTGTAACTGCCCAGGTAAGAGGTAACGGTGGCTGGGACCAGGGTGGCAGCAATGAGCAGGGTGAGAAATGATGGAGAAGGCAGAACCCACTCGACATCCCAAAAGACTAGATAAAGGATATGAAGAAAGGAATCATGCAACTGACAACAATACGTGTTAGCCTGAGCAGTCAAGGATTTCAGGTCTGATGGAGCACAGCTCTTGTGTTCTTTCTCCACCAGGTGAGCCCTGTGGGGCAGGGGTCCCTGTAAAATAGGAGGCTATTTATCTCCCCATTCCAGGCTCACTCTGGCTTTCCCTCCTCCATCTCTCTGTGTCTGACCCCTTGACTACTATGTTGGGATCCTGGCCTAAGCCCAGGGAGCATCATCTTTGGTCGAGGTCCCAGGTGCTCAGAGTTTCACACCAGTTCTTAAAGGAGGAACAGGTTTCAGAGAGAAGAGAAGGTTTGAGGTTCAGCTGGGAGGCTGGGGCAACCAGAGGGACTTCTCAGATGAGTTGGCCTCGAAGGATGTTAGGACTTCCTCATGTTCAGGCAGGGAGCCTTAAACCCCAGCAGGGGGAGGCATCAGGAGGGAAGATGTGCTGCTTAACCTGAAGTTGGAAAGGCAGGTAGATGGAAACTGGGAAAAGCTGGACACTTTCTGGCCAGAGTTCATTTCAGTTTGGTGGAACGGAGCAGGCAAAACGGCCCTGTGGCAGATACTTTCCCAAAATAGCCATAGTAATAGCTCTGGTTCCATATGCTCTTCCAGACTCAATCAAAAGAAGGAATCTAATTTCTTCCTCTCTCAAAGAGTTGTCCTTTGAGACTGACTTGATGAACAGAATGCAGCAGAAATGATGCTATGTGACTTCTGGTAGATCCTAGAAAACAACATGACTTCTGCCTGGCTCACCCTCTCAGGATACTCTCCTCGGAACCCAGCCTCTATGTTGTGAGGAAGCCCAGGCACATGGACAGGCCTCCTGTAAGTGTGCTAAGATCCTTGCCACCAGCCAGAATAGACCCCCAACCATGTGAGTAAGTAAGCTTGGCGTAGCTTATTTGCCCTGTCTGAAATCTTCACTTACAGGAACAGTAAATGGATGTTCTACATCACTAAATGTGAGCATAGTTTGTTATATGCATCAATAGTAACTGGAATAAGCTCCAATCCATGTCAACTTGGCGAATAATTTCCCAGTGTCACTAATGTCTCCCTATTATGTCCAAGGTTATCATGTCTATGTGGGCATTATGCACAGGCATTAAAGCCAATTATAGCCTTTTTATCTAAATATCATTTTATTGTTATTCCCCATTGCATTTGGCTGGTTCCTGTTTACTGGGGAGGCAGGCATTCTCCCCACCCAGGGCAAGGACAACCCTTGTGATTCTCTTTAAGAATAGGGTTTTTTCTCTTTATGATGCTCTCTCATAGTCTATGATGTACCTGCTCATCATAAAGGAAGAGAAGTGGGAGACTCTGGGTAACTCCAGAGGAAGGAATGTGACCTGAGGTAAAGGGGCTCATCTGCCCATCTGGTGATTCTCAGGTCAACCCCCTTCCCAAAGCAATCCTCTGTAAATATCCATGCATCCATCAGTCATCTCAGCATCTACTCAGTCAACCACAACCATCCGGAGCACCTTCCATGTGTCAGGAACTGCACTGCACATACAAGAACACAATGGTCTATGGCCTCATGGAGTTTACACCCTAATGGGGAGCCAGACAGAAGCAGGTAAACAAACACATAAAATACTGAAAGACTGTGATAAGTGCAATGAGTGAAAGACCCAGGTGTTGTCCTAGGTGGATAATCGGTCACCTTCCCCTGTGGCTAAGGAAGGCCTCTCTGAGGAATCTTGTCTTTCCACTGAACCCTAAATGAAGCAAGCATGTTTGCAAACAATGGAAACCAACTCTGGCTGGATCAAGGAGAGGAAAAATATTGAAAGGACATCAGAAAACTCACCGACAAAGTGGAGATGCTGGAGGACCAGGCTTAGAGAGTGGCTATGCAGCCAGCATCACAGTCAAAATTGCATTGCAGAACCCAGTGAGTGAGGACTTCATTGCTTGACCTAATAATCATATGGCATTAGAATCCATTTTGGCCACCAGAACTATCACCATTGTTCCCCAGAATAGAGTCTCCATTGTCCCTGCTTCTTCTTACCACCAGCTTTCAATTAAAAATTCCAAATGAGACCATGTGCTTAGCTGAGCCTAAATGTTGCTCTTGCTGCAACAAAGTCTGGGGACTTTGAACAAGATACCTGGATCTGCAGCAGCCATTTAGGACTATGAAGCAACGAGCATGAAGAAGAAAAGGCAACAGCCATGGAGAGCAGAACAGAGAGCTTAAAAGAACTAGATTCTTCACGGTACTGCTGAGCTTCTAAACCAGACTAAAGACTGGTTAATTCTGGATATTTTAATAAATGAACAATAAAGGTCTTCAGAATTTAAACCACTACAGGCATGCCTTATTTTATTGTGCTTCATTTTATTGTGTTTCAAAGATGTTGTATTCTTTACCAATGGAAAGCAAGACCCTCTACTCACAAGATTACAGCTTTATTGTGATCCTCGCTTTATTGCGGTGGTCTGGAACTGAACCTGAAATGTCTCTAAGGTATGTCTGTCTGTGTGGTCAGAGATCTTAGTGCTTGCAGCAAAAGCATTTTTATCCATTAAGAAAAGAAAGAAACACATGCTCAAGTAATTCTCATCTAAGGTGGCTGTACTCTAGTGCAGGGGTTCCCAGCCCTCAAGCTGTGGACCGGCACGCATCCGTGTGGCCTGCTAGGAACTGGGTCAGCAGGAGGTGAGTGGCGAGCATGCAAGCAAAGCTTCATCTGTATTTGTGGCCTCTCCCCACCACCTCAGCTCCACATCAGATCGTTAGGTATTAGATTCTCATAGGTGCACCTGTCCCTGGTATCAAAAAGGTTGGAGACCACGGCTCTAATGGGTACAGGGGGCAGGGCAGTAAGTTTTCTCAAACTTTCCTGTAAAGCAGGATCACCGGGGTGCCTGTTAAAATGCAGAGTCTCATAACCCATCCCCCACACGTGCTGGCTCAGAATCATGAGGCATATGCACTTGTATAGCATCCAGGTACATCATAGCAGTCCACTGAACATATCTGATGACCTCTGCCAACACAGGCACCCTGGTTAAGAGGAGCAAACCCAGGTCTGCTCCGTTTTCTTGCTCCTCCTCTGAGTCCCAACTTCTCATCTGCAAACAGCTAACAGTGCCTGGACACATAAACAAGATAAATAATATTACTTAGTGCACCAAACTGCCTGGGGATTCTGGCTCTGCAACTCAACTGACGGTATGAATTTGGGCAAATTACTGAAACTCTCTATACCTCAGTTTCTTCATTTGTACGATGCAGATAATAATGGTGCCCGCCTCATAGAGTTGCGATGATCAGAAAGTTAATCATGTTGAGCACTCAAAACAGTGCCTGGCAGAGAGCACGTGTTCGGTAAAGGTTAGCTTTAATTATTATTCCAAGGGTCAAGCATTGGCCAAGCAAAGCACCATCTAAGTCAAAGAGGTTCCCCACTCTGCCTTAGAGCACCAGGATTTGAGAGTACCAGAGAGGACATACCATCCTGCCTGGGGAAAACTGGGAAGACTTTTGAAGGAGGTGAGACTTGATTTCCCTTTCGGTCAGAAGTGGTTCATCAGAGTTCATGGCAGCAGGAAAGACCAAGGCTGAGGCTCAGCTCAGAGCTCTCACCATTTGCCTAGAGCAGAAGAGAGGCCCATGTCCCTGGGAATGGCAGGGCTAGACACCGAGAGCGGCAGCCTGCGTTAAGGACAAAAGCCCCAAGCCTGCTGCAATCTTAAAGGCAGCCAACAGAGGGAAACCTACACCAGAACCAGCCTCCAGAGTTTAACACGCCACAGGCAGACTCAGGAAACCAGGTGATCTCAGTGTGCCCTCCAGACAGAACCAGCACCCTACAGAACACATTACAAGCTCCTGGAAAGCTTGTTGTTACTGCATGAATTATTCCAGCATGAGAGGAGGTTGCGGAGTGGAGCAGAACACAGACACTCCAAATCTCTTGGCCTCACCTGTCCCTTGTCCCAGTCACTACTTCATTCTGGATTTGACTCCGGCATGTGACCGGACTTTCTCTTGTAACTTCACTTTAGACTATCATCCCCTGTCTATGAGTTTCCTTCTGACGTTAAAGACCAAGCTCGGCATCCACTTAAAAACAGTTACAATGATCAATTTTATGTTGCAAATATTTTACCAAATTTTTCTAAATAAGTAACTCCTAAAAGAACAGAATAAAACAATCATCATAGAACTAGGCTGATGTGTTTATAATGTATAAAAATGCGATTTGTATGACAATAATTACACAAAGGATTGAGGAAATGGAACTATGCTGGAATAGTTTCTATATGTAATTCCCATTAAGTTAGTATTGATTCAAAGTAGATTGTTTTAAGTGAAGATGCTAATTATAACTCCAGGGCAATTGCTGAGAAAATAACTTAAAAATGACAGTGAAGAAACAACAAGGAAATTAAAAGAGTATATTAAAAAATATCTATTTAACACAAACAAAGTCAGTAATAGTGGAAAGAAGACAAAGGACAGAAAAAATAGCAAAATGACTGATGTAAATCCTATCTTAATGGTAATTACATTAAGTGTAAATGGGTTAAACCCTTCGATTAAAAGGCAGAGGCTGGCAAAATGTATTACAATAAATGACCTACCTATATGCTGTCTATAAGAGACACACTTCAGATTCAAAGACACAAAATGTTGCAAGTAAAAGGACAGAAAAATACATACTATGCAAACATTAACCAAAAGAGAGCTGAAGTGGCTGTACTAATGTTAGAAAAAATAGACTTCAAGACAAAAATTCTTACTAGAGACAAAATAATTCATGTTCCTTAGGCAGGATCTCTGTAAACAAAGCCAAAAAAATACACATACTTATCGTCACTCTAGAAGTTTCTCCTGAACACTGATGTTTAGGAACAGGTGGTGGATGTAGTAGGCCCATGACGGATTGAATCTTGCCTGCATTTTGTTTTAAAAAGTTTGAATTTATTGTTAACATTTGAAAATCAAGAGACTGACATAACATTCGAACTTGCTGCTTTTCACATAAAGACTGGCCACACTGGGTCGGCATTTCTGCTTCATAATTTTGGCTCCAACTGAAACCAGCCTTCCTCTTCAGCTGGATCTGTTGTTTAATTCCCCATAGTTCTCCCCTGGAAGAGACTTGGAGCTTAGCCAAGCCAACACTCTCCTCCACTCTTGCTATCCACTCTCATTTCATAGATGGGGAAATGAACCTACCAAGGCAGGAGATTGCCAAGGTTGACATAGGGAGGCTCAGGCAGGATCCGGTCCTCTGCTCCTGGTTACCATCCCCAACCCTCCATAGCACTAGCCTGTCTTACTATAAAGAAGCAGATATGCTGCCTTTGAACTCTTACCATCTGAGTTGGGCTAATCTGGACTCCTCCTTCACCCTTCCCTGATACCTGGGGTCTGCAGATCCTTGCTCCCCTATCAAAACCATTTTTGGAGACCTCAACAATCACAGTAACAGAGTTGTGTGGATGGCAGCAATTCAGGGAGGGTACTGACAGGGGAACTTGCATTTTAACAGATGCAGTGTGAGCTGAATGAGTGGTTGAGATTCTAATGATAGAATTTCAGGCACAGGCCTGGGAATTGGGGATATACACTCATACATATATTGTGGAGCTCCCTCACACTGAATATTCCCACTAGTGCTGAATTGTAATCACACTGTAAAGAGAAGTGTCATTCGAATTATTTCAGCTGCAAAAGCCTTTCTTCAAATGAAATGACTAATGGGATTTTAATATATAGAAAGTAATCAAGAAAGTTCCATGGTTTGGTGAGAGTGGGGACCAGGAGCTGGAATCACTCCACTTCCACTTGCAGTAGACTCTCCTGATGGACTGACTGTGTCTTCCTCTCAGCACAGCTGGAGTAGAGAGTCCCATGCACCATTGCCAGGGTCCTGTAGCAAGTGCATGCCATGGAACATCTCTGCTGTTTTCAGAGAAGCTTCAGAGCTTGCTCAGCCACAGGCAGGCACATTCCATAAGTGTGGGGAATTTAACACCTCTGAAGGTGACCCACTACCAGTAGGACTGGAATTGACCCTACCACCTTTTGGGGGGGAACAGTTCTAAAGTGTATTCCATACAGTTCATCAGAGAGTGCCTCACAGGATTAAGCCCCACTTGCTCATAGTAATTGACTCAGCCTGTTCAGGCTGCTGTAATGAATATCAGAGACTGGCTGACTTTTAAACAACAGAAATTTCTTTCTCGCAGATATGGAGACTGCAAGTTCAAGATCAGTTTACCAGTATGGTTGGGTTCTGGACAGGGCCCTCTTTCAGGTTGCAGACTACTGACTTCTCGTAGTGTCCTCACAGGCAGGAAGAGTGAGGGAGCTCCGTGTTGTCTCTTTTCTAAGGGCACTAATCGCATTCACATCCTAAAGGGCCCACTTCCTTGTAATACCATCACAATGGGGGCTGAATTTTAACATCTGAATTTTGGGTGAAACACGAACATTCAGTACATAACAGCAATCCACTTATTAACACATACTTTATTGACATTACTCTGTCTATGTCACACTTCATCTCCTTCACTCTGCCTCCTTGGATCACTTCCCAAATCAAGTATTGCCACCAAAGCTTTTGCCTTAGGTTCTGCTTTCAGGGGAATCCAAACTAAGACATCTAATCACTGCCCCCAACATGCCTCCCAGATGCTTGACAACCACTACCCAAGCATCTCTAGACCCCAGATTTCTTGACTACTGTGCCCTTGCCCCCTTTACCTTCCAAAAGCCATCTGGACTCTGGAAAAAGTAGCCAAAAAGAAAATATCAGTGCAATTGACTTCATACAACATTTAAAGTGCTTTTATAAAATAAGAACACCGTAAACAGGCCGTGGTAACTAAAAGGGGAAGTTGAAGTTGAGCAGATTGTGGGGAGATAAAAAGATTGGTTTGGGACATGCTTGAGTAGAGTTTCCAGTAGACACCGGTTATTGGTTTCTGGAATTCAGCAGACACAGATTCGAAAGGCATCAAACCGTAGGTGATATTCAAAGTCATGGAAATGAATGAGATAACTCAAGGTGAATGTTTAAAGCAAAAAAAAAAAAAGCTAAAGAATCACTGTTTTAAACCTTAACCATGGTGACTCTGAAAGGTGGGGTTTTAGTGGTCGTAGAATAAAAGAACTATTTTTAACTTTAGATACCTTTTTTCAGCTTTACTGAGGTAAAATTAACACATAAAATTGCAAGGTATTTAAAATATACATCATGGCAATTTGATACACGTATACACTATAAAAAGATTTCCCCCATCTAGTTAATTAACACGTTCATCCTCACATATTTATTTTCTGTGCGAGTGAGAACATTTAAGTTCTATTCTCTTAGCAAATCTCAGTTACACAAGACAATACTATCAACTGTAGTGCCGTGTTTTACATTAGATCCTCAGAGTTTATTCACCTTATACCTGAAAGTTTGTACCCTTTACTAACTTCTCCACCCCCAGCCCCTAGCTACCATCATTCTACGCTCTATGAGTTTTTATGAATTTGAATTTTTTTCATACACTTCTTATTTGATGTTTTACACATATTTATCTGTAGTAGTCTCACATGAGAGAGTCAAAGACAGAGTCATGGAGACCCCATGTTGTGCCTGCTGGATGCTCCTCCTGACATCCTCTCAGTAGCTGGACAAGGGGGGCCAACTCCAAACACATGCCCAAGCTCAGTGGCAGGTTTGTTTCACCCTCATGACTTTAACTATGCTGTACTACCCAGCACATTGCATGCCATAGGGTTTGCTCAAAGAGAGCAAAGAGAGTTTATTTGTTCTTTGTAATCACCACCTGACAGTTGCCAAGTCCCCCTGGGCTGTTTCAGAGGGCAGTTCCCCAAGATAGGCATCAGCCTGCCCTCCTGCTAAAGAGTGCCACCTATAAAACTCAGGATGAGACGCCAACTCCACCAAAGGCTTTGTCCCCCTGGAAGAGAGGCCCCACCCCTGGTCATGGTGGGCAGCCAGGGCCAAGACACAGAGGTGGAGGAGATCAGAGAAAAGTGGGAGAGGGCTGCACACAACTCCTCATCCTGCCACAACCAGCACTGGCATGGTCCCTGGCCAAAATATCCCCTCTCTGAGCCACAGTTTCCTCATCTGTGAAATGGAAATAATCACACATACATTTCAGCCTCTTTGAGCAAAATCACATGAGATAATATATTTGAAATTTTTTGTAAATTGTTATGTGCCTAACACACTGACAAAGGATTGTTCTCATTACTCTGTTGTCACCAGGAATAAGCTGCTTTCAAACACAAGGATTTACGAAGTCTCTGAGAGTATGGTCCTGAAGGTTCCCTGTCCATGAATCCCAAACTTCTGTCAACAGTGAACCATCTTCACAATTTTTACCTTTTCATGAGAAGTACTGCTTCTGCCATTTACATACTTAATGTTTTTCTTTAGACCAACAGCCCCCTTTTTCTCAGCAGCATCCTAAGCAAGTTAAAAGCTTGATCTAACGACCTTGCTTCAGAGAAACCTGACACCAGACTTCATTCTGCAGTGAACACCTTCCTCACACCTCTCTTAAAAATGTGCAAAGAAAAAATAAAATTTTATAAAGTCTGCTTTTCCAAATCTACCCATTAAATGGTTACACAAGAAAAAAATAATTTTCTCTTTTTTCTTTTATTTTTATATCTTTATATTTTATATTTTTATATAAGTTGTTTTATATTTTATATTATTTCTTTCATTTTTATATTTTTGCTTTTTATATTTTTATATTTTATCTATATTTATCAGGCCTGCCCCTAGCACTTGCTATGTGGGGCAAGAATAGAATGGAGGCCCACTAATCATGTATGCATATATTTAAAAGTCGAAAATCAAAGTAATAGGCTGCGAAAACTATGCATTTTCTCCTCCAGCCTTGACAAATACATCTTTAAAAGACCTAGATGTATTATTTTGCCTTAAAAAGGAAGGAAATTCTGATGTATGTTAGTTGCCACATGGATGAAACGAGGATATTTTTCTAAGTGAAATAAGCCAGTCACAAAAAGACAAATATAGTATGATTCTGTTTATACGAGCTACCTGGAGTAGTCAAAAGCATAAAAACAGAAAAAAAATTGTGGTTGTCAGGAGCTGGGGTGGAGGAATGGGGAGTTATTGTTTAATGGGTACAAAGTTTCAGTTTTACAAGATGAGCTCTAGAGATAGATGGTGGTGAAGGTTGCACATTATCAATAAACTGTACACTCAGAAATGGTTAAGATGGCAAATTGTGATTTAGGTGTATTTTATTATAATTTTTTGTTTAAATTTAAAAAAAAAAAAAAAAAAAACAGTGACCTGGAAGACCAGGCATAAACTTTTGACTGTGATTTTGTGCCACAAATAATGGTGTAGAAAAGCAAGCCCCCAGCCACTGGCCTCAAATTACTCCCTCTCCATTCCCTGTGCCACCCTTCAGTGTGCAAAAGGTACCCCTGGACTCCCAGTTCAAACAAGATAACATAGAATTGATCTCACTACTCATCTCCACTCAGTTCAACTATAAACCCTAGAAGAAATGCAAGAGACTACCGAAGGAGAACCTTCCAAAGGATGGGTGGTAAGAGGAAGGTGAGCTGGCTAGAAACCCTAGGTCTAGAGGAAAGACACAAGAGCAGAGCGTCTTACATCCCCTACCCAACAGAATAAGGCCATCCAGACCCAACCCTAATGGAGCAACTGAAGGTAGTCCAGATGGTCCCCCAGATTGAATGGGAAGTCACTCCAACACCACCGGGCTGACCCCAGCAGTGGCAGTGGAGACCAATACAAACCCCCCTCTGGAAACAGGAGTCAGGGAAACATTCTCCTCCCCCAATCCCCACCCCAGGCCTGAGAATTCCCTCCCACCCAGAGACACCAGGTGCGAGGCGGCACTGGCAAGGAAGACCCGGCCACGATGAACACCAAGGAATGTCCAAACCTAGATGGTTTCATTGGAAAATTTCATCAAACGTTAAAGAAGAATGTTGTACTATCTCTTGCAGAAAATAAAAAAAAAAGAAGAGTCCTTTCTGGGTATTTTGTTTGTTTGTTGTTTGTTGTTTTTTCTCATTTGTTTGTTTTGGTTTGAGGTTTTTCGGTTTGTCTTGCCTTTATCTGGTTTTGGCATCAAGGTAATACTGACTTCCAAGTTACTGTGTGTGGTGTCTCTGTAGTTTCCTTTCCTTTATTGCTGAGTTTGATGTACCACGGCCTGGTGAACAATTTTCCCACTGAAGAATTTGTTGTTTTCAGCTTTGGGGTATTACAAATAAAGCTGTTATGGACATTCATGCACAAGTTTTTGTGTGAACATAAGTTCTCATTTCTCTGGGATAAGTGCCAAAGAGTACATTTCTGGGTCATGAGGGAAATGCATGTTTCATTTTATAAGAAACTGCCAAACTGTTTCCAGAGTGTCTGTACCAGGTCACATTCCCTCCAGAAACATATGAGTGATTTCTGGCCTTCACATCCTCACCAGCACTTAGAGCACACTATTGATGTACACAACACTTTGGATGAGCCTTATGGGAATTATGCTGTGTAGAAGAGGAAAAAAAGCCAGTCCCAAGAGACTGGAATCCTGAGAGTATGTATACTGTATGATCATATTTATATAACGTTAAAATGACAGAATTATAGTCATGGCGAACAGATTATTGGTTGCCAAGGGTTAGAGAGAGGGAGAAGGGGCGCAAGAGGGAGGTCGGTGTGGTTACAAAAGAGCAATCTCTATTCCCTATCTTGGCTGTGGTGGTGGATATATACATTTACACACGTAATGAAAATGTGCATAAACTAAATACACACAGAGACACACACAAACGTCAACATGAGTAAAAGGGGAAACCTAAGTAAGGTCCATGGATTGCATCAATGTCCACACCCTGGTTGTAACACTGTACTCCATAGTTTTCTAAGATGTTGCCTTTGGGGAAAACTGGGTAAAGAACACCTGAGTCTCTCTGTGTTATGACTTGCTGCATGAGATTCAGCAATTATTTCAAAATTCAAAGTTTAATTTAAAAGAGACTTTCTCAGCCAACATGTTCCAGTGCCATCTGCACCCATCTGTCAATAGCCAGCCCTGGTCCATTTCTCAGATTGAGGGCCACGCACAACAGTGTCCAGTCCACCAACAAAAGAGCCACCCTGGGGAAGAGACCTGCTCAGGATTTAGTTGCAGGCTTGGCGCTGTGTGATTTGGTGGTTCCAGAGCATGGTATAGGTTAAAGATGGGTCCATGTGGTCATGGCCTCTTAACGCCATAGAATTCTCTTCCTATGGGGAAGGACATGGTGCATGGCCCAGGTCTAAGGACATATCGATTATCTCTATAAGGTTTGTATAAAAATCATCGGTCACCCATTTCCTGTCTCCCAATCCCTCCTCTCCAGTGCTAACTGCTCTCCCTTTTTGTGGTAAGCAATATTCTAAGGTGGCCACTGTCGTGGTAATTTTATGTGTCAATTCAACTGAGCCACAGGGTACCCAGATACTTGGTCAAACATTATTCTGTTTCTGTGAGAGTCTTTTTGGATGAGGTTCACATTTAAATTAGACTGAATAAAGCAGATTGCCCTCCTTAATGTAGGTGGGTCTCATCAATCAGATGAAGGCCTAAAGAGAACAAAAAAGCTGACCCTCCTGTGAGTAAGAGCAAACTCCTGCTGCTGACTGCTTTTGAGCTGGAACATCGTTTTCTGCTACAGACTCAAACTGAAACATTGGCCGTTCTTGGGCCTTGAGCCTGCCAACCTTCAGACTTGAACTAGAATCACACCATTAGCCCTCCTGGGTCTCCCGCTTGCCAACTCACCCCACTGCTCTTGTGTTTTGTCAGCCCCCATAATCACATGAGCCGATTCCTTGAAATACATTTCTTTCTTCCTATCTATCTATCATCTATCTATCTATCTATCTATCTATCTTTCTTTCTACCTACCTATTTATCTTGTTGGTTCTGTTTTTCTAGAAAACCCTGACTACTACAACCACTGAAGACACTCGCCCTTATAAAAATGCCCTTTCCTTTGAGTGCGTGTAGAAACTATGAGTATAATATTACTCCCGTGATTGTGCTATATTGTATGTCAAAAGGGAAATTATTCCAGGTGAATATGACCTTACCAGGGGAGCCCTTTGAAAGCAAAGGTTGCAGAAGAAATCAGAGAGATCTGCTCTGGCCAGCCTAGAAGAAAGCAAAGCAGCCACATTGTAAACTGACTGTGGGGGACCAGTTGGCAAGTAACTGAGTGGCTTCTAGGAGCTGAGAGCAGTCCCCAGGTGACAGCTGGCAAGAAAACAAGGACCACGGTCCTACAGCTGCTTAGAAGAGGACCCCAAGTTTCCAATGAGAGAGGAGCCCTGGCCAACATCTTTATTTTAGCCTTGTGAAGCCCTCAGCAGAGAATCCAGTTAAACTAAGCCTAGACCTGCTGTGAAATAATAGTTGAGTGTGGTTGTTGTTGTTGTTGTGTGGTTTAGTTTGACTTTTTTCACTAAGTTTTATTTCACATATACAAGGTCATAATTTTTAGCTATTCCTCCCCATGCCAAAGACTATAGACCTGTCATATTTGGTTACTGCTCAAGTTAAAGGGGCCCAGAACATTTTCAAAGGGCTTTAATGAGCACCCCTCCCTCCATTCTTTAAAGAGAAATGAGGTTCTGTAAAGGGAAGTGTACTACTCCACATTTTGGCATGGAACCAAATGGAAACACAGAATGGAATAGCCAAAAAAATGAAGAAGGAGAAGAGGGAGGAGGGAGGGAAGAAGAGAGAAAGAGAGGGGGAAAGGAGGAGAATAAAAACTAGGTTATAACTCTACCTCATGGCATGTTCTCTTCCTCAGGTTAGTGGGCTGCTACGCACACAACCTACAATAATGCCATACAATTAGATTATATGGGCTTTTTTTTATTGAGGTGAAATTCACATAAAATTAACCACTTTAAAGCGAACAATTCAGTGGCGTTTAGTACGTTCACAATATTGTCCAACCACAGCCTCTATCTAGTTCTAAAATATTTTCATCTCCCAAACGAGAACCCCATATCCATTAAGCAGTCACTCCCCACTACCCCTCCCCCCAACCCTTAGCAACCATCTGTCAGCTTTCTGTCCTCTGGTTTTCCCTATTCTGGATATTTCACATGAAAAAGAGTCATACAGTATGTGACCTTTTGTGTCTGGCTTCCAAGGTTCATCCATGCTGTAGCATGTGTCAGTGCTTCACTCCGTTTTAGGGCTGGGCAATATGACATTGTATGCATGTCCTGTGATTTGTTTGCCCATCATCCACTGGTGCACATTTGGGTTGTTTTCCCTTCTGCCGTTGTGAATGATGTTGCCATGAATGTGGCATACATATACTTGTCTGAGGACTTATTTTCAATTTATTTTTAATACAGTCCTGGGAGTAGAATTACAGGGCCATATGGTAATTTTATGTGTAACTTTTTAAGGAGCCACACCAAACTGTTTTCCGTGGATGCTGTTTCATGCTGCTATTTGTGGTAATCTATTATGCAGAATTAAAAAACAAGTTCATTAAGCAGTCGGCTAGCTCAGTTGGTTAGAGTGTGGTGCTAATAAAAAACAAGTACATCTTTCTTTCACCTGATTTTTAAAAGAATTTTACATTCATGTCTCCAAAAAACATTCACAATTATTAATCACTGCTTCTTTATATATTTTGAAAATATTGTGGCAACTGTCCAGTGACTTCTCACCACAGAAAATGAGGGTTAATTTCTTTAGATTTCCAAGTACAGCCTACTCAGTTTTATGCTCCCTGTTGATTACGGTACAATTTTGGTTAGATTATGATGTGGTGCTTACATTATTAAAACGTCCATGTAGGTCAACCATGCTTAATTTTCCTTTCCCTCATGACATTTTCTTTTCCCTAGAATTCGTGATTTCAAATCGAAGCTTTACATTTGCTTTATTTTCTAGAGACTTATTATATTTCAGAAACCAAACACTTCGCCAGTTGTTGAGATAGCCTCTCAGAACTTTCAGGCACGCTAGATATTCCGTCAATTTTAACTGCCGAAGAAGTTTCTGTCAGAGCCTCCTCACTTGCCATACTCTGAACTGATCGTTCCTCATGCCCAATGCCCAGCTGGCCTCCTGAGGTTTTCCTTCTGGATCATCCTGGAACTTGTCTCTCTTCTATGTTGGAGCTCTTGTTTTCTTCCATCGCATATATTTTTTCCTTACCTGGCTTACTCCCTTTTTTATGTTGCAGGATATTTCCAAAAAAAGTTCCCTGTAGGGAAACAAAGGTCTTTATTTTACCCTTGTATTTGGCTTATAGATTGGCTGGGTAGAAAATCCTAAACTAGAAATTATTTTCCCTCAGAAATTTCTGCGTTCTACTGTTACTATGGTTTTAGCACACAATTACTAGATTTTAAGACTTTGTTTCAAACAAAAATATGTACATGAATGTTCAGATCAGCAACATTCATAATAATCAAAAAGTGGAAACAACCCAACGTTCATCAAAAGATGAGCAGATAAACAAAACATGGCACATTCATACAACAGAATATTAGTTGGCCATGAAAAAGGAATAAAGTACTGATACATGCAACACGACAGAAATGTGGAACAAGATAGTGGTGATGGTTGCACAACACTGTAAATGTGCTAAATACCACCAAACTGTACTCTTTAAAATGGTGAAAATGATAAAACGTATGCTATATGAATTCTACCTCAATTTTTAAAAAAAGCTTTGAGACATTTGCCAAAGTTTGGGATGTGACATTCTAGAGTTATTGTTGAAAAAAGTTGAAGCCACTTCTATCCCCAATTCTTTATATGTGACATATTGCTTTCCTTTGAAAATGTATAGAAATTTCTCTTTGTCTCTAGTATTCTGTAATTTCACAAGACTTACTGAATGTTCATGTTCATCCATTACCCACTCTACTTGGCATTCAGTAAGTCTTTTCTACCTGAAAAGTCATATTCTGATTTTTTTTTACTATTTCCTTTATAATTTATCTCTGGATCTATCTTTCTATCTATGTCTCTCTTTCGGAAACTTCTATTGCTCAGATATTGGACCTTAAGGACTGGCCCTCTAGTTTTCTTATCTTTTCTCTTTCATGCATTGCTCCTTGCTTTTACTTTTACACTAGATGCTGAGCAACAGTTTCAACTTTATTTTCCAAGATTCATATTCAAAATTTTCTTTTCTGCTATTATAGTTTTAGTTTTCTAGCATTTCGCTTGTTTTTGTTTTTTTGAATGTCTCTTTTTTTAATATCATACCCTGTGTTTATTTCATAGTTGTAATATCTTTTCGCAGTTCTGAAGATATCAAGAATAGTTTATTTTCCTGAAACGTCTCTCCTCAAATAGGCTGTTTCCTCCAAGGTTCTTGCTTTAGTATGTTTAAGTTTTCCCTCTTTCTTTCATGTTAGAGATTTTCTTCAGATGCCTGGTAACACTTGTCTGTTTATATTAAAGAGTGGGGACTAAACTACTGATTGGAAGCTCCAAGAGCATAGAGGAGGCTTATGTCATGGTGGGTGACAACTTGGAGCTATTTTTCTGGGGAAAATCCAAGTCAGTATCTTTAGTGCTCTCATTTCGAGCTGGTCAGACTCCTGAGAAGTGTTTCCACCTGGCTACCAGCATCATCCATGGGAAGTGTGAGGAAAAGGTGGAGCTGAAGTGGGCCAGCATCTCAACAGCATCTCCATTATGTAAACATCTTCTCAAGACCCCTATTTTCAATGGGGTACCCCCACCCTCAACCATGCATGCTGAGCTTTAGCCTTTGTTATATTCTATCCAAAGAACAAAGCTTTAGGTTGTGTTGGGCTGGGGAAAAGGAAGTCACTCAGCTCACAGAGTGGGGAAAGGGACCTGGGAATGACTCCTTCATAAACAGACTTTCAACAAAGTCTTATTACTGTAAGCTCCTGTACCCAAGCTCCAGTTATGGAGGTGAATGGTGCCGTCAGTCCTGGAGCTTTCGGGGGGACTCTGCAATGACTATTGAGTTGGTTCTCACAATTGCCTGGTTTTCTCTATTGCCAGGTTAGGAATAGTGTTTTTCATATCTGCTCATTATTTGCCACTTTTTCTTCTCCCTGGGAATGTCTATTGGAATATCCTCAAACTCACTGATTCTATTCTCAGCCATGTCCAGTCTACTAATGAGCCCATCAAAGGCATTCTTCCGTGTTTTTGCTTTTTCGTATGCTTTTCAGTTTTTCACTGAAAGCGAGACAGGGTAAAATGAACTCCAGCAAACAGGCCCTTAGTGATGTGGTGGTAAGGCAGAGGGGGAGAAAAAGCATTCTACAATCCTACGATTAGGTCTCAGTCTTTTAGAAGCACTGAAACCCTTGGCTTCAATGAGTGCAGAATCCCAAAGCAACATAATTTTCAGGAATTACAGCTGAAAATCATTCAAAAACTCTATCCCCATTACAGAATGAGTGAACCAATATGAACAAAAAGGAAGATCAGTTGCTATTATTGGGGAGAAGAAAATTTTCCTTTTATCCTTCTAGGTTCTTCTGGCTGGTTTAAGAATTGAAATGACATGAGACAGATTTCACAGGAGAAAATCAATTTAATTTCATACAAATGGAAGTCTCAGAGATATCAGACCTAAAGAAACGACAAAAGCAGGCAGCTTTTATACTTTTTAGACAAAGAAACAATAAATTTGTGAAGAACTGACAAAACAAAGAAACTTAGGCTTGGGTACTAATTAGCAAAGAAACTAAGCAGAATTTCTTTACACAGATTTCTCAGCCCTGAATTTCCTACTTCTGGTGATAAAGATGTCTCTTTACCTCCTATTACATAGAGGGTATCTTTTGCATGGGAGACTTTTTTCCTGCTTTTAAGAAAACAGAAAAGAGGGTCAGAGGGTCCTTCTTGCACCAGCTATTTCTCAAGTAACTTTAATTAAAATAATTAATATGCCAAAGTGTCACATTTTGGGGCGGCAAATTTTGCTCCCCTGCAATATCTAGACATGGATAAAAAAAAAGTGCCACAACCTCTGATGTCCCTATAGGCTCCACAGTCATCCTTTAGTGGGCACGAACTATTTGTTAAATGAATTTTGGAAAGAGTGAATAAATAAAGAATGTATGAGTAATGAGTATATTGTGAGTACACAAAGCAAGAACACAGGAAGCTCAGAATGCTTTACAGCCTCATGGCAACTTCTAGGTACTGATGACGTTTGATAGATGAGTAGGTGAGTGAACAGAGCAACACCTGGACACTGGTAGTGGGATGAGGCCACCTCTAACCTGCTGGCTTGCCCCTCAGCTTCTGGCATACAGACAGTGGGCAATAACAAAATTCGCTGATGATGGCAGAAGAACAAATTGCCTTCTGGCTTGGCAAGCACCTCCATGCCAAATGTTGAACTTTGACTGTCTATGTCACTGTGGTTATTATTTTTGAGTATGGGGTGATGTAGACATGAGTTAGGCCTTGATAGTCTTTTATTAGTTTCCCTATGACTTAGCCTAGGGCTGGAAAAGGAGTAGCATCGTCCATTTTACGGCTTGGTTGATGGAGGCCCAGAGAGGGAAAGGGAGGGCCTGCCACCAAACCAGTCCAGGTCTAGCTCTGGTGGGTCTTTCTGACTCACTGTCCTATGAAGATGATTTCCCAAGACAATATAGGTGGTGACTCCCAGCTTGAGCACACAGGAATCATATGTCCAGCTGGCTGCTCAGACCCTGAGATTCACCTACAGGCAGCACCAGAGTGCTCTGTGGGCTGCCCCTACTCCTGAAATTTTCTGGCCCATGGCTTCATCTTGACTTGAGGCCACAACCTCAGGCCTCCTCTTCTGTGATTTCAGCTTATGATTTTCTCTTGAGGAACAGAACTAGAATCCTGAAGGAGAAGCACATTCTAAACCAGCAGTTCACAAACATTTTGATATCAGGACCTCTTTACACTCTTAAAAATTATTGAGAATCCCATGGCTTATATGGATTATATCTATGAAAATTTACCAATTTGGAAATTAGCACTGAGAAAAATTGCAAAATATTTATTTATTATCTCATTGAAAAACTAATAAATCTATTGCATCTTAATACAAATAACATGTTTATGAAAAATAACTGTATTTTCCAAAATAAAAAGTAAGAGTGACACTGTTTTACTTTTTTTTGCAATTGTCATTAATTATACGGAAAGTTTAATAGAAAAATACCTGCTTTGCATTCAATTTTTTGCAATATCGTGTATTATATAGAGTCTAGAAAACCTCACTCTACACTCACAAGAGAATGAGTGAAATAGTTCAAACAACACCTTAATAGTATTTTGAAAATAGTTTTGACCCCACAGTTTCCCTAAGAGTCTTAAGGACCCAAGACTCCCTTTGAGAACAGCTGCCCTGGACAGAGCTTTCCAAACTCCAGTGTGCTTCGGAGTCACCCGAGGAACTGTTAAAATGAAGATTCTGGTTCAGGGCATCTGGGGTAGGGCCCAGGAGTTTACATTTCTAACCAGCTCTCGGGTGAGCTGTTGCTGCCAGTCTGCAGACCACACACTCATGGATTCGCAGCTCTGCACCTGACTGCCAGATAGATGCCTTGAGTCCTGAAAAAGTCACAAAGCCCTCCCAACCTCTATAATTAAGACAAGAGTAAATTTGAAATTAAATAAACCCAAAAAAATTCTTATTTTTTCCAAGGTGATCATTTTGAATTTTTACTTTATTAAAATTACTTTTTTAAAGTTGTTTTTGGTGCTGACACTTTGGTGGGTTTAATCATGTGAATAATCTATTAAAACTTAAAGGGCAGGCGCTCTGCCCAGGCCTGTGCTGCTTTGTCCTTTGGAGAAAGCCCCTCCTTCATCCTCCACTGCTCACTTGGAGGCCTCTATTTTTTCATATTCCTCCTTCCGATAGGACAGGGCACTTTAGCACTAACTCTTCTCCACCAGATCTAGGGCTTGTGCTGGGGAACAGGTGAGAGGACAGAGGTCTGAAGCCCTCAGGATATCTTCAGTCAAGGAGCCTGAAATGGAAAGTACACAAAAATTCCTGCAAGAATAGCAGTCCATTTTTTTATAAAGACAAAAGACAAAAAAAAAACTGGAAATAACCTAAATCTCCATTGATTTGGGATGTGTTGGCTAAATTATGTGAATTCACACAAGAGATGCTGCCAGTGATGATTGTGGCACATCTATATTCTGTGATTTGAAAGGGAGCATAATATAAGCACAATATGTGGTTAAGCAAAAAGGTCAGATTACAAATCCTCTTCTCCATGTGATAGGATTATGTAAACTGATTTACTTAGGCACATGGGTTTTCTTCTTTCTCTGTGTTGGTAAGATTTTCTACATGAGTTATTATCTTACCAGAAAAATAATTAAACTATTTTTGAAGCATTTTGTTTATTCCACAGGGATGGATTTTAATTTGTGAAGCACCCACTGTATGCCAGGCATCGGTCCAGGTGACTCTGGAGTATCCTGAGTTGCCCATCTTTGCGTTTTGTCTGCCATCTCTAGCCTGATCGTTTAGAATCAGAGAACGTTGGGACTGCTACGACTTAGCCCGCATCCTCATTTCGTGGGTGAGGGCTCTGAGGAGCAGTGAAGGTAACTGACTTGCAGAAGATCACACAGCCAGTTTGGCCCGAAGATAACAGAAGCCAGTCTCCTGGCTCTCATTCCAGCCTCTACAGCCAGCCTGCACTTCTCTCCCCTAAATCTGAGTGTGAACTGTTGTTTGGATTGTTGTGGTGGGGGCTGCTTTTGAATGATCCATCTTCTGGGAGCCCCAGTCCAGGCAAACCTGAGATGAAAGATGAAAGTTCCCTGAATAAGCTGTCATTAGTGGGGAGGAGCCTGACCCTGCACAGGCAGAAAAGCAGCTTTAGTAGGGCCCAGGTCTGTCCATTAAAGAGATTTGCCCTGCATTGAACTGGCAAGCAGAATCCTTTTGCCACTTTCTATAAAAAATCCAACCACATCAAACACTTTGGGGTTTTTATACACTTTCCTGGATGCTCTTGTGTTCACAGGGACAATGGCACACAGCACACAGACCAGTCAGCCTTCCTCCCCCATCTCAAGGAGCCTACCCCCTCCTACTTCCCCTTTCCTGGCTTGCTCAACCCCACCCAGCCTCTGATGTCCCAAGTTGTCCCCTCAAGGCCTTTTCCAATAAAGAGTAACTTCCTTCCCAATTCCCATTAAAATAAAATTCTCTCTATTTAATCCTCATAAGCTTTGAAGTCGAGAGTTTTTGAACATTGGAATCTTAGACGTTGAAGTAGAATGGCTCTTAAGAACACTTTAGTCCAGTTCCTCTGGTCTACAAATGGAGAAGCCGGGGTTCTGACGGGGGAGGGGTCTTGCCCAAGATCACAGGGTACCTGTGGCTGCCAGGTCTCTAGATTCCAGGCTGGAGTTCATCACAAAGACAGAATAGATTAGCTTTGTCTTTGAATCTGAGAACCGCTCCCCTCTTTTTGTTTTTCACCTCCTCCCAAGAGCCTAGGTTGACATCACTCCAGGGAGCTGGGTTGTTACAGGGAGGCCCTGAAAGAAGTCCAAGGAACAAAAGACCCTTCAAGAAATCAGCCTGAGGGTATTCTCCCAATATCCAAGGTAGATTTAACCCAGGCAGGTGAACAAGTTCAGGAAAGGTCCAGCTCCCAAAGTACAGGTGCTTGCGAGAGAGGAGGGACAGGCAAGTCAGGCTTCCTAAGAATCCAGGCCTTGTCCATGAGGTATTCCAATTACCCCTTTCATGCTAATAAAAGAGGAGTCACTGTCTTCATTTTACTGAAGATCTGGGAGGACCACAGACCTAGCTGGTGTCACCGGTAACCAGGGCCAGGAGCAGATTTTCAAACCAAGGCCTAGAGTTTGTTCTCCGAAACTCAGCACTCCTCCATGAAGGCTTAACCTGCTAGTGGGTGTGTGGCAGGATGTGGCATGGTGGGACATGTCCCTGGGAGAGAGACAGAAGAGAGAAGAACTACAGTCCCTGGAACTTTCTCATCTCATCCATCAAAGGAAAAGACAGCCCCAGACTGACTGCTATGAGATCCGGGTCCTTTAGGGTTCCCTCTGAACCTCCATTTTCTCATCTGAGGGTTATTGTAAAAAGTGAGAATGGCCAACCATAACCTAGTTCCCTCTTACTTTTCTCTCTTTCCTCCTCTGCTCTTTGTCGGGCTTGTGATCTTTCTTGGCCTCAGTTTCTCCTACAGAGAATTTGAAAGGCCTCCTGACTGAAGCCACTCCCACACTGGCTACCTTCAAGGTGTAAACCAAGGCAATTACTGGGTGACTAGGTATCTCATAGGTGTCACTGCCAGAGTGAAAAGGGCCACGCCTCCTCTTGAATTCTGACTCTCCAAGGTGTGTTCGTTCCTAGATCTGCCTTGTTAACGTGGCTCAGGCCGGCTATTCTGACACACCATCCTGACAGTCCAGTCCACACACCGCCGTGCAGAAGAAGCAAGGAGTCAGGCCGGTCCTGGCATGGCAGGTGAGTGGGCAGGGCCTGGGAGCCTTGGGGCACAAGGGCCCTGAGAGGATCTTCAGAAAAGGGGAAAACCTTTGATCATTGATTCTTAGGATTGTAGAGCTGCACAGTCGCTGAGCTGTTCTCTTGTGTTCACGAGAACATGGAGGCCCAGAAAGGGAAAGAGCTGGCCCCAGACCTCCCAGCAAGTCCATGGTAGAGCCCTTCCTGGGTTGGGGCCATCCCTCCTCTGACCCAGGCCTTGCTGGACCAGAGGAAGGGGAGAGCAGAAAAGGAAGGGTAGAAGAACCAAAATCTCACAAACCATGTACATTATGTGAATCCAGAAACATATCTGGGCAGACTTTGGGCTTGTGAGCTGGGTAGAGAGGAGAGAGGGGCCTCCTAAGCCTTATCCTCTTCTAATTTCCACCCCAAAGACTCGGGGGCAAGAGCAGCTCTGTCTGAGATGAAAAGAGCAAGTGAATTTGCCTGGGGTGCCTTCATTTTCTTACCTGTAAATTGGGGAATATATATAAATCATCTCACAGGCCTGATGTGAGGAATTGATGAGACCAAGTTTGTCAGACTCCCTGCAATAGCTCATGTGGGGCCTTGTAGACAGCACACTCAGAAAATGTGCCTCCCTGTGGCCCCAATATCGTGAGAAACAAATACCCCTCCCACCATGGAAACTTGTCCCTTAGTTAACAATTGGACATTTTATACCTACTTTGTGCTAGGAGCTGGGGTCCAGTGATAAGCATGTCAGCAGAAGCAGGGGTCCTACTCTCACAAGTCTTTAAAGGATGTCTCTAATTCTGTGCCTCCCATCTTCAGTTGTTCAGCATTATGTGACAATTATGAGTCAACCCTTGTTTATTTTTTGACAGGCAAGTTTATAATTTCCTTGTTATATTTGAACTTCCTCTTCTTACTCTCCCTTGGCAGACATTCCTGGCATCCTAGTTCTTGGGATGGGTCTGCTCCCTGAGGATCAGGCCTTGCAACCACAGCTCACTCCCCAAACTGCTGTTTTGAGAGCTAAAGTTGCTGTTAGCCCTGGCTTTGCTTCTTTCAGGATCTTCTTTTTAGGGTTCACCTGGAAGTCTTCTTCTCTAAGTATGTGATGTACTATCAGCCTTAAACTTGACTAAGTTTAATTGCTAAGAAAGGGTATTTTTAGGAGAAAAGTCAGTGATTAGGGTTCCAGTGTTAGGTCTGTTACTAACTTGTTGGGTGACCATTCCTCTCTCTAAACCTCGATTTCTCATCTGTCAAACATCAGGTTTAGATCCATCGTACCTAGTGTAGACACTGACTATTAGTTGAATTAAATTACCCAGTCTTCTGGATCTTCTTGGTTTCTTGGGGACGTGCTTCTCAGAGCAGTAGGCCAAGCATACGATGCAATCTGTGCATGAATGGGGGAGACATAAGATCCTGGATGGAAGTGTGTGGCCTGCATGCTGCTCCCTCTCTCATCCTCCTTACACTGTCAGTGGCAGACACCACAAGTTAACCCCTGAGCTCTTCCCTACAGAGCCTGGTTGCAGCCCTGGATTTCTTCTCAACAGAGTTCAAGTAGTCCCTACCAGTTGATCAATGTTAGCAAATGAAATGAGACCCTTCTGCTATTGTTGAATTATAATAATGTTATGGCTCAAAAATTCTAAGAATTCAGGCAAATACTCTGTGTAAGGTTGGCTCTGGCTGGGACATTGGGTTGGAGCTGATGGCCACTCCCCACTGGTGAAAGAGTGACCAGCAGTGCCCTACAGGACCAGGAAAGAAAGGGAGCTTGGGCAGTGGCCCCAGGCACCTCCCCGATTAATCATTTGGCTATGGAGATCAGGTGCCTATGATGCATATTAAGGATAGGGTCATAATGGGGCCCATTAAAAAACAATTATGTTGAGTCCAGAGTCTAGAAGATGATGCTGACTTCAGCAGAACTGCCTAAGTTCAGTCCCACTGGGTGCCATTCCTGGGCTGGGACAGAAATCTGGGGAGGAGAGCATCATCACCTCTTGGGTATCACCCAAGAGCAGGAAGAGGAACAGCTTGGGCTGGGGGTGGGAGGCAATCTTCTGCACATAGACCGTTTCCTCCAGCTAGGATTCTTTCTTAGGCTGCTCTTTAGGGACAGCTGGTAAGCAAGTGAGCTGGAAAGAGGATAAGGTTGACGAAGTAGGGAGTAGGCAAGGTCAAACTGCAAGTGACCTTGAATACCGACATAATAGTTGTGAGTTTGATGGCTCATAGGTAGTGGAACTGACACCCTGTCGTGCAATTGGAAAAGTCCCTTCCCTTGACTGAGCCTCAGTTTCTCCACAGTAATGTAACAGAATGGATTGAATTGGCTGAGCTGAAAATGCTCCAAGGTTGTTGGGGCCGATCAGTAATTTAAGCAAGAGGTGAAGAGGAAAGAATAAAAAGAAAAACAATGTATGTAGGAATTGGGAGGGGAGAACCAAAGTGGTAGGGTGATTTGGGTGAGGAAGAGGGAACAATACCAAAACCCAATCTACTGACCCCGTGACTGTGGATCCAGCATTGTGCCAAGTGTCTTGTAAGAAGGGAGCCCATTCACCCAGCTTGAAGCTTGTTGTCCTACGGTGTCAACTGATGGCTTCTCCTTTCACTCTCAGAATTTCCAGATTTAGGTGATACATTTTCTTATGCTTGTACTTATAATTATTACTTCATCCTCCCCTAAACTCTGTGAGGAAGGTATTATTATTGCCATTTTTCAGGGAATAAAATCTGAACCTCAGAGAGATACACTAATTTATTCAGAGCCACACAGTCAATAAGTGGAAGATTCAGAATAGCATTGATTGACAGAACATTGAAATGGCAGCCAGGAGTTCTTGTTCAAATACTGACAATAATAATATGATTAATAACATACACAGTTTCTGAGTACTTAATAGGTGGCAGTACTGTTCTAAGTACTCTACGAATTATTTCACTTACTTCTCACAACGAAAGGCAGATACTGCTATCATCACCCCATTTTCATCAGGAGACTGAGGTTCAGAGGGGTTCGGCCATGTGCCTCAGACCACACAGCCAACAAGAGGCAAAGCTGCATTTGAACTCAAGTGTGTACCTCTAATATCGGGTTCCCAGTCACTATGCTCAGTGGAAAGAAAGGTCAAAAGAGGAAGGTGGGAGAGAGATCAAAAGGGTGGCAGCAGAGCTGGAGAAACTAAGAAGCTCTGAGGTGACCGGGTAAGTGGAGAGAATGCTCTTACCACATCCCTCTCTCTCTGTCTTGTGGAAACAGCCTCAGGCCTGGGGTCCATGGGCCTTGAACTCAGGGCTGGGAGCTCACCTCACATGTCCCCAGTGTGGCAGCCCCAGGATCGACAACATGTCATTCATTCTGTCCTCAAAGTTCCTTGGGTGCATATTCATAGAGAGTACTTAGAACAGTACTGGCACATATTAGAGACTCAGTAAATATGTGTGTAATTAATCACATTATTATCATCAATATTTTCACAAAGACTCCTGGCTGCCATTCCAGGGCTTTCTCTCTAGTGCTCTGTCAACCAGAAGGGTCCCAGATGGGATATTGCTTCTTCCATCTCTTCCCTGATACCAACCAAGGTGCTGAGTGACAACGCTTGTGTTAGCACACTCTGGAGAGAAAAAAAATGTGTGTGGAGGGCCGGAGAGGAGTATTGGAGATATCAGAGGTGCTTGATTCAGTAAACCACAGACTATCAAACCCTAAGAGTCCTTCTGGGTCATTTCATAGGAAAATTGAGGCCCAGAGAGAGGAAGTAACTTAGCCCATTTGTCACAAGAAACCAGCAGCAGTTCAGCCTGCTTGGATCAGAGGCCACAGACTCTGCCTACCTCCAGGACCCATTACTTCAGGAGGAAGGAAGTCAGAAAGAAAGGGCATTTTGGAATGTGACAGCTTGAAGGAGAGGGATTATGGGTGGCTGAGGAGGCTAGGGTGAGGGCATGGGGAGGCTGATCCTCAAGGGAGCACCGGGAAGCTGGTGGGCATCAGCTCCCCTTTTCACACCCTTGTACCAACCAAGGGACAGGGAGGGACATTCATTTATTCATTCATTCTTCCAAACGATGTTCATTGAACATCTACTATGTCCTGGCCCTGAGCGAGGTTCTAAAAACCTAGAGAATGAGACCCAGGCCTCAACTACAGGGAGCTCACAGTCCAGTGAAGGAGAGAGACAAATAAGCAAACCATCATAATCTGGATTCCTTGATGATCAGTTGGAGACAATTAGTCTCAGAGGGTAGAATTCAAGCTAAGCACATAGAAGCAGTGATACTTGGTTTATTTTGATAGGAGATCTGAAAACCGTCCCATGTGCACATCTATCTCCTGACCTGGTCTGCCCTATATGTCGGCTCGCCTCCCCAGTGCCCATCATTCCCCATGAGGGCTGGGGAGGACACTGGCTAGGGTAGAATTGGCTGAATCACCAGAGAGTTGCTTTCCCCCAGCAGGATCCTAGACTGAATATCAGCCCACAAATGCCAGGTTATGGGAATGTGATGCTGACGAGTACAGAAGACTTAGATCACCAAAGGAGCAGCTTTGCAGACAGGTCACTCAGGGACCAAAGCAGTGACCTCCTGGTATAGGGCAGATGTAGTGTTGATGAGGGTGGCAGGTGGGGATTTCCTGGTAATAGCTCTTCAAAATCATCAAAGGGAAAACGGAACAGGTGTGTTCTATGAGGGTGACAAAGGAGGAGAGTGGGGACAGTGGGCACAAGAGAAGCAAGAAAAAAAGACTTGGGTTCAGCAGAAGAAAGAACTTTTAAATACCTGGGCAGTGGAAAAGTTACCTCTCACAGGTGTGCAAGCTGGAACTTGATCAAGTATCCACCGAGAACTTGACCCTAGGCAGGAAGTTGTGAGAGAGATGGTCTCAGAGATTCAGGGATAATGATGATAATGGCATTTCTGACTCATCCCACACCTATTACCCTCCTGTAATGAGGCTTCAGATATTCAGAGGGTGGTGGGGGCTGGTTTCATCTGTGACAGGGAAAAGGAAAGCCAAGTTGGAGTTCTCGGGCCTTGAACCTATGCCCATGGTCCAGGAACCCTCCTCACCTCCTAAACCCTCCAGGGGGCTTGCCAGGGCTGAGATAATTACCACCCAACAACCTCATCCCCAGCTCCTGACTCATTCCCTTAAAAAAAAAATTGCATCCTGTTCTGGCCTTTCCCCACATAAGTCATGGCTTGACCTCACAGGCTACAGCTCCAATGTACTCTTAGGCAAAAAGTCTCTTTCTTCACATATCTGGGTCTTAGTTTCTGTCAGTAAAATGGAGACCTGGGCTTCTAATGGTCCTTCAAGCTCTGCTATTATTAATTAGCCAATCCTCTTTATAAGGTAAGTGGGGTTTCTGCCTGAACAGAGGCCACCTGAGCTCAAAGTTCTGGGACTTGAGAGGTCTGTTCCTGCCCAAAAACCACTGGGGCTAATTCAGATGGAAGGCTTCGGCTATACTTTCAAATGTGAGAATTGTCAAGACAATGGGCAAGTCTCCTGACACTTGTTCCAGCTTCTACCACACATGGTCACTGTTGAACGCTGGCCCTGCAATGTACCTTTTCACCCATCACAGTGGTGACTGTAGAACATCCCACAGTTAGGATACATGTGTCAACTGTAGAAGTTCCTACTCATATGTTCAGTCATTATCCCCAAACCATTATGCCAGATTAGGGCTTCCAGCCTAGACCAAGCTAGAACTAGCCTTTTCCATAAATCTCAGGCCTGAGTATTGAGACTAGGACCAGCCCAGTTCATTACAAGTGGAGACCAGTTAGAAAGCTGTCGCTGCATAGATGAGAGAGATGTCAGTAGCTTGACCTAGAATAGCAGTGGAGATGGAGACTTGGGATGGATTTGAGGAAGTTTTTGGAAGTGGTGTCGTGTAGACTTGATGATGAGTTAGATAAGAGATGTGAGAGCAAAGAGGCATCAAAGAAGATTCCTTAGTTTGGGCCTGACCCCCAGGACAGATTGAATGCCATCTGCCAAGATGCGGAGGGCAAGGTTTGGGGATGGCAGAGGTGAAGAAATTGAGAGTTATGCTCTGGGCATGTGAAGTTGGATTTGCCTAGAAGACCACCAAATGGAGATTTCATGTAGATTGTTGAATACGTTGTTTGGATTTCAAAAGAGAAGTCAGAGTGGAGCTGCAAACTTGAGTCATAGCTGCAGCAGACCTCAGCCAAGACCATTTTATCTAAGTCTTCCAGTAACATTGAATCTCAAAAGGCAAGAGTTTCTTTTCATCCTGAGATGCGCCTTATGTAAAAATACCCACCGCTTCCCCAGTTTCATGCACCAAGCAGGGCTTGGAGGAGCCATCTTTGCCAAGCCACAAAGGTCCTGTTACTTCTTACTCCAGAGAGGGGGTGCCTGATGTCCACAGGCATACGTAAGCAAAGGAAGTCCAAATAAAATCTGCTCGAAGCTGACTTTCTCATGTCACCCCTTGATGTAGGAGAAGTCTGCATAAGTTCTGAAATTTTCCCTCACTGCAGCGCAGAAAAAATTACCCCAAGACACTAACTTAAAACAATATTGTTATTATTATTATTTATTATCATTACTCATAGTTCTGATGCTGGACTTGGCTCATCCAGACAGTTCCCACCCAGAATCTCCCTCTCACTGCAGCCTGACTACGGCTGGGGCAGAATCATCGCAAAGCCTTCTTCTTTCCCATGTCTGTTGCTCAGCCTCCTCAGACATCTCTACCCTGGTCTTTCCTCATGGCCTCTCCAGCATGGTGGTTGTTGCACTTTATCAGGTAGATAGATGATTGACTGATGATAGTAGATGGATGATGATGATGATGATAGATAGATAGATAGATAGATAGATAGATAGATAGATAGATAGATAGATGGATAGATAGATAATTCAGGGCTCCAAACGTGCTTGTCTTGAAAGAAATTGCCGAGCAGAAGCTATATTTTGTTTATATCTTAGTATCGGAAGGCATCTGGCATTCACATTCTGACACATATATTGGTCAAAACAGTGTCAAGCTCCCACCCAGAATCAAAAAAAGAGGACATAGGCCCCATCTTTCAGTGGGAGAAGTTTCAAGCACATTATAAGAAAGGCATGTAGGATAGAATCAATCCATCTATCATCCATGTAAATTAACTAAGCCATCTTTGAAAAATACAGTGTTCTACATTCACACTGTGTATTCGTCAGGGTTCTTCAGAGATGTGTGTGTGTGTGTGTGTGTGTGTGTGTGTGTGTGTGTGTGTGTGTGTGTCTGTGTGTGGAGAGAGAAAAAGAGAGAGAGAGAGAGAGAGAGAGAGAGAGAGAGAGAGAAATCATGTAGTTATAAAGCTGGCAAGTTCGAAATCTGCAGGGTAGGCTGACAGGCTAGAGATTCAAGGAAAAGTTTCAGTTCTGTGCAGTCTGCTGGCAGAATCCCTTTTTGCTCAGGGGTGGTCCGTCTGATCTATTAAGGCCTTCAACCGATTGGATGAGGCCCACACACATTATGAAAAGTAATCTTCTTTATTTAAATTCCACCAATTTAAATGTTAACCTCATCCAAAACACATCTTCACAGTAACATCCCGAATAATTTTGGCCAAATATCCGAACAACCAAGTTGGTACATAAAATTGATCATCACACCAGGTAAGAAACGAAATGGACATTTAAAGAGCACCTGCTATGTACTAAATGCTTTTCAGATATCCTCTTATTAAATCTCATTATTAAAGCTGATGAAAGCCGTTATTATACCCATTTCATGGATGAGAGAGGTTAAGCCATGCTGAAGGCAAGTGGCATGTCCAGGATTCTGACCCAGGTCTGAGTGACTCTAAGATTTTCTACTCTTGGATCCAGGAATGAGAAAATGAGAGAGGGGAGCAGGATGAGTGACTGACAGATGGGAAAACTGCGCAGCTTCCCAGTGGCGATCTCAAGAACCAGGTTGAAGAGTTGAGACTCTTCTTTGGGGGAGAAGAAGCACCCCCAAGGAATCATGAAAGCCAACTCTACTCCCCAAGGTTAGAGTGACTATACCCCCACTGTAAACAGTTGACTGTGGCTGGTTTGCAATTGTTAAATGCTGATGAAGAATAATCCTAGGACCAGTTTCATTTCAGCTGTGGTGGAAGGATGGGAAAAAATAGCTGCAGGGCCTTCGTCAGAGCTCCCAGGCTGCACAGAAGATGTGGCCTTGGCTTTGGCCATGAGAGGAGGCAGAGGCAAGCAGGAAAGGAAGAAGAAGCCTATGGTATAAGAGAGCAGGTCCCAGAGTGAGAGGAAATGACACTTGCTGAGTGCCTGCTATACGCCAGATTCCACTACACTGGATTTCGTACAGAGGCAGTTTTCTTGGTTGAATCTTCCCAAGAATCCCACGGGGTAGGTGTTATTATTACCTCCATTTTTAGGTCAGGACACTGAGCCTCAGAGAGGTGAGTTAACTCGCCCAAGGACATATAATAGAAAGCAAAACTAGGGTCAGTGACTAGATGTGTCTGGCTCCAAAGCCTGTGTTTGCTCCGCTCCAAACCCCAGCTACTCAAGATTGGACAATTCCTGGTCTCAGCCCTTGATTATCAGAGAGGCAGGGTAGAATCCTGGTACCGGCATTACTAGCGGTGTGACCTTTATCAAGTTCCTTAACCTCTCTGTGCTTCTGTTTCCTCTTCTGTAAAATGAGGAGTGATAATAGTGTTTAGCTCATAAGACTGTTCTCAAGATTGAATGAGTTTATAAATATAAGGCGCAGGGGACAGGGCCTGACTCGTGGTATTGCATATGTTAGCTATTCATCTTATTATTCTTATTATCATAGTTGGGGGCAGGGTGGCTTTCACATCACCTGAACTACCTCACCCAGCCTCTGAGTTAGTGTTGGGGTATTGGAACGAAGAGCTGAATGTCATTACGAAAGGAAAATACTAAAGATTCATCCGGAAACCAGAACTTCATGTTGAAAAGTTCAGCAGGTATGAATTGACAACTCCAACTTGCATGTGAAAGATATGTCACATTTACTGATACTACTTAAATCAAATTAAATCCAACTTTGAGTCCTGATCCCACTGGGCTTGCTGGAAAATTTCATCCCTCCATGTTTCAATTTCCTGTTGTTGAGTAACAAACAACTCCAACACTTAGAGGCTTAGAACAACAGCTATCTATCATTCTCTCACGCGGGAACCTACCATTCGGGCAGAGCTCAGCAGGTGCAGTTTGTCTCTGCCTCATTCAGTGTCAGGTGGGACAGTGTGACTGGGAGCTGGAGGATTTGTTTACAGATGGTTCACTCCCATGACTGCCAAATGGGTGCTAGCTGTCTACTGGGCGTTCAGTGGCCTGTGAGTTGGGGTTCTTGGTCTCTCTCCATGTGGCCTTCTCCACGGGCCCTTTGGCTTTCTTCATGGCACGTCCCTGGGTTCCAGGATCAAGCAACTCAAGAAAACCAGGCAGAAGCTATCTCAACTTTTATAATTTAACATTGGAAGTCACAAAGGGTCATTCTGTTTTAGACACAAGTCCTCCTAGATTCGGGGGAAAGAAATATAAATCCCATTTTTTGATGAGAGGAGTATTGACATCATATTATAAGAAAAGTATGTGGGATGGAAGATATTATCGCAACCATTTTTAGAAAATACACTCAGCCACTCTCCTAACCAGAAGGTTATAGGAAGTTTCTAGAGTCTTTTAAAAGCCACACATTCTGGCTCTCTCCACACTTTGGCCTAGATGAACCACTGCTTTGCATGGACAACGCCCATGTTGTGTTTAGAGTCTGGGACTTCTGAGTTTGTGACTTCTGTGGGGTCAAAGGTAATGGCAGTTTAGCCTAGGGAATTCATACAAGCACAAACTCGGGAGCCAGATTCCCAGCTCCATCACCTGTAGGCTGTGTAACTAGTAGCCTCACTTTCCCCATCTGGGAAGTCAAGATAATAATAGTACTCCATCATATGGTTTATGAAGATTAAATGAGCTAAATATTTATAAAATGTTTAGAAAAGTGCTTGGTACATAAGGAGTTTTTTAAAATAGATTTATTTAAATTCGTTTCAAGTATACAGTACATTGGTTAGACATCTACATTGTTCATAAAATAGGAAGTTTTATTAAATAAAACCTATCCAATTGCCCATCCAAGCATTACCGAGTATTTACTGTGTGCTGAGCACCAAATAAAATAAGGCCAAGAGCTTGGACAGGGAATGCTGACGACATCATTCCAGTGGTTCTCAAGTGTGACAGATTTTATTTCATACGATGGTTATATCAATACATATCTCATCTCACATGCTATCATTACAATGTTACCTTGACCGATTTTCCTCTAGGGGTGGGATGTGTTCCCTCCCCTTGTACCTGAGAAGACTTCGTAACTGCCGTGACCAAGAGCAGACTGTAGAGGTGACAGAGTGCGACTTCTAAGGTTAAGTCATAAACGGCATTGCAGCCTCCTCCTTGGTCTCTTGAATCACTTGCTCAGAGGGAAGCCAGGTACCATGCTCACTGTTAGCTGTTTGAGTTTTGTCTGTTCTTTTGCTGGACTGTCAACTTCGTGGCGGCAGGGCTGATGTATATTTCACGGACTGTTGAGTCTGCAGCACCCAGCACAATGTCTGACACCTGAATAGATGAGCCCCAGGAAGATTGAGGGAGAGGATGCTTTGGTTGAGACTGGATATGACACCCACCGCTTCCTTGGAGACACCCCATCCAGTTAAGACAGCCTAAATGCCATTTCCTCAAGCAAGCCTCACTTGTCGCCCTTCAGACCAGGCCAGGCCCCTCGTGTGTGTTCTTTCAGCTCCGTGTGCTTTTCCTTGACAGCACGCGTCAGAATGATAATTAGTTACTTGTAGACTCACCTATTTAGGTGTCACCCTTGCTTGTCCGGGATATAATAACTAACATTTATTGATCTCTCGTTCTCAAGGCTGTAAATGACAGGCAGTTATCCTCCACATTCACTCCACGAGGTATTATTATTCCCACTCTAGAGGAAACTGAAGTACAAAGAGGTCAACCAGAAGATCATTTAATCAGTAGACGACCAAGTCAGGATTTGAATCCACACCAGCTGACCCCAGAGGCTGTGCTCACAGCCATGGAGCCACACAGCCTCTCTGTGTTTCCCTCCAGGGCAAGCCCACATCTATCTTATTCACCAATGTAGCCCAGCGCTGCCCACTAGCCTGGCGCAGAGATCTCAGCTGATCTCAGTATTCGTGGATTCCATGTTTGCCAACTGGCCTACTCTCTAAAATATATTTTTAACTCCAAACCAACACCCTTGGCACTTTCATGGTCATTCGCAGTTACGTGCAGAAGGATGGAAAATGGAGTCACTTAACGTGCATGTTCTCAAATACGTTTCTGCTCTCCTACTATGAACAAGTGTCCTTTCGCAATTTACTTAGTGCCACGTGTTTTTTTGCATTTTTGCTTTTTTTTTGTTGGGTATTTCACTGTTTAAAGTGGCCCCGAGCATAGTGCTGTTGTTGTATAGTGTTCCTAAGCACAGGGAGGCTGTGATGTGCCTCATGGAGAAAACATGTATTGAATAAGCTTCGTTCGGGTATGAATCATAGTGCTACCCTCCATGAGTCCAACGTTAATGAATCGACAGTATGTTAAATAAGATGTCTTTCCACAGAAATACACACAAAACAAGGTTGTGTATTGATCAGTTGATGACAAAGCTGTGACCAGAGGCTCACAGGAACCTAGCCCTGTATTTCACTAGGAACAATGAATGGTTCCGTATTCAGTACTTTGGTGTGCACGGAGACGTTATAGAACATAACTGCAGCGAATAACCAGAATCTACTGTCTGGATAAATAGTGTGGCTGCATGAGCAAATGACCGGTGGGTTGAAGCCAGGCGTGGATTAGAAACATGCCAAGGGCTTGGCCTTGTCTCTGTCCTCTCCCAACTCAGGGTTCAGAGTCACTGCAGTGGACTGGCAGTGTCCGAGGAATGGTACTGCCCACCACACCCAGGAGTACCCAGGCCCCGAGCTGGTGGTTCGCAGGGGCCAGATGTTCACTTTCACGCTGGAGCTGAACTGCCCCCTGGACAGCAAGGAAATGCTCGTCTTCACGGTGGAAACAGGTAACTAGCTCACCATCGGCCTCCACTGGCCGCACCAGAAACTCTCATCTGGTGGCCAGAGACCTGAGTCTCTTTGGTTGTCAGCCCCGACTTTAGGGAAAGGAAGTCCCTGTGGGTGGGCTGAGCCCTGAATCCTGGAAGCTTTTAATGACAACTTTCTGGTGATGGTGGGAATGGGACAGATAAGGTGACGACTCTGGAATCCTGAGGATACCAAGGAATCCAGGGTCTTGGAGGGTACAAGCAATCATCAGGCACTTTTGGAGACCAAGCTTGTCTTTCTTGGCCCGACAGACAGACTTTGGTCTCAAAGGGTCCTGTCACTTTCTCCTTGATCTATTAGGTGGGTGTCAGTCAGGACAGCCGAGATGTACCCCATTCTGCCACAGGGCCCCTTGGTCCTTCCCCGCAACAGCGTCCCAGACGCTCACGGGGTGAAGAGTGCATTTCCAGGCCTGTAGCTCCTCCACTCCTGAGTTTCCTAGGGGTGGATGGGTCTCCTGATTCCCTTTCTTCTCTGCCAGGACCCCAGGCTTCTGAGGCTCTCCACACCAAAGTTGTGTTCCAGACATCAGAGCTGGAGGCAGAGGGGGGAAATGCCTGGACAGCAGTCAAGGAGGCTCAGACGAAGAACACAGTGACTGTCTGCCTCACCAGCCCTCCCAGTGCCGTCATCGGCCGCTACCTGCTGAGTGCCAGGGTTTCCTCTCGCCGCAAACGCAGTGACCGGAAGCTGGGCGAGTTTGTTCTTCTTTTCAACCCATGGTGCCCAGGTAGGGGCTGCTGAGTCCAAGGCTTTCCTGGAAGCTGTTCCAGAGGAGGGCCTGGCCTTAAAGGGGGCCTGGGAGACAGGTTAATGGACAGGGAGGTGAATGTCAAAAGCTTAGTGAGAGCCGGGCCTAGGTGGAAGTGGACATCGGGCAGAGAAACCTGGCAGCTGGTGCTACAAAGAAGCCAGTGACAGAAAGACAGGAGTCTGTGGTTTCTAGTGTGCCTAGGCCAGTGAGCAGGGGTGAGGTTTGATGACACAAGAGGCCCAGGAGCGAGTAAGAGCTGGGCTTTAGCCATCTGACAGCCTTGATTCAGTCCCAGTGCTGCTACTGCCTCCCTCTGAGTCTCAGTTTTCTCATCTGTAACGCAGGAATAACAGTGCCTGTCTCTTAGGGTTATGGTGAGAATTCATAGTGCTAATGCTTATAATGCGTAAGCTACATCCTAAGAGGTACTGGGGTCAGTATTCTTATTAATATTAAGAAATGTGAAGCTGTTATTGGCATTAGTGGGGTCACCCAAAGGCATCAGGACTCCTAAAATCCCTCAGTCATGGGCTAGTTTGGGTTGGTCCCCACCTGGGGAAAGATCAGCCAGGTGGAATGGGACTTGGTTATAAGGCAGCCTGGAAGCCTGGCAAGCTCCCTCTTGGCCTCTCCTGCCCCAGTCAGACTCCAGGCACTGTCCTGCAGCTGATCCCTGACGTAGCCCCTTCCCCAAGCTGGCAAGGCCAGAGCCCCAGCCCACGCCGGGCCTGACGACTGCTTTTCAGAGGACGACGTGTTTCTGGCCTCGGAGGAGGAGAGACAGGAGTACGTGCTCAATGACAACGGGATCATCTTCCGAGGCGTGGAGAAGCGCATCCGACCCCAAGGCTGGAACTTCGGGCAGGTCTCCAGGGGCACAGGCCAGAAGGGGGACGTGGGCTGGGACGTGCAAAAAGGCAGCCCAGGAGCCCTTCTGTCTGCTCACTTCTTCCCAGGAGGGACAAGCTGTCCGACTCCTAGAGCAAATTCATTCACTCACTTATTTATTCATTCACCTACTAGCAGTTGTGTTGGGGCCTGTGCTGGGTACTTGGGAAGGCAGAGCACTTTGGATATAATTTGGAAACAGAACAGGTCAGTTCTCCTATAGAAAGATATAGCTTAGATCCGTGGTTCTCAGTCTCGAGCATGGACCAGCATCACACAGAAGATTCATTCAAACACACAGATGGCTGGGCCCCACCCCCAGAGCGGCTGATTCAGTATGTGAGGCCCGGTGCTGCCACTGCTGAGGGTCTGGGGCCACACTTGAGAGCCACTGACTTAGATAATTATAATACAAGGTGGGGATAGGTGGAGGGAAGTCAGAGTGGTCGAGGTGGAAGGAAAGGAAGTTCAGAAGAGATGAAAACACTACCTTGGGGAGTGCGGAAGGCTTCGGGGTCTTGGAGTGGGTGTCCAAAGATGGACAGGACCTGGACAGGCAGAGGGAAGAGCAGAGAAAGCAGCCTGGAAGTGGGACGTCAGGCAGTAGCTGAGGTTCTGCTACGAGAGTTTGTATGCCTGGGCTCCGGGTGCCCGGCTGGAAGAAGGTTGGCCAGGCAAGTTCGGGAACATGACTGTCAGCTTGAGGAGCCTGGAAGGGAATGGGGTGGGGTGGTGGGGGAAGCGTTTGGCTTGCTCGGGGCCTGGGCAGGGATGATACACTGGAGAGTTTAGGATCCACCTCAGCGGTAACCACTTCTCAGCACTCACCTCTTAATGCCATGTGGGAAAGGGAGGGTTCCCAGACCTTTTAAATTTTGAGAGACCAGGAATATTAATTTGTATGTAAAAATCTCCCACTTTTTATGTGAATCCTGCAGCTTGTCAATTAATTCCAATGTAGTTTTAAAAATCCTGTAAACCAAATGGGCGTGCCAGTGAGGTTGATGTGACTCCAAAGCTGCAAGTTTGTCACAGTCTTTACTGTGGGGACTAGGGAGCCATAAGAGGCTATTGAACAGGAGGAGATTTGATTCAGGTTGAACTTGGTTCCCAAGTGACTCTTTGAGAAAGGGCTTCTGAGATGAAGATGCTCTATGGTATCCCTGGGGGGCTGCTGAGACAAACTCGCTTGTACCACCCAAGTGATTGGCAGGGAGGGTCATGGGATGGTCTGGAATATGGGTGAGGCTCCGGCCTCTAAACACAGCCTTTCTGGGGACAGTTTGAGGAGGACATCCTGAACATTTGCCTCTCAATCCTGGACCGAAGCCCTAGTCACCAAGATGACCCAGCCACCGATGTGTCCTGCCGCCATGACCCCATCTATGTCACCAGGGTCATCAGCGCCATGGTGAGGAGCCCCACCATCCCTGCATACACACTCCTTTATGGATTCTGGGCCAGCCCAGCGCCACACCCTATAATTTTTTCCAAGTCGCCTCTTATTTTAAATCTCTATTGTGGCGTAACAAACCACTTCAAAATTCAGTAGCATAAGACAACCATTTACTGTGCTTACAACTTTACAGAACTGGGACTTGGGCAGGGCACTATGAGGATGGCTTGTCTCTGCCCCAAGATGCTTCAGCTGGGGTATCTGAATGGCTGCAGATATCTGAGGTGGTTTGACAGAGCCATATATCCGGGGCCTTTGTTCTGGCCGTCAGTGTTTCCTTGGTTCTCTTCCATGTGGTGTCTGCTGAAGCTGGAATGTCAAGATGGCTTACTCACTCTCATGTCTGGCCTGGGATGGCTAGGCTGATGGAAACAGCTGAGGCTGGCCAGTCATCACTCTGTCTCTTCATGCAGCCTTTCTACGTGGCTAGGTTGGGCTTCCCCAGAGCATGGCAGTCTCAGGGTAATCACACATGGCAGCTGGCTTCTCCCCAAACAATTATTCCAAAAAGAAGAAGTAGAAGCCGTCAGTCCCATAAGGCCTGGGCCTGAAAACTGGCACAGATCGCTTCCACCATAATCATTGGTCAAAGCAGTCGCAGCCCAGCCTAGATTCAGAGAGAGGGTGCACAGACCCACATCCCCGTGGGAGCGGTGCCATTTTTAATCTATTACATGACAACGTGCTTCCTTCTCAAAAGGTAGCCAAGGGCATAGTAACTCCCTATAGCAAGTTTCCAAAAATGGATAAAGATGTTTTTCTCATATTTAATACTCCCAATTCTTCAAGACCTCAGAGTTGGAGCCCAGAGAATCAAAGACAGTGACCATTTCTAGACAGAAGAGCACGAAGGCCCTGAGGGACAGCCGCCCAGGCCCCCAAGTTCAAGTCCTGAACTCCTTTTACTAATTTGTTGTGCAATTTGGGCAAGTCTAATCCCCTCTGAATCTGTTTTCTCATCTCAAAAAAAATAGAAAATAGTAGACCTTACTTTACTATAGTGTGTACCACGTCTTTAGAATGGTGCCCAACATATAGTAAGCATTTAATAAACAATAGCTGTCTCTAGTTATTACACTGCCAGCAGTCTCAAAAAAAAATCATTTAAAACCGTAAATGCTCTAAAACCACAGATGATTCTCAACAGTAGAGGATCCCAATAGAAGGTAACTGAAAATAGTAAATGGTACCAAAAAGTAGGTATTTTAAGACAGCAGGTGGCCCCAATTTTCAGACAGTTTCACAGCAACGAGTAACCCCCGATGACTGGGTGGTCCAAAGTTAGAGATGATTTTATGAGGGCAAGGTTCCTCAAGAAGGGAGCCCTGCCTTGTGGTGGACCTGTGCCTTCCTCCGCCCAGGTGAACAGCAACAATGACCGGGGCGTGGTTCAAGGCCAGTGGCAGGGCAAGTACGGCGGCGGTACCAGCCCACTGCACTGGCGTGGCAGCGTGGCCATTCTGCACAAGTGGTTCAAGGGCAGGTTCAAGCCAGTCAAATACGGCCAATGCTGGGTCTTCGCTGGAGTCATGTGCACAGGTACCCAGGGAAAGACGTTTCCCACTCCACCCGCCAGTCCCCTCATTTGCACTCATTTGCATATATTTGCATAGAGCTGCTTCATTCCCCCCTCTTCCCCAGAAAAAAACCAAGTCTTTCTCTTATTGGTGATGGGAAATGAGAGAAACCAGATGGTTCATCCCTGTGATTTTTGACCATTTATTTTACAGAAGGAGCCCACCTCCCTCTGCCTGAAGCTCACTGAGCACTCCTGGGCAGTCCTGTGGCCCTGAGGCCTCCAGTTCCCTGGGGCTATTACACAGCTGTTAGATGCCTTCCAAAGTCCTGCCAGCCTCTCAGCCTGTCTATTAAAATAGGGGTGGCAGTAGTGTCTCCAGAAGTCCCCTGAGAGAATGTATAGAAGATGACGGTGTTTCTGAGAGTGGGGACAAGGGTCTCAGCCCTGACAAAGTAGACAGACAAAGACAGGAAGGGGGTTATGGCCAGAAATGAGGCAGGGCAGCCAGGCCCATCCCAAGTCCAGCATCCTGGCTGACTCCTGGAGCTTTTCCAGCCTCCTGCTCTTCAGTTCTTAGGTGCTTGGGGATCGCCACACGGGTTGTGTCCAACTTCAACTCGGCCCATGACACAGACAGGAACTTGAGTGTGGACAAATATGTGGACTCCTTTGGGCGGACCCTGGAGGACCTGACAGAAGACAGCATGTGGTAGGTCCTATGCCCGCTGGGTCCCAGGGGCTTCCTGAGGCAGACCCGGATCTGGAACCCAGCTCTCCTGAGTTCCAGTCAGTTCTGGAAGGAGTAAGAGGCACCCTGCAGAGGGAGGGGGCAGCCTCAGTCAGGGCAACTCCTCTTCCGTGAATCAGGGGTCTTTGGACACGTGACTCAGAGATCAAGACTGGGGCTCAAGATCTGATGCCTTGAATTCTCTGTCCTCCCCTCTGTGGACTGCAGCCTTCCGAGAGTCCTGTGATGGAGGGGCCCGGATTCCCTCTGCAGAGTTACCTCTGTGTTACATTTCTGCTTCTTTCAGCTACCTGGGAACATGCTATGCGTCTCAGGTGGAAAACAGTCTCCTTTCTCAGTTCAAACAAGACTTTTCGCACAAAGCTTTTACAAATTAATTTTAAGTCAATTTTTAAAATAGGAAACACATTCATGTGCTTTAATATTCCGAAGGTACAAAATGGGTCACAGTGCTATCTCCCTCCCGCCCATTTCCAGCCTCCCTGTCCTCCTCCTTGGGGCAGCACTGTGATTAGCTTCTTCCATCCCTTTCTACAGTGAGGCCCTGCCGACACAGGAACGTACACATACACCCCTGCTTTTAGCACCCCTGCTTTTAGCATCAGCAGCATAATGTAATACAGGCATACCTCATTGTATTGCACTTTGCTCTATTGCACTTCACAGGTGTTGTGGTTTTCACAAATTGAAGGCAAGAATGCTCAAAGGAGTCCACATATTTGTCTTTTTGCTGGTAGAGGGTCACAACTCACTGTATTGCAGCACTTGCTTTATCGCAGTGGTCTGGAACCAAACGTGCAATATCGCCGAGGTATGCCTATATTGATCATCTTGCTTATTCGTTTAACAATTTCCTGTCAGGACATTCAAGTTTTCTTTATTTTTGGAGTGTGTAAAATAATATTAAACTCAGCGAGCACCTAGTCTATGCTAAGCCCAGTTGTGTTAGACACATTCACTCATGTATTCCTCCAAACAACCTTGTGAGCAAGTTATCACTTTCCCTTTTTGCAGATGAAGAAACCGAGGCACAGAGAAGCTAAGTAATTGGCCTAAGGCCCACAGGTAGGGAGGAGAAGAGCCAGAGGGATAAACCTGGTCAACCTTTCAATTGCATGGAAGAACCATAGTTTATCTAACCAGCTCCCATGGACGGACCAAATGGTTGCCTTTGCCAACAAGGCTTCAGGGAATAATCTTATCCAAATGTCTGTTCATATGTGTGTAAGTTGTCACATAATCCAACTTTCTAAAGAGCACAGGAAACTGCGAAAAGCATGAAATATAAAACACAGACAGCCTTGGCAACCATGTTCCTAGAAAGTCCTTGCCACCCCCAGGGAGCGTGCCTAGGAGCTCTCCTGCCAGCCCGTCTCTAGCCTCAGACCACCTCTCTGCATCTCTTCTCTCCCTTCATCCTCTTCTGCTTCCCTTCATCCTGTGTCCCTGCAGGGGCATGACAAAAATTACACCCTCCTTTCCTCATGCAGAATGGACAGACACTTTTTTTGGACTTGGTGGCCTCTGTCACCATGGAGGTGCCGCTATCTTCCCTTTTCCTTCCAAATGCTTATCAAGATATTTTCCCAATCAAAAACCAGTACTTTCCTAAGAAGAGTTCGGAGACCAGCTGTCAAGGTGCCAAGTAATGCCACCAACAGTTTCTTTCTGCTGCTTCCTTAGTGGGTGACTTTGTGTCACTTTTCCAAGTTTCATATTCTCATCTTTTTACATAGGAAACTTAAAATAAAAGCTGAACTTTATACCAAGGCCTACAGAACGGTACATAATCTAAACATTGCCTACACTTTTTGCTTGTTGTAGCTCAAAGGTACGTATTTTCTGTCCCTCAAATACGCGAAGGTTTTCTTGTCTTACGAGCCCTTGCGCATGCTGTTCCTTCTGTCTGGAACACCATTCTCTTCGCTCTTCCAATAGCTAATTCTTTCTCTTTTAAATCTCATCTTAGATGCCATTTACCTGGAGTAGATTTCCAGCAGCTGTTCTCTCTCTCAAGCCTCTTTCTTCACAGCAGTTACTCACTTACATTTGTTTCATTTATCGGCTTACTTAACTTTGCCTGTCCCTTCATCTGTCTCTTTTGGAAAAACGTGAGCTGCCAGAGGGCAAGGATCTTCTGTATTGTTTGGGGTTGTATTTCTCACACCTTAAACAACAGGATCTTGATATTCATACACATTCACACACACAATATATGCTCATCAGCATAGTTGAATGAATGGTTCACAAGACTCAGCCACAGCTCCGTGACAGAGGACCAGCCCAGGGTCTGGCCTGCCCTAGGAACGTCCCCTCCCATAAAGCCCTGAGCTGACTATAAGCCACCCTGCTCCATCCTCTCTCTGTGGCAGGAATTTCCATGTCTGGAATGAGAGCTGGTTTGCCCGGCAGGACTTGGGTTCCTCTTACAATGGCTGGCAGGTTCTGGATGCCACTCCCCAGGAGGAGAGCGAAGGTATGGGCTCAGCTGGGTGGGTCCCAGACCCCCACTTTTCTTCGCCCGTGCTGCTCATGCCCAACCCCGCTCACGCCCACCCCTCCCGCCCAGGAGTGTTCCGGTGTGGCCCGGCCTCAGTCACTGCCATCCGTGAAGGCGACGTGCACCTGGCCCACGATGGCCCCTTTGTGTTTGCGGAGGTCAATGCAGATTATATCACCTGGCTCTGGAATGAGGATGAGAGCCGGGAGCGTGTATACTCAGACACGAAGAAGATCGGGAGGTGCATCAGCACCAAGGCGGTGGGCAGCGATTCCCGTGTGGACATCACCGGCCTCTACAAGTATCCGGAAGGTAAGGGCCTCCCCCGATGACCCGACTGCTATAGACGTACAACTGCAGCTGGCCAGGGCCAGACCCTCTCCCGTGTGTTACGGTGGTGATAGCTTCATTCAGCGCTGTCTTTGTGCTTTGAGCCATGCGTCTCTAGCTACTATTAATAGCATTCTCTGTTTGCTAAAAAGATTTCCCACATCTAATAATAATAAAAGTTTCATTTCCTTGAACATTTATCACTTACCAGGCACTGTACAAGGTATGTTCACGTATGACAAAAATTACTACTAATAATACTGATGATAGTAGCAGGTGTTGTTTATTGAACACCTAGGATACATAGCACTATGGCCCAGTTCAAAGTAATAATAATAATAATTAATTAATAATCATAGCAGCTCCTGTTTATCATCTGCCGAGGCCCATGTGGCTGAAGTCTGCACATGGGTCTTAGGCTACTGACTTGAGACCTCCGATAGCCACGGTAAATTACCATGGTGGTGGAGTGCTGGTTTTGTCTAGAGGAGAAGGGAAATGAAAAGGGATGGTCCTGGGGTAGGCAGAGGAGGAAGAGGGTGCCTGCCTCACGATGTGTGATGCACTGCAGGGTCCCGGAAGGAGAGGCAGGTGTACAGCAAAGCTGTGAGGAAGCTCTTCAGTGTGGAAGCCTCTGGGAGGAGGGCCCGGGTCCGCAGAGGTGGCAGCCGTGGTGTCTGGCGTGATGACCTCCTGGAGCCCGCCACCAAGCCCAGCATCACTGGCAAGTTCAAGGTACTGGAGCCACCCATGCTGGGCCACAACCTGAAGCTGGCCCTGTGCTTGACCAACCTCACCTCCAGGGCCCAGAGGGTCCGAGTCAACCTGAGTGGTGCCACCATCCTCTACACCCGCAGGCCAGTGGCGGAGATCCTGCGCGAATCCCACAAAGTGCGGCTGGGGCCGAAAGAAGGTAGGAAGGCCTCTTTTTGGGGGGGGACCTGGTCATCCTGACCCCTTTTCCAGGAGAGTTGGGGACAGGGCTGTAACTTCCTAAGATCTTACATTCATTCTCAGGAAAGAAGGGGATATTCATGAGGATTTGCTCAGTTCCTTGCCTCTTGTCCCCATTTTACAGGTGAGAAAACTGAGGCTCAAAGGGGCAAAACCATGAGGATAGAAATAAAAGTCCACAATCATCTGGTGGCAAACTGACCTGAAAGTGAGATGACTTATAGTCTTTACTTATCCCAATTGGTATGCATATTTATGCACAGAATAAACACTTTCGGGCAGCATTTAGAATTTCTGGAATATGCCTTGTGTTACCTTCCTAAAATCAAAGTGTTCCGCATGATGGGGGTGGACCAGTAAGAGAGGTGTATTAAGTGCTTACATGTTCCAGGCCTATCCTGGGAATTTTACATGAATCGGGATACTACCACTAGCTCAATTTCTTGGAGGAGGAAATTCACACCCATAAAGGTGAGCTCACAACTTCAGAATTACGTAGTATGTGTAGGGGCAGGATTCAAACCAGTCTGCCCTTAGAGCACTCCTAAGGGTCCACAGAAAGGAAGGGGCACAACCAGGGTAAAAGGTCGGAATGTGGGACCACAGGGCACGTTTACTCAGCTGACTCCGTTGCCTGACTGCAGGCCTTGGAGAGGTAGGTCAGGTCAGCCCGCACCGATTTTGCTAAAGGTGCCTTATGGTACATTTCACCTGGCCTTAGTAAAAATTAAGGATTTTCATTTCAGAATGCACCCTTGGTATTCCCAACCAAAGTAGAGTGGCTTTAATCCTTTGGAGGTCTTTACAGGATTTTAAATGACTTTATTCCAACTGCCTTTTAAAAGAATATTTCAAGGATTTTTTTTCACAATCTTTAAACACATAGCACTTTATATAGGATTTACTGAAGGTATCCTATTTGATTCCTCTTCTTCCTTTTCTTACTCTCTCCCTCCCTCCTTCTCTCCCTCTCTGTCTCTCTCATTGTCTTTCTCTGTGTCTCTGTCTGTCTATACATACATTTCTACCTCCCCTCCCCTCCTCCCCTCTAACGCCTCTATCTATCCATCTGCCTATCTGTCTGTCTGTGTCTGTCTATTTATCTATATATCTCTTCACATGCCTTCTGAACTCTAAGATTCAATTAAACAAAGAAATTTGTCCTCTGGGCCAGTTTGTGGTAAGTGAAGCTTTTGTATTTTGACAGGACATGAAAACGTATGAAAGAGATGTCATTTAGTTTTCACAAAATCTAAATCATAAAATGACACTTTATAATGAAATATTAATTAAAATATATTTTCTCCTGTCTTTTAACTTTTATTTTTTTTTATATTGAAAGTAATACACATTCATTAAAGACTTAAAGCACACATAGAGATCACCTATGATTCTGCCACCCACCTACAAATTAACATATTTTCCTTCCAGATTTTTAATGCCTGTTTGCTTTTCGAAAAACGTAGTTCTAATTGTATTACAAATACTCATTAGTGCCTTCTTGTTTCACTTTACACTGTAATTTAAAAATTTTGTAAGCACTTCATTAAACATCATTTTAATAGATGTATAATCTTTAAATAAATATATAGTGACTTATTTTCTCTTTTCCCTTCTTTTGGGTAGTTCTCAGCTTTTTGCTGTTTTTAAGAAGACACTAATGTAAACATCTTGGTGCAAAAATCCCCTTTCTCTTGATTTTGGACTGTTTTGTTAGAATAGATTCACAAAAATGAAATTACTGAGCCACATTGTATGACTATTAAAATATACGATTTATTAAAATTTATCATTTTTAACTAGTAGACCTTTTTAGCAGTTTTAGGTTTATAGAAACATTGAGTAGAAAGTACAGAGGGTTCCTATATACCCCCTCACCACCTCTCATCTTCCCCTATTATTAACATCCCGCATCAGTGTGGCTCATGTGTTACAACCAAGGAGCTAATATTGATAGGTTATTTTTAACTAAAGTCCATAGCTTACATTAGGGTTCCCTCTCTTGTACATCCTATGGGGTTTTTTAAGGATTTTTATTAAAATATAGCTAACACGTAATATTGTATTGGTTTCGGGTTTACACCATAGTAATCCAGCATTTATATACCTAAAGAAGTGCTCACCATGATAAGTCAGCAACCATCTGACACCGTACGATGCGATCATGATATTATTGACTGTATTCTCTAATGCCGCATATTATGTCCCCGTGACTTATTTGTTTTATACCTGAAATTCGAACCTGGAACTCCCTTTTACCTTCTCCCCTCCCCTTTTGTAATTTTGCAGTTACAGTTGACATTCAGTTTTGTGTTATGTTAGTTTTGGTGGTACAGCACAGTGATTAGACATTTAGATAATTTACAAAGTGATCCCCCTGGCTAATCTAGTAACCACCTGGCACTGTATGTAGTTACTTCCATATTGTTGACTATATTCCCTTTGCTTTATTTTACATCCCTATGACCATTTTATAACTACCAATTTCTACTTCTTAATCCCTTCACTTTTTTCACCAAACCTCCTCCCACCCGACAACTATCAGCTTGTTCCCTGTATCTATGAACCTCTTTCTGTTTCGTGTGTTCATTTATTCTTTAGATTCCACATATAAGAGAGATCATGTGGTATTCTCTGTCTGACTTATTTCACTTAGCGTAGTACCTCCCAGGTCCATCAATGTTGTTGCAAATGGTAATATTTTATTCTTTTTTATGGCCAAATAATATTCCATTGTATATATGTACCACTGCTTCTTTATCCAGTCCTCTATTGCTAGGTACTCGGTTTGCTTCTATACCTTGACTATTGTAAATAATACTGCAGTGAACATAGGGGTTCATTTTTTTTTTTTCCAAATTAGAGTTTTTGTTTTCTTCAGATAAATACCCAGAAGTAGAATCACTGGGTCATAAAGTAGTTCTGTTTTTTAATTTTTTGAGGAACCTCCATATGTTTTCCATAGGGGCTGCACCAATTTACAATCCCACCAACAGTGCACAAGGGTTTCTTCTTCTCCACATCCTCACAAACACGTCGTTTGTCGATTTATCGACGATAGGCATTCTGGCAGGTGTGAGGTGATATCTTATTGCAGTTTAAATTTGCATTTCTCTAATGACTAGTTATATTGAGCATCTTTTCATAGTCTATTGGTCATCTGTGTGTCCTTCTTTTGTTTCGGTTGCCCAGGCAACGTATCAGAATATTACTGAGAGCAACGTCCGAGAGTTTAGTGCGTATGTTTTCTTCTAGGAGTTTTATGGTTTGGGGTCTGTAGGTCTGACAAATGAATAGTGACATGTATCAACTACTGGAGTGTTATACAGAATAATTTTACTACCCTAAAATTTCATTTTTTCCATCTATTCACTTCTCCCTCCCTCTCCTTGAACCCCTAGCAACCAGTTACTACTTCCATAGTTTTGCCTTTTTTGAGAATTTCTTATGTTGGAATCATACGGCCTTTCCAAATTGGCTTCTTTCACTTAGAAATATGTACTTAATATTCTTCTGTATTTTTTTGTGGCTTGATAACTTTTTTTTTTTGTGCTGAGTAATATTCCATATATGGGTGTACCACAGCTTATTTATCTATTCTCTTTCTCTTGACAGTGTCTTGTACAGAGCAGAAGTTTTTAATTTTAGTGAAGTCCAACTTGTCAATTTTTTCTTTCATAGACTGCCTTTGGCTTTGTATCTAAAAAGTCATCATCATATCCAGGATCTCTAGATTTTCTCCTATGTTACCTTCTAGGAGTTTTGTTGTTTGGCATTTTACATTTAGGCTTATGATCCATTTGTAATGGGTATAATGCATGTGTCTAGGTTTATTTATTTGTTTGTTTACATTCAGATATTCAATTAATCTTGCACAATTTATCAAAAAGACTATCTTTCCTTCATTTTATTTCCTTTGCTCCTTTGTCAAAGATCGGTTGATTATATTTGTGTGAGTCTATTTCTGGGCTCTATTCCATTCTGTTGATTCAGTTGTTGATCTTTCACCAATACCACACAGTTTTGATTACTGTAGTTTAATAATAAGTCTTGAAGTCAAGTAGTATCAGTCGTCTGATGTTGTTATTCTCCTTCAAACTTCCCCTTCAAACTTTAGAATCAGTTTTTCAATACTCATGAAATAACTTGCTGGGATTTTGATGGGATTGACTTGAATATAGATCACTTTGGAAAGAACTGACATTTTGATAATATTGATTCTTCCTATCCGTGAACATGGACCATCTCTCCATTTATTTAGTTCTTCTTTGATTTTTTTCATTAGTTTTGTAGTATTCTTCATATAGGTCTGGTACATATTTTGTTAGATTAATGCTTAAGTATTTCATTTGGGGGATGCTAATATAAGTGATATTGTGTTTTTAATTTCAAATCCCACTTCATTGCTGGTATGTAGGAATGTTATTGACTTTTGTATATTAATCTTATATCCTGTGATCGCTTATTAGCTACAAGATTTTTGTGTTGTTCTTTCAGGTCTTCTACATAGATGATCATGTCATCTGTGAACAATGAGTTTTAGTTCTTTCTTCCCAATCAATATACTTTACATTTACTTTTTATTTAGTAGTCAGAAAAAAAATATGACAGACATATATAGTCTGTGATGACCCATACTCACAAGCAGAGATACATAGGCAGAATGTCTGTGGCTGATAAGAGTGAAAGAGACAGAGATGGCCAGGACCACAGGAGCTCAGAATGCAGAGAGCACAAGATCACTGGGTTGAGTATCAGTGAAGGTTTTTCACAGCTGGTGACGCTGATGGGACCAGGCCTGGATGGGAAAGGTGCATTTGGAGAAGTCACCAGGTAATTGGCCTCCTCCCTGGATTGGAAGCTTGAGACAGGTCTTCCACCTCCCTCTTCTCTGCACCTAGTACGTAGTAGGTGCTCAGTAAACAGTGAGTGACTCCTTATTGAATGAATGGATGACAGAATGAGAGATTTTCATCTGGAACAATTAAGGAAAGTTTAAACACATCTCCAAGATCTCTTAAAAGACAGTCTGGTGTCGTGGTAGCTGACTGGCTTGAATTTGAATCCTACCTCATTTTAACTCCTTGATTTACATGCTATGCGACATTGGACAAGAAATTACCTTCTCTGAGCCTTAGGTTTCTTCATCTGTGAACCGTTGATAATAATGCCTGCCTCAGATTGGTTGCAAGGACCAGAGAGAGTATGAATTGAACCTTTTTTTCTTCTTTCTGGCTTCCACTGACAAAGAATATTGGATCCCCAACTCCCACCTCTGCTTTCTTTTCCAGAGAAAAAGATCCCAATCACAATATCTTACGCTCAATATAAAAAAGACCTGACAGAAGACAAGAAGGTTCTGTTGGCTGCCATGTGCCTTGTCACCAAAGGAGAGAAGCTCTTGGTAGAGAAAGACATCACTCTGGAGGACTTCATCAACATCAAGGTGACTCCTGTCTGTATCTACCATGCTGTTCCTAGCAAGGCCCCTTCAGAGCTGAGGGAGGAAATCAGAAGCTGGGGATTTTGTGCTTCAAGCTCTAGCTTCAGCTCTCAAGGGTAGGGAGAAGTGGTGTGGATGCAGGTGGATGGATATAATAATGGAACTCATTAACGGGGTCTGGGGAAGGAAGGGGTAGATGTGATTTTCGCCCCATCCTCTGACCCAACCAAAACCATGGGTTTCCTAGGAGGATTGGAACAAGGGATGATTTATGGGGTATTGCCTCTTCAGGTGCTGGGCCCAGCCATGGTGGGGGTGGCAGTTGTGGTGGAAGTGACGGTGGTCAACCCCCTCTTGGAGAGAGTGGAGCACTGTATGTTGATGGTGGAGGGCAGCGGCCTTCTCCAGGGACAACTCAGCATTGAGTAAGTGCCAGCCTGGGTGCGGTGGGGCCAGGGGGTCTGCCTTCCTTACAAGATGGGCTATAGAGAACCTGGTGACAGGGGTTGAGGGTAAAGGAGATATTCTGGACCCCCAGGAACCAGCCCACTGCCTAAACACATCAGCCTTCAATCATTTATTCATTTATTTATTTATTTATTTAATCATATAACTCATTCACTCACTATTCACTCATTCATTTGTACTTTCATTCATTTATTTACTTATTTATTCACTCACTTTTATTCATTCGCTCCCTCTTTTTTTCATGTTTTCACTCATTCATTCACTTATGCATTTATCTACTCATCTCAGTTTTGACAGGTTTATTCAAAACTCAATCTTTAACCTGCTCACTCAGTGCATATTCATTCACTCATTCACTTATTTATGCATTCACTCATTAATCACACATATTCCATTCATACATTTATTTACTTATTTATTCTCAATGATTCACAAACTCATTTTTTCATTCATTTTTCATTCATTCATTCACTCACTCATATGGTCCTTGATCACACTGACCTGTGCTCTGAGCTTCATGTCTACTGTTGGGAATACCAAGACGGAAAAACAAAGTTCTGCCTAGAGAAGGGATCTCAGCGACAGATGGCATTTCAAATGAGGATAGTGTGATTGTGCAGAGGGATGACTTCCTAAGGTTTGGGGGATCAGAGAGGCAGCCCTTGAGTGGGGATAGGGTAGGTCCAGGAAGAAGCCACAGAGGAGCTGATGTTTGAGCTAGGCTTTAAAGGATAAATTGAGCTGATCTGGGGTATCAAGAAGGATGGAAGGCTTTCCAGTCAGAGATATCCATGGCTGATATAGTGAGGGAAGGTCTCCTGGAAAAAGAGAAACTTGGTCTGGGCCTTGAGTGTGATTGAAGTGAGAAGGGCATTCTAGGTGGGAGGAACAGTGCAGGCAAAAGCCCAAAGAGAAGAAGCCTAAGGTATATTCAGGGCACAGGGAGGAGAATAGCCTTTTGGTTGAAAAGAGTGAGAAGTTGTAGAAGGGACATTAAGGTGGAAGCATACTGACAAGGCTTCAATGTCAAGCTACAAGGTATGACCTTGATCCCAATGGCTCTGGAGAACCATGCACTGGCAGGCCAGGCTCAGAAATGAGAGAAGGCTGATGGTCTGCCTTTTCTCTTTCCTTTTCCTGCAGTGTGCCCAGCCTAGAGCCCCAGGAGAAGACCTTGGTTCAGTTCAACATCACCCCCATCAAGAGTGGCCCAAGGCAGCTGCAGGTGGACTTTGTCAGCCCCCACTTCTCAGACATCAAGGGATTTGTCATTATCCACGTGGCCACAGCCAAGTGATGGGCGATAAAGGACTGAGAGGGAAAGAGGTGGCTCCATTCCCCTCCTGTCTACCTCCTTGCCACTCCCATGTGGGAACCAGAGGCCTGAGTTCCAGTCTTGCTTCAGCTTCTGCCCCACTCTGTGAACTTGGGCAAGCCCCTTCCCCTCTTGGACCTTGGTTTCCCCATCTGTAAAATAATATTATACCCAGTAATCCTTAAACTTTATGACAATGATGGATAATGTACGGAGCCTCTGCCACCTTCATCTTATCACCCTTGTTGCTGGGAGACTGACAGACTAAACATCGGAGTAACCCCAGCCCGTGAAGCACTGCCACCTCCTGCTAGACAGATCGCTGTTACCCTAGCTGACTCCTGGGCTCTCCTTGCTTCTCTCTCAGCTCTTCAGTGCTCTGACCACATCCATACCCAAGAATCTCTCCCCAGCTCTGACAGAGAACCCAAGAGTTTTAAAGCTGGAACCTAAACATTCCTCAACACTACCATTTTACAGAGAGGGAAGAGCCTCGCCTACAGACCCGGGGAACTAGCGGCAGATTGGGGCCTACGTGCATGCCATTTACACCATCTAAGTTTTAACCTAAAATCATGTTCCTGAAAAGCACTAGATTTGAAGGGCTGGGAGATTTTCCTTCAGTGAAGAAACAAGCTCAGCATCTGAGGGGCTATTTCTTCCTGAGAGAAGCTGAAGGTACAGGAGGACCCACCAAAACTGGATTGCATTTGGGGATGCAGCCCCAAATCTGATCTACATATGGTCATCAGGGATTTTATACAACCAGCCCAGTGTTGATATGCTTCTTGGCAGAACATCCCCTCAGCTTAAACTACACAGAATCACACTCTTAGCATCAAACAGGACAGAGACTTCTGGAATGACGACCAGAGAAAAGACCACCAGTCCCTGAAGATAACTGCACCAGACATGGAAATCAGCTCCAAAATGTTCTAGACAGCCAAAGGAATTATAACTAATCATATAAATGAGGAAAATTTGAAAGAATAAAATGGAGTCACAATGGTCAAGTTACCAAATTTTTAAAATTAAGGAGACTGAAGCAAGAGAAAATAATTCTATTCTTGTTTTAAGTGACTTGGGAACTTAATCTTTTTAACTTCCCAGTCCTGTTTCAGTACCTGAACGCACACTGGGATTTTGTGCATCAGCACCTGGATATACATCACACCCTCAAGTGAGTGACCATGTGAAGGATCTCAGGAAGAAATTATTTCATCATTCAGAGCACCAGGCACCTGAAGATTACCATCTCAGACCAATCCAGAGGCTAAGAACATGGGACTGAGTCTTCTTAAGAACGTATTTTTTACTATAAGAACCCTCAGCTTTTCTTCCTCCTTTGAGACTTTCTGGGTATTGTCTAGTTGTGTTTATAGTTTATAAACCCTAAGACCCTTGAATAAATCTTTGTTATTTTGTTTCTAGTCAAAGCCTCCTGTCTCTTTTTGAGTACATTTGACATAATTTAAGTAATCTTAACAATAACAACAACGCAGGCTCATCTGCTGTGAGACAGCATCACCTGGATGCAAACTCAGGCGGAAAGAATTTATATAGAGGGTCTTTGCAAAAAGGGGGTCAGGAAAACACATGGACAGTGTTTGATGGATGACCAAGGCCTCAGTGAAGGCATTTCTCTGATGATTCTACACAGCATGGGGACAGCTGGAAGAACCCAGATAAGTAGATGCATTTAATGAGTCAAGTGCTTAGGCTGCCTTAGCTTCAGGACCCCCTTTCCAAACCTAGGTTTTGGATGCTGGGCCTCTATAAGAGAGACAGCTGGAGGTTCAGAGGAGGCAGCCAATTCCTTACAGTTGAGCAGGAAGGGGCCCTGGGCGCTGAAGACCACAGGAAGCAATCTCCCACACTTAGTACAAAGAACAATCCTTTCAGCATGGAGACCAGACTGAGAAGGACTCCCTTTGTGGTGGCCCCAGACACCTCATTCTTCCAGTGAATACCATCTTCCTGTTTGCCTCAAGCTCGGTTGTCACAAGTTGAGCCTCCTAGGAAGCTGGCTCTGAGATGGAGTATAGGGTGCCAGATGTTGATAGAGAAGTATCCTGGGGATTAAACTTCATGGACGAGAAAGAGAAGTAGGGGGCAGAGAGACAGCCTGGGCCCACCCCATGAGCAACTCTAGAGCTAGAGCAGCCTGCCAGAGTGCATGCAGGTTTAAGGAAAGAAAAGTAGCTGAGGTGATGAGGGCCACCTGCCAAGTAACTCTGTCTCCAGTTTAACCCCCTTGCTCTTGGCGCCTATCAGCTGAGCTGAGGTAGCACTTCACTGGGACAAAACTGGCCCTAGAGTTTCTTCTAGCCCCAGCTGAAAGCAGAAGCCACCCCACAACCAACAAGGGGATCCTGGTTGGGCATGGGAGAAGTGGGGACATTGAAAGAAGATAGCCCAAAGCAGAGTGTAGATGGAAATGCAGCTTTGGAAGCTGCAAAGAAACATGTGTGGGTAGGGATTTCCTTTCAGCTGGTAGGGCAACACCCTGGGAACGCCCCTCACAGAGCAAGGACAGAAGAGTTTGTTCACAACTGAGCAAGGAACAGAGCTCTACCTGAGGCTTAGGTATTCCACTGCTGGAGTACCCTTGGTTTCACAGTAACCTTTCCAGCAAGGTTGACCTCAGGCCTTGCTGGAGAGGGTGCGCTGTGCATCAATGGATGGCAAAGCAGTCACTGTGGTACCTCAGCTGGAAATCTGCCCTCAAGGATGCCAGGAAAAGCCACTTACGGTGAGGCACCTCCCCAGAGGCACTCAAGATGGGTGGTGGGAGAAGCTGTTGGTCGCTAGGTACTGATGGCCACTCTGCGTTGCAGGAACTGGTGCCAAAGAAGCCATCTTTCCTGCAGAAGCCCCCAGGACTGGAACTGGGCCTGGGGGAGCAGTGCAGGCTTCAGAGGCCTGCTGAGAGTACACCAGGCCAGAAAAGAAGGCCCTCTCTTCCTGCCATGTCTCTCCACCAGCTGCTACTGACAAGCTTTAACATCACGCCAGTGGATAGACAATGTTTTGAATCTAGCTACAGGCACTGACGGGTAGGTTTTGAGCTCAGATGCAATAAATCGATAACTGGAACTGTGACTTTCTAAATATCCTCTGAAAAGTAGAGTATGCTCTCACCTCAGTGCCTTGGCAGTGGCTGTACCCTCTACCTGGAATTCTTTCTCTCCATCCCCAACCATGTCGGCATGGCTCAAAGTGATAGGTTTCTGCTGAAACTGTTCTTTATCATAGGGCTTTTCTGACCACCCTAATTAAATCGGACCACACTCAGTACTTTGTATCTCCTCTCTGATTTGCTTTTCTCCATAGCAGTTAGTACTGTTTGACATAATTTATTTACATGTTTATAATTTATCGTCTATATCCCCCTTCTAGAATATAAGCTCATCAAGTACAGAGTATTCTATTTTGTTTACTCTTGCATACCCAGCGAAGTTGAATAGAACAGTGTCTAGTGCAAAGTAGGCATTCCATAAATACCTATTGAATGGATGTTAGTAAAATAGGAACATAAGAAAGGGAAAGCAAACGGCAGCCAGAGTCTCATCATGCAGACACTGCCATTGTTAACATAGTGGTAAATTTCCTTTTAGGCTTCCCCCAGTTAGGATTAGAGTTCTATATTTATAGAGGCTTAACATACATACAGGAATGTATTCATATCAAAGGCAAGCAGCTTGCTGAATTTTTACAAACCGAACCTACCAGGTAACCAGCACCTGGATCAAAAAGTAGAATATTACCAGTACCCTGGAAGCTCCCTTTGTGCCCGCTCCCAGGGAAGCCATTATCCCAGACTGTAGAAGCAAAGATCAGTCTTCATGTTTCGTGTAAATGGAACAACACGGTGTCACTTGACATTTTGTGTAGAAGATTCATTCATACTGCCGTGTGTTTTTGTAGATCTTTGATGTTCAGTATTCTTTTGTGTGGATAAACTACCATGTCTCCATTTTACTTTTAATGGATATTCGGGTAGTTTCCCGTCTGGGACTATTCTGAATCGAGTTGCTGTATATATTCTTGTACATGTCCATTTGCGAGTATGTCAGCATTCTGGTTGGCATATATCTAGCGGTGGAATTGCTCGGTCATAGGATATGCATGTGATCAGCTTTCCCAGCCAGTGTCCCCACTCCGTATCTCAGGGATATTCTCTTTCATTCATGTCAGCTAACATTCCCTGATATAATGTATATGAAGTACCCAGCACTGTGTGTGGCTTTCAATGTGAGGCATTCTAGAAATGGGCATGTTTTTTTCTTTGACTTCATGCAAAACACTGTACCTGGTCCCTTGGGGAAAAACAAAGACAAATAAACCATATCATATGTAAAAGTAGCCAAATCTTCTAACTTTAGATTTTACTCCAGAAAAAAAAAAAAATGTTATACTCAGAAGGAAAAAATCCTCTTTACAACGTTAGAATTGAAAGACTCCAGAACAACAATAACGTCAAATATTTACTGACCGCTTCCTCTGTGCTAACCTTATTACGTACAGTGCGTCGTTTAATCTTCAGTGAGAGGTTCAATCACCATGTAATGAATAAGTCTGATTTCATCTTTTTATATTGCCAACAGCTTTCAAGCCCATAAGAAAGCTTGTGGGCTCTCTCCCTTGGCTCATGTGGGAAGTTTATGCCACACAAGCCCTGGCCTAATTGTGGGACCCTCACCACAACACTGCCCCTAAGCACAATGAAATGGGCCAGTCTCCCCTACTTGCTCTCTCAAGCCATTTTCAGACCTACTTTGGAGCCTGCCCTGCTCTCCCTAGAAAGCTTTATTACGTCAAAAATGAATCTTTTCCTACCCCCCTGATGCATGTGTAGAGCCATTGGTCTCATCTATCCAATCCAAATTGGGTGGAGGAGTCAATCTGCTCCCCATGAGGCAACAAGACACACCTTCATTTTATAGATGAGAAAACTGGAGCTCAGAATAGTTATTTGTCATTCATTTATTCAACATGTTAAGTGCATAAAGCAGTGGGAAACAACATGGATAAATTCCTCGCCCTCATTAGAGTGAGGAAAGTAGTTCACAGGAAAATAAATATATATTGCTTTTAAATATGTGAAATTGTATTTAAAACTAAATATATGCAAATTAAAACAAGGAGATATTTTTTAACTTATTAGATTGAACAAGATCTAACAATGTCACAATACACTGTGTTGGCAAGGCTATGAGAATCAGGCAGCTGTGTGCACTGTTAATGGTGTAGGATAACACAATTATTTGTCTATCAACATTTTAAATGTAGCTCCCTTCTTCCTCAGTAACTCTTTTAGAAATTTATATACAGTTATGTCCCCACAGCTAAAGAGGGACATGGCTTGACACTTCCTTAAATAAAGTATATTTTACTTCTGTATAGGTCTTCATAGAAAATTAGACGAATAGAGAAAGAAAGAGAAAGAAAGAAATAAGAAAGAAAGAAAGAAAGAAAGAAAGAAAGAAAGAAAGAAAGAAAGAAAGAAAGAAAGAAAGAAAGAAAGAAAGAAAGAAAGAAAGAAAGAAAGAAAGAAAGAAAGAAAGAAAGAAAGAAAGAAAGAAATGAAGAAAAAAAGAAAGAAAGAAAGAAAGAAATGAAGAAAGAAAGAAAGAAAGAGAGAAAGAGACAAAAAAAGAAAAAAAGAAAGAAAGAAAGAAAGAAAGAAAGAAAGAAAGAAAAAGAAAGAGAAAGAAAGAAAGAAAGAAAGAAAGAAAGAAAGAAAGAAAGAAAGAAAGAAAGAAAGAAAGAAAGAAAGAAAGAAAGAAAGAAAGAAAGAAAAGAAAGAAAACAACCCATTATCTAAGCACCCATGCCTTAGAGTCCAGACGTGGCCGTTCCCTTCTTCTTAACAGAGCAATGCTGCCTCCTGGTGGATCATCTTTTTTTTTTAAGTGAATTCACTATTGCACCACCATTTTTTAGTTTTAATATGTACTTAATTTTTTAAACTAATGCACTCACATGGCTCAACATTTTAAAAGTTCTAAATGGTATACAATGGAAGTTTCTTTCATTCTCATTCCTCTCCAGTTAGGTTCCTTTCTCCATAGGCAACCAAACGGCCAATTTCTCATATGCAGCCTCCCAGAGGTATTTTATGCATACACTTGGATTTAGTAAATAAGATTTCCTTCTTTCTAGTGCCTGAATAAAAAATATGTCTCCTAAAAACTTAGAAAATACTAGTCTACAGCCATGCTACCCTGAACAAGCCCAATCCCATCTGATCTTGGAAACTAAGCAGGGTCGGGGCTGGTTAGTACTTGGACGGGAGACCACCCAGGTGCTGTAGACGTAAAAAATAAGGGATTGTAAACTGACAAAGTCCTTGCAATCTGTGAAGTCAACCAAGGGTTGCCTTGCCTAAAAAATAAAAAAATAAAAAATTTTTAAAAATAAAAAATAAAAACAGAAAATACAATGTAAAAACATTCCTACCTGATTTGTAGTCATGAAAATCAGTGATAATATTAATTCCCAAAATGGGTAGAAAGACTGAGGTAGGTTACAATTGCTAGATATGTACCTAGTAATCATTAAGAAAACATGTAATAACATGAAAAAAAATGTCTATCATAGTCTTTAAGACAATACACAAAAGAAGAAATAAATAACAATTTTTTAAATCTCTCCTTTGAAATAAGAATGCAATGATATAACAATGATATATCTTTTTCAGCTATCAAACTAGAAAAGTATGTTTCTTCTTAGTGATAATTATCCGGTAGCAAATCTCATGACTTTACTCTGTTATCTTATTTAGTCCTCACAGCCATAGACCAATTTACTAACTGAACTAATATGATAGAAGTTTAGTATGAAAACTGGACTGAATGAGTCTACACGCAAGTCAAAGCACATTAGAATTCTCCACCCAAACCTCTTTCAATCAGGGCCTTAGGATTATGTTAAAGATACAATGGCCCAGATGTCTAATTGCAAACTTTTCCTTTTGTTCCTTCTCTTTAGTCAATGAGTCTCAAAAACAAGTATGGCTCAGATCTTTCTGTGAAGAATTGTATATTCAGAAATATATAGACCATACTTCAAAGAGAGTTTTAATCAATTTTCAAGGATAGTTTTGGGCATCCGAGATTTTTACTCTGCTAAACGAGGCAATCTGTGACTATATGCCAGGCAATGTGTGGCTCTATGCTTTTCCTTTATTGATTTGTGTTTATTATTTGTGTAAGAAGAGTCCCTGCATTTCAGCTCGGACTAGGACAAAAACCTATTGGATCACACCTGGCAGGTAGATGGGAGGCTAGTCAGAGAGTTGCCTCAGCCCTGGTTTGCAGTTTGTGCTGCTCAGGACCCAGGTTCCTAAGACACTGTCTGAGCCAACCACTGACACTTCTGCCAAAAGCTGCTGCTGCCAAGCTCACCTCCCTGATGTCCTACTCCTCCTCAGCCTCTTCCTCCACTGGGACTATCCTTCCCACAACAAGCCTTGGTAAACTCTCTGGAAAGAAACTTTCTGGTTTTAATTGCGGTCAAATTCACAAAACATACTATTAACCACTTTAATTTGACCATTAGAATTCAATGGTATTTCGTGTTTTTACAATGTTGTGTCACTACTAGCTATCTCTAGTTTCAAAATGTTTTCATCAGCACATAAAAGCGCCCTATTACACATTCACTAAGTAATCGCTCTCCGTTTCCCCCATCCATATCCCCTGCTAATTTCTAATCAGCTGTCTCAGGTTTCACCTATTCTAGGCATTTCATATAAAAGGAGTATATATGACCTTTGGTGTCTGGCTTCTTTTGTTTAGAACAATGTTTTCGAGGTTCATCCAAGTGGTAGCACGTATCAATACTTCATCCCTTTTATGGCTGAATTACATTCCACTGAATGTATATACCACAATTTATCCATTTATCCTTTGATGGACAGTTGGGTTGTTTCCACCTCTTGGGTTATTATGGATAATGCTGCCACAAATATTTGTGTTCAAGTTTCTGCGTGGACTTTTCATTTCTCTTGGGTATGTACCTAGGAGTGGAATTGCTAGATCATATGGTAATTGTTTAACTTTTGAGGAATCACCAAACTACTTTCCATAGTGGCTGAACCATTTTACATTCTCACCAGTAATGCACAAGGGTTCCTATAGCTCCACATACTTGCCAACATGTATTTTCCTTATTGTTCTTCCATTAAAGCTATCCTATGAAGTAGAACCTCATTGTGATTTTAACAACCAACAAGGTTGAACACCTTTTCAGGAGCTCGCTATCCATTTCTCTTCTTTGAAGAAATGTCTACTCAGTTCCTTTGCTTATTTTTTAATTGGGCTATTTACCTTTTTATTCTTGTTATAAAAGTTCTTTATGTAGTCTGGGTATTAAACTCAAATCAGATACATAACTTGAGAATATTTTCTGTGGGTTCCACATTCTTGATAATATCCTTTGATGCAAAAAAGTTTGTGATTTTTATGAAGTCCAATGTTTTTCTTCTGTTCCTTGTGACTTTGGTGTCAAATCTAAGAATCTAACACTAAATTCAGTCGTGAAGATTTACCCATTTTCTTCTGGTAGTTTTACTAGTCTTGGTTCTTATATTTCTATTGTTAATCCATTTTGAGTTAGAGGGATACATGGAGAGGGGCAGAAATCCAACTTCCTTTTTTTGCATGGTTATCCAGTTGTCCAGCAGCATGTTACTTTTCCCAGTGAAAGGTCTGGGCACTGTCAAAAATCAACTGGCCATGTTTGCGTTTATTTCTTGATTTTCAATTCTATTCCATCGGCCTTCATCTGTCCTTGTGCCAGTACCACAATGTTATGATTACTAAAGCTTTGTAGTTAGTTTTGAAAACAGGAATTGTGAGACCAACTTTGCTCTATTGTTTTTGCTACTCCAGAGCCCCTGGCACCTTTATATAAATTTGAGGATTGGTTTCTCCATTTCTGCAAAATCCACTGGAATTTTGATAGCATTTGCACTCACTCTGTAAATCACTTTGGAGTGTTGCCATTTTAATCCATGAACATCTTTCCATTTATTTACATTTTCATTCTTTCAGGATGTAGTTTTCTGTGGTTTTCATCTCCTTGGTTAAATTGATTCCCAGGTATTTTATCACTCTGGATGGTATTAAAAACTTTAAATTTCCTTTTCAGATTGTTCATTGCTGATATATAGAAATACAACTGATTTTTGTGATACCTGCTCTTACATTCCTGGAGAAGCAACCCCACACTACACATCTTCTTTTCATTAAATTCTCTTTTGCTTTTATAATTGTCTTCCCTATAAACAGTAACTTAAAAATAATGGCCACTTCCCATTTCTGTACCCTTTAAGCTTGATGTACGACTAGAGTACTGCTCAGGACCATCTTAACAACTCGACATAGACTTTGGGTGGAAGAAATCACGGTGACCCCACAACTCCAAAATCAGATAAGGTGATATGTGTAACCCTGGGAGAAAGTTATACCAAAATCACTCCTTTCCCAATAGAACTTTCATTTTCAGTGTTTCATACTTTATTATGTAAAAATAATAAAGCCATCTAGATGAGTTCCTTCTAAAGAGATTACACTAATTCTCAACCCTCACCAACACTGTGTTTATTTCAACAAACTGATCTGTGCCAGTTATATAGGTTAAAATGTCTCATTGCAGTTTACCTTTGTAATTCTATTGGTATGAGATTGTGCATCTCTGCAAATATATAGTAAAATATTTTATAAGGGAAGCAGCTAAAATTAGAGCTAATTTTTCCAAGGCACCCTATTAAGTACTCAACAGTATCAAAGATTTTTCTAAAAATGAACAGACAGACCAGGTGCATCTATAATAACCTATTAAGAGTTTATTAGCAATTATTTCACGCCACAAGGGAATAAAAGGACTATGTACAGCCTTTCGGCAAACAGGCAGGGAGCTGAGGGCCAAGATGAGTCTAGGGCCTTGGTGGGTGCATTCCTGGGGGAAGGGGCCCTGTAAGGGAAACCAGACAATCCGGTGAGACTCCACGAACAATGGCATAACAAACAAATAGGTCTGTGGTAATGTGGCCCAGGGGAACCGGGCCCTCGCCTCTGTGGAGCTACTTCCATAACTCTGTGGCCAAGGGTCAAAGAAGGCCTGAAGTAAGAGTAAGAAATTTAGTCAGTGCCTGATATCAACTCAAAAATCCCATCCCTGCTCCAGCCCCCCACACCCTGCAGTCACCAAGCGATCAGAGGGACACCATGCCAACTGGGGAATTCTCTGGGGCTGACTAGGTTCCTATGCTTATAAAACCCCAAAACGGAAAACCCAGACTAAAGACAAAGGGGTCATCTAGTATGGCCGAGTTATCTTAGAGACCACTATGACTTGGTGGAAAAAACACTGGTCTGGGGTCTGGACACTGAGCTCTCTCTGGGCCTGTTTCCTTATTTATAAAATGAAAGGGCTGATCTTTGTTGGCATTTCTCAAACTGGAGTTAAACAGATACACATACTAAATAGCATAGGAAAGCCCACTGCCTGCCCTCTCTTAATTACTAAACACTATCAAACCAAAGGGGGTAAGAAAATTAATTCCATAACCTTTATTAGGGACCCTCAGAATACATTATTTCACAGTGCCCTGAGAACATTACCTTGGGTAATGAGAAGTACCCTGGGTACAGGTCTGCTCTAAGAGGGAGTTCAATCAATTTAAGAAATGCTGTGTCCTCTTTCCTTTCTGGACTACTTTTTCTCTAAGTGTTTACTTCCCTAGGCTTAAGGCCTGAAAGCCCAGAGGGTATAGTAAATCCCATCTTCCCTCACTTCCCATCCCAATATTATTCTAAGGAAGAAAGTCAAAGTCACTGCAGCAGGCACTTACCTCGCATCCCTGGGGGAGGGGGCCGCATCCCTGGAGGGGGCATGCCCATTGGAGTTCCGCGTCCAGGGGGGATCCCCATTGGGGGACCCATGGGAGGCCTCATACCAGGAGGTGGGCCCATCATGCCTGCAAGAGAAATGCCCCAATATCTCTCAAGTGTCTGTTGAAAAGGTAGTAGGAAACATAAAGCTATCACTAAGCTGAGACGGATGGACCATGCCACCCCCCCCCCAGTATCTCCCAGCATACTGGGACTTTAGCCAAGGAGGTGGGGCTCCCAAAGGCTCTTGTCCAGCTAGTTCATTGTGAATCAGCCAAGCTGGATCTCAGAGTAATCCTGCTTAATTATAAAAACTCATCAGCAGTTTCAGTCAAGGTTATATCTCATCATAAATCCAGCTCAGGCATCTTCTATGGATTAACAATGGTCTCCTTACGGGTTCCTCACCTGGAGGAGGTGCCCCTCGACCCATAGGTGGGGGAGGACCCCCACGGCCAGGTGGGTACTGGGTTGGGGCCCCTGCAATACTCGCTGTGGCAGCAGCTGCCGCAGCTGCAACAGTGCCTCTTCCTTGTGGGGTCATCACCTAAGAGGACATAGAAAGAGAATTAAAATAGTACAGTGCAATGCAGCATCCCACTCTCTGCACACACACCGACCCCCCCGCCTCTCATCTTGGTAAATAAACAGCAAACATCAAAATCCCCTAACCTACAACTCCCGGTGTCAGACCTCCTATCCAAAACCCTCTTCCTGACAAGATCAAGCTTGAATTCCCAATTCCCATCTTCTAAGGCCTGAGTTAAGGATGCCCAAGGCAAGTTAAAGAAGACACCTGCATTTTCAAATAACTGATAATACGTTATGAAAGAGTGTATTTCAAATGTTGGTATGAAAACATTCTGCTCTAATACAGGTAGCTAGTACACCTTTCATGCATCTCTTTTAACAACATCTATGAAATTTACAATGACACTTGATTCTGGGATCATATTCAAAGCAGAATTAAACACAGACAGCCTGACAGTCATAGGATGTCATTCTGGACTATTCTCAAACTGTGGACCCTCCCTCTATTCTTTGCTTTAAACATCAGATACTGGTGCCCTTCCTCAACTCCTCACCTGCTGAGATGGCCCACCAACCCCACGGACTGGCCCAGCAAGTCCTGCAGGAGCCTGGGGCATGGGAACACCAGCTGGGATTCCTCTGCCAGCAGCCCTGCCGATCCCTGGGCCCCCAGCAGCTCCAGCGAGTGGTACTCGGGCAATGCCAGTCTGAAAAATAAAGAAACATGCTAAAATGCTTGTAGCTAGAGAATCAGAAGCATACTTTGGAATACCATTGCCGAGAGAATCCCTCAGATTTACAGGGTGTCAAAACTACTTACAGACACTAATCACCCATATGTGGTTAACACCATTCCTCCTCCAGCCAAGGTTATATGCCAGCTATCACCCCTACATCAGGTTAGGAGAGTTTAAGGGTAAATCTAGAGAAACATGCCACAACGCAATCACCTATATGCATTCCTATGAAAATTAAACCAACAAAGGGCCAGGACTCCATTCAGAAGGATGCAATAGACAAGAGTATTGGACCTGGCATCAAAAAAACATGAAGTCCAGTACCAGCTCTGAAACTGGGCAAGTAATGCCATGATTCTGGCTTGTTTCCTCATCTGCAAATGATGGGATTATGACAAAACTGGTGTGGTCATGAAGGTTTACAATGGGCTACATTAGAGTAGCAAATTCTACTGGAAATAGACACCAAGAGTTATGAATATGTACATATGCTTTGAAACAAAATATACGGCAGACATATTGGAAAAAGCTTCAACTAAAGTCCAAAAACAAGGAAAAGACTCTGTACTAACCTTGAGAAAATATCTTAGTCATTAATCTGACTTGTACACAGCAAATAAAAAATATTTACAATATTAAGTTAAAAAAAATATTACATGTATTATGTTAAATATTAAAAAATATGTAAGTGGGTAAAAATAAAAACAGCATAAAGAAAATTATTCCTTTGACGAAAAATGTTTTAAAATGAAAAACAAAAACAAATTTGAATTATTCTCTAAAGTCTGCTCTATTTCTAAATGTAGGTTGGTATTTACAGAACCAAGAATGCCTGGGACCAAATACCAATTTCACCACTTAGTAGCTGTAACACCTTAGGCAAGCTACTAAAACCCAGTGTGTTTTATCTATAAAGTGGGAATAAGTTATCTCAAAAAATGATTACAAGGATAAAATAAAATACTGAAGTGCTTGGCAGACAGCAAATGCTCGATAAATGTTAACTACTGTTCTATAACTGTACAAAATACGTACTCTACTGCTTGAATTCACCTTTTAAAGTCCAACTAGCCTGTCATCACACTAAGGACTGACCCAGATGGCCTTTCGGTTCCTCTTCTGACTATGCATATCAACTGAGGAAGAAGGGAAGGCTTTAAAGCTAGAAATCCTAAAATTCTAGTTCCCTATCTCTACTTGTTACTTGCAGGTCAACCTCTTTAAGATTCTGTTTATTATCTGTAAAAAGGCGGTAAAAACCAGAACTTGCCTGTGAGTACTGCAATGAAACACAGAACCTAACACAGAGCCTGGCTCGTGGCACGCCCTCCTTTCTTTCACAAGGCTTCCTGGCCTTGCACTGGCACTCTGCTCTGACTTACATCTTTGGGAGGAGGTCCCTCTACTGTCATTGAGACCAGGTTCTCCCCTCGAAGCAGCACCAGACCAAGGACTCGCTTCTCTTCTCTTTCTGCTTGTTTTGAGTTCTTTGGCCTGAAGACAGGTTGGTTTAGAAGAAACAAAATCGCAATCATTAGAAAAAACACAAGCATTAGAAAAAAGTTCATGTTCACCTGCCAAGGGGGCCTCCAAGATTTGTTTCACAATCTGTCTCTCAATAAATGGTACATAAACTTTCCCTAACGCAGCTCCTCTAGATAGTCTTCATCAGCTGAATCTGTAACCCCATAAGTGGTTGTTTTACATGTCAAAGGATGCACAGACCAAAAAATAGGACAAGAGTCAAGAAAGCCCAGCCCTAGATCAAATGTCATTCCACTGCCATCATGAAGGCCTTTCCTCAGTAAAGTGTTCTTTGCTATCTATCTCCCTGTTCCCTCCCTTCCGCTTAATGCCTCACCAGTGTCAGAAAGCAGTTGAAACAATTTCTCAAAGTCAACTGAATCCCACTCACCCCACTTACCTGCAGGATCCTTCTAGAAGCAATTCATCCCCATAGGCCTATTATTCCATCCCTCACCTCACATCACAAATAAAAGCTATAAAGGAAATGTGGAAGTTAACTACATAGGAACTACACCTCTGTCCTCAAAGAACAAAAACAGAAATCTCTCAACAACAGCCAAAAAAAGATGAACCAAATATGAATATAAACTAGGAAAAATAACCACAAGATAGGGGAATGAAAAAAAAAAAAAGCCAAACCAGAATCCTAAAAATAAAAGATAGACAAAATATCTAATTTTAAAAAACAACTTAAAGGTTCCATTTTAATGCTATTTTATATTAAATTAATAGTGGTTTTTCCTCCTATTTTTCACCTATCTATATATTTTTTAAAAGCATATATTGCCCTTTCACAATTTTTAAAAACCTTTGCATTTTTCTCATTTTTTTTTGTATTTTTAAAATTTTTCTTATAAATTTTTTTTGTTATCAGAAGTTTCCTTAAAAAACAAGCAAACAAACAAACAAACAAACAAAAACAGAAAAGAACCGCTTGGAATAGTTCTATACTGATATGCTGGCCCCTCTTGAAGGTGTGCAACTGATACTCAGCCATTCCTGTCACATTTCTTATCCTATACTTCTTGACCTCGTGCCACAAAGAAAATAATAGCCCCAAAGGGAATCAAAGGGAATTCACAGCTGCTGACAACATGGACACTGCACATGGCAAGTGAGCCAAATGACCATGGAAGTCATATAACCTCTTTGAGCCTCAAGATGCCTTGAATGTAAAATAGGGCAAAAAGCTAGACCACACATTTTAATAAGCCAGACTTAAGATCTTTGAGTCTTAAGAGAAAGTTATCCAATAACTTATGGAATTGTAGAAAAGCAGAAAATATCTTCAATTGTTTCTATAAATGCCAACAAAAATCACTGGCCCCAAACCCACACAGGGAGCTGAGCACTTACCCTGAAGAGGGTCAGAGGCTTCTTAAAGCAGTTTCAGACCAGGCTTCATTGGGAGAGCCCTTTAGGCTACAGCTTTACAAATAGGCAATGAGGCCAGAAAATCAAGCTCTCCCCCCTCACACACCTGTGGGGAGAACATGAGAGCCCTTTACCCCAGTAACCAGGGGCACGAGAGAGTCAGAGAAACAAAAAGCCTAACAGCCCTCATTACAACTTGTAATCTGCTCCAGAGCAAGGCTTGCTGAGCTAAGGAAGGAGCTTTCTTACTGTTCAATGCCCCATTTAAATCTGCCCTCAAAAAAACAGGAGCAAACTGACAGAAACCAGCTAGCTACATCACCACCTGTCACTTGGCCCATCCACCCAACCTACCCCCCATCCAAATCCTTCCCCGCACAGCCCAGTCCTTACTTGATCTTCCTGAATTCATCGCAGTCACAAAGGATCAAATTCATATGCTTGTCGAAAGCCTTGAAGGTGCCAATGAAGATACGACCATCTTGCAGGATGCATCTCATCCTGTAGTCGATGTGTTGCAGCATCTTGCTGCTCTTGCCCACCGTCTGCAAGGAGAAATCAGCAGGAATGAGACTCAGCTCTTTGGGACCCACATACTCCTAGTCCTTCTTCAAAACTCTGCTGCAGCCCTCTTTTCCATATGTAGATTTCTCAACAGATTCTCAGTTATCTTTCAGTCTTTCACTGTAATTCTCCCATGTCACCCTGTGTTCAGCCCTGACCTCTGTCCACTACTGTTACTCCCCTTTCCCTTCAAATCATCTCATACTTCAATTGCCTTTGCGTAGGCTGCGTTTCAGAGATGAATGTAAAATGTCTCCGAACTAATATAATTTGTTCATATCAGAGATTAGCCATCTGCCTTTGCAGATTATAGGTGTGTGACTCCAGTGCTACGGAAACCCACATCCCATTGAAAACAATGAGTAAAGGAAGAGCTAGAATGGGACTGGCACAAAAAATCCAACCAACCAGAAGCTTGCCAGAAATGAGCTGATCAGCCTGGAGGTGAGAATGGAATCCCCAAAACGAGGATTTGTTAGTGTGTCTCCAAGGCTACCTTTGGGAGGAAAACTTTCTGGTGGCCAGGGTGCTAAACAGTTTGTACACTTGGTCTGTAAGAATATAAAACTTGCTATACCAATTAATCAACCTAACAACCTTTTCTGCTTCAGAGCTTGGCTTCCGATGTACCTTTGCTAAAATAAACTATACAGACATTACAGTGTGAATTATCAGCTGCCGTTGGCAGTTATATTTCTTTCTAGAAATGACTTATATTTGATCTGTGTATCAGCCTCCCAACAGTCTGACTGGTATGTGCCAGTCCTAACGCCTTCTATGTTCCAGGCCTGTATATGCTGTTCATCTCTGTGAACTTGGATAAGAACGAGTTTCTGGACCTACAAGTGTGTGGGATCAGAACCTTCACTTCCCCCTATGGAGACCCAGGTTATGTGGTTTAGTCTCTTAGATAACCATTTTAACTGGCTTTCGTGGCAACATTTTTTTGGCCTACCTAGTAACGGTCAGTTCTTACTGGGTGCTCACTGTATATACCAGGCACTGTAATAAGCACATTAAATCCCATTTAATTCTCAAAAGAAGCTCTATTATTGTTCCTATTTTACAGATGAGGCCACTGAGGCTGGGAGAAGTGAAACAGCTTGCCCTGTCTCACAGCCAGGAGGCTGTGTTGGAAGCTAATCAGCCTGAATACAATGCCTACTCTCCTAACCCAATTCCCCCAAATATCCTACCAGGTTTTCCTGTTTTTTTTTTTTGTTTGTTTGTTTTTTCTCCAAGCACATAACAGCTACAGAATAAACACACGTTCGTGTCATTTTCCTGGTTAAAATCTTTCAATGGCATGCCTCATTACTCGCAGGATTAAGGCCTTTAGTAATAAGGCTCCAGCCAATTCCTCCCATCTCACTTGTCAGCTCCTCCTCCCTTTCCCTCTCCAGAAACTTTCAACGCTACCCTTCAGGACTTGCTTTTGCACCCTTCGTATCTGTACTATCCCCTTCCCATTTTCGCTGGGAAAACACCTAACAATCTTTTGCAGCTCTGCTCAGGAATCATCTCCTCCCGAAAGCATGCTTACCCCGCCCCGCCCCCCGCTACTTTTACTAAATGCTTCTGAATTATATTATCCGCGCCCCCAACCAGAAAGTGAACTCGGTGAAGGAAGGAAACATTTCAGGGTGCAGCCGCAGCGCCTCCAAAGTGAGGCGTACTCAAATACAGGCTGAAAAAATGAGTCAACTCTTCCCCAAATATCCTCATTCCCCCTCCCGTGCCCTCCTCCCCCGTCTGCTAGGCCCAAGGCCACTCTCCACTTTGGGCCACACGCCCTTGCACGTCTTTCCACAACTCAGACCCCACTGCCTTCACAGGTCTGAACCTCCTTCCGGGTCTCCCCTAGTGCTCCTGCGACTCTAGCGCCTGCTCCCAGATCCCAGACACACGTCTTCGGCAAAAGTTTATTTAGTGCCCACAGGACCCCAAGAACTGTGACTCCAGTAGCGTGGAGAGTCGCAGCTCCATTCTCGCCCCCGCCGAGCGACCTCGGCCTCCGTCCCCCAGGTCCAGCCTTCCCCTCCCCCAACCCGCCGACCGACCAAGGTCTTCCGTGCCCAGACGGGACGGCCGCGGCCCGGGCCTTCTCCGCTCTGAGCGGCCAAACACGGCTTCCTCCCCCATCAGCCCCGGTCCCGCCCTGCACAACAGATTCAGAAGCTCCCGGGCGGCCGCCTTGCGCCTCCTCACCATGGTGGCGGTTCTGATGGCTCTGATTCCCGCCGGATTTGTCTACACTGCGGCCCAGTCGCCCGCCAGCAGCCCGCTTCCCGCCACCGCTACCGGAAATGCGGCCGCGGGCAAAATGGGGTCGGGTAGGAAACTACTTCCGGTCCCAGAGCCGGGCCCTTGAGTTCCGCCACGACGCGGAGCTGTGATCTCAGGTGGGCGGGGCTTGGGGGCGTGGGCGGGGCTAGCGTGCGCTGAACCCCTCCCGCTAGTCCAGGGCTGTGCTCTGGCGCCTGCTAGGACAGCTGCTCCCACGTCAGCTGCTCCTAATCAGCATCGCTCCCCTTCCTCCCCCGCTCCCGCTCGTTAACACTCTGCCCTCACCTCCCCCACTCAACCCCGGCCCTCTCCTCGACAGTCACTGCCCTGCTTTTCCGTGAACTTGCTAGACGTGCACCTGCCCAGCACCTTTGCGTGTGCTGTTGCCTCTGCCTGGAATGCTCGTTGTCCAGGCACGTGACTGATTCATGCTCTCAACTTTTCAACACTTATATTCCCACTGAGGAACTACCTGCCGACCTTCCCACCCATCCCTGTTTTATTTTTCTCTCTAACACTGATGGCTAACATACTACATACTTTTGTTATTTTTTTTTTCCCTTATCATTAGAATGTAAGTTCCAACAGTATGGATTTTTTTCATTATGATAGTGCCTAGAAATCTGCTTAGCACAAAACAAGTGCTTAATAAATATTTAAATGAATCAGTTGATCCCATGCATGACTTTTGAATGTTATCTACATACTCGAGTTTTTCAAATTTATTCCTCTCACCCTGGTTTCTTTATTTAACTCTTGATCTCTCATAGCCAGCCATCTCCTTGATGCAGATGTTTAATAGGTATGCAAAGTTAAATGTTGAAAACTGAACTCTTGGTTCTATTTCCTCTTCTTCCCAGAACCACTTCTTACCAGTGTTCCCCATCTCAGAAGTTTCTCAAACAGACTTGGTAGCATCCTTGATTCCTCTCTCTCTCCCATCTCATAATCAATCAGCCCATCCTATGGACCTTGCCTTCAAAATGTCTTGAATCTTACTGTTGTCCCCTACTCCAGTGCTGTCACACTAGTCCTCACCACCATCATCTCTGTCTTGGATCATTGAATGAGCCCCTCCCTGACAGTTCTCTTTGCCTCCTCTCTTGCTCTCAGAACAGCCAGAGGGGTTCTTCTATAATGTTCTGGGATTTTATCAAATATTATCATTGCCCTGCTCTCCATCTCCCAATAACTTCCCAGCACACATGGACTAAAATCAGCCCTGCATTCCTCTCCAACCTCATCTCCTTCAATGTTTCCCTTATTCATCATCCTTCAAACAACACTAGTCGATTTGCTGTTCCTCCAACCCAGCAAGTAAAGCTTCCACCTCAGGGCTTTATAATCCTCACACCACTCTAAGATGTAAGTTCTGTCCTGTTTCTGTCAATTTTTAGATGATGAGAATGGAGACTCAGATTGATGAATTCTCCTGCCCAAGGTGGCAGAGTCAGAACAGGAATATAATACCATCTGGCTCCTCAGCTACTATCAAGTTACCCTGCCTCCTCACATATCACTCATGCATGCTTTCTTAAAATATTTATTTAGCACCTACTAAAGTTATACATTATTAGTGAGATACAAAGTCCCTTCCCTGAAAAAGTTCATGTTCCAGTGAGAAAGACAGACAATAACCAAGTAAGTTCTAGAAATTAACATTAGATATATATATATAAAAAAGGTAGGGTAAAGAGACTAAGAGTGATGGGTCGCAATTTTGTCTAGATGGTCAGGGAAAGCCTCTCTGAGGAGTGGCACATGAGCAGAGACCTGAATGAAATGAAGGACATTCTGGACACTTCTTATAAAGGGGATCATATAATATCTTTCACTCAGCATAATGTTTTGAAGGTCCATCCATGTTGTGACATTTTAGTACTTTATTTCTTTTAATGGCTGAATAATATTTCATTGTGTGGGTATACCACTTTTGTTTCTTCTGTCATTAGTTGATGGACATTTGGGTTGTTCACACTTTTTGGTGTTATGAATAATGTTTTAAACATTTGTGTGTAAGTTTTCATGTAGACATGTGCTTTCATTTCTCTTTTCTATGTACCTAGGAGTGGTATTGCTGGGTCATATGGTAACTGTTTAATTGTTTAAGAAACTATCAGTCTGTTCCAAAGTGGCTGCACTATTTTTGGCAAGGCTCTTTGTGTCCTTCACTGATCTCCCTCTTAAGGTTCCTAAGGTTCCAGATAGTCTGCCTCTATTCTAGATGACTGCTCTATTATATTCAACAATGTCTTGGAGTTATAAATGGCTCCAGAGTCTGATCCAGTTAAAGGCAGGCCCTTTTACAGGGGTAGTTTTGAAGCCAGTATCTGAGACCCTAGGAGGGTTCTTCTCAAAAATCTCTTTTTCTGGTGCTCCTCTGTTAAACTTCTTGCTGATCTGCCATTTTGCTTGTTGTTACCACCGACCTGCCAGCTTCCTTTTCATTACTCACCACCAAAATCTCCATTGGTTTTAAAAGCACCCTTAGGCTTCAACTTCCCTATGCTTAGTTCCAAATAAAGCCAGTGCCCTCAGGGAGCACTATGCTGGTCTCTGTTCTTCCAACCTGCCTCTCCCTCAGGCAGGTCCTCTGCACCACTGCTCAAAGCTAGGAGCAGGATGAGCAACCACTTCTCTGAGTGACACTCCTGCTAAGAGCAGGGCACTGGGTGGGAGTGGCAGCTTCTTTCCCCTCAGCTTCCCCTCCTGGCAGGGAATCTCTGCCCTATGAGCAAGCTGGGGAGAAGGCAATCAGGTCCCTCCTGTGCCAGACAGAGCTTCTCTCCCACAGACAGCAGGTGGTGGAGGAAGAAAGCCCCAGGCCTCTTGACTAGTTTGCCTGCAACATTGAGCTGGGGCTGATGAGGTAACCTGCCCCTCCTGGGGAAAAAGTATAGTCCCAGATTGGGAACTGGGAGAACGAGTCCTCTTCTCAACTATACCCACTCGGAGTAGAGCTTCCATTACGCTGAGCTGAAAAGTGTGCACAAAGGAGCAGGTTGGTGGCCAAATGCCACAGACTCTTGCCGTTCTCACTGAGACTTAGTAAGTTTTCTTGAAATGTTTCTCCATTTGTATATATGTCCTTACGACAGTTTCCGGAGGCTTTAAATGTCTGGGTTTTATAGGTTTTTAAAATCATTTTGTTTGTTTTCCTGGGGAGATTGTCTGTGGAGCTCCTCACATCACCATTCCAGAAACATTTGTCCTGTGTCCTATTAATGTAGGAAGAAGGCAAGAGAACTAAAATGTTAAATCAAGCTTACTCAGAGACTGCAATATGCTTATCAGCCCTATAGCAGACCACTAGGAAACCTGAAGAACAAAGGAAGATTATTTCCTGGGATTACTAACCCGTTTCCCCACACTGTGAAGGGAAAAGAGGGAAAACACAATCTTTTAGCAGTGCCCTACACAAATCATTCATTCCCTATGGCTAACATCATGGGGAACCTATGGATCAAAGGCTAGAAACCGCCAGCAGGCCATTCACACAACACATTTGTACCTTTACATGCCAGATACTCTTATCCTTTCTCACTATATGTCTATGTCAAAGGAAAATGTATAAAAAAGTCTATGAGCTTTGATTCATAGAAAAACTAAGAATGATATATAAACTGGATTACCCAACATGGGGGCTTTTTTTTTTGTTTTGGCTTTTTGTCCTTACTTTCTCGTCTTTGCTTTTTCCCTTCTCTAATAAACTTGCCTTTTGGCTCTAACTTTAGCAGGCGTTTGAATTCTTCCTTGGGCTCAGCAAAGAACCCTCTTCTCTTTCAGTGCAGGGCTTGAGCTCTGCCCCTAACCCCCACCACCACTCAAGCAATGTGCCCTGTCCTGCTGTATCACTGAGTTTAATTATCAATAAACTGTGAGTGGCTGGACACTGCTTTGAAAGCGTTAAGCTACCACTGTGTAATGGCTTTTACTGCATGATTATGTAACCAATTCAATCATTATAGTAAAAATTACTATTATTGTCATCATTTCTTGTTTTTACACATTATTTTTCCAAAGAACTTGTAGGCTCCTTGATGGTCTGCTTATAAACCTATTAGTTTGGCTTGCAGAATCTTACGCACACACCTAATATGAAAGAATACATCAAATTTCTGGTAAAGAAGAGGATGGGGGGTGTGAAGTATTGTAACCAGAGAGAGTATTCTGTATGAGTCACTCATCATATAATGCAGGCCCATTCCCTAGAACGGAAAAATATGCTCCTACATTTTTAGATGGCGACTTATGTGGCAGAAAGAGTCTTGAAGGCAATACACTAGAAGATGCAGGAACTTGAGAGTCAGAGAAAATGGAGTTGAAATCCTGGCTCTACCACAGACTAGATGAGCGTGGCCATGCACAAATCACAAACCCGCCTAGGCCAGACTTTCCATCTCTGGAATAAACAGCATTACCACTACTACCAACACCCTCTTACAGCTGTTTTTAAGAATTATGGAGAAAATGTTACGATGGCTGAGATTTGTCTAAAATAATCCAGTGAGGGACACAGGAGAGGTAGAAAGGAAACAAGACTGGCCATGGCTGATGACTGCTGAAGCTGGATGATGGTATCTGAGGTCCTATTATTTCTATGCTTTCCACTTCTATATAGGTTCAAACATTTCAATAGTTAAAAAAAAAAAATCTAGTGCAGAATATTATTAGTGTGAATAAGAAGTGAAATTTAACAGTACATTTAAAATTTTTACTAATTTGTTTTTCGAAAATACCCTTTATGTTTTAAAGTTTCCTGGATTCTTACTATTAATCTTGGGTATATTTTTCAACAAGGAAAATAAAATCAACAAATGCAGAAATTTATGAAGTGACTAACACAGTGCCTGACTCAGGCAAGGACTTGTTGATTGCTTTTTTCCTTGCCAAGATTGGCCATGGCAGATGAAGATACAGTATACCTATTCTCTGGAAAACGAACCAGCATTTCAGAACAACAACAAAAAAAAAAAGTAACCCCAACTCACTGGCATTTTAGGCTTTCCCTCCTTCGCTTAGAGCCAGTCAGTAACATCAGAAGGCAAATCTAGGGGAAGGAAAAGCAGCTGTGAGAATCCAGGCCTCCCATAATGCTCCAGAGCAGGTCCTCTAAGCCTTGTAATGGAGTAAGCGATCCCTCTACTCAGCTATGGTCGCTAGAGCATTCTCAGCTGAACCTGGAGCCTGTTCCCTCTTTTCACCTCCCCTACCCTCAACAACTCTCACCTTTTGACACATGATTTTGGGTGAATTATTCATGGTCTCCATATCTTCCGTTTTCTAAAGGCAAAATCTCCTCCCAGTCCTGCTCTCCCCAAACAGAAGGATTAGGCAACGTCATGGTCTCAGGGACAGCTCAGTGTTTGCCTTGAAATTCTGTCAGAAGGCCAAGTAGAAGTTATTTCATCTCGAGATAGAGTTCTGCTGCCTGGGGTGACTTCTCCAAACTTTCTTCCTTATGAAAGCCCATCTTGTTTCCATGAAGCCAGGACCTGTGGAATGGAGAAGCAATTTGACACTGCCAGGACCTTGACTATAAAGCCCTAAGCTTGTGCCTCCTCGGCAGGGATTCTGTCCTCTCAGGGCCTCCTCTTCAACAAATATGGAGTCTTAGTCTATGGAGGTTCCCTGAATTTTTTTATCTCCTTCCTTTCCAGCCTGTAGGCTCTGAAGTCTGTCTCCTGCCACTCTCCCTTAGGTGAAAATTTACACTTTCCTCCCACCCCTGAACCTCAGGTACAAACCCCATGTCTTTTATCAACGTCTGTCATTTGGAACCTGAGGCAGAGAGAAGAAACAGCATAATACCTGTGGAGAAAGAGCCTCAGAATGTCTCCTTCCAGAACAACTGGGGCATTCAGAACTCAGCTCCTAACCCCCTTGGCCAGGGTTCCAGCTGTTTGATCCCCTATGTCCCGGTACTCTGAATTGCTGTTTTTGTGTGTGTGTGTGTCTGTGTGTTTTCTGGGGGGTTTTTTTGGTGGTGGTGGACGAGTGGTCTAAAGTGAGTCCATCTTAGTCAAGGTAGAGCTCCAGGACTCACACTGACTCTGTAAAGATAACCTCCTGCCTTTCTTTTTTGTACATATATGCCACACGGCCTTATCAGAGAGGTACATTTGTGTCTCCTGACGGTCCCAAGCTGAAGTCCTCCACTCATGTGGTCCTAAAAGGCAGGTGGTATTAGGATCTTTACCACCATCAGAAGCAACTCAGACACCCTGTCCAGGATCTCGCCCCAAATGATGGCAGTCCTACTGCTGCCAAGTTCCCTTTTGAGGCTAGCTAGGGTTCCCCTAAGAAGCTCTTAGATTTATTCCCTAACACTGTAAGCACAGATGGTCACTCTCTCTTCTGCCATATGATTAGGATAAGTAGATAAAGAGCTAAACATTAGCACCAAAAATATAAACATTTAGAAACATATAGAATATACATAACCAGACTTTCTTTAAAAATAAAAAATACATAAAATACAGAAGACATTAAGGAAGAGGTGGGAAAATTTTACTACACATCAACTAAAAACTTCATTTTAAGCAAAGGTACCTTTAGGAAAGGTGGGGAGGGGAGCATAAATATGTGTGCTTAATCTTTGCCTTTTGACAAAAAAAAAATACTGAAATATATACAAAATTAATAAAACTGATAATCTATGGGAAATAAACCTGTATTTATTAATACTCACACAACTTTGTCCTAGAATCCAAAAAAATCAAAACTAGAATAATCCAAAGGAGGTAAGACTATACAATGGGGTAAGACAGTCTATTCAGTAAATGGTGTTGGAAAACTGGACAGATATATGCAAAAAAATGAAACTGGACCACCTTCTTACACCGTACACAAGAATAAACTCAAATGGATTAAAGACTTAAATGTAAGACCCAAAATCATAAAACTCCTAGAAGAAAACATGGGTAGTAAACTCTCTGATATTGCTCTTAGTAATATTTTTTCTGATATATCGTCTCAGGCAAGGGAAACAAAAGAGAAAATAAACAAATGGAACTACAGCCCCAATAAACAAATCAAACTAAAGTTTTTGCACAGCAAATAAAATCGTGGACAAAACTAAAAGACAACCTACTGAATAAAAAAAGGTATTTGCCTATGATACATCTGATAAGGGATTAATATCCAAAATTTATAAAGAACTCATACAACTCAACACCAAAAAACAATCCAATTAAAAAATGGGCAAAGGACCTGAATAGGCATTTCTCCAAAGAGGACATACAGATGGCCAGTAGACATACGATCATTAATCATCAGAGAAATGCAAATTAAAACCACAATGAGATATCATCACCTGCCACCTGTCAGAATGGCTATCAATAAATAAAAAACAAGTGTTGGCAAAGATGTAGAGGAAAGGGGACCCTCGTGTATTATTGGTAGGACTGCAAATTGGTACAGCCACTATGGAAATGGCTTGGAAGTTCCTCAAAAATTAAACATAGAACTAACTACCTTATGACCCAGCAACTGAACTTCTGGGTGTCCATCCAAAGAAAACCAAAACACTAACTCAAAAAGATATATGCACCCCTATGTTTACTGCAGCATTATTTACAACAGCCAAGACATGGACGCAACCTAAGTGCTCATCAACAGAGGATTGGATAAAGAAGTTATGGTCCATTTATACAATGGAATATTACTCAGCCATAAAAAAAAAATCTTACCATTTACAATAACAAGGATAGACCTAGAGAGTATTATGCTAAGTGACATAAGTCAGACAGAGAAAAACAAATATCATATGATTTCACTTATATATGGAATCTAAAGAACAAAACCAAGGAACAAACAGAAACAGACTCAGAGAGAGAACAAGTTGGTGACTGCTCGATGGGAGGGAGATGGGGAGGCTGGGTGAAAAAGGTGGAGGAATTCAGAAGTGCAAATTGGTAGTTACAAAATAGTGACAAGGATGTAAAGTACAGCACAGGGAACACAGTCAGTAATATTGCAGTAACCGTATGTAGTGCCAGGTGGGTACTAGACTAATCAGAGGGACCACTTCATAAATTATATAAATGTCTAACCACTACACTGTACACCTGAAACTAACCTAAAATACTGACTCTCAACTCTAATTGAAAAATAAAAATTAAACAAACTAGAACTAATAAGTGAATTTACATTTAGCCAGGGGGCAGGATATAAAGGGTCAATATAGGAACAAAAATTGTATTTTTTAATACTATTCAGAAACAATTAGAAAAGTACATTTTAAAAAGGTTTCCAAAAGCCATCAAGAACATAAAATGCATAGGAATAAACCTTAAAGGAACAGTTACAAAAAACTCTGACTATATACCAGGCACTGTATAAGTTTTACCGCTCAAAGGCCCCATAAGTTAGGTTTTATGATAAACTGAGGCAGAGTTATGAATCTTGCTCAAGTTGAAGAGCTAGAAAGTGTCCAGATTTGAACTCTAGCTGTGGAGGAGTGCCATGCCTTTAGCCAGCTGGGTCAGTGGTAATGTCAGTAGTGACCAACCCCTCTGGGGTGTGACAATACTCAAAGCTTATCCATATAGGGTGGAGGGGATGTATGTGAAACAAGACTGGCTATTAATTAATAAATGTCAGCTCTGGTAATAGGTCCATGGGGGTTCACCGGGTAGGTTCAAAATTTATCCGTGCTAAAAAATTAAAAACAAAATTAAAATCTTGATACTTGGACCCCACCAGATGTGGGAAGTAATTTGAATAGACAGCCAACGGCCCCTGCTTTGCAACAAACCCTGGGACAACAGATCCCAAAGAAGCAGACCCACCCACACTCTAAAAACTGCCTAGCTCCAGGTCCCAGTGTGCACCCCACCACCCCTGGAGGATGTCTGTCCTAGGCCAAAGCCTCCCCCACCCTTTAAAAGCCCCAGGACTCCAGATCCAAAACATTCTCCCAGATCCCCTAGGGATGTTCAGCTCACATCCAGCTCACCTCCACACACCCACCCCTCAACAAACCCAGGTACAGCAGAGCCTGAGACTGTCCCCCCTCAACCCCCCTCCTAATAGGGCTATATTGAGCCTCACTCAAACAAACAAACAAACAACAACAAAAACTTAATAATCATGATCAATGCTCGGTTCCCACGAACTTTCGCAGACCCAGGACCCAAGTAACGTACTCCTTTGCTAGAAACAACAGGGTATATATGGCCGGAGCCGCCCCCCCATCCCCACACAGGAGGTGTCTGTCTTTCTGGCCTCGGCTGACCTCACGCCCACAGCCCAAACATACCCCGAGGATGCATGACTGCAGCCGCCTTCCTATCCGGAAAGTGTTTGGCCCCGAATGACACAACCTCCTTCAAAACCTTAGAGGGCCAGCTCACTCGCCCCGGCCGGAGGGGGTCGGCGTGGCGCTGAGCAGCCGCGGGATGCACAGCCGGCTGAGTCTCCCCGCCGGCTTCCCGCCGCCGGAGGCCGGAGCCACTGCTCTGCTCCACGAGCCCCCTTCTACCCAGACACCAAATTCAGACCCAGCTCGTCCCCGCCCCATTTCAGCAGGAGGCCGGGCCAGGCCGCGCTCAGCAGAACCCGCACTCACGTCCGTGCAGGCCTCCGCCGCTCGGAACTACAGTTCCCAGAACCCCCCCAGGCTCCGCCCACCTGAGGCCGCCGCCGCTGCGGCTCCCGGGACGCCAGGTCAACTCACCTGGACAATGTCTACTATAATGACAGCCTGTCCGCCTCTTTTCTTAAGATACCTGTGCATGAAACAGGTAGTGATTCCGGAGTGAAGTCCGTTTTCTCGGCCTATTCCACCGAAAGACTACATTCCCCAGAAGCCTCTGCGGCGCTTTCCGCCGACGGTTTCCGCATCCGGTTCCTGAGCCCGCCCCTGAGCCCGAGGGGTCCATTGCGTCTTTTTGGCGGGTCTGGCTAGTCCAGTACACAGGCTTCAGGGCTTTTCTGTGTTTTGGATTTCATTTCGACCCATGACCGAGTTAAAGTCCCCGGGCTTAGGCTGTATGACCTGTACACCGCCTCCTGCGCGCGCCATCTCAATGTGGCTTCCTGTGTCGTGGCCGCCAGACCCGATAGACACATGGACCTCCACCAGAACTCTCAGTGAGTTATAGGAATCACACTCTTTATTCAGCCAGCCAGGTCTGCCAGGGCACGCAGACCCCAAATTAAGCAGCCCCGAAATGTAGAGGTGCAGGGTTTTAAAGCCCAAATCCCATTCTTCATTCTGTCTGAACACAAAGGTCTATTTTTCTTCTGTTCACTACCTGTCAGCCCACAGGTCAGGTGTGCAAGCTGGGGCACAGAAGCAGAAAGCTTGTTAGAATGTTGTGTTTCCAGAGTTAGTAGCTTATGTTCCTATGGCGATAGCCAAACAGTCATTTCCGGCAAGTAATGAATTTTTAAACAGTAATTCAGCTAACACACCTGCTGCTTGCGACCCCGTTTTCCTGGCAGGAAAAACAGGCGGGGAAGGCAAAACACAGTCTCCCAGTCTCAGGTGATCCCTTACTCTCAATTACAGCGTTCTCCTCTGGATGCCTGTAGTCATTTTCCTCTTGTCCACGTTCTCAAAGTTAGTGACAAACTCTTTACCCAGTTCCTGGAAGATGGAGTCGCCACTCAAGCCTTTTATTTTAGGATCCAGGTATTAAAAACAAAATGCAACTAAGTTGATCTAATTGACTTTCTTCAACTATTCGAGCAGCACTCCACCTAGAAGATAGAAAGGCGCTCTGAGAAGCTGTATAAAATGGGGTACTTTCATAGGCAGGAAAGTAGAGGGCGGGGGAAGGAAGTACCAGCAAAGAATGGATTGTTTCAGGCGAGGTCACCTTCCTTTAGGGGAAGGCAGTGGGCGAAGGGGAGTATGGAATTACCTCACTTGCTGGTAAACTCCAGACTGACTGGTGTTAAGTGTCTGGTCTGGTCACTTGGGTTTAGCAACAGTGACTCCTTTTGGGGTCTATTGCCTTTTTTAACAGGGGTTCCGCTAAGGAGACCTATTTCAGCTCATAGGAAGAGCGTTTGAATTGTAATGGTAAGAGTGAGTTAAATTTAGTTTTTACCTTTGCGAAGAGAAAATAGACCAGTCCCTCCCTCCCTTTTCTTAGAGCATTTCCTTGAGAAACCTATTCTTAAATGCCTCTCTGGTATGTACGTAAATCTTTCTAAAGGCTGAAAAGTATCTTGCCAGCTTTACTATCTAGGAATGTGTTTTTTAAAAGACCTGGGAGCCACCTCTTTCAAATGCAAACGTTAAGGAAGATACTGCCCCTAGACCCTGTCGTTATGGGAGTTTAGCTTAGGTGCCTGGCCCCACAGAGATAGAAGAGGTTTTATTTTTCATTCAAATAAAAGCAATTACTAGCACAGGTGGCTACCCAATCACCAGGTGAATTTATGATGACCTGTGAAAAAAAGTACAGCAAATAATGTTGTAAAATCCTCTTATAAGAGGACAAATTACCGTTAATATGGAAAACATGTTTGTGATGGGTCATATCTGCAACTATATAAAAATTGGTGTGTCTTTTTGTCTCTGTAATTTCATTGGTAGATTGCCTGCATTTTGTACTCTGGTTTAATGCTTATTCAATAACATAATAAAACTATTTTCTTTCTTTTCTACATTTGTGAAGAGGATTTCCCGGGTTGGCAGGAGATTTTCATTTTCTCTAACACCATCTCTTCTTCCACTCTCTCATTTCTCTTCGCTTTCCCTATATCTTCCCTATACCAGCCTTCTGAGACTTCTCTGTTGTCCAGTACTTAGGAGAGAGAGAAAATTACCACAAGGCCACTCAGAGCCAGGAGAGAAATGAGACTATCCTGAAATTCTATTCTGGCTATCACAGATTAGACTCATTCCTTTCTGTTGTCTTGGAAACTTCCATGTTACTACTGGGCAGAATCCTGACCTGGATCTGAATACCTCCCTCTTCATCTCTCTGCGTCCTATTGTGACTGTTATTCACCATGTGAACAACATACTAGGATCAGTTCAAATAAAAAACAGAGATGATGTCAATGAAAATAGGTAGGTAGCTCCAAAGACCCATCTCTCCACAAAACATGAAAAATGAAGCAAAAACCATCAAAAGTAACTTTGTCAGAACTCTGGAAAGTAGTCAAACGTTTATAGAAATCAAATGAACTAAGAAAATGTTAACTTAAAAATGGTAGGAAAGCTGGGAGAAAATATTTGTGAAAGACCTAAAGGATAAAGGACTGTTATCTAAAACATACAAAGAATTCTTAAAATTCCACAATAAGAAGACTATCGACCCACTTAAAAAGTGGGCAAAAAAATCTGGGCAAAAAATTTGGACGGTTACCTCAACAAGGAAGATATGCAGATGGCAAATGACAATATGAAAAGGTGTTCCACACCATATGTTATTAGGAAATTGCAAACGAAAACGATGAAGTATCACTACCCACCTATTAGAATAGCCAAAATCCAAAACACTGATGACACCAAATGCTAGAGAGGATATGAAGCAACAGGAATTCTCATTCATCCCTGGCAGGGATGCAAAATGGTATAGTAGAGTGAAATGCTCAGCCTCTCTGACTTCCATCTTGTTCATGCCTGTTGTGTTTTCATGGCCTTCAGCTTAAAAGCTTCTGCTGAATATTGTGTCATTCTGCTTATGGCTTGAGTTTTACAAAAATGGCCCCTTACCAGAAATGGCCTCTCCCAAGGGGATAAGGGAAGTATGTACAAAAATAATAATGATTATTTATCAAAGATGTGAAGGAACCTCATGACCAGACTCACAACAACTGGAGTCAATAGACTAACAACAAAGAAATTTCACAATCTTTCTCAGACCCTTGCTGGCCTCCAGATGTCTGTGGTTGTCAATCACCTCTTGCCCCTCCTGTTCCCCCCTTCTCTTGATATAAAAGAAGCCTGATTTCTGTACTTCCTGAAGAAGGTTCTTTTAGGATGCTAGTTTGCCATCTTCTTGGCTTGCTGGCTTCACAAATAAAGTTGCTTTCCTTTCTCTAATACCTTGTCACTCGACTCATTGGCTGTTGTGCAGCAAGAGACACAAGCTTGGACTGGATTATAGTATGGCCACTTTGAAAGATAGTTTGGCAATTTTTAACAAAACTAACTATACTCTTACCATATGATCCAGCCATCATGATTCTTGGTAATTACCCAAAGGAGTTGAAAGTATGTCCACACAAAAACCTGCACAAAGATGTGTAACAGCTCTATTCATAACGCCAAAACTTGGACGCAACCAAGATGTCTTTCAGTAGGTGAATGGATAAGTAAACTGTGATACATCCAGACAATGGAATGTCACCACTAAAAGGAAATTAATTGTCAAATCATGAAAAGACATGGAGTAATTTTAGATGCATATTATTAAATGAAAGAAGCCAATCTGAAAGGCTGCATACTGTATGATTCCCACTACATAACACTCTATAAAAGGCGAAACTATGGAGATAGTAAGAGGATCTGTGCTGTCAGGGTTTAGGGGGGAGGCAGGTATGAAGAGGCAGAACATGGAATCTTTAGGGCAATGAAGCTATTCTATATGATAGTATAGGTAGATGGATTATAGCATGTTTAATACCAAGAGTGAATGTTAAAAATGTAAACTGTGGACTTTGGGTGATAATGATGTGTCCATGTAGGCTCACTGAATATAACAAATGTACCACTCCAGTACAAGATTTTGTCAGTGGCGGAGGCTACGCATGTGTAGAGGGAGAGAAATCTCTGGACCGTCTGCTCAATTTTGCTGTGAATCTAAAACTGTTCTTTGAAAATGAAGTCTGTTTTTTAAAAAGAAAATAAAAAATAGTAGAAAAGCTTTGCAGTTTTTACTTACCCTTGCCTCCTTTCCCCTTGTGGCTGAGTGGTGGTCTTGAAGACGGTAGCAGTGTAGAACTCTGGTCTCTGCCTCTAAAGTAAGGAGATCAGAACTTATTCTCAAAGAATTCTGACCAAAAAATTGAATGCTCTATTGTAACCTATCTGGAGACCACCTGAAGGAATGACACAGGTGCCTCTTTGCTCCACCTAAGGAAATCACTCAGATCAGAAAAGGAGTTATGCAGAGAGCTTTCCCCCAAAACAATGGAAGGCAAATTAGCAAAACAGCTGCCATCAACGTGTGAGGGTGCAGGGAAGGGGTGATCACGGTTGAGGCAAACAACAGAATGCTGAGTGCCTGGGAGGAGAAGCTGAGGGGAGAATTTCTTTGGGAAATTAGAGCATTAAAAAGCTCCTGTGGATACCTGGTAATTTCAAAAACTAAGCATGTGGCCAGGACAGGACACATGTTCAGGAAAGACCTGAGCTAAAAACCTGGGAACACACGTTTGCCTCAATTGCACTTTCTTCCTGGAAATGAGACCAAACTAAATACAGCTAAGCAGTGTTTATGAAAACAAGCTTGAATCACACGTTGTTCTCAAAAGAACCTTCGAAAGGGTTCAAAACTTCAAAGATCTCAGAATTTCTCTTTGGGGAGATAATGAATTGAAGCAGTATTTGTGTAAATGAGTCCACACCGTATGTTCTTAAAAAAAAATCTGCTTGTTACTAGTGAGGGGAAGCTGAGTCTGTCACCCCAAAATATGCCTTTTTGAATATTGATTATTTTAAGGTGGTTATTTTTAAGAAACTAAAGACTCAGAAACTTTGACCCACCCCCTTACCAGCCTAAAGGAATTTAGATAGAAAAACCTGCTTAAAGGAAAGGAGCTATCACCTTAGCATTAGAATATGTGTCCCATTGTTTCTGGCTGGCCCAGCTGGAATTTGTTTACCATATGTTTACTCATCTATGTGTGAATTGCCTCCTTTCTCTTTGCAGTCTCAAACCCCTGAATCCCTCTCCTTAGTCCAGAATAGCATATTGACCTCAACTCTCCTGTTTGTCTTCCTCAGATACCTTATTCTTACAGAACCCCTGTATATACATATATAATAAATTTGGTTATTTTCTCCTATTAATCTGTCTCATGTCAATTTAATTTTTAGAACATCCAGAAGAACTTAGATAGAAGGATAATTATTTCCCCCACACACACTAGTGAAATCAAAGTGATATGAATCCAGTCAGTATTTGAAAAAATAAGCAGTCTAACGTAAAGAAGTTTAGTATCATATATATGACATATTTTAAAGAAGCAGTGTTAGAGAACACAAGCTCAGTTATTTTATTCAATTTCTTATTGCTGCTTAGAATAAACTGAGATTAATATAAACTTTAAACAAATCAAGTGAGAAACAAATTCATCACAAGTGCACTTTTGCAAAAATGAGCTCGTCACATATTTTTCTTAATACATTTCAAATGTAGTCAAAAGTACTCAAAATATTATTGTGATACAGAAGAATTATAATGAATCAAAGCAAGGTTTGTGTAGACAACCCCACAATCAAACACTATTTTTAAGATCTTTTTTATTGAGAGTTACAGTGTACCAAGAATCTAGGGTATTTATAAGATCAGCTGAGTATCACTTATTATTCTTCAAAACCCATTAAAAAGTGCTCAAAACACGAGTGTTCAAAAGCACTCAAACTCTAACTTTTTTTGTTACTATTCCTGCTAGATAACCAGATAGTGATAACCTGAGACACATATATATTCTAGAACTTCTGTTTTATATGTTCTAGTTATTCTAATTATGTCTAGTTATCTAGTTATTCTGGATTATCTCATTGTCTCTACTAGTTACTAGTTCCCACTAGTTATATTAACGAGTAATAGGTTATTGTTAAAAGAATTGTATGCTGAACCTGTAGCCTTGACTTTGACCTTGGATGTGGACTTTAACTTTAGACTGCAAGACTCGATATGAGGGTGAGAGACAGGGTCAAGGTGGTAGAGTCAGGGTGGATCTACATCTGGGTCATGATGGGACTCAAAGTAAGGGTATCAGAGTCAGTGATTTCATTTATACTTCCGACTAGCTGTGCTCTAACTCGCCCTCATCAGATATCATTGAGAAGAACGCACCTGAATTTAACATAGCTCCAACGATACGAAACAAGTTTTATTTGTAATAAATGAGTGGTATCAAGCTTGATTTCACATAAAATGCCTAGTAAGAACTCCATTTGCTCTCCCTATAAAAATTTAGGTTGGAAAAGTGTGGTAGTTTATTTTATATGTCGATTTGGAGGGCGTTTTTGGACGAATTGATATTTAAATCAGTGAACTTCAAGTATGCAGATAGTCTTACTTAATGTGGGTGGGCCTCATCCAATCAATTGAACAAAAACAAGACCTGGGCTCCCAGGAGACTGCCTTTGAACTGGAACTGCACCATCAGCTCTCCTGGGTCTCCAGCCTGCTGGCCCACCCTGCAGATTTTGGTCTTACTGGCCTCCATAATCATGTGAGCAGATTCCTTATAATAAATCTCAATATATACAAATACACACACATACACCCTATTGGTTCTATTTCTCTAGAAAACACTGAGTAATTCAGGAAGAATGATGGATTATGAGTTGTTTTACTATAAACAGCTTAGTTTCATCTAAACATGCTCTAACTCCCAATAAGATATTGCATTTTAAATGTTCCTGAACCTGAACCTAGAACTTAGTTGAAAGTGTGGTTTCCTGCCTGTTTTCAACAATTCTGCTTGGTAGATTTTATCTAAATCACCATGGGAAGTTACATTAAATATGAATACATGATTCTAGCATTGTTGTCACTGAAACTGCTTAGATTCATCCTAATTTGCTGTAAGTCACAAAAAAATCAGGAAATTTGGAGAACAATATGTGGTTGTAAGCTTATTTTCTCTCAAATTGAAGTATGGGAGGGGGATGTAGCTTCTGGGGCTAGAAGTAACCTGTGCAGCCAAAATTGGTACTCAGCCTCTGTAAAAAGAAGTGTGGACCTAGCCAGTGGACATGTGGTGGAGACTTAAGCTATGGATGGAGAAGTGGGGTCTAAGCCTCTGATATGGGAGTTGGGGACTTAGCTTCTGGAGCTGAAATTTGAACTCAGCCTCCGGAGGGAGAAGCAGGGACATAGTTTCTGGTGGTCTCAGTCAAAATTGCTCTGTCCGTTGTGGGGAAAAGAGGGGCCTTTGTTCCAGGCCTGAGGCAACCCCACTAGCAAATGAGGGAAGCAGGAAATTTTGATACGAATGTGTGTTTCTGCACTTGTTTGCACACATAAAGTTTACAAAGTATTGATGAAGCTTATAAGGTTTGTTTGAAATAAATGATGATTCCAAGCTTGAATTCAAATAAACTCTTAGAAATACTCTGAAATACCTTAGGGAAGGTCCTTTTGAGAATGCTGGAGTCTGTAGTTGTTTTAGCCATTACATAGGAATTATCTCTAAGGAGCAATAAGAAGTTTAGTTTAAAATGAATGAGTGACTTTGAGCTTAATTTCACTTAAAATACTTAGTATTGACTACATTTAATTTAATTCTTCATAACAAGTAAATTAAGGAATAATGACCTAGTCCCTAATACTGCTTAGATTTATCTAAATTGATTCTAACTCATTTTTATTTGCTCTTTCTTGCCACTAGAAGTTTTTCTTAGAAGAGAATGTCTGATTCTTAGCTTGTTTACAAACATACAGCTTGTTAGTAAATATATTGCTTGCTTGTTCAGTTTAGTTTCCTCTTCATTTTCACTAACTCAACATAATAAGGTACTTTTAATTTTCCTTGCATATAAATGTGTAATGTGACACTGCTTTTACTTAGCCTGCTTAATTTTCTCTAATTTGCACTACGATCGTGCTTTTGAGGTGACTGTTTCTGAGCTTGTTTGCACACAAAAAAATTTCCATAGCAGTTTAAAGCTCATACATTCTATTTTAAATGAGTGATTTTGAGCTTGATTTCATATAAACTCTGTTGGTCCTCATTTCTCACAGGAAGTTAGGTTTCAGACTACTACTTAAACGCATCCTAATTTGTTCTAACTTGCAGTAAAACGTTTAGATGTGTGTGGGATGTGTCTTTCTGAGTTAATGTGTTGACTTGCCTTTCTGAGCTAGTGTGCTCTAGCTCACCATAAAAAGTATAACTTAGCTTTTGTTGTCATGTAAACTGCTTAGTTACATTTACATTTGCTCTAACGCACAATACGAAGCTACTGTCCAGATCAAAGATCTGAGCCTCTTTGAATCACACTGCTTAGATTCATGTAAAGGTCCTCTGACACAATAAATGCTTAGCTTGGCAAGGAACGTGTGATTCGGGGTTTGTTTTCCTTTTTATTTTCTTTTTCCAGATTTGTTCAGTGTCTCCTGGCGTCGCTGCCAGCACAGTCTCCCCTCCCCACCGCAAAGGCTGTTTTTGGTTCTGGCTCCAGGGCCTGACCCCGGGTTTGCAGCACAATTTATGCCTGGGGGCGGGACCACGGCGGGACCATCCCGAAGCCCCCCTGGCTCCTGCACTAAGGCGAGGAGGATGAACAGAGTCAAGTCTGACCCGCGAGGCGCCGGGGCCCTCCGTGGAGCGAGCAGGGCCTTTTGTGGGGACTGTCCACAGGGCTGGCGTCAGAGTCCCGGTTACCATTCTCGATTCAGAAAGTGAGTCCCTCTCTCGAAGGCTACCCAGATCCTCGCTGACCACACGGGATGCTTAGACAAACCCCTTTCGCTCCAGGGACTAGGTCTCCGCTGTTTCCTCGGAAGTCCTGAACTGTTCACCCCCAAAGCTGAAATAGGAATTTTTGACGCAAGGTCTCAGTCCCGACCTTCAGCTCCAGAGGCTAAGATCATTGATCCCCTAGACATAAAAACAATCAAAAGAGTAAGGACTGATGACAGTAGACCCAAATGACAGGTAAATATTGCCCCGACAGACATACACATCTCAATAATGAAGTCCCTGCGTCCTTGCCAGGTGCCTTTGCTGTGGTCCATGCTAGTGGTTTCCCAGGGGTCTTAAAACAGGGGGAATCTACAGCTTAGTTAAGGTCGTCTTCACCACCCCAAACTGCGTGATCACCCTGATATTCTAGTTTATAGGATGAGTAGTGCCTTGCTAGGAATAGTAAGCACTGGAAACAAAGTGGCAGGTAGAATTCAAAATACTTGGAAGGAGGAGGCGTCAAGTGGCAGAAATGGCCAAGGGACTTCAAACTGTTAAATTGTCCCTGTTTGGGATTTCCTGCTCTGGGCTCTGCTACAAACACATTGGGTTACCCAAAAACTACCGATGGCAAGCGATTGCACACTGCAGTCTGGGGTTAGGGCTATATGGAATGGAGTGCAAGCTGCTTTCTCAGACCCCATAGCAGAGGCCAGAGGTGGGGCAGCACCAGGGTGAGTTTGACACTCCTGCCACCATGTGGCCACACCTGGGTGAAGCAGTCAGTGACTTATTGGCAATGAAAAGCTTTGCGACAGGTGTGTGGAAAAACAGTTGAAGAGAAGCTGGTCTGTGCCCTGGTAAAAGTGGGGCACCACAGGCCCAAGCACCAGGACGGTGAGCAAAGTGACAGTGAGCAGCAATGCCACGGAGACTCCTCTGAACTATTCAGGCCTTTAGGTGTTTCTGTATAACCACATTATCTCCCTCAGTCCCCAAAGGAACCTTGTAGGAGTTAGAGCAGAATGACCCCTACCAGGCAGATGAAGAAACGGAGACATAGAAGTCCTTGGTATCTTGTCTATGGCCCATGGGGGGACTGAAGAGGAATTTGTCACCTGTCTGATTCAGGTGACAATTGTGGTTTGACCTTACTCATTTAAAACATTTGCTTGCGAGAAACATTCCTGTTATTAATGGTCCTTATTTGCTATAGGAAAAGTAACAGAATCCTAGCTTTCAGCTCTTTTTCCCATACTCTGCCTCTTGGGACAAAGGGGGTAGAGGCAGACACAAAATCATGGCCCATAGACACCTGCCTGGCTGCAGCTTTCCTCATAGGCTGTTTAGGACATGCTCTACCAGGTCTCTTGGTCTGTCTGGCTTGTCTCTGGCAGGAAACGCTTCCTGCCTTGATGGTAATGCTCCTTCAGGTCCCAAATACCTGGGTGTAGGTCTCCCTTCTTGACTAAGAGCTGAAATAGCGGAGACAACACCAGTAGTTCCTTGCAAACAAGATCCCTCTGCCCTACCTTCAATGATGATGGAGAAAAAAATGAGAAACTAAGACCCTGCCCAAAGGAGCCTGAGAAACATCCTCAAAGCTTGTGGGAGACATGGCTGCCACCCAGACCTCTGTGGCCGTTGTGCTTCCTTGCACCGCAAACTATCCCAGCAGCGAGTTCTTTGGTGCGGGTGAGTGATGGGTAGCAACCTGGCCACAGCGCCAGCTTACATTATCCTGGTAGGGTGTGATCTCCTGTCACTTGATCCACTGCATTGTGGTGGTTTACAAGGTTTTGGGAGCGACACTGGATGTTGTGTAAGCAGATACCCATAGCTAATTATATATATGTATTTTTAATTAGAGAGATAAATTAACAAGATGGCCCAAGAAGCTTCCCCATTAACAAGGGGTTTTAAGACAAAAGCACCACCAGATTTGGACACCCTGTAACTTTTGGTGAAAATTACGCAGGTTATTTTGTTGTCATATTGAATTGCAGGGCTTTATCTTCTCAGATCAAGCCATGCTCGTGAAAGAGAATTACCGCAGAGCTTACGATGCTCAACCCTGGCAGTAGAAATGTTCACCATCCTGATTAAATATTAAGAGCACACCACTCCAATATTATTACCCTTCAGAATAATATTTATTGATGTTGAGTTGAATGCTCAATAAATGTAACTCAAGGATTATTTAGATAAAGCTTGTGCTAAGCAGAATGAAAAAAAAGAGAATATTTTACGAAAAGTTAAAAGGTGTAATTTTTGCCACCTAATTTGGTTTCACAGTCCTCAAACTCGATTATGTTTCTTAAAACTTGCAAATATGTCAAGTCAAGAGGTTTTACACTACAGATGGGGTAAAATCACAAAGAAAAGGCAAATCTTGGTGAGGCTCCAGGGCAGAGTGGAGAAGGTATCCTCCCTGAGGCTTGAATGCTCTCCACAGACACCAGAACCTCCCTGACAATTATTTGGGATACAGTTTTTTCTCACAGATGAATGACTGACCTTGCTGCTTCTCCCCCAATCAGGAAGAGTGCTTGTTTTCTCATGGAATTCTCAAGATGGTCTCAGATACACCGCCTCCTCATGCTCTGGAAGAAATCTGCCACCTGCCCCAGGGGAAGTATGTGTCCGAGGCCTGGCATATCCCCCCACCCTAGAGCAGATAGCAATGATGCAAGAGAATATAAGCCAGAATCAGATATTTGACAAAGGGCCAGCTTCATCCCCAGTGGGCTGGTAGGCTCCACAAGAAAAGGGTATCAAGAATATAAACATCGCTGTAACTGTGAGGGCCAAGCCGGCCACTCTGCCCTGGCTGTCAGGCATAATACTTGTTCTCTTCCGCTGGTGGTCGGGGTTAGATACTGTTTTCTGAAACTCCATATCCAATGGCTGGAGTTCCTCAAGGATGGCAAACCTTTAGGATCCGGTGACTCAGCTTCACAGATTTATGACTCACCTGCTTCAAACCCTGTTTTTTTTTTTTTTTTGACACCTGTTGTGCCCTGGATCAAAACCCTTCAGGATTTTGAATACTTGAAAGATGATCTGTATTCTTCAAGGATCAAGGGTTCTGTATCCTTGAACAATTGCAAGTCTCTTCCACAGTCCACACAGCCTCATCCTTCTCCTGGCCTCACCTCACTACCCACTAACAACACCAAAAGACATATGCTGGACTTCTTGCCTTGTTCTTGCTGTTACCTCAGCCCAGGATGCCTTCCTTTTGCCTCTTCTCATCTTTTAAAACTAAACTCAGCACATTTCTTCTTGGAGGTCTTCATGATCCTTCCCCACAAACAGTGCCCTTTTCCTGGCACTGTGGCGGATCAAGGCCTGTCCCACACTTAAAGGAACAAGGGGAGGGAGAGAGCGATTCAAATTGTCAAGTGTGGTCAACACAGAGGCATGGGAAGTGGATTGGGGGCTGGTTTGGGATCCATGCATCCAAACGACCAAACCTTGCATGTGTGCCTGGCCACCTGGGGATGAGAGCTCTGGGTGCTTTCAGTGATGAGTTTTTGTGGCTCTGTTTCCTCATCAGATGGTTGTTGTGATTATTAAATAAGTCATCTAAAAGGCTTTCAGTGCCTGGCTGAAAGGATGAGGGAGGTCTTCTGGGGAGCTCCTGGGCAGGACCTAGCACAGAGTGGTGTACCACACACATGCAACGTGAATTAAGAGATTTTAAACATCAGTGTGATTCTCTTTTTCTCACTCCTTGAGCCAGTGGCTCAAATCCGGGTCCTCATTTTTTGTGAGACTCTGTCTGCTTCCCTGGTCCTCTGCGGCTGCCCAGAAACCTGTGGCTGGGTCCCATAGGGGTGAGGGCCGGCTCACCTTCCTCTCTTGTTCAGAGACCTCACGTGGCCCTGAAGGCGTGTGCACCTCAGGAAGCTCTGGAGTTGATTCAAATGCTGTGAGATGAATAAAGCAAAAGACTCTGTGTTCAGCATTTGAATCCCAGACTTGGATTTTGAATTCCATGGCAATAATTGTCACATGCTCTGTTGCAAGAGAGGAGAAATATCTAAATTCTCAGGTCACTAAACCTAATTGACTTCGATGGCAGAAGCCCATCAGGAGGTTCTGCTTTACTCGCTGATGGATCTCTAGTGCCTGGAACTGGGTCTGGCCCTGTGGGTGCTCCTCATTCTCTGTGAGAGGCAGGGAAGTGGTGTATTCCACTTTGTTGACAGGGCAGGGGCTGGATCCCTCGGGAGATGAAGGTGAGGTAGAAAGCCTCGAAAGCCTTCCTCCCCTGACAAGAGAGAACCAGGAAGGGCAAGGCAAAGGGCTGCTATGAGGGCCCTCACTCATCAGGGGACAGAGAAACAGTGGGGGAGAGCTGATAGCTGACCTTCAGTCCCCTGGGCAGGTGGCCAGTAGCTGCCCAGTCAGCACTGAGATGAGTACCGGCCCTGCAGAAGGATTTCCCCAGCTAGGAGAGGGGGTAGCTGCAGGCACCCCAGGGCCCCAGAGCTAGAGCTAGAGGACAGAGAATGTAACTGAGAGTCCTCTCGCTGCCTGGGTTTAGGAGGTGCTGCATAAACCATCAGATCAGAGAGAAAGGTGAGGCGACAAAGAGAAAAGTTTCAAAGCTTGGGCTTAATGTCATGTATGCATTTTACACGTTACCACATGTGATGGTTGTTTTGCTCCTTTCGCCAAAGTCACCAGAGGGTCCAAGGCTGGGTCTGTCTGGACTCCTATGTGAGATTGCCTTGGGGCAGGTTCTTAATCCTGTGTGTGGGTCACAGAATCCTGACAAGAGCCACAGACCTCTTCTCCAAACATTGATTTTAAATCCATAAGATAAAATACTGGATTACAAAGGAGACCGAAAATCCTGAAATAGGTATCAAAATAGCTTTCAAAACCTGTCATACAATGACACAGGGGCTTCCCAATAATTAATAAAGTCTAGTGGCAGCATAAATGATTTTTTGAGATACCCCAACAGTGTAATGTGCTGTGAAAAGATCCATGACTTCTACTGGGGACAAAAACACCCATTTTTAAGGAAATGCTAAAGTTCAGTTAAAGGCTAAAAAAAAATTATACTGTTTTCCCCTAGGTTAAGTACCCCACTCGAGGGCCTTTGACTGCCTTCCAGATGGTCAACTCTGAAACTCTGGTCACAGTGTTCAAAGTAGCCAAAGGTACCTTTCTGAAGCCAGGCAGCAATAGGTGGAGCTCCGGGAGGTGAGCAGGCAGCTTCAAGACCCCTGAGTCAGGTTTTGGAGAGCAGAGTCCTGGGGCCCCACCTGGACCTACTGATTTGAAAGCCCAGTGGTAGTCCCGGGAATCTGCATTTTAAAGAATCCTGGTGATAACTCTTACAAATGTCCTAGAACTTCCCTGGTGCCTTGTCCTAACCAGGGACAAGGTAGAGGGAAAGGGCCCTGGGATGCTCCTCACACCTTCCCTGGCCGGAGATGAGCTGACAGCTCCAGCCTCTCCAGGGCCCCTTCTTTGTAAGTGATGCTTGAAACATGAGGCCACACCAGCCTCTCTCCAGGGAAACCTAAGCTGAGGAGTGTGCGGCTGGATTGAAGGACTGGGAATTCACAGCCTCACCTCCTTCCTGACTCCCACTTCACCCACCTCCACACTTAGTCCCAAACAAGCCACAGAGCCCCGGCTGCCTGTGCCTGGGAAGGGAGGCCAGCCACCATGAGGGCAGGAAAGCAGGCCAGGCTACGGGTTCACGTAGACCAACAAGCCGCGTGAGCCAGCTTGGGAGCTGAATCAGCCCTGCTGACAATGAGTCGTCAACTAAAGGGCCTTGGGGAACAAGGTGAGTTGGCCCCCATCTCCAAGGGGCCCACCCACAGAGTTCTTGGGCAGCAGCCAGGGACTGGGAAGCAGAGGGGTCTTTTCAAGCGTGTCAGAGAAATGTCAAGACTCAAGACTCTGGAGCTTGTTAGTAAAATAATGGGAGCCAGATGCCTGTCTGAGGCAGCTGTAAACCAGCGGGGGATTCCCATAATGAAATAGGGTGGTACAGGGAAGGGGACTTTCTAGCGGTCAGCCATTCATTCCTGTCCATCTCTTACAGCGAAAGGTGGAGTGAGAGGGAGGATGAGGAGCGGATCTCCAGGCACAGGTGAGATGGGGTGATGTATGCCCAGGGAGCCTGCAGTGCTGGCTCAGGCTGGCAATTCGGACACTGTCTCTTTCATCCTCCTTCTTCCCTCCATCCCTCCCTTTCTCCACCCTCCCTCCTCTCTCTTTTTGTGAGGAAGCCTCCCAAGCAGGAGGGAGGAGACAGATGCTGCACAGGAGGGGACTGCCCTCAGCCCTGGGTGTCAGGGTAGACACCCAGAGTTAGTGACATTTTGAGTTGAGTCTTGGTAAGCAGGGAACACTCACCAGCCTGGAGGCCAGGGAAGCGAGGTTCAGGCAGCTGGTAGGTGATGGAGCCAGGACTCACTCACATCCAGGCCAGCTGACTCCAGACGGCACACCCACACCCGTAATCTCCACAAAGTACACGCACACCCTCCCCCTTGCCATTTTCCCTTCCCCATAGGAAAGAGGAAATGGGTCATAATTTTCCCTTCAGGGATCCAATGATCAAGGGATTCAGTGAAGTGAGTCATAGGAATCTGTGAAATTAACTGAAACCCGATTACCCAAAGATTCCTGTTTAAAACCTCCTCTGGAATCACCTCTGAAGGGAACTAATATCCTATTCCTTAGGCTTATGTTCTACAAGGAGATTAAAAAAAAAATCTCGGAAAATACAAAGGTCTTTTCTCAAAATAATAACAATTTGTAATTCCATTAGTTGAAATGGAGGGTCAGAACTCTCCCTCCTCCTGTATCACTTCGTGAATTACTAAACTGTTAAGGTCACTGAGCTGGAGGGTGAGCTGGACCTGCTGGTCCTTGCAGCTTCTCCTCAGCCTGTTTTTCACTCTGAATTATCTGTTTATGCTCCAGTCAGGTGCACAATCGTGAGGAGGCCTGTTTCATGGAAGGGAGTGTGTACTGGGCTTGGAGGTCTTCCTAGTGTGGCGGCTGCCTGTCCAGCTCCTAAATTATGTATTATGTAAAGTCATTCAAAAATGACAATCTCCTTCTCTCTCGCCCTCTCTTTCTCTCTCTCTATATATATATATAGATATAACATATATTAAATACATATTATAATACGTATTATATATTATATAAAAAACTAAAACAGCAGCTGAGAAGATTGAGAAGATTGAAGGGCAAATTCAGGCTTGCTCTCCACAATCCACGTGAATTTGGTTCAGCTGGGAAATGAGATGACAACAGGAGCTGTAGCTTGGGGAAAAAATGTTTGAACTCTGCGAGTTAACGGTACCAAGAACTCAGTACAGTTCATTACTGAGAAAACCATTTTATTAGGTGACTGAGGACGCAGAATTCAGAAGAGGACGCAAACATATATTGACTTTCTTATCCAGTCCTTTCGAGCCATATGAATCTGATCTTGGATGGAGACCCAGGAGACTTCTTAATCTCTCACCCACTCTTTCTGCTCCTCTGTACCCTCTGAGAGCCTAGCTCAGTTCTAGGGCTCTCCTTAGGATCATAGATACAGTGACACACATTTCCTCACATGCGACCCCATGTCTTCAGAGGGAGTGAATTTATTTCTGACCAATCCCCTTCTATGAGGGGGCTGAAGCCTCCCAGAGCCATAGGGAAGAGCATCTAATAAGACAAGCCATCTTTTGCTAACTGATACTACCCAGCTTCCTGAGTTGTTAATGAGTTCCTTAATGAGTTCCTTAATGAGTTGTTATTATGTTTAAATAATCTTTCTTTACATTGTTTTACCAAAAACCTTTTTTCCATAGGAGATGAGAAGGATAAGAAAAAGGTTGGGTAGCACTGGGTGAAGAAAACCCGTCTTGTCATACATAGGATTAGCTGTCTTTGAGTCTGTAAATAGCACTCAATGCTGTTCTAAGTGCTTACACCAGGTATCTCATCTGACCCTGAAGTAGTCACAGAGACTGGAAACCAAGTCCCAGAATCAAGGAGATTGTTAATGGTGGAGTCAGACCCATGCTTGATGCCTCTTCTTGCCTTCACAGCAAGTAAAACCTGCTCACGGGGCTCTACAGTGACTGGGAACCAGTGTCCCCATCCCACAACAACCTCTTCAATGCTGCTAGCGTGATCCACTGGTGCAGACCACACCTTCAAAGCACGCTCCAGTAAAACGACCTCACCCTCCAGATGTCCACCCAGCTTCCCATGGGCACATACTGCTCTCCGGGCAACGTCTTCTTTCCATGTTCCCCACCCCAGTGCCAGATGGTATCCAAGGCTCAGCCTCACGTTGATCACCCGTGCTCCAGACTCCTTGGCATTTCCATTGGGGCCCCTCAATCCTCTGTTCCCTCTGCCCAGAATTCTCCCATTTTGTGACCCCCCACCCCATCTCTACCCCTTTCTTCTCTTGATAAACTCCTGTTCACCCTTCAAGATTCAGAGTAAACATTAGTTCTCTGTGAAGCTTTTCCAATCACCCCAATTATAATTCATCACTCTCTCTTATTTCCATGGCCTTTTATTTTTAGTCCTCTATTTATTCCTTCTTTTCAAAAAACAAAATATGTTTCGTTGTCAAAATCTGGCTCCCTGAATATCAAGAACACAACTCGCTAATGAGACAGAGCTGATTTATTGCTTACACCCAAAGCTGATTTACTGCTTACAGGCAGAGTTTTGGCAGTTTCTCAGAGAGGGGAAGGTAAGGTCAGAATTTAATGAGAATTAAAAGTTTGACTTGGGCAGTTCTTTCAAAGTGGGGATTTGGTTAGGACTGGGTAAGAATCATAATATAACAGTCCACAGTAAACAGCAAGGCCAGGATTTGGAGGTAAAACATCCAAAGAATCTTAGGGTGCAAATCGTCTGTGATGTTTTTCACTGAAGAGTTGATGGATCTTTGGGGAAGTCCTGTAATGAGCAATTAAGCCATTTGCTTGGGCAGGAGACTTCTGGAAAAATAGTCACGCTAATGAAGACAGAGGCACAGCACCAAGTCATCTCAATGTAGACACTAAGGTGTAGTTTGTTTGGTTCCCCGTGTCCAGGAAGAGTGCGGGGTAGAGGGGTTCAGGCCTCAGTCTTTGTGGTCACTCTTCAGCCCACGCTGAACCGTTTTCGATGTACAGACAAAGGGTGTAGCAAATTCAGAGAGTTCCCATATACAATCTCTTTCTTCCTCTCTCTCCTGCCCCCCAGCTTCCCCAGTCATTAACACCTTGTATTAGTGTTACAACTGATCAACCAATAGTGATACATTATTATTAGCTAAAGGCTACAGTTTTCATTAGGGTTTACTTTTTGTGTTGTGTGGATGAGTTTTGACAAATTCATAATGTCATGCATCCACCATTACAGTATCATGCAAACTAGTATATCCCCAAAAAAAGTGCCCTGTGCTCCACCTATCATCCCTCTTCCCCTCCCCTTCCACTCCTGGCAACAGCTGATCTTTTTACTGTCTCTATAGTTTTGTCTTTTGCAGAATGTCACATAAGTGCAATCATACAGTTTATAGCCTTTTCAGAGTGTCTCCTTTCTCTTACGAATCTGTTTCAGATTCCTCTATGTCTTTTCATGCCACAAGAGCTCATTTCATTTAGCAGTGAATAATGCCCCATTGTCTGGATTACCAGTTTGTTTATCCATTCACCTGCTGAAGGACATCGTATTTATCTTATTTGCCTCCAATTATAATTATAAATAAAGCTGATATAAACATTTATGTGCAGGTTTTTGGTGGACACGAATTTTCAGTTTATCCGGATGAACACCTATCAGTGTGATGGCTGCATTCTATGGTAAACGTACGGTTAGCATTGTAAGGAGCTGCCAAACGGTTTTCCGAAGTGGCCATAACATTTCACATTCCTGCTAGCAATTTTTGAGAGTTCCTGTTGCTCCACATCCTCACAAGCAATTGACGTGGTTCGTCTATTCGATTTAGTCCTTCTAATAAGTATATAGTAATATCTCCTGTTTTAATTCTGTTTTCTGATGACATATGATATTCACATCTTTCCATAGACTTATCCACCATTTGTGTATTTTTGGGGGGAGTTGTCTGTTCAGATCTTGTTTTCTTGTTGTTGAGTTTTAATAATTTATTGTATACTTTGGTTAATCCTTTGTTAAATCCTTTGTCAGATATTTGTTTTGCAATTTGTTTTCTTAACAATGTCTTTTGCAGAGCAGAACTTTTTAATTTTAATGCAGTCCAATTTGTCAGTTTTTTCTTTCGTAGATCACGCTTTAGGTGTCATATCCAAAATGTCTGCAAGACCCAAGATCACCTAGATTTTCTCTTGTGTTATTATCTAGGAATTTTATATCTTGCATTTTACATTAGATCTATGATTCACGTTGAGTTAATTTTTGTAAAAGGTAGAAGATCTGTGTCTAAATTATTATGTTGTTGTTTTTGTTTTTGGTTTGCACATAATGGGATGTCCGGTTGCTCTGGCACCATTCTGTGAGCCTTTTCTGGTTCCTCTATCCTGTTACGTTGATCTATTTGTCTGTCCTTTCACTAATACCACACTGTCTTGATTACTGTAGCTTTATAATAAGTCTTGAAGTTGAACAGTGTCCATCTTCCAACTTTGTTCTTCTCCTTTAGTATTATGTTGACTATTCTGGATATTTTTGAAATTATTCAAAATTGTTAACCGTAACTCTGCTTACCCTGCCTCACTCATTTCTTCTCTTGGAAACTATAATAAAAGCTCTTACCATATGCTTCTTCTCTCCCTCTGGCTCTGACTGAACCTATGGCCCTGCATGGCAGTGTTGAGAAACAGGGCCTGAACCAGCTATGCTGCTCCCACTTCCTACCCCTCCCCTCATGCCAGACAGGGCATGTGACGGGGCAGCCCCTACAGAGTGGAAGCAGCCAAGCCCTTCTTGTCTCAGTGGTCCAGCCTTATTAAACAGAGGCCCATGTTTGGCCTTGACCCTGGGGGTCAGGAGATCACTCAGCTCTGACCCCAAGGGACTGCACACACAGGAAAAGGAAAGGCATGAGGTGAAGCAAGGGTGTAGGAGTGCCATCTGGTCAAAGGAGGGAGACACTAATCCCATCCCAGACCAAAGGCTCCAAAAGAGGTGGCCTTTGGAGCCAAGAAGCTTTAGGAAGCATCTTGAACATCCAGTTTCTCATAGTTGGGGACATTTTCCTGGAATTGAGGTCAGCGAGGCTAAAACTGTCCATTTCCTGTCCCTGCAGGTGACAGGTCTGGGAGAAGACTCCCCAAGAAGCAGGCCCCCAAAGCTGAGAGTGTGGCAGGCAGGTGCAGACACCCACCTGGCCAGAAGGAGCAGGCCAGCGGCAGCCCAAGGGTGGGCTCCCCCAGGAGGAAGCAGACAGAGCACAGAAGACAGCGAGAGGAGCTGGGGGAATGGAAACGGAGCACTTCAGAGAGAACTCATGAGGGGAGGAGGAAGAGGGATGGGAGGACTTCTTTCAAGGAGCAGAAAGCACCCCTGAAGAAGGAAAAGGAAATGCAGAAGAAGGAAGAGATGCGGAAGCAGCGGAAGAAACACAGGTGTGTTGTGATGGATTCAGGTGCATCTTCAAGTGTGCTCTCCTTCCTTCCAGGCGCTTCTCCCTCCCCTGTTGAGGGACCCAGGTCCCCTCCCTTGTGAATAGGTGACCTCTGCTTCCTCTTTGCCTGCTTTGCCACTGTCCAGTTCTCTGCCTCTGGGGCAGAACAAGGAGGAAAATGACAGCCATTCAGGTGTAGTGGTCAATGGGCATGCTTGACTCCAAAGCCTCATGTCGAACCAGTGCAAGTGGAAGCTCCCAGTGGGATGTGACACGAGCAGGGTGGGGCAAACCCCAAGTCTCCTGAATTCCAGGGGGTAGCTCACCACAGCTCTTGCAGAGGACAAGAGAGAAATAAACAAAATTGGATTTAGGACTCATCGGAGGGCTTTAAGTATATTTTCCCAATCTGGACCCATGTTCTCTTCTGTAAAATGCAGCATTGATCTCAAAGTACTTCAAGGGTTCCACTAGCTATGAAATTCTAGAATTTGGGGTTTGCTCTCTCTGTTTCATTTCCTTTGTTCATTAGCACTAGCACACATGGGTGATGGACAGAGTCAGCGAGGAGGAATTTCATTTCTATGTTCTGCTCTCAGTTTTGATGGGACATCTCCCTCTCTTTGCCTCCCTCTTTTGCTTTCCTCACTTCTCAGGATGTTTTAAGAATGCCTGTTGGTAATGGGTGGGAAGGCTTTTGAAACAATTGGAGGTCTCAGGATTATGTTGAATCCAGCTCCTTCCCACTGGATTCTAAAAAAACCCTCCTTGCCCACACGCTCAGTTGTCACTCATTGTACCTGTCCACCTTTAAGGAGACAAGATTCAGGTCCTCAAACAGGGATGCAGATTTCCTCTGTCACCCATGCCAGTCCTTTCCAGCTCAGTTAGGGCTTTTGTCTACTGTCTGGTTGTCCCTGGACATGACAAAGGATGCATACTGCCCTTAGCAACTTAAAGAGAACTTGAATGTATCATCGATGGGTCCCAGTGTGTCCTGAACTTTAGAGGGAGACTTTGACCATCCTAAATGGACCACAGGGGTCCTGATGGCAGATGCAAAGTAAGGACTCCTTCATGCCATTTTTCACTGATGCCATGGCAGGGCACAGAGGAACGAAAACGATTCAGCCCGGATCCCCAGATGCTGACAGTCTAGCAGGGCGTCAGTCACCATAAGATGAGGCAGAAAACAATATTCATATGAGAAAAGATTTTGTGAGGGGCTGGGCACCAGGGTTCCTCCAGGGAGAAGATAAATATTTCAATATGTCTTTTGAAGCACAAGTGGAATTGGAACAAGCAATGACTGAATGCCCTCTAGACTGAGGGAACAGCCTATACAAAGACTCAAAGGCAGCTATCAGAGGGTGTGCATGAGGAGTGGCAAAAAGTTTCTGTCCTCTAAGCTTTCCAGTGTTCAAGAGCTAAAGGCCTCTTCTTTTCACCTCTTTCCTGTGCCTTCTCCTTTGCTCCTCAGGAGTTCATCAGAAGCTGAAACTCAGGGAGGCTGCTGCAAACTGGTTTCTAGCACCAGGGGTAACCTAAGACCTCATTCTGATATTTTCACTGAGAAGGCTGCCCTGGCAGAGCCCTTCCTAGCCCCTCCCTCATTACACCCTTCACCCCGCAGCTGCTGTCGACGCAGCTGAGAGTCACTGTTTCTATGAGTGAAGGAGGCCGCGAGGAGCACACACAAAAACTTGAATGTGTGGCACCCAAGCACATCGTTTTGTCTGCGAGATGCTGAGGGTCATCACGTGACATGGTTTCTAACAGGACGTTCTCTGCAGCTGTACTGTTCAATGCACTAGCCACCAGCCGCACATTGGGCACTTGAAATATGGCTAGTGTGACCAAGAAACTGAATTTCTAATTTAATTCCATTTTAATTCAATGTTAACATTACTGAGTCGACATGAGAGTTAGTAAACTTACGTGACTTAGACAGACAGATGTAAATCGATTTAAATTTGAAACCAGAGCATTTCTTCTAAAAAAAAAAAAAAAATTATTCTGTCAGTACAGATGGGAATGTCGAAGGAAAATTATATTCTACTTGATCCATTTATCATGAAACTTTTAAGTATGTCTCAAACAATTTGCGTATGTAAGTCTGCTTTTTCAACTATAAATTTTATTAAATTCAAATACAGATTAAATATGTTCAATGAAAATTTAATGTCTGAACTGACATGCACTGTGAATGTAAGATGAACACTGAATTTTGAAGACAGTACAAAAAGGATGTAAAATATCTCAATAATTTCTATATTGATTACATGTTGAAATTATAATTTTTGGATAAAAAAATGCATTATTCAAATTAATTTTACCAATTTCCTTTTATCGTTTTAAAGTGGGCTACTAGAACATTTAAAATTATAGTACATAGCTCATGTTATATTTTTACTGGAAAGCACTGTGCTATAGTGTAGTTTATGGGGAAAACTCAAAGAAATTGAGTTTGGAGAGGCAGTCCTCCCAGTGCCTTGGGCTACAGGACAGAGTCATGGCCTCCCCTGACAGGCAGGTGTCGACAGTGATGGCTTCTGAGCAGGGGTGGGCCTGTGAGGGGTGGTCAGAGCTGTGAGTGTCGGGAGCATAGCCCACCTTCTTGTTGAGCTCTGGACTGGTCCACATTCCCCGCTAGCCTCCTTTTCACTCTTTTCTGCTCCGCCCTGGCTTTCCTTCAGATCACCCTCTGCAGCCTCAGGTACCTCTGGTGGGGCATCTCTGTCTGAGGAGGAGCTGGCCCGGATCTTGGAGCAGGTAGAAGACAAGAAGAAGCTCATTGCCTCCATGCGCAACAAGCCCTGGCCCATGACAAAGAAGCTCACAGAGCTCAGGTGAGCAGGTGCTGGCAGCAAGGGCCTCTCAGTGTCTAAAGGCTCCGCTCCTTCTGAGCACACGGGACACCCTTCTTCCTCTCTGCCCCAAGGGGCCTAACAGGAAGGGGGATTCACCCTCCCACTCTGCTTTGGTCCCCCTCTCTCCTCTGTCCCCTGCACAAACACAGTGCTGAGGGGGTTGCTGTTACAGCTGAGATGAGCCTGGGCCAGGACTGTTGATTGAGACCCTGCTGTTGGCCATTGAGCAGGGCCAGGTGGGAGAAAGGAAGGATCATGGTGCTCTAGTCTATGTCCAACCCTTCCACTACCTGGCCGCCCCTTCTGTCTCGTGCCCCACCTCAGCTGGTGGTTTCTGTGCCTCCCTCACAACCCAACACAGACATGCCTTCCTTGGGGGCTTTCTATAATCCCCCACCTCAACAAATTCAGACAGACCTCTCTGTGTTCTTTAAGCACCCAGAATCTCTCCATATGTAGCACACTCCCACTTGTGAAGAGCTATTCTCCATGTCCCAAGTGCCTAACACAGGACCAGGCATGCAATGATGCTCCAGGAATATTGCTCTGGCTTTTTACCCATGCCCCTGACTCCTATTTTCAACTCAGAGGCTTCTCTGGTTTCCATAGGAAAGGCTGGCATACCAAGCATTTGGTGATTCTGGAGTCTCTACTGTAGTTTTGAGATAAGGGCAGGGGTCACATTGATTAACTTCTGGTTTTCTACTAAAAATTTTCATCCAACGTTATCATTTTCCCCAAGCCTTTCTTGATTGTTTCTGCCACAAGGCTGGAGGTAAAACTTCCTTTCCCCTTTCCTCTAGAAATCCATTTTTCCTGGCTCTCTCACATCTGAGTTTCCTCATTGTTCAAGTCAATGCCTCCCCCTTTGCTTATGTAGAACAATCTAGAAGAATTATGTGTGTTTGTCCTCAAAAGGCATAGCAGAGATGTTGGCTGCACAAACCTGATGCAGACCCTGACAAGGGTTCAGGCGGAGTTTACTCCACTGCCTGGCAAATTACTACATTGTCTCCTACGTGGCTGCAAGGAGCCTGCTTGCGGTGCTTCCTGGCCAGTGCCCATCCTCAGAGCTTCTGAGACGATGGAAAGGCTCCAAATCTGAACTAACAGAGCAGCCAATAGCCACATGTGGCTACAGAGCACTTGAAAAGTAGCTAGAGGAAAAATAAATTTTTTATTATAGTGATGAGCACTGGATTTGGAAAGCAGTACAAAAAGAATGTAAAATATCTCATTAATCATTTTTTATATTAATTACATATTGAAAGTATAATTTTTTAATATATCGAATTAAATGGCTACGGTCTGAGCTTCAGGTACAGCGCTAGGCAGTGGCCAGCTGCCCTTTGTCTGAATCTCTTCCCCCTGCTCCCTCAGGGCCAGGTTCTTCCTCCTGCTAGCCAGAGCAGTACAGCTTTCTGTCATGCTAACAGAACCTCACTGCTACTCACATGTCACCTGAACACATCTTTTATTAACAGTGGAAAAACAGCAAACTTGATGCTTATGGAAATGAGATCTCCAGCTGGCTGAAAGTCTCAGGAACCTTGAAAATCCCCCAGGGCTATTTAGCTGCCCAGAGAAGTCTGACATCCCTGCCAGGCGGTTCCTGCCCTTGGTGGGGGTGGCAAGTGGCTAAAGCCTGAGACAGTGAGAAGACTTGTCTCTCACTGGCTCACTGGGGCAAGGCTCCCAGGAGAACAGTGGTCTCCTCCCTCCTTTTTCCCTCCTTCCTCTTCCCTCTCTCAAGACTCCTTAACCCAGACTAAAATCTAAGGCTCTCTAGCCTCTGAGGTTCCCCTCCATCCTGTGCCTGTTCCTAGGTTTCTGCTTTCTGCCAGCCCAGCTGGCTACTTCATACACACCAGTAAGATTGGGACCATGTATCCCCTTTGGAAGGAAGTCTCCATTGCCCCTCTCCGCTTTCAGGCGGGGTTACTTAACTGGCCCTCTGATCCCCAGAGCACTGTCCACTCACTTGACTGGGTGCTCTTATTTACAGAACCATGTCTTATTCATCTTCTAATATTCTTTCTTTTTTATATATACAACATGTTCTGAGTGCTCCCTATGTGCTGGGCACTGTTCTGAATGCTGTATGTGTAACAACCTCATAACCACCCTGTGGTGCAGGTACTACAATATGACTGTCCCCATTTTACTGACGAGCAAACTGCGGCACAGAGCAATCTAGTAATTTGTCCAAGGTCACACAGTGAGTTAAGTGGCCTGGCCAGGATTTGAACTCAGGAATTTTGGCTCCAGAACCTGCACTCTTAATTTGTAATCACCTCTCCAGAATTACTAGACATTCTGGAAAGTACCCCTTTGCCTCCTGTATGATTTCTCTTCTGGCAGTAAAGTCTGCAACTGCAGATAGCATCTCTAGACTGTATCTTCGTTTTTTAGAAGCAACAATGTGGGGACTCCAGTCTCTGGGTCACTCAGGCAGCTGGTTGACCTGAGTCGAGCTGTTGTAGACAGTAGAAGAAGGATGACAAGGCATAAAGAGCAATAGCACTGAAGTGAGACAAACCCGTGTTCACCTTCCGCCACATCTGGGTGGCTATTCAAATCCTGTCAGTCTGGTTTCCTTCTCTTAACCGCTATGAGCCTCACACTCCTCATTTGTAAAATAAGAATAATAATTTCTACCTTGCAGAGTTGTTCTGACAAATTAAAAATATTTATATTAAGTGCCCAGCACATAACACGCAATTGATAAACAGTAGTAATTGCTATGATTAAAGCTTGAACGTCTTTTGTGCCAGACACCATGCTGAGCCGTGAGAGATGAGGATGGGGAACAGAGATGAATCAGAAAAGATATTATTAATGGACAGAATTAATGATGACAAAAGGTGGGCTGTGGTGTTAGCAAAAGAGCTTCAAGTGCCCATGAGTCAGGGATGTTTGCTTTAATCGTTAAATTAACCAAGTGTATCACTCAGCTTTGTCTGATAATTAGAAAATTATCCAAAGTGTTTACTTTCTTTCAAGAGATAAAGAATTCCACTTCCGGGAAGACAGAACAGACATACCCACTAAGGATAACTAAAGCCCTGAACATGACATGTAAAGCAAACAGAAGGAGACTCAGAAAGGTAGAGAGAAGGAGGCAGACTAGCTAAAGACCTCAGGACTAAGGGAATGACAGGGCATTCAGTTCTGGGGTTTGTTTCTCTCTTTTTGCCTATGTATCCCAGACTGGAGAAGCTGGCAACCCAGAAACACCAACAACCATAGACAAAAACAATTCCTGAAGAAAAGCCTGCTCTCTCTGGTCAAAGGACCAAGAAAGGGACAGCCAGGCAAGACAGAAAACGTTTAGACAACAACAACCCTATTCCAGCCAAACCCCACAAACAAAACAGCAGCCCCACCCAGGAGCAAAAACCAAGCGGAGAAGGCTAGATTTTCTTCTCTTGCCAGGTTATAACATGGCACCTCTAACACCCCCACCAGGGTAGTATCAAAGAAGACTGAGTGGGGAGCAGAAGCTTTCATCTCCATTGGGCAGTAATGAGTCCTCTCCCTCCCTCTCTCACTGTTGTCAGTGGAGGCCACATGGAGAGTGTGGACTTTTATCACCATCTGGCAATAACAAGATGTCCCTCCTACTTAGGATGACGTGAGCAAAAACCAGGTTGGGGAGCCTGAACTCCCATCCCTGCTCAGCAGTAACAAGGAGCTCTTCGGTGTCAAAACAAGTCAAATAAACAACCTAAATTTCTACCTGGAAGTAACCAGATGGCACCACTCTTTACCTAGTGGAGCAGTGTCAGAGGACACCTGCTAAAACACAAGATTCATATAAGATCCAGAGTCTCATAATATCCCAAATGTCCAGGCATCAATTAAAAGCCACTCCATCATACCAAGAACCAGGAAGATCTCAAGCTGAAATATGAAAGACAGTCAACAGATGTTAACACCAAGATGGCACAGATGTTAGAATTATCTAACAAAGATTGTAAAGAAACTTTCATATAATGAACACGTGAAACAAATGAATAGAAAGTCTAAGAAAAGAAATAGAAGACATAAAGATGAACAACTAGAAATTTTAGAAATAAAAAACAATAACCGAAAATTTAAAAAACTCAATAAATGGGTTCAATAATAGAGAGAACAGAGTGGGGAAAAAAGGTGAGGTTGAAGATAGAAGAAGAGAAATTACCCAATCTGAACAACAGAGAGAAGATTCTGGGGGGAAAAATGAACAGAACCTCAGGGACATGTGGGACTACAATAAATGATCTAACATTAGTGTCTTCTCCAAATCCCTTGCCCTGGATATCAAGGGGGAAAGGGGAATCCAGAAAAAGAGAAAGAAGGTGAGACTGAAAGTCTTCAAAGAAATAATGACTGAGAATTTTCTCAAATTTGGCCGTTGTCCTTTGTCTAAAAGGACAAGGAGGGGACAGAAGCACCTTACAGAAGTAAGATTTGCAACAACTGGGAAGTGTAGGAGCTAGTGTTTCTATAAACCAAATACTATCTCTGATAAGGAAAAACATGATAGCCTGGATCACAGGTGACATATTTAAAGGAGCTTGCTGTAAAAACACTAGTTGTTATTATTTTCCAACTAATTCACCAGAATTAGTGAAATAATTACCTTCACCAGATCGAGAAAAGCTTGCTGTGTCCATCACAATTCTTATTTTTAAGAGAGAGAAAATAGGCAAATTTTACACATATGTATGTATGGGAACCCCACACACATGATTGAGTCAGAGACTCCACATGCTCAAGAGGTTCCTCCATCAAAATTCTTAGACAAGGTGGACTCTTTACAGTGAATGGTCTTCGGAGTTTGCACCCGGTGCTGGCCACTCTTTCCCTGAGGGCTCTCTGGGGGTCTGGACACAGTCTGGGCATCGAGAAGAAAAGTACTTGCTGCCAGGCTTAATGGCTCAGGCACAGGAGCTGACTTTACTGTTCGAGAATTCTCATCTGAAGTCCTCATCTTAAAGGTTGGCATGTTTAAATTCACAAACTCCAAGCGCTTACAAGCCTCTGCACACCCGTAAGATGGTCACACAAAGAGGACAAAAATACGAATTTTAGGAAAACATACTTTGGTGTCTCAGAAATGTTGGTAGTCACAGATAATTCACTGCCAGGATATGTCCTACCCAAATGGGGAACAGGGAGCTGATCACTTTATGGAGCCTTGATCCCATACAATTAGCTGTTGACCCTGGGCTCAGGACCTAGAGAGTCAGCCTCATCAATATGGAGATAGCACTGAGGTATCCTAATAAAACCAGCCTCTGATTAACCCCAGGTTAGAATGTGACTTTGTTCTACAGCTGTGATACCCTAAACAAGCCTGATCCTCAGAAGCTAAGCAGGCTCAGACCTGGTTAGTACTTGGATGGGGACTACCTAGGAAACCCAGGTGCTATAGGCATAAAAGATAAAAAATAAAATAAAATGAAATAAAATGAAATAAAATGAAATAAAATAAAATAAAATAAAATAAATAAGGGATTGTAAACTGACAAGGTCCTTACAATCTGTGAGCTCAACCAAGGGTTGCCTCACCTTAAAAAAAAAAAAAAAGAATGTGACTTTGACACATGTCAACAGCCTGCATGTGCACTTTGGAGGTAGTTATAGGTATAGTGTCACGAGCTCTGAGGGCTGTAGTAATAGTTGTGAGAAACACAGCTCCACCACACCTCTTCGTTCTACCTTGAGATGGACTTCATTCTTCTTCCACCTGTTTGGGTTTACCCAGTGGTTGCTGATAAACTGGTCTCTGGGGGGCGAGATGGGGAAGTCCTTTTTTGTAACATTGGCTGATTTCCATGGTCTAAATACTGCCACCATGGTCAATTTCAACCTACCAACAGTTCAACAACTGGTCAACCAAGTCCCTGACTAGTTAACAGTAGGTTCTCAGAAGCCAGTCCTCACCACCCCAGGATATCTAATTGATCCATGTGTCTCTCATCCAACCTTTCTTGGATGTTCGCTCACTCATTCAACATTCATGCAATTCACAAATATCTTCTGATGCCGTATTCACTTTCTATTGCTGCTGTAACAAACTACCATAAGCTTAACAGTTTAAGAAGACAACACTCATTTGTTAGCTCACAGTTCTGTCAGTCAGAAGTCCAGCATGGCATGGCTGAATTCTCTGCTCAGGATCTTACTGGGCTAATACCACGGTACCAGCAGGGCTGCATTCTCATCCGGGGATCTGGGTTCTTTTCCGAGTGCACTGATTTTTGTCAGAATTCATTTTCTTCTCTTATTTTCAATGTGTCATCTTCCAGAGGAACCCGAGCAATGAAGGGCTGAGAATTCTCCTGCTTCTAATTTCCCTACTTTCCATTCTACCACATCTCCCTCTGACTCTTCTGCCTTCTTTGTCTCTTTTTAAGGGCTCAAGTGATTACAGTGGGCCCTTTCAGATCATCCAAAATAATCTCCTTATTTAAAGTGAGTGATGTTTACATTTGCAAAGTCCCTTTTGCCATTCATGAGTGTGTACTACCATGGGGCAAAGGTCATGAGAGCCAAAGTCCTGCCTACAGGTGCCTACCCTATAGCAAGCAAACACTATGCTTGCATTTGGGAAGTTTCAGGGACAAAGCAGACAAAATACCCTTTCTTCGTGGAAATTAAATTCAACTAGGAGTATAAAAACACTTAATGCTTTTAGCCACATAGATACTGTCATAGTCCAGATTTCTTTTGGTTGGGTATTAATTAAATTCCTGCCCCCTTTATTTTTCCTAACCAGGGAGGCCCAAGAATTTGTCGAGAAGTATGAAGGAGCCTTGGGAAAGGGGAAAGGCAAGCGACTCTACGCCTATAAGATGCTGATGGCTAAGGTGTGTGGTACAGAGGCTGCAAAATTCTGAATCTGGGTCATCATCATAGGCACCTCCCAGCCTCACCATCTGTGTCCAGCTCCCCCAGAATCCTGAACATGAGGTCTAGTAGACCATACCAGTTCATCCAGGAATGGAAACCAGCTGTACTCTGTCAATTCCTCTACGCCTATCTATGAGGGTTTTTATTTATTTGACACAGGGAAGAACTAAACTCATGAAATTAACAATGTTAACTTCTTATTTTCAAAGCCCTAAGTATTTTTTGATGAATCATCTACTTTTATGGAATACCTTGATAATTTGTCATGTACTCCCTGGTTATTCAAGTTCTAACTTTTTCTTGGGGCCATTTTGATATTTCACATTTTTCCCCAAACTTGATCATTTCACTAAGATTTTCAGATGCATTGCCAGAAAGTTGCAGATGGTGGTCTCATAATTTTTGTAATTACTTTCTGTATACATTGGGGTTGAATCTTTTTTATTCCTAATATTATTTTTCTCCTTTTTCTGTTTTAATTGCTTGACTACTACCTATGAGTCATTTAATTAATTTTATCTAGAAGCTGTTTACCAATTAACAACTGCACACTCAGATTCTTTCTTTCTGGCCGAGGACTGTGCTCTTTAAGTATATCTTTGATAAATGATTTTGTTCAATCATCTTTTTTTTTTTAAATAGTTCCAGCTGTTTTCTTAGAAAAAAAGATGGCTGCCCTGTATTTACCTTCCCTCATTGTTATTAATTCTTTGCTCTCCCTCCCTCTTTGCATTCTTAGAAATTTCTCATGTTTGTTATCAATATCATTTAATCCATTTTTCTGTCTCTATCACAGTATAATGTTTATTTTCATTCTATTACTGAACTTTTAGCTACTTTGCAATTCTTCCACATTTCACCTATATTGTAAATCTCAAATTTTTATCCTTTGCTCTAGAAGTCATATTTCTTGTACCCTATTAAGAATTCTAAATCATTTCTCAAAATTTACTTATGTATCCTGGAGAAACTGCTTTCCAAAAATTTCAAAGCATGGTGTCCCCTTTTCTTTGTTCTGCAGTACTATTTCTCAGGCTCCATTGGTTGTTTTTAGTCATTCAGATCCTGATTTCATCCACAGACCAGATGCATAGCTTTCCTGGGTCTTGTTCAAACACTATTTGAAATTTTTTTCTCTATATGTAGCTGGAGAGCTAGATGCACAACTAATAACCTAGTCCCAGAGCAGTAGCTACCATCTCACACAGCCTAAGGAAGAAGGGCATGGGGTCTTCTCCTGCCCACTCCCCAACCCAGTTTCCTGATCCTCTAAATCAACGAAGGATAAAAGCTTCCAAGTAGAGCTTCTTCCAGAAGCTTCCTTTGGCTCTGCCCCACCTCCAGGGTATCACTTTTCAGGCCCAAATGCCCACAGCCTTGAGGGGCTGTCAGATGGTTGCCAAGTGACCAACTGGCAGGCTGTGTCTTCCAGGCCTCACTTGGCAATGTTCTCTACTCCTGAGGGCCTTCTGCCTTGCAAGCCTATATTTTGGATTGATTTTATCAGCACCCTGACAGGAGATCCATCTCTCGAAGGAGGACTCACATTGATAGAGCTGATGAGACTGATATATATAAAATTGGATGCCAGATCGTTAATTTACGAGAAGGCATAAGAGATGAAAGAACTGAAAAATTGAAATCCACATCAGCAGTGCTTTTTATTTTTAGTAGAGTTAGTCATATAGGAAGCTAAGCCATAATCTCAAGTCCAATCTATTCATTGGTGATGAAAAATCACTGCCATAGAAACCAAAATCCTCAGAGCACAGGTGATGGGCAAATGCTTTCCTTATAGGCAGACCTACATAGGAAGCCAAATAAGCCAGAGATGATTTGAGCACAGAATCAGGACTAAGAAAAGGAGATGAAGCAATGGGACTGGAGTGTCCAATGTCCACTGTCTGCCATTCCCCACATCCCTCCCTTCCTGCCTTAGGGATATCTTTGCCATTATTATCAACCTGTCTTTTGCTTATGGGCCTCTCTTTTCCTTTGCGTCTGTGACCATCTCCCTCTTCCAAAAGGTGATTTCCTTCCTTAGGTAGTACTCTCCCAATCAGGATATCGTCAAAACCTTCAGATAAATTTTCTCTTTTATCCTTTAGTGAATTTACAAGGGAAAATCTCATTTCCTCTATGAACAAGTTCTTAAGATATCTTTATAATAATATAAACTGACCTTAGGATCTTTTCCTTACTACTTCTTTGCTATTGTCTGTGCAATTTTAAAATTTCCAGGGAATGAGGCTTTTAGAGAGTAGCCCCTTGAAGAGCTGACAAATGTTCACCCAGCCAGCACGCAGGCAGCTACTCAGGTTTCTGACTGGTACAAACTGAGTGTTGAAGCTAGGAACAGACTGTGGAAAGGGGCAGGATGGCTTCTAACTTCTTTCAGGAAAAAACAGGCTATTGTTTCACCAAGAGAAAAATGGGAAGCTGCGGGCTGTGGCCTCTACCAGTTTCGCCAGCATCATGGTTTCTATCAGATTTAGGTACTTGGCTGTCTGCCAAATGTGGTGTGAGAATTATGAGATTTCTTTTTTCTCTTGAATTTTTGTTTTAAGGTAAAGGAAGTTGTAGCAGAGCTTTCTAACCCGATTTGATCCCCCAAACCAGAAATTATACAAGGAATATCTAAATTCATATATAAACTGGCCAAACCCAAAATTTTATCAGCACTGTACACTAATTCATGGTATTCTGTTGTCCTGGCTTCTCCCTCACTCCACATCTGACTTTGGAAATTGAAGATTTAATATCCACCTCTGGCAGCCTGGGCTGAGCAACTCCAAGATGGTACCTTCACTCACATGTCAGTCTCATGTTGACAAGTTAACATCAACATGCACCTCTGACATGCCCCTCCAGGCCTCAAGGCAGCACATTAATGAACTGAGAGTGTTACATGTTTAATTTCAGAAATGGGTCAAGTTTAAGAGAGACTTTGATAATTTCAAGACTCAATGTATTCCCTGGGAAATGAAGATCAAGGACATTGAAAGTGAGTATTTTGTTGTCAGTTTTTAGCTGGTTCAACGAAGAATTTCCCAAGGGCTGGGGTTGTGTTGTTGACCTTCTGATTAGATTATTATATAGGTCCTGATATATTTTTTAAAAATGCTAGTTAGACAAAGATTTAGATTGTGCTTCTTCACTTTCTGATTGTGAGAGCTTAGGCATAGCAGTTAAGTCCATAGACCCTCTGGTTATTTGTCTGGAAAAAGCAAATTGAGATCACGATGTCCATTTCACAGACAGTCTTGAAAACTAGATCCATCATACACATCGAGTGCTCTGTACCATTAACTTCCTCCTTCTGTAACACTTAAATCTCACCATCTTTTCCCTCTCCAGGTCACTTTGGTTCTTCAGTGGCATCATATTTCATCTTTCTCCGATGGATGTATGGTGTTAACCTTGTCCTTTTTGGGTTAATATTTGGTCTAGTCATAATCCCAGAGGTAAGAAAAGAACTTCCTATATCTTTGGATAGTATTGAGGCTTATCATGACAGCCATCTTCATTTATATTATTATTGTTATTATTTTTAACACCTATAGCACTTACAAGGTGGTCTCCCATCCAAGTACTAACCAGGCCTACCGTGCTTAGCTTCTGAGATCAGATGAGACCAGGCATGTTCAGGGTGGCATGGCTGTCGACTCTTCATTTATATTAAATACTCTGTTTTATAAAAAAAATGAAACAGTCATTCATTTTTAAATTCTATACTCATGTTAATTACCCAGATTAGCTCAGTACAAAAAAGAAATGGAACCAAAATGTTTATATTTCTGAATTAAGAGGCAGACACTATATTTCTTTACCTCTCATTTTACTTTAAGATTAGTGGAGGATTAATATCTCAGTGAGTTTTCTCTTTTCTTTCCCAGAAGAAAAAGAGAGAGGGACAGAATGCATTATATCATAATTTATCACCAAAAAATATTGCATTTGAATAGCACTCCTCACTATTCCTTCAGATATAATCTTATTATGGATATAGATACATCCATATTTATAAATGAGCAATTGATAGATTAAAAAAAAAAAGGATAAGCAACTTACACAAAGTTACCCAGTAACTTTGTGGTGAATGAGATCTAGAGTCTCTAGAGTGTTTGCCTGGGTACCTTTCCAAGGGCACCTCTGGTCTGTTAAGCACACAGACTGCTACAGTCCTGCCTGAGCTGCATGGCGCTGGTGCTGGGTCTGTGAATGGATTTACCCCAAAAGCTTCCATGGTGACAATATGTCTGCATTTAGTATCTTCTTCCTTTTAGTTTTATTAATTGGTTCTATGATAGTTTACTGGTTCTTATTTTATTATAAATGGTACCATGAGCATTTTGGAGTCAATTCTATCTATAGTCACATCCTTGGGAAACTTTTTTGCATTTCTGTTTCTAATGTGAATTAAATCAGATTAGTTGGGAGAGATTGATGGTATACTACAATAGTACTTAGTGGCAAAGAAGTGTTACATTATTTATAAAATTATTGAATTCAATATTACTTTAAAAGTGTACCTACAAATATATCATTAACTAGCCTTTATATTCACACCTGGAAAACTGAAGTGATGTGTTCACTTAGTCCCACGTATACCCATAAGCCGTGGTTACTCTCTGACATAGATATAAAGATTTTAAGTCTTCCAAAAAGTGTGTACAAGTGTTTTTGCTGCAAGCCTAGTTCTCTCCAAGGGGAAAATATCGTCAGACGTGAACTACAAGTTTTACTTCTTCCTTCCATAGCTAAGGAAGTATCAGTTTTCCCCAGCAGCCACTGGGAAAATTTACCTTCACAAAGCTTTTGCTTTCTTCCTGGGAGTTTCTGATTCCAAATGGATTTATTTCCATGAGGAGAGAGAACATTAAAATGCTATAGGCCAATGAGACATTACTGGAATTTTGCTATATAGTGGTCCAGAAAGGCAATCTTTGAGGGAAGTCAGATAATTTTAAAGACACTGGGTTTTTCTCTTAAAGAAAACATTAAATTTTATGCAATTTTTACAAGTTGGTACAATTTATAAATATTTCATATCAAGGGGGACATTTGTTTCAAACAATGAAAACAGTGATTGATATGTTCCAATGAAGCAGCCAAAACCAGAACTGTCCAGCAAGAGCACCCTGACTGGATTGGATGGTGATTGGGAAAGTCAACGGGAGTAGGGTTGAGGGGTAGGAGAAAGGGGTGGGGGTGGCTGGAATGAGGAGCCCTGAGCAGGGAGGGGGTATAACTAGGAGAGTGGGAAAGAGGCAAAGACCAGTTAAGAGCCTGATACAATAGTTCGGTCCCAGGCAGGGTATTACCAATGGGAATGGATTAAAAGAAAATCAGAGAAGTAGAACAGACAAAACTTGATGACAGGTTGGCTAACAGCCGTTAAAAATGTCAGGTGTACCAAGATGGCTTCCTAGTTAGGGTAATGGGAAGTTGGCCACATGGGAATCACACACACCCAAACTCATTGCAAACTGCCCTGTTGGTCAAAGACACAAATAACTTCAGGGACCAAGGGTTTTCAGCATAAGCCTAATGATCAGATATCTCCACGGCTCATGAATGTCTTGAAGCTAATCAGGTGAATCAGAGGATCTGGGAAAAAGAATATTAGAAGTGCTCAAATGTTAGGCAACTTTAACAGAATTTCTACTCATCCTCATCTTTCTTTGCCACAAATCATTAATACCATTTTAATGGAATTAAACAGCTCTGAATGCTAGAGCGAATCTTGTTCAGCTTTCATGACAATTGCCTATAAAGCCTAGGATACCTACATGATCCCTGGGGAACCTTTAGTTATGATGAAGGAGCTGGCTGTCAAGGCCCTACTGGACAACAAGTTCATGTACTTCTCATCTCAACACTGACTACATGTGAAAATTATGTGGAGAGTTTTTAAAAACATACCAGGTCCTAGACCTAGCCTAATCAATTGAATCTGAGTCTCTGAGACTGTGATAGTGACACCCCTATTTTAAAAGCTTCTGTTGTAGGTAGAGATCTAAGATCCTATGTGTGTGTATTATTTTATATATAACATATTTCCTAATAAGAATATAAATTTAAAATCAACCAAAAGAAATATGAAATTGCGTAAAAATGATGGAACTAATAAGAGACAAAAGCAATGTTACATTAAATGGCCTGTGTTACTGAAAATCAAGAGGAACATGGTATGCCCCACCCCCACTACTTTCAACATTATTTTGAAATTTGTACCTAATGCAGTAAGTCAAGAAAATTAAACTTATACATTTTGTACAAAAATACAAAATCACTTTAGTTTGCAGGTGATATTGTATACCAAAAAAGTTACTTGAATAGATGACAAGTATATTGAAACTGGTAGAGCCATTTTAAATAAACAAATGTCAGCAACATTTTCTATAGTCTCAATATCCAGTTTGAAATAAAATTTAAAATGTTCACACTCACAATAGTAATAAATCTATGAAATAACTAGTAATAAATTCAACAAATTAGAAAATGTCTATGAGGATCATTATAAAGCATTTCAGGACAAAAATACAACTGAGTAAACAAGAGGACACATTCTTGGAAGAGAAAATTTAACATCATGAAATTTATCAATCCTTCCTAAATCAATATGTCAATGTAATGCAATTCTGATTTTTTTTATAATTAAGGATGCAAATAAGGCACATATGTAAGGGTATTAATAACAGAATTATGTACATGTAAAAAACTAGAATTACTTTGATGTCCCACAATAGGGATTTATTAATAAGTTCATGTTAACATACATGTTATTAGATATTCTGAAGTCATTTTATTTTGAGAAATACCATATGACATAGGGAACTGGTCATAAGCTAAATAACCAGACTAAAATATATATAAAACTTAAAAACAACTGAAAGGAATTATATGACTATCCAACAGTCATTATCTTTGGGATGGGAAGGTGATAGGTAATTTTTTAAATGCTCTTCTGTACTTTTTCACATTTTCTACACAAAGTGTGTGTTACTTTTAAAATTAGAAATGTGATTAATGTCATTTAAAGGAGAAAATGTGTATGTCCTATTATGAGAAGGAAAATCTCTAGCCCAGTGTATGAATACCCATCCATTTGTATTTTCTCCACATAAAATTATGTTATTCTGTCCCTACACAAGGTACTGATGGGCATGCCCTATGGAAGTATACCCAGAAAGACAGTGCCTCGGGCTGAGGAAGAAAAAGCCATGGATTTTTCTGTCCTTTGGGATTTCGAGGTACCATCATCAACATGCCAATGCACTTCCCTTTTGTGATTATGAGCTCTAAAGTCTGTGTGGATACTTGTGACACGTTACATTTGATTACTAAAAAACCAGTGTTTTAATCAAGTAGAACTCCAGTACTATGCAAAATGAGCCAGCCAACTATGTCATCTTTGGTCTCCTTTATAGGTTCCTCTTTCCAGGCACACATTCTGATGTATATGAGTCCCTATGGGAACTCTGCTCTCTTCCTTATGTAAGATCAATGTAAGCTGATCTTAGAATATGATTTTCTCTCCCCATACCTACATTAAGCCCTCAAGCTATTGCTACTCCAGCCTTCCCTCAAGGTGTCACATGGTACCTTCAAATAAATGCCCTACTTCTCCTCATATTCCAACATCTATCCAACCAAAACCACATCTTTTCCCCATCTCCTGTATTGGAACCACACACACAAACACCCCTTCTCCCTAATTTTATCCTGAATGTTAACAACACTCGCCTCTGTGTCTTATATCTCTATGCACTCTGTAAAATGGAGAAGAAAAGAAAGAGGGAGAGACATGGGACATGGATAGACTCGAGAGCAACTGGGGGAAGTGAAGGGAAGAACAAGAACATCCAGAACTCTTCCTTCCTCCCCTCAGACTCCCGCTAAACCTATGAGAAAGAAATGCCTGGTAGAATGGAAGTGTCTGATGACTGCGCTGAGCTCACAAACCCAGAGCATTTGGATTTGCTGTCCCACAGGGCTACATTAAATATTCTGCTCTCTTCTACGGCTACTACAACGACCAGAGGACCATCGGGTGGCTGAGGTACAGATTGCCCATGGCTTACTTTATGGTGGGGGTCAGCGTGTTCGGCTATAGCCTGATGATTGTCATTAGATCGTAAGTATGACCATCTTATTTACAGGCTTTTTAATTTTCTTCACACAAACAGCCCATTCTCATAGCCATTATGTGCCTACTTACCTACTTGGGGGGGGGATTTAGAGAGTAAAATAAAAGCAAATAAACAGAGCAAATGCAGATTGTCATATGTGGTATAAAAGACAAACAGGGTCATGTGGGAAATTCTGTGAAATGGGATGGAAACTCCTTCAGATGAGGCTGAGAACTGCCAGCCATGCTAAAATTCTGGGGCACAGCATTTTAGCCAAAAGAAAAACACATGCAAAGGCCCTGAGGCAGCAAATATCCTAGTGAGTTCTAGAAACTGTCAAAAGACCAGTTTGGCTTGAGAGGGAGCATGGAACCTGGTAAGATAAGGCTGGAGAAGTTTGCAAGATCTGCTTTTGCTTTCCCCAGAGCTCCATTTCTCAGAAAACCTCTTCTGTTGCTCTATAACTCTATCTTGCATGTGAGAATCCAGCCCAGTACTTATAAAAATATAAATAACAAGCCTAAATGAACATATGTGGCTGTGGTTAACCACAGTGTCCTCTCTACCTGGTTCCAACTCTACCTGTCTCTGTGGTCAAAAATGGACTTAATCATGTCTGTAGTTTTAATTCATATTCTCTAAAGAAAAATTTGGCCCAGCTCATGAATTACCTTCTTCTAAGTCAGGGGAACCCAACCAACAAAGGCTGGTGCAGGGTGGGGTGGCACAGTTTCCTGCACCCACCTGAACACCAGGGCCTACCACCCTGCAGCAGGGCCACAAGGGTTCACTTCTCCCAGAAGAGCTGGGGTAGCCATGTCTGCAGGAGAGGAGTAGAGAACTCTCAAAGCCTGGTGAGAAGCCCTGAAAGTACCACGTGTGGCCCAGTTTGGCTTTCTACTGCATCGTCTCAGAGGAAAATGATGCTGCTCACGATGGCCTGCCTGGCATGCAACAGTGACCACGAATGAAGTGATATGTGGCTGTCCAATTCTATTAAGCAAAAGGGAAGGGGGGGGTTGGTTTTATTCTTAGCCCTTGTATTGTTACATTTTTCTCTATTATCCTAGATAAGTATAGAGGTACAGAATGTTTCTCTGAGGAACCAAAGAGCTAACTCAGCCAACCAAGCCCCTAGAACAGTAAATCCTAAAGGTCAATAGATAAGATACAGTTAGAGAGGACGGCAACTGTATCTGATAAGAGGATTGTATCTGATAAGAGCCCTGAACTCCAGGGAGCACAAAGAGAGGATGAGATAGGTAGGATAAAAGGGATGAATAACAAGGCAGGTCCAAGGTACCTTCATCCAAGCTTGCTTAAGAAAAGGATATGTGTGTTACAATTGCCTCGGGGCTTATTGCATTGTATATCAGAAAAAAATACATTGTTCTCTCCAAAGAAATAAAGAAATTAGAAAGGGATATTCCTCTGTGAGAGTAAAGAGCTCTAAAACATTTGTAGGCAAGTCAAGCCATAGGAAATCAGACTTCGGGGCAGAAAACATGGTTAAATGTCCTGTGTCCCGTAGGCTTCTTACTACCCAGCTAACACTGGGTGTGCTCACAGGGGACTCTGATTTGGGGGAAGGTGCCCTGAATCAAATCTGTCTTGCCCCATGTCCCTGCATGGTTCATTTCCCTCTCCGGATGGCTGCTACCCGTGCCCAAAATTGGCTCAGGCCAAGGTTCCCCTGGGCTGATGCAGCAGACACAGAGCAGACTAACAACAGTGCTGTGCACCCTGCAGGATGGCCAGCAACACCCAGGGCGGCACGAGTGAAGGGGAGAATGATAACTTCACATTCAGCTTCAAGATGTTCACCAGCTGGGACTACCTGATAGGGAATTCAGAGACAGCTGACAACAAATATGCCTCCATCACCACCAGCTTCAAGGTAGCCATTCAGGGAAGTTCCCACTTCCTGGGGGAATTTGGGTCCCTCTGATCATTGGGAGAATTCTCACTGCTGGCATATGGGAAATAAGATCGCTAAGTAATCTGTGGCACGAGCTTTACCAGAAGCAGGAGCCCAGCTTTCAAGCCTTTAAGAAAGGATGCTCACAGCTGGTAACCACCATCTGTTTCTTACTATGGCAGAGAATCAATGATGCTGAGACATGAGTATTTCCTTGTGGAACCGTTTTCCACTAGAGGACATGAAAGGACACATTTGGGGCAGCAGTTCACAACCCTTTACAATTGTTTGAATCACCCAAGGAGCTTTAAAAATCTTGGTCCAGCCCCCAGAGATTTCAGTGTAATTGCTGTGGGATGGGTCCTGGCAATGGATTTTTTTAAAAAGCTTCTCAAGTAATTACAACACCCTGAAAGAGTTGAGAACCGAGTTTAGGGGTGTGGGAATAAAGGAATTAGTTGAGTATGTAACTCCACACTTAATTACCTCATTAATTTGTTCAAAAAAGAGATGTGAGGTAACCCATACATCTCTATTGTATAATATTAAAACAAACCAGAGGGTAAGCAAATTAATGAAGGCAGAAGCTGTGACACTGAAGCACTGAACATCCTATTTTTCCTCTGTTACTATAAACACCATTCAGAGTTCTTGACAGTTTAATAACACAGCTACGCTTGGCTATGTCTTTTTCTTCTCCTCTCTCCTGGCCCTTCCTGGGAGGAAAAGTGAACTGCTGCCCACTGACCAATGCCTACAGATGGCAGGTACATCCACCAGGGACAGGGTTTGGTTCAGCAACTCACATGGGTTTTGTGAGCCCCAGAATGTTGTCAGCTTGGCAGTGGGTGGAGCAGGGAGCTGACTCCTTTCGTTCCCACAGCAATGGGGAGCCTCTGATGGAGCATGCAAGGGCAGTGTAGGGGTCAATGAGAGCTTTGACTCTCCCTCCAAGCCTACCAGAGAAAGATGAAGGTCAATAGCTGTGAAGCACTTTGAATGTCTAGGAAGAAGAAGGATTTGCCTGAGTCTGTGAAAATAATCAAGATAATACACATGCATAAAAATGCACATTTTGTAAGAACTGTGTCCACTTATATATATTAACTGCTTGATGAGTTAGTTAAACCTGAACCTGAAAACGGTAACTGTTAATTGATTAGCAAAGTCTCCTTACAAGTACTTTAGTTTCCAAGAGACCTCGCTTTCCATCCCAGTCTATATACTAATTGTGTCTTCACAGAGTTACTGATGCAGGAGACATTTTTTTATACACTCATAGCAAACAACTGAAAAATGATTTTTAATTCCATTTACAATACAATTATATAAATTACAAAAAAATGGATTACAACAAGAGTCACCAAACTACGGCCCAGGGTCTTAATCTAGTCTGCTGCCTTTTTTCGTAAATAAGTTTTATTGAAACAAAGCCATACCTGTTTATTTATATATTCACTACGGTTACTTTTGTGCCACAGTGGCACAGTTGAGTACTTGTGAGAGAGACCACACAGTCTACAAACCCCAAAAGATGTACTACTGGCTTTTTATAGAAAGGGCTTGGCCACAACATTTTTATAGAAAATGCCAGCCCTGAATTAGTGTTAATCTATCTATTTGATCTATAGATTTATTTATTTGTTTGTTTGTTTGTTTATTTATATTGATTTTTAAGGTGAGGCAACCCTTGGTCGACCTCACAAATGGCAAAGATCTTGTTAGCTTACAATCCTTTATTTTTTATTTTGTACATCTACAGCACTTGGTCTTCCTAGGTGGTCTCCTATCCAAGTACTAACCAAGCCCAGCCCCGCTTAGCTTCTGAGATCAGACGGGATCAAGCTTGCTCAGGGTGGCATGGCCGTAGAGTTAATCTATAGATTTAAAACAATTCTAATCAATTACTGAAATTTCTCTGGTCTTTAGCATCTGCTATGTTGGTAATAATAACAACTGCTCTATTGGTTTGTTATTGGGATTAAGAGGGATGCTATATGGGAAGTGTTTAGCACCACATCTGGCACATAGTAAGTATTGGATAAACTTAAGCTTTTGTCATTATGTGTTTTCTTAAAAGAAAGAATAAGTTCTCCATAGGGCAACAGTGCTTTACACCACTCCTCTGTATTATTTTATTTATGAAGTATATGCAAAGCAGTCATCTGAGGACCCAAACAACAATGGCTCTTGCTGGTTCCTGGCCTGACATTATTCACATCTCATTTTTTAAAATTAAATTTATTTATTTGTTTGTTTGTTTGTTTTTGTGGTGAAATTCACATCTCATTTTTATACACTAAGGAATCGATAGTAGATGAACAGGAGAGTAACAAAGAAGAAAATATCCACCTGACAAGATTTCTCCGTGTCCTGGCCAACTTCCTCATCATCTGTTGTTTGTGTGGAAGTGGGTACCTCATTTACTTTGTAGTGAAGAGATCCCAGGAATTTTCCAAAATGCAGAACGTCAGCTGGTATGAAAGGAATGAGGTAAGAAGGACATCTCTGTGGAAGTGAATATTGGAAGTGAAATTCAGTTCAACTGAAATTATACTGGATCCTATGCCATTCATCCGAATTACTGAAAGTCTGGGCTATATGACTTGTTTTAAAAAGTGCAATTCCATTCCTTTCAAGTCAAGTAGTTGAACAAAGAGCCACCTATTATTAGGCCTTTGTGGCTAACGGTGGATTTAATTAGCATGTCAGTCAACCGGAGAGCCAATTGTCTTTAACAAGGTATTCCTTTCTTCATAGTTCTACAGTGCTATACATCATGAATCAAGTGTCCGTTTATGCATGACTATGATTCCGGGCTCCTTTTTCTATTCTGTTGGTCTATTTATCTATTCCTACACTAATAACACACTCATTAACTATGGCTTTATAGTATGTATTGATATATGGTAGAATGAGTATTTCCATCAAGATCCACAATAAAACACATTAAGATTTTATTGTGATTGTATTGATCCATAAATCTCTTTTGGGAATTTGACATCTGTGGTAGTTGGCAAAAATGGCTACAAATTCTTCCTATCCTTGCATGCAGATTTCTTTGCAACGTGATATTTTAGCTACTCCCATGAAAAAGTAGGCTCTGTTTCCCCATCCCTTGAATTTAGCTTGGCTTGGCCATCTGACTTGCTTTTAGCCAATGGTACAGTAGCAACCGTGATGCAGACTTGAAAAGTGCTTGTGTATTGCGATTTGCTCATTTGAGAACCCTGAGCTCTTCACCATGTGGCCACTTCCAGGATAGCCTGCTGAGTGAGAGACGTGGCCCACTTATCTCATCCCCCCCAGGTGATAGCCGATCAACCACCAGAAATGTAAATGAAGCCATCAACCATCAGTTGACCATAGGAATCCAGGTGGGATCAGCCCACAAACCACCTAACTAAGCCCAGAAACAAACACTGATCCACAGAATCATAAGCTAAATAAATTAAATAAAAGCAAGAAAGGATAGAAAAAGAAACTGGAAGGACAAATATGAAGCAGAAAATTAGATAAGAATTAAATCTAATGTATCAATGATAACAATAAATATAAATGGATTAAAGCTACAGTTTAAAGGCAATAATAGACTGCAGTTTCCTTAGGAAGCAAGCTTGACAAGAATAAACCAAAGCACAAACAGCAGGAGGCAGAAATAACATGATCAAATAAGATGTTTTGGATTACAGATGCGTTGCAGGGGGAAATGTCCGTGTGAACTGGAGATATGGGATTTGCAGCAAAGGCAGGAATTAGGCTGATCGTTATTAGACAAATATGTAAAGAAGGGCAGTGGTAGATGTGGTGTAGGGAGAGTTCTCCATATGGAAAGAACTGCATGAGCTAAGTCAACGTGAGAGAAAGTAGGGGAGTCAGGACTAGCCCAGAAGTAGTGACCAACCTGCAATTTGGTCAGCAGCTCAAAGATTGACCCTCCACTGGATGAGCAGTTTTCATTGCAAAGAGAATGTTCTATTATAGTAATGTTCAGTTATAGAGTCAGGATCTTCCCAAAATTGGAGGTAAAATTGAGGTTTTATCATTTGCCAGGCTCTAGACTAGTAGATGTGCATTCATTATCTCTTCTGACTCTCACGACGAGGACTGCCATCACCATTTTACACATGAAGAAACAAGAAGTTAGGTGACTTTTCCTACATTTCAAAGCCCACAAGTGACAGAGCTGAGACTCAAATCCAGAGAGCTGACTCCGAAAACCGTTCTCAGCTGCATCTCCCTATTTGTTAGTTCTCTTCTGTGATCTGAGCTTCCTCTCTTCCGTTCTCCTGAGATGAGGGCTGCCACAGTGACTCTTACCTAGCTCACAACTTTACAGAACCCAAAGCATTGTCCCATAGGCTAGCTCATTTACTTCTCAAAGGAAGTTTGCTAGTGTTATCCATACTAATAGCAACAATCATGATAGCAATCAATCGCAGAGTAATTACGATGTAGGGGACATATGCTGACTGCTCCGGTCATGCTGATGCTTTTGCCAGCGTCACACAGCAAGCTATGGAGACACAGAGGAGGAGGTTAAAAAGGAAATGGAGATGTATGGCTCTGGAGGTTCAGAGATGATGACCAACCAAGTGATATTGATGACATAAGTAACCCAGGCTTTCCCGATCTCTCAGGTAGAAATTGTGATGTCTCTGCTTGGGATGTTTTGTCCCCCTCTGTTTGAAACCATTGCTGCCCTGGAGAATTACCACCCACGCATTGGACTGAAGTGGCAGCTGGGACGCATCTTTGCACTTTTTCTAGGGAACCTCTACACGTTTCTCTTGGCCCTGATGGATGACGTCCACCTCAAGGTAAAGACTGACCACAAACATCTGCCAGTCCCTGATACCAATCATATTCTAAATCTAATAATCTCCTTATGAACAATTCATATTAATTAAATAGATTTTGGGAAGTTCAGAAAAGTAAAATGAAGAAAAATATCTCCAGGATATGACACAAAAACAGCTATTTTTAACATTTTGCTGCTGTTCTTTGCTGTCTTTTTCTTAGGTTGTCTTTGTCACATTATATACATGTCACTTGGTAACATTAATATTTTATTTATAGCCTTTTCCATATTGTTTCATAGTTTCCACAAGTGTTTACCAGCCAAGTAGCCAAGTAAGTGTCCTTTGAAATGATATGTCATAAACTTTCATCACTTCTTAAAAGATGATTGTGGAGCACCCACTGTGTCAGGCCCTGGGGGTGCAGCAGCAAGTCAAACACAATCCTGATCCAAGGGTGTTCACATTGCCTGGGAGACAGACTCATTCATTATATCATACTGTAGGGTATGCTTCGTGGAGGGCAAATGCAGGCCAGCATAGCAGTGCACAGGAGGGACTACAGAACTCCTGGAAGAGTCTTTGCGGAGATGGGAAACAGCAGAGGGAACAGCTGGTGCGAACAGAGAAATATACAAGTAGAGGGAAAGTGTGGAAAATGAAACTGGGGGAAGGCCCGGATGATAACGCTCCTCTTCCTCACCGTCCCTCCTCTTTATTGAGCTGCATGAACTTTCTCCTGAGGCTAACAGGAATGCTTGTAGAAGGTTCTAAGCAAGGAAGTGATCAGACCTGGCCCTTGCCCACCACTCTGCCCTCATCCCTGGTTCCTTCCCTACCCCAACAGACTATTCCCCTCCTGAGCCTCACATTCCTCCTTGGGGCAAAATTCTCTCTTGCCTCTCTCTCCACCCTTCTGCCTGTTTGACTAGTTAATTGATCCTCCCTGAGGTTTGGGCTCAGATCTCTTTGCCTCCAGGAAGTCTTCTGTGGCCCCCACCGTCTGATGTGAATTTCCTCAATCCCCAGGGAAATTTTCCTGTGGTCTTATCACTCTGTTCTATAATTGTCTGTTTGTTCATCTGTAAATTACTAGACTGTGAACTTTCTAAGGAACACTCCACCTCTCTTGTTCTCCCTGTGTCACCACTGCCTTGTATGTCCAGAATAAACCCTAAATAAATTATTCTCGAAAGAAGAATGAATGAATGACTGGCTGGATGGACAGACAGACGGATAATATTTGGAGAAGATAACTTCATGAAAAAGACCCAAGGACTTCAGCCAATTGCCCTCTTCTTCTGTCTAGATTTTTGGGGAGACTCTGTTGAGGGGCAGGGCAGAGGTTAGGTGCTGGCTTTAACTGTTGTTTCTATAGAAATGGTTGGACCATCCCTGGCTCCTTCTGACCCCATGTCTCTGTCTTCCATTGCAGCTTTCTAATGAAGAGACAATAAAGAACATCACTCACTGGACTCTGTTTAACTATTACAACTCCTCGGGTTGGAATGAGAGTGTCCCCCGGCCACCCCTGCACCCTGCTGATGTGCCCCGTGGTTCATGCTGGGAGACAGCCGTGGGCATTGTGAGAAACTGTGCTGTCCTGAAAAGATTACTCCTGTCCTCAGCTCTTGTTATTCTTTCCTTGATGTTTCCATTTTTAAGCCACTAAAATGTCTAGCCAATATTTCTTAGGAAAGTTCCATATTTTCACTTTCCCATTTTTTTCAGGGTCCCACATATTTCTCTTATACGCTCCATTCATCAATCTAATACCACTTGGATTTATTTAGTTTTCCTGCAAATTTTACTGAAAGCCTGAGGTTCTCCACCTGGAAATCATGAATACATACTCATAAAAATTGGATGCATGATTTTGTGTACACATGCACGTGTGCATTTTTTGGTAAAGAGAATTAATGATTTTCATTACAGTCTCAAAAGTTAATAACCATTTCCCCATATCCACTTTCACTATTGTTCCTGTACTTCGCACAGTGTGGACTCCAAAGCCTAGTGTTCTTTGCCTTCAGAAGCAGAAACTCCAAGTACTCACAGATAAACAGCTGCCTTCTCTTCTTCAACTCCATCTCGTTGCATGGGGTTTCTATTCATCAGCGACCCCAGTGAGATGCAGTGTTTATTACTTTTTCATGGGTCTCCTGAAGAATTTACTCACATACAGCATTAGACAACAGGGTTTTTAGCTGAGTATGTTGAAATACAATGGAGGAGGGCATTACATTACACATTTCATTGAAAACGGCCACCCATGGGGTCCTTCAGGCCTTTTCTCCCATTTCCTTCATGGAGGGCTCAGACTCACCATTTCTTGCCTCCTTCAGTTCAGATTCCCCATAATCTTCAACTCTTCCTCATCTTTAATGTACAGAGCCACTCAGCTTCCCCAGCTCCTGCATTTCTCAACCCATCATAATGTGTAACAGAGAAAGAATCTTCAAGTCAACAAAACCCACCCTCTTTCGAAAGCAGAAGAGAGTTCATTTATGTACGTGATTCTTTGGGAATATGTTACTATAGAACTTCTCATTTCCTGCCACACATCCTTCCTTGCAAGGCACCTCTCTTGCCCTCCTCCCTGAATGCCCATTACTGTTCCCATTACTGACGAAAACTTGTTTATTTCTGAGCTTGTTGTTACCAGCATGCTGATGGGTTTGAGGTGTTATGTCCTACTCGCCTGTGTCCTCCACCAGTAGTACCACCCCAGGCCTCAGAGCATCATCTTGCACAGAGCGGAGACCTAATACTTGTTGGGTTGTCTATTACTTAGGAAGATTAACCTGAATTCTTATAAAGGAACAACCCTGAAAGCTCATTAGCTGTTCATCCAGCCAATGTTTATTATTTATCTTGGAGGATAGAAAAATAAATAAAGCAGATCCTGTGCCCCCTGAAATTCTACATCTATTAGATGTCTCACAGGTGATAATGATGTCTGGTTGATCTTTTCAATTTTCAAAAGAAGTTATGTTGTATATACTCTGCAAAGCAGAAGAGGTTCTCTATTCCTTTGATTTAGCATCTTCTGTTATGTGCTGCTGAAAACCCTGCATGATTTTCTCTATGTAACAAGAAAAAAATCAGTTAGCCAGTGGTAAAGAAAACCAGGTGTTGTCCTCAGTAGTGATGGTCAGATTCAGTCTCAGCTGGGGCAGCTGGCATTTCAGAGCAGGTGGGAGAAGCAAGGGATGAGCTTTCAGATCCTATGTCTGTGCAATAACGCTCATAACTACCAAGCACTGAGCATTGCCCGCCGTGCCAGGCAATTTACATACATAATCGCTAAGCTTCCCATTAGCCCTACAAGGTTAACATTATCAACTTCGAGAGGTTCAGAGACTATTCTAAAGCAAAACAAGTAGTAACTCGTAAAGCGGAGGCCTATTCTAAGCATTTTCCAAAGCCTGGGGTTCTTGCGCTGCACCACCACCACTCTGCCACCAAAAATCAGAGGGTCCCGGAGAGGAATTCAGGTGTGTGGGGAAATCTGGCATGGCTGCAGTCAGCCGGGAGAAGTGAGCAAGGTTCAACCCTCACCACCCCATCTCTGTGTTCTTCCTTTCAGGAATTTATGAGACTGACGGTGTCCGACATGCTGGTGACGTACATCACCATCCTGCTGGGGGACTTCCTGCGGGCTTGTTTCGTCCGGTTCATGAACTACTGCTGGTGCTGGGACCTGGAAGCTGGATTTGTAGGTCACCGTTCCACAGACATTCTGCAGAAAGCTGTTTCTACCATTCTCCTTGATAGAGTTGGATGTATCCTTGTGCATCTCTTTGGATGCTTAATGCCATCTATGTTCTGTGAAATAGTGAAGTATTTAATCTGCCTTTCCCCAATGTAATTACCAAGGTGGCCTTCCTATCTGGGAAATGGAGCTGTTTGGCCTTAGGAAAGGTGGACCACACATTTTAGACCTGAGCAGATGGCTGGTAGAGAAATACCAAAGTAGCATCAACTCTCATTAGGGGAAGGCAGAAAACGTTAGGCTTCAAAGTCTACACTGTGCGAGCTACAAAAACAGACTCAAAGTGATAAGGGGAAATGATAGTTCTTAATTTTTTTGAGGCTGATGAAATCTTGGAGTGGGGCAAGGCAGATGTGGACATGAGTGTTTCAGAAAGTCCTGGAACACACCAAGAACACAATAACCATTGGTCCTGTCTTCTGGATTATTCTTTGAGAAATCTCTTTCTATTCATTCCCTCCACCTGTGAGGCTCCTTTACCCACCTACCCAAGAAATTGATTATTCTAAATGTGTGTCATTTCTCTAGTCTTTCTAGAGCTGGCAGAACCTCTGGCCTCATCTGTCCTGTGCATGTCTCTCCCACTACACCTCACTTGCCCACCCAGTAGTCACTGATGGTGGGGGATGGGCCCAGGGTAAGGGCCCCAGCACAGGTCTCTGTCATATTTTTGCTTTTAGTCACCAGTCACAGCTTTACACAGGCCTACTCAACTCCTCAGCAGCCAGGATAACTTTATAATCTTATCTAACAACAAGGATGTAAGAACCTTGTGCTCAAAGAAGATGGCATCATGACCTTGCTAAGATGTCTTTGTCCTCACATTATAAGTTTAACAAGATCCCAACTAATACTAAGTTCATTAAAAAAATAAGCATGTGGAAATAGCTTTTAAGACAGCAGAATGAAATGAACTCGATTTACCCTTATGTTAAAACATACTAAAAACTATAATAACTAAAACTGATACTAGGGAATGGACAAACAGTGGAACAGACTAGAAAGTCCAGAAATAAGTATAGTCTATATGAAAATTTAGTTAATAAAAAAGAGAGGCTTTTAAACCAGTGGGAAAATAAAGGATTATATAACAACTGGGTCAAGATGACTGGTGAATCATTGGAAGGGGATTTATATCTCTCACTCATTTTGCCTAAATAAATAAATTGTAGGTGAATCAAATTTTTAAACATCAAAAGATGAAATCACAAATTTCCAAAAGAAAGCGTGTATAATATATAACATAAAATCTAGTAAATAAAAAGTTTTTTAAAATATTTTTAAATGTTAAATTTTAAATTTTCAAGACCTTACCCTCATGTGTTTAGAGTACACATGCTTCCGTCTTTGGTCTATGCTTGCCTGACCTTTTCTCTCTCCCCTAACTTTTCATTCCTCCTTCTCTCATTCCTGTAACCCTTTATCTCCATTTCTAGAAGACAAATTGAGAAGTAGGTTTAAGCATGCTTCTCCCCATTGCTCACAAACTTCATATTCTTTCAAATACTGCATGAATCTCCCAAAGTCTGTAAATGAGAGTCAGGCTGAAAATGTGTATCTGGCTGAGCTCTTTCTTGTCCATGAACGCTCTCAGACTAGAAGAAGATAAGAAAGAGAAAATATAATTGGAGGAGTGATTTATTTTTATTTGTCTATTTTTAAAACTTTCTTCTCATTTGACTTCTCAACTATTTGCATTTCATTATTTATTAGAGTTACACCTTAGATATAATCTCAAGGTATGTTTCCAGTTAGAGCATTGATAAATGTTCTCTTAGGGGCCAGGGTCCTCCCAAGAGCACACTGGCAGCCTGCAGACCCTAAAAGGTAAAAATGCTGTTTTGGTTTTTTTTTTTTCCTTGAAAAAGGCATTGAAAAAAGTTTCATCTTTAAGAACTTCAAAGTCTGCTTCTTTAAAAGTTGAAAACATGTTTTAAAAAGCAGAATCCTAAATCTCAGTTTTCTATCTAGTCATTAGAGCAAGCTCTTTGGGATGGAGTGGCCCTGGCTTGGCCAGTTGGCTGGTTTGGGGTCTGGCTGATATGCCCTCTAACATGTTTCCCTCTCTCTCTCTGCCCCCACCCACCAGCCTTCATATGCGGAGTTTGATATTAGTGGAAATGTACTTGGTTTGATCTTCAACCAAGGAATGATCTGGTGAGTTATCCATTTCAGGAATCACCTCACCTAGGGAGTCAAAATACTAGAATCTCAGGCTTTGTCTCTGTGGAGAGGCTGGCCTCTTTGAGCTCCCTTCTTTCGCATGAAAAATCGAGGGCAGGACTAGATGAGAAGCAGGACAGTATCTGGACCACCCCTGAGCTACCGTGGACATAGGGCGGGAAGGAGAGAAGAGAAGGGGAGAGAAGGAAAAAGAGAATGAATAACAGAAGAAAGAGGGCAGAAAGAAGGGAAGAGAAAAGGAAGAAGGAAGGAAGGAAAAAGCAGGGAGGGAAGGAAGAAGGAGAAAGGGAGAGAGGAGGGAAAGAGGAGGAAAGGAAGGGAAAGAAAGAAAGATGGAGGGAGATGAGGGAGACAAACGAACTAAGAAATTTCCTTCTCGGAGAAGGAAGTTAGAGGAGGCTGCATAACTTCAGCCAAAGATTATCAAGGTTCTAAGGGCTCACTGCAAGCCAATGTCAAATTCTCTTAATTTAAGGACTTCAAATGCTTTTCTGAGCAACAATATTCCTTTAGGGAGACCATGGAGCATCAGAGAGGCCAGGTAATTTGCTAGATGCCATGCTTAACTTCTGGCCAGATCCCAAGCCATGAATGCTTAGAGTTGTCTCCCCATACCTGCATGGCTATGGCCTGGTGATATATGTCCTAGTTAAGTGGGAAACCCCATCCCTCGGGAACTGCAGAGAAAGCAGCAAGGCTTCATTCCCCTAACCCATCCATCCCACTTCCTTCTGTCATCCTTCCCTGGCTTCTCTTGCTGCCAGGCCAACCAAGTGTGCGGTTTCTGCCCCTCCAGGATGGGCTCTTTCTATGCTCCAGGACTGGTGGGCATCAACGTGCTGCGCCTGCTGACCTCCATGTACTTCCAGTGCTGGGCAGTGATGAGCAGCAACGTCCCCCACGAACGCGTGTTCAAAGCCTCCCGTTCCAACAACTTCTACATGGGCCTCCTGCTGCTGGTGCTCTTCCTCAGCCTCCTGCCGGTGGCCTACACCATCATGTCCCTCCCGCCCTCCTTTGACTGTGGACCATTCAGGTGCATAGTCTTGGTTGCTAAGAGGAGCTCCCCTCCTGAGGCAGTCTGCTCAGAGAACTGGCTCAGAATTCCAATTCTGGTGTCACATCAGCCTACAAAAGGCCGTAGAGCTTTGGGCAAATCCTTAGTGCTATTCAACAGTTTTCTGCAAGTTGGAAATGTCCTATGTCTGCACTATCTAATATGGGAACCACCAGCAACCTGTGGCTGTGAGCACTTGAAATGAGGGCCAAGAAATTGAATTTCTAATTTTATTTAATTTTATTTTTAATTTTAATAACCACATGTGGCTAATGGTTACCAGCATAGTTCTAACTTTTTAATTTATGGATGAATAATCTACAGGAATACCTTAGCATAGGATGAGTAACATAATGGGGGGAGGGTGGGTATTCTGAAGATGACAGGAACATACACTGCCAAATGTCATTCAAATGTGAAGCTGCTGCTGAGACTCTGGATAGGTCCCCACGATCTCCCGAGCATGTGCCAGCACTGTGAGTTCAGGGTGTAAGTCAGACTAGTTTAGGAGCCTGGACGTTGTATAAAGAGAGAACTAATTATGTGAGGAGGTAGATGGAGAAATAATATTCATCTATCTACTGCTCTCTTTTCAAATGTAGAAACAAACCCCTCTCTCTACTCCATGAAAAGAGGTCTATGGTTAAAACAGTTTGGAACGCGCTGCTCTTTTGTCTGCCATCTTCTCACTTAGCAATACTCCTTTGTTGAAGGCTCAGAGGAATCATGCAATAAGATGAGCATGTCAATGTTTCCATTCTGACTGACCACAGACCTTCAGGTAACACCCGTCCAGGTGTAGAGTGAGGCAGGCGAGGCGCCAACCCTGCACTTGCACGACCCTAAGAGTGACTACCTCCTTAAACTGTGCACCCCAGGGCCTCACTAACCTCACTCTAGTGACAGCCCTGCCTACCAGTAGGGACCCCCATTCTTTGGGAGATTCTGACCTAGTACTTCTCCATTTGTAAGAGACTTACCTAGATAAAACCCTGTGGTTTGTGCCCCACAGTGAGTGCCATGGGAGCTCAGAGGAGATGTTAACAGGAATGCTCACAGCAGAATGTGATCTGGCTGAACAGAGGCTCAGACAGAAGGAAAAGTGGGGCTAGATCTACAGTGGAAGGATGTGCTGAGCTATGGAAGACCAGGGACACTAGGCTGAAGGGAAAATCACATGGCACAAGTGGTTAAGCCTCTTTTGGCTTCTTCCAGAGCCGGTTTGGAGGACTGGGCTCTGGCTACAAATGCCAGTGCGCCTTTGCTCAGGCTGTCGCCCTGTCCACAGGCAGGAGGTTAGGGAGTGGGCTTGTACCATGCCTGGCCGTGACCATCTGCCCCATGCTTACTTCATCTGCTACCTTGAGAGGCCCCGACAGCTTACACACAGATAGCAGGGAAAGAGATCTATAGTTGGAGGTCAGAAGGAAACATGGCTGCCACCTCTTTCCTGTCACTCTTCTGATCAAAACCCACCAACAGCTGGAACATTCATCCCATAGATATTTTTACAGCTGCCTTCTCACTTGCTTCAAGTCTTTATTCAAAGGTCACCTTTTCAGTGAGGCCTTCTCTGGAGATCCTAATTAAAATGTCCACTCACACACACACACTTCTTCTCATTGTCTCTACTTGTCGTTGCTCCTTGTCAACATCTAGCACACCATTTCTTTGCTTATTTATCTTGTTTTGTTGTCTGTCTCCCCCACCAGGACAGAAGCTCCATGAGGGTGTGATGTTTGCTTCCTTTCTCATTGTTTTATACTCACTGTCTAGAAGAGAACACCTGGTTTATAGTCAGTGCTCACACTAGACCCTTCACCTCACAGAAATTCACTTTTACTCGGAGGGACCTAGGGTATGGACCAGATCCAGACAGGCAACATAAATGATTAAGATGGCCAGCAATACAGAGTATATAGTTAAAAGGGTTGGTAACTATAGCATGTGGACCAAATCCAGACCACTACCTATTTTTGTAAATAAAATTTTATTGGACCACAGCCATGCCCTTTTGCTTACCTGCAATCTGTGGCTACTCCTTGCTACAACAGCAGAATTGAGTAGTTCCAACAGACACGATCTGGCTCGCAGATTGTGGTGAGCTGAATAATGGCTCCTAAAGATATCTAGGTTCTAATTCATGGAACCTGTGGGCATTGCCTTATATAGCAAAAGGGCCTTTGACCGTGTGGTTAGGTTAAGGATCTTGATCTATGGAGCTTATTTAGGTGAGCCTAAATCACAAGTGTCCTTACAATGCTCTTAAGAAGAGAAGAAAATGATGTGACTGTGGAAGCAGAAAGAGATTTGAAGATTCTATTTTGCTGGTTTGAGAAAGGAAGGTGCCATAAAACAAAGAATGCAAGGAACGAAGCTCTACAGGCTGAAAAAAGGCACATTCTTCCCTAGACCCTCACTCTGAAGGGAAATAAGCTCTGACAACACACTGGTTGCAGCCCAGTGAAACCATTTGACTTTTGGCCTCCAGAACGGCAAGAGAATAGATATGTATTGTTTTAAAATACATAGATGAAAACTAAGAGATCGTCTACTACATCATGATCCAATGACAAAATAATTCAGGCTGCTGCGACTTAAAAGCATAACATTTGAAGCTCACCTTACTTTCTTTGTTTTTATGTGATGGGTATGCACTGGTAATAAAGCAATTAATTAAATGTCATAATATGGTGATAGGTAGGCACTTGGAATGCTGTCATGTTATCGTTGCAATTTGTAGCATGCTATGCAACGGTGCGAAGCTATTCGTGTCTGCCATTATAGGACAAAAACAACCATAGACAATGCATAAATAAATAAGCATGGCTGTGTTCCAAAAACGCTTTACTTATAGACACTGAGGTTTGAATTTTATACTTCAGCTTTTATGTGCCACAAAAATATTATCCTTCTTTTCAAAATTTTTCAACCATTTAAAAACATAAAAACCATTCTAGCTCTCATGTTATATAAAAGCAGGTGCAAGCCAAATTTGGTCCATAGACAATTATTTGCCAACCCCTGGTCAACAACTATATAGAGAGAAAAATGAAGCTTCTAGCTGTGACATGTTGGGAGGCATTTATATTTTGACAGCCCCATACTTAATGTGTTATACAAATTCATAACAATATCTTGAGGCAAGTACTATTATTATACCTATAATATTATGTTATACAGATGCGGAAACTAAGACTGAGAAATTTCCAATATCTCGACCAAAGATATCAAACCTCCGCAGCACTGTCCAATAGAATTTTCTCTATGATGGAAAAATTCCACATCTGCTCTTCAGAGTAGCTACTAGTCACGTGATTATTGAGCATTTGAAATGTGTGACTAAGAAGCTAAATATTTTATTTTACTTAAGTTTAATTTTATTTGTAATGGCCACATTGAACAGCGCTACTCTAGTTGGAAAATCAAAGGTATGACTACAGGCAGAAAGAAAATAAATTGTCCATGGTGTCCTATGGTTAATAAATGGAGAAGTAAAGATTTGAACTGGGAATTTCAACCCCAAAGTCCATTTCTTGGCACCAAAACTACCAACCAAAAGCCAGCAGTGGCCAGTGATCTCTGGGCAGGCATATGTGGAAGTCAGTCTACATGGTAGTTCTTAGGTATTCAAAGAAAATAAAAATTAGGGCTGTGAACTGGCCAGGAAATTATTACAAATTCATATAAAACATTGAGTATGAGACTGTCAAATTAAAAGTGCCCTCCAAAATGTCTCAGCTAGAAATTTCATTTTTCTCTTATATAAAATGTGGATCAGGGGTTGGCAATCCAGTTTCCTGGAATTATCACCTGAAGACTAATTGCAGGTATTTTTGAGAGGCACCATGAAGTTGTCCATCACATCAGACTCTGGAGAACTGTTTCTATGCAGGGTTCCTAGAGGAAGCATTGTGATCACATTTTCTCCCATGGGAGTATAGGAAGATGAGGAAGATGTTAGACACAGAACATCAATGCAGTCTGAGAAGTTGTGAGGTACCAAGAACAGGAAACTGGCAAGCCAGGGCGCTGTCCTAGCTCTGATCCCTTACCAAAATGGCAGCCCCCCTTGGGGGACTTGTTTCTTGCAGTCCATTTGGAGCAGAGCTTCAGCTCTTCCAGGAAAGCAGCGGTGAGAGGCACCTTTGGACCTGCGGGGCCTGTAACGTATCCTCTCCTCTTTCCAGTGGGAAAAACAGAATGTACGACATCATCCAGGAGACAGTTGAAAACGATTTCCCAACCTTCCTGGGCAAGATCTTTGCTTTCCTCGCCAATCCAGGCCTGATCATTCCAGCCATCCTGCTGATGTTGTAAGTTAGTCAGGGCCCATGGCTCTGCCTCATGGGAACCTCCCCCTTGCAGTTGAGACTTCCTCAGCAGGTACCTCCGTCATGCCCATAGCCTGGATTTCCCAGAAGCAGATCCTGAGACAAAGATTCAAATGCAAGTGGCATGTTGGGAGAGTGGTAGGGAAGACAGACAAAAGGGGCAGGAAGGTGCTTTATTACCACTGGGAAGATTTTAGTCCTGGAGAGCTCTGGAAAACAGTGTGCTTCAAAGTTACCCTGCTCAAGGATGAGGCATCTGGGGCAAAGTTGAGTGCTACTGGGAGATGTGGGAGGGGAGAAGTGCTGGTTCATTGCCCAGTGGTTTGAGTCAGCTGTGTTCCTGGGTGGAAGGGTTTCTGTGGAGGGGGATGCAAGGGGAGCCTCTGGGACAGATGTGAAGGTACTGGCAGTTGCAAGTCTTTCAGGGAGCACACTGAATGTTAGGGGCTAAGGAATGTGAGTGAGTACTGACAGCATCTACAACACGCTCCTAAGCATTCACAAGAAATATCAAAGATCTGTGGGCTCTGAGTCTCTGCGAAGGCTGAGGGGCCGATGCAGTCTGTCCCTGGTTGGGCCCACAGGGCTTCTCTACAGAGCACCCTTCGCAGTGAGAAACATCGTCATTCACCACTATCCCTCTCAAAGACTGAGAAATCCCTGAGGACAGTGGGTGGGTTTGATGATTTCTGCATCCCCAACAATAGTCCCATCGGAGGCAAACAATGAATGCTCAAGGATGGAGTGAGGAGACTAAGAAGGAAAAGAAGGCTGGAAGCAAGTCCTAAATTTGAATTACTGTGATCAAAAATATATTGTGAAAATCAGGTTTGTACAGGCTGTCTTCAAATTATGAAATATTCCTGACCTACAGAAAATTATGTGATTGCAGGATTAAACAGGTGTTAACATTTGACAGTATTTGCTTCAGATCTGTCTCTCTTTTTAAGAGAAATAGAATATTATAGATGGACTTCGAGCGCTACCCAATCCTTCCCTCTCCAAAGGTAACCACTATTTGGGTTAGTTTTTAATCATTTTCATGCATATTTTGGTAATTCTATCACATGTTTATGTACTATTATTTTCTGAGTTTTAAACTTTTTCCTGAATGGTTCACACTACATAGCTTTTTTTTATTCAACATTGTTTGGGGGACTTACCATGTGGACATGTGAGCACAGATTTTAATGTCTTTTGTGTTTCATTGTATGCATGGTTTATTCGTTTCTCTGCACAGACCTAGTTAGGTTGTTTCCACTTTTTTGTTATTGTTAATGTGCTCTTTATATATGTCCCCTTGAGCAAATGTGAGTTTCTCTTAGACTTCTAGAAGTAGAACTGCTGGATCATAGGTTATGTGTTTCTTTATTCTTTTTAGCTAGTGCTTGAATTACTCTCCAAAGTAGGTGCATTTCCTCACACCCTCAATTTCAAGCATCCTCCACTTCTAGTCTTGGCATGAGAGAGGGCTGACATGATATGACAACCTGGACTGCCCTGAGACCACATGAGAAAATTCTGGAACCCGGACACCAAACCTGACCCTTGCAGGCAGTGAGGAGAAATACTAAATTTGGAAATAGCCTCAAGGACAACACCGCCACCCATAAGCACTTTATCCTCTCTGAGATCTAGAAATGTGTAGGTCATTTCCACATTGAGAGAGAGAGAGAGAGAGAGAGAGAGAGAGAGAGAGAGAGAGAGAGAGAGAGCGAGCACAGGGATGTTCTGGACCTTCTCAGCATTAAGTGGGGAACTTAGGATGGTAGGATCTCCCTCCACCCATCCCAGAGGCAAAGCCTTGGCATCTATTCCAGGAAGCATGCCTTGATTCCTCCAGAAGGTCGTCCAGGTCATCTTTTCCAAGATTGCAGGACTACAGGAGGCATGCTTCTTTCTTGCAGCCTGGCCATCTACTACCTGAATTCAGTTTCCAAAAGCCTTTCCCGAGCTAATGCCCAGCTGAGGAAGAAAATCCAAGCGGTGAGTCCATCACAAGCTTTATTTTGGAAGGTAAAAGATGGCATGATTTTGTTTTTTACTACTTTTCTCTGTGAACCCAGTTGTTTGCTCTAAATGGCCTTCTAAAGCAAATTCAAAAGTATCTATATAATAGGAAGGAGCCACGTGAGATTCTACAGCATTTATATCCTGAGGCTATTTGGGGTCTGCTCTTCCAGCCCTCACCTCACCTCCTACACTCCATAAAGGGTGGACCTAACCCTAAGCAGTCTTCCTTGCTTCCTCAATGCCTCTCCCAGCCTGGAAGCCAGTTCACCATCCCTATCCCCACTTCCTTAACTCACACGGCTCCTGCCCAGATAAAGAAAACCTTTGAACTAGAGGATTGGAAAGCTTCTGTCCCCACCCCTGGGCCAGATGCTCCTTCAAATACCGTGCAAACCTGAGTCTCAGGCTGCTGCCCTGGCCAGTCAGTCATGAGGACTAACTAACAACAGGCCATTTAAGGTAGTTCCCAATAACTGAAGCCTGGGTCCTTGCCCTCTAGATCGCACCATCCTGAGCCTCACACCCATTTCCCTGGCCAGGACCAACTGCTAATGTTTTCCTGCAGCTCCGTGAGGTTGAGAAGAGCCACAAATCTGTCAAAGGCAGAGCCACAGCCAGAGATTCAGAGGACACAGCTAAAGGCAGCTCCAAAAATGCCACCCAGCTTCAACTCAACAAAGCAGGTAAATTCTGTTTCATGACGACTACTTCCTACAAGGTCACATGGAAAGGTGTAAAGAACATATGTTGTAAAAGCAGCCAGATCTGAGGTTAGAATAGATGCAGATGATTATTGGCTGTATAAAGCTGGGCCAGTTAAAATAAGGATAATCATAGCCCGTAAAGTGCTTTATAGAATTCCTGGCACAAAGAAAGGACCAATGAATATGAGCTGAAAGGAGGTACAAGAGTCTCTGTAAAGTGGGGAAAGACCACCACTTGTCCTGCAAGATTGTCTCGTTCATTTCTATCCTCCAACTCTCTCACGACATTGTCTGTGGTGATTGTTCTTCTTTATGATTTGGCTTCTTCACTTTCTCTTCTGAGTCTGCAGTTCCCATGTCATAACCAGTTAATGCCTTGCTACTAAATGCAATGCAGGAGCACTATTGGTGTCCCACCCTAACCCCTTTAAGATGCTCAACGTGCTGGCTGACATGGATCACAGCTACCTGGGGTTGGGGGAGGTATCTGTTTTCTATGTTGTTTTGAATTATTTCTTTAGGAGGAGGAATAGGGAGATTTACACGTAGCAGCTGCTACATACTTGTATTTGCTTTAAAAAGAAAAGCACTGGAATATCTAAATTAAAAGGATGAGAAATGGCCACACACATTCCAAAGTGTCACAGGGCTTTGAAGGGGACTAATCAAAAACCATCTCCACGCTGGGAGTGAGGAAAGGTCAAAATGAAAGAGACCACCTCTGAGGTGATCTTATTTTCCAAGAATTGTCCCTGCTTTAAAATTAAATAGTGTCAGTATGCTGTGATTTTGGCCTTTGGTGTAAGAACTGAACAAGATACACAAGAAATGGCTGATAGTTTAAGAGTTAGAATTTTTAGTGCAGAAATTATCATTTATTTGATGCCTTTACAACATATAGGCAAGACTACAAGAAACAGAAACAAGAATTTAAACATATAGCAGTATTTCTGGGCAAGATGAAAATCCTCCCTCAGTTTATTTTCAAATCTCGAGATCCACCAGGGAAAGGAATGATTGTGGAAAGTCAGGAGGAACAAGGGCCACCAGTGTGCATCCCTAGCAAACACCTTGTTGATATTGGAATAGTAACAAGCTGCTATTAAGGTAACAACTAAATAAGTGGATGTTGCAAAAAGAGGACAAAAGTCTGTCAAATCAGAACCTATCCCTGGTGAGTCTCCCAAAATGAATGGAAGACATTTGGAAGCTACAGACATTCTTGTCAGTAATATAAGCAGGCAGTCCATTGGCAGCCTCAAAAACTGGTTCAGAGACCAAATGCAGAAGAGTGACTGGCAGCTCATTGCGGAGCTGAGGAAAATATTTGAAATCACCTAATTTTCCACACATTTCAAGAAATGGAGTAAATGTGATAGTATGGTGTAATTATCAACAAAACAAAAAATAGAATGGACATCTTTGGATGCTGATAGACTTAGAGTATGGAAGGAAAAATAAGTGTATAAAATGTTTTCTGTGGGAAACCAAGAAACTTAAACTGGTTTGACAGTGGTCAATTCATGTCCCCAGAGTCCCAACATACCTGTCCACCATACCCACTCCTTCCTCTGCTTTCTCTACTGGCTGCTTTTTAAAGTTTGCCCTCCTCCAAATTTTAGTTTTTATTACAGATCTAAAGCTCTTTCAGTTGTATACTGACTAAATCAGTACTGCAGTATTTGATTTTTTCTTTAAGTGAAAGTGTTATCCAAACACATCAGTGGGACTAGGTGCAGGGGAGAGCTTAGAAAGGTGGTCTATTGCCGCCCTCACTTTGCTCCTCTTCTTGAAAGTGAATACTTCAAGAACCCCAAACAGCTAATGGCTCAAATACAATAAAAGTTTACTTCTTATGCAACATGAAGTCCAAATTGGGTATTTCTACTTAATGGTCACTTTCTTCTCAAGTGATAATCCTGGTTCCTTCCATCCTGTGACTCTGCCTGCATCAAGCTAGTGCAAGGGGAATTGTCTAGAAGACAACCTGGAAGTGATATACATCAGAGCCTGGACTTCTGTCATGGGCCACATCCATCGACAGTGGAAATTTAGTCAATTCCTATGTCCCAGGAATTGAGTTTGAAAAACAAAACAGTAATTGCCCCTAATTTGGAGTGAGGGGAGGGATTAAGAAGTTAAAAAGCTGAAATTGGATTTGACCACAGTTTATACAGCCCCTTCCATCGTCATATTAGACCCTGGCAACCACCTGTGAGGCTGTTGTTATTATTGTCTCAATTTTATACCCAAGAAAACCTACGCTCAGAGAATCTAGCCTAAGGCTAGAATTCAAAATCTAGTTCTCCAAGACCATGTTTCTGCAGGAAATCTGTTCACGTAAAGGCTAGGCCAAAGTGTCCCCAGATGCCTGAGGGGTGATCTGTCCTGTCTCATATCACTGAATAGGACTGAAATCTATGTACAGAGCAGGGCAGCTCTGGAGGGCTCCAGTTCAATATTAGGAAACTGTAGCAAATTCTCCCACATCCTCATTCTTGTTTTGGTTCTTTATACAGGTACCACGCCTCACTCTACCAGCCAAAGCCAGACCCTGGACAAGAAGACTCAGGGCCCTGGGACCTGCAGTTCTGCTAGCAGGACCATGCTGCCTGCCTCCAGGCACCTCCCTATATCTCAGCCTCCTGGCCTCAGACCAGATTCTGGCCAACCCCAGCCTCAGACTCATCCTGGAAGGTCTGCTTCTAGAAAGAGTACTCAGAGATCTCCCCAGTGACAGCTGGGATTCACAGGAGCACCATCCAGGGGTTGATCTTCGGGCTCCATAAGCTCACACACCCAAATCAGTATTCTCTCTTCCTCTCTCCTCTCACAAATGCACATTTTTTCTCCTTTTTCTGAACATGGGAACTTTGATTACTTAATCTCAGGCCCTTGTGACTACAAAAAGGAGAGGAAAATGGTTTTGTCTGCCCTTTAGGGGAGCTGAGCAATGTGCTACCCCATAACCATCCTTCCCAGTATCTTGATTCAGGTAGCTCTGGACCTTGCATTCATGGTGGTTTCCCTTGGCTCCAGACTATGAAAGGAGGGGTCAGGGCCACGACCACTATCATAAGACTTTTTTTCACAGCACCCATGTTGGGACATAGGTTTCTGCCAACTCCACCAACCAGGAGGGTGCAGATGTGCCCACATTCCTGACTATCCCCTCTATCCAAAGGAAGTGAGGTAGTTAAAATAAAAGGTACAAGAAGCTACTGAAAATAAATGAACCAAAGTCCAGCCATGGTGAGTGGAAAGATGGTGATACCCCGTCTAAGTCCAAGCAGGACCTAGTCTGAGACAAGCTGGTGCCATTAAGCACCAAGAATGCCCTGGAGCCTCCTAGCAGCAAGGCAAGGAAGGAGCAGTGAGTAGCCTAGTTCTTCTTATCTGATTGGAAGAAACTTAAAAGATTGCCCAAGGCAGAAAAATCTTTCTCATGCACCAAATCCTAAAGGAATTCGATAGCCTGCTTATTGTGTAAGGGACTTAAAGGTGGTTTCTTTGAGTTTTGCAAAGGGTGCAATGCAAAGCCTTGTCTCTGGTGCTTCTATGTTCCCCTAGTGTCATATGTGGCTCTATATAGAATGATTCCTAGGGAGCATAAGCTGGAAAGGCCATTGAGAGGCCTTGCCAGCAAGAGCAAAGGCTCAGCACGGTCACAGTCCAGGACCCTTCCATAGCCCAGGTACCTTGTGAGCAGTTCCCTCCTTTCCTCTACCCCATGCTCCCAGACCCAGGTGAACATGTGGCTTCAAGATTAAGGGATCATCTCACCAATCTCTCTGAGTGTTCTGAAGGGAGTCCTCTCCCTCATTTGCCACCCAACCATGTCCCCAGAGGTTCTCAGGAGAATTCCTCACATCGTGGAAGTCAGGCAAAGTCTTGGTTGAGATTTTACAGAGATTTCATAAGCTATACAGGTAGCATAGTTTTCAACTTCCCCTCCAATTCTTTCCCCTTCCTGACCCAGCGCCAAAACTTCAGACAACCTGGATGGAATGGGAATGGGGACATGTGAATGGGAGAAATGATCAATTATTTCACCCCTGTCCAGATCCAGGCAAGGCTAAAGATGAGGCTGATGCCTCATCTCCATGGAATGGAGATCCAAACCCAAAGCCAAAAATATTTGTCTATTATATGCCTTCTTCTGGAAGGACACACCCATAGCCCTGAGCTAACCTGAGACCTGGACCAGGAGATCTAACCCAACTAATTAGGGCTGGAAGGCCCAAAGATGGCCACCACACCATGGCTGGCCTTCCAGTTATCCTGCCTGGGAATATTGCCAGCCTCTGGGGAAGGGAACAAGAGGCCTGAGTCATCAGCCTCCTAGTAATTACTGTCAGGTTTCTGATGGCTATCAATACACCTAAACATCTACCATAAACACAAATTACCCTGTTCTGATGAGGCATAATTTTATGCAAGGGAATGTATTTGCTATCTATTGCTGCACAACAAATTGTTCCCCAAACTTAATAGCTTAAAAAAATAAACATTATTATTTCACACAGTTTCTGTGGGTCAAGAATTTGAGAGTGGTTTCACTGGGCAGTTCTGATTCTGGATAGCACAGTCAAGATCTCAGGCAGGGCAATCGCCATTGGAAGACCTGACTGGGGCTGAAAGATCTGTTTGCAAGATGGTGCACACACATGGCTATTAGCAAAAGGCTTTGGATCCTTGCTGCCGAATAGGAGACTTTGATTACTACCCATACAAACATCTCCATAGGGCTGATGGGGTGTCCTCACAGCATAGCCACTGGTTTCCCTTACAGCAAGTGATCCAAGAGAGAGAGCAAGAAGGAAACCACAATGTCTTCTATAACCTAGTTTCAGAAGTTACACCATTTATTCTACCACTTTCTACTCCTTAGAAGTGAGTCACTAAGTCTAGCACATACTCCAAAGGAAGATTAGGCTGTATCTCTTGAAGGGGAGTGTTTATCAAATAATTTTTGACATATTTTAACAGATTTCCTAATTCAAATAGTTACAAAACCTCTATCAAGAAAACTATATAAGGTTTTTTTAAGAGACATCCATCGGAGGATTAATTAATGGTGACTTCTGGGACTTTCTGGTGAGCTAGGGAGATGGGTAGAGGAGGAAAGCACAGGTAAGAGAGGAAGGGTGTTAATGTGGTATGGGTTTATAGCCAGGTCATATGATTAGAGAACAGTCTGAAGATTACCATCTCTGCATTCTCCAGTTTGATCTTCCGGGTCATTCCATCTTATAACTTCACTATTCAGCCTGTCCAGGAGCCATCAGGGATGAAGACCATCTTCCTTCCTTCTCTTTCCTTCTTTCCATCCTTTCTTCCTCCCTCTGCCTCCCTTCTCTCTCTTTCCTCAGTTTACCTAAGAATGATTTGAACTAGAAAGTCTATTTAACAATTTATCCAGAGAATTACAGCTAGTGTCTTACTGATATTACCAGAGTTTGTCTGTGTATTACTTACTAAGGGGAAATAAAACAGACACTATTTATCTGTCAGAAGCTATTTTTGCAGGCAGACCCTTTCATTTCTAATAATCTATATGCTTAATGTTCATAAAGAGCTCCATTTCACACAAAATCACATAAGTAGGAACACATTTTTGGTGAAGATCAAAGGGGGTGCCTGATCTCCCCATGACTGGCACACTTAGAGAAACTAGGGAGTGATGCACCAGCCAGTAGGGGGGACCAGGGCAGGGTACCAATAGCATTCACCACTACAGTAGCGATCCTTAATTCAGTAGTCACTTCAGGTACGCTCTGTAGAGCCCCACCCACAGCTGGGGCACCAAAGTTCCTCATGCTCTGTAAGGAACAATAAGAAATAAACCAGCCATGCATAAAGGGGCATTTGTCTCTCTTGATTTTGGCAGAAGTGGAGGAGGAAAAAGTCTCCCTTGAGAATTGATATCCATAAGGCAGCCCCCCTCAGAGAACTGAATTTCCCATACCAACTGTAGGCTCAAAAAACTCAAATGGAGATTAATTTAAAGTGATCTTAGTTAATAGTACCTCCAAGAAAGTGTGGGGGGGGATGGGGGAAACAAACAAACAAACAAAAACAAATAGAAAGGATGTAGGGGACAGAAATCAAATATATCAGTAATTAAAATAAATGCAAATGGGCCAAACCATCTGGATAGAAAAAAAATCAGATGAATATTTAAAAAACCCACATGCTATTTCCAAGAGAGACCTTTAAAACCCAAGGATAGGATAGTAGGGACTTTATCCCTTTGGTTCCTAGGGAACAAAAACTTAAATATGATCTTCAAGGGCAAAATCACCATGTGTGGGAGTATCATCCAGTTTTGTATGCTGGGCTTGTTCTTGAGTGCTGAGAATTTCTATTAAAGATAGCTGTCTGCAGTACTATGCCAGATAATTTATTCTTCAATGCAGTATTAGGTTGGAAAATGTAAAGAAAGGCCCAAGATCATGGTTGGCGCACATGAGGTATACAGAGCATAGAAGTATATCCATCACCAAACCATGTCTGGAAAAAGAGTCCTATAAACATAACCTCCAAATTCTGTTATGAAGATTCAGCAAGTTGACACATGTAAGACTTAAATGCCAAGCATTATGCTAAGTGATCAATAAATTACAGATATTATCACAGGCATGTATAAGATTAAATGTCCTCAGGCTCAGATTATGAATACAGACATTATCAACAAAACAAAACTTTTATCCTATAATCCTAATCAACTGTGGGCTTCAGAGTCATAACCCAAATAATGACTGTGATTAGCTGTGCCCAAAAAGTCAAGGAATGCTGGCCTAGATGGTCTTCCTCCGATGCTTTTCACTTCTTTGTGTCTATGGAAAGAAATGTTGCATATATGTGTAACTCATTACCAAAGACTGTTGCATAGTTTCTTTCAACGTTTGAGAAAAGGGCTAAGGAATTGCTAGAAGCCCTTCCAGTTTGATGGGAGGTTTTTCTCATTCGCTACATGAGGGTCAAATGCCACCATCTTGTGGTTGTTTCATGCAACTTCTTTTCCTGAAGCTCTCCCTAGTCACTGGAATTTGAACAGTCATGTTCAGTTTAACATCAGGAATACGTTCTGAGATATGCATTAGAAAATTTTGTTGTGCAAACACTACAGAGTGCACTCACACAAACCTAGAAGGTATAATCTGCTACACACCTAGGTTATATGGCATACCATCACCATATAAGGTCTGTCCTTATGTGGCACATGGCTGTAGCACATTCCATTTCCAGAGGTCCCCATTAGTGTTGCCCATTTTTTAGAGTAAAAGCTCTGAGTTAATTTACATCAAAATGTCAGAGTAAGCCATAGACTGGACAAAGTAAAAGAGGAATAGATGCTGTAGTGTATGATCCTTCCCAATGGGTAAACATCCTGTCTATAAAGAAAGGCCCCAGGTGCCACGTGGCTTTAAAGCTTGCATTTGGAATATTCCTGGGAAACCCAAAGCACCCTCTCAGTCCTGCTGCCCATGCAGGACATTTTATCAGCTGTAACTTTTTGAGAAATCTATCTTGCACATCATCTCCAAACCAATCTCCAAACACTGCTTGATGATGAATAAGAGTCTTGTCAGACCCAAGCCACTCATTCTGGCCTTCGCTCAAGGCTTATGTTCTAAATCTTACCTTCTAGATCCTTCAGTCTTCTGTCCAGCTACTGAACAGAATGAATCTTAGACCTCTAACAGGTTCTTCTCTTGCTTCTGGCTTTTGCTTCTACTTTTCTTCCTCCGTTAATGACCTACCCATTCTTCCGTAAATGCAGAATTGAAGTATTCTGGCAGTGCTAGAGCCCTCGCCCCCCAAATTGTCTTCCAGTTAGTATTCCATACTATTACATTCAGCACTTGGTTATGTGCAATCTCCCAGGTTTATAAAGTCTCTGAAGTCAGAGGTCAAAGGTTAGTTTTCCATTGTTTTTATTATTCCCCCAGATCTCTACATTGCTTACTCCCTCCTTGCTTAAGGATCTCTGCTCAAATGTCACCTCTTCACTGGGCGCCTCTATAAAATAGAGTGTACCATTCCTTAATACTTACCAACACCTGATCCACAACATAGTTATTTGATTTTCCATTTCACCCCAGAATGTAAACTTGGTGACTTGGTTTGCTTACTACTGTATCCCTGCGCCTAAAGATACCTGGTATACAACAGGCATTAGAATAGAACTGAGTGAAGCAGTTGGCCCTCCCAAATGTGGGTGGGCATCACCCAATCCTTCAAGTGCCAGAACAAAAGGTAAAGGAAGGACAAATTAGTTCTATTTCTGTTTGACCTGGGACATCCATCTTCTTCTTGGACATTGGTACTCCTGGTTCTCATGCTTTCAGACTCAGTTACAGATTTATCTATCCAAAAAATGACGGTGGCTAGCTTTCAGTTCAATGATTCTTGGGCTTTTTATATTTAATACACAGAAATGTGTTTATATGATTTATATACATATATGCTATACATGTGTGCATGTATATTTTTACATGCATGTGTATATTTGTATACACGTGTTTAGCTGAGACAATAGGTTTACAAGTCAATACCTCTTACTGTGACAATTATTTCCTATTCTTTCATCCTGTTTTTTTAATGCTGGCCAAGAAAGTCTAAATTAATTCTGCAATCCATTAACGGAACTTATTGAAAACCTCTACCTTAGTAGATAAACACGGGTAACCCCCAAACTATTTAGGATCAAAATCATAGCATTAATGGTCTCCATTACATTTTGGAACTATCTATTTACCTTGGTATTTATAATGTTTTGGAGAATTTAATATTTTTGCAATTCCATTTTAAAATGTGAAATGGAGTAACCAATTCACACTCATGCTTATAAGTGGATATGCGTAACAATTTAACCGCGTTTGCAAGTACTATTGAGATTATGAGATTTTAAGGTTTATCAACCACATTTTTAACATTTTAGGTCTTAAGAGCGGGTTCAGTACTTGGATTTTGTCAAGTAACTGAATTGTTTAAGAAGAAAATAAATTAAATTTATAAATGTACTTTAGTTATGGGAATTTAAGTTATAAAAATCCCCCAAAATTTTTAAAAAATTTGCCAGCATATATACCACTTTAAGGTCAGGCTTTAATATGAAAGCAAAGATAACTCCTAGAGTCGCCCGAGTGTAGAAAAGCCACTCTGGTGCATAGGGCAGCGGCTCCAATCCACTTTGAGCTACCCGGGTGTCAGATTTAAGCGCTTTTCACAGGGTGAGCAGCACGTGGTCCCCCAGGAGGAGCTGGGTTCGGCTCAAGGGGAACAAGAAAGCGCCCTGGGAAGAGATGGAATCATCTTTCCTCCTTTGTCGCCGGACACGTCATTCAGAAGAAATAACAGGTAAAATACAATTCAAAGCCGGCCCCGAGGAGTGACGTCGCCTCGGGGTCTGCGCCGGCGCGCCCCAGCCCCCGCCGCTGCCCGGGTGAGGAAGAAAGGGCGCGCGGCCCACGAGGCTCTGGAAGGGTCGAAAGGGTCCTGGGGACGAAGGGGTCCTGGGGCGAGTGGGGCGCCGGGAGGGCACCCGCGCTGCGGAAGGCGGGGTGGGCGGGCTCGGGCGCGCAGACCGGCTTTCCCCTGAGCTCGACGGGCCGTGGTGGTATGATGAGCCCGTGAGGGCCTGCACTAGCACCAGAAACGCGTTTTTCCAAACCGTCTGCGCGGCCTGCAGGGACCCTCGCGGGCCGGCGCGCCCCAGGGTGCAGCCCACGCCGCGGCCAAAGCCGGAAGAGCCCGGACTTCCGGCGCCAGCACCCGCCCGCGCTCGCCGGGCCGCACCACCGCGGACCCCCGCGGACCCCCGCGAAGGCCCGGAGAGGTACGGTCCCCGGACGCTGATTGGCTAGCGGCGCGGGGGCGTGGCCTCCGGCGCCGGGTTCCGCGCGCCTGAAGCCGCGCGCCGCATTGCGAGTCGGGCCAGCGGCGGGCGCCATGGTGAGGAGTGGTTCCGGGTGGCGGGGGGAGGCGGGGGCGAGCGGCGGAGGCCGCGCTTTGGGCCTGGGATCGGGCCGGAGCCCGGGCTGGGCCTGGGGCCTGCTGTGGGAGCGGGAGCGGGCGGACGCGGGCCCGCGCCGACGCTGCTGCCCCCCGGCTCCTCTTTCAGGTGCTGCTGCACGTGCTCTTCGAGCACGCGGTCGGCTACGCGCTCCTGGCGCTGAAGGAGGTGGAGGAGGTCAGCCTGCTGCAGCCGCAGGTGCGGGACGGCGATGGGCTGGCGGGCGGCACGGGCCCCGGGCCCGCCGCGCGCTCCCACGTGGCGGGCTGAGGGGTGGGGGGTGCGCTGAGCCCGAAAGCTCCGGAGCAAGGGGTTTCTTAACCAGTATTTGGGATTAGAATCGCGTTAGAAGCATCGAGAAGTAAGCCTTCCGCAGTCCGCTCCGTACTGATGAAGCAGAACCAAAATTTAGGGCCAGTGACCGGTTCATTCTTAAAGCGTTCAGTTGGTCCTTACCTAGGCCCAGGGCTGAGAACCGCTGCTTGACTTTACTGCGCCCTAGAGGCAAGAGCAAGGGAAAGAAGTCACTTACCCTTCTCCCCTCCAGGTGGAGGAGTGCGTGCTTAACCTGGGCAAGTTCCACAACATCGTTCGTCTCGTGGCCTTTTGCCCCTTTGCCTCGTCCCAGGTTGCCTTGGAAAATGCCAACGCCGTGTCTGAAGGTGAGTCGGCCACTTCCAAATATTTTTAGAAAGTAAGATGAGATTATAATTCCTGCTAGTACAGTTCCATCTAGGGAAATTGTGATAGTATTTGCCTTTCCTTGGCTTATTTTAAATCTGATGTGTTCTGGATAGTATTTGATGTGTTCAGAATGTAATTTAAAATAATCTTCACAGAGTCAAGGTTTAGGGAATATGGTATAGACTGAACGTGTTTAAAGCACACAATCCAATATGCAGTCTTACCTTGTGGACACTAATGATAAATGAAATCTGGTGGGAGATAGGACTAGTTCAGTGCTAAACTCAATCATGTGCTCTCTGCTTATGTTCAATTGACTGGAAAGAGCAACTTTGCTACATAAAAAGCCAAGGAAAAGGTTTGTTCCCTGAAGGCAAATCAGGAGATAAATACTTTCATAGTGCTGGTGCTCTAGGATGTTTTAAGGTTTCAATTATGCATTTCACACTTGTATCGGACCTGAGTTCCTCACATGGTTGATGGCAGGCTTTGCAGTGATGACTCAAATCTGTCAATCCACTGAGTGCAATTATTGATGTCTCCATGTCTCTGAGCAAAGCCTGAAGGAGAGGGTTCTAGGCATGTCATCCCAGCGTGCTCTGCTGGACCTATATAAGAATGATCTGTCAATCAGCAGTTGAGGGGACAGGGTCCCTTATATGATTTAAACAGTGGGACCTATGGTTTTTTTGCCCTAAGGTGTTGTTCATGAGGACCTCCGCCTGCTCTTGGAAACTCACCTGCCATCCAAAAAGAAGAAAGTACTCTTGGGGGTTGGGGACCCCAAGATTGGTGCTGCTATACAAGAGGAGTTAGGGTACACCTGCCAGACTGGAGGCGTGATAGCTGAGATCCTTCGAGGTGAGACTATTACGTGTTAACATTCATGCCATCTTGACATCTTTGAGGGGGTTTCTGAAAACATACAAGGGCCCTTAAGGTTTCTTCTGGTAAGCCTTCCTGCTTGATTCAAAAGCTAGCTCAGAGCCCTTCTCTGCTCATAGTCTTGCCCTCCTCCAGGAGTTCGTCTGCACTTCCACAATCTGGTGAAGGGTCTGACCGATGTGTCTGCTTCTAAAGCCCAGCTGGGGCTGGGACACAGCTATTCTCGTGCCAAAGTTAAGTTTAATGTGAACCGAGTGGACAATATGATTATCCAATCCATTAGCCTTCTGGACCAGCTGGATAAGGACATCAATACCTTCTCCATGCGTGTCAGGTAAAGTACAGGGGTGACCCTGGAGAAATGGGGTCTGTGGCCTCTAGTTTAGCTAATTTTGAATCCTGAAATGAGAACTGGCTCCTGTGGGTAGAACTCTGAGGTGGGGCCAGGCCTCCCAGTGCTTACCACAGGCTGTGTTCTTGCAGACTGTATAGAAAGAGGAGGCAGAGTAAACCTACCCCATATACACCTCAGCCCAAGCCCTTTGCTTGGTCTGTATTGTGAATGGGGGCACATGGAGTTGAGGTTTGGAATCTGACTTCCTCCAAGCAAAGAGTAGATGTGGGGAGAGCTGAGGCTATAACTTTGAGACATGGCAGCTGGGCCAGCGATTGATTGTGGCTCTTTGCAGGGAGTGGTATGGGTATCACTTTCCTGAACTGGTGAAGATCATCAATGACAATGCTACGTACTGCCGCCTTGCTCAGTTCATTGGAAACCGGAGAGAGCTGAATGAAGAAAAGTTGGAGAAGCTGGAGGAGCTAACAATGGATGGGGCCAAGGCTAAGGCTATTCTGGATGCCTCACGGTCCTCCATGGGTCAGTACAGATCCTGGCAGCCAAAATAAGGTATGGGCCTTAGAGTATCTGGCTCCAGCATTCACACTTGGTGTCCTCCAGGTATGGACATATCAGCCATAGACTTGATAAACATCGAGAGTTTCTCCAGTCGTGTGGTGTCCTTGTCAGAGTACCGCCAGAGCCTGCACACTTATCTGCGATCCAAGATGAGCCAAGTAGCCCCCAGCCTGTCAGCCCTAATTGGGGAAGCGGTGCGTCAAGGGAAATGGGAAAAAATGGGATTAAGGAATGTTACCGTGTATATCCATATTATCTAGTTGCACTTGCAGGGGGGTAGGTGAAGCATTTGCAATTGGTAGGTTGGCAATTCTGGCTTCTGTGACTAACTCCTTAAATCCTTTTTCAGGTAGGCGCACGTCTCATTGCTCATGCTGGTAGCCTCACCAACCTTGCCAAGTATCCAGCATCCACAGTGCAGATCCTTGGGGCTGAAAAGGCCCTGTTCAGGTACCAGTGAGGGTACCTGCCCACACTCAGGTGCCACTTCTGGTGCCCATTGCTTGTTTGGGGATCACAGTGATGGCTGACCAGGGCTTCCTGACCTATACAGGCCTCTGCTATGGGGGTGATGGCCAGTCCTGGTGTCTGAGTGATTCCTAGGGCCCAGCAAAGGGACCGAGTTTCCAGGTCAGCGACATTGGATGCCTTCCCTGTCTCTAGGAGCTGTGGGTTTACATGAGGTGGGATAGAGACTCGGCCTAGCCTGAGGCTCACTCTGGAGACAGGGGAGTGGAGGTGGGGAAATGCTTTGGCTGATAGGGTTAAAATTTCTGATCTTAAACTCTGCTGAATATTCTTCTCCCAGAGCCCTGAAGACAAGGGGTAACACCCCAAAATATGGACTCATTTTCCACTCCACCTTCATTGGCCGAGCAGCTGCCAAGAACAAAGGCCGCATCTCCCGATACCTGGCAAACAAATGCAGTATTGCCTCACGAATTGATTGCTTCTCTGGTATGGGTGGGAGAGTTGGCATTTGTGAGATGGGGCTGGGAGGGAGGAGAGCCTCAATACCTTAGCTTCTACTGTGATGGTAACATTTTTCGTCAACAGCAGTTCACCTAGTGAGTGATGATACTTTGGGTCTGAGTGAAGCTGAGGATAGAGGAAAATACTGGGGGTAGGTAGTAGTCTTTCCCTTTAGGAGCTGACAAGCTTTGTTCACCCCCACACACACACACGTCCAGAGGTGCCCACAAATGTATTTGGGGAGAAGCTTCGAGAACAAGTTGAGGAGCGGCTATCTTTCTATGAGACTGGAACAATTCCACGGAAAAACCTGGAGGTCATGAAGGAAGCCATGGTTCAGGTTAGTTTGGGATTTTGGGGGTGCTGGGAGAACCATAGTTGACTGTTGGAGGTGATGAATTGTCTTAGCCTGACCTTGTAAAGTGGAGGCACAAAACTGATTTAATGAGCCTGATCCAATAAAGCCAGGAGAGAGGCCTGGAGGGCCAGAGGTCTGACAGCCTTTTTAGCACTTTTCTTTGGCCAGGCAGAGGAGGTGGCTGCTGAGATTACTAGGAAGCTGGAGAAACAGGAGAAGAAACGCTTGAAGAAAGAAAAAAAACGGTTGGCTGCCATTGCTCTTGCATCTCCAGAAAACAGCACTAGTATGCCAGAGGAGTGTGAGGTCAGTAAGCACACGGGCCCTAAATGAAGATCTCTCTTGATTCTATAGGAAAGAGATAGGTGCTGAAGACCCCAGAGAGCTGGTTGTAGCACACCAGTTTCCTGAGCAAGTATGTTCTGTCCCCAGCTCTTCCCAGGAGTCCTCAACTGGGGATAGTGTGACTTCCTGCTGTTTATTCTCGGCAGTGTGTCTGGAGGTGGTAGCATTTCATAGTGCCATTTGTCAAATAGTATTTCAGTGTCCCTGTCCCCTCTGGAACCTGCCATGATAGTTCTATTTAGACCGGTATGGTAGATTTTTCTGTAAGTTATTTAATGAAGTCAAATAATTAAATGTTTTTTCCACCTAAGTTGCAGTCACCTTTGGGGGAGTGGATTTCAAGTTATAGCCATATATTTAAAAAGAATTCCACTGGGCAATTTAACAGCATTTCCACCAGTCTGTCTGCCCTACTTAACTGCTAGAACTGTAACGAGGTGGGGAGGATTCAGACAGTGAGTGATGGTTTCATGCCCATTTACCCTTTTAGGAGATAAGTGAAAGACCCAAAAAGAAGAAAAAGCAAAAGCTCCAAGAAGCTCCTCAGGAGAACGGAGTGGAAGACCCACCTGTCTCTTTAGCCAAACCCAAGAAAAAGAAATCTTTTTCCAAGGAGGAGCTGATTAATAGTGATTTAGAAGAAACAGCTGGCAGTGGAAGTCTTCCCAAGAGGAAGAAATCTTTTCCCAAAGAACCAGTTAGTGACCCTGAAGAGGCAGAAAACAGGAGTGTTCCTAAGAAAAAGAGGAAATTCTCTTGTAAGGAGGAACTGCTCAGCAGTGGACCTGAAGAGGCTGCTGGCAGCAAAAGCAGCAGCTCCAAGAAAAAGAAAAAGCTGCAGAAGCTATCCCAGGGAGATTAGAATGGACAGTGCCCTGGTGGGGCATAACCACCACAGTGACATTTTCCAACCCATCCCTAATATCCCAATAAAAACATCACAAGTTGATATACATGTTTTATTGGACACTTTACATGGTTATGGGTGGGACCTACGAGTGGGACAGGGCATCAATGACAGCCTCAGTGAAGTCTTGGCAGGTAGCATAGCCACCCATGTCAGGAGTTCGAACCTGTGGGGGAGAATTGTCATCATCCCTGTGGCCTGGGCCCATCCCTAACCCCCCACCTAAATACACAAGTCCCCTAAGGAAGCCAGCCCCAGACAACCTAGGCTCTGCCCAGAAGGTGACTATGGTCTACAGATTTTTTTAAGAGTTCTTGTCTGGTCCACTGTACTGAAGGGAGGTGTAGTTAGTAGTATGGTCTTCATGCAGTTGGAAGGAATAAAGGGCTAGCCCCCATAGGGGTGCAGGTGGCCGATGACAGACTTGATGAAGTCAGTTGTGGTGCTGTAGCCGCCCATGTCTCGTGTCCGCACCTACAGCCACCACGTGCAACAGCCGTGGGGAAGAAGAGAAGAGAGCCCATGAAGGGGGAATAGGGCAATGTGATGGAAATGGGATCCCAAGAAGACAAGGCCAGAAGACAATAGCAGAAATGTAAGGTGGCCAGAATCGGAAGAGCATGGGCCCATCCACTCAGATCTTTTGAGTTCCAGAGACACCATCAGAGCTATGCTTAGGCCTGCACAGAATGAATGGGAGGCTAAGCAGGAAGTAAGATGGAAATGAAGATCAAAGACAAGATGAGGATGCCTCGGAGGAAATGAGACAGAGACCAAGCAGGAGGGAGGAAAGAGACCAGCAGGAAAGTGCAAATGAGGATGGACTTCCAGGTTGGAGGTGACTGACACCTGTGCCTCATCCTGCCTGCTATCTCCTTCAGCTCCACCATCTCTTGTTACCCTCCCCCTAAAGAAAGCTTAATTAAACCCAGGTACTTTGCAAGTTCATCATTAAGATGGCCCATAAAAGAGCCAATGGATGGAGGAGGAAAGGGAATAGCAGATGGGAACTAACATGCAAAGGAGAGCAACAGAATGAAACAGCCAAGAGAAGGGAAGTGAAGAGCAGCCCTGACAGGAATGGGGGGGAGGGGAAGAATCAGATATTCTGGGGACCTAGAGAGAAAGGCCCCAATTCAGGTTATCCAGAATAGTGCCAAGGCTTTAAACCTTTCTAACTCACCTTGCCAACTTTGATCACCTTCTTCACTGCATCTGCAATCATGTTGGAGTGATATTCTAGACTGTCAACGTGGACAGGAAGAAACAAATTACCCCTTCATCAGGCCCCAATTTCCCCACCTGTGCTCCCCTTACAACCTCCAGTCTCCTCCAGCCCACCACAACCTACTTGAGGTGCCGTAGCATGTTGGAAGCTGACAGCAGCATGGCTGTGGGGTTGGCTATATTCCTACCCACTGCCTGGGCAAATGGGTGCCGGGCACCCTGTGGAGAGAAGAGCAGGCCAAAGTCACTGGGAGCAGATGTTATGCAGAGGTGAGGGTCACGGAAAGGCATCAGGGAAGAGAGAGGTCAAGCCAGGGACACAGAAGAGGCATGGGAAGAGAGCAGGAGCAGGCCAGGGTGGCATTTGGGAAGCTATCCAGGGGACCTAAGGTCAGAATATGAGCACACAGGGCTGAAAGAGGAGGGAACCTCACTCACCATTTCAAAGACTGCATATTCTGCACTGTAGCTCTCACCAGGGACAACACCAGCTCCCCCAACCAGGCCAGCAGCCAGATTGTCAATAATGTTCCCATAGAGATTGGGCATCACCAGCACATCGAACTGGTAAGGATTCTGTACCAGCTGGAGTGGCAGGGAGGTGGGGAGAGATGTGGACATGGAGAGAAGTAAATTCCACTCCCTGCCCTCCCTCCGCACTCTGAAAGTAAACATAGGGAGGGCCTACCTGCATGCAGCAGTTGTCTATGATCATGGTCTCAAATTTGATTTTGGGATATAGTTCAGCAACTTCTTCACAGCACTGTAGGAACAACCCATCCCCAAGTTTCCTGTCCAAAGGCCAAAGGAAACAGATTCAGCCAAGAGAGTGCAGGGGACTACCTCCCCAAGAACCCACCCCAAACAAAGCTATGTCCCTCACATGATGTTGGCCTTGTGGACAGCTGTGACCTTGTCTCGCCCCTTCTTAGTGGCATAGTCGAAGGCAAACTTTGCAATCCGCTGAGATTTGGTTCGAGTGACAATCTTCAAGCACTCAATCACACCCTTCGCACTCTGGGTAAGAGGAGAGAAGCAGCTGAGAAACACTGGAAAGAAGGAAAACAGGGACTATGCCTCTCCCCTACCTTCACTACTGCCCTCCCCAATTTCTAGGGCCTCACCTCATGTTCCAAAGAGCTGTACTCCCCTTCCGTTTGCTCTCGAATGATCACCAAATCTAGATTGTTATGTCGAGTCATGTACCCAGGAAGCGACTTCACATGGACTACATTGGCAAATAAGTCCAACTTACGCCTGGCGGGTAGAGTAGAGCCATCAGCACTGTGCCTGGTGCCCTAGTCTCCCTCTGGCCCATAGCCCCCCACCACCTACCTCAGTCGCATATCGTAGGACGCTAGTTCTCCTTTATACTCCATTGGGGTGTGGATCTTTCCTGCATAAACAAAGTTGTGGGGGCAGGAAGATGTCAAGCACAAACCACACCCACGGGAACTCAGATTAGTGTCCAATTTCCTCAGTAACATAATACAACTCAAGACTCCCATCTCCAACTCCCACCAGTGACCCTTAAATGCTTCTGGAGGCAAGAGATAAAAAATAATGCTGTTAAAACCAGAAACATTTTATCTGCTGTTTTACTTTTAGTCATATTTGTGTTGAAAACTCAAAATGGCCTAAAAGGAGGACAGAAAATTTTTTCATGTTATCAAAGTGCCTGGGCTTAATACATTAAGAAACAAAGCTAGAGTACCAGTGACCTTTCTTTATGTTTCTATGTCTACCTATTTGACATTATTTTTCAATCAACAAATATTGAATATCGACCATGTTTAAGCACTAAGGCTATCAACTAAAAACACACATCTCCTGTCCCCAAGGGGCAAACAATGCAGTGGAGAAGACAGATAATATAAAATACACGGTAAAAACCATAGGAGAAGTATTAATGACATACATAAAAAAAAAAGAAATTCTCTCTGGTAATATCAGGAAATGTCACAGAACAGCTGGCATTTCAGTCAGACCTTAGGTTTAGTGAGTGAAGCAGGTTGAAGTGAGCCCCAAAATTAAAAGCCCATGCCCTACCCCCCAGAACCTATAAATGTGACCTTATTCAGGAAAATAGTGTTTGCAGATATCTTGAGAGGAAATCAGTCTGTATTAGGGTGGGCCCAAAATCCAACAACAAATCCTTATACAAGAAAAGGAGAAACAGATACAGAGGCACAGAGGGGAAAAATCCTATGAAGACAGAGGCAAAGATTGGAACAATCCATCCCAAGCCAAGAAACACCAAGGAACACCAGGAGCCACCAGCAACTGGGAGAGCCAAGGAAGGTTCCTCCCCTAAGCCTTCAGAGGGAGCCCTGCCAACACCTTAGATTCAGAATTCTGGACTCCAGAACTACGAATGAATAAATTTCTATAATTTTAAGCCACAAGACATGTAGTAATTGGTTACAGCAGCCCTAGGAACCTAACACAGTGAGTGAGAAGGATTCTGACAGGTGGTAGCATCAAAACATTCTGGGCAAAAGGAACAGCTTTAAATCCACATAGTACATGTATTTGGAAACTAATCCAGCCTAATGTGACCAAAGCCCAGATCAAGTGTTGTACAAACAAAGGCAGAAAAGCTGAGGGTCACTGTATAAAGAACTTACTTTCCTATGCTACAGCAGGAAAAGCCATGCTGATTTTTCCAAGAGAAGAGATGTAGAAAATGGACTGCAGGGACAGAACTGGAAGCCAAAAAAATCTAATGAGGAGATTCAAGAAGGGAAACAGAGGGAAGAGTAAAAGAGGTGTCGAGAAGTGTCATCCTAGAAAAACAGTTAACAAGATTTGATGACTCATGGTGTAGCCCCATGACAGATTCTGAACTCCTGGAACATTCCTGCATAGACAACTCATAAGACCTCTCGACCAGTGCTCCCTAACAAAAGGAACAATGGCCAGGAATCCGGTGGGAGCCCAGGGGAGTTAGTGTATTAGTGTATGTGAAGAAAAAGTTAATGAACATCCATTCATTTGATTTTAATGACACCTGGGCAGGGTAGCAAGGGGGCACACATACCAATGATGGCCACCTTGTTTTCCTTCATGGAACTCAGCACTTGCTCTAGCTTCTCCTCGGAAGCCATATTCTGCACCTCACTCAGGTAATGCTCCTGGAACTCCACCGGGACACAAGCAGCCTGAGGGGCGGGTCCCCAAAATTACAGGGTCAGCAGAGAGTAAGTCCTTTCCAACCCACCCCAGCAGCGTCCGTTCTGGCTGACTCAGGCCAGGCCACTTGCCTTGAACACCTCCTTGACAGCGTGCATCAGCTCCGGGCCCACGCCATCTCCTGGCAGCATGGTCACGGGAAAGGCGCCCTCCACTCGCACGTCCTCGGCCTGCGACTGGGGCCATCAGAGCTAAGACTGAGGTGGGAGCAGGGGTCCCAGAAGGTGGGGTGGAGGAGGGGAAGGAGGCATGTGGAGTGGGCGGGACCCGAGTGGGTCTTGCGCTTACCTGGCTCCGCAGGGCGGCGTGCGCCACCGCCGAGGTACACAGGCGCCTCCATGCCCAGGGATTGGGGGCGGCGGCCACCGCCTGCGACAGAGACACACAAGCCCGTAAGGTCGGGTCTGGAACTGCCAGACCCAGAACACTACCCTGAGCCCAGTACAAACGCACGGCTCCCCTGCCTGCCTGCAGCCCGCCCAGCCCGCCTGAACCCGGGCCTCACTCGGGTCACCCAGCGGGCACAGCCGAGCGCCGCCATGCTGCCCGCCGGAAGTCGCGAGGGACGTGACGCCGGAAGCTGGCGCAGGCCGGCCCCCTCACTTCCGGTCCGTGCCGAGGCGCTGGGCCGCTCGCTCTTCCATGGCGGCCCTGGCGTCAGCTGCTCTCCCTCCCTCTCTTCCATCCTCGTCTACTCACCCCCTCCCCGGGAGGCCGACGGGACACACCGCTTTGCCGCTTTATTTTCAGTCACCATATTTAATTTATGTGGAAACGTCAAAATAACATTAAAGAAGTCTATGGGGTTTCGTGTGTATCGAACGAAGACCTCGCTTTAATGCCAAGTTGAGACACAGTACTGGGTGATCTGTCCTGATGCTTCTGTGTCCACCTTCTATTAACTGGGAGTCGCTGAATATTCACACGGCAGGCTAACGACGCGAATGAACACAGCACAGCCCATGGGAGGAGGTGCGTGTCCGGTTTCTCCTCCAAACTCCCAGCCTTCCCAGTCACACTGTGTGAATCAGGTTTCCTCGTTGATTTTTCTTTCCTGTGTGGTCGTCTTCCTTGCTCAGTTATCTCTCTAAGAGTGTGTTCTAGGCCTGAACTCCCCCTGATCAGGACCATAAATAGAGACAGAACTTAATTCCAGCGTGTCAGTGTGACTAAAGGGGAATCAGGATAATTTCCAAAATTCTAGTCACGTGCTGTTTACGAGTGACATGCCTAACAACAAAACGACAGGATAATTCGCCTATGCCAGGATTCTGGCAGTGTCGTTTTGGATCACCTGTCCAATTGGACTAGGAGCACTTGCTTAAAATGCAGACATAGGAGTCCCACACAAGGCTTGCTGAATCCAAATCTCAGGATGGGGACCCAAGAAAATACATTTAACAGGCCCCCCAGATGATGACACATTGAATTTTAAGAGCCACTAGCTAAGTTCTTTGTGGTTTGTATTCCTCATCCATCCAAAAATGTGCAGGGCAGTCTCCCAGCACAAAGGAGGGAACACAGTGGTTCTAGGGGACCAAGCACAGGCTTTGTGCCGCTCTCTGCATTCCTTTAGGCCGAGCATTCTCTACAGTAGTGGAATGAAGAGGTTTATAGATTTAAAGATTCGTTAATAAATTTGTAAGAGTCTTGCTGTGTAAATTTAAGGCTGTTATAAGTATTATAGTTCATATAATTTAATGTATAACATTAATATAACATACTCCTCCACCTCCACTCATATAGCCCAAGAAACAATTCAAAACCAGAGAACATCACCATCTTGTTTCCACAAACTCTGTTCTCAACTTCCACACTGCTATTGCCATCCACCACCATTTTTTTCCCTCCAAATATTGCTCTTTCTGATGAAGAGAAAGTGGGGGGTTCATTCTTTTTAAAAACTGTATTTTCTGTTACTTTAGGAAATCCAGAGTGGGAATGAAGAGAGATGTGTCATATTGATCCAATCTCTGGTCATAATCTAATTTGTATCTCAGAAAATATTAATTTTCCTAAGAGTAACTACAACACTATTTCTATCCCTAATTTCTGCACAGGCCTGAGCCCAGGTGACATTCAAACAATATCTGCTAACTGACATGACACTGTGTGGCCATCAGCAAGGTGAAAGGGACTAATGAAGGGTACCAACTGACTCAAACCAAGGAGATGAGGCCATCATTGTCCCAATTTGTTTATTGCATTCTTCCTGTGAGCTTGGTGAGCTCTGCTGGCCTCGAGTCCCCTTGAAGGCATCTCTCACTGATACAGCCTGAGAATGGGGAAGTTCAGCCAGGACTACTGAAAAGTTCCTTAATCAGTTCCTTGGGCAAGGGAGGAAGATTAAACCATCTTGTTTCTTCTAAGTGTTGTAAATCAAATATGGATGCTCAATGTGAAGCCAGGTGGAACATATGAATGTTCAGTGTGAGGCTGGGTGGATTGAATGTCAGTTTCCTGGGCCTACAAGTCCTAGTACAGGACTCCTAACTTGGGGTCTACAGAGCCTCTAGGTATCCATGAATGCAAATTAGTACCATGAACTTGGACAGAGAAAAATCCAAAAGTCACATTTTCATTTTCACTAACCTCTAACTGAATTTTAGCCTTTCCTTTCATTATGAGTATAGAATGAAATTACAGTGCTACCTGTAGAACCCTTGATTTTGTCCCTAATAGACATCATATTTCATACCACATTTCAATTGAGGCAGATATCCTGAAATATCATTTACTCTCATCCCTACTTTGATATTATTTGACCCAGTGCTAGATTATGTTATTTTAGGCATTAATAAAGTAGCACACATAGTATTATATTACAAGGTTGTTTTATTAGCATTATATACCAGTATAATGAGTTCTCTTTGTAATCCTATTTGTTTTATGCACTTAAAAGCCTTTCTTAAGAAGAGGACAAGGGTGGCTCCATAGTGTAGTAGTTAGCATGTCTGCTTTGTACACAGAAGGTCCTGGGTTTGCACCCCAGGTGGGGCCATGGACCATACCCCGGATGCGCCAGGCTCCAGGTGCATGCCTCGAGCATGTGGGAAGGGATGCCCCACCTTCAGAGATCCAGTTCTTAAGGGGAAACTGCAGGGGTGGAAGTAGTCAGGGTGGGAATTAAAGAAGGGGGGAAAAAAAAGACAAAAAAAGAAGCTCAGCAAGATGTTGCCTCAGCTTGAAATGGAAACTCTGGAGCATGAATAATGTCTCAGGGTTGTCCCAATTTGAAGAGTTAGGCAAGTCTTAGTACCTTGCTTCAGCCCTGCCTGGTCTAATCTTCCAGGCATCTCTGGCTCAAGGCATCTCTGGCTCTTGGAGGCTCCCTTTGTCTATAGACAACCCCCACAGAGAAAGGGATAGCTGTGAACAGTTCACAACCAACACCTGAAGAAGTTGAGGGAATGGATGCACCAGTTGGTGAAGAGCATCTGGATGAGACAGCTACTACCCTGTGGAGGTGAGAATGAACATGGAAGGTGTACTGAAACATAGGAGACCAGGCACATTTGAGGAAATGAGGAACAGTGAAGAGTAGTGAGTAAGATTGATTCAAGTTCTAGGGCTGAGAGAAATGGAGGGAGATTTGTAAGCAGTACTAAGGACCCTTTTGGGATGATGACCATGAATTTATCATGAAAAAATTGTGTGTGTTTTCATGGAGAAAGCCAATACTTGGATTCATTTAAAAGTAGAATTTTGCCAGAGAGAGGTACAAGGAATTTGAAGGTATTGGCAAAATGGAATTGAGGGTAAGCAAAGGCAGTCAGAAGAGATCTGATGGGTAGGCTGGTGAGCAAAGTATCAAAGGTCGCAAAGTATTGAAAAAGTAGTGCTCATGGGATCTATTTAGCAAGAAAAATGGAAGAAGAGGGTGTCTCCACAACAATTGTGGAAGTGGAGCAGATGCCATTGATAATGAAATCTCTGTGGGGGTCTCCTTGAGATCTCTTCCCTTGGTGAGCAGAAGAGACCAGGAGGGCAGAGATGTCAGAGATTGAGAAACATGATATCAGTGACTGGGAAGAGCCCCTCAAAAGTAGAACTTCCTTTTTCTGTTATTTTTCTTTTACAGGGTGGGGCAGGCATTGTTAGCCAGGTTAATGGAGACTCAGATTTGGCATCCATCTGCTCTGTTAGTTTTAATGTAAAATTGTGCTTGGGTGTTTTTAATTAGACAGTAAGTAACTTATTGCATTCCCCTTTTTAAAATATTGTAAGTTATAAATAAGGCCAAAGTGTCTTACCACCCCAACCACAGCCGCCATTCTTTAGAGACAGCCAGTCATCTTGTGCTGGCTGGAAAATTACTGCTTGAAAGTTACTGCTTGGAAATCACTGCTTGGCTATTGCCCTTGGGAACACAGGCTATCACCCATGGGAATGTAACATTCTAACAATAAGCTTTCTGCTTCTGTACCCCCACTTGCACTACCGACCTGTGGATTGACGGTTAGTAAATAGAAGAAAAATAGACTTTTGTGTTCGGGCAGAATGAAGAATGGGGTTTATGGCTTAAAAACCTTGTACCTCTACATTTTGGGGCTGCTTAATATGGAGTCTGCGTACCCCTGGCAGACCCAACTGGCTGAATAAAGTGTGTGTTTCCTATAACTCACTGATTTCTGGTGGTTCATGTGTCTATCTGAGGCTGGCGGCTACAGCAATCTCCTTCAAAACCTATTTGCTATGCATGTACACCCCTACACACAGAGAATATACAGTATTGTTTTTGGAGTGTGGGTATGTGCTTCAGAATAAATGGTTTCATACTTTATGTACTTTCTATTTTATAATTAACTTTTTTTCACTCAACACTATTCTAGAAGTCTAAGATACCATGTTATAGAGGATGACCAGAATGTTTTATTTTGCTGCATAGTATTCTATAAAGTGAATTTGCTTAATTTTCTGAGCCTTTCTCAAGTCGATAGATATGTAGATAGTTTCTAGTTTGGGTCATTACCAGCAATATTGCTGTGTACATCCCTGTATGATTACCATTGTACACATGATACATGTCACAAAGTGCCCCCCAAAGCATTTGTCCATGTATATGTTTCATTTATGGATGTGCTCTGGTGCAATAAACAGAAAAATCATTAAATAAATAAGGATTTTTGGGTTTTTTCCCCTTGCTTCTGAAGACAAGGAGTTATTGGGATTGGATTCACTGCTAAGAGATGCCCCCTGAGATTCTGTCTAACCTCCCACTCTGCCAGCCTTAGCATGTTGTCTGAGATCCTCATCCTTGGTGCCACATAGACAACATAAGGCTGCTGCATCTCTAGATATCACTTCTGCATTCAAAGCTGGAAAGAGGAGAAAGAACAGTTCTAGCCATATTTGCTCCTTATCAGATATGTAAAAGCTTTCCCAGAAACACTCTTGGTAGATTTCCACTTAGGTATCACAGGCCAGAAGTAGTTCCATGACCACTTCTACTGCATGGGAAACTGGAAAAGAGAAGAAGAGGTTTGTCCTACTTGGCTTAAACTAATTTTTTAACACCCTGGCTGCACATTAAACTCACCTGAGGAGATCTTTTTAAATACCTGTGTATGGACACAACAACCAGAGGTTTTGATGTAATTGTTCTGGGTTGGGGCCCAGATACTGGTATTCTTTAAAACCTTCCTGGATGACTCTATACGTAGACCATATTTGAGAACCAGTGATTTACACCAGTTACAATCCTTCAGGTATACTGGTTAGGATTAGTGAGCAAACAACACACAACATAACCACAGCCCACACAAGAGAGAAGTTTATTTTTCGCTCACATAAAAGTTCAGTGAAGTTGGTTCAGGGCTGGACTGGCCCTCCATGGTGTCAGAAACTCAGACTCCATTATCTTGTTGGTCCATTCCCAAGTTCATTCAAAATCCATGACAGTTGTTCCAGCTCTAGCCATCATGTATGTATTCCCACCAGCAAGAAGGACAGGGAAAAAGAACAGAGGCTCCCAACCCTTTAATGACACTTTCTGGAAGTCACACCCACCATTTCTGCTTATACCCCCTATGATACAGAAACGTGTCAGCCTTTTTCTTCAAAGCTCTAGCTTTCTTTTCAGAAGGCCTCCCCTCCCTCAAGATGATAAGCATATTTTCCAATATATTTTTTAATGCTGTTATGCTTTTGTGTGTTTGTACGGTTTAGGCCATTAATTTATCTGAAATGTAGTTTTGTAAAAGGTGAAAGATATATATCTAACTTCATATCTTCAAGAGGTTGATTAATAGCCCCCGTATCATTTATTGTCTTTTTCTCTAGATAAGAAAGTCTACCTTTAGCAAATACTAAATTCCCACAAATATGTTGTCAAACCATGTGAAACTGCTGATGTATATCACCAAATTAGCATTTTATTTTTGCAAGATATCAGTCACTACTAAATGTTTACACATTTGTTTATTGTCTGTGTGTCTCAATAAAATATAAGTTCAGACATGGGTAGGAACTACTGGGAGAGGCAATCGGCCTGAGTGTCCCTGCATTCTTGCTTGGTATGCCAATAATGCAAGGTCCTAACTGCCGTTTGCCCATGCCATTTCTCAGACTTGTATTTGTGTTGAGCAACCTTGAGGGATGGGGTAATATCTCCCTCTAAGACAAAGAGCAAGCTTTCTTATTTCCTACTATAAAAGAGGCGGCTTCCCAAATTCCATGTTCCTTAGATGCACCACAAACCAACTTCATATATAGCATCTCTGGGCCCTCTACGTTACCTCTGTGGGACTTGGAAGAAAGGGCACCAGTGTAAACATTATGCTATGCTGCTTGCTGTTTCATGAGTAATAACATTCTTTGTCTCTGGACCAGCATCCAAGAAATAGTAAGAGGCTAATTATTCAGTTATCAGCAAGGTGAATTCAAATGCCAGACACTGACAGTTTTGGCAATGAGGATGGGATGCTGACAGAGACAAGGCTTTCTGGAAGAAGGACAAGGACCCTGTGGACCAGGTCAGGTGATATAAAAAGATGCCTGGAATATGTTAATGAATCCTCTTACCCCAATAGTGGATGGCAAGGCAAGGGTGGCTACAGTGAGGGTCTCACACTGTCCTACCTATTAATGATGCCAAGCAGTGAGAGGTAGGATGAAAACAAGGCACCCGAACAGTGCTTTGTTCCTGCTCACTCCTCCATGCTGAAGATAGAAGGGATGCTGTGACAATAAAGCAGCAAGCCCCGCAGTCCCACCCAAAAGGCATTATGGATGGAGCTCCTGAATCAAAGCCACCTGAAAGCTGGAATAAATGGCAGCAGATAGGACGTTTACATTGGAGCTTTAGGTGAACAAAAACATTGCCAGTTTGTTGGATTGAGCCCTACAGGTGACCATTTAAAATCAGAGTAAATCAAAGCCTCGCTTACTATCACAGATCTGCTCTCTCCCTCTGAGCTCTCCATCTCTCTATACTCCCTGTCTTTCTCTCCCATCGCTACTTCCCCCTCAGCTGCTTTGATGAAAAAGCAGAGTGTGCTGGGAACTTCGTGGAGGCAAGAACCTCAAACGTTTATAGCTCTGTAGAACCCAAGCACTCGTGTCACCATCTTACCTAGTCCTGTGGATGCACTCAGGCAGGAGTGGCTGAAGACACCAAGGAATGCAGTAGTGATGGACTCAAGTGCTGTCTGGACTGAGACCGGAGGCACACAGGGGAGAAGGCAGTGGCATGCCAACCCTGAAGCCAGAGGTCAAGAGAAGATGAAAGCCTCCCAGCTGTCCACTCCTCTCCTCCCCCCCTCACCCCCACTCCCAATGGACTAGCCTCCCCTATCACTCAGCAGTCCCTGCTCTCCTCTCTGGAGTGACATGGTCTCCTGTGGCTGTTGCCATAGCTCCTGGTCTGTATACACAAAACTCCTTGGTGTGTTTTCCTATAAGGTAAAAAAAAAAAAAAAAAAAAAAAAAAATCACTCAATTTCAACTGATGGGCTTTAAGCAAAGTTTGCAGTGGGAAAGGAAAATCAAAGTGGCCCTGTAGGTGGGTCCTTTGGGTTAATTCTACGTGCAGTATTGTCATTGGGGCTGCCACTGCTGAAAGTATAACTAGAATTGATGTTTGTACAGGCTTGTGCTGTGAATGCCCACAAACGTTAGAGGGGATTCGCCAATTCAGAGACTGTTGCGTGGACAGAGGTGATTCTCGAATCCTCTGGGATGGTCCAGAAGAAGCCGTATGGGCTCCCAGGAAGAGAAACCTAAAATGGAGAAATTGACTCAATGGCAGCGATTACTCAGGAGGCATTTTCCAGTCCAACAGCACCACCTACTGGACACAGTCACCAAGTACATCCCCTTTTAAAAAAGGGGATTCCCATAGAAGTCCTGGGACTCTCCAACCTGATATACCCATCCTGGGGTGTATCTACCTGGATTTGGTGATTCTCAAGAGAAGGCCGTAAAAGGCTTTACTCATCAGATGGAAATGCTACATACAAGTGCACAGCTGGCGTAGCCCTAATATTATCTGGGTTTGACAAGAAAGAGCAGCTGCAATCCCTTTGGAAATAACTTCATTCCTCACTTTATCTCCTGAAGCAAAACTGCTAGCTCAATGGAGCCCTCAATTCACAAAGGGTCCCTTAAGTACCTGGCTGGTTTGCTGCAGTTCAGCTGTACTGGCTCCGATGGTGTCCATTTTCACAGCATCAGCTATGCAGAATCAAAAAAAGCAGATGTGGTCATCCTACTCAATGGGCAGAACCAAAGGCAGTGCTACTAATCCTCGCCAACACCTTCCCCGATGAAACTTTTTTCTGCCTTTTGTGCTGTTGTCAATAGCCTATGGCTGTCTCGTCTGCAAGATTGGCAGATTAAAGACATTCTTCTTTAGAGCTTCAAACTGAAACAAATTCAGCTGCCAATGAGACAGCCTGGGTCATTCTCGAAGATGCCCATGGTAAGGGCCCTTCAAAATAAGACCAACTGGAATCAAGCTGCTGATCCAGCCGGCACTGCCCATAAAATCGCTACCGCTGCCTAGATCATTGCACAAGTCATGACAGCACATCCACCAACACGGACTGGACACAAGGTGAAGAACTGTATGTTTCTGGTGCAGAAGCCACCACTACATACAAGATTTGTGATACCTCCCCAAAGTTGGGTTGTTTGTCTGACATTAAAGATGCCATATTGCACAGGCATTGTTCTCACCGGCTCCTGGATGACTGATTATCTCAGGTCAGTCCTTTCACCCTCTCTAGACTGTCATTGGTGCCTCCCTGCTGGGAGCGCATTTTCAGGTGACAGTGTTGCTGTTGTGGTCTGATCAGGAGACTCAGGCCTCACAATTGTGGCCCTCATAACTAAGCCATGTCAAGTTTCTGGCTTTTCATACCATCTACAGCATGACAATGATGCAACCTTTGTTGCAAAAGCCACCTGACAATGAGCCAATAGTCAAGATATTTGATGGCCATGGCATGCTCCCTAACATGTGCAGGCATTCCATATTATTGAGCACAGGAATGGCTTCCTCAAAAGAAAACTCAGAAAGCTTCTGACCACCTCCCTTATCTCCTTTTGATATACACACCTTGGTGAGGCAGTGTGGACACTAAATGCAGCTGTCCCCAGACAAGAGTCATCTCTTCTCAGCTATTTCCTGGGTCATTATCAGGACAAAAGGTAGAAAGTTACATAGACCTATTTTGAAGATTTAGGATTTTGTCTATTTCTGGGAATGGTGCTTTCCCCCGCACCTAACAACAACCCCAGGCCAGCTGAGTTAGTACACCCTCCAGATGTCAGTCTGGCAAAAGGAGGCTTATGGGGGTCAAACTTAATTCTGGTTCTCCTGGTGGATGTACATGATTCTAGGACACACAAAGTTGAGTACACTGCTTGCCAAGTCCCCTTACACTGACCCACACAGGCCAAGATGGGAGATATAACAGGTCTCTGTACATTTTGTCCCATTCATACCTGGTATCTCCAAATGAAAGGACAGGGTATGAGTTAGGAAAAGACTGAAGATAAAGTGAAGTTACAGCTACTGGGATGGGACATATGTAGATGCCAGCACATGTGTGGGGCAGTGGGGTTAATGTTCTCTTTGTCCTCTAGGTCCAGCACTGCAGTCAACTGAGCCAAGCTACAGCTGGCAACCTGACCCCTGAGTTTGTCATTCTGTCCTTATGCTATGGAAACAGAGGAACACCTGTGGGTATGGGTATTCCTGAACTATTTGTGCCCTTTGCCATCAATGGCAGCTCCTGAACATGGAACCTCACCCACCGCCACACTTGTACAAACATACCGTCCAACACAACCTTGTTTCAATCTGACTGGTACAGATGCGTGTACTCTTCCTGTCACCAAAATGGCCTTGGTTCATTATGGCAACCAGGGCTGCAACTATTTGGTAACACCTCCCATGTGCTTTAATGAAACCAATTTAATGGTGATGCAAATCAGATTTAACATCGGATCTTGAACTGGAGTGACATGTGTGTGTTTGTCTGTGACCTTTTCTATTTGTAAGTGGGCCATGGAATGTCTCTTTATTAGGGATGAGGGTTGCATTTTAGCCCATCTGTTGCCTCCTATAATTATTGGCAATGACATCGAAGATCAGCAAATTAGTCTGAAACTCACTTGTGATCATTTTAATGGACAGGAACCTGGCTTTAGAGTATATCCTGGCCATCTGAAATAAGGCCTACTGATCCCCTTGGGACTTACTCACAGGTGACAGTGTGGGACATTGGGTGGCATGGTTGCACCCAGTACTTCAGGTTGGCCTCATTTTGCTGCTTGAAGTTCTGTTGATAGTAGCCTTAATTAAATTCTGTGTGAGACAGAGTGAATAGATTTGGTCCCAGCCTCTGCTGATCAGATTAATCAGAGTGGCGGATGGAGTGGCATACTCATGTGAATATTCAAGTTCAGCCAAGAATGTGTAGGACCAAGTGCTGGCAGAGGCAAGCTGTCATAGGCCCTGTGAATCACTGCTCATTTTTATTGAGCATGCCAAATCATAAAGACCTGACCACTCTGCCTGGACTATTTCTTTTTCTATATATTGTTTTCAATTACAGTTGACTTACAATATTATACTCGTTTCAGGTGTACAGCATAGTGATCAGAAATTTATATAACTTTCAAAGTAATTACCCCGATAAGTCTAGTACCCATGTGGCACTGTATATACTTATCACAATGTTACTGATTATATTCCCTATGCTGTACTGTTTACACCCCCCTGACTATATTTATAACTACCAATTTGTACTTCTTAATCTTTTAACCTTTCCACCCATCCCCATTCCCCTCCCTATCTAGCAACCATCAATTTGTCCTCTCTCTGAGATTCTTTCTGTTTTGTTTGTTGCCTGGTTCTTTCTGTTCTTTCTGTTTTGTTTGTTTCAAGGTTGTGTGTGCAACAAGCAACCTTGAGGAATGAAGTAGTAGCATCTCTCTCCAGGAAGAGATCTTGCTTATTACTTTCTGTGAAAGAGGCAGGTTCTACAACAAGATCAAATAAAATTTGACTTATTCTCTGTTGAATGAAAGAAAAGGAAGAGAGAGAGAGAGAGAGAGAGAGAGAGAGAGAGAGAGAGAGAGAGAGGAGGGAGGGAGGGGAGGGAGGGAGGAGGAGGGAGGGGAGGGGAGGGAAGGGAAGGGAAGGGAAGGGAAGGGAAGAGAAGGGAAGGGAAGAGAAGAGAAGAGAAGAGAAGAGAAGAGAAGAGAAGAGAAGAGAAAGAGGGAAGAAGGGAGGGAGGGGGATGAGAGAGAGAGAGAGAGAGAGAGAGAGAGAGAGAGAGAGAGAGAGAGAGGCAGGTTCCCCATGATTGTGTTCCTTATTGCCCCTGTAGGACTTGGGTGGGGGAACAAGAAGAACTGATGTCAATATGATGCTTTTGCTACTTTGCTGTATAAACTTATAATAAACCTCTTTATCTCTGATCCAGTAATTGCACGTCTTATGCCAGCATCCATGAAACAGTAACAGATTAACGTACTAGCATGAAAGAAGGGCAAAATCAAATGCCTAATATTTATATGCAGTGGGGTGAAAGAATAAACAGTAACTACTAGAAAGAGCCTTAGGAGAAAAAGTGTCCTTGGGTGTTGTCTTAGTCTGCTCAGGCTGCCATACAATATAGCATAGACTGGGTTTCTTAAACAACAAAAGTTTATTTTCTTACTGTGCTGGAGGCTGGGAAGTCCAAGATCAAGGTGCTAGCGATTCAGTTCCTGGTGAGGACTCTCTTCCCTGCTTGCAGATGTCCACCTTCTTGCTGCACACCCAGTGGTAGAGGGAGGGAGTGTTCTAGTCTCTATTCTTCTTATAAGAGCACTAGCCCTATTAAACTAGGGCCTTATCCCTATGATCTCATTTAACCTTTGTCACCTCCTCATAGGCCCTATATCCAAATATAGTTACACCATGGAGTTAGGACTTTAACATATAAATTTCAAGGGGATATAAACATTCATTCCATAACTGGTGTCATCCAGGTTTCAGTTAAGGCTGGAGGCAAGAGAAACCTTTAAAAGAAATGCTAAGAATATGAGAAAGTTGCCTAATAATGGAGAAGGAATTCTGAAGGGTATGGTAGATGTTTTGGGAGGTGGTGGTGAAGGATGAGTCAGGGCCAAGGAGAAACAGGAAATTAGGGGACTGACTATGTGGCCAGGAGGGCCAAACTTCAGGATCCACAGTTTCATAGGTGGGCGACAAAAACAGGCATGAGAAACCCACAAATTTTACTAAGTTAAAGTAATTAAAAGTCTTCACAAGGAATACTACACAGAAGTGAGTGAAAATAAATGAACTACTCTTACACACGACATGAAATCTCATCGATGTAATGATGAGTAAAAGCCAGATATGAAACACTACATAGTGCATGTTATCATTTATATGGACTCCAAGAACAGGAAAAATTGCCTTACAGTGCTAGAAGTCAGGAGAGGAGTTAACTCTAAGGGGCGTGTATTGACTGGGAGGAGGTACCAGAGGCAGAAGGTTGAAAATGGCTTGTATCTTAATTGAGGTTGTGGGTACATGAATATAAATGTGTGTAAAATGCTTCAAGATGTACATGTGTAACTTACTGTGTTATGCTTAATTTAAAAAATAATAAAATTGGGCATTGGGTCAAATTGATCACCCATATGAAATGACCTTGCTAGTAAAAACTGCCCATATACAGGTTGGCACAGAATAGGTGCCCCTTCATCCATCACTCTTGTTCAAATAAGAGGAGAATTCCATCGTAGGCACCCACACTGGGGTGTGCTGGAGTCAACTTGCACAGGCTCTGGAGAACCTACTGTGCCCATATCTTCCCAATATGCTCAGTAATATCACATTGGCAGTTTAAAATCAGCCATGGGGGAAACACATACATCACAAAAACTGGCAAATGCTCCAAATCGGGTTTACTTATTGAAAGTTGCTAAACACTTACCATCATACCACTGGACCCTTACTGCCCCAGGCTTATGCAGGAAGCAACTGAAGCTGGGGATAATTAGCTGATCATATTTCATTTTATCAAATGTAATAATAATTAGGCAAAATATTGCCTATTCAAGTCTCTAGATCCAAACTGCTTTTCACCACGTAGTAGTACATTCCAGCGACCTGGGTCCAACTGGCCAAGTGGCCCCTGAGGGTTAAGAGAGAGAGGCCTTGGCACTCTATCCCAGGAGGGGACTTAGGGGACAGGGCCGAGCAGAGCTAGGTGACAGGTAGTGTGCTCAGTCCATCTAGTTGTGGCACCCTGTGGGACCTCACATACCCAATCAGTCATGAGTCCCTGACCTCAACCTCCCAGCCAAGTAATAATTGCACAGATATTTGTGTGGTGGGCATTGTTCTGAACACTACAGATACAGAAGAGAAGAAACAAAAATCTCCATCTGCCAGTGATAGTCCTTTTCTATTAAGACATATCTATTTTCTGTTTCTCCCCACCCCTTAATCTGCCTAAATTTAGGTCTTTATTATCTCTTACCTGAATTTTGCCTCCTCAACTCCAGGTCTTATTGGAATATCTAAATTTAGGGGATCCTAAAACGTATACAATGGAGGAAGGTGGCTTTTTAAGAAGAAAAATACATTATGAATACATTATAAAACTGTAAAAACATTATGAATACACAGTCTAGAATCGTGGGAGCACACTGCAAGGAGTCCCTAAAGAGCCTTGAAAGGGGCCTGTGTGGATGAGGGTCACTGAGGCATAAGCTTCCTGGAGAATTGGCCTCTGCCAGATCCTCTCCCCACTTCATCCAGGACAAGGTGAGCAATGGCCCTCTCCCACCTGCCCCCCTCCAATCCCCTCACCTCTACCCTAACCTGCTCCACTTCAGTGGTAATGGCTTCCAATCCAATTGATCCCACAGCACTCAGAAAAGGAAGTTGATCTTGCCTGAGTAAAAATCACACACACACACACACACACACACACACACACACACACTTCAGATTTTTTTCTGCCACTGCCTGTGGGTAGCTAAGGGGAAGCCCTCCAGGGATGGTGTTGGGTTCTATTATAGCTTTAGGTTAGAAACCTGCAGGTCCTGGACTCTCTCTGAAAGTCAGAGGATGAACAAAGGGGCGGGCCTAGCATAGGTCTTATTGCAACGGGAAAAAGGGTTCCCTTCACATTCCTGGTTGGGGATTGAGACCAGTTATCTTGTAGCTGGTTTGTGACTGGTGAGCTCGCCCAGAGATGGCAGCTCTACTTTCTCACCAAAGCACCTACTCTTGTGTTATTATTCAAGATTGAATGACTCAGCCTAGATGTGGATAATGGGATGGATCCTAAGCCAGGACTAACACCTGAAGTACGGGGTTTTTTGGTTTTTTTTTTTCAAAAGGTTGAAGAGATCTTAGGAGGCTAAGAGTTGGGCGTACCCACCAGGAATCCTCTGGCATGGCCCTAGCTATTTTTGTTTTCTTCAAGGAACTATGTGAACAGCCATATTTAGTACATGATTTTTTTTTTTTTAATTCTTCCTATATTTTAATTTCCATCTGGGAACTTGACAGGAAGTGGATCTCAGTGCTGACCTGACACTCTGTGACCTCCAGGGTGCGCTACGGCCCAACACGCAGTCGGGTTAAGGGCGCTTCTGCCTAATGCACCATTTCGGGTCTGTTTTCTATAGTGTTTTACCCCCTTTTGTAGAAGAAGAAAGAGGGGAAGGGAAAGAAGAGTTCTGCCGATTTTTAAAACATTGTTTTAAGGCCGAAGCCTTCAGGGAAAATTCCAAGCTCCTCAGCGTGGCATCTTAGGCACAAGCACGATGTTCCAGGTACTAAAAGCTTCCACCTTGAAGTATGTACAGTAAACCCACCCACTGAACTCTCCTAGTCTTACATATGCTGATCCTTCTGCCCAGGACTCCCTTTGTCCCATCACAGGCTCAGGCTCTTCTTCAGTGCTGGTCCCCATACTTGCACCTACATCTCTAACAGCCCGGGTCACTCTGGAGTGACACTGGGTGTTTCCAAGTCCCCGACTACCACACTGTGATGCCCATAAGGGCACAGCCCATGTTTTAGTCTTTGCTTATTCTGTAGCACTGAGCACATGACAATAGCCCTTTCTGTGGATGTGAGCACAAATGTCCATAACAGAGAAGGATGAGGTCAGAGGCTCTGGGCTGATGGTCTGGGGTAAGCCTCTCTTTGGAGCAGAAAGGACTGGCATCCTCTGTGGGCTTGGACTCAGCCTCCTCTGTCACCACTGCCTCTCTAGCTCTCTGTGACCACAGCCACAGAAGCCCCCAAATCCCTTTCTAGGTAGAAGCTGCAGCAGTTTGAGATGAAAAATTTGCCAAAGGAACACAGGTAAATAATACAAAAGAAAAACATGTGTAGAGTTCCAAGAAACAGACTTGCTAGATCTAAAGCAGAGATGCTTACCTCTGACCGCAAAAGCTGACCCAGAAGTTGCTCACTGGCCTTCTACCTTCTGGGCCCAGAGGCCTTGCCTTTTGATTCAGGGGCTCTAATCCAGAAACTGTTCTCTGGGGCTGCGGGCCCTGAGAAACCTCAAACAGCACCCTGGTTGCTTTCTTTCTAGTCCATGTGGTTAAAACAGAATAGAAACATGCAGGAGCTAGGAGCCTATCCAGACTGGCCTTAGATCAGTACCATTTTTCTGGGTTAAATGACTCCCCTTTTTCTACCAGGTTAATTCTGAGCACCTATCTCCCAACTCTACCTTGGAAAGAATTTTCTAGAACCATGAAGATCTGCAACACCAAACCCCTTCAACCATCGCAAAAATAAATATGGACTCATTGCCTCCCAGAGAAGAAAAGTATTGCAAAAGGAATGGCAGAGGGGACAGCCAGAGTAAAGGAATAGAGCTGAGAGTATGGGATCTGTGTTTGGGAAATAGTAAGATCTTCTCTGTTGGGCAAGTAAGGGAGTCGCACAGCTAGGCTGGCAAGAGACATGGATCAGGTATCAAAGGGCCTAGAATGTCTCTGAGTCCCTAAATGTTCATTTGGGGAGCCATGAGAGGCATTTGGAAGTTTCTAAGCACATGATAGCATCCTTTTAAAAACTGTGGCAGCAGAATGGAAGGTAGTTAGGGGCAGGCAGCTGGGAGCAGGGAGATAGCTAAGGAGACTGTCATCAGAATAGGGCAGATTTCTCCTCCAAGCTAGGGAGGAGTGCAGGGGAGGACAGTGTCATTGTTAAAGATATTCACTGTGGGTACTGGGGTTGGGAGGAAGACATGGAGGGAGAATTCTTAAGATCAAAAAATTGCTGTGGGCTGGGTGAAGAAAGTATCAGAGATGAGTTTCTGGACCCCAAGCCCGGTGGGCATCAGGAAGAGGTGCCATGAGCAGACACACGGGAGCCAGGAGCAAGAGCTAGTATGTGGGAATAAGCAATGTGGTCTGGGCATTGCAGACAAAGCAGTCCAGGCCCCCCGCCCAGGGGCAGAGCTATCATGATTAGGACCCTCTGTGGAGGCTGGTGCTCCCCTCCTCACCATCTGATGTTCTGGACTGACAGAAGCAGGATGGAGGCCCACACTAGATCATTTTCCCAAAGATGGCCTCTGAGACTGTGGGAAAGCATAAGATCTCTGACGAAGGGCGAAAGGAGCAAAGCACAGCAGGCTAGGGCACTCAAAGGGATAAGAAAGACAGAGTGGTCTAGTCATCAGGATGGCTCTCCCAGGTGGGTGGGGGAGGTGGAGTGGGAAGCTCAATACTGAAGGGGGATCAAAGGCCTGAGGCTGAGAGAAGAGCAAAGAGCAGCAGAGCTGGAAGGGAGCCAGACCACCAAGGCTTCCGAGTAGCTTGCTGGGGGCTGGAGGCATCCTTTGGGGAAGTACACCTGTAGACTTTTTCAGAAACAGGAGGGTTACAAGTTGGAGGAGGAGGCGGGGACAAGGGGCGGGTTCTTTTAAGAATCAGGAGGTCTGAACAGAGGAAAGGAGGAGGATCAAGACATGAACAGATCAGATGGGGCAACATCAAGAGATGCAGAAGATGAAACTAAGCAAAGAGGTCCCTGAGTTCACATGCTTCTCCAGGGGCAAGGAGAGGAAAGGAATGGATGAAGAGACTGAGAAAGGATGAAAAGGATGGATGGCTGAGAGACAGCAGGATTCTGCCAAGATTCCCTGTATCCTCTCCATTAAGTAAGAGGTAGGGTGTCTGCTGGGAATTTAAAGAGCAAGTTTGAAGGCTGGAGAAAGGGGTGGAGCATGTATAGAAGAGCCTTAGGGGGTTTCTTTAGAGCAAAGTTGTTCAAATGTAACATGTATACAAATCACATGGTCTCTTGTTAAAATGTTCTGATTCAGCTTCAGCCAGTCTGGGCAGGGCCTAAGATTCTGCATTTCTAACAAGCTCCCCTGTAATGTGGATGCTACTGGTCCAGCGACCAAATGGGGGAGAGCAAGGATTTAGAGAGCCAGGCATAAGAATTCACCTCAAGGAGAGACCTACCTTGATAATCTCACCCGGGATAAAAGGTGAGACATTGAGATGTCTGGAGGGAGTAACAGGCTCTACAGGTGACAGGGTAGGGTGAGAGAGGGATGGTAAAGAAGACAGATCAGGAGAGCAGGTGGGGAAACCTCTGGAGTAGTAGGAGGCCCAACAATGCCCCTGGAATCCCTCACCTGGGTTCATATGGGGCAGACCACTAACTGCACACTTGGAGGCCCCCCTAAAAGTGGAAGGGGGTCAGTTGGGGCAGGAAAGTAATATTCCAGGGGTGTCTGAGAGTGACACTGGCAGGAAGAACAGGCCACCCCAGGCTGTTCTGCAGGAAAGTGCTGGACTCATTCTGGGCTTGTGAAAAGCCTGGCCAGGACTTGCCAGGACAGAATGTGGGGAGAGGGGCAGAGGATCTCTGTGTCAGGAATTAATAAAAGGAGAATGAAATCTGAGAGGGAAACTTCTCTGGCTGAGGAGAAAGAGGAAGTGAGTTGGCTCTGAGTCCTAACTCCAAGCCCTAAGTCTCCAACTTGCAGTCAAAAATCAAGAGGTTTCTGAAAGGCACAGGTTGGAAGGAAAATGCTTTAGGTCTAGGCAACCCAGGTATGGGGATTAGGGTGATTGTGGGGGACAGGGCAGGAGAGAGGCGCCTCTGAGGCCCATTCTAAGAGACAGAGGTTTGAGTCCTGGGCTGAGGTTAAACCGAGGTCAGGTTCCCCAGGGAAATGCGGGGGGAACAGACCCGGCAGCAAATAGCATCGCGAGTAGAAACTCGAAGGCGTCAAAACGAGCAGCAAGTGCAGGACCGCGGCGCCGGCCTCGGAGAGCACGGCGGCTACTTAGGAGAGGGGGACGGGGCCGAGAGGACGGGGCTGCGTCCCGGGGCGACCCCGAGGTGGCGGCGGCTTCTGGGCGCCGCGTGGTTGGTTCCTCCGCCTCCAGCCGGGCTCCCGCGCCGCACAGCCCCGTCTGCGCCCGGCCCCGGCCTCCCGGCCCCGCGGGACCCGCCGGCCCTTCGCGCGGCCTCGGCCAGGCCGCAGCCCCCGGCCCCGGAGCCCGACTCGCCGAGGGTCCGCCCCGCCGCGCAGCCCGGGCCCGGCCGCTCCTCCCACGATGATGTCACGTCCCCGGCCGCCCCTCGGCCGGCCGCGCCGCCCCGCCCCCGCCTCCCCCGGCCCCCCGTCCCCTGGGCCCGCCCGCTCCGCCGTCCCTCCTCCCGCCGGCGCTCCCTCCCTCCGGCTCCCGCTCCCCCGGGAGCGGCGGCGGCGGCGGCGGCGGGATGGCCCGGGCCCGCGGCCAGGCCCCGGGCAGCGGCGGGCGGCGGCGGCCGCGGCGGGGCGGCGCGGGCCCCGGGCCCCGCGGGGACTCGGCCGGGCTGCTGCTGCTGCTGCTCCAGGTGCTGCCGCCCGGGGCCGCGGCGGGGCCGGGGCGCCGGGGCGCGCGGGGCGCTGGCGGCGGCGGCGGCGGCGTCTGCTGGCCCGGCGCTGCCCCTGTCCTTCCCCGGGACGCGCGGCTGCTGCTGCTCCTGCCGCCGCCGCCGCCGCCGCCGCCGCCGAGCTCCGCGCCTGCAGCCTCCGCCTCCCGGATGGTAATCAGCGCCCCGCGCCGGCGCCGCGGGCGGGCGGGCGGGCGGGAGGTGGGGGCGCCGAGGGGGAAAGGGCGGGCTGGCCCGCGCCCCCTCCTCGCCGGAGGCAGCTCCCGGGGCGCTCAGCCCCCACCCCCCTCCGACGACCGCGGCCCTGGGCAGCCGCGAGAGCGCGCGCGCCTCGGGGGCGCCTCCGCGTGGACCCGGTGCGCCCGGCTGCGCTCCCGCCCGCCCCGCCGCGCCCGCGGTCCGCCCGCCGGCGCTCAGGCCGCGGGGGAATCCCTGCATCTCCCCGCCCCGCGCCCCGGAGGGGAGGGGACGGCGCCGGCGCTCGCCGACCGGCTTGCTCCGAGGGAGCGCCCCACAGGCTCGTGCGCACTGAGCCCCGCAGCTCGGCGCGGCGCGGCGCTCCGAGGCACGCGGGGAGCCGTCGGGTCCCGCGCAGCCCAGACGCCCGCGGCCTCGGCGGGAGCGGACCCCCCGGGGTGGGGGCGCCCACCCACGCAGCGCCCTCATGTTTCCCGCGCAGGACGCTCTGCCCCGCGGCGGGCTGAACCTGAAGGAGGAGCCGCTGCTGCCCGCGGGCCTGGGCTCCGTGCGCTCCTGGATGCAGGGCGCGGGCATCCTGGACGCCGGCACCGCTGCGCAAAGGTGAGCGCGGGGGGCGCCGCGGCGCTCGCGGGTTGGACGGCTCCGCGCCGCCTTTGCCCGGCTCCCTGGGCTCCCGGGGCGAGGGCTGGAGGGAGCCCTCATTCTGGACAGTCCCAGCAAGCTCGCCCGCCCGCCGGGTCCCGCGCGCCTGCCCTCTCTCCTGAAGAGGTGGGGCGGGGCGGGGCTTCTGCCTCCTCTCCTGCCTGTCCCGGCTCAGACTTTTGACTGTCGCTGGCGGGCCCAGCCGTCCACGACTTCAGTGGAAGAGGTCGCCCGGCTGCCTCCCGTTTCTGAGCCATGCCCTACAGCCTCCAGCCGTCAAGGAAGGGCCAATCCCTCCTTCCTGGGCAGTCCCAGTGCCTCTCCTGATCCAATTCCGGGGCTCTCTGCCGGGAAAAGCACGAAACCCAGCCCCCTTTCTGCTTTCCCACGCCCCTCAGCGTTGGAGGATAGGTTGTGCGCGCTGGGAAAGTGGCTGGGGGCTGGATGAGGTGGGCATCGGCTTGCTGGCATGATTGGGGCTGGGAGTGGAGCAGGGCTGCTCAGTTCCTGCCTCTTAAGGAATTTTTCCAGCGGGTCCTGCGGGAGGCAGGGTGTCCCTGGAAACCCAGCACCCACGCCCATTTTCTCTGACTCTTTTACAGGAGTCTGGGCTGGGGGGCTTGGTGGGGGATGGATTCCTGGGTTTGGAAAGAAGGTTTACAAATTTGTTGCTCTGACCCCCACAACACCTGGGCCTTCACCTTTTTGTAACCCTGGTTGTGAGCATGGGGGTGGGGGGTGAGGGAGACGGTAGGACAAGGGAGGTGCTGCCTCTGCAGACAGCTGGAGCATTCGAAAGCCAGGCTTCCCAGGGTTCTGAGCAGCTGCTTGTCCAAAAGCTTGAAGGGATTCTGTTAGGGGGTTGCCAGGGCAGACCAGGGCTGGCACCGGGACCTGCATTCACATCCCCAGTCCTGTCCAGGGGACTCCACTCCTCGTCCAGCCTCAACCTCATCCCTTGACAGACACACACCTTATTTCACGCACAAACTAAACCAGTGATTCTGCACTCCTTTCCGGACTGTCAGGGGGGAGAACTAGGGGCTGTCTCTGAAGCTCATCTCTTCAGAAAGAGAAAGGGTCTAGCCTGCGCATTAGTTCACGTGATTTTACTCATGACATAACTATATTCCAGAAAATTAGAAAATAGAAAACAAAATCCCACCTCTCTGATACAACTACTGTCAATATTTTAGTGTATTTCCTTCCTATCTTTCTTCTCATTAACATGTTTTTTCCTGTGCTATGCATACAATTCTATTTGTCCGTTCTGGTTTGTTTTTTGTTTGTTTGTTTGTTTGTTTTTTTAACTTGAGACGAACAATTTTAATGAGGCCCCATTTTTTTTCTCCACCAATGGCCATGTGGTAAGAGCTCCTTGTAATAGTAGATAGGGTGTTCCAGTAGGGCCTCTGCATTTAAGGTTCCTATTTCTCTCCGATCCTCCCCCTGTTGCAGCCCCAGGAAGCAGATTTGGTGAGGGGAGAAGCAGATGTGAAGGAGACAGTGCCCTTGTCACCTGTGTGGGTTCAGGAAGTATCAAGATGAGTCTCTTCCAGGGGATCAGGCCATGTGTTGTCTGCACATGGGGGGATCTTAACTGGTGTTGGGGAGTCCAGTCTAAGTCCCCAGGGTCACATTGCTGGGGCTCAGAAGCCTTTCCGAGCTTGAAAAGGGGCATTTCTTCAGGACTGGGGTATTTATCTCCAAGTTCGGAGACTTCTTTGTCTTAGGACACAGATTGGCAGATTCCCCCAACCCCTGTATTTGGTTAACTCTGAGCCACCTCCTTTCAGAGAGGAGCAGGTTAATCCTTTCTCTTCATACTTCCTGAGGTGAGCTGGCATCTCTCCTGTTTGTATCTAGATCCTCAGTTGGTCCTCTGCTCAGGTCTTTTCATCCTAAAACAGCAACAACAAAACTTCCTTTCCCATCCCTACCTCCCTGCTTCCTCTACCTGCTTCCTCTTTTCTGTCTCTGAGAACCTTGCTCAGGAGCACTCCTACCCCCAAGAGCTGCTTGGGATCTGACAGTTGTCTTTGATGCTGTTTTCGCCTTTGCTACATAACCACCTGGTTGTTGAGTTCTCTGCCTCTGTGTCCTACTCCTAAGCTCAGTGCCCATGGCCAACTGTTTACAATAACATGCCCTTCCCCTCCACCACTTTCTCCCTGGCTGAAGGTTAGCCTAGCCTGATTTCCCACCCTAACCTCCTAGCCCACTGCCCTAGCCCCAGCCTCTAACTCACTCCCCCAAAACCATCTGCCATACACCAGAGACCAAAGCAAGATTTCCAAAGAACTTTTCCCTCCTAAATTAAAAACTTCAGTGACCTGCACTTCCTCCCAGATATTCAAGCCCACCACAATCTGACCCTAAATTTCCTTCCAGCCTTCATATAATACTTGGCATCCAACAATGTCTCTTGAAACAGTTGCCTTGCACCTAGCACCCACACATTCACTCACCAAATAAAGTCTTACAGCCTCTGGGAGTCACCCCACCCAGCATCTTCTCTATCTCCGCTCTCCCACCCAGCCCAGGGGAATGGTCCTTAGTGTTGCCTAATGATGTTCGCCACAGGTCAGATTCAGCTGTGCCCTGCATGTCCTGGGCTTCCTTGCCCTGCCAGCCTGTACCTTCCTTTAGGGCAAAGATGGTAGCTTATTCATCCTCATGTCCACAGCATGAAGATAGGCTTGAGCAGTCAGTAGGGGAGCAATGAGTATCTGCTGAAGGAAGCAGGAGTGCATGTTAGAAGGTTCCGAGATCTCTTTCTGTTGGGCTTTCCACATTGGTGGTCACCAGGATTTACCCAACCCCAGGAACCGTATACTGGAGCAGTTACTCTCTAGCTTTACAATGCCAAGATTTTACAGTCAGAGGAGAAGGCCCAGAGCAGTGAGGGAGGCTCTGTCAACAAGAAGGAAAGTTCTGAGCAAAAGTAGGGAGAGAAGGGGCTGCATACCTTCAGACAGGAGGCAACAGGGAAGGGAAGGAACGGGAAGGCTGGTGAAGAGGGCTGGCCGGGTCTTCCCTGGCCATTGCCGTGACTGTCCCTACCTGGGGCCAATAGGACTTTAACTCTGAGACCCACATCCCAGCCGGAGCCCACCTTCCCCAGATTCTCATTCAGATTCTCCTCCTTCTAGAGTGTTCAGCACAGAAGGAACTATTTACTCATTTTGATGTGACTCCCAGCCTGGGGAGACCCCTGGAGGACCCAGGCCGGCCCTCCCTTGAGCTCATTCCAGCGTGCTTTCAGGGCCCTGAGAGGGAAGCCAACTGGGGCTGCCTTTCCTGTAAGCAGCTGCAGGCTAGCCTCCCTGCTAGGAAATGCTTTTGTTTGCTTTAATAATTAATAGCCCATCCTCAGCCTGAGACCTGGCAGGCAGGCGTGTGGGTGGGTGCTGAGGGGGTGGGCCTAGGAAAGCAGGGTGGGCAGTCTTTTATCCCTTGTTTAGGGATCTTGGTGAGTAAGATAGTTTCCTGGGGCAGGTGATCAGAGCTGCTGCTGGGGCAGTGGGAGCAGGGGTATATGAAGTAGTCCCCAAAACCTCCTCTCATTCCGGCAGGCATCCCTGGACATAGGTTCTGAACAGCTGCCTCTAGCCACCAGGTCCTCCTCTGCCCGCATTGTCAAGGTGGGTGTGCCCCAGTGAGCTACTGCGTTTGTCTTCCTTGGTCTATGGCATAGCCAGGCTCTGGGCATGTTGGGCTGGGCAGAGCTAGTCCAATAGATCTTGGCTGGGACCAGGAATGCCAGGCCCAGCTAGATGGTTACCAGCAGCCCGGCGCCCCAGGGAATGCCTACAGAGAGAGTGGGGGCTAGTGGGACGTTTGGAGGAAGAGAGGATGCAGAGAAAAAGGGACACTTATGCAGCCCATGCCAGATGGGAAAAGAGCTCAATGTAACACAGACTTTTAGAGAAATCTGAGGCAAAGGATGACATACAGGAAGCATATTTTTTACTGCTTCTATCTCCTTGAGAGGTGGTCACAAAGGAGCCTGCTCCCATTGCTGATGACCTCAGGGCTTGTCCCCGTTTCCCCTGTATCCCAGACTCTAAGATGGATCAGGCCCAAGCCAAAGCACTGTTCAGAACCTTGGGCTGTCAAGAAGGCAAGAGAGGATTCAGTGGGGTTTAGGAGGAGGTAGAGGCCTGAGAGTGCCTCTGTGGAGAAGCCAAAGCTCCAGCCTTGGCCACGTGTCCCTTGGGTGATTTGATATGCTTGTTTTAAATTGCTCATATTTATAATAAGCATGTGGTCAAGAATGTAAGAAGCCATGAGTGGCCTTCCGAGTAGAGAGCAGAGACTGTGAGGGACGTGTCTGTACTAAACAGCTATGACATAAGACAGGCCCTGGGCATCCTGCTCAGCCTCACAAAGGAATGTCTCCGGAGACTGCTGGGTGGCCCTAGCAATAGCAACCAGACAACTCAACAGTCCCTAGCATGTCCCCATATGCACCCCCTGTACTCTGGAGCGCAGGCCACCTGAATGGCCCAGGCTGTGAAGGTCAGGTTGTCCTTGATGTTGACTTGAACCTGGACTCCCAGCTCAGTACTCAGGAAGCCCATGCATACCATGCTTGCTACGAGGCAGGGGTCTTCCTACCAAAAAGTAGCTGTGTGGACCAAAGCTCTTCCCTCAGTCACCTTTAACTTTCGGGCTTTTTCAGAACAGAAGATGAGAAGTGGTGAGTGGGCCATGGTAGAAATATTAAAACAAGCACCTTCTCCGCCCACATCTGGGTTCTTTAGTACGGGAGCAAATGGCCCACCACCTCAGCATGCTCCAGAATTGATAGGAAAGTGTTTGAACATTTTGTTGAAAACAATCTTTTCTAAGAAAGCAAGGAGATGTGTAATTTGTTTTGGAGTCTTACAAAAAGTAGTTAATGTGGCTGTTTTCATCGCTCAGCTGCATTTATCTGGAAAAAGCTCTTATGTGGCAGGCTTTGTGCACTAATGATGCTAAGTGAATGAGGGATTTCAGAATTATAGGACCCAGGAACACATTTACCAGGTGAGGCACTTCTTGTGCGTATCTGCCAAGCTGCAGTCAGGCCCTTGGGCTGGAGCTTTGCTGGCTTTCATCACACTGCAGCCCCTAGGTGGCTGGTGGTTGGCACCCATATCCTCTTAGGCCCTTGGTAAAGGATCTGTGTCTCCTGCCAGCATCTGCTTCCTAAGACTTTTTCAGGCTGCAAGAGGCTGCTCTGCCCACTTGCACACCAGGCCAGAAGTAACTAAGAAGTACTCCCGGAAGCCCTCAATCAATGACTGGAGCTGGTCAATAAATACCCCAGCACCCCTCCTCCAGCCCTCCGAGGAGATAACTCCAAAGCACGTGTTCTGGACGGTTTCCAGAGCTCCCGGTGGGATTGAGCGGCAGTTGCCCACAGGGGTAACTTGTTAATAATGTGCCCTTTATAAGCTGCCTTTCCCTTTCTCGCTCACTCCCCACCCCACCAGTGTTTCCCAGACTCACCTCCCACATGAACTTTGCATGTGAGGGTCTGCTTCTGGGGAAACCAAAATAAATGACTCTCCCAACTCCAGGGGCTCTACTCCTACCTCCTTTCTTTCTTTTAGATAAAAGATTCATATCAATAGACATCCTCGGAGTATCTCCCACACTCTAGTGATTGGTTTAGGCACCCACACTTTGGAAACCACAGAATCAGAGACATTGATTGGCCTTCATCACATCTGTCTGTCTCTAAACTAGTGTCAGAGCAGTGTCCATCCCTCCTGGCTGTATCCCACACATCACCTCCTCTGCAGGAGTGCCCAGCATGGCTCTTAGGCCTCTCCACATCCTATTTCTATCTTCTGAGTCGTTTGACCAAATCTCTATGTTTCTTTCTTTCAGTTCTTTAATCGTGGTTTGTTTTCTCATTACAAGAGCATCAGCTAGTCCCAAGGGGAGAAAAGCAAGTCTCTCCTTCCCCTTCCCCCACCCTCTCCCTCTGGGGCCTGCAGTTCCACTCAGGGATGTTGGTTGGTCACCTACTGCACACTGGGTTTGGAGGTGCCTGGGGGTACCAGGAGAAGGAAGGCATAGTCCAGACCAACTTCCGGTGTACCCGCTGATGTGCTGATCCTTATGTCATTCTCCATGTCGTGTTCACAAGAAATGCTAGAATGTCTTTAAAGCAAAACCTTTTCTATTTCACTTTGATCTTATATGTCTAGCAAGAGTATGAACAGGGTAAACAAGAGACATTCACAGACCAAGAGCAGCACTGGGGGTGCCAGCAGGGGACTTGCCCAGTCCCTGCTGGTCTGCTAGAGGCTGCGGCTGTTACGTTGTTCTGCTGTTATTCATGATAGAGATTCTTTCTCGGAGCTATACACTAGCCATCTCAATCCCATTGCTTTGTGTGCGTAGGTAAATGCCCAGGAGAATGATTGATTGTGCCTCAGAGCCATTAAATGAGATGAGGAAAAGAGGATGATACTGGGCTGTCTCAGGGGAAGTGGAAATTAGCCTGACTCTACTTGTGGGGTCAGGCCTGTGAGCACTGGCCTGTGACCAGTGTCCACAGACCCCAGGCAGGGGTACCTGACCTCTTTCCCCAGGAATCCTCTCCTGCAGGGAGGGTGGGCCCTATGAGGGGAACTTGGCTTGGGGCTTAGGCCAGATGTCCTAGGTCTGGTCTTTAGAAGCCTGGTAGGAGCCAGTAGGCAGCTAAGACCCAGGACTGACTGATATTTGCCCAGAGGGATGGATGGGAATGGAAGCTCAGGCCAGTATTGTTGATTTACTCTTGGCCTGGAACGTATAAAAGTGTCTGGAGAAAGGGTGTGTCGCATGGTTTAGGGGGACTGTGTTTCTGCCCAGCATCCATCACTCCCCTCTTAAAACCTTTTACTTTACCCTTCCTCCCTCCCTGCTGTCTGAAAGCTATCCTGTGCCTTTTCTGAGCCAGATGATAGAATAAAAGGCAGAGTGATCTTGGATGGTTCCACTGACCTACCTCCTTCTGGCCTTTTCTCCTCTCAGGTGGTCTTGGAACTCATCCCTGGGGTTGTTCTCTCTCTCTCTCTTTCTCTCTCTGTAGTCCTAGGGCTTAAGGGAGGAGTCAGGGTTGCCACCTCATTAGCATATTCATTAACAGTAATCAGGGACCTGCTGTGATCAAAGCCCTCTTCGGGCTTCCCTGCCTCTTGGCAACTGGCAAGTAGGAGGGTCAAGGCCTGGACTTGAAAGGACTATAGCCTGAGGGAGGGTGGAGGAGAAAAGGAAAAGAACACTGTCCCTAGAGTGTAGAAAAAAACCTTTGGGGATGGGGAAGAGAAGGTGTTGGCAGCTCCCTTCCTCCTCATTTTATCTAGACAAGCAAGACCCAGCACTTCTGCCTCTGAAACCAACATTTCACATGAACCACTGGGGCTTCCAAGCAGGCTTTAAAAAGAAGGAACAATTTTTCTTTTATTGTTTCTATATTTACTGTAATCTATATGAGCAAAGACACAATAAGCTTCTTAAGCCATGACATCTCAGATATTATGGCTTCACACCAAGTAAGAGTAAGTTAGTTTAAAATTATATGAAGAAATTCTTACGTATGAATGTGGCAGATGTCACAGTGGCATGTCACAGTCCATGGTGGGGCTCTCATCTAAATGGCTCTCAAGGCATTCCCACTGTCCTCACTCTCTGCATCCCTGCAGCATCCTCTCACTTTCCCACTACACTGCCCCTCTCTGCCTGCAGCATCTTCTAAGTGCTGCCTGGCTTCAGAACCTTTTGGCGGCCTTTAGTTGTGTTAACCAAACCAATTCTCTCAACAAAAGTGCTTCATAGTCAATTAAGTATGGTGTATCAGTTATCTATTGCCATATAAGAATTACCCCCAAAACTCAGCAGCATAAGTCAACAAACATCATCTCATGCAGTTTCTGAGAGTGAGAGAGACATCAGGGAGCAGCATGGCTGGATGGTTCTGGCTCAGAATTCTTTCTGAGGCTGTAATCAAGATGTTGGCCAGGGCTGCAGTCATCTGAAGACTTCACTGGGGTTGATGGATCAGCTTCCAAGGTGGCTCCCTCACATTAATGCTGGCTGTTGGCAGAAGGCCTCAGTTCTCCGTGTGAATTTTCTACAGGGCTCGAGAGTCCTCACAACATGGCAGCCAGCTTCCCTGAGTGACTGATCCAAGAGAGAGAATAGGGTAGAAGATACAATGTCTTTTGAGACCTAACATTGAAAATCACAGGCTGTCACTTGTGCCATATTCTATCAGCTGCACAGACCAGTCCTGATACAGTATGTTCGGGGACTGCAGAAGGACATGAACACCAGGAGGCAAGGATCACGGGGAAGCTATCTTGGAGGCTGGCTGCTACATTTAGGGAGCGCTGGCCTGAGATAGATCAAATAGAGTCCATTTCAGACAGTGTCCCAGGGCCCCACGCCCACAAATATGCATGTTTGCTATGAAGTCACATTTCTTAGCAACTGTGACTATAGCACCCTTTTGCAGAGGAAGGATCCGGAGCTATGATCTAAGGAATATGCTTTGGGAGACCCAGAAAAGGAAGTCTAAACACTTCTGCGTCTCTGCATAGTCTGGCACTTCCAATCATTTTCTCTCCTCACTTCACTTTTAGAAATCTGAAGTCCAGTGACACTAGCCTTCGTACCTACAGCCATTTCTTAAGCTATTTGGTCTACTCTTGACTGCTCTACCTTTTGTACTCCTATTCATTCCTCAAAAAACAGGGGAAAAACCACCATCTCCATGGAGTCTTCCCTTCATCTCTCTCAGAAAGAATTTATTTTTCTTCCTTTGCTTCTATAATTTTTTATGTAGTAATATCTTTTGGAGGGCACCCACCATTTACTTTGTCTTGTGTTATAACTCTCTGTGTCTGTTCTCCCTCCCCTTCCAGGCATTTAACTCCAGCTCTACTTGGTGCCATGTGTCCAGTGCTTGGTACATCATTTGAGTTCAGGAAATATATGGTGAATAGGGCCTTGGTTCTTCTCCTCCTCTTACTCTTGCCCTGGCCTTGCTTTTGGGAATGGTTTCCAATGAGCCAGAAGAAAGCTCTTGGCAAGGCTAGACTAGAAGATTCTCCTGCCCACGGGAGCCAGTGGCTGTCTTTCTCAAAGCATGGAGGCATGTCACTCCACACTAGGGGAGGGCGTCCCCCATCTTAGCTATAGCCCAGGGTCCAGGCTGGGCAAACAAGGGCCTTAGCCAGTTTGATGTCTCTGAGAGTCATCATCTCCCAGGCAAGGCTGCAGGTTCATGTACACAGCCAGGGACTAGGGTACATAAAGTGGGATATTTGTGCCAGAACCTCTCAGCTACCCTTGATACCCTAAAGGCAGGCAGAGGAGCCTCTGGTCAGTAAGATGGGTTGTTTATACATTTGGTCTGTAGATCAGCCTTTCAAAATGTGGGGCCCAGGGAAAAGTCTGGGAGAGAACCTGGAGGGATGCCTCTGTTGCGATCTGCTGTGTGGCCTATTTCCAAGGGAGCAGGCTGGGGTGACCTCTAGGCTAAGAGGCCTCTGTCTGGAACTGAGATGGCCTTGGCGAGGGTGGACCAGGCCCATCCAATTTATTCCTTGCCCAAACCCTTGACATATCAGAGCCAAGTCCTGGCCCACCTGCTTACCTGGTTAGAAGTGATGGGGTCTCCAGAGGGCACTTCCAGTGGTTTCCCAGCTCTTTTCCTCCTGCAGTGGCGTGGGCCTGGCACGAGCACATTTTGAAAAGCAGCCTCCCTCCAACCTCAGGAAATCCAACTTCTTTCACTTCGTGCTGGCCATGTACGACCGGCAGGGGCAGCCCGTGGAGGTGGAGCGCACAGCCTTCATTGACTTCGTGGAAAAGGACCGAGTGAGAGGCTCGTGGGCTTGGTTGGACAGACACAGGAAAGAGGGGGCAGGGGGGCTTCAGGGACCTCCCTTCCAATGGATAGATGGTGGAAGAGTGGAGAAGGAGGGGGGCAAATAGATGGAAGGGAGGGAAATGGGGTAGGGTTAGGAAGTAAGGTTGGGGGTGTGGCTGGAGGATCCCTGGAACATCAGAGCATCCTACTCATCTTGGCCCTGCAGGAGCCTGGGGCTGAAAAAACAAACAACGGGATCCATTACCGACTGAGACTGGTATATAACAATGGTGAGTAAAACCCCCTGCCCACTGGGTACCAAAGCCCCATGCAACACAGAATGCCTTGTTGTGAGGGCTGAGGAGGCCCCTGGCTCCAGGTGGGGAGGGTGTAGAGTGTAGCCCAGTCATCAGAGGCCATAGATGCTCTCCATATAGCAAGCCCTGTTTGCCTTCCTACCCTTAGGTCTTCGGACGGAACAGGACCTCTATGTGCGTCTGATTGACTCCATGTCCAAACAGGTGAGCCAAGCCAGGGAATGCTCAGGCCCATTGCACCCTCTTCTCAGACCCAGTCTACTTGTTGTCTGAGTGAACATCCTTTTCCCTGCTCCCACTTCCCTATGCCATCACCCCCACCATTCCGGCTCCCCCGGTTCTCACTCTAGCCTACGGCAAGAAGATGTATGGTCCTTGCCATTAGTCTAAAAGAAACACAATGTTTAGACAAAGACCTGCATCCTAGGTCCATGTTCCCTAGGTGCATCCCAGCTGAGATGCACATGGTTTGTTGGGGAGGCAAAAGGGGCTCTCAGGAGAAGGGAGAGAGGGAAGCAGCACAGGGCAGGGGGTGCTCAGCAAGGATGGGGTCTCAGCTGGAGTCCAGCCTTGGCCTAAACTACAGAGAGCTCTGGAGATAGAAGGACACCAGAGTTATTCCCCTGCTTGAGGCAAGAAGGCCAAGATTCTGTACCCTGTGTCAGTCAGTCACTGGCTGGGGAACACTCCCAAGGGGAGCCTGTAACCTTCTAGACGTTTTCAGGCAAGGTAGCTCTTATTCACTGAGAACTATTCTTAAGAGAAAGCCCTTAACAGTCATCACTAACTGCAGCTGGGATGGGTGCAATGGTCCAGGAAAGGGGACTGGGCGGGGCCCCAGAGCTGCTACTGCAGACCCTCAGCACTGTGTTGGGCTTCGCAGAGAAGTTGTATGTGCTGGTATGGAGGAAACTGAGTCTCAAATGGGCCAATCAGTGGCTCAGTGCAAGGTGGAGACTTGGGCTTTGCCACATAGGGAGAGTCTTCCAGCAGCCTCTGCCCAATTCCAGGGCAGAGAAAGAAATAATTTGTTTCTAGGAAGCCTGTGGTCATTGTGGTAGGAGAGACAGACCAAACAGTGGCATGGGGATTGAGTAAGGGACAAGTGGGGAAGAGGTTGGAGGAAGTCCAGAGAGAAAGGGACCTCACAAGTGGGTATGGCTGAGAGGCCCAAGTGATTATAAAGTAGGAAGCCAGATTAGCGGTTTAGGAAGCTTACTCTTTGCTTCAGGGCAGAGACTGGGCAACCCGTGAGAAGAGTGATCTAATAGTCCAAGGGGAAGATGCTCACCCAAATTGGGGAGATGATAAGGATTGGGGGAGAGGCTGAATAGCCAGCTGGGAAAACCTAGAGGACAATGCTTATGAGCAGAAGCAGAGGTCCACTAGGGCCATGGGAACAGTGGGGATAGGAATGTCTATCCTCATCCCGGCCTGACCGAGGTCCTTGGTCTGGGGCCCTCCCTGGCCCCAAGCAGAAATGGATCTGGAAGGAGCTGCCTATGGACAAACAGAATCTGTAGACTTCATGCCACTGTTGCCCACCGTGTCAGTAGTCCTAGTTTGGGGAGTCAGGCTCTCAGCTCATGCTCTGCACTCCTTGGTGCCCTGCAGCTTCTTGGAAGGTGTAATCTTCTCCAGAAGCAGGTCTATCTCTCCCTGAACATTTGGACATAATGGGAAACTTCTTCCCCATGAGCCTGTGCACTTCCTCTCTCCCCCAGGCCATTATCTATGAGGGACAGGACAAGAACCCTGAAATGTGCCGAGTGCTGCTCACCCATGAGATCATGTGCAGGTGAGGGGGGCTGGGTCATTTTCACCTTGCCCCCACCAGGCCCTGCCCCCTACCACTGCCACCACCCCCCTCCCTGCTGCTCTCTAGAGAAGGCCTGGTAAGGGAGACAGTGAGGGAAGAGAGAGGCCCCTGAGCACAGTGCTGGCTGAGGAAAGGGTCCTTGAGGCCCCATTAGCCTGATCTGTTTATGTGGCTTCTCCAAGTGTTTTTGTAAGAGAGGTCTCCTGCCACTACTGGGAAGCTTAACTAATAAAGCTCAGGGGAGGGCTCTCTGGGGATGGGGACCAGGGCTCCAGAGCTGGAGGGAGGAAACTTTGCTGCCTCCTACTTGACCCTGGGGTACTTCCTGCGGGGAGGGTGGAATAGGAGGAACACAACTCTTGGCTCCCCTTCCCCACAAGTCTTGGCATCTCTAGGTAAGGTCTCCCCAGGAAAGGCCAGTCAGATGGCATCCTTGGAGGCAGTCCTTGTACATGGAAAAAAGAATATATAGTGTTCAAAAATCTGGTTGAGACTGTGGCTACCTTTAGGAAGAGTAGTGACAAGAAAGGGGCATGAGGGGCCTTCTGGAGGGCTGGGCACGTGATATTTCTTGGTCTGGCTTCTGGTTACATGTATGGGTTCACTTTGTGATAATTCACAAGCTGCACACTTACAACTTGAGCTCTTTTCTATATGTATAAGAAGTGTACACACAGGGAGAGTGTGAGACCCATTAGGTGGCCAGCAGTTTGTCCTTTGCTGGATCCTCCAAGAACAGCATGCCTTTGGGACAAGGGTTTCCAGGCCAACCTTATCCCCAGGACTGGGCTCTCCGGGTCCCTGTGACAGGACCCTCACTGCCATTTTCCCCAGGCCCCTGGGAGTGAACCCCTCTGGCCCAAGGATTCATTCTATCCCCAACATCGTTGCCCTCACAGCCCCCCTAAACACACACACACACACACACACACACACACACACACACACACACACACTCACTCACTGTAATCTCCCTCTCCTTCACTCCCTTTCTCCTTCTCTTCCTTGTCATCTTTCCATCAGCCGGTGTTGTGACCGAAAGAGCTGTGGCAACCGGAATGAGACACCGTCAGACCCCGTCATTATTGACAGGTACAGGCTGGAGGAGGGAACCTGGGAACTGCAACGACTAGGCAGGCTGAGTTCAGTCACAGAGCAAGGTGGTAGTTCCAGGAAGGGATGGAGCTGCCCACCCCCCTTTCAAACCCCTGGTGCTTGGTGGCTCTGAGCAGAGGGACAAACTGTCAGATACCAAGGAGACTCCAGCCATGGCCCCCTGAGTGAAGCTTTGGCAGGAGACTTTCTGGGGCTGGGCTTAGGAGCAGTTTCCTGACAGAAGGAGTCCAGGAAGAGCAGGGGATGGAGATGGGGGTGGGGCTGGTGAGTAGGAAGTGAACCAGCCCCAGAAAGAGGCTGGGAGGATGGAGGGGCTGGCATGAGCTGGATACGGAAGGCTAGGTTCTAGTCCAGGTGCCACCTTTGTACTGTTTGACTTGACTTCACTGAATGTCTATTTTCTTCATTTGAAAATTGGGGAAATAATTGACAAATTTTGGTCATAGGATCATCTAGGCAATGCATGTGAAAATTCATTCTCCCATCATGATCTTTAAAAATTGTTTTACTTCTTTTGGAATAGGAAATTCACATATATATGTTACAAAATTTGAAATTCATATATAAATTACAAAAGAGTAAATAATGAAAAGTCAGTCAGCTCCCACCACTATGCATAGCATACTCCACACTCATGTGTATTTACCTTTTTAAAAAACTCATAGCATATAGAGAAAGAGATAGCGATAGATAGAAATAGATAGAAATATATCTTAGAGATCATTCCATATTAGAACATAAACCTTGCTTTGTTCTTCTTTTGATAAAATATTCACATATTATATGTTATACACATAATGTACATTATACATATATATAATGTACATATGTACACACACAGATATCAAACTACAAGAAATCTCTCTCTTTTTTTTTTTTGCTTCTGTAAAATATTCCATTGTATAGAAGGACTGTAATTTCTTTAGGCTATTGCTGGACATTTTGGCTCTTTTCATTCTTTCTTAGGGACAAAATGAGCTGAATTATTTTGTCCATGTGTCATTTTGAACATGTATGAATTTATATGAAAGATATTACTGGAAATAGAATTGTTGGGTCAAAAGATACGCGCACTTGTAATTTTTATAGTTATTGCCAATTTACCCTCCTTAGAAATTATACCAATTGACATTCGTACCAGCAATTTTAAGAAAGCCTGTTCTCCACACTCTGGCCAATTAAGTATGTTGTTTATTCATTTAACAAATAATTTTTTTTTTAACATCCACTGTGTGCCAGAGTCTCTTCTATGTGCCATGGATTAAACAGTGACCAAAAAACACAAAAAGCCTTGTGTTCATGGGTTTATGATCTAGTAGAGAATGTAAACTCACTGAATGAATAAAGTAGATAGCATGTTAGATGGTTGATAACAGCTAAGGAGAAAAAGAGCCATCAGAAAAGGTCAGAGGGTGCCCAGGAAGGGAGCACTGCAATTTTAGGATATGTAAGGAAGGCCTCACTGAAAAGATGACATTTAAGCCAAGAAGGAAGTAAGGAGGGGAAATGTTTTTGGCGGGAGTGTGCCTGATGTATTTAAGGAACAGCAAGAAGGCCCAGTGACTAGAGCGGGATGGATGGTAGGAGGAGATGACGTTAGAGAGCTAATGGGTGGGGCAGAAGGAAGGCAATTTTATGCAGGGCCTTGTAGACTGCATGTGGGCCGTGTTTGTAGGCCATTGTAAGGACTTTGGCTTTTATTCTGATGACGTGGAAGCCATTGGGGATTTTGAGAAGAGTGGTATGACCTGATTTGTATTTCAGCAAAATCACTCTAGCTGCTACGTTGAAGATGATCAGTAAGAGGCAAGTATAGAAGCAGAAAGGGGAGTTAGGAAGCCATTACAGCTATCCAGGTGAGAGATGACAAAGGCCAGGACCAGGGATGTAATAGCAAGAGGTCTTAAGGAATGATTGGATTCTGGATATATTTCACAGGCAGAACTGACAGGATTTGTTATGGAAAGAGAGGCAAAGCGACAGAAGTCAAGGTATCTCCAAGGTTTCTGACATGAGCAACTTAGAAAAAATTTCTACCTACTGAAAAGAGGGAGATTTGGGGAGGAGCAGGTTGAAGAGGAGGAAGGTCTGGAGTTTTGTTTAGGACATGTTATGTTTAAGATGCTCATTAACATCCAGGTGTGGATATTGAAAAAGCAGCTGAAAACATGAGTATGGCTCTCAAGGGAAAGATCTAGGCTACAGAGAGAAATTTGAATGAATGACATCATTGAGGGAATTAGTGTTGATAAAAAAAATAGAAGAGGTTCAAGAACTGAATCCTGGGTGTCCAGTGTTTGGAAGTCATGGAGATAAGGAACCAGAAAAAAAGAATGAAAAGGGGCAGCCAGTGAAGTCAGAGGGAAATCAGGGGAGTGGAGGGTTCTGGAGGCCTAAATAAGAAAATATTCCAAAAGGAAGCAATAGTTGATAGCATCAAATGCTGCTTGTGGATATGATAAAAAGAGAATAATAATTGACCACTGCGTTTAGTAACGTGGGGCACATTGGCGACCTCAGCAAGAGCTATTCAGTGCAGTGGAGAGGCAGATGTCTGACAAGGCTAGGTCTTAAGAGAGGATGGGAGAAGAGAGGTTAGGGACAATGACTAGAGGAATTCTTTTTGAGTTTTGCTCTATAGGAATCAAAGAAATGGGGTGGTGGCTGGACCACATGTAAGGCCAAGACAAAATATATAGTTTGCTCATATGCTAATGTGAAAACCCAGTAGGGAAGGGGGAAATTACGATGCAAGAGATAGAAGGGAGAATTGCTAGAGCTATGTCCCTTATTTGGCCAGGCATATGAGATCGCATGCACAGGACTGATTTTAGTTGGGAGCCTAGACAGTTGTCCATGGCAACAGCAGGAAAGACAGAGACCTTGGGCACAGAAATAGATAAATGGGTATATCTATTACAAGAGATTATGGACATTCTCTTCAGATTACTTTGTTTTCTTGGTGAAGTAAGAAATAGGGTCAACATTTGTGGATGAGGCTGGAGAGGGAGATACTAGGGCATGAAATACTTGTCCAGGGGAGTGAATGGACCATGGAAATGCCATGTGATTACCAAGGAGTACTAAGGGCCTGTCTGAGGTTTGTGGTCACAAATTCAAAGTAAGAACTTGCTCCAGCCATGCAGAGCTGCACATATGCAGGTACAGAACAGATGAGGGGTGGCTTATAACCAGAGGTAGGGGCTTGCCAGGTGAGTACAATGAAACATGAAAGGGCAAGAGAGTGAAAGTGTATGCAGGGGGTGTTTACAAAAACAAGGAATTTAAGCTGGATGAGGAGAGAAGTGTGGGAGAGTGAAAACACGGCAGAATGAATGGAACGAGGTTCCGATGGGGCCAAAGAATTATTATAAGAGAGAGCTGAGCTAGAGGTTAGAAGTTGGTTAGAGAGTGGGTTGTCTGTAAGTAGAAGTGTTTGGGAATTGCATTTATTGGTAATGTGTGGCCAAGGGAGGGTGAAGACAAGGACATTGCAGGAGAGATGCTTGAGGAATGGAGAGGAGACTATATTGGAAGAATTATCTGTCTATTGACATCGAAATCACCAAGAATTATGGCAGGGTATATATAGTGATCTGGGAGTAAAATCTTCAAGGAATGAAGGCAAGTGATCTCAGGGTTGAGAAATAACTGCAAAAAGCAGTGGTTACTGTAATTTTTTTCATCTTTCCTCATCATATAAGTCGATTTCTTTTACTCTGAAGTTGAGCACACTCCATGTATTTAGTCTATTTGTGTTTCCTTTTCTATGAACTGTCTATTCATGTCCTTTGCTTTTGTTACTGATTTTTAGGAGTATATATTAAGGAAATTAGCCCTTTGTCATGAGTTGCACATATATTTTCTAGTTAGTCATTGCCTTTTAACTTTTATATGGTGAAATTTACCCAATTTCTTAATCTTTTAAGTACTTTGGATTTTTATCATATTTAGAAAGGGCTTTATCATGCCGATGTAATTTTTAAAAATTTATTCTGTGGTTTCTTCTAGCATTTATATGGCTTTATTATTTATACTTAAATATTTTATTTATTTGAAAAAAAATTTAAGTTATTATCTCCTAGATGATACATAGAAAATAAAAATAAAACAAAATAAAATTCGTGAAGCATAATAACCAATGTATACCTGTGAGCTGGCCAACAAACTGAAAATTAGAACATTAAAAATACTACAGATGCCACCACCATGTTCTTTCTTCATCTCATACCACTGCCTGCCCTCTCCTAAACATAATAAATAAGTTGAGTTTTGTGTTGATCATGACCTTGCCCTTTAAAAAAAAATAATCACGGATTGTATAATATTAAACAACATGTTTAGTTGTGCTTGTGTTTAACTTCATAAAAAGTTTTTATACATAGTAGTCTAAAATTATCTTTTTAAATTGAGCATTATATTTCTAAGATTTTTTTATGTTGCTATATTTAGTTGTAATTTGCTGTATTTCATTGTTGCTATGATAAATATAGCAAAAAGCCTCTGTGAACATTCTTCTCTCGTAATTCAAATAGGTACAAGAGTTTGTTTAGGATATAAACCTGAGACTGAAATTGGGTGTCCTTTATTTATTTTTCTTGCCTGATTGTACTGGCTAGACCTTCTAGTACAGTGTAGAATAATAGTGATGAGAAAGGACATCTGTCTTGTTTTGGATTTTAGGTGGGAAGTACTCAGTCTTCCCCCGTTATGTATGTATGTGTGTGTGTGTGTATGTAGCTGTACGTTTTTCACAGATGCCTTTTATAAGGTTGAGGAAATTCTCTACTATTTTTAGTTACTGAGAGTTATCAGGAATAGATGTTAGATTTGTCAAATGCTTTTCCTGCAACTATTGAGATGATTATATATTTTAAATTTTAATATGAGTTACATCAATTGGTTTTCCAATTTTAACCAACCGTACATTTCCAGATAAACCCCACTTGGTCATGATATATTATCTTTTTAATATACTGTTGGATTTGATTTAATAAAATTTTTTAAAGAAATTTTGTATCAGTGTTCATGATGGATATTTGTCTATAGTTTTCTTGCAATTTCTTTGACTCATTTTGGTGTCAAATGTGATGTGCTGGCCTCAGAGAATGAGTTGGGAGGTATTTCCTCCTCTTCAGTTTCTAGAAGAGTTTATGTAGAATTGGTATTACTTTTTCCTTAAGCCCTTCTAGAATGAGCTTTGATAATTTGTATTTTTCAAGGAATTTGTCCATTTTTATAAGTCGCTGACTTTGTTGGCAGAAAATTGTTTATGATATTCCCTTTCCATGTAATATCTCTAGAGTCTGTAGCAATGTCACTACTCTCATTTCTGATGCTGGCAAATTGTGTCTTCTCTCTTTTTTTCCCTGAGCAGTACAGATATGTCCATTTCATTGATCTTCTAAAAGAACCAGCTTTTGGTTTCATTGATTTTTCTCTATTGTTTTTCTGTTTTATATCTTTATATTTATAAGTTCTTTTCTTCTTCTTACATTGGATTTAATTTCCTCTTTTTTCTGATTCCCTAGAGGAAAGCTGAAGTCTTTGATTTAAGGCTTTTCTTTTTGTCTAAAATAGGCCTTTAGTGCCATACATTTCTCCCTAAGTACTGTTTTAGGGGCATACCACAAATTCTAATATGCTGCATTTTCATTTTCATTCAGTTAAAAATACTTTCTAATTTCCCTTTTGAGTGTTTTTTTTTTTTTCTTCTGATCCATGTGTTATTTAGTTTCCAAAACTTTGGGGATTCTTCTAGAATCTTTTCATTATTGATTTCTAATTTAATTCTTTTTATCAGAGAGCCATCTTGAATTCTTTTGAATTTATTGAGACTTGTTTTATCATCCAGAATATGGCCTACCTGATAAATGTTTTGTGTGCACTTGAGAAGAATGTGTATTCTGTTTTCTTTGGGTGAAATGTTCTATAAATATCAAACTGATCAAGTTAGTTTATAGTGTTGAGTCTAGAATATCCTGGCTGATTTTCTGCCTATTCTACTTTTGATACAAGAGTATTAAAATCACCAATAATTATTGTGTATTTGTCTATTTCTTTTTGAGGTTCTGTCAGTTTTACTTCATATAATTTGAAAAACTGTTATTTGGCACATACATTTAAGATTATTATATCCTCTTGTTTAATTGACCTCTTTATTATGAATCTATGAAATCTACTTTGATAATGATGTAGCCACTCCAGCTTTCCTTTGACTTGTATTAGCATGATAAATCCTTCTCTATCCTTTTATTTTTAACCTATTTATGCCTTTATACTAAAAGTATATTTCTTGTAGGTAACATATAGTTTGGTCTTTTTTTAAAAATCCAATCTGATAATTTCCACCTTCTAATTGAGATGTTTAGGCCATTTTCATTTAATGCAACTATTAATATGAGTAGATTTGAGTTTTTCATTATGACTTTTGTTTTTCATTATTGTCTCTTTTTTGTTCTTTTTTAAACCATTCTTTTAGATTTGGAGATTTTTGTTATTCTATTTTATCTCCTTTATTGGCTTATTAGCAAAACTTTGAATTTTATTATTTTAATGATTGATTTAGGACTTATAGTAAACATCTTTAACTTATTTCAATCGACTTTATTATACCACTTGATGTATACTATGCCATTGTGTTAGGAATTTTATTTTTATATGTATTATAAAATCTACAGTACATTCTTATTATTTTTGTTTAACAGCCAAGTATTTTTAAGGAGATTTAAATAATATGACAAAATCTTATATATTTACCCTTGCAGTTACCATTTCTATTATTCTTTATACCTTTCAATAGATCTAGATTTTCAGTTGTCATTATTTTTGTTATACCAGAAGAGCATCCTTTAATATATCTGGTATTTTTGAAAGATATTTTTGCTGGGTATAGAACTTTAAATTGACAGTTGTTGTTTTGAGATGTTGCTCCACAAACTTCTCTCTTGTATTTCTGATTAGAAATCAGATACTATTGTTATCTTTGTTTCTCTGTATGTAACAAGTCTTTTATCTCTGGCTGCTTTTAAAATTTTTCCTTATTATTAACTTTTTAGCAGCTTGGTTATAATGTGCCTTGGTGTAGTTTTCTTCATGTTTCTTGTGCTTAGAATTTATTGATCTTTTTGGATATATAAGTTTACAGATTTCATTACATTTGGGAAGTTTTTGACCATTATTTCTTTTTTTTTTTTTTCACTTTTTTTTTTAACATTTTATTTTCTTATTTTTCCCCCTCCTCCCCTTTCCCCCTGGTAGCCACTAGTCCATTGTCCATGCCCATGAGTCTCTTTTTGTTCTGTTCATTTGTTGCTTTTAGGTTTATATCCCACATATAAATGATATCATGTGATTTTCAACGTTTTCCGTCTGGCTTATTTCACTTAGTATGATTATTTCAAGGTGACCATTATTTCTTATTAAATATTTTTTCTACCACCCCTCCTTTGCGGACTCCTATTACCCATATATTAAACTGCTTCAGGTTGTCCTGTGTCTCACTGCTAATTCTCTCTCTTTTTTTGGGAGGGGGGATTATTTTTTTTTCTGTGTTTCATTTTTGAATAGTTTTTACTGCTGTGCCTTCAAGTTTTTTCTAATCTTTTCTTCTGCAATATCTCAATATCTCATCCGCTATTTATCCTATCAAATATATTTTTATCTCAGACATTGTAGTTTTCATCTATACAAGTTTGATTTGCATCTTTTTTATATCACCCATGTTTCTACTTAAATTTCGAACATGTCAAATACAGTTATAATAACTTTTAATGTCCTTTTCTGCTAATCCTAACATCTGTATCTATTCTGTGTCAGTTTCAACTGCTTCTTCATAATGGGGCATATTTTTTTGTATCTTGGCATACATGGTAATCTGTGATTGGATGGATGCCAGACACTGTGAATTTCTCCTTTTGGGTAGTGGATATTTTGTATTCATAAAACCTTCTTGAGCTTTGTTCTGGGATGCAGTTAAGTTTCTTGGAAACAGTTTGATCTTTTTGAGTTTTGCTTTTATGACTTATTAGTTAGGTCCACAGCAATAATTGATCTGAGATTAATTATTCCTCACTACTAAAGTAAGACCTTCTTGAGTACGGTACACAATGCCCCATGAATTATTAGTCATTTTCAATCTAGTTTATAGAAACAGGCACTATTCCTATCCCTATGTAAACACCAGAATTGCTCCCTTTATTCTTTTAGAGCAGCTGTCCCCAACTTTTGGGCACCAGGGACCAGTGCTTCTGTGAGAATCTAATGCCTCATGACCTGAGGTGGAGCTGAGGCAGTGAGGCTAGCCCTGGGAGGTGACTGCAAATACAGATGAAGCTTTACTTGCTTACCTGCCCGCCTCTCATCTCCTGCTGTGCAGCCCGTTTCCTAACAGGTCAGGGACAGTACCAGTCCATGACCCAGGGGTTGGGGCCCCTGCTTTAGAGTGATTCTTTCCCTGGCCTTTTTCACATGCGTGCACTAATCAGTACTCTGCTAAATACTCAAGGGAGGCCCTCCACAAATTGCTGGAATTCTCTAAGAACTTCGGTCTGTGAGACTTTGTCCTATAAAGTCTAGCTACCTTGATCCCCCTGAGCTCTCAGGTCCATCTCCTCAACTCTGGAAGTGGGCCCTGCCTTACTATCCCCATCCCTGTGCCCTAGAAAATCTCAAAGCATCATGCTGGGTCATTTTTAAGGTTCACCTTGTTTATTTCCTATCTCAGGGATCACTGTCCTTTGTTGTCTGATATTTATTTTCTTGAAAAATGTTTTGTGTGCTTTTGGTCTGGTTTGTTTTGTTTTCAGGCCACAGGTTAATGTGGTCTTTGTTATTCCATCTTGGCTTAAGCAGGAGTGGAAGTGTATTTCTTAATTTCCAAACAGGTGACATTTTTCTAGCTATCTTTCATTACTAATTTCTAACCCAATTGCCTAATTGAGCCTACTGTTTTATATATGTCCATTAACTCAGAATTGTTAGTTGTGTTATTCAGATCTGTGTTTATTATCATTGTCTGCTTAACCTATAAAAATTGAGATACATTTTCAGCTTATACTTATGAATTCCATTAGTTTTTGATACATTTTGATGACTATTTCACTAAGTGTGTACAAGTTTTAAATCTTGTAGCTTCCTTCTCAGTTGATCCTTTTATCAGCATTTATTGATTTTTTGTTTTTACTAATATTTTTGCTTTTAAGTTTATGTTATCAATATTATTTAGAGGCCCTCTCAATTTGTGGTTATATTTGCTTTATATTTCTTTTTAAACTCTATGATTTTCAGTTATTATGTATTTTTGTGTTTTAGATTTTTCTCTTTTAACAGCATATTGCTGGATTTATAAAAATAATCTAGTCTGTTTTTTACCTGGCAAGTTTAGTTCATTTACTTTATTGAGATTATTGATTTATTTCAACTCTTTACTATCATCTTGTGTTTTCTATTTGTCCCGCTTCTCCTGTTTGTTTTCTTTTCTTGCTATTTAAATTGTTTGACTATTTTATTTGATGTGGCATATGAGTTTCTTATTCTATTTTCCTTTTTACTGGTTTGGAAATTTATTCACTTTATCTCTATTCTTTTAGTTATTACCTTTGAAATTTACTGTATATTCTTAACAAAGTCATAGTTCTTTTCATGACTAATATTAGAATATTTGACAGTGGTGTGACTGAGCTGGTTCATACCGACTCATAATTATTAGTCACTTTTCTCAACTCCATACTCAGTGACATCACATTGGTAGCTTAAAATCAGCCATGGGGGGAACATATAACCATGTAAATTACCAAATTTATAAATCAGGTTTTCCCTGCTCTGGAAATGGTTGTTAAACACATACCAGCACATCATTGATCTTATGCTATTGTATTACCTCTGCCCTATGTATAAGGCATGTAGTCCAGAATTTTAATTCATTTTAAATTTAACACATTTTATTCTTCTTTTTATTATATAAAAAATTTTTTTCTTTAGTTTTACCAAATTTCTGCTCATCTTTTTATTCTTGCATCTCAAACAGCTTTTTGTGGGGTCACTTTCTGGAGTCCACCTTTTAAAAATTCCTGTTTTAGTAAAGCTCTGCTGGTGGAAACCATTCTCACTTTCTTTTACTATAAATGTCTTGATATTACTCTCTTGAAATATAGTTTTCCTGAGAACACAATTCTAGATTGACAGTTATTTTATACTTAGCATTCTGAAAATATTTCCTTTGTTTTAGTTGTCATTCTTTTGTGAGTAAACTCTCTTTTCTCTCTGGCTGTATATAAGAGCTTCTTTTGTCTTTAGAGTTCTTTAGTGGATGGATTATTCAGTAATTTATCTTGGAACAACTGATAGCTACCAGAAAAAAATATGGGTGTGTTGAATAATTCATCTTTCCTCACCGATTGTAAACGTCACCCATGCTATATTCTGAATGTAATTGTATGTTCCTGGACTTTCCATCCTATTTCATTATACCATTTATGTGGAAATATGATGCCTTTTTTTTAAGGTTTATAACGTGTTTTAATAACTGGTAGAGCTACTACTCCTTTACTAGTACTAGATCTAGTACTCTCCATTGCTCCTATAGTTTTGAATTTTCCAAACTATGCTTGATTACTTTTTCATATTAACTTTCCAATTAGGTTGTCTAGGTAACCATAAAACTACTTTCTGGTGTCATTTTTTAAACTTTGGTTAAAAAAAAAATTTACCTCCTTTACCATTTTAAAATATGCAGTTTGGTAATGTTAAGTATAATCACATTGTTGTGCAAAAGATCTCCAGAATTTTTTCTTTCTTTCAAAATTGAAACTCTGTGTATTCATTAAACTACAGCTCATTTTTTCCTCTCCCTAGTCCCAGTAACCACCATCCTACTTTCTGTTATTTTAAATTTGGGTACTTTAGATACCTCATATAAGTGAAATCATATAGTATTTATCTTTTTGTGACTGGCTTATTTCACTTAGCATAATTTCCTCAAGGTTTATACATGTTGTAGCATTTTTTAATGCATATACCACATTCATCCATCAATGGATATGTGGGTACTTCCATCTCTTAGCTATTGTGAATATGAATGAGAAAATATCTCTTCAAGGTATTGATATTTGAGATATTAGTTCTTTTGGATATATATTCAGAAATGGGATTACTGAATCACATAATAATTTTTAAACATTTTTTGAGAAATGCAATACTGTTTTTATAACAGTTGCACCATTTTACAGTTTCACCAGCAGTACACATGGGCTCTAATTTCTCCACTTCATTGCCAAAATTTCTTTTCTTTTTTTTTATAGTAGCTATCTTTATGGGTGTGAAATGATATCTCATTGTGGTTTTGATTTGCATTTCTCTAATTATAAGTGATGTTGAGCATCTTTTCATATGCTTGTTGTCCATTTGTACATCATCTTTGGAGAAATGTCTATTGAAGCTCATCCATTTTTAAATTGAGTTATTTGTTTGTTGTTGAGTTGTAGGAGTTCTTTATGTATTCTAGATATTAACACCTTATCAGATATTTGATTTGCAAATATTTTATCCTATCTTGTAGTTGTCTTTCCATTCTATTGTCTGTCATTTATTGAGATCATGTTTAACTCAGATAAACCTAGGTGGAAATAAAATCTTTATGATGCTAATATTGAAAGTGCTTTGTAAAAATATAACTCATTTGTTGTATGAGATGCGATAGGGAGGGCTGTTCAAGTCTTCTATTTCCATGTCGATCTTCTGCCTAATAGTTCTATCCATTATTCAAAATAGGTCATTGAAGTCTCCAGCTATGATTGCTGGCTTATATATTTTTTCCTTCAACTCTGTCATTTTTTGCTTCATCTATTTTGGAGCTCTATTATCAGATGCATATATGCCTATAATTGTTATTCTTTCTGATAAATTGACACTTTTATCATTATAAAATGTCTTTCTTTGTCTTGTAACAATTTTTTCATAAAGTCTATTTTGTATGATATTAATAAAACTGTTCCAGCTCTCTATTGGTTAGTGTTTGCTTGCTATATCTTTTCTGACTCTTTTATTTCAAGTTATTTCTATCTTTGAATTTTAAACTGTGTCTCACTTAAACAGCATTTAGTTAGATTATGTTTTTAAAATCAATTTGGCCAACCTCTGCCTTTTAATTGGAGTGTGTAATCCATTTATATTTAATGTAATTACTGATAAAGTAGGATATATGTCTGTCATTTTGCTTTGTATTTTCTATGTCTTATTTTGTTGTTACTTTTTTCCTCCTTTACTGCCTTTTTTTCTGTAAAATGGATAGTTTCCAGTGCACTTTTAAAATGTTGTTGTTACTTAATATTTGAGTAATTTTCTTTCTGGTTTCCCTGAGAATTACAATTAATATCTTAATTTAAAACAATTTAATTTAGATGTATATCAACTTCATTGATATACAAAAGCAATGCTCCGATATAACTCCATTCCCTCTCCTCTTTTGTTATGTCTTTGTCAATCACAGTATGTATTTACACATTGTAAGCCCATCAACACAGTTTTATAATTAGTGCTTTATGCAGTTTTCTTTAATAAATTTTCTCTTTTAGAACGGTTTTAGGTTTACAGCAAAAGTGAGAAAAAGTACAGAGAGTTCCCACATACCCTCTGCCTACCCCTCCCACATGTAGTTGTCTTTTGTATTAGGTAGGTAAACAAGATAGTTAGAAACAAAAATACATGTATAATATCACTTATATTTACCAGTTATATTTACTTTTACCAGTATTCCTTATTTCTTCATATGGCTTCGAATCACTGTCTTGTGTTTTTTCATTTTAGACTGAAGGGTTCTCATTAGTCTTTCCTGCAGGAAAGATCTGTTAGTGATAAATTTTCTCACTTTTTGTTTATCTGGAAAAGTCTTAAATCACCCCCACGTTTACTTAATTTTAATTTATCCTTCATATTTGAAGGATAGTTTTGCTGGATATAGAAATTTTGTGGACAGTTGTTTTCATTCAGCAGGAATAAGTAAGAGCTTTACAGAGCCTCCTATGAACATCTCATTCCTACTTTTTCCTGACTCTCATTGCCCCAACTAGTATCACTGCCTCAGGCACCAGAAATGTTAAACTGTTTTCAACAAACACCCTGAGAATAGGGCTTTTCCCATCTAGCAAGCTCTGAATCAGATCAAATAACAAGTACCGAGAATGGGGCTATCAGGGTGCTGCCAAACAGATCAAATAGAGACAATTGTCTGGGAATACAGACTGTTGAGAAGTTCTGAACTCAATGTCTTTCCCAGTGGCTAGTAGACTTGAAACAACTATTATGGCTTCAAGGCTGCTGTTTGTTGTTGTTGTTGTTGTTGTTGTTGTTGTTGTTGTTTTGGGGTTGTTTTTGTCATTTTAAGGCTACCACAGAACTTGAGCAAGGGAGATGGGAATAGGACAAATTAAAACTCTTTGAAGCTCTCTCTTCTTACTAAGATTCAGCCATTTTTTTGAAACAAATACGCCTTGGATTGTTTCAAACCTTTTGTTAATTTTCAGAGTTCTGAAAAAGTAATTTTGACAGTTTTGCCTGTGTTCCTATTGCTTTCTGAAGGAACAAATTTTCAGAAGTCCTGCAATTGGTATTTTTAATTTGGGTATAGGAATTTACATTGTTTCCTGTTAAAAGTGATTTGGGGATTTTGGTCCAGCTTCATCATGTTACAGTAAATTTGACTCTTGGATTCTATCATGAATCAGTAAACACCTGCTGTGGAGCAGGCACTGTGATGGATGCTCAGGAGAAGGGATACAAGTTTAAACAATGATTCCTGCTGTCTGAGAGCTTACAGAGCAGTTGAAACAAAACATAATTATGTAAATCTTTACATAATGGTAAAAGGAAATAGAGAACAATGTAAGGCTTTAAGATAACACTGTCCAATAGAGCTTTCCGTGATGATAGACATGTTCTGCACAATTAATATAGCAGTCAATAGCTGCATGTACCTATTGGCCACTTGAAATATAACTACTGTGACTGAGGGACTGAATGTTTAATTTTATTTAATTTTTTGTCAATTAAAATTTAAATAACCATATTAAAGATGACTATCTTATTGGACAACATGGCTCTAAAATTAAAATTGTGCTTGATTGTCCAGGATGACCCTGGTATAGGAATCAGTGGAGAAGATTCCCTCCCATGGGAGACCCATAGCTCTCCCTGCCTGGCTCCCAGGTGTGGACAGAAGCTGTAGGCTATGAACACTCTCTGGCATGTAGTTATGTCTTATGCACAGTGGGTATCATTTAACGACACTGTTGAAACAGGTTGTGTCTGAACCACTTGGCAGAGGTAAGCTCTAGTCTACTCTGTTGGTGGCAAACTTAGAACCCAATCCCTAGGTCAAGCACAACCTGACAAATGCAGTTTGATGAGGAGTTGTGGAAGCTGTGAAAGAATAAGCCCCCCTTCCCAATCCAGTGGTCAGTGGAACATTCCGTGTTTCCCTCTGCGGCCACAAAACAAGCCCATGATAGCATCTGTTTCCTTCCACTCTTTCTGGTAGAGTCTCTTTACTCCACACTGATGCTGCAAGTACAGGCTTCTCTATCTAAGGTTCACTTTGGCAATTCTCCTTGAGGTCCCAGAACCTCCCTACTGAGTCAGTGCTGAAGTGAGACTAAAATCTTCCCTCTTGACTACAGAATGAACTGCACTTTCTTTCCTTGCCCTACCCCTTTCAGAGCTGGGTGTTTGAGGGAGGGAGAAGCAGAAGAGGTTTATGAGAGTTTCTCCCATGTGCCCTGGGGTTCATGTGGGCTGGGGTGCCATCACAAAGGCAAAGGTCCCCAAGCCACCCCTAATTCAGAGCAAGGACTTAAGGAACTATGACATCTGGGCAACTGAAACCAAGTCTGAGATCAGAGTGGCCCCCATGCTGAGGCTGGAGTGAAGCTGTGGACAGTGCCCCGAGAGGATATTAGAGGAGAGAGGGAGTGCGGGCGTGAGGAGGCCTGGGGACCATAATATGTGGAGTGAAAGATGGTTAGTGAGTAAGCTGTCTGCAGTTTGAATGATAAATTCTTACTATAAAGCTAAAGGCTATTCAGGCTCAGGGGGCTCAAGCCAACCTGGAATGTCTGGCCACATGACAAGGTGCAAGATCTCACCTCCCTCATTTTTGAAATGGAGCTGACTCTTAACTCTACCTGATAGGGATGTTGGGAAGTTAAGGAAGAAATATTTCACAGTGCATAGCACGGTGTCTGTCACAATGTCATTTCTTACCCAACCTACCCTCACCTCCATCTTAGAGAGTAGGTACAACTGAGCCTGGACAGCAACAAGAAAGTCAGAGCCTTGGAAGAACTTCCTGACTCTGACCACAGTCAGGGTTGAGCAGGAGAGGAATAGAACCTCTGCCAAGGGCCCTGGGGTGTCTGGGCTAAATATGAGTCTGTTTCTAAATAGGAAGGGCACAAAACTCAGCCTTCCATCTGTTCTCTTTGCCCAGAGTCACTGCCAGGCCTTGCCAGCCTCCACTTCTGCCTCTCACATGATTTATAAACAAGAGGTGCCAGGGTCCCTGGCTTTGGGGACTGGCTCACCACCAAGAACAGAGGAACACACAACTTCTTCCCTCCAGTCTCTGAACCCCACATTCTTCTTAACGTCCCCACACTACTTACTCCCAAGTACACCTTCCTCTTCCATGGCTTCCTTCTTCCTTCTCTTCATACCCAGACCCCCATCTATCCTACTTCTTCTCCATCCCTCCTCCTTTTCCATTCTTCCCACCCTGCATTCACAGATTCTCTGGGTAGGAAGTACACGTAGGGGATATGTGTATCTCTGTATCCACACAGGCACAAAGTGGTTTCATGCTCAGGTGACCCACTGTAACCACATTCCAGCCTGTCCATGCCACTCCACATGGGGTGCCCAGAGGCCTCCCATTAGCAGCCTCTCCACCCCTCCCCTCAGGCCCCATTAGAAGAAAGTGGAGTCACCACCACTCTTCATGGGCAGCTGGGGGCCCCTTAGCAGTCTCTCCACCTCCTCTCACTCTCTCCTCAGGCCCCATGCCCAGCCCCGAGGTTTGGAGAGCCTAGTAAGTGCCCTATCAACATGTTAATCAAATTACTTAGGAGCTAAAATTGACGCTGTTCATTAATTATACAAGATTATGCTAATTGCGCATGCAAATGCATGCAGGGGAACAGAAGGTGTTCAGGCGCATGGTGGGACATTAGCATAGAGGATGGGGTTCGGGTACATTGGCATGCTAATGTATGCACACTGGCTATTTATAGACCCCCAGCCCATCTGCACTGCAGCCACCTCTGCCCCAGTGAGGATCACGGTGGGGAAGCCAGGTCCAGGCCTGGCAGGTGGCTACGGCCCTAGGGACACTGGGCCTTGTCTGCTGCCCCAGGCCAAGACCAGGAAGTAGCGTGGGCTGCCCCCATCAGGGCCATCTCTACCTGAGCCTGGACTATTGCACCAACCTCCTCATTCATCATTCTTTTTCTGGCCTATGCCCTTTGGTGCCTGCTTCTCCCTGGAGGTGAAATGACTCTTCCATATGACACAGCCAATAAAGCACCCCATGCTGATTTCCCATCACCAAATCCTGCATGATTTGGTGCCAAGCCCCCCAGACCCTGGCCCATAGCTTCCCTCCTCAGTCTTGTCAAGTACCACTGAGAAAGTGTTTCATGCATGCCTCTTGTATCTTGGCAGGGCTGTTATTCCATTTGCATGGTGAGCCCCTGACCTCTACTTCTCCTCGATAGAAAGTGCCCCTGGTCCTCTAAGACCCAAAATGCCCAAGATCATATGCAATATCTAGGACCCCTTTCACCTTTCCCATGCATAGTGGCTGCTAAGATTACACTTGGCAAGTTATCTTGCTTAGCCCATCATCCTATCTTACTGGCTGTGCTTTCAGTTTCTCTCTTTCCTGATAGATTGTAAGTCCTTAACCTTGTTCACCTCTAGATTCCACTGCCTGACACATAGAAAGTGTTTAATAGATCTTTTAAAATGGGTGTATTGAATGAATGAGAGAATGAGAGAGGCAGTTAGAATGAATTTTCCAGTCGTCTGTATCCTCCTCTGTTCTTGAACTAGGGGCAGGGGCAGCAGACAAGGAAAACAGTGGCGATCACAGACCCTGCCCCAGAAGATGTTTTGTTTCTTCTGAGCTCAAAGGGTAGCCCTCTGTAGTGAAAATTAGTGGAGGATCCCCCACAAGCGCACACATGATTTTCCCCCATCCCTGGCTGCAATGCCAACTTTTGACTTGGAAATAAATATGTAGTTTTATTCTACCCTTTGCACCCAATATGCTTTCATTCCCAAGGCCTTCACTCTGCCCCAACCCATGTATCCATTCACACTACTTCCTCTTTCTAGATCTGTACTCTTCGATATGGTAGCCACGGCCACATGTGAGTGTTGAAATTAATTAAAAAGAAATAAAATTTTAAATTTAGTGTCTCAGTTACATTAGCCACATGCGAAGTACTCAATAGCCACATGTGACTAGTGGATATCATTCTGGGATTCTGTTGGACAGAATCTATAATCCAGACATTCATTCCCTTACTCTTGACAGTCCTGTAGTTGCAATCGCCCTTAGGCTCAGTCAGCTCTTTCAGTTACTAGTAGCTTTCGCTTGGGAAGTGGGGATATAATTTCAGCTCTAAGTATCTCACAGGGATGCAGGGAGAAAAAAGCTGGTAAAAAGCTCTGACCTGGTTTCTTAGGATGAGATTCCTAGAAGCAGAGCTGCAGATGGGGATTCTTGTGAAAGTGCTGTATTTGGAGGAGAGCGCTGGGGAAAAAGGAGGGAAGTAGGACGAGACAGTTAGCAAGAAGATAATCTCAGCTGGGGTCTAGCTCCAGCCTGATCCTTGGGGGAGTTCTGGCGTATGAAGAGCGCTGAATTGGTCATCCTTGTGATGTCTGTCTGTTTTGGCTATGGGCTGCTGGTAAGGAGCCTAGGCTTCTAACTGAGGATAATTCTGAGGTAGCCGTAAGCCCTTTAACACTCACAGAAGCGGAGAGTGAGGGAACCAGGCAGGCACCACCTACCATATGATACCTGGATCCTGCCTTCCAAAGAGCAGTTCCATTCCACTCTGCTCTTCAGTCCCTAAGAACCCAGAGTTTAACAGTGAACTTCCATCAGTCCCAGGAACATTTTCTGTATCTCTTGTCTCTTTTGAGTAAAGCGCTGCTCTAGTGGAACTTTCCTTATGCAGTGATGTCACCCCTGAGTTTTGTATAAATTAAACATTTACACTTGAGTCAATCCAGCATTTGCTTCTTTGGTAGGGAATATTCTATTGACAAGGAAGTTTCATTTTAATTTCATCTTGAGTTGTTTTTACAAGGAGGAATAAAAGGCATTTATAGAAATGATTAAGGAGGCTAAACTAAGTTCAGTATGTAGTAAGGTAGGTGTGTGAGTGAATTGCTCTAAAGTTTCATTTAAATCATAGGCATCAAAGTCGTGATGCATAATTACCACCCTTTAATTGCTTTCTTAGCTGGATGACCACTGTCCACAGCTCTTCATTTGCTTTTTTATTAAACTTTCATTATGGAGAATGTTGAATATATAGGAAAAATAGAATAATGAACCACGTGTACCCTTCACTAAACTTCAACACTGATCAACTCTTGACTCATGTTGGGCAACTGGTCTTTAATCCTGAAAATCTTCTCACATTGAGAGCAGCAGTCACAACAGCCAAAGGTCCAAAACTAGGGACAAGGGTACCCGAGTCACCTTTGCAACCCTGATGAATGTGTAACCTTGAGGAAATTCCTATTCAATGGCTAACTTGGTCCCTGCATGGCCTGCCTTTTTTGAAGGACAGTGTGTTACACATTCCTACAGTGTAAGCCTTGTTATTGAGGCTGGTTTGGACTTTGAGAACACCACTTAGAGGGACTTTTCCATGATCCTTATCAATATCTGTGGTGCATAAAGTCCCACGTTTGTATCCCAACATTGGCATTTGCTGTGATTTTATAGCTTATTTTTGTTTGTCTTCGGTTTTCTCATCTGTAAATTGGGAATGTTTGCAGACCTATGCTACCTCAGGATGATGACAGGATTAAACAAGGTAATACAAGTGACGAGCTGAGCAGAGTTCCAAACTCTTGCTAGGTGCTTAATAAATTAGACCTGGATGACTTTTTAAATTTTTTTGCACCATTTTGCATTTTATTTATAACTCATGTTTATGATATTTTCTCCTAGTAATTCTAATGGCAGCTCCTGGGACTTTACCTTTCTCTCCCATAGGGATACTCAGGTCAGCCAGGACTGTGGGCTTGGCCCTACCCAGCCAGGGAAAAGGGGCTCCCCCAGGCTCCCTTCCAGCCCCATGGGGATGGCAGAGCTGCTAAGAAATACTCCCCCTTCTTCCATCCTCCTATCTCCCCCATCCATAGGATCACCCAGATTTGGGTTGAGGTAGCACTTCCCTAAATGTCAGCAGGACTTCACAGCCCAACAGAGTGTGCATGACTTACTGCCTCAGGTCCCTGTAGGATGTCCCTGGTCCCATAGCTCAATCCTCACTTACCCAGACACTGCCAAGCTTTCTTCTTTCCAGGTGAATATATAGTTATGGAAAGGAGTAGAGGGAGGGAGGAAGAGAGGGAGGGAAAAAAAAACAGGATATGTAAAAAATAGCAGAATAAAATTGCCAAGTTAAAGACAAAGCTAGTTAATGTCCATAGGACAGTAAAAATTGTAACCTTTGGGGTTACAATTTCTCTACTGAACAAAAATTATTTACTTCTCCCAACAAAAATCACTTGCATCTTATCAGTTTCCTGTAGATTAGCACCTAACTTTACAGCATCTGGGCAATAATCAATAGCAAATATGAGGCAGCTACTTTCCCCTGGAGAATCAGCTAACTCTTAGATGGCTTTGCTACCATAATACTCAAGAGCAGTGGTGTCAATATAAATATAATGCAAACCACATATGTAATTTAAAATTTTCTAGTAGCCAAATTTTTTTAAAAAGTAACTGAACATTAACTCTAACAATGTATTTTATTTAACCCAACATATCCAAAATATCATTTCGACATTTAATCAATACCAAAAAATTTGCTAATGAGATATTTTACATTCCTTTTTTCTAATTAAGCAATTGAAATCTGATGTGTGTCTTATATCACATCTCAGTTCAAACTAACCACATTTGAAGCACTCAGGTCTAGTGGCTGCCATAGAGGGTAGTGAAGCTCTAGAGCAGTGCTTCTCAAATTTTAGGGGGCATCAGAATCAACTGGAGGACTTATGAAAACACAGAGGGCTAGGCCCCACCCCAAGAGTTTCTGATCAATAGGTCTCAGGTGGGGCCTGAGATTCTGCATTGCTAGCAAGTTCCCAGGTGATGCTGCTGCTGGTCTGGGTACCACACTTTGAAAACCACCGTTCCAGGATGACTTTGAAAGGACTCAGTCATCTTTTAGCCCTATTTGCAAGTTGCGGATAACTTTTCTTAATAGCCCCGAGGCTGACAGGAGGCAGGGTGCTGCACTGCAGCAGCAGTGGGCTCTCTAGAGAGTGTGTGCATTGCCTCGGCCTCTGACTGAGCGAGCAGCCTTGTGTACCACAGTTGGCAGTGAGTAAGCAGCCCTGCCATTGATGGCATCAACTATGTAGAGCTCTGAGCTAGAGGCTCAGAGAGAAAGGGAAAGGGGACTAAGTCCCATCACCTGCAAGGAGGGCCCAAGCCTTGTGCTGCTTAAAAACTGAGATGTCCTGGGCAGGTCCACATAGATGTAGATGCTGGCAGGACCCTGGGGCTCTCAGGGAAGGGTGATCCCTGAAGCATAAAGTAGCCAGAAAAGGAAGTAGGAAAAGGTGTAGACACAAAGGACAGATGCAATCTGTACTAGAAAGGGAAAGGGTAGGAAGACCTGCTGAGCAAAGGCTATAGAAGCGTCCTGGCAAGAAACAGCAGCCTGAGGCATTGGGAGGCCAGAAATAAAGGATGTCCCAGAAGTAGGACTGTAAGCACCTCAGCAGCCATCAGTTGCTACTTACCTGGTTCATGGATGAAGATGGTTGGCAGAGATATAGGATTTACCCCAGGCCACGCCTGGGCCAGAACCTGCATCTCCCATCCCATCCCAGGAACCCTAACTCTGGATTCTGTAGGTTTGGGAATAGAATTGAATACAGCATTCATGTTTGTAGATGTAAAGGAATTGTGTGTCACCTTTGGGTCACTTGCATACTTGTTGCATCATCAGTGACATCCAAGTGTTAGAATTAATCCTCTTCAGGACAGAAACTGTGTCCTCTCCTGCTGTTTTGCCCTCTTCTTTCTGGCACCTTGTAAAGGACCGAGGACATGAATACAGAATTTAAATAAACTGGTCTACAGTGTTTATGATTAGGGTGTCTACACTCTATGTCATATAAGTGGGAGACATGCCAAAAGTGACTACTATGGGCATAGAGATGTTTATGCCATGGGGTGTCTTATAGGGTATAGGGAGTCATTATGACATACAACATATAACATGAGATAAATGGAGTGTCTACGCTATATAGGTATACTATTTGGGAGCATTTGAAGTGTCTGAACCTTGGGGTGTGACCCACTGGGGTGACCTACACTGTGGTGGCTACTGTATGGGGACATACAAGCTATCTGCACTGCAGGGTATTCTGTAGGGGTAGATGGAGTGTCTACATGGTGGTTGTGTACTATTTGGGTTCATATAACAGGTCTGCACCTCAGAGTGCTCTGAGGGCTGTATAGAAGGTGTACACTGCTTGAAAATATTTTGGGGGTGTCAGCTGTGAATGGAAATGCATGCTGATGAAATATACCTATGGAAAGGGAACTAAAGGGGGTTCCCAGAGGGGCACCTATTATGTGGGAGAATATGACAGGTGCTGAGGAGTTAACAGTGGGACAGGGACAGGGTTCGGGGGGCTATACCATCTCCAGGAAAATGACTGGTACCAGCATCCATTGAGGGACTGCCCTCTGGGACACCTCTGTTCCAGGGGTGGTATCCACCCCTCCTAACACTTAGAGAGAACTCCGCTTTGGGGACTAGCTTTCAGAGCCTGTAACAATTCTTCTGAATATGAATTCCATGTTTGTAAACTTTGGCGGCAACTCTGATAAGTTAAATGGATGTTCATATTTGGGATTCAGAACCAGGGGGTGGTGATTAAATTAGGATGCTGACCAGAGGAGCTCATAGTAGCCTAGGAGGCTATGCCATGTGCCAGAAACCCCACAGACTTTAGCAATGCACACTACAGTTTTTAAAGGGCGTCTCCCCGGATAGTCACAGAGTCCTGTGGATGCTAAAGCAGATGTTGATAGTATTCTGAGTTTACTAAGAGTATAAAACTGGAGTGTTGTCCTTGGTTACCTCACTGATGGGTGGCAGGGCCAGTGTCCCACCATCACAGCCAACTGCCTGGAAGGACTGGAGGTCCAAGTGCTCATGTGTTTGTCTAAAAAGCAGGCTCATCACTGCATATACTGTGCTTTTTTTCTCAATTACTCTATGTGAAAAAGAAGGTATTTACTGTGTATCATTATGGCGCGTCTGACAGGTACAACACATGTATATATTGGGCATAGGCTCAGTGTGATTAGGGTTTTTGTTTGTGTATAATGGATATAGAATATGTGTGAGAGGGATCTGTTTGAGGGGGATGCTAGGGAAGGGGTCTGCTATGTGTGAGTGAGATCTGCTGTGTGTGAGGGGAATTTGTTGGGATCTGCTATGAAGGAGGAAGTAGGGATCTGCTTGCTACATGTGATGATTGGACAGAATTTGATATGACTATATTTTGGGTAATCATATGCAACACAAATAGTGTATCAATAGACTTTCATATCTTTCTGTGCATATATGATATAGGATGAGCATACACTGCACATGATGGGTATAAACTTCGTGCATGATGAATATACCATATGTGTGTAATGAGTACAGGTTGTATGTGGAGTACGTATCATATGCTTCTGTAATGAGTCTACCCTGAGTGTGGTGGGTATACACTGTGTGTGCTTGGCTATCTTTTGAGAGTCATAGTATATATGGCATAAACAGTGTATAGAATGAACATACTGTTTATGAAGGGTATACGTTGTATGGGTGATGAATACACCCTGGGAGAAGGAAATGCTGTGTGATTTAGATGTACTATATGTGTGATGGACATATACTATGACAAATATACATGGAATGGGATAAGTTTACAGGTAAGCATGAGTACCTGATGCATATGGAGTATACATTGTTGGGTGTAATACATGAGTAATAAGTGTATATGGTCTATATAATGGACATATTCTTTATGAATATACTTTGTGTGGCTTTGATGAGTATATACTTTGTGAGACAAATAAGCACTGTGTGATCCTACACTGTGGGGATAATCTGTGTAGTGACGTAATTGTTGGGACGGGGCTGCTCCCTGGGTATCAGGCACTCTGCGTGTACGCAGCTTGTGATGGGAATATGGAGTATGTGTCTGGGTGTGAGCAGGCAGAGGGGAGTCACCCTGCTGGGAGGGGGCATGGCAGGAAGCAGTTGGATCTTCATCTGTTTCCAGAACCCCAGACCCTTGAGCCCATCGACCACACTGTTTCAGGTTCTTCCTCAAGTTTTTCCTCAAATGCAACCAGAACTGCCTAAAGAACGCAGGGAATCCCCGAGACATGCGCCGCTTCCAGGTGGGTGTGGGGGGTCCCCCCTGCAAACTGCCCTTTCCCAATAGTAGGAGTTGGGGGAGACTTCGCCCTGCCACCCTGTAGAAAGCCCCCAGGGCAGATCCCTGCCCAGCACAGTGCTTCAGGGCCTGGTGCCTGCTGGGGGTGGGGCAGCTCCATCTCAACTTATGCTGGCTGCCAAGGGAGGCTTCATTAGAGTCCCACTTAAGGAGATGCTAATTGTGACATTTTTACATGATTAACGACCCAGCTAATTTGCATAGTGTGAAGCGGAGAGCAGCTGCCCTTAGCGCATCCTGAACCTGCACACCCCTCCTGGTGAAGGGGGGGTGAGGAGGCAGCCCCAATTTCCTCCCAAAGGTGGGGGCTCCTGCGGATGGGTTTTCAGGTCGATGCTGCCCCCCCAATCAAAACTCTCACTCTCTCTCGCCTAAGACTCATTCCTGCCTTAGAGCCCCAGGCATACAACCTGGGGTACTTGTGTGCAAAAACAGTAGCCACTCCACTCAAGGAGCCAGAGTTTCTTTTTTTCTGACTTCTTGAGTTTTCTAGCTCCTTTGGGGAGGGTGGGGGGTCAGTTTCCCTGGGCAGCCGGAGATTGTACGTTTGGGGGTGTCACTCCACCCAGCTGGACCCCTCCCACTAGCTCAGCCCCTGAGGGGCTGAAGCTCTTTCCCATGCCAATGACCCTTGAATTCCAACATCCAGCCATGGCCTCCAGTCACTGGTGCCCCACAACACTTAACCTCTGCGGAGCCCCCGAGGGCCCCAGCCAGGCTGGCCTCGGCTCTCCCTGCAGGTGGTGGTGTCCACGACGGTGAGCGTGGACGGACACGTGCTGGCCGTGTCCGACAACATGTTTGTGCACAACAACTCCAAGCATGGCCGCAGGGCGCGCCGCCTGGACCCCTCGGAAGGTCAGGACCCCGGGCCCAGCCCCTGCTGCCGCGGGCCCAGCCAGCCCCGAGTACCCACCTTGGCCCCGGCCCCTGACCTGCCTCCTCTCCTACCTCCCAGCTGCCACCCCCTGCATCAAGGCCATCAGCCCTGGGGAGGGCTGGACCACGGGCGGCGCCACCGTCATTGTCATCGGCGACAACTTCTTCGATGGGTTACAGGTTGTGTTCGGGAACGTTCTCGTGTGGAGCGAGGTGGGCCACCCCCTCCAGTCTCCCTCAGGGCGTCGGGGCTGGGCCCTCCCCTAGCCAGCTCCGAACCCGCAGGCCTCCCCTCTCCCCTCGCAGCTCATCACGCCCCATGCCATACGGGTGCAGACGCCCCCACGGCACATTCCTGGGGTGGTGGAGGTGACCCTGTCCTACAAGTCTAAGCAGTTTTGCAAGGGAGCCCCCGGCCGCTTTGTCTACACAGGTAAGGAGTCAATTGGGAGGGGAGGCCTAAGGTGGAAGAGCTGATCCCCACCCCGCCTGCGTGAGAGCCAATGTGTACTGTGTGGCCACGCCCCCAGCCTTTGCTTTCTCACTGCTCCAAGGCCCCCCCTTCCCGCACAGGACCTCCTTTCCCAGTGCTCTTTCTCCCTGGCCTCTGGCTCCTCAGTCCCCTGCCTGGCGCCGAGTTCCCTCCCTCCTGTACATTATTTCTGCCTCAGGCCTTCTCGCCAGGGTGTCTAGAACATCCCACTCCCCAGAATGTAGAACATTTCCACCAAGATGTTTATTTCAAAGGTGCTCCCAAATAGGCTCGCTGATCCCCTAAAACTCCCTGGGTCTCTTCGTTCCCCCAACCACCCCAGTTCTCTGCATCGCAAGGACTCACACACACCACCACCACCACCCACCCACCTACCCCCTCCCCCTGCAGAAGCCAGGGTGAGAAGTTAACAAGAGTGGGGAAAAAAGCCACTCCCTGAAGGTACGACATAGAATCCTCCATCCCAGCTTTATTTGGTCACTTGACCAAGATCTTTTTCACCTCTACCCTCTTGTTCGCCCAAGCCCTCCACTTCTGTTTCTCTCCCCCGCCCCACCCAACAGATATTCACAGAGCCCTTTGGGGATCTCTGTCCACTCGTTAGTGACCCTACTTACTGTCAGGGACTTCTAGTCTAACTGGGGCCTGCTGAGCAGTGAACACTGTGCGTGGGTGGAGATACATGGTGGAAGCCTCGGCTGCCAGGGACTGCTTCCCAGAGAGAGTGTGGAGTAAACTTGGATGGGAGGGGGAATTAGGGGGATAGAGACGGTGAATGAAAGGGTCCGAGAGAAAGAATGCAGATGCAAAGACCCAGGAATGAGGGCTTTATGCTTTGAGGTGAACTAAAGGAAACTCTCTAAATTTGGAGTTGGAGGTGAAAGTAGGTAAGGCTGTGACAGCGGTGAGGTGCGTGAGTTGGAAGTACGTTGGGGTTGGGAGGAAGATAAGAGGTCACCAGGAGCCTGGTCAGGAGGCTGCTTCGTCCTGGGTCCTCCTGAGAGTTTTGAGAGTGGCCCGTCTCTTCCCTGGGGCACATGCAGAGCTCAAACGTTCAGGTGCTGCTCAGAGTCCACCTGAGCTGTGATAAATGGAGATTGTTGCAAGGGGGGGTTCTTTTTTATAACAAATAATTTACTCCTGATAAGACAGGAGAATCCTCCACCAGTCCTGCTCCCAGGAAGATGGGAGGAAGTATGTATACACACTTTTCTTTTCTTAATAAGAAAGGAACTGAGGACACTTCGAACCTCGCTGACGCGTGTGCCCGGAGTTTTCCGAGAGGTTTGGGCTGGGCTTGGTGGAGGGGTCAGCAGCGAGGTTCCCAGACGGGCTGCTGGCGGCCGGCTTGGCCCCGCGCAGCGCTGGGAAAGGGCGCGCTCCAACGCCGCCCCTCTCCCCAGCCCTGAACGAGCCCACCATTGACTACGGCTTCCAGAGGCTACAGAAGGTCATCCCCAGACACCCCGGGGATCCGGAGAGGCTGCCGAAGGTACTCGGGTGGGGTGCAGCGGGGCGGGGATCTGGGTGTCCCGAGACCGAGGTGGGCGGAGGGGGCTCCTGGCCCCCGTGTCGCGCCCAGGGCTGCCCCTTGGCCCTGCTGTCTCCTCCCCTGCCCCCAGGAAGTGCTGTTGAAGCGGGCGGCCGACCTGGCGGAGGCCCTGTACGGAGTGCCCAGCGGAAACCAGGTATGGCGCCCCGCGGCCACCTCCTAGCGCGGCCAGGCCGGGGCTGCCCCCAGCGTGGCGGCTGCCGGGCCACCCCCGTCCTGTCTCCGCAGGAGCTCCTCCTGAAGCGCGCGGCCGACGTGGCCGAGGCGCTGTACAGCGCGCCCCGCGCGCCCGCGCCGCTCGGACCGCTGGCGCCCAGCCACGCGCACCCCGCGGTCGTGGGCATCAATGCCTTCAGCAGCCCTCTGGCCATCGCCGTCGGGGAGGCCACGCCGGGCCCGGAGGCAGGTGCGTGGCGCGGCCGCGGCCCGGGGAGGCGCGGCCCGGCGCCGCCGCCGCGCGGGGCTGACCGCCGCCCTCCCGCAGGCTACGCGCGCAGCTGCGGCAGCGCGTCCCCCCGCGGCTTCGCGCCCAGCCCCGGCTCGCAGCAGGGCGGCTACGGCGGCGGCCTGGGCGGCGCGGGCCTCGGCGGCTACGCGGCGCCCGGCGTGGCCGGCCTCGGCGTGCCCGGCTCGCCCAGCTTCCTCAACGGCTCCACGGCCACCTCGCCCTTCGCCAGTGAGTGTTCCCTCCGGGGCCCTGGGGGGCGGGAATGGGGCGTGGCCCTGCCGCCTCCAGCCCTGGGTGGGGCGGAACCCCCGGGGCCGGCCCAGGCGGACCAACCCTGGCCGGCCCTGTGCGCGGGCCTCGCTCTGGCCGGGCGCCCGCCCCGCCCCCCCACACCCGGGTTCCCATCCTGGGCCCTGCGGCCGGGGCAGGTCTTGCACTTCTAGCGCTCTCTGCTGACTCGGTGGTCCACGTCGCGTCTAGCCCTCCCCTCCTCCTCCACCCGGCTTCGCTAAGCAGCATCTCGCCGGAACCCCGCGGACAGACGCCCGGCCGCTCCGGCCTGTGCCCGGACTTCGGGAGGAGGCTGGCGCCCCCTGCCGGGAGCCTGGGGGAGCTCCGGGCCCAAGGAGAGCGGGCTCCCACCCGGCCCCGCACCCCCCTGGAAGCGAGCTCTGGGAGGCAGGGTCCAGGCGGGGGTCCGAGCAGGGAAGACCGAGCTCCCTGTGACGGCGCTGGGCAGAGAGAGAGAATTCTTTGTGGTCAGACGACTGGATTCAGAGTTTGAATGTCCAGATCCTCTGTCTGACATTCAGCAAGTTACTTCTTCGAATGTGTTTCCTCACTGTAAAAGGGGACCTTTATCACCAACCCCTGCCTCGGGTTGTTCTCAGATCTGACTGCCACTGGGCACATCGTCTGGCTTCTTGGGGTCCGGTGGCTCGAAGCTGTGTGAACAGTTAAGAGGGCATTTATGTTTTTACGATTTTGCACTGCCCTCGAGTTCTTCTTTCCAACAGCAAGATCCAGAGCAGCCTGTTTCCAGCTCCTTATAACTTAGCTCTTCAGCAGACATTTATAAAGCACTTACTGTGGGCAAGGCACCTCCCTATCAATTGTAAAAAAGATTGTACTTCAAGTCCTGGGAGACACTGCTAAGCCAGAGGAGTGGGGAAGGTTGCTCAAGGAGGAGTTGGTTGTGGCTTTTCCTGTGTTTCCCTCACCTGTCCCTTGTCTTATGTTTGCTGTTGCTGAAGACTGAAATATCTGGCCACCTGCCTAGTCTTCCTTGCCAGTGGCCTACATCCTGGGTGCTGCTCTTTCTGGCTGTGGGTTTGAATCTGGTTCTTTCCTCCCTGCCCAAGCTTAACTCCTGGGACCCAAAACCCCATGTGCCAGCATCCACAGGCCATGACCCTCTGGTGTCCCTCCCAAGGCTTCTATCTCTCCTGGCCATTTGCTCAGGCCAGGCACCACTGCTCCCAGCTCTGTTCAGTTCTAGGACAGTACTCTTACAACCTCTCTTTGGATGGCCCTCAGATTTGAAGCTAATGGAATCTGGACTACCAACTCCCTTCCTCACTACACACACAGTGCCATCAGCAGTGGAGGAACATACTGCCCCACTGGGCATAACCCATGCCACCTGAGGTCTCCCCATTCAGCCAGAGGATGAAGAGTACTAGAGCTGCTTATGCTCCTCTTCTAGCATCAGCTGGGGACACCCTAGAGTTGCCCAAGGGCCAGTCCCATCTTGTAATATTGTCTTGACCAGTGCTTACCCAGGACCCCATCCACTCCTATGTGCAGAGTACTTTATAGTACAGCTGCAGGCACTGTCATTTTCATGAAGTGTGCCAGGACGTGCCTGGAATGACATTGGAACTCTCCTAGCCAGAGGGTCTAGGACTGTTTGAATCTCCTCTTGGTCTTGTACTTCGGCCACTAGCAGCCCTGGATTGACCAGCAACTCCCAGTCCTACCCGAGCTACAAAATGTGGTTGTGAGCCCCTGGCCTTGAGAAAGAGCATATTTGTCTCAAGCCCTCCATGGAGCTCATGGCCTCCTCAGCTAGCAGTGAGCATTGTCTTAAAGGAGATGGCCATCCATGGGGCTGAGGATACTTGGCACAGGGGCAGCATTGTATCAATGTGAGGGGAGAGAGGGAGTCTTCGATTCCAAAGGCAGTCTTCTTAGGCTATTAGTTTCTTCTAGGAAGCCCCTACCCCCACAGCTGTTTGGACAACACTGAAATCATGGCCTGATTGGTCTTTAGGGGAAGCAGGAAATTGGACTCATGAGGACATATGGTGAAGGAGGGATCTAGAGATGCCCTGGGCAGGAGCCCCCAGGAGAGAAGGCTGCAGGAAGGAGGGGCAAGCAAAGCCTCTGTTTAGGAAAGCAAGCCACAGTCCTGGGTAGAAGATTTGAGGATGTGGGTCCCTACGCCTTTCTTTAAAATTGACCACCTAGAAGAGGATGATACAGGACCTGGGCTGGAGGTGACAAGGACCTGCATTAAGCTGGAAGAGAACAGATTCCCCAAGGGTTAGGGGTAATTGGTAAGGGAAGCGTTTTTTTGGAGGAAATTAAAGTGTTTGTCATATGAGCTGTGATCCTGGACAGACAGGCCTTGTAACAGGAGCCTCCATACACTCACAAACTTCATCTCTGACTCCTTCCCCAGCTCTACTATGAACCCCATTCTTTAACACTGACCTTGGTACCCCAGGGCCCATAAACATTTCTCAGCATCTCAGACTCCCAGTGGTTTTCAGCAAGAATCCTGATCTATTCCATCTCTTGCTCATCCCTCATTTGTGGGATCAGTCCCCAGTATTTGATTTTGTTGGATGTTCTGGTTTTGCTTTTGTTTTTACCTAGTCTGGCTCCAGTCCTGAGAAAGGGTCTCCAGAACCCCCCAAAAGGCGAGTGTTGGCCCAGGACCCCAGAGGCTCCTAGCCTGCTTCCAGACCCTGCCCTGTACTGGTCTCCCCCAGACCCTCACAGCCCCCAGTGAGGTCTGAGTCTGGTTACTGGGGCAGCAGCCCGCACGGGGCCCACTGCCCATGCCAGAGCCCTAACTGAGCTGCTCACTCTGGTGCTGTCTCCCTGTTGTGTCTCCCATTGCCTTCCCTGCTGCACCTACCCCTCCCCGCCCCGCCCCGGAGTCATGCCCTCTAGCCCCCCATTGGCTGCTGCCTCCTCCATGTCCCTCCCGGCCGCTGCCCCCACCACCAGCGTCTTCTCCTTCTCGCCTGTCAACATGATCTCCGCTGTCAAACAGAGGAGCGCCTTCGCCCCCGTGCTACGCCCACCCAGCTCCCCACCCCAGGCCTGCCCCAGAGCCCACGGAGAGGGGCTTCCAGGTGAGTGGTCCATGCTGCCCTGCTGTGGCCTGTTAGAGCAGCTCTGTTTGAAGGGGCCACTCCATCCACATCTCAGCAGAGCCTCATGCCAGTTGACCAGTTCTCCTAGGAAGGTTCAAAGCAGGGAGCTCCAAATAGGTCCAGTTGGAGAAGATCAAAAACCACCCCCCACGTCCCACGCCCAGCAAGTTGAGCCCAGAGCAGAGCCAGAGAAACCCCATGTGGAGTGCATGCTTTTGACCTGTGTGTCCACTGGAGGGTAGCACACAGCACTGTGAGGGACTGGGTCACTTGCTGGATGGAAAGGGACTGGCCTTGGACAAAGTTTAGCCCAACTTTCTCTCCCCTATTTTACAGTTAGAGAAATGAGACCATGTCACCCATCTACATCCCACTTGTGAAAAGGTTGTTATTTGCCATTTATCGATTTCCGAGTCAACATCTAACTTAACGAAGCCTAGCCCCTAATCAATAGTGTATAGCAAGTTAAAAAAAGTCACATCACCTAGAGGAATATGGCTCTTATTTAGGGTGGGCTCGTTAGATGATTGAAAGGGCACATAGTCATTTTTTGCCTTGTTTTTCTTAATCTGTCTAGAGCTTAAATGTGAGGGGTGGAGAGGACAGAGGATCACCTACCTCTCCTACCAACAAAGAGAACCAAGGGAGGGGGCTAGGCAGGGGCGAGGGGTGATGGAAATAATTAATTACATGGAGATATAAGAAGAAGACATGCTGCTGCTGCCGCCGCATTAGGTATTAGTGCTTCTAGAGGCTGGCCTTTTTTCTTTCTGTCCTGGTACTTGGCCTTCTGCTTTCTCACCTTGAGATTGGCCCTCTGAAGGAGGCAAGGCTGGGAAGAGGAGCCCAGAAATATCTCTCTTGATTGAGAAAACTAGGGTAGCAAAGGCTTATGACACCAACCTCTTCAGAGGCCTGAGGGACACGCCTCACCTCTCTGCTGTGCTGGTTCCAGGCCAGGGCTGGATGTGGCCCACTACCTTCAAGGCTCTTGATAAATAATTCTGCATTCAGAAAGTGTTACATGCCCTGCATACTGGACCAGTCCAAAGAGGACAGACCGATAAGGTCCCCAGGCTACCTGTGGCTTATGGCTCCTCCTTTGGTTACCACAGACCAGCCTTTTGAAGATTCTGAGAAGTTCCACTCTCCAGCCCGGGGGCTTCAGGGCCTGGCGTACTCCTAATTACGGTAGGTCTCTGGCTGGTCTTGCCTCCCCACTTGGTTCTGGATAGGCTCTCTCTTCAAAAGACATTAACAGGGATGGGGAGCTGGGGTCCCTCTTCAGAGCCCAGCTAGACAGCTGTCGGGACCAATAACCCATGCAGTGACCCAAACTGAGCAAGTGTAGAGAAGTGGCTTTCTGTCCCCTTGCAGCCAGCCTTCCTCCAGGACCTTCTCTCCATCTCCCTACCAGGTCTACACGTCTGGCCCCCAATGAGCCCGGACTGGAGATTCCTCCAGAATTCATACCCACATCCCGGATGGCAGCACAGAGAGATGCAGGGCCAGGGCTGCAGGCAGACCTCAACCCATGGGCCTGAATGGGGAGAGAACTTACTCCCATACTCGAGGCCCGCCCCCCCAGCCCTACAAGCTTCTCTCACCTCACTTTCCTGGGGCTGGTCAGAAGCCCCAGCACTGTGCTGATGCTCTTGACAAGAGAGCATTCTGGGGAAGTGCTGGGATGCCAGACCTTGCCTGCTGGGTTGGTTGCTCTAGAAGAGATGGACTTTGTGCAGACCAAGGGCATCAGGTGACAGGTGCATGGGAAGGGGACTGTGGGAAAAAGGACAGCTCAGGGAGAAGTGGCCTGGGAAGGTCCTGTTTGTGTCTGACCCATCTCACCGGCTCAGCATCCCAGCTTCTCTCCAGGGAAAGGGAAGAGCCCAGCAGCCTCAGGAAGCCTTCCCAGGCTCCCATGGAGCTTCTGACAGCCACATGACCCCGTGGCTGCCCCACTCGCATTATGGACTGCACACTCATGCTTGCCACATCATGAATCCCAGTGGGGGCTTCAGGCATGATGGGTGCAGAAGAGGGGGTGCCAGGCCCCGTGAATTATGGGTCTTCCCCCAATGGATGTCTCATGGATTCTGACCCCCACACGCATAACTGGCTGGTCCCATAAAACCATGGAATGGGCCCAGCTGCCCCTGGCCTCATACTCTGCTGAGGTTGGAGAAAAACAGAATAATAAACACAGATGCAGGTGGCCACCCAGGCTCCCTTGCCTGCTTCCCTGGTGTGGGTCTGCTTTTCTCAGCTGTTCTGAAGCTCTCCTGGGGCCCCTCCAAACCATGTCCTGGGCAGCCTTCTTGCTCCTTGGGCTTTTTCAACAGCCCCAGAGTTCAACTGAGTGAGTATTCCCTGCCCAGGTCTTCTTTCTGGTACTGTTGGGGAAATGGGGAGCAGGCTAGCAGGCCTGAGGACCCTAGACACAGACTTAGCCCCAAGGGATCTGGCTGGGAGCACAGTCTGGCCACTAAGGACTCCATCTCCCAGCTGTCTATCCAGGACCAAGGTAGGGATTTCCTCTCCCCAAGGTGGGAGTCGTTGGGAACCAGAATAGAACAACCTAAATACTAGCAAATGTACATGGGCTCAGAAGTAAGATCCTTCCTGACCAGAGGCTGCAGGGCCTCACCAGAGCTAGGCAGGGTAGCTTTCGGCTCCCAAGGTTGTTATCTGGGCAATGCCCAACCCCTCAGCTGTCTTTCCAGGCCTAGGTACCTTCCAGGTCTCTGGTCTCAGAGTTTGGGAGGAGGGGGTGGTAAAGATACAAGATTCCTGGGCTCATTTACTCCCTTCTTAGATGAATCCCTGTCATCCTAAGACATGTCCTCTAGACTGAAAGGTCTAGCTGGCTGACACTGGGAGCCCAGTGTCCAGCCCCAGGCCTCAGGCTTTCTTCTCTCCTGGCAATACCTTTTAGCTCTGGCCTCTGGAAACCCTGTCCTTCCCCAACTCGTGTGCCCATGCCCTGCAGGCCTCTGGACAAATACACTTGTCAAGGTAGAATGGCTGGTCCCACCATGTCCTTCTATTGCGTTCTTGGCAAATGCATGGGACAAATGACAGGGGTCGCCTTTTGATCATCCTGACTGATTCTCAGTGCTTACCTGAACTTCATCAGTTCCCACTTCCAACCTGTGTTGCCTGCCTGCCCACACCCTGCTCTTTCTAAGCTCTGAGCAGCTCCCACTGCCCAGGGCCCTCCCAGGCTGAGCACCTATAGAACTCTATACTGGATTCAGGTGGTGACTGGACGGTAGTTACATTCTGGTTCGTGAGATGGTTCAGGTGCCATGACTTATATGCACAAGATGTGCTATCTGTCCTCAAAGATCTCTCAACTGTGCTCAAGCCATCATTTGAGTCAACACTGCCCACTCCCTGGTCCATAGCAGGTCAAGCTAATCAATTATGATGTTTGCTATGGACTGAATTGTGTCTTCCCAAAATTCATATGTTAAAGCCCAAACCCCTTCCACCAAACTGTATTTGGAGATAGGACCTTTAAGGAGGTGATTGAGGTCACAAGAGTAGGGCCCTAATCTGATAAAACTTGTGTTCTTGTAAGAAGAGATTCCAGAGCTCTCAAGCTTTCTCCACCATGTGAGAACACAGTGAGAAGGTGGCTTTCTACAAGCCAGGAAGAGAGTCCTCACTGGGAACCAAGCCAGCTGGCACCTTGATCTGGTACTTCTAGCTTCCAGAACAATGAGAAAAATAAATTTCTGTTGTTTCAGCCACGCAGCCTATCGTGTTTTGTTACGGCGGCCCAGGCTAATCCAGTGTTCTTTCCTATATCTCAGTTTGGGTTCCCCTAGAAGCAGAACCCAAAACAAGTTTCCTGCTGGAGAACTCAGGGAGGTGGTGTAGAACATAACGTCAGAGCTTTTTCACCTGAGCGGGGAGGGAGCTGGAGTATTTATACACCACCTTCCATCAGTGAGTGGTTAATGGCTTCTGGATGGAGTGGGAGGGAAGCACTATCTTCCTGGCACTTGCAGTCAACCCATGCGTGGTGAAATAGGTCCCAGGAGCTAGAGGAAATTCTCAGACAAAGAAATGCGGATACTGGCAGATGGAGTCAGGTATACACTGAAGAGATAAAGATGAGATACAAGTGAGGCACAACCTTGGAGGTGGTCTCTGCCAATCAGCCTGTTTTGGGATTCTTTGTACTTGGTAAGTTTAGAGTGAGCATGAACTTTCCTTTATCTGCAGGTTTCACCTCTCCTGAGACCAGGTGACAGAAACTCTGCCCAGGCTGTTTCTAGTTGAGGTATCAAGATGCCAGGCAACAAAGGGGCCCTTCTCAGTATCAACCAATCCCTAGGTCTTTTTTCCACAGGGCCAGTGGGGGTGGCGATAGGCTGGGGGTCAGACACTTGAGCACTCGTTCTTCAGAGACAGAACATCTGGAAATCTGCTTTCTTCCACATATTTCCCAATAGAAACAAGCTACTGTGTTCCGCATTCACTCAGGTAGCCTCTGAAGCTGTATTTGATGAGACCTACTGTAGACTGGCCTCAATGATTCAAGGGAAGCCAGGCAGCAGCTTAGACCAGCCCTACTGCTAACAATTCTGCAAAACATCCTTCTTACCCCTGCCCAAATTGGTGGAGCCTTTAGCTTCTTTAGAAAAAAAAAAAAAAAACTCCCAGAAAAAATAGGAACTGCTGTGCAGTGGTGAAAGGATGGTCTTTTCAATAAATGACATTGGGTCAATTGGATATTCATATGAAGAAGTCAAATTTGACCTCTACTTCACATCATGCACCAAGCGGATCATGGATCTAAATGTGAAGGCTCAAATAATAAGACTTCACTTCATGCCCTTGAAGACAGACTAAAAACCTTCTACCAGAGTAACCTCCCAGGTCAATTTCCCCACAACTTAGTCAATTTTAGAATGAAGCAATCATCAAACATGCTTGAGGTGCTTCAAAAGGACCCCACAATCTCTTTTCTCTCCCCTAGGATAACTTCTTCAAAGAGTAAAAAGTTCACCGATCACAGTATCTTTTTCCCCTAGAAGAGACAGATTCTTCATAGGTCATGATTCTCTAAAGCTCCTAGCTCCTGAGCTTAGAGTGGCCCCCATTCCCCTCCCCAACCATACCTTTGCATTTATACCCTAGAGCTTCCCTCTGCTACCACCTCAGTGGCAGAAACAACATCCACTGGATAATGGACGAGAATGAGCCTGCCGCCTTGAAGCCACCAGCTTGAATTCTGGTGTTGGCAGGAAGCTCCCCCCTCCCCCAACATGAGAGTCCTCATGGGTGTGAGACACTGACCACTCCTGTGATCTCAGATCCTCCTATCACTTCTTGCACACTCCCCTTCTCTTCACTCTCATTATGGGATTTTTGATGACTAAAACTTCTTCATTGAACATAGTCTAAGTTATCAATCTTTTCTTTGTGGTTAGTACTCTGTTTATCTTTTTAAGAAATCTTTGCCTGTACCAAAATCAAGGAGACATTTGATTTTTGTGTATAGTATAAACTAGGGATCAAGTTTAATTTTTTTTTTTTAATGGATAACCATTTGGTTCAGCACCATTTATTGAAATGACCTTCTTTTCCTCACTGCACTGGAGTAGCACCTTTATCATAAATCAAGTGTCCATATATGTATGGGTCTCTTCTGGATACCACCTCAGTACTTCACCCTGCTGTGCCACCTTCTGCTACCTTCTTGGAGTGGGGAGAGTAATGCACAACAAGGACACAAATTAATCTCTCAGTCATTCTACCTCAATTCACCTATCTCTCCCCAGCTGGACCCATAGCTCTGGGTCCCCCTAATGGAGTTCCAGAAGAGCACGCAGGGGCTGTCCGTCCACCCTGCTTCCACTCTTTCCCCAAAAGGGAAAGTGTCCAAACTTCCCTGCCTTGCCTTAGCCTTGGTAGGGAGCACAGAGTGGCAGCCCCGAAGAAGATGGCAGCTTCTGGGTTTAGAGCTACAGAGACTGCCAAGGAGAACGGGTAGGAGAGCTCTGAGTGTACAGACTCCCCACTGGAGACGGAATGGAAGAGACTCCATGGCTCTAAAGATGTAGAAGAGGCTTTCCAGCAGGGCAGTAACAGAAACAAGACCATTTTTGCACATTTCCTTGTGGACATTTTATTCCTTGAGAGAGAAAGAGCCAAGTGTTGTAAAGGGGAAAGAAAAACACTATCGAGTAGCAGGTCTGCTGCTCCTTAGGGCCTGTGTCCTGGCATTTTGGTTCTCCAGAGTCTTTTCTTCCCTGTCGCCTGCCAGCCTGAGAATCAAAGCTGCCTGTGACACACCCTTGGCTGTGCAGTGGGCCCCTCGGGGTAGGCTGCCAGGGTTCCCAGGCTGAGCTGGGAGAAGCTTCTGAGCTGCAGGGACAGAGCAAGTGGGGATGCCTCCCATGGCAGGGTTGTAAAGAGATGTCTCTCTGGCACTGTGGCTAAGGGCCACTCCAGAGCCAGGCAGCCATCCCATGAGTCCAATTTCTGATGGCCTGCCTCAGGATGGAGTGCCAGCAGGAGAAGCCCTCCAGCCCGAGTCCCTGCCCCTGTTGCCTCTCTTGGAGTTCCACCCACCGAGGAGCCTGGCTCCCTTCCGCATAGTCCCCCACGCCCCCAGAGCCTGAGTCAACCTTCAGGTGGGTGGGGGAGGGTCTGACCACATTCAGGCTGGCACCAAGTCAAGCCCAACAAGCTTTGGCTTCTGTGGTAAAAGCTGGTTTGTCTGGGCTGCTGCTCAGGCCCTTCTTGGAGCTGGGCCCGGAGGGCTGCCTTGCCAAGACAAATTGTGGCTGCAGGGTGGAATGCGGTGGAGCGGCTGCTGAGCAGACCCAAACCTGGCAGGCCTGTCCATGGTGACCCTGCTGCGGGTTCCAGAGCATGGGGCTTTCTGGGGATCAGCCCAGGCCAAGGGCAGGTACCAAGGAACCCCCGGGCATCTCTCTGCTTTTCATTGCATGAGGTGGAGACATTTCTTCTTTTGGTCTCACCTGAAAACCTAAAGCCCATAATCAAACCTCAAAATTGACAGAATTTCTCCAAACCCACTTCCTCTGGGGAGTGGTTCAGGGGTAGGGAGAGGGTTTACAGGGAGGCATGTGTTTCTGCGTGTGTGCACATGTGGAGCGGGGTCTGCCAGAGCAGGAAGAAGAGCTCCAGCAAGGCCTCTTCCTGCCTCGACAGCCCAGTGTGAGGGGGCTCCATTGCCATTAAATCACCCACCTATTCAGCACTTGCCATAAGCCATTCTCTTAGGTGAGATTCCCTGGAGGTGGTCCTGAGTGGGGATTTGAGTGCACGTGAAAGTGCTCTCTGGGGGGAAAAATAAAAAAGGGTGAGAGAGGCAGGACAAGGCAGGGGAAAGCACTAAGCAAGAATGTGGTCTTAGCAGGAGTCTACATGATCCCTAAGGAGCTCTGGAAAGTGAAGGGCACCACAGTCAAACCTTTGTGGCAAGGAGACAGCCCTATAGTACCCCTGTGCCAGTCATTGGCTGTAGGCTACCAAAACCGGCTGGAGCATGTAACCCCTGGGTTAAGCAGCTCCCATTTGGCCAAGAGCAGTACTTGGGGGAAAGGGGTGCTGTGAGCTGTTAGCAGCCAACTCTCCCCACAGTTAGAGGATGGATGCACTAACTAGTAAGGAGGGTCTGGGTGGAACATTAAGGGCCTCCACTATATTCATTGACGTAATACCCCCAAGAACAGAATCCTTCGACTATGACACCACAATTTCTTGAGTGGCAAAGACTCCCCTTCCATTTCAACTGGAGCTCACGGGGAGTTTCCTGGGCCATAGACAGACAAAGGTCAAGAATCTACCCAGGGAGGTCAGATGAGGCTGGGCAGAGATCTGCAGAAGAGGTGGACACATATAGCCAGTGGGACAGTTGACTCAATAGTGGTTACTCACTGGTAGGGCAATGGTGGTCTCTACACTAGCTCTGCTAACCTGGGGCTCCCCCGGCCGTTGCCCAGATGTCTGTGAAAGCTGACCCACCTTCCTGTGCTTGTCTTTTCCTCCCTCCCCAATCCTGCTGCCCAAGCTGAATTCTGCTTCCCATCTCCTCTATCTCCCAAAAGCGACCCTCAGCTGGTCCCTAAGGTAAAGGGAAAGGATGGTAGTCTTGCTATCCCTCTAATCTCTTTCCAAGATATTATCTTGGCATCAATTTCTGCTTCCCTCAGGCCTTCCCTTCTGATACTTAAGAGCCAATTTCCAAAGCAAAACAAAAAATACTGAGCCTGCTCTGGTTCTCCTTCTAAATTGCTGGGACAGAGATCTTAATTCTCCTTCCAGCAATGTGATACTACTGACAGATTAGGGGGAAGAGCACAGAAATGAGAAAAGAGAGGAGGGAAGTTCAAGGGGAGGTGACACAGTATCCAGCGGGGAAAAGATAGCAGTGGGCTGGGCGGAGGGGGGTGATGAGCCAGGGAAGAGGGAGCTCAACAGGAAGTTAATGGGAGGGAGGATTAGGAAAAAATAAAAGATATGTGAAAACCATCTTTAAGCGCTGGAAAACCAATAAAACAAACAAAAGAGCAATAGAGACTTTCACATCTGAGAAGATGCAGTAGATAAATATTTCCCTATTCCTTCACTAAGTATAGCTTAAAATCCTTGACATTACATAGAAAAAAAAATGTAAAAAGGAGGAGAAAAGGAGGCAGATTATCTGGGGATATTAGTACCTGAGCAAAGGTACCACATGGAGTTCCCTGGGTTTTCTATTTGCCTCATAGTCCTCAAATTTGGAACTGAAGAAACTGGCAACCTAGAAATGCCAATAGAGTGCAAACAACAATAACAGAAGGTCTCCCCCAAAACATGCTCTTTCTAGCCAAGGGACCAAGGAAGGAAAAATCTTTTAGACGAAATGTTTCTACCCCAACCAAAGCCCAAAAATAAACACCCAAGGGAGCAAAAGCCCAGCAGGGAACCTAAATTTCTGCCCTCCCAGGCTTCAGTGAGGTACCCCAACACCCCTGCCATAATGATGTCAGAGAATACCAAGTAGAGAGCAGGGATTTTCATCCCCACCAGCTGTAAACCCACTTCACCCACGTGAAAACCACGTGAGGAACCTGGATTTCCACCCCACTTATCAGTGACAAGGTGTTTCTCACACTCCCTCCTGGGATAGTGTCACAGGAAGCCTAATAGACAGTCAGGACTTTCACCGTGACCCAGAGGTGAAAGGTTACCCTACACTGTGTTGTCAGTGGAGGTGGCACGTAGAGCCAGACCTTCTACCTCTCCCTGTCAGTAAAAAAGACCCCCCTGTGCACACTCTATCCCCAGACCCACCAAACAACCAAATTTCAAAGACGTTTTGGCATGGACCAAATATTTTTGTGGATATTTTAGATAATATCAAATGTCCCGCAAAGAAAAGGACATTTGTAATTTTAAAGTTCTAAGGAGCTTGAGGAGTTGCGTCACTATTAAACTAGGTGTGGTCTCCCAGTTCTTCCTGCACACAGATTTTGATAAGTGACAATTTGACATTAAGTTATGAGCCCATGGCCTTTATTTCCTCCACACGGCTTTCACAAAATTGGGGGCATTTAGTCTGAGACTGATCTATCACTGCCTGAAACCACCTTGTCTTCCTCTCCATGGATATCAAACAACTTTCATCTCAAACATATGCTAGTATCTATGGTATCTCTGTACAAATTAGAAAATGATGTCCCTTCCTCAAGTCAAAGACAAGTGTTATATTATTTATTTCTTAACAATAATAATTAGAACAAACCTACAGGAGGACCTGGTTCCTCCCAAAGCTGAGAGCCTTTTGTGACACCTGACATACGGGCTGGGTGTGGTATTCCTAGATAAGGAATGTGTTGTCTCCAGAATCCAAAGAGGCAAGATGCAGCAATTACTCTCTTACTTTGGAGGCGATATCCTGAAATGCCTTTGATTAATGGATCCCATAAAACTTTATTGAAGTGACAGTTTCCTGAATCTTTTTAGAATTCATTTCCCACCATCTGGAGTGCATGTGCCTAGCCATGTCATGTCCATCCTGTGCAATGTGCATGATGCCAGCAATGTCAAGGACCATTGCAGTGTTCTGCATGACGTGCAGATGGTCCAGACATCTTCAAAACACATTATGATAGAGACTGGGCAAGTTAACATAGCCCTAGGGCAAAACTCTAAGTGACTATTTCTGTCCATTCTACATCAACGAGAACTGTTTTGGATCCGCTTTTCTAAATTGAGATGGAATTCTAATGTGGAATTCACCATATCAACAAATTAAAAAAAGAAAAAAATATGCCTTTTCCAGTTTGGCAATGCAAGCCATTCATGCTGGGCCCAGGACGTTGCCTTCCCAGTAACGGCGGATCTCATCAGACCTGTCATTGTAGTTAGTCCAATAGCTTCCCCCCAGCTTAGCCAGCGCTCCTTTGTCTTCTGAGTTAACCTGTGTGAAGGCAATGGTGGTGCAGGTCTCCTTGTGGACTAGATACCCCAACTCGGCCTTCTCCTTGATAATGCAGTAAGGAACCCTCATCTAGGGCACAGGGCAGGCAGGAAGACAACCAGCTTGATGGGCTCCATGTCATGTGCAGTCACTACCAACTGAGCCTTCTTGTTCTCCACCAAAGCGATGACAATATTAACCCCTGCTCGAAGGACAGGTAGCCTCTTGGTGGGGACATCCCTTTTTCTGGCAACTTTTTTCTCAGTCCAAGCTAACAGTCTTTGCTTCTTCTCTTGCACTGTCTCTAGTCTGTAGCCATGGGCCAGTTTAAGCAATTGAACAGCTGCTTGATGGTCCAAGGCCTGGGTCAACTTGTTATGCAGGCACTTATAGAGAAGAGCCCTTTGCCGCTGAAACCAAATTAGCAGAGCCATTTGACAAAGTGGGTGAGGTCCCTTTTGAGCTGGATGTCCTGTCCAATGCCAAAATGTTTAGGCCTTTTCTCAAATAGGGGATTTACCACCTTCGTGGCCTCCTGCTTCTTCATGACAGCAGGGACTGGGACCACCTTCTTTCCCATAGCCTTCTTTCTTTTTGGCATCTTGGGCAACGGGTGGAGAAAGGAAAGGAAATTGTGGGAAATGTGTATGAGACCTCAAAGATGGGAGAATTGGTACCTTCCCTGCCATTGTTTCCTAATTCCCATTTAATATAGTGCTGGAAGTTCTAGCAAGTACAATAAGGCAAAATACCTACATATGTACATACGTACATACATACATACATACATACATACATACATACATACAGGGCTTAATATTGTAAAGAAATAAATAAAACTATCCCTATTCACAGATACATGATCATCTATGCAGAAAATTCTAAGGAATCTATTTTTGAAGAAGCTCCTGGATCTAATAAGCAAGTTAAGCAAGGTGACAAGATTTAAGTTCAATATACAAAAATCAATTACATTTCAATATATGAGCCATGAGCAACCAGAAAATGAAATTTTTGAAAATAGAACTTACATTAGTTTGCTAGATGGCTAGACTAGATGGCTAAAACAACAGAATTTATTTTCCCACACTTCTCACTATAAAATCCAAGATCAAGATGTTTGAAGATTTGGTTTCTCCTGACAGCATCTATCTTTGGCTTACTGATGGCCACCTTTTCACTGTGTCCTGACGCAGCCTCTTCTCTGTGCATGCTTACCCCTGGTATCTCTGCCTCTTCTTTATAGGGCACCAGACGTATTGGATTAGGGCCCATCCATCTGACCTCATTTAACCTTAATTACTTCTTTAAAGGCTCTTTCTCCAAAGAGGGAATATAGTCAATAATATTGTAATAACTATGTATAGTGTCAAGGGGGTACTAGACTGATCTGGGAATCATTTCATAAGTTATAGAAATATCTGACCATTATGGTGAACACCTGAAACTAATATGGTATTGAATGTCAACTGTAATTAAAAATTTTTAAAAATTTTTAAGTCTGTATCTCCAAATACAGTCACATTCTGAGGTTCTGGTGGTTAGGATTTCAACATATGGATTTGGGGAAAACACAATTTAGTTCATTATCATTTACAATAGCTCAAAAAATGAAATACTTAAGATCTAAATCTAAAAATAAATGTAGGATCTGTATTCAATGAAAGGAAACATAATAAAAGGAAAAACATACCATGTTCATAGATTGAAACACATAGTACATTTAAGATGTCATTTCTCCCCCAAAGTGATCTGTAAATATAATGCAATTCTTATCCAAATCCCAGCAGGATTCTTTGTGCATATAGATAAGCTAAATCTAAAATGTACCCATAATTCTCTATTCCCCTCCCCACCAGTCCCTGATTACCTCTGTTCTACTTTCTGTTTCTGTGAATTTACCTATTCTCACATAAATGTAGTCATATAATATTTGTCCTTTTGTGTCTGACCTATTTTACTTAGCAGAATAATTTTTGCTAATAAGTTTTGTCCTTATTAGAGCTTGTATCAGAATTTCATCCCTTTTCATGGCTAAGTAATATTCTATTGTATGTGTATACTACATTATGTTTATTTACTTAGTTCTTGGTAGACATTTAGACATTTGGGTTGTATTTACCTTTTGGTTATTGTGAACAATGTTACTATGAGATTGGTATACAAGTATCTGGGTTTCTGCTTAAATTTTTGGAGGTATATATCTAGAAATGCAATTGCTAGGTCATTTGCTAATTCTATGTCTGACTTTTGGAGGAACTAGTAAACTCTTTTCCACAGCAACTGGAATATTTTACATTCTCATTAGCAATTACTCAAGAGTTCCAATTTTTCCACATTATTGCCAACTCTCATTATTTTTCATTTTAACCTAATGGGTCTGAAATGCTATCTCATTGTGGTTTTGATTTGCGTTTTCTTAGTGACTAATGATGTTGAGCATCTTTTCATGTATTTACTGGCCATTTGTTTATCTTCTTTGAATAAATGCGATCAGGTCTTTTGCCCATTTTTGAATTGGTTTGTTTTTTTTATTGTTGAATTTAAAAAGTTTTTAATATATTTTTAAATATTTCTTTAAATATTTTCCCCCATTCTGTGTATTGCCTTTTCACTGTCTTGTGGTGTTCTCTGATGTACAAGTCTTTAATTTTGGCAGAACTTTCCAGAACACTGGGTGAGAAGCAGAGGAGCAGCAGCTGCCCCAGCTATTTCCAGCAACATGCTCCTCCTCACTTTCCCACACCTGCCTCTGCCCACTCACTGGCTGTCAAAAATGGTAAAAGAAACCACTTACTATGATGTTTTGAAGGTCAAAGCCAATGCCACCCAGGAAGAATTAAAAAAGGTTTACAGAAAATTGGCCTTGAAGTACCACCCTGATAAGAATCCAAATGAAGGAGAGAAGTTTAAACAGATTTCTCAAGCTTATAAAGTGCTCTCTGATGCAAAGAAAAGGGAATTTTGTGACAAAGGGAAACAGGCAAATAAAGAAGATGGAGCGGATGGAGGTGGTTTGGTTTTGGCTTCCCATGAACATCTTTGATACATTTTTTGGAAGAGGAATAGGATGCACAGAGAAAGGAGAGGTAAAATGTTGTTCATCAATTCTCAGTAACTTTAGAAGATTTATAAAATGGTGCAAACTAGTTCTGCAAAAGAATGTGATTTGTGACAAATGTGAAGGCTGAGGTGGTGAGAAAGAAGCAGTAGAGTGCCGTCCCAATTGCAAATAAGAACTCATCAGATAGGACATAAAATGGTTCAGCCAACTCAGTCCGTGTGCATGGAGTGCCAGGGCCATGGGAGATGGATCAGTCTCAAAGACAGATGTAAAAGATGTGAAGGAAGGAAGATAGTTCAAAAGAAAAAGATTCTAGAATTTCACATTGACAAAAGAAAGATGGCCAGAAGATTACATTCCCTGGTGAAGGAGACCAAGAACCAGGACTGAAGCCCAGAGATATCATCATTGTTTTAGATCAGAAGGACCATGTTGGTGTTACTCAATGAGGAGAAGACCTTTTCATGTGTATGGACATGTATTAAAGTATTGTGTGGCTTCCGAAAGCCAATATGTCTTCCTGACAACCAAACTATCATCATCACCTCCCATACAGGTCAGATTGTCAAGTATAGGAATATCAAGTGTGTGTCAAATGAAGTCATGCCAATTTATCATAGACTAATCATCAAATTTAGGTAAACTTCCCTCAGAGTGGCTTTCTCTCTCTTGATAAACTCTCCACTTAAAAAACTCCTACTTGATGGGAAGGAAGTAGAAGAGATTGATGAAATGAACCAGGTAAGAGTGGTGGGCTTTGATCCAAATCAAGAAAGACAGCACCATTACAATGAAGAAGCATATGAAAATGATGAGCATCGTGCTAGGGGTGATGTTCAATGTCAGACCTCTTAATAGACCAGTGAATAACACTTACCACTGGCTGTATATGCTATAGTGAATGAGCAAAGGGCTATAATTATAACTTGCTCACTACTTGCTATTGTTTTTGTTTTGATATTCAACTATAGCAGTGTTTTAAAAGTTAAATGAAGAATAAACTCAAATATAAAAACTCTGATTTTTCCCTTAATATATGAGAACTTCAATGTGCAAGATAACTTTAATACCTATAAAAACTACTTTAAAAACTTCCCCTAAAAAAATAATTTAAAAAAATTTTTTAATTAAAAAATATTTTCTTCTAGCATTTGTTAGGCCATACTTTGTAATTTATTTCATCTTTGTGCATAGAATAGCTTAGGCTGAAATGCTAAGTATATGCATTGACTTCAGTGTATGACTCTTAATTGTTCAGCTATGAAGTTAAAACTCTGTATCCAACTGGTAGTCACAGAACTTAATTTGTAGAGAAGTGTTAGTCTGTATAGTTGTATTAAGTAGGATTCATTGTGATGCCTCTACATTTAATCTAGTGCTTCAACTGATACTTAAAGATAACATGCTATATAATTTAGCCTGTGGTATCAGTGATAGAAATGATACCTTTCTAAAGAAGGAGTTTGTCATAATAAGCAGTTTTTTGATGGCTTGTACTTATAGAACTGCATTCCCTTCCACCATGCCATCATTTTTTAAAATGTATATAACTATATCTGTCCTTGGTTACATTTTTTTTTCCTTCTCTTTGAATCGTGATAAACCTGAGAGTAATGAATTCCAGATCAGGCTAACGTAGGGTGATGAGAACTTTACATGGAGGAGTAATGTACATGTATGAAATAGGAAGGTTTTTTTTAAGTATGTTGCAGTCTTACTTTAAACCATTTAACTTATGATCCAAAGTAACTGTAATTCAATGCTGGTAGTATAGCAATTATGATAAATAGCTTTAACTGTATGTTTAAAAGTCATGATCGCAAGCTTAAATTTGCATATTAGAATTTAAGCAATTCTTGAAATGTATGAATGTCTCCTTAATACACTGATTACAAAGCAAAGAAAAAAAGGTTTCAATTTTGATTACGTCTAATTTATCATTTCTTTTGTTGCCTGTGCTTTTGGTTTCATATCCAAGAAATTATCAAACAAGTCCAATGTCATGAAGATTTTCTCATTTTCTTCTAGGAATTTGATAGTTTTAGCTCTTAAGTTTAGATTTTTGATCCATTTTTGAGCTAAATTTTGGATAAGAGTCCAATTTCATTCTTCTGCATTTGCAGACTAGCCAATTTTAAGGTGTCATAAAGCTACAATAGTCAAAACAGTGTGGTATTGGTGAAAGAACAGATATATACGAATGCAACAGACTACAAATTCTAGAAATAGACCCACACAACTATGGTGAATAGGTTTTTAACAAAGGTATAAAGGCATGTTCTTCCAATGGAGAAAGAATGGTCTTTTTAACAAAAGATGCTGGAAAAACTGAACCTTTATATGCAAAAATAATAAACCTTGACTTACATCTCATATACATAAAAACTAACTCAAAAGGGATTACAAGTCTAAATGTAATATGTAAAACTATAAAACTCTCAGAAGAAAACATAGGGGAAAATCCATGATTTTTGGTTAATCAAAGAGTTCTCAGATAGAACACAAAAAGTACCATCTATAAAGAAAAAAATAATAAATTCAACTTTATCAAAATTTAAAACTTCGGCTCTGCAAACACTATTAAGAGAATAAAAAGATGAGTCATAGATTGCGGGGAAATATTTGTAAATCACATATGGAACAAAGGACTTGAATCCAACCTCAAAACTCAAAAATAAAAAAACAAACTACCCAGTTTTTTAAATGAACAAAATAACTTTTTTTTTCTTTGTCCCTTGTACCTGATATGCCACTTCTCTCTTTCTGTTTTAAGGTCCTTTCATTGTCTTTGTCTTTTGACAGTTTGATTTGATGTCTCGATGTGGACCTCTCTTGAGTTTATCTTGCTGAGAGTTCATTGAGTTAAAGAGACAATATAGAAACAAACAAGTGATTGTTGCTTGCCTAGAATTGGGATGGGAGAAGAGTCTGAATACAAAAGAACAACACAAGGGAATTCTTTATGTCTGTGTCTGTGGTGGAATAATCTATACATGTGACTTATTGAAGTGTATATCAAAAAAATAAATGTTATCATATGCAAATTTTTAATAAATAAAAGTGGATACTTTTTAAGAACATAAAACGTTCACACAAAGTTCAGTATATATTTTTGAGTGAACACAAAAGTGTACTCTCACCAGGTAAAGGAAAAGAATGTTGCTAGCATTCCAGAAGCCCCTCGTTTCCTTCTCCCTCATTATCGCCCATTGCTCCCCCTGAATCAATCACTATCCTGATTTTTTTCATAATCACATCCTTGCTTTTATTATTTTATTATTCATATGCCTATAAACAATATAAATCAATTTTCCTTCTGTTATGATTATTTCATTCAAAATTGTTTTTGCGAGAGTCGTCTATGGTGTATATGGATAGTAGTTATTTTCATTCTTGTATACAATTCTATTACATAAATGGACCATATTTTATTCTACATTTTACTCTTTTTTCATCCTCAAACTTCACCCGTGCCCAGGTCATGCTATTGAGAATGGGGTCGCCGTTTACTTAAACTGATTCATTAGTGCAGAAAGTAACAAACTTTGGCATATCACTGCTCATACTATATCCTCCCAACCTAAAAAAGTAAATAAACATCACACAAAATATTAACTTACCCCAAATAAAGTCAATATCAACTTAAGAATCCTACTGTAATAATATCCTAACTACAATACTCTTCCGACCTATTTACAGAATATCTTCATTCTGAGAACTCTGGGAGCATTACATTGTTGCATTAGATTCCTCCTCTTGAGGTAATTCAAAGACTTGAAACAGCAAATTTACAAATTTTTACATACTACCACATCAAAGGCCTATAAACAAAACCCTCACCCTCTGATTCACTGATCAGCTCATACAAACTATTCTTCCCTCAGATGACACAAACTCATTTAAAACTGTAAATACATGTTAAGCTATAAAAAAAAATTAAATACAAGTAAAAAAAAATAAGGTATCTGTAAGTGGCATCACACTAACATTCTACATTTTGCTAAAAACAACAACAAAATAAATTTACTTGGTTTACCAAAGCTAAAGACATTTTATAAAGTACTCAAGAAATAACAGCTTATAAAAATAGGGGGAAATTTTTAGGTGAGAGCTTGAAACTAAAATCATCTCATTCTCTGCAGAGTTCTTCTAAAATGTTATGTACCCAAAAAGTGATGTTTGGGGAAAAAAGAAAAAAAGAAAAAAATCCTGTGTTTAAGTTGATTCATAAAGCAGCTCTCTTTCAGGAGGCTCTTACTCAGATCTGCTTCATAGGCGCAGGGATATCAGCAACCGCTTGTGAGTGGTAGGCCAAGGAGCCTTGAGGGACGTCGGCCGGCTTTTTGTACTGCGCACTGACGTCCTCCAGCACCTGTCGCCAATGCCGCAGCTTTGTCAAGTGCTTCTGTACCAGAGCATCTTTCCGCTGTAATTCATTCCTTAGCACCAAGATATTCTCTTTGATTACTTGCTCTAGTTTCTGGACAGATAATTCCAATATTTTTTGTAGGAAAAAATATTGTCTCGCAATATCCAGAAATTTCTGGATACACTTATCAACACCACTTCGAATTTCTTCCTAATCCGTGCCATTGACATAGTCCTGACTCACCAGAGAAGCAAAGCAAGTCTCAAAAGATGACTCTCACTCATCATCCAAGGTACTCGGAGAAGACCTCGGAGTGTCAGGAGTGGCCTGAAGAACTGAACACCTGCCCAGGAGTTCTGGAGGGGCTAGTGCGGGTCTTGGTGGCGGCCCAGAGAACCTGCCAGCGGAGCTGCCATTTCTGAAAGGCTCTACATTTTACTCTTGATGGCCATTTGGGTTGATTCCAATTTGGGACTATGACAAATAAGGCTTCTATAAGCATCCATGTACATGCATCTTTTTGCACATGTGTTAAGAGTTTCTCTATAGTATACATTGTACACCCAGGACATCTGTGTCTTCAATTTCCTAGATTATGCTGATGTGTTCCTCTTGTCATATATGTCAAGTGGAATGCAAAGGCAAACATCTCTAATGACACATGGTATAGACACAATTACTTGAAATTTATTGAAGGGAACTTTCAGGCAAAGAGTAGGGAGAATCACCTGGAAGTCCCTTTATCCAAAGGTGGGTTGCTAGGCCAGGCAGGGCAGATCTCACTGTCAAAAGAGCTCAAGGACAAGGGCCCCATTTTCATTCCACTTTACATATTTATGAGGAAAGTAGGGGAGATCTGGGAGCCCCGTGCCAACTATTTCATGGAAGAAGCCTTTTGGCCAGGCAAATGTCTTGCTAGAAGCTGGGGGAAATCTAGAGCTTGGACATCAGCTAGGGGATTTCACATGCCATTTCACTCTTGCTGAACTAGCTGATTCTAGGCTACCCAAGGGACAAACCTGGGTGTGTTCAGTTGTATTATTATATAATGTTCCTCTCTGTTTCCGGTAATTTTATTTGCCCTGAAGTCAACTTTATCTAATATTAAGATATTCAGTCCTGCTTTCTTTTGATTAATGTTTGCATGATACATCTTTTTTCATTCTTTTACTTTAGAGATGCCTATATTTCTATGTTTGAAGCAAGTTTATTGTAGTATATAGTTGGGTCACGTCTCTTAATCCACTCTGTCAATAAGACATGCACTTATGAGCACCTTTCATTATGTACATTAAACTTCAATGAATAAAAACAAAAAAATTTTTGGAAAAAGTGATACCGAGGGGGAGTTGGAGGTGGAGAGAAAAGGAGCAAGGAGATGGGAGATATGTCACTGAATTCCTTTCCTCATGGTGATCTGAAATTGAAAATATGAGAGGCAGAGATAGAGACGCCTCAAGAAACAAAGACAATGCAGCAGCCCAGCACTAGGCAGAGCTCACGTAACAAAAGGCTGTGTGGGTACCTCTCTGGCATATTTTACCTTACTAGTATTTGTTCCATTCCTGCCCTTGCAAGCTCTCCTCTGAATTGCAGGAGGCTGGAAGCCTGAAAACTACATTTTGTAGGATTCCTTGCAAGCTAGGTTACAGTTAGATTTTGCCAGTATACTTCATAGGTTGGAGATTAGACAGAAGGGAGAAATTATTATCTTCTGGCACTAGTCATGGCACATCACAACAGTGATCACTGGTGACCCCAGGTCATTGTAGGCTCTAGCACCAACATTAGCAAATACAGTCTTATAAACTCCAGACAAATGGTATTCTCAGCTTTCTAAATTCTAGGTAAAACTCTCTTCTTTTTTTCTCAATCAGCTCTTCCAATATGTTTATATCTAATGTCTAGCATCAAATTTCCCTGTTTCCTAATAATTTAATGGGTTGTTTTCCTGGCAAGACGCAGACTGACACATAACTTCCCCTTCAGTCTGAAAGAAACAAATCAAATCCTATCATTTACCAACACTTTCCAAAATGACTGGTGAAGCAAATTCAAATACTCAGGTGTCACATCTTTGGTTCTCTCGTTAAAGCTGTCCCTGTCCACACCCCTGCACTTAGCCCACCTCCCATGTGAAGTCCTAGAACCATCCCCTCTATTGCATCCCTGACCATTTGAGTCCCTCTTGATCTGCAGTAATGTATCTCACATGCATGCATCTCCCCTCTCTGTGCTCCCACAGCAGCCAGCCTCCACCTTGGCACACCTCACATTGTACTGAACTGTCCCTCCTTGACTGGGAGCCTCAGGAGATTGGGTGGGCACTGCTTATTCTTGACTCCTTTGCATGCTTAGCATTGAGCAGGTGCTTCCAGAATGTTTAACAGCACTATATGGTGCCTACTTTAGAAGTGATGGGTTAAGGAGATGAGTTGCTCTGCTAAGAGGTTCAAAAAGAACCCCAATGGGGGTCCTCTTTCCACACTATTTCTCCAGAAGACAACTGATAGGACTGTGCAAGTGTGGGCAGAATAGATAGGATTAAAGAGGAGGAGAAGCTGAGGCCTTGCCTGAGGGTGGGGGAATCTGGAACAGAGATCACAGGAAGATTGGCCAAAGTAGCTTTAATGAGCCTGAGCACCTCTTCCCCCACTTTGTCCCTCCCTCCCTACTCTTAGTCCCCCTTAGTTCTGGACAGGTCCAGCCTGCCCAAGGCTCTGGGGCTCTCCAGCTGGGGGTGTTAATCCTTCTGCCCCCTCAGCCGCTCCAGCCGCCTCCGAAGGTCTGGGGGCACCTTGGCCCCAGCTGCTAGCAGCTCTCGCAGTCTCTGTTTGGGAGTCTTGGTGAGGTGGAAATTGCAGGGGACAGGGCCCTCTTCAAAGGTGACCCGGCAGCTCCGCGTCACTGAGTGGTACCCCTCAGCACTGGCGGTCACCATATAGTCCCCTGGAGTCAGCAGGCGCCAGTAATCCCCGCCCCACGCTGAGGAGTGAAAGGCAAAATCAGGACCCAATGATCCTCAGCTCCTGACCCAGCCCTCCCACGCCTCCGCCATCACCATCCCCTCTCCCGCCACACACACACCCGTTGTTACATCATGGTTAATCCCGTCAACAGAAATGACAGCATCAGCAATTCCGAGCTCCGTGTCCTTGTCCCGCACGATTCCTGCAATGCCCATGCGCACCTGAGTGGGGAAAGGTTACGGAAACCCTTACCCTTCTGCCTGAACATGTGACCTTCATTTCATTTTCTGACTCTTTTCCTCTGCAAACGTGGTAGAGGTGTTATGTGTACTATGTTCCTAGATGACAACATTCTGGTAAAGTACCTCCTGTGGATAAATTACATCAGGACCGGGAGAACTATAAATACCTGGTAGAAAGGTGCTTCTTTGAGATTCCCCAAGTTCAGTGACCCTTGTTATGGACTTGTCATTTAGGAACACTTGGAAGCTATCCGTACAAAAGACATGAATGAGTTCCTGTGGTATACGAAGTGTCTGTGCCATGGCACTTCCTGCACTTGCCGAATGTGAGTCATTCCGGAGAACGGCCCTCCTGAGAACAGCTCTGGGACAGCTCTGTGGACCACACCTGACCTGCTGTCGTGTCTACTCCTACTGGCTAACAGTGTCCGACACTGCCCTGCTGGCAAACTGTGCTTCCTGTCCTATGGCCCTCCAAGTCAGTCTGATGACCCATGGCATCTAGTGAGTCAGAAAGCTCAGATGACCCCTGGCGGGAGCTGCGACCTGAATGAAAAACAGGCGGGTCAGGAGTAAGATGGGCAGGTTGGGGGTGGGGATTCAGATCGGACCTGTTCCAGGTAGGTAAGGAGGGCATCTTTGTTGTTCTCCCACTCCTGGGGCAGCTCGTTCTCATGAGGGAACTTGTCACAGGACAGCTCCACAGTGATCTCGAAGCAATTGGTGTGTAGGTAGCTGAAGTCATTCATGCCTAGGGGAACCACAGACACTGGAACCCACAGGGCAGGATGAGAGCCCCAGCACCCCTCCTCCTGGTGCCCTCCTCTGGGAGGCACTCCCCAGTGGTAACTGACACCAGCACTGGCTGTCTTATTAGGGTAGGATTATGGAGACAGGGTTACTCCACCCTTGAGCACATACTCCCAGGGACCGTGTGCCAGTCGGCCCCATTGATGACGTTGCCATACAAGGAGAAGTCCTGGCTGTGACAGGGTCGGCGGTCTGGGTCCTGCATAGCCCGATTAGTGCCAGCATAGACGGTGCTGAGCCAGCGAAACACGGCATCATCCGGAGTGGGCGTGAGTTCGCGGGCAGCCCACGGGGTCCGAGTCATGTCGAATGGGTAGGACACCACGAGCTCACCCCCGTGGAGGTTGGCACTCAGCACAAAGGGGATCCGCTCCATCCAATCGATCACTGCCCGCGTTTCAGGAGCCACCTAGACAAGGGCAGGTCAGGAGAGGCAGGAGACAGAGACAAGGGCCTCCAGGGTGGCCCTCCACCCCTGCCCCCAGAATACTTACAGTGGCATTGGGCAAGATGTAATAAATGGGCAGTGGTAGGTGGTGGTTGGGGACAGTGTTAGGCACCAGCCCATCATCCTCTGCTTCCCACAGTGGTGTGTTGAGGTCAGCAAAATTATGATTAAGGTCAATGCCCTGTTGGTTCCAGCGACCTTCTGCCCAGCCCACCAGCTCCGAACCCTGATGGGAAAGGGGTTTATTTAGACAAGCAGGCTCCAGGCACCAGTAGAGAAGGAGCAGGGTGGCCCTTGTGCCAGGTGGCCTACCCGGCGGAAGGCAATCTCATAGCCATCAGGGTTCATGGAGGGCAGCAGGTGAATGCGCGTCTCTGTGAGCAGCCGGGTCACCCGGGGGTCCCCTCGCAGGAACTCACGGCACAGGTACTGCATCAGGAGCAGGAGCAACTCCCGCCCCAGGGCCTCATTCCCGTGCATGCCAGCCACGTAGCGCACCTCCGGCTCTCCTGGGAGCACACAGAGGCTCGAAGCTGACTCGCACCCAAGGCCCTTCCCTGTGCCTACCTCTCCCACCCCACCTGCCAATACCCAGCTCATGCTCCCCAGGCTGGTCCGACATTTCCATCGCATACAGCTTCAGGCCCTGGTGGCTCTTCCCAATACTGTAGATGCGGGTGATGTTGGGGCACTGCTCGTTCACCTCCTTCATTAGCTGGCGGGAGCGGTGGGTAGAGTGTGGAATGGAAGGATAAGACTCAGGGGTCAGATCCCATGTGGCTGTGGAGGGGCTTATAAAAGCCAGTGATGGTCCACACAGATGGGGGCACCATGGCACAATACAGGAGGGGAAGGCTCAGACAGGGGAAAGTAGAGCAATTTAGGGATCAATGGAAAAGGGTAAGACAGCAAGGATGAAAGAGGGGACATGACAGAAGTCACAGCAGGTTATGCTCTGGTGGAAAGGGGATCTGAGCTAGGCAGTTACTCCCTCCTGGGTCATAGAGGTTATATCTGACCTTCCTCATGGCCTTGTAATTGTGATGCCGGAAGTCCAGAGGATCAGAGGATCCCAGCGCAGGGGCCTCAGGGAATAGGCCATTAGGGTCTGGAGGAGGGTGAGTTCACGGTAATGGGTGAGCTCACAGTGCAAGTTGTACCCTGCCCATCCAGCCCTTGTCTGACTACCCACCTGAGACTGAGCAGGCCAGGATCTCTGCCCGGAGGCACGATGCACCTCCCTGAAGCCAGGTCTGGGGCAGCAGACGAATGAAGCGGGCCACCTGGGGTTCAGGCAGGAGGTTTAGCACTGGTGTCTCTGGGTCCGAATTGGCAGGAAAGACCTGGGAACATTAAGTCCTTTGGTGGGGCTGTTCAAAAGCCAGCAACCTAGTCTAGGACCCAGGGAAGATGCTAAGGCTTCCAAATTCCCCATCAAACCACCCCGGTGGGCTTGGCTGGAGACTAGTACTCAGTGTCAAACACATACCCTGGCCCACAGCCCCTGCGAGAAGGCAGCCCTAGGCAGCCATGCTTTCTGCCTGGGTCATAGTTCATTAGACCAATATGTCCGTGTGACTCAGGAGCAGCCAATCGTAAAGCCAGCCAGAACCCCGCCTGGTGTATAAAGAGGTCCATGATATAGGGAGGTGAGAGGTGATGCAAGGACCAGTGATACCACTGCCAGAAAGGGTGTTACAGTAGGAAGCTGTGGCATGAAGAGGCACCCGCCCAGTGGAAGAAGTATTTGGGGAGAATTTGGGCACATTCCAAAGCAGTCTGGCTCCCAAGGCTGCCTGCTTGGTACCACCAATCCTGACAACAACCCCCTCTCTCCTGAAATGCCCAAGTGGGCATATGTTCCTTGCCCCCAGAAGAGCCCCAACCCAGCCCAGCACCCTACAGTGATCTTGGTGCTCAGCTCCCAGTCTAGAGGGCCCCAGCCACAATGGCACCACGCACCGCATCCATCCCACTGCTGCGGTTCCTACTCCCCCACCAGATCCGACTGTCATTGCTGAACTGGACCTTGTATGAGGTGACCCAGTCATACCTGGAAGGAGGGGTGGGAAGAAATCCTCAGTGGCCCTCAGGACTCCCACCCCAGCCCTCCTGAGTCTTCCCATGACACCCTGGCCTGGGGCTAGCCTGCCTTACCTCCAGACAGAGTTCCTGCCCTGGGTGATAATGCCTGAGAAGCAGGTGGGATGCCTAGCATCCACCTGAAGCCACGGCTCAGTGTCCTGCTGCTCAGCGCACCAGGCTCCATCATATAAATCACCATCCTCCAGGCCTGACTGTGGGCACAGGACATGGTGATCAGGCCAAAGTGGGCAATGTGGGGTGGGCCCAATTGTGGGGAGAAAGGGCAGGAAAGAAGGGTCTAGGGGTTGCTTTGCTCTGAGCCAGGGTGCTGACCTGAATGTTGAGCCGTCCTCTGTGTGGTCCAAGACCAAAGGACTGGCTGCTGGAAGCCTCAAGTTGGTTATCTGAAACTCGCAGGGACTCTAGGCCCAAAGGTGGACAGCCTGAGGCAGAGACAGCAGTGAGACAGGACCAGAGAGAGAATGGTCAGAGCAGGTGGGAAGCTGAGTCTAAGCTTGCCCGTGTCTGGGCAGGCTGGGAACATGCCTATGTCCATGAGGTTAAGGGTTACATTAGTACATAAATGCCTAGGGGCTACAAATCTGGGCAGAGCCCCTGGAGGGGTGGTGTACCTGGTTCTTGTTCTTTAGAAAGGTTAAGGGCCCCTGCAGTGCTGGTGGTCACTGGAGGCCTGAAAGTCACCAGGGTACTGGGGCGAGTTAGCTTCTTTCGCTTCTTCATAATAACCTTTTTCTTCTTGATGACTCGAATCCGAACATGCTGTTGTGAGGTCCCTGGAGACCAGAAAGGCACAGCACCAGGGGAGGGAAGGATGGCATAAAAGTCCAGATGGAAAGGTTTGCCAGCCCAAGAAGGCTTGCAAGCCTATAGTAGGCCCTACCACAAGTATCTGAGGACCTGAGCACAGACTAGACAGCCTTCACAGTCTGATCTCAACCTGCCTCTCCAGCCACTCCTTTGGCTCCTTCTCTCTCCTGGAGTGACGACATGCTTGGTCAGCCTCCTCTGACTCTCTCCAATGGAGAGTTATACCCAGCCTCTCGGAACTATTTGGTTCTTTACTCCCAGGCCTTTGCACTGGCTGTCCCCTCCCCATCATACCACACCTCACCTCTGATTTTATTGCCTAAGTCCCATTCTTCCTTCACATCTGATATCCTTTGAGGAGCCCTCTTTAGCTCCAGACTGTCTCCCAAAGCCCCGGTGCCACCTTGATCACTGCATCTGCCCTCTGGGCTGAAACATCCTGTCTTCAAATCCAGGTCTACCTGGGTGCTCAGGCCTTTGAGAGCTGAGCCTGTGTCCTGTTCACTCTTCAGCACAGGGCCTTGCACACAGCAGGTGCCACTAGTTCTTCACCCACCCGAGCTCTGGATCATGCTGTACACTTTCTTGTCTGGTGCCCCTGTGCCTTTGCGTACATGACTTACATCTTGGCTGCTCTCCTCTTCAGCTCTTCCTGATTCAGAGATGCTCGGTCTTTGTGAGCAAGGACCCAATGTCTACTTGCCTCCTCTGAGAAGCCCTCCTTAACTGCTACTCACTTGCCTCTCTCCTCCTTAGAAAGCACCCCCTTTCTCCAGGCAGCCTCCGCAGAGGGCGCTCCTTCCCTTTCTCTTGCTCCTTCCTTCTAGCCTGTGTCCTCAAGCTCTCTCCTACCGTCTTGCTCTGAACCCCTAGTCTCGGTGCCTTTGTCTTTACCTCCTTCTCCCCAATTCCTGGCTCTGGTCTCAGTTTCCTCATCTGTAAAAAGGGAAGGTTTGTGGCTGCATGAGGCAGCATCCCACTGGCTCCTGTCCCAGGACTGCTGACTTGGTGCGGCTGGGGGAACTGGGGCTGCTGAGTCAGCATCCATTGCACCAGACAGTGTGTGAGTGTGTGTGTGTGTGAGTGTGTGTGCGTGTGTCGGGGAGGGGGATGGGAAAGTGGGCGCGCGCGCGTGTCTGAGTGTGTGTTGGGGAAGGAGCCGGGTAAGGGGCGGCGGGGGAGGCCGGCGCGGGGCCGGGAGCTCACCGTTCTCCTTCCCCGCGGGCTGCGGTGCCGGGCTGCTACGCGGGACCGGGGTTGGGATCCGGGCCGCGGTGGTCGCGGGGGGCGCAAGGCCCAGCGCGGAGGTGCCGGGCGCCCCCAGGCCCTGCCCGACGGCAGGCACGAAGGCGGCCAAGGCGAGCAGAAGACCCCGCATGGCGAGGTCCCGAGGCGGGGACGCGCGGACGGCGGCGGCCGGTGGGTCCGTCTCTTCCTGCCCGCGGCTCCGGAGCCCCCCGCCCCTTCCTGCCGCCGCCGCACGCCCCCTGCGGCCTCTGCCCGCCCACAGCCCGCCGGCCGGCCTGGGACCCGGCAGGGGCGGGCGGCGGCGGAACGGAGCCGGCGGACCCCCGACGGGCGGCCGGGGTCCCTGCAGCCGCGGGTCCAGCCCCTCCCTTCCCGGCCGCCCCCCGGCACCGCCCACCCCCCCCGTCCGCAGAGCCCCCACAGCCGCGGTTTCACTGTGAGGCGCGCGTCCTGTAGCGGGCACCTCTTTCGTGCCATGCACCACGCCGGGCGCTTGACACATGGCCTCCGGATCCAGCCCCATTTTCTACAAACTGGTAAACTGAGGCCCAGAGGGGCTATTCGCATGGCTAAAGTAACAAAGTTGGGAACTCTGGGGGAGGAAACTACGACCCAAGAGGGAAATCCATCCGGAACCAGAGGCAGCCCACCAAGGCGAAGGGGACAGAAGGAAGAGTGGGGGGAGACTGAGGTGGGAGCGGGGGGGGGGGGCGGCAGGGGGAGGGTCGGCCCTCTAGGAACCTTTCTGACCGGGCCCAGCCGGAGGCGGCGCGTCCCACCAACCACCACCACCACCACCACCCAGGCCCGCCTCCCCTCCTTTCCCTCCCCTCCCCTCCCCTCCCCTGCTCACCAGGCTGCCACGTTCTGGTGTTACATAACCCAAGCAGAGAAGCCGGAGCCGATACCCAGCGCGCTGAGGCCGGGGGTGGATGGGCCGAGTCCTGTTGAGCGTCCAGTTCTCTCCCCTCGCTCCCCACCCCCACCTCATTCTCCTCCTGGGACCCACAGCCCCTGGTCTCTGACCACGAGATGACCCCACTCCCAGATTCCAGAGCGCAGGACCCTTCCCGTGCCCCCCGGAGACCCCTTTGGCACCCCCATTCTAGGGTTGCCTCCCCAGAAGGAAGGAAATGCGTCCGATGTGCGCCTTTAGCTGTCGTTTTGCCCTTGCAAGGGGCCCGCAGGGAGATACTGCCAACCCCATGTGAGAAGCGATGCCCCGAGGTGGCCAGGAATTCTCTGGAGGACGCGGGGCCTGAGCAAGTATTTTTGCAGGGCCACTTTCTATGCGATTTGAGTGACCCGAAGTCTGCGTCTCGGCGCTATTCGGGTGGCCCTATCTCGGAGATGTCTTGGAAGAAATACCGCGTCCATCTTCAGGCCACCATTGGCCGGACGACTTCATAGAAGCAAGTCTGGAGCCTCAGGCATCTCTGGGTAGATGCCCCGCGCTCTGGGTAGAGAGCCCCCCGCACAAAGGGAGTAACCCGGCCAGGGGCCACGAAGGTCCCGGTCCTGCCTTGGAGCTCCCCACCTAGACTACCTGGACGGCACTGCCTGGTCCCAGGCACCGGAGAGGGACTTAGAAAAACTCAAGGCAGGCGCTCCAAAGCCCAGGCTCCCTGAAGCGTGGGGTGGAGTGCGGGGCAGAGTGCCGGTGCAGCAGACCAAATGGATTGAGAAGCAGATCTGAACAGGTCCTGTGGGCTGTTCTGCTCCAGCTAAAGCCCAGTCTGGCCATTACCTGTCTCTGGCCCCTACCCTCGTCCAAGTTTCACAGAGAGGTGTGAGAGAGAATGAGGTACTGGGGCTAAGGCAGTTCAGCCTCTTGAGACTCCTGCCCCCTCCAAGCACCGCCCCACGCAGCAGCCAAATCTTGTCAAGTTCCTCCTGACTTAAGTCCCTGGTGTGCTCACCTGCAAGGCCCTTCATGACAAAGCTCTCCACTCGTACTTTTCCCACCCCATCTTCCCATGCTCACCCCCTGGCTCATATTCCTCCAGCCACATAGACATTCTAGCTGTTCCTCCAACGCACCAGCCCCATCCAGGCTCAGGCCCTTTGCACTGGCTCACCGAGTTTGCATCCTCACCATTCACATTACCTTTTGATATCACCTGCTTTCAAAGGCCTTCCCTGACATTGCCGATGAAAGTATTCTCCACCCTCTGCACAGTCTACCCTCGCATACTGTTTTCTTATACTGTCTTCAAGGCATTCAACACTATGAGACTATTTCATTTCGTTTGTTGTGTGTTCACTGTTGGGTCCCTCCTCCCCCACAACAGGAGGTAAGCAACCCACTTTGCACCCAGATGTTCACAGCTGCATCTCAAGGTCTAGAAAAGTGCCTGTTCTCTAGTCAGCACTCAAAAAGCATGCAGATAATATATTCAAGGTTAGAGGGGAACAAGCAAGGCTGGAGGGAAGTTAACTCTTCCCAACAGCACCAGGTTTTATGGCAGAGGAGATGGCAGGCCATGAACTGGGAGACCTGCCTCCCAACAGGACTAGCAGGATAGGGTATGTTGGCCACCTCCCACCAATCCCTTAGGGCTGGGATTTGCAGGACATTCATATCTTTTGTGACCCATGTGGTCCCCATCATCCTTCTTTTCATCCTTTTGTACCCCTTGCTCTCTGCCCTATTGCAACATTTAGGATCCCTTGGCACCCCTCTGAGTCCCCTGAACCCCTCAGCACCTTCTTTATAACTTCTTCATCCCCTCACAGCCTTCTGTGCTCCCAGCCCAGTACTGCCTTTGGCCCTTGCCCCTACGTGCCTGGGGCTGAAAAGCCACAAAGCTCAGAAGCAGGTTCTGGAAGTAGTGGCTCCCAGGGTACAGAAGCAGTTTTTCACCCAGGTACTTATAGAGCCAGATCTCTAGCCCCAGGAGCCAGGTGGAGGATCTTTTGTGGCCTCATAAGGGTGAGGATATGTTGGAAAGCACAACTGAGCCACACTGGGTGGGGTCACCTCCTCAAAAAGAATTTTGGTTTAAGGAATGGGCTAGGAATCTCCTGCCAGCTCCCCAATGAGGTCTGGTGGCTGGAGGTTGAGAGGACAGATGACTTTGGTGCCACGCCATCTTAATTTCACATCTGGCTTCTACTATTTATTTTGTTTGGGTATCCTTGGATACTAATTTCACCTCTTTGAGCCTCAGTTTCATCTGTAAGATGGGAACGATATCTTCTTCCCAGGGTTGCTGTGGTTCCAGGGGTTCTCTGAAATTAAAGGTGGAGAAAACAGCTTGTCTCCACATACATGTATGAGATAAAACAATATTGAGAAAAGAAAGAACGCTGTGTCTGGCTGCACAAGTAGAGAAGTAGTGAAATTTGTCTGCTGCCTGGGCCTCCTAATCTCCTGTCCCTGTTGCTGAAGCAGAACCCACTGCCCACTAGGTGCTCTTCCTATGATGCAGGTGAGTATTGATGGAGACTCCCGTGGCATCTAGATGGCATCTTCCCACATGCCCATCCTCTCCTTGCCCTTCACCCCCGCTGCTCTCTCTCTTTTGTACATCAATATCTTTGAAAGTCTTGCTCCTCAAAGCACAGCCCTGTACCAACAGCAGCAGCATGCCATGGAGCTTGTTGGAAATGCAGAATCCCTGCCCCAGATCTACTAAATCAGAATCTGCGTTTTAATAAGATCCCCAGAGGATTCAACCCCAGGAGAGTCATATGCACATTTAAGATTGAGAAGCACTAGTTGGAAGTTTAAAGCACCTCCACTTAAAATGCACGAAATTCGCAACTTTCTCAGTTTGATGGTATTTGATGCTGTCCCTGGAAATGTTATCTCAAGCCACAAGAGTACATGCACATAACATTAGGAAATTGGTATTTCATTCATTCTGAGAGGTTATATCCCCTATCTCCACAATAAGACCCTATATTAATTTGCTTTTTTTTTTTTTAACTAAATCATTTTTCTTAAAATACTACATAATATACTTTTAGGGCTAAATCACATTTAGGCTTGTAAAAGACTTTTGTATGTTTCTCCATTCCTGTCAATCACTTTAAATTCTTTTTATTTTTCCTTGTATTTACCTCTAAGTTTCTTTTGCAATTGCTTGATTTTCCTATGTTTAGATGTTATCTGTCAATTTCCTGATATGAATTAAGGACTTAGCTTTCCTTCCATCCTCCCACCTATACACACCCAAAGATACAAACATACGTTTTCACTCCTTTCCTTTTCCCCTAAGAGCTAAATCACTGGAGTCAATATTCAGTGCTTATATGATGGTCATGTAAATATTATTATTTAACTTTTTGTGTTTCCTGGAGTTAATAATTGTTTTATCATTTGCTTGGTTTCAAGGCACCAATGGCTAATTCAATCCCAAAGTTTCCAACAGAACTGGGCATGTATCTTGAATGTGTCTAAAAGCAGCAGATAATCAATTTCCTTTTGTTTTTTTCTGGACACATGCCTCCTAGAGCATCTATCTTTTGATTCTAGGCTGAGTTCCTTGCTTTCTTCACCTGGGAGCACAGCTGACATCACAGGCCTTTCTCATCATACACCTCTAGGATTTAGCCTCTTTCACCTCTCATATTGTCCTCTTTCCTTGTTTTTCTGAAATGCATCCTCCAGTAGCTTTCTAAGAAAAAGTGTACACAAGGTAAAATTTTTGAGACCTCGTATGGCTTAAAATATCTTTATTCTGCCATCACACTTGATAATCATTTAGACAAACATGTTTCTAGAATGGAAATCATTTTCCCTTAGAATTTTGTGGGCATTGCTTTACTGCTCTGAGCAAAAGCAATCAATGAATGGTCCCAAAGATTAGTGGCACTGGTTCCATGGGCTGTTGAGCTCATTGCCACCAAAAATGTCAGGTCACTAAGCTTTAGTCTTTGGACAGGGCCCAGTGGACGCAGACATAAAGTCTGATTCTTGCTCTGTCTCCTCCTCTACTGGAGGCTGTATGACCACTGTCCTCCATTCCTTACCTCCATCAGTTTTCCTTCAAAGTGTGATTTGTGGACAAGGATCAAGTCCTCTCATTTATGACGCATTTCCATTCTTGCCTCTCAAGTCATTAAACTGAGATATGCTAGAACCTCCAGAACCATCACCTAGTTACAAATTATCAGTGGGAGTAGGTTTCTTTCCAAGGTGATCAATCCCTTCATTACATGTTCATTTTCCTTAATTTCATTCTCAGAGGGTAACATTAACCTCCAGTTTAGAGGTTACTATGTTGTAGCCCTTCTACATTCACACCCTCTTTGCCATTTCGGAAATCTCGGTATCCAAAACACCTCCCACAAACCATAGTAGTACTTAGAATGCCTAAGCAGCCCCCTCCTGCCCCATTCCCAAGTAGCAGGTCATGTAGGAGCGCAGACCCAAAAAGCCTCAGGTTGTTTCCTGGCGGAGTCTATCTCTGCATTCTAGGGCTGCAGTCCTGAAAAATCCCTCTAGGGACCCACAGGCATCACCCTACTCTCAGGAGAGAGAGCGTTGGACAGGAAGATTGAATGACTTGTCCCTGGACTCACAGCTCTGGGAACCTGCAGGCTTGAAAGCAGCCCTTCCTCCCTTGGTCAACTGCCCATGTAGTGATAGGGTTAGAATGCCACCTTATCAACTCAGATCTCCATGGGAGGGCCCTAGGGCAGAGAATTAGCAGAGGCCAGAGGGTGAGTCTTAGTTCTCAGAAATCCCTGACCTCCTCTGGCTAAGCCCCACCTGGGCCACCAGCTGTTTGTGAGGCCAGAACCAGCAGCAGCCACTCCTGACCCCAGGGCTCCACCTGGCAAGAGGTCACAATGCACCAGCTGCTCAGTCCCAGAATGGCTGACCAAAATGGGAGGAGGTGAGCGGGTTTTGGTGAGTGGGTGTGTGGGGAAGGGGAGATTCCCCAAGATCCCAATTCCCCACTCCCCAAGTTCACCCTTGAGTGTTTCCCACCCCCTCTCATACTCCTCCCACACAGCCCCTTTTTGTAACCTCCATTTCCCTTCATGACCCAGGTCTGCTTATCCAGGCCCCACACCCTTGCTTATCCTATCCCTTTCCCTCTCAGGGGCCTGGGTGCTGGGGAGGGATCAGGTAGTCCAGTAGGTACATATGTATCCTCCTGGGGCCCTAGCCCAGCCCAGCTCCTGGACAGTGCCCTAGGGCTGGGGGCACTGGGGTTGACAATTTGGGCAGTCTTTTCCATGGCTGGCCTAGCCTTCCTGCTGCTGCTGCTACTGGTCAGCTTCCTGGCCTTCGATCTGCTCCACAGGTAAGTGGGCAGCAGCCTGGCAGGTGGGCAGGTATGGGTCAGTGAGCCACTGGTCAACCTCCCAAAGCCTAGCTCCTACCCTCTCTCTCCACAGACCTGCAGGTCCCACCCGGCCACAGCACACACTTCTTACAGGGGGCCAGAGTCAGGGGGCAGGTGAGGGTCCAAGACAGCAGGCGGCTCTACTCCTGCCTATGGTGGCAGCCACAGGACAACTGCGCCTCCAGGAAGCTCTGCTACTGCTGCTTCTGGGCCTAGAGCTGCTCCTGGGGGCCCGAGGCATGCCCTTGGCCCTGCTCGGCCTGGCTTTCTGCCTTCATCCTTGGGCCTGACTGCCTTCCAGAAATACACTGGCCATGCTGCTTCTTTAGGCCTCCTTTCTTCCATCCTGGGCTGGGCAAGTGGGAGGGTACGCTATTGTCCCTAGCCTAAACCTCAGGAGACCTCCAGCCCCACAATAGGGACAGTGGATAACTAGGTCTGATACTAAAGATGGCAAGATAAGGGACAGGGAGCCCAGAGTTGGAGCCCAGAGAGCCCATCTCAGAACTTGTAGATTGAGGCTGGGCATTCTGGCCTCTTCTGTAGTTCTAAAGAATGAAGATCCAGAGAGAAAGACTTGTAAGAGAGCGGAGAGGGACTGGTTATCAGTCATCAGGGAAGGGACAGGTATCCAAGAGGGCTTCCCACAAGAAAGCATGAGAAACTACATCTCTGGACTACCAGGCTTCCCTGCCAACCTGAAAGGTCCATAGAGAGGGGCTCAGATGAGGCTCATACCCTACAGTGGCTCCTTTCTTGGCTGTACCCCACCCGAGTTCGGGTCACAATGGGGCTCTTCTGGGGAGGGTGGGGGTGAGTGAAAGAGGGTGCTTGACTCTGGGTGCTAGGCCGTCCAGGCCGCTGCAAGATACAAGATGACTTAGGTAAGACCCAGGCCACAGCTCGAAGCCCCACCCCACCCATGCTGGTACCCGCCTGACCCCCTGCATTTCCACCTGCCTTGAGGTCCCAGGCATATCCAGGGCTGCTTCTGCAGTTGTCCTGGCCCTCTCCCTAGGTGTACCAGCCATGATGCAGCAGCTGAGAGTGGAGACCAATGCCATTGGGGCCGGCGAGGGGCCGCAGCCAGCGGTGCCCTGGTCGACCTGGGTCACACGGCAGGGTTGGGTGCGCTGGTGCATGTACTATGTGCCCCAGAACTGGACCCAGTGGTGGATCACATCAAGCTGGAGGCAACCTCTGCAGCGTGTGCTGTGGAGCCTGGAGGGGATCCTCTACCTGCTGCTGGCGCTAATGCTGTGCCATGCGCTCTTCACCACTGGCTCCTACCTCCTGAGCTCCCTTTGGCCTGTTGTGGCTGCTACATGGCGACATCTGCTGCCTGCTATCCTGCTGCTGGTACTCAGTGCCCTCCCAGCCCTGCTCTTCACCGCCTCCTTCCTGCTGCTACTTTCCACACTGCTAAGCCTCGTGGGCCTCCTCACCTCCATGTCTCACCCAGGCCACGCTCAGGACTTGGACTAATAGAAGGGCAACCCCATCCTGCTGCCTGTGTCTGTTGAGCCCTGGCCTAGGGCCTGAGGCCCAGGGGAGAGGGAGGGCAATGGGACCAGGGCCTTCCTGCTTCAGCAGGCCCTGATCCCTAGTCACTAGCAATGATGTGGCATGAGTGACATTGATGGAGCTGAAGGCTAGATTGACCTGATCTCTGGGTACCTCCCTCAATACGATGTTGCAGGTACTTGGTGTGGGAGGACCAGGCCTTTGAGGAGATGGAATAGAGCAGAAAGCTAAGCCATCAAGAGCTCTCATGTGGGTGTGGTGACACCACTAGGACCCCTTTAGCAACCAGCAGCATCTTATTCTTGCAGCTGTCTTAGTTTCAGATTCACTGAGAACATCTTTCTGGGAGGACTTGTCACTCCTCCTACCAACCCCCTCTTTCCACTTGCCTAAGCTCTAGAAAGAACCCACTGACAGAAACCTAACTGCAAGAGGGCTGGCCACAAGACCCATGAGACCTCAACTAACTCACCATCCAGATCTTTCTGCCCAGGAAGTCCCCCACTCCTATCTCAGCCCACATCTCTAAGTCTTGGAAATGGGCCCAACAGGGTAGTGGGGTTCCCAGAGAGTACCAATTCTTTAAGTCTCATGAGGTCTGTTCTGAAAAAACAAGAAGCGCCATTTCACCCACCTACACAATGTGGCCAATTAATTCTTTTCGGCCTGTGCTAAGTGAGTCCCAACCCCCTGGCGGAGTTGAGTCAAAGGCAATACCTATGTGTGAAGTACTTTATAAAGACCAGAAAAATGTAAGATATTGTACTGAACTCTAAGAACATTCTCTAGGCTCAAAGGTCTTTTGACCCTGAAGGCCATAGGAAAAGCAGAAAGTTCCCTAGGCCTTCAGAGAAATGCTCTGTTGTGGATATAATTACAATGGTAAACAGAGGATAGATGGTGGGGACAAGATGTAAAAGGTTGTGTGCCATGATATCTCAAAATATGCAGATGTCAAACTCTCCTAGTTGTGAAATGCCTAGGGCTGGGCGCTGTGCCGGGAGATGCTTGCACAGCTCTGTCAATGGGAAAAGCATAGCCCATGTTTTCCAAAATGGACCCAGCAAGTTGCTCAGAGCACCAGGAGGGCCTTGGAAGGTGGCATCCCCAATGTCCAGGGCACTGGCTGTTCGCACATATGCTGACCCTCCAAACAAAACAGTGAATGATCGGCTATTACTAAGACACATGATAGGCACCTTTACCCACAGCTAAGATCCACCCACCTGACCCCTACTCCATTCGACCTCCACCCTATTCCTAATCCCAATTCCAGCTGAGTCCTGACCCCATTGTACATCTAATGCTAAAAGCCCTGCTCCTCAAGCCCTAGACCCAAAGTACCCCTCTCCAGCCACCTAAATGCTCAAGACCTGAGGACCAGACCTTAGAACTCGGGTTCATTTTTGCCAAAACCTATTTGCTATGGAATTTCATAACCCTGCATGCCACTGGTTAGATGCCTTCTGCATCAGAGCTCGAAACCCCAGACACAGTCCTTTCTTCCCATTTCCTCATGATTCTCCCTGAAATATGGACTGGTAGTAAGGGCAAGGCTGGACTTGGAGGTAGGAATAGCCTAATATTTAGCATGGGTTCTGATGTATTAGCTGAAGCTGGGTTTGAATCCCAGCATTGTCACTTTCTAGCTCCCCAGCCTTGGAAATTGCTAAGTCTTCCTGAACTTTGTTTTCCTCATGGGTAAAACACAGGCAAGAACAATTGTCTTAGGGCTCCTGTGATACTCCTGGCATGTGAATGATGTTTCTGGACTGATTCTTCACTCCAGAAACTATAGCTATGCGGTTACTATTCCTTTTTAGAGATGCGAAGTCAGATTCAGCTAATCACTTGCCAGTGGCAAAGCCAGGCTGTTTGAGTACTAGTCCACCTAACAGGCTACCAAAAAAAAACAAAACAAAACAAAACAATGGAGACAATACAAACTAACGGAAGACCCCATACTTGTTCTTAAAGCTCATGTCAGAGATAAAGTCTGGATGTAAATCCTGGGTCCATGATTAACTTAGTTGTGCATTGCTGGCCAGCAACATTACTCTGGAGCCTTGAGGCCATTCCAATTAAGGGAGAGAAGAGGTTCTGACCCAAACCAGATACACTGTGGGACAAGATGTGGGTAGGAGCAAGAAGGCCTTCTTTACTTCCCCACATAAATATATATCTTCCACTCTCCAACTCTACTGTTGTGGGGTAAGGTAGTACAGCCAGACTGGAGAGCAGATGGGCAATATTTATCAAATTAGATTAATACATACCCCATTGATCTAACAACCTAATATGAATTCTCATTTTAGGCCCATAATAGCGTTGCACCTCAAAGTGTGGTCCTAGGACCAGCGGTATAGGCCTTACCTGGGAGCTGTTTAGAAATTCAGAGTCTCAGGCCTGTGGAATCAAAACCTGCATTTTAACAAGATCTTAGGGGATAAATGTGCACCCTGAAAAAGAAAAGATGCATAAAAGGGGACATATTTGAGAGTAAAGATTGCACTGTTATTGAGGGTGGAAGGTGGGGAGAAAGGTGAAACATGGTAGATGAGCACTGTGGAAAGGACACAGCTGTTAGAAGGAGTGGGAACTATATGGTTTGATCAGAAATCCTAGCATTGGGTGAAAAAAAAACTGAATGAGAAATAATATAGTTCTTTTGACACAAATTTATAATGCATGCCAGCAAAACAAGACACTTGGGGAGGGGTCAAGAACACACAGAAACAAAAGATAAATAGAATGGAATGGCCAACCCTAGGGGTAGGCAAATGGGAATAGAGTATATAAGTAAAAGGGAATAAAGTGAGGGACCTTGCAGAGAAGAAAAATATGAATGTAAGTCCTGAAATTCCTTAAAATGTAGACCAAGTAACCCATTTAGAGTTAAAAAGTTTTTAAAGTACAAGCCTAGGGAGATTGAACATGCTGGAATGAAGGCATTCTAAGCCTTTCAGGTTTGGGCCAAGAAAGGAGAGCTGTTCCTTTGGCCTAAGCGACCTGGGCAGCTGACTGGCTTAGTCTGTCCTCCCCATTGCCTCTGCAGCCTGCTGTGATGGGATGGAGGTGCGGGGTGGGGATCTGGTGACTGGTGTGGGCTGGCCAGAAAAATAATCAGATCAGGCAGGGAATAAGGAACGGAGTGAGGAGGTGTCGGTGAGGGGCCTTGCATCTAAGAAAGCAGAGAAGGGATCCACAGTAGCATATACAGATCCGGGGAGCCCGCAGGAGCAGGAGCTCCCACAGGACTTTCCTCTGGCCCCAGGACTCAGAAAGCAATAAGTAGGGTCGATCAAGACGGGAGAGGGCCAAGGGCAGTGTCAAGGGGGTTTATAAGGATGGGGCATCACTTGAGACAGAGTTGTCAGTGGCCAGTCTCGGGGCGGGGGCCGGGGAGGGACGGGGGTCCACGGAAGAAAAAGGCGTGCTCTCTGTCAGACCCGGCGTGGCGGGGCGAAGGGAGCCGCTCTCCTCATTCCACAGTCTGGACACAGAGGAGAAGGGGGAGATCGGGTCCTGCGGGGAGAGAGAGGAGGCGTGCGTTGCGCGGGAGGTGGCCCCAGGAGCAGGGGCGGGGTGCGAGGCGCCGCGCAGTCCTCCAGGCTCAGGCGCGCGGCAGAACCGCCGGGGGTACGGCTGGGAGGAGCCGATGGGGGCGCGTTGACCGTAGGGCAGAGCGGGACGAGCAAGAGCCTGAGACTGGGAAGGAAACCCCGAGCCTCGCCGGAGATGGAAGGATGCGGGCGCCCGCGGGGCCAAGGTGCTGGGCATCCTGGAAAGACGCTGGCCCCCGATCGCACCTGCGGACTCGGCGGCCGACGGCGCACGGCGCGCCCCCTGGCGGAGGTTCCAGCTCCGGCAACGAAGAGTCGGGCTCCGCGGAGGTGCGGAAGCGGGAAAGCGGGAGAGACAGGTATCGCACAGGCCTGGACTCCGGCACTAGGGCCAAGGGGGGATCCTGGGCCGTAAAGGGGAATTCATGGCCCACTGGCATTAAAGTAGAGGCTTCATTGACTCCTCGCCCCTTACCTTACATCTCCAGCCTGGGTCCCCTAAGCCAGAAACCCAGAGGCGCAGAGCTCCTGAGACTCCTGAAGGGAGGGTCCGATGTAGCCGGCTTCACTGTACCTCTGACTCCTAGCCCAGCCCTAGTCCATTATCCCATTCTTTCTCCTGTAAAGAGCTGTCTCCTGAGGTTCTGTTAGGGTCTGGATGAAACCAACTTTGTACGATGTTTTTTTGTTGTTATTTTTGTTTTCTGTTGAGCAAATGTCTCCATCTATATTTTGAATCCTGCTTCCTTTATATTATCTTTCAAATATTGTCCATTGTAAAAATAAAAGAACTTGATTTAAGATCTATGGCTTCTACCATATTTTCTGGCCTGTCTGTGTCTTCAACGTCTAATAATAAAAAAAATGAATTTTCAAATTGTTATGTGAAACTGCACACATTCAAAATATTTGCAACATATATGAAAGTTGTGATGCCCTCTAAACCAAAAGATACCAAATGGATCTAAAAGCCAGATGTTCTCAGTATAGGGCCTCTTCCTGTGTGTTCATCTTCTGCCTGTGCAACTGTATATGAAATTGCTGTTCATAGGCACCTCTGACTTAATTCTGATTTTTTTTTAAACCTGCTTCTGAGGCTGCACAATTAGGAAGTATGTAGATTACTGTAGAGTTTTGGTAGTTAACCTTTATCCAGTTAAGGAAATTATTTTCCATTCCTAGAGTGCTATAAGTTTTGATCATGAATAGATGTTGAATAAAAAAAATTGTTTTTTCTGCATCTACTACAAGCACTATTTGGTTATTCTGCTTTATTCTGTTTATACAGTGAATTACATTTTTAGGTGCCTTTTAATATTAAGCCATTCCTGGAAAAACCGAGCCTGGTTCCCTTTTAATTGACATATAATTCCCACACAGATTTTACATACAAGTAAAATACTCAAATCTTGAGGGTACAGCTCAATGAATCTTTACATACTTGTGTATGAATTTTTACATATTTGTGTGTGTATATGCAACTACCACACAGATCAACTTTTCCATTGCCCCAGAAAGTTCCATCATGCCCTTTCTCAGTTAATATCTCCCTCAATAGGTAACCACTATTCTGATTTTTATCACCATAAATTAGCCTATTCTTGACATTGTACAGAACAATATCTTACAAAATGTAATCTAGTGTTTGGCTTCTTTCAATGTTATATCTGTGAGACTTACCCATATTGTTGCATCTATCAGTAGTTTTTTTCTCCTTTATAGTGTATACTATACCTTTGTATGGAAAGACAACCATTTGTCCACTCTCTTATTGATGGACATTTGGTTTGTTTCCAAGCTTTGGCTACTATGAATAAAACTTTAATGAACATTCTTGTACAACTCTTTTTGGTAGACAGATGCACTCATTTCTCTTGAATTGCTGAATCACAGAGTATGTAAACATCCAATGTTAGTAAATACTGCCCCATAATTTCCAAAGTGATTGTACCAAGCAGGGATTCTGCTGCTTTTTTTAAGCCTCTCTACCTAATTCGTTGTTTGGAATTTCTGCTCTCTCCTGGTTATCAGATATGATATTTATATTTGTTTCTCGTTTTCACTTTTGCTTGGGTCACTTCTGAGAAAGAAAAATACCATCTTTATCATCTTCAAACTGCACAACCTCTGTCCTTTCTAACGCCAGGAATACATGGTTGGTTTAAGATTCAAAGAAACCATGTAATTCACCATATTATCAAACTAAAAATTTTTTAAAACATCTGAACATTTTGATAGATGCAGAAAAGGCAATTTGACAAAATCCAACATTAGTTCCTACTTAAAAAAATATCTTAGCAAACTAGGAATAGAAGGAAACCCTCAATTTTATAGAGGGCATCTATAAAAAACCTATAGCTAATGTCATACTTAATGGTGAAAAAACTGAATAATTTTCCCCTAAAGTCAGGAACAAGTATCTGTTCTCATCATTTCTATTCAACATGGTATTGAACATCCTAACTAGTGCAATAAGACTACAAACATAAATAAAAAGCATACAGATTGGAAAGCAAAAGGTAAAACTGTCTTTATTCACAGACAACAGATTGCCTATATAAGGAATCCAATGGAATCTGTAAAAAACTACTAGAATATGTGAACTTAGCAAAGTAACTAATGTGTGTACTTGGTCATGGTTATGATACAAGGTCAATATACAAAAATCAATTGTATTCCTCTGTTCTAGCAATGAATGATCAGAAAAAGATGTAAAAATAATATAATTTATAATAAAAGTGAGTACTTATGGGTAAATCTGACAAAAGATATGAAAGATCTGTATGTTGAAAACCACAAAATATTGCTGAGGGAAATTAAAGAAGACCTAAACAAATAGAGAGATATATCTTGCTCATGGCTTGGATTACTCAATGTTATTAAGATATCAATTTTCCCAATCAATACAATCATGATCAAAATCACAGCATTTTTGTAGAAATTAACAAGCTGATAAAGGTCATATGGACATGAAAAGGGCTTAGAATAGCCAAAATAACTGATAAAGAAGAATAAAGTTGGAAGACTAACATTACTTGATTTCAAGACTTATCATAACACTATAGTAATCAAGAAAGTATGGTACTGGCATAAAAAATAGACAAATAGATCAATGGAACAGAGTAGAGGGTCCAGAAATAGATCAATACATATATGCACAATAGATTTTCAACAAAGGTGCAAAGGGAGTTGAGTGGAGAAAGAATAATCTTTAATTAATAGTGCTGGAATCACTGGATAGTCACACAGAAAAGAATTTCAATTCACATCTTACACCATATATAAAAATTAGTTCAAAATGGATCATAGACCTAAATATAAAACTGGAAACTATGCACCTTCTAGAATAAAACATAGAGAAAAACAGTTGTGACCTTGGATTAAGCAAAGATTTCTTAAGACATGATATGAAAAGCATAATCCACAAAATTATAATAAACTTCCCTTGATCAAATTAAATTTTTCTGTTCTTCAAAAGACACTGTTAAGAAAAAGACAAGCCATAGACTGAAAGTATTTGCAAACCGAACGTCTGATAAGAGACTTGGATCCACAATATGGAACTTGTTAAGTCCAATAAGTTTTAAAAAGAAATGAGGGGATAAGAGAAACAATTTGAACAGAAAACTTTACCAAGAAGATTGCACATAGGCACAGGAAAAGATGTTCAACATCATTTGCCATTATGGAAATGTAAATTAAAACCATATTACACACCTATTAGAATGGCTATTAAAAAGACAAAAAAAAAATAAAAGACTGACCAACACCAAGTGCGGATAAAGATGTAGAGGAACTGCAACACTCATACACTGCTGGTGGAAATGTAAAATGGGACTACCACTCTGGAATATCATCTGGCAGTTTCTTAAGTTAAACATACATCTACCATGTGATCCAGCCACTTCATTTCTAGGTATTTATTTACCCAAGAGAAGTAAAAATATATGTCTATGCAAAGATCTGTACATAATTGCTCATAGAAGCTTTATTTATATGGTCAAAAACGGAAAACAAGTCAACTATCCATCAACAGGCGAATGGATAAATAAATGTTAGTATAGCCATGAAATGAACTACTTCTCAGGTACAAAAAGGAATGAACTACTGATCCACACAATGTCATGGATGAATTTTCATATTGCTCCATCAATCCCATTACTTAGACTGAGTGAAAGAAGACAAGTAATTCAATAGGAAATGTATGTTGATCTACAATAACAGAAAGCAGATTGGTATCAAGAGTTGTTTGGGGATAAGAGTGGGGAAATGTGAGGTTGTGGGGAGGGAGGCCAGGGAAGATTATAAAGAGGCAGAAGGATAGATTTTATTTTGTGATGATGGCTTTGCAGATGTATACGTGTCAAAATTTATCAAATTATACATTTGAAATATGTGCAATGAATTGTCTCAGTTACACCTCAACAAAGCATGTTTTATGTCAGTATGTACTGTATTTCCTTACAATCAGAAAGTTTCTCTTTCACCAACATACATAGTAGATGTACTTAAACACTAAGTACTTAAACTCAGCACACAATCTATGCAAGGAACTGGATAAAGGCAAGTTACCTGCTTTTGTTAGGAAATTTCGTTTGGTTGAAATGGTTTGAAAAAAATTCCACTGATATTCTTAAAAGACTTCCCTCTCCTAACCCCACCAAATAAAGGCTAGTGTCATATCTGAAGTGCTCATGCAACTTTCACTCCTTTCAGGAATACCTTAGTATGGCAAAGGAAAGGACACTGGAGCCATTCTTTAAAAACCAAGATTCCATGAATGAGAGAGACTATGTAAGATTGTCTTATTAAATGATTTGTCAATGGTTAAATATTAATAGTTTTTGAGACAATGAAGTTTGAGTCTGTCATGCTTAACTAGTAGACAGTGTGACTACATACTGGAGAAACATCAGATTTTCATCATTTCTACAACTCAAAACAAAGGCCAGGAAATAATTTAAAAGCATGTAATGACTTGTACGTGGCTACTGTTAAAAATTTCCCAGTCACGGCTGAATAATACCTACCACGGAGGCATCAAGTGTCTTGTACTGTATGGTTATTTGACAACAAATCAAAAATAACATCATCATTCTACTCTTATGACAGATTTCAAATCTATGTTTGGATGCTGAAGGTTGTGAAACCTCACTGTGTGCAATGGGAGCCACACAGCCAGATGAGGTGGAAATGAGAAACACAGAGGTAGAATGATGGGGATTTAGAGCATACTGCAGTCTCAAGGTACTTAGAGTGAGAGTCCCAGAATTGGGATGGGGTTTGAAGGGAGTGAAAAGCCTAGGAAAGGCTCAATAGAGAAAGTGATAGAATTCTCAGAGAACAGGATGGCAAGCAACAGAGGGACCCCATGAGGCTGGGTAACTCATATTACTTTTTTCAGTAAGTCAGTCCAGGTGAACAGTTTTCTCCAGCAACACTGAAAGTCCCAGAATCAGAGGTATAAAATATCCTGACAAAAAATAGGGTTTGGAAGAAAGGCAGAAAGAAAACAAGGGATTGGGCAAAATAGATGCAGCTAATGAGGACTGCTTCAAGGATAAATTTTTGTTAAAAAGAAAAAAATAATAACTTTTGCAAAAATTTATCTAAAATTTTATCTTCCTAACACATGGCTTTCTTTCATTTTTGTACATTCCCTTCCACTTTTTGTCTATACCAAAAGAAAACCATGCTTGTTTCAGGTACTGTGTTGGTGCCTGATTCTCAACTGTCCTGTTGAGATGGCTCTCTAAATTAGGGCCTTATTATTAACTCTACCAGTTTCCCCAGCACCAGTGTGTGCTGATTTAGCAGCTTCCCATTTCCACTTAGACTGCCAGCAAGGATCAACACTTTCCTCATTTATTTGTTTGTGAGATTTCTTATCTTTGCCAAGGTGGAATTTCGGTAACAAGTTTGGGGAGTTAATGCAAAAACTCTACATCTCTCTTCCATCCAATTCTATCTGATGATTATTAGTGGGTTTCTGTTTCCTAATTTTCCTGCCCCACATCATTTATCGGTCTGCTATGCTCCACCCCATGCCACCATTTAGCCCACGTTGCCCTTGATGCTTAGTCGTCACAAACCTAGCATCAACACCACTTATCAAAGCTGAGAACATACACTTTTAACTTCTTTATGGAGTCTAGCACAGTTCCTTACCCACTTCGGAATTCTCCCTCCACTCCTCCTCTAATGTATATGCCCTTACCACCAAAGAAGTTAGTCTGTGTTCACTTTGCTCCCATTGCATATGTTATCTGTTAAACAATGGGTTTCTATTTGGTCTCCCATTTGGGTTTGGGAGCTTCTTGTTTAGTTACAATCACTTATTGAATGTCCACCATATGCTAAAAACCGTGAAAGATAAGGTATGTGTCTTTCTATCTCCAGAAGATGAATGTTGAATAGACACATGAACACATGAGACTAGCAAAGGTGAGAACTAGCCAGATCTAAAATTCTACATAAAATGTTGACAATTTCAACTCAGCCCTTGATATTTTTCAATCCCAATGAGCTGCTAATGACAACGGACCCCTCCAGGATCTTTGTTAAGCACACATGTTCTGGTGAGGGTGGAAATAAGTGTGTGAGACAGCAGGAAGGATGCATTCAGTGATTTCTAAACAGCATGAGGTGAAAGGCCCAAAACTGGAAAGAGCCAAGAGGCAGCCTCCTCAACTCTCAAGATCATGGTTTGGGAAACCCACTCCCTCACACAGGAAGATGCCACTCTGTTCTTCCATGCCTTTATTGGTGACAGCAATGGACAAGAACAATACCAGGCATAGCAGAAACCCTGGCCCAGCACCTGGGGTGGCAAGCAGGCCCTGCAGGGCCATTGGCACATCCAGGCCCAGTCTAAGATCCAGCCTACCCAGGCCATGTCCCTGAATGGGCAGGAGGCCGTCTGTCCAGTTTGTATGTGTGGATCAATCTGTCTGAGTGTCTGGGCCGCTGCCTGCAGGGTTCCCCCATCCTCGGCACATGGTAGGGGCTGCTTGGAACACAGCGTGGCATCCCCCGGTGAACCACTGGGCCCCAGTGCTGCCCATAGGGGATAGGGCCAGAAACTGGAGGTGGCAGGGAGCCAGGCACAAAGTTCACTCCAGGGCCACATCCTACAAAAGAACCAGTCATTTATGAGAGTAGGCTTTTGGCCAAGGTGAACCCAGCTCTGCCTTTAGACTGCTCTGGTCCTCCAAAGTGAGCTTCTCTGGGCTTCAGTTTCCCCATCTGCAAAATGGCAATACCACTTCCCTACTTCTAAACCAGGAAACTGTGACAACCAGTAAGCTGATTAATGAGTCTACAGATGCTGTTCCAGACTCAGTTGTAACTAAACCCAATCCTGAAAGGAGCACAAGGGTGATCCAACTCCTCTTAGCCTGCCTGGGCACAGGAGATGAGGCTGGGCAAGGCTGAGGAAGGTGTAAAGGGAGGCTGGGAAAGTGTGACAGGATGCTGCAGGCACCTACCTAAGTGGGGTGGCATTGAGAAGTCTTCCGTTGGGTTATAACTGAAGAATTCATGGGGTGGGAAGGGCTGGCCTGGGAAAAAGGGGGCATCCTGGAGCAGGGGTGGAAACAGGGGGTGTGGGGAGGGCTGAGGAAGAGGGTAAGGAAAAGGCATGGGGTGGAGTAAGGGAGAGGGCGGGGGTGGGGGCAAGGCCAGCTGCTCCCCGAAGTCTGGGGGCTGCCCCTGGCTCCCCTGGAACAGATGATCCGGCTCTGGCCAGTCCTCAATCCACGGGTCTAGGAATGGGATGGTTATAGGTAGGCTGGGGAGGCCAGGTAGCCCTGACCTCTGACCCTCCACACTTCTAAACCTCTACCCCCTTTTCCAGGAGGGAGCACCCTTTCCACGTTTCCTCATTCCTTCTCATTTAAGGCTGAGCCCAAGATGTGTTCCTCCTTCCTTGCCTTTCTCAAAAGTCAGTGGCTCTGCCTTCATTCTGTCCTCAGGCTCCCCTCCAGAGTCTTCTGTCTTTGTCTGCCGAGTTCCTGTATCTTTAGCTTCTTCCTCTCCCAGCAACTCCCCACAGACCAATAAATAAGCTTAGTAAGTCTCTCAGAACACTTCCTTCTCCCAGTAATCCCTTACTCCTTTCAAACTTCCACAAAGAGTATTGTGCCTGATTTCCAATCCCTCAACAACTGCTCACTGATTCTTTTATTTATTTTTCACTGACTCTTTTAATCTTACCTCAATCCTTCAACATTTCTCCACCAAATATAACCACTTCCTGGCAAATTTAACACATTTCTTTCTACCTCACAAATCACATGACATGGCCAATGACCTCCATCCTCCCTGAAAGTACCTCTATCTTCAACTCCTATTGTTTCCTCCATCAGCCCCTCTTCCCTTTCTACTCCAAAATGTGACCATTGTCCTGTTCTTTCCTTCACAGTTAACACTCATGCCCTTTGTTTCCATCTCTCTGTGGACATCACAGACTCTCAGATCTACTCATTTCCACAATACCTCAAATAGATCTGCCCTGACCAAACTCACCAACTCACTCTCCACCCAGCTTCCTTCTGATGTCTTATTTCTGTAGCTTCACATTGGATTCAGAAGGCCTGAGCCACTACAGTCTAGTCTTACAAACTCTATGGCATTCCTTCTTTTCTGGGGGTCAGTTCTCTCAACTAAAAAACAAGGAAATTGGACCATTATATAATCAAAGTACTAACTTACCTCCCTAAAGCTTCGACTCCTGGCTACCAAGTCCCAGAAGTCTGCCTCCATGACCCCCCTGGCCTGTCTGTGCCCCCAACCTCTTCAGTGCTGCAATGAACAGCCTTCATTCTAACATGACTCATGCCTCCAACTCAACGAGGACTATCCTGTAGTACTGTGTACACAGCAATTGTGCTAGATACTGGGCCCAAAGAGGTGAGTTGTCAACAAGGAACACTGACCTCTAAGGACATGATACAGAAGTGGACTTGGAAACCATCAGCCACTATGCCCCCTTTGTGAGCAGGCAGGAACTGAGAGGTTGACAACAGCAGCCAAGGGGCTTCTTTGCTTCTGCCACACTGCCTGGATTGCCTTTCCTCTATTTATCTTTCCACCCCCAACTTACATACTAAGTTAAAAGTATCCCCATTTCTTTCCTGTTCATTTGTAGGGTAGGGATCTTTTGACATGCTGTCTTATGTGCTCAGTGCTTGCATAAATTCATTTGTATACACAGAGATGACTATATAACTAACCATACAGAACCGTAACTTGAACTGCAGTGTTGCTCCGTGATCCCACCCCAGGAGATGAAGAAAGAGCACTCAGGGCCACACCAGTCTTTCAAGGGGCCTCTACTCCCCTGGAGTACCTATGTCTTGTTCCACTTGTGAGACCTATACTCTGTGGGCCCAATCTGCATCACTACCCTCCCCACTTGTGGTAGGGCTCACCAGGGGGGTAGTCACGCTTAGGCAGTTCCACACCCCAGGCATCAGCCACATGGGTCAGAAGCAACTGTGAGATATGGCGGTGGGCATGCTGGTCCCAGTGGATACCATCCCAGTGACGGTGTCGTACTGCATGCCGGAAATGAAAATGAAGGTCCAGGACATCGAAGTAGTGGTCCCCAGCCAAAGTAGCACTGTAGAAGTTCCCTTCAACCACATCCTGCCGCAGAGAGGCAGCCAAGGGCTGGAGCTAAGTGAGAGAGTGCAGCATCTAAGAGCCACAGTATAAAGCAGGGTTAGGAGGAAGGGTCCCCTACCAGCCCGCTGCCCCTCCCCCATCATGAAGAACCCTAGTCACTTGCCTCAGGCAGAAGAAAACCCCCAGTGACACGCTCCCCCAAGGGCATTGCCATGTTCCACACCAGCAGACAGGAGTCTGGCAACACCTGGTCCATGCGCACAAACACTCGCTCCAGGTTCTCTCGGTAGCTCTCCATTGAGCAGCGGCCATACCTTTTGGGCAGCAGACAGGGTGGACAAGAGCACAGGGATGGATGGCCTCTGAGCTATACCTCCACCCCCAACCAGCATTTCCCTCTCCCCCAGCCCCAACCTGGAGAGATCCCAGAGGCAGGAGTTGATGATCACCAGGTCCGGGGCAGGCCCATATGTCAGCTCCTCCAGAACGCCCTCGAGGTACTCAGAGTAAACGCGGGTGAGGAAGTAGAAGCGCACAAGGTGGTGGCCAGAACCCGAGCAGAACTGGCGGACCTCTCGGTACTGCGTCCCGTTGTGCAGCTCGCCCAGCTGACCCCCAGCCACAAGCTGGTCCTGTTCAAAGCTCAGCTCCCCCTGCATATCCGCCCCCACCCAGGTGGTCAGACCCATGCCAGGGAGGAGAACCCTGCCAGGCCAGGGTCTGTGCCCACCCCCATTGCCTGGCATGGCTGCCAAGCTTCCCTCACCTTGGCCTTTAGTTGGGCAGCTGTGAGCAGTGAGTCTTTCTGGAGCAGGAGCACCAGGTCCTTGTACACAGCCCGCTGGACTACAGGGAGACAGAAATCAGGAGGCTGAGGTAAGCCTCATCCCATCCAAGCTCCTCCCAAGTCCAGGTCCCCCATCTTCCCTGGGCTAGGGTTGCCCAACACCACCTCTGTGCAGTGTTGACTTTGTGGAAGGAGAAAAGGTGAGGTTAAAACATCTTGGCACTGCCTCCGAAGCTTCTAGTTGTGCACCACCCCCCATTTAGTATACAGGGGCCCAAGATCACCAGGTAGAAATAAGTTGGCCAAGTTACCTGGGAGACTGCTTCTATGAGGGAAATTATGGGGGGCTGTCAGAGAGAAAAAAACACTGACCAAGGATAGGGCGAAAAGCTTGACAGGCTCCATCTGTCAAGACAGCTCTGGAAGGTGCATGGGTACATAAAATGAGAAAAATCTACTGGACTGGAACAGATTAGGGGTCAGAAGAGGTGTGCGACGGAGACAAAGCGTTCAGACTTAGAAAACATGTTGCAGGTGTGAGACCGGGAAGTGTGATCCTAGAGGAGCACTCACTTGAGTCCCCCAGGATGACAACAAACTTGTTGTGTAGCAGCTGCTGAACTTCTGAGGCCTGGAAGTGGACCATGGTGCTTCGCAGCGGGCGGCGCTGCTCCTCGTTCTCCAGACAGAAGACCATGCCTCCGCTGACAACGACGGGCTGCAGGGAGAGGCCACTAAGCCGCGAGGGTGGGGACTCAGGGCAGGTCGGCCCCAAGGCCCGTCCTGGGATAAATAAACCTATGCCGGTCCCTCCAGGAACCAAGCGGCAGAGTGGACCCCATGGTGGCGCTGACCTCGGTCACACCAGGTACCAGAGGCGGGGTGGGAGGGATGCACAGCCCACAGGCCTGAGGGGGGACTGAAGCGCATCCCGCATGGCGCCGCCCCGCACCCCGCCACGTGCCCGCCACGGCCTCGCGCTGCGCGCGCGCCCGCTCGCCTCGATTACCGAGTGGCGGGCTCCGCGCGGTTCACCCGCGGGCAGGGCAGGCCCGCGCACCGCGAGCCTCGTGCTCGGCGGGCCCTGGGCCACGCCTCATGTTCCCGCGCCCCGCGAAGCTGGCTGGTGCCGCACAGTCCCTGCGCCGCAGAGCCCGTGCGACCAGGCCAGCCGCGGGTGCGCAGCCCGGCGCCCAGCGCTCTCCATGCGTGCGTCGCAGCGGCCCCGAGGGCGCCTTGGGCCTCGCTGCCGCGGGCGGCGACGCTCACCGCTCCCACTTCCGGTCACCCATGTCCCGCCCTGCGCTGCCCCCCCCACCAATGCCCGAGGGGACTGGAAGGCAGCGGTGGCGGGGGCAGGAGCCAGGCCCGGGCCCACCCAGACGGGCTCAAGGCCCGAGCCGGGGGAAGCGGGGCCGGCCAGGTGCAGCCGCCCACAGCGCTGATGGCAGCGGCGGCGGCCTCGCCACGTGACCCGGGCAGGCGGAAGCGGAAGTAGCGGCCTGGAGCCCGCGCCAGGCGGGTGGCCGCTCCGCGCTGCCCAGCAGCCGCCCGCACCGGCCATGGACTGCTACACCGCCAACTGGAACCCGCTCGGGGACTCTGCCTTTTACCGGTGAGCCGCCCCGCCCTCTCGCCCGCCCACGGCCCGGCTCACCCAGCTCGCCCGCCGGCTTGAGTCTCCGCGCGGAGCCGGCGGCGCGCGCCCCCGGCGCTCCGGGCGCTGGGGCCCGCCCCTCGCCGGCTCTCCCCTGTCGTCTGCCCCTTAACGCACACCCGCGTAATGGCCAGGAAGCCAGGCCTCCTCCCGCTTCAGCGAAGGACACTGAGGCAAGCCTGGTGGTCACACAAGTAGGAGCAGAGCCCAAAGCTGAAGCCTAGGTCTGTCAGTCTCCGGAAGGATGCTGAGATCACGTTGAGGGAGGCCGCCCACTAGTGACAGCGAGTGCCCAGTCTCCTGCCAGGAAGTGCTGCTGAAGTCAGACCACAGGGGCGCTCCCAGTGGGGCGGGATCGCCGGCAGGCGGGGTAACAGGGCTGACCAAGGCCGAGGGAAGGGGAAGAGGTGGCATCCCTGGGTAGCAGTTCTCTCATGGGAGTCGTAGAGTCCTAAACTATTAATTTTTATAAAGTGTTAACCCATCTCATCATTACCCTAATTAGGATTTTTCAGTGGTTTCCTTTTGTAGGATAAACTCTTGTTAAATCTGTAAGCCGACTCCTGTTTGTCCCTCCAACTTAATTTGCCCCTCTCGTACCCAAATTTTGTGTTCCCGTTGCGCAGAAGAGGACCCCAACACACCATGTTTCATGGCTCTCCATAGTTGCAGCAGCCTGCAGTTCCTTTTGTGGGCACTGCCATTTCCATTTTTATCTTACTGGAGAAGTTGTGCTCTTCCTTCAGGACTTAGTTGGAGGGTCCTTTCTGAAACTTTCCCTGACCCAACCCCAATAGAGGCAGCTGACTTTCCTTTGGACCTCACAGGACCTAGTGCTAGAATAGAGTCTGTTATGTATGGCATAGTAGGGCAATATTTGTATAGGTTTCTTCTGCTAAACCAAATTCCTTGAGGGCTGAGAGCATATTTCTTGCATCTCTTTATCACAAATACTATTTAGATCAGTGCCTGCTATGTAGTTGTTGCCCAATAAAGTTTTTAAAAAATACTTTATTACTAAAAGTCACAAAGATATCACATTGGAATCTTATTTCAATAGAAGATACCTGTTTGCTATGAAACTATGTACTACTGTTATTCACATATTAAAACTTTCCTATGTAATTTTTGATACATAAAGTGTCAGCCCTGAAGGAGGACAAATGCTTTGTGGCAATTTTTAGACACCTATTGCATTTGTTGTTTATATCTGATTCTTAAATATGTCTATACTATATGAAAAAATTGCAAAAGTTTAGTTAAAATTAGCAAAGTTCACAGGAAATCACAATGATTTTAACTGCTTTTGTGATGAAGGGATGCCAGTTGACATAGGTGAGCATGTAACTTAGTGCTTACAACACAGCATACACTTTGGAAAATATTAACATATTAACATATTTTGAAAATACAGTTGCATACAGAGGCCTGGTAAATAGAAGAGTACTAAAAATGATAACCTCATTACTACAGAACTGTCTATCATTGAAGTATTAGCTTTGTTGATACACTAATAAAGTTTTAAATGAATATAAATGTCGAGTGCATGCCATAGACCAGCATACCTAGCCAACCCTTACCTATGTGTGCTGTATTGCCAGAAAGAAGTAGAAGTCTAAGCCTTGCTATGGAAGATATATTATTTTTGCTAACAGATGTTCCCTCCTATGTACTAGACACTCAGCTAAGTACTTTATGTGTATTAACTTGCTTAAGTCTCACAATTCTATGGAGCAGGTATCATTATTAAACCCATCATACTAATGAGGAAACACACACAGAGGTTAGGTGACCAGGTTATACAGCTAGAAAGTAGTGGAGTGAGAATTTGAACCCAGTCTTCTAGAACCTGTACTAAAGGATAGTTTTTTGTTTTTGTTTTTTAAAACAGGAAAATAAAGTGGTGTGTTCTAGCTTCTTCACCAGAGTGGAAATGTTTTAAGTGCAGATACTTGGTGTTATTTGTATTTGTGCATAACCTTATGCCAGGATTTAATACACATTTGAGTGAGTGAATTGGCAGACAATGCATTGTGTGTCCTATCTATAGGACAGGATTCTTTTGCATTGGAAGTAGTGTTTTGGAAAACTAATTTGGGGAGGCAAGGAGAGGGAATGGTGACTAGTTCTTATGGGGCTTTAGAATTTTAGCCATTTTTATCTCCCCAAAAATAATTTGGGCTAATCCTGTTAATGAATTTTGCCCAACCCATTGTCAGGCTGGCTGTGTATCAGCCAAGAAAAAGATACAGACCCTGTCTGCCCTCATAGAACTTACAGCCAGCAGAGGAGACTGTTGATAACCACTAATGACTCAGTATATTTGATCATAATCACTGTGAAGGAGAGATGTAGGGTCCTCAGAGAGCATATAACAGACTGAGAAGTCAGAGGTAAGGAAGACTTCCTGAATGAAATGGTAACCCATCCAGGGGATGAGTAGGCATTGGTGCAGGGAGAGGGATGAAGAAGAACATATACAAATATCCTGAGGCAGGAGAGACCACTCTCAATGACCTTGAATGAAGAAGTTGATGCCTTTCCCTGCAGGGCCTTATAGGTCACCTTTATTTGAAGAACAGTGGAGAAACCTAAATGAAAGGGTTTTTATGAAAGGATTGATATGATTGAATTTGGGGGGTGGTTAAGTACCTTCTGGAGGCAATGGGGGGACAAATTGGTAGGGGCAAGGAAAAAAGAGTGGAGGCAAGGAAACTGGTTAGGAGGCTGGTGGAATATACCAGGGAGAAGTTGAGGGAGGCAAGAACTGGGGTGGTGATGGTAGAAATGGAGAGAAGGGGGCAGATCTGAGATATTTAGAAGGTAAAATTGAAGGAGATCGTGATGGGTTGTACTTGGTAGGGAGAAAGAAGAGCCAGGTGTTGAGGAAGACTTGGGTTTTTGACTTAAGATCATGAGTTTGGTGGTGAAGAGGGTAAACTTGGTTTTGAACACACTTTCAGGTACTTTAGAAACATCCTTTATGGTAAAAAAAAAAAAAATGAGACTGAAGATATGTACTTCTGAAGCTCTTATTAGAAGTAGACTATTTTAGTAGGTTTTTGGGGGGGGTTGGTTTTTGCACATATAAAGATGAATTTTTTTATAAAAAATTGTGGTTAAATACACAGGATGTAGAACTTATTCATTCTAAAGTACAATCCAGTGGTGTTAGATATTTTCACATTGTTGTTCAACCAAAATCCAGAACTTTTTCATCTTGCAGAACCAAAACTCTGTACCCATTAAATAATAATTCCTCATTCTCCCCTTCCCCCAGCCCTGGCAACTGCCATTCTATTTATTGCTTCTTTGGATTTGACTACATAGTTCATATAAGTGGAATCATACAGTGTTTACTTTTTTGTGATGGCTTTTTCACTCAGCATACTGTCCTAAAGGTTCATCCATGTAGAATGTATCAAAATTACCTTCCTTGTTAAGGCTGAATAATATTCCATTTTATGTATATATCACATTTTACTTATCTATTCATCCTTTAGAGGATGTGGGTTATTTTCACCTCATGGCTATTGTGAATGATGCTTCTATGAACAGTGGGATACAAAGCTCTTTGATACCTGTTTTTATTCTTTTGGATATATACCCAGAAGTGGAATTGCTGGACCACATGGTACTTCTGTCTTTAATATTTTGAAATTTTTTCATCTTGTTTTCCATGGCAGCTGCACCATTTTGCATTTCTAGCAACAATGCACAAGAATATTTTAGTAATTTCTAAGGCAAGCTGGAGTCAAGAGATTTCAGGGATAAGGGTGGGCTTGCTTTAGGGCCTGGGGGTTTTGAGATTAATAAATTATTTTCCAAAGCTCCCCAGCAGTCCAATAACCTAACCTGGATAGGCTGGAGATGATCTATTTTTACATGAGGGCCATTCTCACACTGTAGCGGACCAGGCTTTCCTAGCAGTTCCGTTGCATTGCCACAGGGATTTCTTCACTGTTTCCTGGAGGGGCTTGAAATTGAGACTACTAGAACTGCTAGGTTTGGTAATTTCCTGGCATTAGAATCCAAGGTCCATTAACTGCCCCATGTGGTGATTTCCACTGTGAGAATAGAGGGGAAAGATCTAATTGGCCTTCCTCATTTAAGATGTGGCCTCCCAAGGTCTACATCCTCTAGCCTTTTCTGAGGGTCCACCTTCCCTACTGCCCTCAACTCTATCCATACCCCTCGCCTCCCTTAAGGCACAACTTGAGTCACCTCACTGTCCCTGAGAAGGCTTCTTTATCTGCATTTCTCACTGATTGTTTGAATGGAGACTTTGGCCCAAGCCTCCTAAACATCCCAGTTCTTGCCGCCTTTCAGAGTAACTTAAGTGACTACCTGGTTTGATGGTTCCATAGGTTCTACTCAAGTGATCTTATGCACTTCATCCACTCCCACTCTGCTCCTGTGCTTATCCAGAACTGCTCTACCTCAAATGTTAAAGTCAGACAGACCCTTCTCAGACCACAAGCTCCTCTCCTCGCTGACACTCTGGTATATTCTGAAAAATATAAGAATCCCTCACTGGGATTCTTAACCCTGGAGCCCTCTCTTCTCTTTGTGTCAGTATGCAGAACTCCCTTCTATAGATGTGTTCCTTTCTGTCCAGCATAGTGTACAGCCATGGTCAGTCATTGCAGTTGCTTTCTTACCTTTTCCCTGACAACTTTGTTCCTTTGCCCTTTGGTTGCACCTGCCTGGCACAGAACCACTTCCTAACACATCAATAACTCACCATCTCTAAGCCGGTATCCAGGCTGCTGAGCGCTGCCATGAGGTTACACACAGGCTAGTTGGGTTGAGTTTGAATCCATGGTTATCAGCCTCAACGGGGCCCTCACAATCTTGTTTTATGGATTCAGCCTGTAGTCATTCACCACAAGGGCTTTTCTCTTCATTTTAAAAGATTATACAAAGAAACATTTAATTGTAAACAATTAAAATATTTTGGAAATATTGAAAATTGAAGTCTCCTTGGCCCCTCCTCCCAACAGCTGACTTCTCATGCTTCTCAGAGAACTGGAGTCATTACTTAGAAGGGCACAGGATTCTCCTGCCCAAATCTGCCTGCTATCTTTTCATTTCACTGAGGAGATGAACCCCCATCTCCTTTGCCTTCTCAGATACCATGTGCCATCCACCCACACCCTCCCTTGGCCAGTTTCTCCAGCTATTGTTCAAGACCCCCCTGCATCAAGATCGCCTGAGATGCTATGTGCAGCTTCCTAGGCCAGATCTCCATTATCTCTGGGATGGGTCTTGGGAACTTGATCTATATTTTAATAAGCACCTAGGTGTTTCTCTGCTGCAGGAAAATTTGAAGACCACTGTTCTACATTGTTTTTCATCATCCCTACCCCCCAAGTGTTCCCTACCAGATTTCGAGTATACTCACATCTCATCCCAACAAAAAATAAAGTTCCCTATTCAGAAAACAAACAGATCCTTCCTCCTTGTCCCTTCTCTTTCTTACCCATCTGAAAGGTCTAAAATCTGCAGTCTATACTTGGCTTGCATTTTCTCTCTTCCCACTGACCACTCTGGTCTGACCAGAGTTACTGCAGTGGTTACAGCTCAGGTCTCATATGAGCTTGACTCCCTGAAGCATTGGGAGAGATGAACCCCACTTCTTTTTTGGAAATTGTATTTAACCTTTACTCTGAAAAGTTACAAATATATAGCAATGTAGCAGAATAAACATCCATAGTCATCATTTAGGCTTAAAATGATTATTGTGCTGCAATATCTGCTTCAACTATTTTGGAAGTTTAAAAACTTTTATAAGAAAATGTTCAATGCACATTAATATAGTAAAAGTAATTTAGTGGATATCCATGTACTCATCACCAGCCTCAACAAGTATCAACAGTTTGATACTCTCCTCACCTCTCCCTCCCTGCCAAAATACACACATTTTTCTGGAGTTATTAAAAAAAAAAAAAACCCAGACAGAGTCTTTCAGTCAAATACTGCATTTTTAAGTAAATTACTGATATAACTTCACAGTGCATTCTTTTTTTAAAATGACAATTTCCAATAAACAATACCATTTCACACCTAACAAAATCAACATTTGATATTATTTAACAATCAGTCCTTAGACTTCTCCAGCTGTCTTAAAAGTGTCTTTTTAAATTTGTTTAGTTCAAATCAAGACCCAAGCAAAAATTACTCATTTACTTACCACTCTTAATTAAGTCTCTTGTAAATTTGAACGCTTTTACCCACATTCCCACCCCTACCTTTTGTTTTTATGAAAGACCTAGTCACTTTCTGGATTTGTGCCATTGCTGCCTTTGAATTTTTTTCTGTCATAGCCTGTATTTTCTGAAATTGTTTGATCTAAAGACTCGATTAGATTCAGGTCGAACGTTTTTGGCAGAAATGCTTTTTGGTGATTCTATGTTGTTCGTACTGCATTACACCTGTCAACATTACATCAGGTTGTCTGCTAAGAGGGAAGTTGACATTAACAAGTGGTTTTGATGCTGATGGCCACATCCTCTGTTGTAAAGTCATATTTTTCCCTTTTGTGACAAGCAAGTGGTCTGTGGGATGCTACACTGGTCATGTCAGTACAAGTCTAATTAGGAGACAGAAACTCTAGTGATTAAACAGGGAAGTTTCAGGTAAAGAACTCTTAAACTATGCTAACAAAGTAACTATAAGATAAAATAAAACTCTGTCCTCCCCTAGGACTAAGGAGAAAGGAAGGGCAAACTTAAAAGGGCTGTTCCCTCAAGCTGGGGTTCTAAGCTCAATAGAAAAGATGTAGTTGCAGTCCACTGGGTAGTACAGAAGTTTGCTGGTTTGCCTGGGTCAGAGCTGGTCTACAGTCACTAGGCGAGCAGGAAGCGTTCTCATTAGCACAGATGGGGCATAAGTGAACCATAGCTGCGGACCAGGTTCATGGGCTTGAACAGATAGTTGGAGCACCAGTGAGCCAGAGATGTGGAACTTGAAGCATCTGTGTGGAGAAAGCCACAGGAAGATGCAGGTCAGGGCCAAGGCTGTGAGGTCACCAACAGATTATGTATTCTGGGTGCATGTTTGGGGCAGAGCACCACCAGGTGTTCTCATATCCACACTGCTGACTGAACTTGCAGCTGCTGGAAACAGCCAGAGATCCCCTTCCTTCTGCAGTGTCTCTACAGTGCCCTCTCCTGAGAAGGTTAACATTTAGTTCATCATGGAACACACGTTGAGGGTAAATTTGGACTTGAGAGACAATAAATTGATAACTGACACAGACAACCCTTTGGCTGCTCAGCTTCCATATTCACCCTCTACATACTTTTGAACTCCCTCATAGCAACAAAACAACCCTATGTTCCTGCTTAAGAAGCTACCACTATCCTTACAAGCAAATACTCTTTCCTAAAATGAGAAGACACTTCAGCCAAGTGTCTTCTATGCCCGTTGGTTCAATGGCATGAGACCAAAATGGCAAGGTGGTGCTCTTCTCTTCTAATTCAATGAACACATTTTTGTGTCCCCTGGTAGAAACATTCTCCTCTTAGAGACTAAGCTCTCCAAACCTTTAGATCTCGAAGTGACTGGAACTGGAAGCAACATTTTTCTAAGGGAGTTGGTAAGTGTAATAGAGAATCCACACTCACTTTCACCCCTTGATTCTGGGTTTCACATATTTTGACTCTGGAGGAGACAACACCATATAATAGTATCTGATGTAAAGCATAAACTTTACATCAGAAATGTTAAGATAGAACCCCATCCCTTTAGGATACTGTCTGCCAATTAGTGTTATAACTGGCTCGTCAGAAAATTTGGGCCAGCCACTTCTGGACGATCAGGTATCTGATAAGACTAGTTGATTCCATGGACCTAAGCCCACTGCTGCACTTTCTTTGCTGTGAAATGAGTCTTTGATTAGATGCAATGCTTTGCAGAATGCTACCGCAAAAGATAAGGTTTTCTATAAGTCCACAGATGGTGGGTGCTGGCAACGGCATTACAGATACAGAAGACAAATCCACATTCAGAACATATATGTACTGCAGTGAGGACAAATCTTTGCTTCTTCCATCATGGTGTAGAGGTCCAGTGTAGTAAACTTGCAGGCTGGTTCCCCTGGGAATGGCAACGTATTGGAGCCATGTATTGATCTCTGCTGTTGATAAGTTAGCCACTCAGCACTAGTGTTAGTTGGCCAGGTCAGCCTTGGGGAGAGAGGCTTCCAAGACATCTTCCCTAGTTGAGGTCATCACAGGATTTTCAAGCAGAGGAAGGTTAGTCTCTTTGGACACAGGAAGGCAAGTTACTTTTACTTGTAAGGAAGGCTCAGAGTGTCTTAAGGGTTCAAGATTGTCAGTTTCATCTGACTCTAACCAGATATTTCTCAGGTTTCAGGATCCCATTCTTTCCTAATCAGTGCCCTAACTTTCACATAAGAAATAGTGTGTTGGTGAATTCAACTGTTACAATTTAACAAGCCACACAATTAAGTCAAACACAATTGTGTTTGACTTTCAGCAGTAGTAGCCTGTGGCTACAATAAATACGAGATTCTTTTAAGGGTGTTATGGAAGCTTTCTGCTTCTCAGACCATGACTTGAGCTGAAAATTAACAGACCCAACCTTGTCCTTTTCTCTTTGTAAATATTCAAATGCACTCAAAATAATCCATCCACACCACAGCACTTATAATCGTTACTGCTATACAGCCAAGCACAGAAGTCACACCCAAGCACATGTTTGACTTGGCATTTCACCATGGAAAACTGCAGGCTTGATTAATTGTGATGCCACTGCATGAAGTGGGTTAATAACATCCATTTCCGTTGACAGGGAGCTCAGCTCTGCTCTCAAGCTTAAGCACACAACCAAACTAATTCTCAAATCCCATCTTTAGGGGTCAGTCTCCTGGGACCACTCTTTGTGCCAAGTCTGTATCATTCTGGGTCCAGTTATGAACTTTAAGCAAAGTTTAATAAGCATAAAGAATTATTAGGATTACTTCATGGATTGTATAAATGCCTAACTTTAAAATTTTAAAATAAATAGGAAAAAAAGAATTATTAAGCTGTGATAAAGACTATAAGATATAATAAAATTGTGTATGGTAGCCTAGAGCTGAGGGAGAGTACCCAAGGAAGGACAAATTTGGAAGGGGGGGCTCTTCCCCTAACTGGGGTTCAGACCTTGTTGGAGAAATTATAGTTGCAATACACAGAATGGCAGAGAAGTTCACTGTATGCTCAAGTCAGAGCTAGTTCATGGTTGTTGAACAAGCAAGGAACAACCCTCTGGAGTTCAGGGGTAGTAGGGCACAGGTGAGTTGTAACTGGCAGTCAGGGGTGTGGGTGTGCAAGAGGAGTGGGGGAGCTGGTGCAGGTAGGTAACCTGGAGCACGTTTTGTTTGTAAGGTGAGCCACAATCAGTAGCTGAGATCACGGGTGTGCAGAGGGCATCAGTGGAAATACTCGAGTGGGCAGGCAGGACAGCCATAGAAGACACCTTGGCATGCAGAGGAACTTGGCTTGGCATGGTTAGGAGGCCAGGAATGTGGTATCTCTCCCGGTAGCCCTGGGAAGGTGACCACCAGTCCAGGCGAGCCTTCGAGGTTGCTGCACGGCTGGGTAGATCACCCCTAGGTGTCCTCACACACTGGTCGCTGGCTGAATTTCCCCTGCTGGAAGCGGCAGGAGAGCCCCTTCCTCAAGCAGCATCCCTCCAGCGCCCTCTACTGAGGAAGCCTAACATCACACTCGCTGTGAAGGAGAAATGTTTAAAAGAATGCTGTCCCTTAAACATTGAAGCGTGAATTTGGAGTTGAGCGGCAATTAATTGATAACTGGCATGTTAGGCCTGTGTGAATGTTTCCTCGTCAGATTTTCATTCATGATTTTAGTAACAGAATGTCAAAAAAAAACACATGAGCTATAAAAATTCAAATAATGCAAAATTATATAACCTACACATTGACAGTTCCCTTACCTCCTTCCCTCAACCACCCTTTCCAAAGGTAACCACTGTCTGGCTTAGTATGGAGACCTTTGAGCGTTTTTCTATGTATTTTATATACATTCATGTGACTATATGTAACTATGCTTGTCAAAAATATGTGCTCGGTTTTTTAATTACATAAATGGGTTTATGTGGTTCATACTGAGCTGCAGCTTAGTATGCAAAAACAAATCTAAGAGTGTTTTCCTTGATAATTTCTAGGTTTTGTGTCTTGCTCTGAAAGACTTTACCATAGTTCCCATTGTACAAATATTAGGTTATATTATCTCAAGTTTTTTGTATTTAGTTTTTAAATATTTTCACACAAAGTAGTATGATATAGTCCTCAACCATCTTTCTTTTAGTTTTATTTTTATTTTAAAAATAAATTAGAGCCTTTTGTACTTTTTAAATATTTTTCACATGTGTCACAAACATTTTTTGTCTTCCTAGTTTATTTTTTGGTGGATTTTTTTTAATGTATGAAAGTTTTAAAATGTTAATTATTTCAGTAAATAACCATTAATGTGGTTTAAAAGCTCAGTTTCATTCCCACCCTGCCGCTATTCAGCTGATTCTACCCCTTACCTACAAGTAACCACCATTATTAGATTTTTATAAATCTCATTAGTTTTTTTTAAATGGAAGCAAATATAAATATGTGATGTTTTTCACCATTTTTTTATATAAAAGTATACAGAAGTTCTAAATTTTTATTAGACCCATTCGTTGGTCTTGTTTTGTGACTTCTGAGTTTTATATCATGCTTAGAATTGTTTCTGCTTTGAGATTGTTAAAATACTCAAGATTTTTTTTTTCTGATGTGGCTTTATTTCTTTTATTTCAATATTGAATTCCATCTGGAAAATATTTTATTGTAGAAATTAAATGATGAAATAGTGTTTATTGCGATGTTTCCCATATATCCCATTGTCTCATTTCAAGTATCAATTTCCAACAATTTGAAATGCCATCTTTGTTACATGCCCAGTTCCCAGGACTTTTTTTGGATTCTGTTCTCTTCTATTGATCTACTTACTATTCTGTGCCAAAACAACAGTTTTAATTAACTTTAGTATTATATAGTATATTGGAAATCCGATATGTATATGTTCACATATTTTCAAATGTTTTTAAATATCTTCCAGTATTTTCTCTTTCAGATGATCGGGTTTTTTTTACCCCAGGTATAGGCAGTTTGTGCTTCCTTCCCCCAAAAAAAACTGGGGTTTTTATTGGAATTCTGTGCATTTACAGATCATTTTGGGATACTTTTTCATGTCTCTATATCCTTGAGTATACTTTGATTTGATTTTGTAAAAATTTTTATTAGGTTTATTCTTGGGTACCGTAGATTTATTGCTGTTATGATTAAGATCTTTCTAAAATTGTGTTTCTAATTGGTTCTTGTTATGGTATAGAAAATTAATTGATATAGAAAATATACTGATTGTTGCTCACCCAACTGAGCTCTTTTATTCATTGTTCCATAGATCCCTTTGGGTATTCTAAGTAAACAGTCACATTATTTGTAAATAGTAGCAATTTCACTCTTCCAAAATAAAAAACTGTCATTAAGTTATTTTGTCTAGAACCCCAAGAAGAACGTGAAGTAAAAGGTAATTGTGGGCATCTTCCTGACCATTAATGGGAAGGCTTCTGAAACGATACCAGCCGAAATACCCTTCTTAAACACTGTTTTTTCTTGGCATCCTGGAATAGTGCCCACTACTTTTCTGTCCCCTCTTCCCACCTCCAGCCATCAAATGATGGCCTGCCTCAAGCCTCCTATTCAGTCTTCTCATACAGCACACACTCTTTGTGCACACCTCAGATTGTAGTCATCTCGTGCCAGATTGCAATTTCATTTACCTCCCATAAGCTGAGTATTTAGATTGACATCTCTAACCCAGGTCTCTCTCCCCAGCTCTGGACTTACTAAAGAGCTCCTCTTCGATTTTCTTTCAGACACTGCTAACTCAGTACCTCTGACACTGAGTTCTTTATTAACTAGTGTTGAGCTGGACCCCTGGGTATAAAGCCCACAACCTGATTCAGTATTAAGAACCAGAAATAGAAGAACTGCCTACCCTAAGAGACCCTCTCAGAAGGCTTTATTTCCTGCTAATGTAGGCCCAAGCCAGCCACTCCACCCTAGTCAGTTGTGACCTGGATATTTGCCATATAGCCTTCCTCTCCCAGGAGCTCCTGCCATCTCTGCTCACTTGTCCCAAGAACCACATTCTCCTCTGTCAAAAGCCTCTGCTCTCTTGCCTTCTGTCTCTAAGCATGCATGTAGCTCTTTCTAGTCATCATCCCTGTTCCTTTCCTGGGAGGCATTTTCAACTTTCCTGTGGAGGCTGCAGGGGTTCCTCTGGGGCTCATTCCATTTAGATACAGGGTCTTGAGGAGGCTAATTTCTGTTTGCCTTTGTGTGGGCAGGAAATATGAACTGTACAGCATGGACTGGGACCTGAAGGAGGAACTCAGGGACTGCCTGGTGGCCGCTGCACCCTATGGGGGCCCCATTGGTATGTCATTCTGCTACTTCATGCTTTGGGACCATGGGATGAACTCAAGTTTCTTGATTCCTGGGGGTCTTGCTGTTGGGTTGTACTTACTAGCATATGTCACCCTCCCCCACTTCCCACCCACTTGAAATACTTTTAATGGTTCTCATGAGGCCTGCTTCATATGGGATGGGTCCGAGGTGCTGCTGCATGAGGTCTGCTTCAAATGGGGTAGGCCTAGCCTGGTGAGCTAGGACAGGAGGTCTCTTCTCAAACTGAAGCACTGCTGAGGAACCCCTGGCGGAAGGAGAAGCCTGCCAATGTACGGCCAGTGCTTGAGATCTACTCTGCTTCTGGCATGCCTCTAGCCAGTCTGATGGTGAGTATCCCTGGCCCACCCTGAGGCTGGGTGCTGGGCAGGGTTCCTGTGTCCCTAGATAGCCTCAGGAACTTCTTCTCCTCTACAGTGGAAGAGTGGCCCTGTGGTATCCCTAGGCTGGTCAGCTGAAGAGGAGCTACTCTGCGTGCAGGAAGATGGTGTAGTGCTGGTTTATGGGCTTCATGGTGACTTCCGGAGACACTTCAGCATGGGCAATGTAGGGTCCACAGGAGGTTGTGGAAAAGGAATGGAGTCTGTGACTCAGTGGTTTCTTCAGGGCCCCTCTCCACTTGCCTCTTTCCCCAGGAGGTACTCCAAAACCGGGTTCTAGATGCCCGGATCTTCCATACTGAGTTTGGTTCTGGAGTGGCCATCCTCACAGGGGCCCACCGCTTCACCCTGAGTGCCAATGTGAGCGACCTCAAACTCCGCCGAATGCCAGAAGTGCCAGGTGAGCATCAACACCCCTGAGACAGAGACAGCCATTCAGTGCCTACACGTGTGCTTCCAGATTGGGATCATTAGAGGTAGAAGCTTTGGGCTCTAGTTATCCTGAGATTGTCCTATTTCTGACCACAGGTTTGCAGAGTGCACCTTCATGCTGGACCACGCTGTGCCAGGACCGAGTGGCACACATTCTTCTGGCTGTGGGGCCTGATCTTTACCTTCTAGACCATGCAGCATGCTCTACAGTGGTAAGGGCCTGAGTGGGAGTGAAATGGAAGAGTTGGGGGAGGCAGTGGGGAGGCTCTGAGAAGTCAAGATCTCTGGTGTCCTCCTTGGCCCTGCCCCAGACTCCCCCTGGCCTGGCCCCAGGTGTGAGCAGCTTCCTGCAGATGGCCGTCTCCTTCACCTACCGACACCTGGCACTCTTCACAGACACAGGCTACATCTGGATGGGGACAGCTTCACTGAAGGTGTGATCCTGAGACAACACAAAGACACCATGTCTTGTTCAGGGAAGATCTATTTGGTAGGGGTAGGGGACGAGCTTTTCATCCTGACTACTTGGGCCATGATGCTTCCTGTATCCTTTCAGGAGAAGCTGTGCGAGTTCAATTGCAACATCCGGGCCCCCCCAAAGCAGATGGTTTGGTGAGGATATGGGTGTTATGCTGGGGGTGGTGTGAACATAGCCTTGTTTCTTGGGATACCTTGATTCATTCTGTGTACTAGCCAAGCTAAGTGGAGTTTGCATCTTCTCTGCCAGTGCACATTGGAGGGAAACCCCAGCCCTCCTGTGGGCCCAGGATACCCCCAGGCACTGACAGTACAGGGTAAGGGGGAAGCAGACAAGTCAGAGGAATGAGATAAGGGGCAGGAAGCATGTGCAGGGCTGTCCCAAGATGAAACAATGTAAGCAGTGATATGAGAAACCTGACTGTGGGCCTATCAACCCATGTATGTCTCAGACATGTATGTGTGATGCTGCCCACAGGTGCAGCCGTCCTCGCAGCAAGGAGAGGGCCGTTGTAGTGGCCTGGGAGAAGCGGCTAATGGTGGTGGGTGACGCGCCTGAGAGCATCCAGTATCCTTGGAGGGATACCTGTGGGGGCAGGAAGGGAAAAGGGAGAGGGGTCACCTGCCTTGTTTCATCTCTGGGTGTTCTTGAGAACCTTGACCAAGCTCAGGTTTGTGCTGGATGAGGACTCCTACATGGTACCTGAACTGGATGGGGTCCGTATCTTCTCCCGGAGCACCCACGAGTTCCTGCATGAAGTTCCAGGTGAGGCCCTCACAGGGGTACCATGTGACCCAGGGCAGAGGTTTCTAGGTACTACAGCTGCTGTGGGCCAGAGGAGGATGAGGACATTAGGACATTAGGACATTGAGGCATTGAGGCAGAGCTGAGGGTTCCCTGTGCCCCTCCCTCACTCTCCATCTCCCTTCTCCAGTGGCCAGTGAGGAGATCTTCAAAATTGCCTCAATGGCCCCTGGAGCACTGCTGTTGGAGGCCCAGAAGGAATATGAGGTAAAGCTCTGGCCTTCTCCCCAGACCCTAGGATACTCTTCTTCCCCTGATTGGCACAGCCACGTGCCATCTGTGAAGAGAGGGGTCTAGGCATGATACCAGACTGGGCTGGGGTGGGCCAGCTCACGTGGACTAAAGTGAAATGGGGTCCTCCGTTTGGTAATTGGGAGGAGCAGGGAGCCCCAACTATCCCCAGCCTAGGCACAAGACAGGGCTACTATCAAGGGGTCTTGGGTAGTCTCACTGGCAATTGTGGGCTGATATGGGGTGGGGGGAATATCTGAACACTTCAGGTAGACTGAGTGCACTGAGGGGGTTTGAGCTCTGCCTCTGTAGCCCCTTCACATCAGCCCATTTGAACTATAGGTGAGGAGCTGGAGGCAGATGTGGGGGTGTTCTTCAACATGATGCCATGTCTCTGGCACCCTTTCCCTCCCCACCCCCCAACCCCAGAAAGAGAGCCAGAAGGCCGATGAGTACTTGCGGGAGATCCAGGAGTTGGGGCAGCTGACCCAGGCTGTGCAGCAATGCATTGAGGCCGCAGGACACGAGCACCAGCCGGACATGCAGAAGAGTTTGCTCAGGGTTGGCCTGGGAAGCAGAACTGCAGGGAGGGGCACTAGGCAGGGTGGGGCTGGCATGGGGGGACACTCTCCTTAATTGTCCTCTGGCTCTTCTCAGGCGGCCTCCTTTGGGAAGTGTTTCCTCGACAGATTTCCACCTGACAGCTTCGTGCGCATGTGTCAGGACCTGCGTGTACTCAATGCCGTTCGGGACTATCACATTGGGATCCCGCTCACCTATAGCCAGTATCCCCATGCATTTCAGAATGGTGTTCACAGCCAGGGATGGCAGGGGAAGGGGCTGGAGATGCTACCTAAAGGTCCTTGGCAAATAGGCCTTATTTCCCAGCTGGATCCTTAACCGATTAAAATGCAGATACAAGCAACTCACCATCCAGGTGCTTCTGGACAGGTTAGCAAGCCCAAGGGTGCTGGGAAGGCTCTAGGTGGGCGAGTGTTACAGCCCTTTGTGGGCTTTCGTGGTCACTGCTCCTGACCTGTTTCTTTAGAATTTGGGAGAACTGGTTGCAGGCTGGGGCTGTGCTATCCTCTCTCTACCCCACCTCACTCCTGTATCCATTATCCCTCCTGCCTGCCAGGCTTGTGTTGCGGAGGCTTTATCCCCTGGCCATCCAGATATGTGAATACCTGCGCCTTCCTGAAGTGCAGGGTGTCAGCAGGATCCTGGCCCACTGGGCATGCTACAAGGTGAGGATGTAGGATAGGTCCAAGGGCATTTAGGGACTTTCAGGCCTTGATGAAGTATAGGAGATAAGAAGTTTAGGACTGAAGGGCCAGGTTCTGATTGAGGGTCGGTGGGGTGAGGGGTGGAATGCAGGTGTGTGTGATACCCTTTCCCTCTGCAGGTGCAACAGAAGGATGTGTCTGATGAGGATGTTGCTCGGGCCATTAACCAGAAGCTGGGGGACACACCAGGTGTCTCTTACTCTGACATTGCTGCACGAGCCTATGGCTGTGGCCGCACAGAGCTGGCCATCAAGGTGTGGGTTCCCAGCCCTCCCCAGATGCCCTGACTTGGGTATTGGAGGCCCTCAAGTGAGCTCTTTTTCGTCTGCCTTTTTGCCCACAGCTGTTGGAGTATGAGCCACGCTCTGGGGAGCAGGTACCCCTTCTCCTAAAGATGAAGAGGAGCAAACTGGCATTGAGCAAGGCTATTGAGAGTGGGGACACTGACCTGGGTGAGCAAGGTTTGGGTTAGGCCAAGACCAGGGCCCCTGGGCTGAGCAAGGGGCTGGGCTGGAGTCTCCACCCACCTTACTACCCCATAGTGTTCACGGTGTTGCTACACCTGAAGAATGAGCTGAACCGAGGAGATTTTTTCATGACCCTTCGGAACCAACCCATGGCCTTGAGTTTGTACCGACAGGTATGTGCAGTGGGCAGGGGTGGGGCTGGAGCCTCCTGAGCCCCTGAATTGGCCTTGCTGACTGACTACCTGTTTCCGGCCCCAGTTCTGTAAGCATCAGGAATTAGAGACACTGAAGGACCTTTACAATCAGGATGACAACCACCAGGAACTGGGCAGCTTCCACATCCGAGCCAGCTACGCTGCAGAGGAGGTCTGAGGCCCACAGAGGGGGTGGGGCCCTTGGGCTAGGCTGTTGGTCTGGTTCCTTCTCTAGGAATCTAGGCCTCATATTTGGTGCACACCCCATCTGGTCATCACTGTTGAGGAAGTCTAAGAAGGCATGGGATGAGGGTTGGTCCTAGAGGAGCTAGCCTTCCCACTAGGGACACCAGAGTGGTACACCCAGTGGGTAAGGCTGGCTCTGATGACCCTACCCTTAGCATCGGGATTGGGACGAAAACCGTAGCCTGGGTTGGAAGAGCTGAGGTCCCTTGAGCTATGAGCTCAGGCTTTTCTTCCTGCCCTTGTAGCGTATTGAGGGGCGAGTTGCAGCTCTGCAGACAGCAGCTGATGCCTTCTACAAGGCCAAGAATGAGTTTGCAGCCAAGGTCTGGCCTACTCTTTTCTAAGAACCTTCTCATTTTTCCTCTTAGTCTTCCCTCCTCATCCCTCTCATCCTCATCCTGTCTTATCTCTAACCCCAGGCCACAGAGGATCAAATGCGACTCCTACGGCTGCAGCGACGCCTAGAAGATGAGCTGGGGGTTCAGTTCCTGGACCTGTCTCTGCATGACACGGTCACTACTCTCATCCTCGGCAGCCACAACAAGCGTGCAGAGCAGCTGGCGCGTGACTTCCGCATCCCAGACAAGAGGTATGTGAGGGTTCAGGCTGCATGTAGGTCCTGGGATCTCTGCCCCTCCTGCAGCACCTCCAAACCCACCTTTTTCACAGGCTCTGGTGGCTGAAGTTGACCGCGCTGGCAGATCTGGAAGACTGGGAGGAACTAGAGAAGTTTTCTAAGAGCAAGAAATCACCCATCGGCTACCTGGTGAGGCAGGGGCCCTCCCTCCACCCCACCACCAGGAAGCTAGTCCTGGGGAGAGGACCAGGCCCAGAGATAGGCTGATGACCTATTCATGCCTTCATTCACCTGGCCAAAATTTTTAGTGGGTGCTTCCTGTGTGTGTATGTTCATGAGCTAAATACGTTAGAGAATGGGCCCCAGTTGGCCTGCAGATGTCAGTAGGCAGGAGAATGAGCTGCTTTCCCCCAGGATGACCACAGGGGGACCCCACGTGCTTAAGGAAAAGTCCTATTTGGGTGGAGAGTGGAGGGGGACAGGAAAAGCACATCTGCAAAGCAGTGGAAGATATTGAGGGGTTTGTTTTCTATGGCAGGCAGTTCAGAGGTGTGGTGGGTAGCTAGAACAGCCATGAGAGAAAATACAGGCTCCTAGGTGGTAGGAAACACCTGTTGTGAGGGGGTGACAGTGGATGGTGTTGTAGATGCATGGAAATAATTGGTCTCAAGGCTCTAACATCTTTGGTTTAGGTTGTTTCTGCCCTGAGAATGTTGAGATCATACCTCTTGTAGATGTGTGTCAGGGCAGGGGTGGGGGAGTTATATGCACTAGAGTATATATAAAATATACAGTGACAGTATATTCAGTGGGCTTTTGTTCTTAAGACAGAGGACAGAAGGGTTCTGCCTTATCTTCTCCCTCCGTCTCCTCCCTCTCTAAGCCCTTTGTGGAGATCTGCATGAAGCAGCACAACAAATATGAGGCCAAGAAGTATGCCTCCCGTGTAGGTCCTGAGCAGAAGGTCAAGGCTTTACTTCTTGTTGGGTACGTTGGCTGAGAGCCCCATGCTGCTGGGGTGCTGAGCTAGTGGACTGATGAGGGGCATGGTTTGTACCCTTGATCATCCCAACACCATCTCCTCTCCTGCTCAAACCACAGGGATGTGGCTCAGGCTGCAGACATTGCCATTGAGCGCCGGAACGAGGCAGAGCTGAGCCTCGTATTGTCCCACTGTACTGGAGCCACAGACGGTGCCACGGCTGACAAGATTCAGCGGGCAAGGGCTCAAGCCCAGAAGAAATGAGGGACTTACCCTACATGTCTCCTCATGTCCTGGCCTTGGCAGAAGTGATACTGCTCATCCAGCTCCTCCCCCAGAGCTAAGCTGAGGAGGTGGGGTGGAAAGGGATCTGGTTGTAAATAAAGTTGGAACATTTTAAAGTGCTTTTCTTACTCAGTCCTGCCTAAGCAGAAGAAAACTGGACCAGAATCATCCAGATATCTCAGCAAAATCCCATGTGTTTGTGTGGGGTCTAGAGGAAGAGTTTCTCCAGATATATTTACAAAGAGATGTGCCCCTCAGCATGGTTACCAAGGAAAGCTCTCTCAAGCTCTCAGACCTTAGAAATATTATGGGGAGAGATGGCACAAAACGTAAGCAACAACTCATCAGGAACCATACTGAAAAACATTATACACCCATGTACACAAGAACCATGCTGAATACTTTGCCATTATTTCATTTATTCCACATGACAAATATAAGGCCCTCCGTAAGCAGGGGAGTCTGAGCAAGGCCCCTGGTTTACACTGCAGGGAAAGTTGAAGGACTAATGAGAGGCATGTGGCCAGCAGTTTGTAGGGGTTGAAGGGAGACCCTTTGGAGACTGCCCACTGAACAGTGGTGAACAATTCCTAAGCCGTCTCTAGGCAAGGAGAAAAAGATGGACTGCAAACTGGAGACCCCTGGTTCCACCTTATGCCCAATGAAGGCTTCATCCCCAGTATGTAGGAGCCCTCCAGTCATCCTGTCTCTAGCCTTTGGTCTGCACTCCAGTGCACCTTAGCTTCATGTCCCACCCTCCCCCCCCACACACACACACACTGAGGGCATTACCTTTTCCTCTTGTTACCCCTTAGTCTAGAAAGAAGACAAAGGAGGAAACCAAAGCCCAGAGGGAGGGCATGCCTTAGTAGAGCTTCCTGTTTTTCCTTTAATGCCCATAGGCTTGACCATGCTGAAAAAGTGAGAGACAAGGCCTGGTACTTTTTCTTCCCCAACCTGATTTGTAAATTAAGTTTGTGAAAATCCTCTGAGTATAAAACAAATAGTAAAATAATTATTATGTTTACCATTTACTATACGGGTCAAGAATTTGGTCAGGATAAACCAAGGATGGTTTGTCTGCTCCACTATGAGCCAACAGCTGGAAGATTCAAAGGTTGAAGATGACTTGAGAACTAGAGGCTGAAGTCATCTTAAGGCTTGTTAACTCACGGTCTGCCAGTGGAAGCTGGTTGTTGAATGGAACCTTAGCTGGCACTGTTGGCCAGAACCTCACAATATGGCTACCAGCTCCCAAGGGCAGCATCCCAATATAGCCAAACAAAGCTGTACTGCTTTCCCTAACCTAGCTTTGGGAGTCGCTCAGGACCACTGGCTGCCACATTCTATTTGTCATTGTAGGCCTACCCCACCCAATTTCAAAGGGAAATCGACTCCACCTCTTGATAGGGAGTAGCAAGGCTCTGGAACAGTTTGTAGAACTGGAAATGTGGCCAGTTTTTAAAAACAGTCTGGCACAGCCTATCAGTTTTCTCTCTTAGAATCAGGAGACACCTCTGAGAAAAGGAAAGAAGATCCCAAATACTGAGCTCATCATTCTAGGCTTTTTTCCTTGTGAGTCTTGGTCTCACAACTGCTCACTGCATTGGTAGCTCTTCAGCGCCTTTTTAAAATGTTTTCTCCAGCTTTTCTAGTTCTCAATAAAAAAGCATTGGTACCATACAATCCAGTCCACCCGCTCTGGAAGGGGTGCCACATTCCCAAAGTAAGATATAGCATATTTACGTGATGTGCAAACATTAAACACTGTACACATGAAGTTGTAGAAATGTGTGAGAACAATGATGACATACAAACAGCGATTACAACTTCATTAAAAGTATGTATGCATGTGGATGGAGAAGCACAAGAGCTGTTCATGGGGAGAGTTATTTGAAAATCAAAGGCAGCTTTGTGTACTTTTATATAAAGTTAAACACTGATTTTTCCCTCAGCATTTTATCATAAAAACTTTCAAGTATATAGCTAAGTTGAAAGAATTTTACAGTGAACACCTGTATACCTACCACCTGGATTCTATAATCAACATTTGAATATATATACTTTATCATATATCTATCCATCAAAGTAAGTTTCAGTCAGTATACTTACCTCTAAATATTTCAGAATGCATTTCATTAATTAACTAGAGTTCCCTATTTGTAATTTTTTTCTTTTCAGACAAAATGTGTTTAATGCTCGCATCTTAAATGTTCATTTGCTGAGTTCTGACAAATGCATATGCTTATAAATAGTGATATTAAAAAAACAACCAGGATTATTTTTTTCAAATTCTCAACTGATCTTTCTACTTTGAGCAATTTGCACAGCAGGCCTGGGCCTGCAGTCATGAGTGGGGTCAAGTCCTGGCTAATGGATGGAACTAGGATTGTGCCTGGGACCATGATTTGGGGCCTGGGGGTAGATAATTTGGAAATATGTCTTCTAATTTAGGGTATTTATGGCAGCCCTGGGCAAATGCTTTTACAGGTCACCTCGGGTAAGGGGGCTGCAGTCCCTTTTAGGTAGAAAGCACTGGCAAATGACCTTGGGAGTAGAACAGTGGCTTGGAAAGGCATTTGGCTCATTTACTTCAACTTTATATCTTATTGTCTTGTTTTATCTTCATTACAGCATTTAGGAAGTTTTTTGTTCACTTGTTGGTTTATTATCTGTCACCCCAAACTAGAATAGAAGGTCTTAAGAGGAGAGGTCTTTTCTGTCTTATTCTCTACCATGTCCAGCATATGGTCTGCTCTCAATAAGTATTTGTTCAGTAAATAACTCATTTTTCCATTTAGTACATGGGGAAAGGAGGCCCTGAGAAGGAAGTGACTTGTCTGCAGAAACAGTTCTTTAAACAGCTCTCCTTTAAGTCCAGTCTTTTTCTTGTGAATCCTGTGACTCTTGGAGGCTGACAAGTTCCTACCTGTAGGCATATGCTCCCATGGCTGGGACTAAACCAAGACTGGGAGCAGGGCTTTGGCCCCCCTCTTGGATTGGCCTGGGTACAGCAAGCTTCCCCTACCTCTCTCAGTTCTCTCTTCTTCAAAGGCAGCCTGTTGTCCTGTGGTAATGGGAGTAAGCTGTAGACACCCCAGATGTCAGGATGGGGAAGCTGGGCAGGTCTCCACAAGTGAGCACATGATAATGGGACTCTGTTCTTCCTAACTGGAAACAGGGTCTGTGTGTTTGCCAAGCTGAACTCTCCTTCCCTGGGTCTCCAGAATGGGACACCCAGGATCCTGCTTCTCCTTAGTCTAAGGTTCTGTCACCTGTGCACACACACCACAAATGCTCTGGCGACAGTGCAGCTGTCTCTTAGAGAGAAGGAACTGCATTTCCTGAGATGGGGTTACTTGCCAAGCTGTACATGCCTCCATTTCTCAGTACAGCTCTGGAAGTCTCCAGGAAGAGTAGCAGAGGGAGGTCACCTATCCCAGGGTCTCCAACTCTGAGGCTGCAGACCGGTACCAGTCCATGGCCTGTTAGGAACTAGGCCATACAGCAGGAGGGCCAGGGCAAGTGAGGGAAATTTCATCTGTATTTGCAGCTGCTCCACAGTGCTAGCATCACTGCCTCAACTCCACCCTAGATCATCAGGCATTAGATTCTCGTAGGAGCACCGGTTCCTGGTGCCAAAAAGGTTGGGGACCACTGACCTAGCCAGTGGTGACCTAGCTCACCCCAGAGCTCTCTGATTTCCACACTCAACTGCAACATTTTCTTAAGTGTGGTCAGATTGCCTGGAGATCCTTCAGACAATCTCAAAGATGAACACTTTTATTTTAATAGCTATTTATTTTGATGTATGTTAGAACACGTAAGTAGCATGTCAAACCCTTTTAGATAATATAAGTAAAAATATAAATAAAATATAAATTAACCAAAAAAAAACATATTAAGAAATAATAATGTAGGTCTGATGTAGGGGTTTTGTTCTAGGATGCTGTTATCCTAGCTACCCAGGTACCTCCTGCACTCAAAGTCATTTTTTTTTTCAGGGCTTCTAAACATTGAATTCAGGCTTTTCATTTTTCCTTTGGTGTGCAGATAGATTGAATTTGGACTTCCTGGAAAAACGTGATGAGGGGTGGGCATGTGGAAGAATCTGCCCTCCTTGGCTGCCCCTGGTTAGCCTAACAGACTGGGTATGTGGCCTGGGGTACCTTGAGCTGAAGTGTCTGTTGGGCAGAGGAACCTTGGGTATGGCCATTTCAGCACACCTAGTGGCCAGCCCCACTGAGAGGGAGTGAGAAACACATCTGCCACCTGGGAGGTGGCCTAAAGAAGGCCCATGCATTTATATTTGCCGGCTGTGACGATGGTCAGCATACACTCACTTATTTCATAAATATGGGGAATAGAGTTTTAAGTTGGTGACTCAATTGCAGGCAGAGGTGGTGGGAACTGGAGGTGGCAGTGGCACCAACCCCGTGCAAATGACAGCTGATGTGAACTCCTCCTGCACTGAAATGTCTCCACTGCATCCTTTCCGCCATGAAGCAACGCGGCTGGCCACAGACCCTTCGCCCCCAAACATGGGACTCTGCCCGGCGGGGGTAGGGGATTGGGGCGCTCAAAGGCCAGGTAAGTTCCACTTGCACACTCCTGTGCAGTCCGTCTCCACCCTACAGATGCCCAGCAACTCTTCCTGTGCTGGGGTCCCGGTGTGTCCGAGGAACGCTGCGTGGGATTAGAACGAGGAGAGTGTCCCACTCGCCACCTATTACGACTAAGTAATCAGCCTTCAGCCGCAGAAGCTCAGGTCCTTGCAGCCTGGGAACCCGCTGCAGACAGACATACGGACGGGTGGCTTTGGTGCGCCACGTGTGGGGCAGGGATCGCTGGGAAGGAGGTCTGTGCCCCTCATCTGGTCCCTGGCCCCAGGGCGCATAAACGCATCTCCCGATCCTCTCTGTGCTTTCAACCACCCCTCCCCCGCCAGGCCTATCTCAAAAGAAACCCCTACCGCTTGGCACCATGTTTCGTGTTCCTACTCAGCTCAGCGAAGAGCCAGGCCTTGGTACATGCACCTGGAAAGCGAAGGAGATTTCCCTGGAGCTCGGGTGGGGATGGCGTGGGTTGACTTGATGTAAGACGACACCCATGGTGCCAGTTCCTGTTCTAGGGGCTTTGCAGGTTCCTCTCTCTCCCCAGCGAGAGCCTTCGTCCCTTAAATACGTTGCAGCAATTCGAGGAGAAAAAAAAAAGAGCAAAACCAAATAAATAAATAAAAACGAATGGAACACGTTTGGAGAGAGGAGTGGAAAGGCGGATTTTTAGTTCCAAGCGGCCCGAATCCCTGGACATTGGTGTAACTTTCATTTGGCCTCAGTTTCTGCATTTGTAAACTGCGAAGTAGGCCCACATCCAGGGGGCTGGGACTGTAGAGAGGCAGAGGGCGTAGGTGCCCGGGCGGCGGGAGCTGCTGAGTCCCGCTTTCCCGGGGACAGGGCCGCAGTGGGGCGCACATCTCCTCGGGCACGTGTGGGACCGTAAGACCCCGAGCTCCGGCTCGGCGCTGGGGCAGGCGCACCCGCCTTCGGAAGCGCGCAAGGGCGGGGCCCGGGGCCGGGAGACGCCCTTGTGGCCTGGGCCAATCAGCACCCGCCTCTGAACGGCCAATGAGGAGGCGCCTTACAGCCAAGGCCGGCTCGGGAGCGAGGCTGCGGTGAGTGCGGCGCTGACAGAGCCGCGCGCGCGGGCGCCAACCTGCTCGGACCCCGGGCCGCCGCCGCCATCGCCGCCGGCCACCCCGTCGCCTCTCCGCCGCTTTCCCTCGCCATGGAGGCGAGGCCGCCGCCGCCGCCGCGGGGCTCTGAGCCGCGGGCCGGGCGGCGGCCCTGAGGGCGTGTGGCGGGCCGAGACGCCGCCGCGGAACCGAGGCGGAGCCGCCGTCCTCGTCCCCCGCGGTCCCGCCCAGCGCCAGGCTGGGTGAGTGTTCGCGGCCGCCGCCGCCCCGGGGGGCGCCGGAAGGCGGGGGGCAGCTCCCGGGCGCGGGTGGGAGGCGTCCCTGGCTGGAGCCCAGTCCCTCCTTTCCGGTTAGAATCCTTCGGGCGGCTGCACTCGGCTCCCACATCCTTGCTCTGTCCGGGGTGGGGGGGGCCGGTCCCCGGAAACGTGCCGGACAGGGCGCCGACCCCTGTCGCCCGCCCGGGAACTTTGCGTGCGTCCTCCTGGGGGCCAGGCTAGGGCGCCGCCGTCGTTCATTCTGAAAGGAGAAACTCGGAAAAGTGAGAACAGAATTTGCTCAGGTCCACTTAATGGGAAGGAGGAGGAAAACTGCTGGCACGAGAAAAATAGCTCGTGCAGTGACCAACTTTTCTTTCCCTTAAAGCTGCCTTGGCCCCTCTCCCAGGCCCCTCTTTTTTTCCACCCACTCCCAACTGTTGAGGCTGCTTAAGAAGGGAAATAGGGGCTCAGAGCTGCCCAGAATTCAAAATGAGCCAATTGGGAATGCGGATCCCCTCTCGTTTTACTTTTGGTAAAGAAAGAATATCGTTTTTCTGAAAAATTATTTCCTAATTGTATTTTCTGAAGGTGAAAATAATGTAACCCTGAGCCCAATGTTGAGGGCTTTTCTATTATTTATTTATTTATTTATTTATTTATTTATTTATTTATTTATTTATTTGAGGTCAGTGATGATGTTCGCAAGACAGGAAAAAGAATGTTCAAACCTCCCTAGGCTGGGTGAAGAGCCTTTGCCCAGGTTAGGGATTCCTGCTGTAGAACAAGTCACATCTCCCGGGAGATTCTTCACTTGCCACCTGCTTGCTGTGAAGGCAGCCTTAGAACCAGAAGATGGTGGGCGGGTAGAGGACTGACAATGGAAGATGGGCGAACATCTTGCCTGGCCACTCCTTCAGAAAGCACAGATCTGATGCTGTCACTTGTTTACTTTAAAACTCCCTTGCTCTCCTTTTCCCATGGGATGAATGAAGCCGAAAATGTCCCATCAAGCCATGCAAGGCCCCTGAACTTACTCTTTTACATTTAACTGAATCCTTCGATTTTCCTTGCCCTTATTCCTCTCCCTACCCATTCAGAGCTGTTTGTCTGCCTCCTCATATATTTAGGTGCTTTTGCTTGTATGATCCTTTTTCCTCTTCACTTTTACCTGCCCAACTCTACCTCTTCCTTTAAAGCCTATCTCACTAGAGAAGCTTCTTGCAGGCAGGAGCTGTGTCTTTTGTACCTTTTCATCTCCCATGCTGAGAGGATTCTTCAGTTGTCTTGTAGGTCCCATCCCATCTCTTCCCCCTTATGTCTTGACTCTTACTTCCAGGTACCCACTTTCCAAGAGAGTCTTTCCTGTTTCCTGAAGGCTTTCTTGGAATGCATGTCTAGAACTTAGTAATTCTGATTCGTTTCCCCGTTTCTGTCCCATCCAGCCCCCATAACTAGTCAGAAGACAGGAACTGACAGCTCTCTCGCTGGCCTCCAATTTGCTTGAGTGTCTCTAAAAAGCAAAAAAAAAAAAAAAAAAAAAATACCCACAGTGTCTTTTCATATCTCTGCCTGCCTGAAGTGGTCTGGCTGATGTATGTACTCTAAGGCATGATGGGATCCAAGAGGCTGTTCACTGGGAACCTTTAAGCCACTTATTTACCATCTGGATAAAATTCAGAACCAAAAAAGCCAATCCTTTGAATTAAGTACATTCATACGCCTTATCTTTGCTAGCAGAAGTGCTTGGAGTACAAAATAAAAGTGAGGAAGTCAGATCTTTCTTTACCTTTGAGAAGCTTATAGTCTGATACAGGACAGATAGTGAGGCTACCACCGGTGCTGCCCATGGCATAAGGTGTTGGTGGGAGGCTCAAATGGAATCATCCTCAGGTGGTATGAAAATGTAATAGCTTTTATTTGCCTTGTGACAGGCTATGTCATAAATATTTTCCATGAATTATTTAATCCTTTCAACTGTCATGTAAGGGCTTATTCTAGAGAGCATTCCCATCCCAGGTGGTCCGAGAAAGCTTTCATCGGAGGGGTACTTTGGATCATGAAGGGTACATAGGAGTTTGTGTGTGGTGGACAGGAAACAAAGGAGCAGCACAAATAGGCTTGGAGGTGGAAAGAACCTACTGTCCTTGGGAGCCAGGGCCAGGTTAAACATAGTTGGATTGGGTAGAGGGAAGAAGCGTGGGAAATGAGATTAGGGTAAGCTTGAAAGGCTATATGTACTGTTAGAGTTTAGGCAGTGGAAACCACTGGAGGATTTTAAAGGAGGTCAGGGACTTGAGCTGGCTGGGCTTTGGAAAGGTCATTCAAGGTAGTGTGGAGCCAGGTGCTATTGCCCCTGCAATTTTGGAGGCAATGGTTAGGCCCTACAGAGGCAGAATCACAGCCTCATAGACCCAGAGGGAGGCCTAGAGAGAATCCTGCTCAGTTTCGAGAAAAAAAAAATAAATACATATAAGAAAAAAATTCCAGCAGTACAAGAGGGTATACAGAGAAAAATAAGTCTCTATCCTACTGTGACCTCCCCAGAGATGGCCGGTTTCCAGTTTCTGTGCCTTACATAGACACTGTTCCTTTATAAAGACATGTCTACCTACTTCTTCCTCCATGGTACATACCAGTTAGTTACACCTTGCTCTTTTTTACTTAACATATTTAGGAAATCATTCCATGTTAGTATATACAGAGCCACTCATTCCTTTTATTAATATTCTTTGACATTTCATTGTATGGCTACACCATAATTTGTAACTAGTGTTTAGGTTAAATAACATGTAAGTTGCTAGGTTTTCTATTACAGTATTACAATGAATGTTCTTACACATACTTTATGTGCTCATGTGTAAAATTGAACAATGTATTTCTAGAAGTGGAAATACTGGGTCAAAGGATATGTGTGCATTTTTAACTTTTAGACGTGTAGCCAAATCACCAACACTTTGAAGATGTCATAACTTATCCTTTCTGCCAAAAATGTGAATGGGACTCAACATATCTTCAAAATATGCATCAGAATTGTCTGGGGTGCTCTTTTAGATATCATATGCTTACATTTCCCTCACTTAGCTTCTTTTCCCCCTGTGAGTCTAGTGTATTCCTTTCAATTTACAGAGGGAAGCTTCGAGGCTCAGAAAAATAAAGTGACTTGTGCAAGACAGTCAATGTGGGTGGTGGTTGTTTTTAAAGCAGCTCTGATATTTGTATTTGCCCAACACCTTTCATTGGAGGTGCTCAGTCAATTTGTAAACATTGTTGCATTATTTTTCTCCACCTTCATGTGGAAAAAATGAGATACAGGTGAAGTTTGAGTTAATAAGCAGGAAGCTGGCCAAATATAGAATCTTGCCTTTTTACGTCTAGTTTAATAACTAATAAATGTTCCCAAATGCCAAAGCTGAAGAAATGTTTTTAGTGAGTCTGAGTACAACAGTAATATAACAATAACTTAATAAAACTGACCAGCAAATCCACAAATAACCCAACATTAAAATTTGCTTTAATGAAGTCTCTATAGAAAGAGAATCCATTAAAAGTTAAACTATTTATTGTACTCTAAATTCATATCCGTTTGTGTTATTGTACAGGCATAGCTTTTTTTAAAAGTTAATCAGTACATACAGAATGATTTTTGTATTTTTGAATAGCTTCAGCTATTTTATATTTACTCATTTATGTGTCTTTATTATTTTAAATCACAGAATAGTACCTTTTGCATTGATAGCTGCAGTTCGTGCACTTTTTTATTTTTATTTTTTCTCCTTTTTACTATTAAAAATGGTACTTATGAGCACCCTTGTTCAGGTATTCTTTTGGATTATTTTCTTGGACTCTTACCCCTAAAGTGGGTTCGAGGAGTCAGGATATGGCTTCAGTACTGAATTGCTCTCTGGGAAGGTTGAACTAATTTACAGCACCATCAGCAATTGATGTGGCCCTGACAATCCAGCCAATTCTATGACAAACAAGAGCCAATATTTGATTTTATTAATTTTAAACAAATGTAATGATACTTTGAATTAGGTTTAATTTACGTTTATTTAGAAATAAAAGACCAGTAGTAGCTCTTTAGATTTTGAAATTAAATACAATGCTGTGATATGTATCTTATCCAAGAGTTATGTAGCTAAAACCAACTTATTTTTGAAGAAAGGCATTGTTGATGGAACAGAAATATTGTGGAAATTTAGGATAAGATCATATTGGTATATAATATGATCTTATGAAACATAAAACTAGATGCCATTTAATTGAAAATACCAGACATTGTGTCAGGAGTGGGGGGATACTCCAGAGTATCATAGAAGTAATGTTTCTCCTCATGACACTTATGGGGCTAATGCAGTAGACAGACATTAATCACCTTATGGTAATTACAAGTATAATCATAGGGGAAGAATAGGATGTCTTGAGAGAGTGCCAGAGAAATTCAACAGGAAACAACATTTGCAGTTGAACAGCACTTAACAAAGGTCCTAAGCTGGGAAGGGGTTTGATACCTTATGGGCAAAGCTTCTCTGACTTGAATATTCACATGAACCATCTGGGGATCTTGTTAAAATGCCAAGTCCTGATTCAGTAGGTCTGATATGGGACTTGGGATTCTGCATGACTAACCAGCTCCCAGGTGAGACAGATGCTGCTGGTGGGTGTATCACACTTGGAGTAGCAAAGGCCTTATTGAGAGTTTGGTGAACACCAGAAACTGACCAAGATGAATTGGAGGAGGTAGTTATCCGCTCTGACTGCACTTTAGATTTACCCTGGGGAACTTATAAAAAAATCAGCTATGCAAATGTCCTACTCTCAGGTATTTTTATTTAATTCTAGGGTGGGGTCTGAGAATGTGTATGTATATATGTTTTAACTCCTCAGGTGATTCTGATATGCAGCCAGGGTCAAGAAGCACTGGACTAGAGAGGCAGGGGCCAGAATTGAGGGCCCCATAAACCATGCAAAGATTATGAACTTTATCCTGAAGGTAGAGCTAAGCCATTGAATGATTTTAAGAGTGAACTGATCAGATTTGCAGTTGTAAAAAGTTCACTGCAGCTGCAATCTAGAGGGTAGTTTTCATAGTGAGGTTGATGATTCACTGTTGGAAGAAAATTTTAGAACTCTTTCTTATTTTTATTTAAAAATAATAAAACATTAAATTTAAGGATTTTATTGGTATCTTCTTGGGTCTGTAGGTCCATCAGTGTTAACATGCTAATTTTGAATGTCAAAGGAAGAAAGGGGAGTTGAGTTCTTCAGTGAGCAGTCATGTTCACACATTTGCTTTCAGCATATTGCAACATATTGATAATAGTTTATATTATCTAGTTCTCATTAAGCCTTCACAAAATGGACAAGAGGCTTAAAATGATTTCTGCAAAGAAACCAGTGATTGAAGAAAATACTAATAATGCAAGCGCAAGCAAACAAAATGGCAGAGCTGACCCTTGTCCATCTCCTATTATGAACTCTTAGTGAGCTATTAAATCAGATTAAATAAATCAGCCTTTATTACATTGGAAATATCAAGAACCTATTTAAAATGTGGATTTACTTCCTCTGTCATTAATAGGACTACTGCTTTAAGAGTATGTAGAACCTTGAGATGTTAAATAATAAAATATGAGTCTGTCACTAGCACCAAGACTTTTGAAAGTTAAGCATCTGGAGCATAAAGAGAACCTCTACATTCCCCTGCCCCGCGATGATGTTTAAAGTCATAGGCTATTTAATCAGATGCTGTACAAAATTTTACTAACCTAATGATTAAAATATATATTTTAAGTATCTTGTTCTTAAAAAGACTAAGACACATGCCATTGGCAAGTTCTTTCTGTCTTGTCTCCCCCACTCCCCAAAAAAGCACCTACTTAATGAAAAGACTGATATACTACATGGAAAATAATATGTCTAGAAAACGAAGTGCTTTCCTTTGTCAACAAATACTTTTGTTAAAATGTATAGAAAATGTTGACGATTTGACCAAACAATATTAACATAAATTTTGCAGTGTGAGAGATTTGCTATATAGTTATAAAAGTATAGAAGCTTCTAGCATGTCTTAGTATATGCGAGATTCTCTTTTAATAATTGAATCCAAAGAAAATCAATTATTTTGTGAGCTACTAGAGGAAAGTCGTACTATATGGAATAACTGTCTAAATGTAAACTACTGATAGAACAGCTGCTTTGACTGAATAAAAGAATGACGTTCATTCAGTGCCTCTTCATGTCTGTTTAGGCAGGATATCATTTGTTGGTTATCTTGTGATAGAATTGATATTATGCATTTTTCTTTAAAAAAAAAATCAGAGTTTTCCTGATAAGTGGCTACCTAGCAAATGTTCTTTGAAAAATTAATATCCTTAATCTGTCTCTTCTAGTGAAGGTATTGTTTTTTTAAAAATAAGCTCTTGGGAGCTGTAATTTACGTACCATAAAATTCACCCTTTTAAAATGTACAGTGGAGTGGTTTTTAGTACATTCATGGAGTTGTGCAACTATCACCTTATCTAATTTCAGAACATTTTCATCATCCTAAGAAGTAACTTGGTACCCTCTGTTAGCTTCACTCTCCATTCCTCCCTTCCCCAACCCCCTTGCAACCACTAATCTTTCTGTCTCTGGTTTTGCCTGTTCTGGACATTTCATATAAAATGGAATCCTACAATATGTGGCCTTTCTGACTGGATCCTTTTACTTAGCACAGTGTTTTTTGGGAACCTGGTGGTGGTTCCATGTTGTAGCATGTATCAGTACTTCACTCCTTGTTATAGTTGAATAATATAATATTCCATTGTATGGACATACCATACTTTATTTAACCATTCATCAGTTAGTGAACATTTGGGTTGGTTCCACTTTTTTGGCTATTATGAATAATGCTGCTATGAATTTTCATATACAAGTTTCTGTTTTTATTTCTTTTGGATATATACCTAGGATTAGAATTACTGGGTTAAATGATAATAACTCTAACTTTTAGAGGAGCTGCCAAACTTTTTGCTAAAGCAACTGCACCATTTTACATTTTTAGCAGCACTGCACAAGGGATCCAGTTTCTCCACATCTTCACCAGCACCTGTTGTTCTGTCTTTTTATTATAGCTATCTTAGTGGGTGTGAAGTGGTATCTTATTGTGGTTTTGATTTGCATTCCTCTAGTGACTCATAATTTCATTGTAATTTTATTGCACCTATAAAAATTCATAATTTTACAATTAATAAGCATGGAAACATAAATTTGTTACCTGCTAAAAATCTCCAGATGTATTCCAAAAAAATGTCCAGATAATCTAATGTAATAAAGGACCTGAGCATTGATCATCAGTGGCTCTTAAAACCATTAGAGAGCTTTATAATAGAAGAATCAGACTGACGGTCTTCTGATCAATCATAACGTCTCCAAAATGGGAATAACCAAATCTTGTGTTCTTCAATGTACTACTATAGGAAAAACATAACATCATTCATTAAATATTCTCCCTCCCATCAAATCAACCCTGACGGATTAATCCTATAGCTCTAACAACCAGTTTACAGAATATAATTAGAAAATTCAGAATGGGAGAAATTCAATAGTATAGATGAACCCAATAACTTCAAATAAATGGCAAGAAAAAAGTTTAGAACATATTACAGATTAGAAAAGACTTGAGACATTAAATGTAATGTATGGGCCTTGTTTAGATCTTGATTCATACAAACCAACTATAAAAAGATATTTATGAGAGCATTAAGAGTAATTTGAATGCCACTTGTATATTAGATGATTTTTTAAACAATTATTTAAAAATTTTAAAGTATGATAATAGTATTAAAAGAATAGAGGTAATAGAGACAAATACTGATTTATGGATGAAATGATGTCAGGCAAGCTCTTTAAAATAATTCATTGTTTAGAGGGTTATAGATGGTGTACCATATACTGATAAATATTGAAGCTGAATAATGGGTATATAAGGGTTTATTATAGAGTTTGTTTTTGTGTATGTTCAAAATTTTTATAGTAAAAAGTTAAAAGAATGCTCCAAGTGAATAGTTTTAGTGGGTTTCAAATCTATTTGTTAGAAATAAAAGACTAACTTTTCTGATTAGTTTTCAGGAGTAATAACATCAGGGAAGATGGACATTTTCTAGCCCAATTTAAAGGAAAATGTATACTTGAATGGGTTTGGAAACCTAAATATCACGATTTAGTAGTCACAACCATAGCACTTCTTCCTTTTGGACCCATGTTTCTTTTTTTGTTTATAATACCCATTAAAAGCAAGTATTGATTTGAAACTTTCTTTCAGATTGCTCTTTAAAAAATATTAAAATGAGAGTTTTCAAACCTAATGAAAAATATTTGACCATGGATCACACTAAAATGCTTTTAAAAGAAATTTAATGTTAATATTTTAGGAATAGCGGTAATGGTTTTGTGCTTACCCTTACAAATTCACATAAAAACCTATATTGCAGTTATTATTTTATTACATTTGAAAAAGAATGTTTTGTTGCATTCATATGTATTAGTACCTTTGTCATATTGGTTGGTTGATTGGCTGGTGTGTAGTCAAAAGGTTTGACTCATTACTGTGGAGTATAAACTGGACAGCACAGAGACAAATTTAGTGATTGTTAGAGCAGATCTGGCTAGGGATAATGGTGTTCTGGATTGGTTTTGGGTAGGGGGAGTGGTGATGTGGTTGGAGATATGTGGATAAGTATGATTTAAGCAGTAGAAGCATTAGTAGGGTTCCAGGTATCTGGGTTTTTGGAAGAGATGATAGTGAATTGAGTTTTTTTGAGTATGGGAAGAAGTTGAAACCTGGCTGCTGTGAATTGTGCAAGTAGTTCTCAAATATTGATTGACAAATAACTTAACCAGCAATTAGTTTTTAAACATTAGTTGACAGGTGGCTTAATACCATATTGCAACTGCATTAATTCAATCCATTAATAAAGAGAATGTCTTTCATTGATGTATTAGCAGTACTTATACCAGAGCAATGTGGAATAGTTCCAGGACTTCCACTGTTCTTCTAAAAGGAATTGGAAGTATATGGGGAGGGAGGCAGTGTTTTTATAGGGATGCTTCTGTTCTGGTGGTCCTTTCCATGAATTGAATGCTTTACCCACCTTTCAGGGAGTGAGGCCAATTCCTGAAATCAGTGCTTTTTACTTCCCACCTGAACTTGCTAATCTTGTTAACAGGGGCTGAATTCACAGTGACTTCCAACTAGTGTTTCTTTCCCCAGTCTGGGTTCTTAGCCTGGCTCAGCATCTTGCTACTAGTTGGTAGAAGTCATAGAAGATCCTTTTTCTTCCTGTAGTTCAGCAGTCCCCAGTCTTTTTGGCACCAGAGACCAGTGCTCCTATGAGAAACTAATGCCTGATGATCTGAGGAGGAGCTGAGGCAGCGATGCTAGCGCTGGGGAGCAGCTGCAAATACAGGTGAACTTTTGCTCACTTGCTCTGGCCCTGTTCACCTGTGCGGCCCAGTTCGTAACAGACCACAGATTATTCAGTGGGGATTCCTGCTATAGTTCATATCCAGTTAAACAATAGTGCTTATGGCAGCAATTGTGAACCTCTAAAGTGGTCATTCTCAATAGTGGTTTCTGACTGGTAGGGAGGAGGTAAGTTTGAAAAAGCCCCTTTGAAGAAAAAGAAAAAAAAATAGTTTTTTGTTTTTTGGTCAGTGTTTGTATTTTTAAGTTTCCTTCATTTAAAGTCAAGTGTGCATTTGAATAATATTTGTATATGTTAAAATAAATAATATTAAAAATATACAGTACAAGGTAATTCTCTTTCCCCTATTTTCCAAGTTTTCCTTTCCAGAGGCATCCCAGGTACTATGAACAGTACTTGTGAAACTTTCTGGAAATAATACATGTCCGTATAAGAGTTACTTAAGTTAGACATTTCAACTCACAGTAAAGGAGGGTATGAGAATTTTATGTCTATCAAAAGGAATGAATGTTAGGACGGATTGAGATGTGTTCTTACCTTTGGTGTTCAGTTCTGTTTCTCCAGTGTAGTGGGAGAAATTGCTTAAACAGTTCATACTTTTTCAGTTGAACTTAGTTTTCTAAGGTTCTAATTTGAAGAAATTTGCTGTAGGGCAAGTGGTGGTTAACAATAGCTTGGTTATCTGTGTTTTTATGAGTGGGACTTTAGTGCATGGAAAGGACTATTTAAAATTACTTGGGCTTCAAATTAATACCTATATTTAGCAAATTAAAAACCTATTTTTTTAATTTTGTTATTGTAGGCATTGCAATTTTTGTATAGAAATAAGAACAATAACTTTCAGTCTCTTTAATTAGCTTTAATTCAGGCTTAACAGATTAAATACTTTCATACCTCTTTGTTAGTGCATTAAATTTCCTTAGATACTTAAAATATATTTATACTTTCAGTTTACAACCAGTCCTTGACGGGTCAGAGTTACCATCTTAATAAGCAGAATCTCCTTAAGCACTTGAACAATATTAAATTAAACTTATAAATGTGGTAAAACAGGTTCTCTTAAGACTTCTAGAGCTTTTCATTAGCTGAATTTGAATTACCAATATTTAAAAAACATGTATTCTAAACTTAATGCAGTTAGTATCATGAGTTTGATATGCCTCATCTTGTTGCTCCCATCTTTCTTCTGGAGTTATAATGTCTCTTACCAATGAAGGAAGACAGCTTCTCCATCTAAGAGCGAGGATTACTGGATTAAAAATACAGGTCAACATTAGAGTTATTTATTGGTCAGAGGTTCAAGACTAAGAAGAGAACTAAGGGCTCTGTGTTTCTAGAATAATTCTACTTAAGAGGTGCCCTTCCTTATAGTAGAGTCATATTTGGCATCAGTGGGGGAATCCCATATCTAGGGCTTGTTTTGCAACCCCCCCCCATATGTATTTTTTTTTCAAATTATTTTCCAAATCTAATTGGATTTTGTGTATAGTTATTTTAATTTGGGAAGTTGGATGTGACTCAGGTTCACATCCCATACCTGCCTTGCTTTGTGAAGTTGGGCAAAGTACTTCACCTTTCTGAGAATCAGTTTTCTCACCTAATAAATGGGTTCAATGATAGTACTTTTTTTACTGCATATGTTTGTTTTAAGGATTAGGTAGTTCACGTCAAGTGCTTATTAGCACAGTTCTTAGCACATAGGAAACTCTGCTCTGGGTTCCCTAGTTGTCTGCTCAATTCTTCCTTGTTCCAGGTCATTTATTAATGTTAGGAAATAGTATATGATCTTGATCATCTGTCTTTCCTCTGTAGTAGTTGGTTGATATACAGTGTAGCTGTATGAATTATCATAAAATAACTTATCTTCCTGGCTTTAATAGGGGAAAAGATGGGAGAGGGAAGAGAGGAGAAGAATTGAGTAAATGTGATAGAATATTCAGTGTTTACTCCCTGAACTATCTTAGAGTTCTGTGGCATATTTTCCTGGTTTTTCTCTACCTCTGTGGCTACTCCTCAGTTCCCTTAGGTCCCTCTTCTCTTTGTTTAACTTACCAATGATCCAGTGCTCAGCCCTCTTATGTTTCATCTGACATGTTCTTCTTGGAAGCACATGCCTATGTCCGTGGTTTCAGCTTCTGTTCTTCCTAATTAGGAGAACATTTGTCCTCAGCACAGACTGGATGATAGCCAACAACCAACTGGTCATCTTCACTGGGCTGTTTCCCAGGCACCTACAACAGGCTTAGAATTGACTTCATCTTCCCTTTAAATGTATCATTTTTATATTCTCTATCTCAATGAATGGCATAGCCCAGTAACCCAAACCAGAACCCTGGATGATGTTCATCTGATTGATGATGCAGTCCTGTCTGTTTTACCTCTTTAACATCTTTCAAATTTGTCTGCTTTCCCTCCATCTCTTCTTCCCCTTATTTCAAGGTCCTTCTCACTTACATGACTGCTGCTGGTTTCCTAGTTATCTATTCAATACTTCCTTGTTTCAGGTCATTAATCACATTGCCACCAATCTTTCTGACTTTCTTATCCAATCACAATACTCCCCAGTTTAAAATCCTTGGAATAAAATCCAAAACTTATCAAAGCAAACTTTTGCAGTCCAACCCCTTTTTACCTTTTAGCTTTACCTTTTCCCATTTCCCACCACCCATTGACTGTGCTTTTTCATACTCTCTGCCTTTGGCTGGATTGCCCATCTCCCTCTTCTTTACCTGGCAGAATAATTTCTTAGAAAAGGATTGATCCTCCAGTCAATATTACCTTATTGATTGCCCCAAGTCTGATCTAGGTATAGATCCTGTGCTTATTTTTATCAAGTCACTTATATTGGTGTGATCATCCATACACATATTATAGGAAAATCCACATATTGGCATGTGCAGATTAATGGTCTTAAAAGGATTCTGGTGGTCCAAAATATGTAGTAAAATGTAATTTTGCTGAGGCATGGTTTCATGATACTTGCATTTCAGTGGCTGTAGGTGAGTTCACTTTACTATTCAGTGAGCCTAAACTCAGTATCTAAAGCTATTTTTTTTTATTCCTCCTTTTTCCTGTTCATCTTCTAGTTTGTAGGTTTTATTTTCTGATTCCAAATCTAGAAAATACTTTTGAACAAGAAACTTTAAGCCCTTGTAATGCCTCATAATTCAAAAGGTTTTTAAGAAAAGCAGTTTTCTTCTCCTCTGCTCCTTCTATTTCCCTTATCTTTGGCATTAAGTTAGTTAGGGGATGCAAACTCAAATATGTGTTTGGAGGCCAGGCAGGCAGTATGACTGAGAAATAGATCTGTTGGATCCTGTGCCACAGTAGAGATTCCATGACCTACCAAGGAGTTGCAATCAATTTTTTATAACATATTGTGCTACCAGTTTATGACCTTTACTGTCACTGCCAAAGACTGTATATATGTATATAATTCAGTTTATCTTTCTGTTTGAAAATGAATTAGACAAAAACTTAAGTAACCATACTACCACTGATTTTTCTAGAACCAGAGTATCATCTAATTAGTGAAATGTCCTGAATTGTTCTAGAAATTTTTTCTTCCTTTTAGGATCAAAATAACAACTGAAGTTTTGAACACAGTGTATTTTAATTACTTGTTTCGTGTTTAATTCCTGGTAGTTTATTGAAGAGCATGTCTTATTCTATTAGAAGTTCAGTACATTTGTGTTGAACATTGAGCGAAGCATCAGGCATTTAGTAAACAGACATGTTTGTTGATGAACAGGTATTTACTAAAACCAAAATGTGAGGGTCTGTAATATAACTATTTTTTTCTTTTGATGATTTGAAAGGTTATGTGTCTACACTAAATTTTAGCTTTGTTTCTTGGAAATTACGAAGAATGTTAGTGATGACATATCTATGCTGTTGGGTTTGCTGTGGACAAATCTTTGTACAGATGGTGACTCAACAACTTAATCTTAGATAACCGTTGTTTCATCTCCCTGAGAAAAGATTCATTACAAAGGAGAACTTCCTGCTTCCAACTTTGTATGGTTAAGACAAGTTAAACACCTGATGATTATGGAAAATGTAAAGAAATTTGAGTAAACTTTGAATAAAGAGAAGGGGTTTGTAGTTAGCAGACCTCAGCTCTGTTTCTGGCAGTACTGATTAGCCGTGTGACTTCAGGCAAGTTTCTCTGGGTCACAGTATTGTCTGTAAAGTGATAAGGGACTTGATGGTTTAAGATTCTTCTATTTCTAAAATTATTCAATTCTAAAACATCGTAATTCTAAAATATTAGGACCAGTGAAGGCAGTTCTTATGATATAACTCATTCTAAGGAAAATTTGAAGTAATTTACTACAATACATATAATACCATAGTGTGTATTCATGTGTGAGTGTGTGTGTGAGATTGAGAGAGTGAGAGAAGAGCGAGAGAGTGAGAGAAATATTAGTATATGTGCTGCTGAAGTGAATGCTGTGTGTTTAGAGAGTCTGTCTTGGTGTTCTCTGGAAAAACACTGAAGAAACTGATAATAATTACCTCTGGGGGTAGGGAACTGGATGGCTGGTGGGAAGGATACCTTCTATTCAGTGTGTTTTCTTTTGATTCCTGAATTTTATAATGTGTGCTTGATTACCTAGACCATTAATAAAAATAAACTTTAATATGTAAATATATACATAAAGAAGCCAGAGTAAAGGGAAAATAAAGGTCTCATGGTAAGAGAGAGGCAGCCTGAGAATGTTAGTACAGAGAGTACAGATCATTAGATCCTGAGCAGTTATTTAAAGAAGACTATACACTCGTATTGAGATCACAGGTTATATTAGCCTTGGCAACACAGTTCCAAGAAATTCACTTGATTTACAAGATATAAACTATCATCAATTGTGAAAAAAGCCTTTCCTTTCACTAAGGTTTGAGGCATTTTCCTCTTAAAAGGAGTATTGTGTTATTAGGTGGAGCATGTTTTCAATCATACCTCTACAGTCATACTATAGTACAGTATCTCAAATAGGGGTCCTTGGGTATATTTTGGAAAGAAGTTTCAGGAATCTGAAATATAAACATTTAAATGGCTGTCCACCGTATAACTATTACCACACAGTTTCAATGCTCATGTTTGGATGTTTAGGATCATTGGTTATATACTTCTTTATTTGGAAGTAAGTAGTTTGTGGGACCAGTGGAAGGCCAAGTAGTGCTGGGCACACAGGGAAACTTGAGTGAATGGGAAAGTGGTGAGAGAATTGGTGTTATATGGTATATCTGCTTAGACATGCTAAGCTTAAAATAACTCTGTGGTAGTCAGTACCATATCTATGTTGTGAGTGGTGATTTAGTTTCTTCATTAAGATCTGTTTTTATCTATTATTGTTAATTTCATTGGTTTTCTGTTTTTATGTTTAATTTGTAAATGTATTTTGGTTCTGTAGCTGTATGATAGTTTTATATTTATATGTTGATAAAAAATTTAACTTAGCATTGGAAGTGTGCTAAGAATTTTATTTTCTTTAAAAAGGATCTATCTCTCAAATTTGAGAAACTGCAGTAGTGATATTGTAATTTTGTTACAGCTTTACTCATTCTAAGCAGAGTCCAAAAATACCCAAATGAAGGCAGTTTTCTACACATCATTTCTCATAACTGAATTTCATTGAATTAGAAAAAGAAACTTTGAAATCAGTTGCTGATTAACGAGAAATCCAACTTACTTTGGCAATGAAGAAGTCTAAAGACAACATTGCTTGAATAGGTGATGGATGAGTCCATCTCTACTTGGAGCAACTGCAGGCAGGACCAAGATGGTTATCAGAAAAGAGTTTGAGTGCTCCAGCCCGTAAATGAACAGATAGATCAGGCTCCAACATTCTCTAAAATTGAAAAAAAAAACATGACTCAAATGAATTTCATATGAAAAAACGTCAAAGTTGAAGTACCCAGGCATTCATTTTAGCTATAGAGTGATATCAGTAACCCACCTGTGAAATGCCTACTTTCAAACAGTGTAATTTCTTGGTGAGTCCAACAGGACAACTCTCTTGGAAGAGATAACTGTAGAAAGCAGAATTGTATTTAAAGAAACTGTTGATTATTAACTTCCTGCCCAAAACAATGATTTTTATTTTAAAATTGTTGATCTTAAGCCATTTTTTTTTTCTGATAGTAACTTAGAAAAACTGTTTTTTCTGTTGAGGTCATTGTTCTTGGCATCAAAACAATGCTTATTGGATTAATGGAGTTAACTTCTTATTTATTTTTTTCTTTTATTATTAGTTTTAGGTATACAGTTCATTGGTTAGACATTTATATAGTTTATGAAACAATATCTGGAGGTAATTTTTTTTCTGCCTTTTACATTTCAAATAATGTGATAGAATTTTTAAAAAAGGTTATGGGATTTTATATTCCATGAGTATAAACTGATCTGGCAGGAGTCTGTTGAATCCAACCCTGTGATTCTTAGGGCAGTTTGGCTGGAGATATCATTTATCAGATTAAGGGAGTTCCCTTCCATGCCCTGTCTACAAAATGTTTTTTTATGAATGTATGTTGAATTATATCCTATGCTTTTTCTGCATCTTTTGATAGTCATATGATTTTTCTTTAAGTTGTTAATACGAGTTCCATTAATCATTTTAATGAGAAAATACTGCTTTATTCTTTTTTAAAGCTCATTGTTTTATCTAAGTTTTTATTGTAAAATATACATAACAAAATTTACCATTTTAACTATTTTTAAGTGTATGGGTTCACAGTACATTCACATTGATTTTTGTGCTACCATCATGACTATCCATCTCCAGACCTTCATCATCCCCAGCTGAAACTGTATCATTTAAACAGTGACTTCCCATTTCTCCTTTCCTCTTGCCCCTGGCAATACCTTTCATTGATGTATACTGTATTAATCTTTTTTATTTTATATGATGATGGCATCAGATTACTAATAATTTGATTAGAATTTTTATTCAATGACAGACTTTTTTCTAATTCCTGTTGTGCCTTGGTTCTTTGAACCATGGGTTATTTGTGTCTTTTAATTTTCAAACATGAAGTTTTTCTATTTATCTTTTTGTAGTGGGTTTATAGATTAATTGCATTGTGGTTAAAGAATATGGCCCGTACATATTTTTTTTTATTTGCTGTTCGGCCTAGAACATCTTTCATCCATATTCTGTATTGTTAATGTTAAATCATTAACATTTTGCCACAATTGCCTTACCTTTGTCACTTTATCATTCTTTCTAACAATTTTTCTGAAACATTTGAGAAATAAGTTCTAGATATGCTCTAGTACATCTAAATTAATGTGTGTTTCCTAAAAAACAAGGACACTCTTCTGTATAACCACAGCACATTCATTAAAATATTGATATACTACTACTACCTAATTCATAGACAACGCTCAAATTTCACTGATATCCCAATTATGTTATTTACATCAGAAACAGAACAACAGAAAACTAACTCCCCCTCCACAAACAAAATCAGAAAAACCTCTTCCTTTTCACCTTTTATTTCTGATTCAGAGACCATTCAGGACCATGCCTTGCATTCAGTCACCATGGCTCTTCAGGCTACTTCAACTTGGAATAGTTCCTCAGTCTTTTTGTTTTCATTGATCTTGCCATTTTTGAAGAATAGACCAATTACTTTATAGAATGTTCCTCATCTTGAGTTAGTCTGATGTTTTCTCTTAAATAGATTTAGGTTACGCGTTTTTGTCAGGAATACCACAGACATGATGATGTGTTCTTCTCACTGTATCATATCAGAAAGCACATGTCAATTTGTTAAATGTTATCTCTTGATTAAGATGTCTGATAAGTTTATATAGTGTAAAGTTCAAAACTGTTTTGCACTTACTAATAAGTAAATAATATACATTTTGCCAGTTGACACTTTGAGGCTATTTAAATAGTCTGTTTCTCATCACTTTTTCACCTACCAGCTTTAGCATTCATTGACGGTTTGTGGCTGAATGAGTTATTACTATAGTGGTTGCCAGATGGTGAATTTAAAAAATTTCACCATGCCTTCTGCATTCATCATATGGCATTTCACTAAAGGGAAAAGCTTCTCTTCCTGCTTTTTTAAAAAATCATTTAAGCATTAGCATGGACTCCTTAATTCCTGTTTTATTCATTTTTCCTTTATTTTGATGCTCATATCTTCCCAGAACCCTTTCAAGCTGGCTCCTGTGCCCTTTTTTCATGTCTCCATCATTCTTTGATCACTTTTCTTATTTTTTGACACACGATTTTTCCATGTTCGTATGTTTCTTGCTACTGGGGTGTTACTGCTCTTTGGTTCTTTTAGAGGTCAGAGGTAGAATATTGTTTTAAAATATACCCAGGATTTAACTTATAGGTATGACTAAGTGAATACTTGAAGAAGTCAATGCCATTGAAGAATGTTTATTACTCATGATTTCCTAGAAGCAGGTGGGACATTATGCTATGCAGGGCCACATGGGATGAGCACCAGGGTCAGTCAGGAGGCAGAAAGAGCCACAGGCAGATAAACAGCAAGAGTTGTTATTACTATAGTAATGGGAACAACCTCTATCTGGCAGAAACGAAACAGATGTTGGAGTTTGTAGTTGGAAGGTTTGCAGTATTTTTATACATATACATGCATATGCATATAAACATATACAAAACATATACGGAGAGTTCAGTTCTCACTTTGCTCGGTTCTAATATACATGAATTCTGTTAATATGGTTTAATTAAATGACACCAGTCCCCAAATATCAGTTAATGAAATACAAAATATAACTTGTGATTATGAATAGCTTTTCCAAAAATTTAAAAATTTATTCTGACCCTGTAATAGCTCATTAATACCTCCCTAGACATCATTCAATTGAAGGTAGTCTTTTCTTTTTTTGAGAAAAATTACAGTTGCACTGCTCTCAACTCAACAAAAGCTCTGCATTTTCCTCTGTCAGTTCCTCTTGGAATGGTGGGTGGGTAGCAGAAGAAAGGATATGTATGTACAATAATGTATTTTTAGTTCTTTCGAAAAGGGGCTTGCTCCAGTCATTGCTATTGATGACCGGAAGTATATTTTTAGCTTCAGGGAAGAAGGGTCCTGCTGTATGAAAACCTGGGAGGCAGTACTTAATTTATTTCATTAAAGCTCATTTGCACTTCATAGGAAGTTCTTGCCTTAAAAATGTAGCTTAGGTGAATGGATCTGTAACTCAGGAAGTATAGGTATTTCCATAAGTGTATATTCAGTCTGCTCCCAAATTTGGAAAAATTTCCCATTTTGAAATTTCACAATTTACAGTGTCTAAAACAAAGGACACTTTTAGAGTATACAGGATGTGTGTGGAGAATTTAGATGGTAGTTATATATGCTGCTGTATATGCTGTTGCATAGTAAGGATATTAGGGGTACTAAATATTGTTCCCGTTAGATAGTAATGAAGTTCTTATTGGTTCAGCTTCTATTGTGATTTTTAAAAGTTGAAACCAAAATATTGTATATGGATAAGATACTCTCTGTAAAACAATTAGGGGTTTTCCACTAGGTACCACATAACTTTCTCATAAATTTGTTGGGCAGGACTTTTACCCATGATTATCATGTACAATGAGCGCATTAAATACAAGTTAAATAATTCTGAAGCTTTTGCTTTTTTTCCCCCCTACCCTTCTTTATTGAGGGAAGTAGAGTTGGTTTCCAAGGATACATCTTCTCTCTTACACACTGGTTGCAGATTGATGCAGTCATGGAAACCGGGCGGTAAACTCATTCTTGGCAGCTGCCAGCACTGGTCTGATCTTTTCTTTTAAAAGCATGAGATTCTTTAATAATACATTTCGGGAACGTTGGTGCCAAATGATTCCAGGTCATCCCAGAGGGGAGTTGAGAATGTTGAACAGATTTAAGTGATTCAGTTAGGTATTAACAGGTTGCTAAACAAAACTGCAGTGATTTTAACTAACGATTTTTAGCTCTAATTTAAACAGAAAGACTTTAAAATACAGAATTATTAGTGTTTAATCTTTTAAAGAATAATAACATTTCTAATTATAATTTGAAGAATTTCTTTTTTGTTTTTGACTTTATAAATTCAAAATTAAAGAGTTAAAGAGTTCTGAACCAATTGTCTTGGTTCAAATCCTATCTCTGCTACTTACTAGATATGTAACATTTGGCAAGTTACTTCTCTGTGCCTCAGTTTCCTCATCTGCAAAATGGGGGATAATAACATCCACTTTAGGGGTTTGTGGTGAGGATTAAATTATATAACTTGCCTAACTTATAGCACTCAGCAAATGTTTACTATTCCATTTATACATAAGAAATAGAATTATTGATGAGGTTTTAAAGATAAAAATAAATTCAGAGATTTATACTGAACTCATTTATGAATGACCTTCCAAGAAAGGAAGGTAGGTATTTTTGACATATGTACTATTTTGTAGGTTAACAAGGGTGACGGAAAATTTAGGGATCTCTCCCTTACCCCAAATGAATAAACCATCTGTTTTCTTGTCCCTTTTAAAGGTTTAGTGTTGGGTTTACATAACTTAGTAAGATATTTGCCAGTTTTGGAAAGATAGCTGTTAGGTATCAAGATTTTGAAGGAGAATAAGATGCATCGTCTTCCCTTGACAGGCTCTTGGTGTGTGAGTGGAGAAGGCTGAAGAAGTGAGGATGATGTCTACTTACAAAACTTAATTCATTTTACAAGTGTTAAGTGCTACGCTAGTAGAATTTTAAATTTTAAAAAATGATATGGAGATAGACGAGAACACAAATTAACTTGAAAGGAAATATGCAAGATTAATTGAAGACAACCTTAAAACTTTACTGAGTATTTTAGAAAAGATGTAAATAAATTAGATATTTATGCTATGTTCTTGACTGCAAATGACTTACATATTATAAAGATACCATACAGATGTCAGTGCTCCCCAAATTATTCTACATATTTAATGCAAATTGTTTTGTAAGCCCAGTGGAGTGAACCTTTTTGAGAGGTTGACAAATTGCACGTGCAGTTCATTTGGAAAAGTAAATTCAATAGTTAAGAAAATTTTGAAAAAGAAAAGTTATTGGAGTGCAGTAGCAATGAGAAAGGTATGTGACACTTGACTTTCCAGAAAGTTAGAAGTATTTAAGACAGTTTGACATTCATGTTAAAATAGACAAGTATTTAAAGCAGAATAGTAAGCGTAGAAACAGACCTGTATAAAAATGGAAATTTAGAATGTGATAAAGATAGCATTTAAAAATGAGGGAGAAAAGGATGGAGTATTTAATAAATGGTGTTGCAAATAGTGGGTTGTTGGTGGGGAGGAACCTAAGGATTGCTAATTTAGACTATGCACAAATAATGACCAGATTATAAGAGTATCCAAATTACTAAATTAACCACACTCTTAATTCTTTCTCTAGAGTGTACTGAATGGTCCTTAAAATAAGAATATGCTCATGGCTGGTAGACTACTCTCTAGTGTATCTTGCATTCTGTAATCACTAGTTATGTTCCAAACCTGCTTATACCAGTTAGACTTTTTATTGTAATTTCATAACCTAGTTAAATATCATATAATCTAGTGAAATATGAGCACAAAAAAATTGTTTTTAAGAAAACTAAATTGAAGATCTTGAAAGAATTGGAATAACACAAGTCTCTTCCCCCCTACCCCCAAGTTACTATCTTATTAGTTGTGGGCATGAGCACTTTAAAACAGGGGTCCCCAATCCCCGGGCTGTGGACAGGTACCAGTCTGTGGCCCGTTAGGAACCAGGCAGCACAACAGGTGAGCAGTGGGCAAGAAAGCAAAGCTTCATCTGTTTTTGCAGCCGCTCCCCCGCGCTGGCATCATTGCCTCACTTACACCTCAGATCATCAGGCATTAGATTCTCATAGGAGCTCCGGTCCCTGGTGCTAAAAAAATTGGGGACCACTGCAAAAGATTGGGGGAGGGGAAATATTAGCAGTTCTACACTCAGTTGTTTCACAGCTGTAAGGTCTTGTTCTACTTTAAAGAAATTAAAATTTGAAATCATAGATAAGTATTATGGATACGATATATGCATGAAAGAACATATAAAACATGAATTAGCAGATCCATACTTAAAAAAGAGGCTTTGGCTTTCTACCAAAATATTGGCTGATAAATGCACATGTATTTGTTTTAAAAATAAAAAAATATATATATATATTTAAGTTAAATATGTATTTTTTTAACTGACTTACTGTACTTTTTCATGTCACCAACGAGCCCTAGAGTCCTAATTATGTTGGGTAAAAGTTTTTTAACAGTCCCTGAAGGTAATAAAGGAGATGCTTTTATATGCTCAGGCTAAAGAAAATCTTTCTGTAAAGCAGGGGTCATTTGCTGTCAAGGGCCAAGAGTGAATATTTTAAGATTTGCAGGCCAAAAACCAAAATAGAGGCTATTATATATGTAATATATAACAAGAGAAAAGACAAATTCTCACGATTTTTTAATAAAATTCAAATAGACTAATGAGTATTTTGCTATTATTATAAATTAATAAATTGTTATTAAGTACAACTTTTGGTAATATAAGTATACTGATGAGAAAAAGGGAGGTTTTTTTTTTTAGGGTTATAAATGTTGGTTAATTAGGGTTCAGAGTTCATGTTTTCTATCATCAGAATCAATTTCAAATATTTATTAATGCTGATCTGTAATGAGATTTTGTTTCTTATGAAAACGTCTTCAAACAGATGTATGACCAAAAATTGATATCAGCCCACAGTATATGATTTTAATTGAGCATATTGATCACTTTGGAAGCATTTATAGAACTATATTAGATTTTTCTTTTAATATTTATCTTTTAGCATATCATTGCATTGCAGATTAATTACTTTCAGTTGAAGATGAAGTGGAAGCTCTACAATTGCACTGTTAAATAGATTTTGAAATATGAAACTTTTTTTTACACTTGTATTGAAATCCTAAAAATGCTTCTAGAACTGTAGTTTGAACTAAGAAAATATATCTACTGCAAATTTGTTCGGGAAAGGAGATAGCCCTTCTTGTTTGAACTTTTAATAGCATGGGAAGTGTACAAAGCAGCTTGATATTTGCTCACGGTGTAAATATTAGTTTTTGTCTATGTCCAAGTGACATAACTTCAGTTTAAGTTTTGCATATGAGGGCTGTTCTGCCCTGTACTTTTAGGTCAGATTTATTAAATATAAAATCTGCAGAAAAGTTACATTTCAGAGCCATTCATAATTTGTTAATAGTGGCTGAAAGAGGTCTTATTGTTTTGAGAAATTTCAGTCTTAGCCCCGAGCTTTAAAAAAAAAAATTACAATAAAACTTTACTAAGCCATCAAACTGCTGTGTGGCAGGCCAGTCAAGTTATTCAGCTTTTATTGCTGAGCGGTCAAGTCCATGACAGTGAATAAAGTTCACCATCAATATTTTTGGTTCAATAACACATGATGAATTCAAATATTTTCTAGAGTACCCACTGATGATAAATATAATGAATAAACTACCTTATTTTCACAAGCTTTGCAAATTATCCAACTAAACCTTTTTCTACTCCACATTAATTATAACACACACGTCTTATTAGATTCTACTTCAGGTTGTACTGAATTAGCATTTTCACAACTTCTGTTGTGTAGTTGTTCCACACGGACTATTTGTAGAAACTAATTCTTCAACCACTTTAGACTTAGCATTGACTCCTGAGTAAACAACAGAGCAGTGTTGGGTAACATCTGTCAGCTCATCAAGAGATGGGAATCTACTTGAAATCATATGCTGTCTTGTGTTTTGTATGCCTGAATGGAGTTGAGACAAGTCCTGCACTGTCCAATATGATCGTTATTTTGTGCTATATTGTATTGGGCAGCATATATGTAGAGACAAGAAGGTGAGTCCTTTCGCTTTCCTGGCACTGCTGTGCTATACATGTTGCTGTGGTTCAGAAGACAAAACATGTAGAGTTTAAGCTCCATCAGATTCCCCAACCCCAGTCCTGGCTTCTTGTTTTACAGGGGCAACTTAATGGGCAGTGCTGGCATTGATTCCCTGTTGAGTTGGAGGTCAGGGGTTTGATTTTTCAAATGAAAATGAAACTTCATTGGTTCCATTAAGCATCTTACAGATAATTTCCATGCTAGGAATTTTGAATTGCTTTTTAATTTTGTTGTTTTAAATAACTGTTAAAAGAAGTAATAGGGGTAGAGAGATTCTTCTAAATCAAGTCTTGCTTAAAATAATTCTACCTTAGGTAGGATTCTAAATTTTCTTAGATTTGTTAAATTTTTCTAAAGTCATAGGTGTTAACTTCATTGGGCCTGTTGTATACAAGACCATTTTTTTCTAGTTCTGAATTAAGTCATTCATGAACAAAAACAGAACCTGGTAGGTGACTGCTACTGCTTTAGCTCAGGGCTTTAGGTTACCAAGGTGAATCACAAAGGATGAAAATTCTGTTTTGCATTTTTTTTTTCCAGTCAGGAGTTGTAGAATTTGATGTACATGAAGCATATTGTTGTTCTATTGTCATGTAGAGGATATCATTACTAAGCTTTGGCTTTTAGCTCTTATTTAAAATACTGGAATGATTGGCTAAGCAATAATTAAGTATATCATGTGTAAAAGGAATAATATATTTGTCTTAAAGTAAGCCAATCTAATCAGGAGGAATCTTATCCTGGACATGACAGGAAATAAACTTGTAATACCAATTATATACAATGTAGCAGCTATGACTGGAGGAAGATGACTGAGAGGGAGTAAAATTAAAGTGTAAATTATAAGAAGTTTGGGAGAAAGTGACTTTGTGATCTAACTTTGTGAGAGCCAAGAGAAGGTTATTGGGTAGATATGTCCCTAGATTTTAGGAAGGCATAGTTCTAAAAGTAGAGAAGACATAGGTATGAATTGATAGGGATTGTATACCAAAACGGAAGTCAGTTTAAAGAAAAACAAAAACTGCTCTCATGCTAAAGATAGGTAGGTAGATAGGTAGTTGCTCCTAATAGATATTCAGACTTGATTAAGAAATTAGAATTAGAATAAAGGAGTTTTGAAAAATATGCAGGGCCATTAGTCTGTCAGGAAGTATAGAAAAATAATGTAGTTTGTTTTAAAATCTAATTTATACTAAAACTGTTTTTGTGAAAAAGCTCTTTAAACTTTTATGGCCTTTATGGCTGTTTTCTAGTCCTGTACTGTCCTCCAGTATGAGCATCATCTTGTGCTGTTGTATTGGGCAGCATGTATGCAGAACATTTTCAGCATCACAGAAATTTCTATTAGTCATGTGAAAATTTGATACATTATTATAAAAATAAAAGTTGGGGTAATGGGGTATTTTCTATCCATAAATTTTACTAAGGAAGCCTTAGGTTTTTATAATACTGAGACATTGGTGGGTGCTTATTTATTGTATTTGCTTTTGTCCTTTATTTTGAAATAATTTTAAATTTACAGATAAGTTGCAATAATAGTACAAAGAGCCTTTTCCCTCCCTGAATCATTTGAGAGTAAGTTGCTCACTTGATACCCATCAACCCTGAATACTTCAGTGTGTATTTCCTGCAAATAGGAACGTTCTCTTAAATAACCACAATACACCCATTAAAATCAGGAACTTAACAGTGATACATTAGTACCAGCTAATCGCCAGATCTCATTCAAGTTTTCAGGATATCATTGTCCCAGTGATATCCTGCATAACAGAAGGATCCAGTTAAGAATCCTACATTAGATTTCATTGTCATGTCTGTCTTTGATCATCTTGATACTTTTGAAGAATACAGGCTAATTATTTTGAGGAATATTCCTCATTTTGAGCCTGATGATTCTTCATAGTTAGATATAGAATATGCATTTTGTCAGGAATACCACATAAATGATGCTATATTCTTATTCTATCCTGTCAGAGGTATACGATTTCTGTATGTCCCACTTTTCATTACATTGACCTTGATCACTTGATTAAGATGGTATCTGCATGTTTTCTCTACTGTAAATTTATCTATTTTTAAATTTGTAGCCAAATGTTTTTGTAAGAAAGGCACTGTGACTATGTAAATATCATTCCTTGTCAGACTTTGCCCTACTAGTTTTAGCATCATTGATATTGATATTTCTTGGCTGGATTATTACTACAATGATTGCCAAATGATGTTTTTTCTAATTTCATTATCACTTCCACATTCATCAGTTGACATACCATTATAAGGAAAAGTTTATTTTCTCCTTATTTATTATATTAATGTGGACTTATGGATTCCTGTTTTATTCATTGAGTTATTATCTATTAATATAATTTGTTAGTTGACGCTGAATTTGTCCTAGATTTGGCTAGGGCAAGCCCTTAGCTTTAAGCTGGTGCCTTTATCCTTATGACATGTCCTATCATTCTTTGATCACTTCCCTTGTTCACATCTGGTACAAGATGTTTCAGTCTCTTCCTGTTTTCATGTCCCAAGCCCTGAAATCAGTCATTTCACCCAGGAGCCCTGGTTCCTTTTATTGGAGAATGTATTTAGAAACCAGATCTGGATGCATATGTGGCATCACTGTTTCTAGGCACTCTCAGTGACAAAGCTCAGATTATGTATATGACATGATGAACAGAAAAAAGGCATGGTGGACATCATTGTTATCCACTAGGAGCACTGAATGTTTTTTGTCACAGAAAAGTATTCGATTTTGTTAAATGCTTTTTCAGCACTGAAATGATCATGTCCCTCCCCTCCCTTATTAATATGGTGTATACTAACATTGATACATAGGCTTTTAAATAGGAATTAGCTATTAGCTTCTCTTTTTATCTATCTTTTGCGTTGTAGTGTTTATTGTGACTGTTCAGCAAAATTGTATTGCAGGCATATCTTCAGGATAGCAAACATGAGATTATCTTATTAAAAATCAACTTTATTGAGGTATCATTGATTTTCTTACAATAAAACATACACATTTTCCATATGCAATTGGATGAGTTTTGCCAAATTTATATACCTGGGTAACCACCACCACCTTCAAGATACGTAACATTTTCCTTAACTCTAGAAAGTTCCCTTGTGCCCTTCCCAGTCATTCTCCAACCCCTTCATGGGCCCCGGGCAACTATGGATCTGCTTTCTGTTACTATAAATTAGATTTGTCCTTTCTAGAGTTTTTAGTTCTGAGAATCATATATAATTGACCTTCAAACAACATGGGTTTGAACTGCACAGGTCCCCTTACACATGGATTTTTTTCAGTTGACCATGCAGTTCAAACCTGCGTTGTTTACAGTCAACTGTAGCATGTGCTGTTTTTTCCAGATTCTTTCACTCAGCATATTTTTGATATTCATCTATGTTGTTAGATGTATTATTAGGTAATTCCTTTTTTCTGAGTAGTATTTCATTGTGTACTATATAGTCATCCCTAGGTTTCCATGGGCATTATTTCCAGGATTCCCCCTTCTTGTACCAAAATCCCCAAATGCTCAAGTCTTTTATTATATAAAATCGCATAGTATTTGCGTACACCCTACATACATTCTCCCTATCTTTAAATTATTTCTGGATAATTTAAAATACCTCATACAATGTAAATGGCTATGTAAAAACACAGGAACCCTTAAAATCTGGGTCCAGAAATCAGAGGAAGGAGGAGTCAAAGAATTTGAAACATGAAGATTAAACAAGAAGGATATTTTTTCTATTGCTGGCTTTGAAGATGGAGAGGTCCATATGGCAAGTATTATAGATGGTCTCTAGCCATAAGAAGTAGCAAAGAAACAGAGACCTTAGTCATACTAGTGCAAGAAACTGAATTTTGCCACAACCATGTGTACGTGGAAGAGAGGGTCCTGAGTGCCAGATAAGAACGCAATCTGGCAGACATCTTGAGTTTATCTTTGTGAGACCTCGAGAAGAAGATCCAGTCACCCTGTGCTGGGACTTCTGACCTCTAATTCTGTGTTAATTTGTTATGCAGTAAGATAAAATTAATTCACTGTCTCAAAATTGTGAAATTTTCTTATGCTTTTAGCTTTTATATTTTGATCTAGGTCTGATATCTTTTCAGGTTAATGTTTGTATATTGCATGAGGCAGAGAGTCAAAGTTCATTTTTTTCCATATGGGTATCTAGTTTCTAGCACTATTTGTGGAAAACACTGTTCTGTGTTCTCATTGAATTGCCTTGGCATTTTTGTGAAAAATCAATTGATCGCACATGTATGGTTCTATTTCTGGACTCTCCAGTCTGTTCTCTAGGTTTATTGTCTGTCCTTATACCCATAGCATACTACTATCTTGTTCACTGTTAGCTAGTCAAAATTGTTTTGGCTATTCTAAGTTCTTATCATTTCTATGTAAATTTTAGTCAACTTTATATCTTTTTTTCTGCAGTTATTTTTTTAGATCCAGGATTGTTTCTTTATTTCTCTGTGCAGTGTTTTGGATAAAGTCTTCTGATATATTTTTCAGAAACTAAATGTCTATTCAGCTGTGTTTTCTTTAGTGATTAACCCATCTATAGAATTTTTTTTTAACGCCTACAGCACCTGGTATTTCTAGGTGGTCTCCCATCCAAGTACTAATCAGGCCCGACCCTGCTTAGTAGCTTCCAAGATCAGATGAGATTGGGCATGTTCAGGGTGGTATGGCCATAAACGAGAATTTTTTATTTCAGTGATGTGTTTTTACTCTGGAAATTCCATTTATTTCTGTTTATTTTTTATTTTTTTCATAAAAATGTTTTATGCCTTTCTTATGGTTTTGATGGTTTTATCTTTAATCATTGTTAAACACATTTATTTTATGGTTTTCATGAATCTTATGCATTTTGTGTCGAGGTTTTGCCTTTCCTCAGTGGTTTTACTTTGTTTCTACTAGAGACGTCTAGGGGTTTCACTGGCATGGACCAATTTTGTTAATTTTTCATGGAGGGGAGGTCCTGCATCATAAGATAGAGTAAATATAGGACTCAAATCCATACCAAGCATATTTTTATGGTTTCATATTCTCAAGGGATGACTGTTCCTCCCCTTACCCACAGCACACACTGAGGCAGACAAGCTTTCTGGTCTTATGCATGAAGGTGGATTTTTTTTCCCCCTTTTCTTTTTTTTATTGAGAGCATAGGTCTTTGAGGGCCACAACGTCTCAAGAGGTCTTGGATCCAACACCCCACCTTTCTCAAGGGCCTTTTCTACTTTTCTCCTGCTTTCTCTCTCCTTTCCTTCACTTTCCTTGGTTACTAAAATGTCTTAACAAATGCTTCTGGGGCCAATACAGAGGTCTGCACATCCTTGCAACTCTGGCTTTTAGTTCACTCTTTTGTTTCATGCTACTGGCATTTTTTTCTTTCTTGAGAACTTAAACAAGCTTTCAAAGGATGTTAGCGTGTATTCAACATTTCTAGATTTTAGTAGATTTTCTAGATTGCTGTATTGCAAAGTAAAAAAGATAAGACTGTGCTTTAAAGATCGAGTTTAATATATAGAAATATTTGGTATCAGCCAAAGTGTAAAATATTTATTTCTATTTTTAAATGGCAGGTCCTTTTTAAAAAGAGAGATCAGGAGCCTGATTTTCCTGTCTGCTTCCTCAGGAAGCAAAAAGGCAGAAACTTGGTGAATAGCAAGACCAGTGGTTGCTATAGTAAGCATGGGACTTCCTGGCAATGGCTCTATTAACAGTAGAAAATGGAACCACGGCAGTGTCTCTAATTTGCCGCAAGGTTTTATTTCTCATCTTTGGTGTAGGAGTTTCTACTATATCAAGAAATTGCTCTTCCCACTTTATTTTATTCATTCAATTAGAGAGTGATTAGAAAGTATCACTGGCAGTGTACATTGCACCATACTTATGTTTTATAATTGTTTGACAATTGTGATAAATTTCAAACAGGTCTTTCCATTTAGCTCCTTCTTGAGGGAAGCCGTTTTTCTCATGTGACATATTGATGTACATTGTTAATAGGCCCTTTTTAACCAGGGGTGAGAGCGTAGATTTTAGAATAAGATATATACCTGGGTTTGAGTCTAACTGTGGACAAGTTATCTAACTACTCTGTGCCATAGTTTATCTGCAAAAGCATCTATTTGTTGTGCTTGTTTTAAAGATTTTGTTAAATAATATACATTTTACATTTTGACACAGTGTCTGACACATAATAAGCACATAATAAGTGGGTATTATCCTGATCCTTGTTGAGCTGCTCCTTTTTGATGTGTCTGGTTATCTCTAATTAGTAAAATGGCCATTCTGTTGGTATCTTCCAAGATTTGACCAAGTTGATTGGAAGATTCAAACAATATTCATTGGTCTTGAAAAGCAGAAAAAGCACCCATAAAACATAAATGAAGTACTTACTAAAGCATTGAATAGTAGCAAACATTATTATTTGAACTTAAGGTATATGTTTGCCTGATCTTTTACTTAATTAATTTTAAAATTTGCTGGTTTTTTTTTTTCCCCTCTTTAGACCTATGATCAGGTTGAAGAATGAGCTAAACAAAAAAGAAACAGATTTCTTACAATAAAGAGTCAAATTAGTAGATGCCATAAACTTTCATGGTGATGCAATTTTCTCTGTGTTTTAGACTAAAGGGAAGACTTAAGGAAGAAAAGCCCTTTTATAGGTTGCTTACCGCGTGTGTTCTAGAGATTCTGCTAGTCACTATGGATATTATTAAGATGTAGTTCTTACCGTCAAGGATCTTACTCTGTTGAGGGAGGCCATAAACAGTTGCAATAGTTTGTGACAAGTACTTTGCCAGAGGTCATGATTGATTCTGATGAGAAAGAGAGAGGAAGGAATTGGGATATTTAGGATTTATGGTTTGGGCAAGGGGGTAGACCAGAGTTGGCAAACTGACCTGCTGACAATTTTGCACAGCTTACAAACTAAGAATTGTTTTTACATTTTTAAATGGTTAAAAATAATCAAAAGAATATTTTGTGACATGGAAATTATGTAAAATTCAAATTTTGTATAATTTCATAGTTTTATTGGACAAAGCTATGCTTAAACTTGTCTGTGGCTGCTTTTGTGCTACAGCAGCAGAGCTGGGTGATTGTGACAGAGGCTGTATTACCAATATTTACTGTGAGGCTCTTTACAGAAAAAGTTTGCTTACTCTTGAAGTAGATGGTTCATGTTTATCTACTGAGATAAGCAATTAAGGAGGAACAGATTTGGGATAAAACAGCATCTTTCTATGAGTGTTGGTTATTTGAATCAGAGGCACTAGAAGGCAAGGGCATTCATAGATCTGGAGTTCTGAAGAGAACAACAGGCTGGAGATGGGGGAAATTATGAGATCCAGAAGACTTGTATGGAGAAGTGGTTCTCAGATCTGGCTGTACATTGGAATCACTTGGGGGTACTTATCAGTAAACAAACAAACAAACAAACCCAGATACTGCCTGGGACACTCCCTGCCAACCCAGTTCTCCTTCCCCTGGCTGTTTTGTACATGAGGACTTTTTTAAAGCTCCCAGTTGATTCTAATATGCAGCCAGCTTTGGGACTCCTGGTACAGTGTAAGGTCAGTACCTTCAGGAACACCAATATTGCAGGGGCAATTCCAGATCTATTGAGAAGAAATGCTGATTGAGTGATGAGAGGAATTGGGGGAGTGGTCAGATCCTGCAGTTTGGTAACATGAGGACTGAGGATTGAGAACTCTCATATAGAAATCACTGTTGACTCTATCAAAAACAGTTCATCAATGTGGAGACCCAAGTAAGAGGAGTTATCAAAGGCTTTAAGGTAGGGGAGGAGAGACACTTATGTGTGAACTACTGAAAAGATGGTGGAGAGAAATTTTCACTCAAAAGGCTAATCAGCTCTTTGTTCTGCTTCTGTAGGTATGCTTGATGCATAGGCATACTGGAAATTAACTAAAGACTCACCTTCTCTTTTGCTTGTTCTGTCTAAGCAACAAATGTAACTGCTTGTACCCCCTAGCAGCTCCTAAGCTTTGCAACTCTTTGTAACTGCCTGCAACCCTTAACAACTCCCTTGCTTTGTAATTGTCTAAAGACAAATTAATCAGTCAGCCTATGCCAAGTAAGTTCTATATAAGGAATGTTGCAGCTTAGCTTCCCAGATCTTCAGAGCACTAGGTAGGGACTGCCAGGTGTAATAAACCTGAGTTCTCCACCTCTCTGAGTGCTGCTTTGTTTCTCGCTGGTCTGGTTTTTGCAACTTCTCTGCAACAATGGAAGGCAGGGGCTGGTGTGGGGACAGGCCTGGGGAGTGATAGCTGGAATGGGGAGGTACTGGAGACATAGTTTGTTCAAGAGTGATATTTTAAGGTGACAAAGCTTTGAGCTTATTTATTTGCTGAAGGAGTCAACTGTCAGTAAGGAAACTGCATGGAATTACAGTTATCTGATGCCACCATTCAGTTTTTATAGAAAGAGGAAAAGATTTTGAATAGTTCTTGGAACAGTATTAACATTTTTGTCTTTTTGGAATTGTTTGTCTAATAATATGCTTTCTACATTTAAATACATTATCAGTATAGCCGGAAAGAGAAATGGACCTAGGTATTGAGAAACAAGGTCAATAACTTATTAGCTCACCCAGTCACTGTCATCTTATCTGGGGCCTTGATCTCATCTGTGAGAACAGAAGGGTGAACTGAACAGGCTTCATAGTCTCTTCCAAAAGTCTTAATTTAAGCTAGTGCAAATTTGATTTTAAAAAATTGGGAAACTGAGCTTATGAGATGTCTGTAAAATCTGTCAGATCTTTTAGTTCCTTAGTACCTGGACATGTGCTTTTTTTGAGGAACTCCAGCAGGTTGGTTATGATTTACCCCTCGGTGAATTTGGGTACATTGTTTACAAAATATACCAATTTTTCCTGCCATAAGAATATTTCTTCAGGAGCAAAATCACATAAAATCTTCCTTTAATTTTTTTTCTTTTTATGTTTAAATAATAGATGGTAGTTAAGGAATGCTTGGATAGTACAGAGATTGCACTGTTGTTAACATTTTAATTATTGGGAGTCTTTTTACCCCCCAGTGGTTTTTGTTTCTTCATCAGTGTAAATACACTTAATATATGTGCCATTTGGGTTCTCCAGGAAGCAGATTGAGATGGAGTAGGAAAGCTAAGGGCTTATTGGTACAAATTTAAAGGGCCTGCAGACCTAGCAAGTTCAGGAGGCCATATGGCAGTCCTGACAACTCAGCAACTGAAAGTAACCACACAGGATGGTCAGATCATAAATTCCTAACTGGGCAGGTCATGGTGGGTAGTCATGTCCTACACCTATAGCTTCTTCAGCAAAGGTGAGTCTTTGTCTTAAGCAAACCCTATCCATTGTTCTTACACACCTAAGATAACATACCTTTGAAATGTCAGAGTAATTTTCTTTTGCAAACTTCACAGAAAGTACAACCTGGCACCAGAGCACAAAACCATGCAATTCCTCATTGTTATCTTATTGCCTGCATACCATCTTTATTTACTCTAAATGTTAAATATTAAATGTTAACTATCCTGTACCCATCCATGTAAAAAAGTATGTATCTGTTAATTTTACTTTTTTATTCAGTTCTATGGATTTCATTGCTTTGCTTTTTCCAGTTTACTTAATCTGCCACTGATGGATCTCATAGAACCTTCTTTACGTTTTCTCTTTTTTTTTTAACACCTACAACACATGGATTCCTAAGTGGTCTTCCATCCAAGTACTAACCAGGCCCGACCCAGCTTAGCTTCTGAGATCAGACGAGATAAGCCTCATTCAGGATGGCATGGCTCTAGACACATTTGATTATAAATGTGTAAGAAGAGCTGCCAAACTGTCAATCTCCAGAGCATTTTCTCAGTTCATTGGAATCTTGCTTCTGGGTATGTCTTCAGATTTTGGCTCAGATAAACTCATAAGGTTTTTCTATAGGTTTGGATTTTTTTTTTTTTTTTAATTTACATTGGGGAGTAATGCCTGTGAAGGAAAAAGGAGAAGAGTAGGATTGAGTATGAGAAGCCACCAGACTTCAGTGCACACCTGACAAAGTCTCTGCAGCCCAGATTGCCCATTAGGGGAGCATCTCACCAGATAAATAAGGCCTTACTTAGACCACTACATTGCCCAGTCATTGGGCAGTCAGTGAATCTCTTTGTATAAAGTTCTTTAGAAAATATTTAGGATTATGTTCTTTGACTAGATTTCCAGAAGTAAAATAGATTGGAGTGTGTAAACATTCTGAAGGCCCTTTGTGTTCAAAGTGGTTATCTTTTACAGTGTCAGTGCAAAGTATGAGCAGCCTGTGGTACCAGGTACTTAAGACCTTTGGATCTTGTTTACCAACTCTTGTTTAATTTATAGCCAAAAAAATGGTGTCTGTTCTCTTTTTTGGATCTACAGTCTTGTATGGTGTTTAGTGGGCTTTGAATTAAGGGGTGTGGTTCTTAATTCTCTGTCCAAATGTGCAGAGGGGTGAGTGAAGATAATGTTAAGAATGAGGGCTCCACAATCAAATAGACCAGATTCACCTCCTGGCTCTGCTGTTTATCATTTTGTTACCATAGACAAATCTGTGTACATTAGGTTATTTGAATAATGAGAATAATGACAGCATCTATCTTATAGTGCTATTTTGAGGGTTCAATGAGGTAAAATACATAAAACACTTAATATGATGTCTGGCTCATTGCGTATGTTTAAAAATTAGGTATTTCAATATAAATTTGATTATTTTAGTACCTTGAAAATTAGAATGGGAAAGAACATTTAATTCAGACTATCTCTTCAAGAAAAAAAAACAAAACTGAGACTTAAAAAGAGGTTAATGAATTTGGCCTGGGTCTCTTAGCTAGTGAGTTACAGAGCTTGGACCTAAAGGTGGATCTTTGACCATTGCAGAGTTTTTCAACCTTGGCATTTGAGGATAATTCTTTGTTATATGACTCGTAAGACGATAAAAACTATCTCAGACATTGCCAAACGTCCCCTGGTACATTAACAATTTTGCAGTAGAATAGTCCAAGTTTTAGAGTCATGGAGGAGTGCTCCATTTTGCCTCCACTGGAAAGACCAAATTTCTCATTGAATCCTGTTCTCATGACCTCATCAGTGATTTGAATTGATTATTTAAGATGGAGCCTTGTTCTGTGGCTTCTGGAATGTTCAACACAGCTCTATGAAACATCTTGTTAGAGTGTACTGCTCTCCCCAGGAATAATCTATGTGTTTAAATAGGGCAGTTTTATCTTTCTAAAGGTTTTCTCCTTTAGTTGCAGGTGGCACAACTAAGAAAAGGTATTTATGGAATTCCAATGAATGGGGATTGATGATGCAGTTCAGATAACTAAGGTGAGAGAAATAAAAGCAGCTGCGAGGAGTTTTTTGCCACCCAAATTTGTCATCACAAAATAAAGCTAAAATCAAGTTCTCTCCCATTCAATTTTATTTCCAAGCTGTAAGAGTAGCTTGTTTTTTTGTGGTTAAAAACATTGTAATTATCCTTTGAGATGTTGGCTCTCATCCTGGTCATTCCAAAACACGAAGACAGTATATTATTTCATTCATTAGGTTCAATTTGATCATTCGATTATTTGTGTTTTGCGGTTTTCAGCATGTAGTTTCTAACATGTTTTCTTAGATTCATACCTATGCATTTCCCCTTTTTTGGAGAGCTATTGTAAATGGTGTGTTTTTAAGTTTGTTTTTCAGTTAATCTGTTTTTTAGTTAGTGTTTCCTACTATATAGAAACACTGATTTTTCTGTGTTGACCTTATGTCCTGTGATGGTGCTAAACGTGCTAGCTTCAAGAGGTTTTTGTTGGTGGTCATGGCGATATATTTTTTCAAGAGTTTTTTGTAGATTCCTTGGGATTTTCTGTGTAGATTAACATGTTCGCTACAAAATAGGAACAGTTTTAGTCCTTTCCAATCTATGGAAATTTTAATTTCCTTTCTTGCCTTATTGCACTGGCAGGGGCTTATGGTACTGTGTTGAATAGGAGTGATGAGAATGGGTATCCTGGCCTTGTTTGTGATTTTAGGGGGAAAGTAATCAGACAAGTTTGTTTGTTTGTTTGTTTGTTTGTTTGTTTGTTTTTTAAGGTGCCTTTCATCAGGTAGGGGAAGATTTCTTCTATTCCTACTGTGTTGAGAGTTCTTATGAATGGGTGTTGGATTGTATCAAATTCTTTTACTACATCATTTGATAGGATCATGTGGTTTTTTTTCAATCAGTGATTCACGTTGAATTTTTAAAAAAATTGAACCAGCCTTGGATTCCTGGAATAAACCTCACTTGGTCATGGTATATTATTCTTTTTATATATTGATGCATTTGACTTGGTAATATCCTGTTGAGGATTTTTGTTTATTTCTTCATGAGGGAAATTGATCTGTAGTTTTCTTTTTGTTTACTGTCTGGTTTTGTTATCAGGATAATGCTAGTATAAAAATAAGAGTTGAGAAGTGTTCCTTCCTCTTCTATACATATGGAAGAGATTTTGTAGAATTGATGTTATTTTAGTCTTTGAATGTTTAGTGGGATTTGGCAGCAAAGCCATCTGGGCCTGAAGATTTATTTTCAGAAACTGAGCATTTCTTTAATAGCTGTAGGAGCTTTGGAATTTTGTGATTATTCAAGGAATTGGTTCATTTTATCTTAAGTTGTTGGATTTCTGTGTGTGGAGTTGTTCTTGGTATTCTCTAACCCTTTTAATGTCTATACCATCTATAGCACAGGTCCTCAGCCTCAGGCCATGGACTGGTACTGGTCCATGGCTTCTTAGGAACTGGGCCGCACAGCAGGAAGTGAGCGAAGCTTCATCTGTATTTGGTCGCTCCCCAGTACTAGCATCACTGCCTCAGCTCCACCTCAGATCATCAGGCATTAGATTGTTGGGGACCGCCGATCTATAATGATATTCCTTCTTTTTAAAAATTATAAAGGTTTGTCTTATGAATCAAGATATGGTCTATCTTGGAGAACGTTCTGTGGAGCTTGAAAAAAATGTCTAATCTGCTGTTGTTGGATGGAGTGCCCTACAAACATTAATTAGATTTGCTGGTTGATACTGTCGTTCATTTCATCTGTATCCTTGCTGATTTTCCATCTAATAGTTTTTTCAGTTTGATAAAGAGTGTTGAACTCCCAAACTACAATTTTTGATTTATCTGTCTCTCCTTTCAGTTCTGCCAGTTTTTGCTTCATGTATTTGGAAGCTCTGTTCTTTGATGCATACCCATTTAGAATTTTTATGTCATCTTGGTGAATTGGGCCTTTTATTTTTATGTGTTATTCCTCTTTGTTCCTTATAATTTTCCTAACCGTGAAGAATACTTTATCTGATATTAATATAGCTACTTGAACTTTCTTTTGAGTAGTTATTTGCATGGCGTATCTTCTTTCATCCATTTGAAAAAATTAGTAGAAAAATTTTAAGTAGTTTTTGTTTTACAGAAGAATCGAATGGAAAGTGCAGAGTTCCTGTATACCCACTTTCCACAAACCTCCCCTCCCCTATTTTTCCTATTATTAACATTTTGCATTAATGTGGTAGATTTGTTAACAATCAACAATGAACCAATATTAATAAATTATTATTAACTAAAGTCTATTTTGGTCCTTTCTTTGTATTGTACATTTTATGGATTTTGACAAATATATAATGATGTGTATCCATTACAGTATCATACAGAATAGATTCATTACCTGAAAAATCCTTTCTGATTCATTTATTCATCCTTCCATCCCTCCCTCTGAAACACTGAATCCATTTATTTTTAACATACCTATATCATTATGTTACGTTTGAAATAAATTTCTTATAGACAGCACATAGGTCTTTTTTTCCATTTATAGTTGATATTCAGTGTTATGTTAGTTTCAGATATGTAGCATAAGTGCTTAGACATTTATATAATTTACAAAGTGACTATCCCGATAAATCTAGTACCTACCTGGTACCATACATGGTAATGCTGTACTTTACATACCAATGACTATTTGTAAGTGGTAATTGGTATTTCTTAATCCCTTCATCTTTTTTACCCAGCTCCTAAGTCCCCTCTCATCTGGCAACCGTCAGTTTGTTTTCTGCATTTGTTTCTGTTTTGTTTGTTCGTTTTGTTTTTTTTTCTTTTACAGATTCTACATATAGGTGAAATCATATGGTATTTTTCTTTCTCTGACTTATTTAACATAATGCCCTCTTGGTCCATTCATGTTGTCACAAATGGTAAGATTTCGTTCTTTTTTTATGGCCAAGTAATATTTTATTGCATTTATTTACCCCACCTCTTCTTTATTCAGTTGTATATTGATCGATGCTTAGGTTGCTTCTATATCTTGGCTATTTTAAATAATGCTACAGTGAACCTAGGGAGCATATATCTTTTGCAATTAGTGTTTTGGATTATTTGGATGAATACCCAGAAGTGGAATTGCTCAGTCATAAGATAATTCTGTTCAGTTTTTTGAGGACTCTCCATACTGTTTTCCATAGTGTCTGTAGAACTCATTTGCAATCCCACCAACAGTGCACAAGGGTTCCCTTTTCTTCACATCCTTGCCAACACTTTTTGTGGATTTATTGATTCTGACAGGTATGAGGTTTTATTTTACATTTCTCTGATTAGTGATGTTGAGCATCTTTTCATATGTCTTTTGGCCATCTGTATGTCCTCTTCAGGGAAATGTCTATTCAGGTCCTCTGCTCATTTTTTAATTGGATTGTTTGGGATTTTTGGTGTTAAGTTGTATGAGTTCTTTATGAATTTTGGTTATTAACACTTTATCAGATGTATCATTGGCAAATACCTTTTCTCATACAGTAGATTGTCTTTTTTGTTTTATTGATGGTTTCTTTTGCTATGCAAAAACTTTTAATTTAATGTAGTTCCATTTGTTTTTCTTTTGTTTCTCTTGTCCGAGGAGATATATTTTTTTAAAAAATTACTAAGAACAAGGTCAAAGAGTTTATTGCCTTTGTTTTCTTCTGGGAATTTGATGGTTTAGGGTCTTACATTTAAGTCTTTAATCCATTTTGAATTTATTCTTGTATATATATTTTTTTTACGTGTATCGATCCAGTTTTCCCAACATCATTTATTGAAGAGACTGTATATTCTTGCCTCCCTTGTTGTAGATTAATAGACCATAGGCATGGGTTTATTTTGGGCTCTCTGTTCTCTTCTGTTGATCTGTGTGTCTGTTTTTATGCCAGTCCCATGCTGTTTTGTTTATTATAGCCTTATAGTATAATTTGATATCAGGTAGCATGATACTTCCATATTCGTTCTTGCTTAAGATTGTTGTTGCTATTTAGGGTCTTTTGCAGTTCCATATAAAATTTCACATTATTTGTTCTAGTTCTGTGAAAAATGACATTGGTGTTTTGATAGATATTGATTTGAATCTGTAGTTTGCTTGGGGTAGTGTGAACCTTTTAATGATGTTAATTCTTTCTAAATATGAATATAGTATATGCTTCTATTTGTATCTTTTTAAATTTCTTTCTTCAGTGTCATTTAATTTTCCAAGTATAGGTCTTTTACCTTCTCGGTTAAATTTATTAAGTATTTTATTTTTTAAATGCAAATATAAATCGGACTGTTTTCTTAATTTCTCTTTCTGATAGTTTGTTATCGATGTATAAAAATGCAACCATATTCTTGTTTTCCTATGGGTTGCTTGAATATTTTCTTAGTATTCCATGTATTCCATTTTGGTTTATAGTGTTTTGAGCATATCTCTGTATAATTTTTTATGTGATTCCTCTAGGGATTATAGTATATGTACATAACACTTATTGCAGTCTACTAATATCAACTTTTTACCACTCTAATTGGAAGAAAAAACCTTACCACCTTTTAGGTCCTTTTACCTTCTCCCCTTTATAATGCCATTGTCTTAAATATTACCTCTCTCTATATATTGAGAACCACAAGGCAATACTTTTTACTTTCAACCATCAAACATAATTTTTAAAACTCAAGGAGAATTATTTAATTGCTGTGTTTATGTATGCCTGTACATGTATAACATTTATATATACTTGTGTGTATACCCACTTTGCTCCATATTCCTGAGATTAGAGGTTTCTTTCTGTTATCATTTACTTCCTTTCTTAATAATTCTTTTAGCCATTCTTTTAGAGCTGGCCTGCTGGTGACACTTTTTTAGCTTCTTTCATCTGCCATTGTTTTTTTCACTTTCATTCCTAAAGGATATGTTTACTCAATATAGAATTTTGACTTGATCTCTTCTTTCAGCATTTGAAAAATACTGTGTACTTCCTTGGAAGCAGCTTCTGTCGTTCCTGATAAAAAATATTCTTTGAATTTTCTTCTGGAAGTAATGTATCATTTCTAATGGCTTTCGGGATTTGGTCTTTAGGGTCTTTTTAGCAGTTCAAAGGTTTATATCTTTAAATTTGTGAAATTTTAAGCCATATTTCTTCAATTATTTTTTTATCTCTGCATTTTTTTCTCCTGTCATTCTCAGGACTCTAGTGGAACAAATATTAGATCTTAATTATTGACTCATAGGACTCAGAGGCTCTGTTTATTTCTTTTTAATCTCTATCTGTTGTCCAGATTGGACATTTTCTATTGATCTGTTTCTAAGGTCATTGATTTTTTCCTCTCCTTTCCATTTTGTTTTAGAGCTCATCTAGTGGTTTTCTTTTTTCAATTTCAGCTACTGTATTTTTCATTCTAAAATTTCTGTTTGATACTCTTTATATCTTCTGTTTATTATATCTTCTGAGTATGTAAAATTTCTTGTTGGGTAATTTTGATAAAAGCTGCTTTAAAATCCTTTTCAAATAATTCTAACATCTCTATCTTTGCATTTATATCTGTTAATTGCCTTTTCTTCGTTGTAGTTGAGATGTTTATGGTATCTTGTATGATAAGTAATTTTGGATCACATCCTAGACATTTTGAGAATTCTGGTTCCTATTTAAATGTTTATATTTAACAGGCAGTCCACCTGTGTAGGTTTAGAACACACATCCTGGCTCACTTTTGCTGGCTATCGTTCAAAAGTCAGTTAAGTTTCAAAGTCTTTCTGTGCTATTTTGGTCTGCCCTACTTGTATGCTACCAAGAGGCCAACCTGAAATCTGGGTGTTCTTCCAGACCAGTGTTCAGTTCTGAAACTGTTTGCTATGTTGTTTCTGGTCACTTTTACATATGGGTCACTCAGAGGTATGTCTAGGATTTTATATGCACATTTAGAGGATTTATTTCTGTAACTCCCTTCTTACTGTAATTCCCTCTCAACTCTGTAGTTGAGTTGGAATTGTAATTCCACTTTGCTATTCCAGAGCAGAGATGGAACATGAAGCTCCACCCACAATCTGCACAGCTGCAACTTGTGTGGTTGAGGGAAGGTATTGATTGCCTCATTAATGCAGGGTAGGGTTGGAAGACAGACTCTGCCCAGTTTCTGTGCTGCAGTGTCTGGTGAAAAGAGGGAGCGGTACCACATTTTTTGTTGTTGTTTTTCTGTAGGACAGGTGTGGTCAAAATGTTTCTGTCTTGCTGCACTTCTCCTGGTCCTTTGTCTAGAGAAAGGACACTTTTCTTGATACTTTTTTGTCTGTGGTCATTGGTGTTTTGGGGTTGTGGGCCTCTCCAGAGCTCAAGCCAGACATATTGGAAGTCAAACCAAGCAAAACATAGGAAACTTCCTGCTGGGTCAGTCCTCGTGTCCCATGATATTTAGTCCACGTTTTTCTGCTTTTCAGAATTTTCTGTCAGTTGCTTCATGAAATTTGTCTGGATTTTTTTGTGTTGTATTTAATGGGAGGACTAGAGTAGAATATGCATCTTCCATCTTATCCTGACCTAGAAGTCCACATTTAAGCTTTAAATTATGTACATGAGTTTTATGAACACTAGTTTTTTACCTGTGTATTTTTTTCTAAGTACACAGCCTTTCATCTGCAAATAAGTTTTTTTTGGGGGGGGGGGGCATAGTAATTGTATTGTTTTGTTTTCTCATCCCAATAGCTAGAACTTCTAGAACAGGGATTAGCAAACTATGGCCTGCCTCTCATATTCAGCCTACTGCTTTTTTATTTGTATGACATTTGAGCTTGAAATGGGTTTTACATTTCTAAATGGTTGGGGAAAACTCAAAAGAAGAAGGATATAATTATACTGAACATGAATAATATTATATTCAGATTTAAGCAGAGTTGAGTAGTTGCCACTGACACAATTGGCCCTGTTCCATAAGATTAGTAAATCATAGTGATGATAGCCAACATGCTTTTCTTGTCCTGTTTTAGTGATAAATGATTTCAGTGTTTGGCTTTTCATGTGTTGTTGGCCATTTTCACTATAAAAGATATGTGTACAGAGATGGAGGAGTTTTTGTAGCTATCTTTCTAAAAACCTACCAGTGTCTTTTTTTTCCCTCTGACTAATTAATAATTAAAAAAATTTTTTTTGGTTTTTAGAAGTATTACTGTGGTATATTGAAATGCAGATTTTTTTAATTTATCTTTTTGGGGTTCTTAGGATTTCTTGAATCTGTGGCTTGATGTCTTTTGTCAGTTCTGGAGAATTTTCAGCCTTTGCCTCTTCAGCTATTTCTCTTTCCTCTTATCTTGGATTCAAATTACATGTAGATTAGATCATCTTATTGTATTCTCTATACTTCTTACCCTCTCTTGTATTTTTTATCTTCTTACTCTCCAATGTTTATGCCAGATACTTCCTTTATACCTGTATTAATTCTCTTTTATTCTCTCTTCAGCTATATTTTATCTGTTCTTACATCCATCTATTAAGGTCTTTACTTCAGCTGTTGTATTTTTTTCAGTTTTATAATTTTTATTTGGTCCTTATCTGTTGTAGTTCTGCCATTACATTTCATAATATATAACATTTCATATATACGTGTGTGTGTGTGTGTGTGTGTGTGTGTAACTGATTCTTAGTTGTAATTATTAATACTGTGGTACTATTCTTGTCCATTTTCTACTTATTCTCATGTTACCACTTCATGGACCAGACATTATATCTTTAAAATTGTTGAAAGAAATGATTTGAGACCTAAGGTGATATCTTTTTCTAGAGAGGATTTACATTTGTTTCTGGCCTTGCCTAGGGGTACTGAATTATTTTAATCTAGTTTCAGGAACTGAGATTCTTTTAAGCAGGAGTTGGTTCCTACAGGGACAGGTTGATCTGCCTGACATATCTGTTATGTGTGGGGGCAGTTCACTAGGTGCTAGGTAGATCCTGTGAGCAGAGCAGACATGGTCTTTGATCTACATGGAGCATAGAGTCTTGATTATAATTGACAGGTAAATATATATAATTAAGTTCTGTGAGAACAGTTAATGTGCTGCTATGATAGTGAATATTTGGAGTCAGGAGGGAGTTAGAATGGTCATACCATAACTAACTGAAACAGTCTCATTTAAGCTGAGACTCAGCTGATGTGAGAGAACTGGGAGCAGAAGCTTCCAAACAGAAGCAGTTGCCAGTATAAAGACCGGATGACACCAAACAAATGTTGTAGGGTGTGTGCCAAGGGAGTAGTGGAAGGAGAGTTGAGATTGATTTAGAACTATATTGAGCTTTGGGAGATAACCCCACCTTCCACCAGTTTTCTCCCATTTCCCTTTAGAAAATTAGTGAACCAGGAATTGACGAATCTTGACACTAATCTAGCTCTGTAATCTTGAACTGGTTACCTAATCCTTCAATGCAAAATTGGGGAAAGAAAGGGAGGAAGGAGAGGACACACATGAAGTGGGATTAGAAGTAATGAAAGGAGCACATGAGGAGAGACTATGTCAAGTTTCTTTTATTCCTCAAAAATGTTTGCAGTTTGGCATGTGTAGTAGGCATTCTGTAAATATCTATTAATTTAACCAAATAAAGATGAGAGGATTTTTTTTTAAATGGGAAATTAATCATAAAAGAGAAGAATGAGATAAGAATTTTTTATCTTATTCTCCAATGTAAAGAGATTTAATGAATCAAAATAAAGAAAGCCATATTTGTTTACCTCCTGGATGATAAGAATTTTATTGACCAACCTGAAATGTTTTGGGTAATATGAGAAAGGTAGGTGAGAAAACACTTGATGTGAGCTCCTCTAAGGCAGGAGCGTCTCTGTCCTTTACCTCCCTACCTGCACATGACAAGGAACTTAGTTGAACAAATGAGCAAATGATTAGTTCCCTGCTTTGAAGGAATTTAGGCTGTCTTTACCTTTCAACACAGGTTTACCATCCATTTGCTTTGTATAGGATTCAAGAAGAGATTAAGAAACTATTTTCTTTCATGATGTTATTAGCCCAAATTTCTGATCTGATCAATGGATTATAGAACTTAAATTTCATCAAAGCCCAGCAATCAGAAAACACATTGTTGCACTGAAATAAAGAAGAGATTAGCTCTCAGAGCCTTATGAAATATCTTGTCTCTGGCCACAGATCCTAGGTCTTGAGCTGGTATTTGAGAGGGGAGATTGGAACTTAATAGAATTATACTCCCTGTATCTTAATTTCTCAACCATTATGTAAGGTTTTTTTTTTTTTTCTAGAAAGAGACTAATCTAGAATGAGAATGAATTCTCATCAGTAAAAGCAAAGCTTTAAGTAGGTCATCTGACTTTGCTTTTGTGTTCCACATTCACCATGGTTATAAAAGGGCCTTTCATGAGTTTTCTAGGCTTTCACTGCTGCCAGACTCTCCACAGGCAATGTGAAAGAATTAATGTACCCTCCCCCACCCCCAAAGCCTGTCTCATGGACTCTTTCGTAGAGTGCACACTGCACTATGTTTAGCTCAGTGGGAGCTATTTGCAGACACTGAATATATGAACAATCCTCCTTCCAGATAAAAGATTTCAGTATTGATTAGTGTCATAGCCATTGATGTTAGTATTCACCAATATTTAATAGATAAAATGACATACAGCCTAATTTTTGCCAAGTTATTAAGCCAGAGTTTAATGTTTATGTTAACTATTTATATTTAAATTTTACCTCTGTGTAATTACTGTCTAATCAGTTGGATAAGAGGTTGATGGATGCTTCAGATAACCTACATACTTATGATTAACTTTTTAAAAGATGATAACCAACACTGAAATTTGTTTTACCTGTAGAAGTGGAGAAGAAAGTAAAGGTTTGTGGCATAAACTGGGGGTAGTAAAGGCTTTTACTGGCATTTAATTCATACATATCAAGGAAACCATAACTATATAGAGTTAACCATATTTATTGATTTATTTTCAAGGATTACAGCCTATCAGAATAGTTTCCAAACAATTTTGGTGAAATTAGTCTCTTGGGGCCTTCCAGTTTACCTACTCTGTTGTTCCCACTGTAAAATATTCCCTTACATCTCCTGAGTTTTCAGTCACTTAAGTCATTTATTTTCTCTTAATTATCTTCCATTTCTGTCAAGGCTAGACTCTTTGGTTTGGCAATTCAGCTATTTTCTTGACAGTACTCAACCTTATTGCTAATAGTTCTGTTACATTCACCCAGCAAAAATTTTAATTTTGTAAGTTCTCTAAACCGTTATAGCTTAGAGCATTTTTCCAGAAAAGAATTCTTGAAAATGGATCTCATCTCATTTGGGCCCTTTGGCCTGTCCAGTGTCAGCATTTCCTGCCATTTTCTCCATACTTCACAGGAAATCATCAGCATTTATACATGATTTGTTCTCTCTCAACCTAACAAAAAGCAAATGTGGCTGTTTTCACTAGGGTATAAAAATATTGTATTTAGTTACCTTGATAACTTCCCTTATTTGTAATAATTTGCCTCTAGGTTCCTAAGGATTGCCTATGTAAACATTTATCTTTCCTGCAAATAATCTTATCCTATCTAATTTTTATAGGTCTAATCTCTTTTTTTATTGCAAAGGCTAGGACCTCATATACATTATTAAATAGAAGTGATAGTGGGTCAGTTTGTCTTATTCCTGATTTTAGATGGAATACTTTCAATGTTTCACTGTTGAAGTTGATAATTGTGTAGGGTTATTGCTGTTGTTTTAACATAGTAATTGTTTTATCAGGTTAAGGAAGTCTTCTGTTTCTAATAAGAGAATTTTTTTAAAAATCATCAATTTATTTGTTTTGATTCAGTATTTTACATCAACTAAAATGATTATGTGATCTTTCTTCTTTAATATAGGTGAATTATAGATTTTATATTAAAACATCCTTGTATACCTTGGATAAATTCAGATTGATCATGGGTTATCTTTTTTGTATACCAGGTACAATTTGTTGATATTTTGTTTAGGATTTTTGAATATTTTATTGAGTAGAAGTGAGACTGTAATTTCCTTTCTTGTAATGTTTTTGTCCAGCTTTAGTACCAGGTTTCACTCACCTCTTAGGATGAGTTGGAAATTATTCCCTTTCTTTCTCATCAACTGAGCCCAGTGTTTTCTTTGCGGGGAAAGTTTAAACTTCTGCTTCAATTTCTTTAATGGGTACAAGAGTTTTCAGGGTTTTGTTTTTTACATTTCTTTCTGAGCTAATTTTAAGTTCTGTTTTTCCAGAGATTTGTTCATTCTTTTAAGTTTTCAAAATTATTGGCCTACGTTTAATAGTCTGTATTTGTTTGCTGCATCTGTAGTTATTTCCACTTTTTATTGATAATACTTGTGCCTTTTCTTTTTATCTATTTCGTTAGTTTCTCAAAGAATCTTTGGCCTTGTTTCATTTTTATTATGTATTGTATGCTTGTAATTTTTTATTATTGGTTATTCTTGTAATTTCAGAACAACTTTATAATTGACATAATACACTTAGCACATTTAAAGTGTACAATTTATTGTTTTGATGTATATATACAGCAGTGAAACTGTTAGCACAGTCAAGAAACTGTAAACATATCCATCACCTCCCCCAAAGCTTTCTTGTGTCTCTGCGTAATCCCCCTCTTGCCCTGACCACTGCGCTGTCCCCAAGCAACCACTGATAATTTCTGTTGCTGGATAATAATTTGTATTTTCTAGGGTTTCATATAAGTGCAATTATGCATTATTGTATTAGCTATGTGTTTCTGATGCTTTGGCATCTAGGGCCTTGCTGACCGTGGAGAGACTGCCCCTTTCAGGGTTAGCTAGTTTCTAGAAATGGTAAACTATTCACCTGCTAGTGTGCTTTTAATATGCAAACCAACTAATACAGAACTCATACCCCAACCACCTGCTTATTGGGCTCTCACACCCTGAGACACTATCCACTTGGTCCATTTACTCCAGGGCCAAGTACTGGGCAATTAGGGGCAGGCTCTAAACTCCAGAGCCGGCTGATATTATTAAAAATAGCTAATCCTAAACCTGTTTACCCTGCTTCCACCATTCCTTCCTTTAAAACCACAGTAAAGGTTTTTATACCTGTTTTTCCCTTACTCCTTATGCCTCCTGACCAACCCTCGTGCTTCCCTGTGTAGCCCCTGTGTGGCATAGTATACCACCTTCTCTTGGGAACCAAACAAACTAACAAGCTCTCTTTTCAGTGGCAACCATCCGATTTGTTGGTCTCGTTGGTCTCACCTAAATAATAAAACCTGAGTTTTAAAACAAGTATGTACTCTCTTTTGTTTGGCTTGTCTTACTCAGCATGGTTATTTTGAGATCCATCCATGGTGTAGTGTGTATCAATAGGTCATTCACTCTTATTACTGAATAGTATTTTATTATATGGATATACCAAAATTTGTTCATTCATCTATTGATGGATATTTGAGTTGTTTCCAGTTTGGGGCTATTATAAATAAAGCTGCTTTGGACGTTATAAGCTTTTGTATGGACATAAAAGTCTGGTTTTCATGAGTGAATACCCAAGATTATATGGTAGGTTTATGTTTAATATTTTAAGAAACTGCCAAATGGTTTTCCAAAGTGGTTATATACCATTTACTTTCCCACTAACAGTGAGTGAGGTTCTGATTTCTCCATATCCTTGACAACACTTGGTATTGTCGATCTTTTAATTTTAGCCACTTTAGTGGACATATGTGGTATCTTATGTTTTACTTTGCATTTCACTAATGGTTAATGATTAGTGGCATCTTTAATGTTTGTTTGCCTTATGTACATCTTCTTTGGCAAAAATGTCTGTTCAGATCTTTTGCCCATTATTTTACCGGGTTACTTATTTTCTTATTGTTGAGTGTTGAGAGTTCTTTATATATCTGTATGTCAGTCCTTATCAGATAAATGCTTTGCAAGATTTTCCTAGTCCATATCTTTCCTAGTCCATTTTTTTAAAAAATTGTGGGTTAAATATATATATAATATAACATTTACTATATTATAACCATATTTCATTGTATAGTTCTGTGACACTAAATTTATTCACGTTATTAGGTAATCATTACCACTGTTCATCTCCAAAATATTTTCATCTTGCAAAACTGAAACTCTGTTACCATCAAACAACTCCCATTCTCCCCTCTCACCAAGCCCCTGACAGCCACCTTTCTACTTTCTGTTTCTATGCATTTGACTACTCTGTGTGCTTCATATAAATGAAATCATACAATATTTGTCCTTTTGTTACCAGCTTATTTCACCTAGTATGATGTCTTCAGGGGTCATCCATGTGGTAGCATGTGCCAGAATTTCCTTTTTAAGGTTGAATAATACTCCACTGTGTGTATATACCACATCTTGTTTATCCATTCTTCCAGCATCTTGGGTTGCTTCCACCTTTTAGCTATTGTGAATCATGTCATTATGAACATTGGTGTACAGATATCTATTTGAATCCCTGCTTCTAGCTCTTTTGGGTATCATTGTATCATATGGTAATTTTTTGAGAATCACCTTACTGTTTTCCACAGTGGCTGCACCATTTTTTATTCCCCCGAGCAATACACAGGGATCTTTGTCTCTCCACATCCTTGTCAACGCTTGTTTCTTTCTTTCTCTCTCTCTCTTTTTTAAATAATAGTCATTTTAATGGGTGCAAAATAAATAGTATTTCCATATGGTTTTGATTTGCATTTCCCTAATGATTAGCGATGTTGAGTATCTTTTCATATGCTTACTGGCCATTTGTATATATTCTTTGGAGAAATGTTTATTCAAGTGTTTTGCCCATTTTTTAAATCAGTTGGATATTTTTGGTTGTTGAGTTGTAGGAGTTTATGTATTCCGGTTTTCATTCCTTATCAAATAGTTGATTTTCACGTATTTTTTTTCCATCTAGGGTTTCCTTTTATTCTGTTGATAGTATCAGAAGTTTTTAATTTTAATGAAGTCCAACTTACCTTTTTTGTTGTTACTAACTGGTTTTGGTGTTATATTTAAAAAGTCATTGCCAAATTCATTATCATTGAAGCTTTTCCTCTATATTTTCTCCTAAGAGTTTTTATAATGTTAGTTCTTAGGTTTAGGTCTTTGATCCAGTTTAAGTTAATTTTTGTATATGGTGTAAGGTAGGGGTCTAGCTTCATTCTTTTGCATGAGAATATCCGGTTTCTCACCACCATTTGTTGAAAAGACTGTCCTCCTTCCATTAAATTGCTTTTGTACCTTTGTCAAAGATTATTTAGGCATATTTGTGTGGATTTGTTTCTGGTTCTCTATTCCATAGATCTGTATTCTTATCCCTTTGCTAATATCACACTGTCTTAATTATGGTAGCTGTATACTAAGCCTTAACATTGAGTAAATGGATTCCTCCTATTCTTTTTCATAGCTGTCCCTGGTTTGTTTTTATTTTTTTTACTTTATTTATGTAACCTGTATTGTACTTTGGTTCTATATCTCTCACAGTTTATTCTAAGGCGTGCTTTAAGCAGAACAAATACTTTCCCATATTGTTCTTTGTCTTAATTCATCTGCAGTATAAATTTGTACCAAACTATTTTTTATGCTTGTTTACTGAAGTAATCTAATTGACCTTCTTGCCTCCAAGCTCATGTCTCTTGTGTCCTAAACTTAATCTTCCCTTAGATCTAACTTAAAGACAGTGGAATTTAACAATCTGTTTTACAGCCTTAGTTGTCCTCTTTCATTCTCTACAAGATTTCATCTGTGGAAGCAAACTGCTCTTCAGGACCTTGGACTCCTGCTAATTTTAGGGGTCTTCTTCCCTTTATTTTAGACCTCCCTGTCACAGTGTTTTTCTCAAGAGAAGATCTGTAATGAAAGTTGGTTTCTGGTGTTCCAGACTTCTTCAGAAGCCTTCAGTAGTTTTTAAGCTGTTTTCTCTCACTGGCAAGTATTCAGTGTGCTGTTCCTACCCTGCTCTCCCTTGGTGGCATGTATCAGTTTTCTACTCATCAACACCCACCTATCCTTTCCTCCTGTGCTTGTCAGATGTTCCTGCCTGACTTGCCATTGCTGCCTTTGTCATCCTTACAGCTGTCTTCTTCCTTTCTTTGGCTCCTGTGGCCTGTCTGCCATTCTGCCCCTTCTCCTATCCTCCACCCCCACCCTTGCCCCATGTAGATACAACATGTACATATTCCATGTTCAGCTCATAACTTTCCCCATGGTATGTCCCAAACCAGTTACCCTCCTTCTGATTCACCTAAGTCACACCTGGGCACTTTTTACTTCTGGCATCTTGTTAAGTCTTCAGTTCTACCCCTATAAATTCTCTTATCGGTCTCCTCTAGATATTCCTGGCCTGCTCTGAGGTCCTCCTGGTTTATTGGCTAAATTACTTCTGAAAGCTTCAGTCAGCGGCTCCCCTAACCTCAGACCCCACCATTTAATCCTCCACACTGCTGTCACTCATTGTTTCTAAAATCCAGATCGCTCCTGTCAACCTACTTGTGCTAAACCCTTTGGTGGTTCCTCTGTGTGTTCTGTGGAAAGTCAAAACTTTTTGTTGTGGTCCACAGGGCCCTTTGTGATCTGACTGCTGCTTCCTCTGGCCTCATCTCCTGCATTTCCTACACATATGCTCATAGACCGTAGTCTTTCATGTTTGCAGTTTTCACATTCATTTAGCATATTTATTGAGGTCCTGTTTGATGCCTTTAACAAGCTCTTTGCCATTCCTAGAACCAGATAAGCTTTTCCAAGTTTCCAAACACTCTCTGCTTGAAAGATTGTTTCTGACCCTTCTATTGGCTAAATACTCTATTCCATTTCAGCTCAAGCATTACCTCCCCTGAAAAATTCCTTCTCTGGTCCACAGTTTCACCACTTTACCTTAGTATTAATTGACTAACATCATTTATGGCAGGTGTGAATTCAGGGTTTTAGTAAATAGTTTATTTGTGCCTCACTACTGGTTAATGAGCTACTTGATAACAATGTACATATCTAATCTGTCTCTGTATTCCCAATATCTGGTAAAGCATGAAGGGAAGAATGTGAGTTTTAAAAGCCGCTGAGTTTGGTGTATGGCCATACCACCCTGAACAAGTCCAATCTCATCTGATCTCAGAAGCTAAGTAAGCTAGGGTCGGGCCTGGTTAGTACTTGGATGGGAGACCACCTAGGAAGACCAGGTGCTGTAGGTATAAAAAATAAAAAATAAGGGATTGTAAGCTGACAAGGTCCTTGCAGTCTGTGAAGTTAACTGATGGTTGCCTTGCCAAAATAAAATAAAATAATATAGCCCTGAGTGTGAATTCTAATAGCTACTTATTAGGTATGTGGCCTTGAGCAAATTTTTTAACCTTTGTGATCTACCTTTAGATTCTTCATCTGTAGACTGGAAAAACAATACCTGACTCATAAGATGGTTATGATGATTTAATGGGTTAAAGTGTAGAGAATGCCTAGTACAAGTACCTGCTATAGGCAACCAAGGATTGTTATTGTAAAAATAATTTTTGTTCTTAATGTAAATAATATAATGTTGATTGAGTGAACAACTGGCTGAAGGAACTGAACCCTCCTTTTTCTCAAATCAGAGAACCTGAGCAGGTTCTGCTCTAGAAGAAGGCCCAGGACAGCGCTTAACATTCCTAGCTGCCGCTTCTTTGTTTCTCCCACCCCTGGGAGACATCCTCAATAAGGCTGAGAGTTTTTTTCTATTTTTTTTTCCACCAAAAGAGGTGAGTTTACTTAAAATCAGCACTAATAACTTGAGCAGTCATATATTGAATGTCCAAAAATCAGTGGTTGATTAACGTGAGCACATTAAAAAAAATCACTGTGCCTTTGTTTAGAAATCTGTTAAGTGGAAATCATCATCACTTAGTTTTAGTTGGCATTAAGAAGATTTTTCTGTTTCTTCATTAGTCTTAAGTTTCTGAAGGACCAAATGGCAATAAGAGGAAAAGTCAGGTAGTCCTAGATTTGAATTCTACTTCCACATTTACCAGTTATGTGACCATCACTAAGTTTCTTTATTTGAAAAATGGGAAGAAGAGTATCTAGTTTGTAGAGTTGCGGTGAGATTTAACCAAGCTAAAATGTGAATATTGAGATAATGTATACCTGATACTTGATCATGTTTTATCAGTACTAATTTATTGAATATTGAATGCTTAACTTTGAATAGATGGACTCAGTGAAAGCTATCACAGCCAAAGAGTAAACTTTGGGGAATGTGCAGATTGCCTAAACTCTCCTTTGCTAGTGGGGAATTCATAACGTTAATTCCTTGTAACATTTTTTATTTAGCAAATGTGTGCAGCACTGTGCTAACTAGCAAGAGAGCTGGGAAAAAATGAATTCCAGAGCACCCTCCCTCATCATTCCCCTTCCTACATCATCACAAGTCTTAGTCTTTATAGCTAGCTGTATCAGGATTGGGAGTGGTTATGTATATCAGAAAATAAAATAGATTTATTTCTTTCTCATATATGTGAAATATGAAAGTAAATATGGCCAGTATGGCAGTTTGACAGTGTCATTGGAGAACTCGTTCCCTTTGTAGCCATCTATTCTGCTATCCTCAAAGTCACTTCAGGGTCTATAATTACTGCTGGGGCTCTAATCATCACATCTAAATTCCAGACTATAGGAGGGAGGACTGGGAAAAAAGACTCTGTCCCTTTTAAATCACCTTCCTAGAGATCTCATAGTACACTTTATCTTATATCTCCTTGGTCAGAATTTAGTCACCTGTCCACACCTAGTTGAGAAGTGGGCAATTTCTCCTTAACACTAAATGTTCTTTGTTCTTCCTCACCTTGCTCTTAGGTGAGGAAAACTTATCTCTCAATACCTTATTTCTCAGGGTCCACTGAGAGGGAATTTGTGTCTTTGGCCAGAAACCAATGAGTGTGTCTGTGAATGGTTCCTTCACTTTGGGTGAAGGATATATATTTCATATAATTTACCCCTAATACATGTGTTAGTATATATAATAAATTGCTTATAAATTTAACATTCAAGGTTTCTGCAGTTCAGGCTCCCACACCCTCTAAGGTATAAGATATCAGCATTGTGTGGTTGAGGAGGATTAAGCAAGAAGAGACATACAGAGTGCTCATTGCAGCTAGGCTTTGAGATGGGAGGGCTAGCATGTGTGATTTTTAATAGCCAGGAGGCACCATCATCCATTTCAGAATTCAGAGCCTCAACATGTATCCCTGGAAAATGTCTCAAATCAACTATGCTGAATTTGAATTTTAAGAAAATTTAGAAAATGTTCATAAACACTCAAATATCAAGAAAACTACAGCTATAATTTTTTAGAATTTCCATTGTCACTTATCCCAGGGCTTTTAAGTACTGCTAATGGAATTTTGATATTCCTCTAATTTGAACGTTAAACTTTCCAGACTGAGCCTTCTAATGTATGTGCAATGGAAACAGTTTTTTTTTTTAAGTAGGAAATTATTTTGTAATGAAACAAGGACTGTATATTGGCACTTTATCTGGGTGTGGTAGGGTAGGAGAGAGAACACAGTGTGTGTACCATTGTGTCCAATAAATTAGAAAACTGCCCAAACTTCATGACTCATCTCCCACAGCCTCCCTGCTCAGTTTTCTGCATTCACAGTTAAAGACTTATGATTCACAAGTACTTTTTGAAAAATGAACAGTGTATAAACTCGAGTTTCTTCCATTATTTTGGCTTTCCTGGAATATATAATTCTGTCTTTTCTGAGACCTCATTGCCTAATCAAAAACGATATATAGCAGTGGTTCTCAACCTTTTTGGCACCAGGAACCAGTGCTCCTATGAGAATCTAATGCCTGATGATCTGAGGTGGAACTGAGGCGGTGTTGCTGGCGCTGGGGAGCTTTGCTTGCTTGCCTGCTGCTTACCTCCTGCTGTGCATCCCAGGACCTAACAGGCCATGGACCAGTTCTGGTCCATGGAACTTTGATATATAAAATAGAGGAGGAAATCATATATAATTAACTCTTACTTAGCGAAAGCAGGCAGAAAGACTAGTTAAAATAATTGTGATATATCTATGATGAAACACTATGCAACTACTGAAAAGAAAGGTAGCTAGATGTGTTGATGTGATAGAGGTCAAGGGTTTCTTATTTAAGTAAAAATTCAAGCTGTAGACAGTGTGTGTAATATCCTCTTTATAATTTTTTAATGTGTAGGTAGGTATATGCTAGATAGTATAGTAAATTTTGAAGAATATAGGAAAAAGTAGTGATCACTTTGGAAAATGAGACTGGCAGGAGGTGAATGAGACTTATGTTTTACTTTATTCCTTCTGTTTGTATATCTTGTAATGAGCATTCTTTACTTTTTTTTTTTAATTACAGTGAAGGGGAGGAATACCAGTGTCCTTCCTATTTAACAAAAGTAATGTTTTAGTAGGTAACATTAAAAGATTTTATTTATTTCTGCTAGAAGATGAATGTAGTCTGGGGATCTAATGTAAAACATGATGACTATAGTTGATAACACTGTCTTGTTTAATTGAAATAAAGAACTTAAATGTTCTCACCAGAAATGGATAAGATAAAAAAAAAAATACAGTAATACTTTGAGGAACATAAAAACTTGAATAAATGGAGAAAATACTATGTCCCAGGATTATAAAATTCAATACTGTAAAAATGCCAGTTCTCTCTGAGCTGGTTATTTTACCAGCCTTTTATTACAAAAATTTTCAAATAGAGATAAAAACTGAGAGAATTTTATATCTACCACCTAGATTCTATAATTAATATTTTACTATACTTGCCTTATTACATTTTTGTTTATCCATCCCTTTATTCATTCATCAATTCACATTGTTTTAAGGTATTTCAAAGTAAACTGTGTGTGTTAGTATACTTCTTTCCAATACTTAAACATGTATATTATTTACAACATTTGTTAATGGGTAGAGTCTTTTTTAGAAGTAAAATTTATGTACAGTAAATGCACAAATCTTAAGTTACTATTCAGTGAGTTTTGAAAAATATATATAGTCATAGAACTCAATTTCCTGTCAAGATACAGAATGTTACTATTGTCCAGGAAGTACCCTCATTTTACCTTTCCAGTAAATCTTCCGTTTTTTCCCAGGCTACCATTATTCTGATTTTTTTCCACCATAGTTTTGCTTTTTCTAGGTAGGTAGGTAGGGGTGTGTGTGTGTGTGTGTTTTCATACATTGTATACGCTCTTGCATAGGCTATTTTTTTCCTACTCAGCAAGATGTGTTTTAGATTCACCCATGTTGTTGTATGTATCAGTAACTTTCCTTTTTGTTGCTGAGCAATACTCCATTGTGAGAAAATATCATATATAGTCTCTTATTGATGATTACCTGGGTTTTTAATTTTTTGGTATTATGAACATTGTTGTACTAGTCTTTTTGGGGGACATGAGTTATTTCTCTTGGGTAAATATATAGGAATGGGATTACAGGAACATCAAGTAGGTATATTCTTAGTTTTATAAGAAGCTGTCAGACAAACAAATTTTTTGAATAATATTAAAATATCACAATTAGTAGCTCAGCTCATCCTAAAATCATCCTGTGACAAGGTGGAACTGTTCCCACTTTTGGAATCTGTGCATAGGGTTTCTGGCATCATGCAGACTGCAGCTGGCAGGGCTGGTTTCCTTCTGACATTTGGTAGTGCATCTTTCCCTTGGATTCAAGCCAATTAACTGTTCATCCATTTTGAAGCTAGATCTTTATCGAAAACTAACTTTTCAAATCCCTAGTTCAGAGAGAGGTGTGTGAAGAGATGAATTTGGAATAGTATGGGTTGTCAACAAATCAGAGAAAGATTGAGAGATAAAAACAAAGAGTTATGGGAGGTGAGAAAGAAATACCAGTGGGCTTCCCCTGACCTGTGAATTTTAATTTATTTTTTTGTAAAAGTTAGGGTCAAAATCAAAGGTTGTCTTGTATACTAAAATGTATCTCCAAAGAGCCTCCTCATTCTGTTCAACAGTTGCAGTGTTACATTTAATGAATGTGCCATGACTTACTTAATCATGTTTTCTTCTCCTACTGATAAACATTTAGCTCATTACCAATTATTTTTTATTGCAAACAATACTGCATTGAGTAACCTTGTACACAGGTCACAAAAAAATATGGATATATCTATAAAGTTCTCAAGTAGAATTGTGTCAGAGGGTTGGGCTTTTGTAATTTCGATAAATATTTACAGCTCATATAAAGCACCTGTTTTCTCAACCCATTGTAGTGTTCAAGTTTTTTTAATAATTGCTTCTATCTGATAATCGAAAAATGGTATTCCAGTATAGTTTTAATTTGGCTTTCTCTGCTTATGAGTGAGGTTTTTTGTATCTTTTCATATATTTAAGAGAAATGTTTGGTTTTCTGTGAATTGTTTCATATCTTTTGTCCATTTTTCTTTTGGATTGTTGATTCCCCTTTAATTCATGTCTGGGCGTCCTTTACATATTAGAGAAATTAGACCTTTGTAGATGAGTTGGAAATATTTTTAAAAAGCTCATTCTTTAAAAATGAGGTAGTGGAATGGTAGAAAAATAAGCCAGATTGCCATGGACACAACTTTCTAGAAATTTGGCTGTAAGGTGGAGTAGAGAGAATGCTAACTGGAGAATTGATGTAGAATCAAAGAAGTTCCTTTTTTTCTTTGAGAAAATTTTGTGTTTAAATGCAGTTATAAAAGGGAGGAATTAAATCTAGGAGATGGTGATAGAGGATGTATAGGATAAGGTTCCTCCTAATGGATTGAGATTCTTAGAAGAAACTGCAGCAAAGGAAGAAATTTTTTAATATGGTGACTGAGAATTAAGGGTATCCCAGCCCAATGGCTTCTATTTTCTCTGAAGTGAAGATAAGACCAACAGCTCAAGGGTGTGGGAAGAGATGGCCCCAGGAGGAGAGGAGGTTCTTTTAAATCACTGCTATGGACAATTGGAGAGAGAGGTGAGTAGGGAAATAACAGAAAGATTGCAGAAGGTATTCAGAGTTCCATTGAGGCAGAAATACTGATATCAACCTTATGAGTTCTTTGGTTGCCTTAAGCAGCATTTGGCAGTTCATGTGTAGGACTGACAGATTCATTCAGGATTCCCATGTAAGTATAATAAAACAATATAGCAAAGGAATTTAGGATATTAGCAAAGGAGAGATTGAACTGACACTTAAGTTTTCTTGGTTGGATAGAGGAAAAAACTAAAGACAGGACAAAGATATTGGAAATGAAGAGAGGAGTTCAAGGGATCTGTTTTTTGTTTTTTAGTTTTTAGGTTTTTTTTTTTTTACTTAAAAAAATGAAGAGCTTGTTCATTTTCTTAAACTTTAAATGTAGAATTTTCAACAGTTTTGTTGAGATATAATTCACATAATATACATTCACCCATTTTTATTTTATTTTATTTTATTTTATTTTATTTTTTTCTTCTTTTCTCCATCTATCTTCCCTCCCCCCCCCCCACTACCTTCTGGTAGCCACTAGTCTATTGTCCATGTGAATATAGCATTTTAAATAGCAAAACTATATCATTTTGAAAGCAACATAATACTTATTTCAACTTTTTTCTGTTTTCCCTATTGGGTATTTGTATTATTTCTGTTTTCCTAGTTAATGAATATCACTATATCATTTTATTCTGATTATTTTATTTCAGATTATTTACATTTACTTCAGAATAGAACCTTGGATGCATCAGAAAACAGTATGGACATCTTTAAGTTCTTGTATAATCTTTCTGGAAGGGATTTGTTATTATAGGTTAATTGGCAGTCCTACCAGTATTTACTTTTTTTTCATGTGACTCTTGCCAGTGTGGGGAGGAAGAATCTTTCCTTCACCCTCCTAGGTTCTTTCAGCTGGTCTAATAATTAAATTGAATGAGACACACTAACAAAAAAAGTTAACCAAATTTAATTACATATGTATGCATGGAAACCCCATATACCTGAGAGTCAAAGAGCCCATATAAAAGGTTTAAAGACAAAAAGAGAAAATGAGGTATATTTTGACATTCTGAGCTTAGGATGAGGTAAGGTGCCTTTGGGCTTCAGAAAAGAGGAAGGTTGTTCACAGGATGATAAGAGCAAATGTTCAGTAAGCAGATGTTTACCCTGACATATAGATAGGTCAAAAATAATTATTTCTGGTTATAACTCATTGTGGGCAAGTTTCCTAACTTAAATTCATTAAAAGAGAGACACAAGCTTCTGTTTAGCTTTCAAAGTCTCAGTTGTCTTCAGCTCAAAATAATTTTCATGCCAAAATGGTACATTTTGGGGAGGCTTCTTCTGAACCCCTATACCAGCACTAAATATTTTATGATTGATCTTTTCTGATTTGGAAAGTAAAAATGTTATCTCATTATTATATTCCTTTGATTAGTGGGAATAGTCAACACTTTTTTTCTATATTAGCTATTGCTTTTTCTCTTCTATAAATTATCTGTTTAAATTTATTTTTCATATTTTTCAGGATTGGGGTTTTAATGTTTTCCATATTGATATAAGTTCGTGTGTTAATTTTTTGTCTTGTGACAATTTCTTCAGTTTTTTTTTCTTTAAAAAAAAACTTTTTTTTAGAGAAGTTTTAGGTTCACAGAAAAATTGAGCAAAAATTATAGCATTCCCAAATACTCCTTGCCCTAAACATGTTCAGACTTCCCCACTATTGACATCCTGAACCACAGTGGTACATTTAACAGCCAATGAACCTACATGGACACATCATTGTCACTGAAAGTTCATAGTTTACATTAGAGTTCACTTTCAGTGTTATACATTGTAGGTTTAGACAAATACGTAATCACATGTATTCACCATTGTGTTATCATACATAATAGTTTCACTGCCCTTAAAATTCTGTGCTCCATCTATCCGTTCTCTTTCTCCTCCCTGACTCCACAACTATTGATCTTTTTACTGTCTTCATAGTTTTACCTTTTCAAGAGTATTATACAGTACATAGTAATCACCAAGGAGAACAATTGTTGGATTTTATGGTAAGAGTATGTTTAGTTTTGTAAGAAACTCCCAAACTGTTTTCTAAAGTGGCTGTACCACTTTGCATTCCTACCAACAATGAATGAAAGTTCCTGTTGCTCCAGATCCTCACCAGGATTCGGTATTGTTAGTGTTTTGGATTTTGACTATTCTGATAGGTAGAATAGTCAAAATTAGGAAATTTGCAATTTCCTAATAACATATGTTGTTGAACATCTTTTTATATATATGCTTACTTGCTATCTGTGTATCTTCTTTGATGAGGTATCTGTTTAGGCCTTTTGACCATGCTTTAATTGAGTTGATAGTTTTCTTATTGTTGAGTTTTAAGAGTTCTTTCTATATTTTAGATAATAGTTCTTTAACAGATGTGCCTTGCAAAAATATTTTCTCCTAATTTGTTGCTAGTCTTCTCATCCTCTTGACATTGTCTTTTGTAGAGTAGAGGATTTTAATTTTAATGAAGTCCAGTTTATTCTTTCATGGATCATGCCTTCAGTGTTGTATATAAAAAGTCATCACCATTCCCAAGGTCATCTAGATTTTCTCCTGTGTTATCTTCTAGGTTTTATTGTTTGGCATTTACATTTAAATCTATAATTCATTTTTAATTAATTTTTGTGAAGAGTATAAGGTCCGTGTTTACATTTGTTTTGCCCAGTTGTTCCAGCACCATTTATTGAAAAGACTTTCTTTGTTCCATTGTATTGCCTTTGCTCCTTTGTCAGAGATCAGTTAACTGTATGTGGGTCTGAATCTGGGCTTTCTCTTCTGTCCACTGACCTATTTGTTTTATCAATATCACACTGTCTTGATTACTATTGCTTTATAGTAAGTCAGATAGTATTACTCCAACTTTGTTCTTCTTCAGTATTGAGTTTGCTGTTATCATTCTTTTGCCTCTTCATGTAAACTTTTTTTTCTTTATGCCTATTGCACCTGGTCTTCCTAGGTGGTCTCCCATCCAAGTACTAACCAGGCTTGACCCTGATTAGCTTCCGAGATCAGACAGGTTTGGGCATGTTCAGAGTAGCATAATCATAGACTCTCTATGTAAACTTTAGAATAAGTTTGTCACTATCCACAAAGTAACATGTTAGAATTTTGACTGAGATTGCATGAAATCTATAGACCAAATTGAGAAGAACTGACAGCTTGACAACATTGAATATTCCTATCCATGAACATTGTTTATAATTGATTTATTTTATATTTAGAGGCTTTATTTTTTCTATTGTCAGGTATTCCATATTTAACTTCTGTAATTTCTTACATTGCCTTTATGTTTAGAAAATCCTTATCCTGAGCTCACATGTTTATTTATTCCCTTTTATAATGTGTTTTTAAGCATTTAATTCTTCAACTCATCTGGGTTTTATTTTGATATATGGAATGAGGTAATGGTTAACCACCCCCCAAATACATAGTTAATTTTCTTTAAACCATTTCCCACTGATTTATCAAGACTAGACATACATGCATATATAATAATCAGCCTCTCAGTCTGTTTCCTAACCCTATGGAGGGAACTTCATGCTTTCCCAGTTTTGGAGATCCCTGTCCTGCTTCTCTTGGAACATCACTACAATACTGAATTATCTCTAGACCATAGGGCCCATGAAGCTAGGGGCCTATGAGTGTATTGCTCCCCAGTTGTTTCCCTAGTACCTAGTTTAGGGCACAAATTTGAATGGACAGATGAGCTTCTGTTACTGATGGGAATGTGCCACAACCCTTTGATATGGTTTGAGGTGGAATAAAGGTTGAAGACAGCTGTGTAATATCTGCTTCAAAGGACAGTACATTCATGCAGTCAATTTACCTTTTCCACACTTCTCATTCTGAAGATGCTAAAGCTGTACATAGCAATCATCTGGGGAGCTTTTAAAAAGACATCTACCTCTCTCATCCCGAAAGATGAAGTATGGTTGGAGATTTTTTAAAGTTCTTTGGGTAATCCTAAAGTGCTGCCAAGGTTAAGAATCACTGCTCAAAAAAGTTTGTTCTTATTAAGTCTTATTTGTATAAAGATTTAATTAAGTAGTTGGATTCATGGGGAAATGTACATGTTGGACTCTTAAAAGATCATTAGTCTCATGTGCACATTTAATAGCTGGGAAGACTTTGCCCAAAATACTCAGTTACTATAATGTAGAACCTTACCTAACGTGGCTCTCTGTTTTCCAGGTCAGCATGGATTCCTGGTTTATTCTTGTTCTGCTTGGCAGTAGTCTGATACATGTCAGTGCCAACAATACAACCACAGGTAAATTGTCATTTGATAAGACTGATATTTGGAGTATAATTTTGCTTTCACATTTTATGGCTCAAATTTGAAGACCAAGGTGGTATTAAAGAAAAAATATTAAAATTTTACTTAAATGATGGTTACGGAAATGTCTTTGGAAATCTGAGTTGTAGTGAGTGCTCAGCATTGTTCTTTGTACCATGCTGCATACTATGACATATACCAAATACATACTACTTTAAGTAAATAAAGAGATCATGTGTTCATTCCTGAAAAGTTAAAAAAAAAGGTTGCCATTTAAGACTCTTGCTTATTGATTCCGAGAAACTACGTAAAGAATCCGGTTTCTTCCTCCATTAGACAGTAGTCTTCTGGAGGTGGGAGGAAGGGCCCAGCACTAGATAAAAGTGTAAATGAGTGAGTGAGTGAATGAGTATCTGGTCTTTGGTCTCCAAGTGTTTGAGAGCTTATTAAAACTTGTTACTTTGTGCCTCATAGCTTTTGAGCTATTATGTTCTTAGTGTGATGTTTCCTTATTTTTTTTTGGTGTTTGTAGTTTCACCTTCAGTAGGCGTTACAAGATCTATTAAAGCATGGACAGCAGAGTCAGTAAAAGACGAGACCAAAACTTCAAATCCTACTTCTTCAGTAACTTCTGTGACGCCAACATTCAGCCTTAATCTAACTCTGGGATCCACCTATGTAACCACTGTCAATTCTTCAGACTCTGACAATGGGACCACAAGAATAGTAAGCACCGATTCTGTAGTCACTACAATTTCACCAAATGGAACGTGGCTTCCAGATAACCCGTTCATAGATGCCAGAACAGAAACTTGGGAGGGGAATTCCAGCACTGCAGCAACTACTCCAGAAACTTTCCCTCCTTCAGGTACTAGAGATGGTTTCTATTTGTTCTTTCTTTTGCTCTTTGGGTTTATTTACCCTTTTATTATTTTTGTTTGTATTTTCTAGCCATAAAATTTCTTGAAATAAGGAAAATTCCCCAAGCAAAATAATGAAACCTAGAGGAAGGGAATTATCAGGAATATCTGGTTAACATAGGGTTAAGAGGAAAGAAGAAAGATTTGGGGAAATCCTGTTTTGCATGCATTCCTGGTTAGATTTAGGGAGGTTAATCGTGTTTAAAGGTAGAGAAGAAGGTTGAAACGTGAAGGAAGGGAGCTAATTGATGATGCAAGAGACTGAAAATGAAAGGATATAATTAATAGAATTAGCCCTGAAAAGGAAGGGGTCCATGGAGACTCTGGAATGAGAATGGGTCTGGATGTCCGAAACTATTAGATATGGAGCAGAAGGTCAGTGTCCAGGGGTGGAGTTAGAAAAGGGAGCTCAGGGAAACAGTTGAGTTGCAGTGCCAGCTTGTTCAGGGCTTCAGCCCAGCCTGGGCAAAAGATATTTGAGTGTTCTCAGAAAAAGTAATGTAAATAGTCTTTCCAAATATGAAAAGATGCTAGCCTCATTTAGTGAAATCCTAATTTTCACCCCAGATTGGCATCGATCCAGAGGTTTGATAATTTACTGCATTGAAGAGAGCATAGAAAAACAGGCACTCTGGCACATTTCCAGTGGGAATATATTTCCCAATAGAGGGAAATCAGGCAATAGCCATCAGTTTACAAGTGCACCTTTAAAATAATTTATCCTACCAGTGTTTTTATACATGCTTGAAATGATAAATCATGTTGTTTGTAAGAGTACTCTAAAAACAACCTTAACGTACACTGATAGGGAAGACTGGATAAATGCACTAAGGTATATCCATACAATGAAGCAGCTCTTTAATATAGAATAAGAATGATAGGCTAACTGAAAACAGCAATGTGCAGAAATTACATAGTATATTTGTTATTTGTGGTATAAATAGAAGAAAAAGGAATCTACATATGCATTTGCTTATTTTAAAAAGGCAAAAAGAAAACAAGCAAAGGTCAGTAGGAAAGAAAATTTTTAAAATTAAAAAATTAATTTAGGATATGTTCAATATCCAAATAATAAGAGTTTTAGAAGATGAAAAGAGAAAATGGAAGAGGGAAATAGAAAACTAAGCAAAATTTTAAGGCAATTATTAAATCCAGAAAAAAGATCGTACAAGAAATGTAATCACATTATACCGGTAGCTCAGCAGGTAATAATACTACATGGGCATAATAACATAAAGCATCAGATACTGATTTAACCAAGAATTATGATGTAACAGTTATGGGAGTATTGGTAAAATGGTGGTGATGATTAAAATGTGTGGTTTCAGACTGACATCTTGATGTACCATAATGATTTCCTTATGTTCTACTGACCTTGAACAACAGTTGCCAGTGAAGTGTAGTCTCAGTCTCTTCGGAGACATGAAATGTGTTTACTGTGATAGAATGTCAGGCTTTTCTGACTCATTTATAAAGCTGCAGATATTTTTCCCTAGTTGTTCATCTACCTTTTTATGTTGCAGAAACCATCCTTAGCAATTAAAAAAATTTTTTAATTTAAAATTATATATATATGAAAACATTTGGATCATATATAAGAAGGCTCCCCTACTCCAATATTATTAAATAATTTTTCTTAGGTTTTCCTCTAGAATTTTATGGTTTGTTTCTTCTGTGTATGTGCATGTACTTGTGTGTGCTTAAATCTTTGGTCCATTTGCAATTTATTCTGATGCGAAACGTGACTAGGTATCTATTCTTTTTGAAATGGTTAACTACTTGTCCTGATACCCTTTTATGAATAATCCATTTTTTCCTCACTGATTTGAAATGCCACCTCTTTCATATATTGAATTCCAAAATGTATTTAGGTTCCCATAAGTATTTGAATTCTAGTTCTCGGCATTTATATTTTCTTTTCATCTTTATCTCTGTGTACAGAATCCCACCATTTTAATAATTGTAACTTTATAAAATATTTAATATCTAATAAGATGAGTTTTTGTTATTTTTCAGCATCTTACTAGCAATTCTTGATTATTTTTTCTTTATGAATATTAGAATCAACTTGTATAGCAGGAAAGAAAGTTTTTACTGATCATGTTAAATTTATAGATTAACAGGGACAATGGACATATTTAAGTCTTCCTATCCAAGAATATGGAGTTGTCCATCTGCTGGTCTTATTTTGTGTTTCTTGAAAATGTTTTAAAGTTTTTGCCACTCATGTCACACAATTTTGTTCAGTTTCTACATATTTTTAAGGTTTTGTTGTTTTCTGTTAGTATAAATGAGTATTTTCTTCCATTTTGTTTTTTAACTGGCTACTGTTAGGATATAAAAGCTATTGTGTGTGAGAGAGAGTTTTTTTTTTTTTTTTAATTAAGATATAATTGACATAGAACTTTAGTTTCAGGTGTACAACATAAAGCTTTTGATTTTTGTAGGTGTGTGTCATACTGGTCATCTTAATAAATTTCTTTAGTATTTGACATAATTTTCTTAGTTATCATAAGTCTTTAAATCATCTCATCTGCACATATCTCTTCCTAAGTTTTAGATACCCATCTTCTGAATAAATGAATTGGTGAATACCTCCTGAACAAAGTTAGGAAGTGGGTAAAAGCATACACCGTTGTCTTCTACCTGACTAAGGAGGATGCTTTCAGTGGTTTTTCATTAAACATAGTGCTGACTCTTGGGTTGAGATAAACATATTTATGTTCATGATTTATCAATTTATTCCTGTTTTAAAGAGTGTTTATGTCAAGAATAGGTGCTAAATTTTGCCAATTGCCTGCTCAGCATCACTGAGCAAGGTCTATATGAATTCTTTTATCATATGCTATGGTAAATCATATTAATAGATTTCCTAATTGTGAACTATTTACATTCCTGCAAAAACAACTCTACTAGGTTGTGTTGTATTTTTCTTAAATGAATTGTTGTTGCAGTTTGGTTGATATTATTTTATTTGGTATTTTTCCATTGATATTCATAAGTTACTCCTAAATTAAATTAATCTGTGTATTTCTTTTGTATTTATGCTATGTTTTGGTAGTTTTAGTTCTATTTTGTTTTACTTCATGGAAAGAATTGAAGTTTTTCTAGAAAACTATGTATTTCGTTCATGTTTTCAAAATTACTTGGGTGGACTTGAGGAAAAGTCATCTCATGATAAATTTCTTACATAGCTATGAATATTTCTTATTTTATATTTTTATGTACTTTTTCTCGTTTAGGTTGGCTATCTGTTTCATAGTTCATTGCTTTTTTCTTCCAGTGAATCTGCTATTATATATATATTCTTTTTTTTACTTTTTAGTTTATTAATTTCTTTTTCATTTTTATTCTTTCTGCTTTTCTTAGATTTATTTTGTACTTTTTCTGTCTTTCTGAATTGAATGTTTAATTTCTTTATTTTCATTCTTCCCACTTAATATGTTTAATGTTAATTTTTTATAAGCATAGTTTTAGACATATCCCACTAGTGTTCTTGTAGGTAGCTGTACTAGTTAGGGTGTAGTCTCAGACAGGCCAAATTCAGTGACTTAAATTAGGACAGAAATGTTTGCTTGATCATGTTCCAAATGTAGATGGGGCTTTGCCTTATCAGGGAACAAGTTCCTTTTTTCTTGTGGCCCTGACATCTCAACAAAGTTGCCCACACCTCTTGGTCAGAGATGGCTCTCATCATTGGATTCTGTCTGATTCTAGTCTCTGGGAAAGGTGAACAGAGGCCGTGGAGACAAGCAATATCTTTTCCAAAGGGTGTGACCCAAATTTTAACCCTCATCACTTTTGCTTACATCCCATAGGCTAGAATTTTTCATATGACTATACCTAGTACAAAGGAGTCTCAGAAATGTAGTCTCTAGCTAGATAGCTTTGTACTCAGCAAAAACAAAACAAACAAAACAGGGGTTCTGTACCAGAAACAAGAATAGAATGATACTGGAAGAGAGTTGGTGGATTCTGCCACAAGACTGATTTTATTGTTATTTTTTAGGTATTGTGCAATTTTGATTTTAATTTTCAAGTGTTTTCTTTGTTAATTTCTAGTTTTATTGCATCATGATGAAAGAATATTGTCTGTATTATTTCTACTGTGGGGAATTTATAAGGACTTGCGGATATATTCCACAAGCCTTCGAAAAGATTTTCTGTTAGTATATAGAATTTGGTATGTACCAATTAGACTGTATTACCTATTATCATTTAGATCTTTTATATTCCTAACTTAATTATGCCCTGTTGAATTTTATTGACTAAAAGACATAAAGACCTCTGATACCAATCTATTTGTATTTTTCTTTGTATTATACTTTTTATGTATATTGATGCTACATTGTTTTTGTACTCAGGAGGACAAACCACTGATTAAGTTTAGTTAATCTGGGCAGTCTGTTTCCCACTTGTTGGAGGGTGCTTCATTCTAGCTCCAACATATACAAAGAGGAAAGTACCTATATCCTAGAGTTTATTATGTCTTACCTTAGATCGAATAGTAATGTTTTTCTTTAATTTGAGTGAATGTTTCTATTTTTCACTTATTACACAGGTAATTCTGACTCGAAGGACAGAAGAGGTGAGCTGCTCACCTTATGTTTGTTGTCCCTTTTACAGTATACAACATTTGTCATGTTTCCTCTGCTTGCAGTCTGTGGTAACCTTGTACATCTGTGGCTGTTACATGTTTACTTTCTCTTAAGTTTGTTTTCATATTAACCTCATAAAAAAGAGTAACAGAAACAAGTGACCATTATGTGTTTAAATGTTGGTTACAAATTCTAACAGCTGTATTTTACTTTACCATGTCATCTTGTTAGTATTTCTCTCTGGTGTTATTAGGCCATAATTTATTTGCCCTAGTTAATTACTGATTTCTGGGATCTAGTTACCTTTAAACATCCTACTTTCGTATTTTTCCTAGTCTGTAAAATGTTGACTCTCTGTCAGACTTTATGTAGGTTCTATGGATTTTCAGCCCTCTACTGTAAAGTTTCTGTGACCGGAGATACTGTGTCAGTGGTCTAAGCAGGACTGCCAACTCTCTGGTCACCCACCAGAAAACAGTATGTGGCACATTTTGCTCAGAACAGTACAGCTACCATCAAAGAGCATAAGAAAAAACAAAATCATCCAACAGTGTAAGAAATCAGAATTGCATTTAATTTTGAGAAGTGTTAATCTGTGATTATTTTATCAAATAAGACTTTTTGAGGTATTTTTTTCTGCTTCCATTATTTAACTATGCACAGTTTTTCCTGTATAATTAAGTAATGGAATATTTGAAGGCTTATGAAGTCCACTAAGTAAAGATAACTTGAATCAGAGAAGTAGATACCTAACCCTTTATGTGTTATACATCTGCCACTATATTTGTTGAGAAATAGTGTTATCATACTGTAGAGATTTCCTTTGGTTTTCCAGCTCTTGCTGTCTTAAACTTAGGAACTAGGTTTGATTAATATATGTCCTTGCTATTCACATTATCTTATTCTATTAAATGTAAAACTTTACAAATTGATGTTGCAATAGATACTTATATATTTGATCCCTAAAACTCTTCTTTTAACCAATATTACCATAAAGGCAAAATACAAAGTGGTAGGCTTCAAGATTAAACATAAGAATTGTGATTCTTCCTCTACTTGGTGTATGTTTTCTTAATATTCAGCCTTTTTTCTGCCCCCAGGTAACTAATGTGGATTTTAGTAGTCTCAATATTATGATTAAAAAGATTATTGCTAATTGTGACATACTAATATAATAAATTTCCTTTTTAAGTTAAAAAATACTTTGACCAAACAGGAAGATGAAGAGGCAATCTCTAAAGCCCCATAAAAGATGATTTTACCAGAGCAGATCTTGTGAAGAATTGCATAAATTTTGATATCACATTCTTATTTTAAAGCCAAATGCTTTTTGAGAAATGAGGTGATCGTTTTGAATTTACATTATAATGGGTTTGCTAACAAATAACATCTTATGAATTAAGGGTTATACGTTTTTATGTACTGACCTTAGGGGTGCTTTTGGACAGTAATGGCTGGTGTTTTAATTGTCAAAGCAGAAAAGAATTGAAAGAGGAGAGGCAGGCAACTTTTTTTTTTTTGAAGTCTAAGAAACTGGTTATTTTCTCATGTGTATTTTTTAAATTATTCCAAATTATTTTGGGAGAACCAGCTTTTTTTCTAATTGTGATAAAATATACATAATAAAATATTTACCATTTTAACTGTACAGTTCAGTGGCATTAAGTATATTCCTGCTGTTGTGCAACCTTCATCACCATCTATCTCCAGAACATTTTTTATCATCCCATACTAAAACTCTATAACCTGTTAAACAGTTAACTCCTCATTTATCTTTTCCCCAGCCTCTGGTAACCACTGTTTTACTTTCTGTCTCTATAATTTTGTCTGTTTCACTTAAATTTTGTATGTAATTTAAGTGAAATCATACAATATTTGTCATTTTGTAATCAGTTTTTCCTTCAAAGCATTTTTACTGGTGTTTATTTGGATATTTATGTAATATATGGTAATGCATTAAATCCACTTCTGGCATTATCTACCAAGTACTTCGTCATGATGAAGTCAGTGGTTATAAGTATAGCCTCAGTTGTTATTTAGTCTTCACTAGTTTTGCATCTCAGTTTTATTAGTTTTGGTCTAGGGGAAACAGACTCAGACCGAGATTTGCATGCAGCAGGTTTATTAAAGAGTACTTTCTCCTTACAGCACCTGTGAGACAATAAAGGCAATAGTATTGGATAGAAGGAGAAAATGAGATGCCATGCAGTCAAAGTCAGCAAAGACTTCAGTCCCACAGGAAGCTTTGAAACTGGAATTGAGGATCAGGGAGAGCCTTTCCCATGGCCAGGCTACTCTCTTGGGCCAAGGACAGTTCCTGGGGAAGGACTTGGCTGAGAACCATTAGCTGCCAACCTTCTCTACAGCTGGGGGAATAGGTTCTTTGGTCCTAAATGAGAATCTGTAACATCTACCACTTTTCCCATGAAGTTTGAGTAAGAGAGTAATGCATGCATGCTCCTATTCATAAATTGAGATTTTTTAATCATCTAAGGATATGCTATTGAATGATTTTGATATATGTATAAGGTTGGGGAGTAAGTTGCAAGATGAACTATTTGGAGAGGCAGTGTTTGCAGTGGTTAAAAGCATGAGATTTGGAGCTAGACAACCTGGGTTTGTATGTTGATTCTACCGCTCACAAGCAAAGTGGAGTAGGTGTTTAATTTCCCTGTGTCTCATTTCACCATTTGCAAAATAGGATAGAAACAGAATTTCTCCTTCTTAGGGTCATTATGAAGAATAAAGTAACACATACAAAGTGCTTGGCCTAGTGCTGCGTCATCATATGGCAGTTGCTCAGCAAGTATTGGCTATCACATTGCTACTCCTACTACCATCATCACCCCTCTGTTACCATCGCTATTACAGGGGAGACTAGAGAGAACAGGAATCTTGCCATTCATTTAGAACTCTTGGAAACAAAGTTACTCCTAGGCTCCTGGAGGCTACTACTACTTAGGCAGCTTCTAAGGCAGGGTCATCTTAGAACCATACTACCAAAGCTATAGACATTAGCTAATCCTCTGCCCTGTACAGTTTAAACAAAATTCTTCATAAACCCATCTCATCCTACTTTTTATTTTGATAATAGGATTTTCATATGAAGATCTTATACTGATATAGTTAAATAGGAAGAACACAGGATAAATTATTTTAGATGTACAGTAAGTCTTAACGTCGATAGGTTCTGTAACTTTAAGCAAAATTATGTAGAATGAAATCTATTCTACCATAGGCTACTTGATATAAACAAGAATTAAGTTCCTACAGCATTTCATCAACATTGTACTGAAACAGCATTGAATGAAACTATTCAAGGACCTGCTATAATCATTTATATAACTTTTTTTTTAACCTGGAAATAGTATCCTCTTAATATTTATGAAGGAGTCCTTTAGCTACAGAGTTCAAGAACTGGGTAGGATAAGCATTAAAGTTTCTCAGCTATCAGGTCAAATCGCAGCTCCCCCTGGCTTTCTCCTTTAGTACTTTTCTAGAGTTGGAGTCTAGTAAGGGGTTGACATTTTTGTTTAAAGAGGTGTTTTTGGATTATTGTAGTAAGTGACATTATTGTGAACTCCATGATGGCTTTCCCTAAGCACCTTTAATATATTTATTCAGCACCTGTTAGATGCTGAAGATTCCAGAAAGGAAAGAAAAATGTTCTCTGTTCAATGGAAGGAACACATGAACACTAAGAATCAAAAGTCTGTTCAGCTACATGCTATTGGATATACCACACAAAGTGCTCATTTTATCTGGGGAGTGGAGGTGAGCTTTGGGCAGTTTAAATTAACACAGTAACCGAGGAAAATGAGAATGCACCAGATAGGGTAAAAGTAAGGAGGCATGAAAGAACAAGTCGTGTTTTTGAGGAAATGTGCACAATTGACATGCATGAGGTGGGGAGTGGCTAGAGGTAGCCTCAGCAGAATGGGCTTGTTGGTGCATTGAGCCTCTCAGGAGTCAGGGCATCTCTTGGTGATGATGACAAGGAAGGAAATGACATGCTCAGATTTTTGTTTATAACTCCGGAGGCCTTAAGGAAGATAGATGGGCCATAAAAATTAAGATTTCTGAATGATAGTGTAGCCTAAAGCAACAGAGAGTGAGTGGGCTCAGCCCAGTGGTTTTGGTTCCTGAGGTAACCTGGTGACTTTCTGTTTATAGAGCCAATAGGAAGCACATAAAACAATATTACAACTCTGCCTTTGGGAGTTGATAGATTCTTCTACAAAAACATGTTGAGATAAGACAAATAAGTGAGACTTAGAAAGTATTGCTTTTACTTTACTGATTATTTCTATAGTTGACCGAGGTGTGTCTAGGTCCTAAGGCCTGTCTACATGTGAGTTCTTAGAATAATATGACCTATTGTCCTCTTGGAAAGGGGATATAGCAAATAAATACCTGTTTTCTAAGAATACTGTTTTAGTATTTTTTAAATGCCGCCCCCCTTGCCTGAGTCTAGGAGGTGATATTTAGCCAGAATGGGTTGCACAGGGAGGTGGGGAGAGCAGGGCATATATAGATGTACCTGCCTTGCCCGCATCATGCAAGTCCACTTCTCCAGAGGACCCAGACCAGGACAAGCCTGAGCATGAGAAGATGAGTCTGTCCAGTTTGGGAGGAGCCCTACAAAGGTGACTTGATTCTGAGCCTATCTCCAGGTCTGAGATTTGATACAGGGAGCTCTAAGTTTTCTCCTATTTTCTTTACAGACCTGAGTCTCCTTTCCTCACTGAGGCATGGGGACATCTTTACTATCTGTATTGTCTTTAACCATATGAAAGACATGGATGTAATTCAAATGTCAAGAGGTAAAATCTGACTTTTATGATAGAGGACTGTTTTGACCTGAAAGCTGTTAAGAGTTATAAAGTGGTGTTACTCCTATAGCTTATGAAGAGTCTGGAGAATAGTTTAACTTTGTGTTCTTGCCTTAGATTTTCAGTTGTGTAATATGGGCAAGTTAATCTCTCTGCTTAGTTCCTTCATAAAATAGGGTTAATGGTATTTATCTTAGGGGTATAAGAATAATTGAATGATATCATGTGTATGGTGCTTTGCTCTGTGCCTGTTACATAAGTGCTTAAACATTAACGTAATTTTTATTAATTTCTGAGTTATCTGGCTAGCTGACTCTTTTCCTGTCATATTGTTTATAGATATCAGCTCTACCACTAGTGATCATAAACAATACTGCACTGCTTGTGCCTTCCTGACACTCCATTCTTCTATTTAGGACTTTTTCTGACCACCCATCTTATATCACAGAACACCTCCCCGCTTCCCTCTTTACCCTGCCTTATTTTTCTTTATAGCACTTATCACTACTATAGTGTATATTTCTTATCTGTTGTCCTATCTGCCCTATGTAGCTGTGCTCTGATATTTACAAAAACAATCGATGGGTTACGTTTGGGCTGTAGTTTCCCTGTTCAGTCATGGTTTAGGAAGTTGGACATAGTTATTCTCTAGGTCGAGCTGCCTTTCTTTCTCTTTTTTCCTTCTTCATCTATTGTGGCTGCCCAGATTATCCCAGGAACCACCTTGATCTTTCTCTGTCTTCAGGGCCCATCCAGAAAACCTTCTGTGAATTTAGTATATATTGCAATCATGTGCAATGTATAGATCTTCTCTGGATGTCAATTCTAACCAAACCAAATATATATACGTGTGTGTGTGTGTGTGTGTGTGTGTATACTTATATATATGTATATATATATGATAATGAGGAATATTTTAACAGTAACTGAATATTAGATTATATTAAAGAATTAGTGTTGCTTTTTTAATGAGATAATGTTGTGATTTATGTTAAGAATCCTTATCTTTTAGTTATACATACTGAAGTAATTACAGTTGAAATGCTGTGTCTTATATTTGCCTTAAAATAATCCAGTGGGCTGGGTATGGACCAGTAGTTCTAAACTCAGGGCAATTTTCCCTCCAGAAGTCAATTGGCAATGTCTGGAGATGATTTTTGGTCATCACAATTGGGGGTTTGCTACTGGTATCTAGTAGGTAGAGGCTAGGGGTGTTCTTAAACATCCTTCAGTGTACATGACAGCCTCCCACAACAAAGAATTATCTAGCCCCAAATGTCTTTAGTGCAAAGTGGAGAAAACCTGGTATAGATGAAAAAACTGGTATGTAATAATAATGTTGAAGTGATAAGTACGTAGGGATTTATTGTAATGTTCACTTTACTCCTATATGAGTTTGAAAGTTTCTCATAATAAGTTTAAAATATTTATATACAGATTTCTTTAAGAAGCTATTAGCACTCTGACACCTGCCTCCCGCCAACTCTGTATAGAGCTCTGTTTTTTCAGCTGAGTCTGGATGGGATACCACTGCTTGTTACTCAGCCTGTAGGTGTACTGGTTCTGCATTGGCAAGCCTTTCATTAAAGACCATCATCCTCCTACTCCAAGGCTCACTTTCATCCCATCAGTTGACTCTGAGCATGTGGTGTTTCCAGCCCCAGACTGGTAGAACCAGTACTTACCTTTCAACTAATGTTCTTTGACTCAAATTGATCCCTTCAGCAGTCCAATCCTATCTGTTTTGTGTTCCACAAACCCCTCAAAGTTTTTGGTCTTTTTACATCGTTCTTTGATGTCTTCCCAGTATGCTTTTGATTTGTTAGTATTTTTATATTTCTTCTATTATTTCATTGTTCTTTTAGGAAGAGAAGTAAAAATTACTGATTCAGCTTACTATCTCAGCCGGATATCTCTACTAATGACCTTTTTAATACCTGTTATGTAGTCCTCTGTGATTGACATTTAACAAAGACATATTTAGTGATAAACCAGTAATTCTTTTTATTCACTCATTGTAGTTCAGTATTTGTTTATTGCCAACTGTATGAAATACTGTGCTAGGTTTTAGATAAATGATGAGAAATTAGGTATGTAATCCTTGCCCTTATGGAATTTATAGTGTAAAAGAGAGACATTCATTAATCAACTAAGCAAATAAATATATATTACAAAGTCTGTGAGGTATTATCAAGGGAAATAATATCCTATGAGAATAATAAAAGAAATTCTAACTAACATTGACCGAGTACATGATATGTGCTAGTTACTATGCCAAGGACATTGATAGTTTCATTTAATCTTCAGAATAACAAATTTTAGAGATAAGGAAGCAGAGACTTTAGGATCCTGATTTAGGAAGCCAAAAAGATCTCCCTGGGAGAAGTTAACACTTAAAATGATAACTGTGTGGTTAGGAGTTAACCAGGCAAAGAATGGAAGGAGACTATATAAAGCAGAAGGAATAACATGTTCAAAGGCCTAAGGAAGGAATGAACTCATTGTGAAAGGATACCAGTAGCTGAAGTTTAGTGATCAGGAAAGAGAGTAGCAGGAGATAGGGTAGGCAGGGGCTAAATGGGGGAGATTGTTATGGGCCAGGGTAAAGATATTAGATTTCCTTCCAAAGGCTTGAGAAACCATCGAAAGATTTTACATGTGAGAGGAGCATGATCTAATTTGCTTTCGTAGAGATCACTCTGCCTGCTTTGTGGAGAATGAATTGGCAGAGGACAGAGGCTTACTGTGACCAAGATATGAGAGGATAGAAATTTATAGAGTATAGTGATGGCAAGAGAATGGAGAAAAAGCAGAAAAAAAAATAAAGTGTTTGTTTTAGCCCTAAAACATATTACTTGCAGCTGGGTTGAATATAGAAGATAAGCATGAGGAAGAAATCAAGGGGATTTCCACATTTCTTACTTGAGCAACAGTGGATGGCAGTGCTAGCTTACTGAATGGTGAGGGAAAGGTTTTAGACAGAAATTTTGCTTACTTGTGAAATTTAAAGTGGAGGTGGTTTATAGGCTCAGAAGAGAAGTCTGACCAAGTGATGTGAATGTGAGAATTACTAGTTTGTAATGTCTGCTTATAGCCATCTGTCTGATCATATCAACTGGTGTGTAAAGAGTGCCAGGGACAGAGCCCTGAGGAAATCAGACATTTAAAGATCTGGTGTTGGAAGAGGAACAGCTAAGAAAGGAAATGTGATGGAGCAGACAAGAGATAGAAAATTAGGAGTGCTTTATTGCAGAAACCAAGAGAGGAAAGTTCTTCAAAGAAGGAGTAGTCAGTTTGAATGCTCATTTTAAGATGAGTGCCACCTACCAGGCTGTGTTTGAAAATTGCCATTAACAAAAAAGCATGGTATAATATCTCCCATCTCTTAAAAAAAAAGACTTTACATCTTCCTTTCACATGCTGCTCCTTTTCTCTGTCCTCACCTCAAATAAGGAATTGGTATCTTACTGTCTCCTCTTCATCTTAATTTTACTCTATTTAGGCTTTCTCACCATCTACTCAACTGAAATCATTCTTGAAAAGGTCACCAATAGCTGCCATCTTGTCAAATTCAGTTCACTTCTGTCTTCATTCTACTTAATCTGTCAGTAGTATCTGCTTGAGCTGATTACTCCCTCCTTGAAAAATTCTGTTGTTGGCATCTATGAGACCGTATTCTGCTGGATTACCTCCCATCTCATGACTGCTGCTTATGAGTCATTTAGTTAGCTGATCTTTTAAAAGAATGTAAATCTAGTTATTTCTCTCCACTATTCAAAGCCATTCAATCACATAGTGTTTCCCATCACATACAGAATTAAATCCACACTCATTACCATGGCTTACAAAGCACTAAGTCCTCTGGCTCCTGCCTACCTCTCTAGCCACATCTTGTACCAAAACTGGCCTTTGTGCTATTTCTTGAAACTGCCAAGCTCCTTAAGGGCTATTATGCTTGCTGTTCCCTGTGCCTAGAAAGCTCTTTGCTCAGATCTTTGCATGGTTCACTTCTTCACATTATTTAGTTTTCTGGTCAATATAATCACGTCTGACCTTTCCAAAAGAAAATAGTCAACCGCTGCCCTCCCCAACCCATCACTTGTTCCTGTCTAAAATTGTGTTTACTTGTTTATGAACAGTGTCTCCTCTTTCCCCAGAATGTAGGTTCTCTTATCACTTGTTTGCTTGATCACTTCTTTATTCCCAGGGTCTAGAACAGTGGCATATAATTGCTGGTCCATAAATATTTGAGTGCATGGTGCTAAGAGGTTTAATCAGATGAGGATTGGAATGTTTCCATTGGATTTGGAAATATGCCATTTGTTGATGTCCTTGATGAGCAGTGTAAATGGAACACTGAGAGTAGGAGCCAGAATAAGAAACCTGGAGATAAAGAATTAGAGAAAGTGGCTGTTTTATAAGACAACTGTTGTGAGAAGGTAACTGTGAAGAGACATGAGTTTATCCGTCACTGGAGAAAGTGTAAATGAGGCCAAGAATTCAGGTCTTTGTGGTGACAGTAATAGGTGTAATCCAGAGCATATATGACGGGTTGATTCTCACATGGGAAGGACATGTCCTCCCTTTTAGCAGGACTGAAAAATGGAGAAGATAGTTTCAAACTTAGTTTGGTTGTGTAGTTCATGGAGGGAGAATGAGAATAGAGGAGAGTGAGTCAGCACCTGGTCAGCTGACATGAGAAAGGAGGCTAAGTAAGTATTGGTTGGAAAGAAAGCCAGGCCCTATGGCATAGAAATCCAAGGGCCTACCTTTCAATATATCTCTAAGCCAGATGTTGCCGTAGTTGAGGTTCTGGTAAAAGGACCCCTGGTGACTGTAGAAAGAGGTAGAAAAAAGTACTCAGCATTTTTTTTGAAACAGTGTTTAAGAATCTAATAATGTCTCCTTATTTTAATCAGAAACTGTTCTCTGTGCCAGAAACCATTCGGTTTTATGATGGAAAATTGTCCTTTTTCTTTCCTCTCTCATCTTCTAGATGGAGTCCATCGAGGCTGGGAGAGAATACATTGTTGGCCCTGCACACCTAGCTTGCCATCAGGATTGGACATGTTTATGCTTTCAGATATTTGAGTGTTTTTTATGTGCTAAGAACTGTTTTAGGTTCTATAGCAATAAACAAAACAAAGTCTCTGCCTTCAAAGAGCTTTTATTCTAATGCAAGAAGATAGAGTAAACAAATGTATAAGTCAGGGATGGGGTAGCAGTGGGAGGTGTTCTGTCTCTCAGTCTCTCACTCATTCTGTCCATGCCCTGCCATCTACAGAAGCATTGAATGAACCCTTCTTCCTCATCTGGGTGTTGCCCTGAGCAGCCAACTTGAACCCTCCATTGCACACAATGGTAATGACATGTTTTGTTCTCTCGATTTCAGATGAGACGCCAATTATTGCAGTGATGGTGGCCCTGTCCTCTCTGCTAGTGATCGTGTTTATTATCATAGTTCTGTACATGTTAAGGTGAGTGTGTGAGTTAATGCTTCTCCATTCTTTTGGACTCTATTTCAGTAACCCAGGATCTCAAGTCCACACAGTCCAGAAGACAATAGGATTAAAAACAGTGAATAGAGGGGAATGACTCATGATCATGCTTCAAGAATTAAAATTCCACTTAGAAATGGTTTAAAAACTTTACATAGTCTTCCTCAAAACTCAGCCCCTCCCTTTCGTTTCCATCTGTCCTAAGTCCAGCCCCCCAACTCCAGTTCAGCCTAAAGCCCAGGATGGTGGTTTGGAGGTTGAAGGAAAAAGCCACAGTGTGTGTTGTTACTGATGGGTGTTTAAGATCTTCAGATCTAGCCCTGTTGAAGCAACCCTTGAAAGGGCCCTGGTGGAGATAATGTGCTCAGTAAAGGCCTACTTGATTTCTAGCTGGGGGTTTGTCTCCATACCCCTCTAGGACTCCTTACCCTGGCATGCTGAACTAAACCATGTGAGTTACAGGGTTCCCCCTTCTGACTTTCTTTCAAGGTCCTCTAATAGTACTGCTCAAACAGATAAAAGCAAGAAAGGGAAACCCAAGGGAGAGAAGAGGGAAGTGTATTTGCTCTCTTCCTACTGAAGTTACTGCTGTAATCGGGTTTAATTCTGCCTTTATTTTTGGCTTAGGCTCCTCTGTGCACCATCTGTTTTTCTGCAGGGATAAAGAGAGGGGAACTTTGTGTACCCCTGTAATTTGTCATGTGGCTCCACCATTCTTCAGGAGACAATGGCCAGACTGGTGCCCACCCAGTCTGAAGCTCTGGACTTCTCTGTGTTGGACTGGGTTTCCCAGATTGTACCAGATTTTTGTTGCTATGGATATTCTTGCATGCGCGCGTGCACACACACACACACACACACACACACACACACACACACACACACACTATATTCTACCCACTTATCTCTTCTCCAGCTGGTAGAGGTGTGATCTCTGGTGAGTCATGGAACCAGAGCTGCACAGAGCCACACAAGTTAGAATATAATGTTGGTGTTACCTGGGTTGGAGTCAGTATGCTGAGGTTGAGGAGGAGTACCATGCAGTGGAGCTGCCTGCCTCACCATGTGTAAGACCAATCTCTAAAAGAGCCTGTTTATTTGTTAAAGGAGATTTAGAGAGGCTGAATTGATAAGTGGAAGAACAAAGTTGATGATTGGTTTCTTGCTTAGTTTTTCACTGTGAACATTTTCTCATTAGGTTTAAGAAATACAAGCAAGCTGGGAGCCATTCCAATTCTTTCCGCTTATCCAATGGCCGCACTGAGGACGTGGGTAAGGCACCCATTAATAGCATGGGGAACCTTCATGGAGAAGAAAATTAGGAAATTAGGGGTTTCCCCACCCTAAAAGGAAAACAAAAACAAAAACAAAAAACAGCCTTAGGTCTTAGAGGCTGGGTTCATGAGTAGAATCCCCAATTTAGTCTCCAGAGAAGAACTGGTCCCCAGGGCACCTGACCAACCTTCCCCCTTATGCACTGCAGAACCCCAGAGCGTGCCACTTCTGGCCAGGTCCCCAAGCACCAACAGGAAGTATCCACCCCTGCCTGTGGACAAGCTGGAAGAGGAGATTAACCGGAGAATGGCTGATGACAATAAGCTCTTCAGAGAGGAATTCAACGTGAGTTCTTTGCTAAGACTGGTGTGTCAGCAGGGAGGAAGGCAGACCTAATGTCTTGGGGTAGAAAACAGGTTTCTGATGGGTTAAGAGGTGAGGAAATTTTTACCAAGTTCATCTGATTCCTTATGTGATTATGGGTGGGAAATGAAGAAAGATTTGCCTCACCTCCTTCATCTACCCATCCATCTATCCATTATTCATCATGGCATCTGTTACTTTGTTTAATAAATACTTATTAAGAATCTAATATGTGCTAGGTGCCAGGGATTTGCTGGGGAGCAAAAACAGATCCAGTCTCTATACTTAAAGATCTCACTAACTAGTGGGAAATCCCCATAAACAAGAACAAAAATAACTAAGTTTAAAAGAGCAATTTAGTACACAAAGGACTGCTGCATAGTTGTAGGCACCTAACAGGTGGCATTTTAGAGTCTGGCACAGGGATCCCAAAGTGTATTAAGTAGACAGTTGGAGTAGTCCAGCATGGAAAATGAAGATCATGGCAGACTGCAGAGCAAAGGCCTCATTTTGGGAATTTAGATTTGTACTTTTTATAACTCCCTCAAGGAAACAGAACATGTTTGTGAATCTTTCAGTTCGTGATTTTAGCCCTCCAGTTCTGACCCTAAGTCAGAACTTCCTTGAAGAAATGTTTTCATTGAGATCTAATCATAGGTGAGGACATTGGGGAAAGGGGGATAGGGAAGATTTCAGGCACTGAAAATAGCAGGAACAAAATGTTAGTAGTAAGGGTAGATGAGAGAAGGGCACATTCAAAAAATAAAGAAGGGCTGTGTGTGGCCGAAGGGCAGAGACTCAAGAGAAGTAAGCGATGAAACTGTAGAAGATTAGGCCAGACTATAGATCTTGTATATTGTCATGAGAGAAGTTGAACCATAGACCAACCAGATTGTATTTTGAAAAAATGACTGGCTGCTATACAGAGAATGGTCCACAGGGAGGCCAGGGTAAATACAGGGAGTACAGATAAGGGCTGCTAAGAACCAAGGGGTGGATACAACTGTTGGTACCAGAGAGGCTGATAGATTGACTTAAGGTGGTCATAATCAGGAATGGATTTGAGGACACAGAGGAACAGTTCCAGAGGTGGGAGATTTATCAACATGAGCATTGTAAAACACTCCGTCTCCAAACCTTTCTTCCACTTAGCCATGCGTCAGCTTTGTCTCAGGCTGGCTCCCCTCTTGATGCTAAAATGGCTGCTCAGTTCAGGGCACCACCTGGAGGTTTAACAAGGTCCAGTTGAAAAAGGATGACTCTCTATTTCTGGAGACTTTCTTTGTTACATGCTCTGTTTTAAGCAGGGAAGAAATAGGCTTACTGCAACTGGCTGAGACCAGTTCAGATTACTCCTATATCACAAGAGTAGGTGGACAACTCCATAGAATAGAAGCTCTACTAGCGAGGAGGAAAGGAAGAATAGTTATTGTGTGACTAGATCACCACCATATCTGATCCACCACTGAAGGGTTTAGGGGAGCAGAGAGTGATGGGGTCATATTTGTACTCTGAGAAAATCACTGGCTACAATGTGGAGAATAGATGGGTGGGAGGCAAGAATTAATGGAATAACAGATTCTTATTTCTGGCTTTTGGGAAATAGCACCATTTAATGTTCATTATTGATTGAGAACATTTACGTCATCCCACAAGTTATCACCCCAGTTTTCGGCACCATAGCTAGGTCCCATAGGCACTACTGTTTTACATTCTGTAGTGCCAACTGGTTCTGGCTAATGAGAGATATAACCCATGGCCATACTTCTTTTTCTGTGAAAGGAGTTTCTTTGGAGTTAATATTCCCTGAGAGCCCATGATAAGGCATTCTAGTAAATCCCTAGGTGGAGATGGTATTCCTAGAGGCATGTAGGCACATTCAGATAAATATTGTGGTGAGAGTCAATTGTCATGCTACTATGGCCACGATTTCATTGGCTCCTTGGACCAGCACTAGGGTAGTGAGAGAAAGTACTGACCAACATCTCCTTGGTTCTTAGCCGTAAGTGCCATCCGGTGAGTGTACACATGGCGCGTAAATATTTCCTATCTTTCTTTTTCTAGTTATCCACTACCCAGGGATTGGCATAGATCCTGACCTCTAGTGAGATAGTGAGATTCTTTGCTTGAAGTTCTGTTCACTGGAAGAATTTTGCTTTTATATCCATTTATAGCTATTTCTTAAGTAGATTATCTCACAGCATCTACCTCCAGAATGTCTCACAGAGCCATTTGTACTCTAGACTGGACTTTCTTCATCTGTCACCTGTTGATATCTTCAGGAAGTCAGAAATGTCCATTGGAGTGCGTGTTTGGCAAGCATTCTGTACATGTCCAAATTTATGGCTTATTGAATCACATAATAGTTTATGATGGGCAGTTGAAGTCATTTGGGTATCTAGTGTCCCATGGTCAGGCTTAGAATCTATATCATAGCCCAATGCTAAGCTAGGATCATAATCATGCTGGCAAAATCTTGGTATTATCCTCAAATCCTTAGGTTTTTTATTATGATTCTTCTGCTCAGTCTTTTCCAGACACTTAAGGCCCCTTAGGATCTACCAGCACAAATTTCTATGTGGCCAAAATCAGCTAAAGAGCCTTTTCTTTTTATATCACTTAATAAATGAGTTAGAATAATAGGACACCAGCATGTGGTGTACACTGTCTCTAAAATAAAAAAATAGCCTAGCAGGTACTGCTCCTCCTTCTTAGCAGAGGGGATGGGGAGACTAAGGAACAGCAACTTGTGCTTTGTGTTAGAGGGGAAATGCCACAGTCCTTTGACTTTCAGAAAACTTGACTGAGGTGGCAGGCCACTATATTTTTATTTTTATGCCTAGCATGTACATCTAAGATACATAACATCCTGCTCTTCGGGTCCCGTCTACTTGATGTCATAAGCATAATTGTCAGGATGATGTCCTTTGAAACAGTGAGACAAAATCCCAATGAATTAGATCACAGCAGAGAGAGGTCAAAATGACTTATCACTGAGGCTGTTCCTGCCATGAGAAAGGAAATTGCTTCATGTAGTCTTTGTACACCATAAATGGAAAAAAAAAAAAAAAAAAAAGCCCTTGCCTCGTTGATAGCAGTATTCCAGGTACCAGGGGTTAAATTAATTTATAGGAAGGATAGTATCTGGAAAAGCAACTGCAAATCTACAGCTCCATGTGATTAATATATTATAATCCACTGACATTTTTAAAAGCTGACAGTCTTTTGGGCTAGTCTGATAGTATCTTGCCTGGGGGTAAAAGGAAGCATCAGAATAGCTAATAACTAGTAGTTGAGCATTCACTTTATGCTATCACCGAACTTAGACCTGTAAATCTATTATCTCATTGTTATTCTGCAGCTTTAAGTTTTCTATAGCACTTAGGATCTCTGTGACTCACTTAGGGACTTAGCTCTTGATAAAGAGAGATTACTGCTTCAGCAACTTGCATTTGCTCTTGCTACTGTAACAGTCCTTATCCATAGGGGTTTTTTGGGACCAGTGTGGGTATTCAACCACTGGCTATAAACATCTATTCAACCATACACTGGGAAAAAAGGTTCTTTCTAACATGAGGCCATTTTAGGCCAAAGCTCCTTCCATCTCCTGGACTGTAAAGGCTGCACTCTAGCTGGCATAAAATAGTGACATTCTGAGTTCCCAGGAATTAGTTAGCTCAAGGCCAGAACCCAGTAGACCCCAAAAAGTGTATTTCCATTTACATAGTGAAGTTACCATGGTAAATAGCTGCAGATTCTTAGGGGAAGATGAGGAGAAAGGTTCATGACATATGAGTGTTGACGTGCTATGGCAGGATTTTTCCTTACATGTGTCCGTCATTGAAAGGTTCTGGGTCTGTGAACTGATTTAGGCCTGGAAGTTGGGTAAGAAGGGGCCCTTTCTCTAGCATGGTGGTTTAGTCAGGCCTTCTCAACTGACCTGGGCTAGCTGTGTTCCATTTCTGTTAATAGGAGCTTCACAGTGAGTAATCCACAACTAGAAATGTTTGAGTCCTGGTGGTTGTGGCCTCTGAGGTTCCTTCCATCTCAGGATAAGAATCCCATTTTGAAGTCAGTCTCTTCCACCAGCATCTCACTGTGGTAAAGACAGTGAGTAAAGAAAGCACTTCTGAAAGATTCCAATGCTTTCCTCACCAGCGTGTACACCCTCTAGCAAGGCACGTGTTGTAGATCCCATCAGGGGCATGGTGAAGGTATCAGTAGAAAGATTGAGCCTGTTGGATCCTATGTAATACTGATCTCTACTTTGTGTCAAGGACTTTCTGGCTTTTCATTACCTAGCTGAACTCAGCATTCAGTTCAGATTTCCACTGGCCAACCTAACCCACCATTAGAACCATGGCCAGTTTCCTGAGCTGCTACACTAACTGCAAAAGTTAGGTTAACCATACCATAACTACAGATTTAGCCTTATCTAAAAATTATGTTCTCCTGTCCTTTTTCGATGATTTTTGATTATTCAACTCAGTGAATTCCTTCAGTTTATTCTATTAGCTCTTTGCTTTTCTACCTTGTTTATGTATTTTACCCTCCAGATAGTGTTATATGTGCATTCTGATAATCCTTAAGCAATGAGAGCTGGGTAGTGGAGTAATTTTCACATGAAAGTAAGATGCATAGAGAACATAGCACATTTTTAGAAATTGGCTTTCTCCAACTCCTTTGTTTCCTTTCATCATCATTTCAGTTCTCTCACCTAAGGCCCTGTCTTTCACATGAGCAACCCAGGAAAGATGTGAATTCTATTGGTATTAACTAACATTCAACAACCAGCAAAATTCTGAGATGTTAATTCTGAGATTTGGTTCAGCACAATACAGAGCACAGTCAGAGAGAGGCCCTGAGTCCTTGCCCTGTTTTTGGAGATGAGCATTTGATGTTGGAGCTGGGCTTTTTCTTGTTTTGTTATTTAGTATTATCAGAAGTAATCATACTTCTTGGTTTTAACATGTCTCCCCTATACCACTAGCTAAAATACATTTCAGGAGATAACAGCAATAACTGAAGCAACTATTGTATAGTTTGAACTATGAGTAGCTTGCTCTTTCCTATCCTGAAAAATTTATTAACAGTTCCTTTCCCTTTATCTGTACATAGTAATCAAGTTGATGTCCATATTTCCCATATCAGTCTCTCAACTACAACCTATTTTCTCATACTAATGCTAAATCAGGTAAAGTCCTTTATTTAAAAACAAGGAGGTCAGCTAAAGCACAGAAATAAAACTGTTAATTGGGTACAAACACTGAGGAAGCCGGCAGAATCAAAAGATGAGGTAGATTCCCAAACTTTGGGCAGAGCAGGCCCTGTTCTGGTGGCTTTGGGGCCCTTTTGGAAGCCTCTGTTTCTTTCTTTCAGGGTTTCAAAATCCTGGGAAAGAATCTCATTGGTACTGTATGGGTCAGATGTGACTGTGTTGGCATCAGTCAGCCCTGGCAAAAAAAAGAAGACAACACATGGGGCAAACATACCAATTTGTGTCTACTATCATAGAATAATACTTTTATAATCATGGAGTGAGGAGGGCCTTTTTAAGCAAAACACAAAATTCAGAAGCCAGAATGGAATAGATTGAAAGATAATAAATAAAATGTTAAATGTCTCTAGAAAAATGGCACCATAAAAAAATGGCCAACCAGGAGAAGCTATTTGCTACTGGTAGAGAGAATTTTTCATAAAACATAAAGAGTTTGTACAAAGCTGCAAGGAAAAAGTAAACATTGCTGTAGCAAAATTGGCATTTTACAGGAAAAAAAAATATGAGAAAAACGCTCAACTATAACTAGTAATCAGGAAAATCCAGATTAAAACTAACCATTATTTTGGGCCTGTTAGATATGGAAATTTTAAAATATTGGTATCAAGTATGAGCAAAGGTATGAGGATACAGATACTGTTGTATCAAGTAGGAGTTTAAATTGGCATAGCGTCAAAAGGATGATTTGACAGTATCAACCAAATTTTAAATACACATCTGGGACTCTGACAGAAAACCAAATATGTTCATTACAGCATTATTTATAATAGTGAAGAAAATAAAATGAAAAGTAGATATCTGTCTCGTAGTAGAATGGCTAAATGGTTTCTTAAATCTGTTATGAAATTCTGTACTGTCATTAAAATAAAAATGACAAATCTCCAAGTTATACTGTTACGAGAGAAAGCATTACAGAGGACTATACATGGTATAAGCCTCCGTTTTGAAAAGAAAGAACTATGTATATAGTTTTTTGTATATGTATATAGTGTGCAAGTATGTTAATGCATTTTTTAAAGTCTGGACCTATTTTGGGGTGGCAGGGATAGAATATAGGAGAGACAGAGAATTTTCTCTTCTGAATTATTTGGCTTTCTTTTACAATTAGCATATTCTTTTTGTAACATTTTTTTTTTTTTTAAGCAGAGAGGCCTTTTTTTTAATATGGTAAATAAAGCTAATGGAGCTTAGCTTTAGAATGAATATATAGCATGTAGAATAAAGATTTGATGTCCCCAGCTTGAACTGTGCCAGAAATCTTGTGTTCAGGTCTCTGTGAAAAGGAATAACACTAAATGAGAAGTTCTGAAGAAAAAAAGATGGATCATGGAGGTGAACAGTTGAAGGGACAATAGATAAAGGACAAGACAACTGTTTTCAGATATTTGAAAGGCTCTAAGGAGAGAGTGTAGCATCTTTATGGAGCTTCACCATAGTTGAACTTTACATGCAATGGCTTTTATCCTTGAATTATAAATTGGAACTTTTTATTGACCATCATTTGTCTTAGAAGGAAGCATTGAATTTGTTTAAAAGAAACATTTTGAAAAGCCACTTACCAGAGTCTCTAAAGTATGTTCAAGGTTTAAAAAGAAGAAAAAAGATTATTTAGCTCCTGAGAGGAAGGTAGGGGGGCAGGTAGGGAGAGAGAAGAAAGGGACTGAGGTGAAGTCGATGAGACATTTGAAATCTGTGCATTGCGAGATTTGAAACTCCCTTGCTCAGGACATTACATCTTTAGTAGAGACAACTTAATTCTTAGATTTCCAGATGAAGAAGCATGTGTATGTAATCTGGTGACAGAACTGTGTGACATCTGAGTGAGCCAGAGGCAAAACGTCTACATTGATAAGGTATCTCTAGACAACTGAATCAAAGCCAAAGCACTATAAGAATTAGCAGGCACTGTGTCAAGAGCTTTGGAATTCAGCAGTGCAGGGAATTCAAGGTTCAAGTTTTCCAAGGGGAAGAGAAGGCACCAGCTGACATCTGGATTTTACATTAGTACAAGGGAAATAAAAGAAATGGTGTATCTGGGCATTAGGTCCTTCTAAACAGAGCTGTTCTAAGATGAGATGAACTGCTTTGGAAGGTAGTAGATTCCTCATCACAGGAGAATATTCAGGCACTGGTGACTATTAGGTAAGAGTATTTAAAAGTTAATAAAGGAGATTCAGTACTGTGCTGGAGGTCTTAGCATAGTGAGGCAAGAAAAGAAATTAAAGGAATTAAGAATTGGAAAGGAAGAGACAAAAAATTTTTCACAGAGGAAATTATTGTCCTCAGAAATACAAAGTTTCACCAAATAAATTATTAGAATTAGTGAGTTATTTTAGCAAGGTTGATAGATCCATAAAGAGCACGAAAAATTAATGCATTTCTATACATAAGCCACGTTAGACACTAGTAAGAATTTTTAAAAGGTGGCCATTAATAATAGCATCTAAATGTAAAGTACCTAGGAATAAATTTAACAAAATATTTACAAAATCTTTGGAGAAAATTATAAAAATGTTTGAAGATACTAAAGAAAAAAGCCTAAATTAGTGAAGAGATGAGATTAGTGGATTAAAAGGCTCAATATTGTAAAGATGTCAATTCTCCCCAAACTGATATGTAGATTCAATACAATTCCAATAAAAATCCCAACAGGTTTTTTGTGGAACTTGACAAGCTGATTCTAAAATTTATATGGAGGAGAAAAGATTCAAGAATAGCCAAGACATTCCTGAAGAAGAAGAACAAGGTGAGGAGACCTGCCTTACCAGATATAAAGAATTATTATAAAATTTAGTAATTAAGACAATTTTGTATTGGCACTGGGATAGATGGATTGACCATTGGAATAAAATAGAGAGCCCAAAAGCAGATTTATATATAAAGGGAAGCCTGTATGTGAAAGAGATGCTCTTGTAGTTTTGGTGGGGGAAAGGACGGTCTTTACAATAAATAGTGCTGGGACAGTTGGGTAACCAACCCTCTGAGAATAAATTAAATTCAATCCTTATCTCATAAGAGACAAAAATCAATCTCAGTCAGTGTTAATACTGAAATTTAAAGGATAAAATGATGAAATGTAGAGACAATAATGTAGGAAAATATACATAAAATCTCATAGTAGGAAAGGATTGTTAAGACTTAAAATGTTGATAAATGGAAAGATTAATCAACTACATTAAAATGCAAAACTTCCTGTTCATAAAGAGATACTATAAAGAAAATGAAAGGACAGGCTACAAACTTGGTAAAAAAATATTTGTAACACTTATAACTGATGAGAGATAAGTATCCAGAATATATAAAGAACTCCTGCAAATTAATAATAGGGAAAATGCATGTTGAAGTACTTCACAGAAGAGGCAACCCTGTTGACCAGTAAACTGTGGAAAGATGGTGATCCTTGTTAATAATCAGAGAAATGTAAATTAAACCTACATTTGGTACATTTAAAATTTGACACTAGTAAATGTTGATGAAGATACAGAACAATAAGAATACTTGACATTGCTGGTGCGAGTGCAGATTGGTACAACTGCTTTGAAAAACAATTTGGCCTTATCTGGTAAATTTACAAATACTCATACCTAAAATTCTTGCACATGTATATGAGGAAACACATACCAAAGTAGAATTGTGAACTATAAACAACCCAAATATTCATCAGTACTAAAATAGATAAATAAATGTTGGTGTGGCTCAAAATGGAACACTACAAAATAAAGTGAATAAACTTTGGCTCTGTGGGACATCCTGGATCAATCTTCAGAACATAATTTTGGGAAAAAAAAATCACCACTTGATTATAATTCAATTTTTATAAGAAAATAGCCTGAATAAAAATATATTGTTTCAGTATACAAGATGTATAGGGTACAAATAACTTAAAGCAAGATAATGATAAACACAAAATTCCAGGTTTACTAGTGAGAGAAGGAGAAGAAAGAGTGTATGATGAGGGTAGGGCCCAAAGAGAACTTCTAAATTAAATTATACTTTTTTAATAAGTATAAAAGTTGAGAAGAAAAAAAATGGCATAGATGATAGAGGTTCTGTTCATCCCTCTGGCGACCAAATCAAAGTTGTAATGGAAACAAGGAGCAGCAGCAAGGAAAAATTGCCTGTGATCTAGAGGAGGAACAAGCCATACAACTAGGGAGAAGTCCAAGAAAGCACTCTGCAGCGGCAGAAAAAAAAACAATTTCAAAACTAAAAAATAAATAAATAATATCTTTACTGAAAAAACAAAAATTGAAAAAAAATTTCAAACTGACAATTTTAGTAGATGACAGTACATAGTCTTGCTTCCAGTAAAGGCTTAAGCAAGAGATGCAGTGGTCTTTGATGCCACCTAGTGTTTTAGAGAATTTAACATCTTACACCTTGATTTGGCTACTTCTTCCTAGCTCTGCAGGCCAGGTTTTTCAGAGCAGAAACTAAAAGGAATAGGATTTCCCTTGTTTTCATCCCTGACATAGGCTCTTCAGTCTGACTCATTATGACCTTTTGCATCTAGCACCATGAGGCAGGCCCTTCTCTTTGGACAAACAATGGCTCCTTTTTCTTCATAACTTTCCTTTTAATAGCCTTAGCCTGGCTGGAGAACTAGTTGTTGTTGTTGTTTTTTCTTCTTATGACTGGGGAACTAGGGATGCTGATAGGACTATGAGATGTGATTGTTGTTATTATTGACCCTGAGGACTGTTTACAAGCATCTTGCTGTCACTGCCTCTGTTCTACATCATTTTAAACAAGGAATAGAGAGAGGAAGTAATGCCTCTGGATTGTTGTGAGGACTTTAAAAACTTACATTGCATCCTACTCTGTACCAGGGTGGAAACCTGTAGAAATCTAGCTTATTTGGGTGAAGAGAAGGTAAGCTATGGAGGAACTGGGGGATTTCAATCTTAAGTAGAGTCTCTATTCCGTGTACAAGAGCCCAGCCCAGATACTCTTATTTTCCCTTTGTGTATTTGGCAGCATAGAGTCTAAGAAAATTGCCTCTTAGTAAAATAACATTCAGAACCCTTCAGGGTTTTAACTATGAAAGGAAAATGTCTTGAGTAAGTGAAGGCAGATGGACTATAAGACCCCCTGACTCCCTTTTTCTTAGAATTTTTTACTTTAATCTCCCCTTCCACTGTCTTACTGGTTCTCAGGAAATATGTTTTCTCCCTTCTTCTAAAGCTCTTGCTGCCATCTGACAAAATTGGTTCCTTTTAGGCTAGTGTTTCCTTTATTTAATCATATATTTTGATTATCAGAGTTTGTACCCTAGAAGTCATCTTTCATTCCTGCCTTTCTTTCTCCAGTCTACCTTTCCTTCATTTCATCTCTAAATCTAGTAACTCTAACTCTAAAATATTTCTCAGATGCATCTATTTCCTTATACCATCATCTTTCCATTTTGCCTTACAGTCCATTTTCCACTTAACAGCCCAAGTGATTCTTTATCATGTACATTGGATTGTAGTTATAAAATTTTGAATGGTTTCCTTGTGCACTTAAAATAAAATTCAAACTCTCTCTTTAAGGACCTATGTGGAAATGTGTGAATTAACCTTGCCAAGCTTATCTTTTCCCACATCCTCTTGCCACCCCCACCAACCACACTTTCTACATAACATGCTCACTAACCTTTCAGCTCTTCACACAAGCCAACCCTACTCCTGCCTCTGGGTCATCACAATCATTCTCTGCCTTGAATAACTGTTCTCCATACTCATCCTTCCTCATAGAGACCTATCCTTCAATCTAAATTTCTATATGCTTTCTCTAATAATAGCATTTTGTTCCTTCATTGCATTTATCATGGTATATAATTTCATATTTTTTTGTTTGATGCCTTTCACCCACAAGTTTGTCCTTTAGAGCAAGACTGTGTAATGATTAATTCATCATTATTTGCTCAGTATCTAGCCCAGCACCTAATAGGTACACAGTATATATTTGTTGAATGAATGAATGAATGAATGAATAAAAAATAATACATGAACCATGATTTACTTAACTCTTCCCCTACTGCTGAATACTAAAGTTGTTTTCAATTTGGAGTCATTCTAAATAATGATGAAGTAAATAATTTGAACATAGAGGCTTTTACCACTTTAGGCTAGATTCTCAGAAGTGGATTTGCTAGGTCAGAGTGTATGAATATTTTTAAGACTCATAAAACATATTTCCAAATCACTTATCAGAAAGTTTGCCTAGGTTGGAATTTTAAACTGTTCCCTTTTTGCTTTCTTAATTTTGATTATATGGAACATATGAGAAGAAAGTTCAGGTAATAAGGTTTAGCTTCCCACTTCTATAAAATTATTAAATGCTTATTCTGTGACAGATATTAGTATCCCAGTCTTACAGATGAGAAAACTTGGGCCTACAACGTTTAATGGATTTACTCAAGTTCACACAATTCACACTATCACGTGTCAAACCATTTATGCTTATTCACATACCTACTTAATATACATTTGCTCCAAAACTGCTGCAGTCAATGTCACCTCACCCAAGTCCTCTGCTTCCTAACTGTTGAATCTATATAAATGTCTGCCCTCTCTCCCACCTGCCTATCCTTGCTTCCTTGCCACATAATGCTGGAAGCTGGGCTGCCATACCCCTTGTCAGGGCTCTAGCGAGGACCTAACTCAGCTAACCATTTAGAACCCTCTTGTGTGGTTCACCCTGAGATGCATCTCATCTTTATGTGGTGGTTAGCATAGGGATAAATGGCTCATCCCTTCAGTTGTGTCCCTGCTTTTATTTAGAAGGGTAGTATGTTTTGACCCAGCATTATAACAGGCTCCTAACCATATAGTTATCATACAAAGACCATGCTGAGCTTATAGTAATAGGAAGGATATTCTTTCCCCTGGGGATTTTTGGTGGTAAACTCTAGGAAGTTTGCAAGCTGTTTAGAGAAGAGGTGTACTCTATTATGCTTTAAATATTCACCTAGACCCATCTCTCCCCCTATCCCAGGTCAGGGTTTGGTGTAACAGTTTGCATGTTAGATATTTATCCCTGTTAGTAATTTCTCTAATTTCTCTTAACCTTTCAGGCTCTTCCTGCTTGTCCTATCCAGGCCACTTGTGAAGCTGCCTCCAAAGAGGAAAATAAGGAAAAAAATCGATATGTAAACATCTTGCCTTGTGAGTATTTGTCGGGTTTCTTGGGATGTAACCTGAAACTGCATTTCTGGCCAGTTTTTCTGAGGCTGGAAAGAATCTTGTAATGATTATAGGAGGGTTGATAAAGAGAGTAGGGTCAAGCCTTTGGTCAAGCTGAAATTGCCTTTATGTCTCCTAGGGCAACCCTAGGTATTGACTAAGTCAGCTGGGGTTTTTAACTAGCTTTTACTATGGCAGGCTTAAAGTTCTAGGAGGTTAAGGAAAGCAATTTTACTATGACTAGATAGAAAGTGGATTGTTATGATTTTTTTGTGCTCATTGAAAGAAATTTCAATACAGAGTTCTCTTTATAATCCCTACCCAGAGTTAGCCATTACTAATCAGTTGGTCTGTAACTTAACAAATGTTTTTCTGGGCCAGTGGTCTTGAAAATGTAATACGAGAGCAAAATGTTTGAACTTTGCTGTATTTTTATAATTGCATTTATGTATATAATTCATTTCTCAAAAATGGTATATTTTTGAGTACATAACTTGTTAGAGACTGCTATACTAGGCATTTACAGATACGGTCTTATTTGTGCATGAATATGTATATGTAGGATATATTTTTAAATATGATTGGTATACTGCATACAGTACTCTGACTTTTTTCTCTTAATAATATATATTGGCAATTTGTTGAGAAACAGAAATATTTTTTATCAGTTGCTTACTATTCCATATTATGGGTATATATTAATTTATTCAACTAGTCTCTTAATGATGATTGAGAGGTGTCCAATTTTTTGCTTTTATAAGTAGTGCTGCAGTGACATTCATACATGTGTGTCTCTGTACACGTAGGTACAGCTATTTCATCTGGCCTGGTTGCATTAGGACAAATAAATAAAATTGAATTCAACTGAAGTATTAATTATTATTTTTTCTAGATGACCACTCTAGAGTCCATCTGACACCAGTTGAAGGAGTTCCAGATTCAGATTACATCAATGCTTCATTCATCAATGTAAGAAACTCCAACTTTTCTCATTATTGCCTTGAGCAATTGTTGGCTGCCATCTACTGGCTCCTTCCCAGCTACACATCAGGAGGAATACTTGTCATTTCAAGGTTTACCTGAGGAGTCTAATTTTTTTAAGTGATTGAAAAAAATTTTTAAGATCTAATAGATAGTTTAAAATGTGTTTTTATGTTTACCCTGTCATCATTTCCAAATGTTTCCCAAGTAGTAATATGAATCTAAATGTGTACTTTTTTTTAAGAGTTGGTAAATCCTTTATTGAGCTTATTCAGAAAACTAAGAACAAAAGTAAGCCTTGCCATCTATAGTAAAAATAATGGAGAGTGAGGCAAGAATATCTGATACTAGCTAAATCTGGTTCATGCCTACCATGAACCAAGGCCTGAGGGAAGAAGTGAAACTGGGAGGATTTTAGAGGTGATTTAGAGCATGTTTATAGAGATGGTACGAGAGATTCGAGTATGTTTTGTAGGGTGTGAGAATGGAGTTAGTAGAGAAAGAGAGTTTGAAGAGATGGGTAGAGAGCACACAGGAGCACGTGCATACGCACACTGGCAAAAACAAGCCTAACTACTGAAGCAGGATGCATGAAGGGAAGAATACTGATGGAATTTGTACACCCATGTTCAGACCAGCATTAATTATAGTAGTCAAAAGATGATGCTACCCAGGTGTCTACTAACGAATGAGTGGCTAAGCAAAATGTGGTATAAACTTACAATGGAATAATTCAGCCTTAAAAAGGAAGGAAATTCTGACATGCTCTACAACATGGACGAATCTTGAAGACATTGTGCTAAGTAAAATAAGCCCCAGCTTCTGCCAAGCACACCGAGCAAGAGGTACTCACGAATGAGATAGAAGAAGACCAGGAGAGACAAGCATCTCAGAGGGCACGGAGGAAGCATTTGGTGGTCAGCAGGGTTAAGTACAGATGGGAGATACACTGGGAAAGAGGAAACAAATGTGCTTTGGGCTTGGAGTATAGGGGCAGACCATGTCCTTTGCCAAAGCAAATTGAGACTATCTGTCATAGGCTTCAGTTACACTTACCAAATCCTGTTTCCCTAGCTTTATTGAGATACAGTTTATATAACAAAAATACATCTATTGACAGTGTAGAATTCGGTGATTTTTTTATTGAGTTTACCAGGTTATGCCACCATCACCCTATTTGTTTTAGAACATTTTTAACAGCTTTATTAAGATGTAATTCATATATCATAACTTTCACCCATTTAAAGTTTATAGTTCAGTGGTTTTTAGAATATTCACAGATATGTCCAGCTATCACCAGTCATTTTTTTAACTGTAGTTACCACCTAAAGTCAGTTGGGATTTGACTTTCAAAATCCAAAGACGTCTCAGTAACCAGGGAACCACATTTCATCAATATAACACAAGGAAAATCAGTAGTTTTGCCTCATTCTAGTTATACTTACTGATTAAGCAGTGTCACCATATCACTATATTAGGCATGCTTTCATGGAGGACATATGGCACACTCTTGGTAAAGAGAGGGCAGGAAGTACTTTGGACCTGGCCCTCAAGCTATTTTACGGCCCACATTGTCCGGTAAGAATTTAGCAGTGACTTCTCATGGAGTATGGATATGATGTGGCTTAACATACTCTAAGAGCTTCTCAGTTTTAGTTACAGGTTTAGTACTAAAACAGAATGCAGCATCCTGAATTAAAGTTTTCTCAGTTTCCATCTTCTAATGATTAAAAACATTTGTCGAAACTTAAATTCCTCTTAGTAAAAATTTTAACAAGGTTTTCTATTGCTGACTCTTAATATACTGATCTTCAGGCCTAAAGCTTTCTCCTGTGCTGAGAGGCAACCTTGCCCTACCCTTGCTTGAACTGGAGTGGAAGTGGCCCCTCTTTTATTCTGCCACTGCCTTGCAGACTTGTATGTCACATTATCACCTTGGTGTGACCTGGTGTCCCATCTTTAAAGCTGCTTCTTTCATTGCCCCTCTTACTGCTGGCAGAGCTGGCAGAGGGCGATTTTACTCCTAAACCAAATTATTTTTCACTTACCTAGGGTTTCTCTTATATACACTACATTTAAACAATGAGGTCGAGAAGATAAATGACTAAATAAAGACTCAAGGAAGTTTCTGCCAGTTTTTCAGAGGCTCCTTATCTATTAATGGCATACACAGGCTCCTTTGCTTCTTCTCCCAATTGTCTGTAGTAAAGGACCCTATGTCAGACATGGGAAGCTGATCCACCATACCCACAGGCTATTCCCAGAAAGTTCTGCACCTAAGTATACCTTCATCAAGAAGATAACCCTTTTGCCTTCCTAGTGTGGGCCCAGCTTTATCCCTGGAACCACCATATTGTTTCTGCCTTGGAGGGTTCTTGCCCATTAACACTAAGCCCCAGATTGTCAGCCTCTGTGAAAGTATTAGAAACAGGCTTTAGTTTAAGATTTGGTATCTAGATATTCTTCATTAATAATTCACTTTGAGAAGACTACTGAGATCATGTGATCTTTGTTGTCTTTGATTCCTTTTATCCAAAGCTATTCTCTTAGAAATTTCTAGAATGGAAATATTTGTTAATTGCCTGGACCTTTTCACAAAGAAAGTTTTGTTAACTGGTTAGGAGTCTGGAGAAGTTCATTTCAATCCATTTTTGACTTTTACTTTCTTTTTCTCCTCACCTTCTTCCCAGGGCTACCAAGAAAAGAATAAATTCATTGCTGCACAAGGTAAAGTAATGATATTTTTCTACTCTTGGTCCTAACTATGAGTTCATAGTGGGTTTAGGTTATTTCTTCCAAATGATAAATAGATTAATCATAATACAATAGCTTTTTTGTAATTATTCCTATCTGAAATAAATGTAATCTGCCTTGCAAATATATAACTAAGAGCCTTCATCTTGATGACTTAGTATCTAGGGACCCCTTAAAAGAAGTCCTTTTGTAAATGTCTACAAAAAAAGTGAAGAAAGCTACATGCACACATACCAAAAAACAAAAACACCATGATGAGGCCCTCTGTCTTGAAGACCTTTGGGAACATTGGGTTCTAGCCAGGTTTCTTTGAGTTAGAATCTGGAATCAGTCTCCAGAGAGACTGTGAGTCTATCTCATAGGGTCCAAGCTGGCTCATCTCTTCTCCCAGTTCATGAGCCTAAGCTCCACTGCTATTCACAGATAAGTGGTTTAGGAATCCTCACAGCAGAGACCCAGTGCCATGGTCCTGCACACATTTCTACACCCTGCTGTTCTAACAAGTGTCATCACCCTTGGAAGCCTAAAATATTTTGATGTTTGCAGTGTATGATCCATCTGAGCCCATTTATTTAATCAGTCAGTAAATAATTATCGACTATCTATTATGTGCCAGACATTGGCCTAAATGATGAGGATATGTAGGGGAATAAAGCAGGATATCGTCCCTGCTTTTTTTGGAGCCTTTAGTTGGTAAAGGACAATTTACAGCAAAATTAACAGAAATTTTGGTAAATGGCTTTGCTTTTCAATATAGTAGCCAATAGCCACGTGCAGCTATTTTAAATTAAAATTTTAATTAAAGTTAAATAAAACTTAAAATTCAGTTCCTCAGTTGTACTAGTCACATTTTAAGGCTAAGTAGCTACACGTGGCTAGAGACTACCATAGTAATGCAGGTATAAAACATTTCCATCATTACAGAAAGTTCTGTTAGGCAGTACTATGTAGACATAAAACAGAGATGGATTATAAAATAGAGATCGACATAAAGTAAGTTGGGAAAAGCCTCAAATCCTCCCTGCCCTTGCAATCTCCCATTGGGGCTGGCTATTGCCTAGCCAGGTTTCACTTTCCCTGCCTCAGTAGCCATCTGTCAATCCAGATACATCCTCTGAGACCCAGTTCAGCTACCACCTACTCATTGATGATTTTGACACCAGAAACCATGTATAATCTCTTCCTCTTGTTATTTGTCATGGGCCTCTGTTGATGCTAAAATATTTAATATAGTAAGGTTGCCTGTAGCTTTCTGGTGGACCTTTTCCTATCCTCTTGAACCTCTCAGTACTTCACGCTCCTTAAAACTCTCCTTTATTATTTTCTGACATTCAGTTATCTTGATTTTTCTCACTTTTCTAAACATTTCTTCTCTGGCTCTTATTCTTCATTCTGGCCCTTAAATGCAGCCTCTTTCCAAATGTGTAGATGACTGCTTCCTTGAAACTTTATCTCTGTCTTTCATGGAACCATTTTTTTCTCAATTCTCCTGCCTCTCCATCTGTTTCTCCTTAGTCTCCTTCCCAGGCTTTTTATTTGGTCTGAACTTGAATAATGCTGAGGATCCCCAGCATTCTCTGTCTGGCCTCTTCTTTTTTCTGTATTATCTTGAAGAGACCTCATATAATACCTATCTGTGTTTGACTGGCTGCTGCCTCTCTTGAGCTCCTAAGCCACAGTTGCAAACTCCTTTTGTATATGTCCACCTGAATACCCCCACATACTCTTTAGATATAACATCAGAAATTAAAACATGACTTTACCTTAATCCCCAAACTGCCTTCCTCCTCTATTCTCTGGCCATTACCGTGATTGGAATGTAATCTAATCAAGCCAGATTTGGGGTTATCCGGATCTCTTATCTATCCCTTAATCTAAATAGGACTAGTCCTCTTATTTCCATCTCCAGAATCTGTCTTCTCTGACACACTGCCTTACTCCTCCTCTCTTTTCTTCCAATTGTGTTGCAGTAGTCTACTGACTGATCCCACTATATCTCATCCTTGCTCCCTACATTTCTTCCACCAGAATGGCCTTTCTCAATGCAAAACTTTTGGCAGGACTCTCATGAAAATTCTTTAATGATTTTCCATTACCTATAGGACAAGGCTTTCTTAGCCTGGCCTCCACCCTTTAGATTCTGGTGCCTTAACTATTTTTCCAGCTCCACATTCTACCACTTCATGCACTCTACACAGTGACCTTACTGAACTCCATACATCCTGGAAATCTTGAATTCTTTCTTGCTGATAGCCACCTACACCTCTGCCTGCTGTGCCTCTTCTCTCTCTGCCCCCTTTCTAAACTCCCGTCTACCTGATATACCTAACATGTGGATTAAATGTCACCCCCTCCAGGAGATTTTTCCTGACCTTGTCAAGCAATGAAACAATTCTCCTCTGTACATCTTTCTGGCATGTGTCCAGTTGTGTCATTGTTTTTAATACTTTATTTTTAACCAAAGAGAATACAGAATTTTAAAAAGAGTCAAAAGACATTACAAGGCTTATAAAAACAGAGTTCTCCTCCTTTTTCTCCTTTACTTTTTTAGCCTAATGCAACCATTTTTATCTATTGACTTCTTATGGTAGATAATTATTTAATCCTCATAAACTACCTCATACTCAGTCAGAGAGACATTCATACATATGTCCCTTTTCCCCAGTCTCCTAATAGAGTTAAATTACAATTTGAGGTTAAGATTACATTTGTTATTTACATTATTATTACTATACCAATATTTTTCACAGCTGAAGTACATAGTGTATGATGGGGGGTATAGTTTTTGGTTTTACTCTTTTCCAAGAGTTAATAATTGCCCCTTTTTTCTGTTCACTTAGTTTTGTGTATACCTAGGACTAATTTTCCCCCAAAACTCCTCTCTGGAAGTATATATTTTTTCTCAGTACCTTCAGACACGTGAGGTTTAAGTTTATTTGTTTGTTTGTTTGTTTGTTTTTATCTTGAGACCCTTTTTTCTTCAGTTCCATTCTGGATTGGTTGCTCCCTAGCCTCTGGCAGAGGTATCCTGAGCCTTTTCTTCACCAGCACCCTGAGAATTCCTTTAGTCTCCCTCCTATGTTAGATCCCATCTCTTTCTCTTTGCTCCTTCATTTTTGTTTAGAAATCTTCTAGTGGATTTCTGGGGAAGACTGTGTGGGAGATTAATTTTAAATTCCACATGAGCAAGTCACCCAGCCTATCTGTGGCTGATGACACCTACTTCAAAGTGTGGTATGAAGGAGTAAATGAGATATAAAGCACTTAGCTCACTATCTGGCCCCTAATGTGGTATTTACTAAGCAGTCATGATTTCAAATTCTCAACTGAAATATCCTTGGGAGACATTGTTCATGTTCTCTTTATATTTTGGCAGCCTCACACCCCCACTTCACTTTCTAGTGAAGTGCCTGGCACATACATGATGAATACATGGGAAATGTTCAGTTAGCAGGTGGGTAGATGAATAGATTTATTGGATATTTACCTGAGGACATGTGGGCATAGGCTTCTAAGAGTCAAGAATGAATGTTCCAGATTCCCCAACAACTTTCTTTTCCTTTCTTGTGTGTTCTCATTTTTGCTATTGGCTGCTTTAGGACCAAAAGAAGAAACAGTGAATGATTTCTGGAGGATGATCTGGGAACAAAACACAGCCACCATCGTCATGGTGACTAACCTGAAGGAGAGAAAGGAGGTGAGTGGAGAAATGAGATAGGAAGGCCCCTGATAAAACAGACATGACCAGCAGAGATGCTGCTCTGCTGGAACTCTGTGCTCGTTTGAGCTTAGGCTGTTCACCCTTTATGGCTGGCTCCTGTGCCAGGCATTCATGCAGACAGAACTCAAGCAAATGTGCCTACCAGACTTTCCTAGAGCATGTTCCCTGTGTCTGATAGTCAGACAACTCACCCTGGTTCCATAGAACCTGGAAGAAAAAACTTGGGCCCATTGGCCAAGGAAACACCACAGAGGGCTTTTCTTCCCTGGCTTCCATTACTGGGTCACAGCCAACACCAGTCTGAGTCCTGGATCCAAATCAGGCACCAGAAAGGAATCTCCATTCATGGCAGTTTATCTCCAGATAGCCCTTGAGTCCCTTTGATCCACATACACTGGTTTGTTGGGTGTGTTGATTAGCAGTTCCACAGTACTTAGGGGAGATGGCACTAGGGCTGGACTTTAGGTTCGTTTCCTTCAACAAGACCTCTGTCTTGGAAGCTGTCCAAGGACCAGGCACCAGAAAAGACCTTGGGCCTCTTGTAGAAGATTTGCAGTCTATATCAATCCACCCTGGTGACCTTCTCATAGTAGGTTTCAGGGATTCAGAGAGGCTTGCCTATAGAGTATGCTCTGGGATATTGTGGAAGTGCAGATTTTGTAGGTAAAATGCCTTCCATTTTGCCCTGAACTAAATGAATGGGGATGAAAAGAGCAAGAAGTATGGGACTGGGGCTGTGCATGAGTTAAGAGATTGTGCTAAACAGGATAAAAGGTGGGGAACTTGACAAAAGAGCAGATAAATAAGTTTGCAGTTGACTGAGGTGAGAGAAGAGGCTTTCTGGGGACTCTAGTATGGGTTCTGTGGTCTTTTCCTTTCATGCCAGGGGTGGAAGGTCTGAAGTCAGCGGATGCATGTATGTTCCTTTCTAGTGTAAGTGTGCTCAGTACTGGCCAGACCAAGGCTGCTGGACATATGGGAATATCCGTGTGTCAGTAGAGGATGTGACCGTCCTGGTGGACTACACAGTGCGAAAGTTCTGCATTCAACAGGTACTGTCTCCTACCTCCTTTCTCAGTTCTCACTTAGGATCTGCTAATCACTGAGAGGGCAGAACAGTGTGAGCCATCCCCATTTTTACTTAAAATGGTCAAGAAAGCTGAGTGTGTAGTTTGTTTGGACTCTGAAACCAGAGATCTGGGCTCCCAGGGAACTTCATTGTTAAAGCTAATGGAGGAGCATTTTCATGAGTAGGAGAAACAGTATTATTAAGATGGAATTTGATCATCTTAGATATGAACCAAATACATCAGTAAGTGATATAATCTTCTGGGTACTTAACTCACTTCTCATTTATTCTTACTCCAAAGACTCCTGACATCAAGGATGTGGTAGGCCCAGCTCTTGGCCCTCCAGAGTTATCCTGGAGACTTGAGCAAATCACCATTGGTTGAGGCAGTGTGGTGCTGTCAAAAGGGGCTTACCAAGAGTCAGGAAACCTACATTTTAGTTCTGACCTTGCCATTTACTAGTTCTGGGACCTTGAACAGGTCATTTAACTTTTCTGAGTTTTGCATTCCATGTCTGTAGACTGAGAATAATAGTAATAGCCCTGCCTACTACTCCATGGAGTTCCTGGGAAGATTCTTTGTTCATCATTAAAACTTTCTTGGGTACACTTTCACTTCCCCATTGTCACTGACAACCACAGCAGGCCCTGGCCCCTAAGCCTTATCCTTTCTCCCCTGGTGCTGCCCCACCCACTCCAGGGTATCAGGGCCAACATACAGGATCTCCTCACTTCACAGGTGGGCGACGTGACCAACAGAAAGCCACAGCGCCTCATCACTCAGTTCCACTTTACCAGCTGGCCAGACTTTGGGGTGCCTTTCACCCCGATCGGCATGCTGAAGTTCCTCAAGAAGGTGAAGGCCTGTAACCCTCAGTATGCAGGGGCCATCGTGGTCCACTGCAGGTCAGTGTGGCCTGACCCTTGGCTTCCCACTCATACCACATTTTGTTCCTATGGCCAGAGCAGGGGAAAGCACAGGAGCCCTGGCTGAGGAGGCTGGAATAGAGCAGATGAGCTGCAACAGCCAAAGAGACCCCTCAAGTTTTGGTGCTGGGTGGAGAGCACTTGAGGAAAGATAGAGGGGTAGTCCCCGCCAAGTTTGGTGGGGGAGACCACTGTTATGAATCCAGAAAGCTAGGTTGAATGTTTCCTTGTGTATTGGGAGCCTTCTGACCCCTCTAGTGTCAGGGTTGCCTAATCCTGATAGCTAGAGGTAAGGAGTTCAGGGTACAGTGGGGTTTGTTAGTTCCACAAGAGTCTGAGCTCTGCCCCATTCAGATTTAGAATTTAGAGGCTTGAAGAAAGAGCCCTAGCCTCTGCTGCCCCCTCCCTATATGCTCCCACAAAGCATACTGGCCATCCCAGTAACACCTCTGCTCTCTGGCTACAGTGCGGGTGTAGGGCGGACAGGTACCTTTGTCGTCATTGATGCCATGCTGGACATGATGCATACAGAGCGGAAGGTGGATGTGTACGGCTTTGTGAGCAGGATCCGGGCACAGCGCTGCCAAATGGTGCAAACAGATGTGAGTGATTTGCGGGTGAAGTAACAGTGGGGCATTCCAAAATCAAAACATCTGCCTGCCTCATGAATTACTCAGCCTCTCAGGTTATTGTAAATGATTATCACACAGTGTGATGATTGGCCCTTATAAATTATGTATTGAAAGAAACATAGAACATAGAGGAGATTATACTAGGTGTATCAGGAAGGCAAGTGTCATTTGCACTAGGCTCTAAGGATAAGAAACAGGTCCTGAGGGAAGCAGGCATGCAAGCAACTGAGATAGCCAGTGCTATAGAGTTCTGATGCAACTCAGCCATGTGCGGGAGCAGGAGTTAGATCTGTGGTTAGGGCACAGGGTTCAAAGCGCACAGCACTGGGAGACAGACTGGCACAGGTTTTTTGTGTCACCAGGTTCTTGGCATCCCCCTCAGACTGTTGAATCTGTGCTCTCAGAATGAGTAGGAGTTGGATTGGTCCTCTCCAGGCTTCCACTCCAGTAAGGTGCCAGAGAAGGACCCTCTCTCACATGTTAAGCACTCCCAGGGGGACTCGTGCATTTCAAGTCCTGTCTCGCTGAACTGAAACAAGAGCAAATCATCATATCCCTGCTAGGATTAAGAGAAGTGGACTGAAGGGAAATGGGGGTAGGATGGAGTAGTCTGGCATGTAACTAGAAACTTGGGCACCCTCCACGTTTCAGATGCAGTATGTCTTCATATACCAAGCTCTTCTGGAGCATTATCTCTATGGAGATACAGAACTGGAAGTGACCTCCCTAGAAACACACCTGCAGAAAATATACAACAAAATCCCAGGGACCAGCAACAATGGATTAGAAGAGGAGTTTAAGGTAAATTGGAGCTGAACGACCTCTTTCAGATTGAAGGATCTGAGATGCTTGACTCCCGTGGATTTACCAGCAAATGGTGAATCCCCCTGCGAGCCACGTGGGTAATTAAAGAGATGAGTCTCTGACCCTTTACTTATACCCTAGTCTTTCTCAACCTATCCTGTACCTTAAAATCACTTGGATTGTGTTTGGCTAGGGGCAGGTGGCAGGCAATGGCATTTTTCTTAAGTCCCCCAGTCTCTCTTCCCCAACCCCTGGTGATTAACGTGTACAGCAAGAGCAAACGTTTTCTCTAAAGGACCAGATAGTAAATATGGTAGGTTTTGTGTGCTATACAGTCTCTGTTACAGCTACTTAACACTACTGTTATAGCACAAAAGCAGTCATAGACAGTACCTTAACAAAGTGAGTGTGGCTACATTTCCATAAAGCTTCTCAGGCAGCAGGCCAAATTTGGCCTATGAGCCATAGATTGCTGACTCCTGCTGTATGACATTAGACAGTGGTTCTCAACACACCTGGGCAATATTTCACACTCTCCCCAAAATGCTCCAGAGGCAAGGGATTCTGTGTTGGTGTGGGGAAGACCACATTCTTAAAAGCTGTTTTTCTCAGACTAATGAGTACCTGAATTACCTCCAGACCCTGTTGAGATTCAGGTTCTGATTTAGCAAGTTTGAGTTAAGGCCCAAGAACCTATATTTCTAACAAGATGAGGCTGAAGATGCTGGTTTATGGGCTACACTTCGATTAGCAAGAATCAAGAAGGGACCAAAGAATTGGAGAAGGGAGGGTGTACATTTGAATAAGATTTTCTGAAGAGTCTAAGGACAGCCTCTGGGGTTGGATCAGGGAGAGGGGGAAGGATGGGCACACCCTCCTATGAGGCTAGGATTCTTGCTCTAGAATCATAAAATTCTAGCCCACGGGAATCTCAGAAGTATCCACAGGACCCCAGAAGGCAGTTTCTCAAACACTCTTTTGGCTTGCTCACTGAGCTTAAAGACAAAAGAAATAGTGTTTCTATAAGGACATGTGGAAATGGAGGTCAGGGCTCTGGTGGCCTAGCAATGCAGGACCAGTGACAGGCATAATCTTTTCAAGTTCAGTTACTGGGATCAATAATGTTTCCCCTCCCCATCCCAATTCAGAAATTAACATCAATCAAAATCCAGAACGACAAGATGCGGACTGGAAACCTTCCAGCCAATATGAAGAAGAATCGGGTTTTACAGATCATTCCATGTAAGAACCCTCCCCCACCCCAAAGCCTTAGTGCCTCATTCTCCGCACCCCACTTTGCTTTATTCCTTCCACTTCTCAGGTACTAGTTAATCAGCTTGGAGATAATTATTGCATTGCCTCTTGTTGCTCTCAGTTCTTTAGTGGCTTCTGGAAATAAAAGCATGAAGGCCAAAGGAATTCTCCCTCATGGGTTAGGAACGTTATTGCCCAGCTGGAATTTATCTGCCTAGGTCCTGGGTTTGGGAGGAAACATGGTAAGAGAGAGAGAAGACAAGTAATATTAGAGAGCCACAAACTGCTGTCTTTCCTACAGATGAGTTCAACAGAGTTATCATTCCAGTTAAGAGGGGTGAGGAGAACACCGACTACGTGAATGCATCCTTCATTGATGTAAGTGTTGTCTGTGTCCCCAGAGCCCCTAACACCCTAACCCTTCATGGAGATTCAGCTGGGCCTACAGCATCACTTCCTCCCATTCCCACAGTGCTTAAGAGATCTATCTTTGAGTCAGTCATCAATTTAGAACTGATACCTACTCATAGCACTAGATCTATCAGGACCCAGAGAGCTGAAAATCGGGTAAGCATGGGGTGCAAGCACCAGGGTAATAGTGCTGGAGGAAAAAGTTCACATCATAAACCACAGCCAAAGGCTGAAAATCTCTATTATTTCCCAGTCTTGCTTCTTTCATTCCCAACTCTAACCCCCTACCATCATCCTCATAGAAAAAGACCAGCTTATGAGACAGGGTTTGGTCCTTGGGCAAGGGGAGCTCTACCTGGGATAGGTTTGCCTTCAAGCAGCCCCTGTCCCTTCTTAGTGGCCTGTCTTTTCCACTAGCCCCTCCCTATTTAAACCACCTCACTCCTACCTTGACCTGGTCTGTACAGGGCTACCGGCAGAAGGACTCCTACATCGCCAGTCAGGGTCCTCTTCTCCACACAATCGAAGACTTCTGGCGAATGATCTGGGAATGGAAATCCTGCTCTATCGTGATGCTAACAGAACTGGAGGAGAGAGGTCAGGTGAGCTCAGAAAGATCCTGTGCTATGGGAAACAGAGACCCCATGAAGAGGAGGGGAGGATGTCTAAGAAGGCATGTTTGGACCTTTTCTTTGATTTAAGCTGGCTAGAGAGCCATTTCCAAGCAATATTGTTCAGCCAGTTGGTGTTTAAGCAATATGTGGCCTCTCTCGGAATTGGAAGAACAGTGCTGAGCCTCTCTTCAGTTCCCAAACAGTTCACACCCTTCTCCTTCCTTCCTGAATATAGCCTTCCCCAGCCTAGCTTTGTGCATACCTTCTCTTCCCACCTTCCCAGGACAGGGCAGAGCTCTCCATCCTCAGCAGGTCCCAAGGCACTTTTAGCCCTGGACCACATTGGTACAGCCACTGCTGGCCTCTGCAGTGGATTTCTCTAGATTCCTCAGACTATCAGTGATTTTTATTTTTCTGTTGTTCTGCTTCCTAAGGAAGGGGGTCTCTGCCTTTTAGCCTAGAGGAAAGTCACCCCAGTAGATCTCTAAACGGAAGTTACTCTTGTATTTTCCAAAGCCTGTGCCTTCTCTCCCAATACCTTGCCTTCCAGGAGCTTAACTCAGCCTTCTGAATCAGTGCTACTTCAGTAACAGCTCTTTCTGCCATCTCTCATCCCACAGCCATGGGAGGTACCTCTGGAGTACCGTTTTCCTCTCTTATTCCTTTTTTCTCTCAAATAGCTTGTTTTATTTAAGTCCAGCTTGCTTTCTCTCTGTGTTGCTCTACCCACATGGAGAGCTGAATTAAAAAATCCTGTATCTTTCACCTAGCTGACTAGGATAAATTCCTGCCATCATTCTAATACCTATAATCATCTTTTGCGGCTTATCTTGATCAATCCTTAAATCCTAACCCCAATAACTGTGTCACTTTGAAACTCACTATACAGCACTGACGTAACCACTCATTGGTTCTGACCACATGTAACCACCTTGGGTAGTTGTCCCCATTAGTTGGCCAGAGCCAGCCTCTCATTTGCTTTCAGTGTTGACCAACACCCTGTCCAGTTTTTTTTCCCCTGCTCAGTTTTAAGAGGGGCCTCTCTTGATAGTTCCCCAGCCCTCCATCCAGTCTGCCCCTTTTCTTCTCTGTGATGCCTCTCTGCCTAAACTAAGATCTAAAATATCTGAAAGCAATATGTACTATGGTGTGGGACCATAGTACAGTTGACCCTTGAACACTGGGTTTAGGAGGACCAACCTGCCACACAATTGAAAAACTATATGTATAACTTTTAACTCTCCAAAAACTTCAGTCATCTCTTGCTGCCACAAGGGATTGGTTCCAGAAACCCCTACAGATTCCCAACCACAGATCATGGTTGTTTGAATCTGCGGACGCAAAACTTGCTGATACAGAGGGTTAACTATATATTTTTTGGGGAAAAAATTCTCATATAAGTGGACCTATATAGTTCAAGCTTGTGTTATTTGAAGGTCAGCTTGATATTTTTTTCTTGTCATTGTGTGATTCTAGCTCATACACTGTTGCTCTCTAGCCCATTTGGATCTTAACAGTTCTAATGGTTTTAAAACCCCAGTCTTCAGTCTTAGGTGATAACTATGTAAAGGCAGGTTTGGGATGGAACTGTGGTAGCAAAATTCCTTCCACTGATCAATGTCCTAAAAAATATAATCCAAGGTGAGCCTTGAGTAGAATTTAACTGTTCTGATTGAAGAAGAGGCTCAGAGCCCTAACCTCCCAAGCATCCCAGGGCTCTTAGTGGACACAGAAGAAAAGCCCTGGTCTCTGGCATTTCCTTAATCCGCCAATTTAATAATTCTGTGTTTTAAAATGAGCTCAGTTTTACATATAAAGGGGATAATGAATGATCATACAGATGAAGAGCAAGAAAGATTATTAACTGGACTTTTAACAGTGATTTTATTTGGACTGAGAGACTATCAGGGATTTTTATTTTTCTACTTAATTTTCCCAAATTTTTTATTACGAACACACAGAGTATTTATGGCTGAGGGTTTTTAAATTACTAGTAACGAAGTATCTAAGATCTCCAAAATGATCTAAAGAAATGGAAAGTGTGACTGTATTTTGTTTTATTTGTATGTTTATACACTGGCTTGTTTTGCAAACATTGGAAAAATTCATTTATTAGCTACTGAGAGCGTACCGTAGGCAGGCAGTGTGCAAGGTGCTGGGAATACAAAGGTGGAGAGAGTCAGCCCCTACCCATAAGAAGCTATAAAAGTGACTGAGCCTGGTCCAAGCACAGACAGACAGTAAACCATCTTCTACTTACTAGCAGAGAGAGAAATGCAAGTGCTAGCAACTTTAAGGTGCTGTTGCAGATTAAAGACATAAAAAGGATGAAGAGATGCTGTGGACTGGGCTGTGGTGAAGTACCATGGCTAGTGGGGGAATGTAATTGAGTTCACTTTTTCTGGATTAGCAATCTGACCTATGTAAACAGCTATAAAATGTAGGACTACCCAAGAGAGGATAAAAAAAGGGATTTGAAGAAAGACATTCACTCTGCCACTCCCTCTATCTTGCTTTTGAGAGTCGGATGCAGCTGTGAGGTGATGGTCAGAGTTCTTTAGAGACCCTGTCAGTATTGCAAGTTAGACTATAAATAAATAACAAAAGATTAAGTTATTATCTCTGATAGTGGGATTAAGTTGTTAAATATAGATGTCCTGGTGAGGATCAGAAGTTAATTAGAGTCGTGTTAAGTAATGGAATGACCCACTGAATTTTCAGTACCTTGGAGATGAAGTGTGTTGGATAAGAGGTAGTTGTATTGAGAGGTGGGCAAGTAGCCCATGGGGCAGCCCTGCTTCTACCATACATGGTATTCTGAGCCCCTTATACTCTTCCATTTTTTCTAGGAGAAGTGTGCCCAGTACTGGCCCTCAGATGGACTAGTGTCCTATGGAGACATCACAGTGGAGCTGAAGAAGGAAGAGGAATGTGAGAGCTACACTGTGAGAGACCTCCTGGTCACCAATACCAGGGTAAGCGGGCAGGTAGGGCTTCTCTCACAGGGAAAACCAGGGTGCCCCTGCTTCTCTCATCCCCCTTTCTCCAAAGGAGAACAAGAGCCGACAGATCCGGCAATTCCACTTCCATGGCTGGCCTGAAGTGGGCATCCCCAGCGACGGAAAGGGCATGATCAACATCATTGCAGCCGTGCAGAAGCAGCAGCAGCAGTCAGGGAACCACCCCATCACGGTGCACTGCAGGTACCACTCGCCCCAGTCCTCAGAAAGGAGAGGGAGGGAGAAAGTAATGAGAAGCAGACATGGGGAGGCAATGTTGAGCAGATATCAGAAAGTGAGGGAAGGCGAACAAGAGCAGGAAGTTGATGAGCACATGGCAATCAAGTTTGATGACTGGGACAAGACCAGATGATAAGAGGATCTTAGTGTTTGAAGTTTGCACATTAAGTGCTGAGGAACCTGGCCTCCTTAAGAAACACAGGAAAGAGAAAAAAGCAAGTACTGAAGGCAGTTTGAAGAAAAATGAACAAGACTAAGAATATAGTTGTGAAAGAAGAGTCACGTGTGTCTCCCAGGTTTGAGACAGGGTTGCTGGCAATTGTTGTGTCACTGACAGAAGAAAGATGAAGGTAAGAGGTCTCATTGGTGAGGAGAAAGGTGAATTTTGTTTGTAGCATATTGTTTGAGATTGTATTTTAGAAAAAATACCATAAAAAAGCTTGTATTTCTTTTATAAATTGGAAAAAGTATCTCTTTTAAAAGGGAAGGAAAAGTATATTAAAACTTCCTGTGGTCTATGGCCATGCCACCCTCAACACGCCCAATCTCATCTGATCTCGGAAGCTAAGCAGAGTCAGACCTGGTTAGTACCTGAATGGGAGACCACCTAGGAATACTGGTTGCTGTAGGCGATGGAGGGATGGAGGATAGATGGATGGATGGATGGATGGATGGATGGATGGATGGATGGATAGATAGATAGATATCTTCCTATGAATTGGTTTTGAAAACGGAAAAATGAGCAAAGAAACTCACAGTAATGTATCCAATAAATGTTCTTCAAGTGACTTAAATGAAATGATTATAAGGATTGAAGTACTGCTTATAATAGTAAAAAGTTGTAAATAATATAAACATATATTAACAGGGAACTGATTCAGTAGCCCTGATATATCTTATACTACAGCACTGCAAAAAATTAATGAGTCTTTTATAGACTGGTGTGGAATAATCCCCTAGAGCAGTGGTTCCCAATGCCTGGGCCTCACACAGGTACTAGTCTGTAGCCTGTTACTAACTGGGCTGCACAGCAGGAGGTGAGTGGTGGGGGAGTGAGTGAAGCTTCATCTGTGTTTGCAACTGCTCTCCAGCCCTAGCATCACCACCTCAGCTCCACCTCAGATCATCATCAGGCATTAGATTCTCATAGGAGTACAGGTCCCTGGTGTCAAAAAGGTTGGGGACTGCTTATCTAAAGATGTTTGGTGAGAAAAGCCATAGGAGACAGGAAAGAATATGTATATATTTATGTTCATATGTGCACAAAATATTTCTCGAAGGACACATGAAGACTGATGATATTGCCTGTTTCCCAGGTGGAAACTTGAAGGGCAGAGAAATGGAGATATGTCGTTGTTTTTGGACCTTTTTGAAATTTGCACTATGCTAATTATCTAAACATAAATAATTTTAAGGAGTCAAGAAAAAGAAAAGGTGGCAAAGTACATCAACTAATACTAATAGAGAGTAAACATGGAAAGATGGTAGACCTTACTAGTAACATGAGAAGTGAGAATGACAGCAATGAAACATGGCTCCTGTCCTTCAGATTGGCAAAATTAAAAGGATTCCTTTGGCCTACCCAAATAAACACTTACTGCCTACACTTTTTTATCTCCCATGCTCCTCCTTCCCTTGGTCACCCTCTTTTGGGACACTGCAAATTCTCTAGCTACCCTGCACCTGCACCATACAGTTGAATATGGCTGAAGAAAAGCACTGTTTCAGGCTTCATTTTTCATTTCTGACCTCTACCTTGTGATTGGCTCTTGGTGCTGTCCTGCAGTCCTTCTGCATCTCCTCCTCTCTAGACCAGGGCTAGTCTAACTAAAGTCGAACACCCAGTCTGGCCTGCCATCTGTTTTGTGTGAGCCTTATAAGCTTAGAATTGTTTTACATTTGTGAATGGTTTTTTAAAAATCAAAATGAGAATATTTTATGACATGAAAATTACAGAAAATTCAAGTTTTATTGGAACTCATGTTTATCTGCTCATGTGTTTATTTATTGGCTGTGGCTGTTCTCGTGCTCCAGACCATAGTGGCTCTCTACTCACCTCACACTTCTGCTTGGCATATAACAAGTCACAATTGTGCAGTTATAACTATTTTGTCTCTTCCTAGCAAAACCTAAAATATATCTTATCTGGCCCTTGTTGCATGTGTCCTAAAATCTAAGACCTAAGTGATTATTTCATACCTCCTCTCAAACCTCTATCACCTCTTTCATCCTCATATTTAAGAGAATACCATATTTTCTATTTTACTAAGAAAAGAAAAGCAGAGAGGACTTCCACGTGGTCCCTCTACCACAGCTCCTCATCTGTGTGTACTGTGGACCCTGCAGCCCTCCTGTTTAGTCAGTGAGTTGTCTGACCTCTGTCAGCTACATTAATCATCTATTGTTGTGTAATAATATTATCACAAACTTAGCATCTGAAAACAACACACATTTATCTCACATTCTGTGTGCTTAGAAGTCTGTGAACACATCTCAACTGAGTCCTGTGCTTCAGGGTTTACAAGATTGCAGTCAGGGTGTTGGCCAGGGGGGCTGTGGTCCCCTGAGGCTAAAATGAGGAAGGATCTACCACCAAGCTCACTTGGTTGTTGGTAGCATTAAATTCTCTAGGCTGCTGGACCAAGGACCTCTTGTTTGAAGTTCCTTGTCACGTGGACTTGCCCAATGTAGTTACTTGCTTCTTCTAAGCCAGCAAAGGAAAGAGCATCTCTCTTCAAGGCAGGCATTATAATCTCATGTAATGTCATCACATTTGTGAAATTCTATGCATGCCCTTGCTGTTTCTGTTTAGAAGCACATCACAGATCCCACCCAAACTTAGGAGAGGGGGAATCATACAAGGGCATGAACACCAGGAGGCAGGGATCTTGGGGACTATGCTAGAACCTGTCAGCACCTCTGTCCTCCACTTTGATAACAATTCTGTCCCCTTTTATCTTCTCAAGGGCCTGACTTCAGTATTCTATATGATCAAGTTTTCCTCTGAATAACTACCTGGATAACTCATCTTTATACAAATACTGTAACTTCTCCCTTGTTAATATTTTAAAAAGCAAACCTGCCTCCAGTTTTCCTCCATCTACTCCTCTATTTGTTTTCCTTAATAGTAAAGATTTTCAAAAGATTTGTTCATATTAACTTTGCAGTTCCTCTCCTCCCATTCTCTCTTGAGCCTGTTCTTGTTAAACACACACTCATCACACTCCATTGCAGCTACCCCTATGAGGGTTTTAGACAATTGATCACTCATTTCTCTATGGAATGCCTGCAGCATAGCTTCTCCCCTGGTTTTTGTGCTCGTTGGCTATTCCTTCACTGTCTACTTTGCTGGTTCTTCCCTATCTGTGGTCCAAGGCCCAGTCATTGCACCTCTTCTCTGTCAATTGACAGTCACTCTGCCTGTGAGCCCATTTGGACTCCTGGCTTTAATATTAACTCCAAAATCTTAATTACCAGTTCAACCTCTCCACATTTTATATTCAGTTACCTACTCAGCATTTCCACATGGGTATTTCAGTTTAAAGGGTTTAAATCAGAACTAACTCCTGATCTTTCTTTCCAAGTCTACTGTTACCACAACCTTCACCATCAGTAAGTAGCATTTTAGTCACGACTTAGGTGAGAAGCCTTTGAGTCTTTTTGTCCTTTTTTCTTACATACGCACATCTAATGCTGTGCCTTGCTCTACATGCAAAACAGTTTCAGAGTCAAGTGTTTCTCACTCCCTCCACCATGACCCCTTTGTCCAGTCCGCCATCTCCTCTCCCCAGTAATTTTACTAGCCTCACTGCTTTCACTGCTTCCATTCTTCTTCCTGTTCTCAACACAGCAGCCGGTGTGTTGGGATATTCTTTTAAAACTTCAGCCAGACCATACCACTCCTTAACTTAGAATCTAATGATAGTTTATAAGGCCCAGTGTGATCTAATGGCTACTTGATGATTTTGAACTGGGTGGATAAGGTCATAGTCAGAATCTAGATTCCTGGGATTTAGGAAGAAAATGAGAGGTAAGGAAAAGAATCAGCACGCGCAGACACACAATATAGAGGGTTTGTCAGGAGAAGGAAAGGGAGGGCTAGAACTTGATAACATAAGTGAGCAGCAGGTCAGGGCAACCCAGGCATGTTTGTAGGTAGACAGAAAGCCTCAGTGCTTGGGGGATGGGTGGGAGTGGGCTTTCAAGATTTTTCACCACTGTCCCATGGGCAAGTCCCCCAATAAGCAAAGTGGGCTGTGCAAGAAGGGTGGCAGGGATGCACCTGCCTTCGCAGAGCTGTAAGTGGGGCTTATGTGGAGAGGAGCAGGTCTTCCAGGAGCTCCAACCTCAGGTTCTATCTGTTCATTTCACTGTCCCTCACCTTGTAAGCATAGAGGGGGCTATAGCAGGTGTGTTAAGTGTGTCTGCTCTATTACAGCGCTGGGGCAGGACGGACGGGGACCTTCTGTGCTCTAAGCACAGTCCTGGAACGGGTGAAAGCAGAGGGGATTCTGGATGTCTTCCAGACCGTCAAGAGCCTACGGCTGCAGAGGCCACACATGGTCCAGACACTGGTATGCTGCCCGCATATTTGTCCATGCCACCACACCTTCTATAGCCCTTCTTAGTCAGGGCTTGCTCAGGGGAGGCTCTTCCAAGGGACCCATGGTTGTCAGAGCCTGTATAACTACAGACCCATCCCTCCCCAGTGTGCCCCAGACAGAACAAGCCTTGAGAGTCAGTGAAAGCAGCCCTATCGCCAGTAAGAGGTGTAAGAGACCTCTGTGAAGGTTAGAAGGGGGGTACAGTGTACCCCACGGGCTTGTCTGCATTTCTCCATGAGTCCTGGAGTGGGGAATAGTCAGGAGTGCCTCCTCTCTTCTGCTTAGGCTCCCACTTAAGAGTTCTGACTCCTGACAGTCTGACCAGTATCCACTGAGTATAAGGACAGACATCCAAAAGGGTTCTTGAAACCCATGGAGTTCTGAAGGAGAAAGAAAGTAAATTTTAAAAGGTTTGGGAGTTGATGAGGCGCCTGAAAGCCACAGTGAGATGTGGGCCACACAGAGCCATCTCCCCAGATGCTCTACCAAGCCGGCACCTCTGCAGGCCTAACATCATCCATCATCTTCCTTTCTGGTCACCTCCATCTGTAGAATATTAGTGGCACTCACTCCAAAAGAGTAATGCTGTCAGAACTCTGGCAGTTAGATCAAGGCTCAGGTGGAAGTCTGAAACGTTCATTTTCTCTCACTTTCCATTTTTTAAAAAATGTGTCTGTTAGGAACTGCATATATTCTCTTCACTAACCCTGGCTTTTTCTCCACCTTAATTCTCCAGGAACAGTATGAGTTCTGCTACAAGGTGGTGCAGGAATATATTGACGCGTTCTCAGATTATGCCAACTTCAAGTAAGAGGTGATAAGAACGTGAACAGGAGAATTGCCTTTAATATTTTGTAATATTCTGTTTTGTTAATATACCCAAAATTGTGTATATATCTTATAACTGTTTTAGAAATTGGTACATAGGCTTCTATTACCTATTAGGTGGAGATTTTATATGTAAATGTGTTAGTACTGATAGTCCTTTTTCCAATGTTTTATTGGGGAATTAAATAGTGTGATGTTTGGATTGATATTGTGAAATCATCTGCCTGAAAATTAGGCTTTATTGTTCTTTGGTTTATACATCTTTTCCCAAAGAAGAAACACAAAACCCTTTCCAGGCAGCTCGGCATCAACTAAGAAAAAAGCACAAAGTTCTCAGAGGTCTTGAGGAAATTGGTTGTCCCAGTACCCCATTCAGAATGCTGTTCCCTTCCTGCTCTGTAAATAATCCCTCCCCATTCACACCTCCCACAGCCCACATCTACTGTGGGAGTAAAGGACCAGAGGTATCTCTGGCACCACACTAGAGAGTATCAGGTAATAAAAGCTTTGCCCCCCTGAGGAAACGTCTCCCCCTTTGTCTGGGGTGGGGAAGCCATACCAGGGCTGGGGCTCTTCTAGGCCACACCTGGCCCTGCTGTTACTATTTTGTCTCAACTGGCCACAGAAAGGCCATAGTCCTCCAGTCTCCCTTCCAATAAGTGCAGCCGCTCCTGCTCTTAGCTAGTCTTCAGGACTCATCTTTCCCTACTAGCACATCTTTGGTGCAGTGGTCCCAGCCATCCTGGCATCCTGGGAAGATGGCTGGAGTCCTCTCACTCTCTCCCTGAGTGTACGGGTACGGAAGAGCGAGGAGGTGGCCCACCTTAGGGGCTAAGGCCAGCCTGACCTCTCTGGTGCTTTGCTACAGAGCTATCTGGATTGTGTCAATGTCCACAATAAGTCTTTATACCCACACTAATTGTGTTAAATAGCTTCAGTTTTCTTTCATGCCTGTCCTCATTTCCAGGACTTTTATGTGGAAGTGCCTCAAATCCTGAATGATGGGAATCTTAAATCCCAACCTGATTCCTTGCCTGACATATTAGACAAAAGTGTCTAGCTTTTGTGTATTAAATAAGGTAGATGTTCATTTATTTCTCATGTAATGATTTGCCCAGACCAGAGATCCAGTATCATCTCATCATGTGGTTCCAGTGTCCCTTAAGATATTATTCTTGTCTCACAGTTAGAGCTGGACCACTGTCTTTTTCCATAGAGGAGCGAAAAGCATAGAGAATAAGTGACTTCATTTTTAAGGACATGAAACAAGTTGCACTTTTCATTTTCGCTCATATCCCATTGGCTAAAACCTAGTCATAAGACTATGCCTGGCTACAAGGAGTACTGGAAAGTGTAGTCTTTATTTGAGGGCACAGGTTGAGGGGTGGGTCTTTCCACTGCCTCCTATCATAAACAGCTCCTCATGGAATAGTAGAGTAAACAGATTGTTGTGTCTGCCAATAGGGCTGAAAGAGCCTTAGGGCCTTTCTCGGAGAGCAGGGGCAGACCCTAGGCTTCTTGGGTTGTCAGGAGTGAGAGGTGGCACCCTAGCCTGGTCCATGGAGGCATGCTCAGAGGTCAGTGCTGCTGTGCTTCTTGAGACTTGAACTGGACCTGAGGGATACTGGAAATTTAGATGAGTGAAAGGAGGAAAGGTCACAAGGAGTTGCATTGCAGAGGGCCTCAGAGTCCAAGCAATCAAAGATGCTATGGTGGCTCCAAGATGGGAGGGAAATTCTGTACTACATATTCAAACTATATACAGGAGGTGGGGACGCCATGAAAAACCACTCTGGAAGCTTCTTTAGAGGTGAGTGTGAGATGGTAGAGGTACTGAGTACTTATGTAAGAATTGAGGAACTCTAAGGGGCAGTAAAGTCAAAACTCAGAAGTTTTAAAAGAAACATGGATAGAGTAAGCAGATATCACCTGGTCGATAAACAGACATCTGTAAACAAGCTCTCATGCTTGCAACAGATATTAACCCAATATAAACTGGTTCAGACTAAAAGGTAAGTGTATTGGGACTCACACAGCATGTTTATGTGGAAAAGGCAGGGGTGACTGCTTCATCCAGTGCTCACCCCTCAGCCAGCTGGCAAGGATTCCTCAGAAGGGCAAGAGTGGTCCCCAGTGCCCACCTCACATCCAGAGCTCTGGGGCCTGCCCCACTGTCAGAGACCTCACTCAAGGAGGTCAGCTTCCTCCTGGGTTTTCTGTTTCCTTTATCACCTCTGCCACCAAATGATCAAGTCTTTCAAAGGAAATAAAAAGCACTTCTTGTCTACGGCCATGCCACCCTAAACATGCCCAATCTTGTCTGATCTCAGAAATTAAGCAGGGTTGGGCCTGGTTAGTACTTGGATGGGAGACCACCTAGGAAGACGGGTGCTGTAGGTGTTAAATTAAAAAAAAAAAAAAAACCTTCCCCCAGGCCTAAATTCTTCTCCCTTTATGATAAACTTCTTGAAGAAGTCTACACTCTCATTCTTCTCTCTTCCCCACTTCATTCCTACATTCCTTTCCTACTCTTCTTCAAGGTGGCCTGGTTGCTGAGCCCCAGCTAGTGAACCTATCTATTCACTAGCTCCCCTTCAGTGTTAATGACTCCCTTCTGACTCTCATCCTCATTTTGTAACTGCTCCTCCATGGTCTCCTTCCTCAGAGGTCAGGCATTTCTCCAGTTTGTATGTTGTGGACCCTCAGACTTCTCAAAGTACGAGCTCCCTCCTGAGCTCCAGATCTGCATATCCTGCTTCCTGTTGAGTGACTTCACTAGGGGTGACCCACAGGCACCTGTGCCATGCTCCCAGTGCCCAGGGGTCCACCATCCTTTCCTGCAGCCCTCCATAGTTCTCTGCACCCCTTTAACTCCCATTCCTACCGTGCTCCAGCCCATGGATTCACAGGCAGTTCCTATGTTGACTCTTCTCCATCTTGTTCCAGTGCCAGAGCACCCACTGCAACCCTGTTTCCACGACTCTAGCTAATTCACCTTTTTCCTTCACCCCTGACCACCTACTTGGGTTTGGTCCCTCAGTGCTCCAACACCACCTGAGCACTCCACTCTAAACCTCTGCTTTGCAGACTGGAATGTTGTTCTCTCCTCTGGGCCAAGCATTAGTTGGAGCTTAATGAAGAGCAAATGACTTTGTGTTTCCTGCTGGGAGGGACTGGAGGATGAATTCCGGAGTTTATAGTCTGGAAGGGGACAATAAACATTTCTAGAAAGTTAGGTATGTTGCCAGAAAGAAAGGGCCCAGAGCCACTCCTCAGGAGCTTAGTTCTGGTTTGGATTTTTTAGGAAAAAAACTCAAATTACAGGAAAAATAAAGGTACCCCCATTACTTTTTTTAAATAAGCACCAAGGACTTTGAATAAAACATTCTGTAAACCAAATCAGAATTAAGCTAGTTTATTGAACTCAAAGAATCATTTTCAGTAAACCACAAAGCAAATATTTTTCTAAAAATTACTTGGTTAACCAATACATCTAGAAATAAAGTCTGTATTTCCCAAAACAATTTAAGTGAACACACATTTATTTTAGGTCCCTGCTAAATAAGTCAATTTGGAAATTCACCTGTGTCCTGCCTGGGCAACTGAATTCCAGGTGCCCATGACCTACTGTGGTACCCATTTTTCTATCCCCTCCCCCAACTTTGCCATAGGGTATAATGCTCCTGCTCACCCAGTGACTGGCTACCATGATGCCAAGTCCTACCCTGGCCTTTGCATTTGCTATTCAGCCTAAATGCGAAGGTTGGCTATTAACCCCATAAACAGGCCTCTGCCCTCCACAGGCTGTTGGCTGGTTTAGAAAGCTGAGCTGATAGAGACAGGGTGGAGCATGTTTTGAGTGCTGTGCCCAAATCCATGAGTAGTCCTGGGTTGAGCACAGGATGGGGAGGAGTTGGAACCTTTAAAGGCAAAATTATTCCTACCCACTGCTGATGGCCCTACAAGATGCTGTACTGCCTTCTTACCTGGCCCTTTTTATAGGCCTGTTTAGAGGGGAGAGAGGTCACCTGTGGGTAGGTGTTCCTCACTCAAACCTACCTGTACCTTCAGTGGTCCAGCCCTTGTGCCCAGGTGTGTGGATGAGAACTGGTCCACTAAAGCTATTTAACAGGGGGAAAACAAAGCCCTTAGGGTGGTTATATCCTCCCCCAGACCTCACCATGCTGCTGGGCTCCCCACTCTTAGGTTGCCATTTTTCCCCTGAGGAGCATCCTGAGCTGGGTGGGACTTGGGTTGTCCTCAGGCATTGCCCCTCACTGGGCTACAGTTTCCTTTTGGGGTCAGGAAAGACAGGGCTTTCAAGGCGTAAGGGCAGGGGCTTAAGGATGCAGACTGGGAGGTTGGAAGATGAATGTTCAGGGCACAGACCAGACTGGAGCAGGGTTTTATGACTTCAGATCCCTAGGAAGAGGTGGGGATGGAGCATTTGTCTGCTGATTCCAGGACCAGTGGCTGAAAATACACTAGAAACATAACAGTGGGAAGAGAAAGAGGTTAGGTGATGAGCTCCTCCTCCCCTTTTTGAGATGTCACTGGAGTCTGGGCTGGGAGCAGGGTGTGGAGGCACCTCATCCACAGCTCTCCCATGGTGACTAAGGCTGCTTTCTCCAAGGCTTGGGGCTCCTGGATGGAGTTCCATCCCAGGGGCATGGTACTCTGCTACTCTTCCCCTTCCCAAGTCCCTCTACTCAATTCACATCCCCAATGCCACAGAAAAGATGGCAAGCCACAGAAGAAAGGGGCAGAATGCCTGCCATTCTGGTCTCCCAGCACCCACTGTCCCATACTGCTGCCTATCCCATAGAGAACTGTTTCCCCTGACCATCATGAAGTCTGTTTCCTTCAACTTTCTCCCACTTCTGGATTCCCAAATAAAGGAGGGTAGGACTAACCAACTGGGGCAGACCCCAGGTCTCAGAGAAGGCTAGTCGCCAGGAGCTCCCAGGGCTGGGACCCCTGTAGTCCTGGGATGAGGAGCAGTGGCAGAAGAGGGATTAGGAGACACTAAAAGCTGCCATGAAGTACCAGTTGTCCAAGGGGACACAAAGAAGTGGGAGAAGAAGGTGTTGGTATGGATGGAAGTGTCAGGTTCTGAATGCTGTCCACTATCCATGGGAGCAGCCCTGCCGTGGCCAGCTTCAGGCCAAGTCTGCTGCTACTGGCCACCTCCCCTGCCTGCATCCTTGAAGCCTCAGCACTGGTCCCACAGCTGGTACCCTGGAGAATAGCAAGCCACCAGCTCACCCCAGCATGCCCTAAGGGTCCTGGGTGTGTGCTGCGTCTCCCCATCCTGAATGGGAAGATGCTGGCTGGGGCTCCTTTATCTACCTTGAGCCTTGGGTTGGGTTTAGTGAGGGTAGGCTACCTTCTAGAGCAGAATTCTGAGCACTGCAGCCCAGATTGCCCTGGGTGGGCAGGACCACAGGCCAGTGGACTTTCCACAGGAAGCAGAAGATACTTGTAAGGAGGTTGAGAGGTCCCCAACATTGACTACCAGGGGCCATCGTGACTAAGGCCTGGGGACTATGTGGGTGAAAGAGGGGGTAATGAGATATCCCTGAGACACCCCTGCCACCGCACCCTCAGCTCTTGATACCCCCACACACCGCTGCACACAGCAGGGTGCCATCTTCTATCCTGTTTCCCAGAATTCTAGACAAGATACCTATGTTAAAAAATTAGAAGTCGCTAGTGGAGTAGGAAACAATTGTACTAAAAACCTCCATAACTAAGACAGGGACTGCAGGGGGTCCCCCAGCCTTCTTTCTTGCCAAGGAAAGCCAGTGTGTTCCCCTGCCAGTGGAAAGAGGTGAGGGGTAAAGCCTGACAGGTAGCAGGGCCCTGAGGTGGTTGGTCACCGACATAGCACTAGGAATGGCTCAGCGATTGCACAGCTCCCAAGGCCATAGCAAAAGACAGGGGTGTGGAGATGGATTATTACTGCTTTGCACATTGTATTTTGAAGTGGACCAGGAGAGCTCGGTGACCAATGAAGAAAGTGGTAGATTCTTATGAGGCAAAACCTTATCGCCTGATTTTCGGTGTGAGCTCAGGTTTTACGTAGCAGGTTGGTTTGGGGTGGGCAACGCGGTATGCCCAGGGACCTGGGGAGACCCCACCCTGGGTCCTATAGGAGCCTGGGACTGGAGGGCGGCCGCATCCTGCTCGTTGATGCCAGGTCAGGAGGGGAAGGGACGGACCAGACTGCAGCTGGAATGACTGTTCCCTCCCCCCACCCCCCGCAACCTGGACCCCAAGCGTCGCGCCCCGCCGCACCATAAAAATAGGAGGTCGCCTTGAGTTCTCGATTGCGCCCCTTCCTCTCCCTTCCACAAGCTATTTGAACGCTTCCCCGCGTGAGGTCTGGAAGGACGCGGGCCTGGCCCGCAGGCAGAAGAGACCTGGGGTGGGACCAGGCCCCGCAGGGAGGACGCAGCGAGAGCCACACAGCCGCGGGCAGCCCGCGGACTCCACGTCCCATGGTGCCCCGCGCCCGCTTCCGGCCCCCGTGAGGCCCCGCGGCGCGCCGGGCGCGGGGCGGCTCGCGCCATGCTGTGTGCGCTGAGCCGGGGCTTGGGGCGCCGACCCCCGTGCGGCCGCCCGGCCCCGCCGCTGCCGCCGCCGCCCGCGCGCGGCCGCAAGACCCGCCATGACCCCCCGGCCAAGTCCAAGGCGGGCCACGTGGCGACCCCGCCCGCGGTGGATCCGGCGGAGTTCTTCGTGCTGGCGGAGCGTTACCGGCACTACCGCCAGACCGTGCGCGCCCTGAGGTGCGTGCGGCGGGGAGGGCGCCGGCGCCCAGTGGGGGCGGGGGCGGGCGGGCCGAGGGGGTCCAGACCGTGCGTCTCCGCCCAGGATGGAGTTCGTGTCCGAGGTGCGAAGGAAAGTGCACGAGGCCCGGTCCGGGGTCGAGGCCGAGCGCAAGGCGCGGCGGGACGTCGCTGAGCACCGCGAGCTGATGGCCTGGAACCGGGCGGAGAACCAGCGGCTGCAGGAGCTTCGGTGAGCCGGGCGGGGCCGCACCCCCGGCCGGACCCCCCGGCCGGGCCTCGGGCCGCCGAGCCTGCTCTGTCTCAGCCTCTTGCTTCTCCCAGTATAGAGAGGCTGCGGCAGCAGGCGCGCGAGCAGGAGCAGCGGCGGGCTGAGGAGAAGGCCCGGCAGGCCCGAGAGACACAGGCCTGGGTGCAACTCAAGGAGCTAGAAGTGCAGCAGCTGCAGGTGGGCCCCATCGCCGGGGGGTGTGGCTGGAGGCCGAGAGCTCGGCGTGGGCGGTGCCGGAGGCCTTGAGTCCTGGGCGCAGGAAGTGGGGCGCTGGCTAACAGGCGCAAAGACCGGAGGTTAGAGTTGGCATGGAAAGCGTTCAAGTAGCTAGTGGGTGGATGGTAAGCTAGTGTCTGAAGGAGGGACCTATCCCACACACACACACCCATCCTCAAGGAGTTTGTGGTTTTCCTTATGGGGCGATGAAGTCATTGATGAGCTAAATATTTGGTCCAGAATGGCAGCTGTGAGACTTAAAAGCAGGAGTGATCCAGCAAGAATGGTTGAGGCTTTAATTAAAGTAATGGAGAGAGGGGAGTTTAAAACAGATGAAGAAGGGCCCAGGCAACATCAAGGGACTGATTTCATCCAGTGGGACACCAGATTGTCACAGCTCTTGTGCTTGGGGTCTGGCTGAGGTGTCCATTAGATGGTTAAGAAAGAGGAATGTGACAAGGCTACCTAATTTTACTCCCCTGGAAGGTCAGTGGAGTACTCAGAGGACATGGACTCCAAGCATCCTTCCCCAGGGAGAGCTAGAACCTCTCCTTCAGTGGGCTAAAGGCCAAGAGGCTGTGTGGGCAGGCTGGCGTGTGCTGGGGCCTCCATTAAGATGGCTTTCTCTCTCCCAATAGGAGGAGGCAAAAAACTTCATCACTCGAGAGAACCTGGAGGCACGGGTGGAAGAAGCATTGGACTCCCCAAAGAGCTACAACTGGGCCATCACCAGAGAGGGGCTGGTGGTCAAGCCACAGCACAAGGGTTCCTAAGGGCTCAGTAAGGACAGTACCTAACCAGGGAACATGTGTGTATGGGTGTGGGAATGTTGAGTCTGACCTGGAATAAAGCAGTTGGTGTTTTATTAGAAGAAAGCTTAACCTGTTTCAGTATTGCTCTCACATTCTGGTCTCTGCACCCACCACCCCACACACAGTGCCCTATTCTGCCCCTGTGAACAGCTCTCGGCACAGCACCAGACCTGAAAGGTTTCCCTCTCACTGAGGAGCAGACTGGGCCATAGTTGCCTGGTCATCCGAATATCATCAAGGCTAGTGGTTGGCAAATCACAGTCCACGGTTCAAATCTGGCCTTCTACCTGTTTTTATAAGTAGAGATTTATTGGAAAACAGCCTCCCCATGCATTGACTGCTTTTAAGTCTCATGGCAAAGATGAGTAGTTGCAACAGGGACCCTATGACTTGCAAAGTCTAAAATATTTGTTATATGGCTTTTTACAGAAGTTTTTTGACCCCTGATCTAGGGTTTTAGGGTTCCAGCCAGGAGCAGCTATCACCTGGTACCTGAGATACAAGCTAACCATTGGCCAAAGACCTGTTTCTGTTTTATCAGGGGCTTCGCGGGCCAAGATCTGGTGTCCCCAAGACACAGAGGGCAAGGTAGAGGCCCATTTCTTCTAATAGCCCTTTCCACCTATGGTCTCAATGACCTGTGTCTGCCCTGGCACTCCCAGCCTCCTTGGACCACCCACCAGATGGGTGCTGGCAGGGGGTGACCAGCTAATCCTTTGCGAGGTCAGTATGGCTTATCAAGCACTTGGATCAAGCCCTGTGGGTACCAGAAATACTTGTGATAAAAGTTCACAAATTTGAATAAATGAACATAGTTCCATGGTCCTTATTCTGATACAGGCCCTTAAGCAACGTAAAGAGACATTTCTCTGAAGCAGAGCTGCTGCCCTTTTGCCACCATTCACTTGAACTTGTCCAGATACCGTAAGAGGAAAAAGCTGCTTTCCTGAACACATGTTGTAGAAAGCCTGGGAACCCCCAAAAGGTGATAACCTTTTAGGGAATATGGCAATCCCTCACATGGAGATGAAGAAGCAGGTAACATAGGTATAAGCGGAGGTCCCAGTGGTTGTCATGCCTTGAACCCAGCCCCCGTGAGGGCACTGCAACCCGGAGAGCAATGGCCCTCAAGCTGGTAATAATTCTTTTCCCTGGCACTGAACTCTGGGTACAGCACATTGGAGTCCTTGCTTTCAGATGCTCAATATAACTTCTGGGGTGAGAGCTGACAGGCACACATTGTACATTGTAGACCATGGATTGGCAACTATGCCCACAGCCTTGCAGCTTTGCTATGAGGAGTGGAAGACCCTCTGTTCCCCTGCAGTAGAAGCCCTTGGTGAGCTTTCATGTGAGAGACAACCTGTTTTAGGAAGTCCAGTTTTATTCTTTCTAAGTCCCTCCCCTGCTGCACCAGGACCCAGACATAAGGCATCAGTCATCAGGCAGTAGAGAGAGTGTGATACATTTTAAAAATTCTCTCTGTGCTGCTTGTCTATGATTTCTGTCCTTTAGTGTCTTGCATGAAGCTGTAACTTCTTAGCATTCACTGCTGATGCCAGTATGTCATGGAGAGCCACCTGTAAACCAAGCTTCAAGGATTTTATCCACCTACAACCATCCTGCTGGTAGAAGCACAAATAGGTCGCTTACTTCCAGGTGTACTCAAGTCCATCTGTACCTGCCTCTAATGGATGTATATGTGAGATGCACAGGCAGACTATTACATGCCACCCAGCCCAGGTGGCAGAGTTAAGTGATGTCCCATGGGTGAATGCCTAATCTCCAATAGAACCCTGATAGTTAACCTGATGGGCATGGTCTTGCTCACACCAGGTCTCCTGATTCTTGCCTCAAGTTCCAAATATGGTTTGGATCTGATACAATGTGAGCCTGAACCACAAAAGGGGGATCTTATTTTGCTCAGGTTCCCCCTTGAGGGTAGCAGATTTGAAGGCTACCTAGTAAGTTTAGAGCATGATACCCAAAGTAAATGCTTTCACCAAGATTTGAAAGAGGTCTGCCTACCATCCTCTGCACAATGGGGTAGAGTGGTCCCCAACGTTTTGGGCACCAGGGACTGGTGCTCCCATGAGAGTTTAATGCCTGATGATCCAAAGTAGAGCTGAGGTGATACTAGCGCTGGGGAGTGGCTGCAACTACAGATGAAGCTTTGCTTGCTGGCCTGCTATTCACCTACTTTGTGGTCCAGTTCCTACCAGGCCACAGACTGGTACTAGTCTACAGCCTGGGGTTTGGGGACCCCTGAATAGAGGGTAGATTGGCAGATAAGTGTAATTGTGTTCTCACTGCCGGGCAAGGTATGCTAACCTCACCCGCCCTCAGGAACTTAGCTGGGTGAGCAATTTTTTTTTCCAGGATTTGTCTCTCAATTAAACAGACATTTTACCAAGATACCCAGGTTCTTGCCCCTTCCAATTCTCCAGGATAAGCAGCATGTCAGTGAGGTGAACATGGCGATGTCCTGGGGGTGGGTGATCAAGGTCCTGAGGATGTGGTGTACAAAACTAGAATTGTTCACCTCTTGGGCTGGGTGGTAACAGTATACTGCTGCCAGGTGGAGGCAAATTGCCTCTAGTGGTCGAAGTGGACAGGAAAAGAGTATTTGCCACATGAATGGGTGTTGGGTGCCTCCTTAATCTGTTCCATCATGGATACCACATTAGATCTGAGTAAGTCTAAAGTCATTCCTCACGTTTTCCCAGTATACTCCAAAATTTCTACATGTCACAGGTATTTAGTATTTTCTGAAATCTTTGTAAAAGTTCCCCTGAATTTACCCTATAGTTATTTTCCTGACACAAGTACAGAGATTAAATATACACATAGGAAACAAGCCCAGATGACTGCTGAAATAGAGACATATCTGGTAGGAAGGGAAGCTTGGAGCCCTTTCCAACTAGGAAGTCAAAAGCAATGTTTGCAATCCAAAAATTCAAAGGCAGGCCTAGTGATGATGCACCCATTTCTCCCATTGGGTGCATTAATATTTCCTCAGTGCAGGTAACTGCATAAACCATTATTTGTGAATATTAATGAAATTCTTATAATTTTAAATTTTATTTTTTTTCCTTCTTTAATCCCACCCCCCCTTTGCACACACATACTTCCACCCCTGACCTACGGATGTTGCCCTCTCTCTGAAGGCAGGGAGTCTCCTCCCACATGCTTGCGATGCACACCTGGGGCCTGGTGCGCACCTGGCGCCTAGTCCATGCCTCCAGCTGGAGTGCAAATCCAGGACCTTCTGCGTGTAAAGCAGACATGCTAACCATTGCACTATGGAGCCACCCCCTTAATGAAATTATTTTAAACTGAACTTCTGTGTCAATAAACAACACTGGGTAAAATTCATAGTTAAGTTTACATGGCCTTGAGGTCAAGAACCTATAAGGAAGAATCCCACTGGACTTCCACAAAGGCAGTAAAACGACATGAAGATCAGAGCTACATAAGCCCACCCTCATCAGTACTCCACAATGACTCCCTGAATCACAGACATCTAATAATCTTGCCCAAATTTTTGGGCATTTCCTCTCGCCCAAGGTAAAAACACAGGTAAGTGGTGCTATATTTCACACTTTTTTTTTTTTTAATTTTAGCTACTGAGGGAGAGAGGTGGGATTTGGTGACTGGGAAATTAATAACTAAGGTATAAATGTCAGTCATGGCACCTTTGCCTGTCACTGCCAGAACCCACGGTGTGTGTACTGGCTGATCTGCTGTTGCTGCTATTGGACCTGTAGGGCCCCTGCAGGAACTGAGGAGCCACACTCATCCACCACTACTCTGATGCAGCTGCCAGAGGTGCCCCAGAAGCTAGGAAAACCGTGGATGTGTCCCTCCTCTGACCTTAACAACAAATCTTTTGCCGGTGACTCCTAGGTTATTGTCATAATGGAAGTGGCAAGGAATTCCAGGAAATATGGTGTGCAAGCCTCCAGTTTCATGTGGAACTGAGAGCATTGAATGAATAACCAGTATAAAAACAATTTTTTAAAAGCACTGTTTCTTACAACTTATAGTATTTAAAGTGGGATAGGCAGAATTGTTTTGTGGGGACTTTTTAAAAATACGATGAAGCAAAATTCAAGACAGTAGTATATTTTGACAATTAGGGATTTATACTTTCTGAAATTCTACAAAAGTTATCAATAGCTACAAACAGCATATCACTAGCTTGTTTTTTTAATCTGAAAAACATTCCAATACATTTAAATGTAATTTTGTCTAAAAAACAAATATAGTTTAATTCCAACTCTTAGTAACAGACAAATTGTGTTTGTCAGTAAAGATTTCATGTAAAATATCTTCAAATTAACATTTGGCAAAAGTCACCATTAAAATGTATATTGTTGAAAATGGCAGTTTTATAAGCAGTTCTACGTCCCTTTTTTTATCATTTATCAAGATTGTCACTTCCTTGTGTGAGACGCATAATTTTTTCCTCTGAATATTTTATTGCTACCTGTAATTCAGCACTGAGTAAAAAGATTTAAATAACAAATTTACAGGACTTCCTGACCTAGCGAGATTTAAATTTGTGTTTGTTGTTGGATGATCTTCGCAAGTATATTAACTGGTCTTGAGGGGGAACCAATTTAGGGGTGACTTGAGCTGATTGAGTCGTGCCTCATGGCTTCCTGGGCCCTTTTGCGACATTATAATAGAAATAAAATGAGATCTAGTTTAAAAAAAAAAATCTCCAAGAGAGATGGAAGTGTTTGCATGATTGCCCCACTCATTGCTTCAATATTCAGAAATCCATATGAAAAAATAAATATAGAGAAAGCACCTTGAGAGGCTACAAAGCTTAGTGGTGAGAAGCCTGGTGCAGTCTGCTAGGGTTTGAATTCCAGCTTCCCCTCTTACTACTTGAGTATCCACGGGAACAATTCTTAGTCTCCCTGTGTCTCAGTTTCCTCAAAAGTAAAATAGGGATAATACTTGTATCAACCTACATATAAGATTGAGACATTCGTGTCAAGCTGAGTTCAGTGCCTGGGACATAGTAATGCCTAATACATGTTAAAAATTATACACACGCACGCACACACACACACACGTTTTTTAAATGAAGCTATAGAATGGCCTCAAACTCAAACCACAAACTAAGAATTACGTGCCAGATATAGATAAATTGGAAAGGAATTGTTGGAGGACAAGACCTACCCTGCAGCTTCCATTCTCTCCAGCAGAGGGCAGTCTCATCAAGATAGTGACAGGACCCTCAAAAATGTAGAAGACTGGTGAGTTTGACCAGAGTACTCCTCCTTATCCGTGGGGAACGTCCTAAGCCCCCTAGTGGATGCCGGAAACCACAGATAGTATGGAACCCTATAAAGCTACCTTTTTTTGTATAGTACATACCTTTTCACTTGAAGCACTTTACGTCTTCTCTAGCATGTCTGAATTGCCAGCATCACTATCCTTATGCTTTGGGGCCATTATTAAGTAAAATAAAAGAGACTTGAACACAAGCACTGTGATACTGTGACAGTTGATCTGATAACTAAGCGACTAAGGGTGGGTAGTGTATACAGGATGGATATGGTAGACAAAGGGATGAGTCATGACAGATAGAGCAGGTTGGTCCAAAATTTCCTCATGTAACTCAAAACACGCAATTTAAAACTTATGAATTGATTATTTCTGGAATTTTCCATTGAATAATTTCGGACTGCAAAACCATGGGTAACTGAAATCATGTAAAGCAAAACTGCTGACAAGGGAGGTCTACTGTAAGAATACAATATAAATTTATTTCATTTTACTGTTATGGACATCTGGGTTGTTTCCAGTTTGGGACTATTAAAAATAGTGCCACTATGAGCAACATCCTTGTCTTTTGATGCTTAAATTATGTGTTTCTGGAGTGGAATTGCTAAATCATATGGTGTGTATATGTTCAGCTTTAGTAACATTGTCAAACAGCTTTCCTACGTAGTTGTACCAACTATACTCCCTACAGCAGTGTTTAAAGGTTCCCATTGTTCTACAGTCACTTAGTAATGCCAGCCTTTTTAATTTTAATTATTCTAGTAGGTGTGTATTTCCTCATGGTTTTAATTTTCCCTATAGCTAATGGGATAAGTACCTTTCATTTTTACTGGACAATTGCATAGCTTCTTATTGTGGTTTTCTCCTAGTTCGTTTGTCTTTTTTGATTTGTAGTTCATTTTATATGTTGACTATGAGCACTTTGTTGAGTATATATGCCGTGCTAATGAGAGTGGTTTGATCCACAGGGGTCTTTGGGAAGTACTAATTGGTCATGGGTCTCCCAGGATTGAAATAGAAAGCCCATTAAGGTCCCCTTGTTCTATTTCTCCAAGAATATTCTATCTGTAGTGAATTGGGGCCTAATAGTATAGTATCCTAGTCCCTTACCCAGTTACTTGACAACCAGATGAAGGAAGAACCCTACAATAACATTATATAAGTTTTCCTCCTAGAATTTGTCAAGGTTACTTGTGACCTGTGTAAATGGAGTGAGGGAAGAAAAATCCCCAGACCTTCCTGGAATTACCAGGGTACACGACAACTGGGGATCCAGAGTTTCACTCTGGTCCACGATCAGAGCCCAAGCTGTGGTAATCAGGAGATAAGTAGGACCTAGAAAGCAGTAACATCATACCTTTATAAAACGTGTGTGTTGGAGGATGGGAGATAAATCCTATAAAAACACAGAGCCTTGTATATCAATGAAATTTCCAGAATGCAGTGATGTGGACATGTTGGGATATCCTGTCAAAGCTAAAAAGAATTATTACACTGTACTGATAGGAAAAATTAAATGTACAATAACTCTTGAATCTAACAATTCCACTCATTGGTATATACCCAAGAGAAATAAATGATGCTTATGTCCACCAAAAGACACGCAGAAGAATGTTCACAGAAGCTTTATTCATAATAGCCAAGACCTCGCATTAACCCAAAAGTCCATCAACAGAATAATGGATAAACACATTACAGTACATTCTTCCACCTGGATACTATTCAACTATAAAAAATAAATGAACGATTGCTATATACAACAGCATGAACGAATCTCAATACGATAACAAAGAAAGCCAGACATGAAAGAGTACATACTCTACAATTACATCTATATGAAGTTCAAAATGGTAGAAACTGATTTATTGTGATATGCATTAGAGTAAAGGCTATCTCTGAGATGATAGTGACTACGAGACAGCCTGGAGTCTCTAGGGTACTGATCACTGTGGTGTTTTACACAGTGTATATGTAGGTAAAAATCCATCGGGCTGTACACTTAAGATTTGTGCATGTCATGTAAATTTTACTCTAATAAATAGAAGGAGAAATCTTCCCCATCACAAGCACAAGAATATATAGTCAGAAGCGACTGCGTAAATTTTGTTGGCTACTCAAGTAGAAAGAGCATCATCCGAATCCCCTCTCTTAGGTAAATATGTTGCTCTTATAGTAATAACAAAACAGATTGTCTTTCTACCCCCAAAAAAGTATTCACAAGTATACCTTGGAGCCTTTATCCCTGAAAAAGAGATGCAATGCACGCTGGACCTCTGCATTTTGATGCCCACATTGGCCACATTTGAATGTACTGCTCTGACTCACCAGGGCCAGAAGGGCAGTCAACTCTGAGAGTCATCCAGGGCAAAAGGGCACCACAGGAGATGCCGCTGGAAGGCAAGCAGCTCTGCCTTTTAGACCTTATGACCCAGCAGGACCTCTCGTGCCCAAGATGTCCACAGCTGATCAGAATGCTGGGGGAGCCTGTGTCCAGCTCCCGTGGGATCTCACATCAGAAATCCCTATGGTTTTAGAATAAAAACATAACTGTTTTGACAAATCACTAGCTCCTGCCCTGTTGAAAGTAGCTCTTTCCTTACTCCTCCCCTACTCCTGTGAGACACTACCTGATGTCGAAACTTCAGGTGTGTATCAGTTAGCTTATTCTCTATAACAAACCATCCCAAACCTTAGTGATCTGAGGCAATAAATACTTATCATGGCTCAGGAGACTATGGGTCAGCTGGATGATTCTTCTGCTCTTGGTTAGGCTCATGCGTTAGGCCCAAAAATGAAAAAAAATAGAGTCCGGTTTTCAGATGGTTCATATCCAGATGGCAGATGGCTGTTCTGTTGCTGTCTTGCTCACGAGTGGCCCCCTGAAGGAGATTAAGGAGATGAATTTCTCCAGCTGGCAGTACTTGAAACATTACACTACAACCACTGTACCTGAAACTAAAGAGAGCCTTAAGGACAGACAAGTAGCTAATGATTTGGCTGGATGGTAAAGGACTTGGGACTTAGTAGGAATACGTTTGGGGGACACTAACATGGTGGCTTGTGAAAGAGTATGTGGATGGACCTCTCAGAATGGATCTAAAGTTGGAGAATATGTGATTCCCTTGTGGAAGCTCACCCAAAGGGCCTACTGCAGAGGTTGCTGTCAAGAATCAGGTGGACTAGGTGACTTGTGCCCGTCAGACATCCCCTATCCTCATCGATCCCAATCCTTGCTCATTGGACTCATGAACAAAGTGGTTGGTCATGGTGACAGGGACTGAGGCTATGTGTGTGGGCTCAGCCACAGGGGCGGCCCTTCACCGAGGCTGACCTGGCTACTGCCACTGCTGAAAGCCAACAGCAGAGATCAAAGTTGGGCAGTTCCTAGCCAGCCACTGCCAGCACCAACATAGACACTGAATACCTCACAGAGCATGACCCACCAAACCACTTTTGATCAAGAAAGTCCCTTTAGACGAAAAGAAGGAGGACAACAGATTCTCTGGCCTTACCGTGCACTGTTCATCAGCAGCAGCTGGGCTTGGAGAACAGCAGAACAGCCTTCTGAAGGCTGAGTATGGTGACAGCTCATTGACAATACCTGGGTGTGGATTATATTCTGAATCCACAACCAATATGTGGGGCCATCTCCCCATAGCCAGTGGCGTGGGAGGGAACAGGTACTTCAGCAAAGAAAAATAATTCATGAGCACAGCTGAGAGCCCGGTTGAAATTCATACTGCTAGGCGGTGCTGCTGTCACTCTTTGTAGTTGTGAGATTTCCATCAGTGGTTCTTCGCCACTCTGGCCGAAGAACGGAGACGGCAGCATCAAAAACCAAGGTTAGGTGGGACACCTTGCATCAGCTTAAAGTCCTCTCAGCCCTACTCTTCCTTCAACCACCGCAGGGGGACCGTCCCCTGTGGGCTTCAACTCGCTCCGCTGCACTTCTCTCAATTAGACGAGACACTGTTCACCTCTTATACTGTTAATCAAACACATACGATATGACCTGGCAATCCTATTCCCAGGTAACTACCGAAAAAAAATGAAAACGTGTGTCTAGGCAAAGATTTGTATGAAAATATTCATAGCAAGATTATCATCATAGCCAAAGCTAGAAGCAATTGAATGTCCATCAGCTGGTGAATGGACAGCAAAATGCGGTCCAACCCTGGACTGCTTTTTGGCAACGCAGAGGAACGAATTTATATATCTTACGGACACACCCACAATCACTAGATGAAACCCCAAAACACTATGGTGAATGAAAGAAGCCAAACACAAAAGGTTACATACTGTACGGTTCCATCTATATGAAATTTCTAGAAAATGTGAATCTATATCAGTGGTTTCCTGGGATTGGGAGCGGAAGCAGGGCGTGATGGCAGACAGGCATGAGGGAACCTCTTCAAAGACGGAAGCATTCTGAAACCAGATGGTGGGATGGTTGCACAACCGCTTACTAAAAATCACCGAACTGTGCACTTATAATGAGTGGATTTCACGGTATGTCAGCTATACCTTATTGAAACTAATTTATTAAATAAAGAAGTTCAACTTTCACGTTTGGCAAAACCGATCATTTCCTCCTCTCTTGACCCCCTGCCTTTACTTCCCACTCTTGTTTTCTTTGAGCTTACTCAGGATTTGATCCTTGCTCCACTTACCCATCTCTATGCCCCTAGGTGATCTCATTAAGTCTGTGCCTTCAAATGTTAGTACTGATGATTCCCAAATTTATGTATCTTCAGTCTAGCCCTCGTTTGAACTCAGGCTCTTATTCCCACATGCCTGCTCAAAGTCTCCTGTGGATGTGTAATGGGCATCTTAGATGTTGTCTGTCTACAGTGAGCTCCGCCCCTTCCCAACCCAAATCTGTGCCTCCTTCGGGATCCCCCATCCTAGCTGGTGGTAGCTCCATCCTTCCCGCTGTTCAGGCCAAAAGCCTTGGAGTCATCTTTGACTCCTTTTTCTCTTCTGCCCATATCCAACCTCCAACCTATCAGCAAACCCCAAACTTCCTTCTAAAGAATGGGATCACTTCTCCCCACATGCACCTCACCACTTCAGTCCAGCCAGCTATCATCATTCACAAGGGATTTCTACAGTAGCTTCCTCTGGCTTCCTGGAATCTATGATCCTTTCACAACACAATATCCAAAATTGTTTTTATAACATGTAAATCCAATCACGTCGCTTCTCTGCTCATAATCCACTCTGGTTCCTCATTTTATTTGGCCCTATGTGACCTAGTCCTATGTGACCGTTCTGACCCCAGGTCACTCTGCTCCAACCCCACTGGCCTATTTGAATATCCCAGACACATGTCACCCTCAGGACCTTTGCATTTGCTTATTTCCTCTACTTAGAATAGTTCCCCTCTGTGCTAGGCAGAATTCTAAAATGGCCCTGTGGTTCCTGCCCCTGGTATTCCACACCGTTGTGTAATTTCCTGTTGCATGTGGGTAGGACCTGTAACTTTCTTCTAACCAATATGACAAAAGTGATGGCTGTCACTCCCTACATTATATGGTAATGAATTTTGCAGTTGTAAATTTAAGGCCTCAATTATCCGAACTAATCAGTTGGAGTTTCAGTTAAAAGGATGGCAATCTTGGTGAGTCTGGCAGAGTCTGGTGAACCCTTTAAAAGAGGCTTCCCCGTGCTCAGTCTCGAAGCACCAAGGATTCGTTGATGCTGTCCTTGAAAAAATAAGCCACCATCAGTTCTACAGCTGCAAGGAAATGGATCCTGCCAAAAACCTCATAGGCTCCAGCAAGGAATGCAACCTGGCTGATATTTTCTCTGCAATCCTGTGAGACCCTGAGCAGAGGACCCAGCTGAGGCTTGCCCAAGCCCACATAAACCATAGGATAGTCAGTGGCTATTGTTTGAAGCTGCTAAATTTGTGGTAATTTGTTACATAGCAATAAAAAATGAGTCTACCCCCAGATGTTTCATGACTTCTCTCCTCACTGCCTTTAAGGGTCAGGCGTCACTTTCACAAAGAGGCCTACACTGAGCACCCTGAGGAAAATTGTGACATGTCACTACTTTAGCACTTACTGCCTCCTAACCTACTGAAATATGTTTATTATTTAACACCTCTCCACCCCATCACACCCACCACTGCCAATATAAGGCCCTAGGGGCAGGGGTTTTTGTCTGTTTGGTTCCCTGGTGTTTCCCAAATACCTGTGCTGGTACGGGTGCATCTTCAGATCAAGATGTTGAACAGATGAAGGAATGCTGGCCCTGTGGGGGCCATTATGCTAAGGTAATTTATGTGCATGTGTTAACTTGGTGAGGTCAGTGTGCCCACAGAGTGGTGGAAGGCCTCACTTGTGGCTGTCTCTAAGGTCAAGTTCTTGGCCTTCCAGCCCAGCAATGCCAATGAGCTGATTTGGGTGAGAAACATGGCTGACTGTTGACTGGTAATTCAGGGTAGCCTGACCGGCTCCTCGGTGCTGGGCAGCCCACACCACTGGCTGGGAGTCAGCCAGGCTCTGGGACCTGCTCGGTGGCCTTAGCCCCCTCCTCTGGGAGAGTTAAGAGTACAGGACTAGCTGGGACCATCCCAGTCTCCTCTCCCCTTGGTTGACATCAAGGGACTGGTCCTGCTGAGTGTTCTTGCCGACATTGGCCTCATTTCCTCTGTGCTATTCCAAGTTGGGTTCCCCAGAAAGCAGACCAACATGAAGTTTCACATGCAAAATGTTTATTATCAAGGTCCCTTGAGACCCATACCTGTGGAAAGTAGGAAGTGGAAACAGGATTGGGCAGAGGGAGAACTTTCGTGTGGGCCTCAGGCGACCCCACAGGGAGATTCAGAGCTGAAATCATCCTACAGAGGTGCCCGGCATTGGGCCAAAACAGACCAGTTATTGGATGTGGGCCACCTGGGCAAGGTGTGACCTTGGGTCAAGTGGCTTTCTGCAGCTGAGTGACAAGTCCTTTTTTGAAGGAAGATTCATGCTGACCATCTCCCTGGTTATGGCACTGACCAAGACCCCTTCCACCGTGGCAGTCTGTCATTCTTTCAATTATTTCCATTTTAAGATATATTAAAAATGCTAGAAAAAAAAGCAAAAAATGTGATGTTTTTAAATGCATAAAGCAAAAGCATGGGATTACAAAGGAAACCAATTATATTTATATTCAGGTATAAAAATGCTAGAAACAATTTGTGATAGAGTCATCGATGTGCTTCTTTATTTAAAACATTAGACAAGATCTAGTGGCAGGTCCAATACTGCCCTCACTTCAAAATAATGGTGGGTTTAAATAACATTTAGAGACCTTCACAATAGCTGTAATGTGAGAGGAAGGTGTCTGTCATTCCACGTTGTGACAAAGTGGGTGTTGGTGTAGGGAGTGGAGATGGAGGGTGGGTTCCAGGACGTTTGGGTTCAGGAAGAGGAGACCTTTAACACAGAGGACAAGAATGCATGTGTGGTGGGTGAGGAGGGCGGCTGGGGAGCCCTGCCAGAGCCTCTTCTGGCCTGGAGGGGTCCGGGCGTCTGCCCTACTCCCCCCAACCGCTGCCCCACGGGATTTCGAGTCCAGCTCCATAATCCCTGGATAGGCCTCATACAGCGGCCACTCCATGCTCCCTGTGTTTCTCTAGGGGACAGGCCTCTGCACTGGCTCCCTTCCCGCCCCCACCCAGCCAGTCACCCACCATCCTCGCCATGGTTCATTATCCAGTGCTGCGACCTTGACCTGGCCCAGGTCCGGCGCCTGCAAATGAGGGAGCGCGCCGGGTGCCCGGAGCCTGACCCGCAGCGACGGGCTGTGACCAGGCATGCGGCGGTCCTCTTAGCCGGTGCGGGCCCCGGGCATAAAAGGGCCTGGCGGGGAGGGCCGGCCGCAGCCCCCGCCGCGGACCACGCGCCCTCGCCATGGCCGGCCCGGGCCTCGCCTGCTGCCTGCTCGGCCTGCTGGCGCTGACCTCCGCCTGCTACATCCAAAACTGCCCCCTGGGGGGCAAGAGGGCCGCGCGGGACCTCGATGTGCGCAAGGTGAGCGAGCGCCCGCGCCGGCCGCTCCGGGCTTGGCGGGACCCGGGCCACCGGCTCCCTCCTTCCCGGCGCCGACGCGCGCCGAGGCCCCCAGCGCCCCAGCCCGGCCCCGCGCCTCCCCTGACAGCGTTCCGGGCTGGCGGTCAAGGGGTCGCGCTCCCGCCCAGGGGGGCCCCGAAGCCCCGCCCTGGCTCGGCCGCCCGGCTCACCCCCTGCCGCCCCGCCAGTGCCTGCCCTGCGGCCCCGGGGGCAAGGGGCGCTGCTTCGGGCCCAGCATCTGCTGCGGAGACGAGCTGGGCTGCTTCGTGGGCACGGCCGAGGCGCTGCGCTGCCGGGAGGAGGACTACCTGCCGTCGCCCTGCCAGTCGGGCGGGAAGCCGTGCGGGGACGCGGGCCGCTGCGCCGCCGCCGGCGTCTGCTGCAGCCCGGGTGAGCGCGGGGGACGCGGGGGCCGGGCCGGGGCGGGGGGACCCCGGGGGACGCGGGGGCCGGGCCGGGGCGGGGGGACCCTGGGGGACGCGGGGACTGGGCCGGGGCGGGGGGACCCCCGGGTGAGCGCGCCCGGGCCGGGTCGGGCCGGGGCGCGGCATCCTCTGACCTCGCGTCCCTCCCCCCAGACGGCTGCCGCGCCGACCCCGCCTGCGACCCCGACGCCTCCTTCTCCCAGCGCTGAGCGGATCGGCCCCGCACACCGTCGGGACGCAGCCCTGGCTCCCTCCACAGCTCCTTCCCGAAATACTTAAAACAAAATAAAGCAGATTTTTCCACCCCCGCAACCAGCTCGACTCGCGTCTCATTGTCAGCACCGGGAGGGGGGACGCTGAAGCGGGGAGGAGCGCGCGGGTCTCCGGCTCCCCGCATCTCAGAGCAGGAATGCAGGGTCCGCAGAGGGGAAAGAGGTCGGACCTGCCGCCCCGGGGCAGGGGCGCCTGCTGCTCCCCCCACCACCGCCCTGTGAGGCGTGGAGGAAGGAGGCGGACAACAGGGCAGGCTCCGAGGGAGGTGGAAACAGCCCCCAGCTTCCCACTCCAGACAGAGCTGGGGCTGCAGCAGGCTGGACTCGAGAGGAACTTGCAAAAGTCCAAACGGCAGGGTGAGGTCAGCTAGGAAAGGGCCTAGCAGGCCAGAGGGGAGGCAGTGGGTGGACCGTGAATGCCCCTGACATCTGGAAGGAGGCTTGAGCCACACTTGAGGGCTAGGGCTGAGGACACCTCCCCTTCTGCAGCTGAAGGGCCTTCGCGTTCCCCAGGATCCCCTGTCAGAAAGGTGGCCGAGCTGGGGATCCTACAGGAGGACAGGTTCCTGAGAACCCTGCCACAGAAATAACCCCCAAAGCAAAGAATGCCAACAGAGAGAGTCTTTCAGCCTACTTCTCTTCTATGTGTTCCTGGACCATAAACTTTTATGGGAATCAATTAAAAACCTAAACCACCTCCCCCAGAACTCACCCCATTCACTTACCCACGTGCTGTGGGCCCAGCAATTCCGTAAGGTCTGTGCCCAAGCTCCCAGTCCAAATAAAACAAGACTCATGGCTGTCTGTTAGCGATAAAAAATGTTGTTTCTATGGCTTTCACACACTAGAGGACTGCAGAGCCTCCCCTGCCCCAAACCCAATAGTATGTGGATCTCACAGTGGTGTGAGAAAAAATATACTAAAAAGGACTGTAAGATTTCTTTATATGAATTTCAAAAACAGGCAAAGCTAAGCAATGGTGATAGAGGTCTTGGTGGGGCAGTGCGGGAAAGGGTTTAGGGGGCTTCTGAAGTGCTGGTCATATTCTGGTTTTTGGCCTGGGAGCTGGTAAAACAGGCGTGTCCAATTTATAAAAATTCATCAAACTGTACACATGTGATTGTTCACTTTTGTATGTATATTACATTTGAATAACAATTTTTTTAAATGGGGGGAAAAGATCATTATTACTAAGAGGTATGAAGAAAAGAGAGATGAGGCTTTTGAAAGCCCCAGTGGCCAATGGCAATCTAGACTGGAATTCTTGCAGAGGCTGTGAGAGCAGGTCTCTCCTCTGACTCCACATCTGGGGGGTTGTTCCAGTAACAGAATATTCCAGCATTGGGAGGGGTTAGTCAGGGAAAGAAAGAGGAGACAACTCAAAGTGGAGTCCTCCTATTCAAATCGGGCATGGAGAACTATGTGGTACACATAAATGAGTATCTCCCTCCTTCACTAGCCCCCAGCTCCTTGGCCCGCTTTTGCTTCTCTCCTTGTTCCCTTACACTCCTCCCTTGTCTCTTCTGCCCTTCTGTTACCTCCCATTCTTCTCTCTGCCCCATCTGTTCTCTGCATCATCTCCTTGAGATGTCTTGCTCCAGGTCTTGGGGCCACAAAAAGCTGCATTTCCTCCTAAATCCTCCATTGACTTGGAGGCAGGACAAAGCTAAGATGGAGAGAATTCAGTCTGAGCCCTGACACCAATTGCAAAGAATGTATTCATAGAACACTTGAGGAAATTTGAATAGTGCCTGAACATTTGTAAAAATGGGATAAAAGGACATGTGGCATAGAGGGGACAAAGAGGGACAGATGAACAGAAAAGAGCATTGGCCAAATGCTAGCAAACATCTTTGCCTAAAAGTTCCATTTGTGAAAGGGTGGAAGGTCCTTGTGTTGGGAGCATGTGTATGTGTGTGTGTGTGTGTGTGTGTGTGTGTGTGTGTGTGTGTGTGTGTGTCTGTACATGTGCCTATTGCTGAGCCTGTTGCGTCTGCTTCTCTGCGCGTATCTGCGGTTCTGAATGTGTATCTGTGACTGTGGTCAAGGATCACCTGGCATGTCCCAGCAATTATTTTCCTGTCTGTTTCTAAGTATGCGTGTGTTTTGCAGGATGTATTGCAGGGTGGGGATGTAGCCAGGGTCTCAGTGAGCTTCATTTCTCACACTGGCTGTGCTGGGTGGACAGATAGCACGTGGATCTCTCTGCTGGGTCTGGGGTGATGCTGCCCCTTTCCTGCATTGGACTGGGAATCTGGGGACCTGAGTAGGTCCCCGATGCTGTTTGTCCCTCAGTTCCTTGGGATGTAAATGGTGACAGGAACTCCTGGTCACTCCTTGGCTTGTCCTTCCTGCCTTTCTCTCTGTCCCTCTCAATGTCTGTCTCATTATCTTTGTCGACCTGTGTCTCCCCACCCCTTTGCCGGAAAACCTCTAACTCAGGCCCTGCAGGGTCACTCTTGGCCCTGGCCCTTCGGCCCTCCCACCCCCACCCAGCTCGCCTGTTCCTAATTCTGTCTACAACTCTGCTGATCCCAGATGGCTTTCCCCACCCTCCCTTGGGTGGGTCTGTCCGCGACTTCAGGTCGGAGAACTGGTCCGGCAGGCGCGTTAGTGTCGCAGGGAGTGGGTCACCCTACCGTCTTCTCCCTCCCCAGCTCCGCACCCCCAGAGACGGAGACGGACACCAACCCGTGCATTTGAAAAGGTTTATTGTCCGCGCCGCGGGGGCGGGGCGGGGCGGGGCTCAGTAGGCGCCGGGCGCGGCGGGCTCGGGCGCCCCCGCCAGCCGCACCAGGCGCAGCAGCAGCGCCTCCGCCTGGCCGTCCGGCTGCGTCGCGTTGCTCCGGTCGCTGGCGCGCGCGCGGCGGGGGGAGCCCGCGCCCTCGCGGCACTCGGGCTCCGTCACGCAGCTCTCTGCGGAGAGCGGGGGCTGAGCGCGGGCGGACGGGGCCCAGGCCCGGCCCCGGCCCCTAGGCCCCTCCCAGGACCTCATGACCACGCCCCCAGCCCGCCGGGCCACGCCCTCCACCCCCGCCCAGATCCCATAGGCCTGGCCCCGCCCCGGCCCGTATGACCACGCCCCCAGCCTGCCGGGCCACGCCCCCGCTCCCGCCCGGACACCCTAGGCCCGCTCAGGCCCCGCCCAGGCCATCGCGACCACGCCCCCACCCGCCAGGCCACGCCCCCGTTCCCGCCCGGACCCCTAGACCCCGCCCAGGCTCCGCCCAGGCCCGCATGACCACGCCCCCAACCTGCCGGGCCACGCCCCCGCTCCCGCCCGGACACCCTAGGCCTGCCCAGGCCCCGCCCAGGCCATCGCGACCACGCTCCCACCCGCCAGGGCCCCGCCCCGCCCGGGCCACCCACCGTCGCTGCAGCAGACGCCGGCGGCGGCGCAGCGGCCAGCGTCCCCGCACGGCTTCCCACCCGACTGGCAGGGCGACGGCAGGTAGTCCTCCTCCCGGCAGCGCAGCGCCTCGGCCGTGCCCACGAAGCAGCCCAGCTCGTCCCCGCAGCAGATGCTGGGCCCGAAGCAGCGCCCCTTACCCCCGGGGCCGCAGGGCAGGCACTGGCGGGGCGGCAGGGGGTGAGCCGGGCGGCTGAGCCGGGCGGCTGAGCCCGGCGGCCGAGCCGGGGCTTCAGGGCCCCTCTGGGCGGCAGAGCGGGCAGGGGAGCTCCGGAGGTTCGGGGTCGCTCCGGTGCTGCTTTGGCCCCAAAGGGGTCAAAGAAGGGGGCCGACATCTACTAACCTCCCTTGGTTTTCGGGAGATGGAGGACTGGCTCCCAGAGACAACTCGTGGTGGGAGGGGTCTTTCTTGGGCAACAAGCCCGGGAGGGACCTTCCTCTTCACCTCTGGAGCCTCAGGGTTGTGTACCCCCTCTCTCAGCCGCCCACTACCTTATCCCTGATGCGCATCTTTCTCTCCTGCCCCCATCCACCACCACCACCACCACCACCCACGTAGAGAAGGCCTCTGCTCTGTTTCCCCAAACACATCCAGTCCCATCCTACCATTTCCTGTCCCCTCTTTGGCCTTGCCCAGCCCCACCCAACCCAGCAAGCTGGAGGGCCTTTGCTCACCTGTCTATGGACTAACCAAGTGGGTGGCTGGAGCCAGAGGCCTAAGGAGGGCATAAGGCACGTAGGTGACTCACGCCTCCAAACACTGAGAAGGGTAGTCAGAAATCTGCCCACCGACCCACACTTTTTTGTTCAACAGCTCAAAATTGAACCACCTTGGGGCCTGGGCAGAATTGGGATTGAACATGTGATTGGATTTCTTTCAGCTCTGTTGAATGGAATAAAAGGGAATCGACTAGATATGCAACCTGAGAGAATTGTGCTAGGTACGCAGCAGAACTTCCTTACAGGGTGCTAGGGTGGAACCTCCCACTCAGGCAAGCTCAGAGCAATGGCCACTGTCTGTGTGGGGGCCAGGGTGGGGACCTGTGGCTAGGAGAGGCTGGGGGCTGGATGGGGGAGGCCTCGAGTGTTGAGTAGGACAGCGCCTTTGCTGCTCCAGCCAGTGCTGGCTGAGAGTTCCCGGTGGGCACAGAGGAGGCCTTACTGCCTGGTTCTCCCTGACCCAGCCCCAAGCCCTGTTACTGGGAAACTTCTCTTTCCTGCATCCCTTGTCTGGACAGGGACAATGTCCAGGAAGCCCTGCAGCCCATCCTAGCCTGGTCCCTTCTGCCTGGCCACGCCAAGCCTCCCGTCTTCTGCTCACGCCCTAAAGCCTGCCTGTCCCTCAACTTTCCTCTTTCCCAGCCCCTGCACTGTGGTGCCAGCCCTGGGGCTCTGCCTCTTCCCCGCAGCCCCGAAATGGGCCATAGTCATACCTGTCTCAGCTCCAGGTCAGACATGGCCCTCTTGCCACCCCTCGGGCAGTTCTGGAAGTAGCAAGCAGCAGTGAAGGCCAGCAGGCTGAGGAAGCAGGCGGGCAGCATGGCGTGAGGCATCTTGGCGAAGGTGGGCACAGCGTGAGGTGCTGCTCTGTGGGCTGTGCTGTGCTGTCTTGGTGGCTGCCTATTTATGTCTGCAGGTGTTCTCTCTGAGGCAATGTGACCACCGCCCCCTCTCCCCAGAGACTCCCCAGGAGCCCCCCGGGCCACCAGGTCCCAAGCCGTCAGCAGTGATTCAGGCGCCTGGGGACACACGCACGTGGACCTGTCTATGCAGGGGATGGTGGGGGAGGAGAGCCAGCCTCGGCCACAGTGTGACAGGAGCTACTGCGACTGTGATGAGATTGTGGCTCTCAGGACTCAGGAAGAGGGACAGGCAGGGGTCACCTAAAGACTGTCTCCAAGCTTCCTGGCTGCCCAGAAAAGGCTGGGGGTCTACGGGCCCCATCCTTCAACACAGCCCCCTGAGAAGGGGTCTGCGGGACCTGAGGTTGATGTGTAAGGAGTAGAGTCCAGGCCAGCCCAGGAGTTGTCAGGAGGGTGCTGTCAGGAGTGTGGGACCCCATCAGGAGGGTTGGCTCTGTGAGAAGACAAGTGACTGAGAGCAGCACACACCCAATTTTGTGTGGAGGGGGCTTTGTTCTGGCGTAACCATGAAAAGGAATTGCTGCCTGCAGACCCATGGACCAGGCAGCCACAGCCGGGGGACAAGGGACCGACACGGAATCAGAGGGCCATTCTCACAGGGTAGGTGGGCAGGCTCCTGGGGATGCTTCCATCCCATACACACACCCAGAGCAGTGTCCAGGGACTCAGAGACTGGGGGCCTTGGGGACAGCTTCTTGGCATGTCCCCATTATTCCTCTCCAAGGCAGAAACATGAGGGTAGGGAAGCTGAAGCTTCTATAGGGAAAATGAGAAATCTAGACCCAGTGAGGTTCAAAGTTGTGGGTGGGAAGAGTCCCATCAAACCTGACAGCCAGCCTGCTCAATCCTACCCCCACCAAGTCCTAGTTTGTGGGGACCACGGCAGGTATTATTTCAGGACTGGAGTGGGGGTAGGGTCACAGGGGCTGTGGGTCTGGAGGGGGGAAGAGCCATAGCCAAATGGGCCCACTTGAGAAAGCAGCCTTTGATTCATGACCCCAGCCTGGTGGGTTAAAGGGGCCTTCCTCCCCTCAGGCCACCGGAGCACCCTTCTGGTCATCGGACCTAGGCCAGCCACCCCACCTCTTAGTCCTCAGCTCTCTCAGATCCCAAGCGCTTGGCCTCCTCCAGGGTCCTGTAAGAAAGTTCCAGGAGACAGGGCTACCTCCTCTCCACCAAGTGCTGTGAGGGGTCCAGCATCCTAGGGAGGGGGCCCCCAACAGAACTGTGAGAACGCTGGCACCCCATGGCCTAGGGAGGGGACCTCTAACAACTGTGAGAACGCTGGCACCCCATGGCCTGTTGGAATCTGGCCTGCTGTTGCTGGAAACATCATGACTTGAGCAGGTCACTTGTCCTCTCTGTGCCTCACTTTCCTTCAGTGTGAATTAGGGTAGATACTAACACCCATGTCATAGGACTGTTGTGAAGACTGAAACCATGTAATATATAAGAGCTTTAGAAAAGTGCCTGTACAGGTGTAAAGTTAATTACAAGTGCTTAATTACATTGTGTTACTAATGCCATTATTCTTACTGAGAGCTGAAGAGAGATTTCTAGAGAGTGACTTCCTGGGTTAATGAGGAGGGATATCTCGTTCCATTCATGACCTAGAAAGAAGCTTGGTCTGAGTTGTTGCCCTCCTGAGACTTTGTGGGTGGAAAGACAGACTGAGAGGGGAGGACAGAGATGGATTGGGCCAGCTGTGCGGCCTTGGCCCAACACCTGACCTCCCTGCACTTCAGGTTCAAGTTACTGTCTAAACAGATAGACCACACTCACTAACGGACTTAGGCATCGGGACAGACCAGGACACCTGTGTCCTGACCAGCTGTGTCTTCCAGGATCATCATTCTAAGACCTGCCTCCCATACCAGGGGCCCTTGAAACCCCCAAACCCCACCCCCACACAGACGCCAGAGGGCCTGCTACTCCCAGTACAACCTTCTTTGAACCTGCACAGACTGAAAAATGTCTCATCATTGTGCTGACTGGCTGCACTGTAAGTAAATGTATCAACTCACATGTCATTTGAGCCCGCCAATAGCTCTCACCCTTCTTATACTTCCCTTACATGGTCCATTTCCAAAATTACCTTTTTACACCTTCTCCACCCTTATGTATCCTACACCTCAGCTCAGTATCTTGATTCACGCATCACTTTAAAAGGATTTAGTTCTTTCCAGTCTCTCCCTCACATGTACCCTCCCACCTACCATTTTCTTGATAGAACGATGTCACCGTGGTTAGATCAGCATTGTGAATTAGATTGCAAATAAGCCCTCTGAACTGAGCCATGCGGTTTATTATGATGATCTTTCCATCACTAAACAACTTGCTGTGTTCCCTGGAGTTACTGATTGCCTTGGTTTTTTATTGTGGTCCATCTGCCATTTCTAACCAGAAGTAACATTTACTTTTCAACTCCCTCCACTCAAGCTTCTACCCAAACCAGTCCACTGAACTCCTGTTATCAAGGTCATAAATTACGTCCGAATTGCCAGCTTCAGTGGTCATGTCTGTGTTCTCATTTCACATAATCCCCTAGCAGCATTCAACATGTTTGAGCACTTGTCTTTTTAAAAAATGTTTTATTTGGCTCCATCGATACCACACTATCCTGGTTTTTTCCCACCCACTGGATGTTCTTTCTCAACCTTTTTTTCTGCCTCTTCCTTTTTGACCTTGACTTCTAAATGTTAGAGCATCCCAGGACTAGTTCTCTGTCCCTCCTCCTCTCCTCTTCCTAAGTTAACGCTTCTAACCCCATGATTTTATATACTTTATACAAACTAATAAATTCCAAATTTGTAGCTCCATCCTGGACCTCTTCTCCAAGTGTTAAACTTGTATTTACAACTGCGCAATGACACCTCCCTTGGATATTCAAATATAGGCCTCTCCAGCCTAACATTATTAAACTCAGCTCCTGATTCTTAGCTGCTCCTCTGCTCACTCCCTGGGCTCCCTAACTTTGCAATCAAGACACCATCCAGCCAGTTGCTCCTCTCAGAACTTGAGACTCACCCCATTCCTTCCCTCACTCTTTGTTAGTCCTACCTATAAAATGTATCTGAAACCTATCTGCTGCTTTCCACCCCGCTCTGGAATCTCAGAATCGGCTGTTTCCTTTTCCTAGAAGGCTCTCTTACCTTAACCCCTTCACCTGGCTGCTTAAATGTCATCTCCTAAAGGAACCCTTCCTGACCACCCACCTGGAGCATCCTTCACCTCCACCTCAGTTATTTTCAAACTTGGGTCTATATTGAGGGGTTTAATAGCACCTACTACCATTTGCGGTTCATTTATTTGTCTGTTTATCTTTTTTGTGTGTACATGACTCTACTCCCTTGAGAATGAAAGCCCTAGGGCAGAAAGGACTCCATTTTTCTGTGCAGTACTGTGGCCCCACCCCTGGTACAGTGCTTGCCACACAGTGGATTTTTAATAATTTGGGGGAAAAAAGGAGGAAGGAAGGGAAGTCCTGGGTACCAGCTTTAGCTCTCTAGGAAGTTACTGTGTGACCTTGAGCGAGTCACCTCTTTTCCTAAGGTTACTTGCTTGATGTACTTAACCTTACTTCCTATCTCACTAAGGTCATAAGGGAATCAGATGAAGGTGCTCTAAAGGGTTAAGATTTTCAGAAATCTTTACATAACAAGAGTTGCAAGCCTCCAGATTGAGCCCTAAAGCTCAGAACATTCTTTAAACTACTGTCTTACCCTTAGACCCTCTTTTCTGAGAACAGGTAGCAACAGTTAACTGCCCAGGTCCCCTCAGTCCTGTTGCTTAATTCACCTTTTCTCAGATGCAGACCAGTGTCTGTACCATGTGACATGCCTGCTACCTGTCAGAAGGGGCACTGGTTCTCATTTTCAAATGGACTCTACTGCAGGCTGCAAGTACAGCTTCTCGTCTCACCTGTTTTTCATTGGTCTGACTCAAGGACCCTCAGCAACGTGGATACCCAAATGCCCTATCAGCTGTGAAATGGTGAACAAAAGTGGGAAAAAGTTGTAAGAGCCCCAGAATTGCTTACACAATTGAATCAAAGAGGGTGCCCTGAGCAGGGAGAACAAACGAGAATTATGCTGGGCCTTAGGGAGTCAGGTATGAAACGGAAATGGGCCGACGCCAGAAGAAAGAAAGAGAGAAAGAAGCCCTCCTTAACCAAACGGGGGGAGCTGAATGTGAATATCAGACTTCTAGAGGGGGTCACATCAAGCCTAAAAGAAATCGGAAACGAAAGACCTTACGAAAGTTCTACCTGCAAAAATAACAAACAAAAAGCAAGATAAACTGTAAAAATACGGTTTGACAGACGCTTTTCTATATTAAAAGTGTGCACAGCATCCGCACGGACGGGTTCAGGCCGGGGCCTCTGCGCTGCAGCCTCACGCCTGGGGGGGGTCGGCCTGGTGTACCCCTGGGGACAGGGGGGCCGCCGGGGGGGGAGCAGATGCTGCCCCTTTGCTGAGCCGGGGAGGAGCCGGGGTTGGCCACGCCGCCGCCCTCCCGCAGCGCCCTGACGGGGACCAGAAACGCCGGGTCTCGGGGAGCCGAGGCGGAGTCGGGAGATCGGAAGCCTCGCGGGGCCCCCGAAGCTGGAGCCCCGGGCGCGGGCGCGTCGCCTGCGGTGCGAGGCCGGGCGGTGGCCGGGAGCTGCGCCCCGACCGCGGAGGGCCCGGAGCGCGCCGGGGGCCGGGGTCCCGGGGGGCCGGGGAGCCGGGGTCCGGGGGTCCGGGGGAGGCCCGGGGGGACCGGGAGCCGGGGGGGCCAGGGGGCCGGCCCTGTGAGCTCCCGCTGCGGCGCCGGGAACTCTGCCTCGGCCGAGGGCCACCGCGCAGGGCGGGTCCCGCCGGTGGCTGCAGTTCGGGGACCGGTGGCTGCAGTTCGGGGACCGAAGGCTGAGTGGGAAGTTCCGAGAGAGGGGAGTGGGGAGCACGCCCGACAGATCAAACAGCTCGTGTGCCCCTGTGTGTGCCCGCGTGTGTGCCCGCCTGTGCCCGCCTGTGCCCGCGCAGTGGGGACCGCACCGGGGCGCAGGCCGCAGAGCATGGTGAAGCACAAGCGACAGCAGGAACCTCACTGAGAGGTGCCAGCGCCCTGCGGAGACATACTCTTCCTCCTTGAGATCCGCTAAAATCTTAAGAGGGAGGAAGGGTTTCTGAATCCTCACCTGCAGATGAGAAACTCAGGGACAAAGGTGGAACAACTTGCCCAAGGTCACACAGGCAGTAAACGGCAGACCTGGGGTTTCAGGTCAGGCTGGAGTCGGTGCTCTCCACCACAGCAACCCAGATCAGCCAACAGTGACTGAACTGCAGCAGGTTTTATATATGCATAAACTAGGGTTCCAGGGTAGAGGCTGGTGGTCCTGAGCCCGGTTCCAGATTCATGGATGCCATCCTGGAGCTTCCTTATCCCCTTCTGGCACCTTCTACAAGTCTGGGTGTTTCTCCTCCTGGCAAGGTTGCGGCCACAAAATGAGTCCCCTCCTCTGAGCCTTTCCCCTCTCAGGGGGCAGAAACTTGCCCAGGGACCCCACTCCCAAGCCCCTCTAGGTTGGGCCAGAACCTAGCAGTGAGTCCCATGGTTTAGGTCAGCCCAAATTCACCCCCAGGGCTGGCTGTGCTCACAGGCGCCTGCCAAAATGGGGTTCTGTTCTGTTAATGAGGAAGTTACAAGTATCAGCCTCACCTTGTGTGGGACCTGGGGTGAAATATGACGAAATGTTTAGAAGGTGTAAGTCAAGCTAACAAAATGTTAAAACATGTTCTCTCCTCCTACTTTGTCAAATAAATGTTTGTGATGACCCGAAGCTCAGGTTCGAGTTTGGAATTCTCATGCTCTTTGTAGTTCTGTAGCAGGAGTTGGCAGCTTGGGGGAGCTGGCCTCTCCCTACAGCTTTGTTTTGTCCCTCATCCCAACAGACGTGCACATGTGGACATCCAGGCTGCAGGTCTAGGCTCTGCCTGTGCACTTCATGTACTGCCTGCCCTTTCCACGGGTACTGGTCCACAGTCTGCTAGGACTAGGGCTGCACGGCAGGAGGTGAGGGGCAGGTTGGTGAGCGAAGCTTCATCTGTATTTGCAGCCACTCCCCAGTGCTAGCATCACTGCCTCAGCTCCACCTCAGACCATCAGGCATTAGATTCTTATAGGAGCATTGGTCTCTGGTGCCAAAAAGGTTGGGGACCGCTGCTAAGGCCTGGGGTCAGGGCCTCTCTTGTCTGGGTATTAGGCATTATGGGTCCTTGAGTCTGCCAGGACTGTGTGCTTGATAGGCACATGGCTCCTACAACTCAGCTGCTTCATTCCCACCTGCCATAGGACACGGGGTCCAAACCAGGTTATGAACATAGTTCCACTGCCTCTGGCTCTTCCTGGGCAATCCTACATGCTCCTCATGTTCTTGAGAGTTTGTTGCCACCTCTCTCTCTGTTCCTGGTTCTGTATTCTATATCAAGTTTTGGAAATTTGGAGCAGAAGGAATTTACTAGAAGGAAATTGAGAACTCACAGTTTAGGGGAAGGCTAGAGAACCAGGCTTGGAGACTGGTTCTGGAGGCCATGACACAGGAACCCAGGATGTCTCATGAAATGGATGTGTCGGGTCCCTCAGCAGCAGCACCTGAGATGGAGATTCCTGTATCCATGCTTTGTGAAGGAGACTGTCAGGAGGGAGGGAAGCTGGATGAGCCAGGGAAAAAGCCAGGCAAAGATGGGGTTTCAGCTGGAGTGTAGCCTCAGCCTGACCCCACAGCCTGAGCTCAAGAGTGTGAGGGGCACCACTATGTTGCCCTACTATAAGGCAAAGGGGGTGGATTTTTAAAATTTTTGTGTATTACTGTTATTGGTCAAGAAGGTTAGGGAGAGAGAACCTCCGGGCGTCTTGGTGAGGTGGCTCCCATAGGTTTAGGACAAGTCTCCGGAGACGGGCTAGCCATAGCCATTAGCAATAACACCCACAGCATCTGGGGCAAGATGGGTACAGCATCAACAGCATCCGTTCTAGGGGTGGCTTCAAGTGCTGTCAGCCTTGTCTCTCTCAGACTCCCAGTCCAAGGAGGGATGGCTATGTGGCTCAGCTTAGGCATTTGACTAAAGCTCCCTCAGACTGTAGCCAGTGGAGAAAGAAAATCAGAGTAATATTCTAGGGAAGGGGCAATGGATGCTGTAGAATTAACCCCTCCCCCCAAAAATCCACTGATATTTTTCTGAAATCAGAACCAGAGTCTCATCTTTCCTGCCCCTACCTCTAACCTTAGAACTTCTCTCCTGAAGGTTGGTGTGGTGCCCCAGAAATGCTTTATTCCCTGTCTCTCTGGCCTACTAGACAGAGTTCTTTTAATCAATGTATTCCCAGGACCTGTAACGGGCCCCATGTTTGCTCTTTAATAAATGACAGGTAGTGCGCTGGCCACCCCCAATGAGCCTGTTTCTCCACCTGTGCTGACTGCCTGTATGTAGACATTTGTCAGGACACGAAGTATTAGCTAACGTAAGAGCATTTTCTGACTTGCCCCACCTCTCTCTAAGGATTCTGGCTTTGCCCTCCCGGATCCTCCACCTAACTCCCACAGTAGCAACTGTCTAGGATTTTGTGATTGTTCCAGTTATTACTGTGGTGTAACAAACCACTCCAAAATGCAGTGCTCAAGACATTGTATTATGTTCGTGGATTCTGAAGGTCAGGAGTCCAAACAGGGTACCTCAAGGACACCTTTTCTCTGGGGCCTGGAATCATCTGGAGACTTCTCATTCACATTTCTGGGCACCTGTTCTGGGATGACCCAAAGGCTGGGCTCAGCTGGGACTGCTGCCTGGAGCTCCTGCCTACTGTGGCCTGTGTAGCTTTTCATAGCTTGGTGGCCTAGGGATAGTTGGACCTCCTGCGTGGTGGTTCAGGGCTTCAAGAGAGAGTCAACAAATGAGTCAGAAGTGAAGTAGGACTTTATGATAGTCTTAGAAATCACATAAGGTTACTGTTGTCACACTGGATGTGTCAAAGCCACCACAAGTCCGTCCAGGGTCAAGAGAAGGAACAGAGTGACACTGGACGAAAGGAGTGTCAAATAATTGGCACGATCGTTTAAAATAGTCATAGTGATCAGTGAAGAAAGGATGAAGACTAAAGTTTGAATAGATTTTTCTAAGGAGTGTTACAGAGAGGTATGGAAGAGCAGCAGAAAAGTCGTGTGGGAAGCGGATGCGAGGACCAAAGAAGAATTTTAAGCAGTGTTGCTCAGTGACATCTCAGTGTGAAATGGCGTGGTACTGAATATGTTTCTTTTGCTCCAGATCACTCCGAGACTGAACCGCATGGCGTTATACAGGCCAAACCCAAGCAGGCACAGGCAGGCTGTGCCCCCTCCTGCCCCTGGAGTTCTTAAATGAGGAAACTTTCAGGGTTGGAGGCGCTTACCATCATTTCCGTCATCTCATTACAGAAGGTCAATTTGCCAAGGCCACCTCATGCATGAGCGCGTGCCCCGGCAACTCATTTCCCCTTGTGTTCGTGCTCCTGGCCCCTCCTCATTCCCAGAGGCCAGATCCCCCCCAGCCTGATCTCATCCTTTGGGTGAGAGAGAGAGGAAGGCAGGTGAGAGGGGCTCTCTCTGGAGGATCCTGGTTTCTGAGACAGGCTAATTACAGGTTTCCTAATTAATGAGCCATGGGGGTGCATTTCAAATCAGCTGAGTCACAGTTGATGTCTAGGCCCTGGGCCCAAGGGGAAGGTATCAGCAATTGTGGGAGGGGGAGGCCAGCCTGTGTCTCTGTCTCCCCCACTGAGTCTCTGCTTCTGTTCAAACCAGCCCTCCTTATGGGTTTAGAGAGTGTCGGCAGCCCCCCTTCCTCCCTTGCCTGTTTCTTGACATCTTTCTGGGACCACTCTCCATCCTGTCCATCCCTCATGCCGTCCCCCCCTCCCACCGCTGCCCCCGCCACCAGGACCACACAGAGCACATTTGGTTATTGTTTCCCAACACCCAGTTTCCCTTTCACACTGGATCTCCTTCGGCCACACTCATCACACAGCTGGGATCACTATCTGCACTAACGGCAGCCACTTCTGATGGGATCCTAGCACCCACTGCCCTTGGCGGAAGCCTGCCCAAGACCACACGGGATACTTTTCCTTTGACGTTTCAACCAGGAGATTTATCCATTTACATGAAGTTAACTCCGCTGAGTCTTTCCTAAGGAAACATCTTTTATTTTTGTGCCTAGAGGTGTAATGATGTAGAATTTTCTAAAACTTGGTCATGAGTTAGTTATTCTATAGCCTTTTTTGTGCCTCTGGTTCTGGGAGTACCAGGTGGGCTTGGATCCTAGGTCAGTGCTAGCAGTGCCCCCGTGCCCTGCACAAAGTCCCAGTTCCATGGAGGGACCCATAGAGACCCTGTTGTGACAATATCCAGGCCACCACTGTAGGGGGAAATCGAGGCAGCTCCTTGCCACCCTCTGCTACGTACAGAGCCTCTCAGGGGTTAGGAGTTGGTGGCCCTGGAGACAGTCAGATGAGCTCTTCATGGAACTGACCCTCGGCTTCCTCTTTTCTCCAAGAGTTGTGAGAATTAAATGAGATAGTACATATAAAGCACAGAGCACAATGCCCAGAACAGTGTCCTCAATACCTAGAAACCCTTTTTTAACGTTTGAATGCAAAGGGTATTTTTTTTATACATATGGCCTTTAAAGTCTCTGTAATCTCCTTGATGATATATGCAAAGTCATGTACGTGTAAACAATTTGTTCCTGGGCCCATTCTCTGGATGCAGCTGGCCCCTCCCTGGGGAGGTTCGTAAGAGCAAAAGGCCACACGGAGGGCGAGTCTCACAAGGTCCTCCGTTGGTCTGGCACTGTCCAACAGAACTTTCTTCGATGGCGGAAATGTCCTACATCTGTGCTATCCAGTAGAATAGGCACTAGCACACGTGACTAGTAAGGACTTGAAATGTGGCTCAGTGACTGAGACACTGAGTTTATTTTTATTTTTTACTTTTAACTAATTTAAATAGCCATATGTGGCTACTAGTTACTGTACCTGACAGTGCATCCTTGGAAATTCCCAACCCAGCCACTCTCCTTCCTCAAATGGAAGGAAAGATCCTACCTGTCCGAGCAGGTTGAGAGGTCAGTAGGCTAGAGGGGGCTGGGGAGAGGGCTGGGCAGGAAGCTGACAGTGCGCAGAGGGGCCGGCTTGAGGCAGCCCTGCCCCACCCAGTGGCCATCACAATGGCAGCCAGCCCAGCATCACAATACCGCAGGCGGGAGGTGAGCAGTAGCCTGGCAGGTGGCTTTTTCCAGGGGCAGGTCTCTTTGTCTGCAGACCTACTTACAAAACCCAGGCGGCCGAGGCCCGGTTCCTGGGGCATGGAAAAGCACCCAGCCGCTGAGAAGCCTCAAGCTGGAGACCCACAGGAGAAAGCAGGGCAGGCATGGAGATGCAGCAACCTACTCTACCCCAGGGCCCAGGTGCTGCAGGGTCCTGCGGCCCCGCTGCCGGGCAGCGCACTACTCTGTGAGCACTGAGCAGCTTCTCATCTTCTTCCTAGCGATTTGGTTCTTCTACTTCTTCTGCCTTTAGGACTACTTCTGAGTGGCCTGCTCCGGGGCTGGAGGGCGACAGCAGAGAGCATGACAGAGAGCATGCCCCAGCCCCTGCGAATGAGGGCAGAGAGTGGTCAAGGCCTGAGACCTTCGCCCCACAGAGATGACGGCCAGGACACAGGCAAGGTCTCGCTCTGCACCTTGGAGATGAGCACTGGGGTCCTGTGTCGCAAAGCCTCGGGTGCCACAGCCCAGCCTCCTGCTCTCGATGTCCTGGAGCTGCACGCCCTGAACAGGCTTCATGATGAGTAAATGAGAGAGAAAAGGGAAAGACATGTGGCCCACAGGACCTGTGGGGGGCAGTCAGTGGGTCATGTCGAGGCTTTGCGTCCCAAGTCTCTCAGTCGATGGAGCCCATGTACTTACTGGTTAGAAATAAAATGTTTCTGACCCTACTTGACAACAAGAAAAATGTTATTCCTATTTTTTAGGGGAGAGAAGCCGAGCCCAGAAATGCTTAGTGTGTTTCTAACAAGAGTGATTAATCAACCACTTCCTTTGGGGTGGTGGGGGAGGCTCTTTAAAGTGAGAGAAAATGGAAGCATCTCCAAGGATGTGGGTGTGGCTCCACCTGGTTGGAGGACAGGAGCTGTCCCACCCCAGTGGCTCTCATGCCCAATTTTCCACTGAGCCCCCAGCAGGAGGGGAGGTAGCTCTGCCCTCATCTGGGCATGCTTTATGCTGACTCCATGCTGGTGGCTTCCTTTGGCTCCCAGGGGTGGGGCAGACAGGACAAATCCCAGAGAGAGGGGCTCCCTGAGGCTGCCAACCTGCTTGTGGGAACTAGACTGTTGCCCTGAGACTGTGACAGGCTGAGGCATCGACCCCCTGCCCCCACCAGCAGTGCTTTTGCTACAAATGCTGGGACTCTTCTTAGAACATGAGCACTCAAGGGAGGGTAAGGCAAGAATCTAGAATGGCCCAGACATTTAAAGCCAAAGGGCACACGGGAGCCTTGCCAGCCAAGAGGAAACCCCACCAGTGCAGACCCTGGTCTCATGTGAGGCTGCGTCACGGGAAGTGCCACCAGGAGGCAGAGGGAAGGATGCCGCCACCTTTAGGACACAGGAATCCCGGAGGAACTCTTAGAAATGCAGATCCCCAAACCTCAGCCCAGATCTCTAAATTCTTGTGTTTGGACTAGAGATCAAGAATCTGAATTTTTAATTAGCTGCCCTCTTAGTCAGTCTACGGACCGGACCGTAGTTGTCTCTGGCCCATGTGTAAAGCACGGAAAGTAGTGTGACCTCCGGCCTCCATGCCCGAAGCTCCTCATCAGGAGCAAGACAGGAGGCCCATGGCCAGGGAGGGAGGGCAGGCAGCCCTGAGCCCTGGGTGGCTAAAGGGCTCCCACGGCCTGTCCACAGGTGCCTACGACAGAATCTCATGGATAATATATGAACCTCTCTGGGCTGTGCCTTCCCACACATCCTCAGAAGAGGGAAAAGTACAGTGCAGCTTCTCACCGACGTTCTTCTAGTGACTAGAGTCTATTCCGTACAGTAAACAGTTGTAGGAATATATAGTTTCTGGGACCCCTTAAAACCCAATTTTGAATGGAACAAGAAATGCAGCCTATATACAAGGAGTTTTCTGGAAATAGGTCTCAGGCAGGAAAGGTGCCTTCCTCCTGAAGGCAGCAGCCAGCTCTGCCATCAGACAGCTGAGCTCTCACTGGCAGCCAGCCCCAGGGAGGGCATTTGACCCTCTCTACCTGTGCACGCCCACCTGCAAACCCTCACCACACATCTGAGAACACAACCTTTTGTCCCTTCAGGCCATTGACCTGAATTATAGCCTGATTAGGTTGCAGTGACTGCTCACAGCTGCCGGTGACAGTCCCACTTTGTGTGAGTGCAGTCCCACTTTGTGGGGAACAGGAGGATGACGACACAGACAAGCAATCCACCAGGAGGAAGCCCACGGCAGACGTCAACCATCGCTTTATTAAGGCTCAGCGTAGTTGGCCGGTAGGGAGCTGAGTCATTCATTTCACAGACTCCTGCCATGGTCCACTTTTGGGTGACACTGAAGGTGGAGGCTCTGAGACCCTGAGCCACAGTCTATTGTGCTCCATGCACATCCACCCCGTGGGGTGGGGGCCGGGGGGGAGTGGGATGAATGCAGACAACCAGGGTGGGGCTGGTTCTAGCAGGCTGCGGCAGGGCTCTGGCAGGAGGGTGGTGGGGAGATACAGGAGGGCAGGGATATCTTCCCGTCCTTCCCAGCCCAAACTATGGCTTTGTTATCCTGTTGCCATGGCGTAGGAGTAGAGTGACCCTCCCCAAGCCGCACTCCAGGCCTGTGCTGCGCTGTGGGAGGTGACAGCGGGAAAGCCCTTGGGAAAGGAGAGGCCCCTCTGGGAACCTGTGACCCCAGCCAGACCTCAGGGGAGCTGTGACCCTCCCAGCAATGGGTCTTCTCAGGTTGAGACCAGTTGCTCAGAAGTGGACCCGCAGCACGTCCTGACTGGCGACTGGCCGCTGGCAGGCTGAGCATGTCATGTGGAGGGAGCGCTGCTTCTCACCCAGGCAGGGCCGGCACAGGAGGTGGCCACAGGGAAGCTGGTACACAGGCTCCTTTTTGAAGTAGGGAGAAAACACCTTTTTGCAGGAGGCACACCCAGGGTCCAGGATGCTCCCAGGCTGCTCTGGTAAATCAGGGAGGAAAATAGGTCAGGGTTAGGGAAAGCTGCCCCACCAGGCCTCAACTGGGAGGCAGGGCACATGCCTGGGGTGGGACAAGAAGTTTCCCCATCCTCTACCCCTGCAGCCGCCTGGCTTCTTCCCTCCTCGGCCACCTCTGGCTGATCTGGGAGCAGAGGTACCAGAGAGCCTGGGAACCCAGAAGGCTTCCTCCTGATCATTATATCTCGGTGCTTCCATGAATGATCAAAAAAAGCTGGCCCCTGGGGGCAGCCGGGCAGCACTAGGCCCTTCCTCCCGATCTCCCAACAAGTTGTACTTTCCCCTGGGACAGACTCCCAAGGCCAGAGCAAAGCACAAGCTTGCCCTGACAATATTGATAAACTGCAAGAAAATGAAAAAGCAAAAAACAGGCTGGTGTACCAGGGCTGGGCAGGTCAAGGCAGGAGGGAGGTCGCTCAAGGGGCAGGGCTGAGGTGTGTGGCTGGCCTGCCTGCCTGCCTCTCTGCAGCACCCTTCCCCACCTGTCAGTCCCCTTCCTGTGCTGCCGTGCTCTCTCCTTCCACACGTCCCACAAGGCCTCCATGAACGAGGGCCACAGCAGCAGATCCTGCTACCCTCTCCTCCCCTATCTACACCCTACTCTCTTCCTTCTTTTCTTGTGTCCCTTGCCTAAGGGGACTATTCTTTCTCTCCCAATCAATACCTCTCTTGAGAGGGCAAGGATGGCCTCTTGTGGAAGAGCCATAAGAATGAAAAGGGACCAGCCATGCAAAGAGTGACAAAGAATGGCTGGTCCATGAAAGAGAGAAGACACAGAGGTGTGATATGTGACTGTGTGGCTCCAGGTGAGATGGCAGAAAAGGCTAGATGGAGGCCGGAGCATGTAGGACCTCACAGGCAACAGGAATTTCAACTTTATTCCAAGTTCAATGAAATGCGATGGAGGAATTCTAAGAAGTGGAGGACCATGATCTGGTTTACACTATAAGGTCTCCCTGGCTCCTGTGAGGATGATGGGCTATGGTAAAGAAAGCATGGTTGCGTGGGAACAGCAGGAGCTGCTGCAGAAGACTGGGGAAGCATGGCAGAAGCTGGGGCCAGGGTGACAGCAAGGGCAGAGGAGCAGAGGACCCCTCTGAGATCTACTTTAGAGGAGTATGAACAAGACATGATGAAGAACAGAAAGTCAGCGTGAAGACACTGAGGGAAAACCAGGGATGACCTCCAAGTTATAGGCCTGACCGAAGGGCAGAGGATGCTGCTCTTTATTCTTGATGGGATGATGGAGGCAGTGGAGAACCTTTGGAGAAGTTTTGAGTTAGAATATTCACTCAAGAGATTCATGACTTTCCCAAGTGGAGGAGCCAAGCGGCTGTCTGGGAGGTTGGGGTCTGAGTTCCAAGGAGAAGTGGGAGCTACAGATGAGCCTGGCCAGTCACTGGCCAAGTGGGCTCTCACTTGGGTGACAGAGAGGACTGAAAGAATAGGTTCAGGATCAGAGCCTGGAAGAGAAAGAAGAGTCGGTAATGGAAGGAGAGACAACTGAAAACAGGAAAAAAAAGAGCAGAACATCTGGAAGACCAAGAGAGAAAGTGTTTCAAAAAAAAAAATAGGCTGGTTAGCCATATCAGACACTGCTGACAGGATAAGCAACTGTTGTATTTAGGATCATGGAAATTGTTGGTTATTTGAATATGACAGGTTCTTAAGAATGGTTAGGATGGTATACATAATTAGAGAGAGACAAGGAATGGGGACGAGAGGCAGAAGAGGCAAGATGGCCTGCAATCCAGACCACAAGAGGGCCTGGCTCTGGATAGGCAGGGGGAAGCAAGTATGCCTTATCATCAGTCCCACCAGGCTGTATGTTGGAGAAGATTCCCTCGCATTCCAGTCAAGTCCTCTCACTTTGTAGCCTAATTAATTCCATCATCCAGTGTGGTCCCAGGTTCATTTCAGGCAATTGGCTCAGTAAGCTATCACTGTTCTTTTCTAAGACTAAGAAAATGTTAATAAGAAGGGATGAAGATGACATACTCAACTCCAAACTATATATTTACATAAAGTACCCCAGACATCCGATGGGAGACAGACTAGATAAGAAAAATAAACCAAAGAGAAGTAAACAAAAGTCCTGAGGACAACTAGCATTAGATCTCACCATAAAGAAGAGCAGAGGTAGCCAAATCCTAAGCTCACAGAATCACTAAGAGTTGACTAAAGAAAGCCTTTCCTGTGAAGAGCTAAACTTCACAGGCTGCCCCTCAGCTCTCCCTGGAAAAGGAAGGAAACCAGGTGCTGTAGGCCTGGGGACTGGGGCTAAGGAGCTGGGCATGGAGATCCACAGAGCCCCAGAGGCATGGCCAGTGCCCCACTCAAGGGCTCCAAGGGGGTGGACGGGACCCATGTTACCCGAGCTGCTGCCTGGCCTCCAGGAAGTGCTGCTCCCTCGTGTGCCGAGGTGCTGGAGCTGTCCCCTGGTCAGCCGTGCTGTGAAGGAGGGCATGGAACCAAGGGTCGACGTCAAGGCAATTTCCAAGCTTTGTGACAGCTTCTGCTCATGAGACACTGGATCTAACAAGAGAGGCACAGACCACAATATCCAGAGAGAAGTTTGGCTGAGGACTACAAAAATGGCACTTCCAGCTTCAAATAGAGACAAACATAAAGTCGTCCCCAATATCTACTAGTGGATTGTGATGACAATACTGGAGCTAAAGCCTGGGGACCCGGCAGTTGCTGCTATCTCACCCGTTTTCAGGGTTCCGGGCTCTGTTAGCTTTCTTCCTCCTGGATAAATTGGGGGCAGGCAGAGGCCACCTTGTGGTTCACCGGCAGAACCACACCCTACTTTCTGAAGACCTCTCTGCAAGCCAAAGAAATGACTGAGGCAAGCAAAAGTCCAGCTCCCTGCCGTGTTCTCTCCCCAGCAGCCTTAGTCTGATCTTTCCCCATCTCCCCCCCTCCGGGGATCCCACCACTCTGCAGGGCCACAGGCCTGCACTCGAGGCTTTTGTAAACGTGCTCTAGGTAAAGCAAAGCAGTTACTACCCAGTAGAATTAAGACCTCTCTGCCCACACCACAGTCAAGGGGCCTGTCTGTGTGGTCTGCGGAAAGCCAAGTAATGGGCTGATGTGAAAGCAATGGAGGAGGCTGACAGCTGCCCAAGAAAGGACCCAGAGACCTGTCTGTTCATCAAACTGCCCAAAGCGGGGAATGAAACATTCTGTCTACAGTTTGTAATACACAGATATCAGCTTGGGCCCTTGAAGGAGCACTGGTCAGCATGGTCCTGTGTCACCAACAAATCAGTCAAGGCTAATACCACTGGGGACCTCCACAGATATCTGGGTCTAAGGACTTTTTCTCTTCGTCTTGGCCACTGCACCTCAGATACCTCCAGGAATTTCTGGAGGTCATGGTAACTACAATTTACACTCAAATTCAAAGAAGACACAAACAAACTTTAACTACTACTTGCACAGGCCTTTTAGAGTAAGAGAGGAAATTAAAGAATAAAATCTAAACAGACAAATTTTCATAAAGAAAAAGCTGTCAAAGAGCTAGCTCCAAAAGCACCAGACACTGACAATCACAGGGAATAATACCAAATGTGTAAAGAGTAAATGACGCTAATACTATTCAATTGTTTCAGAGTACAGAACAGGAAAATTTCCTATTTGTCTTATGAAGCAAATAAATCATTCACGCCAAACCCAATCAAATATGGTGTGTACATGCATATGTGTGCATGCGCGTGCACAAACACACACAGAACAGTCCCATCTCACTAATAAATGTAAAAATTCTAAATAAAACACTAGCAAACAGAACCAAGCAGCCCATTAAAAAAAGCATGACCAAATGAAATTTACTCCAGTAATGTAATAATGGTTTAATATTGCAAGTCTCTTAATGTACTTTCTCACATTAAAAGATCTCAGGATAAAAACTCATAATTTCATCTCCATTGATACTGAAAAGGTATTGCACAAAATTCAACCACCAATCCTAGATGAAAACAGTTTGAAATGGTTCCCAAGGAACCACACCTCTGGACACTGCTGCCCTGGGGTACCCCTGCCCTTGAGTGTAGGCTAGATTTAAGTGACTTGCTTCTAAGAGAATACAGCAAAAGTGATGGAATGTCACTCTCAAGATTAGATCATACAAGACTGAGTTCCAATCTGTTTGCACTCTGTGGTGGACACAGCTCCCATGCTGACCATGAGAGGCAAGGAACTGAGTGCACCCAGTGCAATAATTCAGCAAGGAATTGAATCCTGCAACAACCACATGGATGAGCTTAGAAATGAATCCTTCCCAGTCAAGCCTTGATATGACTGCAGCCCCACCGACACTCTGATAGCAGCCTTGGAAGACCTCGAAGCAGACCATCCAACCAAGCGACACCTTGATTCCTGACTAGAGAAGCTATGAGATAATGAATGTGGTACTTTAAGCCAGTATATTTTGGGATAATTTAAGCTGGTGACACATAAAACAAAAGGCAGTAATGCCAAGTTATAACCAGGGAGGGACAGCAATGACAACAGGCACGGACATAAGATGGTGTATTACCTGCTGAGCAGTCCATGTGTGTCAGACCCAGCTCACTGGCAGCTTTCATTTTCTTAGCAGTGTGCTCTGAGGTAGTGGGTGAGACCAGAAGGCTTGTGGTAGAAAAACAGGAAGCATTTACACCAAGGCTACCATCTAGGGCATGCTCAGCCTGCTCCATCTTCCTTTTCCGAGATGGCAGAGCAATGGAAGAAGGGGTCACTGCCAAGGCAGTCTGTGCTCTTCCAAGCAGGTGGCAGCCAGGAATGGAGTGCTGGAGCAGGAATTGGTCGATACGGGCCTTCAGGGAAGGGTGAGGCAGGGGTTGGGAGTGTGGAGTAAAGGCTACCCCTGTGAAAGGGTCACTGGGCACTCGGCCCCATGTGGCTTCACTGCGGTTACACTTCTCCAGTGTGCTCTGGTCGATGACCTTGCCTGAGGGCAGCAGCATGGGGCAAAGCATGATCTCCAAGGTGATGGGATCTAGGAACTCCTCAGGCACATCCTGAATTACCTCAGCCAGTTCCTGCAGGTTGGAGGGGGCATGCTGGCCCTCAGATTGGCTCCCAGAGTCACCGTCACTCTCCATGGGCAAGGCTGGGGCCTGCAGAGCCAAGTCCTGAGGGAGGCTCTCTGAAGCAACCAGCAGGACACTGTCTATCACCTCCTTTGAGCAGGTTTTGGCTGGCTGACCCCAGACTTCCAACCGCTTGATGCAAGGAATACCACTGCCTGTCACATGAGTGATACAGATCTTGAGATGGGCCACATGGTTAAGGGAAAGAGCCCCCTTATTCCAGAGCTCCTGGGCCACAATAGCAGGAGAAGGGAGTGTGACTTCCATTGGAACAAAAGGTGGCCTGGCCTTGAAACCCCTGTGGCTAAATACCACTTGACTCTGGTTTTTCAAGAAGACTTTGCCTACCAAGGTGAACGCTTCCTTGTCCGGGATGGATGGCTCAGCTGGGCCCATGGTCCGGCATTCAGGGGTATTCCAAGAACCTCTGCTGGATAAGGCGGATGTGTACATTTCCAGGCCAGTGACATTCTGGCCTACCCCAGCTGTGAGGTCTATGTTAATTCTACAGATTTCCACATTGAAGGGAAAAGAAACTGTCACATAAACTGGTGGCTTAATGAAATACTCTGTCCTAAAACCATGACTTCTCTTTGTGAGGTCTTCAGAGATGAGATTTTCTACTTCATAGCCATCAGCTGATATCTAGATTTAATGACAGTACGAGACACATTGGTTTGATGAGATCCAAATAAAGACAACTAGTTTTCAAGAACTTGCCACTTCTAAGAAAACTCTTTAAAGAAAGTCTGAAGTTCCTCATTTAATACTTCCTCTATTACATCGAATTCTCCTAGGTTTTTCTGCAGGTACCCAAGATTAGGTTAAAGGCTGAGGGCAACTGTGTACCCAGGTACTGTTCATCCTCAAAACTCTGCCCAACCCAATCAAAAATCCCTTCAAAATAACATCTCTGTGAAAAGGGGACATATATACTAGTGGGTTTTTTTTCCTTTTTATTTCAGAAGGTGAAAACATGCACATTTATAAAAAACAAAGACAGTCATTAAAGTTCTAAATTTTGATTTGTGCTGCCCATTATAACAAGTTTCCCTAGGAAGGTATAACAAGCTTCTTGTAAATCTATGAATGGTGAATGCCATTGTTAAAAAAAAAAAAAAAGAAAGAAAAAGAAACAAAAATAAACACATGTGCACATGTGCACAGGGAAAAGGACCACAAAAAAAATGGGAAATTTAAAAGTGAATGTGCTACAAGATAGGATTATGAATAGCCTTTTCTCCTTTTAATACTTCTAATTATTGTTATAACCAATGGAAATTTTAACATATCTTTGTTTTAAGGAGTCAACTTAACAATTTGGGGACCTAAAATAGTATGCTGAATGCAGAAACTCCAAATTAGGGGAGGGGTCCAATTCTTCCCTTAGAGCCTCCTTATTCCAGTATCTGAGTTGTAAAAGATACCCTCCTTACACAAAAGGGAGGCAGCTTAATTCACATAAAGAATCCAAAGAACAAATACAAGCCATTATTTCTAGCATCTGAAGTTACAAGAACTGGGGGAGAGAGTATTCCTACCTTCACTCTGACAATGAGTGAAATTAAAATTTATCACCAGAGGGAAAAGCACAATGAATACGACCTTCCACAAAACGAGTCATAGCTCACCTTGTAACGGAGCTGTCTGACTCTAGAGATATAGCCTGACCTTCGCTTACCTAAATATCACCTGATGGAATCTAAAATAAGAAGGGTGAAAGCACATTAAGCACGAATTAAGTTCACTAACCAAAACAGGAAATGGGGAAAAACATGACAAATAGATATCGTGTATTTATTTATTTGTTTGTTTGCTTGTTTGTATGTATGTTTATTTAGGTTACCTTGTTGCAGTGAATTCTTGGTCTGAACTGTGGGAGGCAAAGATTTATTACCATCTTTGTGGCTGAAAGGATAGCTTCCAGGCATCAGAAACAGCCTTAAATAAAAAATAAAACTTGGTATTAGACAAGTGAAAATTTTAAACTTTTAGGAGTTGATTCCTGAGAGAAAAGAATCAAGCAGGGTAACAACAAAAACTTTCATATACATTCACTCTCTTTATATCCTACATGTAATGCTGGAAAAAAAATGAGTCACTACATAATCGTGGAGCCTTCTACTGCAGACTGAGCAGGCTGGCAAAGACTGCCAGATCTCCAGCTGGCCAGTTGTTCTTAGATGCACTAGAGGCAAGGGCTTGTCAGCTCAGCAAGGACCTCCACATAGGAAAGGGAGGGTCAAAAGTGGCTGAGCTCAAAGAACAAGCCTACTTAGCCAGAGAGTACAGAAAAAAATCATAGTGTGCTAAGCATCTTTGTTACTTAACACTTGTTAATGCAAATAACATTTTCTTATTAAAATAAAAAACAATAAGGCAAAAACATCATTATTGAGAAATAAAAAATCTTATCATTGGAATCACCTTAAAAAGACATCTAATCTAAACAGTCATTTCAATGACCAGTGTCCAGGGTAAGGAAAACAGGTAAAGGTGGTCAAAAGGTAACAGTAAGTTTTAGGGATGTTATGTACAATATGGGTGACTACAGATAAAAATACTGTACTGTATATTTGAAAACTACTAAGAAAGTAGATCTTAAAAGTTCTCATTACCAAAAAAAGAACTATATGAGGTGATGGATATTAACTAACTTATTATAGTAATCACTGGGCAATACATATGTATATCAAACCATTACGTTGTACACCTGAAACTTTCACAATGTCATATGTCAATGACAGTTCAACAAAACTAGAGGGAAAAAAAATAACCAATGTCCAACAGCCATTGGTATTCACTGTAGAGAAGTCGGGAAGCCACTAGAAACATCCCTCTCAGTGAGTAGCAAGCCTGTCCAATGGATCTGAACTCCATGGGTGAGGCCAACCAGTCATGCTATGCTTTTCCATCTGGCTGATTAGGCCATGAAAAACGGTTAGCCCAAGAGGGACCAGGTCACCCTCTGAGGGCTTTGTCATGATCAGTAGGTGCCACTTGGAAAGGCCAGGCACATTGAGTGTCCTACAACATTTTAGTGGGAAGTTTCTGCACAGTGAAGATCGCCATGGAATCTTTAAATATTTATTATCTTAGCCTATTTCCTAAAATGGTTTTACCTACAAACACAAAGTATTTTTAACACGATTTTAATACATGCTACATTTTCCAGGAAGGGAACTTCCATGTATCATAGGAAGACTGTACTTTGTTCAGATCTTTACCATGAGGTGTTAACCACTGCTGAAATCACATCTGAAGGTAATACTAATATACCTGACAGTCGACATTTTAGCAGTCTACATTCTAGGTGATTCTATACGTTGGTAAAAGCTTCTGATTACTTCTTTATGCCTTCTAGTATGGTCATACTCAAACATTTAAATGTGAAAATAAATTTTATTATCACATTTTAAAATTTATCCTTTATAGTAGTTATGGCATTTGTGTGTGTGTATATGCACATAATATATGCATGTATGCTTATATATATATACGTGTGTGTGTGTGTGTGTGTGTGTGTGTGTGTGTGTACACACTGTTAAGAAAAGAGATAGAGTCTATGAACATGGCACCCTGAACAAGCCCAATTCCATCTAATCTCGGAAGCTAAGCAGGGTCGGGCCTGGTTAGTACTCAGATGGGAGACCACTTAGGAAGACCAGGCATAAAAAATAAAAAATAAAGGATTGTAAGCTGACAAGGTCCTTGTAATCTGTGAGGCCAACCAAGGGTTGCCTCATATAAAAATAAAAAAGAGAGAGAGAAATAGAAAGTTAGAAAGTTCATTATAATATCAAAATACTGAAAGGTAGTTATGATAAAGGTACCACGAGTCTACAATCATCTCTAGTCAGCCATCATCGCTATCTCCACAGTCCCCATCTCAGGTCTTATTCCTTTCTTTCAAGGGAAAAAAAACCAAACTCTGGCAGAGGTAACAATGCTAACTCCTTGAAGTACTGATTGATTTCCTAGTGGGAGGCACTAATTTCACCAACATGCACATTCTTATCTCCTCGTTATTTTCTTGGACACTTCATACTGTGGTCTTTTAACTTTATTCTACATATCATGAAATTAATTTCTTTGAGAACCTAAATGCCAGGACCAGAGCAAGTTGGGCAGGGTCTTCTTGAAGCCATGACAAAGAGCTTTCCTGTGAGTATAATAATGTCAAAAGGAAAAGTCTTCAAAACTTATGTGTGTACTCAACTCATTAGTAAATGATAGCATAAGACAGTTTCCCAGATGTGACCACTCTCAGGACAACTGCCCTTTGTCTTTAACCCCTGGCTCGGCTATCACCAGACATCTGCTCCTGTGATTGGACTGGAGAGATGACCAGGATGAGTAGGGCAAGGCTGAACAAAAGGCTTTTGAACTTTGATTATAACTTTTAAAAAGTCCACTTCAGATACCTGAAAGTAAAGAGTCTGACTGCCCTATCAATTAATGTGATAATTTAAAAGGTCTTTTCTGCACTGTATCTCAGCAAACAAAAACCCTCTATTAGCAAAAACACACCACTGGCCAGGGAGGCACAAACACAACATGGCTTAGAGGAGGCCACCAGGGATTTTATTCTGTTTAAATCTTAACAACTGGTTAGTCCTAAAGTGGGTACTAATATTCTTATTTTGCAGATGAAGAAACTGAGACTCAAAGAGAGGTTGAGCTGGGACTCAGATTCCAAACTTTCCCAAACCACTCTGATCATTGTTTACTTGGTCACCATTTACCTTGAAGGATTTACCAGGAAGTTATATAAATACCTTATATCTTTTTTTTTTTTTTTCTGTTACTTAGGTCAAGGTTTGGTATCATTCATTAAAAAAAAAAATCATCAATTCTTCTAAACTTAAAATTAATATGGCTAAGCTCTACTATGGAGAAATATGGAACCTTAACTGCCCTTTCCAATACGTTTTGGATCAAGCCTCAAATTGTTTTTTGAAGAAAAACTTTAGGTGAGCTAGCTTTCTAGTCAAGCATCTCACCTCATGAACCTTCTCAACCCTCATCAAGGGTTAATTCCATTAGTCAACTATTTAAGCATATAGACCTATATCTGACAGACACAGCTTATTTGCTCTCCATAGCACTTACCAAATTTGAGAGAATATTTATGAAGGCTGTTCAATCCATCCAAGTTAAATTCTTTTCAGTGTGTGCCTAAGTGGCATCTTTTGCTTCCTTGCCTGGCATCCTTGGTGGCTGCTGCATTTGCATCCCACACCACCATCTGACAGACTTCTTAGCAGTGTGGATTCTTAGCTGTAGCAAAAATATATGTAACACACTGATAAAAACTCAGTGGCCAATCTGTGAAGATTCACAGGATACCAGGGTGATATAACATCAGCTGAGAACCACAATTTTAGTCTCTAAAATTATTACTCCAGTGAGCAGCCCCTCAGAGCAGTACACTGGACGATCCTTATGTTTACCCCAGCCATAAACATCACACAATCCTTGCCCCACTGCAAATACTTTAACAAACTCTTCACTCGTTCTGTGTGGCCCATTATAAGGAATTTCATAAGAACAGTTTTATAAAGTTGGGTGTTGTTTCATTAGGTTGTCAAAATGATCATTCTCTACTCAGCACAGTATCTTCTCTTTGAGACCCATGAGAAAATTCTCTTTGGTTTCAGTACTAGGAATAGCTGTTAACTGCAATCAACTCAATATTTTATGGTATAAAAATGAATCATATAATTGCTTATAATCATTTCTTTACTTTGGCTGCTAAAAAACTCAGTGGTTCAGCCCTCAAATTTCTCTCTGTCTGAATTCTTCACTTCTTTTTGTCAGAGTCTATTGTGAAAGCTACCTCTAAGTCATTTTGGAATAGGATGAGGTATGAATAATAAACTATTCTGCTTTTGGTGAACATTTAGGTTGTTTGCAATGTTTTAATGTTTTGCTATTAAAACATTAAGATAAAAATCTTAAGTAGATTTTTGTCATACTACAATTTTGACTTTTTTTCTACATGTTTCTTGTTAAGCTTGTTATTTATGAATAGTATCCTTTGATCTCATTAATTTTTCTAACCAGTTTCTCCAATATACAGGAAAGCTGTTCACTTTTCTATCTTTATTATGTATTCAGCTGTCCTGTTGAACTCATTAATTTTAATAGATTTTCAGTTGTTTTTTGGCAGTTTCTACAATCTCAATAATAATAGGAGACTCTCAAAATGATAAACTCTTATTTCTCTCATCTTACTACATTAGCTAAAACTTAAAGAATTATATAAAATAATAAGAGTTGCTATACTTGTTTTGTTCCCATTAGAAGATGCTTATAGTGTTTCATCTTTGAACATAATACTGATTATTAGATTGAAACACTTTTTACGTTAACAAATCATTCTAATTTTTAGTTTTTTGAAAATCATGAATATGCTTTGAATTTTGATTTTCTCTATACACTGCTTTATTATTTTTCTTATCTGACAGACTAATGAGATATAACGCATTTTTCTAATTCTAAACCATCCTTTTATTCCTAGGATAAGAGCTGGTTGTGGTAGATTTTTCTTTAAATGTTCTTCAAAATGTACTGAATTTGATTGCTCATATTTAATTTTAGATGAGATGTTATTGCACATTCACATAACATTTACAAGTCCTGTGCTAGGCATGGAATACAGAGATAAAAATGAAATGGTCAGGTGGTGAAACTATTCTGTATGATACTGTAATGGTAGATACATGACATAATACACTTGCCCAAACCTACAAAATTGTACAACAAAAAGAATGAACCTCAATGTAAACTATGAACTTCAGTTAATAATAATATATTAATATTGGGTCATCAGTTGTAACAAATGTGGGCAAGGGAGAGGAGGTAAATGGGAAGTCTCTGTATTATCTGCTCGATTTTCTGTAAACCTAAAACCACTCTAAAAAAATAAAGTATAATAATAATAATAATAATAGTAATAACAACAACAAAGAATGATTGGGGAAAAAAGTGACTGAAAACAAATTATACTGGAGATCAAATTGAAATAAGTGACTGTGCCATTGCATGACAAGAGTAACAGACCTTTTTAAAAATATCTTACAAATGATGGTATCTGGTGTTTTTCAAAATCAGTGATGCCCAAACACTGTAGGAGTCTACAGGACTCTGGTTGCCATCGAAATCTTTGTATGATCTTATCATCTCTCTGGTTTCAACACCCCTGTTAATCTTTTAAGGTCAAGGGCCTCCTGCCTAATGCTTAATCCAGAAAAAAATAGCTCACCATATAAAAATTCAAACATCTTCGTCCAGGAAGACTTCCTCCCTAGCCCTGCCTAGGAGATGGCCAAATGTTACCTGAACTCATTGCAAACACTGTCCAGTAAATATTTGTTGCCTTCTCCGAATTTGGCATGTAAGTACAAGAAAGACTGGGTCTGAGTTAAATCGGGGACCACACATCATAGCTAAAGTATCCCACAGTGCAAAGAAGCAACTTAGAGGCAGATAATAATGGCATGATAAGATAGCAACAGAGGTTTATAAGCAGATAACATGTCAATTTTCTTTATAGATTTTCTTATTACAAAATGAAAGGTAAAGATTATATAACATAGTAGATGTTCTTACACCCACCACCTAGATTTAGTAAATGTTAATGTTTTGCCATGTTTGCTTCTCATTTAAGTGTTGAGCTAAATTTAAAAGATATAAACAAAAATGCCACCAGTCCTATTTCTCCCTTTTTACCAAGAAGTATCTGAAGTTGGTGTTGCTCATTCAAATCAGTATAGTTATGTGTGTATCCATAAGCATACAGTAGTTTTATATATTTTAATATACTTTAATGATAACATACCATGAATGTCATCGTATAACTGGCTTTTCTATTATTATGTAAAGGTTTTTTTTTATGTTGAAATATATATATCCAGTTTATTCATTTTAATTTCTTCATGGTCCTATCCACGCATCTTGAGGTATTATAGACTTCCTTCTAATAGAAATTATGGAATATAAAAGTTTATAAGAGAGCTTTTTGCAGATGACATTCAGAGTGGGGAAGAATGGTCTAAATCAATGTTTTTCAATTTGTGACTGTGAAATCCAGTTATGAGTTGAAGAAAGAAATAACTAAAAGAGAATACAAAATATCAAAATGTCATGAAACTTTTGTTTTCATTTTATATAAATAGATCCAATATAAAATGTTATTTCTTATTATGGCTCTTAATGAAAAAAATTGAAAAACAGTGGCTAAAAGTATACCCAGAAGTCAGGAGTAACATCTGAACTGGGGACAACTCAGACACATGCCTGACCTCAAGGCAATTCTGGAAAGTGATAGATACTACATACTAATGGTACAATGGACCATATATGCTTGACTATAGGAACCAAGAGGCAAGAACAGGAACAAAAGGGGAAGGGTATTAGGGAGAGGGACCATAGAGTCAAGGCATAGAGATGGGACAGTGTGAGGCAGGGTCGGGAAACGTTGAATATGCCATTTAGCTAGAAGGGGAAGGAGGAGGCAGTGCTCTAGAAAGGCAGATGGAGCCAGATGGGGAAGGCCTTAGAATGTTATGCCGTGGGGCTTCAGACTACTTTACCTGGTGGACCAGGGGAGTGTTTTTTCAAACCAAAGATCAGGAATCAAGAACTCAAACTACTGAGTCATAATAATTTTTTAAATTATAAAGAATAGAAAGAAAATGTCACAGTGCCTCGACACATGAGGGTAAGCAGCAGTGTTTTGTGAATCTTTAGTTTCAGAACAAATATATTGATCTATTTACTCATCTATCCATCTATTTTTATTCTGAGTTTTGACATAAAGGTATTTTAACTAAGGGCTGTAGCAAAAAGAAAAAAAAAGAAAAAAAGAAAGAAAATGTTTGAAAGCTATTGGTCAGAGGGATGTCACAAAAGACTTAAAACCAGGAAAAGAAATCACACAAATAAGTCTGTTGTTAGCCTGCTAGATAACAACACCAATTTTGAACCACTTAGAGGCAATTCACCCTTCAAGGAGTTTCTCTTTCCTCTAGCTGACGTGTTCCTACCATCTTTTTTGTACTACAAGAGGGGGTATCTTTGCAAATGGCTTCCTGAAGACATCAAAAATGAGTATCAAAGTACAAACTACTCAGAAATAAACTGTTTCAGTTTTCCCCTTGATGTTTTCTTCCTTTTTTTTTTGAGGGAAGAGAATTCTTTAAGAGTAGGAATGAGGGAAATTAACTATGGATAACATGTTACCACTATCTCTCAAAAATTTCAAAGCTACCTTATTTAAGAAATCTTTTAAGTAACTTTTTAAGATGATTGAGATTTATATGCAGTCTTAAAAAAACAATACAGAAAGATCCCATAAACCCTTAACCAGTTTATCTCAATGGAAACATTGAGGACAGCTACAGTATAACATCACAATCAGGATACTGACAACAATGCAATCTGCAGATCTTATTCAGATTTTGTAAGTTTTACAGGCACTTATCTGTGTATGCCTGTGTATTCAGCTCTACGCAGTTTTATTCTGTATGTATAATCACTACTAGTCAAGATACAGAATAGTTCTGTCACAAGAACCCCATGTACTACCCTTTAAGAAGCCTTTCATTTTATAAGTCCAAATATCCTATTACCACAGGAGTCTTGAGGTTCTAAGCCCCTCAACTGAAGACTAGTTAATTCCACTACCCACACTGTAAAGAAACAAACTTGAATAACACATTTATTTTTGGTGTACCTGTCATTTAAATGATAAATACGACTATGTAGAAAAATGCCAAAGTATATATAAAGAAAAAGAATACAAAATAAAATTATTATGATCATGCATTTGTTAAAAATCTGTATCTACAAATATGTAGACATGAAGAGTTTGGGAGACAATGGTGGACATGCAGAAATTTAAAATATAGTGGGATAAACTGTTTTTTTTTTCCTTTTATATGTTTATAGTAGATATAAGTAGTAGTTAAACAGTTGGATGGGATCCTGAGGTCACAGGATGATATCAGAGAGGAATGAGTCTCTAGATACACGCTCACAGTATTTCTTGCAGCTGACAGCCACTACAGGACTGGAGGTCCAGATAGAGACAGACCTTCCTCCTCTGCCTCCCTATATTCAGGCTGAGTAGGGGAAAGTGAAAGGGAAGGGCTGAGAATAGATCCAAAGGTATGGTGACCAACCATGTCTTAGATATTTTCCAGAATGTGGCACTCTCAATTCTAAAACTAGGAGAGTCCTGGGCAAACTGGGACAAGTCTGTCATCCTATCTGAAAGATTTCTGTGCTTCTTTGGAGCTTGAAGCAGCCAAGTTGAGGAATCAGAACCTAGAGGTGGGGAAGTGTGGAGGGATAATTTAGAAGAAAATAAGGTGACTATGACACTTTCTGAACACCTGAGCATCTACCCACCATTAGCCTACAAAGAAATTGCCACAGCTGAGTTATACAACTTGATTTTTTGTCCCCTATACAACCTGATTTTTGAGCTTCACAAAAATGTAATGGAAAGTAATTCTGGCAGTTACACATATTTTAAAGACTGGGCTCAAACAGGTTATAGATGGAAAAAAGATTACCTGTCAAATAAGAGAAAAGCATTTAACCTCAAAGAGTGGGTGGTGGGTGGAATACCAATGCACTGAGCAGCTTTATAAATTGGGCACTTCAGCTTTTAAAGAAGTAAAATATTTCTTATAATTTCTAAAGAGTTACTTGTCCATCTATGAAAAAAAAGTGACTTGCGTGCATCTTTCTTAGAGCTGGTTAAAATGAAAGACAGCTGTCCCAGCCTAACCCACACAGTTACCCACTAGTAAGAGGTACACAGGGAGACCAGAACACAGATGTGGACCCAGAAGAACACTGCAAACTTATACACCTGGAGCCAATTCACCCTTCAATGGCTTATTAAGTGCAAGGCACTCTGCTAGGCACAAGTAGACACTTTTGAAAAATTCAAAGTCTCAAAATAAGGCAGAGATGGGTATAGTTTTTACTTTTAAGAGACTCACAGTCTCAAAACATGGACATGGACCGAGTTCTAATACTATTTAATCAGTGCCTGAACAGTAGTGTCAACAAAATTCTATGGGAACACGAGTGAGACAGCCAGGCTCGCCATGTACAAACCTGACCTTAACTCCATCCCTCTCTCAGGTCTTATTCAATCTGTTTTTGCCTCTACCCTAAAAGCTCAACTTATTTCCAACTACAGGATCCTTTTCCTCAACATGTAAACAATATTCAAGTCTCTTCTGCCCTCAACGGCCCCTCAATAAACCCTGCCTTGGTGCTCTATCTTTTTTAGGGTTGCTAATTTAGCAAATAAAAATTTGCTAATTTGCCCGCTTATATCTGAAAATTGGATAGAAATTTTTTGTTCAGTGTAAGAATATCCCATGTACTATTTGGGACATAGATTGAAAAATTATTTACTGCACATTCAGCAAACTAGGGATAGAAAGAAACTTTAACACAATAAAAGGCATTTAAGAGAAACCCACAGCTAATAAACACAATGGTGAAAGACTGAAAGCATTCTCCCTAAGATCAGGAACAAGACAAAGATGCCCACTTTCACCACTTTGATTCTGTACTATAAGGTATAAGACTTATATATTGAAAACTACAAAATGTTTGTGAAATAAATTAAGGACCTAAATGAATGAAAGGACATCCTATGTTCATGAAGACTTAAGGTCTGAAAGATGCTAAATGCCCTAGTCACTAGGGAAATACAAATCAAAACCATTTCACATCCACTATGATGGCTGTTAAAAAAAAGCAAAACAGAAAATAACAAGTGTTAGCAAAAATGGAACACTAGTGCATTGCTGCTAGGAATTTAAAATGATACGGCCACTGTGGAAGTCTGGCAGTTACTCAACAAGTACAGAATTAAAATATGACCCAGCAATTTCACTTCTAGTTATATACCCAAATGTACTGAAAACAGGTGTTCCAACAAAAACTTGTACACGAAAGTTCATAGTAGCACTATTCACAATAGCCAAAACCACCCAATGTCCATCACTGATGAATGGATGAACAAGATATGGTATATCTACACAATGAAATATTATTCCACCATAAAAAGTAATGAAGTACTTATAACATACTACAACATGAAAGAACCTTAAAAACATTACGCTAAAGAAAAGAAGTCAGACAAAAAAAAAAAAGGCTACATATTTTATAATTTCATTTTTTAAATTATCCAGAATAGGTAAATCTACAGAGACAGAAAACAGGTTAGTAGTTGCCAGGTTCTGAAGAGAGAAGGAAATGTGGAGTGACTGCTTAATGGGTATGGAGTTTTCTTTTGGGTTGAAGAAAATGTTCTGGAACTAGATAGTGGTGATTGGTTGCACAACAACATCAATGTACTAAATATCACTGACTTGTACAGTGTTTATTTTTATAAAGTTTATTGGGGTAACACTGATTAATACAGTACACTGTTTAATTTTATATGTAATTTACCACAAAACATTTTTCATTGCTTATCTGAAATTCAAATTTTACTACATATCATGTATTTTATCCAGCAATCCTAGTCCTACTCTAAATCCTGTTCGTTTCCTCTTCTCTTCAAAAGTTCTCAAGGAATTACCTCAACATTTGCAACCCATTCCTTAACTCTCATTTAACAGGTGTACAATCTATCTTTTGCCCTGAGAATTCAATTCAAACTGATATCATCGGTGATATCCAAGTTGCCAAACTTACTGACTTTTCAGTTCTTGCCTTAACTGCTCTTTCTGCAACAACTGACATACAATCTCTTTTTAAAAATAATCTTTCTGTTTGGTTTCTATGCAGTAAAAGTTAACTTAGCAGGTTTGAGGTTTAGAAATCCTTCACATTTAAACAAAAAAAAAACACAAAAAACCACAAACACAAACAAACAAAAAAAACCTGGCCCTTTACCACCTACTAGGAAATAATCTCTAAACCTTTGGAACATCCAGCCTGATAAATTGTCCATAGACGCCTAGGGCCTTGGGCCATGACAGATCATTTACCCTAACAACATGATTTATGGTGGGAGCCTTGGGCCATGCTACATGAGCTGGACCTCTGAAGCGGTTGAGACTGAGTAACTAAGGTTCAGCCTTGCGTGCAGTCCACGCCAGTGTGACTGACCTCCAATAAATAACGCTGCACATCAAGACTCAGGTGAGCTTCTTTGATTTGCAATATCTGCACAGGTTATCAAACCTCATTGTTGTAATACATTAACAGCTGTCTTAACAACTTCACTGGAAAAGGACAGGGGAGGGTGGTCTTTGGGACCTCTAACACTTCTATGCCACCATTTTTTCCCTAAATTTGATGATCTGTTCTTTTTCTGTGGACATCACTCAATCTCCTTTATTTGTGTTCCATTCTTGGTCGTTATCTCCCCTCACTACCTGCAATAACCTACCCACCTGGCCCGGGAAATTAATTCACTTGTGGTTCTGACTGCTGCCTGTCTTCATCCCCACTGGAGATCCCAGCCTGGACTTTTTTCCCTGGAGGACCGTCTCAGCATGACCATGGTAGACTGTCATTAATTCCCTACCCAAATTCCTTTCTGCTTTGATCCTAATTTTACTTGCTGACTTCCTATCAATTTGAGAAACAGAATCTCATTTCCCAATCCAATCAGTTACCAGATCTTGTGTTTTTTCCCTTCCAAACATCTCTAGAATTAAGAGTTCCCATTCTGATAGTTCTGGCCTTCGTCTCTCACCAGATATCTTGCACGTATCTGTGAAATACTCTCCAACTCTTTTCATGCAACCCCACCACCAATCTAGTTCTATCTTTTTTACCTAACATTCCTAAAACATGAATCTGCCCAATTAGTCCCTGACTTAGATCCCTTTAGAAACAGCCCAGCCCCTGCAGTTTTAGGCTGTTTAGCAAAACTATAGGCCTTTGTGACTCAAATACTCTCTACCTCTCTAGACCCACTCTCTGTCTTCTTTATACCCCCAACTCTCTAACAATGCCGACCCAAACTCGCTAAACATGATTGCCTCTGTGCTAGGACCCACTCTAGGCACCGCATATAAATTAACTAGGCAAAGTTAACTCAAAGGCTACCTTCTGACAGGTAAGGTTTCCAACAGGAAACAATAAGTAAACAAAGAATAATTTCTATTACTGCTGAGTGTCCTGAGGAAAATGAAGCTGGATAAAGTGACAGAGCATGACCAAAGGCCAACCAATGGGGTACTGTTTAGCAGGGGCAGGAAAGTCCTCTCTAAAGTTATTCTCTTTAGAGAGAAAACCTAAATAATGGTGGTAGGGATCCTTTTTAAAAGAAATTCTCATAGACCCCAAGTGTTTACAAATGTTACTTGTATTGAATCACTTACGTAGGTACAATCTCCTCATGGCTCTAATACAACCAAACCTAAGCCCACCTGGACCTCCTGTTATGAGCAGTAATGTTTCCTTGCCATGAAAAACATTCTGCTTGGTCATCATATTTGAGAATCACTGGCCCAACAGGCCCTCGTATAATTCTATTCTAGGTTCAATTTTAGGGAGAAAATATCCTGGGGTGGCAGGGTATGCAAAAGAAGTAGAAATGTAGAAGAGGGGTCTAAAAGGAAGATATCAAATTCACTAATTCTGAAATGGCCTTTTAAAGCCAGAAGAATCAGCAACTAAGAATAAACAAATCTAAAAAAGAATAAGAACTTCAATTTTAGAAGGTAAGAAGAAAATATACAAGGGGGAAAAAAATCCTGAAATGTAACAGAAAAGATTCTTATTTTTTAACAAAGCACATGAAAAGCAGTTTTTTGAAATTAACTTTATACAATGCCTACCTATACTCTTATCCTAAAAATTCAAAACAACTGTGAGATAAGGCTGGTAAACAGAGAGAAAACTGAGATAGGAAGTGAAAATTAGACATTTTAAGATGTTTATTTACCTGCGCAAATTAGCAGCAACTTGTACAACCGGACGAGGGTAAAATTAATTAAAAATAACATACATTAGATTCAATCTGCCATAGACAAGAATACAATTAAGTCTCCTCGGGATGATGTTATTACAGACCTATATTCTGGCTTTTATAACTGTTTCATGACACCTGGTACAGTGCACATCTATAGCATTTATGAGTAGAAATGCTCCGAAGTCCCTTCAGAGAGCAGAGGTGAACACTTTCTCATGGAGGAATGCCAGCTTTTCTAAGCGAGTTCGTTTCAGTAGTGGGAGCCATTCCCAGTGGGATAACTCGACCACATGGTACCCAAGTCGACTGAGCTGCCGCCTTTTCATATTGTGCAGTCCAAGGAGATCCCTGGAACCATAGCAATACTGGTTCTTGTTTGTTAACTGAATAGCCAGCTTCACTTGTGGGGCCTGCACACAGTCTGGGCCCACCATCTCCATGGTCCCCAATCTGTCTGCCACTTTGTAAAGGGAACCATCCGAGAGTATGGCTGTCTTCTTCTCGAATTCCATGGGCTGCTGCCCAGTCTCTGACTCAATTTCTCCCTGAAAATGCCCTCCTGATTTCCCCTTTAGTAGCTGATTCATCAAATCGTCTGTAAGACTGACTCCCACATGCTTGAGCTTTAATTTGGCTGCATCTTCAGTGGATGAGGCTTCTCTGTTAAATGGTAATGGCTTCATGTTAACATCAAGCTGGACCTCTAAATCAGAAGATCGGGTATGAGGCAAAATCATATGGTGTTTGATGTACTGGGGCCCACCCAACATGGTCTCAAGTAAAAAGAGAGCTTCTAGAAATTCAGGCTTTGAGGTCATATCCTTCCTAGCTAAATTCCACAGTTTTTCTAACCCCTCTTGCTGAAGGTGAGAACTAAGACGATTGCCTCTGTAATCTGGGCACTCAATGCCAACTGTACCATCAAGAGTATACAGCTCCTTAGTGAGTTCAAACTTACTTCTCTCCTGAGCTAACCTGACGAATCCTGGACTCAAAGCGAAATTAATGAGTTCTGTGGGAAAGTACTCAGAAAATGCCAGACCCAGCAGGCAAGTGAGCAGGTGTTCCGGGTACCGGTGGAACTCAGCCATCTTCCTATGAATCTCATTTATAAGGCTAGAATAAAACTCTTCTTCATTGGGTGGCTTATAATTCAGAGTTCCAAATGACCACAGAATCTTGGCAACATCTTTACTTCGACAGTATGTTACTCTAGGAGGCAAAGAAGCAGCCACGGCATTCATTACCCCTTCATCCAGTATGTGTAAGGCTGAGCAGGCAAGTGTCAGGTGCATGACACCCTGAACTCCCAGGGAAGGAATTCGCTGGGGAGCAATCTGCCCAAATTGCTTCATGAAACTTACGTGATCCACATGAGTGAAACGGAACATTTTAAGAATATTCACTAAGGCATAACTACTCAGATGCTGCATGTCAGCACATGCCAAGTCTCCAATTTTCCTCATGATAAATTCAGAGAGACCACTACTTGATTTAAAGAACCCCAAGCAGATTGTACCAGCCTCCTCTAAATTGATAAAATCTATATACTTAAGGATCAATGATTCCAGTTTTTGCATTAGGTCCTGGGGTACCTGACGATTTTCACCTATAATATAAATCAAGTGAATCAGCTGGGACAAAGACAGATCTTTCCAGTGCAAATTAAGATAACTAAAAAATATTTTAAAAAGCCGAGGTACTCTGCGGCCCAAGTACCTCCAGAGGTCAGCCACCAAGAGAAGTTGGTCCAGACTCATTTCCCATACTTTATGGCAAAATCTGGTTTCATATACATCTAGCATTGAATGGGAATGAGGGATTCCTAAAATGACAAAGGCTTTCAAAATATTGATCAGATCTGGAACATCAAAGAGCTGTATGTTTTTCACACTCAGCTGGCAGAGCATAGCAAAGCTGGCACTGGACAGCAAAACAGGATGCTGCTCTGAAGGCATAGAGCTCAGCTTACAGAAATAATCAGTAATAATTTGAGGCTGGAGATTATCTCGATAAACTGTGACTTTGTGCAAAATTATATCACCTTCTGAAACAGACAGGGGGTGAGAAGGCTCAGATCTGTTATAACTGTGAAGCTGGTACTCTGGTCTTAGCTGCAGGAAAACTCGGGGATCTTCGAAGGAATCAAAAACTTCTATATCCTCTTCATCAACTTTCACGGCCCTGGGTGAGCCTGGCTTCAACATGCTGGCCTTAGAGGCAAAAGCTCTGCTGAATTCCAAACCCGGGAGGGCACTGTTGGTTGTCAGGATCCTCCGAGAACAAGGGGTGTTACAAATATTCTCAATTTTTTTGGCAGGATGACAGAGGCTACTGTGTTCTGAAGTGTCCTGTCCCCTGTGCCATGTGTAGCTTCCCACATTCCAGTATGCCACATTTTGGGTTGTACTGCAGGCAAAAGGGTTGCAAAGTGCTCGATATCTTAAAGGTTTTAACAGTTTCAGAGTGGCTGCCATTCTGGTGTCAGTACTGATCGTTTTGGCAGTCAGAACACAGTCCTCAGAGGTTTGACCAGGCAATTTCTTGTTTATGTGGTGCTTGGATAGAGCTGGACGAGGAGGCGTTCCACAGAAACTGCCTGGAAGTCTTCGGCATATCACAAGAGCCATGGATCACAAATGACTGGGCCAGAATTGGTGCCAGATACTGAAAAAAGGGTAGATGAAGAATAAGTGGCTTCCACCTATCACAATACTAAAATTTACACATTATAAGAACTGGATTAAAACTCTGCTGTCCACTTAAGTTCAACATTAGTGAATGTCCAAAGCACAAGACAGAAAGGATAAACTGTGTGCCTTACATAAAGACAGAAGAAAACCTCAGAACCAGGGTACTATTGGGCAGTTCTCCAGACTACTGGTCAGTCCAGACTCCGTTCTGGATTTCCTCTGTTCTTTGGACAGAATTCCTTTATGGTAGAAGGAAAACAGCAATGGTTAGAGAAGAGATAGTTGTTCTGCTGACTTCCAACAGGAAAGAAGGAAGCAGATTTCCAAAAAGAAAGCTGTGAACAGAAGTGAGCAACCTATTCCATTTCTTTGCTATCAACATATAAAGGGCCCACTTGGAGAATAAAAAAGTTGGTAAAAGCTGCCATGCTAACACCAAAAAATAGAAGTGGGAGTTGGAGTAAAGATTAATGAAGTATATCTACAATAACCTTCCCTGTTCCCAAAGTACAAAACTTGATTACAGAATTCTATAGTTCTACTGCTGCTCCTAAACCTTTTAGAAGATGCCTATTTTTTTCTCCAGGAGATTTATAACAGTTAAAATCACGACTGCAGAGAAGTCATGCAATTGGGAAGTATACACAAAAACTCATTTATTTTGGGAGGTGGGGGGACAGAAGGCCGAAGCCCTTCCAGCTCACTGTCAACTCATGGGTGGGAAGCAAAAAGGAACTCAAAGCAGAGCTCAGGGTTCGGGGAACACCAATGCACATGACTGCCATGCTGACATGCAAAGGGAGCGGCAAAGCTCTCCTCTGAAGGTGGCAGCTTCGCAGTGCTTCCAGTGAGTCAGCTGTTGATTATCCTGCCTATGAGCAGCACAAGTTCCATTTTTCTCCCATGGTGGAAAATCATGAGAAGTTATGAAATGGACTTTGCTGTACTCTTGCTTTCTCTAAATGCTTATTGTCTTCCACTTGAGAAATGCCAAAGCCTGACAAGCAGAACCAGGGAGCCCTGAGATGCCAAAACATGGACCACATAGGAATGGTGCTGCAGAAAAAACACTGAGGGTCCTGAGGGTACCAGAATAACTTTCTAAAACTCCTGCCCAAGTCCCCTGTCAGCCCCTTCCTTCCAGAGTCCATAGCATAAGAATCAGGAGACCACAGGGCAGGCTAGTACCCTTGTTCAGGTAACCCAGCTACAAAGGCTTCTCTGGATCGCAGGAATACTCCAATTTCTTTGTGAACCAGAGTAGAATTCTTCAACATGAAATCACTATATGCTTACCGTGGCTTGTGGACCAGTCTGCCCACCAAGTTTCAATCTATGGGTCCAGATGGTAAAGACCAGGTATCAGCAAACTATGGCCCAAATCTAACCCTCCACCTGTTTTTGTAAGTTAGGTATTATCTGAACGTAGCCAGGCTATTCATTACACATTCTTTATGGCTGCTTTCTCACTACAAGAACAAAACTGAGCAACTGTGGCCAGAAATATAAGGCCTGCAAAGCATAAAATATTTACTACCTCGCCCTTTACAGAAAGTTTGCTATAGACCATTAGTTTATTCCTATGAATGCAGATGGCTAACTTTTTAAAAATTACAAAACATTAGGAAAATAATACTAAAATAATTTTGTCTTTAATGTTTAGATGATAATTAAAGATTTATGCCTCAAAATACTCACCAGGAATCTCAACACTGAAGCACAAGCATGGTAAAAAGAAAAGAGAAAGCAAGTAATGGAACTCTTCAGTTGACAGAATAGGTTTTTTAAAAGACCTGCTTTGGAATCTAGAATGTAAATTTAATCCAACTCGATGTGCAACTAAAGCCATAAACTGTTCAAATCTGTAGTCTTTCATCTCATCGTGGGAACTAGATCTGAAGAAATAACTTTTTAAAAGGACAAAACTATTTTTTTTTAACAAAATAGTGTGCTATCTAAAGCAAAGAACAATAAAAAACTAACAAACAAAAACACCAAAAGTCCATCCAGAATGAGGTTGGTTTACAGGATAAGTGTCTGGCAGATATCAATACATGGAAAAGTAAATACAAATATCAGTGGAAAAAACAGAATACAAATAAATACCATCACCTAAAATACACATATAAAAGTAATTATACAGCTTCTCAGCAGTGGAGGATTTCTGTTAAATCTTTGATAAATTAACTTTCCCCCCTTTTTTACTGGGGCTAAAACTGTTAATACAGAATAGTATATGAATTAATTTAACAAATACCTTTATAAATTATGTAATTTTAAAAGCACATTAAATAACTTAAATTATTTCAGCTCATACTACCTAACAGTACTTAATAAAATTACTATGCATGGTCTTAAAATGAACAAAAAAAAAAATCATGTCAATGCTTGGCTAGTATGTTTTGAATTAATATGGCTCTTTTTGATTTGTAAAAATATAGGCTAAGTCCCTAGATGGAAATACCAAGAGACACAACTGTCTTAGGGCCTCTTCTCTGCCAAGCCTTGTATGAGCTGTTTTATCTGCAATAGTTCCAATCTTTACACCCTTTCTGTAAGGTAGGTTTTATTATCTCCATGTTGTTAAAGAGGAAGAAGAAACTTCACAAGAAACCTGCCAAAGGTTATACAGTGGGGTCTGACATCAAGGACTGAATGATTCCAAAACTAATGCTGGTATTCTGGAGAGACAAAAAGGGGAGTCAGGTTCGAGAGGCGGGTGGAGAAGACACTGAACAATCTATAGGGTTTTCAGGTTCCAGGAAGCTGGAAGCCAGAACTGGATGAGCTAAAAAGCCCACCCACCTCTTATTGTCTAGGATTCTAGCTATCACGATGGTTAGTTTATACTACTTACAAAAAGAACAAAAAAATACCTCAAAGAAGGAAATCTACATAAAGGAATGGGTTTGCAAGATGCTCCAGTATCAGGGTAAAGAAGTCTACCACTACTGAAGACCTGAAAGTTGGCAGGAGAGACATGGGATCCAGAATTTAGGGTTCAATGTAAGAGAGAAGTAAAGGGAAACCCTAGCATAATGATGAAAGAAGCTCCCAGGACTAGAGCTGTGAGCAGACATAAAGAGCAACTTGTTCATGCTAGAGGAGATGGAAATTATCTGGGAGAGATTTATACTTCTAATGGATTATATGGGGATGAATAACTAATTGGTAGACCGAAAACCAAGCCAATAACAAAAACTAATTCGAGAAAAACAAAAAAAATTGTGTAAGACAAAAAATGTGACATTACACTCCCTGCTCAGCTGTGAATAACATTTACATAATCTTATTATTATGAACCTTGAATATCAGCAAACTAAATTAGGAGAATGAAGAGAGATGAAGAGGGGTAGAGGACAGTGATACAAGAGACCCACAGCCTCAAAGTCCACAATAAAGAAGTCAAAAAAATGTTATAGATGTTGCTATAAATTTCTCCTATCAAAATCAAGAAATAGCAACACAAATGCTTAGAAATACACTAATGGCAAAAGAAACATAGTTAAAAATGCGTCAAAGAAACAAAAATGAAGGGGAAAAGAGAGGAAATTAATATTTAGTATTACGAGCTCAAACTATTTGTGTAAACCATTTATGTGTATAACTAACAAAAATTAAATTTACAAAATATATTTGCCATCAGGAAATTAATGTATTCTTCAAGACAGTGAATAGAGAAAGTAACTTTAATGTGCAAGGAAAATGATGAAAAGCTTTATCTAGTGCAAGCACATCCTGTCTATAGAATTTTTTTATGGATGCCCACAGAATGGGCAGAAATGATGACAAAATAATTAGAAGCATGCAGAGCCAAACTGCAAACAGCAAACAGTGGCTACTTACTTTTTCATTATGATGCAACTTTTAGTGTTAAGTATACAGACACCATATCTACATGTACAGGTATGAAATACAACCACTTCAGAAGTTGGGTCTTGAATACTGTGGAAAAGGAAAGGAAAGAAATACAAGATACAGAACCAATAAAGCAGAACAGTAGGGAGAAAAGGCACTGCAAATGAAAGGAGGTCGGGTTGTGTTACCCAGATTCAAAAAACACAGCTGAGAGTTAATTCCTCCTCACTTAAGGACTCCCAGAAAATCCATAAGAAAGCTGAGAAAAGAACACCATGAGATGCCCAATCAATAATTCTTGATGCCTTCTCTAAAGGCTCAAATATATGTGACATCATTCCACAAAGCCCCTCTCTTAGTTTAAGTGCCCCAAGTAGACCCTTCTCCCCACTTCCTCTTTAGGGGTCTTAATGAACCAGAAAGGAAACTCAGAGACCCCTGGATTACAGCTGTTCTGAATGGTACTGCCCAAACCACCCTGAATGTTGTGATTTCAGAGAAGCAAGAAATCTTACCTTTCTACCTTCCAGGTACAGGTCTGAGCAAGGTTGAATAGCTTCGTTTTAAACTATAGTCCAGAAGTTAGAAGAAAGCCAGGTGGAGGAAGGCAGCCATGCTAACTGTAGATTAAGTACATGACACCCTCAGCACATTCAATTTACCAGTTAGCAGATCTCAATCCTTATTCTGATTTCTGATCTTTCGGCCAGAAATTTAATCCTCTTATGTCCTGATAAAATTACCACAAACAAAGATACTTCAAACCCCATTCTTAGCAAATTATTTGTTGTGCAACTCTAAGAATTTAAAAAAAAAATTTTTTTTTTCTCTCTAGGTGCTAGAGTCTCCTGATAAGAGGCTACAAAGCTTTAAAACCCATGGTGAAAGCTTAGAGACTGACAGTATGGACTCTTAACTGTCAATGCAGATACTAACTGGACTAGAATCTTTTGTGCTTACTTCCACACAAGAGCACAGCCTACAGGGGAGGGGCAAGGTCTACTACTAGTATGAAGGTAAAGAACTAAGGTAAAAGTGTTAAGATCAAATAAGTAACACCCAAGCACTAAGACAAACCTTAATTAAGTCTAACAGCCCATCCTCTCCATTTCATTCTAGTTTCCAGGCTTATGAGAAAGAAAACAGCACATCACAATCATCTGTGAAATTTTAGCTTACATAGCCCTCTCCTCTTCTAAGACTCTACTATTTCTCTATCAGAATGGCAAGAAGTGACAGTAGATATAGTCCGACAAGGCCCCAGAGATAATTCTGTTAGAGCCACACTGATAAGAATGTCTTTAGAAAATTTCTGACTATAACAACAGAAAGCAGAAACTCACATCCTCTCAGCCCATCTAAACGGGACTACTAGAGGACAGACAAAATCCAGGCAGATAAAGAGAAGAATCTGCACCCTGAGTCATGTGAAAAATTCCCAAATAAATGGTCCAAGTTAACCCATCACTGTTAACTCCATCAAACACTCGTTTTCACCTGTTTTCCTAGATTTACAAGGCCACACAATATAGTATTTCAGACAAGTGAAGGAGGGTCTTCAAAATTCTTTGGTAATAAAGCTGACTTACTTGATGAATGACAAGACCTTATTGGGGACCAGCAAAGTAAACCAATGAATGGGAAACCCACACTGACAAATAAATTAGACCTGCATGATTGCCAAAAGCCTGACTTCCTCAATTGTATTATACAACAGGTTTATTTTAGTCTACCGGGCAGTAGTAAATTCAACCCAAAGCTTGCCTGAAGCCGCTGGGAGCAGTGAGTTGCAGAATCTAGCTCAGGAAAGGCAGCTGTTCTAACTACTCAAAGTGTGCCCAAAGTGCAGAAACCATGAATTCAGATTACAGCAGCAACAAACAACTGAAGCACAAAATATCAGCCATATTGGTAAAGCACTCGGCTACCAACTCCACAAGATGAAGCACTGTCCAAGGGTCTCCAGTGAGTGAGCAATGAAGCAACACCTCAAGAGGCGATTAACCTAACTGGGATAAAGAGGGTTCAAAGCTTCCCGAATCAAGACAGAAGCGCTGTGTCACGACTTGTACATATAGAGAAAAAGCCATTATTTTTCTTATTCCTGGAGGGAAAAAAAGGGAACATAAATACTACCCTTGTTAGGCTTGTGCAACCAGAAACTGTTAAAAGTGGGGGAAAGGTCCATATCGTATTGATGTTTACCGAAGATTCACCCCATCCCAGGTACTGAGCACTATACTGTAGGGCTTCGCTATTTAAAGTGTGGACTGCAGAACAGCAGCAGCAACAGCCTCACCTGGAAGCTGGTTAGAAATGCAGAATCTCTGGCCCCACCCCGGACCTGCAGAACAGAACCTCCGGAACCCCAGGTGATTCACATGCACAGGGAAGTGCGATCAGGGGGGATGGAGGAGAAGCGGAATATGTCATTACACGCTCACAACAGCCCTGTGAGGTAAGTACTGTTCTCTCAGTCTTACAGCGGAAAAGTCAAGGTTCACACGAGCCGCGTGTCCGAGGTCACAGAACTCTGGGGTGCCGGGAGTCACCGAGATCCTCACTAGAGCGGGGCCTGCGAGGGCCTGCGAGGTGCCGCTATGGACCGGGAAGCGCAGCGGTGGGTCTTGGCGCGCGCCAGCGCTGGCCCGGCGGAGGGGGCAGGAGGCGCGGGCCACGGCTCGGGTCGACGTCCTCCCCGGTTGCCACCACTCACCTGAGCCTGGCCAGCGCGACGACGAACCACGACACCAGAGCCTTGGCCACGCAGGCCGCCGCAGCACGGTGACGCCGCCTGGTACCCCCGGGCCTCGCAACCCCACTTCCGGCCAACTGCCGGGACTTCCGGCAGCTGCGCGGGGGACGGGGGCGGCCGAGGCTCAAAACACTCTCCGCGTTTTTCAAGGACGATTCCCACTGGAGGACAATGAGGAATCGGGGGGAATCTAGGACCTGCGGAGGAGCAACCCCGCCGTAGCTACTCCGCTCGGGAAGCAGTTGGAGAGCGGAGTCACGAGTTCGAATCCCAGACCCCCATCCGGGGTTTTATGGCCTTGCGGAAGTCACATAAGCTCTCTTCGTTTCTCATCTGTACAATGAGGGTCACCATGCGTTTAAAATTGAGATGTATCTATAAAGTGCTCCCTGGAGAAGAGTTAGTGATGCAGAGGAAAACCCGGTAGGAGAAATGGATGTGAGGAGCTGGAGCCTGAGGAAGCCAGTGCTATGGCGGATGAGCCCCAGTGACCTTCACATCCCTAAGTAGGGTTCGCTCCTGAGTCAGTATGGGAAAGGAAGAGGCTCCACCGAGGCCTTCTGGGAGGGCCTAGCCTCAAACTGCCGTTCTTGGGAGGTGGGGTGGGGTACTGGAGAGCTGCTGGTCAGGGTCGTCATAACTTGTCAGTCTTTGACTGCTGGCCCACTCATCCTGAGGGCTCTGAAGGAGACCTGAGAGTTGGGACCCGCTCCGGGGAACATTCTCGTCAGGGAGACAAAACCATTGTAGGGAGGAAATGTCACTGCATAGAGGGGCAAGCCTGCCATCCCAAGTCCTGACCTCTGTGGAGGGCACTGTTTGCCTGGGTGTGAACACTTGGGGTCCTAGACCACTGACAACCACTCCTCAGGAAGGGTCCTCTCCCTCAGGCCAGACCAGGGCAAACACTGTTAGTTGCTGATTATGACTCTGTCTTTGCCAGCAGAACCCAGAGAGCAGAGAGTCCATCCCCAGGGGATGCGACACATTGCTCCTAGGCAACCATGACAATCCTGTTCTTCTTTGCCAAATACTCAATGTCCCAGCCTTCCTTGAAGTGGGAAGAGAAAGTGGCTCAGTTATAGTCAACAAAATTTAAAGAGAAACGTGCTGTGAGGGTTAAGGGGAAAAGCTTTTACTTTCATGATAAAGTGGAGTTGTCTCATTGACTTCATGGAGCTGCGGCATGGCGGGAACAACATGCTAAGAATGGCAAAGTAGAAGGATGAACAGTTTAGGTCCTTAATGAACCAACACCTAATGACACTTAGGATGCCTACAACCAGACTTGTCAGATGACAAAAAAAATAAACTACTTTTTAAGGTCCTGTAAATCAAGTTGATACTTGTAGTGAAATGCGTTTTTGATTGGTGGGCTTTGTGAGGACAGAAGAAATTATCATAAAGGACAGCACTTACCCGCAAAGGAAGGCTCCCTGCTTGCAGCACACACCGGTTCCATCTTTGTGTCTATGTATTCTGTCCTCATACATCAGCCCATCACTGCAAGGTGGCTCAGGTCCCTGCAGGCTGCTTCTAGCTGTCCTGCATCACCTGTCTTCTGGACAGTAAGTAGCCTGGTGTCCAGATTCTGAGCTGGAACCAGCTTGAAACACTTTTGGCAACAGTCTGAACTGAAAAGAAAGGCTCATTGGGCAGAATTGTGGAACCACAACTCTTCTTAACATAGAGAAGCTTGGGCTTTGAGCCAACCTCCTGGCACGGCCCAGTGAGCTACTCATCTCAAGGCACCTCTGAGAAATGTTTAGTCCAGCTTTGCCCTCCACACCCAGGCCTCCCACATCTGCAAAGACACAAACAGGCCAAAGAATGCCACTCAGGAGCCATTCTCCATTTTATTTCTTTGGGAAAAGAAAATGAAGTTTTTCTATCACATATGGTAGAGATATATATTTATATATATTTATATATAATTTATTTTGTGGTTGGAAGTCCCAAAGCTGAGTCTTCATCTTTTTTTTTTTCCCTACTAATGCCTTCTCTTCCCCCTGCCCCTCTGGCCAGGCCCAGGTGCTAGGGCAGGTGAAGTGAGGGGTCAGTGGATGGGCAGTGATTGCCAGGATGGCCCCCAAACCAGTTCAGCAATCTGGTGAGGGCCACAGGAAGGGGCTGTGCAAAGGGATAGAGGCCACACAGAGGGGCACTCCTGTTTTCGTGGAGGATGCACAGCTTGTTAAACAGTCACCAGTCATGGGAGGAGGCTGATCAGGGGTTGGGGACTTGCTCACAGTAGTTGCCAGCTCTCTCCACCCTTCCCCCAAACCCAGTCTTGGGGGTAGAAGAGAGTGAAAACAGAAATATCAGGACTAAGGGCCCAAGCCTCCTCTAATTTTTATTGCTGGTGGATTAGAAATTTGCTTTTCCCTTCCTATCTTGGGAAGATGGACTCTGAGAGGGCCCAGAAAGGAGGAAGTTGCATTGCTGTCCCAACTCCTATTGATGGCCATGCCAGGCCTACCCTGGACAAACACTGAGCCACCTCGGGGCCCTGGGAACCCAAGGGTCAACGTTCCTCTCAGGTTAGCCTGTTCCTCAAGGACAATCACAATCACCACCATACCCACCCCCACCCCCCAAAAAAAGCCTCAGGCTTAAGCTTGAGCCCAGTGGAGCTTGGAAGTGGGCAGTGCACCAAAAATCAAGCAGAATTTTCTACTAGAAGAACAGGTGAGGTTTGGGGGAAGAAGTGGCCTGGGATAATGATGTTCTGACCATGAAAGCATGAAGCTGGGGAATGGAATGGGGAAGACACAGGAAGACATCACAGACACTCATGACCTCAAGAACTGGGTGAGGGGAGTGCCTGAGAGGCAGGTAGCACATAATAGCTGTAGTTAGAGCCAGACAGTGGCCTTGGGTGTGGGGTTAGCCAAGCAGATGGGGCTGTTGCCCTTGGATCCTGGCCAGAAGGGGGGTTGGGTAGAACTAGGAAGCCTCCAGGTAACCGTTCCCAGGAACAGGAAGGCAGATCTACCCTGGGCACTGAGCCTCCAGCCTCAGCCCTTCCATCCCCCAACACACACCTATGGACACACAGTTAAGACCAAGCCAAGCTCTGAGGCCTGGGCGGAAGAGACCTTGCGGGGGAGGGGCTGGGCAGGTAGCCCTCTCAACCATAGGCAGGCCATCTGCTTCTACTTGTCCTGCCAATCTGCCCAGGGAGGGAGAATAGTGCAGGAAGGAGAGAGGCCAGGAGCCCAAGGTCTGTCAGTTTAAGCAGACCCCATGCAAGCCTGCACAGGCTACAGGGCCTAGAAGGTAAGCACAGAGAGCATTACTGGGCACAGGGTAGCCAACAGTAGCAGCCCAGACCCATCAAGGGGCTTGGGCACCTCAAGGTGCTGAAGGCCTGCCGCCTCCATCTCCAACAAGGGTGTGTCAACAAAGGGAGCCTGGACCCTTCATCCCACTTGCTCTGCCCTCCCCAATACCTCCTCAAGAGGAGGGTCCAAGTGGGCTGCCCAGGGGGCAATGGCAGAGCTGGGAGGGCACTCAGTACAGGGAGGGGAGGGATCTGATCTGGCCACAGCTGCTTTGAGAACCTCTTTGGTCTGGGGATATGAGGAAACTGGCATGGGGAAGAGAGATGATGGGAGGGGATACTGGAGACTCTGGCCTTTGACAGGGCATTTGTCAAAAGACCACAATCCCAGGTCAGGGATCAGATTTCTGTGGACTCAATGCGCTCGAGGCGGGAGGGGGTCCAGGCTTTTTTCTCCTCGCCATGTTGGGGGGTAGGTGTGCTGGCACCCCCTGCGGCCCCACGCTCCCGCAGCCGGCGCTCCAGCTGCTGATTGCGCTGGTACATCTCTACATAGCTCAACTGCAGCTGCTTCTGGTACTCGATGACCTTCTCCTTCTCCTCCAGCCACACGCGGCGCTCCTCAGCAAAGCTGGCTCCCTGGCGCTCCCGGGCTCTCCGCTCAGCTGCCAGCTCGGCCTGCAGTCGCCCCACCTCCCTCCTCAGGGCCCGTGTCCCATTCTCCCCACCAGCATCCACCTCCCCTTCCAAGGAGACCAAGGAGGCAGCGGCGGCCACCCCGGCCTGCCTGCGCATCTTGGCCTCATCACTCTCGCAAGTGGCCAGTGCATCCTGCGGCTCGGCTGGGTCCACGGGGGTCAGCACTGGCTTGAGGCAGGTGGTGGGCAGCTCTCCCTCAGCCAGCTCCAGGCTGGCCTGCTTGCTGCTGAAGGAGTCCCTCAGGCTGAGCAGCTGCTCCTCCTTCTCCCGCAGTGAGGCCCGGCCCTCCCGCAGCTGGGAGCGCAGCCCTACAATCTCACTCAGCTTCTGGGACACATCGGCCTGTGAGTCCTTCAGCTGCTGCTTCAGGAGGGAAATCTCTCCGGCCTTCTGGCACACCTGGGCAGGGTTGGGCGGAAGAAGTCAGGATGAAGATAGAGCTCTGCTCACCCCCACCCTATTCTCCTATCCATCCCCAATCTTCCCCAGGGCTCCCCAAAGCATCAGACTGGGCAGAAGTGACACACAGGGCCCCTTCAGACTCAGGACAGACATGCCAATCTCATCCAGCCCAGGGATACCTCTTGCCTTCACAGGCACTCCTAATCGATTTGCCCCTCCCCCCATTCCTTTCTCATCTCTTGTGATGGGCTACTGTTCTGGGTTTCTCCAGTGGACAGAAGGAAGAGGATCTAGAGGGAGAAGGTCCAAGCCCCCAACCCGCACCTCCCACTTAGTTTCCTCCATCCGGGGTAGGAAGTCGGCCTGCTCCTTCTGGCAGGCGGCCACTTTGTCCTCAAGCTCTTCCCGCTGCCGCATCAGCCGGGCTGTCTCCTCCTGCAGCTGCTTCTTGTCCTGCTGCAGCCGCAGCACCTGTAGCTGTAGGCCCTGCTGTGCACGCTGGGCGCGGCGGGCCACCTGCTGCAGCTTCCCGCTGCAACCCTGCCGCAGCTCTGCCAGCTCACGCTCCCACGCCTTCTGCCGCTCCTCCAGCACCTGGGCTACCGCTGCCTCACTCTGCTCCAGGCTCCGCCGCAGAGCTGCCACCTCCTGCTCCTTCTCCCATAAGCGCTCTTCTAGTTCCTGGATCAGAGCACTAGGCGAGGGTGGTGAGCAGGCCGCGAATGGCAGGCCTCCACCTCCGCCCTCTCCTGATCCAAGGTGGCCAGGCCTCCCCATGGATGAGGATGACCCACTCTTGGAGGAGGCCCGCCCACTGTCGGAGGTCGTCAGGTCCTGGTAGCCCAACCCACCACCACCACTGCTGCCGCTGCCACTGCTACTACCATAGCTGGCAGTACCAATGCGGTTGATGTGGCTCGTGGAGGCACTGAGGGGTGCCAGGTGCTGGCTATAGCTGGAGCTGTACGTGGGCAGACTTGTGAGTGAGTTCCGGCCTGAATCTGAGAGGCCGCCCCCACCCCCACCTGCCGGGGTCATGGTCCGAGACTTGTCCAGTCCGCCCTTGAGGCCACCAGCGCCCTGTCGTCCCTCAGGGGTCTCATTGGTCTGTGGGGGACACAAGTTCTGCATGGAGTGGAAGTTCTTGGGTACAACAGGCTTGAAGGCAGAAGGCCGAACTAGTGGCTCTGAGCACTGCATAAAAGCAAGGAAGGGGGTGCGGGCATCAGGATGGGGCCTTAACCCCAGCCTCCTTCCTCTGGTCAAGACCTATTCAGCCATTCCCATTGATCTCCATCCCAGAAATTGCTCAGGGCTGGGTCTCTATCTTATGGCACCCCCCAAGCCAAGGCTTTGACCTGGTCCCACAAGCTGGACTTGGCCTCCAAGGCCCCACTCCAAGGCTCCCCAGCCGGGCCTCCCTCCTAGTACCTATCACCCAAACTCCAAGAAAGAGTTCTAGGGATGCCTCCCATTCCCAGAAAAAGGCCCTGGGGACTGACCTGGTCTAGCTTGCCAGAGGTGGCCAGGAGCTTAGGTGGGTGGCTAGGCTCACGATACTGTGGTGGGGCCTTGTCACTGCTGCCGCCACTGCTGCTGCTACTGCCACCACTGCTGCCCACCACATTTCCGCAGACATCTGTGTGGTCACTGCCCCGCAGCTCGCCGTTGAGGTAGAGGGAGTTGGCGAGAGCCTTGTCCTCTGAGGGGTAGCGGCCTGGCCTCTCCCTGCTGGCCCCACTGCCACGGGGACCAGGGAAACTGCCCTGGCCGCCCCCACCCCCTGTACGGGTGCCCACGCTCTTCATGGCGAACTCTTGGGCATGGGCCACCCCACTGCCCACACTGCCCATAGCCAGGCGAGGGTCTGGGGGTCCAAGCTCAGAGGGCCGCGGGGCAAAGGCCAGGAGGGGATCCCGCCCTGGGTCAGCGCGCACAGGCAGTGTCTCCAGCTTCGCCATGACTAAGCCGGAAGGGCACTGTGGGCATAGGTGGGAAGGCAAAATAGGTCAGCCCCACACCCACTACCCAAGCCAAGTCAGCCTCAGCACCACCCTCACGCCACCCTTCAGTGTCTCATTCCCTACAATGGATGTAAGAGTTCCCAGACACCAAAAGTAAAAGAATGGGCCTGGGGTAACAATGATTGCTTTGTAATGGAGCTGCCTGTTGCCCACCTGACAAAGCCCAACCCAACCCAGGACACCATACACATACCTTCCAACTGCTCAGCTTGGTATTCCACTCAACCCCACCCCCTCCTACCAGCTTCGCAGACTCAGTGGCCCCCTCAATTATTTACTGCAACCCATAGAACTTAAAGAGTTCTTTTTCCCCGAACTTGGGCCCTTACATCCTAATCTCATGGGCAGGGAGATGGGGTTGGAAGGGACAGCAGTATCTGAATCCAAAAGGGAACCTCAGAAGTTAAAGGGGAGAAACCCACCCCTGTCCAAAAGTTGTGGTGGGGGTCCTTCCCGGCGCCCTAAGCTAGAATGTTGCAGTCCAGGGCAGAAGTGGAGGCTCACTACCAGCGCAGGCTCCTCTCCTTGCCTTTCCAAGGGGGTGGGGGGTGCGACGGGTCCTCAAGCCTGGGACCCTCCGAGGCCCGGTCTGCAGGGGTCATGTGCCTCACTCTCGAAGTCGGGGCTCGGCCCAAACCAGCTGTGCCATTTTGGACCGGCCGCATGAGCCATCCCGAACTGCAGTTTTCTCCTCTGCGAAATGGGAGGAATGAAGGACAGACCTCATGGGGATGCCGCGTGTCGGGCGCCCCCAGCGGCTGGCACGCGAGGAGGAGGGGGGCGGAGGCAGGAGCAGCGCCCCTCTGGGCCACCACTGGGCGCCCCGCCCCCCGCGGCGGCCGTGCACGGCCAGAGAGCCCCCCCGAAGGTCGTCTGAAGTGTTCCACGGCTGCATGGGGACCTGGCACGGAGGACCCTCTCCCCGTGCCCAAAGCCGGTCACGGCTGGGGCGGAGGACGCAGTGCCACCAGCTGCCCGCGCTCGTCCTGCTTCCCTCAGGGCCCGTCTTTTTCACAAGTGGGCGGGAGGGGCGGTGCCTTCGCACCCAACGCGGCCCTGGAGGATTCCGCGGAACCTCGCTAGGGATTCACTGCCTCCGGCAAGACTTCCTGGATTTCTCCCCTACCCCGCTCCCTGTGGACCTTAACCCGGCTCAGGGCGCCACGGAGTCCTCTGCGCCCCTCTGTGTGCATGCGCCCCCACCCTTCAGGGCCAGTCCACAGGTACAGGGCCAACAGGGCCTCGGGTTACCTGTGCTCAGGAGACCCACTTCCTGGTTCCTTTTTCTTAAGTCTGCACCTGGGAACACCTGCCCCAGTGATCCGCATAATCCAGCCTGGCAAGGACAGCAGGCAGTTCCTGCCACAGGTGTGGTAGCTCAAATACCTGTGCCAGAGATGGCAAGGGCTCCCTTCAGACTCCCTTTAGGCCCTTACCTCCTGCTTCCGTCAGAAGTCAGGCAGGAAGCCCTCCTCTACCAAGGTGAAGGGGTCCAGGTGGCACACCACCACCCCTTGAGCACCCTTCAGACTATCTTCTACCCAGATGCCCACTTCTAATGTGTCTGTCCTATTAGGCCCCAGATGAGGGAAGCCTGACAAAACTTTTGCCCTTCAGAAGTCTTCTGGCCATCAGACCTGGAATCATAGCCTTAAGTGGTTGAAAAATTCACCATCAAGCCAATCCACACTGTTTTTGTGAAATTCCATTCTCTCAGAGTCTGCTCCCTAGGTGTGGAAAGTAGCACTTTACCACCTTCCTTCCTTTGGCTAATATGTATCCTAGGGCACATAGGGCACAATTTAAGTGTAGGATCAGTAAGCCTAGACCCTGAGAGAGAGGGTTTCCTTACTTTGGTGCTATAGGGGACTCTCATGTGTCACCCTAGTCCCTGCTCTGCCTTCACTCCCAGCATACTCCAACCCACTGCTACTCCTCAACTCAGAAATCACCCTCTCACCCTAATCATGGCCCCCTTCTCTCACCACCCCTGGTGCGGTATAGGGAGCAGCAGAGGACTGGGAGGATTGAGGATGAGTGTGGCCTGGGCTTGAAACCAATGGGAAGACCTGGGCAGAGTATGGGAAGAGGAAGTGACAAAACATCATACAGATGGGGTTCAGGGGATGGGAGAAAGGGTAGTGTGGGCAGAGCCCCAGAAGCTTGGGAGGAAGTGTGGGAACAGGAAGAATGCCAGGACATGGGGGCGCTTCAAGAATGCGGTGGCAGCTCTGGTGTTAAAATGGGGCCAGGTAAATTGACATTGGAGAGTGTGCCCTGGATTTGACAGGTGGAAACATCACTGGGGTCTATGAGAGAATGGTTTCAGAAAGGCAGTACAAGGCAAAGCCAGACTACAGGAGTAGAGAGGTCTGGAGGGAAAGATGGAAGATTCTCCACTAAAAGAAAGCCAGAGAAGGTAGTCATTTAAGTGGTTTGAGATTCTAGGGCTTTTTTTTAATTTTAAAATTAAACATGGTAGAAATCTGAGTGTGTTGATATGCTGAAGGAAGCCACCAACAGTAAGATCAGAAATCTAGGCAAGAGGGCTGCACCAGAGGTCTGGGTCTGTGATGGAGTAAACCTCAAAAGTGATCCTATTGATCATGAGACTGATGGGATAATAATGCTCGAGAAGGTGGTTTGTAAAATGTAAGGTACAGTACAAACATGTAGTACTACCTTCTCTGAGATTCAGGAAAGAGTCTGACCATAGGTTGAAGCTATTCATATGGCACTCTGCCCTACTGTTTCCCTGGAGTGTATGTGGTCCCCAGCCAGATTCAGATACTCAGAATCCTGGATGGAAATGAGGTCCCAGGACTACCTGGGGAATCCTTGACTGCCAACCCACAGCAGCTCTCCCTCAAGCCCTGCTCCTTAAAGAGCTTCTTGTCATAATTCTAATTTGTCATGGTCAACTCCATGCAAGTGTTCCCTGTCTTTTGCCGCTTCCAAGCTTGTTTTCTCAAAACCCCATCAGGGAGCTGGCAGGATGAGGAGGGACATATTTTTTCCTGGTAGGCAGAAATTGACCCAGGTAGCTTAGTGTGGTCTGCAAAGGCGGCCTCAAGGCATTAGTTCAACAACCTGGGATAACAGCCTGTTGCCTGACTCTGCCTTTATCTCTGTCTCACCAACTCTTAGTGCCTGGGACATTACACACAGTATTAACAGTCATGAGGGAGCCAAACAGATTCTACCTGCAGTTACATGGGCAGGTCCCTCCAACCCACAGTGATCACCCAGCTCCCTACTTTTGTAGCTCTCAAAGCAAAGCTAGGAACACTCCAACCTTTTCTTGGGGTCTCAGAGGTCTTCACCCGCTAAAGATCTCAGCAACCCCTCCTGCCAGTACAATTGCTGGGGGCTCCTCACTGGCCTTTCTTCCCCTGCACTCCCTCCCCCGTGCAGCTGCCAGGGGACTTTTTCTAAAGGGCAAAGCCGATCTTGTCCCTTCTCTGCCCAAATTCTTCCATGAGCGGTGCCAAGAACAGTAGCCTAGACAGTTCTGGAGGCATCAGCTCCAAGTGTAAATCCCAGCTCACTGATGGAATTGTGTGCAGGTTATTCCATCTCTAGCTCTCATACCTACCTTACAGGAATCTTAAGAAATAAGTGTATTATGGGTAAAATGCCTGGCATTCCTCTTTGTCCCAAGAACCAGAGCAGATCTTGCAGTCAGTCTCCCAAGGCCTCTTCTGATGCTCATCCTATTTTCCCTGACCTGAGCCCCTCTCCATTCCACAATGTCTTCCCAGGTCTCTGTGCCCACCCTGCATCCTTCAAGGCCCAATCCAAATGCTGCCTCCCAGGACAGTATCCCTGATTTCCCATGGTGGGGAGGGGCCTAGGAGCACTTGGCTCAGGCTAATCTAGGGAGATTTCACTCTAAGGCTTCCCTGGGGCTGGTCTGTGTGTGCCACAGGGTGCACAGATGGCAAAGTCTTGGGGGTCTCTGTACCCTGGCACTGAGGAGATGCAGAGAGGATGCGTGTGGGACTGCTAAGTATATGCAATGCAAAGAGCAGTGAATCTGGACAGGAAAATCAGAAAGGGCTCCTGAGAGGAAGAACTTAAAGGAGAAGAGAGACCGGGGGCACTGTAGGTCTTTTGGGGGTGCAGAGGTCTCCAGAACTTCTTGGTTGGGATGTATGAGGGGAGATCCATCTTCCCTTGGCGATAACGGGGAAGGGGCCCATCCCCTAGATCCTGGCTCTGATGAAGCCCACGTTTCAGGACTGAGGGGGGTGACAGCGCCCCCCCCCCCAGCACACACGCGGGCACACACGAGCCTCCGCACGAGGGGTGGGGAGGTGTTCACCATTCCCCAGCAGCCCACGGCCCGCAGCAACACGGATGGAGACCCCGGCCACAGGCCATCCTGAGAAGGTGCTGGGGGGTCTTTGCGGTGGGGGAAATCCCGCTCGCACCTCGCGGTGCTCCCCATCAACGCGTGTGGCCCCGGGGGGCGGGGCGCAGAGGGAAGAGGTGACATAATCCGGGCCGCACCCCCTCCGGCCGCCACCTCCCCCCGGGCCTGGAGAAGCATCCATGACATCATCGGCCTCATCTCCACTCCCCTCCCCCCCGGGACCCTAGCAGCGGGACGCGCCCCCTCCCCAGCTCCGGGTCCGGCCCGACGAGCCTCGCGGTGCAGAGGGCGCCGCGACAGATCGGGGCCGAGAGGGACGCCGTGGGGGGCCTGTCTCACTTACTCGCTGCCTCAGGGTCCGGCGCGGGGTCCTCGGCTCCGACGCCGCCCGCCCGGCTCGCTGGCGCAGCCCGAAGCCCGCCCGGCGGGGCGCGCGGCGCGGGCCCGGCTCCGCTCCGCGCCCCTCCCGCTCCCCGCCCGGCCCCGCCCACCCGCGGCTGCGGCAAACGCGGGCCCGCCCTCCCGCCACGCCCCCCGAGGCCGCCAATCCCCGGGCGGGGCGGGGCGCCTTAACCCCTGGGGCGCTGCGTCCCAGCCGCGCTGGGGACCCCGCGGTTTAAACCTGCTCCAGGGCGCCGCGGGTCTGCCTCGAGCTCCTTTCCTCGTCGCCGGGTACCACCCCCAAGGCCTTAGGCTCGGCCCCCAGTCTCTCCAACAGATCCAGGGTACCACGCCCCCCTGAACCCCACATCTTTGGCGACAGTGGGGAGCACCTCTGGCTTGGGGAGGAGCCCCCGACGCCGAGCCCTGAGCCCTATGCCTCTCCGGCTTCCGACGCGGCCTCCCACCCGACACGGCCCGTGAGATCTTGCAGGTCTGCAAGGTGGAGGCGGGGCAAGGCGTCACCGGTGGATCCGACACGGCGGAGGGAAGACCCGCCCCCGCGCGGGGACCGCCAGCGGGCGCGTGGGAGGCCTCGAGGGGTCGTGACTGCGTCCGCCAGCGAACAGCCTATTTGAAACTTGCTGTTCCCGAAGGTTCACCGTCCGCGGGGAAAGGGGAAAGGGCGGCGACGAGGAAAATGACACACATTGCAGTCCAGCAGGGTTTGAGTGCTTTCACCTTGTGCCCCGCACCTAACACGAGGCTCGACCCCGTCCCGCACGCCGCATCCGGTGGTGGGAGAGGAGGAGTCCTCCTCCCTGAGCCGGAGCTCCCGCTTCGGACGCGTGTGCAGCGTTCTGCGGAGTGCTCACTCCGCCCCTGGTCGCCCAGGAGTACTGAAGACGTCTACCTGGAACTGGGACCTTAGCCTTGACGCAAGCCAAGCCTAAGGTTCAGTATTAGCGAAAGCCTGGGGGTACGAAGGGTCTGCCCTAAAAACAGCGCCTTCACTCTGGCTGAGATTTAACCCATTGTATCTCTGTTATAGCTGATTTGTTTGGTTTTCTGTCATCCTGTTTTATAGTTTTTATTTCTTGCTATTTCCTGTTTTCTGAACTTTTCTATACTTGCATTTATCTTTTATAGTGTTTTGCAAGGCAGAAGGCCTGTTTTTAATTCTTCTGGTGGTTGCCTGTAAATATCAAATAAAAAAGTTTATATTTCACAATTAGTCAATAACAAATCATTCATTTTTATATTCCTCATGTAATGAGAAATTTAATGTGCCTTTCCCTCTCTTGGCCTGCTATCCTCACACCTAATTGTATGTGTCCACTTAATCCAGGATGATAGACCTGGCTTTTGTTTACTTTTTTTTTAACGTTTCAATCATTGTTTTTGGCTTCTGTCAACCTTTTGTGTAGTGGGTATCAATCTCACTGACAGTTTTATATGCTCTAATTTTTTTATTCCTCATTTAGACCTTTCTCTCACTTGACTGGTGATTTCCAGGAGGATTCCTCAATGTTATGTTTTTTTAAACCTTTGTCCAGGGTTAGAATTCATTCTACAGGATACATAAGTGATGGCTTAACTGTAGAATTCATGAGTCTCAGACTTTTCCCTTCAAGACTCTCTAGTTCTTATCCCATTTTCTTTTGGCTTTTAAAATGGTAGCAAGTACACATGAAACTAATATAGTTGACCCTTGAAAAACACGAGTTTAAACTGTGCAGGTCCACTTATAAGTGTATTTTTTTCAAAAAACATTGGAAAAATTTTTTGAGATTTGTGACAATTTGGAAAAACGTGCAGATGAACCATAGCCTAGAAATATCATGAATAAAAGTATGACTTTTTTATGCATGAATGCATAAAATATAAGTAATCTATTTTATCAATTACTATCAAATATATACAAATTTATTATAAAAAGTTAAAATTTGTCAACACTTACAAACACATACAAACCATAAATGGAGCCATTTGAGGTCCAATAAAATGTAAACAAAGATGTGTTATATATGTATAACACAAAATATGTGCTAATGAACTGTTCGTTATTGGTGAGGTTTCTGGTCAATAGTAGGCTATTGGAGTAAAGTTTTGGGGGAGTCAAAGTTATATACAGATTTTCCACTCTGTGGGTAATTGGCACCCCTAATTCCACCATTGTTCAAGGGTCAATTGTAGTATGTCAATTATATCTTTAAAAACATGGTAAAAAATCTGGGCTGGTCTGTTTTAGGTGAGCAATTTGCCTGGTGCTTGTTGGGACTTTTCATCCTCAAAAGTCAAACATTTTGTCCATATAAGTCTCTGTGGGCCTTTTTCTATGAATATTCCAGAAATTAAAGATCTTTTCAGTTTAGAAAAGTTTTCTTCTAATATGTTCCTGTCCATTCTCTGAACAGAGCATTTTAAGTTTTTTTCTCCCCTAAAATTATCACATTGTCAGTTAAATCTCTGTTCTTTTTTTCTGCATTTGGGGAGAGTATCTCAAGCTTTTCTCCACCATCACAGATTTAATTTTCTTCAAAGTCAAGGGTACTCTTTGTTTTCTCCAATAAGATATTTAATTCTTTTTTTCCTTTCATTTTAGCCAATTTCTACCTCACCTGTCTTGATCTGGATCTCTTTATAGTTCTCTGTTCTTATTTCATAGAAAATGTGGCTTTGCATCTTAAGAACAACAGAAAAATAAAAGAATACATCTGACTCTATTCTAATGTATATGAAAATCTTGACAAAGTGGACCATTTTCCAGAGAGTAAAATTTAAAAATAAGAGGTTGAAAACATTATCTGGGAAATGTGTCCAAGAAAAGGTTCTGGGCTCAGATGGTTTAATGGAAGAATTCTCTCAAACTTTCCATGAATAGATAATCCTCACTCTATAAATCAATGAGCCCAGAAAAGTTAGTATGCTATTTCATTTTATGAAGCTACAATTTTCCTTACACCAATTCCCAAAAAAGACAGCATAATTCAGAGGGAAAAAGTTCCTAAACACAACCCAAGGAAATAAATATCATTGTATATGAAATTAATAACCCATGAGTTTGTTAAATGAAAAAAAAACAATCATGATAGTAGATGGCTAAAAATCATTAAACAAATCAGTAAAAGAACCCTTGTAATTAACCAGGAACAGATGAAATTAGATTTAATAGTTTGTGCCACCCTGACATCTGATGAAAGCAGGAGGGCCTCGAATGGCCTAACAAAAGTTGCCCTAGCCAAACAATCCTTATCAAATAGACCAGGTGCAGTTCCTGCTTATCTCTGAGTAGCAGGGTTCAGTTCCCTGCTAGCCAGCAGAACTGCATCCCTGCAGGAACCGGGAGGCACCTCACCTTTACTGCTATAAAACCTGCCCCCCACAGCCTCTGGTTGTTTACTGTAGTCCCCAATACAACACCAATGTGGCCCTAGTGTCCTCATCCCCTGACCTGTGGGGATATGTAAATAAATTACTGTCAAACTTATCTGTCAGTGTCAGGTATTGTGTCTGGCCATCCCCATAAGCTTGTGGCGGAAATCCCTCCCTTATCAATGGAGTAAAGGGGAGGGGCTTAAAATAAGAATAGTTCATCTTAAGAAAGCTGAGAAAATAAATAAGAAGCCAGTCTATCAAACTGACAAAAATTAAGAAGACTGATGACACCCCATGTGGGTGAGGCTGTGGGGAAACAGGAACTCACTTAGTGTTTTTGAGAGTATAAATTGCTATAACTTTTTGGAGGACAACTGGGTAATATATAAAAATGTGAAAGGTGTATGTCCTCTGACCCAGCAATTCCATTTCTGAGAAAAAATGCCATCACTAATAATATGAGAGATGCATGAAGATAGTCACTGATGTACTGACTGTAATAGGAAAAATTTTTTTTTAATCTAAATACATCAATCTATTAATAGATTGATTATATGAATCACAATGCATCCCATGCAATGTAACAAGTTATTTAAAATGACATGGATGTCTATGTACTGAGATAGAAAGTTGACTATATTAAGTGAAAAAAGTAGCAGAATCATGTATTCATAACTTTTCTGTTATTATTATTCTTTTTATGCCTACAGCACCTGGTCTTCCTAGGTGGTCTCCCATCCAAGTACTAACTAGGCCCGACCCTGCTTAGCTTCCGAGATCAAGATGGGATCAGCTTGTTCAAGGTAGCATGGCCATAGTCATTTTCCTATTATTTTTAAAAGTATATATACATGCATAGAAAAGTCTGGAAAGATACACATCAAACTGTTAACAGCAGCTACCTTGAGATGCTGAGATTACAGGGTATGTTAAAGCAGAAAAGCGGGCTTTAGGCACTTCTGTAATGCTTGCATTTCTTTTATAAGCATGTATTATTTTTATAAAAACAAAGAAGTTTGCTTAAAAGAATAAATAGGTGAATAAGCTCTGAAAACTTAGAAAGAGTAATTTGCATTCTAGTGGAAGGAGACGGTAAGTAAAATATATAGTGGATTAGAAAGTGGTAAGTACTAAGAAGTTGACATTGCTGGGGATAAAGTGGAAGGCCTCACTGAAAAAGTGATGTTCAAGTTACAGACTTGGAGAGGATGGAGTAAGCCAACTGCAAATCTGGAGGTTTTTAGGATGCAATCATTTTATCTATAATAAAATAATCTTTTCTTTTTCAAGATTTTATTTTGTTGCACTAAAGCTTCTAAATAGAAAAAGCTACTTAAACATTATTTTAATTATTATTTTGATAAGATTAATAACTACAAAAGGAACTGAAGATCCATTTTTTTAATGGCACTAGCCCTAGGTTGTATTACAGCTGAGTTCTACTCAATCTATACGGCTCTACAGAACTCACTCCAAATCATAGGAAAAGATGAAAAGCTCCCACATTCACTTTATAAAAGTAGAATAATCTTATACCAAAATCTGATAAATGAAATAAAAGAAAACTGGATTGATTAATCATCTGTCTTCTTCTCTCGTTTGCAGCATCTATGCAGACAAGATCCTTTAGAAGTTCCATATCCCCCTCTTAATATTCTAAGCAGAATGATGGCCCCAAAGACGTCCAAGTCCTAATCCCCAGAACCTATAACTACATTAGGTTACATGGCAAAGAATTAAGATTGTAAATAGAATAAGGTTTCTAATCAGATAACCTTAAAATAGGGAGATTATCCTGGATTATCTAGGTGGGCCCAAAGTAATCACAGCGTCCTTAAAAGTGGAAGTGAAAGGCAGAAGAGGGCCAGGGTGAGATGTGATTACAGAAGAATGGTTAGAGACATGCAACATAGCCAGCTTTACAGATGGAGGAAGGGGGTTCATGAGCTAAGAAATGTGGTGACCTCTCAAAGACAAAAAAAGTAGTTTCCAAAAGGAACACAGCCCAACCTTGATTTTTAGCTCAGTAAGACCCATGTTGAACTTCTAACCTACATAACTATAATTTGTTGTTTTACACCACAAAGTTTGTGGGAATTTGTAATAGCAGCACTAGAAAACCAACGCAAGCATAAAATAAACACTCAGCATTCATTTGCTGAATGATGAATAAAATTACAAAATCCCTGGATCTATAGATAAATGGGTAAAAGATAGAAACTAATCATTCACAAAACACAAATGGCCAATAAACAGTTAAAAACATTATTGGCCCTGCTGATATTCAAGAGATGCAAATCAAAATCAAATTAGCAGACTACTGTGATCCTTTGGGGTCCTACCCACCAAATAATCCAGGAGACTTGTACCTTCTTCTTTGGGATGATGTGGCAATCCCAGTTACCTCCACACAACAAATTTTGGGGGGTGGGGGAGAACAAGGCAATTTAATCCATGTGAAAGTTTGGTTGTTTTCACTAAATCTTTTTACAGCTACATTTGCTTTATGAGGAAATAAAAAACCTCTGGAATTGGGCCAAAAATTCCTGAGAATAACCAGTAAAAGTCTTGGAGGTTATCTAAACCAATAAAAAACTAACTGAAATAGTTATGATCCAAGTATGTTGGAGACTTTTACAAGCTGTTTTATAAGCTGATTAGCTGATATTTATACACACACACACAGCCTATAAAAAATAAAAAAGGAAAAATACAAAGATTAGACTATATTCTCCTTTTTTTAACCACTATTCTTTACTAATTGCATATTTTACTTTAGAAGATGGTTTATACTTCTACATTCCTGAGTCCCTCTGTAACATTTTTTTGTTTTTACATAATTAATGCTTTATGTAATACTAACACAGACTTATCTGTACCCATACAGTATAAACCTTATTGCAAGATGTTAAGAAACAAAGTAAAAAGGAACACAAACCACCACCCCACACACCATCTCAAAGGAGTTTTATGTACTCACACCTATTTGTGAAGCATGTTGGTCCTTCTTAAATCACCAAGCAGAATAATAATAATTATTGTATCATGGAAATTATGATCATGTCCAAATCTTTAATCAATTTTATGGAAATATGCAAGCTCCAAAAATGTTACCAGATTTTGTTTTTGTTAAAGCTAGGATAAATTTACCCAGCAGAAAGCCTCTTTTTACATTATCACTGCAGATAGACATAGTGGCAGTTAAATAAAACTTTTACTACCTGCCTTTGGGGCCCAAACTTTCCATGAGTCCTTCACTCACCATTTGCCCACTTTTCCTCTCCTGAGTTGCTATCACCCAACAAGGATAGTAGCTGAGACACGGGAAAACAAGAATTTCCCAATGATTACAGGTTCAATACTTTCTCATCTACTCATATTTGTTACTATGATCTTATTTTGATGTGAGGCAATATATATGAACTAAAGAGGCATCAAGACAACTGCCGAACTAGACATCAAGCATGTGTCTATACAACTACACTGTTGTTTGAGTTATGTGAACTGTGGGGTTTAACTCAACAACAAAGTGACGTGACTTACCTTGTTGATGAGAAATAGTTAAAGGAAAATAAAACAACAGGTATTAGATTTCAGTTACTTAGTTATGCTACAGTTAGAACATTACTAGTTTTAGTTTTGGTATTATTATTATGAATATGTCTTTTGTATCATGTTAGAAATTAAGTCAAATTGTAAAATCATGTTAAAATAACTAAAACCAGTCAGTGTCAATCTAGCAGGTTCCATGCAAAAGATTATATTTAAATAAGTTTGTTACAGTATTGGTACTGGGAGATTCTCTCATAAGGTTCCCTTACACATTTTGCTAGAATGATTAACCAAATAATATATTAACCAGGCAAAAATTATGTATGTTGTCCGAATAAACCAAGTAAAACTATTTTTCAATGTCACTACTGTAATCTAAATTGCTTTTGGTACAACTCTTTTGGCAAGTTATGTATGATACATAACTCTTATCAAGATACTGATCCTCAGGCCTGTCCTCCATATAAAAGGAACAGACTCCTTAGAACCCTGTTTTTCAAATTGTAGGCTGAGATCTGTTAGTGGGTTATTAAGTCAATTTAGCCACCATCAGCTATGAGGCAGAATAGAGAAGCAAATATCAATATGCATTAAACCATAGTAAGTGAAGGACCACTGTGAAACTTTGCTTCAGTTATCTGTATATATGCACACACATATGTCCTTAATGTAAGATTCCTTACTGAGAGACACCATCAAAAAATTTTGAAAAACACAGCCCATTGGAATAGCTGTCTCTATCTTGGGACTGGAGGTATTTGGGGCATGCACCCGTGAAGGCTAATGGTGGTACCCTCCAACAGTACACAGGGGTGTGGAGGGAGGAACTAATGGAGTAATGACAATGATTGCGAAAGTTTAAGAAACAAGTACTGACTCAAAATAATAATTAAACATCCCTCCCCCAAATATAGCCCAAATCCTGGGCTCACAGTCCCAACCTCCTTTTCCATCTCATCTTTCCTTTCCTCTATCCAACACTTCATGCCCCTCAATGAACCACCAGCCTTTATATTCTCTGTACCTGTCCCCTACTTGGCCTGGAACATTGACATTCGGCTGTGCACCTGCTTGCTGGGTGATTTGTGGTCTCCCTATTAGACTAATACCACTGACTGGGTGCTGTAGGCATTAAAACAAACAAAAAACCCATTACTCCTGTGCCCACATCCTGTGGATGGGGCCATGTTTTGCTCACTGGGGTCTTGCTTCATACTCTGTAGGCTATCCATAGATTGTGTTTTTCTTTTTTTTAACATATTTTGGATTTGTTTGAATAATATTCATGTTATAAAGGTCCAACATGCATCCTGCACTGGTGACACTGTGGCAGCCAGGGGAGTCACTTAATTGTTGGGTGAATGGAGTGACTACTGGTGGCCTCACATGGTTCAGTTTTGACCCCTTTTCTGGGGCTTAGTTTGACTCAAGCATATATGAGGCCATCTAGGACTCACTGTTTTTAACTTTAAGCTTTTTATGGGAAATTTTAAACATATATAACCTACACATACCCATTACTCAGCTTTTTACATTTTTCAACTCATAGCCAATCTTATAAATAATGATGTTTGAAAAGACAAACAGCATTATATGGCTCTCTAACCACGAGTTTTTCAATAATAGGCCTTGAAGGTACATAAAAAAGACATTCTGATAGAACCAGACTGAACTTGGCTGGACTCTACTGGGAGCAAGTGATATTAAAACAGACCTGTTGGGCTCGGCTGCAGATAAGGTATCCAAAACAAGCATAACAAGCATTTTGTAACTTGGGGTTATAAAAATCAAAATTTATCTGATTGGTTGAAGCCAACAGTCTTGAGTTCCTGATATACAGGGGAAATCTAACTATGAAAGAGGGGTCATACAAGGGATAAAGAACTCAGACAGGATCACAGTGAGGTCCTGGACCCCTGGTTCTGAATCACCGTCCTTCAGTCATAATCACCCTGGTGCTCCAGGTAAAAACTGTACCCTCAGGAAGAAATAATAATTAAAGTAGAGCTAGTGAATAAGGAAATATAAGTCCACAGTATTGAAATGTTTATAATCGGTTTTAGTATTGTATGTACAGATCAGTAATGTACTAACTTTAATACTATGTGGTCTGACCTACTTTTTAAGGTATAAAAGCATTTAAAATAATTTCATAGATTAAATGCTTAGACGTATTTAAATGTTTAAATGCTTATAAAATTGTAAGTGGTTAAACCTGAAAGTTTTCATTTATTAGTTGTGAAAGCATTTGTTCATATTTAGAAAAATGTTAGCTGCTCAATATTTTAATAGTTCAATTGATAAATTAGATTAGCAGATGGATCACCAGGTAATACACAAAAGGTTATAGGTTCTTTCCTAAGCCCTTGAGACATAAAGAATATCAGAGGCTGTGAGAAAGCAATGTGCCTTTTCCTCACTCCTGATTGGTGGGCAGTATCCTGATGGTAGTATAAGAGGGTGGCTGGGGCCACAACAGCCATCTTGCTACCTGGATGGCAGTGGCTGACAGTTGAGGGAAAGAATGAAGGAGACCTGGAGCTGCTGTCTTGCTATGTCAGAAGCCCCTTCCAGTGGGGATTTTATTTACTTGAAACCTTATGGCCTGACTCTGCACCCCTCCCTTACCTCCTTCACTGGCTCTCACTGGTGGGTGCACACTAAATCTCCTACTGAGGATCCCCGAGCCCCACCTCAGAGATTCTGATTTAATTAGTCCAAGGTGCAGCTTGGCAAGAAACTGTTGAAAACTTCCTGACACTAATGAGCAACCAGGGCTGAAAACCACTGCTTTAACTGTAAGCTATGTCTTCTTTTCCCTTTGGAAGTTTGTTTCTGTCTCAGACTGTGGGTACCTACATCTGCTTCTTCCTTCTCTTACTACATAGACTGTGGGCTCCCGGACGGCCTTCCAAACAATGCATGTGGCACTTCCTAACTCCGGGTACTCCAAGTGCCCATTGTTGACAGAAATAGCAGTTACCTTACTTGAAATTTAGGTTTTATTGTTAATACTTATGACACCAAATGAGTCAAAACCACCCTTGACAACCCCACAGGAAGGCTCCGCTCTGGAGCCTGATGTCCTGTCTCCCCCTCACCATCTACAGTTTTCTCCTGGGTTGGAACAGAAAGCTGCTTCCTTTACCACCAGTCATCAGAGGAAGTAGGTGGTTTATGTTTAGGCACCACCTTGCATAAGAAATACACATTTAAACACATGCCTCACCCTCAGCACAGCAGGATGTTCATGCCATGAACAGCCCACAGGAACTAGAGTGACTGACCCTACAGAAGACAGACATCTCCCATCTCACACCCACTCCCGAGCATATGGTCCTCACATCCACCAGTGGGTGGAATCATCCACACCATTTAGACTTTTTGTCAAGGAGGTAGAGCTGAATTCATGTGATGTGCTGTATGAAGCATTGTCCCTTCATAATGCAAATCTATCCAGCTCAAGCAGGTCCTCCCTTTCTTCCACCTGCTTTACAAGCAGCCTTTTGCCCTCCCTGACCTGACCTCCCTCCCCTCCCAAAGGGTGATGTTCACGACTCTCCTTGGCACAGCTCATTGACTCTTTTTACCCTCTTTAATTCCACCCCCCCCAACTTCAACCCCTGACCTGTGGATGTTGCCATTTCCCCTTAAGAACTAGATCTCCTTTCCCCTTAAGAACTGGATCTCTGAAGGCAGGGTGTCACCTCCCACCCGCTCACAGCATGCACCAAGGGCCTGGCACCCCCAGGGGGCCTGGTGCACCCAGGGTATGGTCTGTGGCTCCACTGGGGTGTGAACCCAGGACCTTCTGCATGTAAAGCAGACGTGCTAACCACGGAGCTATGGAGCCACCCCAGATTAACTCTTGCCCTAAGGGTTCTCAGCCCCCCTTGTGGCTCCTAAATTAATGAAAAAAATAGTGAGACACCCCCCACAACAAGTTAGGAGAGATGTGGCCGAAGAGATTTCTCACTTTTGCTCCAGGAAGCTGGGGAGAGAAAGACTTCATCCAAGCCTTGGGGGCTGAGCTTTCAGGGCACAAAGGAACATAGTATAAATGCTTGATATTTCATCTTGAATGAATACTTGAGAATTGAACTTCTATCTGCCTCTACAGGACACTCTACCTCAACTCTTTAGATACATTCTAAGGTTTAGTCTTCACCTGTTCATCTGAGATCCCAAGTCAGGCCTTCTGCCACACTAAACCACACCAAGCTCAGCAGTGCTTACAGGCCTTTAATCTATAACTGCCTGGCCACACCCCATCACTGCCCCAGGATGGTGGGAAGGGATAAAGATGTATGGTCAGATAGGCTGTGCCAGCTCTGAGTCCAAGAGGGAAGAGCTAGGTCAGGCTGGAGCCTGGGCAGGGGGCTCCTGGCCCCAGGTTATGAGGGAGTTGCTGGCCTGGGCAAGCTCGGCAATGGACACCCGGCCTCGCTGTCGGATGAAGTTAGCCACAGCAGCTAGTTCCTCTGGGGTTATGTAGATGAACTTGCCCCGGTCGTCAATCACACCTGTGGGGACACGCAGGTTGTGGAGCTTAGCCTTCTGGGTTCTCCCCATCTGGCTTGAAAATGCCCTCCCATCCACCCCTTAACAACTGGCTCCAAGCCTAAGGCCTGCCCACCTGTCTGGCCTTTCCTGGCTACATCTAATCTTGGCTAGGTGAGCCATGTCCTCCTTGTAACTGCTTCCCCCTGTTCAGTGCCCCTCATTGCATACCACTCCCCCTCCTCTTGGTTATCATTCTGCCTCTGTAACAAGTCCCTGCACCCTCTGCAACTAGACACCTGCCAAGGCCAAGGCTTGTACTGATTCTCATCCTCTCACCTGTCAGAGTCCCCTCGGCCAGCAGGTCCTGGATGCGGTTTATAGTGTCCTGAGAAGAGAACAATTCTCAGAACAGAGATGGGCACTGCCATCTCCAGAAAAGGCAACTGCAACCTCCCTCCCACCACAGCCAAATCTCTTCCTCCCCTCCTCCTGGCTGCCCCTCCCCCACCAATGTGGCTTTGTTGTTTCTCCTCTGGAGGGGCCAAGGGGAGAAGGGGCTCTGGTCCTGGGCCTTGCAAGACCCCCAAGATAGGCACTTTTCCAACCAGGAGAGGCGTGGTGGTGACATCTGGCCATGAAGGCTGGTGCAACCTGTTTGCAAGAGTTGTCAAGGTAAATGAATTTGGGCTGCTTTGGTTACAGAGGGTGCTGGAGTGATAGAGTTTGGACTTTCTTCTTTTCCTTCCTGGCTGTTCTTCCGCCTAATAGAAAGGCAGAATTCCCGGAATTCCAAGAGGTTCACACTCTCTACTCCCTCCTGGCTGGGAGCAGGGCAGAGTGGGCATCTAGAATCTCCATCTTTAGGGCAGGACCCCTCTGACAGCCACACAGATCCTGTGGCCGCACTCCACACCTTCCAGGGCTTACCTGAGTCCGTAGGCCCACCTGGGAAGCCAGGTCTTCCAAGAGTACAACCTTGGACTTCTACAGAGAGAGGGAGGAATGGAAGAGAGGCTCAGTAGGCAAATCCCTCTCAGCACTGGAGCCCTCTAAAGTTTGTATTGTGATCTGATCTGCTCTAGGTGGCTGGATAAACACTGTGCAGATTCCACTGTAGGAAAGCCTTGATTCCCTCACACATTCACAAAATTTTCCCCACCACCCATGTAGAGAGACACACACACTCATAAGTTCTCATTCCCTTGCTTGTCAGGAGGTATCTGCCTAAAACTACCACTTGGTACTGTCCTGGACTGGGGACCACTCTGAGACAGACACAAACACGGAGAGCCAAGCACAGCTGCCACCTTTTCCTCTGCATCCAGCTGTATATTTTTAACATCACGAACAGGTTGGAAGGGGAAGCACTATAGAGATGAAAAGAGAGGGTGACAGTCACCAAAAGCTATTTTAAAAAACTGTCACCAGGACTTGTGTTTGCTAAGGACCTGCCAGAACAAGGCACTGAGACGGGGGAGGCACTAGTGAACAAGACATAGCTTCTGCCCTGGAGCTTACAGCCCGGCCAAGGAGACAGGTGAGAATGTGGACACGGAGAGAACAGATAAAAGTCCCCAATAACCTGGGGTCTTGGTAAGGCAGTGCAGTTTAGTCCCACCTCGCCTTTGCCCACTGCCCCCTCGCCTGGAGATCCCCACAACCCGGAGATCCCCACAACCCTGAAACCCCACAATTCTTTTCACAATTCTCTTTACATCATCTGATGCACTAGGCCCACCCTTAAAATAACTGTCACTAACATCCTCAATGTTTTCCATGCACAGCTGTCATCTGTGTGTTCCCCTCACACCCTCAGTAGAAACTTTAGGGAGCTATAGCTAAGGGTCCACTACTGGCAAAAGCATTTGCCTCCCCTGCAAAACAGACAGCATATGACTTAAGAGAAAGCAGTCTTTTATGTTTCCATTGATTCTTTCATAGCAAATGAGCTTGGAGTGGAGTGGCATGTGACACCTCCCCAGCTGGAGCTGGCATGTAACGATTTAAAATGCCAAATCGAATGTGCAAGCAGCAAGGCAAATGAGCAGCAGCTGGGTCAGGGGATGGGTAAGGTGATCTGGCCAGCTGGCCTGTACCTACGAATCAGGGGGCTGGCACTGGGCTCTCAGCAATAGCTCAGAGTGGGAACTTAAAGTCATCCTAGGTGGTCTGTGAAGACCTGGTCTGAGAGGTTGGGGTCAAAAGTATGCTTGGAGAAATAAGCCAACCAACCCAGCCCTGGTCGGAAAGAAGAGTGGACCAACAAGAGTGAGCCAGACCTATACTTAACATAAACTATAGTGGGCACACAAGTATGCCATTGGTTCTGAAATCCTAAGATGAAAGGGCCTACCCCCTTGGAGCCAGGAAGGGAGGTAAGATGAATTTCAGAGTCTTTCTTTCCCCTATAGATAGCAGCTCTGAGATAATCAGCCACACAGGCTGAAAAGACCTGTAAGGTTCAGAAGAGTTTGGAGAACCCCCAGACAATGGCCCCTTCAGAGCCACTGAAAGAGAGGGCTGGAATAGCCCCGGGGGCCTTTTCTCAGGACTCTGCAGAGAAGAGGGGGAGCCAAAGCTGATGGCAGAGGGCTTCCTGGAGGAGGGGCACAAGACCATGCTGCTGCCCACCTCATAGATGGGGAAAGTTCCAAACAGCAGCAAGGAAGTATGAGAGATTTCCTACCTAGGCTGCAGCCCTCACTCACATGTGCCAGGGTAGAGAACAGGCTCCACTGGAGGGGAATAGGCATAGCCTGAGGGACCTTTCTTCCTCTCTGGAACCCCTGGCCCCAGGCTGAACCCAGCTCCTCACTGCTGAGAGGCATCAAAACTCTGCTCTCTTTCGGGGGGTGGGGGGAAATTATGCAAGCCCTGGATCCTTGGCACCCCCTGGTACCACCCCCACCCCCACCTCCGCTCCCTCTGCACTCCTTCCCTCAGCCGCCTCTGCACCTCTGAGCTGCACTTGAAAACCTCTCACATCCTTCGTGGGAGAGGACACGTTGCTTAGCAGCAAAGCAGAGCAGGACAGGCTTGTGCTTATGCAACTCAGAGCAGCATCCAGGCAGCCTACAGACAGAAGCGGACACACCTGCCACCCCGCCCCAGATTCCATAGAAAACAGCATCCTGTTCCCTACAGAAGACCCAAGTTCCAGGTCAGAAACACATGGCAGAGGATGCTTATTTCAAGTCAATGGAGCCTCAGTGTGACAGAACTGACAGAAAACACATGTGAAAAAACTTGAAAACACAGTGACTCATTGAGCGTGGGGTCTAAAGAACAGAGAAACTGTCAAACCCTGAGCTGAGGAAGCGATCAAAGGCTACCACCTCCTACAAAGACCCAAAAGGTGGTCCTTTTCCACCTTTGAGATAGAGAAAGAACTCTCCTCACCAGGACCCTAGCATCTCAGCCCTTCTCTATCCCCCTGCCCACTCCTGCATGAGTCTGGGTGAAACGCCAACAGCCTCTGCTCAGGTCTTCCTCTAGGCCTTGAGGAGATTCACATGACATGCACACGTGAGGCAGGGAGCTGACACAAGGCTCTGCACTGTGACTTCTTACCTTAATGTAGTTGATGAACTCTGTCAGGAAGCTGTGGGACTGGAGGAGCAGAGAAACCAGGGTGAGTGTCTCCCTTGAAGGGGCTGCAGGGGTCTGTATTTATCTGCCTCCCCAGTTGAATGCCACCTACCTATGTGCCTGCCCAGCCACCTGCATGTGCCACCCACCCGTCTGTGTGAGTAGCACAGCCTCCCATGGTGAGGGTTTTGGAGGCACCACCTCTCCTAAGGGCAAGGCCTCTGGCTGCTAGAGCCTGCTGGCTCTCATGCCCACCCACCTCTTACTGCCTGACTGGGGAGATAGGTGAGGAGCAGCAGTTTGTCTGGGATCAGTAGCCCTGCCTTGGTGGGCGCAGGAAGGGTTTCCCAGGGTAGTAGACCCACCTGTTCCTCAGTCATGGTCTCGCCCACACCCTCCTCCTCCACTACAAAGGCCTCTTTCAGTTTTAGATACTCCTCATGCTCCCGTTGGGCCTGCTCTTCCCGGGCCTTCCTCTCCTCCTCCTCCTGTGGACAGAGGAGACAAGAATCAGGTATTTGGGTGCGATGTACCCACCACACCCGTTTCTGGTCCCTGATGCCTCAGCAAGGCACCAGAGCACACAGCCCAGTCCTTTCTTGGGAAGAGAGCTCCTTCAAAACCCTGATCCCTCTGGCCCCCATGCTGACCAGCAGGCAGATGCCCCTCTTCTTATCAGTTCCGACACCTCCCAGATAAATGCTGCCCAACTCTCTTCTCCTTGACACCCTGTCGTGACACCACCCCACAATATCTTCCAGTCACCTCCTCCTTCTACTTCTCTTGGCATGTCCAAACTTGGTGAACAAACATCCAAGCTCCATTTCCTCATCATCTATCCACCCCTCTGGACAACTCCAATCTGCCTTTTGCATACCCAGCTCCTCCGGAACAACTCCTGCTTTGGTCTCACCCATGCCCTCCATCCCACCAATCCAAGGGACAACCATCAGGCCCCACATCCCTGCCCTCTTAGTGGTACTAGGCAGAGCCAACCACCTCCTCTTCCCTCCTCCATTGGGTTAAAGACTCCACTTTCTCCTAGACACCCTCTTGCTCCCTGGCTCATTATTTCTGCCTCCTCCATCACTCAGCCTGTCCTCCACCCTATCTCCAGCTACCTCGCCATGCCCACAGCAATAACAAAGATCTTGCCAGTGACTGCCACAGTTGTATCCTTGCCCAAATCCATCCCCCCAAACATGTGACATACCCACTGAGCCATCGCACAGGCACCTCAAATTGAATACGTCCCAGAAGGACCTTGTGACCTAATTCCCACATATCTGGTGCTCCTACTAGGACCCTAGCTCAGTGAGTCACAAAGCCATCTGGCCAAGTGCCTTGGTCAGAAATGAGGTCCAATCTATCACTTCTTCAACTTCCAGAAAGCTTCTCAGTTTATCCAAGTGGCTCCATCACCATTATAACATAGTGCACTCTCCCCAAACCAATCCATTTCCTAGAGCTCTCAGGTACATCTCTTTAAAACATGTAAAACGTGAAGCTCAAGCTGGGACAGATGAGCCTTGAACCTCCTGCTCTGCCAAAAAAAAGGTACTCAAAATACAAAACAATGAGGATATGTCAAAAGTACCCAGGAGCCAACTGAAAGAGCTCCCAATGGCCAAAGCTGGAACAATCTGAGTGACAAAATAATTAACAGCATTGGATTGTAACACAAGTACAATATAAATAGCCATAAGTCCATGTGGATAAATATAAACAACTGAACATATACATAAAGATAAATTTCCTGTACAAAAGAATTCCAAATACTTTATGCAGATGCTCTCCTCTCAAGGAGGTGAAATATAAGTCCCCACCCCTTATGTGTGGGCCATGCACAGTGACTTATTTCTGAACAAGTATGGGAAGGGCCGGGTAACATTACAGTGGAGAAATTTGACAAACACCTTAACCAGGTGATCTAGGCTAATGTCACCAGTGATGTCAAATTGACAACATGACCACTGATATGTGTTGTGTTGAAGATGGCACTTTACCTGTGATCTTCCCCGCAGAAATCTAAAACCCCAATCTAACTGTAAGAAAAGCATCAGCAAACACAAACTGAGGACATTCTACAAAATACTTGCCAGTACTACCAAAACTACCAAGATCATCAAAAACAAAAAAATGTCTGAGAAACTGTCACAACCCAGAGAAGCCTAAGGAGACATAACAACTAAGTATAATGTGATATCCTAGATGGAATCCTGGGTGGGAGAAAAGGGTATTGGGGGAAAACTAAATAAATCTGAATAATGTGTAGGGTTTAGTTAAGAATAATGCATCAATATCGGTTATGAGAAATACGCCACAATGAGGTTAGATGTCAATAACAGAGGAAACTGAGTGCAGGAAGGAGTCCCAGGACACTGAAGGTGCATTAGACAGAATATTCATAAAAGTGAAAAACCCTCCCTGCTAATGCCTCCCTGCTGTGTTCTGGCTTGTTTGCTACAGCACTCATAGCCAGGCTTTAATTCTATCCAGTGCCTCTGGATAACGGAACCAGTCAGAGCCCAAAGGCACCAGGCTATGGGGTCCTCCCAGCTGGGGCAGCCCTGGCTCTTGCCCTACATCACATCCTATCTTTGTAATATTCCCTTTCTTGGGCAACGGGTTCTCAGAAGGAAACATCAGGTAAACAAATGCTCAATAATCACCTTTACTGCAGTGGCCCCCATTCTAAGCATCTCCTCTATGCCAGGCCCATAACAGGACCTGGCTCAGGCAGGGTCCACCATCTGTTACAATGACCTTTAACAGCCTCAAGGCCCTCAAGATCCAGACCCTGCCCCCTTACCTCTTTGACCTCTTTCCTTGCTTACCCTGCTCTAGCTACTCTGACCATCTCAATGTTTTTCAGGTGCTCCAGGTATGTTCGATACATGATAAGCAGAAAAATTCCCATCTCAGGCTCCACTTTTCAATACCAGCTTTACACAGCCTGTCTAGAGACCAAGGACCAAATAAACCAGGACTTGCCCTGCACCTGGTCCATGGCCCACCTTCCGGGCTGGAGGAACTGGGGAGCTGCATGAGTTAAGGCTGCCTAGTCAGGTATCAGAAATTAGGATCGGTGGTCTATCTCACCTTCTGTTTTTCCTCTAGGCGAAGCCGCTCCTCCTCCTTCTTCCATTCTGCCTCACGTTGGGACTCAAGGCGTTTCCGCTCCTCACGCTCAGCTTCCTCTGCCTGGAAAAGAAAGGCACATCCTCAACCTCAGCTAGAGCTTGCCCACCTCTCAAATAGGCCAGGGCAGGCAACATCTGGGCCAGGCTGCAGACCTAGGCTGTAGGAGACAAAGCCAGGCAAGCAGCAAGTACCAGCCCAGCATGCAAAGAGCCTCAAGGGGAAGGTCTGCCATAGGGGACAAGGATGGCAGGGCCCTTTCTCACTTTCCAGAGCTGCATCCCACCCTGCCTGCTTGCCTCGCGCTGGGCTTTTCGTGCTTGTTTCTCCTCCAGCTTCCGTAGTTTCTTGGCTCCAATTTTCCCTGATGGGTGACTTTCCACTGGCTTCTCGATGTCTTCTTCCTCCTGGGCTGCATATGGTCAAAGACACTTCATTCAGGTCCTGGCCAGAGAGGACCAATTTGATTGATCCACCACACCCCTTGTCTCTGTCCTCATGGGGGGATCCCCTTGCACTCACAAGCAAATGTCACTGCCCAGATCTGCCCTCTAGAGGCATCTGCCACGAATGCAGAAATTCACACTCCCAGGGTGTGTGTAAGTGGTGTGGCACATTCAGGGGTGGGGTGAGGGAGCCATGGGGCAAGGGGACCAAATGATAACTTTAGATGCTGCACAGCCATTAAGGGAGGTACCAGATTCTAATATCTGACTGTCTGCAAGTCACACGCAGGACTGTTTGGGCTTGCAGAGTTCTCTGCTTTCTGTCTCTGAGCCAAAGCTCCGGGGAAGGATGGCCCCATGGGGGAAATTTATGCCCACCTCAAATCTCAAATCATTCTCACTATGGTCAGGAAGTGCCAAGGGTTCTGGGCTCAACCCTTGGCTTGGGTTATCTCTATGAGCTACCAGACCCAGTGCAAAAAGATAGCACAAACCTCATGACTACCCAGGGCCAAAGACTCTGAAAGTTAAAGACCCACTGATTCCTAAGCAGCAGGGATGCCTGATCCCACATCTGAAACAGAAGGGAAGATGCAACAGAGGGCCTTGTTTTTGAGCCAAAGGGGCTAATTTCCAAGGGTACAAGGGCAAAAGTACCAAATGCCTCCTCCTCCAGCTCCAGCCAGCTGTGGAACACTGGAGAGGAGACATTCTCTCCCACGATTCTAAGAGCTCTGTTGGTCTCCCAATACCAAGAATATGAAGGTTCACTGTTTGAATCCTTCTTCTTGAGATACAGGTGACCCCACTGTAGAAACTGTAGAAGCTCTTGGCCACGCACTCTGACCCTCAAGGAATAAGTGTGACCATACCAGGAAAGGGGCTGGGATAAAGTGGACTAAAGAACTCCCTGGGTTAATCTAAAGACCCATGTCCTCCTGCCTGAAAACTGAGAGACAAGATGAAGGAAGAGAGGGTTGGCCCAAAAGAAGAGGGGTCAGGATACAGAAATTCTGGCCCCTAAGATTGAAGCCTGGGTCTCAAGTCTCCCCACACCCCATCCTTTGGTTCTCAGACATCCCTCCTGCACTATGGCTTCACGCCCCATTCTTCCACCCATCTTTGGCCTTCCTCTCACTGCCTAACCCAGTTCCTTTTCCCTCCAGGTTGGGGCTCCTCTCACCTTGGATGACTGCCTCAGCCTCATTCCCATCTGTCTCCGACCAGGCCACCTGCTGGGCTCGACGCTGAGCCTGCAGGCGGCTGCCGAGGTCTCTGCGGCGCCGAGGCCTACCCCCAGCTCTTGGGTCCTCAGACTCCAGGAATCGAGGCTGGGCCACTCGGCCTGCTAATACTGGCCCTTCTTCACTGTGAGGTGGCTCTTGACCAGCTGTGGGAAAGACAGAAACCATGATGCTGTCCAGCAACCCCAACCCACCTGATAGCAGGGTAGCAGCATATTGGAAGCCTCAGTCTCCTCCACTCAACTTCATCCAGGCTTCTGCTGCCCACAGCACAAAGCCTCAACTTCTCAGACCGAGGCCTTTACAACCCAGACCCACATCTTAGTCCTATGCAACAAGATTACCCTAAAGGCTCCACTTTTCCAGCTGGCCAATCAGAAGATTATCACTCTGCAAGATAGAGATGAAGTTCTACTTCCTCCAGGAAGCCCACTCTGACCTCTCCAGACCTCACCTGAATGCCCACTGCAGGACTGTATTTATTTCTTGCCCAACACCATCTGCCATGGTTTTATCTTGGCATCCCAACTAGAGAGCACACCTGAGGGGCTGAGTCTCTCCTCCCAGGAAGATCCGTTGGCTTTCTGACTTACCTCAGCGTCTCTCCCATCCTTGGAGTACGCAGGTGCTCTGAAGCAGCTTGTGGGCCCAGGGAGGGGACAGACATACACAAACCCATATGCTGACAGGAAATGAGGGAGTGTGGGAGGATGACAGGTAATATCTGTTCTGTGCCCTGGCCGACGACATGGCCTTCTGGTGGGGGTGCAGGACAGGGAGGAGGGTGCGTGGTGCTCTCCTTGGGTGGAGAGGAGACAGCTTCAGGAGATTCCCTGGAGCTGTCTCACGCTCTCTCCAGGTCGTGGGTAGGCAGAAAACACTGAAGCCAGCCTGAGCGAGATGGGAAACGCCCGCAGCCTCTCCAGTGGGCGGAAAAGGGACTGCCTCGATGAGGGATGGCAGTGTGGGTCCCACAGGGCCTAGACTGTCCGGGGCTGGCGGTCTGGAGTGCCAGGGTGCGAGCACAGGGATGAAGCGGGGCTGTCTTGCAGGGCCGGGAGAAAGGTGTGGGGACACTGGCATCCGGCCCACAGGTTCTGTCCCGGCGGCTCCCCGGCGGCACCCCGTGGCGCACGCGCGGGCCGCCTCGCGCGCCACGAGCTGGGTCGGGGGGCTGGACGCCCGTCGGCCCGGCGGGGTGTGCGGCGCATGCGCAGGCCCCGGCGGCCGGGGGACGCGGCCCCACGCGCCCCGGCGCCGCGGCATGTCCTACCTGCTGCCGCCCGGCCGCGTCTGCGAGTCAGGAAGAGGATAAGGCCGACGAGCAGGGCCGCCGCCGCCAGATACACCACGGGGGCCACCATGACGGCGGCTTCCCAGCAGCGCGTGCGCGCCGAGGCCCGCAAGCCCCCGCGTCCCGCCCAACGCCCACGTGACCCCGCCCGGTCCCGTCCGGGCTCCGCCCCCACTCGGGGCCCCGCCCAGGCTGCGAACCGCGCGCGTGTTTTTTTCATGTTAAAATGAATGGGGGACGTAAAAACAATATTAAGCGGAAATTATTGTGAAAGGGGATGTGCAGCGTGGCAACATTTGTGTATGTTTTAAAATTACTAAACAATATCACGTAGACATATACCATGTGGAAAAAGTACTAAAAGATGCTTGGGAATGATACACACCAACTTCAGGATAGCCGTTTCCTCTAGTGAGGGAAGAGGATGGATGAGATTAAGAGCAGAGTTTTGCCCGTATCTGTGACGTTTGATTTCGCTGAAAGGGTGAGGGAGAGAGACGCTTCTATTTAAGTTGTGATACAGTTCTGTACTCAGACCTGCAATTTTACATCTATTTTGAAATAAAGTTAGCTTTATTAGGTTATGCAAAGTGAGCTCTTGGAAATTAAATACCCGCAGGGAATTTAAATTCCTCTTTCATTCTTAAGAATCTATTTTAAAAACTGGGGACAAATTATACCTTGATAAAGTTGTTTAAAAAAACTGGGTACAGGATGTTAACTCGAGATGTTTAAAGAAGCAAATAACTACTGGGAATTTACTATTACAATAGTATGAAGCTTTGTGTGTGTTGGCTAACATAAAGATCCAGGACCAATGGTTTGTGTGTGGGAAGAGAAGATTCAAAAATATGTGACATGTTAACATCTTAATGTGTGTTAAATGGAAATTATTGCAAATGGTTGTTTATGTATAGCACGACAACATTTATGTATGTTTTAAAAGCACTAAATACCATATTATTGGAATTATGGGAACTTGAATATCTATTTTATTATTTTCTGTAAGTTTGGAATAGTTCATAATTGACATTTTTAAATTTATAAACAAAAGAGAAGGATAGATGAAATTAAAATAGCAAATGTTGATAATTGTTAAAGTTGGGTGATGAGTATGTAGGTGCTCGTTCTACTACTCTTTAGTAAGTTTGACATTTTTGTATAGGTTTGAAATTTTAAAAACAATAAAGTTTTATTAAAAAGTAAAAATTAAGACCCATACATTTTTGTGTGTGATTAGCACAGAAAGTTGTCTGGAAAAGCAAAATGACAAACTGTCACTAGAGATAACTCTTCCTTGTTGCCTCAAACAGATTACATAATTTTTATAGTTTTCATTTGGAGTTTTCAGGTTCTGAGTCCTGAGCCTAAAAATGTCTCTTAAGGTTTATAGGCAGGCTGAAGAAGGTAGAAGATGGCAGGAAGAGCAACAGTGAAACAGCTGCTGCTCTGGTCCAGGTAAGAACAGAATAAGGATGCATTAGTGAATGGAGAGGAGGGGACTGGTTTCAGAGGTAGAATTTCAAGAACTATTTCACAGGTAGAAATGATAGTACCCGACAAGCTCCTTTGAGGACAGGAATCATCATCCTTCTTTGCTTAACTGGGTTCCCCCACAACTGACAGTGCAATTTCAAAGAGATTCTAGTCACATCCCTTGCTCAAGGGGCTCAAAATTCACAATTTTAATTCTAGCATAGTCTATTTAATGAATGGATGATGCAATCCCCTTCCTTTCTGTTCAAAGCAACTGAGAACTTGACTCTCTCTTTATAGGTTGGCTTATCAGTTATGTAAACCAATCAATACATGTTTTTGTTTTGTTGTTGCCTAAGAGAATTATTGTCACTTGCAACTAAAGATTCTGACTAAAGATCACACATACACAAACTTTTGCATGTTACTGGATATTCACATATCTCCTCCCTCCCCACAAGCTCTTGGGCTCCAAAGACTTAAGATTTAAGAGTGAGGTCTACCTAATGTGAATATCTATTCACAATACTACCTGCTTAATAACCCTTTGTGAGGTCCTACAGCTTGCTGTTTGACTAACTAGCCTCCCCAAGCTAGGTGTTCTCTCAGCACCTAGGCCTCCTATGGTTATTGCCCTAACCATAGCACATGGTACTTGTCTGTGGTACACCTGGTGCCTGTATCCAGTCCCTGGCAAGCTCCTCCTAGGCTAAGGATGTAAGTGAAGCTTTCAACAGCCAGATCAGCTTTAATGAAAGAAACCCCCTCTGCCCTTCCACATCCCTGTAACTTCATGAAGACCGATGATATAGAGGGGAGGCTTCCACTCCCTGAATATAACCCACTCCTCAAATCAATTCCAAAAAGCCTCACAAATCACATTGTGGAAAGGGTACTGACCCACAAACTTCAGGACCTGCCCAAGGACACAGTAATGCCTTTTGGCCTGTGCAAAACTCCCGCTGTGGTCATTGATCAAAGTTTTTAAAGAGCAAGAAGTTTTCTAAATTCCCTAAGGGCAAATTCTGGGGTCTCAAAAAAATTCGAGATTATCAGAGGTCATTAACATTAAGCAAAATAACTCATTTAAGCACTGACAGACCTCCAGAGTACTGACACTCCTTTGACAGACGTCTCACCTGTAGAGCTGGCCCTTAATCTGCCGTTGCTGTTAACCCTTGGTTACAGAGTCCCTAGAGGAGGGAGTCAGGTAGGTGACTTAACCAATGGGGCCGTCAGCAGTGGGTAAAAGCCTGTCACCCAGGCGCGTCTGCTGGGAGCACATTCTATACTCTTTGCAGTGTTCAGGATGCAATGATCTAGCTGAGGCGGTGGGTACGGAGAAGAGATGATGAATGTGAATTGCTGGAAGGATGAGGTAATCAAAATACTTAAGTTTCAAGTCTGGGAGATGGGTGAAAAGCTGGTCTTGCTTTAAGCTACGCCAGATTTAAATTCAGTCAAATAGTTCTGAGCTGGCGGGCAAAAAGGGGCTAAAGGAGCGGGGCTGAAGGTGAGGTCAGGATAATATCAGGGTCTGGGAGCCCTCGCCCTGAAGGAAGGTTATGAGACGGCCCCGTTGGTGTCCGCTCATCACCGGCCTCGGGGTGGGGGCCGAGGGTGTCTTTGCTTCCCACGGCGCCGCCGTCCCAGGGAGGGGCGAAAGCGGCAGTGAGGCAGATAGTTGGAATAGTCTCTTCTGGTCCTTGAAGACGTCGTCCCTTGGCGGGAGAGACTGGTTTCGGAGCACTCAAACCTCCACTCTCAGGAAGACCGCCGTATTCAGGCGCAGAGGGGCCGCGCCATGTTCATCTCTTCTGGAGTCCGGCGCCCCAAGATGCGCATCCGGAAAAGGGGCCCTCCGGTCCCCGGGTCCGGAGGAAGGATGCCAGGTGCCTGGCGCGGCCTCTTCGCCCCTCAGGCCGTTTGGCGGTAGCTGTTTCCAAAAGGAACCTCCACAGCACCCTGGCAGGCTCGCAGGGCGGAAGCCAACGCGCCCCTTCCGCCGCCATCCGGAAGTGCCGCCAGCTCGAGGGAGCGGGACTTCCGGCGGGACTTCCGGCGGGCCTGCGCGGTGACCCTGCGTCGCCATGGCCGCCTCTCTGGCCGGGAAGAAGATTGTGTTTGTCACCGGGAACGCCAAGAAGCTGGAGGAGGTGCTGGGAGGCCGTGGGAGGCCGGCCAGGAGGTGGCTGCAATGGGGAGGGCATGGCGCGTGGCCAGGCCGGCTGAGATGGGGCTGAGGAGGAGCTTCCAGGCGTAAAGCACGGGGGAGGAGGCGCGGAGGGGGAAGAGAGTCGGGCGCCTGGGGATGGGGAGTACCCTGGTGTGTGGAAGCGGTTGAATCGCGCGGGTTGGGACGGCCGCGTGTGCAAGGTGGGGCTGCCCTGGGCACCCGGCTTGTGAGCTCAGGGGCTGTGGGAGCCAGAGTGGCGTAGTCCTGAGTACCTGTCCCAAAGGTCACTTATTGAGCTAGACCCCACACCAGGACTTCCGACATCCTACTAGAGCTGATCCAGATCGTGCTGCTGACCGGGGTGGGTGGCAGGGGCCGGACAGGGCGTGGGACAGGCACCCAAACTGAGCCGTCCACTTTCCACCATGGTCCCAGCCTCTTTTCCACCTGTGAAATGGGGACGCTGAGAGGGGGAGTGAAGGAGGCAGGCAGTGGATCTTATGGTGCAGTGTTTCCCAACCTTTTTGGCGCCAAGAACCAGCGCTCCTATGAGAATCCAATGCCTGATCATCTGAGATGGGGCTAAGGCTGTGATGCTAGAAGTGGAGAGTGGCTGCAAATACAGATGAAGCTTCATTAGCTGGCCAGGCTGCCCACCTCCTGTTGTGCAGCCTGGTTCCCAACAGGCTACAACCCATACTGGTGGTGGTGGGATGGGGGTCGGGGTGGGGGATCCTCTCCTGTAGTGGATCCTGTTGCTGCCTACAGGGACTTTGTGGCTACCTGTGAGAGGATTCTGGGGGTTGATGGAACATCTTTGGTTGCAAATTATAGTGACGTCAGGGAGCTCACATAAACCACCAGGTGATGCATGTGCAAGTGCAATATAATGGTCTCCCACCGGAATGAGAAGTTTCTCCAAGGCCAGTCCTGTCCTTGTAGTTCTCTCTGGATGATCATCCCTTTTCCTATTTGGGTCTTTGCTTCCTTTCCTTTTAGTGAAGGAGGCAATGAGCCTTCTGCCAGACACTATCCCTGATTAGTCTTGGCTTGGGTCAAGTGTTTTCCCTGCTCCATCAGCTGTGGCCAAGCAGGGTCCTGTGTGGGGAATCAGGTTGATGCCCACTAGGTAGGTCTGAGGCAGACCAGTGGGGTGCAGTCATTTGGAGGCCCTTCATTTGTCCACAACAAAGGGGCTGATGGTATCTCTGTGCCAGGGCAGGGTGGTCTTTTAAGGAGTCAGAGCCCTATGCTGATAAAAGGTTTGAGATCCTGAGGCCAGACCAGTCAAGTAGAGAGGCAGCTCCACCCTGAACAGAGCCCCATGCAGGATGGTGGTGACTCCAAAGCTGTCTCAGCCTCTACCTGAGAACATGGCGCTCACACATTTAGAAGAAGGGGCTGGAGTGGGTAGAGGAGGCTCATAGAGGAGATGGGCTTGAAACTGGGCTAGAACAGGGAGTCTTAACTCATCGTCATCTCATGGCACCTTATTGGCAGAATAATGAAGCCTGTGGACCCTTTCTCAGGAGAATAGTTTTAAATATACAAAATAAAATAATGGAATTACAAAAGAAATCTATTGAAGTACAATTCTCGAAGTATTTCAGATAAGTGTTTTTAAAAAATCACAGGTATTTATCATTAATTACATCTACTTTATTAAAGGATTCAATCTAGCAGTATGTATAATTATAATATAATGAAGATTGTAAATGGTATTTTGAGATATCTGCTATAATTGTTAGGGGATATGACAATATCTGATTTTAATAGGTTTAGAATTGTAAATGCTAGTTTGTTTTGTTTTATGTATTCACAGTTTAAAGGGATGCTAAATTTCAGCTAGGGGTATTTTTTCATCCAAATTCACAGGTCTCCTGGATTCTGGTTAATACCTGATAGAAAATTCCTGAGCTAGGACGATAGGTAGGGTTTCTGGGAGCATTGAGAAGGGAAAAGGGTGTTCTGGATCGACAATTAGCATGAACAGACCTGAAGTAAGAGAGAGATAAGAGCATGAACAGAGACCTGCCGGGGTGGACCATGAAGGCTGGAGTGAGGCTCATGGGCCTGACTCGGTAAGTCTTAGTGGACTGGCAGCAGAGTTACCTGTTGAAAATGGTGGATGACAGCTGTGTAGTAATGGGGAACCATTAACAAATGGTGATAAATGTTCTTTCATTTTGGAACAGGTCATTCAGATTCTAGGAGATAAGTTTCCATGTACTTTGGTGGCACAGAAAATTGACCGTATGTCTCTCTTTTGTTTTATTTTTAAAAGATAGTTTAATTTTTCTGTCCGCTTGTGATCTGACTCTCTGTATGTCTGTTTCCCAATAAGTGCCGGAGTACCAGGGAGAGCCTGATGAAATTTCCATACAGAAGTGTCGGGAGGCAGCTCGCCAGGTGCTTGCTCTGCATTTGTCCTCTACTCACTTCACTTGTCCTGATGGCTTAGGATTTGTGCCTGCTGGGGATGCATGGAGAACCATCACAGTTGGTTGTGACTTCAAGGACCTGCCCAGGCCTAGCTAGTCTAGGGTCAGTTGGCCCTATAATACTGCCTTTCTTTCTCAGCCTTGACTGCACAGTATCCCCTTAGACCATCACACATGTAATTCTCCCCAATACTCAGATGCATGCATTTTCTCTCCTACCTCTCCCCACACATACCCACTCCTGCACTCATATCTATAGAACTGAAAAAGAGCACTTTCTGAAGGATCGGGCTGCTTGAGTATGAATCCCAGCTCTCCTATTGCTATGCCTGGAGTAGGCTTTAGAACTTGCCAAGGCTTTGGTGTCCCTATCTTTGAAATGAAGATAAGAGATTAGACAAGAGCTGTTCTTTATAGCAGATGCACCTCTACCTGCTGTTGCTGCTGCAGATCCCATTTAGCTGTGGGCCTGGCCCAAGCCTTGGTAGCTGAGAAATTCAGGGCTGCGGCAGGGCCTGTTGGTGGCTGGTCTCAGGGCTGTATTTCCTTATGTTTCAGGTGCAGGGACCTGTACTGGTGGAGGACACCTGTCTGTGCTTCAATGCTCTTGGGGGCCTCCCTGGCCCCTACATGTGAGTGCTCCCCACCCCCGTGCAGGACCCTGTCCACAAAACCACCTGAACTTTGCAATGATTGGTTATGTGATAGTGAGAGTCATTCATTACCTTGGCATCAACACCAATATTTCAGATTTCCTGAGGAAGGATTAGGGATTTGGGAGAGGTATGCCTTTCTTTTATAAAGTGTGAGAATGTGATTGTGTAAGTGGAGATGGGCAAGGGGAACCCAACCATTGGAGAGGTACATTCATGGGTAGATCAGTTTCAGGAAAGAGGAAATAAAGAAATTAAGATCTGAGAATGTATTTCCTTAAAACTATCTAGTGTCCTAGATCCCCTCAGAAAGTCTTTGTGTATCTCCAGGCACAGTTTGAATATCCCTTCCTGGGGTAGAGGGCAAATGCACAGCAGTGCTATTGCTAGGTCTTAGATATGTATATCTTTAACTTTCGGATTGCCAGTTTGTTTGCCAAGACAGTAGCACTCATATACACTTGTACTTCCAGTATGCATTGTTCCATATCCTCATCAGCACTGAGTATTATGACTTTTTAATATTTTGCAATATGGAGAGTATGAAGTGTTATTACATACATTGTTAATTTATATTTCCCTAATTACCAGTTAGGTTGAGGCCTTCTTTGAATTATTGATTCTTCTGTGCATTGCCTATCTGCCTCCATTTTTTTTTTCTTATTGGATGATTTCTCTTCATTTTGAGTTGAGACATTCATCATATCCCCTTGGTCGATCCGGGGCTCTAATCCTTGGAAGGTGCCACCCAAAGAATGTAGTTGGAAGATCCAATAACTTTTGTTGTCTGACTTGTCTTTATTTGCCTTGCAGAAAGTGGTTTCTGGAGAAGTTAAAGCCTGAAGGTATTATCCCCTTTATTTCTTCCTTTAGATCTGTTGGAAATTGAGGATTGGAGGTGGTCTAGGAGAAGGCCCTAACTAGTAATCAGAAGCCTCAGGCTCCAGTCCTCACCGTGGAGTCCCTGTCTAAGGGAGAGCCCCCCACTAGTAATCAGGAATCTCAGGTTCTAACGCCTACCATGAAGCCTCTGTTCACCTCAGTTTCCCCATCTGTAACCTGCAGCTTACATTTTCCTACACACCTGGCCTCAGGGAGCATTGAGATGTGGGAAAAATGAATGGGAAGGGATGGTGGGAGCTGTGAGTTTGAGGGACAAAGGGGCTGCAGTTGATTTTGACTGAAAGGACTCCTTACATCATGACTGCTTGCCTGTCCTTGCCTCAGCCAGGGCCTAGTTTGGGGGTTGGGGGACTGCCCCTCCTAGGCCCCAGTAATGCATACCTTGTCACCCATAGTCACAGGCCAAAATGTTCCCTCTTTAGGTGTTCTTAAAACCATTTTATATTAATAAGCATTTCAAACAAGTACAATAGAATAATGAACCCATGTCCCCATCAGCCAACTTCCAGGTTTATCAGCACAAAGCCTATCAAATAATACGTATAAGCCCTCCAATTTGGCACATCCCCTTTAACCCAGGGCCTTGGAGTGAGGAGTGAGGGCTGGAGGCTGGCCAGCACAGACGGTGCTGAGCTCTTCCTGCACCCTCCCACAGGTCTCCATCAGCTCCTGGCAGGGTTCGAGGACAAGTCAGCCTATGCGCTCTGCACATTCGCACTCAGCAGTGGGGATGCGAGTGAGCCTGTGCGCCTGTTCAGGGGCCGGACCTCGGTACGTACCCATACTGGTTCCCCTGCATGCCACCAGAGGGCGCAGCGACCTGAGCCGGTGACCTTGGATCTAGGTAGTGGGGAGGGCAAGAGTTAGTTCCCAGGGCTTTGGCCACACTCGCCCTTGGGCACTACAAGAAGTGCTGTAAATCCTGAAATCTGTTTGACACCTGAGGCTGGTGTTGCAGGGAATCCCACAGTGCCTCCCAACTGTTGAGGCCTGGGACACCCAGAGCTCTGCACAGTATACCCTCTTGTGAAGCAGATGTTGAAACTGAAGGGGACAACTCCCAAAGCTATACCTACAGCCCAGACTTCTCCAAAATTGAATCTCCTTATCCAACTGCTAAAGCTATGGCTTCCCTTGAATATCTTAGTCTTTCCAATTTTTCGTGCTCATGTAGAATGTTACTTCTTTCCCCAACTCATTTGTTCCCCAGCTGCCCTTTAGTACCTCATGCCTACCTTTCATTCTCTTAAGTTCAGCTGGTTTTCACGAGGTCTACACCACCCTCTGGGCTGGTCTACCCTCCTTCCACAGCTCATTTATTCCCTCCTTGTGGCAGGAGTACACCTTCTGGCACATCACTCACTCCTGCTTTTTCCCTTTTTGCTCAGCATACAATGCAGAGTTCACTGTAGCCTACAAAGCCCCACCCCAGAGGCTCCATCAGTGGTTAACCACAGATATGTTTCCCTGCCTGATTAGATTTCATTGTGTGTGTGTGTGTGTGTGTGTGTGTGTGTGTGAAAAAAACAAAAAGTATCATCTTTGTCATTTTTAAGTGTACAGTACAGTAGTGTTAACTATATACACACTGTTGTGCAACAGATCTCTACAACTTTTCATCTTATAAAATTGAAACTATACTCACAGGACAACTCCCCTTCTCTCTTCTTCCCAGCCCCTGGTGACCACCATTCTGCTTCTGTTTCTAAGAATTTGACAACTCAGATACATTATATATTTCACCTACTATAATGGCCTCAAGGATCATCCATGTTTAGCATATGATAGAATTTCATTAGTCTTTAAGGCCGAGTAATATTCCATTGTATGCATATGCTGCATTTATTTATTCATATATCCACTGATAGGCATTTAGATTGCTTCTGCATTTTGGCTTTGGCTGCTATGAGCATGGATGTGCAAATATTTCCTTGAAATCCTCTTTTCAGTTCTTTTGGATATATACCTGGAAGTGGATTTGCTGGTTCATAATTGCCTGGTTAAACTTTTTTTTTTTTTTAATGCCTATAGCACCTGGTCTTCCTAGGTGGTCTCCCATCCAAGTACTAACCAGGCCCGACCCTGCTTAGCTTCTGAGATCAGACCGGATTGGGCATGTTCAGAGTGGCAAGGCTGTAGACCTGGTTAAACTTTTTAAAATGAGTTGCAGCTGTCTGCTACTTACACAGAAATGTTCTCTCAAAAATCAGAAGTTTGAACAACCACTGGCCCTATTGATAGGGCATGGTCACCAAAGTCCCCACCTTTCCCCATTGTCTCCTCAGCTTTAGACACTTCACATACTTTATTGTTTCCTAGACCTCACTTCACCCAAGGCAGTTCTATTTCTTTACGTTCTGTTCTTACCTGAGCTCTCTGAACCCAACCACATTGTTCTTTCAGCAACACATGCCACACCCTTCCCCATCTCAGGGCCTTGGCACCAGCTGTGTCCTGCACCTAGAATGTTCTTGACCCAGCCCTTTTTGCAGGCAGTGTCCCCTCCCTGAGGCCTTCTCTGAGCTCCTCATTCTATTTTTGAGGCCAGCCCCCTGTTTATTCCTTTTAAGCTACTTTGTGTTGGTAATGATTAGTTTATTTACCAGTTTGATGCCTGTTTTAAGATTTATTCTGAGGGCAAGGTGAGGCCTTCTCTGACCTCAGTGCCAAGAACACTACCTGCCTCACTGTGATGTTCAAAAAATGTATTACGTGGATGTGGCTTAGAGTAGTTCAGTAACTGGTCTCAGTTACACAGCTCCCCACTAGCAGAGCAGAATTTGTCTTTGGTCAAATGATGTGGCATTTGTGTGGCTAATCCCTACCCTCTGCTACCTCTTACATTTTTTAAATTAGTTTTTTTTTCTTCCCCCTCCCCCCTTTTTTGCTTTCATGGCAACACAACATTTCATGACAGTGGACTACAGTTGATTCTCTTTGTAACATTTTCCAATTGGAATTTGCCTGTCACAGCCAGTATTTTTTGTACTTGTTTATGTATTGAACATTGTGCTAAGTAATTTCTGTTACGTTATTTCATGTAATTGTTAGAATCTCCCTTGCATTTTGAGAAATGCAGTAATAGTAGCAGACATAGGGCTTTGTCTGCAAAGTTCAGGGCCCTCAACTTCCTGTTAGGAGAAAATGTTTTCTGTCAATTTCTCACAATTGCTTCTTCAATAGATCACACTTTGTCGCAACTGTAGAGATGGAGGGTGACCCCGGAGATGTACATGGTTCCTTCGTATGTGAGGGGAAAGCCGTCCCGTTGGGCATTTTTTTGTGTGTTTAGCAAACATTTGCAGGGACTGTGGACCCCTCAAAACTATATTTTGAGTAAATAGGGTTTAACCAAATTCATAAACTAAACTTAAACTGGCCACTGTTCTCCAAGTCCAGTGACATACCTGTTCCTCTTTATTCTGGCAGGGCCAGATTGTGGTACCCCGAGGCTGCCGAGACTTTGGCTGGGACCCTTGCTTTCAACCTGATGGATATGAGCAGACGTAAGGAGCTCAATTTCTTCCTGGAGTGGGGTTGGGCTAGCTGTGGTCTGCATTGGGTCAGCGCCTTGCCCAAGTCTAGCATGTGGGTACGGGTGGAGGAGGCGGGCTCTGAGGGTGCTGTTGCAGCTGAATGCAGCTCTGTGTGGGTGGGTGCAAGGAATCTTGGTAGCTCAATTCACAGTGGGGGAGGCAGCCAGGTATAGCTGGGAGTCTTGGGCTCGGGTTCCAGCTCACTGCGGAGCAGCTACATGACTTTAGTGGCTTCTCCTCTCTGACCTTGGCTTGTCATGTATATGCCTGACGGTTTTGTAGGATGATCTCCCCACTCCCCCATCTAAATTAGGAAAATGCTAATACTTTTGTAGGCACCACATTAAACCCCCACAGTGCCAAGTGTCCTCAGTATTTCACACTAACGCTCCTGACACACACACGCGTGCGCACGCGCGCACACACACACACACACACACACATTTACACAGGACATGTTGACCATTACTGGAGTCAGGTTTTCCAGGCTAGAGAGGCCCTTAGGGAGTGTGGCCTGAGGCCTCACAATAGCCGGACAGAGCTGAGGACAACATAAAAGAGCACTGTCCAAGAATGCTCTGTGATGACAGAAACGTTCTACATCTGTGCTGCCCAGTCTGGTAGCAATAAGCCACATGTGGCTGTGGAGCATTTAAAATGCGGTAAGGGCGACTGAGGAACTTAAATTCTTTTTATTAAGTTATAATTGATTTAAATTTAAATGGCCACGTGTGGTTAGTGGCCACATACTGGATCTGAAGCCCACCACTGGGGTGTGGGAGTCTCACTTCACTGGAGTCCTGGCATGGGAGACAGGCCACTGTCTGTCTGCCCCGTATCGTTTCTCCACAGTTCATTAGGGGATTCTGCTGCATTTGCTCTGTCAGGCCCTACTGCTTCCTGTCAACAGATGACAAAGCTGATCAAACATGCAGCTTATCCTCCTATTCCTGGCTTCCCTTAGTTACTTTTAGATACACTGGAGCAAGTTTAATATCCTTCAATATGTGTTTCTACCTGTAGGGACATTTAAAACTATCTGATTTTTAAGAAATTGATTCTGGCGGCCTGGACCTGGTAGCCCTGCTACCAGAGCTTTCGGCTCTGAGATGGAGTGGGGGGTGCACAACCTCCCTGATCTGGGCTCCCTCTTCTCTGAGCTGCTGCTGTTGCTTTTTAGGTTTGCAGAAATGCCCAAAGCTGAGAAGAATGCCATCTCTCATCGCTTCCGGGCCCTGCATGAGCTGCAGGAATACTTTGGCAGCCTGATTCCCTCGGGAGCTGCTGATGAATGCGCTGGCCAGGGATCTGGAGAGGGCTAGCCTGAAACCTCCCCCTTCAGGCAGGCAGCCCTCCAAGGACGTCAGTTCAGGGTTACCACTTCCTGGGAGTGCTGAGAGTTGACAGCCTCACCAGACCAGCCTCACAGGTCTGGAAGAACAGCTGGCTCTGTTTACAGAAACTTTGGGTAAAGGACACCATTCTCTCGCCCTTGTGGATTCAGTGGTCTCTCCTGTAGCCTCCAGGCCTGGGATCTTGAAAGGACCTTGGGTATTAAACTGGTCTTGGCAGGACTGAGGATTTGGGAAAGAACCGCACAAACCATCTTAGTGTTTTAAAATATGGCCAATAAAAATTCTGGAAGGTACTCCAAAATAAACTGGATATATCTGCTTTGAAACCTGCCCTGGGCAGGTGTCTATCTCCTGAATCCCCTTTGGTAGGAGCAGGAAGCCTCTCAGGTGGGGTGGAGGGGTGGGAGAAAGTGATGGGACAGGGCAGCACTGTGTCCAGGGTGTTCCCATGCTTTTACTAGCTGGAGTGTTACATCTTTTCTTTCATTCAAGTCTTAGATCGTGGGCTGACCTTTTCCATGCCAGGTCCATGCTGCCTACCCACCTGTGAGTGATGCCACTGCCCAGGTGGTCTCTGTGGTGTTTCCTGAATTGAGGGTGGATCATGCTTCTACTTGTCTGCTTGTGCAGTTACACATTAGAGCAGTTTAAACATTGGCTTATGATTATAATGCCAAGTTCATTTTTATGGCTGGGACAGGAATGGAGTCCTTGACCCCAGTTGGGTTGACATGCTGTGTTCATCCTGGTCCCTCCAAGCCCCTTAGGAGGTCCAGCTCAGCTGCCCCAGACCCTCACTGCACCCTGGTGAAGCCATTCTCTGCGAGGGATTTTGTCCTGGGGGGCTCCCTTTCCTTTCCTACAGGTGTTTCTTCAGTGAGTAGGAGGTGTCCTCATCAAAGAATACCATCCCTGAGGATGTTCAGAAAAGCTTGTTGTGTGCAGCATGGATTGGTGTCCTTAGTGCTGGTGGGTCTCTCCTAGGCTTCTGTGTGCATAGGTAGCTAAGGAGAATGTCCCCTTTAGGCCTTCTTGGTCCTGGCAGCATGGCCTGGGCTTGGGTTTAACCTTTCTTCCTCTAAACTGTCAGTGCCAGTGCATGTGGTGAGGACAGAACATCATTCCTAAGCTCCCCAGCTGGGTTATTTCCCTAGGAAGCACTGGCAGCCGAGCCTATCCTGAGTTGTCTCCTTGGTGATGGGTGATATCTGCTTGGGGCTGACATGGAATGCTCTAGGGGCCTGTCTGCTCCTCTCCTGGTGATTCTGGACATGACCCCACTTGCAGGGAATACCCAGGCTACTTACTGGGCAGGGGGCCCCAAAGATTTATATGCCCCATCAGTGGGTTGGGGTGGGTACATGCAGTTTGGGGCAGGGCAGCCCTCTGCTACTCAGCTCCTTCCCTAGATTTCTGTCCTAGACACACAATACTCTTTGTCCCCTTTTTAACTTGAGCTATTCATCCCCACAAACAGCACTGCTAGGTAGGAGGGTTAGGTGTCTGGATTGCACTCCAGTCTCCACTCAGCCCTGTCAGTACACGAGGGCTCCCCTGTCTCCCACTCCACCATCCATTCAGCCTTCGGATTTTTGTCAGTCTGTCAAGAAGATGCCATCTCAACTGTTGGATTGCATTTCTCAGATAACTGAGGGGTTTGAGCATCTCTTTCCATCTCTATTATTGTTCTGGGCCCCCCTTCCCCTGTTCAGCCTTTGTCTCTTTTCTGTCAGTCACTGTCTTTGTGTTGATTTGTAAGAATTCTTTGTACATCTAGATATCAGTCTTCTTTTGGTTTCAGGTGTAGCAGATGTCTCTTCTGCTTCTTTGATCTTTGGTGCATTTTTCAAGACAGTCTTATAAGGTGATGTGATGGGGTGTCTGAGTCAGGTGCTCTGCTTACCACTGCTGCTGTTCCCAGGTACATATGGGAGTGGAGGATGTGTAGGGGGCACTCCCCTGAGTCTCAGATCTGTAGTACCTGCTGCTAACTGTCATGGTCCCTGGCCAATCACCAAATGACCAAGACAGAAACATGGTACCTTCTCCCCTCCATCAAATCAATCCCCACATCCTTTGATCTGTTTTCTTCCACTTCCCTCTATCCCCACTAGTACTGCCCTGGTACAAGGTGTAGCCCTTGCCCCACCCCAGACCCCTTAACACAATTTCTAGAATCCATCCAACAGACTGATAGTTCAAAACTGCCGCTCTGACCCAGACGCCTGTTTTTGGTTTGCAGCCAGGCAGCTCTGCAGCTGCCTCTGGGAATCAGCCCTTTGCCGTCAGCCCTGCTGCCCTCTCCGTACCAGCCACACTCTTCACTGGACCCAAGCCCTCTGCCTAGGGCCCTCGTACATGTCATTTCCAGACACTTCCTCTACAGGTTCCTGGCAGCCTCCTGGATCTTCCACATTTCCCAGTTGTGCCAGCACCCACTGTGTGGACTTGGAGGTGACACCTCACAGATGGTACTCAACAAACATTGGTCCCTTTCATTCACCCTCCCCAAGGCCCTAAGAAGTGGCTTTTGGAGGCTAGGATGGGGCAGAGCCACAGGAATAGAGGTGGGCAAATAGAAGCACAGAAACGGAAGCTTTATTTTCTAATATGCACACAGCAAGTTCCTTACACAATCAAGGAAATAGTTTCTTTCAGGCATCTGACTGACTCTTTTATCAAAAGAAAATCCGTTCTGCTTAGTCTCACCCTGGGTAGAGGCTGCCCTGAGCAGTGTTCTTGACCCAAAGCAAAAGGCTAATGGAGAAGTGTAGGCATATACCACAGAACCCCCCAAATGCCCAAATGCCCTAGGCCTATTGGGACAGCTGTGAGGGGGCACAGCATAGAGCAACACTCCGAAAGACACACACACTTCCCTACACAAAGAGCCAGCCTAGGAACTCCCAGGAGACGGGCGAATGTGGTGTAGCCAGAGCCTGCCAGTCAGGCTCAGTGCTCAGCATCCATGGCGTCCAAGTACTTGGCTTCAATGATTCGGGGCAGCAGCTTGTAGCTGGAGGAGAGGTGAAACAGGCAGGAAGATGAAGATGAGCGTTAATCAGGGAGGAGAAGGCAGGAGGTCCCCTCCCCAGCCCCTCTGCGCTCGCACCCAGCTGGCCCCACTTGCTCGCTGTCCACCCTCTCATACCGGATGGGGATCATGGCAATCATGATGAGGGGAAAGATCATCTTCATGTAGGGCAGGGGGCTCATGCCAAAGACACAGAGTAGCAGCAGTTGTACTATCTGCAGGCCTGTGAAGTAGTGGATCTTCCTCTGGGGTACCCTCCGGATGTAATGAGTAGGTGGGTACGAGGCCTGTGGGTAGCAGGGACCAGGTATAGGCAGGTTTGGTGCTGCCATATCTATCACCCACACGCCTCACTTGGGGCCAGACCCCTCACCTGGTCCTTGAGTAGCAGGGCCAGGCGCTCAAAGAGCTGGTTGGCATCAATGGAGGTGACGGCGATGTAGAGGAAGAGGCCATAGAGCACAGGCTTGGGGATCCACTGCAGTGGGACAGGCAGCAGCAGGAGAGAGAAGCCCACCAGGATGCTGGCGCCCAGAGTGGTCAGCCGCGTCTCCTTCACGTTCACGATCCTGCGTGGTCCCAGAGCACAGGATCACCTCCAGCCCTGGTCCACAGGGCCACCCCCACGTCGGGTCATGCATTGTTCCCAGGCTAGGGCATTGCAGAGCCACATCCCTCCCTAGGTCACATATGGCCCAGGGCTACCCCACCTCAGGGTCCACATGAGTCTTGTCTCAGGTTTCAAGGCAGGCTCTCACACTCACGTCTCATAAATGTGCCCGTTCTCCACACGCTCCTCCACATGAGCCAGTGCCCGAACGTGCAATGGGGAGTGGGGGTAGGCGGCATGGATCCAGGGCATCCCAAACAGAGACAGCCCCATGTTGATGATGGCAATGAGCAGGAGGTCCCAGTGGTAGGCTGTGCCCTTCACCAGTCTGCAGCAGACAGACAGGGGCACATGTAGAAACCCCCTGGTCCCTTGGAGGGTGGGGTACCCTGTTCAGCCCTCCCTACCCAGACCTACGAACCTGTTCTCTGGTGCATTAGCCAAGGCAGCCACCAGGTTCTGCTCAATGAAGAAGAGCATGGAGAGCAGGAAGCCCAGGCCCATGGCACTGCTGATGGCGTTCAGGGACAGCGAGTGCATCTCAGCTATTTTAAACAAGTTCTCCCTTGGATTGTAGCGGAACTTGCTCACTGCAGCAGGATACAGACCCCTGCTCTAGCCCGTATCCCCATGGGAATACCCTACCCCAACCTCAGCCTGGTCCACTCCCAACTCACTCTTAATTTCCCGGAATCCATAGGAGCAGATGAGGGAGAAGGTGAGCACGGAGATAGGCAGGGCACAATCTGACAGGATCTCCCGCATGTAAGGGTGCAGGTAGGGGCTAGGGATGCAGGGGGGATTATCAGTGCGGCCTGGGAGCTTATACCCTCTTCCTCTCACCCCTAGTTACCCCCTTACCTCTTCTTGAACTGGTAGAGGGTATAGCTCAGCCAGAGTGTACCCAGCATGATAAGGAGGCTGAGCACAGCCGTTTCCCGGTTTGTGTGATGGCTGCTCATTGAGGCCAGCCCCTGCGGGCTAGCCAGGAGGCTGGCATTGAGGGCACTGTGGAAGCTGGTGTTGAGGCTGGCACCAAGGCCCAGCAGGCTCTTCATGGAATTGCGATCTGCGCTGTAGCTCCAAAGGTTGTCACCATAGTAGTACTTCTGGAAGACTGGATACAGGCCAACAGGCCTCAGTCATCTGGGTTCTGGGACTGAGGCCCAGCTTACTCCCGGATGTGGGGCGGAGGGGCCTTAAGGGGAGAAGGGGCATCTGGGAGCAGAAGTGGGAGGGAGCTGGCCTTCCCCCACTGAGGGAGGACTGTACTGTCAGCCAGGACCCTACTGACCCACCATCACCTGCTGCTGTTGTTCCTCTGGTCTCTGACAGCATATCACCCTCTGGTCCAGTGCCTCTGATCCTGCCTGGGGTAGCTATGTCACTCTCTAGCATATGGGGCTACTGCTCTCTGCCAGTCACAGCTCCCTAGGGGACCCTGGACCATGGAAGCAACTATAGCTTGCATGCTGCTTGGCTGCCCCCATCACAGCCTACAGTCCCCCACCTTAACTCAGCTCCATCTGCAGCGGTGGCCACTGGCTAGACACTCACTTTTGACCATGCCCTTAACAGCATCAAGCACGAATGTGATGGAAATGAACAAGGCGATGATCTCTTCTGTTGACCTGTCAGGAGATAATATACCTTGTAAGAAAAGGGTGAGCTGTTGAAGAGGGGAGGTTTCCCTGAGCCTTGGCATGGCCCCCTGCCCTTCCTGCATGAAAAGGGCCAGTCTTTTTCCTGAGGGCATTCCCCTGGGGGCACCCCATCCCTCTAGGGTTACAGGGCCCCATCCCTCTAGCATACAGGCCGACCCAAATCCCCAGCCTTGGTGTCCCTCCTGCCCAAGGGTCCCAGCAGTTCAAGGAAAGCCCTGTCACCTCTTGAAGAGACTCATGATCAGGCTGAGATTGAAGAAGGCATAAAGTGCGAGGAAGAAACTGTTCCACAGGCCTGTCCATGCATAGAAAGTGCTGAAATCCAGATCGTAGTCATCACAGATGCCACGGATCACTGCAGGCAGTGGGACAGGTGGACGGTCAGGGCCAGGCTGGGGCCAGAGACTTTAGGCACCATCTCCTGCCATAACCCCCACTGTACCATGGGTATAGAGAGCCAGGGGTGCAGTTGTCAGCAGCACCACCAGCGGCTGCCCAGAGAACAGCGCATACAAGAGGCCTCCGATGCTCTGCCCAGCCATGGTCTTCTGCACATCTGAGGAAGCAGGGTGGTCAGGCAGGCATCACAGCCGTGGGCCCCAACCAGCACACCCTATTGACCTCCAGCTCCCAGCCCCTCACCAATGGCCCCATCCGTGTTCTCATCGTTGAGGGACCCAAAAGCGATCGTGGGCAGGAGGCAGGCAAAGTAGAGGAAGAGGGTGGTGGTGATGTACTTCCCCACAGCCCTGTTTTTCCCAATAATGCCTAGGAATGGGGGACAGGATGGAGAGTGTCTTGGGGCTGCTGGACAGCCACACGTGTTGTCCTGGGCTGAGCCACAGGCAGATCTCCAGAAGGACTGTGGGGCCACATACCGTCGGTGAAGTCCAGTGGGTATACAGGGAACCTGCGAGCAATGTCCTCCCAGATGCCCTTCCCCATGGGGAGAAAGTCCTTCAGCTGCAGGGGCTGAGACAGGGGTGCCTGTTAGCTCTGTAAACCATGCCCAGTGCTGACCCCCCAGGCCTACCTTGACCCCATACCTGGTGATGTCTTTGGACGCTGATGGAGCTCTTTCTATTGGAGGTTGGACCCTGGTTCACCATAGTGAGCAGTTGTCTCTGGTGTACCAGGGCCTCCTTAAATTCTTCCACCGTGCGGGTCTTTAGGAGCTTCTGGCGGAATGTGATGTCCAAGAACATGGTGGCAAACGTGCGCCCCACCTCCGTTGCAGTCTTGGTACTTTTCTAGGGGTGGGAGGTGGGGGAATCACACAGGCAGGCCCTGCAGAGCAGAGGGCACCTGCCCTGCCCTTGGCATGCATGGATGTTCCCAAGCACATGGTAGGCACTCTCTCTCTGAACTGACAGCGAGTTTTGTTCCCCAAAATTCAAGCATAAGTGGACCCTGCCACAATTTCCACCATGTTGGCAGATCACTAGAACTACCATCAATCTAGTATTTTTCTTATAAACTCATGTGTTCTTATAAACGCAGGTATTAGCCTTGTCCTAAGTGACACAAATCTACGTAAGTGTAGATAATGAAATCGCAGTGACAGAGAAAAATGTTCACCCAGCTATGTTTCACCAGTGTTTATCTGATTTTCAGAGGGGTTACAGGCCCACTGAGCCTTCTTCCTCTTGCCTGGCCAAGGTCAACCCTGTCCATGAACTCAGTGTCCAGCCTCTACCACGGCAACCTCTCACCTCCCTAAATTAGGTCCACTGGGGGCAGTGTCCACCCCTTCATGCTGCCCAAAGCAACAGTCCCAGGACTACACTTCACACTATGCTTTTCTGTTATCTTTAGAATAGGCTTGTTCTCCCAACAAGCCAGGTGTAGGCTGGTTGAGCTGTCCCAAGGCACCAGTCTCAGCTACTCCGCCCTCAGGGTACTGCTTCTGTCACTGTTATGGCCACTTCGCCTGCTGTCACACCCTCTGACCCAAGAGTTGCCCTAAATGCTCTTCCTCTCTCACCAGCACACTAACATTTGAGGAGGTTCACCATGTTTATCACATCCCAGCGAGATACAGTCCCTTCAGTACCCCTTTAGCCTAGAGAAAGCCTGGGCAAGGGGCCATGCCAAACTCTGAGTTTGCACCAGAAGCAGGACAGAATCAGCAAGAAGCTACTGGAAGCTTAAGCACTCGTGGGTTCCCTACCCATTTTTTATTCATGATTTTTAAATCTTTTTCCTTAAAAGAGTCCCTATATTGTATCAGCTTAAGCCCCCTACAAAAGTGAGATGCCCTGACCAGGGGATGAATGGGCCAGGAAGGAATAGAGAATCCTTGACCAGCAAATTATAGTGAGCCAACTAGAAGAAGGATCAGGTTGGGGCAGGCCAAATATTTGAAGAATAATTTTCAGTCAGGAAGGAAATAATCTTTCGGACAACCTCTGGGGAAGTTAGGGCTTGATGAGGACCTAGCAAGGATGCTTCAGAGAAACCGAGGAAGGCAGAGACGAAGGGACAGGGTGAGAATGCGACCTTCAGAGGCCAGGACTGTGGGGTCTTCCAACACATGTAACAGATGACCCCAAGAAAATAGCAAGATAACCTGGAACCCCCCCAACCTGGAAACAGAGCCACCAAGACCGCTCCTCACCATCTTGGGTGGGGCCAGCACCAGGATGACAAATCGCACCTCACAGGAATTCTCCCCCCAGTTCTGCGGGCGATCCAGGCGGCTGATGCACACGTGCCGCTTCAGTAAGGACTTTGAGGTACAGCTGACAGGGATAGGGGAGGGCACATAGCACAAAGTTGCCACCCTTGGTGGTGGAAGCCCACCTAGAGTACCCAACTTCGACTCCCAGTGACTTAGGGAGATAAAAAGACCAAATAGGATGGAGTCCTCATACCGTCTCCCTCCAAAATAGGTGGGTCAGCCTCTGCAGGGACATGGGATACCTAGCTTCAAGGTGACATACAGGCAGTCCAAATGTGGTGGCCTGGCAACTCACATGATGCAGAGCCATGATTGCTGGTACTGTACCCCTGTGACGGTGGCAGTAACTCCTTGGATAGTATCCGACAGCAGGTGGGCTAAGGACAGGGTGGAAGCTGTTAGCCAGGCCCCTTCCCTGACCTCCCTCCGTGGGAGGGGAGGTGGGCCTTACCTTTACCCTCCATGGGAGTCCCGGCATCAGTGAAGAGCATGGCCATGAGCGAGTCCAAGTTGCAGTCAGGCTCAGAGTTGTCAGGGTCATGGATTAAGCGGAGTATCATGGCCCGCAGCACATCGTCCAGTGAGGTGGCTGTCTCATTCAGGATGATGCTGGCCCGTGCCAGGAAGCCATCTAGGTCCCGGTGCGCTCGGATCTCTTCCCTGAAGTCTTTTATCTTCAGGTACTGAGGGGACCCCACACAAACCCAGGAGACTTGCTGTCACTGCCTGGGCCTCTCTGTAGTGGCCCCTGGTTGCCCCTGCCTACCAGGACCAATATCCCCTTCTAGGGGTGTAGCCCCAGAAGATTGGCTTTGGGCTAATGTGAGATCCCTGTGTAGTTCAAGAGAGCAGTGTGAGCTATCTCAGGAGAGCAGCCACCTCTACCCTCACCCAGTGGCCCAGGACCAAATGTCTCCCATCCTGCAGATGGGCCACTCACCTTTCGGGAGGTGTGGAGGAGCCCGCAGCCATCAGGCAATTCACTCTCAGCTAGAGAAAAGGGAGAAGGCTCAGGGTGCCAGCATGCCTCTTCAAGTCTCTCTTGGTGGAGTGGAGCCACACCTGCCCAGTGCCCAGTCCCCTGCCCTCCCCCTAGCCTATCCCTGCTACAACCCCCATACCAGCCTGGGTGGGCTGCACCTTGAGGTTGACGTTGACAAAAAAACGGATGCTCTCGCCAGACACAATGGAGGAGTTGACCGTGTCGAAGGCCTCTTCCCCCAGGCTCTCATCATGGGTTTCAGAGGCATCATCCGTGTCACACTTGAAATAGCCTGGAGACCCAACCACCACCAAGAGAGAACCCCCCAAGAAGGCTTGGCCATCAGCACTACAGCCCAGGAGGGATTTCAAGCCCAAGGAGCAGGGATCCTGCGCTGTCCCACATGGTGCACTCAGTGAGTGGTCAGGGAGGGTTTAAGTAGGCCAGGAAGGCAGCCTCAGGCCCAGGTAGGCAGAGTATATAGTCCTGCCCCTGCCCCCCTCATAGTATGGCATCTAGCCAGTTACCCCCACCCAAGAACTTTCTCCAACATTCTTCAGCTGCAGGAACCAGGGCCTTGCACTGTTGTGACCTACGCATATCCTTTGGCTAGAGAAAAACTTGTTCATTCCACAAACTTTAGGCCAGGAACATGGTGCAATGATGTAGTTAGGACTGCCTGACCCCTGCCTTCCCAGAACCTCCAGATTACAGGACCCAGACCTGCCTGGCTGCCCAGATGGGATCCAAGGGAAGCCATTGGCACTGCAGTATCTAGAACCACTCCCTCCCCCACCTCATTGGCACAGGATCTTAGAGCATCTCCTTCTGAGGAGGGCTTGTGGGCAAAGCATCAAGGCTGAGAGACCTGATCCAGACATCAAACAAGGCCCAGGAAGTAGGAGAGCAAAATAGAGCCAGGGACTGACAGGCTGTGGGACAGGCAGGAGGCCACATCTTAGCCCATTCCCCACCATGCCCCTCCCCCATGTTGGGAAAAGGGCATGTCATAGCACCTTGAGATTCCCAGAACCCAGAGCCTGACGCCCTTGGTCTAACTCCCTGTTCCTGCAACTGCCCCACAGCACAGGCTCCCTCCTATAGGAAGGCTTCTTTGTGAGATGCAAATGCTCCAATCCTCCCCAAGCCCTGCTGAGGCTCCCCTGTGATCCTCTGGGATCACAGTCTGAGCCAGCCCTTCTACCTCCGTCCTGACTCCTGACCCCTCAGACCCAGTCCTACTCCCCTTCTTGACCTCCCACTCCTTAGGCTAGTCAGCCAGCACCCCTAGCATGCCAGTTCCTGTCCTCTTAGTGGAGGGCCCAGAGAGCCTTCTTCAAGGCTCATAGTACCCTCTCTCTTCCTAGTGCCCTGCCTCTCTCTTGGCTCAGTTGGCACCTCTTCCTGGGGGTCCCCTATGGTTCACCACTTGTGAGTAATCCGGGAAAGGGGACTTTGCACCCCAGACCCCATTAATGCTTAACACCTGTGCAGGAACAGGGACAGGTCAGCAGCATGCCTACACCTGCCAGGCAATGACTCACCCTGACTCACTTCCATTCCTGTCTGCCAGTTTCCTCTGCACATCCCAGGCTCTGTTCCCACCATGTCCTCCTGTGCTTAGCCTGAGTCCCTTCTGGGCAGGAGTTGCTAGGCTTCCACTATCCCCAGGTCTGCACTGCACTCAGAGCCAGAGCAGAGCAATTAGGTCAAAAGATGTCCTTCCCACGTATGTCATGGAACTCATATCCATAAAAAACTCCTTCCTTCCCAATTCCAGGCCTGCTTTGCTTAGACATCCTGGTTCTCCAGCCCCAACCTGCCCCAGCCCCCCTGTTACCTCATTAACACCCACTGTTCTTTCACACTGCCCCTCACACTTCCCCCTTCTCCCCTACCCTGGGCTGTCCCTAGGACCTGCCCAGCAGACACTATCAGATCCCTGAAAAGCCCTGGGATGCCATGTCCCCTCTTCCATCTTATAACGCAGCCACATACCTAATCTACCAGGAGCCTGGCACATGCATTCATCATGCCCTGGGGACCCTGAATAAGAGCACATCCCCACTCTATCCACTGTTCCACTAAATACCGCTCTCACAGTCAGGCCAGTTCTGGCACAGGAGAGGCAGCACAAAACCAGCCCAGAGACAGAGGAAGGGAGAGTTAGACTGGAACAAACAGGGAATGCAGAATCCGAGTTATGTTTCTTTAGAGGGACAATGACAGTCCCACCCCCACAGAGCTGGGCAGGGACTGAGGGATGTGGGTATCCATTAATACTTGGTCTAAGCCTGGTCAGATAACCAGGGCAGTGTAAAATGAACTATGGGAAATCACCAGGTGGTCCATTATAGCCCAGGAGAGGGAGCAGCCTGTCCTCCCAGGCAGGGCCACTGGACCACCAGAGACATGCCAGTGTCCAGGGCAGTGTCAGTTGTCTCTCTGGCCACACCACAACCTGGAGGACAGGATCCAAAGGCATCCCAGAATCAGCAAAGGTCCAGAGACAAGTGGTCAATGCCATGTGCACCCAGATAGATGGATTATGTCCCCAAGAGGCTTTTGATCAAGGAGCTGGCTCTGTACACATATCCAAACCTGAAAGGTACTCACCTGCATCCTCAAAGTACCCACACTGCGACATACTAGAGTTATCTGCAAGGAAAACCAAAGAACTGTTATCAGCTCCACGAACCCGCCCTGGACAGTCTCCCGGGCTTCATCTGCTCTCCACCCCACACCCACCCTGTGATTTTTTCTTAACCTCCCCAGACATCCAACCCTGGCCAACCTCAGAGGAAAAGGGGAGGACGGGGCGGGGTGGAGGAGGGGGCTGGGGGGAAGATAACTGTACTAGGGAGGGTCCCCTTGAGGAGCCAGGGAAAGCCAGGCCTGTCATCCTTCAGCTGTCTGCTAAGCGCTGCCCAGGTGGGAAGGCCGAGCGGAGAGCAGTTAACAGTACCCTGTAGAGTGAAGCAGCTGGTGCTGTTCGCAGAGCCCTCCTGCCAAGGCTGGAGGTAGGAGGTCGCCTCCAGCCTCCTCTTAGCCAGACTCTCTCTCTCGTTTCCCTTTCGCTGCCAAGCCCAGTACCGGGGCCGGGACCCTCCGCCCTGCACATTGCTCCTCTCACTCGCAGGTCGGAGCTGGCGGTCATCCACACCCATCACACGCGCAGCCGCCCGCAACGCGCGGGTGCTACACGGGGCCGACGCCGCAACGGCTTCCGCGCTCCGCGCCGCCCGCGTCCCGGGCCTCCTGGGAGGCGGAGCCGTTGGTCCACGGGCGGGGGGGGGCTGTGCGCGCTCCCCTGGCCGGGCCCCGGGTGGCCGCGCCGTGCGAGGGAGGGAGCCGCAGGTGGGGCCGCGTGCACCAGGGGAAAGAGCCGCGAGGCTCGGCGACCCTGGGGGCGCAGGGCAGGATGCGGACCTGCGCGCGGGGCGGGAGTCCCGGCTGCATCCAGGAGGGAGGGAGCGGCGGGGGCGGTGGGGCTAGCGCCCGAGGCCACGGGGATGGGCAGAGAGCAGGGTGAGTGACTAGGCTGTGGAGGGGTGGGGATCGAGTGCACACCCTACTGCCGTGCCGGGGCCCTGTCGGCGGGTACAACCCCGGGCTGGCCCTCGGGTGGCGCGCCGCGAGGTACAGGACGCTCGGCTGCGCGCCGGGCCCGGGGTGGGACGGGGCTTTCGGGGGCGGCGGCCAGCCTGGCTCTGAGGAGCTCGGCTCCCCACGTGCTGGACCCGCCGGCTCCGTGCCGCCCACTCCCGAGGCCCCCAGCCCTCCCCCGGCCCCCTCACCGGTTCGGGAGCGCGGGAGTTTCGGGACAGCGATGCAGAGGGCGGATCAGGCGCGCAGTGCCCACGAGGTCGGCCCTGGGCCGCCCGCACCACCCGCGTGCCCGCCCGGGCTCCCCCTCCGTGTCCACCGACCTCAGCCCCAGTCCCTGCCCCACGCCCCTCCCGCCCCGACGCCCTCGCCCCGGGCCTCCGACGGCGGCAGGTGGAGCCCGCGCCTGGCGGCCGCGGCCAGGGCCCAGGCGGGCTGCGGGACGGCTGCACAGGCGCGCGCATCCCCGGGACCCTCACCCCGTGCTCCGGACCCCGAACTTGGCGACACGGCCCGCGCCGCGCCTGGGTCCTAAAGCCGCCTGACGCCCGCCCGGGCGCGCTCCGGGACGGGTGCCGCCCGGCCGCCCCGCGTCCTCACCCGCGGTGCTGCGCTGCCCGGGCGTTCGGTTCCTGGAGCCCGCGCCGACTCAGGCAGAACGCGTAGACCCGGCTCCTGCCGGCCAGCGCTCCCGCCCCGGCGTCTCCGGGCTCGGGGCTGGGCGGGGCCGCGGAGTTCCTGGGGAGAAGCTCGGCGGGCCCGGGCACCCCCAGCTCAGGTGCCCGCAGCAGGTCTGGGGAGGGCTTCCCCGTCTTCCGACCTAAGTGCTCCGCGGGCCCCCGCCCCTCCTAGCAGGGGGCGCCTGCACCGCCCAGCCCAGCGCCTGCACCGCCCCCTCCTTTCAACCCGGTTGCTCAGGCGATAAACCTCCCCACTCCTCCTCCTCCTCCTCCAGGAAGCGTGCCCGGACTAACTAGACCGGCCGGCGCGCCTTCCCCGCGGCTACGCCCCGGCCTGCGGAGCTCGCCTCCCTCCAGGCGTGGCGGCGTCGAATTTGCCAGCGCCTCGTGGATTCTCCCCGGGCCTCTTTGCGCCTTGAGTCTTCTGGGTCAAGGTCTAGGCTCGCGCTTTTTTTTTTCTTTCTTCCCAAGATGGCTGGGTTTTCCTACTTGGACAGCCGAGAGCCCGGGACGCGCCTTCTCGGATGCCTAGGATTGTGGTGGCAGGAGTGAGAGGAGAGGGAGGGAGGAGGAGGAGGAGAGAAGGGAAGAGAGCGCTAGCTAGGATGTCTGTGCAGGGAGGTTGTGCGGCCAGTCCAGGCCATGCGACGAACCCTGGCCTGACCGTCGGTGGCTTCTCAGCAGACCATTCCACAACAACCGCCGTAGGGCCTTGGATTGACCCAAGACCTCCCCTGTCCTCCCCGCAAGTGTTAATTCCGCATCCCTCCTCACTGGCCACGAGCCCCAGGACCAGCAATGATCCCTTCCTCACTTTCTATGGGGATGGAATCCTCAACCACTGGCCCCCAGGCATGGAAGAGGGCCAGCAGGGCAAGCAGAGGGTGGGCCCACCTCTGTGAAGTGACTGTCTTGTAGCACCCCCCGCAGCTCCCGGAGCATTGGAGGAGCCCCAAACACAGACCTGATGAGTCAGACTGACAGAATTTCTTCTACCAGAAAGATAAAAGTGAATTGGGAGCTAAACCATGGGGTGCCCATCTTGGCAGATGTATGGCTGAGGGTTAGGATGGCCCTGAGCTCCCTGCTCCCTTCTACGCAGGAGATGCTGGGGGAGATACCTATTTTCCTACCTGACTGGGTAGACTGACTCATGCTGGCTACATGCTTCCTTCCTTGGAGTGAGTAGGGCCTGGGAGGAGAGAAACAGGGTCATCCTGGTTAGCCCCCTTCACTTTGCTCTCTTCCTAGACCCCCAACCTGTGGCACAAACTCCTGGAGTCGTGGGGTGGAGGATGTAGGTAGAGAAATAAGCTGGAGAACAGACAGGCTGATTGCCCAGAGAGCATGACTGGATTGGGAGGTGGGGTGCAGGGGCTGAACCCTTGAAAAGCCACCCGTTTTGCCCCCAGCCCATCCCATCTGGGAATGCCTAGGTTCTGCATCTGCCTCCCTGTGCCACTGACAGCTCCCAAGCACCTGGACCTTCCAATCCAACTGTTCCAAGAAGCCGCCCTGGATTGGAGGGGCTGCCTCTCATTCTCCTCACTCCCTCTTCCCTCATCTGAGGAAACAGAAGGTCACAGCCAGTGCCTCTCCCAGTGGTCTATAAACCTGATCCTTAGAGGAACTGACATTCCTCACCACAGCCTCCTGTACTCTGCGCTTGCTGCAATGTGAGAAGCTATTTGCTTTAGTCTTACTCACCACCTATCCTCTGTGGATCAGAGGTCAAGGGCAAATGCATGTGCCCCAGGTCTCCCCACCTGTGCCCAGTTGGGGCCTTACACAGGCAGGTGTTTTAGGAATCCAGATGTAAGTACACCATTCCTCTCAGTCCCTCCCTTGGGGGGTCTCATTTGACTGGGCTGCGGACACAGCCATGAGCGCTGGGTTCCACGAAGCGCTTGTGGCTTTACAGTATCTTGTTAAAAAACAAAACCCAAAAGACTCCCTTGAACTCCTTGATCCAAGTACCATCTAATTCCTCAGCTGCACTTCAAAGCAAATTTCTTGAGTTCTCCCTGTTCCTCTGTCTCCCCACCTTCTCTTATACCCACTCATACCCATCTTTTATCCTCATCACTCCACTGAAACTTCTTTTGTCATGGTCATCCTCTGTCAATTTTCTTGCCAGCTCCTCCCCCACCCAAGCAGCACCCAGCACCGCCAGTATTTCCTTTTTCTTGCAACATTTACTTCTCCCCTTCCCAGTTCCACTGACCTTGCCTTCAGTGTTGGGCCACTGTGATTCTTTCCTTTAATCCACATCTCTCAATTAGCCACAGCTGACAGGTCACTGAGCTCCTGACTTCCTACTTACCCCACTCCCCCCAACTTGGGTGGCTAATAGGTATAGTTCAAATAAAATTCAGGTAAACTAGAGCTCCATCTCCTTAGCTGCTCTGGACCTGTGTGTCACCCCGACTCATCCACATCCAATCTGTGAGCATATTTTATTGGGCTAAACTTCAAAATAAAGCATGGTTCTGCCCACTTGCATCTCCATCATCTGGGCCTCCTGACTTGCCCCCTTCCCCTAATCCATTTTCCACCCCAATGGCATCTAAGGGCACTTAGAAAAAAAATCCAAACTCCCTGCTGTGGCCTAGGGGAACATGGGGTATGGTAAGGGATGCTGTATAACCTGCCCTTGCCTATTTCCCACCTCATCCTATATCTCATGATCCCAGGAGAGCGAAGTTCTGGCTAGTGGCTTGCCAGCTATTCCTCCAACACGGCCAGCCCCACCTACCTTGAGGCCCTGATAGTCTGGTGCCCAGAAGACTTGTCCACAGCTCTTAGTGCTCATTTCAACCTTTGGCTCTCAGAGACTTCCCCGGTCACAACATCTAAAGTAAGTGCCTGCCTCCTTCCATCACAGACTCTCATGGCCCCTAACTAGAGCACGGCCTTTTTTTATTCTTACTCTACTGCCTGGGCCCTGTCCCCCTGGCTAGACTGGAGCTCCTTGAGAGCAGGGCTATGTATTTGTCTTTCACCAGTGCAGCTGCTAGTACAGTAGGTGCTCAATAAAACCTGTGGCATGTTGAACATACGACTGATGTCTCCAGAGGCTTTCAAACCAATAAAGCCCTCCAGATGACCTCTCATCCTCTCTCTTCTACCCTGACTAGGGTTTTCCAGCCAGATACTCCTGATTCCCTCTGCTTCCTTCCTCTCACCCTGGGCTCCACTGCCATTATCAAGTCCTTTTGTTTCTATTTCCAGTCTGTTCCTTCCCTCTGCCCTTGCCTTCCTTGGACACTTGGCAAGTGTGGCTTCCAGCAACTTGCACTCATCAGCCTTCCCTGGAGCCACTCTGGGTTTACAAGATTCTTGGGGCTCCCGCTGCCCAGAGCAGGTAGTCCTGACTTGGAGTTCCTGGGAGGAGAGATGCTGTTCTCATACTGTCTCTCAGGTGATGCTAGTGAGGGCTTAAGGAGGGACAGTGGCCTCCACTGGCCTCCTCTCTCTCCTGGGAGACATCTTCCTGCCTTACAGATGGGTTGGAGGAAGAGCTTTTGGTGCCCAGCTAACACAGGACAGATCTCTCCATGCTCCACTCCCCACCCCCCACCCTTATCCACAGTCAGAACCTAGCATTGGACAGAGGTCTAATAACTCTCTGCTCAGTGACTCTATCTGGACAGCAGACTGTGGGCAGGAAGGTTCCAGGGTTGCTCCATGGCCCTCATGTCAGGCCGTCCTGCTCTCTGACCTGGGTTCCAGTTCCATAGCCCAGTTTCTCAGCCAAGAACCCCCTGGAGAACAGACACCACCAAACACCAACCTACTTTCACCCACTGTGCTCCAGGGCCACAAGAGATATATACCATCCCACTGCTTGTGTGGCAATGACCAATTACTTCTCCTAGCAGGACCCTTCAAGACAGACACGCACCACGTCAGAATCTTGCCCATCTTACTGAAATGCAGATCCCCAGGCTAGATGAGTGTTCTCATTAAGTCCCCTGGGGAGACCAGGATTCTGCATTCCAACAAGCTCTTCAGGGCGTGTTGAGGAGTAGAGAGCCTTGGGACAGAAGCCACAGGACCAGCCCAAAACTTCCCTACCCTCAGCTACCCCCAGGCCCTATCCCTTTTTGAATCCCATCACCTGCCACCTGGGGCCTCCTAAGAGTTTGGGCAATCTATCACTTTCCCGGCCATCCTTGCCCTCTTTGGCCATTCTGTTTACCCCACATCCTCGCCATCCGTGGTTCTCATTTTCACTTGTGCCCTGTGTAGAGGGTCTGCCCAAAGTCCTGCCTCAAGCACACCGTTCAGGGCCACCAGTGCCTTTGGCCCCACTTCAGACCACCCTTCTGGAAAGCTCCATCCAGCTCCTTGAAAGAAGCTGAATGCACAGGGTAGGGAAAGTTAGCAGGAAGGAGCAGGGCAACACCCTCAGGCCTTTTTTGTTCTGATAACTTTTATCTATAAAACAAAGAGGTTAAAATGGAGTCTTTTTAGCTAGAAAATTCTATGAGTTTCTGGTTATCTAACCATCTTTCCTCTTCCTGTTGTCCTCATTTTGCTATTATTTGTACATTCATCCAGGCATGAAATTTGAGTAAAGATGTAGTTTCTTAAAAATTTGAAGCTATGAGAGGAAAAAAATTAAACTTCTTTATTGTTATTGGAAAAGCAGTAGTAATTATAGGATAAAATGGGAATGTTACACTTTGAGTAGCATTTTTTTTTTTACAGATTTATAATCGTTTGACATGAAATTTATAGACCCTGATGCAATTTTTGTTTTTAACTAAATTATTTTGTCTGGTCAATTTAGCAATTGCAGAGGTCTGGGAAAAACAGCAACAATTTGTGGATAAATAAATTTATTTTTTTTTTTCAAAGTTTTGGAGAATGAAACAAATTTTTTGGAATTATTTCAAAATGTTGAGTATTTTTCCACTTTGGCTTTTTCCACTTCTACCTTGAGGTCACTCTCTTCACCCTTGTCTAATTAGTCATTTTGTCTTGTCAATTAATTGTTCCCTTACAAGATTCTTGGGGCTCACTCTCTAGTTGGTCCACTTCTCACCCCACTAATGTGGGGCAGCAGTCCCTCCGCCCCTCATTACAGTCTACATGATTTTCCTTTTATTTAAGAAAAAAAGATTCTCAAACAGGTTCCTATGGACACGCTGGTGTGCCAAAACACTCTAGAGCCAAATAATGGTGGCTTTTTCTAGGTCTGTAGGGGGAATGACCACCACCCCAGTGGAACCACTTTGTGCTCACTATCGCTCGTGCTAGAAAAGCCTAGCGGAAAGGGAAATTTTAAAAATCAAGTAGGTTTCTGATTTTAACAGAGAAGCTCAGAGATGGCCTCCAGGGGGACGGGCAGTTCCAATTTGGGGAACAAGTCCTTTGTTAGGACTACTCGTTAGGTTCCCCAGTGGGTCTGGTCTTGGGTTGGGGGTCCTTGGAGGTGCACAGTGACCCTTGGTCAGGCCAAGCTGAATACTCCTAACCACTGTAATGGGTTTAAGGATAGAAATGGGACCCCAAACTTTGGGGCCTCTGGAGAGGGAGGTCGATCTTGCTTTTGAGTGTTGGGCTGCTGGTGGCATTACCATCAGGGGAGATTGTCACCACCAAGGATGGAGAGAGGGCTCTCATGGTATCTGAGTGCCTGGGCCCAGCTGAACTTAAAGGTGGTACCACCCTGGGATTCTTTTATAGGGACCAAATTATTCCCTTTCCATCATGGGCAGGGAGCGTATGGGTCATGTTTTCTTTGGGCATATCTGTTCCCTAGATTGTATGATAGAATACGTTGGTATTTTTCCACATTCCTCTGAACCCCGTGATTTTGAGCAGCTCCACCTGAGACCTTCTGCTCTAAATTATACTTTCTACTTGTCTATGCCATCAGGATTCCCTGATTCTGGGGCTCTCACTGTCAAGTATGCCCAGTAGTCCCCTTTGGGCTCCAAGTGGGGGATGGGCCCCCTTTCTGGTCCCCAGGCTTCCTGGTCTCTAAATCCTTCTGGCCTTCAAAGATCATTCAGCCCAGGACCCCTTCCTCATTTACTGTCTCCCCTACCTCCCTGGCAATTCTTTGGGGGGTAATGACCAAACCTTTTCCGGAAAAGTGAAAGCACAGGAGTTCATAGTCAAGGTTCAAACTGGCCCTGCAGGATGGGAAGGCCCAGAGGCTCTGGGAAAAGGAGTTGTGAGGTGGGTAACACTGCTGCCTACTCCTTTCTCCAATTCTCTCCGCCCACCTTGCAGTTTTACATTTGATTGTACTTGACTGATTACATAGAATCTCCAAACCCAAGATGCCCCCCCCCCCACCCCTTATCCCCATCTACAGAGAGGCTGCACCCTCCCCTTGCAAAGGCCAGATTCTAAACCTTCTCAGTAGGGCACTTCCCTTGTCTGGAGGCTCTTGCGTGCAGGACGGGACAGGAAGCAGGGTCTCTGTGGTCACGGCGGCACCTTTCCCGGGTTGGCCCTTTTCCGAATCGGCAAAGGCCTCACCTTCCTGCCCAGAGGAGGATGTGAGCAGCGCCCTGATGGGAACCCCAGCTAGGGCACCTGTGGTGGGAAGTGCCCATCCATGCCCGAGCTGCCTGGACAGCCAGGTGGGTGAGGTCAGCCCCTGCATAGGGAAAGCTGAGCATTTTAGTTTTCATTCCTTTAGAGCAGCAGTTCCCAACCTTTTTGGCACCAGGGACTGGTGTGCCTATGAGAATCTAATGACTGCTTATCTGAGGTGGAGCTGAGGCGGTGATGCTTGCACTGGGGGTGCGGCTGCAAATACAGATGAAAAGTCACTCTCTAACCCACCCCTCACCTCCTGCTGTGCAGCCTGGTTTCTAACAGGCCACAGACTAATACCAGTCTGCAGCCTAGGGTTTGGGGACTCATTCTAGAGCAGCTGGGCTTCAGCGTCCTCTGCCTTAGAACGTGGGTTCCAAGGTTCAAGCCATGTGGAGTGCCAAGAGGGCATTTCAGATCCAATGAGGGGCAAGGACAATGGCTCTGCCATCTGGGCCAGTTACTGCACTCTTCCTGCCTCACCATCCTCCACTTGTAAAGGGGGGCCAAGTGGCCACTTCACAAAGTTCTGACTAGGGTTAAATGAGTCTGTGAATTGACAGTTCCTGTTGCAGTCTGGAACCCACAGAAAAGAAACCACAGCAGCTCCACTGTCTAAGAGGGTGTAAGCACCAGCGGTTGTGGCTTCCCCTAGGCACCCGTGATGGTGGGAGGGCTTTTCTCTGGGGCCTCCAGAGACCCCTATCCCGCCAGACAGCTTCCTCAAACCTCCTCTCTGGGTTCTGGGACTTCCCCAGAATGCCTGCTGTGGTAGTCTCCCCACTGGAATTTTATTCCCAGGTCACTCTGGAGTCTGAGGAAGGGAGTGGGAGCCCCAGCAAACAGGCATTCAGGGGAAGCTGAGGGAAGGTCCCCAGATCCAGAAGATGGGCAATCTCTTCAACCCCATCCTAGGGGACTGAGTCTACAGGGACAGGCAACTACTGGAAGTCTTTGTTCAGTGATAGTTTATTGGTCCTTAGCATTACATCTCAGTTATCAAGGTAAATTCACATACACAACTGCAGGTAAAAACATGTAAAATAATATAAAAATAAATTGAAGGCTACTTTTATATATTTACTGAATTAAGTAGTGTAATAAATACTATCATAAGCAAAAAGCTTCAATCACACAATTCAGTTTCACTGAAGTTACAGTAGTGTTTGTAAATATGAGTTTTAAAATTTAAGTTACAAATATTAAAGCACTGAAAAACTAGTATAAAAGTGAATTTTGGCACATAAGTGAGCTCTTCTTCTGTCATTAGTATTTGACAACCTGGGACAACGAGGAAGCCATTTCTCACCTACTTTTTGAGGAACAACTATCCATTTAGGTCAGCAACATGGCTGGAATACTTAATAGTTTACAATCTTTGAGTTAAATTTTCCCTTTTGAGAAGCCTGGAGAGCAACTCAGAGCTTATTACTGTGCAAAACTTCTCCAAAATCCTAGCAGAATTTAGGAGTGAACTTTTTCTTGCAATCGCAGAGCCCAGTGTCCAGGACTTGGGTCAGAGAGCCCCTGGAGCTCAGTGGAGCCCACTTGACTCCTTGCCAGCAGCCCCTTCCTAGCATGATCCCTTTTGTCCATTTTTTGCCTCTTTCTTCCAATTAAAAAAAAGAAAGAAAAATCCCAAATCGAAACGTAAAATGACCCATAACTTCAGCGACTTCAACAATATCACATTCACTCTGGGTGATATAAAACTGAAGCTGCTAACAGGAAAGTTGGCGAAAAGCATGTAAGCCCCTGGAGGACTTCTGCCTGTTCCTAGGAACCCACACCCGAGTCCTTGGTATCCACTTCTAAGGTCAAAATCTAAAACACAGTGTCATGGCCTTTCCTCTGGAGACAGCTAAGCCCCCACTCCTCCACCTGGAGCGCCTGGGGAGGAGTTAAGTGGATATTAAACTTCACGGTCAGAAACCAGAGACCCCACAGGTTCTGGAAGAGGCAGTGCAGGGAGTAGGCACCTTCCTGGCCTCAGTCCTCAAAGAGCTCACACTGTGCTCTAGTGTGCCTCATCAGGGGCACAAAAAGTGCGCCCCAAGGAATGCCCTTTCACCTATGTGCCCCTTCACACTCCCCAGCAGGGCTGAGGAGCGTCTAAGGAGGCCTCCGCCAGTTTTGCCTTTTTGGCTTTTAAACTTCTTAATGTTTTGATTTTTTTCAATCACAGTTTCATATTCAAGTTGAGGTAATCACAGTTTTCCCTCTAAGAGGAGAGGAATTGGGATAGTGGGGCGAGTTGGTGAGAGAGCATTTCTACGGACAATGGTCAGAAACTGAGACCACCACGTAAGTACAGCCCCACGCAGTGGGAAGACCCGCTGTTACGGGCGGGTTCCGACCCCTCTTTAAAAACTCTTGTGTGCAGCAGCCAGGAAATGGCTCAAGCTCCTAGATCTGGAGCTTTCAGTTAAAACTTCACAGCAACCCACCTGGAGGAAATAACCTATGGTTTCACCCAGCCCACCCACCCCACCTCCCCCTTTTCTAAGGCTGCTGAAGTTTGAGTTTTTAAAAAGAGCTCGGTAGAGCTAAAGGAAGCTACAGTAACTCATTGCTTATTTAATCAATTGCACTTAAGACCTATGTTATTGATTCTGGAGCAGAGGTAGGCCCATTGCGGACCCCAACCTCTGGCCAGCCAGAAGTCAGGGGTTCCCAGACTTGGGCTCCACATCTGGGTCCTTGTCACCAGCAGCTTTGGGAGCCAGGACTGGAGCACACAGGGCTTTTCAGAAGCCTTTCCTCATGCAAGATTTCTTATTCAGTGGCATTTGGAGTTTTGTTCATTTGGCTTCAAAAACAAACTGTTTTCTTGTAATACAAGTACGTGTTACCAATGAGCCAGTAACAACTGCTTTACTACTTGCATGCAGGCCTCTGTGTGACCAGGCGCACAGACCACATGTGCTCCATCCTTTCTCAAAAACCCCACTATATTACTGGAAACTTTGCTGGTTTTGCCTATGTGCTTGTTCCTAAGGCATGCAAAAAAAAAAAAAAAAAAAAAAAAGTGTGAAATTCAGAAAGCATTTACAATCTAGGCAGCTGAAGCACTGAAGTCCTAACAGACATCACCTAAACATCAGTAACTATGACCTTCTCTTCCCACACTAATCCTAGAAATCACGCAATTTTTCTCTACTTTGTGGTCCTGCTGAAAACAAAGCCACTGGAAGGAATTCTAATTTGGATATTGGAATTCTTTGAAATTCCTGGTCCTCTGGCGTCAAATAAGTCCAAGGCCAGCAACAATGCTTGGGGACATGAGTTTCCTGAAGTTTGTGGTTGAAAACCAGGCCTTCCCTGGCAAGGCTGAGGGGAGAGGGCCGACTGCTGGAGACACCCCACAGTGATCAGGGACTAAAGTTGCAGGATGCTCCCCTCAACAGTGAGGCAAAGCATCACAGGGAGGCTTGAGCAGCAGGTTTGCTCTGGTCCCTGAATTAGGGAAATTGGAGTGATGTCACAAGGGGGGCTCAAACCAATCCCAAGGGGGAACTGCTTATGTCAATTCAAAAGCCACACACTTCTGGAAAGCAGCAAGCCTTTCCCCTCAGTTTAGTCTGGAAGGGAAGTCCCCTCATTTTAGAATAAGCTGTTGATCTCAGCCCAAGCTGCTGGCTCTGTGAGATGGGCTTAGGCAGGGCCTGTGCTGCTCTCCCCAGGACTGGGCCCAAGGCCGGCTCCTTCAATAGAAGGGACCTGACCAGGGAGGCAGGCACTGGGGATAGTGCCCTTCTGGGGCAGTCTTGAGGCCTGGGACCTGTGGTGGCTTGGCACCCCAGAGGTGGCCAATTTGGGCAGCCAGGGTCCGTTCTGCATCCCAGCAGCTCCTCTCTATATTCCAAATGCTTCTCCCCAGCCTCACACAGTGCCTCAACAGCCCACAGAAGATACTATTATCAGAGACCAAGAGGTCCTAAAATGCCCGCTGCGCATACAGGGCTGTCCCTGTCTGCTCATCTTCCATGAGGACCCTCCCCAAGTCAGTGGAGCAGGTGACACTCTTCAGTGCTGCAGAAAGAATAAAGACAACATGCACTCAAGCCAGCACACAAAGGCCAAGGACAACAAAGGTTAAGAGACCCCGTTTTGTCCATCTCCAGAGTGGACACTGGAGTCTTCCTCTAAGGCCTCTGCTCAAAGAGATCATGATACTCCTGCTGCTCCAGCTCGCGGTTATACTTCTCAATTTCCCGGTTGGCTTCTTCCACATAGTCATTCATGAACTGGTCCATGACTGGCATCTCATTAAGGAACATAGCTCTGAACTTGGATGCCAAGGGAGACTGAGTCTGGCCCAGAGGGATCTGTGGGCAGGTGAAGTGGGGGACTCCTGAGGTAGTAAGTGCCCAGCCCATGCAGAGGATACTTGATGGGCTTGTTTACATACTGGCAGCACCACAGCTTCAAAGAATGTTATGGGTGGACACAGGGTCCTTCATGAAGTCTTAGAACTGAGCTCTTCAGCTTTCACTAGCATGCAACAGCACCCCATTCACCTTTTCACAGATTAACTATTGTAATCAGGCCTAGTCTCTCACATGTAAATTATGAAACTGATGGCCACAGAACTCAGGATGTCACCACAGCTGCATTTAAACTACAACAGAGTAACATCAGCAATCACTACATGAAGGAGAAACTGAATCTTAAGGACTTTTGAGAGGCCAAGATGAAGTCCGCCTCTGATCTGCTGCATGTCCCCAGTACTTAACCTGCTCCCAGAGCAGGGCTTCGACGGCTTTAGCCGACAATCTCTTTACAGAAAGGTTTCCATATACCCCCAAGCCTTGCTTCCCAGGTTCCAAGGATACGTGGGTGAAAATCAGTCTTGTCACCAAAAAAGTTGACAAACTGGGTGCCATTATAAAAGTAGCCTGCAGGTAGGGGGTCCAGGTGACGTTTCACCTATAGGAAAAGAGTCATGTTAGAATTATCTGACCAGTTTCTATCATTCACTCATTCATTAAAAACAAAAATAAACAAACTTATTAACCTAGCAAGAGAGCCCACTCCATCGTGGAAAGTTATGTGCCAGGGAATCAACACCCTCCCCTGCCCCCCGCCACCCTCAAGCAGTGACTGGAGGGACCACCACCTCTCAGAGAGAAACTCTAGGATTTCCTAATGGGATTAAACTCCAGTTGTCCACAGCAGTCCTAGTTCAGTAACACACCTTTCGTTGGCTCTCCTCACTTCCTTCTTTCTCCAACTTTTCCGTTTCCCTAGTAGGTGTCTCATAGAATCATTTCCAAAATAAACCACCTGCACTCAAATCCCTGCTCAAGGTCTGCTTCTGGGGCAACACATGCTACAAGGACTGCCTTTTGAGGTGCCCTCCCCAGGAGCACCCAGGGTTGCCTAGGTCCTGTAGGGCCTAAATATAAAAGAAGCCTCCTCAAGGACAAAGCAGGGGGTCCTGGAGTCCCAGAGCATTCTCCTGCTCCACCTGCTCATTACTGGGACTAGTGACACAGCCCATGCTAGGGCCTGTACTCTGTCTTTTAGCCTTTGCCTTTAACTCAATAGGAAAAGGCCTCTATGGGGGTGTGGACTGGGACAGAGGCTGGGAGTCAGCCTGGAGGTTGTGAGGGCTCATCAAGGGGCCTCATGTTTTGGCCTCAGGGTTCTAGAATGCCCACGTGCAGCTTCTAGATCTAGATTTTTTCCCCAGGCCCTCCTTAGTTTATCCGTGTTTTATCTGGGACAAAGGAATGGGAAGAGAAAAGGACTTCTTTAGCTGCTTTAACAGGGTGGCAAGGTAAGGCTCCATGTTCCTCCCTCCCGCAGGGATTGGTTATCTTTGGTCCCATTCCCAGGCAACACCAGAGCATCCTAAAGGATAGAGCTGCACAAGCCTAGAACAGCCTTGAGACACTGAGGAGGCTTGAGCCCCTAGGGTAGGGCACTCACGTGGATGTTCCTGATCTCCTGCTGGGTCAGCATCCCCCTGGTCTTCAGGGCTTTCCTTTGAGGCTTCTGTGCAGAGATAAAAGGGCAGGGGTCAGGTCCCAAAAGAGCCGATGGCTGATGGGAATACATGTGTAAGTGAGGGCTCAGGGGGCCAGTTACATGACTAAGATTCCAACAGAGGGGAAAACACAAGCGCTGTCATGGCCTTGACACAACATCCTGCCTGTATGCCCTTTAGAAGACCACTTTCCCACTATAGAGCCCTGTGTACCAGAGGCAACAAATGACAGAGACCAGAGCTTTTGCAGATAGGTATGTTCTAACTCTGCAAATTCTCAACCCTAAGCTTCACCAGTGGCAGACATGCAAAGGGACAAGGTCCCATAGTCAAGCACCATCTAGTTTATCTAGGTGAGTCTGAGAAAGACACAACCTATAGGCAGCCATGCCTCACTATAAAAGACAGACCCCATCTGAGAATCTACAAAGGACTGAGGCCCCAGCCAACGCCATCTCCAGAGTCCTAGCTAAACCCCTGAGGTTGCACTGAGACTCAGCACCCAAGCTTGCAGTATATTGGAGAATTTTACCTCCAGTGTGTTTATTCTTTGTAGTACTAAGATAAAGATGTTTGTGTGCCTCTACAGGCAAGCCTCCTTTTCCCATGCACCTGTCCCAAGGGCCTTGGGCTCACTGCTATCTAAGTTTGGAGTCTTGGTTTGCAAAAGGCTCTAAGACTATCTTTGTTGTTTCTAGGGAGAGTGCTGAAGAATAAAAGATACACAGGAGAATTTTGAATTTGGTTCAGCTAAGACATTTTGAGTTTGTAACAGCAGTTTGACTGAGGGTCCACATGGAACAACCAGATTTCACCTAGGTCCTAGTTAAACCACCCCCATAACTCGTCAGCCTTTGGAAATAGAATGGAAATGGCTGTGAGAGTAAGTCTGCCCCGAGTTTGCCTTGAGTGGCTGCCTCCCCACTCTCTAAGTATCCCTGAAAGTGCTGGCTGAGCCTGTGAGAGGCAGGCTGGTAGGGAGGCATCAGGGAGGCAGTGGAGGGGCTTCTGCCTCAAGGCCAGCAGCAGCCCTGAGAGTGCTAGTCATCTGTACCAGGTCTGTCTCGGCTTCAAAAACCACCTGCTTAGCTGACTGCCTCAGCCAGTCCTTGACACTTTCTTCCTTCAGAGAGCAGCCGATGAACACGAGGTAGCACTCCTGTTGCCCACTGTTGTCTTGAGGTGCACCTCGGGTGTTGGATGGTGGTGTAGGCCCCTCCAAAACTGGCATGATGCTCAAGGAATTGGTCAGAGTGTTGTGGCAGACCTCCATGGTCCTCTCAGAGTCTGCAAGGAGGACACATGTCAGTCCCTGAGACTCTGCCCCAAAAGGATGAGACTGACACAGGGCTGATGGTCAGGCACAGAGTCATTAGACACATGCAGGAGGCTGAATGAATATGACTCCCGGTGGCAAGTTAGAATGAAATAAGAAAGGGAGGAGTAACGTGTTTCTAAGTTGGCCGATTTGGTGATCAGGTGGACACCATTAACCTGGAAGGGGACCACATAGGGAAAGGCCCTTTGGTAGAGATGGAGGGAGTAGATCTCAGAGAGGCCTGAGAGGCCAGGGGAGGAGGGCATGTCAACAGTGCAGTAGGGTCACCTGGACAGGAAAAGGAAAGATGTGACTGGGTTTACGGGCTGCAGAGCTGGGGACTAAGACTGGAGATCTGAGGAAAAATGTAAGGCCCCCCTAAAAGGCAAGATGTGAAAGGGATCCAGAACAAAGAGAAGTTAACTTTGAACAAGGGGTCAAGGACAGGTCTAAATAAACAAGAAAAGGTGCTGATGATGGGAGAGTGGGAAGATAAAGTCATTAAAGACCTCCAAAGCAGGTAGAGCTGTCTGTTGGAACCTGAGAGAAGTGAGCCTGCGTAAGAGGCTTGAGGAGAGAGGGAAAAGTTTCAGATTCAATAATATAAACAACTGACCTCTTGATTTCTTGTTATATAGCTAACAACTGCTAGTTGAGTTGGGGTTTTCTGTTATAACAACCAAAAACACTAACAAATAAACTCCCTCCCTCCCCCTAGACCCCAGCCACAGTAAACCCTTTTTGGTTTCTGAAATGTGCCTTTTCCTTGGAATTTTCTCTCCTTCCTCAAGATTGAGCTGACCAACTCCTTCTTGTTTTGAGGCCTTTCCTGACCCCCAGCCCAGGGTAGATAGACTTCAGGTCTTGAGGGCTTCAGAGGTGTAAGGCTGATAAACAGGCCTACTGGGCAGAAGGGAGAAGGAAACTGGAAGCCTTAAAGACCTGGACAAAAATGGATCAGGAGCTGGAGCTCAGTGTTGGGGTGGCTCTGGAGATAGGTCTAGGAGGCAGCCACAGATGGGTCAAGAGGGGTGGGGTGTAAGTCTCCGGAACAAGGTAGTAAAAGGGCTGTGAGGCCATCTAGGGAAAGGGGCACAGATCCTCCACTGCAGAGCAGAAGCACCTGGAGAAAGGTGGGCCCCTGACAGAGAGGGGTGACTAGGAGAGCCTGATGGTATATGGCCCAGAGGTGAGGGATTTTGAGTCTGAGAGGCATCAGGGGTCTGCAGAGCACCAGTGGAGGCCATGAACTCTGTAGCACAGGGCCCCCAAATCCAACCCCAAGTTACCTGAAAACTTCACTTTGCCCAGGATGTGGTAGATGTTTCCACAGAAGGGACTTGGCTTGATGGAGGACTGAATTGCTGGTGGAGGAAGAGGACAGGGTTGTCACTCACCTGGGGGCACATGCCAAGTTCTGGGTGGCACAGCTGGAGGGTTAGGGACTGGAAAGGGATCCTACACCAGGGTCCAGGGCCCACAGGTTCTGTCCCCACCAGTTCCTCCCCAGTGGCTCACTATTCCCAGGGTGGGGACTCCTAGGTTTAGACCCAAATGGTGAGAATATACAGTACTCAGAATACTAAAATGGTGCCATGAAGCAGGGACGACTCTGCACTCTTTTATCAGATGGTCCCAGACCATGTCCCAGCCAAGGCTTACCCTTACACTTGGCCACAAAGCGAGTCTTCTCCAAGGGACGACCAAACCATACGCAGATCTGAACCATTAGTGGGAAGACTGATCCAGCATCAAATTTACCTTCATACCTTAAAAGGTTTAAAAAATTGTAAGTACAAATATTTGGGGCTTTGAATGTTATACTGCTTCGGGACATATCATTTGCAATATTTAAGTTCTCTTACTTGTATGTACTTTTGTGTATAAAATACTTGTTTAAATGTGTATATCTCTTTCATCTTCAGTTTGGGAAGCAAGATTGCCCCATTAGAGCAGGAAGGTTTTACCTCCTATAGACTAGCACTTCTCCAAAGTCAAAGACCTCCATCTACCTTTGAAGCCTGCCAGTTTTCCCCTGACACTGGGGATTCTTCTTGGTACTCTTGGGAATCCTCTTCAGGATCCCCTCCCATCCCTTTAAGAGCTCTGACTAATGCCCCACCATTGTTGAGGGCAGCTTAACAGACTGTATATTTGGATGTGTACACTCTCTTCGGAAGGAGCTAAGGAGTTGGGGCATCTCTGCTCTATTTTCTCAGCTTTGAGTTCAGTAGATATAATGCCTGCCACAGACTCATTTAGAATATGGCCATATTTAGAGTACTTTAAAAACTTAAGTTTTTATTATGAAAAACTTCAAACATGTGCAGAGACAGAAGGGTAGTATAATAAACTCCCATCACCCAGCTTCCAAAGTGAAGTCATTTCTTCTTTTGAATTATTTCCTTCAGATGAATCCCCATGACTGAAATAAGTCCAGGAAAGAGTATACCCATCTCATGGGTAGTAATTTACAACATCCCAGCAGTAGGTGAATATTCCAGTTTCACAACAATTTCTCCAGCAATGATTACTCGAGATATTTTTGCTTGATGTAATGGTATCAATCAAAATAATAGTGAAACACCATTCTACGTTTCTGATTATTACTGACATGGGATTCTGTTACTACAGTTCTCATCTACACTTGGTCTTCAAGTGAATTGTTCATTTATATGGACTGGGTTATTTTTCTTAAATATCTAAACAAGCCTCTCAAAAAATATACTAACCCTTTGCCATATCTGATGCAAAGATTTTCCTCCAGTCTTTCTCATTAGTTTCTTTTGTTTTAAAATAGCATGCAGTTTTGACTTTTATATTGTTGAGAGTATCTTACTCTTGTGATTTCTTAGTCAGGGGTGAAATAATTATTATGTTCTTTTTTGTCCTCCCCACTATCCAAACATTTGGAGACTATGGGTTTCTCTGGCTTCTGGGGTCAGAAACCAAATCCTTAGGAGAAGTAGGGGTGGGGCCAATGGGAAGAGGGAGGGCTGTGGGAAGGGAATGGCAAGCCTGTTCACGCTGAGGTGGTAGCTCTAACCCAAGGAGAGAAGAGAGCAATGGATAGAGATGAGTCTGATGGCTGCCATCTACTTAAAAGATGAAATTATCTGATTCGTAGGTAGGGACTCAGAAAGGAGGGCCTGAAGGCCATTCCCTTTGATTCTCTACAAGGACTGATCTTCCTGATAAAAGGAGGGATTTAGACTCTAGACTCACAGAGCCTTCTAATGAACTCCTCAGACCTAGCTAGCTCTCTCCTGGATCAGCTGCCTCCAGGAAAGTCTTTACCCTCAGCTTGGTTCATGTGCACCAGGCCCAGATGACTGGAGTCTCATGCCCAGGCCCAGAGGTGTGGGCAGCGAAAGGGTCAACAGCTGCAGCCACTGGAGAGGAGGGTGTCACCCCAGAAGCTTCATGTTTCTTTTTAGCTAAGATATAATTGTATTGTTCAGGCAAAAGGAATGATCTACTTACCTAAAAGTACAATGTCACTTCAAAGTATGATGTGACTGAAAGGCTGAATTTTACATTTAATTTATTCATTTACATTTTATTAAAGAGCCACATGTGGCTAGTGGTCACTGTGCTGGAGAGTGCATTCTTAGAACCATGTGTGTAAGTGCTCATGTGCTGCTGGTGTCAGCATGATAAAAAAGTGCTGTGTACTCGTTCCTTTTCTCTCCTCTTTGGAGGAGAGAGGTTCATAGGCGGGAAGCTGCCAGCAGAGAAGAAACATCCCCTGGGCCATATCAGCAGGGAACCTACCTGTCAGGTGGAAATCCTAGAGGACTGACTATCAGCAGGAGTGTCTCTCTCACCTGGGAAGGTTATAGCTCCTTGTCAGCCACCTTGTCATGTCAGCCACCTTGCCACCTTCCATGTCAGCCACCTTGCCCTCATTAGAGGCCAGAGGACACACAGGATACCGTTCTCCCTGGTGCCACAGAATGTCTGCCTAAGGGTCAATATCCAGCAAGGCTCCCAATATGGAGCCCAACATGTGGAGCACTGGGCTCCTGGAAGGGCCAGGAGCAGCTGGGACATGGTAGGCCATTCCAGCTGCCACTGTCAGCCTCATAGAGCATACCTGGTCTTTTCACTTTTTTCTTTCTTTCTGTAAATAAATCATTGGGTTTACAAAGAAATCTTAGCTACTTTCAATGATGATACTTGCCAGCCAGGGTATATTAGATATCGAGATCGTAGCATTTGAGGACTTGAAAAACTATTTTCTGAGAGAATCAGCTCAATGTCTTCATTCCTTTGAAAACATATGGAAAAAGCCAGGTTAATTAGGGCTATCGATCTTAATGGGAACATTTTGCTTTCTCTCTCCACTGTCCCCATACACACATATAAGCACATAAGCAGACACTTATTATTTTACCCCTAAATACTTCAGAATGCATTCCTAAGAATAAGGACATTCTCTTACAGAACCACAACAGGATTATCATCGAGGAATTTAATTAACACTGTGGACCAGCAGCACTGGTACTCCCTGGGAACTCATCAGAAATGCAGAATCTCATGCTCCATTCCAGATCCAATGAATCAGAACTCTCATTTTAATAAAATCCCTAAGAGATTCATACGTACATTAAAGCTGAAAAAGTATTGCTCTAGTACATACATATTTTCAAATATTCCCCCTTTTTGTGTGTGTGTGCAGGGGGCAAGAATCCAATCAAGGATCACTCACTGAATTTACAATCTTTATTTGGAATCCTTTAATCTGGAACAATTCCTCCAACTTAATTTTTGTTTCTCATGGTGCTGACACATTTGAAGAAGAGTACATGCCGGCTGTCTTGTGTCCTACAACCTGAATATGGCTGGTTTCCTCATGATTAGATTCAGTTTAACATTTTTGGCAAGATTAATCCCCAGGTCATGTAGATGTTGTGTCCTTCCCACAGCATTACTTGACTGAGTTACATGATGTGTTTGTCCCATTAGTGGTCTCGATAAATTTAATTATTTGGTCAATATCATGTCTGTACGACCTCCACATTGTGAAGGTAGGTACTATTCTCTCTTAGTAAGTAGGAAGTAGTCTGTGGAATGGTATTCTGAGTGAATCTCTTTTTCCTCAACAATCTGACACCCACTGCTTTTAGCATCCACTATTGATGATTCTTGCCAAAATCAAGTTACACTAAAGATTACAAAATGGTGACTTTCTAGTTCTAAAAAATCCTTATTTGTTTGCATTCTTCAGTTAAAAGAGATTTACTTTCCTGCCCCTCCCTACATTTTTAGTTATCACCATGGACTCATTTTATTCTATGTGCTACAATCTATTAGTATTATTGTTCTCTCCTATGCTCAAGTTGTTCTAAATTTGGCTAATGAGAGCTCCTTAAGCTAGCTCCTGTATCCTTCTGACATATTTCCATTAATTTTTGCTTTTTTGGCATACTTGAGTATCTTTTACTTTCCCTACACCAGACCTGCAATCAGCCAAGTTTCTAAGGAGTCCTGATACTGTATAGCAAATTGGTACTTAGACACCAAGCTCTAGAAGTAGGGGTGTTTATTGTTACTGTGGTATTAGTATTTTTGGTCCCTTTCAATGGAAAGAGCTCAGAAATATACTTTTTTTTTTTAAATAATGAATTTATATTGAATCTCTGAATTCAAATCCAACATTTATAGGTTTTCCCTCACTTTTCCCATTTCATATTTATAATATCCCTTCTCTAACCAGTGTTGTGGTTAGAATCAGAATTCCAACAGAGGATTATGTTAAAAAGTTCTTGAATTAATTATTCTGTCTGTGTGCGGTTGTTATTACTCCAATATAAAGATAGATTCATTTTTGTTTGTATTTAGTTTTTTCCCCTCCTTGTTGACTTAATTTTTGAATATGTAGAATATTTACATTGCTCAAAAGTCAGAACTACATAAAATGTATACATCTTTTTAGTATCCTATTGAGCAAACAGGATTACTATACGACCGGACATTTTTCCTTTATACGTACAGATACATACAAAGCCACCAATTCTTAATTTTTAGTTTGTAATTTGGACCTATGTCCATGAAGTAAAAAGATAATTTCTCTATGTTCTCTATGTCATTTTTCTTACATCTTAACACAAGAACACTGAGAAAAGGTTGTGACTTTCATCCTTAATAGATGAATATGTGAACCTATCAAAACAAAATAGCTCAAATAGTACAGGATACCAACCCATGGGATCCTTTTGGTGATTTTTACACAGCATCAAAAGCACTTCTATAAATGCTCAGGTCTTAGATACACAGTGGAAAGACCTTTAGGAGCACAGCCAGAGGGTATCTGCTATATCTGAGAAAGTGCCTGTCCTGAGGGGTAAAATGAATTTGATAAGTTTACCTGGTGATGATCCCATTTTCTGCAAGAATGAAGGCTGCAGTAGGATTGGCAGCTCTGATGAGGCTCTGAAGCTGAATAAGGAGAGGGTGTCTCTGCTCTGTGGTGTGACTGGTGAATACCACGTTACTCACCAGGCCTGGGGAATGAAAACAAAAATGGTTCAGCCTTCTAAGTCCTGATTGGGGCTGAGGGCTCACACAAAAGTGGGTCCTTGCTCCCTCCCCTGATTGTCCCTTCCAGCAGTCCCCTTGTAAGGACACCTCTGACCACCAACACTGACATACACGGCCATCATTCTGTGCCCTTTTCTGCTACTGCCACCTCTTGGCGTGAATGGCCTCAACTCTGTAGCTGCCTCACTTCCTAACCTCTTATCTCCTTAATTCTGCTTTCCAGCTGACACCCCGAATATTTTCATCAAAGGGCTCTTCCCACATCCTCTGTAGTTAACCTTATCAAGAACCAGAGCAAAAGACCTTCACCAGTTCAGACTGTAGACATTTACCAGGCACTAACCATATGTCAGGTGCTAACCAATAGATTCTCAGAGTGTACACCTGAGAAAGAGTCACACACGCAAATTCAAAATTGCAAGGTAAGTGCCAACATAGATATTCACATTGTGATACTGTAAGGAAGAGTGACCCATGTAATGAAAGGCTGTGGAGTGGGCCACAATCACTCCCAACCTTTCTGTGAAAATATACAAGTAAAATACGTAACACAACAGAGTATTTGGAAATCAGGAAGTTACCACATTCCACCATATCAACACAATTTTAATACTTTTTCCATATTCATTCCTATTTTTACAGTTATGATCAGAGCACAGATACCATTTCTGCTATAAGAACATTTGCATTTTTGTGATTCAGTTGTTTTTATTTTTTAATATTGTGAAGATTTCAAACATACACAAAAACAGAAAAAGAAGTGTAATGAACTCTCATGTGTCCATCACAAGACTCAAGAATTATCAACACATGGCTAACTGTATTCCTTCCATACCATGCCCTAGCTTTTCTCCCTTTCCCTTTCTCCGCACTGGGTGATTTTGAAGCCAATCCTAGACATTCTATTATTTCATTCAAAAAATTTCAGTATATAGCTCCATAGGACTCTTAAAAATTAATGATTAACAATAAATTCTTTAATATGAAAAGTATAGTCTGTGTTCAAATTTCTGACTCACAAATATTTTAATTTTTTTGAATGAGAACCTCATTGATGCTTCTCATAATTTTCTTTCCATTGATAGTGTCTCCTTATTCTCATGTATTTGTTGAAAAATTATATTCTGTAATTTTCTCCCACTTTGAATTTTGCTGATTGCATCCCCACAGTGTTGCTTAACACACTAGCTATATCTTTAAGATCTTTTATAGATACAATTTTTTATTATAAATTACTTTTTAAAAATTCTTTTTCTAACTTAAGCTGAATGCTTAATTTATCATTTAAAAAAGTTATTTTTTATTTAGTAATGTAGTAACTTCAGGGTGTATGCTTTCTTTTGAATTATTTGGTATAGAAATATTCATGAGAGGCTGTAGATGGTGTCCTTTATCATTAAAAATTGTCCTTTTTAGACTCAAAATTTTTTTGCTTTGAATTTAACCTTGCTGTTAATATTATTGCTTTTCTTTTTATCTAAATTTCTCTGTTACATTTTTGTCCATTTTTTCATGATCATTCTTATTTTTATTTTTTTAGGTGAGGTAACCCTTGGTTGACTTCACAGATTGCAAGGACCTTGTCAGCCTACAATCACTTATTTTTAAAAAATTTTTTACGCCTACAGCACCCAGTCTTCCTAGGTGGTCTCCCAACCAAGTACTAAAACCAGGCCTGCTTAGCTTCTGAGATCAGATGGAATTGGGCTTGTTCAGGGAAGCATGGCCGTAGACCATCCTTAGTTTTAGATGCTTCTCTTGTATAGAGCATTGTATAATTAGGTTTTTTTTTTTTTGGTTTAACCTGAAATACTTCTCCTTTTACATGTTTATGCCATTTATAATACTTTAGTTCTGTCACCTTGTTTATATTGGATCTTAATTTTTCATTTTATTTTTTTTTAGCTTTAGTGGTATGATCTTTGCATTGCCTTCTGTTTTCTTCTTATAAGGTGTGGGCTTACAGTCTGTTTTTAAGTTCTTACAGTAGCCATCCTATCTTTTTTTAATAATAGATCTAAATCACTGTTTCTTATAATGTCACCTTTAGACAATGCTTATTGACTTTTCGATATGCCAGATGGGGAAGCTGGTACACCTTTAAGTTCTTCCCACTTCACTATCACATTCTGGTTGTGAATGTTTATCTGGTTATCACATTAATAATTTTAGTTCCTCTAGTGAATACTTTTATATCTTTAAAAACTATAACTCATCTTTACAATTTGATTTAACAGCTTTAAACTTTATTGATCTCCCGTTTTGGAAGATGTAGAAAGAGTATCTCTCTTACTGCCTCCTAATTTTTTGTTAAATATAATTTCATTTATGTTTTTAGATCTTCAGCATTTATATTCTATTCTGTAATAGAATTCTCACAGGTGTTATCAATTCTATACCTAAAATTTAAAGCTTATGATCAATCTTTTTACTAGTAGAGACTAACTTTATAAATGATTAGGTCCATAAGTGAATATCTCTGAATTATGCAGACTTCATTCAGCTTTCCTAAGTAACCTTGTAATTGTAGGATCCTGAATACATGAATTGTACAGATGACTCTGTACTAATAATATTCACTTCAGTAAAGTGTTTAGTTTTTTAAAAAAATAGCCGTATTTAATTTTGAGGGCAAAACTTAATGTACAGAGAAGGGTTCACAGAGAAAAGAAATTCCCTTGCTCCCTAGCCACCTAGTTCCCTCTTCTGGAGGCAACTACGTATCAGAATCTCATGTCTTCTTCTATAGATGTGCTGAATATAATCTACAAGTAAATGTGTTTGTGCGTGTAATTTTTCTCCCATAAACAGTGGCATACTACACTGTTCTGTGTAGCGGTATACCGTACTTTTTTTGTGTGTAAGCCCTTTACCTTTTGATTTTGGTAAAGCTTACTTCTTCCTTAAAAACTTCCTTGACGCCTAGCATCTCAGTCCGCTTCTCATGCCACATGGTCTCGCTCCTTAAAACTACAAAAGCTCCCCGGAATAACATAGGTGTTTAAAATATAGGACATATCCTTATTTATCTTCATATATGTAAAAAGACAGTATGATGTAAAGATTAAAGCATGGGTTTTAGAGTCAGGCAAATCTGAATTTGAATTGGGTACTCCACTAATTACTAATGAGTGACATCAGAAAAATTGTTCAACTTTCTCTCTGAGTCCAAATGTCCTCCTCTTAGATGGAAAAAAAATACCTACCTCCAGGTTGCCAGTAAAAAGCTTATCACAGGGCCTATAGATACTGCAAACTCATTAAATAAAACCTATCCCCCCACCACTACCACTACTATCACTGTCAGCTAAGGATAAGCCTAAGATAGGACTTGTATATGTTCACGTAAGGGCCTGGACTGATCCATTCCTCAGGCACACGGAGGTGGTTGTGGCATGTGGGCCTCAGCCACAGCAACCAGCAGGAAGCCAGGTCATGTTATTTCTACCAGTCCAGGCTGCTAAGTCCATGGTTCAGACAAGCAGCCATCAATAGTTTAAAGCAATTTCTAGGATCCTTGGCCCTTGCCTTTAGTTTGAGGCAAAAGTTAGTGATATTTCCTTACTTCACCACTAATACTTATGAGAAAAGTGTTCCAAAATGCTAAAGACATCTAACTTCATAAATCATCTGGATGCACCCCAATCATGACCATGGAAGAGGAATCAGAAGCTCCACACCAATGATTGTGTATTACAATGGGGGAAAGGCACGCACACAGGTTATGTAGGGCTCCTGGGACTGTAGACATCAAAAGTTTAGAGCCTGCCTGCTAAGCTCAGAGCCTGCCTCCCAAGTGGACATTTTCTGCTTACAGACCATTTGGGGATCTATCGTGGTTCTGAGACACAGGTCCTACTCAGCTCAGGTTATCGGTTAGTGCTTAGCTAGTAAGTACCTTAGAGAGATACAGCTCATTTACCTCTGAATAGTTCCTGAGAGACTGCTAAACATTCAAAGGTAAGTTTCCTCAATGGCTTCCCTTGACTTCCAAGCTCCATCTCCTCCTCCGGTCCCTTGGTGAAAATGTACACTGACTGCCCAGTTCTCTAAACCTGGGCTATAGAGGCACCTGAGTCCTCCTCTTGGCCTTGTGAGTGCTAAACAGCTCTTGGATTCATCAACCACTCTCAATTCCTGCTCCCATTCACCTAGTTTAGACCACCACTCTCTTTTACTGTATCACTGCTCATTTTCTCCACTTCTAGGCTTCTTTTACTACAATTCATTCTCCCTACTGCAGTCATAATAGGTTTCTAAAAAAGAAAATCTTATTATATCACTTCTCAACTCGAAATGTTTCAATGCATTCCAATTACACTTTGGCTAGTATCTTATCTTCTTGGCCTGCCTGACTTCCTCAATGCCCTGGGCATTCTCTGGTCACCGTCAGGCCCTTTATTCTTGCTGTTCCTTCTGCCAGAAACCATCTTTCCACTTTTTATTGGCTCAACTTCTTTTTCAGGGCATAGACAGTTTGAATAGCATCACTTCCAGAAGTCTTCGCTAATCCCCCAGGGCTGGGTTATAGCAGGCATTGGATAAAGATTTGTTGAATAAATGAACAAATGAATCAAGTGCAATAAAAGATGCATGCCTTTTGACCTCCAAGGCAACTTCTATAAACTGTGGGGCACCTACATGCCAAAATTTCTCCCACATAAAAGTCTGAGCAAATCCCATTCATCAGACAGCCATCTGAAAAGGTTTCTAAGGCTTACTGGTATACATATGTTTTGGTACAAAAAGGTATTTAGTGCAAAGTTTCTTCCTCTCTCCTCCTCTGAGGCCCAGTCCTCTTGCCCTGAGGCAACCACTGATAACCAGATTTGAGTATGTTTCCTCAGATAGTCTATGCATATACAAGTATATAGGAATACACAGAATCACATTTCTTAAAAGCTTCCATCACACTCAAAACCTCTATCCTTAAAGTCTCCATGTAGGATCTAGTTGTGGTAATAGCACATTACTTAGAAATTCAAATGAAGATTGTGTTAGCATTTTGTTTATTATGTTTTAAAAGGTTCCTCACATGCCTTTTCTGTTCAGAAGCTATAACATTAGGATGAACCATCCTTAGCCAGAATGTCAGGGATGCCTCCTAATGAAGGTGACATTGATGGTGTCCATATTCCTATTCTCATTTAGGAATGTCATTCTGGAGGCTATCAGACAGGAAAGACAGCCTGGTGAGCCTAATGCCAGAACCCCATGCCCTGGTGCAATTACAGGAAGTGACTGGGGCTTCTGGAAACTGACTGAGGCAAGGTGAGGAAGCCAGGCCCAGAATGTGGCACAGTAGGGAAGCAGACAGGGTTGTCTAAAGCTCAGCACATTCCAGAGATGGCAGATACGTGATCCTGATCCTGCAAGAGGATGGTGAGATTCTCAGGGGTGGAAGACAAGAATAGCTGTGATGTATCTTGCAATGAGGAGCCAGGAAAAGCCTGAGTGAAGACCTATAGGCCTGAGGGCTTTGTTTAGTATCCTCTTGGGCAAAAGAAACTGGAGTTAAAGTAGTGCAAACATGCCAACCCAAAGAGAGAACAACAGGGTCACAAGCATAGGCCTGGTCTGCCCAGAAAAAGGTTTGGGTCTTGGTTGCTGACATCTTGCCCAAAGTACTGTCTGCCTCACAAATACTGTGTAGACAAACCCTGTGAGCCTGGGATTCTAGGTCAGGAACTGGACATAGAAAAGGGGCTTTTCTTTATAGGGAAACAAACAAAAGGATTATCTCTAGCATTCCTTAGGCCAGCTATGCAAACTGCCACCTGCCAAGAGGAAATGCCATCTGTGAGGAAGGTACAGCAGTTATCTGGAGGCCACGGTGGGCAGTTTCATCTTGCTTGGGCCAGCTACCTTCTGCTTTGTATCTCAGTGGGTACCCAGATTTGGACAAGGTTTCACCAGTGTGTGCTGTGAATAAGTAGGTAGCATGGCCTGACCTACTCTCAACAGTGGAGAAACATCTCTGAGGTCTAACCATCCCAGTCTGGGCTAAAGGCTTCCAGCAGTCCAAGAAAAAACAAAGATCACTTCTCTATTCTAGTTATAGCTACTTCTAATAGCAGGGCATGACTGTAAAATATCTCTGCTCTGCTTTCAAGCTAGCATTGTAATGAGCCTTTCTAGTTGTTTAAACACCGAGATTATTTCTTAATCCTTAGATTTCTGTAATACACATTATCTTGGGGCTGCAATATAGTCCTTTTCTCATTGTAAAATAATCCTTTGTTGTAAAAGCAATAAATCAGGAAGCCTGACTCATCTATGGGAGTAAAGAAAGGCAACATGCTCTCTCAGGACATGTAGTTGTTTGTCTACTGGTGGCAGATTCCACCTCTAAGTGAGCCGACAAATCTTTGACCCTTGAACAATATGGGAGTTAGGGGTGTTATAGCCAAAAACCTACATGTAACTTCTGATTCCCCAAACACTTAACAGCCTACTGTTGACCAGAAGCCTTACTGGTAACATAAATAGTCAATTAACACCTATTTTGCATGTTATATATACTATATACTGTATTCTTATAATTAAGTAGAGAAAAGGTTATTAAGAAAAGAGGAAAATATGTTTATAGTATTTACTGAAAATAAAATCCACATATAAACGGACCTGCTCAGTTCAAACCTGTATTGTTCAAGGATCGACTGCACTTGCTTTTTATCTGCTCCCTCCCCAGACAGCCCATACCCTTGGTGAGCCATGTTAGACCAGTCCAAAGGGTCCCCTGAGCCCAGATGCAAGGGTAAGATATTTGTCAAGGCACTGTCAGAAAACAGCATATGTAGCCTCCAGGTTATCTGCCCATATATGATCACATCCCTAGCTTTCTAAAAGCACAGAATTTGATACAAGTTGCCTTTGAACACTGAGTTGGGAGACACTGCTAATGAAATATGTCTAAAAGTGGCAGAGAGAATGCAGGTGGTTTTTAAATATCAGCCCAGGTACATGGACAGTGAAAACAAATCACTTCTCCAAGACTCTTTGCCAGGGCAGCCTGACCACCTGTGCTATATGTGCAAAAACAGCAGAGGGGCACCAAGGGAGGAAGTGCTAAGGAGACAAGGTAGAGTTTGGGGGCAATAATGTGATGGACAGGAGCTGACTATAACCCATACCATCCTTGGCTTTGACCATGATTTCCAAACATGTATCTGAGGACCAGACAGCTTTCCTTGGTTATCTCATATGTTTTCTCCTATGCGATCTATTTCAAGGACAGGTACCACAAACCTTCCTAATCTCTTAAGCTAGAAACCTAGGAGTCATCCCAGATACCTCCAACTCCTGCCCCACATCTAGTCTGTCATCAGATCCTACGGATCCAACCTTCATAAAATCTCCTTAATCTACCTAAGGTGTATACTGTGGTAGGACCCATCCAACTCTGCTTCTGGGGTGCAGTGTCAGGAAAGCAACAGGGGCCTTTAAAAGCTGGACTTGAGAATCCAGGTGTAGCAGTTCAACATACACATTCCTCCCTCCAGTGACCTGGCCTCTTGCTCTGTGCAGCATCCAGCTCAGCTGTTTCCTAAGATGGCGGCTCTGGCATGCTCTGTTGTCTCTGCTCCCTGTGGACTGGCAGTGGGCTCAGCAGGGACAACTGTGCTGGGGACACTGAGTTATTTTCTTCTGTCTCAATTTTACTTGCTGGGCTGGCTCAGGAAGCCCAGATCCCAGGTCTTCTGACAACAATAAACATTTTATCACCACTGCATGAAATTTAAAATTTATTCTGGGTCCCCGTACACCATATCTAATAAGACTAAAAAGTGTTGCTTTCAGGGTTGCCAGGTAGCAGGACAATGCGAGGCTGAGTGTAACCTAGAGAATGGGTAAATTTTTCTAAATGTACCAAGGAGGTATGGAAAATTCCAATCTATGTAGCGAGGGATTAAGGGAGAAGGTCCTACTGTGCCATAGTTTGCACTTGTAGCACTGGAGCATCAAGATCTTGATGATCTAGAGCAGATTTAATACCAGCTCAGGAGGGGTATTGCCATGGATGGCAATTCGTCATCATTCAGACAAACTCTGGAAGAAATCTGCCTATCAAACATGATAAAAGTAACAGATATCAAAGTTTTCCCTGGACCAATTTTGTATGTTTTAACTTTTAGAATGGTAGGTAGGAGCATGAATTTGAAAGGCATGCAAGTGGGAAGTAAAACACATTGCTTACCTTGTGAACACTGGTCAAGACATTTAGGAAAGAGAAATCTAGGGGGGAAAAAGAAATATTTTAACATCATTAATGTCAGAGTTGTCACTGATTATTTCCCACAAAAACGTGAATATCACTGATGTCCAAGATGACTTACTCAGTGGGGCAAGCGGCAGGCAGTAACGAGCATTGATAGCCAAAGTTACGTTAGAGGTTTTCACAGCTTTGGACCAAAGCTCGTTGAGCCAGGAACCCCATAGAAGTCCCTAAGTGGCTAACTCTTGGTGAAATGTTCAAGAGGGGATATTGGGGCAAGGCCAGTCTCTAGACTATAGAAAACAGAGGTTTTTTTTTTTTTTTTTTAAATATATATTTGTAATGAGATATGTACTGACCTTATATTAAAGGGGAAATTTCAAGGGAAAAGTAAGGGAATTACATTCACCTAACTCTACCAGGGGCCTTCAGTGCCAAAGTTACCATGCTTCCCCTAATGTGTACACTAGAATGCCAGTTCCCCTTTAACACCATTCTGAGCTTTAACAGTGAACGAGAAGCAAGAAACTGACTGACTGGATCATAACTGAAGTGGGTGAGGGTGACTGATCTAAATTGTGAAATAGTTAATAACTGTAGCTCTATAGGAAATTTCAGAGAAAAATTCATTTTCTCAGTGCTTTAAAACTAAAAGATCATAGTAATCTCAGGGAAGAAAGACAAAACTAATGAGAACAGCTGTCTTTTATTAAGTTATTAGTATGGGGTAGGGCACCGTGCAAATGGTTTACATCTACAATCTTGTTCTGTCCTCACAACCACCCTGTGCCTTGAGTATGTAAAAGCTGAGAAGAGTGGGCTTAGAATGAATAAGCAGTCAAGCACTTTGCTCAAGGCCTCACATGAAGCTAGGAAGTGGGAGGACTTATGCAGGTACCCAGGACTGGATGGCACTACAGAGCTCCTGTGTTTTTTTTCTCTGCAAGTGATATTCACTGAAACCATATTTCTGAATTGTTGTTGATCTAAGTGGCAGGTATTAATGCTGTTGAAAACACAGAAGAAAATTCTCTCCTGCATTTTCCTTGGTGGTGGCAAGTCTTCATCCTTCTACTTGATTTCTGAAAACAGTCAGACACACACCATTGAAACCAATTTTGGTGGATGAATACCACTTTTTGGTCTGTGCATCTAGTCTCTTTACTGACTCCTTCATGGTTTCTGAAGAATTCCAAGGAAGAGCCCCAATATGTTCTGAGCTAAGGTCAAGAGCCCTGTAATATGCACAATGGAGTCTCCCAAGAGCAAAACTCACTGACTTCACTGCACTCGTCATGTACTAAAGGACCTGTCAAACAGCAAATACATTCTTGGAACTTGTCTGTCTCCATCAAGTGCCTGCAATTTTAGAGTGCATGCCCTTAAAGACCCTTCTTAGCACACTGCTTGTTTCAACTGAACAGTCCCATGTAGAATAAAGTTGGACCCCTACCTCATACCTTCTACAAAATGAACTCGAAATGGAATGCAGGTCTAAATGTAAAAGCTAAAACTATAAAACACTTAGAAGAAAACACAGGAGTAAATCTTTGTGACCTTGAATTAGGCAATGGCTTCAAAGATATGATAACATAATTATAAGCAACAAAAGAAAAATAAATTGGATTTTATTAAAATGAAAAACTTTTGTGATTCAAAGGACCATCAAGAAAATAAAAAAACTGATGGGAGAAAATTTGTGAAAATCAAATAATGGATAATGAACTTGGATTCAGAACATATCAAGAACTTTTCCAACTCAATAAAGAAAGGAAAATAACCCAATTTAAAAATGGGTAAAGGCTTTAAGCAGGCATTTCTCCAAAGGAGATATATGAATGGCCCACATGCAATTGAAAAAGTTCTCCATATCATTAGTATTAAGAAAATGCAAACCAAAACCACGAGGAGCTACCACCCCACACTAGAATGGCTAAAATAAAAATACAGACAATAAATACTAGTGAAGATGTGGAGAAACTGGAACACTCGCACATTGCTGGTGTGAATGTAAATGATGCGGTGGTTATAGATAACAGTTTGCAGCTCCTCAAAAAGTTAAATGTAGTTGTTATATGATCCAGTAATTCTACCCCTAGATCCATACTCAAGAGAATGGAAAACATATGACCACTGAAAACTTGTACACAAATGTTCATAGCAGTATCATTTATAATAATTTAAATAACACAAATGTCCATCTACTGATGAATGGATAAATAAGGTGGTAGAGCCATATAATGGAATATTATTTGACTATAAAAAGGAATGAAGTACTGAAACATGGATGAACCTTGAAAACATTATAGGAAATGTCCCGAATAAGCAAATCCACAGAAACATAAAGTAGATAAGTAGTTGCTAAGGGTTGGAAGGAGGAATAGAGAGTGACTTTAAAAGAACTTTATGGTAAGTAATTATATTTCAATAAAGCTATTATATTTTTAAAAAGCAAAATACATACATTGTATAAAATATCAAATGATTCCCCATTATTCAACACTTGCCCCCAAGGAAGTAGCCGTTTCCCAGAAGAAACCACCACTATTAACAGTTTGGTATATATCCTTCTAGATATTTCCTATAAACATACAAATAAACATAAAAAAAATACTTTTTTTTAATCATTTCACAAAATGTTGTGGGCATTTTCCATGTTAGTACATAAAAGTCTACTTGTTTTTTAAATGCCTGTGCAATATTCCATTATATGGATATCCCCTAATTTAACCTGTCTCTAATTAGTATTTGGATTATTTCCAGTTCTTTGATATTATAAACAATATTATTATAAACATAGCAGAGCATATGTGTCATATTTCAGACTTCCCAATACCTTCTAACCACCCTTCCTAGACTTGGACTCAGGAAACCCATTCCTCTGTAAATGGCAGAAAATGGCTTTTTCCAGCCTTTCTTGTAGTCAGGTACAGGCCTGTGACCTAAGTTCTACCAACAAGATGTACCATAAAACTCCCAGGGCAAGTGAGCAAGGTGAATGATGGAATGTATGGTAAGCAGACCTTGTTTTTGGTGAAAGAACTCACAGCCCAACAAGGTTTGAGAATTGTTCTGCCTTTGACTAAAATTTTCATTTCCATAGTGATTTTTTTATTATCTTTATTTTCTTTCTAGACCTCTAACAGTTCACTTTCCATCTGCTTTTGTTAGTTGAATTTCTTTTTTCCCTAAATCTTTTCTATTTAACAGTTTTATTGAGGTGTAACTTGTGTATCATAAAATTCACTCATTTAAGCATACAAGTCAATGATTTTTTAAAGCAAATTTTGAGTTGTGCTACCACCAGCACAATTCAATTTTAGAACATTTCCATCATCCCAAGAAGATTCCTCCTGCTACATTTCCCCAGCCTTATAGATTTTTTCCTTGAGCTCTCTCCACACCCTGTTAGCACCTCCTTTTAATTTTTTTCTAGACAGTGCAGAAGAATACTTGTCTGTACTTATTCTTCTAAAGAGTAGCCTCCATCTGCTGTTTGCTTATTACTATCTTTATGTACACATTTCTTTTTTATAGTAATATCTATGGTAGTAACTAGTTCTATGTTAGACCTCCTTTAATTCATCTTTAAATAAAAACTTTGGAAAGAGTCAATATGGCATTCAAAGTACAACGGTGATGCCCTGCATTTACTAACCTAAGACAGGAGGAAAACAGACCACCTTGGCTTTTCGATGGGTAAGCAGAACTTAAGTCAAAGCTAAAGAGAGAATGGTGAAGACATCACTTGAGATCAGTCAAGGTGATGAGGGATGTAATCTCAATGTATTTCTCTGAGAAATATAAAGATGTCAAATTTGGACTCAAATAGGAAGGAAGCTTTTTCAGATGAAGGTCTTAGGATAGATTAACCAGTTATCAGAAGATAACAATAATGTGGACTAGCTGGAAAGATCATATGATTACAGATGTGATGTATTCCACTAGGCTAAAGGGAGAGGAAATTAAATAGCTCTATGAAGGGACACTGTAATGCTTGAAACTCTCCCCACTAAGGAATGATTTTGTGTTGAAATAGGTACTTCCAGACACCACTGGGGCAGTACAGACTATAAAACTCACTCAAAAAGCAATTTGGAAATGTGAATAAAAGGTAATCAAATGGGTCATACACTTAATTAATGACATATCTTGAGGAATTCTAAGAAAATTATCTGAAATTTGAGAAATTTATATGGATAAAGATGTTTCTACAGCATTATAATAGTGAAAAGTTGGAAACATCATATGAGACTAACAGTAGAGAAATGGTTAAGACAGTTATATCCATCCACATACATAATTATATAATTAATCAAAATGTAATTACCACTGTGATCCAGGAACATATGTATGTTAACTTACATAATGTTTATATGATAAACCAAAAATAAGAATATAAAATTATATCTACACCACAAATGTAAAAAAGCATGCACATAAAAAGACCAGAAAGGTAAAAGGTCCCTCCCCTGTAGCAAAAAGGAAAAGAAAAGGCTGTCGTGGGAATTTTTTTTTTCCTTTCTGGAAGAAACTGTTTCAAGTTCCACTGCCCTAGATAAACAACTTTTCAATACACAAAGAAAAATGATGAGAGGCTGCCAGTCTTCTGAGAACCTGGCATTATAAATAACAGAGCATCTATTACATATAAAATAGACCAATGTGCTCCAAAAGACAAACACACATGAAGATATGTCTCCTTCTAGTGGGTAAAAGAAAATCGCTTTCAATGCATTAAGCACACCATATCCTTGGGCTGGAGGTGGTCCTAAGTATGTACCTGTGCTCCATGTAGCAGCTCAGTGGCTCCACGCACACTGTGATGGCACCAATTGTGAAGGAGGACTTGACATTTGAGTCTGGATGGGTCTGTAGGGCTTGGACCACATCAATAACATCTGTGTAGCTGGGGAAGGAAAAAGAATGATTAGTTCACCGTTTGGGGCTGCAGAGCAGGGGTGGAGTGGAAAAAAAGATCAAAAGGAGGAGCCTGTAACTGGGTTCCTTGGGATCACACTATTTCACACTTCAGAGCCACAGTACTCATGTATTCTCAAGTTCCATTAGTCCTATAACTGCAAGAGTGAGTGGAAGAACTCAGTCTGTGGGTAAAGAGGAACCTGCACAGGTGACTCTGGACCTCTGAGGCTGAGACTCAGTGTTTTTAGGCCCATTTTCTAGTCAAGTTTAAGGCTCCTACATTGGTCTACTTTTTAAAAATAGCTTTTTCCTCTCCTTCCACCTCACAGAACATGTGGGCAAGAGAGAAAGGGGAATCATGTGGTATCTTTCCAGGTCAGAAAACACATGTCAAATACCACTAGCATTTGTATCTTCTGCCTGTCCAGAGTCAATTTGATATTTTTACTCAGAATTTAATATGTTCATGATGCAACTCCTCCATGCCTGCTCCTCCCAAGGCCTTGTCCTCAGCAGAGGAAAATTCACTCCTTCAGCAGCTAGGCCAAAATATTTGTTTGGAGTAATCACTGACTCCATTTTTTTCCCTCAATCCTTGAAATATAACTAGAATGAGTTCACTGTTCACACACTCTACTACTGGGAGTCCAAACTGCTACCATCTCTTGCCTAGGTCATCCCCACAGCTTCCTCACTGGCCTCCCTGCTTCTGTCCTTGCCTCTCTCCAACCTATTTTCAATACAGAAGCCAGAGGAATAATGTAAATCCCATTGTGCTAAGCCACTGAGTGACTTCCATTCCACTCAGTGTGAAAGACAAAGCCCTTACAGTGGCCCCACAGCCCTCTATGATCTAATCCCCACACTGCAGAAAAGTTTCATCTAGTATTCCTTTCCTTACCTGACTCCAGCCACTTTGGCCTCCTGGCTCTTCTCTGAACATTCCAGGCACCTTCTGCAATAATACACTGTCTCCTCTTCTGCAATGCTTTTTCCCTCAGATGTCTGCAAGAGTTGCTCCCTGACTCCCTTATAAGGGAGGTGTCCTCGATTCATACAGACTATGTGATACTCCTTCTGGCACAGCCTGCTCCTACCCCAATTTTCTCCAAAGCACTAAACATCAGCTACATACTCTGTATTTTCTCATTTATTTGTTTATAGTCTGTGTCTGTAACTAAAACATAAGGTAGTTGCTGAGAGGTGTAATCTACAGTACCTAAAGCAGGGTAGATGAATAAACTGGGCATTCAACCCCAGGTAGACCCATGGCTACTCCAACAGGGGACCCTCCCCTTTCACTTTGTGGAGAACATTTTCCCAGTTGACCCAGCCTATCACCAAAATATCAGTTTCGATGGAGGGATGGCAAAGCTGATGGGTAGCTTTGTTGATTGTATAGGCCTAAGTCCTAGCCTGGGCCCTTGGGAGGCCAATGGTGGTAGCTAGGAGGATAGGTATAGCTCGCTTGAGCCATTTCCTGAATTGCTATATACAGCTCATCTGTAAAAGGGCATTTGGCTTTATTCTTAATCACAATTTTAGTTCCCCACCACCTACGCGTGCAGCAGTGACAACAAACCAAAAGTGTTTTGGTAAAGAACAGGGTGTGTAAGGTTCTAGAGCTTCCCCACAAGCACCTGGCAGCCAGAGAGCCTTAAGAGCAAGCCCTCTGCTCACTTGCTTTTCTCAAAGGCTTCCCTCCCTATCTGGGTATTTGTGTGTATGACCACATGGGGTTCTTTCCATTGGTTCTCAGTGTCTATGTGGGCCTGGATGCCAGGAGAGCCCCACATATTGCCTGTAGAGTCCATATGCATGCATGGTAAGCAGGGCTGATGCTTGCACCCTGCCCCAAATCTCTGTGGTCATGTTTAACACACTTAACTCACATGATTAAGTACCCCAGCCTTGTTCTTCTGTATCGTATTTCCCTGATCCTAAAAAAAGTAGGGGTTTTTATTGTTTATGTTTGGTATGAGCCTGGAGAGACTCTCATTTCTTAGGGTAGAAAAGAACTGGAAGACTTACAAGCCAATCCTGAAGATTTTAATCATTTTAATATAACAGGTTTATGCTTAGGAATAAATCTATTTATTCCCAGCTGAGGAATTCCCATATTTTTAGAGTATTCCTTTAATCTTCATTTATTTCAATGAAAAAAGTTAAATCTACAACCATGCTACCCTGAACAAGCCTGATCCCTTCTGATCTTGGAAGCTAAGCGGGGTTGGGCCTGGTTAGTATTTGAATGGGAGACCACCTAGGAAGAACGGGTGCTGTAGGTGTAAAAAATAAAAAACAGGGGATTGTAAACTGACAAGATCCTTGCAATCTGTGAGGTCAACCAAGGGTTGCCTCCAGAAAAGAAAAGAGAAGAGAAGAGAAGAGAAGAGAAAAGAAAGGAGGGAGGGGGAGAGGAGAGGAGGAGAGGAGAGGAAAGAAAAGTTCAGAATGAAACAGGCCCCAGAGTCCTTGGTGAGGCCAATGCATCGATATGATGCATCTGGGCACTGCAGCCCGGAGCCACTGTAGCAAGAAAGGAGGCACTTGGTGTTATTCACTCTACTTATTAAGGAGGTTATACGAGATGCCCCTCTTCAGCCCCTGTCCTATAGTTATTATCTGGACGTGGCCTCCAAGCAGGAGGCAGCCCTTACCACAGGAGGAGGCCACACCAGCTGCTAGAGTTCATACCTGGCCACTTCGGCTAAGCTGCACGAATACATGATGAAGGCAAAAAACTGGCTCTTCATGTTTGCCTCTTTCTTATCAGTACTCTCTTTATTAAAACTAAAACAACAACAACAAAAACAAAAACAAGACAAAAGCCCAGCGGGACTTGAACTTTCTTTCCTCTGAAATAACAGATATTCCATTCAAGTGTCCTTTGGACTGTTTTATATTTGCAATTTAAGCCTACAATTTGGGCACATGTTTTATATTAATTCAATTTTTGTTTTGAGAGAGATACTTTGTTTTAAATGCAGATAATGTGAAGAATGATTTTACAACATTCCAAAGTGCAAACAAATACAACCTCTCAAATTCCTTAAAATTAAATTTTTAAAATTCAGACTTTACCAATTTTACTTATTTCTGTGTTTTACGTATTAAGTTATATGATTTTGTCGCCTATGTAGGTTCCTGTATTTATCACCACAGTCAAGAAGTGAATAGTCCACTAGTCAAGAAATGAACAGTCCACCACTGTAAGGACCCCTGTGTTGCCCTTTTACAACCACATGCACCTTTCTCCTGTCCTCCACTCCCATCCCTAACTCCTGGCAACCACTATTCTGTCCTCCATTTAAAAATTTTTATCATTTCAAAATACATTAATTTTTAAAACAACAACTAATAATTCCACTTGCTGTTAAAACTCAGCACCAACTGCCCCTCAATGACCTACCTCACTGCTTCAATAAGTCGAATGGCACCAGGCCATTCTAGGGGTGAAAGAAAACTCTGCCCTAAGCACAGGTGTCCCCCAAAGAATCCTATAAATAAAGATGAAAATATAAATTCTCAACTGAGAAGCCTCTTGGGTCTTCTTTCATCAGCAATCTCAAGCAGACGGACATGCAAAAAGGAGGCCATATGTTCCCTGCTGAGCCTCACAAGAATGGGCCCAGCCTGTAAGAACAGTATCGTAGTGAGAGCCACAACATTTAGGTGATAACATGGCTTGACATCATTCCCTCAGGAAATCTGAGGTCCCTAGCATGCTGGGGCTATGACTGGGCAAAGGCTAGGTCTGAGAGTATGAGAGTGAGTGGCCATACACTGTCACTGAAGTCCAGAGAGGCCAGGACAGCTGACACTTTTGCAGACTTGGACAGTCAGAGACGAGTCGATGATGCTCTCTGAAATGATGGAAGATGAAAATGACCTCAGCTACACAATATTAAGCTGCCAAATTTGACTCCAGGTCCCCCCACCTCCCATGACTCTCAAATCTGATAGAGGCCAATGCATTTGACCAGTAGAAGCAATGGAAAAACAACAACAACAAAAATGAGTGGTTTCATACTCAGACTCTTGTCTGTGGCTTCTACAGCCTCAGCCCACAAGTAGAATGAAGGGGCTGACAGAAGGGAAGCCCAGGGCAGGGGTGAGAACAAGACCTGAAGAAGAGGAATAATGGCCTGGTGGAGAGCACACTCCTGCCTTAGCATCACTGGCCCAGTTCTGCTCCAATTCCCACCATCACACCCAGGAGACCAAACAGGGCTTTGCATCTGGGCCTATTCTTTACTGGAAACAATAGCCAATTGCAAATACGTTTATTACAAGCACAAAAAAACACAAAATAGTACAAAAGCACTTTGTGAGAACTGCCAAAAGAGTCTTTATCACCAACGATAATGACACCAGTGAAGAGTGTAGCCTGTGTTTTCCTGACTCGGCATGTTCTCCTCTGGGCTGGGGGTGATGGTCTTGCATGGGGCTCCTCCCTGGAAGGCCTCAGAACAGGTCAAGGGAAGCTCCTTGCAACTAGCGTCCTCAGAACAGTGGTACACGCTGTCATACTTGTCCTCCCAGGGGTCTCCTTGCTCAACTGGACTATTCAAGCTCCTAAGGGTCCCGGGAAAACCCTCCTGGACCAGCCATCCCAGGGATGGTGGGGCTCGAGATTGGAGAGTGTGGGCACTGTCTCTGCAATTCCACGGGAGGGAGGACTAAAACAGATGATGCTCCCTTGCCTAGATGGTGAAAGAAGCGGCTTGGGGACCACAACTGTAAGAATTATCAGAGAATCCTAGAAAACTTCCTCCCTAACTCCCCACCTTTTGGGGAAATTATGATATTGAAGCCAAACTTAAAACTTGGGTGCAAACTACACTAGCCACTCTAGGCCACAGGATGGCTATAGGAATCCTTGCTCTTTTAAGGCTTTTCTGCTTAGTGCACACTGCTCAGGTGTGTGTAGTTTGTTTTGTGCCTCAGGCTGGCCACATCTGAATTAACAGTATGGCAAGGTCACCACCCTACCCCTCTGTTCTCCCGAAGACTTCTAGCGCTCACCCTTGTAATACCACCAGCAGTCTGGCCTTCTTGCGGATGTATGCGGACTGGCGAGCAGAGCGGTTCCGCTGGGCCTCCATGGCACTGGAAAGGTACCTCTGGAAATGGGCAGCATGAAAACATTCGGAGCTGTCCATGATTTGGCGGTATACCATCCACCTGGAAACGGCAAGTGTAATCTCAGCACGAGGCTCACCTGATGGCCTGTCCCCACAGGCTCAGACAGTGGATTCAAATGTGACCAGTACTCCCACATTCTGCCCAGTGAATCTACACAGGAGAAAACAATCTTGGCACCATCAGAGCAGTCAGAGGGCGATGGGTGAGAAACCCCATATCTTGAAACCATAATCCTTGGAGTTCTTGACAGGAAATGCCTTGCCACAGGGAAAAAGGTCAATAGACGTGACCAACAGACTTCAGAGTTGAGAAAGACTCCCGACCAGGCAGTTAGGTCCTGAAAGACCATTTGATACAATGGCTTCAGTCTGGTGCTCAGTAAAATTCTTGCTGAGAATAAGAAATGGACAGGGTAAAAAATTCGACTGTTTATAGAAATGCAATGGAAACAAGGTAGAAGCCATGTAACTTTGTAGTGCTTTAAAAGAAGGTCCAGTATACCCCTAGCATCTCTCCAAAATTCACCTCTCCATCCCCCATAACATCCCACCTGAAACTCCTAACCCTCTAGGCAACTGCAATCTTCTTAATTCTTCTACGGCCTCCTGAAGGATGCCTTACTTTGAGGTAAACTGACTAGATATTAAAATCCCAGCTCAATCACCAAGGGTTGTTTAGTAACCTGCCAGCCAGGTGGAAGTGATGGAAGAATTATTTCCTTAACTTTATCTGAGCCAGTTCGTCCTAGCTGCACCTGGACTCAAACAGTCCACTTGTGGTCAGGGAAGGATCATATCTACCAGCTCCCAAGTGCTAACCACCTTGGTCCTGAATCGCCCTGCTGACCAGGCACATCTCTAGGCCTTTGCCTGTGTTGCTCCTGCTGCTACCGTGCTCTTCCCAGATACCCAAGGGTTCACTCCCTCATTTCCTTAGGTCTCTGTTCAAATGTCACCTTCTCAGTGAGGTCTTGTCTTCCCTGAGCACCCAATTTATAGCTGGAATTCCGTGCCGCCCCACCAGCCCTGCACTCCCCATAAGCCATTTCTGCGTTATTTTCTCTACAGCACTTTTCATTAGTTAATATACTATTTTCCTTATCTGGTTAATTGTCTGTCTTCCCACACTAGAATGTTAGCTCCACAAGGGCAGAGATTTTCTAGTCTGTTTTGTTCATTTGTTCTCCACACTTAGAATAGTGTCTGGCATACACGAAGCATTCAGTACAAATGCGTCAAATGAATGGATAGATGATGACCACTGAGCTGATACCAATTATACCAAAGGTCAGTTAGTACATGTCAAAGTTTTCCCAGGGCCTCAGCAGGCCCAGGCACAGATTCCCTTTCCCCAAAGCAAAGGCGGCGGCAGCCATACTAACCTGCCATATTCTTTATGCAGAGTGACCAGAAAAGCACAGAGCTCGCTAGCATGACAGCCCGGGAGGCCCGTTACAATGCTGATAATGACCTACATGAAAGAAAAGCCATGTGGGTTTGTAATTCAACTGGGAGGCAGAGCTGTATGTGAGGTTAAGAGATCAGACTTCTAGAGCCAGTTCTGTAGGAATGAACCTCAGTACCAGCATTCACTAGCTATGTGACCTTGGGCTAACAACAGAACCTACCTTGTGAGGTAGGTGTGATGATTAACTGAGTTAATATATGTTGAGTACTTAGAACATTGTCTGGTATAGAGCAAACACATTTTAAATTTTGTATTACTGTTATAATTTCCATGGACTGTGTTGTGACTAAATCAATTAAAATATGATGGAAAATACTGGGCAGAAAGGAGGTCTGGGACAAAAATGCCACGGGTTCAACTGGTGTGGTAATTAATCTCAGCGAAGGAGACGTGTAGCATTGGGGATGTTTCTGTCTGGCTGCTGTGCCCTTCAAGTTGCATAGCCTGAGCTAAGGAAATAAACTGGTGTAGGAAGTACTTCTGCGTCCTGATGGGGAGAAAAGGAGCCAGGCTAGACTATCTTAACCTTAGTACCAAAACCATATGAAAACAGGGCCCCCTGCAGGCAGATATTGCAAAACAACTTGAAAAATTCACTGACAAAGGGGCCAGGCAGGGGAGGAAAGAACTTTGCAACTGCTGAAAGATACAGATATAAATAACAAGGCACAGCAAGAGCCTCTTTAAGTATGTGTTTTATCACAATACCAAGATTCACTGGACAGGCTTGGTCACAGATAACTTAAAGCTCAGCTTGGAGGTACTTATCACCTGAGCTGGTCATATCAGCAGAGAGGTGACTGTGGATCCCTCTCTTTAATAGGAATCAGAAACTCTCCCTCCTCCCCTTTGCCTAGGCCCCTACTCTGTACCCTTTCTGCCCCTGTGGACAGCACTCCATGTAAATGACATTTTATTTGTCCTTCTCCCATCTGTATTTCCCCATCTTGGTGCCCATTCCTCAGCCTCTCAAATCAGAGCACACATGCTTACAGCCAGATAACTTCCTACTTTCAGGCCAGTCTTACAGTACTATTAAACAAAACATAAGAAGAAGACATTTTCATTTTTAAACTCGTCTAAGGGAAAAATTGAGGCTTCTGATTCCTCAATGCTTCTATTTTCTTTTGCAGCTGAGTGTCTTCTTTGTTTGCACAAAAATAAATGCCCTCTTTGAGTATATAAAGACATATGGTTCCAAAGAAATGGTATGAAAGGTTCAGGGGAGGGGAGTGTGTGAGGCAGGAGCAGATTAAAATACATCTTGGGAAGATGATGTTTATAAAGTATCACCTTACCCTGGTGATGCCAGCCAGACCCAACTAACAAGGCCCATCCCCTTATTAAGCTCAGTGTGTCACCCACTGCCAGGTAAGTCCTTGTCACGATCAGAAAGAGCTGATGGCATGAAAGCACCGAACAAGAGTTTGAAAGGCCTAGAGAAGCAAGGGGGGGCACAGCAAGGTGTCAGAGTTTTTTCATCACTGCCATGGGGCTTGGCTGGGGTTAATTTAGAGGCCTGTCCACAGTCACTATGTAGAGCAGGTTTCATTGGTATCATTATATCAGTATCCAAGGAGGTGGAGAGTCTTATAAAAGGGACTACACCAAAGCTTTCTGTTAACTGACACAGAAGACCCACAGGCAGGCTAGCAAGATTAGCTTCCTGTGAATTCCCAGCAGATTTGTTGAGCTGCTGCTGTACCTTGTCATTTTCCACTTGGTGAGTGGGGCTGACTTCAGCCTGCTGCAGCAGGACAGGGAGATGAGTCCTCATAACAGGCTCCCGACTAATGCTGCTGATGGTAAAATGCTGGATGAACCTAGACAAAGACAACGCTATTATGTTACCATCACCAGCCTTGTCTGAATGTGCCCTTTAACATGAGAAACTCCTTATTTAATTGCTGAAAAAGAAACCTTAGAGAGATTCTCCCTAGAGAATAAAATTGTATATGGCATGTCACTGCTACCTTTTACAATGATCCCTAAGAAGCTATAAAGAAAAAGGAGCTTAGAAAGGACTAACACTGAGGTTTCTCACATTTCATAAGCCAGAACATTAAACATCTATAAACAGAAAACCAGAGCTCACCAGTCTAGCTCTGGGAGTCTGGCTGAGAGGAGCTTTAGAGAATTCCGTTTCTCCCCAGCAGAATGGCTCAGGATGTTGAAGAGCTTCTGTGCACTGGAGTGTCTGGAATATCAAAAACTCACAGATTAGAACAATGTCTCCCTATAGTGCATGTACTTTACATAACTTGTTCTAATGCTTTCAAGCTAGAGTCCCATGACAGAGTCAACACTTCCAAAAATAAGCATCTCACTAACTTAAACAAAATGCTGCATTTGTGCATGATGACTGCTGTGCCCACATATGAAAGCTGGCTCAAAACCATTGGTAATACTATGGGTTTCTGATTCTTGGTGGATTTTATCTTTCTTGATTTCTATTTCCCTATAGGCACTTGCTACCTTCAAGTTGGCAGCACTGAAATGACTGTGTTGGTCCTTTTAGATACCAAGACCCCTGTATTACATAACAAGTCATCCTGCAGAGAGGGCAGACATGCATAGCTTAGGGAAGCAGGCATAAACAGTGAAGGCAGCTACTTACAATCTCTTTTGTTCCACAGATAATCCACCTTCCTGGATCACTTTAAAAGACAGCCCTGAGTTAGCCTGCTGTTGCCAGAGGGAGAAGACCTAAACAAAACAGAATTTGAGCAAAGAACACTTTAAACTCAACAACAGGATATGGAACCCACATGGGGATTTGATGCTTGTTGAAAATCTGAACTGTCAGTACAGAGACAAACCATCATAACAAACAAGTTTGTTTCAAAAATAGTGGCCTAAAGCAATTTTGTTCTGTATTTTTCAAAACTAGAATTTCTTTCTGGGTTCCTCTCCCAGGGATTCTGCCCCTTCAGAAGCCAGGAAGCACGGAAGAAGGTGTTAGGTAACAATGTTCGGGCAGAAGGGGAATGTTCTTCCCTGATTATGGGGCCAGACAGAGGGAGTGGTTTAAGCAACTCCTGTCTGGAAGAAGAGAGATGGCTGAAGAGAAACTAAAAAGCTGCCTCCATGTTCTTGGATTGAAAGGACAAACACAAAGAGGTATGAAGGACCAGAAGGCAGTAAGAGACAGACTGGCTTGAGACGTCATTTGCAGCCAAGGCCAGCTCTTGTCTCCTCCATGTTCTGAGAATCTGTCCTGAGGGAGGGACACTGTCTCCTCACAAGCTGCTGCAATCACACCTTTCCAAGCACTTCCACCCATCATGAGTCTAGCCATCTGTTTGACTTTGGCTATTGCGTGGTCTCTGAGTTGTGCTAATTCTCAGTAAGCTCCTTCACTCATGCAGTCTGTGCCTATAATATGCAGCCTGCCAGGTGGGACCATTCACAAGAGTAGGGCCTGTGAAACACAGGGAGATTGTGGGGTGAGGTAGAGAGCTCTGACCCAGTAGGGAGGGCCCAACAATTCAACAAAGTAGCTAAAAGGAAGATGAATTTAATTAGGATTCAAAGGGACAAAGGACATTTTTCTTAGAAGATGAAAAGGCTTCTGTTTAGTGCCTTTAGGTTTTCAGCTCTCAATGACAACCATTGCAGGACCTAAAGGGATTACAAGTAGCCACTCTCCTCTCCACCAGCTCTCCCAACTCTCCCTCAAATCACCTCACTGTTAATGCTGAGACACTGCTTTACCATCTAAAACGCTTTTAAAAAACTAGTAATTTTGCTGACTAATGACTGATGTTACCTCTGAGTAAAATGCTTGGTATATCTTTGATTTGGGGAAAAGGGCAATCATCAGAAAATTGCTTGCTCCATGGAAATGGACTGGGAGATGAGGAAGTAATGAGCTTTTGAAGTCTATCAGAAGGGCAGCAACAATACCGATGGAATCCTAGAGAGAGAAAAGAGGGAGCATTGGTGAGAAGCGCCATTTGCATGACACCAGCCCTCATAACTACTGTCAGACACATGATGAATTTCAGTGCAATTATTTTCACATAATGTCGTTTACTGGGGTCCAATTATATATGTGCTTGCTAATACCCTGTTATGCAAGATACAGGAAGTACAAGGGTCTTTTTTTCTAAACTAAAAATACCATCTCAGAATTTTCTAGGGTATTATCAGATATATGACTTATATTTTCTTCTATTCTGTGGGCTGTTTTCACTTTCTTGATAGTGTCCCTTGAATACAGTTTTTAATTTTGATAAAGTCCAATTTATATTTTTTTCACATATATTTTTTCTTTTGTTCTTATATCCAAGAAATCAGTGCCTAATCCAAGGTTATAAAGATTTATTCCTATATTTTCTTCTAAGTGTTTGTTTTGGCTCTTATATTTAGGCCTAAAGTCTATTTTTGAGTTAATTTTTAGTATATGGCATATGGGTCTAACTTCCTTCTTTTGCATGTAGATATCCAGTTGTTCCAGCACCACCTGTTGAAAAGACTGTCCTTTCCTCGCTGAATGGTCTTGCTGCCCTTAACAAAATCATTTTTTAACCATACATTTTTTTTTCTATTTCTGTGCTCTCTATTATGCTACACTGGTCAATATGTCAGACCATATGCCAGTACCACACTGCTGTTTGATTACTATAGATTTGTAGTAAATTTTGAAATCTGGAAGTGTGAGTCCTGAAATTTTGTTCTTTTCAAGATTATTTTGGTTAGTCAGGGGACCCCTGAGATTCCATATGAATATGAGAATGGCTGTTTCTATTTCTGCAAAAAATGCTATTGGGACTATCATAGGAATTGCATTGAATCTGTAGATCGCTCTGCGTGGTATTGTCATCTTAACAATAGGAAGTCTTCTAATCTATGAACATGGGATGTCACCATTTATTTAGGTCTTCAATTTCTTTCAGCAATGTTTTGTAGTGTTCGGTGTATAAGTCTTTCACCTCTTTGGTTAAATTTATTCCTAAGTATTTTATTTTTGAAGTTAATGTAAATGAAATTATTTTCTTAATATCTTTTTTGAATTGTTCATTGCTAGGGTATTGAAATGCAACTGATTTTTTTTTGTTTTGTTTTGTATCCTGCAATTTTTGTGAATTCACTTATTAATTCTAATAGTTATTTTTTGTGAAATCTTTAGGGTTTTATACATATAAGATCATATAATCTGTGGACAGAGATAATTTTATTTCCTTCTTTTCAATTCAGATGCCTTTTATTTCTTTTTCTCAACTAATTGCTCCGGCCAGAACTTCCAATGCTATGTTGAATAGAAGTGGCAAAAGCAAGAGTCCTTGTCTTGTTCCTGATCTTAGAAAATTTTTTAAAACAATTTTTCATTATAAAGGTAATATGCGCATTATTGAAAAGAAATAAAAATAGAATAGAGAAGGTTTAAAAAAATTATCCAAAGTCCCACCATCTAAACCTAACTACAGCAAACATTTTAGTACTTTTTCTTCCAGTCTTTTTTGCCTATTCATTCATTGACTTGTCTTTTTTAGGCACTGGAAAATCACATTTATTTTTACAGTTCCATATCTTGCTTCTAAAATTTCCTGCTAGCATCTGCCATGTTGTTGCACACTATCTGTAAACAAATGTCAGACTCAAAAGAGTACAGAATGTATAATGTCCACTTATGTAACATTTTAGAAAATGTAAACTATCTACAGTGGTTGCCTGAAGCCAGAAGAGGAGGAAAAGATGAGCAGCAAAAGGGCATTAGAAAACTTTTTTGGGGTGATATAAGTATTTTGATTGTGATAGTTGTTTCGTGAGTGTATACATGTCAAAACTTTAAATGAATAGACTTAATTACATTTAAAGTATATTTCAATAAATTATCAGCAAAAATATTTCAATAAATTATCAGCAAAAAATTTTTAAATCCTTTAAGTGGTCAAATTTGACAGACTTTTCCTTTAGGCTACGCTAGAAAGTCTTCCTGACTCTGGAGGTTTAATAAAGATTCATCTTTATATTCTTTATTCTGTATGTGAAATTTAAAAATATTTAATTTTAATCTATCAGAAGTTTGTTGTGATTTTTGATATGACTACTCCATTTCTCCCCCAAACTGGCTAACTTATAGTCCCAGCACTTAAAAGATTCATCCTTTCTCCCCTGATGCCAGAAGACTCTAATCTAATATTAAAACTTTCATATACAGGGACATCTATTTTGTCTTACTCATCTGCCTGCATTTCTGAACAACCTTTAAGGTAGTAAGTTCTATGTGAGAGAAAGAATTCTTTCAATAATTATTCACAGAATTCATTTTCTGACCATCTAACGAAACCACCTTACTGAGTCTGTGTCCTAGCTCCCAAACAAGCTGGTTTTGAGGCTGTGACTGAACAACATATTGAGAGATGAGCTGTGCTCTGGCCAGAGGGTATAAGCTAGAGGAAACTCATAACTATCCTCTTACCCGAAAAAGAAAAGGGAAGTGTTGATGCAGACTGGTGAAGTTAAAGGATGGTTCTGGGGATAGAACGTTCATACAGCTGGAGGTTAAGTCTGCATGACAGGGAAGGGTGGAGCCCTCAAAGGGAAGAGTTAAGCCCTCATGGGGAAAGTTAGCCATTTCTCTCCCTCTCTGGCTCACTTATAATTCTTTCCCATGCTAATGGATGGAGCCCAACCAATATTATAGGAAGCAGCTTCTTTCCAGATCTTAAGTGGATGAGTTTTGCATCCCTGGGCAGGAGACTAACTGTCAGGGGCCATTGTAGGCCTTCTTTAGCCCACTTTTTGATCCTCGTCAGGATAAGTTAATTCCCCAAGGGTAATTCTCCCAACCCTGAAGCCCTTTCTAGCTAAGCCCTTTACAGAGCAGTGAGGTTGACAAGGCTCAGAGCCCTGAGAGTGCACAGTTCTCTCCATGACCTCTCTGCTTACCTGCCCGAAGGGCAGTGCTGAATCTTGACCTCCTGCCCCATGGTGGTGAAGTGGGGACAGGGAGTTATTTGGTTTCCCAGAGGTATGAGTATCTTTCTGAATACTAAAGCCATGGACTGGTAAAATACCTACCCCATCATAGAATGAAATGGAATTCACATGATCCTTGGAAATGATGATACTTCCGAGATGATGATGAGAAAACAGAAGGCCTCTACAGAAGAAGTATACTTTCCCTGGAAGGGAAAGAGAGTTGGTCAGAGATAGAGGGCTAGATCCTGGGGGCCAGATTCCAATGTCCTTCTTGTAGATACCAGGGCAGGCCAGTGTGGTAACGAGAGACCAGTAGCTGTTAAGTTACATGATGTTTATGCTGAGCCCTGTGCTCTGGGGAAACCAACGTATACTCCTGGAGCCTCAGAGAGAACGAGCATCAAATACAGTCTTCGCATAAGAATTAGAAAAAACAAGTGAGTAAGTTATCAGCTGATGGGGAGAGGCAAAATTCACATTTACATATGGGTGTCTTCCAGGAAAACACACTAAAAAAGACTGGGTATGTCTGCTCCATTACTGAGTTTATAGGTACTCCTTTCTCCTATTTTGACAGAAGCTGGTTCAGTTCTAAAAAGATCACATCCCTCACTTAAAAGTCCAAGAAGGAGCATTAGGATCTCAGCTGAAGGGCTACTGAAGAAAGCCTAGGAACATTTGAGTTAGGCAATAACTGGGTTCTAAAAGCAAGATAGGTGGATATGGACATTGGATATGGGTTCCTCAGGACAAGGATTCAGGTCTAAGTAGAGTTGCTACATAAATTAGCTCAGTATGGGCCTTGGGGGCAGACCACAGAAAGATGGACAACTAAAATGACAAGGGTTAAAGTTGGACCTGGGCTTGCTTTTTAGACCCAGATGAAGCACCCAGAACACCCATAAGACCCCTGGGTGAAGCTTCTTTCTGGCGTTGGTCCAAGGTGGATAATTTCTGCTCCTGTAACAGCCTTTCCCTGTTTTTCTATAGAGAGAAGACCAAATTACTTCTTAGACTCAAGGCTCAGACTTGGGAACACTGTCATTTTTATCTTATTTCTGACAAGAGAGACTGACTGATTCCTTGAGTTGTAGCTTTAGGAAGGTAGCCTCAAAGCTCTGGAGGTTATAATGACAAGAAGAGCAAGTTTTGAAGGCATCCTGAGGAGGTGAAGTTTCAGGGGGCAGAGAGAGGACTGGTATGTATGCTTGTATATGTGTGTTAATGGGGGTGAGGAGAAGTGGAGGAGATAGAAACAGCTTTTAGGTAAAAGAGGAAGGTTTGGAGCTTATAAATGAAGATACAGATGATCAGCCAGAAGGAAATAATGCCAGCTTTACCATCTGGGGCAGCAGCAGGCAGAGACCAGTCAGCCCAGTTCAAAGCATCCAGGTTCAAGCCCTGTGAGCCTATCCTCTCTAACAAGTAAAACTTGGCCTTGAGTAGTGGCTTCTTACGCCCCAGCCTCCTCCTGTACCAATGCCAAGGTTCCTCCCTGCTGTTCCATTGCTGGCACAATACTTTAATTCCCTTAAGAGACACAGTACCCCACTTCCTTCACTGCTCATGTCTACTGCCCTCCTAATCATGTCCCAACATTCCAAACAGCTTCTGAACGTCCCCGTGGTCTTCTCTTCCAAAGTCAACACTCCTTCTAAGGGGTCAGGGAATGGTCCATGCCACATTATGGCCATGCTGCTCCTCAATCCCAAATGCACAGGAGTAAAGCAGCACCCAGAACATCTTAACTTCTGGAATCTTTAGTTTCAGAATCTTCTCTCTGACTACAGCACCTCATCATCCTTTTAGCTACCTCATTCCCAAAACCTCATCCTCTAATGTCACTGAGCCTGTAAAGCCTCATTTCTCACTACTGCTCAGAAATTTCTGACTTTCCTCTTAACCACATCCAGGGCAGAACCCCGGGATAGGATCTATTTTTAATCTGTTTTGTCAGGAAAAGAAATGGAAGCAGATTTTACTCAGTATTTACTAAGCATCAAGCATGTCATGTACATTATAATTTTCCATCTTCACAACAATTATAAGAGAAAATATTCTTCTTCTTATAGAGCTGATGGGAAAACTCAATTAAAGAGACTTCTCCAAAAGGCACAGACAGAACTACTTGATGGTGGAGCCAGCTAAAGAACACAAGTTTGCCAAGGCACTGTACCATGCTGGTACCCTCTTCCCTTCACTTTTGCTTACCCCAAAACCCATCTCTGCTTTCTCAGCCTTAACAAGCCCACGGTGCTGCCCAGCAGTCCTCCCACTGCTATCTCTCAACTCTTTCCACTTACTCCCCCAGTGCCCAGCCAAGATCTTCAACATTCTCCCAACACCACAAACATCGATTCTGGCCACAAGATGACTCTTATCTACTGTTTACAGAGAAAAGAGAGTCAACAGGTGTCAGGAGGCAGAAACTGTTTCCCTACCTACTGCTACATACTTGCACCCTTCCAGGTCCTGCGGTCACTTTCCACCTGTGTACCTCTAAATAAGAAGTTTCTCAGAAACAAGTCCAGTAGCATTCAAAGGCCTCCTGGACAAACCTCAAATCCTCCCAAAGCTTCCAGGGAAGAGCACTGATCTGACAGTTGGCACATTCCAAGTACTCACTGGGAAGATAGGAAAAGAAGTAGATCAGGAAGGTCATCTCCAGTATTTTCTTTCCCTCTAGACTCTGAAGCCTCAAAACAAAATGGAAAAGAGGAAGACAGAAATTCACTAGGCAGTGCTAGAAAAACACTCACTGTGGGGCCTGGCCCAGCGCAGGGACTCAGTAAACAAGAACTGGTTTAGGACTGGTGCAGCTACTCTTTAGTCTGGCTCTGGAAGCAATAACTCTGTCATTATTCTCAGAGCACACATGAGATAAGTGAAGTGTCTCACTGGGTGGTGCGGTGCCAGTGCCTTGGTCGGTCACTTAGATCCTGTTCCACTTTTAGTAATCTTCTGGTATCTGCTCTGGATTCATGACTGTTCGAGTATGGTCTGAAGGAATGTATCTTTGCAGGGGTTTCTTAGTGACTTGGATAGCCAACTTCTGATGAGATCTGTCTTGCTCCTTGTCTCATCCTTGGTGCCCTTAGTGGACGAGCTGTTATTCCCTCTCCAATCTGTGAGTCTAAAAACCCAAGGTGAGAAGATGTTCCCCTTTACTACCCAAGAAGCAGCAGGAAACTGCAACATAGGTCTGTCTTTGAATGACCTCTACATCCCCAGGAGTCCAACAGGAGGAGGACAAGCCTTCAGGGCAAAAAAGACACCAAGTATCAATGAAGAATTTGGCTTTTCCTTCTTCAGACGACAGGCTGTACAAATAGAAATCCTCTAATGGTTCAATCTGTTTGAAGAGGGAACATTTAACACTGCTCGGGAAATATTATGATGTAATGGCTGGATAATTTTCATTCTGTGTGTGAGAGAGCATGTGAAATGTATACAGTGGTTTAAAGAAGAAAAAAAAAACAGCGAAACCCTGATACCTGTCCTTCTGTGACTTGTTTACTTCTCTCAACATTCTGTTCCTGTCATCCAGCCTATAGGTATAGTAATATGCAGCTCTATAATCCATTCTTGTTCGATGCTGCAAAGAACTTTCCTTTTACAGTGTCCCTCAACAGCTTCATGTGGGCACAAGGGAACACATGACAGGGTGCAGAAGGAAGGCAGCAGATAGCAGGTGACCACTGCCTGGGCTTTCTTATCACAGGAAACTGAAACTCAGCATGGCCACCGGAGTCCTCAGGATGTATCAACTGCCCTGTGTTGTCAATGAGACCAGCACCCCTGTTGCTCACTGCTAAATAATCCCTGCCCAGTGAGAAAACACTCTGGAATCTATAAAGCACTACGTGAAGAACGAAGGAGCTGCCTGAGTGCAAACTATCCGCTGGGGCCTGTAGGAAATAGTAAATATATAGTCAATTTATAGTCAGCAAAAGTGCAAAGTCAATTCAAAGAAAAAAGGAGTCTTTTCAACAAATGGTTCTATGTAAAACAAAGAACATCATCAACCCATATCTTGCACTGGACTTTCTACCCATTCCCACCAGGCACAGTGGAAAGCCCCCTACTTCATAGGGATGTCAGGTAGAGTATTCAGAAGGATTTGCTTCAGCAGTCAGGTAAAATTATCCCTAAATTAAATGCTGCTCTGCTTTCTACCTAACAAAACTTAAAAGGAAGGCCCAGATGACAGGACTAGGAGAAAAACACATTAAAACAATTATTATAAATGTATTCGTATCTTTAAGAAGCTAGAAGAACCATATGAACTTGGGACATGAAAGATGTAAAAAAGATTTACATCAAACTTCTAGAGATAAAAAATGTAATGTCTAAAAATAAAAATACACTGGATGAGGTAAATGACACTAGATAACTGTTGAGAGCTTAGCTAAGCTACTCTATAGTGCTGCTGCCTCGGCATCCATTCTGTTTGGCCAAGGGCCTGCAGGGGCCTAAACTGACAGTAGCCTCCGTTATGCAAGCACATGTCCTAGATAATACCCCACAGAGCCATATGACTTCCCAAATAGCCTTGTGATCAAAAGTCTCCACAGACCCCTAGTTCCTTCCCCTGTAAATCCCTTAGAGAAGACCCCTGTGGAACTCATCTAAACTCCACTCCTTTTGTTTTGAATTGACCATTCTGACCCTAGCCTAAGAATCCCACAGCACTCCACTCACAGACCCTAATTTAGGCATGTGTCCCAGGTCCCGTCACTCTCTCTGCCTGCACCCTACCTTGCCTTCCCTGTGTGGCCCCTCAAAGCATGCTGTGTACTTCCTCCAGGATCTGAGTATTAAATTTCTCTATTTTAATTTCTTTCTGTGGTCTTCTGTTGAACTTGGCACCCTGTGTTCCACTTAACCAATGTCAACTTAACAAACATAACAACAATGGTAGTTAGCAAATTAGAATACACAGAAAATAAAAACTATGCAAAATAAAACACAAAGAGAAAAATGACTGAAAATAATTATACAGAGGATCAGGAAGCTGTGGAACAACTTTAGGCAGTCAAATAGAAGGACCTGGAGTCCAGACTAAGGAAATAATGGCCAAAAGTTTTCCAAATTTGAGAAAACTATAAATCCATTATTGAAAAGCTAAATGAATCCCAAGCACAAGCAACATGAAGAAAACCACAGCATTTAAACTGCTTCACATAAAAATCAAATTGCTTAAAATCTGTGCTAGAAAGAAAGAAAATCTGGAGTGAAAAAAAATCTTTGTGCAGAAAGGAACAAAGATAAAGATGGCAGTAGATTTCTGCTTAGAAACAATGTAAGCTAGAATACAGCAGAGTGGAGCAACATCTTAGAAGCACCAAAAGAAAGAAGCTGTCAACCTAAAATTCCTTACCAAGTGAAAATATCTTTCAAAGTCCTGAGGGGTGGAACTTCTGAAATGTCTGTGAGGACTTTGGCAAATCATCTCCCAGGGAAACAGCAATAAAACTTGACTAATTGTTAAAGATAACTATTCAAAAGCCAGTAAATAGACAAAGGTTATACAACAAAACTGAGAAGCAATGTGAGAAATTCTAATGTTTGATAAGAATAGTGGACATCTGTGGTGTTTTAGTATGGGGCTATTCCCATAAACTATAACCTCCCCAGAGCTCTGTGGTCTTATGAGGGAGAAGGGCAGGCCTGCTGGAGGGGCTGACTTTATTTGGGCAAAGCACAGACAATCCTATACCTAGGGATATCAAAAACAATAGCAATCAAAGTGGCAAACATTCAGGGAAGACCAACATATCAACTAGCCAAAGATTTCAATGCTGACTGGTGCAACTAGCCAGAAATGTAACAGGAAAATCATCTGACCGAGCGAGACAAAAGATGGTAATTGTGTTTTTACATGCTGTTAAAAAGAAACAACAAACCCCAAATGGAGTCACTTTTGCTAAATCATATCACCATACCAAAACTTACTAGTGAGGTAATCTGCCTTTTACTAAGAGAAAGTGTCTTTGCCTGAAATAATCCACTCTTTTCACTTTAAATTTAGTCTCACCTTCTTTCTGCCTATAACAACCTTCCATTTTGTACAACTGCTCATAGCTGCTGGATGGGATGCTGCCTAATTCATGAATCACTTAATAAAGCCAATTAACTCAGTTGAATTTTGTTCCTTAATATAGAGCAAGAAAGATACATTGTAAGGCATCTTCCTGGTGCCATGTACACCAGGAGACATGTACAAGAATGTTCATGACAGTGCTGTCTCTGAGAGCAAAAAACTGTAAACAACCCAAATGTCTATTCAGAGTCAAAAGGATAAATAGCACGTTTTCATACAAAGGAATCCTATGGAGCCATGAAAGTGAATGAACTATAGGGCTATATACAGCAATCTGGATCAATCTTAGGAAGGAAAAAAGCAAGTCCCAGAAAAACACAGAGTATGACTCTATTTGTATTCCACTAAAAAACAAGACACTGTTTAAAGAGGCAGGTATATATGGTAAAACTCTAAAGTGGGCTCCTGAGGATTAGGTTCTGGGCAGCCTTCCTGACCAAGGTCAGCAGGGTAGAGATGAGAAGGGCACATGAAGGATATGAAGGAATAGGAACTATACAACAAGTCTCATTGATAGAAGTTACTAACTGAGAAGGAAATAGGTTCCAGAGCTGGAAGCATTTCAAGAGAAGGGAATTATTAGTCTTCTTACCTACATATAGTTTGTCGGGCCATCCTGGAACTGAAAATCAGAAGACCTGGACTACCCTCCAGATGCTACCATTAATTTGCACAATAGACCTCAGGGAAGTTTTTACCTTCTATGGGGTTAGGATATAAAGACTGATCAAAATAATACATGTCAAAGAGCTCATTTTTAAATGCCTTCAGAGGATGGGAACAGATAAATTTCAAACTCATCAGTCTCAGGTAGAGGCAGATTCACCAAGACACTAATGACACTTAAGCTTCAGGACCTCCACCTGCCTAAGCCCTCTTTGAAGGCCGTGAAAAGAGCCTTAATCATTTTGTGTTATTTTTCCTTAAGAGAGCCCCAAGTGGCATAAATTTCAAGTCCCACAAAATTTATCTGAGTTTCAAAGTGGTAAACTGTTTAATACACAGCCAAAGGAGATTCCTGTTTAAATTCTCTGCTCCTACTGAATTTTCCTGCTTCATAAAATCATCTCTTAATTCAAACTACATTTCTCTCAGGAACTAAGGAAGTCTGAAAAATCAAAGCTCTCAAGAGTGTGACTAACAAGGCTTCAGAAATGCCTGGCTGTGCACTTCGCTTAGTAGAGGTTGAGGAACCTGTGCTTTAAGTCACAATTCTTCCTCCACAAAATGACTACATTTAACAGGGAAATAAAGTTCTATATTTAACAGGACTCATAAGAAAATATTATTTTGAGGAAACCAAAAAGGAGCACAAATCTCCATGGAATCCATGCAAGACCTTGGAATGATGACTCCTTTTAATCTTCTATGACCCCTCTTTTTGAACCTGCATGTCTGTCACTGTTATCCTATGCTAGTCCCATCTTGTGTGTTGAGAGGGCTGGGGCAGGTAACTTGTCTTTTCAGTTTCATAAGTCCATACATGGAGAGGAATTTTGTTAAGGAGCAGTACAGCAGATTATAGTCCAGAGCTTCATCAACACCTGATTGAGATGATCTTGATGATGAGATTTTTGATTTTTGATCTGATGAGATTCAGGACGTTGAACCATTACCATATGGGATGAGGCCCTTGAGAAGTGGTGACTAGTATTTTGCACATGGGAGAGCCATGAATTGTGGGGGCCAGTGGGTAGACTGTGGTTGGCAGAAATTTAAGATAGCCCTAATAATCTTCATCCCTGATGTTACTCCTGTTTCGTGTAACCTTATAGGGCAAGAGAAAAATTACCTGAGTGGGCCTTCTCTAATCACAGAAGCCTTTTGTAAGCAGGGTTTTCTCTGGATGGTAGCAGAAGAAGAATTTGGAGAAAGTAGAAGTATGAAAGAGATTCAACAACACAAGGAAGGTTGCTGAGATGGAAGGGGTCAAAGGGCACAGATCACTGGGAGGCAGCACTAAGAGTGCTCCTGGATCACAGCCAGTAACAAAGCAGGAGCCTCGCTCCCATAACCTGAAAAAACTGGAGTCTGCCAATAATTTGGATGAGCCTGGTCTGGCTGACGCCTTGACTTTGGCCTTATGAAATCCTAAAGATGAATCCAACCAAGTCCTGCCTGGACTTCTGACCGTTAGAACTGTAAGATAATAAATGTGTGTTGTTTTAAGCTACCAAAGTTGTGGTAATTTATTATACAACAATAGAAAACTCATCCAGATTTTGTTCACAGATTCTATTTCTGGACATATTACTGCTCTAGCCCATTCTGAGAGCAATTCTCAGGCAGCAATAAGATGACCAGGTGCAGTTCTGGGACTAGCCCTTCCTTGCACGGGTTTCCTTACCTGAAAAATGAGTGGATCGAAGGAGAAAAATTATAAGAAAACAATTCTACACCAAGTCTTTTCAAATATCAAATGTATTATTTTAATCACAACACTCAAGCAAAAGAGGGACCCAGACACAGCTTACCTTCCTCAGGCCAGGACTGTAGATTGCTGGAATAAAGATATGCACCTTCTCCTCCGGTTAGAAAAGTGCCCAGGAAACATTCATCCTCCTGGGGAAAAAAAAAACCAAACAAACAGAGCAGATGATTTATAGCATAAATATTCACAGAATCAAAAATCCTGCCCCTGTTTGTGTATCTACAAAAGCTGCTGAGTCAGCCTCAGATATACCCTACTTCTTCCACTGCCTTTGGCACTTGACTTGTGCTGAGAAAAAGAATGTAAGGTTCTCTCTGATAACCAAAGCCTGCAATGTTTTTCATGTTCCAGTGGATTGATATTCACTGGAGGCAGCTCTCCATGGCCTAAAGCTTTGACCTCTCTGTCTACGTCATTCTGAGACCTGCTTTTACTAGTACTGGGAGATCATGCATGCACTCATACACACCCAAAAGGTCTAAATGGCAGAAAGAATCATTCTAATTGTGTACCCCATAAATGGTTATTTCTAGAACTCTGCTGGGAAGGGAAAGAATGCAAACCGAAAATGAGACAAAGAGTACAGTTCCTTTAGATGAGCTGTAAGATGAGATATTAAATTATCTTTATAAATTGTTTCCTTTTGACATGACATTAACATTAAGAATAAGGTTGCTTACCTTCACTGTTTGCTGTGTTTTCTCAGACCATTTTACTTCATTATCTTCTACCTGTGTCCAAAAGGAATACAGATTTTCAGTTATGATTTTAAAGGCAAAACTCGGCTAGGTGTCACTCCTGCCACCACCTCTGTGTTTAAATATTTCCAGGAGAATGGGCAGTCTCTCTACCAAATGCAGTCTCTCAGGTCCTCACAGCTGGTAGAGTTAACTGCTGGTCATCAAGGCTCAGAGTCCAAGGCTATGATGGGCTCTCTCATTGGGACCTGAGGTCCAACTAAATGAGCCTGTGATATGTGGAGAGAATGTGTTAGTCTCCACTTACATTTCATTTCAGAGAAAACAAACTATTTTTAGGGACAAAGGAGAGAAAACACATTAAAATATTTTGAGTGTGTTCTCATTTGAACATGTTCATGTTAGAGGATAACTCTTGCTCTTCCCTACCCATGTCAGAATTGTAGAAACAGAACATAAACAGCTTCTAGAATGGGTACTTAGATCATTACCCGACTCACTGCTGTCATAATTTCTGCGTCCCAAGGCAACAGAGTTTCAGATCAAGTCCCACCAATGAAGATGGGACCTTTCTACATATAGACAGACATGGCTATATAAACTCAGCAGCAACCATTCTAACCAGGAAAGGGAGCCAACTGATCCATTTTTCTCCATCTGTGTGACCTTGGACAGGTTGGCTGATTTCTAAGCCTCAGTCTCCTCATCTGTAAAATGAGGGTCTTAATTTCTTCCTTTCACAATTTAACAGAGACCCAGATAACTCAGTTCCTTTCTTTTAGAACCTTCCCAAGATTATGAGAGAGTTAAAGAAACTAGATTCATTTGTATAAAGAGAAAGAACTGAGATCAAAACTTCCATTCCTGAACAGCAGCTAGTTCAGGATCTGACATCCCACAAGGGACCCAATAAAGAGGCTCTTCCTCAAAAGCTCTCCCCGATCTCCCCATGTTTACATTCACTTTATGTGTTGAATGACACTAACCAGCCAGGAGCAGAATCTGGGTATGGCGGCTGTCAGGACTATGGAGCTGGTTTCTGTGGTAACAGTGCCATCTGTAGGAAGACCACAGACATGTAGGTTACTGCCTACCACCTGAGCCCACCTGGCAGGCACCAGATGGCTAAAGCCCTTCCCCTTCCGAGAAGAGAAGGCTCCTCTTATTAGCACAGTTTGACGCCCTCAGAAAATGAAAACTTCCTCATCTGGAGACAGGGAATCTATTATTTTTTTACAACTAACTGAAATACACATTTAAATGAAGAATTCTGGGAATTAGTCTTTTTATCTGCACTTTTAATTTTTATCAAGGTAGTGTAGGTGACCATTAAAAATCAAACAAAAGATTATAAGGCTGTTTCTTCCAGCACTGGATATTATTTTCTAGAACTTTTTGCCAATATGCTGGGTAAAAAATGGATCTAACTATTGTTTCAAATTGCTTCTTCTTGATTACTACTAAGGCTGTACATATTTGTATATATGCATATGTGAAGATTATATGACATACATATATAAAGCTGTTTTGTTTTCCATTTCTGTGAACTGCCTGTTTATATTTTTTACCAATTTACCATTGGGTAGCTTGTCTTTTTCCTACTAATTTGTAAGAGCTCTTCATAAATTAGAATATATACCCTTTATTTATCATAAGTGTTCTAATATTTTTACAAGTTCACTACTGGTCTTTTGACTTAGTTTACAGTTTATTTTGCCAAAAAAAAAAAAAAATTCAAGCTTTGCTTTCTAAAGTCCATATATACTTACCCTTTTCTCTAATCAAGATCTGAGATGTTAAAAATGATTCTGAGAAGACCACAGATCCTAAGCACCCCCTTCCTCCCAGGAAGTCAGGAATGTCACAGACGGTCATACAAGCCTGTATCAAATTATAAAACAGATTTAGACTAGTTGTCAGTCTTAAACCTTTGGGGAGATATCCATAAGAAACAGACTACAAAATACTGCTTTAAGGTGCACTTCAAAAGAATACTGGAGAGTTTGTAAGAAAAATTCAGGTTATCTTGAAATACACCTCAGAGCGAAGAGATGACTTCAGGATCACACAAGCTTCCCAGCAATTAGTTCTCGATTAGAGACATGCAATTCCCTCTAACTGTTTATCATTCCTAAGAGGCAACATAATAGCCTTCCTTCTTAACCATGACTAGTCCCAAGACTCTTAGAGTTCAAAGTGTTTCTTCTAGGCTTCTGTACACTCATATACTCTTCATATCCCAGCATGTCCACACTTTGACCTACTCTTTGGTGTGGGCTCAAGTTCTGAACAAGTCGGGAAAGGTGGTCATTCATTTGGTATGTGTGTCATGAATATTTTGGGGTACATGTCAACACTTGGATGTGCTACTTTCAGGACTAAGAAAATTAAAAGAAAGCTATTTAAGCTTTAAGGGCAAGACAAAAACTAGAGGCTTCAGTAGGCTTAAAAAAAAAAAATAGAGCAACTCAGAAAGAGCTCCTGAATGGCTGGTAAAAGAAGCCCTAATTTATCATTCAAAACTTGTGAAAATGGAATAATTCCAGGAGGAGTCTAGCAGAAATGCAGAAAATGGTATGAACCAGAGCCAGGGTTTGGGATGATTATGACGATTTGATACAAAAGTGACAGGTGGGATTTTATAGTTTAATTAATTTTTAAATTAGGCTTGACAACTGGAAGGTTTATCTAAATCTGTTTTAAAGAATTCTGAACATCTGAAGACACATAACCTTCCTGGGCTACATAGTCCCTCTTAAGTGACAGTAGAAACCCTATTTTTTTGGTTCCCAGTTCAATCAGGAAGACAAATCCTGTGGGTTTAACATTTGGCATTTGGTATAAGGAAGAGGAGAGAGAGCATTAAAAAGAATACATGTAGCATTTATTAGACACTTGCTATATACATCCCATAATGTGGCATGGGGTGAGAAAATATATAAATTACGATCCCTATCTTTAGGAAACCTTGTAATGTATAGTTGGAGAGAAAGAGCCTTCATTTACAAATTCATTATATAATACATTACTACAGACTTACTCTCTGATTTATGTAATACCAACTGTAAGTACTATAGAAATACAGTACTTGCAGGGAGAAATCAATAACACAGCTTGGAGGAGGAGGCAGGACTTCCTCTCTGCCCAGAAGAGAAGACAGGATTTGGACAAAAAGCACAAACTTCCTATCCCTTCTTTCCAATTTCATTAGCTGCTGCTGAAGGCATGCTTAACACAATAGTATGGGTCTCCGGGACTCCTAATCACCTACTTCTGTGGAAAGCACCTTCCAGAGCATTGTATAAGAGCCTAAGGAGAGAAGTCAGGGAGTTTAAAGTCTAGCAAGAAGATAATGTATTATCACCTAAATTTCAGAAGGCATTTCCCAGCACCTTGATATCATCAAAAAGTTTCAATTAGTTCTAAAACGATATCAACACAAAATGCTGACAGATACAGGGAGCAGGTAGGTACATTATAAAAACAGAAATTACAACTTTAAAAAATTACTCTCTGTATGTGATAACACTATTGCTTTTTCACTGGTGATAGTGGTGGGCCTGCATTTGCATTGAGTCATCCACAGCTGCCCACCTAGTTCCCAGTGACCAAAAGCTCACTGGAATTAAGGCTTAGGCAGTACCCACAGAACTGACTATAGGTACAAGATATAACTTGTACCTATACATACTGCAACCAGAATCTTGGCTGGATGTCCACCATCCTCCATGCATTGCTTGTCAATCTTCTTCATGTTAGGATGTAATGGAGCAACTGGTATAGAAAATCTAGCTCCCCCAGGCCATACCAACCCACCCAGGGACCACTGTATCTCTAAATGATTCCTCTGGCCCATCAATGTGGCCCCAGTGCATAGGTGAGAAAGATTTGCTCTGACTACCCCACTTCCCTGGAGACTCAGGCTCCTGGTTTTTTGTTTTTGTTTATTTTCAAAGGCTCCTGTTAAGGGCATCAACACAGGTCTTAGAATCCTTAGAAACCAGTAAAACTTGTTGGTCTATGTTGAAGAAGGCTTATCCTCAGCTCCCATTTCCAGAGATCAGATAAATCTCAGCCACTTGGAAAAAGCCTTTCTAACTTTAGGAAGAGGGGTCTTTCCTCAGGCCCCAGTAAGACTCTGGACCCAGAGGGGCCTAGACATGAGAGTATGGGTGTATTGGGCCTGGCACCCGCAGAAAGCACGGGCCCCACCACTACTGCTGCTGAACAGTTGTGAGAATAGACCAGTTTCCTCCGGTAAGGAATGGGCTGCCCAAGGCTCCCACCTCATTCCTACCTCACCCCTTACAAGCCATCTCCTACCAGCTGACCTGTAAGAGCTGTGCTTACCGTCTTCACAAAATATAAGCTATCTTCACTGTCCAGAGGCATGATTCTAGAAAAGGAAAGAAATGAGACAGACATTCACTGCATTTACAATGTTCTTTTTTTCAACTTGGTAGCAACCCATAAACCCAAATTTCTCTCAGAGGTTTTCAAAATATTGGGTTGTCTGTATGCAGAATTAGCACATAGGCTACATGGAGAGAACTGGGTCTGTATCCTGACCCCACCCCTCAGTTTTTCACTAGGAAGCACTTAGGGAACAGGGTCTCAGCTGAGCAGAGCCAGCCCCATGCCCTGCCCCAAAGTGATACCACTGCCAGGTGTAGAACTGAGAACACCACCTCAGCAGTTACAAGGTAGCCTTTCTTCTCTTTTTGCTTCTAAAATTTGCCCAAATGAGGATGCACCACGAACATACTTACCTTCCCTGATTATTCACAGCATGTATATGAAAAGTCATCTTGGAGCTGCAGACACATAACAAAACCAAAGTCAGTTTTGCTCTTGCTGACCACTGGGCTGGCGCCCTCCCCAAACAGTTGCTGCTGCACTGCACCTGTGCTGAGCCCTCATAGAACACTTGCCAAGTGTGGGGCCACTATCAGACTCCAGTCATGATCCTGCTTCTGTATAGATTCTCAGGGCTGTCATGATTTTTGGACAGAGTAGGAGAGAACAGTGTGACAGGAGTGTTGCCCACTACTGACTAGGAATGACCCTCTATAGACCTGGGCACTCCTATCCCAGAGCTCTGACATTCTGTCCTGATCTTCCTCCTCTTTCACCACCTTTTAGTCAAGTTGCCATCCCTGCTTGAAATCCAAGCGGATGCCAGGTCCTGTGTTCCTCTTAGGGGATGATTTGTTAACTTGACACAGTTTGTGGGTATTCAGTGAAGTGATCTCGTGGAGAGAAGGGAGTTGCACTCTAGGTGGAAGACTGGCCTTAGGAGATTCTCTCTCATTGCCTGGTATTCTCTCTTGGTTCCTTCCTCCAGCTAGGGTGGTACTCCCAGGCTTAGAAGGCCTAGGATTGGTAGCCTGCCCTGGAAAGGCTGAGTGACCTAGGCAATGAAGGCCCTGAAGAAAGGAAGAATGGCATGATTATGCTATAAGCCAATGAAACAACGGCTAATATTTACATGCCCAATCACTCTATGAGGTGGAAAGATGAGGAAACAGATGCAGAGAGCTCCTATCTTGTCCAAGGTCACATAGCTGGAAAGTAAAGGAGCTTCCCCAAACTTAGGTCACCAGGGAAAGACAACCCAAGTCAGTGCCAGGGCTATAAGATCCAGAAGACCCAGAGGAAAGGAGACCTGAAGTAAACCTGAAACCTTGCACCAAAGACATCTGGCTCTTTCCTCCACACCCAGAGCTGCAGAAATAGAATTCTTGTTAGACAATTGATTGACATCTTTCTAAATACTCCCTCTCATTATCAAGGGCTACAGATGTAAGAAAATGAGAAGCATGGAGCCGAGGCACCAGAGAATATAGCCCAGAAGTGTTCTTAAGGAAATTCTCCAATACTGATGTCTTTTATCTCCTTTGCTAACAGTGGTCCCCATATGTGACAAGGGGTTATGTGAGTGAGGTTCATGAAGGTATAGCTGTGAAAAAAGACCACATAGAGAACCACTGTGATGTACCAGGAGCTGTGTGATGGAAAAATTGCCAAGAAGCCAAATATCTAGAGTGTCTAGATCCAGAGACACAGCGAGGCTCATCAGGGTTTCTACCATCTGAGAGGCAGATAAAAACCAGGGCAAGTCTCTTCTAAGCAGTGACTGTCTTCACATGCCCAGGACCCCTAACCCTAATTAACCTCACCACTCATGTTCTCAGCTTCACCTTTCTAACATCTGAACTGGGTTTGTCAGGTCTCCAACAGTTCCCGTATTGATCTGCCTCCTATTTTAGTATCAGGACATGTGTCTGACTCTCATTTGGCTCCTCCACTCCATCTTTGGCTCCTTGCCCTATCAAAGCCCTGATCAAGAATGATTCTCTTATACATCCCATTATTTCACTGGAACATTCTTCAAAGGGAAAATGGAATATCAAATACAAGGGGAAAAAGGGTCTTTAAAAAACAAATATTAAAAAAAAACCTGATAGAAAATATAAGCCATTGCTTACCGTAGGGCTTCCTTAAACTGCAGTAACTCAAAGGAATCTAACCCAGAGCCAAAGGTCTGCTCAGCTACCTCCTTGGCCTGTAAAACCAATAACAAACCAGCAACAATTAGCTTTCACATGTGAAAGTGTGCAAATCACCTATAGGAAGAGCCCATCTAACATTTTGCAGGGAGAACACTGTACCCCTCCTCTCTACATGACTTTGTGTACATCAATAGATTAAAGTGAAAACATTGTGTTAAGGGAAACAGGCACCTGCTTTCTTCAGGCTGGGTTCACAGGAAACACTTCCTTTAGGCAGGTGATCTGCCCATGATCTGTAGGTAACAGGGATGGTGCCACTGTGAGGTTTGGAAATGTGCTTACTCCTCCCCTGTTCCCTGGCCCTGGGGAAGGGGATTATTGCCCTCAGTTTCTGCCCAATGCTAATAATATTGAATACCTAGAGTTACAGAAGATCAGTTAAAAAATAAAGATGTGAGAACTGAGGTCAGAACCAAACCCAAGTCAGTACCAGGAATTCAAGTTCAGTGAGGAGGGAAGATGGCAAGGAGCTGGTGACTAGGCTACAGTCTCTCTGATATCTACATCATACACAACCTTTCCAATGTCAAATGGCTTCCTTCAGGAAAGGTCCTATTGGCATTGGGAGGCATCAAGCCGACTCTTCTCATCTCCTTACTGGGTCAGATATAGGAATCCAACTCAGCAGGGCAGGTTAACCGCAAAACAGCAAGGAAGATAAAGGTCAGAGGACGAGAACACACATGCTTGTCTAGGAAAGGCAAGTCAGATTTTCTAATCTTTAGTTGTGTTTTTATTTTTTCCTTCTAAACACTGAATTACCGGAAATCAAACTATGTAGCTCAAAACAACCTTACCTAATTTTATTAAAATTCACAGTAGAATAATCTGTATATTTTTTAACCTTTAAAAGCCTTTAAAAATTAAACTATTAAGTAAAATAATATGCTAAGAATGATTTTTCTATAATACCACCAGATATCTACAAAGAAGTGTTGATTAGTTGTCATTCATAAGACAAAAGGAGCTCGGTCCCAGGCAACACAAGCAGCAAAAGCTCAGCACTCTAAAGGCTTCTCTGTCTGGTGCCAGCTCCACTGCTGCCCAGCCTCACAAAACTGAGTGTTACAAGGTATCCCCACCCCCAAAAAAACAAAAGCAAAAAAAACCCCACCCAGACGGATAGAAAGTTTTAAATTAAAACACGTTCTAGGAAAAAAGGGACATGGTATTAAATTACCTTTGTTAGATTGGAAGTTTTAGCATAACATGCAATACCGGCCAAAACAGCCTCAATAACAGCAGCATATATCTGGGACAAGAGCCTACTTTAAAAACAGAAAATAAGGGTTAACTACTGCATCACAAGGTTTCATCAAAAGCTGCATGCACAAAAATGACATTGCTTATGAAACTGATTTTTTAAACAGAATGAGAAAAGTGTGAAAATGGAATTCATTGATTTCTAAACCTTTTAAAAGCCATATGCCTCATCTGCTTTATACTTTTCTCTGTTAAACCATGATAAGAAAAGTCAGCTCTTCTTAATTCTGTTCAAAAGACTAACCCTTTCTATTTCTGATCCAACAGAATAAAACTATGTGGGCTCTCTGACCCCTCCACATGCTGCAGCAGCTACTTGAGGAGCCAGAATCCCTTTAGTGTCTTGATACAGACTTGCTGCTTCTCCAAGGACCAATCTCCCCATGCCTGCTAAAGGTTGGCTGATACTAGATCATCAGGACGGGACACCTCAGGGGGTAAGAGATTACTCTGGGGAAAAGACAGGCCCCACTTTCTAAGCAGCTTATCTGATTTAGAGAATGGAGAATGCCTCTGAGGTTTCCCTCCTAAAGCAGCACCCCCCCCCCCAATATTGCTCTTTCTCTCTGCCTTCTTGCTTCCCAAAGTTATGCTATATAAGAATGTTCTTTCTTTGTTGTTTTCTTTTTTCTTTTTTAAACTAAGTTCTAAAGGGTTCTTTATTAAAGGATTTCTCATACTTTAATGCATGGTGACTCTCCAAAACAAGGGACAAGAAAGAAGTGTTTGACCGCAGAACGCTTTTCAGGGCTTCCTCTTGGGAGAATGTTCTTTTTTCTTTACCAGAATAGGACTGCCACCAAAGTCCCTGGAAAACCCAAATCTGGTTCCCTTTAGGGCAGGGTTTCTCAATTTCAGCATTTTGGGTCAGATAATTCTCTGTTGTGGGATCTGTGCCATATGTTCATACAATGTTTAGCAGCATCCCTGACTTCTATCCACTGAATGCCAGTAGTACCCCAGTTGTCACAGCTAATGTCTCCACACATTGCCGAACATCCCTGGGGGTGGAGGAGGGAACAACTGTTAGAAATGGCACAGTAAAACTGCCCTTGGTTGAGAATTACTGCTTTAGAATAATTATTGGGAGAGGGGGCTCATACACAAGGACAGGGAGGTGCCTGGCAAGAAGCTAATAAAGCCTCACCTAAGAATATGTGTATTTTTAAGCCTGAGAGTGTTGTAACATGTGAAAGAAGGTGACAGGAGTTTGAAAGCAGGATGGAACACAAAAATTATCTGATCTAAACCTTTCTCTTACAGAAGAAGCAACTAGGACCTCTTGGACTTCCGGCCTTAGAATAAGTTGTCCAAGGCCACAGAAAATTAGTCAGACTAAAATTCAGGGCTGCTCTCAACCTGGTGCTCTCCTACTGAGCTGCATCACTATAACGCATTCAATTTCCTCCTTGCCTCCCTCACCATGCCTCCACATTGTAGTTAAGATTTTTTTTGAGTTGCACAGAAGAAAAAGGGACAGAAAAAGTACATACAACCAAATGAAAGCTCCAAGGATCAACAAACCCTGAAGATTATTGGCCAGGTGATGGCAGAGGGGTATACCCTGGTAGGAAGGGGACAGGCAGGAACACTGCCAATGAACTTGGCCAATTCCAGGTAAAACCAGAATCCTCCACATCTTGACACTAAGAATGAAGCTTTATAGAGGCCAAATTCAAAGATACATAAAAATGCCCTTCCTCGCTCTACCAACCAGCTTGATTCAAACATCACTCAGTAGCAACACTGGTCAGGCCTCACCTCTGCTTGGCCTTCTCCTCTAAAGGCCTTCAGACAAAAGCTCAATACAAAGCCACCTGGCTACTGACTCATAACATGGACAGGAGGTCTGAGATACATGACAAGGGAAGGGCCTTTTCTGTGCCTGGATGTCACTGTGTTGCCTTCACTGGGATACACCATAACACCCAAGTTCTACCAGCTCTGTGATTCAGAAAATCCCCTGATGTGGGCCCTAACACCCCTTAATACCAGTCCCTAAAGCTAGGCACCAGTGGATTTCATTTAGGTGAAATGTTTAAGGGTCCAGAATGAGGACCCAGAACAGTGGCTAAGCAAAGCTGGCATGGAAGCACAAGCAGGTATAAGGCAAGACTATATACCAACATTTGAGAATGTGGTTGACTTGTTGATAAAGTGAGGAAAACCCACAGAAAAAATGGCATACACACTATAATTACAACTACACAAAACATAAATGTATTATTAAAAAACAAAACAGGAAGATACGTATTCAGATACTATTGCATAGTGCCAAAGAGGAGGAATTATGGATGATCTTATTTCCTTTTCTCTCTTTTCCAAGTTTTCTGTAGTGTGATTATATTACTTTATAAGACGGAGAGACACCAGAGATCTCTCTCTTGCCTGAGGACACAGTGAGGTGATCTGCACAAGGACAGAAGCCTCACAAGAAATTAACCCTGCTAGCACCTTGATCTTGGACTTTTAGCCTCCGAAATTGTGAGAAAATGAAGTTCTGTTTAAGCCACCCAATATGTGATATTTTGTTGTGGTAGCAGAAGCAGACCAACACAAGCACTAGTGAGTTTATTCCCTGTGTTTGGTTTCCTCTGCGTAGGAGATGTCAACACTAGGACCTTCCTATGAGTACATAGCCTGAGTTCTGTTCCATAAGCCTGAGTGTCAAATCCAGAGGAAATACCCTTCAGACCAGAAGAGGTTGCATAAAGATTCTCCCAATGGGTTTCAAGATGTTTTATTTTTAGGAAAGCCCCCAATAAAAAATGCACTATGCAGAAAACATATTAAGAAGAGTTATGCCATTTAAATGCATGGGTGTGCAGGCCGGAAGTCTCCTGAGTTCTGGAGAGAGCAGCAGATGGTAAAGTTGGCAGGGTCTCCAGCCTGGACTCCCAGCTTATAGAGAGGGGCAGGAAACCTCCAGGGAAACTAGAATTCTGCTCACCTAAACTAGATATCCTACCTACTGCTGATCTCAGAAGGAGGTAGACAGAACAGCCACAACTTCTGAGTAATTCAACTTTGAAAATGAAAAAACTACAACAACAACAACAACAACAATAAAAACCCCAGAAATGAAGACTTACATTTGTTCAGTTTTCTTGGGCAGCTTATTATCATCACCTGTGAAAGAAGACCTGATAAGAATGTGACAAGATCACAGGAGATGCAAATACTTCATAAGGAAGTTATAATTTCTTAATTTAATTTAAAAGAGATGTCAAGAACTACATTTTCTTTCTTTTAAGTTAATTGTTGTATAAACACAAAGACAATGAAACCTAGCTTCTCTCAGTATCCTTTTGGACCTTCCCTGACATTGAATTTGACAACCCCGTTGGCATCACCACTAAATCCCAGAGACACATATAGAATCTGGAATGTTTTTGCTTTAAATTGTTTTAAAATAAGAGTATAAATAAGCAGGCTCAGTTCTGCTTCTTTCTTCATTTCCTTAGTTATCTGACCCAAGTCATGTTTCTTTCAGGCTAATATCACAATATCCAGGAAAAAACCTGGTTTCTAATATACTGTGGAGCAGTACTGAGATATTCATTCTTTCTAGAGGTTCTTCTTCATGTCTCTTTGGATCTCTGCAGTTTCTGATTACCCCATGGGCAACCCCCATCAGCCTTTCTGGATGGCCCTGCAGCATGTACTCCTTACTCCTGTGAATGTTCCCAGTTCATAGGTAACTTCCTGCCATGGCCTTTCTTCACTTTTCTCACAAAAAGGGTTGTGCAGGCACCTGGCTGAGTCATTCGAACTCCCACTGTACCCCACACCTCCTGTTATCTCCAACTAGGACTAATTCATCTTTGCCTTCCTCTGATGCTGAGCACATGGTCTAACACATGCTTAGACCTAATATATGTCAGACAATAGTTTTTCCTCCTGAAATACATCCTGTGAGAAATGTATTAAGCACGTCAACCTTCCACATGCAATCAGAGGAAGCTGGAGGCCTATAAATTGAGCATCATGAGCTTCTGAGTGAAGTAGCAAATCATGAGTCCACTCCTAGTTCATGAGAGAAATTATTCATTAAGTTAATGACAACTTACAGGAACTTACCCAAGTAAGGAATGTGAGTAGCTCCAAAAAAATATGTTCTTGAACAACCAAGGGGTCCTTTTGGTGAGACACACTGTACTACCTGGATGTCAGAAAAAAATAAAAACAAAAAAGGAGTAGGGAGTTAGGTATGTACTGCTAGAGAAATAAAAAGTGTACCAGTTAATGGAGATCAATTTTATCTTACCAACATTTATTATTTTTTAAAGACATAAGGGAAAAAAGTACCTTTAACAGTTATTATTCCAAAGGTAACTTGTGTGCTTGTGTGAGTGCATGTGTGTTCTTAACCATGGTTACATTATGAGGTTGCTATTGGGCACTTAGCCCAGAATGAGAATAAATTCAGAATTTAGCAGAAAAAGAAGGGAAGATGTGCTTAGATTTTGACTGCTATTAATACTCTGTCCAAAACTTTCACAATGGAGACGTTGGCTGACATGACAGGCAGATGTGTGGGTCAGCTACAAATTCAGGAAAAGAAGGTGCTACCTGGGTCCACACCTTCCTTTGTATTTTATCTCCATACAAAGGCCTTGTATAAGAGAAAATATAAGTTTTCTAGATTAGGAAATTCTTCTTCTTCTTCCTTGTTTAAGTGTCCATTTTTACAGAGATGGAATGGTGTTCTTTTCTCTTTTGTAAATCCAACATCTCATCAGGGTTCTTAGGACACATGTGCAAAACTCGAACATGCTACCAGAAGAACTAAACTCACTATTTTGAAGTATAAAATTCGGTCGTGCACTAGTTTTATCATTGTGTTCTTCTGTCCTTTTTAATGTTCCAAGATTCCTTTTTTTATCACTTCCTCTCTATTTCAACCAAACTTCCTTTGGTCATTCTTTTAAAGGCATGTCTGCTGGCAACAAATCCTTATTTTTCCTTCATCTGAGATCACTGATATAGTTTTCAAGGATGAGAGTTCTCTTTCAGGACTTGAAAAATGTTATGCCACTTCCTTCCGGCTTCAATGATTTCTGATGAGAAATTCATTTCCATTTGAACTTTTCCCTGTAGGTGAGGTGCCATTTCTCTCTGAAAGCATTCAAGATACACACACACACACACACACACACACACACACACACACACACACATTTTTTTTGTCTGTATTTTTCATAAGTTTGACCCTGATGTATACTAGTGTGGATATTGCAGGATTTAATCCTGTTTGAGTTCACTAAGCTTAAATTTGCAAGTTACACAGTGGTTTTTTGTTTGTTTACCAAATTTGGGGACTTTTCAGCCATATGTTTTTGAAAATTTTTCAGCCTTTCTCCTCTCCTTCTGATACTCCAAAGGCACGAATGTTAAGAATTTTTGTGATATCCCCACAGATCTCCAAGTTTCAACTTTTTCAGTCCATTTCCTATCTGCTATTCAAATTGGGTAATTCCTCTCTCTAAGTTAATGATTCTTTACTCTCTCTTCCATTCTGCTGCTAAGTCTATTCATTGAGTTTTAAATTTTGATTATGTTTTTTGGTTCTAAAATTTTCATTTGGTGGTTCTTCTTACTTTCTATTCCTTTGCTGAAACTTGCTATTTCAAAATTTATTTTGAAAACATTTGTAATTGCTTACTGAAGCATTTTGTGATGGCTGTTCTAAATCCTGTCTGGTAAACTCTCACATTTGTGTTATCTGTGTTGTCTTTGGGTTTCGACAGAACTCCTTAGATAGTCTGTATGCTTAAACTCTTCAGCAGCAATCCCCAATTACTATATTGGAGGCCTGTTAGTGTGCTGGTCAGGTAATGGGGAAGAGACAGCATCCTATCTCTTATGATTTAATCTTATGATTAAATCTTAAGTCTTTTAGTGTGCCTGAGCTATGACCTTTACAAGCATTTCTTAACTTTTTTCTCCTCCATTAGGTGAGACAAAAAAGCTAGAATGTGCTAGAGTCAGGTAAATGTCCTTTACTCTGAGATGGAATGAGGTTCTGCTAGAGTCTTTTATCCTGGAGAGTAGGCCTTTGTTATGGAGGACTTTGTTATGATCTTTGTTACATTTCAAAATGGTTACTGTTGTCCCTCCCCAGACAGAATCACGAGCGGATTTTTCTTGGCTCTTCACTTTACGTGTAGTAAAGTCTGACTCTAAAGAGAACCTGACAGGATTCCTTGAAGTTAAATCCACAAATGTGAGGGGGTCCCTCTATGCCTGTTCCACAGGAGTCTCTCACTCTCACACTAGTCCACATTCGGCCTCCAGGAATTCATCAAAATTATCATTTAAGTGTGGCTTCCGCTCCAGGCAAGCATATATTATTGGTTGTGACTCTGAATTCTCTTGTTTCTCCAGATTTCAAGTGGCTTGATTACCTGGTGCTTAACTGTTTTTATTATCAATTCTCTAATGAGTCCCAGAAAAGTTTCTGAATATCAGTTTGTTCAGCTTTTTTCTTGTAAAGATGGCAAGAATGATTTATAAGCTCTTTCACATTATAGCTGAAACTAGAATTCTTCTCTGGATATTTTTTAAGCCTTGTGTTTTGGCAGGCATGAAGTCTAGGTTCTCCACTCAGCCTCTATTGACACCTGGTTTTAGGGTGTGTGCGTGCATGTGTGTGCATGTGCATGGTGCTCGTTTTGTTGGTCAGATATGGGTTCCCCTGTATGTCTCTGCTGATAGCATCCTGGCTTGGGAGGGTGACAGACACCATGGGTAAGGGGGTGGCTTTGTTACTGCTGATCTTCTATTGGCTTCCAATGGTACTACTCTAAGGAGGGCCACACCCTGTACTGCTGGGTGGCAGTAAAAGTCCAGACTTCCCTGCAGTCTTCACTGATACTCTGAGGTGTGTGTAGTGAGGAGGGTTCCTTACTGCCTGGTGAGGATGAAAGTCCTGGCTCCCCACTCAGCCTTCTTTGACAGTACCCTGACAGAGGTGGGAGTGAGAAGATGGCACTCCATTGTATGTAGTCTGGCAAGGGTGAATCTTCTAGGCTCTGCACTGAGCCCTTGCTGGCAGGTGTGGGGATGAAGATACAGTTTTTTTCCTGAGGGGTCTGGGTGGAGTAAAGCAGCTGTTGTCTAAAAGTTTTCTGTCTTGCTAGGTTGCCCCTTTCCTGGTCCTTTGACTGGAGAGAACAGACTTTTCTTAGGACTTTTTATGTCTGTGCCTATTGGCAGGCGTTTCTAGGTTGCCAGCTTCTCCAGTATCCAGTCTGAGATATACAGAAACCCCAGAAAACACATTGCCATAGTCAGTCTACCTTCCTCTCTCTACCTTTTAGTCTTCTTGTGTTTGTTTCATACATAATGTCCAGGGCTTTTAGTTGTACTTGCACAAATAGAGAAAAGTATGTCTACTCCATCTTTCCCAAAGCAGAAATCAATTGTCTCCTTTAGTTTTGATTTAATGTGTACAGTCAACAAGCTTACATCGAGAAGCAATTTGGCACATTCTGCGTATTTCAAGAGTGCTCTGGGAGCCCAAGCCCTCCCTTTATGCGAGCAGCAAGATCCTGACGGCATGTACATCCAAGTAGCCCTGCTGGCTTGGAGACATATCGGGAGCCTCAATCCAGAAAGAACTGGGTCTCATGTTCTTCAAATACAAATTAAAAAATAATAATGCCTATTCCCAAGCTTTCCTTATTGTCAAAACATTTTGAAAATGCTTAAACTCCCATTATGATAGCCCAGACTTTTATAATCATTAGAGTCTCATATTTCAGTCTAATGTTTCCCTTAGAAGAATGTGGCAGACAATATACAATCAAATGCAAAAATCTGCTCCCTGGCACCCTTAATAAAAGGACAGTGATCCTCAAGGTTTATGTCCTGAAAAATAAGTCAAGACAACAAACTTAGGCTTGAAATTACTACTTATTTTCAAAAAAATTTAAAATTCTTATTTTACTTATGTGACTCTTACAACTTAAAGTCCTTTTAGTACTTTTTAACCTTTTTCCTTCAAACACCTGAAAATAAAATATGATGCTTTCAAATCATACTTATAAAAATATAGTCAATTTCCAATAATATTTTTTCACTGCAAAACAACTTTATGTTCAAGGTTAAATCAACACACTAACTGGAAAAGATTCCTTTTCCCAGCTCCCCTCCTCCCTAGTTGATAATAAAACCAATTAAGCACCAGGTAGTCAAACCACTCACCATGTGTTTGGCAAAGCTCCCACTGGGACCAGTGTTGCGTACCAGGTGCCCTTCAGAGGGGAAGTTAAAGCTGCCAGCATTCAGGTTTTCTCGTGTGGAGTGATTACCAAAGAGAACGAATGGCTGCCTATTAGGGCTAGAGTGACAAATTACAAACGTGATTAGAAAAAGGGATTCCTGGCCAGGGCAACTTCCCAGTGAGTGGGTTCTCCAGCTTTTCTGAGTGGCAACCTGTAGTCTAAGCAAAGTGGTCAGTACAGTCTACTTAATGCTCTTTGCTAGTTGGAAAGGGATCCCAGATGTCTCTGACTCCTCCTATAGGACCATACAGATCAGTCATTTAGGAACATAACTAAACCTAAGCCAGATTTTATTTTCAGCTTGTTCTATTTCTTGATGAGAAAGTTCCATAAGTTTGCAGTAATGGGAAAATCTGTTTTATAAAATAGCATTTAATTGAATGATAGCAGTTGTGATATTCAGACTACAGACAGACAATACAGCCATTAGCAATTCCTGAGTAAATTTCAGGAAGGAAGGAAGGAGAGTAGGGTTACAAGTGTTTTATCACCACAGCTACTTGCCCTTGTACCATTTACCCATTTCCTTTTCCCCTCCTCTCTCAGCTAATTTTCCCCCCCTCATTTCTCAGCCCACTTCACTCAACCCTCTCATAGTCAATTCACTCAAATTCCTCTTGCAAAAGTCACCAAATGCCTTTCATATAACATATAGCAAACTCAATGGAGAGGCCTCAGCTTGCCTTTCCCTTGGTCTCTCAGAAGCATACACCTTCCCCCTACAAAAGCTGTGGTCTCGGTCTCCCCCATCAGTCATCCTCCTCCTCTAAATGGCCTCTGAATATTCCTGAGGTTTACTTTCATTTGATTGCTCTCCCCTCTCCTTTCCTGTAATCCACTCCTTTCTAGTTCTTGCAGTAAATAAACTGGCATCAGGAAATGAGCCAGACCTGAGAGGCCGCCTTGACTTATCTCGCTCCCTTATCTCTAAATACAACCAACCAACCAACCAAATTTCATTTCCATTTGTCCATTTCCCTCAACTACAGGGCCACAAGCCTAGTCCATCCTGCCATCATTTCTTTCCTAAGTGCAAAGCTTCCATGCAATTTTCCTGATTCCACTCTTGCCCTCCTATAATCTATTCTCCACATTGCATAAAGAACGATCTTTTAAACAAAACATGTAAAGTCTGTAATGCCTTCATGTTATTTTCAGGAGAAGGGCTGAAGTCTTTCACATGACCAACAATGCATGGTCTGGCCTGTCCAACTTCTTTCTTTAGGTCCACGTAAGGCCACTCTCCCCCAACTCCCACACTCCAGCCAAACTTATCTTTTTTTATGTTCCTTATGTTCTCATCCCAGGACCACCGCTTTTCTCCCTTCTCTCAATTATCTTTACTCATCATTCAGATCTTCCCTGAGAGGTCACGCTCTCCAGTTACCACCTTCACAGTACCATATTCTTTTCTTCTTCATGGCACCAATCAGAGTTTGTAATTATATATTTCTTTGTGAGGTTGCTTGATAGACATTTTATTTCCCCACTACACTATACTTTCCACGGCAGAGATCATATCTGGTTTATTTTTTAACCATGTATCTCTTGCTTAGTATGTCCTATGTTCTCAATAAATATTCAATGACTAAAAGATATTTTAAACACACAGTTTCTGCTATGGAGCAAATGTTTGTATCCCCATAAACCTCATATGTTAAAATTCTAACCCCCAAAATGATGTAGTAGGAGGGAGGGCTTTTGGAAGGTGATTAGGTCATAATGGTGAATACCTCATCAATGGGATTATAAAAGCAGCTCCAGAGAGATCCCTAGCACTTTCTGTGATGTGAGGTTATAGTGAAATGACAGCTGTCAATGTGGAAGTGGGCCTTCACTAGACACTGAATCTGCCAGAAACATGATCTAGGACTTCCTGGCCTCTAGAACTGTGAGAAATAAATGTTTTTTGTTTATAAGCTACCCTTCTTATGGCATTTTTGTTATAACAGCCAAAATGGACTAAGGCAGTTTCCTTTATCGCCTACCCTTTCCTTAAATTGCCCTTAGTGTATGTTATGTAGAAAAGTCTTTGATTTCCTTTCATTACTCTTAAAAATACTTCATTAAGCATCAAATAGGGGCTCTTAAACATGACCAATTTCTCTTCTGAAGCTTGATTCATGATAAAGGATACTGGGCAAAAAAAGATGACTCTGAGGCCCAGCCAGGGAAGTCTGTCTCACTATCAGACTGAATTGGAATTGGGGGAGAAAAAAGAGGAATTATCTACTTAATTATTCCCTTCTGGGTCCTCCTGATTATTATGACAAGAGAGGTGCTGAAGGAAACACAACACTGCTCTCAGTCTTCCTAGTGCTGAACCTTTTTGCCCAATCTCTTTTATTCCCCACAAACCACACTGTTAATCCTTTCCCAGTGGCTGATTCCTCTAGTTTTCCAGGACTGGAGATAAAATAACAAGTTTTCTTTCTTTAAATTTCAGCAAGCTACAATGTTTTAAGTTACCTAACTATAAAACTATATTAAAAAATACAAAAATAGAAAAGCATTGAAACAATTTTACAGAATTTCTTACCCTGTGATGACAAAAGTTAACTTGTTATTTTCCAGATTCTAGTTTCTGAATTTAAGATGCTTTTCCCACTCCCCCACATCAATCCCATTTTCTCTATTACCATTCACCTTTCTCCTCAAGAACCTTACCTGTTTTCAGTTATATGGCTGGAGATCATTCCATGACTAAAATAACTTCTGAACGGCTAAAAAAAGAAAGCCAACATTATATATATTAAGATCACAATTTTATAAAACAATCACAAAAACGTCTCATGTATGTATGTATAATATATATTTAGTATGAGAAAAAGAGATGCATGTAGATAATTATAAGAACATGGATGGGCACATGCGGATAGCAATACAAATTCGGGACAGGTAGCAAAAAATAAAACAAGCAAAGAAAAAAAGACAAAAAGGCTGCAAAAGAAAAAGAAAGTAAAAAGAAAGAAAGAAGAAATTCTTGTCAAACTGTACAGTTTTTAACTACTGAAAGGAAATTGGAACAACTACCATGTATGGTTCAAGTACTAATCATCTGGGAATTTTTTCTTCTATTAAATTTTTTTCTTCATGTTTAATAAAGGAATACATATTAATTCTAATGTATTAATTTAAAATTTACTATAAAGAAGAATCCAAGGAACTGAGAAGTACACTGACAGACACTTCCCAGGAAACACAGTACCTCTCAGCTTTGGTGGGCATAGTGCTAGGATAAACACTAACCAAAAACTGATGTACAGGGTCTGTGCCAAAAGAGTTAGAAATTTCAATCTCCTTAAATAATATCAACTGTGGTTTTCTTCCCTGATTAGATAACTAACATACGCTTATTTTGGAATACAATAAAAATCACAATCTCTAAGTGCTGTTAACATTCTAGTATATTTTCTTCAAATCCTTTTTTATGGTACATCCATAAAATATATACAATTGTACCAAAGTTTATTAAATAGTCTTCTATTCTTGGAAATTTATATTGCTACTAACTCTTTTATAATGAATAATACTATAATAAACATAAATTTTATCTGCATCTCTGATTATTTCTTTAATGCAGATATAGAAATATATAAAATTATAGGGTAAAAAGGCAGAATTATATTGCCAAATTATTTTTCAAAAAAGTTTGCTATCTCAGAATATCACCGTAAACACTGCCTAATAAATATCCATTTAAAAATATATTTGCCAAGTAGATAAATAAAAAATGGTACCTCATTGTTGTTTTATTTTACATTCCTTTGATTTTTAATGAAGTAGAATATTTCAGATATGTTCAATGGATTTCCCTTTGGTAATTAACTGTGTATTTATGTCCTCTGATGTTTGTCAGTTGGAGGTTTGGTGTTTGTCTTACTAATTCATAAAAACTATATATTAAAATAATAATGGCTAAAATTTACTGAAGATTTACCATGTGAACTATGATAGGCACTTAAATGTATTATCTCAAGTAATCCTAAAAACCACCTATTCAGTTCATTCTATCATTAGCTCCTCTCTAGAGATGCACTAAGACACAAAACTTAATTAACTTTGTTCCAGGTAACAGAGCTACTGAGCTGCACAGCTGGGATTCTAATTGGGTAGTCATCTGAGAAAAGAAGATAAAATTAGATCCATATCTCACATCACACACACACACACAGTAAAACCCCAAATGAATTAGGGATCTAATTTTTAAAACTAAACCATACAAATACCAAAAGAGTGAATTCCTCTTTAACCTTAGAGCCTTTCCCTAAACAATGACTGTAATTCCAGAGGCAATAAAATACTGATAAATTTACATGAAGATAAAAAAGTTTGCATGACAAAAATAAATAAATAAAGCAACTGAGGAAATATTAGGAATATATATCACAGACAAAAAGTTAATAGCCTAAAAATACAAAGAATTCTTTAAAACTAAAAAACAAAAGATGAGACCTAAAACCTATTCTCTATAGTTCAATTAATAATACTGTACCAATATTAAAATGGAAAAAAAGACATGAAAATAAACTATAAAATCACCTTCGAACAAAATACAAATTAAAATAATATCAAGATACCATTTCCCATCTATGAGACTGTCAAAAATTAAAAAGTATGACAACACATTCTATTGGTGATGTTGTAGTGGAACAGGCACTCTCATATATTTCTGGTGAGCATGCAAATCAGTATAACCCTTCTGAAGGGAAATTTGGGAATATCTAACATGACAACATCTACATTTATCTTTTGACCCAGTAATCCCATTACGAGGTATACAAACTTCCAATAATTTGAAAATACATAAGCAAAGAGTTATTTACTATGGTACTGTTTGCAACAGAAAAATACTAAAAACCATATGCATATATAAGAAAGTTCTTGAATAAATAAGTCCACACAATGGAGTATTATGAATTATAACAAAAAATGAGGAGGACCTTAATAAAATGACCTGGAGAGAGTTCTAAAATATATTGTTAAGTGAAAAAGCAAAGTGAAAATGACTATATAGAGTATACTATCCTTCAATGAAAGAAAGAGAATATAAGAAAATACATGTGGATCTGATCATTTGTGCAGAGGAGAAAGAAGAGATACACCAGAAAGTAAAGGAGATCTGTCACAGATTGGTAGGAGATTTGTTACAGATTGGTAGTGGAGTAGTGGGGGAAGGGGTGGAAAAAGGGATGAATGAGGATGGGGTAGTAAGAAGCAAGAAGTAACATGCCATTGAGTAGACTTTTTGAGTATCTATCACTCTTAGACACATAATGAGAAAAGAAAAAAGAACCCAAAAAATTGAAAGGGGCATCAATGAGAGATGAAACAACTTCAAGTGGCCTAATACAAAGGTAACCAAAGTCTCTGACAGAAAGGAGGACAGAAAAAAAATTGGATAATGACCAAAACTTTGCAAACTTAATGAAAACTGTAAATCTAGATCTAAGAAGCTCAAAACCCAAGCACAAGACATGAAGAATATTACAGAGATACATTATAATCAAATTACTCAAAACCAGTAATAAGAGAAAAATCTTTAAAGGTACCAAAAGAAAAAAAGACCAGTTAAAAAACAAAACAAAACAAAAACAAACAAAAAAAACAAAGATAGATGAATAACTGGTCATCAGAGAAAATGCTAGAAAAACAGTGAATATCTTTCAGGTACTAAAAGGAAAAAACTGTCAACCTAGAATTTCTATACATGGCAAAAATATCTTCCAAAAAAGGTGAGAAAAAGATTTTTTTCAGACACAGAAAAGCTAAAAAAAATTCATCATCAGATTGTGCCACAAAAAATATTAAAGGACATCCTTCGGCAATAAGGAAATCATGTCAAATGAAAATCTGGATCTACACTAAGGAATGAAGAGCACCAGAAAGAGTAACTACATGGGCAAGTAGGTAAGGTTTTTAAATTAAATGATTAAAAACATAATTTAAAAAGATAACTTTTTAAACAAAAATAATACCATTATATTGTGGGGTTTACAACATGATGTTAAAGTAGAATGCACAACAAAGATCAATTCTAGTTCTCAAGATCAGGAGTAGAGCCTGTTCTGGGCCACAGTGGAGAACAGAACTGAGAACTGGTAGTGCAAGGCCACGGTAGGCTCAAGTATAAGCTCGAGATCACTCTTCTGATCCTTCCTGTTGACTAATTTTTGGGACACTTTTATGGCTTAGTTCTTGATTTAGATACCTTAGTTTACACATGAAGTGGGTCTTAGCCTAGAAAGACAGACTAGTATTACCTAGAGGTTCAACTGACAAAAGGGTGCTACTCACATGTGGAGAATTATTTTTAGGCTTATTAACTAGTGCCCAGTAGAATTCCTGGCTGACAGAGGCACCACCACACTGAAAAAAGTTTCCTTGTAGAGAAGCTGGCACAGAAAAAAAACACTTTTTATAGAAGGGTTGGCACTGGGTTAAAAACTTCTTTACAGCATTAGACAAAGCTTAAGGAAATAAAATCCAAACAAATTAAGATTGGTAGTATTGCAATCTAAAAAAAAAAAAGTTTTTTTTAAAGAAAGATAAAAATAATAAATAAACCAACTTCTTCTTTCCTTTTGATCCTTCCCATACATACCTCACCCGCCTGAGATTCAGAAAGTTCCAGCAGGAAAGGAATTTCCGTGTCAAAATTAGCAAAGAAGCTACTCCACTGATGTTCAAAAGCCACCAAATCCTGGGAAGAAAATGAAAACAATAATGCATTTGATCATTTAAAGGAAGTACTTCAGAAAACCAAGATCAAGAAACTGCATCTGATCTAATAGCAGACCATTTAAATATGTTTTACAAGGTGATAACATGCTTATCAAGTGGGCGAACCTCAAAAATATGCAAAGTAAAAGAGGCCAATTATAAAAGGCCACCTGATGTGTGATCCATTTATATGAAATGAACAGAGAAGACAAATCTACAGGGACAAAAAGTAGAATAGTGGTTTGCATGGGGCTGGGAGTGGGAATGGAGATTGACTCCAAGTGAGCACAACGAAACTTTCTGGGCTAATGAAAGTATTCTAAAATTTGGTTGTGGTACTGGTTGCACAATTCTGTACATTTACTAAAAATGACTGAATTGTACACTTAAAATGGGTAAATATTACAGCACATAAATTGTATTCTAATAAAAGTTTTTGTTAGGACAGTAATGGTCTCCTAGTGCCTTACTTTAGCAACCTTTGTTGAAGAAAGGTAGTTATTTATGAGGCACCTAAAGGATGATATCTACTGCCAAAAGGGTTATATCAGTGAAGCTCTCTTGAAGGACAAATTAGTTGACTTCAGCTAGAAGTTCAGTGGGTCCAGGGCTGGCCCAGAACCCTCTCCCCTTCACAGCCTCCTAGTTGCTGTGGGAGTGGAAGGGACTCTGCACTGTCCCAGGGACTTTTCTCTATGTGCAGCCTATCCCACTCTCCCATCCCAGCTGCCTTTCAGCCTCCTCTTTGAACTCATTTCTGTTCCAACCACCACACACTGTTTTGTACTCCTAGTTCTTAGGGCATCATTGGTTAGACAAAAAACACCAGTTATGACTTGCTCAAGATTCTCAAATAACAACTGTCCTTATTTTGAAGTTGCTGATAATTTGTACTTAGATAGTTGTCTTCATTGCCCATCTCACACTGTGTAGGTGTATGTATATTGGGAACCCAGCCTAGTGCCTTGCTCACAGCAGGCATCGTGTTTGTTGCACTAAAACTGGCTGGCCTGATCTATGTTCTCTTCCATTCATCTCTTCTAGGCAAGGATACACAAGTACTTGGACCTATGGATTCTATATTAGGCAGGCGCTGACTCTACTTGTGGCCCTAGGCACAAAGCACAAGGGACTTCTGCTGGGAATACTGACTGTAAACAAGATTCTCACATGGCTTCACTACTTGCTGTACAGATGACCTATCTCTCTCTCTACAAATATGGACTCATACTATGTGTATATATGTATACATATATACACACATGTATATTACATACAAATCACATACACAAATCTAAAATTGTCAATAGTTATGTAGGGGACAGTAGTGCTGGTATTGTTGTCTAGGTATGTCTTATATATAATGTGTAATAAAAAAATCAGGTATATGTGTATATACACACACATGCAGGCATGCACGCACATGTGGAGAGGGAGAGGGAGACAGAGAGAGAGAAAGAGAATGAATTTTCTAGTGTTGTCCACTGAAACAATCTAGAAACAGTGACAAAACCAGTATCATTCCTAGCACCTAGATTGTGGTGCTGAAATACCATTTTCTATTCAAAGAACCCAACCAAAACTTACTAGAGAAACGACCAATTTCAGGTCTGAAACTGATTAAACCTCAATATTTAATAATCAGGAAATATGGAAGACAAGGAGAAATGTTAAATTACATCATGGGAATGCAATCAACAAAATCTCAATGAGGACAACTGTAAGACAAATAATCTAGTTTCTTCAAAAAATTTATAGTGGGGGGGAGGGACACAAAGAGATGAAGGAGGAACCTACAGATTAAAAGAAACCTAAGATACACATATACACAAACATGTAGGCAATGCTAAACTATAAGCACATCTGGATGATAAAACCACAAAGTAATTTACCATAGAATCCATGACAGTGTTATTCTTAGGGAAGGAGAAAAACAGTGATGGATTTTGCAGAAAGCACTCATTGCTTCTGGGGTAGCTAGCAAGGTTCTATTGTTTTGCTTTATAATAATTACTAGGTTATACATTAGTTTTATGTTGTTTTCTAAGTTTTTAAATAAAATCTTTAAAAACAAAAATGAGTAACATATATTCAGTATAGAAATCTCAGGAAATAGAGAATGAAAGTCATTATTAACAGTTTGGAAAATATTCTCTCATCTATTTTTACATATGTATTTTATAAACACAAATATATACTTGTAACTGGGGATCTACCATTGCTTTGGTCAGACTGCCTTGCCATACCACCTCTGTGCCTTGGTCCAGAAAACCAGACCTGGTTTAAGATCCTGACCCACTGCTATCACATCCAATCAGTGACCTTGATCCTAGGTCCAGGACAGTTTTTCCACTTTAGCACTGGATTACCCCCACATGCCCTCCTAGACTCTGGGGAGAAGTACATCTCCACTCTTCCAACACTCTAACCATAGCCCTTCAATATCTGTCCAACTCTTCTGGTCCCAGATCCACTGTCCATTTCCAGTTGGCTGTCACCACAACTTAGCACTGAAAGTATGTTTAGGTTCAGAAAGCCCTGTGCTGGAACCTCTGCTCTGTCTGTTATTGGCTATGTAACTGAGCAAGGAAATTAAGCTCTCTCTGAGCCTTAAATTCCATATGTGTGAAATGGGGTGACAACTATTTACATTACAGAGATATCACAGGAATTAAATGAAGTAACTTGTATGCAGTGCTTATTACCAGGCCTTGTACACTACAATATCTACAATATTTCTCAATTTCTCTCCCTTTACTGTCAGCCAGCCTGAGTTGGCTGAGAACATCTGAGCCTCCCCCTCAACTGGACATATTTATCTGCTCTTTCTCTCAGATACCAACAATGCACATCCCTGGCATAAATGCCATTTATGAGGCTGTCCACCCCATTGTGGGTCTATGCCTTGCCTGCTCGGCTCTGTCCAATCCCTTGGGCTTAGAAAAACAAAAAGAATCAATATAGTTATTAGTAAAGAACACATTTTATTTTGTTTTCTAACTGAATTTAGAAATAAACTCAAAAGATATGTTTCTATTTTAATGGTCTACATAGTGACACCCACCTTGGTTAGGGTGTATAACAAGAAGCAAAATTACACAATTAAGTGGTTGCCATTCTCTGGTCATCTTCTAGGTGAAAAAACACTGTGCTTGGAGGATACACAAAAGAAGAAAGGCACTTTGCACCAAGAAAACTTCCCTGAGGGAGGTGGATGTATCAGTACTAATTATATGAACTCTTAGATACTGCTTTCAGCTCCATGCTATCACTAAAATGGAAGATATAATGAATTTTCATACTAAAAATAACTAGCATTATATATAAAATGTGTATGTATATGTATACACACACATATACACACACAGATCTTCCTAACCTCCTCCTTTACTTCCCTATGCCCACTTTTAGATGAGGAAAATGAGGCACTGAACTATAAAAAGATGTGCCTGAGGAAGCAATACTAACGAGCAACGAAAGTAGAACTATACCTAGGTAAGATACCCCAGAGCCTGTGTGCTTTCCACCAGACAAACTTTTCTCCAACTTTTCCCCAGCACAAACAGTGCATTGTAGAAATGGATACTGTGTATGTACGTGGGACTGGTCAGTTGGATCTGAGATAGAGAAGGGAAAGTTTATCTATCTGCTCAGACTCTTCCAGGTCAAATCCATAAGACCAACCCAGATAGATATCAAGGTCAGATAAGAAGCAAAGATCTGAAAACCTCAAGAACCCTACTAATGTACTTTGGCCTTTGGCCAGTAGGGAAGAATGCTAAACTTTAGACAGAACTCTGGGCTCTCGGCTGGTAATGACAGTGGCTGTTTTCATGTGGCTCAAAGGCAGGGAGTGGGAGAAAAGCAGCTCAATTTCAATATTTAAAAGTGTTTTAAGAATTACACAATATAATAAAAATGAGAAAGTAAAACAAAAATGACTAGAAAGACTACCACTTGAAATTTCAGACACTGAAACACAAATTGTTTTACAAAGATGGAAATATAGTCTGCTTTTTTATTTTTCTCACAAACATACTTTGACACTATCTCTAAATCAAATCTCAAAAGTCTGGATTTTTCCTCTGTGGCATCTACCATGAAGCATGGAGCCGCCATGCTTCTGGCCATGAAAGATCTGCCAGCAGTGACTGGCCAATAGGAATTAAAGCCTAGCTGTTAATTCTGGCTTTAAGAATATGGGTCTTGGCAAAGGAACAGAAAAAGTATTTGGATGGTGGAAAGAACATGGAGTTTTAGAGAAGTGCGGAGGCTATCAAGGTGCAGAGCAAGAAAAGAGAGAAGAAAAAGATTTTAAGAACTAATATGGGGATGGATTGGCACCTTTTATAATAATTTTCTAGAGACACAAGTAATGACTGGAATTGAATTTTAGTTTCTTATGGTTGTTGGATTTGGATTTTATTAACATTTCTACACTCACCACAAAAAATCCCTGCACAAATTTATAGTCACTTTTATAAATATTTATTTTATACTACTTGAGGTTTGCCGAGCCTCTTGAATCTGTGGATTGGTGTGTTTCACCAATTTGGAAAGTTCTTGGACATCATCAACTCAAATTTCCTTCCCATTTTCCCTCTACTCTCATTCTGGAACTCCAATTATATACTACGTTAGATCATTTGACAATGTTTAACAGATATTGGACACTCGGTTCCAACCTCTTGTTCTTTTTCTCTTTGTCCTTCAGTTTAGAAACTTTCTATTGACCTATCTTCAAGTTCACTAACCTTTTCTTCATTGTTGTCCAGCTTATCTTAAGCCAATCTGATAAATTCTTCATTTCTGATGTAGTATTTTTCATTTCTAGATTTTCCATTTATATAGTTTTCAGGTCTCTGGTGAAATTCTTCACCTCTTCATGCATGCTATCTTCTTTTAGAAGTTTTATTAGTTATTTTAAATTCCCCATTGCTTAATTCTAACATCTGGTTCTACTTCTATTAACTGTTTCCTTTCTTGACCATGGGTCATATTTTCTTGCTTCTCCATGTTTTATATATTTTTTAAACCAAATCACACATTTGTATGAAAGAACAGTTAAAACTGAAGTAAAAAATATTTACCTCTAGGAAAGGATACACCTTATCTTTTGTTAGGCCACTAGAGTAGGGATTTAAATTAATTTGATATGTAATTGATCTGGATCTAGGTCATACTGCATTAGTAGCTTGATTTAGTTCATCATTCACTTCAAATATTTTGAGGGTGGGCCAGTATGAACTTTTAGTTGAGACCACTCAGAGCACTAGCAAGATTCTGGAAATCTCTGTTTTCCAGCTCTTTGACTCCTGGACTATTTCTCCCTGCTTTATAAGCTGGTTACCAGCTTTCTGAGTTGCTAAGGAGTTCTCTTTACTCTCCAGTCCCCCTGGCTCTACATAGGAAGATACCTGTCTTGCTGCCTTATTCCACATTTAAGTGGGCAGCTGCTTATACTTTGTAAACATATAGAATGCCTCCAAAGGGTTGCTCTTAGCTCTCCTGCCTGGCCCCTGGCCTTTGGTGTACTACTCTGAACATCTGCGAAGAGCTACGGGATAGAGTTGATGGGTAGGCTCACTCACCCACACACAACCATTAAAAGTTCTTTAATGAGTCAGGTGATTTCTACTTATCCATGTCTATATAATGGATTCTTCTTCCTTCTGCTGCCCCACCAAAAATGAGAACAATATCCTATGAGGAACCTACATTTTTGGGAAGTGAGTTCTTTTAGCTTTCTTTGCATCTTCAGCTCACTAACAGTTTTATTTTAAAACTATTATTTTGTTCCTTATTCAGATTATTTTGGTTGTTAGGGTGTCAGCAATAATTTCTTTCAACTTTCTAACTGGGAGTGGAAAACCATGGCTTTTTTTATTTCTTGTTTGTAAACAGCCAATCCTGTTGTCACCCAGTTCTCATTACTGTATTTTTCTTATTGATCTGTAAGAGCTCTCTATAGTGTGGTGAGTATAAATATGTTCAACCACATTTTGGTACAAGAAATTCATCTTACTTTATTATTTCTAAATAAAATTAAATTCGGCTCTGAGTCTTTACTCTTACAGATAGATGAGAAATCCAGTATCAGATATTAAAAGGGCTTCCTTCCACTTCCTTCATGGTACAACTGAAGAATACCACGCTCATGGGAAGTCAGAAAAGCGGGACATTCTCTAGTCCAGGGTGATTATCATTGTTGCTTCTTCAGTTGCATGTCACTGTTGCTCCAGGTACAATTAAAGATGTTCTCTTGAGTGGTCCCTCTCCACTGTCTCCAGAGATGCTTGCAATGTTCTCAAAGCTACAATGTTATGTCTAGCTTCCAGTGTGACCTGCAGCTTCCATAACATTCAGGTCACTGCAAGCAAGTGGGACACAGGTCACAGACATTTGCAGAAATTCCAGAACTACTTATCTTTTTTCCTTATCTGTGGTTAAGTTAAATGTTCTTTATCTTTTTTTTTATACTCAATGTAAATTTTTGCATTTTCACATAACTAGGCTAGTCATGGAGGAAGAGGCAAATGACAAGGATGTCTTTTTGAAGAACAAAGAGTTCAGGTTTTATTTTTCTTTTAGATTTCTATTTTATTAGAAACATTTAAACAGAATGTTTGTTTGATTTTATTAAATGCCTTTTGGCATCTATAGAGTCACCATAAATGGCTCCAAGAAGAAAAATTAGTATGGTGATTATATTATAGGTTTCCTGATATTAAAATAAATACTGAACGTTTAATAAACCCTACTTCATCATAATACATTCTTTTAACATGGTTCTGGGTTCTATTTGTTAATATTTTACTTAAAATACAGATATTAATATTTGTGAGACTGGTATATAGTTTTGATTTTATATGTTATTTTGTTGGGTCTTAATATGATAGTTAATTTCAATAAAAAGCTACAAACTGTTCTTTTTTTTATGTACATCTACCCATGACCACTAAGAGACACTATTGAGCTGTTTAACCAAAGTACCATTCCTTAGTTTTGTTTCTTCTCGTTGCAAATCACTCTGCCAATCCTGATTTTTACCTTCAAAGTTCAAATGAAAAATTAATGCCCGACCCTCTAATCCAAAAGTTGGCAAATTATGGCCTATTGAGCAGGCCACATATTTTTGTAAACAGTTTCCTTGGAACACAGACACACCCATTTGTTTAATCCATTGTCTTCACCTCTGCTCTCAGGCTGCAACAGCATCATTAAGTAGGCAGAGAGCACAAAACCTAAAATAGTATTATCTAGCCTTTTACAGGAAAAGTTTGCAGACCCTTTCTCTAATCCTTTATTCCTTTGAGCCATACCTCATCTTTTTATCTTTTCATGCCAGAGGGAGTGCAAAAAGACACCCTCTGTATTATTTTTCTGAAGTCTAGCCCAACGGAGAGTGTCTTTAGGTGGAAAGTTTAACCCTGTACCAGGCAAGTGGCTTTTCCAGGTACCCTTCCACCGACAAGTTCAAGATAACAATCAGAAAAGAAATCACTCAATTCTTTGACCAAAGCAAACTAAAATATATCTTACATTTCTTCAACTTAAATACCATTAGTGAATAATTGAGCTGGCTGTAATATTTGTAAGTTAAAGAGTTTGGCTTCTTACTTCTGAAAGCAAACTCTCTAGAGACATAGGATCCATCTTGCTGTAGACATTCCATAGACTCAAACTCACATCCTGCAACTGCAACACAAGAGCAAAAAATTGAAATAATTTAGAATCAATATCATCAGGGCAATCTAATTTACTGACATTCAGAAATGACAATTTTGGTGAAAACTTAGTGATTACAATAAAAAAATCAATTTTTTATCAATTATATTAGAACCTATACAATTAATAAATGCTGTCCCATTCGAAAAATTTATCTTTTCAGAAACACTGTACATTTCGAATATCTTCAACGATGGACATATATATATTTATATACATACATATGTATACACACATACATACATGCATATATAAAAAACATTTTTGCCTTTGTATAAAATAAAATTTTAATTAAAATAATACATGCCTATGGTTTTAAAAAATCAAACAGTACTAAAGGTTTGTAATAAAAGAATTTTAATCCCCTAACTTTTCATGTACCTTCACTAGTCTCACTCTTGAGGCAACCACCTAGAAGTCTTTTAACATTTTCTTCTGGTAGTTACCTCCATATTTTGTTGTAACATAAATCTATTTCTAACTACTTCTTGATTAATGATTTTAGAATTAAATACTGACTTACAGCAAAGATGTAGCTCTTAAGCCCATCCCCATTCCCACACTTTTTATCTACACATACACACATCCTAACATCATCCAATATCATATGATGTTTTTGGTTACACCAGTAATTACTATTTATAATATTAAAGCCATATATATATTATTTATTGCAGGCCATGTACATACTACACTACTATTTGCTTTTTTAAATTGTCTTTTTCCCAGAGCTACCAACAGCTTCACTTTTTTTATTTGTGTAATTAAAAAAATATATCAATTCTTAAGTTTTTTTAAATGCTCCACCCAATTTGCTAGTATGCTTACACTAGGGTTTCTCAACAGCAACTCTATTATAATTTTAGGCCAGATATTTCTTTGTTGTGAGGGGCTATCCATGCATTGTAGCGGGACTTAAGCAGCAGCTACACCCTCATTCCCACACAGGCAAACCAAAAGTATTTCCAAACACTGCTAAATGTCTTGGGAGCGAGAGCAGCAAAATCATCCCAATTATGAACACTGGCTTAAACGTATCAGATAATCTATCAATTCTTTTTCTTCTTACTTCGCTTGCTCTGGCTGTTATGTAAGCTTGCTGAGCAACTATTTTTACTGAGATTTCTCTTTGCTGTCATCCCGGAGCCCTCAGATGATGGATCTGGTTCCATGGCTCACTTATCTCCTCTTTCTTAGTTAACACCCTTGTCTGCTGAAACACATTCTCCAATCACCTTCTAAGAAAGGATTAATGGGAAGCAAAATTTTTCTGAGTATTAAAATCTCTTTATTCTGTCCTCACAGCTGATTTATTGGTCACTGATGCTCCTTCATTCCTTTGGATTCTTTATTCTCTCTGTGCTTCTTTTTGGATAGTTTCTATTGCTATCACTTCAAATTCACTATTCTTTCCCTCTGCAGTGTCTATTCTGCTATTAATCCTATGCAGCGTACTTTTCATTTTAGACAGGGCAATTTTCATCTCTAGAAGTTCAATTTGGTATTTATATTTTGTCTAGCATGTTCAATCTTTCCTCCAGCTTTTTTTAACCCCTCTCCCATCCTCTAGCTTCTTGAACATGTGGAATACAGCTGGGATAACAGTTTTTAATATCTTTGTTGGCTACTTCTAATATTTCTGTCAATTCTAGGTCACCTTTGATTGATTACATTATCAGTCATGTTTTTCTGCTTCTTTGTTAAACCTGATAATCTCTGGATGCCACACATTGTACTTTACCTTGTTGGGTGCTGGGTATTTTTGTATTCCTATAAATATTTTTGTGCTTTGTTCTGGGATGCAGTTAAGTAACTTGCAAACAGTTTGATCCTTTCAGGTCTTGCTTTCATGATTTGTTCAGAAGGTTTAGAGCAGTGCTCAGCCTAGGGCTGATTATTCTCCGCTACCGAGACAAAACCTTCCTGAGGACTTTAAACAATGCAAAGTGAATTATTTGTTTTTCCAGTCTAACTGGTGAGAACCAGGCACTCACAGTTCTCAGCATGCATCAAGCACTGTTCTTGAATACTTTCAGATTTTTTTCCCCTCCACTTTTGGTAGTTACCTCATGCATGAATGCACTGACCAATACTCTGCTAAATACCTGGGATGAGTTCAGGGCAGGGGAATCTTGACAGGTCTTGGGAGTTCTGTCTCTGGGCAGTTCCCTCCTTTTTATTAGCTTCCTTGGTCTCACCAGACTTTCAGCTGCATCCCCTCAACTCAGAAAGTGCACTGGGATCCATTTGGGTACCTCTACCCTCCACTGCCCCACCCACTTCTGAGTCATGGCCTGAAAATATTCTCGAAGTAGTAAGCTAGGGCATTCATAGACTCATCTTATTTGTTCTATCTTTCAAAGAATCAGTAATCCTCATTGCCTGATGTCTAGTGTCTTGAAACTACTGCTTCACATATTTTGTTTGGTTTGTTTGGAGGAGAGAAATCAGATTCCTGTTGTCTTAGAGGTGACTTATTTTTTTCTTCCTGGAAGCTTTTCATGATATTCTTTAATCTTCTGTGTTCAAAAAAAGGCAGACAGATTTAAGTTTTTTCCTCCCATTCACAGTTGCTAAGTGATTTTTATTTAAAAAAGTATTTTTATTTCTTTTTATCACTAGAAATGTTTTATTCTTTTTTTTTAAAAAAAGTTTCCTTCCTTCTGATATTTCCACTCTATCTTTCTGGAACTTCTACATATTGGATATTGGACTTCTTGGATCAGTTCTCCATAACTTTTTTTTCAAAATTTCTATCTCCCTAATTTTATTATTCTACATTTTTAGAGATTTTCCTAATTTGAACTTCCAACTTTTTTACTGATTTTATAAACCATCATTTTCCAGAGCCATTATTTTCCTCATTTTTACTTATCACAACTCTTATTCTATGGTTGCCAAAAATCTTACATTTCTCTGGGCATCCTAAGGAGAGCTTTGTATTTTAAGTATTCCTCTATATTTTAAATTATTTTTGGGTCATATTCAATCAGTCTTTTTTTCCTTTTAATCTTTATATTTTTAAGTTATAGGTATTTAATCAAGTGTCCGGTGATCTTTGGTGGCCTGCTTATATTTTCAAATGGAAAGTCTCATTGGAAGCTTTATGGACTCAGAAGAGCTTGTCAACTACCAGGAAGCATTTTTAGGGAGAACAGACAGGCAGGAGGCTGTTATTTCAGGATCTCTACCCACTTACATTCTAAATGTCAGAATGTAGAGAGCTGTACTCCCAGGCAACAAAGGCTACACTAGCCAATGAGTTCTCTTTGTTTTGTTATACTTTTCAGTTTCTTTGGAGAACTCCTACCCACACACCCGGTTCCTTGTTTTTTCCTAGAGTAGAAGTGGCAACTGATAATTGCCTGGTTGCCTGTCACTTAAGGGATGGTGGTGGGAGGGAGGCACTAACTATTACATAACAACTTTCAATAAATTCTTTCACTTTCAATATCACCAATTTCTATTCTTTAGCCCCTATTTTAACTTCTTCCTCACTGATTTAATCTATTTTGCCCCTTCCTCTATATTCTGGAACAGCCTTTCAAGTGTCAACTGATTAGATTTTATAGAGATACTAAATCTGATTTCTTTTTAAATGAGGCTTATTACAATCTTTCCTTATATGTCACCCATCTCCCTTTTTAATTTGCTTGCTCTACCTGCCATATCTCATTTCTATTTTTACAAACTGTTCTGAAAAATACAACAGAGGTATTTTTCTCAATTTTTATTTTATTTCCTGGAAAATCTTTTTTAAAGGCAAGCTGATCTATCTTTGCATCTAAAATGCTATGGCCTCTCTCTCTCTCTCTCTCTTTTTTTTTTTTGGACTCTCTTCATAAGTCTTATTCTACCTTTCAATTCGAAGATCTTATGTTTGCCCATAAAAAAAGGTGAATGAATGCTTGCTTTATGGTTACTCTCATTATTGCTATTAGAATCCTCCTGGTGGGGAGCCAGTTCCAACAGGTGGAGAAGAAGAAAGAAGCTGGAGGCAGGAAAGTACTAGCAGAGGAACTTCCCTGTACTGCTTCCCAAGAAGAAAGAGTTCTCTATCGTAATTCAGTTTGGCTCAGCCTAAATACCAAGTAAATGCTATGCAGGTCTGGCTTCCTTTCTCATGCTGGCACCTACTGTATCAAGGACAAAACAGCCTCTAAATAAAGAACCTTCTTCTGGGTATGGCCATGCAATAAAACAGAAGTTTAAAAAAATTAGGTTATAAGTATCTATAGTTCTCCTTCTCTGAACCTTCAAAAGAGGCAAGAACTTTTCTGTAAGACCCTTGATATGTGAATCAGAGTGGAATAGAGGATATAATGGCAGAGCTAATTAGTAGGCCAAACTGCTCCAAACCTTAAAGGATCCAAAAGGACAGGGTAAGGAAGAAAACAGAGTGAGGGGTGGTGGTGAGGAATGAGATGGAGACAAAGGGAAGTATCTGAGAGAATGAAAATTAACAGCTATAGAAGAGAGCGGGAACTGTAGATCTTGAGATCCTATTCCACTTCTCCTGCTCCTCCTATCCCACCTACTGTATCTCTCCTATCCCACATCTCCTGCCCCTCCTGCCCCACCTATTGTATGTACCCTTCCTATCCCATCTCCCCTGTTCTACTTCACCTGCTCTTACTATATGATATGGGCTGTTTCTTCCTCACTGCACATCCCACCCCCTAAAAATACCACCCGACAGTAAAGGTCTATACTGCCTTGTAAAGGTTCCTGGAAAGGAGATTTTATTCCTTTGGGTTGTGACTTCATGGTGTGATACACCTTAAGGAAGGAGCCAAGGACCTGCCTCATTTGGGCTGCATCAATCATCCAGCCTCCTAGTGCACTGCTTTCCAATGCTAATTCAGCGGCAGCCCAGGAGTTAGGAGCATAGAATCTGAAGCCAGACTCTCTGGACTGGGCCCCAGCCCTGCCACTCACTGGCTACTAGCTCTGTGACTTTGGAAATTTCATTTAACCTGTTAATTAGGGATGGTAATAGCACCTACACTTCAGAGAGTTACCATAAGAATTAAAATCAATTCATATAAAATGCTTAGAATAGTGTCTGGAGTATAGGAGGCACACCGTGAAAGCCTAGTTTATATAATTAAAAAAATAGATATTACCATTACTGCTAAAAATGTTAGTTTTCTCTTTCTCCATCTCCTATGGCCTGCCTCCCTTCCAGTCTCCACTCTTCTAAATTAGACAGCATTACTTCTAATCAGAGGCTGGTTCCACAGCCTGGTTGATGGTCTGCTACTTATAATCAGTGTGAAAATACTGCGGTTTTAGAACAGGAAAAGTGGAGTTAAGTGGTGTGTTTTTCTTCAGCCCCACAGTTCATGCTTCTCCACATTATAGAGTCTGCCAGGCAAACTTCCATTCATTTTCTAGAGATGCTGCTATTTCTCAGAAGGAGGGTAGGAGTTAGCCCTGAGCCTTGTTTCCAAAGGTCCCACTTACTCCATCCCTAATAATATGTTCCCATTTCTAGCATGTCAATGCTCCCTCTATCTGGTTTACTGAGCTGGGGGCAGATGATCCCAGCGAAGATCCTGGGGAGGCACCTGTGGTGGTGCTGCTAACCTGCCAAGCTATCCTCCCTCATGTGTACTCTGGATGATCCCCTCTCCAAGATGCATTCATTAATCTACTTAACAAATATCTACTGGTCATCTCCTAGGTACAAATAATATAAAAAAAATACTGTTCTTACCATAAAAGCTAACCCTTTTATTCCTCAAAATTCATTGCTCTTGCATGAGAAAGAACAGAAGAACTCCAAGAAGAACACAGAAACTCAGTTTTGGGGACTAGCCACAAACAGCAACCATTTATCATTTCAAGTCTTTTAACTTGCTTAATGGCTTTGGGAGGTCATTGCCAGATTTTCAGACTGTTATAATGATGCACACCTACACTGTGGGCCCTTTATAAAAACCAGGCAAACATACCTCATATTTCATGGTAAAAAATCCATCCCCTCCAATGCCCTCAAGTGCAAAGGCCTGTACAATTGGCCATTTCTCCACTACAAACATATCAAATATCTGCAAGTGACCTAGAGGAATCAAATACAACAACATGTATCAAATACCACTTTGACATAACAGTCTAAACCTGACCTAATGTGTTAGACAGGCATCTTTTCTCATGAGTTTACCATAGTCTCAACTAGCAAAATAAAATTGAAACAGATAAAATGGTTAGATATTAACACTAGAAATACAAGATGAAAGCCAAGAAAAATTCAAACCATAAACAAGTTACATAAATTCAGATTTTTCTATATTTTCACATCTGATTTTGTAAGCAAGCAAAAAAACAAACCAATAAATAAATAAATCGTGGTTTATTGCATCTGACTTGCATCACTTAGTGGATATAATTATTAACAAACCCAAACCTGGCTCCTCTCCTGTAAGAAACATAGCTAACCTACTTCCTCAAGGGAAAATTACCAAATAAAAATTTTCCCTTTCTTATGAGAATAGTTTCAGTGTACATTTTTTTTTAAGATATAAGCATTTGTTGATTTTTTTCCTGTACTTTTTTATAGGAAACATTTAAACAACATTTTTGTTTATTTTTAAACCTGTTTCCCATTTGCCCTAAGAATATTTGCCAGCAGTGCTTGCAGCTGCAGTATTTACCCCGAGATAACTTGTGGATTACAGTCTTAACCTTATCCCCAAAGGTTGCCAAGAGATACCTCGCTTTCATCATTATTTTTGCATTGCTCTAGTTTATTGAGTCTTTGGAAGCAAATGACATCATTCTATTTACAGCCTTCTGTTTTTAGTTGTGGTATTTCCATTTACAAAATACAGTAATTCTCAATAGCTGAAATCCTAGAAAACACAGCATTCCTATGTGTGATGTTAACATCGTTCTTGAACAGTTCCTAGCTTAAGATTCATTTGATGAATTCGATTTATGTATACATTTCTATTACACTGAGATGAGAGACAAGTTCTGTTTAGAAATAACTCCAAGAACAGTTTTTATATTTTATTTTAACATTGAAAACTAGTCATATTTGCTTCAGCCTCAAAGAGTGTATTTATGTAAAATTAATGCTGGTAGCAAGTTGCAATTTTTTTTCTGAACAGGAAAAGGGCTAATTTTTCAATTACAGTTGACATTCATTATCATTTCATATTAGTTTCAGGTGTAGACACAACATTTTGAACCTGTCAGCATATTTTTAACAGCTACCGAATTGCTATTTATTACCAAGAGACCCTCCATCTACACTTTATGTCCATTAAGGGGTATAGAGTAGATGGCAATTGTGGTAAATCGCTTATCAGTTCTTCTGAAACTTGTTATGAACACAAGCTTACATAGAGAAGTTCCCAAATTTCTTTCTGCTTGAGCCTCTGCCTTTAGTAAAATAGATCAGTGGATTCCTGGCTGAATGCCTTCACTGAATGCTTCCACTGAAAGGAAAGTAGGGCCATATGATTCACACACCATCCAAGTAAGGTTAAAATGTAAATTGGCTCACTGCTAGACACTCACCTTGGGAGCTGTAAGGAATGCCAATTCTACTACAGTCTCTAACCATGTCCACAAAGCTGGCAATTTTAAATTCTTCTGCAGCTTCCTCATCTTCATACTAAAGAGGGAAATTGAAAAGAAAGCAGGTTCCAATGAAACGTCATGCAAAGTTCCATATATTTTCTGCATTTAATTAGTTGTCCCAAATGACATTTATAGAAGACTGCACCTAAGAGACGTTTCCAAAACCAACATTTCATGTTTGCTTGTCAGAAACACTATCATTCCTTTACCTTACACCATACCGAAATCAACTCTGAATGGATCAGATCTAAATGCGAGAGATAAAACTTGTCCTCAAAAACCCCCAAATGCTCTCACATAGAAAGAAAGGTTCTTGACACTTAACAGGTCATGATTTCCATAAAATCCTAAATCTCAAATCCCAATGTGATTTCCAGACAAACCCTTGAAATAGGCCCAAAGGGAAACAGCAACAGATACCAAGAAATCCAAACAAGAATAAGTCATAAAGCTTATCAAATTCTCCGGGGGGCAGTATGCAGGCATTAGTACCCTGAGAGAATGTGCACAGGGTGATGATGCAGCAGGGCAGGAAGGCAGGTTCTCAAGCCTGCTACGAGGTCCCAATCTGGAGTCCCTTTTGTCCCCTTCAGAGATACAATTTATCTATAAGGTAGCCTCATAATGAAATTAGAGAAGTTCCACTAAACAAATCATTTTTTTTTGGTGTAAACACAATCTGCAATTTGATTTGTTTAGGGGTTTCCTGTTTCAGATCTATACCTGCCTGAAACAATATTCTTAAGGGGTCTCTAAATGCCTATTCTATCTTTCCTCCTTACCTCATTTTCGGTCATGCAGTGGAAATGCAGATTTCTCCAATGTGCCACATAGGGTAAAAGATAGCGATAATTTACAGGGTTACAGTACAGATGGACAGTGTCTGATTTAATCAATATAATTACATCTGTAGGAAAAACAAAATTAAAATAAGATTTTAAAGGCATTTTTTTAGACATTTTCTGGCCACATAGTTAATAAAACCATTAAAACTACTTCAGAGACAATGTAACAAAACTCTAAACTAAAAATTCTTTAATTAAGTTAATGTGCTTCAAAGTGACTACGAAACACTCAAATGTAGACAGCAAGAGTTTCCTCACCCTATGAGATGCTCCCACCACCATGGCCCTCTGGTGATGGCAATGCAGGCACAGAATAAGTCAAAGGAACAGCCTTCTGAGTATTTTGCAAAGTGCAACACAGTTGAATCTGCAGTACCAAAATCAGCTATGTACTTCACTGCAGAGAAAAATTCCAAATAGAAACTCCATAGCCTAAAGCCAGTGAGGCAGGAAAATAGTACCAAATATGGCCAGTGACTAGTTCTCCTGCAGACATCAGCATTTAAGCTTTTGGCTGTTGGCTCATCAGCTCAAGGCATTCATGGGCCTGAGGACATCACCTTTTGTCAGCTTCGAGAAGGGTTACTGTGTTTGGCGGTCAACTCTGTACACAGGAAAAGCTGGGAGGAAGGAAGTAGAGATAGGTGGACAAGGTTTCTATAAATAGATCAGCAGCTCACAGATTTAAGGAATAAACATCAGTGTTGATGGGTCAAATAAATAAAATAATCTTAATAATGCAAATACACCCAGATAAACAAACAGAAGAGCCATGGAATGGAGCAGGACTATTAAAGCGGTTTGAATACTGAGAAAGAAAGCAGTCATACTTTCAGAAGAAAAGCAGAGGTTCCATTCCATGGCTCCTCAGAAATCAGAGCCATTAGGCTTCTCTGTAACAAGATGATGCTCCTAAAGGAGTTGACTAGAGGTGAGAGAGAAGCATGGGGGCAGGGAGCACCTGAGGCAGCAGGTTTAGGGCAATGCCAACACTGTAACACAGTGTGACAGACCACAATCTGCAAAAACATAAACCCAATGAATACTGACTGCAGCTGAACACACAGCTGGGTGGCCTCTTGATACAGTTCCATGATGGTGATGGCCTTTTGAGCCACTTTGAGTTCCACAATTAGTCAGACCCCAGGTGTCCTAGGAAACATAGCATGGAGCAGCCTCTTCACTGTTGGTTCTTGAGTAAGTTCTGGAGTCAAAAGTTGGTAGGAAGTGAGAAAGGGGCCCTCTCTCACCTGATGGTGTTCCTCACATAGGCCCTCTAAAAGAGCCCTACCCTGAATTATATGTAGACTGCATGTTGAGGAGTGAAGAGTTTGATGACATCTGGAAAGCCTGAGGGTTTCCTCTGTCGATTATACTCTATACTAGTGTCTAACATACCACAAAGAGTCCAATAAAAGAAATATTGCAATAGCTGCTCAACCTAATTAAGTATTCTCGGGATCTCACAGGACTGATGTCATCACTATGAACAAAGTTTAACAGAATACACAGCCAGATAAAAAAAGCAAGCATAAGGGAATTGGATGAACCTGTAAACTATTTAAAATTTTTCTTTTTAAAATAAATCCTTCATGTTGGCCTCTTTTCCTTGTATGCAGTTAGAGACTGAAATGCAGAAGCATAAATCTGGTGATCTTAGCTTTCCAACTACTTCAATATTAAAGATAAATTTATTAATTTGGAAGAAAATGCTCGTTTCATAAGCATACATTGAGCCTGATGAGAGGATAAAATAAAAAAATGTCAAAAAAAGCACACCTTTGAGGATTTAAAACTATTTCTTTAATTTCAGTACTGTAATGTCCTCAGTAACCTTGGCTGCAATAAAATGTGTGGCTTGTACAAGCATCTGTCTTTTTATAACTTTCTATATAAGCTGCCAAGATGAATTCTTTCCAAACCAGTAGATGCTGTGCAGTGTCAGGAAACATTTTCAACTCAAAATCTGAAACTAAATTAGAACAAAAAAAATGTAATTGAAGGAATAATTTCAGCCTCTTTCTATACTTCTGAATCAGAGATATCTTTAACCAATCGATAAGAATAGCTAATATTAAGGATTTTACTACAGCAGAAATTTCACATATAGTAGACCAGGGTTTATCAAACTCGGCACTACTGTTTAAACCAGATCATTCTTTGTTGTGGGGTGCTGTTCTGTGCACTGTAAGATAATGGCATCGCTAGCTTCTACCGACTCTGCCTAGTTGTGACAATTGAAAATGTCTTCAGATATTGGCAAACGTCGCCTGGAGGATAAACCAACTAGTTAAAAACTACTGCATTAGATCCACAGCAAGATTATTTCATCAGATGTTTGCTTTCATACGTCTCCCAGCTGCTTCACAAGAGCTGTCTGTCTCTTGTCCAATTTGATTTGTCTATTCCTGTGTCTCCTGATCCATCTGGCAGACAAGTCATGATGCTAAGTATGTGATATCAGAGATAGCTCTTGGGCATCGGCCCACAGCAGCATCAACACAGGGTGAGTGTCTCAGAGCTGAGGAAAGGGGAATTTAAGCAGAAAGCCTGCATTGTAGTCATGTGCATGGCCTTGAATGAAAGTCACACAGGAAACAATTCCCAAAGACAGAACAGAACAAAGAGCCTTTGTTCCTAAGCTGAAGATCCACCAAGTCTTCCTTGTAGGAGTAGCCTGCAGGCTGATCCTTGACTCACAGCTAAAAGTGCTTTCACAGAACAATGTACATAATCTGAACCTCCCAGCATAGAGGCAGTGGGCAATGCAGAGGAAAACTAGAAGATAGATCAAGAAGATATAAAGCCAAACACTGATATTTACTTTTTTCTTTAAAGCTGGTTTAGACAGTAAACATTCTGAAAACCACAGGTCACTGGTCTCTTATAATCCAGCAGTTGACCTATAGGAGCATATTATTCAATATATCAGTAAAAAAGATGTGTTGTTTTTCATTAATAAAATAAAAATTCACTGGGACTTGAGGATATTTTAAATTTGATCATTTTTCCATAAAACGACTAGGAAATAAGGATCCAAAGAAGCAAATCACCTAGTCCTCTGTCACACAGAGTTCACTAACATATACTTACCATCGAGAACTTCTTCAGAAAACCCCGTTTTCTCAAAATCATTGGTATTCTGATTGTACAAACCAAACAAAAGATAATTTGCCAGCTCTCTGCAGCCTTCATTGTACCGGCTATCAATTCCTGAAAGGCAAAGATGGTTCTGATTAGCTACACTGAACTATGGGGAACAAATGAGCCCCAATAGTTTACTCCTGCTACCAAAACTCTGATGGGTAAGTAAAAGGCAACAGAACAGTTTTGTACCAGAAATCAAACTCAACAACTCTCTGTGAAAGCAGCAGGCCTCAACATCAAGTACCCTTAAGCTGATTCAAGATCTATATAGTTGAGATAGTTAAGATAGTTGAACAACACAGATCATTCAAACTATTAACTGCCAAAGGGCAAGCCTTAAGGATAGAAAGATACAGAATATACAATCCAAGTCCTGGCATGGCTAGTTAAAGATGTGAAATATTTTCAGTAGGAATAGGAATAGATGTTAGAAAAACATTCACTTCTCAGAGAGATCTTTATCAAAACATGTGAGATCAAATGAAAGAGGATTCATTCCCTATGGCTAAAACCATGGGGTACCTATGGATCAAAGGCTGGGAAGTGTCCACCTGGAGCTTTTAGTGCTGCATACCATTCCCTTTCCCTTCCTAACTCTATATCCATTTCAAAGGAAAGGGGAACTAAAGAATGATAGGTAAACTGAATTCCATGAACACTCAGCCCTACTCACTGCTTTTCCAGGTCTCTCTTCGTCCCTCTCTCTGCCTCTGAAAGGAGACTGCACTTTGTGGTATGTTACCACTTTTCTAACAAACTGTCCTTTTGATTCTAACTTTGGCATGTGTGTTGAATTCTTTCTACACTCTCCATCAAAGCATCCTCTTCTTTCCGTGCAGGGCTTGGTCTCCCTCCCAACTCCAGAAAATCTGCCCTGTCCTGCATCACAAAGACAAGCATCATCAGTTCACAAATATTTATCAGGCCTAAGGTCTATCATTGTGCTGGATGCTGGAGTCTGTAGTAAACATGCCTACAAATGGCCCTCATACAGCTTACAGTCTAATGGAGCTGGATCAGAGACAAATAAATAGGAAATGAAACAATACTGCCTTCATTACTACCTTTTGATGCCATAAACATAAATACTGATTCCGGGGTATCTCTGACAGCCCAGAGCTATGGCTCTGGGCAAGTGGGACATATCAAGGGCAGGAGGCTGCTGTCTATGTGAGGCTAAGAGGAAGGAGGTTAGGACATAAGGAGCTCTAAGAATGAAAATATGGCTGGAGCCTGGGAAACAGGACTGTCAATGGTTAGACCAGTAAAAAGTAATGGTCATTCAGGTCAGAAGGGCCTAGGGACTGCCTGTGTCAAAGGACTTCTAATATGGAAGGACTCCTTTCTCAGCTGAGATCAAAGCAGCACAGCCCTGTTCTTTCCCAACTAACACTTCAGTAAAGAAAGGGGTAAAGAGAATCAAAAGCAGGAATGGCCTGATCTACATAAGGCCAAAAATCGAAAGGGCTGAGTTAAAATAACCAGTGGACTAGCCAGGCCTAGTCTTAGCATGCCCCTTTCTAAGGGTTCCAACTATATAAATTGTTGCATAGATTGATAACATTAAAAAAACTGACCATGTAAAATTAAGGCAAAAGAAACTATATGTAAACATTGTGCTCTGGTTGATAAAATTATTTCCCATAGGGATATTACGGATTAACAAATCTGATACTATTACACATGTATAGTAGAATTAAGTAAATGGATGGTATGTGGTAGGTGCCAAGATTCTCACTGGTGGGGTGGGAGTTTATAGATAAGCAAGAGGAGGAGGAGGCTAGAATGATCTATGTGGTAATGGGTTAGAGCTGGAGGCATTTGTATGAATTCATATTTAGCTTAATATATAGATTGTTACATAACATTTACTAATGTGTGTATACACACCATTTAATGTACACACATATATTCCTTTACTCTGTTAGCTGAGAGGGCCTACAAGCAATGACACTGCAGTAGCAATAAGCATACTCAGTGCCCAGATCTTGGTTTCTAGAACCATTTTCCAATAAAGAAAACAGGGCTCCTTGGAGAAATGGTTGATTTTAGGACTGGAACAGAAAATATGCACAGTAGGCCTAGGGCATCTTTTAGTGCCAGAAGTGCTAAACAAACAAACAACAAAACTTTGATAGGGGTATATCAAAGGGAGGGACATAGGAGCCAACTGAAGAGCTCTAAATAACCAAAGCAGGAACAATTTGAAGTTGCAGTGAATTATAACATAAAGTATGAATGAAGTAGAGCTGAATTTTAACTCAAAGCATAAAATAAATATCCATGAATCCATACTGATACAAATGTTTGAAAAAACAAAATAAATGGGAGAGAAGAGACAAATCTCCCATGCAGAATTTCAAATATTTTACGTAGATACTCCTCTCCTCAAGGTGACAGAGCATAACTCCCCATTCCCTCAGTGTGGGCTGCAGAGGACAGTATGGGAGGACAGGTGGGAGAGTACTTTATACAGTGCAGAACTCGAAAACACTATCTCAGCCAGATGACCACGGTCAATATAAACAGTAAAAAGTCATGTTGATAGTATGTATTCTTGGTATTATGTGATGAAAATGGCTTGTTATTTCACTGGGTTTCCATCCCAAAACCCACAACCCCAGTCTAATCATGAGAAAAATAGAAGAAAAATCTCAATAGAGGGACACGCTACAAAAAACTTTAGTAGCACTCCTCAAAACTGTCAAGGTCATCAAAAACAAAGAAAGTTAGAAACTGTCACAGTCAACAGGAATCTAAGAAGACATGACAAATGTAATGTGGTATCTTGGATGAAATCCTGGAACAGAAAGAGGACTTTAAGCAAAACTGAAGGGAATGTGAAGAAAATATGGACTTTAGTTAATAATGTATTGATTAATTAATTGTGACAAATGTACTATACTAATTTAAGATGCTAATAACAGGGGAAACTGGGTGAGAGGTACATGGGAACTCTGCACTATCTTTGCAATTTTTCTATAAATCTAAAACTATTCTAAAAAAGAAATTAAAAAAAAAAAGACTAACCATGCCAAATGTTGGTGAGGGGGTACAAGAAATGGAACTCTCATGAACTACTGGTACAACCAGTACAACCACTTTGCATATAAAGGTTTATAGCATCATTATTTGTAAAGGCAAATAATAGAAACCTAATACCCATCAATAGTTGAATGAATAAATGGATATATACATACAATAAAATACTACTAACCAATAACAAGGAATGAACTGACACATGCTAAAATATAAATGAATCTCAAAATAATTATGCTAAGTGAAAGAAGTCATACAAAAAGAATGCATATTATGATTCCATTTATATAAAACTCTAGATAATTCAAACTAATATATAGTGAGAGAAAGCATATCAGTAGTTGTTTGGGAATGGGGAAGGGGCAGAATTGAGACCTTACAAAGGGGCACAAGGGAACCTGGAGATAATAGATATGTGCTCTACCTTGATTGTGGTGGTTAGTTTCACAAACATGTCTAAACTTACCGTACACTTTAAATATGTACAGTTAACTACATGTCAATTATAGCACCATAAAGCTACTAAAAAAAACGGTTAACAAAAAATCAGAACATTTCCTAAGCCATAACAATTAAATGATAAATGCTAAAGTGGAGGTGAGTTGAGTAAGAGTTGCTTAGAAGGGTATTCCAGGGGCTAGAAAGCTAAATTCAACCAATCAACCGACAAACAATGACAATTCTAATTGCCCAGGAAAGTATTCACTAAACCTCAGAAGCTATTAAAAAATATGTCCTTCACTGATTTCTCACTTCACTTTCTCATCAAGGTTTATTAATTTTTTACCTCTGTCTTTACACCCAACCTCAAAAAACATCAATTTCTGTAACATATGCTTGTTTTCATTTAAAAAATACATATTTTGGTCTCATGATATTGTCATAAGTTGACCCTTTCTCAATTCTTTAGTATTTTATATTCAAGTAATCAATCTGATATGTAAAAATCTCCAAGGTAATATGGTCAAGTGAAAAATTTTAAATAAGGTTAACAATAATATACATAAAATATTCCTATTTAAGTTAAAAAAAGATACAGTTGACCATATTATTTCTGGGGAGTGGGACTTTGTATCTGAGATGGTTAGGAAGCTATGTTCATTGCTATTCATGTATTGTCACAATTTTTAAATTCTTTGATATATTTTTATAATAAAACAATTTCGAAGAAAAATCAATGCCTACTTCTGCCACTCTATGGCCCTGAGCAAGTCTGCTTTATCTCCCAGAATCTGTTTCTTCCTCTGTAAAAAAGGGACAACACTGCTCCCTTATAAGATTGCTGTGAGGAGAAATGAGATAATATGAACAAAGCTCCTGCTCTGTGATAAGGACTCCCTGTCGTACTGATACTTCACTCAACCTCATAAAAACAGAAACCTATTTGAGGGGAACAAGAGCAGGGGACGTTAACTAATAGCTTGTCTTACAATAACACTATTATCAACATCTTCCTGTGAATACAAGCCAAGTTGCTCCAGCCCTAAGTCCCACCTTGTTAAAAGCACTGACCTAAGATGCAGAGGATCCCATCGGGTCGAGATTTGCTGCTCTGGGTTAGGATGCTCTGAACCTGGTGGAGTCGGCTGCAGCTGCAACAAAAACAGAAATCAGCTCTCTGAGTGCCAGCACATGAAGGCAAAAGGAAGAGGAATGATGGCTAAGGATGGAATCAGAACCACGAAATGAATTAAGAATTGTTCCCCTCTCTTCTATTTTCTGGAAGTGATTATGCAGAATTGGTCTGAAGACTAAGTCTGAACTGCTGATTACAAACCAGGATGGGTCAGTGGCTCACTGGTTCAAGAAAGGAAGAAGCCAAAGGCTCTCTCATGATCAATGCTGGATAGTACTGGGACTCAGCAGCTCAGCCGAAAGACTTCCAATAACTTCTCATTTTTGAGGATTATCAAAGAACATTTTCCATCACACTAACTTGCCCTAACTCTGGTCCTCACCTGTCTATCAAAAACAAAAACAAAAACAAAAAAAAAGAAAAGAAAAACCTGGTCTAATGACAACCTAAAATAAAGCTCTGATTGTCCATCACAACTACCCCATAGAGAGTGTCAGCACAGGGTACTTGCTCCCATTTCAATGCAGATGTATTATTCCTTTGGCCTGAGGGATATTCCCTTCCTCTCAAACAAAGCATAAGGTGTTGCACTCCCAGATATTAATATCACTTTTAAGGACCCTATGCTCTCTATACTAACCCTTCCTCCCCAGCAGTCCCAAGAGAGGTGCTCAATTCCCTGCTCAAGAAAGATCTTACTACTGGATCTGCCTCCACTATTCATTCTAACACTCCTATATTTAATTTTTCCCCCTATACTCAAAATATTTCCAGCCTTTCCACCTTATTATTAATTAAGATCCTCTACAAAATGACTACACTAACTGTCCCATCCTTGACAGACTTCACTCCCACCTTTCACTGAATCTGCTCTGGTACACTGCCCTACACTCGGCCAAGTAGTAGTATTTCCAGCCAAACCACGCTATTTCCCTTCCCTGGATTCCCTTTTCCCGCTGGGATTCTTTCTGATGTTCCCAGACTCCAAAGTCATCTACTCCATGACTTAGTGGTCACTATCACTGCCTTCCCTTAAAATGTTCACATCTTCCACCTAATACCAAAACCAGACAAAGACAGTACAAAGAAAAAAAGCCATACAGACGAATATACATCATGAATATATAGGTAAAAACCCTTTAAAAATATTACCAAATAGAACTCAACGACATACAGAAAAAATTAGAGCAGGTCCTTAAATAACATCGTTGAGTTATCACATTGATGAAAAATAAATAAATAAATTCTTGGCTGGGACACGTCTGTGTGGAGTTTGCACATTCTCACCATGTCTGCGTGGGTTTTCTCGAGGTACTCTAGCTTCCTCCCACATCCTAAAGATGTGCATATGAGGTGAACTGGCATGTCTACATTGTCCCAACCTGAGTAAGTGTGGGTGTGTGTGAATGTGTCCTACAATTGAAGGGCACCCTGACCAGGATTGGTCCCCATCTTGTGCCTTGAGCTGCTGGGAGAGGCTCTGGCCACCTGCAACCCTGAACTGGAGTAAGTAGGTTAGAAAATAATTATCTTATTTGTTTTTATTAATCTTTATTAAATGTATGTATGGATGAAATCATTTATTTCAATGTTTAACATTAGAAGTGTTTTCGGTATTTATTCAGAAGTTTGGTGATATTTTTGTGACCAGAAGTATGCCATAGAAACCTAACTCTTGTTTCTATCAATTAGCCTATGGAAAAATTAGTTTCATTATACATGTTTCCCTTAAACCCTCAATTTCCGAGAACCTATCATAAACATTAAGTGATGCAAGGCCAGTTCATACAGGTAAATCATTCAATGCAATCCATCATATATTGAGAGGCTAAAGAAGAAAAAACCACACATCCACATACCTGATGCAGAAAATCATTTGACAAAATTCAACACCCATTCACAATAAAAACACTCAGAAAACTAAGAATAGATAAGTCTCCCTAACTTGAGAAAAGTGCATCTACAAAATCCTTCAAAGCAAAGTTTGGGATTATACTTAATGGTGAGGGACTAAAGTTTTTCCTTTAAAATGAAGAACATGAAAAGCAAGTTTGCTCTCACCACTCCTATTCAACAGACTACTGAAAGTTTTAGGCAATTCAGTAAGGCAAGAAAAGCAAATAAAAGGCATACAGATTGAAAATGAAAAAATAAAACCATCCTTCGTTGGAGATGACATATTGGCCCATGTATGGAATCCACAGAATCCACAAAAAAATCCTAGAACCAATAAGTAAGTGTACAAAGTCACAAGATCAACATAAAAATCAATTGTATTTCTATATAAAAAAAATAAATACATGAAAAACAAAATTTAAAATACAGTATCATTTAAATATAAATCTAACAAAACAGGCCTAAAACTTATAAGCTAAAAACTACAAAACATTGGAAAAGGAAATCAAAGAATATTTAAGTAAATGAAGAGACATTATGTTCATGAATTGGAAGATTCAATATAGTGTAGATGTCTATTCTCCCCCCAAATTGTGTAGATTCAATGCAATTTCTATCAAAATACAATGTTTTTTGCAGAAATAGAAAAATCCATCCTAAAATTCACAAGATATCTCAAGGGACCCAGAATAGCCAAAACGATATTGAAAAAGGAGGACAAAGTAAGAGGACACACTTTCTGATTTCAAAAGTTATTACAAAGCTACAGTAATCAAAAGTGTGGTACTGGCATAAAGACAGACATATAGAACAACAGAATAGAATAGAGAGCCCAGAAATAAACTCCTTTTGTGACTGGCTTATTTTACTTATTACAATGACCTCATGATCAAATGATTTTTGACAAGGGCACCAAGAACATTAATTGAGGAAGGAGTTTTTTCGACAAATGTTTTTGAGAAAACTGTATATCCACACACACAAGAATGAATTTGGATTTTTATTTACACCATAGACAAAATTTAATTTAAAATAGAACAAAGACCTAAATGTAAACCTAAAACCATAAAACTTTTAAAAGAAAATATGCAAAAAGCTTTATGGCACTGGATTTGGCAACAAAAGAAAAATGTATAAATTAGACTTCATCAGAATTAAAAAAAAACTTATGTTCATCAAAGGACACATTTAACAGAGTGAAAAGGAAACCCAGAGTGGGAGAAAATATTTGCAAATCATATATCTGATTAAACAGCTAATATCCACAATGTATTTTAAAAACCCTAAAATTCAACAAAAACAGAAAAAACAATTAAAAATGGGCAAAGGACAGGAATAGACATTCTCTAAAGATAAACAAATGGCCAATAAGCATATGAAAATAGGCTCAACATCACTAATCATTAGGGAAATGCAAATCAAAAACTCAAAAGATACTACTCCCATACAAATTAAGATGATTGTCAAAAAAAAAAAAAAAAGGAAAAGAAAGCAAAGAACAAGTGTTAGCAAGGATGGAGAGAAACTGGAACGTTTGTGCACTGTTGATGAGAATGAAAAAAAGTGTAGCACTGTGGAAAACAGTATGGAGTTTCCTCAAAAAATTAAAAATAGAATTACCATATGATCCAGCATCAACTTCTGGGTACATAACCAAAAGAATTGAAAGGATTCGAAGAGATACTTGTACACCCATGTTCATGGCTGCATTATTCACAATAATCAAAAGGTAGAAGCAATGTAAGTTGTCTTTCAACAGAGAAACACATAAACTGTGGGATATACATACAATGGCATAACATTCAGTCTTAAAAAGGACAGAAATTCTGACACATGCTAAAACATGGATGAATCTTGAGGACATTTATAGTAAGTGAAATAAGCCAGTCATGAAAGGATAAATATTGTATGACTCAATTTTTATGAGATACCTAGAACAGTTAAATTTAGAGAGACAGAAAGCAGAATTCCAGGGGCTAGGGGAGAATAAATGGGGAGTTCTTGTTTAATAGGTAGAATTTCATTCTCACAAGAATAAGAGTTCTATTCATCAACAGAAGTGATTGCAGCATAACAGTGCGAATGTACTTAATGCTACTAAATCATACACTTAAAAATGGTTAAGATGGTTAAATTTTATTTGTATTTTATCACAATATTTAAAAATTAAGTTAAAAAATTCAATGTCAAGTAAAAACAAAAAGAGCAAAGAGGGAAAATCTAACATAAAAGAGGTTAAAGAATAATACAGTGTAATGTACAAAATGTAATATGATTTTTTAAAAACCAGGTAAACATCCATGAGGCATTGGGAAATTTTGAATATAGCCTGTGTATTTGATAATAGTAAGGAATTAATGTTAACCTTCTTAGGCAAGATAATCTTACTATGGCTATATAGCAGAATATCCTTTTTCTTAGCAGATGCATGATGCTTAGGAATGAAGTATCACAATGTCTGCAACTTACCTGAAAAAGGTTTAACAGAAAAAAAAATGAGGAAAAGGATAAAGATAATGCATGCCCGGCAAAATGTTAAAAACTGGTGAATCTAAGTTACATAACTAGTATTCATTGTACTATTCTTTACATCTTTATTGTGTGAACATTTTCACAATAAAAATCTGGGCTGGAGTTAATTAAGCAGGACATGTGGAGTAATTTAGGGCTTTAGAAGCTGCAGAAAAGAAACTGCAAGACAATCAAAATTAGAGTAAGAAAACTTCCTTCTCTGGGAAATTGTTGTCTGCCCTTCCCAAGTTTTCATGTTTAATATGACTAACTTTGCAATCATTCTCTACACTAGAAATATTTCATCAAGTTGGTCCTTTGGCCCATTTCCCAACCCATCTGGGCAGTATGTTGACTGACTGCCAAGGTTACCAAGAACTCTTTGGTTTTGAAACTTATAAGAAGCCAGTGACAGAAGCATAAATAGGTCATGTGACCAGGAGACAAACAGCTTCCCCAACACTGCTGTGGAAAGCCAAGACAATATTGAACACAGAAGCAAAGAGTTTCTTTTCCACAAGAATCCTGACCAAATAAAGTGGAAGCATATAAAATGTAGAAAGACCTCCTTTTTCCCAGATTAAAACATCATCCTAATTAGTATCTTTTCTTTTCTTGTTAAATGGGTAAAAGTAAATTTAGTTCTCCTTTTCCTCTGTACATTTTCTTGCTTCCCAAATTTAATTTTTAACCAGACATAGTCTATTATTTGTTACTGAACCATTAAACTTGTCACTTACTGAAGTATTTACCTATTAAAAAAAAAGTATGTATAAAGAAAACAACAATCACCCATATTCCTGGCACTCAGAATTAACCACTATTAACGTTCTGGCACACTTGCTTCAGTCTACGTTAGTGCCTTTTTCAATTATGTGTATGAATATTAATTTATTATCCTTTTTGATGAAAAAATGGAATATTACATATAAAACTAAAGTCTTCGCTGTACCTTACTCCAAAGATCACCATTATGAGTTTATGTATTCATCCAGAATTTTTTTTTTTAAATAGAAATTTTCACACATACGTCAAGCACTGCAGTAGTAATGCCTTCCAGCTTCCAAGTCTACCTGAGCACAACAAGCACAGCAAGCACATCCTGGGCAGAAGGGCTCTTGTCACCCATGACTTTACAAAGTTCCTTCTTTAAGATACCTTTAGACTCAGAAGAACCAAGAATGCAATTTATGTTAGATATACTGCTTGTATACTATACTTTATTTTTAACTTTCCTTAAATTCACTTGGAATCCAGACAGATGACAAGATGAAGAAAACAAGACCTAAAGAGAAGCAATTTGCCCAAGATCACAGGCTGAGTAAAGATTAACACACCAGAATCTGAGCAACCAGGTACCCTGACTCTGAACTTTTCCTCTGATATACCTCACTGATTTCCTGACAATAAAGTAAGCCACAGATATGTTTAAATTCTAAATAATCTCCGTTCTTACACCTTTTGATTTATATGTAATAGTTCACTACTCACTGCTTTTACACTGTATACACAACAAGGGGCATTTTCTTATTTGTATTTAATTATCCTGGTTCCCCATGAATGATGGAAAAGTTGAAACTTTTATTTTTGCCTGTTTTTCCTCCATAATTTATGCTAACCTTTTGATTTTCAAAATTAAATAAAACAAATATTTTCTCCTTATATTCTGTATGCTCTGTTTTGAATGATTTATCAAGTGAATTCTCATAACAATCTGATTCACCTCATCATAAAAAAGTGCTGTGAAAACAGTGTGCATCTCTCAGTAATATACAGTAAGGGTGAGTTTTTTTGGGGGGAGGGATTGTTTTTACATAAAATCATATTAATGAGTTACGAGGTAAGAGCTCTACAGGCATGTTCTTTTCACTTAACATTAAACTTTAAGATCTGTTGAAATTAGTATTAGAACTCAACCTTATTTTAAAAAGTGCTGTATTCATTTGTTTTTATTTAACCAGACACTCTGATTGAACATTCAGGATTTTTATTGTTTTGCAATAGCAAACAATACTTCAATGGGCAACCTTTATTCATCCATCTTTGGCACAAATACAGAAGTTTCTGAAAGATAGAGACCTAAAAGTAGCACTGCCAGGTTTATAGGTATTTGTACTTTAAACTTTGATAGATCTTTCCAAATTGTTTTCTTAAAACATTCACCTACAATTTCCCAGAGTACCTGTTCTCCACAACTTTCTAAACCATGTGTTATCACTCTTCAACTAATGTTAGTGTAATGATTAGGTTTTCATTGTTATAATTTATATTCTCCCTAATCACTAGAGAGGTTGTTAAATATTTATTAATCACCTACATTTATCTATGAATGCATATTCATGTTCTTTGCCCATTTTCTATTTGGTTATTTGGGATTTTTTTCCTGAACAATTTATATATTCCATCATATTTTAAAAGTTGTTTTAGCCATATGTTGCAAATATTTTCCTCAAACTTCTAGACTTTGTTTATGGTATCTTTTTCAGGCAGTAGTTTAAAAGTTTTATATAATAAAGTCTATCTTTACCTTTAAGCTAAGAGGTTTTAGGTCTTCCTTGTGTGTCTTCTCCAATCACTGTTATTAAAAATAATAATAAAATGCCAATCATTTCATTTTAATTATGTATGTGTGTGTGTTAAACATTTAACTCTTTGCTCCTCTGGAATTTGCTTTTTACTTTTGTGAAGCAGGAATATAACTGTATTTTTTCCTCAAAAATATAATTGATTATTCCCAAAACCATGTACTTATCCTTTTAAACCTCTAATATGGAATGCCATTTTTAGGAGATGTTAAATTGCTATATATAGCTGGATCTATTTTTTGGGGTTTTAAATTGATCCATTTATCTATTCTCACAGAAATGTACACTTAAAAATATAATTAGAGCTTAAAGGTATTAATGTTATCTCTTGAGCTTTCTAGTATATGGATTATTTTTAATATCTGATAGGGCAAGTCCTTCTATCATTGTTCCAAAGATCCCATGGCTTTTATTGGACATTTTATCTTTAAGACAAAATATAAAATAGGCTTATCAAGTTCCATAAAAATTCTTGTGAGATTTGTGATCATATTGAATGTGGACAGTACTAAGCTACCCACTCAGGAACATATGTCTCTCTATTCATTCCTGTTTTATACCTTTCTGTCGTTTTATATTTTTATTTATATAGCTCTTACATATTATTAGGTTGATTCCTATGTATTTTATAGTTTTTGTTCCCATTTTGAATGTCATCTTGAGTCTCTTACATTTTTCAAACAACTTACTAACTTACTAGTCCTAATAGTTTTGCCTATTGTCACATTTCCAACTAGTGAATCATAGCACTTTTATCTCTTCCTTTCCTATATTTACAGCATGTAATTCATCACATTTTAGCTGAGCACCTACTGTGCGCCAGGCACTGCCTATGGAGAGCACTGAGGATTTAACAATGAATAAAAGGTCAAAAATTATTGGGACAAAAATCCCAGAACCCACATTTTAATTGGAGGATGGTGGCCAAAGTGGAGAAAGGAGAAACAAAATAAGTAAAAAACATTTGTCCTCTGGTGTGATGGGGGGCGGGGTCAGGGAGGAGGCTGTGAGTCTTAAGAGGAGGGTGGATTTCAGTTTTAAAGAAACCAGGAAAGGCTAATGATTGGAGCTTTCAATTTGAAAAGAGGAATGACTTGAGTGAGATGAGTTACATTTTAGTAAGATCACTCTTATCTGCTGTACTGAAAACAGACCAAAGGGGAACAAGAGTGGAACCTGGGAGACCAATTAAAAGTCTATTGCAATAATATAGAAAATAAATTATTATATCTTTTGCTTATTTTGTTAGCTGAAATCTTATTATGTTAGTTAATTTAAATCAGAAACGTCACATTTTAAAGTACATTTTGGGGGGCATCTACTAGCCTGTTAATAGATTTCCTAATGATAAACAATTCTTACATTTCTGGGACAAATTCTACTTGTGCATGAAGCTGTTTTTACCATACTTCTAGATTCAATACACTATTGTTTTACTTAGGATTTTTGCATTTGTAGTTCTCTGTGCTTTCCTAGTCAAATACCAGGACTATTTCAGCCTCAGTTAATGAACAATAGGGCTTTCTGAGGTACAGACATACCTTGTTTTATTATGCTTCACAGATGTGCTTTTTAGAAATTGAAGGTAAGACCCTCAACCAGAAAAATGATATGACTCACTTTATTGTACTATTTGTTTTACTGTGGTGGTCTGGAACTGAATCCACAATATCTCTGACGTAAGCCTGAACAGACTTCATTCAAAATGCTTTCCATTTCTACGTCCCCTGTTAACATACACTGTGCCCTTTCTTAGCCACAGTATCCAATCACGACTTACCCAGTAGCAAGCCAGGCCCACTGGAGTCCTTTCCAGAGATTTCCTGTTTTAGAGCTATTCTACGGTTAGCATTTTATTTTCCATTTTCTTCCTTTTCTTCAGCTTTCTCTGACCATTTCCTCATACAATCTGCTTTTTGTAAAGTCTGTTTCAGAAGTCTTCATTCAGAAAGCATTCACTTTCCATCACTTCTTTGACTATTACAAGCATGCCAAACCTAAACTCAACATGGAATCCTGGATTGGATCTTGGAATAGAAAAAGGATATTAATGGGAAAAAAAAACAAAACAGAGAAATCCAGATTCTAGAGTAATAAACTCCAAGTAAACAAAAGTTTACTATGTAAACTACTGTAATAACACTAATTTCTTAGTTTTGATAAACGAACCACAGTTATATGTAAGATGTTACCATTAAAAGAAGCTCAGTGAAGCCTACATAAGAACACTCTGTATCATATTTGCAATTTATCTATAAATCTAAAATTATGTTTAAAATAAGAAGTTGAAAACACAAAGCATGCCAAATGAGCTCACTTCGTCCTCAAACTGGGGCTCAAAATCACAGACAACAGTTTTAAATACCCAAGTTTCAAACTCATGATTTTTCTTTCTTTTAATTTCAGAGAAAAAAAACAATAATAATTTAAGATATGTAACTCTTGAGGGCATCTACACCTCATGCACTCCCCCTCTCAAAAAACTGGATCAGAGAAGCACCCAAGAGCTAGGAAACATTGTCAAGATATTGTGTACGATTAATGAATACCATAATAGTCACTAAATAAGAGTTCTTAGTACATGGTCATCCCTGACACAAGTGAAAAGGTACATACTTAAATCCTTGGGCCAGAAATAAGACCATAAAAACTTTACTAAGCAATTACTTTTTCCTTCTATAGGCATCACACAAAGCCTCCCTGGCCAGCATCCAAAAAAGTATACTGGAGGTGAAACTTCACATTGTCAGACATACAATGTCAGAGTCTTGCTTTGCATTTTGAGTTTTCTTTCTTAAGGCAAGGTCTGGACCATCCGTATTACAACTGCAATTATTACTTCGGTAGATCTGTAAACTCAAAAGAGAACCACGGATATTGGCAACTGGCCAATAAACATCACCTGCCTCTATGAGACTTAAGTGATTTCTGTGGAACATCACTATTGTGAACCACCTTCTCACCAACTACCTCACAACGGTGATTCTTCATTCTCTGAACATCCATGAAATGTAACATAGCCCACAGCTTCACCTGTAATTATTCCCTATTCACTCAATAAATAATTACTGCAAGCAGTGTTTCATAGTGGCTAACAATAACAGTTCATATTTAGTGAGTGCTGACTATACGCCAGACACTGATCTAAGCACTAAGGCAAGCACTGTGGGAAATGGCAATAAAAAATGGTCCCAGTCCTTTGGTAATTTCTGGGGGTAACAAAGGTCCTTTCTTAAGAGTCCCTTAACAAGGAAGAAATCCTACCTGCACATGGTATACAGGAGCCCCAGCACAGGAACCTCTTAATTAGGTTGTTTTGCTAGAGTTCATCCTTCACTGGTTTCTCTATAAAGGCTATATAGGAAGTCAAATTTTGAGATCTTGCATGTGTGAAACGTCTTTATCCTTCCCCTCACACCTGCCTTAGAGTTTGTCTAGATACAGAATTCTGGGTGGGAACCCATTTCCTTTCAGAAGTAACTGCTTGCTCAATTATCTTCTAGTTTCCAATCTGGCTACAATCCTATAATTCCTCATCCTATCTATGTGCTTTGTAGATATTTTTGTCTTTACAGTAGGAAAGTTTTTATGATGCTGTGCCTTGGCATGGATATTTTAAAATTAATTGTGCTGGATTCTTGGAGAATCTTTTTAATTTGGAAACTAGCATCCTTTGGTTTTGAGAAATTTTATTTTGGATGATTTCTTCATGCCATCAAATAATAACCACCTACTATCCTTGTTACAAACATCTATAAACCTCTATGTCATTCAGTCCCCAAAACTGTCTAAAGATTTTAGCTTCTGGATGATTGTCTCTTTTCCTATCACCACTCTCACCTTAAAATAATCTCAGTATGCACTGAGATAATCATTCCACTATCCTTACCTCTCAGTCCCTTCACTCCTGTCTTCCAATGATGTCCTCTGTCCTACCTCAGCTACTCCCTCCCAGGCGGTTGATCTGCCTATATCCAAGCAGCTCAACACAGCTGAAGAAAAAACATATCACCATGTCAACAGAGTCTCACCTTAAATTTATGGCAAACACCAAATGGTGCTGCCTGGCAATACTAAAATATTTCCTTATTCAACTCATTTTCCCCCACTCTCCTGATGAATGTTACATATTTCTCCTCAAACTCGCCAACACCTCCTCCACTTTTTATTTTTAGCTTATGAATTCTCTTCTTATTTAGCTGAGAATACCAAAGTAATCAGAAGAGACCTTTAACTTTCTCCTACCACCAAATTACCAATGTACCAGCATTTGAGTCCATATAATTGTCACAGGTGAACTGTCCATGCACCAATCTAGCCTGAGGCCAACATACTCATTTATGTCCTTGATGCCATTCCCTCTCATCAACTCAAGGACTTCACCCTTACAATGGTCCCTTCTCTCTCTGTAATAATCAGTTTTCCTCCCGTACTACATCATTCCCAACTTACAAGCATGCTATAACGTCTGCCCACCTAAAAACAAAAAGAACTCTAATGCTTCATGCTCTTTCAGCCATAGCCCTATTACTCTGCTTTCTCTTGTAACAATCCTTGAAACAAAATTAGTGACTATTTAACCTGTCTTCAATTCTTCTCTTTTCTCTTGAACCCATTGCACCAAAACTCTTCTTGTCAAGGTCACCAATGGCCACCACATTAACAAATCTAATAGTCTATTCTTAGTCCTCATCAGTGCATCAACAGTATTTATCATTTGGCTTTCCATGACTATCCTTGATTCTTCTACTATCTCAGAGGTAGGAAACCATTTTCTCTCAGAATTTGGAAGACATTGCTGCACTTATCTTTTCTACATGGGACATCCTAGGGCTTGGATGTTGGTCCCCTTCTCTATATCTAGTCTCACAGCTTTAAAAAAAACTTGGTAGTCATCACCGTATGGATGGTGTCTCCAGTCCCAAACTCTTCCCTGAACTCCAGGCTAACATATTGAACTGCCTATACGATATCTCCACCTGGATATGTATTAGGTAACTCAAAATGAACATGGCCAAAACTGAACTCTATTTTCCCCACAAACCTGCTTTTATTCCAGTGTTCCCAAATCAGAAAATGGCAGTTCCATTCTTCCAACAGCTAAGCCCCAGAACAACTATGCCCTCTTACATTATTGTTCCTTCAGCCCTATTTCTTCTTCAGTATTTCTCACCACTCTGTAATATGATTTTTACTGTTTTTGTCTCTTTCCACTTCCAAAGTTCTTTGAGGGCAGGTGCCTACTTTATTTGTTTGAGTCTACAACACCTATGTTGGATTATTTGTATAAACAGGCAGTAAAATGTAAACTGTTAAATAAGTCCTGGGCAGGATCAGATCCTTCTGCCAAAAAAATAAGACTTTGAAGCAGAAAAGCACATTTCAGTGATTTCCACTAGTTCCCTAGTACAAGTCAAGATAATTCCTTCATAGTTAACTCCAAAACCTCAGTAGCTTGAAACAACAAAGGTTTACTTCTTGCTCACTCTGCACACCAAACACAGGTCACCTGGAAGCTTGCTCTGGATCCTAGACTGACAGACAAGCCACTATTTGAAGCACCAAGAGTCACCATAACAGAGAGAGTGGTAAATTACACACCATCCCTGCACATTTCACTGACCTAAAGCAACTCACAAGGCCATACCCAACTTCCAGTACAACTGTACAACATGCCCAGAAGACAGAAAACAAAAATATTTGATGAACAGCACTAATGACTTCCATATCCTTAAAGAAAATGTTCTAGTTGTAAGTAACAAGATTTTAACTCCTGATTTCTATTTCCCATCTGTGAAAATGAACACCACTGCTAAACCACATACTGGCAAAGTACTATCTATGGGTCTTTAGGAATGTAACTTCACCAGTTAGGCCTGCCTCTTTCATCACTGAGGAGTTAGCGTGCAAAAAGAAGCCAAGTACAGGTGACAGAAAAGTGCTTAGCCCAAACCTGCTAGAAATATTCAATGTCAAAAGTCGAGGAAAGGCCTGAATGAATAAGAAAAGTATGTTCAGTTATGCAGAGGTGGGGAAAGGAGAGGAACCTCTACTAAATTTCTTTTACTAAAGATATAAAACAGCCAGGACTTGGGGTTTCCTGCACTACCCCCATCTGAAGATTAACAAGTTTTACTCAAGCCACTTTCACAGTTTCAGTATTAGCAAAGTTAGCTAACACATCTTTTTTTTTAACATAAAAACATTACTTAAAAAAAAGCTGCATACTGCCATGTTATTAGAAACAAAGAAAGCAGCAGTTATTTTAGAGATGGATTTTACTGGGAAGCTCTTTTTTTTCTCCCATAATTTCAAAGACTCAAGATTCCTAAGCTCAAGATGATCTGGGATGAACCCCACCTCTATGTAAAGCCTAGATTTAATAGATGGCTGCTCCAACTTCTAAATTATTCTGTGTAGTTTCTATTCCACACAAAGTTCAAACACTTTCTAACAGTGAAACTGGCTAACAGAAATGTTAGGACGTTTGGATGGCTTGGAGAGGTTACCTTAAAGCAGCTAAACCCAAGAAATTACAACAAAGGGCAGAAGAAGAGTTCTAGCAATGTCACCTGCCAAATTAGAAGCAAATTAGGACTCCTAAAGGCAACCATGGGTATCTATCCTCACCATCCCCATCCTTTATTCATCCAACATATGTGCATTAATTTCTGAAGTGGGGTATGAAATGGCAGTAAATAAAGAAAGATTTATTCCCTGCTCTCTATGAAATTTGGTCTATTTAAAACAAAAGCAAAAAACAGATTGACTAGCAAAACATTAACCATACAATGACTTACGCACCATAACAAAGATATAGGAAAAGCTCTTCTAACATTTAAGTCGACAATCTCATTTCAAGGCAACAATACCATATCTGCTTTGCTAAGTCGTTAGAATAGAGAAAAAGCAAACCAAAAAGCCCCTCTTCTGATTTAATGGCAGTTTAGCCCACTTCTTTCTCTCTCGCTTCCTCCCTCTCAACGGTTTCTGCCGAAACCTCTCCATCATTCCACCCTCCACCCCCGCAGGCGGCCCCACACCAGCTCCATCACAAATAATACCGACTATCAAGGTGAGCCCAAGGCACAAGGAGTAGAAATCGAAAAACGGATCTTCCTTTATTGAAAGGGGGCGGAGACCCTCCCCACCCCCGCGGCACCGGAGGACTCTGTCTCTAGGCTCAGGGGTATGGGGCCCGCGGCCTTCGGGGATTCTGGATCTCTTTTCCTATTCATCTAGTTTTTCCTTCCTGCGCCCCTAATAACCTCCGGCTCCCTCAAACCTGAGCTCCCCATTGTGAAGTGCGGGAGCGTCGCGATGCAGGCTGGGGATGGGGGACGTGAGGAAATGCGCAATAGGGAAGATGCTGTCAGATTCGTGCGCACGTAGAGTGCAGGCGGGGGATACTCTTTAGGGAAGCCTCTGTCAAGGGGAAAGGCTCTAGAGGAGACCTACGATGAGGGGCACTATAGGTAAGCCGTTTCTAGGGAAACCCATTGGGGGTTCTATATAGGAGTGCTATTGTGTGTGAGGGGAGTCTCTCTATATAGACGTTTCTGGGAACAATAATCTATGGGGCAGGTAAGTGAGCTCTCCACCGAGAAACCACTATGGAGGTTCTCTACAGGGGAATCCTTCCTGGGGGACAACGTTCTATGGGGGGTGGGGATGTCACAGTAGGGGCTCTTCACGGGGAGCCGCTATGGGACTCTCTACAGTTGGCCCTGTTCCTGGGCAAACATTCATTAGGGAGCCGTTTAGGGAAAAAAAAAATCATCCGCAAGGAAGCCATGTCGGGCCACGCCCTGCGGCGGGAGGCGTCTCCGGACCCCAAGAGCCCGCAACCCCCGGCCCGGCCGCCCCTCTTCAGCCTCCGCCCCGCGTTACCTGACGGAGGGTGACCCGCGGCCAGGGCCGCCGGGGAGCCGAGCGCGGGACAGCCCGAGCCGCTGCGGGGGGTACACATCCATGGCGGCGGGCGGCGGGCGGAGAGGGTGCCGCGGCGAGGGTCGCGCAGGCCTGCGGGGCGGCTCCAGGGCCACTGCGGCCGGGCGGGGCGGCTGGGCGTGCCGGGGGGCGGGGGGCGCGGCGCGCGGGGGCACGTCGGGGGGCGGAGTCGGGCGCGCGCAAGGAGCTTGGATGGGGGCGTCGCGACTGGCCGGGCGGCGCCGGGCTCCCAGCCGCAGGGCCGAGCCCTCCTTAAAGGGTGAGGCGACGGAGCCGCACGCTGGGAGCGCTGGTCCCCAGGGCAACAGCTACTCCGCCACCGCTCGGCCGCGTCCTCCCGCCTGGCATCATGGAGTGGGACTTTGTGCGACGCCCCCACAGCCACGCACACGGGCGCGCCCGGGGGCGGGGCCTCCGCCGGCCCCGCCTCGAGGCCCCGCCCCGTCGAGCCGGCTTCGGCCTCCGGCGACGGCTTCCGCGGCGGTCCTGGGGCAGCGCGGCGACCCGAGCGCCTCCCCAGCTCCCTGCTTGCTTCCCACGGTCTCCCAAGAGGGCATCCCGCTACTGTCCTCACTCACCCGCTGCTAATCAGCTGCGACCCTCTCTTCAAACATCCAGCCAATTGCTAGCCGACCTCAGGTTAGCAGTGCGCGCCCAGCCGTGTGCAGGGCATCGCTCTTAGGGGTTCCTAGGGTCCCAGAGAAACCCTTCCCTTTTCCATCCCTTTCTTGGCTAGACCCGTTTTCGACTGCTGGGCCATATAAAAGAAACCAAATACCACCGAGCCGCGGTCTTTTCTTGTGCAAAACAGGGCAATGCCTTGTAGATAGGGTGGTCAGGCGTCCTCTATTATCAGAATGTATTAAGGATTTCCTCCTGCGTCTTGTATTGACTTTGTCGGGATGCCTTCAATGTCCTGTATTGATATTTTCGCAATTAATTACAGGAATGTTAGAGCTTTTTTTTTTTTTTTCCTGGCAGGGTAATCGGCTTTTCAATCTCTCAAATGGCAAAACTAGCTGAAAACCTACTTACACGAATGAAAGATCTGGACAGTCCCTAACGGTTTGTCCAGCAGGTTTAGCTGAGGGAAGGCCAAAAGAAAGGACTAGAAATTAATAGCACTGATTTCTCATGTTTAAGAAAGGAAAAGACTTTGGGCTCGAATTCAAAGTCGTGAACAAGCCACCTCCATTATTTAGAGAGAAATTCACATCAGTCAGTACACAGGCTCCGAAAATCAGCCAATCAGCGACAGGCTCACTTCAGGCGCTCGCTCTTCGCAACAGCCAATCAGCAAGGGCCTCACACCGGGGACCAGGCTTCTTAAAGAAAGCGGGGCTTCAGTTGCCCTACAGCAGTGACCTCACGCGCTCGCGGAGCTGCGGGCCTGTCGTCTGCCGGACCCTCGAGCTTCTGGAACTGCCAGTCCCCGAACGCTAAGCTTCCCAAAACATTTAAGATCAGTTCTGGCCTTGTTTACGGAGATCGTGCCTTAGAAGTACGAGTCTCCTTTACAGACAGACAAAGGAGAAATTCATCGCTTTTCCCCCACCAGATCCTGAGTTTTCAATACGTTCACCACCACCCACCCACCCCACCTGGCGCAAGCTCCAAGTTTGCAGGCCTTATAAAATTCAGTTCTCATTTACCGTTGGTTATGAGTTTGAACTCGTGACAAACGCAATGTCGCAGCCATGAGATTTATCAAATGCAGCCTTTTTAATTCTCGTGATGGTTTATATTACCTTTTTTTTTTTTTTTTACAGTTCTATGGGTATATTCACAAAGTGGTGCTATCACGACCACAGCCAGTTTTAGACCATTTTCACCATCCCTACAAGAAACTTGGATCCTTTTAGCAGGCATTCCCCCATTTCTCCACAACCACCACACCCTTGGGCAACTACTAATCTTTCTCTCTCCAGGAATTTGCCTATTCTGAGCATTTCACATAGAATCATACAATGTGTGGTCCTTTGTGACTGACTTATTTAGCATGTTTGCAAATCTCATCTGTGTTGTAGCATGTATCAAAAATTTTATGGTTGTATAATACTCTTGGATATGTGGATATATCACATTTTTCTTATGTACTTATCAGTTGATGGACATTTGGGTTCTTTCCACTTTTTTACTATAAGGCTACCATGAACATGTACAAATTTTTGTGGGAACATGTTTTCAATTCTCTTAGGTATATAACCTAGGAGTGGCATTACTGGATCTTCTGTATTTAACCTATTGAAGAACTTCCAAACTATTTTCTAAAATTGCTGCACCATTTAAATTCCTCCTAGCAACATACCAGTTTCTCCAAATCCTTGACAATACTGATTATCCATCTTTTTTATCATATCCATCCTAATGGGTGTGAGTGGTATCTCATTGTGTTGTTTGTTTCTTTATTTACACTTCATTATTTATTGTAGTAATATTGGTTTATAACATTATATAAATTTCAGGTATACAGCATTATAACTCAGCATTATAATTTGACATATTCTCACCAACATCACTATGGTTTTGGTTTGTATTTCCCTGATAACTAATGATGTTGAGCATATTTTCATGTACTTGTTAGCCATTTGTATGTTGTTTTGGAGAAATGTGTGTTTAGATCTCTTGCTTATTTTTATTGGGTTATTTGACTTTTTATTATTAAGTTGTGTTCTTTATATATTATAGATACAAGTCCCTTATCAGATATATGATTTGCAAAAATTTCCTCCATTCTGTGTATTGTCTTTTCATATTCCTGATTCTGTGTCCTTTGAAGCACAAATTTTTTAAGTTTGATATTCTCTCTACCTATTTTTTTCTTTAGTTGTTTGTACTTTAAGTGTTATATTTACGAAACTATTGCCTGATACAAGTTCATGAGAATTTACAACCACATTTTACATTTTCTCCTAAGAGTTTAATAGTTTTGGCTCTTACATTTAGGTAAGGTATTTGATTCATTTTGAGTTAATTTTTGCATTTGGTGTGAGGTAAGGGTCCCACTTCATTCTTTAGCATGTGGCTATCCAGTTGTCTCAGCACCATTTCTTGAACAGACTATTCTTTTCCCTTTGAATTGCCTTTGCACCCTTGTTGAAAATAAATTGTGTTATCTCATTTTCACTTGTATATATTTGAACCCCAAAATGCAAATGTGAATTTCATGAAAATTTTCCAAACAGTAAACATTTATTAAATGAGGAAAAATTCTTTTGAAGCACTTTGTGCAGTATTCAAGTGTTCATTCAATATTGAAAAAGGTGGAAAGTCAGATATGATCCAGGATATACTGACAGCTAAGCATAAAAGATGTGTGATTTCTTCAACTTGTATCAAGAAAGCAATAAAATAACAAATTTTGATTAAGAGAAATTTAAATGAAAAATTTTAAAAAATCACAGCAGAAGTTATAATGGCCTCCCATACTGTACATTGTCATCAGCACAAATAACTCTTGGAATGTACTGCTACCAGAAATATTTTCTAATTCCAAAGTTGCCAGCAAAATTCTAAATGCCAGGACAAAATTACAGCAATAATTTAAAATGTAATAACTCTATTTACTGTTGCAGTGATTATCAAAGCTCTAAATGGCTCATCTTTTTATGGAATCATCACGGATGCAAGTAATTACAATGCAGAAAAATGTTTCTTTTGCTTGTGTAATACTTTTCTTTTGAAAAGGCTCACTTGTAAAGCTATTTTGAATAAAATCCTTTCTAGATGAGACTTCAGAAACAAGAGCAAATTTTTTACAGATACTTTCTCATTGAGTTATGAGTTAATGAGGAAAATTGTACAGCTTTTGGTGTTGATAATACAAATATAAATGTTGGTAGAAGTTTGCATAAAGGTGCAGATATTGTTTATTCAAAGTTGAAGTAAAGCATGAATAATTGTATGGAAGCAATTGGCTGTCCTGCTTGTATTCTGATTAATGCTGCTCAAACAGCATCTGATGTCCTTCCTATTGACTTTAAGAATTGTCGTGAAATTGTTCTCTTATGCTGCCAGCATTTATACTGTTCAAACTGAACAATTAAGGGATTTTTTCTTTATTTCTCTTGCATTCAAAAACCAGTTAGCTCTCTAACAAATGGAGGCTAGAGAATCCTCAGTTTATTTGAGGCACTGAAATCATACTTGAATTCTAAGGAAAAGGCCCCTAAAATTCTTACTGACTTTTAAAATAATCCATTAGGGGGAACCTTTTTATTTCTTGTTCACAATTTACAATCAGATCTTTAGAATAGGATTATGCAAATTGAAAGGAGAGAAAACTGTTATTGAAGCACTTCATTGCTTAAGGGAACTGTTGAATGCGTTAAAGAAACGGTTGATGAGGAAAAATTTATCTTTTAAGTATTAAGACTATTCTAAATGGGGACAGGAAAAATATTCTGACATGAAGTGGGTGATTATTACAGCACTCGTCATGACTACATTTTTTATTTCATCTCATGAAGAATTTTGGTTCTTTTGCATGGTTATTACTGACTACTCTTCCAGCATGGAGACAGGTGGAATCATTATGTGTAGTGTTGAAAAAGAAAGGAATAAAAATTGATAGCAATGTTCATTTTTGTCAATGGACAATATTTTTCAAAGTTATTGACCAAGAGATGCAGCATAATGCTGGAGAATGGAAAAGCCAGTTATACCATGAAATATGGTATTTGCTTCAACAAACTAAATTCAAAGAGCAATTTTCAGGGTTGTTAACTTTATTCCAGTGCATATTCAGTATACTGGCCTGTAACACTAATGTTGAACATGTTTTCTTATTAACAAATATCCTGTAGACAAATAACTAAATAAGTTAGATGTGACCACTGTAGAAACTATGATACAAGGTAAATGAAAATAGATTGTATGTGCAAGGAACGTTATAAGCAAATTCTACAAACTAAGGAAAACCAAATGGTCAGGAAGATATAATCAAATGAAGAAGAATGTAATTTAGACACTTAAAATTTATTTTCTCTAAATAACAAATATTTTTAGTCTATCTCCCACACAATGCTTTTCTTTCATATCTATGTACATATACATAAACAATTAGATGTAATTCAAATTTAATTATGCTCCCTATTTTTTGTTGCTAATTCTCTTTTATTGGCAACCCTACTCCTGAGTGATCTGAGATACTATGTGTTATCCACTTAACAAGGGTCTTTACGAGCTTTTCCCCAATCTTTTTTTTTTTTTTGGAGGTACAATTTTCTTACAATAAAATAGATAATAAAATGTACAGCTTAATGATTTTTGACAGGAGTATACAGTTATAGAATCATTGCCCCTTAATCAGGATACTGAACATTTCTGTGATCACAGAAAGTTCCCTTTGCAGACAAATCTCCATCCCTGGTCTCAGATAACCACAAATTTGATTCTAATGGCTATAGATTAGTCCTGTCTGCTCTTGAAATTTATATAAATGGAATTAGCATAATGAATTTGAGATGTATTTAACTTGCTATACATATTAGTAGGTTATTTCTTGTTATTGATGAGTAGTTTTGCACAGTTTGGACATTATTTATCCACTTACTAGTTGATAGACATTGAAGTTGTTTCTATTTGGGAGCTATTATGTATAAACTCCTATAAACAAACATTCATGTCTAAGTCTTTGAGTGACCACATGTTTTAATTTCTCTTGAGTAAATACTTAGAGTGGAATTGGCTGGTTATATGGTACATGTATTTTTATCATTACAAGAAAACATCAGTTTTCCAAAGCGGCCATGCCTTTTTATACACCTGCCTGCAGCATATGAGAAGGCTAGTTGCTCCATATGCTCATCAACACTTGGTGGTGTCAGTTTTTAACCATTCTCCTGGGTACATAGTGGTTTCCCATTGTTTTAATTCCCATTTCCCTACTGATTATGTTGGGTACGTTTCATGTTCTCATTTACCATTCTGAGTATCTTCTGTTGTGAAGTGCCTTTGAAATATTTTGCCCACTTTAAAAACTTGGTTTGTTTGTATTTTATTACTGTATTAAGGGAATTCTATGTATTTTGGATATGAGTTGTTTCCTGAATATATGCATTGGGAATGTTTACTCCAAGTCTGGGGGGGTGCATTTTCATTGTGTTAAGGGTCTCTTTTATGGAGCAGAATGCTTTAATTTTCATGAAGTCTCATTTTTCCAATTATTTAAGAGGTGAATGTGGCTTGTTATGGTGTTTGGAGGTGTGGGAATGATGAGGAAATTTCATTAAAAACTAATTAGCTTTCTGCTTTTGTAAATATGCCTGCTTTCTGCAAGTAGGCTTATTGCATAGAAGAGCTCCCTTGCACTTGGCTCGACTTATAAATGTAACTGTTTGTTCTCTAGCAGCTCTCCCTCCCTTTTAACAATCTGTGTTTATTGGTTGCCCATAGCAACTCTGGGCCTTCTGTCTGTCCTTACTTGAAATCTGCATAGCAATTCCTGCTGTATGTAACAGTTTATGTTCAAGCTGACCAATCAGCTTGTGTAAAGCTTTTCCTATATAAAGAGATGTTTCCACTGAAAACCTGCCCAGGTCTTCAGAGCATTAGCTCATTTGGGACTGAATGTAATAAATTTTGAATTCTCCTTCTCTCTGAGTGAACTGCTTGGTTTTTCGCTGGTCTGATTTTTGGAGTTTTGGGGATTTTTCCACAGCAGGAACAGGCAAGGTAGGAAGGCCTGGACCAGCTAAGAGAACTTAACAATGATAACAATTGCTCTCCCCTCAATACCTTAAATCATGATCTTTTTAGAAAATTTATTTTTCAATTAGAGTTGACATACAGCATTATATTAGTTTCAGGTATACAACATAGTGATTAGACATTTATATACTTTATGAAGTGATCCCCCTGACTAGTCTAGTACCTGCCTGGCATTATACAGTTATTACAATATTATTGATTATATTCCCTATGCTGTACTTTACATCCCCATGACTATTTTTATAACTGGCAATTTGTACTTAATATTTTTTACCTTTTTCACCCAGCCCCCAACCCCCTTCCCATCTAGTGAACCTCAATATTTTTTCTCTGTATCTATGAGTTTTTTGTTTCATTTTTTTTAGATTTCACATATAAGTGAAATTATATGACACTTGTCTTTCTCTGACTTATTTCACTTAGCATAATGCCCTCTAGGGGACCCATATTGTTGTAAATAGCAAAATTACAACATACATATTGTAAATGTCAAGATGTCATTTTTTTAAGTGGTCAAATAACATTTCATTACATATATGTACCACAACTTCTTTATCCGTTTGTCTATTAATAGATGCTTAGTTTACTTCCATATCTTGGCTATTGAAAAATAATGCTGCAATGAATGTAAGGGTGCATATATCTTTTCAAATTAATGTTTGGGAATTCTTTGGATAAATACAGAAATGGAATTACTGGGTCATATGGTAGTTCTATTTTTAATTTTTTCAGAAACCTCCATACTGTTTTCCATAGTGGCTGTACCCATTTGCAATCCCACCAGCAATGCATGACAGTTTTTTTTCTCTACATTCTTGTTTTTTGATTATTTGATAATAACCATTCTGACAGGTGTGAGGTAATATTTTGTTGTGGTTTTGATTTGAATTTCACTGCTGGTTAGTAATGTTTAGCATCTTTTTATGTATTGGTCTTCTCTATGTCTTCTGCCCATTTTTAAATCAGATTTTTTTTTTTTGATGTTGAGCTATATGAGTTCTTCATATATCAAATCATTATCTTGAAGAATAACAAAAGTTTGAACAGATTCAATTTTTACTTTTTGCCAAACTATTTCATAACTAAATATAGTGGTCTGGAAGGCTTCTCAAAGGTAATGTTTGTGCAGGGGGTCCAGAAAATGAATGACAATAAAATGCTATTATATGAAAGCACACTGTGTTCTGAGCACGTTTCATGTAAGTCTTTGTGGCAGCTAAATTCCATAATGGCCCCCAATGATCCTCACCTGTATTCATGCCTTTGTATACTTTCCTTCCAATCATTTTGGCCTGTGACCAATACATTATGGCAGAATCACAATGTGTGACTTCCAGAGCTTGGTCACAAAAGACATATATACAGCATCTCCCTTGGGTCACCTGCTTCAGAGAAAGGCAGCTGCTGTTGTATGGAGACACTCAAGTAGTTCTATTAAAAGACCTAGATGATGTGAAAGTGAGGCCTCCTGTCTAAAACCAGCTCCAACTTGCCAGTCATGTGACTGTGTCATCTTGGAAGCCAATCTTTCAGCCCCAGTCAAACTTTCAGATGATTAGAGCCCCAGCTGACATCTTGACTGCAGCCTCATGGAGAGACCCTAAGCTGCCCACAGAAACTGCTTAAGATAATAAATATTTTTTTGTTGTTACAACTCACCACATTTTGAGGTAATATGTTATGCAGGAATAGATAAATAATATATCCTCACAGTAGTTTTATAAGGTAAGAATAAATATATTTCCATTATGTAAATAAGGAAACAACTTTAGAAAGGTTAAGTAACTTGCCTAATAAATAATGGAGGAGGTTTTTTCTATTGACAAATAATTTTTTTCCATAATTTCCATGAAGAAACAATAAAGAAAAACACAGCTTAGATAGCAAGTCCCCTCATCCCCCCTTAAACCGCTTTTATTTATCCCCAATGTTCCATCATTTTCTCTCAAAGACCCTCAGGGCTGGTTATTCAACTTTACACTCACCTCTCTATATATCCTGTCATCTTGAATTTCCTACTAAGCAAAGCAAATACTGACTACATTAGAACTGAGTTTTGATTCTAGCTCTTTTGCCAATGCCCATGTTTCTAACCACTCTTTTTCAGAAGAGGTTCTCTAGTAGGAGACTAGGAGAAGGGCAATAGTGGCAGAGAAAACAACAAATGTGAAGAGGTTTGACAGAATTGAGCTGCTTCTGATGGACAGTGGTTCAACATGGCCAGAGATTAAACTTCCTGTGAAAGGAGGTAGTAGCAGGGTGAGGCAAGAAAGGAGCCGGTAACTGATGTGGAGAAACCTGTAGGCCATGCCAACAATTTTGGATTTCTCTATAGTAAAAGATGTTAGGAGAGAGACATGCTTATATACATATGAGTTTTCAAAAGATCCTTTGGTAGCACAAATTGTTGATGCTCCTTGGTACTTATTTCCAGGCATGCTGGCCCACCTTCCGTGTCAGCCGGGCTAGAGGAGCCGGGGAATTAATAATTGCCAGGAGCCCTCAATCCGTGGCCAAAGAGAGTTGTATAGATATCCCAGCTTCTCACTTCTCAGGTGGGATGACTCTGAGACACCATTCTGCAGAATTTCTCAGGATACCTCAGTAAAATTAAACTTCAATTGCCGATAGCAATAATTTGTTTGAGAATATGCACTTCTTAGGCTGCTTTTCATTGCCAGAATCTCTTCTCCACTCCCCTGCTGGTTTTCCCTGGGATTACCTCCCAAATAAGGTTCTTGCACTCAAATTCTTACCTCAAGGTTTACTCTTGAGCATGGAGAAAGGGAGGACTATGAAGTAAAACAGGTAGAATAAGAGGCAATATATCCCATGTTTATTTAAAGGATCGTTAAAATGTTGGTTCTTCCCAAATTACTCTATGAATTCAATGCAATTTCCAACAAAATTCTAACAGAATATTTTAATAAAATATCCCTACTTAAAAAATGATCCCTACAGTCAATAGCAAATTTGGTTCCAGAAAAGGAGAGGGAATAGCAGAATTTATTATAAAGCTGTTAGTAATGTAGAATAGCTATAAAGCTATCATAATGACACACAGAGAGGAAAACAGACCTAACCATATATGAGACCTTGTTATATAATAAACATGGCATTACAAAACACGGAAGGATTGGTGGACTATTCAGTAAGTAGTGCTGAACAATTGACTACCCATGTGGCAGAGAATTAAATCTCTGTGTGACATAGTATACCAAATAAACTGCAGATAATTTAAATATGAAAAAACAAAAACTTGAAATTATTAGAAAATATCTTTATAACTCAATTAAAGAGAATGATTTCTTAAATAAGTAGAAAAATCGGAAATCTTAAGAAAAACTGATATATTTGACCAAATCGAAATTCAAAACATATACAACACATAGCGTAACAAAGTCAACCATCCATGGTGTAACAGGGATGAAACTTGAAAACATTATGCTAAGTGAAAAAAGCTATTACAGGAGATTGTATATTGTATAATTCCACTTTTATGAAAACTCCAAAATAAGCAAATTTAAAGTACACTTTAAATGGGCGAATCTTATAGTATGCGAATTACTTCCCAATAAAACTTTTCTTTTAAAAGGCAAGCCACACACACTGAAAAGATATTTGCAAGGAATACTTCTGACATTATATCAAAGAATCCAATAAAGCAATAAAAATGATCTTGGCAACAGGCATACTTCACAGAGATATAAGAAATAAAAAGTCAGAGACAATACTCATTCTATTCATACGACAAAGTCCTGGCTGGTAAAATTTGTAGGGGGAGGATGTAAGATTCCAAGAGAAAATATGTAAGAGCCTTCCCTTGTTGTTTCCACAACATAAGAGAGTCTATGTTAGAAGGAAACTGAACGTTTCTAAGTATTGATTACGCCCATTAAATAAGCCACTGTGTTTAAAATCACTATGACATCAAAATGCATGGGGACCTTATCTGATTTTCTAAAAAAAGAAATCTGTGTTCAGATTTTTGACAGAAATATTAAGTGGTAGAGTGTCCGTCCATTTCAGTGCATTATATCAGTCACTTTGTCACATTAGTAATTATGCTTAGTCAAGATGGTGACCACCAAATCTCTTCATGGTAAAGGTACTTTTTCCTCTTTGTGATTACTAAATATTCTTAGGGTGATACTTTCAGAACTTTCCCATCCCAGCATTAGTCATTTGAGGCTGGCATTGACCCAGATTTGACATGGACCCTCTTTAAAATTTAGATTCCAGGATATGTTCTCCATTTTCTGGGGGTGGAGTCTGGGATTCTACATTTATAACTGACTCCCTCTAGTGCTACTTATGCCCATTAAAATTTGAAAAGCAGAGGTGAAGCCCTTCTAAAGGACCATCTGAGAGGTGTCTGACTTAAGGGGTGGAGAGGGATGAGTAAGAAGTAGAGAGGCTGAAAGACAAGATACCTACTAATTTTTGTCATGTTACAACAATGTTTATCTGAATAATAGGAACCATATATTTCTGTCCCCAAAGGTAGGATTAATATTTGGAAGCAAACATTGATCTATCTAATCAGTAAAAGGCCTAGTTCAGGAGGGTGAAAAGGTCATAGTGTCATTCATGCTGAAAACTCCAAATAAAATCCAGAAAAGATATGAAAGAAGGAAACTAATAGGTCTATAGTAGCATCAAGGAACTGAAAACCAACAGGCCAAGAATCTTAAGAAAGTCCTTAAAAAGAGAGCAGAAAGAAATGTGTGGTCAAAGAAAGGGCAATTGAGCTCATGTGTTAATGACTGTTTCCTCCTCAAACCTTACTGAAAAACAGTAAATTAAAAAAAAAAAAAGAGTATAAAACCTACAAGGAAAAAAATCTTGCACTGAGGCAAGATTGGGCTAGTAATGTCAATAATATCTTAGATGTTCTTACATGGCATAAGGGAGAAAAAGTGATTCCACACTTGGAAAAAAGGCAAAATTATGATTGACTAATTTCTAATATCTCAAGGAAACACCTTTGAAAACCTTGTTTAAATGAAAGTAGAACTTAAGTCCTGGCTAATGTAATGCCACAGTGTATCTAATTCACAGCTGCTAAAGGAACAGACAGTTTTATGGTCCTATACAGCAACAGTTTAATTTTAGAAACCAGTAGGTTCTATGGTTTTATAGCCTGGTTGGGTGGTTTAGAAAGTTAAGCAGTCTTGAATCTTACCTAGCAAATCGTCTTCGAAATTTCTTTCATTAGCTCTAACTTTATGTTTGTACACACACACACACACACACACACACACACACACACACACACACACACACCCTTGTGTTTTCAAGCAGTGGCAAACCAGTTTTTTTGGTCTACCTGCTAGTTCCTTTTTTAATGCATTAAATAAAATTTTGATAAATGTCTATAATCTTTTGGTGTCAAAATTTTGCTTTAACATTGGTTGCAGTTTCCTCAGTTCTGCTAAGTAGATGGGGGTAAGCCAATAAGAAGAAAACCACTCTGTGCTTCAGTATGCCAGAAAGGCTCAGAGATTGGAAATACCACATATCTCTGATGTCAGGGGTGAGGGTTGGTGCTGAAAATGGAGGACATAGTTGAAAATCTTGGTCCTCCTCTATGATGACAGAAAACTACAGTTGGCCACCTAGAACAGTTGGACCCCAAAGTTTCTGGCTTAGGGAGATCTGGCACAGCTGAGAGTGAGGCTGCTGGAGTGGACACTGGAGAATTGAATGGAGTTTGCTTTCTGGATGGAGACCCTGACATCATCCCCTGCTCTGAGCTAGGCAGATACCACCACTATCCACTGTCTCCCTTCCACTCATACACATACTCCCTCTCACCAGGCAGAGGAGCCTTCTCTAGAGAAATTGGCCCGCCCAGAGAACAAAACCTACAGAAACTGACATTTGAGGGGTGCCCCAATGAAACTTCCATGTTCCTGTCCATCCTGTAACTATGAGGCCCCAATCAATAAGCTCCGCCTACAAACATAAGCTCTAGTTCATATGCATGTGAACAGAGGGCCATGAGTCACCTAATATAGAAAGCTAACATGGAAATCAGAGACCTAAGCAAACAGAAAAGGAACTGGAGGAAACAGAGACAATGGCAAGGAGAAGAAACAAACTTGTAAAAATCTGCTATAATTAATATTCCCAAAGAGATTAGAGAAAATTTTATATCCATGAAACAGGAATTTAAATCATTTTCATTTGTTCCTTTGGTAAAAATGAACAATTTAAAATAAAATATAAAATTACCGAATAAATAAAGAAAAATTGAGAGAATCGCATTAATGGAGATAGAAACAAAGAGAACCATAGCCCGTAACCTGCCTATTAGAAGAAATTTATGACCAGGTAAAAGGCAGAACTTCCCAGTGAAGTTAACTGTTATTTGAACAACATGGAATTGTTGAAGGACTAGAAGACCAGATAAATGGAGCAATGCAGTCAGGGAACAGAACCACATAAAAGTAGAATTTAGTTTACAATATGGCATTTTCACCTGGTGGGGAAAAGATAGATTATTTAACAAACATTTTTAAGGCAATAGGTCTTAAATATGGGGAAATATTGTTATATTTTTACTTCATGCTATAAATAAAAATACATTTAGAAGAAATATATTTCTAAAATAAAAATTTTAAAGGAAAGATCATGGGAGGATTTAAAAATATAGAAATATATAGAAATATAGTTTAGAGAAAGATTTTTATAAACTAAACATAAAAGATGAGTGTGGTAACTACCAGTTGCTTACCAGGTTTTGCCTTCTTTTATTCTTTTATAACAGAACTCTCTCAATCTGTGTGGAGCACATTCTGAATAGTTTGAAATAACTGATCTCGCCACCACTCCCAGGAATGTACACATAGCGCATATCTGCCAGGGTGATCATAATAACTAGCAGGTTTTTTTGGGATTCCCATGCTCAATCATCAGAAGAGTCTTTCTTTCTTTCTTTGGAACTATGAAGTGTAGGAATACGGGCTATGTTTTCAAAAAGTGAAGGGAACTTCAGGGGGAAGGAAGCCCAGAGAACTGATAAGTTGAGAGAGAAATGATCCCAATGATATGGCTGGAGTAAAATTCTAGTTGTACCATAGGAGCAAATCCACTAAAATTCTCAATTTTCTTAGCCAATGTATTGCCTTTTAATTCAAACTAGATTAAGTTGGGTTTCTAACACTTTTGACCAAAAGAACCATGTCTAATAATCCAAAAATGATAAAGGTGAAGCTTGTTGAGATAGACCCCATAAAGTCACAACCTTCTCAACAATGAGAAATAGTATAAACAAAGAAAAAGATAAGTGGTAGAATAAATTATTTATAGCAAGCAATAAAAAAGGTCAATTTTCAGAATGTGTAAAGATAGTCTTCAACTCAATAAAGAAAAAATAAAATGACAAAGGAAAAATGAAAAAAAAGGTATTGTGTTAGAATTGTTTCCTTTGAAACTAAAATTTTAATCTTTTAAGTAAAAAAAAAAAGGAATTTGTTGGTTCAAATAATCAGAACACAAAGGTGCAATATGTGTCAAAAATGGCAGGATCCTGGTACTTGGATATTGCCGATAGCAATCACGCTTTCTTCCACTCTCTCTATCTTTGAGTTCTAATTCTTTATGAAGAGTAGGTTTCATTGTTACCCAGAGTCTCTTCACACGGCAGTGATGTATTTTCCTGAAGCTTCAGGCTTGCCGTCATTGCATCTGTCATAACGGTTTTGCTTGTGTTGTAAAACCCAAACCAAAGTGGCTTAAACAAAAAAAAGAACTCTTTAGCCTGTGTAATCAAAGAGGTAGGAATGGCTGAGTGGTGTTTGAACCAAGAACTCCAACAATGTCAACCAAGACTCATTTCAATCCCTCCTCAGTATTCTGCCTTTTGCTGTTGGCTTTATATTCAGGTTCCTCATGAAGGCCTCCAGCAGCCTTAGGTTCCCCTCATACTTCATGCTCTTATTCCAGGGAATAAAAATTTTTTGTCTCTTTTAACAGTCCCATATTTCAATTGCTCTGACTGGGTCACATGACCACCCTACAATCTCTGTGGTGGTGGGAATGTGATTGGTCATATGCCCACCTGTGAACTCCAGAATAGAGGAGCCAAATTTTTTACTCCCAAATCAATGTATTGTTACCAAAAGTAGAATAAAATATGTGTTAGGGTATAAATATATATACTACGATGTTCTTACATGTAGCCCATAACTTTAGAGAAAGAAAATCTGCTTTTTCACAGAGTCTATAGCAGTGCCCTCAAAGGCTCTTAGCTATGCCAGGGCCATGTATCTTCCCCTGGGCCAATCCAGCATTGTGTCCCACTAAATGGGCCTTAGGTCGGGCATCCTAGAAGCAGAGCCTGAGAGAGGGATTTGGCTACACCTGATTAATCAAGGACTGCTCTCAGGAAAACCTATAAGGAAGCAAGGGAAGCAAGATAAGCCTGGAGAGGAAACTGAGCAAAGGTGAGGGTCCACTGCAGTCTAACTTTAGTCTGAAATCTTGGGAGCTCTGAAGCATAAATTGCACTGCAGAATTGTTTCTCCTTCTACCCTGGAAGCAAGGGAGCTATCTTTTGTATCTTCTTATTTTTTGATGTGGAATGCCCCAGGGGATAGAGGAGGGGTGGCATGTGTTGGCTAGTAAAGGTCTTTTGAGTGACAGTCCTACCAGAATCATATGGAATGGGAGAAGGGTGATTCTGAAAAGCAGAATCAGGTAGGTATTGTCTGTCTTTCACTTCTTTGACTGGCTAGCAATCTCTCACACAAACACATACACACACGTGTCTACAACTTTCAAAATTCCCCCATTTAAGATCATGCAGCTAGCTCACAATTGAAGAGAAACCCTCTCACTTCTTGCAGTGGATGCTGTCATTTGCCTTGCTCAAATCCCCCTACCCTTACCATTTTAGTGCATACTAGCTTGACTTCCAGCTGCCAGCATGTGCACTTTGCACAAGGGCTCTCTCTGATTGTTCCCTATTTTGTCATCCATGCAGCAGGTCAGAGTGCAGAAGAATTGATGTTTCTCTCTTCCTGAAAGCTGCTCTCAACCAGTTACTGATACGAAATGATGTATGAACACTCTATCTTCCTTACACCTTATAATGAAATAACACTGTGGTGCATACTCTGGCTCCAGGTTTCCCATGGGATTAAGCTCCAGCTGTACATAACGGTAACTGGTTTGATAATGCACCCTATATTGGGTTGCTTTACTTTCCTGTCTTACTTCCCCACTTCCCTACGAGCATTTTTCTTTACTTCCCAAATAAACTACTTGTGTTTGATTCCTTGTCTCAGGATATGCTTGTGGGGGAAACCCAAACTAAAACATCCCCAAACAGAAATAGCTCAGGTCATGCCTTGCCTGCTACAGGAATATATGTGTGTGGTGGGGGTGGAGGACGATCTTCAATTTTAAGCTGGCTGCATTCTTCTAATTTAGGTCGACATGTGGCTCCCCATGGCCCAACAAAATAAATACTACCCTCAAGAAAAGCAAACAAAAAACACCTAATTATTGGAATTGGAATAGAAAACTTCACTCAAGTAAAACTCACATTTAGAACAGGAGAGAGAGCACATATTATCTCCCTGCAAGAGCTCTTTGCTTTGTTAGTAAAGTTTTTTTTATTAGTTTATCTTGCTCCCGCTAGGCTGCAATTTGTACAGATACTTCTTGTTCATTGTCCCCCATGGCCACATCTACTAAAGGATGGATTCTCTTCTGAATTCTATACAGTTTTAGCATTTTATTTCCTGTTGATGTGAGAGCAGAGGCCTGAGGATGTTTTAAGGTAGTGTCAGCCATACTTGTCTGATCTGATCATAAAACTCACTTGGAGTGCTTATTAAATATGTAAATTCATAGCACTGCTCTTCATCCTTCTCAAGGAGAAGATCCTGGGAAATTGCCTTTGCCTGGATTCCCTAGAGAACATAGCGAGAGACAAAGATTTCCTTTTAGGGTCTTAATAGGAGGTATGATCCAGAACATTGAAAGTTAGAGACAAGAGAAAGGAAGGAAAGCAAATGCAGGGCCCTATATTACTGGGATCACTGCAGCTTCAAGAAAATATACAAGAAAACAAGTGATTGTTTAGTTATATGAGAGTTGTCTTTAAAAGTTATGCAAACCAACCATGTCTTGAAATGCTCCACTGACGGGTGGAAGGGAAAAATGATCATTTGCTGGTCTCTTCCTATCTCTTGTCTTGCACTGGTCAAAGTTCACCCATGAGGTGTTAACTCTCTTGTGGCTGGGATTCTTTCCCACTCCTACGGAAGGAGAGGCCAAGTTCCTTGATTGATAGGTTCACTAAATCATGGGTGGTGGAGAATAACAATTCTTTCAAATGAGGAAATACAGGCGGAGAAGAATTAATTCAAGCAATTTAAAGGACATACGGCAAGGGGCAATATTTAAAGTATTCAACAATCAGTACATTATCAACACAGCTGAATGAGAAATTATAATAGGTATTATAAGACTATGAAAATGTGTACTTGTGTTGATGACATTAAGAACCAAGATTCTCAGTATGGGAGAAAAGAGATGCAAACATAAAATCAAAGAAATTAACCAAGACTTCGTAGTCCTAAATTTGAATATGGAATGCCAGTCTGAAGCTAAGATGTGTTTTCTTTAAAAAGATAAAATAGATTATTTTCTAACTCTGCATACTAAAAAATAAAATAGAAAACCACAACCAAGTTACTAAGAATGAGTATCCCTAGCATCTAGATTATGGTCTCTAACTACCTTTTCCCCCACTTCCCTCCCAAAGGAACCAGGGCCATCTGATTCCATGTCTGAGGAAGAAATGTACAAGAAAAACTTGATATAACTTGAATTAGAAATGAAAAAAAAAACCACTATAAAATATTACAGTAGGAACCAACCTACCATATGGGAAAATTTGAGTATCAAAAAGAATGGTAACTACAATGAACCAAAATACATCAAATATGTTATTCATCAGTTCATAATATTTAAAACAATAAAAAACCAAAAAGCTTTGATCCACTTTGGAAGATGCCAGAGAATCATCTCATTATTCTGAATACTAGTAAATAGAAGAAAATAAGCACTTTATAGAGCCATTAAGGCTAATAAATATATATAAGTTTATAAATTTAGAATAAAATGCTAGAAATTACAAATATTAGAATTAAAATAAAATAATGGTTTTAGGCTAGCTCTGTTTGATATAACTTTCTATGACGATGTATTTGCATTGCAACACAGAAGCCACTGTAGCTATGAGCACTTAAAAGGTGACTAGTGTGACTAAGGAATTTGGTTTTTAGTTTTATTCAGTTTTCATTAAATTTCAATAGCCACATGTGGCTAGTTGCTATTGTACTGTACAGTACAGTTCTAAGGCATGATTATCTTTGGCTGCTAAAATAATTAGGTGAAAGATTGAGGGGGAGTTTATAATGGATGGATTAGAATGACTACCCCTGAATTTATTGATCAATCTTAAAATCACTAAAAGAGACAGACATTTATGCCGGCTGATGTGATGCAATAGGAAGTATATAATAGCACCCATGAGGTGTTCTTATCACAAAAATCAAGGCTCAATCTGATCAACATTCTAGATTTAACTACCGGTCTAGGAAATAGAGGGAACAGAGAATATGATAAAAAAAAACATTGTATCAAGAGAGATCAGCATACTCTACAATGTGGTAAACTCAGAACAAATAATATGATTTATTATAACCAAATAATTGCAAAGGAAACAAATGGGAGGGCATAGAACTTATAGATCAGAGATATCTAAAAGATCAATCAAATACAAAGTGTGGACCTCATTTGGAACCAACTGTGTCTTAGCACAGGTCTCCCAAAAAGGATAACTTGATTTAAAAAAAAAAGCCACGTACAAAGATATCAAGGAGTGCAATCTCCAGGAGCAAGATTGAGAGACTCTATAAGTGAAACAGGGAAGTAGGGAAAGTCAACATAAGGAAGTATGATCAAGCCAGCTGTCACTGAGGGTGATTCTTTTTTTTTACATCACAAATAGGTTTTATTTGTCACTGTGAAAAGTCTGAATTTTAAACAGAATCTTTGACTGGGGGCTCATATCCACTAGTTCATTCAACTGTAGAACCTGTCATATCCCCAGTAGCTTTTCCAGAACTACTACCTTAACCATGAAGCTCCATGAGTTTTCCCAATTCAAACCTAGGCTTCTTCAGCATTTTGACTTTTCTAACAAAGATATCATGGAGAGGATAAATAGATTGGCAAGCCTTTTCTATGTCTTTTTCAATGCTACCTAGAATCAATTTATTGACCACTTCTTTCAAGTCATTTGTCTGCACTTCTCAGGTCATGATTTCCATCATTTTCTGGATTGGGTAGATCTGTTGGTGCTGAACATAAGAGGTCTTCAGAGTCTGATTGTTGCATTTTTTAGTAAAACCAACACAGGACAGATGAAGTGAATAACCATTGGTCGTCTTGACATCAACATGACCTTTGGTCATGGTCTGTCAGTTTTTGACCATGGAGCACATTTTGTCATGGGTAAGATCCATGCCATGGAAGTTAGCCAGGCAGTTTTTGCCCTGAACATCCTCAGTAATTCACCTGAATTTTCTAACTGCAACCTCACCATTCTGCTGATGAGCTAGGCTCACTTCAAACACATGACCCTTGAGAACATCAGATGTGATTTTGGTTCATTGAGTTCTCGTGACTAGTGTTTTCCTAATATTTCTTATATTGAATATAGCTGGTGCTTTCACATCATACCTATCTTTCTTAGAAAATAGGTCAACCACTTTTTTATTGGCTCCTTTTTTGTCACCTTTGGTAAAGTACTTTTTTTTTTTGCTGACTATGGTGCTGCTCAGAGAGCCTAAAGGCAAGGATGATTCTTTAATAGTACAGACCTTCTCAAAAGCTGCACATACTGTATCTTAGGACTGTTGATCTGGGGATGAAAGGGAAAGCAGTTGTCAATTGGTTCTCATTCCCTATTGGTCAAAGTTTGCCTCAAAGTGAGTTCAGTCCATGGCGCTTCGCTGTTCTGCATGCTTGGATGCCAAGCAGATTTCTGTAGTATCCACACTGCAGCATTAAAGAAGTGCCCCAAGGAAGTGCCAGGGTATATCCGTGGGAAGCCAGCTGGAGCCTGTGCAGAACTGATGCAGGCAGCAATGGCTGAATTTAGAGATAGGTGAGAGAGGATCTGGAGTTACGAAAAGAAGTGTCTGAGACACACACACACACACACACACACACACACACACACAGAGAGAGAGAGAGAGAGAGAGAGAGAGAGAGAGAGAGAGAGAGAAGAGAATCGGGAAGTTTGAATGCTGACAGGATTGTAAGAAATTATTGTTATATTGTTAACTTTGTGTGTGCTAATGATATAGTAGTTATGGCCTTCCTTGAGGGAATATTTTTTATAAATTAATACTGAATTTATAATTTTTTATAAATTAATATATATGAAATGATATGATGCCTGGAATTTCCTTCAAAATAATCCAGTTGGTAAGAAGAGTGGATGAAGACATAGATTAAACAAGATTGACCACAAGTGATGTACTGATTTTAAAAATGTTCATTAACTTCGACATTCCTCTCTTCAAAAGGTGGAACCTAATTTCCTTCTCCTTGAGTGTGGGTGGGACTTGGGCTCTCATTTCTAATGAATACAAAGTGGTGGAAGTGATCCTATGTGTCTCCAAAGATTATATTGTAAAAGTCATTGCAACTTCCACTTTACTCTTTTTGGATCATTCATTCTGGGGGAAGCTAGCCACTATGCTATGAGGACAGTCTAGCAGCTCTATGGAAAGGTTCATGTGGCAAGAAACAGATGCCCCATGTCAACACCTTACCAGCCGTAGGTGAGAGTCACCTTGGAACAGATCCTTAAGCCCCAATTAAGGCTCCAGATGATTACAGTCCAGCTTGACAACTTTACTGCAGCCTCATGACAGAGCTTAAGCCAGAACCATTCAGTTAAATCACTCCTGAAATACTAATCCACAGAAACTGCGTGAGATAACAAATGGTTATTATTGTTTTAATTGGCTAAATTGGGGTAATTTCTTACACAGCAATGGTCAACCAAAATCAGTTAATAATTATTAAAGCCGAGTGATGAGTTTGTTGTGCTATTCTATTTTTGTGCATGTTTGACATTTTGCATGATAAAAGTTAAATATTGAGTTCCTGTACTGCATCATCATATAAACAATTTCTAAGTGTATTAAAGACTATACAAAGCAAGCATGCCTAGTAAATAATCATCTTTGTTACCTCAAGATAGGAAAAAAAATTTTTTTTGTAGTTCATGTCTTTTATTAACCCATATAAAATTACTTGTCTTCCGGTTTATTAAAGCAATAGGTCAGACAACATTTGCCACAATAATGTATGTCAAAGTGGCTAGCCATAAAAACTCCATCACCACATTCATCTGAAGGGCACACCTCCTGGAGAAGGTGACTAATTTTGCCATTCTCATCTACCTTACAGTATTTCAGAACAGCCAGCTTAACCTTCTTTCTCTTATACTTATTCTTCTTGGGAGTGATATAAGACTTCTTCCTTTTCTTAGCACCACCACAAAGTCTCAACACAAGATGAATAGTGGGCTCCTTTTGAATGCTGTAGGCAGACAAGGTACGTCCATCTTCCAGGTGCTTGCCAGCAAAGATCAATCTTTGCTGATCAGGAAGAATTTCTTCCTTATCCTGGATCTTGGTCTTTACATTTTCTATTGTAATCAAAGCTTCAACCTGGAGTATGATAGTCTTCCCCGTAAGGGTTTTCATGAAAATCTGCACCTTAGCTGCAGTTCTGTTGCAGATGGCAGATTGGAAAGGGGAATGAATTTCTTAAACAAGACACAAAAGACACAGACTGTAAAGAAAAGAGTATTAAATTTACCTACATTTAAAATATGAACTATTCATTGAATTATACCGTAAATGGAGTGAAAAGATGAACTACAATCTGAAAAATACTTGACACACATATAATGTATAAAAGATTAGCACCTGAATATATAAGTAACTCCTGCAAATTAATAATCCTACAAATCTTTTGATAACACACTAGAAAAATGGACAGCACAGTTCAGAGAAGGGGCCACCAAATGACCAATCAACAAAAGACTGGGCAATCACTATCTGCATCTCCATGTTGGTCCCCACAGTAATTAACACTCCCTTTCTTAGGTAGCTCTCAACAATGGCTGTCTGGAGTTGGTGTTTAAGTCCCCCAAATACTCTAGCCCTTGCTTTCTGAGGCATATGTCCCACACCATTTCTCAGAGTTTCCCCTGTGGAATTAAGATCCAATTGCTCACACCAGAACTGGCTTTATAATGTACCTTGTACTGACTTCTCTTCCCCTCCTTTTCTCACTTCCCCACCCCTATACCTGCTTTTTCAGATTAAGACCGCATTAACCTTGAATCTTTGCCTCAGGGCTTTCTTCTGGAGATATTAACTAATATAAAATTGTTCAGTCTTTCTTGTCAGCATGAGACAGAGTCTGAGCCCTGACAACTCTGTGGGAACTTTCACAGGGGGGAAAAAAAAAAGCTATAGCCTCCCTTGAAATGCATAAAAGAGAAGGGGTCTGATGGCTTCAAGCTATTCCTGAGGGTGGGGGCGGGTGGGGCAAACCACTGGCAGTAGGCACAGACTTCAAAGCTGCCCCAATCCCAGGACTCTGGCTCTTGGACTTCCTGCAAGTTTGCTTTCTTTCTGTCCTCTTTGAACCTTGTCCATAATTAATGCCCTTGGCCCTGACTTGCTGGGGTTCATAGCTAAATTTTCCCTGTGCCTTGAGCCGTTTTTGATATGCTGATCTGGCTTCAGCTTGTTTGACTCAGTAAACACTGCAATCTGGGCCACACCTCTAGTTACAGGCCAGGCATTTAGTCAGCTGATTCGCATGCAGGGTTACTTGCCACCCTCCTCCACCTTGTTGTTCTTGCCATAGTCACAGTACAAACGAATGCTAGAACCACTTTGTGGTAAAGGAAGCTGTGTTATAGCCAGTGACTTCTCAGGTGATAGAAGTCGGTGCCAGTGGCTCAGCAGCAACAAGAGATGGGGGCATCTTTATAGGCATCAGAAGCCTCGATCACAACACTGGCAGCAGTCTGTATCAGGACCTTGGCAAGCACTAGAAATAGGGATGGTGCAACTATAGAGAGAGAGTCAGAGAGACAGAGAGGCTATCTCTTGTATGACCTGGTCACAGAGGTCACGTAGCATAATCCCATCACATCATTTGTTAGAAGTAAGTCACTAAATCTGGCCTTCTAGGAATGAGATTTCAACTCTAACTTTTAAAGGGCAAATCAAGGAATTTGGGCATTTTTTAAAAAGCACCACATCGCTTTTAGTTTAATAGCTAACAGTAATTTAAATCATAAAGTCTTTTGCAACTTCTATTTCAGACTATATTTTTTCTATCCTTTTTTTATGTAATCAGTAATGTACCAACCACCAGTTGAGGATATGATTAACTCCTATTTCTTTAATGAATAATTAGAACATTAATCTGTCCTTATTAGGAGGGAATCCAGTTTTTCTCTTGGAATCCCTCTTTCTTTTCCAGTGAATTATGCAAGAAACCTGGGCTTATTCAGTTTAAAGTGGTCAGTCCAACTTCCAAACAAGTCAGCCAAGCCAGGGCTATGAATCTAACTTGTGAAAGGTAAGATTTTAGAAAGAACACTGACTGAGAAGCCATCTCATTCATCTCCAGGGAGGTGGTGCAAAGGAATATTGCCAGGTATAGTGGCCATGAAAATTCATTGCTCGGGTCCCCTCTGGCTCCACTACCATGTCTGTGCTAATGTAAGCCCATTCCTGAAAGATGCAGGGCTACTCCAACTGACAACTTTGGATCCGAAACTTCTGTTCACCTGGATAAGGCTTCCTTAGAGTTGCTCTGTACTCTAAGATCCTTCTTAACCAATTCTTCCTGCTCTCGTTCCTTCACAGCTGTCAGATTTTTATTCCAGTCTGAATCTTCTCTCTGCCTTTTCCTGCTTTCTTCTCTTTTATCTTTCATAGATATTTCCCCTAATAAGTCTCTTGCATGTCTAATTCTGTTTTGGCATCTGTTTCTTGGTAGACCTCCTGGGCACACACAGTGCTGGAGTTGGTTCCCACTGGCTTGCGATAGCAGATTCCATGCATTTCTTCCCAATTTTACATTTATTGACATCATGTTGGTAGCTTGAAATAGGTCGTGGTGGGAGTATTTCCAGCATAGAAATAAAAAATGCTACACATGAGGGCCTTTATCTCCTCTAGTAAGCTGGTTGTTAAACATTTATCAGCATACCTCTGGGATATACCAACAGAAATGCGTACCTATATACACCAGGAGACCTGTGCTAGATTCTTAGACTGTTCATAGCATCATTATTCATACTAGTCTCCAACTAAAAACTGCCCAACTATCCATCAGTAGTGAGTTAGATAGTCGTATTATAGTATATGTATTTATACAATGGAATATAGAAATAATAATAAATGATTAACTATATATAACAATATCGATGAATCTCAGAAACATAATGCTAAGTAAAATAAGCCAAACACAGGAGTCCATACTATAGCATTCTATTTATATAAAGTAAAAAAACACTAAAATGAAACTGTAGAGTAAGAAGTTAAGAGAGAGGTTCCCTGTGGAGGCAGTGACTAAGAGGGTCAGAGAGGGACACTGTAATATTCTATTTCTTGACGCTGATTCTGGTGATATCACTGTGTAAAATTTTCAATTTTACTTTGAAAATTCATTGAACTATATATGTATGATTGCTTCACTTTTCCATACATATGTTATACTTCAGCAGAGGGTTTTTAAAATTCTACTTAATTAATTGTTCCGTGAAGATGAAGACTTCTTAACATAGTTTTAAAAATGTTTAATTGTGGTAAAAAATAACATTAAATTTAGCATCTTAAACATTTTTAAGTGTACAGCTTAGTAGTGTTAAGTATATTCACACCATACAACAGATCTCCAGAACTTTTCATTTTGGAAACTGAACCTCTGTAGCCATTAAACAACCACTGCCCATTTTCTCCTCCCCCCAGCCCTTGGCATGACCATTCTACTTTCTGTTTCTGTGAATTTGACTACTCTAGATACCTTATACAAGTAGAATCATATAGTATTTACCTTTTTGTGACTGACTTTTTTACTTAACACAAGGTTTTCAAGGTTCATCCATTGTTGTAGCATTTGTCCAAATGACTTTCCTTGTTAAGTCTGAATAATATTTCATTGTATTTATACATCACATTCACCTGTTGATGGGCATCTGGTTTACTTCCACTATTTTGAATAATACTACAGTGAACATAGATGTACAAATATCACTTTAAGATCCGTTTTCAATTATTTTGGATATGCATACTCATAAGTAGTATAGTTTAATCACATGATAAATCTATTTTTAATGTTTTGAGGAGCTGCCAAACTGTTTTCCATAATGGCTATACCATTTTACATCCTCAATATGAGTGTACAATGGTTCCAATTTCTCAATATTCTTGCCATATGTTTTTTTCTGTTTTTTCTTTTCTTTTCTTTTCTTTCTTTTCTTTTCTTTTCTTTTCTTCTTTCTTTCTTTCTTTCTTTCTTTTTTTTTTTGATAGTAGCTATCTTAATAGATGAAAGGAATAGTGGAGGTTTTCAAAATTGTTTTTCAGTGCTGCCTCCCCAGAGCCTCAATCAGTCTCTGATATACAGTAGCCACTCAATAAATATTAGTTGCATAAATGAATGGATTGAATGAGTTGATTTCCTGGGTAGGGTTCTGTAGTGGGCTGAGTAGTGGCTCCTGGAAAGATATGTTCATATCCTAATTCCCAGAACCTATGAATGTTACCATATTTGGAAAAGGGGCCTTTGTAGATATAATTAATTAAAGATCTTGAGATAAGCAGATCATGCTGGATTATGCAAGTGGGCCCTAAATTCAAAGACAAGTGTCCTTACCAGAAATAAACAGGAGAAGGCAACACAGAGGAGAAGGTGATGTGATGACAAAGGCAGAAATTGCAGTGATGTGGCCACAAGCCTAGGAGGCCACTGAATGGCAAAAGCCACTAGAAGCTGAAACAGACAAGTAAGGATTCTCCCCTAGAGTCTCCAGAGGGATGCGGTGCTACAGATACCCTGATTTCAGGCTTCTAAGCTTCAGAACTGCAAGAGAATATATTTCAGTTGTTTTATGCCACTGAGTTTGTGGTAATCTGTTATAGAAGTCACAAGAAACTGATACAGGTCTTGACCTATAATTCTGAGAAAATTTTTATCAAAAAGAATGGCTTTAGTTTGGGAACCTCTAATTTGAAGTTTTTCACGGGTGTCTTTAGCAAGGCCAGTTGTTTTTAAAACTATTACTATTTTCATAATGTCTTATTTATATTCAGAAAAAAACTTTTGGTTCTCTACTGTAGAAATTTGGGAAAGGGAGCATGTGACTAGCTTATCCAGTAGAAATTTCAAGTGCTCTGCCTTTATATTGATAATATCTTCCCAAGGCTGGGTCTTATCTCTTAAGCTGATAGAAACATCACTTCTTGTATTTGTGGGGTTTGTCTACGGAGGCCACCAGGAGCCTGCCAATAGCTAGGGGACTAACCCTGTACTCCCAGGTCAAGGATACCTAAACACTTTCCTGTAGAGCCTGCCAAGGACTATCAGGATCTTATGTTTGTAAGTTGGCCTATCCCTCACATGGGTGCTGCTACCCAATGGAATTTCACTCCTATCTAGAACTTTCCCGGTTGCATTTGTTTCAAACTTTTAAGATACACTTTTTCCAAAGGCAATGTAGTACCTTGTTAGATGATATCCTCACATCTATAATCAGTGAATTGCTTCATCCCACATAGACTAAATATACAAGAACTTTGGCATATTCAAATATATTGATGTTTCAAATAGTACAGAGTGAGGTCTGTTAATGCTTAGAGAAGATTAGACAGCTGATTAGATAGATCTTACCAGAGCCTCATTCATTTTATTCATTGCTCAATAAATATTTGTAGCATGCAGTAAACTACTGGTACCCCTCTGAATCCTTTCCTGGATCCTTCTGACTGCTGTGAATGTTGGCTGATAAATTAGCTATATATACAAATGCTGGCCTTCTTGCCTCAAAATGACATCAATTCTATGCTATAATTATGATCCAGGGTGCTCAATAGGATCAGACTGAAGCTGGAGTCCAAATAAGGCCACATCCTTGCTCAGTTCCCTTCTCTGCTCTATCCTGATTCCTTCATTGCCTTTTTTCCAAGAGCACTCTCTCAATAAATCATGCTCTCAAATTCTGCATCAGGCTCTTCGTCTAGGGAAACTGACCTAAGACACTGTGTGAGTAAAACCCAAAAGTTATAAAATTCATCCATGTTCATGATCTGGAGACAATGCAAGCAAAAAAAAAAAAAAAAAAAAAAAAAAGCCATGGAATTAGAAAAAAAAAAACACAATAAAAAAGAAAGAAATCAGAGAGAGCAAAAGTGCCACACGGAATGTTTTTCTGTAGTTAAAAACAAACAAACAAAAACTGGCAGAGGCACTTTCAGACCATCTTAGTGGATGCAAACCTCCTTGGCTATGCAATTGGTCGAGGCTCTTATTTAGAATCTGGACTTAGAGCAGTTCCAGTTCAGACTAGAGTTTTTTTTGCCATTGGCATTATGATTAGTGGAGAAAAAGATGGCAAGGAATTTCAGGTAGAATAGCCAAAGAACCTTTGTAAAGCATAAGGAGTCCAATAGAAATGCTTCTGGAGCTGCAGTGACCTGTTCCATGAGGAGCAAGTAGACAGTATCAGAATCCAGTTGTACAGTATACATTTATAAATAATTACGAAGCCATTCTTACTCAAGTGTACCTCACAAGACTTATTCTTGTACTTGGAGGAAGCAAGTTACAGACTCTTCTGGAATCTATTGCTGTCCCAAACTTAGTGGCTTAAATAAGTACACTTATTTATGTTGTTCATGTTTCTGCAGTTTGGGATAGATTCAGCAGAGATGACACTTCCCTGCTTCATAAGCGTCTGGGGCTTCAACTGGTATGACTCAAATGGTTGGGGGGCTGGAACAGCTAGAGATTGGTTTCCCCATAGTATGGCAGTCTCAGGGTAACTGGACTTCTTTTCTGGTAGCTGGATTTCCTCACAGCAAATGTTCCAACACATTCAGTAGAAAGCTGCAAAACTTTGTATAACCTAGACTCAGAACTCCCAACACAAGCTGCCGTATGATTAAGCAAACACTAAGGCCAGCCCAGATTCAAGGGGTAAGTATGGGGTGGGATTAATCTCCATCTCTCCATGGAAAGAGCATAAAAGAATCTATAGCCATCTTTAATATACTACCAAGAAGTAGAAAGTGTAGGGTAGGGGTCCCCAATCCCTGGGCTGCGAACCAGTATGGGGCTGTAGCCTGTTAGGAGCTGGGTTGCACAGCAGGATGTGGAGCAAGGGGCAAGCAAGCGCTAGCATCACCACTTCAGTTCCACCTCAGATCACCAAGCATTAGATTCTCAGAGGAGCACTGGGCCTAGTGCCAAAAAGATTGGAGACCGCTGGTATAGGGGACTCTTTGACAACAGCAAGTAAAAAAAAAAAAAAAGAAGAAGAAGATAGCAATACTTTTCTTCACAGGTCAAGGTAAAATTTTGTTTTTCTTAAAGACAGAATAATTTGAGCATATTTGAAGGCTTAAGAAAAAGACCAGAGAAGGGAAAAGATTAAGGAAGTAAGAAATAGAATATTTGCTGCAGTAAGGTTGTAGGGCAGCTCTGTGGATGCAAACAATTTTCTGTCATCTCTGAGTATTTGTAAAATCACATGAAACTTCACAGCCTGGGTTCAGTTTCACTGTGTGGAGTGAAGGCAAAGTTTGGTTCCACTTCTGGCATAGAGGAGTAGGGGAAGGAGTGCCTACCAAAGGCAGGTCATGGCTCCATGTCAGCCTCCCTCATCTGACTGGGCCTTTGCCAAGGGAGAGGGCCATGTTTTCCATTTATCTGTGTTTTCCTATACAGTCCCACGTAGGACATTGCAGCAAAAACAAACTGCAATCCAGAATGCCAGTGGTAGGGCCTAGGCCAACCAATATGTTTCATATAGGGATAGGGGAGATGCGTGGGTAGAGAGCTGGGGGTGAGGCTGTTGTGCAGGTCAGCTTCACCATGCTTGAAGGGGTTGCAGAGTATATCCTAGAATCTCAGAATTCTGTGCTCTAAGGTAAAGCTGAGAGGATCTACAGTTTATGAAGGGTTTTGTTTGTTTCCAAGGGACCGCAAGGTGCCCAAACTCTGAGGTAGCTGCCATAGGACTATTCCTCACACACAAAGCTTATGTCAGACAATGCTCTGGTTATCTATTGCTGAGTAACACATTCTTCTAAAACTTAAGATGCTTAAAATAGCAGCCACTTTATCATTTCTCAGGATTTTGGATAAGGCACAGTAGGAAAGACTCGTCTCTGTTCTAGGTAATGAAGAACAGTCCAGATGGCTGGAATCACCTAGTTGGCTTCTTCCCTCAATGAGTGGTCCCTCAGCTGGGATGGGTTCCCTCCGTTCCTCCATGTTATCTCCACATGTGGTCTCTCTACGGCAAGGTGGAAGATGGGGCAACTCAGGATTATCAACAGCTCAAAATCAAGATTGCCAGGTGTTCATAAAGCTCAGATCTGGAACTGGCACGTCGTCACTTCTCCCTTCTTCTATTGCTTAAACTGAGCCATAGGTCCAATCCAGGTTTCAGGGTTGAGGACCACATTAGGTTATACTGCCAAGAGGCATGTTTCATTGGGGACCACCGAAGTAACAAACTACCTGACAAGACGAACTCTTGGGGCAGGCATATATTGGTTAAGGGTGACCCAGTTCCTAATTTTATGCTGCCCTGGCTTCCGAGATAAAGGGCAAATAGTGGGGAATAGATAACCCCAAAATTCCTTCACAGAATTAGAGCTGGGGCGGGAGGGCGCGGGGCCTGGTTTGCCTCTGGATCAGCCTGAATCAAGGGAGGCCAGGCTGTGTGTGTCTTCATTCAATCAAGCAGTTACTGAGCATAGTCCACGCGCTAGGTTCTAAACACACGTGTTATTTCCTTATCCTAATTTTACAGAGGAAGCAGACGCTCGAATGCAGCACTCTTTCTACCACACCGGGTGCCAGGCCAGAACGCAGTCTCTTGGGCTTTCTACCCAGCAGCTAGGCCAGAGCAGTGACCAGCAAGCAGCGTGGTCTCTGGAAGGGCAGCGCTCAGCACGGCGCACTTAGCTAGCCTAGGCAGCCAACGGGAAGACAGCGCTTCAGGCCTCCTCACCCGTCCCCGCCGAGCCGAGCGAGGCGCAAAGATCTAGCCCGCCAGGATGCCCCGGTAGCAAAGGCCAAGGGTCTCAGGGAACCCCAGCCTGAACGATCAGAAACCAGCTTCCAGAGGGGCAGGGGCTGAACGCCGGCGGCCTGCGCGCGCCCCCGACGCGCGCACGCACGCGCCGGCCCCGCCTACCGCGCCGCCGTAGCCCCGCCCACAGGATTGGCCGCCCGGGCCACCGTCCGCACGGCCCCGCACAGCCCCGCCCCGCACGGCCAGGCGAAGGGGAGCCGGCCGTGCGGTGTGTGTGTATGTGTTCGCCGAGCGCCGTCTCGGCCCCGGGAAGATGGTGGCGGCGGCGGCGGCGACTGAGGCGAGGCTGAGGCTGAGGAGGAGGAGGAGGACAGCAGCGTCGACAGCAGCGCCCGCCGGCAACAAGGGCGGGCGACTCCGGGACTGGGACGCGACCGCGGCCGGGAGGCCGGGACTGGGGGCCAGGCTGCGCCTCGCGCGGCTGCTGCTGCTCCCGCCTCTGCTGCTGCTGCTGCCGCTGCCCTGGGCTGCCGAGGCCGCGGCTGTGGCGGCGGCCGTGTCGGGCGTCGCCGCCGCTGAAGCCAAGGAGTGTGATCGGCCCTGTGTCAACGGCGGCCGTTGCAACCCTGGCACCGGCCAGTGCGTCTGCCCCTCGGGCTGGGTGGGCGAGCAATGCCAGCACTGCGGGGGCCGCTTCAGGTGAGTGGACGGTGGTGGTGGAGGATCGAGCCCAGCCAGAGGTTGAAGCTGAGGGGCTCTCCAGACAGCGTCAGGCCAGAGGCAGAAGTGGGGAGGGGAGGGTGGCCCCTTCATAGTTGAGGACCATTTGCTTCCGGGGAGACCGTCGTCTCTGGGCAGGGGTCTTCCTGTACTGGAAGATGAAAAGGTTCAAGGCAAGGGTGGGGTACCTCAAAGGGTGCGGCGGGCTACATGGGAAGAGAGCGTAGGGTCCCAAAGTGTATCAAAGCCAGTCTCTTGAAACTGAGCCTCTTTTGGAATAAACGAGTTAGAAAAGAAAAGGTGAAAGAGAGCCAGTCTTATTTAAACAGTTCATTTTAACATCCCCTTGTTCCCTAGGGCCTCATGAGTTCCTCGACTGATTGGAGATGTGGGGGGCTCTGAAGGAACAGGGCCCTGGAAGTGATTTGTCGGCTGAAGATAGAAAGGAAAGGATAGGATTGTGAGATATTAGAGAGAGAAGAATCAGTAGCTGTTGGCTAAAGGAAAGTGAAGAACCAGCCCTTCGAAGCTCGCTGGAGGCGGTAGATGGGAACAGGGTCTGTGGTGGAGAGGGCATAGAAGGAGGTTCTTGTTTGCCCTGGTTTCCAGGGAATATAGAGTTCTGAGTTGGCCTGGTTCAAGGCAGTACCTCTTGGAGAGATCACTCATTAATTAATTAATAGTTATCTGTTATTTGCTTCAGTTATGCAAGGATTTCCAGATAATACACACAAACAGATTAGCCAGACTTTAGCCTAGTCCACAAGGAGTTTGGAATACATCAAGAGAAAGATACGTACACAAATAACCCTAGTCATAAAGGCTACAGAGTCATTCGTGCCTTCGGTCGATATTTACTGAACACTTTTGATGTCAGATGTGGAGGAGTGGGGAAATAATGGAGAACACGATAGATGGAGTCCCTGCTGTCATGGATTTTACATTCTAGTGGGGACACAGGCAGTTAAGTAAGTGGAAGAAATGAACAAGATAATTTCAGATAATGGTAAATGCTGTCAAGAAAGTTAAACAGGATGATCTGATAGAAAATGATAACTAGTGGGTAACTTTGGAAGAAGCCTCTCATTTGAAGTGACATTTGATCTGAGACCTGAATGAGGCAATGAAGAACCTGTGGGAATTTAGGGGAGGAGTGCTTGTGACTAGCTGGGGGTTATGAGGAAGACTAGGATTTGAGCATTTGGGGCTAAGTAGGGTTTGGAAGTGTACAGCTGGGAAAATTCCAGATGGAAGGAAGAATGCAAACAAAATTGTGGAGATCAGAAGGTAAAGTATTTTATATACCAGGGTATAAAAAAAGAGAAGTGAGAGAGAAGTTTGGGAGTTGTAGAATTGTAGACTCATGTATTGTTCAGTCTTCAGGGGAACTCAGAGAACGTTCAGGAAATGAGTTCTTTATTGTTGTGAAGAAACCAAGAGATTTCATGACAAATGGTTAGTGGGGCTGGCCTTATAACTTACTTAGGGTGTTCTGATTTATGAACTGATTTAATATACACACATTATTGAGGGCTGTTCTGTGTTAGATTGTGAGATACAAGGCAGACACAGTCTAGTTCTTGTGGAACTTACATTCTAGCTTGGGTAATAAGACATCCAGTAATCAGTTTATCATGATTTTGTTTAAGGCCCTGGAAACGAAGAGCAGAGGACTTGACTTAGTTCGGAATGGTAAAGTTAGTGACTTAATAAGTGACTTTTGAGTTGGGATCTGAGGGGTGAGATGGTATTGCCTACATGAAGGTTGGAGTATTAAAGGGCCAGTATGTTCAGAGGCTTGGAGATGAAAGGGATCATGGCAGGCTGGATAGAAGACTAGGTGGCTGGAACAGAATGAGCAAAGGGGAATGTGGCAAGATGGGAGAGATAGGCAGGGGCCAGGCCATGTGGATCCTTGGGTTGAGAATTTTGACTTTTAGCCTATGACCAGTGGAATGACATAGTTCATCCCTGTTTTAACAACATCACAGACTTTTAGATTGGAACCAGAGCTAATCTTACCATTCCAGAGCAGGAATGGCCTTGGAAGTGAGGCCAGAGTGTTTTGATTTTGAGGAGCTTCTATGAGAGAGTGAATGGATGGTTGGATCAGAGATGTGTTCTTTAAGTTCTGAAAACCTGGGGTGCTGTGGTAGGCAATGGGGGATCCACAGAGGGGGAGGGACATGCATAGCAACATTCGTCTATAATGTTCAGAGTAGGTGGACTTGCTTTAAGCATGAGATGATAGACTGCTAGATTGGAACTGTTGGCATGAGTCAAGATAGCTCTAATGGAAACTTGAGGTGGGATATAGGAGTGAAGGCAGGGATTGATGCTAAGTGCTACTTTTGAGGTAAATGACAGATCTTTCTTTGCTCTTAGGAAGAGAAGCAAATGGTGAGAGAAAGAAAACTAGATCCTGACTTGGGTGATTGAGAGAATGGTGGTGTCATTAACAGACACAGGGACACAGGAGGAACAGATCTGAGATGTTTAATTTTGCAAACACAGACTGGGGTGCTTTCAGGGTATACACCTGGAAGGACAGGTATAAACATTGGTGTCATCTACATAGGAGGAGGGAGATTGTCAGGGAGAGAGAACAGGTCTGAGTGTCCATAGTCCGAAGGACTAGAGAAGAGCCTCTTGTTATGGGGAACGGGCAATCCTGATACTGATTGTCCCAGATGATGTCACCTGTGAGTGAAGGGCTTCTCTGGTTATTGTGGACACTCCATTTGAGCCGGTTTGATCTGGTGTCAGTGTGCCCTTTCCTGGGCAAACAGTATGACTTTGACTTTGGTTCTGATAACTCTATTTTGTGGGCTTTTGGAATTTGCATTTTAAAAATGAAAGTAAGAGGAACTATATTCCTGGACTTTTAAAAAAAACTTTAAATTTTTAGTTAAAGGATTTTTTTAGGGGAAGAGTGAAATGTTGGCTTTGATTATAGTGATAGGTATCTTGATTTAACTTATAAACCTCCTTGTTTTTAAACTAAGACATTAAAATGAATACCTTTCTGGTTTGGATTGGCATCAAGTCTGTGGTTTTTTTAAAGCCATTTAGTTCCACAAATCCTGTGGTACAATTGCTGTTATAAGGTGTTTTTCAATAATTGAAAGTAACATAGGATAGAAAGAGGAGTAAATTTCACTAAAGTTGCCACTGAGTGCATACTATGCCAGGGAACTGGTCAAGCATTTTCACATACATCATACCATTTAATCTTCAGGACAACTCAGGGTGTTATATAAAATTTGGATTATTGTGTGGTTGTAGTTAGAAAATCACTTAACTATTTTCCAAATGAAAGTACTACTAAATGTGTAATTACAGAAGATAAGGTTAATAGTACCATTGTAATAAAAATAACTGTGGAATCTTTGGTGGATGATTTCTCAAGCAGTACCCTTTTCATTCATTTTTATGTAAATTTTCAGAATTCAATGATCTTTTTTTCTACTTGTGTCATCACCATCAAAAATTTTCTTCAGAGGATAAAAACATACTATCAAATTAGAGAATAAAGATAGCAAGCCCATTTATGAATTTAATATGCACTTAATTCTTTTAAGTTCCTGCTACACAAAACTTTTGGGAAAATAGAATAGAATAGCCTAGTGAATTGGAGCCTTCTAGTTACCCATGATGTAGAAGAAAAATAAAAGAAGTAGGCATTTATTGAGGATCTGTTTTATGCCCAGCATGTATAGTACTAGTAACAGTGGTTGTAGCAATAGCTGCCACCATTTTTCTAGCATTTCTCCATTTAGAACTTACCCCTTTTAATACTAAGAGTGAAGGTATTCTCATTTTACAGGTGGGTAAACTGAACCTTGAAGATCTTGAATTACTTGCTAGGTCAAACAACTTGTGAAAAATTGGATTTGAACTCAGGTTTTGTCTAATTCTCGAACCGATGCTTTCCATTGTACCATTTAGCCTCTCATTGTTTCAAAATCTAGTTACACTTTATGAACATTCTTTGGAAGGACTGCCCTAATTCCTTTGAGAAACACTTTTTTTTTTTTGAGAAACAAGAGGAAAAATAGATTTGTTACAACAAGAAAGCTAGCATAAAAAAAAATCTTAATTCACCTGAACCTGTCTAACTGCTGGTCTGAGGACATGAAAATACCTTTCTAACTAGTGAAATGAAAATTCATGGAAAATAAAATTTGAAAAAAGAAAAAGGTAAAAAATTTTTTTCTTATAGTAACTACTAACCACTATTAACCCGAAGTCCTAAATTTGTGTTCATGAGTCAAATTTAGGCTTGTCTGTTTTGCCCAGAACATAAGCTCCATGAGGGCAGGGATTTTTATCTGTTTTGCTCATTGTTACAGTCCCAGAACCTAGAATAGCCTAAAATAATGCCTGGGACATAGTGCTCAATAAATATTTGTTGAATCAAGAAATGAAATTTTGCAACATATTTTTTATGACTTAAAAAAGGCATCTTTGCCTATTTGACTGCTATCTCAGTCTTTTGTCCTATTTCTCCTAAACTTCATTGTCTTCTGCTGTTTGTTGGGAACCTTTCCTGGGATGTTTTACTGTTACCTCATAATTTGCCATGTGAAAGACCAAACTTCTTATCCTCATTGAAAAAGTTTTTTCCTTTGTACTTCCTTATTTCATTAGCAAATCCAACTTTAGATAGCGAAAGGTCAAAATTTAGGAGTAATCCTTTGCTGTTTCTGTTTGTTTTTCTGTAAAGTTGTCTTAGAAATTTGTGCCTTTGCATTTCTCCTGCCATCCTAGTGCACCTTGAGGTCCTTCACCTCATTGCTGCTATCCTAGTGTACCAGTGAGGTCCTTCACCTCATTGTTAATCTGCCTCTCTTGCACCCTGACTGGTCTCGTGTACCTTCAGAGTCCATTCCATTCTTTGTCATATAATCCCCTGAAGACGTGTTACTATCTTGCTCAGAAACCTTTTTTTAAACAACTCTTGTTACCTGTAAAATGACTGTTGGCAGAAGGCTCCCACTACCTTACACACAGTCCTTTTTCCTAAACAAATCTTTCTACCTTATAGTTTTTCTGCATATTTGCTAAATTCAGCACTCTTCTTCCTCTCTGCCATCACATTTTTTCTTTACTTATCTGGATTCTATCCCAAGGCCCATTTTCAGTTCTGTGTAACGTACAATAGCCAATTCTTTGAAACCATACCTATTCTTTTGTGATGAGTTAACCCATGTAATTTGTAGATAGCTTCTGAATGATTATTATGTATTAGCTACTGTGCACTGCCTTGATATGAAGGTAGGTAAGAATCAGGCCTTGCTTTCCCATTGGAGAGCTCATAGTAGTGAGGGTAAGACATCTATATGCACAATTAGAACTTAATAAAAATACAGGCAATATGTGGTGTCGGATTAATATGGAGGAGACACTAACCTTTTGAGGGCTCTGGTGGAAGGTGTCACAGGGAAGAGAACATTTGGGCAGATCAGGTAGGTTAGTGTGAATAGTGAATCATAAATGGTAAGGGAGAAGGGCATTTCAGAAGGAACCAAGAGCTCTTGCAATGACAAAGAATCATGGACTGTCATACTTATGTATGTTTCCTAGGTTTGTTCCACAAAGTGGGTGGCTTAAAACAACAGAAATTTAATCTCTCATAGTTCCGGAGGTTAGAATTCTGAAATCAAGGTGTTGGTGGGGCCATACTCTCTCTCTTAAAGACTAAGGGGAAATCTGTACCATGCTTTGCTCTTAGCTTCTGGGGTTGCCAGCAATCCTTGGCATTACTTGGCTTGTTAATGTATCACTTTGGTCTTTTCCGCCATCATTTCAATCTCACATGACACTTGTATGTCACTTCTCTTCTTCTAAGGATGCCAGTCATATCAGATGTGTGAATGTGACCTTATCTTCAGTACAAGATAAGGAACTTGGAAACCCTGTTTCCAAGTAAGGTCACATTCACAGGTCTGGTGGTTAGAACTTCAGCATATCTTTTTTAAGGTCCGAGTTCAAACCACAACTCTTAGGGAATTGAACATCAATGGATGCTGGACCATAAATTGTGAGGGCTACATTGGAAGGGTGTGAGACTGAAAGGTGATAATGGGAGACCTGATGACTTTCTGAATCTCTGAATCAAGCCTTGCCTGAAGCTGTACTTTTCAGTTTTGTGAGGTACCGCAGTCCATATTTTTCTTAAGCCAGTTTGTATTAGATTTCCTTTCCTTTATAATATAGAATAATTCCTAACAGACAGAGAGATGTAGGGTCAGATCATAAAAGTCTTTATATTCCATCCCAAGGAGTTGTCCTCTTGGAATTGATAGTGTGGTCTAAATTCCTGACATTTTCCTACCAAGTCTTCCAGTAATTCAATCTCAATGGGCGTAATCTGAACCCTAAATTACAATAGGCGCTAGTTTTAGTTTGTTTCTTTGATCCTGCTTCACCAGGATTGCTGACTTCGAGCTGGGGCTGAGACTGTTCTCACTGCTCTGTACTTCAGCTCTGTTTCACCATTTTCACGTTTGAGGGCTTATTAATTGTCAATCTGTTTGTAAGTTCTATTAGATGTGATTTCTATCAAAGTTCTTTTGGTGACAGACACCCAATTCAGACAACCTTAAGAGAAAGACATTGGAGAGATTTACTGGTTCACATGACAGAAACCAAGGGGATATTGTTTGGCTTCTGGAGTAGCTGGGTACAGGAGACCAGTTTGTTTCTTTCCCTCCATCTCTTAGCTTTGCTCTGCTCTTTACTAGACTCACTCTCAGGAATGCTGTCTTCAAATGGTGCCTCTAAAAGCTAAATCAAACTGGTTTAGCATCTTCCACTGGAAAAGAGTGCCTCTTCCTTAGGAGCCTTTAGCAAATAAGGAAGGATGAGAGTCTTATTGGTTCTTTGTCCTTTACTGGAGCAATTAGTGTGACTAGGGTCATGGGAATGTTTTGACAGGTTAGACCTGAGTTGAGTACCTGGTCTGGAGTGGGGTGTGAGGTCTAGCTCCATTAGATGGCATGGAGTGTGAAAGGGAGAACAAGGAGAAAGGAAAACACATGTAGTGTTACCAGAAAGTGGGGCCAGTGCTGGGCACGTGAGAACAGTGACATCCCTATGTATACTTAGAACCTGCCATTTGGTGAATACTCAGTAAGTGTTGATAATGAAGATTGAGAATGGTCTAGAGAATATTGTATCAAGTAATGAAATGATGGTCTCCCAGTTTATCAGGAATGTACCCAATCATTACAAGGAGTTGTGAGGGACCTACTATGTGGAATGCATTATGCTGGCTTTCTGAGGTTACTATAGTGAGGACAGCCTGTGTTGAGTTTCAGGTCTAGTAGAGCCAAGTCACTGAATAGTAGTTATAATAGCAGTTATTCATACTCTTATTTTATAATGGAGGAAACAACTAAATATGTGCTTATATTGTGTGAAACTATACTGTATTGGATGAAAACTTAACTTTATATAAAATGTGTAATAGACATTTAAAGTTTTTGGCTGATTCCTGGAAGATAGAGTTTACTTATTTGAAAAGGTAAAAATATGGTTATTTAATAAAAAGAAAAATCGAGCGTGAATTTCTTAATATAATTGCATAAGTTATGATATGTTTGAAAGCAGATATCTAACATTTGAACTTTGCCTCTGTGATAAGTTCCCAAGATAGACAAAAATTTTTTTGTTTGTTTTTATTGTGTAGAGGACAGAATTATGTAAGAGAACAGTGGAGTATGTTTATGATCAAAACAGATTTTACTAAATATGATCAACTGATTTAATACATTTTTAGGTTGTTGTTATCTTGAATATTAAATATAGAAGTATTACCTGGAACTGTGGTTGAACAGAAATCATTGGTTTTTCTCTTTTATGCAGTCTTTCCTAAAACTGAAATGAAACTTTAGTTGTACTTTTCAAAATAATTTTATCTGGAAATTTATTGACCACTAACCTATTATGAAACTTGTTTCCCACTTATACTCTAATTTTCTGTGATTTCCTAAATACGTTATGGCAAAAGTGACTCCCATCCATATATTGATCTGATATATTGATCTGATCCTTCATTTTGTTACTTCCATTTTTCTTTTGCTCCCTATACTTTCAAACTAGCCCTTTATTATTGCCTGACTTTCTATTATTTTTTTCCTTGGGGTGGCTTTCTTATATTTGTCTTGCTTTTTTCTTCTCATTTTATCGATATTATATCCATTTAACAGCATTTCTTTTAGCACTTGAGGCCGTGGTTCGATTTTATCCTTTCAATTTTTAATTCTTTAAGTTTTCGTAAGTTTTTTCAAATTACATTTTGAGTGAACTTCAACTCTAGTTATTTATATATTTACTCATCTAGAATTCTATCTTTCACTTATGGAAGTTAATTTTAGTTGTGGCTGAATTTGCTGTGGCTGAATTTATTCTTTTAGATTTTGATGTTAATATTGTGCAGTTATTAAGTTGAATGAAATTGCCAATTAATTCCTCTTGGTTTCCTTTTACATTCTAATAAATAATTTTCTAATTTATTTATTAATAAGCCTGATAAACACTAGGAGCTGAAATTTTGTTATGTGATGTTAAGAGACACAAAAGTCACCTGTCTTGACTAGTGTTTCCTACATTTTTGATTTGTAGATCCTTTCACAAAAATGTATACTCCTATGGACTCTCTTAGGAATTAAAAAGTAATCTTAAAAAAGTATTCTGTTTTAAATAGAGTAAAAAGTAATTTAATAAAACTTTAAAATTTTAAATATAATTTATAATGATATTCATGTTATAAATAGAAAATTATGACCTTTTCCCTATTTAACATGTGGTACATGTTGTTTAATGTATTTTAAATTAATGTGTAAGGAAAAGCATAATTTTTACATAAATAAAAAATGATATTTAATTTTGGGATCAAATGTATATTAAAATAGAGATTGAATTTGACTGCTTCATGCTTTAGAAATAGAAAACATTCCTGTCCTAGTATTTGGTATTCATGGATTTGTACTTTAAAAATTATTTCTTAGAATTTTTTTGGTTTGTTTCTAAGTGATAAAATAATAGCGGTTTTCAGCTATCTGTAAGCATTTCTCTACAAATAGCACATTTCCGGCATGGATGGTTTTTTCAAAACTGAATGAGACAAGGCCAAACTGGCTATAATTGTCACTTAACTTTTCCCTTTAACATTGGTTTTTGATGAACTAGAGACGTCTTGCAAAGCTATATATATATAAGGATTTTGATCAGAAGGTTTGGCAAGATGGTCTTGAGGCAAATTTGCAGAATTAGATTTATTTTATGCCTTTCTATAATTTATATTTAAATATCATGTCTTATGTATCTCTTTTAATACATGCCATTACTGTTTTTTAATTGGAACATTATTTGGGCCACTGGTTTAGATATACTGATCAACCCTGACCAAGTAACTGGTTGTTTGAAAGCAATCACATGTTTGGTGCTGGTTCAGTCTCTGGGCTGACTTTAACTTTTTTTTGATATGAAATTTTTGGGCCTGTGGAAGAGATACAAAGAATAATAAATAAACACCTTTGTACCTACAACCTAACTTTGCTAAATTTCCTTCATAGTAATATTACTACTACATAATAATATTAATATAAGTTATATAATATAAAATATTATGAATACCAACCAAAGTCCCTATGTTATCCCTCCTTAATCCCATTCACCTTACTTTCACCCCAGAGGTAACTAGTATGATGATCCCTTGCATGTATGTTTCTACTTTTACTACAGATACACACATGCACAGAGTCTTGTTTCCAAAAACCAAGATCATATTTTCAAACTATAAAAAGTAAACATGCTTTATTTTACCCCAAAACATGTTTTTTAAAAACATGTTTTTTGAGATGTGTGTTGATAAATGTAGCTTTAGTTGATAGCTATATTTATTACAGAATTCCAATTTATTCTCCTGCTAATGGGCATTTAGATTTTTCCAGCTTATGCTGTTACAAACAGTGCTATAGTTAACATTCTTTACATATCTCTTTGTGCACATGTGTATGATTTTTCTCCAGAATAATGTTTTTCAAACTTTTAAAGCACCTCCAACATAATTTAAAATTTTGTTTACTTGTATACTTTGAGGTTGACATGCAGTTGAATTATGAAATTGAAAAAAAAAGGATTTACCTAGTTGCAAAGAATGTCATTTCTAGTGTGCTATAGAGTTACTGAGAGTTTTTTTTTTCTTTTTTTTTTTTTTAATGCCTACAGCACCTGGTCTTCCTAGATGGTCTTCCTCCCATCCAGGTACTAACCAGACCCTGCCCTGCCTAGCTTCCGAGATCAGACAGGATTGGGGTTTTTCAGGGTGGCATGGCTGTAGACTATAGAGTTACTGAAAAAAATTCATTATATTACTTTAAAATTTATTAGGTGGAATCCAAATTTCATAGCAGTTTGATAACTATTTTCATTCATTAAAAAAAATACTTCTGTAGAGTCTTTTAAAACAATTTTTGTATTTCTTTTTTTGCTTAAATTCTTATTTTTATTCTAATTCCCCAATATAATTTTTTACCTGCATTATGTATTCTGTCCACTATTCTTGATGTTGTATACCATAAAATTCACCATTTTAAAATGTACAATTCAGTGATGTTTAGTATATTTCTAAAGCTCTGCAGCCCTCATCATTATCTAATTCCAGAATATTGTTGTTATGCCAAAGAGAAAACCTATATCTATTAGCAGTCACTCCCTCCCTCTAGATTCCTGTTCCCTAACAACCACAATCTATAGATTTGTCTGTTCTAGACATAGCATATAAGTGTAATGAGAAAGTAAGTTGTCTTTTGTGACTGACTTCTTTTATTTAGCATAATGTTTGCAAGATGCATACATGTTGTATATGTATCCATACTTTATTTTTTTATGGCTGAATAATATTCCATTGTATGCATATACCATGTCTTATTTATCCATTTGTCAGTAGACAGACATTTGCATTGTTTCTACTTTTTGGCTATTAAAAATAATGCTGTTATGAACATCCATGTACGAGTTTTTGTGTGGACATGCGGATATGTCTCTTGAATGTATTCCACTTATTAGTGGAATTGCTGGGACTTAGGGTAGCTCTGCTTTACTTTTTGAGGAAGTGCCAAACTTTTTCACATTGTCTATGCCAGTTTACATTTCTGCCAGCAATGTATGAGGGTTCCATTTTCTCTACATCCTCACCAGTTCTTATTTTCTGTGGTTTTATGTATGTGTGTATTTATGCATACATGCCACCCTGGTGAGTGTAGCTGGTTTTGATTTGCATTTCCCTAATGACTATTGATCTTTAATATCTTTTCATGTGTTTGTTGGGGAGTTGGGGATTTGTATATCTTCTTTAGAGAAATGTCTACTCCATTCCTTTGCCTATTTAAAAATTAGATTATTTTTCTTTTTACTGTTGAGTTATAAAAGTTCTTTCTATTTTTTGGATAGTAGACCCTTATCAGACATATGATTTGCAAATAATTTTCTCTCATCTGGTTGGTTGTTTCACAGAAAAACAACTTTAAAAGTGTCTTTGACATACAAAAATTTTTAATTTTGATAAAATCTAATTGATATTTTCTTTTGGTTGCTTGTGTTTTAAGTGTCTTATCTAAGAAACAATTTCCTAATCCATGTTCATAAAGACTCACAAGTGTGTTTTCTTTTTAAGAGTTTTATAGGTTTGGCTCATATTTTGGTACTTGATCCATTTTGAATTAATTTTTGCACATGCTGTGAGGTTCCACTTCATTCTTTCACATGTAGATATCCAGCTGTTTTAGCACCATTTATTTAAGAGATTACTTTTCCCCATTGAATGATCCTGGTACTCTTGTCAAAAATTAGTTGACTCTAGATGTATTGGTTTATTTTTAGACTCTCAATTATATTCCATTGACCTGTATGCCTATTGTTATGTCAAGCTATCTTGATTGCTTTGTAATAAGTAGTTTTATAATAAGTTTCAAAATCCTCTTATATAATTAAAAAAATATTTTATTTTGGGATAATTGCAGATTCACATACAATTACAAGAAATAATAGAATAGATCCTTTTTGCCCATTTCTCTTAATGGTAACACATGATGCAAAACTCTGGTACAACCAGAAAATTGGCATTGATACAATCTATCAACTTTATTCAGATTCTACCAGTTTTACATGTGCTAATTTGTGGGTATGTGTATATGTACTTCCCCCAGAGAATTTTATTCTATTTCTATGCTTGAAGTTTCTTTATTTTCAAATTTATTTGTTTTAATTAGTTTCAAGTATACAGTACATTGGTAGATATCTATATAGTTTGTAAAACAATCCCCCCAGTTGCTCCCTCCCTTCCTTGACCCTTCACCTAGCCTGTGTATTACTGCTAACTGCACTCTCTATGCTGTGCTCCCCATCCCCATAACCATTCATCAGTTACTAATTCGTATTTTAACTCTTCACCCAATTCTCCCAGTTCCCCCAAACAACCTTTCCCTCTGTCCGTCATCAAATTATCCACTATATTTGTGTCTGTTTTTAACTGGTTCTTTTTATTCTTTAGATTTCGCATACGAGTGAAATCATATAGTGTTTATCTTTCTCTGACTGACTTAAATACCTTCTAGGTCCATCAAAGCAATATCTTTTTCCCCTTCCTTTTCATATGTAGGAGTCTTGTTTTCTTATCCTTTCAGCCAATCTATCTTTTGGTTGGAGCACTTAATTCTTTTCCATTTAAGGTACTTATTGATAGGAACGTAGTTGTTACCATTCTTTATTCCTGTTTTTGATACATGTTTTTTCTTCTTAAAGAAGTCCCTCCAACATTTCCTGTAATACTGGCTTGACAGTGAAAAATTCCTTTAGCTTATTTTTGTCTGGGAAGCTCTTTATCTGTCTTTTACTCTAAATGAAAGCTTGCTGGATAAAGTATACTTGGTTGTAGATCCTGGGTCTTCATCCTGTCAAATATTTTTTGCCAAGCCCTTCTGTCTTGCATAGTTTCTTTTGAGAAATCAATCAGCTGCCAGTTTTATGGGTGTTCCCTTATAAATATCTGTTTTTCTCTTGCTGCTTTCTGTATTCTTTCTTTGTATTTAACCTTTGGCATTTTTATTATAATGTATCTTGGTGTGGGCTTCTTTGGATCCCTGATTTTTGGAATTCTCTTAGCTTCCTAGGGTTTTATGTCCATTTCCTTACCAGGTTAGGGACGTTTTCCATCATTATTTCTTCAAATAGCTATTCAACATCTTGATTTTCTTCAGTTACACCGATCAGATGGATATTTGGACCCTTAATAGTGTCCCATATGCTCCTTAAATTATTTTTATCGTCTTGGCATCTTATCTCTTGCCATTCTGCTTCCTTGTTCTTAGTTTTCCTGTGCTCTAGATAGGGCATGTGATCCTCTTCTTTATTCACTTTGTTTATTCCTTTGTTTATTCATTTAAGATACTTCTCATCTCAGGTAATGTGTTCTTCATTTCAGAATGGTTCCCTTTTATAATTTCCATTTCCAATTTTATGTTTTCTCTTTGTGGAAGTTCTACACTTCCCAACAGTTCATTGAGCATCTTTATAAGCAGTGTTTTGAACTCTGCATCTGTTAGATTACTTGATTCCATTATATCTGGATCTCTGTTCTGTTCTCTCATATGGTTTCTGCTTTATCTTCTCATTTTGGCTGACTTTCTGTGTCTGTTTCTATGTACTAAGCAGAGCTCCTAAGTCTCCCCTTCTTATTAGAGTGGATTTGTGAAGTAGGTGTCTAGTGGCACAGTCCTGAGAGGGAGGGGTTCAGCTGCAGGACAAATTTAGTCCAAGCCTCTGCCCTTCAGGGGCCACCTGTTAAGATTCAGCAAGCAACCCATAGATGCTGTGCTTATAACTGTCTCAAAAGGCCACACCAGAAACAGAGGCCAACTGCCTCCAGTGTGAGTCTAGGTGCTGCTCAGCAAGGAGCACCTGACTTGCCAAGGATATACCTGGATGTGGCTTGGATGGGGCCACGAGTTGGGGGAGACGGGGTTTCAGGGAATCCTCTGGGCAGAGCGACCTCTGTTATCCAGTTTGATGACCTCACAGCTATGGCAGCACAGTGTCTGCTGCACTGATAGAGGGGAGGGCTCAGCAGGGAACAGTGGATACCTCCAGCACTTCTCTACAGAGCTAATCTCGCCTCAGCCCTAATTCTGACAGCGTCTCCCTGGAAGTCCCTGGTGCCTCCTACATGTACCCAAATTGGCACTGGTGCTCAGAGTGAGCAGGTCCTTAACCGCAAAAATCTGCTTGTAGACGCGGCCCCTTTAAGAGGCTTCTGCTGTTGCCTCTGTCTCCCTCAGCCTCTTGAGACTGGGCATCCCTGAGTCCTTCCTCACCTCATCCTACCTTCTGCCGTTGCAGGGTGATTTCTTGGATTTCTCCCTAGTTGGATTTCTTCCTAGTTGTATGGCTTGTTCATCTAGATCTCAGGCGATTTTTCCTTGCTTCTGTTCCTTGATTTGGTCACTAGAGGGATGAACAGAGCCTTTATCATCTACACCATTTTATTTTCCTCCTCCGAGAGTACAGGCTTTCTTTATAGCTAGGTTTTCTGGTAACTGTGTTCGCACCTGTGCTTTGGGGGCAAGATGGTGAACTGCTCATTAACACCATCCCCAGTAGGTCTTATAGTGGTCAAACCTGATCAACTGCACATGCGAAACATTGGTTCGACAGCAACAGCCAGTTGAAGACTTAGGGCGAGGTCTTGCACAAAGTAGCATCTATCTGTGGACTTTGGAGCTGGCTCGGTGGCCATGGATGGGTTCAAAGATAAGTTTCTTGAGTATCTTAATCATATGTCTCTATAATGAGGATTCGTTATGTAAATGAAAATTTCATCTTCGTGGGACCATGAGACCTTACATGTTGAAAATTTTCTTCTGAATTAACTAATCATTTTGGTTATTTTAATATACAACTGAGCAAACCACATAAATATAATACAAATTTGTATAAATATTTTTTTAAACGTAATAGGTTTTTATTGGAAAAGCATTTTTTATTTTTATTTTATTTATTATTATTTTTTTAAAGCCTATAGCACCTGGTATTCCTAAATAGTCTCCCATCCAAATACTAACCAGGCCTGGCCCTGCTTAACATTGACATCAGACGAGATCGAGCATGTTCAGGGTGGCATGGCCATAGACAGAAAAGCATTTCTTATTGAGATGGATAGAATTTTTAAAAATTCTGTGGGTTGATACAACTGGCCACTGGAATGAGACAGAGTTCAGTATAAATTGTATTCTTTTTTTTTTTTCTTTTGGTAAATGTAAAACTGAGAAACCTTGTTAATAAATATTAAGTATATTTACACAGAAGAAATTTTGATGTGGCAGCATCTCTCAAGTATTTGAACTTTTAAATTATGTGCCAAAAGTCAAATGGTAATCTCTGATGAAAAATTCTTTTTAAGTATCTGTTAGGTGACAGCTGAGTGATATCTGCTTTCAGTTTTGTAGTAAGCAAAAAATTGGAAACCACCTGATTTCCAAAAGAATTTGTGATCTCGTCTTTTCTTGAACTGTTTACTTTCTCAGCATGGGCACTAATATTTTGGATTATTCTTTGTTAGGGGCCCCCAAAGTTTTTGCATTCTGGTGGTAGGTTGTCTAGTGGTATGCTTTTGTGTTTGCCAGGTGGGACATGCTTCCCTCCATAGATTGAAGGGGAGACAGTCCAGTAAGACTGTGTATGTTTCCCCAGACAGATTCATTTTAAGAAAAGGAGTGTATGGAAGATATTGTTTGGAAATATATTCCATTTAAACTGTCTAGACCTTATATCTCAATTTCATGTACCAACCCAGTTCAGTTTGAAGGGTGTTCGCTGGAGTATATTCCTAGGACTAAAATTGCTGGGTCAGTGCACTTACTTCAATTTTAAATATTGCTGAATTGTTCTTAAAAGGGATTGGTCCAGTTTTTACTCACATTATTCATGTCTGGGTGTTCTAATTATTTTTTTACTCCCATCTAATGAGTATGAAATGGTATTTGGTAGTTTGATTTTACATTTGCTTAATTACTAGTGAGAGTTTCCTTTCATATGTTTAAAGGCCATCGGGGTTATTTTTATGTGAATTGCTTTTTCTTGCCTTTCCCATTTGTCTATTAGATTTTGTCCTTTTTTATTGATTTATAGGAGTTATTAATATATTCTGGATATTAATCCTGGGATTATATGTATAACGATGATTTCCTAGTGAAGGCTTGTCTTTCTTTATTTTGCAATTTAAAATTTTTACCTACAAATGATTGGATAAGTAAATAAATGATGAGAGGGGACAAATCTTATAGAAGAATTCTGAATAATATAAGTTCCAGGATGTGGAATGTAATTTATCTCTTTTGTTCCCGTTGAGTATAGGCTGGATTTAGTGACTCATCCAAAGGATAGAACATGGAAAGAGGAAAAAGGTAACTACAGTGGAGAAACCTGGCAAATACTACCTTAACCAAATAATCAGGGTAAACATTGCAGTGATAAGACATGTTGATATCATGTGTCCGTGATAAGATGTGATTAAGAGGAAATATTGCTTCTGTGGTATTTACCCCAAAACCCATAACCCCATTCTAATTATGAGAAAAACTTCAGATAAATCGAGGGATGTTCTACAGTATGCTGGGTAGTATTTCTCAAAACTGTCAAGAGTATAAAAAATAAGGAGGCACTAAGGAACTGTCGCAGACCAAAGGACACAAGATGAATAAATGTCATGTGATATCCTGGATTGGATCTTGTAACAGAAAATAGTACATTAGTATAAAAACTGTAGAACTTTGACTAAAGTCTGGAGTTTAGGGAGTACAGATATAACAGTATTGGTTTCTCAGTCTGGCAAAAGTACCATGGTCATCTAAAGTGTTAACATTAAGTAAAATTGGGTAAGAGGTGTCTGGGAATTTACTGTATCTTTGCAACTTTTCTGTAAATCTAAAATGATATTCCAAAATAAAATGGCTATTATGAATTTTTTAGTTAATTCTGTTGAATCTAAGGTGCCAGTGCTTATAAGATACACCATTATTTTAGGTGCTAATAACAAAGAAAAATGCTTCTAGTAAAATTAAGAAATGACTACAGTTCTGAGAAGCACCTTAATTTCAGAGCTATTAAATGAGAAAAAAAGGCATAACTTAGAATAGATAAACTATCGTCTTTTTAAAAAATAGGTAACATTCAAAAGATACAAAAAGTATATGGTGGAAAGTTTACCTTCCTGGGAGTAGTCACTTGTTATCAGGTTCTTATGTAGCCTTCCAGATATGTTAGCTTCATATATAAGCAATTATATATTTTGTATCCCCCCCTTTTTTTAACGTAAGTGGCATGCTGTACTCACTACCCATACTATGCTTTTATCCCTTCACTCTCACTGAACAGTATCATGTTGGAGATAGTTTCATACCAGTACTTTCTTTTTAAAACATTATTTGGTATTCCATTGTATGGATGTGCCTTAATATATGTAGAAGTGTTGACTGACCTTGTACACATGTCATGTTATACATTTGTGGAGTCTGCTTTTAGGATTAATTCTTAGAAGTAAAATTGCTTCATCAGAGGGATATATGCATTTAAAATTTTATTATTGCCAAGTAACTTTGCATAGAGATTTACCCAGTTTACATTAGCAGCAGCAGTAACTCATGACTTGTTTTTACCTTTTTTTATGGTGTCTTTTAAACAGAAATTTTAACAAATTTTAACATAGTCAGTTTTGTACTCTTTACAGCTTGTACGTTTTAGTTATATTTAAAAATTTCCTCCCTATACTGATATTGTAAAGGTACTCTTCTATTTTTCTTCCTTAGTGATTAAATTTTTTGCTTTTTCAGATTTTGATCTTTTTATCTACTTGTAATTTTATGTATAGTTTGTTATAATGACCTAATTATTTTTATTTGGTAAGCAGTTATCACAGTCCTATTTATAGAATAGTGTGTTTTTCCCCTATAGATTTGAAATACACCTTATTCATATAAAACTTCAAGTTTGTCTTTGTTGTTTTTAGCTCTTTACTCCTTTAATTTCAGTATAAGTCCTTGTTGAGATTTTGATTAGAATTTCACCTGATGCTGTCATTAGCTGGGGGAAATTTATCATCTTTATGATACAGATTTTTCCCACCCAGACATGCTTTACATTTCCATTTATTTAGTTTCCTTTTGTGTATTTAAGTAAATTCTTGTAACTTTTTTCAAAATGGTCTGATATGCTTTTATTGGATTTATCCCTAGATACATAATTTTATTGCTTTGACTATAACCTAATTGATTACTGTACTACATGGGAATGGATTATTGTTATTATTTTAATTAGAGTTGTCATTATAACACTAAGTAATATTTAACTTATGCGTCTCTGTGGTTGTCTGGGCAACTTGGCTCGTCTCTGCTGAACTTACTCACCTGTCTGGACCTAATCTAGAATTTGGCTGGACTTACTTGGTGGAGATGGGATGTTAAACTGTCTCATTCTTCTTGGACCAGAGGCTAGCTGAGTCTTAAAATCATGGTGATGGCAGAGGTACAAAAGCAGCATTGATTTTCTTATATGTCAAATTTGTCTAGGAAACCTTCCTAAATTTTTGTAGTATCGATAGCTTGACTGTGGATTCTCCTGTTTTCTGTGTTGATGTAATCATGAGGGCAATAAACTGTGACAGTTTATTTCTGATCTGTATACTCATGTTTCTTTTTCTTGTCTATTTTTCCCCCTGATTTTCCCTGTATACTTGACTATTTGTTCATTCTCAAACTTTATTCTTCAGGCCTCTGAAAATTATAGTGTTTCAGGGTGCTCTCTGTGGTTTTGCACTCAGTCCTCTAATACACCTTATATTCAGATGTTCTCCTTAGTCCCAGAACTTTAAACACTATAAAATGGAGCCCTTGACTTTACTCCAAGCTTGTTCAATTTCCAGTTTTCTCAACACATGTATGGTACCACTCAGGTCAAAACCCAGCATTTATTCCTTCTTTTTTCCTTACCTCCAAAGTATTGTCAATCCTGACTATTTAATTACTAACATTTATCTAAGAATCTGCTTATATTCTTTTTTTTTTTTCATTTGTAGACAGGAGCCAGATTTGTATATGTCTTTATAGTCTTAAATAGCTATAAAAAAATTCTGAAAAGTATAAGGTGGTATACAAATAAAATGTGTCAGATGGCTAGCCCAAGTTGGAGTTAAATGTCAATATCTTTAAGCTTTTTTCTTTAACTTTGCACATTGCTTTTTTTTTTGCATTTCATTACGTATTTACATGGACTCTTTGAAAAGGATGTAGTCACAAAGAGCTGATTGCCAGCAGGGTTGATCTTTGGTTGAATGCAGTTCTATTTTGTGTGTATTTTTGTCTCATATTCAGGGTGCTATGAGAGATTCTGGTTATTGGATACACAAGAAAGATCAAGAGCATATACTAGATATGGGAAAATGTGTTTGAGTAGCTAGATTTGTTTTCCAGAGAGAGAGGAGGAAATTTGGAATGAATAAAAGCACAGTAGAGATGAAAATGGTCATGGAGTGTTTGGGGAACAGTGACAAGAACTGGTTTATCATGGTGAGAAGAAGGATTGACATTCTTAGTAGCTAGAATGTCAGGATCAGGAGTTTAAACTTCATTTCAAAGTCTGTGCAGAGTCATTGTAAACACTTGACAAGAGTGGTAATATGGTGACATCGGTGCTTTAGGAATGTTGTTCTGTTTGTGGGCAGTTCATAGAAGCTGTGACTGTACCCAAAGACTTTGGCAGTAAGGGTACTATGAATTGTTTGGTTTTGGGTTGGAGTGTTGTAGTGGGAATGGAGATGAAGGGGTGAATCTAAGGGAGCCTTTGATGACACTTGTATCATAAATTGGTCATATATTTGACGAAGGGGATAAAATAGAAGAAGAATCCAACCAAAGTCATTTAGGGCTATTTATCATTTCAGGTGGATTGTAGTTAAATGGGAAAAGATAGTCCCCCACATAAAATTAATATCTCAAATTATTTGCTAACGTTGTATCTAGAGACCTAGAAGAAACAAGGGGCTGCACAGAGCAGAACCAAATATAGCTTCTGTCAGAACCATATTTTTTGGCTCCTGGTTTCATTGCAGGGTTGAGTTTTGTTGGTTCTAGAACTATCAGTTTCTGTTGTTGCACTGCCCTTTTATGCTCTGAGTTTTTGTTTCTATTTAGAAAGACATAATACAAACAATATTTATATGGCTCCTTAAGGGAATACTTTATATAAATTATTGGAGTCTCCTGGTTCTTGAACCAAACTAGGCATTCACAAGGCACCTCTCCAACTTAGGTGATGGAGTCAGTGTTCAGATGTCTTGAACAAAGGCTCTATCTCCAGTTCTTTAGCTTCTGAAATACTTTTTTCTCCATACTGTCATGGATACATAGAGGAGTTTATCCTTGACTTTCTTTGTAGTAAAATTTGTTAGTGATAAGAGCTTAAAAATTTTTGTTACTGTGAAACTTTGCTGGAACTTTCTTAGGCAGCAAACGTAACGTGAACATCTGTGATGTTTTAGGCAGTAGAGAAAAAGGAGTAAATGCATTGTGTCCTTGAGAAAATCATGTTAGGCTGGCAGGCAGAGATATTTCTATTAGTAATGATCAGACTGCATGGTAAGTCCGAACACAGATAAGGCATCACTCAGTACAAAAAACTTTGGGTACAGTTCCCAGAATTCTGGAGGACATTTGAACTGAGTTCTGAAAGGGTGTTTAGGAGTTTACTAGGTGAGGAAGCAAGAGGGAGGGAAGAAGGGAAGTTTTTCTAGACAGAGAAGCTAGGATGTGCTAAGGCTTGAGGACTTAAGGGTAGGTGAATTGAGGGAGGAGAGTGATATTCAGTATTGCTGCAATATGGGCTGCTCAGTCTGGGAAGCAGTGGCTTGGGATGGACCAGGAGAGAGAAATTTAGAAGTTTAGAAGTCTAGTTCAAATGAAAATTTGAACTAGAGTATTGGCATTGGCAGTGGGGGAAAGTGGGCGACGGAAAGTGAGAACGGTTTTGTAAGCTGAATGAATGGATGAGGTGAAGGAAGAATTGGTAAGTTTTAAAAGCTAGGCTGGGTGATGATGAAATGGTGAAAAACAAGACTGAAGGGGATTTAATGACTTAGATCTATGACTTAGGAAATGTGGATCTGAAACTTCGGTCTAGTTTTGCTGGAAATGTAGCTTGGTAGTTACTAGCATATATGTATAGATGGTAGATGAAACCATGAATGCAGCAGATAGGATTATTTATAGAGGGATCATGGAGAACTGGATCCAAGGACAGATTTGAGCAAAGACATTGTCCTTTTTATTGAGTCTTTCAAAGTAGATGATATTTTATTTTTTTTAAATGAGGGGGCCTATTATTTTCTAGTTTTAATTAACGTCGTAAATGGGTATAGTAGGATATTCTAAACATTAAAACATACAATATTCATTTGTAATGTTATGTCATTTATAGATATGTTATTTTTAAATAATTAGAACAGATGCTCAATCTGTTTTGTTTTAGTGTTGTTAATATAAGTTTTCATAAACTTTATTATATTTTGATTTTGGAGTATATATTAGACTCATATGTGAAGCTTTTAAAGACACCAGTGCAATGCTAGATTTCACCTGAGATTGTTTGTTTTTGGGCCCCATTTTTTGTCATTTGTGTGTGTTAAGGCTCTGTAGGTGATGTTCTCTAGTTGAGAACCCTGTTTATCAGTGGTTTGGGCAGAGGTTTTGTTAGTATATTTTGTTTCTTATATTGTTTTTCTTTGCATAAAGTTGTGGCAGGAAAGGCCACAGAGAATCCTAGCAAGTTCATTGTTCCCCACCACAGTGAGAACATATAAATATTTATGTGAATTTAAATTATTAAAAAAAAAGTTAATAGCAGGTTTGTCTAGCTTCAGAACATCAGAGAACTAGTTAAATAAAATATGGCATGTTCACCCAGTGGATTGTTGTATATCTTAATTCACTTCATTTTGTGGATTATGCTTTAGAATCATGCAGATCCTTTACCGTATTATAAAACAAAAATAAATTGAGAGAAAAGGCAGTCCCTAAAAATCAAATGCCAAATGAAATAAGTGAATCTAAACAATCAAGTTTGAGACTGAAGCACATAGAGAGTATTTCAGGTGGCTTTGAAACATAGTAATTTGACTATATGTTTCTAGTGGGATATATTCCCAAGGACAAAAACTGCAAAGACATTGTAAACTCTTTTTAGTAATCATGTAGTTGGCGGTAATATTGCAATTATTATTCTGGAGGTGTGTGTTGTAAGGCAAAGCAAATGGATAATTATATTGGATTAGTGTCCTAGATTTTGGTGTAAAAAAGAGATACAGTCAGAGAAGTTGGGTAACAATCCTAGGATCCTAACCTTGATTTGGAAATGTAAGTATAAACTCTTGATGTATTTTCTTTTTTAAAAGTGGATTTCCTCGTTCTCTCTATTGAAAAATCCTAGAAACCATCATAGGTAGTATTAAGCACTTCAGGTGCCAGTCTCTGTTCCCTAATAATTTCCACTAATAACAAGCTACTGGGGAAATTTCTGTTTCTATCAATGGTAGAATAGCTTTTTCTAAGCCAACACTGCAGCTGAAAACAACTAGAAAAGCTGGGAATTATATATATTTAAAATCTATTCGAAGGCGTTTGAGCAAGGCAGAAAGCAAGGACTTGAGAAACAAAAATTTTAGAGAGAAGGAAAACTTAGAGTGGTGAGGCCAATTTTTGGTACAGCTTTTCTCATAAAGTGAGTGGCTGATTTGAACCGTGTCGCTAAGAGGTAGAACAGAAAATGGTGGCAGAGAGCTTGAGATTCTAGACAGTTTTTGGTAATCATGTAGAATTGGGGGACAAAATCAGAGTCAGGACCTGCAAATAAAAAGAGGCACTGAAAAACTCTTCACGGTTTTAGTTGTGAACTGTGAAGGATCAGCTATACTTTATGCTTAAGGGTGAACTAAAAATAGATCAGCTCTCACAAAGACTGAAGCCTAGCTTTCAAATCACCTTAATCCTTGATTGGATTAAGGAGATCTGCTCCTTTATTGCATGCTAGAAGCAAATGTAAATCTCTGGAGGAAAACACCTCAACCCACTGATTCAAGTTATCTGCACAGTTTTTATATATTCAGTGATAATGTGTGATATATGTTTGTATATAACTATATTATATTTATAACATGATAAATGTTTATAAAATGTAGTCTGGCATTCAATAAAAAATAGCCAGATATATAAAAATAAAAGAAGAAAAAACTGAAAATCAAGACAGAAAACAGGTTATTGAAACAGATTCATAGGGAGACTTCTAGTACAGATGAGATGGTATAGACCCATTTTTCCTTGCTAAGTCCAACTGTAAATCCTGGAATTGGCTCAGAAAACCAAAGAACTCTGAAAGGTTGTAAGAAGGTGAGCTGGTTTGGGATCATAGGACTGTAAGAACAGTATAGCCATAGGACATCTTGCATGCCATCACCCATTAGAAGGCCATCTAGCCATGTTGTTTCTGACCCCTTGACCTAGCAGTTCAGTTAGGCCCATTCCTCCCCAGAATCAAATGGGAGTTCCTCTGAAAGCATCATGCAAACCTAAGAATAATGGCAAAGGTGATCAATTGGGAAAAGTAGCACCCTCCTTCCTCACCTGTCTTGAGACCTTTTTTCTCCTGAGAAATACCAAGGCAGGGAGGCAGAACTGATCTTGGCTACAGCAAACTTTTCAGTCTGAGAAACATCTTTGCCCTTGGGGATTTGAAATTTTTCTCCCCCACCCAAAGATACCGGGATGGGCACTACTTGCAAAAAGGACACAGCTACAAGTGGCCTAGTCTAGGAAAGTATCTTTGGCTATGTAGGCCTGAGCTGCTTCTCAGAGAAGCTATTCAGAGACTCAGAGGCAGGTGGATGGAACTGGCCAGAGGGACCCAGCTATATCAAGTGGCACATTCTGGGAAGCCTTTTTTTTTCTGTGGGCTTGAGACTTGCCTTTCTCACTCATAGACATTGGGGAAGCTGGAATGGGGGCAACTTAGGGCTATCACACCCCCTTTCCACTAAGAGATACCTAGCAGCCTAGCTTGGAGAAACCCCTTTTATCCCCTCAGGCAGTATCAGTAGGGGCCAGTGTGACTCCAATAGCACTAGATGAATGAAGCAGACCAAATAATACCACAAAGGCTCTGGAAATTAATCTGCCATTGGAATAATAGCCCAGAAAAGTAGGCCAGATCTACATGCTAAAACTAAACCAAGGTGGCTACTTGCTAAAATAAAAAACTTGTTAAGACTCTATGTTAGTGACTTCTAACATAGTAGGCAAAATGTTCAAGATAACAGTAGAAAATCACTTGTACCAATAACAAAGAAAACTGCAACTTGAATCAGAAAAGTCTAGGCACCAACACAAGATGAATCAGATGTGACAATTTTCTAACAAGAATTTTAAAGCAATATCATAAAAATGCTTTATTGAATATTATCTTGAAACGAAATACAAAATCTCAGCAGAGAACCAATAAAATTAATTAGAACCATATTAGAAATGAATTTAGAACCAAATGGAACATTTAAAATTTAAAACATAATTACAAACAAGCTTACTTGGGTTCGGTAATAGACTGATAATGACAGAGGATAGAATCAGTAAACTTGAGAACAGAACAATAGAATTTACCCAATGTAAACAGAGAGAAAACAGACCAGAAAACACATGATCTGTGGAACAAAATATCTAACATTCGTATAATTGGAGTTTCAGAAGGAAAGGAGAAATTGAGTGGGGCTGAAAGAGCAATTGGAAGAAATCATGGCTGAAAATTTACTAAATTTGGCAAAAGAAACAAACCTACAGACCCAAATCTAAAGGCACAGGATGCAAAGTTAATATATTGAAGTCACTTTCCTATATACCAGCAATGAAGAAGTGGAATTTGAAGTTAAAAACACAGTGCCATTTGCATTAGTACCCGCCCCCCCCCAAATGAAATACTTAAGTATAGGTCTAACAAAATATGTACAAGATATATAGTGGGAAAACTTCAAAACTGGTGAACAAACTCAACCAAATGGAAAGATATTCTCTATTCATAGATAGTAAAACTCAGTGTTTCAAGGTATCAGTTCTTCCCAACTTGATCTATAGATTAAACACAATCCTAGTCAAAACCCCAGTAAAGTTGTTTTGTGGATGTTGACATACTGATTCTAAAGATTAAAGGGAGAGACAGAACACCCAGAATAGTCAACACAGCATCGAAGGCGGAGAACAAATTTGGAGGACTGACATTACCTGACTTCAAGACTTACTATAAATACACAGTAATGAAGGAAGTGTGATATTGGTTAGAGAATAAACAAATAGCTCAGTGGAACAAAACAGCCCAGAAACTAAAGGCAAAGAAAAAGTCTTGAGAGCAGCCAGAGAGAAATGATGCATTACCCAAAGGGCAGGGGTCCCCAACCCCTGGGCCGTGGACTGGTAGTGGTCCGTGGCCTGTTAGGAACTGGGCTGCATCACAGGAGGTGGGCGAGCGAGCAAACCTTCATCTGTATTTGCAGCTGCTCCCCAGTGCTAGCATCACAGCTTCAGCTCCACCTCAGATCATCAGGCATTAGATTCTCATAGGAGCATCGGTCCCAGGTGCTGCAAAGGTTGGGGACCACTGCTATTGGGAACCCTAATTCAAATAACAGTTGTCTCATCTGAAACCATGGGGGCCAAGTGCTGAAATAAAAGAATTAGCAATTATGAATTTTATGTCTAGCAAAACTGTACCTTAGGAATTAAGGAAATTAAAACTTTCTCAGATGATGGAAAATGAAAAGAATTTGTTGCTACCTTTAAGGAATAGCTATAGAAAGTTCTTTATGCAAAAATGATAAAGGAATGCATCTTGGAGAACCACAAAAGAAGGAACAATGGAGAGAATAGAAATACGGGTATATACAATAATAGACTCTCTTTTTCCTCTTGAGTTTTAGCAATCAGATATGATTTATTACATATAATCTGATACTAAATATGATGATATTTAAATGAGTGAAGATAAAGAATCTAAATGGAGGTTAGGTTTCCATACTGTACTCCAAGTGCTAAAATGACATTACCAGTAGATTGTTTTCTCACATATGTGTACTCCAATACCTAGAGTAACTACTGTGGAAACTATACAGAAGATAAAAACAAAAAATAAGTCAAGATGGAATCTTAAAAACTGTTCAAGTTACCCCCACAGGAAGGCAAAAAAAGAAACAGAAACGTGTGAACTAGAGAAATATATAAAAACAAATAATAGAGTAGACTTAAGCCTTAACATATCAATAATACCATAAATGTGATAATGCCCTAAATATAAAGGCAGATGAAAAAAATGTAACCCAACTATAAGCAGCTTATAGGAAAGTCATGTTAGATTCAACAATGTAGGTAGGTAGAAAGTAAAAGAATGGAAAAACTGTGCCACGCAAACATTAATTTTAAAAAGGGCATGAATGGGTATATTAATATTAGACTTTAATGCAAAGAAAATTACCATTGACAAAGAAAGACATCACTAAAGATAAAATGACAGATTAAGCATTGCTAGAGGTTAAGTAATGGTAGTGTACCAGGAAGGTGTGGTGAGGGAGGGATGTAGTTATAAAGGGGCAATATGAGGAATCCTTGTAGTGTTGGAAATGTTCGGTGTTTTGACTGTGGTGGTAGATTCGTGAACCTGCACAAGTGACAAAATTGTATAGAACACACACACACACACACACACACACACACACACACACAGAGTATAAGTAAAATTGTGGAAATCTGAATAAGATTGATTTATCAATGTCAGTATTTTGGCTGTGATATTCTATTATAATTTTCAAAAATGTTACCATTTGAGGAAACTGGTCAAAATGTACAAGGAATCTGTGTTATTTCTTGTAACTGCATGTGAATCTTTTATATCAACTATAGTTAAATGATTAAAAAAGGCTCAAGGATATAGAAAAGCATGACAAATACAATGTAGGATTCTGTTTGGATCTTGAAACAGAAAAAGGACGTTAATGGAGACGCACATGGGAGTCAGCAATTAGAATGATTAGAAACAAGCTTTGAAATAAATGATTAAAATCTTTAAGAATTTAAATGACAAGACTAACAATTTCAGCAGAGAATTAGAACATATAAGAGAATGGAAATTGAAAATACAATAACCGATTTTAAGAATCTTACACATAGATGAAGAGAGAATCAGTGAACTGTAAGGTAAGTTGGAAAAAAATACCTGAACAGAAGCACAGAGAAGAGACGAAAAATACTCCATCATTTATGCTCTGTCTTCCCCAGCCCCACACAGTTTTTTTTTTTTTTCTTTCTTGAACCATTTGGGAGTATTTTCTAAGAATAGTGATAGTTTTAAGAGACTTAAGGTACAGTTTTTATCTTCAGTAAATTTAACATTGATACAGGAATTGTGTGCTTTTTTAAAGTTCCCATTATGTCCCTTCCCTTTTATGAAAGACCTACATTTGTAGTTGTTTTTGCTAACAATGAAACCCAAAACCCAAAAAAGTATTTTCACTTATATGAAAAAAGATGAAAAGTGAAAATAGTGTTCAGCCTTTGTTTTTCAACAAGCTGTTATAGAGGATTAACAAAGACAAGAGTTAAAAAAGACTAATAAAATTGATAAGCTGATGGAGAGATTGCTAAAGAGAAAAAACAAATTGTTGATATCAGTAATGACAAAGACCACTATAAATTCTGCAGATATTGGAAAAAAATAATAGGATAATGTTATTAACAAGTTTGTTCCAATAAATTTGAGAAATTGAAGTGACTTGTGAAACTCTAGGAAAACCAACACACTAAAAAGAAAACTCCAGGCCAAGATGACTGCACCAGTGAGTTCTTCCAGAGTTTTATAGGAGAAATAGCACCAATCTTACACAGACCCTTCAAGAGCAGAGGAAAAAGAGGTGAAATCCCTTTTTTGTTTTTATATATCCAACATAATTTTGTTACCAAAACCTGATTATGAAGGAAAACAGCAGGCCAAAAAAGATATAAAAAGAGTCATGACTAAAAAAGAAATCATGACCAAGTTGGGTTTATTTGAGAACATCAAGGTCGATTTAATATTTGAAAATCAGCATCATTTACAACGTTAACTGAGTAAAGGAGAAAAAAACCCAATGATCATTTTGCTAGGTATGCAGTTTAAAAAGTGTATTTTTAATATTTTAGATATTTTAACTAGTTGTAATAAGAAAATAGTAAAATGATAAATATGGGAAAGAAAAAAAATGAAGTAGTCATATTTTACAGAGCATATATACTTGTAGTCATAGTTTTGGCCTAGGATAATCAGGAGAATAGTTTTATTGCTGAAAACATAACAGATGAAAATTTCATTGTTAGTAATATAAATAAGTGGTATTTAAAGCTTTGAGACCGTATAAGATCACCTACCTGGTGAATTTAGGGAAGCAGATTGATGTTGGAGCCCTGGGGCATTCCTTTTATTTGAGATTGAGAGAAACAGGTGGATTTAAAGAATTAGGAAGAAGCTACCTGTGGATCCAGAGTGGTGGAGGGTTTTGGAAACAAGTGAAGAAAGTGTTTAAGAAAGAGGGAGTCATCAGCTACTTCAAATACTATGGGAAAGTGATTGAAGAAGGGATCTGAGAATTCACCCTTGTATATCTTAAAAGGATTTCAGGAGGGATGAAGGTTAAAGCCCAACTGGAATGCGTTAAGAAATTAGGAGGTGACTATACACCTGAAACTAGTATAAAATAATATTGAATGTCAGTTGTAATTGAAAATAAAAAAAACACGAAAAAAGAAATTAGGAGCTGAGAGTATTATCAGTCAGAGTAGACACTGAAAATTTTTGATGTATAACTGAGAAAAGAAGCAGTAATCTGAAAGGAACATGAGATAGAGATCATTTTTTAAGAAGGAAATTCAACAATTCATCTTATGCTGACCCAGTAGAGAGAAAAAGTGTGGGGTGGGGGGTTAAAATTAAGTTTATTCTGGTGGTGCCCTTGATTGAGTAGAGTTAATTCTGGACCCAGGTAAAGGGTGTGATCTTAGATAGACTTAGACAGTTTATCCATGGTTAACTAGAGGGAAGGCAAAATACCTGCATTTAGTAATGGGAAGAAAATATATTTTTATCTCCTGGTTTATTTCTTCTTTCCACAGCTATTTACTTAGAGTCCCATGGAATATAGTAGATCTTCCTGACTTCCACAGGAATTGGTTTGGTTTGCTGAATGGTTGGGCAGACTCTTAACCTGTGCTTGAGGCTGGGGCATAGCCGGTGAGGGTGGGTAGTACTGGGATACCTGAGAGCAGAGTAGATTCATACTTTGGTGATCAAAGTGTGAGATGGTACAGCCTCTTAAAATACAACCTGGCAGTTTTTTAAAATATAGGTGCATATTTATACCTAGATCTAGTGATCCCACTTTTATATATTTATCCAAGGAAAATGGCCACACATGTTCACACAAAGGCTTGTACAGAGGTGTGCTTAGCAGCTTCATTCGTAAGAGCCTATAACTACATAATCCAAATGTCCATCAACAAGAGAATGGATAAACAAGTTATTCATACAGTAGACTACTATTCAGGAATAGGAAGGAGAAAACCATTGAAAAGTATCTCTGTGTGATTACATTTAATCAAGTTCACTTAAACTGATCTATAATGATAAAAATAAGATTAGTGCTTGGAGAAATTACCTGCAAAGGCATGTGAGGGAACTTTTGAGGGTGACAGTTGCTTTGGGCAGTTAAACATGTTTGTACAAAAGATCAAGTTGTACACTTGAGGTGATTGCTTTTTTTATTTTTCATGCCTACAGCCCTCGTTTCCCTAGGTGGTCTGCCATCCAAATACTAACCAGGCCCAACTCTGCTTAGCTTCTGAGATCGGATGAGATTGGGCATGTTTGGGGTGGCATGGCTGTAGACTTGGTTGATTTTTATCGTATATAAATTACTCCTCATTAATGCTGATTTAAAAATTTAGTTGGAAGGAATCAAATCAGTATAGGAGTCATTATACTAAATGTAAATAGGTTTTTTTGTGCCAATAAAATTGTCAGACTAGGTTAAGAAACAAATCCTAACCATGTCCTGTTTAGAAGATATGAACTTAGGACAATTTGCTAAAGAAATACGAATAATAAAGAGTTGGATAAATAAGGTCCAGGAAAACTACAAAAAAATCAGTAATTCCAATTTGAGCATCAAACTAGTAAATGAATTATTATAATAAAAAGGATAATTTATGTTATGAAGATCTAATAGTTATAAGCTTATATGGTTAAATAGCTAAATACATAAAGTAAACATAATGTTAGAAATGTCATTTATGGAGCAGTTATGGTATGGGATTTCAGTATACGTTTCTCATAAGGAAAATCTTAACAGATGAGAAAAGTTGAGATTTTAGAGGTCACATTGTGTGGTAATAATACAAGTAAATTTGAAAGAAATAGTTATAAGATGACATTTTTGAAACCCGCCTCTATGGAAGATTTCCCTATTTTTCCTGTATTCATTTTCACTTCAGAATTACCCTCAACATATTCTCAAATTGGGAAATTGGTCATAGCAAGGAGTTAATTTTATATTTCTGCTGTTATATTGTTGAAATGTCTTAATGTTTCAATTTGATATATTTGTGTAACTACTAGTGAAGTGGTCACAAGCAGTACCAGCTTCCATACCTAGAGCATTAATTATACTATGAAACAGGGGTCCCCAGTCCCTGGGTCCTCAGTACGGGGCCATGGCCTGTTAGGAATCAGGCTGTACAGCAGGAGGTGAGCGGCAGGCAAGCGAGGGAAGCTTCATCTGTATTTGCAGCTTCTCCCCAGCGCCAGCATCACAACCTCAGCTCCACCTCACATCATCAGCCATTAGATTCTCAAAGGAACGTTGGCCCCTGGTGCCCAAAAGGTTGGGGACTGCTGCTGTAAAACTTGGCCTGAAACTTCAGGTTGATATTTCTGGCTTTCCTCTTTCAAACCTCTCTAAATGTTCAGTAACCACTTGTTGGCCATTCACTAGAATATAGGGTATTTCAAATTAAAAACTGGTTAAATTAAAAAGAAACAAGAACACCTAATACAGAGGGGATGTGGACAATAGTATATTTTCATATATTTCAGGTACAAATGTGAATTGTCACAGCCTTTTGGAAGATAACTCAGCATCCTGGTTAACAATTAACATTTATATTTCTTTTAGCCCAGTAATCCTCCTCCTAAGATTCTATCCTTGGAAATAAAAGCACAAGTAAGGCCATATGTATGGTGATATTTATTGCAGCAGAGTGCATAATGCCAACCAACTGAAAATAAAATGAATGTTAGAAGGAGAAAATCAGAAAAAAATGGTGCCTCCATAGGTTGGAATATTATGCTACATGAAAAAGAATGAATTAGACTAATAGCTGTTGGATAGAATCCCACAGTTTTGTTGAGTAAGAAAAGAAAGATGTGGAAAAGTTTGTATAGTAATTAATTTGTGTAAACAAAAAATGTTTTAAGAGAACCATGCAGATATCATGAGCTCATGAGTGTGAAGGAAAATAGTTAAGAATGCTTGCTAGCGGTTATGTTTATCTTGCAGGGGGAAGTTGGAGTACTTGGGAGATAAGTAGAAAAAGAATCGTCCTTTAGTGGACAAAAAAAAAATGTCTGATTATATTTATTTATTAGCCATAAAATTGTATGCATATGTGTGTTTAAAGATAATAAATAAAAGTAAAAAAAAAGATACTTAAAATAAAAGTGACCTATTTTCTAAAATGATGCTATTTTACAAATACCTGAGTGTGTCCTTGTGGAGTCCATAGAAACTTTGAGGAGCAAAACAAGCATCATAGCCATAAACTTTTTGAGCCAGGAGAGCCTTAAAAAATCAAGAAAGAGCATGCACATATGCACACATACATGTGCGTGCGCACACACACACACATACAGACAGGAACCAGTGGGAAATTTACCCATTACATGTGTGATCTCTGTGGTTGGTTGCTGTTGATCTTGAGAACTTTGTCTTCCTTTAATTTGTCATTCTTGGTGTTGGATATGTGTTCAATTTGTAGCATGATGGCTACGGTACTTCGAGTTGTAAAACCCAACCATAGCAAAGTCCAGAGGGAGAAGGGTGGTCTTCTCTCTGGAGTCTGTTGTAGGGTGGGTTTCTTGGAAACATTTGCTGAAATGGAATTGGGGTATAAGTTGATTATAACATCTGGAGTAGGAATGGGTTGGAAGCAGAGCCGAGCAAAGGAAGAAGTAGAGCTTCAGTGCAGACCTGACCAAGGGGTGCTCTGGAGCAAGGATTGCCAGCCATGGTTTCATGTTGGATTGAAATGCCTCAGCCTTTATTATCTCTGTGGTATGGGCTGCCCTGGGAAGGTGGCTCCTGAAGGAACTGACAGCTTGTGGCTGTCTGATGACCACACTCCTTGCTGCAGCAAGCATCAGGTCCTTTCTCGATGAAGAGATCTAGGTGGTACATATCTCTGTCTACCACACTGTCTTTAAGAATGAAAATATTTCCTAAAAACCTTCCATCAGACTTCCCCTCACATCTGTGTATCAGATTATGTGCTGTGACAGACCCTTCATAGCCTTTCTCCACTTCACTAGTCTAGAAAGTCCTGGTTTTCAGTGAGTACATGGTCATTTGAGATAATGGCTACATTTCTCAGTCCCTAGATTTAGATATGCTTAACATTTGCCTAATGGGTATGTTGAATTTTTATGTTTGACTTGGAGGGGATGTGCCCTCCATTTTCTTTTCTTCCTCCCTGCCGAGTAGAATGTGGGAGTGATAGCTAGAGTTTGAACAGCCATCTTGAGTATGAGGTGCAAGCCACATGTTGAAGATGGCAGAGCAACATGATAGAAGAACATTTGGTGCTTGATGATTATGGAAATCAATACCTAGGTGCTCTGGATTGCTTATCTTTGGACTTGTTATCTCAAGCCATTATTACTTAGGTTTTTCTGTCATTTGCATTGGAACCTAATTTTAACTGATACATATTTCTAATTACTTATTGCCAAAAGGCATAGGAAATCATGATTGGCTCAGACTAACATTTTTGGGGTGGAATAGATGTTGGGGACTAAAACACAGAGATACTTGCATCAGTTAAGTGTAGCCGAGGGACAGAAGGGCAAAGGAATCAAGAGCTTTTCAGGGCATGATAATTGTGATGGACCATGAAATCCTAATTAGGTAAGTGGGAAAAAATGTGTGGCTGATGGGGGATGAACCTAGAGAATAGTTATTTCAGTGGATTAGAGGTCCCTATGGGGCTGATGACTCACTAAAAAGGAGGAACTAGGCTAAATGAACTAGAGAGGTAGAGATGGTATTCAGAATATAGGATGCCTAAAATAAAGATTTTGGTGGTAGTGCTATTACTGGTAATAGCAAGGCTTAGAGGAGTAGGTGACTAAAATGGGGTGGAGGAAAAGATTGTTAATGGCGAAATTAAGAAATGGAGAGCCTGGGTTTGGATGGAACATCTTGGATGTTGATTTAGTTGTATTGAAGGCAGTGAACTAGATGATAATGTAACTGGGATCTCAGTGGGTAAGAAGTAACTGGGATCTCAGTAGATATCTTAAAAAGTAAGAGAGGCTGATCCAGAGGAGAACATCAGAGAAGCTGACATTGTTGATAATGGAAGAGGGAGGAAAAATGATCTGGAAATAGCAGTGAGGAAGGAAATAGCATTCTTCTTAAACAATAAAAATTTCTATATAACAAAGCTACTAGACAAAGTATAAAAAAAGTAAACTGAGAAAATATATTTATCATACATTTAACATACAAATGGGAGCTCTTTAATATAAAAAGAGCTCCTAAACATTACTTTGAAAAAGACAACTTGGCTGCAATGTGGGGAAAGAACATGGAATCTTTTTTTAAAAATATTTTTTTAATTAAGTTTATTGGGGTAACTTGTTAATACAATTACATAATTTTTAGGTGTACATTATCATTGGACATCTGTATACTCTACTGTGTGTTTACCACCCAATGTCCAGTTTCCTTCAGCTACCATATATTTGATCATCTTTACCCACTTCACCCTCCCCCTAAACCCTATATTTGACCCCCTTTATCCCATCTATCTTCCTCCTCCTCCCCCACCCTACTGGTAACCACTAGTCTATGGTCCTCTGGTAACCACTAGCCTATAGTCTATATCCTGGAGTCTCTATCCTGCTCATATGTTGCTTTTAGGTTTATATCCCATGTAAAGTGATATCATGTGAGCTTTAACATTTTCTGTCTGGCTTATTTTGCTTAAAGCATGATTATCTCAAGGTCCATCCATGTTGTTTCAAGTGGCAATATTTCATTTCTTCTTATGGCTGAATAATAGTCCATTGCATATATGTACCATAGCTTCTTTAGCCAGTCATCTATCGTAGGACACTTTGGTTGCTTTCATGTCCTGGCCACTGTGAATAATGCTGCTATGAACTTCGGTGTGCAAATATCTTTTTGGATATGGGTTTTCAAGTTTCTGTGGTAAATACCCAGTAGAAGGATTGCTGAATCATATGGTAGATCAGTTCTTAGTTTTTTGAGGAACCTTCGTAGAGTTTTCTATAGTGACGGTACCAATTTGCAGTCCCACCAGCAGTGTATGTGGGTTCCTTTTCCTCCGCATCCTCTCCAACATTTGTTATTATTTGTCCTGTTGATTGTAGCTATTCTAACAGGTGTGAGATGGTATCTCATTGTGGTTTTGATTTGCATTTCCCTTATAGCGATGTTGAACATCTTTTCATATATTTGTTGGCCATTTGTAGGAACATGGAATCTTAATTCACAAAGGAAGAAATGCAAATGAACAAAACATATGAGAAGTTAGTCAAACATTAGGGTTAGTACCAGTCAAAACATTAACGAAATTCTGGAAATGCTGTTGTATTGGAAGGACCAAAAATATTGCTAAACTTCAGGCTTGGCATGAGTGTGGGAAGATAGATGCTCATGTACATTGCTCATGGGGTGCCGTAGATTGCCACTTCTGAAGCCACAGATAAACGACTCTGGTGGGTCTGTTGTGTGTTGGGGTTTAATGTGCTTGCCCATCACAGTTATGCTGTCTGTAGTGTTATTGTATTAAAAACTTGTAGCTGTTACTGTGTGATCTCATTTTTAAAAAAACAACTCATACTAAAATTCTTTGGCCATTTTTATTGTGCAAAGTATGATATCCCCATCTCAGAAGGATTTAGATATATTTTTTTGTTCACTCTGTTGCTCTTAGTATATTTGAATCTTCTTAAGTGTATATATTTGTTTTATCTATATTTGTGTAATCTGAATATAACTATCCAGTTCCTTTTTTCTGGTTAAATAGTAGCATTAATGTATTTACTGTACTTAACTTGGATTATATTGGAAATTAAGAAAGATATTAATATAAATATTTTTATGGATTTAAGTTTTATTATTTTTAAATTACAGACTAACTGGATCTTCTGGGTTTGTAACAGATGGACCTGGAAATTATAAATATAAAACGAAGTGCACATGGCTCATTGAAGGACAGTAAGTAGTAATGGCTAATTTAATTTTTTTTTCAGGATAGAGCTCAGTGTGACATTATTCTCGCTACAATTAAAATGAATAGTCTGAGCATAAAGTACTTAAAATATTTTTACTTGATAACTTTTTATTTTGTAAGTGAATTTTATTTTTTTATTTTTCTTAATTGTCATTGTTACTTTAAAAAGTTTCGTGTTGATTTAATGCTGCAAATGAATTGTACACATCAGAAATGTATATATTTTCAATTGTAGTAAACTGTTGAGTATTTTAAATGGTTTATTTAAAGCGCTAGAAAATTATAATATTGTGTTATTTTTCTAAGTACCTATTTTTACTGTGGGCAGGAAAATCAGAAAAACTATCATTGCCCAAACAACTCCTTCTCTTGGCCTCCTGTGATCCTCAGCTGGTTCTTTCTTTTTCTTCCCTTCATAGAAAACCTTTTAAGCAGTGTTTCTCAAGCTTTTTGTTCTCAGGATCTCTTTACACTCTTAAAATTTTAGAATTTCAAATAAGTTTTGTTTATGTGAGTTATTAGTGTGTTTACCATATTAAAATTTAAAACTAAGAAATATTTAATTCAGTTTAAACCCAAGGAAAAAAAACCCACTATGTATTAGCACAAATGACATATTTTTATAAAAAAGAAACCCTATATTTAAAAAAAGTGAAAAGAATGACATTGCTTTACATTGTAAATCTCTTCTCTGGCTTAATAGAAGACAGTTGGATTATCATATTTCTAAAGCATTCACTTTCTTGCAATATGTTATTGTGGGTGAAGTATGAAGAAAATTAGGCTTCACTTGAATTTGTAGTAGTAAAAGGGAGGAGATTTTAATAGACCTTTTAAATAATTGTGGATTTTCTTCTTTGATACTATGCCAAAACTTGACAAGTGGTAATTTGTTAAAAATAAATTGCAGTGTGGAATCTGAAACAATATGAATGAACTTTGGAACTTGTTAAATTAATATCCATTGGTTTTCTTGTACTTTGAATGGATCTTTAACTTCTGCATGGTTTTATAACATGATATATATGGGTCACTTGGAAAATATTGGTTCACTGAATTATGCAGATCTCCCAAATGTTGATAGATTTTTTTATATAGTATTTAAAAATCACATCAGCTATTTATCACCATCATTTTCATCAGAAAGTTTTAATTATTGGGAAATTGTATCTGGGGGACAGATAAGAATTTCCCAAAACTAGTTATCACTTGAAAGCTTAGTAAATGCCAACATGGTGATAAAGGTACATGATAGCTTAGTTTTATTGTGACCACAGTTTTGACCTCTTGGACCCCTCTAAAAGGGTCTCAGGGCCCCTGGCATTCTATGGATCACACTTTGGGAACTGCTGCTCTTAGAGTAGTCTGTCCTTGCCTTTTCTACCAGTGTACTTCTGTCTGATGTCCTTCTCTACTATTGCTCTGAATGTATTTTCAGTGGTTGCTCCTCCTCAGCCTAAGCAGAGAACTTTAATCTCTCCTTTTTCTTATTCCCACATTTAACTTGTCAGTAAGTTCTGTCAGTTTTCCCTCTAGAATATCTCCCAAATCCATTTACATTATCCTTTTTATATTCATCTTTATAATTATAAGAACCACCATCCTCGCTTTCCTGGGCCCCTGTAATGGCCTTGAAATTGGCCTCCAGATTTTTGCTTTTGCCCCTTGCCTACCTCTCATTTCTTATCTCATGTGGTTCCCTCTATTTGCTGTGTTTCAGACATGTTGATTTTCTTCATATTGTTCTGACACATCAACTTCTTTCTCCCTAAAACTTTAAAACTGTGCCATTCCCTCTGCCTGAAGCACTGTCACCAAGCTTCTCACATGGTTTATCTCTCAGCATTCTAATCTCCAAAACTTTCTGGTGCATTCCCCTATACCTGTTGTACACTGTATCACATTCCTTTAATTTCTTCACAGTACTCATCTCCAAGTTAACTTTTTAATGTATTTATTTAGTTGTTTGCTTAGAGATGTTAGGTGACTATGAGGTAGAGGAAAAATCTAGGCTGAAGACATATAATTAGGTATCGCTAGGAAATAAATGGTGTTGCTCTTACCAGTAGCTTTTTAAGTGGAGTGTTTGGGCTAAAGTCAGTATAGTGAAGGGGTTAGTGGGATATGAGGAAATGGAGAAAACAAAGTCTTTTGTAGCATTTCACTCTGTTAAGAGGAGAAAGGGATAGGGTGGGTAATAGCTGGAAAGAGAGAATGCTGGGATTTGAAGCTTTTTCTGTTTTGTTGTATTTTTGTAAAATATGTGATACTTGAGATTTAAATGTGGGTGTAGAAGTTCCAGTTGAGAGAAGAGATGTTAAATATTTGAGAGGTGGAAGGAGGAGTAGGTAGGTGTTATCTATTTTGGAAAATGGTACTTTGAAGGATTTTTGTCTGGATGCCGAACATAAGCAGGGAGGTGGGACTGTATGGTTATAAATAGTAATTGAGTTATTGAGCAATTGTGGAGAGGGGAGGAGAGAGTTTGTAGTAGGACTGCTGGAAGAATTAAAGTGCCACTTGAACAGTAACTGATACTGGAACCAGCCTGCCCAATGATGTGACTTTCTCTGGCATAGCTTAGTTTTCTTTGGATTCAGTCTAAGCCAGAGCAGATAACTGGTTTTATCTAGACCAGGGCTTTTGCCAGGTAGTTCCATGAAACGGCAGAGGGGCAGGTCCGTTTAGAGAATCGGCAGGTGTGTTAAATGAGCTAGTGTGGAATCTTAAGTTGAATAAGGAAGTACAGAAATGCAAGGTTTAATTGGTTGGTTCAGAGACTGTTAAAGAATGGTTGCTGTGTCAACTGTAAGGCCCAAAGAGGCATAGACCATGTCTATTTTGTTTACTATTGTAGGTTCAGTGGTCTCTTGCACATAGTAGGTACTAAGTAAATCTTTGACAGATGAATACTGTTTACTAAAATTCTTATCCCTATAAAATCCTTAAAAATCTGTATATTTTTTCAAATATTTGATAGTTATAATGGTTATTATAATTACTTTATCTATCTATTTATTTATTTATTTATTTATTTTTTTTTTCAGGCCAAATAGAATAATGAGACTTCGTTTCAATCATTTTGCTACAGAGTGTAGTTGGGACCATTTGTATGTTTATGATGGGGACTCAATTTATGCACCACTTGTTGCTGCCTTTAGGTAAGATCAGTCATATAAATACTGGGTAATCGTTATGTGGTTTCTGAATTCAGATGAATCTCCTAGATTGCATTCTTACTGAACTCACCTTTATTGTCATTTAAGACATTTATTTCATGGGAGGTGTACTAGTTTTGGAGTCTAATCACTTGTGCACTAGGCCCGACTTGGTTTCCTGTAGCTACTGGGTAAGTTTCTGGGCAGAGTACTTGACCTTTCTTGTTAGTTTCTTGTGGTATAAAATTGTGATAGTAATATCAAGTTTACCTGCTTCTCATGGTGGTGGTGAAGTTTACATTTTAAAATGTTTTGTAAATGTTTTGTAAATGTTTTGAACAATAATATTTTTATGAAAAATTTAAATTAAAAATCACATTCATCTAGATCTTGTATTCTTCATTGCATAGACCTTCAGAATTATTTGTTGAATTCAAATATTGTGTGTGTGTGTTTATGTTTATGTGTATGCTTTAATATGGAAACTTTTTGGAAGAATACAAAAAATGAGTAGTGGTTACCCGCGAATGAGGAGAATGAGGAACTATACAGTTATTATTTTGATTTTTTTTTCAAATATATTTTGTATTCGTAGTTAAACAAAAGAGCTTAACACTAAATGTATGGGGTGTTCTGAATTGTTTTGAAATTTTAGTTTTTATTAACAATAAGTAGCTGTGTTGTTTATTATCTTTTTGACCACATGAGAATTCAAGACCATCCTATTTTTCTTCCTTTTACGTGATAGAGGATTTATAAAATAATGTATTTTAAAAATATTTTTAAATATTTTTTAAAGTATTATTTTAAAACACACATTTCCTTGGGGAGCCATAGTTGTCAGTTTTTCATTTGCAATTTACTTTCTAAATTTCTTTCCCTTAAACATTTATTTTTCTGACTTTTAAAAGAAATCAATTCAACAAATGTTTTTTGTATTTCTCACCTGGGGCTAGTCTGGCTAATGTGGGTGAGGAGGTAACAGAGAGTAAACTGTATACAAGTTGCCAAAGGACAAGACCAGAGAACTGATGTGCCCTTGTAGTTCTCACCTCCCTTTGGCTTAGAAGTCTCTTAACATATCTTTGAATTAAGAGCCAGTGCCAGAGAACAGTAGGATGGATAGGCCATGCTAAGCATTAAAATATCATTGGCTAAGTGTTGGAAATGTATATCTTTATGCCAGAATTTGAATCATACTTTGTATTACATGCAAAGGCACCTCAGACTTTAACATAAGCACAAAAACTACCTATAGTGTAATGTTATGATAGGACTTGTTTGGGGTTCACTTGATACTAGATTGTTAATCCAAATCCATGGACTCTATTATGTGCCCAGGCACTTTGAATCTGCTTGCCAGTAAGCCTGTGGGAGCATCAACCAAGTAAGTGTGCATAACCCTGTGGTTCACCTGGACTGGGCATTTGATGGGCAGACTTATGAATCAACAGCAACAACAAAGCAAGCAGAAGGCTATATATAATTGTTCTAATTAATGACTTAGAAGGCAAAGTATATGTACATGTAACAGGAGAATTTTTAGGTTTCTATAAAAAAAAATTGGTCAACTGATAGTAGAAATGAATCCATTGATTATGTTTAAATTTAATTTATGATATAATATTTGAGGATGAATTTTCTAAAATTATAGTAAGAAAAATATGTTTTAAAATCGAAATTTACCCGAAACACAAAACCTCTAAAGCATTGATATGCAGAACAATTTGAAAATCATTGTTTAGGCCGTGGGGCACTGTTACAAATGGGGAGCTGAGGAGTGATATTGGGTCAGGAGGACTTTGGATAGAGGAATCAACCCACTGGTGACGTGCTGGGGGCCCAGAGAAGAGAGAGCCTGGCAGCAGGTAGTTCAGCCAATAAAGAAAAGAAGAACCACACAGGATTCAGAAGATGTGGACTTTTAATCTGAGTTCAGCCCTAGACTGTGTGTGAACTTGAACAAGTCATTCAAGTGCTCAAGTCTTCAGCTTCTAAAACCTAAAATGGAGGTATTGTACTATGTTTTCTCTGGGTGTATTGCAGACTATGAAGTTTAATTTGACTTCAAACTCGTTGATCACATTTATCTTTTATATATTGAAGTTCTGAGTAAAATTTGTTTAATAAACAGAGTTTTATTACTAGACAAATTTGAGAACCACTGGAGCAAGTATTTTCTAGTTTTATAGCTTTATGATTTTGTGGTGCATTCAATTCAACAAATGCATAAATGTAGCAACTTTGCGAACAGCTGTTCTGCTAGGACCTGTAGGTAGGGAAATGCAGAGGTGGTAGTGGTGATGAGGCAGTAAGACTAGTTTTCCTCTCCTTTTAAACTTTTTTTTTTTTATAGAAAGTCATATGTTAATAGGCAGTTGTTTAGACTGTGAGGAAAAGCTGTTAGGAAGTCTTGTGAAAGTGGGAGTCTGTCTGTCCAGCATGCAGGTGAAACCATGGTCAGACCATGGCACAGTTTGAGAAACCCGTCAAAAGCAGGCACATCTCAGGCACATCTGTTCTTGGACCCTCCTTTGCCAGTCAGAAGTATAGACCTTGCCTGCCTCTGCCCTTGCTGGGCTGCTACCCGCAACTTTCCAGATCTGTCTTACTTTCCTTCCATATTTCCCTGTCCTGGAGGAGCGAATGGTCTTATAAGGAGACAGGTCTGTCAAACTGAGGAGCCCCAGGTATTTTCAGAGACCCCATGTTTGTCTGGGACAGTTATGGGGAATTAAGAAATTATTTTAGTCAGCGACTTTCAAAAATGGTTCTAAACAGTTAAAAATTCTGTTTAAAATATAAGATGAAGAACCTCAAGTCAGGCAGTTCTTGATTTGCTCAAGTTGAACAACTGCAGCCTACACTATGCCTGCATTTATCTATTTACTTAGGGGCAGGGGATAGGGAGGTGGGAGGTGGCTCAGGTTGACAGTTGAATGTCACGCCTACAGCAACACTTTCTCACCCACACATTTTCCATTGCCTTGCACTCTGGGTTGAGGCTGTGTTTGTGTTCATTTACTCTGTAATAGTTTCTTTTTGTCACAAACCAATTGTTTTATTTTTACACTGAGAGAAAACAGCACATTCCAAAGGTGTCACAATTTCAAGTTTTTGAAGTGAAAAGAAGCAAACACATAAGCTCCTCTGACAGTGGGGAAGCTAACCTCTTTCTCTAGCATGTGATCATCTAGTACAGATGGCCCTTTCACCCCTTCTGTGACTCCATTCTTTACCCTCTCCCATTCATCTTTTATACTGAAGTGTCCCCACCATATAAATAAGAAATACCATTAGCCACCACTTAATGAGCTAATCCTGGCGTATGCCATTGTTTAAGCACTTCATGTGCTTTAGCTGTTTGATTCTCATATCACTGTGAGGTAGATAGGATTCCACTCGTTGTGCATTTGAGGAAACTGAGGCTCAGAGATGTCAGTGATGTGCCCAGGAATGTGGGCAAGGATTAGAGTGCATATCTCTGATCCTGAAGCTCAGACCAGCATAACAGAGTGCACGTCTCCCACATGTGACTGAAACTCCCAGTTCTTTCATGTGCTAGGATTTCTTTATGTTAAAGTTGCTTTTGACATAGCCATTTCTAGGTGGCCCTGTTTTTTAACTTACCCTTTCAGCATTTCAAGGGGTTCTAGTGTATAAAATTGATGAAAGCATGATGATGGTTGAAACTTTCATTTAGGTCTCTGATCAAATGTCACCTCTTGCAAGAGAGGCCTTTTCTAACTGTTCTTTCTAAAGTAGCACCTTTTTGTTCTTTTACTTTGTTCTGTTTTTCTTTATAGCATTTATCTCTGCCTGGCATTATATATACACATTGGGGACACAGTGTGTGTGTATCTATTCTTATTTGTTGTTTTTCTAACATGAACTTTGTGAGGGCAGGAACTTCTTCACTGTTGTGTTCCTGGTACCTAGAAGCATGACTCACAGGTAGTAAGGGCTTAGTAAATATTTGTTAGGTGATTATATAGTAGAAAATGCTTCACTGTTTTGTAACCCCTAGAGCACCTTCAGAGTCGTAGGGTTCCTAAAGTTCTGTCTTCATATTAAACTCTCATTGAAAGAAATTCCTGGCCCCTCTTCCACCTCATATACTACTTGTGTGTTCTTTCAGTCATTTTTTATATGCACTTATATAAATGCATGCAAATATACAGTTATTAGCATTTGGATGTATTTTCTTCACCTGATATCATATTACATCTTATAGTTTCTTTTACAAATATTATACCATAAGCATTTCCTATGTCACTAAAAGTTCCCTCAGAGCTTTTAGGAGCCTGCTGTTTTGTAGCTTGTTTTTTTTCTCTGCTTATCAGAATGCCTAATGGCCTCCTTGTTAGTCCTGCAGACCTGCAGATATGTTATGATTCATTCAACCAACTTACTGTGGATAAGCATTTAGGTGTTTTTCAACTTGTTGCTGTTCTGGGTGGTGCTGTAGTGAGTTTTGTATGTTTGTCTTAGTACACCTGAGCAACTTTCTTGTACAAATAAATAGAATTGCTAGGTCATAGTGATGTTATAGGTCCTGAGGTGGGAGTTTACCTGATGTGTGCCCTCAGAAAGCAAAGAGGCCAGTGTGGCTGAGGTCAAATGAGTGAAGGGAAGTAACAGATGAGATAGATATCTGTTCATGGCATGGCGTTGTGTGTGGAGCAGACTGCACAGGACCTGATAAAGAGCTAGGCTTTTAGAGAGTGAGGTGATTGTGTTTGGTGATGATGATAGTGCATCGATAATTGGTCTAAAGATGTGAGCATAAGAAAAAGGGCAGAAGGTAAATAAACATAGGAAAAATGATCGACCTTAGGATTATAAAAGAAACTCAAAATCATAATTAAAAATACTTTTCACTTATAAAATTAGCTAAGCTAAACTAGGACTGGAAATTCTTGGTGGCAGGGTAAGGCGAGATGGGCATTTTTTTTAATGAGATTTTAAGTTGGCATATCTCTTTTGGAAAGCAAATTGATATTATGGATCAAGAGCCTTAAAACCATTATTTAGACCCTTTAACTTAGTAATTTTTTCCTCTCTCCACACCCCCAACAAATACTATTATGTGCTGGGCTCTAAGTGAGGTCCTAACAGTTCTGAGGGAACTTTTAGTGACATAAGAAATGCTTATGGTGTAATATTTGTAAAATAGAATATAAGATGTAATATAATATTAGGCGAAGAAAATAGATCAGGCTAATAAGTGTTGGGATTATGGATGTTTATTTAGCTTATTTATATTTTTACTTTTTGTCTTTCAGTAGTGTATATTCAGCATTCATCAACTTAAAGTTTGTTGCTTTCTGTGATTGTTAGACGTTTACTCGGTTTTTCAAAGAAGCATTATGAAAAGCTTTATTTGAAAAATAAGGCACTTGATTTCAAATCTCAATAGAAATATAACCCAGAATAAAAGATAGCCTAGCAAAAGATTCAGAACTGTTCCTCAGAGGATCTAGAACTAATAGGATAGCACCATATATTTATTACACATTTATCACAAAGGACCACATTTATCACAGGAATGTCCCCCTTCCTAGAAGTGGCTTTTTAAATTAGAAGGATGAATTCCAGCTTTAAATTTGTGTCTGCCACCATGCGATATGTCTGCGATTGTGCTTCCCTTTATAAGAAATGTGTTTTCATTTCAGCGGCCTCATCGTTCCTGAGAGAGACGGCAATGAGACTGTCCCCGAGGTTGTTGCCACATCAGGTTATGCCCTGCTGCATTTTTTTAGTGATGCTGCTTATAATTTGACTGGATTTAATATAACTTACAAGTAAGATATTTAAATCTAATATTTGTGATTTAATACACTTTGTTTTAACAGTAATAATGACTAACATATATTGAGGGCTTACAGTGTGCCAGGCATTGCGCTAAGCAGTTTGCATAGATTTTCTCATTTAAAGGTTTTTAAAAACTCAGGTATGGGCACTATTTTTCTACTTGTTTTATAAAAGAGGAAATAGTCGGGAAATGATAAATTGTCCAAGTGGTGGGACCACAGTGTCAACTCAGGTCTTGCTGCTGTTGAACTTCTTCTGGAATAGAGGCATTTTCCTGCTATTGGATAAAAACAATGGGTTTTTGCTAAGTGTGATTTAAAAAATAGTAGTTTTCATGTACTTAGTAGTTGGTCCATTGATGACAGCTTAGTGGTGGTTACAAAGAAAATCTGGAGAGAGTTAGGCAGCTTTTGGAGTTTGTCGTAATAGGAGAGAGGCTAATATTTGTTTCATTTTGTTTTTTTCTTTTGTCTTAAGAAATGTACCTTTTCATTAATAGTTGGACTCATAAAATGCCATAGGCAAGTGGTTTGCAATAAAGAGCTTCTGTGGCTCACAAAGCCTAAAATATTGTTTGGCCTTTTATATAATAAGTTTGCCAGCTCCTGGCATAGGCAATAACTTCCACTTGTAACCTTTATAATGCATTCTTTTTCAGCCCATTTTTTCAGGATCTCAGTATTCAGGACAATGTAAAGCTGTCTCTATCTTGATTGGTATGGTGATTCAGACTTTCAGGCACCCAGGGTTTGTGAGTTGGCACCCTGGATAGCTTATCACAATGCTAGCAAGGTGATTTTTAGTGACACAAGTGGACATAAAAACTGGGTTGAGGGGAGAGGCTGATGAGTTTGGTTGGGTCCACGTGAGATGTCTAAGCAGGACATTGATATTCGGATCTAGGACTTAGTATTGCTGTCAAGTATTGGGATGTCATCTGGGAGTCATTGGCACATGGACAGTGACTGAGTGGCCTCTAGGGCATATGCACAGTGAGGAGAGGAACAGCAGAGGCAACTAAAGGACAGAGGAATGCCATTCTGGGTTCCTTGTAGGTACCTAGGTCATGGGTTAGAAGGCGCAGGCTTCACTGTTACATGGTCCCTCACTGTAGCAGTCTTGAGGGAGAAGAGAAACTCCAGGGAGGGTGACCCCTAGGAGGCCTTTGCCTATCATCACTATCTGTAGCCAGTATCTTCCCCAGGAATGCATGTTTTTCTTACCTTGGTTGGTGCAGGAGGAAGCCTTGATCTCCTCTAGAGGCCAGAATTAGTATTTGTTAAATGAAGGAATTGATGATGTTATTGTAAGTTTTATTAGCTTCTTGGTACCAAGATCTTTATTTTTTAGAAAGGAGTCCTAAACTCTTTTAGGGGTCCCAGATTCTATGAAAAGCCAAATAAAATGATGGTTTTTATTCTCAGAAAAATTCCCTGAAGCATATGCTAAAACACTGTCATTCATATTCCCGGTGTCCTTGGGTTGTACTGAATCCTAACTTTGGGCTGACATCAGCTGAGGATCTCTTGAGACTTGTACCCACAGCTACTCAGGTGTTCATTAATTTTCTTTTAAAAGAAGAAAAGACAAATAGTTGTTTTATTTTTCACAGAAATTGGCACTCCATCTTATTTCTCATTCTGAGTCATATTTTAAGTACAGAAAATTAATTAGATTAATTTTCTCATTACTTCAGTTTAGACAGATATACAAGGAGGTGTTTTGATGTGTTACCTGCCATTTTCACATTTTAGAGATATAAAAATAAATTTTGTGCTCTAAAGAGTGTTCAGTATTAATTTTGGCACTTGAAGTAAACTGATGGAGAGATTGAGGGTTTAAGGAGAAGTTGGAGTTATAATTTTGCTCCTTTAGTTTAAGAGGTGCTATGGATTACCTCTTCCTTTTTGTATTTCAATAATATTAAGTTTTGGTTATGTTCTACTCCCTCATGTGTGGTTAATAAACATGTCTGTAGGAAATTATTTGACATGGTTGTAAAGCCTAAGTTTGAACACATAATGGACATGTTGTACCTCAGTTTTCTTTTAGGCCTTTTATAAAAATGAAGTGTGATTGTTGTAGTTGTTTCAGCATAATGAGACCAATCTGAAATTAGACTTTTTTAAACTTTTGCCTTACAAGGGCTTTTCTTAATAAAGATGAAATTGACCTTTATTGAAGCTTTATTTCAATATGTACTATTATATAGAAACAATAGGTACCACTTGTTAGAGGCCTACAAGAATGTCATTCAGCTTTTCTACTGAATACTTTATTTTTACTGGAGCTTGAAAAGTAGGCACAAAGATTATCAAGTATATATACAAATATTTATAAATTTTTATAATAAATATATCATAAACTGATATTTGGGTGTAGGCATGAACATGAATTAGCTGTTTTTGTAACTGATCGCTGATTTTCTGACATGCTTTGCTACCAGATTTCTTTTTTGTTTTTTTTTTACAGGCCTTAGAAGAAATCTGTACTCTTAAAGTATCTTGATAATTCAGTTATCCTCCCCCTTTTTAAAATATGAATTGTCTTTTCAAAGTGCTGTTAATGTCAACATAATTATCTTAAGTCAAATTATTATGAGACACATTATAGTTAAACTCCTATATTAAACTGGTTTTCCTTTCCATCTCATATGAGTAGATAAACTTATTAAGGAGTTTTAGATACATAAACCTGAGCAATAATCTTTTTAAAAATTCTGTAAGCTTTCAGATACTCTCTAGAGGGATGGATATATATATATATATATATATATATATATATATATATATGTGTGTGTATATATATATACACACACACACACACATATATATATATATATATATATATATATATATATATATCATGAAGCTGGTAGTATATTGTTGGCAGTTTGTTATACTTTTTTCCTTTCTATACTTTAAGCATGCACTTGGCAGTTTTGTTATGCTCATCATTTGTGGGCTACCAAGAATAGAATTGGCATCCCACCCTTGAGAAGCTTAGCCTGGATATTTGCAAGAATCTCTCTTTGTAATTTCTTATTTCTTCTTAAGAGAATTCAATGAGGTTGATTTGATTAGCCATGCAGTGTTGTGTGACCCCATTTAGGCCACAAGGTAAGTACTGCAGTTATGCTTGTGAATGAACTGGAGAGACAGTGTTGTTCTTAAACCTTGTGTAGGAGGACATTCAGCTAAATTATTCCAAGTTTTGTTTTGTGTTGATTGACTTTTCTCCCACTGTTTTTATAGTTTTGACATGTGTCCGAATAATTGCTCAGGCCGAGGAGAATGTAAGATCAGTAATAGCAGCAACATTGTTCAATGTGAATGTTCTGAAAACTGGAAAGGTGAAGCATGTGACATTCCACACTGTGTAAATAACTGTGGTTTTCCTCATCGAGGCATCTGCAATTCAAGTGATATCAGAGGATGTTCCTGCTTCCCAGAATGGCAGGGTAGGAGCTTCTTTCATTTTTCTTCCAATTTACAGTATATTCCTAGTTTAATAAATTGTAGATTAGTACTAGTACCTACCATTTATGTTAGTCAAATATCAGGTAGTGTTTAGATTTTCAAATCTTTTTATTGGGCTTCTTACAAATCTTTGAATTTCATAGATGTGTGATTGTGGTCTCTCTAGAATTGTGGAGGGGTTTGACATTCTTTGCAATTCATTCATGAAAGCTGGAGAACTTGGTCTCAGCCATAAGAAGACATAGCAGAGGTCAAAGGCTGGGAGGTAGGACAAGAGCTGACAATAATGGTATCTCCTCAGAAGCCTTCAGTAAGTTCAGAGAAAATTGGTGTCAGTTATATAGTAGAATTCTAAAGCAGTCAGATAGCTAATGGGATTATCTGCAGATAAACATTATTAAAGAAGCTTTAGCAAATTCTTTAGGGGTGGGTGATAATAGCTGTTACTGATTTTCTTGATATATTTATCCCTTCCTCAGACCACTTTTATTTTGAAAGGAAATGTGCTTGTTTAAATGCTTTAGTTTGTTCAGTTTAGCTGACATCTAGAATTAAATAATTAAACGAAGTACCTACCACTGTGCAAATGTTGCAGTAGAAGCCAAACCTTCCAAGAATGATGTTTCTTGATTTTCCAGGAAATGGATAGTTTATATTTTTACTCTAGGGACTAGTCTTTACATTTTATTAGCTTTGAAGTTTTTTATTTGAATTAATAATTCCTTTTTCCACTCTTTCCTCTGAAGGCTGCTTAAACAAACAAACAATAATACTAAAAAATTCTAACCTGGATATGGTTAGGTGATCATTAGAAAGTATGTGATTGTGAATTTTATGAGAGATTATAATTGGTCACTAACTTTGAGTAAATTAAAAGCACAAATCAAAGGGATTTGCCTGATATTTAGACACTAAAGGAAAGACTAATTATTTAGATATTTATTACATTTAGATGATTAAAATTTGAAATCCAATAATTTTAAGGCTGCATTTTCTGAAGCTAAATTTTTTTTTTTTTTTTTTTTTTAGGTCCTGGATGTTCAATTCCTGTACCAGCTGACCAGTCATTTTGGACTCGAGAAGAATATTCTAACCCAAAGCTCCCCAGAGCCTCTCACAAAGCTGTGGTCAGTGGAAATATAATGTGGGTTGTTGGAGGATATATGTTCAACCACTCAGATTACAGCATGGTCCTAGCGTAAGTTATTTTAAACACTTTTCCAAGATGCCTAGTTTTCTATTTTGAAAATTCATGAAATAGAGATAAGCAAAAAAGAAATCATTAGTAATTCCATTACCTGGGAAAATGGAAGATAATGGTATTACTTGTTAATATTTTGGTAGTAGTCCAGACTTTTTGACAAATTCTTAGTTTTTGAAGTTGGGTACACAAAGAATTTATTGTGATAGGCAAAAATTCATCTTTTCCAGATATTGTCTCTCATATTTTGCTTTAGGCACATAGGGGATTACTTTATCTTTTTATTTAATTAATATATTTATAGGTCAGATGGTTTGAATATAGAGTTTGCTAGTGGAAATAATACCATTGTCTGATATTTCCCAGATTTTAAGGTCTGGTTCCTGGTACCATGCCACTCACCTATGTTGTCCCAATGAAATTAGCAATGCAGATTGATTTTGGGGAGAAATTTATCAATACTTATGCTGATTTTGTGCCCTGGCAATATTTTCTAGGTATTTTTTTTATTAATGAAGGTTGTCAAAACCCAGCACTTATTCTTTAAATGATTATGGAAATAGCGTAGTGGTGGCATAGTTTCTGAAACCCTCCAAATATAATCAATAAAACACACAGAACAACTAAGATAGCAAAATCAAAAACACATGAGTTACATCTATAACAAAACTTGGTCAGAGGTATCTGATCTCTGGGTGAGGCTAAACCACCCATGATAGCTGCAAGATCTGTGTAGTATCAGCATTTGTTCAGGAGTAAGCAAAGGGGAGCAATCGGCCCACCAACAGGCTCTAGTATTCTCGAAAGAGACTCACTCAAAAGCTCAGCCAGCTGTTTTGAGAACAGCTGGAATTGGAAAGATTTTGTGTGTTCTAGAAATGGGGTGAGTTCAAGGGATCTGTAGTAGAATCTGAAGGGGCTGGAGCAATTTGTGCCTTATTAACTTTCAAAATAAACAGGCCGTAATCTCTTTGCAGGGGCTCCACATTGAGGAGAAACTGCTGGGAGTAGAACTCAGATTGAACAGGATAAGGGCAGTAGAGACAAATTAAAAGAAAGTCCAATTAACAGGAAGGGAACAAAGTTAGGAAATCTCAGCAAGTAAGCTACTATATAGTTGACACTATACTATAACGACAGAAGAGTGAGCTAGAGAGCTGAGAAATTAGAAAAACTATCCTAAACTAAGCCTTTCCTGTGAAAATTCAGGAAAAAGTAATTTTACTTAAAAATGAGCAACTTAAAAATATCAAGGTCAAATCTTATAAAAAGTTATTACAAGAAAAAAGAGACTAAGGAGTAGAATAATACTCCTTCATACATAAAGATAGAAAAATATGCTCACCAAAATGATGAAAATTATAATAGCATTCCAAAACAAACTAAAATATAATTAGAAAACATGAAAGAATAATACATCAGAACAGGAAAATTTAGAAATGAGATAATAGAATTTAGGAAAGAATTTTAAAATAATTTTAGGCTTGCAGACAAACCTAGAAGGAACACACAATGAATAAACACAACATATATCCTTTAGAAATAGAATATGAAAAATAAAAATTTTTTAAATCATACGGAAATGTAAGTCACTTTCACCTGTCCTTTGTGGTAAGTGCAATTAAAAATGCTGGACATTATATATAAAACAAACGTGAGAAAACTCTGAAAGGTAGAAAGAAGACAGTCTGATGTGAAGCCTCGGGACCCAAAGAATGACATACTGGCAGATTCCAAGGGTTTTCTTTTTGTCTCATATGTCTGAGACTTGATGTTGAAAATTGGCAATCTGGAAATGCCAATAGGCACAAGCTGAAGTAACCCCAGGGAGAATCTGTTCTGTCTAGCCCAAAAACCAGGAAAGGGTCAGCTTAGCAAGATAGAAACCTTTTAGACAATAACCACTCTATTTCAACCAAATATTGCAGAAAGAACTGTGTGTGACCTCACCCCAACCCCTGCCAGCAAAATCTGCAATGGAGTGGCTAGGTTTTCACTCTTGCCAAGATGTGGTGGTACTGTAACTTGCCCCCTGCCAGGGTAGTGTTAGAGAAGGCCAGTTAGGGAGCTGGGACGTTTTTCTCTCCCAGGTGGTAATGAGGCTTGCTCCATCCCTGTGATATCAGTGGAGACGTTGTGGGGAGCCTAGATTTCTGCCCCGCACCTGGCAGTAATAGCAGTAATGATTCAAACTTCTTCCCACTGGGGTGGTGTCAGAGGAGGCCTTCTCTGACAGCTTTAAATAAGATACAGCGTCTCATGTTGTGATACTCAAAATATTTAGATTTTAACTGAAAATCATTTGTCATCCTAAGAGCAAGGAAAATCTAAACTTAAATGAGAAAACGCACTCAAGAGGCTGACACCAAGATGACACAGTTATTAGAATTACCTGATAGGGAATTTAAAGCAATCATTATAAAAATGCTTCAAGAAGCACTTATAGAAACACCCATAACAAATGAAAAATAGAAAGTCACACCAAAGAAATAGAAGATATTAAAAAAAAATTGGGGAATTGAAAAATAACCAAAACAAAAACCTCAGTGGATAGGCTGAACAGCAGACTGGGGAAGACAGAGAAAAGAATCAGTGAACTTGAAGATAGAACAGTAGAGATTCTTCAATTTGAACAACAGAGAAAATGGAGTATTAAAAAATGGACAGAGCCCTCAGGAGCCTGTGGACTGTAACAAAAAAAATCTTAACATTTTTGTTACCAGAGGAATTGATTAAGAAGAGAAAGAGGGTGTGTCTGAGAAAGTATTTGGAGAAATAATGGCCAAAAATTGCTCAAATTTGGAAAGCGACATGCATGTATGTATGGATTTAAGAAGTCAAGTGAACTCTAGCAATCCTTTGACTACCATGGGGCTTTATGGGTTTACACTCCACTGATTCTTCCTCATTCCTTCTTTCATTCTCCTGCTCAGGCATTATACATTCTTTTTATTTTTCAAATCTCCACATTTTTTCCTATTTTTATACTTAGCTAATGGCCTTGCTTCCTGTTTCTAGCTTGAACAATAAAGGATATCAGAGTGGACTTGCACAAACTCCCACCACCACATTTAGCCATGACCTAGATCTATGCTCATTTATTCCGTCTTCTGTTTCTGTACATCAGAGATGTGCAGTAGACAGTTTCTGTTTCAGTCATGATGGAATTGCTCTGTATACTGTCATGTCACACTGTCATGTCACTCGCCACCTGTGGTTATTAAACACCTGAAATGTGGCTAGTTTGAGGAGCTGAATATTAAATTTACAATTGTTAGTCTTCCCTTTGTTTGATCTTTCATAACACATGATACAGCCAGTCCTTTCCACCTCTTTTAAACACTTTCTTCCTTTGGCTTCCATGATACCACATTGTCTTGATATTTTTTCTGTTTATTCCTTCTCAGCTTCCTTAACTGATTCCTTTTCAACTGATTGACTTATGAATGGTGATGTGCCCCACAGTTCAGCATTTGGTCCTCTTCTGTGAGAGTGTGTATTCACTCTCCTGGTGATCTCATGTAATATCTTGGCCTTTGTGCTAGTGGCTCCCATCTACAGCCTGGATTTTTTATCTGAACCCATATTTGCACCTCTTTGTTTGACATCTCAATCTTTTGGCCGACTAATAGACATCTTAAACTTAGTGTGTCCAAAAGTGATCTTTCCTCCAAGATTACTTTTGCACCAGATGTCCCTCAGTTAATAACCACTCCATCCTTCTGTTTGCTTAAGCCAAAAATTTTAGAGTCATCCTTGACTTCTTGTTTTTGCACACCCTTTATCAGCATATATATTAATTAGCTCTTGCTGCAAAACAAAATATCACAAACTTAGCTTAAAACAATACAAATTAATCACCTCATAGTTTCTGCTGGTCAGAGTCTAGGCACAGCTTACCTGAGTCCTCTGCAGTTAGAGTATCACCTGGCCTGTGTTCTTCTCTAGGGGTTCAGCTGGTGAAGAATCCACTTCCAATCTCACTCAAATGTTGGCATACTCCATTTCTTGGTGGTCGTAGGACTAGTGGCCCCTCCTTCTAACTGGCTGTTGACTAGAGGCCACCCTCAACTCCTAGAGGCTAACAACGGTTCCTTATCACTTGAGCTTTGTACTTTATAAGGCCAGAAGGAAAGTCTCTAGATTGAGTCTGCTAGCAGGGTGGACATCACAGAAATGACCTCTCATCCTCTCTCCCGTATTCTGTTGGTTAAAAGTTCACACTTAAGGGGAGGGTAGTATACATGGGTATGAACATCAGGAGGCAGGGATTGTGAGGACTACCCTACTGTCTATCTGCCACAATATGTCAGTGAATCTTGTTAGCTCTGCCTTTAAAATCTGTCCCACTTTTCACTACTTCTAATGCCGTGGCCCTGAGAAGTAAAGGTATAATTAAGGTGTGAAGGTGATTGTTCCTTCCACTGTTTTGGTAGATATTATGAAAGTCATATGTTATACCATGTGTGTAATTTTACCCTTGCACCTGGCATCATCATTCTCTCTCAAAGCAGGAAATGTAGGAGTCATTTTGATATTTCCTCTCCTTCACCTTCCCATAATTTCATATCAGGCTGTCACCGAATGCATGTTATATTCATTCTTTTCTCTCAGTGACCAGCTTGCCATTATCTCTCACCTAGGCTTCAATAGTAGATACCTATCAAGGCTATTTCTATTCATTTCTCTTAATCTAGTTTCTAAATATTAACTGGGATGTTTTTAAAGTATAAACCATAGCATTTACTACCTTTTTAAAACCCACAAGTGGCTTCCCATTGGACTTAATGGGCCTACATGATCTAACTACTGCTTACCTTTCCAGACTCAGTTTGTTCCCTTCCTGCCTTCATCCACTGTACTTCTATCCCACCAGCCTTCTTTCTTGACCTAAAATTCACCATGTGCATCTTAATTTTTAGAGCCTTTGAGCTTGCAGTTCCTTCCTCCTAGAGTGTTCCTGCTGTTGCACCTCAGGGCCAGTGTCTTAATCACCCTTTAAGTCTCAGTTTAACAGTCCACAGAGGGATCTTTTCTGACCATTCAGTCCTTTTTCATAGTCCTAATTTCTTTGGAGCAGTGTTAATAATTCTTTACTCTTATCTGTGTCCACTGTTGTACTGGTTCATTTTCTGCCTTTTCTAATATAAGTTCTCCAAGATTAAAGACCTTGTTGACTTACTCAGGTCAGAGCTTAGCTCATAGAATATGTATAAGTATTTATTAAATGAATAGAGTAAATGAATTATGGTTGACCCATGAACAACATGAGGGTTAGGGGCTGACCTCCTGTGCAGTCAAAAATCCCCATATAACTGCAGTTGGCCCTCTGCATGCACGGATTCTCAGCCTTCGAGTTGACCCTTGAACAATACGGGTTTGAACTACACTGCTCAGTGGAACTGCACAGGTCAAATGAACTGTGGTCAGCTGAAAAAAATCTGCTTATAAGTGGACTGTGCAGTTCAAACTTGTGTTGTTCAAAGGTCAGTTGTGTTTATTTCCTTCACAAATACTTGTTCCTGGAAATTTTAATGTCACCTGCTTATTTGGTATACCTCATGAGCCACACACATTTTATAAAGTAAATTTTTTTTCCTCTTGTACTTGATCAAACCATATGTAGCTTTATGTATTTTATGTAAATATTAATATAGTTTCAAAGAAATTTTTACCAACTCATGAAAAGTAAATGTAGTGGATCCTTTTAGCAGAATTATTTCTGGAACTTAAATAAAATAAAATTTACCATTATCTATACTATAAGCATATTTCAAGAATTGCTCTTACTCTCTTTCCTCCACAACCTTGTTAACCCAAAACTTTTAAGTTACATTATAAAGCAGTTCCCATTTTATGGCACCCAAGGGTCCTCTTGCAAAACAGATGGTCTTTGTCTTCCACGTTAAGATTTTTAATGGAAACTTAATTACTGAATTTCCTTCCCTTGAACAAAAGAGAGTTTTTTAAAAGGTCTTTAAAAATAGTAAGAAATTGAGCAACAGGGAACCAAATAAGGAAAGGATAATAATCCAGTTAACTTTAAAACAGACTCACAGGAAGACTAAGACCAATTCTTTCTCTGCCCTACAGAAACCATTGGTGAGATTCTGAGAGTTCTGACTAGCCCCAAATCTGGAAAGAAGCAAACTGAGTGGCTATCATTGCCTTTTCACTCTGTTAACTGAAGAGTAGGAGGAATAATTGCTGGGGAGGATCAGGTGAAGTGGGTCAGGAGTGCAGAATTTGATCAAAAGTCTGAATGCCCAAAAGTCAGGGCTCCTGTTTTTTGGGGGGTTGTGCTTTGAACACTGGGGCATAGAACACTTACACAAAATCTCAGAGGAGAGGAGATTCTGGGTAAAGTATTCCAATAGGCCTGAGTCCCAGCATTTCCTCAGACTTCAGGAAAGTGTATAGAATATAAAATATCAGCTCTCATGCTAGTATTAATTAGGATGGAAAAAAAATTATGAAATCACCCACACATTGCAGATAAAATGTGTAGAGTACAGTGTCTAACCACAAGCAAGGTGAAAGAAATGACATTGTTACTAATGGAAATATTCTATGATGAAAAAATAAGAGGAAGAAAGAACACAGCATGTAAAGCTGACAAGAGAAAAAATAAATTCAAAGAGCAGTTACTGCCAGCTGCTTTATACTATAGGTCAATTTAATGAGAATTTGAATTTAAAAAAATGAGCTGAAAGGAAAGAAAATAATAAGGCTACTAGACAGTGAAACCCAACCAATTAAGAATTAAAGACTTAAGGAGAAGTTGTAAGAGGACTGTGAGGAGACTGATTCATCTAAAATGTAGACCCAAGGGGTGTGATCAGAGCAGGGAGTCTGAAGAATGGCTTCTCTGTTTACAACACATCCAACAGGAATATGGGTTTATTCCTCACAGGTGGTAGGGTACTGTGACCTTCCTGTGACATTATGCCCTATACATGGAAAAGAAAAAAGAAAAACTATAGGCCCAATACTAAATAACTGTGGAATTATAGAGTGGAATGTGAATGTTACAAATCTGGACAATGTAAAAATCATATAACAAAAATTGGGGGAAGTGGGAGGAAATGTGAGTGCTAAGGTTTTCAACTTTTCAAAGCAGAAAGTGAGTAGATCTGTCCAAAATTAAATTTATAATTTAAAAACTAAAATGAATTTAACTTCTAAATTCTTCATGTATTTTTTAGAATGTAGAATATTCAAATAATACATAAAGTAATAGCTGGTATTAACCTGTGTACTATTTATATTTAATAAAAGTCATAATTTTGTTAAATTGGTTTCGGGGCATGTATAAAATATTAAGACAAAGGGAGAAGTGCATTTACCACCTAGGTTAGGAATAAAACATTGCTGATAAAGTTGAAGACCCTTGCATGGCTTTCTAAAACCTCAGAAATAATCAATATCCTTGTTTTTTTGGTGTCATTTGTCCACATGCATATTTTCACACTTTTAATATATATGAACTTATATTAGAATTAATAAATTTTTCGTTTTTATCCTTTATAGAAATAGTATTCTGTAGTTCACTTTCTAAGCTTTTCATTCTTTTAAGATATATGCTGATAATGGGTTGCTTGAGTTTATTTTTCACTTTGTGTAATTATTATATAAATACACTATAATTCTATTTTCTGTTAATGAATATTTGTTTCCTTTTTTGCTGTTGTGGTAAAACTTTCTTACATCTTATTGACATAATATTTTTCATAATTAAAAACACTTGTATTATTCAGGGAACTTATAGAAAATAATGATTTAAAGTATAACTGGTTTTCCTTTTATTTTTTCTATTAAATTATGTAAAAATTAATATTTATTAAAAATATTACCTATAGTATGATCCCCTTTATATATAGTGTCGATCTGTTCTTCTCTCTGTATATATTCATAGAAAAATATCTGAAATGATGTTTACTTAATGATATTCATTTTTCGGTGGTAAAATATGGGATCATTTTTAAAGATTTTAGCTGTTCATATTTTTGCATTGGTTACCTTCATAATATGTTATGATTTTAATGAGGACAATAGAGTGATGTTTTCCTCAAAGAAAAACTAAAAATGAATATTCTAAGATAATGTGATTAAGCTACAATGTAAGAGTGTAAATTATTTTCTTTTTGGCATTTATTTTTATAAAACGTATTCATAATATAATTAAAATGTTATAATGGTATTCTAGCTTTCTTAAAAATATGGCTTTAAAAATCAATTAAATAGATCTGTGGCCATGCAACCCTGAACAAGCCTGATCCCATCTGATCTCAGAAGCTAAGCAGGGTCAGGCCTCATTATTACTTGGATGTCTAAGTACTAAGAACCAGGTGCTGTAGGCTAATAAACAAACAAACAAACAAACAAACAAAAATTAAAATTAAAGCAAAGGGGAAGTTAGCAATTTTCTTTTAGTTATCATTTTTCTCAGTACCTAGCTTCAATTTCACATAAGTGAAAGAAAAGTTAACAGTAATAAAAGCTTAAGTTCTTTGTGTATAGGGAAACTTTCAAGTGACTTAGATTGGGTATAGAAGAGGGTTTTCAGGAACCATTAGAAACTTCCAGTAGATTTATATCTTTCTCATCCCTGGGCTGTGTAGCCCTGTCCCCCTTCCTGATCTCATATGCACAGTGCGCCCAGATCAGATGTTAGGTTTGTTTGCCCAGGTGTCTTCCCATATGCATGGCAGATGTAATGAACATCTCCAAACTGGATTATAACATAAATAAAAGAGTATGAGATATTCTGTTTTGTCATTTGAGTGAAAATATGATCTTTTTTGTTTGTTTGTTTTTTGGTCTTTTTGCAGGTATGACCTTGCTTCTAGGGAGTGGCTTGCACTGAACCGTTCTGTGAACAATGTGGTTGTTAGATATGGTCATTCTTTAGCATTATACAAGGTAAAATATCTCCACTCTGTACTTAACTAGAACCTCCACTCTTCTATGGTGACTTTATCCTATTATGTGGTAGAATAGCTATTTTGTTTGTTGGTTTTTTTTCCCCCTAATATTTTTGATTGTGGTAAAATCCACATCAAATAAAATTTACCATCTTAACCATTTTTAAGTGTATAGTTCAGTAGTATTAAATATATTCATAACTTTTTGCAAACATCACCATCTATCTCTGTAACTCTTTATCTCGTAAAACTGCAACTCTATGCTCATTAAACAATAAGTCCTCATTTCTTGCTTCCTCTAGTCCTTGGACAAGCACCATTATACTTTTTGTCTATGATTTTAACTTCTATATTGGTTTTTAATTGGGGGAAAACTTTCTCTTTGGGGGGGGCGTATATAATTGGCTAATGTATAAGTGGTAATTAAAGTTGAAGCTAATTTAACACAAGAGATTTTAATGGATTCAGATTGTACTAGGGTATTACAATTGTGGTATTAGTGGTTAAAAATTAATATAGAGTAGATTAGTTTTTATCTTCATTAACAAGGTTAACCAAGAGTAGGCACATTGCAATATAACTGAACAATCAGTTTTATTTTTGTGGTTTATGGTAGGATGAGAGAACTTTTTAACTATTTTTCCAAGTCATTTTATTACCATAAAAGATCTTTGTGAGGAAATCCAAGAAAAGTGGCAAAGTGTTAGAGATATATGATATATGATTTATTTTATTTTGTTCTTTTTGCCATTCTTTTTTTCTGGTAATTCACTAAAAGGTGCATTTTATTAATACTTTTTAAGCTAAGAATAATATTGAGGTTTTGAACTACTCTTGTTCTCAGATTTGATCCTTTTGATGTTTTTTAGAATTTTGTTCACATTTTTTTCCCCTAGGATAAAATTTACATGTATGGAGGAAAAATTGATTCAACAGGGAACGTGACCAATGAGTTGAGAGTGTTTCATATTCATAATGAATCATGGGTATTGTTGACCCCTAAAGCAAAGGAGCAGTATGCAGTGGTTGGGCACTCGGCACACATTGTCACATTGAAAACTGGCCGAGTAGTCATGCTGGTCATCTTTGGTCACTGCCCTCTCTATGGATATATAAGCAATGTACAGGAATATGATTTGGGTAGGTATATTTCTATTCCAGTGGATTCTTTTGAGTGTCAAATTTTAAACTCGTACCCTATTATGTCTATTTAACAAGATTCAACCTAACCTAGACCCAGTCAGTACTTTATCTTTAAATGCAGCTAACGTTGATGTATTACTAGTGACATTCAGATTATTGATGCTGCTATGTAATATATATTTGTTACTATCAATTTGGCAAGGAGCCAAAGATGCACTATATGCTTTAGGTGTTGAAAATAAAACAAACAAACAAGCATGATTCAAATGTATTTTGAAGAAAAAAAGTATTTGGATAGCCCTTTGGAAGCTGGTTTAGGAGAGTGTGATTTTCCCTTTGTATGTAATCTTTCTTTTGGCTAAATTTTATCATATTTGTTGTGAAGTAGAAGTGAGTACCAGCTATAATTGATATTTTGAGAAATTAGGCCCATAAAGTACATCTGTGTATGGTTCAGTAAAGATCATGGAGAATTAGGCATTCATTTGAGGGGAATTGAGTCTTTTAAATTTAATGTAATTCTTTTCCTACATGGCATATTAGAACATCAGAACATTTAACAGATTGAAATTTGGCCACCTGGCTTTATTATAAGTTTTATGTGACCTTCCTTTAAAATTAAAAAGGTAAAAGGAAATTATACATATCAAGTCTCCTGAAATTTCTTCTTTTATCCTGTTATTTGGTAATTTTAAGTATTAGAGAGGAAGAGCCTGCAACATTTGCCTTTAACTGTTTCACTTTTCAGATAAGAACACATGGAGTATAATACATACCCAGGGTGCCCTTGTCCAAGGAGGCTATGGCCATAGCAGTGTCTTTGACCACAGGACCAGAGCCCTGTATGTTCATGGAGGCTACAAGGCTTTCAGTGCTAATAAATACCGGCTTGCAGATGATCTCTACAGATACGATGTGGACACCCAGATGTGGTGGGTTTTTTTTCTTGAGCTTTTACTTTAAAGGTGTGAATTCTGGCAGTTGCTGGCAAAATACTGTGCTGTATTTTTGTTTTTAGGCCTAGCAGATAATTCTTTCCAGCATTGAAAATAGAGAAATTAGGAAGTAAGCAGAAGGTAATACAGTAGCTAGTGGTTATTTTGTTGCATTATTATATAGTTTCTTTGTAGTAGGTTGATTAGAAAATGCTTGGTATTTTTGTCTGGTTTTCAATTTTCATACATTCAGGACCACTGTAAAATTTTATCTTCAGAATCCTAAGGAATAAATTATTCTACATAGCTTGAGTTTATGCACACTGTTGCAATTAAGTAGAATATATCCATTTTAAACCTTTTCTTGATGACTAAGGTATCAGTTATTGACGTCATTCCACGAAATCATCAAAGAGATGGTCTCAGTACCTAAAAGATTAGTGCTCTCCTCACTCTGAACTATATATTAGTCTATATAAAATATGCTAATTGTAATGAATATAAAGCAAATTTGAGTTACAAAATAATGTAATTATTAAGCAATGGTTTTTCTTCTTTTCATATTTCTCTCCATAATAGAGACCATGCTTAGGTACCATTTTACATTCTATTCTGCCATTAAATGTGTCATTTTTCCTGGCTGTTTAACACTATTTTGTGGGTGTACTGAACCTGTACAGTTGGAAGTTTTGGTTTCTAGTCTATATTTGATAAAATTTCTACCCAGGAACTGGAATTATAGGTTCATAGGCATGAACATTTTTAAGGCTCTTAATGTATTTTGTCAAAATTCTCATAGGTCTTTAAGATTTTACATGTTTACTTATTGTTAAGAAAGTTATTAGTATAATAGAAAAATCCAAAGTATGCACATTTGGATCTAAAAATAAGAAAATGGTTATATTTGCATTAACAAATAGGTGATACATATTCTAAAAAAACTAACCTTCTGTTTATTATTTTTAAATAAACTCAAAAGGACCATTCTTAAGGACAGCCAATTTTTCCGTTACTTGCACACAGCTGTGATAGTGAGTGGCACTATGCTGGTGTTTGGAGGAAACACACACAATGACACATCCATGAGCCATGGTGCCAAATGTTTTTCTTCAGATTTCATGGCTTATGACATTGGTAAGTTTTCCAAAGCTACTTTATCTTCCAGACTCTTTTTTGTCTATAAGTAACATTTTAAAGGAAACTAAAAATATCACTAGTTAAAAATGGTCAAGCCATTTAAAAAAAAAGAATAGAAAAATTGTTTAAATCATCAGGACATTTGAAAGAGGTCTGAATGACATTTTTTAATGTTAGTTTTTACACTTCTTAAAAAGTATTCTATATTATAAATTCTTTTTGAAGTCACTCCTTTAATTAGTTCCATGTTAATTTTTAAGGATGAGTTGGGATAACTGGACTGTCCTGTTACAAATGTTTTACATAGTAGTGTCATGTAGTTGTTGACCACCATTATCATGTTGTTGGTTTAAGTATATAGCTTTTATCTCATTCCCTAAAAACTGATTTCACATTCATTTAAAAATTTTTGTGTAGTAATATATTTGACCAGAAGAGGGCAGTATTTGTTCATACAAAGCAAATGCTAGCCATTCTGTTGTATAATTATCATCAGATGTTCATTTTTGTGCCAGCCTCTGAGCTTCTACATTGGGGATTGTAAAATGACCTTAGAGTGGGGGAGGCAGAGAACTGAGCAGACAATGTATTTGCAATTCAGGGTGTTACTTGCTCTGAGATGAATGTATTGAGAGTACCTATGAAAATCCCTTAACTCATGGGGCTAAGGGTTATGGTCAGGGAAAGCCTTCTTGAGAACAGGCCATTCATATCAGGTCCTGAGGACCAATGGGAAGTCAGGTAGGACTTCTCTGGTGAAGGAATCCCATGTGCAGAGACACAGAGTTGGAAAGAGACCATGCCAGCATACTTGGGGCCTGTGAATAGTCACGTTGGGCTGTATCTTAGTGGTACATTGGGGAAGGGTGGCTTCACGTGGAACTAGAGAACCAAGCGCTATCAGATTGGTCAGATCTTGAGGGATTTGTTATGTCATGCTGAGGAGTTTGGGCTTTTTGAAGAATCTTACAGAAGAGGTGACAGAGTTGAATTTGTGTTTTAGGAAGATCTCTTTGTGTCATTGTGGTGAGGCATTAGGAAGGGGTAGGATTTGAAACAAGGCTGTGGAAGTGGCAATGAGGATAAAGAGATAGATGGGTTTGAGAACCAGGAACTAGAAAATTGTCCAGGGTGTGTTTTGAGAGCTATGAAAGCATCTTTATTCCCAGATATCTAGTGGCAACCATGGTAGATAGTGCTTTCTACCAAGGCCAGAAACAGAAGTAAAGGGAAAGGGTCTGGGAGGAGGTGAGTAAATTGAGTTTGGAGGCATGTTCAGCTGGAGATGACTGTGGGAATTTTGTAGGGAGAATGTGTTGTCTGGGATGAGCAAAGAGCCAGAGGATAGACGGATAAAGAAGAGAATGGAGACTATGAAAGCATGTCAGAGAAGTAGGAGTAAAGTGAGGCAGGAGTGATGACCTGTGAGGAAGCAGTTAACAATGGCTACAGAGGGATTAAAATAAGGGTTGATGAGTCTTTTACAGTTGGCAACAAAGAAGTCATTTACCACTCTGTAGACATGGAGGAGTAATCCTGATTACAGGAGGCTGAAAAAGAATGTAATGTACACAGTTGACTGTTTTAATTTAAAAGGGAAAACTTATCTGTGAAGGAAAGAAAAGGTGTAAATCAAGTGCCTCCTTGGGCATGCTGAATAAAGGACTGAGTGAAAGAACTGTTACTTGGTGAGTGTGGATGTCCAAGTATCTCAGAGATGGTGAGTGTGAGGTTTGCAAGGTTTAGCAGCACCATCTAGTATTAAAATCCAGAGAAGTTGCTAGAGCAAAAGAAAATTAGGAGATCTAGGAGATCTAGGAAAGGATTTTTAAAAAATTAGATAAATTCAGATTTTTTATTATTATTATTTGAGTCAAAAGGAAAGTTTATTAGAAAAATAATAATAACATTCCACAGATAGGGTGGTCTCCTCTCAAAGGCAGACAGGGAGAAAGACAGTGAGAGGGACCTGAATTTTTTTTTTCCTGCTTGTATTTTTCTGTTTTAGCTACCATTTGGGCAAGTCAATATTGAGTGAAAAATAATTATGAAAGCCACATGTTTTATGTCCATAAGCTTTGAAAAATGTCTAATTTTCTTAATTTAAAAAGCATCCTAGCAGGTAAAATGGATAGGCACCAGAGTGAATGGTGTGGGTGTTAATGGTGTTGGATGCATTCATTAATTTGAATTGCCATGTGGTCTTGCCTTTTTTCCATGACCTGCCGCTCTGCTGCTGCTGCTGCTGCTGCATTTTACCTTAGAAATAATGGGGTGACTGAGAAAAGCGAGAGACACATGTTATATGTTTGTATTTGTTGCAGTCTTCTTTCCAAAGAAAATGCTCGTTCCTATTGATTGTGAACGGCAGTTCCTTCTAAATTGTGTTTTTCTTGCTCCTAGCTTGTGACCGCTGGTCAGTGCTTCCCAGACCTGATCTCCACCATGATGTCAACAGATTTGGCCATTCAGCAGTCTTATACAACAGGTAATTTGAGAAGTGGTTGCTTTTTTCTCTTGTTTTTAAAATGAAAATGAAGTGAAATCTGAAGTAGAATTGGACCTAACATTTTATTCATGGAATTTCCTCATCCTGTTAGTTTTTTATGAAATTACATAGGTATGAACTTCCTGACTTATATTTAAAATATTTGATTAATTTGAATTATTTCTAATACCTTGTTTGTTGATGCGGTTTTTTTCGAATGCAGGAGCATGCTGTTTGGTGTTGTCTGAATGCGTGGGACAACAGAAGTTATGTGCAGTTACTGTCTTATGGCCTCTGCTGTTTGCTATCATTTGTACTACTTAGGTTGTCAAGTTTCTTGTATTTGTACCTGAACATGTTTAAATGGGATGCCTTTCATTAAGTGGGAGTTTGGAACAGATGATTTCAAGGATCTCTTCCAATTCTGAGATCCCATGATTCACCAGGAAGGTTGATACTAACCCACAATGAGGTATCAAGTAATTCATTCTCAGTGTGCCTTAATTTCCCTTAAATCAACAGAGGACTAACTAAAGCACAAAGATTTTGTGGCTCTCTGAGTATTTATTACCATATCTGAAAACTGACACATTTCAACAACCAAAAAATGAACACCAGGTTTAATTTTTAACCTCACAATTATTGCCTTACTTAATATCACTTTAAGCAGTCTGGATTCAACTAGTCAATTTGTTGCTTAAACCAAATAAGCTCCATCATGCCCCTAGTAAAGTTGGTGTTCTCAGTGATTCTGAGTCCATGTGGTCATACTTCAGCTATGCAAGGGTAAGTGGAGTACTGCAAAGAGACTCGGAGCAGTAACTGAAAGGAACAGCTGCAGCTACAGCAGTCTCAATGCCTCACAGCCCGCTCTTCTCCCTGCCTCCCTTAAAAACCATAAGGATAGGGAGGGACCAGTCAAGATGGCGCAGAGGGTAGAGGCTTTGTGTATCTCCTCTTGCGAACACACCAAAATTGTGATGAAACCACAGAGCAAACAATAAGCATCAGGGGTCTGGATGAAGAGAAGCCTTACAACTAGAGAGAAAAATAAGAAACCACCTTGGAATGATAGGAGGGGGCGATGACACAGGGCTTCCCGGTCCCACATGAGCTGAGCGAGACAGAGGCTATGGCAGCTGCAGCTGGAAGGTGAAGACATTCCTCTTAAAGAGACCATGACCATGACTGGACTTCCGCATTGACGGACTCACTCACCCTGAGCTCCAGCACTGCGGTGGCTGCTCAGGGAGCACCAGGGACATACAGTGGTGGAACACTGTATTGTTGAACTTTGAGGCGAAGGCCAGAGGGGAGGCTTTCTCCTGGGCAGAAGTGCTAGTGGTATTCATTATTCCTTATTTGAGCCTTCCCAGAGTACAGATGTAGGCACTGCTATAGCTATGCTGTAATCAGACTGGATAACAGAGATTACTCCACACAGAAACTCCACCCCTCCCATCTTGCAGCCCTACCCAAGCCTCATGCAGGGGTGTCTTTGGTGTGCCCTGTGCCCCTTGCTGAGCATCTCCAAGCTCCACACTGGGGACAGCTGGCTTTGGTTTTTGAAGTGGCCTCTTGAGGCAACTATAAGCACAGCACAGGTGGCAGCCATCTGTAGATGCTTACTGGCTTATCATGTGGCACTGGTGGGGCACAGGCTAGGGCTAAACTTGGTTTGTAGCTAGACCCCTCTCAGGACTGTGCCACTGGGCCCCACAGTACTTCTACACAAAGCCACACTACTAAGAGGGGAAGACTTAGGAGATTTACCTAAAATATAGAAACAGACACAGGGAGGCAGCCAAAGTGGAAAGACAAAGAAGCATGTTCCACATGAAATAACAGAACAGAGCTCCAGAAAAAAATTTAAACAAAGTAGAGTCAAACAATCTAATAGGTGCAGAGTTCAAAACACTGGTTATAAGGATGCTTAATGAACTTAGGGGAAGAGTAGATGAACCTAGTGAGAACTTTAACAAAGAGATAAAAAACATAAAAATGACGAGGGAAATAATAAAAAGGAACCAGTCAGAAATGAAGAATACAATATCTGAAATGAAGAGTATGTTAGAAGGGAATCAACAGAGTGGATGAAGGGGAGGCTTGAATCACTAATGTAGAGGATGGGATAACGGAGGACACCAAATCAGAGCAGCAACAAGAAAAAAGAATTTTTAGAAAGATGAAGATAATTTAAGAAGCCTGTGGGACAAGATTCGCATTGTAGGGGTACCAGAAGGATAAGAGAGAAAACAAGAAGTTGAAAACCTATTTGAAGAACTAACGATGGAAAACTTCCCTAACCTGATGAAGGAAATAGACATAAAACCCTAGGAACCTCAGAGAGTTTCACAGGGAACTCAAAGAGGCCCACACCAAGATGCATTATAATTAAAATGCCAAAGGTTGAATACAGAGAGAATCTTAAAAGCATCAAGAGAAAAGCACTTAGTTACCTACAAGGGGGCTCTCATAAGACTGGCAGCTGATTTCTCAAAAGAAACTGCAGGCCAGAAGGGCTTGGCACAAAATATTCAAAGTGATGAAAAACCAGGATCCACAACCAAGGTTATTTTATCCAGCAAAGCCGTAATTTAGAATCAAAGGACAGATAAAGAGCTTCCCAGACAAGAAAAAGCTAAGGAGTTCATCACCACCACGTCAGTATTACAGGAAATGTTGGAGGGGCTTATTTAAGAAGAAAAAATATGTATCAAAAATATGAACAAAGAATGGCAGTAACTACAAGTACTTCAAATGAAAAATAATTAACTGCTTCAATCAAAAGATAGGATGGCTGAATAGATAAGAAAACAAGACTCTTACATATGCTGCCTATAAGACACTCACTTCAGATTAAAAGACACACACAAACTAAATGTAAAGGGATGGAAAAAAATACTGCATGATGGACCTAGAGGGTAACTGTGCCAAATGGAATAAGTCAGATATGTGCAGAATCTAAGATAGAGTTCAAAGTTAAATTGAGCTGCTTCAGCCTGTGAGAGTGTCCTCATGCATTTGAGAGAGCTGAGCTTTCAGCTGACTGTTCAGTTCAGGTTAAAGGGACAGAGACCAGAGATTCTTTGTACATAGTACATGCTGAATAGATATTTATGAGTGAATGAGTAAATGAATAGGGTGGTTTGGATTTTGTTCTTTTTAGAGACAGATACTATGAATGATCACATTAAGATTTTTTTTACCCTTAGACTAAAAACAAACTCATTAGTACATGCTAATATGTAAAAGATAATAGACCCAATTTTAATATTAGTTCTACAAATTTAATGTAGTTTTGAAATAAAAAAAAGGATGTAGGCAAAATGCAGATAAATCATGTTCTGTGGGGTTTTTCCCCAAAGGAAGTTAAAACTCTTTATTATGGAAATTTGAAACCCTAACCCACTTCAGAATATTTTGAAGCAGCTCCCTGGCATATAATTTCATCAAATGTAGTCGAGCCTCAATATTTGTAGTATAGTTGTATTCTATAAAGTCACCACAAACACTGAATTAGAGAATATTGAATTATACTGCTCTTAGAAGGAATACAGGCTTAGGTTCCTACAAGCCTCTAGTCACAATATTTTTATCAACTAAACAATTTATAATCTTGTTTAATGTGTGTTTCTGTTTAAAGACACCTTATTTTATATATAGTTAATTTATTCACATTGAACTCATGTCATCAGCACTATAATTTATACCTGAAGTTTATCAGACACATATTTTCTCTATTAGGCACATCACAAGCTTCTTATACATAGTAACACTAGACAGCACTTCAGCATTACACTTAGGGGTCATTTAAAATAGCAAAATTACCAACATAAAGCACAAAAATGCCAAAATAATGACACTAAATGTAAACTATAAAAAGGACACTTGTTTATAATATGAGAACTAAAACAAGAAGATGGAAGGTCACCTTGTTGACCTCAACTGGGAATATGCATATTGAGCAACTCAAATTTTCTGTGCATGCACAGGTCTGCGAATGACTGTGAATCCCCTGCAAGTATTGATTTCGAAATTAGAAATAAATTTTAGCAAGTGAGAGTATTTACAGAATCTACAAATAATGAGGATTGACTAGGTATCTTCTAAAGATAGACTTTGAAAAACTCAACCACAATACAATTGTCCCCTTTTAAAAGTGAATAGTAATTCTTTAATATCACTCAGTGTTCAATTAGTGTTCAATTTCCCAATTGCCTCATAATTTTTAAAAATTTAATTTGTTCAAATTAGCCAAATAAAGTCCAAAAATTACAATTGCTTGAAATGTTTTTTGAGTTTCTGTTAACCCACCATTTCCCCACCTTATTTGTTAGAGAAACTGGTTGTTTGCCCTGTAGAGTTTCCTATGGTCCAGATTTTGATTATTGCATTCCTATGCTTTCAAATAACATAATGGTCTCTCCTGAACTTCTTACAGATTAGTTCAATCAGATTCACTTCTATATTTTGGGAAGATCACATCATAATGTTGATTTCTTCCCTTTATCTACCAATTTTTAAAACGATGAACTGATTTCTTGGTATTCTCCAAAAATGAGAAATGAAGTTTCTTTTTGGGGAAGTGGTTGTGTATCATTATGAATTCATGGATTTTGAAATATTTGATGCATTTTCAATCCATTATAGTTTTTATTCTTATTAAATTCAAACATTTCTCAATTTTTGCCAGCCAGCACCTTTTCATGCTAGCTCTTCTTGACACTACTGTATCTTCCTTTCTTTCTGGCATGCCAAGATCTTCCAAGCTCACCATGAGGGTTTCTTGTTCCAGACATGAAATTAGGTTTTTCTCTGAAAAATCCTAGTTTTTTTGAGGGGTGGAAATGAGAATAGTTTTTAGATACCCCAATATAAATACTAGTCATATTCAGTGCTGCTGAGTTTATTGTTTCTAGGCCTTTGTTCTTTTTTTTTTTTTAAAGGAAAAATGAATTCATGTGTGTGTTTGAGCTTCCTCTTCCCTCTATACATAAATGGTTGTACATTGTATATATACTTTTGTCTGCATTTTCTTTTTTTTTTTTACGTAACAGTATATCCTGGAGATTACTCCATTGCAATGTGTGGAAGTCTTCCTCATTCCTTTTTAAATCTACTGCTATTTCGTGTGTATATATGTATCAGAATTTATACATCATATTCCCTAACAGATGAAAATTTTTGGTTGTTTGCATCTTTGCTGTTGTCATCAACACTTTTGTGAATAGCCTACTTCTTGTACTTTTGCTATTATATCTTTGTGATAGAATTCTGGAAATGTGATTTCAGTTTCAAAAGATAGTTACATAGCTTTGTTAGATATTGCCAAATTCCCTCTAAAGGCTGTACCATTTGTACACCCAGCTGCTGTGTATGAGCGTGCTTGTTTTCCTACCTCCTCACCAGTCCATATATTGTCAAACTTTTGTTTTTAGGTGAGAAATGGTACTTCAGTGTAATTTTAATTTGCATTTGTCTTATGATTGAAGTTAATCATCTTTTCATATGCTTGAGGTTATTTCCATTTTCCCTTAAAAACTGGCTGAAGCTCTCTATTAGGAATATTTTTTATAACATAGCTTATAAATAATTTTTCAGTTTGTCATTTTTATTTTACTTTGCTTATAACATTTTCTATGCAAAAGTCTTTAATTTATATAATCTTTTTTTTTTCAGTATTTTTTTATTACCGTCTGGATTTTAAGCCATGGGGAATTTTTTTCTTCTGTGTAGTGTGTGTGTAGTTTCATTTGTTTTTCAAGTGATTCTCTGATTCATTAGAAATTTATCCTGAGGTAGAGAATGAAAAATGGATTCAATTTTATCTTTTTCACATCTTTATTTACTTATTTTGATACCACTTATTAGAAAGTCCATTTTTTACCCACTAACTTAAGATGCCACTTTAGCTATGTACTAAATTCGCACGTGTACTTTTATCTGTTTCTTATTGGCTTATGTTTTCATTACATGGTTTTAATTAGGCTTCACCTATGCTTTTATAATTGTACATATTTATTTAAAAACATGTTAAAAACATGTAGATGCAGAATTATGGTTAATTTTAAAAGACATTAGCTTATTCTGACACTAAAATATTCCAGGGAATTTTGGTTAAAAGTGATCAGGTTATCATGAGAACTTTAATATAGTTCTGTAAAGAGGAGGTGGATTATTGGAACTATTCTGGGTAGGACATGCCGGAATGAAAGGTTGGAATTTGGGAAGGAAGGGTATAAGAATCCTTTCTGAGATCTTGAAAACTAATTTCTTACAGGACTTTTGATATGTAAGATTTGTATGAAGACTTTGTATCATGCCTTTGTTTATTAAGATTTCAGTAAAATGTTCTCTCTTTTTTCTTTTAGCACCATGTATGTTTTTGGTGGTTTCAATAGTCTTCTCCTCAGTGACATACTGGTATTCACCTCAGAACGGTGTGAAGCACAACAGAGTGAAGCTGCTTGTCTAGCAGCAGGACCTGGCATCCGATGTGTGTGGGACACTGAGTCATCTCAGTGTATCTCCTGGGAGTTGGCAACTGAAACACAAGAAGAAAAGTTAAAGTCAGAATGTTTTTCCAAAAGAAGTATGTTTTTTTCCTCTTTTTAAAATTTAATTAGAGATCTCATTTTACTTTAATACATATATATATATATATAAACTAGCATATGTACACTTTTTAATTTTCATTTTTATTTTCTGTAATTAGTAATAACTTATGCAGAGGCTTTATGGGTGTTTGAAAATTGGTGTGTAAGCATCTTTTACAATGAATTGGAACATGCTATGTGGATCATGGAGACAGAAACGTCCTTGGCGTTGCATAGACTTGGTATACCAACTCCAGAATCTGGCTGCAGTTAGTTTGAGGCAGTGCAGTTCAATGATTCTTTTGTGTGTGTGATGATGAAAATGTTTTTTATCTGCACTGTCCTAATAGGGTAGCTGCTAGCCACATGAGGTATAAAACACTTGAAATGAGACTGGTGTAACTGAAGAACTGAATTTTAAATTTTAATTAATTTAAATTAAAAACTACATGTTACTAATAGCTACTATATTGCATTACGTGGTTCTGACTTTACGGATGAGATTAAGAGGGTCAGCCTAGAAAAAGCTATGTGGGATTAGATTATTCTCGTGGGCAAAGATAGAGTTGCTATCTTTGCAAAGAACTATTCTTTTCTAGCTTCTCTAATTGGGCACAGCAATGAGAGCAAAACAGATAGTTGCTGTGGATGAGCACTGGTCCCTGCTTCCAGAACCACCCCTTACACTTTCCAAGCTTTCTTCAGCTTACCTACTTTACTTCTTACCATTTTGCTCTGACATACACCACAGTGCAATACAGTGATGTAATAGGTGAGAAAGCCTTTTAAAAATGAGAAAAACGTCTCTGTAAAATATTACTTTAATTAATTTAAATTTAAAGTATGTTGACTGAATTTCTTAACTGTTAGGGTTGGCATAGCAGTTACCATGAGAGTTATGGTGGATAGAGACAGCCTTCATTCTTAAGCTGGATATGTCTTCAGTAAAAACACCCAGGCAACCTTCCAGGTTCCTTGGTGGGCTGGTCATTGCTGGAGAACAGAGATAACTAGAACCTGATAGGATTAGTCACTGTCTCCTAAAAGGGATAACATCAGTAAAATAGTTATTTTTCAACCAAAGTTTACAAGTTCAAGTCAAATATTCAGGTTTATAGGAAATAATATTCACTTACCTTAGATGATTCAGGATGAACCCATTTGCTGTTAACTCATCTTAGATGTCACCTCCCTGGTTTACTCTGCTTTCTGTTTGGGCCTAGTCCTTGGACTAGTGACCAGGGCAGGAAGAACTACCTAAGGAATAGGCAGCTGGGGTCTTTGTGAGAGTGGGCTCTGCCTTTTTTTATCCATGGTTTCCATCTTATGCCATGTTCACAAGTGATTCAACAGATGAGCAATATGGTTATGCAGCCTCTCTTTCATTGCTGACCATGACCTGTTTAGATTCAATAAGAGATGCAGCAGGTCTGTAGTAGCCCAGAAGTTCTCCAACTTGCACTCTTGGTGCATATAGGTGCATAAAATGCAGCTCAGCCTAGTGTCTCCTTTGGGGTTCTCTGGTGTTACCTACTTCCTATGCCCAGATCAGCCTAGCATTCATTTCTAGCTGGGAAGAATGGCTTAGTCTCCTATCTTACTTTATTTAGGAAGCTCTTGGCATTCATTCTATTGCTAGTTGATTTTTTTCTTGTGAAGAAAAGTATTTGAAGAACCAGACTTACTTTCATTATATCTTCTTGTTAAATTAAGTTAACTTAATTTCATTTTTTACTTTCTCTGTACTTTTTTTGGGTGAGTGGGTACAGAATAGCGTTTCTTGAGATTGTTTACTTATTTCTAAACACTATTTTAACCTGAACACACCAATATATTTTCTTGCACATTGCGTTCCTCAGTTCTCAACCTTCTTACATTTTTTTTTACCCTTAGTCTCAGATTGTGCTCAGTAGTACCTATAATGCCCTGTGACTTCTCTGAGGAGAAGCTGTCACAGTTGTTGACTTTCTTCTCTTTATAGCTCTCGACCATGACAGATGTGACCAGCACACAGATTGTTACAGCTGCACAGCCAACACCAATGACTGCCACTGGTGCAATGACCACTGTGTTCCTAGAAACCACAGCTGCACGGAAGGACAGGTGAAGGGCCATTTCTCAAAGATTTCAGAGGATGGAAAATTCCCGAAAGGGATTGGGTGTGGATTATAGTGTGTATGATATAAATACTAGCCCAGAGTTATTTTTAAAACCTCCAGTGTAGATTTGGATTTTATCATTGCTTAGGTTTTCTTTTAGGAAGGGACGCTCTGTATGTCCTAATTCCAGAGGTCCCTTATAATTAATGCTCACCATTTATAATTTTTTATTAAGATTATAAGGCAAAAAGGATGATGACTCAGCTTTATAGTTTATGAGAGTTTATTAGACATTCTTTGTCAATCTGTAAAATAGTTCATAAAATAGAAAACGTTTAGCCTGTTTGGGAGGCATTTGAAGAGCCTTACGTTCAACATCCCCACCTTACAGATGAGCAGGTTGAACCATGGTGTTTAAGAATGCACTATTCCTTGCCGGGTGAAGGCGTGTACTTGAACAGAACATTTACTATAGTGTGTCCACTGCAGCATTGCTTTATCTGCATCTTATTTATTTGTCTGTTTGCAGTTTGCTTCCTCAGTTAGATTTTGTCTTCGTCGTGACTTCTCTCTGTGGATGTAAGAGAAAAGCTTTTGTCCACTGTGTTCTAGATCTCCATTTCCAGGTATGAAAATTGCCCCAAGGATAACCCCATGTACTACTGTAACAAGAAGACCAGCTGCAGGAGCTGTGCCCTGGACCAGAACTGCCAGTGGGAGCCCCGGAATCAGGAGTGCATCGCCCTACCTGGTAGGCCTTGCAGGGACATCTTAAGACTTCACATGCACACCACCAGTACTGTGCAGCCTAGATCAAACCCAGTGGAGAGGACAAGCTCATTTCATCCAGTCATCCTCCATACCACTCTGTGGTTGTTAATTTCAAAAACAAAAATACAGTTCTTAAATATTTGCTGCAATTATCCTTTGAAATAAAGTGAAGCGTCATCTGTTCTGGACAGTTGAATGACAGCTTGGCTCCATATCATTGAGCCTACTCCATTGTCCTCACCCTACTCTGCTGTGAAAACCTGAGAATAGAATGCAGCAGTCTCAGCAGCCAATCTGCTGGGCACTTTGTGAAGAGTAGTTCTTATTCACCACTGGGGTTAGATTATCAGCACCTTCTGACAAGGAGAGGAGAGATTCCTATGTCAGCATCACTTCCTGGGGTGATCTCCAGCCCCAAACACATCAATTTATGGCATTTTGAGGTTTGGGATGATGAGTTAGAGGGCCTGAGGCCAGCCATGACTGAAGCTCTGATATATTTGCTCACCCCAGATGTCCAGGAAGGAGGGCTTCTGTGGCTACGTGTAACATCAGAGGCATGTGCAGGGCAGTTGAGCTCTATAGACCCATGTTGAATGTCCTCTGTGAATACTGATTCAGCTTGCATGAGTGGTCTTCTTGTTCTTTATCTCATGGCATCTCAAATTTTAATGCACAGTAGAGTACCTAAAGATCTTGCTAGAAGTCAGATTCTGGTACAAATCTTGGTGAGACCTAGAATCTACATTTTAAAAAGCTGTGACACTGTTGCCACACTTTGAGAAGCAAGTCTTTATCTGCTCTTAAATGATCCCTGCCCTGTGGTATCTTTCATTTATCTTACTGACTGTTAGTGGACCTTGTTGATGGTGTCTCCAGGGTACTTTGGTTCTGGTGAAGTTGCTTTGCACATTCACTGGCTTCTAGGAAGCATTCACAACTTCTCTGCAGTTCTTGGGGTGGGTTCAGGGTGATCACAGCGGCAGATTACAGGCTTGCTTTGTGTGTTGTAGCCGTATGACTTTGAGTTTTTTTTCCCCTAAGAGGATCTTTTCATCTCCCTTTTGGGATGATTTGACTACTTGATTTTACCTTCCACTTGATATGAAAACAGTGCAACTTTTGAAGACTAAACTTTCTCATTCACCAACTCATTTCCATTCTTGCAGTTTTATACCCACCTTTTCTAATTGTTCTTCAAAAGGAAGTTTATAAAATGCGACACTGGCACCAAATAGGTGTTTTTCTGTAAGACACATGACGATCTTTTTGAGACCAAAGTCTTAGGCTGTGGTCCTACCTTCAATTAAGTAGATGATCATAGAACAGAGCTCTTTCAACAGAATATGTTTGTTGAGATTGAGAAAATACAACTGATAGACATTTTTAAAGTTCTCATATTCTGTATTTAGTGCTTAATAATGTGTCTGATGCCCTCACCACATCCACATCAAGTACGTGGAACTCAAATCACAAAAAAATTTAGGTTTTAAGTAATGTGAACTAGTAATATGATAATTTTGTGTAATTCCTAAAACTTTTTTTCTCTCTTCTTTATAAAAGAAAATATCTGTGGCATTGGCTGGCATTTGGTTGTAAACTCATGTTTGAAAATTACTACTGCAAAGGAGAATTATGACAACGCTAAATTGTCCTGCAGGAACCACAATGCCGTTTTGGCTTCTCTTACATCCCAGAAGAAGGTAGAATTTGTCCTTAAGCAGCTGCGAATAATGCAGTCATCTCAGAGCATGGTGAGTTAAAACCCTCAGAACTTAAATTTCTAGTACCCACCTTTCTACTGAGGCCATGAATACAGCTTACCTGTGATGTGCTTGACCACAGAAGGAATGTATGTGCAGTGTAATAGATAGTGGACCTGCACTGTCAGATTCTCTTTTAATACTTTCTTCAGATTTTTAACACTTTATTTTTATTGGTCATATCTATTATATTTGAATACTTACATGTGCTTCGAATAGTAACATGTACATACACATGACCTTGCGACATCAGTAGATAATTTCATGCTGTTTTATTCCTAGATTCTGCTGTGGGGAAAGGGCAGTGTCCCTTCTAATTAACTAGGTTGAGTTAAGCCACCTGAGTCTCTCGGATCTCCAGCATTATTAGTGTGTAATATGATTTAATGGTCTTCACCCTAAGAAATGTACATCCTGTTGGGTCTTTTTAAGGCCTGCCCAGCCCCTGGAGAGGGTACTTATTAAGCCTTTGAGCACAGAAAGACCCCAAATTCTTTTCATGTCTGCCCAGTGCTCTCAGGTGGCTTGTAGTTGACATTCTATAATCACATTTGGTCTTTTTAAGTTCAAAGTTTTAGACTGTGGTCCTACCCTTGAGTAGGTACTCACAGGACAAAGCTCTTTTGACAGCGCTGGCTTTGGTACAGAGCAGTTCAGGGGAATGATTTTCTAGATAGGCAGGAGGAGGATGGGCAGCACTTCCTTGGGTACAGACTTCTTCAGGTAAGGACATGGAGTGTAGTCTTTGGATACCACCCAGAGGGCCATTCTGTGACTGGTAGGAGGTGCCCTGTATTTTTACCTTTCTCCTGTTAGTCTTTTTTTTTTCCAGTGCAAATTTGGTATGGTGTGGACACTCACACATTGGTAATACCTTATAAATGTGGTTACCTTGGGGGACACTGTGGCCATATTTGATATTTTACATTTTGAGCTTTTTCAATTTTATAATCTCTATTGGAAACTGTCGTGTTATTTCTCTTGGCCTCACCCGAAATACGGGCCTCTCCCAGCATTCTGTCTTTGACTGTCATCTGGTCTTACCTGTAGTCACTCAGAAAATTGGTGGCTTATAACTATGCTCATTACTAGTAACTCCCAATTCCATGTGTCTGAAAGAATAGCTGATTAGAAGGGTTCAGCTATCCCAGCTGGCCACAGATGTCGTATCTTCTGGTCCCTCTTTGCTCTTCCTCAGATTTTGTAGCTCTGGAGGTCCTGAGTAGTATGACCTGCTGGGACTATCTTTTATATAACAGGAATTCACAGTCTGGTGATAAGACTGACAGATGAGAGACAACTAACGTCCCACAGCTATCAGTTTAGACTTGGAGCCCAGGCTTACATGGATAACAAGAAAGAGCACCCAACCTAGCCATTAGGGCAGAGGCTGGCTAATAGACAGCCAGAAAGAGGTAACCCCTGGAGGTGAGAAGGAGTGAGCTGAGAAAGTGAAAAGGGAATGGCTCTCTGTATTTTGGTAGAAGGGTAAGCTGTAGGTAACGATGCATGACTGGCTACAGGCTAGGTGGAAGGGAATTTCTATAACTGGACCTCATGAGAGATCAAGGCCAAATCCTGAGAGGCCTTATCTACAATGTTAATTGCTTTGAAAGCAAAGAGAAGTAGGTTGTTGAAGGACTTTTAAAAAACATTAATTCTTAACTTAAAAAGTAATACACATTAAAAGGAAATTTATAAAATACATTAAAAATAAAATAAGTATTACTTATTACAACTAAAAATAAATGGCTTTTGGGTGTGTTCATTTATTTTCAGTCTTTTAATAGGCATGCATACTTTTTCCTCTCAAAAATGGAAATGCATTATATATTTTGTTTTGTAACTACGGAAATTAGGAATCTCTTTCATTTCTGAGCTGAACTTTGTACTTTTATTATTTTTTTAAATGTGTTTGTGTGTGTTTTTTTTTTAATGCAATTGTAAGGAAATTTTAGTGGAGCAGGAGACAGACTTTCTGAGAGGTTTACTGTTCTATTATTTACTTTAATATTCAGTGCCAGCCATTACCCCCCAGCTAAATGTGAGGTTCTTCAATCATCTGAACTGGCCATTGCCCCAAAACAGGCTTAGTCAGTGATTTGAGGATAGGCATATAACCACTATTTCATAAATATTGGCTAGATGCTTTCATGTATGAATAGACATTTAAACCAAGTTTGGGGGTGGCCATCTTTTCATAGCATTTGTCATAGGGTGTAAAAATTTTAGAACTTAATTATTGCTATTCTGTGAAATTTTTGATATATTACCTCTCTGAGCTATATTTTTGTTCTTTGTTAAATAACACATTTAAATGCCAGGAATGATATGTAACATAAAAATGATGATTTGTCCTAATCTGTCATAGCTGAGTTAAGATAGGGAAGTTTTCCCATATCTGGGGTATATGTAACTTCAATGGTTTTTATGTAGAACCTATTTTGGTCAAGACATTGGTTATATTCATAGCTGTGTCTGTTTTTGCCTATAGTCCAAGCTTACTTTGACCCCATGGGTTGGCCTTCGGAAGATCAATGTGTCCTACTGGTGTTGGGAAGATATGTCCCCATTCACAAATAGTTTGCTACAGTGGATGCCGTCTGAGCCCAGTGATGCTGGGTTCTGCGGAATCTTATCAGAACCCAGTACTCGGGGCTTGAAGGCTGCAACCTGCATCAACCCACTCAATGGTAGTGTTTGTGAAAGGCCTGGTAAGTATATGGGGAAAATTATGCATTACTAGAAGTTCATTGAAAGAGAAACCGTGGAAGGTGTAGTTAAGTATTGAGATGTGTGAAATAATTATGAAAAATAGATGGAGTGTTGATTTCAGGCAAATGAAGCAGAGGATAACCCAGAATTTTAGAAGCAGAAGAAAGTAGTCTCTGGCTCAATAGTATAACCATACACCAAAACAAAAACTAACATTACTCAAAGAGCCTAATAGTCTAATTAACAATGAGATTGGTTGGTTTGTCAACCATAAAAGAATATTAAGAATTGCTCTAAAGGCACATTTCTTGGTGTTGACAGAGAAATGCTGTGGAATAAAGAACCAAAAAATGCAAAGAAAAGATCAGAGCAGACTAGGGAACAGATGGGACAGTGAACAGAAAGGTAGTGTTAGTGGGGAGAAAACAAGAGCAGTTCTGTGACAAAACAAACAAACCTGATATGCTAAAGCTAAGGGAGAGTGATAAAGGAATGAATACTTTTGAGTAGCTTAACAGATTTGAATCTGTCCTCTGGGCTACATTTAGGCTTTTTAAAGGCAGGCACAGGGGCAGCAGCATCTGCAGCCTATAGACAAGCCCGGAACAAGCATCTTCCTCCAGCAGAGGGACTCAAAGCAATAGGGGGCATTGTGCAGGTACTTTTGGGAGGCTGGGCTCCTTTGACCTCATGTCTTCTTTTAGAAAAGCACTGTAGTTGTTGGAATACAGATGTGTAGAAGAAAATTTATAGCATTGTAAAATATGATTTCTGAACTTTCTGTAGGGGAGCTTTTCAGCCATTTTGGATCTTGTGTGCTTTGGTGTATTTAATTAATGCTGTGGTACTTCCCCCAAGATATACAAGGATACTATTTTGCATGTTCAGGTGGGTTGTAAAACCCCTGAGCTCCGGGTCCCCTTTAAGGAACTTTAGAACCCCTGCTCATATGGTAAGGTTAGCTTGTTTCTTCATGCCTGTCCTTAATGCTCCTTGAAAAGAAAAAGTATTTTTTCCCCAAGTTTATAAATATACTTGGCTGTATATTTATAAATATAAATAAACTCTACATGGCGACTCTAATATTTTCTATTTTCTCTTTCATTTAGTGTAGCCCACTGAATTGATTTCATGATACACTAGTGGGTTGCAACCCACACTGCAAAGCCTTTGGCCTTAGCCAACATGGTAGGGCCTCTAAGTGTCTCTCTTGGGTTTACTTCACAGCAAACCACAGTGCCAAGCAGTGCCGGACACCATGTGCCTTGCGGACGGTGTGTGGAGAGTGCACCAGTGGCAGCTCCGAGTGCATGTGGTGCAGCAACATGAAGCAGTGTGTGGACTCCAATGCCTATGTTGCCTCGTTCCCTTTTGGCCAGTGTATGGAGTGGTATACCATGAGCAGCTGCCCCCGTAAGTGAAAAATGAGCTGTAGGCACGCATGAGTGCCCTGTGTATGAGCGACAACTCCTACTGTGGGGCAGTGCTATCAGCCTTTGAACATTATGGGGACAAGACTGGACTTGACCTTCTCCTCTGGTCTGTCCAGAGACTGCCTGATGAGAATATTCATACAGAATGAAGCACAAAGACACAAGTAAATAGATACAGGATAGATCACAGTCTAGAAATAACAAGCCAAATTCAGCATCATATTGCTCAATCCATGTAAGGTTGCTACATCTTAATCTTAATTCATAAAGTGCTTTCTAATAGGTGACCACTAAGATCCCTTCTGCCTCCAGCGTTCTGGGATAGGGAGAGGAGGGGAGGAGTCCCTGTTGCATGTTGGGCAAGGTATTGGGCTCTTTAAGTTTATTATGTTGTTTAAATAATTACAATAGAATAAGACTTCACAGAAGTTGAATATAGTCTATTAAAAAGGTAATTCAAATGCAGTGAATTCATATTTATATGTGATACTGAATTGAAACTTCTGTTTTTTTAACAGCTGAAAATTGTTCAGGCTACTGTACCTGTAGTCATTGCTTGGAGCAACCAGGCTGTGGCTGGTGTACCGATCCCAGCAACACTGGCAAAGGGAAATGCATAGAGGGTTCCTATAAGGGACCAGTGAAGATGCCTTCTCAGGCCCCTACAGGAAATTTCTATCCACAGCCTCTTCTCAATTCCAGTATGTGTTTGGAGGACAGCAGATATAACTGGTCATTCATTCATTGTCCAGGTAAGGTGTCTTGTGTGTCCAAATCAAGTGTTTCACTCCCTATTTACAAAGAGTAAAACCTTGAAGTCTACATTATTTCTATGGATTTTCTTTAAGAATAAAAATAACAATTTTAGGAGAAATAGTTTTACATGAAAATATTTTTACTGTCAGTGAATGAAAATACTGAGAATTTCAAATGAGTTGTTTTGCTTCTAATAAAATAAGTTCTCTATAAAAATTAAATATTATAGATGTAGATAAAATAAAAACTGGAAATTCTCTTTTCATTTCCAGTTCTTCAGAGAGGTAAAAATTTAACAATTTGATATAGATATCTCAAGACATACCAGTTTATATTTAAAAAAAAAATACTATGCTGTATGTTATACATATGACATATCTTGTTCTACAGTTTGCTTTTTACTTAAAAACGCATCTCGGCATCTGTTAGGGGAAAAGTTTAAAATAAAATCTCCTGCCAACTCAGAAATTTCTCTCCATAAGTGTAGAAAAGAACAAATTAAGTTTTATTATTGCATAAGTATTAAACTAGACTGATGCACATCACAGGCAATCCACTAATGAGAATGCAAAGACAAAGTGAAATCTTAACCTTTTAAATAAATAGCCAAGTAAATGCAGTTCATTATATACATGTTCTCAAGCTGAACCATACTTTGTCCTCATGTGAGAGGACTTGACAGCATGGTTTCCCATACATTCTTTCACAGTTCATTCTGTGTTTACCTGGTAGTTGGGGTGGCCATGTATGTTAAATGCCTTTATCCAGAGAAAACAGTAAAATATCTTGTGCCTTTATGACAAATGGGTGATTGCAGCTTAGCACAAAGCATTAGGTTAAATCCCAAAAATGACTGGGAGATGGGATGCTATCTTCCTTGATGGTTCCATTTCAAAGAGATGGGTTCTAGGCCCTTTAGAAAAACATTTCTGGATTATGGTGCTAACAAGAGGTTTATGTAGGTTTAAGATAGATTTATGTGCTTACATATATCAAAGGAACAGAGGTAGGATTTATAAATAAAGTGTTTCTTAATGAAATACTGTAAGAGAAAGGAAAAAGATCTCTTTCTCTTTTGGCAAGAGAAAAAATCCAGCCTCCCTCCCTCCCTTTCTTCTACCCTGTCTATTCCCACCTCCCTCTTGCTCATCCTTTCTTCTCTTTCCTTCTCTATCCCTTCCAGTGGTTGGTGCGGGAACAAATAGATGATTGAGCTGGCCTACAGTCTGAGCCTAGTAGGCCTGCTAGGTAGACTGCCTTGAGAAACCAACCTCAAGAAATTGGCGTTTGATTCAGACTTTCAGTAAATACTCCGGAATCTGCTGATGGGCCTCCAGAACAGTTGGGAGACGCTAGGCAGGTGCAAAGACTTCCAGGAAGTTAGTGGAGAGAATTTCTCCTAGAGCCTTTCAGACAGTGCTGCTGACAACAGGGCTCTCTGTGAGGACTTCTGTAAGGGAAAGACCACTGAATACAAAAATAAAAGCCAAGAAACAGACTGGGAGAAAATATCTGCAGTGTATATATCAAATGATTATTATGCAGAGTATGTAAACCTCCTCCCTTCAGGGAAAAAACAGCTAAATGTCAGCCCAACAGAATAAGTAAGCAAAGGATGTAAAGATTTTTCATTCTTATTTATCAGTGTAAAAAGGCTCAGCTCTCTCCATATTCTCGTCAACACTTGTGTTCATCTTTTTTATTGTAACGTCTAGTGTATGAGAAATGGTATCTCACTGTGATTTTGATTTGCATTTCCCTAATGACTAATAAAGTTGAGCATCTTATTGGCCATTTGTATATCTTCTTTGGAAAAATGTCCGTTCCAATTCTTTACCCATTTTTAAATTACATTATTTGTCTTTTTATTATTGACCTATAAGAGTTCTTTATGAATCCTACGTATAAATCCCATACTGAATGTACAACTTGCAATTTTTTCTCTCATTCTGTGGGGTTTTTTTCTTTCTTGATTGTACCTTTTAAAATAACTAAAGTTTTAAATTTTGTAATCCTAATGTATCAATATCTTCTTTTATCCCTTGTGCTTTTGGTATTGTATCTAAGAAATAAGTGCCTTAACTAATCCACAATCACAAAGATTTACTCCTTTGTTTTTTTTTTTTAAGTTTTATAAATGTGTCTCACATTTATGTCTATAATCCACTTTGAGTTAATTTTTACGTAGGGCGTGAGGTAAGGGTCCCAATTCATCTTTTTATCTTTTTGCATGTGGTTATCTGCTTGTTGGTTATGTGCTTGTTCCTTTACCATTTGTTGAAAAGGATATTTTTTACCATTAAATTTAAGGGCTACGTTTGTTGAAAATCAGTTGACTATAAATGTAAGGACTTATTCCCGGGCTCTCATTTCTGTTCCATTGACCTCTATGTCTGTCCTTATGCCAGTATTGCACTGTTTTGACTACTGTAGCTTTGTAGTAAGTTTTGAAATTAAGAAGTTTAAGTCTTCCAACTTTGTTCTTAATTTTCTAGATTGTCATGGCTATCCTGGGTTTCTTGCATTTCTGTGTGAATTTTAGGATGAACTTGTCATTTTTGAAAACAGCAACAAAAAGCCAGTTGATATTTGGTTGAGATTGATTGTAGCTATAGACCAACTGGAAATGTATTGCCATCTTAAAAATATTAAGTTTTTTAATTTATGAACATGGAATGTCTATTTCTTTAGTTCTTTCAGCAATGTTTTATAGTTTTCAGTGTACATATCCTGTACTTATTTTGTTAAATTTACTGTACAAAGTATTTTATTCTTAATGTATTATGAATGGAATTATCTTAATTTTGTTTTCTGACTCTTCATTGCTAGTATGTAAAACACAATTGATTTTTGTATATTAATTTTGTATCATGCAACTTTGCTGAACTCATTATTTCTATTACTGTTTTTAGTAGAATTTTTAGTATTTTCTGCATACAAAGTCATGTTGTCTGCTAAGAAAGAAAGTTTACTTTTTTCTTTACAATTAGGATACTCTTCTTTAAATTTGTTTTTGGGGTTTACTGGGCTGATTAGAAACTCCTATTTAATGTTTAATAAAAGTGGAGAGAGTGGACATTATTGTCTTGTTTCTGATCTCAGGGGGAAAGAATTCAGTCTGTTAAGTTTGATGTTGGCTTTAGATTTTTTTCATACATATTTTCATTCTGTTTCTAGCTTTTGAGAGTTTTTGTCGTGAATAGGCGCTAGATTTTGCCAAACGTTTTTTCTGTATCATGATAATCATGTGATTTTTGTTCTTTCGTCTGTTCATACTATGTGTTACATTAACTGACTTAAAGATATTTAAACAGCTTTGTATTTCTGGGATAATGTCATTTGCTCATGACATATAATCCTTTTCACTGTGTTGCTGCATTCATTTTGCTACTTAGGGATTTTGTGTCTGTATTCGTGAGAGATTTCTTTTTTCTGTGATGACTGTCTGGCTTTGGTTTCAGGGTATTACTGGCTTCATAGAGAGTTGGGAAGTAGGTATTCCCTCCTCTGTTTACTGGAAGAGTTTACAAAGGATTGACATTGATTCTTCTTTTAGTGTTGATGCAGTTCACCAGTGAAGCTATCTGGGTTTGGACTTTTTGTCGTGAGATTTTTGATTATTTATTCAATCTCTTATAGGTCTATTCAGATGGGCTATTTCTGCTTGAGTCAGTTTTGGTAATCTCTGTTTCTGAGATTCATCGAAGATCAGATTTGTAGGCATGCAGTTATATTTTCTTACAGATAGCTTTTTGGCCATCTGTGTTCTATTTAACCTATTGAAGTTTTTTTGTTTTGCATCTGATTTTGTTTTATTCTTTTTCATTTTGCAAGGTGTCTCTAAAGATTGTGAGGTTCTTTTTCAGAGGTTACTTTCTTATTTTATGGTTGCAATAATCTCTCAAGCCTCTTTGAATATAATAAATTAGTATTTTTCGTTCTCTTAAGTTTTTTACATGAACTCTTACTTCAGAGTTAGTTGCTCTGCATGTTTATCCAGATGGTGCTTAAATTGAAGATTTTCTTATACTTGTAGCTCCCCAAGATTCATTTGTATTTAAAACTGAATTTCAAGATTTATCAGTATTATGTATTTAGAGCTGTTGTGAAGGTGTGGTGTGATGTCCTAAGAAAGAGGCTGGCTAGCCAGCCATAGGGAGTTCTAGTTCTCCAGCTCTCGTCTGTTATGAGTGGTCTGCATTCATCCTTTAGTGGAAGAAGGAGGAAGCAACAGGCCTGGGTCCTGGATCTGTTTGGCATGTCCATGCTTGTGTCAAGAGCTCCTTCGCCGTGGGTGTTATGACAACCTGAATATAGCTGGGGCATTGCTTTGGTATTTCTTTATGACCTCAATCTCCCTTCCCTTGCCTACACTACAGAACTGACCTTTCCTCCTGTAGTCCCTGAACAGATGCCTCAGGCATTTGTTGAACAGGCATAGAACAGGTTATGAGATGCTTCCGGCTGTCCATCACTCTCCTGAGGCCTGCTCTGGCTCTCAGCCTCTGCTGGCTTATTCAGATGTCGATTGGTAAAGTGCATCTCGTCACTTTGGCAGTCCCCTTCTCCTGCTTCCTACCTTAGGATACAGGTGTCACTGTCAGGTTGGCCACATCTGCTTTATAATTTCGAGAAATTCCTCAATACTTGAGAAGTATCTTTGATACTTCTGATAGCACTTTTTCCTCTTATTCCATACCCTATTGATTTATTATTGTTTTTATATTTCTTCTGTGACTTCAGTGGGATTTCCCAGGGGAAGAATCATTTTAAAAATCTTTTTATCTTGAACCAGAATACAGATTTTGTTCACAGATAATTTTAGGTATTACATTTTGTGTATGTGTTATGCATTGCTGTTTTGCTGTATAGTCAGTCAGTCCTCTGTATCTGTGGGTTCTGCATCCACAGATACAGAGGACCAACTAAGGGACTTGAACAGCCATGGATATGGAGAGATGACTGTATATATATTTCCCCATCTTCACAAGAACAATGTATATATCTCATACATTTTAAGTAATTTTGATGCAATCATAACTGATGTAGTTCTTTTTAAGTTTTTCAGCCACAATCTATAGAACAACTCAAATACCTACAGGGCTGGAGTCAAAAACAGGTGGTAAACAGAACAAGTGCAAGGCTATGGAAAGTTGCTGAAATGTTAAAAGAACATTATTATGTTGATCAACTAGATCTGCAAAAATTGCTAGAAGAGTAGATCTTAGATAATCAGAATGAAAAATAAAATTATGATGTGATTCAGGTATTAGCTAATGCTATGGTGATAATCACTTGGCAGTATTTAAGTGTATCAGATCAACACATGTAAACCTTAAACTTACACAATGTTATATGTCAGTTATATCTTAATAAAGCTGGCTTGGGGGAGTAGGGGCAGAAAAAGCTACAGAATAAGAGATTCTGTTTACAGTGGTATAGGTGTGTGCTATGTGAATGGTACCCCCTGGAGTCTGCAGTGCAAAGCCTGCACAGCTGTCCTGAGCAGTCCGGAGAGGTCCAGGCTTCTACGCCTTTCTGATAAAATCCTATACGTGTTGGGGATCTTACTAGTTCAACTTATGGAAATCTTATTTATAAAGATGGTTATTTTTCTAAAATTAGAAAATTGAAACCACATTAAATATCAGAATGTAAACAAATGGTTAAGTCACTTATTTCATAGAAATCATTATGCCATTTAAAGTTTTGTTTGTGATACACAAAATAGTGTGGTAAAATAATTGCAACCTAAGTAAAAAAATTAGAATTGAATATTAACATGAACACAAATTTGTAATACTCTATAGAAAACAATACTAGAAGGAAACATTCCAGATGTGAGTAGTGATCTCTGGATGGTGGAATTATGTATGATTTTCTCCCCTTATATTTTTCAAATTTATTATCATGAACATACGTTATTTTTACAATTACAAAAATTATTTTTAATGGCTATGACTTTCACCTTGCTGTGGTATATTTCTGGGTTTTGGACTACATCTTTTTTGATGTTTTATTTTTCAAACTAGTTTTTTTTAGTGGGTTGGTTTTGATGATTTTGCATTTAGAAGCAATAAGGAGCTTAAAGAGTTAGTTGCAAATACATTTTGTAGAACTTACTGCACCCAGTTCTACCATAGGACATGCCTCTGAAAATTCATTTTCTTTCAGCTTGCCAGTGCAATGGGCACAGCAAATGCATTAATCAGAGTATCTGTGAGAAGTGTGAGAACTTGACCACGGGCAAACACTGTGAGACCTGCATATCTGGCTTCTATGGTGATCCCACCAACGGGGGAAAATGTCAGCGTAAGTCACATCTATCCATTAGGGTTACTACTGATTGCAACACAAGTGGAACATAGTGCTTCTTTGTGACTCGAATAGCTAGGAGGAAAGTAACCACTTGGTTTTGGATACTGTATTTCTTAGGTCTTACTCTTCAGGAGCTCAGCAAAGCCTGGGAGAAAGTGAGCAGAGCTGCCAAGTGTCAGAGTAGCCAGTTGAAGCAACAAACCAAAAATGAAAGAATTAAGCCTTTAATCACTTACTGTGATGATATAAGTAAGAGACTTAAATGGAGAAAGCTTTGAATCTCCTTGGTGTCTCCTAGAATTGGAGCTGGTTGAAGGTCAGGTAGATGAGCACAGACCTGGCAGCTAGGGGCAGGTGTCTCACTGTCGAGGGAACCCAAACAAAAGACTCAGCAAAAGCCTCTTATGGACCCAGGGGTGCGAAGAGCTGGGAGTGAAAAGCACTGAGGACTGAGAGTGGGGAAATTGTCTTCATGGTTTTCTCTCCCTCATGAGGAGACTCAGCAGAAAATAGTATGAGTGGCACCAAGTCTTCTTAAAATTGTATAGTCCTTATGCTAAGGCTAATAATACCCATGATTTATTGCATGCTTACTGTGTTTCATTTATGTATTATCTCATTTAATCCTCACAACAATCTATGAAATAGGTACTGTTTTTATCTTATCATATAGATGAGGAAACAGAGACTTAAAGGGTCAAACAATATGCCCAAAGTTACAAAGGATTAAGTGGAGGGGACTGAATTCACACCTGGGCAGAACTGACTTTGGGCCTTTGCTTTTTACTAACATACTGCACCCCCTCTCCATACTCAGCTGAGCCAGGAGTTGAACACTCATATTTCTGACTCTAGTATCCATTCTCCTAAAAGCTACACCCTTCTGTTTCACAGGGTGTTTTGGGTAATACTCTTCTCCGCAGCATTTTTTTAAAAAGTATATCTGTCTCTAGCCTAATGCCTTTAATTTATTTACAGAAAAACAAGGTGTAAAGTGAAAAGCTATTGAGTATACTGGAGTATTAAATTTATCATAGCTTACACTTATGTGTTGGATGAGAAAAGGTGGATAGGTGTTGATGGGCAGAGAAGGAGGATGACAAGTTATTTTCTACAAAGGCTAAGAAGACAAGGAAGGGTGGTGAGTTCTGAAGGGTCTCTGAAATGCAGACCTGCTATTGGAATCCCACCCCAGTTCTGAGTCCTGGTGTGACTTGAAAAGTGACTATCATGGAGAAGGCACCTCAGCTGAGGTGGAGCATACCCTAACCAACCCTCCCCTCAGTGTAGTCATCACCCAAAGCATCTCCATGGGAGCAGGGACCCTGTCTGTGTTTCCACACCCAGCAGCTGGCACACTGGAGATGCTTTATAAATGTTTATTAAACAAATGAAAGAATCATAATAGTGATAAACAGTAGATTGAAAAGATCAAAATAGTAGTTACTTCAGATGGAGCAGAAATAACATCTTTCCTCCTGTCCTTTGACTTCGGTTCTTTTAATGCTGTCTTTACATTCTTTGAGATAAATAATTAGCTGAAAAACAAGAAACTTAACCATTAAATACGTTCAATCTCTCTTTCCTATCAAATCCAATTTAGATAAAATGATTTTTTTTTTTTAAGGAAAGTCTCTGATAGTAATCTTTAAAGCCGGTTGTGACCTCCGTTCCTTTTCCTCCTCCCCAGCATGCAAGTGCAATGGGCATGCCTCGCTGTGCAATACCAACACGGGCAAGTGCTTCTGTACCACCAAGGGCGTCAAGGGAGACGAGTGCCAGCTGTGAGTACCACACTCCCAGGGTTCTGCCACAGGCCACACCTGGGTTTAGCGACCCTCAGCCAGGTCAGCTGGGTCTGTGCCTCGTTGCACGGGCTCTAAGGGATCCCTGAGTTAATTGATTTGGAATGTTACCCTATCCACTGCAGACAGGTCTAGCCTGGCCAGTCTCCATCTGAGGGGGTTGGCAGGTTAGCAGCAGTTCTTTAATGGCTCTTTATGTGTGAGTGTCACTGACATTTTCTAGGTTGCTAACTTGGATTAGTCTTTTAACTTCACCCATTATACATTTTTTTCTCGTCAGGAGGGTGCATTTGTTTTTTATTTGGCATTTTGGTTTATAGTAGTGGCAACGATCCTCTTATCTTTGCCACATCCCTCCTTCCTTGGTGAAGTGTGTCCCTGTCCATAAGGATGCAGCATCAGGCAGAGGTTTGGTTTCAGCCCTGGATGTACCTCCACTGAGTAGGGTCCTCTCATGAGTCATATTATTTAACTGTGCTGAACCTCTGTTTTCTCATCCATCACAAATGGGACTAGTGACAATTTTTAGTGTCCTGGTGAATTAAAAGAGAGATTGTTTCTGTCTGCCTCACCAGAAAACAGGTGCTCATAAAATGTGCTCCAGGTTTACTTATTCTTTCAAGAGGAGACTTAAGAGAAAAATGTTTAGAAGTATCAAAATATTGAACCAATGTAAGCAGATATGTCTTTGGCAAACTTTGTTTCTCTTAAGGAACACCAGTAATAATGTCACCAATGATGAAGGCCTTGGTAATGGCATTCTGGAGGGTGTTGCTCTGTCTGCATTTTATAGTTTACAACACTGTCTGTGTTTACTGGTTTCATGCTGTCCTAAAGTCAATATGTGAAGAAAAGTCCAATCAAGTTTAAATTTAATTTTTGAATCTAGGTTTTTTTAAACAGAAAAGTGTCATACAGCAAAATTAATCACTCTTGTCCTCAGTTTTGGTATACAACAAAGGTGTGAGGTAGAGATCCTGTGAAAGACTTTCTTTTCAAGAGACTGAGATATAAGCAAGTTTTGATAATCGCGCCAGATAAAAGGACACAGTATCCCTGTGTCATATATGTGGGAAAAGTGCTTGACACAAACCTTCCCCTTCTTTCCTCTTAGTTCATAGCATTGTGCCTGCCAAAATGGTTTTTCTGGTGTTCATAGATGATATCTGTGGGGGAAATTAATACTTCTTTTTGACTAGACTTATATTTTTTTTCCCCAGACTGGTGAACCATGTCCAAGGTTTTAAAAGAAAGAAGGGGGGGGAGAGAAAGAGCGAGAGATTCCTTGTGTTTAGCCTTCTCTCACTTGTATTTAAAGAACGGTATTAGTTTATCCAGGGAGAATCTTTCATGAATGGATGAAAAATGTTTTAACTGTTCTTTTATAAGAATATTTAGTCCACAACAAAAGTGAAAATGTGTTTTTCATGATTATAAGTAGGGTCTAGATTTATTATATTTGGATTCATCTCATGTGCTTTAGGAAATGTTTATTCCTTGGTCGTGGTGTGAACTGCCAGGCAGTCAGCATTAAAAATGAAGGCAAATTCTTATTAGTTCATATGATTTGAGTAACAGTGAAGAATTTAATTATGCTGACTCAAAAATTACAGTTTAAAAGAATTTTCTTGATTTTAAAATGAATGTATACTCTCTTTTAAATAACAATTAGAAAATAATCATCATTTTTCCCTCTCTAGATGTGAGGTAGAAAATCGATACCAGGGAAACCCTCTCAAAGGAACATGTTATTGTAAGTGTTTTTGTAATTCATATTTGTCTAGAAGCAAAGTGGTTCAGTAAAACTTCATCATTGTCTTTAACTTGGTTTGCGAATGGTAAGTGCTATAGGAATATAGCAGCCACCCATGGAAGTGTCCCTTAATTTGATGTGTCTACAGCTATTAGGTTTAATAAATATATAGATACTATGGTAAGCTGCTTTAATTGTGGTTGTGGTTTATGTTCATATGTCAGCAGACAAAGAGAAAAGTACAGAGACATGCATATCTCGTTTCTTTATATTCTCTTGAGACTTTATTTCATTTGTCATTACCAGATTGGGGGGGGAGGGTCACCATATTTCATATATTAGGGTATAGATTTAAAAAATTCTTAAAATATAGTTGAAGTTATTCTCTCTGAAACTGATTTTTGTTAACCATCTCTTTAGGAACTAATACATAAAATAAAATAATGATTAATTTACAGTGACAGGTAAAGCTATCTGGGAAGGTGGCCAGGTCCTTATGGGTTAATGCATTTTCTTCCAGGAGGAGAATCCACACAATAGGTCAGATTATGGAAGCAGAGAAAAAGAAGTTAATATTTTTGTTTATCCACTGTATTTACCTGTTTTCCTGAGTTAAATGGTGTCCCCTCAAAATCGATGTTCATTTGGAATCTATTAATGTGAAAATATATACTCTTCTAGAAGAAAACAAGAGAAAAACTTTATGACCCTGCATAGGGGAAAGAGTTCTTAGATAGATTGCAAAAGCACAGTTTATAAAAGAGAAAGTTTAGTGGGAGTTATCAAAATTTAAAATTTTTACTTTAAAAAGCACCATTATAAAAATAAAAAACAAGCCACAGACTAGAGAAAATGTTTGCAAAGCATATATTTATTTGATAAAGAGCTTATATTCAGAATATATAAAAGAACTCTTACAACTGAATAAGGAGACATTTCTAGTTAAAAACAGGCAAAGATTTGAATTAGACAAAGAATATATTGGAATGGTCAATAAGCCCATTAAAAAAATGGGCAACATTATTAGACATTTGGGTAAGTGTATTAAAACCACAATGAGATATAACCCTATAATAACTAGAATCAAAGGCCAGTACCATGGCTTAATAGGCTATAACTGGATTTTCACATCTGCTTCTGCATTCTGTTGCAACACATCTTTTTGGTAAAAGTACTTTAAGAAAAAAAACTGGCCTCATGAGACATATAGTTGGAAAAAGGTGGAGTATTTTAATGACCTTTTCAGATAACATTATGACTGTTATCCTTTGAGATCATACCAAAACTGGAAAACTAGCCATTTTTTAAAGTTTTGTTACCATGTGAAACCTGAAACCACATCAATAAATTATGTGTGATCTGATACATTATTATCTATTTATCTATTTTGAAAAATAAAAACCAATGCCAGGTTTTAACAATAATGTGGAGAAATTTTCCCACATTCTTTGTGGGAATGTGAAATAGTACTCTTTGGAAAACCATTTGGTAGTTTCTTAAGCAGTTAAAATAAAATTACAAACAACTCCCCATTTATAGCATCGTATCCTTAAGCAAAACCTAGCATGTGATAGATATTTAGTTAATATTTGTAGGTGAGTTAGATTGGAGCTTAAATCTCAGCAAGAGTCTTGGTATTAGGAGGGTTTGGTGGGTTAACTCAAAAAATACTGCCCACAAACTTGATTTCCTTTGACAAACCCACAGTCTCTGGGTACAAGTGAGCCAAAAGTGCTTTCCTGGCTATTGAATATTTATGAGAAAATCAAGCTGTATCTTTAGAGACCTGTTCTGTTGGTTTTATTTCAGTTTTTAAATATACATGTCTTTCTTTCTATAGATACCCTTCTTATTGACTATCAGTTCACCTTTAGCCTATCACAGGAAGATGACCGCTATTACACAGCTATCAATTTTGTGGCTACACCTGATGAAGTAAGGTTAAAAGTATTTTAACTTCGTTTTGAATTTGTGTGGATCTTTTTCTTGGTCATTATATATAGAAGCCCTGCCTTAGCAGTGGTCTCTAGAGTGGAGCACAGGATGTTGTTTAGAAGTATAGGAAAGAAATGTTAGATTTGCAATTTTATCTCCTTTCTGTCTAAAATGCAAGAACAGTGTTATTAAGATTTAGCAGAATCTGATACACAGACTGACTCAACGCATACTTGTTTTGCTGATTAGCCTGTTGCATCCCCATACAGAAAATAAGAAGAGACTGCAGGGGGCACTCTTCCCATCAGAGGGACAGATTGCAGAGCCCAGATTTACTCAAAAGGATCAGAGGTTTAAAAAGCACCCACAAAGAAACTAGATTGAAATTAATTTCAGTGATACAAGGAAGGTGACAGAGGTGACACTCCTACTCCAAGACTAAGTTTTTAGCCTCATTACAAGGTAAAAACAGTAAAGGTTTAGTTGGGTCCAACAAGAAATCAGCCAGAAATAATTAAGAAATAATTGAAATTATTAAGACTATTTAAAATGTGAATTTATATTTACTTTCATTAATGACGAACCCCAGCCTGCAGGAAGGTACTACCTAGTAGGAGAAGGGAGCCAACACAGCATGACATTCAAAAGTAAAGCCTGTAGAACATGAAGACACACCTATACAATTTCTTCAATGAAGTATAAAGTCATTTAATACTCTAGTATGTAATGAAATTTTTCTAAATTTGATGATAAATTATTTAGGAGCCTCCTTGAAACTTTCTTATTTTTCATCAAAGTGTATAAAACCATTTACCATCACAAATTTTCTGTCACGGTAAGTGTGGCAAATAATACATGGAAAATGGAAAGATAATAAGCCAAAGTGTATTTCTTAATTAACAATTTTATCAACAAACATTGCTCAATTTAAAAAATGAATTAATCAGTAGTATAATAAAGTCCACAGTATGGGATGTTTACTATACAATTACAAGCAAGTAAGATTTGTTTTTTTGTATTCTATTTCAATGATAAAATTAAGAAGAGAGAATACTAGAGAAGATGCATTCATTCTTAGGAGTGAATAGGTTTTGAAGTAGAAATGATACATGACTTTAAATGAAAATATTTTATAGAAAAACTGTAGGCATATCATTTGAGTGGCTGTGTTAAGTTTATGAAAATTTAGGAAAAAAAATACTTTAGGATAAGGTTTTAGCATCACATGAAATTTATTTGCTACCTAATTCATAAGCAAGTGGTTGAGGTGCTCAATCTTTTAGGAAGTAGCTGATGATGTTAATTTTATTTTAAATAAATGTAGTAGACTCTTGGTAATACTTTGTGAGGTGAGGAGTGATCATGAAAATCTTTGGACCTCTCTATCTTATGACATAATATTTAATATGACATAATATTTAATAAAGTTATCCAGTGTATGTGTGTTCTGTCTTTTACTAAAGTACTAGGATTTCAAGTTTGTCTTTTCTGTGGAAAGAAGGAATTGTTAGTAGTGTGCTGCCAGTAAATATTAAAAATAAACACTTGAGCTAATCTCTTCAAGAGGAAGGTGAGGGTATATCAATAAATGAGGTGGTAACCGCTCTGTGAAGCTTCTGGTTTGAAATCACATTTTTAGAATGGCTATTTGGAAATGATTCTATTGTTTAATTTTGTCCTTAAAAATTATCAAAACAACACCCTTAAAAATCTTAATTTTCTAACTTGTTTTATGATCTTACAAAATGAAGAATTTCAGCAGGATTGGATTCATTTATGAAACATAAAAATACAACATCTGATTTGTTTGCAATAGTAATTTGTTGACCCCCAAGAAAGAGATTTATTTGCTAAATTTCAGTGAAAACTAAAAACTAGTATTATAATTTCCTCAACATAGCCAACAAGTGTACTTCTTCCAGTCAGCTCAACACATTTCTCAGAGATATCTTTTTCAGCCATTAAAACCAAGAATCAAATTAAACTAGCTCTTCAAATTGCTCTATCCCTAAGTGGTAAACAAGGTTTTCAAAGCTAACAACACACATTAGTCATCTTTGAAATAATATTTTTAGTGAGAGAAAAAATTTATTCAAATAATAGTCAAATTATTATTTTTTTAAGTTTATTTCAGCTTTATATACTTTTTTAAAAAATTTACATTTTGGAAAACTTTACACGGTATATAATCTATCAGGTCAGAAGTACATAGGTTGAATTTATAAATACATGTAATTTTGGGCACTTGATCAAATGTTTTACTGTCTGGACATTAGGAAATGGCTTCTCAGAGGATCTTTAGGAGGCTGATTCCCCTAACATAGGTCAAAAGGTGTTAAATCATTGTGCTCTGGTGAGAGTCTTTTTGAAAGATACTTTTTTGTCTATGGCCATGCCACCCTGAACAAGCTCGATACCGTCTGATCTCGGAAACTAAGCAGGGTTGGGCCTAGTTAGTACTTGGATGGGAGACCACCTAGGAAGACCAGGTGCTGTAGGGGTAAAAAATAAAAAATAAGGGATTGTAAGTTGACAGGGTCCTTTCAATCTGTGAGGTCAACCAAGGGTTACCTTGCCTAAAAAAAATAAAAAATAAAAAAAGATACTTTTTCATGGAGTTAGACATTTGATAAAGCATTAAATTCCATATACATTATGGGAGAAAAATATATTTGGGGTATATTGCTTATATTAGTTAGAAACTTGGCTAATTTTTCTGTAAGTGAATTTCTCTTAAGACATTATAAAATATCTGCTTTGAAATTAAGAAAAGAGTAGTAAAATTTTATTACTGCTTCATTTTAAAACATGAAAACTGTTATAATTATTTTTCTAATTATCTGTACCTCCCATCAGCAAAATAGGGATTTGGACATGTTCATCAATGCCTCTAAAAACTTCAACCTCAATATCACGTGGGCTGCCAGCTTCTCAGGTAAAAACCTTCTAGGTGGAGGTAATACATTGAAAAAAATGATGTAGGAGTTGAGAAAGGGGGCTCTGGAGACAGACAGATGGGTTTGAAACCCCTCTTTGCCATTTATCAGCTGAGGGAAATTGAGCAAATATCTAAACCCCTCTCTAGACCTTAGAGTCCATCATTAAGATAAGATAACAATACTTATCTTCTAGATTGTTGCATGGATTAAATTAGATTAAATATGCCAGTGCCGACCATGTGGTGTCAGGCTCAGCACATGCTCCCGACCCCTGCCCCACTGCTACCACTAATAGCATTGTTGCAGCCACTGTTCTGGCACTACCATCATCATCTCCATCTGTGCTTCAGAAGTGAAAAATGCAAGTGACTCATAGTTTCAAGGAATGGAAATATTTAAAACAGAATGAGATTTTAGTAGGTATGCTGAAAATATACGTGGGAATTAAATCAAGCTCTAAGCACAGCTTTTGCTATCCTTTTTTTTTTTTTTTTATCTTACTGTGATTTACTAATGAAGATATGCTAGGCAAAAATCTAAAAATGTAAAGGGTGGGACTTAAGTCAAAGTTAAGAACGTTGTTTGACATACCTGGGTGTTTGAATTCTGTCTGTTATTTACTGTATATTGCACTGTGCTATTGGTTAAATTACCTTAGCTTTCTGAGGCTGTTTTCTTGTGTATAAAAACAGCTAGTAGCCATGTAAATTAAGAATTAAATGAGATAATAAACAAAGTGCTCAATTTAGTGCTTGAAATGTAGTAAATTTTCACTAAATGGTAACTGCGTTTCATCATTACTATACAACATTGTTTTGGTCAAAACAACCATTTTGAAGCAAAATAAAATCATTAGTGTTGCATATCACATTGTTCATCATGTCTTAAAAGACTGTATAGAATTCAAAAGACTGTAGAATTCAGAAAAGAATCAGAAAATTGCAGTGAGGAGAGACTTTTTTTCCTAAAAAAAAGTTTGAATTCTTGGAGCACTTTTCGTGAGAAAGACAACATGTAAATGATGATTTGCAGTGACTGTCTCAGTGAGGACCTAACGGTCTGGCTCCAGTTGTGGGAAAAATCTATTTCATGAATCTTTATAGATGCTGCAATTCCTGGGTGGGCAAAGGGAGAATATGGAATGTTGAAGGACTTTTTAGGACTAGGATGAGTTTGTGCCAGATTGGGTGGACTTACATACAGTGGTAGCTGTATTTCAGAAGGAACTGAGTGATCCCTAGCGCTCCTTCCTCTCTGCTACTATTGGTACCTGAAGTCACTGCTAATTAGGAAGTGAGGGGTGCATCAGTGCCCCTGGTAGGGAGAATCTGGGGCACAGCCAAATAGGTGTAAAGGGGAAATATAGAGCAATTGAAGTGTTGTGGAAATGCCATTTCTTGTTAATAGGATTCTTGTGGTATCTGTATTTTCACAGCCAGATGCAGCCTATTTCAGTGGAGGGGAGTTGCAGGAATTCCTGGTAAAACCATTCTAGTTAAGGGCACAGGTTCGTGTGTCAGCCTTCCCAGCTTCAAATCCCAGCTCCACTTCTTGCTGGCTGTATAACCTGAACCAAGCTACTTAGTTTCTCTGAACCTCAGTTTTCTTATCTGTAAGTGAGGATAATAGAGTTATCATTAGGGTTAAATGAGCTTGAGCTCTTAAAGGCTGTTCCTGGGACATAATAAGTGTTTAGCAAATGCAATTATCCTGATTAATGAGAGTAGATTCTGCCCCCTCTAAAAAGGTTCTTTTTCATTTTTTTCTTCCTAACAGCTGGAACCCAGGCTGGAGAAGAGATGCCTGTTGTTTCAAAAACCAACATTAAGGAGTACAAAGATAGCTTCTCTAATGAGAAGTTTGATTTTCGCAACCACCCAAATATCACTTTCTTTGTTTATGTCAGTAATTTCACCTGGCCCATCAAAATTCAGGTAAGATATGCTTTTAGGTCTCACCTGCAGACATGGTGACATCTCTTTAGTAGAGACCAAATTCACTAATTTGGAACTTATAGTAAATGACATGTACAGTATTGCTTTGCCTCTGTAGTATTGATGGCAAAGGAGTGCTGAGCACATGAATACAGTAAAGAAGATTATAATGGAAATGGTGTAAATTACGTAAAGGAAAATTATCAGTGCTTTTGAAAACAATTTGACAAACAAATTTGATAATTGCAACTGTAATTTCATTGAGCACTTGCCATGTAAATGCCTATAGCGCTACACAAAGAGCTTTAATTCTGAAGTGAATAAGGTGAGTATCAAGGAAACAAACACACATATAATCTGTGAAAGCCAAAGTGTGGAAAATGCCACATGAAAATATCTCCAAATGCTCTCTGAATTTAAAGGAGAGTAGAGTAGGAAAGAGTGTAATGGAAGGCAGCTCAAGGTCGTGTTAAAGAGCCTAGGCCCTTGCAGTCAGACAGACGTGGGTTTGAGTTCCAGCTTGCTCCTATACAGTTTATATAGCCTCTTTATGTCTCATATTTTTTGTACATGTGACCTGAAAGTGTAGGTCTAAGGGCTCATGTGACTTGCTGCATCCATCTACTGTTATCCATCTGCTTATTTTCTCTGTTCTCAGGGAACCAGTGGATTACTTCTTATCCAAGACCTGTGGCCCTATTTGTACTTTTAATGATCATCTGCCACTGTATCTTTGAGGTTTCTGCTTTTACCCACTTCATTTTGGTAAATGTGGAATTTAAGGATAGGTGGACTTTCAGGGACTGGTTTACCTTTAGCCATGGAAGCATGGTCACCGGGCTGGGACAGTTTCCCAACTCAGAAATGTGACCAATTGAAGGAAGTTGTCGCTGATCAATTAGGATTGGGGTTGCGTTCTAGTGGTTTTGTGTTCACACTTTTGGACTGTGTGCCTAAAGAACAATCTTTTTCCTTTCTGGAATGTGGAGGCCAGGCTCTGTCAGCACCCTCTTTTCTTTCCTGTTCTAGATGGTCTACAGATTTGTTCATCCTCTAATCTGCTTTTGCCTTTGCTCTTCTATACACTCTACTTCCCTCTTCAGACAGCCTTCTTGTAAGCATTGACCATACTCCTTATTTTTCTTTCCTCTTATGCAGTCACCCATCAGCCCACAATAGTCTGCCTCATTCCCTCACCACATCCTGAAATTACCCTGTCTTAATGGACTCCAGTGACTGAATTCTGCAGTCCCCTCTCCTTCTCTAAAGTGATTTGAGTCACTGTCTTTCTTGCCTTCCTGGTCCTCTTTACCTGATTCTCTAGCCAGTCTTTAGGGAATCTTCTTCCTTAAGCATTGGGATTGTCTGGGATTTGGGCATTGGTTCTCTTTAGTCTTCATCCCAGTTTCCCTGGGTAATTCCATCCCACTGGTAGGAATTTTGGTACTACTTCTGTACTAGTGATTCTCAGTGCTGTGTCTTCAGCCCAGCTTATACTTGAGCTCCAGACCAGTACAGTGCTCTTGGGTGCTGCCTAGATATCTCCATTTGGATATTCACAAGCTTCTTGCACTCAGCACATCATCATTCTCATGGACTAGCTCCAAACACTGTGCTTCCTTTGTCAGTGAACAGCTCCACCATTGATCTTGTTGCACAAACCACAACACTGGAAATCATTTGCATTTCTGGGATAAACCTGACTTGGGCACAACATATTATTTTCTTTCTTTACGCATTGCTAGATTAAATTTGCTAATATTTCAGTTAGAGTGTTGTATCTATTTCATGAATGAGAATATCCAATAATCCTTTCCTGTCTTTGTTATGGTTTCATTTCAAGGTTAAACTGACCTTTAATAATTATAAGTTGAGGCATTTTATTTCTTATCTCTGGAAGAGATTATATAAGTTTAGAGTTATATGAACCTTGAATACTTATCTCTTGTAAAATCATTTTATTCTTATATTTTATTTGAGGATTTTTTTAAAGCTAATTCAACTTCTTTAATGGTTATAGGATATTGGATTTTATCTTCTTGTTTGAGTCACTTAAGATAATTTTTTCTAGAGTTAATTTCATAAATGTTCTCTTTTTTTAAATTGTGAATGATATTGTAGTCATTTTTGTTTATAACTGAAACTCTGGGAATTCAAAGTTTACATCCTTGCCCATGAGCTTCTTATAGAAAAGTTTCTACCTTGTGTTCCACATTATTCTGCTGTGCTTTATCCAAATAAACCTTTATGAGTCAGCTGCCATCCAGTTTCACACAAAGTTTTTTGCCCACAATTTGACTTGGGAAAGCCAAGTCCTCCAAGATCGCATTGTACATAGCTCTCAGGATGCTTTTGCTCATTTTTTGGTATGGCTTTTTCAAGTTGGGTTAGGCAGAATTTTCTGAGCAGTGAAGACAACGTGCTTCCCACTGAACTTTTTTCTCCAATTCATGTACTAGCAGGACTTGAATTTTCTGGAAAGATTTCAGTTGAGGAACAGGAACAGAAATTATAATAGCTTTTTGACTGCCACCAACTTTAGGCTGCTGTTATATTCAGCTCCCTCAGCTGGGCCTTGAGGTTTTGAGTTCATCTCCAGCTTAAGGAGAGCCTAAGCTCTCCTTAAGATGCCAGGCTCAAACTTGTTCAGGTTCTGGCTCTTGGGCTTCACGATCTTCATGCTCAAACTGAGCATGGCCTTCTCCTTGGTGAGTGCCAGCCTGGGGAGAGCTATTTCATGTATTTTTAATGTTTTGACACAAAGTTATTTACACTGTCCACTTATCTAATCTTTGCAGCATCTTTTGTTTTAGTGTACTGAATCATACACTTAAAAATTCTTAAAATGATAATTTTTATCATATATATTTCACGCCAGCAAAAAAAAGTTTAAAAAATTGCAGCAACATTTTTTTGTAGATATAGACTTATTTTAAATTTGTATGAAAAGCAAAGATTCTAGACAAGCTACAACAGTTTTGAAAAAGAGGAATAAAGTGGGAAGAATGAGTATATACAATGTTAAGGCTTACTGTTTATCGACAGTAACCAAGACATTGTGGTTATTGGTAGAGGGATACACACAAATCAACAGAATAGAATTAAGAAGCCTGAAATAGAACCACATAAATATGTCCAGTTGATTTTTGACAGAGTTGTAAAGACAATTCAGTAGAGGAAGAAGGATAGTCTTTTCAACAAATGGTGCTGGAACAATTGGACAACTAGAGGCAAATAAACAAGTTTCAACCTAAACCTCATATCTTACATAAAAATTAACTCAGTGTGGATCACAGATTTAAATGTATGACATAAAACTATAAAACTTTTAAGAAAAAGAAATAGAAAATCTTTGTATCCTAAGGCTAGGTAAAAGATTTTTAGACTTGACAACAAGAATATAACCCATAAGAAGAAAATTTGATAAATTGGACTACATCGAAACAAAAAGCTTTTTCTCTCTGAGAGACTCTGGTAAGAGTATGAATAAATAAGCTACATTTTGGGAGAAATTATTTACAAACAGCAGGTCTGACAAAGCACTTGTATCTGGAATATAAGATGAATTCTCAAAATTCAACATTAAAACAATTTAGAAAATGGACAAAAGATGTGAAAAGACATTTACCAAAGAGGATATACATATATCAAATAACCACATGAAAGGATGTTTAGCATCAACAGCTATTAAAGAAATGCAAGTTAAAATCAGTGAAATATCACTGCACACTTATCAAAATGGCTAAAATTGAGAATAGTAATAACACCAAATGCTAGAGAGGATGCCATGAAATTGAATCATGTGTACATTGCTGGTGTGAAAATAAGATGGTACAGCCAGTCTGGAAAATAGTTTGGCATTCTTTTTGTGTGAAATTAAGCTTGCACTTAGTATACAACCCAGCAATTGCATTCTTGGGCATTTATCTCAGAGAAATGAAAATCGATGTTCACACAAACACCTGTACACCAGCTCTTATAGCACCTATATAGTAATCTTTAGCAGCTTTATTCATACTAACCCCAAACTGGAAACAACCCAAGTATTCTTCAGTAGGTGAATGGTTAAATAAACTGTGCTATATACATATCATGGACTAATACTCAGAAATAAAAAGAAACAAACTGTTGATGCAACAACTTGAATAAAGGAAATTTTGCTGAGTGGGGAAAAATTTTTTTAAAGAAATTTACGTACTGCACGATTCTGTTTTTATAATGTTTGAAAATAAAAATTTTAGACTGAAAATAGATATAGATATAATTCAACACTCTAGCTTTCTCTGACTTTGTCTGACCTAGACCTGTAGACTCTCCTTTTTTTAAAGGGGTCATTTGATTAGGTCAGGCCCGCACACATACAAGGGCAGGGGATTATACGAGGTATACATACCAATTTAGTGGGGGCCAATTAGAGATTTAGATTATTTGAGCACAAGGAGGTTGAACTGTAGGCTCCAGTCAGTACAATTTTAATTTACTAAAATCTCCTAACACTATCAAAGCGTAGATCAAATATGTTTGCTAAAAGTTGATTTGGGCTCTAGTAAATATTTATTGGCTTGTTTAAGTTGAGATTGTTTTCATACTGACATACCTCATGATATTCTGAATTCAATCAAACTTCATACTTTGTTACTTATAGCCAAAACATGATTAATATTTTTAAGATTCTTAATGAAAATCTTGACTTATGCTGCTGACGTGTTTCCCATCTGGAAAGAGGGCTATGTGCACATAAACAGGCTTTTGTGCTCGAGATAGCCGCGCTGTTGCCAGTGCAGCGTTCTTAGTTTTTTTCCTCCCCATGCCCTGTTGCTCCACCCTCTGAAAGTCACTGAAATGGTTTCAGAGCATTTCCATCTAGAGGGATCTCTTCCTCACATTTTTAAAAGTACTAATTTTAAGTTTAAGCATCAAAGAGATGTCGATTTTGTGCCTGAATTTTTGGTGCTCTTTACCTGGGCTGGATAACTCACTTGAATAAGATCCCCTCATGAAAGCTGCATTCAGGAGCACTTTTGAAAATAAACGATGGCATGCTCTCCATTTAGTTTGCCAAACTTTCCTTGAAAAAGCAGGTAAGTTCTATTGAAAATGCATCTTTTTGCTCTTTGGTATAACTAACTATAGTATTTACAGTGTAATTAGACCTGTAGCATTGTGTGTCTTCGGTGTCTTCATGTGACGCTGATTCTCTCTGCACTTGAGAGTGTATGTGTGTGTGCACTATGTGGAGACCTGAGTTTATGTCTTCCTAGGCAGATGCAGTCATATTCTCAACAAAGGGAGCTCTAAGTTTCTTTATTGCTCTATTTTACTCAGAGTCTTAGCCTTTCTAAATATAGTTAACTCTTAAACCCATGCATGCACACTTAGAGACTGTGTACAAGTTTAGTAAAAATGTAGAGACTTATTTAAGGAAGAGAACAGGGAAATGTCTAAATGGTGCATTGTAGGCCATTCAGTTAAATTTCAGTGTGGCTTTCAGTGCAGGCAAAATAACTTTGGTCTTTCTCCTCTCTTAAAGCAAAATAACTGAGGAAATCTAATTCTTTACCCAGAAATTCATGTAAACATTGGTACTTTAAAAATGGTAACGTTAAACTCAAGTTTCTTCACTCTGAACCAATCCTGGGATTCTTTTCCATAATTAGGAACAGATTAAAACCTGTAACCGCTAACTGAGGGAATTCGAAACTAACTGTAAAAATCTTTGTAGATGCAGTTTTTTTAAAAACCCACCCAGACTTAAAAGACCTGTGTGTAGTCGAGTAGTGGGTGTGTTGGGGCCAGTTGGGCCTGATTTGGGTCATTTGCTCCCGTGGGTGAGCGCTGCTCCCTCAGGCCTGGCTTTCTGAAAGGGGTCCCAGTTGTTCTCTCCAGTGATCAGGGACTCAGCTGGCTTATCCAGGCCCATTGTTTGGTAGGGTAAGTATTTAGGATAGAGAATGGATAGGCTAGGCGGACATCGTGTAAGTTGGGAAGGTGGGTAGTAAAACTGGGATTCTGGCTTGTTACTGGCTCTGCAACAGAGGTTGTTATTGTAATATGGAACGAATATTGAAGCTCTCTCCATGCTGGTTGTTTCATCTGCTACTTTATGTAAGAGGCTAGTGTTCACAAGTGAAGGCAACACAGAATTTGTACTGAGAACTGAGCATTCATTTAGAGTTCAGAGTTATGTTTGTGGGTGCTAACAGGATTGCTATACTGAGCAAAGGATGTATGAAACTTTTGTTGACTCGGATATACTTTTTTTAGTAAAAGTTTTATTGAGATATAATTCACATACCATACAATTCACCCATTTAAAGCATACAATTTAGTGGTTTTTAATATATTCACAGAGTTGTGCAACCATGACCACAATCAACTTTAGAATATTCCATCACCCCAAAAAAGAAATTCTGTACCCATTAGCAGTCATTTCCCATTCCTTCCTCTTCCTAGCCCCTGGCAACCACCAGTCTACTTTCTGTTTCTATGAATTTGCCTATTCTGACATTTCATATAAATTGAATCACATAGGATGTGGTCCTTTGTGACTGGCTTCTTCACTTAGTACAGTGTTTTCAAAGTTCATCCATATTTAGTATGTTTCAGTGTTTTATTCCTTTGAAGATTGAATAATGTTCCCTTGTATGGACATACCGTATTGTTTATCCATTCATCTGTTTATGGATATTTGGGTTATTTCTACTCTTTGTTATGAGTAATATCAGATATACCTTTAATGTTTGTATTTATTGTATAATAATAATGACGTATATACAAACCTCCTGGTGTTATATATCTGTACCTTAAGAGTTTTAAGAATTAGAGAGCCTTGAAATACCTTTAGAAGTAAACGAAAATTATGAATCTTTATTTGTTTCAAGTAGCATTTAAGATTCTTGTACTACCTCGTGATTTTCATCATGGTCATTATTTATTATTTCTTCTTCTTAAAGTCTCCTTTCCTACTTTTCACATGCAGCTTTGGCTGCTCCTTCTCAGCTCTTCAATGACATCATTCCCTTGGGATTCCTCTGCAGCCTTTCTCCCTGGATAGTCTCATCCACATACTCTATAAACACCACCTATGGCCGGGATGCATAAATCTTCGTCTCTAGCAGACCTCCTTCCTGAGATCTCCATAGCCAGGACCCACTAGGCTTTCATTAACATTCATTCACTTAACAGATTTTCTGGCTCAGAGCAGCAGCCATGAATGGACAGCAGGAGCTATGTCAGATGCTAGCTGACGGGGCTGTGCCCCCATGCTCTTGAGAGTATCCCATGTCGCCTGAGTCTGAGTGAGGAGGGAGGGGAAACATCAGAGCTGAGTCCTAAGGAACATAAAGTTAGGAGGTGGTGATGTGGGAAAAGGGCATGTGTTCAGTCACTCTCAAGAACTACCAGTTTGGTAGAGCTGAAGTGACAGCCCTGTAAGTAAGATGCTAGAGAGCTAGGCAGAGGCTATTATGGATTGGAAGTTTTAGCTGAGGAATGTAGCCTGAAAACCACTGAGTCACTGAAATGCTTAAAATCAAAAAGTGACCAAAAATCCATGTTTTTGACCCTCTGGCAGCAGTTGGGAGAATGGATTGGAAGGAACCAGACCCAAGTTGGGGAGTCCAGAGGGAATTTGTGTGTAGAAACCCAGGGGAGGAGTCTACCTGATGAGCTCTTAGACATATCCCATAGCAACTTGCTTTCCTTACCTGTGCCTCCACAGTCATAGACTTGTCTGGTTTCTCACTCTGCAAAGATTTCCTTAAGGGCAAGGGACTGTGTTTTATATTTCTGTGTCCTGGGTATCATAGCATAGTGTTAATCAGTTATAGACACTATAAATATGCGATAGTTTCATGCATTGTTGTAGGTACAAGAGCTTTAGGGTTGCTACCAAACGTTGTTCTTTTTTTGCAGCTTTTTAACTTTTCTAAAGGTAATGACAGCTTTTTCTGATATTGTCAGAATGATTGCTGACCAGTGGTAAGTAGCCAGCTGGGGTTGGAGACCAAGAATTTGTTATTCCTGTCTACACCATGTGGTATTAAGAGGACTGAATTGTTCTAGGTTGGAATTTTGTCAAAAGAGTTGAGAGGTAGAAGAAAAGAAAGGGAGGAAGACACAAACATCCTTGATTTTACAGAGAGGGTAGTTAGGAGATAGTGTATATGTTGAAATATTTAAGAATGAAGTGATAGGATTTGCTTTAAAATAATATGATCATGAGGAAAATGGGTAGAGTATAGATTAAACAAGATTATGATTTGGTGATTATTAAATCTGAGTTAATTATACTATTCTCTCTACTTTTTAAATATTTTAATGTTTTCCATTATAAAAAAAAATGAAAAAAGATAACATGGGTGATAGAATAAGAAATAAAGGTCCAAGAATATTACTTACTTTCCTAAAGGTAGTTTCCTAAAGGTAGCCTCAGCTGGGCCTGCCACCTAGGCCAGCTGGGACATGGTGCAACTAGGCCAACTGTGAAGTATTTTGGAACTGACCTTCTATTTTACTTTTCAGGAAGCACACAGCATTGTACTAAGGTTTTACTGGTTATTGGCCACTGTTGAGCAATCTCTAGGACAGTCAGGGATCAGGGGCAAAAACTCTGTAGCCCAACACACCTGAAAATGGCAGAGGGAGCTACTGAAAGCTCTTGACTTCACCCCAAACAGAGGTGCATCAGAGGCCCAAGGACTTCTTCCCATGGGCTGGGAGGCCTGGGAAGCTACTACCCAGTGGGCTATGGCTGTACTGTCTCCTGCAGCTGTTGTGGATAATAGGCACATTCTCTGCCTGTATCTATTTCCTGTCTCTGTTGGCATCTTTCTGTTACCATCACCCTCAGGAAAACAATACAGAATCTACCAGAGGCACAGAGAACAGTGATTTGACTATACTGGAAGATGGGAGAGGGGATGATGACCTAAATCACCTTCTGTTATAGTAGGAAGTCAGCAGGGATGCCTAAAATGGCTAACTGAAGAAATAACAACAACAACAACAACAGAAAACTTAGTGATAAAAAAATAACCTCCATAAGAACTAAAGAATTTTAATTAAAGGTGGAGGTCTCTGGAGAAATTAGGGGAGAGCAGGAATCAATTAGCCCTTTGGTACTTGTTGATATTTCAATAAAGTGTATGTAGTTCTTAAAGTTTTTTAAATTATTAGTGAACATGATAAAATGGAAGAGGAATTCTGAAGAGTGGTGAAAAGGAATGGCTGAAAGGAAACTTGGAGAAGAAAGCACACAGAGCAGTATTGAGGGGGGAGGTTGGGAGTGGATAGATGGTGAGTGTTAGCTTGCATGTCAGGAATGAGTGGCTCAATATTCACCAGCCTGGTGGCTCTGACCAGAGCTTGGGTATGCAGTTTCTGTGCCAGCACAAACCAGCCTTAGGTGGGTGGTATGTGAGGCCAGGTGATGGGCACTAGGATCCAGTCCAGGGCCTGTGGTCTCAATGTAGAGTTTCATATAGAACTTTGGGGGGGGGTGTTTGTTTTGTTTTAAAGTTATTTTGTGTCATAGCAAAACTCAAGTAGGTGTCAGCACTAGACCTAGGTTAGAATGTGCTCAGCTGGTAGTCACAGAATCTTCTGTCCTCGGCATAACTGAGGCCTGAGTGGAAAGCTGTTTGTAGACAGGCCTAAATTCTTAAGAGAGGAGTCATTCCTCTTCCGGCTTCCAGCCTTGCAGTGTCCAGGACTATGTGGCAAGGTTGGCATGGTGAAGCCAGGAGCCTGGATGGCAGCCATGGCCACTTAGGCCCTTTCTGGAGCCTATGTGAGATCTTCAGTATCTGCAGAGCCTTGCCTTTTGAGAAGAATTGAGGAGCAAAGAGGTAGTAGCCTCAATGGGCTCCTAGACCAGGTAGAATTGAGCCCTGGTGGAGCTGCTGATCTCAGGGGGCAATGGGAGCAGCCTACAGAGATTCTCCCAGCACACACAGATCTTGGGTTTTCTCAGAGCCTGATGGGTGCTGCCTCAAAGTCAGGAAGCTTCTCCTCACAAGGTGGCCAACTGTTCTTTCCCATCATTTCCCTGTCTTACATGCTCATAGAAATGAAGATTGTTCTTGGTGAAGAAGATATAGGCAGATTCCCTCTTTCATACCTTCTGTATTAAACTGTGGTCTGACCCTAGTCATTTCAATATTCATTCATTCACTTAAGTTTTTGGGTACCTACTTTGTGAGTTGCACATACTGGATGCAAAATACAAATGTTAAAAATGTGTTGTAGTTAAGTAAGAAATGTCTTATTTTTCTTATTTTTAGAGTATACTTCTTATTTTTTTTTTTTTTTTAGAGCCTCTACTCACCATAATCGATGAGAAACTCGTTCTTAGCCTGTTTTTACAGAGCCCTATCTCCTCCTCTCAGGAACATGTAGAAACCTTAGGGCTTAACTGAGCCCATAGGTATGTGGAAGGCCCTCCAGTCTGCATTCACTGACTGCTGCCTCCCAGTGCCCTGGCCCATGGCTGTGAGGTTTGTTTGAAGGCCCCTGTCCTTACTCCCACGTGTGAGTAGCTTGGGCACAGAAGAATCACAGAGGCTCCAAGGAACCCTCCCCTCCCACAGGAGATCAGCACACAAATGGAGTCCTTCACTTCAGATTTTTCTTCTCAGTTGATTTAAAACTACCCAAAAGCTTCATCAGTTTTCCCAAGATCCTCTTGTAATCCTATCAGAGTATTTTGAAGGACTTAAATCTTTATCCTTCATCTCTCTTTAGTTTATAATCCTTCCAAGTCTTCTTGTCAATGGTTTTGTGTGATTAGTTCTCCAATAGCTTTTTCACTAAAATCTTGTCTTTTACAAAATTGACTTTGGAGTTGGTTTGCATCTTCTGACAGTTTTGTGAGTAGGGACTGCCCAATTCATACTTGTTGCCCCAGTGTAATTTTTATTAGCACTCCTCTTCACTGAGGATTCTTAGTTTGCACAATAAGTTCATCACCCTATCAACTAAACATTAACCAATAAAGACTGACACAGCAGGTGGGATGTTAATCAGGGCTAAGTGTTACTTAGTCGTCAGCCTGTTAATAGACAGTTTTACCTTATGACTTTTGCTTCCCTAGGAAACACTGTAACTGTGGAGACTTAGGTGATTAACATGCAACAAAAGAGGACCCTTTTTAGAGTAATGTGAGTCTTGGGACCAACCACACTGGCAGCCAGTTTATATAGGTTTGTTATGATTTTATATTGGACATGAATGTGGTGTGGCCCTGTTTCACCAAGAAGCCATGCTAATGGTTGGGATCCCAATGTTGGGAGAGCTACCTTGAGGAGTGTTATGTGGCACAGGTCACAGAGACACCTGATAGGTCCTCAGAAGGTGCCAATGGCATTTAAACTTTTTGGCATCTCACAATAAGTAAAAGCATCTCATGGATTTCTTCAAGTCTAAACACTGAGGACATCCTCATGTTTTAAAAGGTTAAAGTCTATAAACAGAATTGAATGGACTAGAGCCTGTTTCCTACTCCTTTATGTGTTGTAACCTGGAGTCTTCATTCCTCAAGATTGAATAACTTTGTTTGTTGTCCTCCAGTCTTTTAAAAAAGTTTTTGAGGGGAGGGGTGTTGGGAGACTGGGAGAATGGGTGAAGGGTTAAAGAAGTGCAAATTAGTAGTTGATAGTTGGTCATGGGGAGCATGGAAAGAGGAAATGTAGTTAACATTAATATGATGGCTAAGTGGAGAGCCAGGGAAGGGAAGGAGCAATTGGGATCATTTTATGACATTATAGATGTCTAACCAATGAACTGTATACTTGAAATTAATTTAAATAAATAATTTATTTTTTACAAAACTTTTATGTGAGGACTGTAGCCATATTCTCAGGAGCCTTTTTATTTAGGACTGGTTACTGTAATAAATGAAGGAAAATCAAAGAATGTGGATTTCTTATCATAAAATATTATCTTCGTATTTCTCATTATAAATGGTAGCTAAAGGGAGGACACAAAATCTTCAAATTATATGACCCATAATATTTTGTGGCCTAAATAGGTAGTATTGGTACTTTTTTATGGAATGTAAAAAAGAAAAGACCACCAAAAAGGCAAACAGTGGAAATCTCTTCTGCCTCTCTGAGTCTGGCTTTAAAAAGAATGCAAAGCATTGAATTGTTATGATCCTGGGGCCTGGGCGTAGCTCTTTTACCACAGGATGGGAGTTGCTGCCTGACAAATATAGGTGGGCAGGTGGGGTTAGGAAAAGATGCTAATCATTTAACTTCTCTGATTCTTATCATACTTATTGTCTGTACTGGAACAGTTGTCACCTTATTCAATAATTATTTCATCCATAGTTATCATTCTTTCTCCAAGGAGGGCTGTGTTTTTTTTGTTTGTTTTTTTAAAGGAATACACCATAACGTCTGGCTAAGACTACATGTATAGTAGATAATAATTATAAGGATACATTTGTCATACTTAGTAATAAATCCTGGAAATTTTTTATATCCTAATTATCTTTGAAATCAAGATGCATCTTACAGTCAGTTTTAAAAGCATTTAGCAATTTTTTTATATTCTTCATATAAAGACTATTAACTGTACAATGAAGTTATTTAAGTTCTAGCTTATGTGACATTGAATGTCAGGTGATATTCAATTTAGTACAATTGAGATGCAGTTAAACAAAAGGACAATATCTTGAAGTGAGTACACATTGAGCACATAAATATCTAAGTAATGAAGGAAACAAGGTGAAGCTGCCCACCTTGTCACAGACCAAGAATTGGAATTTGAAGCAAACCAGGAATTTTGAATGAAAGCAAAAAGAGGTAGCAGGCAAACTGGCTTGCTTGTCATTAGGATTTCACATAAGAGTTTGACGTCAGGCTCTTCAAGGTCAGGCTCTAAGAACTTACTTACATATGGTGTCATGAGCAGAGGGGCGCTGGAGGAGGTAGTTGAAGCCTCATTTAACGTCCTTGATGAATTCTGTGACTTGAAGCAAAACAAGGTGTAACAAAACCGATTTTACCATAGGCTAATTGATGTATAAACAAGAGTTAAGTTCTTACAGCTGTAAGGAAACGACGTTGAACAAAATGACATTATTTGAGAACCTACTCTCATGCTCTTTGGTTGGCAGTTAACTAAGAAAAAAAAAACTAAAGGAATAAGATACTTTATCTAAAGTGAAAAAATTTTGTTAATCTTTTCTTTAAAATTTAAAGTATGTCTTTCAGCTTAACTCTTGAACCGAGAAGGCTGAGTTAATGGTGCTATTTTGTAACCCACCTAATCTCACTACCTGTTTTCCTATCACAGATTGCCTTCTCCCAGCACAGCAATTTTATGGATCTGGTACAGTTCTTCGTGACTTTCTTCAGGTAATTTCACTTATACAAACTGTATCTGTTCTTTAATTCAGGCACTTAATTCCATTAATTATCAGCTCATAAAAGATAAATGAATAATCCTATATATGCACAACAGATCAAACTAATTGTATTTATATTCCTGAAGAGTTACATGTCAGTAATATAAATTCATTCTGATCTGATAAAATGAAAACATGTACTTTATATGTTCTGAATTTTTGAGGCAGCTTTTCATGTACCTATACTAAAACATAAATAATTTGGTTCCTCATGTGGGGTCTGGGGTTGAAACAACAATTAATGATTACTGATGTGTGCTACATATATGCTTCCTCTTGTTCAAGAGATGATTCAGGTGATTTTACAGAGTTTTAAAGCTATAATGACTTGTTAGACCCGTAGGATTACTTTTATTATAATAGGATTTTTCCAGTTTAATTTTATTTTTGTGAAAATATTATATACACATAACTGGAGAACACAAGTGCTACAGTGCTTGTGAGAGGAAGCAGCAGCATCCTGCCTGCACCTTTCCAACCTTCTCCTCCCCATTTTAAATTGTTTTAGCTGTGTTTTGCTTTTTCATGCTTACACTATTTCTTAATTTTTCAGTTCTGTTATCTTTTGATGTCCTACTGTAGAAAATGAGGATTTATTATCTTATGTTACCTCACCCGACAACTCTCCCACACCCCAAACATAAAATCCCCTTCCTTCCCCTCATTTAATATAGTTACATCACAATGTTTAGCTAAATTAGTCATTTCTGTTTATATAATTATGACCATAAAACTCCTATTCATAGCTGAAGTGAACTATGAATATACTTCCCCATTTTTTGGATGGAGGATCACTCTTTGCTTATTCTAAATGTAGTGTTTTTTTTTTTTTTTTTTTAATAGTTTTCTGAGTAGCTACTCTTGATTCATTATGTACTCTGATAGAACTGAAAAATCTCCCAGTTTGGTCAAACACAAGCAGGTGCTCTCCATTTTAGTTTCCTTTGGAGTTGTCTGCCCTAGAACCCTCCAGACTGCTGCTCCCAAGTACACTAGTTCTTGAGGCCTGCTGTACAACTGTCATGTTGGGAGTTTCCATTGCCTTTGTCTCACATTGAAATTTCTGTTTCCCAGATCTTATGTCTTCATCTCCCTCTTTATTCCCTCCTTTTACTGATCCACATTCTCTAGTAGGTTTTTGAGAACAGGTTCAGGGGAAACTTTTCTGTGACCTTTCTTGTCTGGAAAACGTCTTAATTTTACCCTCACGGTTAATTGAAAGATTAAATACAGAATTCTAGGTTGGAAATCATTTTCTCTTAGAATTCGGAAGGCATTATGCTGTTTCTTCTAGCTTCCAGTATTAATATTGAAAAGGCTAATACCATTATAATTCTCACTCTTTGTATGGAATCTGTTTTCTCTCCTTGAAAAATTACATCAAAAAATAATATAAAATTACAGGAACACTTAAAAATCATACGTGCCTAGCCCAACAAATTATCACAAATTGAACATACTCATGTAACTACTGCCCAGAACAAGAAATATAATATTACCAGTACCTTAGAAGCTCCCCTGTATTTCCATCAAGTATAACCCCCTCCCTCTTCCCCAAAGGTAATTATTTACCTGACTTCTAAAACAAACCATATATTACATTTGCCTGTATTAAAAATTTATATAAATTAAATGACTTAAAACAAATTTTAGAACAACTTGAAATGGATAATGAAGAAAATATTATGAGCTTGTAGGATGCTGTTAAAGTTGTACTTAGAGAGTGCAGCTTTAACTCTGCAATTCTGAATCTTAGCTGCCTGGAAGAAGTACTTGGGGAAACTTGATGCCCAAGCCATATCCCAAACCAGTTACATCAGAATCTCTTGGAGTGAGTTTTAAACATTTGAAAGCTTTCCAGCTGATTCCAACTTGCAGTTGAGATTGAGAATCACTGCTTTATAAAGATATATACTGCAGAGGAAAAAACACCCCATTCAGTAAATCAGAAAGAGAACTAATTAAACCTAAAGAGAATAGAAGGAATGACTATAAATAGAGCAAAATTGATGATTTAGGAGAAGTACAATAGAGAGGATTTAAAGAACCACAAGTTAGATTTTTAATAAGAATAAGAATAATGTTGATAAGCCCCTGGCAAGTTTGACCAAGAAGAAAAGCAAGAAGGTTTAAATAATGTCAAAAATACAGAAGGGCATTACTCCAAATCCTGCAGACATTTTCTCTCCAGAAAAGTACTTTATGAACAACTTCAAGAGAATAAATTTGAAGATGGGACAATTTTTTTAAAAAACTATACAACTTAACAAAACTTACACACAAGCAATAGGAAATCTAAATAGTCCTGTATCTGTTTTAAAACACAATACATAATTTAAAATTTTCCCGCAAAGACTGTAAGCCCAAGTAGCTTCATTGGTAACTTATATCCTTTTAAGGAAGAAATAATATTGATATTAACCAAATCTTGTAGAGAATAAAAAAAGAAGGAATACTCCCCAACTCATTTTATGAATTTAGCACAACTGACAAGAATATTATGAGAAATGAATTTATAATCCAGTCTCACTCATGAAGGAGGAAGCAAAAATCTACCAGTAATAAAAGTACTCCTACATCATGACTCACGTTTATTCCAGGAATTTCAAGGTTGATTTAGCATCAGAAAGTCAATCAATGTAATTGATGTTAATTGCATTGATCATGTTAATCAATGGGAGAAAACATTTCATAAGATTTAATATCATTCATTTAAAAATCTTAGGAAACTAGGACTAGAAAGAAACTTCTTTAAATCTGATAAAGGAGCAATATATAAAGCCAACCATATTATTAATGGTAAAATGTTTGAAGCTTTCCCTTTGAATTTGGGAACAGGACAAAGATGCCACTGTCACTTAATTTCATTCCACATTGTGATAGAGGTTCTAGCCAATATGCTAAGATAGGAATAATAAATAAAATGCATAAGAATTGGAAAAGGAAATCATCACTACAATATATTATATTCATAGAAATTTAAAATAATCTAGAGGTAAAGTATTAAAATTAATAGGTGAATTCAGTAAGGCTGCTAATTACAAGAGCAATATTAAAAAATAAGTTCTATGTTGTTTGGAGGCATACATCTTTTGTGGCTCTTATCAGATACTGGCATGAAAACAATACAATTATATATCCCATAAGGCGATAAGGTACCCTCCTCTGCTCTCTACCATGAAAGAAGAAATCACTTCCTCAGTGATGCTGGAGAACAGATAGCCTCGTGTCAAGAATCCTCTACATCCTGACAGGCTCACTTCTGCCTGCTGTAAACTGATGAGGTTGAGAAAGAGAGTTGTCACACTACCAAATTGTAATTTTTGATATAAAGCTCACTTGTAATAGGTTTTTTGTTTGTTTTGTTTTTACTTCAGTTGCTAGTGTATTTTGTTCTTCAACGTGTAGGAGACCCAGCATCCTGGATAGCCTTTAATTAGTTTCTGGATAGTGATATTTTCACCCAGAAGCAAATGGTTGCATCTCTTGCAATCTCAGAGGGAGATAACAAGAATTCTAATAAAAGTATACTTTAGTATTTCTAGGGGAGAAAATCAATTATATTTCTATATTTCACCAACAAAAATAAAATGTACATATGTTTTTGCTACTTTGATAAATAAAATTGCTTAAAATCACCACACATCTAGATCAAGAAAAAATGACCAAGAAAAAATAGAAGGTGGGGAGACAGTTCACTAGCTCTCCCGGATGATGAGTGTTTTGTTGAGCTAAAGTGATTAGTGTGGCACTGACACAAAAGAAACAAAGTTTAAAAGGCTCAAATTTGTTTTAAGATAAAAAATTAAATGGAAATAAAAAGTAGGTAGTAACAAACAAGAAGTTAAAAAATCAATATAGACTTAATGGCCACTAGTCACATGTAACATTTGAGTGCTTGAAATATAGCTAGTGTGACTGAGAAACTGAATTTTTCATTTTAGTTAATTTTAACTAATTTATAATTTAAAAATCGATGCTTGATTCAGTTATCAGAAAACTTCTAAGTATTTTTAAAACAACCTGGATATGTAAATCTACTTTTTCAAATGCGAATTTTATGAAATCTAAATACAAATAAAATATTTCCTGATAAAAATCTAGTGTTCAAATTGAAGTGTGCTTATGAACACAAAATACACAGTGGATTCTGATGACTTAGTAGAAAATAAGAATGTAAACTATCTCAATAATTTTTATATTAGTCACATGTTCAAATGGTGTTTTGGCTATTTTGCATTAAAAAAACTTATTAAAATTAATTTTACCTGTTTTTACTTTTTTAATTTGGCTACTAGAACATTTCAGATTACATATGTGGTTCACATTTAATGTCTATTGAACAATGATATAGGTAATACAAGGGGGAAAAGTTTATAGAGACAGCATACAGGGCAGAAATATTAAATCTTCATTCAGATTTTTTAAAGTGGAAAATTGCGTGAATACACAAATTACATAAATTACACAAATTTATAAAATACTAAAAGTAATTTATGTTCATAGTAAAACTTCAGACAACATAAAAATAAAAAATTGAAACTTCCCCTAATTCTACTCTAGAAATTACTATTGTTAATATTTTGGTGTTTACGTTTCCATATTTTTTTTTCTGTGTGTATACACTGCATATAAATTATGGTTTTTCTGATTCTTTGATTTATAAAATGGGCTATCTCCTTATATATTGTTCTGTAACTTGCTTTTTTCACTCAGTATTCTGTGGTTTTTCCCATGTGGAAGTTTAAAACAGTTTTTCTCATAGTATAAGTACAATATTTTATTAAACCATTTCTCTTGACTGACTTAGATTATCCTCAATTTTTGTTGCATATGTTTGCATTTTTCTATAAATATTCTCTCTGGGATTTTTTAAAATTCTATAATTGCTATATCAGAATGTGAAAACACTGCTAGATGGTTTCTCAGAACAGTTGCATGAATTTGCACTCCTACAGCAGGAATGTAATATCTCTTACTATTTCTGCCTATCTCTCTTATTACTACTATTATTATTTCTCAGCAACCCTAGAAATTGTTATTTTTAATTTTGCTAATCTGGGAATTATCATTGGTATCTTGTTTTCATTTGGATTTCATTATGTTTACTGATCTCTGATAGCCCTCATTTTGAATTACCTGTTTATATCCTATGTTTACATTTCTTGTGGTATATTTGCCTTTTTCTTACTGAAATTTAGGACCTCATTATATTTTGTGACTATTTACGTGTGTGTGGCTTTAATGGTTTGTCTTTTCTGGTATTTTTCACAAAGCAGATCTGTTAATCTTTTCCTACATTTTCTTCATGAGTATTTTATCTCTTGTTTTTTCATGTTTAAGTCTTCCTTTATGCATCCGAAATCAAATGAGTAATGTATACGAAAGGACTTCGTTTCTGGGAGCAATGCACTAGTGTAGTTAGGATTATAATTTACTAGAGGAAGAGAGAGAGAGAGACTAACACTCTGAAAGTCTGTGTGGCTGGAATTAGAGGTACCTTGGAGGGTAGCATTTGAATGAGGATCAAAGGGAGAAATAAGTGATGTCACACCATCTCGCGAATAGGAGGGAATGTAATGGGAATTCCTAATTTCCCCTGGAAGGAAAGGGGCACAGACCTGTGCTGTGGTGTTTTGTGGCTCGGAATTGAGGGGGTAGTCCCAAGAGAAGCCTCTGAGTGATAGCTGGTGCTTCACCTCTGAAACCAGCCTTATACTAAGCTGCATTTAGCAGTGTCTTGACCTGCTGTTCTCATTTGCTTCATTTCACTCCACGTTGGTTTTGCTGCCTTCTTGTGTTTATCTGTTAGAATAAAAATAATAAAAAGTGGGATTATGCATGGAAACCAAGACAGGCTGAAGTTACTCTTCTCAGATGCTTTTATTGCTTTCTGTTCTCCCCCAACTTCTTAACGTTGTGGTGTCCCCTAGGACATGGCCTCATCCAGATTGTTTACTTCAAATACCGTATATATGTTGATGACTCCCAAACGCCATCTGCAGCGCAGACCTGTCACGCAGCCTCCATGCTCATATTATCTGCCCATGACACCATTCCTGGCTGTGGAGTAAATATCTCAGAATTCAGCAGCTTCAAAACTAAACTAGTAATCTGCTATCTTGCACCTACTCACCCAGAGCCTCCCCCATTTAGATTGATGGCAGGTCCCTCAGTCTAGAAACCTGGATTTCTCTCATTCTTCCATAACCTACATCTAGCCCATCAGGAAATTCTGTTGACTCACCCATCAAATTATGGCCAGATTCCAAAGAGCTTTTCACATCCATGCTACCACCTCCCTGATTTGGGCCACTATCATTTCTCACCTAGACTGCTGGTTTTCCTATTTCTGCCGTTGCTACCCTAATGGTCTCCACAGCATAAGTTAAATCATGACCCTTCTCTGTTCAGAAACCTGCATTGATTGGCTCCTCATCTCAGTAAAATCCAACACTCTTATAATGCCTGTGGGCCCTCCGTGATCTACCCTCCCCTTACACCTCTACTTTTATCTCTGGCCTAACTCGCCCCACTCCAGCCACACTGGCTTCCTTAGGTTCCTCAGTCCTAGGCACATCCACATCTCAGCCTTTGCACTGACTGGCCGCATCACCCAGGTGTATTTCTGTAGACATCCATGTCACCACCTCTCATACCTCCTCCAAGTCTTTGCTCACGTGTCAACTTCTCAAGAAGTAAGGACCATTTAACCATTATGCTTTAGAGTACCACTAGCACTCTGAACCCCCTAACCCTTATCTTTTCATATCATTTATTACCATCTGACATGCTCTAGAATTTGCTTTTTTATATTGTTTTGTGTTGGTCTCCACTTACTGGAATGTAAACTCCATGAGAACAGTGGTCTTTTGTTCAGTTCATCGATGTAGTCCATTAGCCTAGAACAGGACCTGGACCAACAAGATATTGATAAAAAGGAAAATATACACTGTAAGGTAGGAGGAAGGGCCAGCAGTGTCAGGACAGCCAAGCGGCCCAGCAAGATAGGAACTGAAGGCTTCCCACTTAATGATGAACCTAGGGGGGTGGGCCCATTCTGGTTTGTCAGGGTTCCCAGTTGAGGGGTCTGTACTTTTGTGCATCCTGGAGAAGTGGTAGAATATGGGAGCCATGAGGTTTCTATTTCTGAAAGGGCAGAAATTCAGTCTTACTAACATCGTAAGAGTGCATTTCTCCAGCCAGTCAACGCTGTTCTACAAATGTGGAGGTCTTCAAGAGAATACCTTGACTGCAGGGGCCAACAGCCTCATGTCTATGTATAACACTCTGGAACAATACTCTATAGCAAACCTCTTTTACAAATTAATAAGTAAAAATGCCAGTTTTAAAATTACTTAAGCAAATCTAAGAGGTGTGTTTTGTTAGGTTCATTAATTCTTTTAACCAGAATTCATTCTCTGCTGTCACAGTAACTTTTCTAACCATTTAGTACCTGGTTTATAATGAGAAAAAGTTGAAATTGATGCAGGACAGTTCAGGCTTCCCCAGGTGGTAGGTGCTGACCAAGCCTTGAACTGGGAGAAGAGGGTCCTTTAGCAGAGTGAAGAAAGAATTCAAAATGCATGCCAAAGTTAGAGTTAAAAGGGAAGTTTATTAGAAAAGGGGTAACACTCCACAGGTAGAATGTGATCTCTCAGAGGCCGAGAGTGAGAGAGACAGTTGAGAAACAGCATAAAGGCACTGAGGGACCAAGAGGGACAGAGACAATAGAGATGGGGACAATGAGAGAGAGTAAAGGCAGCGAGAGGAACCCTGCGTGTTCAGGGAATTCAGTTTATATGTCATTCTTTAGCTCCTGAAAGTTATAGTTTAAAAGACCTTGTTAACCCATTTTCTTTGGCATGGACATACAGTGAGGAAGGGGAAAGGGAAGAGTATGTAGTGTGAAAAGGTAAGAATATATAGTGGAAGGCCTGCTGACAGTTTTTAGCCTTTAATCCATAGGTTCCCCATGATTTTAGCCATAGGGAATGACTATTCTTCTCGTGGGGAATGAGTTGTTGGCAATCCCAGCAGAAATCTTTCTTTGTTCTGCAGGTGTCCTCCTGGCTGGGCTGAAGGGCTCATCAGCATATTGCAGTTTCTGATTGTGGCTTAATTAACATTTTAACTTTCTTGCCTCTTCCCTACATTAAAATCACTTGCAATTACATGACCACTGGGAGTTAAGCTTTCCTAATACTTGTAATAAAGTTGTTGGCTTGAGTTTGATAATTTCACTTTATAAAAAAAAATTTACTTTGTAAAAATATAATTGAATATATATTATTACACATAAATTTATTCTTTGTTAGCCTCTTTTAAGAAGTTATTACTTTAATTTATCTCATTTTTTTAGACGTGGCCAATCAATGAATGTTTACTAATATTGATTTTATATCATACATGATATTTGTCATAATTATCTTAGAATAACTTTTCTTATTTGGGATAGGCCATTTCCATAAAGGTCAGAGTTCTTTCCCAGTACCTTGTATATGAAGCTCAGTTTATCAAAGTATTCCTGCGCTTTGCATCCTGTGAACCAAGACATGGTTGTGATGACTCATCAGAGAGGAACTTGGAGGTGTTTTTTGGGGGAGTGTTTCCTGCCTGGCCTGAGGTGTGAATGACAGTGATCCTGATTCTGGGGGATGGGATAATAACTCAGTACTCTCCTTTCACACAGTTGTTTCCTCTCTTTGCTCCTGGTGGCTGCTGTGGTATGGAAGATCAAACAAAGTTGTTGGGCCTCCAGGCGTAGAGAGGTAAGCCTCAATGGACAAAGATTAACAATTTCTGGAACAGCTTTTTTTCCCCTACATATTTCTCTTAAGCAATTTAGGTAGCTACTTAGTGATAATTGATGGGCATATCCAGAGTGAGAAGAATGCTGCCCTTTCAACAGTAGATGATGGGTAGACTTCAATTAGTGCTTCATGTGGTATAACTAATTCTGCCCCACATGGCTTTAACTTTCTAAAAGAAAACTCTAGTATTAACTTACAGATGCCTCTTTTCCCCTTCCTGCCAGAACCCTGGCCATAACTCAGGCTGGAGATGTGAGGGCTCGGTAGGTCAGCCTTTCATAATAACAGTGAGCATACAGTCAGCCACTTAGGCATCTTAAAAAATTCTCATTAGGGTGTGGTTCCATAGTGTAGCACTTAGCACATCTGCTTTACATGCAGAAGGTCCTGGGTTCAAGTCCCAGTGGAACCATAGTCCATGGTCTATGGCCATGCCACCTTGAACAAGCCCAGTGGCTGATCTCGGAAGCTAAGCTTTATCAGTCCTGGTTAGTACTTGGATCAGAGACCACCTAGGAAGACCAGGTGCTATAGGCATTAAAAAAAAAATTTCTCATTCAAGGAAAGATAAAGGTGTATCTAATTAAATGTTTGATTGAGTTTTATTTTTAGTGAATCTTGATTTATTTCCAGAGCTCCATTCCAAAAGTAATAAGTCAAGCAAATATTTACAACTGATAACTAAACAGACTTGGTTAAAAATTACAACATAACTTGTTTATTGCAGCTTTCACTTGTTAATAGTGCGCCTTTTAGTCGTCATGCCTATTGCTTTGTTGCTAATAGAGATGCACTAAGATCTAGACTTACATATGCCCCTTCATTTTCTGTATCTACTCATGCCATTTTCTATATAAAAAATTATCTGCAGGCAAGATTTAGAAGAGAACAGGAATATTTAAAATTAAAACTCACAAGCACACAGCATTCAGCACTATTCATGAAACATTAGTGTTTATAATGGTGTTAAAGTAGGCTCCAGTCTATGGCCATGCTACCCTGAAAAACCCCTATCCCGTCTGATCTTGGAAGCTAAGCAGGGTCAGGCGTGGTTAGTACTTGGATGGGAGACCACCTAGGAAGACTAGGTGCTGTAGGTGTAAAAAATAAAAAATAAGGGATTGTAAATTGACAAGGTTCTTGCAATCTCTGAGATCAACCAAGGGTTGCCTCGCCTAAAAAATAAATAAATGTAAATAAATAAGCAAGCTTATGTAGTTGGTCAACCAATAAATTAAGTTTTTACTGTAGTGATTTAAAATTTCTGTTACTGTGAACCTGACTATTTGGAATATATTTCTTCATTTCTAAACTCATCATGATCTGTTCCTCTCACATTTGTAGAAGAAATGATTTGCTGTTATTATAACAAAAACAATAGCAGTTAACACTGCTTACTACATACCAAGCTCTGTTTCAAGTGCTTTTGCACACCTTATCTCCTGCACTCTTCATAAAGGAACTGTAGTGAGAACTGGCAGAGAGTAGGCACTCTGTCTTACTGTGACTCCAGCACTTAGAATAGCTCACAATCCAGACTAGGTTGCTACATGTATTTGTTGAGTAAATAGACCAACAGCTTTAATGAGATATAGGAATATTATTATTGGTATTTCAAGAAAAATATTTGACATAAAAATGCCCTTCTAAAACAGTGTCATGATCTATCCAGCCCAAGATTCTCACTCCTACAGTCGTTCCAAGGGAATGGTTTGAGGTAAGACCTGGTCATCTTCCGTAACATGACCTCAAAACTTCAGTGACATGCCCAGATCCCTAATATCCTTAATAATACATTATTGACCACCCACCATGTGCCAGGCAATGAGCTAATGTATCTCATTTGATCCAGCTGACATAGTTATTGAAGGAACTGATGCCCAGAGACTTTGGACACCTTTTTTTTAAAGATCACGCCGCTGATGAGCATTGGAGCAGGGATTCACATCCATGCCTCTCTAAATCCAGAGCCCCTGCTTGTCCCTCTAACTTTGCAAAACTTCGTACTTAAGTTTATGTTTTTACTTACACCACCTCTCTGAATAAAGAGCTTTTTCAGTTCCTAAATACTGTGTAATGAGGGACAGGTTTTTGTTGCCTTGTAAATACTTGGTTCAAATAAAAGCAGGAAGAAAGAAAGCCTGGCTTTACTCTAGTAATAAAAATATGAGCTAGGGCTATATCATTTATTTTTATGTATTTAACAAGCAGGCATCATGGTGTTCTTTCAGTAATAAAGTATACATAGCCAATAGATGAAGATTTTTTTTTTTTACTATAATGACAATATTACCACATCCAACAAGATTTAATAATTTCTAATGTTACCTAGTACCTGGTTCATGTCCCACTTTCCCTAGCCATTTTAGATTTGATTTATTTGAATCAGAGAAGAAAGTGAGGTATTTTTAATATGTAGTATTCTCTGATAAAATCCTTTCAGTACTCTGCATTAATTTTTGCTTTATTACTCATTAGCAACTCCTTCGAGAGATGCAGCAGATGGCCAGTCGTCCCTTTGCCTCTGTAAACGTTGCCTTAGAAACAGATGAAGAGCCTCCTGATCTTATTGGGGGAAGTATAAAGGTGAGAATGTGATTACAAATTCCCTATAACTTAATTTGTCAAAACTCATGCTTCTAGATCTGGGAAACCAGAGAGAGCAAGTGCCTTATTCTATTGCCTCTTAAGTTTACCTTCTTTCTTTTTTATAAGAAGCCAACACATCAAAGTTGTCAGGTATTCTTTTGCTTTCATTTTTCAGTCTTTGGTTAATGTTGCTAAGCAGTGTCATGTTCAGGGGATTTTGAAATATAAAATCCCTGACATTCTTATAAGTATTCTGTGGCTTTATACTCTAAAACTCGAAAACTTGTTTCAATAGTACATCAGATACAAGCGAGGGAGAGCTTTTGAACTGGAAGATGAATCTGAAGAAATTATATAGACTATAGAACAGAAAGACAAGGAGATGAAAAATATGATAGTTAATAAGAATATGGAGGATAAAATGAGAAGACCATATATATATAAAATCAGAGTCCCAGAACAAATGAATGGAGGAGATGCAGGATTCAGAGATAATAACAGAATTTTCCAGAACTGATGGAAAATCAATATACAGATCCCAGAAGCAAAACATATCACAAGCAGAATTAAGGAGAGAATCAGAAAGAAGCAGAAGAGAAAGAAAAGTACAATTAGATTTATCATAGTGAAACTATAGAACTCCAAAGATAAAGAGAACATCTTAAAATCAGCCAGAGGGGGAAAAAAAAAATTACTACAATGTGGAGAAATTGGAACCCTTGTGCATGCACTGTTAGTGAGAATATAAAAATGATGCAGCCACTGTGGAAAACAGTACTTTTTAATCAAATTAAAAAATAAAAACAGAATTATGTAATCCAACAATCCACTTCTGAGTATATACCCCAGAAATTGAAAGCATGGTCTCAAAAGATATATTTGTACACTCACATTCATAGCAGGATTATTCACAGTCAGTAAAAGGTGGAAACAACCCAAGTGACCACTGATGGATGAATGGAGAAACAAAATGGGGTGTGTAGTGGAATATTATTTGGCCTTAAAAAAGAGAGATTCTAATAACATGCTATAACATAGATGAATCTTGAGAACAACATCTGAGTGAAATAAGCCAGTCACAAAAAGAGAAATATGATATGATTCCACTTATATGAAGTATCTCAAGTAGTCAGATTCGTAGAGACAAAAAGTAGAATGGTAGTTGCCAGGGGCTGGGGTGGGAGGAAGGAATGGGGAGTTACTGCTAAATGGGTACAGGGTTTCAGTTTTATAAGATGAGAGTTGTGGGGATGGTTAGTGGGGATGGTTGCACAGCAGTATGAGTGCACTTAATACCACTGAACTGTATACCTAAAAATGGTTAAGATGGTACATTTTATTATGTTCTGTGTATTTTACCACATTAAAAAATAACTAGGGGGAAAAAATAACCTACAAAGGAATGACAGAGTGACAACTGAGTTCTGATTAGTAACATCAGAAGCCAGACAGAGTTGAAGAATGTCTTTAAAGTACTGAAAGAGAACTGCCAATCTAGATCGTGTGCCCAGTAACTACATTCCGAAAACAAGGATAAAATAAAGATATCTTCTGATCAGAAGAAAAACTGAGAAAGAATGTGCAACAAAACTGAACAAAAAAAATGTCTAAAGGATGTGCTAGAAAGGAAAATTACCTCAGGAGAATGAAATACGAAGGAATAGTGAGTAAATTAAAGGGAAACATGCATACTTCTAAGCAAACATTGTTCTGATAAAATAGTAATAATTTGTGGGATTAAAAAAATAGACAAACCTAAAGTACTGAACAAGATCATATGTCATGTCAGCAGCATGTAGTGCAGTTGGTTATTCCGTAGAACACTTTTTTGACTTTCCTTTCAGGACACCACACACTCACCTTCTGGCAGTTCTTGCTCATTCAGCCTTCTTCATCTGACCACTGCACACACCTCCTTCACAGTACCTACTACCTGGTCATCTCTCACCTGAATCATTGTAATTGCTCATAACTGGTTTCCCCACTTCTGCCATTTCATCCGTCATTTCTCTGTGCCACAGCCAGAGTGGCTCTGGAAATTATTTTCTTTAACCAGACTGAAGAGACGGCTGACATATTTGGGGATATGGCAGGCAGAATGCTAAAGATGGCCCCCAAGGGTTTTTTCCCCTGGTTAGTCAGACTCCAGGTACTGCTCTGAAGGGATTTTACAGAAGTAATGAAAGTCCCAAGGTGGCTGACCTGAAGATATAGGGAGAGTTTCCTCTGGCTGGGGCAGAAGAGGAAGCATGAGAAGGACTTGGTGTGCCATTGCTGGTTCGAAGCTGGAGGGCCCACATGAGGAGGAATGCAAGCAGCCTCCAAGAGAAGAGAGTGGCCCCTGGCTGACCTCTCCCAAGGAAATGGGGACCTCAGGCCTACAGCCACAGTGAACTAGATTCTGCCAACAACCTGAATGAGATTTGAAGCAGACTCTTCCCCCTGAGCCCTCAGATAAGAGTGGAACTCAACTGGTACTTGATTTCCCCCTTGTAAGATAAGAGCTGAGTATTTTACAGAACTGATGGAAGACATGAATGATCCTGTATCCCTAGCAGAGAACCCTACAGAGCTCTCCTGGACTTCTGGCCTACAAAACTGAAATAATAAACAGGTCTTATTTTAAACAACTAAGTTTGTAATATGTTATACAGCAATAGAAACTAATACAAAGGGCGTCTTTAAAAATCACATCTAAAGGCTGCAGCATTAAAGGTTGAGAAACAAAGCTTTAGCTAATTCTTTGCTTTCTCCCACCAGACTGTTCCTAAACCCATTGCCCTGGAGCCATGTTTTGGCAACAAAGCTGCTGTCCTCTCTGTGTTTGTGAGGCTCCCTCGAGGCTTTGGTGGAATCCCTCCTCCAGGACAGTCAGGTGAGTCGATGGGCAGCAATGACAAACACAGCTTTCATTTTAGCATGTCAAGGATCCTTTACTTTCATAGAGAATTTGAGCATAAAGATGATATTATACAGTGCCTGCCTCATGTCATCATAAGGATTTGGTGGAGTAATCCTTTTGTCACTGGTATTTCCTACCCAGCGGTCCCCAACCTTTTTGGCACCAGAGACTGGTGCTCCTATGAGACTCTAATGCTTGGTGATCTGAGGTAGAGCTGAGGCAGTGATGCTAGCACTAGGGAGAGGCTGCAAATACAGATGAAGCTTTGCTTGTTCCCTCGCTTGCCTGCCACTCACCTCCTGTTGTGTGGCCCTGTTCCTAAGAGGCCACAGGTCAGTACCAGTCTGTGGCCAAGGGGTTGGGGACCCCTGCCTTAACCTGTCTTTCCTGAGATCACCATACCCTCCCAGGAGAAAGTCTAGCTCTCCTCACTGCACAAACTTCCTCAGCCTCCCAGTGGTATTGATGCTTCTGACCATACCTTCCTTTGCTACCCATTTCCAGCCCCCTCTGACTCTGCTGCTGCTTTCCCATCTCTCTTTCCTTGCTCTGCCTCTAAATGTACGCTTCCTCCCTCTTCGCTCCATGCATTCTTTCTCAGTCATCTTACCTGTTGTTATAGCTCCAGTTAGCTCCTCCAAGCTGGTGATTCTGTAATTGGTATTTTACTACCTTTCATTTGCTTTTTCACTCTATTTTAAGTATAAGGTGCAAATAGCAATTTTAACAACTTAAAGGAAGTTTTGAAAATTTACTTGCAGTTCTACCATCTAATACCTACCAATTTTCACTGTTCTGTTTCCTATTCAGCCCTTGCTAGCAATTCAGTTAAAATGTTTGTATCACTCTCATTTTTATTCTTTTTTCATATAACTTTTATAAACATTTTTACCGCTTACTACATAATATTTTACCAAGTCTTTTATACTGTTCCATCAAATATATGAATCATAATTTAGATAAACATTATCTTGTTGAATATGAAGGAAAGATGGAATATAGTTTTGGAAGTATCTTGATTAATCATGGAATGCTTTGGAGGGATGCCTCACACAATATGAACATTTTAGACAGCTTTCAGTTGAGATAGTCTAGGGGTCAGGGGTTGCCTTAGCCAAAGAAAACATTGTGCCTATGAGGAAAGTGTGACCCAGAATCCTTGTGCAGGCCCCAAGCTCCATAGCCCTGAGTGCAGGCCTAAGACTTGAAGAACCTCCAGCTCAGCTTTCAGGCGGTCTGCGTCTATGGTGTCCTCGCAAGGGGAGGCTGTTAGGCAGGGCCAGGCCAGCCAGGATTTGTTGCCTTCGCTTCCTGGGAGACCAGCTTGATTTGCCCATGCATGGGTCCTGACCCCCTAACTTGGCCTTTCTCATATTGAGGGAAGGGTGGTCCATTGACCTGAAGACTCTGAGGTGGTGTCTTCTGCCACAGCTTGGCCCAGCAGACATTGTCCAGTGCTCCCTGAAGGCAAGGTGCTGGGTGGGGAGATGACAGGCTTGCAACACTGTGGCCTTTCCTACCCCAACCTTTGTCTGCTGTGCCCACCCCTCACCCAGATGCGTAATGAAGGCCTACTCACTGCTTAAGACCCACCTCAATAGTGGGAACATCCTTGCCACCCTTCTCTACCCCCCATTTTAGATGGTGTCCTTGTGTGGACTCCCAGAGCACTTGGCTCTGCCTTTGGTGTAACAGTTATCACTGGTGCAAATTCCCCATTGAATGTCAGGCACTAAACCTGGCACTTAAAAGCTACCCCTTCCCATCTCTCCCATTTCATAGGCTCAGAGAGGTAGAGTAACAAGCTCCTACAACATGATGCCTGAGGCCCTCAGTAGAACTCTGAGCCTGGGCTGGTCTGAGCCTTAAGCTTCCAGCTGCCCCAGGACTGTGCCTTCTCTAGCTAGTGAACATAGAGTTAATTGGTTACGATGGCAAAAAGGAAAATGGAACCGCCAGCCCCTGAGGCAAAGGTAGGGGTGGGGGTGATGAGCCAGGCAGCATTCTAAGACTTTACTTCAGTTCACTCACTGATTCCTCACACATGCCTTGAGCTGTTATCCCATTTTACAAATGAGGAAACTGAGGCACACGGAGGTTAAAGAACCTTGCTTATTCCAAAGCCTGGCCCCAGAGTCTCTCCTAACCTATAGATATAAAAATCACTAGTGCTGGGTGGGCGATGTGGAATGAATCTGAATTTTGTTGTAAAAAGTGCTGCTTTTTCTTGGAGCCCTTTCGGAGGCAGGCGTGAGAAATTTATTGCTTAAAGTATGTCTGCAATCTTTAAATGTAAATGCTCCCACTACCAGGCAGAGCATTGTGTTTGGTTGATCTGCTGAAAAGCAAGCTACATCTTTTGTGTAAATGGTGGAGGGGGAGAATATAATACATATTTATAAAATGTACATAATATGTACATAACTAAACCCTGAAAGATTGTATACAACTAATGAAAGCAGTCTCTTAGATGGAGAAGGGGAAAGGTGGAGAGAGGGAGAGTGGATAATAAAACTTTTCCCTATATACTTTATTGCTTTATTTATTGCACTGTGGGAATGTAAGAAGGAAAATTTTAAGTTATTTTTACAAACAAAAGCAAGCTGTTCCTTAACACGTTTTCCCTCTGGGGGGTTCTCCCAAGGCCTCGCAGTAGCCAGCGCCCTGGTGGACATCTCCCAGCAGATGCCAATAGTGTACAAAGAGAAGTCAGGAGCGGTGAGAAACCGGAAACAGCAGCCCCCTGCGCAGCCTGGAACCTGCATTTGATGCTGGGGCCAGGGACTCTCCGTGAGCAAGGGACGTGTGGCAAGACAGAGCCGTCTGCAGGGAGGGAGCAGGCAGGGAGATGCTGTGCTGAGCAGAGCTGGGCAGAAGACTGGAAACCCTCCAACTGGAAACATCTGACTCATCTGCATGTTCACAAGCTTTCTTTGACGGTTTCTCCCATCTGTGCTCCAGCATCTAACCTTTTACTTTTGCATAGGAAATAACTGATTTAATTACAGGTCCAGGGGTGATCCAGTTGCTGGAAGAGGCTGGTATGGAGCCAGTGAGAGAGCTAGGAATGACACTCAGGTTGCTTGTGGGAAACTGGTCTTGGGACTGTCTCAACTGTGCAAAAAAAAAAACAAAGATGTAGTGTTTACAAGTAGACATTTGTCATCAGTCGTTCTAGAACATGGTCTTTTAAAAACTAGTCAGATGAATTTACTTGTTTTCATCTGAAGCCTGCTATCTTTTTTAAAAGATGTGCTATTTATTCTTGCACGATTTAGGCAGATACCTCTCTTCTAGGGAGTAGCTTTTTTCTAGTTGAGAACTAATAATGGTCCGTCTCTTTTGAGTCATATCAAACTAAGATAGAAGGGGCTATTGTAAATGTCAAGGTCAGCAGTGTTACTTAGAATGTAAACTGTGGTATAATGGATGATAGGTAGTTTTCTAGCTCAACTTGATTAATTTAGTCTTAATCCATTTGAAATTCTCTCTCACACACATACACACGCACATATGCACACACACTAAGTGCCTAGACTTTAAATAGATCTAGCAGTTGGAAGTTAGTAAGCCTAAGTTTTTACATAAGTGCACTCCTACATTCTTATAAAATTTAAATAGCTACCATTAGCAATCTGCTTTTTATTCTAAAACGTAATTTACAAACAGGAAAGAATTCTTACCCCAAGTACCCTTTAACCCATCAGTAAAGACTGAGAGGAAAGCAGAAATTACCTAACTGTAAAAGCTCCTGCTTGTATTGTTGTCAAAAAGGACACTAAATACACAAGGTCCCCATGTGCCTCCCTTCCCCTGCCCCAGGCCACTCCAGGCCTTCTGGCCCCCTACTGCCAGGGCACCACAGAAGAAGGGACTCGCTTATGTCATGTTAAGAGTCTCCCTTGAGCAGAAAACAGAGTGACAGCACTTGGGACCCCTGGATCAAAGAGCAACTCTTTGTTTCTGTTGCTGCTCAGAGCTGTGGGTCATCCTCAGGTAGAATCACGAACCAGCAGAGGGATGGTCTCCCATAGTCAGCAGAACCAGCTGAAAGCCTGGAGAAGGGCCTGGAGCTGTTTGCCCTCTTTCCCCCAGGAAGGGCTGGGCTCTTCAGACCTCCTCCCCAGACCCAGGTGCTGGCTGTGGGGAGGGCAGTGAACACTATAAGGATGACAAACACATGGAAAAAAAATGGACAAGAATGGTAAAAACTATGCCAAATGGAAAGTGACCAAATTTAAGCTGGGGCGGGGTGGGGAGGGGCAGTCCCTGCTTTTCTCTCAAGGGCACTGCCTGGATGTCGTGTTGTCCCATCTTTGGTGCTCTGTATTCTGGCATTATGCAGCAGCCTCCCAAGACCTCTTTCCTGCTTCAAATCCTGGGGTTCTCCAGCATTACCTTACTGGGATGGGCTTCTAGACAACCATACCCAAGTTTGTGAATTTGGAGAGATTAATACTTAAAAGAGCAAAAACTGCGGCATTTCACCTTAAATGCAGTGCCTAGAGAAGGGAGTATTGTCTCTTCCCCAACACCGATCCCACTTCCATGAAGAATTGCCTGGAAAGATGTTTTCAAGGAAGTTGAACCATAAAACACTGGTGCACAAAACACCTCTACTTTGAGACACTTCTCTAAAAGCTGTGTGTTCACATCACTGTTGAAGAACAGATGATTCTAAAAAAGATCTTCTCTACGAGCTCCCCACATTCCTACTTGAGATCACAGCACCCAAAAGAGCCTGCTGTGGACTGGCCCCACACCTCCATAATTACCACGAGGCCTCCTGACGAAGAGGCCGCTGGAGAGAGTTCTCCCACGGGGAAGCCCTTATCCCAGGCTTTGAAATAACATGTACCGTGTCCCATAGCCTCCTGGTTATTTTTTTTTCCTAAAGGATAATGTTTGTCTTCAAAAAGGAAGGAAGAAACAAGTGAAGTTTAATTCCGTTGCAGCAGTGGAGAAGCAGCTGAATCTACCTGCTTCTCCTTTGCAGCCAGTAGCAAACAGCTTCCTCCAAGCTCAGGCCAGAGGAAGGGAGTAAGAAAGAGACACTCAGTTTAGAGCCAGTTACAAGGGATACCATCTGGAACTTCAGAGGAATGTCTGCATGTCACGGGAGAGCCTGTATATAAGTTAAAATAGTCATGAAAAATTGATATCATACTTGTACATAACTATACAGTAGTGTCCAGAATGTTCAGACATTCAGAGTGTACATAAAACGAAAATATCCCAATGTATTTTTATTAAATGCAGCGGTGTCTGAGTTTCACCTAATGTTTTTGTGCCATATACTGGATATCCAAGTTCAGAGAAGTCCTCTCATTGGGCCCTGACACGTTGGTGACAAGACCAAGAAGGGTGCCCCCATTGTGCCAGTGTGTTCAAATGCACCTGGTACAAATTGGGTAACTCTTAAAACCTGAATCGTCTTTCAGTACATACTTGAAAACTTGGCAGTGAGTTCTTTTAAATGGCAGTGTGTCAGGAGACTCAAGGCAGCGGAATCTGTCGCTGTTTTTGGCTCTGCGAGTGTGTTTTGAATCGGTCAGCCTGTTGGTACTGTGGGTGGCCAGGGACAACCAGCTTGTGCTGAGAAATGTTTCACATGATCTTTAAATTCAAAGACTGTACCTGTAGAAATCAGATTTTCTGAAAAGGGGTTTTCCAGGCTGTGTTTTACTGTGGTTCTGTCTAAATTTTTAATGATCATTTTCCAGGAGCACAGTTTACTATACTGGAAGCTGGGGGTGGGAGTGGGCTGGCGGGTTTGTTGGTCAGTAGCTCCTGTTTCCCCATGGAGAACCACAGATACCCTGGGCCTCCTCCACACAGTCTGGAGAGAAGGCAATTCATTTCCCCCTGAGCTCACCCGGAGAAAAAGCAGCCCTGGACAGAAGATTGGCAGCAAAAGGAAAACATGGGAATATCTGTGGGTGAAGCTTGAGGTGCAGTGAGAGCTATACCGGGGAATCTGGGGCAAATGAAAAGACCAGAGCACTGAGAGTAGAAAAAGGCATTTTACCTTCCAGTGCAAGTCTTACCCCTTCAACCTAACAGAGTGTATTTGGGAGGGGGTGGGAGGGATTCACTTCCTTGGGTCGTGGTGTCCTTGTCATGAACACCTTTGATCCTTCAGTTTCATTCATTCATTCATTCATTCATTCATTCAACAAATACTAAGCACTTACAACCTAAGCTAACACTAGGGCAGTGACCAAGATGAAAAAGAAGCTCTTTAGAATTAAAACAGAATCCAGCTCCCAGACCCTTCGTCCCAGGAGACCTTGCCTTGTGGTTTCTGTGAGAACTGGCCACCCTGAGGACAGACCCAGGAAGGCAGAGGGTCTGTCCTTGGGCCATCACTGGCTTTCAGTCTGAAACGTTTACCTAATTTACCAAACTGCTCAAACCATGAATGTCACCGTGACGGTTTGTAGATAGCCAGGCCTGGCTGAGAGACATTTCCCGAGTCCTTCAAACTAATAAACCCTCGCTGCAGGGAAGCGATTTGGAGTGGAGAGGAAAGCTGGCGCCTTCTCTCTTAAAGGCAATAACAGAATCAACTTTCAGTGACTGAATTTGTGCACAAAACATTCTAAACACTAGTGAAGCCTGTTTCGTTGAACTAATCTGGCTCTGGAAATGTTTCATCTATAGTTACTTACGGTTTTTTTGTTGTTGTTTGGATCCAAGCTTAGTTTGTTAATATGTATAATTTAGCATCTATTGCACTCATGTAAATATGGAGTAAGTATTGTAAACTATTCATTGGGGATTATTGTGGGTGTTATACATACATTTAGGACTGCAATTTTTTGGTATTTTTTGTATTGTAAAATAACAGCTAATTTAAGCAGGAACAAGAGAATTAAGGGAGGTCTGTGCATTTTAAACACAAATGTGAAGAACTTGTATATAAACAAAAGTAAATACTATACTACAAACTTCCTTATGAAATAAAGGTAGATCTGGTAAAAATGTCTTTTTTCTTCTGAGTGTTTTTGGTTTTGTTTTGCTTCACTTATTTTTACAATTTGGTCATTAGAACCTTACAAGGTTTCCTAGATTTCAGACTGCCTCAGAGGAAGCACTTGGCAGTCGTGAAGGCGAACATGTAAAACCAGCAGGGTGGGCTCCTCAGACACTGGGGGCTGGGGAGCTCCAAGCAGCTTGTGAGAGGACTTCCTGACGTCTTCACACACCCGTGTGCCCTGGAAACAACAGTGCTGGGGAAGGAGACTGGTGTGCAGAGCTGCTCTGCCTGGCACGGGGAAGGGCTGGGTGCAGTTCGGTCCGCGCCAATGTCATGCCTCACCAGCTGCCCTTGGTCTTTCAGCTTCGGTCTCCTCGTGGCCTCCTCAATGTCTCCCTAGGTTTTCCACGCTGCTAAATCTCAGACATGCTTATAGGTATCATCCCACATGGTCCCAGCACTGTCCTTGGTCTTGAGTTTTTGGCGACATGTCCATTCCCAAAGTCTCGTCTGCCAGCCCCACTTCATACAGGGCCTGCCCTCAGAGAGCGGTCAGAACAGTGTATTTCTGTGCCCTGGTGCGCAGTGCAAAAGGCCCAGAAGGGTGGGATAGGTGTGATGGGTGTTAAGAAAGTTGGAGGAAGCACAGGGAAGAGCAGTTCTTCATAGAGGGGAGGTTGGGCCAGGCCCAAGTGGGCTGGCATGGAGCCCGGATGAGTCCTGCCCACCAGAGTTTGTGTCTGGGCCTGACAGGGTAACTTGGACTGGGACTGCTGCCCGGTTGAGGAGGACCTTCAAACTCTTCTGGGGAGGGCCATGGGAGCATTCAAGTGTCCCTGACAGGATAAAAACCTGGGCTTGGTAGTCTCGTGGCAGAGGCTGCTGTGTGTTCGCCAAATCTGTTGTTTTGCTTTTGGAATCCCAGGTCAATTGCTTCTCCCTTCGCAGTTAGGTTGACTCCATAAACTGAGCTCTGGCCAAAGAAATGTTGGAATAAATGAGGTATTGAAGATGGATGGAACATGGTGCCACGTCCAGCAAATGGTAAATCCTGCCACGTCCAGCACAGCTCTGGAAAATAAACCTGAGTGGGAACAGTGGGAGACTGAGAAAAGAAAGAAGACACAAAGCTGGGATCAGGAGGTACCGCCCTGATGTTGTCCACTAAAGGTGGACAACGGTGTGGTTTTATTTTTGCAAGTTGCTTTTATACGAGAGCATACACTTAATGGCTAAGAGAAGGTTATCCTCACCCACCCCTCACCCTGCTACGTGCAGTTCCATCTGCTCAAGGCTATGAGCTACCCCTTGCCTCGGAGCAGCACCCTCCCCCCATCCGTACTTCCAGTTCTTAGGAGGGTTCCTCCTTGAGGCGAGGCAACCCTTGGTTGACCTCACAGATTGCAAGGATCTGGTCAGCTTGCAATCTGCTCTCCACACATGGGACCCTGAGTCACCACTTAGCGGCGGGCGGGCTGTCTGCTGGTCTTTGCATCACTTAAAAGTGAACTTTATTCTACTCAGCCACTGAGATTTGGGCCTTTGTTACAACAGGTAGCTTTTCTTACTCTAATATACAAATTGGTACCTCTAAGTGGAAGGGCTCTGTAACCAAAATCTAAAACTTGTGGCATTGGCTTAGTGGCTAGGTAATAGGCAAACAGATGCAGCAGGCAGATCTCTGTCAGGCCATGACAAAACATCTGGTAAGTCTGTTATGTTTGATAACTTGGAAAGCAAACTATGTTTCTACTGAGTTTTTAGTTCAAGGGGAAGGTATTGGGAAAAAAAAAAAAGTAGTATATGCGTTGACTACTGGCTACTTTTGGCAAGATGTCACAAGAGTTGAGTTCCAGAAAGAATTAGCCAGTTTACAAGCAGAAGGGAAAGGGGTGGAGAATCCTGATTCTGGGCTCTTCAGTGTTAGAAAAGAACTAACTAGTCTGGCTTCTAGTCTCTCAATACTAAGAGGCGAACCACAAAGACCCCAGTGATACCTAGCAGCTGCTTCATGGTGAGAATCAGATGGAGGGTGTGGTCTTCCCTCTGGAGCCTCATAACTTCCAGGCCTTTGTCTTGAGGGAGAGGCATTTGGTAAGGAAGCAAAGAAATAAAGCCAACTTGAGAACTGTGACCAAGAAGGAAACCAGGGATGTTGTCAATGACCCTGGACCTGCCTGGAAAGTAAAAGAAAAAGCGTAGTTTTTTGAAGGAATTATGTTGCCAAAGAAACCATTAGCCTGACCTTTAAAACTGAAAATACACAACCCCGTGACTATTGAAGCTTAATTAGAACCATCCACTGGCAGGAGATGGTTGTGAAAGCTGCATCCGAGGCGGGTACAGCCCAATGCCACCTCATTTGTGGCCCAGAGAGCAGATTTAGGCCTAGTCGGGAACTTCCCCTACCCCAAGGCAAGGCCCAGCAGGATGTCGAAATCACTGTATTCCAGTAATTGCTGTGTGTCTTGCCATGCTCATCTTTCCTGTATACATAGGTCATGAGGGCGTCCTGCCCAGCCAGGAATTGTGTAGGGACCAGGGATGTCACAGTGAACAAAACAGACAAAAATCCCTGTCCTCATGGAGTTTACAATGCGGTAGGAGAGACAATGAGTTCAATGTCAGACAAGTTCCATGAAGAAAGGTAAAAATAAGGTTAGGGGAGGAAAGTGCTGGGGGATTGCTACTTGTCATAGTGGGGCTAGGGGGAGATGTTCTGATAAGGTGACAGCTGAGCAGAGGCTAAAGGAGGGAGCTGGTGTGAAGGCCCAAAGGTGGCTGCATGCCTGGTGGGCCAAAGCAAAGTGGGCTACAACAGCAGTGGTAGGAGTTGGGGCAAGCAGATCCAGTAGGGCAATAGCTCTCAACTGGCACAGGATTGCCACCTAGGGGGCATTTTGGAAATAGGTGGGGGCGATTCTGACTCTTGCATTAAAGGGAGCTGCTATGATTTAGTAGCTGGGCCTGAAGGTGGTCATTCTGTGTGTGACATGCAGGACTGTCGCACCAAACAAAGAATTGACCCATATCCCACTTGATTTCTAACATCTTACTGGATATTTCTGTAGATGAGAAAATCTGTCCCAGTTATTTTGGTATAGAACTCAACCCTATTATAAAGCCAACATATTTGAGAGCTGCTTTAATATATAGCCAGTTTTCTAGAAATTCAACTATTATGTAAACCAAGGGAAGACAGAACTTTGTTCTCTTCATAACTTTACCAAGAGCTGGTCATCATTTTGGAAAATACTGTCACCAATGACAATGTCATTCCTGGTAACAGTCCCCAACCCCACGTACCTGTGTCGGTTACATCTAAATGGACAAAACTTGCGTTACTAGCTGTGTAACATGCCTGGCAAGAATTCTCTTTCATTCTGTGTCCCCAACTCAAGGGACTAGACCAGATGATCCCACTATGAATCGGGCTGCACAGAGAGCTGGGGATAAAAGCCCTGGTGGTTGGCCCATTTGCAGGTCTGTAGGCCTTTCCTCTTCATTTGCTTATTCCTGTCCCCTTGAGGGCTCAGTTTGTGAAGCTGTTTCTGTATTTTGTTGTCCTGTGTGTATACTCAACTTTCCTCTCCATCTTCTGCCTTGGACTGGAGGCTCCTTTGGATGTAGGGTGACATGTCCCTGGCAGAGCAGCTTCCCGAGACATCCTTTTACCCAGGACTTCCCAGGCCGGCAGCCCAGTGAGGCAGGGCCGTGTCTCTACCTCCCTTCACATGCTTGCAAGACGCACTGACAAGTTGCTGTCCAGCTGGGGAATGTCTCCTAAAGCCCTGCATAGACCCTGTCCTCCGCTTCTATGGAAATTTCACAGCCAACGTCCACACTTCCTGTAAGATTGAGCCAGTTCTATGAGTTTGGCCCCACCTGGTCCAGTTGGGGAAGGTAAGGGAAGAGCAGTGAGCAGGTGGGCAGTGAGCAGTTTCCACGTCAACCTTGTACCCTAGAGAGCAGGCTTGAAGCCAGAGTGGACATTCATGAGCCATGAAGTTTCCACCAATAAATCCACAGAAGCTCCCAACACCTGCCTTTCTGTCTTATCCCTCCTCCCCACACCCAGCCACCTGCCGTTACAAGCTCAATATTTAAAACAGCTCACAGGGATGATGCAAGGGTCAGGACCAGTCTCCCAGAGTGCATGTGAGAGTGACAGTAAGCAGACCATCCAGCAGGACATGGAGGCTGACGCTCAAATGTGAACAAGCAAGGCAGGACCCCTTCCTGGTCTGGGGCCACAGCTACACTTGGTCTCGAAGTGTTTGGTCAGACTTAACACTATGTATGAACCAGGACCTTTTTAGGTAGAAGTAACAGAAATGAAATTCTGACAACTTTAGACAACTCCATCATTTTCCTTGGGCTGCTGTAACAAATTACCCAGCCTTGGTGGCTTTACACAACAGAAATTTATTCTCACAGTTCTAGAGGCCAGAAGCCCGGAATCATGGTATCGCAGGGCCATACTCCCTCCAGAGGTTCTGGGGAAGACTTGCTGGCCTCTTCTGGCGTCTGGTGGCTGCTGGCATTCCTTGGCTTTGGCTGCGTCACTCCCATCTCTCCCTGTGTCCCATCTCCCTCTGCCTCTCTCATATCAGGATGCATGTGACTGCAGTTAGGGCCCACTTGAATAACCCCGGACAAGTGCTTCCTCTCAAGATCCTTAACTTAATCACATCTTTAGCCATATAAGGTGATATTCACTCTTTTGCCTTCATAAAAGATAACATTCGCAGGTTCCACAGATTATGATGTGGACGTATCTTTGGGGCCACCGATGCACTACAGCAGCAAAACCCTCAGAAAGTCAGCTGGCCTAGGAGTGACCAGATGGTGGCCTCTGTGGGCCTCAATGCTTTGTCCCTCCTTTTGGCTTCTCTCTGCAGAGCTGGCTGGGTTCATGTCCTGGATGGCCTTAGGCCTCCCACATGAAATGCTAACTCTGGGGATAAACAGAGAGCCAGGGAGCAGAGACCCTGTGACCTTCCACCTCCCCCCCCCCCCACATCCAATAAGGAAGCCTCTTTTCTGTTGCACAATGTCTGATGTTAAAAAGGCTCCATTTGGTAAAAACCCTGAGTTTGCCTGCTTGGAGAGAAGTACTGAAGCTAGACAGCCAGTGGCCATGGAACAATTGTGCTACTTTCAACAACGTTCTGCTCACTTTTATCTTCCCCATCTTTTGAAAAGTATATGCCTATATTTTACTCAAATTATTTAAGTAAAAAAGTGGAGTAACAGAGTTTCACACACTCACATAGGCAAATTATTTAGCAGGTATTTAATTCTGCGTTTGGCCCACTATGCCATCATGGTGAGCAGGGCAAGGCGATGCTTTCATTTACCCGTCTCGTCCCCAACCTCCCTGCTACACACTCTCTCTCTCTCTCTCTCTCTCTCTCTCTCTCTCTCTCTCTTTCTCTCTCTCTCCCTCCCCAGCATACTTACAGGTGTCCATTCCCGTGCAGGTGTAAGCGGTTGAGAACATTCCTTCTACAGGAAGTGAGAACAGTTTGGATTCTGCCCAACACCCCTTCTTTTTTTTCCATTGGAACGGGGCTTTCTCATTCCATGTGATCTTGGGGGGCTGATGTCACTCCTCAGGCCACTGGAAGTCCATGAATGCTAGGAAAGAGGGGGGTCTGTCTCTGCTGAGAATGCTAGGAGGAGAGATCACGGATCCAGGGCTGCTGCCGGTATTTGACCTACCCTGTAGTGAGAGGCTGCCTAACCTCAGAAGGAAGCCATGCACAGACCAGATAGGGCAACATCATTTGAACCCCTGGAGACAGCTGTGCCTGAAGCTCGGACTGCTCAGTCACATGCCCAGGCCATTTTGATTTGTGTTTGGTTTCAATCAGGAGGATACTGGCCGAAGCTGGGAGGCTGTTTGCCAGCTACTACACGGTGTTGTCTGTGGGTCTGGTATGATTTGCTAAGGACACAATCTGAGACAGTGGTTCTTTCTGGTCAGAATAGCCCTGGGCCTCGGATTTGGTGTGTCTGTATCTAACCCCCCAAGTCATAGGTCAAGTTCCCCAGAAGCCAAGCCCAAGATAGGGATTCTTAGGCTCTGATTTATTGGAGGCAGTACCCTCAGAGGAATTTCTAAGTGAGGGGGGCAGGAGTGGGCAGGGGAAGGGACTAAGATGTGGTCTCAACTGGGAACAGGCACAGAGCTCTGGAGTAAGACTGGCACATAGAATTATGTCCCCTGAGGCAAGCAAGCTAGGCCTTTGTAGCCCACCTCAGTCAGTCATTGGCTGCAGTCCATGTTAGGGAGCAGAGTGTAGTCTTACAGGCATTTCTTCTAGAGAAGGGGGCAGCTGTGAACTGTGTTTACAGCCAACATTCCCAGAAGCTGAGGATGGTTTACACTGGCCCAGAGAGGTCTCTGAGCAAGGCATCAACAGCCTCCACTTCCACTGGCTTCGTGGCCCCTAATAAACCTCAACCAGGTTTGAGAAGGAACAGCATGGAGACATAGGAATCCTTCACTCAGCAGGAGTCTTCAAGCTTTTGAGGAAGAAAGAAGCGGGTAGAAGACATACCTGGCTCCCATTGTTCTGCCCTCTCCTCCCTAAACCCCGTTGAAGAACTGTAGTTTAACACAATGCCCTTAGCGTTAGCTACACACCGACTACACACATGGAGTGTTCGTGAAAACCTTTACGAAAAATTTCTCTTGGCTCCAGGAAAGAATTTGACTCTCCATGTGAACAGAAGCAAATAGAAAATGCAGGAATAAATAAAAACAATCACTGTTGCCCCTTCTTTCAAGTGTCTGTCAGGGCTGGGCACTGAGGTGGGGCTCCCATAGGTGACTTTAGTGGGTGATCCCGGGGCTCCCAGGTAGCCCAGGGGTGGAAGTGTATCACTCAGGGCCTATGTTTGGCTGCACATAACAGACACCTGAAGAGAAATTGCCTTAAACAAATTAGAGCATCATTTTTCTCACGTAATAAAGAGTTCAAAGAGAGGAGGACTGGAGCTAGTACCGTGGCTCCATTTTCAAGATGGTGCCTGTGTCCCCAGACATTGCCAACAAAGGTCTGGGCAAGAAAAGGGAGGTCAGTTGAGGCTAGAGGCAGAGGGGCCAGTCAGAAAGTCTGTTCCTGTTTAAAGAGCACTCCTGGAAGCCTCATCTGTGAATTCCTCTCATTGGTCAGAACTGTGTCATATACCATGCCTAGCTGCAAGGGAAGCCGGGAAGTGTAGCTTCTTTATCTGAGAACTAGCAGAGAAGAAAAGAATAGACAATTGCAACCAAAATCCCTGCCACTAGGACCTAATAGTTGATTCTGTTTAGCATCTGTAGGTAAAGAGAGAGCTGAGAGGTTCTGAGGCCATCCAATGTCACACAGTCCAGCAGAGGCACACCCTGTTAGCTGACCGTGGGCTCCAGGACACAGGTCATGTGAATGCAAGGCCAGTCTCAGTGCACATGAATTTATTGAACTGTGGAGGCCATTCCTAGTGCTAGGTTAAACCATAGGGAAGATGGCCATATGGCCAGTGCAATGCAGGGAACTGGATTCTCACTTACTCCAGGTGGTGCCCACCAAGCAACATCTCATGGACAGGAAGCATTCTGCCAACATTTGTCATGGGGGGCAGGTGACTATTGTCATGGGTGGTGACTAACTGGGAGGGTACCATAAAAGGCTACAGTGTTAGAGGGAGTTTTGCCTACAAGTCTGTAAAGATATACTCCTTAAAGCATGATTTATTGGGAGGGGGGGAATTAATAAAAATCTCCTAGAATTCTGGGAATTTGGATGGTCTCTGACTTTCTCTAGGTGCCCTGGGGCTCCAGTGAGGCCTCAGTTACACAGGTGACACCCTTCCATCCCTACCCTGTGAGACATTCCAACTCTTCCAAGGTCTGTGGACAAAGAGAGCTTACAACCAATAAACCTACAAGGGAAATCATAGCCTTTTCAGTCAGGTCCCCAGCCTACATGCTTTGTTCTAGGGGACAGGCACACAGGGTGTCCAGAAAAAGGCAGCAAGGCAAGAGCGCTGGAGGCAAGCCAGTCCCTTTACAGTGGAGCATAGAACACAGAGGTGGCTGTGTACTCTAGGCAGTGTAGGACAGTTGGATGTGTTGTCCAAGGTCTGCTGTCTTAGTCAGAGCAGAGGCTGGAGAGCCAGGACAAGGAGCAAGATGAGCAGGAAGCACCCCTCCAGGGGCCTGTCTGCAGAGGATACCTTGGGGGACAAGAGCAGAGTGTGGACTTGAGTCAGAAGCCTGGCTCTGCTCTCTGCCTTCACCCCCATCCCAGGTCATTCATGTCCATCTAGGCCCACCTGGTATGGATGGGTGGAAGGAGGCATGCCATCTCCTACTTGCACCTACTTGCACCTACCTGCAAGAGGCTATGCTCAAGGTCCTGGACGGAGTTTGGCTGATCCTGCAGAACTAGAGGCCACATGCTGTCAAAGGCCTGTATGGCACCATCTATAGAGGGAGGGGTACAGGGTGGGTTTGTCTGGGAAACCTCAGCACAGGGGCCAGATCCTTAGGGACAAATTGAAAGATCCCTGACATCCTATATAGTCTCTCTCCATGCAGGGACAGGAAGACAGAATGTCTGCAAGGATTGGCTTCTGGAATGGAAGGTATAGGGCAAGGAATAACAAAATAAGGACAAACTATGCTGAGTTTTTAACCTTATAGTCTTCCGTCCTCACAGGGGAGGGTGATAATTATCATCCCCATTTCACAGATGGACGCAATAAGGCTTGGAGGAGTTAACTCTCAGCTAGTAAGTGGCAGAACTGGGCTTCAAACTCAGGCCCTTTAACTCCCAGATTGGGCAGGGGACCACGGAAGCTATGCGGACCCTTATGCCAAGATCACCAGTGGGCGGAGCTGGCCGTGCCTCGGGATGGGAACCCCTTAATAAGTGGCAGAGCCGGAATTTTGCCTCGTTCCATCCCAGGTCCTCGGAAACTTGTAACTGACTCCCCCGCCCCCCGCACGCAGGGGCACCAGCTCAAACACTCCCAGGGTTCTACTTTAGTCTGTCACCTGGTCTCCGGGGACAGGTGGGCACAGACCCCCAAAGGGCCGGGACGACAGCGGAGGGCCTACCTGGCTGCCGCAAAGTGGGCTCCCGCAGGCCAGGCAGCCTGGTCGGGGCCGTGGGCAGCGAGCGCAGCCCGGCCCCCCGCGCGCGAGCCGCTCACCCAGGCAGCGGTTCCCGGCGAAGAGGCCCCGGAAAGCTTCGCACTCGTCCCGCCGGTTCCCGCTCACGCCGCAGTGGCACCAGGGCGCCACGCGCGCGCTCGCGTTGTCGACGTAGTTGGGGGTGATGGCGGTGCCTGCGGGACCCCGCGGGGAGGGGTAGTGATGGGTCCACCACCCAGGCCTGGCAGGTAGCCCGGGAGAGCCCCGCCCCCGGCCCGGACCCCGGAGGCGCTTACCCACGAGGCCCGCGTAGGCGCGCAGGCATCGGGGGGCCTGGCCCCGCGGGCAGCCGTCGGGGGTGCTGGGCACCGGCGCGCAGGAGGCCTGAAAGGCCAGGAGGCGGGGCCTGCGGCGCGGGAGGAGTGGGTGGCAGGCGGGTGGGCGAGGCGGCCCTGCCCGGCCCCGCCGGCCCCCGGCCAGCCCCACAGCCCCGCCCACAGCCCACAGCCCCGCCCGCAGCCCCGCCCGCAGCCCCGCCCGCAGCCCCACAGCCCCGCCCACAGCCCCGCCCGCTCCGCCCACGGCCACGCCCACGGCCACGCCCCCGTGCCCGCCCCCGCCGCACCTGCAGACCCGACTGCGCTCGCAGGTGTCCAGGGGCGCCAGGCAGGAGGGCGGCGCCGAGCCGGGGCCCGAGAAGGCGCAGGCGGGCACGAAGGTCTGGCGCCGGCGCTCGGCGCACGCCGGGCCGGCGCACGCGCAGAAGAGCAGCGCGTGGGTGAGCGCCGGCGGCCCGCGCGCGAAGAAGCGGCGCAGGGCGCGGCGGCAGCGGAGCTGGGCACAGCCCCCGGCCGCGGCCGCACCCAGGCACCGCGCCACGTACTGGGTGCGCAGCCGCTGGCACCGCGCGTCCGCCGTGCACGCTTCGGCCGCGTCCACGCATCGGTTCCGTGCGCCTGAGCGCGGCGGTCCTGCTGGGGGGTGGGCAGGCTGCCGTTCTCGGGGCGCCCCACAGGCACGTCTCACCCCCTGCTCCGCCCTCCAAAGATGCGGGGCGCTCAGAACTCGAGGGGGACAGTGTGGTCCAAAGGTGTGAACAGTTAACACGGACCGACCTGCCGGGAGGTTGGAGGGCGGGCTCTGGGGATTCCTGAAACACGTCAGGGTTGGATGGGGCCAACCGAGACTCCCAACAGGGTGAGACCCATCCTCCGCCGACACCACCCCTTCCCCAAAACGGTAGCACCCATCCAAAGAGGGGTCCGCAGGGTTTCTCCCACCCTGGCGTGGGAAACAAGGCTTTTGGGCCCCAGCTAATGGAGATGATCAGAAATGGCCTTGGGAACAGTGGCCACTCCTCATCCTCTCTCTTTGGCACGCTGAGTCTTCTTCCTTTTCTTTCCTCTCTCATGCCCCTGGAGACCTTGTAGGTGGGTCTGTAGGTTCCCGGTTCTCCCTCCTTCCTAACGTCCTGAACCTCCTCCTGCCTTCTGCCACCGGTGTCTTCTCCCTCCATTCCCTGCTGGCGCCGGGTTCTGGCCCCTCTAACCCTGCTGCCTCTTCCGAACTCTGGCTTCCCCTGGTTCCTCCACCCTCCTCCACCCTCATCCACCAGCCAGGGAAAGAGGGATTCTGGGCACTGGAGGACCTTTTAGACCTGGTTGCAGGGTGTGGATTTGAGAGAAGCCCCTCATGGCAGGCCACAGGTCAGACCTGGGGGCAGAGAGTGCACCTGGCACAACAGAATCACACACCAGCGGTTGGTGGGGCAGAAGGTGACCTCTGTGCAGAAGGGCCACGGGGACACATCTAAATCCAGCCAAGCCAGAGTCTCCAGAGGTGGAGGCTTGGCATCCCCTTCCTAGGATCTAGGTCACCAAATCAGGCTACCACCCCTGCCCCTCATGCTCTCAGACCCCCTGGGAGCATCTCACTGAGGCAAGAAGCCTTTTGACAGGTCAGTCTGAGGGAAGGTTTCCAGCTTGGTGCCACACCCATCTCACTGTGTATCAGTGGAGGGGATTGTCTCCTGCCTCAGGACTAGAAGCATGGCCCCTCTCTGGCACTGGCCTCCTCGTTTAGGGGCCATGAATTGGATGGTAGGGGGCATGGTGATTCTTGCAGTAGCTTTGGTACCTTCTGGTCTGCAGGAAGGACAAATAGACACTAAGGACTTGGAATGAGTATGTGAGTGAAAAGGACTGGCAGGAGAGAGAGGAGTCCTCATTTCCTCTCTCCTCTCTTCCCCACCCCTCCAAGACACAGAGAGAAGGAGGCAAATTTTGCCCTTCTCTCCCAGCCAAGCCCCTCATGTCCCCAGGCCTCAGTCACACACAGCAGCTCTTAGTGTCCCCTAAGGTCTTTGTCTTACCTTTGTTTATTTGTTACCTGTCTCCCTCCATCAGGAGTACCCTTACCTCACCTTCACCCTCAAAACGCACATCTCAGCTGCAAGAGTTCCTCTGCCTTAAACATTTGCCCAGTTCCATTCTCCCCATCCCATCCAATAAAATGACCCCTCCCTCTGCGATGCCTCAGGTGAGGAAGAGGCAGTCTGAACAGGTGGCACAGAGACAAGGCAAGATGCAGGGCAAGGAATCAGTATGAAGCACCAAGACTGCAGGTGGAGGACTGGGGATGGAGGAAGGGTAAGAGAGGTGGGAGAGACAGGACTTGGGAAGGACGGTGGCTCCCAGGACCTGAAGGCCAGAGACAGGATGAGCAGCGAGCTGCAGAGCAAACTACCAGGTATCCCCACACCCCAAGTACAGGTCTCCTGCTGGTGCCCCTTCCTGCTTTCCAGCTTTTCCTGATATCACGCCCTTGCCTTCCTACCCTGTCCCTAGAGATCCAGGACAGAAAGGCCAGGGTCCAGGGGTCCTGAGGAAGAGCGGTCACTCACTGAGAAGCAGTTGTAGCAGCAGCAGTGCAAGGAGTCCCAAGCAGCGAGCCATGCTGGTCTGCAAACAGAGAAGACAGAGCGCCAGGCAGAACTCCAGTGGGACAGGTGCCTTCTCCCCTGTGCTGCCTGAGCCGGAGCAGGTGGCAACCTAGGCATCTGTGCTGATAGGTGCACTCCCACCCGGAGGAGACTGTGTGACTCCCGCCCTACACTGAGTCCCCGCCCTGAGCTGCGCCTGAAGGTAGATCCAGAAGCCACTGAATCTAGAGCCTGATTGTGTCTAGATGGACCCCACTGCACCCTCCGCACCAAAGCAACACCCATACAACCACCCCAGGAGACTTTGTCTCTCCTATGCTGAACTATTACCTTTATGAACCACTTTTCTTTTTGTTCCCTGGTTTTACTTTTTATTGTTTACTGATTTTAGACTTGCAGGAAATTTGCACAAATGTTAGTATTCCCTTTATACTCTTCACCCAGCTTCTCCTCATGTTGACATCTACATGATCATAGTACAATTGTGAAAACTAGGAAACTAACCTGAGTACAATACAGTTAACTACAATTTTGAATTTCCCATTTTTCTACTAACGTCATTTTTTTGTTCCAAGATCCAACCCACAATCCCACATTGCACTTAGGTGTCATATTGCCTTAGTTCCCTCCAATCTGTGGCAGTCCCTCAGTCTTTCCTTACAAACCCGGTGCTTCCCTCATGACCCTGCATGTCCCCTTCTCTTGGGGACTGCTAAGTGATCAAAAACACTTCTTTCAATGGCACTAACCTCTCCATGTCATCATTCAGCCCTCTCTATAAATTAAAATCCCACAGGTATAATGAACATAGGAGAGGGCTTTAGGAAACAGTCTCATTCAGCCCCTTGGGGCTGATCGACTGAAAGTAAGCCCGAGGCAGGGGCTGCCTCTTCTCAGCTGCCAATGGAGGGAGCCAGTGATTGCAAAAATTCCCCAACTCCACACCCTCTGAATTATGTTTCTGGTGCTCTTATTAAAAAGTAAAGATTTTTCCCTCGTTCCCGGAAGTTGGGCTAACTCTGTGACTTGCTTGGGCCAATAGAGTGTTGTGGAAATAAGATGCCAGTCACGGAATCTCAAGAGGCCTTGCAAACTTCCACTTGTGCTCTTATAGGGTAAGGTGAGAGGCAATTGCCTCCAGGTCACAATCACTGATGTTTCCTTTTGCCTCTGGCTCCCACACAGCTAACATGGCACCCTTACTGGTCCGCTCTTTACTTAAAATTTTGATATTTTGTTCATCATGAATTTTTTGCACATTCATTTCGATCTTTTAAAATATTGAATTAAAATATTAGTTATCTTGATTACTTTTTTTGTTTGCCCAAGGAAAATGAGACATGCATCCTACTCATACCCATAGCCCCAGCCAACAGCCAGCCAACCCCAGAAGCAGAGCTGCCTAGCTGACCATCGGTAACCGCAAACATTTAAATGAGCTGAGCAGAGACCAATCGAACCACTAGCTGAGTTCAACCTAATTTTCCAATTCACAGACTTGGTGGTTGTTTTAACCTATGAAGTTTGGGGTCAGTTTTGTTATGCAGCAACAGTTGGCTGACACAGAAGGTCACTCAGCAACTCTTGCATGAAGCAAAGAGAGAGTAAGTGGCTTCTGAGAATGTCCAAGGGAGTCAGGAGAGGTGAGACAAAGGGATCATTCAAGCAAGGCAACACCATCCTTTGTCTGGGTCCATCTGGGGCTCTGGCTCCATCTGAGGCTTCACCCACCAGCCATCACCCCTCAGGGAGCTCCATGAGGTTGAATTTATAGACAGAAAATACTCACAGAGGCCCAAGGACAACATGTCTTTCTTTTGATTTCTTTGGTGTCCTTTCTAAAATGTGTCCCCTCCCAGAGAATGTAGAAAAGGCTCTGTAATGCCCCAAATGAGGGGGCTGCAGCATACCCCACACTCTTCTAAAGCTTCAGGTGCAGGACCATGAATGGGATGAGACTTAGGAAGCATCTGGGGACAAGAAAGGGCAGGAAGAGGAAAGAAGGAAGGAAGAAAGGTCCCAAGAATTTTGTTTGCTTTGCAGGGCAAGGCTCCAGTCCGGGTCCAGGCTCTGGCCCAGCAGTCACTGCCCTCTGCAGAGCAGGGTCTGAGTGAAGTGCATGGTAGCACACACCCCCGGGCTCCCCAGACAGAGGCCTCTCCCAGTACCCAATGTGACCCAGCCTCCCCTGGTGACAGGTCAGTGATTACGTGACCTTTGCCCCTTAGACTTATAGTACAGAGGAGAGGCTGTTCTATGAGGTGACCACTGTCTGAACTCTGACCTCTGCCAGATCCTCTGGGTCAGAACAGAGATTGCTTCAGGTAAATCCTCTTGGAGACTGTCTGATTGACTCCCGACCCTATGCCCCAGGCATGCTGATTCCTGGAATGGGGCTTTGTCCTACCCTGGCAAGCATGTAAGGCATTTTCCCCTTACCTGGGCAGGTCACACCATCATACCCCTGTCCATCCTGCCATGTCCTCCGCAACCCTTTAATACCTCCCACGTGGCACAGAGGACATCACTTGGTATTGCTGCTGCCCAAGACACTCCTCTCATATAAGTTCCCTTAATAATGATGAGTTTCAGCCTCTTTGGTCTCTCTGCCAGAGGAAGTTTAAGTAACAAAGTTTTATATAATAGGTGGATTCTTGGGCTGGCATGTGTACCCTAGCAGGATCCCCAACCCTAAGGAACAAGGACAACATTGAGAAAATTCTGATGAAACTCTGGGGTTCTGGAGTAGGTACAGCAGAGGTAACTTGGAGAAGAAACTTGCAAGCTGCCTGAAGGTGCAGGAGGTCAGCTTACTCGCTGGCTTTGCCTCTGAGGGTCCAAGTGCCTGGAGTGGCTATCAGTAGCCACCTGTCTTTAAGTGTCCTCCTCTCAGGATCTCCTTCCCACTAGGAACAGATATTGGGCTCTGAACTTTGACCTGCTGGGAACAGAGTGGGGACCTCAGGCTGCAAGTTGTGGCAGAGGTGACAGATGAAGACAGAAGACAAAAAGAGCCACTTCTCCCTCCCCCACTGCAGAGGCTACTAGCATCTGGCCTCCATGAAACAGCTTCTCCATGTGGTCATACCTCATTTCCATAATAACCCAAGCTCAGAAACCCCAGAGTAGGGGACAGTGAGTTGAGGGGCAAAAGAGGTGGGTGGATGAACAATGGGGGTAGAGGGCCCCACATCAGAGTCCTCACCTACCTTGGGGTCCAGGCAGGGCCATGGAGCACAGGCTTCTCAAGGTGGCTGTTGGGCTCTGCCAGAGATCTCAAGGTCTGGGAGCAATGGGTAGAGAACGAGTGCTGTGAACACAGTTGGCAGGAGTCCCTGTGGCAGGCAGGGCACTGGGAACCCAAGGTGGCTGGGTGCAAGTGGAGAGGAGGAGGCCCAAGAGTCCATCCCTTCACTTCCTTCCCCTACCACCCCCTATGCCTCACTCACCCTGGGGCCGGGGCTCTCCAGTGGTCATCTGGCCCAACTCAATGGGGTGAACGCTGCTCAGGGGTTGGTCCCTGCATGGACCACCTTTGGGCCTGAGCAGTGGGATAAGAGGCCAGAAGGTTGGAACAGTGATGTTGAGCAGGGCATCCCCAGGCTGCTTCCCTGCAGCCAGCGGTATGTGCCCAACCTGAGTTTTGTGTTCTGCTCTGCCTTCTGTGTTGAGTCTCCACCCTTCTGTTCCAGGTGACCTTCTAGCTCCCTTCCTGCTCCCTCCTGATAATAACCCTTGGGGTCTGGCCTCCAGCTGAGGCTCAGGCCATCCCAGAGCTGCAGGCACGAGGCTCAGGCCATCCCAGAGCTGCAGGCACTTTCTCTCTCCAGCCCTGACATTTCTCCCATGTTCTGACACCACCTCAGCATTCTGGCACCTTCCAAATGTTGATATCACTCAGGTCCCAAAGAGGGGTGGACTTCTTCCCCAATGGCAGCTGTGCCTGCGCTCCTTGCCATTTGGTGGCCTTGCTACTCTTGATGACTCCAAGCAGTGCTTGGCTGCTCATGCCCCATCTCCCAGGGCCTGCCACTTCCTTCCATATCTCCAATGCCCTTAAGACTCTGCCCTTGCAATGACATGCAGTCAACGTCCCCATGAAGGCTCCCTCATGTTGACACACCAAGTTCTGACCACCTTTCATCTCTGCCAAAATCACTGCTCATTATGTTAAGACCCTCTCAGCTGGCACCTGGGACATGGCTGGTGCCTTACCCCTGTCGGGGATGCCCAATGCTCCTATTTTCAGCCCAAGCCCTGCCCTCTCCCTCAGCTTGCCCAGAGCACTCCCAAGGCCAGACTGTCAGATATAGCTATAAAGTATCTGCCTTGCCCAGTGCCCAGTGAAAGGGTAGCCCTAGGTCAACTGTGTTTGGTATTATGCAACCCTCCTCCCACGTCATAAAGAACTGGGTTTGGGTTGGCCCTTGGCACAAGAGCAGCCAGTACCATAGCTTCCCAGTGGTATGGAGTAAAAAGATGTGCTGGGCCCAGAATTTGGTAACTTAAAGGGGGTAGCAGCAGAGATTTAGGCAAAGGAAGTGGGAGAAGGCTGAAAGCTCATGAAAAAGGCTGAAGAGGCCTTAAAGGGCACAGTGGAGCAGAAACTACATTAATAGCTGGTGGAAAACAAGGCAAAATCAAGGGTGAGGCAGCCTTTTGGTGGGAGAAACATGGGAATGGACAAAAGGGGCTGAACCACAGCAATGGGGAGAGATAGCTGGGTTCCACACCCTCAGCTTGACTGGGAGGCCATTGCCGTCTCCTGCTCAAGGCTTCTTTCTACTGTCTCTGCTGCCTCTCTGCACCTAGAGGCAAGGCTAAGGACCCTGCCCCAGCTGCACCAACCCCAGCAGAGCTCTGAGGAGTAGGAGTCACAGGAGTGGGGACCTGAGCAGGGACCTGAGCCCTCAGAGCCTACCCACTGCACACAGGGTCCCTCCTTGAGCCACAGAGGCATTGCTGGAGCCAGGATCCTGGCTGCCGGTAGCAGCACCAGGCCAGGACGGCCCCAGGGAGCAGAGGCAACAGGAAGCTGAAGATCACCGCCAGCAGGACAGGGTGATCTGAGGGGGACAGGGTGGGCTGAGTTCTGAGCAGGTGCACCATGCAGCCCCTCCCCATTGACCCCCATGGTCGCACTTTCAGGCTGCACAGGGCCGCTGTCCAAGCTACCACCCAACCCTGGCTTGTCGCAGAAGGGCGGAGCCCAGCCCGGATCACAGTGGCAGTTGTGGTTACTATTGCAAACCTGCAGAGGAAAAGAGAGGAGGTTCCCACAGCATCAGGGACCTCAAGGTCACTCCCCCCACCTTTCAAGCCACTCACCCCATGGCCATGGCAGGTGATCAGGCAACGCTCCAGCTCCCAGAAGGTAGTGTTCTGGCAGCGCCTCTCCTGGCACACCTATGGGCAGAGGTGTTCACTGGGCATGAGGGAGAATGATGCTTTGGTCTGTAGGATTCAAGTGGCAGGGAGGGGTCAGGTGGGCAGGGCTCACCATTCTAGACCCACACTGGGTGCCTGGCTCTACCAGGCCCAAGTCATACAAGTCCAGCTGGGTACTAGGTAGCAAGAAGGCTCCCCTGCAGGTCACCTCGTGGCTGCCTAGGCTGAAGGTGGAGTCCACCGGCGTCGTGTGTGGTGCCAGTGGGCTCTGTTCCCCACCCTGGCACTGCAGCTTCCCACACTGTGCATCCCTGGGGATCAAATAGAGGATGGTCAAACAGCGTGGAATGTCTCCTGCCCGCAACCCGCTCCCCAGCTTCCGCGACCTCTGCCCCTCTTCCCACCTCTGAGCACAAGGCACGAAGCTGCCCTCGCTGTCCCGGCCGCAGTTTCCATGTGCGTCTCCCGCAGAGTTTACCACCTGGAAACAGGCCTCTGGGGCTGGGTGGGCGCCTGGGGAAGCATGAGCCAGGCTGGGGGCAGCCCACCTGCGGGCCGCGCTCCTCCCCGCTCAGGTCCCCGCTCCTATCTTCCCTAGAGTAGAAAATTGCTCGGCCCCAACGATGAGGTGGGGCGCCAGGGCGCGCGCGTCTTCTCACCAGGTCCCCAGAGCTGCCGGCACTGCTGCTCGAGTGTGGGACACTCGCCGTCCCGGCAGTATCCGCGGCCGCTGGCGCAGGGGGAGCCATCCAGCAAGTACACGTCCGGGGGGCAGTAGGGAGAGGAGCCCGTGCAGAACTCGGGGAGGTCACAGTCACCAGCAGCCCGGCGGCAAGGCGCGCCCGCCGACTTCAGCTACGCAGGTGACCCGGGGGCCGGGAAGGCGGCCGAGGCACAGAGAGAAGACGGAGCGTGGGAGAGCCGCCAGAGAGCGAGGCTCAGAGGAGGGAGAGCCAGGTGGAAGCAAGTGCAGAGCCGCCCCGGGCCCCGCCGAGCACCGAAGGCGGCGGACCAGGCCCCTCCGCCCCCACCGGCCAGCCTCGCGCCCTCACCAGGCAGCGCGCGCAGCACGCCCCTTGGGAGCACTGGGCCCCCGCACGCAGGGAGCAGTTGCGGGCAGAGCAGCAGGCGTCCGGGCACTCCTGGGCCGGGAAGGCAAGGAGGGACCAGGTGAGGGACAGCGCGCCGGACCTGGGGGCCGGCGGGCGGCGGGGCCGGGCGCGCGGGCTGACCTGGCCGGCGCCGCAGTCGCACTCTTCGTTCCGCCCCACGGAGCCGTGTCCGCAGCGCGCGGGCGGCTCCGGGAGCCCCGAGTCCGGCGCGGGGGACAGGCACGCGCCGCCGCCCTTGCGGAGGAAGGCGCGCAGCTGCCGGCGGGTGCAGGCGCTGAACGCTCGCGGGAACGGGTGCCTGGGCGCGGGAGAGGGCGTCGGAAGTGCGGGCCCCGGCGCCCGGACCCCTGCCACCGCCAGCCCCGCCCGCCGCGACCCGCCCGGGCTGCGGGCGGCGCGAATCCCTCAGAGGCGGAGCCGGGGTGGGTGAGGGACGCGTGCGACAGCCCGGGGCGGGCGGGCGTGGCGGCCGCACCGCGACCTCGCGCTGCGGCCCCCGGGGACCGAGCGACCCTTAGGCGCCACATGGCCCTGAGAATCCACTTTCCCCGCGTGTCTTCCGTTTGGGCCTCGTGGCTCTCTACGCGCGCCCTGTGGTCGTGTCCCCGTTTCACAGAAGAGGAAACGGGGACAGCCATCCGCCCAGAGGGACGCAGCCGAGGAATGGCCCCCGACCCAGCGACGCCGGCCCCGCGGCCCTACCCGGTGGCCGCCGCCATGACGCAGCCGCCCCCCTCCGCCGCGGCCTCCGCGCAGCAGCCCTCGGCGTCGTGGCTGAGCCCCAGGCTGTGGCCTATCTCGTGCGCCATGGTGGCTGCGGCGCCCATGGGGAGCTCCGAGTGGTCCTGCGAGGGCGCGAGGACGGTCGCTACGGGCTGCAGGGACCCCCCCCCCCGCCGCCGCCACCTGCACCTCCCCTCGGGTCCGGTCCGGTCCGGTCTCGGGGCAGCTCACCGTGCTCACGCCCCCGGAGCTCTCCGCGTGGCACATGCCCTCCACCGGCGCTAGGCCCACCGTGTTGCCCTGAAAGACACGGCCCCTGAGGGCCGAGAGCAGCGTGACAGGTGGGGCGGGGCGGGAGGCACCGTGCCTGGCGCCACCGCACGTGGGGATGGGGGGCACCTACGTGAGCAGCTGCGCTGAGTCGTGTGGCAGCCGCGCCCACAGCCCCCGACGCCACTGCAGGAAGGCCCAGAGCGTGGCGTTGGCGTCCCTTGTGACGGGGCTCTGGTCCTTCTCTGTCCACACTTCCAGGCCGGTCAACGCCACCTGAATGTCCAGAGTCCTGAGAATCTGCAGTCAGGACGGGACAGACCTGAAGAAGGGGACCAGAGGTGCCACTGTGCCCCTGCTCCTTTGCGGGGGGCACCCCTCTCCTTTCCCCTCTTCCCCTCACCTCATCTCCAAGCCTGCCACATCCCACTGGGACCTGACTGCCCCATTTTGCGGTTACCCCCACTAGGGCTGTCTCCCTACCACTCCCCACCTGGTCCACATAGTTGGTGACTTCCAAGAGACGCTGTTTGGTACGGTTCAAGTTCCGGTGCTGGGTCAAGAACTGCAAAGGCACAGCAAGGTGGTGTGAGGGGCTGAACTGGTCCCATCTGGGCTGCCAACCCTCTGGGTCTCCTCTCACCAGGGTATGGTCAGCCACTATGTACAGCTCCAGGTACCTTCTCCTGCTCCTGCTGGCCTCTCGCCTCTTCTGGGGAGAGGCAACAGTGACCCTGAGTGACAGGTTGCTGGGCTTGAGAGCCCTGACCACCAGTCTCAATGCCCAGAAAGCAGCTAACTTTAATTTGTGCTAGAATTTGTTTCTCCAGCTTTCAAATAAAATATAAGGACAGGAGGCCCTGAACTGTCATCATGCATTCCTGTCTCTTCTGATTTGGGGGGCTATGGACACCACATTCCCACTCCCACTCCTGTCTGTGCCCCTGACCCTCATCTGGGTGGCATGAGAAAAGCTATCCAAGTCTCCTTTGTCCCCAGAGTCCCTATGGCCACATGCTCCTTTCCAGCTGAGCAATTGCTTGGTCCGGAAAATCTTGTGAGTTGAGACGTCCTTGGTGTCCCCAGATGGCCAGGGATGCACATAATAGCTGGCGTTGCTGCTGAGCTTGATCAGGCCCCTGGGGTGCAGAGGGGGCTGTGAGGGAACTCTTGCCTCAGCCCCAGCCCCAGACTCTTCCCCCAGAATGCCTCACCTCATCCCAAAGCAAGTGCTTAGGGTGACCCAGGAGTCCGGGAAGCCTCTCACACGCCCATGGTAGTGACAATGATCCTGGAGAACAAAGAACAGAGCCCCAACTCTCAGCCAAGGTTGAGGGCATGGTGCGGGGGGCTGGCTCCTGCCTCTCCTTAGGATCAGGAGGAGAATGGAGGAGGAATTGTGGGTAGGCCCTTAGGGAGTGCATCTCCCAGCACCCTTACCATGCCCTCAGAACCCATGTAAGTATCTCACCGTGTGGTTGGGAACCAGTACCACTGGCTGCCCATCTGGTCTGTAGTGGGTTTCTCTGTATCCCGGGGCCAGCAGCCTGCTGGGAGAGAGTGTTACAGGAATCACCTAACGCAGCCCTACCTCCTCCAGGATGCCTTCTTCCCTGAATACTGATTGAGCAGTTCTATGAGTAAGGCATAGGCCTAGCACTTAAGAAGCACCCCCAAGTGTGCCTTGGGGAAAGGACAGGCATGACTGTGTGCTGCTTCACTCAGAGGACTTGGGCTAAAGGGAGGAGAAAGGCGAAGGGCAGGAAGAGGCCTTGGTGATGGCTTAGATGTGGGAAGTGGGAGTGTGGGAAGCACCAGGGAGGAGCAGGAATAAAGGAAACATTTGTGGTCCCTGTGGGTCTGGTTCCACAGGTCTGGGGCTGGACTGGAGGGGGAGACTCAGGAGAGGAAGTGGGATTGGGAGCCAAGCTGATATGGTGAACTCCCTAGGTGGCCCTGCCTGCTGCCTACCTTCGTTAGGCATCTGGTCAGCCCACTCTCTAGTCCACCTCCCTGCCCCAAGGATTCTTCACATCTTTTCCTTTGGCCCAGACCCCACATATCTCCCCAGCTGTTCTTCAGGCATGCTTATTCCTTGCTTCTAGAGGAAACAGAATCCCCACCTGCCCCCACCTTCTCCTGCCCTGCCTGTCTTAGCAAAGGTTCCTACTCCCACCTTCTGTAGATTCCACTTCAGTAAGGATTCCATTTTCGGGCTTCACTTCACCAGGGTCCTACCCACCAAGATGGATCACCCATAAGTCAGTCTCTCTTTTTTTAAGAAAATCCTCAATCCACACCTCACCTTGACCTTTTTACCACCAGACTGCCCCCAAAGACCTGTGATGACTGCTTCTCCACCTCCTAGCCTTTCCTCCACCTTCTCCAGCTTTGTTCCCCTCTCAACCCTTTGTCCCCCACTCAACCCTTTGTTCCCCACTCAACCCTAGTTAGATGACCATTTCATTGGAACATGATGACCATTCATTGGGACATGAAACCCCAGAAAAACTGGTTCGGCATGGTGGAACTAGAGTTTGTTCCCAGTTCGTCTGACTCCATGAGGGAGAATAAAACATGTGTACTTAGAGCAAGTGCCTGCAATGAAACAAGCACTTGATAAATGCCTGTCGATAATATAGTCTGAAAGGTTTTGAGATCCCACACTCCATCTTGGACACCCTTATCATCCAGCGTAGCTGTGCCTGCTCATTTACCAACTCCAAATCTTTGGCTCTGAACCATCCAGGACACTCAGCACTAAAATGGCCTTCTGTGATCTGGCCTCACTAGGACTCCCCAAATTCATTTCCCACTGCTCTTTTTCTTGCAGATGAAAACCCTCTGGGAAGGCTGGACAAATTGCTGCCACCTGAATGTGGCTTAATCTTTGTAATCTTTTCATCCCTGTCATTTCATCAGCCCCACTCATCTTTGGAATCCCCCTTGGAATTTTTGACTCAGCATATTCTTCAAGCACCCACTAGGTGATGCTCACTCATTTCCAGAAGGGAGATGGCAAGAAGCTTCTGGGGCCTGGATGAGGGATGTGCCCCACAGCAGGACAGACCCAGCCCCAACAGTCCACTTCAGTCTCAAGGGAGTCAATCATAGGATGGTGTGACTCTGTCACCTGAGCCTCCTTGGGGCCCTCACCCCTCTAGGCTCCCTCCTGGGTTCCCACCAGTCCCTGCCCCCAGCACTAGTTCCCCCCAGAGAGAAGGGCTGTCTTGACTCCCAGCACCGACCCTGGCCTGGTACTTACTGATTCTTCTCCAGCTCCAGCAGGAGCTCCTGGCCTTCAGCCTTCAAGGCCACCAGCCCCGTGTCTAGCTTTAAGACCTGGACAAGAAGGAGTACAGGGCTGAGATGGCAGGCAGCCCGGCCACCTGCCTGCCAGGGAGCAGGTGGGATGTGCACCCAGCTGGTGAGGGAGTTCTTGGGGGAGAGAATGAAGGCAGGGGGCAGCAGGCTCTCAGCTTGCCCATGGGTGTGAGAGTGAGAACATGCAGACAAAGGTATTCCCAAACTCAGGATGTTTGTTGTTCTGAAAACAGCCATTTGACATGGCCTGCTATGTGCACACCATTTCCTCCCTAGGAAGATAAGAGGTCCCAGAAAAGTGCCCTGCCTTCCCCAAAGTTACTGGGCCCTTCCTCTGTCCCTCTCTCCTCTTACATGCCCCGGCTTCCTCTAGGCAGGGAGGACAGTGGAGTCCTGAAGACAGTGTAGGGTCATGGGAGCAGGGCTGCAAGCATCAGGCAGCCGTAGCTCAGGCCTCTTTACGACATCTTGTTCTATATTTTGTTCTTGGCCTCCAGCAAGCCTGCCCCACACCTGCTTCACTGATCCCATGAAGTAAACACAGACCTCTGACCCAGGCCAAGAAAAAATACTGGCTTTCTCAGCCAGATGTCAGGAGGGGGCCTGGGCCAGCCTGCCAGCCTCTCCTTCCCTACCCTCTCTGCCTTTTCCACCCTGTGGGAAGACTTCATCTTCCTCCCTTGTCCACTCAGGCTGGCTGGGGGCCCAGAGCCGAAGCTGGTCCAGGAGCCTCCCAGAGAGCTGCTCTGTCTTTGGAATGCTGGCCCTTCCTTTTTATCCCACAATGCACTGGGGTAGGCTGCAGGCCAAGTGGCTCGCAGTCTTGGTGTGGGGGCTCACAGTCTAGGTAGGGACAGACAACCCCATGCCCCAGCGATGGGCCCTGTAAGTCCCCAAGCATGAGCTCATGTGGCCAGAATGTCACTTGTTTTATTGGAGAAAGGTTTGCACCAAGGAAAGGTGACAGCCCAAATGGAAAGGTGCCTCCTGCCACCCCTACCCCAGAACCCCCTCTCTCTGTCCCTCTGCAGCCCCTGCTGTCCTTATTCCTTACCATCCTAACTGCCCCTGCCCCTTACTGTGTACCCCATCTCATGCCTGAAATGTGAGTGTTTCCTTCCTCTGGGACAGAACTCCTTGCCTCAACTCTGTCATCATTTTGGCAGGCTTCCTGGGAGCAGAGGCCCATGAGTGGAAAGAGGAAGGGCCCTTTGGGATTCCTCCTCTGGTCACAGCCCAGGCCAGACAAGGAGGGAGGTTCACAGTCAGGGTGACTTCAGTGTGAGCCCAGCCTTTTCCTTTGCCAGTGATGTCCAGGAAAACGATCTCAAAGCTTGGGGCCTGTGGGAGCCCCCTAGCCTGCCTGCCCTCCTTCTTGCTGACTTGGAAAGTGGGTTGTCCTTTCTTGCCTAAAAATTCAGGATGAAGAGAGCTGTAAGTTAGGGGACATTGGCTAATGGTTTGAAGTCTTTCAGACCCTAGTAGGTTGAAACTTCTAGACTGAAGAACTGCATGACCTGGGCTTTTTCTCTAATCTCTCTGGGCTTCAATTTTCCCCTCTGTACAGTGGGCAAATACCAAGGCTTCTGGCCTGGTTTGCAGCACAGCTGTGTGGCATATGCAGAAGGGGGTGTGGTTATTCTGGTGTATGATGGGTGCGTGTTGGGAGGAGGCTGGGGCCGAGCATCCTGGAGAAGGGCCGAGCATTCTAGAGAAGCAAAATGGGCTGGGCTTTTAGCTGGGGGCCACCAAAAGAGTGACCACTGCCCCCTGGACAGAAATGGATTCTGCATGAGTCAGTGAAGCTGAAGTTTCAGGGCCCTCAATGGCAGAGTCCTAGAAGGGACGGCAATGTGTCCACAGGGTCACATATTCTGATAAACTTTGCAAAAGAAAGATATTTTGTTGTTTTCCCTAAGAGGACCGTGAAAAGTTTCATGCCTCATAAACTCAGGCCCCGCCTCTGCCTGATGGCATGGGGATGGCCCAGATATTTTTGGGAAGGGAGAGAAAGAAGGAAGGAAGCCTGAAAATGACTTCCATGTGTGCAGGCTCATGCAAGCTAGATGTTGCCCTGTCAGCCCTTCGGGGAGGGACCTAAAGGACAGGGCCTGCAGGGAATCTAGGGACCCTAGCCAAACTGTCACAGTGAAATTTGGGGAGGGACAAAGAGCCTGGGAGACCCTGGGCTCCCACAAAGGAAGAGATGACACAGCACTGACCGGCTCCTCCAGGGTGACCATGTGCCAGGGTTGTGCATCCAGGACCCAGTGAGGGGTGACCTGCTCTCCAGGGGTGTTTCCTGGGGTGAGAACAGAGCACAGGGTGAGGGGGATCTGAGGAACAGATGGGAATGGGGACAACAGAGGAATAGGGTTAGAAGATGTCATCAGGGAGGAACATCCATCTTCAACACTCAAAGATTTAGCCTGGAAGGCGGGCATCCATGGGGCATTCTTGGAACTGAGGAGTATTTTGAGAGATAGCAGAAGACGGACAGAGGAGCCTGGGAAGGACAGTTCAGCTGGGGATGCAGGAGCCCCACTAACCCTGGAGGAGGGTTTGGCAGTCAAAGGTCACAAGGAAGAGACCAAATCCTCCAGTGTAGAGGGAAGGAGAAGGGAGAGGCAGCCTTGGGTATTTTTAGACTGGATAGCAGATGTCTTTAGTGTGAGAGATTTGTGAAGAGGATGCCTGAGTCTCTGCCATCCTCTAAGAAAAACAACAGCTAGATGTTGTCTTGGGAGGCCCGCCTTGCTCAGAGACCGCACTGGGGGCTTCATGCTGGAGGTAGGGCTTCCAGAGACCCTGGCCCAAAGCCCCTGGGAGACAGAGCCTGAGTGCTCCTAGACTGAGTGTGCTTAAGGGGGGGGCCAGGAGAAATACCAGAGCCAAGCATTACTTAAAGGTTGCTGGAATGTTCCCCTGGAATGCTCCCAGCTTCCCCCACCAGGGGCCCCAGTAACTCTCACTACACCATCCCTGTAGGAGCCAGGCCCCAGACAGCCCCAGAACCTGCAGGCAGCCATCCCACACCTCTGACAATTAGTCCCTGGGGAAGCCCAGCTCCCAGGATAGACAGCTCCCCAATCCCCACCCAGCCCTCACCCCAGTCCTGCCCAGGCTGAGATGGCTGCTCATGGGAGTGGCTCAGCAACTGCCAGGCCACTGTTAACTCCCTTCCCCTAAGTCCCATCTTCAAAGACCTGGAATAGCAATAGCTCCAGGGGTCCCCTTCCCCCAAGAAGCCCTCCCTGATTTGGATGAGAGAGTTGCCCTGGGGAGGTGGGGGTAGGGCTTGGCCATGGATTGGAGGCTGAGGGACCAGTGTGGGGAAGAGTCTGAAAGCTTCTAGGGAGAGGGGAAAGGGGATGCTTCTCAGCCCAGAGAAGACTTAATGGGTGTGGAGAACCAGGTTTTGCTGGGCCTGGGTCTCTTAGGGTGGAGAGGGGAGGGCCTGCCTGTGTGCATGTGTAGGTATGGATTGGAGGTTCTCCTTATGGCCCTGTGCACACACACTGACCACTGGCACTTTGACAAAGGAGAGAGAGGCAGAGATAGGAGTAGAAACTGGGGGAGCCAGTGTGTGTTAGGGAGCATATAGTCCCTCTTCACTCCTCCCAGGGGGCAAATCATCATCCCCTGACCCCAGGCTGAGGAGTAGTAGGAAGCTGCAGAATGCCTGGGACTATCCCTAAGGGCATGACAGCTGTCATCCCTTCTGTTGGGGGCCCCAGAACAGAGCAGGACTCTATCCTTGTTGGGTCCCCCCTCCACAGTGCTCTGGAACCCACCTCTAGGCTGCAAGCCAGCCTTTCCTTCCTCTTTCCTGGTCACCTTCCCTGTCCCCTCACCAGGCACAAAATATAAAGGACTCTGCAAATCCTCCCACCCACATGGAGAGGTTGCTGCTGTCCTGGTCCCTAGAGGGTTGGATAGGTTACACTGGGAAGAGCCGGAGTTCAGTCTTCCCCCACCGCCCTGCTAAACAGGAACCTTCTGTTTGGAGCCACCCTGCTCTATCTAACCAAACAAGGCAACAATATAAGCAATATCCACACCGCCCCGAGGTCCTGGGATGAAGGATGAGCAAGGGTGATTTGGGAGCATGGAAGCCAGAGTTCATTCCCTAGTCCGAGGACACAGCAGAGACTCCAGGGCGCCTGTGCACTGGGGGCTCGGGGAGGAGGAAAGTCCCTTCAGCCCTAAGGGATGCAGGGCCGGAACTTTCCCACTGAGAAATGGGGCCTGAGGCTGATTCCAGCAGAGAATCCAAGCAGAGGGGATTGAGGGGCTGGGCAGCTACTCCGAAGGGAAGGGTCCCTGCCACTCTGTTTTGTCATGGGCACAGTAGCAACAGGGCAGAGTGTGTAAGTCTGGGCCGAGACCAAGTGACAGACCCTGGACAAGTCCCACAGATGCCCTCCCAAGCCCTCCCTATTCCCTGTCCTCCTGACTGCGCATTCCCAGGGTTTCAAATCTTCCATCCCCTGACAGTGTCCCTAGGGGCGCCTGTCCCTGGGGGCTCGCTCCCACTCACCGCGAGACGCCTGGGCCCCCCACACCGGCCGCGGTGGCCGCAGCAGCAGCAGCAGCAGCAAGGCCAGCGACCCTAGAGCTGTCCTCGACCCTCGGCCCATCGCTGTGAGCGCCTCGGCCTCGGGGCTCCGGGCTCCCGGCTCCCGGCCCCGCCCTGCCCGGATCGCCGCCTCCCACGCCCCCTCCCGGGCCGCACCCCTCCCCACGCGACCCGGCGCGCGGCCGCAGCAGAGCCCATCCCGACTCTGGACGGCAGGGCCGGAGCTCGCGTGCCTTTGAGGAGGCGGGATGACCCTCCTGGCCGGAGCGGCCGTTTCGCGGGTAGAGCGGGACCGCGCGGGGTGGGAACGCGAATCTGCGCAGCCCCTTGCGGGGACCGACCCGCGCCATCCCTCCCCGAAGGGATAGAGTGTGGGGGATGGGACGGGGACCCTCTGGAAGGGCCTTTGAGGACCATGGCCGGGGGGTGGGGAGAGGAGAGGGACAGAGGCTGGGGCTCGTGGGCCACCTGTTGCTGCTCGCGTCTGCCTAAGAAGCGCCCCCCGCCCCGGTGGTCTCCGGGGCGGACCTCTGTCCCCGCCTCGTCACCAGTCCTGCCCAGAGGCGCCCCGGAGAGAACCCGGCAGAAGCGCTCCTAGAAGAGAAACCAGGGGGCGGCCACAAGCGCCACTGCGGTCCTGAGCTCGTCTCTGTGTCCCTGTGGCCACTCGCCCCGGCTCCGTGTGAGGCGCGCGCAGCTGAGCGGGGGGCGGGGTGGGGGCGGAGGAGCCAGTGGAGGCCGCGGTCCCGACCCGAGCGCGGACCAGGGCGCGCGCAGCCCTCAGTCCCTGGCCACGACCACGGGGAACTTTACAAAACGATAGATTCCCAGAAGTGGGGCATATTTTCGCCCTCGGTAACATGTTTCTTGTTTTAAAGGTTTGTTGGTGTCAGTTCAGACAGCGAATAGCAAGTAGTCCGATGGCGAAGGCTGTTAATTAAGCGAATCTGGTTTTGAGAATTCAAAATGCGGCAATTCGATTAGTAAGAAGTAAGAGCTCCAGCAGCCAGAGAAATCCGTGTTCGCGTGATTCAAACATCAAAAAAGAATGATGAGATGTTTAGGGAACGTCCTTCACTCTTCTGTCCTCGTCCTCTCAGCCCACATCCCCCAACAGGAAGCCACTTTTATTAGCTTCTTGTATAGGGTTTTAGATTGTTTCATGCATATCCGAGACAACACAGACATTTTTTCTCTAAACATTTTTCTGCACCTTGATTGTTTTTCACTTTAATACACCTTGAAGGACCTTCATTTGATATCAGTGTATTTAGAGTGGTCTCATTAGCACTATCCTTATGATGATTACAATTACTCTTATTGTTACTTTATTAGTATTTGTATCAACTTTATTAAAGTATAATTTACACAATAAAATCATCTATATAACATATACAGTTAGATGAGTTTTAATAAATTTGTGTAATCGAAACCATAGTCCACATACAACAACAGTCTCTCCTACTCCCCACCCCAGGCAACCACTCATCTGCTTTTTGTCTATAGGTGTTTTGCCATATTCTAGAACTTTATAGGACAGAATCATAAAACATGTATTTTTTGTGTGTCTGGTTTCCTTCCCTCTTTTTTTGTTTTTGAGATTTATTTACATTGTTTCATGTATCAGTAATCTGTTCCCTTGTAGTTCCATGGTATGAGGAAAGTACTTCTCTAGTCCCCAGTTAGACATTGTGGTTCTTTTCCAGTTTGGGGCTCTTCGAAATATAGCTGCTACAGAATTTCTGTAAAAGTCTTCATATGGACAGATGTTTTCATTTCTCATCTGCAAATACTTCAAGTAGAATTGCCAGGTCATATGGTAAAAAACATAATTTAATTTTTGCAAAAAGGCTCTATCATTTTATATTCTCACTAGCAATGTATGAGAGTTCTAGTTCCTCTACATCCCACATTTAGTGTTGTCAATCTCTTTAATTTTAGCCATTCTGGCATATGTGCAACATCCTCATCATTTTTTTATAGTTGAATGTCACCATTTATTGGTCCAGTTTCCTCGTGGGTATATAGTTTCTAATCCCTTTGCTATTACAAACAGTGCTATTGAGACATGAGGGCAACTTACCATTGTTGAGTTAGTCAGAAAGGTCAGCTGCTGGAATGTGCTAAGTTTCACAAGAATATCCATACTAGGGTACCACCACCGACCAGCATCAAAGAGCCTTGGGAAGCATACCAGCAACAAGGGACTTTCCCTGTCACCACACATGTGCAGTAAGGCCCAGCCATGTCCCAAAGGTAATTTTTCCCTAATTTAAATACAAAAAGCAAGCCCAGGGGTGGAGATTTACCACACTAATGAGACATATAACACATGGAGAAGCATATAGTCTCACTGCACAGGTGCCAAGAAATCTCCACCTTTACATGTCTAGACGTAGCTTTTACCCACGTAGATCCCTTTAAAACATCAACTTCTCTCCAGGAGCCACCCAAACCTTTCCTTTCTCCATGTTGGTTTCCTTGTGCACAAGTTTAATAAACCTTTGCCCTTTGGCTGAACTTTCTTATGCTAGTCTCTCTTGATTTCCATCCTGGGAAATCATGAGAACCCAGGGTTGCCAGTAACACTGTGATAGATAATTTTATACACAAAACTTATCTGTGAGATGATTTTCTACAAGTGAGATTACTGGGTCAAAGAATATGTGTCTTTATGATTTGTGTAGATACAGTTAAATTGCCTTCCAAGCTGTGCCAATTTATAATTGCACCAGAAATACCTGGAGTGCCCATTTTCCCACAACCTTACTCAATATAGTTGTCAAGCAGATTTTTGCTAGTGTGAAAGTGAAAATGTGGTCTTTATTTGCATTTTTCTTACAAGTGAGTTTGAATATTTGTTCAAACATTTAAGAACCATTTGTATTTCTTTTTCCCTAAATTGCCTGTTCATATCCACGACCTATTTTTTAAAATTTTGTCGGTCTCTCTTAACTTGAAGAAACTCTATATCCAAGGGTATTTAATTCTTTGTATACAGTATGAGTTGCAAATATTTTTCCCAGTTTGTGAGATGTATTGAGGCTTTAGTTCATTTGTATTCTTTGCTGGATAGTATTCAATTTTGTGAATGTAACCACATTTCTCCCCCGTCGATTCTACTGTTGCTAGACATTTCAGTGGTTCCTAGTTTTGAGATATCACAAAAATTGCTACTATGGACATTCAAATACATGTGTCCTTAACTTCTTCTCTTTGCCTGTCCTGCTCCCTGCACCCCTGTACTGGTCTCCCTTGGGAGCACGTTCTTAATAAATCACTTGCACATGAATCTCATCTTGGGAATAAAACCTAATACAGACATAAATAGCTTTATCACACTGAGAGCTCCAGTGTCCAGTGTAGAGGCTGAAGAGGCATCAACCCCTCTCCCTGTGGATAATTAAATGGGGTCACAATGGTACTGACAGCGGCAGAGGCCACCCTTCCAGGACAAAATTCCCTGATCCTTCTGCTGGATGAGCCAGGGAACAGAGAGCAAGGCTGTATTCAGTGTCCATTTTTCTGTCTGTGCTTTTGTTTGGGGGAGGATTTAGGGTAAAGCAGGGGTGGGCAGAGAGACTCAGGCTTCTATCTTGAACCAGGAGCACATCTGGAGATTCCAGAAGAGAATATAAATCTTGAGAAGGGGGAAATTATGAAGATAGAACTGTCAACCATGGTAAAGAAAGCAGTCCTGAAGAGGAAGAAGAGAGGCAGTTAAGAAAGCATCAGAAATCACAGGGACAAGACATCAAATGTGAGTCCTGGCTGGGCCTGGTGAGGACTTGAAGGTGGTTCAAGCTCCAAACAAGCTGGGGACCAGGAAAGCAGCACAGACCTCAGAGCCACCAGACTCTGAATGTGGAGGGGGAGGCTTAGTGTGGGCATTAGGGAAAGAAGAAGACAGGACCTCAGCATGGACTTCTCCTCTGGTAAGAATACAGCCAACTGGCGAACTCCACTCATAGTGCAAATCGTGGCTTTATCTGTTGTCTCCTTGTCGAGAAGTCCTCCTGGACCCAAAGCCTGGTTACTGTTCCCTGAACTATACTTCTCACTGCACCACATTTTACACAGCATTATAGTGCCTGTTTCCTTGTCTCTCTCCCCTGGACCCTGAGCTCCATGGGTCTGGAACTGGCTTTTGTTCACTGTCTGGCACAGGGCCTGACACACAATCAGTGCTGATAAAATGAGGGAGATATGTAGTCTAAGAGCTGTGTGGGGTTTGAAGTCATCCTTGCCAAGTAGCTTCTCTCAATCCCAGATAAGCTATGTCCAAGCACAGCAGAAGAATTTTCTGCTGAAAATCAGAGCAACTATTTATTTACATTTGGAAGTTGCAAAGGAAGGGATGGGGCTGTTGGACCAAAGTTGAGAAAGATGGATCCTAGAAGTGCCACTGATCAGCTCAGTGTTCATACCTGAGAACAAGCCATGGGAAAGGTGATTTATCAAATGCTTGGCTGGTGTTACTCTTCAGAGGAGCATCAGGAAGTGTTCTGGAAAGAAGGCAAACCAGTGAGAGTTAAATCTTTGTTGTGCCAGTGTAATTGGCAGTACCCACCATCTGTAAACAGGGCTCATCCTGAAGAATGACATAGAACAGGGTGTCCAAGGATGGTGCTGCCAACTCTGGCCCATGGAGATGTTCCAGGTGGCACCTAGAGGTCACAAACCAATTCTTGGATGCATCAGGAAAAGTCACATGTGTGAATGCAGGGCCCCCAAGGTGTAGTCAAGGGTCCAGTGCATTTAAAGGAGAAAATGATGTCCCTTTGCAAAGTGAAGGGGGTGCTTTAAAAAAAATTATATGATCAACTATAACTTGGGTAGAATGCCGTGGACATCCAATATAATGGGTGGGGGATTTAAAAAAATAATAATGATTAGTGTATTTTAAGAAAAAATGTGCATTTTCTAAGTATCCAGCTCAATGACATTTTACAAAGTGAGCATACCCATAAAACCTGCACCCAGACTAAAAAACGGCATACACTCTGCCCCCTGAAGGTCCCTTTGTAATCCCTCTCGATCACAGTCTTCCCCCATACGTAACCACTATTTTGACTTGCATCACTATTGATTAGATTTGCCTGCCCTTAACCATCGTGAGAATGGAATCACGCAGTCTATACTGTTTAGCGTCTGCCTCCTCTCACTCAATATTATGTTTGGGACCAATTGGCTATAATATGTGTAGTTGTAGCTCCTTCTCACTGCTGTATAATATTCCATCATGTGAACATAGCACAATTCATACCCATTCTATTGTTGATGTGCATTTGTTGTTTCCAGTTTGGGGCTGGAATAGCATTACTGTGAACATTCTAGTACAATCTCACAGTGTACAGAAGCCTGTAATCCTTTTGAGTAAATACTGAGGGGGAATTTCAGGGTCATAGGGCAGGAATATTTTAGCTTTAATAGGTAATTAAACAGTTTTCCCAAGTTGTCATATATTCTGTACGATTTTATTCCATTTGCATAGAGTTTAAAACCAAGCAAATAAAATTTATGGTGAGGAGTCAGGAAAGTTGTTACGTTTCAGGGGTTGTGACAGGGAGTGGATCACAAGGGAGACTCTGGAGTGCTGATAATGGTCTGTTTCTTGATCTGGGTGCTGGTTACAGGCGTGTATTAACTTTGAAAAGTCATTGAGCTCTACACTTCTAATGGGTGCATTTTCTGTATGTGTGTTACACTTGAATCAAAAATTTATTTTTAAATTTGTGACACGCCTCAAACCAAAAGGGGTAGACACAACAAACCCCTCTGAAAACCTTCTAATTCTAGATGGACCTACGCCCCCTTGGAGATACACAGAAGCAGATAAAGACTCTCAAGTTGAATGTTCCCAGATCTCCTTCTGTGACCCCCTGTGGTCTCCACCTCAAGCTCTCTTCCCCAGACAGCCCCAAAATATTGCCTGCTTTGGGCTTGCTCTCTGTGTTCCACCTCTGGATTTAACCTACACTTTCCACCCTCCCACTTGACAGTAATATAGAAAAACCGGGGCTTACTAAGTGCCCACCTACTGCATGTTAAGCATGGTGCTGGTCATGTGGGCAGAGGAGGTGAGCAGCCCAGACTCTCAGGGAGCAGGAAGGGGAACAAATTACTTGATCATAGGTAGTTGGTGGTAAATGCATATAATTCACACTCACTGGCCACCTCCACAGGCAGCCTCCCAGAATAAACCCCACTCGCATTTGAATCTTCTGTGCTCCAGCCCAGTGGTTTGGGTTGCAAGAAAGTAACTCACTCCAGTTATGTCATAGGGTGATCGTTTATTGGGAAGACATGCCAGACTGGCTCCCAGGAAGAGTCTGGCAATCAGGCACTAAAAAGAATGGGACCTGGGACCAGGAAGAGTCCCAGCTGTGGGTTCAGGGATCTCATCTGGCCTCAAATTTCTTCCTAACCTATAAGCTCCTATCTTCACCATATTTCTCAGCCTAAATTCTAGAGTGGTGGGCTCCTCCCACCTTCTGTCACCAGATCACCAGGGGATTCACTAGACTGCCCAAGAACTGGCTCTGACTTCCTGGAAGCACATATTCCTCCTTAGTGACCTTCATTCATCTTAACAGCCTCTGACGTACGAGCGTCCAAGAAGAGGAACTGAATTCACTGGATCATGGAAAGAAATGCACCTGAGGCAGAAACGAGGATACTGATGACATTGTGTCTGCTCCCCACACTTTTTGTTGTTGAAGTTGGGGTGGGAGGTAGCAATGAGGGTACCTCTTCTTCCAGGAGCAACCCCACTGCCTGGCATGCCCTCTCTCTAGGAACCACCAAAACCTTCTTGATGTCCTCAGTCTTAATGTGTGAGAGGAACTACCTCCTCCACCAAGCCCATGACCAGGGCATGCCCCTCAGTGGATGGACACTGAAACAGAACATGTCCTGGTGACTACATTCTCATCATGTCAAATGTCTCAAGGATGAGTCCATAGTGGGGAGTTCTTTGGAAGTGGAATAAAAACTACATTTCCCAGAATCCCCTGTGCCATGTGACTACACTCTAGCCAATGGGTAGTGGATATGATGTGTGCACCTTCTGGATTGTGTCCTCCACAGTGAGAATGGGTGTACCTTCAACTTCTACTCTTCCTGCTGGAGAAAATGTGAACATGGTGGGGTCACTGTGAACCTCATAATCAAAGGCAACATTTTAGGGATGGAGAAAAATAAGATAAAAGGATCCAGAGCTCCAATACCTGAAACCACCATTACATAACCAGACGAATATGGTAGATAAAAATTAATTTTTCTTATGTTAAAGTTACTGTATTTGGTCTCTTGTTAGGCAGCCCAACTTATATTCCATCTCGTACAGAGTGCCTTGACCAGCCCCTGACGATGTAGAAAGTTTCTCTTCTAATCTGTCCAAAAAGTCCAGGGTAGGTTTGAAGGAGAAAGATATAAAAGGCAGTGCATTGGAAGATAAATGGAGAGATGAGATCCAGAGAAAAGAGAAAGAGATCAACTTATTTCTCTTTAGTATCTCCCAGGGTCAATACCCTCCTGGGTAAATTGGGATTCAACCCCTTCTCTCATCACATATTTTTCTTGGGGGCAAGAGGTTTAGAACCATGTCATAGAAAGTCAGATGTCACAGAGCTGTTTTCACAGAGGCAGGCAGGATCCAGCGCCACCTCGTTTATGAGGCCCAAGTCATCACAGGTTCCAGTAACCTCCTCCTCCTGAGGGCAGGCAATGTCACAGGTCAGCTCAGCGGCCGAGCACAGGATGAGGTTCCAACTGTGGCTGTGTCAGGATCAATGAGCTTCCCACAGAGAAAACCTTGGTCACAGGAGGATTCTGGGAGCAGACATCACCTGAACCCTAACTCTGGAGGGCAGTCCCCCAGGTACCCAGCACTGGGTAAGGGTTCCAAGGAGATTGGTGAAAATGTGCATGCCTGGCCCACCAAATGGATCATCTGCAGAAGCGGGCACATCACCAGGGAAGGGAAACACGCTTTCATCCCTGCCCACATGATGAACAGACTCAGCAGTGGGGAAGACAGACCCAAAACATAAGTGGGGTCCTGTGTTCTGAGATGTGTCTTGGAAACAGAGGTGTTGTGGCTAAGTTTAGAATCCAGCCAGCCACACAGCAAACACATGGCTTCTCTCTGTTCCAGTCAGAATGTGGCTCCCCCTATCTTCCCAAGGGGCCCTGGTTCTCTATATTCTCTCACCAGTTTCCCCTAGCCCCAGGTACCAGCCTATAAATGAGAGCAGCCTCTAAGGGCCAGCCTTGCGCTGTGGGGTAGCCTAGCATTATGTCTGCGGGGCCTGCATGGGGAATAAATACCTGCATGGTGTCCTTCTGGGATGCCATCTCCACGGAAGTATCACCCACACTCAGCTTATGAAAATACCTCCTCCTACAAGGCCAAGAGTGGAGTCAGAGAGCCTCCCCCTCCCTGCCTGCCCCCATTCCCTTCCCCCACCCCACATGCTTGTGCCCAGACCGCTCACTGCACTGAGCAGTGGGGAGCACTGTGGGGAGCGGTGTACCTTACCTTGCTTCCTCCCTAGCCGTTTCTTCAGCATAAAAATGGTAGAGATAAGGAAAGGAAAAAAAAAAAACTACAGCAAGATGAATTCAGAGATGATTCTAGAAGGGATTCCCAAATTTGGAACATGGGAGAGAGGGAGACAGGCTAGGAAGTATGGAGCCTGTGAATTTGGCAGGAGGGAAATGGAGAATATTGGGGAAAAGAAAGAAGAAAGAGGTGGCTCCATCTGCACTCCAGCTCTTGACCTACCTCCAGGTGTAGCAGGCCCCCAGGCCCAACAGGAGGAGGAGAAGGCCCACCACCAGCCCTAGGACCCAGAGTAGCTTCTGGAACAGATGCAGGCGGCTCAGAGCTGGAACACAGAGTATAGATTAGGGAGCTCCAGGCCTGCAGTGCTCCTTCCCAAGGTGCCCACCCAAGATGAAATTTTTTTTAGCTTTCACTTTATCTCAGGAGCTTCCCCATGCAAAGGAGCTTCAAGCAACCACTCTAGACTAGACAGACAAACTAATTGCCTCTGAAGGGATTTAGGGAAGACCTCAGAAGAATCCTTTGGACCTGAGGGCAGGGGCTTGTGCAGAGCAGCCTGGGAGATGGAGTCCTTCCTCACCTCTGGTGCCAAAGTAGGTGGAGGCAGAGGCAGAGCCCAGGGCATTGGAGGCAGAGCACACGTATTCCCCCTGGTCGCTGGGCCTCAGCTCCTCAATGTCCACCCTCAAGGCATTGGGGGTGGCTGAGATGTGGATGTGCGGCTCAACTGGAACACCCTGAGGCTGGCTAGTGGCCAACAGCCGATTGCCAAGATGGAGGGTCAAGCTGGCTATGGGCTGGCTGTCCACTCGGCAGTCCAGGATGCCCTGGACGCCACCCTCAGGCTCCACAAAGACTGTCATGGTGGGTGTCTTGGGAGGGTCTGTAGGAAGACAAGAAGTATGGTAATTGTAGAAAACAACCACAAATTTTTCCCCTCCCCGTACCCATGTAATGTGACTTTGCAGCTCCTCCCATTAAGAGCCTATGTCCTCACTCTTTGAATTTGTAACTCTCTTTGACCACTAGGAATCAGAAGAAGTGACATTGTGTAACTTCAGGGCTAGACCTCAAAAGTACGCACAGCTTCTGCTCTCTTTGGCACAACCATGTGGGAAGCCCAGGCCAGCCTGCTGGACACATGTGACTCAGCCAATAGTCAGCCCCCACAACCAGCCACAAGGCTGAAGCCATCCTAGACTGTCTAGCTTCAGTTCAGTCACTGGACAACTATAGCTACATGAAGGGGGACCAATGGAAGAACTGCCCAGCTGATCCCAGCCCAAATTCCTGACGCAAAGAATTATGAGCAAATGGTTGTCATTTTAAGTATTAAGTTTTGGGCTGACTTGTTATGCATCAATAGCTGGCTGATACAGCATTGGGCCCTGGTGAAAAATGAAGTAGGGGACCAAGACTGATGAAGACCTACTGTGTATCGGGCACTCTGTGTGCTTTATTTTCTATATGCCTGTCTTTATCTTCTATATGCCTGTCCATTGTCCACCCCTCACAATTTGAGGGGACTGATGCTTTGCAGAGGAAGAAGCAAAGCCGTCCATCAGTGGGGGTCTTCCAATCCAAAACTCTATACCTGTGAAGTCCTTACTCTTTGCAGACAGAAGAAGAGGAAGACCTGAGATGAGCACGTGAGGTATGAGGAGACTAAGGTGGTGTCACTCACAGAGCACATGAAGCATGACTGGAGCAGAGGTGGTGGCCCCAGTAGGAAGCTCAGCCCGGCAGTGATACATCCCAGCTTGGGCACGGGCCACGTGCGAGAAGGCAAGGGTGGGCACAGGCTCCGAATGTAGTTGCCGGCCATTCCAGAACCAAGCAAAGGTGGAGTTGCCCATGGGCCTGGGGCCACCAGGAAGGTGACAACTCAGGTTCAGCGCTGCACCCTCAGGCACATCCAGGCCTGGCTCAGCTACCACACGCACACCTGCAGGCCGAGAACCAGGAGGTGGTGGGGAACCTGCAGGCCTTTGGGAGCCAGAGCCTCTGAGTAGAATCTGAGTGGGATCTGAGAGGCAAGCCCCTGTAGTGGGAGCTGTTCCTCTTCCACCAGATTGTGCAGCACTATATCTATCACTCCAGGCCAGCCAGCCCGCTTGACACGGACTTCAACCCCACAGCACCCGAGGCCCTTCTCCTCCCCTCTCACCCGCTCACCTTCTGCCTGTAGCTGTCCTGTGGTGCTGACTGAGCCCAGCGAGTTGTGGGCTGTGCAGACGTAGGTGTCCTCATCACCTGAGGGCATATCTTGCACCTGCAGCCGCAGGGCATTGCGGGACACCTGGACATGGCCTGTCCCCAGTGCCAAGCCATGGACCCTGTGGCTCGTAGCCAGCACCTTGCCATCGTGGGAAAGGGTCAGCTCGGCAGGTGGCTCACTGTCCACAGTGCACTGCACCACAGCCCTGGGGCTGGCTCTTGAGTCCCAAAAGAAGGACAGAACAGCGTCGCGAGGGGCATCTGGAATAGGGCAGGGCATAGTTAAGGGCTTTGCCTGAAAGCCCTATACTGTCCATTGTCCACCCTCCTGGTATTGGTGAGGATGAAGCCTCTGGACAAGTAGTCACTTCCCAGAAGTGCCACTCTCTCAGGAGTCCTGTGGGCAGATTCCTCCAGGCAGGGTTCCTAAGGACCCAGGGTCTCCTTCTTCATCACCTATGTCCTTTCCCCAAGTGCCCATTCCTCGGCCCCATATAGTCCTGTGCCCACCCCCACCAGGGCTCGGAAGGGCCCTCCACCACCCTGGACACTCCCAGCCAGGGATCTCCGCTCACAGAGGACTTGCAGGGCTGCAGGCCGGGAGTTGCGTGTGCCCTGGGCATCCTGGACCTGGCAGGAGTAGGCGCCCGCGTGAGCCCGCGTAGCCACTGGGAAAGAGAGGGTGGCGGCTGGCCCTTCCTGCAGCCAACGGCTGTTGTGATACCAGGTATAGAGGGTGGGTGGGCTGGCAGCAGGGTCTTCACAGGTCACTGTGATGGAAGCCCCCTCGGGTACATCGGCTGACGGAGCCAGGATCACCTGCACACCTGTGCCAAGAAGGCCAGGGTCAACTGGATCCATCCAGATACCACAGCTGATCCCACACCTGGTGGCTTTGACTTGGGCCCTGCCTCACCCTCCAGCTGCAATTCCAGAGATGTGTTGGCTTGGCCCAGAGGACTGCGGGCAGAGCAGCTATAGAGACCCTCATCACTGGGCTGCGGCTCCCACAGCTCCAGGCGCAGGGTGTTGGGTACAGAGGCTTCAGTTGAGGAGGCCAGGAGGCGGCCAGCATGGCTAAGGGCCAGCTGGGCAGGTGGGCGGCTGTCCACAGTGCACAGTAGCAGGGCCAGCCGCCCGCCATGGCTTTCCAAGAGGTAGGTCAGGCGCAGGCTGCGGGGTGCATCTGCAGGAACACGAAAGGCATAGATGTTATGGAGAGACCACAGCCATGAAGAGGCCCGTTTTCAGGTGACATTCAAACCAAGAGGGGTCTGGTTCCCCACCCCAAGGATCTCCGCTTGCCCAATCTGGGGTACGGCTGCTCTACCCAAAGAGGATGTATCTCTGTAGCCCCCCAACTCTAATGCTCCTTGTGTAGTGCTCCATCAGCAAGAGGTGTTTGTGTGCTAGGTTTCCGGGTTGGACACCTATGGGACACTGGCCACGCCCTGATCCCTGCAGGCTGCTGTCATGCCTTCCAGCTCCACCTTGCAGCCAATTACACTCACAGAGGACATCCAGGATGACAGGTCTGGAGAGGCGGGGTAGCTGGCCAGGGGCCACCACACCACAGTGGTAGGAGGCAGCATCTGTGACTGTGACATTGGGCAGGGCAATGGAGTGAGCACCTGGGCGCTGCTTCCCATCCTGGTACCACATGTAGGTGAGCTGGGCTGGGTGGGTGCTCCACACAACACAGGTCAGATTCACCAGCTGCCCCTCCTGCACGGTGTCCTTGGGCCACACCTGCACACTCACAGCTGGGGAGAGAGAAGAACATGAAACTATGTAAAACAAGCCTCCTGTCTTCATGAGGGAGGGAAGTCTCTCAGCCTCTGGAGGGCACAGGTGGCCCACCTGTAAATGGGGCTCAGAGGTGGAGCTTGGTAAACAGCTCATCAATTCTCAGGTGTTCCCAAGCAGAGTTCTGCAGAACCCTCCCTGACCCTAGCTGGAGGCACACGGGAGGACACAGGCCTCCCTGTCCCTGTTGTGGTTTCTCCTTGAACATTCCCTTTCTGACTAGTTTTATCCACTGGGCAGCCATGTAGATTCTATTTTTAATAAAGGCTCTTCCATGAAACCCAAGTTTAGAGACTGCTGCCCTTAAGAAGGGTGGAAATGGGAACCGTCCTTATGTTCAGCCCTTTTGCCTGTACCTCAGGCTTCCAGAACCCTCTCCAACTTTCTTCCTCCTTAAAAGAGCCACCCACGCACATATTCACACACCCACACTGACCCTGGGCATTAAAACTGGCCGAGGCTGAGGTCTGGCCCAGGGTGTTGGTGGCCTCGCAGTTGTAGACACCCTCATCCTCCAGCACTGCATTGTGGATCTCCAGGCGCAGTATGTTGGGGGCAACAGCCACCTGTAGCCGGGGAGAACTGCCTGCAAGTTCCCCCCGACTTTGTAAAGTGGAGGCCACCAGGCGGTCCCCATGGAGCAGTCGTAGCTGGGCCGGAGGGTCACTGTTCACACGGCACAGGAGGAGGCCCAGTCGCCCGGGGCCGGTGTCCATCAGAGTGGTGAGCGTGGCCTGGCGTGGGGCATCTACACAAGCAGGGACTGGTCAGGGTCTGGCCAGGTGGTCCCTCATCTAAAGCTCTCTCGTGGAGGCAGAGCCCAAGACTAGGGGCTCAGCATCTCCTCCCTCAGCCATGCTCTTGGCTCCATTACCCCCCAAGAAACATGCACGGGATGAGAACACTTACAGGACACGTGGAGGCTGACAGGGGTGGCCAGGCTTGTGCTGGCCGAGCCTGGGGCCTGGGCTTGGCAGTGATAGGCCCCAGCTTGGTTCAAAGTTATGGCTGCAAAATGAAGTGTGGCTGAGTTCGCATCCTGGAGGGGTTCGCCATCCCTATACCAGCGATATGAGATCCCCTCTAGGGCCTCCGTGGGTAGCTCACAGCTCAGGACCACGGCCTGGCCCTCCTGGAGCTCAGGCGATGGTGAGACCTGGACCCAGGCTCCTGCAGGAAGAAACCAAGAGCAAGTGAGGGCCCTCCGTCATACCCTCCCACATCTGGGGCTGGGTATGCGTCCACACCCAAGCCCTGTGATCCGGAGCTACAGCTCCCCCACCAGACCACTGCCGAATTCACCCCCATGCCTCACCTCTCCTGCCCCTGACCACCCAGCACGGGTCTGTCCTGACAGTCACCAGCTGCCACCTTGAGTTATGGTTTTGCTCTGCCAGTCACCTTTTGCCTACCATAGGGTGAACCTCTTGAGGGCCTGGTTTGTATGATTTGCAGCCCAATGCCAGGCGCAGCATCTGCATGTGTTAGCTCCTGACAAATGTTAGTTTGACCCTATAAAGCACTGAAATGGGAGGGATTTAGGTCATGCCAAGGGCCATTGTCCTGATTATGAGCTGGACTCAGCATGGGTAGCCAAGGACTTGGAAGGGGAAGTTAGCAGCTGCGTGATCTTGAGTTCTCTCCAACCATTTCCAGTCCATCTCTGCACCCAGGCTCCAGGTCATGAGAGCCCAGGAACTGTGGACTGGGCAAAGGGCAGTCCCTAGTTCCTCCTGGGTCTGAGGTGGGAGGAGACCAGGGAGGGAGAAGTGAGAAGGAGGAACAGCTGGAGTAGTAATTGAGGACACAGGCTGTATCTGGGACCAAGGGCACCTGCTAGTCATGTGATGTGATCATGAACAAGCGTCTAAAGCTTTGACCTTCAACTTCTCTGCCTATGAAATTGTTATGATAAAGATATATAGAACTGAGGCCCAACGAAAATGTTCAAAAATTAATGTTTGTCATTGTGGGAGAAAACTTATGTACTCTTCTTTAGCCTTTGCAGCATTGTGGATATTAACTTTCCCTTTTCCTGGCTTATTCACAGAGGGAAGATTGTTATAGATGAATATATATATTTTTTTACTTATTTATGACTACGTATATTAATGAAGAATAGGAATATATTCTTATATATGTGTATATATGTATATATTTGTGTACATACACACATTCATATATGTATATCACATGTGTATATGCATAATATACATATATTAGGTTTAGTATGAGAATTCTTACTAACAAAATTATTTTATTACAAAAAACTTATATGTCAGAAATTGCTCCAACCAAGCAAGCTGACTTGTACAAATGCCACTTCCTCCTAGTGGCTGCCACAGTTATTATAGGTGAAAATATCTAGCTGGAGACAAGGAGGGCCCTCCTGCTGGCAGGCTGGAAACTGGCTAAAAAAGACCTCACATTTCCATACGACCCAGCCCAAAACCTGGCCAGAGTGGCCCCCAAGGCATCTGAGTCTACCAGATCTTTAGAGGGACCAACACTCACCTCGGACCTGGAAGAAAAGGGAGGTATTAGCTGATCCAAGGACATTTGTGGTCTCACAGCGGTAGCTGCCAGAGTCCCCAAGGCTCAGGTCTCGGACCTCTAGCTGCAGAGAGTTGGCCATGGCTTTGGCCCGAAGACGGCCATGGGATGGGAGCTGGGGCCCCATGCTGGTGGCCAGGAGGCGGTCCCCATGGAACAGGGCCAGCTGGGCCAGGGGGCTACTGTCCACAGTGCAGATGAACATGGCCATGTGTCCCTGGCCCACATCCAGGAGGGCTGACAATTTTGGAGTGTCCGGGGGATCTGCAGGGACAGTAGGGAGCTCAGGCCATGCTGAGCCCAGCTCATGCCACCCTGAGCCCAGCTCACACATTCCAGCTGCCACACTATGTCCCACTGCCTGCTCCACACACATAGTCCAGGCCTGCCCCTTCCCATGCCCAAGCCACATACTTGTCTCCCGCAACCCAAACCCAGCCTGCTTCCCCCCAGACCAGCCCCTCAGTCCCCTCAAGTGCCTAACACTACCCTTGCCCATCACCCACAGAGCACACTCAGGACCACAGGAGCGGAGAGCTGGGCATCAGCCTCAGAGAGCACGCGGCAGGCATAGAGGGCAGCGTCCGTTCTGGCCACAGGTAGCAGCGTCACGGTTTCCAGGGGACCCTGAGCCCACAGTGCCCCATTCCGGAACCAGGAGAAGTTTGCAGGGCCAGTGTCGACTTCTCGGCTCACATTGCAAGTCAGGTTGGCTCCAGTGCCCTCGGGCAGCGTGTGTGATGGTGTGATGACCAGGACAGTGGCTGGAGAGCAGGCAGCACAAGTTCCCTTGAGACAGGCCTCACCTTGACTACTTTCCCCCAACCCAGGTCCAATGGTCCAGCCTCCCAGCCTGGGGGTGGGAGGCAGGAAAGTGACGCTCTGGAGTACCCCCTGGGTAGGGGAGGAAAGTGAACATCCACTGCTGAACAAGGTGGTTTCACTGGATAGATTCTCTTAGAGCCAGGGGTTGCAAAGAAATAGGGTCCTGAGTAGTGGCCCCTGACCCTGTGCCACCATTCCCTGCCCTGACTCACCATGGGCATTGAAGGTCACCCAGGAGGAGGCATTGCCCAGGGTATTTCTGGCATCACACAGGTACACACCCTCGTCCTCCAGCACTGGGTCTCTAATCACCACACGCAGCAAGTTGGGGGCTCTGTCGACCTTCATGCGCCGGGGACAGCCCCCACAGGTGCTGCAGCCAACCCCTGATGGCAGGGAAGAAGCTACTACACGGTCCCTGTGGAGCAGCTGCAGCTGGGCTGGTGGGTCGCTGTCCACACGGCACTCGAGAAAGCCTCTACGGCCAGCCCCATCGGCAGCATCACGGTCCAGCCGGGCAGTGAGCTTGGGCTGGCGTGGGGCATCTGTAGGGAGGAAGAGCATGGGCACTCATCTTTAGCCTCTGCCAGGGCCTCATAGGTTCACTCAAGGCTGGCTGGGCTCCCAGAACACATTGGACAAAGGCATGTGCCCAGAGCTGCTGCAAGCAGCTGTGCAGGCTGTGAGTTGGACAAGGACAACAAGGCCAGAGTGGAAAGAATGCAGCCCATGCCCCTCATGCTAAGCTGTGCCCTAGTGCTGGACCGAGTTTTCCCAGAGGGAGGAGTGCCATTTTCTAGCTTGGATAAAGGTGCCATGTGGGCTGGCAGTCACTTACCTAACACCCATGTGTTCCTGAGTGGGTACCCACATGAGCAATCTTCGCGAGTCTTGCTCTCTGCTCCCACTCTGCACTCCACCCCTTTCCCAAGATCCTCTCTGCCTCACTTCTCTGATCTCCAAGCCAGCTCCCACGATGACAGAGAATATCTAAAATGCCCTCTTTCTAGAGGCTTCTGGAGATGGATGGTCAATGGCATTCATCAGCCAAAGCCCCATGTGATCTCTCTCTGACACTAGAAAACCCCTAAAAGGCAGTTGCTCTTCTTGACAGTCCGAAGACATTGCCCTTGTGCATGTCAGGGGAGGCTTTCTGGAAGCTCAGTGCTCCCTGAACATTGGTCAGACCCTTGGGCTAGTATGAAGCATCACCCATGAGAGGACGAAGTTCTTGTGTGGAGAGGTTCTACCTCTGTGTCTCCAGAGCCTGTGAGGGTATAGCCCATGGGGCGTGTGTGCACATATAGAGGACTGTGGTATCTCAGGGCCCAACTCAGGAGAACAGAGCTTGGACATGGTGCCCATGGTGAGTTTGAGGCTATGGCCAGGAGGCCCTACAGGGACTGGGATCAGAGGTTGAGGAGGTAGAGAAATCCACAGGCTTGTTCCCCAAATTTCAGCCCTAGGTGGAGAGATCCATGGAGCCCAAGTCTGCAGCAGCCCTCCTGATCTAGACACTGGGCAAGACAGGGTCAGGTGGGCCTGGAGGAGGTAGGAATAGCTGGTGGACCCCAGTGGACTGATCCTTCCCAAGGCAGGCAGGGGCGGGTGGGGAGGCTGCTCACAGAGCACAGTGAGGACAGCGGGTGAGGAGGGCCCACTGGCCCTGTGGCCATCCTGGGCCCGACAGTGGTATGAACCGGCATCACTGCTGGTGGCTGCAGGGAGCAGGAGGCTGCTGCTGGGCCCCTCAAGAAGCAGAGCTCCATTCAGGTACCAGGAGAAGCGGATGTCAGGTGTTGGGCTCAGGCCACTCCTGCAGCTCAGCGTCACTGCCTGCCCTTCTACCACCTCTGCCGCCGGGCTGATGAGGAGGCGGGCAGCTGGCAAAAGAGGGAGAAAGAAAGGCTCAGCTCCCCCGGCACATCCGTAGCTCCATGCCACCCACCGCAGGAAGCCCTCCAGCACCACATTCTTCCTACACAATTGTAGATAAGTCTGGATTTCATGTCTCCAGCTCTGTAAATCTCTTGATGATCAGGGGGGTTTGGCCTTGAACTCCGATTCCGATCTATTTATAGTAAGTGGATGTAGCATGGTTGAGGAGAATTTTGAGCTGGAACAAGGCTTATGTCAAAAACCTGGCTTGACTGATTAACTATGTTTGCCACGGCCTCAGAATAAGAGAAGGGCAGCACATGCACCAAGAGTTGGAGGACCCTACTCCTCTGTTGTGCCTCCGGTGTCCGACTCCCAGCACGGAGCCTGCTCAAAATGCTTGATAAATAAAAAGCAAACAAATGCATATGAAGAACCCTCCAAGTTCAGAGTCAGAATGTTTACAAAAGTAATGATACAACCTACCACGTTTCTCTTTTTGCCTTGATTTCCAGGAGCCTCCTGGGTGGGGATGCCTGTATATAGCCCAGGTCTTTGATGTGATTTTTACTAACCGGCTAATTCAGCCCCTTGGTCAAGCCCTCTGGACTCCTAGGAGGAAGAGGCCAGAGCAGGCCTCCTCCTCAGGCTTCCTCCACCAGCCCCCAGTAGCCGTCTTACCATTGGCATGGAAGTCCAGGGTGGAGGATGCATTCCCATAGGAGTTGGTGGCTGTACAGGTGTATTCCCCACTGTCAGCTGACCCTAGGTCTCGGATCTCCAGGCGCAGGAAGTTGGGGGCAGAGAAGACACTGAAGCGTGGGCTGTGGTCACCGTCGCCAGAGGTGGAGGCCAGGACAAGTTCTCCATGTGACAACACCAGGGTGGCCACAGGCTCGCTGACCACTGAACAGTGGAGGATGCCCACCAGCCCTCCTTGTGTCTCCAGAAAGGCCGTTAGGTCTGGGGTGAGGGGCGGGTCTGTGTGGAGAAGGGCCTGTCACCCTCAGACAGGGACACTCCCTGGATCCCCATTTATAGCCTTTGACCCCTACACCCCCTTTGTCTCCTACTGCAACCCTGCAAGTGGGGATCAGGGACAGTACTTTAAAGATGAGAAAACAGGCAAAGAGACCTGGCAGTGGATAGCACCTCAACTAAATAATCAAAGCGAGCACTCTCGGTGATAGGAAACTCTGACGCCACGTGCCTCCTGACACGATGCAGCGAGACAGACACAGCAGCACGTGTGTGTTCCTGCGCAAGCGTACAGGCTCTGTCTCCTCGATTCAGAGAACCCAGGGGACATTCACACAACTGGCCTGTAATCTTCAAGGTTTAATGTCAGGAAAGACAAGCAAAGACTGAGGGGCTGTCCCAGATGAAAATGTAGTAAAGGAACATGGCAACTGAATGCAAAGCAGGATCCAGATTAGATCCTGGACCAGAAAAACAATTGCCATAAAGGACATTATGGGGTCAATTGGTAAAGTTTAAATGTGGACTGCAGATGAGCTAATAGTCTAGTGTCAATGTTAAGTTTCCTGACTGTGGTCACTATGCTGTGGTCATACGTGAAAACGACCTTAGAAAATGCACGCTGAGGAACTGAGTGGCAAAAGGGCAGCGTGTCTGCAACTTTAGGGCTATAAATGCATAGACAGACAGATGACAGACAGAGATGACATATATGTGCGTATGTATACCAATAGAGTGCGTTCGTATATGTGTTTTCATGAAGGGAAAATGTGTGTATATTCATGCACACCTGTATGTGCAGGTGTGTATACACACGTATATGTGTACACACACATAATATATATTTTAAAAAAGAGAAAAAGAAAACGTACCAAAATGTTAACAAATGGGGAATCCTAAGTTAAAGGCATATGATAATTCTTGGTACTCTTCAAGATAAACTTTTAAAATAATGGGGAACTGAGGTCCAGGGAAGTTAAAACCTTGCTTAGTCAGGTGAGCAGAGCTCAAGGCCACCCGGGCCCAGGACCCTAACTCTCCTGCAGGGGCTCTACCCTTTGGCCTGGCTCCATCAGTGTCCACCCCACACTGGCCACTTACGGATGACCACCACGCTGACGGGCCCGGAGCGCTCCTTGCCATGGGCATTCTGCACCTCACAGAAATAGAAGCCAGTGTCGGCCCTGGTAGCCGCGCGCAGCTGGAGGGTCTGGCTGTGGACGTCCTCCAGCAGGGCATGGTTCTTGTACCAGCTGTAGCGCAGCTCACTAGGTGCTTCTTTAGGCACGTTGCAGGCCAGCGTCACCGTCTGGTTCTCCTGGATGGGACCTGCTGGGCTCACCTGGACCTCAGCCACTGCAGGGGCAGCATAGGGCACACTGGGGCCACCCAGCCGACTTCCAGGCCCAACCCCTCAGAGTTTCAGGATTGTAGCCTCTCAGCCTAAATCTCTGCACAGTCTACACCACATCCGTTCTGCAGAGAAACATCCTGGACTGGCCCTGATCCTCTTTGTCTTGTTCACCAGGATCCTCCTGACATCCCACCCTGCCGGGGAGGTTTGTCATCTGTGTGAGGCTAAACTGGGACTCCATATCCATGTCTCAGGAGGCACCTTGGCCTGACTCCTCTCTGCCCTAGTGGCCGGGACCCCATCCTTGCCCTCTACTCAAGACCCAGACTCATCCAGGACTCACTGAAGATGTGCAGACTGACAGGGGATGAGGCTGAGGAGCCCACACTATTCTCAGCTTGGCAGGTGTAGACGCCAGCATCGTCCCAGGCTGCCTGTAACAACCGTAGCACAGGACTCTGGGTTTTGAGGCGTGTTCCATCCTTGACCCACTGCATAGAATTGACCTTGGGGTAGCTGCTGTTCACCAGGCAGGTGAGTGTGACCAGATCACCTGGACGAATGTTCCCCTCCGAGGGGCTGAGGAGGATCTCCACCCCCTTGGGGGCATCTGCAAGGCACAATGGGGGGTGTCAGGTAAGGTGCCAGAGTGATCATGGGGTGGCACACTTCTTACCTCGGCCTTAAGGAAGCCCACCCAGATAAGTCATCAGTCCTCTTAGTTCCCCTGTCTAAGACTGCACTGTCCCCACCTTGGGATGACTTCCTGATTCCTTCCTTCTTCACTGAGAACTTGATAATGAAATGCTTGGCCTAGTGTTCAGCCCACACTGCCTTCTAGGGCTTTCTGCCTCATGACACTGTCCTCTATTCTATTTAGGGGTCTGGGTACCACACTGCTTGTTCTGGTACAGCCCCTGGTAGCTGTTGGTAAAGGACCAATCACCTACCTAATGAACCGGGCCAAAGCCAGAGTCAATGAGCTCTAAGAATGGTTAGCCTACTTGTAAGGAGGGCGCCAACAATACAAAGAAGCTACATTTCTTTAAATCTTCTTCCAAAGCCTCTTGCTATGTAAATAAGCTAACAACAGCTAATATTTTCAAGTACTTAATCTATGTAAACATTAAAATAGTAGAAGCTAATATTTTGAGTGCTTAGTATGTGCCGAGCACTCCTCTAATTTTGTAACAATTCTATGAGATAAGAGCTAGTATTTATTTAACAATACTATAGGTGGCCTCTTCCCCATACAGATGAGAAAACAGAGGCTCTGCGATGCAAGCGACTTGCCCAGTTTGCTCATCTAGCGGATGGTGGAGCCAGCACCCAATGCCTGTGATCAGCGATTGTCCTAGAAGACGGCTCCCCATTTTACCGTGATGAAAATATGCTCAATTAAGTGGAAACTTAGGCTTTCTCCCATGGACTCTTTGCCTTGTCTGGGTGTTACCCTGACCAAGATGAATGTGAGCAGTCTTAGGCAGAAAAAGGGGGGCCCCCTTCCCAACATCCTCCAGAGCTGGAATAAATCCCAGGGTCTTTGCTGCCTGACCCCCAACTCTTCGGCTCTTTGTGTCTCCCCTCCTGTGCCCACCCTGACCTCAGGGACAAGAGGTAAAAGGAAGCCGTTAAATGTGGCTCTTAATGCTTGTCAGTCTCTCTCCACCTGCTCCACCCCGGAGGTCCAAGTATACCCAGGAACTAGGGCTGTGATGCTACAGCCTGGAGAGGGACTGGTTTCCATCAAGGAACCACAGATGTGTGCTCAGTAACTAGAGAGTGGCACTCACGCTGCACTTGGAGGTGAATCTTGCCCTGTGTCTTAAATTCAGCCACCGAGAGTTGGCAGCGCAGGGTCTGGCCGTGGTCCTGCCAGGACAAGGCCAAGTGGAGGCTCTCCATGTGTGTGATGCCCGTGGGCTCGACTGTCTGGAGGCTGGAGGTGACTGAACGAACGGGGTCTTGGCCTTGCCACTGCAAGCTGATTGGCTCCTGTGGGCACGTGTAGGGAGTGGAGCAGTTGAAGTCAGCGTCCATGCCCTCGCGAAGCTCTAATGGCGAGGCAATGGTGGGCTCTTTGGGGTTCTCTGAGGACAAAGACAGAAGGATCAGGATTCCCCTTCACCACACTTGAGACCTCCTGCCCTGCAAACCCCAACTGGGGGCAAGAGGCTTCAAGGAGAAGGAGAGGTTGCTTTCTATCCCCACCCCTATTTGGGTTAACACATGGACAACACAGGGCTGGGGCTAGGCTGAGGCTGGGCTAGGCTTAGGACAAAGGTTGGGTCAGAAACAGCTTGACAGTCCCTTCCACGCAGTAGACAGGCCGCACTGCTCCTCACCTGCCACAGTGACCACAGTGCCTTTGACATCTAACCAGCGATTAACCTCACTGATCTCAAAGCGAAACTTGTAGGAGCCCGAGTCCTGGGGGCTCAGGTCCTTCAGGAGCAGGTTGCACTGCTTGTGCTTGGGGTGCCCCAGCAGCTCGGCACGGGTGCGGAAGCGTTCCTCCACCAGCGTGGGGTCCCCTGAGTGGTGAACCACCTGCCGATTTCCCGAGAGTTCATAGTACCAGATGGTTGTGATGCCATGGGGTACCTCCACATCGGCAGGGAAACTGAAGACACAGGGGATGACGAGGCAGGACCCCTTCACACCCTCCACGGTGTTGGGACTGGAGATGCCCCATGAGGCCAGGACTGAGGGAGGAACAGACAGAAAGTAGATTAATGCAGGCCTGGAGTCACCACAGAGCCCTGAAATTTGCCCCATATAAGGTGCCCCCAGATGGGCCCCCAAACCCTACCCTGACCCCCGCAACACAGTCCCTCTGGGTACCCCAAGGAAGGTCATTGCTTTCTGCCACTGCCTCCCCATGCCTGCACTTCAACCTCAGTGGCCAAACCTGTGACCAGGCACAGTCCAGGATGCTGGGCCAGCAAGAGTTGGACTCACCAAAGTGGGCCCTGTGAAATGAGCAAGGCCAGCAAAAGCTTACCTGCTGAGATGGATGAAGCCAGGTGGAGAAGCTGCAGCAGGCGGCCCATAGCAGATTCTCGCACTAGTTCTGCGCCTAAGCGAGTGGTGTGCTCTGTGTTGGTCAAACACACTGGGGTCTCCTAAGGACTTCAGGGAGTCTCAGCCTCGCAGCCTGCTGAGAGTCCAGCCTTGTGTCCCCACGTGCTATGCTGGCTAACCCAGTGAGAGGGCAGGGCTGCCGAGGACCCCTGGGGCAGTGCCACCAGGAGCCGGGAGCTCACGCTCACAGCTCACTTTAGTCAGGAATGTCCTTACTTGGTGGCATGCACCAGAAAACCCTCTGTGTGTCTTCAGACCCAACTCCAAGTTCTGCTTTCTTAGCCCCTCCAGGTCACTGCTCCAGAGCAGATGAACAGCTGCCTCTTCCTTTCCCCCCACTACCGTGCCCCTCCCTGCCACCCAAGCCAACAGGAACTGGAACTCAGAGACTTACTCCAAGGTGCTCAGCAAGAATGATAGTTTCTGACTTGAGACTTGTCTCCCTCCTTCCATTCTTATCAACTATGAGCCATAATGGGGCTTGACTGAGAACTTACTGAAGTGCTGCCTTTAAAAGCCACTCCCCTCCTCAATAACCTTCTGTGGCTCCTCATTGCCCATGAGTTGTGAGCCCAACACGTCTCTAAAAGGTCCTCATTTCTTGCTCTCAGCTGTGCCCCCATTCTCTGCTCCCCAAGCATGCACACTGGGGCCAGTCCCATCTGTCCATGGGCTCTCTCGCTCACCAATTCTGTCCCTACCACAAATGATCTTTGTTTGCTAAACCCTTAGTCAGTCTTCAAGGTGTAGCTTGAAGGTAGTTTCTAGCTGAAACTTCCCCTTTGGGGTTCCTGTAGCCACCCCAGAGCCAGCTCTGCTTGACTTGTCTTTGGCAGCTTGTGAGCACCCATTTTTCAGGGCCTGGGACTGGGGACAGGTGACCTGCAGTATTGCAGAGCTCCCCTGGCCTTAAAGCAGTGGGCAAGAGACAGGTGTGGTCCTTGGAGTTTAGACCTGGTGGCAGGGTGAGTCTAGGTGTGACAGGAGGCACAAGGGCCCTGGACAACACATATCCCACAAACATGAGTTAATTGCCTACAGTACATCAGGCATAAGAAATCAGACCCTCTGCCATGGAGTGTACCTCATGGGGATGGGGTCTCTAAGGGGTGCCATAGATATGAATCTGAAGAGGAGAAGTGGCAGAAGAGGAGAAAGTACAAAACTGTTAGAAGAAAATATGGGTGAAAATCTTCATGACCTAAGATTACATGGTGATTTCTATAGAATAACACCAAAATCACAAGCAACAAAGAAAAAATAGATAAATTAGACTTGACCAAAGTTAAAAACTTTGTGCATCAACAGACACTATTAAAGAATGAAAAGAAAACCACAGAATGGAAGAAAATATTTGCAACTCATATATCTGGGATTAATATCATACTTAAGGGATTAATATACATATAAATGTATATAAATAAGTGTGTGCATAAAAAACTCCTGAAACTCAACAACAACGAAAAATTCAAACAACCCAAATTCATGAAATGGGCTAAGGACTTGAATAGACATTTCCGTAAAGATGGTATAAAATGGCAAATAAGCCCATGAAAAGATGCTCAACATCATTAATCATTAGGAAAATGCAAATCAAAACCAGAATGAGATACAACCCATTAGAATGGCCATTAAAAAACAAAGCCAGAAAATAAAAGTTGGAGAGGATATGGAGAAACTACAAGCTCAGTGCACTGCTGGTAAGAATGCAAAATGGCACAGTTGGGTGGTTCCTCCAAAAGTCAGACGTAGATTACTGTATGATCCAGCAACTCCAGTCCTAGGTGTATATCCCAAAGGATTGAAAACAGAAACTCGAACAGATACTTGTATGCCCAGGTTCATGGCAGCGTTATTCACAATAGCCAAAAAGTAGAAAAAACCAAGTGTCCACCAGCAAATGAATGGATACCAAATATTGTAAACCCATATAATAGAATATTATTCAGTCATAAGAAGGAGTCAAATCCTGACACATGTTACAATATGGATAAACCTTGAAAACATTATGCTAAGTGAAGTCAAGCAGACCAAAAGGGTCAATATGGTATGATTCCACTTATATGTGGTACCTAGAATAGGCAAGTTCATAGAGACAGAAAGGAAAATAGAGGTTGCCAGGGGCTGGAGGGAGAGAAGGAAAGGGATGTTTCATGGGTAAAGAGTTTCTATTTTAGAAGATGAGAAAGTGCTGGAAGCAGACAGTGGTGATGGTTATATAATATTGTGAATGTACATAATGCCAGTGAATTGTACACTTAAGAATGATTAAAACAGTAAATTTTATGTTATGTATATTTTACCACACACACATTCAAAGACCCATGTTGCCAACTTTGCAATCCTTCCTGGCCCTAAATGCTGACTTGGCAGAGTGAGGAGGAAGACCTGGGGAGGCTGGAAGTGGGGACAGGAAACTGGTGACAACTCCCAGCCCCCAGATCATCACCCTCACAGGTGGGGTCCAGCTGGTGCTGGTGGCTATCAAATGGGCTGAGCAGACAACAGGGCACAGTCCTAAGCCTGCTCCTGTTCCAGAAACATGTATCCATACCCTCAACATCTGGTGTTTGGCCACAAGAGAGGCTCATGCTGGCCTAGGCTGTGAACCATGACCTGAAAGCTGGATGGAAAGACAGCCCACTGTGCATGGTTGGGGGCAGGTGTGGCCCTGGAGCTCAGAGCCACACTGGGTATCAGGGTCAAATCCTCTACAACTGGGATATCAACAAGACATATGTATGTCATCCCCAGCTTCCCTGCTGGTCCCATTTGGGGCCCTGGAAATGGCAATACTGAACTTAATGGTGGAGAAATAGTGACATACGGACCCCAGAATGGAGCAGGAATTTTTGGGACGTGTGGGAGGACCCTCTCTAGAATCACTCAAAATCACATCATGTCTACTTATTTATCCCAGTCCCAATACCCAAGGGGGTCAGTCACACCAGAGTCCAGCCTGTTCCACCCCTAGAAAAAGAAAGGGCAAGAAGGACCCCAGAAAGGAGACCCTGCTCTTTGAAAGCCTGGAGTTGAAGGCTTGGGCTGAGCTGCTTGTCCTGGTGGGCACCGAGCACCCCCTGGTGGTAGAGGGGTGATTATAGGTCTTGGGGAAGGGGGTGGGTGTTTCAGGGAACAGGAAGCTCCGCAGCCCTAAAACAACCCCCCCTTAGGCAATGACCACTTGGGAGATCATTGTTCCGCAGACTTCGGGAAGTTTCTGAAATTCATTCTTCTATCCCCAAGCCCTGGGCAGTCTGAAGACAGGGTTTTAAATCCCGACTCTTACCTAGAAATGGTGTATGTTGCATGCGAGTTGGGATGGGGTGGCCTAGTACATGGCAGGCACCTACGTTTGCTGCCTGAATGAAAGCGAGTGGGTAAAGTGTATGTGTGGCAAAGCATCCCAGGACAGCCGGGAGGCGCATGCTGGGCCCCCAGGTCACTGACCTTTAATCCCAGAGACCAAGTCTGGCCTCGGGAAGAAGAGTCAGAGGTAATTTTACTCTAGGCAGCTATGTAGGATTCAGTTTCTGTTTCCCAACACCGGGGCTTCTCCCCAACTTCCCTATCAGGCTCGAGAGAAGGAAGAAAGTAGGGTGACAGCCAGCTGGAATGCTCTGCCCCGTAGATAGGCAGCCAGGGTACAGCTAAGCAAATCTGGGAGAACATTATCTTCACAATAGTGGAAAGCCCCAAACATTTAACTCTGAAAGACAGATAATCCATAAATGAGGTCTCTTGGCTTTGAAATGGACAGCAGAAATTTCACATTTTCATCTGGCTATAAATGCTCTTAACCTGAGTGCTCATTCCTCGAGTTATGCTAGATGGTACTGGGGTTCCTGTGCTCAGACAAATGAAGTGGTGGTAAATGAGGTGCTGTGGGACTGGACTTAGAGTGAGAGGACAATGAAGGCTGGGCTGCAGTTGGGCAGGGGTGAAGGTGATGGTTAAACTGCGGTTTGGAATGGAATTAGGGTTGACAAGGAGGTGAGATGGGGTTGTGGGGTGGGGGTGAGGCTGGGGTTGCCGCTGGGTAGAGATGATAATTAGTAAATGGTTGAGGATGGGATACAATTGAAGGAAGTAGGGTTGAAACAGAGGTCAGAGCTGGGCAGAGCAGGGGCAGGACAGTGGTTAAGAATGGGATTGGGATGTGGGTTGGGGAAGATTTGGGTCTGTGAAGGCGTTTGGATTATGAGTGCAGCTTGGATTAGTGTCTTGGGCTTTGGGTGGCATGGAGTCCAGCACCCACATCCAGATGTCCCCAGCCAATCTCAGCCCAGCCCCGCTTCCAAACCCTCCACTCACCCTCCAGGCCCAGGGATGGGAGTACCTGCTCCACAGGGGAAGTGGCTGCAAGGCTGGTGAACCACAGGCGAGAAGAACAGGAAGGAGGGCCAAGGGCTCTTGGTGCTGCTGGCTCCCCAGGGCTCTACCACCCCGAGAGCAGAGATTCAGCCTCAGGGGATGCTTCCTCTTTTCTCAAAGCTTCAGCCCCAATGTCCAGCCCAGAGGTTGGTCAGAGAACAGCTGCAGGCCTTGTGCAATACCAACACAGGAAAGACTTCCTTGGCAGGGGAAGGCGCCTGGCATGGCCTGGCACTGAGGGACTTGAACTAGCAGAAGTGGCATCTGGGACCACGCTGGAGCTTTTTCTCAAGCTAAGTGGTGGGAAATGGGGGGTCCTGTTCACCAGCCATTTTTGTACCCCTCTCTCTGGGGCTACTTGATCTTTTTAGGGAGTCTGAGAGAGATGGAAGGAAGCTTTCTGCATACTTTGTCCTGACAATTGGGAAGGAGGCAAGCCCAGTCTGGGCTGGGGGTGCTTTCCAGGGCACGCAAATCAAGGTGTGAATTCTCCAAGCCCCTAGGCTGGAGGGCTGTCACTGATTCCTCTCTGCTTCTCACTGCCCCACAACCCCACTCCTCCCACACATGATTTCAGCAAGCCCCCCAGCTCCACTGAGGCAGAAAAGATCCCAGCATGGCTGAGTTACCTTTATAATACTGGAGTCCATTTTATTGAGGACCTATTATGTGCCAAGCACTAGACATACAGGGCAGATGTTAATTGTTCCAAACAATCCTGGATACAAGTGATAACACATTTCTTTGTTTTACAACTCAAATTTAATTAAATTCAGCCCCTTGCCTATCTGTAGTGGTGGGGAGCCCAGCCATGACAGATAAGTTCTCCCGTATCCTGTGGGCAAACTACACGTGCAGATCAAAAAGGACTTGAAACCCTGAATCAGATAGACCCAGGATCTCAGTTCACAGTGGCCTAAAGCAAATGTCTCCTGCAATTCTACCCTGAAATCCTCAAGCCCAGGGATTAAGTTTCTATCTCTCTGTCTTCTCTGTAGCCCTCATACCACTCCAAATTGTGAGTCAGTTCTTCTTTTTACCAAAACACAATGGGTTCATCCCATTGCTTCCTCCTCCAACCCCAGCATAAGTTTAGTTGATCCAGAGACCCCCCAGCTTTAGGCCTGTGGAACTTATTGGCTCCAATCCTTCAGTCCACTGTAGACTATACATATCTACCCCATGGCTTCATGGTGGGTGAAGCATATTTCTTTACCCCTTGATTTCAGTCTTAGCCAGAACTTACTCTGGCCAATGGAAGTGAGTGGACAAGACATAAACAAAGTCTTGAAATATGCTTGCATAGCTGACCTTGCCCTCTTGTATTTCTTCCAATACCTTGTAAAGGACATACTCCGGCTGACTCACTGGTCCAAAGACAAGGACAGGCATGTGGAGCAGACCTGAAACAAATCCACAGCCTGGAATGAAGCCCAGTTGAGTCCAGCCAAAGTCAGCCAAACTAGAGCCCACCTGCAGATACGTGTGGTTGCTTGTTAGCTGCAGTAGTAAACTTATCTAAGGCCTATGTCCCAGAACATCATACACTAAACTTGCTTACCTTTCCTTGTGGTGTTGAGAACAATGTCCTGTCTGCTTTGCCTAATCGGGGAACATTATCTTTTGTTGTTTATTTGAGTCTACAGACGTAAAAGTAAATTTTAAAAAAAATTCCCAGGCTATTTCTCAATATGTGACATGGCCACACATGCACTTTTAACTTTCATAAATGCTCTGTAAGGTGGGTACTAGTATTCTCATTCCAGACGTGAGAATCAGGCATGGGGACATTATGAGGTTTGCCTAAAGCATAATAAAAATAAATGAATGAGACCTTATCCATGAGATATACAGATGGAAAATAAGCATATGAAAAGATGCTCCGTGTCATGTGTTATCAGAGAAATTGCAAATTAAAACAATGAAATATCACTACACACCTATTAGAATGGTCAAAATACAGAACACTGAGAAGACCAAATGCTGCGAGGATGAGAAGCAAGAGGAGCTCTCATTCACTGCTGGTGGGAATGCAAAATGGCACAACACTTCGGAAGACAGTTTGCCAGTTTCTTACAAAATGAAGCATGTTCCTACCATACAATCCAGCAATCATGCTCCTTGGTATTTATCCAACTGAGCTGAAAATTTATGTCCACACAAAAAAATCTTCACATGGATGTTTATAGTAGCTTTTTCCTTAATTGCCAAAACTTAGAAGCAACCAAGATGTTCTTTAGTGGGTGAATGAATAAGTAAACTGTAGTATACCCAGACAATAGAATATTATTCAAAGAAAATGAGGTATCTACCAAGTCATGAAAAGAAATGAAGGAATCTTAAAAGCACATTTAAGTAAAAGAAGCCAACCTGAAAAGGCTACATTCTGTATGATTCCAATTATATGATATTCTGGAAAAAAAAAAACTATGGAAACAGTGAAAAGATCTGTGGTTGCCAGGGGTTGAGGAGAAAGGAATGAGTAGGTGGAAGACAGGATTTTCTAGGGCAGTGAAAATATTCTGTATGATACCATAATGATGGATAAATGGCATTAGACATTTGTACAAATCCATAGAATGTGCAAAACTAAGTGAACTGTAACATAAGCTATAGACTTGGGGTGATTATGATGTTGTAATGTAGCTCATCAATTGTAACAAATTGGTGGAACACGTTAATAACGGGAAAGGTTATGCATGTGTGGGGGCAGAAGGCATATGGGAAGTCTCGGTACCATCCTCACATTTTGCTGTGAACCTAAAACTGCTCAAAAAAAGAGGGGGACAGAAAATAAAAGAAAGGACAGAGGTAATTTTATTTATTCCGTTTGCTGGAGCAAGAGCTCAGAAATTCTCTCCAGAATTGTGGTCATAAAGGATAGGCACTTAACTTTTTTTTTTATAAGCAAACATTTTTATTAGACATCTGTGCCACAGTATTAGTACATTCTTTCACCAGGTCACTAAAATCAAATCTAATCTTTCAGGGTCCAGTTAACATCCTAGAACCTTTGGTTTTACCGTTGTTTTTCCACTTAACTTTTCTATTATTTAGTCATTTTCTATCTTTGGTTCCCTTGTGGATCTTCTATAGATAAGTTTTTTTAAGGGAGATTATGATTTGCATTGATATATATATATTTTTTAAGTAGGTACTTAACTATGACATCCACTTTTCATCACATGAAACTAATGCCCTTGATTCTTTGGTTAACTGACATTTTCAACCTTGAAGCAGGTGGCTCAGCATAGTGTGAGTAACTGCAGTCATATCCATGTTATTTGTAGGTTGTAAGAGAAGGAATAAAGGATAGGAGAAAAACTCTTTAACAAATCTTGAACTTTTGTATCTATCTCATTGTAATTAAACAAATCAGATCAAAATTTGTCATAAGAAAGATTGATCCTAAAATAATAGAACTTTTCAGAATTGGGAAAGAGTATGAGGAAAGATGCCAAACAACATTTTTTTTTTAGTGGCAATGCTTGAAAGGTAAAATCTTAAGTATGAAATTAAATCTGACTAATAAATTATTTCATGGCTTATGGTGTGACTCTTAGTAAAACTTTGATGATGTGCTTTACTTTGTTTTCAAATAGACAAGCATAATTTTTTCAATGAAAAAAATTTGGGGAATAAAGTTTGACAGAAAACCCCAAATAACAGTGGTTTAAATAAAATAGAAGTATATCTCCCTCTCTCTCAGGTGAGCATGTTCCACTCATGGTCTAAGATAGCTCCTTGGGCTCCAACCATTATATCTGTATTCCAGAAAGCAGGAAGGAGGAAGAAACAAAGCGGGTCATGCCTTTGTTTTTTAAGGATAATTACTTAAATTGCACATTTCATTTCTGCTTCTACAGTACTAGCCAGAAGTTAGTCACATGGCCTTGTTTTTATTCCAATAGATGATCTGCCCATGCAAATATAGGAAGCTCATTACTAAGGAATGGCGGGGGGGTGGATGAAGCCTTGTCTTTATATGGTGCAACCAGGACCCTAATTCTATCATTCATTCCTTGGACCTACGGGGGTCCCAGTCCTGAGCCCCTTGCCCACCTCCTTGACGGCATCTCTGCAGAGCCTCCTAACTCCTCCAGAAGGCGCCAGAGCGCACTGCTTTCTCCCTGGTGTCCTTTCAGTTCTATTGCAACTTCTGAGATGTGGACCCCTCAGTTTTTGGTAGCCCAAGGGAGATCTTCAGGGCCCTGCTCTGGTCAGCCTGGGGGCAGATAACAGTGGTTAAGAGCCTGGGGCCTACATAGAGCTGAGTTCAAATGCAGACATTCTCCAGTTATGTGACATGGGGAAGTCACTCAACTACTCTGAACCTGAAGCCTTCCGAACATCTTTTATGTAAAGAACTTCCCATAGGGCCTGGAATGTCAGAAGAGCTTTATGAGTGCAGAGTGACAGCGGCTGAAGGCAGTGCTCCCCATCCACAGCTCAGGGTGCTCTCCAATTCTATAGCCACACCCTGGATTTTTACTCATTCAGTCACATCCTACAGCCTGTAGGCTGTCCCTCTGGCTCTCCTCCCCTGATTATGCACCTTGTACTCACCCAGTTATGCTCCCTGAGTTTGAGGGCTCCAGGATTCTTAGGGAGACCAAAGGGCCACTCTTCTCCCCAGCCCAGCTACCAGGTATTTGGGATGACCCACTGAGGATCTGACCTTGAGGCCACAGGTCCACATAGGCCTCACAAGGAAATAAAAAGGGCCAAGTTGTGGGTCCTCCATTTCTCCCTCCTGTGTAGGGTCTGGGTGTCCAGTGTGAACATTTGCAGCCCCAAAGGGCCCATCTGTGAAGAACTGGATGGAGTTAGAAACATTTAAACCACCATACCAATTTTCATTTCAAGATGATGCAAACATGTCCCTACCACCCCTAGCTCCTCAAATGCCACCAAATTACAGAAAGGAAAGGGAAAAGGAAAGAATCCCATAGGAGAACTGAGAACAGAAAGTTTGGGAGAACATTAACTGTCCAGGAATTTTGATTTACTTTTAGGAGACAGAAAAAGGGTAGATTGCAATGAGAAACAAATGGGGCAGAGGAAACCCTAGCTGAAGCATGCTTGAGATAAAGCTGCCCGAGATGCTGGAGCAGGTATGGAGAGCAAGAGTAGACTCTCTATGGGGGGCAACACACTTCAAGGGGATAACAGGAGGCATATGGACCTCTCCATGCCCAATTACTAATGGTCCGGGGCACAGGAAGTACCCTACATCAATGCCAATACCAACCAGCTCTGCCTTTCATTCATAAAGACAAATTGGTCACCAGGTATTACCAGACAGCTGAGGAAAACAAAACAAAACAAAACAAGAAAAAGAGAAAGATTGAGAAAAGAATAGCAAATAGCTATTGAATTGCTTACTGTGGGTCTGGTTTTCTAAGTGTTTTATATACATTAACTAATTTAATGCCTGACCCTCTGTGCTATTGTTATCTCCACTTTACAGAAAACCACATCACAGAAGGTAACATAACTTGGACGAGGTTTACACAGCTAGTGAGGGGCAGAAAGATGGAATCTGAACCCAGGCCGTCTGTTTCTGCACTAAACTCTGAATTAGTCAGTATACTGCCTCTTTAATAAACAAAATAAGAGGTGAACAAACTCATTTCAGAAGAAAAAGATAATTGGAAGAATGGAAGAGAGCTTATAAAAAGGAGGACTCTAATATTACTACATATGTAAAACAAAAAGAGGCAGCTATAAAAATAAAGCAAGAAGTCTTGGAAATTTAAGATAGAATCACTAAAATAAAAAGAAATTCAGTATAAAGGAGTGTAAACCTCTGTGGTTTGGGTATCCAAAATGAATTCACTCTTCTTTTGGTAAAAAATATTCTGATCACCCTGCTGTATTCTCAAACATTGTGGATTGGGTGGAATTAACACTCCTTCTGCCATTTGTTATATAAGAGGTAGCAGTCCATCATGAATATCCAGGGGATGAAGATGACACTGAGGGCAGAGGAAAGATATACAGTGACCTACATCCTTGATGACATCATTAGAGTCCCTGGATCAAGCCTTACCTGAAGCTAAAGGAGCAAGTGCTTCTCTCTCTCAATATCTTCTGATTGAATCTCACAGGAAGATTTCAGTCATTCATGTCTCAGTTGTTTGTCCATCCCTCAGATGAGTCACCACCGTCAAGGTAAACTGCCAGACTTTGTGTACAAGCCCACCACTGAAGTCACTGCAACTAGAAAAAACCCAAGTCATGCAATTGGACTAAGGGAGCATCAGTTCACCAAAAGAAAGCAGAAGTAAAAGAAATGCTGGATAAACACAACAGCTACCACATCTCGCAAAGGGCCCAGACATGGGAAAGTGTGCATGGCAAGTAGACTTTGGTCATATAATGGAGATGACATCTGTTTCTTCTCTCAGAAAGAAAAAAGAAAGGCAATTAGAAAACAACAAGATCTGTTCCAGACACTAAATATAAAGCAAACACATGTGAGGGATGATTTTGAGCAATTAGTGGAGTGTAAGAAAAGAGACTGTGCTTGACCTTAACATTTGAGACAGCAAATATTCTCCTTGGAGCAGCAGAGGGTGGAAGAGATAGCATTACACTTCCTTCTCAGAGGAGCTATCTCATGACTTGGTTCTGCAGTAAATAATGTTTATATAATCATAAGATTGGTTAGTTCTCAGTTTTCAGAATCAAGTTAACATTAAAAAATTGGAGATTTAATTATAATTACAGAACAGAATGTGAGTGTTAAAAACTTTGACCATGGGAATATAAAGATAAAACCAACAGAAATTAGGAGGTGGCAAAGGAAGGTGGCAGATGGCTTGGAGGGGTTAATTGTTCATTAATAGTGGTGAGGCTCAAGAAATTCTGTCTGAAGTTGATGGAAGAGGAACTAAATTTTAAATGTAGAATGTTTAGAACTATAGATAATGCCAACACAAGACTGCAATAATGATATAGCTAACACAGTGAGCAAGCAGGCATGAGGGAACTTGAGATACGGTATGGTTTAAATGCTTGCTTTAGTGATGAGGTATCAATTAGATGCTCTCTTGAGTTATTAAATTGAAAAACAGAAGTAAAGCATATTATTTAAAAGTATGATGTTAAAACTCTAGAACTGGAAAAAGTTCTGAGAAGAACTAGAAGGACTGGATAAAGGGAGTTTTGCTTTTTGTTTTGTTCCATTCTGTAATGGTTGAATTCCTTTACCAGCACATATTATACTGTCTCCCACCCACCAATTGGGCTCTACCTCCTATGTGTTTGGGGAAGGTTGACATTCCTTTCTCATCTTTTTCTAGTTTGTCTTCTTGTACTGCAGAGACTGGAAAACTCAAATTACTTTTCCCAGACTCCCTTCCAGCTACTTTAATGCCACCACATCATCAAGCCATAATTAATTTCACACTTTACCAAACTGGTCAAATACTTTCTCCCTAAAATCTGGAACTGGAACTAAGAGACACTGTTTGGCATCTGCTTGTGGCTGGAATGAAGGGCAAATAAATTTAGGAGCTGTGGAATGATTACATGCATGGAGAAAAATAAATAAATAAAAGGCAATCCGTTAAGAGGATGAAAAGCAACTACAGGCTGGGAAAAATATTTGCAAAACACATATCTGATAAAGGACTTGTATTGAAAATATTCAAAGAACTCTTAAAACTCAACAGTAAGAAATCAAACCATTCCTTTTTTAAAAAATGGGGAAAAGATCTAAACAGATATCTCACCAAAGAAGATATACAGATGGCAAATAAGAATATGAAAAGATGTGCCACATCATCTGTCACTGAGGAAACGCAAATTAAAACAACAATAAGATATCACTACACACCTATTAGAATGGCCAAAATCCAGAGCACTGACAACACCAAATGCTGACAAGGATGCAGAGCTACAGGAACTCTCATTTATTGCCGGTGGGAATGCAAAATCACCCTGGAAGACAGTTTGGTGGTTTCTTACAAAGCTTAACATAGCCTTGCCATATGATTCAGCAATCCAGCTCCTAGATATCTACCCAGGTGAGTTGGAAATTTATGTCTACACGAAACCTTATACATGAATGTTCAAACAACTTTATTTAAATCGCCAAAAATTAGAAGCAACCAAGATGTCTTTCAGTAGGTGAATGAATAAATAAATTGTGTACATATGTGCAGTGGAATATAAATCAGTGATTAAAAAAAAAAAAAAAAGAAATGAGCTATCAATCCACGAAAAGACACAGAGGAAGCTTAAATGCATATTATTAAGTGAAAGAAGCCAGTCTGAGAAGACTACATCCTGTATGATTCCTATCATATGACATTCTAATAAAGGCAAGAATTTAGAGACGGTAAAAAGATCAGTGGCTGCCAGGTGTTTGGGGATGAATAGGTGGGATTTTCAGAGCAGTGAAACTACTCTGTATGATACTGCAATGGTGAATGCACAATACGAATTTGTCAAAACCTGTAGACGTACAACACAAAGAGTGAACCTTAACGTAAAATGTGGACTTTAGCTAATAATGTATCTATATTGGTTCATAATGGTAACAAATATGCCGCTTAAGCCACATAGCGGGGGAACTGTGTGTGTGAGACAAGATAGATGGGAATTCTTTGTACTATCTGCTCAATATTTTTGTAAATCTAAACTGTTTTAAAGATAAAATCTATTAATTTTTTTTAAAAGGCAATGTGCATCAAGAGAAGAATTTAGCAGATATCCAGAGAGCAGTAGAGACGAGAGTCCACATAGCAACAGAGGGAGGAAAGTGTTCAGGGCTGACAGCTCCCTGGCTGCTGGCATATTCCCAGGTCCTTGATCCAGGCACTTGGGAAGCCCAGATGTGTGCCTCTGTCCCCAGGTTCTGTAACATACAAACCCCTGTATCCTTATGCTGCTCTAAGGCCTTTTGGTTACTTGTGTCACACTTTGAAAGCCATAATTCAAAGCTCAGGTAATATGATGTCAGAAAAAGTCCAGTCTAGCAACCAAAAAGTAATTTCAGCAGAGGAGGGGGAAGGTGGATGGGGTAAAAGAGGTCAAATACGCGGTGACACAAAGAAACTATGGGCAGTGCACACACAATGCCAAACATATACGACTCACTGTTGAATTGGACACTTGAAACTTACTGGATTGTGTTAACCAATGTCACCATAAAAAATTTTTTTTAAGTAATTTCAGCAAATTTCAAGTTCTGCGTTGTTGTTGTTGTTGTTGTTGTTGTTGTTGTTGTTGTTGTTGTTGTTTTGAATAGCACAGAAAGAGATATTTGCAACGTCTTATAAAATCCTCTTCTTTATGTCTCTGATCCACTTTCCCACACACCATAGCTGCTCATACAATTCTCTCTTTTAAAACACCTCAAAACAATGTTTCCCAAGTCCCCACACCTCTCCTCTTTTCTGCCTCCCTACATCCTGATTCTGCATCATAAAAGCCAAGAAGCCTTCTGGGGAAACAGAATCCTCTTGGGAGAGGTGGATGAAACCAAGGGGCAAAGCTAGAATTGTCGTTCGTGGGCACAGAGGAAGGATCTCAGCTCTCTTCTCTTCTCTTTCACACCGCACATTCTGCCTGGGTGACCTAATCCACTCTCACTCTCGTGGCTTCAATTACCGTCTCCATAAGAACGGCTGCCAAATTTCTACCCGCAACCCAAACTCTGCTCAGAGCTCCAGATCCCTATACCAGCTGCCTAGGCAACATTGCTCCTTGGAGTCGAATCAGATAGGATTACTCTGCTATAAGTCACAGAGACTGAAAATACAGTGTCCTAAACAAAAGAGTTTCTTCTGTATTTAAAAATCTGGAAGTACATAGCCCTGGGTGGGCATGGGGATACTGCTCAAATGCCAGTCTCCTTGCAGGTCACTGCTTTGTCACTACTAGGGTGTGTCCCTCAACCTTATGGTCCAACACGGTGGTTAGAATTCTGGTCACCCCATCCACATTCCAGGCATCAGGGTGGAGAAAAGGCAGAACGAGGAACAAGAAACAATGGGCAACCAACAGCAGTGTTTAAAGGCTAGAAGATGCCACATAACCCTTCTGCTTACATTTCATTAGCCAGAACTTAGTCACATGGCCACGCCTAGCAGCAAGAAAGGCTGGGAAATCTATTTTGTATGCTGGTGGCCATGGGCATGGCTAAAAAGAGAAGATTCTATTATTAAGAAAAAGAGAATAGACATTGGAGGGGCCAGCCAGCATTGTCTACACAGCAACCACACAGTCTCTTCCAGCTTGAGATGACTAAAATGGAAGCATCATCTCCCCCTGACATTTCCTTTTCCCCCAGTCTTGGTACTCCTACACCCTAGCAGAGGGGCAATTCTGTGGGGCAGGGGCTGGCAAGGGAAAGTGTCACCCAAGCCAAATGAAGGGGTGAGCAGAGGGAGAATAGTGCAATGAAGCCGAACTCCTGGTGGTCTGGAATAGAGACAGAAGGTGCCCAAGGGGAGCAAGTGGAGCTGTGGGTTCCTGAGCAAAGGGTCAGGGTGACTGCTGAGGTAGGACATAAGGATCGGTCTGTACTGGAAGGCACCAGGGACACTCAAACTCATCACCTCACCCAGCTGCCTGCCGAGCCTGTCGATTTTATTCTGCCTCCTATTCACTCCACCCTCCGTGACTTTGTCTGCACTGCTTCCTTCTCCTGGAATGCCCTTCCTGATTCTCCATAAAGATAACACTCTCAGTCATCCTTCAGGGCTCAGATCAGGGGATACCTCCTCCCAGGCTTCCCAACGTCCTTGCTGGGAACTCTAATAACAATACACTGAAGAAGGGGCTGCAAGTCGGTGCAGAGTTCTAGGAGACAGGGCCGATTCTGGTGCTCTGGGTGTCATCTGGGGCAGGGCATTGAGGAGGCTCAGCAGGGAGGTGGGACCCCAGGGCTTTCTTTTTATGAAGGACGAGGTGCCAGCTGCCCTTACAAGAGGAGAGGAAGCACAGAGGCTGAACCTTGAACTCCTGGCCATGGACGGGGCCTCCCACACTCCCCTCTCAAATGAGGAAAATGATGTAGAACGAGGTTGAGGCCGAGGCCGTGGGCCACAGAGAGGAAGTCCAGTGGGGTGGAGGCAGGCAGAGTAATTCCTGGAAGGAAGCTCGCACCTCAGGAATCTGGTAAAAGAGTATTCTAGGAGCCTCTGTCCCAGAAGCCCCCACCTCCTGTCCCCAGGAACAGGCAGGCAGAGCTTGACAGCTGTCCAGGGAGGGTGCCTCTGGATATCCAGGTGCTACCCTCCCTTCCCTGCCTCTTGTAACATGTGGCACAGGCAAGAGCACAGATTCCAGGACAGCCCACTGGCTCTAAATTAGGCAATCCCTGTTCTCTCTAAGCTTCAGCTTTCTCCTCTGAACAATGAGGATGGAGAGTCCTCTCCTAATCCAGGGTTTTGTGGCAGCTGAAGTGGCAGGGTAAGGTGCCCAATTAGGCACCAGCACACCATGAGGAGCAGTGAACAGGATTTACTTGTGAAAAAAGTTTCTGCCACCCTACCCTTGCTCCTGAGGTAGGCTCTGGGTGCACCTGCCCACCTCCTGGTGCCCACACACACACACGCGTGTGTCCCAGGCTCTGGGGCAGAGCAAGTAGCCAGGCTTCGGAAGGGAGGAAGGAAGACTGAGAAATTTCTTCAGAGCCCCTCAGCACACTTAGGCTTAGGTATCCTAAAGACAGACATTACCCTCGTCTTAAAATTGCCTGCTGGTCTGCCATGTCAGACCAGGTGGAGGGAACTGGGAAAGTGGAGCACTCATCCTGCTTTCCAAACACAAAGCATCTTCCTAAAACCCTACCTGGTAGTGACCACGGTAGGGGGCTCTCTAAGCAGACAAAGCACCCACCACAGGGCCCAAGGGGTCAGTTTCTTCCCCCAAGGGCCCAAGAGAGGGAAGGATGCCACCTCCAAGCAGGTCAGGGCTGGGGACTCACCCAGGTGGAACAAAGGGTCAGGAGGCAGATGTGCTTGAGGGGCAGGAGATGGAGTTGGAGGTTAAGGCTGGGAAAGGCAGCTTAAGAGGTCAGCCAAGGGCAGTCTACACTTGGATCTTCTCCTGGGGAGCCAAGAGAATATATGAGAGGTGAAGCGATGGGACTACATTTGCACTTTTGAAAGTCTCCTCCAGTTGCATGATAGAGATAGATTTGGAGGGGCAGGGCTAGGAGCAAAGTCATCCATGGGAGAAAATCCTGAGCAAAGGCCAGAGGAGGGAAGCCTGGCCTGGAGAGAGGTGGATCCTGGAGGACACACTCAGAGGTTGATTATTTCTCATGCTTCCTGCATTTGGGAGAAGCAGGAAGCTGGTGAGGTCAGTGGGTGGGCCCACAATGGCCCCAGAGGGGAGAGGAAGGAGGTACAAGGGCACCGAGAGGACAGTTAAGGGCAGGGACTCTGTAAGACACTTGTCCATGCCCACCTGGGCCCATACCTTCCGATGGCAATCATATCCAACCTCTTTAACATGGAATGGGATTCGCGGAGATTATTTGCTGTCCTTCCTTGTGTCAGACCAGAAAACTGCTATAGGGTAGGGACTGTGACCCCAGGTCAGACTTTGCTGTGGGGGCTTGAAATGGGGGGCGGGGGACAGATAGAAAGCTGCCAAGCAAGGGAGTGCCCAGGGCTGGGGATCTCCACCCATGAGTCTTCACTCTTTCTCAGAGCCTGCTGCCAGCTTCTCAGAGATGAGCCAATATGTGGAGCCATGGGTGGGGATGAAGGAAAACTGGAAATGAAAGGGAAAAAAGAAAAACAAGAGGCAGGTTGTATCTGAGGGACCAGGCCCTTCATCCCTTCTCCATACACTCACATCCATCCACACTTGAGTCCTCCCAGGTTTTGCTCAGCCTCTGGAATGAAAGGAAGGCCTGCCAGCCCCATCACATACCTGTCACACACACAGACCAACACATACAAACACATAAAGACATATGACACAGTGACACTTATAAATAACAGTCACACAGGCATCCCAATAGACACACACACACAGACGTACATATACACACAGTCATAGACACACAAAGACACACTCATACAGACACACCAACAGATACACACATTTATACAGACACACACCTGGAGCAGTCAGTGGAGGCTGATGGCTGGATGGATATTAGCCACAACCAAAATTATCTGGTGTAGCATACCCCTCCACCCTCTAACCTCCTTGCTGGGGCCCTCTGGGGGCAGTGGCCCTGACAATAAGGGCAACAAGCTAGGAGAGGTGACACTTTGGTTGGGAAGCCTTTTAGAAGGGCCGAGGAGAAGGGATAGAACTTCAGGCAAGGAAAAAGGCCCCTGCAAAGGTTTGGGTTGGGAAGCAAAACTATGATGTTCAAAAGACTATAGGGGCCTTGTGTGGGGAGTGGGTTGAGGGCAGACAGGAGGCCAGCTCCTCTAGCACAGAGATAGATACTGGCTGAAAAGCAACCTTTGGTCTCCATCCCACAGGTGTCCAGCCTGAGCCTCTGCAGGGGTGCACTGGACAGAGGGAAAAGGACCCCACTCAGGCCCTGCCAGAACCAGTTTCGGGGTGGGGGGGACGGTAAGTCAGCTGCCTTACAGGGGCTTAGCAGAAGCGGGTATCCACCCTGCAATCCCCCTGTTCGGAGGCCACGTCCCAGCACCCTAAAGGGGACCTGGGTTAGGACAGGAAGAAGGCTGTGAGCCCTCACAGGGAAGGGAATGGGTGCCCCTGGCTGGGGCAGGATGAGTTCTGAGTGATCCCCCCTCCAGGAGTGGGGCCCCAGCCTGTGAGAACACTTCCCTCGGAGCCCCAAACTTCAGCAAAGATAGAGCTAGGCCCCAGACCCAAGGGCCTGCCTTCGCCCTCAACTTGGCTTCTTCTCTCTGACCCTGGATACCAGGCTAGAGATCGCAGGGTGGAGGGTGCGTCAAGGGACTGGAGGGGTCTTGGACAGGGGACTGAGAGGGGCCTAGGGAGGGCCCTCGTCTCCAGCAGCTGGGATCTTGCAGACGGGCTGCTCTGCACAGAGCCCTGAGGTGGGTCTACTGGGGTGGGCGGGGGAGCCCCTCCGCAGCTGAGCCGCAGGAGGCCCGACGAAGGGTCTGGAATTCCTCCTCCCCTCCCTCCACCTCCGCTCCTCACCAGTCTCCCCACCCCACCCCCAGCCACCCCCAGCCACCCCCAGCCACCCCCGTGCCGCTCGGGACCGGGGAGGCCAGTGGGGGCCGCAGGGCTGCCCGGCGCAGGGCGGGGGGTGCAGGGAGGGGCCCTGGCCTCGGGGCCAGGCCGGGCCCCTCGGCGGAGGCCCCGCGCGGCAGGCCCCGCCCCGGCCTCGCACATCTGGGCCGGGAGCGCGGGCCCACCCGGCGGCGCAGCCGGCGCGGCCATCCGGCCTGGGGGCGGGGGCGGGGGCGGCGCGGGGCGGGGGCGGCGCGGCGCGGGGCCGGGCGCACGTCGAGGGCTGCGGCCAGCAGCTGCGGGCCGCGGTCGGGGCGGCGGGACGGGGTCGCGGCGTCAGGAGGGCGGAGGTGAGTGCTGGGGCTGGGGCAGGGGCTGGGCTTCCAGAAAGGAGGAAGGGGCCGCGGTCAGCCGTCCTGGCCCGAGCCGCCTGCTGAGACCCCACCACAAACTTCCTGAGCCTGGGAGGCCCTGCTGGGGACGGGTCTGGCAGCCCCTCTCGCCGGCGGGAGCTGCGGGTTCAAGAAGGAGACTGGGACAGCGACTGTGGACTCCCATCTGGGCTCTGGGACCCCACACATGCTCTGCAAAGGGGGAGGGGGCTGGAGAGACTCCTGTGCTGAGCGACGCGGGTGGGGTCTAGTGTGGGGCTGGGTGCTGCTCCAGGGGACCAGCCTGTGGAGGACACAGTGGCTAGGCCTGAGGTAGCGACCTGGGGTGTATGGGGGGCGGGCATCTTGGGTGGGTGTCCCAGGGCCTGTGTGGTACGGGAAATTCTAGGGTGGCAGGGTGGCCAGGCGCCACAGTTCTAGACGGTGGACTGGCCTCCTGAGCAGGGAACTCTGGTTTCCCTCTATGAAGCCAGCTCGGGGGTCAGGTGGGGTGGGGTCTGGGTTCCCTGAAGGGCAGTGGAGCCTGATTGTAAAGCCAGCTTGTGTGGGTGAGAGAGACTGGGAAGCAGTGAGCTCTAAAATACGGACTACCTGTGCGAGCAAAGGGAGCCCTGGAGGTTCAGAGGTAGGGGAGGAGATGGGGGGACTGGTAGGCAGAGGATGGGAGGGGCTTCAGGACCTGCCCTCTGAGGGACAGAGGTTGTTTGTGAACTAGCTGCTCCCATGATGAGGACCCACCGGGGTGGGGCAGGATGTATGGAAAGAAAAGTTGAGGACAGGAGGGGCCTCCGGAGGCCATTTCTGTCACCCGCACCCCAGCACAGGAGGAGGCAGCCTCCCCACCCTATAGCTTTCCAGGTCTCTCTCCTGGAAGGCTCCTCTCCAGAGACAGACTAGAGCAGCCCTTTGGGGTTTCTCATTTATCCCTTGGGCCCTGGTTGGCCCAGTCTCTGGCTCGGGGAAAATGCTCGTGGCCTCTCTTTGCCTGTGGACAGAGCCCTGTTCCGTTAAAGGGCTGGCAGGATGCTGAGCAGAGAGCAGTGGGTGGAAGAGGCTGGGTCCCAGTGAAAGGAAGCCTGCTGGGGAGAGAGGGGAGCTGTAAAGATCTGGGTGAGCTCTTTGTCCTCCTGGGCAGAGGACAGGTATATATGGAGCCCTGAAATCTGTCAATACGACACTCTCCCAGTGCTCCAGGGGGCATAAGTACCCAGCCTTAACACTCCCACCCCAAGAAGAGATCCTCAGAGAATTCTTTCCATCAGTCAAGAAGTCCTAGGATTTTGTAAGTCTGAGGGGCTCTCTAGGATGGGAGTCTCTGGTTTCGAGTCCCTATTCAGCCACACCCTGTTCTGGTCCCCAATAACAGGTCATGTCTATTGGGTAGATGTCAGTGCCAAAAGTCTGGGTGAAACTGAAGATTAGAGGTTGATGTGAGGTCAAGGGCTAGTGGTCATCAGTACATGGGCAGAGATAAGGGTCAGTCCACGGGCAGGGCTAAGTGTTTGTCTGTGGGTTGGGTGGGGATCAGGCTGGGGCCAGAGTTTAGCCTGTGATTGTAGCCAGAAAATGAAGTTACTTTCTATGTAAATCAAACTGCCCCACCCAAATATTTTAAAACCCATAAGCATTAGCAGTGTGAAATTAGTGGGCCCCTGGGAGAGGGTCTATCTCACCCCATTTCCATCCTTGGACTCTGCCCAGAAATAGCTTTTGGGAGCTGAGGTGGTTCTGAGACCCATAGTCAGCATTCTCCTTAAATGTTTCTGGGTGTGTGTGCATAGCGGGGAATGTCTCAAAGACAGATGGGGCTGCCAACCCCTTCTATCTCTACCTCTCGAGGAATTGACGGGATCCTCCTTCTTTAATACAAATTGATTTCTGTTCTCCTGCTCACCCTAAAGAATGTGGAATGACTAGAATCACACTCTCAATAAGAAAAAAATCTAATAAGAGAAAATTCAGAATCCACATCATGAAGGGAAAGAACCCTGCTCACATCTGTCCAACTCCCTGCCTTTATCAACCACCTTTTTTTTTTTTTCCACTTGGACTTGAGCCTTGCGAGACCCATTTTGCAGGAAAGGCACTGAGGCACAGAGAGACAACCAAATGCACTCTAGCCAGGTGCTCTTGCCAGCCCTGAGAACCCAGTGTAGGGCACTCCGTGAGTCACACACTCAGAGATGGGACATAACTGGACCAGCTTCAGACAGCTGGAGAGATTATAGGCACCTAGTTTGGATGTGGAATCCAGCTTTGAGTGATGATTCCTGACTTTTGTTGCTCCTCCAGATATAAGAGCCTTGGGCCAGAAAAATCCAATCATTCATTCAACAGTATTTCCTCAGCATTTAGCGCCGAACCCAGCACAAAGAAATGCTCCATAAGTCTTTGCTGAAGAATCAAAACAATGTACAAATAGGACTGCTAGCTTCTCCCTTGTGGCCTTGATCCAATGTGTGCTGGCAAATGTTTTACGAATCAACTCTGCAAGAGGAAGAAAACCCTGATTTGTAGAGTTTGCCAATTTCTTTGGTGTAAATGCTTCCACTGTGGCTGATTTAAAGCTACCAATGTGAGGTCGATGAGAGCAGAATTGGAAAGAGACGCACAGGATCAGCTCTTGCCACCTGATGGGAACCATCTCCAGCGTACCACTCCATCACCCTAAGCTGGGCTCCTATCCCTGGCTCTCAAGGCCCATACCCACCTCCTCTATATGCTTTTCCTTTTTTCAACATCACTCAGCTGCTTTTTGAGTGCCCATGACCAGCCCCTATCTTTCCCCTGATTCTGATTCCTGGGCATCCAACTGTGTGTGTCCGATGACAGCAGGATTGAGTGGGTCTGAAAACCGCCATGGCGCTGGCCATGCGGGAGTATCCTGGACATATCTGAGTTTTTGTGCATGATGGGGCTGGGTTGTGCGAACTGTACGTGAGCAAGGGTGTGTGCATGTGTGTGTATGGGTGTGACAGTGCCCAGCCCTGTGCCTGCCTGTGTTCTGTTAGCAAAACCTCTGATCGGGCCACTGGCTACAGAGTGGGAGTGGGCTCTGGGCAGCCCACACTATTATTTAGGGTGTTTATCAGGTCCACAACTGCAGACAGTTGAGCAGCCCTTCCTCAAACTTCATTGTGCACCGAACCACTTGAGATCTTGTTGAAATGCAAGTTCTGACTTGTAGCAGGTCCCAGGCAGGGCCTGAGGTTCTGCATTGCTAACAGACTCCCAGGGGATCCAATGCTGATGTCCTGAGACCAAACTGAGTAGCAGAGCTGTTGATGACCTGGGGGACTCTGCCTCTAACCTAGGCCACAAAACTTCACTGATATAAGCTCAAGTTCCTAACAATTTAGAAAAGAAAATGAAAAGCCTTCCCACCTCAAGCTTTAAGTTCCTCCAGCTATTATTACTTGCATATCTACTCCTGATCTCAGCCACCATCCTTGAAGTGCTAGCTGCTCTGCTTGCCCTTCACCTAAGCTTACCTGCCTCCCACACCATTTCCATTCTTTCCACCAAAATGTGGCCCTGGGCCAAACAGGTGTTTCCAATCTCTTCTAACAACCTCTAAAGGCATCTAGCTTCACACCCTTCTCTTACCAAGATCTTCATGAAACCATAGCAAGGATCTCACCTTCCACTGGTTTACTTTTATGTTCAGGTTCTCCTCTCACCTTCTTCTCTGCCAGGCCTCCCATGACAAAGACCCTCCAGCACACATCTCCACCTCAGCTTCTCCCTGCCCTCTAGATCGTATATCCTCTGGCTCCTTGGTCAGTCCTCTCAGCAGTTCAGAACTCCACCGAGAACACTGCCCCTTTCCCTCTGCCAGCCTGCCCTTCTCCAGTATTATCCTTCTAATTTGAATCAGATCATGTGACCCTTGACACTTCCTTCTCCCTAATCCCTCATATTCAATCCAGTCATCCTCTATCAACCCTGTTGCTTTTAATCTCTGACATGTCTCCACTTCTGTCTGAAGACGCACAGCCACTGAGCTCCTGCTTCCATGATGTCCTGCTGTAATCCACACTCCCCATGCAGCCCAAATGACTTTTTAAAACAAAAATTTAATCATGCCCCCACCTCCATTCTGCCACTTTAAACCTTTCAAGATTTGCTATTGCCCTTCAGGCAAAACCAAATCTAAAGTAGGGTCGAGAGCCTGCCTGCTGGATCAGGCCAGCTCAGCCCCTTTCTGCAGCCTTATCACGCTCCCCTTTCTGCCCCACTTGTATCCAGCTGTGACCTTGACAGCATCATTTGGAATCTCAAATTCACTTGGGTGATTGATTATCTGATTATAATCAGTTTTCCCCCACCAGGCTGCGGGCCCCCAGGGCAGGGACAATGTCTCTCTAGGTCTCTGATGTCCCATGGTACCTGGCATGGAATGGGCACGGAAAACTTTAAGGAACATCCTGATTCCAACAAAGCAACTGTTAAAAAGAGCTTTTTGAGACAAACTGGACCATGGGACTGAGCATTAGATAAGACTAAGAAATTACTGCTAATTTTGTTACACATGATGATGGTGTTGTGGCGATGGCTTTTTAAATAGTCTTTATTTGTGGGAGAGACATATTGAAGAATTTATAGGTGAAACTACATATTGTCTGGGATTTCCTTCAAAGCACTCCAGCCGAAAGTAAATAAATAAAATAAATATGTATTCAGTGAGGGAACAAAGGAACAAATAAACACCATTCTGCTTGTCTGTTCCTGTTCACAGCCACAGGGCCTGCAAAGATGCTCGCTGTCCCAGAGCTGGGTCTGCAGGGACTGTACATCGGTAAGACCACCCTGACCTCTGCCCTAACCCACTTGCACCGGCACTGAGATTCACCCCCAGTCTGTGGTGCCTTTTCCAGAAGAGGTTCCTGAGAGTGTGTGTGTGTGGAGGGGAGAGGGTTGGGGCACACAGGACTGTGTGTGTGTGTGTGTGTGTGTGCACATGCACTTGCACAGGACACATCTGTTCATAGGATCCCCTGTGTGTCTATTAGTGTGCATGTGCAGGGCAGGTCTTCCTGCACAGGACTGTATGTGTGTGTATGTTTTGTGTATCGTCTGTGTGCACAGGACCTGATGTGAGTGTGTGTATGTGTCAGTCTATCTGACTGTTGGCAGGTCTGTGCACAGGGCCTTGTGTGAGAGCGGGTATGTATTTCTGCAGGTGGGTCTGTGCACGGAAATCTCTGTGTGAGTGTGTGTGCCTCTGCCTGTGGCCTGGTCTGGGAACAGGCTCTGGGTTCTCTGCAGGGGTGGGAGGCTAGGAGGCTGGAGGGACACTCCTCAGGAAGTCCACTCACAAAGACCTGGCGGGCCGGGCCTTCCTTCCTGTCTCCCTTCCCAGGCTCAGGCCACACAACTTGGCCCCTCAAGCCTGAGCTGGTGGCAGGGCCCAAGCTCACGCTGCTGCCTGAGAAAAGAGAGCTCTGAAGCTGTGATTACCATGCCCCTCCAGCACCTCAAGACAAATTTCAGCCCTTTTCAGGCACTTTCAAGAGTCCTCCCTCATACCTGGCCCCTCACATATGTTCTCAGGGTATCCCAAGGCCAGGGAGGGCTAGGACTTGTCAGGGCCACTGAGCAGGGCAGACACTGAGAGAGTTTGCTTTATCCATGAGTCTTCACATCTGACCCCATCAACCTCCCTGTCCTGATGTGTGAATCTCAGGGCAGCCTCAGTACCCCTCACAGCGGCCTCAGCAAAGCTCAGTGTGGTAATGACAGGCCACCAGCCTGCACCTGGGGGATGTCTAGTCAGGCAGGCCTCTGAGCTGCCTGAGTCTTCCAGCCACCCTTTGGGGCTGCCTGCTAGGGGCTACACTGCTTCCTAGTGTTGTGGATTTCCCTCAGCTCAGGGCTGGCTGGGGAAGGTGCTGCCCCACCTTGATCCTCACCAGGCCTGTCCTTGGGAGGAAAGGAGGACTGTTCCCTCAGATTCTGATTAGAACCGTGTGTCTGAACTCTAGGGGGAAGGGAGCAATTAGATCTGTAGTTCCCCCACCCTTTCTGGTTTTTCCACCTTCTCCCCCACCCCAGGAGCTCAGCTGCCTCATCTCTCCTGCCCTTCTATCTCTGGACTCAGTCTCCCTGACCCCTACAATGCTTCTCTGTCTCTCCCCTCCCCCACTCTGAGGGGTGCTGGGGGAGACAGATGTGGGAGGAGTCCCCAGGTGAGGCACAGATCGTCCTCCAGGGATGGTCACTACTAACTGATGTAGGCCCTCAGCCTGCCCCTGCCTCAATTGTCCCCGCCTCAAGTCACATCCTTTCTCCCCTCTCATGCAGTCCCCCTCCCCGCCAGGGCACTCCTTGCCTTGGCCCAATAAGGACTGATGGGAGAACCTCCCAGGCCTGAGGCTCAGCTGCCGGCCCCCTACCCTGATGGTGCCAGTGTGACTTGACCTTCCTTTGCAGGCTCCAGCCCAGAGCGATCACCTGTTCCCAGCCCACCTGGCTCCCCAAGGACCCAGGAAAGCTGTGGCATTGCCCCCCTCACACCCTCACAGTCTCCAGTAAGTGCAGAGTGGGGATCTGATTAGCGGGTGGCCTGGGTGGTGTGGAGGGTAGTGGTACTCCAGAGATGAAGGCCTAGTATCTGGCAGAGCCCTGGCAGGGCCTAGGCTGGGCTAGGGATGCCATCATGCCTCCGGCCCCTGCACACTGCAGTCATGCCTCCTGTAGAAGGGACCTTGGACCACAGGAGTAACAGTTCTACTGAGGTAAGTCCCATATGCTAATGCCCAAGCACCTCCCCTCCAGGATGACATCCAGGGGCCATTGCAGCTAGCCTGCCTAGGGCAGGTATACTTCTGAGCATGTAGTTTTTCAAAGTGCTCAGAGCACTGGCCTCTCAGAGTTGCTGCCCCTCCTGTTGACCACAACCCCACCTGAATCCAAGTTATTTCTGGGGAAGAGGAGACACATTGATAAAAAATAGTTGGGAAATTATTAGCTTAAAGTAGTATCCAGGATATAACCCTCCTACTAGCTCCCTGGGTCACCCTACCCAACATGGCCTCACCCTAGTGATCCAGCCGGGGTATCCCCTTGTTTTCAGGGAGCCCAGGCCTGGCCTGGCAGAAGGCAGGGACCGCTGGACACATGCATAGGGCCTCTCTTCTCTGCCCCAAACTGACAGTCTTGTTGTGTTACTGTGGCCACAAAGGGCAAGAGGGTCAAATATACACAAGTCCATGTGCAATGAAACTGCCAAGAGGAGCCTAATTGCTCCCATCTGGGGCCCAGGCCGTGACATGGTATGAGAGTGGGGTGGGGCTAAGGCAGTACAGATAGAGGTGGACAGAGAACCAGAAGCAGGAAAACAGGAGCTTGATCCAAAAGTTGCACAGAGTTACCTGAAAGGTAGTCAACATCTCAACGTCTCCAGGGCTCAAGCCTGGGAAGGAAGGGAAGCCCAGGCAGGCAGGTGGGTGGGGGTGGACCAGGGCTGGTCTGGACCACAGTCAAAGGAGGAGTGGGGGCTTCTACATGCAGTCAGCCTGTCCCTTGGGCTGCTTCCTAACTCTAGATCTTATATTTTCAGAAGCCTGAGGCTCGAACCCCGCAGCAGGCCTCCTTCTCCGTGGTAGTGGCCATCGACTTTGGCACCACATCCAGCGGCTATGCCTTCAGCTTTGCCAGTGACCCTGAGGCCATCCACATGATGAGGTGAGGGCAGCTGAGCTGGGAGATGGTGGGGGAGGGCAGTTGTCCTAACACCCTGGAATGGTCCTGGTCCTAGAGTACTGTCACCGAGGGGTACCCTGAGAGCCCCTTACACCCCTCGTCTGCGCTCCCCACTGAGGCAAAAGGTTGGAAGATGGCTGCAGGCCTGGGCCTCCAGCCTCAATTGAAGCAGCTCCCTGCCCTCTGTGGGAAATGTTTGGCTCTGTTCTTAATTTTTAAAAATTTTATTGAGATATAACAAACATACAGCAAGATACACAAATCTCTTTCTGTGCTTTTACACAAATACAAACATATATGCATATATATGTGTTTTTTAATTAAAAGTGAAATATACAATTTGCCTTATTTTAAACTTTCAACATTATTTTGTAGATGTTTCATGTCAATACAAAAAAGCCCACTTCTCTTTTAACAGTTGCATAGTATTCCATAGTACATATGTGTCAATTTATCCATTTTGTACTGGTAGTTTTAGGGGGTCTTTTTCTTCTTCTAATTTTTCACTCCTGCAAAAAGTGCTGCAATGAATCTCCTTCCTTGAAAATTTGTGTTGGGATTTCCATGAGGCAGATTCCTAGGTCCAGCATCTCAAATGAAAACCAAGGACTCGAAGGGTCAGAGGGTTAACTGAGCTGACAAATCACAGCTGTGATGACAATGATGTTAGAAAAATCCATTCTGATGTTGAGTTTTGTTTGAAAAAAGTATTTCTTTGAACACTCCCTCCAGGCCTCCTTACCCTGATCCTTTGAATGTATCTTAATGGGGCTACAACTAGTATGTATATCTATAGGAGACCCCAGAGCTCCCAACCCAGACTGGGATAGGGGGTCGGGGGGTTTCCCCAGGGCCCAGGAGGCTAGATAGAAGGGTGGATGGAGAGACAGACAGGAGGATCACTGTGCCAAAGATACAGGGACTTGACCTTTGTGAGCCTGGACTGTCCTTCCCCTTCCTCTGCTCCCTCTACATCCACATGAGGCCACAAAAACTCTGGACACTTACAACCCTCTAGGAGTCAGCACACTCATCTGAAGCCATGCTGGGCCCCATGATGGGGCCGAGGAGACGTGAAGGGACATCATGGCCTCCTCTCAAACCCTCCATACCTCTATCAGCCACCAAGTCTAGTCATTGTTGCCTCATTAATATCTCTGAAGTACCCATTTCATGGCCACCACCCCTGAGTCCAGCCCCACACTCTCTTACCTGGATGTTTTTCCTTCCCTATTCTCCCTCCCTTCTAGTCTGTTATGTGGGGACCAGTGACCTTTCTAAAGGCAAATGTGGTCATACCTCTTCATTCCCTGACTTAAAACCCACCAACATAGAATCCCAGTATGGCATTTGATGTTATCCCTTAGCTGACTGTAACACTCCTGTATTTTCTCCTGCTTATACTGAACCAGCTTGCAGCAAGTTCTCCTGTTCTTCACATCTCTAAGCTTTGGACATGCTGTTCCTTCGGGCTGGATTCTCAGTTCCTTCCTAAAAAGGCTGTGGTGGTGAACTTGGCCTAGAGGGATTAAGGAAGACAGAGGAAGGATAGGAAGGATTTGCCAGGCCAGTAAACTGGACAGGGAGTTCTGGGTGGAGGTATCTGTGGATTGGGAGGTTTGGAACCTCATTCAGGTTTTTTTGGGACCTGCTAGAGGTGCAGTCAACTGGGGTTTAGCTGCTAGGGTTGGTCAGATAGGAATGTCATGAATGCCTTAAAGGAGCTTGGCTGTGGAATACAACCTAGAGGAGAGCAAACCAGCAGGATGGGAGAAGGCCTCTGCTAGGGTGCTGGAGAGATACATCAGGAAGCCAGACCTAGGTAGATGGATTGGATGAATGATGGTTTGCTGCTGCATGTTAGAGGTGCAGAGAGGCGAGGTCAAATAGTATACCTCATGGGACTGGAAGCTGTGAATGTTAGATGGATCCCATGGCCCCATGGGTAGGGAGGATCCCAAGAGCAGCATTGATGGCGATTTAAGTGGATGCCAAGCACCATCTTCACAAGAACCCTACGAGGCAAGTACTATCATTATTCCCATTTTGCAGGTGGTAAGACTGAGACTAGGAGAGGCTAAGCTCATCCCAGAGCCATCACCCAACTCCACAAAGGGAGTGTTGCTGCTGACCCCGCTGATAGCCCTGTGTCTCCACAGGAAATGGGAGGGTGGGGACCCAGGTGTTGCGCACCAGAAGACCCCCACCTGCCTGCTGCTGACCCCGGAGGGAGCCTTTCACAGCTTTGGCTACACCGCCCGCGATTACTACCACGATCTAGACCCTGAGGAGGCGCGGGACTGGCTGTACTTCGAGAAGTTCAAGATGAAGATCCACAGCGCCACTGTGAGTCAGCCACGCTCCGGCTCGAGGCCGGCTCCACCGGGGAGGCGGGGCCGGGCGGGGTCAACGGGATGGGCAAAGCTAACCGGTGGGGAGGGGCGGCTGGGCGCGGTTCCTGGGAGGAGCTTGGAGGAAAGAGGAGTTGGAAGCGGGGGCCCAGCGGTGAAGATACGGTGGAGGGGAGGCGGGGCTGAACGGGGCTGGGGACAGAACCAGGCGAGGTTAGAGTGAGAGTGGGACGATGACGAAGAGGGGAAGCACCAGGAAATGGTCTTCAGGAAATGGGGCAGAGCTATGGCTTCCTGCAGAGTCGCCCTGTGTCCTGCCAGGATCTCACCTTGAAGACCCAGCTGGAGGCTGTAAATGGAAAGAAAATGCCTGCCCTCGAGGTGTTCGCCCATGCCCTGCGCTTCTTCAAGGAGCATGCCCTCCAGGTGTGCTGCAGCCCATCCCTGCAGACAGATTAGTGGACCCCGAGGCCTATCCTTCCCCCTGAACCCATCCCCTGCCCATCTAATGGGAAGCCACTGTCAGGTCATCCTCTCCAGTCTCCTGCCTTCCTGTCTGGTAGAGCCTGCACTAGCTATACAGGTGTTGGTGGAGGGGGGAGGTGTTAGGGATTTTTCCAGCTCTGCTGGAAGGCCCTTCCTGAGGCTTGATTAGTTCCTCCAGCTCCCACAGAGGGCTGAAGACAACCCCCTCACTGCTCCCTCCCGCTCCAGGAGCTGAGCGAGCAATGCCCATCGCTGCCAGGAAAGGACACTGTACGCTGGGTGTTGACGGTGCCCGCCATCTGGAAACAGCCAGCCAAGCAGTTCATGCGGGAGGCTGCCTACCTGGTGAGGACTGAAAGCAGAGGAGTAAACAGTGCTCCAGAGGGCCACAGGGATGGCCCCATACCTTCTTTTACCCCACCACAGAGTCATTGTATAACTCCAGTCTCCCCCTGCTGCTGGGCATTTTGGAAGGTTGCTGCCACCAGGAGAAGGGATGGCCCTGCAGGAACAGAGGGCTGAGGGACAAAAGGCATAGCCCAGGCCAGCTTAGCCAGTGCCTTAAATTTCCTAGATGGAGAGCCCAAGATGGAGATTCTTTTTATTTTTTGTTATTTATTATTATTTATGCATATAGCACCTGGTCTTCCTAGGTGGTCTCCCATCCAAGTACTAATGAGGCCCAAGCCTGCTTAGCTTCCGAGATCAGACATCAGGCTTGTTCAGAGTGGCATGGCCATAGACCATGGACAATGGCTCCACTGGGATGGGAACCCAGGACCTTCTGTGTGTAAAGCAGATGTGCTAACAGCTACACTATGGAACCATGTCCAAGATGGAGATTCTTTTACATTGGTCTATATTGAAGGACCCTCAATAGAAAGAGGGCAAGGGGTGCAGAAAAGGAGAAAGAGCTGAGCAAGGGCATTTCTCAATTGGAATCTAGTCTCAGCTTGATCCCATAGAGAGCTCTGGAAGGAGAATTGTACCCAGTAGTTGGCCATAGTGAGGCAAAGGGGCCAGCTTTTTGTGCATCTGTATCTGTGTGTAACTGGTTGCTGGGGGTGGAAGGAACCTCTGTAAACGAGGTGGTTCCCATTCAGCTAAGGGAAGTTCTCCAGAGAAAGGGGCAGCCAGTAGCAGCCAACACTGCCAGCTGGACATACACTTTCCCCAGCATCAGTATTTTCAGGAGCTCTGCCACTACCACAGCCCCAGGCACTGTTAAGTTCATGAGCTCAGGAAATAGAACTATGAATCTATGAAGGGTGGTGATCAAGGCCACTATTTTCTGGTTTTTCTACCATAAGAGATGCCCAGAGTTCTGGAGAAAGGATGGGTACAGCTAATGCACACACACACCCACACCCCCAGTGGCGGTGATGTGGGGAGAAGGGGGGGCACAGCAAGACTCATTGTTTGTTCCTGCCCCTGGGGCCTTGGGGAACATCCTAGGACATACAAAAGGGACCTCAGGCCTGCCTGTAGACCCTTGGAAAATACAAGGGCCCCCAACCTATGCATACACACTTATGGGCCAGGCATGCCTTAGATACTTACTGTTGTCACTGGAAGGAGGTAACCCTGAACCTAGTGGGCATCCCCTTGCAGAGACCAGGATGAAAGCAAGGCTGTGCCCAGCCAGAACAAATACCCTCCCCCAACCACAGTGCCCCTCCCATGCTGGTTTACCAACTCTGCTTCCTCCCACACTTCCTTAGCTGCCAGCTCAGGAAGGGCTGGCCCTGGGCAGGAAGTCTCAATATCCACCCATCCCCATCCCCTACCTGGTCAGAATCTGGGGAATCCCACAAAACCATAAAGCATTTGCCACAGGGATTCCCTGTCCTAACGCAGGAAGTAACAGATCTCAAGTGTTTTTCTCCCCACAACTGGCCTGTCTTGGTGCCTGGAATGTCACTGTTAAGAGTTTCCTTCCTCCTACATTAGATTCCCAAGGAACAAAGTTTTAGGAGTGGGGAGTCCTGTGGCCGCTGTCCAACATCAACCTGGTGAAGGAAGAGGGTCAGTGAGCCAAAACATGCCCCCACCATCTACTCTGATTAATGGTCTGTCCATTACCCACACACACACAGCGCTAGAGTCTCACTAACACCCTGAGCCAGTGCCCAGCTGGCCAGCCCTGCCCTTTGGGCAGTTCAGAGGGGCAAATCCCAGGTGTTCTAGGTTTTCACTCTGTCTAGTGCCTCTTCCTCCTGGGCAACCCCATGGTGTTCTTGGCCATGGCCATACCCCTCCCCAGTCTGGTCACAGGGTAGCTATGAAGCAGCTCCAAATTTGTGCAGTATGGAAGGGCCTGAGAGGCCTAGCATAGGTAGGGTGTGATGAGGAGGAGGTAGGAGCCCCACAGGCACCAGTTGCCTGCCCCAGGTGCCATCTTAGGTATGACAGCCCATGGTGCTCCTGGCCTTGCCCACCACCCATCCCCAGGCTGGCCTGGTGTCTAGAGAGAATGCAGAGCAACTACTCATCGCCCTGGAGCCTGAGGCCGCCTCTGTCTACTGCCGCAAGTTGCGTCTGCACCAGCTCCTGGACCTGAGCAGCAGGGCCCCGGGCAGTGGGCGCCTGGGTGAGCGCCGTTCCATCGACTCGAGCTTCCGGCAAGGTGAGCCACTTCCAGTGGTGCACTTGGAGGCAGTTGCCCTTGGAGGGTCAGAGTGTCACTGAGACCAGAGGCTTGGCCACGTCGAGCATGAAGAAGAGGTCCTCCTCCCCTGGAGGAGCCCAATCAGAAAGGGCAGAAACATCCCAGTCTGAGGGAGTAGGCACAGTCCTGACCTTTGGGAGCCCAATCTGAGGAGGATAGGACTTAGCCCAGCCCTGAGTCTGAGGATCTGGGGAGTCAGTCTACCCTGGTGGGAAGAATGCTTAGGTACTGACAAAGGAAGTCAGCCCCTACTCTGAGTGGAAAAGGGAAGGTCTTCAGGAGCTTTCACCTAAACCAGGGGTCCCCAACACCCAGGCTGTGGACCAGTACTGATCCATGGCCTGTCAGTAACTGGGCTGCACAGCAGGAGGTGAGCGGCGGGCAAGCTAGCAAAGCTTCATCTGTATTTGCAGCCGCCGCTCAGCACTAGCATCACCACCTAAGCTCCACCTCAGATCATCAGGCATTAGATTCTCATAGGAGCACTGGTCCCTGGTACCAAAAAGGTTGGGGACTGCTGTCCTGAACAGCCACTGAATCAGCTGCCCCCCCACACACACACATCAGCCCCAAACTCCTGCTGCCAGGACTGGACACTGAAACAGCTATGATCACCCTTGTTCACTAGAAACCATCTCCATGACAGGGAGAGGTTCCAAGTCCTGGGCTACTCTGGATCCCCCAAGATCTCCCATGAGCAACACACACAGCTTCAAATTCTCTTAACCCAGATTTTGTAATGGCCTGAGCCCTGCTGCATTAAGAGAAGGCTCTGCTTCCAGAAATACTGCCCCACAGCTGCTGGTTACAGCATCTGGAATTGCCCCATCAGGTTTCTCCGGAATCTTTGGGGTTCAGCACTGTCCTCTCTCAGTTAGAAGTGGAGCAGGAGTTTCCAGAGCACTGGCTGCTCCCCATGTTCGTGGAGGGCCTTGGTGGGAAGATGGAGATTGAATGTTGCAGCTGAGGCACCTTCATCTAATCTCACTTTCTTGCTCTCCCTCAAACTCCAGCCCGTGAGCAGCTGAGAAGGTCTCGACACAGCCGCACATTCCTGGTGGAGTCAGGGGTTGGAGAGCTGTGGGCAGAGATGCAAGCAGGTGGGGGGACAGGGAGATGGTGGAATGTCTTGAGCCCTATGGTACACCATATACTGATGTGGGGGAGGGAACATTCATGAAGTTGGCTCCAGCCCCTGGAAACCAGCTCTTTGCTCCATCCGCTCTACTCAACCTGGCAGACCCCTCACAGTCACAAGCACCCTCACCCACTCACAGCCACACCCCTTCGGAGATGGAATTTCAGAGCCCTTAACCTTTTCCACCCCTCCCCCCAACTCACCTTGTGCCTTTATCCAGTGACCTGAGGTTTAAACACCTGAAGCCTCTCATTCCCCCCAACGTACACCCACCCCAACAAGCAGGACTTGGTACCTGGGGCAGGACTAGAGAATGAGTGAGTTGGGAGGGGGCACAGGGCTGAGGGTGCAAGGCAGGCTTCAAGTGTGTGCCCACACTCGCTGACCCAGGAGACCGCTATGTGGTGGCTGACTGCGGGGGAGGCACGGTGGACCTGACAGTACACCAGCTGGAGCAGCCACATGGCACCCTCAAGGAGCTCTACAAGGCCTCGGGTGAGTACCAAGAGTCCTTAGTACCCAGACCGCTAACGCCCCTGGAGGTGGGGTCTGCACTGACATTCTCCTTTGCCCTCTGTCGCACTCCAGGTGGCCCCTATGGCGCGGTGGGCGTAGACCTGGCTTTCGAGCAGCTTCTGGGCCGCATCTTCGGCGAGGACTTCATTGCCACCTTTAAAAGGCAACGGCCAGCAGCCTGGGTGGATCTGACCATCGCCTTCGAGGCCCGCAAACGCACGGCAGCTCCGCACCGTTCAGGGGCGCTCAACATCTCGCTGCCCTTCTCCTTCATCGACTTCTACCGCAAGCAGCGAGGCCACAACGTGGAGACGGCCCTGCGCAGGAGCAGGTGGGCGCGGCCCGTGGCTCGAGCAGGGTGCACGGATGGGAACCGCCCTTACAAGGGAGGGATGGGCCTAAGGGGTCAGAAGGGGTCTGCCCAGTCCGCCGCTCACACTAGTCAGGGCAGCCTCGGCGGCAGAGGGAGGAGCATGGCGGCAGCAGGAGGAATACATAGACCATGACTGGAGCAAGAAAATCATAGTTCCCGGGGAAAAGGGCTGACGTCTATCTCCTCCGCAGCACAGCACTCCGAGAAACACACACACACACGGTGGGGGCGTGGGGGAGATGGGTCTTGGCTCCTCTACCTGGAGGAAAGGAAGGCTTCTCTCCTGGGACCTTAAGCCTGGAACAGAAGCAGGAGGTGGCAAAAGCCCCTGAGAGAGGGTGGCTGGGATCACAAAACGTCCCGTCAGTAACCAGGCACATAGGCCTGTAACCGGGACCCTCATCCATGGCGTATCACCCCTTCACCTGACCCTCACCTACAGCGTGAACTTCGTGAAGTGGTCCTCACAGGGGATGCTCAGGATGTCTTGTGAGGCCATGAACGAGCTCTTCCAGCCTACCGTTAGCCGGATCATCCAGCATATAGGTGAGCACCTGAGCTTCGGTCTACCATTCACCTCCACATATACACCCAGACCTGGGAATAGCTCCCCCTATTTAGTGCCTGGAAACCGAGACCCAGAATCATTTGGAACACCTGGAGGACCCAGTGCAATGCCGATTAAGAGCTAGGAGGAATGATGTGTAGTCTTGCCAAGTTAACGAACCTCTGGTGCCTCTGTTTCCCTACTTATAAAAAGGGGTGACAGTGTTGGGTTTCCAAAACTGTTATCATAGGGATTTTAAAGAATCTAAAGAGAGCGAGCACGTCCTGCATGCAGTAGGCATTTAACAGGTATAAATGCATAGCCTTCTCTGGGACCCTCCACATGGGGGGGAGGCGTGTAGTACTGGGGAGACAAGGCCCACGAGCATGGCCAGGGGCCCTGAGTGCTCAGCGTTTTTCACTAGAACCAGGGGACCACTTTACAGTTGAAATGGCTGTTTTCTAATTGCCAGGAGGGCACAGACAGACAGGGGCCACGCAGTGGTGGCCTCAGCGGCTCGTGCTCCCCCTCTCTTCCCCTTCCCTCCTCCTCCTTAACTGCCCCCCCTTCCCGCAGAGGCAGTGCTGTCCCGGCCCGAGGTGCAGGGCGTGAAGCTGCTGTTCCTGGTGGGCGGCTTCGCCGAGTCGGCCGTGCTGCAGCACGCGGTGCAGGCGGCGCTGGGCCCCCGCGGCCTGCGCGTCGTGGTCCCGCACGACGTGGGCCTCACCATCCTCAAGGGCGCGGTGCTGTTCGGGCAGGCGCCGGGCGTGGTGCGCGTGCGCCGCTCGCCGCTCACCTACGGCGTGGGCGTGCTCAACCGCTTCGTGGCCGGCCGCCACCCGCCCGACAAGCTGCTGGTGCGCGACGGCCGCCGCTGGTGCACCGACGTCTTTGAGCGCTTCGTGGCCGCGGAGCAGTCGGTGGCCCTGGGCGAGGAGGTGCGGCGCAGCTACTGCCCCGCGCGCCCGGGCCAGCGGCGCGTGCTCATCAACCTGTACTGCTGCGCCGCGGAGGACGCGCGCTTCATCACCGACCCCGGCGTGCGCAAGTGCGGCGCGCTCAGCCTGGAGCTCGAGCCCGCGCCCCCCGCCGGCAGCCCGGGCGCGCGCCGCGAGATCCGCGCCGCCATGCAGTTCGGCGACACGGAGATTAAGGTCACCGCCGTGGACGTCAGCACCAGCCGCTCGGTGCGCGCCGCCATCGACTTCCTCTCCAACTGAGGCCGCAGGCGCGGGGCCAGCCCCCCCCCGCCCCGCCCCTCACGGTCGGGGCTCCGCGGAGCCGGCGGGGGCACTGAAGTCTTTGTTGGGTCGGCGCCCTTACCCCGTGTGCCTGTCCGGGCAGACGAGGTCGCAGGAGGGTGGGTGGGGACACATGCAGAGACTCTGGCTTTGGGATTGGGCCCCAGTCCGCTGATGGTGAGGCGGAAGGGCCCTGCCGAGGGCTGGAGTCAAGTGCGCCCGCAGGGAGCACGTGACTCTGAAGGGAGGACTCTTGGGAAGACTGGGACCCGGCCTGAACTGGGGGTGGGGAGGGTGGAGGCAGTGGGGAGGGAAAGGCCAAGTAGGGCTGCCCCAGGCAGCAGGAGGAGGGAGGTTTGCTGGGCCCAGTGCACCGCTCGTGGGCTTGGCCCACACAGGCAGCCAGGCAGAGCAGCCCTGTGCCACAGAAAAATGACTGGAAGCTAACACAAGAGGGACAGAGGTAGCAGGACCTCCCCGGGGTGATGCTGATCACCCACGTATGACTGTTAATTGTAGATAGGGCAGTAGTAGGGTAATGAGGGTACAGGGTGAAGGCACTTATGAGGGCTATCGGGGTAGCTTGCTGGGGCGCTAGTTTTCCTTCATGCCAGATGACCCACTTAAACCCTATCTTAGCCATAGAAGGCAGGGCAATAGGGAGAACAAAAGGAACACTGAGAACTGGTGTCAGCGCTGCCTGTCAACTTAGTGTGTTGTTGTGCCTGCCCACAACATGCAATAGCCTTACTTGCCTAAGGTGACAATAAAACAATGTTCAAAGTGAAGCCACAGCCTGCTGGTATCTCACAAAAGCGGACCCCAGTAGTGTAGTGAAGGGAGCCTGGGAAGGGAGCTTTCAGCTGTGCATAGGGCTAGGAATTGACCAGAAGGGAGTGCTGCTGCCTCCCTGTCAAGCATCCCAAACAGAACTCCCCAAGTCCATAAGATCTCTCTCTGGCCTGGGTGGAAGGCCCCTCCCCATCCAAACTGTCTTGGCAACTTTTCCCAAACCTAAAATGCCACCACCTGTAGGTCTTTGTTGTAGGTCTTTGTAGGCTAGGTGCTATAATACCTTGTGCTCTTACCTTCTTAAAGAATGAGTTCAGCCAAAACTGTTCCTTTGCCTATCATCAAAGAATTGGGCATTCTCAGGGTCCTAGAGAACAAAGATCCCACTGGTCTCTGGTATCCAACTGAAAGTTTATTTCTTTAGGGATTTATCCCAACCAGTCATTAAAAACCAAGTAACACACATCTGGGGGAGTAGGGGCTGGGCACTCACTGCACCTCCCTCCTATTCACCATGGACAGCAGTGGGAGAGGGAAGGGGCATCAGAGGTGGCTAAAATGAGAGCAGCAGCAGTAGTGAGGACAAGACATCACAGCCAGCCCCCTCCTCTCCCAGGCCCTGGCTAGAGATCCTATGGCTTGCATTGGGGGTGGTAAGAACCCACCCCAGGTCCTCCCTCTCCCCCCTCAGATAGCCTCCTTGGGGGCTCAACCCATTTCTTCTGGCAGGAGACTGAGGCACACGGAGAGGAGGAAGTGGGAAGAGGAGGATGCAGGAGAGGCAGGGAGGTGGTACTAATGAAGGCAGAGGTGAGGTGTAGGAGAGGCCCTGGCTTGGAAGCCCCTGGACACTCTGGCCCCACACCTACCCAGGGGAAGGATGAGGAAGCCACACCATCACGCAGCATTTGGGGAGATGAGGTGGAGATTAAGGCTGAGGGGCCCCGAGGTGGGCTGGGGCGAGGGCCTCAGTCGAAGCCATGCCAGTCGCTGTGTTCCGAGTCGTATTCTAGCTCAGCACCCACACACTTGACACCATCCAGCAGCATGGGTGTGCCATGGTGCCGGTCTGCAAGGCAGGCTACAAGTCAGTAAGTTAGGCTGGACCCCTGGTCCCACCCGTTCCAAGGGAACCCCTCCCCTTTCCCTCCAGGCTCCAGTAGGGGGTGGGGAGGAAAACACCCACCAAAGAGGTGGAGAACCCAGCCAGGGCAGGGATACCTTTTTCAGACTGAAGGAAGGCAGAAACCCCCTTTTTGGCTAAGTGGGTGCCTCCCTCCTATAGGCAGATGTGCACCTCATGCTCTCACCCATGACTCGTGCCTGCACCACCACACGCACACAGGTGCCAGCACCAGCTTCACAGGCTAGCAGCATCTCCTCCTTGAGGACACCTTCCTTGTGCGCTGTGTACTCACACTTGATGCTGTAACCTGTCCGGGCAATCAGCACCTTCATGGCCTCCTGCCCCCACCCCTTATCACTCACTGGCCCTCACCCACCACCAAGACTGCCCTCCTCCTCCAAGGAGCAAAGATGGCCAGGACCCATACTCCTAGGACTGGGGCCTTGGAAACTTCTCATTCTTCAGTAAGCTCTATAAGCCTCTGGCCTATGGGCCACCCATTGTGGCTCCAAGGGTCCAATCCAGGAGGAGGACCTGCTGATTCCCCGAAAAGGCAGGCAGGAAGAGGGGGTAATGGGGAAAGGGCAGGGCAGGCCTTAAGCAGCTCAGGTGGCAAGAGACAAATGCCTAAAGGGGTTTGCTCAGTCCACTTAAGGGCAAGGTCGGGAGGAGGTGGGGGGACATGGGAGTTGAAACTAGCAGAGTAACAAGAAGCAACCCTCAGTCCAAAGCCCAAGAATGGTAGGTTCTAGAAGGCAGCTAGCTGCCTAGAGTTCCTGAGGCCCCAGTTTTTCTTGAAGGACAGGAAAGAGGGAGGGCTGGAAGTCCAGAGCCAGTTCCTCAGTGGCACTCATCATCCCACTGAGAAAATTATCAGGCAACAGGCAGACAGAGGCCAGCAGTGTGAGCCCAGAGTGATGCCTAGGGCATGGACCTGCCAAGCTGCTGCACTGCAAGCATCATGTCCCAAACTGCTGAGCTGCTCATCCAATCTAAATGGGGAGAAAGGAGCACCCCATGCTCTCACTTCCACTCACGCCCAGGCCCTGCTGGAGGAGGTCAGGCATCCAGCACCCTGAACAGAGGACGCACCTTCCAGGACAGGCATGATGCTGAGAAGCTTGAGGTGCAGGCTGGGAACAGGTGCCTCTCGGATGTCCTTGCTCAGTTTGTGCACTGAGGGGAGAGTGAAGGTAATCTCATACCTGTGCAGGATCTTCAGGAAGCCAACCTGCAGCAGGAAGGGTCAGGGAAGGAGGCACCTTCACCTAATGGCCTTTCCAAGGGCCTGCTGAGTTTGTGCCATCTATGACCCTGTAGGCCTCTGCATCTGCTTCTTTGGGGATCCCAGGGGTCCTAATTCCCACCACTATTCCAGCTGGTCCACATCCCCAGCCCAGTGGCTCCAGGCTCTTTCTAAGGACCTCACCTCCACGGCTCAGCCAACATACTCCTCAGCATCTGTCTCACAGGCCCTATAGCCCCTTGGTGGCCCATTTTATAGACTAGGATAAGGAAGCCAGGAAATGACTGGCTAGAGACCTCTTGGCCACTCCTGCCATGAGTTGTACACAAGGCACCATTACTGCCCAGAAGAGGAGACTCAAAATTCCCATGCACTGTCTCTACCACTACCAGCACTTGCCCAGAGCCAACAGCCTGTGGTAAGGGACACTGGTTCTCCAGTCACCCATGTGGAGACATGGGGCATCAAAGATTGCATGGGATAGAATTAGAAACACAGACACTAGACCAGTTGTGTCCATCCAGAGCTGGCCCACAGTCCTGGCACTAGCCATTGAACCCAGGCTCCTGCCTGCCCTGCTGGCCTCTGAACATAAATGCCTGCCTGCCTACTCACTGTGTCCAACGGCCCAAGCAATTTCTGTTGTTCATACACAGTGCTTGGCAACTGATGCCTTCTGGGATAGGTGCCATACTTGGAAACTCAGTTGTGTGAAGGGTCATAGCCAGGGTGGCTGACTAGGGTGCATGCTGTACCCACAGCTCATGTGCACACTTTCCTGCTCAGTTTCAGGAGCTGGATGGCCCTCCCCCTGGGGGCCAGTTGGGACAGGCTGCACTGAGCCTTTCAATGGGATCAGGCTGATGTCACTGCATGATAAAGCTCAGTCGCTATGGCTCTTACACTCTGCAGGTGGAGGGCATACCTCTGAACAGAGCTTTCTGGCTGAACCTGCCAACAGTGACCCTGTGACTCAGATGCACCACTTGCAGAATTTTCCAGGGGAAATACTCAGAGATGTGCAAAAAATACTCATCACTGCCCTATTTATAACAGTAAAAAATAGAAACAGCCGTAACACCAGGAAGAGGGAACCAGCTAAATTAATGATATACATAATGGAATACCAGGAAGTTGTAAACTCTTGTGGAAAATTATTTACTGACAGAGGTAGGAGATGGTTCACAACAGAAGCAAGCAAAAAAAAAAAAAGCATTACACTGTGATACCAACTTTTTGTTTTTGGAAACAAAGCTTAAAAAAAAATGCTGGAATGACACATATCAAAATATTAACCATGGTTATTTCTGGATAGTATAATTATGGGTACTTTTAAATTTCTTTTTAGTGTTCTCTTCCAATTTTTCTCTAATAGACTTGAATGGATTTTGTGATGGGGAGGAAAGGAGAGGGAGCTTTTAAATTTTGCTTCATTCTGTTTATTCCCTTAGAGAAGTTGTCAGCTGTAGGAGAAAGGGCAAGGATTTTTGAAGTGGGCAGAAATGGGGGTGAATCTGGGGCTCCCCTCAGGGTGGTCTCAATGGATCAGATGCACTGTCCTCCAACCCCAGCACTGCTGCTCAACTCTGGAACTCTAGTTTATTGTCCAACCTGAGGGCCTTACTTCCTGTCTCCCCCAATCCATACCCTTTAGAGATGTCTTCCTGCCCCTCCCAAGAGAATATGGGATCTGACAGTGTCCCAGCATTTGGAGAAGTCACACTAGAGGTTGTATACGGTATGACCAACAGGAGAGGGGGATGCTTTACCAAGCAGAAAACTGAGGCGTGAATCAGAGGTTTGGCAAAGAAGGTAAATAAAGTCACACCTTGTTAGCATAAGCCTTATGCTTGTGTGACATACATAAAGTCTTCCATTTCATTCTTGCACCAACTCTATGGGTATGAACTGTCTTCATTTCAGAAAAAAAGGAAGCTTGAGGTGAACCCAGGCCTGTGGAACCCCAGCCAGAAAACCACCTTCCATTGCTATTGTTGGGGACATGCTGATGACAACAGAGGATAACAAGGCTCCACTGGGCTCTGCTCTACTTACTGAGTAACATTCTAAAAGCACTTATCTCATTGTAATCTCACCACCTTCCACTTTACAGATGGGGAAACTAAGGCCCAGAGAGGGATAAAGATTTGCTTATACAGCCAGCTTAGAAAAAATGGAACAAATAGTCCCAGGAACCCAATAGGGCTGAAGCGGGGTGGGGGGTGGGGGGTGGAGGAAGTAAGGATGATGTTGGGGGTAGATGTACACATACCTTGACCAAAAAGCTGCTGTCACTCTCCTGGGTGACCATGACCACTGAGTCATGCAGCTTCTCATCAAAGTGGACATGGCTCTGGGAGCCTTCTGCATCATGGCCTGCCGCAAAGCGGATATTCCGGACTCTGGGCTTGTTGCCTAGGAAGAGAGTGGGAGAGGGTTCCAGGGTATGCAGACTTCCTCAATCCCCAGGCAACTCCCCCTTGGGCCATTGACATCACTGAGGACCCACAGGCTGGGCTCCTTGCAAGGCTAGGCCATATCCACCTAGACACTGGGGATCATAAGGCTTGAGGCCCAATCTTCCCACAAACAAATACTCACTCTGAGAATAGGTGTTGGGAAGAGTCAGGGATTGGCTAATATGACCCCTCACTTAGAGGGAATAAAGAAAAGACAGTCCTCCAGACTCTCAGCCAGCCCCATGTGGTACAGAACTCAGCCCAGGCCTCGGGATCCGTGCCTAGTGATCTCCTCCACAGGACCAACCTCCCCATCTCTGGGACTTTGTCTTCTGTGCCTAAGGCCCCTGCATGCCCCTCCTGATGACCTCAACCTGGTAAGGGTTGGGGGTGGGGGCAGGGACAGGAATGGGCTCTATGGGACTTGCTTGGTGGTGAGAAAAACATATGGGGGCCAAAACCCACACTGAGCCCACCCACCTAGGAAAGGTTGCAGCTGCCCCTAACATCACTGATCACTGGCAGGAAAGATGGAGGAACCCAGGGGAGCCTCCCGGAACCCTCCCAGAGACTCCCTCCCCTCCTCTGCTTAACCCTTCACAAAGAAGGCCCTTAGCTGTCCCCAGCCAAGTCGGGTTCTCCAGAGCCAGGAGGCAGGGGTTGAGACAGGCAGAGTATCAAGAGCTGGGTTGAGGGCTTGGGCTTGGGGACATCCATCTTGCCAAGAGCATGACCCCAGTCCTCTCTGCGCCCCATAGCCCCTAGGCCTCCTGAGAGCTCTGCTCAAAGTCCTTTTGGTGGGAGGGCCTGGGCTAGCCCTGGCCTCAGTTCTTAGACATTTAGTGGAGGCCCATGGGAGCCAGCCTGGCACTTCCACATTCACTGCTGAATGCCCCAAACCTAACCCTCAAATCTCACTGGGGCACACTTGCCTAAAACCCTCTATGAGCCATTCTGGACTCTGAATAAAATCCAAATTCCTTTCTACAGCCTCCTGTGGTTCTATGCATGTTGCCAATCTTAGTGCTCACCCAAGACTCTCACGCTCCCCAACCCCCCAAGTGGAACAGGAGGTTGGAACCCCCCAAGTGGAACAGGAGGTTGGAATACAGGCACACAAGGGTACACACCTCCATACAGCAGCACACCAAGGAGCCAGCAGGGGTCCCCCAGTTTCCCTGCTAAGGCTTGGGTGTGCCCTAGGACCAAATGCAAACACTGGTGCAATTATTGATGTAATTTGTACTCACATTCAGATACACCCACCCATACACAAACAGCCAATGCAAGCCCCACATGTGACAACACCCATCCCACCGGGCCTGCTGGAAGACCCTGGAAACCCTGCCAGGCCAGGAAGGCACTCACCCTTGTTGGCTGCAGCCATGGACGCCCTCCCTGCCACAGGGTGAGACACGCAGCTCCTGCCAGACCCCGCCACTCAAGCTCAGCAGCCTCCCATGTTCCAAGGACACCAGCAGGAGCCTGAAGGGTGGGGAGCGAGGAAGGTATGGGTCAGGGCCACCCATGGCCCAAGTGCCGAGATTTTCCTTTAGGAAGGACTCAAACCCCTACTGCACTCAGCAGGCCAAGTGGTGCCTCTAGTACAGGGGCTTCTACCCCACACTCCTCCACCTACATCCCACATTCACCAAGAGCTCTCACCCCTGCCTGATACCCTGCTGAGCCAGGGCCTGGCCAGCATGCGCTGAGCTACAGCTTTTGGGTGCCAAAGTGCCAGCACAGGACTCATATGCCTGGCCCACCTGAGGCTGGAGGAATAGGTGGTCTAAAAAGGAAGGGACTTCTTTGGCACTTTCTAGGAACCAATTCTGGAACTAGTGACCCCAAAGGGCTATAACCTCCTACAGCCAGAGGCCAGACTATTAAGGTGACACACCCAGTACAGCTTGGTCCAGGTCAGAGTCAAGAGTATGCTTAGAGGGAAGCAAGGATGGGGCCCACGTAAGATAACACATCCTCGGAGCTTTCCTTCCAAGTGATTGGTCAGGGCCATATACAGAATAGATACCTGTGGATGGGGCTGCCTCCCCAGCTCAGCTAGCTCCCCAAGAGCAGGCAGCCTCAGGGAAGGGGCAGAGGGAAGCATCCCCAAAAAGCCTATGTGAGCAGTCTGGTACCCAATAGGCTGAGCTGGGACCATCTCAACATCAAAAAGAATAATGAGTGCAACTGATGAAAACAGATGGAATGAAACTGGAGCATTCACAGAGATTAGAAAAAAAGAAAGCAAAACAAACCCAAACCCTCATTTGTCACCACTGACAGTAGCAATGCCCTAACTCTACTCTGAAAATTGGCAATAATAGAAATAATGCAGCCTGTCTCAAGGCCTTTTCTGTAATGAAATTGCTCTGGTGGTTAAAAAGAAAGCTCTTCTTTACAGAAGAATTCTCTCTATTAAATAACAAAGGAATGACCAAATGCCAAGTAATACTGCAATCCCCAAAGAAACAAATACTGGAGGCAATGAGTCAGTGGATACTGAACCAGGAGGGAAAGGCTGACATTAAGTGGATGGTCACAGATAGATGCCCAGTGACACCGACAGATGACCTAAGGTTCTTAAGAGGAATGACACAAGTTTGCAATGGAGGGGTGTGACATCATCCAGTCATGCACGGGTCAATCGTCCCTCATTCACAGTGGAAACTGACACACCGATTGATGCCTCCTGATGTGAGGCAGCATCAAGTCACAGTACCACTGACAAGGGCACTGCACCTGCCCAAAATATCTAACCTGGATCTAATCAAGCCCCTAACTCCAACCTCCAGTTTACTGAAAACATAGATGTTAGTGGAACAACTTAAATGACTCCATGAGAAAGCAATGAGACAAACCCAGATGGCAGGATATTCTGAAAGACAACTGACCTGTTTGTTTTTTTCTTTTTCCAAACTGCTGAAGAAAAAGAAAGGGGAGGTTATTTTAGATAGGGGATGAGCAAAATACAGACTGTGGGGCTGCTGCCTGTTTTTTGTAAAGTTTTATTGGAACACAACAGCACCCGTTTGTTTACATGTTATTTAAAACCGCTTTTTTGCACTAAAGCAAAACAACTTTGAGTTGTTGCCACAGAGACCACACAGCCCGCAAAGTCTAAAATATTTACTATCTGGCCCTTCACAGAAAAAGTTTGCCAACCGCTGTTCTAGATTAGCACACAATGAGACCAAGAAGGAAGGATACTCTATGGGACAACTGACCTGGTTTTTTTCCACTACACCAGTTGCAAAAGAAAAATAAATGGGGTAAGGGGTTTCTAACTACCCATAAAAAATACATTTGGGAGATAACTAGGAAATGTGAATGGGACTGGATCTTAAATAACATTAAGAAATAAGAGCTGATCTTGTTTGGTGAGATGATGGAATTGTATTCTGTAAAAAAGTATGTCCTATTTTTCAGAGATACACACTGAAGTATTAGAGATGAGTGACCCATGAATGACCTCAGCTAGTCCAGGAAGAGAAACCACAGGATGGTGGCTCCATAGTGAGGGGCTGGGCCAGTGAGGGACATGACCCGAGGTCTCTTGGATTCTGAGCTGCCCTGGGAGCAGGACTCACCTTCCTCCCCACTCCTAGTGGGAGAAGCCCACCTAGGCCCAAGCCCTTCCTCATGGGCAGAGTGATCAGCTTGGGTGCCAGGAGCCCCCTGGTAGAATGAGGAGTAGGGAGGTGAAGGGAAAGGCAAGGCTCGGGTCTCAGGAATGCAGAAGCAGCCAGGGCAGGATCAGCCCCTGCTCTGACTAGAGCCACTATAGGGTCAATCCCAGAAGGGCAGCCCCTTAGCCATGGGATGCTCAGCTTGTCCCCAGGGAGCCTGGCCTTTAAAGAGAGGCCTGCCCCCACCTCCACCCACTCTAGCCACCCTCTAAAGCTATGGACTCAGAGCATGTGAAAAAAATGGCCAAACGCTAGGGTACAAAGTACTCTTCTCACCTTTTGAAGAGGCTGCTACAGGCGCATGTCTGCAGCCATGGGGGAATGTCTACCCAATGTCCACGAGGTACCCCATCTCCCAGCACACTTCCTGGAGGCCCAAGTGAAACTCTTAACCAAAGGCTAATGAGCAAAGGCTTCTGGGGACTCTTCATAAAACACCCTGACCCAGTCAGTACATGCAGGGCCCCCTCCCTGTATTCCCCCCAAACTCACTGCCTATTGGCTTCCTGCCCTCACCTAGGCTATCCCCTCTGCCCAGAAAAATCCTGTTCCCTCATCCATACCTTGGCCTGGGTTTCAGCCCAAGAACTTTTCTTAGGGTAGCACAATTGTACCCCACCCCTGCCCATCCCAGCATAGGCCTGAAAAATCTTTAAAAAGGATCCCCTCTCTCATTTCTGGGATCATTTGATATTTAGAATCCCCACCTTATAAGAGCAATGACTGTTTTTGCCAAACCCTGTGTCCCCAGCACCCAGCCTAGCACCTGGCAGGGAGCACCTCTATTCAGTCCATATGTGTTGAATGAATGAATGACCAAATTAAGGGGAACCCAAGCATGGGCCTTGGCCGGGCCCCCTAGACACTGGTGAGAGTGACTCTCCTTCTCTTACCGGATGTTCTCAGGAAGAGGAAAGCCCCACCCAACCCTTAGCCAACATCTACCAGGGAGAACACACCCCTCCCCCATCTCAGAGTGTGGCCTTCTTCTAACCTTGCCACAAGCAGCTGGTGACTTGCCTCTGATAGCCTTGAGATGGAAAGCCCAGAGGGAAGGACCTACATCTCATGCACAGCCCAGAGCGAAGGACAGAGCAAGCAGAGGGAGAGGGAAGTGACTTCAGCGCCCCAGAGGAGGCTAGAAAAAGCAAGCCTCTTTTCTTGCAGCAGAAAACCCTGTCAGTCACTCTCTCCTGGAAGCCAGATTCTCATCCACACAATTCCTCATCAGAATCAGAAGAGGGTGTCAAGTCTCCTCCTGCTACAGCGGTGTCCACAGGAAACCACTAGACCGAGTTGAAACCCCAGGCTGCCTCCTGTGCCAAGCAAGTTCTGAGTGTGGCGCAAGCTACACAGCCCTCCAGAGCCAGCAGGGACATGGTCAGGAGCCCAGTAGTCCTGGTTCCAATCCATGCTGCACAGGCAAGTTACTTCATATCTCTGTGCCTCAGTCTCCTCATCTGTGGAAAGCAGTGGCCTTTTCCTCAGAGGGTTTGGTGCAGTTGGTGCCTGAAGCTCTGTGACAATGCTCCCCACTCCACCCCCACCCTTGGAAAAAGCAAACTCCCAAAGGCCTGGTTTCTGAAGCAACAGCATTTTCAGGGAAGCACTAGTGGAAAGGCACTTCAGGCCAATTCTAGAACAGCCAGGAATGGCCGTCAGGGTGGGCCCCAGGGACTTCAGCCTTCTCAGAATACAGCTCAAGGATTGAAGGGCCTCCCTCCTCCTTCCCTTCTTCTGCCTTCCCCCTCCCCCACTCCCAGGTCAGCCAGGTCCCCAGGGATTTCCAGAGAGCAGACTAAAGGGAGCCCGCTGTCCCCCACATCCAGAGGGACTCACAAGGTAGATTTTAAAAATGTACATCCAGCAAAAATACAAAACAAAAAACATCCTCCCCACTTAGATGGGGTATCAACAGGTCAAGGGTGGTACCATGGACAAGTCACAGAATGAGGAGGGCCTGAGAGCTAGAACAAGAGTTGTGAGGGCTTCTCTGGCTCTCAAGTTACTTTCAAGGATATTGGGGGAACCTTCTCTCTGGGGGACACAGAGCTGCCAGCTCAGCTTTAGAGATAATGGCTGCTTCAGGGTTACCCTACCCAGGGCAGGGCTCATCCATGCCCACTGGATATCTCTGGATGAAGAGCAGGCCCAGAGACATGACAAGTGGACAGACAGAGATGGATAGATGGACAATAACATAAGAACCCATAGTTTGCAACCCCCTAGACTCCTGCCCCTGAGGGTGCTAGCTGCTACTCCAGGCTGTCCTATGCTGGAGCCCAAAGCTCCAGATTGGAGGAAAGGGAAAGGTGAAGGGCAAAGATAATTTGTCCCTGGCAAGTGGAGCTCCAGGACCTGCCACCTTCTTTCACTCTTCCCCACAGCTCTGCCCCTGCCCCCCCCCACACACACCACCTCTCTGTAGCCCCTAAATCCCAGGCATCACAGGGGTCCACCTCAGCTTGTCCTCTGCTTTGTGACCTGTAGGCATGTTCTCAAGCTCTTGTGGCCTCATTTCTCATTCATTCCTCAATCTCCATTCTCAACCTGTTCCAGAATTGAGGAACTCCACAGCTCTCCACTATCCCCACATCCCTAGCCCAGGGCTCAGTCCTGGTTTAAGCACTCAGTCCATCAGAAGCACTGTCTAACCTTTCATTAAGGCTCAAGCTTATAAAAAGAATGCCCAGAGGTCACAATGTTCTACTGACTCCAGAAACTGACATAGGACTGGACACACAAGCAAGACTGGAGGTCAGGTGTGGCTGTGGCAGTTTTACATCAACTCAGTCTGGATGTGACTCCACTCCATTTCCTTTAGCAGGCCAAAGATACAAGGACAAGTATGTGTGTTCTGTCTCTCACAAATGGGTGAAGCAGGGGTGAATTCGGAAAGGAACCCTCATCATACACACCCTCTTATCTCCCAAGTGCTGCCCTCTTCTTTCCAGAATTACCTCCCCACAAAACCCCACCCCAAACCCTCAGCTAGAAGAAACTTAGACCGCTCTATCCTCCAGACTGCCTGTCCTACTCAGGGCCTGTGACCTGATGGTCCCAACAAGTAGAGGCCAGGCAGGGTCCAGAGCATGTGCACTGCCCCTGACCTTCAGTTCCCAAGGAAGGGAAACGCCTATCCCCACTTCTCAATGCCAAGATTCAATAAGAAAGACGATCCAATATCTCCTTTCTCAGTCCAGCAGGACCCTAAAAAGTACAATGGTCCAGAACCTAAATCGAATCCTTCCTGCAGCGTGACAGCTGAGAGGTGCAGGCCAAGTTCCCAGAAGCACCAGGGGCCCGGGTGTAGCACCCCTATCCCCTCACGCCTCCATCCCCGTGGGTGTGGCGCTCTCCCCCGCTTCCCCCCGCCCATTCTCATCCTTTCTGAGAAGAGATGTAGCTAAACAACCCTCCCCATCACACCCCTCCCGAGCTGTGAGGCGTTGTTGGCTCAGTCCCTCAGAGATAATCCTGTGCCCTCCCCATCCTCACCTCTGTTGACGCAGAGTCTTCAAAGCCCGCAGTCCCCGACATCACTGCCTTCCTCCCTGAGGGTGCCGAGGCACGTGAAGCCCAAAAGGGCTACTCATCCAAGGTCACAGAGCGAGGCGGTAACAATAGTGGTGGAGGGCGGATGCTGACGGCCCTGACCCCATTACGCCCACTCCCCCTCACAGTGTCACACGTGCCCCCGACAACGCCCCGCGGGGAACACCCCAGCTACAACCGCTAACGGTCGCCCACGTCCCCGGGGCCTGACAGCCCCCTAGCTCGGATGCCAGGGAGACCTCCCGGGCTCGGCCCGGACGGAGGAGCACCCCCCCCTCACCTAGCCAAGACGGACGGGGGGGCTCATCCGCCGACTCTCTGGGACAGAGGCCCAGCAGAGAAGGGATCTCCGCGAGCAAGGAGGCGCCGGGAGGTGAGGGGAGGAGTAGCAGTCTCACCGTGCGGGGCGCAGCCAGGGGCCGAGCGGGGACGGCCGCGGCGGCGGCGGCGGCGGCGGGCGCGGCGGCAGCCGGGGGCTCGGCACGGAGCACGCGGAGGCAGCCCCGCTCGGCCGCCGCCCGCCCCACGGGCACGCCCCCCGCCTCCGCCCATTGGCCGACGGAGGGGGCGGGGCGAGGACGCTTCGGACCAATTAGCGGGCGCCAGAGACCGGCCAACCGGCGCTGCGCCGCTGCGTCACGTGTGGGGGCCTCCGCGGTTGCGCCGTGCGAGCCCCGGCCTGCCCAGGGCCGCGGGGTTTATCGCGATGAAGCAAGAGGCGGGACGGCGTCGGGGGCCCGGCTGGGGCCGGAGGGAGAGCGGGCGAGGGAAGGGGCTCGAGGAGGCTACGCCTGCGTCCCACGCTCAGCGGCGGCGTTTACCCCTCCCTCCTTGTCCTCCACTCGCCGAGGGCCTCACCTAGGCTCTGCCCCGAGGGGAGAGCGGTCGTAAGGAGGGGCTCGGGGCGAGGTGAGGCGCCGAAAATCTCGTCAGAGCCCTCGTTGGCCGCCGCTACACGCGTCGCTAGATCCTGTTCAGAATCCGCTCTGCGACCCCCGGGTTTCAGCCTCTTCCCCTCCCATGGCCTCGGAGGAAGCGCACCAGCGCGGACCTGAGACGCGTCCTGCGGGCCAGGATGAGCATCATCAGTACAAAGAGGGAACGTGGGGAAGCGGGTGGGAGAACCTGTGCAGGCGGGCGGCCCGGAGACTGCAGCCTCTGCTCCCGGTCTCCATGGAGGCGGTCGCCATGGCAGCGGGATGCGCCCATCACAGCGGCGGGGGGGAGGGGAACGTGGGCGCCAATAGAGGCGTGGCCCTCCCTCGGGTCTTTAGAGGTTCTAGAAGTAACCCTGCCTGCGTATCCGTGAGCAACACACACACCAGCACCCCCACCCCCACCCCCATTTCGTTGGTCGGGACAGTCCCTAAAGTACCCGCGGGGAACCGTCGAGAGCTCGCAGCTCCCTCCTTCCAACTTAACAAGGCCATGGATGGAAGAAGCGGCCGAGGGCCAGCTTCCTTTCAGAAGGACCGAGGTTGCTGTCTTTGGGGAGCCCTCAAGGCTCCTGCCCCCCCGCCTCTGGTCTGCACACTGTTGGCAAATTAATTGTCCTAAGCTATTGTTTCCATCACTTCCTCCCTTGCTCCAAAGCGCTTCGTGCTCAGCTACTGTCTCCAGCAGAGCCTCACAGACTTTTAGGAAGCATTTTGGGTGATATATGCGCACTCTGGTGTTTGAGATGCTGTCCTTCAGCGCGGGCATTGGGAGATTTCCGCATTCTGATCCCAGCTTATCAGCACCAGGTGCTATCTCACTACCCAACCTCACCGTTCCATGCTCCCTACTATGCTACCCCTACAATTGTAGTCCCATGTCTATCCTATTCTTCAAGGTCTAAAGTTGTCAGTGTGCCCAAAGTAAGCTGCAGATGTATTTCGTTTAGCCCATATGGATTTTTAAAAATTCGAATTCTTTTTCTTTCTCCTCCTCTTCTTCCTCTCCCTCTTCCTCTTTTTCCTCTATCCCCTCTTCCTCTTCTTATTCCTCTTTTCAAATATTAGAACATCCAGCAACATGGACTCACCTTCCATCCTGGAATTCCAGCCTGGCACCAAAGTCTGGCACATCGATTTGCCATAGTCCCCATCAATCTGCCATAGTCCCCATCAATCCCTATTTTCTCACATTAATTTTACCATCTTTGTCTGTGCAGACATTTGATTTCATGATACCCTCCTTATGCTACCTTCCCACCTTTCTACTCTCTTATGGGCAAGACTCACCCTCCCCTTCAAGACTAGGTTAAGGCCTGCCTTTGTGTGTATCTTAACCAACTCCTCAAAACCATCTCTGGCTCTTTCAAACATACTAGCTGCTAACTCTGGACTGTCCGGTGCTACAGTAGTCTTCCCCCTCTCTGTGATTTTGCTTTCTGTGGTTTTAGTTACCTGCCGTCAACCACAGTCCCAAAATATTAAATGGAAAATTCTGAAAATAAACTATTCATAAGTTTTAAAGTGTGCACCATTTAGAGTAGCATGAAGAAATCGTGCATTGTCCTGCTCCGTCTCGCTGGTTATATGAATCCACATTGTATATACTAGTCACTTAGTAGCCATCTCTGTTATCAGATTGGTTATCAGAAAGGCTACATGTACATTACATTTATTACAGTATATTGTTATAATTGTTCTATTAGTTATTGTCAGTCTGTTACTGTGCCTCATTTATAAATTAAACTTTATCATAGCTATGTATGTGTAGGAAAAAACATAGTATATATAAGGTTCAGAACTATCTGTGGTTTCAGGCATCCAATGGGGGTCTTAGAATGGATCCCCTGTGGATAAGGGGGGATTACTGTATATGTATTGTATATTCTAGTACATGTCTTGGTAAACATATGGATGCATTTCTCTTGAGTTTATACTGAGGAATGGAATTGCTGGAACATAGCCATTGTGGCTTTATAATGTGTCAGCTCAGCTACAGTGAACTACATTTCCCAGAATTCTCTTCCATATGTTTCCAATTAGGGTGAGCCCCAATAGACATTTTTGCATGAGATTTGGAGGGTGAAAGAGTAGTGGCTACATTTTTGCACTTGCAAGCTCTAGGCAGGAGCTTCATAGTCCATGCACTTTGTTATTGATCTGCTGGCTCATCTCACTAAGATGGGTTAGCATCCAGGTCTGCAACTGTCCCACCTTTCCCTGGATCCTTCTTCATAATTAAGTTTGGAGGCAGTGGGAACTGGCATGAGTTCCAATTTGTCCTCGAGGGTTCCAGCTTGTACTCATGGGTTCTGACTTGTTCTTGCTCTCCTCCACTTTATATCCTCCTTTCCTTCCCAACTGCCTGAGCTGTGGACTTGAAGATCCAGTATAAGATGCAAAACAACAGCCTTATGGGGCCTATTTAAAAGTTACCTGAAGTCGAACTCCTGTAACAAATCCTTTCTGCTTCTCTAATCGAACCCTAACTGATAAAATAGCATAGGCATGTGTTAGTTTTATATGAAACTGCTAAACTGCTTTCTGAGGTGGTCGTACTCAATTACACTCCCATCAACAGAATGTGAGTTGCTTCACATCCCCCTCCATATAAAAATCAACAATTAATTTTGTAAAACCATGACATTGCTAACCAGTGGGTTACCATAGTTCTCTGCTCTGAACCATGTCCTTGTGGAGGACAATTTCACAATATCAAGATTACAAATGCATGTATTCTTTGACCTACCAACCCCAGTTCTAGAATTTGTCATGCAGATATACTTGTCCATAATGCTAAATTATGAATGTATGATCATTATATTGTTAACAAAAGATTAGAAACAAATGTCCATAGAGAACTGAATAAATTTGATACAGACAATAGAATTTTATATAACTTTAAAAGCAGAGGAAGTTTTCAGTGTACTGATATGGAAAAATCTTGTATTAATCAAGGTTATCTAGAGAACAAAACCAGTGAGGGATAGAGATATTTACTATAAGGAATTAGCTCACATGATCATGGAGACTGGCAAGTTGAAAGATCTGTAGAATGAGTCAGCAAGCTGGGGACCCAAGAAAGTCAAAGATAGTTCCAGTCTAAAGGTTGGCAGGCTCAAGATCCAGGAAGAATTGATGTTTCAGTTAAGAGTCCAAAGGCAGGAAAAAAAGAAAAGAAAAAATCCCAGTTCAAAGGCCATCAGGCAGGAGCAATTCTCTCTTACTCAGGGATGAGACAGTGTTTTTATTCTATTCAGGCTTGCAACTGATTGGAAGAGGCCCACTCACATCAGGGAGAACAATCCACTTTACTCCGTCTACCAATTTAAATGTTAATCTCATCCAGAATGTTTGACTAAATATCTGGGCACGTATGGCCCAGTCAAGTTGGCAATGACATTGAACATCACATATCCACAAGAGAACTTGTTGAGTAGAAAATTAAGATATAGGACAGAGTCTGTTTCCCTTTTACGTTAAAAAAAAAAAAAAGAAGGGGTAAGAACAATAAAGGTGCATATTTGCTTATATTCATATAGAGACACTGGAAGAATACATAAAAACTAAAGAAAAATGTTACCTATTGTAGGTATGTGAGAACCAGGTAGAGTTTTCACTTTTTATATATTTTTTTAAATGTATGTTTTATCTATTCAAAACTTTAAGTAACAAAAAAATTTTAAATATCTTTTTACCTGCCATCTCCCTCTCTAGGATTGTGAACACTATGGGAGACAAATTATGTTTTATACTTATCTTTGTGTTTCTGGCATTGAGTGGAGAATAGACACTCAATAAACATTTGAGGAATTAATGTATAAATGAGCAAGAAATTTGATTTAGTGTGGGTCAGAAAGGGTGGAGAGGAGTGAGAAGCAGAGTGGAAGAAAAATGGCTGTGGCTGTCAGAAGTTTGGAGAACAGTAAAGATGCTTAAAGAAGAGTTTATAGAATTATAGTGTGTGATATAATCCACCTTCATATTTATTCCCAAGAAACATTCAATAAAATTCTCCATTGCTTTTTGGATTTGATCTTCAGGGTTTGGAGATATGATTGTGGGTTGAGACAGACTCAGGCATATCCAGATACTAAGAATAGGGAGGAAAGGACTCAAGGAAGAGGAATCTCCAGGACCTGGCTCAGCGTCTGCTATGGAATAGGCCGGCAGACTCTTAAAGGGATGACCCCAGTCACTGAATTTGCATTCTGGGTCCATTGTGCTCCTGTCAAGCAGAACCATGCCCTACCCTGCCTCTTGGTCTCAGACCCTTCACAAACTATTCCTACCAGCTCCACAAACCAGGTGTGTACAGGTGTGGTCCATAGATAAAAGCTTCAAAGAACAGAACTCTGTGAACCAAGTACAGACTATGGAGAAAGAATAGTGCTATGGCTGGGGTCAATATGTATGCAGGGCTGACCTTTCATTTGGGGAAGGCAGAGGGCTGGCTGAAGCCAGTGTTAACCTAAAACCAGGCTAACTGCAAGAGAAGGCACAGACCAACGTCAGGAGTAGTCATCAATTTTTATTTTCATTTTATTAGTTTAGGAATTCAGGTAAACAAAATTTGACTCCACATAATCCTTGGTTCATGACATTCTTTTCCCATTTGTTTATAAACAGTCCTTATGAAAACCTATAAACCCACCACCTGCACTAAAAACTTAAATATTACAAATAACATTTCTTGCATCTCTGCCCTCTGCTTTCTCTCAGAAGTAACTGTTATTCTAGATTTTATCCCTCTTTGCATTGTCCTCCTTGTAGCCAGCTTCTAAAATGGTTCCCAATGATCTCTACCTCCTGATATTCACATGCGTGTGTTCCTCTCCCCTTGAATGTGGGCTGGACTCACATAGAGAAGTAAGTACAACTTCCCATAAATAAAATGCAAATATGTTGGATGTCACTTCTGTGATTGCATCAGATAAGATTGTAACTTCCATCTTGCTAGCAGATTCTGTTAACTCTATCCCTGTCTGGCTTTGAAGAAGTAAGCTGGCTACTGGAGATGGCTATGTAGCAAGGAAGTGAGGACAGCCACTAGACAATAATCAGCAAAAAAAAAACCTGAAGCCTTCAGTCCAACAGCCCACAAGAAACAACTTTCAACAACTTCCCAGTGAACTTCCCCAGTCAAGCCTTCAGATGAGACCACTGCTTTGGCCAACACTTCGACTGCAGCCTTGTGAGAAACCCTGAAGCAGAGGACCCAGCTAAGCAATGCCTGGACCCTGGAGCCACAGAAAATATGAGATAATAAATATGTGCTGTTTTAAGGCACTAACTTTGTGGTAATTTGTTACACATGAATAGATAATAAATACACATTCTTTTCAGTTCTTTGCTATTACAGAACATTTTGCTATGATCATTGCTATACATGTGTCCCAGACATACAAAATACAGAGCTTATGTTTCCCCCAGGTATATGCTCAGGATATGCCTAGGAACAGAATTGTGAGGGCTCAGGATTTACAAATGTTCAATGTTGCTGTTAGTTCATAAATGATCAGAGTTAGGGTCATACCATGGCAATAGCATCTTGGTCAAGGTTGGGAGTCAAGCTTGTCTTCAGTCCATAGAACTTGAGATCAGTCTGTGGGCAAGGTTGGGAGTCATACAGACTCCCAACCCTGGGAGCTGAGGGTGAGTGTGTGGTGACATTTGGGAGAGAATCTGAAGCCTGCATTTGAACAGAGTTGGAGGACACTGTGAGGATGGGTTTGGGGGTCAGTCTAAGTAAGGTCAGAGTTAGAAGTCAGGTGCACAAGTTCTCACTCCTGTGATATCATCAACAACCAGGCAGTAGCCATCTAGGACCCAGCTACCCACAAGGTAAGACCCACTCTGGGCCCAAAAGGCTCTTTCACTCGAGGATGGGGCAAGACCCCGCTGCCCACAGGGCTGGAGGTGGAGAGAGGAGGCAGGAAAGTGAGCACAATACCTTTTTTATTGAGGGCAGCCCTGGTCCATATACCCCATTCCCAACAGTACCCCATGAGAAGGAAGGGTGATTGGTATTGCCACAGCCAGAGTCTTCCCCACTCCTGGCTGAGCCCACTTCTCACCCCTTCCTTTCCAGCGGCTGTGCTTTCCAGCCTTGAGATGGGTCCCAGGTGAGCGCCCAGGAGAGGCAAGGGACTCCTCCAGCTGCCTGGGGCAGCTTTCCCCATGGCCCAGGACACAGAGAACTAGCCTGGATGGAGACATTGCTGTCCTCACAGCTGGCAGGGGACCTGGTTCTAGAGTTGTAAACTGAGCCAGGGGACCACCTCCCAAGGCCCAGCACAGGGAGCGCCAAGGCAGAACAACCCCCGGTGTCCGGTACTGCCTTGGGGCACACGCCAGATTTCTGCACGTGGCTTCTGGGTTCTGGAAAGCGGTCCATTCTCCTGACCCGGATGGAGCGGAAGGAGGTGGCTTAGTCTGTGGGCTCCGCTGGGAGGGCTCCGGTCCCACCATGCTCACCCCCACCCCAAGGAAGGGGCGCGCTCCTGCCCCAGGAGGCTCTTTGGAGATGCTGGCTCTACCCGCCCGTCTGTCCGCCCGTCGGTGGGTAAGTTGGTCGCAGCGTCTGGACTCTGGTGGCTACTGGGGCGTCCCCGCGCGGCCCGAGCCGCCGCTCACCGCTGCTTACGCTCCGCCTGCTGGAGCCGCCGGGAGAGGTCGTCGATGCGCACGTTTTTGAGCTGGAGCAGGTGCTCCAAGCGCCTCACCTTCATCTGCAGAACCTGGGCAGCGCCACGCAGAGGTCAAGCCCAGACGCGGGCTTGCCACAGTCCCTGCTTCTGCTGGCCCCAGGTCCCCGCACCCTCCCAGCACGCTCTCACCTGCACGGTCTCCTGCGAGGCCAGCAGCTCCTGCTCCCTTTCTGCGATCTGGAGGACGAAGCTTGGATCGCCGTGCGGCACCTGGTTATACCCCGGAGGCCGGAGCGCCGGCAGCCGGCCTTTCCTGGGGTGGGAAGAAGTTTAGCGGAGGCCTAGACCTTCTTCTCCCCCAACCTTTCCAGTGCTCACCCAGGCTCACCCCCTCCCCCCGCGTTCCTGCCTTCCCTACCTTCCCAGGAGCATCCCAACCCTGTGTCGGAGATCGCTGAACTGGTGAGGTTGGGAACTCCCAGCTTCCTTACCTGAGCTGCCCCCTTTCCTGGGGGTCTGGGGCACCTTCCCCTCCAGCCTTCTGGGACAAACCTGAGAAGAGTAGAGGAATGACTGTTGTGGAGTCCTATTTTCCTATCTTCCCCTCCCCCCAACCACGCTCCCCACCCCCCATAGGAAAGGAAGACAGGAAGAAGGCTCCTTCTGGGAAGGAAGATAAGTAAAGGCCACTTTACCCACATCCATGTAGCCAGTGCCATCCTGTGGAGCCAGCTCCTGAAAGAAACCCGCCCCCCAGGTTGCACTGAGTTCTGACTAGCCCAGCCCCAAGGAGCCTCACATCCTTTCCAATGTTGCCCAGGCCAGGCTCCCTTTTAGTCAGTCACCCTTCTTCCACACGTGTTGCCAGTATGCAGTGGGAGGAGAAGCTTGAGTGGGTTGGCACCTGTAAGGAGCCGGAGCCCTGTTTCCTGCGCCTCTGCCGCTCCTCTAGGCGCTGCCTCAGAGGAATGAGCACCAACTCAATCACTCCTGGGACGCACTGTGCAATCTTGCGCATCACATCCTCTGGTACTGAAAAGTTCAGCTTGTTCAGCACTTTCCTGGGGGGTAGACAAAGGGATGGCAGATGGGAAATGAAGTGAGGGGGGTGGGAGAAGGAAGGGGGTGCAACAGTAGCAGTCCTGGGTGCGCAGCCCTCGGGGAATGGAAGGGTACCACATTCGAGCCCAGTTCTTGGGTGTCTTGAGTTTCCTTGTTGCCTCCCCAGTAGAAGAGTCCCTTGATTTTGTTCCCAGACAGTTCTGTCTGCATTGTCCCTCCCCACCCAGACACCAACACAGTCCCAGCCTGAGCTGCAGAGGCTATAGGAGGTGGAGAGGCTGCATCAGCCCTTCCTGGAAGCCCAGAATAGGGGTTGGAGATCTTCTAGGCACCCAGATATTATGCTACCTGTTCAGGTGACCCCAGTTGCTGAGCTTCTGCTGGAGAGAGTTGGCAGGGACATAATTGTGCATCTCCACCATCTTGGGGAAGTAAAACTTGATGACTTCTGCAACCAGGACTGAGGCAGTGGGAGTAGAAGCATACATAAAAAGTGGAGGGATGGGAAAGGGAGAAGGAGAAGGGAGAAGAAATGAATGGGATGAGAGAATTAGGAATGGCAGAGTGGTGGGGCCAAGTAGAGAAGTAGAGATGAGGAAAGGGAAAGAATGATAGGGAGGGAGGGGTAATGGAGGAAAGGGGAAGGAAGTCAAAGAAGATCAGTGATTAGCCAGAGACTAAGCCTCCAGCATACCCCAGAGAGGCTGCATCCCCTCCCCATTAACTCAGGGCATAGGAAAATGTGGTCTCTAATCCTGTAATAGAGAATGAGTCTCCAAGAGAGCACTTCAGGAGCCTGGGGCTCCACCTTAGGCATTCACATGGATATACACACATACTCCAACATCAAAGTCCCTGGAGAGAGTCACAGACTCACACAAGCAGACACATGTGATAAGATTCCTACAAATATGCCATAGGACAGAATGTGTAGACATACAGGACACACACATACCCTGAAACATAGGTACACATATAGCACACACACAAACATACAGATACACAAACACACAGCACACAGAGATGCACAAACACATACACAGACATACTTCCATTACTGGAGTTCCAAGAAACAGTCACACACACACACACACACACACAGTAGAGTCACATTAGCACCAGTATACACATGCAGAGATGCGTACTTCTGTCATCAAAATCCCAGGAGACAGTCTTAGACACAGAAACACCTACAGTCTTAGACAAAGAAACACATAACACCCCCCTACACATACATAGCACAGAATGTGTCAATACACATATGAACACACACACTTGGACTACCACAAGACAAACATAGAATACAGCAATGAGCCTGCACACACACACAGAGATGCATAAACACATACTCAGATACACATCCTAGTCATTAGAGCTCCAGAAGGGATTCACAGACTCACAAATTCAGAGAGAGAGAGACACATAAATCCCACATGCATAAAGTATGGAACACGTAGGCATATGCCCACATGCCCACAGATGCAGATAGAACACACACACACACACACACACACACACACACACACACACACACACACACACACACACTTTTACAATTGAAGTCCTAGGAGATAGTCGGAATGCCCGCCAACAACACACCCCAGAAGTGCACAGCGTAAAGAGACATATATACGCACAGAGACCCCAACGCACGCACATACAGGACAGAACGTGTGGACACACAGGCGCGCACACACTGGGGCGCACACCTCCGTCACTGAAGTCCCGGGAGAGATTTCGCTTGGGCCGGGACAGAGGGATGTTGTCTACCCACAGGTACAGCTGGTGCAGCGCCTCCTCGTCCACGTTGCCGGCCATTGGTGCCCTCGGCAAAGCCAGACAGTCCCAGCCGAGCAGAGTCCAGCCCCAGCCTTACTACCTCTCCCGCGCCGCCGCCCTCGCCCCCTGCCGGCACCGAAACCCGCTTCTCTCTAACTCCGACTCCCTTCCCAGCTGGGTGCGGACATATTGTTTCCTGAAACCATGGCAACCACCCAAGGCTGCGGAGCAGAGGCTTCTGGGAGTTGGAGTTTTCCCGTTACCGCCTCTTAGGCTCCAGATTCGAAAAGGCGATTGATTATAGGTGACTTGGTCTACCCCGCCTCCCAAGAAGAAATCACCTCTGTATCCATGCCACCTGCTGACCACCCACTGGCCCACTCTGGAACCTGGCAAAGCCAGCCAAGTCCCAGAAAACCTGCACCAGCATCCCCAGGGCTGGGATCCCCCTTCTGGATTCTTTAGTGATCAGTCCCGAGTAAAAGCAGCATCCCAATGTTTGCCAGATTTATCTGGGTGTCCATTGTTAATTATCTGCTGCTTCCCATCTGTACTGTGTGATAGGCTGTGTGACAGTGCCTCCTTTCTGCATCCCTCCTTATAGCTCACAGGAACATCAACACTCCCTGCTTCCCAGCAGTGTCCTGGTGAGGCATTTAATATGTAACCCAGACTCCCAGAGAGAAGACCAGAGGTCAAGGCCAGTATATTGGACAGATCATTTAACTCCTTAACCCTATTGCTTACTATGTGAAATGGGATAGTCCTCACCTATTTGTTCCAATAGGGTAATGGAGAGAATGAAAAGGGTATTTACAGACCTGTATTTTTATGGGGACTGCTGGAATGGGAGTTGGTTATAGGGATAAGAGCTGCAAGAGCTCCCTCCTGTAGATACTTCCACATCCCTTGTCTTCCTCCGAAGAGCTATGCTTCCATGAGTTAGAAATTCATTTGTCACCAATCAGTTCTATTTTGAAAGAGGACAACCTTTAGGAGAGTTAGGAAGATAGGTCCTTCCTTAGTGAAGTAGCAGTAAAGGGCCACTTCTAGGGTCAGCCTGGGGAGAAAGCTTGCTTCTACCAGACTAGCAGTTTGGCTTTGGGCACATTTCTGGACCTCCCTGTGCCTGTTTTCAGATGGTTTTACCTACTTCGTAAGGACTTTGTTACCATCTAAAGTGCTTAGTACAACACCTGGAAGGTGGCAAAGTGCCCTATGAACATCAGTCAGTGTTACCGATAATGAGAGGATATCAGTTCCAGCAAAAGAGGTGCTCTCGTAGGCAGGAGACAAATGAAAGGGATTTGCCTTGTTGGTATTTGAGGTGAGCCAGTTAGATTTCCAGGGGCATCTGGGGAAGTTCCTGCTCTTTCCTTACTCTAGAGCAGGCCAGCAGTTAGGCTGGGCTTCCTCATGACTTTCTGGGGGTGGGAGTGATGGTGAGGGGAATCCTAACCACTTGTTGCTGCCACTTACAAAGTCTTCAAGGCCTAGAAGGGCCAGATGTGTTGAAAGCCAAGTGTGAAAGTCACTCCACTTTCTTGTTTTAAAGTCATACACAGCGACCTTGTCTTTCCAGAAGGGATCATGCTCAGGGCAGGAAAGAGACAATGATAACCTGAATATCCTACCCCCTTAACATTCCAGGATGGGGAGAGGAAGAACTGCAAAAAGGTAGGGGGAGGGAACCACAGGGGTGATATGCCAGCCCTAGTGAGGTGGGAAAACCGGTTTGGGGCCCAGATCTGCCAGCCCTATTCAAGTTCAGGCCCTCCTCTAGCTAGATGTGCTGGGGCCTGAGGGCCTCAGTGCTGGAGGGCCAGGGAGGCACAGGCTGGCCCTGAAAGGAGAAAGGGGATAGAATCAGAGAGAGCCTGTCTTCACCTTTGAATTAGGGGGCCCCCTGGAGGGCACCGCACAGGGAGTTGCCAATTCATCTTTAGCCCCTTGGTGGACAATCTGTCCCCAGCAATATCACTTTTCTGCCATTGCCCCTAAGGATAGTAACCAGGCTTGGAGGTGCCAATCACCAAAAGATCTAAAGGGCTCCCGCTTAAGGCACTAAACATGCCCTGTATGCCCTCCAAACTCCAACATGGACCACAGGAGCTGCCCCAACACTCTTCTGCCTTCTGGCACCATTCCAGTAAAAGCCTTCTTTGATGAACCTTGATACGCCTAGTTCCCAGGCGCCTATAATTTAATTTATCCCAACAGGAACTATTGGCTTCCTCTCTCCTGACCCAGCCAACTGACCCCAAGTTTCTATCCCCAAAGCAGTGTACAGCACAGCTTCCTCAGACTCATGCCCAGGCAGGTGCCCTGAAGACCCTCACCTCCCAAAGCTTAAGTAACACTCAGATGTGGAGGTGGCCCCTCATTCTAGTCAGGGCCTAGGCTGTGGCCACCCTCTCAACACTTGCTTCCATGTCCCACCAGAGCAAGGACCAAAGGGAACCAGAGAATTTGTCCCCAAGACAGACGCAAGCCCAGACCATGAAGGATGCACCCTTGGCTGTTAAAATGTTCACTCCCACAAAAGGGGGGTGGACAGATTTATTGAATTCGTACTGGGAAAGGAGCGGCCCCAGGCCCCCCACCCAGGATAAAACCCTGCCAGAGAGGGAGAAGAGGCATGGGGCCTGCAGCTGCCCACAAAGGAAACGCCCATTATAACTCCCCTGGAGGGCCTCTTGGGAACCTCCGATCTGGAAAGAAAACCAAGGGCCAAAGTAACATGGACTGGGCCAGAGAAAGAGATTAGGGAGGTGGGAAAGCAGGCAGAGGCAGGCTCAGGAGCCTGTGGTGAGTTAGACTGTGCTTCTCAAGGCAGCCTGGGGGTGGGGATGGGGGGCTGCCAGCCTCATGGGGGCTTAGGCTGGACCTTCCTCTGAAGCCCTTCCCAGAATGGCTTTGGGGTCCCCCCCACCAAAGACCTGGTGTGGATGGCAGAGGGGAGAGGCACTCTCTGGCCGGGAGCTTCCAGGGCCTGCCCCTGGCTGCTACTATGGCCTAGTCCACTGATGGCATGGTGTGGTAGCACCGGACAGCTCCCCACCCTCCCATCTGGTCCCCCAAGCCCAGGGGCAAATGGGGAGGAAAGAGGACTCTGAGAGAGGCAATAAGCAGGCAGTGAGGCTGACCCCAGCCCCAGGCCCTAATAAGGTGACTAGGCCTGTCACAGGGCCTAGAGAACATCGTTAAAGAATCTGGGGCTCCCCACTCTGACTCCATACACAGCGGCTGCCCACCCAAGGAGTCCTTTGCCTTGGGTTAGTGCTGCCACATCCGGGTCAAGGGCATGGCTAGGCCCAGTGGCTCAACTTTGATGTCCAAGACCCCGAACTCCTGCCTGCCTGGCATGGTTCTTCCTGGTCACATGGACCAGATCGTGTTCCAAGTGGAGGATGTGGCTCTGCACGCGGTCATCAATGGGGAAGGAGGTCAGGTACCTCTTGACCATAGCAAAGTAAGCCATGGCTTCCCCAAAGCTGGGTACGGGCACCTCGTCACCATCCTCATCATCCTCATCGTCATCTTCGTCATCCTCATCATCCTCCTCTTCCTCACTGTCCGATTCAGAGTCCTCCTCACCTTCCAAGAAATGGAGGGTGGGGCACTGGGCTTCCTCCTGGGCACCATAGCCCCCAAAGCTGCCGCCAGCCTCCACCACCCCCTGGGCCCAGTCCTCTGCCTCCAAGCCCTCTGAGGAACTCTCTTCCTCCTCTTCCTCCTCCTCTTCATCACTATCATCATCACCCTCCTCTTCCACCTCCTCTTCCTCCCCTAACTCCTCTCCTTCCCCCCCTTCCTCCTCCTCCTCCTCGCCTTCCTCCTCCGCCTCCTCCTCCCTCTCCCCATCACCCTCCTCCTCCTCTTCCTCCTCCTCCTCCTCTTCTTCTTCTTCCTCCTCCTCCTCCTCCTCCCCCTCGCTCTTGAGGGCAGTGGTGATGGTAGCATTTGGGCCACCCCCAAAGCCAGCCTCCCGAAAGCAGGTAGCTATGTCCGCAGGCTCCACTGCTTGCCAGGCTGCAGCCACGAAGTGCAGAGCCTCCATGAGGCCCAGCTGCAGGCCTGAGCGATCCTGGCCCTCCAGAGCGGCCATGGCCTTGAGCAGCATAGCCTGGCGGTAGTGGCCCTTCACCTGCTGGACCACTCCCCGCTCCAGCGGCTGCACAGTGCCCGGCGGAAAGAAGGCCAGTTGCACGTGTCGCAGGCCCGACGTATCCAGGGACTGGGCAGCCAGGCGGCCGGCTAGCAGCAGGACTCGGCGAGACTCTGAAGCCATGCGGGTGTCCAGGGCCTTCAGGTACTTGGCCAGGGCTTGAGTGGTGACACCACCCTTAGAGTTGGCGGTGTAGTCACAGGGCAGTCCGGTTTGTCCTGCACGGGGCTTGGCTGACTTGCCTGCCACAAGTGGGGGCAGCTTCTCGCTGCCGTCGGCGTTGGCGCACAGCAAGACACTGAGGCGCTGGGTGGCCCTGCGGGCCCGTCCATCGCTGCCGCACAGCCCCGCGGCCTGATCGGTCAGAAAGTCGTACCACAGACTCGTCTCGGTGGCGCTGAACACGTCCTGAGAGGCATAGCCTTCGGCCACCGATGGCGGCTGCTCGTCCCGAGCGCGCCAGCCCGTCGTCGCCCCGCCGCCGCCCTCCGAGGGCACCGCAGGTGGGCTGGCGGGCGCCGCGGCGGCCCGGGAGGCCGTGCTGCGCGACCGGGCGCGGGCCACGCCGCTGCAGGACACGACTCCGTGCCGCCGGCGGAAGCGGTCCAGCCAGCCGTTGGAGGCGGTGAAGTCGTCCATGCCCAGCTCCTCGGCGATCCGCAGCGCCTTCTCCTTGAGGATGATGCCCTTCACGGGCAGGCCGGCGGCGCGGATCTGCTGGAACCAGGCGATGAGCAGCCCCTCGAGCTTGTCGTAGGGGGACAGCTTGTTGGTCTTGCGGCAGGTGGACGCCACGCCGTACTTGCGCTCCGACGCCAGGATGGCGCGCTTGTTCTTCAGGATGGTGCTCAGCGTGGACGGCGGGATGTTGAAGCGCCGCGCGATCTCGCCCTTGCGCAGGTCCGGGTTCTCCTCCACCTCCTGGATGATCCGTGACTTCTCCCGGAACGTCAGCTGCCGCCGCTTGGGGCCCATCCCGGCGCGCCCCCCGCCCCGGGGCCCGGCGCCACCGCCGCCGCCCCGGGGCGGGGGGCCCGGGCCCGCGGCGGGGGGCACCTGGCGGCCTCTCCCGCGCGCCCCGCCCGAGACAAAGCGATTCGCGGGGCAGCGGGCGGGGCGACGACCCGGCCGGGCCGGGGGCACCTTCGGGGGCGCCGCCGGGCGCAGCGCGGGGCGGCGGGCGGCCGGCGGCGGGCGCGGGCGCGGGCGGGCGGCGCGGGAGCAGGAGGCAGGAAGTGCCGCGGCGCGGGGCGCGGGGAGCGGGGAGCGCGGCGCGCGGGGCGGAGCGGGCGGAGCGGGATCTCGCGGGAAGCGCGGGGACGCCCGGCGCCGCCTCCCCGCCCTCCGCGCCCACCCCCTCCCCGCTCCCCGCGCCCGACTGGCCGCCGGGGGGCGCTGCGGCCCGCGGGACCCGCCGGCGTTCGGGTTTCCGGGGACGGGCGCGCAGGGCGCGCTGCCAGGCCACTGCGCGGCCCGGCGGAGATTTGTTGCTTATATATATATGTATATGTATAATAACCGAGTTTTGTATTTTTTTGTTTTATTATTAAGGTAAGAATAGCTCACGTTTTTTTTGCGGAAACCGAAAAATGCAGGAAACTTGAAATCACCTTTCGCCCCAACACCTGGAGAGAGGGGCAGGTCACATTTTGATAGGTTTCCTTCCAGTCTTTTCTCTAGGCGTATGCAGTTTCCTTTTTAAAAGTTCGTTGCATAAAACTGACATCAGACTGTAGAGACGATAACTGGCATCTCCTGCTGTCTTCCCTGACATCAAGTGATGAGAATTTTGCCATATGGGTAAAGTGTTGCCAGCATGCTTTTTAATGGTTGTGTATTGTTCCAATTATGAATGAACTCTAATCTATGTAAACTATTGTTGCACATTTAGGTTATTTTTCTAAGCAACAACTGAGATTAAAATCTATTTGATGGTAATCCCACAATCCCTAGGAAAATGCTGATGACATCTCTGTGTGTCACTTTCTGGGCTTTTCCATGCATATAGTCATAAATGTGTTTGCGCCTACAGAAATATTGTCATAAATATACATAAGCTTACAGACATTTGACTCCCGAAACCTCCTCTTCCTGCACCAACAACATAAAAATGACATTCTTTCCCCTACCTTTAATCCCCCCTTCCACCCCTGACCTATGGATTTTGCCATTTTCCCTTTAAGGACTGGATCTCCGAAAACAGGGCGTCTCCTCCCACATTTTCGCTGTGTGCACCCAGGGCCAGAGGGACCCCAGAACAAGGGGGTCCCTGAGGGTCTGGTCCGTGGATCCACCTGGGGCACCCAGGAATCCAGGAACCCAGGACCTTCTGTGTGTAAAGCAGAAGTGCTAACCACTACACTTTGGAGCTACCCCCTAAAAATGACATTCTTAAAACACTGCAGTTTTTTTTTTTTAATCCCTTAGAGTAGCATAAGAAGTGGACAAAGGAAGGCTATGATGGAGGGGAATAGGCTTAGAGAGGACCTGCAGCTGGATGATGCTTCAGGCAAGTGGGTGTAGACAAAGAAGAAAGAACCAAAGACAGTGCCCTGGGCTCTCCAAGTTTAAAGGTTTAAGAAAGGACTAGTAATAAACTCATGAGATGTCGATGTGAGATACACAATGGAATATTACTGACATAAAAAGGAATGAAATCTAGCCATTTCCAACAACATGGATGGACATGCTAAGTGAAATAAATAAGACAGAAAAATGCCATATGGTTTAACTTATATGTGGACTCTAAAAAAAACAGATGAACAAGCAAAACAAAACAAAGACTCAAAGATACAGAGAATAAACTGGTTGCCAGAGGGGAGTGGGGTGGGAGGATGGGGGAAAGGGAGGAAGGGGAATAAGAGGTACAGTTATAAAATAAGTCACAGGAATATAATGTACAGTATAAGGAAAATAGCCAATAATATAATAATAACTTTGTATGATGACAGTTACTAGACTTATGGTATTCACATCATAAGGTATATGAATGTCAAATCACTATGTTGTACACCTGAAACTAATATGATATTGTATGTCAAGTATAATAAACTAACATAATATTGCATGTCAACTATAATAAATAATTTTTTTAAAAAAAGGAAGGGAAACATGAGGAACAGATGAAGTGGTAGAAGGAAAACCAAACCCGTATGGTGTTCTGGAAGCTAAGGGAAGAGTGTAACTCACTGATGGTTTAGTGTGCACTTCTCTTTTCATATATGTATTGGCCATTTGAATCCTGTGGATTTTCTAGTAATTTTTTGCCCATGTATCTCTTATATTTGTCTTATTGTTGACTTTTAAGAGCTCTTCACCTATGAACATAATATCTTCAAGTATATTACAAATGTATTCTCCCAGTCTTCCAGTTGTCCTTTTTAATCTAGGGAGTCTTAGATATAAGATATTTTAAATCTTTAAGTGGGCAAGTCTGTTAATTTTTCCTATATTAAATTTTTTTTTCCTATATTGCTTCTGCGTTTTGTGTCTTACTTAGAGAGCCCTTTCCTACCCCGAGATATAAAAAAATATTCTGCTAATCACCAGGTCCAGCATAAGACATGGGAGGCTTTTTCCTTTAGGGGCCTGATCACTGCGTGGCTCACAATGGGAGTATGCTCCCTGTACAAAGGTGAATGTAAGGACACCTAGCCAAGGACTCCTTCCCATGCACTTTTAGGAGACCATATCTACATTTTGGAGCTTTCATTCATGTGTACATATGTCCCTCCTGCCCACTCACTTGGTTTGTAATCAATGGGTGTTTAGGTGAATGAACTGTGGGCTTTTTTTCTTTGCTGAGTTTTCCAAGTTTTCTTTAATGAGCAAGTACTAAGAGCCCCTTTAAAATGAAAAGAATGGAAAGCTTGTTGAGGGACACAAAAAAATAGTGGTTATATAAGCAGAATGAGTATTAGAACTGGAGGGCAGCTTTGACCAGCCTGGACCAAGAGAAGAGAAGGTGAATTGTGGACTTCCCAAGATGGAGAATTGGAAAGATGGAGCTTACGACAGCTAGGGAGGGTGGGGAATACCGGAGCTCCAGGTGGATTGGTGTAGGATTGGCCTTGTGCATTGGGTAGATCAGGTGTCTGGAAATGGTTATGTTATCGGCACATATGTGTGGCCTCTTTTCTGTCCTGAAAGTGGCCATAACAGTGCTTTTTGTATCCCAAGATGGGCCTGGAAGTGGAAGACACTGTGGGCCATATTAATGATACAGTTAGCAGGAAAGAGGTTGTCCATCCATTTCAGTTCACTCCTGGAGTTCCTTGAGCCAAGATTCCCAAGAGAAATACCTCATCTCTCCCCTAATCCTCTGTACCATATGCTTTTGTTTTTAACATCTTTATTGAGACATATTTCATGTACTGTATAATTCACCCATTTAAAGGATACAATTCACAGATACATGGAACTATTATCACAATCAATTCTAATAAATTTTCATCACCTTAGAAATAAACCCCATACCCTTTAGCCATCATCTCCCTATCTGCCCTTGCCCCTTCCCCAGCCTCAGCAACCACTAATCTACTTTCTGTCTATAGATTTCTCTGTTCTGGACATTTCATATTAGTGGGACCAAATAGTATTTGTCTTTTAAGATTGGCTTCTTTCACTTAGCATCATATTTTCAAGATTCGTCCATGATGTATCTATCAGTACTTCATTCTTTTTAATGGCTAAGTAATATTCTGTTGTATGGATATGATATCTTATTTATACATTTGTTAATAGAGATTTGGGTTGCTTCTGCCTTTTGGCAATCATGACTAATGCTGCTATGAAGGCCTGTTTGCAAGTTTCGTGTAGAGATATGTTTTCATTTCTCTTGGGTATACATACCTAGGAATGGAATTGCTGGATCATATGATAACTCTATGTTTAATTGTTTGAGGCACTGCCAGATTGAGATGTTCTTTTAGTTAATCTAAAAATTATACCTGTTCTTTGAAAAATTTTTTAAAATACAGAAATTTTTAAGGATAAAAACGTTTAATCACTTTTAATTTTACCACTCAGAGAATATCCTTTAAGGATACTTTTCTGTGCATGTTGTTTTTTAACAGGACCACACTTAGCATATTTTGTAACCCATATTATGAACATCTTTTTATTTCAATAAATATTTATATCAATCAGTTTCAAACTTATTCTTGGAGCACTTTCTTCAAAAGACCATTTTCGAAACCCAATATGTAACCATTCATTAATCAACAATTACTAATTGGGCCCCTGCCAAGTGCCAGGCATCCCTTACAGGCCCCCAGTACTTGTTCCCTTTAAAGGCTGTAGGTATTACACAGGTATTACACTCTCATTGGCTGTTCCCCTATTGAAAGACACCCAGCTTACACTCCATATTTCATTGTTACTAACAATGACTCAATGAACATATATTTGTATGTACTTTTATCATATCCTTAAGAAAAATCCCTAGAAGTGGAATATTGGGGTCAGAGGCCAACCTAGGACTGGAGCCTATTTGAGTGCTGAGAGATGGGTGGAGAGGTAAATAACCTGGTCCCTGTTCGATAGCTCAGTCAGATTGAGGAAACAAGTTTAAAAAGAGGGAAAAGGAGACTTCAATTAATAAAATCCACACCTTTCATAGTTTCTGTTTAGGTATTCATTCAATACATACCTTCTGCTTCATTGCAAAAGCCAATAACCTAAATGTGCAACATTAGGGAATTGAATATATACCATTATGACACTAATATGGATCCATCTCCAAGTAAAATAGAGAAAGCAAGGTATAAAACAATGTTTCATATATACCATTTGTATATTTATTAAAATATGAACATACATATGCTTGTCAATGTATATACCTGCCCTGTCCACTATGGTAGCAACTAATCCCATATATGGCTATTGAGCACTTGCACTGTGGCAAGTTCAAGTTGAGATGTGCTATATTAAATGCACATCAGACTTTGAAGACTTGTTACTAGAGAAAATAAGTATGTAAAATATCTCAATAATTTTTATATTAATGTTGAAATTAAATTTTGAATATATTAGGTTAAGTAAAATATTAACATTTCATGTTTCTTTTTGCTTTTTTAATGTGGCTTCCAGAAATTTTTAAATTACATATGTGAATTGCATTTATACCTCCCATTATGTTCCTACTAGCTGGGACTGTTATAGACTATCTCCAGAAGGATATGCAACAAATTTATAATAGGGGCAGTTGCCTCTGGGCAGGGAGCCTGAAGGTTTGTGTGGTGTGGGAGACTGAATTTTCACTACCTTTTTATACCATTTGAATTTTCTCCGTTGCCTGAATTTTTGAAACCATGTACCAATATTTAAAAACCATTTAATATGTCACAAGCCATGACAGAAAAGGCACCAGAAAAATTAGTTCCACAAAGAAGATGCTGTTTGGGAACAGGCTTGGAGAAACAGAAGGATTTTGCAGGAATGCAGTAATTTTTCCTTCTAGCAAGGCTCCAAGGTCACACCAGACCCCTTAACTGAGCCCAGTACTAGATGCATACAGTCCAGTGCCAGGTCTTTCCTTTCAATGGGAACATGGAGCCTTCTGCCCGGAAGTGTCATGTAATCAGGGCTTGGCCAGATAGGAGAAGTCGATCCTCTTACTATAATGTTTGCAAAAAAAATTTTTTAGCTTATTTTTATTAACTAGATTTATTTTTATTTGAACACATAATCTATGATCTAATTGGCAAAAGAAGATTCAGGAAGGTCACAGAGCAGATGTATGGGCTGCTCTGGAATGATCCTTCTGTGGTCCTGGCTCTTTTTTACTGGCCCAGAGGTGATCTTCAGACTGTGAGATTTCAAGGGATTCAAGAATAGACAGCCCTGCTACACCCTCACCACACCCTGTAGAAGTTTATGGGGGTGAGTGGGTAACACCTGCTGGGTTGATTTTGAAAATGCAACCCTTGTGGCAGTTTTATTTCTGGTCTTTTGGGTGGGAGGCCTCACAGCCTCACACCCCTACTTGAGGCAGTCACAACTTTGAACCTTGAAGGTCTAGAGAGTGACCCTTGACCCTAGGCAGGTGACCCCAAATGTTCAGCCCTGCCCAGCACACAGCATAGTGCCTCACATAGCACAGGAGCTGGGAAAACTGTTGAGAGAAGGAAAAGTTTCAATCCCCACTCAGGTCACCTTTCTCAGGTGGGACTGGGGTCTTCTCATGCCCTTCCTCCAAACCCCTATTGCCATACCCTCTTTTGCTACCTCTACCCACAGTGTCTATCGGAGGTTGGCGCAAGAAGGGGCACAAGGCCACACACAGCTCCTGCTTTACCTAGCTGTGCCCCTTCTGGCTGGAGACCATCTCTCCATTAGGGAGAGGGGATACAATAGTTGCTTATGCCCACTTGCTTTGGGATACAGCCTTCCTACCAGGTTCCAGGGAAGCAGGGTGCTGTAAGGTGGTTAGATCATTAGTAGATGCTCCATTTAAACTAGTGATAAATTCAGTCTCTTAGATCATCAAAGAAATACCAATTAAATGCCATTGACACCACATTAGCCAAATGGTCAATGGGCGGAAGATAATTTCCACAACTAGATTGTGAGGTCGCTGATACTCTCCTTGGCCCTCTACTCCAAAATCCATGGCTAGGCCTTCTCTGGGAGCTTCTGGAGAAAACTGGACCCCGTGGGAGGTCTACCCGGGCCCCCTGGAAGCGCCCATTAGTTACGCGTTGGCCCGCATCGACCGTCCACCTCCTCCTCTGGGGGCTCCAGGTGGGAATTAGGCTTTGGGGCCGCTCGGCACCGCCTGTCACAAGGGCAAAGAGGCTGAGCGAGCAGAGGTGCCTGAGGAGAATCTCGGCTCCACGCCTTGCCCAATCGTGTGACCTTGAACGAGTTAAAGACCTTCACGCCTCAACGTCTCGGCCTTTCAAGTAGCGAACGCAGAGCGCGGCTGTGTTAGGCAAGCTCCTGGCAACGGTGTCTTTCGTGGTGCCTAGTGGTGCTTGTGAACGATGCTCAGCCGCAGGGGTCCCTTTCGAGGGCGCCCTGGGGGTCGCTGCTCCCCCCGGGGCCCTCGCCGCTGGAGGTGTGTAACGCTAGACCACATCCCGAGAAGCAGGATTTGGGAAGCCAGGATCCTCGGGTCCTGGCGAGGAGCTGGGGTGCGAAGGCGTGGGGCGCGGGAGAAACCCCAACTTCCTTGCCCCACCCAAAGCCGGGAACTGGGCGGGGCCGGGCTGGGCCGGCCTCGGCGCCTTTCGCCCCGCGGGCCCCGCCCCCGGCCCCGCCCTCCTCTCCCCCGCGCCCCCATTGGTGGCGCCCGGCGGCGCGGCCGCTGTTATTTTTCGAATATATAAGGAGGTGGAGGTGGCAGCTGCTGCCGGAGGCTTCCCGGGCTGGTGGCTGCGCCCCGGTCACTCCGCCCTCCCCGCCCTGCGTCCCTCTCCTCGCTTGCTTTGGCCCCGCCGCCCCTTCCCCCTGCCTCCCCCTCCAACCCGGGCCCCTCCTTACCTGGCCCGGCTCAGCCGTGCCCGGCGTCGCTGGGTCGCCCGGCTCTTCCGCTCGCCTGCCCCGGGCCCCGCCGCGATGGAGATGCCCCAGCCGGAGCCCGCCGCGCCGGGCTCGGCTCCCAGTCCCGCCGGCGTGCGCGGTGGCGCCCAGCGCCCCGGCCACCTCCCGGGGCTCCGGCTGGGAGCTCACGGCCTCGTGCAGTCCCCGGAGCGCGTGGCCGCTTCCTCGCCTGTCGCCACCCTCACCAAAACTATGCACGACCTCGCTGGGCTCGGCAGGTAGGGCGCTCCAAAGAAGCCGGGTGTGGGGTGAGAGGTCCGTGCTAGGGAGCTGGTCCCAGGCCTCCGGGGGAACCCGACATCCAACCCGAATCCGAGAAGCCAGTGGGGAGGCGTTTCAAGCAGAGTCTGCTTCGGGGGCCGGGCAAAGGTGGTGAGGCCAGGACTGTGCTGCTCACACTCTCCTGGTGACCTCTGGGCGGGCACAAGACTGAAGACCCTCTTTTCCCCCCTCCTCCCTCAGTGTGCCTCTGCCCAAATCGCTACCATTTTGCCCAGGCAGTGGGAGGATCATGAGCCTGGAGGGGATCTTGAGGGTGACAGAGTAGTCCACTTCTCTTAAGTCCATGCCCCAGCCCTCAACACTCCCAATTCTTTCCTGGGGTTAAGGGGTTAAATGCTGGTTCTGCTCCCTGAGCTCTCCTGCGGGGTCCAGGCTTGGTTGTCCTCCCAAGTCTCTGACCTTCCTTCAAAAAGGCTTGTGGATGGTAGGACCCTAAAGGTCCTCCAGGACTGCTCTGCAGGCCCACTATGCCCTGGGATGGTCCCCAGCTTAGCTCCTTGCTCTTATCTTGGGGTCACCTCTCCCTGCACCTGGGAGGACTTTCTTAAACAAATCAAAAAAGATGCTTAGGGCCTCTGCAGAATCCTGCCTTGGCCCAAGGCCTTCCATGCCATCACCTCCCTGGGGCAGCACAGAATCCGAATGGGCCTTTCAGAAGTGGGAAACTGGTGGGAACATGGGCCAGCTAGCCCTTGAACCCCACATTTACCTTTCTCCTTCCCTGGGTCCCTGCTCCTTTCCCAGGGAGACCCCAAAGAGTCAGGTAGGCAGCCTGCTCACATGCCTATCCCTGTCCCGGCAGCGGGCATCTGTATCTTCCCTGTCGTCTGAGTCCTCTGAATCTTCTGATGCAGGTGAGGCCCAGGGGTGCCAGGGGAATTTGGTGGGCTACCTGAGCCTCCCCATTTCCCTGCCAATTAGATTAATATCCTTCCCATAACCTGGGGGCGGAGAAACCTCTCCCTGCCCACCTCTGGTGGGGCTTACCACATCCAGCCCAGACTGACAGAGTGGGTGGTTGGGTGGGGCTCTCTACAGGAGATGAGATCTCACCTATTTAAAACTAAAGTCCCTGAACCACAGCCCCACCTGGGAGGCATTAGGGCTGAAAGCTGGTCATTTTATAACACTCACTTGCTTCAGCTATAATCTTTTCCTTTAAAAAGTCATTATCTCTTCTAGAAGAAATTATCTTAAACCAGTTCAGGAAAAATACTTAGCTAAGTTTTGGGTTAAAGTTATGTAGAAGTGTTTCCATAATAAACAGGGAGTGGAGCCCTGGGCAAATTGGGGAGGGGGCAATGTCAGCCTTTGGGGTCCATGGTGGGTTTTCTTTCTAAAATAGAAACGAGCTTTTTCCCTTCTCTGAATAGGGTTGGGACATGGGGGAAGTGTGTTCAGAATGGCACTACTTTCAAACCAAGTCACCCTGTTCCCCTCAGGTCTCTGCATGGATTCTCCCAGTCCCATGGACCCCCAGATGGCAGAGCAGATGTGAGTAGAGAAGAGGGATCCTCAATACCAAGGAGTTGGCACCTGCCTTTGGGGATCCTAGCTCTAGTGTAAACTCACTGGGAAAGTTTGGGAGAGTGGATAGACCTCTCTGGATCCCCTTACAGGGGTGCTAATTGACCTTCCTAAGTTCTGGGATTCTCCTACCTGTCTTGAAGAAGGGTCTGCCCTCATGGGAGCCGCTGAGAGTAGGCTCAGGGCTAGGGTGGTGGGGACAGTGGCCTCTAGGAGCAGCAGATACTTGACACCAGCCAGCACTTGTCTTGTAGGGATACAGGCCTGGTATGTGTTCCATTTTTCTTTTTGCTTATAAACATTTTTTTTCCTGTGAAATATCACAATTTTAAAATATGGTCCAACTAATTAAAAATTTTTATTACTCTAGGCCATACAAAACAGTCGCTGAAGGCTGGTTTAGCCCTTGGCCATCTTAAGACAGAGGCTTCTGAGGGGCTATGCTCAGGATAGATCCCTTTCCCTTGGTTGTAGGACAGAAGGAGTACCTTCCAGAACATAGCTATTCTCATCCAGCTGTTCAGCCTCAGCAGGGAGAACAGCTGCCAGGCATTAGTGAAGACAGCTGGGCATCCCCAGCCTGGGCTTGGGGGACTATGCTTTGGGTTTAGGGTGGTGGCTGTCTTTCTTTACATTGCCTTTGATCAGACTGGGCTGGGCTGCAGAGTTTGTTCATAAACAGGAAATGGGAGAGAATTGGGTGGGGGTTGGGGAAACTGTAGGTTGGGTTTTGTTGGCAACAGAGCTGTCCCTGCTTTATATCCAAGGTCCAGGGGCATATGGGAAACCAACCATTGAAATTGGTCATCTCTGATGCTAGGTTGGCTGGGCATAGCCACCCCCTCCACACATACACCTGGAGGCCGACCCCATGATGTTTTAGTCCTCGTTGCCCCCCCCCACACTTCTGCACCTGCTTTGACAGTTTCTCAGAAAGCTCTTGTATGTGTGTGCACGTGCATGTCTGTGTGTGCGTGTGTGTGCACAGATGCACAAAGCCCTGCATGGCAGGTGGTCTCTGGTAACATAGCTGGGGGGTGGGGCCTATCTACAGAAGCTTACGCTCCAGCCTCAAAAGGAACATCTGTTGAAATTCCTTGCCTGCTGGTCTCTCCTAAGGCAGGAGGAGGGGGTGAGACAGAGGCTGAGTCCTAGAAAATTCCATAGGAGGGAGTAGAGGATGTGACCCTATATGTTTGTCCTTAGGGGGTCTGGCAAGGCAGACTGGGGCTGATCCAGGGCCACACTAATGTGGGCCATTGTCCTGGGAGAGCCAGTGCAGCCCCATACAGGCATCCAGGCCCTGGAGACACCCACACTGTGGGCCAAGGCCTTTCATCATGGGATGGATGAATGCCTTTTCTGGCAGCCATATGGCCCCACTGAGGTGATTTGCATACAGGTGGAAGGCCTGTGGGCAGGCTGTCATGACCGTTGTCTCGGTAACGCTCAGCTGCCCTGTGACCTGCCCCAGCTGTCTCCATCATTGCCATTCTCTGGATCCTCTTCCATTCAGAGCAGCTTTTAAAATCCCAGGCTACCTCTCATCTCCCCCTCCCCAATCCTGGGTCCCCTGATAGTTGGCATTCCTGTCTTCCCTTTCCATTGTCCTGAGCCCTGGCTTATGAACTAGGAACCTGATGCTTTGCTGCATGGTAACCTTTTCTCTCTTAGGTTTGAACAGGCCATCCAGGCAGCCAGCCAGTTCATTCGAAGGTAAGTGCTCAGCCTTCTTCTTGCAGCCTCCTGTGGTCTACCTACCATAGGCCACTCCTGGGTGCTCTCCCAGGCCCTCCGCTGGTAGAGGAGCATCCTGCTCACTCTCCTTTGTGGCCCCAGACTCTCCAGTTCTGATGTGTCCTTGTTTCCTCCTGCAGTGAGCCATTCACCATCCGACGTGTCCAGTCCTTGCCGGTGAGTGCCGTCTGAGGCCCGCTGGCAGGCTCAAGCACACTGGCCAGGACAGGGGAAAGGCAGGAGGCCTCTGGGGTCAACTCCTAGAGGGTGTGCTTGGAGTCAGTTGTTCTTGGTCTGGCTGTGGAGATGGGTTTTGGGAGGTGGATGGGTGAGCAGGGGGAGTTGGGAGAGGGATGGGAGAAGTAGGGCCTGGACTGGTGCCAGAGGCATGCAGCTTTCAGTACCTGCCACCCTCCTGGCTCCCTAGGTGAGGCTTATGGGCCACAGCCCAGTGCTACGGAACATCACCAACTCCCAAGGGCCCAGCAGCTGGAGGAAGAGTGAGGCACCTGGCCCAGCTGGCCGAAGCTCTGGGGAGGACAAAGAGAATGTATGATTTCAGAAGGCTGGAGTGGAAACACTCCAGGAAGAGAAGGAGGCATTCTGGGGTGATTCTCTGGCCTTTTATGATGCCCTCTGACCCTCGATTTTGCCCACAGGATGGTTTTGTCTTCAAGATGCCTTGGAAGCTCACACATCCCAGCCACACTCATGCTCTGGCAGAGTGGGCCACCCGCAGAGAAGCCTTTGCCCAGAGGCCAAGCTCAGCCCCTGACCTGATGGTACCTTGGGAGAGCTGACTCTTGCAGGGCAGGCAGTGCATGCAGGGCGGGTATCCCTGAAGGCAGCCTGGGGATGGGAGGGTGATTCTGAGCCCGGAGGCAAGGAGAATCTTTTCTCAGAAGGATGGAGGTGGGAACTGCCTTGGGTCCCACCCCTGAGTAGCCTGCATCTCCTCATCACCCACGCAGTGTCTCACCCCTGAGCGGAAGATGGAAGTAGAAGAGCTGAGTCCCCTTGCCCACCGCTTCTCCCTGACCCCCACCAAGGGGGCTACTGAGGAAGACGATGGATTTGTGGATATCCTGGAAAGTGACTTAAAGGTAAGCAGTGTTGCCCCATTAGTGTGCCTACCTCTCTGTCCCTGGGGTCTCCTGCAGCAAGGGGATCAGCAAAGGGGATCCCTGGGCTCCTGCAGCAAGACTATGACCTCATCCAATATCTGGAGAAGAATCGGAGGTAACTGAGTCGCAGCCTGACCTCTGACCAATCAGAGAGGAACAGGTGGCTGGTGCTGCAGTGAGGGGAGGATGGGCAGGGTGGAGAGCCATGCTTCTCACAGTTCTAAACAAGCCCCAGCAGTGAGGGGGCCCTGCTGCCTCCTGGTTCTGGCAGGCTGCCCTGTGTAGAAGTGCTGGCAGGGTCAAAGAGGGCTTTTAGGAGAACAGAGAAGGCTGTTGGAGGACAGGGGGCCTGGGGTTTGGCCTGTGCCTGAATGTGTGACCATATCCTTGCTGATTTGGCCTTAGGATGATGATGCAGTTCCCCCAGGCATGGAGAGTCTCATTAGTGCCCCACTGGTCAAAACTTCTGAAAAGGAAGAGGAACAGGTGAGACTCTGGGGTGGCCCCTTCAGACTTGGAGGGATAGAGCACTGACTTCTAGGTGGGATTGTGAGGTGGGGAGAGTGAGAGCTGAGCGCTCTGACCCCTGACCTGCTGCCCTTGCCAGGACCTCATCATGTACAGCAAGTGCCATCGGCTCTTCCGCTCTCCATCCATGCCCTGTGGTGTGATCCGGCCCATCCTCAAGAGGGTGGAGCGGCCCCAGGACAGGGACCTGCCAGTTCAGAATAAGCGGAGGAGAAGCGTGACCCCTCTGGAGGAGCAGCAGGAGGCGGAGGAACCTGTGAGTGTCCTTCTGGGGCAGGGCTGCCAGCTTCCCAGTTTACTGTACAAGCCCTTCTCAGCCAGGGTACAGGGAAGGGGGTTACCAGCCAGATGGGGCATGGAGGGACAGCCTCCCCTCTGACTCTGGCTGCATCTATCTCACAGAAAGCCCGTGTCCTCCGCTCCAAGTCCTTGTGTCACGATGAGATTGAGAACATCCTGGACAGTGACCACCGTGAACTGATTGGGGATTACTCCAAGGTACCAGCTGACGAGACCCTCAGGCTCAACCCCTTACTGACTATGGCCCCCACAGCCCAGCAGCTATTCCAGTGCCTCCCCCTTGCCCTAGAAGCCCCTTTGTTTTGTCCTTTACATCCTATCTTCCTTTACTCTCACCTAGACTTCTCTCTCTGGCTCTCTTTGGTCTTTGAATCAAATTCTACTTCACATATGGACATCAGTGGTGTCTCCACCTTGAAAAGTATTTCTAGACTAAAAAAAAAAAAAATCTAGCTTGATCTTCATCAGGCCTCGTCCCCAGGTTTGGCAGAGCTGGGGGCAGAAGGCAGGGAGTCCATCGCTTCTTCCCCTCTTCATTTCCCCCTTGGAAGGCTGTTCCCTGCATATCAGACCCAAGAGGTTCTTCTTAGTTGCTATGGGAACCAGAGCTGAATTTGAAGGTCAAAGCAGGTGTGACCTCTGGGCTTGAGAAAGAAACTTCATTTTCTCCATGTTTCTCATCTTAGCAATTTCACTTTCTTCCTCTTCTCTCTCCCAATCCCTCTCTCCACTTCCCTTCAGGCCTTCCTCCTACAGACTGTGGATGGAAAGCACCAAGACCTCAAGTATATTTCACCAGAAACAGTACGTGTGGATGAGTCATTGGCCTGTTAACGTTCCCTGGGTACAGGCTGCAAGCACTGGGTAGGGTGGGGTAGGGTAGGGTTCGGAGCCAGCCCCTGCCTGCCAGCCTGATCTACTGGGATCTACCTCTGTGGCCTCCTACAGATGGTGGCCCTGCTGACGGGCAAATTCAACAACATCGTGGAGAGGTTTGTGATTGTGGACTGCAGATACCCCTATGAGTATGAAGGTGGGCACATCAAGGTAAGATGGGGTGATGAAAGAATCCCTGAAGACCCATTGATTCTCTCCTTCCTCTGTTGGGTGCACCCATTCATGGGGAAAGGTCCTGCCTAGAAGTGGGGTCACCCATTTGAAAGATGGGGACTGCATAGGGGAGGGGTCTGCCACCCAGACCCAGGGCTGTGGCCTGACCTCTGGCTCATCTGGCAGACTGCCGTGAACTTGCCCCTGGAACGGGACGCTGAAACCTTCCTGCTTCAGAGCCCCATCATGCCTGGTAGCACGGACAAGAGAATCATCCTCATTTTCCACTGTGAATTCTCATCTGAGCGTGGGCCCCGCATGTGAGTTCCGGCTCTGCCCAGGCTTGCGGGTGCTAGAGCCATCATCCTATGACCAAGAGGCCAGAGCCCAGCCCCTCCTTGGCTTGGACCTCTTATCTCACCTGACCATCTGGAGCAGACCTCACCCCCACTTCCTTGTGCATGGCGCCCTTTCTGTACCTCTGTCTCCTTCTTACAACCCTTCCCATCAGGCCTCACCCTGTATCCTGGGCACGACCCCCACACAATCTGGTTCCAATTCACCAGCAGTGTTCTTAAAACCAAGGGCTCTGTCCCAGTCCTCAGTGATGCTTACCCTTCCAGTGTCTGTTCTTATCTTTTCCCATCTCTCTTCCTCACCAAGTCTTGTCCACATCTCCTGAATGTCTCTCTTAAATTTTGTCTCCCCATTCTGCTTCACCTTTCCCAGTCCAGTCCAGATGTCACTGACAAAGATCCTGCAACTGCCTTCTAGAAACACAGAGCCTCCTTGATTTGCCTCCTTCCTTCCATCTTCCCAGCCTCTTCTGTGCCAGACTGATCTAAGTGTTCTTCTGGCTGACATGCCTATACTCGAATCCTTTATGGTTCCCCAAAGCCCTCAAGGGAGTGGGTGCAGGGAACAGGCACCCTGAGGTCCACCCTGCTGTATGCCCAGCTCTGACCCCTACACTCCCGCTGGTCCCAGGTGCCGTTTCATCAGGGAACGAGACCGGGCCACCAACGACTACCCCAGCCTCTACTATCCTGAGATGTACATCCTCAAAGGCGGCTACAAGGAGTTCTTCCCCCAGCACCCGGTACCACAGGCGGGGATGGCCACAACCTCCATGGGAGGGTTGTACTGCAGGGAAAGGGCTTGGGCAGGTCGTCATCCTAAGAGGAGAAGGGAGGGCTACCCCCCCCCACACACACACCCAAGTTACCCATTCTCCCGTATTGATTGACCCTTTCCATCCTTCTTTAGACCTTCTGTGAGCCTCAGGACTACCGGCCCATGAACCACGAGGCTTTCAAGGATGAGCTGAAGACCTTCCGCCTCAAAACTCGAAGTTGGGCTGGGGAGCGTAGCCGGCGGGAGCTCTGCAGCCGCCTGCAGGACCAATGAATGGCCAGCCATGGTCACACCTACCTTTATTGCCTCACGTGGCCTGGGCACCAGGCACCCAGGGGCCTGGAGGGCTGAGGGTCTGCTGGAGGCCCCAGGTACCGTCCAGGGAAAGACGGTGAGGGTGTCCCACCCATCTGCCCCTAGCCCTGATCCCCTTGTTTCACTCCAACCATACTCTATATCCTAGTGCCATCTCCCTACCCAAACCAAGCCCTGGAAGAACCCAGCCTGTTGACTTAGTGAAATTGGATTAAGTCCTGCTTAAAGGAAGTATTTCATGTCTAGCAGGAACCTTTTTGCTTTTTTTATTCCTTGTTCGGCTCTTTGTCTTCTTGTGTCCAGAAAAGCTTCCTTTTTTTGTTTGTGCGTATGATGCTGGGGAAAAGCCACAGCACCCAGGATGGGCCAGAGCCGCACTCCTCCCTGCCCTGGGAGTCAGCACTGTGTCCTGGCCCTTATAGCACTCCTGGCATGTCTGTGTGTTTCCCTACCTCACTCTTTCCTGTCCCTCCTTACATACACCTCTAGCACAAACATAAGCTCTTACTCTTTCCTGTTTCAGTGTTACTGCAGGTTTGATTTGTGTGTCTTGATTTTTTGCCCATCTCAGGACATTCACAGGCTGAGACTTAGGCTCCCCCTGTGCAATTGGGGTTAGAGACTCGGACTTTAATTACCTACTTGGCCTGGCTTCTGTTGCCTCAGAAAGGGAAGCTGTTATGCTCTGGGCACCTGGCCTCCGTCCTTAACCTGACTGGAAGCCCAGCCCCCACTGCTGTGAAACCTGGGGCCTAACTTGTCAGAACTTGCTGCTGTCTTATTGTGGATGGACAGATGGATGGACAAACGGATGGATGATGGATGGATGGATAGATAGCCGTAGATGGCACAGTGCCTTGCACATATAAACTGCTGAGTGGAAACATTTCAGTGAGTGTGTCAGCCTGCAGCAGGAGTACATGTATGTCCATGTGAACAAAATCTTTACACTTTAAGTTTTAGAAATATTGAAGAGGAAATGTCATTGAAGCAGCTAAACCAAGGACAGAGCCACCTCTCAATTCTTAATCTCAGGATGTGGGAAGGGCTGTGCTTGAAGGCCCTGATGAGTCATCTGTTAGGGTTTTGTTTCAATAAAGCACTGAACAAATTGAGCAACCAGCATTGTGTCCTGTGGGGCCCTTGAAAAGACCACTGCAGCCCCTGATGGTGGGATAGGGTTGGGGCAGGTCAGTGGATTGGGGCTGGAAGACTCTGGAGAAGGCAGCCTCATGATGTCTGTCTTTCCAAGTCTTGCCAAAACTTTGGATTCAGCCTCCCTCTCTCCCTCATCTGGCTGTTCAAGCACCTCTGGGCTCACCCTTTTTAAACTTTGTGCCAAGAAGCCAAGAGTGACCCCATCACTCTTCTCCAGAATTGTCTTGGCTCCCTATTGCTGCAGAAGACTCCCTCCATAGTTCTTTAGGACCTAGACCCTTCCCAGCTTCATTCCCATAGCTCTGGCTGACCCAAATCCCCCATACCTTGCTCTTCACACTTCATTGCCTTTGCATCTGCTGCACCACTCTCAGAAATGTTCTCCTTTAGCTGTTAACTCCTGTAAGATTTGATTTCACATGTCACCTCCTCCCAGAAGCCTTCCTGCCTCGTTGGGGAAATGACTTCAGTATCCCCAACATCCAGCAGAATTTCCACCACCTAGGAGATACTGAGTTCAAGATCAGAGAACAGGAGAGATTGATTCTGGGAGAACTGGTCCTGGCCCAAACCCAGTGTCTCAAGAAATCCCCTCTTAACTTCGCTGCTGTTAGCTCTCTTCTAACCCCATCCCGTCAGCTGTCTGTAATTACAGAGACTCCTTTGCAAATGTGCAAATAAGATGCTGCCTGGTACAGATTCCATACACATCAGCATCATTACCACTTTCTGTCAAAGTTCATTTACCTCCTGAAGTAAGTGATACAATGATTATTCACTCCATTTTTCAGATGGGAAAATGGAGGCTATTTCTAGCAACAACAAGGAACTCCAGATTCCCAGGCTGAGTCTAAAGGACACTTTCCCCATCTTCAGCTTGACCCCCCAATTTTGCTATGCCTAAAGGATTGGTCTTTACTCCTGCTTCAAAGTCCTCTACAAGGGCACAACAGATTGTGGGGATTTGGGGGGTGGGCCTCTGCTCTGGGAGGAAGAGCTCTGAAAACTCCAGAAACCCTCTACTGATCAGGCAACTGACATGAAGGTCAACATTTATTTGGGTACAGAGCCTTGCCCCAGGAAAGGAAAATTAGCTGTGGGCACTGTCATAATGAGACTTGCCTGCTTCACTTTGAGTGCTCAGGTGGTCTCCTGATCCCTTCTCCATTTCCTGGTTTTACAAAGAATGAAAGCAGCTGGATGCTCAGGGCACTCGCTTGCCCCAGGTTACACAGCAGATACAAGCAGAGCAGGCATTCCAGCTGCACAGGACTCTCCCACTCTTCACCCCCTGCCTTGGTCCCAGAGCAGCCAAAGGTCTGAGGCTGGGCCGCCTGGCTTCTGCTCCGAGTGTTCTCTTCCCACTCTATCCGTCTGGATCAGGCCACATTGGAAGGAGGGAGTAACGGGCGCTGAGTGTCTAACAATGCCGGGCTGCGTGCCAAGTGCTGACATGCACAGCCATATCTGCCCCACTCATAATCCACAATCAGAGTCATAGCTGCAGTCATGGGGCACTTAGTCTGCTCCAGACACTTAACAGGTTGTCTCCTATGCTCACCAAGTCAGTTTTCAGCTCATTTTGCAGGGGAAACAGAAGTGTGTGTGGCAGGGGGTGGTCTTGGTCAAGCCAGGAGACAACATTTCCCCAAGAGAAGGCCCTGGTGCTGGCATCTACCCTGAGAGAGGTGCGGGCCTGGGCCTGGGGGTGGGGCACCAAGGGGTCAACTCTCCTACTCTGGCCAGGACCCCCTGTACCCCTAGGAAGTTTGGCGAATGAGGCAGAGGTGCTCTAATCCTCCTACCCCACTAGCAAGAGAAGCTATAACTTTACTCCTGAATGTTCATAAAGAGGGGAGGAACAGGCAAGGAAACAGTTCAAAATCCTGGGCTCTTGGCCAATTTTAAAGGTTGTTTTGCTTGGGCCAGGGTGGGGCAGGAATTCCAGCCTTAGAGGAGCCACGTGCAACCCAGCTCACATGGTTAAAGAGCTGTGTGGGGCTGGGTCCAAGCAGAGAGTTGGTCTGTGCCAGGCCTGGCCAAGTCAGCAGGCACGTGTGAGGGCTGAGCATCATCTGAATCGCTCTCTGGGTAACTTGCAATGACAGTTTAAAAAAAAACAATGTTTTCTTTTTAACTTGAATAATCAACACTTCCTCAACGGCACACACCTTAAGCATAGAGCACAGACCTGAGGAACCATCGCACAACTCAAGACAGGACTTCCTTGCATCCCAGGAGGCTCTCTCAAAGTCTCTCGCAGTTACCTGAACTCCAGGGTCACCACTATTCTGACCTCTATCATGGTAATCATGGTATATTGGTTTCACCTGTTCTAGAACTTTATATGAAATCACACAGTTTTTACTCTTTTGCATTCTGGTTTATTGCACTCAGCATAATGATTTTCAGATCCGTCCACGTTTCCTTAGCAGTTTATTCTTGTTCATTGCTTTGTAGTGTTCCATTATGCACATTCTACTTTTTTCTTCCGTTTTTTTAAATTTAAAAATTTAAGGTAAATTTATATGCAGTAAAATTCCTCCTTTTCAGTGTATGGTTCTGTGAGTTCTGACAAACGCAGACAGTTCTATAACCTCTATCACAATTGAGATAGAGAACATTTCATTCTGCCCTCCACGTGTTATTGGGTACTATCTGAAATTGTACTGAGAATATACCCAGAGTGGAATTGCTGGGTCATTGTGTCCACGTTCAGTTTTATACTTTACACACAGTTCTCCAGGATTGCAGTACCAACCAATTTCCCAGCAGCAGTGGCTGAGAGTTCTGTTGCTCCATACTCTCACAAAATTGGTAAATTTTAATCTCTCTCAACCAGAAAATCTGATTGTTGTGTATAGCAAATAGCTCTGTTGTCAGGCTGAATCTACATGCCTTGATGTGGCAGTAGAAGGGGTCTGAGCATGAAAGATCCTGACTATTTCCTGACTCTCATATATTGCAATATTAGCCTTAGTCTTAATTTTTTTCTGGTCAGATTCTTTAAAAAGTTAAACTGACTCTGGAGTTAATTGCATGTCGCTGGCTTGCATCCATCCACTGACGACAACTCACAACCATCTAGAAAATTTATGATTTCTAAAAAGTCTTTATCCCTGGGACTGAACACCCTGCTTTCCAGAGGCAATAAACTGTGGTACAGAAAGGAAGGGTGTTTAGATAAGGAGGTCCATGGCCACTTGGGATCTGGAAACAATAGGGAAAGAAAGTTGAGTAACGAGAGAAGGGTGTGCTTTGCGGTCATGGAAGTCAGGCCTTGAGAGAATGTTGGATGATGTGAAGTTATTCAATCTATTTTTCAAAGAAGGCACTTGGTTATGGGACAGAAAGTAAGAAGGAATCCCACCCAACCCACATGTGAGTTTGTGTGGGTGCCAGGCAGTGCCTCTGGGGTTGCCTCTACCCCACCCAGGCCACACAGCAGGGTGGCGGCTGCAGGACTGCAGCTGCCAGGCTCTGAGTCAGCAGAGCCTGGGGCAGCGGGAGGGGAAGGGGCCTCACGTGGCTGGCCTGAGCTGCCTCGTGGGGCCTCCTGGCTCTCAGCCCTGCAGGAAGTGAGGCTGTTTGAAAGGGCAAATCACACATAGACCCATCCTCCTGGGGCTTGGCCAAGACTATTTCCATGGGCCCTGGGGCTCCCTAAGGGGAGGACTGAGGGAGGGAGCTTCCTGGGTTGGGATTGGGAGCACTGGGGAAGGAGGTCATCGAATCAGGGTGGGAAGAAGCTCCCAGGGTTGGGTTGTAGGGAGTAAGCAGTGCTGAGTTTATGGCCTCCTAGAACTGGGGTGGGGACTGAGCCACCTACTGGAGTGACTGTGAGGGGACAGGAGTAAAAAAGGGACCCCAAGCTTAAGAAAAGGGCAGGCTGAAATCTATCAACATGTACACCTCCTTTAGCACGTGTGTAATGTCAGGAAAGTTACTTGATCTTACTGTGCCTTAATCTTCTCATCTGTAAAATAGGAATATTAAAGCACCTCCTTCAATGGATTGTGGATTAGATCAAATGAGTTGGTGTCTGTCAAACACTCAGAATAGGACCTGCCTGTAGCAAGTGCTATATAACAGCTGGCTATGGCTGTTATTACTTAAGGAATGTGGGAATTATAACATCCGACAGGTAAAAGTATGAACCTTTTTAAAAGGAACCAGCCTAGGGGTTTCCTCACCTTTCTGCACATGGACAAGCCCCTGGGTGATGAGTTACAGGAGAAAAATCCGGCCCCTGTATTTTGGAGGCAGGTGGCCTACTGCACCAGTTCAGGTATCACTTAGGAGGCTGTGAATTGGGGGTTGGGTGGAGACAGAGGAAGAAGCTATCTAGATGACCAATGGGAAGTAGCCCACACAGGGTGATATTATTCCTGAGTTGGCTCAGGGGGTGGGAAGGGAATAAAAAGAAGGCTTCCCAACTTTGGTTCCTTTATTCTGGGCAACCACGTCCACCCAGTCTCAGCCTGCCTATATTCTCTTTGTTTCCTGCTCTAATCTTTGAGAGATGCCTAGATATCCTTATCAGGGAGTCAATAAAAAAATCCACTGCCTGAGGCTGGCAGATTCCACCTAATTGCCCTCCCCACATCCAGAAGTAGGTGGTGACTCGACTGGTGTGGCCTGAAGTCTCAAGGTCTATAAAAATCATTGATAAGGGTTTCCAGCTGCCAAAAACCAACTGGGTGATTCTGGGAGAGTGAGCTCCCAGTTTCTGGAGGTATGTAAGCAGGACTTGAGGGGTGGTCCTGATGTCAGGAAGAAGCAGCAAAACTTCCCAAGCCAGGCTGCCCATCAGTGATTCAGGACCCTGCTGTGCCTAGGTAGGTGTGGGGGGTACAACCTGCTTTCTGAATTGAGTCAGTTATCAGTCACCAAGTGCATCCCAGTGGTGGGCACCAACGGGTATCAAGCAAGCACCAGGCTGCCTGCCACTGTGGAGCAGGCCTCACCTTGATATGGGTAGAGATCAGAGGAGGGTAAGGTTGTGGAAAATAGGCTGATATGAGAGACTGCAGGCAACCTCCCCCCCAAACATGTAAGACCACTGAAAAGAGCAGGGGTGGGTAGTGGGGCGATGGTTACCTCTGCCCACAGCCAGAGGGAGCGGAAAGGAAACAACGGGAAGGTGTGGCCTCTAGGTCCCATCCAGGCAGGTGGGCCAGGCCTCAGATCCAGCCATTTATCTGCTTCCTTCAAGCTCCATTAATTTTTTTGTAATGCTTTTACTTTTTTCTTTCTCTCCTCTCCGTCTCTCTCATTCCCCCTCTATCCATACCCAACAAACCCACATCTATACATACTAATTTTGAGCCTGGCCTTGCTACAGTCTCTAAGGTAACCACTATAAAAGCCTCACGCATGTGAACATGCACACACATATTGCCCCTAACACATTCAGACTGTTCCATTTCATCTTCAGGGCAGATCTTATAACCCCAGGAAGCTCTGAGAAGTTCAGCCTGTCCATCCCCCTGCCTCTAAGGTGCCACCAGACCAGAAGGCTTCACTTTCTTTCCAGCTCTGCTTTCCTGTTCTGCCTCTGGGTAATAGTTGTCAATGTTTATGTTTTTACCGAGTGCCTACTATATGCTGGGCTCCATCCTGCCCACTCCACAGGTTGCCTCATTTAGAAAGGAGTTAAGTTGTAACAAATCCTACACATCAGTTTAACAAAATTAAAGTATGTGCCCCTCGCTCAGCAAGAAGGCTCTGTGACATCTCAGAGACCTAGGCTCTTTCCTGTCTACTGTCCTCAGCACATGGCTTTTGATCTCAAGGGCACAAGCTGGCTGAGGGCTGCAAAACGTAGGATGGCACCTACGTCTGCCCAACTTATGGGGACACCATCTCTATCTGGGTCCCCCACTGCCTCCAGGCAGTGGCTCAGACCAGTTTCTCACCTCTGTTTCCTCCATGTCTTTCACATAGTAGAGCTCTGCAGTGGCTTGGGCCTTGGACTCACTGCCCGAGGAATGGACAGAGGCTGAGATACCGTGTTGTAGATGCTAGGTGCTCCCCAGCAACCAAAGCTCTCTGCCAGCTCCCTGCTGTAATCAGCTGGCAGACATGATGAGAACTGGCTGAGAGAGATAGGGTCTGGGACCAGGAACTGAGCCAACATCAACACTAGCCTTGTGGCTGCAGCCCCACTCTCTCTAGGTCTGCACCTCCACCTACAAACATGTTGTACCTGTGGTCAAAATGCCCACCTGCCCTGGCCAACCGCAGGTCACCTCCTCTAGCCTCCCTTCAGTGTCCCCCACTTCTGCCCAGGCCCTATAGCCAGAGGGTCCCAGAGTACAAGCACTTGGAGGTCCTGGCTATGGGGTCCCTGCCTGGTCTGCCCCGCCCTGTCCTTCATTTCTTCAGTCACCAAGGAGTGTGTTCAGGTTCATTCCAGGCCTGCCTTGTACATGGTCCTGGGGAGTGAAGCCGAGTGACATAACCCCATGGGAGACATTGTTATTATAGGCAGACCCTCACAACAGGTGCAAGGGGACAGCTGAATGCTAATGGGCAGTCCGGGGAGGAAGACCTTTCCCAAGTTTTGGTCTGAGCATATTTTGAAGGGCATAAAAGGAAGGAAAAGGCCTTTCAGGCTGAGGGAACAGCTAGTGTGTGAGCTGTGAGGCACAAAACACTGGACACATCTGGGGAGACTCTAGCAGTCCAAGGCCAAGAGGTAGAGTATGTGTGCGGAGGAGAGGGGTACCCAAGGAAGGCACTGAGACCCCAACGGACTAGGGGGAGGGGAAGCTAGGCGGTGCTCACCACCTTTGGACCAAGCCTCCAGCTGGGGCTTTTACCTCACTGCAGGGCTCTCGAAGCTGTCCCCTGGTCGTGCCCCTTTCAGGTTTAAGGTACTACTCTCTTTACCACGCTTTTGAAGGCCTCCCTCAAAGGAGGGTCAAAGAGGGAGCTTGTTGGAAGTGGGACTGTTAAAGGAAAAACTGGTCAGCCTACTAAACCCGATGGGCTCCACTGAGGGCTACGGACGTGACTGACCCGCCAGGGACACGTTGCTGGTGACTGAGTTGGGACCAGAGTTTGAATTGTTCTACTCTAAACCTGGTTTTGATTCACTGCAGGAACCCACAACCCAGAATCTGGTCCCCGAACTGCCCAAATATGCCTATTTCCTTCCAAAGTCACAACTCCCAAGGAATCTGCATTTTGTCAGACGCCGCGGTGATCCCCGCGCACAGTGGCCAGTGTGAGAACTCGGCCCCGCACGCTCAGGACCCGCGCGCCTCGCACGCCCGGTCGGCAGGGGCGGCGGCGGTCCCCGTGCGGCCCCCTGGCGGCGACTCGGCCGGCGGGCCTCTCTCCGAGGGTCCATGGGACGGGTCGCTGCGCCCCCTCGCGGCCGCCAGGGACGGTGGCCTGGGCTTCGGCTGGTCCCAGGCTTCGAGCGGGAGCTCCGCGAGCGCCATCCCGCAGTGATGGGCGTGGGTACCGCCAGGAGCTCGGCGTACCGTTTCGTTTGTCCGATTATGGAGGTCGCCGGAGCCCCGTGCCCAGACGTCGAAAACCTGCCCTCGCTTGGCGCCGGGGGCACCGCGCAAGACGTGCGCGCCCCGCCCTCCCAGCGCGCGCCATCTTCGTGCACGCGCCCGGGGCTGCTGTCGGCAGGCACGTAGGGGCCGCGCCGTCGCCATTGCTCCCCCGCTGCCGAGCGAAGCGGCCTGTTCGCAGAAGCCCGCGAGCGCAGAAGGAAGGGTGAGTGCTACGCCTAGAGGACAGCGGCCCGAGGAGTGCAGGGGCAGCACGCTCCGGGCGGAGAAACCCGCTTGCGCCTAGCCGACTGGAGCAAGGAACCACAACCCCCAAAATGCACTGCGCCGTAAGGGTTGCGCGTGAAAGTGACGTAAAGGGTCTCGGTCGCTCCCGTGTCTCTACTGGGGCGCGGCGGCGACGGCTGATTATGCATTCTTGGGGCTAGAAGGTCACTGGAGGTCAGCGCCTGGTCAGCGGGCTCCGGTTCTCAAAGTGCCTTCGCGAACCTTACTGTTTGACCAGTTTAAACCGACGGTCTGTTGACCCTTCGTTACGAATGTCTGCGTGTTGTGTACCCGCTGCCCTTCCACCCTGGGCCGGCCACTGAGCCAGCCAGACATCATCATCATCATTATTCAGGATGTATTTTGAAATAATCTCAAACCTGAAATTTTAAGAATTTTTATAAAGAATTCTCGTGTACGCTTTGCTTGGGAAGTCAGTTGCAGATATGATGCCCCTTACCTCTATATTTAGAGGTATAGATCAGCGTGTATTTTCAAAAAACAAGGCCATTCCCCAGGTTCAAAATCGGGAAACATTAATCAAAACCTCTGTCTAACTTGTCCATATTTAAATACTTCCAGTTGTCCTAATAATGCCCTTTACTAAAACTACCTTTTTCTTGGCCCAGGATTCCATCCAGGAACACACATTACCTTCAGCTATCCTGTTTCTTTTGTCTCCTTCAGCCTGGAGCAGCTTCCCAGCGTCCCTTGACTCGATGACTTTAACACTTTTGAAAATTCCTGGCCTGTTTTGTAGAACTGAGTTTGGGCGGCCCTGTTACACAAAGGGGGTGTGTCTTGGGTGTTAGAGGAGGACCAGCCATCGTAGCCTTCAACCACACCGCCAGACCCTTTCCGTGGTTGCCTCCTCTGCTGGGGTTTCACAGTCATCTCATCAAGGTCTCTGTCTTCCCTGTAGCACCCACCCTGGAGCCATGGTCCATGCCTTTCTCATCCATACCTTGAAAGCCGCACAGGCTGAGGACACCGGACTTTGCCGAGTGCTCTACTCCTGTGTATTTGGTGCTGAGAATTCATCTGATGACCCAAGGCCACATGGTGCGGAGAGGGACAGGCTCCTCCGCAAGGAACAGATTTTGGCTGTAGCCAGGTAACCACACAGCCCAGCCCAGCTCCTACCTTTATTGAACATACATGCTGGATTGTGAAAGGTTTTCTGGTGGTGGGGGGCACAGAGCAACAGGAGAACTAAAAAGCAGAGAGAAAGTTTTAGAATAGTATTTTCCAGAGTCTTCCACAGTTGTTCACAAGGGTTATGTGGGAAAAGGTTAAAGAAAATAATGATAATGATAAGATTATTATTAATTGTTAATATTATTATTAATATTATTATTATACTTAGTGTTTGTAAAGCCTGAATTTTGTTGCTAAGCATTTATGTCCTAGCATTTTGTGTATATTAACTCAATCCATGTAAATCTTTTGAGGTAGGTCCAGTTATTATCCCTACCTTACAGATGAGTAATCTGAGGTACAGAGAGTTTAAGGAACTCAATCTGTGCAAGGTTATGCAGCTAGAAAACAACAGAGTTAGGATTTGACTATAGGCAGTCAAACCCTGGTACATATTAGAGATGCTTTGACTTCTCAGGGCTTTTTAAAATTTATTTATTCACTCATTCATTCATTCATTTCCTCAGGACCTTTTTAGTGTGCCTGTAGACTTTGTAATCTAAGGAGGAGAGAAAATGTGGTACGTGGGAACTCTTTATGCCCAGAGCCTTCTGAAAGCCTGGGATCCACAGAGCACAGTTTGGGAAATACTGTTCCAGATTGGGTAGCTGGCCTTGGACCTTCCCATCCCAGATGGAGCCAGGAGGTGCCAGAATCTCCTGGTCCCTCTGTGTTCTGGGTAGGGGATTAACACTCTGGGGCAGTTCTGTGCCAGCCTTCTGTTTGGAAAACCAAACAGATACCTTTAAGACCAGTCTGTGCACACCCCAAATTAGAGAGCAATTCAGTAGGAATCAGAGAGTGTTTTCAAAAGCCTGATGGCCAAATGGTATTTCTTTCTTTTCTGTGTTCAAAATCTGCCTTCTCTTGGCTACACGAAATGAAATGGTTCAGGGCCTGGAGGCTGGAGACTGGATTTCAGTTCTAGCTCACGCTTCCTTCTCTGTGGCCGTAGGCAGGTCATTAGTCTCTCTGGGGCTCACTTTCTACATCTGAGATATGGGGATAATGACAGCTCTCAGCTCCAGGGGTGGCCAGGAGAATGACAGAAGTCAGTGACTTACCCACTCTCCCCAGGCAGGTGGAGTCCATGTGCTGGCTGCAGCAGCAGGCATCTGGCCGGCCCCCCACGGACCTGCAGCCCCAGTCCTCAGATGAGCCAGTGCCCCTGCATGAGGCCCCACATGGGGCTTTCCGCCTGGCAGCCGGGGACCCATTCCAGGAGTCTCGGACAGTGGTGTGGCTGGGTGTGCTCTCATTAGGCTTTGCTCTGGTGCTGGATGCACATGAGAACCTGCTGCTTGCTGAGGGCACGCTTCGGCTGCTGGTACGCCTCCTTCTCACCCACCTCCGGCTGCTGGCCCCTGGAACCAACCTCTTGCTGCGGGCTGACCGAATCGAAGGCATCCTCACCCGCTTCCTGCCCCATGGTCAGCTGCTCTTCCTGAATGACCAGTTTGTCCAGAGCCTGGAGAAAGAATTCAGTGCTGCCTGGCCCCGTTGACCCTTCATTGGGATGGAAGTTTGGGGATGTTTGGATACTCAACCAGAGCAAGGAGGGAGGATGGGGACATTTGGACACACAGCCAGCTGAAACTTGGCAATTGTTTCCTGCCCAGCCTGCTCCTCCTCTCATGTGCTGTTACACCCAGGACAAGTAGATGAGGCAAGCTGGCAGAAAAGGTGGAGGGGAGGAATCACAGAACAGCCTGTGCCTGGAGCTACCACATGACTTATTCAGACTGCTGCAGTGGGCCAGCCCTGCTTGTCCTTAACCCCACTTTCTCCCAATCTTACCAGCCAGCTCCAAGCAGTCTACCAGCCCCTAGTGCTGGGGTAGCAGCTGCCTGAAACTTAGCCCACCTTCTTCCAAACCCACAGTCATTGCAGTGCAAAAGGAATGTGAGACTCTTAGGGTACAGGAGCTGGCCCCTGCCTTTACACTCACTTAAGCAACGTCATCAACAAGGATTTTGTCAGTGAGGAATTGCTCAGTGTCCAACCCCACCACAGTTTACAGATGTGTCAGTCATTCACCAGAGGGATTCTGTAGGTCCTTTTGGGCCCAGCCCATGCCCATCAAGCAGCCTTGAGATAATCATGGGCTTCCCTCATGGAGGGAGAGAAGGTGCCATCAAGTGGGTACAAAAGGTCTGGCCTGCATGATGTTATCTTTCTTATTTTGAATTAAAAGCACCAACTGTGTGATATTATTCTCCATTTCTGTGAATTTGATTAATGCATATCTGGTCCTGCGAGTAAGTACCTCTCTGGCCTTGAACTGGGTGGTCAAGGTTGCCCCCTCTGTCTCCATATGTGCCTCCTTTGGATGGTAGCACTTGCTTCCTCTACCACAATGTGGTGGTTTTGTCTGGATCCCTGAGGAGCAGAGCCTGAGACAAGGACTAGGCATAAGCAGCTTATATGGGAGGTGATCCCAAGAAGCACTGAAAGAGGAGGCAGCTCATCCAGGTGCTCTGTCAAGGGCTGCTAGGGCACTTGCCTCTGGCAGTGTCTGGGGATGTGGGTGTTTGTCTGCTGCTCCCTTCAGTCAGCAGTCATGAGTTGGTCCCAGGGTAAATTCCCTGGCTCTTTCTGTCACCAGAAAAAGCTCTCAGTGTATGGAGCTGGGCCTGCCTGAACAATGGTTAGGCCCAAAGGGGCATGGGCGATTCACCAAACTGCTGTTGGGAGTCTTTAAACAGCAGCATCTAGAGGTGGTTTAAAATAATTTTGTTGGGGAAAAAACCTGACTTTGCATCTGTTTTCATGATCTGCCTGTTACCTGTGAGGTGTGGCATTCTTGCATGGGCAGAATGAACTTCTTCCTAAGTGGTCAGGGTGCAGGTATCAGCCCCATCTCCTTCTTGCCAAGCATTAGTTGCCCTTTGGCATCCAGGGAGGACCCACCCACCCTACTTAGGAGGCAGCACCTGTGTGACTGGGGTTTTGCCTTTCCAAGTCTGCAGACAAGGCCACCAGCCATGCTGTGCCTTTTATCACTACTGTCACCATTGGGATGAGGCCACCTTGACAAATCACTCTGCGCGTGAAGATCTAAACCTTCAAGCTGTGTGTGGAGCAAGCCACACTACTGGAAATGTTCCACAGGTTCCCAGTGGGACACCCCTACCTTGTACAGTGTGCTCTTCTAGGCTGCCCCTCCCTTCATTACAGGTAGTTGGCCCTGGTGGAACAACCTTGTTATCATCAAAACAGGCCTGTTTGGTGAAGGGCCCAAGTTTGGCTGGTCTGAAACCTTTCTGCCTGTATTTCAAACTGGACTTGAAGAATGGGGAGAGACAGCTCCCCTAGAAGCTGAGGGAGGTTGGGGTTAAGTAGGCTGGTTGCCTTGGTTCTCATCAAGTGGAGGAAACTGATATGCAAGGAAGGGCAGGGATTGAGACCTTGCTTTGGGGCCGCTGAGCCCTGGTTTCTTTCGTTCCAGATGCCCAGTTACTACCCGGAATTTTTTTAATCCTGAAGCTTGCCTAGCACTCTTTCTACATACTCCCACTTTTGCCCCACCACCTCTGAGCCAGGTTTCCACTACGATTTCTTATATTTATCTCACCCTCATCGGGCCTGCCTTGAGCCTGACACTGCTAGGTACTGCGCAGGGTATGAGATGCCCCCAGTGGCCCAGGAGAGACAGAGCTGGACACAAGTGCCTGCAAAGCAGCATATGTTGACCATCACTGAATTGATCCAAAGTGCCGTAAGTGTCCAAAGGATTTTCTCCTATATCATCTCCTAAGAGTTTTATAGTTTTGTGTTTTATGTTTAGGTTTAAGATCCATTTTGAGTTAGTGTTTGTGGAGGATGTAAGTTCTCTGTCTACTCTGATTTTTTTGTATGTGATGTCCAGTTGTTCCAGGACCATTTTTATTGCCTTTCCTCCTTGGTTAAAGATCAGTTAACTATATTTATTTGGGTATATATCTGGGCCTTCTTTTATTCCATTGAGCTACTTGCTTATTATTTTACCAATACCACACTGTCTTGATTACTGTAGTTTTGTAGTAAATCGTAAAGTCAGGTATTGTCAGTCTTCAAACTTTGTTCTTCAATATTGAGTTGGCTATTCTGGGTCTTTTGCCTCTCCACATAAACTTTAGAATCAGTTTATCAGTATCCACTAATTGCTAGATTTTGAGTGGGCTTGTGTTTATAGATCAAGTTGGAAGGAACTGACAATATTGAGTTTTCTTATCCATGAACGGAATATCTCTCCATTTATTTCTTTGCTCTCTTTCATTAGAGTTGTGTAATTTTCCTCATATAGATCTCATACTTATTTTGTTAGATTTATATCTAAATATTTTATTTTGGGGGTGTTGTACAGAACATAAGTGACTCCATCTTTAAAAAAGCCAATCTACCATCTTGACATCTGGGTTAACCTGGCTCCTTGATTGTTTCCACTTCCCACAGTGAGCTCTAGAATATGAACACAGAACTCTGGGCTGATCACAGGATTCTCATTTATTTGTTCTCTGAAGTGAGGCCCCCTCTCTGTTTTTCTTAACTTGCTCTGGCACCAAAGCCTCCTGGCAGCTCGTCTCTTTGATCATCCACTCATTTTCACTGCTTTTTGCTATAAAACACAGAGTCTGGGGCGTGGAAGGCATGGGGATCCATTTGTCTTGCTGCTGCTGCCTCAGATTGCTTTCTGTGTGTAATTTCCATATTAAACTCTTTAAACCTACAAACTGGACTTGTCTGCCTTATTCTTTGGCCTTTGGCTCCCTTCAGCTGTTTTGCATACGTGGCCCTTTCATGAAACAGGTGTTAATGTAAATGTTAATGTTTTTAATTTTAAATTCCACTTGTTCATTGTTGGTATAGAGGAAAGTGAATGAATTTTAAATATTAACCTTATATCCTGCAACCTTGCTATGATTGTTTATTAGTTCCAAAAGGCTTTTTTTTATCAATTCTTTCCGATTTTCTACATAGACAATCATGTCATCTATGAATAGATACAATTTTATATCTTCCTTCCCAATCTAGATAGATTTTATTTCCTTTTCTTGTCTTACTGCATTAACTAGGATTTCCAGTACCGTGTCATAAAGGAATGGTGCGATGGGACTTTCTTGACTTGTTCCTGATCTTAGTGGGAAAGCTGGCTTCTCACCATTAAGTATGATGTTTGCTGTAGGTTTTTGTAGATATTCTTTATCAAGTTGAGGAAGTTCCCCTTTATTCCTAGTTTGCTGAGAGTTTTTATCATGAATGCATGCTGGATTTTGTCAAATGCTCTTTCTGCATCTGATCATATCAGATATAATCATGTGCTTTTTCTTTTTTAGTCTGTTGATGTGATGGATTACAGTGATTGATTTTCAGATGTTGAACCAGCCTTGCATATCTGGGATAAATCCCTCTTGGTCACAGTGTATAATTATTTGTATACATTATTGGATCCTATTTGCTATTATTTTGTTGATGACTTTTACATCCATGTCCATGATCTGTATTTTTCTTGTGATGTCTTTGTCTGGTTTTGATATTAGGGTAATGCTGGTTTCAGAATGAACTGGAAAGTATTCCCTCTGCTTTTATCTTTTTGAAGAGATTTTAGAGAATTGATATATTCATTAAATGTTTGGCAGAATTACCAGTGAACCCATCTGGGCTAGCCTTGACTTTTTAACATGTTTATTTTTTAAATTAAATTTTATTTTCCAAACAGATAACAAGGTTTAGAAAATCAAAATAACAAAGTTTTCACTGAAAAACTTGCTCCCACCTATACCCCCATCCACCCTGTTCCCCTGACTTCCCCAATGGACAATAGCTTCCTAGGTTTCCTACATGTCTGTCTCTCTTTATACAAAGATAAGCAAATATGAACATATGTTCTTTTTCTACCTCCTGCCTGCACTGTTTTTCTATACAATGGGCTGCCTACTATTTATAGGCTTCTCTACTTGTTTGCTTCACTTAACAGTATAGCCTGGAGATCTTGTCATAGCTGTTCATAGCATTCTTATGCTTTTTTTATTCTTATTGTGTGGATATAGTGTAGTTCATTGAACAAACCTAAAAATCCTATGAAATATTTCATGTTTACAAAAAGGTTCTTAGAATTATATAATGAGCATCCAAGTACCTATTATTAACTTAAGGGGGAAAACAGTCTTAATTCATTAAGTTCTGCTTTTATCTTAATTCAGTAAGGCCTGTTTTCACTTGGCCTATCCCTAACTCTTTAAGGATGCTTAATTCTTTTGTTATCAATCTTTTTTTAAAGGTTGGTATTAGTGTTTAAATTATGCATTTTCTTCTGATCACTGCTTTAACTGTATCCCATAGTTTCTGGTATGCGGTGTTTCCTAGAAAATTGTCAATTTCAGTTTTTTCCTCTTTTATTCTCCATTTCTACATGACCTCATAAGAACAATATTCCTGTGTTCTTGTATGTTCAGAAAAACTATTTAGAGCCTTATACTTGGTCTTTTTGCCTGGATACCCTACAGATTCTCTATTTTCCAGTAATATTACTGGACATTTATCTTGTAGTGTAAACATGGTGTTTTTTTTCAAATGTAGATTAAAATTCTTTTTTTTTAAATTTCAGAAACATTTTCCTGAATTGTATTTTTAAATAGCTATTATATTTCATTGTTTTTGTTTCTTCAGGGATTCCAATTATGCACTAGTTGGCTCTCCTTTGCCTGTTATCCACAGCTATCTTTCAACATGGCAGTTACCAGAAAGCACCAAAAAGAAAAATCACTTCCTGAAGGTGTATCTCTTATTTTAAGTGAGGTAGACCTGCATTGCAAAAGCCCCACTGGACCCAGTTTAACCCAGTTAAACCTATTTGACCAGTTTACCTAGGAGAGAGCCCCTAGGCTATGAAGTTCATGAGTCTCAGACCTCTGCCTTCTGGGGATTCCTTGTGCTCCACCCCTATGGAGTTGGTCCATCGCTTAGTATTCCAATGCCAGTGGACTGAGCACTTATCCTCCCTGCAGTGGGATACACAGTATTGCCACAGCACATCATATGTGTCTCTTAGGCATCACTAGTTCTCATCTACTTCTGTGGAATTGTCAGTCTTACTTGGGCCTTAGGGCATGTGGGTTATCCCATATCTCTGCCCTACTGTCTCTTTCCCTTGATCCCCCTGATGCAGTACAGATTCAAGTCATGCACAGAGAAAAAGAGTTCTTGATTGAGTTCAGGAAAGAATTTAAGCACTGACCAGAGTTAGAGACAAAAGGAAAGTTTATTAGAAAAGAAATAATGCTCCATAGACAGAGCATGGTGTTCTCTCAGAGGTAATGAGAGAGCTGAGAGGGGCAGAGAGACAGACATAACATGCACACATTGAGAGGACTGAGAAAGACTGAGAGGGACAGTGAGAGGGGGCTGAGAGAGAGACAGAGATCCCAAGTGTTCTGGGAATTGTTTATATATCATTCTTGGTTTCTATGAATTACAGTTTAAAGACTTTGTTTACCTGTTTTCCTTTGATGATAGGGTATGTGGGCGTGGGTATTAGAATGTGAAATGTATGCCAGCAATCTCAGTCTTTGTTCCTTGTTTTGGCCATAGAGAATGAATGGTTGGGTTTATTTTGTGTAGGGTCCACGTTAAGACTCTGTTCCCTTCACCGTATGGTTAATGGTTTGTTAGTAATTCCAGCAGGAATCTTCCTTTGTTCTGTGGGCTTCCTGTGGTCTGGCAGCAACACTCTGTAGGCTCTGGTTTAACATTTAGTCAATTTATGTAGGTCTCATGCTTCTTCCCTAAAGAAGTGGGCATTTGGGAATAGCAGACTTTCACTAAAGTTTAGGTGGATAGAGGAGAATTATCTTAAAGAGCAAGAAAACAGAAAAACTTAAGATTGATTGATTGTTAGACACTCTTGTTCCTGAGTCTCTTGATGATTTCCCTTGGGTGGGGCTGGGGGAGCTTCTCACTCAGAGTCCTTCCTACTTCCCAGGGGCCTTCTTTCTAATTTTTTTACTAGAAATTATTTTTCTTTATTCTTTTTCTTATAAAAATATATATAACACAGAGTTGATCATTTTAACCATTTTTAAGTGTGCAGTTCTGTAGCATTATGCACGTTCTCAATGTTGTATCTATTTCCGTTATCTGAAACAAACGCTGTTCCTGCTAAGCAGTAACTCCCTTGCTCCCTCCTGTGCCAGCACCCTCGTTTCATTACTATTCACTCCTTTCCTCTTCATACTGAGCAGTGTAGGGATCCTCCCCTACCTAGCCTGGTTCCAGGCCAGCCATTTGATGGCATAGTTGTGCCCCCTTTAACAGAAAGAAATAGTGTTCTGGGGCTCCATCTTCATCAGCTTAAAGAACATTTTTAGTTCTGCTTTGAAATCACGTACTCCTATGGGATATGATTAAATTCTCAGGCAAGACTTTCTTTCTCACTAATGTCTGTAAGTGGGGCCATAAAAAGATATTTCCTTTCAGAGATAAACCATACATCCCCCTTAGGAGGCAGGTATAGCTGTATTAATTTTTTTTTTAATGAGTTTGGTGGTATTACTCTTCCTTTTATCTGGGTTGGTACATGGTGTGACATCTTCTTTATAGTTTTTTAGTAAAGATTTATAATTTTGCCTTTAATAAACAGTAAAAAAAAATACATTGAAAAGTGCATTGTATAGATACCTAGCACATTTGTGACATGAACATTTGTCACTTAACTGGCACATGTTGGACGGTGCTTGTTAGAGTAATTTAAGTTAGAAGGGGAAAAAGAAATCAAAGCATAGGAAAGAAAAGAAGCACCAAATCTGTACTAATTTTTTTTTTACACCTACAGTACTTGGTCTTCCTAGGTGGTCTCCCATTGTGTACTAACCAGGCCCAGCCCTGCTTAGCTTCCGAGATCAGACAGGATCAGGCATGTTCAGGGTGGAATGGCCATAGAAATCTGTAATAATTTTTTACAGCCTTTCCTTCTCTACCCCTCCACCCCTCGTTGCATTTATATGTGTGTTATTAAATTTAATGTTTATTTTCTTTATTAGGTTATAACTTCCATTCTCTTGCTTTCTACATTAACACCTGGCATAGCACCTGACTCGTAACAGGCACACAGTATATATTGAACAAGTGAATGAACGAATACATGAATGAATAGGTGGTTTATAGGAGAACCTTGTGCTTAGGGACTTTGCAATATCACCGTCTAACAACTTTTTTTCTTCCTGAGGAGCAGATAGAAAACAATAGACTAAGTTTGTTATCTCACAAGGATGACAGCCCAGGATCACATGTTCCTTTCCCAAATGATAAACTGCTTTTGACAGCAAAGGAAGCAATTATGTAGCATTTTCATGTTTCCTGCTACAAGGCCTCCTGTCTTAAGTTAGGCTGGCTTTCCTTCAACACCGCTATTCTGGATACGAATGACCTCTCCCCTCAGTGTTCTGAAAGAGGACAGAGATGTGACTGGGAATTGCCAAAGGCCTATGATTTTTGCCCTTAGGAAAGGTGAGTGAAGTGGTCAGAACTCCTCCCCTCTCTGAAACAGTAACCTGGGTTTACAAAGCCTCCTAATGGAATGAGACCTTCTATATCCACCCCAATTACACAGCCACGCCAGCTTGAGGGTCCAGAAGTATTTGGACCAGCAAAGACGCCACATTAAGCTAGAGCTGGGAACAGTGTTTACACTGTGGGCATTGCTTGGGATTGAGACTTGACCAGAAGTAAAAGGATATTAAAACCCTCTGATAATGGACAGTCTTATCCTGTTCCTCTAAGAGGAAAGGTTTTCAGCTTTTCACGATTAAGGATAATGTTAGCTGAGGGTTTGTCATATATGATCTTATTATGTTGAGATACTTTCCTTCTATACCTATATTATTAAGTGTTTTAATCATGAATAGATGCTGTAGCTTATCAAAGGCTTTTTCTGCCTCTATTGATGTGATCATATGATTATTTTGTTTATGTGGTGTATTACATTAATCAATTTCCATATGTTAAACATGTTAAACCAGCCCTATAATCAATGTTGCCCCAATAATTTTTAATTAAAAAAACAAAAACAAAAAAAACCCCTCTGACAGGTCTCTTGCTCATCTAGTCCTATAACATACACGCAATAAAGACAAAGTAAGTCCTGGCCAAGAAAGGAGCCTTCCCTGACTCAGAGGGGCTCTTAGGTAAGTGGCTGATAACAAAAGTGATGAGCAAAATTAGATAACTTTCCTATGCCCACGAATAATAATGAGTTAGTAAATATAATGAAAGACAAGATCCCATTCAGGATAAAGTCCAAAAATATATTATACCTAGAATCAGATATAATTAGAAATACACTGGGTCTGTAAAAACCTATGAACTATAATGAGATGCTAAAAATAGTGGGTGAAAGGTTGAAAAGAAACTGAATTTTTAAATGGTTTCAAAGTACTTTTCCATGAATTACTTATTAATTTAAAATGGGGAAACAGTAAGTCTGTAACAGCGTGATATGCTACTTACTCTGATTTTACTTTAATTCTAGCCTGCATTTCTCTTATGGCTTTTAGGCTAATAGCTCCTGCTATAGATATACCAATTAACTAGAGGAATTCTGCTTGAGGCTTGAGTATTTTGTAAAAACAGCCCCTTGTCAGAAGATGCCTCTCTTGAAGAGATGGGGAAATATGTACAAAATAATGACTGTTGATCAAAGATTTACAGGAGCCTCAAGACAGGACTCAGATCAGCAGGGGTCAATGGACCTACTAGGAACAAAAAGAATTAGAGATTACGTTCTCTTCCTTGGATCTCTGTCAGTCCCTATCTGTCTACAGGGTCTTCACCCACCTCTTGCCCCACCCCTCCTTCCTCCCTTGACATGAAAGACAACTGAACTGGGGTGCTCTTAAGATGGCTTTGCAGAAGTGTTAAGGATCCATGACTTCTCAAGCTAGTGCCTTCTCAATAAATAAATCTTCCCTATTCCAACTCTGACATTTTGAATATTGGACTTTGAAGCATTGGGTACACAAACAAATCTAAAGAGGAGAAACCTGGAGGGCATTCCTTTTACCAAGTGAGCAAAGTGAACATCCCTGATAATGGGACAGATATCTGGTACCTCATGATGTGTAATGACACATCACTTCTGAGATCAACAATGCTTAACCTGACTCTGATCAGAAGGAAACTGCAGACCCAAATAGAGGCAAATTCTGGCCTGTCCTCTTCAAACTTATCAAGGCCATGAAAGGCCAAGGAACTGCTTCAGATGGAGAGCAAAGAAATATAATGACTCAATGCAATGTGTGATTACAGGCTAGATCATGAATCAGAAAATAAATTGTTATTAGGGCGTTATTGGGACAATAATGGGATCTGGGAGCCACATGCCTTCAAGGAATCCACAGATGAAATTTAGGGGATTCTGCAAACTTAGATGGGAGAAAAAAATTTATCTTTCCACTAATCATCAACTAAAATTAACATTTCCTTTTTTAGAAAATGTTTATAGTTTTATGAAGTACAATTGGCATACAATGAACTGCTGTTCAGATAAATAGATTTTTTTTTTTGTTTAATATAGGAGAGGTAGGAAAAAAATGGAGGTAACTGCCTCTTCCCTCACCTTAGGATGACTTCTTAAAAACATCATAGGCCCAACTGATTGGTCAGGAATTACATAAACCCAGTCTCTGGATTTCACAATGCAAGCCTTTTTGCCTTTTAACCCTATTCACCAACTTCTGAAATTAACTCAGGAATCTCTTGGGAAGTGGACAGGAAACTCACAAGTTTTGTTCATTTGTCACCTGAGGAGATGAGAGTTTTTGTTGATTTTTCTTCTACTTTACCGAATAAGAAGTAAAGTACAATATAAGACTATATCGTCCTTGAAGTACCTGCAAGTTTATAATGCAATTGCATTTTCAATACTAGTGTTATCTCTCTATATATATTGGTGCATGGGGATCTTTCTGTTGACAGGATTCTTTATTTCTCAAATGCTATACACATTTAAAGTGTACAATTTGATGAGATTTGACATATGTGTATACTCATGAAACCATCACCACAGTCAAGATGATAAATGTATACATTACCTGCCCAAAAGTATGCCTTTGTAATTTCCTTCATTTTTAGATGTCAACCACAAGCAGCAATGAATCTGAGACTTGGTCCCCAAAAGAAATTATGGATATTTTTATGTTACCATAGAGTTGGTGCAGATACCTTGTATTATCATTTATGTATAACACTACTTAAATATTTGTTGAAACAAACATTTAATAGTTAAATGATAATTATATTTCAATATAATAGTTTTTTTTTATAACCCTGTTTCTTTAAATGCCTTTAAAAATATCATTCTGGCCCATGGACTTTACCACAAAAATCACTGGCCAGAACTGGGTTAAGTGCCCATGCTCTAAAGAAACAGAACAGCCCCGTGTACAAAATTCTTGTGTTCTGACCTGTAGTGGCTCTTCTGGAGGTGGTCTCCACCTGGTCCCCCAAAAGTAAACCAGCCAGTGGATGTGCATAGAACTTCCCTAGTGCTTTTTATTGCTTCATTCTTAATGCAAACAAAGTTCACCAGACATTTGAGTAAAGCCTGCCACACAAAAGGGAAACTATATAAGCAAACAGCAAAAAGTGATTTCAGACGAAAACCATGCAGGGGACATAAGAGAGTCATTTTGTTTTTAAAGCTCTCTAATTGCTTTTCTCAGTAATTAGATTCAGGAAGATATCACATCCATAAAGTAAAGACAGGAAGAACAGAGAACAAGAATGAATTCTCAGAAAATAAAAATGTTATTGCTTACATTAAAAATTAATTAGAAGACTTGGAAAATAAAGTTAAGGAACCCAGGAGACAAGACAAAATGAAGGAATAGAAAAGGTAAGGTACAGGGACTCTTGTTGCTTTGCACAAAAAAGAAATAGGGTACTTGGGATTTGCTGGCTAGTTCTGGGAGTGGGAGGTATGGTGGATCCTGCAGACTAGTGTGGTAGATTGCCTTGACACTTTATCCCACCCTTTATTCACATTCTCACAACATGGATCTTCATTACCTTCTGGAAGAGGGAGTCTAGTTCTACTCTCCTTGAACCTGGACCAGCCTTGTGACTTTCTTTGGCCAATATAATGTGGCAGAAGTGATGTACCATTTTGTTCCCCCCTCCCCCAAGCATAGGCTGGCCTACTAGAGGATGAGAGACCATGTGAGCAGAGATGATCCATCCCAGCTGAGCCCATCCTAGGCCATTCAGTTCCCAACAGAATTGGCATTAGTGAGTCCAGATAAAATGAGAACTACCCAGTTAAGCCCAGCCCCAAATCAAAAACCTGCAGAATTGTGAGCTAAATAAATGGTTGCTGTCATGTTTGGGGGTAGCATTTTTACTCACCAAAGCCAACTGATACAACTGTGTCCCTCTACCTTCTGAGAAGGTGCTTTCCTATAGTTCACAGGCTGGAAAGTGAAACAAACAAACACTAAATTCCCACACTATAAAACGTCTGATGATGAGGTGTCCCATCAGAGATTTGGAAAGCAGAGGCCATCTTCGTGCTGCTATTTCTGCTGACAGCAAGGACACAGCTGTCAGGATCTAGAACAAGTCTCAGCATTCCTGTATCAACCAGATGTTGAGACAGAACTGCCGGGTACCTGGGGGAGGCAATGAAAGAGAACAAATTCCTGGTATATGCAACAGCATAGATGGATGTCAAAAACACGTTGAGTGAAAGGTACCAGACACAGTGAGGATGGAAACATGGCATCCAGGCCCAAGTGGCACCCTGTGGGCAGTGGGACTCTGCGGCTGCTGGATGCCCAGGTTCCCGCATCATGAGGAAGAAGAGAAAGGTGAAGTCAAGGATGAAGACACTGAAGATGGTGATGAACAAAAGGAGAAAGACGATGAGACTGTTGATGAGGAAGTGAATATTGAATCTGACCCTTTTTCATCTCAGATTACGATTATGACAGAATTAAGAAACTTCTGCAGCGGCTTTTCCTAAAGTGTCCTGTGAACATTGCAGAACTAACAGGTCTCTTCATTCAACAGAATTATATTGGGAGTGTGATAAAGCAAACGGATGTTCAGAAGATAGTGATGACGATGTAAATGATGAGATTTTGGGGTTCACAAGTCTTCTAAATTTAACCAAAGAAAAGTGTACCCAGAGTGCTGAACAAATTAAAGAGTTAATTAAAAGTTTCTGCGAGACCTGTGAAAAGAGCATGACTAAACAGCTGGACAAGCTTTTAAATGACACCACCGACCCTGTAGGCTTTCAAGTGAAAGGTTCATTAAGGTTCTCCACAGATTGTCCTGCCCATGCATACATCAGCAACTTCAGTAAGAAACCGTGAAAAATGCCTAAACAGTAGTTTTTTTCCAAGCAAGTTCAGAATTGTGATTTTAATATAATATTTTGGTATAGAAAGACTTCTACCCTTGGTGTAAACAACAGTGTAGTGTGGTGAGAGTGGAAGAAACATCTTGTGAGATGTGTGCATTCTTAATAATCAGCTTTCTGAAGAGTTTTAATTATTAAGACTGTTCAGACAATAGCCTTAACAATCTTAAAGATGGTATTAAAAACAGATGAGTTTCAGATAGACCTTTTACCCCTCTTGGACTATAGTTTTTCACCCTCTTCACAGATTTCTGTAACATAAACAAAATACTGAATACAATAATAACTAAAACTGAGTAAAATTTATATTAATTTCACTGGGATGTTTTATGACTAATGAAACCATTATCTTGATATTTGGCTTCTCAGGGTTTGTATTGTATTTAAACAAAGTTTTAAGTTTATAATAATATTTTAAATTAAGAAGAGCTAACAATATTGCCTGTGCTTTGAAACAGGGGAGGATGAAAATGAGGACGGGTCCCCTGGAGTTTACAAATTATTTCTTAGTGGTCACAGCACTTATATTGTGGTTTCCCTTTAAATAATTTGTGGGAATGTAACTAGTCTGGAAACCCTTAGGTTTCTCATATTTCCTTTGTAGATTGTTTTTTTTAGTTTTACTCTTCTCCCTCCACCCTGCCCCCACTGCTCCTTGTACTTCTGGTGCCATAGTATTTTTTGTTTTGCTTTGTCTTTTTTCTGATTAGTTAGAGCTCATTCATCTCGTTTTATAGGAGGGTGATCTGCTAAAGCTGAAGTGAGTAGAAAAGAAAATACCAGACACAAAACAGTATATATTATTTGATTCCATTTATGTTAAATTCAAGGACAGGCAAAATTAAACTATGGTAATGAAATCAGAATGATGATTAGGGGTGGAGATTGATAAAGAAGGATTACAAGGGAACTTTCTGGGGAGAAGGAAAATAGTCTATATCTTGATCTAGATGCTGGTTACACAGGTATTTACTTGGATAAAAATTAATCAAATTGTACACTTAAGATTGATATGTTCATGGAATGTAAATTATGCTTCAAGAAACAAACCTTTCCAAACACAAAATACCTCCAGTGGCTTCTGTTTTCTGCACTGAGCCTGAGATTCTAGGGGAGGGGCCCTAGGATAGAGACACCGAGAGGGGCTGAAAGCAAACAGGGCACCTCCAGTGTGGATGGACGCTGGGGTCATGAAGGGATGTGGACAGGGAAAAGTATTCCGCTTTGAGAGAGGTCCGTGAATTTTAGGAACTCTGATGTCTAACTTTGAAGGCTTATGTTGCCTATGCACTCATTTCTTTTTTTCTGCCAACCCCCATTTAAATGTCTGTTGCCAAGCAACTTATGTTAGTGGTTTTTGGGAAGGAATAGCAGGATGCCAGCCTCTGAGTGGCAGGTGACCAGCAACACAATGCTCTGAGGCTGATGAGGAGGCCATGCTGACCACAGGGGCTTGACAGCCCTGGAGCAGCTGGAGGCAGCAGGGACTGACCCATGATCTAACATGATCTAAGCCCCCTCCTTCTGAGACCCCTGAAAGGTAAGTGCTCATACCAGACCTTGTTAGGTCCCAGATCATGGCTTAAACAATCTCATGTGGCTGGTCAAGACAAAGGGGACTCCAGGAAGCCAGAGGACTTAGAGGTCTTGTTTTATAGAAAAGAAAATACTAGAAGACACCAGAGTGTCACCTGCATAATTCCTCCTGGGTGGTGGCATTATGAGTATGGGTTTTGATTTCCTTCGTCAAACATGTCTGTTTTTCCCATATTAATTTTATAAGCATATATGATTTCCCCACAGCTTTATAGAGCATATATTATTTTTTTTTGCAATAAAACTGACATTATGAAAATATAAAATAGTTTAAAGAATAGCAGTTTAAAGACTTATTTGAAACAAGGTTGTAAAGGCAGGTATTATATTTTGTTTTTCAGTCTTGGAGAGTTCCCTGAAGGGACTCATGTATGATAACATGTTTCCTTTTGGGGCCTTCTGGCACTATATTTGGCCTGACTTTGCTCTCTGCGGGGAAACACGAGCTGGTGATTGCTGAGTCATCACATGTGAGCTACAGAAGCCACAATCCTCCTTGGAGCACTGGCTTGGAGACACAGGCCACCTGCCTGGGGATCAGTTTTACTGGGGATAGGGGCTCCAAGGCCCTCCCCGGGGCAGGGAAGGACAGCCTGGTCTATAGATCACTCTCTGGACTCACCTTTCCACTAATAAATGGACAATGATGAGTGAACTCTACTCATGAAATAGGGTGGAATGCAATCAACAGTAAAAGATAATATAAATAGCCAGATAGGATCAAAAGAAGATCTTAACATTTTATTTTACTTTAAATTTTTTTATTTTGAAGTAAGTTTACTTAAAAAACAGTTGCAAAAAAACCACAAATGTTTACATCTTATATAATCACAGTATAATGATCAAAATCAGAAAATTAACAGATAGAATATTAACTAATCCAAAGGCCTTAGTAAGAGTACTTCTCTTGTCCCACTGATTTCCTTTTTCTGTTTTAGGGTCTAACCCAGGATCCCACATTGTTTTCAGTTGTTATGTCTCTTTATTCTTCTTTAATCAGAAATAGTTTCTCAGTCTTTGTCTTTTATGGCCTTGACATTTTTGAAGAGTTATTCTATAGGTCAGTACTGTTCAATAGAACTTTCTGCGATGATAGAAATGCTCTATTTCTGTGCTGTCCAATATGATGACAGCCATTAGCCACATGAAAATCGCATTTAAAATGTGGCTTGTGAGGTTGATTTTATAAATTTTACACTTTATTTAATTTTAATTAAAAATGCTACATGTAGCAAGTGATTACTGTATTGGACAGGACAGCTGTTGAATGTCCATCATTTTGGGTTTGTTAGGTGTTTCCTCATGTAAGAATGCCATAGCTGTGAGATCATGCTCTCCTTCAGTTCCCTGACAAAGGTGTCAGGAAACCACGTAGGTCAGAATTTTTATTGTGATAAAATATATATAACATAAAATTTACTATTTTAATCATTTTTAAGTGTAGTTCTGTGGCATTAAGTACATTCATATTGTCAGTCATCACCATCCATCTTCAGAACTTTTTCATTGTCCCCAACTGAACCTCTCTAGCCACAAATTCTCTACTTTCCATTGCAACCACCATTCTACTTTCTGTATTTATGAATTTGACTATTCTGGATACTTCATATAAGCGGAATCATAGAGTATTTTCCTTCTGTGACTGGCTTATTTCACTTAGCATACTGTCCTCAAAGTTCATCTATGTCATAGCATGTGTTAGAATTTCCTTCCTTTTTAAGGGCTGAATAATATTCCATTGTATGTATATACCACATTTCATTTATCCATTCATTTGTTGATAGACATTTGGGTTGATTCTACCTTTTGACTGTTGTGAATATGCTGCTATGAACATGGGTATACAAATATCTGTTCCAGTCATTGCTTTCATCTCTTTGGGTACATATCCAGAAGTAGAATTGCTGTATCATATGGCAATTCTATTTTTAATTTTTTGAGGAACCACCATACTGTTTTCCACAGCAGATGCACCATTTTTACATCCCCACCAATAATATACAAGGGTTCCAATTTCTCTACATCCTTTCCAAACACTTGTCATTTTCTATTTGTTTGTTTGAGTAATAGCCATCCTAATGGTTGATATCTATAAACTGAAAGTCTTTGGGAGGTGATTAGATTATAATGGTGACACCTTCATGAATGGAATTTGTGCTCTTTTAAAGAAGACCCCAGAATAAAAAAAAGAAGGCAAAGACCCCAAAGAGCTCCCTTGCTCCTTCTGCCTTATGAGGAAACATCAGGAAGGCTATATCTATGAACCAGGAAGCAGGACCTTACCAGACACCAAATATGCCAACAACTTGATCTTGGGCTTCCCAGCTTCCAGAACTGAGAAATAAATATTTGTTAATTAAGCCAGCCAGTCTATGGTATTTTTGTTGTAGCAGCCCAAATGAACTGACAGTTTCTTATTGTGTTTTTGAAGAAGCTATATATTTTTTAATGCCCTGTGAGGTCCAGAAAAAACAGGGGTGACAACTGTATTTGGAAGCTAGTCACCACACTCCTAATGCTCTTCCAGCAAGAATTAGATATGAGGTCACTGGATTTGGGGTGGATAGCAGGTGAGAGTAATTCTTGAACCAATCAGTGTTCACTCTGTATTATTGGCTAAACAAGGCGAGCTGGCTTTATTAGTTAGTTGAATTCAAGTGCGATATTAACATTTTGTAAATGCTGAATGTCGAGAAATATCTACAAGGTTACCAAATAAAGTAATAAATTCTTATCTGAAAAGTGTTCAGGCATCTTCCTATGATTCAGTTTGGGAGCACTGGCTTTGGAGACAGGTATGTACTCAGGCATTTGCATGAGATCTTGGTAAAACCTTTTAACCCCTCAGATGTCTTTTTTTTTTTTTTAAGTTACACTATAAAGTATAATCTTAAGTGTACAGCTGATGCATTTTTACATATGCATAAGTCCATATACCCAATACTCACATATACAGAGTATTTCCATCCCCCAGAAGACTCCCTTTCACCCCACTCCCTTTTACCTCACTCCTTTTGCCTCATCCCCAAAGGTAACTAGTGATATATATAGATGAGTTTTGCCTGTTTTTCAACCTTACCTTGTGACTGGGGACAGACAGCATGTACTCTCTGTGCTTGGCTTAGCCACTGTGCCCATTCCTCCTGGTGAGATTCAGCCATATTGTTTGTATCAAAAGCTTGTTCTCTTTCCTGCTATATATTATTCCATGGTGTGAGCACACCAGAGTTTGTCTCGCCATTCTCATACTTATAGACTTTTGGGTAGTTTCCAGAGTTTGTCTACTATGAATAAAGCCACTATGAACATTATCTATTGTTCATGTTTCTAGGTGGACACATACCCAGGAATGGTTGCTGAGTGATAGGGTTGTATATGTTTAAACTTCAGAAATAACTGCCAAACATTTCTCTAAATCTTTAAATCTCTCTTTAGAACAGAAAAAATAAACTACCTTGTTATTGTGAGAGCATTTAATGGGCCCTAAGATACGGACTTTAAGTCTGGTACCTGGAACACAGTGGGTGCTCTCAATAATTCATGGCTTCGGCCTCAGCAAGAGTCTCTGCCCTATCAGAGAAAGGACAAAGCGGTTGGCAACACTGGAGGAAGGTCCCTGCCCCAGACCCTTGGGCGGAGAGGCCTTCTCCACAAAGCAGCACTCAAGGTCCACACCCAGCGTGTCGGAAAAGCCCATCTCGGTGCCCACGCTCTGCACGGGGATCCTGCTTCCTCAGGTCCAGCAGGCGTATCGCCTGGCTGGGCACTTGCACCCTTGTAAACTGGGTGAGTCACCCGGCATTTATTGAGCACTAACTGGGCCAGGTCCTGGGAGCCCAGGAGTGAAGGACAAATTACTTAGCGGGAGGAGGGGATGCCCTGCGCAGGGAGCGTGGGCACCACAGGCCCCGAGGTCCGCTACCGCTGGGTTTCTACCCCACCCAGGACTTCGCTTGAAAGTTCTCGACCGAACAATGAAAGAAAATCATCTGCTCCTTCGCGCCCTTGCGGGGAGCTGGGTCCCTGCGGAGCGCGGGTGCAGGAGTCGGGGGTCCTGACCGTAGGCCAGGGCTCACCCCCCGCCCCCGGGGCGGCGCGGGGGCGCGAGGTCCCGCCCCTGCCGGCTGGCCAATGGCCCCACGGCCCTCGCCGGGTCCCTCCCTCCCGGCCGGGGAGGGTTCCGGCTGGAGGTGGCGGTCGGAGGCTGACAGCAGGTCGCCGGGTCGCGGCTCCGGGAGGTAAGATCGCCTCCCCGGGCGCCGGGGCCTCTGCGCTCGGGGCGCACGGACGCCCCTCGGGAAGGCGGCCCGCGGCAGTAGAAGCCGATGGGGACTCGGAGTCCGCCAGAGCACACCGCAGCTGGGGCGTGCGGGGGGCCCGGGAAGAGAGGGCCCCGGGACGACCCTTGGCGTCGGGGCAGCGAGGGCCCCGGGAGGTCGGAGGGGGGCGGGGCGGGGTGGGCTGCGGACGCGGGTGCGCGGAAAGGAGGCGGGCGCGGGCCGCTGAGCGCTTCCTGCCGCCCTCAGGCCCAGGGTGACCCCCGGGCGAGGCCTAGCCGGGGTGCGCCAGCCCCGGGGACAGAGGAGCGCAGCTCCCTCCTAGGTCTTGACAATTGTCGGTGGTGACACCTGCTCATAAGAACAGCCTCGCCGCCCCCCGCGGGTCTGGGTCTGGCCCAGGGATCCAAGGATCCAGGGATCCAGGGATCGGAGCCGAGGCTGTGAGGCCTCGCTCCTCCCACGCTGCTGGATAGTTCTCCAACCCACTCAGGGCAGTCTAGTCGGAAACTCCTCACGGCGTGGATCGGGAACACTCCATCGCCCATGTTTTCTGAGACTGGAAAGAGGTGCCAGGAAAACACTGATAAAAATAAAAACAAAAACGAGGTTCTCCGTATACGTGCTGTGGAGCCCCCAAAACCTTTGGAAGGGGAGTCAACGACCCGAGAATCGCGCTGCTGTGGAGGGCGCAGTTAGAAGGTCCTCAGACCTGTCTGAAAATTTTCCGTTTCTCACAAGAGAAGGGACTGAATGTTGCATCCTCCCAGGCTCACCCTCTCCCAGCGACCTCCCTCACTCAGGCAGTGACCTTGGCCCCTCCTTGAGCTTGAAGAAGGGACTGTGTGAGTCCCTGCTGCAGGGGCCTCTATGCTCTGCAAGGTGTATGGTGAGCTGCAATGAGGCAACAAGTCCTGGGTTCAAATGCTGTCAGGGCCACTGATCAGCTGTGCAACCTGGCATCACTTCTCTCATGGATTTGTGGCAAGGATTAAATGAAAGAAATTTGGGATGTGCCTGCCTATAGTGGATCCTCAATAAATGTGAACAAATATGGGCTTCTTTTCTTTTTGGTGGGACCATATCATAACCCCTTCCTCCCAAACTCTGTGCCTTAAGGGCTGAGGCTGGAATGCAGAAGAATGCATCTATCTTGATACCTCTCTGGATGCCATGGGAGGGAAGGAGAAAAGGATCCACACAGTTTTTCTTTTCTCATCTCCTGAAGCCCCACCTCCCTGATCCTCTTGACCTCTGTCATTAGTGCTTGCCCCACTGGACATGTAGCGGCTAGTGGGTAGGGCTAGTGGGTAGCAGAGCAAGTCATACAACGTGAGGCTGTGGAGCTGGTAGACAGGACTGCTGCCTGGTTTCCCCTATGGCAAGGGACCGGTGGCCTCAGTAGCCCTTGGGTATTTTCTGCAGCCTCCTGAAAGTCTCACTCAAGGCCGACACCCACATTTCCACTCCAACCAGGCCTTATCTCCTCTAACTCTTTCCCTCCTTGAAAACCAATAGCATTTCAAGCTTCACTTGTTCAAAATGGAGCTCTGGAGTCCCCTGTCTGCCATTGCTCCTCCTCTGGATTCTCTGGCTGGCTAAATGGCACCATCCATCCACTCACCCAGGGCGCATCCTTGAGTCTTCTCTCTCCCCCACCTCCAAAATTTACAGAACACCAGGAATTCAATCAGCTCTCCCCACCTTCAAGGTTACCACCCCAGCCATACCTATCATGTGTCTGACCCCTACTGTGGCCTCCTGACTTATCTCCCTGCTTCCATCCCCCTCCCTCCACAGTCCAAGCTCCTCACAACCACCTCTAGAGAGGTCTTTAACATAAATCTTCTTCCCTTTCCTGCTCAGAACCCTCCAGTGGCTCCCCATTTTACTCCCAATAAAACATGACCGTCATTTCATACACGAGTGGCTACTCCCAACCTCCTTGACCTTGATCTCTGCCCCTCCCCCTAGCTCTCTAAACTTGGACCACCCTGACTTGCTTTCTGTTCTTCAAACATGCCAAGCTTGCTTCCCACCTTAGGACTTCTTACTTGCTGTGTCTTCTGCCGGAAACACCAATCTTCTCACAGCCAAGAACAGCTCAGCTCAAATGTGGCCAATCAGAAAGGCTTCCCTGACTATCTCAGTCCCACCGACATGCCCTTCTCCAGGGGCTGTCTCATTATGCTGTTTTTTTTTTTTCTTTGTAACTTTTATTACTATCCAGGATTCTTATTTGTGTGTATGTTTACTGATTTGTTATCTATCCCACCCCAGGAGAATATAAATTGGATGATGGCAGAGATCTTGTCTCTCTTATTACCTGCAACTCTTCCCAGTGGGGAAGCAAATAAGAAATAAGCAAACAAATGCATCTATAATTGCAAATTGTGGTAAGTGTAACATAAGTGCCTGGCAGTAATTGTTTATATTTGAGGCACTTGTAAACTTAAAGCTTATAAGGCAGAACTATATTGTCAAAACAAGTTCTCTGAGCCATTTTAGGTGTCAAGAAAAAGCCTGGAAAAGATTTAATTTGCCCCAGGTCATAGTGAGTTCAGGGTTCTGGATCTCAGCTTCCTACGCTAAGAACATGTATATACGGCAAGCTTTAATGGTGGGCCTGCATAATGTTCTGGAAAGAACCTGATCCTGGATCCTGAAGACCTCAGTCTATCAAGTCCCCTTCATTTCTTAATGCTTAATTTTCTTCACCTATAAAGTAGGATAGGTCATATTATGTTGGGCTGCTGCTTCTTATTTTTTCCCAGTGTACCTCAAAGAAGCAGCCCTTCTAGGTGTAGCCTGCTTGTTATCAGTGGCTAAGGGGCACATAGGGACCTGGGAACAATGGCTGGGAGCCAGACTCACCCCAACACTGACCAACTTGCAGGGCAGAAGTGGGCCCTAACTCTTTTGGAGATGATTTTCTTCTTGGTTATCAATTTGCTTTTAAGCAAATTCCTTGAGGGTCTTTGAGACTCAGGCAACAATAAAATAGGATGGTTAAAGAGAGAAGCCAAAATTCCAAAAATTTGAGAAAGCAAGAATTGTGTTTTGTCCAACCCCACGTCCAACCCTGTTGCATGTGTGGTCTGTTTTCTTCCAGTCCTTTTTCCCCCTCTCCCAGTCCATCCACGGGCCTGAGCCCTCTGTTACTTCAGAACCTGAACAGTGATGACGTTTGCCGAGGACAAGACTTATGAGTATATCCGCCACCATTTCCGAAATTTTTACCGTATTCATGTTCTGGAGATTCTACCTCACCTGTCTTGTCTCACAGCAAGTGACCAGGTGAGCCAGGGCATGACAGACAGACAGCCAGACTTGCGGGGAGGGCTGTGGAATTCAAAGCTTCGCACAAGCCAGAGCCAGCCCCATCCTTTCTCTCCTGTACCCACTTCCTGTCCTTGCTGCTTTTCTAACTTTCTGAATGAAGTGTGGTTCCGGGTGGCCTTTCTGACTTTCTTGAGCTCCCTCTGGTGTTGTTTTGTTGTAACATTCAACAATATGGCGCTGGCTGCCTGAAATTTCTGGACTCTGGGCTCCTCACCCACTTTTATGGGAACCTCCTTTTACTTCATCTTGCTTGTCCTGGTTCTGGCTCAGTTTTGATTATATTCTCCTTGTTGCAGGACCCTGTCCTGTTAGGGAGCCCAGGGCTCAGTTTTGAGAGTTCATGGGTGCCAGGCCACCTTAGTCCCCTCAGAACTTGCTGTGGGCCCCTAGTGAAGCGAGCCAGACCCTTGCCATTTTTGCTGTTCTCAGATTGAAACCTTCTGTTCTCCTCTGCTTCCTCCCCACAGATGCCTTTAGCATGCAGGTCTGTGGCTGATGGGGTTTGGACCTTTTCCCCTCGTATTTTGGGGTTTGTGGGGATACTCCGTCACTTTGCTCTATCTGGTTGCTTGTTTGTCTGTGGGAATTCAGGTGGATCTAAAAACTCTGCAGCTACTTTGTTGTCTCAGAATGTCCCCTGTCCCTCATCCCCCCTGTTTCTTATAGTTGACCTCTTTTCCTTTACCTTCCCACCCCCTTCATATCCTGTTTCAGACACACCTTTTCCTTCTTTGCTAATCCAAGGCTTTCCTTTTGTATTGGGGGCTATATAAACCAACCCCAGACTTTGGCATCAGACTGGCTGGGCTTGCATTACTGCCCCACTGCTGTAGGATCTTTGCTACCTTTTCTTCAAAGCCTCAGTTTCCTCATCAGCAGAGTAGGCATAATAATTGCATTAAAAAAGATGATTCACACAAAGCTCCGAGCTGGAGAGCCCAGTAGCTGCCTCTTTCCTGGTAGCTGCCTTTAAACTTGAACTCAAACTCTAGCCTTGTCCTGGGCTCTGACCCAGTTTCCGATGGCTGCCTCTTCCTTGTAGCTGCTTGGTGCCTCTCTTTGCAGCTGTCCCCTCCCGAGTCGGGGAGGGGCCAGGGCAACCTGGCTTGAGCAGGGAGATGGGCCGTGTCTTCCAGGACCTACTGCGGGCCTGCTACGATAACAAGGGGAACCGGAACACCATCTGGGAACTCTTCAACAGCCTTCAGCGGCGAAGCGGCTGGGTGGAATCCCTTATCCGGGCACTGAGGGCCTGTGAGCTGGTCAGTCTCGCTGATGAAGTGGCCCAAGTCTATCAGAGCAACCTGTCCTGTAAGCCTCCTGCCATGGCCCTCCTCCTGGAACCCCTCTCTGTTCCTCTGGCTTCCACTCTCTCTGTCCCCTCATCCCTGTCTCTCCTCCCTTCCTGTCACCCTTCCTCCCATCACCCCTGGGCAGTAGACAAACTCAGGTATAGATCCCAGCTTAGCCACTTATTAGCCATGTCCCTTTGCCAATTCCCTTAATTTCCTTGAACTTTGGTTTGTTCCTCTGTAAAACAGAGCTAAGGGCAACATCTACCTCATAGGGCCGTGGTCTGTACCATGTCGACTGCTTAGCTGGGGCGAGGCACCTCCTTCTGCTCAGCAAATGGGGCCTCCTCTAATTTTTGTGGCTGTGTTGTTTGCTTCCCATCCCTTTTCTCACTTCTTCCTGTTTCTTCTTCCTCAGTTCACCTTTTCTCCATTCCTCTCTCCTCTTTCCCTCTCTTCACTGTCTCCTTTTCTCACTCATGCCTTTTTCCTTTCCCCTCACTCTGCCCCTCCCTCGATTTCCCCTAGAGCCCCCTCAGCTGCCCAGTTACCTCTCAGTTCCCCTCAATACTCCCTGCCTGGCCAAGTGCTCAAATGGGTTTTTGTGAGGTCAGGGTCTGAGGGACCGAGACAGGAAGAAAACTCAAGCCAGCTCTATTTATATTTCAGACTAAAAACCATTCCTGAGGCCCTGCCTAGGGCCTCTTATCCCTTTTTTGTCTTCTATCATTTTTCTCTGTGTTCTTTCCCTCCTTCCCTCCCTCCCTTCTTTCATTTGTGGAGATTAATAGTGATCCCCTGAGTACACGTGGTCATAGTGGGGCCAGGGGTGGGTGGTAGGGGCAAAGTGGAGGGGCTGAGGGGGCAGCATCAGCTCAGGCGTCAGTTAGTGGCAACAGCTACCCATGAGGAGTTGGAGAAAGCTGCTGGGTTCCAGAATGCCTGGAGACAGAGAAATGGTGACTGCTGACCCAGTCTGGATGGTGAGAGGCCAGTGAGGTACCCCACATTCCCCTTTCCCCTTTTGCCTTCCTCTCCTCGTCCTCCCCAACTCCTTTCTTCCTTACACTCCTGTCTCCCACTCAATGAAGTTTGTCTTTTCTGAGGAGTGCACCCTATATGACAGCTTTTGGAGCTGTGGGGAGCTGATAGCCATGGCCCTGGAGGTCCAAGAGCACCCAGGCCTCTCCTGTCACTAGGAATACCCCTGATTCTACCTTGACATTGCTACGTCTTTGTCCTCCAGTAAACAAGAACCGTTCCCCAGCCCCACCGGAGCCGCCGTCAGTTCCTGCTGAGGCCCCAGGATCCTCTACACCCGCTTTGGCCCTCAGTATCCCCAACAACAGCTACAGAAACGAGGAGTCAAGTTACCCCATGCCTGTCCAGGACACCCAGTTGCCAGAGTCCATGGAAGAGGTGCGTCCTCATAACTTACCTCTGTCCCCTGCTTTTGTTGCCGTCTGCCTGCTTCTGCCCACCCAACCTTCCAGAACTCTCCTGCCCCCCCATAAGTTGTGCCCAATCTCTGCTCAGAACCCCAGGGTTTCCCCAGTGAGGATCTGCCCCAGACCAGCTCCCAGACTGTTGCCCAGCCTATGGCAGCCCCAACCCTCTTATCATCTAACTGTGAGGTCTTTTTTGAGGTCTTTGCAATAGTGCATGTGTGTTGTCAAGGGACCAGGGATTGACCAGATCAGGGGAGTAAAGGAGCAGGAGGTGATGAGGCAGTGGGTGGATGGTGGAGCTATAGTTATTTTTAGAAAAGTGAAGTTTGGGGGAAAGGTGATTGATTCTATTGAGATATGATGAGTCAGCAATGGGTGGCCTGGAGACACCAAACCATGGACTGGAAAGCCCAAGAAAGGGGTCTGTGCAATGGCCTTAGAAAGGGGGACCTTTCTATAGGGCCAGACAGATGGATAGGGACTCCCCAGGGGATGGGTATGTGGGGTCTACGAGGTGGTTTCAAAGGGTCTGGCAATGACCAAGGCCAAGGCAAGGCCTTCCTTATTTCCTGTGCTCATGGCATTGGCTGAGGCCCCTAGGAACTGCCCCACAAATATAAGCTGCCTTTTGTCAGATCCTGGGAGAAACAACTGCCTTATTCACATTTTCCCTTTTGTAGAGTTCAAAGAAGGCCCTGCAGACACCCAGCTCTGGGGCTGTACTGAGAAGGCCCGGTGGCTCCCTGGAGCCGTCCTCTAACATAGCAACCCCCAGCCCTATGACCTCCAGTGGGCCTCAGGAGAAGGACACAGAACCAGGCAGTACCGATACAGCAGGTATGTGTGGAACTTGGAGTTACAGGGCCTCTCTGACCTCTCAGTTAGGGCGAGGATTAGAGTTGCCTCTCTGGCTTCTTTGGACAGGAAGCCAGGGTGGAAATAAAGGGAGTTCACTCCAGGGAACAACCCAGTTCCTTAAAGGGTATATTGGTTAGCATTTTCTGTGTAACAAACAGTCCCCCAAACTTAGTAGCTTAAAATACGACTATTTATTTGGCTCATGATTCTGTGGGTCAGCAATTTTGGCTGGTTCAGCTAGGTAGTTCAGATCTTGGCTGATTTCCCTCTTATGTGTACACACTAGCGTAAACATAAGCTCTGCCTATGGCTGTTGGCTGGGGTACCTCGGTTCTCTTCCATGAGTCTCATCTTCCAGCAGACAAGTTCATTTCATGGAAACTAAGCAGAATTCTGAGAAAGAGGGCCATCCTGGGGCATAGGCTCAAAACTGGCACAGTGTTTCTTCTGCTTCATTCTGTGGGCCAAAACAAGTCACAGGACAGCCCAGAGTCAAGAAATAGGGAAACAGACTTCATCCCTAGAGAAGAGGACTGACAAACTCACATTGCAGAAAGTGTGGGTACAGGTAAAAGAGAATTAGGGCTACTTCTGCACTCTACCAAAGAGACTCTATAGGGATCTGCCAGCACCTGGAGGACAGTGTAGAAAGAATACAGGGATGGGCCTGCTGTTTGCAGGGGAGCCCTTAGGCACTGTCCTACCTGCTGGAGGGGTCTGTACCTTTCAGTAAATCACTAAACCTGCCCAGCCCCCAGGGGAAGGTTAGTCTTCATCAGCCGAGGCCTGGACCCCCATACCAGACCTCAGTGCTCCCCCTCAGGAATATAGAGCTGACCACTCTGACCCCCAGGCTGGCATCTCTCTGCACCACTATTTCCAAAACTGTTCCACATGGCACTGGTGTCAGCCAGCCCTTTGTGCCCCTGGGACAGCCACCAGGCACATGAGCAGTTAAGGCTCAGAGAAGCCATCTCAGTGTTCCATACTCCTGTCACTCCAAAACTATGCCCCAAGCACCTGTTGGTATTTTGCAGTGTCAGTTTGCCATGAAAAATACCTTTCAGGAAATGCTGCTGTGGACCTGGTAGGCAAAGGGCAATTAGGTTTGGGGTGGGGGGCACATCAGAATCACTCCTGTCCTTTGTCAGCCATAGGGCCTGGTATGTGCATTCTCAGAATTCCATGGAGAATCCTGATATAACTATCTTTATAGACTATCACCACCTGCTCCCTCCTGCTTCCCCCAGGGTAGGCTCTCCTCCCAGGAGTGGCTTTGTTTGCACAGCCCCCACCCTAAATTCTTAGGCCTCCTAGGAGATTTGCACACTTTGGGGGTTGGCAGGGCCTCTGGGGCCACATGACTGGTGTGAGCTATTCTGTTTCAGTCATCCTACTGCTCCTTTTCCTGGTTTAGGATTGCTCCTGCTGTGGGTGGGGCGAGGAGGAAAGATGGCAGTGGTCGGGGAATCCAGGATTTCACCAGACTAAGGAGAAGCTGGAAGAGGCAGACACAGGAGGAAAGGGGTGTGTGTGTGTGTGTGTGTGTGTGTGTGTGTGTGTGTGTGTGTGTCAGGAGAAGAAAAAGCAGAGCAGATAATTAATGATCTTTAAGCTCCTAGAAATTATTAGGGAGACAGACCATTTCATTCTTGTGAGAGAACAGCCTTGGGCTATAGGTCAAGGACTCAGGATAGACAGGCCCAGGGATGTACCTGCAGCTATTGGGCCTTCAGGCTTGGGAGCAGTAATCAAAGGGACTTTGGAGACTTCTCCACAGGTAGGAGGTTGAGAGGCCTCGATGCCATAAAGGCGGTGTGAGTAGGGGCAGAGGGACCCTTCTCTAGCCCTCTGATCCCAGGGAGACTGTGATTTTCAGATAACACTCATGTGGGTCTGTGTTTCCCCTTTTGTTTTGCTACCTGCAGGCCGAGTCTCCAGCCTCACATCACCTGGGGGTCCTGTGTCTCCGACTGTTTCCTTCCAGCCCCTGGTCCGTTCCACCCCCAGGGCAAGCTCCTTGCCTGGCCCTCCAGTGTCAGTTCTGTCTACGGGCACATCCTCCTCCTCCTCCACTGGCTTGGCCTCTGCAAGGGGTTCTGGCGACCAGGCTAAGGCTACCATCTGTTCCACTGGGGTAGGGGTGCCCACCAACTCCATGACCACCAGCACAGCACCCTCCAAGGTGCCCTCCCACGCTGCATTTACCAGCACAATTCCTTCCAAATTGCCCACCAGCTCAAAGCCCCCTGGTGTAATGCCCACTAATGTGCCCACCGGTCTGGCACCATCTAAACTGCCTATCAACTCAATGCGTACTGGCACAGTGCCACCCAAGGTGCCTACTGGCCTGGAGTCTGACCACAGGACGCCTATGAGCACAGTGCCCAGCAAGGTACCTGCCAACACAGCACCCACCATTAGGAGCAGCAACAGTTCCATGGAGGTAAGTCCTTACCCTGCCTAGTAGTGATCCAGTTCCCTCCCTAGCCCCGTTCTTTGTTGGACCCTTCCTAGTTTTCATTCTGTTTCCAGCCTAGGTTGGTCCAGAGCTTCTTTTTGAAGGTGTAGGGAGCCTCATCCAGACCCTACACCATGCCCTTTAGAGTAATAATAACCATTAGAACTCTTAAGTGTGGATACCTCAGGAAGGTCAAGTGTGATAGGCCACCCCCACTGGTCATATGTATTAACCCATTAAAAGCTCATAGCTCCCCGGTAAGTTTGCAGTACCATTTTGCAAACAAGGAAGCAGTGAGGGGTAGAGCAAGGTGGCTGGTCTGCCTCAACAGTTTGCTCTTCACCACTGGGATATTTGGCTTGTCCCTCCATGACCAGAGTTTTACAGACAACAGCCCTAGACTGTCCAGCCTGGGTAGATGCTCTGATCCATCAGTGCCCTGCTTCTGACAGCTGTTCCTCTAATCCTGTACATCTTCTTATTCTGTCTGCCCAGAGGAACCAAGTCCAGGGGACCCCTTGGGTACATGGCCAGGTCTCTGACCCTGTGGCCAACCACTTCATGGCCCTAAGGCCCAGGCCAAATGTGATGCAGGATGGGGCCACACACCACCAAGGGTTCCCAGGGGTAGGGCTAAACTCATAGGCAGGGAGATGGCTGCCTTGGAGGAGGTCGCCACTGGTGCTGTTGTAGGGCCTGGGTCTCCTCCTCCCCTACTGCCTTCCTGTACCATCATCACTGGATTAAATCTCCAAGACAGCATGGCCTCATGGGCACTATGGACTAGGAATTTCAGGGTTGGGGTGTTAGTTCATGCCCTGGCCTAGGAATAGGGCCACACAATCTGGCTTGTCCCTCTGCTATCTCCATTCCCATCCATACTCTCTTTCTTGACCAGGACACTCCAGTGTCTCCAGTGCCTATTGGTGCCACCGCTGGAGGCAGCTCACCCCATGCAGACAGCAGTTCTGACAACTTGAGCTTGGAGCCAGAGCTGAGCAAGCCAGGCAGGCTGGTATCCTGCATGAGTAGCCAGCCATTCTCTGGCTGCTCCGCAGACCTTGCCATCAGCAGCAGTGACACGCTGGGCACAGGACCTGACAATGCCCCGGAGGAGAATGAGTACGTGTCGGTGGATGCCCTTAGGTTGCACGTGGTTGAGGCTCCTAGCCCTGACCTCCTGGAGGGCAGCCCCAGGCCACCTTCTGTCCTGCAGCCCCAGGCAGAGGAGCAGTCTCTCTGTGTTGGGACGGCTCCCTGGGTTCCATGGCTTGGGGCGGCTGTGGCTGGGGTGCTCTTGGCTGCAGTTGTAGCTGTGCTGTACCGGCGGCGCCCACTTCAGTGAAGCCCCTTGGTCCTCCCCGCCACTTGTCTTCCCCAGTACATCCAGCCCCAGCCATGGAGCTGGTCCTGCCCACTGGAGGCTCGGTCAGAGGGGAGCCAGGGGCCCACAGGCCTGGCCGGAGGCCACGCCACCATTGACAGTCCTAGAAGGTGGCATTTTCATCCCAGCTCATTCACTCTGCAGCTCTCTCAGCTTTCTGGACCCTGGGCTGCCCTGCGTGTGCCAGACCTTGTCCATCCAGCAATTTGGATTGTTGCCCTTGTCCTCTGGAGGAGGTGCCTCCGTCCAGGCCTTATCCCTGTTTGCCCGAGCCCACGAGTCAGGAGGTGCTGCTGGAGGGTGCAAGGAGTCAGCAATGCCACCCATCCTGTCCTGATCCCTGGCCGTGGACAGCATGTGTCTGGGGTGGGGGACCCACAGGACCTTGCTCCTCACCCCCAGTGGCCCAGCCTGAGCCCATTGCCCAGGAGAGCACCCTAGAGAGCACTAGAGATGCTTCTGGTCCTCTGCCTCTTTGGTTCTCCACCCATGCAAGGCTTGGGAGGAGGTCTGGAGGTTCCTGTGGACCCTGGGGAAGCCTGAGGCAGCTGCTGGTGCTGAGGACACTCTCCAGAGCGTCTTTCCAGCCTTCTCACCCACTTCTTTTTTCTTCTCTCCTGGTTCCCATCTCTGTGAGAGTTGTGGAGGAGACCTGTGAACAGAGCTCAGGCCAAAGTTTGTATTTCAGCTTCACTCCTTCCTGGGCTGTGTGGCCTGGGTAGAAGATCAAATTTCTCTGGTCTTACTTCCCCAAGTGGACTATGAGTATAATAGCTCATCCTTCTCTGGGTTCTTCTGAGATTGAAGCATACAAGTGTTTGTCAAGTGACTGGCCCAGACCAGGTAGCCACAGAATGCTTCTCCCACCTCTTCCCTGTCCAACCTGGTAGAGATGAGGGCAGGAGAGGCACAGTGCCCAGTGGGTAAAGGTGCAACTCCGTAGTATAGGGTGGCCGAGGCCTGCATTCTACTCTGCCTCTCTCTTGCTCCGTGCTCTTAGGCAAGGCATTAACCTCTGTGCCTGTATTTTCTCAGCAAAATAAGTAAATAAATAGATAAGTATGTATATCCATCTGTCTATCTATCTATCTTCTATCTCCTGGTGTTGTGAAAATTAAATGAATTTATCTACATAAATCTTTGAATGGTTTCTGGAATTTACTAAGTGTGGGAGACATTATCACTATTCCAATTGGAGGGGCTGGAGTGCTTTGCAGCATCTTTAGAGGCAGACTCAGACCCTACTGCCTCCCCCACTTTATATTTGCCCCTTACTTTTTCCTATGCTTTGGGGACTTGTTGGGGAGTGGGGAGAAAAGCACATCCACTGGGGCAGCTGTGCAGGGTAGGGGCTGGAGTATCCCCCAGCAGCCAGATGGATTGGGGGTTCTTTTCAGGTGGTCATCTCTGGACAAGGGGCATGCACAGGAGCCTCAGGAGCTCCTTCCACTTCTGGGATCCACAGGCGTAGGGACCACAGCCCTGCAGAGACATTAGGTGGTGAGGGGTCACTGTGGCCCACCCACAGCCTGTCAGCCTGCAGGGTTTTCTGCACCTTGTTTTGGCTTCTACAGTCTTTGCACTGCACTAGGGGACTTCAACAACCTCTACCTTTGATTACCTCTACCTCTGGACTTCTCTTTGACCCTCATTTCAAACCCAATAACCTGTACTTTGAAACCAGGTGTGGCCCCTATACAAGCTGTCTGAACAACTTCCATCACCTTTACTCTTTACCTGCTCTCTGTGCTTCCACCTCCCTCATAGTTACCCAGGTTAGTGAACAATTCATACAGAGGTGCTTGTTTTAATGTGTTTCCCTCCCAGGGTATCTTTAGAAAACAGTATCTCAAGAAAGCAATATGTAGCCCCAACGAATGCTATTTAAGTGGTGAGATTTTAAGCATAGTGACCTGTATATAAGATGGCACTGGGCTCCTGATCCCAGCCCGGCCTTTAGCCCAAAGTGAAATGTACCTTCCCAGATGTGTGGGAGATACCTTTGGGTAAGGTGTGTAGGAAGTGTTCAGGGACCTACCTGGCACTTTTCAAATTATGCTACCGAGTCCCTGCCTTGGCCTGCATTGACTAGCATCACTCTTTTAGCTATTGTCAACCTGATAACCTCTAAAATGCCAGCTTCAAGCAAGGTTGGGAATTGGCCAGTGTATCTAGTCCTGTTGCCAAGGGAGGGCTTAGAGTGGTTGATGAGATGTGTCAGATCTCAGGATTACTGGGTTTGGAGTGTGGCTCTTAGCTGTAGGATGTTGCATGTAAGAGGAAGCCCAAGTCACCCTCACAGCCATGGCTTGGGTGATGGAGGCCAGAACCCAAGGAGGGAAGGGAGAGCCTCCACCTCCAGCAGTGGGCTCTGTCCCCTATACTTAGAGACTTGGGAAAGCACACTTTACCTTGGGCTAAAGGCTGGGCCATCCTGGGCTTGGGTCAGACTCACTAGCATCCAAGATACATACATATAAATCTCTTTCCACCTTCTCTACTACTGAAACTTTTCTCTCAAAGCTCCAGAGCTGCTGATGCTTCTCTCTCCCTGGGAAACACAGTGGACCTTAACTTGATGACCTACTGAAGCCAGACCAATGCCATACCTCGCTTTATTTCCCTTCTGGATGTGCTCAGGTCTAATTGGATTTAGAGAAATTTTTTGTCAAAGATCAGGAATATGCCCTTTACCCTGCCAGGCCTTGGATATTCATAGCTTCTTTTAAGAAAAAAATTTTTTGTTGATGTTATGAAAAACTTTCAAACACACACAAAAATACAATATAGGAAAAATATATATGAAATACTTATGTAAGAAAAAATAAGAACCCCTATGTGCCCAACACCAGCTTCAATAATTATGGACTGATGGGCAGTCTTGTTCATTGCTGTCCGATTTTTCTTTTTCTGTATAGGTTCCTTCTGTAAGAGAGTGAGGGGTTCAGAAAACCAAATGGCAGACTTGGGTGGGGAGGGTTTTGTGGCAAAAACCCTCTATTTTCTCTCAAGGCAGCATTAGGCCTTCCCCTCTTGGTTTCTTGGTCTCTGTGGGTGACATCTCACTTGAACCAGTTCAGAGTGTGAGCAGCACTAATGTCCCTATCTTAGGAAGAGGGGACCAAACGGGGTTTCTCCATTGACAAGCCCCTTGCAAGTGTCTGGCTTCTGCCCCTGTCCCAGAGAGGTGACAGTTGATGGGTGTATTCCGTGACACTTTGCCACATTGCACCAGGGGCCTCCTCTAGGCTCTGACAGCCCTTGCAGCAGGCAGAAATGCCACTGGGCTGGATTCAGACTCCACAGCATGGCTCCTGCTCTCACGGGAGTCTCCTAGGGATGGAGTCATTCAGGCCTTGATGCCCTTGCCTTCTGTCAGTGCACTACCACAAAGCTGATGGCCAAGAATACCCCACATCTCACCCCCAAGAAAGTAGTGTCCAGGGTTCCTGTTCAAACCCAGGCTGGAGGCAATAACTCTTTATAGATGAAAATCACATGATTCTCCTGTTTTTACCCTTCTGCTCTTTTCCCTATGGCCCAGGGCTGTGAAGGTCACCTCTGCTATTGAGCATGGTCACCCAGCATTACCCATTCCTGCTGCTGCTAACAGCAGCAGTAACTAAAAGGGCTACCACTTACCCTACACTTCGCTGTGTGCCCACTAAGCACTTTAAATATATATTAACTCCTTTAATTCTCACAATGACCCTATGAAAGGGGTACCATTATGACCCAATTTACAGCTAGTCCTCAAGACTGGATGGGAGGAAGGACTGACGTGGACAATGCAAGGGAAAACTGACCTTTCAGCCCCAGAGCTGGATGTCCTCTATGCCCATGATCCATAGCTGATTGGGTGTCTGGAGCCCGAGACCCCATTTTAAAGTGAGATTTCACACTAACACATCCCTTCCTAGTGTGCCAAGATCTAACACCTAGTGTAATAACGTGCAATACATAATATAGTCTCAGGGATGCTATAACAATATGACTAATCATCATATTTGTGGCAGGGTCAATGGCCTGAGACTGTATGAGGTAGGGCAAGGGGCACAAGCCTTAAAAATGCCAGGCCTCTGGAGGCTAGTTTGTTCAACAGACATTATTTATTAAAAGATTTCCCTGTATCAGGCCTAAGGCCTAAAATGAGGAAGACACCTGCATACCCCCCAATAGTTGGGGATGGCTCACGAAGTGTGGTAGAGACAAGCAGGCTTTCATACCATCATTTTATGTATTTGTACAAAATTTATTTTGTACCTATTGTGTGCAGAGTGTTGGAAAAGGGCTTGGAGACCCAGAATAATAAAGCAAAGACTCTAAGAGTCTCTTTCTACCATCTATTGTCTCCAATACAATAGTGATGGTCTAGAGCAGCAGTCCCCAAACTTTTTGGCACCAGGGACTGGTGCTCCTATGGGAACTGAATGCCTGATCATCTGAGGTGGAGCTGAAGCTATGATGCTAGAGCTGGGGAGCTGCTGCAAATACAGATGAAGGTTTGCTCGCTTGCCTCACTTGCCCTCTTCCTGTGCAACCTGGTTTCTGGCTCCAGGGTTGGAGACCTCTCATCTAGAAGAGTGTTTCTGAAGCATGGGTGGGGGTAAGAAGAGAAACGAGTTTTGTTTTGATCAGTTATATACTATTAATAATTATAACAATCTAGGAAAATAGTAACAAAGCCTATAGGGAATAAGAAAATTATTAAATATAAATTTACAAAGACACTCAGTGAAAGGCTGAAATGAAAGGGTCTGATAAGATCAAATGCTGATGAAAATATAGAACTGAAATTCTCTTGAACTTTTGGGGGAATGTAAGTAGGTATATGACCTTTTGGAAAATGCAGTACCTACTAAAGCTGAACACGTGCATAACCTATGACCCAGCAGTTCCACTCCTGGGTATGTGGACTATAACAGAAACGAGCTTATATATACCATGAATGTTTCTAATTTCACTGTTCATGATAGCCTCAAACTAAAGTCAACTCACACGTCTATTCACAGTAGAGTGACCACGTAAGTTGTGGTAAAGTCACAGAGTAGAATACTAGCGTATAGCTGTGAGTATGAATGAACATATTGCTACACACAACCATAAAGACACATTTCACAGACATGATGTTGAGCAAAAGAAGTCAGTATACACAAAAAAAGATTGCACTGTATGCTTCTGTTCATATAAAAAGTACAGAAACAAGCAACTAAGCCCTGGTGTTCAAAGTCAGAATGGTTACCTTTGGCAGGGATAGAACCACAAGGGGCATTCTGGCAGGGTGACTCTACCTCCTGATTTGGGTGTTGGTTTCATGTGTATGTTCAGTTTGTGCCCAGATTCTCTCTTGGACATAAGGAAATAAACTAAGGTCACCCAAATGAGAACAGAGGCTGTTTATTAAGAGATTGCAAGAAAGTCAGCCATTATTCATATGCATTTGGCAGGGAGGGACTCAAAGGCAGGAAGGCAGTGGGAAAGCTTTATGGTGAAGAAAGAAAGGGAGGTTTCAGGTGTTTGCCTGGGACCCTGAAGTGGGGTCTGACTAGAAGAGGGACATCTCTGTGATTGGTTGGGGAGCATATTTGGCTTTCTCTGGTTGGTGCTGAGTTGGAAGAAAGGAATGAGTGGTTGGGATGGGGAAGGAGCTGGCAGACATTGACATCGTCCTTATTCTACTATAGTCTATTATGGCAGAGGTTGTGGTTTGGCTTTCCAGACTGTTTACTGTCAAGGGTTCTGTCAAAGTGCTTTATTACATATGGCCATTGTCCATTTGTGTCGTCAGTCTCTAGAATATGGGCTCTGAGAGGGGCTTTCCCTCCTGGAATAGGAAGTGAACATATACACACTTCCTCCAGCTCCAAGTCCCTCCATGGGATCAGTGGTGCCACGATGAGGATGAGGCCAATGGCTTGAGTGCTCTGCTCCAAGTCAAGCTCCAAGTCATTGTTTAACTACTACATCTGCCAAGGTTCTTTTCTTCTTTAAGGCCTGGCTGAAAGCCCAACTCCTATTGGAAATCTTTTTTGATTAGAATCCTTTCATTTATTAGCCTTCTTAAATCCCCATGGCTTAGCTCGCACCCTGCAGTGTAAATTCCCATCTCCTTGCCTGCATTTAAAAAACCTACAGCAATATTTTCCTTCTACTTACTCAATACTCTTTCCATATAAAACAACAATACCAAAAGCAAACCCCGTCCTCAAACCTACCACTTCTTATTGAAGTAAAATATACATACTGAAAAAGGTACTCAGACAGAAGGCAGAGCTGAGAAGTGAGAAGAGAAAAATGGTAGGGGATGAGAAAGGTGAAGAAAGGGAGGAAGCCCTGAGTTCTACTTCTGTGTCCACAGATAACTCCTGGCATCTCTTATCCTTCTGGACTCAGAAACCATGAGGCTGGATGAGGTGATATCAAATCCTTTCTCCTCCAGAGCTTGGTCCTATCTGTCCTTGAGTGTCCTTGGCTCAAACTGACACTGCATTGGCTTCCTCCCCCTCCTGCCTCTCCTCCACCATCTGCAGGTGCCATTGCCTTACCATCTGAATCACTAGCAATCAGACGCTGTCTTGTACTTAATCAATTTGCTTGTATTTAACATAACAAAAAATTAAAAAAATCCTTTATTGCATGCAGCTGGAAATCAGCTTCTTGCTGGAGGCTTATCTAAAAGAACTGGGAAAGGGAGAAGCTGATAATTGCTGGAAGAATTACTTTTTTTCCTACTTGCTGTCACGATGTCCTTAGAATTGTGAGTCCAGTATTTCTGCTATTGTTACTTCTAGACCTAAGATCTTTTAACATTTCCTTCATTTTACACACTGTTATGAGGCTCTACAATGGCCAGCTGTCTGCTCGTGAACGTAAACAGAACTTTCAATCTGGAGGGCTTGTTCTGGACCTCTCCCCTTTTTCTCTTCTGCCTTAACTCTCAGGAGTCTTTTATTCAGACACATGTTCGTTCCTCTGCTCTCAGGAATGTGGCAGGCTATCACCTTCCAGGCTGGTTCAGTGAACTTAATTCTTCACACCCAGTCCAAGTGGGTCAATCTCCCCTCTGATTTTTCAATCTCCTTATAATCTCATCTCTAAAACATCTTTTAATTGCACAGGTAGTACATGAACAGATGCTTGCTATAAAAAAATTAAACTTCTAAACTTTAGTTATATAGGCCAGAGTTCCTCAAACTTCAGTACAGACACAAATCCTCTGGGGATCTTGCTAAAGGCAGATGAAGACTTATTGAGTCACTGTATTTTGAAGAAATCTTTTTTGAAGATAGACAAAGAACAATAATTGAAAATGCCCTTCACTCCCTTGCAATCCTTTTATCTTTTAGGGGGACTTGTTAGACATCACTCCTCACCTTTCTCTATTTACTTCTGTGCCGTCTGATAGACCTAACTTAATCCCATTCTTGGCATGGGGCCAGGACACTCTCTGAGGTCCTGTTCATAACAGTGGGGTGCAAGGCCTTCTGGCTCTCAGCCATTTCCATAGCTCCCTGCAGTTCCCCATAAAGCATGATGTCAAGCTTATAAGTAGTTCATACAACAATCCAAACAATTTGGTCTTTGTTTTAGTTAGTTGAGGACCCTCTGGTTCTGAGTATTTTTCCACCATGTGCATGATGAGTCACCCAAACCACTGATGAAATGGAGAAGAGGGCAAAGCCAGAGCTAGAGTCCCACACAATGCTTCTCAGGACCATTGGCCAACTGACCTCATCAGTTGACCTCATCATTAATCAATTAATCAGCATTCTACTCTCCCTACTCTCATCTAATGATTAAGAGTATACGTAGCACAACCCTGGTGCAGATACAGCTGTTAGCTAATGCTGCATGAGAAATTATGCCAAAATTTAATAGCTTAAAACAACACATTTAATATCTCAGTTTCTATGGGTAGAAATCTCAGGTGCAGGTTTGCTGGGTCCTCTGGCTCAGGGTCTCCCATAAGGCTGCAATCAAGGTGTCAGCCAGGCTTGCAGGCATCTTAAGGCTCAGTTTGGGGAGGGTTTCACTTCCAAGCTCACTCACATGGCTGTTGCAGGATTCAGTTACTTACCAAATTGTTGCTCTGCAGGCCTCACTTCCTTGTTAGCTGTTGGCCAGAGGCTGCCCTCAGTTCTTTGCCACATGGGCCTCTCCATAGGGCAACATACAACATGGCAGCTTGCTTCATTAGGGCAAGCAAGAGAAATAGAGAGTGTGAGAGCAAAACAGAAGTCAGCCTTTTGTAATTTAATCTTGGAAGTGACATCCCATAATTTTTATAAATTGCACTCAAGGGACAATTTACTAGGAATTGGGGATAACTGGTAGCATCATTTTGTAAGTTTTCTATAATAGGAGGGAATTTGGCCCTGTCCTATAAAAACGACTTATGTATGTATTTATTCTTTGACCCAGCAATCCCATTTCTAAAAATCTAAGCCAAAGATACATTGGCAAAAATAAGTAATGTACACACAAGGCTAATCATTATGGCATACTTTGTAAATAGCAAAAGATTGGAAATAAACCAGTTGTCCATCAATAGGACACTGTCTAAATAAACCATGGTATCTCCATATTGGAGTGCTATGGAGTTGTCAGTAGGAATGAGGAATATCCATATACTGCTATGGAGTAGACTCTGTAATGTTCTGCTAATGGAAAAAACAAACAAACAAAAATGGATATATATATGTAATATGTACATAATATAAAGATAGTATAAAATCTTTATTTAAAAAAAAAACGAGTGAAGTTTTATTTAAGAGTTGAGGCTTGGCATCCTGTGTGACTCTATTGGGAGAGGACTCTTGGAAGCTTGGGTCTGGTTTCCTCTGGATTTTGCCTCATGCAACTCTTCCCTTTGCCGATTTTGCTTTGTAGCCTTTCCCTGTAATAAATCTTAGCCATGAATACTACTAAAATTAAAAATAAGAGTTGAGACTGGAATCTCTTGTCTATTTCTGTGGAAGAGTAGACAAAAAACTAATTTAAAAATGGTTGCCATAGAGAGAGGGAGAGGAGAAAGAGTGAAGGGTTCAGGGATAGAAGCTAGACTTCTTTGGATATACCTTGTTTTATTGACTTTCGAAACATGTTACTATTTTCCATAATTATATAACAAAATTAAATTTAAAAAATGCAAAATCCCAAAACACGAATCAAATTAAAGAAAAGAAAAAAGGACCCAATTGTGTATTGATGATTGAACTACACAGAGAATTATTTCAAATGACTTTAAAGCACAATAATTTTATTTTTCATTCCTAGTACAGTGCATCCTAAGTACAAAAAGAATTACAAAGAAATCCTAAACAGTATTTAGTAATCCTATTGTTGGTAATAATATTGGTATTTTTATTCTGAAACTACTATCTATATATTTAATGATAAAGCAAAAAAGTAGTGAATGTTATTAAGAACTTAGATTTTCAGGGTAAGATAAAAGAGAAATACTAAAAAAAGGTAAAAACTATAAATATCTAACCAATGTACTGTATACTCAAAACTAAAAAAAGATAACTGTAAATTTAAAAATGAATGGAAAATAGCAGAATAAGTTTATGATATAGTTTTATCTTTAAAAATATATTTTCTAGTTCTATTCATCAAGAGCCTGAAAACAATGAACCACCCAGTAACAGTGAGCACTCCTAGTGGGCAAATTGTGGCCTTTAAATATCATTTTCCATAGAAAGGAACATTTACTCTTTGGAGAAATGGCTGATTCAAGATCTGGGCAGGAAATTTACAGAATTGAAGCAGGAAACTCTTTTCTGACCAGAGAAAAAGGAAGCTATTTAGGACTACTAGAGTCATGTTTAAATGACTAGGAAGTCAGTCTAGAGAGCATCCATTGGCCAAACGTGGGACAATTTGAATATCAAAAAGAAGAGTGACTCCAGTGGATTGAAATTCATCAAATATGTTTCTACAATGCATGAGTTCATAATAATATTAAAAAGAAAATAATGAATTAATTGCTTCTAGAAGATACTAGGAAACAAATTCATTCTGATAAAAGGGAAAGAATCAATTTTCTATACAAGCTGTACTTAACAATACCAAAGAGTTGATGAGTTTTCTTTATAAGAATATTCCAGTTATTAAGTGCAGAAGAGGCAATTGAATTAGAATATAACATTTTTTCAGCCCCTAATGAAATAATGGCTCTATTATCATTAGGCAATAACACCAATAGCTGCTAAAACCAGTAAGTGAAAAGCTGATGGGAGAACTTTATAATGGATGAACCAGTCTGATGATCCCTAAACCAAGTAACCAATCTTAACATCTCAACAAGAGCTAATAAGGCAAATAAGTAGTTAATGTTATGAAGTAGGATTTTCCTGTTTTCCTGATGAGATAAATAGGAATAAATAGCACTACTTATGAAAGATTCTTTTAAAGAAAGCAAACCTGGATCTAGTCAAGGCTCTACTTCTATTAGATTGCAAGAAACATAGGGGGCAGGAGAACAAGCTAAACTACAAGGACACAGTCATCAAAATCCTGAATGTAGGAAATTCATCAGGACAAAAACCTGGTTTCTTCAATATATATTGGAAGGTGAAAAAATGGACGTGAGATCTGTAAGTTAAAGACTTAAGAGACAAAGCAATCAAAAGTAATTTGCTGACCTTGTTTAAAAATGAATTTGAACAGAACAATTCAAAAAATTTTTGACAATCAGGGAAATTTAAAGACTGACTAGTATTTAATGACACTAGGAAATTATTAGGAATTTTTAGATGTTATAATGGGTCTGTGAAGGTGTTAAAAAAGAGTCCTCATCTTTTATAGGTACTGCACTAAAGTATTTATGATGAAGCGATATGTCTGGGCTTTACTTCAAAATAGTCCCTTGAGGTTTGGAGAGGGTGAGGGTAAAGATGAAACAAGAAAGACTATGAATTAAATATTGTTGAAGTTGGGTGATCAGAATATGAGCGTTCATGACATGTGATTTTTGTACATTTTTGAATTTTTCCATAATAAAAGGTTAAGACCACATTTTTCTTTTGTGTCCTGAGAGCAAGAGAATTCCCTGAGTGCCCTGTTGAAACCACGAGCCATGGCACCCACATTATTTTTCTGAGCTACCAGCTAGTAACTGCATCAACAAAAGAATAGGAATAACTGATATTTGTTAAACATTTATTATGTGCCAGAAACAATCTAGCTGTTCTATAAATATATTCTTATTTAATTTTTCCCAAAACCCATTAACATTTTTTCATCTTTTTGTTAAAACAGATGATGTACATGTCTATATTTTGCTTTTTTCTTTTTTTCAGTTAGAATACTTTGGGAATCATTCCATAGTATCTAAAGATATTAGAAATTTCTTGTAATGGCTGCATGTTATTCCATTGTATGGACCTATTAGTTTATTAAACTGAGGTTTAGCTAAGGTAAGCACTTTTCCCAAATCACTTACGTGGTCATCCAGGATTAGAATCAAGGTTCAGCTAACTCCAAAGTCTATATTCTATACTAGTGCTTCCCAAACTGTAGCACATATATGTCACCTAGAACTCTTGCTAAAAATGAAGATAAGGTGGGCCTGGGGTGGGGTTTGAGATTCTTCATTTCTTACAATTATGTCAAAGCAAGGCCAGCCTAGAACTCTGGATCTCAACCTTACCTACACATTGGAATCACCTGGGGAGTATTAAATTCTACTGACACCCGGGTCTCACCCCCCGGGATGACAACTTCTTTTGTCTGGGATGCATGCAGCCTTGCTATCTTTTTTTCTTCCAAAGCTCCCCAGGTGATTCCCAGGTGCAGCTTAGGATGAGAATTACTGTCCCAGAAGCCTGCTTGTTCTACTAACCTACTCCTGACTTAGTTGGCTCCTGGACAGTTGATTGGCATCAGGTGACCAGAGCAACCTGGTGTGCCACATTACAGCCTGCTCCAATTACCTTATCTAGAGTTAGTTCTATTTTAACATCTGATAGCCTACTGTGTGCCAGCCACATATCTATTGGGCTGGATGAAGAGTATACAAAGATGATGATAAAGTCACAGCTCCTTCTCTCAAGGTGTTTACAACCCAGATGTTTTTCTTTGATGTAAGCACCAGAAACAGTAAGAATAGTGAGTGTTAGGGTGAATGGACCCAAAGCACCACATCCCTTCCTATTTTTCTGAGAGACAGAGACAGGAGTCAAATAGTAATCAAAATACCATCTTTTTAAACTTCTGAAGCTGGTTGGAGAATTTGGTTTTCAGTCTATGGCTGAGTGCTCAAATTTTGAATTTGACAGTCTTAACCACCTGTTCACAGTGGTTCTGGAACTGCTTCTGGCCTGCCCCTAATCCCCACAGGGGTGATCTCTTACCAGGTGGCAGCTAGCAGACCAGAAAGCATATACTCCAGAAGCCCATGATACTCACAGGCAAGGAAGATAGGACCTAGCCAAACATACGTGGTTCCTTCTTTCAAATTTAATTAGATGATACATTCTTCCTCCTATGGGGAGGGAGTTTCCTTGATTTGTACCATATGGGTAGCTGCTTTCTCTGGATACCCTTAGAGCCAGCCCGACTGCCATATGATAGCTGTGCACATGATAGGAACTCAACGGCTCTTTGGGTTTGTCAGGTTGATTCATTAGCTTCCCTAAAACCCAGCTGCTTCAGCTTTTGCAGTCTCCCAGAGAGCTAGGTCACTATGCATATCTCATCTTTCAGTACTGACAGGTGTTTTGGAGAGATTTATTTTTCAAATTATTAGATTCCTTTGTTGTTTATAGGTAAGGCTCATTCAAGAGGTCATTTTGATTTTTTTTTTCTATTCAGACACTCAATTAAAAATATTAAGATTCTGAAACCACTGGCAGAGAGCTGCTGTGTAGCTCTGTGGTCCCCACCTGTGAATGGGTGTCTGCTGTATCTGTGGGCCTGGCTACAGCACTGCAGCTCTCCAGGGAGCAAGGTATTACCTTGTGCAGGAGAACCCAAATCATGGTCAAGTTCTTCTCATATGGCACAAAAAGCATTTCATATTGGCATGACACATATCCATCTGAAACCTTTACTTGTGTGCTGAAATGCGGTCTCGCCTTGCTTGTAACTACTGATCCTGAGCTCATGAAACAGCAAATAATGGGTGGAACAGCTATAAGATTGGTTATACAAATGTTCAGTTCAGAAACAAGTGGTAGTAATCTCAAATATTGAAAATGGTAAGGTCCTTGAAAGATGGTAATTTGATATTGTGACAAGACTACCAAAGATGATAGTATGCCCAGAGAAAAATCTCAGAATCTAAGATGAAATCCGATCAGTGATAAGACAGATCACAACTATAGTGACATTCCTACCACTGTTGTAAGTTTATTGTTCATTTGATCTACTACTAATTTATACAGGTAAAGATTTGGTTATACCTGAAAAAATGGTAAGAGTTGGCACACAGTTCATTACCAATTCTGAGCAAGTCCCTCTTCACTAATTCACTACTACAATCCACAAAGTAAATAGCATGGTGGACTACAAAATCCTTGCTGATGACTGAAGATGAGAACAATATATAATTCTCGAATGTGCTTTTCCTGAAACCAAGACAACTATAGTTCATATGTTTTATTTCGTAGGTTATTTTTTAGATGGGGAACCTTTAACATATTTTACTGAACTGTGCATAGTTATCCCATTTTTTTGGTACCCGTTTGACTTTCTATAGGGTTGACATAATTTTTGCACACTGTTCAAAAGGGAACCAGATTACATCAGCATCATAATATCAGTTCCTTTGAAGGCAGTAACTGTGGATGGAAAAACTTTTGCTATAAAGCTAAATGCCTTCCTAAATCAGTAAAGTAGCTTTACTCAGAATACAGGTAGGGAGATATTTAAATATGAAATATAGCCAATGAAGTCTAAATATTTAGAATATTTAGGTACCAAAGTAACTGATAATCCATAAATAAAATATTGCTATTAGGTCATTTTGCCATTTATTACATTTGTATAGTTTCCATATTAAAAAAACTCCAATTATTTGATTTTAATTTATATAACTAAAAACTTACAAAGCTGTCAATATTTCTACTGTTTAAATTCCAGTGACATAAAACTCTGAAAAATGTTTTCTTGTCTGTTTTATAAAATCAAGATTTAAATGACAATGATAAATTAAATTAAATGTGTATGTTTAAAAAATATTAAGAATACTGTGCTAAGCATTCCCTGCCTCATGGAATTGTAGTCTAGTGGAAAGAGGGGTGTGAAATGAGAAAATAAATAAGTATAAAATGGAAAAGAGTTTTAAGAGGGGAACTATGATGTAGAAGTTTCTTATAAAGTTAAACACTACTAGAAATGAAATCATATAGTCACAGGACTTATACACAAATTTTATAGTTTTATTCCCAATAGCCAAAAATTGGAAATAACCTAAATGTCCACCAGTTGGTGAATGGATAGACAAACTAAGGTATTTCCATATAATAGAGTACTACTCAGCAATAAAAAGAAACAAACTACTGGCATACCAACAATATGGATGGATCTCGAAAACATTATGCCAAAAGAAGCCAGACTCAAAAGAGGATATTCTGAACGATGCTATTTATAGGGAACCCTGGGAAAGGCAAATATAACCTATAGGGTTAGAAACCAGATCGTGGTGGCTTGGGACCAGGAATGGGGAATGCTTCGGAAGGGTGAAGGCATTTTTAATTGTGGTTTTGGCAGCTACATTTATCAAAATTTACCAAATGGCGTACTTAAACTGGATGCATTTCATTATCTATAGTGAATTATACCTCAAAAAAAGTTGATTAAAATGCAATTGAAATAGAGAAGAAGGAGATTAAAAGAAATACGAAATGGATTGGGAAGGGGAAGCAAAACCTACTTTGAGAGGATGGTGGTGAAGGGATTCTCAGAGGGAGAGAACATTTAAGCTGAGACCTGTACCGAAAAAGTGCCAAAGGAGTAAAAGGTGAAGATAGGTTTCCAGGGCTGGGATGGGGGAAGGAGTTCTCTAGGCAGGAAGAATAGCAGATACGTAAGCCTTGAGGTAGGGAAGAGCCAAGACAATTGCTTTTGCTGTGATAATTAGATGAAGATCGACTGAGAGGTGTTTGGCTTGCTTAAAGTAACACCCCACTAACCTGTAAAAACAATGACTAATGACTGAGTATCCTTATCTATTCATTGGTACAGGTCCCATAATGACCTCTTGATAACACTTTTTAAGATATTCATTTAAGTCAACAGATGAGGATACTTGAGAGTAATACAAACAGTATTTCGTTAAAATGACAAAATTCAGTGAATATGATCAGCAACAAGGATTCTCAGAGGGGCACACAATAAAGTTCTTGGAAGTCTGCGTGTGCCAAAATAAAGTAGATATCTCTTCCTTTGTGCATTTAGCCTCTTTAGCTGCCTGAAATTTGAGGATCCTTAACAAACGGACTCTGAGCCTCTCCCCAAGGGTAAATAACTGAGAGAAGTGATAAAGAACTTAATAACGCTCTCCTTATAAAATAAACTATTATAACCATAGAGAAAGGAAACCTCCTAATTGCTTTCATTTCATTTTGAAAAAATCTAAGCTTAATCATAGGTTTACTTTGCTTCAAGCAAATCTTCAATTTTTTTACAAGTTTTATGTAAGTATAACACACATACAGAAAAGTGCACAAATTAAGTGAACATATTGAAATATTAGCGTGAACAACACCCATGTAACTACCACCCAAAGCAACTGAACATGACCAGGCTTCCATGAGCCTATCTAATGCCCTCTCATTACTGCGTTTTCCCTGTTCCTCAAGAGTAACCAACATCCTTACTTCTAACATTACTTATTAATGTTGAACTTCATATAAATAGAATCATACAGTATATAATCTTTTGTGTTTGATTTTTTTTGCTCAATTTATTTGCATTTTTGATTTAGGATTATAAACAACTTGCCTAACTGCCAGTAATATATACTTGTTATTCAGGATTAACTTTAATGATAGCCAGATTGTCAGCAGGTCCACAAATACACTGGAGAGTGTGAAGATACACATATGTATTTAAGAGGAAAAAAAGCCTTTCAGTAATGTACTGGAATTTTACTGAATCCATGCCCTTCTGATTATTATAAGGAAAAGCAGCTAACTTCTCAGAAATCCAGGCTCTGTAGTTTTTTTAAAGCTGTGTGCCTCTGGGTAAATTGCTTCATCATCCAAGTAGTGCTGGGAGGATTAAATGAGATGTAAAGGCACTCTGTAAACTATAAAAAACACCACATGTTTCAGGTGTTGTTTCCATGTTGAGGTTCATCTTGGCAGCCTCAGATGATGATTCTTTGAATCTTCAGGATGATCTACTGGAGCTCACAGACTTGGATAGAAGCTTCCTCAAGTCAAGGGAGGCCATATATATTTTTTAAGTTGGTGAGGTGGAGCGGGGAGGCAGAAAGGTAGGCAGTGCTGGAACTGAGATTTAGAAGAGTAGTTATAGCCGTTGTTTGGTTTCGTAGGAGCTGCAGGAGCTGGAATTACCAGTTAGGAAATAGGGTTTCCAGAGTTAATCCTACGGTGCAGGGAGTTATTTTGGAGGGAGCATGGTACTTCTATTTAACAAGAGAGAAGCTCATCTTTCTTGGTCAGCCTGCTACCTGCAGTCATTACAGGAAGGGTTAAGAAAATAAGGACTATCACCCCAGGGACATCGGTCTCCCAAGGGAGGTACTTATGAAATAATTAGCAAGCAAAAAAACCCCATGGTCCTGTTAAACTCAATGGAGTGAGTGAGGGGGGCGGGATCATCCCAGGCTTGAGTAACCCCTGGAATAAGAGGTGCTTGGAAGGGCCTGTGCTATGATAGGAAAGGTCAGGCTATCAGGGCTGGACGTGACCACGTTCGTGTCCCAAGAGAAGGGAATACGATGATTAAAAAAAAAAAAAAGACTCCCCCATCTCCTAGGTGGCCACCTAATCCTTCTCTGCTCCCCAGTGCATCACACAGAAAGGGGGGGCCCGAATCTCCTCCAGAAAGCCAACTCTACTTCCTGGCTCCCACACCCCCTCCTTCACCACAGGAGGGTGGCGAAGGATTTATAACCCACCTCTCCCTTCCAGTTGCCATGGAGACCAAACCCGGTCCTTTCATTCCTTCTGGTACTGGGAACATTTCTCCAACGCAGGCGGAATGGAGGGGGCTTAGCCCAAATACGCCAGTGACGGGGCTGGGGGAGGGGGCGGGAGTAAAAAATAGCGCGCCGGGGGCGGGGGCTGGCGGCCCTGACGACAGCGGCGGAACCAGGCCGACGGACAAAGGCTGGGGCCAGCCGCGTTTCGAGCCCTTCCGTCTCCAACGACTGGCGACTAGACCCTGCGGGAACACTACTTGGAGGGGGGCGCCAGCCCCGAGAGGAAGGGACGGAGCATCCGGGGGGCACTCGGGGGCACGCGGCAGGGTCCCGGGAGAGTTCTGGTGCCGCGGAGCGCGGCCCTGACTCCGCGCGCAGGCGGGTACGGTGGGAGGGGGCGCGGGCCCCTCCACGCACACGTCCATTGGGCGGCGCCGCCATCACTCCCCCCTCGGTCCCACCGCCTTCTCTCTGCCGAGCTCGGAGCTTCTCCCCGGCCGCCCTGCGCCCCGCCCTGACCTGGGAACCTCTCATTGGACGGAGGCGCGATCAGTCCTCCTCCACCCAGGGACCCTATTGGACACTAGCACTTCGGCCCGCCCCTAGCCTGCCGGGATTGGCTCGCTGCGCGTTGGCGCAACGGAAGAGGCGGCCGGCCGAGGGTGCGCCTCTGCTCCGGCTGGACTGCTCCAGAGGCGGCAACGCGGTGTCCGGAGCTGGGGGCCTGGCTCGGGCGGCAGCGGTGGCTGCTGCGGATGGGAGCGGGCCGGCTCGGCGCCCCCATGGAGCGCCACGGCAGGGCCGCCGCCGCCTCCGCCTCGTCGGCCCGTGAGCCAGCAGCGCCCGAGGGGCCCGATGGGCGGCGGCGGGAGCCGTTGCGGCGCCGGGCGAACAGCGCGTCGGCACCTGCGGTCGGGGCCTCGGCGGAGGGCGTCCGGCGGGACCGGCCCGGCTCCTACAGCGGCCCCACCTCGGCCTCCCGCCAGCGCGTGGAAAGCCTCAAGAAGAAGCGGCCCCGTAAGTGCCCGGCGGGGCGCCCTCGCGATTCGCCCTGCCCCCTTCCGGCCCGGCCGCCTTTTCTTTCCCGCGCGCTGGCGCGGGGACAGTGCCCTCTCACGGTGGCCCCGCGTTGGTGCGTGGCCCGCGGCGGGTCGGAGGCCTGAGGTCCCCTGGCCGCGGGCGGGGGCTGCGGAGTTCGGCCCCCGCCCGACCCTCGGGCGCCTTGTCCGCGCTGCCAGGTTGTGCGGGTGGCGGGCCCTTCCCCAAACCCTTCTTCCCTCCTTAGCCCCGCAGGCATTCGTTGCCCTCCCCGCAGATTCACTGAATTCTCAGGGTCTGTTTTGCGTGGGTTTCTAAAATGCGCTCTCTGAGTGAGACGTGACATCTTTTTTATCTGGAGATCCCGGGATTTCTGGAAAAACGGTTAACTGCCTCCTGAGAAAGCTGCAGGCCCCGAACTGCTGGATTCCATGTTCTGTGCACTAAGCTTTGGCTGCTTTTTCTTCTCGTGAGAATTCGGGTCATCTCTCACCCAGATATCGCTTCTGCTTTCTTTACATCTATTTGCTTTTATTCAGCGGTTTTCAGTACTGTAGCCTTCTGGGCAGTCAGGCTTTTTTTTTTTTTTTTCTTTTTGAGGGAAAAGACATTTTCCTGAGTTTCTCCTTGAGAATTTCACATGCTCTTGCCAGAGAATCGGTTTCTCCATTTTATTATTAAGATTTTTTTTTCTGTGTTCACTTCTAGTCCAAATATCTTCTCCCCATTATAGGTCTTCAGTTCACATCGTCTTTCCAGCAGCCATTGCTACTGTTGAAAGTATCCACTGTTCTTAGTCTAATTTAATGAACCTTATAATACAGTGACATTTTACAGATGGTTAGACTTGCTTTTGAAGCCACATTCATATTTCAGGCTATCAACTTGTTTGAAATGCAGATGATGAGGGAGAGAAAATGTTAGGATGAGTGTGAGGTGTTTATTGGGTGGTTTTGCACCTCAGCCCTACCACTCAGTTGCTTTACTTATAACTTTTATGATGTGGATGATTAAATAGAGCCCTGTTTTGCTATGAAAAGTTTGGGAGTTTTTAATGTTTTTGTCTTTTCCTAGCCTCTTGAAGAGATTTGAGAAACAGGTTATTTGCTCTTCAACTGATGCCATTTTTAGAGCCAGTTACCTGGGTTGTGTTTCGTTTGAGAAGCACCTGATTTTTAAGCAATGCAAAACAGTTGCTTCATGGTTTTGTACTATATTATTGGATATGGATGCCAATTCCAGAGATTCAGCAAATAAGAATCACAGTCATATAATATAGATAGCCAGATGTTCGCAGCCATTGGCCACAAGGATTCTACATTGTATTTTGGGTGTTTGCATGGATCAGGCACTCTAAATTTATTTTTTTTAAGAAAAATTTTTTCAGGTACTCTTCTGAGAGCTTTAATAACTCATTAGCCTTCAGAGCTCTGAGGTAGGTGGTAGTATTTCATTTTACAGATGAAAAAATGGCACATTTGCCCAGTGTGAAGTTGCTAGTGAATGGTGGAATAGAACTGTAAACTAAAGAATTATATCTAGCTTTGTAGCATCTGCTTTTAGCCACTGTGCTTTATGGATTGTTTATGTTCTAGTAGTTATTATTTCAATGCTGTAAGACCAGGCATAATCATGATCTTTTGTGTTCAAGGTTCTCATACTTGAAGTGAAAATTTCTAGCTACTTCCAAATTTTGAGCATAAAAATGACCTGTGGAGTTAAAAATGCAGATTCCATAGGTCCAGTTCTCTCTTTTGAATCAGAATCTGGGGAGAGTTCTGAGAAACCCTTTGTATCAATTAGATACAGGTACTCAAAGACCACTCTGAAAAACACTGGTTTAGACCTTGTGTGTGTAGGGGTGTAGTATCTAAAGTGGTTTTGAAACTTCTTTTAGGAACTAAAACAAATGTTTATTTGTCATTTGGTGTCTCTTTGATAATGAGACCTGCTAAAAAAATAAACAAGGTCTTTTTCTTCCTCTCATTTGCTCTTTCTGTACTGTGCTTGGGTGCACCTTTTTAGATGGAGAGTCAGCCTGTTGGCTGCTGAACCCTCTAAGAATATATAGTTGACCCTGGAATAACATGGGTTTGAACTGGCACGGGTCCACTTAATATTTTTCTCAATAAATACTTGTACTGTGTTCTATTCCTGATGCAGAATGGTTGACTGCATTGGTCTCTGCCATTTTATATAGGGTACTTGAGTGTCCTTGTAGTTAGTTATCCCTGCGGGGTCTTGGAACTACTCCCCCTTAGATAATGAGAGACAGTTAAATTTTGGGGGAGTTGAAAGTTATATGGATTTTCAGCTGTATGGGGGTTGTTCTCCACTACCCCCTCCCCTGCCCCCTCTGCTGGCACATTGTTCATGGGGCAACTGTACTTTGGTCTTAACTTTGAGAAAATTCAGTAAGACTAAATCTTTCTGTATTTGTTGTTGAGAGAGTTGGGTGTGGGGTGGAGCTACCTTTTGATTTTAGAAAATGGTCTGATGTAATTACATTACTTGTCTAAAGGAAGGAGACTAGTTGTCATTTGAATCTAGAAGGAGCTATTCAGTTTCTCTTAGGGATTCTTGTGGGTTCTGGTTATAGTCAGGTTCTGCCACACATGTTCCCTAAAGCATTGTGATTCCCAAACCTGCTGTCTCCATCTCAGACTTAATGCATCACAGCCTTTAGGGGTGATACTAGGCGTGTGTGTGTGTGTCTTAAAGAAGTTCTTTAAAAGTTTTAGTGTAGGCAGAGTATGTTTCATAGGACTGAGAAATACCAAATAAAGATTGGTTTAAAATGATGGAAATGAAGATGCTAATGATGTTAACGTAGCACTTACTCGTTTGTGTTAGACACTGTGCCAAATATTTTATGAAACTCATTTAAGTCTCAATTATCCTTGAGATAGTTATTTTTATTCCAGTTTCCAGATAAGAAAATAGACTCATTGAAATTGTTGCTTTGTCCAAGGGCACATAATGAGTTAGCTGTGTTTTGATTCTAGATGTGTCTGACTTCAGACCCAGTGATCTTGACTTCCCCATTTTGGAATGGGGCATGGTTCACACAGTGTGATCTAGAGCAGTGGTCTCACATGGAAACACTCAGAAACTTAAACAAAAACTCTCAGATCTACGAAGGGGTCTAAGATCATGCATATTTTAATTTTTAAAGTTTTAATGAGGCATAATTACATATAGTAAAATACAATTTTTGACAGATAACATATGCTCATGTAACAGGAGAACATGCATTTTAATCAAGGGCCCCAGATGTGCAGCAGATGTGCAGGATGTGTGGAAACCCTGGGATCAGAGTGCTCCGTGGCAGTGTGAGGACAGCTGGATCTTTCAAGGTGACTTGCAAGCATGTTGTAGCTGCTTGGGAGATGTTTGGGACTTAACTGATTATGGACTCATCTCAATCATAGAATATCATTAACCTCCGTTAGTTTAGAAAATAAAGCTTTTGTTTGTAGCTTGACAATATTAAACTAGAAAATGGATTGCTTTTCCTTGGTTTTTGGGGAAGTATCAATTTTGGCAGAATGGAACTGGTGCTGGGGCCCTGAGACACTGCCCTTTGTTAGATGCAGTGTTACATCTTCAGTTACGGAGTTTGGAAGGGTTGCCCACTGGGAACTTTCTGTCTCTCGTAGCCCATTTTTGAGAGACAGAATGGAAGAGAATGCTTTTACATGGTCCCTCTTTTGGATGTAAATCATAAAACATTAAGCAAGGCTTTAAAATAGTTTAATTGTGCGGCTGTGTAAAATGGTACAGTATGTTACTTTAGAAACTGTATTTATGAATCATGCATTTAGATAATATGATTGTTCAGTGTTGGTATCCTTGCCTTCTATTCATATGGGAGGACCATAAGCAAGAAGAGATGTATGCTATTAAAAATATTTGCTTAAATACGTGTTAAAAGGAAGAGAGAAGGAACAGGATAATATCCTGGAGGCTTTTGGAGAGGATCTTATCAGGGAGTGGAAAGAATGGCTATTTTAACTGGTCATTTAAAACATCATTGGTGTTGCTTGAGCTTAAGTTTATAACTTAGTGAACATTTTTCAGGTTCATAAGTTGGGGTATCTTTATCTTCAGGCACTTTTCTTTCGCAATTTATGTCAGTAAGATTGACTAGGGTGTGAAAATCCCTTCTTTTAAAATAATGGCTTAAGTTTTGCTGTCTAAAGAGAAAGCCATCTTGCAATTTTTTAGTAGTCTATTATGTATTGAATGTTTATATTTACCAAATGTAAAGTTTTTATTGAGCCTGCTGACTTTATTACATAGTATAAGAATCTAGTCCTTGAGTTAAAATGGAGTACATTTTTATAAACCATGTATTCCCATTCCATTGGAAAGCATTTTAGTCATTGGGACTATTATGGGACAGATATTGTGCTAAAGATAGTTTTATAGAAATAATCTGTGAGGGAGAGTATAAATTCTTTCTAGAAATGTGTCCTAAGTCAAGTATATATTATCTAGACCGAATACTTTGGAGGAAATATACTAAGGGCTGCAGACAGACCAAAATATCTGTGAAAATTAATGGAAGCACTCATTAGTTAGAAGTAGTAAATCGGTGTTCTGTTGGTGAGATATGAGGAATGTGATGGTATAGGAAGAATTCTTTTTCCACCCAGAAACGTATAGTGTTTTGAGTAGGTATATACAGTAGTCTCATAGTCAAGGATCGGAATCTAAGCCCCCTTGAACAGGCTGAATGTATGGTCTGAGTAAGATGATTCATTCATCCGCTATCAGAACACGTGTCTAATGGACCTCTCATGACTCTCAGTGTCTTTTAGTTCTTGGATATGTACATCCAGAAACCATTAAAGAAAGGATATAACAAGTATATATGAGCTGACATACTTTTCTTTGCTTGTCTTATTTTTCCTTAAATATTATTTAAAGATTGTGAATTTTATTTAACTTTTTATTTTTATTAACCCAAGATTGTGTCCTGTGCTCTTAGTTTTGTATAATTGCTTGTTAAAAGATACTTGTTAAAGGATTTAGGAAATCTTAGAAATCTCTAGGAAACTTCTGCCTTTCCTTGACTGTGACCTTGGGCTTTTTTACACTTCAATTTCTTAACCTGTAAAGTGGAGTCATTATAGTACTTACGTTGGTCATTATAAACATTAAATAAGTTATGCAGTAAAGTCCTAATATAGTGTTTAGCTGTTAATAGATGATCATTTAAAACATAAAAGCTGTATTTTAGATTAAAAAATGTTCCAATTTTTTAATCTAAGGAAACAGTAATGTTTAATTTGCTTTAAGATTTTGCATTACAGAATCTTCCATTGGTCTTAGATATATCCAAAATTTCAGGTTCCAGTCGATGGTCAGAGAATGGCACTGGTAGTAGGACAATAGGATTTAAATATCCTTGTTCGGTTATATCCAGCTTTTGATTTTTTAAGAGTGAAGAAGTATTATTATTTTTTTTAGGTGGCAGGGACTGATTTTGTTTGTCTGACTCGTGCCAGGTTGGGTTAGTCCTGTCACTGGCAAATTGGAATTTTTGTGGATATAAAGAAATCATGACTCTCCTTGGGACTAAGGTGGAATGGCTGCTGGGAGTCAACCATAGTGTTTTCTTTAGAATTGTATTGACACTGTTAGATTAATTTGGGGAGAATTGACATTTTAATAAGATTTTCCTTCTTAGGACAGGGTAGATTTTCCCTTTGCTATGTCTTTCAACGTACCATTTTAATAGCTATCATACATATTTAGTATTAACTTGTAAATATTTTGAGGCTTTTGTTGTGTATGACATTTTTTATGTCATTTTCTTATGGTTTTGCTTACTGTAGGGGAGAGCTGTTGGTATTTATGTGTTTTGTATTCAAATACACTTAAAAATTTTTCATTAATTCTGTTGATTTAATTGATTTTTCTTAATTGCTGTTTTTTGGAGTCTTTGAATTGGTTTTTCTCCTTCAATTTAGTAACGTAAGCAGGCCTCATTAATTCAAATTTCTACTGTGAAAACCATCCTTGCATTCTTGAGAAGAATTCCCATTGGCTGTGGTGTATTCTTCTACTGCACAATTTTATTCTATTTGATAATTTCATGTTTTTGCCTTTATGTTGTAAGAAAATGAAGAGAAATTTTCACTCAAAAGGCTAATCAGCTCTTTGTTCTTTTTTTGTAGATGTGCTTGCTGCAGAGGCCTAACTCGAAATTAACTAAAGATTCATCTTCCCTTTTGCTTGTTCTGTCTAAGCAACAAATGAAACTGCCTGTACCCCCTAGCAACTCTGGGCCTTTGTAAGCCTTTGTAACTTTCTGCAACCCATAGCAACTCCCCCAGCACTTTGTAACCATCTGAGGACAAATTAACCAATCAGCCCATGCCAAATAAGTTCTATATAAGCAATGTTGCAACTGTGCTCCTGGCTCAGATCTTCAGAGCGCTAGCTCCTCTGGGACTGTTTGTAATAAACCTGAGTTCTCCAAATCTCCTAGTGCTGCTTGGCTTCTCCCCAGGTCTGATTTTTGCAACTTTTCTGCAACAATACTTATCTAGTTTTGATATGAAATAAAAACGACTTCGGAATCTCTAGATTTTTCTGTGCCTCAAGGTTTGCCTGGAAATCATAGGGTTTGATGCTTTTTTGTTGTTTGGGTGATAGATCTTTGACCACTTTTTCAAAATTTTTAGTGTTTTTGATTTCTGTGTTTGATTTCTACCTCATTTTGAGCAATCTTTTGTACTCTTATTTCTTCCAGTTGATCTTCTGTTTAGTTTACATTTTAAACATTGTTCTAAAGTTGTATGTTGGCTTATTTGTATAATCTGTTATATACTCTTTCATCTTCTTGATTTTTTTTTTAAAGAAAAGCTGTATTTTCTCTATTTTTCTTGGATAGGTTTACCAGAGATTTGTCTGATGGCTTTTTCAAAGCTTAATTTTATTGATCAGCTTAATTTTATTGTGGCTGTATTTACAACAATGCTGTTTTTTTTCAAATTTCTTTTATATCTTGCTTTTATCTTTAATAACTTTCTTTTGCTAATTTGGGTCTGTTGGGTCTGTTTTAGTCTTCCAGCATTTCAAATTGTATGTGACATTCCCTTTTATTCAGGCTTCTTTTTTAATACGTTCAATAAGTACTTAAGGCTAGAAGTTTCTCTTTGAGTATCACCTTGAATGTAGCATATTGTTTTCGATGTATAGTAATCTCATTGTCATTCATTTTTAAATGTTTTGATTTTTCTTTAATTTCAGAGTTAATAATAGTGGGTTTAAAAATTGCCAGGTGGATAGATTTATTTTTTTGTGTCTTGGATTAATTTCTAATATTGAGGTATTGTCAAAAGTGAATGTAGTTTGTTTTTGCTGTTTGAAATTTGAGGTTAAGCTAGTGCAGTTAATTTTTGTGAACGGTTTGTGAGTATTTGAAATGAAAGTATTTGACTTTTTTGATACAAAGTTATATTTTTGTTTAATAGATCACCTTATTATCTGATAGTAATTTCTGCCATTTTTAATTTTGTGTTTACCATACTATTTTTCTTGTTTTTGAACTTATATTTTTTCCTGTTTGTTCAAGGATCATAATATTTATTTCTCTTCTGGAGTTGCCTCTAAATTTTTAACACATTTAAACTTTCACTTCATTATTCTTGTTTAGAATTAATGAGAATCTGTATCTTCTATTCCCCAAGAAGACAGAACTGCTGCTTGCTCTCACTTCCCTCTCCTTTCTCTTCCTGTTCTACTTCCTGTGTTGAAATCATTTAAGTATTTTAGTTCTAGATGGCTTTTTTTTTTTAAGTCAGCGTGTGTTGCTTCATTTTCTTATCATTGTTTCATACAGTTCATATCTTGGATGCTTTTAAAATTATATTGGAGTATATTTACTAATTATATCAGAGAAGATCTTTGGGTAGTAAAGTTGAGCTCTTTCCTGTGTGAAAATTTCTTTGGCAATGTCACTTAAAAGCTGATTTGTCTGGATATGAGTTTCAAAAACTTTTCCTTACAACTTGGAAGTTATTGTTGTTCTAGCATCTGTGTGAATAAAGTCTAATTTTATCTTTATGTGATTTGTTTATGTATCTTTGTAGTAATTTATTTTTGTGTTCAAGTTTCCTTTCTCCACTAACTGATTTTAACACTTAGTGGATCTTTGAACCTGTCCTTTTTCCCCTATCTGTCCCAGAAAATTTCTAGAACTCATATATAACATAGATGTTGGACTCTGGTTCTGCATTCTTTAGATCTGACTTTCTTTCATACTCTACTCAAGAGGTATTTTAGGAGAATTTCTTATAATTTTCCATTTGTTTTCTCTGCCTATTTTGTTAAATGTATTTGTTAAGCTTTATTTTGGAAGTAAATTTTTCCTTTTTTCTTTTGTAAATGTGTTTTTATTGAGGTATAACTTACATACAATAAACTACATTCATTTAAAGTTTATAATCCCATGCATTTTGACAGATGTATACACCCATGAAACTACCCCTTTGCCCCAGCCATCAAGATTTGGATTACTACGGAGAGTTTTTTCCTTCCCTGGAACAGTCCTTCCCCTCTCTCCCTCTCCCCAGCTCATAGTCTGCTTTCTATCAGATCCAGAAATGAATAGCTTGCATTTTCTAGAGTTTCATATAGATGAAATCATACAGTATGTAGCTTTTTGTGTAAGGCTTTCACTCAGCCTGAGATTTCATTTATGTATATAGTAGTCTGTCTGCCCTGCCTTTTTTTTTGTTTTGAAAGCCCCACCACAGCTGGCAGTCATTTCTCTCTCTTTTTTTTTTTTATGGTAGTTTATTCATTTTTCATGGATGCAATCTCACTTTATCTTTGAGAGTATTTATGATTAAGTCTCCTATTTGTCCCTGCAACTATTTCTTCAGATGTTTAGCTTCTCACTTTTGTGTTGATTTTCCTTTTGGTAATTCTGCTTTGTAAAGTGATCATCTCTGCTTTGAAGATGGCTGTTTTCCTGTCAGTGGATGTAGCGTCTTTACCAGTCAGTCAGGATAGATTGTAGGGAAGAGATGGGATATATGGCCAGAAAAAGACTCCCATTTCTTCTGGGCAATAGCAGCTACTTTGGTGCCATCCTGAATCTCAGGGCTCATGCCCCTGGGCTCGTTGAAGACTTTGCCTCTGTGGGACTGGGGGTGGAGTTTGGTTAGTGGTTCTCAGTAGAAGGCAGTGGCTGGCCTGGCCAATTGCGCCAAATGCATTTCCTCACCAGATCACCCATGACTGTACCAGAGCTCCTATTTTCCCATGGCAGCTATTCTATCTATAGCTTGAATGCAACACTTCTGTTCTACCCATGCCTTTTATAGCTTGTCAGTTTTTATAGCATTACTCTTTTGAGGTTTCTGGATAGTTACTGCTTTTATCAACCTAATTCTGCTGGGTGTATCACTTCTTGTTTCCCAGAATTATTTTAGAAAATGGTATGTCGATAATCTATATCTTTGTCATTCTAAGATTTAAGGTGAGAAAAGTCATTCGTGTGTATCTATGGCAGTCTATCTTGATCCAATTTTCTGAAGCCCTTTTTTGGGAAGGAGTTTTTTGGTAACATTAACTTTGAAACATCTGTTGTACAGAAGTCCACTGAAACTTTTTAAAGGACATCCTGTTTTGAGAGAAATTGAACACTGAAGCTTATGTTGTATAGGGTTGAGAATTTCTTCTACTCCTAGTTTGAGTACTAAACCAGAACTGAAAAATCTCAATCTTTTTTTCCCCAGAGTTGAGGTTCATGGGTAGTCTTTTTTTTTTTTTTAATGTTTTGTAGTACATTTTGGGCTTGTCTATATAAGAGGTTTGGGTTGGCTCAATATTCTAATATTTTTCTTTCTGATCTTTGTAATGTTTTTTAGAAGATATGCTTCCAAATCAGACAGAATCATATTTCTTCTCCCCCAAACCTTTTTGTTTGTATAGTCCTTGGAAACCTCAGGGTATGAAATAAGTTGCTAATGTAGTAAGTGTAAATTTAGTTTCCATGGAAAAGCTGTTCTGACATTTGTTTCTTCCCATTTAGTTTTTCCGTGGTTTGGCTTGGATATTGGTGGAACCCTGGTCAAGCTGGTTTATTTTGAACCCAAAGACATCACCGCTGAAGAAGAGGAGGAAGAAGTGGAAAGTCTTAAAAGCATTCGGAAGTACCTGACCTCCAATGTGGCATATGGGTCCACAGGTATTCGGGATGTGCACCTGGAGCTGAAGGACCTGACTCTGTGTGGACGCAAAGGCAATCTGCACTTTATACGCTTTCCCACTCATGACATGCCTGCTTTTATTCAAATGGGCAGAGATAAAAACTTCTCGAGTCTCCACACTGTCTTTTGTGCCACTGGAGGTGGAGCGTACAAATTTGAGCAGGATTTTCTAACAGTATGCATTTTTTAGCTTATATACAATTTATGGTAATCTGATTGTTAAAAATAATACCAATAGCAAGTGGTAGAATCATTTCCATCTCTTATGGAACTTGAGTTTTCTTGAGTCAAATAAGATTAAGTATAATTTAGTGATAGTCAGGAAATAGTCACCTAGAGATTGTTTTATAGTTTTTGTCCAGTTCATATATATGAGTTGATGAGACTCAGAACCACTAAAAGCATAGCAATTTATTGTTCTTTAGTATGAAAAAATAGTGAAGCTGTAATAAGCAGAGTAAGGAACTACCTATAAGGAATGATGTCATTAAATCTTGAACATTGAGATTGAAAAATAATTTTTAAAATTTGTCTTTTCATGTCATAAATTTGTTACCAATCTTCTCTACCATATAGTTTCTCTTGTTCTCTTCAATACTTCTTGGCTTTTTTAAAATACAAGGAACTCTGGTCTAAAGCAGTGGTTTTTAGACCTCAGGATTAGTCAGAGTTGGTTAATGACAGTCTCTTCTTTCCAAATGCCTTCTGATGTGTTCTGTGCTACACACTTGTTTAACAGCCATCTTTGAATCATGTGTGGACACTAGATGGAGTGCCAGTGGGCACTTGATTTGTTTTTTATTCAGTGAACACTGTGTGCAAGGCCTTGTGGTGTTAGGCTCTTTGAAGGTAGAGGAGGACGTGGTGGTAGGTGGGAGAATTACCAAGTGAATTGACTGAGACTCTGACCTTCAGGGTGTGATATAGATTTAAAATATCTTAAGTGACCATGTTTTTAATGCCACCAGTGAGAATATTGTCCCTGAGATTCTGCCTTTGCCTATGTTATATTCCATATTTCTTTTTCTCTTTGTGTGCTATATGATTTTAATTAATTAATTATTTAGGCAAGGCAACCCCTTGGTTGACCTCACAGATTGCAAGGACCTTGTCAGTTTACAATCCCTTTTATTTTATTTTATTTTTTTTACAGCACCTGCCATATGATTTTATGACCATGTCTTCTTTCTCTTTGTCGTGTATCTATCTTCTGACTTTCTCCCATAACTGACCATAATCATATAGAATTGAATTTTTAAAAATGAATTTTTAAACTGGTTTTATATTTTTTCTTGAGTTTCTCTTGGTTGTTGGTTTTCAGTGGTTTCTTTTCTACCTGTGGATAAAGGGGAAGGCAGCAGGAAGTCTCATAGTTGACTCTGGACTATAACTGATAGATAAAGGAAAAAACCTCTCTATATTCAGGACCCTGCAGAGATGCCCTTTGGAACATATTTGAAAACCATTCAGGCTGTTGTTACCAGAGGTTCAGCATTGTAAATCCAAGTAGAGGGTGCAAGTGTATTTTAGACCCTAGGAATTGCTTCTTAGGCTTTTGGGGTTTCTCATTTGTATGTAACAGCATTAGCCTTGAGAACTGAAAATTAAATGCCTATTGAATCTTGTTTTGTGCATTAGACCACAAACAAGAACCACAGTGAAATAGTTTTAAAAATATTGCATTTATCCTATTTCTTTTTTAATGTGAATCAGATTTCCTGACATTGAGTTTGCATGTTGATATAACACCTATGTTGAGTCACTTGAGTTAGTGAAATTGACTTATGCATTTATTCAGTCTCTAACTATATCAGATTAGGCTGGGATTCATAAGGAATAATAGCACAGCGGAACACTAAGATAACACAAATTATGGGAAGGATAAAAGGAAATACTGGTTGGGCATATAATGGCAGAATACTACTTGGACACGTGTAAAATGATTTGGCTTAGAAATGAAAATGCTGGCACTTGAGATTCAAGTGTCAGGAAGTCAGTATTTAAATTTGTCTTGGCAAGAAGGGCTTGAGGATATGAAATGATGGACAATTAAAGGGTTTGGGTTTGGCCAGAAGAGTAACATAATATTCTTAATTAGGGATTATTAATTAAAGATTAAGATGAAGTTACCTATTGATTGTGTTTTCACTATGAATCAGAATGAATTGCATGTAAATGTAATCACATGGGAGGTGACTTAAATGGGGAGAATTTGTAGGGCAGACTTGAGTTGTAAAACAGAACCTTTTCCTTTTTTGGAGATTAAGGCATTTTTATGTTTGCCACTTAGATTGAGTATATATGCTTGTAAAATTCAAATGGGTTAGAGGTTCATAGAGTAAAATGTGGAAGGTTTTTAAAAAAGTATTCAATGTCATCACTCTTAAAAGCTTACATTTCTTTAGTTTTTTTTATGCATGACTGTGACGCATACATGTGTACATTAAAATAGGTTTTAAAAATAGGCAGATTGGATCATATTTTATAAAATGTTTCTCAGCTTGCTTTTTTGGCTAACATGTCTTGAAGTTCCTTCCACTTTAATTATTAATTGAATGAAGACCCTTTTTATTCTAAATTTTTGTATAGTGTTACATAATGTGAATAATAATTTATTTAAATGGAATTCCTAAATTAGTTATTTGAATGGAATTAAGTTGATAACAGTGTTCTAAATTCTGATTCTGCTATAATCCCTTTGTCCTCCAGAAGATGTAACCTGTTTAGATATTGAAAAATCTTACCTTCTAATTGGCTATTTTCAACTTTTTGGCTTCAGGTTATTAATAATAAAGGATAGCTAACTTTGATACTGCTCCGTTGCTTTGAAGATGTTCTTTGGGAGGTAGATGTCAGTCTTTGTGGCTCCCATGAGGTGTCACCAGGTCCTTGCATTACTTGGATTTCTTGGAGCCTGGTTTCTGATAGGGCTGTGATCTCGGTTATGCTTCTGCTTCATGCCTTTGAGCAGCCATCTTGTTTTCTGCTCGGGTTTTTGGCACATTTCTCCAGCTGCTGCATTGGTTTGTAGTGTATTTGGGTCCGTGGCAGCAGGAGTCTTTCTTGTTGGTCCATCCTTATGTTTGTTGTCAACAAATTTGTTATGTAAAACATGTACAACTAAAACACATCTCTGAACACTTTTATGATTTGTAGATGGGATACCTTGTTAAATGGAGTTTTTATTTGTTTGGCTTGTTAAAAAATCTGAAAACATTTTTATCTCATTACAGATAGGTGATCTTCAGCTTTGCAAACTTGATGAACTAGATTGCTTAATAAAAGGAATTTTATATATTGACTCAGTTGGATTCAATGGACGGTCACAATGTTATTACTTTGAAAACCCTGCTGATTCTGAAAAATGTCAGAAGTTACCATTTGATTTGAAAAATCCATACCCACTGCTTCTGGTGAACATTGGCTCTGGGGTTAGCATCTTAGCAGTATATTCCAAAGATAATTACAAGCGGGTCACTGGTACCAGGTAGGTCTTTTATATAAAAGTCATTTATTCTTGCTATAATGGGTTAACAATGAGTTTCCAGGTATTGCATATAATGTTAAAATTATGTGAAAGATGAAACTTTTCTGGAATTATACAGACATGTTTCTCTCTGAAAGTTCTGATTTCATGATCTCTTTAACCTCTATTGCTTAAGGTTTCATTGCTATAGATATATAAAATATCTCATCAGCCAACTCATGGAGCCTATAGTCCCTGCCCTCGGTGTATGGTGTGCATAAACCATAAAGTAACCGATGGTAGATGGTATAAGGAGAAGTCAAGGCAAGATCCTAGTTTTGAAATTGGTCTAGATTTTATACATGTATACAGATACATGTGTGTGCGTACACATACATACATGTGTGTACGTGCATACCAGCCCCGGCCATCCTGGGATGGTGTGCAATATAGAAGTTGAGGTGTACTGAGCAATAGAAAAAATGATAGAGGGGGGGTGGTCTGAAAAGGGAAGATTTGGTGGCAGATGAGAGTAAATACGTTTTGGTTGAAGGATCAGAGATCAATTGAAAAATAAGGAGCTAGAGACTGGGATAAAAAGGTTTTTTAATAGGTATTGGTTAAAGAATCTTTGAGTAGAGTAATTTTGAGGGGGAAAACACATTCACAGAAGGGTGCTGATGGGGTGCATGAGGATGACTTGGGGCAGGCACTTGGAGAAAGGGAGGAGGTGCCAGCATGGTCTTTGGTGTAGTGGGCTGATCTGTACCTGAGGCTCCTTATACTCAGCAGGTGCCCAGACTGAACTGAGACATGAATGGGGAGGTGAGCCCTGTGTTTTGCTACTTTGCTTATTGGAGCACATGAATATGTACATTTTCACAGTCTTTTTTCTTACAGGTGGCATCTGCATGATTGGGTTGAGGCAAGAGTGGATTGATACATGAACATGGTTTTGGGATCAATTTTATAAATGTTATAATACTGTGTTGTTTGGTTTTAATCACAGTCTTGGAGGAGGAACTTTTTTTGGTCTCTGCTGTCTGCTTACTGGCTGTACCACTTTTGAAGAAGCTCTTGAAATGGCATCTCGTGGAGATAGCACCAAGGTGGATAAACTAGTGCGAGACATTTATGGAGGAGACTATGAGAGGTTTGGATTGCCAGGCTGGGCTGTGGCTTCGAGGTAAGGGGGCATGTGTTCTGAGAAACACAGGAATAAAATATTAAACATTGGGTATATCTTTTCCTTTTTTAAACAGCCTTACATACTGTAGAGTCACCTATATGAGGTGTCCAATTTAGTGGTTTCTAGTATATTTATAGAATTGTGCAGCTATCACCATAGTCCAATTTCAGAATATTTTCATTATCTCAGAAAGAAACCAGTATCATTAGCTATCTCTCCCCATTCCCCCACCTCCAGTTCTTGGTAAACACTAACCTATTTTCTGTCTATAGATTTGTCTGTTCTGGACATTCCATATAATTTATATCATAGAATATGTGATATTTCTGACTGGCTTCTTTCATTTAGCATAATGTTTTCAAGGTTGATCAGTGTCATGGCATGAATCAGTACTTTGTTCCTTTATATTGCTGAATAATATATTATTCTGTTATATGAATATATAGCATCCATTTCTCATTTGATAAACATTTAGGTCATTTCAACTTTTGGTTATTATGAATACTGCTATGAACATTCATGTACAAGTCTTTGTGTAGACATACTGTTTTATAATTCTCTTGGATATATACCTAGGACTGGAATTGCTGGATCATGTGGTACAATCTTTTGAGGAAATGTCATGTTGTTTTTCCAAAGTGGCTGCACCATTTTACAATCTCACCTGCACCATATTAGGGTTTAAATTTCTCCATACCCTTGTTAACACTTCTGTCTTTTTTATTTTAACTGCCTTAATAGGTATAAAGTAATTTCTCGTGGTTTTGATTTGTATTGTTTTGATGAATAAGGAAATTGAACATCTTTCATGTACTTATTGACTGTCTAATCAACTCATTGGAGAAATGTCTGTTCAAGTCTTTCACTTAGCTGGAGTATATGTCTTATTGTTGAGTTATAAGAATTCTTACATGTTCTGGATACATATCCCTTATTAAATATATAATTTGCAAATATTTTCTCCCATTCTGTTGGTTGTCTTTTCACTTTATGGTGTCCTTTTCAGCATATAATTTTTAAATTTAAATTGATAAGATGAAGTCCATCTTATCTATCTTCACTTTCATCACTTATGCTTTGGTATTACATGTAAGAAAACACTGCTTAGCCTAAGATCACAAAAATTTACTTCTCTAAGGTAAGAGTTTTATAGTTTTGGTTAGCTCTTAACGTTTAGGTCTATGATCCATTTTGAGTGAATTTTTGTGTATGGTTTAAATTCATTCTTTTTGCATGTTGGTATAATGTTGTCCCAGCACCATTTGTTGAATGTTCTTTCCCAATTTAATCCTTCTGGCCCCTTTGTTGAAAATCATAAATGTTTCTGAACTCTCAAGTTTTGTTCAATTGATGTTTTTCATTATGCTAGTACCACACTACCTTGATTACTACAACTTTGTACTAAGTTTTGAATTGGGTAGTGTGAGTCTAACAAGTTAGTGTTCTATTTCAAGATTGTTTTGGCTAGTCTGGGCCCCTTGACTTTCTATATGAATTTTAAAATCAGCTTATCAATATCTGCAAAAAGCAACTGAGATTTTGATAGGGATATTGTTGAATCTGTAGATCATTTTGGAGAATATTGCTATCTTAATACTTTCTAGTCTTCTCATCCAAGAAGATGGAGTGTCTTTGCATTTATTTAGATCTTTATTTTCTTTCACCACTGTATTTTAGTTTTCAGTGTACAAGTATTATACTTTTGTTAAATATATTCGTAAGCATTTTATTCTCTTTGATGCTTTTGTAAATTGAACTTGTTTTCTTAATTTCATTTTTGGATTTTTCAGAAATACAAAGTTTTGTGTGTATTGGGGCATATGGTTTTTAATATTAGAAAAGGCACTCATTATATAAGCTTGTTTACTAATTTTAGGTACTTGGTAAGTGATATAGATTTTATTTTCTATGTTTGCAGCATTTGCTCATTGGGAATCACTTCTTTTTCTGATTAGTTGGGTTTGTTTTTGTTCACAGTTATTAGTGTAGCAATTCCATAGGTCAGGTACTTTGAAGTACTTGATCTGCTAGGGAAATCTGAAACTCTTAAGTACTCTGGGTCTTAGCTATCTACATTTTGTTTGGCTGGAGTAAAACAGTTTACCAGATATGAATGCGACCATTCAGCCCAGTGGAAGAGCTGGGCAGTTGGGGAGAAATTGCTATTAGAGATATCTTGCAGCAACTTGCCCTGGTTGCAGAAGGAGCAGGGGTGCCTTACAGTGGATCTGATGAGTGTGTGAATATCTGGTATCAAAAGTAGATAGATTTCAGTGGAAACGACAAGGAAAACCATTTGCTCAGAGTGCTTGTGGTTTCTCTTTGAGGCTGCATTTCTCTTGGAGCAGATGCTCCTTTATTTTGTAATGAACAGTTTGAAGATTTGAACAACATAGCTCTAAAAGTCACTTTTATCTTAATAAAGTAACATTCAAGTTTTGTTGGACTGTGTTGACTTTGGTTTATCAAAGGGAAATTTTTTTTTTTTTTATCACAGCTTTGGAAACATGATGAGCAAGGAGAAGCGAGAGGCTGTCAGTAAAGAAGACCTCGCCAGAGCGACTTTGATCACTATCACCAACAACATTGGTTCGATAGCAAGAATGTGTGCCCTTAATGAAGTAAGGGGATGTGGATTTCTGTAGTTGCTCTAACGTGGGCCCTACCTTGCGTACAACATCTGTCTTCTCTGGGGCCTAAATGTAGTCAGTCATATGTAGTGGAGTTTGTTTCAGTGGCAACTTAAAACTCTTCACCTATAATCTTTTTTTCCTTACTGAAAATAAATACTGCTATATGGGAGTAGAGGAGAAAGTAGAGGGAGATAGGAATGTAGGCAGTGTTCCAGATGGTAGGGACTGTTGGATGATGATAATGGATAGTGATGCTGAATCCAGACTTCATGCTCATTGTGGAGCTCTAGAATCCCTTGGAAGGAGCCCAGAGGAAGCCATTGAAGCTGGGAGATGACCAAACAGGCCAAGGACTGCCTACCCTGCCCCCTCCCTTCACTGCAGCAGAACTGTCTTTGTGCTTTCAGCTTCTTTACAGTGCTGCCTTGTAGCATTCAGGTCAAGCAGCATTGTACAGGGCTATGAAAGAACCAAGAATGGCCTTCCCTTGGATATCCAGTTGGTGCAGCTTTATAGCTTGTCCTTATTTATACATTTTGTTTAAAATTATTTTCAACAAATACTGTAGGCATGTGGCTTAAAAAGAAAACCTTAAAAGGTACAAAAGGACTCTCCTTTTTAATTAAAAAGATACTGTATCAGCACCAAGTAAATCTCATTTGAATATATTAACACTATTTTCTTTATTGCATGTTCCCTTTTTCTTATTTATGTATTTAAGATTTTGGTGTACATAACCATTTTATATTTTGTAAATATAAATTTCATGGCTGTATATTTCTTTTTATATAAATCATTAACATAGGGCTGGGCATTTGATAGCTGTGTAGAAAAGCATTTTTAAGCATGAAGCTATTCCTTGATTGAATTTTATTCTTGATAAGGGACTTAGGAATGAGATTTTTTCATCTAAAAAATATGACCATGCTTATGAATCTTAATAGGTATTTCCAGGATGCTTTCTGTGCACAAGGGCTGTACCAATTTATATCATCTTTAGCAGTAAATAAATGGATCAGTTTTACCACAACTTGACTAATGTTGGTGGTGGTATTTCAGTTAGTTGTTTTGCTAACACTTAATAGGTCTAAACTTTTACTTTTTTGTTAACTAGCGAGGTTGAAAATTTTTTCTGAGATGTATAATTTGCCTATTTATGTCTTCTTTGAATTGGGTCTTACTATTTTTTTAACTTATCTGTATAAAACCTTATTTAATAGTAGTTATTGTTTGTCATTGTTAATACATGTTTTTCCTAATTGTTTTCTCCTGTGACATTTTTTGGCATGCTTTGAATTGGGTCCAGGGTTGTCTGGTGATCAAATTTAAGTAGCCCTTGATCAGTTGGATTAAATGTAAATACTTTTTTTGATCAGGAGTCAGCTTGCTGCTAAAAATTTTGCACATGGTATCTGTTTGGGGTAGCTTTTACCAGCGAACATAAATTAAGATGAAAACTAATTGCCTTTTTTTGATGTGCTTAGAACATTAACCAGGTGGTATTTGTTGGAAATTTCTTGAGAATTAATACGATCGCCATGCGGCTTTTGGCCTATGCTTTGGATTATTGGTCCAAGGGACAATTGAAAGCACTTTTTTCGGAACACGAGGTAAGCAGACTTACTTTCTGTGACACGTTACCTACATAAAGGGCATTCAGTTCACACTGCATTGGAATTAGAAGTATAGGTGAAATGGGCTACTGTACTTTTTATTTTTATAATTGTATGATAAGGGTTTTAACTTTGATTGTAATGTTCAAAAGCTTTTTCTTACCTGATTTAACAAGTGTGATTTTTGGTTAATTGTGAGCTTCAGCAATTTTGAAGGAAGAAGTCTTGAATATTTAGTAATACTTATGATGTCTTATTTTCTGAATTTCCCATTGCACTTGATTTATATATGCACTTACTTTGAGTTCAGCTTTTTACATTTTCGACATCAGTTTTTATGTATTGATACACACCACACACACATATAGTTCATGTATCATTTAAGATGTACGTTCTAAAAACAAGTAGATCAGTAAAAAACATTACAGGACTAAAACCATAATATAAGTATTTAACATGTAGACAGGCTAGAAATAACAAAATGGAAAAGAATCATTAAATTGCTCAACCTGGTATTCTATTGGAAAGTGCCTTTGTTTTTTTTCCAGTTTGGGGAAAAATAGAACCTGAGCTATGGAAGGGCCTCCTCTCTCTTTCCTCTAGTTGGTTGTAGGGCAGATAAACTATTTTAAGCGTTATTGGGTTTTTAGAGACTGTTATCATGAACAATTTTCAGAATTGTATGTGTATATTTACATTTTAACTGTTTATATGAATTGACAGACATCAAAGTAGTATTTGAAGTGCTATAGAGATTGCTTTTTTTCTTTATGGTAGCTATAAGTTTTTCCTTTTTAGTTGCTTTAAGTTCACAGTTAAAACTCAAAGCACACATAAAAAAAAGCTTAGTTTAAGACATCTAACCTTTTGACTTCTAATGTTGTTATGTTAGTAAATAGGTACCAAGTTATTGTTTTTTATACATTTTATATACGTCTTGCTTTTTGTGATCTTTGACCTGTTTATTTTGTTTTATATTAGAATAAAAAGATTCTGTTTAATGTCGTATTTTAGTATAACTTTCCTCCTGAATTTCTACCCGTTGTTGAACCTTTTTCTAGGTAGAACATGGAGGTTTTTTTTAGGTTGACTTTTTTTTACTTATCTTCACATCACAGTTATAATATGGACCCTTTATGAAATTTCATTTTTATATTTTTTGTTATTTTTATTACCTACTGACTTAATTTTTCTCTCTGGTTAAACTTGCAAGTCCATTTGTCTCTGATTTCCATTTTCCTTCAGGCCTTTGATGCTAGTGTTGATTTCTGTACATAGGGAACTTTGATTATTTTGGGCCGAGTCTTAAAATACAGTTGAACTTCGAACAACATTGGTTTGAACTGCGTAGGTCCATGTATGTGTGCATTTTTTTCAATAAATAGTTGGCCCTTTGTATCTGTGGGCTTCACAGTCTCACGTTCAACCAACTACAGACCAAAAACAGTATTTCAAATTCCCTGCCTCAGTTTCCCAATTGCAGATTCCCAAACATGGATTGAAAATGCTGGGTTCAGCAAAATGGATGCTCAGGAAATGGGTGTCAGGAATTAAGGACGGTACTGGCTTTAACTCTAGTAATATATTTATGGTAATTTAAATAGTTTTAAGGCAAGTTGCTCTTACACGTATTTTTTTTCCCCAGGGTTATTTTGGAGCCGTTGGAGCACTCCTTGAACTGTTGAAGATCCCCTGATGTTACCTGGGGAGCGGGTTCCCAGAAACTTCCACAATGGGATCTGTGAACTTTTGTTTTTTTTTTTAAGAGACTTAATTTTATGATTGTGTACTACCTGAATCAAAGCAAGAAAGGACAAGTGTATTTTTCTAAGACATCAGGATAAATCCTTAAAATTCTAGTAACCAGTAACAAAACAAAATATATATGAAAAGTGGACCATGTTCATGGCAGTGAGGGTTTGCTATTTAAGTTGCTCTTCAGTATAGCTTTGTAAATGTGCGGTGCTTCAGTCACAGCCACTTCAGGGCAGAGCTCTTCAGTGTTCAGCTGACTGGTTTTGTGTCTTGTTGAACTTGCTGAATGTAAGAGAAGATACTATGTGTTATAACCTAATCACAGTTTTGTCAACATGGCCTTGGAGATCATCTCCAGATCATTAACTCTGGTGTGCATTTAGTTTTCATGTGAATGTATTGAAAAACATGTTTTATTTCAAGGTTCTGCAAACTAGTATTGGCAGGTTAATTCTATACCTGTAACTTTGTTGACAATTAAGCAACTTTTAGAAGGGCAGCTTCAGGTTACTTTACACCATAAATCCTGTTTGGAAAGACAGCACTTCTTCTCTGGGCAGAATTTCCTTGTGTAGTGGGGGAATTACTGACCTGATAAAAGTGAGTAAGCTAGTACAAAAAGCATAATCTGGAAGACTAAAACCAGACAGAAGGGGCTACTAGAATCAATATTTCTCTGGGAAACTAGGGAGAATCTGTTTATACTTTCAGGCTAGTAGAAAAGTGGAAATTTGAGGTGTCCGTTGATTAATTCATGGAGAGCAGGGAGTTCTACCTGCCTTTCTGCCGCCCTTAGTCTTGGTGTTTGCCTGTCCCCATGCACAGGCTTGATTTCCTTGGCAGTCTGGCTCAAAAGGCAGCTTGAGGGGAGAGACAGGTTTCCAGATGGAGTCTTGGTAGAGATGGACTTTGAACCTTTTTCTTCTGCTGTGCTGAATAATTTTTAAAACCTTCCCTTTGGAGATAGAGCAACGTTCGTGTCTTATTTGGTGCCTGTATTGCTGTTGAAGGTAATGAAAGGTTTGTGTAAAGCATCTTGAGCTAGAAGGAAACCCCAAGGCTCTGCAGCCTCCTTGTACTCCTTGGTTTTAGGTGAGGGTCCTGGGAGGGAAGGTTCCCAGGGACTGAAGGGTGCAGGGGGCGGGCCTGGGTCCCTGACAAAGGAGACAGGAAGAAGGGGCTCTGGCTCTGGACGTCCATAGTTGGCTGGGATTCCTCCGAGCCTCCTGTGTTGGCCGTGTGGGGGCAGCAGAGGCCCGTGCTGGTGGCCGTGTGAGCTGAGGGCTGCCACCTGCAGGGTATGGCATGTCTATTTCCCAAGGGTGGCTGCTTTTGTGTACAGTCTCTGGCACACGGATTGTTGGTGCTTTTGGCCTGGTGCAGGCATCAGAGCTGGAGGGACGCAGCAGGGATCAGAGTCTCTGCTGCCACTCCTTGCAGTGCTCCTGGACACCGGCCTGAGTCAAGTGGAATCTGGTCCTTTGACCTCAGCTGTTCCCAAGTTTGCCTGGTGGCCCCACCTTTCCTCCTCGGTTACTAAAGACAGTGCCTCAGCCCACACCCTAGTACCATAGTTGGGCTTCTTGAGCCCCTCATGCCTGAGGCCACCTTCTGCTTTGGTCAGAGAGATGCCTCTGTTCTCCAGGAAGTTAAGAGAAGGGAGGGATCTTGGAGCAGCCCATTTCTTGTGAAAACCCAGGCCTTGCCTCCTAGGCCCTTGTTTTGCCTAGGCCCTTGTCCCACCTACACTGACCAGGCTGCACCAGTGCTTTACTTGAGTCATCTGGCAGCCCTGTGATCCCACAATTGAACAGAGGAGTAAACCAGTCACACAGAGCCTCGTCTACTGCCTTGCATTCATCCACCTCCATGGACCCATCACTTCCCATTGCCTGGTGCCTGAGCTTAGCTTATACTACCACCCTATGAACCTTGTTACTAAACCTAACCAACATTTTATGTCAGTCTTAGTTCTAACAAAATGTACCTCTTCTGCCTTCCAGGGCCCTTCTGTCTGCCAGCTTATTCCCTGGAATTCAATATTGCCAGCCCCCAGACACAGTCCTGATTTTCCTTTGTATTATGGGTAATCACCTTGACAGATTTCTGAAGTAGCCTGCTTGGCCCAAGGCTTGCCTCTGAGCTCTAGTCCCAAGAATGAATGCCTTCCCTTCTCTTCACTTGTCTACCTCTAAGCCATCCATACACAGAATTGTCAGTGTCCTTTCCCCTGAACTTCTCTCAGCATCCTCCTCTTCATGCCAGCTCATGAGATGCATATAAACTCAATTTCCAGTCACCACTGCCACCACCACCCTGGTCTAAACCACTACATCTTATTTAAGCAGTTCCTAATATTCTGCCCTCCACATGGTAGCCCAAAGGGTCCCACCCCACAAACCCCCACTAGAGGCAGTGGTGGTGGTGGTAGTGGGGCTGGTGGCTGTGGTCATAGCCCATGTGAGAAAGGAAGGTGGCCTAAACCAAGATGGGAGAGAGAGGGTTAGAAGGCTGAGCCTTGGGAGATGGTGATTGGATATGAGGTGGGGAGGTTCTGTGATGCCACCAAGGCTTGTTAAGGAGGCTTGGCTTTGGACTGTGATATCTAATTGGCAGCTGGATATTTGGGTTGGAAATAACAGACCTGAGAATGTGCATGTGGGTGGGAATTTAATAACTACCAAGGTAGAGTGAAAATAACAAGAGGTAGAGAAGGAAAAGGCTGCAAAGATCCCAAGAGAGGTTGGAGACCGGGCTGGAGGAAGTATGTTGCTCAGGAAACTGAGGGGAGAGGAGCTCTTTAGGCATTTACATTAAGAGCTGGCCCTGATTTATCTGCAGGGTCATGGATGTTCTTTAAGAAAGCAGTTGCCCTGAAAGCTATGGGGCATAAACTGACCTACAGAGGTCCTAGCAAGGGGTGGTGAGGAGAAATGGCAGCTGCTGCAGGGTGATTGGATCAAGAGACTTTCTTTTTCTCCTAACAGAATAGTTATTTCTGGTCAGAGGGGTGGGGTGTGGGCTAGCTCTACCACTTGAACCGCCCTGAGCACCAGTATCCATATTTGGGAAACTGTGTGTCGGGCACATCTGCAGAGCCGAGGCCAGAATGGTAGGTTGGTCCTCGGCCTCTGCGTTTTCCCTCGCTGTGGCCTAGTATTTTACTCATCACTGCTGACCTGTACCCCACACCACCGGAAGGGACAGGCCAGAGGCTGCTTCATCACAATCACATGTTGCTGGTGACCAGTTGTATTTGATCAGAACTATTCACCTTGCCTTTCTAACTCTTGATACATGGACTTAAGTGGGGGGTGGGTGACCACAAGAGGATACATGCTTAAATGAAATATTTTTCAAAATTTGCTCTTTATTTACATTTTAAGTCAATTACATGCATATTTTATTTTTTAAAGAGTAATTAGCAAAAAATGCATTAAAATTTTAAAATAGCAATATACAAAAATATAGCTTACAAAACTGCGAATGTTTAAAAATATTCTGCTGCAGAATTCTTAGTGTACAAACACGTCTATGAAACCTGACACTCAGCATTTCATAAACCTTTCTTTTTTGAGGGAGTTATATGATATCTAGTGAATGAACTCCAATGGGCTAAACTATAAGACTAAACTACCCTCCTTCCTGGCAATGACTTGTCAGAACCAGAGATAACACTTACCAGGAACACTAGCTTGGAAGACTGGGCGTCACCGGGCGGGCCTCCTTAATACTGGTCCCACCTGCCTACTCTAGTGGAGCCTGGGAGGGAAGGGGCGATGGATATGGGCAGCTGGCCCAACATGCAGATCTGCCAGGCTGGTACTGGCACAGAGCTGAGGAGATACATCCAAGTACAGAACTAGTCCCTTGACACTGAGGCCCAGATCTGCCAGGCTGGTACTGGCACAGAGTTGAGGAGATACATCCAAGTACAGACAAGTCCCTTGACACTGTGGCCCACTTTCTAGGTACACGTCCCTGGAGCAGGCAAGGTGCCTAACCCTGCAGCCACAGAAGTGAGCACTGGATTGGTATGCAACGAGTGCTGATGCTTAGTCTAATAGTGGAGGAAAACTATATCTTGGAACAATTTGGGGTCTACAACAACTGGGAAAATATTTACTGAACAACCCCCTTTTTTGCTCCTGATATCGTCACTCAAATGGAAGCACCTCAACCTTGTCTAGTCAGAATCATGACCCAGCATTTTCCAGTTAACTGCAAATTTCCCCCGAATTTATATATCATGAATTTAGACACGTTCATCTCCTTTACTCAAATTCATTACCTAACATGATTGACACCCAGGGCCAGAGTCATCAAGTGACAGTGGAGTTTCACAACTTCAAGTTTCAGGTCACGGCCCCAAGTTGCACTTTGAATCCTGGGGAAGCCTTGGATTGCTGCTCTGGGTGACAGGACAATAGGGAGGTGGGTGAGGACCAAGAGGGAAGAATCCATACCATTCCCAGGGCTACCTGAAGGAAGCAGCTTTAACTTCCATTTGCAGGGCCAAAAATAAACAAGATTACTGGTGGATCATTTCTGTCAAATGGAAAGCATTGGGCTAGGGAGAAATTCTGTGGAAGCTTTTTGCTTGTGCATACGGAGTGGGGAGGAAAAGGGAGCCAGATCCGTCGACATGTGGTTAATCCTGAGACTGACCACCTACTTGGTTATTGATATCTGCCCAAGATAGACGCCTTGGCAGTTGCTGCTGCTTCACAAATTCCTGCCTGAAAAACACGAGAGCCTGCCTAAGAAAGCCAGACAGTTGTTTCCTGACGTTACTGCTGGACAGGCTTTATTAGGAATTGGCCAAGATGGGGGTGGGGAAGCAGCTTGCCTAGGTTGTTGCAAGGGCTTCTGCACTGCTGACATCGGCTAGAGCTTGCTCTTGAGTGTCCTGTCACAGGTCAGAAAGAGCCTGGAAACAGGTTGTACTCCCATATTATCTGGACATCTGGTAAGGGTCAGGGATGAATGGCAGTTTGACTTGTATTGAAAACCAGAATTCCAGTGTGCTGCAATCAAAAAAGAACATGCCCAATTCAAAGGAATGAGATTGTAAAACCATCCCCCAATTCTGGGCTCACCTTTTACAGATATTCTGACTCTGGTATGGCCTTCTCACATGAATAGGAATGCTTGAATATTTTATCACAGTAAAAAAGATACATATACACAATATATATGCATATACACTATATATATGCATATATACATGTGTATTTGCTTGTATATATGCACAAATGACCTCTGAAAAGATACACAGGGAACAAAAGTGGGTGCTCAAGGGGTGAGAAGGGGTTGCTGGAGGTCAGGGATGCAAGGAAGACAACAGATTTGTGAATCATGAAAGGATTACCTATTCAAAATTAAAGGCACATTCAGCACTGAGCAACAAATTGGAGTAAGTGCTATGGGCAAAGGCAGATGGAGGTGACCAGGGAAGATCAGGGGAAGAGGGAGCCAGCAGACCTGGATAGAGGAGCCCTATGTGACCATGGCAATGTTACCTTGTATCTGTAACTTCCATGACCCCTAAACTTGTCACCAGCTAATCCTTGCAAGAGTTAGTAAGGACAGCCTTATAAACCCTGGATGGTAGATAAAGAAACAGACTAAGAGAAAGGCACATGGCTGGTGAGTGGCAAAGGAGGTGATTCAAATCATTCCAAGCACTGTCTCCAGAGATCTGGGGATGCCTCCTAGCATGCATTCCATAACTCCCAGAAAGCCTCAGGAAAGTCCTAACAATAGAGTGTGGATGGGCCATGGAGATAACAGGCTTCGGAATGGGGCTGTGGAAAGGGACAGGGCTTGAAGTCACTGGTGGACCCAAGGGCTTGGCTTTGGGGAAAAGGCTCTTCATTTGTAAAGACTCGTGAAGAAGGCTGTCTGGCCATGGTGGGAGGTTCCCTCTATCGGCCTAGACTTCCCCATAGGTCACCTGCTCCCATCTGGCCATTTCCATCTTGTCCTCCCTTGGGACAGGCCTGACCAAAATCACACCATGGGAAAGGAAAGTGGTTGAGGACAACCAAGAATCAAGTCAGGCTGGTTTCCCATTTTTAAAGCCAGCTGAATTCAGTCGTGCCCCTGGCAACAACTAGATAATGATTCAGCCACCAGTGGAATCCAGTTGGGGCCGAGTTCTGTTCCACTAACCAGTGGCACACAAGTAACACCCAATCTTGGAGCTGCTTAAGATGCACTAAGACAAAAAAAATGTTTCTAGCCAGTGACCCAAGAGCAGATCAGAGTCCCCACATGTCTACAGATTAACAAAAGGTCATCAACTCTTGAAGACAGGTGGACAGGGCGGCCTCACTTTGAGGTGTGAGTCTGAGTCAAGAGTATTATGGGATCCTTGACTCATTTGTTAAAAAAAAGTCCAGATGGGAATTTAACCTTGTCTGTCACACAAAACTGTAATTTTAATCAGAATAAAGGAAGACATAAATTAACCCCCAGGCATTTGCAGTTACAGCAGTGCAGCACAGGGAAGTCTTGAAGGAGGAACCAGGTGGAGGTGGAAGTGGAGGTGGGGCAAATGCATTCAGGTTGTGTTGCAAAGAGTTGCAGGGAACTACTGCCAAGTGACAGTGGCCATGCTGCAGTAGGACACTGAGCCAAGGGGAGATGACTACTAGCAGAGCAAGCACTCAGCACTCCAGTATTCAGCCCCACCCTGGTGGAAGAACCGCATTTTAAAAAGCCCTCCACGTTCGTAAGTGTTGAGGTCACACTAGTGGCACTTCATGGTGCAAAACAGACCCAGTATGGTGCTCAGTGGAGAGTACACGGCACTCTCAACCTTCCCTCGAATGACCGAACTATTTGGGCTTTGCACCTATGGTCCAGTGTGCACCAACCACCTCGACTTGTCTTTACCTGTGATACAGTGAAATAAACTGATTTGCCTTCTTGTAAATACAAGGTTGTAACTGAAAGGATATGATCCTATAAAAACTGAATCGAAGCAATCTGCAGTACAGAACATAAGCATTCCTTCTTTGGGGGAAAAATTATTTCCTATTCGAACCCCATAATGAAAAGGTGACATTTGTCCCAAGGCCACTCCATGGAAAATAGTGGGTGTTGGCCATTAATGAGGCTAGTCCAGAAGCAAGCCTATTTCTGACACTGGTCACTGAAAACATTTAATTGGAAACTGGGTGCTTTGCAGCACTCAACTCTATTGTGCTACTTTAGAGAACACAAACAGGGTGAAAGCAGGAGTGTACAAATAGGTCTTTTCATAGGTGCCGAACAGGCTAAAGCTTTCATATAAAAATATTCCACACTTTCCTTGCCCTGTTTTAAGCAGCAGTCCAGTTGGCATACCACAAATAGGTGACACATAAGAAACAGCCAATTCTGACCAACTGGATTTGTAATTTTCCTAACTGGATTCTGCCCAGCACTCTTCCAGGCTAATGGGAATTTTCCTCATCATTTGACTCCAGCCACCTGAACCAAGGACAGATTCCTTAAGACAGAAGAAGCTGATTCCAGAAACAATTTCTGGAGACATGCCACGAACAGAGTGACAAGGCTTCCCGCTTCTTCTCCATATCACGCAGACTGTATTTCCAATGATAAACTCCCCAACTCACACCTGTGTGATGGAGCAGAGGCAAAGCTGTCGAGGAGGAGCCCATCCCTAGAATGAACAGATGTGGAGCACAGGGCTGTGGAAAAGAACTTTCTGACCCAAGCTGCTTCACATGGCTAATTTATACAATATTCATGAATCCTAACGGACTCAGCCATATCTAGAAAAGATGGGCAGAAAGAGCCAAAGAGGAGCATGCATTTCTCTCCTATAGGGGCACTTTCAATTAGTTCTCGCAAGTCCCAATACTGAGGCACGCGCCTATGAGCGAACAGCCCTGCAGGAGCTCCCTGAAACTACATTTTCGAGGGGAGCCCCCGCTAAAAAATTACATAGGGATCTTATTTGGGATGCTTTAAATTGTTAAAAAGAATGATAGGCATTTTTCTCTGAAGTAGAAACAAGAGAGAGGATAGTGGGAAGGGGAGAGGCTAGGGGGTCAGCATCCTTCTTTGTCAAGTGGGCCAGGCCTGGCCATCCTCAGCTGTCTGATGGATGCTCAGTAGCTCCCTTCTGAGGCAGGGGAACGAGGCCTGCACCTATGCTGCAACCATACTGCGTCTGCGGGATGTGGGCAGCACCCCAAGGCCTGAGTTACAAAGGGACATCATGGCTCAGATCCCACCCCTTGCTAGGGCTCCTGACGGCGCTTGGCTGTGCCTCACCGGCAAGGTGAGGAGTGGAGCTGAGGAGAATGAGAGGAAATGACTTCTGACCAGGCCTTTCCAAGCGCGTCGAATGTTTTTAGCTTAGATGGTTTGATAAGTAAGTGCTGTGAAATGGAGCAGCGGTGGCGAGGGGCACTGCTGCTTTGTTGTAACCAAAACCCTTGGGCCCCAAGATGGCCTTATCACAGGAACATAACATGAAAAGCTTTGTTGGCACTGCCTCACCCACCACTGGCAACTGGTCGTGCTTCGGCTGAGGTAACTGCTGGTTTTACTTGGCTCAGGGGCTGCTGGGAGGGTTCGCTGCTGCTAAGGCATGCACAGTCTGCATAGAAGCTCCTCTGTCCACAGTGAGGGGGTGGGGTGGGGGGTGTGTGGCTTTAAAGACCTGCCCTCAGTTCCCGTCTCTAACACTTGTGTTTATCTTCCCTTCTGCTTGAGAAAGATTCACCTTGACTTGGGAGACAGCGTGTAATGGAGTCAGCAAGAGACTCTCATGAAGTTTCTTGAACCAAACCCGCAGGCTCATTCACTCCTCTTCTCTTGACATGGAGTAGTGTCAGCGTGCTTTGGTTGTCACAAGACCCAGAAGTCTGGGTTCTCAGCTTAGCTGGCCCAAGAGTTCTTCATGAGGCAAGGGAAGTGGCAGCTGGTGCCCCACGCAGAGCAGCCAACAGAGACCACTCCTGTTGCTCCTGCCTCCATGCGGACGTGGGATCCCGCAACAGTCTGATCCCTGTGGTGAGCTATACAATGTTCTCTGCCCCAGGCAGGGGCCCCTGTGGGGGTCCACGGTCCTGCTTACTGTGCAACTGGGCCAGCTGCAGAACTGGCATGTTGCACAGTGGGCACACTTTCCGAACCTCCAGCCACTTAATAAGGCACCTGCAGAATGAGACACCACAGGAGGGAAGACATCAGTCCCACATTCACAGTGCCCCCCGCCCGCACGCCGCGTGCTGAGCACGTCTGTCGCCCAGAGTGGGCAGTGTGAACAAGGAGCTCCACTACCCGGAGAACACTGTTTACCCTCTGGAGGAACCAGAGTCTCCAACCTTCTAAAAGGTGACGGTATGAAGCCACAGTCAGCAGGCTATGCTCTCAGTCACCCACGGCTTCTTAAAGAAGGAAGTACACTGAGGAGGATGGTGGGAAGTAGGAGAAATAGAATTTTCTAACAGAAATGCAAAACAAAATTGGAAGGGGGAATATGAGTATGTCTGCAGGGAAGGGGAGACAGCCCCACACTAGCATTTATATTCAGACTTATCTTGATTTAAAATATATAATTTTGATTAAAATATGGTTTTAGGAATGGAAGCTCTCATTGGGAAGGTCCAGTTAAACAGCTGCTCCAAGGAGGTGTGGGCACATTTGGCTCTGTGCCCAAAGTCCTGCCACGATGGTCACGTTCCACACCCCGATCCCTCCTAATGTCACCTACACACACACACCCCACCCTTTAGGGTGCTTTCTGTGTTACAGACCAGTCATGAAGCCAAAAGCTTGTCTGGCACCCTAAGTAAGTTGGTCGATGTGTCTCAAACTTGGGTCCCCTTAAATAATTCCACACCAATACTCACTTTCTGTGGAAGGCATGTTTACATGGACAAATCCCCAACTCATCTCTAGGCTTGAAGTCTTCTAGACACACTGCACAGAGCTGAAAGATAAATTCACAGGTGAGGCAAAGTGCAGGCCTCTGAGGCCCAGCCATTTAGAAAGAACTTACAAAGTCCCACAGTTCCTTAAGTGAAAGAAAGGCTCGGATGGGAAAGGTCTTCCACACAAGAGTCTCCTGCTCTTCCTGTCACATGTCTTCAAAGATGGAAGGGAGAAGGCAGAAAGCAAAAAGCAGCTCCCTTGACTTTAGTGTGTCAGAGGAGTCCGACTTACGTTTATTCTCACTAGACAGGCTGGGCATGATGTACTTGGCCTGTGGTGTGCTGAGGGGCTGACTGTCTGCAGTTGTTCTCTGCCTGCGCAGCAGCAGAGCCCGATGGGACTGCTTATGCCCTGTGACAGGCCCCGAGACTCTCTTTTCTCTGGTAACATGCTTTTTATAGTTCCTGGGGCCCTTCACTTTGACACTGTCCTGTCAGTGTCTGTCCTTCTCATATAAAGACTTTAAACTTAAGAAAATTTACAGATGGGGCCAGAATTGCTCTCTGACAGGTGGCTAGGCTCCACTGCTTGGAATGAAGCCTTCTCCTCTACACCCAGATGCCGGATTTCAACCACTGCTTCTTGGTTAACAGTGCCCCAGGGACACCAAGTATGGTCATATTTACTGACTTTACAAATGAGGAAAAAGCAGCTCAGAGCAATCACGTTTCCTGAGGCCATGCAGTTGGCGAGTGACAGGCCTGGCTGGGGATCCAGGTCTGTTGCACTGATGTGCTGCTGCTGCCCAAAAGCTTGAATTTCTCCATTTGTTTCCTCATCCATCTCCAGGGATCCTAGTTCAACAATCACCATTTCTTGCCAACTACCGACATGGCCTCCCTGTCACTTGTTTTATGACCTATAACATGTAACCCCGTCTTCTTAGGTTATGTAACAGGACATGTGGCTCTTGGTGCCCCATGGCCAGTGCTGTGAATGCTGGTCTTCCAGCATTCTTCTCTAGGGAACTTTCAGGGCCTTGAGTATAGAGCAGACAGGATCTTCACAGGAAGAGAATGGCTTTCTTATCAGACTTGGCATTACTGTTGAGACAGCAGGAGAGCAGGGAGGAAGGCAGGACAGACAGCTGGCCTTGCCTTGGACACCCACTAGCGCTGTGACGTCTGCAGTAGTGATGCCTCTCAAACTTTGTTCCTTCATTCGTAAAGTGAGGACACTACCTGCCCCGCCCCCCTCACAGGACTGTCATCAGCTCAGGTTGAAGGGACAGAGCTGAGGTGGCAGTAAGGCAAGTCAGTCTACCAATACCAGTTGTTTTTATTCATATTTAAATTTCATAATAGGGGCTCTATTTTCAAATCCATTTTAAATGTTTTCTAGAGGAAGGCTGAGGACAAGCTGTGGGTAAAGTTGAGAAACCAGCAGTTCCAGCCTTGGAGTGACCTTTTTGGGCCTCAGCTTCCCATCTGTAGATGGCGAACGACGTTCCTACCTCCCAGACTGTGTGAACAGGCCCTCTGGGCCTTAAACACCAGCTTCCCTTTCAGCTCTACAGAACAAAAATATCTGCAAATATTATCCCAGTCTTTTCACCCTAAAAGGGCCTTTTGCAGAACAAAAGTTTTTTAAATTTGATTAAGTCCAATTTATCAATTTGTCATCTTCTGAAGCACAAGCAGGACTGCTGGCTCTGCCCATTGGAGATTCAGTGCTGATCCCACCAGAGGGCAAGAAGTTGGACAAGACACTCATTGTTATTTGATTATTTTTCTCGTCTACAAAATTAGATTTGTAGACTTTTTAAAAATTATAACTGCTACTAGTGGTTATAATGTGCTATTATGTTCTTCTCAAACAAATTCTAAAACTATAGTAACCTGGAAAAAAAAAAGATAAATTCTAACATGTTAAGTGCTAAAGGTAACCAAAAGCCAAGAGCAATCATGAAGAGAAAAGCCTCAGATCTCACTTCATACAAGTTCCCTGAAGGGTCGAACTAATTTTACAACTTTATAGAGCATATTTTGCAAATGAGCTTTACTTTCCAGTATATTAGCAGTAGATTGTTTCTCCAGTCTGAGTTCTCATCCATTTTTAAAAATGGAGATATAATTCACATACCAAAATATTCACCCCTTTAAAGTACATAATTCAGCGGTATTTAGTATATTCAGAGTTGTGCAACCATTGCTACTATCTAATTCCAGAACATTTCATCACCTGTTCCCAAAAGCCCATTCCCATAAGCAGTCACTCTCTATTCTTCCTTCTCCCCAGTCCCTGGCAAGTACTCATCAACTTCCTGTCTTGATGGATTATTAACTTTCTGTCTTAATGGATTTGTTTATTCTGGTCATTTCCAGATTGGAACAGAATCATGAAATGGTATCATATAATATGTGGTCTTTATGTCTGTCTTCTTCTACTTAGTATGATGCATTCAACGTTCATCCATGTTGTGGCATGAATCAGATACTCATTTTTATAGCAGAACAGTATTCCAATATATGGCTTACCAAGTTTGTTTACCCATTCATCTGCTGATAGCCACTTGGGCTGTTTCTACCCTTTGGTTACTGTGAATAATGCTGCTTTAAACACTGGTGTTTGGTGTACGAGTATCTGTTTAAGTTTTCAGTTCCTTTCGGGTATATACCTCGGAGCTGAATTGCTGTGTCATATGGTAACTCTTTAACGTTTTTGAGGAACTACTAAACTGTCTTCCAAAGTGGCTGCACCATTTCACATTCCCATCAGCAATGTATGAAAGTTTCAATTTCTCCTTATCTTTAGGTTATTATTATTGTCTGTCTTTTTGATATAGTCATCCTAGATGGTGTAAAGTTGGTATCTCATTGTGGTTTGATTTGCATTTCCTTAAAGACTAGTGATGTTGTGTGTATTGACCATTTGTATATTTTCTTTGAAGAAATGTCTATTCAAATCTTTCACCCATATTTTAGTTGGGTTATTTTTCTTTTTATTATTGAGTTGCAAGAGTTCTTTATATGTCCTAGACACAAATCTCTTATCAGACAGTCAACTGATTTTGACAAAGGTGAAAGGAATTTCAATGGTGAAAGCACAGCCTTTCAACAAATGGTGCTGGAGCAAATGGACATCCATAGGGACCAAAAGCATGATATGATCCCTAAAGCATAAGCAACCAAAGAGAAAAATTGATAAACTGGACTTCATCAAATTAAAAAACTTTTGTTCTGCAAAAGGCCCTTTTAGGGTGAAAAGACTGGGATAATATTTGCAGATATTTTTATTCTGTAGGCTTTTTATTATTGAGTTATAAGGGTTCTTTACATATTCTGGATACTACACTCTTATCATATATAAGATTTACAAACATTTTTCTCCCTGTTGGGTGTCTTGATAATATCCTTTGAAGCACACAAGTTGTTAATTTTGATGAAGTACAACTTATCTGTTTTTTCTTCAGTTGCTTGTTTGTTAGGTGTTGTAGCTAAGGAACCACTGTCTAATCTAAATCCGCAAAGATTTATGTCCATGTTCACTTCTATGAGTTTTGTAATTTTAGTTGTTACATTTAGGTCTTTGATCAATTTCTGTATATGGTGTGAAACACAGGGCTTCAACTTCATTCTTTTGAATGTGGTTATCTATTTATTTCAGCAGTATTTGTTGAATAAATTACTCTTTTCCCAGGGAATTATCTGGCCACCCTTGTTGAAAATCACTGACCGTAAATGTCTGGGTTTATTTCTGAACTCTCGATTCTATTCCATTGATCTGTATATCTATCCTTCTGCCAGTCTTAATATACTGTATTAAGGCTGTCCATAAATACTGTAGCTTTGTGGTAAGTTATGAAATTGGGAAGTATGGTCTCCAACTCTGTTCTTTTTCAAGATTGTTTTTGGCTATTCTGGGGTCCCTTGCACTTCCATGTGAATTTTAGGATCTGCTTGTCAATTTCTACAAAAAAAAAAAAGCTGTGATTTTGACAGAGATTGTGTTGATTCTATAAATATTTTGGGGAATATTGCCATCTTAACAATAGTAAGTCTTCCAAACAATGAATACAGGATGTCTTTCTGTTTACTTAGGTCTTCTTTAATATCATTTGATGATGTTTTGTAGTTTTGTTCTGCAAAAACTTTGCATACAAGTCTTAACTTCCTGTGGAAAGTTTCTTCCTGTGGAAAGCAGGGCAAAGCAGGGACACAATGTGTCTGACACATTACTTATCACCCACTATATGTCTGACCCAGGAAAACTGACTTAAGTATAACTCTTCCTGGTCCTTGTGCAGTGAGGATCCCAGCTGCTGCTGAGACACAGAATGGAGGAGATTCTTCTTTCCTTTCTATACTTATACATGCAATATCATTCTGATGAAAGAAGGTATGGACCCAAACTTGTTCAAATTTAGAAGCTATGTGGATGGCTGTACCACTGTACTGTGGATGTGGGCTCAGAATTCTGCAAGACTATGCATGTTCTATTGGTGCATTTGGCAACAGCAGGTGGATGAGGCCTTCATCAGAAAACCCCGGAGGCCAGAAGGAAGTGGAATATTTAAAAAGTGCTGAAAGAAAAGAACCATCAACCCAGAGTTCTATATCCAATAAAAAGAACCTTCAGGAATGAAGGTGAACTAAAGACATTCTCATATGAAGGCTAATGAATAGAAGTCATAGCAGATTTGTTCTAAAAGAATTGCTAAAGGAAAGTCATCAGATAGAATATGACATAGGAAGGGAACTAGGAACACTAGGAATGAAGAGCAATGGGAATGGTAAATATCTGGATAAATATAACAGACTATTCTTTCTTTCCTAAATTCTTTAAAATGTATCTAGTGGTTAAAAGTAAAAAATATAACACTGTCTGGTGTGATTTTCAGTGTGTATAGATGTGATAGCTGTTGCATAAAGAGAAAATGTAAAAGGGTCTATATGGACATAAGGTTTCTATATTCCAAGTAAAATGCTAAAAATTGGATCCAAGTATTTTGTAATTCTTAATTCTTAAGCTTTCTGTATAACTACTAAAAAATTATTCAAAAATATAAGTCAAATCACAATAGATAAAATGAAATATTACAAATATTCAAATAACCAAAAGAAGGCAGGAAAAGGAAATGAAGGAATAAGAGAAGGAAAAGCAGAAGACAAATGATAAAATGGTAGATCTAATTCCAAATATATCAATATTTGCATTAATTTAAATGATCTAAACACACTGATTAAAAGACAGGCAGAGTGGATTAAAAAACATGACAAGAAAACTCACTTCAAATAAAATTATATAGGTAGACTGAAAATAATACAAAGATGGAAAAAAACATGCTATGCAAATATCAATCAAAGAAGCTAGAGTGGCTATATTAGTATCAAAAATTTCAAAGCAAAGATAATTATGAAGGATGAAAAAGGGACATGAGATCTTGACAGTCAGTTCACCAAGAAGATATAAAAATCCTAAATGTGTATGCACCTAACAACAGAGTTTCAAATAAATAAATAAATGGAAACATATAATGTGTTTATAAATTAGAAGACATGGCAAAGATATCATTTTCCCCGATTTACAGATTTAATGCAATACTAATCAAAATCCCAGCAGGACTTTTCTTTTTGTACATATAGACAAACACTTACATGGAAGAGCAAAGAAACTAGATTAGTCAAAATAGTACTGGAAAAGAATGAAGTTGGAGAAATCATACTACTTGATTTTAAGACTTATTATAAAGCTACAGTGATCAAGACTGAAGAGATAAGCATGTAAATCAATGGAACAAAATAGAGAATCCAGAAACAAACTCACCAAAAAATATGGTCATTTGATTTTTGACAAAGGTGTAAAAGAAATTTAATGGAGAAAGCACCACTCATCATAACCAGAGCTGGGGACACTGTGGTGAAGAAATCAAAGACTAAATGCAAATGGCAAGTAGATCACAGACTAATGCCTATTTTCACGAGAATGCCTCTCAGGCTTCTCTTGAAAAAAAAAAAAAAACCCAGATCTGGCAACAATTAGCTAGAGCTGAGTGCTGGCAACTTCTTTCTGCAGGACTTGCGTGCCTCAGTGTGTCACAGCTTCCATGGCACCTTTCTGTTTCCCTTGACCTCAAGACTATTCAACTTATCATCCCATTTGCATGGGTAGAACTAGAAACATGTTTATTTTAGAGATCTGCTTCTCTCTGTCTCTATAAAAAAGATAGAGGAAGAAAAGATAAAACAGGGGTTTTATCTTAAACTATGGGTTTCAAGAGAGGGTATTTTTTTATAGGACAATATATTTTCATGTTTTGAATATGTATACATCACCCCTTAGCTTTACTTATTAAACAAAAATGATATAAATAGTCACAGCTACAGAGTCAACTGTCTAGGATGCTAGGATTAGGGTGGGGGTGGTGTTGCTGTTTGGGCATCTAAGTCTGCAAGGTCCCAGGAAAGCTCCCTTAGGGGAACAAAAGCCAAGAAGGAGCTATGTGATCATGCAACACTGGACCCCTCAAGAGCCTCTCAAGTGTATACCCCAGATAACAGACAGTTGCCTCTATGAGACTGCTAACTTTTTGAGAGCAGAAATTAGTATTTTATGTTTGTATCTCCTGGTTTAGTAGTGTCTGACATGTTTTATGTATTCAATACTTTAAAAATTAATGTTAACTAATTTTCCTTCTTTAAAATTAAAAACACTGCATATAAAACTAACATCCCTTTTGACAAACTTCCCCTAATCTCTTTCCTCTTCTTTTCTTTGTGTGATCATTACATGTCCTTCTCAAACCCAGTAAAACACTTTGTAGTATGCATATAAACCTGTGAGCAATGTGGTTTATTTTAGTTTATACATGTGATGTAAATATTGATATCATTTTGCAACTTGCTTTTTTCAAGGTCCCATTAGGAATTTTCCCAGGTTGACTGATATATTTATAGAGCTTATTCCTTAATTTTGCCTGCTGTATAGCACCTCACTGTTATGAATCACTGTATCAGGTTACCTTCCTTCCCTCCCTTTCTTTCTTAATCTTCCAGCGTATCATGTTTTATTTATTCATTACCCTATTGATGGAAATTTAGCTTGTCTCTGATTTTTCACTATTATAATTGTTCACTAATAACAGTATCCATATTAAATTCCATGTGCTTACATAGGACTAAGTTATGTATGACTAAATGCTACTGGAATGCACACAAATCTAAAAGCTTGACAAAAAAATAGTTTTGACACCAAGAAATGTAATCTGAAAGAACCAAATAAATTGTGAAAAATGCATAGTGGCCTCTAGAAACAACCTAGAGAGCAAGGTTAGGTTTTCCTAGTTTATACCTTCGAATAACAAGGAGAGAAGGATAAGCAGTTTGGTCAGACTCATTGAAACTGGAATTGGTGAGTACAGCTGGGATACTGACATACAGTTATGTAACACAATGCATGTATTCAGGATAAAGATTCTAAACTGATGGGTCAAACCAATAAGGAAGACTTCATTTCTTGACAAACCTGGTTATTCAATATTGCTTATGTATGTCAGAATTTACTCTTTCATTTATGGCCATCAAAGAGACCCAAATAGAAAAAGAATTACTCTCTATTACTTCATGCTAATTTATGCTAATTTAATAATGGGAAAATTTAAAAATCAAATAGTAATCAGTGCTTGAGTTAATCTAAGGTTAGCTCAAAAATGCTATAATATATCAACTCTGATAAAAAAAAATATGCAGAGAGCGCAAAGGAGCAGTAGATGATTTCAAAGTGTTCAAGAATAATAGAAATCATTTTTATTATTCAAATAATTTCACAAATGCTCTTTTAAAGAGACTGGCAATGTAGCTTCACTATAATTAGACTATACAAAACATGGATACTACAATATATGGCTTTCCAAGTCCTTGCTTTAAATATTAATTCAAAAACTCAGAAAAAGGAGGGAGAAAAAGGGCTCCAAGATTAAAAATTCTGAACTTTTTTAGTCAGAGGCAACACAAGGAATAAAATGAGAAAGAGTTTTTACAGACTAGGTGTCCTAAGGTGTACAGCAGGATGCACATACACTTTTGTATGTTTTAAGTTACAAAGAAAAATAACAGTGAACACCTACGACCAAACAATGCAACCTCAACACTACACAATCCCAAGGGTTTACATCTCTCCCTATATGTTCTTCCCTATTTCATCCCTCTACCTTGCCTGCCCAAACTCTCAACCCCATAAATAATCGCCTTTTTGTGTGACATTGGTAAGAAGGGACTACTGAGAACATTTTCAAGAGTGAAATTACTCCAAATTCATCTTGAGTAGAAAAACATATCTATCTCCTACTCATAGCATGGGCAGCAAGTGGCATCATTACATTGGCATCATCCCTTTTAAAAATATGAGTTATATTACTCTCTTAAAGCCTTTACATATGATTTTTATGTGAACTTATCCTTAAATATTCTATTAAGCAATCAAAATAAATCTATTTTTTTCAACTTCTGAAAATTCTGATATTTAAGCAGATGACAGCATACTTCTATTAGAAAATCGATGAAGATTAAAATACTTATAAAGCAACTTACCTCATGTAAATTCAGTTCTTTTACTTTTTCTTTTAATATAACCTATAAGACAAAAAACATATATTCTTATGCCCATTTAAATCTGTAATTTAAAAAATTCCTCATTGTACTCATGATTATTCTTCTTTTGTATACATAGCTCATTTTCACTCATATTCAATATTGGAGAGAATCTCTTTTACAGTTTGAGACAGCACATTTTAGCAACATTCTTTAAACTTTAGCAATGATGCAATATTCTCCTAGAAACAATTTTAAAATCTCTTTGAAAATAGATTAAATTTTGGGAAGAGACATTAACACATGCCTATCTGGACTAAGTGCTAACATGGAGGGAAAATAAATAAGGTTGATTGCCTTATGATTCAGTAAAACAACACTAGCTGATAGGACTGGCTGATTCATAATTTATAAAAGATTAAAAAGATCGACCTTTTAGAAGTTTCACTTATTATTATACATCACTATCCTCAGAAAACTTTAGTTCTACCCAGAGTTATAAAAATAGGTTTAAAATTTATCCAGGTGCTGTTCCTAACCTGACTCTGTAGGGACTATACATTAGGCAAAAGGTATGCCAAGTGATAAGAGGGCAGATTACTATTTAAACAGAAAATTTCTTAGAATAAATTTAGCTTGTTAGAGTTATATTTCAAGTGAAATTGGGGGAAAATAATCTCTAAATTTTTAGTATCTTATACTCCTGAACCAAAAATAGTTTTAAGGGCACATCATAGTTTCAGAAATCACAATCAGAAACTACCATCTAGCTATGCAGGGATGTATTACATTTCCAATTCAGTAATTTTTAAAGACAATTTTTATATGTTTTGTGACTATTAGTTCCATCAATTTCCCCTTTTAAATGGCTCCTGAGGCCAATTCACTTTCTAGTTATCTTACATACAAACATCTTATAAGTTGTCAAGATTCTGACAGAATTGAGACAAAAAGTTTCATTCATTTAGAAAACTAAAATGTTTCACTGTTGTGTATGGATCCCACAAGAGACCTATGGGTAAGAGCGTGGGATTACCTACAATATCAGTGTGAACATCTAAGGAACTTGACAATGAGCTCAGATTTCAGAGAGACAAGGAAAAAAGGTGGACAAAAAGATATGTAATCCTAAAATAGTGAGCTAGTTCTGGAACATTATGTCAGCAAGGTTAAAGACCCAAATAAACTGAAGCTTGCAAAATACATACATACATACATACATACATACAAACATACATACACACATACACACATACATACAAACATACATACACACACACATACATACATACAAACATACATACAAACAATAAAAAGCTAACAACGACAAAAATAATTTCATGCTAGAGCCAAAAGAAAATTAAGAAACACAAATGTCCACTGTTTGGTGTCAGTGGTAAAATGCTAATGAATAAAAAAAGAAGAAAAAAATAAATTTTAATTGGCCTTCAAGAAAAGCTAAGTTTATACTTTAAAGATCAAATCAGTAAAAGGATAGTATAAAGGGGTAGTGGTTAACAGTGATGATCCAAATATCTGGACTTCTAGTGGTGTGACATAAGCTAACATTTAAAATACAAAGGGGAGGAGATGAGATAACTATAACAAAGCTGGTCACCTCTGAAGAACTGGTATGTCTTCTAATGAAAAGGAGGTAAAAAATTCATTTAATGAAATCTCTGAACTCTATTAGGTTAATAGTAACTTTAAGAATTATAAGCTACAGAATTTCTCTTTAGCAAAATGTTAGCTCAAGTTTTCTGTTAAATTATATCATCTCAACTTCCTATAACTCGAAATAATAAGAAGAGTACTTAAAGTGAAGTTGATCTATTTTGTACTGCAAACTGAAATTTTACAAGCAAAATGCTAAAATGAATGCCAATAAACTGAGTCCTGTTTTAAAATATGAATGGAAATCTGAGTTCTCATTTTGGTAAAAAACATGATCAGAGTCAATCTGAAGTAAATTTCTTACCTGTTTGTAGGCATAGAATTCTTTGTGCGCTTGATGTCTTAGCCTAAAAGAGAAATGAACAATGCAATATTGAGATTTCCAACATAACAACTTGGAAAAAATCATTTATGATTTAAAATCCAGAATCTTTATCCTGGAATACATCCAAGTGACAAATCTGTTACCATATTATGAGAAAGTAAGCAGTGAATCAAAATGTTATTCAAATGTAAGTTCAAGTGAAATCTCATTAAAACAATATCTTGATATAAGAAATATTTTAATGAAGCCTCGATTCATTTTACATTGATAGTCTACTTGTTTCAATAAGTTAACATATCACATTTTTCTTAATTTAAAAATTTAACATACTTCTAATGTACAAAAACCTTAAGAATACAGCTAAATATTTAAACTGACACACAAACACACACAATCGTCTACATCAACACACAGAACACTTTCAGCACTCCTTAAATGACTTCTAATCAATATCCACCCCTAACAGGTACCCACTATCCTGATTTCTATCATTGTTGATTAACTATGCTTGTTTTTGAACTTTACATAAACGGATCATTTGGTATTCTTTTGTGTTGCCTTCTTTCAGTCAACAATTATTTGTGAAATTTATCCATGTAACTGTCTTTTTGACTGACACAGGGTTCAGTGGCATGAATATAAAACAACTTAATTATACATTTTACTATTGACAAATATTTAGAGGTCACTTCCAGTTATTTATTATCAATAAAGCTGCTACAGAAATTCTACGTCTTTTAGTGGACATACAGACTTTTCTGTTGTGTATATACCAGCAGGAGTAGAGCTGCTGGTCCAAAGTGCTTGTACTGATTTCTAATCCTTTGGGTAATGAGTTCTAGTTTTTCCACATCTTTGTCACTGCTTGGTATGGTTAGTTTAAAATTTTTAGCCAGTCTGGTGGGTATTCAGTGGTATCTCATTTTGGTTTTAATGTGCACTCCCCAAATGGTGGTTAGAACTCTTTCAGATGCTTATTGGCCATTTAGATACTTTCTTGTATGAAATGCCTGCTTGAGTCTTTTGACCATTTGAAAAAATGAGTTGTCTACTTTTCTCTTATTGATTTGTAGGAGTTCCTTATATATTTTAGATGCAAGTCTTTTGATGGGTCTTTTGTACTGCAATTATCTTCTCCTACTCTATGGCTTGCCTTTTCATTCTCTTAGTGATATGTTTTGATGCACAGAAGTTTTTAATTTAAATTAAGTCCAGTTTATCGACTCTTCTCAATAATGTCAGTTCTTCTTGTGGTCGGGTAAAGAAATCTTTGCCTACCCCCAGGTTTTAAAGATATTTTCTGTGTACTGTGAAAACAATTTTGTTGTTTTACCTATTACATTTTAGTATATGACTCTCTGAAATTAGTCTTATATGTATGATTTGAGGTAGAGGTCACAATTCTTTTTATTCACATATGCAGATTTTCATTGGCTCACTTATTAAAAAGACCCTCCTTTTCCCACTGCATTGCAGTAGTACATCTTTTATAAGTCAGACCCAATATGAGTCTTTCTACATTTTATTGTTTCGTTGATCTATTTGCCTATACTTGCTTACTGGGATGAAGAGTATCCCCTCACAATTTCATATCCAACTGAAACCTCACAATGTAACCTGATTTGGAAATAGTCTGCATACTATTAGTTAAAGAGAGATCATGTTGGGATTAGGGTGGACTCTAAATCCAATATGACTGATGTCCTTAGAAGAGGAGAGGAAATAGACACTGGGATGAAAACCAGGTGGAGACAGAGACCGAAGTGATGTAACTACAAGCCAAAGAAATATCAAAGATTGCCAGTAACCACCAGGACAGGAAGAGAGGTAAGGAAGGATCCTCTCCTAGAGCCTTCTGGGGGAGAATAGCCCTGCTGACACCTTGACTGTGAACTTCTAGCCTCCAGAACTGTGAGATTAAATTTCTCTTGTTTTAAGCCACCCAGTTTGTGGCACTTGCTTATAGGAGCCCTGGGAAATTGATGGTCCTATATCAATACCATGGTAGTTTTTTTTTAACTTGTAAATAATTTTAAACTTACAGAAAAGTTGCAAAAAAGAGTTCACATATACCTTTCTCCCAGCTTTTCCAATGTTTATATCTTACACAACCATAGTATAATAATCAAAACAAGTAAATTAACATATATTGATAGTGATATATTGACTTTATTTGAATTTCCCGTTTTCTTTTTCCACTAATGTCCTTTTCCTATTCTATGATCTAATCCAAGATTCCATCTTGATCCATTAATGTCTCCTTAGCCTCCTCCAATCTGTGACAGTTTCTTAGTTTTTCCTTGTCTTTTGAGATTTTGACATGTTAACCAAGATCATTTGGTTAAGGCAGTGTCTACTGGGACTCTCCATTGTAGTTACTATTTTCCCCTTGTAAGTGATCTCAAACTTTCGCTGACTGATTTTAGCACCCATCCTACTTGCAACATTACTGTACTGTTTTCCTGGTGGTGGTTCTGTAGTTTCCTAATTCCTTGTTAAATTAACTGGAGTTCTTCTGTAAGGAAAAGATGTCTCTTCTCCCTCATTTACTTATATCAGTATGAACTCATGGATATTTGTTTCAGTCTGTGGGTTAGAATTTAATATGATCATTATTTATTTTGTTGCTCAAATTGATTTAGGTTTGGCCTTTAGGAGCTCCATCAGGTTGACTCCTGTGTCCTTTCTACTTGCCTTCATCCTTTTCCATGCATTTCCTTGCTTACCGGCACTGAAACAAGTTCCAGGCTCATCTTGTATTTTCCATACCCCAGTTGTGGAACCACTTCTTCCAAAGAACATTGGTTTCTTTTATTGGAGAACAGTATTTAGAAACCAAGACCTGGGTGCTAGGTGAATTTGCACTCTAGTTCAAGTACTGGAGCTCTGTAACAAGTCTTGGGGACTGACAGTATAAGCCTTCAAGCTTTGTTCTTAACTATTGTCTTGGCTATTTTTGGTCCTGTGCACTTCCATTTATATTCATGAGCCTGCCAATTTACACACACACACTCTGTTGGGATTTTGACTGACATTGTATGGAATTTATAGATCAATTGGGGAAGAACTGACATCTGGAAGACTGAGTTTCCAACCTAGGAACATAGTATATTTCTCTATTAGACCTTTAATTTCTCTCTACACATTTCTAGGTAGAACACTCACATCTTTCCTAGATTTATTCCTAGGTATTTCATAATTTTTTATCTAAGTTGTATTTTGGTTTTTTCATTTTCGAATTCTTTGTTGCTATAATATAGAAAAACACTATTTTTGCACATTGACCCTGTATCTAGTGACTTGCTAAGTTCACATGCTAATTTTAAAGTTTACCTGTAGAATTGTTTGGATTTTTTAAAATACAGACTCATTCTGTCTACAAATAATGAGTTTAAACTCTGCCTTTTATAATTTGTATATATTTTACTTATTTATTCATTTATTTATTTATTTTTTCTGCAATAGCTAGGACCTTTAAAACAATGTTAAATAAAAGTGGTGATAGTGAATATCCCCATCAATAGGTCACTATTATGTTTTCTCTAGATTTTTTTATAGATAGCTGTGATTCAAGTAATAAAGTTCCTGGTATCATTTGATTTAAAAAATCATAAATAGGTATTAGTTTTTATATTTTTTCATCACTTTCCCCCATTTTTACTGTTAATGTGATATACTGTATTGATACCTTCATTCCTAGAATAAACCCCACTTGGTTGTAATATACTTTTTTGCATATCTCTGAATTTACTATATTTTGTTCATGAGAAAGATCAGTCCATAATTTCCTTTCTTGTAATGTCCTTGTGAGTCTTTGGAATCAAAATTATGCTGGCCTCATTATATGAGTAAAAGAATTTATTCTCTGGAAGAGTCATTTAATAAGAGTGGTATTTTTTTTTCTTAAACGTTTAAAGGAATCCCCTGGTGAAGTTACCTTAGCTTACAGTCTCCTCCTGAGTTGCTTTAATAACATTCAATTTCTTATATAACTATTAATATTTTCTTTCTTCTCGAGTCAGTTTTATTTCAATAATAACCCTTTATTTGTATTCATCATCTTAAAGTGTATAATTTAGTTTTATTTAGTGTAGTCATGATGCTGTGCAACCACTAGCTCTCTCTCGTTTCAAAACTTTATCATCCCCTCAAAAAACACCTGGTCTCCTTAAGTAATCACTCCCTTCCCTCCCCACCCCATTCCCTAGAAACCTCTAATCTGCTTCCTGTCTCTGGATTTACCTATTATGACTATATTATATTAAAAAAATCATAAAATATATGACATTTTGTGTCTGGTGTTTCATTGAGCATATTTTTCAGGTTCACCCTAACTGGAGCATGTATCAATACTTTGTGACTTTTTATGGCTAAATATATGCCATAATTTGTTTATCCATTCATCTATTGATGGACATTTGGGTTGTAATCACCTTTTGGCTATTATGAATAATGCTGCTATAAACATTCCTGTATAAGTTTCTGTGTAGACATCTCTCTCCATTTGCCTTGAATATACACTTATGAGTAAAATTTCTGGATCATATGGTAATTCTATGCTTAACTTTTTGAAGAAGAGCTGAACTTTTCCACAGTGGCTGCACCATTTTACATTCCCACCAGCAATGTATGTGTTCCTATTTCCCCACGTCCTTGCCAATATTATTAATTTTCCATATTTTGATTAGTAGGTGCAAAGTGGTATCTCATTGTGGTTTTAATCTGCATTTCCTTAATGACCAATAATGTTGAGCATCTTTTCATGGGCTTATGGGCTATTTGTTTATCTTCTTTGGAGAAATGGCTATTTAAGTCCTTCACCTATTTTTAATTTAGTTGTCTTTTTGTTGTTGAGTTGTAAGTTTTTAAGATATATTCTGGATATTAAACCTTTATCAGATATATGATTTGCAAATATGTCTCCTATTCTGTAGGTTGTCTTTTCATTTTATTGATAATGTTCTTTGATACACAAATGTTTTTTTTTATAAGCCCAATAGAAATTTTTTTCTTTTGTAGCTTGGGCTTTTGGTGTTACATCTAAGAATCCATTGCCAATCCAAGGTCATGAAGATTAACCCATTTTTTTCCCCAAGAATTTTATATTTAGGTTGTTGATCTATTTTTGTTTTTATATAGGATGTGAGGTAGGGTTAAACTTCATTATTTCATGTTTTATTCAGTTGTCCTGCCATTTGTTGAAGAGGCTTCTTTCTTGGCACCTTTGCTGAAAATCAGCTAGCCATAGGTGTTTATTTCTGGACTCTCAATTCTATTTCACTGGTTTATATGTCTATTCTTACACCACAATGTTTTGATTGCTGTAGTAAGTTTTGAACTTAAGGACTGTGAGTCTTCCGTTTTTTTTTTTTTCTTTCTTCTTCAATATTATTTTGCCTATTAGGGGCTCTTTACAGTTCCATATGAATTGAGGATCAGCTTTTCCATTTCTGCAAAAATGGCTAATAGAATTTTGATAGGAATTGTACTGACTCTGTAGATTGCTTTGAGGAGTACAATCATTTGAACAATACTAAAGCTTCCAATCCATGAACATAGGCTGTCTTTTCATTTAGATTTTTAATTTCTTTCAGCAATGTCTTATAATTTTAGTGTACAAATCTTCACCTCCTTGGTTAAATTTATTCCTGAGATTTTATTCTCTTCGATGCTACTGTACATGGAATTGTTTCATTTCCTTTTCAGATTGTTTCTTGCTGTTGTATAGAAGCACAACTGATTTTTGTGTGAGTTTTACACCCTGTTTGCTTAATTTATCAGTACTAGATTTTTTTTTTGGGGGGGGTGTGTATTCTGAGTTTATCTATGTACATAAAGTTTTACTTTTTTCTTTCCAATTAGATGCCTTCTGTTTTGTTTCTTGCTAATAGCTCTGCCTAGAATTTCTAGTATAATACTGAATAGCAGTGGTAAAACTGGTATCTTTGCCTTGTTTGTAATCTTACAAAGAAAACTTTGTCTTTCATGGTTGAGAATGATGTTAATTGTGGATTTTTCATAAATGCAATTTCTTAAGTCAGTTTTGATAAATTATATTTTCGCTAGGAAAATGTCTAATTCAACTAAAATTTCATATTTAGTGGTATAAAGTTGTTCATATCTTTTGTGATCTTTTAATGTTTGTAGTGATTATAGTAATGTCCCTTTTTTCATTTTTGATATTAGTAATTTGTTTACTCTATTTTTCCTGATTAATATTCATCAATTCTGTTAATCTTTTCAAAGAATCAGCTTTTGTTTCAATAATGTTTTCAATTTCATTGATTTCTATGCCTAGCTTTTTGCTTTTCTTTTGCATTTAATTGGCTTTTCTTAAAAGCTTCATGGAAAAAAAACTTACATCATTGGTTTTCAGTCTTTCTTGTCTAATATATGATTTTGAAACTTTAAATTTCTATTAATTAGGTCAAATTTATTTATCATGTAGTTCAAATCATCTATATCCTGTTTTGTTTGTTTGTTTGTTTTTGGTCTGCTTGTACTGAGAGAAGAGTACAGTGCTTTTCATGTAAAGGAATAAAATGAACTCCATTTGAGTTCATTAAAATGAGGCATGATTTGTACATTTGTTTTATTTATTTGACTCTTTTAAAGTGAATCTGCATATTTTCCCAAAGCATCATTACTTCCAGCTACAGCATGAGTCAAAAATTCACCCCTGCTAGGAAATTCTATTTAAATTAACTTTGCCCTTCTGATTACTCTACTCCTTTAGACTCTTAGTCCCACTAATTACCTAATATTTTAAATTGAGCTATTTTATTTTACATTTGCTATGCAATGAACACAAATGTCTCTTTGCTATTCCTTCCAGGAAACAAACTAGTAATACAGTTGTAATTTATTTGGTGAAAGGTAAGAATGGGAAACAGTATTTTATTCAGCAGCTTGTTATTCATTATTAAGAATAAAAAACAAACAGTAAGATAGGTATAGTTTTCATTTAAAAAGTTCTAGGCTCAAAAATTTTTTTCGAAATTCAGAAAGTTATTTTGAAATGAGGCCTGATAAATACAATATATTATTATTTTTTAAGTGATTAAGAACACATGCTCTGAGGTCAGATCCAATTGGGTTTGAGTTAGTTCTAACAAACTTTTACCTGTGTGGCTGTAGGAAAATTACTTAACTTCTGTAAAATAAAGATTAAAAAATTACCTAGTTTAACTGTAGTGCATAGCACAGGATCTGACACACAGTGTTTAATAAATATCCATTCCTAAAAAAGTATCTAAAAAGGCATGATTAACAATGCTAAATGATTTGGAAAAAATAACAAACAAAAAAGAAAAAAACCAGATTATGGCCACTACAAACCTGTGGTCTCCATTCTCAGCTAGACCCTTCTCATTGCTCTCTAGTTTTACACATTCGTGCTCAGTATTTTAATATGTTTCCATGCAGCAGTCACATCAAACCTTTGCCACTTTCTTCAAGCTTTATCCTATCACCTCTTTCCCTATTCAACTACTTTACAAAGAAAGAGGCTGTAATATATATAGCTCTCTCACTCCCAGCCCTACATACCTACATATATACTGTTTTCCAGTTACCTTCATCTGTCTTAAGAAGGTATGCTCCTGCTTTGACTAATACTTTAACTTTGAGATGTGTTCCTTCTCACCTCCATGATTTATTCTCTCACAAATCTTCCACAACTAGCTTGAATATTCTTGAATATTTATAAATATTTATTTTATAAATCTATATCCTAAAAAAAATCAAACACCAAAATACTTTCTTGATTCTACAGCAAACTGCCCCCACCCCAATCTTTTCTTAACCAAGATTCTTCAAAGAGGAGTTTGGTTATATTAGTTACATTCATTTTCATCTGCTGTTCAGGCTTTGTCCCATTATAGTGCACCTCTCATCATCCCTATAACCCTTGCTACTGAAACATTTCTCAGATTATGGATGCAAATTGTCAAATGTACAATTGACTCATGAACAATGCATGGGTTAGGGGTGCTGACTCCTTGTGCAACTGGAAATCCACATATAAATTTTGACTCCCCCAAAACTTTACTAATAGCCTACTGTCAACCAGAAGCCTTACCATTAACATAAACAGTCAATTTAACATATCTTTTGTTATATGTATTATATACTGTATTCTTACAATAAAGATAGAGAAAAAAGTTATTAAAAATCATAAGGAAAATACATTTACAGTATTTATTTTAAAAAAATCTGTACATAGTGGACCCACACAATTCAATCCTGTTGTTCAAGAGTTAACTTTACAGAACTTTTCAATTCTCTTACTGGACCTTCTTGGGTTCAGCTGACACAACTGACTCAATTCGCTGAAACCCTATTTGTTGGATACCTCTCTAAAGACTTACTATCTTCTGCTATCCCTTCCTAGACTCATTAATGGGCCCCTTTTAAATATTAATGTTTCCCTAGGATTCGCTCCTGGATTCATTTTATTTCACTACACTATATTCTCTGTAGGGGCCACTCCTGGCTTCAGTTTCCACCTATATTACATGACCTTCTACTTTCAGACCAGTCTTCTCATAAGCTTTAGACATATATCCAACTGTGTACTAAACATCTTGACTATTACACAGGGAACTTGGTTCCATGTCTGAAATGGAATCTATCATCCTCCCACCCCAACTTGCCCATCCATTTTCAATCTCTGTGAAGGGACTGCTTAAGCCAGAAGTTCAGGAAAGATTCTAAGCTCATCTTTTTCTTGTCTTTAATGCCCAGTCACCAAATTCTGTTCATTTTCAACTCCTAAATATTTCTCATAACCATCCATAACATACTCTCTCTAGCCCTATTGTCACTATCTTGGTTCAAGAGCTTATAATATCTATTAGGTAAGTCAATATTTTCCCTCTATTTTTAGTCTCAATCAAAATTGTACATATATATCAAAGTCATATAATTTTACAGGGTTAGTAAAAAAAACAAGCAGTCCTCTGCCTTCTTTCTCAGAGATAACCATTTTTTCCCCTTTGGCTCACTATTGATATTTACTTTCATATCTCTAAATATCTTCCTTGTGTTGCTACTCTTGATTTTTCAGTTGTATGAATATCTAATGACTTAATTCCTACTAGAGACACCATACTTTCATTTACCCAAAAATCACTTATTGAGTGCCAATATTGTGTCAGGCATTGTTCTGTTTTGGGTAAGTGATACAGCAAACAAAAAAAATGTCTATCTGGAGAGAGAGGTAAATAACAAACATAAATTATATGATTCACTATAAAATAGGATCATTCCTAGCAAGGTAAGAGGTCCTTTTGTGCTTCAGTAGTGATCTATTCATAGCCCTATCACAGGCAGCAGGCTCTATACTACAATATTGTGTAAGACTGTGGTTGGTAGTGGGGGCCCTGTTTATTAGATCTAAGTATCCCTCCTATGGTTCTGATGAGTCTAGCTATGCATGAGAACAGAAGGGTCCCCTAAGAAGGTGCTGGAGAACTTATGTTAAAAAAAAGGAATTCCCTGACCAACTATAATGACTTGTTAAATCCAAACTTAACATCTGAAGGGTTAAAAGTGACAAACTAGGATGAACAGAAAGGAAATGCTTCTTATTTCGAGATTAAATTTTCAAAATGGTTACCAATGACTTGTAAATAAAGCTTAGAAATGTTTGAACATGACAGGCTTCTCTGATTTAAAATGATAATTTGATTTTAGTGTAGCAGATTCCCACTTATTTGCTTTGTTAGCTGAATAATAAAAAAAGATAAAATGAAGTACAATGATAATGCATGAAAACAACTATCTTTTTTTTATCTCTTATTTGCTTGATCATTAAAAGAAATACAATAGGTAAAATGGTGTTTCATAACTTATTTCTCAAAAAACTTACCCAGAATCACAACTGGTATATTAGGATTTTTCTAAAAACAAAAAAATTAAAGGCTTAATTCTTTAACATAATAAAAACTATACTGTACATTTTAGAATATTTTATGTATTATAATCCTTCCTTAATGAACTTTTAAAAAGTATTTGGTTATATTTTTGTATTAGTTTTTCTTTTTAAAAATAATTTGGTTTCAAATATTTAATTTGCAAATTTCTGAGTTAAGTATTTGTGGAGAATAAAAAAATTTAGGTCTGAAAAAAATGAAACTTTTAATGCTATCCCCATATCCTGTGTGTGCTATGGCTAATTCCTTAATTTAAAAAAAGCTGAATATTTATATAACAGTTATCAAATTATTTATCAAGCTATTATTGAAGAATCATTAAAAAAGGGCATTTCTAGAAATAAACAGATTTTTAAAAAGTGTTTCCTGAATGCTACAATTATATGAGCTAAGTAGTTCTCTGAGCAAGATCTAAAAATCATAAGCAGCCAGCATATCTATGAGATACAAAGAGTGATTACATTTTGTGAGAACTTCAGAAAAAACTCACTTTCTATGAAGAATGTAAATTCACTTGTCAGAAAATCAGAAACTACATACTAAATTCATTTGACTTTGACCATCATTAAGTGCCCTAAAACACTGGGGGCAACAATGAATTATTGCTGAAAGATATCTGAAAATGGTATTTATATTAACTATAACCATATTGTACAAACACTAAAAACTGTTAGATGTATAGCTGTATGATAAAATTCAATTTTCTTTTATTTTATTCTATAAGCTCTTTGAACAATACAGTATAAAAATTTTTACAGTCTGAGTTTTAGCTTTGAAAATGCTTGCTTAAACAATTTGAGTCATTCAACTATGAGTCCTTTACTGGACAAATCCATTACTTCTTCAAATGATGTTACTCTTCATAACTTGTCTGTACATGTGCTGCAGAGCTTGTGGAATACTTAGTGTTGTATACAGATAATCAAACACCTGAACACGTGACCAGTTCAATAACAAATGGGAGCTTAAAATCTTGAGAGACCATGAGAACCTTTTTAAAAGTTTGAGTCTTGTTTGGGACATTGCTTTCTGATCCCTAATGACTTTAGCTAACAATGATGCAAAATCCTCTTGAAAAGAAATCTTGAAATATCCATGAAAGTAAATTAAATCTTGGGACAGAAAATGACATAAATGAATCTGGTTTAAATGCTAATGTGTTGGAAAAATAAATGAGAACAATTCTCTCCTAGAGTAAAACACCTCATCATCAGATAGGATTGAAGACTGTAAAAGGCATTTTACTAATAGTAATTCATAGAGGCATTTTACTAATAGAAGGTTAAAGTGTTAAGCCATTTTAATTTTAAAAAATTTGTTTAATTATCATTCTGAAGGGATTCATAGGCCACCCCAAGATGTGCTACTTTGATATGTGGATTATTTTTGAATTGAAGGCAAAGGAGACCATGAGGGCCCAAGAGAAACTTTTATCTCTCCCTTAAAAAAATCTAAATTGGGTGCTTCGCCCATAACAGTTATTACCATAAATAACTTTTTACGACCCACAGGGCAAGGCAAACATGTAATTACTGAACATCTGCTTCACTTATTGTCCTTCAAATGACCTTCCTCCTCCAAGGCACCTTAGCACAGAATGCCATATATACCTCATTTTAACTTTCTGTCCCTGAACACCTCATGTACGTGGGGTCTCTGACTCTCTTGTGTAAGCGGGGTTCCCAGATGTACATATGTAATTAAAATGGTTATTTCTCTTGTTAATCTGTCTATGTCAATTTGATTATTAGACCAGCTGAAAGAACCTAGAAAGTGGAAATTTTCTACTCCCTCCCCCAATACGTATAAAAAATTTTAACCTAAGGGCAGAAAGTTGATTTATTATTGTGTAACATATTCTGTAGTAACATAGAATGAAAATTGATTACCTAATCAAGTAGCAACAGAAGAGTAAACTAAGGATGAAGACAAATATAGCAGTGCCAAAAACCACAATATATATGTTGAGAGGCAGATTCTGGAATCCAATATTAGGCATTCTGAAGTTGTAATGTGGGAAATCCGAGCTCATGGATGAACTGTGGGAAAAAAAGAAAAATGGAAAAAAATTAAGTTATAAAGACTAGCAACCTAGCCACCATCATCTTTGTACATGTACAGTATAGTCCCTCCTTACCTTTGGGGGATATTCCAAGACCCCCCATGGATTCCCGAAACCATGGAGAACTGAACCCTATATACCCTATTTTTTTCTGTACGTACATACATACCTATGTAAAATTTAATTTATAAATTAGGCACAGTGAACAATTAATAACTAAAGTAGAACAATTATAATAAGATACTATAATAAAAATGTGAATGTGGCCTCTAAGTATCTTATTGTACTATATATACAGCATGGACACGCTGGACAAAGGAATGATTCACATCCAGGTCTGGATGGTGAGATAACATGCTGCTCAGAATAGCATGTATTTTAAAACTTATGAATTGTCTATTTCTGGAATAGTCCACAAATTTTAATGTCAAGGAGAAAAATTAAGATGTAAATTGTATATATGTATGTATGTATATTTGGTTTTTGTCCACAATTTCTGGCTTACAGCTCCTTGGAATTTCCAGAGTGTTGAGAGTGAAAAAGGTGCTTTTGTTATGTTAGAAGTGAGTTCTGGAAACTACCTAAGGATGGGGGATGGTTGCCAAGGGAGCCAACAATATGATTAGAGGGTTGAAACTTCAGTCTTACCCCCTGACCACCAGGGAGCAGAGAGGGTCTAGAGACTGCTTTCAATTGCCAACAGCCAATGAATTAGTAATCATGATTAGCTAATGAAGCCTCCATAAAAACCCAGGAGGGCAGCTTGTTGGTTCTTTTTTGGAGAGTCCTGGGTTGGTAAAACATGCAGGTGCTGGGAGAGTGGCATGCCTGAAGAGGGAATCGAAGCTCTGTGCCCCTTCCTACATACCTTGCCCTATGTACCTCTTCTGACTGTTCTTGAGTTATATCTTTTTATAAACCACTGTAATACAGTAAATAAAATGTTTCTGAGCTGTGAGCCATGCTAGCCAATTAACTGAAGCTGAGGAGGGGACTGTGAGATCCTTAGTTATAGCAGTTGGTCAAAAGTATAGGTAACAATCTGAACTTGTGATTGGCATACTGAGTTGGAAGGGGTCACTGGTGGGAGCATCCAATCTACAGCTGGTTGGTCAGAAGCACAGATAAGAGTATGGGCTTATGTGTGTAGACAGTCTTGTAGGACTGAACCATTAACCTGTGGAATCTGATACTATTTCTGGCAACATACCACCAGAATTTAGTTCAATTCTTGGATACCCTGCAAGTGTCTGAGAATTGTTGGTGTAGGGACAAAATCCCTCACCCCCACATTGGAATTGGATCCAGGAATCCTTTTCAATCCCTTAAAAATATCCCTCACCAGACAAACTGAACTTTGTAAAACATCTCTAAGTTTTGGAAAGATTAAAATAAACATCCACACTGAGAGAGTTAATAAATAGGCAAATAGTGGTGTGATGGGAGAAGGAACAGTTTTGGAGTCAGCAACTCTGGATGTTGTTCCTAGGATGTCACTAACTAGATGTCAGTACTTGGCCCATCTGTACCTCAATTTTCTTACCTCGTCTAAGACTTTAATGTGTGTGTGTTTGTGTGTGCACTTTGGTAGGGGCAGGTGGGAAGGATGACATTAAATAAAAGTAGTAAATAATATAAAAGAAACCCTAACAAAGATAAAGTCTCTGGAGAGGACTTCACCAAACCCAGTGATCTTTTCTCAGGGAACTCCTCTGCTCACATGGCCAAACTTTATGTCAAGTGGCCTGCCAACCTGGCTCCCAGATGCAGGAACTGGATACCTATCAGAGCCAAAGGCAGCCATCAATATAGGCTAGCTGGGAGTGAGGCAGTGGTGTGAGAACATTGCCTGAAGGGGTCCTTGCACTAGGTGGCACCACCAAGGAACTCTTGGAGAATTCTGAAGAGATAAAGACATGTGGAGTATTATAAGAAGTGTTGTCAGCAGAGACATCTGCCTTGGTGCTCTTGGGGGCTGGCTGCTGAGGCTTGCTTGTGATTTGTCCATTCTTGGCAGGCCTTACAAACTATTACCAGAGGAGTGGGGATTGGCAGAAGATATGCTAATATAGAATACATTTTAGAAATTTTCCCCCTTTCTTTTGGTAAATAAAATTGCTTAGCTATGATTAATATGTTGGCCAAACAGTCTAAGTACTGTATTTATTATTCCAAGATGTTAATCCTACTCTAGAGATACATTAGTTTTATAATATTTTCATAATATCTGTCCAGCATGTATATTAATAAGCTTTTAAAATAAGTCTTTAAAAAGAGAGCTACTATTCATCATTCTAGTAAATAAACATTCTTTGCCTTTTAAGAATACAAATGTAAAAGTTATTTAGTAATTGTTTCTTGTGGGAGTAAAGAGGAGAAAAAGAACATATTGTGCTTTGTTGGATCTTATTTAACATTTCTGGCTTTATTTGCATGAAAACTTTTCCCCCTGTAGGCAATTATTAGTTCCTGAAATCTCTAGTCTTAGCCTGTATTTCAAACCTCTAATCAGTTAAAAAGATAGGAAGAGAGAAAGAGAGAGAGAGAAAGAGAGAGAGAGAGGAGGGGGAGGGGAGGGGAGGGGAGGGGAGGGGAGAGGAGAAATGAAAAGAAAAAAGAAAAGGAGACAGGACAATGAATATTTTATTGGCAGTGGGATTTCTCACCAAGATAGAAAAGGGACAGAGTATATGAGATTTGGCTCCACAGAGGACCTGTAGTTTAATAATTTTTATTACATCCTGCCTTCTACTTGCTTTGGATTTAGTTGTCCTTTGTTAGCTTCTTACAGTGGAAGGTTAGGTTACTGATTTAAATTCTTTACTCTTTTCTAATATAGACATTCATAGCTATAACTTTCCCTCTAACCTCTGCTTTAACTATGTCCCATTAATTTTTGGTAATCATCAATAATTTTTTGAGCAATAATTTAATGAACATTTCTAAAGTCAGGCAGCAAACCATTATTCCAAAAGTGATACCCCTAAATATAGCTTTCAAAATTTTGGTTTATCACAATTTCTTAAGAGGATGTATACCCTATATATCCTCAAAAAGCAGATGAAATTCACATAACATAAAATTAACCATTTTAAAGTGAGCAATGCAATGGCATTTAGTGCTTTCACATATTGAGCAACCACCACCTCTAACAGCATTTAATCACTCTAAATTTAATAAACCCTGTGCCATGAAGCAGTTACTCTTCATGCCTTCCTTTTCGCCAGATTGGGCAAACATCAAACAATCTATGGATTTACCTATTCTGGCATTTCATATACATGGAATCATACAATATATGGTTTTCAGTATCTGGCTTCTTTCACTTGGCATAATGTTTTGAGGTTCACATCCAGGTTGCAGTATGTGTCAGTACTTCATTTCTTTTTAGGGCTGAATAATATTCCATTCTATGTATATCCCACAATTTGTTTATCCATTCATCCCTTGATGGACAGTTGGGTTCTTTCCACCTTTTGGCTATTGTGAATAATGCTACTATGAACATTTTGTACAAGGATTTGTTTGTGTACCTGCTTTCAATTCTTTTAGGTATAATCCTAGGAGTGAATTGCTGGGTCATATGATAATTGTTTAACTTTTTGAGGAACCACCAAACTTTTCCATAGTGGTTATACACCATTTTATATTCCTACCAGCAATGTACAAGGACTCAAAATTCTTCATATCCTTCATAACACTTATTTCTGTACTTATTTTTAAAATACCCATCCTTATAGGTGTGAAATAATATTTCATTGTGGTTTTGATTTGTACTCCCTAAAGACCAATGATGTGGAGCATCCTTTTGTGTGTTTGTTTCATTTTTGTCTTTGGAGAAATGGCTATTTAAGTACTTTGCCCATTTTTAAACTGGGATGTCTTTTTATTAAGTTGTAAGAGTTCTTTATGTATTGTGGGCACTAAACCCTTATTAAATATATGATTCACAAATTTCTTCTCCCATTTTGTAGTTCATCCTTTCACTTTCTTGACAATGTTCTTTGATGTATAAAAATTTAGTGAAGACTTATCTTTTCTTTGCTTTCTTTTTTTCTTTTAGGCTCATGTTTTTGGTGTCATATCTAAGAACCCATTGCCAAATCCAAGGTTATACAGACTTATCTCTGTTTTCTTCTAAGAGTTTTAGCTCTTTATATTTAGGTCACTAATTCATTTTCAGTTATTTTTTGTATAAAATATGAGAGGTCCAACTTTGTTTTTTGCATGTGAATATCTAGTTGTCCAGCACCATTTTTTAGACTATTCTTTCCCCCACTGAATGGTCTTCCCTACTCATATCAAAAATCAATTGGTCACAGATGTTTTGGGTTTATTTCTGGACTCTCAAATATACTTTTTTATTTCAAAACTGTTTTGGCAATTTGGGGCCCCTTGTAATCCTGCAAGAATTTGAGGACTGGCTTTTCCATTTCTCCAAAAAAAAAAAAGATGACTGGAATTTTCATAAGGACTGCACTGAATCTGCAGTGCTGTGTAGTCATCCCATTATTTTGTTTGTTTTATTTTCATTTTCATCCAGCTCAAAATGTTTTCTAATTTTCCTTTGTTTTCTTACTTAACCTATGGGCTACTCAGAAGTATGTTTAAATTTCCAAATATTTGTGGGTTTTCCAAATTTCCTTTTGGTGATTTCTCATTTAGTTCCATCATGTTAGGTTTCAGTTCATTTAAGTTTATTGAAACTTATTTTATGACTTAGCACAGGGATGGGCAAATTACGTACAGCCTACTTGTTTAGTGGAACACAGTCATATCTACTTGTTAATGTGTTGTCTATGGCTGCTTTTGAGTTAAAACGGCAGAGTTGAATAGCTGTGACAGAGACCATATAGGCAACAAGTCTATATGGCCCTTTAAGAAACTTTTTACTAACTCCTGGCCTAACGTAGAGTCTATCTTGGAAAATGTTCCATGTGTGCTTAAGAATATGCATTCTGCTGCATTAGGTAGTGTTTGACAAAACACCAGTTAGGTCAATCTGGTCGACAGTGTTGTTTAACCCTTATGTTTCTTTGGTAATTTTTGGTGTAGTTAATTTACCCATTACTGAGAGTGAGGTACTGAAATGTTCAACTATTATTATTGAATTATCTATTTTCTCTTTTAATTTCATCAGGTTTTGCTTCATGTATTTTGGGGCTAATCTTAAATAATCCTTTTCAGAAGAACAATATTTTAAAAGTTCAGTTGGAAAGATGACTGAATGTATATTAAATTTATAGCTTACTTTAGGGAAAAGGTCTTTTTATACAGGCACATGATATGTCTTTTCATTTATTCTAGTCTTATTTTATGCCTCTCAGATTTGTATAGCTTTATTCATAGAAGTTTTACACTTTTCTTTAGTTTATTCCAAGTTATTATATATATTTTTGTTCCTATTATGAATGGGATCTTTTTTCCCATTTTATCTTCTAAGCTCGTTATTCTTGGCATAGAGAAAAGCTACTGTATTTTTGTATACAGATGGCCCCCAAGTTATAATGGTTCAACCTTACAATGGTGCAAAAGGGAAATGCATTCAGTAGAAGCCCTACTTTGAATTTTGAACTTTTCCAAGGCTAGTGATATGTGATGTGATGCTCTCTCATGATCCTGGTCAGTGGCAGCGAGCCGCAGCTCCATAAACAACCCATACGCCATTATGTTGCCAGCGTTTTTTAAATAATGTTTTGTTTTCACATCCCACCATGTTTACAAAATGCCCATCTGTATCTCTTGCTTCTGGTGAGAAGAGGAAGACAATTACTTTTAAGATGAAATTGAAGATAATTGCCCAACTATAGGCTAATAAAAGTGTTCTGAGCACATCTCAGGTAGGCTAGGTAGGCGAAGTTCTAAGAAACTGATAATTAGGTATGTGGGTATACTTTCTTTAAGAACCAAATCTGGAAAATACTCCACAAACTTGATCTGTAGGCAAAGGTTTATTTTTCTCTACAATAACTTCTTCAATTTTTTCTTTACTGAGGCTTTCTATTTGCATCCCCTCTAATTTAGATTAAGTCTTATTTAGAGGGAAGCTGCAGGAGCAAAACACTAGGCTTACAGGATTTGTTATAACCCATTTTATTTGCCTATTCCATCTGTATTTTAATCTGGATCTTTCCATTCAGCCATTTTACTTTCCATTCACCCCATTATTTTGATGCCATTTTTTCCTTAAGGGATGTTGAACTTTATACTTCTTATCACAGTGCTCTATGGTTTTGATTTTTTTAAAAAAATTCTAACCAGTTCCTTTTAATAGTCTTTGTATCTTTTATCCTCTTCAGCTCTATTATTGATAATTTCACTCTTTTTGCAGTTTGGTTTTTTTTCCGTTTCTTTCATTCCCAATGTTTCCTCTGAGTTTGTGCACAACTTTTCTCTCTGTTGGTGTGCCAAAGTTCTAAAATCAAGTCTGAGGTGCTATCTTTGTTAATCGTAATTGAAGTTTGTTTTCTTAAACATTTTTTATTTCAGGTGTTTGTTTTTTGGCAGGTCTATTTTTATTCTGTCATATTTCCAGTAATTATTCTGTGTTGGCTCCATAAAGACTTTTTCTCCATTTCTGCGTAATGATTAAGTCTCTATTTTTGATTTAAATTATTCCATTAGATCTTTATGAGACCCTCATGGTGGTAAGGGATTCAAATTTGATGTCTCACATTACCTACCCACTGACCCCATCCCAGACACCATACACACAGTATAATTTCACAAATAATCTGCTTGTTAGTATTTAACAACTGATTTGTATTTAATATACAGTCTCATGATTAACTAAGAATGGAACTCTTAAGATTTGCAGGTAGTAGAAGAGTGAGCACAGAGTAATGCTGAGATCGAAGGAGGATGAAAAGAAAGAGTTGTAAGGGAGGCAAATACTCTTAGGATGAACTTCACATCATAATTATACAAAGGTAGTGTAAAGAAATAAGAAGCAACAAGTGGTTCTCATTCTTAACATGAAATAAGCCCTAGCTGTAATACAACATCTACTTAAATTTAGAAAAAAAATGATTCCCTCCCATCCTGGAAATTCATGTTTTTTTTTTTTCCTCACAACAAAGGAAGTAAAAATGCAGTAGGAGAGCAATGCCTATGTTACTCAAAACTATACTCTAATTAAACATATTGTGTTTAATTTTCAACATCTCTTGTTTGATATATGGGCCAGTGAACCTCTTTCTTTAGAGCTAGATCTTATTCTACATTAAGGCTCATCACCTCCTGGTTCTTGTACAGGTGGGCATAATAGACACTGCAGAGCACAAAACAAATATAATTCTTAAAAATACGGTAAGTGCTTTCAGTTGCTGGAGTGAACAGTACTTACTGTTGGTGTAATATTAATCTACTTATTTATTGGGATTACTATAAAGATGAATCATGAAAAAAAATCAATATGAAAAATTTTTAATGAAAAAATTTTAATGGAGTAATAGCTATGTTATTCAAGAAATTTTTATACCTTTTCTGTCCCTTCAAGAAAACCAACCTGGTTGTAAAGGAGGATGTAAAATTATCATTATTTGTCCCAGAGAGCCTTGAGAAAGGCCAATACCATAATTCCCAAACAATTTGGAACAGTACATTTGTATTTAAAGTCTTAACTTTGAAATAATTTTAGATTTACAAAAAAGTTGCAAAAAAGAGTTCTCAAATACCTTTCACCTGGCTTCCCTTAACATTAAAATCTTATACAATCATAGTACAATAAGAGGAAATCAACATTGGTACAACATTATTAACTAAACTGTGGACTTTATTCAAATTTTACCAGTTTTTCCATTACTGTTCTTTTTCTTTTCTAGGATCGAATCCAAGATCTCACATCATATTTAGTTATGTCTCTTTGTCCTTCTCCAATCTGTGACACAGAACTCTGTCTTTTAAATTAAAATTAATAAAAGTTTATTTTATTCTGAAAATGTCATGGCACTTCTGGAAACAGCTTTGAATATGGAAAAACTGCCCTTTGCTGATGGGAAAAGCTGGGAATTGCTAAATCAATGCAATAACCAAGAAAACATCCTGAAATAAAGAGGCAGAGTAGCCCTGAAGACAGAAAAAACAACCACTCTTTAAATAAAGGTAAGAGTTGGCTGTGATAATCTACATAGGTTAGCTGTATTTAAGACACCTTTCCATATTAAATAAATCAACAATCAGTTCCCCTGGAAAAGCACAGCATACCAGATAGAAATCAATACAACTGTGTTTAATGGAGCAGTCATGAAAGATTAATTTACTTTTAAATTAAAGGACTTGAGTTTGTTCAGTCTACAGGCTGGGTAACTTAATAATTAAATGCAAGTATACAAAAGGTTATAGGAAGCTCTGAATTTCCTCTACATATGGACCCCCTTTTCTAAACTGTAATAAAAAAGCTGCTGAGATGTGGGTGACTAATTCAAATCCTGAACTCTTGAGAAGGTATACAGTCTAGATCCTGCTCAAGTTACTTGGGGAGAAGTTGCAAGAGGGTCCTTTAAAAACCTTGATAGGTTACCTCTCATTCTTGAGGGTACTGAGTTGAGCAAATTAATTCCAAGACTAGCGGTAAATTCTCAATTATCAGAATAGGTACTGGTTTTTCAGAATTCCTACAGGAGCTTAGAGCTCCTGAAAAGGAAAGATTAGAAGGCATAAATTGTATGTATTAAAACTGAAACAAGGAAGTTTAGTAAACCACAAGCACTTCTAGAACGGTAAAATAAGAACAAACTAACGAATAAAAAATAGCCTTGAAAATGAGAGAAAACAATGTCACTAAGGCTTAGAAATTCATTAGCTAGGAAGTGAGGGGAAATCAGAGGGCTCCATGGGAGATGATGCCATTAACAGAGGCATTAACTGTGTACTTAAGCTTACCCACTCCCCCACTAGGACTGTAGGCAAGTCTCGATTTCCTCACATGTAAAATGAGGACAGTTACAACATCTGTCTATGGGCGATGTGCCTGGCAAATAGGCGTGCTCATCATCATTATCAAGGTCTTTGGTTCTTTGATATGAGGCTGGCATTGAGGTTAGTGTTTGAATTTTCCTGAGTCAGGGATAATTTGAACCTGGGCCACATGTCCCTGGGCCACTCTGGTTCAGATCCAAATCTTTGGGCCAGGGCCACAAGTAGACTCCTTTCTGAAATGACTCACAGAGGGAATTTTGGGAAACGGGCATGAGTTTAGTTACATTTTTTCAACAACAATTTCCAGATGGCTAATCTGTATAAATCAAAAGCCTGTCAGTTTTTTTGGATCTTACTTTTTGTAGAAGGAGAATTCTATAGTCACAAAACAGCATCTAAGATATTTGTGACTAGTTCATCAAACCTCAAATAGTTATGAATCCAGCAAAGTGTGCAGGCTTCCTGGTAGTTTTACACTATTGAAAATTAAATTAAATTTCTAGATATTACAGTCCTAAGCATGGCCTCAAATTCTCTCCTTTGTTTACTGGGATCACTTTGTTCTTTTAAGAAAGATATGGGAAGACTTTAATCTTATGATGATTTCAGGCAGACAATGGAACAGCTGAGACAATGGTGCAAATGAAATACGTTATTTCAATACCCGGGAGGGTGAGTCTGATTCTGCTGATTATATATTTTCAAAAATTCTGAAAAGGTCACAACATTCCAGAACAGTGAACAATTCTCCTCTCAATTGTTTTGTAAGAATCAAGACTTGCCATATCATTAGCCCTGGAAGCTCCTTCCTATATAAAAAGATTTCATAAGACAATTAGTAATCTTCATGATGCAAAACACTATTATTTATATTTTATAGATGGATACATTAAAGAGTATGCAAGTTTGTGATTTCCCCCCTGCCCTCTTCAAGATCAGGAATGAGAGATGGGTGGTTCAGGTCAGATGAGGCCTTACAAGGCATATGTTTCTCAGTTTGGTCACTATATATCTAAGGTTGGGTCTATTTTCTGCTTGATCACTTTCTCCAGCGACTACTGTGGGAAAAAGTAACACTAATTAAATTCATAAGAGATTGGCTTTCATATTATCAATTCAAGAATTCAAACTAGAAATATACCTAGCAGTTCTCTCTTGGAAGATCCTGTGCATTAACCCATTACAGAAAAGAGAATGACACATTCTTAAGAGATGTTTCCATTTCATTGTCAGCTCTTCTCCTCTAAAAGGACATTTACATTTACAGAACCAATATCAGCTATTAGAAATACAGAATCCTCCTTCCATTCTTCCTTCTTTAGTGGGAGAGATAAAATGGCAAACACTCCCTGGTTTCCCCTTTTGTCATTAGCCAGATTGTAGTAGAGACTCTCCACACCTTGAAGTCTTTTCTCTATTTCTTCCACTGTAATTAAGGGCACATGGTTACATTGCCTAGCTTTCCTTGCAGCTGTGAATGGCCACATGCCTCGGTTCTAGCTGATGTGAGATGCACATGAAAGTGTTCAAGAATCGTGTTTAACAGAGCACCAAAGGTGTCTTCTACCTTCTGCTTCCTCCCTTCTTCCATCCTACTCTCTATATGTCTACACCACTATCTTATTCAATAAGAATATGGTTTATACCCAAGTGGAGGGTGGAGTACTAAGAAGGAAAAGGGATTAATTGGTAAAAGGTTTGTGATGCCTTGAAGCTCCAATTAGGCCTGTGCCAACTTTTATGTAAGTGAGAAATAAATTTTAATCTTGTTTTAAGCTACTTGTTTTCAGTTTTCTGTTACTAACATCTAAACTCATTTATCTAATATACTGGTGCTTTAGGTCAGTATTATTCTAAATTATTTTGTATTAACAGACCATTTGGAATATCAGACCATGGATCCTAATTTTTGCTAAGGATTTTTGCTAAGACAATACACACCATTAGCTTTTTGTCATGACACCACATAAGATGACTAAATTAGACAGGAAATCCAACATTACAATGCAATCTTCTCAACGTGATGTAGGAAGTAGTCTCTAATGATCAGAAATAGGTTTAACAATTAATTATCTTTACAGAAACATAGAGTTAAAGATAGTAATCACTATTTAAATGAATCCAATTGCCCACTTTACCAAAGAACTTGAGGCATAGATGTCCGAATTTTTCAAAGTTAAAAGGCTAGCTTTTTTATTTTAACTACAGCCACAAATTTTGGGGGGAATATGCTCTGAGTATTATGTATATGTACCATGTTTTCAACAACTCATTTATACTAATATATAATCAGTTTATCCCCAAATAAAAATACCTAGTGTTTAGCTAATGAGGCTCACATAAAAAATAAAAAATGTATCATGTAACTATAGGTACTATACAGTATGTCTGAGTTATACAGAAAACTTAGCAGGAAAATTAGCTCCAAGAGGAAAATAGCAAATGAAAATGACAGTGGTGCAGCAGCTTTGGTTACAATGGTCCCACAGTTACACATTATTATCTATATTGAAAGATATATCAACAAGCATGACTTTATTCATATATACAAATGATATGAATCTTTTTCACATTCTATACTGGAACTGACAACCAGTATGGGACACCAGTCAACTTTAAGAAAAGTCATTTCATCTCTTCTTCTTACAGGATAGGTCAGTATGTCTCTAAGAATCTTAATATAACAAAAAGAGGACATGGATAGACCTTGAAAATATCATGCTAAGTAAAAGAAGCCAGTCACAAAGCATCACATATTATATGATTCCATTTATATGAAAGGCCCAGAATAAGTGAATGTGAAGAGGCAGAAAGAACAGATTAGTGATTGCTTAGGGCATGGAAGGGGCAGCAGGGTTGGGGAGTGATAGCTAGGGCAGTAAGATTTCTTTTTGGGATAATAATAAAGAAAACATTCATAAACTGATTATGGTAATAGATGCAAAACTGTGAATATACCAAAAGCTATCGCATTGTAGCTTTAGATAAATGAACTATATGGTATATTAACTATGTCTCAATAAAGCTGTTTTTAAAAAGTGGGGGGAGAGAATTGACTTAAGACAACCATCAAAAATGACATATCTACAATCTCTTAAAAAGTTAATAAAGTATATAGTGCAGTTTAGTAGTCATACTACTGGAATGGAAGCTCTAACCAGCCATAGCTCAGCAGCCAGGCTAGGCTGGCAGCATAACCAGTCTCATATTCATGAAACGGAGATAACTGAGATGTAGCAGAGATTGCTGTGTTCTCTTGTCCCATCCCTTGCCTAACAACAACAATAACTGGGAGAGTACTTTACTAAAGGAGATAAACTACACTCACAATAACTCTAAAGTTATTCAATTATAAATAAATAAATTCAATAACTCTGAAGCATTCCATTATAATTACTTTTACTTGAAGCTAAGAGAGGTAGTGATCCACCAAGGCCACACAATTAACAAATAGTAGGGCCAGAATTTCCCTGCTTTCCACTACATTTCTTTTTGCCTTTATGAAAATAAACTTGTAACTTACTGTGCACAAATATATGCCTAGGTTTTTAGGGTCTAAAGTTAGTCTGAACAAAATCTAAATGCAAGTTCCACTGATTTCACTGTATTTGTGGTTAGCTTGAAGTACTGGAATTCCTCATGAGGAGCCAGTTTTAAGTCAGATAATGTGTAAAATATCAGAATTAGAATATTAAAATTACCTCAGTTCTAATAAATTCAGAAGTGAAATATACCTTAACTTCATTAAATGTAGTGGTTTTAACTTCATTAAAATTCATTAAATAAGAAAAAAGTTTCCTACTACAAGTGGCAGTTCTATAAATTCAGACTGAACAATAGTATCTGTCACTTAAAAGATACTGAATAAATATGTTCTGACATGAATAAAGGTAAGGTGATAAATCCAACCAGCATACTGGATAAACTAATTGAAATATCTCTAAAAAGAACCCTTGTTTCTGGCAGAGGATAGAAAAGGACAGGTTTTGTGGCCTCCAAAAGGCAAAGCTTCAACCCCACTGAATCCCTGTTGCTCCACTACGCTCTCGCCCACACAACACTTAAACAAGGAAACAGGACAAAGGCTAAACAATGGGGCCCAAGCCCAGGGGTTACTGGTTGCATTAAAAGAGGGTGAGGAGGTAGCACAGTTGAAACAATTCCTAGAGGGCTATGTCCAGCTTAAGCGGAATAGTGAAATCAACCCTACTACTCAGCACCTAGCATAGTGACATGCACACAGTAGCTGTTCTGCAAGCATCTTTTTAATTCATTAGGCAGGAAAATGTAATTTTCATCAATTAAAACCACTTAAAAGTCCTGATAAGAAACAATCAGCTTTTATGCTTTGCTCAATGGACAAAAAATATATTGATGTTATCTATGGTCTTTTGAGGCATTCCTTTATAATGGCATTCTTTACCTTTCAGAAAAGACCAACAGCATTATTTGCAAATAATATAATCAAAGAAAGGATTTGCCTAATGAGAAATAACATACTATCACATACTTCTAATGGTATTCTCAAACAACATGATTAGAGGCTGTCTAGAGATGGCCACCAAGCTAAGAATACTGACCTGTTTAATTTTCATTTTACTATCAAGTTTACTTTTCTCAGAATATATGCTTTCAGGAAAAAAAATGGCTTAAAATGGAAGACAAATAAGTAAGGCTTTATTCAGTATAACTTTATTCAGTTATTTTACTGAATAAAAATGTGAAGACATGAAGTTAAACAAGAGGTATTAAGAGAAACTATAATCATAGGACTCTCTCCCATATAGTACAATTTACATAAAAAGAATGATATTTAACAGAGTTCTCCTGCCTTTAAAGATATTTAAACTTTAATTCTGTAATATGTAATCTTAATTTCTTTAGTCTACAGTGCCAGGGATTCCAACTTCTGGGCCACAGACTGGTATTGGTCCAAGGCCTGTTTGAGAACCGGACTACACAATAGGAGATGAGTGAGAGAAGCTTCATTTGTATTTGAAGCCATTCCTCAGTGCTAGCATCACTGCCCCAGCTCCATCTCAGATCATCAGACATTAGATTCTGGTCCCTGGTGCCAAAGAGGTTGGGGACCATTGGTTTACAGACAATCTTACAAAAACACTGACAATTTTCATTTTAGGGACACACAGACATAGACATACACACACAGCCCAGTCTATTTGGAATGACTAGATTAGACATTCATGGCTAGGCCAAGTTAACTCTGGAAATCCCTCAATTTTTAATTCTGATCTAGTACTCTTTCCTCTCCATTGCTTGATTCTAGTTTATGAAAGTCTTACAAATATCTCCACCTTTAACTTTCAGAACAATTGGCATACACATCTCAATTGTAAAAGAAAAGCAATCATTCACGTTTTGCTGCAATACTCAGAATTTTATTGTAACACTCATTAAAACAAAAAAACAAATTGAATTTCTTTTATTATGATTTAAAATTACTATCTTTTATTGAGAACATAATAGTATAAAATTACTTGGCAGTCTCTCATACGAAGTGTATTTCAGGGTAACCCCAAACAGCTCTAATTGATGAGATAAAATCTTTACAGAATTCCTATAAATAAATGTGGAAGAGATGACAGAATAAGAAAATCACCATTTTGCCACAATGGATGAAATAAATGATACAGATATGACCATCAGTGGGGTACTTTAGCATAAGTGGGGTAGCCAGACATAGCTGGCCTCTGAATGTGATGCAGTATTAAACACCTCCTTAGCATTCTTGCCAAAAAACTTAAATCTGATTTTAATCAAGCCACTAAGCTAACTTCCATTTGTAGGAAATCCAGGGAACAGAGCAACAAACTTGACACCATGATGAAGCAAGCAGACAAATCCCAAATGCGAGAAGTTCCATAGGACCACTGACCTGGTTCTTGCGACTAGTTCATGAAACACACACACACGCGCGCGAAGAGAAAGGGAGTGGGGAGAAACTGCTTTAGATGAAAAGAAACATGAGAGACAAAATGACCAATTGTGATCGTGGAATCTGAATCCCACTGTGAACAAACGACCTCTAAAAAAAGATATTCTTGAGAAAACTGGGCAAATCTGAATAGGGTCTAGCTATTAGATGACACCAAAGAGTAATTGCTAATTTTATTAGGTGTGAAATGGATTTTTGTTCTATAAGACATTATCCTTAATTTTGAGAGATTCATATAGAAGTATGTCACGGTATATATACAGAAATGCCTAGAATTTGCTTTAAAATACTTCAGCAAAGAAAGGTGAAATAAAAAAGGATAAATGAAATAAATATGGCAAAATCTTGATAATAATTGAATATGAGTGACGGGCTTATGGGGGTGTGTTGTTCTATCTCTTTTGAGTATATTTACAATTTTTTATAATAAAAAAATTAAAAAGGAATTTTATTAGCAGAGGAGGCTGAAAAAAAGTGCAGGTAAATCTATTAAGTAATATTAATCTTGGGTAGAAAATAGATCAATGAAATAATATGGCAATTGATATTTTAGAAATTGAATTATATGGAAAGCATCAATTTTCTCCTCGTATCATATGGTCAGTGCCATAGACTGAATGTATCTGCCCCCCTCGCCCCCCATTTCATATATTGAAACTTAAATCCCAGTGTGGTATTTGGGTGATTAGGTCATGAGGGTGGAGCCCTCATGAATGAAATTAGTGCCCTTATAAAAGAGGTGCCAGGTTGCTCCTCTGTCCCTTTTATAATGTGAGGATACAGCAAAAATTAGTATCTATATACAATGAACTGTGTCGTGATTTTACATAATTCTGTAGTTCTAAAAAGATGGTGGTAGTGAACTGAGAAAACTGAGACACAGAAAACAGAAGTCACAGCTGCATTTTGAACTGAATGTTGTTTTTTTGTGTGTGTTATCATTTGATCATTTTCTAAGAACCCAGGACCTACTTCACATGCCTCCTGAAAGAGTATTTTAACTTTTAGTATGCAATTTATAACATATTCCACAGATATAGTACTAAGGCTCTGTGGAGCTCTATTTTCAAATTATCTTCCAAGTAATTCAAATGAAACCAAACAGAAAATCAATAATCTCGCAGAAACATCTTCAAAGAATAAAATATTTTATTTCTAATACAGCAGCAGTGGTTCTTAATTTTTTTTTTTTGTTGTTGTTTGTTTTTTTAGGGTTATGGACCCTTCTGAAAATCAACAGAAAAAATCTACACATTTTTCAAAGAGTTTTATCATAGCTCTGAAGGCCCTTGTTAGAAACCTTTGTAATACAGTGTTTTCATGGATAAGCATCTCTAAACAAAGCACAAATTCATCAACTTAACACTCAAGACCTCTCATTAATTGGCTCAGACTTTTCAACCCCATTGTCCACTATTTCTCTAAGTACCACATTTTAGTCAACTGCATTAGTTAGGGTTCCCTGAAGATGGCTCCCTATCTTTGCAACTATCGCTATCTGTATACTCCAGGCTACCCCAACCACCTGATAAAGGTCTATCTATCCTTCATCATCTGTCACAAGCAATACAACCTACATAAAACCTTCCTTGATTCCCTAAACATTCCTCTGAACTTCAGAATTTGGTCCTATACTTCCAATACCATTTTATACCATGATCTACTGTACACTTGTCTAACCTGAGATTCTGTGTGACACAGCAGTCACAATGAAAAATCATCACCAAAGAAGTTTTTACCACCTGTAGTGAGTTGAATGGTAGGTTCCCCCCACAAAAGAGGATATGTTCATGTCTTAACTCCAGGAACCTGCGAATGTAACCTTATTTGGAAAAAGAGTCTTGCACATGTAATTAAGTTGAGGATCTGGAGATAAAATCATTTTGGGTTTTCCAAGTGGACCCCTCCTTCCAAATTGAATGGCAGTGTCTTTATTAGAGAGAGAAACTGAGGGTCATCTGAAGACAAAAGCAGAGATTGGAGTAATATAGCCACAAGCCAAGGAATGCATAGAGCTACCAAAAGCTGGAGGAAGCAAGAAAGGATTCTTTCCTAGAGTCTCTGGAGGGAGTGCAGCAGAGCTCTACTGACACTGATTTGAACTGTGCGAGAATACATTTCTGTTTTAGGCCATCAATTTTGTGATAATTTGTTATGGCAACTTTAGGAAACTATACAGCTCTTTTGTCCCATTCTAACAAATCATTTCTATTTACTGTAGTAGTTTTGTAATGATTAATTATTCAAGATCATCAGAAAGTAGATGTGCCCCTAATCCTTACTCTCTGGCTATTTTCTGCAAAGGTCTCTTAATTTACTTTATCAATAGTCTTCCAAAAGTGCTAGTGCAGGACAGTATCTGAATAGTAAAGAGCTGTATTCTTGTGAAAGAACACAGCATCAACTGTGCGTTATGGTGGTTTGGAAGATGAAGGCTTGGGTTCTAAATCTAGCCTCTGACCTTGTGAATCTCAACAGGTTACTTCTATGATCTTCTGTTTTATCATCCATAAACAATCTTTTGAGGGTTTCTGTAAGGAGTAAATAAGCAATTCATTTAAAGCTACCAGCATAAAATGTTTTTAGTATAAATTAGCTAAGACAATTTTCTAAGTACAATATTGTCCCAAGCTATTGCCCCAGGTCGTTGATATAATGTTCTATGATTTTTAAAAAATATCTTTCTCACTACCATGAAAATTCCTTCTAGCCTGCTTTCAGGGAAAATAAATTTAAGAAAAAAACTTATTCAATTAGAGCCAAGCATGAAATTTCTGAAGATTCATATCTGAAGTTTTGCAGTTTCTTTTGCATTAAAGGAAAAGAACGCAAACCTACACCTTGACTTCCCTTCCCACCTATTTCCCATAAACCACATTAGCTCATAGGCTGGTGTTTATTATCTGCCAAACTTTTTCTTTTGGTCCAAGGTGAAGAGCCTATTTGGATATGATACCTACACTATTTCAAGTTTACAAGACTGAGCATAATTTTTCATGCTCGGAGTAGGGAGAGAAAATAGAGAGATACAGGTAGTTCATAATTTTTTTGTTTGCCTAAATGAACTTAATAAACATAGGTAAGGCAGTATTATTCAATCTCCAAATTTGAAAATTTTCAAAAGGTAACATCAAGCATACTGATAACTGTGGTAAAGTTATTAATTTTGAGAATTCAATAACTGTTATCAAATGAACTAAATATTCATTATACCTGCAGTTCTTAATTAAATTATGACATTAAATCTGCTAAAGGAAGAACTGTATCTGATACAAACACCTGTTTAGTTAGGAAAACAAATAACAGACAAAATGAGACAGATTTTAAGACAACACAATTAATAAACCTTCTACAGAAGCCGGTGGTTTATGCAGGAGCAAGCTTTATGAAAAGATAAAAATTTTTACTACTCCAAATGATCAAACCTTTAGAAGACTATGAAAAAAAAAAAAAAAACAGGCAAATATCACTTTACATTAATAAAAACTGGAACTTTGAAAATGGGTAAACTGGAAATTGTCTACAATATAAAAACATTCACTATAGATACTTTAGGAGTGAGAGAATCTAATATACCTAACAGCATTGAATCCATAAAAATTCAAGTGGCATTACACTTTTCCAGAGCAAGTTCACAACTTAATGTGAGGTTCACTTATAATGCTATCTAATAAGTGGCTTCCTTTCCTTTCCACACAGGCTTGCTCTTAACTCCCTAGAGCACCATGGAGGTGCAGAGCAACTCTTCGGTGTGAGACTATCCTTAGGACAGATGGAGGGCCCAAGCTGGCTTTCCCAGGAATGGCCAACCTAAGTAAGGCCACTGGCCAACTACTCCTGGGTCAGCTGGCATGTAACAAAGTGTCTGGTTCCTACCTCCAGAGCAGATGAGGCTCAGGCAGCTGGCTTTCAATGGACTGCACTAGTTGGAGTGCTCACAATTCTTTGCAAACCATCTGGCATTCTTTTTGAACCCTAAATTTACCCAACACTACACTCTGAAGTCTGAAATGCTCAGTTAATTGGAGATGTCTTCACTGCCCACCAAGACAAGAAAGAGGCAGAGTAAGTGCTAAGTTAATTACTTCAAGAAACAATTTCTAAAATTAAAAAATGCTCTCAATTTTAGTTTGTATACTGTCAACCTTAAAATCGAAACTATTACCATGATTTTAAGTAAACGTTCAAAATAAAAATTAAAACAAATAATAAGGGAGTAGGCTAAAACAGACAATTTAACATGTAGAAACGTTGTAAGAATCCCTTAAGGCTGGCAGGACATGACTCTCCCTACTCTGAACTTCTACAGAGCCTGTCTTTATCCCTCATATAGTCCTCAGAGTGGACTTTGTATTGCCATATACATTTATCTTCCTGGCTAGCTGATAAGTGAAAACAGTGTCTTACAAGTACTTAAAAAAAATCTGTTGATGTTTTTGGTGTTTTAAAAGTTCTACTTCCAGAAATAAGAAAACTTTATATGGAATAACATGAAAAAGGAAACTCACTCCTGGAGAAGCCAAATAAACAAAGAACAGGACTTGGCTTGACATAAAAATATTTTATCAAGTGATCAAAATGATTTATCAAATCACCAGACTGCTAGGAAATGCTACAGGGGTTTCATGTGTCACCTATAGATCATTTTAATCAATCTATCACATGGAGGTAATCTGGGGAATAGAGAGGCATGGTATTTAAAAAACTCATAAAACTAAAAATATAAATGAATCAGATTTAGAGCCAACATATTCTAAGAGATATAAGTACTCTGAACAAAAATATTACAATGACCAAATCAGATCAAATCTTAGAAATTGGAGACTATACAAATAATAACTATAATTATAATTATTTTTCATTACATTTACCCTCATGCCAAGTACTAAGTTTAGCTTTTTACCCAGAAAATAAACATATGAGGTGGGTACTACTCTTATTTCCAATTTGCAGATGAGGAAACAGAGAAGTTTGGTAACCTGCCAAGGTCATACGGCAAAAAGTGAAAGAGCCAGAATCAGCCCCAAGTAGTCTGACTCCAGAATCCAGGTGCAAGCCTACCAATGTTAAATTATACTACGGAAGAGTGAAAGGTAATGTAATGTAGGGAAAAAGTCAATCATTAATAATAGTCTTCATATTTTTTCCAACTCTCAGTGAAAAAAGTGGTGAATAATTTAAAATAATAAATGAAAACTGATTTTGCTAGCAATTTTTAAAAAGAACTCTATTCTACAGGTTAAAAATGTCAGTAGTGCCTTTTTTGTCCACATATTGAATAGATACTTGTGCCAGTTGCTGTCCTATGGGATGTAGTGGTAAACAGGACAGATGAAGTCTTTGCCTTCCTAAAGCTGACCTTCCAGTGGGGATAAGAAACATAAAAATCAGTAAACAACAGAATTTCAGAGAGTGCTATGTTTTACAGAGGAGGTAGAAAGGCAATGTAGACGTCTTTTTTGACATTACACCATGAAGGTAAACAGGAGATGGATGGGAAGGCAGAGATAAGTTGTTTGTTATAATTTTTTATTGTTTTCAAAGATGGGCAATATCAGAGCATGTGTTTATGTTGACATGGATGGTACCTGGGAGAGTTGCTGATGCAAGAGAAAGAGCACAAATGATCAAGTCCTTGAGTAGGTATGAGGGTAATGTGTGGGAAGGGACTGTCTCTAACAGAAAAAAACAGAAAACACAGGTCCTAAGGAAGGTAGATTTCTAGATTTGGCAGGGGAACATGAGGGGTATCTGTCTAATAATTTCTAAACCCTCAATGAAGAATGAAGCCTGCTTATCAGTATGGGAGGGGTGGGTTGCTCATAAGATTAAAAAATGTGGAGAAATTATTAAATATTTACAAGTAAAAATATCCTATTATGCATCTGGTGACTTTCCTGGGCAGTGCTGAGAACCCACTTCAGATTTTTGGTCATGACTCTGACGTTCTCCAGTAATACTCAGCCACTCATGTGCACTCATGGAAAAGCTAGATGAGGGATAAGGCAGCTGTAAATAGAAAAAAAATGGATGGGTAAAAAAATATGTAAATATGTATCTATGAGATAAGCATGAAGTCACTGACAATGTCCAATCAAACCACGGCCTATGTAGCTCCATTTGTCTCCATTTTCCCGTAACAGAAATTCTTACAAATAATATATTTGTCATATTTAGTCATGACATATTTAATCACAAAACTTAAAGACTGTTTCTTTTTGGTCATGAATGGTTCCTACAGATTTTTTTAAATGTACCTGTTAGCCTTCATGTTGAATCCAGAGGTGACTGGATTGAAGAAACTTTCTCTGGTGCTATTTCCAGTAATGATTCCATTTCAAAGTAAAAAATAAAAATTACACGCCCCCTTCCTGCAAGGTGCATGCTCTTGATCATTCAGCTGTGCTTATAAACCATGATGTTGGCTCAAGACTCAACATTCTGAAGAGCTTTCATATCTGCACAGGTTCAAAGAGAGAAAACAAAGACCTACACCTCTTGATGGAGTCAATAACATGAAGAAAAGCATATTGGGTGAGATGGGACATGTGTGTGTATCTGTATGTACATACATACCACATAGTCATTTTGGAAAAGATTATCTGCCCCATGAGCAAAAGGAAAGAAAAAGATGTTTCAAGGAACACCATGAAATGTCTGGAACACCAAGGATAAACAGAAGATCCTAAAATCTTCCAGAGTAGGAGAAAAAAGGAAATGGGGATTAGAATGGCATTGGACTTCTCAAGAGCAATACCAGAAGATAATGGAACAATGCCTTCAAAAGAAGGACACTGATTTTTAATCTAGAATTCAATGTCCAGCTAAACTACCATTCAAGTGTGAGAGTGAAATGAAGACATTTCCAGACATGCCACTTCCGAATTTAGGAAGGAATTTCAGAGTTTGTTTGTGCCCTTTCTCAGGAGCTACTAAAGAATGAGAGACACAGGATCCAGGAAATGAAGGATTCAACACAGGAAGAAGGCAAAGGGAATTCCCAAGATGATGACATAGGGAAGTCCTAGAGGACAGCTGGGAAAAAAGAAACAGAATACCTGAAAATACTGAATGATCATTAGTTCTGTCATAGAATTTAAGATGAATTAGAGACTGGTACAAAGAAAACTGAGCAAATGAGAAACAAACAAAATTCCCTATTTAATTTGGGAGAAACAAAAGTTACACAAGAAAGAAAATGTAATAGTTGTACCCCACATGGATCATCTGTGAATAGATACAATGTCACAGTCATATAAATACTGAATTCTGACTTAACTGGGAACAGTAAAGTATAGGTATGAATGAGGAATAAAAGGATGGCTGAGTGGGACAACTACGTCCTCAACTTCCAAAACAGAAGTCCATAGATAATATCCAAATGTGAAAAATCAAGAAAGAGCAGTGTAAACATTAAAATGAAATAAAGATAAATGTAAATACCAGAAGGAACCACTGAGAGTTGAAAATGGTTGAACTATATAAAATTGCTGATTTTTAACTATTGCTCAAGCTAAAAAAATGGTAATTTTATATAGTTTAAGTTAATACATTATAATGTTACCTTGTTACTGATTTTAGAATCAACTGCCATTTGAAACAGAACAATTATTGCTAGAAAATGCTCAATAGAAAAAAAATTCTTTTTATTTATTAGATATTATTGAAGAAATAATGTATCCCAGTTTTGGGTAACTGAATGTCTCCAGACAAACTATTACTATCACCAACAAAACAATATTAGTATTTCTAATGAATATAGAGAATATATTTTACATTTAACATAATTATTTTAATGATACAGAAATTAGATTTTTTCTTATCATCATACTACAGGAAATGCTAAACTATGGGTTGGTAAAGATTTTAGTTAACAAAATGCTGAATAACAAGGCCAGCATGTTTATAGGTTCCTTTGTTGATTCAAACAACAGCTAAGTCACTCTTGCAAAATTAAAGTTCCACAACATTGTGGTACTATGCAAGTGTATTTCAGTGATAATTCCGGTTATACCACTCTGTTTATCTAAGACTTCCCCTTATGGTTTAAGGGGAATCATTAAAGAAAAAGCTGATGCAGACAGTCTATAAAAATTATTGGGGTTGCTTCAATATTAGTGACACTAGTTAAGGAAGTTAATGAAACCTTGTGTTTTAGTTAACTTATTTTGACTTAAATTCATTGAAACAAAATGTATTTAAATTCTATATCCTAAAACCAAATTTTCTGCAAATTGAAAAGTCAACTTGTACTAATTTTAACTTCACAATAAAAGAATTTGACCATGCTAACATAAGAACTCTTGGTAAGAATTTTACCAAGAATAATGGATCCCGATACAACCAATGGAAAATTTCCCATTCAAATTAAAAGCAAATGTTTTTAACAGAGGGAATATACATAAACAATACTGTTGGAGATTGCTTAGCTTAGATGTCATTTTGCACTGAAAACTATCAAGAATTAACATTCATGTGATTAAAAAGTAATCTTTAAGAGAACCTTAAAATTAAACCAATTCAATTATTCATATTATCCAATAAGTTCCTTATTTTTCACCAGCACTATTTTGAATCAAAATCATAATAAAAAAATATATTTTAGAGGTGTGTTTATTATACTCTAGCTAATTTCTCATCACTCTGTAAAATTATAAGGGTAAAAAAATTGAAAATGCAACCAATTATATTCTAAAACTTATAAAATTTGGTTTAAAAAGAGAAAAAGGTCCAAATGAAATAGCAAGGGATAGCTGGTGCTATTACAACTGCTTCTTCCTAATTGGTCTCCATCAACTATAACTCTTCGGTAACTTTACCAAGACAACAGTCAGTCCTCCTGACCAAGCCAAAGTCTGTGGGAACCTGCAGAGCTTCCTGGGGATGAGGACAATCATAAAAGGTATTCTGTTTTCCAATAATCCTGTAAGAGGAGCCATTGAGCCGGGCTACACAACCAGACAACAGAACACTGGGAAATTCAGATCAAAGCAAAGGCGCATGCCAGGGTAATATGCAATAAAATTCTGTGCCAAACATTAAGGGGAAAAAAAAAAAAGGCAAGGAGGTGGACAGAACCTGCTGGACCACCTTCTTATTTAACACAGGAAGGCAGGAAGAAACAAAATCTGCCGGTGCTAACGAGCTGAGAAAACAGTGTCCTAGATACATGGGCGTATTTCTATAGACATGGGTATATGTGAGTATAAAGACACCCTGTCAACGACTTAAACCCAGAGAGCAGTGTCGCACTATATGTACTGGAGTATTTCCACGTAGGCACATACGAGCATCGTACCATTCACCCCCAAAGCAGAGTGTTCTAGATATACAGATACATGAGAGAGAATACAGACACACATTTTCAATGAACGAAACCCACGGATTTTAAGCGAGAGAAAAACAAACAAAAGACTGTCTGAAAGCACATCAGAGACGGATTCGGTGGTCGGGTGAAGTCATGTCTTTCCTCCTCAGGCCGTTTCTGATGTCTCTGCATCATTTCGGAGGGGAGACACACACACGCGCGCGCGCGCGCCTCATGAGGTCTCCGAAGACAAAGGAGGGTCCTTAGTCCTCCGGCCTGCGTACGCCCACGCGCCCCCCCCCGCCCCCACGGATGGAGGCCGCCTCCTGACTTTCATCACCCAGGGAGCCCAGGCGAGAGAGATCGCCCCCCAGACCATACCCGTATCTGCACGGTGACAAACGGGCACGAGACAGACGCCACCAAGGGAGGGGAGGAGCGGACGGGGACCAGGAAAACACTGCCACGCCGCGCCCGTCGCGGCGCGCTCCCACCGCCAGCGCGGCGGCCCCCAGCACAGCCCCGCTGCCCCCCCCGCCGCGGGCCGCGCCGCCCCTCCCTCCGCGACCTCCGCTGACAGCCCGCGCCGCCCTTTGTGCGGGTCGTGCCCTCCGGCCGCGGCCGAGCCTCCCCCGCGTCCCCCCCGGAGCGCCGGGAGCGTGCGTGTGTGTGTGTATGGGGGGGGGGGGCTGGCGCCGGCCCGCGAGCTCCTCAGCATCCCGAGCCCGGACGCGCCCGCGTCCCGGAGCCCCCGCTCGCGGGCGACAGCCCCCGGCGCGCCGGCCCTCACGCGCGCACTTACTCGGGAGCGCCGGCGGCGGCGGCGGCGGCGGCGGCGGGCGTGCGGCAGGCTGCGGGCGGGGAGCGTCCGGCGGGACCCGCAGCGGCAGCGGTGGCGTCGGCGGACTGCGCGCGGCGGCGGCGGCGGCCCGCGGCGAGGGGCGGGCCCGGGGCCGGGAGGAGGCGGGAGGGGAGGGGCGGGGCGGGCGCCGCGCCTCTCATTCATGAAGCGGGCGGGGTGAGGGACCCGGATGCCCGGGCAGGCCCCCGCCCACCTCGCCGAGGTCGCGGCTTCAGAGTCCGCAGTGCGCAGGCGCGGTGGCCCGGACCCGCCCCGCCCCGCCCCGCCCCGCCCCGGGGGAAACCCCGCGGGCGGAGCGGCCACGCGCACACCCTATCCGTCTGCTCGGTATTCCTGCGTGCCCTACACTCACTTTAAAGAGTGGAAGTTCGGATTGCCTCCTCCTTTCTGGCATCCAGCTTGCCCGTCCCCGTGGGCACAGAGTGCCTGTTAGTTTGATGGAGATACGGTGCACAATGCCCCCTCCCTCCATCTGTCTCTCCTGCAGCTGCGTGCGGGCACCTCGGTGATGAATGAGACCCAGAATCTGCCCAGGTAGTGGAGGGACGTGTGCAGGAAAGACTGCATTCCTTTGTCTATTCGCACGGACCTAGTCCCCTCAGCCTCGAGCTCGCATTCCATGCGGCAGGCAAGAAACTGACCTTGATTTTGGGTGGGGTTCAGCCCTTCCTGTCATTCCAAGGCATAGGCTCCATCTAGTGCAGCTCCAAGGATCTGGGAAGGCCTCTCTAGCAGGCAGTGAGTGTATTCTGTGGAGGCACCCTTCTTCTGTTCCTCGACCCTTGGCTCTGCCAGATCTGGGCCACGGAAAACGGAACCTGCTGCCGGCCTCACAGCCATGCTTTCTGAGGCTCCTCAGCTGAGTGTGTGTGGGCACTGCAGCTCAGGGCTTACCGAAATGATTGCCCCCCTTTTCTTCAGTCTCCATGTCCCCCTCTTAGGTTCTCTTTTCTTTTACCTTCCAGTCTCCCTCACAAACCATAAACAGCTCAGTGGCCTAATGTTGAGAAGCGTAAGTCAGCATGGAAAGTGCCTGCAGGCAAGTTCCTTCTCCTTTGGCAAACCATAAACCTCCAATGCAAGGGGGAAGTAAAGACAAATATCAGTGAACATCTCAAAAAGTTACCCAATGGTCAAAAATCAGCAAGTGAGAGATGAATGTGCGATGTAGAGTGAGGCAAAAGGAAGGGTGCGGGAGACCCATTCTTCTAAAGTTGCCTGCAGCAGGAGGGCCTTCTCAACCAATTTGCTGATGCTTCTTACTCTGTCTAAATTAGGCCTCCTTTTTTTTCCTCAGGGCTGTTGCTGAAGTCTCAATCCATGTTCATGCAAATCAACATTCATGATAGGCACATCTGCCCACATTTGTCCTTTTCCCTTTTCCTGCACTTTAACCTTGATTTTCCAGCCATTTCCTGAACAGCACCATGCTGTTTCACCCTTAGTGCCTCTCTTCTTGCTGTTCTCTTTACAATGAAAGCAACACTTACCTAGGAACACTGAAAAATCACTATTTAATGAAGTCTTCTTTCCTGTCCCCATCTTGATGGACTTTCTTTTGGAATCTTCACTTGTGCCCTGTACCCACTTTCCTTTTAGTACCAGGTACACTTAGGGTTCCAGTTCATTTGTGTATTTTCCTTCCCAACTAGAATGTGAACCCCTCAACAGTAGGAGCAATGTTTCCTCAAGTCCTAGCAGGTGACTGGCACACAGTGGGCATGCAATGTTGTTGGGGAGGTGATGTTCCTTGGTGGGCCAGAGAGGCTCCAAAGTGAAGAGAGAGGCTGAGCTCCCTTTTCTTTCTCCTCCTTTCTTGTGGTTTCCTTCCCATGGCTCATGTTTGGAAACTTGTTTTGTTCGTTTAGAAAGCTTGGCTAGAAATTTGCTAGTTCGAACAGGTTATAGAGTAGAGTCTTCTCTTGGGACTGAACAGGTGGAACATGACCTCACAGTTTCCACAATATATATATGACAGGATACTGCCCTTCCACCCCCAGAAGCAAATTATTCTTTGTCCCTCTTAGAGGAGAAGTTAGGGTTGGGATCTCCTGGTATTTTCAGCTGGGGATTCATCTGCTGGATCATTATCCTATCTGCCTAGTGATATAGAAGGTTCTACAACTCCCTCACCACTCCTAACCACCCTTCTTCTCTAGGGAAATGCATATGGGGTGGAATGTGGGTACATTCCAGGAGGTCTGGACGGTTTAGATGGGTATGTCAAACAACAGGCACCCAGGACTTGAAGTAGTGGCTTTCTCAACTAATGTGGTCCCTTGTTCTGCATGGGGGGCGGGGGCTGGAACAGGAAAGGCTTCACTGTTTAGTACTTAAAAGAATGTCCCTCTTTCTATTTACCCTTCTCCTAGTCCTCTCCCATCTCATACTTTCTTCAGAGCGTTTTCATCATCTCTAACCCAGTCTCAGAAAACTCTGTCCCTACTCACATGGTCAGAAGTCCTTCAAGACTCTCTTACCTTTTGGAAAAGAGATATTTGCTAATTTAAAGCAAATGTCTGTGACTAATTTGGAATAGCAGCTTTCTGGATGGTAACTGTAGTGGGAACAGAGGCTGGTTTTAGTCACATTGGATCTGGTGCTCAATACAAGATTTTTGAATAACTGCCAGACTGATAAAGGTAAAAACAGTATCTCAAGTAGAAGGTATAAATCAAAGGTTGTCCACAGCCAAACTCCTCTCCCTGTCCTCCCCACCTGGTGGGGCTTATCCATCTGTTAAGGGGTAGGCACTATCCCAGTAAAACATCCTTGTATTAATCAATCCTTTGACTACTTAATTACCTAAAGCTCTGAATAGTCCTTCAAGGGCTACTCATTCAAAACATTCTATGCTTTGACCCCTTGGACTGGGTCAGCAGAAGAGTCCCACATTTTATAAGAGCTTGAGGTATAGCTTTATGTTCCCTGAACCCCTTCATCCAAGATTTCCTGGATTTTTTCTTTTTTTTTTTTTGGGAGAGAGTTTTCTGCTGGGCGTTCTCCTGCTAGAACCATCTGGGTGGTCCTCCTCTTCCCATAGCCTTTGTGTATTTCTAGCTGAGGTATGACCCTGCCCATGGAAGGATGGAATTGCTTCTCAATGCAGGATGTGTGTTCAGGACTGTGAAACAGTGCAAGTGGGGGAGGAAGTGCAGGTTTATATGTGCATGATAGCTTTAGGCCAAGCTGTATTTCCTATGTGAGGTGGGAGCCAGGCATTCTGTTTTCCCAGTTACCAACAATCCATGTTGCCTTTCGGGCACACATAGGCCCAGTGACCCAAACAGAACTCAGAGCTTCTAAAAATAGAAATGTGATCAGGATCCTGTGTAGGAACCTTTTAGCTGAGACTAGCTGCACACAGAGAAAGCAGAGGCCCAATTTCCCGGGGCTGTGCAGATTGCTCTTACTTGCTTTTGGATAGGAGGACACCTGTCTTAGTGTGGATTCTCCCAGGAGCAGACCTGAGACAAGGGCTGGGATGCAGGCGATTTACTTGGGAAATAGGAGTAAAGAAATGGGAAAGCAAGATATGGAAAGGGGAGAAGCCAATGCTGATGTGTATTGATGGCCATGACTATTATGGGCAACTGGAGCTCCACCCTGCTGGAAACTCCCAAGAAAATTTGTGGAAACATTCTCATACTGTCCTCCCAGATGATGAGGAAGGAGGCTGGAGTATTTATCCACTGACTTCCCGTTGTTCATAGATGGCCATCTGGAAATTTCAAGTTATATCTGTGCAGCAAAGTGAGCTGCCCAGCTTAGCTTCTCCTACTATTAAGGACACAGCCTCTACCACTACCATCACCACAATTCCTGCTGCTCCTAAGTTCTTCCATCTGATTGTGTCACTACCTTTTCTCTTTTCTGGGTTCTTAGGTCTGAGCTTGAAAGAGAAGCAAAGTGTGATGATATCTTTGTCCACAATGAATTCCAGCAAAAAGGAACTATAGTGTTTTATTTCTTCCCCTATTCAACCTATCCAATCTACCCAAATAGCTCTCAGCCACCATCACCTCATTCCAAAGCAAGGGACAAGAAAGAGGGAGAGGGCAAGAAAACAGGCAGACTTTCTGGAAGGACTTCACAGAGTCACAGAAGCAGAGCTATAAGGGACGAATTCTCATTAGAAGCATGAGACTCAGCATCTTTTGCTTTTCTCAGCACCTCCTCTAGGCAGGCTTCCCTGGTTTATCTTGGCTTTCTGCCCTTCCAACTTACTTGATCATAATCTAGAGTCAGCCCTTTATGCTTTCAGAGAAAAGTGAAGCTGTGACTGGGGGAAGAAGTTTGAATTCTGGAAGGGAGATTTCCTCCATCAGGAGACAGCTTCCAGTGCAGGCCTCTGGCTCCCTTACCTGAATTTCTCACTGGCCTGTCATCCAAAGGGACTCACAGGAGGGGAATGCTGGGAGGAAATGTCTTCCTAACACAACCAGAGGCTCCCAATCCCAGGTAAAGAAGTAAATTGAATCCACACATCTAGTTTTGCTCCCTTATGAAACACACTAAAACTACTATAAAGGGATTATTTTTTTAAAACGACACAAATTCATAAGAACAGAAAGAACAATAGCAAAAGAATTTTGGAAGCTAGAAAACAGATGGATGAATGGTAATTGACTTAGCAGCCCCAAGAAAGTTGAAACCTAGAGAAAGCTAAGAACAGATCTACTTTCATGGCAAAATACTAAAAAAATTTTTTTTAAAAATGCAATTGGCAGTCTTAGATACCTCTGGAACAGAGCAAGCCCAAATCAGAACTGGGTGAAAGGTGATTGGGAAGCAGTTAAAGTCCTAGCTCCTCTCCCACACCCTCCTTGCTGAAAGGCTCCCCTTCTATATATAGGCAGAGGGCTGGAGATTTAGTCTGGAGAGGGTAAAACAGAGGGTCTCTGGGATGGGAGGGGGGTTACCAGGCACGGTTGAGAACAAATGTTTTGTGTGAAGGACGGGGACATTAAATGGATATTTGCTCACTGAAGGCCAAGGTCCTCAGTTTTCCTTTCTGCTCACTTCCCAAAACACTAGCAGCCACATTCCACCCATCTTTGGAATTCTGACCAGCCCCAATAAATGCCCACCCATGTCTCTGGACAGTGAATCTCTGGGTTCATAAGTCTGACTCCCACACTTAGGGTTTTCAATAGCTTTTCAGGCTTTTACTCTTTTTTTTTTTAATGTATAAATTTATTTATTTAAATCAGTTTCAAGTATACAGCACATTGGTTCGACATCTATAATGTTCATAAAACGATCTCCCCAATTGCTCCCTCGCTCCCCTGGCCTTCAACTTAGCCATCATATTAATATTAACTGCCTTCCCTCTGCCATGCTCCTCATCCCAGTGCTCTACTATGAACTACTAATTTGTACTTTTTTAACCCTTCACCCCAACCTCCTAGCCTCCTAAATACCCTCCCCTCTGTCCATCACCAAATTATCCTCTACATTTGTGAGTCTGTTTTTGAATAGTTTGTTCTTTTTGTTCCTTAGATACCACATATAAGTGAAATCATGTGGTATTTATCTTTCTCTGTCTGACTTTTTTCACTCAGCATAATAACCTCTAGGTCTATCCATGTCATTGCAAATAGAAGGATTTCATTTTTTTAATGGCTAAGTAATATTCCATTGTATATATGAACCATCATTTCTTTATCTAATCATCTGTTGTTGGGCATTTAGGTTGCTTCCATATCTTGGCTATTGTAAATTGTTCTGCTGTGATTATTGGAGTGTGTAGATCTTTATGAATTACCATTTTGGTTTTCTTTGGATTAATACCCAGAAGTGCAGTTGCTGGGTCAATAGGTATGTCCATTTTTAATTTTTTGAGAAACCTCCATACTGTTTTCCATAGCAGCTGTACCAATTTGCAATCCCACTAACAAAGTATGGAAGTTCCCTTTTCTCTGTGTCCTCACCAACACTTGATGTTTTTGATTTATTGATGATAGCCATTCTGACAAGTGTGAAGTGATATCTCATTGTGGTTTTAATTTGCATTTTTCTGATGATTAGCGACCTTGAGCATCTTTTCATAGGTATGTTAGCCATCTATCTGTATTTCCTCTTTGGAGAAGTATCTGTTCAGGTCTTCTGTCCATTTTTTAATTGGATTTTTTTTTTTTTATTGAGTTGTATAAGTTCTTTATAAATTTTTGATATCAGTCTTTTACTCTTAATCAAGAGCAGACAGTCAGAGGTGATGTGTTAGGTTCCCTATAAACAGAGGTTGAGATAGGGATTCAGGTTCACATGATTTATTGAGAGTGGTCTCCTAGGTGAAGCCCCCACCCCTACCTTCCCCATGTCTCACCTTTTCCAGAAGCAGCAGTGGAAAAAGCTGAGCAAGGCTGTAATCTCAGCTGGAGTCTACTTGCAGTCTGCTCCTACAGAGAGTCTGAAGTGTGAACTGCACCACAGAATTGATCTCACCTTGAAACACGAAGGCTTTTTGTGCCTACATATTAACCAATCACAGGCAATGGGCTGCCAGGGAAGAGACTATAACCTCCCAGGCAGGGTAGCTCCTGGCAGAGATCAATTTTCTACAGAAAGGGGCAACTCTGATTCATTAACAACCAAGACTCACTGCAGCTGGGGGCAGGGGCTACCAATAACATCTGCTATAGATTATCAGATATCTGAAGAAAACTAACATAGACAGAAACAAAAAATAAATATGTACATTAAACATCAAAATAAACAGAAAAAAGCAACTTGGAAGAAACCAAGATTTATTCTTAAAAATAAGAGATGATGCTACACCCATGAAACAAGAATAAGATGTTATTTTAGAAGACAGAAAACAAAAATAAACTTTTAAAATATAAAAAATGAACGTGATCGCAGAAATAAAGTCTGAATTATCTCTCTAAAAATAGATACAAAAGACAAAACAATGAAAAAATAGGAAAGAAAAAAGGAAAGTAGAAAGAACAGTCCAGATGGTTTAACATCTGCATAGGAGGCATTCCAGAAAGAAAGACATTATTCATGATATAATTCAAGAAAAAATTCTCTAAATGAAATAACAAATTTCCAGGTTGAAAGAGTCTATCATGTGCCTAGTTCAATGGGTAAAAATAGGCCCAACCAAAGCATGTCCTTGTGAAATTTCAGAACTATGGGGACAAGGAGAAGATTCCACAAGCTTGAATAAAGGGAAAAAAAACATATACCAAGTCTCAAGAATCAGAATGGCTTCAGACTTCTCTTCACTGGAAGTTTCTCAGCAACACTGGAAGGTAGAATGTTACAGTAATATCTTCAAAATTTTAAAGGAGAATTGTTTCCAAGCTAAAATTATATACCTAGCCACACTATCAATCAAGAGACAAGTAGAATAAAGACAACCCCAGATATGCACAATAATATGCTTTTTTTTCTAGGAAGTAACAGAAAGATGTACTTTACTAAACTGAGGGAGTAAACCAAAGAGAAAGACACAGGACACAGGAAACAGGGTATCCAGTGCAGGCCGGGGTGTGGGAATCTCCATGAGGCCTATATAGGGTGAACCTAGGAGAATTGGAGCAGAGAGACTCAAGACACAGATATGTGAAGGACTCTCAGCACCAAGATGACCACTGCCATAGTGCCATCTTTGTAATCAGTTTTTCTTACAGGCACAGACTTTTGAGGTAAATTAGCTCAGTGACAGAGACCCAGAGAGCCCACTTATTATTGGAAAGCGCACTAGCCTAATACTGTTGAAGCTTGGCATCCATTCCTGGTTTTGTCTTGAAGTAGCTGTGGGACCTGGGAAAGTCTCTTTCCCTCCTTAGATCTCAGGATCATCCTCTGTAAATGTCAAGGGTGGATTTAGTGAATCCTATGTGTCTTTAAGACTATCTGTGCCTCTGTGAAATTTATTCTTTATGGTATTCAGTTCTATGGGTTTTGAAAATTGCATAGAGTCATGTAACCACCTCCACAGTCATGCTACAGTACGGTTCCATCAGCCTAAAAAAAAATGCTCTCATACCACTCCTTTGTAGTCAACCCCTTTACTCCTGGCAACCACTGATCTATTCTTTATTATAATAGTTTTACCTTTTCTAGAATGTCATATAAATGGAATCAAACAGTATGAGGCCTTTTGAGTCTGGCTCCTTTCATTTAACACAATGCATTTGGTTTAATACACTGACCAGTATGACCACTGACCTTGTTTACAGTTATCCTTCAAAGAAGATTATGAGACAAGAATTCAAATGCAAGAGTAGTTGCTGTGGGAGGTGATCCCAGGAAGTACCAGCTAGGGGAATGAACTGCAGCAGAGAAAGAAAGGAAGCCAATACAATTTCTATTGTGAACTTCATTCTATGTTGCTGTCACCTTGATGTCATTAAGTTGTCACCCAAGTTTTAGGAGGCTTTTAGAAATCCAAAGTATTGGCAGATGACAGCTGGTTTGCATCACCACTGTCTGTTTCAGCATTATGCAAGATGTACTACTTTGACCTTGTCTTTGGTGGTCTTTTCACAAGAATCCTTGCTGGCCCAACTCTCATCCTTGACTGTATGATTCCTTGGGGGCAGGGTATCTCTCAGCTAACTCTTGTGCACCTCTTGATTCACAAGATTTTCTAAGGTTTTGTGATGGACCAAGGGAACTTGGAGAATTATCCAGGACTCTCCAGATTTTCTAAGGTATACATAGTTGTATGCAACTCATTCGATTACTTCCACACTTTGCTGGCTAAACTAGGGAATCCTGACAGGGCTGGCTTAATCTCTCATGTGCATGCCATCTCTGTTGGGAGGTCTTACTGTTTCCTTGAGCCCTTTCCAGGGTTCTCTTTGCACTTGGAGTTCCCACACTGATATGGGTCTCACTGAGGAAAGAGGACATGATGCAGAGCTCTTTTTCTTAGACATTCACCATCATGTAGGCCTCCTCACCATTCAGGTTGGGGATTTATTCTAGCGCAGGTGTGGGTGAGTGCTTGCTCTCAAATCAAATGTATTCTCTCAAACTTATTATATTGTTTATACATATATTCTTCTAGGGTTTTTTCTAGTGGACTTCCTTTAAAATGAACTTTTAACTTTGAAACAATTGTAGGTTCACATGAAGATTTAAGTAATAATAAAGATTCTTGTATCCTTTACCTAGATTACCCCAATGATAACATCTTGCATAACTATAGAACAATATTAGAGCCAAGAAATTGACATTGGTACAATATACCAATCTTATTCAGTTTTCTCACATTTTATAGGCACATGTGTATATGCGTATATTTAGTTTTATGTAATTAATCACATATGTAGATTCATGTTATTACCACCATAGTTGAGATACAGAGTAGTTTGATCACCACAAGGATCCTTTGTGTTGCCTTTTTATAATCATACTTACATCCCTCCCCTCAACCCCCTTCCAAGCTGTCCCTAACTCCTGGCAACTACTAATAGATTCACCATATATATAATTTTGTCATTTCAAAAATGTTATATAAAGAAAATGATACAGTATGTCACCTTTGGGGATTCACTTTATTTACACAGCATAATTCTCAGGAGATTGATCCAAGCTGTTGTGCATATCAGTAAGTTGTTCCTTTTCATTGCTGAGTAGTATTCCATGGTACGAATATTCCACAGCTTATTTAACCATTCACCCATTGAAGGACATTTGGATTGTTTCCAGTTTTTACTGTTAGCATAGTCAAAACAATACAATAGTGATAAACATTTGTGCACAGGTTTTTGTGTAAATATAATTTCTCTGGAATTATATTTACACAAAAGTACAATTGCTGAGTCATACAGAAGTTGCATGTTTAGTTGTATAAGAAACTGCTAAATTGTTTTCTAGAGTCACTGTACCATTTTGCAGTCTCACCGGTGATGTCTGAGTGATCTAGTTTCTCTGCAGTCTTGCTAACACTTGATGTTGTCACAACTTTAATTTTTAGCCATTCTGCTAGGTGTGTAGTGATATCTCATTGTAGTTTTACTTCGCATTTCCCTAATGCCAACTGATATCAAACTTTTTTTTTCATGTACTTATTTGCTCCCTGTATACCCTCTTTGATAAAATGTTTGGTTAGATCATTTGTTCATTTTCTAATTGAAGGCTATCCTTCCTCTGTAAATTGCTTTTACACCTTTGTAAAAAATCAGTCGTGCATATTCGTGTGGATCTATCTCTGGGTTCTCTATTCTGTTCTGTTGATTTATGTGTCTATCCCTTTGTCAATACCACAAAGTCTTGATTTCTGCTATAGCCATATAATAACTCTCTAAATTGGGTAGATTGATTCTTCTTACTTTCTTCTTCTTTTACATGGTTATTTTATTTATTCTAGGGCCTGGGCCTTTCCATATAAATTTTATTTTATCTTTTCTCAGCTTTATTGAGATACAATTGACATATAATATTGTATGAGTTTAAGGTATAAAACAGTGATCTTTTGTATGTATGTATTGCAAAATGGTTGCCACAACAAGGCTAGTTGACATATCTATCACCTCACATAGTTACAATTTTTCTGTATTTGTAAACTTTTAAAATCTACTTTCTTGGCAACTTCCAAATATACAATATAGTATAGTTATCTATGGTCACCATGTTATATATTACATCCCCAGAAATTATGTATCATACAACTCTTTTCCTTCCTTCCTTTCTTCCTATATCCTTTCTTTCTTCCTTCCTTTCCTCCTTCCTTTTGCCTTTGGTTTTGGCATCAAGGTAATAGAGACCTCATACAATGAGTTGGAAAATGTTCCCGCTTCTGTTTTCTAAAAGAGATTGTGTAAAATTTGGTGTTAATTTTTCTTCAAATGTTTGTTAGAACTCCCATCTAGCCTTGGAGATATATTTTCAGGATCTTTTAAATTATAAATTCAATATTTTTAATGGATATAGGCAATTCAGATTATCTATTTCATCTTGGCTGAAATTTGGTAGTTTGGTAGGTTGAAATTGGTCCACTTCTATTAAGCTGTCAAATTTATAAGCTTAAAGCTTTTCATAGTATTCTCGTGTTATCCTTTTAATGGCTTTAGGAATGAAGTAATATCCTGTTCCATTCTTGACATTGGTTATATTTGTCTTCTTTCTTCTTTTGAGAATTATGTATCATTTAGATGTGTGTTTAGATTCTAAATTTTAGAAATTTTTATTTCTCTTTCCATCATCGATTTCTAGTTTGATCCCATTTAGCCAGAGAAAATATTTTGTATGTATGATTTCAATTATTTTAAATTAGTTGAGGTTTGTTTTATGCCCCAAGATACAGTTTATCTTGGTGAATAGTCTGAGTTCTTGAAAATAATGTGTGTTCTGCTATTGTGGGTGCAGTATTTTTTACATGCCAGTTATACTTTGTTGGTTGATGGTGTTGTTGAGTTCTTTATCTGACTCTCTAATAGTTTTATCACTTGCTGAAAATGGTATCACATATTTCAAGGTTTTTTTAGGCGTGTACATATTTAGGATCCTTGTGCTTCCTAGTGGTTCCTAGTGGATGGATCCTTTGATCCTTATGTAATGTTACTCTTTGTCTCTAGCAGGAAATATTATTATCATAATGTACAGATGAGGAAACTGAGGCACAAAAGAAGTTAAAAATTAAAAACAAGGGAAATAAAAAGTCACCACTAGGCAAACCCTGTAGTAATAACAGTTGCAGGCAAGATCCACTGATGGTTGTTAAAATTAGTGGGTGAAAATCTGATGAGAAACAAAATCTCAAAGTATCTCCCCAGTGTATTTATTAATTATAAAGGAAAAATATAAAAATAGGGGAAACCTGGCAGATACCACTTTAACCAAGAAATCAAGGTTAAGAACACTAGCAATAACCATATTGACATTATGTACCCCTTGTCATGATTCACTGAGAAGGGCTTCTTGCCTCCATCTAATCATGATAAAACCCGAGAAAAACCCAAATTGAGAGATAGTCTGCAGAATTGAACTGTGTGAATTAGAACCCAGAGCCCATACCCTTTCCACTGTAGTCAAAAGTGACATGGAGGCCATGGATATGCGGTGCTTCCTTTCTGAGGCAGAGAATGCAGTTGTGGCTGGACAGGCACCCACCTCACTGCTTGGGCCTCACTATTTCTTTGTGCTCTGTGACTAGAATCCACATCGCTGCCCGAAGGCTTTCTCCAAAAGATGAAAGTGGTTCTGTTTGTGCTGGTCAGAGACCAGAATACTCTCCCACCACCTCCACTCCCACGGTCAACCAATAACTGATAGAAATAGGTGCTCCCTTTCCCTTGGTTGTGGTGTGTGTGTGTGTGCGTGTGTGTGTGTGTGTGTGTGCGTGTGTGCCTGTATCTGAGCAGATAACACTGGGGCATGTTCTACATTGGCTTCCAGAGTTCCTCTGTGGGGTTGAGCTCTACTCACCTATACTGATAACCTGTTGATAATGCACTTTTATCGACTGCCTTTCCTTCTCAGTCTCACTTTCCTATACCCTATCAGTGTTTCCCGGCATCACCCCTCAGTTAAACTTGCATCCAATTTCTTGTCTCAGAATCTGTTTCTTGGAGAACCTAAACTAAGGCAACTTCTGAAGAGCACCATTATCCTTCAGTCACAGACAGATTGCAATCAGCCAAGGCATTATGCATGGGCAACACCAAACAGGACTGCCATGAACAAGCTACTCAGGTGGTGTACAATTACTGGAGTTTTACAAATCGACGCCTATATTAATTTCCTATTGCTGCTGCAACAAAAGAGCTTAAAACCACATCTCATGAATTTGTCACCTTATTGTTCTGGAGGTAAGACATCCAACATGGGTTTCACTGTGCTAAAACCAAGGCGTTGGCAGCTCTGTGTTCCTTCCGAAAGCTCTTTCTAGGAGAGGATGTTTCCTTTCCTTTTTTGAACTTCTTGAGGCTTCTTGTGTTTCTTGGTTTGTGGCCCCTTTCTTCATCTCAAAAGTCAGCAGTGTATCACCTTCACATTTCTCTCTCTCTCTCTGTTTCTATCATCACTCTCCTTCTCTGACTTCCCTGACCCCCTCTTTCCATAGTAAGGACCCTGGTGATCATATTGGACCAACCTGGATAATCCAACATAATCTCCTCATCTCAAGATCTTTAACAACATTACAAAGTCTCTCATGACACATAAGGTAACATAGTCACAGGTTCTGGGAATTAAGATGTGTACATCTTGGGGTAGGGGGCATTTTTTTTTTTTTGTCTACTGTAGTGCCCATGGTTAAGGGTCCTGAATAAAAGGGCTGTCAGTTGGCAACATCTACCCAGAGGAAGCCAGCACTGTGAAGGAAGGGGAAGGTTGCAAAAGTGGCTAGGTCATAGAATGGAGAAATACACAGAAGATATATTTGAGTGTGTGTGTGTGTGTGTGTGTGTGTGGTGTCTGGGAGAGGGAGGTGGAGGAAGTGAGATGAGTGTAACAATGACAGGGGCCTGGAAGGAATAAGAGGAACAGTGAGGAGGAAACAGGTAGGATGTGTTTACTTCTGAGGAAGTGGCCCTGTCTGAAGCGGGGCTGCAGAGAGGCAAGGTGAGGGTGGATCCCATGGATTTTACAGAGAGACGTTTTAAAAGCTGACTAGAATGCATTCGAGGTAAAAATAGAGGAAGGAAGTGTAACCTGGAGCTCAAGGCCAACAAAAGGGTGGGTGGAACCTTCTCATGGTGTCCACGATTGCAAGGAGAGAGGAGGAGGCAGAGCTCAGACCAGTGAGGGGAAAAAGAAAGAGAAACTAGGTTTGTTATGAGAAAAGGGGCTGTGGTTTCATATTTGGAAGTGCCTGTATATGATAAATATAAGTGCAGGGTTTGGTAACAGGTTGGGAAAAAATTATAAATTTGCAACTTTTATAAAGCCTTATGTCTCCTGTTAAAATCCTCTGTATCAAATGAGATTCATCCACGAATTCCTATAATAAATACTGAGCTGCTGTTAGGCACTGGGTAAAGTTCTCTGCATTGGAGATACAGACAGTGGGCAAATGAAGTGAGTGAATGGACTCAGGAAATCAGGTGTGACAGAAAGAGAAAGATAAGGTATGAAGGAGTGAATGGATAATGCAGAAAAGGCTTTTCTTGGAGGGGGATAATGTGGGGTTTTCAGTAACCTTGTCACCTGCTGAGGGTCACCAGCTGAGGGAGGCTTGCCCAGCTCCTACCCTTCAGCCTACCTGGTCAGGGGAGCAGCTTTGAAGCATTTATTCCTCTCTCCTTCCCATTGGAACCTCTCCCTCTTTTCTTCTTTCTTCCACTTCCTGACCCCCCTCTCCTTGTCCAGAAACCCTCTCCTCATGTCTTCCTTTGTCCTGGAGCTTGGGAGGACCAAGGCTGGAGGAGATAGTCACTGTGGTTTCCTTTTCTTCCATCTTCTCTTTCTACCCTTTGAACTGTTCCAGAATCACCAGGACTAACAAATGCATTATTGTGCCCTGCCTCTGGCCTCTACAGAAAAGTTAGCGCTTTAGCCAGGGGCAATGGTGACCCCCACAGGAAGATGCACCCTTGAAAAGAGCATGGTTCAGCTGACACTTTGATTCCAGACTTCTAGCTTCCAAAAATGACGTGCGCAAGAAAGGGAAAAAGAAGCAGTGAAGGAGACAGAGATCAGTGAAAACCAAGGAGCTCTCAGCCAAAAAGCTGGAGGAGGAAATGGGGAGTAGACAGCTGCTTCGTGGACTGGTACGCAGTGGCCATGTTGCAGCAGTCCCCAATCTATTTTGGCACCAGGAACCGGTGCTCCTATGAGAATCTAATGCCTGATGATCTGAGGTGGTGATGCTAGCACTGGGGAGCAGCTGCAAATACAGACGAAGCTTTATTTACCTGCCTCTCACCTCTTGCTGTGCAGCCTGGTTCCTAACAGACCACGGCCTGGGGCTTGGGTGCCCCCAATGTAGAGGCCCAGTTAGAAAGGTAGCCTGGAGCACAGGAGGCTCTCCAGGACCTGGAGTGGGGGAGGGGGAAAGCCCCTCTTCATTGCTCCTTGCTTTGGCCTGAAAAGCTCCCCTGAGCCTTTAAGAAGGGCAGGCAGCCAAAGGCCCGGGGAGAAGGTAGACTAATTTTCTTATAAATCATGTGGTTACAAGGGCGGGAGTTTCACATGTGGCTTTTTGCATAATCAGGGTGTCAGGTAGTTAGACCATTAGAGGACTCATAAAATCCCCAGCTGCTCTGACTCACAGCACGAGACTTGAGAGGTGAGCCAGCAGGGATGGAACTCTGAGGAGGAGCTTGTCTGTTTGGCATGAGGTAGAGATGCTCTTTGGCACTCAAGTGTCACAAAAACTCGGGTTTCAGAATCAGTCTGAGTTCAAGTCTTTCCCCTTCCCACCTTGCCAGCTGTCTGACCTTGGGCAAGTAACTGACCCTCTCTGAGCCTTTGTTTTCACATTAGGGCAATGATGGTGATTTCCAGGTGGAAGACTGGCCTGGGGAACTGCAGCTGGCTGCTGTGACAAATCCCTGAGGAGGGCAAAACATGGGTGTAACCACCAATCTCAAATCTAATCCTTGGATTTCCTTCAGAAATCTAGTGGTTGGCACTTAGGCAAACTGTTGGACAACATCTAGTGAACTCCCTGTATCTATTTCCTAGGATTGTCATAACAAAATACCACAAACTAGGTGGCTTAAAACAACAGAAATTTATTCTCACAGCTTTGGAAACTAGAAGTCTGAAATCAAGGTGTCAGCAAGGCCATGCTCTCTCCAAGGATGTGTCTGTCTTTGGGGATGACCACTGCCCCTTATCTAAGGTGCTAACTTTTCTGTAGAGGCCAGGGGCAGGGCACAATAATACATTTGTCAGTCTTAATGACTATGAAAGGATTAGAAATTCTTGTTGCAAGAAGAAAAGAGGCAACATTATGGATATTTGGGGGGTCCTCACATCCTCTCCTGTCTTTTTAAGATGGCCTTCGGTCCTCAGCATCCTTTTAGATCTCCCTCTCTCTGTTTGGGTGACTCACACCTTCACCCATGTCTCTACCATCTTAGTCTAGGGAGAGGTGTGGTGGGCAGAAGCTAGAGGCAGGGCTGGTGGGAGATGCCTGGGAAGGGGTGTGCCAGCCTTGAAGGGGTTGCTTAGGGAGCTGACTTAGTGGATCCTAGGCAGTCTGCAAGTTTGGTGGCTAAAGGCTTGCATCCTTCTCTGGAGGATTGCCTGTGGAGGATGCCCTTCTGGGAACTTACATCCACCTCTCCCATTCTACCACTTGTCTCACAAAGGTGGATAATGACCAACTGACACTGGGGAAAAAAAGCCTGGCCTGCTTACTTTGAAAGGGAACAACTCTGGACGATTGACCCTGTCAGAGTTTTTTGCGGGATCAGGCTCTGATCAGGTTAGACTCTGTGGAGACCTCATCCTTGTTGAGCATCTTCCCTTGCCCTGTCCTGCTTCCCTCCTTCCCTTCTCCTGAGATTATTTCCTGAGTAAATCATATGCCCACAAATCCCTATCTCTGATTCTAGACACAAGTTAGTGGAGAATTTAAAGCCAGATCTAGCTGACTTTAGCATCAGCCCACTGAACCCACGTGTTGTCTGCAGCTTAGTGACTTTGTCACTCTCTCCCTCGCTTGCTCATACTTTGCTGCTGTCTCATTCCACAAAATCCAGTACCAGCAACAAGCTGCCCAGTTAGGTATCTCCATAGGGGCAGGGAGAGGCAAGTTGAAGGTTATGTTTGTGGGTTGAGAGACAGTGGATCTGTGAGTCTTATCCTCCAGGCTTCCCAGAGCAGGCACTTGAGAGTTTCAGAAGTAGGAGGCCAGATGTGCTGCAAAAGGAATGTACTTGAAATCCTGAGCTGCTCCTTGGGAGAGAGTAAGAGCCAAACCCAGGCAGGCAGGCTGCTTGGTCAGCAGGCTCCAGGCCTAGGCTGTGGTCCGAGGCCCCCGTTCACAGCCCCCTGCCTGTGGGAGTGCTGAATCACCACCCTGGGAAGGCCTCTGCTGGATTTTTCCATAACTTGGAGGTTTGGAAGTGCCCTAGTCACGCCTGCTCCAGTTAGGCTTTCCCATGTGGCCTCCAGCCCTCTCTTAGAGACAGTTGCTCAAAGACAGCAAATAAGTGAGAACTAGCATTCCCACGTGGGGATGAGAAAGTCTGGACCAGAGAGAGTGGAGCTAAAACCTGCCAGGGGAATGGCTGTGGGTGGGTGAATTGCTGGGCCCCAAAGAACCTTCCATTCCACCTTGCTAGAAAAAACAACAAAGTATGGGGTGCCAGTCAGCAGAAGACTTCTCTTAGCAGAAAGAGGAGTGTTGGATTGTTGAAGACTTTTACTACTGCCTCCTCTGTGAAAGGCTATCGTGTAGGGACTTTGGTGTCTGTCGGGTTGACTACCAGCTTGGCATGGCTGGCGTCGCTAAAAGAAGACTCTTAGGCTGCTTCCCTGAAGAAGTGGACCCTGGGACAAGAATTCAAGTGCAGTTGTCCCAAGTGAAGTTGTCCCAAGACTTCTAGTAGGAGATTTAAGAAATGAGCTGGGGAAGAGAAGGAAGTCGATGAGGCGCGTTTCTGTCACAGTGGATGACTGGAGCTTAATCCTCCCAAGGAAGTCTGGGTGACAGTGCAGAGCACACATCTGACTTACATGGCATTTGAGGGGCAAGGGTCAAGCTGAGGTGTTTATATACCAGCTCCCATCAGTCATTAGTTGAAGGCTGCTGGGGTAGGATGTGAACTCCCTGGTTGTAGATAAACAGAATGGACTCAAGTATCCAGATGAAACTCTTAGGCAAAATGTCACAGGAACTGGAGGCTAAAAGTGATAAAAGCCAAAAGCAGTATCTGCTATTCATGTGGTCCCCACATGAAGCCTTTTTATTGAAAATCATGTCAGCCTAACTTTTCCCAGAGAGTTTTTTTTACGATGCCAGCAGCCCCTCCCTGCCCCACTCTGCCCCACCCCTAGGGGCACAGGAAGTGTAGTCCCTGTTCCAGACTGAATGATTAGAACCCTAATGATGAAAATAGTAAACATTTATTTCATACTTGCTATAGACTAGGTGCTCTGGCAATTGCTTTAAAAGCAAGATCTCATTTAATTTTCACAATGCTATGAAATAGGTGCTATTATGATCTCTGAAGTTCAGAGAGGTTAAGTAGCTTGCCTAAGGTCACAGAGCAGTGCAATGGACTGAATGTTTATGTCCTTGCAAAATTCATATGTTGAAATCCTAACCCCCCAGGTGATTAAGAGGCGGGGTCTTTGGGAGGTATTTAGGTCATTAGGTGAACCGCTCATGAATGGGATTAGTGACTTTATAAGAAAGGATCTGAAAGATTTCCTCTTCTCTCTTCTCTAGGCCATGTAAGGATACAAGAACATGGCCACCTTCCTCTAGTGAGGAAGTAGGCCCTCACTGGACATCAGATCTGCTGGCACCTTGATTTTGGACTTCTCAGCCTCCAGAACTGTGAGAAATAAGTAAATATTGTTTAAACCACCCAGTCTGGAGTAATTTGTTATAGCAGCCTGAACTAAGACAGAGCCTACGTAGGCATGCCTGCTGTTACTACCCTCTCTCTCAACCATGTCAGACGTTGCTAATTCATCACTTGATTCTTTCAGTCAAGGCCTCTCAACCTCTCTAAAGAAAGTGAGTGCTCTCGTTAGTCCCTGTAACTTAGTCCCCGTAAATTATAAAAGACATAATCCCGGAATAATCTTGGATATGTATTTAGCATAAGACCTGACACACAGTAGGTGCTCAGTAAATGGAAACTTAGTAAAATTATTGTTGCCACTTAGAGATGAAATCCACTGGCCCAGCCTGACTCTGAGAGAGACAGGCTTTGTCAGATTTATTCCTCTGCAACTGCAATAGAAAGTGGGAGTGGAGGGAAAGAACTGTGAAAAGCTATAAGTCTCGGTAACTTGGGTGGGGGGTTGAGGGAGGTGTTGCAAGTCAGGAAGATTGGTGGGAACTTAGTGCCCAGGAGAAGTTGGTCAGGGAGGAGAGGGAGTGAAAGATGCTAAACTTGTGCCCTGTTCTTTGTCCACTGAGGTTGCGTCCTCGTCACCAAAAAGGGCACGTCCAGTCTCCCATTCCTTCCCTTCATTTGGCCTTCCTCCTGCTGAACTTTCCTTCCCACTACCCACTCAGAATCAGAGATGAGGACTGACCCCCAGGGTTCCCATGTTTATCCTTGATCTAGACTCCAGTGAGGGAAGGAGAAAAGGGCCAGAGGCTGTCCTCAAAGTAGCCAGTGAGTGGTTAAGGGATTTGCTTGAAAATCTGGAGATTGGAAGATACTATTGTCAGGATGTTCCTTGCCCTATGTAGCAGAATGCTTTAAAAAATGACCCAAATTCTCCACCCTTCCCTGAATCCACACTCTTTATGATGTGATCTCATAGTTCCTCCCATTGAGAGGTAGAGTCTGTTTCCTGACCCCTTGAATCTGGTCTGGACTTGTGACTTGCTTTGGCCAGTGGAGGGTAGTGGAAGTTGCTGAGCCCTTTCTAAGCCCTGCCTGTTTCTGCCTGCTCTCTTGGTTGCTGCCATGACCATGTGAACAAGCTCAGACTAGCCTACCTGAGGACAAGAGACCACGTGGAGCAGAGACAAGCTTCCTAGCTGAGGCCATCTTATACCAGGCACTAGCTGGTGCCCAAACATGTTAGAGAGTCCAGCCAAGATTAGCAAAGACACCTACTTGACCTGGAGCTGACCACAGAGACCGGAGTGATCCCAGACAGTAGAATAACTGCCCAGCTGACCCCTAGACCCATGGATAATAATAAATGCTTATCATCTTAAGCTATTGAGCTTTGGAGGGGTCTGATACACTGCACTAGCTAACTGATACACCCAAATCCCAGGGGTCAGTTTTTTCTTTGCCCCAGCTGGACACTCGGTCTGGTCCAACATACAAAAGCAGCGCCGGCCTGACCAAGGCTTCCACAGAAGCTTCCTTGTGGCCACAACCAGCTTTCACTTGGGCTTCCTCCCTGTCAGTGGGACTGTTCTGGTACTCTCCCATCTTTTTTGTGTTCCTCTTTGTGGAGGCTAAGCTGTGTGCGTGCATGTGTGTGTACTAGTGCATGTGCCCCTGTGAGCCCTAAGGCATATTCCAAATCTCAGGTTCAGTCTTCTCTGGCTGAGGTCCCCCTAAGGCTCGGCCTGTGCTTTGTCTCTAGAAGATGTCCCCTACACAGGGACCTGACCTCTCATTCCTTGAAACCTGCTCCTAACTAGCACTCAGCATAAGTTATGAAGATCCAGCTCTGTGGATCTAGGTCAATCTCATGAACTTCATGAACTTCGCTGCCCTGCTTCTAAGTCTAGCATGGCTAGCGCACCACGGCCCCCACCTACAGAGCTGAAACTAAACTCCCTGACTGGGCTGGCTTGCCTTGAAGCTGCCCTTAGCAGCTCTCTTTGCTCTTCCAGTGGCTCTTCCTGCCCCTAGGCTTTCCCTTGTGGACTGGGCTGGTCATGGGACAAGTTCCCTCTGGCTGTCTAATCCCTGGTGTGGTGGGACTTGAAGAGAGACTTAGGACACCACCCAGATCTCTTTGACATTTAGCCCTAGGCTCTTTCCATACCGCATTTACCAGCTAAGATGTTTGGTTTCAACCATAGAAATGACTCTGAGAGACCTAAGCTGAAGGATTTATTAAAAGGGTGACTTGTGAGATTGATCAGGACTCACCACATCAGGAGTATGGCTGGATGCTGCTGCTTCCGGCACCACTGTTTCTAACCATCTCTGCTTTCTGTGGCCTCACCCCGGACTCTAGCTTTGGATATATTCCTGAGATGCTGATCTTGGTTCTGTTTTTTTTGTACTCCTCCTGATCAACTCCATCCCTTCTGCAAAGGAAACGGGTGTTCTGATTTTAGCTTTGTTCTGTCTATTCTTGAGCTTCACATAAAAAGAATCATACAGTTTGTACTCTTTTGTGTAAGATTTCCTTTGCTTAGCATAGTGCATTTGAGATTCATCCAGACTGCTGTGTATATTAGCAGTTTGTTCCTTTTTCTTGCTGAATATTAATCCAGCAAGTATATGGATAGACGATACTTGGCTTATGAATATTTGCTTTATTCTCTTATTGGTAAACATTTGGTTTGTCCCTAGTTTTGAGTTCTTATGAATAAAGCTATGAATGTTCACACATAAGTCTTTCTGTGGTCAAGCAATATTTTTTCCCAGAGTTTTGATTTGCTGTCTTACCCTATTGGAAAACTTCCTTGTCAGGCTAGCCACAGACCTCAGCTGGAAAGACAGATGAGTTTACCCCATGAAATCACAATTCATATCCAAAATGAAATTTTTCATCTATGTCCCTAAACCCACTCTTTCTGCAGTCCAGTTCAGGCTTGGGGATTGGAGGAGCCCTTAGGAAATGGTACGATGAAGCTGGGTCTGGGAGTGTAGGTGGAGTTTGGGTAGGTAGAGGATAGAAGGACAGCATGGGCTGGTATGGGGCAGTGCCAGTTAAGTGAGATACAAGGAGTTCTTATTCCCGACTAGTCAAGAGAAACCCCATAAACTCTCAGTTCCTCACACTTCTGGATTGTTCATGCATGAGGGCCAGGTAGGTTCCTTTGGGAGTTTCACCTAGCTATACTGGAGAAGCCCTAGCTTATGTTGAAGCTGTCCCTGAACAGATCAGCTCAGCACTGGCTACAGGAAGAGGTTTGGTCAAAAGATTTTTGCTGTATTGTCAAAAAGCTGTCCAACACACTCATCTTTACAATGAGGAGAGAGGTCTCCACTCTGCAGGGATGCTCAGGGATTGGGCTGATTTCCACACATAGATAACGAAGGACCTGGAATTGGAGTTCTGAGGTCCTGGGAAGAGCAAGGGCTATGGCAGACCTGTCCCTCCTTTCCCATAGTGTGAGAATAAGGGAGGACCAAGGCCCAGGGTAAGCCTGGAAGGCAGCTGAGCAAAAAGCGGCTCTGCCATATAGCTTCACTGGGGATGGGTAGAGAGGCCTGTACAAGACAGTGGGGAAGGCAGTGGGTTCTAGAAGACAAGGAAGTAGGGCATAGAGGGATCCTGTGGACCTGAGTGAAGGGAAGGGGTTCCTAATAGGAAGCCAAAGTCTTGCTCCTTTGAGGGGAAGGAAACTGATGAGGTCACTAAGATAGAACAGAAAAGGCGCAATAGAATCTTGATTGCACTCTGCTCAGCATAGTGTCAGGCACCCTGCAGGTCCTGTATGAATAGCAGTCTGCTCTTTTATACCATCACTGGTTATTCCGTGGATCTCTTATTTCTACCTTAGTTAAGTCAAAATAATCTGAACAAGATCGAAAATATTAATACCTTGCAAGCAGTGCCATCACATTAAAAGATAACAAGTAAGTTTCATGCCAAAAATGTAATGACAATGACTACTCAAACTCTGAATTAAAAAAGAGTAATAACATAAATGTGTATGTCTTTATTTGTTCAAAATAAAATATTATTTTTCTGTTTAAATAGTTTGATAACAATATTTCAGTATAATTGGTTTCCTTTGTAATCTAATGTATTTTATTTTATGCATTTAAAAATGTTATTCTTAGTTGTTTATAGTGTTCACAGACAAACAATTTAAGAATCCCTGCACTAGAGGAGGAATGGCCAATATTGATCTAGATGCTGGGACCTCTATCACCTGTACCAATGGCAGACATTACTAATCAACCATGGTAGTCTTTCCAGCAGATCCCAGATGCTCTCCAGGCACCCTCTACTGATTCATATGTGTAGACATATAAGGCCAAGCTTATTTGCCCTTCTTGGTTGATAATGAGCTATATGAACCAATGCAGAATAAATCAAGGTGGGATAAAAATATGATTTAAGTGCTTCTTAGGCAAGCACACAAATCAGAGCCAAGTTTGAGACCAAAAATGCCAAAGGTGTTGGAACAACAAAAAACACTATCATAAAAGACTCCAGAGTAAGGTATTAAAAGAAGGACATAATTTTGAGAGACAGAGAAAGGAGGGTAAAATAGTATTTGGGGGTGAAGGGAGGGGAAGGGCAAGGGTGGGAGGGAAGACTATATAAGGCTCAAGGATGAAAAGAGCAAGAAATATCAGAGGATGCTGTGGAGACCAAGATTGGAAATTGAAGCTGAAAAACTTTTAAGAAGGTTTTGAATAGCTGAGATGGTGACTTTTGGTCTGGGAAGTCACTGCAGAGGACAAAGAACAACATATCGGTTTGCTTTTGCTGTGTGAGAAAACACCCCAGAATTTAGTTGCTTAAAGCCACAATTATTTATTATTTCTCAGTAATCTCTGGGTTGGCTTGGTGGCTCTTCTGCTCTGAGCTGGCTTAGCTGATTATGGTGGTTCCCTCATGCATCTTTTGCCAGCTAGTGGGTTGGTTTGGGGTTGGTTTATTCAGGATGGCCTCATTATATGGTTGGCATTTGGTTGGTTATTGGCTGGGCCAGTTGGGGTGCCTGGGCCACATACTTTCTCATCTCCCAAATGGCTAGCCTGGGCTTGTTCGAATGGTGACTGGACAGATTTACAAGAGAAGTGGAAATGCAAATGTCCTTGAAGTTCAGAATTGATACTTTGTCACTTCTACAATATTCTCATGGCCAAGGCAATTCACAAGGCCAGCCCAGATTCAAGATTTGGGGAAATATCTTCTCTCTTGATGGGAGAAGATACAAAGTCACATTGCAAAGGGTGTGAATGCAGGAACAGGAATAATTGTGGCCACGTTTGCAATGAATCTACCACAGGAGGTTTGAGGATAGTTGGTGGAACATGAAATAGTAGGAGAAGAGGCCCAAAGATAGAAGGACTGGTTGGGAAGAATCACAGTAATGACTGGGGAAAAAGGGAAAGGCTGTTTGCCTAGACTCTAAGATGAGTAGACCTGGGATGGGGGCAATGGGAAGGAAATGAGTCTCTGAATTTGGAGCCTGACTGGGCCAGGCAAGGGATATAACCATTTGCATAGCTAGGATGTCAGCAGGTAGCCCTTGGAGAAAGACTTGTCTGATTACTCACAACTGGTACTGAAAAGGCCCTGAGAGGCCTTGGGAAATGGCAGGTTTCAGCCCTGAGGCCTCTGCTTCCTATAGCCTGGGAGATCTAGTCAAGCCCTTTAACATTTTCAGGACTTGGTGCTCCCCTCTGTGGAGTAGGGGTGGGAATTCTAACCTTATAGGACTATTAGATGACAAACTGAGGCATAGTATATGAAAGCATTTCATGAACTCTTTTGGACTGAACACTTATTAGTGGTTTTATGGCTTAGTTTTGTTTTTAATTTAAAGGACATTGGAAACCTAAAGATGGTGGCTTGGAGGGACCTAAGAGGGAGCATGAAGAAGGAAGAAGAGGACTTGGGGTTCTCTTTGGGAGGAAGGGCGTCTGTTAGGAAATTGGAGGAGTAGCAGGATCTGCAAAGGAGAGAAAGGGCTTGGCCTGTATTGAATCCCTCCAGCTGGACGGGGGAAGGGCTCGAGACTGCTGCAGTGTGGCGCATTCACTCATTGCTGTTCCGTGCCCCTTCAGACGGGCTTAGAGAATTGAGAGTTGGAGTGGGGGGGGGAATATGGTGGGAGAAGTTAATCTCCCTGCTTAGTCTTCCAACTGCAAACTCCTGGGTGGTCTGGACTAAAGTCAGCGCAGCTATCCCCTTCTCTTTCTCCTCCTCCCGGCTGCTCTGAGAAAGAAGTTCAGTGGCGTCACTGCCTCCAGATGTGGTCTCCAGATGTGTCCTGGAGCGGTTCCTGGGTGTTTCAAGGATGCAGAGGCAGCAGCCAAGCTCCTGGCTTTTCCTCCTCCCTCCTCTGTTGGGGCCTGCTTGATGCTCTCCTTCCCCTGCCTTCCTTTCACCATTAGGTCAGTATACTAGGTACCCAGAGGCACTGTGAATGAATAAATAAATGCCAGTTGTGAATAAACCTGAGCCAGACAGATGCATCTTTATTCGGGTTGGAAAGAGCTTATAACTGGGGGAGTGGAGAACTCTCAAATGTTTCCATTCTGAGCAGTCTCAACGGCTCCAGGAGGAGGAAGTAGGCTGTCTCCTTGGCTGGGGACCTACCAGGGCACTGGGCTCCTGGCCAGTCAGGGCCTGGGAGGAGCTGCTGAAAACCTCCCCTGTAATGGGAACAGCTTGGGCCTTGGTATCTCACTGGGATGGAGTCCCACTAGGGGGAAAGGCAGCTGTTTTCAGTAGCAGACCATGGAACCAGGTAGTGCTGCTCAGAGTGAGTTCTCTGGTTGCCTGGACCAGTATGCATCAAAACATACTGCGTGACTGAATTTTCTAGGGCTTTTTGTTAAAATGCAGATTCTGACTCATTCCAACTGGGGTGGGGCCTGGGATTCCTATACTGCCTGTCTGTAGACCACATTTTGAGTAGCAAGGCTCTAGACAGCTAAAACATGTCTATTCTTTCTGACACCTCTATTTTTTCTGCATGTTTTCTTTTTTCTTTCTTTTTTTTTAAGTCAAAAAGTACCAAAGAGTTAAAAGTAAAAATCTCCTATTTTTGTCTCTGGCAATGCAGTGATCTCTTCCCACAGCCAACCAGTAGGTAGTGTTGGTTTTTGTGTATGTCTTTCCAGAGATATTTTTTGAATATACAAGCAAGTATATATATTTTCTTCTCTCTCCCTGCCCTGTTTTGGGTATTACCTGATATGTATTGTTTTGCTTTCTGGTTTTTTCACCTAGAAACATACCTTGGCCATTGCTCCAGTTCCTTCTTTCTCTTTTAAAGTTGCACAGTTTTATTATGTATCATAACTCATGAGTAAATACCTTGTTCGATGGACCCTTGGTTGTGTCCAATCTCTTGCTCTTTAGGACAGTGATTCAACGAGTACCTTATTATCGCGTCACTTCCTGCAGGTGTAATCTTCATCTGAAAGATAAAGGCCTGCGAGTGGAAATACAGTGTCAAAGGCTACATGCTTTTGTAATTTTGATGAATGTTGTCCAATTGACCTCCCCACAGAGATTGTACAAACAATGTGAGAGAGGGCTTATATAATTTATTCTCCCAATATCACATGTTAACAAATGCCTGATCTTTGCCAATTTGAGATGTAAAAAAATTGTAACTGTTCTTTTTGAAACTCTCGCCTCCTTGAGCTTCCACGGTTCTCTTCAACTATTTGTCAGTCATTCATCTCTGGGCCAGCCACATTATCAGGTGCTGGGGACCTAAGGGAAAACAACACATGAATAATCCCTGAGTTTTCCTCTAGTAGGAAAGACAAACAATTAATTAGTCAGTAATTCCTGGTGAGCATGAAGAAGGCTGTGATAAGGGAGTGACTTCTTAAGGCACTGCTTCCCAAACTTCAATGTGCTCAGGTGTCAACCTGAGGATCTCATTAAGAGGCAGATTCTGATCTAGCTGACCTGGGGTGGTGTCTGAGATTCTGCAGTTCTAACAAGCCCCCAAATGAAGCCAGGCTACTGGTCAGGGAACTGTATTTTGAGTAGCAAGGACCTACCTAGAACAGAGGTTGGCAAAGTTTTTCTGTAAAAGACCAGATGGTAAATATTTTTGGCTTTGTGGGACATATGGTCTCTGTTGGAGCTACTCAACTCTGCCTTTGAAAGCAGCCATGGACAATAGGTAAATGAATGCACGTGGCTGTGTTCCAGTAAAAACTTGTTTACAAACTAAGGAGTAGGCCGGATTTGGCCTGCAGGCCATGGTTTGCTGACCCCTGGCCTAGAACACCATCAGCATTCAATAACTGCTTGTTGAAGTGACTACATGAAGGGTGCTTCGGCAAGCAGTAGCAGGTGCTGAACTCACCTAGGGGTCAACAGGGACTGCTCTACCAGGAACAGAAACCAATGTTTAAACATAGGTAATTAAATGCAGGGAATTGGTCACCTGGTAACAGAAGAGCTGAGAAGTCATCCAGGGGCTGGATGTCATCCAGCCCAGAGGTTAATCACATTAAGGAGTTGTTACCACCCAGGAGAAGAGGGAGAGGGAGAAGATGGGGCTCAGGTCATCCAGTGGGAGCTGGAACCATGGTAGGTGTATCTACTAGGAGCCTGGAACCATGGATGGAACCCAGCAATGGTCAGAGATCCTGGGAAGATATACCCTGGAATTTTTCTTCTTGCCCTCCGATCTCTCACCCATTGACCAAACCCAGCTGTGATTCAAAGTATTCAGGATCCTGAAGAAATCATATATAGCCAAACAGAGGAAGTCAAGGCATGATCTGAGGCCAAGAGGCCAAGGCCAAGCCAAAGTGATATTTAGAATGAAAACCAAAGTGTAGGTGATTGAATGGGTATATGAGGGAGGGAGAGGTGTTTTAGGTAGAGAGCAAGTGAATGTGTGGGGCGAGGCCAGCAGGGAGGTCACTCCTTTGAGCAGGATGAGATTTATACTTTACAATAGGGGATGGCAAATGCAGGAATTTTTTTTTTTTTTTTTTTGGTCATAGAATTTTCTTTATTTTGTTTAAAAACAAAATACAAAAGTGTAAAAACCATTCTTAGCTCACAGGGTGCACGAAAACAGGCATGGGCAGCCCTTGGCCCATAGTAGTCTGCAAGCCTGTTTTACAAAGATCCATTTTTAGAAGGATGGATTGGAGTGGACAGGAGGTTGAGAGACGTGACAGAGAGGCCGGAAAAGGGGCTGCCTAAGATGCCAGGCGGGAGATGAGTGCAAATGGGGCTTGTCATGGTGAAGAGAGAGATGAGCTAGAGATGGAGAGTGGACAGGATATGGAAGTGGAATGAAATGGCTGCTCTGAACAGATGGTCTGGACTGGCTCTGGAGGGATATGCAAACTGACACATTGAATATTCCCCCGATTAGCTTGGAATCTGTGTCTCACTTGCTTCAGAGAGTGAGAAGATCTTGTCATTCTGTCAGTGGGGCACTTTCCTACCCTTCCCCCTTTAGGTAGACTGGTGGAGGAGCAGGTTGCACATCCTCTTAGTAAGCCAGGAATGGGGGCCACCCAGCTATTGGTGACTCACCGGTTGCTCACTGTAGAACATGAATACTGAGTATCCCCTGTCCTCTATTTCAGGCTGTGGCTGCTATTTCATGACAACAGAGGAAGTCCCACCAACATCTACCACCTCCCTGCACGTCTGGGTCCAGAATAGAGATGAGAACTGGGAAGCCCCTTGCCCAGCCCAGGTCTCAGACACCTGCTGGTAGCCCAGCCATCATCCTGATCCGGGGCTAATTTTAACACAGACAGGTCTGGGAGGGTGTGTCTTAGTTTGGGTTCCCCCAGAAGCGGAGACAAGGATTCCAGTGCAAGTAGTAAAAGTACTGAGAGGGAAGCATTATGGAGCCAGGTTCCACTGTAAGTGACTGGAACTTAGTCCTTTGGGGGAGCTCTGGATTTCAGAGTAGAACACATGTCACATATCCTGTGAGTTATAGATGGAGTGCTTCTCTAAGGAATATTAATTCCCTGGCACTTGCAGCCTGCTACGTGGTCTTCTGCAGCTCAGGAAAGAAAGCTCTCAGGTGCAGACATGTAGACTTGCAAGAGGAAGGCAGCTGAAACTTCCTGAAATAGTGAATCCCCAAAGAGATGGGCAGGGTTCCTGTAGAACAAGCTGTAGATGGTTGTCATCTCCACTCAACAGATGGGGAAACTGAGAAGCAAAGTGACAGTTCTGAATCACATAGTAGGGTTTTTACAAATGTGGGGTTGGAGGTCAGAGCTTGCTTGGGCTAGCCACTGGAGGATGAGAGACCATGTGGAAAAGATGACTCAGGTGAGCTGGTACCAGATCCCACAAGGGAGCCCAGCCAAGATTAAATGCCCAGAAGAGCCCAACCCAAATTGCTGACCAATGGAACTGTGAGTTAAATCAATAGTTCTTGTTTTAGGCCACTAAGTTTTAGGGTGGTTTGTTATACAGCAAAAGCTAACCAATACATAGTCCAACTTCTGTAGTGTCCCCCAGGTACCCCAGGCTGCTTGCTTGGGGTTGAGGGAAGCCAAGGGCTGGGTCCCGGAGACCACCTCTGTGGGCCTAGGAGAGCCTCAGGGACACACTGTAGGATGGAGAAGAGGAAAAGAACTTGGGAGGCAGCAAACCTGGGTTAAGTTCTGCTTCTGTTGCTCATAATTTCTGTGTCCTGGAGCAAATGGCCTCACCATTCTGAGACTAAGTTTTTCCAAAGGCAGAGTTAACTTTTGTAGGGTCTACAGCTGATATAAGTTGGGAGCTCTCTTTAAGCAGAAGAATACAAAACGATGATTACACAATTGCAGGACTTTGGAAAAGGCCCCAGCAAATGAGCTTAAACTTCATTGGTTTTGTAGTAAATTGCTTCTGGTTTCTTCATCAATTAATAGGAGAATTAATAATAGCAGTTGAACAGGATTGTTTTGAAGGTCAAATGAATACATCATACATAGTGGGCATCCTAGTGGGTGGAATCTAGAAGGAAGGCGGCTTTGCATGGAATGGTTTGCACATGGGGGAAGGGCTCATATGGAGGCAGCGGGTGGGCTCCCAGGGGGAGATATGGAGTGAGATGGGGAGGAGTGCAGTGGAGAAGGATGGTGGGGTATCTATATTTCCTCTTTGCCCACAGACTTCCCCTGAGGCTAGCAGAGAGGAGCTACAGGCAGACATAGGAGCTGATTGCATGAGGGTCTTTGTGAGGTTCTGGGGCTTAAGTAAGATTATGACACAAAGTTGGGAGATGTATATTATTTTCTCCTCTAGAGTAAGAACCTAAAATGGGGGATCTTGAGTTAGTAATTTATTGATGGTGTGCTCTCAGACAGCCATAAAAAGGAGGGTGGGGAGCTGGACAGGGCAGGTAAAGATGCTTAGCAAGGATGGGGTCTCTGCTGGATACCACAGGGAGCTCTGAGGTAAATGGACCAGAGTCCCCACTCCACCTTTGAGGTAAGCAGTGCAGGCTTTTGACCCCTATGTCAATCACTTGTTGGGAGAGGAGTGGGGAGTGTAATTGTCCAGGGTTACCCGTTGGCCAAGGATAATTCTCAGGAACAGGGGCGCCTTTCGCCACTGCTGGTGGTTGGGCGCACTGGCCTGGGAAAGGGGCTCTGAACAGGGTACCAGAGAATCTTCTACAAAGGTCCTTCCCACATTTCTGCATGATACTCAGACCTGGGATTGTGTGGGTTGGCAGCCTGGGGAATGCAGGGGAATGAATGGCCAGAATTTAGGGATCGCGGTGCTGATCTTCAAGGCACCCTGGCAGGGGTAGTGGTGAGGTGCTGCCCCCAAGCGGCCTCTGAGGACTTGGCTTTCTAAGAGGGGCCCTTGTGCTAAGTTCATGTAACTTCCAGAAAAAACCAGGACAAGTCCAGGGGCCCTGGAGCACCAGTGGTCTGCAGATGGGGGTAAAAGCACATGGAATGTGTATTTGTCCTATTAGTGCAATCTCATCGGCGTCCATGAGCTGAAGAGTGCTGGAGGAACTCTAGACACACATGGCAAAGGGCTTTGTCAACTCTAGAGTGCAGGATGGTTTCCAAGGCCAGGCAAGTGATCAGTTAGGAAGAAGTTCTCTATCTTGTGGAAGGACCAGAGATTCACTCCAATCCCAGCAGTGGCCCATTTGTTGATTCGTAAAGAAGGTGGCTATGGCAGGAGGGTATGGCAGATTGGTGCGACTGGAGTCTTACTCTTTGCCATGTCCTATAAGCAAAGGCAATGTTGTTAATCTTTTGTGAGATGAGTCTTAGGAAAAAGCAACCACAACTGGTGTACTGTGTAGGTAGGAGTGTAAAATAGGATAAAAAGCACTTTGGAAAACTATTTGACCGCTTCTCATGAAGTTAAACACACACATCACATGACCTAGCTCTTTACCTGAGAGAAGTAAAAACATATTGTTGTGCAGTAATTACATCATAACTTAACCACTTAAAAGAACAATAAACGTTTATTATCTTCACCATTCTGAGGTCAGGAATTCAGGAGCAGTTTAGATGCGTGGTTCAGGCTGGCGCTGTTTCATAAAGCTGCAGTCGATATGGTGGCTGGCCAACAGGAAGGCTGATGGAGCTGGGAGATCTATTTCCAAGATGGCTCACTCACCTGACTGATGTGAGGCTTCGTTTCTTCTCCACTTGGACCTTCCCATCGGGCTACTTGGGTGTCCTTATAACATGGCAGCTAGCTTCTCCCAGAACAAGTAATCCAAGAGAGAGAGGCAGAATCTATGATGCCTGTTATGACCTAGACTTGGAAGACACACATTGACATTTCTGTGATATCCTACTGACTACTTGGCCAGCTCTGTGAAATGTTGGGGGGAGTACATGAGGTCATAACATGACGTCATGAATACTGGGAGGGGAGGATCATCGAGGGCCATTGTGGAGGCTGGTGACCACAGGGGTTAACACAGCCATGTCTCCTCTGTTCTGTACAGAGCAATACACACACATACACACACACACACCTTCGGCAACTTCAGATTCCAATGTAAGTCCTGAGTATTTGTGTGGAGGCTTTGGTTCCAGTGGGACAGTGACAGCAGCAGCGGCATCAGAAGACTGCAGTGTTCAGCAAGAGGCTGTGCAGAAGAGCGGAGGCCTGGCTGGAGTGCACGGGCTCCCGAGTGAACGTAACCAGGAGCCAGCCCTGGTATGAAGCATGGCTTGATACAGATTAAATAGACTGAAGGAGTCATCTGGTCTTCAAATTAATATGCCCTGAAACAAAGGTTCCGAACCCTCAAGGCAGCCTCTTAGCTGCTGTGCCAGGTCCAAGCAGAGTGAATGTAGACTCACTTTGATGAAGGGACCTCGCTGAACTCGAGGGCTTATGTTTTCCTCATCCTGGAGTCTACCTGGCAGGGGAGGGTGTGTGTGAGGGGTCTTCTCTGAGCCATGAAACCAGGGCAATGTCAGTTCACAAATCATGGTCCCATGAAATCCCTTCTGCCTTCTAGGTTAGGGAGCAGGACTCACCCTTCATCGGTTAAGGAACTCTATTAGTTGGCCACGTGCTTTATATATAGGTCACTCCCACTGAGTTGCAAGGAGTTCTGACTGCTGGTCTGGGTCCTAGACTGAATGTATGGGTCTTCAGGCCCCAGTCCTTCTCCTACCCTCCATCTCAGCATCCGTTTGGGGAGCCTTGTGGGCGTGGGCTCATGCCCTCCCCCACATCTCTATGGCTGTGCTAGGGGATAGAGGCAGGAGAGCAAGACACAGCCTCTAGTCCTTGAGGGCAGCCAGTACTTCCATACTGAATTTTGGACCTTCAATAAATAAATTTTGAATTTAGGAGCCCCACAAACAGAGGACTGCTTCTTTGTCGTCACCAAAGCCCACATTACTTAGGGGTATATGTGAAGAGACGATAGAGTATGGGAAAGAGAGGCGCTAGCTCTTTAAAGGGGAAGCCAATGTTTTCAGAGCAGTGTAAATTAGCATGCAAAGGGCTGTGCAAAAGCAGACTTGGGACCCAGGGGTAGTGGACTTGGATGAACCAAAGTGTTTTTGTGCCAGTTTGTCCAGCCCTGAATCATGGTTCCCTGCTGGATGTGAGAAGAGGAGCTGCAGCTTTAGAATTTCTATAAAGGCAGCGCTGGGGTGGGAGGTGCAATCTGGCTGGGAAGGTGGGAAACTGCGGAGAGCCACTGAACTGAGCTGGGAGCCACACACTGTTAACTGATTGTTTATTAGAGGGTGGCTTTCGCTCTCAGTTTTCTATCTCTAATCTGTTAATGGGGCAGCAGGCATCAATGTTATTTTAATAATTCCTCCACCCAATTCTTTGGCTATCTCTCTCCTGGATGATCTATTCTGGAATTTTGTAAATCGTTCTTCTCTTTGTTCGCGTTCCTTTTCTACTTTGGTTCAGCTATTCTCTTTTATGCCTGATGGAACTTGACATACTTTTTATGTATTTGCCTGGTTCTAAGATTATTCCAATGAAATTGCAGACCTCCTCTTGGAACCCCATACTCAAGTGGCCCAGTGTCTCCTAGACAACTCTCACTATATGTCTCCCAGGGATCTCAAGCTGAGCAGATCTGAGATGGAACTCATTAGTGCTCCAAAATCTGGTTCTTGCAAATATTCTGCCCCCTCTTTCATGTTGCAGGAAAATGGTAGCCTCATTTGAACTAGTGCATAAGCCAGAGGCTGCGGTCAGCCCAGACATCTCCCTTATTCTCACGTACTCCCATGGAGATGTCTCTAAGTCCTGTCTTTTTGTCTCATATCTTGACTGTTTTATGTGCCCCTAACTAGTCTCTTAGCACGTCTTCTTATTACCCTCCCACCGCTGTATCTTTAAGTCCTCCAATCTGCACTCAGGAGTCAGAGTTATTTGCGTCCCCACTCTGATGCACTAACATACCTGTGTGAGACTGGCAAAGTTGCTGCCCCTCTCTGAAACTTAGTTCCCCATTGGTAAAAGGAAAAGTTGGTCTAGAGACTTGCCAAGGACTGGTGCTGATCAGGTTCTGGTGTGTCATGTTTCTGAGGGGCTGGCTGCATTCTGGATAGAGAGCAACACCGTGGTGGAGTGGGGGACATCCTACGGTCCAGAAATTGCAGTGTAAGCAGTCCTTGGAGCCTTCATCTTCCAGGTCTTTGCAGTATGCCTGCCACTTCCTGCCACCATGAGGGAAGAAATGTCGTGAGCCACAGTGGAAACTCATATGTATGTCTTGGTTCCTCTCCCCCTCTCTCCACATACCAAACATATATGCTTGCTCTTTTCCTATTCCAGGACTTCAAACCCAATCCAGTCTGTCCCAGGTTCTCATGCTGTGAACTTTCATATATTAGTTAAAAACAAAACAAACCACTTTATTTTGAAATGATTACAAATTCACAAAGAGTTTCAAAGATAGTATAGGGAGATTTAGTATATCCTGTACCCCTCCTCTGGTTTCCCTCAATGATTACATCTTACCCAAGTTCTGTTATTTAATTACTTAGGTAGACTTGTGTAACCACCACCCTGTCAAGATATAGAACTATTTTATCACCACAAAGATCTCTCTCCTGCCACTCCTTTATGGTCACACCCACTCCTCTCCCCACTATCCTTAATCACTGACAACCGCTAATGTATCCTCCATCTTTATATTTTTGTCTTCTTGAGAATGTTATACAAGTGAAAACATACAGTATGTGACTTTTTGCATTTTTTCCCACTCAGAATCATGCTCTTAAGATTCATTCAGGTTGTTGCACGTATCAACAGTTTCTTTTCCCTTTTTTAGTAATCATCATCTATGGTGTGAATGTGCCACAGTTTGTTCAACCGTTCACTGGTAGGCATTTTGGTTGTTTCCAGTTGTTGCCACTATAAATAAAACTGCCATGAACAATTAATGACAATTTTTTGTGTGGACATAACTATTTCTCTGGGAGAAATGCCTAGTTGTGCAATTGCTGGGTTGTATGGTAAAAGTATGTTTCATTTTTAAAGAAACTGCCAAACTATTTTCCAGAGTGGCTCTACCATTTTACATTCCCATCAGCAAGCAGTTTATGAGGGATCCAGTTTCTCTGCATCCTCTCAAGTATTTGGTATTGCCATTATTTTTCATTTTAACTGTTTTAATAGGTCTGTAGTGATATCTTATTACAGTCTTAATTTGCACTGCCCTATGGTTAAAGATGCTGAGCTTCTTTCTGTGTGCTTACCTGCCATCATATATCCCCTTTGATGAAGTGTTTCCTCATGCCTTTTGTGCATTTTCTAATTGGATTTTTTTTAATTGTTGAGTTTTGAGAGTTCTTTATGTCTTCTGATGTACAGATATATGTAGTCAACAAATACTTTTCTCCCAGTGTTTCATACTTTTCACGTGTCTTCTGTAGAACAAAAATTATTAATTTTTTGATGAAGTCCAATTTATTGATTTTATGAATCACGATTTTGGTGTCATGTCTAAGAACACTTAGATCATCAGGCTTAGGTCCTGATGATTTTCTCCTCTAAAAGTTTTATAGTTCTACATTTAAATCTATGATCCATTTGATGTTACTTTTTAACATAAAGTATGGGGTTTAGGTTTAGGTTCATATTTTTGACTATGGATATTCAATTGATATAACATCATTTGTTGAAAAATTATTCTTTCTCCATTGAATACAGTTTGTACCTTTGTTTAAGATCAGTTGGCTGTTCTTGTGTGGTGGCTATTCTGGGTTCTCGATGCCATTACATGGATCTATGTGCCTCTCTCTCCACCAATAACACTCCATTGTCATTATTGTAGCTGTATAGTAGGCCTTAATATTAAGTAGAATTGATACCCTTCTTTTTGTTATTATTTTTCAGAATTATTTCTTTCCATATAAATTTGAAAGTAATCTTGTCTATAAAAAAATCTTGCTGAGATTTTGATAAAAATTTTATTAAACCTGTATATCAATTTGAGGAGAATTGACTTGTTTACTATGGTGAAATTCCTAATCCATGAACACACTATGTCTCTCCATTGATTTAGATTTTCTTCAGTTTATTCTTTAATAGGTGTTTTGCAGTTTTAAGCATATCAGCCCTGTACATGTTTTGTTAAATTTATATATAAATATCTCATTTATTTTGAGCAATTGTAAATGGTATCCCCCTCTCCTGCCTATTGAAGTATGATTGACACATAAAAATAGTATATATTTAGGTTGTCACAGGTGGGAGATTCAAATGCTGGACATTCAATTCTCAACTGTTCCTGTGCTTAGTGGACTCCCAAAGCCACCAGGGGCTGGGTGGGTGACTTCTCTGGTAAGTGCTATTCCTGCTGTAATAAGCATTCTTTTGGTTAAAAGTCACAAACCCCTTCCGTTTTAAGTAATAAGATGGGGACCTTTGTTTCCTCTATAGAGGAAAAAGTTAACTTGATCTTGGAGAAGAAGAAATAGGTCAAAAGTTAAGAGAATGACTTAATTCTTCACAGTCAGGCAGGAAATAGGAGACGAGGCAAATGTTGTGCAAGAGAGATTCCCCTGGGCCTGGAAAGGAGGAGCTGGCCAGAGGATCCCGGCGGCAGGCGACTGGGCCTCAGCACCTATTGTACTGGTACAGACTGTTCCTGTGAAAACCCTCTACCAGCGTCTGAGTCCTCAGGAGGATAAGCCACTCCATCTTGATGCAGGACTGGGCAAACCTCTCCCGAATGCGCGGAACTCAAGCCCTGTTCTGAAAGAGCACGAGGAAGAATTCAAGCACAGCCAAAGTTAGAGTCCAAAGGAAAGTTTATTAGAGAAAGGATAACGCTCCATAGACAGAGCGTGGTCTCCTCTCAGAGGCAGAGAACCTCAGAGAGACTCAGAGGGACAGACACAATAGAGAGAGGAGGACAGTGAGAGACAGTGAAGACACTGAGAGGGACCCTGATGGGGAATTCAGTTTAGATATCACTCTTTAGTTCCTGTGAGTTACAGTTTAAAGACTTTGTTTACCCATTTTTCTTTGATATGGCCATATAGTGAGGAAAGATAAGAGTATGTAGTGTGAAAAGTTAAGAATATGTGGAATGAAAGGCCTGCTGGCAGTTTCCAGCCTCCGATCCATAGTTTCCCCATGATTTTAGCCATAGGGAATGAATAATTTTATTGTGTGTAGGGTGCCACTTATAGACTCTGTTTGCCTGTTTTCCCTTCATGGTGTGGAGAAATAGGTTGTTAGCAATCCCAGTAGAAATCTTCCTTTGTTCTGTAGGTGTCCTCCTGGCCTGGCTGCAGAGCTGATCAGCATATTGCAGTCTCTGAATAGAGCTTGTTTTAGCATTTTAGTTCTCTTGCCTTCTCTATAGATAATTCTTACCCTGGAAAGAGCAGGAGAGAGGCTGGAAGGGGACAGGAATAAACTGGACATGGGGCTGAAGTGGATACTGTTGGTGCCTTGCCAGGTCCCTTTACAAGCCGGTGAACCTGCTGCCTGCTCATCTCCTTTTCCTCTGGAGAAATACTCTTGGCTCAGCACCTTGCAGCCAGTGGGTGAGTGCCAGGTATAATCATTCCCCTCTCCCCCACTCGGCCCCCTCCAAGTGAGTTTTACCACAGCCTAGACTTCAGCTGAAACCACATCTCTTCTGAGCAGTGGGGGTGAAAGAGGCCTTCCTCACCGTAGATATAAAGGCAAGGGGAGCAGCTGACATGCTCCCGGAGCCTCTTCTTCCCTCGTCCCTCACCTACCCACACAAGGCCAGAGCAGAGCTTTATCTCACTCTCTATTCCACTTTCAGACTCTTAGAGCCAGTGAAAGATCACAGTAAGCCTATCAGCTCTCTTTTGCCCCCTCGTGGATCTGGTGAGAGCCTTGGTGATTTTCCCCCACAAGCCTACTTGTTTTTTCAAAAAGTAAGAAAAGATTTGAACTGAAAGATTATTATTTGATAGTTCTATTAGTACATTAACAGTTATTTATTATTAGTTGAATTCTTCTTACTTTTTTCTTCTTTTTTTGAGTATCAAAATGAATCCATTGATTTTAAATAAGAATGTTTTATAATCAATTTTAGTTATTCTTTTTGATACTCAAAATATCCCAAAATTGGTCAGTGGAAGTCTTTTCAAGCTAACTCCTTTACTTTCACTTCTTGCTTTCTGTGCTACTAGACAGACCCAGTAGGAAACAGAGCATTGGCATAATGCTAAAGTAATACCCCATTACTTGTTTAATGCTCAGGAGAAGATACCTTTATATTAGAAAGATCTGGTGGTCATCTCCTGTATTCATTTTAGGGCTGCCTAGAAAATACCGCAATTGAAATTACTACAACAGAAATTTATTCTCTCATAGTACCAAAGGCTGAATGTCTGGAATCAAGATATCTAGCTTCTAGGGATTGCCAACGATCCCTAGTATTCCTTGCCTTGTAGACACATCACTCCAATTTCTGCCTCTGTTATCATGTGGTGTTCTCCTTGTGTGACTCTGTGTCCAAATTTCCCTCTTGTAAAGACACCAGTCATTGCATTAGGGCCCACCCTAATCCAGTATGACCTCATTTTAGCTTGATTACATCTGCAGAGACACTATTTCCAAATATGGTCACATTTACAAGTACTGGGAGTGAGGGTTTCAAAACATCTCTTTGGGGGATACAGTTCAATTCATAATATCACCTTAACTAGTGATCAAACTTACCATCAATTCTGGTCAGACAACTGAACATTATGAGGCCCTGATATAGTTCAATATGCTATCACAGTACCACTGCCAAAAATGTTTAATCCAAATCTAATTAAACTTTTTGAATGGAATTCTAGATTAAAGGAAATATAAGAGACAGAAGAATAAATTAAATGACATGAGTTTCTTTATGGAGTAATAAAAATGTTCTAAAATTGATTATAGTGATGGTTGCACAAATCTATGAATATACAAAAAGCCATTGACTTGTACAGCTCAAATGGGGAATTATATGGTATGCAAATTATGTCTTAATAAAGCTGTTTTTTAAAAAAGGCCTGGTACTGTGTAGTCTGAGAAGTGAAATGGGTGCCTTGGTAACTATCGATGATGTTCTGAATTCTAAAGTGGATAAAAAGTGTCATGATGAGGCCTTGTGAATTTGAGTGTACTATGTGGAGAAAAATATGTGTAACTTTGATTGATATTTTGAGTATCTGTGAGGCAAGAAATTCCCAGAATTCTTTACTCCAAAGTGGGGCGACCTTGGACAATGAATTACTGTTGCTGCCGTTGGTCAGACCAGATAGCAAGACCATTGGTAACGGTCCAAGAGTCTATGAAAATATCTAGATGGGGCCAGTTGTTGGCCAGAGAATACAATGCTAAGATGAATGCCTGAAATGTGGCCAATTGTGCTAACCCTGAGTCCTATCTCTTATCAGGGACGTCCTGGTTAAGGTATGAGCAGCAGTAGCCTTCCATTGGTCTCTATCCTGTGTGATGGTAGGTTGGTGTTTAAGGTGTGTGAACTACATTTGCTGTTAATTCAGTTGATCCCACAGGGCTCCTCAAGTAGTCAAAGGGTGACCTCATCTAGCACCATGGCATATGACAAGGAACTGAGGACAGGAATGGCCATTGAGTCCTGGAAGTGGGATTCACCAGAAGGCCGGAATTTGGCTCTATCCTGTAGGTACCATTTCTGTTTTTGCACAGTGCTCTGTGGCTGTGGCAAGCTTGGGAGGTGCTGCTTTCACGACATGAAGCATAGTGGGCAGCTCAATGTAGAGGGTCCCAGGCTCAGGGCCTGTGAGAGGCTCTGTTTCCAGAAAAGTTCTGTATGTCGACAGCATCTTGCCATTTTAATTGTATATGAAGTGGGGCTGGGGAGGGCATCCATTAAAAGCCATAGATGACTTATGGCCATTATGAGTGGTCCAGAGACTTTGGGAGGAATGAAAGAGCCTCTAGAGTGAAAGAGTCTCTGGGTGATAAAGGGTGGAGATTGGGCATAATGTAATTTGGACAAATTCTAGAGGCTTTTGTTGTAGTCTCCCCATTTGAGGTGGGCACATTTGTGATTAACAACTTACATAAGCTTAAGAAAAATTTGTAAATGAGAAATGTCTTATTTTCAGAGCCCCAAAGGCATAAGAGATATTGTTCTAATGTTGTAGGTCAATAGCTGTTTCTTTCTTTTATTATTATTATTATTATTACTACTATTATTAATTATTAATGCCTATAGCACCTAGTTTTCCTAGGTGGTCTCCCATCCAAGTACTAACTAGATCCAACCCTGCTTAGCTTCCAAAATCAGATATCAGGCTTGTTCAGGGTGGCATGGCCATAGACCATAGACCACTGGGGTGTGAACTCAGGACCTTCTCTGTGTAAAGTAGATGTGCTAACCCCTACACTACAGAACCACGTCCAATAGCTGTTTCTTGACAACGTCAGTGTGTGAAGTGACCCTTTGCTGACCAAATGAATATCAGGTGGTGGGCCTTGTACTACATGTGGATCAATGGCCTATTCCCTTTGTTATGAGTTTCTTTGTGAGTATTTGTATGTCCTAAATGAACACATCAAATGAATCTCCTTGGAGGAGGAGGGTGTCATCAGTGTGATGTCATGTCTGTGCTCCTGGAAAAATTGGATGTTGTTAAGGTCTTGCCTGTAAAGACTGTGTGTGATGACAGGGTTGTGAGGCTACTCCCTGGAGAGTCCTAGTTGATGGTTGGATTAAGCCTGTAATTTTAATAATATTGGTTATGAGGCTCTTAATGGGTGAGGCCGCAGCATTAAGATTGCAGTAATCCCTTGTGAGGGACCATTCATTCTTTCCAAGTTTAGAAGCAGGCCATTAAATGGAGAAACAGTGTGGATAATCACCCTTTCTCTAAATAAGTCTTATATAATAATTTTAATCTTTGAAAGCCATGTTTAATTTATATCTGGTTATATTAATATTTTAAATGAGAGGAAGAGGGAAGTCTATCGGGTCCCTTTTGTCAAGCTGATTATTAAGTGCCAAAGACTTAAGTTAATTTTATTACTCATTGGATGGGAATGCCCATGCCAACTATGGGATATTATAGGACAATGGTGCTATGACCATGGAGAATTTGGGCCACGCAATAGTTCTGGTGGTTAAGATTCCTCCCCTATTTTATGTTTAGTGACTCCCCTAAAATTAGAAGAGCTATCTTGTTTAAATTTAATAGGGTTCCCTGGTATAACTATAATTTGAACTCTAGTATTAGGGCCATGAAAGTTTGCCAATTGGTTCAGCAGATATTAAAGTTAATTCAGAACCTATGTTGCAGAGAGGCAAAAGCCAATGGGTGCCCTTTTATCTTTTTGTTGTGCACATTCTTTCAGAAAAATTTGGATTTTCAATTGGGTCACCACCCCCCAATTATGGACCTCTGTTTTTGTTTTATCCTCCCTGTATCCAGGTATTTTTGGGGGAGAAGTCAGGTCCTTCTCATATTTATAAGTCTCTTCCTCCAGAATGCTTCAAGTCAGTATTGTCAGAATTAGGTGTTTCCTCCATGGCAATTGTCATCTTATTGGCTAACAGGCCCCAGCCTAAGCAAGAAGCAGAGTAGCCCTTTAGTGTGTTGCTAAGACACCACACTCAATTGATTCCAGAGTCTTTTTTGATCTCTTTTACAGTTGTCCAATAGGGTCATAGTATCCTTTGGCCCTTTAAGAGGTGCAGGAATAAAATATTCAGGGCACTTTTTGTTATAGGGTATCATGGGGTGCCATGGGGTCTTTTCCTTATCACCCTTTTCATTGGCAGCAGAAGCAGAGACACTTAAGGCCTGTAGGATCCTGGCATGTCATCTGCTTTAAGGAGTATGAACCTCAGCAGACCACATGGTGACTGTTTTCTTCCACATGAGCAAGCACTGTTGAACCTGAATATTGCACAGGACATCGGTCACATACCCAATGGTCACAAAGTAAGAGTTGTTCCCCTGAGACTAGCATCAGTCATGGTTTTTTCTAGCATTGAGACACACGATACAATGAGACACACAGAGAGGTCCAGGCCAAAGTATACAACTCAGGGCCACATTAAGGAGGGCCCCAATCCCATACTCCTGTTCTTAAAGCCAAATATCAAAACCTCCAAGTGAAGGCTGGTAAAATCTATAATTTGTGCTCAGTAAGACACAGCAAATATGGCACAAAGCAGCACAACTCAAAACACCAAATTAATCAGGAGACAGCAGAGCCAGTTAACAAACTAAAGCAAAAGAGGAGACCCCCCTCCCCCATTGGTTGTGGTCATCACTTAGATGCCCTGCTTGCTATGCCAGTTACTGGTCCATCCTGCCTCTCTGGGTGACAACATAAGTTGAAGGATTGAGGGGTGATATGAAAAGCTTTGTCCTGAAGGCATTGGGAGTCACTGAGGGCTTTGGGCAGAAGAGGGGCAAGGTTGATTTGGGCCTGAGAAAAATCACTGGTGGAGGGATTTGCCACAGTGGTGAGGAAAAGATGAGAGTGGGAGAAGCATGTTGAGAAGATGAGTTTTAAGTGACTATCATAACAGTCCACTGAGAAGTGAAGAAAGTATCACTCTGTGGGGGGAGCAGTGAGGTGGAAGCAGGAGTAGGAGGGGATGAGGGCTAGACTCACTCATCACTGGGAGCACAGTGCTCAGTGGCCAAAGCAACCAACAAATAAACAAACAATATGGTTTGGAGCCAGACTACTTGGGTTCAAGTAGCAACTAGGCACACTATTTAACCTCTGTGTGCCTCAGTTTCCTTATGTGTAAGATGGGAGTGTACTAGTTTTCAAGGGCTGACAGAACAAAATACCATAGACTGGTGGCCTTGAACAACAGAAATTTATTTTCTAATGGTTCTGGGGCTAGATGTCCAAGATCAAGGTGTCAGTAGGTTTGTTTTCTTCTGAGGCCTATTTCCTTGGCTTGTAGATGGCTGTCTTCTCTCTGTGTCTTCACATGTCTTCCCTTCATACCTGTCTGTGTTCAAATCTCCTCTTCTTATAAGGACACCAGTCATATTGGATTAGGCCCATTTTAATGGCCGCATTTTTAACTTAATTGCTTCTTTACAGACCCTGCCTCTAATGCAGTCACAGTCTGAGGTATTGCCAATTAAGACTTCAAATATGAATTTTGGGGGATATAATTCAGTCCATACAGGAGGATAATAGAATTTACTTCACAGGAGTAATTAATTGAATTATTGGGGAGAATTAATTGAATAAAGACATGTAAAGTGCTTAGAACAGTGATAAAAGTGTTTCCTATTATTAAAGATGCAGAAATGACATGAAATGAGGCAGCTCATTCACCGATGTCTCAAAACTCCTGCCTCCTCTGGAAATTGGCTCCTTTGAGTCTGAATCGATCTCAGAGCCTAGGATCCCCAGAAACCTTCCTCACTTGATTCGGGTATGTCCTTTCCAAGGTCGCAGCTCTCAAAGTTCAGGATCCTCTTTAAACTCCTTCTCCCACAAGGCAGCCTTGAACCAGTTGTCACTTGAAAACAGCTAAGCCTGAGGTTCTGAAAATGTGGTCTCGAGACCACCAGCATCGCCTGGGAACTCGAAAGAAAGACAAATTCTTGGGCCCACCCTGGGCCTACTGAGTCAGAATCTCCGTTAACAAACTCTCCCGGCGATTCTGAGGCACGCTGTTTGCTGAACGAATGGTCCACTCCAAGCACTTACTTGGCAGAGGAATCAATTCTGCAGATCGACCACTTGGGGACAGCACAAGACTGCGAGGTAGGCACAGGCTGATCAAAAGCTCCTAGGAACGCAAAGGCCTCCCCTGCTTTTCTTGCCTCCAGTCTCGACCAAGCTCCCCTCAGTTCTTCCCCCACAGCTTGAGCGACTTCTTGAAACCTGAAACCCGATCACTGCTTTTGAATTCTTCAGTGGTTCTTTAAGGTACAAAAGGCTCTTTATCTGCCCAGAAGCATTTCCTGGCACATGTATCTTGCACATCCCTAGTTCTCCATCTTTCCTGGAGTCACACCTACCTGGGTTTGAATTTCATCTCTTTCATTTACCATCTAGGTGTAACTTGGGAAAGACACATCATTCTGAGCCTCAGTTGTCTCATCCATGAAAGGGGGGCCATTAATAAAACTTTTTCATAAGGCTGTTATCAGAGAGAGCGTGTTTATAAATGGATTTTAGCCGAGGGTTCTTGCAAACAGTGCTCAGTATACCGCAGGTCTGCTTCCCCTTGTGCACTGCCAAGCACAACATATAGTCAGGGTGCACAAGTTTAACTCCATGCCAGGTGCAGTGGATGCCCTCTGAATTCCATCCATCCCTCAACGCCATGACTTCCAGCTGCCAGCACCTGCATCTCTGCCTGGGGCTTCTACTGGCTGCTGGTACCCACTATGATGTTAGGACCATAAAACTCTGTCCAGCGGGGAGAGTAATAGTTCCACCTGGGAGGGCATTGTTAATATTCCACATAGAATAGGTCCTCAGACTTTTGCTACTGGGGTGACCTAACACTTGTCCTCCTCTTGCCTATCTCTGTGACTCTTCCTACTTGCAGAAGTGGCCATGTTAGAACATCAAGCAGTGGCTGAAGGACAGGAGAGACCTGAGGGGTCTGGCTCACTGGTGGCTCCTGCACTGCCACTTCTGACCTCCTTCCCTTGGGCCACCCAGGCTGGCTCCTGCCCACCCCCTTTCAGACACCTAAGACTCCTGAGCGTGTGTCATAGGATGTAAGAGGACACCAGGCACCCAGGGGCTGCCAGATAACCTTGGCACCTTGGCTGGGCAGCTGGTGCTGTGTGGGTTCATGGGACCTGGACCATCTCAGGCTGGGGACCTGGAGGTGACACCACCGCTCAGCCCACAGCCTGTAGGATCAGAGACTCCTTGTCCAATAGTCTTTGTCATCAGGACTTCACTCTTTTTTGTGGCTGCCCTTGGTCTTTATGTTTTGTGGATGCAGTTGGCATCATCTACATGACTTGAGGTAAGTGGCTCCAAAAGCACAGCCTCCTCCTTAGCCTAAATATCTCTTCATCAGCCTGTCATACTGTCTGAATTTGCATGAAGCCTCAGGCATAAGCATTGCCCTTTCCAGGTACTCTTTGGAAAATTTAGCAAACTGTCATCAGGACCAGCTACACAATTGTGGAACCTTGTGCAGAATGAAAGCAGTGCTTTTTGTTTAAAGATTATGATAGTGACAGAGCAGTAGGCCAATCGCGGGGCCCTGCGTGACTGCTCAGGTGGCGCACTCAGGAAGCTGGATCTGACTGTGCCCTGTATCTCTCAGAGCGACTGAGTTTGTCAGCTCCTTTCCTTGCACAAAGGAGGAGCTCTGGAGCTGCTCGGAGAAGATGCAAAGACAATGTCAAAATGTGTCCCTTATTCAGCTCAGGACACCTGTTGTCTCAGACGTATTTGAAGTCAGTGTTCTCTGCCCAGCTAGCCTTTCTCATTGGGCCTCCCCTTCAGGCTCCTGAAGTCATAGCAGGATATGGGGCCTTTCTGCCTCTGGCTTGGCAGACCCTGGTGAGTCTTTACTCATTCACCTCCACGGCTGTGCTTGCTGTGTGTGTTCTGCTCTGAGATGTAGGGCTGAGCCCTTGAGGCCCCTTTCCTCCTCCCCAGACAACCACCAGATCTTTGGATTTAGACCCTAGCAGCCTTTGGAGAGCCCTGCAGACACACTACATGTGCTCAAGGCTGCTCTAGCTGCTCTGCAGGCCTTCTCCCGGCTTCTCCACCTAGCTCTGTGCCCCAGGAGGCTGGGCGGCCAGCACACTGGCTTCTGGTTGGGTATGACCAGTGGGAGCCATAGCAGGAAATTGGGGGGAGGGAGGAAGAAAGAGGCGGGGGCATTTATTCCCCCCAGCTCCCTCCTGGAGCATCCTTGCAGCCTTGTCCCAGGTGACAACTTCTTGTTAGGCTATTTCTATACAGCTCTCTTTGCCTCTGGGTTCTAACAGCACCCCACCCTCAGCCTGTCAGGCCTGATGTCACACAGAATCCAGATGTCACTACTGTTCCTTCCTTTGAGATCTCCCGATATGCTGTCCAAACCTTTCTAAATAGTTTCTTTATTAAACTCTCCCAAAATTATCTTAATTTGAATCTGCATCGATTTCCTTCGGGGACCCTGAGTGGTACAAGAATCTTTGTTCTCAGTTGTACCCCCAAATATATCTTTGCAGCCCCCAATCCCCAGGACTGCCAGATCATGTGTCCAGCATCCAGGCACTCAGGCCAGGGTTCACCCCTGGCTTCTTGGAGAGTACCCACAGGAGAAGTTGGGACTCTCCCTCGTCTTCTCCCAGACACATCCACCTGACCCTCCACCCTCAGCTGACTGGGAATTGGGGACCTGGCAGTTGTGTTTTGTCCTTCTGTAGCTTCAGGGCCTGATGAGGGTAAGATAGTCTCCTCAACCGGAGCATCCCACCGCTAGGCAGACCCCCTTTGACCAGGTGATGAGGTAACCAGACAAGCAGAGAATTAGACAATTGGGCCACCGGAGAACCAGACAAATAGGCGAGCAGACAAGCAGGCAGCACCCTCTGGGGGGTATCTGCTGCTCTGCCGGCACCCTCCCTTTGTCTGGTGGCAGACTTTCCTTTGGGGAGCTTCTCCTCTCTCCGGCTCAGCCCTCTAGCTCACCTTTGACCTAAGCCCATAAAGCTTAACCAAAACTGACCCCAGGAAGAGCTTCTTGCTGGAGCTACTGAAAGTCAGTGAGGTCTGGCCACTTTTTTAAATCCAGGATAGAAACCAACCTGGAGGAAGCCAGGGCTGAGAGGCCGACATTTGTGAGTTCTGACTAAGCCATTCTTGAAGTTAGTGACCCTGGAATCTTTCAGTTATATGAATGAACAAATGATCTTTTTTTGCTTAAAGCTAGTTTATGCAGATATTTCATTCCTTTGTGTATAATTAAAAATCTGTATATTACATATGTATTTGGTCTTTGCTTTTGTCCTCATTCCTGGCACAGAGTTCCTAAAGTTCTTTTAATTTCCTAAGTGATGGAAGCGTCTTTTGTTATTCAGAACAAGACCTTTTGTCACACTGGAGTTTATGTTAATGAAGTGAGTTAGAATGAGCTTCCTACGTAGCCTCCGGATGGGGCTTATCTGTTTAAAAACCTGAGTGAATGTTTCTCTGAGTTTGTGAGCCCTTCTAGGAAATGATCTGACTGAGGAGAGGGTTGAGGGGACCCCTGGTTTAGCCAGCATGTCAGAAGTATTTGTGATTGGGACTTGTGATTGGCGTATTTAAAGTAGGAGGCAGTCTTCCCTCCCTCCTTCAGCTTCATTGAGCTATAGCTAACATATAACATTGTATAAGTTCAGGTGTACAATGTGCTGATCTGATAGACTTAGAAATGTTGCAGAATGATCACCACCATAGTGTTAGGTAACACCTCCATTGCATCACGGAATTAACATTTCTTTTTTTGTGGTGAGGACACTTAATATGTATTCTCTGGCAAAGTTCAAGTACATAATACAATATTATTAGCTATAATTGCAGTGCTGTACATTAGATCTTATAACTGGAAACTTGTACCAGGGGGTGGTCACCACCAATCTACTCTCTGTTTCTCTGAGTTTGGCTTTTTTAGATTTCACGTGGAAATCATATCACACAGTATGTGTCTTTGTGTTACTTCTTTCTTTTAGCACGTGGCCCTCATATTCCATTCAAGTTATTGCAAACTGCAGGATTTTCTTATTTATCGAGGATGAATAACATACCATTGAGGTGAGTTAGGGTGGGGTTCCTGTGCGGCCTCTGGATGGGGCTTGGCCCGATGTACCGCTTCCTCCGATTGTTCACCTGTGTAACAAGTAGATGTTTCCCTGGGTTTGTGAGTCATTCTAGCAAATTATCAAAATGAGGAGTTGATAGCCAGTTATTCAGATGTGGTATCATATCTTCTTTATCCTTTCATCTGTTGATGGACACTTAGATTGTTTCCATATCTTGACTATTGTGAATAACGTTGCGGTGAATGTGGGTATGCAGGTATCTCTTTGAGATAATATTTGAATTTTCTCTGGATAAATACTCAGAAGTGGAATTGCTGGATTGTACGGTAGTTCTATTTTAAAAATTTCGAGGCGCCTCCATACAGTTTTCCACAGTGGCCGTCTTAGTTTACATTCTGAAGTGGAAGGCGGTCTTAACCCGTGGGGTCTGACGTTATCTCGGGGTAGATAGTGTCAGAGCTGAATTAAATGGTGGGATGCCCAGTCAGTGTCTGCTGGAGAAATGAACTGCATCGTTGTGGGAAAAGCCCCCCTCTTCTGGTGTCCGAACTATTCTGTGTGAGAGTAGACCAAGTTGCCCCAGACCTTGCAAAGGGAAGAGCCAGGCCGGATCCAGTGCTCTGCTGTTGAGTGTGAGAGGGATCAGGATGAAACCACACATGCAAGAGGCCTCTCCCTGCCTGGGTCTGCCTTTAACATGCTGGGCCAATGGATGCATCTCTTCTGCTCTCAGGGCCCTGGGCTTCACACGGGTAGCCATGAGAACACCTTCTCGCCCTGCCTTGCCAGGGGTGGGGGCTAAGCGTGAGCTTCATTCTCTGGGAACCGCTGGTGGGTGTGAAGGCCAGGAGCAAGGCTCTGTCCAACAGGGCTCTCAGAGACAATGGCCTTGTTGCCTCCAGGAGAGCAGCTGGAGCTCCCCTACCCCTATTCTTCAGGCAGAAAACTCAGGCTCCCAGCCAGGGCAGCAGCCTCATGCTGTGGCAGCTAAGCCTTCTTCTCCACTCCTGGCCTCTCCTTCCTTCTCTGCGCTCTGCCCCCAACTCCTACTCCAAATCAGTGTCCTCCAGGGAGCCGAGCACCTGACATTAAGGGTGACTGTCTCAGAAAAGCCCATCTGCTTTCCTACTTTAGCCTTTAATTTCTGGGAATTGCCTGTCCCACAGCTTAGAGCTATGATTCTCAAAGTCTGGACTCCAGACCAACAGCCTGAGCAATGCTTGGAAACTTGTTAGAAGTGCAAGTTCTTAAGCTCTGTCTGGATGTTCAGAATCAGACACGGGCTGGGGTGCAGCAATGTGTGTTTGAAGGAGCCCTCCAGGGGACTCTGATGCTCACCCAAGCATAAGAACAGCTTGGAGCTCTCGCTGGTACAGGAGGTACAGAAGGAGAAGGTCTGGCACCTGCCTGATCCCTTTAACCACAGATGCCCCATTCCCCGGCGCCTGTGAATCAGTGTTGGCTGCTAGTGGCCTCGAGCTGGCCCTTCTCTTGTGCACTGCCCTGTGCTGAATCACTATGCCCAGAAGCCTAGAAATGCCAGAGAGATTATGTACGTACACACCCGCCCCCTGTGGGCCACAGCCAGCGACAGATGGATGGGGCATAACAGGCTGGCCCTTGTGTCAAGGTGAGATACTCCAGTGTGAATTACTCTCTGGAGCCCCTCTATGAATTAGGTCAAGAGTAGACTTGAATTGCTCCAAGTCACTGCTTATCCCAGATGCCCAGAACTGTTGTTGGTACAACAGGTATGAATTACGTGCGACACCATGGTGTAAAAAAAAAATGTCATTTGGCTTCCTTTGGAAAAATAAAAATAAACCTGGCTCCAAGGCCCTGCCTGCCAAGATGACTATGCTTGGTTACCCTCCTCTGAAGGCTGATTTGGAGCCAGCCTGGAGGGCCTACTGCAGTCAGAGAAGCTGGGGAGGCCCCTGGCTCACAGGCCTTATATACACCTCTGCAATGTGTCATTTTCCTCTTGGTCTCAGCACATCAGCGTGTCTACTCTTGGTCAACATGTCACAGGGACATGTTTCACAGGGAGCCCAGGAAATACAAAATAAATGTTACTGCTTCTCCTCTCCTAACTGAGAGGGAGAGGGGAAGAATGTTCACTTACTGTCTTCAACAGGAAAAAAAGAAAGAAAGGCAAGACGTAATTTCTTCAATTAGTTTCTGGGGTGGGGGTGGGGTGTGAGAGCAGATGTCGTGTGTGTGTGTGTGTGTGTGTGTGCACACACTTGTGTGTGTAAAGATATGTTAATGTGAATATAGAGGTGTGTGTCTGTGTGCATAGCGGCATGTTAGTATGTGTATAGATGTGTGTGGGGGTATGTTTGTATGTTGTGTACATAGAGATATGTTTGTATATACGTATAGAGGCATGTTTGCATGTGTGAGCTTGGGTTCCACCACGAAGATGGTAACTAAGGCCAGAGGCCCTATGGCTACTGGAGTAAGTGTGGCCCCAGTCTTCTGCCCCAGGACTCACAGCTGACATGGCTCTCACCTGCTACCCTCTTGGATCCCACTTGGGAGCACGAAAGGTGGCATGGACAGGACAGTGGGATGACCTGTCTGAGCCCAGCCACCTTTCTGTGTTGGCATTTCAGGGGTCTGAAGGTCTGAGTTGGGAGCAAAAACAGCAAAACTGAGTGATTATGGCCCCAAACAAATCCAGAGGCTTAGGGGGTGAGGGGGAAGGAGAATTTAGTTAAATAAAAATATAAAAAGACCAGATGGAAATATAGTAAAACATTTACTACATTTTTATTTTCTGGGAGCTATGATTAAGAATGATTTCTACTTATGCCTTTGTGTTTATTTGAATTTTTGAAACTTTCTACATTTAACATGAATTATATGTATAATAATTAAAAATGAAACTGTAAGAGTAATTATAAACACTCCCATGTTTATTCTTTGAGTGCCAGCTCCCTTCCCACCCCTATCATCAAAGGAAAGCTTTTATTTCCTTAGCTTTGTGTTATGAAAACTTCTCAGCATACAGAAAAATATGGGAAGAACAGAACAATAATATGCAATATACCTCACACTGTACAATATACAAAATACCCACCACCTAGATTTAAAAGTGAAAATGTTTTTTCATATTTGTTTTATTTACATGCATATACTGAAATTTTTGCTTTTTTTCTGAAACGTTTGAAAATAAATTGCAGATATGATATTTCACTTCTAAACATTTCTGAATACATCTCATAAGTATAAAGTTTCCCAAGAATCCAGGTCATTTTCTTAAAGAATGTCCTTCATTCTGGCTTAGTCACAGTGGGTTCTCTCCCCAGGCCACTTCCCTCTGTGGGGAGTTTGTCCAGATTGTCTGCAGACTCAATAAAGCTCCATAAAGCTCTCTCTGACATTATCAAATAATATTCTGTTTTGTTATCTAATTCTTCATTTAAAATTTTTTGAGTAGAATAAACTCAGACCAAGGCCCAGTCCTTCTCTCTGAGAGCCCGGTGTTGGGGCAGAAAGCAGGCAGTGATGCAGAGTGTGGTGGCTGCTGTGGGAGGCACCAGGACTTGGTTCTGGTGGGGGCAGAGGAGGGCTGCTTCCTTGAGGCTGGGGGTGGGTGGAGAAGAAATTTTAAAGCAGTTTTACAGAGGCAGATGCTAGCTGAGCTGAGACCTAATGGATGCGCAGGAAGACGTTGAACCAGGGGCAGATTGGATTGGTGGGTAAGACTTTCATGTTAGAAAATACCTCTGCCCACATACTCAGAAATATTGTTTGAATGAATCAACTACTGAATGGAGAATGGATTGGAGAAGGGCAGCACTGGAGATGGAGGAACAGTTTGGGAGCCATGGCAGTTAGTCACCTAGGAGATAATTTCAGCATAAACGTGACCAGATAGATGGATGTGAGGGGTATGAGAGAGGTACAACCAGCAGGGTTTGGCTCCTAATTAGATGTGGGAAAGTGAGCGAGGAAGTAAGTCAAATCTGGATACAGCAGCCAAATTTCTGGCTCGATGGCTGAATTGATGTCAGAGCCTTTGATGAGTCAGGTAATTAAAAAAAAACTAGAATTTTACAGGTGGGTGGGGGAAATGAGCTTCCTTTCACACATGTCTCATTTAAAGTGCCTGTGGCTCATGCAAGTGGAGACATCTGATAGTGAGGAGTTCATAAGAAAGGTCTGAGGATTCATCTAGATGAAGATACAGATCTGTGGGACTTCAGCACATGCATGGCCAGTGAAGCTACACTTAGGAACAGAGTGTGGTTTGAGAGGAGAAGTAGGCTAAGCTTCAAACCTGGAGGACCTGTCACATTTAAGAGTTAGAAGGAAACTGAGGAGTGGCCAGTGAAGTGAGAGGAAAACTAGGACCTGGTGCCAAAGGAACCAAGAACACTGCCGAGGAGGGGGGAATGCTTAGTGAGTAGAACGATCCCAAGTGGGTAAGTCAGATGAGGATGTACAAAGGTCCACTGAGGATGTTATCACTGAAGGACAATTTCAATGGAATGACAGGGACAGAAGCAAGATTCCTGGGGCTTGAGTGATAAGCAGGATACAAGCAGGGAGATACCAATAAGGGCTCGCTCTGTAAACAATAGGATGAAGTTGAGAATGGGGGATGGATGAATGGATGGATGGATGGAGGAAGGGAGAACTCTTTGAAATGGGGTCTCCCAGTCTTTGTTGTCTCTCGGTGTCCAGCTAGAGAGGAGGAAAGCTGTGATGGGACATGGGGGTGGAGGAGGAATGCGGCAACTGCCAAATAAACACACCATCCAGGGAAGCCAGCCAAGGCTGGGCCCAGAATATCTGGAACGGAACCCATCTTCCTTCTGCAGCAGGAAGTGGTGTTGGGAGTTGAGTTAACTGGAATTTCCGAGCTGTGTGGATGTTCCTGATGAATGCTTTTAATTAATTTATTTTTTCATTCATGAAAAAGAGTAGGAATTGAGTGACCCCCCTCCCAAACATTCCCTCCCACAGAGGAAGAGCTTAATTTAGACTTATGTTCCCAGTTGAAAAATATCCCTGAGATTTGTAGGCTTTTGCAGGGTTGTTTGTCACCCTTGAATATGGCAGGATGTTAACAAATATGGCAGGATTGGACTCTTTGTATCTTGCTTTCAGCTGTGGTCCCAAGAGAATAGGTGGCTCTATCCCAAGCTCAGCACCAAGAGGAAGTTTTGTTAGACCACCTATGCAGGCTCTGAAAGGAGGTGTTGAAACCAGCTTTGGGAACCTTACATGACCCTCTCCACTCTGGCCCGTAAAAGACGTTGGTGAGGTGGAGAGACAGAGTTGAAAATTAGAGAGTTTCTTTGGAGACACCTGTGCTGTAAGTCTCCCTCCCTTGGGATGAGGCAGAGGGGTGCTCCCCTTTATCTAACACCATATTAGAGGGGCTTTGGTGGCACCACTCAGAAGCTTGCTATATGGCCCTGGAGCTTGCAGGATGCAGTAGACTGGTATCTGATTTTCCCAAGAAATTTGATTTATGAAAGAGTATGCCTAGAACGGTCTGGTTTTTAAATGGCAATATGACCGTGTTTGAGAAGTAACTGAAGTCCCTGAGGTGGTGGGTCAAAAGGGCTGGTCTTGTACCAGCTGTGGCTACACAGAAGAGTCAAGGAGAGTTTAGATTCTTTCACAAAGGGCTACCTGGCCTGAGGGAGTGATCCCAGCACAAGATGCCTGGAGGTGAAACATTCCGGATACCTGGTTATCTATAGGAGGCAGCTTTAAAAGGACATCTTAAGCAAGAGATAAGACTGGGACCCATGCTTTCTCAGGCATTTTTAGAAATGGTTCTTGGGGATACGATAGGCATCTGCCCAGCAGCAAAGATCAGGATACAGCTGTTACCTTCACATCATAAGAAGTATATGTTTGGTTTTTGTCACTGGTTCCTGGTACAAAGCTCCTAAAAACCTTGGCATTTCCTAAGTTATAAGAACAATAAAGGTACCTTGATATTCATAACAAACTCCTTTGAACCACATTGAGTTTATGTTAATGAGGTGACTTTTGGAAAGCACCTAAGGATGGGGGATAGTTGCCAAGGGAGTCAACCTTTGATTAAAGAGTTAGTAATTTTAGTGCCCCTTCCCCACCCAGGGAGTGGGGAGAGAAGCTGCTGATTCGGTTCAATGATTTAATCAATCATGCTTGTGTAATGAGGCCTCCATCAAACCCAAAAGGATGGGGTTCGAAGAGCTTTTGGTTGGTGAACACATGGAGATACTGGAAAAGTGGCATGCCAGAGAGAGCACGAGAACTCCATATCCCTTCCCCTACACTTTGCCTTACGCCTCACTTCCATCTGGCTGTTCCTGAGTTACATACTTTTATAAATCTGTAATCTAGTAAATAAACGTTTTTCTGAGTTCTGTGAGTTGCTTCAGCAAATTAATTGAACCCAAGGTGGTGGTTGTGGGGACCTCCAATCTATAGTCAGTGGGTCAGAAGCATAAGTGACAACCAGGATTTGTGATTGGTAGAATTGAGTTGAATTGTAGGACACTTGGTCAGTGTCTGCTGAGAACTGGAGAATTGCTTGGTGGTGTTGGAAAAAACACATACATTGGAATATCCAAGTCTATCATTTCAAATGCCTTTAGGATGTGATCATTAAGCTGAATAAGAGAATTTATATCATAAAGGCCAATGAACAAAGAGTTTCAAATGTAAGAAAAAAAAGTCAAAGGAAAAGAAAAGATGTTCTTTGGGTAATGTTACTTAGACATCAAATTGAGCATGGACAAACACACCTAAAGCCTTCTGAGGACTTGAAGGGGCCAAATTACTAAAGAAACTCTGAGCTTGATCTGCAACCCTTAAAGCAACCCCAGACCTACACCAATCAGAAGTCAACTGTGAAAGCTACGCAGAGCCCGGGAAGGGCACATGCCTCAGATCCCATTTTAAATTGAGAAGAGTTAAATTGGCCAAGTTGGCAATGCCACTGCCCCAGAGGAAATGAGAAGAACCAAAGGGCCAACCAAAGAACTCGCTCCATTTGCAGGGCAGTGAGTTTCATGACTTCTGCCTATCCCCTCTCAGTGGAGCTTGGTCATAGCTTGGACCACTGACTGCTGGGCGGGTTTCCCATTCTCCCATTTTTCAAATAAAAGTTTTTGTTGCAGTTATCTTGTTGCCACTCCAGCATTGTATACATCTTCATGTGGGGTGGGAGCCAGATTTCTTGTCTTTTATTTTATAGGTAACTGAATGCAGAGGAGTTTATCCAGACCTGATGGAGAGAGCCCCACATCTCTCATAGACCTGAACTGGAATCATTCATTGGATTAGACTTTTGGGTTATCTCTTGTGGGGAGGGGAAAGGATTTTTCCATGTAAAGTCAGAAGGATTTGCAGGGCCAAAGTGGTGGACTGTTAAAAAGATTACTAAAGTATAGCCAATCTTCTCTATTTTATTTTTATTCTATAGCAATAAAAGTTTTCGGTAGGCACTTGACTGCCCTGCTCTGACCCCATCTCCCAGGACAGGAATGGAAGGGATGTGTATAGTGCCCCAGTTGTATCCTTTAAAGGAAGCCTATTTGTGCTCCTTTTGTTTAGTCTTCATTTCTGAAATAATTTTTAATTTTATTTAAATTTCTACCTTGAGTGCCATCCCTTCTTTCTAAGTTTTTCTATTCTGACTGCCATTGCTATTTCTTCTCTTATATAATCTTATTATCTTTGAGCTCATTTGGATAAAGGAGATTACATTTTTAATCTGTGATATATTACATTTTTAATCTGTTTTGTGGGCATATCTTTCTGGCTCATGTTTGTCATTTGTGGGGATGTCACTCTGCTCCTTATTCACTTCATTTTTTAAATTAAAAACATTATACGGAATCTGGCTTTGACAATTTTCTATTGCTTATTTCTATGTGAAGTAGGTTTTCCTGAACTTTTAGAAGGAGGCTGGTCATGACTTACAGTACAAGGTGAATAGAAGAAGTGACAGTGGGTTTCCTAGCTTACTCTAGAATTTTAAGGGTAAAAATTTAATGTTTCTTCAAAAGTATGATTTTTCAAAAGGATTTTAGTGGATATCTTTTACCAAGTTTAGAAAGTTCCATTCTTTTCTAGATACCTAAGAATTTTTATTTTTGGGTTTGAATTTTAAAAATTATTGTTTTCTCATTTGAGATAATCTCATGTATTTTTTAAATTTAATAATGAGATGAATATTTAATATATTTTAATGTCGAACCATTTCTGAATTCTAGAGGTAAATCCAGCTAGAGTACAATGTATTGTTGCTTTAAATTCATTGCTTAATATAGTTTGTAGAATTTCATTTTGATTTTTATGTCTACGTTAATAAGTAATATTACTCTGTGTTATTTCTTTCTCATTTAGTTTTTGTTTGGTTTGAGTATCAAGATTTTTCTAATCTCACAAAATGAGTTGGGCATGTTCTCTTCTTATTTTCTGCAACAGTTTGCATGAAATTGGAATGATTTGTTCCTTGAATGCTTTAAAGAAACTGCCTATAAAACTAACAGATCCTATTTTTAAATAAGTAGATTTTAAAACTTTTGATTAAATTTCTAAAATTATTCTAAAATTATTTAGCTTTTTTATTTCTTCTTGAGTCAGGTTTTTTTTTTTTTTTTTTTTTTTTTTTTTATTACTTATGCCTATAGCACCTGGTCTTCCTAGGTGGTCTCCCATCCAAGTGCTAGGCAGGCCCAACCCTGCTTAGTTTTCAAGATCAGACGTCGGGCTTGTTCAGGGTGGCATGGCCATAGACCATGGACCATGGCTTCACTGGGGCGTGAACCCAGGACCTTCTGTGTGTAAAGCAGATGTGCTAAATGCTACACTACAGAACCACGTCCAGAGTCAGTTTTGGATAAATATATTTTTCCAGGAAGTTACCTATTTATTCTATGTTTTTAAGTTTAACAGCAAAAAGTTATTCATACTTTAAAAAAGTCTAAAGTTTAAACTTCTGTTTTTTTCCTATCGTTATGCATCTTTCTTCATTTTAAATATTACTATGTTGTGTCTTCTTTCTAATATATTGTATATGTACTTAAATGTATATGTACTCTAATATATAGTATATGTCTAAATTTTATTTCATTTTTTTCTGCTTTCTTTGAATTTATTCTATTATTCATTTCCTCTTGTCCAATATTGGCTAATTCGCTCAACCATTTTCAGTCTTTCTTTTTTACTAATATTATCATTTGTGGTTATGTATCAGTCTTATGTCATGTTTCCCAGAAGTAGGGCCTAAGATGCAGATTCTTGAGGGCCCTCAGAATAAGGGAAATGAGGGAAGCTGGATAAGGTAGAGGAAGGAGCTCAGCAAGGCCATGGTCCTTGCTGGAGGCTACTTGAGCCTGAATGGCAAGTGCTCTGGAGCATAAAAGTTCACTGAATTTATCTCACTTTAAGGCAAGTAGTCTGGACTTTTGTATCCCTTTTAGAATCAAATATTGGCTATAAACTGCCATGAAGTGGCAAGTAGAGGAATAATCAATCTCCCAGGTCAGATGGCTCTTAGAAACTGGGGGCAGGTCTCTGGAGAAAGGGCAGTCATGAGCTGCTAGCAGGCAACACTCAGATAAGCTGGAGATGCACAGGTTGACCCGTTAAAAGGCTATGGTTAAAAAAAGGGGATGTGGTTGAGCACCAACAATAGCTACTGCACCTAATAATATATTGTATTTTGATTATTTCATATTTGCAGTATCATGATTTTATATAAATTTATTCTTTTATCTGGAACTGATTTAGAAATGTTTAATAATGTATGAATGTGAAATTTTTGGTTATCTTTTTATTAACTAATCATAAAGGTATTTATAAGTTAATTGTTTATATTAAGAGAACATTTATGATATTCATTCTTTACCATTGGTTGAGAATTACTCTATGGTCAATTTTTGTAAATATTATGTATGTGCTTGAGAAAAAAAGGTTTTTTCCTTTCATTGAGCACAAGGTTCTAATATGCCTTTTAGATCATTTACTAATAATGTTATTATATAATCTATATTCCTTAAAAATGTTTAATCTACTTTATTTCTCCTAAGATTATGGATTTGTCAATTCTTTTCTTGTAATGTTATTAAACTTTGTTTTACTACATTTCATCAATTTTCAAATGCACATTTTTTTCACATTTGAACATTTCTGTTACTGGTATACATTTCCCAGCTGAAGCTACCTTATGATTGCTTTTAGCCAGGTGGAGCTCATGCTGAAATTGTCATTGCCTGGGCATAGATGAATTTGGTCATAGTTGTTCATATTGTCATCATTTCATTTGAGTGATATGCATGTTAGCACATCAGTTGTGGAAATTAATTACCATTTTACATTCCCTAATAATATTACATTACTTTAGCATTTAAATAAAAATTGTGTACATTTTATGTACAAAAATCGAGCAGCAAGGCTAAAGTATCTATATGATGTTGAAGGAATTACTATAATTCTCTCTCTCTTTTTTTTTTTTACAGCACAACTACCAGGCATTTTATAAAAAAAAATAAAGGAATCCATAAGCAGATGAAGCTGTATTATGTCTAAAATCTTGCCTGTTACTCACCAAGCAATAAAACTAAAGTTAGGAGAAATCCCTAAACCCCTCAAACTGAATGAAAGACATTTCAAAACATTGAAAAGCTGGTGTAATTGATGTCATGTGGGAACTATTGTTGAAGCTTTGAAAGTCAGTTTTCCAGAAGGTTTCTGTTGACTTTGAATAGAAGATTAACTTCTAGTGACGTAATTCAATTGGGGAAAAAAATGAAACTGTACTTTTAGACAAATAGAGAATAATGACAAACTCACATATTCTTTCAGTACCTCAAAATTGTACTGTCAATTCTAAAAGCACTAGAAAATTAATATCATAAGCACGTTACCAAAAGAAGCAAATCACTGTGATGCCATATGTAGCTGCAGTTAACCAAAAGATGCCATGATATTTAATATGAATAAGTTGTTCACATAGTTTAATTACCAAAAAGAATACTTATGAGAGTGAAATTGAGAGTTGTGGGTACATATGTAAAGATAGCAGGTACTGTGCTAAGTAAACTGGGTCACCCTAATTTTAAATTATAAAGCAACTTCTGAGAATGACATTTCCTCCCCAAATGTTGTTGTGGCTACATAAAATAATGAATGGATGCTAGCTAGGCTAATGAGGATTAGCTAGAATAAACATACATGAGCCATGGGCAACCAATCCCCCTAGCACACTAGTCTTAATACATTTTGTGGGCATTTATTTGAAAATGAGATAATAAGCTCAAAAGACACACACACACACACAAAAAGCACAGATAAGAGGGCCAGAGACTGAGAGAGCACAGTGTAAAGTTCTAATACATATGTAATCAAAGTTCCAGAGATGAAGGGCAAGAGAGAAGATGGAAACAGAGCAGCATTTTAAGACATAATAGCTGAAAAATTTCTGAAACTATTGAAAGATACCAATACACAGATCCAAGAAGCTCAATTCTGATCAGCATACATAAAAAGAGACCTGCATCTAGATACATCATAGAGAAACTATAGAGGACCAAAGACACAGAGAAAAATCTTGAAAAATCTTGGGAGCAGCCAGAGGGAGAAAAAATACAAGTACTTTTAGTTAGATGGCAATGTAAGTGAGAAGAAAATGGAATGATATTTTCAATGTGTGGGGAAAAAAATTCATAGAATTCTACACCCAGCTAAAACATCTTTTCATTAAAAAAAGTAAATGTGTTAATGTGTTTTTTCATTGTGTTTATTTCTTAGCACCAGACACATTTCCTTGTTGTGGCTCTGCCACTTGCCCAATTCTTAGGAGCTTCTGAAATGGGAAGCAAAACCACTGCTACCAAATGCTTAAGGGGATTGAGAAAAAAGTATTTCAAGGCCAGAAAGACTATGACCACCTTTATTTTGAATTATGTGATGGAAACCATAAAGAGAAAAATATGTCTGAAAAATAAAACACATGATGAAATCATTTCAAAGTTCTCCTGTTAAAAAACTGGCATATAAATCTGTATGCAAATGTTTATAGCAGTTTTATTCATAACCTCCTAAAGAAGAAACAACTCAAATGTTCTTCAAATAGTGAATAGATAAACTATGGTATATTTACATAATAAAATACTGTTCAGAATAAAAAGGAATGAACTCTTAATATGTAGCAATATGAATGAATCTCAAATACATCAGGCTAAATTAAAGAAGTCAGACTCAAAAGGCTACATGCTGTATCATTCACTTTTTCCCAGAAGAGAAAAACTATAGTGACAGAAAACAGATTCGTGGTTTCCAGAGGCTGGAGGAGGGGAAAGTGTTGACTACCAAGGCACATGGAGGAATATTTTGGGGCAGTGGAACTGTTTTATATATTGATATATATCGATTGTTGTGGTGATAAACACAACAGCATGAGTTTTTCAAAACTGCACACTTAAATGAGTATTTCTGTATATAATTTAAAAAAAAAAAAGAAAAAAATACAGATATCCTCAGGGTATTTTACCATCTCACTCTCTTTGACATGGAAGTAAATTCTGTTTATTACACACACACACACGCACACACATACACACTCACACGCCCAAAATATTGGTGATTGTTATGTCAAATTTCCAGGACCATTTCCTCCAGCTCTCTCTTTCCTTTTAGCACATCATGGGTGGGTCTATTTACTTTACCAAAAAGAACTGAATTAGATAAATGCACTTGACTCTTCTCTTCTCCTCCTCAAATTATCTTTCCTTATTCGTATGAGATTCAGGATAATTCTCAAGCACTTCATGACATCTGCATTCTAGTATGGAAAATAATTTTTAAAATTATTAAAAAGTAGAATAAGCTCACCAAAAAGTATGACTTGGTGGTATGACCAGACACTGGCTTCCTTTGATGTTTTGAGACTATTTGAGGATGAATTAACCAGTGAAGGCTAAGTGGAAAAAGCCAGTATGAAAAGGCTATATATTGTATGGTTTCAACAATATGACATTCTGAAAAAGGGCAAAACTATGAAGTTGGTAAAAAGATCAGTGGTTGCCAGGGCCTTGGAAGGAGGGAGGTGAGAATTAATGAAGTGTAGAGAACTTTTAGAGTGGTAAGACTTATTCTGCATGATATTGTGGTAGTGGATACATGTCACTATATATTTGTCAAACTCATAAAATATACAACACGAAAAGTGAACTCTAATGTAAACTACAGGTTTTAGTTGATAATAATGCATTAATTTGGCTTGTCTATTATAACACATGTACTACAATAATGCAGGATATAAAAAATTGAGAAAATTGGGAGGGAGGATAAGGAGAAATGTGAGAACTCTGTATTATTTGCTCAAATTTCTAAAACCAGAAACTGTTTTAAAAGTATATTAATTTTAAAAAGTGATGCAGAAGAGTTAAACTTTAGATGTGAAATTTTAGAAATACTTAAGCAATTTTATTTTGCTTGAAGTTTCATTCTTACATATGCACAAGAGTGATAAGCTATAATTCATTGATTCCAAGACACACATTTTAAAAAATCTCAGAATCAGGATAATCTTAAAATAGATGATATTCTATCTATCTATCTATCTATCAATCAATCAATCATCTATCTATCTTCTATCTATCTATCTATCTATCTATCTATCTATTTATCTATAACTAGCTAGCTAGCTAGCTATTGATTGTATTTTAGATTTGATAAAATATGGTATAATAATATATATGTCTAAATAAGTCTAAAGAAATTCTTTCAGTAAGTATTAAACCAAATCTAAGATCAGAAAGTATTATGTCATAGTTTAATTGGCAGTGTTTTTCTTTTTAAGTGAGGCTTAAAATAATAGTGCATGTTGTAATTAATGTGTTTTAGATTAGATGAAATATAGTATAGATGTACTCTATAAAAATCAGCTACATGATGCATGTTTAATTTATCTATTGTTGCCTCTGGTAATGGAGATTAAAAGGGGATGACAATCTGAATATAATGCTTTATTTGTTATATTTAAAAATGACAAAGCAACTGACATAAAATGTTAACAATTAAATCTGAGAAGTAGGATCATGATGTTATATCTTTTTTGACTACTTTATTTTCTATAGTTAATATTTTTGAACAACAAAACAGAAATACCTGAAAGAATAAAATTGAAGAGCAACAGCTCAGAAACTTATTTTGTTGTTGGGAAGTATTCTTGGATAATTGGTGGATGGTGGAACTTGAGGGAGGAAAAAGTTGGGCAGGAAAACACACAAAAAGGCAAATATTGCAAGATTTCACTTCAGTAGGTAAATTCATAGAGGTAGAAAGCAGAGTGGTAGTTACCAAGGGCTGAGGTTAGGGGGAACGGGGAGGGAAGGGTTATCTTTATTGAAGGGTACAGAGTTTCAGTTTGGGATGATGAAAAAGTTCTGGAAATGCATAGTGGCCATGGTTGCACCACATTGTGAATGTACTTAATGCCATTGTGAACTGTACAGTTAAACATGGTTAAAATGGTAAATTTTCTGTTATGTATATTTTCACACACGCACACACACACACACACACACACACACACACACACACACACACACACACTGGGCAGGGGAAATCAAGAATCTTATTTTGGGCGTGTTGAATTTGAGATGCTCAAAGGTGGTTGGATAAAAATCCAAGTACGGGTACTGTAGATGCAGTAGATAGTGGTCAGCAGTCTGGACTGTGTCTGAGATGCTGAGTGAGGTGAGAACCTCTGGATCTGGAAGTGAGGGAGTTGCTGGGGTTTCAGCAGTGTGCTAAAGAAGGAAGGCAAACAGGGGTAGGTTGTGGAGGGAGGAAGTGGTGATGAGAACCATGCACATGCTTTAAAGAAGTTTTGTTATGAATAAAAGTGAAGGATGGGGTGATAGTGGGAGATAGATAAGGAGGTCTAGGACAACTTTTTTTTTTTTTTTTTTTTTAAGATGAGAGATGTTAGAAGACATTCGGATGCTTGTGGGAATGGCCTACTATTCCCATAAGGGAGCATGGGAAGAAATAGGAGATAACAGAGAACTGAAGAAGAAGGAACACAAGCGGTGTGGGTGGCCTTGGGTGGGAGGAGGACACCTCCTCCATCTCTGAGGAGAATGGGCAGAGAGAGTGGGTCCCAACTGGGTGGGTCTGAAGATCTGGTTATGAGAAGATGATGGCGTCTGTTTCTTCAATGAGAAGCAAAACAATGAAGAGGATAGCTTCTGTTTTCTCACCAGCTGGCCTGGGTACAAGAGGGGCTGTCAGAGGTTTGAGGACAGGGTTAAAAAATGTGAACAAGTCATAGCAAAGAGTAGGAAAGGCTAGACCTACAGGAAGTGTGGTGGGCTGTGCAGCTTTGTGGCCCTGGATATAAAGGGAGACCAGTGACAAGGTCGAGTGAATTTCTCTAGCTGTGAGGGCAGGCAGGCGGGTCGAATTCAATTATGATTCTGAAAGTGTGCTTCCAGAACCAGAGGCATGAGCATCACCTGAGAACTTGTTAAAAATGCAAATGATCAGGTACCACGCCAAACCTATTGAGTCAGAAACTCTGGGGCGGGGCCCAACCATCAGTATTTTTCACAAGCATTCCAGGTGATTCGGAAAGTTTGAGAAGCTCTGAATTACAGTGAAGGAACCAAGGGCATTGGAGGAGACCTGAAACTTGTAGGTGCCAACAGGTGCCATTCTCTGGGGCAGAAGTTCCTAGTGTTATGAGCTCAGTTGTGTCTTCTCTCTTGACTCTTGACAGATCCAGAAGTGCACCCATGAGTGGAATGCCACTTAGAGGAACTTTGAGCTTCCTAATGAAAGATTATTTCGCAAGGCAAACACCATCTTTCAAATGTACTTTTTTTTTTTCTGAGTCTGAATTTGAATATTGAGTTTCCTGTGTCTTGATGTTTGTTTCTGCCCACAGTGTTGTGAAAGGACTTTCCTCCCCAGGTCACATCTTCCAGGGTCATCGCAAGGCTCTTCCTGAGGCGTGCTTTGTCTTTCTACACAGCTCACTTCAAGTTTTCAAGTCTGTGGGGAAAGAAGGATGAACTGAAAATGTTCCTACATGTGAGAACTTTTCCTCCTGAGCCGAAGTAAAGAGAAGGATGAGTCAGCCTCTCCAAACCTCCAGGATCTCCCAGTGACTCAGAGGATGGTCTGTTTAATGGGTAAGTGCTCCTCCCAGGAAGTTGGCAGCCCCAGCCTCCCCCTACCTGAGTCACTGGACCTGGGTGCTTTTTGCCACACGCTGCCTCCAAGACCTGGGGAGGCAGGCCAAGAAAGATCAGCGACAAGTGGACCAGGAAAAAGGATGAAGTTGAAAGGCTAACATGCAGGAAGCTAATTTTTTTCCTTGTTTGCTGGTGGCCTTGGGTGAACCCACAAATGGCTCAGTGTCCCTTTTTGAAAATGGAAGAAATCATGTATCCGACAAAGTGAGACCCAGTAGTGGCCCAAAAGGAGAGAAGATGAGCCTCCTGGAAATATAGCTGGCTGGAGGCACACCATGGAACTTCTCTGGGCAACAGGAAGGGAGCCATAGAGATGGTTCATTCTTGGGGATTTCTAGGACGAGCTGTAGCCTGAGCAGAGTCTGAAGAAGGGTAGGGAGGCCTCCATGGGAGGAGGGGCAAGAGGTCTAATGTGGGGAAGTTGGCCCAAGGCAGGGGAGCTTGGCAAATAGGGACACCAGCGGGCACTTTTAGGGACATAAAACAGCTGGTGGACACACAGCAGCTGAAAATCTTGGTTTTGGTACTGCCTGAGTTGCCAGCTCTGGCTTACTTCTCTGTCTCCTTCACTGCCTCTCCATTCATCTCTGTTTTTCTCTATTCTTCTCCTCCCCTCTCTCCTACATCACAGAGGGTAGTGACGGACCCTCTTCTCATGGGTCGAGTATTTTAGATGGTGACTAGCATCTGCTTGTGGAGGCAGCAATCAAACCATCCTGTTTACTTATTGCTGACACAGCAGACTGTGGTCAGCGAGGCTGTCCAAAACAGCCTCCCAGGGTGGGGTGGGGACCAGGATGCTGACACACATAGGCACACACACTCAGCCGTGACTAGATCAGTCTGTCCCACAGAGCTAGAAGGTCCTGGGCTGTCTCACTCTGATGTCTGAGATGCTGTAGGACAGTCAGCTGGGCTGACGTCACCTACTCAGCTGCTGACGTGGATGGTTCGGCGTGCTTGGCATGAACTCAGGGCTTAGAAAAGATCTCCTGACTGAAGCTAAGTGTACAGCTCCTCAGAGGGTGGGGGAGGCCTCAGAAGTGAGAAAGGTAACACCCAGAGGGCATAATGTTAGATGGTGTCTTGTTCAGAGTTCTCATTTCTACATGAAGGAATTGGGACCACAAATAAGGCAAAGGGCTTGCTGAATTGGTCACCCTTTACCACATCCCCTCTCTGCTCCGCCTCTCTCGGTTGGGCCCCTCCCTCCTCAATTCATGTGTTTTGAAACACTTCTCAGTTTGTTTTTCTTGGTTTTTCCAAATCCTGTGCAGTGGCTGCTGTTCAGAGTTAGGGTGGAGATTGACAAGTTTTCCAGGGGTTGGTGGCATGAGTGGAGAAAGGGGTTGAGCAAGGACAGACCTATGGGGGGACAGATGGTGATGGTGATGGGCATTTTAATAGAGGTGAGGAGGAATCAAGGCTTAAGAGTGGGTGCTCTATGTTTCCAACTTCCTTGTCTAGGACCTGACTCCTAAACTCAGAGCACAAGGGCCCAAGCAGACCAAGACTGTCACTGAAAAAGACCAAGGAACACATAAGCTGAGAATCCAGGTCGATGCCCTTTGGTGCTTTGAGGAGGTTCTCAGAATCTCTGTGGTCTTCTAGAGCTTGCCAGGGGTGTCTCATGGCTTGACTGCATGCCACCTGTGGTGGTAAAGAGCCAGGTAGACCTGGGCTTGGTGGGGGGCAACTCAATTTCTCACTGCTATGTGACCAGGACCCATGCTTCTACTAGGAAATTACTCATTTTCTGAAGTTCAGATTGAACTAGGTGTCCTTCACTTTATTTGCTGAATCTGGCAACTCTTTAAGTCCTTCAAAGGTTGGCCCCCACCCTTGACCTTATCCCATTAGCGGCAAATCTCAAATTACTTTAAAGTCTGGATTTTACCTCAAAACTCACATAAAATTAAGGTCATCTCCATGTTTCTATCCCTTTTTTTTTTTTTTTTTTCATATAAAGCAGGTTTTAAATTATCCTGGTTAAAAGGCAAACATTTTCTACCTATTTATACCTGGTTGCGGATTAGTTAAGGCCCTGCTTATCTTGACGGCTGACCTTCCAGGTGGACAGGGGGCAGTCCTGGCGGTGCAGTCCTGGGAGTGTTTGCACTGGGCACCAGTGAATGAGCAGGAAGAGCAGGGCAATGAGATTTTTAAAAGGTCACAGTTTTTCAGTTTAAAAGACTCCATTTTTGCCTTCCATTTGGATATGTGTTTAATTGTTTCTTCTTTTGTGAAATGAGGGTTATTTTTGTTAAAAAAGTATGAATTATCTTACTTGGTAAGATAAAGCGTGGGCAAGCAGAGAAAGCCAGAATCTTCAGAAAAATGGGGACAAAATAGGAAGGTACAAACCCCTGAAAACAGCAAAAGGTGTTTTCAGAGCAGTGCCTATATGTTGGAATAACCAGGAGGGCTAGGTGGCACTCCAGATCCCCGGCATCAGAGACTTTGGGGGTGGCACCTAGGCAGCAGTGCTTTTTAAAGCTTCCTGGTTTATTTCAATGTGCAGCTGAGGTTGATATCATTGCTTTGGAGGTTTGCTACTCATACTTGGGCCTGAGGACCAGTGGCATCAGCCTCACCTAGGGGCTTGTTAGAAATGCAGAATCTTAGGCCCTAGCCCGGACCTGCTGAATCAGAACCTGCATTTTAATAAGGCCCCCAGGTACTTCATATGCAGTGGACCAGTCAGAAGCCTCATCTTGATGAGATCAGTAGGAGCTGGCCTCATTCAATGGGGATCCGAAGGCCATGGGTGTGCTGGTTTCTGCATCAGAGCCTGCTGTAGTATCTCCCAGTCTTCAGTATGTGAAGTTGGAGCCTTGTCCATAGTAATGAAACTTGTATCCTTTGTCTAGGTCTGTTAGAGTCTTTTCACTGATACATCATTTTCCCATTGGGACAGCCATACATTAACCAAGGATGTTGGCTGAAAATACTGGTGGAGAAACCTAAGAATATAAGTTAGGATATTGAAGAGGAAAAGAAGGAGTATATGAAATATACATCAAAAACGTGAATAAAGAATGGCAATAACTGCACATCTATCGACAAGTACTTCAAATGAAAAAGATTTAGATGCTCCAATCAAAAGATAGGATGGCTGAATGGATAAGAAAATAGGACCCTTACATATGCTGCCTACAAGAGATCCACTTCAGATTGAAAGATGCACACAGACTAAAAGTAAAGGGATGGAAAAAGATATTGCATGATGGACCTAGGGGGTATTGTGCTGAACAGACGAAGTCAGATAAAGACAAAAGCTAAATGCTCTATGGAATCGAAAGAACAAAGTAAATGATGACAACAACAATAACAAAACAGAAGCTAACTCATAGATACAGTTATTTTAAAGGTTACCAAATGGGAGGGGGTTTGGTGGTCTGTGAGAAAGGGGAACGGGATTAAGAAGTATGAATGGGTAGCTACAAAATAGTCATGGAGATATAAAGTATAGCATAAGGAATGTAGTCAGTAACATTGTAATAAATACGTGTGGGGCAGCAGGGTACTAGATTTCATGTGGCGATCACTTTGTGAGTTGTATGGATCTCTAATCACTATGCTGTGCACCCAAAATTAATGTAATATTGTATTCCAACCATAACTGAAAAATAAAAAAATGTATATTTTTTAAAAAGAGCGAGTATAAAATGAGACCTTGACTTCAGATGCAATCTTCATTTACTGCATGACCATGCATGCCTGGTTTGGAGCCACACGCTCTTTTGTTTTCTACCCCTTTCTTCCATCAGTTGGAATTGACATAACTCATGAAAGAGTTGCATGAACAAGGATACTCTTTATTTGCCCTTATCAGTTGGATATTATCACAACAGTGCTGTGTAACAACCATGAAATTTCAGTGGCATATGGCAATTAGCATCTATTCTTCATGAGCTGGCTGGCATGGCTTTGCTGATCTCATGCACTTATAAGTTGGCTAGGTGTTGGCTGATCTAGGCTAGGATCAGATAGGTGATCCAAGATAATGGTCTGGCTTTAGGCACTGGGTTAAGATCTTGTATTTTCCTCGTGTGTGTTCATTCTGTGGCTCCAGGCTGAAGGGCAGTAGTTATCCAGGGGAGCATTTCTAATGAAGATAGTGAGAGCTCAAGAAGGAAGTAAAAACATGCAGGAACTCTTAAAGGTGAGGCTCAAAACAGACACACTGCAACTTTTCTATTTCATTGGCAAGAGAAAGTCACATGGTCAAAGCCAACATCAGTGGGTGGGAAAATATACTTCATCTTTCTTCGTCGATGGAAAGACTATGGATGCAAAATATTACACAGAGAAGTGAAGCATTGTGGCCATCAAGTCAACACATTACATCTCCTCCAACCAGAAACGATTCTTTTTTGGGGAAATGTTACTCATTCCTTCTAGAACTTTATAAGCTCCTTCATGGCAGAGACAACCGCTTGTTACCCCCAACTCATTCCACTGCCCTTCCTGGTCTCACAGCTAGAACATATTTCCCAGCCTCCCTTAGGGAATAGGAAAACAAGTTATAGCCAAGGCTGCTGATGCCGGCGGTGTGATTTGTAAGAAGCATTCAAATTCCAGGCCCTAGATGAACCTGCCTGCTCCAGGAATCTGTTCTTAAAAATAAGATGGTTTATGAAAAACTAATTTTTAAATTAAAAATTTGTCTCATAACAAAAAAAAATAATAAATGGAGGTACTCCTTGGGGTTTCTGCTTTGTGGTAGATCATCTGCAAAGATGGCTACCAAGGAGTCCTTCCATTCCTGTGTGTGCATTTGTTATGGGTTGAATCATGTCTCCCCCCACCCCTGCCCCCCACTCTGTATAGATAGGTTGATTATGTTGGAGATACCTTGGAGTCCTAATCCCCAGTACCTCAGAATATGACCTTATTTGGAGTATGGTCATTACAAAGGTCATCAAATTAAAATTAAGTCATTAGGGTGGACCCTAATCCGCTGGTGTCCTTATAAGAAGGGGAAATTTGGACACAGAGAAAGGGACATGGATACAGAGATAGGGACATGCACACGGGGAGAACTCATGTGAAGATGAAAGGATGAAGGCAGAGATTGGGGTGGTGCATCTATAAATCAATTAACATCAAAGATTGCCAGCAAACTACCAGAGCCAGGAGAGAGGGAGATTCGTGCTTACAGAAGGAATGACCCCGACTGACACCTTGATCTTGGACTTCCAGCCTCCAGAACTGTGAGACAGTTAATTTCTGTTGATTAAGCCAGCAAGTTTGTGGGACTTTGTTGTAGCAGACCTAGTAAACCAATACAACACTCCATTCTTCCTAGAAAGAGGTGGAAACAATTTATCCTCTTCTTAAATCTGGAATGGCTTTATGACTTTCTTTGGCCAATAATACCTGGCAGAAATCATGAATTGACAGTTCTGGGCCTACGTCTTAAGATGCCTGGCAGCTTTTATTTTTCATTACCTTCTGAGAAGTCAGACTGCCATGTTGCAAGAAGTCTAGGTTATCCTGTTGGAGAGCCACATGGAGAGAAAAGCCATTTGGACTGTTCCAGGCCCAACCAAGCTTTCAGTTGATGTCCCTAGTCAATGTCACATGCAGCAGAAGTACTGTCTAGCTGAGCCTAGTCAACTCTCAAAGAGTTGTGAGAAATAAGAAATCATTATTGTTTTAAGCCACTAAGTTTTGAGGGTGGTTTGTTGGGTAGCAATAGACAACTGAAATGTTCTTTGGCAAGTGCTCCAGCACCTCTGCTACTGTTGTCCCTAAAGCTGGATGCCTCCGGTACTGTCCTTGCTAGCATCCGTCCGAATGGATGCCTGTCTCCTCACATTGTTCACTTCCATAAAAAATCTTCAATGGTGCATCTGGTTGCAGGTCTGGATGATGCCAGCATCTCAGCTGCAAAGGAGACTGGAACAGAATGTTTCTGGCTTTGTAGAAGGGGTGCAGGATTTGTGACATGGCAAGTTCCCCTAACATAGAAGGATGTTCAAAAGATACTGGGCATCCCTGAAACATGAAGTTCTCCCCAAATGGCCAATATACATATATTTTTTGTAAACTTACTGTGTGCTTGGCACACAGCTCTGGGTCTATTCACCTTCTAATTGTAAACAGTACCCTGACATCGCCCTTCTTCACTCTCCATCTCTGTGGTTTTGGTGGGAATTATGTCAGTTCTGGACATGTGATCTAGGCCCAAACAACCCAATATTGAACTCAGTCAGAGCCAACTTGGTGTAACCTCGGCTTTTTGCTGGGACAGCTGAAAGAAATGAGGACTTGGACTGTAAGGATGGAGCTTAGAGCTGCTGCAGCCATCTTGCTGCTACAAGGAACAGAGATGAGAGAGGAGAAGACTAAGTCTTGATATTTTTTGAGCCTCTTGGTATACACAGATCAGTCATACTGTTGGAGTCTATTTTAGTGAGCGTATAAAATTCCTATTTGCTTATACCAAGCCAGTGTGAGTAGTTTCCCATCATTAGTAATCCATCAAGTCCACATTAACACTGTTATTTAATACAAATCTTTGGAGTAGGTACCACTTATTAACCCCATTTTACAGATGAGGAAACTGAAGCACAGAAAAGCCATGTGGAGGCAGAATTCAAATCTTGGAAATGTAATCCTGGGCCCACCCATAAACATTCTGCTTTCCTTGGTGTTGGAGAAAGATGAGGAAGGTATGACGTTTAAGCCAACATTTAACTCCAGTGTGACATAGGAGCTCATCAGGAGCAGGGAGAAAGTTTTTTGGTGGAGGGTATAATAGCTTGGACAATGACAAGAACTTTTTTGCTAAGAAACCCCACCTGAAATTCACCATATGCATGCCCTGCAACCTGTTATGGAGATCTTTCCATGATATGACTGCTGCCAGACCCACCAGCTAGATCTGGGCTGGAACAGGGATTGCTTCCTGAAAATCCCCTCGGAGACTGTCTGATCAACCTCTCCCCTGGGCCCCAGGTGTGCTGGTTCCAGGAACAGGCCCTTGTCCTACCAAGCATTTAAGGCATTTTCCCACTATCTGGGGTACTTCATGCACCAGTATCCCTATCCATTCTGCCCATTTTATATAATTCTTTAGGGCCTGCCATGTGGCCTGGAGGATATCCATGTCCTCTTGCCACCACCCAAGATGAGCCTAATGGGTTAGTTCCCTTACTCTGACGAGGAAAAATTTTCCTGACACCTGAACCCAATCACACTGGTCCCTCCTCAGGGGAGCATCAAATTGCCTTACTGCAGAGACAATGTGTTTCTGGTCTCTGGAGCCTGGTGGGAGCCTGGTGGGTCCCCTGCAGAGTCTGGGTTAGGTAAGGCACACTCCTCAGCCAGAAAGACAGTTCAGGGCAGAAGCCTAGCTTCCACAGAAAGCATGCACCCCTTGGACTGGGTCTCTGTTAGCACCAGGAGGCCTTGGAAATGCTCACAGGGTTAAATAGGTTGAACTGTCAGAGACCATGGGCTCCCTGCTCTCCCCCAAACTAGAACAAATGAAAAATTGTACAGGGGACCAGAGCAGTGCTTGCAGAATCTCCAACAGAAAACAAATAATTTCTAAATAATTCTGATTCTTTTAAAAGAAAAAAAGTGACGCTCACACTTATATTTGTTTTGGTTTCTTTTAAATCAACGATGAGGCAGTGGGTGCCAGTGAAGGGTATTTCCTTAGAGGCCCCTTCCACTGACGGTCGTGGGCTGGGAAAGCACAGGTTGTGGCGCCTGGAGTGCTCCCTACCTCCTGCTGTTGCGGGTTTGAGATTGAGTCTCCGAAGCTGGGGTGGGGTGGGGGGTTTCGGAAGCGGTGCTGGGAGAAAATTAGATTGGGGGTGACCCGTGGGGACGAGCCCCTCTGAGGCGGTGGAAGGGGTGCGGGAGTGAAGACAGCTCCGGGAGGAGAGAGGGGCTTTCTCTCCTTTCGAAATTCCGCGGGTAAACTGAGGCCCGCGTCCTAGCCTCTTGGTCGCCTGGCAGGCGGACTCAGTCCTACGTTCTGCCCAACACCGGCGGGCCGGGATGGGCGGGCTCCTTCTCTCTTGGGGATGGATGGGGAGTTTGGTGCTTCGCTCGACCCAGGGAGCGTGGAGCCCCGGCGGAGCCCGCCGGGCTGGGGACGGGGGGCTGGGGACGGGGGGCTGGGGACGTGGGCCTGGGGACCGGGGTCCTGGGGACTGGGGCCTGGGGACGGGGTCCTGGGGACGGGGGCCTGGGGACCGGGGGCCTGGGGACGGGGGCCTGGGGAGGGGAGGCTGGGACGGGGGCTGGGGACGGGGGGCTGGGGACGGGGTCCTGGGGACGGGGGGCTGGGGACGGGGGCTGGGGACGGGGGCCTGGGGACGGGGTCCTGGGGACGGGGGTCTGGGGACGGGGTCCTGGGGACGGGGTCCTGGGGACAGTGGGCTGGGGACAGGGGGCTGGGGACGGGGGGGCTGGGGACGGGGGCCTGGGGATGGGAGGCTGGGACGGGGGGCTGGGGACGGGAGGCTGGGACGGGGGCCTGGGGACGGGGGCTGGGGCGCCGCGCTGCCCAGCCGGGGCTGCTCCCCGCCCGCGGCGGCGCGGGCGAGGGGCGGAGCCGCACGAGCCCCCGCCCCGAGGCGGAGCGGGGGCCGGACCCGAGCGGCCGGCGCGGGGTGGGCCGGGGACGCGAGGCGGAGCGGGGCCGCACACAGGCCGCGGCGGCTGGCTCGGGCCCCTACGGTCCCGCTGGTGGCTGGAGGAGGAAGCCAGGCGGCTGGAGAGGGAGCGGCGGCGGCGGAGGCCGAGGCTGGAGCGCGCGCGCCGCACACTCACTTCCCGGCTCAGCAGGGAGAGGTAGGGCGCGCGGGCTCGGTGGCCCCGGCCCTGGCTCGGGGGGCAGGCGGCAGGGCGAGGGGCCCCGGAGCAGCCCCGAAGGCTCGGGCGGCCCCGGGCTCCGGCGGCCGGCGCGTCGCTCGGGCTGCAGGTCTGGGTTCGCCGAGGCGCGTGCCGAGTGGTGGGCGCCGCGCCCCCCTCGCCCGCGTCGGTCGAGAAGGCGGTGGGGTCTGGCCCCCCCGGGGGCGGCGATCCCTGCAGGGGGCTGCGCGGGCCTGGCCAGCGCGGTCGGTAGAGGGTCAGGCCCGACCCCACGGGCTGCACCCGTGCGGCTGGCGAGCGCCCGGGGTGCTCCGGGGGCGCGCTCCGCGGGCGCAGACAAAGCCGGGCGCCGACGCCCCGCGACGGTCCGGGCGGCGCAGAGGGGGGACGCCGGGGAGACAAGAGAAGGCTGCGGGGCGACAGCTGGGACGCGAGGTGAGGCTGAATGGTTCTCCCTCTGGGCGCACGGTTGGTCTCCTTGGGCGGGGGGGTCGCCGGACAGGGTGGGGAGCAGCTCTCTCCTTTGGGACAACGAAGGGCTCACGGGCTGCGCGGGGCTTGGGGAGAGCCAGGCTCGGAAACGGGTCGTGAGTTTGAGAGCTCACTTTGGGGGAGGGGCCGAGGGAGGCCATTGACGTGGAGTGGGTGAAGGGCTCGTGGATTCCCTCGGAGCTTGCTCCAGGGAGGCGCACGGCCTGATGAGGTAAGCGCAGGAGAGCGAGCGCCTGGTGAGATGTGTCCACAGGTAGTTTGCAGAACCTGCTAGTGGTGGCACATCCCGTGCCAGTCCGTGGGAGGGCCACTTATCCAAGCGGCGAAACAAGGCAGGTGCCCCAGGGGTGACTGGAGTGGGCACGAATGGAGGCATGGGTAAGTGTGCTTCTGAAAGTGTGTGCAGCGAAGACCCCACACCTTTGTTCTGGGGCCTCGGCTCCTCCTCCCCTTCTCTCTGTTGGAGGGGAAGCATCCCAGTTCCTGCCACAGCCTCGTGCCTCCACTTGGGCTCCGAGGTGGTCTAGCCTCTCTCCCTAATTCTTCAGTTGTTTTCCCTCTCTCCAGTGTTAGAAGTGGCTTCTTTCCTCCTGGATCATTCTCAACAGTAGGAGAACATGCTTTGACACCCCCCACCCGCATTTTGTAGTCCCCCTTATGCCTTTGTCCCTCATTTTCCCTAGCAACAGCCCCACTTCTCCACTCCTCACAGCAAAGCTTCTCCAGAAAGCTGTCTGTACCTGTGCCTCTGGAGCACATCCCTTCAGTTTATCAGCTCGCTTGATCTGGCTTCTGTCCCACCACTTTGCTGAAACTGTCCCAGTCAAGGTTTCCAGTGATTTCCACACCCCTCAAGCAGGTTTTTCTTGACTTCCCTTGGATTTGTTGGTCATTCTCTCCTTCTAGAACCAATATTTTCTCCTGGCTTCTCCTGGTTTTCTTCTCTTTTCCTGGCTAGCCCTCCCTTCGTCCTCTTTGGAGACAACTTTACTCAACTTGGCATGTTGGAGAATCTCAGGACTCTGTCCTCAGATCCTTCCTCTCCCCTGATTCCCTTCTATTTACACACCCACCAAGCTTTCATTTTTTCTTAGAACTTTTAAAATCAAGCATCAATTTACAAAGATGCAGATCTTAAATGCACCTTATTTTCATGATTTAAGTAACAAATTTTATCTTTAGCCTCTATCCAGCCACCCTCTGATGATTTATGGTGTCCTGGATGTGTCATAGGTATGAAAAACTTCATATGGACAAAACAAAACCCTGACTACATTCCCAAGCATGATCCTGTGCAGGCCTTCCCATCTCAGTACACCCACCCAGCTTTGAAGACAGGAAACCGGGTGGTATCAGCTCCTCCTTTTGCCTCCTTCCCCACACCCAGTTCAACTGTAAATCCTTTTGGTTCTTTCTGCAAAATCTCTCAGGCCTGTTCTTCAAGCTCTGACTCCACTGCTACCACCCTGGCCTATTGCGCCAGGCCAATCCATCCTTTCTGTCTTGCCTGAATGCTGCAGTAGTTGCTGTATGCTTTCCCTAAGTCCACATTTGTCCTCCTCTAATTCATTTTAACAGAGAAGTATTTAGAAAAATATTGATTAGACCACCTCCTTCCTCTGAAACCCTCTAGCTCCCTATTGCACTTGGAATCAAATTTCAAAACTTTCCCCTGGACTATCAGACCCTCTATCATCGGGCCATCTTTAACCTTTTCCAGCCTTATCTTGACCATTGTCGCTTTGTATTCTTCCTGATAGCCACTTCTGAATCACTTTGCCCTTGAACATCCCAAGCTTCTTTCTGCCCTAGTGCCTTTGCTTATGCTGTTTTCTCTGCCTGGAATGTTCTTCTGGAGTTTCCACTGGGCTGGCTTGGCTCTTTATTTTTCAGGTTTTGACTTAAATATGCCTTCCTCATATGCCCTCCCAGTCTTAGCAGAGGGCCCCTTCTCACCCATAATTCATCATAGCACCTGCCTTACTTTCTTTATTATATTAATCACAGTCTGTAACAGTTTGTTACAGTTGTCTTTTTACCTTGTCCAGATTTTCAAGGTCTGGAACCTTGAATGAATGGCCCGCTGCTATACCTGGAGCATCTAGCACAGTGCCTGGCACATAGCTGCTGCTCAGGAAATTGTAAGCCAGGTAGGAAGGTCAGGGCTGGGCTAGGCAGAAAGAGGTGGGTATTGCATTTAGTGCAGGAGGTCCCTTTAAACTGCAGGTGATCCTAAGGATTTTTATTTTCTTTCCACAAAAGCCATTGAGCAATGGCTACAAAATCTGAGGGGGCCATTGGGGTGTGAAAAAGGGAAGTGAAGAAGACACAAGTATCTCTCAAAGGCAGGCCTAGGGGGAAACTGGGGAATCTAGGGGGTGTGGAGTCAGTGTGGGTTGCTGTGGGTAGGGGATAAATGACTTTCTTTGCTCTCTTTGGTGGAAATCCAGGCTGGGTTAACAGAGGGGTGTGTGTGTGTGTGTTCTTTAACTCAGGAGATGGGAGCGGCCTGGGCACCTGGGGATTTATTTTAGGCTACTCCCTTGGGTGACTGCTGGGTGCCCAGCCTTGGGGGGCAGGGAGTTGAAAGGGAAGAAGCTGGGCTGGGGGAGGGGTCTCTCTATAGACCCTTATCTTTCCACCCACAGCTCTCTTTGCATAGAGAAGCTAGCTGAGAGTTGAATTATGTGGCTAGTGCTCTCAGAATGGAGGGTGGCGGGCCAGGAGACCTCAGATCTGGGAAGGAGGGGAACTGGGCCTTGGACAGGCAATCTGGGGATGGGCCAAGGTGACACTGATGTGAGCACTAGAACTAGGGCCTAGGCATCCAGATCTAGAGTTGGGCTAGCATGCCTAGGAAAGGCTTTGATCAGGGATAGGTGGGAGCAAGGAGGGTTTCCTAGGTGGGAGAAATCAGACAGAGGCTGAGAGGCTTGGCCAAGGCTCTGGTCTACTCACCTGGTGCCAGGAAATGTTCTAAGGACTTTGCAAATATTAACTCCTTTAATCCTCTTAACAACTCTGTGATGTAGGTCTTATTCCCATTTAATAGATGGGAAAACCGAGGCACAGTCATACAACACAATAGTGACAGAACGAGGATTTGAACTCAGGCAACCTGGCTCCAGGATTTATGCTGTAAACCACCCCACTCTACCACTTCTCTCATACCTCTTAGATACGTGCCAGCTGAAGACTTTTTAGGAAACAAGTAGTTTTTCCAGAATTCATGACTTGTTTGGCCTTTGGGGCCAGGGAGATAGGAAAGAAGGCACACCCTCTAAGGTAGAAGGGGTTGTCCTTGCTCAGAGTAGGCAACTGAGTTTCTCTTTTTTATATCCCACCTTTTCTTCCAGGAGGGGCTGGAGCCCAGGGTAAGTAGTTGGGTCACATGCACACTGATTTTGGGGTGCTGGGGAGGTCAACTGCTTCTGGTACAAAAATAGCTCCCTGGTTGAGCTGCTGCCATTAGAATATCACCCCTGTGAGTTTAGCATTGTCCCACTGCCCTCTTCCTCTGCCTCCAGAGAGCCCAGAGAGTTCAGGTAAGGGCTCTGCAGAAAAACTGGCCTGTTTTGAATTCCATCTAGAATGTTGTGCAGTTGAGCTTCAGGCTTGGCCTTGGGAAACCTGGATGGGGGTCAGAGTAGGACTGGGTGGAGCTGGGGGAAGAAAGAAGTAGAAACTGTAAAGAGCTCAATCCACTTCACTGTTGGCCCTGTCGTTACCTCTTTTTTGTCTGTTGTAAAACAGGATCAGGGAGTCTTTTATCCTTGCTCCCCAGAGATTGTGGAAACAGGGAACTTGGAAAGGTTACATGCTTGGGTGCCTTCTTGCAGACCCAGTGTGAAGGAAGACTTCTCATGGGACACCAGTCCTGAGGAACTGGGCCAGGAAGGAGGGAGCCAGGAGGAGGGTGTGGCAGCCCTGTCCTGCTAGGCTTTCCTGTTTGGTTATAAGGATGCCTCTGGGCAGGTGACTTGGCCTCCCAGGGGCCTGGCTGGCTGGCCTAACAAGAGTTTACTGACCACACAAAGATGGAGTCTTTTTGTTCCAAATTCTGAGTTTAAGGGATCTGCTCATCTATCTCAAGAGATTCTGCTAGCCCACCAGGGAAAGAGGGAGGCAGAATCAGTGGCATATTCTTCTGCATTTTGGGAAACCGAGGCACAGAGGAAGCACATTGCTGCTGGAAGCTCACCAGGCCAGTGGTTCTGGGGAGTGCCTGGTCTCTGGCAGGGAGTATGCAGGGGACTCATCCACGTTGCTTGAGTCCTTGGCTGCTGGGTTGAGGTGAAGGCTGTGGTAGAACCAGAGGCTGGCTGGCTAGCGCTGAGAGTGGACTTTCTGACAACTGGGTGCTGGGCCTTGTTACCTTTGGTCATCATTTGGCATCTCCTGTATCCCAGCTTGGTACTCACAGCTATTGGGAACACAGGACAGTGTCCCCTCTCTCTCAAGAAATAAGAGTGACACAAATATAGAGGACAATCTGGTGATGGACAGAGGGGAGGGTGTTTGGGAGGCTGTGAGAATGGGGTGAAGGGTTAAAGAAGTACAAATTAGGAGTTGATAGATGGTCATGGGGGTGGGGAACACATGGCATAGGGAATGCGATTAATGTTAATGTATTGGCTAGGTGGCAAGCCAGAGGAGAGAACGAGCAATTTAGGGGGATGCCTAACCAACGTCCTATATACTTGAAACAAATAAAAAAAAATAAGAGTGAGCCATGCTGGATATAACATAATGAGGTGCAGTTCAGATCAGTTTTCTGGAGGAGGTAGTGCTTTCAGAGGGTCCTGAAGTCCTCGGCGGCTTTGGCTGACAGAGGAAGGGATGACATTCCCAAGGCAGATGAGGAGCTCAAGCCTGGAGAAGTGTGTTGGAGCTAGGTTGGGGGAAAGCCTTGACTGCCAGGCTGCTGAGCCTGGACTTGATTCACTAGGTCCTGGGGAGCCATCAAAGATTACAGGCCCTGGGTGCAATGACTTGATTAGAGCAGTGGTCTGTAAAGTGCATCTCAGACTCTCACATACACATGGAACACCGGGCAAGCTTGTTAAAAATGCAGGTTCTAACTAAGCAGGTCTAGAGTGGAGCCTGAGACTCTGCATTTCTGACAAGCTCCTGGGTGGTGCAATTCTGTTGGTCCGGGGGCCATCTTATACAGCAAGAGTTGAGGTTGGGCACTTGAGGGCCAGGCAGGTGCAAGGGCAGGTGCAGGTCAAGTGAGACTTGAAACAAGTAAAGGGGATGGTCCTGGCTTCTGTGGATTGCGTTGGGGGAGGTGTAGGGACTGCCTGTGTGGGGGCTGAGGTGGGAGCAGGGCAGAGAACAGTGTGTAGAGGGTGTGGGATGCAGGGGCTGCTCTGCTGGGAGATGAGGCTAGGTGAAGGTCTCTGGAGGCTTGGGTCTCAAGCTAAGATTCAGGCCTGGTTTTCAGGGTACCTGACTGTGGGAACTCCCATGACCAAAAGAGGGTGTCTTAGGCAACTGCCCTAGGTCAGGGTGACATGCAGACAGCTTATAGGGCATCTTATCTTTGCCCACAGCTGAGCCCAGCCCTGTGGGTAGCCAATCTGGGGTGAGCACTCTTCCTCTAGCCAGGGTGGGACCAAGGAGATTGGAGAAATAGCTCACTTCAGCCCCAGATGTGCCATCTTCTAAAAGCCCCCAGCATCTCCCCAACTGCTGAGCCATCCTCCTGCCCACCCCCTACCCCCAGTGTGTACAGCGTCCTTTACCTTGTCCTGTGTGAGTCCTTGTAACCATTGCCAATGGTTATGTGAGCTGCTGTTGAGGTCTTCTCCCACTGTCACCTCCTTGATACACCTGGAAGTGGGAAGGCCCAGATGCTTCTCTCTGCTCTGCCCCGGCTGGGCAACTACAGGCAAGTGTCTGCTTTTCTCTGAGGCCTTCGTTTCCTGTCAATTGAAGAATTCTGTCCTCTTTCTAGGGAGCAGGGGAGAGGGTCATAGGGTTTATTGGGTGAGACATTGCTTCTTCCTGGAATGGTAGCTTAATATATTTTAATTTGGGTTTAATATTAAAACTTACATGCTGATAATGGAGATAATGAGCAGTTTGTATGGAAGAGCTATTTAGTGTGTTTTGAGGGTCTCCCAAGACCCCTAGTTCTCCAGGCTTGGCATGGCCTGGGGGTACTTGGTATCTGAGGGCACTTGATCAGATGAAGTCCCCTTAGACCCTGGCAGGAGGGTAGGCAGTCACCTCACCCGAAGGAAGGTGGGAAGGGCAGACATGAGAGCAAATGTTCTACTGTCCCAGGCAATGCCAAGAGGGTTTCTCAGGTTGAATTCTCGAAATGTCTTATACATCTTATAAAAGGACTTCAGGGCTCAGTGTCTGCCTCTGTGCCCCTTGCTGTGCCAGGCTCTCCTAAGGGGGTGGGAGTGGGTGGCATTCCTGAAAGACTTCTGAGCAACCTCAAGGGTTCAGGGGACAAATAAGGGCAGAAACTGGCAAATTCATTCCACCACATGTGAGAGATTCAGAATTCTTTTTAAGAGAATTAAAGGCTCTAACAAGTCCTGTAGAAAATAAACCATTTGGTGTTTCCCAAAATGATTTGACCATGGAAATCTTTAAAAAAAAGTTTTCCTGATAATATTCCAGTAACCAGGAGAACACACCTGATGGGGAGGGCTGATGTGGGAGGATGCTGCTCCACGAAAGACCACAAACATAGGTGATGGATGGGCCCACAAGTGCCAGGGAGGGAAGAAAGGATAGTTTCCTAGGGGAGGTGGTCTTGGTGGTGTGGGTACCATTTCAGCCAGTGGAAGAAAAGGCCATTGCAGAGGACAGTTGGCCTGGAACGGACTTTGTGGGTGAGGTCGAGAGTCCTGAGAGGACCTGTCTGGCACCTAGGACCTAACGATAGCTAGGACCTAGCCAGGACTGGGTCTTTGGGATTCTGGGAGTGCCTCCCACCCCACCACCCCTGCCATCTCCTCTCTCTACAAGTTATCTCCCAGCCGTTCATCTCAGAGAGCAGGACTGTGGCCTCTGGGCAAGAAGCTAAACTTCTTGGTGTTTTTATTTCTTCATTTGTACTGTGGGAATAACATCATTTTCCTCGTAGGATCATTCTGATATCATATACATGTTGGCTGCTCTTTGTGGGATTGATGTGGCTACAGGCAGTGTCTCCAGGAGGGACCCAGGATGGACCCTGACAGTGGTCAGGGATAGGAGAGGCACAAAGGCCAACAGGGAGCATGGTGAGGCTTGTGCTAGGTCCTGATTAGACAAGAGTAGTGATCTCCAGAGGAGAAGAAAAGTGAGGGTGAGGGTAGCCAGGGTGGACTCCCTAGAGGAGAGGCTGGCAGGGTGGGGGAGATTTGGGCAGAATGAGGAGATTCCATAGGCCACTTTAGGCTCTGTGGCCTAGTCTGGATGCAGGATGTGGAGGATCTGGTGGGTTGGTGTAGGAGTTGGGGGCTGAGGGCAGGGAGGAGGTGTCAGGGAGCTGCCCTCATTCATTAGGCTGTGGGGAGCCATTGAACATTTTGATCAGGGCAGTGGTTTGGCCAGAGCAATCCTTTTTAGTGAGAAATGTGGCAGGGGTGTGATGGCTGATTGGGGATGCAGGGCACCCTCCGCATTGGACTTCCTCACAGAATAGCTGTGCTTCTTCACAATTCAAAGCATGGGGAGGGGTCGGGGTGCTTATATGACACTTGTTCTCAGATTCTCAGGGTTCTGAGTCATTTTCCCCAAAAGGTTGGGAATCCCATCCTGTTCCCTTTCTGGAAGGAGTGTTGCAAGTGCAGGAACGGGGAAGGAAGAGTTCCAGGGCTCTTGCTCCTTTCCCTCCTCCCCTGTGGCTGGTGGAAATGGTCAGTGAGGCCACCTTGCCTTGCCCCTCGCCATACCTCATTTCCTCTGAAGTGTGAAGACTCTTTGTTCAGCGGCTCAGGTGGGGGTGATGGGGTGGGGCATTTTAAACAGTCACCCAGGAGAAGTTGCTTTAATGGTACAAAGTTGGGCAGATGGGTGGGCCCTGGCAGAGGATGCTCAGTGAGCTTGCTTACCCAGCTTAGCTACACGCTCCTGTCCTCTTTTGCCCTTCTCTTTCTTCCTCTAACAGGCGGGGCCTGAGCCTGCTGTGTCTAAACAGGCTGAGGGGGTGAGGGTGGAGGAAAGTATTTGAGTTCAGCCAGAGCAGGGTGGCCTGGCCTGGGGGGTGTAGCACCGTTGTACCCTTAGTCCAGATTCCTTTGTCCTCTAGCTACTACTTGGAGGAGGGTGTTAAGGAAAGTGATTTAAGTCCAGGAGAAAAAACCCTCGGAAATGAGTTGTAATTTATTAGAAAACAGAACAAAGAACCTAGCCACCCTCTGCCAACTTTGTGCCAAGCCCTGGCAGACCCATAGTTCTTATCTTCCCCATCAGCCCCATGGGGCCCAAGCTATTACCCCATTTCACGGATGGAGACACTGGCGGTTGCCAGCAAATGACATGACTGCGTCTCCATTTTATAGCTGCTCATTCTTCACCTCACAGACCCCCAGAGTCTGTCCCCAAACCTTCAATCACACATACCGACCAAAACCAGACCTCCCCCTTCACGCCAGGCCAGCTCAGCTCTCACAACTCCTGACGTCAGGGAGGAAGAGCTGATGGGTGCTTGTGGACGGGCAAAACACTAGACCTTGAGTCAGCTAGATTTTAGGATGAGTCAGGCGGAGACACTCAGGACCACCACTAGGCAAACATGCTTGGGAAGGATTTTTAAAGGAGGCTTTTAAATGTTAAACATACAGATCCCTTTTACTCTCATTTATTTAGGAAAGTTAATTAAAAAAAATCATACATAATTAATGGAGAACTTTGACTTAATCTGAAAAAGTAACCCAAGACTACGACTTTGCCTCATTCCTTGGTTTTGAAGAATATCTTACGAAGTGAACTTTGAAGCACTTTATGTCAGACGGGCGGTGTGGAACCTCTCTGGACCTGTTTCCTCTTCAGAATGAGGACGTCGATGTCAGGATTCACTAGTACCTTCCCCATGAAATGCTTCAGTGCTGCATTCTGTGCCTCAGACATGCTCAGGGAAAGTAGTGGTAACAATGATGATAGAACCATAAGAACAAGCATTTCTTGATGGCAAAAGCTGGTGATTTCATTCAGTCTGTCTTTGAACTCAACGGAAGGGCTTGAAGAACATGTTTATAGTCCAAGCTCAGCATCTTGCTCCGTAGGTGTTTTATGGATGGAATCGTGGGCGGAGGGCCTACGTGTGCACACCCTTTGAAATGAACACCCTTGGCTTTTCAGACCTGGTGTCAGCTCTCCCAGGGGTCCTGCTTCAGGGCTGGACTTTATGGAGAGGCTTTTTTTGGGTGATACTGTGTCAGGAGATCCTGCGCTAGGACTTGTTGGGGGAGCACACCATCCTGAAGTTTCCAGATGAGGAAAATCTTGTCCACTGAGAAAGGAGGTGGCTATCTAGAGGGAAGCATGAGTTAGCTGGTCTTAGATTTTTTTATTTGTACAGGCACAGCAGTTAGACCCCTGTCTTTGTCCCTGTTTATGGAGGATGAAACCAAGGGCAAAGGGCTGTGGCTTGACATAATGTTGTGCCTGGCATTCCTTGATTCAGCCCCTATTTCCCACAGCCTGAAGCCCACCCCACCGTTTCCCTGGGTAGGAGGAAGGTGGCCTCCCTGTGGCAGCTCTAGTTTTGACACTACAGCCATTTTGAGCAGCCAGGCTTGGGGATGCCTCCTACCGGGCAGCCCCAAGTGCCTGGCATGATGTGTGCAGTCCGAGATGGGGTGAGACAGGAGAAATGGTAGACCAAAGGGTGTCCTCAGGTGTGCTGCCCCTTGAGCCCATGGGGGCCTGAGCACATGCAAGTGTTGGGCAGAAAGAGATGAACTCAATGTTGTCAAGCCCTTTTCTGCCCTCACTCTATCTGGGTGACCTTCGTCACATCTGCGAACCTCTCTGAATCTTCTCTATCATCTGTAAAATGGGCACCTGAGTGTTAGGGAGTACTAAATGGTGCCATGAATAGAGTACCCAGCATGGGGCCTGGTACACGAAGGGCTCTGTGAATAGAGGTTTGCCGTGGGGTTAATCTGGTGGCTGGAGTTTTGGGGAAATGTTTTTTTCATTTTGTTATCATGCACGTCACCTTCTCTCTGTGATACGCTGTGCTGAGTGGGTGCCAGAGAGAGGGAGCTTTATGGGAAAAGAGTTTACGGTGGAGGGGGACCCTCTTCCACAGCAAGCCTTGGACACTCAGCTCTTCCTTTGGGGCTGCAATCTCTTTGGGGGCAGGAAGCACAGGTCTCAGGCTGGGCAGAGTGGGGACCCTGTGGCACTGGAGAGAGGATGGACTTGTAGGAGACCCCCCCTCCCCCCATACGCACTCCCCCCAGGGGCTGGAGCAGAAGCACAGACAGGCTTTGTGCAGAGTCACGAGGGGCCAGCAAGGGGGAACTGCGCCCGCTTGAGCTTGTCTCACAGCCTCAGTTCTTGTCAGTGGTTTTGAAAGAGTCGGTGGAAAGTGCTGACTGGGCAGTCCTCCTTCACCCCAGCTCCTGGCAGGGAGGGGGAGAAACCTGGCAGAGGAGCCACCTCCTCATCTGCCAGCTCACACCTCACAGGCTTCGAGTGCCCTAGGTGCAGAATGGGTAGGTCTTTGTGTGGGGACACTAACCCAGGTCAGAGGCTTGCGTGGCTGCACCTGTAGGTGATGCCTGAAGAAGTGGGACTGGGAGAGGTGCCCTGGGCTGTGTGTTTGGGATGTGATAGGCACTGCAATGGGAGGTGGCCTGGAGAAGTATTCCCAAAGCTGGTATCGTCCTGAGGAGAGAACTAGGCTCTGGAATTAGGCCTCCTAGGCTCGCCTCCCACCTGCAGGTCCTGCACCAAATTACTTGGCTTCAGTTTCTTGTCTTTCCTACCCCACAGGCTTGTTGTCAGGGGGAAAGGGGATAACCAGTTGACACTGAACTTGTCAGGGTTTGTCCCTGCAGTGTCATGAATGGTCACCCAAGTCATCCTGACCCCTCTCTCGGCCTCACCCCCACATCCTGTCATTTCCAGGAGGTCACCATAGCACTGTCACCCTCGGATCTCCTCCTGCCTGTACTTCCTTGGTTCTACTGTCACCTTATTAATGAGGCTTCCTGACCTCCCCACACAGAGCAGCTGCTTCTCCCCTTATACTGCTTTTCTTATGGCATCTATCACCTCTGATCTGTTAGATCCTCGATGGGGAAGCTTCCGTCTTGCTGTATTCTGAGTGCCTGGCACAGAGTAGTGCTCACTAAAATTTTTGTTGTTTTTGTTTTTGTTGTGGTTAAGATGTACATAACATAAAATTTATCATTTTAACTATTTGGAAGTGTACAGTAGTTCCCCCTTATCCACAGGGAGTATGTTCCAAGACCCCCAGTGTTTGCCTGAGAGTGCAGGTTGTACCAAACCCTGTATTACTGTTTTTTTTGTATACGTATACCTGTGGTAGAGTTTAATTTGCTGTCAGACAGTAAGAGAGGAACAATAATAAGTAATAATAAATAGAATAATTACAACAATATTCCATAATAAAAGTTGTGGGAATGTGGTCTTTCTCTCTGTCGAATATCTTATTGTTCTATACATACAGTATGGATATGCTGGACAAAGGGATGATTCACGTCCTCGGCAGGACGGAATGGGACGGTGTGAGATTTTGTCCCACTACTCAGAGCAGCGCACAATTTAAAACTTATGAATTGTTTATTTCTGGAAATTTCCATTTAATATTTTTGGACTGCTGTTGACTATGGGTAACTGAAAGCTGAGAAAGCAAAACCATGGATAAAAGGGGACCGTAGGACGTTCTGTGCCCACCCAGACTTCTCACATCACTGTGCACCGGTTCTACAGCGTCTGTTTTTGCTGAATGACTGTGTGACCTTCCTGCCCACCCCCTCCCACTTTCCCTGGAGGGATGAGACTGCAGGTGATACCTGATGAAATGAGGCTGGGAGAGGGGCCACTCTCCACACTCCACTACCTGTGCCCTCTGGGGAGTTGGGGCCTGCATTCTACCCTTTTTCCTGGGCACTTCCATGGGGCTGAGCTTAACATGTGTGGCTGATTTGCTTGGAAAAGCTCGGAGGAAGCCCTACAGGCCTGCGTTGTGGCTTGGGAGGTGGCTGGTGCAGCTGTGGAAAAGGTCAGGTAGGTGGTCGAATGGGGCCAGGGTTCACAGGGTGATACCCGGAGGGAGGAAAAAGCTGTGCTGAGAGCTGGTCTTGTAAGCAGTGCCTCCGAGCCTTTGCATGTGCGGTTCCCCCTGCTTGAAGCTCACTTCTCGTGTCCTGGAAATCTGACTCCTCTCCCTGCCCCCATTAGGTGCTCCTCCTCATCTTCTTTATTCTCCATCACAGTCCTTATCAAATCCTCATCACTGCATGTTGTACCTGTGAGTTAACTGGCTGTGGCCCTGTCTGTTTAATCCATTGCTGTGTTCTCCCCAGGTCTGTGTCTTGGGGGAGACAAAACATATAAATCTTTCTGAAGACATCTGAGCGGGAACCTAGGACCCCTGAGAGAGCACAGCGGGTGTGATGGCAATTCTCATTTTACAGATGAAACAGTCTTTCCCAAATCATTTAGGGCAGAGTTTGGCTTGAGGTGCATTCCAGATGTGGAATGCAGAAGGCTTAGGATGCTGGGCAGCTGCAGGAGAAGCGGGATAGAGGGAGACAGTTTAAGCCAGGGGTCGGGGAGTGGACCTTGGGCACAGCTTATCCTGCTGCATTCTGCCTCCTCCTCTCCTGCACAGGCAGATGTGATGTCCCTGGGCTGGCCTAGAGTCTGCATTTGGGTCCAGCTATAGAGCAGTGATTTTCAACCTTGTCTATGTGTTAGCATCATGTAGGGTCCTTAAAAAACTATCCATGAGGGGACACTATTCCCACAGAGTGATTCAAATTACCCAGTGCGGGGGCTGGCTGTCAATCTTTTGTAAAAGTCTCCAGGTCAGTCTAATGCACTGGTTGGGAAGGAGATCCTGTCTTCTGGGCCTTGTAGGCTATAGGGTCTGAACCAGGCTGCTTACTCACTCCATCCCAGCCCTGAATTTCGAAAAGAGGGAGCTGTGGCCCAGAGTGGACTTGGGAGTTTCCCTGGGGGTCCCCACCCTACAAGGTTCCCCTGGAAGAGAGAGTTGATGACTGACTGTATTAGTTACCTATAGCTGTGTGACAAACTACCCCTAAACTTGGGTGCTTAAATAGCAGTACAGTTTTTGTGGGTCAGGAACTTGGCAGTAGTTTAGTTGGGTGTTTCTGGCTCAAAGCCTCTCAGGAGGCTGCAGTCGAGATGCTGGCTGGGGCTGGAGTCATCTGAAGACTTGACTGGGGCCAGAGGGTTTGCTTCCAGGATGCTTCACTCACATGCTTTGCAAAAATGGTTCGGCTGTTAGTAGGAGAACTCAGTTCCTTGCCTCTTGAGCCTCTCTTTAGTGTTGCTTGAGTATCCTCATGACATGATGACTGGTTTCCCCTTGAGTAAGCAGTCCAGGAGAGCAAATGGAAGCTGCGATGTGTTTCATGACCTAGTTTCAGAAACCACGCTTCATCATTTTTATAATATCCTATTGGTTTCATAGGTCAGCTTGGGAGTTGACTATTTTAGGACACAAGTACTAGGAGGCAAGGATCATTGAGGGCCATCTTGGAGGTTGGTGACCATATAGATTATCCTATCATTGCACTTGCAGCCTCACAGATCTTGCTTGGGAAGGCCAGGTGCCTCTAGGAAGTGAAGAAGGGGCCTTTCTCTCCTAATTCTTTGTTCCATCAGACCATAGCAGTGTCACTGCAGGGTGGGGTGGTTCTCTCTGAGGCCTGGAGGTTGTGCTCTAGAGTAATCGTGCAGGAGGGCCTATGACCTCTTTGTCAGCTGGACTTCCTCCAGCCCCTACTACCTTTGGCGTCCTTGCCCATCGCTCTCTGGGATCACCCCAACTGTGTGCATTTTTGGGTGCGTAGGAATATAAGAGCCGTTGCTGCTATATATATGCCTGGCTATGGGTAAGCACTGGGCATTGTCATATTCATCCTTGTGAGGGCAGGTACTCTTTATTGCTGTTCTGCTGATGAGGAAACTGAGGCTCAGGTCACTTGTTTAATAAGTGGTAGAGATTCAAACTATTGGTGTTCAAAAACAATTGATCTGACCCCAGAGGCTGTATGAAAACAGTGGTGCTATAAGATGTCCCCAGAAGAGGGGACTTTTATCAAGCAGAGTCATGAGATGAAACATAGCAAAGTATCTTTATGTGTATATGTGTGTGCGTGAGAGAGAGGTGACTATGAGACACCATGGTGACTAGGGTACCTCAAGACAGGGCTGGTACCTTGGTTTTGAGGCTGGTTTTTTCCTCTAGGTTCAATGCTTACTTAGGAGAACTTTTTCCAGGGAAGCGAGTGTCCATGAGCATCATCTCCCATCAAACCTCTTCTGCCCATGGCCTGGTCTGCTATCCCTAAGGGCAGACTCGCACCAGCATGGTGATCAACTTGGTAGTCTCTTACAATTCAGTGGTTGGTGACTTCTGGAGGGGGCTTCAGATTTGGGGTCAGTCAGGTCCTGCTTAGAGGGGCAAAATCCTGGCCATTGTGCCTCACCCTAAGGGTTGCTAAAGGTACCCACAGTGAAACTTGTGCCTTTAGAACTTTTCTGGGGGACACAGGAGGCTGGCTAATAGGGTCTGGTGTCAATCTCACTCAGGGTTGGGGTGATTATTCCCATTTTACAGATGGGGAAACTGAGGCTCAGCGCCAATGGACTCGCCAAAGGCCACACTGGTTATGGGCAGAGGCTACCATCTAGGCAATTTCATCTTCTCCAGGAGCATCCAGGAGTGGCATAGCCATCATGTCAGACCCTGACCTCTCTCTGAGGGCATGGGGTTTGCCTGCCTCTGTAAGGTCTGGGATCTGAGGGGAAGAATGTGAGCCCTGCTGGCAGAGGTGACTGCCTCCCCTGCTATACAGCACATCTGTGAGAACACGCACACAAAGATGGGAAACGAGGGCACGGAGTATGAGGAGCTGGGGCTGGAGATAGAAGCTGAGATGGAGGGGCTGACCTAGATTTTAAAAGGCTCATAGGAGACGTTTAGAATCATCATCACTGCCACCTGACCTGATCAGCTGTCGGAGTGTGATCCACTTGTTTTTGCTGGAAGTGGGATCTTTAAGGTGGAGTTTGGGGTTTAGCTGTTTGGGGTGGGTCTGGGGGTCAGGAATGTAGTTCTAGGCTCTGCCCTGGTCCACCTTCACCTATGTCTTTCCTTCTGGCTACAGTTATCAAGATTGCTGGGTGAACGTTATGCTCATCAGAAAGATCCTACTCTTTCTCTGGCTTCCCTTTTTCCATCCCCAGCAGCATTTTAGTCAGAGGCAGGTGGTCTCCAAGCTCTGTCCCTGCAGGCAGCTAGGTCGTAGAAGCCGGAGTCCTGCAACAATCTACCTGGGTCTCTCCTGCCTTGCAGAGCATTGTGGGAAATAGAGGTTCTGGAGCTCAGCTCTTTAAAAATGCCTCTCTCTCCTGCCGCCAGAGCCTGTGTGGGCCATAGATTGGCTTTGTCCCCTCAAACACCCAGTCCAGCTGCCCACTTATGAAAAAGCTTACAAAGCCTTTTCAAGTTGTGCTTTTAGGGACTTTACACATCCAGTGGTGGGGAAGAGATGCAGCTAACAAAGGCATTGTGTCAAAGAGAAGACCAAGTGCTGGGAAGGAAGATGAGTCTCCCCAGTGTCCCCTCACCTCAGCCTGTGAGAGCCAGAGAACATCGCTGGTGGGAGGGCTTGGTAAAACGAAGCACCCATGCCTTGTCCCTTTTATGAGCTTGGGGTTGGCTAATGGCTCCCATATCCGATAACTTCCCCTGCCCCCAACACTGGGTAGGATGGTCAGGCTGAGACAGTACTGGGAGCAGTGTGATTGATGTTCAGGGTCAAGGTCCAGTCTGGTATTAGGGTTAGGGCCGAGGCTGAGGCTGGCTGGGTCTGAGTTCAGGTGAAAATGGGTTCTTCAAGTGAAATGGAGCTCTGGGCCCTGGGAGAGGTGGCTCCCGCCTCTGTACTAGTCTTTTTGGGTAATTTCTTCTCTTTCCCTCCCTCTCTGAGGTGGCCCTTGCGGGTGGCCACACTGTTTGCCTGTATTATCACTTAATCTTCCCAGCAGTCCCAGGTGGCTGTACCTATCCCCATTTTACATATGGGAAAGCTCGAAGACTAAAGAAGGCAGTGAAGCATCTGATGGGGCTTAGAAAGTGTGTCCAAATGAGTACAGATGCTATGTCCTTAGGGTGAGTTCAGAAGTGTTGGCCAGGTGGGGCTCAGAGAAGGGGTCACCTGGCTAGGGAGAGATTGAGCCTGGGTCTCTGGGCTCCCAGGCGAGTATTCTCTCCCTTTCGCTGTGTCTCCTGGGCTCACAGGCTGCCCTTGTCATGTCCCACACCCCCTGGGACTGGCCAGGCCTAGCTCAGTTGTCCTGCCTCTTTAACTTCCTGGCTGGCTGGCCTGGGTAAGGAGGGCTGGGGAGGGTCTGGTTGGGAGGAGTTCAGGCACAGTCCCTTCCTGGGCTTGAGGGGTGGGAGGAGCCTTGCAGGGCAGACACAGAGCCCCTTTGTCTGGGGCACACTGCAAAGCAGCTGGTCTGGGATTTCTGGGCGTTTTTACATTTGAAGAATAATTGCATTGTCTGGGGGGCCCCTTGAGAATCCAAATCCCTCCCCAGACCTGCCAGGCACTCCAAAGAGATTCCCCTGAAAACCCCCCTGTCCCTCCCCCCTGCCTCCCCTCCTGTTAGAAGCCTGAGGCAGCAGGGTCCCTCCAGGGAAACTGAGGTAGGGCTGCTCTCCTGGAGCACCAGGAGTTTCCACTGGGGGGAGAGACTTGGAGGTCCCCAGAGTTGGTTGGGGAGGATGCAGGTGGCCCTGGGCAAACTTGGGGCTGAGAGGAGGGGAGGAGCCTCTTGGTCACAAGGGGTAGGCCCATTTTGGAGTGCTTCCACTGGTGGAGCTTGAACCCTAAGGAGTGAGGCGAGGTGAGCCAGGTGCATAAACTGCCTTGGCCATACTCTTTTCCTTATCACCTGGGTGACCTGGAGGAAAGGAAAGGGAGGCAGACACGTTTGAGAATAGCCTGTGTTCAGAGGGGAGCCAAGGATGGGCAGATGTTTTTTGTTCCTTGTGAGGGGCGACTTTGGAAGGGTGTGGGGCACCTGGGAAGCTGGCCCTTCATGGCATTGTTTTGGTTGTAGTGGTCCCTGTCGGGGAGGTAGTGATTTGCTGATGGCTGGGTGAGCTGTAGTAGACTCCAATGCTGAGGAGGAAGGGGCATCCCATGCCGAGCTGGGCCACTGACTCCCCTCGCATGCAGTTCATTCCCAGGCTTCGGGAGGAGGTCCCCAATCTGACCTGGGGCTGCGACTAAGCTCAGTGATTGTGAGGCTGCAGCCTCCCTCACTTCAGAATAATGGGCTGCCTCCTCTTCCCAGGATTTCTTGGGGGTGAGATGCCCATGCTTTGGGGACAGTCTGGGGCTGGGTGGTATTGGTTACAGAACAGAACCAGTGCAAAGGACTCACATTCCCAGGGTCTGTTGCTTCAGGAGACATCAGTGGAGCAGGCCTTCCTGGTGGTTCAAGCAACAGACAACTGTGCAGTCACACAGCTGCATAACCACAGCACCCTGCACAAGGGTGTGCATTTAAGAGCACCCAGAGTCAGCTTCTCTGATGTGTGTGGCAAGGGAGGGTTCCCACAGGCCTTCAACTGAGCGCACTGGAGATGCTCAAGACTTTGGTGAATTTGGGGTATGTGCATATGTTTGAGGGCGTGTGAGTGAAAACAAGCCGGAAAAGATCAGCTAGGTCCAGAGGGTCAAGGACTGAGGCCTTCCGCATGCCTGGAACATTGTAGGTGCTCAGTGAATTGCTGGATTGTATTCCTGGTCAATGAGAGGCCTGGCCATGCTTGTCTTTGAGAGGGTGGCTGAGCAACAATATAGGGGCGCAGTTCAGATGAGAAGGCAGGCTGCCGCCTAGGGTAGTTGAAGATGGAGGCGAGAGTGATTTGGGCTGTAGGGCTGACATGGCTTGACCCAATAGATGAGGGTTGGTCTTTCATGAAAGATGCCGCCAGTTTGGAGCCCAGGAGTGCTTGGTACTCCCGTAGCTTTTCACTGAGATGCGGAACATGTAAGGAGATGCACAGTGCCCCAGCTCGGTTCTGGGCATTTCCAGGAAGGGCTGTGCAGGGTCAGATGTGGGAGGCCAGGATTAAAACATGTTTCTAGTGTTTGTCGGTTAGGAGGCACTTTTTGAAGGGTAAATCTCCAAGTAGCATGAAACGGGTGAGGATAATGAGAAGAGGCGAGTGGGGAAGTGGACACATGCTTGGCTGCTAGTGCCCTTTCCCGTTGCGTAGCCTCCTAATCTTCATCCATCTTTCTTCGGTGACTCTGCCATGGGACAGGGTCTTTTTTCCCTCTTTCCCTCTCTCCTCCCCCTGCTGCCTCTTCTTTCCAGTCTGGCTTCTTGGGCAGGTCAGTCAGGGCAGTGTTGGCTCTATGCAAGCAGGGGGAGGTGGTGCCTGCAGGCCAGAGTGGGAAGGAGGATGGGGAGGGCAGTGGGGCAACTTGAATGGCAGTGAGACTCTCGTGCCATAGCTGGCCTGATTTCTTAAAGCTACCAGGCTTGGCTTGCGTAGGGACATGGAGGCTCCAGGCTCCCATCCGTATTTTGCCATGGAAGCAGGAGCCAGAAGGCAAATGCTATTGCTCTGTGCCTCCTGCCTCCCACTTCCCTCCCCCCTCCTCCTCCTCTTCCTCTCTCCCTCCCTCCCTCCATGCCTGGCCGAGCCAGCACTTTTTTCTTCTCTCCTTTATCTGCTCAAAAAGTACAGGGTGTTCTCTTTCTCCTGTGCATACAGATCAAGGAGCGGATGTTATTTATTTATTTATTTCTCTAAGTCAAGAGAAGAGCAGGCAGGCAGTGAGGAGCATTAAGTAATTATTCTTCCTCAGTAAGGCACTTTCTCATTAAAAAAAAAAAGAAAGAAAGAAAAACATGATACAAATCAATAGAAAACAAGTTGCTTCTGCTACCGCCAGTCAGATAACAGAGCATGTGAAGGTCCGGTTTAACGTTTAGCTGAGGGCCCAGCACACAGTGCGTATTTCTGCACGTGCTGTTTTTTTTTTTCCCCTTTCAGTTTGGAACCCAGGTCATGTTAGCTCTGAGGGCTGATTTGGGGGGGCTTCTTATCTCTCTGCCCTCTGTGGGCTATGTGAGTGGCTTCTCTGGCTTCTTAGAGGCTCTATGGGTTGACAGGCCTACCTGGGACAAAGGCTGTAGAGGGACAGGACTGTGGGATTAGCTGTGAGGGTCAAGGGCACAGGTGACCTACCTGGCTCCAGTTACTTGCTTCCACCTTGGCACCCCATGTGTTCAAAGTCTCTGAGACTTGGGGACTGGGGGTTCTTTCTGTGCTAATCTTAAAGGCAAGCTGCCCACTTACACTTTCCACAGTCCGTTCCTGAACTCTGTCCAAAAGACACTCTACTCATAATTTAGCTACAGAACTTCACAAGTTATTTCCACTCGTGAAGCTCTTGAAAATGCTGACAATCTTGTGACATCCACATCGGGCCTTGTTTGACTGTCACAGCAATGTCGTGAGGACAAGCTGGCCCTTTCACCTGCTTCCCAAGGTAGCTTACCTAGATGCAGGGTTTTTAGAGGTGGTGCTCCGGTGAGCCTGGGGGGTTCTCTGGTGAGACTTCAGTGGGGTGGGAGCCCTAGTTTCATCTCAGTCATATCCTGTGCCGCACAGGAGCTTTTAGAGAAGGGGTGTCACCAATAAGGTTTGAAAACTACTGCACTGATCCCATCCCTTTATTGTATATAAGAGATTGTTTTGGGGGATGGCCTTGGGGGATGGGAGGTGGGGGTGGGAATGGGGATGGGGGCTCAGAGACCAGCAGCAGTGCCCCTCAGTGATGGCGTCAGTGGCAGCTGCCAGCACCAGGTGTGTTTACAGACCCGCCTCAGAGCAGGCTTGTTGCATGTGTAGCACCGCTGACCCTTCCTCCCTGCTGGCTGCCCTGGCCGGGGGGTGCAGGTACCCACATCCTCACCTCTAGGTTTGGTCCTAAGGAAAGAGAACCTGGGGAGGTTGGGGGAAGGGAGGAAAGGACTCAAGCTAGCCCTGACCCCCATGCTTCCGGGAGGCTGGACAAACAGCACTGGGGGTGGTGGGGGGTGGTGGTGGAGGAGGGACAGAAGAACAGAGGATGAAGGAGGAGATTGGAAAATTCGAGGCTCTCCTGGAAGGGGGTAGTCTGAGCTGGAGAGCCTCTGCCTCTGAACCTGAGACTTTGACTTGGAGCAGCTCCGGGCCTCGGGTGCCACCTTCTGGCCTTCTAGGAAACCATTTCTGCACGGGATGGGTGGGCCTGGGAAGTTTGGAGGGAATTTGGGGGCTGGAGTGGGGAGACGTTCTTATCCACGCCCAGGTGTGCTGTGGGCAGGCGGAGTGGATGGGAGGAGGCACGAGAAGCAGCTTCTTATCCTGAGCATATTTAGAAAAAGATTGCTTTGCTAACTCTATGAATAAAAGATATTAAAGGGTGAAACTTTGCTGGCCAGACCCTGAGATGTGTGGAGAAGAAAGTTAGTGTGCCGGCCCTTTTTTTTTTTTAATAAGGAACCAGGAGTGGATATCTCAGTGGTTGCTGAGGTATACACGTACACATGCAGTGAATGGCACAAATTCTAAGTGTCCAGCTCTGTGGACCTTTATATGTTCACTGTGTAACCACCATCCCGATCAAAGCACGTGTCTTCCTTCCACCCCAGCAAGCTCCCTTCTGACCCTTTTCAGTCATTCTCCCCACTCCCATCTTTCTTCTGTCCTCACATATTGATTTGACCTCTTCATGAACTTCGTACTTTGTACTTCATGTGAATGGAGTTGTACAGAATGAGCTTTTTTTTTTTTTTTTTTTTTTTTTAAATCTCTGGCTTCTTTTGCTCAATGTAATATTGAGTTTATTGCTGAGGACTATTCTATTCCCTTGCATGGATATACTGCACATAGCATAATATATTTATCCATTCGCCTGTGAATAGACCTTTGAGTTGCTTCTGTTTTTTGGCTATTATGAGTAAAGCTGCTATAAACATTCCTTAGCATCTCTATGTGGTGGAATATGCCATATCAGGTACGGGTATCAACTTTTTAGATGTTCTGGTCTGCTGCCCAGGAGCCACCTTCCACCCACATTTGCTTCCAATTAGATCCTGGGTACTATTAGAGTCTGTAGCTTCTGCCACTGAAACCTCAGTAAAGGCAACTGGAATCTAAGTTGCTTGGGTCAGGCAAGGAACAGGAATGGAATCAGAGCTGAGTGGCCCCCTGGGGTGACCCATGGACACCTTCAGAGCTTTCTGGTCACTCTGGGAATAGAAGGGTAGCCTCTCCCAGATCTGGGGTCAGATTGAAGGACCCCCTTGGCCTCCCAGCCATCAGCTTGCTAGCCTGGCGTCTCTGAGCAAGCTGGCTTAGCGTAACTGTCAATTTGATGTCTGGCCTCTGGTGCCACGGGTCCTCATGGTCCACTGTTTCCTGGGCTCCTTGCTGCTTTGTGGTGACTGAGGGTCTGGGTGGCCAGGGAAAACAACCAGAGGTCTACCCGGAATAGCAGAGGCTTGTCCAATACCAGTGTCGTGGCATTTCTGGGGGAGGGTGGGACTTTGTCCTGCCCAACAAATTGCCACTTCGTTGAGGTTGTGAAAGACTTAACAGAAAGCCAGAGGAGAAGAGAAGGGGCAAGAAAGAGAGTGCCAGGGAAGAGCCAGGCAAGGGAGGGAGAACGGAAAGTCCAGCACTGTGTGTATAGGTATCTGGGGTTGGTGCAGGCATCCTGAGGTCTGTGCAAGCATCCTGGGGTCAGTGTGAGCATCCTTGGGTTTGTGTGAGCTAAGCCAGCGTCAGCTGGTCCAGGGTCAGCAGTGCCAGAGTCAGTTTCTCCTGACTTTGGCCTTCTTAGTCATTCTCTTCTTGGCTGGCTCTTGTCTCTCAGCCTGGGGGAAGAGGCAGTGCCTAGTAGGTTTGGGATGGGACTGATGCCTTTCAGGGCTCTAGGTGGGCCCCCAGCTCTCCTGCTTGCATCCCTTCATTCCTCTCTTCTAACCTGTGTCTCTTCCTTCCTCTCTACATCCTTTGGAGATGGCTCTCTTTGCTCAGGTTCTTGGGGAAGGTGGGGCTTGAGATCCCCTTTTGAGGGCAAAGCCCATAAGCATCCCTGGGTCAGGTGGCAAGTGCAGGGAGCCTAAGTGAGCTGTGACACCCCTGCTCCCTGCAGGTTCCTAGGAGGTGAGTGCGGACGGTATGCAAAGTTGTGAATCCAGTGGCGACAGTGCGGATGACCCTCTCAGTTGTGGCCTACGGAGAAGGGGACAGCCTCGCGTGGTGGTGATCGGCGCCGGCTTGGCTGGCCTAGCTGCAGCCAAAGCGCTTCTGGAGCAGGGTTTCACGGATGTTACTGTGCTTGAGGCTTCCAGCCGCATCGGAGGCCGTGTGCAGAGTGTGAAACTTGGTGAGTGCTGCCTTAGCCCAGCTACCTCTAAAAGCACCTCTCGTCCCTCAGTGCCTTCGCCCTGCCCAAATTTCATTATTTCAGCTTCTTCTCTAGGGTGTTTTTCATCATGTATGCTGCTTGGCTGTTTTCCAGAAGCTCCCTTTGCCCCTCTCGGTAGCTCTCTGAGGTAGGCAGGATGGGGTTCTAGCCTCCAGTTTTGGAACATGACCTAGGGTTCAGTGTTGAGGAGGGAAGGGACACCCAGAACCAAACTCTCCTGGAAGTGGATATACCAGTTTGTATTTCACAAGAAGGAGAATTCTGTGAGAGTCTATTAGTCCTTAACTTTTGAGTGTGAATTAATGTATTATTCCTGAGAGCTAGCTGGGACAATAGAAGCTCAGGGCAGCAGATGGGGAAGGGGATTTTGGGCCGCCCTGTGGGTGTAGGGCAGGTTTTAGGATTGTCTGGGAAAAAAATCTGTCCAGGTTGCAGAGTAATGGGGACTCTGGAGAAAGCAGCCAGGAAGGAGACTTACCTTAAGTGTCTGAAAATTATGCCAGGGGTTCTAGAGGGTGGGAATTACATGAAATACAGGTGGAGGCCAGGGCTTCTTAGCCAGGGCATCTGACCAATGAGAGATTGAGTGGGTAGGGACCATGGAAATGGTCCAGTGGGACCATGCTCTTTGGGCTGCATTGACCAGAGGATTTTGTGTCTGAGTGTTTCCTCATGGGTAGCAAAGCCAAGCAGATTCGGTGTGCCCATTTTTGATGGTTGCGGCAAGTGGCTCAGAGGAGTAGGTGATCAGGCTTAGACTAAGCAGAGGTTGAGGACACATGGGGACCTTCTCCTCATTTTCAGAAAGTTTGATCCCATTAGGAGCTTTCCGCTATAGCATTTACTGGAAAGCACATGTGAAGTTCTGTCTGTCTTCCCCTGGCACACACAGGAGAGTGTGTTGGCAGTAAGGATGAAAGCACCATCCAAGATAGAGACCTAGGGACACCTACTGGGGAAGCCTGCAACTTGACATCTGATTGACTGGCCTGGAGCCTTAGAGAAGGGGCAGCTCCATTTGCGGTTCTTGAGTCTTGATAAGACATTCATGGTCTGACAGAAACAGAAGAGGGGAGGACAGATGGCTCAGTCTCAGTGGAAGCCAATAGCCGAGACATGGCATGAAGTGAAATGATGGTACAGGCAGTAAGGAGGAAGAGGTTGGATTGCAAGAAGCTGAGGTGATGCACATTTGGGCGGGAAGCCTTCCCTTGGGACAGTGAGGTTAGATGGGTCTCAAGTGGTAGGGGGAGTTGGGTAGTAGTGAGAAAAATGGGAATGGGGCAGCACTTGTGGAATAATGAATGTGAGGAAAACCAAAACAAATCTGTTAGGAAGGGGGAGAGAGTGTCTGGGCAAGGGTGTATGTGCATGTGTTGTGTGTGCAGACACACACGGCTGCAGTGTGAGATGGTAGCTGTGAATCTCAGTGCGAAGAGTAGGGGTCAAGGGCCAGAGGCCCCGGGGACTCTGGGCATAGACATGGAGATAGTCCCTGGTGTCCTGATGCAAGGGTGTAGCAAGGATGACTGAGGCAGAGGGGCATGTGGGAGAGGGCAGGAAATATCCTCAGACTGGGACTTGCTCTGGTTGCCCTACTTACTGGCAGGGCCTGGGGGTACTGGTGGGTAGTAGTAACCTTGCAGCTGACCTCAAGCTGCTCCCTTTGTTCTTGCTTTTGCTGAGTGTCTAGAATCAGGAAGGGTAGCCAGTGCCTGGACATTGCTTCCCAGTGGCTGTGTGACTTGGAGTTCCCTGCTGTGCCCTGGGAGTGTTCTCAGGTTTACTAGAGTCTCCAGGCTATTGACTCCCATCTCCTCATATTGAGAGCTCAAACCAGGCAAGATTCTTTGGGGAACCCCAAGCCTGAGGCTCTAAAGGAGGATTAGTAATAAATGCCCTCAGTGCCCACCAAGAACCCACTAGAGGAAGGGCACTGGGTTTTCAGCTTTTGGTGTTCTCCAGTCTGCCAACTTCTAATTAGTCCAATGTGGTGACTCTGGGGCAAATCACAGGGTCATTCAAGGTAGCAGTTATTTCAGCTATAAAGTGGAATCCACTTTGTGCCACATGTAGTTTTACTGGGAACTTTTCACTGATGGCTTTTGTTGGTTGCCCAAGGGGACCCTAATCCTCTTCCTGCCCTGTTGTGGAGTGGAATGATCCTCCTGGAGGGAGGGTGAGGCAGTGTTCTAGCCCTCTCTGAAGAAGTCCTTGCCCCTCTATGGGTGTGTTGTTGTCACCATCAGGACACGCCACCTTTGAGCTGGGAGCCACCTGGATCCATGGCTCCCACGGGAATCCCATCTATCATCTAGCAGAAGCCAATGGTCTTCTGGAAGAGACAACTGATGGGGAGCGCAGTGTGGGCCGCATCAGCTTCTACTCCAAAAATGGCGTGGCCTGCTACCTCACCAACCGTGGCCGCAGGATCCCCAAGGACGTGGTTGAGGAATTCAGCGATTTATACAACGAGGTGAGGGGATAGCATGACAACTGGGAGTAGAGTATGGGGGCGGAAGCACTCTGGCAGTGTGGGGAGAGTCAAGCAACCTGCTGGGGCTTTCTAAGATCCTGGTCATGACTTGGCACACTCTCTGGGCCCTGCATGTGGAAAGTCAGGACAGTTTGTGGATAGAATGAAGATGACGAATGAAGTACTAGGTAAGAGATTATTAGTATACATAATTAAATATTTCTCCAGAAAGGCCTTAAACATCTTTTATTAGATTTATTACTAGGTATTTAGGTGGTAACTGTTATTGGTATTGCTTTTAGATACTCTTTTAAGTGGTAATTTAAAAAAAGTTTACTTTCTAATTGTTTCTGGTATACATAACTATAAATGATTTTTATGAATTGATTTTAGCAACATTGGTAAATTATTTTAATTCTAATACTACATATATTAATGTTATATTAATTTATATTCTAATAATATTTTAGAATTTGATGTATATAATTTTATACAAAAATATGAGAATTTTGTTTTTTCTTTTCTAATCCTCAGAATTGTCTATTAGAACTTTCCACAATAATGGAGATGTTTTAGACCTGCACTATCCTGTATTGTAGTCACTAGCCACATGTGGTTCTTGAGCTCTTGAAATGTAGCTAGTAAAACTGAGTAAGTAAATATTTAATTTAATTTTAAATTGCTACAGGTGTCTAGTGGCTACTGTATTGGACAGCACAGCCTAACATTCTTTATTTCTTTTTCTTGCCTTATTGCACTGGCCAATATCTCTATTGGATAGAAGTGTCATTCATCATTGTTTAATTCAGGTTCGAAAACATGTGTCAATATTTTCAGTATCTTGGCAGTGCTGTGAAGTGCACTGAACAAGCAAGGTAACATGTAGGCCCTGCCTTCTGATACCTTGTCATTTATAGTGGAACGCCTCTTCACTCCAGGTCCATGAATTGGTCAACAAGCCCCTATTATACATTTTCTATGTCTCTTGGGAATGGAAAAGAAGAAATGACCCTTCCTTAGGGGTAGTCCCTGCTTAGTGAGGTTGGCTCAATATATGTGTACCCAGTTATGTTGTGTGCAATCCCATGGCATTAGTGTTCTCACTCATGTGCAAAGGAACTGAATTATTAATGCAGATAAGACCTAATATCCTTCAGGATAAAACCTCCTGGTCTACTTAGAATTGCTCACACCCCGATTCCCAGGTTATTGTGAGTGTTTCAAGCATGGATGCTTCTTGAGAATGACTTTCAGGGTCCATGACTTGTCCTTTTAAATGTCGTTAAAAGTAGATCATCATCAACTTTCGCTTGCGGGTTTGATTTTTGAAAACCAAGAGTGTGAGTTGTGGGAAGCAGGATGGATAAGGTAGGTTGTGGATGTGGGTTGTGATGCTTAGGGTGAGAAGGAGAAGGTGTTAACCATGAGGTCCATAGAGTTCCTTGTGTAGCTCTTAATCAGTGCTGATGAATATGCAGTCTCCCTTCAAAGGTGTGGACTCATTTGAATGTATTATATTTGTTAACAAATAAACGGGTTTATGCAGTCATATCACATAGATCTTACTTTCTGGAGCAAGACTACCTTGATTCAGATATTAGTTCTACCATTTATTAGCACGAGCAAGTTATTGAGCTTCTCTGAGTCCTACTTTCCTCATCTGTAAAATGGAAATAGTTATACATACTTCATAGTGTTATGAGTATTTAATGGGATCCTGACGAAAAGTGATTAATGAGAATTGAGGTGGGTATTAGCTGTTATAGGCTTGCGCATTTCCCTTGGGTCATACTGGGAAGATGTCATTTAGCTTTGAACAAGAGACCGTACCCATATGACAAACCCATGTTCGGTTAAGGTTGTCCTAGTTGGTGACTGACACAAAGAGTCATGCAGATGGACTCAATTTGTTACTCCTTAGCTGGGTGTTTTGGCCTCTAGTCAACATGAGCTAAGGCCTGGTTACCATGTTGGTTATCAGCCAAAGTAAAAAACCCAGGGAGAAGGAAGAGAGGTGAAAGACTAACTCTTTGGCAGTGATACTGGGTGAAGAAATTGCTGAGGACTCCAGTTAGGGTCAAACACCGAGCATCTTGTGGCTGAAGGGAGGAAAAATAAACAATTTAACTCATTACTTCTTTATATTTTGTTCTTCAGAGACATGTTTAAATTATGTTTCTATCTTATGTAAAGGCCTTTCCCTTGAGTGGAATGGTTGGGGGTGGGCAATGCCACGTTCCTTCCTCTACACTGCAGCCCCAGGGTCTACACGGGGGCTGGGTTACAGGGAAGACACATTCCTATGGATGTATGCTGACCAAATTTAAACTCACATTAGGAAGGGGAAATGCACCATTAATTGGCACTAGCAACAAATGTTTGGCCAGAAAACCTACATTTGCCAGGACCTGGGAGGGAGAGTGGGTGTGTAGTCATGCTTACACCCCTTCACTGATGTCAGGCCCTTGGATAAAATCGAGTCCCTTAGTCCTTCATGCCCTGGCCGCTGCCTACCTTTCTAGAGTCATCTCTTGCAACTTCTCTTTCTTCGCTGCCCACTTCAGCAAGACCGAACCACTTTGAACTGAATACATTTACATTCTCTTTCCCTCTCATCTTTGAGTATGCTGTTTCTTCTGTCTGAAATACTTTCCCTCCCACTGCCAATCTGGCTGTCTCCTGATTGTTCAAGGTTGTCTGGGTTGATCTCACAACCCCTGGGTTTTTCCTGTCACAGCACATTCTATAAAAACATGTTATGATGTCTCCCCAACATGGGTGAGGGTAGGGGTTCAGCATTATGTCAGTCTGGCTCACCATTACAACCTGTGTTAGGCACAGAGCCCAGTAAATGTTTATTGAGTGAATGTTGGGGCTCAGACATTGCCCTTTAGAGATTGCATGCCAGGACTGGCTTCTTTCCTCAGGGAGACCTGCCTGGTGTTTTGTGAGGGTGATACCAGACAGGCAGGCAAGGAAGTAGGATCCACTCCAAGGGGCTATTCATTTCTTTCTGTCGATGAATTGTGGGTTGGAGTTCTTGCCAAAATATGACCAACAAATTTATTTCCATTCCTTGACACACTGCGGCATCACCTGCCCACTGCATGGTCTGCCCCAATCAATATGGCCATCTTTCCTTACCTGTGTCTGAGTCCTGCAGTAAAGGGAGTGTCTTGTATAGACCTGAACAGGGGTGGGCAGGGTCTCCTGGGAGATCAAACTTCAGGGCCGCTTCAGCTCTCTCTTCTCACAAACACTGGTCAGGCCACTGCTCCAGATTGTCCTCCTGGGAGAGAGTAAGCAGACACGCTTGGGCAGAGGTGGCAGGGAAAAAGATTGTGCACTTGGTTCTTGGAAAAGAGAAATGTGTGCAGATCTGGGTTCTGAAGTAGGTGGTCTGCTTGGCCTGATAGAGTTCATGAAGGGAGGATCCTTTCCCACAGACTGTACAGGCAGCAAACATTTTACTTTTGTAAGCACATGCTCAGTAACAGAGCCTCTGCAGCCCATCCAGTCTCCCTCACAGGCTCGGATGGCTTTTGAGGGCAGCTTCGGGAAGGACCTGTTATCCCCCCGAACTATGACCTGTCGGTGCAGTCTCAGTGCAGCATCTAGAGCCACACTGATGCCCTGAGGGAGATAGGTCACAGGCTCAGTTTATCTGGGGCCATCTGGGAAGTGGCAGCTTTGGCCTCGGGTGCCTTCAATCTGAGATGGAGCTAGGATGAGGGAGAGTGTTTTCAGCCTCCTCGGGTCTCTCTGGCAGGTCTATAACTTGACCCAGGAGTTCTTCCGGCATGGTAAACCAGTCAATGCTGAGAGTCAGAACAGCGTGGGGGTGTTCACCCGGGAAGAGGTGCGCAACCGCATCAGGGATGACCCTGACGACCCCGAAGCCACCAAGCGGCTGAAGCTCGCCATGATCCAGCAGTACCTGAAGGTATCTGTGCTGTGTGGAAGCTTAGTTGAGGACAGGTGGCAGAGCAAAGAAGACCCCCTGTGAGGAGTCTGGGTCAAGGAGGGCGTGCCGCTCTGAGGTCCTGTGCCCACCCCTGCCTGGCCCTGGCCCCTCCTGACTTCTCTCTGGCTCTCCCCACAGGTGGAGAGCTGCGAGAGTAGCTCGCACAGCATGGACGAGGTATCCCTGAGCGCCTTTGGGGAGTGGACCGAGATCCCTGGTGCCCACCACATCATCCCCTCGGGCTTCATGAGGGTGGTGGAGCTGCTGGCCGAGGGCATCCCGGCCCACGTCATCCAGCTGGGGAAAGCTGTGCGCTGCGTGCACTGGGACCAGGCCTCGGGCCGCCCCCGGGGTCCTGAGATTGAGCCCTGGGGCGAGGGTGACCACAATCACAACGCCAGGGAGGGCGGCGGGGGCGGAGGGGAGCCGCGGGGGCACGGGCGGGACGAGGACGCGCAGTGGCCGGTGCTGGTGGAGTGCGAGGACTGCGAGGTGGTCCCGGCAGACCACGTCATCGTGACGGTGTCGCTGGGCGTGCTCAAGCGGCAGCACGCCGGCCTGTTCCGGCCCGGCCTGCCCGCGGAGAAGGTGGCCGCCATCCACCGCCTGGGCATCGGCACCACCGACAAGATCTTCCTGGAGTTCGAGGAGCCCTTCTGGGGCCCCGAGTGCAACAGCCTGCAGTTCGTGTGGGAGGACGAGGCGGAGGGCCGCACCCTCACCTACCCGCCCGAGCTCTGGTACCGCAAGATCTGCGGCTTCGACGTCCTCTACCCGCCCGAGCGCTACGGCCACGTGCTGAGCGGCTGGATCTGTGGCGAGGAGGCCCTGGTCATGGAGAAGTGCGACGACGAGGCGGTGGCCGAGATCTGCACGGAGATGCTGCGGCAGTTCACAGGTGCGGCCCTGCGCCCCGCGGCCGCCGCCTCGCTGCGTCGGCCTACCACCCTCTGCCAGACCCCCGAGACCCCTGAACCTTGCGGGGGGGCTCTCCCCTCCGCAGGTTCCTGCCATCCTCTGCCAGACCCCCCCACCCCGAGGCCCCTGAACCGTGGGGGGCGTGGGCTCTCCCCTCTGCAGGGTCCTGCCATCCTCTGCCAGACCCCGGAGGCCCCTGAACCGTGTGTGTGTGGGTGGGGTGTTCCCCTCCGCAGGGTCCTGCCATCCTCTGCCAGAGCCCCCAGTCCCCTGAACTGTGGGGGGCACTCCCCTCCGCAGGTTGTGAAACCCAGCACAGCCACCCGGTGCAACATCTCAGCCTCCGACTCCTACATTGCAGGTTCTCTCCCCCCCGCCCACGTCTGGAGCTTGAGACCCTCAAAACCATAGGTTTTGTGTTTCTTTCTTCTTAAGAGCTGATTGTAAAAAGTCAGATGTCACCCCAAAACCTCAGATTGCTCCTATCCTACTGGTGTTGTTGTCTTGCTAGATGGATTTTTGTTTTACTGTCCAATTCTTTTAGTTGAGCATCCTTTATCCTTTATCTCAGGAAAGTCAACCCCTGAAATTGGAAGGAAAAGTGATTATCTAGACTGTTTTTTGGATAGGAAAATTAAGGCCCAAGGAAACCAGGTGTTTGCTGGTGTTCACAAGGAGACATGAGGGGTATGCAGCTGGAACCTCGGGCTCCCTGCTCCGCCATCCTCCATGCTTCCCCATAGCAGCCGGGCCCTCTTAGAGCCCTGGAGTTGGATAGGAGCGCCCTGCTCAGCACGTTTCTATGTGCAGCCATATCTTATCCTTCCTCTTGGCTCTTCTGACTCCCCAACAGGGAACCCCAACATTCCCAAACCTCGGCGAATCCTGCGCTCAGCCTGGGGCAGCAACCCTTATTTCCGAGGTTCTTATTCGTACACACGGGTGGGCTCAAGTGGGGCAGACGTGGAGAAGCTGGCCAAGCCCCTGCCCTACACAGAGAGCTCCAAGACGGCGGTGAGTGCGGGTGTGCTCAGCATGTGGGGGTTCAGGGTGAAAAGTCTGGGAGGGGTGGGCGTGTGTATTCTGTATGTGTGTTTGGCCTAGGGGGAAGGCGGGGTAGTGTTCACCTAGGGGTACCAAGGTGACACAGGGATGTAGTGGCTGCTATAATGGAAAAGAAAACAAGACAATATGCACTTAACATCTGGAAGAAAAGATGGAATCAAATCGAGATGTTAAACACTTTCTGGAGGTTATAAAACTGAGCCATTTAATGCTGTGCTGTCCAGTATGGTAGCCATTAGCCACATTTAATTTAAATTGTTAATTAAAATTTAAATTAATAAATTAAAATTTTTGTTCCTCAGTTGCACTAAGCACATTTCAAGTTCAGCAGCCACATGTGGCTTGTGGCTACCATATTAGATTATGAACTATAGAACATTTCCATTGTCATGGAAAGTTCTATTGGACAGCACTGATTCAATGGAAGTAAGTTTTTCCAATATGTTTTATTGACTTTTTCTCCCCAATATATTTTAGAATATAAAATTGAGAATACTGACCCTCCCCCAAATTATATTAACTATATAATAAATATATGGAGGTAATTAATAAATATGAGAGAAATAATTATATATCTGTTCCCATAAAATGGATTATAATAAAATACAATAAATTTTAAAACCCATCAGAATTATATTTAAAACATTTACTTGGTGGAATTGATGCTTTCAGTGGCCTCTCTCTATCCAACAACATGGAGTCAAGCAATCAGCAAGGTGCGCTGTGTTTCCAGCTGTGCTCAGGGGGAGAGAGGGAAAGGCCCTCACTGCTGCTACACATCCTCTAAAAAAGCAAAGCAAAACAAAAATAGCTATGGCTTAAAGAAGACAGAAATTTGCTTCTGTCACACAAAAGGAAATACAGAGTAGGTGTCAAGGCCAGAGTAGGTATTATTAGCACCAGGCTGCATCTTCAAGGCCTCCTTTTGGTTCAAGAGGGCTGCAGAGGCTGCTGCTCTCACATTTGCATTTTAGGCTAGAAGGAGAAGGATGCTTAGGGCTGAATCAGTTTCCCTAAGCAACAGCGCACTTGAAGCTGAATGGCTGGAGCTTAGTCACATGACCACACCAGCTGCTGGGAAGGCTAGGATACGTCATTTTTATTCTATATGGCAATGGACCCAGTTAAAAATCAGAGCTTTGTTACTGAGGAGAAAGGAGAATAGATGTGGGAGTAGGCAGTTTGCCCTCTGCATAAGATGAGCTCCCCTTTCAGTTCAGCCACCTCTGTGGGCTCCTTGTTTGGAGGGTTAAAACCTCATTATTCAAAGTGAGTGGTCCGTTGACCAGTAGACCCTGCATCACATGTTAGAAATGTAGACTCTCAGCCCACCCAGCCCTACTGAATTAAAAACTTCACCCTACCAGGCTCCCTAGCTGGTGCCTTTGCACATATAGTTTGAGATACCCTGGGCTAAAGTCCAAACTCAAGCTTGGAATGCAAACACTTGTGCTTTGCCTGGACCCCACCTAGACAGCCAGCTGTCTCAAGGTTGAGTCCTGGCTGCACCAAAAATTGTCACTGTCCCCTAAACAAGGCCTGCTTTGATGCGTTTTTGCACCCACTTTCCTTCTTCCTGAAACATTATTTGTCCTATTTATTTACCTAGCATCTTCCAAGAAGTAGCCCAAAGGTCCTGTCCTCTGGGAAGCTTTGTGTGTCTCCAGCTAACCCTGAGCCTCCTTTCTGGGCTCTCAATACCTCACCCAAACACCCATCATGTCATATATGACACTGTTAATAATTGGGTTTCGTGTCTGGCTTCCCCACCAGCAAGGAAGCTCCTCAAAGCAGCAGCCTGGTCACCTTTTATCTTCCAAGTGCCCAGAACAGTCCCTGGATCCTACTAGGGGCTCCATAAAGGTTTGTTAAATTACCACCTAACTTTATCCAGTGCTTATGTTCTTCCAGGTTCTAAGTGCTTTAGATACATTATTTCACTTAATCCTTACAACCACCCTCAGAAGTAGGTAGTATAAACCCATTTTGCAGATGAGAAAAGGCTTAGGAAGGTTAAACCATTTGCCCCGAGTTCTGTGGTAAGAGGCACAGTGAGCTTCTGAGGCTACAGAGCCAGGATTCCTAATAGCCTTGGAAGAGACAGAACTGAGAACTGGATGTTTGGGGCAGAAGCAGGGGAAGGTGGCCAGGTGGGGTGGATAACTCCTCATCCTCTGGAAGCAGCAATACCTGCATCTCAGATACCTGCTCATTCCTCTGTGACTTGTAGTATGGATGGGGGTTCTGGGCAAACAGGTCGCCTCTTAGCCTGTCTTCCTCCTCCACCCTCACTTCTCCATCCCTCACCCAGCCCATGCAGGTGCTGTTCTCGGGTGAGGCCACCCACCGCAAGTACTACTCTACTACCCATGGTGCTCTGCTCTCTGGTCAGCGTGAGGCTGCCCGTCTCATCGAGATGTACAGAGACCTCTTCCAGCAGGGGACCTGAGGGCCCTCATCTCTGCTGAGTGTGTTCCTTAAAGAACCACTAACTCGTGACTGCCAGCCCTGCCCCTTGCTGCCTTATGCTCTTAATTTCCTAATCCTCTGTAGAAAGGATTTGTATTTTTTGTAGAGCTAGACCCTGACTGGCTTCAGACCTGGCCTTGTAGCTTTTTCTTTTCTCCTTGCCGGGTGGTGACTAGAGTGCGGCCCATCAATTTACTTTTGTGCTCTGACCTCTGACCTCCCCTCCCCTTCCCTCCCACCTCATTATTGTAAGTGCCTTCAATACTTTGCATTTTGGGATAATAAAAGAGGCTTGCCCTGCCCGTGCTCCTCAGCTCCTCTCTTCTATTTTCCTCAGACTCTTGTGTGTGTGTGTTTAATTACAACCCCTTTGAGTGAGGAGATAGTGGGGTGTGGGGGGGGGAGCCACAGCTGGCTGTGTCCCCAGAAAGGAAGGTGCCTGTCTTTATGGGAGGGGATATCCCCTCACCCCAGTCTGTTTTTGGTGGCTTACCTTCCTGCAAGTGAGAATCCTCAGGAATAGGGGCCTCTCACTGCCCAGCCCCAGCTCCTTCAGGACAGGTCTGGATCTGCCCCTAGCTTCTTGCTGGACTTCTCTGAGACTAATTGGGTGACATGGCCACATGGAGTGAAGGTGAGTGCCATGGAAGGGGACACCTATTGTGGCTCCATGACAAGCTCTGATGTGTTAATTATTAATCAGTATCACTTGGCCATGGGGTCCTAGGTCTTGGCCTCTGGAGTGGCTCCTGTTGACTTCTGGTGAGGTGGGTAGTCTGGCATTTTTTGGGCAGAGAGATATCTCTAAGTGTTATCCACCTGCTGTGCTCCAAAGGCCTACCCCTTATTGGGGTATAGTCTTTTCTGCTCTTTTTGCTGAGTGAAAACATACACACAGACACAAATACACACACACCTTACATATATTCACCCACGCATGCACTGCCACACAGATACACCATCTCACACCCTTCCACCTACACACTACATCTAATACACATTTAGTCATTTTCTGACTCCAGATTTCTAGTGATAGAGCTTGAATTATGTAGAATTGAAGGGCTGGGTGGTAGTGGAAGTTGTGAGAAGCCAGGTGGGACCCCTAGTCTAACTCGGTTTAGCTTAGGTTTGGTCTCCTTCTTAGAAACTGCCCTTGATGTACTACTCTATGTCCTTTCCTCCCTCACCTCAGGTTATGACGGAGCTGTCCAACGTGGAGACACAGCTATACACATTCCTACCTGCACCACCTGCACGTACACCCATCCACGCGCACATATTGAACAGGTATCTTGCTTTGCCAGGGTTGATCCACCAGGCATCTTCATGGAGTTTATATCAGGGATTCATATTCATCTGATGTATAAGTTTAAAAAATTATAAGTAGAGACATTAAAAATATTTTGAATAGAGAAAATCTGTTAATGTGGTTTTTCAAAGCTCAAAAGTCATAAAAGGCTACATTGAAACATATCCCCCCACACCTGTCCCTGTGTCCTTGCTGCTCCTCACAGACCCATGTTGTTAGTCTTGTGTATCCATTTATAGATAGAAGTCAATAGAAACATATGCTCTTCTCTGTCACAAAGTATTTATACTGCATCTTGCTCTTTTAAATTAAACATATCTTGGTAATCTTTCTATAGCAGTACTTAAACAGGAAATGTAAATTTTGATCCTGCTTTAGTTAAAGAGTGTCTCCTTCCTGGTCTCCAGTTATTTTGTGGGAAGGACTTTTTATTAACTTCACTTCAGGAGGCACGGATCCAGCATGGAACCACGTCCTGGCTTATCCCCATGAACTGTGATGGGATGGACAGAAGTGGCTTGTCACATAAACAAGAGAGAAAAAGGTCATAAGTAGATTTTTAGGATCACAGGAATAGGAATTTTAAAGGACCCCATGAGGATGCAAAGGCCTGAAATATCTATTGGGACTGCATGTTGGGGGCTTCAGGTGTGGTCAAGGGGGAGGGAGAGTATTTGCTTAGTGCTGACCACCTGCCAGGTAGGATGTCAGTTGTAAATGCTGGGCTCATGGTCTCTTGATTTGACAAGGATGCCAACTCAGGCTGGAACTGCAATTTATCCTCATGGGAAACAAAACCTCTGAGAGTTGAGTACCCATCATCATTCAGGTAGGTGGTGATGCTGAGGCTTGAATCACAGTCTGTTCATCTCTACAGTGCAGGCTCATTTTATTGCATGATTAAACGAAGAGGCTGGTGCTATACAAAAAAACCCAACAACAAACAAAAATAACAAACAAACAAACACAAACAAAAAATAACAAACACACACATGCACTAAAGCTGGACATGTGCCCACCAGCATTTCCACTCCGGGGTATACACACTCGAGAGAAATGAGCGCCTATGTCCACCAAAAAGACATACCAGTACTTTCGTTCATAGCAATCCAGTCTGTAATAGCTAAAAACTGGAAACAGCCCAGATGTCTGTCAATAGTAGAATGGCAAACTATAGTACATTCATGTGATGGAATACTAATGTGCAAATATTAGAAAATAAGCTGATATTTGCAACATCAATTAATCTAAAAAAATGTTATGTTGAGTGAAATAAGCCAGGCACAAGGCTACAGGCATACCTCGTTTTATTGCCCTTTGCTTTATTGTGCTTCATAGACGTTTTCACAAATTGAAGGCAAGACCTTCCACTAACAAAAGATTATGACGTGCTTTATTGCGATGGTCTGGAACGGAGCTTGCAATATCTCCTAGGAGGTATGCTTGTATATACCGTATGATTTATTTTATATGAAGTTCAGGAATCTGCAAAACTATGGTGTTAGAGATGAAGGGAGGTGAGAGGGAGAGGGCATATTTTCTGGGTTATAGAAATGTTCCATATGCTGATATGGGTCATGGTAAAATGTGTTGGGTTATACACTGATAAAATGGGTTACACACTGAAGATTTATATACTTTTCTGTGTGTATGCTATAACTTAATTCAAAATGTTTAAAAAAGAGCTTGACAACGCTTTTCCCCCAACCCTCCCCTCCCAAAAAACAAAACACATAGTTGTATTGGCTCAGTTAATTTATTCCTTGGAACAGAGATGACACATCATGAGAGCAGATAAAGGGAGGAAGGACCTACTTATGCCCCACTGGCTGCCTGACACGATAAGGACTGGCCTTGCATTTACATAGGATATCACCGTTTACCAGACTCCTTGCCTATGTCCCCTTATCTGGGCATCTGCATGGGAGGGAGGCTGGGATTAATTCACAGCAGAGGAAATTGAGGTTCCCAGAAGTGCTCATGTTGGGCTGTGCAAGGGCATGCAGTTTGGAAAGGATGCCATCTCAAGGAGAAGGGAGCAACTCTGGGAGGGAGGTTGGGGAAGGCTTGGGGACACAGGTGGGATCAATTGCAAGAGGGGTGACCCTGGAGAGGCTGCCAAAGCAGTCAGCTCTCTAATACACTGCTTCTATATCACATACTTGTGTAATGTGAGTAGCACTTAATGATTTACTGTTTCAAAAGCAGATTCAAGGCAGATAAACAAAGAAAAGCAAGCATCATTCAGAAGTGAGGAAAGGCTAGGTGTACCATGAATGCAGCACGAGTTCCTTGCTGGGACTGTTTCTGAAGTAGCCTTGCCATTGATTGAAACACAAAGGACCTGATCAGGGGTGGAAAATGTAACACGCTCTGGCTAACACCTGAGCCAATACCTACTATCCAATTCCTATCACCCGTGGAAAGTCACTTGAGAGTAAAGTTCTTTCTTGGCACTGGATTCTATGTAGAATTGTTTGCATCGTTTCTTGTGCTGTCAGCACGAGTGAAATCATGGGCAAGGTATTCAGTTGTGGTTTCGTGGAAGCCCAGAAATATTCCTTCAAGGGGCCTGAGGTACTCGGCAGGAACTGTCTCTTTCCACCTTTGCTGCTACTGGACTGGTGAGCAGCATGTTGCTCCCACTTCATGGGAATCCCTGGGAATGTCTGCCCTGCCCACGAATAAATGCAGGAGAGAAGCACCTCCGGTTTGAGTCACCCTGCATTCACTTGGGCCTGTTAGGATTAGCCCAAGGGTAACCCTGAGATACAGAGTGAGGTGAGCTGCAGTTCTACAGAACTGCCTGTCTGATGAATGCTCTGCCAGACATAATGGGAGTGTTACGTGAGGCTGTGCTTTCCCTTAATGACTGGCTAGGCTATTTGTGGAGGCTACTCATGGTTTGTGTAGGATAATCAAATCTCAACAAACAGGAGGTGCTGTGGCCTTACTAAGGTGGCATTCAGGACGTCTAAGCTCACGTTAAGTATTTCATATAAGAATGGAAGGGGTTGGCCACAGCCCTGCTTCATACTATTTAACTGGAGATGAAGGATACAAAAGCCATTCTCACCTCCCATGATTCTAGTGGTTATTGTTGAACATCGATTTAGCCTTGTTCAAAACCTGGATCTCTGTTAGGGGACCATGTCAAGCATATTTTATTTCAGTGAGCTCAGTATTTGAGAGATTTTGATCTGTTGGATTGGGTGTTTCCCCTCCATTTCACTGCAGAGCCCATTACTCTTTTCTGTCTTAGATCTGTCACATTCCCCTTCTCAAATGTGGGGCAAGTGGGGTCACATCATCATCTGTCCATGCCCATTCAAGGCCATGATCAAGGCCAGATGCCTTAGCCAGTTTCCGAGCTACTGCAGTGTCCTTTCCAGCTACACAAGCCGCTGGTTCCCCTTTTGCTTAATTAGCTTGGGTTAGGCTTTTATCACTAGTATTAAACTAGTTTAATTAGTTCTGACTAATTAAAATTGTTTTCAGGAGTGGGTTTTCAATTATCTGTCATTTTACTTGGTCTCTTTTCAATATCCTCAACTCACTTGCCATTTGTTCTGTTAAAGCCTACTCATGCATCCACTGACAGCTTTCTCCACAGTTGTGTCTGAGTCACCAGTAGGTACAGCTGGAGAAAAACATAGAGCCACCGCTGCTGGCCAAAGCAAAGCAAAGAAGAGCAAACAACACAGCACTGCCTACAGGATCTTTTCCATGGGCATGTCCAAAGTAGAACCCTCGATCCTCTCCTTCTCAAATCTTCTCTACTCGATTTGAGTCAGCGGTCCCACTATTTGACTCAGGGCAAACACCCAAGTCGTCGACTCTGTCTTTCACACTCCACATCTGATGGTCAGATTTGCCATCAGCAAATCTTATTGGCTCTACCTATGAGATACATTCTGAATCTGATCAGTTGGTACTTTCTACCCTGTTCCCCTCATCTCTGCCATTGATGGCCTCCTGTGTGGTGTTCCTTCTTCCATGCTTGCCCCTTAGCCTGTTCTCCACACAGCAGCCAGTGTGATCCTTTTAAAATGTGACTATAGTCCTGTGCTTCTCTGGTTTCCAACAACTCCGATCATACTGAACATAAAAGGTGATTCCCAGCACCCTGTGTAATTTGTCCACTGGCTCCCACTTCTTGCCCCCTTCCCTTGGCCCTGGTAGTCCTTTTTATCTGGAATGCTTGTCCCCAGATATTCACAGGTCTCTTTTCCTCACTGTATTCAGATCTCCATTCAGCTGTCACTTCTCTAGGAAGACTTCTCTAAGCACCCCATTTTCACAGCACTCCTGGCACTCTGTTCCCTCCCCTTGCCTGTTTCTTTACAGGTCTTCTCTTTCCCTTTTGTCATTTATTTATTTATGTATGTATGTATGTATGTATGTATGTATGTATGTTAGTTTATTTGTCTGAAACTCCCCCATTCCCCCACAAATATAAGTTAACAGTGTCCAAAATAGTGCCTGGTGTAATAGTAGGTAATCAGATATTTACAGAACGAACAAACAAGTGAAAGAAGGAGCCAAACTGAATGGAGCCAACTTCTGGACCTACCCTAGTGTTGGCTGCAACCCCTCTGGGTTTCCCTCATCAGCTCTCCCCTTTAACCTCCGGCCCTTCCTGCCTCCTTACTGTCAACAAACAACATGGTCTACTGTGTCACAGACGAAATAGAAGCCGGTTGGAGGCAACTTCCTCACCAAGTCTACAAATAGCCAGCCTTCACTCCTGCCCTTTTAGGCACCCATCCCCCAGACACACAGAGGAAGCGTGTGACCCTCCACATGGGCATCCCATGTCCTAAACTCAGGGACTTGCCTCATTCTCAGCTCTTGCCCTTCTCTCCAAGACATTCTTCCCATCCACATTTCATTATGCACATGTCCTTCCTATCACCTACCCTCCTTTTGCTACCACCTTCCCTTGCCTCCCTTTCACAGTCAAGCTTCACACTAGCGTTTTCTACACTTGCTTTCTCAGCATCCTCACAATTCTTACCCTAGTAATTACTGGCGGGGAGCCTCAGGCTGCAGAGGAGAGACAGGAAAGGCTGGGCGGGTTCCCAGGCCCACTATAGCCAGGAGAGAAGAGATGGGGAGGAGTTTCTCTGGGAGCCAGGACGGCCGCCCCGGCTGAACCATGTCCTCTGGCGCCATCTGCTGGTCATCTTGGACTACAGCCCTTTTGCTGCAGGGAGAACATGTTTGCTTTGGATTCTCTGTGAGCTTTTCTGAATGGAAAAAACAAAAACAGAAACACCCCCAAACAAAAACAAAGTCAAGAAAAAAAAAAAAAAGACCCACAATGAATCATAGAAAATACCTTTAATTAATATTGAATAAGTGAATAAAATAAGATTGTATCATTTATTTTTTATAACAGTAAAAAGAGGCCTTGGCCCCCCAGAGGAAATATTTTCTTCATTCATTCTTTCGTTCATTCACTAGACTTTTGGTGGTTTCCTTTTGTATGCCAGCCTCTGTGCTAAAATAATTTAATTATGCTTTAATAAATAAATAAGCTTATTAAATAAATAAGAAATGTAAACTTAATTTGTTTCCCAAGTGAAGATGGACTGTATGATTTCAATTCTTTTAAAGTTGTTGATGTTTGTTACATGGCCCATATGATCTATGGTGCTTGCAAAGGGTGTGTATTCTGCTATTGTTGGGTGGAATGTTCTATAGATGTTGATTAGATCCTGTTGGTTGATAGTGTTCTTGATTTCTTCTATATTTATCAGTTGTTGATAGAAGACTGGCAAAGCATCCAACTATAATTATACATTTATTTATCCTTTCAGTTCTATTTTTTTTTACCAATAAAATTTTAAAGAAGTTTTGGCCTTACAGAAAAAGTAAGTATACAGACGCCCTACTTTCCCTATTATTAACATCTTACATTAAAATGGTACATTTGTTACAACTAATCAACTAATACTGGAACATTATTATCAACTAAAGTTCATAGTTTATTCAGATTTCCTTAGTTTTTACTTCATGTCCTTTTTCTGCTCTGGAATTCCATCCAGGATACCACGTTACATTTGGTTACCATGTTTCCTTAGGTTTGTTCCCTCTTGGTTGTGACATTTTCTCAGATTCTTCTTGTTTTTATCCCAAGTAATAAAAATAGTATTCTATGTTTTAAAATAATTCTTAAAGTTTTATTTTATATATTTAGATCTTTAGTGGACTTTGGTAGAAGGCAGGGATCCAAGTTTATGCTTATTCCTCATCACTGGTTGGTTATCTCAGGGTTCCTTGTTGGATGAGCTGCCTTTTCCCACTGATTTAAAATGGCATCTAAGATTATTTCTGTGGAATAGGAAAGATATTAATTTTTGAATATTGATTTAGACTTGGCTAAATTGCAAACTTTTCTTTAAATTGGATTATTTATTGGTCACTTTTCTTGGGTTTTCTAGGTAGATCACATTACCTACAAAGTTTGATAGTCATGTTTCTTTACTGTCGATATGCCTGGTTCTTTTTTTCTTATTGCATTAACTATAACTACTGGCACAATGTTGAGTAAAACAGTGATACAGGGATTCCAGCCTCTTTCCTGACTTTAATGGGCATGTTTCTAAAGTTTCTAATAAATACACTGTCTGTGCTAAGCTTCTGGTGGCTCCCTTTTATCAGGCTGAAGAAATTCTCTTCTGTATTTAGTTTATGTTTTATTATGAATGAATATTTAATTTTATCAAATGTGTTTTCTGCATCTCTTAAAACAATTATAGAGTTTTCTCTTTTTATCAATGTTAATTACATTGATAAAATTTCTAATGTTTTTCTTGTATTTTGGGGTCAGTCCTTGCCTTGTTGTATTAATCAGCTTAGGCTAAGTTCTGCTCTGGTAACAAACAAACTCCAAATCTTTGGGAATGACAACATAAGTTTATTTCTTGCTCATGTCACATGAACATAGAGGATTGATTTATACCTTCTTAATTTTAGGACCCACATTGATGGAGCATCCCATGGTAGATGGAAAAGAGAGATACTACAACATCTTAATACTTCTTCTCAGAAGTAGCGTGTATTACTTCTACCTACATTTTATTGGTCAAATTGAGTCAATGCCTGAGCTTGATGTCAGTGAACAGGTATATAATCCTCCTGCAGAAGTGCCCAGCAGGTTGGGGCAGTGAATGTTTTGTCAATAATACAGTTTACCACACTGGTCATGATATATCCTTATTTTAATGTGTTGCTGGATTTAATGTACATGTATATATTTAGGCTTTTGAATCTTTGTTTACAAGTGACCTAAGATTTTTTTTCCCCCTTGGGCTTTTCAGGGCTTTTACCCTACTCCCTCTTGGGGTTTTAAAGTGATTTGGATAGCTTTACATCTTTCTATTATACACATAGGGAAAGTATACATAAAATGTTAATTATCTGATTCCTGGGGATTTAAAGAACTTCCTTGCAAAACTGGCTGGACTTAGTGCATTTTTCCTTAACTACTCAGAAAGTAGCTGTTGGGCAGTAGGGCAGTGGCTAGAGGTTAGATGACTGGGCAGGCTCTTCTTAGAGTTAGGTGTGGGGGTGGGGGAGATATGTGGTGGAGAAGGTAAAGCCTTTTCTTGCCCACTACTAGCCAGTGGTGGCCTTGATGCACAGGCAAAACTCAGGGAGGGCTGCTGAGTCTGTCTTTTAATGCAGCTTCCTTTGCTCTAGAGTCCCCACTGTTTGCAAATTGTTGGCTGATATCCTTAGTTTTCAGATCCATGTTGAGTTTCTATTCTCTTTAAATTTTTGGTGCTGTTTTAAGGGGAAGGTTTTATAAATGGTTTGGCAGGATGCCACCTTAAGTTGGAAGTACCTGTCCTTGATTTAAAGGAAACACAAACAATCTTTCTTATACCGACAATGTGTATGAGCTTTGGTATTGGAGTCAGGAGGAAGTGCGTGTATGGACAACCAGAGTCAACCCTGTATGTTTTACCAAAGTAAATATGAGGTTGTGGAGACAGTGTTGGTGCTGGAAATGTGGATTTGGGATCTGGATGCGCCTATGGATGGCATTGGAGGAAAGAAAAGAAAAAAGGAAAGAAGGAAAGAAAAGAAACCTGAGAATAGAACTTTAGGTAACACCTAAATTTGGGGAGAGGTGGGAGAGGGAATAAAATCTTTCCTGAGGTGGTAAGGGCACCTCATAAGGCAGGCAGGTCTTGATGGTAGCTTGCGACTGCTGAGGGTGGTGAGTATGGCACATGTATATGCCATCCCCAGAATCTCCAGAATCTACCTCTTCTCATCATTTATATCCCTCCCTGTGGCCAATGGCTAAGTCTCTATCATCTCTTGCCTGGGTTGCTGTAGCCACCATTCTCTAACCAGTCTCTTACTCCCACTCTGGTCCCTTCCTTCCTCTTCTCCTTTCTCTCTCTTACTCTCTCAATCTATTTTTCCAACATGACAGCCAGAGTGACACTGTTCACCCAAAGTCAGATCCTGTCATTTCTCTCCTCGAGCCCCCCTAAGACCCCACCTCACTCAGAGGGAAACCCAGAGGTCTGCTATGCTTTACACAGACCTGTGTCATTTGACTGCCATCACTTTCTACAACTGGTATCTTCACCTCCTATTTTCCTTCTCTGCCTGATCTGCTCCAGCTACAAAAAGCTGGGATTGAAGCATGAGACATTTGGATGGGAGGACGGAAGGCACAGGGGATCGTGTTTGGTCCCCAGGGCCAGGGATCCACCTCCCTGTGTTTCCTGCCTGTTTCCATGGTACATCCTTTTCATGTTTAATAGCCCGTGTTGAAGCAGCCATTGATCAGCTTTTTACCACTTGCAGCTACAAACTCGATGGAGCCAGTGTGCTAAAGATGTCCATCATTACCGGCCCCACCACTCCCCCATCCAGGAGAATCAGTCTGCCCAGACACTGGTACCCAGACAGCTGTGTTTGATACCACATGATCTATCCCATACCTATCTGCCTGCCCGGCTGCTCAGACTTGTCCCCAAATTAGCCAATCCATAGGCTGGACAATGACCAGCCTATATAGTTTAGTTCCAAGATGAGTGGGACCCACCTGGTCTCTCTCTCAGGAGTAAGACCTGAGACTCCTTTGGTTTTCAATGGGACAGAAGGAGGTGGACATAGACAACACGGGAGGGGAGGGTCACATGAATGGAGAAACCTGGAAGGAACATCCACATATGTTTTGGATGAGGTCCCTGGAGCCCTCTTCACTGCATCCCTCCCTCCGGTCCCTGGCTCTGAACACTCAGCCAGTCATGGCCCCAGTTCCTGGTTTTCTTCTCGATTTTAAATCCTTCCTGCAATTTCTACTACATTCTCCCCAGACCAGAGCAATTCAAGAATGTAGGCTGGGGTCCTATTCAGCGTTCCTTTTGTTTCCCTGTTTCTGACAAGGGGTGGATGGAGGAAGGGAAGAAATGCAGCCCAGAGGGGCAGGAGAGTGAGTGCAGCCCCCCTTTCCGAAGGCTTCACCCCCAGTACCACCTGGGCCCACAGGGCTCCCCAGAGAACTGTTCTGAGCTGAGAGGCTGCAGGACCGGTTTAGCCTTTACAAGCATCTGGTTTTGTGCTTCCCTGGAGCCAGAAGAAAAAGAAAGAAAGAAAGAAAATTCTTTCCAAGTGGACCGTGAACATGTAACCCCCTGGGGGTATAACAGGATGAGAATAGAAACAGGGTCAAGAGGGCACGGAGGAGTCAGAGCTCTGACAGGTCACAGGGTGCGGGGGGGGAAGGTTGCACCAAAGTCCCAAACCTTTCCTCAGGACCTGTCAGCACCTAGAGCAGCCAGCGGTGGTGAGGAAGGGCCTGCAGGGAGATGGGGCTCCAAGTGGGAGGGCTGGGCTGGAAGACAGGTAGAGCAGGTGTCCCTGCCGAAGTCCAGGTCACAGCTGGCTCTCTGGCTGGGGGAGCATGCAGGTGCTCACCCCTTGAGGACTGGTGAGACCAGTTAGGTTGAAGATCTTGTAAAGACAGTGATGTTGAGCCAGCTACCAGGTTGACAACGGAGCAGTATCCCAGGGAAGGTCAGTGGATCCACGGGCCTTAATGAACATTCATGCCCAGTCCTGAGCGGTGAGGGGAAAGAGAGCCCTCTGCCCCTGGTGGAGGCAGATATGAATTCTGTAAGTGGACTCTAGGCCAGGGTGACCTTGGTGTGAGTTACTGGGGAGGCCGAGTGATGCTTGTGGCTTAGTTCTGGGGGATCTAGGAAGGTCTTGGGAAGAAGATGAAGTGTGGAGAAGATAGGCAGGCTGAGGGCCTCATGGAGCCTGAAGCCTCGGGACCAGTGGCCTTGTTCCTGCATGGAGTAGAAGAGACAGATGGCTTTGCAGAAGGTGAGTGGGCTTGTATTTGGGGTGTCTAGGGATCATCCACGGGGAGAATGAGCACACATCTGGAGCTAGAGACAGATCCTTGGGAGCCATTTTTGTATGAAATTGAGATGATTTGGAATGGATGAGATTGTGTGGAAAGTTGAGAAAAGAAGAAAACCCTGAGGGACATTCATAGGACAGAGAGGGGCGCCTGCGTAGGAGTCCAAGAGAGAGTATGTGGTCAGGGGACCCGAAGAGATCCCAGGGGTGTGGCCCAGGCAAGGAGAGGAACATTTCAGGAAGCAGGAGTGGCCACCAGTGTGGACTGCAGCAGAGACAGAGGGGAGGAAATCGGGGAAATGAAAAGTCCCAGGTGACTTGCAAAAGCAGCCCTGTGGGATGCTGAGGACAGAGGTCCTGAAAAGAGTGTGGGAAGCAAAGCAAGATGGGTGGCAAGAGCCCAGCTTGAGAGGGAGGGTGGACTAGAGCTGGAGGTTTTGGGTGGGAAGCAGGAATGAGTCTGAGGTTGGGGGTGGGAAGGGCAATTGGTTAAATGCCAATGTCTGGAGGCTTGCTTTTGTCACTGTCGCATCTCACAGGATTATCCCCTTCCCACAAACAGACTCCCTCAGGCCTCACCCCATTTCTTGAGGGTTGTGCAGAGGAACTCTTACTCCCATTTTGATGGGCACTGAGAGGGTCTCCCCTATTTCCCCAGTCACCTTGACATTTCAGGAGCCTCCTGGAGACAACAGCTACAGTTTTAAATATACACCGCAGGGATAGTCTTTAATGAGATATGTGGGCCAAGCTGGGAGCCTGGGGACCTGAAGACCCAGTAAATGCACTTCTTCTAGATGCCTCAAAATCACTTGCAAAAGGCTCCCCACTCCAGAAGGGCTATTTCTATTTCCTCTATTCCTCTTGGCCACTCTGACTTTTTGGCATGTTCTGAGATGAAGATCAGAAACTCAGCATCGTACGACCTGGTTCTTGGAAGCCTCTCCTGTGGCAGGCCTCTCTGGGGGCTCTAGTCTTCCCCCGTCTCATGAAGGCTTGGTACTTGGTGTTGGGGGTATAGGAAGAGGGAGCTGTAAGCAGAGGGCCTTTGTGCCCAGGAGAGGGGGCCTGAGGCTTGGACATCAGATGTGTTTTGCTGATTGATCATTGTGCCTAGAGAAAGTACTGGCCAAGCTGCTGGCATTGCCAGCCTCCACACTCACCATCATCTGGGGCAAGGAGGCTCCATCTAAAATCCTCCTGATAAAGACTCCCTCCCTGCCTTGCTCTCTTGCTTCCACCGTTGACTTCCTGGGAGCTCGACTGCCATGGCACCTGGGATCCAATGTTCACCTTGCTGAGAGATCCCCTCCCCTGCTGTCGAACCCCTGGCCAGGAGCCCAATATTCAATCCTCTGACATTGGGGTTTGTGCCTTCACTGGCCCCCAATTTCACTGATGGCCCTCATCTGTGAGAAGACCTTGAGGGCTGTCCTCCAGTGCCCCCAGCTTTAGGGTGGCCAGTGTGCTGCAAAGTGGGGCTGTCTTTGGGTATGCAACATCCATCCTCCTAGCACCTTCCTTAAACTGCCCTTCCTATGTCTCGGGGGGATGCCAGGCCTGAAAGTCCAGAACCTGATGTAGACCCACAGTGTGAAATGTTAGTTTTCCAGTGCTGGCTGCCTTTCTACCTTATAAAATTGGGTTTAGGGGTCTGAAATAGTGGTGACCTTTCAAACAGACTACTTTCCCAGTACAGGATGGAAAGTTTGGCTCAAAATACTGGTCCCAGCAACTGGCTCTTCCAGTTTTGGAACACACCCGCTCCAGACACCCCAGGGTATTGTCTAACCAGCTCTTCTTTCAAGTGTCCATAATCATCACACCCATGCTGGTTAAATGTATGTAGTTGATCTTATCCAGCGGAAGACTGAACTACCTGCAATCCCTTGGGAATATGTCATATTGGACGTTTTACTCAAAGCGAACAAGCATGGTTCCTAGGTAGTTGTTCTCTCATTCACCAGATATCTGTCTACTTGGACTTGTATATTTTTTTCTCGTAACGTTTCACACATTAACTGATAGCTGCCTTCTTCACTGAGGCCCTCAGAACATTGCAGATACCTCGGTGGAGACTGACAAAGTGAAAATTTGTGCTTATGATCACTGTTTGCTTCTCAAGATTAATTATGTAATATTTAAAAGCCAACAACCCCTCCACCCCAGTCTTTTGGTCATGCTAAAAGTCTCAAAGGACAGCAGCCATCAGTTAAAGAGGCTGTTAAGTTGAAATTAGGAAGGTGAATGCATATCCAATCTATCTTGTCGTGGGCCTTTAGTACTTGAAGGAATTTAGAAAACAAAAAAGTAGTTCTTTATGGGTTATAAGCTAAAGAGGGACAACTTCCACAGTTAGGACAAAATAGAAGTACTCTTACCAATAAATATGTCTCAAAATGACAAATAAAGCTCTCCCCATTCGACGGCTCCAGATCCCAGGGAGAGGTGATGGGTTCGGGCACAACAAGCTATGGACAGAGTGTAAACATGAGGCCCTTGAGGGCGTAATGAGGGCAAGGCCAGGTGATGTGGTGCGCGTGTAGGAGCATCGGGAGGGGACATGAGACCACGGGTAAATGCAACAGGCTTGTAGGACGGTCATCCCGTCTGCCCCCAACGCTTGCGGGTGGCGGTGGCAGGTCCTCTAGGTCCCTCTAGCCGAAAAAGTTGTGCTGAGAGGCCCTGGTCCCAAAGCCTTTTTCCTAGAGAGGCATCGGGGCAGCCAGGCGGGCCTCCGGGCCCCCTCTCTCCACGGCCTCCCTGGCCGTATCTGCTACCCCAGGGTGCGGGGATGGACGGGGCAGTGTTTCCCAAACCAGGGCTGGGAGCCGACGGCCGCGCGGAGTCCGCAGCCCCGGCCTCGGAAAGGTGGCGCTGGGGCATCTGCGTCCAGGGGCGGCTCGTCACGCCCCACCGTCTCCGGGCGCCGGCGGCGAGCAGCCGCTCCGGTCGGGTTTCCGGGCCCGGATCGGCAGGCCCGGTGTCCCATGTCCTCGCCCCCGCCACGCCGCGCGCGGGGCCTCAGATGTCCGTCTCGCGGAGCGGGCTGCCGTCCGTCAGCGCCCAGGCCCCGGCTGGGGGCGCGCCCAGGGCCACGGCCTGGGCCCCCGCGCGCGGCGGGCCGCCGGGGCCCCGCAGCGGCGCGGGCAGGCTCCACGCGCGGGGCCCCGGGGCGAACGGGGGCGCGCCGGGGCCCGGGCCCCCCCACGGGCGGCCGGGGACGCGGCCGAGCGGCCGGCGGCGGCGGCGGCGGCGGCAGCGGCAGCGCAGCAGGCGCAGGAAGGCGCGCTTGAACTCGCGGCTGGAGCACGGGTAGATGAGCGGGTTCACGCAGCTGTTGAAGTAGCCGAGCCAGAAGATCACCTTGAAGACGCCCTCGGACGGCTTCAGCTGCGGGAACAGGGAGCCTGTGGGGCAGAGACGGCGCGAGTGAGGGGCTCGGGGGAGGGGGGAGGAGGGCCGCGCCCCTGCATCCCCGCCCTGCATCCCCGGCCCCGCCTCCCCGGCATTCCCCGCCCTCCGGGGCCCCCCCCCCGGCCCGAGTCCTCCACTGGAGCATCATCGCTCGGGGGGCCTCTCCCCACACGGTCCCTGATGCGGTTGGAGAGGGTCCGCGAACTCGGACGAGGAAAAGTGGTCATCCTCGGTGCCACTCACATCTACCTGACAGGGAAGGTTTATTTCCCGCAGCGACGAGTGTGGGCAACAAGCAGTGGCAGGATTCGGCACGATCCGACCAAACCACCGTTTCTGCTAGCCCCAAACCGGGGCGCCCCTGGCAGGGTCGTACGGCTCAGCCTACTGTTAGCGGGTCCTGCAGGTGTTTCCCCATCGCACTCGCTGCCCGCACACGCTGCGAAAGACTGTCCGTGCGCCTCACCATGTGCAGATGACGGTCACAGCAATAGATGGTGTGCTTTCATGCCTTCATGGAGAGGCACGTTTACTACTAAACTGCGGATTTTGCTTTAGAGGATTTTGACCAGGGTTTCGGTGACATCGGTTTCATTTGCAGTCCTTTGTATTTTATTTTGTGCATTTGCATGTGTGACTCTGAGAAGGGACCCTAAGTAGTCCCTAGCACAAGAAGAGACAAAGCGCACCCCATGCCAAGCACTGTGCTGGGCTCAGGTCAACCACCGTCCTGCTCCCTTGCTGGCAATGTGAATCGAACACCATGGGGACACAGGGGGGGCAATGCTGGTGTTCCGCACATGGGAACTTCTGGGGGCTTCTAGGGGTCTCAGAGGGTAGACAGGGGCCAGCCAGGATGAGGAGGGGCAGAGGGCGTTAGGAGTAGAAGGGACAGATGGGCAAGAGGAAAAACGTCTGGGGCCTGGGAATGTCGTATAGGATACACCAGCAAACTTCACTGGGACAGATGGTGAAGGGCCTTAAATGCTGGGAAGTCTGGTTTTTACGCTGTGGGCAGTTAAGGGCCATGGCTATTTTTAAGCAGGAGAGGGATTGGGCCTAGAATTAAGGCTTAATAAACACAATGCCCACGGCTGTCAGAATGCAGCACAGTGGGGATGCCCAATGAAGTGCTCAGGGAAGGCATCTGGGATGGCTTCTAGGGAGCAGTGCCAGGCAGGTGGGGTGGGGAGCACTGGGTCTAAGCTGTGCCAGGAAGACCATTCTCTCCACAAACCTTTCCCCTGGCATCTCCACCATGGACTGGGAAGGTGTCATGTCTCCAAAGCACTAGACAAAACGCAAAGGCATGATTTAGGAAGCAGAGGCCATCTCAGCCTCATTCATCCTCAGCAGCAGGAGGGGCAGAGGGTAGCTGGCAAGAGTGTGAGTAAAAGATGCAGGCACCCAAGAACCTGAGCAGGCCAGGGGGAGGGGTCCTTGGCAAATCATGGGACATGTTCTTTCTTCCCTTGCCCCAAAATAAATAAAAGCGGGGTCTCCTACTGAGGAGGAAGAGGCACCATGCCCCCTCTTTGATGTGGGGGCTCTTATCACCCACCTCCCTCATACAGAGAATCCCTGGTGCGAAGAGACACTGTGGAGGAAGAGGCAGGTCATACAGCATCGTGGGGCACAGGCCTTTCAAACCTTGGTCACACAGCCCTGAACAAGTCATTTGGCTGGCCATCTAAGTCTCACTTTTCTGTGAAATACAGACAATATTTCTCTGGCAGGGATTTTGTGAAGATTCATAAATTTCAGGTTCTAGCACTTAACAGGTTCTTAATAGATACTGCTGTCTATTTGCTCTCCCTCTCCCTATTTCTGTGGCTTTTGAGAGAGGAGACCTCAGACCTAGGAGAGGTCCACTTCCCAGCTCTTGAGAGTGGTCAGAAAGAGAAGCTGAGTCCTGGTGGGTTTGGGAGAGGCTGGGAGATCAGTCAGGGTGTGTTGAGGGGACAATATCCCTTGAGAGAGGAGTTGGGCAGTTGTCCCTGGAATGTGGGGGCCACCAGGGTTGACCTCAGTCTCCAAGAAGGCGGCCCTCGGAACAGCATCCCTCAATGGCTGCAAAGACAGAGTACTGAAAATAACTTTCTGACTCAGGCCCCAATTTTTTATATTTAGCCCAGGATGACAAATCAGTGGACTATGCTTTCAGCGACAAGACCAAGCCAGCCAAAAGGCATTGTTATCAGCCTGGCTTTGATTTGGATTGGTGGGCAACATGGCACATTGTATGGCCTGGGCCTTTTTGTAAACATTAATATTCAAATTTATGCTCAACCAAACTGTTCAGAAGCCTGCTGCCAGCTGGGAATTCCTTACACACAGCAGAGCTGGGATTCAAGCAGCCTTTCAGCCCCCCAATTTTCTTATTGTGTCCTGCTGACGTTCTGTCTTACTTTGGGCCCTCCCAGAAGCAGACCTTGAGACAAGGATTCAAATGTAAGTTGTTAATTTGGGGGGTAAATGAAACGCCAGTGGTGGGGTGGGAAAGAGAGACAGGAAAGAGAAGAAAGCCGATAAAAGGTGTGTTATGGAGCTGCCATCACTGTGGGTGACTGGGGCTTAATCCTGGCAGCTCTGTGAGACAGTGGAGAAGAGGAACCTCAGCGTTATCTCCCCTTCCCCAATGGGATGAGGGAGGCGGGGTATCTATACACCCACTCCCAGAAGCCATTAATTCATTTCCCACATCTCCTGCCCGCTGCGTGAGTAGACAAGCAGGATTTTGGTGGGCAGAGAACGCCCCTGGGCAAAGTGACAGAGCCAGGTGCTCAGGTGGAAGTTAGCCTTTTCGTGCACTGAAGACCTAAACGAGATGGGTGACGCACCAACAGCATGTCACAGCTTCGCTTCGTTTGCGCTCTGCCCACTGCACAGACGTCTTGCCTGGAGAGTACAGACACCTGTGCCCTGGGCTCCAGCTTCCAAGTAGCAGCTCCCAAGAGACGTTTCCTATTCCCTTCATAGATGGCAATTTTGAGCCTCACACCTACCTCTTCCCAGAGTAAGAGGAAGCTTACCAACTGCGGGTTCCCCCTCCCCCTCCCTGAACCCTGCCTCGCTCTTCCTGCCTCCCTCGCCCCCCGCCCCCCCCACATCCTTTCATTGGCCACAGTCTCTTGCAAGGACCTCTGGGTAGGGGGTTGAGTGTCATGGAGGAGACGAGGAACTTGGCTGCTGGGCACCCTCTGCAATGCTGCCCTGCTGTGGGGGCATCAGTGGACTAGCTCCTTCTCAGCCATTCCCAGCTTCCTCCTCCCCCAGCCACTGGCTACTCGTCAATCAGCTGCCTTGCTGGTCCTGCCTCCACACCCCTTTCCAGCTGCCTAGCACACACTTTTGCCAGCGCCTGTAGCGCAGATACAGGAAAGCCTCAACGGGCAGCTGGGGGCTCTGAGACAAAGCCACTCTCCCCTAGTCCCTGGCACCCCCTTTTCTGCCCTGAGCTGGCTTCCTCTCCAACTCCCCACATTGCCCACATCCCTTCTTGCCCAGCCGTGCTAACTCATCTTGGCAGCTGTCATTAGCACCAGAGGCTCTCATGGAAAGCCCTCCCTCAGCCCCAACCCCCATCCAGCTGCTCAGCATCACCCCCACATTCTCTTCCTGCGGCTCCTATTTCTCTCTGCAGTCTTGCTCCTGTCTTCATGTGCATCAGCTCAGTGCCCACACTGACTTCTCGCTACCCTCTGGCCACAGTGGGCTCCTGCACATGATGGGCTTTTGCACATGATCATTCTGGGTGCCCTTCCTTTGCCTCCACCTGGTACTGCCAGCGCCAGTGGCACCTCCTCCTGGAAGCCTTCCTCATACCATCCCCTCCTGACCCAGCAGTGTTAGCTGTACTCCCTCCTCCCTGCCAGCACATATACTCACGTCTAAGTGCCAAGAACACTGCAGGTCACTCTTGGTTTCTTGTCTATCTCCTCCTTGAATGGTAAGCTCCTCACACCACACGTGGCACATTGTAGGTGCTCAATACATTCTGACGGCTCTCTGTACATCCTGCATCCCATCATCTCCAAGGCCCAGAATCTCTTCATTTTGTACCAACCCCTGTTACTACCTGGTCCAAGCTACCATCATCATCTACGCACAGTACCCTTCCAAGTGGGCTCCTGCATCTGGACTTATGCCCTCAAACCCTGTTCTCCACACAGTAGCTGGGGGACCCTTTTAAAACATATGCCTGAGCATTTCATTTCTTTACGTAGAACCCATTTCCATGCTGACTGCAGCCTCCTGTCCTCTCTCATCTGTACTTTGACCTTCTGCCAGCCCCTTGGTTCTCTCCCATTATCTTCTGTTTGCCTCTTTCTCAGCCTAGCTGAGACTCCTACTCGCTCACACCTCAGCCATTCTCAATTCTCCCATATCCATGTCCTTCTGGATTTGGGTTGTCCTTCTCCATCCGGGTCCACCCACTCCATGGACATGCTTATGGTCCCTGACCTCAGCTCAGTGTCCCGTGTTTCCAGCAATCTTACTGTCCATCCTCGGCCCTCTCCCTACTATGCCTGCACCAGCTCCTTTAAGCCCTGACTCCTCTCTACAAGCCTTGAAGTCACCCCTTCACCTTTTCCAGAGCAGCTGACCTCATTTCCTGTTTCATAGAAAAAACAGAAGCCAAAGAGGTTAGGGACCCGCTCAAACCTTCTTCACCTCTCTTCCTGCTTGGTAAGATAGGAGTCTCTTCTCCCACTCAAGGCGAGTGTCCCTGTTTCTGCCATCCGTCACCCATGTGCTTGGCTTCATTCTCTCCACTCTTTCCACCCACAGCTGCTGTCTCCTCTTCCCTATCTGCTTTTCACTCCACTGCTTTGCCCCATAGCTTTCCTCACTTGGGCCCCCAACCTGTGGACACCTGTCACTCACTGTGGCTTTCAGGGCATCACTCTCTTGGATTTCCTTCGTGGTTTCTTCCTCACGACCCCAGTGCTAAAGGTAGGAGTGCCCTTGTAAGAAGCAGCTGGTAATCGAAATGATGTCCCCCCGACTTAAAATTGCAGTGTATCTCACCCCGTGATCCTCATTCTCTTTAACTGGCTCTGCTCTCTTTCACAGCACTCATCACTTTCTCCCTTACTATTTGAGTTATTCTTCACTGTGCCCACCATCTTTCTGCCCGCAGTCCACGGGGCAGGACTTGTGTCTGCTTTGCTTGGCACTGCCCTCCCACCGCCCAGAAGACCTCGTGAGCCCACTGAGCATACAGTAGGCACTCAACACCTGATGAGTCTGCTGAATGAGTCCCTCTTCTCTACCTACATGTCGGACTGGTCACCACACCCAGTGCATTTGCCCTCTCTCCAGCAGGATCTCCCAACCCCCTCCACTTCACCTCGTTCCTGAAGCCTTTGCTGAGTCTGGCATCTCACTTTGTTCACATGGCTGTGACAGTCCCCAGTGGGCCCCTGTCCTCTCCACTCTGCACACAGCCTGTTGGAAGCTTTTATTAAAAAACTGGTTTCTCTCCTTTCCCCTCTGAAAACTATGAGTGGCTTCCAGTGGCTCCGAGGAATAAGTCCAGGCTATCTCGTGCTGCATTTAAGGCTTTTTAGGCGCCAGTGCTGTGTTTGTTGTGCCTCCCTCGTGAAGCCACCAGCAGGGCTTCCCACAGGGGCTGGGCTTCATCTACCGTTCTGCTTGGCCCCTGCCACTCCCATGGTGCTTTCCGTTTCCTTCCACTCACCCCTGCAGCCTCTGGTCAGGCACCCTTCCTCACTGGGTTTGGGAACCCTTTCATGAGTGCCTCTACTTTAATAAAATTTATGATTACTCTTTCTACTCTAGTAAACTCTAGGTTTCTTGAAGGCAAAAATGAGATTCATTGTTCTTTTCATCCCAACCTATAATGCAAGTGGCTAACCCAGACAGAGCAGGGACTGTAAAATATTTGTTAAATGAATGAATAAATGATGTTTGGGCAGGTGGCCTCTAGAGTAGGAAGGAAGGAAATGGGAGCTAATGCCTTCCGAGTGTTCAGTACCTACTAGTCTCCAGGCTGGGCCCTATATGCATGTCTCATTTAATTCTCACGGCACTGGCATCCCACTTTGCAGAAAGATTCTAGTTTTCTTCAGAGAGCAAGTGGTGGGGTCAGGATTTGAACTTGAGTCAGTATAGCCTTGAATACTTGGTTTTCCTGCAACATAATGTAAAGATAGAATCAGAGCTTCCCCTGATCTTCCAGGGATCCTGGGGGGTCAGGAACCACAGACACTTGCTTTCCTCCAGTAGCTGCCCCACAAGCAGCACACTCATGCTCATTCCCACTTCTGGGTTTTCACATGCTGGCCTAGGGGATGCCCGTCCTCCTCTCTCCCTGTTTCTCCAGGGATGTTTCTGTGATTAACCCTACTCCCCTGGGTATCTGGGAAGGTGGTAGTCATTTATGGAGCATGTGCCTTGAGCACCTCTTTATTCTGCCTCTGTCAAGCTAGGTGGCATTCGATGACCTTCTGTATGGCCTCAAGGGTGCCCTGTGGAGCCTGCCACATTGGGTTCGGCTTCTGTGCATGCATGTCCATCCAGAACATTCAGAAGGGCTGGGCTATCACCTGCTCATGGAACCTGTGTCTCAAGAGAGAGTGTCAAATAGACACCACCTCCTGGGGAAAGCCCCAGAGCTGCTGGGCTATCTCCTTCCCCTCCTTCAAATCTTTGCTCAAAAGTCACCTCCAAGGTTCAAGGTCAGTGCTGTTGGGCCCCGCGCAGGTGCCCTGCAGGCCGAGGTGCCCCCAGCCCCAGCTGCTGTTGAGTGTTGGCTGGTAAAGCTCATTGTTACCTTTTCCCTAGAGAACTGCCCTTGGCCAATGGGAGCTGTTTTAACTGGGAGATGGCACCTCCCCACCAAGGGGCAGCTCACAGCCAGTGAGACTGACCTGGGGATGGAAAAGGCTATGCACCTTACCTCTAGGTGGCGTGATTCTGTGTGGCTCATCTTGCTCCAGGGCCCCCTGTGGGGCTAGGCTGAGGCTAGCTCTTTCCCTGCTCCAGCTCCTTCCCTCACACCCATGAAGGCGCCTCCTGAGAACCTTCTTCAGCCCACAGGAGAGAACTCCCGTCTCAGGCTCTGCATCTAGGGACCTGACCCAAGTCACTCTTCGTGTGGATGTGGTCTTCGAGTCTTTTGCTCAGTCCCTAACCTACGATCTATGGATTATGCCTTGGTCACTGTGTCAACTCTTCTGCCCACTGCCAGGAAAGGCAGGGAACAAGTGTACACATCATGTCCACTTCTCCCCACTTGATGGGTAGGCTGGAGTGGGTCAGTGGCCGAATTTACTTGCCAATGAAGAGAGGCAGTAAGGGTACTAAAAGGAGGTGGCTGCACAAACAACTCTTGCTTGCTTCTCTCTGCTCCTTGACCTTGTACCTTATGTGAATCTCCATCAAGCTCACTCCCACCTGCCTTCCCTTGTTTCCTAAATTGGGGCATTTCTGTCAGGATTCTAACCTAATATCTGGGAGGGCCGATATCCCCTGATCCTGTATCAGCAGGTGAGCCCACTCTCTAGTTTGGGTCAGTCTGGCCTACACATTGTTGGGGAAACTCGGGCAGCAGCTGTGGGGTTATGAGGGTGGTATTAGCAGCCTGATCATCATAAGTCAGTCCCCTTTCCTAAGGAACAGGAATGGCCAGGCCTCGGAGTTGCTGCTTAGATGCCAGTTAAGGCTGGCAGTGACTAATGTGACCAAGCGTTGTTGAGAAGTGACAGCTCTGGAGCCAAGGGGCAGACTGTGTGATTAATAAGTATGTTTTGGGCCTCAACAGAAGGGAACTTGTTTTTCCTTGGCAGAATGTCAGAATTCACGGCCAGCCTTGCTCATAACTTGCAGTCAACCATGAAATATCAGGCTGCACCCTAGTCTTCCCCTTTACCCACCCGCTCCATCACTAGTGGGGGGTGAGGTGCAGCTCCTAGAGCCACAGAAGCTGCCTGGCAGGGAGATGAATCGCAGACCTGTTTCAAGTTCTATACTGGGCCCTACCCATTTCCATTCAACTCTTTTTCCTCCCCTTCTCTCTTCTTTTTTCACTTTCCTTCTTCTCTCCATTCTTTCTTCTCTTTGTTGTCATTTGTTAATTCATTATTTCCTGATCTGCAGCCTTGGTGTGGCCACACCCCAAGCTCTGAGTGCCTAAGGCTGAAGTCCCTGCCAAATGGTCCTTGTGCTCAGCCAAACTGGACCCCGATCCAAGCTTGAGCCTCTTAGTTCTGGGGCTGCACTGACAAATGGCTCACAGGTCTGAGCATATCAGTGCTTAAGCCAGAGGAGAGAAGGTCCCCAGACAGTGGTCACGCTATCCGGGAGTCTCAGCATTGAACTGTCAGGCATTGCCTATGAGATCCCAATGCCAGTTCTTAGGGGCCCAGGACCCTGTCCTGCTGGGTCGCCTCCACAAAGCAAGGGCAGGCAAATCCTTTAGCACTCATAGGAGAACTTTTTTGGTGGGCACAGAGCTCATGAAGCAGGGTGAGGCAGGGTTCATGTGGGGCCAGAGATGGGCTCAGAAACTCAGAGACTTTTCCTTGGAGGGTGGGCTCAAGGGTTCTGGGGGTCTTCTGGTGTCTGTGAGAGAATCGGATCACACAAGAAGTGGCCCTGTCCCATGGCAATGCTTAGGACCCCATTGTGGCCAGGATCTGGGACATAAAGGAACATGAATCTGAGCCTGGGGGTTGGGTGCAGGGGCTGAGGGGTCTAGTGAAAATTTAAAGCTTAAGACATGGCTGCTGACTTCTGGTCGAGATGGTAGGTAATTGCTGTACTCGGTTCCTCCCACAACTACATCGAAATTACAACTAAATTACAGAACAACCATCATTGAGAACTGCCCAAAGTCTAGCTGAACAGAAATCTTATAACTAAAGATATATAGAAAAAGTCACGTCGCGATTGGTTGAAGAGGCAGAGGTGTGGAATGAGTTCGTTCCGTGTCCATGTGTGGCAGTTAAAAATAGGAGGGCTATCTCAGCTGTGGAGGTCCTCTCTGAGGAGCAAGAGGTCCCAGCCTACACTGGGCTTCCCAGTCTGAACCACCAGTTCTGAGAAAAGTGGCTCCCATAACTTCTGGCTGTAAAAACCAGCTGGGATAGTGGCTGAGGGGGATTCCATCTGGGTGACATGGAGGCCTGCCAGAGTACCAGGCATATATCTTAAAGGGCCTGCACATGGACTTACTTGCTGATGAACTCACTAGTCCTGAGCTCCAGTGCTGGAGAAGCAGCTCAGAAAGCACCAGGGACATACAGGGAGGAGCTGAATTGTCTGGCTTCAGAAAGAGGACTGGAGGGGCAACTTTCTTCCAGACAGAAGTGCTGGTAGAAGCCATTCTTTCTTTATTGAATGCTCTCCACACCTAGCCTGAAGGCAGGCACCATACCTGAGTCTATCATCCTTGCTTACACTGTTCACTCTGCCCTGGTGATTCCCTGAGACCCTGCCCCATCCAAGCTGTTTCCAGTGGTTTTTACACACAAAAGGCCTGTCTTTACTCATACTGTGGACTTTTCTAAAAACCCTCAGAGGTTCACAAATCCCAAACTAGCAGCATCTGGCCTCTTGCTAAGTGGTCCCAAGCCTGGTACTAGTGGCGCGTGGCCTTGGTTCACAACGCAGCCTTTGCAGGCACAAGTGGCAACCATCTGGAGATCACTTTGTAGCTCATTCCAAGTGTCCCTGGCAGGGCAGAGGAAGATGACCTTGGCCTGCACCAGAGCCCCTCCTGAGAGGCCCCAGAACCAACACAACCAGTGGCTTCAGACCACACCTGAGCAGATGACTCACCCAAAGAGTTGACCCAGCAGGTGCCACAGCCCTGCTAAAGCAAATCCTGCTTTATAGGGTAAGCCCCTGAACAACAGCTCCACCACTATAGTCATGGCCAGTGCTCACAACCATTCAGCCTGCGGGTCAGCTCTGCCCACTGATGTGCCAATAGCAATCAAAGCTCTACTACAACAGGAGGGCGCACACACAAAGGACACACCTGGAACACCTGGCTCTGGATCAGAGAGTCTGTGCCACTGGGCCCCACAGGTCACCTACTACATAAGGCTACTCTACCAAGACTAGGAGACATAGCAGCTCTACTTAATACTTAGAAACAAACACAGGGAGTCAGCCAAAATGAGAAGAAAAAGAAACATGTCCCAAATGAAGAACAGAACAAAGCTCCATAAAAAGGACTAACAAAATGGAGATAAGTAATCTACCAGATGCAGAGTTCAAAACACTGGTTGTAAGGATGTTTAATAATTTCAGTGAGAACTTCAACAAAGAGATAGGAAACATAAAAATGGAAACAAAAAACATAAAAAGAACCAGTCATAAATTAAGAGCACAATAACTGAAATGAAGAATATATTCCAGGGAATCAACAGTAGATTCGATGAAGCAGATATTCAAATTAGTGATTTCAAAGATAAGGTAGCAGAAAACATCCAATCAGAATGGCAACAAGAAAAAAGAATTTAAAAAATGAGGATAACTTAAGAGGCCTCTGGGACATCAAGCATACCAACATTCACATTATTGGGGTACCAGAAGAAGAGAGAGCAAGAAATTGAAAGCCTACTTGAACAAATAATGATGAAAAACTTCTCTAACCTGGCAAAGGAAATAGATATACAACCCTAGGGAGCATAGATAGTCTCAAACAAGATGAATCCAAAAAGGTCCACAACAAGACACATCATAATTAAAATGCTAAAGGTTAAAGACAAAGAAAGAATCTTAAAAGTGGCAAGAGAAAAGCAGTTATCTAAAGGGAGGTCCCATAAGACTGTCAGCTAATTCCTTAGCAGAAACTGCAGGCCAGAAAGGATTGCACAAAATATTCAAAGTGATGGAAAGCAAGGACCTACAACCAAGATCACTTTACCAGCAAAGCTATCATGTAGAATTGAAGGACAAAGAACTTCCCAGACAAGAAAAAGCTAAAGGAGTTCACATCACAAAACTAACATTACAAAAAATGTTAAAGAAACTTCTTTAAGAAGAAGGGGGTAAAAAGATAAAAATATGAATAATAAAATGGCAATAACTGCATACCTATCACTTATTATTTTACAATGTATGGATTAAATGTTCTAATCAAAAGACGTAGGGTAGCTGAATGGATAAGAGAACAAGAATATGCCACCTACAAGAGACCCACTTCAGATTGAAAGACACACACAAACTGAAAGTAAAAGGATGGAAAAGGATATTTCATAAAAATAAAAATGAAAAAAAAAAGCTGGAGTAGCAATATTTATATCAGACAAAATAGACTCTAAAACGAAGGTTATAACAAGAGACAAAGAAGGACCCAGCACTTCTGGGTATTTATCTGAAGAAACCCAAACACTAATTCAAAAAGGCCCATGATAATTGCAACATTATTTGCAATAGCCTAGATATGGAAGCAACCTAAGTGTCCATCAATAGAGAACTGGATGAAGAAGATGTGGTGCATGTATACAACGGTATATTACTAGGCCATAAAAAAGAATGAAATCTTGCCATATGCAACAGCATTGATAGACCTAGAGGGTATTGTGCTCAAGGAAATTAGTCAAATACCAATGATTCCACTTATATGTGGAATCTGAAAAACAAAATAAACAGACAAATCAGGAACAGACTCACAGATACAGAGAACATTTTGATAGTTCCAGGTGGGAGGGGGGTTGGGGGCTGGATAAAAAAGGTGAAGGGATTAAGATGTACAAATTGACAGTTACAGAGCAGTCATGGGGATGTAAAGTATAACATAGAGAATATAGTCAATAATATTGTAATAACTACATATGGTGTCAGAAAGGTACTAGAATTGTTGGGGTGATCACTTCATAAGTAATATAGTGTCTAATCACTGTTGTACACATGAACTGTAATTGAAAAATAAAAAAAAATTAATAAAAACAAACATTGCTGTCAACTGACCTGAAGCCCGGCCCCAACCTGACTTTTGACCTTGGCATGAAGTAACAAGAATTCTGGAGCCAGAGTACTTGGGTTCTAATTCCAGCTCTAAAATTTAGGATTAAGAGTAATATCGAATTTAAAAAAAAGAGGCAAGTAGTAAGGGATATTCTTGCAAGTAGGTAAAAAAGAGAAAAGGTTATAGTGAGAAGATGGGGAGGGGATGAGGATGAAGGGGCCACAAGATTGAGGATGAATTACCTTTACAGGAAGCTCAGGACACATCTACTTGCTGTGTGTGTGGGCAGAGAAGTGGAGGACAAGGATGGTTGACTGGTAACTGATAGAGTGACATCCCTTAGAAAGAAAGAGGGGTTAAGAGAGATTCAGAGCCAATGGGGGAACAGGCAAGACTTCTGGGGACACCCTAAGGCTTCCTGGAGGAAGAAGCTTGACTATGGAAAATGTGATTTTTCTTTAGCAAGTGCTCAGCTAGACACTGGTTTGCCATGGCTTACAAGAGCTGATTGTTAAAATTTCAGGAACTTTGCATGTCTCTTTGGTAGCTTGAAGTTGATCACAGTGGAAATAATTACACCAATGGAAATGGGCAGGTGCTATACATTAGCCAACTGTTAAACATTTACCAGTACACCATTGTATTCCACATTAATGAATGCTGGATTCAGGATTTGGGGCTCTCAGAAGTAGGTGGAGGAAAGGGGATTCAAGATGGTGAGATCGGGTCAAGTGATGGATCATGGTAGCAGCTGGGAAGGGAGGCCTAACTGACCAGAGGACAAGATGAGGGCAGGGGAGGCTTGGTTAAGGTTGGGGGTCCATGAGCAGGTGTCATAGGAGCCAATGAGCAGATGGACTCAGGTGGCAGAGATTCAGTGAGGATTTGAGAGGAATTAGATTGAGGTTATGGCCCTGGGAGGAAAGGACAAGCGGGAAGTCACTGTAGTCTTCAGGCCAGGGTCTCCACCTCAGTACAGTGGAGTCACACTGATGACCAGGGTAGGGATGAGAGTGGAGAAGGAAGCATGTGACCCCAATACTCGAGTCTTTCATGAGTGATTCAGAGTGATGAACAGTTCATTGGTCATTTGAGACTAACATATCAGCAGGGGTTGGGCAGGGGACAAGACCCTCAGGGGAGAAGGGATCTGTGACCAAGAACTGAAGTCCACCCCCATCAGTGGTGTATTTTTCTTATGAAAAAAAAGTATTTTCTAGTTCTCACTGAGTTGGTGACCAACCAGTATCAATGAGTAGCTAAGAGCTCAGATGTGGTCTTCAAATGATCAATTTTTTTTTTTTACTAAAAAGAGACCAGGGCTCTTTAGAGAAATGGCTGCTGTCAGGTCCAGGCCAAAAAAGAAAAAAAAATACATGCTGAGCCTGAAATGTCTCATCAGACCAGAAAGTGAGGAAGTTGTCAGGACTCTGGGTTGTGCCAAAGGTCTCAGGAGCCAACTTGAAAGGGTAACCAATGGCCAAATCCAAAACAGTGATGTTTGTAATATGTGACAAATTTAAAAATTACTTTGCCATGGTACTAAAGAAGTCTACTGGTCCTCTTTGTAGAGAATGTTAAAGAATTGACTCTTTTGACACAGGGGAGCACTGAGTAGCTCTTCAACTCTTCTCATAAAGACTCTATTTCAAGTAACCAAACAGCTAATGATGAATTCTTTTTAGAATTTTAGCAAACAAATGTAGAAGGAATGACAGAATTTGGATATCACACTTTAATGAGTCCAGGCCATGGTTAATGGCTACTAATACCAGTAGGTGAAAGGTTGATGAGACACTTTATAATGGATGGATCAGACTGATGGCACCCTGACCCCAGATCAATCTTAATATCATGAAAGAGAATTCTTGCCCAAAACAGTCCTGCAAGAAAACAAGTCATGATCTTTTTGCTGGTGGAGGGTCTTGCCTTCAAACTGTAAAAAAAATGCAATCTGTCAAGCACAAATAAAGTGAAGTGCAATAAAATGAGGCATGCCTGTGGTCAAATTCATAGACTCTAAGAGGGGCAGCTAGAGGTGTGGGGGGTGACCTCAGCCCCTCTCCAGGCCCCTCAGGATTTTAGGTGCCTGGTGTCTGTGTCTCATTCTCTTCTGGCCATTGACCTGGGCCCCCAGAGTCCCCGTGGTTCAGGACACCTATCTTTGTCTCTTTCTGTTGCCACTCTGGCCTGACCCACAGCACTTCAGGTTTATAGATGGCAGTCCAAGGCCCCCTGTGCCAAAGTCCCTCTGGGATCCCGGGTTCTCTTTTTCAGATTCTCAATGCCCTCTGGGCACTTGGAGCCATTCATTGGCTATGTCACTGCTTTAGCTGTGGCTGCAGCTTCCACTCGGCTTTGTATGTGGAGGTGTGGGTAAGGGGCATTCTGGGCCTGCTTGACAACCCCTGGGTTGTAGTCCCACTGGGTGCCTTCATTTCCATGGTGTATGGCCCTTGCTGGCACCCAATGCTCTTTCTCAAACCTTCCATCTCACACCTGGCACGGTGACCAGGACCAGGGCCAGGGAACAGAGAGATGCCATTCCTGGCTGCTTCCTTCCCTGTCCCCTTTTGATTCAAACTAGGAACACCCCAGGGCTCCATCCCAGTTCCTTTCTTCTCTTTTTTCCCTCCATCCTCTTTCTGGGAAAATACTCCACACTCCCACTTCTGCAGCCATTCTCATCCTTGGCCCCCTTATCTAAGTTCCAAATGCCCTCCACCTCCCACCGTATGCCAGCCCTCGGTATGCCACATTTTCTCCTAAAATCTTCTGGTTAGAATTTTCCTGTTCTTTCAAAGGTACTTTCTTTCTCCCAACCCTGGGCCCAGTGGTGGGGAGTGGTGCCAGGACCTTTTGGGCCTCTCTCCTACACAGATCTCAGGCCACTCTTTCCCCAACCTCAGGCCCTGTCCTCCTGTTCTCTCTGCTGACCTGCCCTCCAGACCACATCATGATGATTGGAATATTCTATTTCTCTGCTTGAACTCTGTCCTGTGTGCTCACTGTTGCCAGATTCCATTTAATTCAGCTCCACCGGTAGCCTTGGGCACTGTGCTGGGGCTTGGGGAGGTGCCCTGGGAGTCTGAGCACAGCTCAGACTGGTAGAAAGGAGGAGATAGGATACCTCCCCCCAGCCTCCATCCCGGGTCCCCATGCCTGGTGCGAGGAGTAGCAGAGATGGAGGGATTGAGAAAGAGCAGTGTGTGCCAGCCAGGGGCAAAGGCCATGGAAATTTAAAGATGACTTCCCGGAAAGTGGGGACATGTGATCTAGATCTCAGAAAACAGTAGTCTTTTGCAGTGTTGATTGTTAATTGACAAATCAGACCCCGGCCCTTCCTCCGCACTCCTTGCCGCCCTCGACACCCAGCAGGAGGCTGCATCAACATACTGAGAAACACTCTCAAGCAGAATACTATACTGCGGCTAAAATGCACCAGCATGGATAAATCTCAGGGATATAATGTTGGGTAAAAAGGCAAACTGAAGACTGGTACACAAGTCATGGTTCGATTTACATAAATCCTAAAGACACACAACACAAGACTTTACATTATCACGGATATACATGTTTTCGGTAAGTATAAACTGTATGGGAGTGATAAACACCAGATTTACCTCTGGTGTGGGGGGGAGCACAAGAAGAAACGACAGGAGGAGGGAACTTAGCTGTTGTGGCTGCATTGTATTTCCTTGAAAAGACAGAGAGAGGAAGGGATCTGAGGCAAATATGGCAAAATGTGTGCATCTGTTCAATAAGGGTGATTGCCATTACAAGGGCACTTGCTACATTATTTTCTCCTTATCTGTCCATTATTCTGTAACTAGAAATTTTAAAAGAAGTAAAAAGGCCATAACAGGGAGGTGGCATTCCACACACAGGCTGATCATTCCCTAACGTAGCTGGAGTGAATCAAGGGGCACGGAGAAATGAGGGCATCTGGGATAAGGCGGTGCTGGGCAAGGCTGGAGCAAGGGTTGGCTGGCAGGGCAAGGAGCCTAGGTGGTGGGCTTGGGGGCTTCTAAATATTGGGTGGGTGTGTTTCTAAAGGGGGGCACAATGACTTTCTCCTGCCTGCCTTCTTCCTTCCCCCTACGCCCTCTATTCTTCCCTCTTCTCCCTCTATCCCTCTCCCTACCCCAACAACCTTTGGTTGGGTGCTTTTCAAGTTGGTGATTTATGCATTCCTTATCTTGTATTGAGCATTTACTACAAAAACAACAGCTCACACAGCACTCACCACATGCCACAGTTAAAGTCACACATAATATCTCACTGATGTCTCACCACATCCCTATAATAGGGCAGCATTATAACCATCGCCACCATTCCTATATCATCGATGAGGAAACAGAGACACAGAGGGGTTCTGAGATTTGCCAGAAGTTACACAGTTAGTAGAGGGTGGAGCTGGGATTCAAACCCAGGCTACCTGGTGCCAGAGACTGTGGTCCTTGTTGCTGTGCTCTATTGCTCCTCATATCCAGGTACTGTGCTGGGTGCTGTGGATTCAGTGACAACACATCCACCACAGACCTTCCCTTGCAGAGCCTCTGGGCCAGTGGGGGGAATTCAGACACCAAACCAAGATACTATTGTAGCTAAGGAGCTAGTAAAGGAAGAGAACCTGTGTGCCGAGGAAGAAAATGCAGAGAAGGACACACTGAGGATGAGGTATCTGGGAAGGCCTCTCTGAAAAGAGGACATTTATACCAAGACCTAAACAATTGGGAGTTAGTCAGGAGGGGCTGAAGAGGGCAGGACAGACAGAGAGAAGAGCAAATGCAAGGACATGAGCACTGGGTGTGGACAAGGAACCGGAAGGTCAGAGGGACCAGAGTATGAAGTGAGCAAAAGGCAGAGCTGCCAAGCAATGGTGCTGGAGTGGAGATAGCCCATCATTCAGGGCCTCCCTTACAGGAGCAAGACCACACCTGGGTTTGCCCACACTGTCCTGGTTCATGCCTGTGGTCCTAGCATAAATATTCCCAGTGTCTCATTTTGGTTTGGGCAATAATAAACCTGAAGGTCACCCTCTCACAGGCCATGGTACAAAGTTTAGATTTTGTTTCCAGGGCAGTGGGAAAGCATTGAGGGGTTTTTGTAGAGCATGACACTCTATAATGTATAAAGGTCAATCTGGCTGCTATGTGGAGAGGGCCTCCAGGGGAGCAGGAGGGAAGCCATTGTCCCTTTTCTAACTCAGCTGCAGAGTGTGGAAGGATAGGCCTGGGAAAGGCAGGAAAGGTCCTGGCTTGAGCCTGCTGAGGTTGCAGCCATTGGGGGAGTGACTCAGGCAAATGCATCATCAGAAATGCTGTTCCCCTCCTTCCTGTGCTGACCAGCCTCAAGGCTTCCAGTAGGGACCTCAGGGGTGTGAGGAAGCCCTTGAGAACAGCTGCCCACCTCTCAGGACTGCAGGGACTCTTGTGGAAGAAACAGGAGAGTCCTTTGGAAGTGCTCAAGGCCTCGGTAAATTTAAAAAATGGCAACGGACAATATTAACTTTACACTTAGTAGTTTTCCCTTTTCCCATTCCTTCTCACCCTCATGTTGCCCTCTCCCCTCCACTCCAAGAGGAGATTGTAGAAGTGAGAGCCCCGCTGGGGAGGGTATCCAAGTGGAGGCAGTTTCCAAACTGAATGGGTGCTGGGAGAAAGCAGGCGGCTTCTAGTGCCTGCTTATGGACATGTCTGCCAGAGTTTGCTGCTCATGAATGGATGTAGGTCCACCCTGTGTACCACCTCTGGGGGTTGGCCTGTACATCGGGGGCAGGGTGATGGTGATGCTTAATATGTAGGGGCGCACATACACTTGACCACACACTGTGCGCAGATGTCTCCACAGATCTCCACGGACCTTTATATTTAGGGGGATCAGAAGCGAAAAATAAGCCCGAGGCTTTGCAATGGCAATGAAAAGAGGGAGAAAGCCAGAAGAGTTGAGAGCCTGTTAAATAAACCCTACAAACACGGGGAGCCTCCCGTTCGTCCCCCACACAGCGGTGCGCGCGCCCGCCTAAGAGACCAGGGAGGTGGCTCCGTCTGCCTCCCACGTGGTGAACTTAGTCACCCGGCAGGACCGTCCATGCCCGGGGAGGCACAGCCACAGGCTCAGGGAGGAAGGGAGGGAAGGGGCTTGTGGGGCGGGTCACTCACCTAGCGGCAGGACGAAGAAGAAGGGGAACCAGCAGAGCACAAAGACGCCCACGACGATGGCCAGCGTCTTGGCGGCCTTCTTCTCGCGGGAGAACTTGAGCAGGCGCACGGACAGCGAGCTACGGAAGGTGTGGCCCTTGGCGCCGCGCAGGCCCCCGGGGGCCCCGTCCGCGCCCGAGGCGGCGCCGCGGCAGTGGATGCGGAGCACCACCTCGGAGGCCTTGCCGCGCTCGCGCTTCACGCCCGCCTCGAGGCTGCGCGTGGTGCTGCGCGCCACCACGTACACGCGGCAGTACATGACCACGATGACGGCCATGGGCAGGTAGAAGGAGCACACGGAGGAGAAGACGGCGTAGCCTGCCTCCTCGGTGATGCTGCAGAAGCGCTCGTCGGGCGGCACCGGCTCCTTCCAGCCCAGCAGCGGCCCCACGGACACCACCAGCGCGACGGCCCAGAGCAGCGCGAGGATGGCGGCCGCCTTGCGCTCGGTCATGATGGCTGGGTACTTGAGCGAGTGGCGCACGCCCACGTAGCGGTCCACGGAGATGGTGCAGAGGCTGAGGATGGAGGCCGTGCAGCACAGCACGTCCACAGCGGCCCACACGTCGCAGAAGGCGCGGCCGAAGGCCCAGAAGCCCAGGACCTCCATGGTGGCGGAGAAGGGCAGCACCGTGGTGCTCAGCAGCAGGTCGGCCACGGCCAGGTTCACGATGAAATAGTTGGTGACCGTCTGCAGGTGGCGGTTGCAGGCCACGGAGAGGATGACCAGCAGGTTGCCCGCCACGGCGACGAGGATGAAGGCGGCGAGAAAGACGCCCACGCCCACGCCCTGCGCGCCCACCACCAGGCCCCCGACGGCCGCCGTGCCGTTCACCGCGCCGCCCGCGCCCGCGGCCCCGGGCTCCGCCGCCGAGCTCCGGTTGTCGCCGCCGCCGCCCGCGCCCACCACGCCGCCGCCGCCGCCCGCGCCGCCCGCGCCGCCCGGCACCGCGCCCACCGCCGGGCCCTCCGAGGCGGCCGCGCCGCCCGCGCCGCCCCCGCCGCCCGCGCCGCCGCCCGCGCCGCCGCCCGCGCCGCCGCCGTCCGGGCGGGGACCCTCGAAACTGACAACGAGGAGGTCGCGCAAAGTCATCTCAACGCGCGGCCGTCGGGGGCCGGGCCCGGGCGCGGGGCGAGCGACCGGCAGCGAGCAGGGCGCCGGGCATAGCCGCGGGGCTCCGGGGCGGCCCCGCGCGCCGGTCCCGTCGGGGTCCTGCGAGGCTGCGCCGCCCGCGGGCCGAGCAGGCGGCGGCGGCGGCGTGGGCGCCCCGGGCCGGCGCCGGGTCGGGCTGAGGAGCCGGGCGGGCGCCGCGCGCCGCGGTCCGAGCGCGCCCAGGCGAGCGGGCGAAGCGGCGGCTCCAGCCGGGGCGGTGCAGGCAGCGGCGGCCGCTGCGGTCTCGCCGCCGGGCGCGGGGGGCGGGACGGAGGAGGGAGCGGCAGCGCCGGGGAGGAGGAGGGGGCGGCCGGCGCGAGGGGCGGGCGGGGGGGGGGTAGGGAGGAGGCGCACACGCGCCGGGGGACGGGGCTCTGCGCTCCCGGCCCGCGGGCGTGCGGGGATCCGCGGGGTGTGCAGGGCTGACGCGCGCTCCGGCCCCGCGGCGGCCACCCCCACCCCCGGCCGCGCCGCGGGTCCCCACGCCCGCCCTCCTCGCAGCCCGATCCCTGCCGCCTCCCTCTCCCCTCCCGGGCCCCCGCCTCCTTTCCCCTTAGCCGAGTCCCCCGTCCTCCCGCCCTTCTCCAGCCTTTCGGTCACTCGCTCGTGCCCTTGGGTGCTCGGGAGCGTAGAAGGCGCGACTCCTGGGTCCCCAGGCTCCCGGCTCCCGCCGCCAGAGAGCAGCAAGCGTCCGGGATCTGCGGACTGCGGACTGGCCCGCGTGGTGCCGCGGTGGGTTCCCTCCTGGGACTGCCTGAATGGATCTGTCGCACCTCTTCATTTTCTCAGGCAGCTGGCCTGGGGGGTGCGGGAGGGGTGGGGGTGTCTCAAACACCTCTGTCCAGTTCGGTGGCATGGAGAGAGCCCCTGAAGAGGTCGGATGACTGTGCTGGCTTAGAATGGGCATAGGAAGCAGAGACGACATAGTGGCAGCCCTTGGACCCTGCCCACAACACATCAGTCTGCATACACCGACTTCTGCAGTGTTACTTTACTCCATATGGGATGTCGGAACAAAATTTCCTTGTCGCACTAAATAAGTGGCTTCGTTCTGGGGAGGGAGGGTTTAAGTGTTGGAGGGTGGGAAAGGCCACTTGGCAGGATGGTTGCAGGGAGAGAGAGCAGTCTGGCTCCAAATCTCGGCTCCACCCCATATCAGCCTTTTGACTTCTTTGTGCCTCAGTTCCTCATCTGCAAAATGAGGGTGAGAATACTGTCTACTTAATGGCATCTAGTTGAAATTAGTTAATATGTGTTATGGTCCCAGAGCAGTGCCTGCATTTGTTAGCTGAGTGGGGTTTGGCAGGGCAAGATCTGAACAAGGAGGACAGAGGGCAGAAGGAGTGTGGAGATAGTATGAACAATGGATCCAGTCGGAGGGGAGATAATGAGGAGCGACTTGCTGACTAGGTAGGACTGGGAGAAACAAAAAGAGATCATTCATTTGACCAAAATAAAAATACCAACCAGGCTGCTGTCATGTGGCGGGCACAGTGCTGGGCACTCTGGGTGGCATTACAGGAAGGATAGCACCACCATGTACCTGTAAGATGAGGAAGGCTTGCATCATGTCAGGGAGATTAAAGCCTGTTTGGAGAGGTGTCTAGGAGGGAGTAGAGAACTCAAGGCCTTGGTGCCCACTGGCTGTGGATGACATAGGGGCAGGGTATCTGTGAGTCCTAGATGAAAAGGCACTTTGGAGAAAAAGCAGAAAATAGGTGAAATGTTGAGAGATGGGTGACCCTCTTCCCCAGACACCCTCTTCCCCAGTCTAAAAACTAAAGCTATTATAGTCATAGCTTAGAAAGAGCTCTTCCAAGGCCCTCCCTCGGCTTCTCCAAATCTTTTATTTTATTTTTTTGCTTGGTTGGGTCTTTGATAATTTACCATAAAGAGATGAAATTAAAGCAAAGTGAGTCCTGGAGACCCTGCTGGCCCTTGGGTTCTTTGTGATCCAGAAGCATGGCTTCTATTTAAGATGGAAAACTAAGTACTTGTGTTTACCTCTTCTTCCTCCTAGAACCCCTAGAACTCCTAGAGTGAGAGTAAAGAAAAAGGAAAGGTCCATCCTAGAACTGGAAGTAAACTCCTGTGCTGATAAACCTGGACTCTAGCCTCTAAAGAGGAGGCTTGAAGAAACACCACAAGAGGTCTTAGGGTGTTTGAAGAGGGCTGGTTCTGTTTCTTTCTGGTGAAGATGGAGCAGGTAGTTGTCACTTTGAATCAGAATGCTGCATGAGAAGGAATACTGACAGAGGTGTTCCTGACAGATATCCTGTTTGCAGGGATGAGCCAGTTAGCCCCCAGTTCCCTTCCACTTTACCAAAGCCTGGGCAACCTTCATTATTCATTCAACACAAGTTAACTAAGTAGCAGCTATATGCCAGGAACTGTTCCTGGCACTGGGGATATGATGTTGAAAAAAGCCAAGTCCCTGCCATCCTGGGGCTCACATTCAAATGGCAGGAAGTGCTGCCCAGAAGAGTTAGGAAGGGAGCTTTTCCATTGCTATGAACAAAAGTTTTCTCTGGGGTTGCTTTCGGGATCCTGGAGATTCTCTTTAGTTAAACCTTCAAAGAAAATCCAAATCCATTTTTTTTCTGTATCTCCCCACCTCAGAATTGCAGTTGAAGCTGAAAAAGTTCAAAATCATGCATGTCATTGGCAGACATGGCTAAAGCTGCCACTTCCTGGGATTAGTCCCTGTGAAGAACATGAACTTCCATTCTATTTTTCAGCTGCAAAGGGATCAATAGCCCTAGTTTGACCTTTAAGTTTACTATGGCCTGACCTAACCCTGGTTACAACCTGACCCATAACTCTGACAGGCCAACAGCCTAAGCCTTCCTGATCCCCTTAATTGTGTCACTCACCCAGACACACACAGTGGTCAGCAGGGGCATAGGGTGAAGGGGTGAGGGCTCAGTGTTGTCAGGACTGTATTTTGGTGTTCAGGGCTGGCCACCTTTCAGTGGTCATGGCTTAGGTATTATGTAGCTAAAGGATGTGGTTTCTGCAGGAAGGAGATACTTTGTTATCCATTCTGCCAACCCCTTCCTTATTTCAAAGAGGCTGCAGAGGACTTGAGGCCAATTATGATTTGATTTTCTATGCTGATTTGTGCCTAAAATTAATGGAGTTAGAAGTTAGTGACTATATCTCCCATCATAGTAGAAATGGTAGAGTCTGGGGATGGGCTCCAACGGAATGACTACTACTCAGAGCCTGGCAAGCAGCCCACTGTGGCTCTGGGGACCTTGGGGTGGCTTTTTGCTTTGCAGCTGTGTTTGCTTCTGCTCTTAAGACATATTCACTTCTTTCTTTCTTTCTTTTTCTTTCCCGTCAGGAAAGGAAATGAGTTGGGAAGGAGGATATCGGACAAAGATGGAAGAACCACTTGGGTGGAAACTCTCAGAGTGGGGCATTAGTTATGGTAGGTTAAAAGTTGTAATAACAGCCCTCTTGCACCCCCCTCATATTTCATTGGCTTAGTACAATGAAACTATTTCTCATTTACTCAACATCCAATGTGAACGTACCTGGTTGGGCAGCTCTCATGAACAGAGTTCCTTGAGGCAACTCAGGGATCCCGGCTCCTTCTAATGTGTGGCTCCACTGTTTTGTAGGGCCCTGGAGACCTCCACTAGATTGTCTACACCCAGCGGCCCAAGGAACGAAGGGACTGCTTCTCGGCCTTTTGGCTAAGAGCAAGTGTAGTATCTGTTCTTATCAGTTTAACATCTGATATGTCCTCTATCCAAAGAACGAAGGGGGAGGGTATGCAATGCCTGTGTCCAAGTACCTAGGAAAAGGGAGTGGAATTGATGGCTACCCAGTTCGGGTATGCTGCAGGACAGCAAGAATGCCAGGAATACTTGATTTAGGGATTAGTTAGGCAATGCCCAGTGGATGATTATGAAAAGAGTAGATAGACTGGCTGCTCTGAACCCTATTTAACACTATCCAGACCCAGTGGATACTTTTTTATGTGGCTATTCCTTCCGAACTAGGCCCAACATCTGCATTTCCAGCACAGCTTAGCAAAAAAGCATTAGGGTTGGGAATGCCATTTGGGATGAGCTGGTGACAAGGATAATGCCAACTCAGCTCTGAGAATTAAAAAGAAAAATTAAGGTGAGTAGCAGAGATTCAGCATTGCGTTAACTTTCATGGAAAGTACACAATGCCTATCTAGAAGAATCTACCCAGTCCCAATGGGAATCGCTCACCTTCCTTTATTAGTGCCTGAAATTCCACCCTTAAAATCTGGCTCTTTGACTCCAAGAATTAGTGTCTTTCATTACATCACAAACTTTTTTAGGACCTAGTAGGAGTGAGGTAAGATTACTATCTCCACTAGCTCTTGAGATCTGATTACCCATTGTGGGCTGGGGATGAGTTGGAAAGACATTCTATAGGGATATTCTGTGGTAATGAAAAGAAAAATGAGAAAGTTCTAGGGATAAACTTTGCTAACCTGACAAATTCTCTGACCCCCAAATAGAGATGCAAATGCCAATGAGGGAGATTTCCTAAAACAATTAAAATAAGCCAGTCACCTCAGAGGAAGTGGCCTATAATCAACTTGAGAGGCCAGGCAGGGTTGCATGACTCCAATCCCAATTAGGGAGGCTGAGACAGCTCCTGCTGGGATGTCAGCCTTCCAGCTCACAAATCAGATGGCCCACAGCCATTTTCCATTTCCTTTCTCCTGGGCCAAGATTCAATCTCTGGAGAAGAGAGTGAAGAAAGGAGGATTTCCTTTGATAATAATTCCCTGGAGGAATAGAAAGATGAAGAAAACAAAAATCTCAAGTGGCCCAGGAAGAAAATTAGAAGGTGAGGCTGGCCTCCATGTTCTCCATGCTGTATACTTGAGATCTTACCCATTCTCCTTTCCTCTCACCCCAATGAGCTTGTCATTTAATCTCTCTGATCCTGCATTTGTAAAATGGTGATAACTCTGTCCCATGTGGGATTAAGTGTCTGTAGAAATCCCATTTACCACACTTCCTCTTGGTCCCCTTGACTTTGATTTCTTCCTCTGTAGTTTCCATTGTTTACCTGTGGTACCTGGTGATAGTGACTTTCTTGGGCTTTTCAGTGACTGAGATATATTTGTTGTTTTGTGCTCAACTGTTAGTGCAGTGCTGGCCTCTTGAAGTTGCCAGTGGATGAAAGTATGAATCAACAAATGAAGAAATGAATGAATGAAAGCATAAAGGACTGTGTATCTCTGAGTGTCACTGAAAGTTAGAGTTTGTATCTCTGTACCAGAGTGCCAGCCTTTTGCAAGGATGACTGGGGATGGCTTTCGAACGTTTCAGGGAGCCTGGTCTGTTGAGGGCAGGAGTAGGTACCTTTCTCTCTTCTGAGAGGCACCCACAGGCAGCTGCATTAGAGTGACGCATGCCCCCGCTTCCAAAGAGGGAATAGAAGGGCTCCAGGGTCAGGATATGCTCAACACCTGCCTGTAACTCTTGGCTTGAGTTCATCTAGGGCTTCAGGCCTTTGAAAGAAGGTGACTGTCAGACACTGTGGGATCCCGTGCATGCTCTAATCTGGGAAAAAGGCTACTCTGAGTCTGTACACCCACAACAGAGCAGCATTGATGACTTACTCAGCTAATACCCATTTGAAATTATATTGTTCCACCAAGTGGCCACCTTGAGAATGCCAGAGATTATGTGAGTAAATGTTACAACCAGATTTTTTCTATTTTCTTTTCAAAACCAGAGGCTAATTGTTGGCATTTTATAATGGCCTCTTTGAATAACTCCAGAGATCTGTTCTTTGATGGTTTAGTTAGGATCATAACTTTGTATATTGGGTTCTGTGGTGGCCCCTCCAAAAGATATGTCCTGAATCCTGGAACCTGTGAATGTTACATGACTGAGAGTCTTTGCAGATGTCATTAAGTTAAAGATCTAGAGATTATCCAGGTGGACCCTAAATCCAATGACAAATATCCTTATAAGAGTGAGCCAGAGGAAGATTAGACATAGACATCAGAGGAGAAAACAATGTGAAGTCAGAGGCAGAGACTGGAGTATTGTGACTCTAAGTCACGGACTGCCTGCAGCCACCAGAAGCTGGAAGAGGCAAGGAAGGGATTCTCTCCTAGTGCCTTTGGAAGGAATGTGGCCCTGCTGACACCTTGAATTTTGAACTTCTAGCCTCAGAACTGTGAGAGAATAAAATTTCTGTTGTTTTAAGCCACTAGTTTGTGTTAATTTGTTACAGCACCAACAGAAAACTAATAGACCTTGGTTAAGATTGAGTGGTTGGCACAATGGTCTGCCAAAGCATTTCCTTCACTGTCACAAATGGTGTCAAGATCTTTTTCTGATATGTGCATCAAATATAATGGAGAAGGTATGGTATATCCACTACAGATACAACTTGATTATGGAGATAAAAGTCCTTTGGAACCTCAAGAAATAGTCCCTCTGGTGTATATTTAAATGATATTAGTCTCCCAATCCTATTCTCATAGAGGATAGTCCTGAAACCCAGAATGAATGCTTGAAACCATGGGTAGTACCCAACCCTAAGCAACTTCTTCAACTCTGCTGCAAATGTGGCAGCAACTTCTTCATTGGAAGATGCAGCCTCTCTAGTAATTTTCACATTTTTTTAGTGCAAACCTGTACCTGAATCTGTGTAACCATCTCTTACTTGCAGTAAATGGCTTTATATAGGCTTGATGCTTTCTGTCACAGCACGTTGCTGTCAGTCGGGACACATTTTCTGTCCATGTCTTCCATCTACAAATTTAATGCCTTTGCATCTTAACTAAGCACTTATCACATACTGTGGCTGTAACTTTTACAGTTTGAGGTGTGACAGCAAAACTAGCAAGATTTTCTTGTTTCTTCTTCACAATTTTATAGATAGAAGATTTGTTCTTACCTTGTGTAGATCTTAGCAACCTCAGCATATCTTTTTTTCCTTTCCTTATTAAGTCAAGAACTTTCAACTTTTCACTTAAAGGAAGCACGTTATGGCTTCTCTTTGGCATATCAGAATTGCCAGTCATGATTTTTGCACTTTGGGCCCTTAAGTAAAATAAAAGGTTACATGAACATAGCACTGTGATACTGAGACATTCCATCTGGTAAAAGAGCGTCCTCTTTAGTGACTAATGGGCCAATGTGTGTGTGTTTGGGGGTGTGGGGGAAATAAGGGGTGGGGAAAGGGAGCGTCCACAATATGGAGTTAATGGAGAAAGGAATGAGTCATGGCCTGAATGCAAGGGAGTTGGGCTTGTGAGATTTCATCATGCTTCTCTGAATGGCGAATCATTGAAAACTTACTAATTGTTAATTTCTGGAACTTTTCATTTAATATCGTCACACTAGAGTTGACCACAGGTAACTGAAACTGTGCATAAAGGAGGACTACTGTACATTTGTAAAGTAAGTATTTTTGTATTAATTTACAGGGGTGATATCACAGGGCAGGAAAGAAAAAATTTCAAAGACCCCAAAGGTTACTGTTATAGGCTGGGAGATAGGGAAATTCTATGAACTATTTGAAATATCTGCCATCTGTGTGATATGTTTACCCTGAAGAAGAAGTTGAACAAAGCAGGGTTTATTAGAGAAATAACAGCACCCATATATACCAGAAATTGATGAGGATGACCATTTACATTTATAGTTAACTTATCTTGGATGTTTATGGGTAAGGCAGGATATTGAGTGCTTTTTCCTTCCTTTGAACACTGTCATTGACCCAAATCGAGGGACTTTTCTTTGTCTTGGTTTTTCTTTTGTAAAATGTGATGATCTTTGACCAGTGCGCCTTCTGTTTACAGTACCTACAGTTGTCCTCATTAATAAAGGTAGTCAGTTGGGAAGTGGGCATCTAGCTGCTTGATCTGCAGGGCTGTGACTGTCAGGTCATCCAGAGAAACAGAACCAATAGGAGATATGTGTGTGTGTACACATACACACACATACACACACATACACGTATAATGGGCTCACTCAATTGTGGGGGCTTATAAGTCCAAAATCTGTAGGACAGGCTGGAAATTCAGGTAAAAACTGAAGTTGTGGTTTTAGTCTAAAATCTATAGAGCAGGCCAGCAGCCTGGAAACTTGAGCAGCGTTTCTATGTTACAGTCTTGAAGCACTATTTCTTCTCTCTGAGAAACCTCACTTTGTGCTCCTCAGGCCTTCAACTGATTGGATGAAGCCCACCCACATTATCAACGGTAATCGCCTTTCTTTAAGGCAGCCGTCCCCTACCTTTTGGGTACCAAGTACCAGTGTTCCAATGAGAATCTAATGCTTGATGATGTGCAGTGGAATTGAGGCAATGATGCTAGTGCTGGGGAGCAGCTGCACATACAGATGAAACTTTGCTGGTGTGCCTGTTACTCACTTCCTGCTGTGTGGCCCATTTCCTAGCAGATCACAGACCAGTACTGGTCTGCAGCCTGAGGCTTGGGGATCCCTAATTTAAGGTCAATTGATTGTGGATAGTAATCATATCTACAAAATACCTTCGCAGCAGCATCTAGACTAGTGTTTGACCGAACAACAGGGCACCATAGCCTTGCTTGCCTTCTTTTGCAGAATTGAATGTTGTCCAATAGATGTTTTGGGCATGGTTTTTAGGAGATTTTTGCCCTACTTTTTGGAGTCTGTTTTTGACCTTCCAGTTTATTGTGGGAAGAAAAATTTAGGTCAGTTCAATCAACTTTTGTCATCTAGGATTTAGCATCTGAGGTTCTGAGTAGCATATGTACAAATGCTATAGGTTAGGTAACTCTGGATCATATGCACTCAAAAGAATTCTAAATTTTTCTATAAATAGTTGCTGGTCTTGTCTGGATTTAGGAAAATCCTTAATTATAGTTATTAATTTAGCTCTGGTCCAAGGTTTAAATACTATAGCTGTCTGCATATCTGGCTCATGGAAGAGACATATCTTTAGAGGCAACTGGCATTTAAAGATCTTAAGAATTGTTGGAAAAACAAGGGACTAGATAGGAGAAGAGGTGAGTGGAGTCCATGGTGGGTATGGATGGGGAGCAGTTGGAAGGATAAGGGGAAGAAGCAGGGCTGGGGTTTGGGGTGCACATCTGCCATTCTCTGGTTGGTGCTGAGTTAAAGCATGTACAAAAGGAACCTGGCAGTCGTTGATCAATTCCTGACCATTCTGGAGTGATTGCTGCAGGGGTCTTGTTTCCTGAACTGGTTGTTACAGACTGAGGGTCCAAGTTCTACTGTCATACACAGTGTGGCCATTGAATGTTTGTATTTAGTCTCTGAGGAGACATTGGTGTCTTGACCCAGAAAGTTCCCAGTCCGGGTAAGGAAATAAGATGTCCATGCAAGGAAAAAACTGTTTATGCGTGGGATTAGGGGATCCATCTGAGACTAGGCTGAGGGTAGAGTGAGGATCAAACTGTGGGCAGGGTGAGGGTCAGGCTGTGGGTGGAGCTTACTCAGATGGAGAGTGTGGGTTGTACTCAAGTGAAGGGTTGGGCTATGGGCAGGTGACTGGTTGGGGCGGGGCAGGGCAAGGAAGAGGGTTAGCCAGAGGCTTCTTTCTAAGGGTAAGGTACCAACGAAAGGCTAGTTCAGTAGTGCTGGCCCCATTTCTGAGCAGCTCAATTTTAACATCTAACATCTCCTTTGGCATTAAGAGACTTTCCTTAGCTGCACCCTGGTACCTTGGGGGATGTGCTTTTAGGTATATTCTAAGGCCAGGAGGAAGTGGCATGGCTTTGATAACAGGGGACCAGGGTGAAACTACCGCCTACAGTCTCTCCCTGCTGTGCGAGAAAAGCATCATCACACCTGCACACAAAGATGCTTTGACAGTCACATCCTCTGACAAACCAGAACTGCCCCTGTGCCATTGTGTTAGGAATCAAGATGCTGTGATGTCACAGATCTTCCAGTCTGGTAGGGGTGAGGAGATGGCGGGAATGAAAGGGGCTTTGTTCCTTTCATTGTGCTGTTGAATGCATTTCCCTCTGTTTAAAAGGTCTGCTATAGGAGTGACTATAATCCAAAGTCTCCCGTTATTGTTTATCTAGGGTGATTGCATGGAGGTCACAAACTTCTGCCAACAAAACCTCACTTATTCTCTGGCCATGATGCCTGAAAGGCCACACATTATTGCTCCACTCTTGGGTTGAACATTGCCTTTTATTTTTTAATTCATTCTACAAATATATATTACACGTGTAAATTATTTATTAATTAATTTACTGGTCACTGGGGATAAAATGGTGAGTAAGATATGGCCTTGACTTTCAGGAATCTTATAGTCTCTCATGGGAGACAGTGATAAAAATAAAAGTGCAATGAATCTAGTATAATGAAGAACACACACGAAGCACTGTGACAGGATCATGGACGGGACAGGGCAACCTAGGTGGAATAGTGAAGGCAGGTCTTTCTGAGAGACTGGTATTTCAACTGAGAATGTTAGGTTCATGAGGAGCAGACACAGTGACCTCAGAGAGAAGAAGAGCATGTAGAAAAGTCTCAGATAGGAAAATCTTGGCATTCTTGGCACCAAATGAAGGTTGGTGAGCCAAGTGTATAGAGAATGAGGATTGAGGACATGAGTTGAAGCCAGAGAGGAAACTGGGGGCCACATGGAGATGCAAAAAGTGTCTGTGTTTAGTTCCACATATTCCGCACGATGGAATATTTTCAAGTAAACTTTTTATTAAAGTAAAATACATGAAAAAAAATGCACAAATCATAGATACATAGCTTACTTAACTTTCATAAAGTAAACTCACTCATGTGACCATGTCCAGATCAGAAACAGAATGGCCCAACTCCTGTCCTATTGGAGATTCCTAAAGCGCCTCTGGAACTTCACAACTGCCCAGTCCTGAGCAAGAAGAGTTTTTTGCATTATCCAAAAAACCATGAGGGTCTTAAATGGGGGAGAGGAAAGCAGACGAGTCAGAACCAGAATGATGGCAGAAAGAGTAGACTGGCCATTGCTGGCTTTGAAGATGGAAGGAGTCCATAAGCCAAGGAATATGAGCATCTCCAGAAGCTGGAATAGGCAAGAACACAGACTCTTGCCTAGAGCCTTCAAAAGTGAACACGACCCTGCTGACACCTTGATTTTTAACCCAGTGAGACCCACTTCAGATTCTGACATGCAGAAGATTAAGATTATACATTTGTATTGTTTTAATCCATTAGAGCAGCCATAGGAAACAAATATATCATCGTTATTGTCAACAATAAGACTGTGTATGGTTTAAGATTTCTTTAAGGTTCATTTTATCATTAGAATATAATGACATTATATTCATTAATGATGCATGGTCAAAATACCGTTTCTAAGTCATTTGACTTAATAATTATCCTCTGTATTGTCATTCCACCAACTTTATATACAGTTGGCTCACTTGTTTCAGCTTAATTTTTTACTAATTCTAGAGATGCTCATTTTCCTTTTTGAATTAACTTACTTATTTTTTTAAAATATGAGATACTTACATGGTTCCAAAATCCCATTCCATTTCCCAAGTTCTCTCTCAGTGTTAAACATTTTAAAAATTAATTTTTGGCTTACCTTCTGCTATGGACTGAATGTTTGGTTACCTCAAAATTCACATGTTGAAACCTTAATCCCCAATGTGATGGATGGTATTTCGAGATGGGGCCTTTGGGAGGTAATTAGTTCAAGAGGTAGAGCCCTCATGGTGGGTAGTGCTCTTATAAGAAGAGACATGAAAGAACTTGCTTCCTCCCTCTCCCTCAGCCATAGGAGGATACAGCAGGAAGGCAGCTGCCTACAAGCCAGAAGTGGGCTCTCACCAGACACTGGCTCTGCTGGTACCTTAATCTTGGACTTTCCAGCCTCCAGAACTGTGAGAAATAAATAATTTTTTGCTTAAATAATACTTTTCTTGTTTTAAGATCGGCTGGTTAGCATACTTAAAGATTATGAATTGTAATACCAATATATTCGATGGTATTTTTGTTATAGCAGCCCGAACGAATATATATTTTCCTTTTGGAGACAAATATACACACATGCATGTGTACACACACACACACACACACACACACACACACACACACACACAACGTTCTTTTCTTTTCTCCTGATGCTCTGGTTTCCTCCCACATCCCAAAGATGTGCACTTGAGGTGAACTAGTGTGTCTCAATTGTTCCAGTCTGCGTGAGCCCCTGAAATTTCAGTGTATTCTGGTGAAGATTTCATATTTCAGGTACACTGAGTAAAGTAACTCAGTCTGGACTCAGATTTCTCTCTGATAAAGAAAGGGGGGTAAATGCTACAGCATCACGTAAGTGGATGTTGTGCCTATCACTGCCTTGGCAGACTGTGATGGATATGCTTCCATCCGTGCTTGGGAAGTGCTACACACGAAATACTTCCTTTCGAAATATACCAACGTTGTTAATTTTGTAAAAAATAAATGGTTTATCTCTGTTTACCCATATTTCTCAATAATAAATTTTATGCCTCTGTTCATATCCACAGATAATTCCCACTACTTTGAAAATTATTTAGCAGGAGGGTTCTAGGATTTCAACTCAAGAATTCTTGGCTTCACTAAGTCGTTGTTCATATGTAAAAGTAACAGAAATTTATTATTTATAAGCTAGGTACTCAAAATCTTAGGAAATTATTATTCCATACATCCCTCCTGCAAGGATACTGCCAACATGAACTTTTGGGCCACTTTACTGTGCAGGGTTTATTTAGAGAAGGGAATGGTGTGTGGTGGAGAGTGTATCAGGCCATGAGTCAGTGTTAAACACAACTCAGGGTATGTCAGCTACTTGTTATGTGGACTTTAGCTGGTTGTCTTAATTTTCAGTATCTCTATATCATCACCTGAAAAATGAGAACAATTTCTACTTCCTTTTGCTGCTGGAAAATTAAAGAGGGTAAAAATATAAAATTAAACTTGAAAGAATGACACGGATTCAAGTACAAGTACTTTATTTGATATGTGATCCCAAAAACCACCGTTTGAGGAGTGGAGCAGTGAGACAGAGAAGGGAAGGCAACCAGTAATGATGAGTTATCAAGCCAGTTACAACAGTGGGCACCTGGGGCCTAATCCTTTTGGAGCTCTGGGAGACTGTGAAAGAGCAGGAACCGCAGTTGTCCCAGTTGTGGGGGGAGGGAGATGTGGTATCTATACATCCATTCCCACCAGTCATTGGTGTGGCGTCTGGGGTAGGTGTCGATTTCTTGTCCCTATAGCCTGCCCCCTAATCACACAGGGAGAACTCCAGCAGCCCAAGGGAGCCCCAAAGAAAAGAGCTGGCGGTGGAAGTTACGAAATAGGTGGTTCTAAGGGGATACTGGTGGAGCACTGATGGCATCTACTACATGGACCATTTTTCAAGTCCCATTTCAAACGGTATGTGAATGAGCATCAGGATATATATTTGTACTTCTTTAACCCTTCACCCTTTCTCCCAGGCCTCAACCCCTCTTCCCTCTGTCACCAGATTGTCCTCTATATTTGTGAATCTGTTTTGATTAATTTGTTCTTTTGTTCCTGAGATTCCGCATTTAAGTGGAATCATATGGCATTTATCTTTCTCTGTCTGACTTATTTCACTCAGCATAATAACCTGCAGTTAGCATTAATGTATTGGCTAGGTGGGGAGCCAGAAGAGAGAAAGAGTAACCAGGCGGATCATTTTATAAACTCTATAAAGGTCTAACCAATGTTCTGTATACTAGAAGCTAATAATAAAAAAAAGGCATATATTTGGACAGAGACACTTTAATGTTTCCACAAATCTCATGCCAAATTTTATCTGAAGACCTGCTTTGTTCATGGGGACAGCTCCAGCCCATTCTTGTCTCTGGAGTCCTACCACCTATGGCCCATGCCTTGTTCAGCTCTTCTCATACTTGCTCCTCCTTCACATTTCTCTTCCCCTGTCCCTTTCCCCACCTCCCACCCACCTCTTGCAAGGGACTGGGAATGCAGAGAAGCTCAGGAAGGACTTGTTAACTGATAGAATTAAATTCACAATGCGACTCGGTTTTTCATTCATATATATTCTTATTTCCGTCCAGAAACTTCATTTCAGTGGCAGATACCTCCTGATGAGAATGGTGTGCTGGAGAGGCCTGCATAAATAAAACTCCTGGATAGTAGCCAAGCCTCTCCTTAAAAATTAGATTTCATCTTTTCCCCTAGCAAAATGCTTAGTGGAATTGCTCACATGGAGCAAAACAAACTGGCTTGAGTCACTTGCCACTCTGAAGCAACCCTCTTGGGACATTTATGTTTAAAAACATACTCTTTCTTATCTTACAATCTTCTCTTCCCCCAGATGCCAAGCCCTCCTACCCCTGGTCTCTGTATCCTAGTGCCAGCCCCTGTAGTCAGGGCCAGGGTTCCTTCAGCCTTTGCTGGTTTGGTTAACTGTCTAGGTACCTCTTCTTTCTTCCTAAGCCATTTGGGGACATCCCAAAGTTGCTTCTCAGCTGGAGAAGGTGGCCTTGCCAATAGAAGACAACCCACTTGCCTAAGATCTGCTGTGAGTGATGGTGTCAAGAGTGACACGAGGCGGCTCTCTCCTGCAAGAATTTCTGTCCCCCCTTCATCTACTCAGCCTAGCATTTGAGGCCATACACACTCCTGGGAATAATTGAGGGGCTTGATTTTTTTCCATCGTCATTTTTCTTTTTTGGTTCATAAGAGGTGAAAACCCTAGAAAAACTCAAAAACAGTGCCTAGAACAACTTGCTGCACATTCTCAAAAACACCAATGATATGCTGGTGGCTTTATTTTTTGATAGCACGCAATGGAGCTGCTTGCATTTTTTCCCACTCAATTGAGTGACTTTTTGATGGATTTGAGTGGTTGTTTTGGCATTGCATAGGCACAAACTCGAGCCGGGGCTCCACAGAGGCGGCGAAATCAGACATGAATAATAATCATAATAAACCTTCACAGCATTCAAAAGTTTCCAAAGAGCTTTCTTGTGCATTTACCTCGTTCCATCCTAAAGTGCCAAGTGACATAGGCAGGGCTGGTGTTACGGCTCTCATTTTCCTCATGGAAGGCATAAAGGCCCAGAAGTGGGTGTTGGCTTGTCCCCAGCCCTGATCAGAACTGGACTCCTTGTCTGGGATTCTTTCCTACACTGAAGAGTAGGAGAGACAGCAAGAGAGAGAGCTGCCTGAGTGGGGCCTACATGCAATAGGCTGCGGCAGAGACCCTTTAGAACATTTGCTTGGGTAGGTCCAGTTAGCTTTCAGAATATCATGCTCTGAAGAGGAAGGCAAACATCAGGGCATTGGACGCCAGCCTGAGACTGAATCTCTGATGACATCAGAGGTAGTCCCAGGACTTGCAGGAGATCGAAGACGTAGGACATGTTGAGAAGCCTGCAGGACACTTCATCTCATGTCTTAGGGCTGGTGTCAGGCACGGTTGTGAGGTGGATACACTTGGTCTTCAAGGTCCCTTCTGGTTCTCTACTCTGCCATGCCAACTTTTCTAACAGTTCCTATTGGCCTTTGGGGACACATTTCTGCTTCTCCTCACCCCCACAGCTTGCCCTGGCTTCATCTTGCTGACCTTTCCCTGCCCCTGCCCACTATTTCCAACCTCCTTGTCCCTACCTCACCTCTCTGGGATTCAGCTCTATTTGCTCATGGATGTAAAAGACTGCTTGCCAAAGGTCACATCCCTGGGCCTCTCTCTTTTCAGGTGAAATGCATCTATTTTTACTGGAGCCGTTTTGAGAAGGCGCTTCTTCTTGCCTTGGCCCAGGCTGTTAACCTGAGATGTTTGCTTTCCATTAACCATCTCTTGGAGGACTTCTCGAATCCTGCCCCCTCCAGGAAGGCTTTCTTGACTGTTCTGGCCTTCACTGATCCTGGGCTTTGTGACATACTGGGAAGCTGGATGGATTGGGCGATGGCTTCTAGCTTCTCCTTTTCACTTCTTTGGAGATTTTCTTCCTCCACCTTTTCTCCACCCACCTTCCTGGCCTCCTTCTACCCCTTCTGCTATCCCTGTCGTAGGCACATACTGGATTTTCAGTGTCCTTGTGATCACTCCCTACTCTTCTTACCAAAGCTTTCTAGAGAATTGATATGCCCCTTACTCTGGGTTTTTCAGATCTTGAATCAGCAAAAGGGTGGAACTATAAATCTCACTTGGGGCAGGTTTGAGTGAGGTGGTGAGTTTACCAGGAAGCCCTTAAAATTTACCAGAGGGAATGGGTCCTGAGCTTGTGGCATGCACTGAAGTGACTACTTTTTGTCATTTTGACATATCTTGTCTCTAACTCTTGTCTCCCAGTAACAGGGAGCCTCTTCTCTGTTTGGAGGGACTTCACATGATGATCTAAATGGGATGCTGTTGAGTGTAGAGTGAGATGGGAGGAGGGAGCGGGTGTGGGCAGGACAGAGGTTGCTGTTCCAATCCCTGCAGCCTGCATTGGCCTCTGGGTGCCTCTTCTGCTTGAGGGATGGATGTTCTCTCCTGGCCTCCTCTGTTTATGTTCCCCATGCTCCCTGGCCACAGCCTCTTCTCTTCATCCCATACTCAGGGTATAGGCGGTTGGTGTGAAGTCAGTGCTGGGCGCCCAGCCGGAAAGTGAGGGCAGATGGGACTGACCACTGTGGCCTGACACAGGGCACAGACTCTAGAGTGCCCCTGGGAATATTTCCTTGTCCTCCTAGGGATCATGAGTGTTCTGGGCCCTCCCCACCCCAACCCAATTTCCTTTTGAAGGGCCTGACAGAGGCGAGGTCTCTTTCCCCCTGCCTGCTGTGCCAAATGTGAATCATATTTCATTTACGGTATTTTCTTTCAGTGAAAAACACATAGTTTGACCAATTAAAGCCTCTTTTGGATTAAGTCCCTGACAGAATTGGAGAGGCAACAGAAAAGGACGTCCTGTTCCTATGGTTTCCTTCTCTCTCTCACTCTCTCTCCTGTTTTTCTTTTATTTTTTTCCCCCCTTGGTCACAGTTCAGATTTAGAGGGAAGCAGAGATGGGAATAAACTATGTCCATTCTGGCCTCCTGGTGGCTGTAGGGATCCAACTCCCAGCTGTGCAGTTAGGGCCCCAGTTGCTGAGGCCAGGCCCAGAAGGCCGAAATGTACTCAGAGAGATATGGGCTAACCCTGGAGTCTGGGAGAGGGAGGAAAGGGCTGCCTGGAGCCCATGGGCTGCCCCTGCTGGGGAGGGCCAGGGGCTGTAAGGGAGCCTCACAGTTGGTGTGGGAGGAAGGAACCTGCTCTGAGAGCAGAGAAGACAGAATGGGAGGGCGTTGTGGTCTGGGGTACCCCTCCCTGGCTGAGCCTGATAGAATGAGGGGTTGTGAGCATAAGCTAAGGAGCATAGAGCTAGCACCCTGGAAGGGCCACCTATGCTGTCCTGTGAGCCCTGGAGACAGTGGCTCTGTGGGTCCTGGAGGCGGGGCCAGCGCAAAAGAGGAAACACATGGCAGATGTGATTCCATGAAGGTAGCTGATGGGTTAGTTTGTAAGACCTTCTGTAGACTCTCAGGACCACTGAGCAAGCAAGGCGGGAGGAGATGTCATTCAGGAGCAGATGGGGCCAAGCGCTGGCAGCATATGCAGCCTTCCTGTCAAGGAGACCCCACTTGTACCCATGGGCTGAGAGTAGAGGAAGGAATGAAGGTTAATTTGTTAGGTAGCTATAGACCTGGGTATTGGGTAATGTACACATGCCTCATTTTATTTCAGCAAGAACCCATTTTTTCATTTGTTCATTTAATCATTCAACAAACATTTATTGAGAGCCTTTCATGCATTAGGCACTTTTCTAGATACCAGGGATATAAGTCAAATAAGACATGGCCCCTCCCTCCAAGAGCTCACACTCTGGAGGGGATGACAGTAACCTTCTGTCAGGCTGGGTATCATGGATGGCTTCCTGGAGGAGGTCACCTCTGAGCTAAGTTTCAAGGACATAAACAAAAGAAAATTACACAGTGGTGTTGGGAAACGGAAGTGTTTAATATAGAGGAAGGAATGCGTATGCAGACAAAAACATTTATAGCATTGACACGTTCGAGGGAGTATAAATGGTTCTATGCGACTAATGTCAAGGCTCTGAGACTGGTTCAGAGGCGTGAGGGCTTTTTGGAGGCCCAAGGCTTATTAAAGGGTCTGAACACAACAGTGAGCCTTTGCAATAATTGATGAATTTGTTAATATTTATTTGGTGGATAACAAGACCAGATTACCATTTTACATATTTCGTTCTGACATCAGGGGCCAAGTTGGACTTCAGAAGTCCTATTGAGGTCTGTGGCTACGGTTTGGGGGAGAAGTGACGAAGCCCAGGTTAGGACAGTGGCTTCAGAGATGGAGAGAAGTAAATAGTTTGGGGGCTAGTGGGGAAGTTAAATGAATGGGACATGATTGGATGTGAAGGATGAGGTGTTGACCACGTCTTTTAGCTTGTATAATTGGTGTGTGACCCCTGCTCTGAGACTTTGCTCTCAGTATGAGGAATTTAGCAAAGAAAAACACAGAAGTAGTCCCTCTTATTATTGGAATTTCAGTCTAGGAGGGAAGACAGTGATTAAGAAGTGATGAGAGTTGCGCATACTACAGAGAGGTAAGGAAGTTCCCAGACTACTCCCTAATGAGGGTTTGGGCATCTGGCTATGCTCTTGGAAGTTTCTGGCTAGTGCAGGACCTCTAGGGAGATGAAGAAAACCAGATGGGAGAGGGGAGAAATTTGAGACAGGACTTGGAGCAATTCCTCCTTTCACAGATGGCAGTGCCACTGTGGGTACTTCATCTCTAGATGAAGGCTGGAGCACTTTACTGAGACCACAGGTGGAGGGCCACAGTTATAGTGTGAATGTGCTGAATTTGGGTGCCTGTGAGACCTCCACGTGGTGATGTCCAGAGGATGGCCAGATTTATAAGAATGACATTCATTAGCTCAGGACTCATGACTGAATATTCAGGTTTGGGCCCACTAACATATAAGTGACAGTTGAAGCCATGAGATGAGGTCATTCGATGAAAAGAACAAAGAGAAAAGGATGTCATAGAAATCATTGGCTTTTCCTCTTCTTTCCCTTTCTCTCCCTCCTTTCCTCTCTCTTTGAGAGGAATTCAAAGAGAGAGGAACAATTTTAATTCATTTTTTTGGAAGATAAAATATGCACAGGATGATTATTTAAATAGTACAAGAGGGTATATGGTGAAGAGCAAGTCTTCTTCACTCCTGATCACTAGTACCTCAGGCCTCATCCCCAAAGTCATATCAGTTTCCTATGCATTCTGGAAATGTTCTAAGCCTATAAAGCAATTTTATATAAATATAAGCACATTATGTTTACTTTTCTACATCTTTCTTTTAAAACTTAACTAAATGCTTTGGAGATTATTCCTTATTACTACTGAAAATGTACTTCATTCTTTTACACAGTTGGATAATATTCCATCATATGCATGTCTCATAATTTAATTAACCAGTCCTTTAGAGTGGGAATTTAGTATATTTCCAGGTTTTTGTTACATAAGTAATATGGCAAAAATATCTTTGCATATGCAAATATCATTTAGAGATTAATTTTGGCTGCATGCAAGATAAGAACAGCAGAGATTCGAACAATAGATTTATTTTTTCTCATGTCGTGAGAAGTTTGGGGTAGGCAAATGCTGGCATTATTTCAGAGGCTCAGTGATACTACAGCAAGGTCTCCATGTCTTTTTTTTTTTTTTTTTATGGTTAAAAGGTGGCTGCAGCAGATCCAGCCACCACATCCACATTCCAGGCAGGAGGCAGGAATGAAGACAACAAAGGAGAAAAGGGTGTATCACCAGCTGAGTCTGTTATTTTTTTGAAGAGATTTCCTGGAAGCCTTCCAATTATTTATTTATTTATTTATTTTTGCTTATGTCTCATTAGCCAGACATATGTGAAGCACTCATTCCTATTTCAAGGGAGGCTGGGAAATGTCTTTTAGTTTGGCTCATTGCTCTGCCAACAAAATTAGGTTCCGTTGTAAAGGAGAGAATGGGCATTGGATATATGTCTGGCAGTTTGATCTTTAGCACAAATTCTTATAAATGGAATTGCTGGATTAAATCTTCCCATACATTTAACATTTTGATTGTGCCAAGTTGCCCTCCCAATGGGTTTTACCAATTACACTTCTACAATGCACAAGAGTGCCTATTTCCCTACATCATTGCCCGGAGACTATTGCCAAACTCTTCATGTTTTGCTAATCCAATAGGTGCAAAGTGATCTCTCATTGTTTTCATTTGCTTTCTTTCTCTTGTGAGTGGGGTTGAACATCTTTTTATGTGTTTAAAAACATTGGCATTTAAAGGGTAATAAAAGAAAATGCCATAAGAAAAAATGAGAAAGCAGTGATTGGGGATGGAGAGCAGCAGGGGATGTCGGGATCTAAGAAGGGCATGGAGGAGCTTCAAGGAAAAGAGGAAGATGTAAGGGACACTGTCAGATGTTGCAAAGAGGTAAGATAAGGACACAGGAGTGCCCACGGATTTTGGTAACATAGAGGCCACTTGGGACACCAGACAGAGTAGGTTGAGCCGGGGTAGAGACCAGGTGAGCCTCATCTCCTTTGAGGTATTACCTTTTCTGTTATTTAGATGAGTAAATGAATTCAGAGGGGTTAAATAACTTGCCCAAGGTCACAAAGCTTTCAAGTGGGGAGCTGGGATTTGAATCCAGGTGTGCTGGACTCACAGAACCTCTGAGAGTGAATGTCAGAGAGGCTGTGGTAGCGGGAGAACGTTTGTTTAGAAATGCTGCCTTACAGACCTGGAAGGAGCCCTTGAGATTATAGATCTACTTACCTCATTTAACAGATGAGGGAACTGAGTACCATTAAGGTGAAGAGATTTGCTAGAAAGTGTGAGCGCTTTGCAAGAACACAGGTCCTGCTGTGTTTAGGGCATTTTGTGAGATCATTTCTTTCTCCAGCAGAAGGCGCTAGTCAAGAGCTTGGGCTAAGTTGAACCCAGTTGAGTCAGTCAGCATCTCGGACAAAACAATTTAGCTGGGCCCTGGGGGGAGTTCCCAGCCCCTTGAAGGAGACATGGGTACAACTTATGTCCTCAAAAAAGGTCAGGCTATTGGTAAATTTTGGGTCCCATCAGTAGCCCTTTGGGAGTGGTCTGGGAACTTAAAATGGACCCTGTGCCGTATTTGATCTCTGTCATGGCAGATCCTCTAAGTAGGTTGGCTCCACTTGCTGTCACTAACATTTGGGTTATCACCTAGCCGTGGCTTTCAATAAAGCCAACCAGATGGTTATACCTCTAGTCGAGCGGTCTTCAACCTTTTTGCACAAGGAACTGGTGGTCCTATGAGAATCTAATGTCTGATCATCTGAGGTGGAGCTGAGGCAGTGATATTAGGGCTAGAGAGCAGCTGCAAATACAGATGAAGCTTTGCTCCCTGACTGCTGTGCAGCCCAGTTCCTAACAGGCTGCGGACTGGTACACTGAGGGATTATGCGCAGCCTCTGAAGACAAATCACAGTTAGCTATGCCAATCATGGTAAATATGTTCCTTTTATTTGTTTGTTTTTTATGAGATACTTTCCTAGAAACTCTTGCAACTGGTTGGTGGAGGGAGTGTCAGGTGACAGTTCTGACCAATGATTGTAAGAGACAGGTGTGAGAAGAGTATACTCTGGCCTTAAATCTACCTTCTTGCCTTTACTATGGATATAGTGTGTAAAGCAGAGGCGGCCTCCTCGCAACAGGAAGTGACAGTAAGAGATAAAACAGCCTGGGAGGGTGGAACAGAAAGACAGATCTTGTTATGTGAGATAATTAAATGTATTTCTTGTTTAAGCCACTGTTACTCAGGTTTCTGAGTATTTGTAGCTAAATACTCAGCTAAAAACTGAGTGTTTTTAGCTAAAAACATCCCTGTGATACTCTCAAATTTTCTTTATTTATACGAAGTCTCACTCATTATTCAGTGAATTGCATTCTTCACTTAATATATCTTGGAGACTTATTCATAGCATTACACACAGGTCTTTTCCTTTCACAGGCATGGAGTATTGCGTTATAATAGATATACTATAGTTTATTGCCCATTTCCTATCGGATACAATTTAGATTGCTTCCAGTTTTTTGCTTCTGCAAAGCAGAGCTGTGATGAACATGTTGAACATATGTATTGGCCACTTTTGTCAGTATTATCTGGAGGTTAATTTGCTAACAGTGGAATTGCTGAATCAAATGCGATGTGAATTGTAAGATTTGGTAGCGCTGCCAAAATGTCCTCCAGAAGGGCTGTCGACACACACACCCACTAATAGTGCACATGCATGCCTGTTTCCCCAAACCCTCATCAAATGGCTTCGCTAAATGTTTGCATTCCTGACAGTGCAATCATTTAAAAAAAGGGATCATTGTTTTGACTTGTATTTACTTATTTATGATTAAGGTGAAGCATTTTTTCTTATGTATATTGGACATTTGAATTTGTTCTTTTGTAACCTCCTGTTTTAACACTTTCTTGCATTTTTTCCTATGAGGTTGTTATGTCCTTTCTAATTTGTACATTTTTTTTTTAATTCGGAAATTCATCCTTTTGACAAATGTATTGTAAATTTTACCCCCAGTTTACTGTTTTTTTTCTTCATGATATTTTTAATTTTTAATTTTTAGGTAGTTTTATATATCAATCATTTTCTTTATGGCTTCTAGGTTTTTATCTTGTTTAGAAAGGATGTTGCATTCTAAGATTATATACATTTACCAATTCTTTCCTTTTAATATTTCCATATTTCTTTTTTTGTTTGTTTTTAATTTTTTATTTTTAATTACAGTTAACACTCGATATAATTTTACATTAGTTTCAGGTGTACCCATAGTTTCTTTTTTATACTTAAAAATTTGCTCCAACTGGTTTTTATTTTGGTCTAAGGAATAAGATAAGCATTTGTTTTATGTTTTATGTTTTCCAGTCTTCCATGTTGCTGGTTCTGAGGAGCCAGACTTGCATTTGGGGACCTAGTTATCTTTCTGTTTTCTTCAGATCTAGACATTCTTCCGAGGTTTGAAGACACCAGGGAAGACAATGTTGTAACCCAGGGAAATTGTGCTCTGCAGGAATTTCCAGGTCTAGGGTAGGCAGGGTGGGGGAGAAAGCTGGGGAGTGGAGAGCCTGTCCTGAATCTGTGACCTTTAGGGTGATGATTCTGACAATTTCCTTCTTACAAAAGGCTGGCCAGATCTGTCAGCTCAGAGACACGAGACAATCTTGCCGGGGCAATTCTCAGCTCTCTCTGACAGATACAAGCATGGCCTCATTCCCTAGGTGGCCAGAAACAACTTTTTAAACTCTATCTTGCTCTTCATTTCCTCTCATCCTTCTCTTCCCTCAATCGGTTACTTACTGACCTTTCACCTCCCCCACTTCCTCATGCTGTGCCGGTCCCCAAAGGGGACAGGGTTTTTCCTGAGCAGTAGTGAGGTAGAGGCAGAAGATCAGATCTCTTGGTACAAAGGAAATTGGAGTTACCTGTGAATTTATATGGTAGATATTCTCTATAATTCCCAGGACTATGATTTTGTAAAAGGACTTGCTTTGCGGCCATCTTTAAGATTCTTTGAGAGGCTAACATACAAAAGAGTGATAATACCAGTATTGGCAAAGGTGTGAAGCAATCAGACCTCTCATTCTTTGCTTGTAAGAGTGTACAACTACATGGCGGAACTGGTGACAGTTATCTCCTAAAGCACCCGTACCCACACCTCATGACTCAGTGGTTCCTCTCCTGGATATAAACACACTGGAAATGAGCACGTATACTCATGAAGAGACATGTGCTAGAGAAGATGATAGCAGCAATGTTTGTACGAGTCCCAAACTAGAAATAATTCAAATGTCTATTAGTAAGAGAATGAATAAATCGTGGTAGAGTCACACAGTGGAATACATGGCAGCAATAAAAAGAGAAAACCAGTATTATATGTGTTATGGGCTGAATTCCTCCCCCTCCTCAGATTCACATGGTGAAGTCCTAGCCCCCAGTACTTTCTGTGACCGTGTACAGAGGTAAGATAATTAAAGAGGCAATTAAATTAAAATGAGGTCATTTGGGTGGTCCCTAATCCAACATGACTGGTGTTCTTATAAGAAGAGGTAATTAAAATACAGACACACATGAGGGGACACAGGGAGAAGACAGCCATCTGTGAGCCCAGGAGAGAAGCCCCAGAAAAAACCAATCCTGCCATTAGACTTCCTCCAGAACTTTGAGAAAATAAATTTCTGTTGTTTAAACCACTCAGTCTGTGGAATTTTGCTATGATGGCTCTAGCAGACTAACATAATATGTGATGACATGAATGTATCTCACGGACACTATGCTGAGTGATGAAACAAGATGCCAAGCGTACATACTGCATGATTCCATTCGTATGGAGTTTAAGAATAGGCAAACTAATTGGCTGGTTTTGGGGGTGCGTATTGACTGGTGAGGGGCACAAGGAAACCTTCTGGCATACTGGACACGTTTTTCTGTCTTCATCTAGGAGGTAGTTACATGGTTATAGACATCTGTAAAAATTCATCAAGCTGTATACATAAGATTCTCAAGATTTGTGCACGTTGTCATTTGTAGGCTGTATCTACTAAAAGAAAGAGCAAGAATTCTTGAGAATAGACATGAGCATTTTCGGGTTGGCAACACCTCTGCATGGCCCGTTCCATCCACTTTTACCACCAGAGCGATGGGAATGCAAGCTGAGCGAGCACTGTTCAAGTCGGCTCCTGAATGTGAGACAAAAATAACCATGTCTCAAGTATGTTCTTTCCTTTTTTTTCCAAATGGGAAAGGCACAGGCTTTTTTCACATCCCCAGCCAGAGGGAATCTTTCTCAAACTTTCCATAGAGATTCTCCTTTGGGCAGACACCAAACATGGACATTTTCCACCAGGGAAAAACTGCTGGGGAGCTCGAGGCTTCTGAAAAGAGTTGGTTGGGAAGGAAATGATGGCAAAACCCTCCTCCTCCACATGGCCACTCCCCAACCCTCTGAGACACACACTAGAGTGGCTGTGGGTTGTTTCGAGGAGGGCGCGGATCAAAGGACTGAGATGCTGCTTCTGGAGCACAGGGATTGGGGAATGGACTGGATCACATAGCAGCCAGGCTCCAGCCCCTTTTCCCTGCCTTGCCCGCCTGTGGGAGTGAAGGTTTTGATTCTTCACCCCCCACACAAATGGAAGGAAGTCACAGATATTAAAAAAGAGAGTGTAATGCAATATATAAAATGTGGACAGTGGTTGCAGCGTCCTAATTCTGTCTGGCTCTGTCCGTCCGACAGTTGTTAAGAGAATAGAGCCTGGTTTTCTGGCTACACCACCCCTCTCCCCTCCCTGTACTCCTCACTCCCACCATCATCCCCTCTGTCCAGCTTCTTCATTTTCCTCCTCACCACTGGAAGTGCTCAGGCCTCCTTTTCTCAAGGACATTGTTGGACTGTTATAGTTTCTTATCTCAAGACAAGTAACATTTTAATGAAATATTTTTAAAAATGAAAATTAATACAAAAACCTATGATGAACAAACTATCAAAATTTTAAACAAAGATAGAATTAGTATTGCTGAGTTTTCCATTTGTTTCAGGCTCTAATACAGCACTTGGTATGTTGACTTATTTCTGGGGACCTCACCCCCCATCCCCTACCCCCAGTTATGAGGGTGTTTTGCTCTCCTTGTCCCACTCTCTTGTCCCTGGAATTCTCAGACAGATTGTATCATATGCTGTCAGTTTTCATCCCAAATTCTACATGCCAATCTCTGGGCAAACCACGTCTCTTGGGTTCATGTTTTATATGTCCTCTGACCTGCTGGAAATCTCCCACTGAACACTGCTGACCTCCTAAAGTTAACCTGTTCTTAACTAAACTCACCCATTCCCCCCTTCCTGTCCTCAAGTCTCCTTTTGACTGTCCTGTCAGTCAGTGTGAGCCGGAGCCTTCTGGTCACCTGGCTCCTACCTCATCTCCATTTTCTGTATTCGATCTGCTATCAAGCCTTGTTGATGTTTATTCTCAGATACCTCCTACAGCTGCCCTTTCTTCTTCTTGAACTGGCCACTTGCTGGGGTGGGAAGGTACAGAAAAGGTGACATAGCGCTGTCATTTGTCTGAGAACCACAGCTATAGTGAGGGGTATAGAGAGAAAGGGATGGGTTCGTTTAGAGCTGTGTAGACAGGACGAGTGGAAGTTGAAGGTAGAAATAAGTTCCATGTTGTTGAAATATCTTCGCAATCTTTTATTCTTTAAGTGAATTTTAAAAACCTGCTCTCTTCTAGGCATTTGCTGGGTGCGAGGAAGACATAGATTAAAAACCAGTTCGCTGTTTGAGAAGCTCACAGCCTGTCGGGAAGACAGACACACAAATAAACCCCAGAGGGACAGGCTATCGGGGAGCAGTGAGGAGGGAGTGACTAACTGTGTCTGAAAAGATGGGCTGGGCAAGTAGCCCATAGGAAGGGGTACTGAGCTGAACTTCAGTGTTGAGTGAAATTAGGTTGATAAGTGATGTTATTGGTGATGACGTTTTTCCGTATAAAGGGGAAGAAGATGGTGACACTCAACAAGGTGATGATGATGCACAGGGAGATTCCATCAGGATAGATGGAGGTGGTAGGACTGAGGAAGGCACCCCACCTTGGTACCTCTTATGGCAACAGATTGAATGTGATACCAGGCATTTCAAACCAGTCCAGGCAGCCTCGCTGCCTGATTTAAGGTGTCCTCCCACACTCAGCTCTTACAATTCATAGCTTATCTGTCCTTTTTTTTCCTTCTTTAAGGAAGAAACATTCAGAACCTCGACATTCAATTGGCTTGCAAGCAGGACATGAACGTAATAATTTTTTTTCTGGCTATGCGCTTAGATGGACTTGCCTGCTCTGGGATCATAAAGATATGTTCTTGCAACTGGCCTTGACTTGATTTTAGTCTGAATAAAAATTCACTAAGAACTAAGGAAATGGAATTTTCACACTAGTTACTAGTTAATCAGCTGTCACAGATGTTAGGCATCTGGTCTCTATCCTGCCTCTCCTTTTTGCAGAGGCCTCTGACTTAGCGTCCACAGCCCCATGGATATGGGTCCCAGGGGATCATCTCGCTGTGTCTAGAGAGCTTGTGGAAGACTAAAAGGGGAGCTGTACTTCCTACGCTCTTGCAGTTCTGAAACTACTAGTCCTGATAACCGAGGGGTTCCCTCACCCCAAACTCTCTCTCCCATCGGTCTGTCACATGCTCAAAAAGTCTTGCCTTTCACATATCATTTCCTTGGGTTAGGTCTTTCATCTCCAGGCAAGGATGGAAGGATGAACATACTCAGACATTGTTACTCCCAAACATCTCAGTATAACAGAGTGTACAACTCATGACGACTCGGGCCCCTCCCTTTTAATGGTGGGGAGGAGGGAAGACCTGCTTAGAGTCTGGGTCAATTCTCAATGAACAGGATTGAGTGAGAATGTATAGCAAAGTGGTTGGCAGCTTTGGGACCTCTGAAGCCTGAGTATAGGGTTTGCAGGTGATGGGAACTGGGAAAAAGCCAGTCCTAAAAATGTCCTAGGACCTTGAATTGAGCAAGGTTTAGAAGTGAACAAAAGGGGTCCCAGTTTGCTTGAAGGTATCAGTTGGGGGACCCTGTAGGGGAAAAGATCAGAGACTCTGTGGACGTGCTGGCATCCCTGACTCTCACATGTGCCCTGCTGCCACGCTCCACAGCTAACTCTTTGGCAGGTGGGATTCTGCCATGATGTGATTCATGGCAGACGTGGCCTTCCAGGGACAGCCAGCATGGCAGGTGACAAGACCTCTCATTTCTGCTTGCTGTAGGGACTCCAAAGAGTCCTGGGTTTTTGCCCAGGCTCCTCCAGCTCCCACCCCCAGTTCTTCTTACCCCAGAACACTATCAGTGCAGAGACACAAGGATGCTTTCATCTTAGGAGACATGTTCCAAAAAACTCAGAGGAAACCCAGACATATCTTTAGTTTTAACAATTTTTAGGAAAGTTTTTCCAGGGCTCACTTTTCTGCCACAATAGAGGCAGTTTAACTTGCCTTTTTTTTTTTCTTCTTCCAATTAATCAGCCACATGCCCTAAAAGTATCTTCATATGACACACCTCATTCTTGTCCCTCTTCCAGAGGCAAGAAGCTAGGTGTTGGCGACTTCAGAGAACTGAACACCCAGAGCTGGAAGTTTTCAGGAGCCCACCACCGGGCTGAGCCAGCTGTTCTGTTGCAGAGGGTGGCATCCACATTGGCACTCCAAACAATCAGATTCTAATTTTAGGAAATTCTGAGAACTCATTGGGTAACTCTGAGTTACCTTTTAAAAACATGAAATAGATATTGAGACCAGGCCTCAAGTACTATGATTCTAAGACTGAGTTTCCTAAGTCACAGGCATGCCTGGCCTTGCTTTGCTTACAGACCCATTTCCTGCTCTTCTCCCTGATCTGTTCTAGGTTGTAGAGAGCTACATTTTCCAGCCTCCCTTGTGTGTGAACCCACTCTGTGCACAGAGAATAACGGGAATTTATACCCTGGGTGCTCTTAACTAATGATTGACAGGTATGGGAATAACAATAACCCAACATCTGCAGATCAGGATGACTCTGGGATGTGGCCTGCAGTATTGATTCAAAGTTACTCTCCTGGCACTTTGGTTGATATCACACCCTTGCCTGGCTCTCTTTTCTTCCTACTCCTACTTTCTCACTTACCAGTTCTCCAGCCCCAAGCTAGGAACATTGCCAATAAGCCATATTCATAGAAATCCTTATCTCAGGGGAAGATAGGCAATGACTCTGACTCATTCTTTTCTTTCTGACTTCCTACAGTCAGAACCAATTGGGTATTTTATTGTCAGAGCCATGTCTGAGAACTTGCTTTCCTGATTTTAGTGTAAGTCCCTAGAGGGGATTTTATACTCCCTCGTCTCCCTGAGATGCCCTACAGGTACTGGGGCATCCCTAAAGTCACCCCTTGCCAGATGTGGAAGGCTGTGGGGGTCACTGAGACCAGATGAGGAAACAGAGATCCAGAAAAGCTAAGGGACTAAATGGTATTTTCATTTTACTCCTGACTGAGATGTGCATAGAGACATCGTGTCTTCATGATAGTCAGTTCTTGGTTTATTGCTTTATTATTACTTTTGTTATTATTCTTCTTGCTATGTGATGTCCTGAGGTATCTCAGGTCTTTGTCACATGTGGGTGGGAACCTTTCTGAAGTCTTTCTGAGAAAAAGGCCTGAAGTTTTGTATATTAGGCAAGCTATGCTCTCAGATTAGGATTTTGAGTAGGACAGGGAGGTGAGGAGTGGGTAGCTAAGTAAAAGGAGGATCACAGCAGGGTTGGGGGCACATGTGTGGGGTCCCGTGGCTGCTTGAGCATTTTAGCCCAGCCTTGGGTTTGGGAGCGGGACAGAGAATGCTTCCATGGTGAACTGAAGCCTGAGTTGAATGTTGAAGGCAAATATGAGATTCCAAGGAAGAGAAGTAGGAAAAGGTAATTCTCCCCAAACGCAGTATTCAATTATCTTTGAATATAAAGATGATGCTTTACGTTTAGAAAGACAGTTTTGTGTAGTGGTGTGAGAATAGAATTCGGGGCCAAATGGGACTTAATTTCGAGCTTCATCACTTTCTTCGTGGCTTTGAGTTAGTTGTTAAAACTCTCTGAACCTCAGTACCTTCATCTGTGAATTGAGATAAGAAATCTCACCTCACCGATGGTCACCCAGCTCAGGTGAGATGAACAAATCTCTGACTTACACAAAGCTCTTGAGAAACAATAGCTATATTGTTCCCATACTGAGCTTTTATCTTTCACCATCATCAAATGAATATTGATTGGTCCCCTACTGTGTTCAAGTGTCCAACGAGTCTAATCTTGTCCCTCCTATGCTCAGTTGGGAAGACGGGAGATAAAACTCTGGGACTAGAGACTCTGAGAGGAGAGGGCACTTGACCACTTTTATGTTAGATTGTATTGCCCAAGAAGCAGGCACTCGGGTGAGAATGTGAGTGCAAGTACTTTACTTGGGAGATGATCCCAGGAAATTTTGGTTGGGGATGGGAAGTGAGATAGGAAAGGGAAGTGAGCCCATATGAGCTCACTGGGAGCATCTGGGGCTCAGTCACACAGGGGACTGCCGGGGCAGTGTAAAGCACATGCCTGTGGGTTGGCCCCATCCAAGGGGGAAGGAGCTGCATATTCATCCACCAGCTCAACAGTCTTGGTAGAGAACTGATCCCAGGGGCCTTTGGCACTACCAGCCTGTGTTGTAGGCAACAAAGTCAATTCTTGTGGCCAGAGAGCGAATGCTGGCAGCTGGTTGTGGGATGCTGTAGTGGTAAGGCCGGCACTGTGAATAGGGCATGGTCCATGTCTCCTTTCATGGTCTTGTGTGTTGGACCTGGATGTCCTGGCTCCCAGAACTTCTCCCATGAAACCACTGAGTGGATTTTCAGTGAGGGAGTAGTGGATGTCGGCTGGCTGCGGGGCAGTGGGCCCTGGCCGCAGACAGGGTGCAAGGGAACTGAGCAGATTGCAGAAACAGAGATGGGTGACGTGTGCGGGTGCGGGGGTGGGGTGGGGGTGACAGGATGAAGTCCCGGGACAGACAGAAATGAGGCAGGCCCTACGTCTCTGTCTGGCAATTTACGCTCTTCCTCAATGAACACTCTGGTTTGGTGCCCAGGACAAGTTCTATTTAAGACGCTCTTCCCTTAACACAGTGATTTACGATACGTTTGAGTTGTTTTTACCACTGTTGCTGCATTAAAAAGAAAAAAGAAAATATTTGACGAGCCCTCCTAGTGTTCTCTGCCTTCAGCCCCCCTCAACATGTTCTTAAATCCTGCGTCAGTCTCCTCAGGTCCCGAAGAGAGATCGTTAGATATTTCTACTCCCAGGCCATTCTCAAATATGAGCTTCATGCTCAAATGTGGCTTCTGGTAGGGATGCCATATGTAGTAACCTGACCCTGAGACACAATTTGGATCCAGAGGGGTTATTTGGGAGGAAACCCCCGGAGTCACTATGAGGTGTGGGGAGATGAGGCCTGGAAGGGAAGAGACACCAATAAAGACTGCATTAATGGGCAGGTGAACATTGGGGTTTCATCCTGCGGGGGCCTCTTCGTGCATGTGCGGTTCAGGCCTCAGGACTGTCTCCCTGAGCGAAGAAGAGGAAGCTGGGCCGTTTCCACCAGCTCCTGCCCTCACCAGGTGCCTTCAGCCTGCCCTTAGCTCATCAGAAACTGACTCCAGTAGAGATGCAGGGCTTGGCGGAGGGGAACCAGCTCTGGACACTCACTGGAGGAAGAAAAAAGATGCTCTGCCAGGAATAAAAAGGCACTGGAGGACACTTTATTTTCTTTGAGGAGGGGCACCATCACACATTTAAAGAACTCTCATCATGCCATTCCTCTGCTCAGCAAACGTCAGCGGATCCCTATCACTTATTTCATCTAATCTAACTCCCCCACATCTCTGCTAGTCCGGCACTGCTTGATAATCGTTTACCTTCTAATCCATAAATACTTACAACCAAAACAAAGTGCATAATTAATCAAATCGATATCCCTGCTTTGTGCACCATGTCTGCAGTGGGAGCAAATGTACATTCGGCTGATGAATTAAATTGTTTTGGATCTGCCTTGCCAGCCCTATACACAGCTAGCTGGACCCTCGCTCCCAGCCTGCTCAGTCATCTCCTTGGCCTTGCTCATGTCTTCACTCCTTCTGTGCCTGCATCCTGTTTTTCTCCCATTGTCTGTCCTGATCCTGTGCATCACTCAAAGTCTGGTTGTTGTTGCACCTCTATTGGTCAAACATGCATTATAGGGAACCAAGGTCTTCCCCTCCTTTGTCCCCTGCATGTTTGTAAGGGTCATTTGTCAGGCCCAAGGCCATTGGCCATTTGATAAAGTCTGGGCACTTGCCACATATGAACTTTGTTTGCCCAAGGTGGGGCCCTGAGTTTTCTCCTTTTCCTTATGGCACAGCCTTGTATGGCACCAGGTTCTTGATCAGTACTCCGTGAATACTGGGGTGATGGGTACTGGCGATATGACCACGAAGACTGTAGCAGACGTTGTCAGTGCCTACATCTCTGCAGCACTCACCTCTGCACCCCAAAGGTGACTTACAATGAGCAACTGTGACTCTTTGCTTGAGGGCTTCCTTTTCTGGCTGGGAAGTGCAATGGTCTGTGTGCAGAGGAATCCAGAAGTGCTTGAGAGCTACTGAGAAGGAAAAAGCCCTGGGTAGTTCAGAGCTTCCTCATCCCCAGCTGGGGTAACTCTGCAGGGTGTTTTACTTGGTTTCCTAGGATTCCTTACCAGGGTTCAGGTCCCGTAGCTCAGAGTGGTAACCTGTTTGATAATATACCCCATTTTTTGGCTTCCTTCTCTTTTCTTTTTAATTCCTAACTCTCTCATGAGTGTTCATCTGGGGTAACACAAACCAAGTGGGTTATCTCAACATAAAATCAGTGGGTTAAGGGTTCCTGAAAGTTAGAGAATCCTCAGTTTGTTGGGCTCACTGTGTCTGTGACAAGGACTAGGAGTTAATGAGTGTTGAGGCCCAGTTGAACTTCAGGGGCTAGACTTGGAAGTAGGTATGAAGCCAAAGGAAGGGTCAGGTGAGCCTGGGAGCAGGGTTACCCAGTGTTAGCTCTTTGACTAAAAAGGAGAGAGATTGAAATGAACTTAGAGTGACCCTGAACCTTGTTAGGCACTGAGTATTGCTGAAAGACATGCCTTGATTTGAAAGGTTATTACAAAGTGGTTTAGATATTGGGAGAAAGTGCCACTTCCACCAGCCAAAACCCACATCTTCTCTTTTCATTTTGAATCAGAGTGGCTGCTTGGGGATGTTTTGCCAGGGCATCTGCATACCTTTGTCCTGACGCAGTATACTCGATCCGCTTCACATTGAGGGAAACTTGTTGGTCTTCATGGATGGACCTCTGACTCCATATCAGACTGATTCCCAGTCCTGGCTTCAGAGGATACCTCGCTCTGGCCATAGATTTATTTTCCCATCTCGTTAGACAAACTAATAAGTCCAAGTTCAAATATTATTCCAGAAACAAATGCTATCACCTCAAGGAGAGCAGCAAAGAGAAAGTGGGTGCCTGAATGTTGCCCTCCCATGACTCCCATATTTCCTATGGGGTAGGAGGTCTCCTAAAGCCAGAATTCTAGGAGATTCTATAATCTGACCTTGGCTCTGAAGACCCAGGGCCTTAATGACTATGTGAATTTCATTTCTTGTGCATTCATCTGTTAATCCTGAATCTGGAACACTTTTACCCATTGAAGGAATTAAACAGGAGTTGGAAAGAGCTCAGCAAGACCAGCCAAAGACTCAAAGAACATTTGGCTCAAGGAAATTCCAGAAGAGAAAGAACTGGTGAAAAAGGGGGGCTGGAATCCTGGCAGCCAACTCCCAACCAAAGCAGAGAGGGCAGATGGGCTTACAGCAAAGATCCTGGCCATGCTGGGAAGCTGCCTTCACACACTGGTGAAGATGGGACTCCATTCTCCAACAGACTACAACACATGAGCAATTAGCTTTGGTTGAGACCAGTTCAAGGGGACCCTGAAGGTGTGTCAAACCGTTTGGTGTTAAATCTTCTGATCGGGAGATAAAAGGCCTTGGTTTTATTAATTCCAATTTTTCCATTAAATGAATGGATAAGTTTTTGTCTTTAATTAAAATTAAAACAAAATTGGACTATATCATATATTCCAAAAAAGAGGACAAAAGTATACTTCTGGATAAATTTTCACAAACTAAAGTCACCCATGTAACTAGCACCTAGTTAGAGAAACAAAATATGATTAGCACTTCAAAAGCCCCTACTCTGTGCCCTCTTCCCAGCCACTACCTTCTCAGAGAATCAACATCCTGATTTCTAATAGCATAGATTAATTTTGCCTGTTCTAGAAATTCACATAAATGGAATCATTTAGTGCGTATTATTTTATGTCTGACAGTTTTCACCTCAACATTATGTGTGAGACCTGACAGCTGTCACCTCAACATTATGTGTGAGACCTATACGTGTTGTATATAGCAGTAGTCATTCCTTTTCATTGTTATAAAATATTTCATTTTATGACCGTATCGTGGTTAATTTATTCATTCTGATTTAGATGGACATATAAATTGTTACCAGTGTTTGGCTATTATAAATGCTATGGCATTCTTATGCATATCTTGATAGATATATCTTTGCATTTTTATTGCTCATATACCAAGAAGTGGGCTTGTTGGGCCACAGAATAAGCATCTTTTTAGTGGTTTTAGATACCATAAGCAGTTTTCCAAAATGTTTTCATCAACATCATTGTTAAAACAGCAATGTATGAAATTTCCAATTGTTCCACATCTTTGTAAATACTAGCTACTTTTTGTCTTTTTCATTTTATCCATCCTGGTGGTGATACTGTTGTGTTTTTCAAAATTTATTTTAAATTATAGTTGACATACAGTAGTATATTAGTTTCAGGTGTACAACATACAGATTCAACATTTATATACCTGAGAAAGTGGTCACGACCGTAAGTAACCACCTGTCACTGTATGTAGTTATGATATTATTGACTCTATTCTTTTTGCTGCACAACTCTGTAACAAACTGAAAGTTTGTACTTTTTTTTAGTTATTAGAAAACTTTTAATATGTTTGGAAAAGCTTGGGTGTGTAAATTGACTTTAAAAATATTTTTTAAATTGATCATAATTTAAAAAATTTATTTTAATTAGTTTCAAGTATATAGTACATTGGTTAGACATCTATCTAATTTGTAAAACGATTTCCCCAATTGCTTCCTCCCTTCCCTGACCTTCTACCTAGCCAAAGTATTAATGCTGACTGCATTCCCTATTCCGTGCTCCCTATCCCCGTGATCATCCATCAGCTACTAATTTGTACATCTTTAACCCTTCACTCCATTCTCCCAGCCCCCTAACCCCCTCCCCTCTGTCCATCACCAAATTGTCCACTATATTTGTGAGTTTGTTTTTGATTAGTTTGTTCTTTTTATTCCTTAGGTTACACATATAAGTGCAACTACATAGTGTTTATCTTTCTCTGTCTGACTTAAATATCTTTTATGCCCATCAAAACAATATCCTTTTAGTCTGTGTCTTTTAATCTGAAGTGAGTCTCTTGTAGGCAGCATATGTAGGAGTCTTGTTTTCTTATCCTTTCGGCCACTCTATCTTTTGGTTGGAGCACTTAATTCTTTTCCAACAATAAGGTACTTATTGATAGGAATGTAGTTGTTACCATTCTTTATTTCTGTTTTTGATACATGTTTTTTCTTCTTAAAGAAGTCCCTCTAACATTTCCTGTAATTCTGGGTTGGTGGTGATAAATTCCTTTAGCTTATTTTTGTCTGGGAAGCTCTTTATCTGTCCTTCAACTCTAAATGATAGCTCTGCTGGATAAAGTATTCTTGGTTGTAGATCCTGGGTCTTCATTATGTCAAATAGTTTTTGTCAAGCCGTCTATCCTGCATAGTTTCTTTTGAGAAATCAGCTGCCAGTCTTATGGGTGTTCCCTTATAGGTAACTACCTGTTTTTCTCTTGCTGCTTTTAATATTCTTTCTTTGTATTTAAACTTGGGCATTTTAATTATGATGTATCTTGGTGTAGGCCTCTTTAGATCCCTGATTTGGGGGATTCTCTGAGCTTTCTGGGGTTTTGTGTCCATTTCCTTCACCAGGTTAGGGAAGTTTTCCATCATTATTTCTTCCAACAGCTGTTCAATATCTTGATTTTCTTCAGGTACACTGATTAGATGGATATTTGGACCCATGATAGTGTCCCATATGCTCCTCAAATTATTTTTGTAGTCTTGACATCTTATCTTTTGCCATTCTGATTACATGATCTTGGCTTTCCCATCCATCCTCCTTATAGGCCATTTGATTCTTTATTCACTTTGTTTATTTCATTTAATATACTTCTCATCTCAGATAATGTGTCTTTCACTTGTGACTGGTTCCCTTTTATAATTTCTGTTTCCATATCTGTGTTTTTCTTTCTCTTTGTTGAAGTTCTCACTAAATTCATCTACTCTTTCCATAAGTTCATTGAGCATCTTTATAAACAGTGTTTTGACTCTGCATCTGTTAGATTACTTGACTTCATTATATCTGGAACTCTGTTCTCTCATATGGTTTCTGCTTCTTTGTCTTCCCATTTTGGCTGCCTTTCTGTGTTTGTTTCTACATACTAAGCAAAGCTCCTAAGTCTCCTGGTCTTATTAGTGTGGATTTGTGAAGTAGGTGTCTAGTGGCACAGTCCTGAGAGGGGGTCAGCTGCAGGCAAATTTAGTCCAAGCCTCTGCCTCTCAGGGGCCACCTGTTAAGATTCAGCAAGCAACCCATAGATGCTGTGCTTATAATTGCCTCAAAAGGCCACACCAGAAGCCGAGGTCAGCTGCATCTAGTGTGAGTCTAGGCGCTGCTCAGCAAGGAGCATCTGACTCGCTGAGGATATGCCTGGATATGGCTTGGGTGGGCCTGCAAGTTGGAGGAAGCGGGGTTTCAGGGAATTGTCTGGGTGGAGCGACCTCTGATATCCAGTTTGATGACATCATGACTATGGTGGCGCTGTGTCCTATGCGCTGGCAGCAGGGAGGACTCACAGGGAACAATTGATACCGCTGGCATTTCTGTATAGAGCACATCTCCCCTTGGCCCTCATTCCAAAAATGTCTCCCTGTAAGTCCCTGGTGCCCCTGCACACAGGCCAATCAACTCTGGTGCTCAGAGTGAGCAGGTCCATCACTGCAAAACTCTGCTCAGGGATTCAGCCCCTTTAAGAGGCATCTGCCAATGCCGCAGACTCCGACTCACGCAGCTGCTCAAGATCATGCAGCCCCGCGTCCTTGCCTTATCTCACCTTCTGCATTGTGAGGTGATTTCTTGGATATCTTCCTATTTGGCTTGTTCATCTAGATCCCAGGTGATATTTTCTTGCTGCTTGCTCCTTGTTTGATTTGGTCGCCAGAAAGATGAACAGAGCCTCTTTTATCTGTCATTTTTTCCCCATCCTCTTGAAGTTTGTACTTCTTAATTCCTTTCCCCTTTTCTACAGCCCCATTGTGATTTTAATTTGCATTCCTCTTAAGACTAACAAGGTCTGGTACCTTTTCATGTATTTACTGACCATTTAGATATCTTCTTTAGTAAAGAGTTTGTTCAAAACTTTTACCTACTTTTCTGTTATGTTATCTCTTGTTCTCTTATTTATTGAACACAAGGGCTGTGTGAGTTTGAATAAATCTCTACACCTTTATAGACCTTTGATTTCTTACCTTGTTTATGTTGTTATTGTGCAGTTACCTCCTACTCCTGAGACTCTGGGGTGGGCATACAATTCTGGACTTCCAAACCAGCTTTTCTATCTCTATGTCCCTTACCAGTCATGGGCAAATAACTCAGGCTGGTCTGAAACATTAGTTGAAGATTTTGGAAAGGCTTTTCTTCTGGGATTTCTGGGTGTGAGGATGATGTGAGATGATGTAAGGTGGAAGTTGCACAAGTGGCCAACATTAAGGAAAGAGAGAGAGAGAGAGAGAGAGAGAGAGAGAGAGAGAGAGAGAGAGAGGAGAGCAGCAAAGAAAGCGGCAAAGAGAGGGGAAATTGGTGTAATTATGTCTTTCAGTTATTCTATGAGTCAGTATTTTCTTTATCACTTAAGAACAAAAGAAAAAAATATTAATTTAGCCATTGCTCTTGATGCCCTGCCATTATCATCCCCTTGGGACTCACTGTTATCTTTCCCACCTAAGGTTTTCTGCTACAAGCACTTGAAACTCTGTTTAAGAGCATTCTCTAGTCTTTGGAACCTTCTGCCGTAAGCTCCCCTGCCCCTTCTTCCATAGATGAATTGAGGTGCATAGGCAAGAGGTTGATGTGCCTTGCAATACTCGGGAAAATGAGGATTCTGGGTCTTTCCATAGCCTGCTGGCCCTTCTGTCCTTGTCTTGTTCTGGTTGTCACTCTGCTGTCACTTGAGCTGAGGTGTGTTACAGGGTAGCTCAGGCGCTGGACTCCGCATAGTATGAGGGAAGCCCCTTACCTTCACCTTTACCAATGCTCACATGTGCAGGCCGGACCTCCTTGATTCCTCTTCTTAACCCCAGGAGGCCTGAAGGAGCTTATATGCCCTTCCTCTCCACCCCTATTCTGCTAGTGAGCTCAGAAGCAAGTTCTCACCATTTTTGCTTGGCCTTTAAGACCTCTACAAGTATCTCAATGTACTTCCAGATTCTTGAGAGGCAATAAAGCCTCTCATTTAGCTCTTATTCCTACATGGAGAAAATATCTCCTCTTTTTCCAACAGCAATCTTTCTTACCCGACTCCCTTTCAGGAGTGCCCTCCTTTCCTGCTATTTTGAGTCCAAGCCCTAGATAAGAAGTCAATGACACAACAGCTGGGAGTGGGAGGTTGGTAATTAGCCAGAAGCCTTCAGTCTGAATACTAGCCCTACCACTTGTGATGTGTATAACCTTGGGTAAGTCATTTTGCTTCATTAGATTTCAGTTTTCTCACCTTTAAAATGGGAATAATAGTATCTTCCTCTCATTTTCATGTGGATTAAGTGACATGGAGTGCTCAACACATGTTTGCTGAATGAATGAATGAATGAATGAATGAAAACAAATTAGACAACTGGTGGGTTGGACTTGGCCCGTTTTTTTTTGTGAGCACTACAATGTTAAGGTAAACACTCTGACCAGGTTGCGTGGTCTCTCCTCTCTTACTACCCTTAAGTAGAAGTCCCTGGTTGTCTATAATTGCTTTTTTCTTTACTGTGGGTTAGTTTTATTATTTTTAGCAGACGGTGAGCTCTCCAAGAATGGGGTCTAGATTTCCTCCCATCTCTCCTTCAGCTTGACAGATGCTTAGTAAATGGTCACTAATCATTGTGTCCTATTTGGCCAAAATAACTCCCGAATGGTGGCGTGGAGAGAACAGAGGTCAGGCCTGAGATGGGCCCTTGGAAGCTGAGCTGGGAGAGCAGCTTCTGCCCTCCCTAGCCATCTGGAAAGCTTGCTCTTGTGTCCTTGATATGGAAACTGCTTGGAGTGGCTGAGACATTAACCTACACGTGGGCAAAGACAGGAGAGCCCAGGGACTGGGCTTATGAATCAAATACACAGGGCAAAGAGCAAAATACAAGGAGAAAGAAAGTAGGTGAATAGTTTATCTTTGGTTTGTGTAGTGTGCAAATGATGGACAATTGTGGACAAGACTGTGATTCTGGTTTATGGGGAGGGTAGTACATTCACTGTTTCCTGAGTACTCCGTGACCCCTTACTTATAAGTACAGTGAAGTCTCTACCAATCACACACAAAAGTGCTTATAGGAGGGGTCTTAACAAATTCATTTCAATCCTTGAGGACAGAACTTAGATCTCATTCTGTGAAGACCACAGTGCTGCCTTCTTTAAGTATGAGAAAAACATGTGTGACAATACTTAGTGCTTCCACACCCATGGGCTCTTCTAAGTGAGATTGTATTACTCTTGCTGATAATGGAGGTGGTCACCGGTAGTGGGCCCACAATAGACCCAAGGGTAGATAATACACAGGCTAATCATGAGAAAGCCTGTGCACAAAGTTCTTAATAGGGTAAGGTGAGTAATTAGGGAAATTGGACAATCTCTTTATGGAATTTTACCAGGAAGTTGTGGAAACAACCAACCAATATGTATAAAGGGGAAAAAAATGAGAAGAAAAAGAGAAGCAGAAACCAAGCAAGTGGTTGAGTGACATTAACGATGGAGAGCAAGGGTGATGGCCAGGAAAATCCTCATATTGAGAGGAGCACCAAACAACTCAGTTGTTAGAGCTGTCGCCATCCCTCTTGGTCCCCATGAATGGAATAACCTGGATGGGTCTTTGTTCCTTTGCTGTGATGAAAAGACCTTGCTTTGCAGAGAAAATTTATCAGAATGGAAGCTTTAGCCAAGTCAAGCAGTAAGACATGCTGAAGCCAGTGCTTCTCAGACTTTAATGTGCATCTTGTTAAAATATATACTCCCATTCAGTAAATTGACATGGGGCCTGAGAGTATGACTTTCTCAAAGCTCCCCAGTTGAGGCTGATGCTAGTGGTTGGGGGACCAAACTTTGAGGAGCAAGGGCTTAAGAAAACAACACACAGGCAGGTACATACATGTGCACACACACGCACTATCCATCACCAAGTAAAAAATTGAGATTCCATGGATAACCACTAGCTGGTTGGCTAAACTTGTTTTTATACTCAGCTCTACTACAGAGCTGGTAAAAAGAACGATGAATTAAAACAAACAAATTCTTATAATTTATTTTTGGCATGACAATCTAGAATATTTTAAAAATCAATAGTAAATATACTTAAACTTAGAAAAGATTTCTTTTGTATTTTACTACAAGAAAATTTAGTTTTTTTTTTTAAAAAACTTCAAATGTTTATCTAGTCTCCTTAAATTGTACCTTTAAATATCTCCCTGGGGTGGACTCACAGAACAGTAGGGAAGAAATGGATTATTCATTAAATGATGGAGGGAAAATAGTTTAGCAACTTGGAACAAAAAATCAATTTAAAGTCCCATGCTACTGTACATCGAAATAAATTTTAATGGATTAAAGAACCAAATATAATATAAAAAAGACCATAAAAGCATGAAATAATCTCTAGATGGGGGATACTTAATAGATTAAAAGAGTTGGAAGAAATCATAAAGTTATAAATTTTATTGGATAACATTTAAAATTTCTGTCTGTAGTCCATCCTACTCCCATCCCACCACAATTAAACAAAAATAAAAGGTAATTATGGAAGGATGTAAACATCACCACAATCAAGAAGCAGGACAGTTTTATTAACTCTGAATTTGTTAAAACTCAGAACTGTACCCCCCAAAGAGTAAATATTACTCTATGTACATTAAAAAATAAATTGCAAAAGAGTGGAGACATGCTCTAGCTCAGTCCAATGAAGCTGAAGAGAAGGACTTTTATGGTCAAACAAAGAAGTCCTGCTGCTCCTGTTGATGCTGGGTGTCATTTTGTCACCTTGAGAAACCAGACTGAGAACAAAGGCCATACAGAGGAGGACAGAGCTGATGGATTCTCTAAGAGATGGAGCCAGAGTTTACTCTACCTCTTACCTCAGGTTTTGTGAGTTAGTACACTTCTTTTTTTGTTTGAGACCCTTCTCTGTTGGCATGCTAATGTAAAGTGCAACAAGAATCCAAAGATTTTTAATGAAAAATTTCAAAATATTTAGAATGTCTAGAATTAATTACTGAGCGCTTACCTTTGGTCAGACACAGTGCTGAGCACTGAAATTATGCAAGTGGTTCAATACCAAGTACAGATTTTTAACCAGAGAAGAAGCCAGCTATTCATTAGGTTAATAGCATGGGACAGTTACTTTTTTGATTCTAGAAAGATTAAATGTGTTATTGAGTAAACACGCAAGCAACCTATTGTCCTGGGTTAGGGTGTGCCTCAGTCAGGATGAGGTACTTTATGTTGCAATAACAACAACAAAAAATCTAACAACAAAAACTTATTTATTGCTATGCTATATGTCCAACATGGCTGGGGTGGGGAGGGGCTCTGCTCATTGTAACTCTCAGGGACTTGGGTTGTCGGAACAGCCACAATCTCAAATGTTGCTGGTCTTTTTGTTGGAAGGAAAGACAGATCTTAGAGTGAGTCACATAGGTAATTAAATGCTAACACCCAGAAGTGACATGCAGAGTAAGCTGCATGGGCATGCAACCTGCACAGTTGCACAAGGCCCCAAGCTCAGAAGGGTGCCATGTTTGGCTTAATGCTCTGCTGTTGCCATTTTGAAATTATTCATAATTTTTGAATAAGGCGCCCCACAATTTTTATTTTGCACTGGTACTGGGCCCTGTAAATTATGTAGCCAGCCCTGATGATATGTGTCACTTACACTTATACCTCATTGGCCAGGATGGATCACATGGCCACACCCCTATCACAAGGTGGCAGAGAAGTGCAATTCTATTCTGTGCCAGATAGAACCAGAACAACAGCACAGAAGATGTCTACAGAGTGTCTGACACAAGTCTTGTGTTTTGTGAGGATGAGGGAAAGCTTTGGATGGTGGAGAGCTCTGGGTAGTGGAAGAGTATTTTGCAATAGGGTATTAGAAACTTTTATGAGAAAAAACACAAAGATTTCAATTTCTATTCTTGAAGATTCAAAGTTAGGGAAATCTGTTGGTGTGAACCAAGCTGAGAGGATGGGAAGAGCAATGAGGTTCCAGAAATAGAATTAACTAGGCAGAGGATGGGGCTCAGCATGAAGAACAATTGGTTTGTGATGGAGAACTTGCTCTGGCCCAATATGTGTGGGGCTGGGAGCCCCCTATCATAATGGTCAGCTCTGTGATATGATGAGTGAACATGGGCTGTAAACCAAGAGCGCTGCAGTCTCAGGTCCCAACATGGGGTCATCATTGCATCTGGGCCAGGGAAGTTCATCAGCTGTAGACAAGGATACATAAGCCCAGTCCTGAGCACTGATGAAATTAAAGCCCCAGAAACTGGTGGGACTCCAATTCTCTCTTCTGTGAGCATTTGGAAACAAGAATGAACCCTCTTCAAATAGATTCAGGTTCCAAGGTTTTTAGGAGGCTTGCAAGGAGGAACCTGCTTGGGAGAGGGAGATGTTGGTCTTCTACAGGACTGGAATGATTAATGAAGACGATGTGGAAGAAGGTGCTCTATATCTATCCTAAGTTGGAGAAATAACTCATATGGTTCCTTTGTAGCTTAGCCAGAAGAACCATGCTCATGCAAAGCTATCTGAAAGAGCTCTCTCAACTTGGGAGAAACACGTCATTGGGGAAGCTAAGCTGAGCTCTAGTGGGGCCACAGAGCAAATTCGCTGTAATTGACTGTAGAGCAGCTGCCTTGGGGCCTTCCAGGTTCCTGGGGCCTAGGCTCAGACAGAGGGTAGAAGCTGGGAGAAGCTGTGTCCCAGAAGGCCATCTTGGATTCATGGTATACCTATTACCATGTGAAGAAGGCCCATGGGACCAGTTCTGGTCTTCATTGGTCCACTATAAGGTCAGGGTTCCTTTGGGATTTATAGGGAGTCTCCTAGAAGATAGAGGCATGATGAGGAGAAAAGGATCCAGTGCAGCAAGCTTGACAAAATGAGCATTTTCCCTGCACGAATGCTGTTGGTGACCTGCCCAGCTTCCCTCTACCAGGCCGTAGTGCCATTTTTTTCCCCACTGCTGTGCAGCTGTTTTGTTGACTGATAAAGGCTCGCAAGGACTCTTTCTCCAAAAATTGCCCTCAGCTGAGTGGGAGCTGTCTCATCTGGGAGGTTATATGTTCCCTGCTGGGGAAGGGTAGGCTTCAGCCAACGATTACATAGGGGTACCAAAGACTGGCTTTCTCATTGCAAAGAGTGTCCAGTCTGTAGAGCCATTCATCTCCAGAGCTCCCCTGAATTTCAGCTGAGACCATGCCTTTGTTCAGCTTGTCCTTTGCTCTGTTTGCTTCTTTTACTCCAATATTCCCGGACCCCTTCTCCAATAGATTATGTGCACCAAGTCTTAATCTCGGATGCTGCTTCTAGGAAGTGCACTTTCCCCCCTGCATGTTGGGAGAAGTATTCATTCGATTAAAGAAGGACCAAGGCTCCTGGCCAATGTGCTGCGGGAAGGGAGGCGGGGAAACAGGGATAGGCACAGTTATTTTTCTTGCTGGGTGAAAACAAGCTTCCCCAAAACTGGGGCTGAAAGTCACTGACAAGGGTCTTTGTGCAAGTCCAAGGGGATTGTGGACAACTACTCACTATCGGAGGGGCCACAGTCAGTTCTCAAAGAAGGCACATGGGCTGGGTTCTGAGCTGAGACTATGTCCTGATGCACGCCAGAATGGTCTGGGGACACACCTAATCACAGATTTTTGTCCCCTTTCTTCCTTTTTCCTTGTTCTCCTTTCCTTTTCTCCCTCTTTGTTTCTTTCCTCACCTCTAGAACTTTTTGTCCATTTTGGGCAAGGCAGGAGTTCCATGAAGGAGAAGTCACTGGGGTTATTTTTGCTCAGAGAAACTGCACTGGGAACTGACTTTTGATCTGTGGCTTCTCAGCCCAACCCAGCTGCATAAGCCACTGAGAGCAGCTGTGCTTGGAGAACCTCCATGCTTTCACCAGAAGTGTCCTGCATGGCCTCAGTTCCCTATAGTTCTGCCCACTCCTCATTCCTGTCCCTCTTCTCTTAGTCTCTCTCTCTCTCTGAAATCTTTTATTCTTGTCTTTTGACTTTCTGGAATTCTGGCTTCCCTTTACAGGGTTCTTGACACCAGTCTGACAGTATATATAGTTCTTTTCTGCTTAAAAATCTTTCAGTGATGTCTCATGGAACTTCTAAGGTCTTTGGCATGCCTTGCACGACCTTGCTTGACCTATCTCTTCTCATCTCTGCAGCTAGTCCCCCCACTACCCACAACCAAACACCCCCTGCCTTAGTCCTGTGTATCACACAGCTATGTTTCTCGAATTACTCCTCATCCATCTGTGTTCTTATTCCTGCTGTTCCTTCTCCTTAGATTGCCTCTCTCCCTAATTGACCTTTCACAAATTCTCCAAGCTACTTTATCTTTCTGAACTTCTTGTCATCCTCAGGGCAATTTCCTCCTCTCCTGCTTTGGGCTCTTTCCTGCCTATGTTCCCCTCTCATTTAGTATTGACTTTTACCTGGTAACAGCACCAGTGTATTGCGTTTCTAAGCTACACAGATAAAGTACATCCTCCTTGGAGACAGGGCTGTGTGCAGGGCCTCTTAGAATCTCTGATGTCTTTCACAGTGCACAGTGTGTGGCACAAAGAACCTGGATAGACACAATGCACTGGACTCATTATCCAGGCCAACTTCTTTCTCTTCCCCCCTTGGGAGGGGCTAGAAAAGCAAAATCCATATTTCCCAGACTCCCCTAAGGCTAGGGTTCTGAACAGGACTGAGACAAAGGCCAGCTTTCTGTTGTAGCCACTGGTTCTGCTGGCAAGCCAGCTTTGGCCATTGAGGCGCTGTGTTCCCCTGCAGTGCATTCCAGGCCTGGTCATCAAGGTGTTGAGAGGCAGGGCTCAGGGTTCCATGTTTTATTGGTTGAGGTCTAGAGAGTGTGGGCTTACAAGCCATATTTTCTAGAACAGGGGTCTCTAACCCTTGGACCATGGACCGGTACCAGACCCTGGTCTGTTAGGAACCAGGCTGCATAGTAGGGGGTGGGCAGCTAGCTAGTGAGGGAAGCTTCATCTGTATTTGCAGCCGCTCCCCAGCGCTGGCATCACTGCCTCAGCAACACCTCAGATCACCAGGCATTAGATTCTTGTAGGAGCACCGGTCCCTGGTGCCAAAAATGTTGGGGACCGTTGCTTTAGAACAAGTGGTTGCCCAGGGCACTTGCGAACCTTAGCACTAATAAGGTGATATGTCCCTGCATGTGTGGCATAGAAAGCGGCTCCGCTGCTGAGCTAGTTCTGCTGTGCTGTTTTGGGTGTCAGGGCTCTTTAAGCCTTCCCAGAAGTTTTCTTGGTGCCTAGTCACTTGCATTAAATCCATTTTGGCTTAATATAGTTCAAGTAGTTTCCACTTTCTACAACAGATCCCTGCCGATATGGCACATTTGCAGAAAATTGAAAGATCAACTAGTTCTCACTTTATGAGTTTGTTTCACTGATGAGGATACCAAGGCCTAGAGAATCAAATAAGCCAACAGTAGAGCCAGGACTGGAACCTAGGCCTTTTGCTTGTTAGTCCAGTGCTCTTTCTCCTGTATCAAAGTGACATTTCTGCCTTCACTGCCCTCACCTGCCCTGCCTTATTCTCACAATGACTCTCTCCCTTCAATAGGTGGAATGGAGTGGGATTGGACCATTGTTTTTACATGTTATCTGTATGTCTATATAATATTTATATTTTAATATAAATAAGTAGTACTGATTGTTTTCTCTTCCCTTCTCCATCTCACTTCTGTAGCCCCCTATCAGTATTTACCTGAATTACTTTCCTATAAACTGCTCGCTCTAGAATTTTTGTCAAGGGTTTGCTTTGGGGAAATTCAGATAAGATAGGGGAATTCTTTTATGTCAGTAGGACGACAAGTCCAAGGAAAGGCTACAGGCTGTGGAGATGGTAGTTGAGGGAGCAGATAGGCAAGGAAGTTGTATAGACAGAGGGTCCTTGCCAGGGTTCACTAAACTTGTCCCTGGTGGTCAGCCACATGTGGACTCAGGTGACTTGCAGGTGCTGTCCCTCTGTGCTGCTGCCAAATGAGAACTATTGATCTTTAGACCCTGAGATAGGCTCCAAAAAGCAGATTCCTTTTGTAGTGTCTCCAATGTCAAATATGATGCTCTTATTTTCATCCTATGAAAGAGGTGAGTATCTGGTTCCTTTGTCAAACAAAAAATCCTTCAGGAAATGCAACAATTACCTTGAATTTACTGTTTGAGTTCATACAACTTATCAGATGTAAGGTTTATTTCAGGGAGTCCTGCCTGCATTTGGCCAGCCCTAAAAATCTTCTGAAAACTAGCACAGGTCATATGGTCTTTCTGTCCTCAAAGAGCAATGACATGTGGGGTAAGGGCCCCAGGGGACTCAGAAAGATGATAGTGGCCTACAGCCTGGGATTCCTTTAGCACTCAGCCCCAGGCAGTTTTTTTTTTTAATAATCTCCAGAGAAATGATAAGGAGTTTTAAAAATAAAAGCCAGTGGGGCAGCCTGCAGCATCTTACTCCCTGGCACCTCGTTGTTCCCACCCCTGGCTCCCAGCACATGGCAGGACCCAAGGCCCCGTCCCCAGGGCCCTGTTCTCTGGCCTCCTTAGCCACCTTGGGCCCAAAAGCTCTGCCCCAAGGTCTAAATTGGCCAAGAGTGGTCAGCAGAGCAGGGAGAGTCAGAATGACCTACATACTTAGAGATAAGGCAGTGGTTTGTTGATTCAGGGGCTTGGTTATTCTCTAAATAAAGCTTCTTGCTTCAAAAACTTCTCTTTCAACTAGAGCTGAGTATTTCCCTATTATTTTCCCAGGGGAGAAGCTTGTGTTTTGCTTTTCATAAATTTCTATAAACTATTCCCACACTCTCACCCACCAGATACCAAGTTCCTCTGACCCTCACTCCCCCACCACCCAGATTGGCCATGGAGGGTGGTTGCTTGGCTGTGATAGAAGTCACACATTCTCTTGAAGTCCCATGAGGTTCAGTGAGGGGGTAGAAAGAGAGGGGGTTTCCGCTACAACAACTCTGTAATGGATACTATTGGTGCCCAGGGCAGGGGACCCATCCACGGTAGCAGTGGACATTGGCTACTCACAGCTTACCCCTGGGACATTCTCTGGGACACTGACCTTGACTGATGGGGCTGCCTTGTGGAAGAAGCTTGGGAGAGTGTGAGCACACCTGGGGGCATTGTTTACTCAATGACTTACTGATTTGAGAATATAACAACTTAGCTTCCTTGTTTCTTGGAGGGACAACTGTGCCATGCCTTTCATGTTACAGAGCTCCACACGGGATCAGGCTGAGGCTAGATTCCAAGCGGAAAACACATCCTGGCTCAGTTCCTTCCTCTGCCCTACCCTGCACTCCTCACTCCCTTTCAATCAAAAGTCCTCTCCCCCTATACCACACACACAATAACCCCTGTCTCAGGCTCTGCTTCTGAGAAACCTGACCCAAGACAAATCCTATTTAGGGTGAGCCTGAAGTCACAAAGCTTGTGAACCATACGGTCAGAACTGGACCCTTGATTTCCAAGTTTATTGCTCTTGCCAGTTCAATGTCATGCCTTTTCTTCATTCTGGGTATGGAGCCTTGTGGGGGGTGAGTAATATTTCTAGTATTTGTTGCTCCCAAGCTCATCATATGGGAAACATTAAATGTCCATATTTCTAGCAGAATCCTAGGTTCCTGCTGACCTTCCCTGACTCTCCTATGACTCACAGGACCCCGGGCAAGTATCTTAGGCCCCACTGGAGGAGAGTGCTCTCAGCAGAGTGGCTGAGTGGGACCTGTGGCTATTGAGATCCAGGAGGCTTGCAGGACTGAGGGCCACCAGAGATCAGGTTTGTGGGTGGAGGGCATGTGGGTTGGGTATGGTCTGTTGATGTCTGCTCTCCCATCTGGTGTCTATCCTGTCATCCTAGGTGTAAGCACAGCAGGAGAAGCCCAGATATGCTTTCGGGAAATGCTGCCCTTAGACCTGGGTAGGTAGGGGCTCCGACTTGCCCAGTACTTTAGAGGAGTTTCTTAAACTATTCATACTAAAGGAACAGATTTAACATTTTTCAATCTGTTGTGGACTGCTGATTTTGTAAAACACAATAAAAATGAATTATTGGAAGAATGAAATGTAAAAACAACCCACACAAAATGAAGCCCCAATAATTTTTGCTATGAGACTCAAAAACATAATATTAGGTGGTCGAGTTGTTACAAAGTTCATTAAAGCTTTCAGTTTCTTTGCTAACCTTGTCACGGGTCCACAACAAACAGCTCTTGGGCTTCCACTACTTATGGACTACATTTTGAGCAGTCCTGCTTTAGAGGACCTTCCCATTCCTCCCCTGCTCAGTGCCCAGAAACCTAAACACTAGGAGTTCCTAACACCCTGTCAGCCCTCTTACCTCCAGGACACACTCAAGGGTAGGCAGGACTCTGGAATTCCCTCTTTAAATGGCCTCAGCCCACATCAATGCCTTGGGTAGGCATCTTCTCTGGGTCTGTCCTGCCGTAGGCAAGCATCCCAAAGGAAGGAGGTTGGTGCTCACGGACAGAGTGTGGACTTGAAGACTCAGCTGTCCACATGTGTGCATGCAAGGCCCCATGTGGTGCAGGGTGGAGACTGCATAGGTGATGTGAGAAGGAGGTGGGCTGCAAGACTCCCTTTGGAGTCTTGGCTCTGCCCCATAAACAGTAAGGGCAGACCTGACTCTGGGCTCGTGGTGTTTCTTACAAGGCTCTGACTGGCAGAGAGCAGAGAGTTGGGGACTGAGAATCTGAATTCTGGCAGGCACTGCTGCCCGCTGAGAGCAGATCCCTGGGTCCTGGCAACTTACCTCTTGTGGGCAGCTGCTGGCCAGCCCTTCTGGCCAGGCATGTCCCTCTTCTCCCCAGCCCTCATAGAGCCTTGTTCTCTCTCTCATGTAGTACTCGATTGGGACCTTTTAGTGCTCCTGATTGCTGTCCTGTTTTGCTCTCTCAAGGGCTGATGCAGCAATAGTCTGGGGTCCCTAGAGGGTAAGACAACTTCCATACCCCTCTCTCTGGAACCACATGTAGTCTTGCCTGTGGAAGTTCTTTCGTTGCTCTGACTCTGATTCTGAACTAAAACAGTCCCCAAGCATCTCAGGTGCATTTTCACTTTCTCCATAGGGCGGATACTCTCTGAGGGCAGAGATCAGAGAGAGGGTTTGCCTTGTCATGACCCAAGGGCCTTGCTGAGGGCTTGGCCCACTACTTTCTTTATTAATAATTCCAGCTGGGTTTTTTAAGTTGCAATGTGCTTCTGGGGTTCACACACACACACACACACACACACACACACACACTTACCCACACATGTATTTATACACACACACTCATGCTCGCTCACAAACACAAATTCACACACACATTTGTGTGCATAGTTGCATAACACACACACACACACATATGGCACAACCATAGTTGTGTCTGTGTTACCCCATTGCCCATTTGGCTCTGATGGGGCTCAGCAGAGAGACACCCAGGATTCCCAGATGCTGCCTTGCCAGCTGAGAAGAGGACCAGCTGCCATTATTTCCAGGGTGTATTTGCTGGCTTTTTAGATAACAATATGAACTGTGGTCATTTCTCGAAGCTTTGAGCCATATCAGACATCCTGGCCTGTGAAAAACAGTAATGGCTAAGTGAGCGCTGTGGCTAAGTAGTTTGCTTCTCTACCCTCAAAAGCAGGCTGACAACTTGGGATGTTTTTGAGGTTGGGGACTGGAGGGAGCCTCCCATGATGTGACCTCCAAGCTTTACCATGGTTCCCATGTGTCCATGGCAGCTTGAGCAAGTGTAGTGCATTAGGGCAGCTTCTGGACCAGCCAGCAAGGGAGATCTGGAACACCTTGTTTTTGGCTACCTGAGGCAGCAATAGAGACCAGCACCAAGATTTTTTTTGCAAATTCTTTGGAAAAGATCAAGTTGATAATAGATGTGAGAGTGCTTTGCAAACTATAAAGGGCTGAGCATTGGGAGAGGGGGTATTCATTTTTAAGACTATAATGGAAGATTTGTTGTCTTCTCAGTGAATAGTGGTTGTACCTTCTGTGAAGAACCCTTCACAGGACCAAGTCAGCCAGGGGTGTGTCTTGCATAGTCAGCAAGACTCCCCTAGGCTTGGCTGTGTGTGGTCTACGGAAAACAAGAGCCATTGGACTTTTTCCTGGGAGCTTCCTTCTAGGAAATGAGTAGGAAAAGCCTTCCTGTACAGTTGTAGGCAGAGCTATTGATGCCAGTGGTCAGGTGGGGAATAAATGGCGTCCTTTTAGGCTACTGTGCCTTCCACAGACCCTTGAAGCAGCTCAACACTTAAAGAATCAGCAGTGATTATGCCTAGACAGTGGTGGTTATGGGTTATATTATGGCTATGATTCAAGTTGGCACTCATACTCATGAGATGCAATCGCCTTATGTTTACTATGGTTACTTAATATGATGGTTAATTTTATATGTCAGCTTGGCTGGGCCATCGTGCCCAGACGTTTGGTTAGGCATTGTTCTGAATGTTTCTGTGAAGGTGATTATTGGATGAGATGAACTTTGGTGATGTAAATCAGTGAACTTTGGGTAAAGGACATTGCTGTCCATAATGTGGGTGAGCCTCATCTAATCACTTGAAGTCCTCAACAGAACAAAGACTGACCTCCCCTGAACAAGGAAAAATTCTTCCAGCAAACTGCCTTTGGAGTCAAACTGTGGCTCTTCCCCAAGTGTCCAGCCTTCTGGCCTCCATTCTTTCATAATTGCATGAGCCAGTTCCTTAAAACACTCTCTCTCTCTGTCTCTCTGTCTCTGTTCCTGCCCGCCTTCTCCACCCCCGCCTCCCACTCTCTATCCACTTTCTGTCGGTTGTTCTGTTTCTCTGTAGAACACTGGCCCATCCACTTAGCTTTATGGAAAGATAGAGGAAAGGCAATACAGGATACCTAACGTTTTCTTATCCAAAGGGTCATCAGTTCCCCAAGTACACAACTTCTTTAGCCTCCTCAATGCTTCCACATGGGGTGTATAGAGACTACCACAGTGGGGAGCGAAGGTGTTTGTGGGTCACCGTGACACAAAAAGTGCAAATTTTGTTTTCCATCAGCTTTTTATACTATGTGAGTCAGGTAGGCCCAGGGCCTGCAAGCCAACTCTCAATGTTTTATATTTATTGTGTAGTTCCCAGGAAACAGACAGTGAGAAGAGGGAGGCCGAGGTCATACCCACATCATCTGCCCAGATCTGATGTTAACCGTTTAACACACATGGATGCAATCATTGTTGTTGATTGTCCTTGCTGTTCCTTAGACTCCACTCGTTATGATTCGTGGGAGAAGGCAGAACCTGGAGGAAATGAAATAGTCAATGTTTAGCTTTTGCTATTCAATACAAGCTCTTAAAAAAGTACTTTCAGAATGAGAATTGTGGAAGGCAAGGATTTGTACTTGCGGAAGCTGGGTTTTGTTGAGACACGAAAAAGACTTTACAAATTCCTCAAAGCCTCTCTTTAAATATTGGGAAAGTTCAGTGGTGTCCCACTCAAAGTCATGGTATGGGGCTGGACAGTTTATATGTCACACAGTGGGGTGAAGGGGGCAAGAATTCTTCCTGAGCTAGGGGAGAGGAGCTATGGGTGGTAGTGGGGGCAGTAATGGGAACTGGAGGATTGAGTTCTGCCCCTGGCTTTCTTCTAGTTCAAAATCTATGGAGTGGAGGATGTGTGGCTGATGAGACAGGATCGGAAACTCCAGGCAGAGGAGAGCACTTGGACAGTGGCCTGCACAACCAGGAAGAGGTCTGACGGAGTAGCAGCAGTGGTAAGTCTCAATTATGCTGAGAGGCCCTGAGATTTCCCTGTCCACCACTGCTCCAGCCTCCCCTGGGCCCTGTGGGGCTTGGAGGAGATCCAGGAACATGCCTGTCGCCCCTAGAGAGCAGCAGAGAAGGGACTGAGAGGCAGCATGCGAGCCGGAGGGTCACTGTAATGTCAGGCAAGGGGACTCTCTGACATCATCTCTGACAGAAGTTGAAGAGTAGGCTGCCCAGTGTCAGGGGCTGGGCTGAGTGAAAGGTTGAGCCTCCTGCAAGGATCTGTAGCCCCCACAAAGCTAAAGCAGCTGCTCATCCCCAATCTCAGGGACCACCTCAGTCTGGGAGGAACTGAGATTGGGCTTAGCAGTTGCGTTTCTTTCACTTGTTTGGCATCTCTTGTTTGTGTCCAGACTGGCCTCCCCTCACTCTACTAATTTCCCATGAGCCCCTGGAGTCAGAACAAATTCCCCATGATGGCAGATTTGGAGAGCAGCCTAATAGCCCATAAGTTTTTTTCTCAGCAACAAATTAAGTTAATGAGCAAATGCTGGTATTCATCACCTTGAGGCCAGCTGGGGAGTGGGAGGCCATGGGGCTGTCATGAACAGCACCAACATCATTCTCATTTTCCTCTCTGATGAAAATAATAAAATTTCTCCTTACTGCCTTAAAGTTGGGAAGGGAGGAACACTGCTGCAGTAGAGGATAGACATCCTCAAAGTTCTCAAAGAACTCCAGTTTGATGAAGAGAAACTGAACAAGCTTGGGGTTGAAAAAAGTTCTTAGCAGTGGGAGACCCTAATTGTCCAAACCCAAGCATCTTCCCTGGAGCTGGGTGGGAGGGGGCTCCAGCTTCTCCAGGCCCTCACCCAGGTGGGTTTGAATTCTTACTTGGTCACAGTCATGAAGCTAGGGCACATGTCAAGGTGCTCTGCCTCTGCAGGGAGCCTACTGTGGCCATCTCCTTCCTTGGCTGGGTTACTAAGGCCAGGAAGAACACAGTAAAGGACTGGAGGAAAGAGGAGACCCCAGGGCCCAGTGCTGAATACCTCAAGTGCACCCCTCTTGGCTCTGGTTACATACCAAGGGTGAAGCCAGAAGGCCCTGGGAGCTTGTTGGGGGTTGTTGTGGAGTGGTGCAGGATGGCTGTGTCCTCAGCTGGTCTTCTTTATGAACAAGCTCTTCTCTACCTAGACTGGTTTAGACTGCTCTTATACCTGCCATGGCTCCGCATTTTCTTTAGGATAACACTTCTCTTATTCTGGTATCTTCATATGTTGTCTATATATTAAAAATATATATTTAATATATTTTATATTAAAAATACAAAAAAAAAGTAAAATATAAAAGAAAGAAAGAAAATATCTATGTATCGACCCACCCCTCCCAACAATCTAGAATACGATACTTGGTGGTGGTTTGGAGAGGGCATGGTTGAAGAAGAAATTTTCTGGGAGATGTTGATAATATTCTTTGCAGTTTTTTTAAGACCCAGGGTTCTGGTACAAATTTGAAACCTGGATCAGACAGAAGGCAATTTCTGAAAGAGAGAAATAAGCATCTGGACAATTTTTATAAACACCCTCTCTGGCACTAGAACGGTGAGCTTGCTGCCGATGTGTTTTGGCCAGCACATGAGCAGTCTAAAGGGAAGCATGCTGGGTATGAAGGCCAGGTTTGTCCTGAGTTCCTCTGAGTAGGGGAGGAGGGAAAAAGCTTCCTACCAAATCCTGCAGCAAAGAAATGATCAATTTAGTTGAGTGAGAACGTGTGGAGGAGGTACAAACTTTGTAGAGATTGTCCATCTTTCTCCCAGTGAAAGAAAGCAAGTCCCAGCCTCGGGTCCTCCTATTTGGAGGAAGGAATGCAAATCCCTTTAGCACAGCATCCTGTCCATAGCTGGAGGCTCTGGTGCCCCTTGGACAAAGCTTTAAGAGCAAACATGGCACCTGCTTTTGGGGACTTTGGGGTCAGATGGGGCAGAACTCTCACTGTCTTTAGGGACCTCTGGAAATTAGAAATGCACTTGGAAATATTTGGGCATAGGAATTTCTGGGGGGAAGCCAGGAACTTCCTGCTTTTCCAAAACAAGCCCAAGTCAACCTGCAGTTTCCAGACAGCCTTTGTCAGTGTTGGAACCGATCCTGTCTCCAGAAATGTGGAGGGAAGCAAGACATTGAACCAGTTTCTCAGCTAAAGCCTTTCTGCCCCTATTGATTGAAATAAACTGGACTTAACTCCCCGTGTATGGCTGCTGATGGCCCAAAGCATTTCCCTGGGTGATTTCTGTAGACCCTAGAGGACCACCTTCCTCATGGTCCCCTTGTTCCTAGTTTCGGCATCCAAACATCAAATCTTCACTCTGTTCCCCTGTTACGACTTGAACACACTCAGACTTTTCACTGTTTCCCTCTCAAATTGCTGTCACACCCATAGGTTTATTACTCTTATGGAAGGTTTGAAGTGTCATGCAACGTTTTCAGCTGATCTCGAAAGCTCTCTTCTCTGCCCCTGTTTTCCTCTTCCCCTCTTAGCTCTCTCTTTTCCCCTCTCCCTCACAAGAGCCTACTTCTTTCTTGTTCTTTAAGAGTGCTTTTCCTCCTCCACTCAAGTTTTGGCCCCTTCTGACAGTCCTGCCCCACAGGTGCTTTGTTCTACCCCAGCAGGCTTCTCCAGGCAAACAAATATAATGCCCTCTCTAAGAGGGCTTATGGTAAATTCACCTTTCTCCATCTCATTAATTAGAAACAATTTATCCAACCTGGGTAACAGACATTTTATCACAAATTAGTCAAATTACTATCTCCTATTGATGGGGTGGATGAAAAAGAGAATAGGAATTATCAAACCCACAAATATTTGAGATATAGAGTTGTTAAATCTAAAGATCAAAGACCTTTTTTTATTTAAAAAAAGGGTTATAATGCAAAAACTATCAAAGTGTATTTTAAACCAATGCTTCTCAAATGTGCACACATATCCCCTGGGAATCTTGCTAAATGCACATTTCAATTCAGCAAGACTGAAGTGGGGCTGAAATTCTGCATCTTTAAGAAGCACTCAGGGCATGCTGGTTCTGTGGGGTCCACAGACCACATTTTGAATAGCAAAGTCAGAGACTAATGGTTTTCGAAGTTGCTGCTATTGAAATTACCTGGAGAGCTTAAAAAAATAATGTTTGGACCCTACTCCAAGATTCTCATATTATGAATAATGGCTGGACATTGATATTTTAAAAAAATTTCCAGGGGGTTCTAATGCACAGCTAACGTTGAGAACCACTGCCCTAGAATGAAAGCCCTACCTCTAAGCCTGAGGATTAATGTTTTATCTTTTCTTAATTGCAGTACTTGACACAGATAGGCAGGAGGAAGACACAATTTCTATCTAAAGAGAAGACCAAATGCCACCTTCCCAGCTGTCCTCAAGGGTTCTGGGGAGAACTGTGTGGGAACTTGCTTCTTTGTGGCAGTGACATTAAATATCCTTGTGACCCAAGCCAGCTTAAAAGGAATGCTAATCAATAAAATGACAAATTGAGTCAACATAAAAAGAATAAAAGAATAAAGTGGTAAAATGATAAAAAGGTATAAATTAATATAGAAAAAACAAAAATTTAGGACAAATTATACAATAAGAATAAGAAAAATAAAGCTAAGATAGTGCTCTCAGGTTGAGTATATGAAATAGCCACTATTTGATCTTAGGGGACCTACAACAATAGCAATTTAATATGCCTCAAAAATAACAACATAATTAAAAACTGAGTTTAATGATAAAATAAGATTAAAGGTTAAGAATCAGCCTCAAGAAGTCTCAGTGTGCAGGGCAGAAACAGAGCTTTGGGCTTGATGTCCACTTGTCTATTCTTCTAAGGTAGATTTTGCTAAGGCCTGGGATCTTGGGTGACAGGGATTTCAGAATAGAAAGTTCTTGGTACTGGCCTTCTGGTGCTTGGTTGTGTGTCCTTAGATACCTGCTAGTACCCTTCGTTGCTCTCAGAGGGCATTGCTAGGTGGCTCTTTAGGCAGCAAATTTTTTAGTTTGACCCACTGGCAAACAGCCTATGGACTGCCACAGTTCTTATTAGAGACTTGGAAGAGGGTACTGTTGGCAGACAGGTCAAATTTTCAGATTAAATTCTATTTATTAAACATTTATTATATCCCTCCTCTTTGCCAAGTTCTGTAGCTGGTACTGGAGATATGACAGTGAACAGAAGATGAGAGAGTGACATATTTAAGATCTAGTGGGCTTAGGGCCCTGGAATGGGGTAAGGGAGTGTTATAGTTTGTGGTCTTCAGAAACTTACTCTGAGATGATGTTTAGCTTATGAACCTAAAGACAAAGAAGAGCAAAAGACATAGAACTGCTGCTCCTTAAGGAAGAGACAATACTCCCACCTGTGTTCCATTGGCTGGATTTTAAACATCTTGCTTCTCCCAACCAGGAAGGCTGAGAAATACAGTCTTCATTCTGGGTAGTGCTATTCCAGCTAAAAGTTATGGGACCTAACACAATGGAAGAAAGGATGGATGCTGGAGATGAATTCATTAGAACAGACTAGGCTACGGTGTGTTACAAATAAGTCCTAATATTTCAGAAGCTTAACATAACCAAAGCTTGTTTCTCACTCAGGAAACTAGGTTGGCAGACACTTCACCATCTCTCAGCTGATTCGCTTAGAATTCAGGCCTTCCAAGACACTGTGACAAGTAAAGAGAAAGCATGCAGGGAGGACATTGGCTCCTAAATATCTCAGCCCACTAACGTACATCATTTCTACTCTCAGCCCGTTGGCCAGAATAAGTCATATGGCCTTCACCTAACTAATGGGGAGCTAGGAAATGTGGGGAGTATTTAATTTTGATCAATGAACTTATGGGTCAAAACTGTTAAGTTCAGTTAAAGTTGCATATGTGCTATGCATATACAATGATTGTTACAACAAGTTGAAGTTTGATGGGGAGCACTGCGTCAGTATTTAATATTCCTTTCTTTCTCCCAACCGCTTTATAGGTGGCTAGGAACCTCAGTTTTCTTCTAGCCTTGACTATTGCTTTGTGCTTTTCTCTGTGTAGCCACATTCTTGAAGAAAAGCCGTGGGAGTTGATGCTAGATTTTCCCATCTGACACAGAAGAGGCCTCCTTTTAAACAATAAAAATAGCCCTCCATTTATGCTGCTGTTTTTTCCCCCCTTTTGTCTCTTCTACTGAAGGAGCCAATTAAACAAAGTGTGCTTTCGGCGCCTGTTCTGTGCTCACTTTAAGATTTAATCAACCCTTTGAACCTGGAGCATAACTGCTTCATAATGTCAAGTTAATATATTGAGATCAGCTCAAACCCCCATTCCCAAGGGTGGTTTTGTTTAAAGGCAAATTGTAATTGAATTTCTAAATAACTGCCAAGCTTTCAAGGTACAAAAATAAACATTGTCTAAACAGAAACTTACCCTGGAGTCTTTGGTTAACTTACGTGTGCTTTAAGAAAACAGAGGTTTTTATGTTTTAAAAAGTGAGCTGTGCTCTCTGATGTCCTTTTAAAAATTAATCACCGCCTTCTCCCATTTCTCGAGGTACCCACAGCTGAATACCCAGATTTACAAATCAGGTAAATCATCGGTTGATTATTCATTGAAACACAGATTTCTTTGCTTTATAGGAAATTGCTTTTTGGCCTCTTTTAACCTCTGAGCTCTTTCATTTCTCAACTCAATATCTTCAGGGCTGCTCATTGCCTGTAAGCTGGAATTCAGAAATGAGTCAGGGCTGGATATAATTAATATTTGAAGAAAGTGGGTTTATTTTCAATTTTGGGGCATCACTATACATTAGCATTTTACTACTGGAATGTCTATGCCTTTAATTATTGGAGCATCTTAATAGAAATATTTAATAATGTTTTTACTGAGATATAATACAGGTAACATAAATTTCACCCATTTAAAGCATACAGTTAAGTGATTTTAAGTTTATTCACCAGGTTGTGCAACCTTCAACACGATGCAAGTTTAGTTCATATTCATCATGTCTGAAGGAGACTCCATGCCCAACTGCCGATGTCCTTTCTGTCTCTATAGATTTTCTTATTCTGGGCATTTCATATAAATAGAGTCATCAATATGTGGTATTTTATGACTGGCTTCTTTCACTTAGCATGTTTCAAGGTTCACCATGTTACAGCATGAATCATACTTACTTTTTATTGTTGAATGATGTTTCATTGTTTGGACACACCATATTTTATTTATCCGTTCATCAGTTGATGGACATTTAGTTTGTTTTCACTCTTTGACTATTATGAATAATGTTGCTATGAACATTCATGTGCAAGTTTTTGTACTGATGTGTGTTTTCATTTCTCTTGAGTACATACTTGGGATGGAATTGCTGGGGAATATGGTAACTCTATGTTTAACATTTTGCGGAACAGTCAAACTGTTTCCAAAGTGACTGTATCATTTGAAATTGCCATCGACAGTGTGAGGAGTTCCAAATTCTCTACATCTTTGACAGCACTTGTTAATGCCTGTCTTTTTTTTTTTTTATTATAGCCATCCTAGTAGGTATGAAATGGTATATCTCATCACAGTTTTAATTTACATTTTTCTAATGACCAATGATTTTGAGCATTTTTTCTTGTGCTTATTGGTCAATCATGTATCTTCTTCAAATCATTTTCCCATTTTAAAATTGGGTTGTCTTTTAGCTGTTGAGGTTTTCTTTATATATCTTGGAATAAGTGGAATAAGCCCCTGGATTCCATCTGGATTCCAATTGTCTCAGTGCCATTTGTTGAAGACTATTATTTCCATATTGTGAAGTTAACCAACAGAGAAAGACTAATACTGTATATCTCACTTATGTATGAAATCTGAAAAAGAAAAAAAGATTAAACCCATAAAAACAGAAAGCAGAATGATGGTTACCAGGGGCTGGGTACAGGTGAGATAGGAGACAGTTGTTGCTCTAGAGTTTACAATATATATAGCTTACTTAGTAAATTTACTTCAGATTTTACTAGCGTTAATTCCAATGAATTCAGAAATTTTTCTCCTCTATAGCTCCAAACTTTTTCCCCCTTTATTCTGTTAATATTATAAATATTATATCCATACATGTTCAAATTCAGAAATACATTGCTATAATTATTAATTTATATAATTGTATGTCTTCTATGGAATCTAAGAAAGGGAAACATATATCTATAGAGTTTGTTATATTAACCTTCATATTTTCCATTTCTGGCTTTTATTTAATCCTATGGATTCCAGTTACCATCTGGTTCAGTTAATTTCTTTACTCCAACGTATCATTGTTCCCAACTGCTTCTTTTTGCTGTTATTGTCAAATACATTACATTTCTATATTAAAGGTCCAATAATACAATTATATACATAGTTTTATGCAATAATTCTTTATATCAGTTAAAGAAAAATAAGACAAGAAATATGCCATGATACTGTCTTTTATAATTATCTAAACAATTACCTTTATTGGTGTTCTTTTTTTAGTATAGATTTAAATTACAGTCGTGTGTCACTAGTTTTAGATTGAAAAACTTCCTTTATTATTTCTTATAAGATAGATCTAAATAAATTCTCTAAGCTTTTGTTTATCTCAGAATGTCTCTCTTTGGCTTTAATTTTTTGCAAGATAGTTTTGTTGGATATGAGATTATTGGTTGACAGTTTTTAACTTTCAGCACTCTGAATATGGTGTCCCATTGCCTCCTGCCCTCCATGGTTTCTAAGAAGTCAGTTGTTAATCTCATTGGCATCCCTTTATATGTGATTAGTCAGCGTTTTCTTACTGTTTTCAAGATTTTCTCTTTATAGTTGGCTTTCATGAATTTAATTATGATGTATCTGAGTATAATTCTCTTTGAATTTGTCCTTCAGGGAGTTTTTTGAGCTTCTTGGATGTGTAAACTATTTCATCAAATTTGGTAAGTGCTTAGCCACTATTTCTTTGAATGTTTTCTCTGCTCCTTTCTCTTATCCTTCTGCTATGCCCATTAAATGTATGTAGATAAATCTATTGTTCTACATTTCTCTGATGCTCTGTTAATGTTTATTTATTATTTTTTTTCTCCCTGTTCTTCAGATTGCATAGTATCTATTGATCTATCTTCAAGTTCTTGGATTCTTTATTCTGACAGCTCAAATCTACTGTTGAGTCTCTCTAGTAAATTTTTTATTTTTGTCAATGTACTTTTCACCTCCATAATTTCCATTTGGTTTTATTAAATAATTTCTATTTCTTTGTTGATGTATTTATGAAGTTTTTTTTTTTTTAATTATACCTTCCTTTAGTTCTTTAGACATGGATTATTTCAGTTCTTTGAACATATTTATAATGGCTGCTTTGGATTCTTTGTCTGCTATATCCACCATCTGGGACCTTTCAAAGATAATTGCTATTTTCAGTTGCTTCCTGCCCCCACCCTCAACATCACCCCCCGCCCCGCCACCCCATGTATAGGCTATACTTTTCTGCTTCGTTGCATGTCTAATAATTTTTTTGAAAAGTGGATATTTTAGAAAATGTATTGTAGTGACTCTGGATACTGACTCCCCTCCTCCTCTGGGGTTAATATTATTGTTGTTGTTTGCTTGATAATTTATTTGTTTAGTGACTTGGCTGAACTAATCTTGTGAAGTCTATTTCCCTTGTGGTATGCAGCCTCTGAGGTCCCTACTTAGATTTGTTTTTCTGGCTACAAATGCTACTATTGGTCAAAGGTTATGCTTAGATTCCTTTAGTCAGTTAGATTTTTATGTCTTTTTTTTTCATTTTTCTTTTTTTTTCTTTTGGTGTATGTGTATAGCTCAGAGGTTACTATCTTAGTCTAGCAAACTTATGTTTTGACCTGACATTCAGCCAAGGGCTAGCTTAGAAGTTCCTAATTTAGCACACCTGAAAGGGCTTAGCCTTGCCTACATGCATTTATCAAGACTTCTAGGGATGTTTGTAGATTTTTTTTTTCAGTTTTAAAAACTTTGTATTTGCATATTTAAAAATTGTGCATTCCAATAATTAAAATAATTTAAACAACAACAACAAAATAGCACTCTGATTAAACTGCATTTTACAGCCTATTGAACGCCTTGGACCAGCTTGGTTTTTACTCTAAATTTCACTGCCCACCCAGCTTTTGCCTTTACTAATATGCAAGTTCTTTTCCTTCCCTGTGAGCCACATTGGCTAGTGAGAGAGGCAGGTGCAGCCTTCCTTGTCAGTAGTTCTTCGATGTGAAAAAGAGACAGCACAGGCATTTAAACTTGATCCAGTCTTTTTTCATCTTACAAAAATAAACAGTTAAAAGAAGTGAAAGAAGAAGGCACTGTACAGTGCATATTGGTGGTGTGTGCCTCATTAACAATTTGCCAGCTTGCTTCTCTCGATCAGTTGCTTCTTTTGAAGGCAGTGAATTCTTCTCTTCCTTTTCTGTCCTCCTCAATTTTGACTTATCAAATCTCTCAATCTCAGTTATACCAGATTTGTTAGACATGGTTGCAGAGGAAGCGGAAGCATGAGTATTAGTGAGTCCTATCTTCTCAGTGGCTGCCGCACAGTTGTGGTTTTATTTTTAATCCTGGCTTCCTAGGAGTTCCCCTGAGTCAGAGTAGCTTATTGTGTTTCATCAAAGGTTTTATTTATACTCCTTGTGCCCGTGAGGCTTCTGCTTTTTGTTTATTAATCTGCGCGTAGATTGGGGAATGCTTGTAAGTCTGGCTCACGTCCAGCTTTGGTTGCTCCCAAGTACATGCAGACTACTACATGTGCATAGCCTTCCTAACACCCCAGGCTAACTGTGACCCCATGAGTATTCTTCTTGGCTGTCTTTTACCCTGATCCTTTTTGTTAAACTTCCAGTTACTCTGCCACTTCATTTGTTGCTACCAGTATCATGGAGCTACTAGTACCCTCTTAATTACTCTTCACCAAGGTCTCCAAGTTTTAAACAACATGTTTAAGCATGAAATGTTCCACATTCTCTTCCAAATAAAGTCAGTTCCCTCAGGCAGTACTATGGAACCCTTTCTCCTTATGGCCTGTCTCTTCCCCTGGGAAGAATCTTTGAACCACTGCACAGTAGCTGGAGTGGAGACAGTGGCCCATTTCTCCTGGAGTGACACTCTTGCTCTGCAAGCAGGTATTGGGAGGGGTGGTAGCTTCTTGTCTTCTTAGCTTTCCCCTGTCAGCATGGAACCTCTACCTGATGAATAAGCAGGGGCAGGAATAATTGGGGCTTTCATATATTTAGCCTGCTATAGCTAGAGCAGAGCTCCCACCATACAGATAGGGCTGGGGTGGGGGAAGGGAGCCTCTGTCCTTTCATCTGCACCCACACAGAGTAGAGGTTCTGCAACATGGGGCTGGAGGAACATGAGAAACATTGGAGCCTTGTCCTTCTCAAAGTGAAACTGTAGCTCTAGACTTGGTACTTAAGAAAAAGGGTGTCCAGCCTTCTTGGCAATATTCATTTGGAGTAGAATTTCCATAAAACAGAACTGGAGAAGGAGGAGAAGGGAGCAGGTCGTGCACCAAATACTGCAGACTCTTGTTGTGCTTACTGAGATTTCATAGATTTTGCTCAAAAAATATTTTTTTTACTCACTGTATGCCCTTAGGACAATTTTAGAGATGATAAATGATTTTTTAAAAAAAATTTTTCCACTGAAATTATTGTTTTCTGTGAAGAGGGTTTGCCAAGATCCTCACTCTGCCATTCCCAAAGTCCCTAAGGTCAAGTATTTTAATATTGTCATTTAATCTTAATGCAAGGATGACCATAGAATTCTTGACTCTTCTTTCTCATACCCTACCTGTCAAGAAATCCTGTTTGTTCTATCTGAAAATTTATCCAGGATTTAACCTCTTCTCACTTCTCATTTGCTATCATCCTGGTCTGAACCACCACCTTCTCTCACCTGCAGGAGCCTCTTCCTGGGGGTAGTTTCCACTGTTGTTCTCCTGCTTTCTATTCTGGACACAATAGCCAGGGTGATTCCCTCAAAAGTATAAATTATCTCAAGCCATTCTTCTACAAGAACCCCTTCATATTTGACCCTGCTCTAACCTTCCTTTTGTTCATTCTACTCTTGCCCATCTGCTCCTCACTGAATAAGCCAAGCCCACTTGTACCCCAGGGCCTTTGCAAAGATTGGGCTCTCTGTACATGATTTATTTCTCTAATTATCTACATTGCTAACTCCTCACTTCAAGTAATTACTCAATGTAACCTTCCTGAAGAAACCTACCCTGACCACCTTTACATTGCAATATTCCCCCTTCTTCCCAGTATTCCTAATTTTACTTCCCTCCTCTACTTTTTCATTTTCCATAATGCTTACCACCTTCAAATATGTAATATAGTATATTATGATGATTGTTTCTGGAATATGTTTCCTCACTGGAATATGAGCTGTATTAGGACAGGGATTTTTGTTCACCATTGCATCTTCAGCTCTTAGAACACTGCCTGTAACAAAGCAGGTGCTCATTAAATATTTGTTGAATGAATGAATTAAAAACTCTGATTAATTATGTGGATGACATAACTGAATAAAAAGAATAAGAGATGAATTTTGGGCCTTGTGTTCAGAATAAACATGGAATTTAGTTAATGTCTTTTCCTGACCCTTGTCCAAAGGAAAAACAGAAATTGCCTAGTGATGTTCTCTGGAAAATACCAAATGCAAAAAAGTGGTTTTATAGTCTCATGCAGATGGGTGTGGGACTTCCCTATCAGTCTGTATACCTCTCTTGACAGTTAAGCCCAGTATGTTGAGAGAACAAAGGTAAAGATGATTAGAGAGGGAGTGATATGGCTGTCCCACCTGCAATGATTTCTTTTTTTGTGATAGTTTTCCCAGCTTTTCTCTGCCCTTGTTTACCCTACCTTTGGGCAGGAGGAATGATGTGGCTGGTTGCTAAATCTGAGAAGAATAAACTGGGTTTGCTCAGATTAACGACTCCAGTTTACCTCTAGGGAGAGAGTTTGCCTGTGCATACCAGTTCTCCTCAGCTTCTTTGGGCTATAACGCTTAGCCCCATCTCTCCCAAATAGGGAGACCTGTCCTAGTTAATCTGGGGTGGACAGGTCTGCCTTTGTTCGCCATTCAGTTAACAGTCTTGTTTCATAATAAACTTAGCCTTTATAAGTAATAAGAGTGATATTTTGGACCTTCAAATGCTACTCTTTTGTCTTAATTCTCAAATTGTTGAAAAACCAGAAAAGGGAGAGGGGTGCAATTCATGAGCCTCTTAAAAGACCACCACCACTTTGCTTTCATTGTGTTGTTTAGAACTAGTTCACATGGCCACCCTGGCGACAAGAAAAGATGAGAAAGTGCTTATTTGGCTTTTCTAACCTCGATAATGAGAGGCAGCAAAAGAGAAAAAATTTGGAATGGTCATTGAGTTAGCCGTACCTGTCACAGAAGTTATTAAGAGCTTTATTCCTGAGACCAGCAGCATCAGTATCACCTGGGAGAGTGTCAGAAATGCAGACTAGTGGGCCCTACTCCAGAACTGCTGAATCAGAAACTGCATTTTAACAAGATTCCCAGAATGATTTGTGTGCATATTAACATTTAAGAAGCACTGCCTCGATCAGTAGTCTGCAAACTGCAGCCTCTGGCCCAGATGTGTTTGTAAATAAAGTTTTATTAGAACACAGATGTGTACATGTTTACATATTGTCTGTGGTTGCCTCTGTTCTACAATGCCAGAGCAAGCAGTTTTAACACAGACCACATGGCGTGGAGAGCATAAAATATTAACTATCTGACCCTTTACAGAAAAAGTTTGCTGTTTCCTATTCTGAATCTAGTTGAGAGGTGAAAGAAAGCATGGCTTGATTGACAATGCTGGGGAAAGATTTGACAAAGAAAAAATAAAGATGAACATTTCTTCAGAATGAGAAAAACATGAGAATATTGAAGGGTAAGAGGTTAGAGCCACAAAGGGAGACACTGATAGAAAGAAAGGCAGAATAAGATCCCAGGGGAGGGGCAGGATAGTGTCAAGGATGCAGGTTAGACCTTAAGAAAAGGATGGAAGGATGGAGGTTGGATGAAAATCTAGGTAGTTGTTCAGGTGAAAGGAGGGGAGTTCACGGACTTGTATGGTTTGCCTTGGCAGTGGGTATTTCTCACAATACCAAGCATACAACAGAACATTAAGTGGGCACCAATGTTTTTTAAATTGAAAATGGCACCTGCTCAGTTTATACACTGAGGTCCCACTCAGAGCACTTTGCTTTCAAACTCTAGGACCATGTGCCTTCATACAAGGCCTGTGAGATAGGGAGGGGAATGAATAGTCTTATTCCCACTACGCAGCTAGGAAACTGTGGCCAAGAGAAGGTCAATGGCTATCCTGAGGTCACCAAGCCAGGAGGCCTCCTCATTTGGGGCTGAAACTCAGGCCTTTCTGCTCAAGACCTTTCTCCCATGGAGGCTGCAAAGAACTACAGATTCGGGAGGAGGGGTGGGGCTAAGTTTTCCACCAAGAAGAGCTTGCTGGTAATTTATGTTGGCTGAAAAGAGACTTAAGTTATTCTTTTCAACAAATCAAAACTCAATTTGAGGATTTTTTAGGAGGCCTCTGATTTTGCAATACCTGTGCCTAAGAGTGAGGGTTGCATTTCTGCACCAGACTGAGTTTTTGCTGGAATGTGAGGCGGGGTGGGAGCCAGCAAGAGAGTGGGTAAGACTGTCTGCCAAATGCCTGGGCCTCAGGGAAACCAGAGTTGACAGGAGGGGAGGGTGCCAGGGCAGTCTTGGTGGCCCTTTTTCTTTTCTGGGACCCATTCTCCCCCTCCCTCCTTTTCCCAAACATCCTTTGACTTTGACTGTTTCCCCAGCTGCTCTGAGGTCTGTTCCCCAAGGCCTAGGCTCTGATGCATGCGCTGACTGCCTTGATTCCTCTTCTCAGGCCCTCCAAACTTCCCTAGGATGTGTCACCTCTCTCCAGAAACACTTCCTAACACACTCATTAGTGCTAACTGCCTGCCTGAACACTCTTGGGTGCAGGTAGCATATTTTGGAGATAATCCCAGGAAGCAGGATTTAAGGAGGTGAGAGGTATGTTAAGGAAGGAGGAAAAGCCATGTAAAGTTGTGTTATTAACATGAGGCTTTCTTCTTCCAGGACCCCAGTAAACATGCAGAAATCCCCCACGTGTGTCCAAAGGGCAGAAGGTGGGAGTACTTATTCCTCTATTTCTGACTCCTGGTGGTCAGAAATTATTCCTGGGGGGCTTGACTCCCCTAAACATCTGTACTTGCCCACAGGATGAGAAGACTTCTGAGGCTGTCAAAAGTTCCAAGACATAAAAGTGGAAGAGGAGGATGTCCTTAGATAGGACACTAATAATGTGAGTCGAATTTTGCACAGAGTTGTCCACTGTAGCTGAGGCTGAGATCAAAGATGGATGAGAGGGTGTGACATGGACACAAGTATGCCCACTTTGAAAGTATGTTACAGAGGCATGTGGATTTAGAATAGTTTCATCTTCCAGGTACAATGAACCTTGCATCATTATACACCAAGCCCGTCTATTTCTGGTAAAATTATCTGCCTTGAACTATGTTGGATTTCATTACACTAACTTTCTTTAGTTGATGTTTGCCTGGGGTATTTATTTCTATGCTTTTCCTTCCAATATTTTCTTTCCAATATTATGTTGCTTGCAAATAATATATAGTTGGATTGGCAAAGAATCCAACTTTAGTTTTTAATGAAAGCTTTTGTTTTTAACTAATTTATTTAAACAATTAAAAAATTTTTGAATTACAATTGACATGCTATGTTATATTAGTTTCAGGTGTACAACACAGTGATTAGACATTTATATAACTTACGAAGTGGTTACCCCATTAACAAATAAGAGGTTTTTACTTTATATTCATTTATTGTTATTATACTGTATTCATTTATTTGTGTAATTATATTTTCTACTCTTTTATTTTAGATATTCCACTTTTTCAATTTTCTTCTCCTTCTTGTCAGCTTTTGGGTAGAGGTATTTACTTCCTCTTATTTCATTTTTTCTTCTCAGTTTTGAAGTTATATTCTTTTGTCGTTATGGAAACTTTAACGTGCATATTTAACTCAGTGAAATCTCAAATTAATCAAGAATTTTACCTTCCTTCTGAGGAATATAGTATCTCGGAGCAATTAACTCTGACACTTGCCTCCTGACTTCTTTGTATTTTTTGTCCAGAGTTTTAGTTCTATATTCTTATTTGGCACATTAGTATGATTATTGTATTATACATCAATTCCTGTTTAGATTTTCCCACATTTTTTCTTTCATTCTCCCTGTGCTCCATTCCTTCTTGCATCTCAGACTTTCCTCTAGGGACCATGTTCATTCTTTTGGAATTATGTCCGTGAGAAGTTCTTTCAATGAAGGTCTGTGGTAGTGCATACTCTAAGCTCATTTTATCTGGACATTCTTATTTTGCCTTCATTTTTTACTGAAGCATTATAATTTTTTAAAAAATTATTTAATATACTTTATATTAAATAATTATATATATAAATATATAATATTTTTTCTTTCACATGTATTTCAATAGTAGCTTGTCAGGTTCTCTAAAAAAGAAGTATCATTTTGGGGCTTTGGTTGGGAGTGAACTTAATGTGGGGATCAGTTTGGGAAAGAACTGTCATCAGTATTGGCTCTTTATACATCTGTGGGCCTTATAAAACCTGGCTGGACTGGCCTTTCAGCTGCAGGTTGGGTCCACATGTATCTCTCCATCTCTATAGTTTTTTACGCCCTGATGTATTCTTTTCCTTCAAAATGTCTTGCACACTTCTTTGATTTATTCCTAGATAATCATTGATTTCTTCCCTTTTTTGTCACTATCATAAATGGAACTTTTTTTTTTTTAATCATTCTACTTTGTAATTTTCTATTTGGTTTGTTCATGTAGAAGAAAGCTTTTGAATTTCATGTATTGATCTTGTTGTGTCTGGTCGTTTACCAAATTATTGTGTTAGTTCTAAAAGGTTTTTGGTTAAATAAACAACTGCATTGTGGTAAACGAGGACATTTTTCTCTCTTTTATTCCAATATTTTTATCTTTTTTTTCTTTCTTTCTTGTTTTATTTTTGTCTAGGACCTATTATTGCAGAATATCCTTGAGGGCTAACATCTTTGTCTTGTTGTGACGTTTATGTGATTATTTCTAATGTTTTATTATTCAGTATGATGCTTGTTTCAGATTTCTTGTAAAATTTTTATATTGTTTTATTTTTTCAGACCAAGAAAGCCTTTTTCTAGTTTTAGCTTACCATGGTTTGCAGGTAGTTGTGTAACAGTGTATGGATGTGTTTTATTTTATTTTTATTTTATTTTTTAATTGGGCGTGTGTTTTAGATCAGAGACCAGTGTTGAATTTCACTAAAGGCCTTTTTTACATTCTATCAGTCAGCTATTGCCATTTAATGTTGTGTCACAACCACTCCTATACTTAGTAGATTAGTACAACAAGTATATTTCTTACTCACAGATTTTGTGGGCTACTAGGGTTTGGCTATTCTAGTTTGGCTGTGGCTTGGTTTTAAGTTTCAGGCTGAATCTAGGACTGTTCCAAATGCTTCTTACTCTTAGGCTTGGATCAGGGTATGTTCTTCTATGGTGATGTCAGAAGTGTAAGAGGGGACAAGCAGAAACAAATAATAACCCGTAAAACCTACACTTCCACTTCTGCCCAATTCTCATTAGCTAAAGCAAGTTACATGGCTAAGCCCAACAACATTGAAGGTGGGAGGTATACTCTGCAGGAAAGAACTTGGTCACATGACAAGTGTGGATACAGGGAAGTATGCAAAACTGGGAAGAAGAATGATATTAATCACATGCATCTATTGAGATATTTATAGACTCTCTCCCACCCTTAGAATGTTACATAACATTAAAAAATTTTCAATGTTTAAATATTTTTTCATGCCTGGAATAAATGCTGCTCATCTTGATCTGTTATTATTGTTATAATTAAACAACTGGTTTCAATTTTCTAAAGTTATTCTTGTCTTTGATAGGCTTCTATCAGTGACTGCGGGAAAAGGGAAGAGAGGACTCACTTCCAAGTGGATTCTGCTAAAAGTTTGTTTCATGGGAGTGGGGCTTTCCCATATCTCTGAGGGTTAAATAGCCACCTAGGACATTGTGCTTCCTCTCACTGTCATGTGTAATTTCCTACTTTGGTACAGGGGTAGGTGACCTGTTCCTGCTACTTAGCATAGACAGAGGGAAAGGAGGATCCAACTACTGAGTGGCTCTGATTGTAGCTTCTTGTTATGTTGAAATTGTGTCCATCCAGAATTTATATGTTAAAGTCCTAACTGTCAGCACCAAAATGTGATCTTATTTGGAAATAAGGTCATTGCAGATGTAATTAGTTAAGATGAGTCATTAGGGTGGGCCCTAATCCAATATGAGTGGTATACTAAAAGGGGAAATTTGCACAGACCATGTCATGTGAAAATGAAGACAGAGATAAGGTTGATGTTTCTACAAGTTGATGAACACCAAAGGTTGCTGGCAAACCACCAAAAGCTGAGTGACAGGCATGGAACAAATTCTTCCTCACAGGTCTCAGAAGGAACCAACCTTACTTCACCTTGGACTTCTAGTTTCCAGAACCGTGAGGCCAAAAAAAAAAAAAAAAATATGTGCTGCTTAAGTCATCTAATTTGTGGTACTTATGGCAGCCCTAGGAAGCGAATGTATCCCTTTTTCTAAAATAATCACACTGGCAAATGCTTGAGAACCTTTGCTTACTCCTGGTGTCCGTTCAAATTTTACTTCTGTAGAGTTTTTTCTCTGCCTGTGTTTTTCACTGGTGTTGTTTCCAATCTTTTTCCTTTCATAGATTTGATACTATCATCGACTTTCCAGTCAACACTTTCAGTCAAGTGATGTCAGTCTCAATTTCCAGGTTGTTATAGTCTTGTTCAACATTGTGTATATTTTTCTGTTATTCTTGCTATTCAGGGCCATCTATTTCTCTTAACCGGTTTTGATACAGATATTATAAACTCCATTTTTATGTATAAAAAAAGATACCAAAGTAAGGGTAAATTACTTTTTTCTAATCATACAACCATTAGACAGGAAAGTTGGGACTAGAACCTAGGCACTGCAATTCTTAAGTCAACATGTTTCAAGGCTAAGAAAGGCAAAATGATTTGTCTGGTATGGTTTCTATCAGATTAGTGTAGAGTCTACCTAAAGCAATATGTTGCGAATAGTTCTTAGGCTTCATCCAAGTTCAGTGATAATCAATTAGAGATGTCGTCCATGGATGTGGGATGGGGAAGTGGCAGCAGGGTGTCAGGAACTTATTTTGTCTGCACTAGACCTAGTCATTCCTCAAAATTTTGGCTCATGCTCTCAAGACTTCAATTTGAAAATAATGCAATGGAACTCCCAAAAGATCAATTTATATTAAAAAGGATTAACTAATCAGTAAAATGGAGTAAAATGTGCTTTAAGAAAAAAACAACTTGTATTTCCATTTTTTTTTTAATTAAAAATGGAGGTTGCAGTGGTGTATAATGAAAATCGAGGCTGCGAGCTAAGTGGTTTTAAATTGCGGGCATCTTTGTTTCTTGCTCAACTCTTTTTCCTTATAGTTTGTGGGTTTTTTTTTTTTTTTTTTGATCAGAGAAAGTGTTTTGGATCAGTCTTGCTTCCACATTCCTTCATCAGATTGTTTTCATGTCTCTAGAAAATTTTCCTCTCTGGACAGCTGAATAGAATTAAGTAACTGGTCAGAGTGGCTGCATGTGCTTCAATCATTAACTCTTCCTTTCAGCTTCACTCAAGATTTTCGTTATAAAAATTTCAAGAAGTGAAAGAATTTAGTCCTACTTCTCACCCATCCATTACCCCTCCCCACTGTTGGGACATAATGACCCTTAACTTTTCACCCCCTCAAACCCTGTAACTTTCCATTTACCTGAAGTGAAGCTGACGAAATCCCCTATCCCAGGATGCTTAGCAACCCCACCGGCGCCAAAAGCCCCCCTCCATCTTAGTGAAGGCCCAAGAGACCTATCAACACTAGCCCCCCTACCACAATCCAATCAACACCCTACACGAACACTAGCCGTCCCCAACCGGATCCTCCCCCTATATAAGCTCGCTCCTCCATTTAATAAATTGGAATTCCTCTCGACCACCCGCGTTCTGGTGATTCTTTCATTGGTGCGAAACCCGGGACAAGGAGTGCCTTCATTAGGCCCCTGTCTCCCGTTCGCCACTAGAACGACCAGTCCGGAATTCCCTGCCCATTTGACCCGGCTCTGGCTCGTCACAGTCACCACCCCACCAACCGCTATTCGTGAGTAACGCCCTCTGAGGACGGACACTCCCGGTGACTACAGCAGGAGAGCCAGCCGTGACCATCCGGGCGGCCTCCTGACGCACGAGAGAGGGAATACACCCCACCACGGTCTTCAAGACTACGGTGGACCCTCGTCCACCCTACACCAATTTATAGGGACAACACCTCGCAGCTGGTAGAAAGGGCTGGCTCCCTCCTTCTCCTATACTTCTCTCCTCCACGCTCCTTGCCTTCCTCCTAAAGCCCGGTACTGCACTCCTCAGAATCCTGAGTTCTGGACTCAAATTAGAACCTCCACGGTGACGACCCTCTGGGAGGTCTCCTAACCGTTCTACTGAACCCTCCGAACTCCCCCACATTGTATAGGGGCGCCCTATATATTTGTGCGGAGGTTCTCCCGCCGTTCGAGACTCTTTTCCTGCCTCGTATCTCCAACATTATGGGAGCCTCCTCTTCCTCCCCGCCGCAGACTCTCCTCTCCAATGTCTTTTACTGAAACCTTTCCACACTCTCTTTAAAGGGAGACATCAAACCTAAACTCACCAGATCCTGTACTCAAAATTGGCCGCAATACACCTTAGATAATCAGTCCATTTGGCCTTCCGAGGGGTCTCTTGACTCTAACCTCATCCATGATCTTTTCAATTACTGCCAGCGCCTGGGCAAATGGACAGAAATCCCCACGCTCAAGCTTTCCGCCTCCTATCTCAACACCTGCTCTCTGCTCCTCATGCTCTCCCTCCCAACTCCTCTTGGCCGTCACTCCAAAGCCATCTCACGCCCACCCTCCCTCCTCCTCCTCCCCGCCTGCTACCAGCAGAAACCTTCTGATCCTGCAGATGAGCCTCCTCAGACGATCTCCACCCCAAAATCTGGCTGTACCCCTACCACACTACCTGCCTCTAACACACCTCCCCCAATTCATATCTCTTCCGCTCCTCCATTCAGCCCCGCCACACACACGATCCTGCGTGGCCCTCCCCCATCCGCCCCCTCCTTTCTACCCCCTTCCAATCCTCCCACCTTAATGGCCCCACTTCTTGGGGAAGTGCAGGGGCAGAAGGGGTCCGTGGTCCATGTGCCCTTTCTCTTTCTGATCTCTCCCAAATTGAAAAAAGCTAGGCTCCTTTAGCTCGACCCCATTCACCTATATTAAAGAATTCCAATAGGTGCTCCAAGCATACAGCCTCACTTATCAGGACATTTTTATGCTCCTGGCCAATACTCTCCTATCAGAGGAACGCCATAGGTATGGGATGCTGCCCAAACACACATGCCAGCAACTAGACTAGACTGACCTACCTTTCCCATTGGACCTGAGGCAGTCCCGGATAGAGATCCTAATTGGGACTATAACACTGTTCAAGGTGTCCAAGCTCGAGACCCGATTTGCCTCTTGTCTGGTAGTGGTTCTAAAAAGGCTGCCCGGAAAGTAGTTAATTTCAGAAGGTCCAAGACATTATACAAAGAAAGGAAGAAACTCCTCTGATTTTCTAGACAGATTAACACAGGCCGTCCGACAGCAGTACACACCAGCTTAGATCCAGACACGGACGAAGGAAAACATATCTTAATGACCTCTTTCTAGCCCAATCCTACCCCGACATAAAAACAAAATTAAAAAAAAAAACTAGAGCATGGCCTCGGCAACCCCTCAGAGCGAAATCCTTCCACTGCCTTAAGGTCTTTTCACGGCAGGAGGAAAAAGAAAAAACTCCGTAATAAGGCCACGCCAGGCTGACTTTCAGATGGTGGCTCAACTAGTGTCCAAACAGACAAAGGCCAACCTACCACAAGGACCCTCCCGGAGCGTGTTTAATGCGGCAAGGAGGGCCACTGGTCGCGTGCGTGTCCACAACCCGGGCCCCCACCCGGCCGTGTCCCTAAATGCAAACAGATGGGACATTGGGGATCCGATTGTCCCACCACCGAAGGAGATGGAACAACGAATCTTCACTCTCTACAATCCCTCCTGTGATCGCCTTGGCCGATGACTGATGGGGCCCTGGGCCTGTCCCGACTCTTACTATCACTAAAGCAGAGCCCAGGGTTAGTCTGGTGGTAGACGGTCAGCCTATCTCATTTTTAGTGGACACTGGAGCCACCTTTTCACTCTTGAGGGAGTTCCGAGGCCCTACCACACCCAGTTCAACCACTATTGTCGGGGTAGGGGAACACGCATACTCCCCTCATAGAACCCCTCCTATTTTGCCAATTACAAAACGCTCCCCACTCCTTTTCACTCCTTTTTAGTTATCCCACAATGCCCAGTTCCTCTGCTAGGAAGAGATATACTTTCTAAGCTTGGAGCTTCCATTTCAATCCCCTCCTCAGATCCCTCCAGTTCCTTCATCCTGGCCCTGATCTTATCTACTCTCAAGAATCCAATAATCCTCCCCCACACCCTACCCTGCCATACCCTGTAAACCCTGTAGTGTGGGATGTCCATAACCCCTCCTCAGCACATTGTTCCCCTGTCAAAATTGTGTTAAAGGACCTCCAACCAAAATGGAGTGGTCCTTACCCAGTTGTCCTAACCACTCCAACCGTGGCCAACCTACTCCTTCCAGACAAAAATCTAACTCCTTGGATTCACATTTCCAGGTTGACTTGCATACACCTCGAAAACCTCTCCTCCAGTCAGACGCGGAAAACACCAGCCACTCACGATACCTCGCCTCGGCTCCCCACACCCGCCCAACCCCCTTAAACTCAAAATCACTCGCTACTGAAGCCTGTCGCCTATCCCAGAGTAAACTATGACCCTTTTTCTTATTTTTTTCTTTTTTAGTCTCTCTCCCCTACCCTGGGCTCTCCTCCAGTCAGTTTGTCTGGAGGTTCAAGGTTCAGGAAACTTACACTGAAAAACAACCAACTCACTGCCTTACTGCCACTGCTGACTGCCCCTCGCTGGGATGTTCCGGGCCAGTCACTATACCCCCTGACAGACAGTAAGCTTATCTCCCACGACACCGTCCCTATGTCTGCTTTTTTATTTGACCAAAAGACAGGATTATTGCAAACGATGGCCGGAAACTTATGGTGGATGTCCTTACTGGGCCTGTAAAATCCATGACCCATATCTCCAACAGGCCAAGGTAGGTGGCAGTATTTTACAGGTCTCAGGTGGCTCCTTCAAACTCCACATCCAAGATTCTTGGGACTCTAGATGGGCGAGGGTAGTTCCTGGTGCCTTTTATTGTAATGGCTATGCTTCACGCCTTCTGCGGACGCCTTTACTATCACCCGCCAATACATTCCCATTAACCACTCGGGTTTCTCTAGGTATCTACTGACATCAAACATCAAGAGACTCCAACTCATTTCAGCCCTAGGGTCCACTGACTCCGACAAGTCAACTACCTTAAACACCTACACCTGGCTACAAATCCTCTCCAAAACGCTTATCTCTCTTAATCACACTCTCCTTCCATATCTCCCAAAACTGTTTTTTCTTTGTGCATCACTCAGACGACCACTCTTGGCACTGTCCCTCTAAACTTAACTTCATTTCCTTCTAAAACCTCGAAACATACACTCCCCCATCTCCCTAATGTTCCTTTATGGGAACCCGAGGACCAGTCCAATCACACCCTTATCCCCAGACTGTGCCTCCTAGGAAACTCTGCCCCTCTCTATCATCGCCTTTCCATCATGCGACTATAACATCACCATTTCTAATCCCACCGCAGCATCCTCGGTTCTTTTTTCTGGTGCAGCGGCACTCTCTACACTGTCATCTTTCCCAACGTTACTACTCCCTGCCTCCCGTCACCATTGTTTCCCCAGCTCACCTCTATTCTAACTCTGAACTACTCTTCCTCCTCAACCTGCCCTCTAGACATAAAGAGCCGGCCTTCCTCCCAGTCTTGATTGGAATCTCTCTTATAACATCGGTGGCAGGAATTGGATTGGGAGGCGGAGCCTCGACACACTCTATGGGCCGTACACGATCTTAATTCTAAACTCGAGGGTGCTCTTACATCTACTGCTGAGTCCTTAGGCTCTCCAAGCGACAAATAACATCACTTTCGCATAAGGTTGCCTTGCAAAACAGGAGGGCTCTGGACTTACTAACTGCAGAAAAAGGTGGAACTTGCTTATTCTTAAAAGAGGAATGCTGCTACTATGTTAATGAATCAGGTATTATTGAAACCAACATAAAAAACTTGAGGACCTAGCCACTTCATTCTATAAAACTAATGCCCAACCCGCCACCTGGACATCTCTTTTACAAAACCCCCTCCTCACCTGGCTCTGGCCCATTCTAGGGCCACTCACTATAATCCTTCTCGGCTGTCTCTTCCTTCCCTGCTTAATTAAATTTCTTCAGACACAGGTTGGAAGAATTTCTAACCAAACCTTTAATCAGCTTCTCCTCAGGAATTATAACTACCGTCCTTTGGCTCAGGATCCCGTTTCTTTTAAAGAACAAATCACTGAATGCTGATGGCTACCTGGGTACAGTTCCTGGAGGCTCTCGACTCTGACCTGTGGGCCCTCCACCCCGAGGATTCCTGGGAAGATTTTTGTGAACAGATCAACGATTTCTGGCTGCAGGGAACCCTCCAGGACTTCACGCCAACAGAAATTATCTTCTTCTCCCGCCTAACATGGGATTATATACAGGTCTTTTGTTCCAACTTTCCTTTCCACAGCAACTCCCCTCCCCTCCCCAAACAGCCCTAAAACTACGCCCCCTTTCAGCAGGAAGTAGCTTGAGACGGTCATCGCCCCCTTTCCCCAAAAACAAAGAGGGGGGAATGTTGGGACATAATGACCCTTAACTTTTCACCCCCTCAAACCCTGTAACTTTCCATTTACCTGAAGTGAAGCTGACGAAATCCCCTATCCCAGGATGCTTAGCAACCCCACTGGCGCGAAAAAAGCCCCCCTCCATCTTAGTGAAAAGCCCACCGGCGCCAAAAGCCCCCCTCCATCTTAGTGAAGGCCCAAGAGACCTATCAACACTAGCCCCCCTACCACAATCCAATCAATACCCTACACGAACACTAGCCGTCCCCAACCGGATCCTCCCCCTATATAAGCTCGCTCCTCCATTTAATAAATTGGAATTCCTCTCGGACTACCGCGCGTTCTGGTGATTTCTTTCACCCACCTTCTTTATTTCTCGTATCTTCTTTTGAGCCTTGTCAACAGATATTCAGGTGATCCTGTAGAAAAACAATATTCTGAGAAGTTAATGGTCTACTGAGTAGAATTTGGGGCCATAAAACTTTTAAATGGCTTGCAGATCTCTTGTAGGATGGGAAGAAGGATGGGTTTTGAAGTTGTACTCCTCAGGGTTCAAATCCTGACTCTGCCATTTACTTGCTGGGTAAATTTGCACAAGATGTTTAATGTCTTTGATACTAATTTTTCCTTCAGTGTAACAAAGATATGAAAAGGTTTCCTGAACCCAGTTCTAATGTGTGTGGGGGTGCAGGCTTCCCCACACTAACAAGAAATTTTTGGACACCAGGAGGTGTCTTGACACAATCTACCTGGTGATGGAATCGGATTCCACAGGTAAAGTGTTCAATCCCATAAGACTTCAGATGCCAGTCATAAGCCCAGGTTTTTACCTGACAGGCTGTAGATCAGAGATCCCCACAATCCCCTCTTAGGGTTCGATTAATTTGTTAGAACAACTCAGAGAACTCAAGAAAACCCATTTACTTAATAGATTACCAGTTTATTACAAAGGATATTAAAGGATACAAATCAACAAACTGATGAAAAGATACACAGGGCAAGGTCCCAAATGAAATGAAAGAGGCAGAAGAGTTGTCTCTTCGGGTTTTAAAGGAGGCTTTGTTACATAGTCACGATTGATCAATTCCTGGGCCATTGGCCGTTTGTTCAACCTTGAACCCTTTTCTCTTCTCGGGAAATCCGGGTGTGAGACTGAAAATTCCAATCCTCTAATCACTTGGTTGACTTCATGGGCAATTAGCCCACACCTTCAGGTGGGGTTCAGAAAGTCGCCTCATTAACATAACAAGAGATACCATTGTTGCTCTCATCACTGAGGAAATTCCAAGGGATTTGGGAACTGTGAGCCAGGAACTGCAGATAAAGACCAAATATATCTGAGAAATAATTTCAGTCATCTGAATGTTTAAATATATATGTATATGTGTGTGTGTGTGTGTGTGTGTGTGTGTGTATTTTTATACATCACAATATCACAGGATGCAATGGGGATAAACATTCTTATTTGTAGACTTCTTATAATGGATAAACATTATAATGGATATAAAGAACATGAGCCAGAGTATTCATTCATTCATTCATTCATTTGGAACATGTTTATGGAGGGCCTGCTATATGTTAGGCTCTGGAAAACCAACGTGAATAAGACATAGTTTCTGCTCATGATGTTCTTAAAGTATGGTAGGGGAGACACACATTTCACCAATCTCAAAGGTCATGTGCCAAAGTCCTGGGCCAAGAGGTGCATAGGGTGCTGTCTCACATGGGGAAAGGGGTGGTTGTGGGGAACTTCCCAGAAGATGAATTTGAAAAGCTGAAGCTTGAAAGACAGAGGAGGTATTTTTCAGGAGGTGATAGGAGAGGAGCAGCCACCAAAACGGGAGGAGTTTTCCTTTCACTATGCAGCAGTGTTGCCTTGCGAGACACACTAATTTTCTGTTCTGCTTTATTTCTGGGGACTTGGAATTTGAGCCATCCCTGAGAAATCCTCTGAGACATAGCCCTTCCCTGTGTTAAGGAATGATGTTATCTGCTGGGTGAGGTAAAGCAACAGCGTGTTAGTACTTGACAGAACCAGTTCTCCTTCGACTCCAGGTCGTGTGTGGTTGGTCCCACGGGGGCTGTTTCTGGGGAGGGAGAGGGCACGAGGACTAGGGGCACAACCCCTTCCAGGGGAGGTGAAGAGATCCAGTGTGGGCCTCCCTGAAAAAGCCTGCTGTTCCCTGTTTATATTTAGCCAATAAATGAAATGTGCTTGTGGAGGGTGGGTGTACACTATTATTTATTGCTTTGTAGAAAACTCCCACACAGGGTTCTCTGGCAAGGGAAGCTTTGCAAAGAATTTCTGGCAGTAGCAAGGTGTGGTTTTTATTTCCAGTGGGCTAAATGGAACACTTTGCCTCCAATGTTTGTCAACGTGTCACCATTAAGAGGGAAAACAAAATTGGTGGTTACATTTCTGGCCGATGTGTTTTATTAGTTAACATACATTTATTGAGCACCCACTCCATGCTAGATGCTGGGGGTCTAGTGGAGCAGTAAGACAGATAATAAACAGTTAATAACATTGGGGGCGGATAGTAGAGGGGAATTACCCCCTCTGCCATCTAGGTTCTGATGATAGAAGATCATGACACAAATGAAAACCAAAGAGTTATCAATGATTGGGTAATACCCAATGGCCCATCAAATTCAAATTCTGATATCAGAGAGGCTGGAGAAATTAGATGAGGGCTGAAAATAAGTAGAGCCTTTCTTATCTCTCTCTTCAAATCTAGGCCTTGGGATATACGTATGCAGAAAAATTCCCAAGCTCAGGCAAGCTCACACCTGTTGCCAGCAAATTAGAGAAAGAAAGACTGAGAAACAGGCCAGTGTATGCAGCCTTCCATTGCAGCAACTCTGCTCTCTAGCAAAATGTGTCTCCAACAACCTTTTAAACATCTGAACTTCCTAAACTTCTATAAGTTGTTGACAGAGATGGCCCCAATTCTCTGCCGTACCTTTTGCAATGTGACTTGGCAGCTCATCCCATCAACGCGTGTAGTGGTCTCTTTCCTTTCCCCTTGAATGTGGCCTGGCCTTATGACTTGCTTTGGCCAATAGAGCACAGTTGAAATGAATGCATGCCAGTTCTAACCCAAGACTCAAGGAGCCTTGTGCACCTGCACTCTCACTATTGGAAGTCTGCTTCTACCCTGTGAACAATCCCAGGCTAGCCTGCCTGAGGATAAGAGAACAAAAGATCAGGACCAGGCCCCGGGGAGGTGAGAGAGCCCAACCCAGATCAGCAGAACTGGCCAGCAGCCCCATAGAATTGTGAGAAATAACAAATGGTGCTTGTTTTAAGCTACTGTGTTTTTTATTGTTTTAGAAAAAAAGTGGGAATTTATGTAGCAAAAGTGGTTTGATACCTTTTGTACAGAGCTGCATCTCAGTAGAGAGAGTCTAAGAGATTAGAAGTGGTCTTTTCTATGCTTCTCAAATCAGGATGAGAACAGAACCCCCAAAACTATGAGCAAAGTTGGGGGAAAACTGCCCCCTTCCTTTCTGAAATGAGAAATTGTTTTTTATTGACTATTTGGAAGGAAGAGGAAAGGAAAGTAGATGAATCAAGGAAGTCTTAACCTAATCTAGAGCATAAGGGAGACTTTCCCGAGATGCGGAAGATGAAGAATTTGCACAACTATGGGCAAGGTCAGGAGCAATTCAGCAAGATGTATAAAAGCCAAGAGGTGTTAGTAAGCCTAGCACCCTCAACACTCTAAAAGTTTAGGTTGAGTGGAGGGCGAAGACCCAGAAGCCAAGTATTGAGACAGACAAGTGAGATGGGAAATAGCAGGAGCTGATTGTGTGTGTCAGCTGGAGGGGTTTGTAAAATGATGCTAGAAATTTTGAAGTAAGGGAAGGATTTGAGTGTAAGTAGTTCTCTGAGAGGTAATCCCAGGAAGTACTGGTAGGGGAGTGTGGAAGTGAGATGAGAAAGGGATGGCAGCCAGTAAAGGCAGGTTATCAGTCACCACTGTGGGCTCAGGCCCCACACAGAGCGATGTCTCACAAGCAACCCACCGGGGCCAGGGAGCTGGTGTGTGAGGGCCCCCTTCAGTAATGGATGCTGTTCTTGGAGGAGGGATGTAATGCCCCCACACCGAAGCATGCCCATATGGGCAGATCAGGCCTGGTGGTTGGAAGAACTCTCAGACAAAGAGCCACAGAAGCTGGTTGCTGGGGTCAGTGAGCGTGCACTGAAGTGATAAAGGTGAGGGGATGCGGGCAGAGCATGAGCATTAGGTGTTCCTCAAATGGGCACAGTATTGTGCTGGGGGCTTGCCCTCCAAGCCTGAATGGTCTAGTGGGGCAGTGAGTTCCCAGAAACAGTTGTTATGCCCCGCCACATCCGCCAGTCTGCTCTCATCGCCCCCACGTACCTCTGTTTTGGAACTTACCTCATTACACTGTCATCGTTTATTCACTGCTAAGTGTCTCCACTAGACCAGGCCTCACTTAGGGTCTGGAATGCTATCCTTCACTCAAACATCTATGGGCCCTGAGTATGTACAAGGCATTGTAAGTGCTGACAGTAGAGATAATTCAGAAGGTATTTCTGCCTCCAGGAGCTGTGTATGACCTAGTCAGGGGGCTATGTTCATCATTACGTAAGTATGAGAATAAATTTTTAGGTCCTCTGATAAAAAACATTATACAGACATCAAAACATATATAAGTAAATGGCAATCTAGAACATAAAGGAGAGAGCCACAGCATAACCTGCTGGGATGGAAGGTGGTCAGGGAACGTTTCACAGGGAAGTGATGTGATGAACGCCGAGTGCTGCATTCCAAGTGACTGAGGAGCGTGTCTAAGGGAAGGGGAGTCAAATGACATACTAGAGGAGTATCATAGGCCATAGCATGGAGCGTGAGGATAGCTGCAGTTGTCTGGCCTGGCTGTGCCAGAGTGAGAGTGGAGGCCGAGGCTGAGGTCAGGGGGTTGAGAAGAGAGAGAGGTACCATTGTTCCTAGAAGGCTCACATGTTGTGCTGTGAGGTTTGACATTTATCCTAAATTATTTTTGCGGGGTGGCGGGGGGGAGTTGGGGGTGGTAGTGATTTGGTTTGGGCTGTATTTTATTTAATTTCAAGATGCCAAGGGAAAAAAATTTTGTGATCTAACTTCAACTCACTGTTTATGGTCAACATTTATTATTCTTACTGACTGTTTTAGAATCTGAACATACTTTCTACATTTGGACAGTTCCCTATTTCATGGGGACTTCCCCATTTGGGGAAGACAGAAAATCCTCCTGCCACATAAAAGCTGAGATGTCAGACATGCGTTTTCCCAGGGAAGCCTCCCTAACTTCTCTTGCAGACACGGGTGGGCACAGGGAGACCTCTGAGTTTGAACTAGAAGATGATGACAAAGGAGCAAGAGCCATGGGACTCTTTCTGGGAGCAACCGGAGTCCCTTTGTCAACAATGACTGTTGTAGAGAGATCAGGCCCCAAGGGTGGGGCAAGATAGTAATAGTGGCCATTGTGTCGAATGCTGTGTGCTTCAGTGTTTAGTGCTCAGTGACAGAGGTAGAGATGTCCTTGTAGTCCAAGGGTCTCCCAGCTTAGCCACCAACCCATTTGACATTTCTGTGTGCACTGAATCCCCCTGCAATACACTCCATTTCTGCTTAGAAAATCCAGAGTTGATTTCTTTCGCTTACAACCAAGAATCCTGATGGGTATTCCATCTTTCCCCAGAAACTCTTCAGAGCAGACATTTTTATACCAAAGTTAAAATTTGGTTGACATTTATCTCTGTGTCATCATCCAGCTGATTTTGGTTCTTAACATATTTCGGATCCTCATTTTGTCACTAGAGTACGAGCCTCTTGTCCCCTGCCTGGTACCACCTGTAAGTGATGCTACTCTTGACCTATAGGTCTCCATCATGCAGGTTGAAACCAGAAGTAAGTAGTCCATGCATAGTCCTGCCCTCATGGTTTGCAGTTAAACACAGGTCACAGAAAGGGCAAGCTGTGGCCAGAGCTGAAGATGCGTGGTTCTCCAGGGACCAACACTTTATCTGTGATTCCCCAGACTTCCCTGTGCAGTAGGATGGGTGAGCTCTGGCTCTTTGGGTATCTACCTGATACCACTGAAACCTTTCTTAATAAAACAGAGGTGGGAAACAAAATCCAAACCAGAGGAAAATGAGGTAGTGATAGCAATGTCTCTCATTAGTCTAGAACTGAGAAATGTCCCAGGATGAACTCAGGGTAGAAAGCTTTTTATCCCAATTTTCCTCTGGGCCTCTGTGGGCCTTTGAGCAGACCAGTAAGCCAGGGTCATTGGTGTGTGTGTGTGTGTGTGTGTGTGTGTGTGTGTGTGTTTTGTTCTCTGTTCCTTTGTTCTCTACCATCTGTCCAGGAGTCTGACAGAGTGAAAGCTTAATTTACCCAGGGCTTGATGTCATAGAAAGCAAGTTGTAGCTTGTGAGTATATGGACAATAACCCTAGTTCTGGTTCTGGGCAGAGTATTATATATATTAACATCACCACCCAAGGCTGCCTATGACCACACAAGTCACTCTCTCTTATTAGCATCAGCATAATAGGAATGCCTCATGCATAAAACTACAGTCAAATAGTTGAGATAATAGAGCCAGCATTTGAAACTGAATGGACCAGTCCTTGGATTCAGCTACCCCAGAGAGTGTTGTAACCTTCAGGGATCCAAGTACAGTTCCCAGGGTGGTAGTCAGCTGTGAGCTCTCATCAGTTGACACTCCTGGCAGCTGAGGGAATGAATACCTTGGTCCTGAAAGATGACTCTGACTAACATTCCAACACCACCACTTGAGCCTCCTTAAGGCTCAAGTCCCGTGTCCCTTGTCGTCAGTCATCCACTCTTTATTTGTGAGTGGTTCTTGCTCCTGGCTGGCACCCACTCTCCAGGGCAGGGGCTCAGTCTTCCCACAACCCAGGCCTAGGACACTGTAGCTCCTCACTCAAGTCATAGTTTTGTTGTTAGCAGGGTTTCCTAGAAGGATGTTTCCTCTTCTCCTGCTCTCTGCTCAATATGAGAACATAGTGACTACTTAGAAACAAGAAGACATTCTGCCTTTTTTCTGACTTGCCAATAGTTTTTTTCAAAAGAGGGCTTAAAATATTTTTGAATAAGAAGAGCCTAATCTTTCTGGAAGAAGACAGTGGTGGTAACAAGCTTCCCACAGAGAAATGGCCCCTGACCCCAGTTGTTTTGTAGATAGGTCTCAGCTGGGCCATCTGCTCCCTGCAGTGTAAGCTGCTAATGAGCCGCAGCATTCCAGAATGGAATGTGGTGCTGCTTCTTCCCTTTCTCCATCTTCTCTCTCTCCCTCCTCTCCACTTGCTAGGAATCAAATACAGTAAGTCTTCCCTGAACGTCATCGGTAAGTTCTTCGAAACTTCAACTATAAGCAGAATGACATGTAACTGTAGATGAAAGAAAGTCTAAACTCATAGAAAAATTTTATAGCAATTTGTTGCAACTCAATCTGAGGATATGCCTGAAAGCAAGATCTCAAGAGATTGAGAAAATGCTCCAGAGGATGGCCGTTTGGAAACTCCTTTAAGATATTTAGAATGAAAGAGAGAATGTAAGGAAGGTACATGAAATCCATTGGTGATAGATTAAGGAGGTAGGAGGCAACAAAGCAGGAAAACCTCTGGGACTGGATAAAAAGTAAAATGGAGAGAATACGTCTTTTACATTGGTACAGGATAATTATTAATAATTAACGTCTGCAGTACATAGAGATGGTATACCGGCAACAAGAAAACAATGAAAAGTTTCATGTGTTCTGATGCTAGAGGCTGTATCTTCAAGGGGTCAGGAAAAGAAGATTACTCTAGGTATGTTATCCTAGATGCATAAGAAAAATGGACAGGGCTCACTTAAGGTAAAGACTGAAGAAGCTATAGGCGTAGGGCATGACTGCCCACCATGACCTGCCCAGTTAGGAATTGATGATCTGACCATCCTGTGTGGTTACTCTCAGTCACTGAGCTTCTCAGGCCTGCCTTGTGGCCCCCTGAGCTGGCCAGGTCAGCTATGTAGCCCCATTTTTCATTCAGATAACAATTAACCCTAGGCTAATTGATAGAAACAAGAGTTAAGTTCCTATGGCATATTTCTGGTCACAAAAACATCACCAAACTTCTAAATAAAGACCCAAAACTCTGAATATTAAACATTGAAATAAATGTGAACTATACACACATTTTAGAAAGATTAATAAAAACAAGAGAATTATTTTTCAAACCACTTATTCCATTTTAGGGTCATGGGTGACCAGAACCTATCTCGGCAGGTCAGGGTGCAAGGCAGGGACCAGCACCTTTCATCACAGGGAGCACTTACACACACACCTACCCTCACTCAGAATGGAACAATGTAGACACACTAATACCCCTCACGTGTACATCTTTGGGATGTGGGAGGAAACCTGAGTCCCCAGAAAGATCCCACACAGACATGGGGAGACCATGCCAACTCTGCTCAGACAGTGGCCCTGGCCAGGAATTGATTTTTCTTTCTCATCAATATTAGAACAAAACAACTTTGAATGAAATGGTGTTATTCAAGGACCTGCTGCATATGAGATTCTAGCCAAGGGAGGGCAGAAGGAAGAAAGAGAGAGCGTGGTGAGTCCATTAAACAGATGGCCTAAGGATATTAAGTTATAAGCAACTTCTAAGTCTGCCTATTCCAGTGCTCCTTAGAGTGTGGTCCATTGGCCACATCATCAGTGAAGCTGCTAGAAGTGCAAATCATTGGCCCACTTCAGTTCTGTTGGTCCACAGTCTCCGTAGGCGAGGATCAGGAATCTGTTTTCCAGGAATCTGTTTTCACAAGCCCTCTGCGTGATTTTTGCGTGTGTTCAGTTTTGAGAAGCACCACTATGAAACCTGTTTCCTCCCAACCACACTTTGGAACTACCTTAAGCAGAGCGCACAACAATGAATATGCAGAGAATTTAGAGGGGCGGCTAAATATGCACCCCCTGCACCATGCGGAAGTCATCTACTTCCCACAGCTTCTGTTACCTGTGCCTAAATCCCTCCCTTATAGCAAGTCTGTGGGTTCCTTTCCGTCTCGGTTCAAACACACCATTCTAAACCTTTTGACACATCATCTACATCTACCCTTTGCTTCTCACCTCTAGGAAAAGTTTTGAAGGGAATTTTCAGATACAATGAAAACAGCAGGAATTCCAGAAACGAGGGTAGGTAATAACCACGGTGGTAGCGGGGCTATTTTAGACTCAAGATGCTCAAATCCCAAGGCACTGGCTATAGGTGACCACTAGAGACTGAGCCATTGTCTTATACATGGTTCTGCCTCATAGTCCTAGCATCTGTCTAAGCCCCAAAGGACACCGGGGTCTCTGATCTTCTATTTCATGTTAAGGAAGTCTATTTTTTAATAGTAATGAAATTAGCTTTTAAAAGCTCACTGTATCTTCTGATAAGAGGAAAGCCAATAATTCATACTTAGGTTTCCCTAAGTGTTTTAAGAGCATGCTGGGAACACACCAGAGTCTTGTGTGCCTAACAAGTTAAAAATAAAACCATTCTGGAGGCTGGGAATACATTCCCACATCATCTTAGTGCCAAGCTCCTATGACTTGCTCTTTCTAGCAGGGTAAGTCTGTGAGCAGGACTCTGAGAGCAGCTATCCTTGCCTTGCCCACCAGTGTCTAAGTGTAGGAATTGTCCAGTGGGCCTAAATTAATACCTAGCATGACACTAGCACTCAAAAATGGTAACTTCTGGACTTGTAATTATTTCCCCCCACATAGCATAAACAATAGAAAATTACTGCCCACTGAGGGAGAAATGAGAAGTTTTGTGTTTCGAGGATTCCTTCTGAAAAATGTTGGGTTGTTTATTAAACCAAGGGATGCACAAATCATTCAAAAAGGTGTGAAATGAGCCTGTCTGAAATGATGCACCTGGGTCAGGCGTTTCATGTTCAGAACCGAGAACCGAGTACTAGGCCGTGAAAATCCTCTTCTTGTCACTCACCTTCCATGTAAAAATCTAAAAGACATTTGGGAGACTGACATACGGTGACAGAATGTTAATTATCTCATGTTGCCATATTTAATAAAATAAACAAAAACTTAGAACGGTTCTAACTTCAGAATGAAAGACAATCCTTAAGAAAAGATAGTTGGTACCTACACTCACATCTAAAAGGAAAGATATTTTAATCATTTGACAACAGAAAAAGAAATTATACAAGATTTGCTTATTTTACACTGCATAAGATATAATTCTTTCCTTAAAGCAAGAGGGTCAGTATGTGGCAGTATATTAGGCAGTGGATAATATATTGGTGATTGAATTTCCGACTTTTTTAGATAAATAGTTTTTAGCCCAACCATTGTCAAAAATGGAGTTTCAAATAGAAACAATTGAAAACAATGGAGTCAACATCCTTAAAGCAATCCATTTTGGTTAATTCTCTGTGTCAACTTCTCTGGGTGCCCAGGTGACCAGATACTTTGTCAGACATTCTGAAATGTGTCTGTGAGGGTGTTTGGGGGTAAGATTAGCATTAGAATTGATAAACTGAGTAAAGCAGATCACTCACCCTAATGTGGGTGGGTCTCACCTAATCAGTAGAAGGCTTGAATAGAACCAAAAAGCGGACCCTCTTATGAGTAGGAGGGAACTTTTGTATGATTGCTCAAGCTGGGATATCAGTCTTTTGCTGCCTTTGGACTCAAATTGAAACACTGGCTTTTCCTGGGTCTCCAGCCTGCAGCATTTAGACTGAAACATACCATCAGCTCTCCTGGTTCTCTGACTGCAGCTCTTGAGACTTCTCAGCCTCCATAATTATGTGAGCCAATTCCTTATTTTCTATATATGTTCACATACCTCTATATGAATGTTCATCATAGCTTTATGTGTAATAGCTAAAAACTGGATCAGCTCAGGTACCCTTCAACAGGTGAGTGGTTAACAAATGGACTACTTGCATTCACATCTGTGTCTCAAGATCTGGTTTCAGGGGTATCTAAACTAAGATACATGTGAAGAAAACCAGCTGTATGAAAATGGAAACCCAGGAAAGCAAACATAAGAGATTCCTACAGGCACATAATTCAGTGAATGAAATACCTTGCCCCCCATAATGCTCAAATGAATATTAATAGATAAATTTTTTTTTAAAAAGGCTGTAGCTATAAAATAAGAAAAAGCTACTATTTAAATGTAATAATTAAGGAAAAACAACAAAATGATTTCTGGAAGTTAAATTTGTGATTGGAAAAAAAATTTAATAGTTGAAGGTAATGACAGGAAATTTTCCAGAATGGAGAAAGACATTGCCTCACCCTCTGATAAAAAGGAAAGTCAAGAGCCACAGAGAATCAGTCCAAGAGTTCTACTGCTGTCTCCCTCCAGCTTTACTTTTTTCCATTTTCATTTCTTCCTAAATGTTTCATGATTGTCATAGCGCTTTTTTCTTAAGCAATGAACCATTTAGAACTGTGCTGTTTAGTGTTTAAATATAGAGAATTTCTTTTCTTTTTTAAAAGAGTGTTTTCGTTGTTGATTGGTATTTTCATTGTATTTTGATCAGATAACTTGATGTCTGCTACCCATCTTTAGAATTGGCTGAGATTCCTAGGCATCTGGATAATGCATGCTTCTTGAGTACAAGTTCCTAGTGTGATTAGAAGGAAGATATAAGCACTGGAGTTGGATGCAGAATTTTTTATTAACCAAGCATCATAATTGTGTTGATCACTTATTCTAAGTCCCTACAATTTTTTTGTCTGTCTGATGTCTATCAATTTTTGAGAGCAACATGTTTATTAGTAACATCTCTAAATATGGATTTATCAATTTTTGCCTGGAAATTCTGTCAATTTTTTCTTTATGTTTTCAAGTCAGGATCCTTAGACATTCATATTTGTATAGCTATTATATTTTGTAGATAAACTTTTCCTTTTGTCATGGTATAATATTATTATCTATATCTATTAGTGATTTCTACAATAAATTCTATTTTATTTGATGATATTACCAAACCTACTTCCTTTTGGCTGCTATCTGCTTGGTATATATTTTTAAATCTTTATGTTTAATCTTTAGGTGCCTTTTGTTTTAGGTTTGTTTAAATAGCATAAAGCAAGATATTGCTTGCTAGAACTCTGCATGGGGACTTTTACTTCTGGGAAGTTGGATGTATTTTCCCCTATTCTTACCATTAAGTACAACTAAAATTCTTGGGCATAATATGTAACACAAACACAAGAAGACTTTGAAAGGTGGTGAGAAGGCAGACTGACTAGGGCCTGGAGGACCCAGAGAATGACTTGGAGGTGAGTTCCCTATTTTCCTCATACATCCCAGACAGGTTAACTAGAAAAATCATACATCCCAGACAGGTTAACTAGAAAAATCAGCACCTGGAAGCGCCATTGGACAGACCAATCAATCCCTAAGATTGCGATCTAGCCAAAGACTAATAAGAAGCAGTCCAGAAAGACAGAAAACTATATAATAGCCCTCCTCCAGCCAGACTCCACAGAAAGAGCTATATCCCCACCCCCACCATTGCCAGAAAAGTCTCAGTGGGAGCCTAGACTTTTACCCTTCAAAGGCTGTTAGGGTATGTTCAAGCCATTTTGGTGTCATAATGTGCACATGACACCTAAATCAACAAAATAAAGATGTAAATTCTTCCCAAATTGATATATAGGTTTTGCATAATTTCTATCAAAATTTCAGCAAGATTATTTTTGTAGATATACACAAGATTAACATTTACATGGAAAAATAAAGAAACTAAAATAGCTAAAATTTTCTTTGAAAGAAGTTGGGCAGAATCACTCTACTTAATTTGAAGACTTACCTTACAGCTACAGCAATCAAGACTGTGTGGAAGTGTCAGAGAGATAGGCGTAAAATCCATGGAATAAAGTAAAGAACCCAAAAAGAAACCCCACATAAGTATGGCCAACTAATTTTGACAAAGATGGAGAAAAGATTGTTTCTTCAACAAATGGGGCTGGAGCCTCTACATTCACAGGTAGGAAAAGGAACCTTGACCTAAACCTCATACCTTATATAGAAATAAACTCAAATATAATCATAGATTTAAATATAAAATATGCAACTATAAAACTTTTAGAAATAACTTAGAGAAAACTTAGAGAAAAACTCTTTAGGACCTAGAACTTGGTGAAGAGTTCTTAGACACTAAATCAAAGACATGATCATAGAAGAAAAAAAATTCATAAACTGAACTTCATTAACATTAAAAACTTGTTAACAATAAGGTATTTCAAAATTTGTTTGGATAGATCTTAAGCATTGCTTACCACACACACACGGAACCAAAACCCCACAAAACAAAGGGATACAAGGACACCTCAGAAGGTATTAGGTATGCCTATGACCTTGACTCTGGTGACAGTATCAAGGGTGCTTGTATGTTTCTAAACTTGCCAAATTGTACACATTAAATATATGCAGTTTTTTTTACATGCCAATCATATCTCAATAAAGCTGCTAAAAATTAAAAACTTTTCTTTGCAAAAGAGCCCATTAAGGGGCTGAAAAGACAGGCTACAGTAGCCTGGGAGAAAATATTTGCAAATCACACATATGACAAAGGACTATTATCTAGAATACATAAAGAAATCTCAAAAATCAACAGTAAAAAAACTCCAATAATCCAAGTAAAAAATGGGTAAAAGATATGGACAGACGTTTTACCAAAGAGGGTACAAGTGCCTGGCAAATAAACACACGAAAAGATATTCAACATCACTGGAAAACAGCTCAGCAATTTCTTAAAAAAACTAGATACACTTATCATACAACCCAGAAATTGCACTCCTGGGCATTTATCCAAGAGAAATGAACTTATGTCTGCATAGAAACCTGCACAAAATTGTTCATAGCAGCTTTAGTGAGAACAGGTCAAAACTGTAAGCAACCATATATCCTTCAGTTGGTGAATGGATAAGCAAGGTATGGCAAACCTATCTCATGAATACTATTCCTCAATAAAAGTGAATAAGCTATTGATACCAGCAACAACTAAGATGGATTCCACTTATATAACATTCTCAAAATGTCAAGATTATGGAGATAGAGAATATATTAGTTATTGCCAGGGATTAGGAATGGTAGAAAGAATAAAGGGTGGGTATAGCATAAAAAAGATCTTTATGGTGATGGAATAGTTCTGTACTTTGAGTATAATTGTAGTTCCATAAATTTATACATGTGATAACATGACATAGAACTGGGACATCTTGTACCAATGTCAATTTTCTATCTTTATGTAAGATGGGGAAACTGGATGAAGGGTACATGGGACTTCTCTGTATTATCTTTGTAAATTCCTATAAAGCTATAATTATTCCAAAATAAAAGATTAGAAAAATCCAACTTGACACTTTCAGTTCTTCATAAAGTGAGTTTAATCATTTACATTTATCATGATTCCTGATACACAGGGACTTATATTTATAGTTATTTTTTTCTCATTTATTATGCCCCCTTTCTTCATCCTTTTGTTGTCTTTTTTTTGCTTCTGTTAGACTGACAGTTTTGTAATGTTTTTTTGTCCTCTATACTGATTTGGAAGTACACTTTAAAATTATATTCTTTTAGTGGTTAAATTCAAATTTTTGCTTCTTATTTATTAACCATAGCTACTTGATGTTATCCTTTTCTTATACAATCTAATGTCAAATCAATCTTTCTTCTTCCCCTAATAAGGCAGTTATCTTTGAATGCTCCTCCTTTCCCCCTCTCCATTCTGTATCTTACAATTTGGTTCCACTCTGCTTATAAACGTAAAAATAGCTATTGTTAAATAGAGTCAATTTCTTTTTTAGATTTCTGAACATATTTTTACGAATTTCTTTACTCCCTTTTTCTTCTTGCATCCCATTGCTTTTCTTTGGGGTTATTTTCACTCTTGATGAAGAATGTTTTTAACTTTTTTTTTTTTTTAAGTTTGTGTTTCTGAAGATATATTTTATTTGCTCACTCTTGAATGAAAGCTTAGCTAGGCATAGCATTCTTTTCCCTCATCACCTTGAATATATTATTTCTTTCTTTTCTGGCATCTGTAGCTAAAAGTGAGAAGTTAGCTTCTCTGTAGATAATCTACCTTATTAATTTCTAGTAACCCTTAATGTTTTTTTTGATGTTTTTAAATTATACTATGAAACATCTAGGTGTAGGATAGTGGTATCTTTCTGGCAATAGGATAGTTTCATATCTTGAATGCAGTGGTGGTTAACAAACCTACACAAGTAATAAAATGTCATAGACCAGTACACACCCATTATACCAATGACAATTTCTTCTTTTGATATTGTACTAGAATAATGCAAGTTTTAACCAACTGTACTTGCACTATAATTATGTAAGTTTTGTTTATCCCCCCCACGGCTAGGACTTTGTATGCTTATTCTAGCTGAGGTTTAATATCTTGCTTCATTTCTTTAAAAATTTTATCTATTATATTTCAGATTTGACTCCTTTATTCATTCTGTTTTTTTTTTCCTTCTGAAATTCTTATTCAGCACATGTTGCATCTCCTTAACCCATCATGTTTATTTTAAGCCTCTCGTCGTATTTCCATCTTTAGATCTCTCTGTGCTGTATCTTGGGTAGTCCCCATGGCTTGACCAGGCCCTATCAGGCTCATAGGTTCTGAACTAGTTTTTACATTTATTTCTCAGTTCTCACAGTGGTTATCAATACTTGAAATTATCTTACTTATTTACTTATGGGTATATGTTTTTTCTTTCTCAACGAGAACATAAGCTCCATAGGGGCACCAACTCTTTGCTTTATTCCATAAAGAAGGAGCAGTATCCGGCAAACTGTAGGTGATTGAGAAATACATTTTCACTGAAAATAGACTCCTGAGGAAACAGATAATTCAGCAAACAAAATGAATCATAAGACACAATGAACAAATATTTTTGACACGACATGGCATTCATAAAGTAAGTATAAGTTGTTATAAAATGGCAGCCAGGAAATAAGAAAGAACTTCTTAGAAATTAAAAATATAACTGGCAAAATTAAAAAAAAATAGATAAGCTAAAAGTTAGTGTTAAGAAAATTTCCCAAAATGGAAAGGAAGAAGTCATAACTTTTTTACTCTTTGATAAAGAGAACAGATAAAAAACATCACAGAATCAGTTAGGGGTTCCAACATCTAATAGAGGCATCCTTCTTCAAGTACCATTTTGCAGCATCCCACAAATTTTGCCTTCTTTCATATTCACTACTCCTCAACATTTTATGATTTTCATGCTGAATTTTTCTTTAAGCAATGAGTCATTAGAACGGTGTCTTTTAGCATGTAAACATAAAGTGTTTGTTTTTCTTTTTTCCCTGTACTGCCAGGGGCATGGGAATCCAGGCTTATGCCCAAGTTTGGCACAAATTCATGTTCCGATCACTCATTAGTGACTCTATTTCTGTTTCCTCACATAACTTGGGGAGAATCAACAGGCAGAAATTTTCTGTCCTCATTCCTAGGTAGATCATCATTTTCCTGGCTCCCCGTGATGCATGGGACCGGAGGCTCAAATCCTAAACCTATGTGATCATAAATCTCCATCTTCTTGTTTCTGTGAAGCAATTCTTCAGAAACAAAACAAACACCACTATTTTACTATGGCAAGTGTTTTGCCCTCTCATAGAAATAGAGAATAGAGCATTATTTGTGGTAAAACTGTTTCCAGTCCCACATTCCCATAGAGAGAAATAAAATCCTGCTTCATTAATGAGATGCTGCTAAAAGCATGGGGACTACTGACACCTAGTTTTGAGTGTGATGACCACTAAAGTTACTGGGGGTTCTAATAGCTGCCACATCCTGGTGGCCTGGGACCCTGAGAAACAGCCTTAGGATCCAGAAGCATTCTAGGACTGGATTGCAAGTGATTTGGGGACTATTCTCACCTTTGTTACCAAGGAGATTGGAGATCTAAGGTGAATTTTTACTTCTTTGGAACTCAGTTTCCCCATCTGTAAACTGAGGAAATTTATATCTGCTCCTCGGTACCGGGAGGCTATTCTGATTAGATGAGGTAGGAGTATGAATATTTCTCAATGTGTCAAGTGCAAAGGGAGAGATCATCTCTACACGAGAAGACCAGGAAATTGCCCTTCACATGCCTGGACTGAGAAACCATCAAGCTTTGCAATAGGATGGGGCAGAAGTTTCTTGGAAAACAAGGGAAAAATATAAGAAAATGTTTATTAACTGCCCCATATGGACAGATAAAACTTGGCATCCTCCCCTCGAAACAACTACCCTTTTTTTATACCCCACTCATCTCTTTCCTGACATTCTCGGTAGCTACCTCCACCAGGGCCCATTGGTGACAGGAGATCCTGTTTCTCCTGGCACAGTGGTATACTCAATGGGCGCAAATACAAGCATGCATCCATCTCTGCTTCTTTTGCTCTCGGTTCAGGCACCAGAGCTGGGTACATGAAAGGGTCCATCCCTTTTTTTGAGTTAAAAATGAGTTTCAGGATCACGATAAAAGTCAATGATAGTTTAATCAACCCCTCAGGTAATCATTCACAACTTCTCTAGAACTATTTTAAGCAGAAGGCATGAAGTCAGAGAGGTCCAGTTTGACAGAGAAGAAAGGGGGATATATTCTATAGACCTGGGTTTGCATCTCATGGGTGAACTGTGTGGGAAGTCCTGGGCAAATGGCTTGTTCTCATAAGTCTCAATTTTTCTCATTAGCAAAATGAAGATAAACATAATACCATCCCCATGGGTTAGTGGTAAGGCATGGGACCTGGCATATGAGTGCTTCATAAAACAAGTGTGTCTGTATTGAACAGAGAGAAAGTTATTTAAAACCAGAATGGACATTAGCAACTTCTGCCTTTTAAGGGATGGGGCAAGGGGAAGGCAGCAGTGCCTTTATCAGTGGACACATAAATCTCTATATTGCTCCCTTCTACTCATGGAGGAGTCCAGGGCTGGGGGTGGGGACTGGAATTTCAGAGTCTCTGCCAGGCCTTCTGAGCTGCTCAAGACCACAGTGGATGGTGCTTTGTTTAGCAGACACTTTGAATGTCTATATATGAAGATATATGCCTGGGACAAAGCAGAGAGCCGAGAGCTATATTACTGTCTATAATGAAGACTGGATAGAAGCTGGCAAGAGTGGGGATACTCAATGGCAAGGAGTTTACTCCCAAGGGCAAAGTGCAGAGAGAAGTCCCCAGTGGCAGGGTGACCTAATGACTCAAGAGAATAAGAATGATCTTTAGGTTTTCTGTGTCTCTGTGATATAAGTCTCCTCCCCACCCATACTTCCAGCAAATTTAGAGTAAATCAAGAAAAAGAGGGCTGGTTTTATGTTTCATGTTAGAATGGAGCAAGGAGAACAAAACCATTGCAGGTGACTGAAGAATGAGGGCAAGAATTGCTGGAGGTGACCCAGGGATTTGCAAAATGCTTGTAGTAGGGCAATGGACTTACCCCAGGAAGAGAGATGGGGATTCAAGCTACTTTTATATAAATTTCAAAGACATCAGTCAATATCTGGATTATGAGAAGCCACATCTTAAGAGAAGTAGATAAAGGGGTAGTGTTGATGATTGAAGCTGGAAGAAGAAAACACTTAATATTTTAAAATATTAAAATATTTAAAAATGTCAAGCTCTATGGGGAGCACAGAAGTCATCGGAACTGTTTGCAAATATTCTGTGTCTTTCTTCTTCCAGGGACAGGATGAAATTGCATTTTCTTGCCTATCTAAAGGTAAATTTGGTCACAGACATGCCTTGGTCCATGAAAAGTGAATGAAAGCATGTCTCTTCCAGGCAGGAGCTGTAAGGGCCAGTGCATGACTTGCCCCTACCCTTCTTCCTCTGCTTCCGTGATGAATAACAACTTATAGAGTGACTATTCTGTCACTCTAGGACCTCAGTAAGGACAACACCAATATATCTTAAACACACTTTTAAAATTTGTTTTAAAAACAACCAAAATTTGAGGAGGGGGTTAGCTACTGCTGCGTGACCTTCCCCACTCTGAATGATATGGGAATTTGCGCAATGACTTACTTTGTTAATGAGGAAACTGAGGCTTAGAGAGGAGGAGTGACCTACATTGAATTACCCAGAGATTTTACAGAAAATCTACAACTATAATCCAACTCTTCTGCTCTCCAGAAAACAGCTATTCCAACTTTGACTGTAAAATTTCATGGACTTCACAATAAATGTTTATTGCTCACACATCTCTCTCATCTTCCTCCTTAGAGCAGTGGCCAAGCCTAAGAATCTTTCCCTTGGTGACAGCAAAGGTACTAGAAAGCAAACAAACAGGTAAGGCTCTGGAAGACTAGATCACCTGTCACTTGTTCATCTTTCTACTGGCCAAGGAAAGTAATGTGGCCAAAGTCTACAAGTGGGAAAATACGCTCTCCCAAGTTACATGACAAAGAATGTGGCTCAAGGAAGGGGTAAGAATTGAGGCAATTAATGCAATCTGCCAAACTCAACCTGTCTGACTATTGAGTTCCTAGGCTAGACTCAATCCATGTGGACCCCCTTCCCATGGGAGCCTCTCCCAAGGCTCCACAGAGGGTCTTGTCTCCTCTTACTTCATGCCTGAGTGTTCCCTGCTGTGCAGGTTTGTCTTTAGGACTCTCAGAGTCTCAGGTGGTATTATCCAGTGCATTTAAACAGCCAAAGACAAGCTGTGCAAATATGTTGGATGACAAGGCCTTCATCAAAGATTTATTGGCTCCTGCAGAAATAGCCTTAAATCACCGAAGGCCTGTAATTGCATTGGGTGTGCCAAGTAAAAGTATCTGTTCCAACACCTGTGAGTCAAGTTCATCTTTCTTCCTTCTTCCTGGCAGAATATCCCTTCCTTCATTTATTGATCACCTAATAGGGTTCATGCATTATGTCAGACCCTGCAGATACAAGGAGAATTCTCCCCTTGAAGATCTACGAGGTATGAAGATGGATAGAAATGTTCCATGTGGTAAGGAGTAAGGACATGGAGAGAAAATAACTTCTAGTGTTATAAGAAGGGGGCATGTGGAGGGCTGGATAATGTTGTATCCATGCCAATGTCTTTTTGAAGAGAATATAAAATATTTAGAAATGGATGTGGAAGAGATGGAATGAACATTCAGGCAAAGGGGATTTCATGGTGTCTTAGTCACTTCAGACTGCTAAAATAAAAATACCATAGACCTAGGGCTCAAACAACAAACATTTAATTCTCACATTCCTGGAGGCTGGGAAATTCATGATCAAGGTGAGTGTTCTCTTCTTCATTTGCTGATAGCCATATCCTTGTTATAGATGAAAGAGAGAGAGAGAGAGAGAGAGAGAGAGAGAGAGGAGGAGGAGGAGGAGGAGGAGGAGGAGGAGGAGGAGGAGAAGAAGAAGAGGAAGAAGAGGAAGAAGAGGAAGAAGAGGAGGAAGAGGAGGAAGAGGAGGAAGAGGAGGAAGAGGAGGAGGAGGAGGAAGAGGAGGAAGAGGAGGAGGAGAAGGAAGAAGAAGAAGAAGAAGAAGAAGAAGAAGAAGAAGAAGAAGAAGAAGAAGAAGAAGAAGACGACGACGACGGAGGATGAGGAAGAGGAGGAAGAAGGGGAAGAGGAAGAAGGAGGGGGAGAGCGAGGGAAGGAAATGAGGAGTGGTGCTGAGAAAGTCAAAGACAAACTTTGCAAATGGAACAAAGCTGGAGGTACCAGCCCACCATGTACAGTTTTAATGGTTGTGCATGGCACATGTTTAGGGGGAACTATTCCCAATGCTGACTAGGTGAAGGGAGGCTTCTGAAATTATGCAGTGTGCAGCCAGCGTGGCTATAAAAGTCAGACCTGACCAAGAGCCTGATTTTAAGACACCACTAGATCTGATGCACAGGCTTCATCCTAAGCTAATTAAATCAGGAATTCCAAGGATGGGATGCTAGCCTCAGGATTTCTTTTTGTTTTTAAAGGAATCATGTGGGGGATATTTAAGACTGTCCTGGTGATCTCAGTGTTCAGCCAGGGTGGAGAACTGCCATTCCCTGCCCCTCTCCACTGCCTCAGCCTAATGTCCCAGCAGCCAAACATTAGCTTAACAGATTGGATTCATGTCAATGTCAGGACTGCTTACCACAAATGAACATTCAACTCTGCTCAGGGATCAAGCACATTTTCCTAGTGAGCTGGCTTTTCATTATCCAAGATGACCACTTTACAGCTGCCCCTCAGTCCTCAAACTACATCTCTAGTCCCCATTCAGCTGACCCTCTCATCTCAAACATCACTGAGAAAACCAAAGTCATGAGAATGAAACTTCCTGATCTTCACACTGCCAAACCTACAACCCTACCTGAGGCTGTCACCACCAACTTTGTCCCTGCTCTGTCTTAGGCCATCCCCTCCTCATATGCTTTGGATTCATGTCCTTTCTGGTTTTCGCCTTCAATCCTCGTTTCTAATGTACCATTCTCATCAGCACCCGGGCAACTTCAGAGACTAGAGAAAGAGGAAGAAATGAGCTACCTGCCTCCCATTCATCTTTCTAGACTCACAATTTTACTCTCCTCCTCCCATGGGAAGCAATGAGTTGCAGAAGACTTCTTCCCAAAGAATGTTCTGGTCTTTCACAGGCTTGAGGACCCATCTTGGGGTAAGGGCAGGAAAGCAGGGTGTAGATGGCACCCTTTAACACCAATTTTTGTCCACTTTCCCTGGGTCTAAATTTATGGTCAACCAGAGATGTAATCACCCTCTCAGGGCAGGAGATGAGGAGTCTATTAGGGATTACTCAACACCACAGTCATCTGGCCACATCCCAATAACAATATATTTTCATCGTCTTGAGGCCAAGGTGTAATATAGGGTTTTGTTGTTGTTGTTGTTTGTTTGTATTTTTGCTGTCCAGACCCAGTTTTGAAGTTCTGGCTAGAGGTTGGTCAGGCCCTTTTTGAGCCGCAGATTAAGTTCACATTCCGTCACATCCTTCATAGGGCTTTCCAGGCCACTATGTACCAGCTCTAACTGCCAGGTTTAAGACAAGTAGGGACATTTCCTATGCCCCAGAGCCTGAGAAATGATTCCAAATAGCCGGTCTACAGAAAGCTAGAGAAACTAAGCTAACCCCACACTGGTTTCCATACATAAGCTGCCCCCTACAGCTCAAGCTTACTATTACCCTTGCCCCAGATACAACCCCCTGTGTGTGGCCCTGCCTGGTAGCCTTTTATCATTTACGCTGTAAGCAACAGAGAGCTCTGCCTTTCATCTCTCGGAGTGTCACTGTGTTGTATCATGACATCAAAAGAATCTTTAAATCTTATAAAACACTAAGGTGGGCAATTTAGTTCTTTCTCTAAAGGCTCTGAAATGCGTCAGTGCTGCAATTTACTAAATCAGGTCTAAGACCTACATCTTACACTGACAGTTCGTTCACTCCCTTCTTTGTTCCCATCTCAGAGGAGGCCTTGTTGTACAAAATGGCTCAGCTGAGGTCAAGTAATGAACTCAAATAATAGATTAAAAAATAACTCTAATATTATAATGGTGATGATAGAAAACTGTAATAAACTTGAATAGAATTCAATTTAACTTCCCATTGTTAAATACTCAAACATCTGCTTTATGTGTAATCAAAGATATCGAAAGTAAAAATTGCTAAGAACTCCACAGAATTGAAATCTCACAATCACCCTGGTTAATATTAACTCTGTGGCCTCAACCATGGAGTCTCACTCATGTACCTGGATAGGGTCTAAATCCTTCTGCAGGTACAGTTTGATATCTTTGACTGGACTGGGTGTAATGTCTTCAAGACAACCAAGTTGATTCATCCAACCCACAGTCTAGTGCATCATGTTTTTATAGAGAAGATTAAGAGGACACACAAGACCACCATTGCACTGGTAGTGTATGCATACCCATGAGACTCAGAAATATAAGGGGAAATCACTAAATTCTGTTTTCAAGCAGAATTCATTATTTACATTAATCCAAATATACATTTTCATGGCTGAAATGTAATTTTGACTCAGCAGTGTCTAAGAGAGGGTGGATAGAGAAAACTTGCTTTCAGCTTTGTTGTGATGCCAGCCTCAGGCAATGCCAGTTGTCCAGTGCCATGAGAACTACACTCAACTGGGAGAGACATCCTGTCAAGAGGGTAACTAGAGCACTTTGTTTTTCAAATGTAGTAGATGCTGTTGAGCCCTCTCTGCATCCTCTCTGCACTCACCATGACCATGATGCTGATGGCTTCTGACTGCAAGCTCCAGAGGCACTCCAGCTGAGGGCTTTCTCTGGGTGTGGGAATGTGCTCAGACCATTCATGAGGTTGAAATGCTTATGAGTTGAAGGTCCAGGATCAGTGTGCTCAGTGAAATAATGGGCAGGAAAAGCTGGTTAATAAGCTACCCAGCTTCCTTGCTGCTTGAGTGGGACACAACCAGTTCCTTGGAGGGTCCCCAACAAGACTGAGTCTCAGTTGCCCATAGCAGCATTCATTAGTTGATCTTTCTTTTTTCCTTACCCCACTTCCTTACGCTCTTACTGGTGCTTCCTGGAACGATCTCCCAAATAAACTATGTCAAAATCCTTGTCTCAGGCTCTGCATCTGGAGGACACCAATGTTAGACCTCATACCTGTGAAACAAGGCCATTAGTATATCCTCTCTTCCCTGTCATGGGGTGGCTTTTCAAATATTCTAATTTTTCATCAAACAATTTAAATATGTGGAATTGACATAGCCAGTCATTGGGGTGGATAGAAGGATTCCTGTTTAATACCTTGTAGATAGAAAATTTCTTTGTTTCAAAATCTCCTTTGAATTTTACGCTTCTGGTACCCAGGGATGAACTGATTAAGGGGTCTGTGTAGAGACATAGTCTCCAACACCTGTCATGAGCAGCCATATTGAATTTTCAAGCCCATGAAGCCTGTCTTAAGGGATGGATTACCCCTCGCCCTCACGTTTGCTTCAGCTGGGGGGCTCCTTCTGAGATTCCATGCCTGGAGCAGCCAGTGATACCTCAGAGTCCTGAGGTACCAGGGATGTGGTGGGGACCAGCACTCTGTCATCTGATTTTCCCCAGAGCCTTGAGTGTATGCTACTTCAATGGCAGCTACAAATCTTTCTCCTGTCACTTGACTCTCCGCAGCATTCTAACATTCGTACAAACCTGCAGAGTTCATCCCCCTCTGCCTTTAATCAGGCAGTCTTGGATAAGCTTTTAGCATTTTAACCTGTTTCTTCACTGGATCCCATATAAGGCCAGAATTGTTTAATGGGCATAAAAGCTTTCTTTCTCATTCCTTCTTTATCCTTATTTCTTTCAGGCTCAGGTTTACCTCTTGTTGACTCTATCTGGCAAAGTCCCCTAAAGTGGGAGAAGGGAGTAGAGTTACTAATGAGTGGTATGGTTATGGGATGTGAGTGTGTGCGTGTTTTTTTTATTTTTTTTAAATAAGAATTAAATCTCAAATAATTATGAGAGGAGTTGAGGAAGTGAAGGTCCAGAAAAAGAGCTGGGGAATCAAAGTAAGAGTCCCCAGTTGGTAAATCTGAGAAGCCAAACATGACCAGCTGCTGTAGCAGAACTGTGAAGAGCAAGCTCATGAGATGTCTAAGAGAAAGAGAAGCTGTGCCTCTGAGAAGCCCTCACCTCTGTGGGTCCACCGTTAAGCATCTGGGGGTGACCCTTTGGCCACCCTTGGTCATCAGGGCCAGTAATTAAATCAAAGAGCTGGAAGTTGAGTGTGGAGAGCAAGAATAATCTGGAATTTTCTGGAACCTTTGTGTCTGCTTGTCACTACATGTGACCATGACAACCTTCAGAGAAAAATGGCCAGTGCTTGATTCCTATCATCTTGTTGCTCACACAGTTTTCTCTAGACAACTTTAAATGAGAACCATATAGGGAAGAAGAGTCTGGGAAACAACATTCCTATTTAGACAAGCTGATCCAGTACAAATCACCAGAGATATCAAGTCAATTTTTTACACAAGTCCCATTCACCTTTTCTTTCATGAATTAGACAATCCTAGCGATATAACCAACATCTTACTGTTATGCTCTTCCTGGATCTCTGGGTTTGACACCAATTGGGAGATGACCACAGGATTCAGATAACGAGAAATCAAAATATCAGCTTGATTGCTACAGTTATACTGGGGGATAAGGATTTGACAAATTGGGCTTATTAATATTTCATCTCCATAGTAACAGAGCTACAGGCCTCCCACTGCCTGGGGCAGAGCTGGCTCTTGTAAGAGGACCAAATTGAGGGCAAGAATCCCAGAGACCCACCTCCTGGGCAGAGATCCCAAAGGATCACATCAAGAGATGCTGGGCCTCGCACATGCTCTGTTCATGCTCACAAAGCTATCTACCCTCCCACACCATTCTTCCTGGGAATGAAAGGCAGAGAGAGAAGAGGCAGTCTTTAAGAACATTTTTCTCCTGGGGAGAAGAGTAGAAATTGCCTCTCTCTGAGGAAACTTAAGAATTGGGGAAACAAATTCCATTTGCTTATAACTCCTATGAGAAAAAATGGTTCCTCTCTTAGTGCCCCTGTACTATTGGTGGCAGTGGAAATGGGTAGAGTTATCCAGGAAGGGGTCTAGTAGTTGTGACTGAGACTTAGAACACTCCAACCCAGCAATCTCACTCTTGGAGACATATTATAAGTGCATTGTCTCATGGCCCATAAGGGGACTGCAAAGATGTCCATCAGAACAGCTGGAGGCATCACTAGGAGAATGGATAGGTGCAGAGCAGTGGACACTCACTACAGAATAGTATGCAGCTCTCAGAGCAATGAGCCAGAGGTGTATAACCATGAGAACAGATCTTAAAAAAAAGTGTTAAATGAAAGTAGAAAGAAACAGAATGAGGCCCATTGCACAATGCCATTTACATGAATGAAAAGCATAACTACAAGTAGACTAGCATTTCATATTTTACAAAGATGCAAGCATACGTATTCAAGGACACAGAGACAGGGAGAGGAGAATGCCATTTGGAGACAGATACACAGAGGAAAGACAGCCATGTGATGACAGAGGCAGAGACTGAAGTTATGCTGGTGCAAGTCAAGGAATGCCAAGGATTGCTGGTAACAAGCTAGGAGAGAGAGCATGGCCCTGCTGATACCTTGAATTAGGGCTTTTCTGTTGTTTTAAGCTATCTGGTTGTGGTTCTTTGGTATATATCCTTGAAAATTCCAATTACATTTTCAAAATTCCTTTGGTCACAGTCATGGGAATGGTATGTAATCATATTCACAGTCCCAGATATTAGGACGTAGAATCTCCTTGGGCTTATCATTCTGCTACCATCCCTCCTCTCCCTGACATCATGCTGATTCTTAAAAAAAAAAAGTGTTTTTCAAATCTATCCATTAACCTCTATTTCCATTGCCCTCCAAGACACCTTCATCTCCTACCTGAATTTTAGAACAGTTCCCTAGCTGATCTCCTTGCTTTTCCTTTTCCTCACCTCATAGAATTCATACAAAACAATACTCAGATTATTTTAGAGCATATATTGAGCCATATGATTTGTGTTAGTGTAGAATTTAATCAAGGATAAGTAAAAAAAAATTTAGTATCTTAAGTTAATTTAGGAAAAAAAAAAGAGGATTATTTTTTTCTCATATGAGAAGAATTCCAAACACAGGCAGTCTGGACCTTACACAGAAACCAAACAATGCCATTAAGGACCCAATCACTTCTTATGCTTCTGCTCTGCTAGTCTTATATTTACCTTCTGTCCTCATGGTCACAAAATGACTGCTGTGTTCCAGGATGGAAGTTAGAAAAGGACAAAGTACAAAATCTGTCAAAATTTCATTCCCTTTTCATTATGAAATCCAAAGATTTTCCCCAAACTCTTCTCATAAGATATAAGCTTTTATATTTCATTGACCAGAATTGTATCACTTAACTATCCCTAACTGCAAGGGAGGCTTGGAAATTGAGTATTTCCATAGAGAAAGGCATGGAAGTGAGTGTTCCATGAGCCTACCTACATCATCTGCCTCATTAGTCCCTTGTTTAGATCTCCTCAGTTGGACTTTTTAATGTAGTGATAATAAAAGTCAACTTTCTTTTTAAACAGCCTACAAAGCATCTCACTGCCTTTCTAATTCATCATTCATGACTTCTCTCTTCTCTCTGGATGTTTCAGTCACGGTGGCCTTTCTCCTAGTTCTTTCCTGCCTCCAAGTCTTGCCAATGCCTTTCCTTTTTGTTCTTTGAGGTAAGTTGTATTATATTGTTCTCAACTGTGTTCCCGTAAGTGTCTGCCCATGCCCTTTGCAGAACCTCTCCATGGAGGAGGGAGGCCATGTTTTCAGCTCCCATACTTTGAGTTTTGACTGATAAACATTAATAGAGTTGATGCTAGCAGGGGCTTTCAATATGCTGAGAAGTTTGTCTTGGCCTTGTCTACCTCTGACACTCACTGTGAGAAGAACATGTCCCATAGCTATGTGGCTCTGGGTAAGGCGCTAGGAGCAGTCTTGTAATCAACCTGCAGCCTGGAGCTGAGCCCAGCTGAGTGCCGCTGAGCCCAGCCAGGATCACCCAGACCCCAGCCAGATCCACTGGTGAGTGGGAAAGTAAGTTTGTAAGCCACTGAGATTTTGATTTGGATTGGTATGCAGCATTAATGCAGCAAAACCTAACTTAGCCTGAATTATTCCTCTCCCACTCTTCATCTTGCTAACTTTTATTTATCCTTTGGGTCTCAAAAAAATATCACTTCCTCATAGAGCCTTTACCTGTACTCCCAGTCTTAATTATGCTTTTCCTCTGTACTAAGCATTTTCATAGCGTACTGTTCTCTCCCCTTATTAAACCTAATGTAACTTGTAATTTCATTTTCATGTTCATTTGTTAAAAATACACCTCCCATTAGGGACTGTTAGTTTCATGAGGGTAAACCCTTATCTGTTCATTACTGTGTATATTAGCACCAAACACAAAACCTGACACAGAGTAAGTGCTCAATAAATGTTAGGTATTATTGCTTATTTAACATATACCCAATTGAAACAGAATATTATTTTGCTATTAAAATTTTTGTTTTCAAAGACATTTCAATGACATATAACCTATATTTATGTAATTATGACCCAAATAGTGAGAATGCATGTGAATATATTCATATAAAAGTACTCAAAGAAATCATACCGAAGTATTAATAATTAATGTGGAGGTATTAGAGTATATCTTCATTTTCTTTTCTACAATTTTCTGTATTTTACATATTTCTTCCAATATATTACTTTTATAATGAGAATACACAATGAAAGTTATTAAAAAGAGAGGGAGAGATTAGTACTTAATTGTGCTTCTCTTAGTGATGTAATGAGAAAATTCTAAAGAACATCAGAAATCAGAACAAAGCCTGGGAAGCTGGCCAGAACATTCTGAGTTGCAAATAACTCCTCCTGGGCTTTTCTGTTCTCAGGGTTCCCCAGGGTCTGTTGTTCCCTGCCTGTGGGAGGGTGTCTGACAAAGTACAAAAGAGACCAGGGTCAAGAGGAAGGGGTGGTCCCTCGGGGCTAGGCTGACCAGGGGGACAGACAGCAGAGTGAGACCTGACAGGTGGGAAGTTCAGATTGAAGTCATCTCAATGGATGGACCAGGTGAGCAGCTTAAGCAAAGCCATGAGGTGCAATTGCACATGGCAATTTGCTTTCCTAGGGAGGAGACTGTGATCTTTGAGAAAATGGACAACTTAAGTGCTGTTTGGATTTCACAGGCCAGAGGTTTCCCTCCTTGGATTCCTTAGATCCTAGAGTTCCACAATGATGTCTCTTGGGGGCAAGGGAGAAGCTGGACAGGCCTTCCCATCCCCTGTCTTCAAACAAAGCAGATCCATTATTATCTGTTAGAGTCTATTAGAAGCAAAAGGTTGCATCACTTAAAAAGATTTAAAATCAGTAGTAATGATGGGGAAGGAGAGCCACTGAAGACTTTGAGGAGTGGAACAATTCGTTGCACACAAAGCTGCCATGTTAACAATGTTCAATGAGCCAGGTTGAGAGACTGAAGGACAGGTACCTGTTGTAATCAGTGAATGATATGATGGTAATAATATAGTAATGATAATAATAGTAATAATAAATATTGAGCTAGGCCCAGTTTGAAGTACTTTACCCTTATTAACTCTTTCATCCCCACAACAACTCTATGAGATAATTACCATATTTATCTTTATTTTACAGCTGAGAGAACCAAGGGACAGAGATATTAAATAATTCACCCCAAGTCACACAGCAAGAAAGAGGAGAAGCCAGTATGTGAGTCCAGGCAGGCCAGTTTAGGGTCTTGTTCAGAGATAAGAAAAGAAATGTCCATGTGGCTGAATAGATTGACATGAACTTCTTTACTATGCTTGCTATCCCTTGGCCTCCTGATCTTTGATCTGTGTCTAGTGGATTCAGGCTATTAGTCAGCCTAACAAGTTCCCAGGGCATGAAGGCAGATGGGGTGTGTTGGATGTGTCAGGGGAGGGGATCAAAAGTAGAGTCTGAAATCCTGTGCTGCACCGGTGTGGATGGAGCCAGGAGGAGCTGAGGATGAGTGCAGTGGGGAGAAATGCTGCGTCCAATCTAGGATGGTGGAGGTCCCTGAGGGCCAGAGGGGTGGAATCAGTGATTATAATAGCATTGACTGCTACTGTGGAACAGTGCTTCCAGATGTTTAGTGTGCATCAGAATCCCCTGGAGGCCATGCTAAAACCTAGGCTTCCTCCTCAGGGTTTCTGATTCAGTGAGTCTGGGGTGGGGTCTGAGAATGTGCATTTCTAACCATCTCTCAGTGAGTAGCTCTGTTTTAGAGCATGCTTCCGTCTGCAAAGCCCTTTCACAGACACACTATCATGAATCTTCTTTATTTTAAGTATGTGTACTGCTGAAGCAAGCACATGATTTTCTTAAATACTCCCCATTATATTTTTGTTACATTAGAGCTCTGAGAAATACACATAAAAACTCATTTCCTGTTGTTTTTATCTGATGTTCTTTACTTTAGTCATCAAAACTCCTGGGTAGCTGTTATACATCTGTGTTTTTACATAACTCATTCCCCCTGTCTATTATGCTCTCCCCTACTCTGCTTCCAAATTGATCTGGTATCTTTTTTTCATCTGACCCAACCCAATCTTATCTGATTGCCCCTATTCTATACTCGTGTGGCAGTTCTACTTTCCTCTGCTGAGCACAGTGTCTGGCAGAGTAAATATCTGATGAATTAAGTAAATGAATGAAACGACCTCTCCCTCACCAGAACTACCATAGTATGTATCTCTTTTGTGGTGCATTCTTAATAACGCACTCTGATCTCTAGAACAGGAATGAAAAATGTGTTTCATCTTAGATTCTAGCTCTTCTCAATTACTGTGTGGAAAGATTTTGAGGCCAGATCTGAGATCAAAAAAGAGCAAATGATTGATTAATATTGTCTGTCACAGGCTAGATGTGGAGAGTTGGGGTAATGGTGCCACATATATCATTTGTACTCTACAGTGACTTGATTTTCCTTACTACATGCTTACACTAAGGATGAAGAGTTGAGATAAAGGTCAATGACTAAGACACAACTTGGGGTGAATTATTTTGCCTGGGTTTTGAGAAGGGAACATTGAGGGGTTGGGATAATCAGGAAAGCCTCTCTGGAGTGGGAGCCCTCAGCAAAGTGAATTCTCAGTCTCTGGGCTAACTGCTCAGACACCCCAAACTGATCCTCTTCCGAAGGAAATCAGATTGACTGAGGGAATTTAAGATGTATGGCTCCAAGGCCAGTGCCAAACATATAACCTAAGCTTCTTTCCTGTTGTTTAGACTTCCCAGAGTAGAGAGCCCAGGATGGGTATTTTGGCCCTAGGGAAAGTTAACAGATCTTGGCACCTTTTTGGACCAGGGGAAGTTTCAAATATCCTGGCTGGTTGTCGAGTAGAATTAGAGACTTTGATTCAGCTTGTTCCCCATTAGAGTTACCACGTATAGAGAGTGCTCTGGCACCAGAGGGAAGGCTGAGGGGCTGAGCCAGGGAAGCAGAGTGGTGGACAGTTACAAGCAAGGCTGGGGTGAACAGATGGAGACTCTGTAGAGCTCAGCTTCCTCTGAGGATGTTTCTAACCTAACAAGTTTGATTTTTATTTCTTTTAGGCCTCAAGTAGAAATTTAATTGGATCATTTGTTCTCACTAGATAAAGATTTTTTACCTCTTGCCTAACTGGGTTCCAACTCCACTTTCTTAAAAGTTAAATAACCAGAATATGCAAAGCCCAGGACAAATTAAAGAAAGGGACTCTACTTTCAGCCTTTAGATCATGTAATATGGGAAATGTCTTCTGTGCTCAGCCTTGAGGTCTCTCTAACTTACATATTCCTCAACAGATGCCTTCACAATCCCCCCAAACACACTACTTCCAGGGGTTCTTTGGCAAAGACTTCTTTTATCCTTCATAATCCAGTTTCTATTCTAGTCTAGACTAATTCTAGCTAGGACATCTTTGACATGCTATCATTGTATGTCTTCAAATAGATGTTCGATGTTAAAAGACAAAAGCCTATAGTACCAGATCATCAAAATCCACATAATTCAAGAGTCATTGTGAGCCTTTGGGTAACACTGAGTGGAGGTAATATTGTGAGTTGGTCGTACATGAAGTATTAATAAAGAATATTTTATGATTATAAACAAGTGTGGAATTTATCAAAAGAGATGGGTATTTGTTACTCAGGGATGTCAAATTTCCCGAAAGAGAATGATACAAGTAATAACATTCTATTATATCAGCTCTGTGGTCAATTAATTTTGGAAAATTCTGCATATCACATTTTTTCTTGAGATCCACAAAACAGATCTATCAAAGGCATTGAGACTTCTGCAGGGACATGTCTCCATTTGACAATTTGGCTTGCTTTGCTTTTGTCCTACTTATTTAAGTAGATGGAGTGGTCCTTGAAGGCAAGAATTACGAGTTGAAACAATGAACGTCCAACCCATACTTAAAATTCTGAGAGGTTAACCCTTTCTGTCCATAGTCTCCTTGGCATGTCCATGACACTCTCCTCTCCCAAACAGATCTCCTTTTGAGTGAAGTCTTAAGACATAACCCCTTGTTCTCTCCTGTCCTGGCCTCCTCCAGTAAACATCAGAATGAGCAGCCAGGCTCTACTTTTCAGTCTTGGGACGTTTGAATGAAAAACAGTTTTAAGAGGCCAGTTAGGATGCCAGAAAAGATGGGTTACCATGGAGACAAGATAAGACATTTACACTTTGAAAACTAATGGCATTTTTCTTTCTGAAGGAAAATCATTCAATGGGAAGAGAAGGTGAATCTGATTGAGGCTTTTGTCAGCTACAGCTTTTTATCCCCGTGGGTGTTGGTTCATGTGTTAGACGATGCTGAGTATTTGTTAGATAAAGTGCTATAAGAATCAAGTAAACAGGCTGGGAGTTGGGATACCTGGAACCACTGCTGCCTGGACATAACTTGTATCCCCAGGCAAGTCACATGATTTCCTTTAGGTCTCAGTTTCACCATTAGCTAAACGCATGGCTGAAAATTAGCAGGAGCTTTGACATGCTCACAGAAATGCTGCATCATTCAGTTATAATTCCAGTAAGGTGTGTGTGTGTGTGTTTTTTTTTTTTTTTTACCTTCCAGAAATTGACAAGCTGATTTTAAAATGGAAATGGAAATTCAAAAGGCCTAAAATATCAAAGCAATCTTGAAGAAGAACAAAGTGGAGAACTTACACTATAAGACTTCCAGAATAACTATGAAACTACAGTAATCAAGACCTGTGGTACTGGCAAAAGGATCAAGAAAGATTTATGGAATAGAAAGAAGAGCTAGGAAATAGACCCTCACTTATACAGTCATTTAATTTTCAACAAAAGCAGGAAAACAATCCAATGAGATTTTTTTTCAATAAATAGTCCTGGAACAACTGGGTGTATATGTATGGAAAAAAATAAAATAAACATCAACTGTTACCTCATACCACATACAAAAATTAATTCCAGATAAATCATAGACCTAAAATGTGAAAGCTAAAACCATAAAGCTTCTTAAGGAAAATGTCCCACCAACATGTAAAACTTCTTTTCATGCATGCTCACTGCAGATCTCCCTGAGCCTTGTTCCCTTGCTCCTCTTTATTCTTGACATGCCCCAGTGTATCTGTGGTGATTCATGCTATTGAGCAAATATTTCTCAAGATGAAAGTGTAATAGTCTGTTTTTTAAACCACATTAAAATGACCCAGTGTGGAAGAGGCTTTATTTGAATGTTTAGTACTCATAAAATGAAGGATCTGGTCCACTATGTGATCCCCTGGGCTCTTGTGGCTCTAAATGTTCTGTGTCTATTAAATGATGGAGGAATTGATGACTACTGGGTAAAACGCTCAAGATCTAGAAGCAAATGGCTCAAACTTTAGTCCGAGAATGTGGGTTTTGAGAGAATGTAAGCCTATTTGATTATGTGGCCACTCTGGGCTGTGCACAGTGAACGCAGGAGAAGGGGTACTGAGATGGCTTTCTTAATAAGATGTTTGCGAATGTACTGCCATCTCAGGCAAACACTTATAGAGAACCCAACCCCAAGGTACTTGCCCATACCTGGCACAATGAGGAGGAAAAGAAAACCCTTTTTTCAATGTAACTGTCTTCAGGGGAATGACCCCACACAAAGCAATTAAGAAAAATGTTTCTTGGACAGTAACAAATGGTAAAAATATTGTGGCCCAGTTATACCCCTTCTATATCATTGAATGTCTGTCATGGTGCCAGCACAGGGTAATGTTAATGCGAATGGAAAGGAAGAGTGAACAGAGAAAGAGGGGAGATAAGGGAAACCACTTCCTGAAAAGATAACTTCTGAGATGTAGGTAGGACTGGCAGCATTTGGTGTAGTGTTGGTAATAACATTGAATGAGGACTGCATTTCCTCCTCTTTTGATCCAGAACACTGCTGAGAAGTAGGTTCAGGGGCTAGGAGAATCTTCCCCAGGGACCTGCCTGCCCTTTTCACTCCTGCCTTATTCCACATAGGAGCTGCCTGCCAGGGTTCTGCTTCTTGTGAATTATTTATATCCAGACCAGAGTCCATCCACTTTAATCATCAGCTTTTTCCTTATGTCTTGTGATTTAAATTCTCTTTGGGAGTTAAGGACACGACATGAGACATGTTACCCAGGGAAGTGTGAAAAATGTCTCTAGCTCTCAGCTTTTGAAGAAATAACCCCACCTCATTTTAAATTCTCTGGGTCCTGATTGATTTCCTCGTTCATTCATTCAGCAATTATTACTGAATGCCTACTGTGTGCCAGTCAATGAACTAAACTGTAAAAGTTAAAAGAACAGACACAGAATTCTAATTTGGTGTGATGAGGGCAATGATAGAGATATGCATAGAACTCATGGGAATACAGACAAGGAGACCCTAACTCACCACTCAGTCAAGGCCAACCATTCAAGGGCATTCTTTGTGTGGCCATGCCTCATCTTGCTACACATTTGACTGATTCTAGCCTATGTCCTGGCTTTTAAAATAATTATTTACTATATGAAAAATCTCGTAGCCTGGGTTGTCAGGGGTAAAGAGAGTGAAATGTTATTTAAATCATCTCTCTCATATGCAGATGTCATGTGCTTTCAAGGAGCTGATTTATGCTCTATGTGTGCCCTGTTGGTTTGATCCCAACAGAAAAACAAAATGTCAGCTAGCATACACACAGGTGAGAAAAATTCACCTTTCACGTTATATCCCAAAGTGATACCCAAAGTGACACTTGGTAAAACCCCATTATATACCCTTTGTGAGCATCATCTTTGTGAATAACTTCTTGGTAATTTTGTGATTATTATTATTATTATTTTATCTAGGATGCAACTTTGAATGTGATCTCTGGTAGGTCTGATCTCTTCTTTACATTTAGAAAGAAACCACATAATTTTATCCTGAAAATCATTATTTTGTACTTTTTCTGATTGGAAATGTGACTTATTTAGTTTACTGGGGAAGTAACTGCTATATCTGAAAACCTCACAATGTTTAAAAGCCTTCATGCTATTGCTTAACAGAATGGTTTTGAGGAAGTCAAATTAGTCAGAGGATAGATGTAGAGAGCTGCAAATATTAAGGGCTTAGGGATTACACTTAAATTACTAATTTGTTACTGTGTGTGTGGTGAAGCCACTAATGGACGTAGACACTTTAAAACAAAGAGCAGTTTGGGGTTTGGGAAGACTGAGAACCATTTTAAACCTGTTGAATTCAAGGTGCCCATGGGACAACCAAGTAGAAACATTCAGTGACTGTGAATCTGCTGTGAGTTGGTGAGGGTCAAGGCTGGAGGGATGGATTTGGACGTTACCAGCAAATGGGAGGCAGTTAAAACTGAAAAGGGTTAAGGTCATTGCAGGAGATTGAGAACAGTGGGTAAAAATTGATCTTCAAGCGGCAGGCAGAGGAAGAAAAGCCCCGAAAAACAGAGAAGTCAGGGCCAGAAAGAGTGCAGAAGAATGTAGTGATATGCCAGGGAAGGGAATAGAGGTTTCAGGGAGGAGGGAGTGCCAAAAATGCAAAGAAATCCAGCAGGATTAGGACTGAACATGGTACAGAAGTAACATGTGACTTTTGTGGGAGGATAATTGGAGTAAGATTGATTCTGTTTTGTGGGTAAAGCAGTAATAAATCTTCTGGATGAGTAGGAAAGGACGGGGGCGGTTACAGAGCAGATAGAGGACAACCTGATACAAACATTATTGTTTCCTTGTTTAGAATCTGAGAGAAATCTGCCACAAAGACAAGTGGAAAGGGTAAAGGGAAGAGGATGATTGGATTAAGGGTCTGGCCTTGTAGCAAGGATGAGGATGGCTAAGGAGGTAGTTATATGTATAAGGGGCGGGAGCAGAAAGTTGAGGTTCATGTCTCATGATTTATTTATTTTTCTCCATAAAGTAGAAGGCAGGAGCATTTGCTCAAGTGATAAGTGGGGAAATAGTTGAGTAGGGGCTTTATGAGGATAAAGAAAGTTAGAATACTTGTTGAGGACGGTTGGACATGGGTAAGTAACAGAATTGTTTAATTTAGGGCACGTAATGCTAGGCTAAGTTTGGAGAACTTGAATTTGTAATGATTGGTTTTCTTCAGCAACCCTTGGCATTATAAAGAAAGAAAGTAGATTGGAGTCTTTATCTTCAATGGGCATTTTACAGTGTGAAAGATCACTGAGGGTTATAGAATAAACCAAGAGAAGTGTTCGGCCTAGGGGAAAAAAACCAGGCCAAGATGCTGCTGATAAATAGGTACATGGGGGAGGATGTGCCAAGGGATGGGACTTCTGCGTGGTGGAAAAAGAGGAGTAGTGGGAGCCAGAGTTGGAGGGCAGACCATCAGTACCAATGCATGGAGTGCTGGAATTTAAGACTGGAGTGGAACAAAGATTCAGGGCTTGGCTCTGAAACTGAAAGGCTGAGACAAAGGATAGAAGCAAGAGCACAAGGACTGAGAGGCAAACACAAAGTATGAGGATAGGTCACCTACCTGAGCATTGAAATCTCTCAGACAAAGTTAGGAATCTTCACAGAGAGGAGAAACGGCAGATTGGAGGCCAAGTGGTCAGAGAATGAGGGTGGAGCCAGGAGGCGAGTTAATGAAATCAATCAGAGGAACAACAGAGAGTGGTAGATCTGGGGCATGGAGGCATCAGAGGAGGTATTTCTCCTTGATGGCAAAGTACTAAAGAGGGTCAGGAGAATGACCCAGGAGTATGTGGATGAGGAAAAGAGAAGACCACGCTGAAGGGGACTGAGGAGAAATTGGGGTCCTCTAGGAGTATCCCTGAGGTAGTTTAGGAAATGGGGTTGCTTATAGTGGAACCAGAGAGACAATAGGGATGGATGGGACAGGGAGTTATTGAAGGAATTCAAGAGGAGGAAAAATGCAAGAGACAATGTAGGAGCCCCATCTAAGTCAGGGAGAGAGTTCCCCTTTTACGAACTCCAAGCTTTACAGAGATGAGAGGCATGATTGGGAGAGCCTCAAATGCCTTGACTCAGGGACAAGCAAGTTTAGTTCTAGATGTCCCCAAAGTCCCCAGTGGTTGGTGATTTTGCCTTGGAAGGGACAAGGATCTCTCTAGATGCTCAGAGCAGTGATTGAGGCTCTCAGTGTATAAAGGGATAATAGGGGCTCTAACTTCTCTCATCTGTCATGGTTTGAAACGCTCTTCCACGTTTTCCACATGGCACATTGCTCGCAACAGCCTGATGGCTTCAGCCATTCAGAGATAATGACTATAAGGCTGCAAGACCTCAACTGCTAGTTAATGCACAAAATAATGAAAAGGGAAGTTTGGGGCCCTGGTGACAAAGCTTGGCATACCCACAGCTTTGCTGAGCCTTCATTGTGAGCTCATTCAGCCCAGACATCTTGGCATGGCACAAAGAACAAGCACAAGGATTGAATCTGACCTGGATCCACCGCCTGGGTTCACAGGCAAATCCTCATGTGTATAAAACAGAGCTCTTTTCAGAGACACAGTCATGCGTTTATAGTTCCTAGCACATGGTAGGTATAAAAGGAAAGAATTTCCTTCTCTCATGCCTTTCCTCGATACCCAGATACAGCTTGACTATGGAGCCCCAAGCAGCCACCTGGATCTCACCCAGGATTATTTCCAAAAGGTCTCAGTTCACATCTCTGCCCACCTAAAAGGAGACTTTGGAAGAAAAAGTCTGCGGCTGCTTCCTTCCAACCAAACTATTTCTGCCCTTTATATTTTCTGGCTTCACTCAGGCATAGGAGATCCATGTGGGTTTAATGAACAGCTGCGCTTTACAGAATTGAGCTCACACTCTAAGTAGAGCCTGAATTTCAGTGGGCTTCATAGGCTGCGGGTGGTAGGCTGCAAGAGAATTGGTCTGACCGTTGGATTTGCCTAAAACCCCACGTGAGTGAGTGGATAAAAGCAGTTACTGAGAAACCTGCATGGCCCAGGTGACATTGGTTAGTTTGCAGGAGACTTGCTCCAGCATTTGCTTTGGAGGCTGGTCAGGAGCTGATTCCACTGAACACTTTTAGAATCGGGAAATAATCTAGTGCCAGGGGTGGAAATGGCATTTCCCAGCATTTGGCTTTCTTGTCCCTAGGCAGGCACAGGAGAAGTGAGAAGTTTTTCTTCTACAGAGGCCATGGCCCAACACAGCACCCCAAACTGAAAGCTCACCAAGATCAAATGAGGCTGGAATTAGCATGAAGTTCTAAGGTTATAATATAAAATTTTAGAAAATCTTACGAGAAGAAAATAAAGCCCAGTCATCAAGTCCCAGTAGTTAAGAGAAGTGGAGGGGGCTCTGGGTGGTCAGACTCCAGGCTTCATTTTTTCCCTAATATGGAGAGACCATGGGGTATTGTCATTCCCTCAGGGATGTTGCAATGAGGACATGGAAAAGGAAGGTTTGGAAAAAGGCAACACAGGGTCCATCCCTACTTTATGAGGTGCCACAGCCTCCCAAACCACACTTTGGGCTGCTCTTAGAGTCAAGAATGAAAGGAGGAAAGACTATGGTTCAGAACCTGAGAGCCCAACTGTCGCCTTCTCTATAGTAGGCAGGACAGGAGATAGGAACTTGGACCAGCTCTCCCGGAGAGATAGGCTGAAACAGGCCACCAAGCTCTTCCTAGGTAGGACTTACAGATAGCCAAGTGCAGGTGACTGTCCCTGATATCTTTCCTACCCAGACCACCCAGGGTTATAACACCTTGAGGAATTCATCATGCCATTGGAGTTAGGCATCACAGGCCCAAAAGGCCTTTTAAGCGTGGTAACTCTACCTAGGACAACTTTGCATGCATAAGCCGACCAGCAGTCTCCTTGCAGAGAATATGGAACCCGAGAGGGCATGCGTTTGAACAGCGTGGTGGGGTAGGGGCCGTTAGGAGATGTGGAACTGTCTGGAGCAGGGTGCCTGATTTATCATTGGCACTCCAAGAACGTTGGTTGAACATGCATTGTAATTTATCTAATAAAGGCTTTTCTTCCTTCCTTCCGTTTTTCTCTTCTTCTATTCTTGGTCTGTTCACATGAAATATTTAACTTAGATCCCTGGTCTAAAATTACAAGCCTAGGTTAGAACCAGTTTGCAGGAATGAATCACATGCACTCAAATAGCTCTTAGAATGGTCCACCACAGGAAGAAATCGCCACTCATGAGCACGATTCAAGGTCACAGTGAATTGTTTTCCTTTGTTTCCATCCCAGTTATAATGGTCCTTTTTCCTTGTTCCCAGAGAAAAGACTGTCCTGGTGTTTCCCACTGATTCTGGCTTTTTATTCCCTCCTGGTTACTTATATTTTTGAACCCCAAATTCTAGGTGGCAATGAAGGGCTGTTGTTGTCATTTCCACCACACATGGATTAATAACTGTATGACTTTTTTTCTGAAATCAAGTGTCTCCAAGACAGAGAGAAGTGTGTCGTAGGGAGGAGAGAATGGGGCAGTGACTAGGGAGCCTTGTCGCACTTAAAGATTATCTTTATTTTCCTTGGTTGTAGGAGTGGGTCACCAGGAGGGTCTGTGGCAAACCACATTGGACAGCTGGAATGGTTTATTTTTAGTGGTAAGAGAGGAAGAACTTCCAAAGATAGGACTTGAGCCCATGCTCTGTTCTGCCAGTTCAGACTTGAGGAGGCCGGCAAAATGGGCTGGGGGTTCTGAGAGAACAAAGCCTGCATGACCAACTCAGATGGAAGTCTGCAGGTGGCAGCTGGTCCCACTATAATGCACAAGGGATGAGCTTTGTGGGGTTCTAAATTTGGTCCTCACATCTCTTCCAATGCATTTTACAGCAGGAAAGACCCATTTCCCTTCTTATTTGTCTTTCTTCTCTCTAACTCCTGACCTCTTATTCTCACCAGTGATTTTGATAACTTTTCCCAGCCCTCTCACTGCTAATGGCAACCCTTGAGGCCTCACAGTGTGGACAAAAAATGTGTGTGGGGAGAATTCATTTTTGGAACCAATGACACATGAGCTGAGTAGATAGTCCCTATGAAGTGTGGCTTTAAAATCATGAAAATGCTGTTCAGTCCCCAAACTTGGCTCTACAGTACCTGGCAAGCTTCCTGCAATTGCCCCATAAGAATAAAGCATTTCCACAGAAAGATGGTGTGAACGTGCAGATCTGAGACCTGGAGATCAGTGGCCATCTGGGACATAGAAAATTAGCTTTGGTGAGTCAAAGATTGCTGTATGTTTTGGGTCCGTATATTCTGGGTCTGAAACCCCTGTTCAGGTTGTGTCTCTCTCCCTGCTTTCTGCAATCAGAAGAGGCCTTGATAAACTCTTGCACACAGAGGGGTAATAACCTCGAGGCTCCCTCCCTGGGGCCTTTGCATCTCAGAAGATATTCTGTGGAATGTGAGATGCTCGCATGCAGGGTTTTTAGGAACACAAAGGAGGCCACGAGAGACTTTTCAATGCTGTTGTTTGGGGGATCCAGCTGGAGGGACCCTTACTTCTTTGCTTAGGTTTAAAAGCTGTCTCTTTTGGGGTCTTAGGCAGAGTGGGCCTCTGAGAGAAAGACTCTAGCAAGCGGTCTGCCAGTGAAGTTTTTCTTAGACTTTTTTTTTTTTTTTAGAATAGTTTTAGGTTTACAGCACAATTGAGTGGAAAATATGGAGATTTCCCATATACCACCTGCCCCTACATACTCACAGCCTCCCCAACTATTAAAATCCTGTACCAGAACGGTGCCTGAGTACTACCTACATGGATCATGAACCTACACTGGCACGTTATTATCATCCAGAGTCCTTAGTTTACATTAAGGAGTAAACCTCTTGGTGTTGTACATTCTATGGTTTAATAAATATGTAATGACAGGTGTTCACTATTATGGTATCATAGAGTAGTTCTACTGTTTAAAAATCTCATATGCTCTGCCTATTTATGTCTCTCTTCTCCTGTAATCCCTGGCAACCACCGATCCTTTTAGTGTCTCCACAGTTCTGTTTTCCCCAGAATATCATATAGTTGGAATCACACATATCTACCTTTTTCAGATAGACTTCTGTCAGTTAGTAATATGCATTTAAGATTTTTGCATATTTTTTCATGGCTTGATAGCTCATTTCTTTTTAGTATTGAATGATATTCCTTTGTCTGGAGGGACTACAGTTTATTTGTTCATTTACCTACTGAAGGACATCTTGGTTACTTTCAAGTTTTGACAATTATAAATGCAACTGTTTTAAAAATCTATGTGCAGATTTTTGCATGGACTTAAGTTTTCACCTTCTTTGGGTAAATGCCAAGGACCACAACTGCTGGAGCATATGGGAAGAATATTTAGTTGTCTAAGAATTCACAGAGCAAAGAAAAAATTATAATGACAATTAGAACATATTTTTTAGAAAATTGAATTAAAACTCCGAACAATCATGTATCAAATTTTTTAGTTATAGCTAAAGAGATACACTTAATGAAAGTTAATATTTTAAATGCTATATTAGAAAAACAGAAAGGCTAGAAATTCTTTAACTTATAATGCAACTTGAAAATTATGAAAAGAACAACAAAATAAATCCAAAGAAGCTGAAAGGAAGAAACATGTAAGATAAAAACAGAAATTTGTAAACTAGAAAATAAACCATTAAGAGCACCAACAAAGCTAAAATTTGGTTCTTTGAAAATATTAACAGTTAAACTTCTGGTAAGATTAATCAATAAAAAAGGAAAGAACAAAATTAAATAATAGAAAAAAGAAAAAATACAGATGTAGGAAAAATTAAAAACATAGGAAGAGTTTTAGGAGTTAATTTTTAATAACAAATTAGAAAGCAGATATGAAATGGATAAATTTCTAAACTTCTAAAAATACCACTTAAAATGCATTAGAGAGGAAATAGAAAATATTAGTTTTCTATAACTAACTCTTGAAAAAATTGATTAACCAGTTTAAAAATTTTCTTCAAGCCTATACTAGACACTGATGATTTTAAAGTCAACTTTTATAAAGTATTTAAATAATAGATAATTCCAATCTTATGCAAACTCAGATAATAGAAAAATAGAGAACATTCCTCAATTAATTTTACGATATGAGTTAAATGTTGATATCAAAACAAGGCAAAGACAGTTAAAGAAACAATTCTGACTAATATCACCTATGAACTCATTTGCAAAAATTTAAATGAAAAATTATTAAGCCAAATTCAGGAAAATATTATGACCAAGGCTATTTTATCCTAGTTATACAAGAAGATTTAACATTGAAAATCACATAAGAAATTAAAGGATAAAAACCATGTAATCATCTCAATAGATGTAGGAAAAGTGTTTGATAAAATTACAAATCTATTCATTATTAAAAGTTCTAAGCAAATTAAGAATAGAAGGAACTTCCTTAATCCAATAAAAAGCATTGGTAAAATGGCAAAATTGGAATGCCATATCGCTTTTCTTCTATTCAATATTGTACTGAAAGTCTTAGGCAGCCAAGTAAGTAAAGAAAATTAAATTAAAAGTATAACAATTGGAAGATAAGAAATAAAACATTGTATATAACATTATCTGTGTTGAAAAAGTAAAAGGATCTTTAGATAACAGTTTATTAAAAATAAGAGTATTTGGCAAGGTTCTGAATATAAAGTCTAAATACTAAAGATGCCATTTATGAAAGCAACATTATCTAGGAATAAATCTAACAAATGATGTGCAAAAGCATAGAAAAGGTATAAAACTTTATTGAAAGATATTAATATATTAACCTAAATGAACAGAGAGTATATCATGTTTATGGATGCAAAGAAAATGTCATGAAGACAAAAATTCCCCACAAATTCTACTATAGATTCAATGCAGTTTTAATTCATGAAATTTGATAAGATGATTCTAAAAATTATATGCAAAAACAATGGGCAAAAAAAATAGGCTATATTGTTTTGAAGAAGAATAAGGTACAGAATGTTGATACCTATTTTATATAGCAAAATGTATTCCAATACTATAGCAATAAAAACAAGGTGAGGTTGGTTTGGGGATAAAGATGTCAACCAAATGATCAGAATAGAGAACTGAGAAGCAGACCCACATAATACAGAATCTCATTCATGCCACAGTGATCACTGCAGAGTAGTGGAGAAAGTTTGAATTCCTAAATACTCCATTATTTTTTCATGTGGAAAATGTATAATTAGATATCTGTCCCCATACCATACACAAAAATCAGTTCCAAATAGGAAAAAAACCCATACATGTGAAAGGTAAACTATCTAACTTTTACAAACAATATAGGGAAAAAAATAATAATGATTTGGGAGTAGAGAAGAATTTCTTAAATAAAAATCACAAAAAACACAAGCACTAATTGAAAAGATAGATGAATTCATCTGTAGTAAAATCAAGAGCGTCTTTCCATTAAAACACCCAGTAGAGTGAAAAAATAGCCCAAAGCTAGGATGAGATATTTGTAATTCAAACAAGCTACAAAGGATTAGTATCCATATCTAAAATACATAGAGTTTCCACAATCAATAAGAATGTAACATACAATGCAAAGTGGAGGGATAGGGCAAGAAACAGTAACAGGTATTTCACAGAAGAAGAAACTTAAATGGTCCCTAAACTAACAGTAATATATTTATCAAACATTTGGTACATAACAGTAATATATTTATCAAACATTTGGTACATAAGGGTATGAAAATGGCAGTGCCAGTTAAGAGTTAAAAAAAAGGTCAATCATTTTAAAAGCATATTATTTTGATTTACAGAGTTTAGCACCATAAAACTGCAAATAAATTTAAAGTTTTTGCTGCTGGGGAGTGGGACTGAGGGCTGCATGAAGGAACTAAGTACTCCTATATTCTTCTAAAAATATGTGCACTTAAAAATCAAAGAAAATGTAATAAAATATTTCACTTTAAAAAGAAGCAAAATGGTAGATACTCTAGAGCAAATATGCCCGAAGCAGGCACCATTTGCATATAAATATATCTATACAACTTTACCAAGGGATATAAAAGAAGAATTCAATAAATAAAAGGATTTACAATGTTCTGGGATTGGAGGATAATGTAAGGATGCCAGCTCTTCCCAAATTAATCTATAATTTCAACATCTCTTCAAACAAAAAAAATTCTTTTGAAGATGATCTAAAATTCTTTAGAAGACTATTAGGTAAAAATAGCCAAGAAAAAACAATAAGAGTTATAAAGATTTCATTTATCCTAAAAATTAAGAGAACATAAAAATTTAGTAACATAAGTACTTTACTCCTGGTGGAATGGTAGATAGATTAATTGTACTAAAATAAAATGATCAGTTGAATTCATCAAAGAGCATAAAAGGTAAGATGCACAGTTGTGGGGAAAAGAATATAGTTTTGCGACCTGGCTTTATTTGGAACCAATGGTAAAGTCTTACATCATGCACACACACACACAAATGCTAAGAATAAAAACAAATAGTATTACTGATTATCTTGGGTTGCTAGCCATAAGTGGTTTTTACTTACTACTTTATAAGTATTTTTTAATTTTTTTAAAAGAAGAAACTCAATTTTCAAAAATTCACCTAGTTATTTTAGGAAGTATAAAGTAGATCTAAATATTTTAATCATATACATTAAAAAACTCTTAAAAAATTCTAAGTTTCTGAGATTCTACTACCCATATTTCTTTTTTATTTGTGTGATGAATATATTAAACATGAAATTGTGCTCTTCACATTTATTTAGCTATTTTTCTTAAAGTACTTGCACTGCATTATTTTAAGCAGTTAACAACAAAAAAATGATTAATGTCCATGCAAAACAATAATAGATTATGCTTTATTATATAGAAATATATTTGTTCAAAACAGCTTATTCCCCAACCCCATTAGACCATCCAGTGTTACTACCTCTGGCTACATGCACATTTTTTTAATACCATTTTTTCTAAATTGCTCCATAATTTTACAGAGTCATTCTTTGAAGCTGAAATTTTCCATGCTTGGTTCTCTACCAAAGGTGATTTCATTTGGGAAAAATCGAAAAAAATGTATAGTCCAAACTGTCCTGTCATTTTTGCAGTTATATAAGTATGAAGAAAACACTCTATTTGAAAACCAATTTAAAAGACTTTTTTTTTCTCCAAATAGTAACTCTAAGTGGCTTGTTTGGGGGAAGTTTAATATTTGCATCCCACCAGTTCCCAAACAGCGGTTTCATTTTTAGAAGCAGCCTACTGTTGATTTCAATTTTCTGCTTTCTTTTTTTTCCTTCCTTTTCTCAGGTTTTTTTTTTTTTTTTTAAAGAGAGAATATGGTGTAGTGGGTCTCACTCAGGGCTAGAGTTAGACACCGGCTCTAACTGGAGTACTAAAGCATATGCCTGCCTGACTTGTCCATGCCATTCAAAGTTGCATGTGTCTGCTGAGAATCCTGCTGCTGTAGTGAGCATCACTGAAAGTGTATAGATAAAAGCTGGCTTTAGCTTTCCAAGCTCTGTAAAATGCAGGCAAGGTGCATTGACAGGCAAACTCTCTAAAAGGTGTTTTGGTCTTGTAGGTTTACACTGAAAAGCCTGTGTTTGCAGCATTTACCTCACATAATGAAAAACGACAAAGACAAACTCATCAGTAACCAGCACAGTGAGCATTACATTATAGGGTGCTTTTAGTGGGTGAGCCTTCAGTTTTTGTGACCAAAGCTCACTCACACTGAGTGACTATACCAAAGCTATTGTGTGTAGTTACACAGGTTGTGCACTGCACAATTTGAAAGAATGCTTTTCACAGACCCCTTGGCCAATCTATTCCTTCCAGTCCCAGTGGAGAACTCCACCATACCTTAGAGAGGAAAAATAACCATTAAAGGTGCAATTGAAGCTTATATCAGATTTTAAAATTATAAAATTTAATAGTTAAGCCTATATCAGGTTTTAACACTATAAAACTATGATCTAGGCACTTAAAAATAACTCAATAATTTTATTACACATAACTTGAGATTTTGTTTGAAGTTACTCATATCATATAAGTTCAAGAGAAGCACATCTAATAAAGTGACACTGGGCAAGAAAATTTAAGGGAAATACACACATACATCTGTTTTAGCAATAAGGAAGTGAATGATTTTATGAGTCCAAATGCATATATATCTTAAGCTCTGATTGTGGAAGATGGTCAGCCAAAAAACATTACTGAGGACAATATGCATCATTATCTACCATAGAATTAACCACGCGTCTACGAAAACAGAAAAATAAAACCAAGGAAAATGTATAAGTACAAAACAAGAAGTCCCTTAATAAGAAACCATAACTAAGTCAACACAATGATAAAACATTTACATAGTGTCCGCTGGGTGCCTAGCACTAGTCTCAACGTTTTGCATGTATTAACTTATTTTTTACATGTATTAACTCATGACACGACTTTGAGGTAGATATTATTTTCTCTATTTTACAGACAAGACACTTAGAGGTCAAAGAATAGCACTGATGGCTTTAATTGATGGCCACCCTGCATCCATGGCATTTACTCTATAACTTTGTAGTTTCCACCCATTATGAATACTGGGATAGTTTTGTGTCTTGCTTTGTCCAATAGAATAGAGAAGAAGTGAGAACAAGCCTGAGCATCTCTTGGAGGATGGAAGAGGTGAAGGAGAGCTGATGCACCCTGGCCAACAGGAGCCAAGCTGATTCTGAAGCAGAGCCCTCTAATTCTTAGTCATTCCCAATACTGATGACACACAGACAACAAAGACTTTTTTGATGCACACAAGGGTGGAACTCTGCAATTATCAATGTGTGAGCCATATTTCATAAAAGAATACCAAATTTGAATCCTCAGAACACCGTATCACAGACCAAATTACCAGGAGGTTGCTTACTGGTAAGTAACCCTTAGTAACGTATAAAAATATTTGAAATTGCACATCAGCTTATTATAATAACTGAAGAAGTGACTTGTCATTCAGGATGTTGAAACTCACCAGCCAAAGACCACCAGAAACATACTTATGGTCAAACAAAGTTAAGTTTATTTAGCTGTTACAGAAAGAGAGAGAGAAAATGATAGGACTCATGAGATGTCTTGCTAAAATGTCTTCATTATAGATTTCAGATTTGTACTCAGTGATTCTTAGGAAGGTTGAAGGAAGTTGGGGGTCAAGTTTGGATGGGATATGTCAGGAAGTGGAGAGCAATCTGGGACCAGTACCATCAGAAAGTGCAGGCAATTTGATGATTGGGTATCTTGGTAATTCTTATCTAGTAGGTGGGAGGATTGAAGCAATACTAGAGAGTTGCCATTGGGACAGAAGAAAAAAAGAAAAAAAAAAAGGAAAAAGAAAAATGTTTATTTTTATGATTGTGGTATGGCTTTGTCTCTGCCTTGTTTCAGGCATGGTCTCCGAGTGGCCTTGTCTGAGTTTTGTTTATGTTCTGTGAGAGTTGTTTATGTTCATCTGGGAACACTTTGCTTCAGCCTAGCTGTTAGCTGCTAGCTTTCAGCTGTTGGGGCCATATTTTACTTTCTGAGGAATCACTTGGAGACCACTGGTAGGAGCCCTTCTGCACAAATGAAGAAGTGTCTTGAGAGCAGTGCATTCTGAAGCATGTGGGTTGCATGTAGGTTATTGCCTCAAAGGTCCAGAGACGAGATGATGGAAGTAGGAGGGGGCAGCAGTAAGGGGGAGGCATGTGCGAGGAGAGGCTACTGGGAATCGAGAGTTTGACCAGGAATCCATATACCAACCTTGCCTCTGGCTTTGATTCTGAGAGAGGACCTAACTACCAAAGAAATGAGTAGTTAGAAAAACATGCAGACTGCCTGTGGATAAAGATAGAATCAAGCCAGCCAGGAAAACAGGAAAGATAGGACGTGGGGTAAAGTATAGTGAAACTAAGAAAAAGAAGCTGCATATTAGGAAAGGCAGAGGGTAAGCCTCGTTCTGAAAATAATCACAGGTAGTATCTTGAAGAAAATTCTGGAAATTGTGTGGTATTCTCGGAAGTATGCATAAAGACAGGGCTTCTGAGTATCAGGGAAGAAAAATCTTGAAGAGATTATAGGCAATTATGCAAAGACACCTGAATAAGAGCAGTGGAAATGTACAAGATTCGGAAGGATTTAAATCCTTTAAATAATTCTACAAATGCTAAACTTAGAATCACATTTGAAGGTAGTAAAGAGCTTACTTGATGATGTAGGAACATAGATAAATGATACACTGTGCAAATCTGAGCATACAGAAAAAAGAAAAGGAGGTGAAAATGACAAGAGAGAGTAAACAGAAACAGAGGTGAGATAACCGAAAACTCCAACAAGGGAAATTCTAAAGGAAAGATCCAAACAAATGGAGCTAAAATCAATGTTTCAAATTTTCTCAGTTATAATTTCCCCCATTTCAATCTTTCTGAAATGAAGACATGTCTGATGTCTTATAATTTGCCTGCCATTTTCCCCTCAAAACTAGTCAGTGATGTACCTTTTCAGTTGACGTCATTTTAGAATCAAGGAAATATGTTAAAGGAAGAAAACTTTCTTTACCAAAAACAGATTCAAGTATTGCAGATTGCAAAGGGTCACTTGAGTTCCAAAGAATATAAATGGAAAATACCCTAAATTAAAGATTTCCTGGCAAAAACTTTTAACACTTAGAGAAAAAAATTCTATAAGCCTCCAGGCCTAACTATCATATTACCCACAAATGAATAAGTGCCAGGCTGTCTTCCTGCTGCCCTCCAACAGCAGAAGTTAGAAGTTCACAGAGGTTGAAAATCGTGGGCAAGGAGTTTTTTACTCCACCAAGTTGTGGAGATTTAATAACTATAAAAAGACACTGCTGGGATATACAATGTATCTCTCTCAGGGTTCTCCAGAGAAACAGAACCAATAAAGTAGAGAGAGTAAGAGAGAACGAGAGAGATTCATTTTAAGGAATTGACTCGTGATATTGTAGAGCCTGTCAAGTATGAAATCTGTAGGGAAGGCTGGCAAGCTGGAAACTCAGGTAGAATTTCTCTTACAGTTTTTTTTTTAATATTTTTTTATTTTTCAATTACAGTTGACACGTATATAATACTATATTAATTTCAAGTATACAACATAGTGATTAGACATTTATATAACTTACAAAGTGATCGCCCTGATAAATCTGGTACCCATCTGACACCACACACAGTTATTACAATATTATTTACTCTATTCCCTAGGCTACACTTTATATCCCCATGACTATTTTCTCAGTTAGAGTTGTCATCCAATATTATTTTATATTAGTTTCAAGGATACAGCATGGTGGCCAGACATCCACAAAACCTACGAAGTGATCCCCCAACCTGTCTAGTCCCCACCTGATACCATGCATAGTTATTACAATATTGTTGACTGCATTCCCTGTGCTGCACTTCACATCCTTGTGCTTATTTTGTAACTACCAATTTGTACTTCTCAACCCCTTCACCTCTTTAACCCAACCCCAACTCCCTCCCATCTAGCAATCACCAGTTTGTTCTCTGTTTGTTTGTTTACATTGTTCTTTAGATTCCACACACAAATGAAATCATATGGTATTTGTCTTTCTCTGCCTGACTTATTTCACTTAGCATAATACCCTCTAGGTCCATCCATGTTGTTTCAAATGGTAAGATTTTATTTTTTTTTATGGCTGAGTAATATTCCATTATACCACCTCTTCTTCGAATTGTCTACTGATGGGTACCTAGGATGCTTCCATATCTTGGCTATTGTAAATAGCACTGCAGTGAACGTAGGGATCTATATATCTTTTCAAACTGTTGTTTTTTTTTTTTAAATAAATACCCAGAGGTACAACTGCTGGGTCATAAGATAGTTGTATTTTTATTTTTGAGGAACCTTCAAAGTGTTTTCCATAGTGGCTATACCAATTTTAAATCTCACCAACAATGTGTGAGAGTTTCCTTTTCTCCACATCCTCGCCATTACTTGTTGATTTTTGTTTTATTGATGATAGCCATTCTGACAGGTGTGAGGTGTTATCTCAATGTGGTTTTAATTTGCAATGCATTTTTCTGGTGATTAGTGACATTGAGCATCTTTTCATATGTCTGTTAGCCATCTGTATGCCTCTTTAGAGAAATGCCTATTCAGGTCCTCTGCCAATTTTTTAATTGAATTATTTGTTTTTTTTTTTTTTTTGGTGTTGAGTTATATGAGTGCTTTATAAAATTTGTATATTAACCCTTTATCAGATGTATCAAAGACAAGTATTTTTTCCCATTCAGTAGGTTATCTTTTCATTTTGTTAATGGTTACCTTTGCTGTGCAAAACCTTTTTAGTTTGATGTAGTCTATTTATTTATTTATTTATTTTTGTTCCCGTTGCCCAAGGAGATATATCAGGAAAAAAATATTACTAAGAGGAATGTCAGAGAGTTTACTATCTATGTTTTTTTTCTAAGAGTTTTATGTTTTCGGGTCTTGTATTTAAGTCTTTCATTCATTGTGAGTTTTTTCTTATATGTGGTATAAGAAGATGGTTCAGTTGCATTTTTTTGCATGTATTTGTCTAGCTTTTTCAACATCATTTATTGAAGAAACTGTCTTTACCCTATTGTATATTCTTGTCATCTTGTCAGAGATTAAATGACCATATATGTGTGGACTTATTTCTGGGTTCCCTATTCTGTTCCATTGAACTGTGTGTCTGTTTTATGCCAGTACCATGCTGTTTTGATTACTAAAGCCTTGTAGTATAGTTTGATATCAGGTAGTATAATACCTTCGACTTTTTTTTTATTTTTCAAGATTGTCATGGCTATTTGGGGTCTTTAATTGTTCCATATACATTTTTAGATTATTTGTTCCAGTGCTGTGAAAAATGCCATTAGTATTTTGATACGAATTGCATTGAATCTATAGATTGTTTTGGGTAGTATGGACATTTTAATGATGTTAATTCTTTCTATCTACGAGCACTGTATATACTTCCATTTATTTTTATCTTCTTCCATTTCTTTTTTCAATGACATAATTTTCCAAGTGCAGGTCTCTTATCGCCTATGTTAAATTTATTCCAGGCATTTTATTGCTTTTGATGCAATTGTAGATGTGATTGTTTTCTTAATCTCTCTTTCCGATACTTCATCATTGGTGTATAAAAATGCAACTGATTTCTAAATATTAATTTTGTATCCTGTTACTTTACTAAATTTATTTATCAGTTCTAACAGTTTTTTGTGTAACCTTTAAGGTTCTCTCTATATAGGATAATGTCATCCGCAAATAATGACAATTGTACTTCTTCCATTTTAATTTGGATGCCTTTCATTTCTCTTTCTTGTCTGATTGCTGTGGCTAGGACTTCTAATACTGTGTTGAATAAAAGTGGTGAAAGGGGACATTCTTGTCTTGATTCTGACTTTAAGAAAATGCTTTTAGCTTTTCCCCATTGAGTTGATGTTAGCTGTGGGTTTGTCATGTATGGCCTTTATTACTTTGCAGTACATTCTCTCTATTCTCACCTGGCTGATAATTTTTTATCATAAATGGATGCTGGATTTTTTTCTGTGTTATAGTCTTGAAACAGAATTCCTTCTTCTTGGAGAAACTTCAGTTTTTGCTCTTAAGGCCTTCAACTGATTGGATGAGGCCCACATACATGGTGGAGAGTAATTTGCTTTACTTAATACCAACTAATTGTAAACATTAATTACATTTATAAATAACCTCACAGCAACATCTAGACTAGTATTTGACCAAACAACTGGACATTATAGCCTAGTCAACATGACACATGACATTAACCATTAATCAAGGATTCACAAAATGTTAGCTTTCTTTAAATAAATGTTTTGAAGGTATTTTCTAGATAAAAACTATAAAATTGAAAAAATCATGGTGAAAAAAAATTGGTGACACAAATCCATTAAAGTAAAAGTGTGAAAACTTTATATCTGTTTCTAGAATTGAATGAAAAAAATAAAAATATTCTTGAAAAATGAAAATGCTCTAATATTAAAAATTGTATAGTAACTATAATTTAGATACAAAACCCTAGATTATATTAACAAAGAAAAGGAAGGGAAAATAAAAATTAAGGTCTTATCTAAGATTGACAGAAGAAAAAAAAACCAATTTAAATACTTGACTCTGAGAGTTATTAAGAAAATATATTTCAGTAATTATATCAAAACACTAAATTAACAACCATCATTAACATATACATGATAAGAACTAATTCATGCTTCTTAATCCTTGGCTGCTGGTAGAGTCACCTTGAGAGCTTGTACACGTCCTGATGCCCTGTGGCACCCAAGACTGGTTACATCGGAATCTCTTGGGATGGGGCCCAGCCACGAGTAGTGTTCGAAGCTCCTCAAGTGATTCCATATTCGTTCAGCCAAGTGTGAAAGTCTCTGTCCTGGGCCTTTTTCCATTCTTATGTTTCTTTGGGAGGAATATTTTACTTTAGCATAAAATTTTACAGTTACTTTCCCCTCTACCTTTACTCTGAGTCTCATTTTCAGTCATCTTTGGTCATTTGGTTACAATCTACAGATTGCTGCTACTCAAAGTACAGTCCAAAGGTCAGAGGCCTCAAGATCTCTTTGGAGCTTGTTGAAAATGTGCCTGTTCTATTACCCTGCCTTCTTAAGTGGGCTTCTTGACTCCTAGTCTTTTTTTCTTCAAACTTTTAACAGAATGCTCTTTCTAAAATAAAAGCTGATCGTGCCATAAATCCTTCAATAATCAATCAGAAGCTCCATGTGTCCTAAACATCTAAGGCCCTGAAAATGAAGTTCAGAGTTCTTGAAGAATTGTCCTCTCTACCTTATCTCAAATTTCCTTCTTGGCCTCATTTCTCATCCTCCTAACTCCAGGTACATTGGGCTACTAGCCATTCACCAAATAGAATAGACCCTTTCACACTTCAATTCTTGGACTAATGTTTTCTGAAGCTGTGAATGCCTCTTGTCCCATTTTTTTACTAACTCAATCTTTCCTAAGGCTTAGAAGCCTTCTCCAATCTCCCAGTCAAAAGGAATGTCTCTCCTTTCTTGTAGCTCTGGTTTCATTCACCCTTATGTGCTAACTTGTATGTTTTTCCTCCCAGATTGTTAATTCTTGGAAGGGGAATCTATGCCCTTCAGCCTCTGATTCTCCAGTGAGTGATTGTAGAACAAATGTTGTGGGTCACATTCCAAATGTCTGTAGGCGAATTCTTTTAGCAGGGTCAAGCTACCCTACATTCCATGGGCACAGCAGAGGGCAGGGCCAGGCCACATTTTATTCAATAGTAATTATTGGAAACGGTCTCTAATTTTGTCTTGTTAAGCAACTCCTTGATGTTTTGTGGAAGTTCCATGTTCTCTCATTATCCTCATCTTTTATTCCACACAGAAATAATTTATTCCACATATTTACTATTGCCCTGTCCTGACACTTTATTCTTTTCACTCATATTGACTTTTTCTGGGGACCCAGTTTGTCCAAGTTGGAGTCAAGAAGTGAATCAACTTTCTAAAGATGATGACTCAACTTCTTTTAAATCTGGGGACAGTATTGGAAGCTCAAATTAAATGTCTAAGTAATTGCCAAAGAACTTTGCTTAGGGAGGGAATGTGGAATTTCAGTGTCAACTGATGAAAACATTCATGCCTTTTGGCAGTTTCTAAGGAGAATAAGGCTGTCTTGCCTGTATGTTTGTGCACTCAAAAGGCCATTAATCTATTTAACAACAGAACAAGGCTGTCTCTACTTAGGAATCATACTGATCAGCACAGATTCCTGGAAGAGCCTCTGTAGCCCAAGAGTCTGACAAAGTAGCACACAAACCAAGCTGTCCAACTGTGACTGCCAGGTCCCTAGTGCTTGGACTAAATACACCAAAAATTGACAGACAGAGATGACTCTGGAGGTGACAAAGCCCTAGATAAAAGCCATTAAGAAGGACAACATATTTTTCCAAAAATCTGCTTTTCTGCATAACCTGATTCAAATATTTTACTCATATCATGCTATCTTCCTCCTGCAGACAAGTTGTTTACTATTGTGGTATAACATTGTTATTTAGACAGAGCCCCCAGGCCCAGTTCCCAAGCACTAGGAGCCAGATTTTGTTCTTGTCCTCTTGATCAAACTCCCACCCTGTGCTCTGCCAAACTGAGAATAAACTAAGACAGAGGAAGAGATGAGATCTAAGAATCAGGGAATCCAGCCCAGGAGAAAAGCAAATGGAATCTCAAAATGATAATAATGAGAAGTCTCAGTATTACAGCTGCTCATCAGGTCTAAGGTGTTACCAACTCAAAGAAAAGGAGAATGAAATTTCCAAGAGGGCATGTCTCCAATACAAAAGAGAAACTATAGATTACTTGATGTGATTGATCTTTAGAAAAATTGTTTGGGAAGCTATTAGAAGATATGGAGAGAGTGAGCAAAAGGTAAAAAGAAGTCTAAGCAAATTAAAAGTAAGGCAATTATTAACCTCAGGATAAACAAAAATGAAAAAAAGAAACATCATTGTAGTACCCTACAGTGCTTGGCTGAATAATAGTTGTATAAGCATAACAATCTGAAAACCGAATATTATTTAGCCCCAAATAATATATATTAAGAAAAATGCATTAACATAGAAGATTTTAATTCATTGTTCTTGGTCTAAGACAGATAAAGTGAACAAATTATTAACTAAGGATATAAAATTATAAAATATCTATAGATATAGATGAACTCTGTACCCTAATAAAGATGAGTATGACTTCTTGACAAGTGCACATAATTATTTGTGATAATTGACCCATATTGTTACTAGGAAAAACTTAATAAGTTCCAAGAAGCATAAATAATACAGATATCATTTTTTGATCACATTGCTATCAAACTAGAAATTAAGAATATCAGAAAAAGCCTGAAAATTAAAAAATAAAACATACTTCTTATTTAAACTCTTGAACTCAAATAGTAACTCTGTAAACAAAAGCATCTGCATCTCTTTGGGCTTGTTAGAAATGAAGAATCTCAGATGCACCAGACCTGCTACATCAGGGTCCACATTTTACAAAATACATAGAGAATTTGAAAGTGCATTCATATTTATCTATTGTTATGGAGTGAATATTTGTGTCTCCTCAAAATTTATATGTTAAAATCGAATCTCCAATGTAATGATTTTTGAAGGTGAGGTTTTTGAGAGATAATTGGGTCAGGAGTGTGGAATGTTCATGAATGGGATTAGTACCTTTAAAAGAAGAGGCCAGAAAGCTAGCTAACTCTCTTTCTACCATCTAAAGATATGAGGGAAAGTTAGCCATCTGCAAACCAGAAAAGGACTGTCACCAACGTGACTATGCTGGCACTCTGGCCTCAGATTTCCAGGTTCCAGAACAGTAAGAAATACAGTTCTATTGTTGTTAAGCCATTCAGTTTATATTATTTTATTATAGAAGCTTGAGCTAAGATACTCATTATTTCCCCAAAATAATGATAATTAAAATATACACCATACCTATGGGTCGAAAATGGCAGAGTACAGAAAAAAATATTAGCCTTAAATGTCTATATTAAGAAAAGTAAAACAAAAAAAATCAGTGCATTAAATATTCAACTCAAAAAAATTAGAGAAAAACAAGTTAAAATAAAAAGGAAGGAAGAACTTCATAATGATAAAAGTAGAAATTAATGAGTTAGAAAAACAGTAGAATTAAAGTCTATTTCTCTTGAAAGGAAAAAAATTAATAAAATACATAACAAATAGAAGATTTAATAAAGGAAAGAGGGAGGAAGCACAAACACAATGAGTAAGGGCAAAAGATAAATAACCTCAGCAACAGACTAAATATTTTTCAAAATTAGACTATTTGCATAATTCTATGCAAGTAAAATTTAAATATGCGAATGCAAATGAAATTTTAAAATCTGGATGACATAAATAATTTTCATGGAAAATATAATTCACTAAAAGCACTCTTGAGAAACACAAAGACCATATGGTCCAATCTATATGGATCAATTTTTATTGAAGAAGTAAAGAAAGTTTTTAAAGGATAAGCCTCCATCAACTCATAGAACATGTATGCAGGCCCAGGTAGTTTCACATAAGAATTCTACCAATCCTGTAAGGATGGCATTGCAGTGCTATTTGTACTTATCCAGGACAAATAAGAAGAGTTTCCAAATTATTTTTTATAAAATGAGTATAACATTGACACCAAAACCTAAAATAAATTATACAAGAAAAGAAAAACTACACATTGATCTCACTTGCAAATATACATACTAAAGTTTTAAATATGACAACAGCTATTAGGAGCAAGCAGTTCATTAAGAGAATAGTATCACCACCAAGAAGGATTTATTCATAAAGGCAAGGATGGTTTTATATTTTAATAAATTAATAGATTTTAGGGGAAAATTTTTTTTAACATAATGGTGCTAAAAGGGCATTGCTCATTCTTAAATTTAAAAAACTTTTTAAAAAAATTAACAAATACTGAAACTAGGAACGTAATAAGGATGCCCACTTCTGTTTAACATTGTATTGGAGGTATCAGCCACTACTGTAAAGAAAGGAACGATATCTCAGGTAGAAATACCTGAAAAGAAAAGGTTAAATTATCACTCTTTGTAGATGGTATGACTTTCACCTGGGAAATCCAGGAAAATTAGCTGAAAACCTATATGATGAAAAAGAGGTTGCAGTAAATAAATAGGCCATAAAATTAATATGTGTAAATCCATAGCCTTCATATAAAACAACAGCCATGAGTTAGAAAATACAATGCCAGATAATTTTGTTTATAGTAGAAACAGAAAGTATCAACATCTAAATATAAATTTAACAATAAATATGTAAAATTCACATAAAGAAAAGTTTAAAATGCTCGTGAAACACTCAGTGTAGACATAGATTCTCTGTTGTCTTTTGGTTTGAATAATTGACTACCTGATGTCTATGATGTCAAATCATGGTCAACACACTCCTTTGCTGGTGATTTTGGGATAGAACATGAGACCCAACGCTGGCCATTGGGATGTGAGATAATAACTGCTGATATGGGCAAAAGTTTCTCATCTTAAAAGGAGTCCTGAGGAAGATAGATGCAGTCTCCTTCTTTCTCCAGACCTTGTCGTGTCTGGATAGGATGCTTGACCCTGCTTTGCAACAATACCAGGATCAGGCTAAATGCAAAGCCAGCATATCCAGGGTGCCAAGGGGAGACCTGGTAAGAACTGAGCTCCTTGATGACACTTGGGGCACTGATTATGCTGTGCTTTGAGCCACACCACCTGTGGACTCCTGGTTATAGAAGGCAATGCGTTTCCTTAGTGTTTTAGTCCATTTAAAGCAAGTTTTCCTGTTAACTTGCTATCATAGCATTCTGCTGGTGCAATCTGTTCTTCCTTTCCTAGAACTAAACTATTTTAACTACTGTTGTTTTATAATTGTTTTTTTTCTGTGGAGTTGAGGGGATAATTCTTTAACAACATTCTTAACATTCTTAATTTCTTTTTTGAGCAATTTAACCAAATAATTCCTACTGAGTTAATTAATTCTAGCCAACTCAAATTTTTAATAAAACCTATTTCAATGACTTTCAAATTTATTAGAAAGCAAATATACATTTTATATTTTAATTTAAAAAACTTCTGTATAAACTCAATCCCTTTTATTCTTTTTTTTATCATTTTGAGTATGGAATTTTTAAAATTAGATTTTCCATCAGCTGGCCTACTTTACTTTTTAAAGACACTATCTTGACATTCATTATGTATTCATGCCATCACTTTCTGCTGCTGGTTTATTTATTTTTCACTCTTTTTTTAAAATTTTTTTTTTTGTTTGTTTCCTTGGCTGCATTTTTCTTTTCTTCATTTTTTAAATTGAAATGCATTTTCTAGCTTTCACATTTAAAAATATAATCTATTCATTACTACAGACTACTTGAGAATAACTTTATGAATATTTCATAATTTTTAATTTGAATATCTTGATTATTATTATTTGTTAATTAGCTCTCTTCATTCTCTTGATTTCCTCTTTAATCTAATAATTATTCAAAGGAAAGAGTATGCATAAAATTTGTTTACCTTTTGTTATTAGTTTCTAGTTATGTTATACTTCTATTTGAAAATATGGACTGCATATATTCACCTTTCTGACTTATGACTTTTGTTATTTTCTTGTGGCTGACTATTTGAAATTTTTACTTTAAAAAAAAACGTGGTGGTCATTTAGAAAGAAGGCACATTTTACAATGCAAATACAATCTATTTTATAAAACAAATGATAATTTTATAATACAAAGTTTGAAATAGTCATGAACTCTGTTATTATACTGTTCCAATCATTTATGCCATAATGAGGGCAATTATGATGAGGAATTGATGTCAGCAATTTTCAAGGTTAGAACCCTTAGTTAGGCATAATAGTAATGGTCTGCCCATGACCATGGAATTCTTGCAATAAGAATCTGTAGGAGGGAGGAAGCCACTTGTGAATGGAAATAGAACTAGATTGAGTTTGACTGTCCTGCTGGGAGCTCTATTTGGTGTCTGGCATAAAGGAGCTGCTTGATAATTATTTTCCTTCATGAAATATGGATTTCCCCCTTAGCCTGTTTGGTTGGAAATGAGCCATACCAAAGGCAGTAAAGCTAGTTAGCTCAGGGGGAGAAACAGCCTGAGAAAGAAAAGATACCCTCATGGATCATCTTGAATTACTCTTGAGTTGTCATGTGAGCCAGAAAGAGGACAGAGCTGATGATGTTAGAGCAACTCAAACACGTTTTGTACTCAAGGATCCAAAGAGTGGGATAGGTATTTTTAAAAATAAGTTATTCTGTGAGGACTGATATATGTTGAGCAAAAAGCAGTAAGAATCAGGTCCATGTCCTTTGGGCTTCCCATTTCAGAGAGCCCTAGCCCACTTCCAGGTGTATCCCTCTGCGTAAGGGCTTTCTCCAGATCCCTTGGGGACTCCTCTGCTTACTCCTGTTGCAGGGCAGCTGCAAATGCAATCTCTCTTAGAGGCAGCCCTTAACAAACGGCTATATAAATACCCCAAATCTCAGGATCCTAGTGCTAGAACTCAGGCATGTGCTCTACACTTGCTATCAGAGTTCCCTGTTGGGGTGAGTTCCAGTTGCCCATTGTGGTAGCTGTCCCAATAACCTCCTTTTATTGGCTGCCTTCCTTCCCTGTCTCGCTGCCCCATTCTCCTGCTGGTGTTCCTTGCACCTTCCAAATTCACCATTTGCACTTGAAACTTTGTTTTCTTTTGGGAAAACCCAAATTAAGACAAACAATATTTTTTTTTGTAATTTGTCTTAGCCTCATCAATCTTTGTAAACAAGCATTGCTGGGGGAGGAAGATAAGAAATGTACAAGCTAAGAAGTCATGCTTGAATTGCTCCAAGAGCATTTGTAGGTGTCATACAAGTTGTTTATCTCACTCTGCTTGATTAGCCCACAGAAATGTGTTTCAGCAAATCTTTGGAGTGTGGAGAGGATACTCCATTGTCCAAAAGATCTGACTTTATAGTCAGCTGGATGTACTGAAACCAGTCACTAATTGCCATAAATCATATTAAATTACAACTCCTCCTCCAAGTATAACTTGGAGATCCTCTGTCTGGGCTAACTGGTTGAGAAGACAGGCTTTCTCGGGTCAACTTATTTGGGGTCTCAGCCATGGGTGTTAAAGTGTTTTTGTTATAATTATGATCATGGTTCCTGTCAGAGAGGCAGAGGCTAGATTTATAAGTGATATTAATAATTATCATAATGATAATTAAATATAATCACATAAAAGGATGTGATATCCCTCCAAAAAAGATTAGTAATAAAAATTAAAAAACAGATACATTTAAATATTTTTGAAATCTGAAAAATGAAATACAGGAGATAAGGATAGTAAAAATGTTCTAAGGTCCTTGAATTGTCCAGAGAATGGTAAAACATGAATGTATATTAGATTCTAAGTCAAGGATAAATAGTGTGAGTTTGAGGATAACAATAAGAAAATAGTAAAAGATGGTATAACTAACAAGGAGAGGGAGATAATGGAATAATAACAATACTATTATAATAAAAATAATAGTAATACTCATTTTACAATGTGATCAGAGAATGGCACTGGAGGTAGGAAAAGGAACAAATAGAGGTAAGCTAAATAGAAAATAAATTGCAAGACGGTACACTTAAACTCAAGTATATCATTAAATATAAACATATAGGTAATACTCCAATTAAAAGACAAAGATTGTAGACTAGATTTAAAAAAAAAAACGAAGCTATTTATTGCTCACAAGAAACATACCTTAATATAAACATGCAGAGAAGCTAAACGTAAAAGGATAGTGAAATATAATGATGTGTATTTTACATAAAAGAGAAGGCATAAGTATATAGTTGCCCCACAGGGTAGACCTTCAGATAAGAGCATTACTAGGGATAAAGAGGAATATTTCATAATGGTGAAAGCATCAATCACCAGAAATAGAAAACAATTCTAAATTTCTACGTACCCAATAACATAGCTTCGAAATATCTAAACAATACTGAGAGCATGAAAAAGAGAACTAGATAAATTTATAATTATAATGGAGATTTTAGCATAACACTGCATTTAACAGCTGCAGAATGCACATTCTTTTTAAGTGTACACGTAACTTTTGTTAAAGCTGACTATATGCTGGGACAGGAAGAAATCTTCAACAAAATTCAAAATACCAGTATCTCAAAGAGCTTCTCTAAGCCTCTTAGCAATGAGGAATTAAGCTTAAAAGCTATAATATTCAGCCACTGCGTTGGATTTTGAGTGGAAGATGAAGAAAAGTAGTAAGTAGGAGCAAACTGGCTGCAGTGAGTAGCAGGAGAGTCACATCAGATTAAAAGGCAGCTTTTGACAGACAAGTATCCAGGAGCCATGTGCTGTTGACTAGAATACAGGGCATTTGAAAGTAAGGGGTGGAGCAGAGGGTAGGGCTGGAGTCCCCAAAGGCAAACCTCATCCACTTTATAATTCTGTTGGGGGCCAGTCACTATTGAGAAATACTGGATATACTTCTACATTGCTGAAATTACCTAGCAGATATGTTCTCTTTCCATCATAAAGCAAATCTTTGGTCGATTCAATGTCCATTTGCTGAATGGAAAACATCACAATATTGAATTCCTCTACTCTCTGAGCTTGTCTCTGTTGAATATTTCCAATAGCCACCAGCGTGTCGTCTCTTAGGCCACTTGATATGAGGCTACTGAAGAAACAAATACATCTTCCAAATGTGGGAATAGTCAAGAAATATCTTAGCAACCAAGAGAAGCTGTGTCGGAGTGTAATTTGTTCCACCAGGGCTGTGGCAGTTAGGAAACAGGGACTGCAGAGAATGTCACGGGAAGTTTGAACATGTTTTCGTTTTTAAGTGTCAAATTCCAGTTTCTCCTTGGTTTGGCAAACTAATAAGGAACTATCCCAAGTAGAAAGATACCAACCCTGTTTTTAGACTCCCTCTGCCCTGCATCTTCCACTGCAGAGTTTTGCTGAAATCCTTTTCACAGGATGCCATGCTCTGCACAGACTAGGATCCTAAGAAACATTTTTTGAGTTGACTTAAAGAATGCAGAACACATTTGCTGTATTATTAAAGCTTTAACGGCGTATTACACCCAAAGAAACATCGTTAGCTTAGCCATTTGTGTTTCTACCCTGGTTTGACAGAATATTTCTTGTTATTTGATAAGAGTTTATAAGAAATTTCAAAATAGGATTTATAGTGCAATAAAGAAATATTTGCTTAGAACTTTCCTTTTCAGCATAGAATCACCCATGGTTCTTGGAATTTTTTTTACTTAAATCTAAAAGGCTCTTGATGGTCAGATCACATTTAACAGCTCCATAGGTTTGCCCAGTGGCAATATGGCTGGTTTTTAACAGAGACATGAGAGATACAAGAGGGTGACCATTTCACTACTTAGCCTACTGGAAATATTGCAATTAGCAATGCTCAGACCATTTTAGCCTGGTTTAATGCAAGTGTGATTCCTGTGGCAAATTCCAGAGCTAAGAATATGTCCCCTGGTCCTGAGCTGCCCAGAACTCAAGTCTAGTAGCCCAAACCAGGGTTCTGGCCTCTGCTACTCTTTCCCCACAGGGCTGGTTCCCTCTGATGTAATCCCTCTTCTTCTTTATAGTATTACTCCCCAAGTCATATCTGTTCCCCGAGCTTTTAAAGTGAAAGGGTTTCTGGGGTGGCCAGGTCTCCACATCTTTCATCTCACTCCTCAGCCCACCAACTTTCCTGCCCAGTAAATGGCATCATCCTGCACAAATGAAAGCACGAGTTTGCCAACTGCTAACTGATGGGCCCACAAGGTTACTTGGTGTTAATTATGCATAGCACTGTCCTATGTCCTATGTCCACTCTTCCCAATCTTCTTTTTAGCCTTTACTTGAGGTTACCCTGGGGAGACTTATAACCAGCAGGAGGTGATCAAATAGGCAATGTTTATTTGCCAATAATCACATTAAGAAAGGGATTTTGTCACCTCCATCAGACCAAGAGTCGTGGGCATTTCAGGGTTTGGACATCTCAGTGTTGGGAATTGTTTCTCGTCCTCCTTCTGTGCAGTGCTGGATTACACACATAGCTCTTAATCCACATTCCAGACCATCTTAAACTTTGCCTCGTGTCCCAGTTTGGTTTTGTGTGCAGGAAGTAGGGAAGAGGAGAGGTTGCAGAGGTGCAAATCATCTGCTCCTGTGTGCTAAATAAAACGCATCCAGCATTTTTGCATGATAAAATCAATGTCCTAATCCAAGTTTCCACTCCATGAAGCCCTAACCCTCCGGCAGAGCAGGCAAACAAAAAGAAAATAAAAGAATATAAAAAATATCTTGAATAAGAGGCCATTAGCACCTACAATGTACAGCAGTAAAAGTGAGTTCTATCTATAAACATTTAACAAATTCACATGTGGTTATGCTCGATTTATCTTTCACTAATCCAATTAAAAGCCCAGTTCCAGAGTTTTCCTCCAGAGTGAGTTAAGTCATCAAATCTCTTATGGCAACCATAATAAATTCAGTAAGCAACTGGAATAATTAAAACAAGATGCTAGTTAAGGGCCTTAGAGTGGCTTAAAATAAAATCTGACTCTTCGTCAAAAATGTACAGAAAGGTGCAGTGTGAAAGGAAGCAGGAAGGAAAATTTAGATCTCTGTTCTATTTTTGGTCATGCGCTAACTTACTCAGGACTGCGTGCTGGTCACTTAGCTATTTAGGTTGTGCTCTGTCATCTCATCTCTGAAAAAATGGGGAGCACCTTTTTTGCCTGCTTCTAGCAATTGTATAAGGCTCAAAGGAGAGAGCGTATCTGGAAATATATAGAAACAAAACTCCGTTTTTTTGTAGGGTAATTACTTCACACACACACACGCTGCATGTATTTAGACAAAGAAATGTAGTATAAGATTAAAGTTACATACTTTAACTTAAAAAATAATCAAAATAGTCACAATTTGTACTCCTGGATAACCTTGAAGAAAATAAAGTCAAGAATCTCAGATACTTTAGAAACACACACATACACACACACACACACACACACACACACACACACACACAATGATAGCTCATTTTATTCTGGGAAGATAGCCAAAACCTTTCAGTTTTTGTGCTAATGTGGCCCAAGAAAATAGGGGAGGGGTCTTAGTGAAACATTGTTTTGTAATCAAAAGAAGGAAATGAGAACCATCTTTTACATATGACCTTGCGTGTCACAGAAGTCTGTTCTTATCCATCAAATGCTTATCCATATGCCATTTAACTACTTGGATTTCTCCCTGCTCCCCCCACCCCCGAAACTGCCTCTCCACTACCACTAGAGTTTTCTAACTTCCCAGGTATTTCCAAAGACAGGGGTTGACTCCTTCCCTCATCCCAGAGAGCCATGTGAAGACTTCTCTCCATCTCTGCTTTCCCCAGACCCATCTTTTAAGATCAAGGGCACTGGAACGTACGAGATCCCCAATAGCTGCTCTAAAAACCATTTCCCTGCAGTGTTGGATTTCACTTCCAGGCCCTTTATTAAGAGACATGGCTCAAGTTGGCATAGATGTGGGACATGTGTACACACAGCCATGCTGCCAAAATGACAGCTCATTTTTCTAGCTCCTTTTTTACTGTCGACAAAATATCCAGAAATGGCTTAGGCAGCACATTCTTGTCAAAGTCCTTGTGTAAAAACCTGACACATTCTTCCTCAGTGACAATTTATGAAAGGCAGCAAAAAATTATGTGCTAGATGTGCGGTTTATGGATGCATATAAACCTGTGTCTGGAGGCCATTTCCAGTGACGGAGAGGCATCCTGTTCCATAAAGGAATGGTCTAAAGCAAGGGGAAAAATTGCTAATGCACTCCATGTGGTTGGAGTTTCTCTGTTCAGTCATTTTTTTTTTCAAGTCTTGTTAAACATTTTTTTTTTTAATTTTAATTAGTTTCAAGTATATAGCACATTGGTCAGACATTTATATATATAGTTCATAAAATGATCTCCCCAGTTGCTCCCTCCCTTCCCTGACCCTCCACCTAGCCAATTATTAATGCTAACTGCATTCCCTATGCCATGCTCCCCATCCCTGTGACCATCCATTGGCTACTCATTTGTACTTCTTTAACCCTTCACTGCATTCTTCCAGCCCCCGTAACCCCCTCCCCTCTGTCCATCACCAAGTTGTCTACTATATTTGTGAATCTGATTTTGATTAGTTTGGTTTTTTTATTCCTTAGGTTCTGCATATAAATGTAATAGTGTTTATCTTTGTCTGATTTAAATACCTTCTAGGTCCATCAAAGCGATATTTTTTTCCAACCCCTTTAAGTCTGTGTGTGTCTTTTAATCTGAAGTGAGCCTTGTAGGCAGCATATGTAAGGGTCTTGTTTTCTTATCCTCTCAGCCACTCTATCTTTTGGTTGGAGCACTTAATTCTTTTCCATTTAAGGTACTTATTGATAGGAATGTAGTTGTTACCATTCTTTATTCCTGTTTTTGATACATGCTTTTTCTTCTTAAAGAAGTTCCTCCAACATTTCCTGTAATACTGGGTTGGTGGTGATCAATTCCTTTAGCTTATTTTTGTCTGGGAAGCTCTTTATCTGTCCTTCAACTCTAAATGATAGCTCTGCTGGATAAAGTATTCTTGGTTGTAGATCCTGAGTCTTCATCATGTCAAATACTTTTTGTCAAGTCCTTCTGTCCTGCATAGTTTCTTTTGAGAAATCAGCTGCCAGTCTTATGGGTGTTCCCTTATAGGTAACTATCTGTTTTTCTCTTTCTGCTTTTAATATTCTTCCCTTGTTTTTAACCTTTGGCATTTTAATTATGATGTGTCTTGGTGTGGGCCTCTTTAGATCCCTGATTTTTTAAATTCTTTGAGCTTCTTGGGGTTGAATGTCCATTTTCTTCATCAGGTTAAGGAAGTTTTCCATCATTATTTCTTCAAACAGCTGTTTGACATCTTGATTTTCTTCAGGTACGCCAATCAGATGAATATTTGGAGCCTTACTAGTGTCCCATATGCTCCTTAAATTATTTTTATCGTCTTGATATCTTGATATCTGATTGAGTGTCCTGATTGGCTTTCCTGTCCTCTAGATAGGGCATTTGATCCTCTTCTTTATTCACTTTGTTTATTTCATTTAATATATTTCTCATCTCAGATAATGTGTTATCCATTTCAGACTGGTTCCTTTTTATAATTTTCATATCCACTTTTGTGTTTTTTATTTCTTTGTTGGAGTTCTCTACACTTCCTAAAAGTTCATTGAGCATCTTTCTAACCAGTGTTTTGAACTCTGCATCTGTTAGATTACTTGACTCCATTATTTCTGGATCTCTGTTCTGTTCTCTCATATCGTTTCTGCTTCTTTGTCTTCCCATTTTGGCTGCCTTTCTGTGTCTATTTCTATGTACTAAGCAAAGCTTCTAAGTCTCCCAGTCTTATTAGTATTAATTTGTGAAGTAGGTGTCTAGTGGCACAGTCCTGAGAGGGGTTCAGCTGCAGGCCAAGTTTAGCCCAAGCCTCTACCCCTCCAGGACCACCTGTTAAGATTCAGCAGACAATCCACAGACACTGTGCTTATAGTTGCCTCAAAAAGTCACACCAGAAACCGAGGCCAACTGCCTCCAGTGTGAGTCTAGGCGCTGCTCAGCGAGAAGCACCTGACTCACTAGGATATACCTGAATGTGGCTCAGGTGGGGCTGTGAGTTGGGGGAGGCGGGTTTTCAGGGAATCCGCTGGATGGAGTGTTATTCAGTTTGACGACATCCCGGCTATGGTGGCGCTGTGTCTAGCACAATGGTAGGAGGGAGGGCTCAATAGAGAAAAACGGATACTGCCAGCACTTCTGTACCTTGCGAATCTCCTCAGCCCTCACTCCGACAACATCTCCTAGTAAGTCCCTGGTGCCCCCTGCGCCCGGCCAAATTGGCGGCACTGGTGCTCAGAGCAAGCAGGTCTGTCACTGCTGTCCCCCGAAACTGCATCCTTCCCAGTGCCCACTGCAGATGGGGCCTTAGAAAAAGATGGCCAAGAAGACTTTCCCACCACCTCGCGGGCAGAGTCCTCACAAGGCTTATGTGGGAGGCTCCTGTTCCTACTGTGCACCATTCACTCCTGAGTGTTCCTCTCTCTTCTAGTTCCTGTTACACTGTTGTGTAGTGTAAAGTGTCAAACTTTTCTCCCGTGATCTGTCAATACCACCTGAAGGAAGCAAGATAAATATTTTATTCCCAGTTTATTAGTGAAAAAACTAGACCCAGAGAGGGTATAACCATTGCTGTGGATTGGGTCATACCACACCCAAATATCTTGCTGTTCAATTCTAGGGAGCTAAAAATTGTCATTTTCAACTAGCAATGTTGGCTTTCTACACCAAAAGATTCTCTGAATTCAGTCAATGAGCCTCTCAAACCCCAACTAATGGCACCAACACATCCAAGTGGCTGGCTGGCTGGCTGGCTGAATTTTGGACAGGATTCACTGAATTGATTTGCTGCCCGAGTCTTGGAAGTATAGTCAAAGAGGAAGCTTATCTCCAGAACCCCCGAGCCAATGGCCAATTTGCTCAGTTCATTCCCCAAATCAATCAATTTGATGAGAGTAAAGCTCATTCAAATTAAATTTCACCTCCAGTTCCCTCCTGTGCCTGGGGAAGTTATTGCTCTCTTCCTTTCTTATCCTCTTCCCTTGGTTACGTGAAATGAATGGTCTTGGACAGGTCCAGTTTGAGGAGAGCTGTGAAGTTGTAAGGTATGTTTCCTGCTTCTTTCCACTTTTCCTTTTGCATGCAAATAAAAAGGGATATTGTTTCTCTCCTTGTATCCCTGTGGTGGCCTTATAAAGAGATTTCAGCAAATAATATCTCTTTAGGGGACTGTTTTCATTCTCATAATTACCTTTTGGGCAAGAAACGGATCCTTTTAGCTGAATAACTAGACCAAACAATAATTGATGTTGACATCAAACATTGGAACAGAAATATGGCCTAATATAAAAGGGCAAAATTCCTTCAGAGAGTTTCAGTGGAAGGTTAAACTTCTGGGGCTTGAGGTGAGTGAAGTGCCAGATGGCAGAGCAAGAGGGCTGACACAAAAACGGCACTGTGGGACATGCCTGTCCTTCACAGAGCCTGCCATACACCGTAGTAAACACCAAATCCAACAGAGGTGCATTCCCCTAAAGAGAGCTTGGGGCAGGCTGCTAGATAAGACTCCGCTGTGACATTGAGAGGACATACAGTTATTCTTTTGCCCAATTTCCAAGTTTTGGATAATTTTTTTTTATAACAGCTTTCAATCAAGTCATTATTTATAAAATAAGGGATTCTAATTCTTATAGGATGAAATCTGTAGTTCTGATACTAATTATACTAAATGACAATGAACTAGCCTCTAAGCTTGGACTCGAAAGGAGTGGGCTCTTGTTCAATCTGCAAACCCAGGGCCTGGGTGGGAAGTTGTGTGTGCAGCAGGCTTCTGGCTTCAGACTCCCTGGAGGTAGGGACATGAGGCCTTCCTTTGGCAGAGCCAGAGGGACCTCGCTCACTGTCTCTGAACCTTGAGCTGCCTGGAACTCCTGGAGGGGAGCCCAGATAGCCCCTCTGTGAGAAGTCCTGACTTCCAGCTCAGAAGATGAGCAAGTTTCTCAGGGAATGGCCTGTGGTTCTCCCCACCCCTGCCCAGAATCCCAGCTTCCCGTCAGCTCCGGGGGTGTGGGTGTCTCCCACAGGGCTGTCCTTGCAAGATATAGCTCTCTCATCCCCAAACCTCCCAGCCCCTTTCAGTGTTGCATGAGGCCTGTGATGATGACACCCAGCACTCGATACTTCTCAAGGCCTTTTCTCTGATTTCCTTTCCCGCCACACACCTCCTCTCTCTTTCATCACTCCCTCTTTCCTTTTTCCCCTTCTCTTCTTCTCTGCCTTTCCTTCCCCTCCAAACCTTTGAGATTTGATCATGTCCCCTTCTTAGGATAAAACACAAACCCTTCATCTGGTCTTCGTACTTGCTGTTCCCTCTGCCTGAAACATCACTCCCTCTAATCTTCCTGGGCTAATTCCTACTCTCTATCATATTCTTGGAAAGAATTTAACCTGAACCCTTATTTTCTCTGAAATAACTTAACTAGAAACCTCATTTTCTCAGAAAGAACTTCCTCTAACACCACTCCTCTGAATCTAAATTAAGTTCCCTTGTATTCTTTCCCATAACACCCTGTTCTCTAAAACTACAACAATTATTTCCAGTTTTAAATGTGTATGTATTTGCATGTGTGTTTGTTTAATGTCTGCAGAGGCCCCTCACCTGGAAACTCTGCTGGTAGGACCATGCCTGTGTTTTCAGCCCCATTGTGCCCCACATCCACTGCTCTGCCACCTCACAGTAGATGCCTAGCAAATAGTGAACTAGGGAGCTTGCCTTCTCCTTTGCCATCACCTTCTCTAAGCTTAAATTTTTCTTCCAGAATAGCATAGAACCCCTGGCAGTAAGAGACATCTAACTTGAGGAGTCCAGCTCCTGGTAAAAACCTGTGTGTGATTTTTCAGCACTGATCCTATAGTTTATTGCAAAGGCTTGCCTGGCAGGCTTCTGCATACCAGCCTGGGTGCACAGCCAGTGCATGGCAGTCTCTGAGGGGAGCTGTAGCCAAGCTCTCAGGACCCTCTGGCTGGCCACCTCTTTCCCATATTTGCTTTCCTAGCTCAGGGGCCTTCATTCCTAGATCTGTTTGAGGCCTTGGGCAGAGGTGACCTGCAAATGCCTCTGCTGAGCCTTCTCAAGAGGGAGGAGAGGAAGCCTTGAAGACACTTTCCCCACTCTTGGTCCTCAGTGCATTTCCACTCCCAGCCCTTCCCTTTCACCCTTCCTCCCTACCCCTGGGTCCATAAGAGGCTTTGACGGAATCTTTTGTTTGGGCTCCCTCAACAGTGAGAAGATCCCCAAATCTAAGCTTTCTTGAGTTTAAGCTTCTTGCTTACGCTCTCTGTTCACTCTTTCATTTCCAACTTGTCGTTTTAACAGGCTGCTCAGAGGCCTGGCAGTTCAGCTTGCTCTCTCTCAGCTCAGCTGAGCTCCTGACATAACAGAGGGCTGTCTTTGTCATGACCCCAGAAGAGATCTCAGAAGTGACCCATCCCAGCTTTTAACACCCACTGTCCTGTTACCTTGCTGGTCTCTGCCACAGGGCCTCTGCCCAAAGGGCACTTCCTGCCATCCCTGTCTGGTAACCCCCTTATCTTCCAGATCTCAGATCACATGTCAGCCTTCAGGGAAGTCCTCCTGACTCTGCATAGACTAAGCTGCTCTTCCATCACATGTCCTTATAACATCCTGTTTCTCCCCTTCACAGCATCCATCTTGGTTTATAATTACAGACGTATCTGTGATGTTTTGCTTCATGTCTGTCTTTCTAATGACTCTCTGTGGCAGCTGGGGAAGAGATTTTGAACACTTCTCGACCCCCAGTGCCTGGCACAGTTCTTGTTTCCAGTGGTATTACTGGTTCCCAGAAAGTATTTGTTGAATAAATGTATGATCAAGGTTAGTCTACCTAAATTCAAAGCACAAGTTCAAGCAGTTAAGTTTAACCATGGAATGCTAAAAACAAAGTCTTGTGACACAACAGTGAAGAAAATCATCTTTAGTCAAGAGTGCTCTAGACGATGGTGCGAAACTCAGATTCCAAGGTAGGATGTACAGTGAGTTACCGAAGTGTCAGCTGTGACTAGGGAGGCTAACAATGGAGCCACAGCCTGTCTGCCCTGCAAGGCCAGCAAGGCCTGGTGATTTGTAGAAAGACGCAGTTCCAGCTCCTCCACCCACTCCTAGTAACTTTGGGAACCTTTCTTCATCTCCATCACCATCTTTCCAATTGGATTCCTCAAAGGACCATTCTGTAGAGCAAGCAAAATCTACATTTAAGGTATTCCTAAAGGCATCCGGAGAAGAAGGTGAGAACAGGTTTAGGTTGACCTTCAGCCCTGTGGATCCACGAGAAGGAACATGTGATGACTTCACAGATCACACCAAATCAGCCAAAAAAAGAGGTAAAAATTCACTCACATCCGGAGGTTCTTTGAAAGTTTGACACAAAATGGCTCCTTCGAGTTTTCAACTAAATTGACTACTTATTTGGAGTCGATGTCAAGCCAGCTCCAGATGCCTATAAATAATATCCAGCACCCAATTATTGTATTTTCCCTTTTTGATGCCTTTGGTTTGCCAAGTTTCTCTTCTGCCAATGAGCCCTGTGAGTGGGCCACCACTTGCCAGTCCTCAGCTGCGATGTTCAGTCTGATCATTCTTTGTCGAAGAGGCAGGTAGAATCCAAGGTCTCACTCTGGCCCTGAGAGAACTGGTAACCAATGTGTCTGGATTGGTTAGAATCAGCTCAAATTAAGTGTGTGTGTGTGTGTGTGTGTGTGTGTGTGTGTGTGTGTGTGTGTGTGTTTGCTTTTGGGTTAGATTCTGTTTGTTTTTTAAAAGGAATCTGGGAAAGTGACCAAGAACTCTATAAAAAACCTTTCCTAAAGGAGTACCTCAAATCTGGTTCTCACAGCACAGGAAAATGACACTGAAGGTAGCATTTGTCCCCTATGATTCTCTCCTCTAATGAGTAAGTGCCACCTTCTCAATCATTTTCATGTCTGTGTGTGGAGGGGGGCAGTTTTACAAGGAGAAATTTGCCCCCTCTTTCTCTTCCTCTCTGGGAATTATGAAAACAACCTTCACTTTTTTCTCATGCCTTTGAGTAAACACCATCCCTGAGGCAATGAAGGAGAGAGTCAAAGCCTCAAAGGAAACTTAACCCGAAATGCTGAGACTGCTGGGGAAGTAGGGGCTTTTGAGGACCCTCTTGCTACCTGGGGATGGTCAGTGAGGCTAAATCTCAAGTGAAAAAATAAAGCAGTGTAGGGACAAAGCAAACGCCCTGAGCTGGGTCAGAAACAGGAACAGCAGACCTGAAGAGGGAAAGGATTGCAAGCACCAGGCAAAGCCCAGAAGGTCTTGGGTTTGGCTTCAGAGGAACAAAGAAAAGCCCCCAAGGTGGGGGCTCTGAGTGAGTAAGATCTCAGGGGCCAGACCAGGGAGATGAGCCTGGTGCCTGAGCGATGCCACCTTCAACATTTGGCATGCGGTGGGGCTTCAAAGCAAACATTTATTCAACTTCAGTTTGTCCAGTGACTGCTTCCAGGCTGCAAGGCAGGGTGCCTAGCCATGCCCCAGAGGCAGGCGGGGGCTGCTCCAGGCTGGGGCTTCTGCGGCTTCTGAGGAGGCCCCAGGAGCTTCTTAAAGGTCGGCTTAAGTGGACTAACCTGTCACCCTGGAATGTGGCAAAAGCATCCACCTAGCCTTTGACCCTTCCCTACTGGTTCTATGGCCCTGGGGACACAGACCTGAGAACATCTTCCCTGAGGCCGTGCTGGAACAGTGACTCCCACGACCCTTCTCCCCAATTCCTATTTTTCTCAGAGTTGGCAGGATTAGGGCAAATAAAAGAGGGTTATAGATTCTAGTTAAATAAGGATAAGTTGGCTCGCCAATGGGTCTTGTTTTTTTAGCTGTATAAATTTACTCTAGATGCATTTCATAAGAGAAATACTGATGTTTCAGCATCAGTAATAATGCTTAAAAAAATTTAAAAGGTGAATATTCATTGCCTATGCTTGTTTTACCTAGTCCTTAAAACGAGAAGGGATCATCACAGCCATCTCCACGCCGAGCATGTGTGATACCAGGAACGTAAAACTACATGTATATGATGTAGCATGTCTGCATGTCTACATGCATGCATATGTGTGTGTATGCACATACAATCTGTAAGTAGTTCTGTCTAGGTTTGAAGTGATTTTCATTTTTTATTTCATACTTTTTCTTCACTCTTTATTTCTTTGCAATAAGTATTTCTCTCATAACCAGGAAAGAAAACAATCAAACTATTTACATTTTGAAAAAAATAGATGATAACTTCCTGGCCAACAAAATTATTCTTTATTTTTATCTCTGAGAACTATGTGTATGGATAGCTGAAGTTTAACATAACTTGGCAGAGTGACAACAGAAATCCTGAGATCAGCAGCGAGGCGCAGGCAGCTAACTTCCTAAACCCCTCCTTGTTCCCTGTTTCTCTGGCCTGGGCCAGGTGCTCTCTCTCCCTTCTGCCCTCATCCCTATGACTCTCCTACCCCCAAACACAAGACATCATGGGCATTTCATAATTTTTTTTAATGTTTCAAAGTTTTGTGTATTTTTTAAGTTAAATTTATTGAGGTATAATTGGTTTAAAATATATATATATTTTTTTAGGTATATAACATTCCAATTTAATATCTGTGTATTCTATTGTGTGTTCATCAGCAAAAGTTTAGTTTCCTTCCATCCTCATATATTTTATCCCCTTTATTTACTTATCCCCATCTCTCTTCCCCTCTGGTAACCACTATTCTGACGTCTGTATCTATGAGTTTGTTTTTTTGTTTTGTTAGTTCATTTGTTATGTTTTTGCTTTATATCCCAAATATAAGTGCAATCATACAATTTTTGTTTTTAACATGTATTTCCTTGGGTTTAGGATGTCACAAAGGAAGAAAACCGACCCTTAAGTCACGGAGCCTTCCTCATGAACAAAGGAAAAGCAAGACTATTAATCAGCTCATTTCTATTTCCGCCCACCAGATGTGACAACAACGCTCATAGGTCTTCAGTCTTTTTAATCCTATTTTGAATGAATAGATCCCACTGATCATTTTACCAGGAAAAAAAAAATCTTCCTGAGCTAAACTTTAAATTGGCTTTTTAAAAAATTCTGGGAGTGGTCGGGGGAACAGACGTTCCACTTTTTTTTATTTCTTAATATAGCTGGTTCTTTTGATATTTGACATCCTATGTTTGGTTTCCTTCTGGTTTGTGGCCCTAGGTTCTCCGACCTTGATGTGCACATGAACCAGCTCAGGATTGTGTTCGAGGGCAGATTCTGAGTCAGTAATTCTGGGGTGGGGTCTGAGGCTCTGCATTTCTAATGAGTACCCAGGTGAGGCCAGTGCTGCTGCCTGGAGGCCCTGCTGTGAGTAGTGAGGAAGGTAAAAGTAGGTACTACAGTATACTCAGATGGTCAGTTTCTTTTCCTCCCTGTTACTCTTGCATCTCTGTATTTAGCAGCTCTAACCTGAAGCAGTTAACCAATATATACTGTTACTTTAATAATATTAGGTAAATAAAAGCAAAGCGTAAGTGACAGGGTTATTGAAGAACTCGTTGCCCAGTTGTCCAATCTCTGGCCTTTCTTAAAATATTTATCCTTGCGTCTAACCCTCCTAGTATCTGCTTTGAGGCCATATGCCTGTTACATCTAAGCTGTCTAGTGCTTTTATTTACAGAGCTTTCTTTGGAGCTGCTGTCACTGGGTCAAATTCAAGTGTTAACCACTTATGGGCTGTGAGATTGTGAGCGCGTTGCTCAGTTCTCTGAGCCTTTGTTCATGGACCAAATGAGGAGAATGAAACCTACCTTACCCAATGGCTATGATATTTAAGTAAGATCCTGGCCCATGGCAGGTTGCTTTATAAATGACAGTTGTTAATGCTAATAATTCTTGTGACTCTGAATACTTTTTGAAGTCTCGGACAACCATGTTGGCATCATTTCTGACCCAGTAGCTTCTTCTAAAATAACTTCTGGCCCTGGTCCCTCTCCTGTCTCTATCACACCCTCACTTATTATCTCCACCAGTCTTGACCTTGATGTTACATGTGTCTATAGGTCGGAACTTGTAACTCAGAGAAAGTGGATCGAACACTCACAGACAGAATCTGTTGAGTCTCAGTTCATTTCCACCCATATATAATCACAACTGCTTAGCTACAGAAATAAAAACAAAACAGAAACAAAAGCAGTAGCTATTCCTAAGGATTGCACATTGGTATGGATATCCAGTCACTTAGGACACTGCAGTGCTACATTCCTTATTTGCTCACAGAGACAATTATTATTTATTCATTGACAGTTTGGTTATTGCCATTTTAATTGGATGGTCTGAATATTTTGAGGAAGAGACTGCAAATACCTTTCACCTGACATGCCAGCTCTGCTCAGCTAATTGATAATGGTTATTCCAGAGCATGGTGTTGAGACAGATTCTGAGACTGCTTCTATCTGTGCAATAGAAGCCCCGTGATCATTTAGCAATGGGCATCACAGGAAGGCTGTCTCTGTTTTAAACCACAGCGATTTCTTTGGGTGGGAGCAGTGATATTTTTTCTTTCTTACCTCCCCAACTTAATCTTACCTTCATCATATGTTACAAAATATTGGTAGAAATTTATACTTCCTGAATCAATTTTGGAAACATCATATCTCTGACCCAATTCTATGCTAAGTTCAGTAAAAATCCCAGTAGAACAAGAACTAATTTTCAAATTCACATTCAGGATCAGTTGCATCAGGTCACTGAATAACATTATTTTGTTCAAAGTGGTTTCATTATAACACTGATGAGATTCTGCAGGAACTTAACTCTTGTTTACATCAATGAGCCCATGGTAAAATTGGCTTCATGATAACGTCTTTTCATTGCAGTTCCAAGAACCTATCAATGACGTTAGGGGAGGACTTACTGTATTATTATTTATTCATTGAGCACATACTCCATGCCTGCCAGGCCCTGTGTTTGGTCCCCTCCTGAGCCATCCTTAGAGTATGTGCCCAACCCACCTGCTGTTCTTTCTTTCATGTCAACACACTTGTGAACGCAGACAGGGTTTCTCCTTTTCCCTTCTCAAAGTTTCTTGGATTTCAAACACCATAACAATTATCCTTTTCTTAAGAGTGTTGAGTGAACCTTATTTCCTTTAAATAAAGAAAACTTGCCAGTTTTTAAAGTTATCTTATAAATTTCTAGAATTTTTGACCGGAAAGGGGAAAATGGAGCTACTAATTGTTGTAATCCCACCATTTTATTACAGCATATGCATTTCCCAATCCTGAAGCAGGAGAAAGGGGCTTGCTAGCTCTGTGAAGGTAAATGAACTCTTCACAATGAAATACATGCTACTTAGCTGCTGTCAGATGCACTGAGCACGACATTGCCTCAGGGGTGAGCCATGGGCATTGAGAACAGCAGCACATGCTCATGGCATTCATTGTTTGTTTGTTTGTTTTTTCTTTTTTAACATATACACTCTTGCAAATTACCACTTGGAAGAAGTACTGAAAGGGAAATGAATTTTTAACCACCAACGGAGGCCTTGGCAATCTTTTAACTCTGAGGGTTTATTCTTTTCTGTCCGCACAGTTATCTTTGGGATCTATGGATGTCAGCTGCCCCATCTCTTGGAGTAGCTGGCCCAGTGCCTCATATCCCATGCATGGTCTGAAACCTTTTCCTGCACTGCTGCTTTTCATTTCTTTTCTTTTCTTTTCTTTTCTTTTCTTTTCTTTTCTTTTCTTTTCTTTTCTCTCTCTCTCTCTCTCTCTCTTCTTATTTATTTTTTCAATTACCACTAACTTCTAGAAAAAAACATAGCCAACAAACTCTCTGACGCTGGTCTTAGCACTATTTTGTCTCCTAGGGCAAAGATGACAAAAGCAAATATAAACAAATGAGACTATCTTAAACTAAAAAGCTTTTGCGCTACAAAGAAACCATCAACAAAACAAAAAGGCAGCTTACTGGATAGGGGAAGATATTCACAAATGATATATCTGATAAGGGATTAATATCTAAAAATATATAAAGAACTGCTTTATTTTCTTAAAATAGCCAGAAACCTTTCATTTAAACTCTTTAAATCATAAATAGATTCTCCTTATGCACGAGGTCCCTAGGCCCAAAGTTCAATTCACTCCTGTCCTCCCTCCAACTGGCACTCTGGCCTTTTGCATGAGCTGTTTGTTGTCTTTACCTGAAATGCTCTTCACTTACCCACTCACTCCTCTTTTCCTAGTATGTTCTTTCTCTTTTTTCAGAGGTCAGTCAGTCATTTCCTCAAGAATGCCTTCCCTGACTTCTCTAAGTCAAATCTTCCTATTGAATGATTTCGTAGCACCTATGCCTCCTTTTGGTACAATTTCACGTGACCAGTGTTGATCTGACTAATGTCTCCGCTTACCACCAGACTTAACTCAGGACTTAATTGAACAGAACACACAAATTATAATCACAAGTTATTCTTTCTCATTCATTAAAAGATGTCTGGCAAGATTTTTCCCTGGCATCAGCTCTTTTGACATTAAAGAGTACAGTTTATGGCTGAGAACAATAAAGCTCCCAATCTCTCCAAATTTCACATAAATTTTCATAAGCTGTCTCTCTCCATAATTTGTTTGGATTAAGAAATTGTTGTCTGATACCATCTCTGGGAGTCTTAGAAGAAGACGTGCCGGTCGATACATGGCAGAGCATGTCTTCTGCACCTTGGTCCCATCCATCCCTCAGCTCTAGCTGGCAGTTAAAACGTGTTTGGGTGATCGACCCCATCACTCATCATCACTGCCTTTGGTCCCTGGGCAGCCCTAGAGCACACCTAAGAGTCGCTTTCAGCATGCTACTTACTGTCTATCTGCTTTAAAAGGCAAGCTCCTATTGATGGTAAATTTGAACCTAATTCTAAGACACAAGCTTTCCCCCAAATTTACAAAAACAGAGCCCTTACTCTGCATTTTCATATTGTCTCCAACATCCTCCCAAGTCAACCTTCTCAGGACTGTAACAATCTGCACGCCATAATAACCACAGTCATTTTCTGTTTCAAGATTTGGGACAAAGTCCCTCTGTACCACTAATCCACCTCTTCTCCCTGGCCCTGTATCTCTACAGCCTCACCAGTATCTGACATGTGTCATCAAAACTCCTAAGCTGCACAGATTTTTATATAACTATGAGGAGGGTGACCACACGTTGCAGGTTGCCTGTGAGGATCCTGATTTTAGTATGTTGTTCTAAGACAGTTATTAACAGTGCCCCCTTCTTTCTCAAAAGCATCCAAGTTTAAACAGCAAATTATGTGGTGTCCTATCAATAGAGGAAATATATGTCTTTAATTTTCATAAAGGATTGTAAAGATTCCCTAAGTAAATATCTCTAGGAAAGGTTTTGTTTGTTTGTTTGTTTGTTTGTTTGTTTTAAATAACTAGGGTATAAGAGAATTCTCCATCACAAAAATTCTAAGCTGAGAAAACAAAAAAATCAAAGGAAGAGTGTTAGACTTGGTGCATCGTGCCAGTTCAAAGCACTTACAGGATACAGACTTCTGATCCTAGCTTTTAACAGGTAACAAAACCCGATTTGATTTTTGAGGCTTAGTGGGAGGGAGGAGAGTTACAGTCTATTCTTTTCCAAGATGGTTCCTGACACACATGCTTCAGCTTCTGTTTTGAAAGAGATTTCATTTGGATCCTCCCCAGCAAGTGAAAACCTGAGCCTTTCTAGAACCATCTTCCAATTTTGACTAGATGTTCAGGGCGCAAAGAGCTGCCAGTACCAAGTATCTCCAGGCTGAGCGGCACATCAGCTCTTCTCCACCTTGCCCCTGGCCCCTCCAGAGCCCAAGTTCAGCTTGCTCTGGGATTCAGCTTGCTCTGCACAGACCATCACAGACCTTCTTTGTCTTTGCTGGGACGTTGGGTGTCAAACCTCTGCTCTCCATTCATATTCTATAACATTCCTTGAGAGACTGTGATAAAGAACCTGAGATAAATGCATTTTAGAAACCTCCCTTTTGGAGACTGGAAATGCGTTATCACTTATAAAAAGTTCCAAGTAGAATTGCAACCAAAGAGGCACGTTTAACCATTTTTCCTTGGAATCTATCACTATCCCAGTAGCTATCTCCAACAACGAGACTCCCTGTATTTTCCTTTTTTCTTGTCATGAAAACATTTAAGTTTGTGGTAGGATGAGCTTAAAACAGAAAATTCACTGCTGCAGAGTGGAATGGTGGTGTGGTCTTTCCATTTGGGGTGTGGTGGAGACAGAAACCAGGTGTGAAATTAGAAAATAATTAATAGATTAAAGATAGTGCAGGGAAATGGGGAGTTGGTGGGGGGGACTCACAGGCCTAATACAGTGGTAAACAGCACTTTTTATTGTTTTGTTGTTGTTGATTACTAACATCCTTGACATGTAATTATGGCAGTGGGCAGTGTGCAGGGCTTCCATTTCAGAAACCAGACTATGGAAGTAGGGCTCTAGTAACCCAAAGAAATGAAAAGAAGGTCACAGCTGTGTGAGTCTGAGAAGAGAACAGAGCTTAGTCCCAAGGAAGGAGATAAGAACAAAAAAGACGCTGCTACAAAGTAGCTTTGAGATAGAAGATACAGCTAGTGCTTTACGGCTTTCTAAACCCTACTAGAATGGGAAAAGGACTGGCCCAGGGACTGATCGTGGCTGGCCGAATGTGGAGTCAATGAACTCATCTATGAGAATTCAATACTTGCCGAAAGAGACTGCAACTTTAAAGCTCACACTGCTTTCTGGAAAAGCTACCCCAATCTAGTTTTCTTTCTGATAGATATACTCTTGGCTTATTTTTAATACTAAGAAGGGGGTGGGGGTCATCTTTCACTCTACGGGGATAATAGGTATCCTTTGCCATGATAACACTGCGTTACAGAGAGCCACACAGCCTTGGTGTCATTCCACAATAAGCACTGAACTTTTGGGTCAGCTAGACAGTTCTGCTGGTCTTGGCAGGACTCACTTGTGTGCCTGGCTGGCTATGGGCTGGTAAAGGCTGGCCTTGGCCAGGACAACTGGGGCAAGTATTCTTGCTCCATGCAGGACTTCTTGAGGTCTAGGCTCAAAAGTGTCACATTGTCACTTCTGCAGCACTGTTGGCCAAAGAAGCCACCTGGTTGAGCCTAGATCCAGATGGTAAGGAAGGAGACTTCACCTGTTTAGTGAGACAAATTTAAGGATTATGTGGCAAAAAGTGTGGGAGGAGGTGAAGAATAGGGACTATTGAAGAATTACATTATCATAGGGCAATGTCCTCAATACCGCCTTGCTAATTCTGATCCCCTCATTTAAAAAAATTAACCAGAGCCTTCATCTACAACTGGAAATAATGGTTAGTGTGTAAATACTTGAGTGATTCTATTTATCTGTGAGGTCATAAAGGACACGGTGCTGGGTTTAACTGTAAAATAAAAGCTTTAGGAAAAACGTCCTGTCAGATGTGGGGAAAGGGTGGTTCTTCTCTACAGCAGATACCCAATAAATGATGTTTACCATCTAAGAAGCACAATTATGTGTGTGCCTCATTTCAGCATTATAGTTCATGAGGTTGCTGGAGCCCTGAAGGTTATCTCCATTGCCTCCTGAGACTGAAAGGCTAAGGCACTGCCCAGGTCCCTGTTGCAGAAATGACAGTGCCCAGACACGACCTGCTCCTTCCAGCTCCTCATCTTTGCCTTCCCAGCTGCCTTCTACTGGTCACCCCATTCCCAGGGCAGCATGCAGATATCCACAACGTTCAGCTCAGCCTCTTCCAGGAGGCAATGGCGTTTGGTTTGGGGCCAGTTTGGAAAGAGTATCCTCACATGGTGAGGACACAGCTGGAATTCCACTGGTCGAGATGACAGCTTTAGGACTTAAACAAATGCACAGTTGAAGGCTTTTCTTGTATTCAAGGGGCACTTATTGTGTTTCTACTTGTTCTCTTGCCAGCTTCTGGGCAATTGTTATGCTCACTCTGTTGCATTTCAAGAGAGACTAGTAACATTCCAAAGGAAGAAAAAAGCAAGATTACGGCAATTACTGGTCACAGAGAAGATGCAGGGAGAAGCCCTGCTCTAGCTGCAGAAGCTGTGAAACATTACCACTGACACCCCAGGGGAGGAGACCCAAGGATGAGAACATTCAGGAACCACTGGTTAGCAAAATAAAAATGTCATCACACTGTATCAGTGATCTACAAAAAGGGGCAGGGTGAGGAAGTCCGGATGAGAAAATCACAGGCAGGGTGACAGCCTGTGCTCTTGCCACCCACAGACATTTCTCCAGGCACCAATTTGAGGTATAAAGACACGTACACAGCCCCTGCTAATAAACAGATTTAACACTAGAACATTTATCTTTCTAAGCCTCCTCTCTATTCATATGGCAATTTACTACGTAGGAAAATAAACCTGTTCCTTGAAGAAGAATTCTTGGATTTTTTCATCACATTCATATATATCTTCATTTAAACCTACTGAGTTTTTAATGCTTACAACTCACAGCACTCATTTTCATTTTAGTAGGTCTACTGAGAATAAAAATGTAAATTCCTATGAAGAATTGGAAAATAAAATTCTCTGTCAAAGTATGTGGTGTAGGACACGTCAGTGAAACATTTCCAACCATAGAGAGGACGAAACCACTAGAAATGTAGGGATACTGGTGGTCACAAAAAGGAGTATTTCTCCAAGACGTCTTGGTAATACAACTGAAATTAACGTTTTAAATAATTTAAGTTAAATAACCATGTGTGGCTAGTGGCTACCATATTGTACAGTATAGTTCTACTAAATTGCATTATGTTCACCAGTGTTTCTTGTGTCCACTTAAGCTTTTTGGAGTGCTTGGCTGTGGCAGGGGCTCTGGATTGTGGGGTGAATAAAATAATTGTCCCTTTGAAGGCAGTCAGCCTGAGGGGATGAACCTCGGCATGGGAAAATTTGGGACTGAACATGTAGTCTGAAGGACAAGGTAGTTGGACTCCTGGTGCAGAGGGAAAAGAGAAGCTAAAAAGGGAGATTTCTAGATTTTAAGAATCTGCCCTCATTGGAATGTGTCTTTTAAAGACTGAAAAATGAATTGGCCTTTTGAGGAAAGAGGAAAGAGCAGTTTTGTGAGTATGCGATCCTCACAGGCAGAAGTGAAAAGGAGAGATGAAGAGCAATGGCAATCAGAAGAGCTGGTCAAGGCCTTTCGAAACACAAACAGGGTGGGTCAGAGAAGCTGTTCTCTCCCATGACTTTCTACTCTAAGAGAAGTGACCCTCTTGCTTCAAGGCGATTCTTGGGCAATTATATATAATGTGCTTTTGATTTAGTATCAAAACAAAACAATGGAATGTTTGGAGAAACTTGGCCACTGCCTGAGGTGAATTCTGGGATTGCTGGGCTTATGCCTCTAATGAAGAAGACACAGCCAAGAGCCCCATGTGAAGACTCTGTTGGAAGAAGGACAATTTCTATCACTCAATAAATATCCCAGGAGGGGACAAATGTAGAAATGAGAGCCTGGGGAAAGGACACTGATATATGCAGTAAAACAAGGACTCTCAGATAGGTTCCCTATCTTGTGGTACCATCAAAGGAGTCTATTCAGTACTTATTCAAGTCCTGTGGCAGCTGGTGATCTGGGGGAAGGGGCATAAAACCTATGACCATGGCTATGGGGTCAGGGCTTGAGAAAGATTCAGGTATGGAAACAGTGTCTTGTGGATTCTTATTCATTCCCTCAAAACAGCACTGATTTCAACACGGCCGCAAGAAGCACCCCAAAGCTATATCTCATCAATCTCAACCCAGTCATAATCTCCCTTAAGAATCTTGTCTCAATGTTTAAACAGATTAATGTTTTATTCCTAAGCATATCCCTGAGTTTAGTATATGATTGAGCTCTTCTTCCTAGTCAGCGAGAGAGAAGTTGATAACGTTGGCTGCCCATTTGGGGAATAAAAGATAAAAAGTGTGGAAGTCCTACCTTATCTCACTGCAAGAATTTAGCCAACTGCACAGTTAGGTGAATAGTCCACACAAAATCATTCTCACCTCTGAGAGCAACTGTGTGTTTGAGTGGTTCCCCAAATCATCCTCAGCTTTGGTCATTCACTGGAAGGACTCAGAACTCATTGAAAGCTGTTATACTCATGGAAACGATTTATCACAAGGAAAGGAAACAGATTAAAATCAGCCAAGGGAAGAAGCACATGGGTGGGATTTAGGAGAATAACAAATACAGAATGTCCATTATCCTCTCCCCGTGGAGTCAAAATGCATTAATTCTTAGTACCAACATGTGACAGTGCCACGAAATACTACCAACCAGGAAAATTCACTCAAGCCATAGTGTTAAAGATTTTATTGAGGCTCCATTACATAAACATGATTGATTGATTGATTGATTACCCAAATGGTTAATGTCAGTCCCAGGTTGACTGATACCATGTGGCCCAAAGCCTTCACCCTAAATCATCTGATTGGTCTTTCTGGTATGACTAGCCTCCAATCTAAGGTTTGTCCAGCCTCTCCCATAAATCACACAGTTAGACTGTCCAGTCAGACCCCAGGCTCCCAGGCAAACCAAAACACTCCTACCAGGCAGGCATGACATTCAGGAGTTTAGGGATTACCTCCCAGAAGCTGAGGTCAAAGGCTAGGCCCGTTAGAGGCAAGGTTAAATTCTTTACTACACACTCAAACATAACAATAAATACCAAATGGCTTAAAGATCTAATTATGAAACAAGTTAAGAACCAGGAGAAAATATGAGTGAAATTTTTACAGTCCTTGAATGTATAAATTCTGTTTAAATATGTCATTTTTTAAAGACTATAAATAATAAAGGAAAAGATTAAATACATAAAAATATACAACTTCTGAACTAAAAAGACATCACAAACAAAATTAAAAGATAATCAACTGAATTGAAGAATGTGTCCACATCATATTTAACAGTCAGCAAATTGATATAAAAAGACAATTAATGTATTAGAAAATGCGCTGTAAACATAATCCACAAGTAACAGAAATTAACAGAAGAAATAAATATACACTGTTGATAAACATGTTGATTGGTACTAACTTTGGTGTGGACAGTTGTACAGAGCCAATAATTCGTAAGATTTAAAATTATATTTTACCTCTAGGAATATGGTTTACAGGAATTGTGTACAAGTTCATATGTCTCTTTATAAAAATGATGGTATATTTAATGATATATGATATATCATATATCACATGTGTCATCATTTGCTATAAAGACATAAAAAACACTTGAAATCTCCAATTCACATAAATGCTATGCTTTAGTCTATACAACAATGAGGTAGGTAGATCTCTATGTAATGACCAGGAGAGGAGTCCATGAGATATTCATCGAACACACAAGTTGCGAAACAATATTTATGAGCTAATTCTGTTTTATTTAAAGTATGCAAATGTATATAATCTGCACATGTACAACAATAAATGTACACATATATGCACAGAAAAACAAAGACTTAAGTTGTTAGCCCAGGATGTAAATTTAAAGATAACTTTCCTCTTTAATTTTGTCATTTGATTTTATTTGAATTTGCTTCAGCAAGTGCAGGTACATGTGTGACATTTTAATTAAACACACAGGTATGTAGGTTTTGTCCTGTGTCAATTTGGTTACACTAAGCTTCTTCCCAGAATCCCCCTTTCTGAATGATTCTAGGTTTAGGGTTGTTTGAAAGAGATATTTGTAGGAGATGTAGAAGTCAATCAGTGGCCTCTATTCTCTGAAAGCCATCATGGTCAGATATAGAGATAAAGACAGACAAAATGGTGCTGGTGGGTTCTATGTTGTTGTCCGAACACTCCCCACTCAGTGTCCAGGTCTTCTTCCCACCTAGAAACCTGCTGACCAATAGCAGCCGCAGGTTTTTCTATCCAGACTTGGCTCCCATCTCAGAAACCCTGGCTATGAGAGGCAGCAGCCTTCCTCAGACTTATAACCCCTTGGCAATTCCACTCTGGCAGCTGGTGTGCCTGGCTGGCTTCCCCACTTCCCATGCAAGCTTCAACCTGTCCTCTGTCTCCAGGACTCTAGGACGGCAGGCAAAAGGCTTTTTTCTAATGTTTCAACTCCCCTTCCTGGACCTTTACTTCCCAACCTCCTCTCACCTTATTTCATAATATTCATAGTGGTTCTGCTTCCCTGATTGGATCCTGACTAATCCACATTAGACACGTGGATACGTGGTCTTACACACACACACACACACACACACACACACACACACGCACACATACATATCTACATGTTGACGTATACAAATGCCACATATAACATGAGGAAATTTTCTGATGAGAAAGCTGAGTTTCAGTTTTCCCCTTACAGTTGCTCCTGCTATAAGCCAGCTGCCCCCAGGGCTGGGATGCACCCTGGTCACACCCTGGCTCTCTTGGGAACAAAACTCTCTTCCTTTTGGTCTTCTCATCATGCTCAGATAGCCGGAAACATGAAAAAAAGAAGAAGAAGAAAAAAAAGGCTAAATCCTGAGGGAAACAAGCAGAAAACTCACAGAATCAAAACAAGAAAAAATCCGGAGAAGGCGGGGGATTCCACCAGAGCTAAATTGGCTTGCGGGATTCTTGGATTCCATCATACATCCTGCATAGGGTGAGTGTCATCTTAAAATCCATTTCTAGAAATGCCGGTCTTAAACTTTTAGACCCATTGGAATCCCAATGGGAATAAAGTGAAGTGAAAATAGATATTTCAGCTTTGCCAGCTATATGCTGGGTACTTAACTTACAAACATCACCTCACTTAACCCTCACACCATCCTGTGAGGTAGATTTTATTACTCATGTTTAAGAAGAGAAAATTGAGGCTCAGAGATGTTAAGTAAATCTCCCAAAGTCACACGGTTCTCCTTTAGCAAGGCTGGGACTAAAGGTAGTTCAGTATAATTGTCAAACAGGTGCTAATCCATGTGACATGCTCTTTGAGACAAAGATCTAATGTAGAGAAGAGGCAAGAGAATTAAAAATGTTAATCAATCCACATTCAGATCATGCTGATCAGCCCTGTGAATTCACTCAAATAATAATAAAAAATAAAAAAAAATTAAAATAAATAAATAATAAATAAATAAATAATAAATAAAAAGATTTATTCCAGCTGCCTTCTGAATCAGTCCACCACTACTGCAGAAACAAATAACCCCACCATCTCAGTGGCTCACAAGAGCAAATGCTTATTTCTCACTCACAGGTACGTGGGCTGGCTGTGTGTTACCCTGGCGTGGCTGAGTTTAGCCAGCCTCATGCTTCAGGAGGGGTCAAGGTCTTTTATGTGTCTGCATTCTGGCACGAAAGCTAAAGGAGCAGTTCCTAATTAGGCCATGTTCTTCCTATGGTGGATGGCAGGCACTAAGAGGACAAGTGGAACTCCCCACGATGCCTAAAGCCTAAGCTCAGATCTGGCACAATGCCGTTTCCACCTGTTTTCCATTGTCTGTAGCTAATTGCTCCACAATCAAGGAGCAGGAGGGAAGTACCCTCCTTCCACAGTGACTGGAAAAGGGGGTGAATATTTGACAAACATTCCTTCCTAAAGTCTGACTATAAATTTCAATTTCTCTTCTGAGACACATGCTTCCTCTGGCAGAATCCCATTCAACTAGCATTTGTATGAATTGGTCCTTAGATAAGCAAATCTCAGTATAACAAAATGGCCATTGTATCCATTATCCATTGTTGCATAATAATCCACCCCCAAAATTAGTGATTTAAAATAACAACAACAATTTATTTTGCTTGTGAATCTGTAATTCAGGCAGGGCTCACCTCTGCTCCACGCAGCAGCAGGTGGAATGGTTTGGAGGTTGGGGTGATTCAACAATGGGGGCTGTAATCATCTGAAGACTCACTTCACTCATGTCTGACAGTTAACATTGGATGTTTGCTGGGCCATCACCTATTCATCAGAATACCTACATGTGTTTCTTGGGCTTTGTCACAGCTTGGTGGCTCCATTTCAAGTGTGAGTGTCCCAGGAGAATAGGCAGTAGTGCATGGAAGTTTTATGATCTACCCTTGGAAGTGATGTAGCTTCACTTCTGCTGTACTGCACTGGTTGGGTAGTTACAAAAGTCCACTCAATTTCAAGAGAAGAGAACGTGAACTCCTACCACTTAATGGGAGTACATGGAGGGAGTATGAGTCACATTGTTGGAAGTATGTGTGGGATGAGATATATAATGGTGGCCATCTTTGGAAAATGTAATTTGTCACAACCATATGACAACAATTCAAGCCCCTGAATGGGGTGAGTGCATTATTTTTCTTCCGGGATCAATGAAGAAAGGCCGCAATAATTACAGCAAGTCTTTCAACTCCCCTCATGGAAATAGAAACCCCCTTCTTCCCTTTTGTTGTAGGAGCAGCCATACTCACATCATGTGACCCTAACAATGACAATTGACTGGACCAGAGCTATGCACTTGACCCAAGTAAGAGGTATCAGAGTCATTCTCACAGATTCTACTTTGGTCTGGCTGTTCTCTTAAACTAAGATGTAAACTGAGGCGATATTGGCAGTCATCCAATATCTTCCAATATTTTCTCCCCTGTGGCCTGGCAGAGAAAGTCAGCCTGTCATGAGAAATAACCAGAAACTAGGATATGAGGATGAGGAAAAGACTTTCTAGCTCCCTACAATATTCTAGCTCCTTGGCTTTGCCTAAGGCCTAGCTGTCTTCCTGCCTTTGAGTTTCTCACACACCTCATGGTCCTGAGGTTAAACCGGTTCTGCTGAAACTAGATGTAGAGAGTTTCTGTTACTTGAAACATAGGAACCCTAAATTTTATAGAAATAAAATAATTTTAAGATCCAATACCATTATATTATCAAAATTTTACGACATTTGAGATGAAATCTCAAATAAATTGAATGCTTTATTATTATTATTTTTTTAAAGAAGCCCAGGGAAGGGCGGTGGTATGAGTACACATTTGCCAAACTTTCCTTCCTGAAATCTATTAAAATGAACAAAACCCAACCAAAACCATAAAAGGAAACTCTATATATGAAGAGACTACAAAACAGTCACAGCCTCATTCCTCAGATTTTTGACAACTGATAGATGCAGTAGTATCTGGATCCCATCAAGGGGAGATGCTCCAGTCTGAAGCAGAATTCCTTGCTCTTGAGAAGGGTGATGTATTCAGAAGGAAAGGAGAGGGTTTTGCAGGACCCTATGTGTGTTCCTTAGCTTGAAAAAATGTGCAATGTGATAATGGCTTGGTTTGGGAGACTCACAGCCTTTGCTACATGGACTTGGGGACCATTTGTATATAAAAAAGAGCAAGAATGTGGAAGAATGCTGAAGGATGGACTAGATAGTCACACATACCCTCACCCCCATTAACAAAACACTACTTACCTTTCTATTTGGCAGGAGAGGCTGACAGAGAGAAGAGAAGACAGAAGCTTAGGGTTCAGCTTTGTAATTCTGATCAGAGACTAGGAATAGAGATAAAAATGGCTGGTTCATTGACTAATACCTTGGACCACCATCTTTTGTGCTGCTATAGCCTCCTCCCACCTACTAAAATAAGGGAAGGATAGCCAAAATCATAGAGGAGCCAATCTCACCCTACCCATACTTTAACTCATGCACAAGACACAACTTGCCCTGTGTCTGAGGGCTGAATAGATTCAGTCGATGAAAACTTAAATTCAGTAGACCTACCTGGCTTCCCACCGCCCTATCACTCTACTTTCCCCCGCCTTCAAACCATCTATACCAAGACAACATTCTATCAATATCTACCTGTTAGCTCTTGTTCTACAGGGTCTATATAAGCAGGTCCTGGGTAAACTTGGAGGCAGGTAAAAGAAGAATGACATGGCCTTGGACCACGGACTGAAGGCTTTAGGTGGGATTAGAAATATAGGCTTAGCAAGTCATAAGATTTTCTCATTGGGAATTTTTGGAAAATTCTGTGTGTGACTCCCAATAATTGTTTTTGGGGTAGTGTGGAGGAGGACTAATATTTGTGAAGCCTAGATGCCGGGCATTCTGCTGCATACTTTACATTTAATCCTTGTTTAACCCTCCCTAGTGGGTGAGATTCCAGGTTGACATTATTATTCCTATTTTATAGATGAGGGAGTAAAGGACAGAGGGATTCTGTAAACTTCTCAAGACCATGCATTTAATGAGTGGCAGGGCTAGAATACAATCTCAAAGAAGAGATGACTGCAACAAACTAATATCCTCTGATTTGGAAAAAGCCATTGTCACACACAAAGGAGGAAAACATGTCAATCTTACATGTAAGCAGATGGAGGAGATGCAAGGTAGACTGTGAGAGGGGAACTTGCCACCTGCAAACAGCTTTTAGAGACTTCTGCTTCAATCACAGCTTGTCAAATGACTGGTGACCTAGCAGAGTGGGTCACCACAAAACCAGGTGTTACAGCTGCACCACATCAATATTATGTTGGTTTCAGGTGTGCAGCATAGTGGCTAAAAATTTATATAGCTTATGAAGTAACCCTCCAGATAGGCATTAGTGTTTTTTAAAACTTGTCCAAGTGATTCCAGCTGCAACCATGAATCATTGCTCTGGTTATAATGAATGCGTGTGGGAGCCCAGAGGAGTCTCTGTCCAGCAAACATACTGGAATGCAAAGGCCTCTTGGAAAACTTCATCACTGCTCACTTTTCACAGTCCTTCATGCTTTTACCTTTTGCAGGGATTTTTTTTTACAGTCAGGATAAACAGGAAGACCCTTGTGCCATGCTACTTTTTTTTTATAGCACTGATATAGCACCTGTTATGGCATTCTATACTTAATCTATACTTGTTTGTCTACCCATTTGTTATCTGTCTTCTTCACCAGAGGCTAAGGTTCATGGGTTGGCACCACCGTATTGTACAGCTCCAGGAGTTACTATTCATATATAATATAAAGTGAATGGTGCCTTCTGGAGTTGTGCAATGTAGTAGCCCTATGGGGGCTGTTGTTTCCCCCCAAGTGCCTAGAACAGTGCCTGTAACATAAGAGATACTCGATTAATATTTCGTGAGTGATTGCATAAATTAATGACTATAGAATGTAGTAACAGTTCTCTTTATCAGAAGACCTGGCTTCGCTCCAGCTTAGGACCTTAGCTCTCATGCCCTCTGTTTCTGCTCCTGTTCTTCCTACTTCTCCTCCTCCACCATCCTCACCATCATCAGCAGCAGCATCAGTGTCATTAGGCCTCCACATAAAATATCTTTGGAAACAGAATTTCATGATTTAAAATAAAAGTTTGATAACTAATGCCCTGTTGAATATAACGCTCACTTTGCCCAAAACTCTATTCATCACCCACCCCAAACGGCTTTAGAACTAGACAGACTTAAGTAAGTTTCTGCCCTCATCATTTACTAGCAATGGGACCCAAGGTAAATTTTTAATTTCAAATGGTTATTATAATAACTAATTTACGAGATTATTGTAGATTAAGAGAGGTCATATATAAAGCACCTGTGACAAAAAAATGTATGTGTGTATATAAAACAATCATGACTCATTTTACTAGAACCCAGAGAAATGCAAATTAAAACAAAATAACAGTGTTTACCCATTAGATTGGCAAAAATACTAAAGTGAGAAAAGTGTTACTAAGGTAATGCTCACTGCTGTTAATAGATAAACCCCCAAGCCTCAGCAACTTAGCAAAATAGACTTTTTTTTTCAGTTAGAGACCAATCAGCAATGATAGTGGTGATGTTCTTTTTCACCAAGTCATTCATGGTTTGGGGTTGATTCTCTCTTGTGGCTCTGTCACCCTCTGTGAGTCTTGGAGCTTCCTACCAGATTCTCTGCCTCCCAAAGAGGGATTGTGCCAGAGGTTTATATGGACCAGCACATTATTCCCACCCAATTTTCTTTGGCCAGAACCAGTGAGATGGCAAGACGAAGGCAAGAGCTCCTGGGAAAAGCAGTTGTTGGCTGACTGGCTGCTTCTCAGCTACAACTCTGGAAGACAGAACAAAAGCATGACCCTTTGGTGGAAGCCTGGCCATCTCTGACACAGACAACATCAGTGTTGGTGGGGGTGGAGCTAAATGGGTTCTCTTATACACAACTGGCAGAAATGTGAATTGATTACTGTCTTTACCTTGTGACAGGAATTCTTGAAATTCCAAAGTTGTGTTGTGATCTAGCAACTCCACTTCTGGGTATCGATCTAAGAGGCTTAAAGAAGCCCATGCTAGACTGTTTATTACAACTCTGTTGCAATCATGAAGACCCCAACGACCTTCAACTCACCTGAGTCTCATCATATCATCATTATAATATGATGCATATACCTAGAAGTTCATTAATATCATTATAACAGACTGAATTCTTGGAATAAACATGCGCAGAAAGCAAAATGATGAATCACTGAGTCCTGTCAATTTTAGTTGTCAATCAAGAAAGCCCACTCTAAGTAACCACCCGCCGCAAAAAGGGGTAAAAGCCCTGGTCTTTTGAGCCACGCTTCTCTTGCTCAGGCCTGCCTCTAGGTCTGGAAGTGTACTTTCCCTTCTAGTAAGATTTTTCTTTTCTACTGTGTTTTGGTGTCTTGCTCAATTCTTTGTTCAAAACACCAAGAACTTGGACAACATGTTGGGAGAGGACCCCCACTCTTCGGTCACACAAATGTCTATCATTAGGGGAAAGTCCAAGTAAGCTATGTGTGTTAATGCTATGGATACTATACAATTCTTTTGAATGCAGTATATCTACATGTATTGGCTTAGAAAGTATGCCAAGCCACCTTGTTGAGTGAATACAATTTACAGAACATTACTTACAATATGATAATGCTGATATCAAAGATGGCTATAAAAATACTAAGTATTTGTGTATGGTTGTAAATTTAGGTAATGCATAAGAAAAATGTCTGGAGATACATACACCAAAAAGTAATAATGATAAATTCTAGGGAGAGGGTGGAGGAATGAAGAGAGGGAGAAGGGCTTGGTAGACACAGAAACTTGCTCTTATGGTTGCACAAGGGCAGACCCAAGCAGGCCTGCACTCTTATAAAAAGATGTATTAATTCCACTCTTAGGTATATACCGGAAAGAATTAAAGACAGAAACTCAAACAAATACTTGTATGCAAATGTTAATAGCATTATTCACAATAGCAAAAAGGTGGAAACAACTTGTGTCCTCCACAGATGAATGAATAAACAAAATATAATATATACACACAGCAGAATTATTCAGTCATTAAAATGAGTGAAGTTCTAATACTTACTACAACATGGATGAACTTTAAAGACATTATGCTAAGTGAAATAAGCCAAACACAGAAAAACATGTTGTATGATTCCACTTACATGCAATATCTAGAATAGAAAAATTCATAGACAGAAAGTAGAATAGTGGTTACCAGGGGGTGGAGGGGAGGAAATGCAAATTATTGCTTAATGGGTACAGAGTTTCTGTTTGGGGCGATGAAAATTTTGGAAATAAATAATGGTGATGATTACAAAACACTGTGAAAATGAAATAACTGAATTGTACATTTAAAAATGATTATAATGAAAAAATGAAAAAATAATCGAATAATCCATAGTTGAACCTCAAAAAAAAAGATGACTTAATATATTCTCAAGTTGCCTGCAGACTGAGTCATAGTATCTTTTTAAGTCAAAAGGAGTATAAGGGCTTCATCGAGAAACCAGATTTTCCCCTCTTCTGCCCTGAGACGTGGTCTCCAACACTTAAGTATCTACGTTTGCTACAGACGATTTAAAAATGACAGAGACTTGCGAAAGGAAAGGAAAGAATGTAATTAAATCTGTGCTATTTAAATCTCTTTTTTAGGATATCTGGTGAGGTTAGTCACGTACTACAAGAAGCTGATAATAAAGGTAGAAAATGGGAGGGAAGCTGTAGGAGTTAGCCTTTAAATCAGATGGATGGAAACCACTCTCTTCCTTGGACTAATTATTGCTGCAATTCTCCATAGCACCATGTGTGTTTCGAGGAGGTGGAGGGAGGGTGATTAAATGATTTATGTGTTTAATTTTCCTCGTTGCTTAGAAGGATGCAGTCCTGCATCCTGAATACAGAGAAATTGATTAAAATAACAATTGTCGGGAGCACAACCTCTAGCAATCTGCATGAAGAGCTGTTTTCTTCCCTTGGAATTAGAATGATGATCCTTCCCAGCTGCCTGGGGTCATCTCCTTGGCTTTGGGGGTTAGCATGGAATTTTCAAAACTAACAAGATTTAACCTTCGCTAACAAGGTCGGTAGAAAAAGTAACAGATTCTCCAGGCTCCAAAGAGCCAAGTTTGTTTCACATAGCTCTGCTTTGCTTCTGCTCTTCAGAGCCTTCAGTTCTTAAACAAATAAACTTGTAATCAAGTAAAAATGATCAAATATTTAAATTGAAATAGTGGTCTATGTAATGTAGGGAGGAAACAAGAGAATTAAAAATGGTAATCAAGGTACTTTCGGAGACTGCAGAATGCTCATCAGCCCTGCAGCCAGGCCAGGAGGACACCTGCAGAACAAAGGAAGATTTCTGCTGGGATTGCCAACAAACAATTTCCCCACACCTGTGAAGGGGAAACAGAAACCAAGAGTCATTCCCTATGGCTAAAACCATGAGGAACCTATGGATTAAAGGCTAGGAAAGGTCAGCAGACCTTCACTCTACATATTTTTACCTTCTCAGCTACAACCTCTTCCCTTTCCTCACTGTATGTCCATATCAAAGGAAATGGGAAGTAAAGAATGACACATAAACCGAATTTCCCCGAACACTCAGGGTCCCTGTCACTGTCCCTCTCTGCCTCTTAGAGGAGACCACACTCTTTCTGTGGACTGTTATCCCTTTTGTAGTAAACTTTCCTTTTGACTCTAACTCTGGCGTGTGTGTTGAATTCTTTCTACACTCTTCACCGAAGGACCCTCTTCTCTTTTGGTCTCCTCCCACTCGGGGAAATTTGCCCCGAGCTCTTTCCCTTTCTGCCTCAGTCAGGGTGGGGTCTTGGGTTTCCTGCTGAAGTGCCACCTCAGTCCCTAGACAAAGAAAAGAAGACACAAACTCATTATTTAATCATGTATCTATTAATTTCTATTATTGATTTGCCTATGAAGTGAGTAAAGGGAAACAGGCTTGGTTAATATGTTTTTTAAAGATTAAAAAAAGAAAACACAAAAGAACTTTGGCCTAAACTCCCCTCTCCCCTCAGACTCTAAGAGCCCTGCCTGACTTAACACCATCTCTGCTTAACAATGGGCTGATGACCCTTATTGATAGCCAGAGGATCCGAGTGGCCAGGGCAATTATCAGGATTTGAGAGAGAGATCCTTTTTTTCTAAAGAAATGAGGGAAGAAAATTTAAGTATGTTTACTGAAAAAATTAATTCTTGCAGAGAGTTAATTCTATTTCATTTCCTGCTAAAAGATTAAGAATTTTACAAGTGATGTCCCATCTCACTTTCAAGACAATAGGAAAATGGGTCCAAGAAATATACTTGAAGCTTCTACCTGGTGTGAGCAATCGTGGGACTGGGAATAGTCTTATTCCTTTGATCAGGAGGTAGCTGTCTTCTGCCAACCAACATAGTGGACCCACTGAGACCAAAGAGGGATTGAGGGTGTCTCCAAACAGAATACTCTTCGGCAGCTTCTTGGCTGCCCCTCACATGAAATGGTGGGTTAACTTTGCTTCACAGGGCCATGGGTTCCTCAAACATAAGCTTCAGGGCAACCCTAGGTCCTTGTGCCACCAAGTGTGACTGATATGCCCAGGCCAAAGTAAGGGGAAGCGGCACAGGCAGTCTCCAGAGTGGGTGGCCAGCTCTGTCACACTCCTCAGAGGGAAGAAGAACACGTCTCACACCTCTATGGTGTACTCACATCTGCTGTCCTGGGAAAATGTCTAGCTCATTTGAGCAAGAGAGCAAATCCCTGAGATGGTCTGCGTTGTATTATTGCCCCCAGTCCCTTAGTTTTCTTGCCTGCCTCACCCCTCACACTCTCTGCCTCCCTTGACATTGATTGCTGCCTAGACTCTGAAGGTGGGTCACTGGCTTTAATTAACTTTTATTGATCACCTTCTATAGGCTTGAAATAGTTGTGGTTACTTCCACATACATCATTTCATCATCTTGTTTTATATCATTATTTCTTTTGAAAATCACCTGCCTGTCATCTCATATCTTTAAAGAATCTCTACTTTAAAAGTGAGAAGAATAATTCAATAACTGAGTCTGCAGTAGCGAGGCCCAAGCTAATGGCTTCCTAGGCCTGTTGAAAGTTATTCCCTTCCCTTTCAGCCCGCCAACCAATCAAAACACACTTTCCTTATATAGGAAGAACATGAGGAAGTATGAGATGTGTATGAGAGGGAAAGCCCCACTGTGATTGGAGCTTAGCCTTTGGGTGTAAATCCACTGAGGCAGTGCCCGCACCAATAAACGCTATTTTCTGCTTATTGCTTCAGTGAACCGTCTCTCTGTCCAGGTATCCTGCAACATTTCTGGGGCTCATCCAGGATTGGAGATGATGAGTTTTCGCCTCCCTTGACATTGGGGTTTGGCCCCCTGGGATGTTGGGAGAAGCGGACTCCATATGGTACCAGAGGACCAGTTGTCTGTAGGGAAAATGACTCTTCCAGTGGACTGGGGAGGTGGCTCCAAGAGCCCTACAGAACCTGGTGAAGCACAAGAACCAGCGCAAGAGAACCACCTGATAGACTGGTGAGGACTCGGGTCCAGGTATTTGACCTGCCCCTATAGAGGCAGAAGGGGAGTCTGATCAACTCCCAAGGACACCTGAATAGTCTGTGGAGGGAGATGAAACTGTGAATTCTCAGGTATTTTTGGTACAGGGTGGTGTTCGAATGATGAGTGCCTGAGTGTGAATGGGATGCAGCCTCGCCACGAAGTGAAAGTTTAGCCTTTATCCACAGTTCCATGGTGAGCCTCATACAGCTTAGGGTGGTGTCACTGGATCTCCGTGAGGAGTCTACTCCAGTGATCTGAATCAGGGTTTTATACCGACCCACCAATAGCTAGGAGGCACCCAAAATATTCCCATGAGGGGAGAGCCCTGAGATGGGCGAAGTGAATCCCTGAGCATGTGTGCATCATTATCACACGGGTGGAATGTGGGTGGACAAGAGAGTAAGCAGACCTCCTTAGGATATATGATAAAGAATTTTAAGGAGGGCTTTTCAGAAGATTATGGTGTGAAGCTCACCACCCAACCCCCGCCCAGAAACTTCATACTTTTTGTGAGATAGACTGACCCTCATTTGATGTGGGTTGGCCGTCTGAAGGATCCCTGGACAAGGCAGTCATAGCCAGAGCCTACCAGGTCATTGTGGGGAAACCTGGTCATCCAGACCAATTTCCCTATATTGATAGTTGGCAGAATGTGGTCCTAACCCAACCCCTGTTGGTTGAGAGCCTGTGTAGAAGAGAATTGCAGAGTAATGTTGGCCTGGGCCACTGCAACCTCCAAATGCTGACCTAAAGAAAAGAAACCAATCTTGCCAAGTGACCAAGATGACTGGGTTCTCTCCCTATGAGATCTTGTATGAGTGACCACCCCTACTCATCAAGAGCATACAAGGAGACCTAAAGGATAGAGGCAAATTTACTCTGAGACGGCAGTTACAAGCCCTGGGTACTACTTAGCAGGCTCTCAACCACTGGTTTAGGGAAAGGATGCCTGCTAGTCTGTCTACTGAGGTGAATTCTTTTAGGCCAAGAGATTTGGTGTAGGTCAAGGAATGGAATGTCCAACATTTAAAGCCTCTTTTGGGGGAGCCCATTCGCTGTTATCTTGGCTACCTCCACTACAGTAAAGGTTGCTGAGATAACGCCTTGGATTCACCACAACAGGCTTAAGCCAGCAGCCACAGACTGGGAGTACATTTTAGACTCTGCAGAGTCCCTCCGAAAGAGGACGTCGATGAGCAGATTGAAAGAACATTGGCCTCGCTTTGGTCACACCAGAAGCTGACCAATCCATACACAGCAGAAGGCTGAGGACAGTGCCACCCCACAACATGGCCAAGATACCCATAAGAACTCTGTTTGTGACCCCTGAGACTATAAATGTACAGAAGAAATCAGGATAGGTAGTCAGGTCATACAGTAGGAATCAGCCCTTAGACTGAGAATGGGATGAAGATGATGCTCTCTGTCCAAATCTTGGGCCTGAGCATCAAATGGGGAATGTAGTAGAGAGGTCCAAGCTAACCACTTTCTAGGCTGGTTGAAAGTTATTCACTTCCCCTTTTGGCCCACCAACCAATCAAAACACACTTTCCTTATATAGAAAGAATATGAGGAGGTATAAGATGTGTATAAAAGGGAAAGCCCCACGGCGACTGGGGTTCAGTCTTTGGAAGTGAATCCACTGAGCTGGTGCTGGCACCAATAAACACTACTTCCTGCTTATTTCCTCAGTGTCCTGTCTCTCTGTCCGAGTATCCTACACCAAGTCTACTTTCCTATGCTAACATGTTGGATAGAGAAAAAAGCAATACGTTTTTTGAAAACATAAGTGCTTCACTGTGGTGTGTTAGAGAAGATCTCTCATTCTACTGGTTTAGGTTAGAGAATGATCCTAACCAGGGTATTTCCAGGCAGTAGCCTAGAAGTCTACCTAAGCTTTTGCTTCTGGATTGTGGGACATTCCCAGGTCTAAAATTTCCTCATCTGTAACTGGTAGGGTTTGGGGAGGGGAAAACAGAAGGAGCAGAGAACAGCAGATGAGGATTGATATGAGCATTGAATGTGTGGAACAGAGAGGAAAGTGGTAGGTGAATGTTTGTGTTATGCAGTGCCCACCACGTCACGTTATCTAGTGTGAGTGTCTCACAGGTATTTGGTGTGGGAAGTGTTGTGGTTGGGTGATGGGACCTTCAAGGACCCCTCAAGTGGTTCCATCAGCCACGTCCTGTGGCTATGCTTAGTGAATGACTAAGTGTGAATCACAATGGGCCAAATTACTCTGTTTTGTTCATTTTAAATCTTTTTAAAATAAGAGTTAACTGACATGTAGTAAAGTTCACAAATTTTAAATGTACAGCTCAATGAATTTTTCTGTGTATATATCCGTGTGACCCGTCACCCGGATCAAGCTCTAGAACATTTGCAGCAACCCAAAAGGTGCCATTATATCCTCCCAGTGAATGTTCTACAAAAATAACCAGTATTCTAAATTCTATCATCATCAATTAATTTTGCCTGCGCGTTAGAATTTCACGGAAATGGAATTATACAACATGCACTCATTTGAATCTGGTGTCCATGCTGTTGAATGTAGCAGTAGTGTTTTATTTTTCACTCCTGAGTAAGTAGTATATGGTAGCATTACTATATCCCAATTCATTTATTCTGTTGTTGAATGCTGGGTTGTTTCTGGTTTAGGATATTATGCACAATGTTGCTATAGACATTTTTTATATTCTTTTGGTAAAAATATGCACTAATTTCTATTGAACATTACCTAAGAATCACAGGGCAAGTATGTTCAATTTTATAAAAGAGTGCAATACAGTTTTTTAAATCGTTCACGCTAATTTTTACACCCATCAGAAACGACAATTCCAGGGACTAATGACAATGTCCCACATTTTTGCCAACCTTTGATAGTTCCTGACCTTTTTTTTTTTAATCATTCTATATTCTGGTGAATGTACACTGTGGTGTTAATTGGTTATTTCTTTTTCAGATTTTAAAAAATGCTTTTGTTTGCTATATGACATTTGGAATTAGAACTGAAAACAGCATAACCAAATTAATTTTGTCTTTTTAAAATTTTTTCTCTCTCAGATATGTAGAGCTGTGTTTGATGGATTGAATGAGATCATCTATTACTCAGGTTTGCAAAAATATAGCAATTAAGGTAATGGACTCAAGGAGTCATTAGCATATCCATTACTAAGGAACCCTTTCAAACGTTGTCTCCCCTTTGTATCTGGACCTTTGGAAACCTTGTGGAGTTGGTTTCCCACTATTTACACAATGGATAAAGGAGCTCACCTCATGGCCATTAAAAACATATATTCTTAAAGGCTTAATATGTCAAGAAGAATTGAAATAGAAATGACCCAACTGATTCCCACTGGAATCAATTTATTTCCTTTAGGAAATCTTTGTTGGATTTTTAAATAATCGCTTATTTGATTTTGGAAGAATCATTTAATGTATACACGTCTTGTGTAAGGGGTAAAGAAAAATCTGTGGTTTTAAACAGTTATTTAAATGGTTATTTGTTTTGTAAGTTTATATCATGTAATTTAAATGATTTTGAATTTTTTCTGAGGAGAAACTGCGTCCATTTGGTTCACTAGCATACTGACCAGTATAACAACCAGGACAGTGCCTGGCACATAGTAGGCACTGAACAAAATACTTGATGAATGAGCAAAAACTGTTCCTTCTTATATATATTCAATGCCTAGAACAAAGCTTTGCAAATGACAGATAACCCAGAAATGTTTGTGAAAGGAAAGTAGAAAAGGTGGAAAGAAAGAAGCTTCAATGAGTCTAAGGAAAGAAAGAAAAATTAATTGTGGCAAGGTTTTCTTTACATAAGCCAGGGCTTTTTTCTTTTCATAATGTATGCTATACAAACATACATCCAGATATCCGCTTGGATGTCCCACAGACTTTTCAATTCAACATGTTCAAAAATATATTCACCACATATACCTCATAACCAATTTCCAAGACCTCCTTCTCTCATATATCGACTTTGTTAATACTATCCCAAGCTAATCCTGTCTCTTAAGCCAGAAAATTAAGAGTAATCTTCAGTCCTTCTCTCATCCTCACCAACCCCTCTCTCATCCTCACCACCTCCTCTCTCTTCCTCACCAACCAGTTGGTTAATTCGACAAATATTTATTGGAAGCCTTTTATGCTCTTGACCTTGTTCTTGGTATTGATGACATTCCTTTTGGACATCCTCTTCCTGAGAAGTAGTTTTCTCATTCAAGAACCCAACTATTATAATCTTGATTCCTTAGGCAACAACCTATCATATGAGACGTGTTCCAGACTGGAAAAAAAAGGCCAGAAACTTCGCCGCAAGGCTGAATTTTCCATTCATGAAGGTTTAATCAAGGATGACTCATCTGATAACCATGTCTATTGAACTGCCACGTCTAGCTGAGAAATAGCTCCATTCACATAATTCTTTCCTCCTCTTTCTTACAGCTGCAATAGAGAAACATCATGTATTTAATCAGATTTCTTGAATGTGTGAAGACTTGATAATTCAATCAGAGAGAGAATTTTGTGTGTATCAACAGGATTTGTGATACCCAGGGGAAGGTCATTTGTGTATATATATATATGCATGAAGTCATGGACCACATTGATCCTTCAAGGGAAAGGCGGGAGAATGTACCTCAGATGCAGAAATCTTACTTGCTGGCAATGTCAATGTCAAATTCTAGACAATGGGAATGATAACAGAATGAGATATCACAAAAACATTTCATTTTATAATCATATGAGGAGCAGGTATTACAAATAAGGCAAATATAGGCACTCCCTAGGTTAGAAATACCTGGCTGTCAAAATACTCACACGTACAGAATTTAATTCTCATAGAGTACCCCCTTCCTCTGACCACTCTGAACTCCCCCTCTCACTCTATCTGTACCCTCCCCTCGAGCCCCAGACAGCAATCACAAAAGAAGCTCATACAAACACCTGCCTGGACTGGTGTTTATTTCTATTGCCTTTTCCCATTTATGATCAATTAATTTTACACCAAACAACACATTTCTCATTTGTATGCCATCTTTAAACATTTCCTTCTTCTCCTTGTTCTCTTATTCTTCTTCCTCTTTATTTCCTCCTTTGCATTCTAACCCGCTCTCTCTGGTCTAAATGTGAGGCCAAAAACAACCTTAATCAAGGTTGAGATGAGTAATGCTTGGGCTATATTTCAAGAAAAATTGAAGTGTTTAATGCTATCTGCTGGTGTCCAGAGACTATAAAATTCCTTATCAACCTTCTTTTTCTTTTCTAATAAATTTTCTTGTTATTAGTCAGCAATATATTTTTTTTTAAATAGCCTTGCTCACATTCAGTGTTAGCATTTGGTGTTATAAATATTGAAAGAGTAAAACTATATATTTTTGTTGTGAATGTGCAGCATTTCAGTGACATTGAGTGATACAGACATTCATGGGGACACAGCCACCATCAAGAATATTACTACTAAGAAAAATTTCAATGGGAGTATCTAACTATTAAACCTAAGCCACCTTCTTGGAACCCAGTCTACAAACTGCGTAGATTTGGAATTATTTTGTTTCCTGAGCATGTCTTTCTCAGGAAACAAAATATAAAGCTGTGTAATTTTTATATAGGTTTTGGGAGATCAGGCTTTGTTGCCTTTTATGCATAACAAGTCTATACAAGCATTATACCCGTGTGTGTGTGTGTGTGTGTGTGTGTGTGTGTGTGTGTGTGTGTACACAAATGCATGAAAAGCAATGAGAAGGTTTAAGAGAGCTGTCTACTTTTTGTCCCCAAGCCCATATCCCTGGCCACTTATAAGGTACGTGGAAGATATCCTCCAATCTGGCCCAGCATTGCCCAGAGGGTGAGGGAGACATAGCTGTTGGAGGAGTTCTCAACAACTTCTGTTCTGAGGCTTCCAACAACATACCAGGCCAACATGAGAACCAAATAGGACTCAGTGAGAGAACAGGGTAATAGAGTGAGCTCCATCAAAATTCTAGTTGTTACTATGTCCCAGATTTCTACATCCAAGGTTATGCGACCATCTCAGGATATGGCTGTGCAGGCCCTGAACCAGGAAATGTTGGTAATTATAGCCCATATTCCTCTCAGGACCTTGTAGACCAAAGCTTTGATTCTTCTCATTCAACCAACTTTTTTGTAATCACTCATTGATCTTACATTTTTTTCTCCTAATTTACAGCCATATTACACCATTTGCTTATAAGAAATGTCTTTCTGTAACTGTATCTAGTCCTTCCTATTTCCCTTATTTTCTTTCCTTTTTCAGTAAGTGTCTTAGGCAATTGGTAGACACCATGTTATCTGTATTTATAGATGAGGGAAGTGAAGCTTATAGAGTTTAAATAACTGGCCTATAGTCCCACTGGTAATATCAGAGAGAGATTTGATATCAAGTCCTCTGATTTTTAGAATGAGCTCTTAATCTTCATGCTATACAACCTCTCCAACAGTAAAAAGAAGAGTATAATAATAGCACATGTCTCATAAGAACTACGAGAGGATTAGAAGAAATAATTTAGGTTCAGAATCTGGCACATAGTAAGATGTAACAAATGTCAATGATGGTAATGGTAATGAACATGATAATAATAATGATGAAAAAGTAGGATGAAGAGGAAGTAAGGTGGAGAAGGAAGACATGAAAGAGGAAGAGAAACACCAACAGTTTCACTCATCTGCCTCCTTTAATAATGATTCCAACTGCTCATTATGGAAGACAGGCAGTTATAACAGTGGGAAAGAAAAGAGGGAAAGTTGGAGAAGATACAATAATTTGGAGAAAAGGCTTAGCTTATATGAAATTTGAGGAATGTTTACTGTTTGAGCTTGAGATGTCATATTACTCATCTTCTTGCTCCCAAAATTCATTCCAAGAGTTGTGTCATCCCCTAAGATTTTACAAGTCAGACTGATCTTGGGTTCAATTCCTTACCTGGAAATCCAGAGAGACCTTGGTTTCAGAGGGTAGTGAGATGTGAAGATGCAGGTGTATGGGAGAGACTGGGGCCAGTGCTCTGATATCAATAGCAGGTCTTTTAATCCAGACCTTAAGTTCAGACAGACTTGAGCTAATTGGTCATGTTCTAAATACCACACTGTTGATTTCAAACGTTAGGGTGTACAAGTAGCTTGTCCTCACTGTTAAAGGCCTTTCCAGGAGAAAGATAGGGCTACAGATTAGGGAAAGATTCACCAGCCATCAAATGTGCTGAGTTCTGCATTAAGGGTGGGGTTATTGGATGTTAATTACCAGAGGCCTCCTAATGCTATTTTGGAGAACACAAATCTAAGCCAAAGGCAAATATCAGTAAGTTAACATGTGCCTATGAGGGCTAGAGAGAGAGGCCCACCATAAGAGCAAGAAAGATGGCCAGAAATGCAGACTCATGCACGAGAAAGATTTTTAATGCCAGGGATTCAGACTCATAAGTAGGTGTGATCTAATCATATCTATCCCGAACAGTCAGAATACCAGCTCAGACCCTGTGATGACTGCACGCCACTCATGCCAAATTCTTGATTCACTTGCAGTGATATAGGCAAGTTCCTTTAAGCCTCAGGGATATTGGATTCATTTCTTGGGAAGTGCAAGGAAAAACATAGCCTTTCACTTTCAATATTTCTTGTATTGTTTGTACTTTACAATAGCATACGTTTTACTTTATTTTATTTTATTTTATTATTTTATTTTATTATTTTATTTTATATTTTATTTTATTTTATTATTTTATTTTATTTTATTTTATTTTATTTTATTTTATTTTATTTTATTTTATTTTATTTTATTTTATTTTATATTTTATTTTAGAAAAGAATATCTGCATGATCTGGCTGACTGCAGGATGGCCCTATCTTGGCATCTAAGCTGCCACTTGGTCCGGTAATGTTTCCAAGGGCAGGTAAGGAATTGATGTAGTTTAAGAATCTACAATTGGGTTCAACAGTGCCCCCTAAAGGGTTTGGGGCTGCACTGCCAAGAAAGAGGGGTGGCCTAGCCTCCCAGGGGGCCAGTTTTGGTGGTAGTTGGGGTGGGCAAGGTTTTGTTTCATAGGAAATGGGCAGCACTTGGAAGTAACCACCAGAAAATTAGAAAACCAAGACCTTACCCATGCCAGCAGTTGGCAGATATTTCATGGGCTACCTTGACAAATGGGGGCCCAAGGGGAAAAAGTGAAGGGGAGGAGGAAATGCTCAAAGGCTCTCCTGAAACCATGCTTTAAGGAGTTTCTAGATCAGGGATTCAGGGCTAAGCTGAGATCTGAAGGACAAGGTTCAGGTTCAGTTCTCTCAGTCAAGGGAAGTTGGCTAGTCACTGCCTAGATTATGTTCAGTTCCACATTTGCAAATGGGAAACTGCTGAGAAAATTAAAGTGAAAAAATTTTGTCTGCATGTTTAAGTTCTATTATTATCATCAATAGATAAAACACTACCTGGTTTTCGGGTCCTACCCTGCTGTTTTCTCACGTCTGGAATAGGTATGATTGCGCTCTAAAAAGGCTACGAAGTTCCTTATTTTAAGGTGCAACATTGGAAACCCATATGGCTACAAACACTTAATTTTGGAGGAAGCTGCTATCCTTTATCTGGGAAACCAGATATCCTGGGGTAGAATACCCTTAAAATAAGAGCTGTGAGGTGACATCATGGACAAAGAATATGAACAAGACAAGGATGCCTGCTTTCAACACTGCTACTCAACATTGTATGGGAAGTCCTAGCCAAAGGGATTAGGCAAGAATAAGAAGCAAGAGGCATTCATATTGCAAAGGAAGAAATAAATTGTCTTTGCATATAGATGACATGATTCTATGTGTAGATAATTCCAAAGAATCTACAAAAAGCTAATACAGGTAATAAATTCAGCAGAGTTGCAAGGTACAAGATCAACACCCCAAAATCATTAGTCTATTAATATACCAACAATAAACAAACTAGAGAGGAAATTAAGATAGGAACTCCATTTATAATAAATAGTGTCTTAAAAAATAAAATACCTAAAAATAAATTTAACCAAGGAGGTGAATGACTTGTACACTGAAAACAATAAAACATATCTGAAAGAAATAAAACATAAATATATAAAAAATATCTCATGTTTATGAATATTGTTAACATATCACTACTACCCAAAAAGATTGACTAATTCAATGCAATTCCAATTAAAATCTTAACAGACTTTTATGAAGAAATGGAAAAGTCAAATTTCAAATTCGTACAAAATTGTAAGGGGCTCTAAATAGCCAAAACAATCTTGAAATGGAAAAGCAAAGTTGGAGGATGCATAGTTACAGATTTCAAAACCTACTGCAAAGCTACAGTAATCAAAAACTGTGTGTACTGGCATAAGGATAAACAAATAGACCAATGGACTTGAATAGAGAATCCAGATATAAGCCCTCACATTAATTTTCAGTTAATTTTTAGCAAGAATGCCAAGACAATCCATGGAGAAAGAATGAGAGAGAGAGAGAGAGAGAGAGAGAGAGAGAGAGAGAGAGAGAGAATATGTGGAGGGAGAGGGAGGAGAGAAAAGAGAAAAGACAGCCCTTTCAGCAAATGCTGCTGGGGAACCGGAATATCCATATGCAAAAGAATGAAGTTGGATTCTTACCTCATACCATATACAATTAACTCAAAATGGATCAATGACTTAAACTTAAGAGCTAAACCTATAAAAGTCTTAGAAGAAAACATAGTAAATCCTCATTACCTTAGAACTGGCTATGGATTCTTAAATACACCAAAAGCACAAGCAACAAAAGAAACAAATAGATAAATTGGACTTCATCAAAATTATAAACTTTTGCATATCAAAGGACATTATTAAAAAAGCAAAAAGACCACCTACAGAATGGGACAAAATATTTGCAAATAATAAGAGTCTAGTATCCAGAATATATAAAGATTTCTTACAACTTGACAACAAAAGACAATTTAAAAGTAGGCAAAGGACTCATATATATATATTTTTCCAAAGAAGACATACAAATGGCCAACAAACACATGAAAAGATACCCAACATCATTATTTTTGGGGAAATGCAAATCAAAGCCACAGTGAGATATTACTTCACACCCACAAGGATAATTATAATAATAATTAAACAAAACCTGTTGGCGAGGTTTTGGAGATATTTTAACTCTTGCATATTGCTGGTGTATATACAAAATGGTTTGGCCACTGGAGAAAACAGTTTGGTAATTCCCCAAAAGTTAAACATAAATTACCATATGACCCCACAATATCACTCCTAAGTATATATCCAAAAAAACTGAAAATAGGTACTCAAACAAGTACATGTACACACATGTGTATACATACATGTATATACATACAAAGGAACATTATTGAGTCATAAAAAAGAAGTAAAGTACCGATGAACCTCCAAAACATTATGCCTAGTGAAATAAACCAGATGCAAAATGTCATATATTGTATGATTCCATTTATCCAGAATAGATAAATCCAGAGACAGGGAGAAACTTCTTAAGGGGTTAGGAGTTTTACTTTAAGTGGTAGATATGTTTTGGAACTAGATCGAGGTGATGTTTGCACAATATTGGGAATGTACTAAATACCACTAAACTGCTCACTTGAAAATGGTTAATTTTATGTTTTGTGATTTCACCTCAATAAATTATTTTTAAAATGAAAAAGAACTAAGAACTGTGAGATTACTGAGCCAGCACCACCTTTGTTGTAATATGTAATCATTTTTTAATGCATGGAACAAGATCTAGTGGCAGGTGAAACTTCCCTGGTCTTAAAACAGGGATGAGCGTAAATAATATTTTGGAACATCTACAAAGAATTATAACATGATAGTTATATTGGTTTCATTGGTGTCAAAGTCACAGGCACTGTTTACTCTTTTGTTGCCTACATTCACGATAAAAACAAATGCTAGGTTTTAATTATAGGTTAATGAAAATTAAGATAATGTTTTTCTTTTCATAGATCATCAACTCCCAGGATAGAAATCCTTGCTCTAGGGTGGCAAAAACTGAAAAAAGATTAAAAGAACTCACTACAGAGTTCTGTTAGGTAATTGTTATTATCAACAGGAACTGACCTTTTAGATTAGAAATCAGCAAACTGCAACTCACAGGCCAAAGCCAACCCACCACCTATTTTTGCAAAAAAAAAAAAAATATATATATATATATATTGGAACAATCAAGTAGTTGAAATAGAATTTATATGGTTCACAAAGCCTAAAATATTTACTATCGGGTCCTTTTTGATTTTAAAAAAAGATTGCTGACCCCTCCTGTAGAGGAATGCTCCCCAGTTCTCTGGGGATTCCAACCTTCTTAGCTGGCCACCTCATGTGGTTAGACAAACTATGTACTGCAGAAGGTGCCATGTGCAAACACAAGTAAATAGCTTTGTCATCCAATACGCCTGTGACTGAAAATGGCAAATGTCCACTGAAACAAAAAATTAAAATGAAAAATTTATCTTTCATGGGTCTAGGCAAGACAGTAAACTCACACCAATGTGTTTCTGCTACTGAAAACAGCTATAAAACTTGGACTGATTCCAGAAAGCAACTATTGGCAGATGGGGAAGATCGTCATTTGAAATAACACCAACTTGGCAGAGAGATTACTATTTTCCCCTCCACTATCCCTTGGCTTGAAAGCAATGCAGCTTGAGACCCTGAAGTGGGCATTGGTGCCAACAGAGAAAGACTCAGGAAAAGCCCTCCAACTCTTGGTAGAGTAGTGGGACATGTCTCTGAACACTTAGAATGGGGAAATCCTCTATTGTTGTTGTGTTGTTGTCATCATTTCTTTTCTCTGATCTGTCACGCACAAGGATCCAAGCAGCATTTCGTGGTGGTGGTGGTGACCATGACACTGGTGGCAGTGGGGCTGCAAAGGAACCCAAAACTCTAAGAAAGAGTAGCCTTCCTTTTCAGTCAAAGGTGTGGTGGTCCTCCAAAGGTGAGAAAACCCTCATTGCTGTTATTCTTTCTTTATTCTTCCACTACTTGTCTCCAGAAACAGGTCCAGTTGCAAGAAGCATGTAATAGAGCTGGAGAAATAAAGCTCCATCTTTCTGGCTGGAAGACAAAAGAGGGGATCCTCAGGCAACCAGAAAGTACCAGGGAGATCACAGAGAGAAAGAAGTTTGGGGATATTTTCCCTCTTATGGTTATGGACACTTGGGCTCATCCCCACATCACATATGTGTGGTTATAATCCCAAACAGCATACCATAGACTCTGAGAACTGAGCTGCAAGGTAGACCACAGCGCAGATCCCAGACTGGGCACTGGGTGGCACAGGCATAGGACAGATCTCAATAACAATGCAAAGCCTTTGAAAATGAAACTGATGTTGGAACTGCCCCGATATTTATAATTTCTTTTTCTTTCCTGATGTTTAATGTGTGAGAGTGCGTAAATGTGCAAAAATATGACTTTTAATTTCAAGAGGCAAATATCAAGAGTCTTAACAGCAACTTGGCTGTTGATTGTTTGTGTCTTAGAATTAACTTGACCCACTGGGCATCTGGTCACCATTCTTCCATTTAGTAGCTGTAACCTAGGGAAAACCCCTTTAGTTCTCAGTGTCTTTCTTGTCTCTAAAATGATCAAACATCCAAGCCTTGATGGCATCAGAAATTTGAAGCCATGATCAGATAAAATTAAGGATGTGAATATGCTTTCACAATTCTGGCCTATGCTGGCAAGAGGTTGTTATTACAAGTAACTGAATCACAGGAAAAAAACATAGAAGTTGGAAACAGAAAGGACTTTGAGACAACAAAGCAGAAATCCTTCATTTTTTTAGTATGAAGTGAGGTCAGAGTGAGTATGATGGGACTTATTCAAGACTGTACAGCGAGGCAGGCTCAGAGCTTGCTCAGATGTGGGGCTCCGAGCATTATCCAACATCTCATTCTTTTTAGTATACTAGTATACTACAGTTTAGCTTTGGAGAACAGGATTCTTTTCCTTAGTGGGACCTTTCATTTCTTCTCTTCCTCCTCCTCTTTGAAGTGGAGAATAGCCATTTTTAAGTATCCTGGATCTTTGTTGATTCTGAAAACCTATCTTGTGCATATCTATACAATGTCCTTGAATGCCGTGGTTGTTTGTATTTTTAGATGAGTATTAACTGTGCCAAGAGGCACGTGATAATGCAGAAAAGCTATTAAATTACCTACTCTAGCCAGACCCAGAGAAAAGCAAAATTGGGTTGTCTTTTAGGGGTGTTGACTTTCAGGGATTGTTACCATTGCAAGCAGGGCTCCACTGCTTTGGCTCATAAACTGTTCTCCCGAGAGGACTTCCACAGGCCAATTGCTCCATAAAACAATGTTTAAATTTGGGCAAAAGGGTAGAAAGCTTCCATATAACAAAATACCAGAGGAAGAGAGAAACTCAAAACTGAGTTTTCCAGGAGACCAGATTTAATTCTTGGGACATTATGTGACTTTTTTATTTCTCCAAGAATGTTTTTGTAAGCCAGCTTGGTGGCAGCTGTCACACTCCATGGAGGAGGCTGTGAGGCATCTCATCAGAGGGCAGTGCAAGCAGGACACTCAGATCAGGAAATTAGAAAATGTTTCTCTGCTTACCTAACAGTGGCTAGACTCACAGTTTTGGTTCAGATCTGTCCCAGAATTTTAGCCAACCTTGTAATTCCTCAGAACTAAGATCAAGGTGTCAAAATGTCTTTCCAAAGCCTCTGCAATGTCTAGTCCTGTGTCAGATGACAGCAACATTATCATCACCTCCACTTGCATGCTTTTGTATGCCAGTAATCTCTCTGGGCACTTTGCATACATTTGCTAAGCTAATAACCCTTTGAGATAAGTATTATAATTCCCATTTTACAGATAAGAAAAGTTAGCATCCCCAAACCAAATACCTTGCAATCATACAATATGTGGTCTTTCATATCTAGCTTCTTTCACTTAGCATGTTACCTCCTAGGAATGATTCAGAAAATGACCTTGCCTGGTTTCTCCCTCTTTTATCCTGTGACTCTCCGTCTTCTGAAGACTTTAGCACTTTAAAGCTTAATCATTTTGTATCAATAGTTAATTCCATGCCAATGTTTCGGCCTTTCAGCTCTTTAATGAATTTCTCTCCTGTTGAACTTGAAAGAGACAGATGCTTAGCTTTAATTTCCTATTGGCCTTAACTTCCCTTTTTCTTCAGAGAAATTAATATAAGCTAGGGAAAGTAAACCTAACATTATTTAGAAATGGAGATCAGATCATTTCTTATGTAGGCAATTCTGACTTTGGCACTCCAGGAACTTAGAAATTTTGTGTGAGTTCAGGTTGTTTGGAAATAAGTTACCCAAACTGACTCTAATCAAAGCAAAAGGAGGCGGGTACTGGAAAGATGTTTGGTAGTTCACAGAACTGAAGAATTGCTGAACAAACCAGCTGGACATCTACACCAGGGATCTCATAGATAGAAATTCACAGATTTAACCATTACAGAATTGCCTTCTCGTAACTCAGAGCCAACCATCTTCCATTCCCGTGGATTCCTACTCAGAGATATTTTCCCAAGGGGCAGAATTTTATGGCCCTAGCTTGAGCATGGAATCAGTAGAGCAAGGGTGAAAGTTATGTTCTGATGTGCTGTTTCACCAGAACAGAGTGTTTGGGAAGCAATTTTCCCAAAATGATGCTGAGTAGATGGAAACTAGATATCTACTACATTGTTTTGCCTGGTTGTCCATTTGTCCACATTCCCATCCAGAGAATTTCTCAAATATGCCCATCCAACATTACACAGTCAGACCATATATCTCATAAGTACTCCTTCCTGAAAATCTAAGTCAGCTACGGTACCCTGAAGCAAATTCTTAGGCTTCTTATCCTCCAGGTATAGGATCTCTAGGTGTATCTCATATCTCTGGAAGCTACTATGTCAGTTCGTGCTGGCCTAATTTCCAACTTCCAACATCTGCAACTCCTTGCCCATGGGTCTTCTGTGGCCACTGGAGAACTCTCTGACCATTCTTGGGTCAGGCAGGAAGTGTCAAATGATTATCGCTTCTTTTGGGTCAGCCCTCAATCAGTGACTAAAGGGACTGGAAGATACATATCCCACTTTCCTCACCCTTTCAAGAGTTACTAGAATAACTCTTAGGTACATAGTCTGTACTCTTTCAGAGTTCTTAATCCTTTGGGATTAGGCTCCAATTACACTGATAAGATGTGTGGTAATGTATCCTTTCTCAATCTCACTTTCCCTCTCTCTTACTGGTGCATTCTGGAATCACCTCCCAAATAAATGACTTGGACACCAATTGTTGTCTCAGGGTTTGCTTCTAAGTCACTGGGTATTTTCCATTCATCCTCTAGATCAATCACAATGCCTTCTCAAAACTTCACAACTTGTGCCTAAAAGGCAGATTTAGGCATGAACAAAGACCCTTGTTTTTGCAGCTGTTCACTGCACCGTAGTTATTATTTGTGAATTTTCTTCTCCTCTGATGTTTGTTTTGCCTTTATTCAGCCTCTCAGTAGGATTCCTTCCAGGTGAAGTGACAAAACCTTCATTCCTAAAAGGCTCCAGTTCCCCAATGGTCCTTCTTTAGCCTTTTCTGCATCTTTAAGAGGTCACTTCAGCATTTTATGAGGTCAGCTGCTTCCGAGTTATGGAGAACATGATCAGACCAGTGTATCCCATCAACCCATGGCCTTCTATTTTGCACTCAGAAGTGAGTCCATTATTAGAGGAGGTGATGTATAGATTAGACACCATACAGGTAGACAAGGTCTTTAATAAGTCCATGTGTGATAAATCTAGCAGAGACAGAAAATTCAGCTCCAGAAGTGTCTAGCTTTGTAAGGAAAAATCACTGCATCTTATGTGATGAAATTAGTTCAAAGCAACTGACAAGCTACCAGGTATTTGGAATGGCCACAAATGAGGGTTCTAAGGATAATTGTTTTGCTGCCACTTTAGGTTCTCAGTAGTGGTGGTGAAAGTTTCTTTCATATATTTATTTTCCTTGGTCATGGGCAATGTGAGTAACATCCAGGTACCTGGGAAACGTGGGTGATTGACAGACAGAAAAGATAAGCTCATCTTTGTTTGTTTATTAAAGTACTCCTCTGAAATGAGAGCTTTCTAGTGAAATGTATATGGAATAAAAATAGTCTCACATTTGAACACACATGTATTCTCCAGTCCTCCTTATTACTCATATTCCAATTATTCTCGATGTCCCCAATCTTCAGCTAAAAAATTAACTGCTGCTTATTTCATTGTAAATCTTTACATTAATCCATCTCTTCTTCCAAGAAAAGTGGAAAGTAATATATGTATATGTATAAGTGCCCACAGGAATTTTTCATTCTTTATTATCTTTAAATGCTACTTCTGAGTGGGGCTCTAATACCATAGTAATCCATAGCATATTGTGCACAGCCACCTGTAAAGAAGGTAATTTCTTTCTCTTCAGTTAGAAAATAATAAGGATCCACCCTCATGTCCAGGTGCAGATGGAAGGAGGGCATCAGAGTGTCAGGAATAGGGGTCCTGAGAGGAGTTATGAGTTACCAACTCTTTAAACTAACACGCACTTTCAGGATCCACTGAGGCCTGGCCTTGCACATACCTTTTCCCCTTGATAACAGAACACCCTGAAAAATGCCTTGCTTTCTAATTAATTAAATAAAATGGTACCCAGATATTATGAGCTGTTCAGAACTCATGGTCATCTTATCTCCCAAGATCAAATATTCAATGTAAGATGCAGCCTAATTTGAAGCCTAAAGCTATTACTCCAGGAAAGACTGTCACTTACTGAAGGTCTAATTGCCTTGCTACAAAATTCTATGATCTGCAAAATTCATAGACCAAAATGCTATGGGTCTGTAGTTTTCATATTGAAACACTCCAAAAACTCTACATAACTTCCTAAGCTAATACAAAAAATGCTGAGAACTATTGGATCCACCAAATAATATAGGCCAGGTGGATTCAGCCTATATTATCAGGAGTCCCAGAAATTACATCCTGATGTGTACTGGGTGCCATCCAAATCTGTCCTCTATGTTCATGAGAGAGATTTTGTATGCCCCCCTTTTTGATAACATCTTTGTCATGTTTGGTATGAAGGAAAGTCTGTCCTCATAAAATAAATTGGTAATGTTCCCCTTTGGCTAATTCTCTGGAAGAATTTGTGTAAGATTCTTTCTTAAAAATTTGAAAGAAGCTGGAACAATCTGAGCAATAAAATAAATAAAGTTATATTGGATTGTAATCCAAAGTATAAAATAGATATCCATCACCACACAAATAAAAATAAGTGATTGAAAAAAATAAATGGTTAGGAAGTTCAGATAATTTATGTAGATACCCCTCCTTCAAGGACATGAGACATAAAGCTCTGGCCCTTAAAAGTATAGGCTTCACATTGTGACTTCCTTCCAAACAATACATTACAAAAATAGGGTGAGAAGAGTAACTTTACAATGCAGAAAACTGACAATCACGACCTCGCCCATGTGCTTAAGCTTACCATCTTCAGTGATGTCATATAGATAGATAGTATGCATCTTTGTTATGGTGTAATGAGAATGGCACTTTACCTCTGTGTTCTTCCTCCCCGAAGCCCATAATCCCAATATAATCATGAGAAAATTGTAAAACAGATTTCAGTTGGGGTACATTCCACAAAATAAGTACTCTTTAAAACTCTTAAGGTCATCAAAATTCAGGAAAATCTGAAAAATCATCACAGTCTAAAGGATTCTAATATGGTATTCTAAGTATGATTTTAGCATTTAAGAGAAACAACATTAGGTAAAAGTTAAGGAAATAATAAAATAGACTTTAGTTAATAATAATGTATCAAATAATAATCTAAGATGTTAACTATAGGGAAAATGGGGATGGGGTATACTGTACTATCTTTGCGACATTTCTGTAAATCTGAAACTATTTTAAAGTCAAAAGTTTATTTTAAAAACAATGATTTTGTCCATTAAGGCATAAACATGATAAGCATTGCTTTAAAATGTTATTACATGCACATATAGCACACTGTACATAGCTCACACAATATATATGCATTAGTATATTAATATCAACATTCAGATAAACCTCTAGTCAATTTTAATTATATAAGTGAAAATTTTAATTGGAAGCAACTACATGACTAACACAAGACAGTTAAGATCATAAGGTTTTTAATGGTACTGAAATTTAATAGTTAGGATCCATGACAGATTTTTTAAAATCAAGAATTGAGAAAGTAAACATAAATAATTTGTTGAAATTAAATGAGTATTGTAGCATCATATGTCATTAGAAAATTGCAAATTTAAACAACAATGACATACAATTATATACCTATTAGAATGACTCAAATCCAAAACACTGACAACACCAAATGCGTCAAGAATGTGGAGCAATTGGAATTCCCATTCATTGTTGTTGGGAACACAAAATGGTACAGCCACTTTGGAAAACTGTTTGGCGTTTTCTTGTAAAACTAAATGCTCTTACTGTATTATACAGCAATTACTTTCTTGGGTATTTACCCAAATGAGTTCAAATTTATTTCCACACAAAAACCTTCATACAGATATTTATAACAGCTTTATTCATAACTGCTAAAGCTTGGAAGCAACCAAGAGGTCCCTCAGCAGGTGACAGATAAATAAACTGTGATACATCCAGACAATGAAGTATGATTCAACTCTAAAAAGAAATGAGATTTCAAGCCATGAAAAGACATGGAGGAATCTTAAGTGTATATGGACTAAGTGAAAGAAGCCAACGTGAAAGGCTATGTACTGTATGGTTCCAACCATGTGACGTTCTGGAAAGGACAAAACCATGTAAAAAGATCAGTGGTTGCCAGGGATTATGGGTGAGTGAGGAATGAATAAGCAGAGCACAGATGATTTTTAGGGCAGTGAAACTTTTCTGTGTGATACTAATGGTGAATACATGGCATTACACCCTTGTAAATACCCAGAGGATGTACAACACCAAGAATGAACCCTAATGTAAACTGTGAATTTAGGGTGATGATGTGTCAATGTGGGTTCATCAATTGTAACAAAGATACCACTCTGGTGGGAGATGGTGATAACAAGGAGGCTGTGCATGCATTGGGGTAAGGTATATGAAGAGTTTGTACTTTCCAGTTAATTTTACTGTGAATTTAAAACTATAAAGTCTATTAAAAACTTAAGTGAGCATTTAAAATGAAATATATAATCATTAATGTATTTAAGCAAAGCTGTCCTTTTACTTAAAAATTAATGTATGGGTTTAGTGAACATGTTTCCTTATTCATATGGACATTAAGACTGTATTTTACTAACCCAATTGTAAGTAGAAAATTCATCTAAATCTGCATAAAATTTAAGAAATTTAAATGTCAATACTTATGCTTCTCATGAAAAAATATAAATTCAGTACTGTATTATTTTCACTAATTTTTAATTAATAATATAATGTGGCTTTAATGCTTTATTTTCATAGATGTAACTACCTCAAATAATGGTAATGAAAAATTTAAAAAAAACTCATTTCTTGAACTATGATTTTACAGATCTGATGAAAGTTTTTTTGAAGTTAAAAAAACAAATTGGAGGAATTCAAGAGTGAAATTATCTGGTCCTAGAGTTTTTTATAGAAAGATTTTTTTAGTTACAAAGTCAGCTTCTTCAATTTGATGTAGAATGTTGAGGTTTTTTTAATTTCTTGTGTTCAAAAATTGTTTTATAAATTATGTTTTTCTCAGAATTTGTTCTTTTCATTTCAATTTTTAAACTTAGCATAATAAAATTGTTCATACTATCCTCTTGTTACCTTTCTAATGTGTTATAAAATTTACCTGAGATTGTTTTAATTGAGTAGGTAAGATATGCAGACATTGCAATGACTGTCATGAAGGAAGCTTTTATTCACAGAACCCTGGAAGCAGGAGGCACAGCACACTGTGCAGGCCTACCAAAGGAAGCATCAGGGTGGGTAAAGAGGGAATGGACAATGTGGGCAAGAGTTTTCATTGTGCTTTTTGCAGGAAGGAATGAGTAGAGCGGGCTAAGCAAAACAGGTTTCGGATTGGCTAATTTGAATAATTTCAGCAGGCTTCAGGGTATAGGGACTGTCTTCCATTGTCTGATAGCTGGCCCTAGGGTGATGAAAGTAGGGAAATAATGACTTGGCGTGTGAGAGCTTGATAGAGGTGTTGGGGGTGGGTAGGTATGGGCTTTGGATTGATTGATTTGTGTTGATTTGTCTAGAGACAGTGTTTTATTTTCTTTAGGAATTGGCAAGCACTGGGAGATTTAGTCTCTTCAGGATCAGCAAGGCCCCAGATACGAAAATATTAGAAAATATAGAAAATGAAAAGGCATACTTAATATATGACATCTGTTAGCTCAGTAGTGATATCCTTTTATTTAAAAAAAAAAAAACCCTGCAATTGGTATTTGTACCATCTTTTTTTCCCCTTGATTACTCTTGCTAAGAGTTTATCAATTTTATTACCCTTCTCAAAGAACCAGCATTTGCCTGTGTACTAATGGCTCCTGAATTCCATCAGGCTGAGTTCTAACTAGCATCAATGAGGAATAATGAATCACTTATACTGGATACCAAAATGTATAGGGCATTGTCATGGTTATTATGTGGGTTTTGCAAGCTAAATAAGAGTCTCATCCTCTTCTCCTTTCACAGACACACAGAAGTTGAAGGAATCCATGCCTAGGGTAATGTCTTCAAAGAGTGGTTCTTGGAATGCCTGTATCAGAATCACTCAGGGAACCTGTTAAAAATTCCAGCTGATTCCCACCCCAGACCTACACGTCAAACATACAGCCAGTAATATTCATTTTTGGAAAACTCTTAGTGAATCTGTTGTATGATAAAAGTGTTGGAACCACTAAAAGTTTTAAAATAACTGGTCTAGTTTAAAGTAATAGACCCCACTATTAAAGTTTACCTCCTCTAAATTGGAAGGATACAACATGGCCTCATAAGATGCTCAAGAAAAATAAACAAGGGAATACAGAGATCCAGTTGTCAGAAACTATATTATGATTCTTCTGACTTTGTCTTTCCTCTGACTTTGGCTACCTGGCTGACCTCAACACCCCTGTAGGGCCTGATATAAATCTTATTTGTCCAGTTCAAGCAACCAAAGCTTTAAAGATTGTGTCTGGCTCAGAAAGTTGCAATTGCTGGGTCTGTTTCAAGTTCCACAATTAAGAATCTCATTTCAATTCCCTGGAAGCAATTGAAGAAAAAGAAGCCTAGCCAGCCATTAGTTGTAGTGGCTTTCATTAATTACCTAAATGAAGAGTGAGATTTCACCTGGAAAGAGCTGGCATAAAATTCTGCTGCAGCCTTTTACAGTTGACCCATAAATCAGAGGCTAAGCCCAAGAAGAATTTTAAAATTGGATGAAGTCATGTGTGATTCCATATAACAGCAATTTTTATGAAATCTCATCCCAGTTTGGTAATTACCAACCAGGGTATGACAATTAATTACTTGCTTTGGATTAAAATCCATTTGGTGCTAGATGGATATTTTAGTCTGACAAGATGAATTGTACTTCATTTTACTTGTGTAAAGCTATCAGCTGAACAAAATGGTTTATTAAAAATAGTTCAAGCAAACTGGTATCTAAACAGCCTTCAGATTTTTCTAAAATAGGTTTTTACAGCCTCACAAAGGCTTGAGTTCCCAAAATCCTCATGAAAGAAGAACTTCATCTAGCTTCTGTATTGAGAATAGAAATAAATAGACAAGCCCAGTTTTAATACAGACACTATACAATACAGATAATGTTTTAATACGATTAAGCTGTTTTCAGAAAACTTGAAATACAGAAACCCAGATTTGCAAACATCATAAATAGGAATAGTTACTCATTACAACCCAGGATGGCTTCCTACTCAGCTTCTGTTCCCCATGGAAGCACTCACCAGCAGGGTGCTTGGAATAATGCATTAGGGAAGATTTTAAGGATCCCTTTGATCCTCATACCATATCCTGCAAAGCTCCTCATGCCTCAATTTTAGCAGCAGCAGCAGCAGCAGCAATAATAATAGCATTTAGTAGTTACTAAGTAGCCTTTTAAATACTTTTAGCCTTTAATTCATCAAATTTTCACAACAACTCTATGAGGCAGGCACTGTTATCATCTGTTTTTTACAAGGAAGGGAAAATGAAGCACAAAGTGGCCTAACTTTCCCCAGATCACTATATTAGTTATCTATTCCTGTGTAACAAACCACCCCAAATCTAGTGGATTAAAACAATAACCATTTTTTTTTGGTCATTATTCTGTGGGTCAATAATTCAGGCTGGGCCCAGTTGGGTGGTGTGGGTCATCCATGTCCAGCATCCATAGTTTACTGCATGTCAGATATTTTTGTCTTGACTGGGCAATTCCATGTGTCTGGGGCTTCAGGAGGGACAACTTGGCTGACTCATCTCTGCCTCTGCAGACTAGCTCAAGTTTGTTCACATGGGACTCCAAGAATGGAGTTGAAGTATGCAAGGCCTGTTGAGTTATAAGCTGGAGCCAGCATGACATCAGTCTTTTGCCAACTCCATGTCACAAGGCCAACATAGATTCAAAGGGAAGAAAAATGGATTCTTCCTCTTGATGGAAAGAGCTACAAAGATATTGTAAAGGGTAAGACTAAAGGGAGGGGTGGAAAATTGAGGCCATTTTTGTTGTTGCCCATCTACCCAGTTACACAGATGATCATTAGTAGAGTGAGTGTTCACATCCAGATCTGACTACACAATGAGAACTTTGACTTCTTTGCTATACTGCCTTTATAACAATGGCTTATCTTCTGTCTGTTACTGGGCCTTACTTTTATTATTTAAATGGAGTCTCTACCTTAGTAACCTGCTACTACTCCAGTTTCTCCAGGTCTTGAGATCTGACTGCTGTTTGTTCGTCACCTCAATGCCATGCTGCATTTAATCCTTTTCAGACTCTGCTAAGAGACACAACCAACCATGACTGTCTTCCTACAGAGGGCTATCCTCTGTAATGGCCTCACTCTCCCCACTCTTCCTTGGCTTCTCATCTCCACATGTGACCAGATTGCTTGCACATGGTATTATGTCACCTCCTAGCACCACCACTACCTGGCCCAGCACCTCAGTGCACATGTTTACTCTTCCTTGGGTCCAACCATTTTCACCATTGAGCAGCATCTATAGCCTTTCACTTCGAAAAATGATCCACTGCATCATTCTTCTAAATAACCAGTGCCAATTCTTATTTAAAGAGTTGGTTCCTAAAACCCAGCGTGCCAAGTTTCTGGAACACAGCTGATGCACCAAGTAAGAGCCACTGTTAAAATGCATTCAACTCAGTGATCTTTTCTCCAATTTGGAGCCAGACATTGTAAAAGGCCATATCTACCCTGTCTCTGATCCTAATAACCCCTCTTCACCAGTATTGTTTCTACCCTGAACCATGCTGGAGCTAAGAATCACATGGCGGTAACTTCTGATAGGAACCTCACTATCCGCAAAGTAGTGTATTAAAACAATATATTTAGTTGGTATATTGCTATTTCATGAAGATACTCTTAGTTTTGGAAACTTTAAGAAGTAAAGTTGAAACATAGAGTTCGAACAGAGTCATGGTAAGTCAACCCAACTCACCTTTGACAAATTACTTCTCTGTTCAGCACCTCAGTTTCTTCATCTGCACACTGAGATCATAACATTAGATAATGGATCAAGTTTCATCACTCAGTTTTGATATTCTCTGATTTTAAATATTTATTTGGCGACTGTTATATATAGGTAAGGATCAGAGTCAGTAGCAGAGAAGCTACTTGGGTACAAAACAGGTCACCCCAGCAGGATCAGTATAATGTTCATAAGGCCATTAGCCTCCAGAATGTCTGAGATGAAGACAATGAGGGTATGAAGGGACTGTCAAGGTGCAGAGTGATCAGACTGGACCTTAAGAACAAATCAGCAGATAGTCTCCCTGTCCTTGTTCATATCCTAATAAATCATGTATGTGCTATGAAAATGCCCCAGCAACATCAACAGCATTGTAAGTAAAGTTTCTAAATACATCCCATTGGTCGGATTTCATTTACAGACAACAGAATCCCCTCTATCTCAGCATTTTTAAAACTGGGGTATGTCTACCATCTTTCTAAGATATGGATAGTTAAGGGAATCTATTCTTATTTCCCATATATACTTTCCTAAAATTAATCTACCTGAGCCTGGGGTATCATGCTGGTTTTTCATTTTTATCTTCCTTTTCAAAACTAACCTTCAACTACTTTTCAAAAGAAAATCATACCATTTCGTTCATGTATAATGCATTGAACCAAAATATAGAAAATTCAAGGGCATCAAATACTATATCAGAAAGCCCCCTTAATCCAATGTATACATCTATTTGGGGGTGATTGTGGCATTAGAAACAGGTATTTGACATGTATTGAGATGTCCTCGTATATTGTACAGCAGGGAGAACTGTTGTAATGACTTCATCACTTGTATCCTCTGCTCAAAACAAAAGGACTCTAAGAGTTGTTGAAAATGGAGACCTCTGACTTCACCTAGGTGGCAAGGTCCTAGTGAGGCTTCATGCTCTGTCCTATCTTTCTTTCTGTCTTAGACATAGAATTCAGAAGTTAAATGGCTGTTATAGGAATATATAACATCCTTATTTGAATTGAAAAATTAAGTCAGTCAGACTATTTCTGACAGAAATTGGTTCTGACTTGGCTCATTAATTTTACTATGAAGACTGGACTTGCTAATTAGAATAATGGCAGGCATTTTCAAAAAACTGAATGACTTTAATCTTAGCTCTGAGATTTTATAAGAAGATATTTAAATCACATGATTAAGATTAACGTATTTTTACCAAAGACAGTATTGATAAAAATGTATTGAAATTAAGAACAATTTCTATACTCTCAAATATTTTCAAATTGAGATTAAATATAGTTTCTTTAAGTGAAAAAGAAATAGATATAAATAATGGTCATTTATAAGTTTTAGTAAAGCCTTTTTGGTATATTTCCCAGAAATGGAGAAAATGAATGAATCTGATGACTAGGCAACAATTTTCTTTTGTAAATTATGGGGTTTTCACTTCTTCATCTTACAAAATTAAAGGAGAACCATCAGAGTTTTACAATGATCATTAAAATAATTTTAAAACATATTTTGTCTTGGGAAGGAGTTATAAGAATTTAAGGAGGCAGGACAGTCACTTAATCACATAAACACTTAAAATGATGTTTGATTACATTTAGAGTAATTGCAATGAAAGAAACTGGGCTTAGAGAACATGTAATATGGAAGAATGATCTCGTCTGTCAGGGCAAAGAAGTCTCTGAGTTGATAGTGTTATTGAAGAATGTGTAGGAATCTACCATGTGGAGGGAGCTCAGGGATAAAATATTAGACTCCCCCCCCAAAAAAAGAAAGAAAGAAAAAGAAAAAAAATAAAGAAAAAAGAAAACATGCTTACCTTACAAGCTAGCAATTTTCTTCTACTTGCAAAAAATAATAAAATTGTTATAAAATTCTACATTCCCATCTACTCATTTATGTAAATAAAGTCTTTCAGTTGTTACATACATAAAAATGAAAATATAATTGATGTTGAAACAGTCTCATTGTAATAAAAAGTAAATTCATGTAAACAAAATCTAGATGGATAGAACTAGCTTCATTTATCTGTTTCCATTAATATCTCATTTTTGTTTAATAATTTCTTATTTACTTATTTACTATTAAATAAAAATTACTATTTAACTTATTAAATAATTATTTAATAGTATACTTATATAGTTTTTAATTTTTATTTTATTATTAGTTTCAAATATACAGTAAATTGGTTAGACATTTATATAGTTTATGGAAAGATCCCCCTGGCTGCTCTTTTTCTCCTCTGGCTCTACACATAGACATTACATTACCTATGTTGTGGTTCCCCATCCCTGTGACCATCTATTGACCACTAATTTGTACCCTTTTCTCCCAGCCTCCCTGACCCTCCATTCCTCTGGCTGTCACCAGATTGTCCTCTATATTTGTGAGTCTGTTTTTGATTAATTTGGTTTTTTTGTTCCTTAGATTCTGCATATAAGTGAAATTATATTTATCTTTTTCTGACTTATTTCACCTAGCATAACCTCTAAGTCCATCCATTTTGTTGTGAATGGTAGGAGTTCATTTTTTTTAATGGCTGAGTAATATTCTATGGCATATATGAACCATAATTTTTTTATCCAATTGTCTGTTGATGAGCATTTAGGTTGCTTTCATATCTTGGCTATTGTAAATTGTTCTGCCATGGACATAAGGGTGCAGAAATCTTTAGAAATTATTGTTTTAGTTTTCTTTGGATAAATACCCAGAAGTGCAATTGTTGGGTCAAAAGGTATATCCATTCTTAATTTTTTGAGGAACATCCAGACTATTTTGCATAGTGGCTGTACCAATTTGCAGTTCCACCAACAGTATATGAGGGTTCTGCTTTCTCCACATCTTTGCCAACACTTGTTGTTCTTTGATTTATTGATGATAGTCTTTCTGACAGGTTTGAGGTGATATCTCATTGTGATTTTAATTTGCATTTCTCTGACAATTATTGACCTTGAGCATCTTTTCATATGTCATTGGCCATCTGTATTTCCTCTTTGGAGAAATATCTATTTAGGTATTCCGAATATTATTTTGTTGTTGTTGTTGAGCTGATGAGTTCTTTATATATTTTGGATATTAACCCCTTATCAGATGTATAATAAGCAAATATCTTCTCTCATTCAATTGGTTGTTTTTTCCTTTTGTTGGTTTTTGATTAATTATATACTATTAATAATTATAATAATAATTCATAAGAAAATTAAAAAATTTGCAGACTTCTATGATCACAGGAGGTACAAAAATTTAAAACTTTATTTTATAAACTTATTTTTTTGTAGAGAAGTATGTTAGGGCTAACAATAAAGTTATTAGAACATAAAATATATTCTACTAAGATAATTTACAGTAGATATGAAATAGAAATACAAGAAGAAGAAAATATAAACATTGTAAAATTTATTCAAAAGAAGACTGTACTTTTAAAAGTGGATAATTGAGAGTAACAAATCACACTGGTAGCTAGGTTTAATTTGATACATTTAAAAGAGCTATGTGATTATTATATTTTGAAATCTCAATACAGTATTTACAACGTGTTGGAAATTATATCTTATTTTATTTGTCCTATTTAAATCTATAATAAAAAAACATTGAGATATCAACTTAAAAATGTACAAATGGGTCCTCATTGTCTTCAATTACAGCCAGGGAAGATAGTCAAACCCAGATTCCTTTTGCCTTGAAAAATGAATTAGTTGCCTGTAGCTTTTCTGGTACCAGTTACTGACTTGATATGAGTTTAGTTGCATGCAACAGAATGCACTTTAGCTGGCATCACCAGAAAGTAATTTGATGCAAGGAATAGGTACTTCCAAAATTGTTGGAAAAGACGAAGTTGGAAAAGAATTATTCCTGAAGAAATCACTTAGGCCTATTGCAGCAACTGACAGATAATGACACTTTACAACCATCACTTAATAAATGAACGTACTACCTGACATGACCAGGAAAGCTATCTCCCATTGCAGCAGGACCTGCTCCAAAATGATGCCACAATCTCCACCAGCAAAAGAGCCTTTCTATTCTTTTCCTCTTTTCCATATTACTCAGTTTCAAGTCAAAGTTTTGCACACATTCATGTAATTGGTGGAGCCTAAACATAACTGAAACTCTAACTCCAAGGTAATGTAAAAATTATAGTTTCTGGCTTTCCAGGCTTTGTATGATAGGCGGGGATATAATGAAGGCCGAGCAAGCCATTATAGTGTGCACCAAGAGTAAGGTTTTTCCAATGCATGGAAGAAAGGGACCTCCCTACTTGATATTATTCAGGGGATACCCTGATCCCAGAGTATCTCTCTACTACCTGTACACCCACTGTAGAGCATCATTATTTATGCTTTCCAAGAGCTCCTTATTAACATATAAACATCCCTAAGAGATTGAACACATAAAGTGGTAATCCATTATTGATATACCCACACTGGTGTCAGAAGTTGATTGAGAGAGCAAGCAAGGATATGTGTTGGGGAGAGGAGAAGAGCTCCACAAACAAGCTCCAGGACAATTCTAGCTGCTGTTTAAGCAGAAAGGCCAGTTGTCCTGTGATAGGGGTATACATAACAAAGAGGCGTGATAAGAACCACAATGAAAGTGTCTCCTGTCTTCCAGCATGCCCTGGTTCTGAATCTCTCTCCCCGCAAAATAAATGCAAGGCAGCACTCAGAATACAAACGTCTTCCATGTGTCTTTCTCCAAGGGCAAGGGGACTGTAGAGTAGAGATTCACATATTGATTGGGAGCATAGTAATGCAATGAAAAAATCAAAGACAAGCCAGTTTCTCAGTGTTTGCAAGGACTGGCAATTCCATCAAGGTTATTGATGAAGAAGTTAAGCAGAATGCAATGCAACCCCCTCTAGCCTCAGCTTTCTCATCAAAAATCTGAAACTGAAGCACTTTATATTTCAACACTGTGCCCAGCAAAGGCATGCACACCTAGTGGCTTTTGCTGGAAAGATACTGATTGCATTCCAAGGGAAGCTGTGATGACAAGGAATCAGAAAACCTAGGTCCTAGTTCTGCTCTGACACAAGATTGCTATGTGACCTAAATAAAGTCGCTTATCCACTCTGGGTTTCCATGTTTTTATTAATAGGGCCAAAATAATATTAATCTTGCCTATCTCTTAAAAAAGTCCTAATTCAAGGTCCATGGATATGTTTCAGACCTTCTTAGAACCCTGAAAATTCTATGCAAATGTTTGCATTTAGGTGTTTATAGTTAGGATAATTTTCCACATAACCCTAAATTGAATAATCATATGCAGAAGGAAAAAAAGTCCATGGGTTAAAAAAAAAGTTAATAGCCAATGGCCAAGAGGATCAACAAACTGATTAGTAAAAATTGCACAAACTCGGGGTAAAAATAGGAATATTTTATTCAATTTTCCAAATTACAACCAAATCTCACATGCCTTATTTGCATAACATCCACCATCTCCCTCCTGGATATTTCTACCCCTGTGTGTATCCCAAATTTGCAATTCCTGCTTGTTAAGTTTTTTCAGTTACCATATGCAACCACATCTCAAATCATCCAAGAGTCAAAACTGGGATCCACTTCATGAATCTCTCACAAATATTATATATATAAAGATTTTATATATGTGTATATATTTATCTGTATGATGTGTATATGTATATATTATTTTCAAGGATGTATATATTCCTGAAAAAAAATTTATCTTCTCTTCAGGTACCCATAGAATATTCTTAAAATAAATATATATGATTCCAAAAAGGAGCTATTAGAGCAGATGGACTTCTCTAATGCTAATGAATATATCTAGAAATGCATAACAGAAGAAACAAATTTAATTTTAATTTTTAGAATAATTCTCAGCTAAAAAAGAAAATTAATGAAAAAGCTAAACAACAAAGATTACTGTATATAATAACATATGTTACAATGGCTAAAGCAGTGTTCATTGAAATTTTAGTCTTTAATATTTTAATAATTGAGATCAAATTAAATGAATTAAGAACCTAAGTCAAGAAGACTGAAAAATAACTAATTAAACTCAAAGGTTGTGGATAGAAAGAAAAAAATTAATACAAAACAGAAAACCAATGAATTAAAAATAGAATAATAAATAATAAAATTAATAAATAAGTCTATTTTTTGAATTGCTTGAAAAATTACTAAGTTAAACAAAAAACAGTTAGCTACCTTAGTCCAAAACAGGGGGAGGGGGACAAAAATATGAAAACACACAGTATAAAATTGTCACTGGAACGGGACTGTTCATTTCCCAGAAGCAACCCCTGTGTACATAGGTGTGGCCACGTGACTAATTCTAGCCAATGGAACATGAGCAGAAGTAATATGAGTGTGTAAGAGGACTTACATAATTCACAGAAAAGGAAATGCAAATGGTTTTAAACACTTGAAACAATTCTTAATCTCACTTAGAGTAAGATAGTTGCTAACTAAAGTTACTCTCACAAAATACCACTTTCAACAACCAGCTGTACAAACACAAAAAAATCTTGGCAATGATAACAACAATTACTAATACTTATACTACATTTATTATGTGCCGGTACTTAACATTACATTTACTATGTGCCAACACTTGACACTACATTTACTATGTGCTTAGTGCTGTTACAGGTGCTTTACATGAATTAACTCACTTAGTCCTCACAGTAACCCCGTGAGGTGGGATAAAGGACTTGAGACACAGAGAGTTTAGTAACTTGCGTATGGGCCCACACTGTGTTGACAAGTGTTTGGAAAACAAACACTTTCATCCACTATAATGGGAACACACACTGTAAAGGTCAATTTGGCAATATCCATTGAGATTGCAAGTGTGCTCTTCTTTGACCCAGCAACTTTGTTTTAGGCAACATACTTGACAAATCTAGTTACTGATTGGGCAATGAATAATCTAGGTACACAACATTAACTGCCTTGATGTTTTTAGGAAATTAAATAGTCTAAGAAGAATGAGAAATACCACAGTATGTAAACTTTTGAGATTACCCCTTTTTCATTCAGCACAATTCTCTGGAGACTCTTTCAGGTGAATGAGTGTATCAATTGCCATGCTTTAGTTTTATTGCTAAATAGTATTCCATGGTATAGATGTACCACAGCTTGTTTAACTCTTCATGCACTGAAGGACATCTGGGTAGTTTCCAGTCTGGGGCTATGGTGAATAAAGTTGCTATAATTATTCAAGGACTGGTTTTTTAATGTGAACATAAATCTTCATTGGCCCTGAGACAAATGCCCAGGAATGCAGTTGCTAGACTGTATGGTAGTTTCACGTTTAGTTTTTAAGGAAACTGCCAATTGAAAAATTTTATATTCTCAGTAATGTACGTGGAAGGTAACCCTTTACCACTTAAGTGTGGGGTACACATAGTAACCTCCTTCCACAGAAGACAGCAAAGAAATGGGTGGAAAGTAACTTTACAGTGTAGGAACTTGACAAACACTATTCATGTGATCATATGGTTATCATTAGTGATAAATCATGTTGATAGCATGGACTGCTGATATGAAGTAGGGAGAATGGCACTTTTCCCCCAAAAAAACAAATAACCTCAATCCAATCATGAACAATTATCATTCAAACCCTAGTTGAGGGACATTCTGCAAAATACCTTGTCAGTATCTTCAAAACTTTCAAAAACAAGGTAAGTCTGAGAAAGTGTGAAAAGAGGAGCCTAAGGAGACATGACAAGTAAATGTAATGTAGAATCCTGGAGGGGATCCTGGAAAAGAAAAATAACATTAGGTAAAAACTAAGAAGGTCTAAATAAACTGAACTGTAGTTCTTAATGTATCAGTAGTTGTGACATACGTATCATCCTAATGTAAGATGTTAACAATTGGAGGCATTGAGTGTAGAGTAAGTGGAACTCTGTACTACCTTTGCTACTTTTCTATAAATCTAAACTAGTCTAAAATAAAGAGGTTATTTTTAAAAATCTACTAGAGTTAAAAAGGGAATAATGATTAGTCTGGCCCCTAAACCATTTTGTTTGAATTACATGTCTCTTTTCTTGGCATGTGGGGGCTCAAGATTTGTAATGACTTTACTGTTTTTTTTTATTCCTTTTTAGCTAGAGAGAGTGAGAAGTTATTGAATTATATTCTTAAGAGTATTAAAATAAAACACAGGAAAACAAATTCACTTGTGAAAACCAAGCGATTTTCACCATAACTCATCTATCCTATAAATGGAGTAGTGGCCCCACACTTATTTGAACACATTAGACACTTGCAGTGTTCTGCATTCATTTCTTAATTAATGTTTTAGAATTTTATTGTTGCAATAGAATAAGTCAGACTTTTGTAGTACAAGAGAAAATTAGTCACCTTCAACTTGTAGTTTCAAAGGGAACTTCCAGTAAGGTGTGTATAGGCTGCAGCATTCACAAGGAACAGACTTTGTCCTGGAGAGAGAACTTGTTTCAGTATTCTTCGTTGTCCTTCTATCCAAATCCCCACCCACTCCTTAAGGACTTTGCCTGTCCCCCATGAGGCTTCTCAAATCATTTCAGCTAACAAGATAATTGCTCACTTTCCTTACTGTCTATAGCATTTATCACTTTCAATCTTGATTGTGCACATGTCTGTGCACACACTCACCAAAATGTATGAGGCACTCAGTTCACTACTCCAGGGCACTCCAGGGGTGTAAATATATGAGCAACAATCCTGGCCTTCCTGTAGTTTATATTCTAACAGAATTTCCAGCAAGGGAAGTGTAAGACAGCATCATAGAAAACCAGAACACAAGAAGGATTCAAATAAAAAGAGCAAATGCTATAGAAGAGAACATAGCGTAGTCACTGGGGCCATGGAGACAGTCAGAATCAGGTATGAATTCAGCCAGACCACCTGTGTGGTCTTAGGTAAGTTACATAACCTCTGCCCTGGGTATGTTTTATTTGCTGCTCAGACCACTCACTCCCCCTTCCCACCTTGTGATTTGAGGCCAACTGGTAAGGATAATATATGGGCTCTTTGACCCTCTGGATTCAGGAAGTTCAGCCAATAAGAAGCACCAGCAGTAGATGAGAGGAAAAGAGGAGAATGAGTCAGGGTAATTGCACCTTGGGCTCCCTCCCCACAGGGTCTCTCAATTGGCTGTATCCTCTACTGAAGGCAAGAGTGCTCTCTGGGTGGTCTCTCCTATAGCTATAGCAAAGTCTCTTCTCTTGCCCCTTTAGTCTAAAGTAGGTAACAACTTCCTCTATTTATCAATCCTTTTTGGCTGGCCTTTTTGGCTTCCTCAATCCCAGACCATTCCTTTGTAAATAGGCCAAACTCTTACCAATTACCTAACATGAGTGTATCACCTGTTTCCTTCTGGAACCCTGATTGATAAACTCTCTAACCTCCACTTCCTGAAATAAAAAAAAAAAAAGCGTGGAGAGGAATATTAATATTATCTATGTTGATTCAGAGTTCATGCTCATCTACCTCTCACCTCACAAGGGGCCAGGACTAGCCCTGCTGGCTGGTTTGGGGCTGGGTTATCAGGGGCTAAGGCTAACATGGAGACTTCTGTCTGAGACAATGGCTGAAGTTGGGAATTGCCAGAAATAGAAAGTAAAGAGGTAGCCGATATTTTTCCTCTGTCTTGAGTTATCTGTCTCTCATAGTCTACCTTCAGAACTTTATGATCTCAATTCCAGCATATCTTTCTTTCCCTTGCTCATTTTGCCCCACCCACACCAATCTCCTTGCTGATCCTCTCTGGGCCTCTGTTATGGCCATTCCTTCTTCCTGGAACCATATTCCCCCAGATATCCACATGGCTCACTTTCTCACTTTCTTCAGGTCTTTGCTCAAATGCCATGTATTCAGTGACTCTTTCCTACACCACTTATAGAAAATAACAACCACTTCACATAGCTCTCGACACTATCTGACAGACTAAGACATTTGCTTTTGTTTACTAGGTACCTCTTTGGCCAGAATATAAGCTGCAGGAGGCCAGGGGCTATTGTATTCCAAGTGTCTGAAATAATGCCTGGCATGTAGTGAACACTATTAAATATGTGACAAATGAATGAATGGGTCCAGGCAACTCAAAGTGTCAAAAATGAGCTTGGACTCCAGGCATAGACCTGATGGACATCACAAAAATGTCAGGAGCTCTCCTAGGTATACTAGGAAATGCTTCAGGATGTGATGTCATATACAGCCCTTGACCTCAACAGGTTCACAGTTTCAGGTAGGGATAAGATACAGGCATGAATATAACCATCACTGAGGCGGGAAGTAATTAGAGCAATATAAGAACCATGATTTCAAAAGTGAGAGATTAGAGAAGACATCACAAGAAAGGTATTAGATGAACCAAACCTTGAAGAATCACTAGACTCTGTCTTGTTTATGAAGAAGTAAACACATTTACTTATGATTTGCTTATAACATATCTTCACATTATTACTTCTTTATATCTGTATTTATAGTTTGTAAACACTTTTATATAAATATTTTATTTGATCATAATTTCACGTAGGTAGGATATATCAGTCAGGTATTGCGGTATAACAAATCACCTGCAATGCAATTCCTATGCTAACCACCCAGAGTTAAGTTTCACACATTAAGGGCACAGTCCCCCTCTAAGATTACCCTCACTTCAGACATCAGACACAAGCTACAGGGTTCCCAGTCTACCCACACTTCTGACCAACTGACTACAAAATTCACAGATTCATACTAATCTCTCAGTTTTAATAATTTGCTAGAAAGATTTATAGAACTTGGAAAAACACAAACTTTATTATAAGAGTATTATTGTAAAGGATACAAATGAGTACTAGCCAAAAAAAAAAAGAGACCCATGAGGGTGAGGTCTGGTCTATGGCCCCAGGATGCATCACCTTCCAGTATATACCAGACAAGGAAGCTCACGTGATCTTCAGTGCCCAGTTTTTATCGGAGTATTGTTATGTAGGAATGATTGATTGAACAATCAGCCACATGATTTAATTCAATCTCCATCCCTGTCTCCTCCCAGGTGGTTGGGCTGATATCACAAGGCTCAAAGCTCTAACTCTCTAATCATATAGTTGGTCTTTGTGACATGACCAGCCCCCAACCTTAGTCATCTCATTAGCATAAATTCAGGTGTAATCCAAGGGGTCTACCATGAATAACCAAGATTTTCCTTTCACTCAGGAAATTCCAAGGGTTTAAAGGCTCCTTCCCAGAAATGAGGGACAAAATCCTACCAAATTCTCTGTTATACAATACCACTCCAAATTCAGTAGCTTAAAACAGCAATTATTTATTTTCATACATTGGTAGCTCAGTTGATCTAAGATGAGATCAACTGGGCCTAGCTCAGTTGATAAGGTCTAGGTCAACTCAATGTGTATCTTATCTTCCTTGGACCAAGGGATGAGCCAGGACATATTTTTATACAACTATAGCAGAAACACAAAAGGTCAAGTACAAACCTGTAAGCACAGCTTAAGCATCTGTTTGTATCATGTTTGTGAGCATCTCATTGGTCCAAGCCATTTACCTGGCCAAGCTCAATGTAAGTGAGTGATAGAAGTGTTTGCTCTGCCCATAATTAGAGGTGAAAGGAGAGTAACTATTTCCTGAATAATTTAAACTATCACATAGGAAAAGTATTATTTATGCCTTTCATAATTTTTCAGATCCTTTGTAACAGAACCTGCCTATTAAAGATGATTTTTGAATATCCAGGACCACCCCAAGCCACTGGTCATTCACATATTAAATGTCCTCCATAGAATATTGTCCTTTGGACTTGAGGCTTTGATTATGTCAAAACCAATCATATTTTAGTCTTTTACTTCACGAGTAATGTTTACTAATTTAATTAAATTCTCAATTTACCAGTAAATAAAAAATAGCCATTGAAAGAAAGAACTTTGAATTCTTGGTCCTTGTCTTTGTCCTTTCCTTTCCTCACTCTCATTTTCATAATTTGTCCTTAAAATCCTTTTGATATCTTGATCTCTAGCCATGAATCATGCTATGTAATTTGAATAATAATGAGTAATGATAATAATTGAAAAGATGAAGAATCTGGATTTATTTCTTATCTAGAAAGATACTAAAACAGCTTCCAGGGAACATTCAGGGCCTTTACAGCCCATTCCATAATTTATGAGTGTGCAAACGCTTCCTATGAACAGCTTGATGAGTCAGACATTTTAATTGGGCTGTCTTAAAATTAGAACCAAGGAAACTTTATTGCTGATCCTCTGAATAGTCTCATAAAGGATATTAGGATATTATAGCCAGAGTTGACCCTTCATATATGTGAATAGGCAGAATAAAATACAGATGTTGGTAATATCTGCAAAATAGTACATTCTGGCTTTGCTCTTTTGTTTTGAGGTTAAAGAATTTTCAGAGAATCCTTATCAGGAAAGTTTTTCTCTTATGTAAAACTTACCTTATTGTGCCTTCTCCTGAGCAACAATGCCTTGAGTGTGAAATCCAACTAAGATCTTTAATGTGGTACTCCATAAAAGAAATAAAAGATTTGTTGAAAAATGATCAATTCTGTGCTCTACAAAAGAGAAATATAGGCAATTAACACGTTCTTATCCATGACATAAGGTCAAACAGGTTCATTCAGATTGATTTATTAAACCAGTATTTGTGGATGTGCTTGGTACTGTCCTTGGTGCTGATGTTAGATTCTTAAGCAAGAGGAGCTTCTGCCTCATGGGAAGTAGGTATCAATCAAATTAAATGTTAACCAGGCATTAAAATGGAAGTTTCACCTAAGGTACCACAATACATTGAAAAATGAGTTGCCAGATTAACATGTGAGTTTTTAAAGTTTCTGTCAAGACTCTTCCCTAAAGGGCACAAATAAAAGGGCACTGGATAACTAGAGAAAGAAAGAGGATTTGAGTGGAGGATTTCCGTCTTTCTTTTCTTCTTTCTTTCTTTTCTTCTTTCTTTCTTTCTTTCTTTCTTTCTTTCTTTCTTTCTTTCTTTCCTTTTTTTTTGCATTTTTGTTTATGCATTCTTTTTTAAATTAATTTTTATTTTTTAATTCAGTTGACATTCAATATTATTTTATATTAGGCTCAGGGATACAGCATAGTGGTTAGACATCTATACTACTTACAAAGTAACCCCCATATAAGTCTAGTACCCACATGGCACCATACACAGTTATTACAATATTATTGGCCATATTCTCTATGCTGTGCTTTACATCCCTATGACTGTGTTGTAACTACCAATTTGTACTTCTTAATCCCTTCACCTTTTCCACCCAGACTCCAAACCCTCCTTCCATCTGGCAACCATTAGTTCATTCTCTGTATCTATGAGTTTATTTCTGTTTTACTTGTTCATTATTTTGTTCTTTATAATCCACATATATATCAAATCAAATGACATTTGTCTTTCGCTTTCTGACTTATTTCACTTAGTGTAATACCCTCTAGGTCCATCTATGTTATTACAAATAACATAGAGTCATTATTTTTTATGGCCAAGTAATATTCCATTATTTATATGTACCACAACTTCTTTATCCAATTATCTATTGATGGGCAATTAGGTTGTTTCCACATTTTGGCTATTGTGAATAATGCTGCAATGAACATAGGGGTATATATATCTTTTTTGAATTAGTGTTTTGAATTTCTTTGAATAAATATCCAAAAGTGGAATTGCTAGGTCATAAGGTGGTACTATTTTTAATTTTTTGAGGAGCCTTCATACTGTTTTCCATAGTGGCTGCACCAATTTACAATCCCACCAACAGTTCACAGTTTCTGAGTGGAGGAATTATTGTGAGTATCATATAAGCTTTTCTCAAACAGAAAAGATATGAATTCTTCTCTCTTTATCCAATCCAAATAAGAGATCCTTCAATGCAACTACTTTGAAAACTGATATGTAATACTGAAATTATGGAGAACAGTAGTATATTTCGCAGGCCTGAGGACTCTAAAGGTAGCATAAGGTAGAAGATAAAGAAAGAGGAAAGAGAGAAGGGGAGTGAAGAAAAAAGAATGAATTGTTGCTGTTTTTGGAACTAAATGTTCTCCCTCATAAGCGTAGGTCAAAGGCACACAATCCCAGTGACTAAATGTAAATCCCATGTGTATCAGTTCTCTATTGAACAATAATGTTATATAGAAATGACCACAAAACCTCAGTGGTATAGAGTGATAATTATTTATCTCACAATTAATGCATCACCTGGGGTATTCTTCTGGTCTGTGCTGGGCATACCTGATCTTGGCTGGGTTTGCTCAAGCATCTACAGTCAGCTGGTGGGTTTGCTGTGACCTGGTAACCCTAATGGCCTTAGTTAGGCAATTCATCTGTCTTCCACTTGGTCTCATTATCTAGCAGGCTGTATAGGCTTGTTCATAGGAAACAGATCCAGTTTTCAAAAGAGAGAGTGGAAGTATATGGTAAAGAAATCTTAAACCATGAGCAGATTGTTAGTAGAAATCTTCTTAACTTTAAGACGGTTGACGGTGAGGGCTGAAAAGGAAATGAGAAACATGTTATTGGAAATGAGAGAAAAGAAGATCCTTGCTATGTAGTGGCAAAATGCTTACTAAAATGGTTTCCTGTGGTCAGGTGGAAAATATAACTTGTAAGTGATGAACTTAAATATTTAGCTAAAGATATTCCCAAGCAAAGTATGGAAATGTTGTTTTGTTTCTTCTTGTTGCTTATAGTAAAATGCAAAAAAAGAGAGATAAATTGAGGGGAAAAGTGTTAAACAAAATGAAACCAAGATGATTTTGAAAAATCTCAGCTTCTTCAGATATCAAAAAAGAATAAAAATCTAAAATAGATGTTGAAAGTGTGACATAGAAAAAAGTCTGAATGTGTGACTATACAACCCTTTGCTGAAACCTCAGATGTCATGTAAATTTCATAAGCTTAAAATGATTAAATTTTGAAAAAGTCAGGATATTTAATCAAATACAAAAATTCTCCCAAGAAAGTAAGGGTGTTTATCATAGTCCTTCTCAATCAAACCAGATGACCTCTAGGAAACTTAAAAGGAGAGTTTTTCAACCATTCCAGCAGAAGCAAAAGCAGAGAAAGAATTGTCTTGAAAATATCTGTGAATTGGGCTCAAGTATAATGAACTCTTGTGACATCCACATAAGACCTACAAATTTTCTAAAAAAACTATATCAGCAGAAAACTATTATCTTGAATTAAAATGGACAGAGAGGATAAATACCAACAGGTTTTCAGACCTTCAAAATTCCACTGGTCAGAAGCAGGCTGATGAAACTACTTAGCTTCAAAATGCATGCTATCTTTTTTTTTCTATCTGTTATGTAAAAAGAAGGATGACTCATTAGGCAGAACCAAGAGCCTAAATGGCACTGCTGAGAGACTAGTGGTCAAAGTCAAGGTCCTAGAAGACAGAGCCAAGAGCCAAAGAGAATTATTTCCAGGGCTTAAAACCTAATCAAAGAGCTCTGTAGTTTTTCTGCCTGGATTTCAAAGCTGCTTTGCACCAGTTACTTTGATTTTAGCTTCCATTCCTCACCCCACCAGTCCTTTTGAACAAGAATGTCCATAACTATTATTTCTATGCTTCTCTCAACATTGTATGTTGGGAGAATTGAGGGCAAATAACTTCTCTTTAGTTTCAGGGGTTCACAGATGGAGAGGAATTGTGACCAGGGGCCTTCTCATCATCTGATTTAGATTGTGAGATTTGGACTTGAGCTAATGAAATTTAGATAAGAGTTTTGGATTTGAGTTTATGTTGCAATGCGATGAAACTTTTGAGACATGGGTAGTGGATGAATAGCTTTTGCATATGAAGGGATGTGAATTTTGAAGGGCCAGAAGGTAGACTATGGTATACTGAAACCTAAAATAGTCTCTCAAGGTTTCCCATCCTCATCCTTGGGATTGAGACTATGATAAGAAAGTACACACATGATTTTATAACCATAAATAGCTAAGGAAATTTTGCAGATGCAACTTAGCTTACTAATAAGTTCTATCAAGCAGAATACCATACACTGGTTATTAATTCCAAGAGAGCAGCGTACCATGCACCGATTACAAATCTCAGGGAAGGACTCCAACTACATGGAGGATAGCAAAGATTATCACTATGTCAACCACTAGTAATAGAAGTCCAAACACTTCTGTCTATTGCATCTTGGAATTAGAGTCACCAAAGAAAACAATGCAGTCAAGTACCAAATGGAATTATACTTTACTTACAAAGAGAAGAGACAGAGCAAGATCAGTTTCAGCGGTGGGTGCCAGTCCCCAGTGGCCAGTAGTTCTCTCTCAGCCAGCCAGTGTAGGGCAATTCACCTACATGAACCCCTCCTATGCCATAGTGGAAGAAACCCCATCCCATACCCTCGAAAAGATAGATATAGCAGTGGGGTTGGCCAGGTGCCATAAGATGTACAATGTTTAAGCAAAACAAAAATGATTTTGTGGAGCATAAAACAAGCTGTGTGGGCTTTTTGTCTGTTGATAAGAAAATGTTCCTGGCACAAAGCCCATTTTCTAACTTAGGCTGTTGGCCAGGGCTGTAGTCATCTCAAGATGCAAACAGGGCTGGAGAATCCACTTTTAAGCTCATTCACCTAGTTATTGGCAGTCTCAGTTCCTCACTGGCAGTTGGCTGGAAGCTTCAGTGCCTCATCATGTGGGTCTCTCCAAAAGGTTATCACAATACGGCGTTTGCTTTTCACAGAATGAGAGATTCAAGAAAGAGGAAAAGCAAGAGAGCACCCCAACAGGAAGCTAGTCTTTTATAACCTTACATCGGAAGTGACATCCCATCACTTCTGCTGTATGCTATTTGTGTCACACATCAACTCAGGTAGAATATTAGAGAAAACTGTACAAGGGTATGAAAACCAGGAGGTGAGCATCGTTGGGCGCCATCCTGGAAGCTGACTGCTACAGATCGTCGTTTTGATTATGCATCATTCTTCTATGACAACTACATTTCTCTGCTTTGTTTACAGCAAAATTCCTTAACATTTTGTCCTTTTTGCACAATTTGTTAACTAAGTTGTTTTTAAAACATCACAATGCATGATTCTCCTTCCTCTCTTCTTGTTTCCCCCATTCTAATTGAACCCTTTCCAGTCAGACGTTTGTCCCCACCACTCTACTCTTCTTTGTCAGGGTCACTGATGACTTCTCTGTTGCCAAATTCACTGGTCATTCTCAGTCCTCATATCACTTGACCAATTACTAGCAAGTAACACAACTGATCATTTCCTCTTCTTTCAAACACCATCTGTGCTTGGCCTCCAGGATATCATACTCTTCTGGTTTTTCTCCTTCTTTACTGGCAGCTTAACAGGTATTCCACAGATTTGTTAAGACATGTAGGGAAAAATATTTAGCAGTCATAGTGAAAAATAAACAAACTTTAAAATGAGGCAATTATTAATTCGAGAAAAAAGTTGTTCAAGAGAGAAAACATTATTAAGAGTTTATAATTTGGTTGAACAATAAACAATACCTGAACAGGCAGATTAATCTCTAAACACTTAGTTTAGTCATTTTTTATATATTTATAAGATTGAATAAGGGAAACTAGAGGGGGTAGTTATGAAAGAGACAGTAGATAATATCTTAAAATGTTAAAATCAATATAAACATATTATTTTGAAAAATTGGAGTTTATACCAGAAGAAACAGCTAATAAGTTGAAAGTGGTTACCTCAGCTGTGTGTTAGGTAAACTGGAAAACCCCTCCCAGTGAGAATGACAGAGATGAAAGGCATCAATGAGCTAACAAGTTAGTGAAGAATTATGAGGTCAGCTTGTACTTGTCAAAATGGCATAGATGACAGAGACTTTGTTCACCTGCTCTTACAACCTCATCAAAATTGTGACAGAAACATGAAGCAAAGAGTAAGCAGAGTCATCTGGGGTCTACATGAACAAGCCTTACAACTAGGGAGAGAAATAAGAAATCATCCCCCCCACAAAAGTAGAAGGTAGGAGGGGGCAAGGACATGAGCTGCCAGGTTCCCAGTAGCTGAGCGGGACAGAGGCTGTGGCAGCAGCAGTTGGCAGGGGCAGATGCCTCTTAAAGGGATTGTGTCCAGGAGCAGATTTTCTCAGTGACAAACTCACCAGTTCTGAGCACCAGGACCCAGGAGGCTGCTTGGCGTGGGGGAGGGGGCCAGAACTTACAGAGGATGCTCAGTTGTTTAGGAGAGGGGCAGAGGTGCTGGCAGAATTCATTGCTCCTCTGTTGAGCCCTCCCCCATCCAGTGCGTGGACTCAACGTCACCATAGCCAAGATGTCATCAAACTGGATAACAGAGATTGCTCTGCCCAGAGAATTTCCTGAAACTCCACCTCCCCCAAATCTACATCCAGGTGTGTCCTCAGCAAGGCTGGTGCTCCTTGCTGAGCCATCTCCAAGACTCACACTGGTGACAGCTGACCGCAGTTTCTTGTGTGACCTCTTGAGGCAACTATAGGCACAGCATCTGTGGATTGCTTCTGAATCTTAACAGGTGGCCCTGAAGGGGCAAAGGCTGGGGCTAAACTTGGCCCACAGCTGAACTGCTCTCAGGACTGTGCCTCTGGATACCTACTCCACAGAACCACAGCAATAAGACTGAGAGACTTAGGAGCTTTGCTTAGTACATGGAAACAGACACAGAAAAGCAGCCAAATGGGAAGACAAAGAAGCAGAAACCATATGAGAGAACAGAACAGAGATCCAGGAATGACAGAGTCAGGCAATCTAACAGATGCAGAGTTTAAAACACTGGTTATAAAGATGCTCAATGAACTTAGGGGAAGAGTAGATGAATTTAGTGAGAACTTTAACAAAGAGATTAAAAATATAAAAATGGAAATGGAAATTATAAAAGGGAACCAGTCAGAAATGAAGAATGCATTATCTGAGATGAAGAGTATGTTAGAGGGAATCAACAGTGGATAAAGAAGAGGACTGAATCACTGACATAGAGGATGGGGAAACCAAGGACACCCAATCAGAAGAGCAAGAAAAAAGAAGCCAAAACTATAAAAATAATTTAAGGAGTCTTTGGGACAAAATTAAGTGTAAAAACATCCATGTAATAGGGGTATCTGAAGGAGGAGATGAAGAACAAGAAGTCAAAAAGCTATTTGAAGAAATAATGATGGAAAATTTCACTAACCTGGTGAAGGAAATAAACATACAACCCAGGAAGCTCAGAGAATCCCAAGAAAGAGAAACCCAAAGAGGCCCACGCAAAACACATCATAATTAAAATACCAAAGTTTAAATACAAAGAGAGAATTTTAAAAGCAGCAAGAGAAAAGCAGTTAGTTACTTAAAAGGGAGCACCCACAAAACTGAAGGGCTTGGCACAAAATATTTGACATTATGAAAACCCATAATATATAACCAAGAATACTTTATCCAGCAAAGCTATTAATTAAAGTCAAATAAAAAGGCAGATAAAGTTCTCCCCAGACAAAAGTAAACTAAAAAAATTCATCAACACCAAGCCACTATTACAGAAAATGTTGGAGGGACTTAAGAAAAAAAAAAACATATCAAAATCATGAATAAAAAATGGTAATAACTATATATCTATCAATGACTATCTCAAATGAACAAGAGTTAGGTGCTCCAACCAAAAGACAGGGTGGCTGAAAGGATAAGAAAACAAGACTCCTAGATATGCTGCCTACAAGAAACTCACTTCAGATTAAAAACACACACACAGACTGGAAGGAGGAAAATTAAAAAAGATATTGCCTTGATGGGCCTAGAGGATACTGCACTCAATGAAACAAACTCATAGGTACAGAGAATATTTTGGGGGCTGCTGAATTACCTCGATCCCTAAAATTGGATTAAGGTAACCTCAGATAGCTAGGGCCCTCAGTCACCTGCCAGAAGAAAATATAAATCCCTCAGAATAAAGGTAACATTGCCACAGTCCTCAAATGACTTCTTAATTTATTGTGAACAATAGCTGGCTGTCAATTTTAAAAAATAACCATGTAAATGAGAGGACACAACAACATGAATAATAATTTTTAAAAACCCACGGGTGGTAGAAACAGACTCAAAGAGTTTCCAGATAATGGAGTTATCAGACATATATTTTAAAATAACAACATTTGGTATATGCAAGGAGATAAGATCATACATTTTGGCAGAGACCCAAATTAACTATGAAAAAAATGGAAATTCTAGAAATAAAAAGTAAAGTAAGTGGAATTAAGAACTCAATGGACTGATTAACTATAGATTAAACTCACCATAACTTCGTCCTGATGGTCTTTGCAATCCTGTGACAAAAAAGAAGTTAGAAGATATGAACCCAAGAAAATGGGCCACGAAGTGAAGAGAGAAGTTCCTCTACGGGCCTAGAGCAGGACTTCACCACCAGTGCATCTCGTCTTACTATTATTCGAATCTGTTTCAGCTTCATTTCCTTGGGGAAGTCTCCATTGATAATCCAGTCTAGATCAAGTCCTTTGTACAAACTGTCCTAACATCTCTCATTTTTTCCTTAAAAACACTTACTATTTGTAATGGAGTCTTAGATTGTGGTTGTCCAGAAAGCAGAGAGCTTAGGTAGTTGGCTTTGGGGAGGGTTCCCAGGGAACAGGAATAGGTGACTGGGAAAAGGGAGACATGACAAAGGGAAAGCCTATCTAAGGTGTGTTAGTGAACTTGTCACTACTGTAGGCTACTAGGGCTTGTCTTGCTAGGGGTTGTCTGAGGAGCCACGAGACAGAAGTAGCATTTAAATTGGCTCGTGGACCCCGTTGGTCAAGAGTTGCTCTATAGAGGCATGAATTTCCACAGTCTTCAAACTGACACATGCATCAGAATGAAATCCTGCACGTCCCTTCACTGTATTGTTTGAGAAACCCTGGGGTAGAAAGCAAGTGATTCACGGTGTAGCTGATTCAAGGAACTGTCATCCCACCAGTGTGCAATTGGATGCTGTAGCAATAGCTGGTAAAAAAGAAAAAAAGTTTGCAGAGGGGATGTGAGGTGGACCTCAAGAGGTGTCTGATGTTTATTTGTGTGAGTACTGAATCACGTAAAAAGATGAAAGGTTTTTGAAGAATAAAGGGATCATGCCTTTTGTACTCACTATCTCCAATACCAAGCATCTCCCATACATTGTAGGTGTTCAATAAACTGTTATTAATGAGTGAATAGGTGATTAAGCTACTGGGTGAGTTTTGGTACAATCAGAATAAACCAATTCTGAAAGCAAACTATCTATGAAATAAATAGTCTTAAAGACTTCAAAGTGCCATTTAATTTTCAGGTAAAAGTCTGTGTGAACCATCCATGCAGTGTCAGGGATTGTTGCAACTACCGGTGGAATTACTGAACAGTTGGTATAAATGTCTGCAAGTTCCATGGAGAAGGGAGGACTGCGGAGTCTTCTAAGACAGGGGCTTGCTTTGTGCCATGAGAGCCACCTAGAAGGAAGAGACTGAGATAAAAAGATAAAGCTGCTCTTTTCCAGCTTCCCAAAGCCCTTCTTACCGCACCTCAGAGCCAAGAGATCATGTTTATGAGGCTTCTCCAGGGCAAACAATAAAATGAATCTATGTAGTTCAGAAAGACAATGTTTTAGGAAGTGATAGGGAGTTAGCAAAATCAAAGAGGAAGAGGCAAACCAGATTCAGAAAACAGGAGTTACTTCTAAGCAGTGAAAACTGGATGATTTTTATTTTCTTCTTTTTTGCTTATCTGTATTTTCAATAGGGAACTTGGATTTCTGTAATGAGGAAAAAAAATAAAAAAGTTTTTAAAGAAGGACTCTCAAATTATTGGGTTAAAATAGAAACGCTAATTATATGCTGCTTTCAAGAGACAAACCTAAAACAAAATTGTACTGAAAAGTCAAAAATAAATGTTAGAAAAAAAAGAAGAGCCAAAATTTATCAGGAAAATGCAAAAAGAGCAAGGATAGCAGAATTAATTTCAGACTACATAGTCTTCAAAGCATCAATGGAACAGATTTATTTTATATCAAGGAAAAGTATAATCCACAGTGAACATATAACAGATACAGCAGGTGGCCCTGATGGCAGTTAAACTTGTTTTGTGTCTAGTGAGAAAGGTGTCAGAGAATCACTCTGGCACCTCAGAAAGGGTTTTCATCACTGAGTCACAGGAGGTGATGGAAGAAAATAAAATTATAAGTATTTTATTTTTTTAAAGACAAATTTCTGAAAAGGCTTCGTAAGTTTTACCAGACTGTCAAAGGGGTCTATGATCCAAACAAATGCCCTAAGACCCCTGATGTTTAGATGCCTCCCCCAGTCCCACTGCCCTCTGGGCCTCTCAGAAGGGGAGTAGGGCAGGGAGCTGGACACAGCGCACCCCAAGCCAACCCACCCAGGAGGAATAATGAAATCATAGTTTATTTGTGGTTTTGTGAAATTTATTAATAATCTTTGTTTCTTTGTTTTTTTTTTTGTATTATCTCTCTCCTTTCTGCCCCCTGCCCCCACTCCAGTCACACAGTGCCCTCCAAAGCCACACATGTTGAGACAACCTACTATGTGACCTTCCACATTTGTCTTTATGCTCATATTTTCATATACAAACATAAATAGGGGTTGTCTAGCCCTTCCCACGCATAAAGACAGCATTATAAATAAATGGAGGAAAGAGATTTTCTGAGATAATATACATACGTATATAATAAGTTGCAAAAAATGGAACACAAGATATGAGGGTCAACATACTGCTTTCTTCCCATTGATGCCATATTATATTTTCCTTATTATTAAATTCTACTTCAAACTATTTCTAACAACTGTATATATTCCACATAAGACTTCAATAATAGGAGCGCCCCTCTACTTGCTAGATATGTCTCTGATATGTTCTGGCTTCCTCTTCTGAAAAATGAGAACATTAATAGTATCTATTATAAACTAAACAAGATGACCCTTGCGTTATATGTTAGGTTGAACCCTATGAAATTGATGTGTGTGTAAGTTAAAACTGAATATCATCACTTTCACTAATGACTGTTAACTCTATTCTTGGAGTTATAGTTCTGCTACAACTGCTCCATCAGTCCTAATTCAGATTCATACTATTCTACTTACTATAGCTTTGTAATATGTTTTAACCTTATAGACCAAGTTTGCTCTCATTTTAAAGAAAATATTCTTACTTGTTTGTTCTTCCAGGTACATAGAAGAAGCTTAGAATTATTTCAATAATTTCCTAAAAAAGCCCCATTGAGATTTTTCATTAGAACTATTTTAAAATTACAATAATTTAGAAACAAACCATTATTATTATATTTTTCAGGTGTGCCATTCAGGACCATGATTTGATGTTTTACTTACTAAAATTTCTTTTTAAGCTTCTCAGTGAAACTCTTCATTTTTTCCCTCCTGGTGTTCCCACACATTTTCTGTTACTTTTACTCTTAGGTGTTTCATACCTTGTTATTTTTACAAATGGAGATTTTTCCTGTTTACTTTCCAGTTTGTAACTATTGGCACTTATGTGAAAAACATTTTTGTAATATATTTCTTGGGTATCCAATGACCTTATTTACTATCTCATTTTTAATATAGCACTTGTAATATATTTTTCAGTTTCTAATATTGAATCATAACATCTTCAAATAATGACAAGTGGTTTTTTAAAAAACCTTTTCTCCTTTCCATTAAAAAAATCTTGTTTCTAATTTATTATTTATTAAAATGGCCTAAACTTTCAAATCATCAAATTAATAAAAAGACTGCATTCAGTTTTCTGCCTATTTTAATGAGAATGCCTTATTGTTTAAATGTAAAGAATGATGTCAACTGTTAATATAAGTGTTTTATGATCTTATAGAGTGTTATTTTGCTCCTAATTTATTTTGAGTTTCCTCTTGATAATAAAAACTGAATGGCAATTGATTATATCCAAGATCTACTGTATTGAGATGACCATATATTTCCTAAGCAGAGGCAGAGGCAGCAGATCTGCACACTGGCGTTTTTGGTCTTTGCACCTTCCCCCTCCCCCCCATATCACACCACACACTACATAACATCACCATTTTACACATGGAGAAATGGAGGCCTCCATGGTGTAAAACGGTTGTTCCAAGCCACACAGCTATTTGTCTGTATCTGACTTATGTTTGATTACTTGCGTGACCCTGGCTAGGACAAGCTCCCATCATGTGACTCAGTTTCCCCATCTGACTTTATTTCTCTTCTACAAACACTCATTTCAGGGGCCAGAAGAGGGCCTGGAAAGGATACTAATCACCCTCATCTTTTCCCTCCCCCACTTCACCAAAAGACACAATCTGTGGCAAGCCCCCTGCCCCAAGAGCATCTACCTGCAGCCAACTCTGACCTAAAAGCCGAGATCAAAACGGCTCTAGGAATTCCAGGTCCAGTGACTGACCTCCCTTGCTCCAAGTAGACTGCAACCTACATTTCCAAATGAGGGAAAGAAGAACCATCCTCAATCTGGAAATGGTGAGCTTGAGGCCTTGGTTAGCTGCTAGGGCAGAGGGGTTGTGAGGGTGCCCTCTTGGCAGGGCTCAGGTTCTGGGGAACAGATAGGACCTGGCCCCTGCCAGGTGTATTTCCAGCAGAAGGTGTATTTCCAATTGGCAGACCAGGAGACCTGACTGCGCTTTCATTTAGAGGGTCTTTCTGCGGGCGGGGACTTCCTGGAGGAGGTGGCCCTCCGGAGAAGCTTCCTGCAGTTAGTTGGGGACAACAGTCCCTGCAGAGGAAACCACCTTGCTTAAGGTCCTTGCTTCACCATCACCCCCTTAAAAAATGGCACTAAATCTAAAAAGAACAGAAGCATGGCTGAGGTTTACATTGAAGGAGATGCCTTCAGGTTTTGTGTATTTGTCCCGACTTACCCTTCCGGTCCCCAACAAGGCCAAGTCCTCGCCCTGGCACTGTCAGACTTAGCAGTGAGATGCGGGGACGGCGCGGTGGCGGTGGGGGCTGCGCGGTTTCTGCGGGAGGGAGTCTAACGTGAGGCGGAGCCCGCAGGCTCTGAGGAAATGCTTCCCGGGGAGCCCGGCTCCGAAGACAGCCTGGAGGGGACTGCCTGCCCGGTCGCCCCGGCTTCCCGCGGATAACGCGCTCCGGTTGGTACCCGAGCCTGGCGCGCCCTCTCGCGGCCGCGCCGGGCACTCCGCCCGCCGGACTGGGAGCATCCTTCCTGGTTCCTGCGCGGGCGGGGTGTCTGCGGGCCAGGAAGACGACTTCATCCGCAGAGACAGGAGAAGTGATCTTTCCAGGCATTTCTATCCTGTCCCTGCTCTCAGATGCCCCTCTCTACCTCCTTTGCTGTGTACCCCGTCCCACTCACGGATTAGCAAAGCTGCACTGAGGTGCTGATGACTGATGAGTGTTCCTGTGGCTTAACAATGTATTTCACATCTTTCCTTCTCAGTCAAATTTCCAGAATCTGAGCAATGCTGCCGCCTACGTCTGAGTTAGTGTCACTGCTTACTTAGGATCTGATGTTTACTAAATCTCAGTTGGTGTTACTGATGACTTTCTCTCCTTATGCCTCAGCTTCTTCATCTGTGGAATGGGGATCATTGTAGCACCTGTCATAAATTCGGTGTAAGCTAAATGAGTTATGACACGTGTAGCTGACCTGAGCCTCCTCATGCTCCCTTGATGCCTCTCCCTTTTCCTGCACTTCAGCAGTGGGCTTGCCTTCACGCCCCACAGCCAGCACCTGCTTCTCATGGTTGTGGGGCTGGCCCCTGCTGCTGGAACCTGCCTAGCCCAAATGCAGCAGCCCGAAGTGCAGGAGAAACAGAGAATCTATTTGCTCCTGTGTTAGTCAAGGTCATCCAGAGAAATAGAACCAACAGGATAGATATAGGGAGGTGATAGATGATAGATAGATAAGTAGATAGATAGATGATAGATAGATAGATAGATAGATAGATAGATAGATAGATAGATAGATGATTGATAGATGATAGATAGATGATAGATAGACAGATAGACAGATAGATATAGATAGATAATAAAGAATTGGATGGTGTGATGTGGAGGCTGACAAGTTCCAAGATCTGCAGTCAGCCAGCTGTAGACACTGGAGAGCTGATGGAATAACCCTAGTCTGAGCACTAAGGCCTGGACCCAGGAAAGCTGATGTTATAGTTCCAATCCAAAGGCAGGAAAAAAACCCCTGATGTTCCAGCTCAAAGGCAGCCAGGCAAGAGGAGTTTTTCTACTGGCAGGAAAGTCAGTCCTTTGTTCTATTCAGATCTTTAACTGATTGGATGTGGCCAACCCACATTATGGGGGCAATCCGCTTCACTCAGTCTATCAATTCATTTAGGAACTCTCTCGCAGAAAAATGTTTGACCAAATACTTAGGCACATTGTCATCTTGACACATAATGTTAACCTTCACAGCTCCCAATGGCAGATCTTAAGTAACAACAGACAGTTGAGGAACAGGAAGACAAACACTGCAGCTTGATTCTGCGCTCTTCTCTGCCTCCTTCCCCGCTCAGCCCCATTTCCCCACACCCCTGCAGGCTTTCTCTGGAATAGCTTTCTGATACATTACTTTCTTGTGAATCTTCCTCTCAGAGGTATTTCTGGGGCCCAACCCAAGACAACATGCAGAGCACTTAGTAGAGTATCTGAGACATAGCGGGCACTCAAATGTTTTATTTTTAATACTATTATTGTAGTTATTTGAGGGGCTTGGAGGCCTTGTCCACAGGGTACCAGAGCTGTATTGTGACCCCTGTCTCCTTCCCAAGGCCTGGCCCTGAGCTAGGAGCTCCTCACCACCTCTCCTTGCCTGGACACACACAATTTCAGATTGGCTAACTCGTCCTCCTGCAAGTGCAGGAATCTGCTCTAGTATATCCCTAATTCCCATCTTTGCCTTAACTGGAACTGCTCCTATTGCTGGAATAGCCCATTCTTTCTCCAGAATGCTCAGAATATAAACCATCATCGAGAAACAAAAAATAGGGCTTGACAGGAGAGATTCTTTTGTACTCCTAGTCAAACATGAACTAAAAAAAAAAAAAATGAAAAACTAAAAACATAAACAAAAAAAGAGAAGTCACTCATTTTTCTGCTCATTTCCTGGACCCGGAGGGACATGTAACTTAGCTCACCACTTTGCCTTCATATAGCACTTCATTGTGTAACATGAAAGAGCCTGGCTGATAACAGGATTGTGTGACCATAATTAGGTGGGTAATTATTTGTCTATGAATGGGTTTAATGAATGAAGCTTGGTGAATAGGAACTATAAATACAGATATCAGGAAAGAATTCCATTAAAAATGAACTTAAAGCAATTAAAAAGCTTCTGATGGATCACTAGCCATTTAAAGAGATTTTTGTAGTTCAAGTGTTATTGGCTGTTTCCACCTTTTATTGAAAAGGCTTCAAAAGTGAAATCAAAGTATCTAAAATTATAGTGGGGCAAAGGCATTAATTTCATAAAAATTCAGTTTTTATGCAGCTTCTGATAAACTCAGCTGTGACACAAATTAAATTTTAGCTTGTCTACATTGGCATAAAATGAAGACCATTCTAAACAAGTGTTTTAGTAAATTCAAAGTGCTATAGATGCAGGTTGAATATAGCAGCCTATTACTTGTACCGTTAGGAAATGGGTTGAATTTTCCAGAATGAAATCTGAATCTACTTGAGATACTGATACTCTGTCTCAGTTAACCAGATACTCCTTAGATAAAAGTTTGTCAGGTTAAATATCTTTTTTTTTTTTTTCAGATATCCAGCTATTCTTTACATTTGCCCCACCATCATAAACCATACACAAAAAGGGAATATCCAAAGTTTGCTTATTATTTATGCCATGGATGGCCATCAGTTGTATTACATAGGCTTCTGGTTCAGGAATCTGCCAAGAGCAAGACTCCTAAGCAGCTGTGAGTATTTAAAAGACGACCTTTATTTTAAATGCAGATTTGTTATGGTACACATATATATGTAATGTATGTGTAATAAGAGTAATTATCTTTGATGTTTTATCATAAGTTTTGGTAAGGAATATTGGTGTTACTGCTTAAGTCTAAATATTTCTATTATTTTTTTGACTCCTGAGTTGTTTTCTAATTTTATTCCATTGTGACCAGAAAAATATAATCTATAAAAGAATTCTTTAAAATTTGTTAAAATTTCTTCTGTAGCCTAATATATAGTCAATTTGGAGAAGGGTTCTATGTGGACTTGAGAAAAAGTGTGTGTGTGTATAAGATGAAATGTCTCTCTCTTTCTCTGTCCCCCTCACTCCAGTCTCCACTGTTTAGTGCAAATGCACGAACAGCATCATCCTGTTATTTGTTCGTTGTTCATCCTGATTCTATTTCTTTTTTTTTTTTTCAATCCATTTAATCTATCCTTCTAGTCTATTCTAAGAGATAAGGTCCAAAATCTCTCTTTCTGATTCTGTGTCTATTTCTCTTTATAACTCTGTAATTTATGTATCACTTTTTATATTGTGAGACTATATCTCTAAGAGCATACAGGTTCATATGCTGTACCTTCCTGGTGGACTCTTTCTCTGATCAGTATGCAATACCCCGTCTTTATATTTTTACTACATTTCTCCTAAAATATTATTTTGTCTGATATTAGTACTACTGCACCACCTTTTTTGTTATTGTTAGTATTTGCCTGGTTTTCATCTCTTTCATTTTAGCCTTTTAGTATTCTTTAGGTATGTTATTTATACACAGCAGAAATCTAGACTTTGTTTATATAATTATTGCTTTTGCTATAATCTGAAAATATCTGTGTAGATAGATTAGTGACTATTAGGTGACTGTTGCCTGTTTATTTTTATTATGATTACTATTGCATTGGGTGTATTTCTACCATTTTATTCTGTTTTATATTTACCTGCTTCCTCTTTGCTATTTTTCTTCTTCCCTGATTTCTGTTAAATTATATATACTCTCTTTATTCTTTTATATTTTCCCTATCTATTTGGAGAGCAAACTTTTTATTTTCATTCATTTAATATTTATTTTTATATTTGTAATATACTTCTAATTTTCACATATTTCTTATAAAACTATAAGCAATAACTGTATCCTTCTTCAACACAATTTGTAATTTTCTGTTCTTTATGCTCCTTCTTAATTTAGCTTCATTCCAACTACCATTCTTATTAAAAATTTTAGTTCTGACTTCTCTAAAAACTCAAATTATTTGTATCTTATTCACATAAATTATCTTATTAAAGTCATTATGACTATGACTTTTACTATGCCATGGTAATTATTGTTATTTAGAGTAAACACATACCATATTTATCACAGCAGTGTATATATGTCTCCTTCCTTACAAGCAACCAGATGTGCCATGTCATGGGGGAAAAGCACTGAATTGGGACAGGAATCATGTCTTAAATAGGTGACTTCAAGCCATTGTGGACAAATCAGGATTCTTGGCCCCAACTGACAGATATTCATTTGCAGAAGCTTAAGTCAAGAAGGAAGATCTGTAGCAAACCCCAAGAAGGGCGAGAGCGCAAACACCGTCAGCCTTGCTACTCCATTCTTGCTTCTGCGTCATCTTCGCCATTTCTCATGCTGCTTTTTCTCAACAAGGCCAGATCATGGTGGGTCTCCAGCAGCGAGCCCGCAAGGTGCAGCCCAGCAAGAAAAGGCCTGTTGTCTCTGCTCCAGGTTGAAAAGGCCCAGAGAAGAATAATTGCCCAGCTCTGGGTTCTCACCTGGTTTCTGACACTCTCCTGGCTGTTTACTTTCATAAGTTATTTCACTAATACGTCAGAGTTTTCAAGATTATAATCTATTTTATGGTGTTTTGTAAGGCAAGTGTGTTGATTAGATTAAATGTGAGCGGTCTGCTCAGTCTTTCTGTTCTTTGTCATCTATTCTGTGTAAATGCTCCATCTTAATATTTGCTGTGTGCTCCATCCCACAGCCCTTCTTCTTCGCAGGTTCTCGTTAACAGTCTAGTTCATTTCTCTTCTTTGGCCATTTTCCTTGATTATAAGAGAAGAAATTCAGGACATCGCTCACCAAACACCTAATGACATTTGCCAATGAGAAGGATAGTTTTTTTTGGTGACAAGCCGGTTCTCCCTAACCATTTAGACCACAACCCCTGTGCGTGTTAGTGTTCAGTTTCCATTCACATTTCAAAGGATTCTCACTTGCTCCCAGCTGTGCGCCATGTGAAATTGGCTCTATTCCTGCAAGTCGTGTTAATAGTGACCTCCTCTTTCATGTTTTGCCCCCATTTTTACTTCTCTCATTTGCTTCTCATTTATCTCTGGTGACTGGAATTTGTCAGTCATATTTTATGGCCTCTGGGTTTGCTACCATATTTTGAGACTTTTGTCACTTTGGGTTCTACAGTGGACTGAATGTGCATGTTCTCCTAAAATTCATATGCAGCATTAGGAGGTGAGGACTTTGGGATTGAGTCATGAGAGTGGAGTCCTCATAACTGGGATTAGTGCCCTTATAAAAGAGACCCCATAAGCTCCCAAGCCCCTTTCGTCATGTGGGAATGCAATGAAGATGACTTCATCAGGCACTGAATTTGCTGATGCCATTATCTTGAACTTCCCAATCTCCAAAACTGAAAAATAATTTTTTGTTATAACAGTCTAAGTGGACTAAGACAGGTTGTAAAAGATTTCACTCTTGCCTCTATCACTTTAATAGATTTCCCTTTTTAGATTTAAGTCTGATCCATCTAAGATTCATTTTGATGTAAGAGGAGAGGTATAGCTCCAATTCACTCTTTTTAGGTAGCCTCCTAAGTTGCCAAATATCATTATTTAAATAACCCTCACTTTTTAAATTTAAAACCTCATCTTTATTATTATATAATAGACCCATGCATTTTCTATATGCATGGGTCTATTATCCTGATTTTCTTTTTCAAATACTTTCCATTAATCTGCTAATCTGCTTAAATAATTATAATTTGTAATATATTTTAGTATTGGGTATTGTTTCCTTCATTATTTCTAGCAATGGTTTCCTAGTTATTCTTGCATATTTATTCTTTCATATAAACTTTAAATCAATTAATTTTGTTCCACCTAAAAAAAACTCCTATTGGTGTTTTTATTATAGTCACCTTAAATTTATAAATTAACTTGGAAATGTTTTTTTGATGTCACGTTTTTCTACCAACGTATAGTGGTTATCAGAGGGGGAGGGTGGAAGTGGAGGTAAAAAGGAGTAAAGGGGGTCAAATACATGGTAATGAAAGGAGATTTGACTTTGGGTGGTGAACACACAATGCAACAGACAGATGATATACTATGAAATAGTACACTTGAAACCTATATAATTTTATTAATCAATGTCAGGCCAATAAATTTAATTTTAAAAATAAGAACATGGTCTGTCTTTTCATTTGTTCAAATTTTCTCTGTACCTCTCAGAAGCATTTTGCAGTCTTCTTCATATAGTCCGTTCACATTACATGTGAGCCTATATCTTTTACCTTTTTTATTGACGTGGTAAATAAGGCCTCTTCTACTGTATCTTCTAACTAGCTGCTATTTGGAGGTTATTTTGTTCCATATGTTAATTTTGCACATGCCACTTTATCGACTGTTTCAATACCTACACTATTTCTTTTGTTTGATTTTCTTGGGTTTTCTGGTTATACAGTTGTATACCATCTCCAAAATATTGATGACTTTACCTCCTACTTTCTAATTTTTTAATTCCTAAAATTGTTCTCTTATCTAATTTCGTTGACCTCCAGAAGAACATTAAATAGTGCTAGGGGATGAACTGTCTCTTCCTTAACTTAAATGAAGATGCTTCCAGTTTTTCTCATGAAGCCTGATGCTCATGTCTGGGTTGAGATGGATGCATTTTGTTTTGTTAACGATGTGTCCAGCTATTCCTGTTTACTCAATTTTAAATTGATTTTTAATTTTAAATGCATGGTTTTTTTCTGGTTAAGAACGAATACGTCACATTTATTTTACCAGAACTTTAGATTTGGGAGTAGATCAACCTTAGTTTAATACTCATCTACCAAACTATAGGATCCTCATAATCTCATTGAATCTCAGATAACTCATTGATAAAATGGAGATAATACTTCCCTCGCAGGATATTTAGAAGTCTAATTGAAAATAAATGTAAAATACTGCCTGGCACACAGTAAATGCTTAATAAGTGGCAGTTCCTTCACTTCTCAGTAACAATAAAGTTCTCTGGGTTTTCTTCTAATTGTGATCATAGTAATAATTTTCCTTGCATCCATAGTTTAAACTCTATTTATATAAAACATTATACACATGTTTCAATACATATAGTAATTATTAATATTATTAGTAAAATATAATTTTATGTATATGTTTGCAAATTGTGGAATTGTTTTAATTGGTCTTACCCATATTAAATTTGGAGATTTTAAAACATGTTTCCATCACAGCATTTTTTCTACATCTTGGAAAATTAGCTGTGTTGATGTTTGGGGGTGGGTAGGGAATTCTAACGCAAGGTGGGAGTTGCAGGCTCTGGCTGAATTCTGGACCACCTGGAAACATGTTGACCTTGCAGTGCTTTTACTCAGCACAAGAGGACAGCATTGCAGAAATAACGAGCAAGGCTTTTCTGTCGTTCATGAAATGTTTAATTGGAGCCTTGGGTTAAAACACTTTTCAAGTGATTCTGTCTTTCCCACTTCGGCCTTTTTCAGAGATCTGTTCATAAAACAGTGGTGCAGAAGAAACACACTGTAAGCTCTCAGTAAATGGCAGGAGTTAGCACAGCTAACTTCCCCACCTCCTTGATGTTTTTACGCAGGTGCTATCCTTGACGCCCCCCCCGCTATATAAATAAAATTATATTTTACTAATATTAATAATTATTATATGTATTGAAACACGTATATAATGTTTTATATAAATAGAGTTTACACTGTGATGCAAGGAAAATGATTGCTATGAAAGCTCTGACAGACGCAGCCCCTCAGCCAGATGAGCTCCTCCACTCTGAGGACAGGCGTGGCTCGGAAAGGGCTGGAGAGGAAGGAGCCTCAGAAGCCCACGGCCTGGGGTCCACCACCCTCTTCTCATGGCTGCAGGAACCAGTGGGACCATTGTCCTGTGGGGCTCACGAAGTGAGCATCTCTGTTTAAACGAAAGTCTGAGTAACGACCTCATGTGGAGTCCAATACGGCTGGGGAAGTGGAGAAGAAAGGACCACTCACATGAACTGACCAAGTCATCCATAACATCCGGGAAAGCCTCATTCCTGCATCTGCACCCACTCCGCCTCCCACAGGTCAGCACAAAATGAAGGACGCCTGATCCCAGTGGAGACCTCCTTTGGCCCTGAATAGATAGATGCCTGGCAGCCTGCTGCCCTGGCCCATATTCTCCGCTGCAAATGTGAGGGACTCAGCCTCTGCTTGGGTTCCCCTCCCTTCTCTTTGTTTCTCTATTCTTCAGCAATCAGAGCTTAACTCACAAACCAGAAATTTGCGTTCCTCTCCCCAATTTCATGCCTAAACTTCCCACCATGACCACCAGATTGTCTGAGACCTGCACCTCATTCTAATATGTTCAAACAACCTCGTTTTCTTCCCCCAAACTTCAGGTCCTCTGCCTGCCCCCTGCTCCAGGTGATGGGCAGCTCTACCCTGACAATTTAGGCTTGAAACCTACTAAACAGAGGTGGTGGTTGCACAACACTGTGAGAGTACTAAGTGCCACTGAATTGTACAAATGGTTAATTTTATGTTATATGAATTTCATCTTAATGAAATAGGAATTTTTAAAAACTTCTGTAGCCACCCACAGCCATACCAGCCAGTGGCGCCTTCTAAATCCCCCACACAGGATGCTCAGCCAGCCCCTCCTTCCCATTCACTACCTGGCCTCCCTGCTGCAGGTCCCCATTGCTGCCAAAGGGCTTGGAACTGGATGCTTTGACCTTGTGCTGGTATTCGGGGCGCAGGGGGCATGGCCATGACTGAACTCTGCATGTGACCCACTCATAAAGTTTCCACAGCAAGCTCTTTTGACAATAAGTACCCATTCCAGTGAGGGTGGGTCTTTGGCAAAATGCACCCCACTCCTAGGAGTCTCTCAGTCCTGAAGGCCCAGCTGGACATTTGTCCCTCCTCCAGTGACTATAAATCTGCCCCTGAACCTTCGTGGGCAGGCTATGTGCCTTGTGCTTTAAATAAGCAGGGTCCATGGAGTATGGCGTCTTGTGTCTGGTCCCCTGTAACCTCTCTCCCGCTTTCTCAGCATCTCCAACTTCTGGAGATGAAGCAGCTGTAACAGATTCATTCTCGAGACGTGGAGGCATAAACCCCAAGTCTTCACTATCAGGCCTTCTTGTTCTTCCAGGTGTACACCCCTGAGTGAGGGAGGTTCTGAGGACAGGGAGCTCCTTCAAAAGGCAACATGCATCTCGGTTGCATCACCCCGCTGAGTCGACTTTCCCAGGGCTGCACCCGTGTCCATTGTTGTTGGGTTGTTATTTCTGTCTTTCTCAGCCATGTGAGGAGACCATATCGCAGCTCTGACTCTCTGAGATAAAGGTGGAATGGACAACTTATCTCTGTCCCACTCCTCCCAATGGGGACAATGGATTCACTTACCAAAGAATTATGATAAAACCCCGTCTGTATCGAAGAACAAGTTTCACTGTGGGGCCTGTGGCCTTCCCCCTGCCAAGTTTGGATCTCTGACAATTAGTCTAACTTAATGAGCTATTGCTAAGCCTAGACTCTTAGGTTTTTGTTTGTTTGTTTGTTTGTTTGTTTGTTTGTTTGTTTGTTTTTAGGTCTGGGTATATACCCAGAAATGGAATTGTTACTGGATCAAATAGTAATCCTATTTTTAATTTTTTGAGAAACTGCCATGCTATTTTCCACAGCAGCTGCACCATTTTACATTCCCACCAGCAATGCACAATGGTTACAATTTCTCCACCTCCTCACCACACTTGTTATTTCTGTTTTCTTTTGTAAAAGCCATCTTAATGGATGTGAAGTGGTACAAGCTAACATTCTTAAAGCAAACTCTGAGGGGTCAATTGCTTCTTGGGCTCTAGGTGTGTGGACAGCACAGGACAGGTACACAGAGAGGGGAATGTCTGGAACCACGGGGCTGGGGCAGGAGGGGAGATGGCTAGTTCGGAGGACAGAGGGGCGCTCCTGTCTGTTTGGGTGAAAAATAAGGCAGGTCTTCATGAAGGCAGTGACATTTGGGACAGACCTCAAAGGGTGAACATGGCTTGGCTATGGCAACTGGTGGGGGGGCATCCTTGGCACAGAGTTCGTGTTAACAAAAGCCAAAGGGAGGGATGAGGTGGGCAGCAAGAAGGGCATTTTGGCTGAAGCATTGGAAGCAGGAAGGGTGATAATAGGAGCTAATGCTGGGTGGGTAGATTGAAACTAGCTCTTGGGGCCCTTGAAGCAGATTGTGTTGCACTTTGTGGGCAGTGGGGAGCCATCAAGTGTTTTTGAACAGGAGTGTGACATGAGACAATGCGATGTAGTGGCTATGAGTTAGACGGCCTGGATTCAAATCCCAGCACCCCCACTTATCGTCTGTATAACATAGGGCAAGTTACCGTGCCTCTCTGAGCCTCAGTTTCACATCTATAAAATGGGGATAATATAGTCTCAATCTCCTGGATTTGATATGAGGACCAAATGGGTAAAGCCCTTAAAATCTGGCCTGGTATTTAGTGTTATGTAAGAATTAGCTTTTCTTAATTCAATTTGAGCTCTGTTTCTTGACAATAATTTGGCATCATTATGTGATGTTAGATGGAGTTGGGAAAACAAAAACCCTAAACTCAGAGCCCCGTGAGTGATGGAAACAAGTGGTGACAATGCTGATCTAGCCAAACAGAAGAGAGACTAGAGGGGAAGAAAGCCTGTAGAGCCATTAAGAGGGAAGCTGAAGGCTAGGTTCGAAGTTTGAGTTGGGCTGGGGGTGGGGCAAGGGAAAGTGAGGCCTTAAGTCTAATTGATGAAGTGGAGTGACACTGGAGGGGTAATTCAGGATGATGGGGGCTTGCCAGGCTGCACCAGGGAAGTGATGGGTTCTCAGGGACCTGCAGGGCTTGCTAGGGAAGAGATGGCTCTCAAGAAACTGAAAATGTGGGGGTGCGTTTAGAGCTCAAGAAAGAGATGGGGGCTGAATGTTGAACTTTGAGGAGAGGTCACTCAGTCAAGAGAGCAAATTCTCCAAGGTCCAGCAAGATTCTCAAAGGAGAGGGGAGTGTAAATAGAGAGAAGAGAGGAGGGGAGAAGGGGAAGAGAAAGGAGGAAAAGAAACCAGAATGGAGAAGAACAGAGGAAGGGAAAGAGGGCCGAGGGTGGCAATGAGCATCACTGGTTATGATGTCAAGCCCTGCTCTGCCACAATTGGCTGTGCGACCTTGGGTAGATTACTGAATCTCTCTGTGTTTCGATTCCTTAATCTGTAGACAGGGAATGACAGCAGACCCTACCAGATGGGGGAGTTAAGACAATTAAATGAGATAATGTTTGAAAAGCCTCAATTAAAATGCCTAGCGTCAAGGCAGAGCCCAAGTATGGTAGCTAGTATCATCGTGATTGTTATGATTTAACATGGACAGAAGAAAAAAAAAAGGAGCTAAAGAAAGAGGCAGATAGATAAGTGGAAATGCTGTTAAAAAGAAAACCAGGAGAGGGTGATGGAGTGAGAGACGAGGCAGGACAACCTTTAGGAAAGCAGGACTGACAGGCAGAGGACCAGTGCCAGACGGCGCAGAGGCCTCCAGGGGAGCAAAACCTTGGACGGTGCTTCCGGATCTGTCTAGTAACTTTCTATAAAGCAACGTAATTTTTACAATAAAGAATAAATGGGAAGGACAGTTGAGAAAGTAAGTTAGAGTCACCTTTGGGGAGCGGTTGGAGGGAATAGGGGAGGTGGCATGCCTGGCGAAGAATCTGCATTTTATATGTAACAATAGCACCCCCTGGGAGGTATTTGAGGAGGAGACATCCTGCTGCTGGTTTGGGATGATGCATCTGGGTGGGGCAGAGGGAGGGGATGGCTTGCCATCTCTGGCCAGAGTGTCAAACCCACCCATGTGGTTTTAGTAGAATCTGATTTAGAAGAGCCTAAAGTTCCCATGTCGAGATTCTGACTACTTAGTCGATACGGAGCCTGAATAACTCAGGGTGACTTATGTTTCACACACATTCAGAAAAAGAAGACTGTTATGCAAAGCCTCAAAATCTCATACTTCTACAGACTGGAGTGAGGGCAGGGGGAGAAAGGTGAGGAGTGGGGAGGGGGCTACTGTAGGAAGGAGCCAGGCTCAGGCGGGTGGAGATTGCTGCTATTTGGGTATTTCAGATGACCGCTTCCCCTTCGGTTACCAGGTTACCAACCCGCGAGTCCACAACTCTGGGGACACATAAATAGTAACTGTTATTTGAGAAGCAGCAGAGCGTCACCTGCTAAGACAACCACTGGAGGGTGCTTGCTGAGCGTCTCATCTTAGCAGATGACCTCACCTGAGCCCGCTCGCCAAGTCTCACCACGATCCATGCGAGGGCCTTGAGAGCCAACCAGGGATGAGTCACGACCAGCCCAGTTCCATGGAAATACCCAGGGCTGTGAGCCGGCCACCTGGGCAGATAACACAACATTTGGGGCTTGTTGAGAAACTACATGGTGTTGCTTAATCCCCACAGAGGAAGTAAAGCCTAGTTTCTGTGTGTGACTGGCAGCATGGTCTCAAGACATCAGTCCTGTGTCAGGCGACTTCAGAAGATGCCCCCTCCCCAGGTGTCCAATGTCTCTCCAACTCAAAGATTTTGCGGGGAGGGGGTCAGACTTGGGGGGCTGGGCCAGGGGTGTTGTTCAAGATGAAGCTTGAGGAATTTTTGGCAGGAAGATCACAAGTGTTGAATACAATGAAACTCTGTCTGAAGAACAAGCCTCTCAAGATCCTTTGCTGCTCTGCAGGCTGGCAGGGCTTGAGGAATCCATTACATGGGATGAAAGGTCTGAACAGAGCCAGGCTTCTATTCATGCCTATGAAACCCCCAGAGTCACTGAGTTTCTAAAAAAAAAGGCTCATTTTATTAGATTCCAAGGAAGGGGGCTCTGGGTTTCTAATATGAAGAGGAAATAAATTGTCCTTTTCAAATTGTGTTTAGATTATTGTAGTCTGACTAGATATTTTCTAGTTGAAATTATTTCCTTTGCATCTTTCTGTCACAGGACCACAGGGTAACAGATGTCATTTCATTGAAATGCAGCTAACATGGAGCATGGAATACAATATGCAATCATTAAATGTTTTCTTCCATCTGCCCCAGGGGGCCCTGAAAATTTCCAAATCAGATTCAAGTTGCGTAAATGTTTACGTTAAAATAGGGTCTGTGGTCTTGTATTCCTCCCTCTCAATTGGACCCAAAAGTGACCTGGTTCTGTAACAACTTTTAATAATATCTGTGATTCATTCTAGTGAACTTTTTATTTTGGAAAAATAATAAAATTGTGAGGAATCCCCACCTGTCAGCAGAGTGGTCCAGAAAGGTCCCCAAACTTCGGAGATCCAAAGTGAAAATGCCTGTGGAAAAAATGTAAAGGATGATATAAAGCTATACTCTCCTGTTCTTGATGATGATTAGGGGAAACAATTTTCCTGCCCTATTTTTCTATTTGAAGCTATTTTCCAAAACAAGGAGGCCAAGATGGGTTCATGTGAATCATCCTTAACAAATGAAACAGCTATCTTACGCTGCAACCCCACAGTGAAGTACTGGCGATGTCATGTGGTAGAAAATTCCACCTCAACCATTTGGTGGGGGGTCCTCAAGACATTGAAAGTTGTACAAGAATCAAGAGGACTACAATTTACCCAGAAGACAGAAGGAGGCGTCTGTTCCTAGTCCATCACAGTTACAGGGAGATGCCCATGGTCCACTGAATGACACTGTGGGTGTCAGGCCCCCTGTATCCCAGCCTCCCTAGAATGCCCCAGCCCAGCAGCCGTATCTCCCAGATCTTGCTCTCAATTTTCTGTTTCATCGTAAAAACATTTGCCTAGAAGGCATGTCTTGACTTGTGCGTGCCATACATGGTGTCTGTGTTTTTGTCTCTCTAAATCCCTAGCGTTTAAGTAGACTAGGTCACTAGTTCCCAACTGCATTAATTTCCTAAGGCTGACAGAATAGGATAGCACCAACTGGGTGGCTGGAAACAGCAGAGGTGTGTGCTCCCACAGTTCTGGAGGCCAGAAGTCTACGATCAAAGTTGGTCCATCTAAGGCCTCTGAGGGAGAATCTGTTTTATGCTTCTGTGATAGTTGGAAATCCTTGGTGTTCCTAGATCTGTAGATGCAACATTCTGACCTCTACCTCTATGTATTCACCGACAGTCTCTTCACATGGTTGTCTTACCTGTGAGTCTGCATACAAATTTCCCTCTTTCATTAGGACACCGGTCATTTTGGATTAGGGCCTCATCCTACTCCAGTATGACCTTGTCATACCTTAATTACATTTTCAATGATCCTGTTTTCAAATGAGGCGACGTTTTGAGGTTCTAGGGTTAGGATATGAATATATCTTTTGGGGGCAGAGGGATGCATAATCTGGCCCATAACACCAACCAGGGATTTTCTCATTATTTCCCTCTATTGAGCTCTATGTTTTGAAATATTTTGTTTATCAAAACAAAATACATTTAGTAATAATTCTTTTTCCTGGGATTTTTTAATATATATGTCATCCAAATAGGTTTTCAAAGAAAATAACATAGAATCATTTTTCCCTGTTTCTCCCTGTAAATACAACTAAATACCCTGGGAAGTATTCATAGACAATGATAAAAAGACTCTGAAAGCTGGAAGGAGGGAAACGGACTGGCTGGGAGCCTCAAGACGAATCACAATGTGATGAATCTGCTGTTTGTTTTTTTTTCCACCATATACTTCCAAACTGGGTACTGGCGAGGCCTATAACTAAGAACCACCAACAGGCATAAACAACACAACCAAGTAAAGCCTGCTATCTCTGGGAAAGCGAGGAGCCCACAGAGACCTGCTGGACAACTAAGTTCAACTAGACCAAGTCCACAACCACATTACCTGCACGTAGCCTTTTCCACCAGAGCTCTGAGTCTCCCTGCTCTTGACCACCTAGGTGGTGAAATGACACCAGATATTCCAGGAGGTGCTTCTTCTGCCCCCACAGATGGCACGAGCTAAGATTGAGCAGGAGCCCAAGCAACACCAGAAGAACCAGGCAGATAAAAACAGAATTCAAAGAGCTCAGAAAACTAGGCTGTCACTGAATGCCCACAAAAGTAGACTGGAATCTCCACACCAAACCTAAGTAGGGTGCCTGCTCGTGACTGCTTGCTAAAAGAGAAGATTGAGGATCAAGAGCCTCCTAACTTAAAAATCAAAATGCCTAGGATACAATTAAAAAAAAACTTACCTATCACCCCAAGAACCAGAAAAAAACTCAATTTGAATGAGAAAAAAATAACAAATGCTAGTAGTGAGATGAATCAGATGTGAAGTTATCTGACAAGAATTTTAAAGGAGTCATGATAAAAATGCTTCAACAATGAATTGCAAATACATTTGAAATGAATGAAAAAATAGAAAAACTCAGAAAAGAAATAGAAGTTATAAAAAGAACTAAATGAAATTATAGAACTCAGAAATACAATAAATAAAAAATTTTTAAACTTCCTGGATGGGCACAATAGTAGAGATGAGAAGGACAGAATCAGTGAACTTGAGGACAAATCAGTAACTTATACACAGTGAGAACAGTGAAGAGAAAATAGACTAAAAAAAAGTTAACAGAATCTCAGAAACCCATGGGACAATAACAAGAGACATATTCATATCATCCAAGTCCCAGGAGAGGAGAAAGAACATGGCACTGAAAATCTATTTGAAAAAATAAAATTTTCTAAATTCAGCCAAAAATATAAAATTGCAGATCCAAGAAGCTAGCAAATGTCAAGATAAACCAAATCAAATTCACACCAAGACACATAATAATTAAACTTCTGAAAACTAAAGACAAAGAAAAAAAATCTTAGAAACAGCAGGAGAAAAACAGCATCTTGCCTCTAGAGAAATACTGACTTGAACAAAAAGAAGCTTTTAATCACAAATTTGTGGAATCCAAACACAAATGGCACATTTTTCAAATGCTGAAAGAAAGGTTTGTCAACCACAGATTTTATATATGGCGAAACTGTTCTTCAGAAATGAAAGGGGAAATAGACATTCTCAAGCAAAGAGAAACTAAGAGAACCTGTTACTGGCAGACTTGCTCTTAAGTAATGGCTAATGGAAGCTCTTAAAACAGAAAAAAAAATTGTGATAGAAGGCTGGGAAGAAGAACACATCGATGGATGCAGCAAAAGCATTGAATGAAATTCAAAACTTATTCATGATTTAAAAAATGTATTCTCAACTAGAAGTAGGGGGGAAATTCCTCAGCCTCGTAAAGTGCATCACCTACATCCACAGCTAACATCATTCTTGAGGCTGAAAGACAATGCTTTCTGGCTAAGACCAGGAACAAGACAAGGATGTCCACTCTCACTACTCTTATACACCATAGTACTGGATCAAACCACTAAAATAAAGTAAGAAAAGGAAACGTAACAGGTTGAAAAAAAGAAATGACTGTCCTTTACACAGATAACATGATTATTATGTCTAAATTCCAAAGCATCTACCAAAAAAAATCTCCTAAAACTAAAGTGAGTTCACTAAGTTTGCAAGTTACAAAAAATCAACATGCAAAAATCCTTGTATTTCTACATACTAACAACAAATCATTGGAAACTGAAAGTACAACATGCAATACCATTTATAATTGCTCTAAAAAAAAATGAAAGACTTAACTGTAAACCTACAAAATGATGAGCAAAAAGTTAAAAAAGTTGACAATGTAGGGAAATCTTATTGATTTGAGCTTTTTAGAATCTTAGATCTTAGAGATCCAGTATACTACTTAGTAGGTCCCAAAATGTGAGTATCTTTCCAATGCGTAGGCATCACCCACTAATTTGATAGAAATGTAAATTCTCACTTCCCACCCCAGACCTACTGAATCAGAAACTCAACACTGGGGCCCAGCAATCCCTGGCCACCTGGCTTTAAAAAGGCCCCTAGGGAATACCGATGCACGTTTCAGGTTGAAAACCACCATTCCAGGGTACTCTGTAAGCGCCAGTGATAGTGATGACACATTCCGTATTTAATTACCTTTCCTAGTTGAGACCCTCCTGCAAAATGCACAGTTCCGGCCACTTAATCATGGTCCTCTTTCCCAAGCTGCCTGTGACTCCCACCCACACGTTCTTCTTCTTCTAAACTTTCAACAGGGGAGAAGAATAAAAATCTTTCGAAAACCACCAAGCTAAAGACATAATTTCCCATAAAAGCCAAGCTGTAAAGGGAATATATGTTCCCATCAGGCCTGGCTTAATGAGCACTCTAACTTGGAGAAAAGTGATTATTTCCAGAGCAGCTTAACGCCTTTATCCTCTGCCCAGAAGTGATGCTATGAGAAGTAAAATTACACATAAATTAAGTGCTTTACCAAAGAGGCCCCGAATATGTTACCATAAGTATAAATAATAACATTAATAATATCCCCCTCATCTTGTCTTTATCTCTGGCCCCGGAAGGATCAAAGCCATCTGATAGCTGCAGCTTCAAAGGCCTCTCTCATCCCGGGTCTGGGAATGGGCATGCTCCAGCAGGCCTCTCCATCATCAGTTCCCACATTTCACAACCATTAGAGGCTCCACATCATCTAAAGATGTTGTTAGAGCCCTTCTGCCTATGATCTCTCGTTCATAAAACCCTTTTTGAGTGCAATGTGTCCCACTGTTGTTTGATTTTCCTCTATCCCTAAAAAGGCCCTAATGAAACACTTTTATGAAATTGACTTCCAACAAATTCTGCTTTGAATAGCTTTTACATATTATGACAGCCCTAGAAATAATTGGAGACTATGGGAGATGTGACAAGGCAAGGACTGGGAGCTGGTGGTAAAGCAGAATTGGAAGATCCATCTCAAAACTTGGTAAGACTTCAGTATGCAGTGGCAGGAGGGGGAGAGAGTCTGAGGTCAGAAAGCAAGGTTACTTTGATGGGCTAGATTTGCTCTGGAATTGCCAACCAAAGCAGGGACCAGATAACTACAGAAGTGTGGCTCAGAGTTTAGACTAGCAGGGAGCTGGACCCCCACCCCTCCTCACCACCACTTAGGGGTTCTTCAACTGAATCACACATGGAAGTCTGGGACAGTGCCCATCAGCATTGCTGAATTTGGTTCAGCTGCTCAGGGATTGGACTCCTGGCCCAAGAGGAAAGCCGAAAGAGTCAGACAAACCCCTGCTCTGATTTGTAGGGGAGTGGAGGAAGTGAGAAGCCAGCTGCACGATGACCACAGCCCATAATGGAGATGGTGGAGTAAGGCCTAGGTTCTCCACCATCCAAACCTCTATTCAGAGAGAGCATCATGCCCAAGAAGCTTAGCTCAGGGAATGCTTTAGTACCTTGTCCCGGCACAAACTAATGGGGAGGGACTCCCTGATGAACCCCTCGAGGAGAGAAAGAAATGAGGAATGGGCAAAGGTGATTTAGGAACTTCCTACTTGCGTGAATTCTTCCAGAACCTGGAATGGGGCAAACAGAGGGTTCGGTTTGGAATGAGAAGATAGCAGCAAGGGAAGTAAGGCATGGGATGATATTAATACCATTAAGGGCACTGTATCCCATCATTTTATTCTATTTTTAAATTTTTATTTTTAAATTACAGTTGATATATAATATTATGTTAGTTTCAGGTGCACAACACAGTGATTAGACATTTATTTACCTCACAAAGTGATCACCCCAGTAAGTTCATACTTGCCCAAGAATCACAGCAGCTGAATCAACTCTGCGTCTTTGGTCCTTCCCCAGAATTGTTGAACAAATAGATGAGGAAGAAAGGAAAGAAGGGAAGGGAAAGGGACAAAAAGGAGGGAGAAGGGAGGCAAGAGGAGAGCCTTGCTCCTCGCAACACTTCTCCCTTATATTTTTCACAAAGTCTCAACCTTTCCATCCTCCCGCCGGCCTTGACACTGTGCTCCACATCACCCCCTTCTGCTCCCTGGGACGTCATAATGTGTCCTGTGAGGCCAAAAGGAATCTGCTGGTTCCCAATCCTTTCATGGAATCTTAGTCCCTTCTGAAGAACTGGATATTAGGTCCCTAAGCCTTCCTTGCCCTAGAACCAACCAGCCTGCGCAGTGTTCTACGATGTAATCCTTTGTTAATCACTAGCTAGGACATTGGGTAAAGCGGTTTTTCAAATCTTGACCCTCTGGGCTCATGGCATTTGCGATACATAAATATGTTGCCATGGTGACACAGGACGGATTAATTTACAAATCCTCCTGGAGCGAAGCTGCTTTTACAAGGTGAGACTCCGCCTTGGGGGCAAAGAAAAGGCCACAGTCCTCTCAGGACAGAGATGGGACAGTGGATCTGAGAGGGTGTGGAGAGGTGGAGCAGCCACCACTCCTATCTCAGATGACATTTCCTGTGGTTCTGGGCTTCCTGACTCAGTCCTACCTCTAGAAATGTCTAACCCCAAAGCTTGTCACTGAAAGATACCTTGTGTCGTTTTTTTATCCAGGGCTTTGCTGGTTATCTTGTAGCCTGCAGCCCTCTGCGTGACTAATGAGCTGGTCTCACAGCTGCCACCACCACCACCATGACCAACGCCCCACCAACCACCAAGGTCTTCGTAGCTGGAAGAGACTCTGAAGCAACCGGCTAATAGCACTCTACCCGAAAAGATGAATAGTGTCAAGCATGCGATTTCTCAAAGGAAGAGAGAAGAAAAAATACTCGAGGTTAACACTACTGATGCAAATCTAATCAGGGGAACCAAGATGGAAACTGGCCCACGGTTTTCAGTAAACAAGATTGGAAAGTTATGCAGTTCTCAAAAATAAGTCTTTTACAAATTCAAGCAGTCTCTCAGATTAACCTTGGTGGCTTTCCTTTCTCCCAGATGATTATGATCAATCAGCTGGGATTAGGCATATGTGAGAAGTCCAGAGGGCCTAGGTGTGTTGTCCTGCAGGCAACCCCTGGTGGCCTACATCCTCAACTTGAAGTATGGTTCACAGACCAGTGGCATCAATATCACCTGAGAGCTTGTTAGATTCTCAGGCTCTACCTCAGACCTACTGAACCAAAATTTGCATGGAGGAAGTAAATCTCTATCTCTACTCTCTTTTGTTCTATAGCTGGAGTCCTGGAAATTAAACTGACCAAAAAAAAACAGACTAAGAGACAAACAGGGTTTATTGACATATGTAGTGTACATTCATGCAGGAGGAACTCAATGATGAGCGACTCAAAGGGATGGGTAAAACTTGCGGCTTTTATAACATCTAAACAAAGAATGATAAAATGGTAAAGTTGTAGAGAAGTGACACTACAAAGGAAAAAGGAGTTAGGATTTTAGAAGTGGCAAACCGTGGGAAGCTAAATGGATGGAGAGAAACTAATAGGAGATAGAATTGTTTTCATAAGGCTTGTTGTACAGATTCCTCTCAGTATTATCTCCAGCTGATAAGAGTCTAGAGGTGTCCTCCCCTTCCTTCTACGGAAAGGGAGACACCTGGACAAATGGGAATGCACACCCTACTTTTAGAAGGTGAGGGCAGAGAGCTTGTTTGGCATCTGCTATTTCTCACCTGTCTTTGGCTCAGAATAATCTTCATGCCAAAGGGGCAAATTTTGAGTTGGCATATTTTTTGACTTCCTACATATCTTATCATATCCTCAGACAATTCAGATGCATGATAAAGCTTAGAGATGCTGGCCTCCAGCCCCCAGGGTTTCTGGAATGGATGTGTTTGTGTGTGCAGATGTTTGTGCAAGTCAAATGGCAAAATGGGGCAAGTCTCCAGTTCACATCTCACCACCCGCCCCACTCAATGCTATAGCAGGAACCGGCTTGAATTTCCAGTGACAATGTAGGTATGAATGCCCTGACATGACATAAAGTGGAATTAGGGCCTACCAGTTCCATTGGGTAGGTTACTACCTATCCAATAAAAATACACTGAACTTTAATGAGGTCAGTCCTTGATGCAGACAGTGCTTTTGAATCTATTAAATAATTTATTTATATTTTCAGGTTTCTCTAGAAAATATGTAAGGCATCTTAACACAGTATATACAATCAGCAAGATGAACTTAGTTAAAATAGGAGTCAAAATAGAATGAGAACCAAGAGTAAGGACATAAAACTGAGCCAGAGCTGAAAAGTAAGCACCGTAAAATTCTAACTCTTGTCATGGGTTGGCCGGAAATTTAGTGCTGTGTTCTAATAGCCAAGCATGAGTACGAAGCCCAGTCAATTAGACTAATTCATCATTCTCACATGATGAAAAGACCAGTTGCTAGCAAGGAACACAATGTTCTGTTTCACTTCATAGTTAAATTTCTCTGAAGTACTGTTTACACACACCGTCCCCACCTTCTTGCCTCCCTTCTCTCTTTGACCTGCTCCTCTTCTGGCTTCTGCATTGGAGGTGCTCTTGGCAAGCTCACTGTGTTCTCCATGCTGCCAAATACCATGGCCAATGGTCATTTCTCGGTCTCCATCGCATTTGACTTCTGGGTACCTCTCCTCCTGGTTAAACACTCATCATTAGACCGTCATCCTCTCTGGCACCTGCAATACTATGCTCTCCTGGTCTTCCCCCTGGCCCACTGGCTACTCCTGCCCTCCACATGCTGTTGTTCCTTCAAGCTGCTGTGTCCTGAGACCTCTTCCCTTCTATGTTCTCTCTTTCTCCGGGTGATCTCATAACCCTATAGCTTTAAATGCCACCTATGCCAAAGTCTCCCAAATGTTCATCTTGTGGACCTCACCTCTCCTCTGGGTTCTACATGCAGCTAAGACTGCCTCCTCAACACCTTCATGGAGATATTTCAAATGGCATTCAAAATGGTATTCAAACAGGATTCTTTAGTTTACACTAAAGCCAGGTCCTTTTCTCTAATCCAACCCATCTCTAAGTCCTGTCAATTCTGCCTCCACAATATCTCAAATCATCCCATCTCTATCACCACCACCTTCACTGGATGATTGCCAGAGCTTCTTCAACTTCTACTCTCATCCTGTCCAAGCCTCTCTCAGTCCAAATAAGCTCTTAAATTCACAGAGAGAGAGAGAGAGAGAGAGAGAGAGAGCACTAGAATTGTGGACCTCCTGATGAAAATATACAACATAGTCCATTGTGTTTTATCAGGCCTCAATATCTAGATACCAATTTATTTACAAGAAAAACAAGGGATAAGTTTCTTGAACTGTTTTCAAGGCATTGCTGGTGGGAGGAAGCACTGGAGTTGCATGAAAGAAAAGTTTAGAAACAGCATTTTTGGGTACCTGAAGAGGATCAGCTTAGGAACACAACTCTTAGACCTAATCAGAGTGGAAAAGGACAAAATATCAGCCCAAACATCCTCTTGCTAGTCCTTCCTCAGCTCTCTTTTTCAGCCAGAATTTTGATAATTACTGGCAAACAAAACATTTGTGAGATGGTTCTCACCAACCCACACGTGGAGGCAGTTAAGCTGTGTTCAGGAGTTCCAAAGGACAGTTGGGGGCAAAAGAATTAACGTCCTGCTGAGAACATGCTGGGCAAGGAGGGCTTCCGAAGGATCGGAGCTCATGCCACTGTGGCCTGCATGCAGCCCTGATGGCTTCAACACATTCTTACTAAGTTCACTTATAGAGTATCTGATGTTGAGTTAAGACTCCTCTGCCCAGTGCTGTTGGAAGCCTTCTACCTACTCCAATTGATGGGGAAATCAACTGAGGTGCAACATGGTATTTGTCACATTTGAAGGTGATACCATCTTCTACAAAATCCAACCAAACTAGAGTTTTCTTTCAGTCACAAGAGTGAGATAAATAGGATGGGATTTCTGATTAGGCTACGAAACCAGACTTAAATGGATAAAGCAGTTGTTAAGCCCACATCTCACTTTTCTTTCCAGAGACACAGGACAGCTGTTCCCTAGGGAAAGATGGACTATCTTGTGGAGTCACTGATACCACCATATGCCAAACTGATGGAAAGAGGATATTGTCAGCATGTAGCTTTCATCAAGTAAGTCATTCATGAGTCCGTACATCTGCCTCAAACATACCACTTACCCTCCTTTCCTCATTTTTCTCTCTCCAAAGAACTGTGTTTCTTTCAAGATGGGTGCCCTGGAATGTTTGAATTGGTACAAGCAGCTGCTTCTCTCCTCAAACTTGAGGTAACAGACATCTTTCTGTAACAAGAACTGCAGCTCTATGCATCCGTCCATCTCTCCCCAAGTTGCTGGGGAACCCTCCTTAAGTACTTTCAATGGGAGGAGGTGAAGGACTGTTTGTTTTTAAAGTTCCTTAAAGGAGGGACATCTTTCTAGGGACCCTGAAGATCCCACTCAACCCTAATCTGTGGGCAGACTGGATATGCCAGCCTCAGTCTGCAAAGGGGACTAACCTTTTAGCACTGAGTAATTGTTTTCTCTAGAACAAGTTGTTGTCAATACATGATAAATTTTAGATGCAAAAACTCTCTCCTCCTCATCCTTCAGAGTTCAGGTTTGAACAGAACTGGCAAACAAAGTGCTTTTGAATCACATTTCCTGCTTCTTAGAGTTGCTGGCAGTCACACTGACTTCCCCATTGTCACATATTATAGCACTGACTGTTAATCACCTCGCTGCCTCCCTTAACATTAAATTGGTGATGTTCCTCCCGTGTTACAGATGGAAAGTACTAGTTATAGAGTGCCAGCTACTTTTGGTGGTTGTGAGAGTTTGAATTATTATTCAACAAATAGTCACATCTACGCCTTCCCATTGTAGGAGGCACATACTTTCTCACCCCATTGATTTTGGATTGGCCATATGACTTACTCCCCCGTGGAGTGTGGACAGACTTGACAGAGTGTCAGCTCCCAGCCTGAGCTTTGCAAGGCCTCAAAATATTTCTGCTCAGCCCTCTGGGAGCTTAGGACCTTTATCACGAGAAAGAAGAACACACCCCAGGTAAACACTGGTCCAAGAAGGATGGAAAACATGTAGTGACAATGGTAAGAATATGTCATATGGAAGGCCTGATGGCAATTCCTAGGGTTTGATCCATAGATTGCCACATAGGAAATGAATGATTTTCTTTTGTTTAGGGCATGACTTAAAGGCTCTATTTTCCTGTTTTCCCTTCATGCTGTGGGGAAATAGGTTGTTAGCAATCCCAGCAGAGATTTTCCTTTGTTCCACAGTTTTCCACATGGTCTCTGACTGTAGGGCTGATAAGCATACTGTAGTCTGTGAATATATTATGATTTATCATTTAGTTCTCTTGTCTCCTCCCTACATCACGACTACTGTAAAGTCTTGCAGCTTGTTTTTCTAAGAAAATGTCATCACTACTAAGATAAGTACTAAGTCCTTCATTTGATTAATTTTTAGACACACAGCTCTGTGCCCAGAGATCAAGGCACTAACTACAGTCACTCAATTCCTTCCCACTTTGCTTGTCCCTAGAAAGAACACACTGAATCAAAGTGGCTATGGAGTTCAGATATTCACAATGGATGACAATAAAATGAAGTTACTATAATCACACTTGGGTGAAAACCGTCCTCAATATCTCCAAAAGCCACAATCTACAGATGAACCTGCCTAAAGTAGGGAGAAAAACAAGAAATGAAAGGAAATATTTACGAGCCTTGGAAAGGTGTTCAAAAGTTTTTGAGCCCATCCAACAACCATCTTTGTGTGTTTTGTCTCCTTTTTCTGATATTTAAATATAATTTTGATGTCTGCCAGATTAAATTACCCACTTGACCAACTTATGCCCTTAAGGTTAAGTGCTATAATTATCTTTAATAAGCATAACTATTAATCTGTTTTCACTTAATAGTTATAAAGTTTTACGCTTTTTAATAATCCTCCTACTGGCAGAACATTCTTTTTTTTCAGAAAGCTGACAATCTGCTCTGCTTAAGTGTCAAACCAAATCAAAGTCTAGCTTTTGTTCACCAGCACACCACAAGCTTGAAAATGTGGGGCTGGAAGAAAAAAACATGCAAAAAAATGTTCTTCCAGGAAAACTGGCAAACCAAGAAAACCCTACACAGATTTTGCAACAACAAAGCTCATCTCCTAGAACACTTTTTTTCTAAAGATATAGTTCAAGTGAAATAGATAAAAATGATTTTTTTCTAGATTTAAGCTGATATAGAATGCTTCCTCTTTTTATTCTGCATGCTTTATAGTCTCTCCCAGCAGTGTATAGTTGGCTTTCTAGAGATGATGGCCTGTTAGTTTGCAATATGTCACTCGTCATCCCACTTCTCACATCTGTCCAGCTGGGGTTATTGCTGCTACTAATTCCATCTGTGGAGGTGCCTGATTTACAACTAGATATTGGGTTAAGGAACTTCTTATTGTGAGTGGATGTTCATACTGACTCCCATCCTTCTACATGAGTGGAATTTGGACATTTGCTTTAGTTTTATTTTCTTTCATATTTATATGGCATCAAGTAAAAAACAAGTCTATAGTTAGTAAGGAAAGATTTTATTCAATAGGATTATTACAAAGGAAGGGCCTATTGCAATTGGTGTTACCTTTGACCACACAATCTGTAAGTGTCTTAAGGTTTTAGACAAAAAAAGAGGTTTTTTCCATAGGGGAAGTAAGCCACTCTAAAAATAACCAAGTGTGGGGACGTAGAATGAAGAGGAGTGGTGTGATGGGACGGTAGATCAGAGAATGTTTTACATGAAGTTCAGCCTGTTCTCAAGAGGGACTATTGGGGAGAAGGCTGTGTGCTGGCCCAGGCTGATCCTGGGCCAAAAAGTTCAGGGACCTGTGGGAAGGAGAGTCTTAACCAAAGTGTGGTTAACATGCATGTGTTCCCATTGATCAGTGGGAACAACAGTCAATTATTTATGCGGCAAACAAAACTGAGCCCTAACTAGTTTTTTTTTCCTGGTTTTAAGTGTCATTCAGGAGATAGTCTCTTCACAGCGTTCCAGAGACCACCAGACCAAGCCAGATCAGACTAGTCCCAGAAGCTTGAGCAGGCTCACCTGACAGCTAAATAATACTACTCTAACCTTGAGAGCACAGCAAAATCAAAATTCATGGAACTCAATTAGCAGAGGTGCTACTTTTACCACCATGAGCCCAATAAGAAGCAAGGGGTCCGTCAATAAGAAATATCCAATGCAGGGACTAAATTTAGACACGAAAGACTGATAAATTCTGACAGATTGGAATTTCTTTGTTCTCTCTCACCCCTTCCACATTCCTAATCCTAGAGATGGCTAAATTCCAAGACTACCCAGACACACTGAATTAGAATTAATAAATATGTAAAATAATCTCAAGCCTTTGTTAGGAGAGACTAATTTGAGCTTTGTCTCCTGTCTACTACTTCGACTGGCCCAAGAATCTCTTTTTCTCAGCAAAAACCTGATGCCTCAGACTTGACTTCTCTCTAATGGGTGGACATCAAACTCACTATCTTTGTTAAGTAACACAAATAATGGAAATCTGAAAAATCTGTGTCTAGCCTTTAGGTAAACACAGGAGGCACCCAGGAATCTTGCCTAAGTCTTATAGAGAAAGGTTCTTTGCAGTAAGCACCCTTTGTTTCCAGAAAACTAAAGGGTAAGAGGGTTTCTTAACCACCGTTTCCCAGGAACACAGGGCTTGAGTAGACATCAATAGCCACACTCAAGGCCAGGCTCCAGGAGGCCAGAACACACCATGTGATGCTTCATGAGTCCAGAAGCAGAAAGGAACACCTGGTTGGTCAAAGGAAAGAGTATTTATCCCATCTGGGACACTGGAAGGATGTTATAGGTAGAAGGGCAGGGCAAGAGATAAACCTAGTAACAAAAGAAAAGAAAGGATTGGAACAGAAAAAAAATGACATAGATGATAGAGGCTCTGTTTATCCATCTGGTGACCAAATTAAAGTTGTGATGGAAACAAGGAGCAAAGAGCAAGGAAAAATCACCTGGGATCTAGATGAACAAGCCATACAACTAGGGAGAAATCTAAGAAATCACCCTGCAATGAGAGAAAGTAGGATGAGGCAAGGACATGAGTCTACCTGGTCTGAGTGGCTGCTTGTGAGACAGCGGCTGCTGCAGCGGCAGCTGCGATGCCTCTTAAAGGGACTGGGTCCACAGGTGGACTTCTGTGGTGATGGACCTGACCACTCTGAACACCAGTGCTGGTTTGGCTGAGTGCAGGGGGAACCAGGGACATATAGGGAGACACTGAGTTGTTGGAGAAAGGGCCAGAAGTGAGACTCAATTTGTACAGAAATGCCGATGGTATCCATTGTCCCTCTGTTGAGCCCTCCCCACTCCCAGTGCACAGTTGCAGTGCCACCATAGCCAAATCATCAAACTGAATAACAGAGGTCACTCCACCCAGAGGACTCCCTGAAACTCCACCTTCCCCACCTCGTGGCTCCCTAAGCCACATCTAGGTATATGCTCAGCGAGTCAAGTGCTCCTTGCTGAGCAGCACCTACACTCACACTGTAGGCCCCTGGCCTCAGTTTCTGATGTGGCCTTTTGAGGCAACTATAAGCACAGCATCTGTGGATTGCTTGCTGAATGAATATTAGCCAGTGGTCCCAGAAGGCTAAATTTGGCCTGCAGTTGAACTTCTCTCAGGACTGTGCCACTTACTTCACAAATTCACACTAATAAGACCAGCGACTTAGGAGCTTTGCTTAGTACATAGAAACAGACATGGAAAGGCAGCCAAATTGGGAAGACAAAGAAGCAGAAACCATATGAGAGAACAGAACAGACATCCAGATATAATGGAGTCAAGTAATCTAATAGATGAAGAGTTCAAAATGCTGGTAATAAAGATGATCAATGATCTTCATAAATTCAGTGAGAACTTCAACAAAGAGATAAAAAAAAAAACATAAAAAATAGAAATGGAAATTATAAAAGGAAGCCAGTCTAAAATGAGAAACACATTATCTGAGATTTGTTTAAATGGAATAAACAAATGAATAAGCAAAGTGAATAAAGAGGAGGCTCAAAAGACCCATATAGAAGATGGGAAAGCCAAGGGCACTCAATCAGAATGACAAGAAAAAAGAAGCCGAGACAATAATAACAATTTAAGGAGAACATGGGAAACTATTAAAGGTAAAAATATCCATGCCATAGGGGTACCTGAAGAGGGAGAACAAGAAGTTGAATATATATTTGAAAAAATAGTGATGAAAAACTTCCCTAACCTGGTGAATGAAATAGACATGCAACCCCAGGAAGCTCAGAGAATCCCCAATACCAGGAATCCAAAGAGGCCCATGCCAAGATACATCTTAACTAAAATGCCAAAGTTTCAATACAAAGAGAGAATCTTAAAAGCGGCAAGAGAAAAGTGGTTAGTTACCGACAAGAGAGCTCTCATAAGACTGGTAGCTGATTTCTCAAAAGAAACTATGCAGGATGGAAGAGCTTGGCACAAAATATTCAAAACGATGAAGACCCAGGATCTACAGCCAAGACTGCTTTACCCAGCAAAGTTATCATTTGGAGTCAAAGGACAGATAAAGAGCTTCCCAGTCAAAAATAAGCCAAAGGAATTTATTACCACCAAGCCAGTATTATAAGAAATGTTGGAGGGACTTCAAGAAGAAACATGTATATAAAACAGGATCTGTAAAGAATGTTAATAACTACCCTGATATGATGTGAATACCACCGGGCAAAAATCTTGGGGGGCCGTCTTGAAGGGGATGGAGACGTGAAAACATTTTTTTCCTGATGCTAGGATTATTTCCTCAGACCAAGAAAGTTTTCCTCTATATTATCACCTGATATCTCTGAACGTTGTAGCTACTCTTTTTCACCAATTATCTGATATTTGGCCTCCTTCCTCCCTTCTTAATGTCTGCTATCTTCCTTTCATTTTTCTCATCCCACACCTTTTCTTTTACATTCTGGGAAACATTCTCAAGTTTTCTCTCTCCATCACTGATTTGATTGTATGTAGGTTTGATTCTGCTTTACTAATATTTTGAAGATTTAAGTTTTATAACTAAACTCTTCCTTACCTTTGAAGCCCCGTTTATGATTGCTCATCACTCACCTACCTCAAAATCTATGTTATACTATCACCAACTGTTCCTCCCTTACTTTGGGTTCATACCTTAATTATATCAAGAACAGATTGCAGATACTCTCTAGAACTAATGCCTTCTTGAATTAAATATTTTCCAAAGAACTTTCCCCTCTGTGTCTTGACTATCTCTTAGCTATAAAATACTTTCTTAGCTGCCACATTTGTTTCTTTTTACTAATTTTTTGAACAAAGAAAGGTTAGTCTAATCCTGGTGTTGGGATATTGGTTAAAAAAACCATTTTTGCTACTAGTATCTTTCTATCAGTTTTTAGGCTAGAGGGCCAATTGACATAAACTTACATTTCCAGTTTTACAATCCAGCAACCTGGCAGAGAAGGAAAGCAGACCTATGCACTCTCCCACCAAGAGATTTTTTTTCTCTGTTGGGCAAAACTGCCATCCCATGAACTAACTGTCTGTTTCTAACTTGCTGTGTGGCTATGTAGTAAAGAATCTAGTCTTGTCCAAAACAAGGTCTGGCATTTGCCTTGTCTTTGGTAATCTATGCCATATCTGATAAAAATGTCTATTTAAAGTGAGGCTGGCCATACTGGATCTTAAAGTGGAGTTTGGCACACCTAATCCTCTTAAGATCGGGACTGGCCATAACTAGAAAGACCAGGTATGTGATTTAGTGTGAGTGCTTTGGGGTACAGAGTATCAGTTGACCTGGAGACTGAGTTCAGCCACATGGGCAATCAATCTATCAATCTTGTCTATGTAATTAAGTCCTGATTTAAAAAAAAAAATCTCTGGACACTGAAGCTCTGATGAGCTTCTCTGATTAGCAATACTCTGTATTGTCACATGTTGATACCAGGATGGTATCATTACTCCATGAGGAGAGGACAACAGAAGCCTCACGTTTGGAAACCTTTTAGATTCTTCACTATGTGTTCCTTCCTTTGGCTGATATTAATCTGTATCCTTTTCCTGTAATAAACTATAACCACAAGCATTATAGCTTTTGGTGAGTTCGGTAAGTCTTTCTAAAAATTATCAAAACTGAGGGTGGTTTGGGGGAACCATCAAATTAACGATTGGTGTCAGAAGTGGGAATAGTCTTGTGCAAAGACTGTGGTTCAAAATTTGCATTTTGGCTAACTTCAGGTAGTGTACTATGCCAGGTTCCAGCTGGGACCATACTCTAGCTCTTTCCTGAGGCCACTGCTTTATGTTGGCTAAAGCCAGTTCTGTAAGTACTTACAAAAAGGCAGACCAGCTGCTGAAAGCCTCTCATTTTCCCCATCCTCCATACTCTTGCTTCCAAGTCTTATCATTTTAGTTAGTGGGTTCCATCTAAATCTCATCCACTTACCAGGAGGGGGATCAGGAAGCCCACCCTCCATCCTTCCTTCTGTGTTGTCCTATGTGTAAAACATGCAGTACATATTCCTTGAAATATCAGGCATGGGATTCTAACCTCTTATTGTTGAATTTATTTCCCCTCACTTTTCATGTTCAATTGGTCATTTTATGATCTACCCTCTCAGATTCTGCACTATGTGTTTCTTTCTTTGGCTGACATTAATCTGTATGGTGAGGAGGGAGTCACATGGTGTAAAGAATTACATTGCAGTCTTAACAGTAATGGATGGAATAGATCTAAAAGAAGAATTAAACTAACTCGAACTGTAATATTTGTTGTGGGAGGGAAACCATTTGAAAGCCACATATTTATTTTTAGACTTTTTTTCATTGATTTGTCTTTCTCATATCTGCCCTCCCCTACTGAAATAGGAAGTGAGCCACATCCAATCCCCTCTCTAGCTTTCCTTACGTTTTATCTGTAAGAATTATTGACATTTTAATAATACTAAGTCTTCCAATCAATGAATGTTGCATGTGTTTCCATTTATGTCACCATTAGCTCTAAGTGTGAGCTCACCATAGAGACCAGAGTTACCAACAATAGAAAATGCTGTGTCCATGACAACCAGAAAATGCAAGGCAGTGGCTGATTTTAACCATCTGGTTGTAACCTTGTTCTTTAATTTTTTTTCCTCGAGGGCTTTACTTACTGCTTTCTTCAAAGGGCAGGAACACTACTACACAAACAGGCAGACAGGAAAATATCCATGCTGTGAGACAAGTGTCAGTGTGCGATAGATGCCATGTGAATAGTTGAGAGGATAGGGGACAACTTTCTGCTAAAGAAATGAGAAAGGCGGCCTGAAATCCTCATTGAGCTTAGCCTTCAGGATGATGAGTGAGATTTGTTGGGGGAGGTGACACAGTAGGCATCCAGTGAAAGTATCACCAGCTTGCAAAGGTGCAGAGAGTGAAAAAGAAAACATGTTTTTGGAACAACGATAAACTCACACTGGATTTGTGTAGGACAGTGGGGGAACTTAAGACCAAAAAGTGGCTTACCATCCCATTGTAAAGACTTGTGATTGGTCAACTGAAGAGTTTAGACTCATTTCAGAATCATCCGTTTTTTAGTATAGTACCTGAGATTCTTTGTTTCCTTGAGTTACACACCTACTTTCCCTGAATAGCACAAATCATCTTTTTTGAACCACACCTTCCCACACAGTTCCTAACCTAATGATGGTCCTGAAATAGTCGTTGACTTCCTTTGAAGTATTAAATTAATAATGAGACTCATTAATAGGTTCTGAGCAGAGAAATAGCTACATAAAGGAAACCAGGACCTACAACAGGTTCTATTGCCTCCCTCACTCTCCTACTTACCAAGCTTAGGTTTTGCGAATCACCATTATAATCACTCCGTAGCATACACCTTCAACTCTCTGCCCCTCTCTCACCTGGCAAAACCCCAAGCCTGCTTTAATCCAACTCTTATCTTCTGATTAACATTTTAGTGTTTATATGACCAAAGGAAGAAAACAGAGTCCATGGCTGAACGAACTGGGGTTAGGGCTTGGGTATAACTCACTCATCACCTGCAGGGGTTTCAGCCTGAGAAGCATACACACAAAGCTCTCCAGCCTCAGTTTTCTATTCAAACGCTTAAAGAAAAAACAAACACCAAACTCCAACATGTGAAAGGCTTAGAAGTCGCCATACTCATTTGTTCAAGAAAAAGGTAGACAAATGGAAGATATTGACTCTTCTTGGAACCATCAGAGAACTGAGGTCAGAGGCAAAGCATTATCTTGAACTCTGGGGAGACTGATACATCCAGAAATACAGCTCCTGAGATTTGCTTATGTGGAATCGAAGCCATTAGGATCAATAAGCTAGTAGGGGCACTTAAATCATTATTTTGATGAACTGCAAAAATCTGAGTCCAAATTTGTGTGAGAGTAAGACACTCTGGTGGATACCTGCAGTCATGGTGGGAGAGAGGGCAGAAACACACTTACATGGTTGTCACTTCAGAAACCCCACTAGGTTCCCATGGGAACGATCTAAAAAAGATCCCTTCTAGTCTGGATGGGAGAAGAGAAAAATAAGCACCTTCAAACATGCTCAGACTCTTATCAAAGACCTAGTCTTAAAGGCAAGGAATACCTTACTTATACAAAAGCAAGATTACAGCACACTTCACATCAGAAACCATACAAGCAAAAAGAATGTGGAGTGAAAACATTAAAGTGTTGAAAGAAATGGCCAATATAAAATTTTATATCTAAGAAATTAACTTCAAAAGGGAAGGAGAAATATTTCCTCAAATAAACAAAAACTGGTATGGGTGGGGATTCATTGCAGCAAGAAATGTTGAAGTTCTTCAAGCAGAAAATTATTTAGGTCAGAAACTTGAATCTACACAAAGAAAGGAAGAGAATCGGAAAAAGAATAAGTGACGTTAAGACAAAATCTTTTACTTTTTTATTCTCAAATGTTCTAGAACTATTTAAAACATTAATAGTAACAATGCGTTATTGTGTGCTTATAACATAGGGCTAAGTGAAATGCATGACATCAACATCACAGGGGATGGGAAAAAGGAACTGGGAATATTATGTTATGAGGTACCTGTACTATGCAGGACACTGGAAGGAGAAGCAGAAGTGCCTCTGTGCTGGAGAAATGGCTCTTTCAGCTTGTATTATCATCTCTGTAATAAAGCTCATCCCAGGCGCTCGGTCCTCTGAACTAGTTTTCCTTCAGTCTCCCTTCCCTAGGAGGCAGATAGACTCTTTCATAAGGCTGCTGAGTCTTTGCAAAAGGGCACTTATGTTGGCCTGTCCCACCGTGCTACCCTGACAGGTCAGACTCAGGATTTGAGTGCAGGAGCAGTCTTCAACACCTAAACATAACACACTACGAGAATTCTTGTATATCATTAAAATCCCTCACTTATTTATATCCTACAGTTGGGCTGCACGTGAAGTCTACTTCTCAATCTCTCTTCTAAACAAGTGTGAGCTTCTCATCATCCCATTTCCCAGATGAGAGTAGCTATCCTTCGAGTATTGACATGGAGGGGAATGTTGTGAAGCTTTCCCAGAATAAACAACAAAGAGATGGAAAAGATGAGACAGATGATGATGGATTTAAAATTACAGAGACCAGAGATCAAAAACCAAGAATAAAAGGTGTACACAAGTTAGAAGCAAGAATAATTAGACTCTAAGAACAAATGACCAAAGGCATAATTGGAGGAAATTTTCCCAAGACAGAAAAAAATAAATCTGAATATTCATATTAAGAGAACTCTCCATATTATAGGAAACAGTCATGTAAAAAGAACTCCATACCTAGGACATCCTGGCAGAATTTTAGTTTCTTTACTAAAAAGAAAATTAATTTTTTCATTATGTAAAGAATAAAGAACAGGCAAACATATTTTTGGAAAATATAGATTAACAAAAGGAAGAGTTTAAAAATCATCTATTGTACCATTTTCCAGGGGAAAACCATTAACATTTTGGTACATTCCTTTATAGTTCTGTTAATGCACATGTTATTTTTTACATAATTATGATTTATGTGATATACACAAAGTTATATTTTTTATTCTTTTAAAACACTTAAAATTAATATACATTAATGACAGGAAAGTTGAAAACTGGAAACTATAAAGAAGGAAAGAGTTACTCAGAATCTATTTATTTGGAATTAACCGCAATTAATAATTGAGATATATATCCTTCTTATCTATGCCTTTTCACATAGTTGTAATTAATGTATAATCTAATCTAATTATTAAACATAGTTAACAGAACATTTCAGAAATTCTAGATGGTAAATGATATGTAGGTGTACAGATGGGATAAAAGGTTCGCCACGAAGTGATTCAGTAGTCTTTCCTAATCAATAAAACCCAAATACTCAGGTCATCCCAGATAAGTTTTACAATGGGAAAAATGTATTAACTCTTCTATTAGTTTCTGAGGTTTAAATAGTTTGGCTACTATAAGCCACACTGGAATGTAACAGTATACACAATTGTTTTGAGTTCTATGGAGTAGCAGAGCGTGTGTGACAAACACATTTTCTGGTGTTGAAGGACATAGAAGTAGAAGAGGAGGAAACTGGAGGGATAAGCCTTATTACTTGCAGCAGATCCCACATCATCTAGTAAGCCTCCGGACTTTGGGGTCCAGCCTGAATAAATTCTTTTGAATTGCAACACCCTGATGGAGTGGAGCAGATGGGAGCTGTGTTCAAAGGGCAACTTAATAGCCTTAATGCTCCTGCTGTTAAATGAGAAGAAATAGAAAAGTTACCCAAGCACTCAACATGATAACATAAAGAAGATAGAAGGGAGAAAGCAATAAAAATAAAAGTAGTAACTCATGATTTATAAAATGAAAAATCTGTGAGCTGATAAATCTACCCAACAGCTGGATTTCGGGCTCTGGGTCAATTCACCAGAAACCAATTCATAGAGAGTCAGTCCCTCTCTCTGCACTGGCAGCCAAGGGCCTTGTGTCCATATTAAGGAGAAAACAGAGGCAAACAAGTCATTCCATATGTTCCTGTCACCTTTCTCCCAGTCTGCTTTTATCTGGGCCTGTGCTCTGCGACTCTTCCCCTGTTAGATGGAATCAACTGTGCACACTCCTAGCAAAAACCAGCCTTCCTATCTGTACGCTCTATTGCTTTTCCTCCCAATTACTCAAAGATATCCCTCCCTCACATGCATCACCATTATTCCCCTCAGTGTACAAACCCTCCCTAGATTCCACGTTTGTTTCCTTCCCAGCCATCATCCCATTCCTTTGCTCTCTGTTACAAAGAAACCTCTCAGAAGACATCCATGATGTGTCTCTAGCTCATCTCCTGAACTCTCATGAACCCACTGCAGTCAGATTGGATCCCACTACTCCTCCCAAACAGCTCTTATCCAGGTCTCCATGTTGTCAAGGTGAACGGCCACTTCTCAGACCTCGTACACTCTGTTTCTCAGTGGTATTAGGCATAGCTGATCTCTCCCAGCTTCCTGAAACACTTTCTTCCTTTGGTTTTGGGATCTGTCCCTTGCTTTTCTTCCTATTAATTGGCCACTCTTTCAGGCTGCTACTCATCTCCCTGACCCCCAATCTTCCCTAAAACTCAATCCCCAGACACTCATTCTCTTGGTGGCCTCTATCTGTGAATACCATCTGTCTACATGTTCCCAATGCCCTTCTTTAGATCCCTAGACTGGGCCTCTCTTCTGAACTCCAGACATGTGCCTCCACCTGCCTACCTGACACCTCTACTTGGTTATGTAACAGGCATTTCAAATGTAACAGGTCTAAACCTGAACTCCTGAATCATCACCCCTATCATCCCCAAACATGCTCCTCCCTCATATCTCTGAGATAGAAAACGCAAAAACATTCTTTTGCAAGTCTCCAGGTCAAAACCTTTGTGGTTATTCTTAACTCACTTTTTTCTTTAACATTAAATCTAAATGCCTCTGCCATTCCTATTGGTTCTGCTTTAAAGTTAAACCCAGAATCCTATAACTTCTCCCCACCTCTACCACTTCCACCCCAGTTCAAGTCACCATTATTTCTCACTTCTCTTGCACCCACCACACGCAGTAATTCTGTACTTTTTAAAGACAAGTCATATCATGTTGCTACCCTATTCAAAATCTCCAACAGTGCCCTGTCTCATTTAGAGTAAAAGCCAAAAATTCCTTATAAGACTGAAAACAGACCAAGAACCATAGAAGTGTAGAAAGTTGTCAAAGACATACTGATCAAGAGATGCCAGCCCTGTCAGCAACAGGAGTGAATTCATTCCTTTTTCACACTAATTAGTCTCTTGCAGCGAAATCCCTACTTGGAAACCTGCCAAAGACAATACAGAAAAAACAATCTGCAATTCAGACACTCTTAGCAATACTGAAACACATTTCCACATTTCCAAGTTAAATATTAGCAAATGTAATCCAGCAGTGATTAAAATAATAACACATTATTTGTTAATTGCCTCAGTTTTTTTGGAAATTTATTATAAAGGATATGTTAATAAATAGATAAACAACAAAATAGTATTTGATGAAATCCAATATCCATTTCTGTTTTTTTTTTTCTAATTTTTAGTAATGGTAAAAGATGGCTATTTTCTGCAACATACCCCACAATACCATGCTTCATGACGCTGGCCTAGAAACAGCCCCGGATAGATGTAGAAAAAAACAAGAATGGCCATTATCACCTCTTTATTAGCTAGGTTTCTAAAAGCCTTACTCAATCCAATTAGAGAAGAGATCAAAATAACAAATACCATACACTAAGAAGGGAGCTCTATTATCATACTTTGTGGATCCTCTTGTTTGCATTCCTGGAACTTGAAAAGATCAACTGAAAAATGTTTTAGAAACAATTAGAAAACTTAGAAAGGTGACAGGTTATGAAATTAACATACAAAAACCAAAGGCTTTTCTATACTCACACTGAAACCAGTTTAAAATTTTAATGAAAGAAAATATCCCACATACAAGAGCAATAGAAACAAACATCATTTATTTAAACATATTTTTGATAAAAAATGTACATGATCCAGAAAAACGTAACCATAAAAATCTGAGACATAAAAGATTTGAATAAATAATAGTATTAATAATTGTTAAAAGGTAAGCTGAGGCGTATTAAAAATTTAAGAGTTTATTTGAGCAAAAATTTGTTAAAATCGAGCAATGCCAAACAGGAAGTCATTAGGAGCGCTCAACTGACAGGAGCTGGGGGAAAGACTTTTATAGAGAATACAAGAAAGCAAAGTAGGGAAATCATTGATTGGCTACTAATCATTGATTAGGCTAATTAAAGCCTAATTAGCTGTTTGTGATTAATTGTCCTTATCTTTTGATTTCATAGCCTTGAGGTATTTACTGGCTTAGATTTTGATTTACCTATGTCAGTGGCCACTGGCATTAGGCCATATCAGTCTAATGACCTCCTTTTTAATTAATATAACATAATAATAGCCAACTCTTCTTTTTATAATTACGGTCCAGGCACTTGCTAGGCTCTGTCAGGGGTTGCCTCAGGCAATCCTTGAAGCCAGAAGTATCCCGCTCATCATGAGAAGACAGTATTGTAAAAAGTCCACCTTTCCTAATACAAACTGTCTTGAGTTCAGTCCTCACCAAAAGAGCAAGTTGCTCACCGTCTTTGTACCTGTGTCCTCACATGTAAAATAGAAATTGTAAAAGTTCTTATAAAAGATTAAATTAGTTAACACATGTATTTATAACAGCACCTAGCATAGAGAAGGTGTGCAAATGTTAGCTCTATTATTATTACTGCTTACAAGAATAAACATGAGAAGAGCAAAGAAATGCGGGGCGGGAAGAAAAGGGCAATATAAGTAGGCTAGCCCTACCAGATATTAAAACATACTGTAAAGCTATGATAATAATTGTGTTTTTTTAAAACAACAACAACAACATGGAATCGGCAGGTAGATAAATAAAATAAAAAGTACAGAACTAAACTCAAATACATAATGAGAATTTGTAACATTATTTTAAAGTGGCATTTCAAAGTAATGGGGAAAATCTGTAGGGATAATCTGTTAACCATTTGGAGAAAATAAAGAATGAATTCTTAACTCTTTTTCTTTTAATCAAAACTTTTCACATAAAACAAAGATTTAGATTTTTAAAATTCAAACAACAAGTTCTGTTTTCATGGGTGTACATTTTTTTTACAAGCTAGGAACAGAGAAAGCTTTCCTAAATATGAACATGGAACAGAAGACACAAAGGACAAGATAAATAAATATGACTACAAAATTATTTTAAATTTCTATATAGCAAAGGAATGCATATCTTAAATGAAAGCTAAAGTAAATATCTGTGACATAAAAAAGACCAAAATTACTTCCTAATATACAAAAAGTTGATGCAAATCAGTAGTGGGGAAAATACCTTATTGAAAAATTAGAAAAGTATATGAACAGATTAATTACAGAAAAACTACAAATGAACACTAAATATAAAAAAGGAACTTCAATTTTCCAATTATGTAAATTTAAATTACTAAATATAATTTCTGAGTGTGTCCAAATGCCAAAATTTTAAATTAATCGTAAGTAATGTTGGCAAGAGAGGGAATAACATGTATTTTCAACACTGTTAGCAATGGGTGTGCTTTTTCATTGAGAAATTTGCCAATATCTACTAAAATTTTGTGTGCCCACTTATAAAAATTTGTCCAAGAGAAATGCTAGCATAAGTAGGCAAAGATATATAAACAAGGACAGTGAATGTATAGAAACATAAAACGTTGGTATTGGAGAGGAACCTGAGAGTCCCCTGGTCCAACCTTTGCAGTCTACCTTAGCAGAGCAGTGCCCAGCACCACATCCAGACCCTTTGTTCGAGAGTCCCTTAGGTCTCCATGGTCAGCTCGTATATAATCTGGTAGCATAGAGACATTTTCAAAGTCAGAGTAAGATATCTTCAGAAACCTATAAATAAGGGACATCCATTCTCGCCTGAGTGGCCCACGTTTGGAACCCTTCAGACAGCACTGCTCTAACTTCCATGTAAATAAGAATCATCGGAGGATCTTGATAAAATGCAAATGCTGACGTTGTCTGGGATGGGCCTGACATTCCGCAAATCTAACCAGCTCCCAAATGATGCTGCTGCTGCTCCGTGGACCAGAGTTTAAGTAGCAAAGCCATCACACTCTACTTTCTACCGTGGTCTAATTATTTGCAGACATAACATCTCCGCTGAACCTGTAGGTATCACTCCCTTGGCTCTCATTTCCTGCAGAGGCCCCACAGCCTTGTCATGCCCTCAGCACTGACTTCTTATATCCTTGCACTCAATGTCACTGTTTGCACCATCTGGTCTCCCATAGTGCAGGCTACTAGGACGTGGCTGCTGCTGCTGGTAGTTCCCCTCGAACTTCTCATCTCAAACTGTGGAAAGTTGGTGCTTTGGTGGCAAAGAGGGTCTCAGATTGCAATTTAGGTTTGACAAGTGTCTTTTTTTCATCTAGATATCTAATGTATCTGACCTTAATTTTGCTATGTAAAATGATTCCTTAACCTCCAAGAGATTTCGTCTCCCGTTTTCCCCCTCCCTCTGCCCTTTGACCTTGCCATCACCCCTTGGTCACTCCCAATAAATCTGTGCCGTAAAGGGTTCCTTTGGCATAAGTGAAAATAATTCCAAGTCAAAACTAGGTAGCTCTGTTGAGTTCGAATTTTAAACATGTGAACTCAGGTTCTTAATTATTTCCTTTGTGGCAGCTGGTTTTGCTCCAAAAATACTCAGAGACCAAGAGTAAAAGGCAGGGGTGAGAGGTTGTTTGAATGGGCTGAGGAAGAGGAGGAAGAGGGTCCATGAGATTCCTCTCCAACCCAGATGAAGAGGCAAACTCCACACTTGCTCAAGACTCATAAGCAGCGTCGGGGATGATCCAATGGTTCCCCGCTGAGTTCAGAAGTAACAAGAGGCCACAGAGCTGCTCCTTTGAATGTCTCCTCAACTGGGGCTCATCGGATGTAATAGGAAACCAGGACCAGAGACCCTTCCCAGATGGTGAAACATCACCCAGGGTGTGGCCTCCCCTCCCTACTCTCCAGCACTCTGGCAGGTCTTGCCCAGAGGCTGAGCCATAACTCTGTGGGGGTGGGAGGTGTAAAGGAATAAGCCCCGGGCAATGATTTTCTTAAATCCTCTCTCTCTCATGCACACGATAATTTTATGAGCACTCAAACATCAGGGTCAAACCACCTGTGCCTGCTTTTGAAAATGTTCACGGGGGCAGTTTCCCCTCTGCAGCAGGGCTGCAAACGCAGCCCCACATCTATGTAAAAATAGTAGCTCTTTGACTCACTTCAGATTAAAAGACACACAAAGACTAAAAGGAAGGGAATGGAAAAAGCTATTGCTTTTATGGACCTAGAGGGTATTGTGCTGAATGAAATAAATCAGGTAGAGAAAGACAAATATCATATGATTTCATTTACATGTGGAATCTAAAAAACAAAATAAACAACACAAAGAGAAATAAATTCATAGATACAGAGAATATTTTGAGGGCTATTAGATGGGAGAAAGGTTAGGGGGAGGGCTAAAAAGGGCAAAGGGATTAAGAAATATAAATGGATAGTTACAAAATAGGCATGAAGATATAAAGTGTGGCATAATGAAAATAGTTAATAATGTAATAAATATGTAAGGGGGAGCAAGGGTACTAAATTTAGTAGGGCGATCTCTTTGTGAGTTATACAGATCTCTAATTACTATGCTGTGCAACTAAAACTAATTACTGTATGCCAACTATAATTGAAAAAAAAACTCATTGAATTGTACAATGTAAATATGAGCAACTAATTGTCTATTTTATTTCAATAAAACCGGAAATAAAAATAGCAGCTCTTTGAAGCAAGGAGAAACTGCCACAGCAGCTCTCCCTTCACAGAGCTTCTCCCTTGTGTTGTCCCAGCCTCTAGCCTCTAGTCAAAATTAACGCTTCATTACATCTAAAGAAAATGGTCAATCATACCTCAATAAAACTTTAACCGAAAAGAAGGAGGAGGAGGAGGGGGAAATGGAGGAGAAGGAGGAGAAAGAAAAGAATAAAATATTCTGCCCTGTTTTGGGTCTGGCTGGTGCCAAGCAGGACCACAGGGATGAGACTGTATCTGGCTGTTTTAAAATCTTTTCTCATTTGGAAAGAAGCATGATGAAAATTCATCATCACAGGGAAGAAGAGGAGGCTGCAGCAGCAATGAGCATAGGTAATGTCTCTACTGGGAGTCGTCCACTAATTAATTTATTCATTGACTATGTTGGCATCCACCATATCCACGGGTCACTATTCAGGGATACAAGAAAAACAAAATAAATGCTAAGACATGGTCCTGTCCTCAAAAGAGCCTCCAATACCGTTGGGAAGATGTCTCAATGGACAAACTTAATTCTTATACAAGGCGCAATGGAGCAAATGCTCTCAATGACAAAACAGTTTTCAGATGAGAAAGCAAATGTTTCTGCAGGGAATCTTTAGAACAGTTTTCATTGAAGAAATGGAATCTAAATGGAGTCTTGAGTGGCGGGTAAGATTCTGGTAGACAGAGATGTCCAACAGATTCTTGCTACCAGAGAGAATAGCATACTCAATGGCCAGCAGTTAAAAAAAAAAAAAAGGCAGGGAGAGAGGGAAGCAAACATTGCAATTTAGTAATGGCGATGGAGTACTGGGGATATAGCTGGAAAGTGAAACCCTAAGGTGGAAAGCCTTGAATGCCAAGGTCTGGAATTTTTCCCACAGACAACAGGAAGCCATTCATGGTTTGTGCAGGGTGATGGAGCTATCAGAGCGGTGTAAAAGCCAAGAAGATAGACACAGAGACCAATATGATTTCCACAGAAGTGTGGCCCTCTACATTCGGGCGACTATACAATGAGGTTATATGATGGTTCATTTTATATGACCTGGCTACGGGATGCCCAGACAGCTGGTAATTATTATTTCTGGGTGTTTCTTTAAGAGTGTTTCCACAAGAGATCTGAATTTGAATTGGCTGGCTAATTATGAAGCTGGCTCTCACAGGTGTGGCTGGGCACCATCCAATCTGTAGAGGGCCTGAATAGAACAAAAAGGCAGAGGAAAGGCAAATTTGTTCTCTGCTTGAGCTGGGACATCTCTCTTCTCCTGCCCTCAGATGTTAGTTCTCCTAGTTCTTAGGCCTTCAGACTCAGACTGGGACTTAAACCAGTGCCCCCCCCTTCAGAGTTCTTGGGCCTTTAGACCCAGACCGAGACTTATACCATTGGCTTTCCTCGTTCACAGGCCTTTGGGTTTGGGCTGGATCTATACCACTGGGTCTCCAGCTTGCAGACAGTGGATCATGGGACTTCTCATCCTCCAGAATCATGTGAGCCAATCCTTTATAATGAATCTCTTGCTACATATCTAAATATATATACTTTCATTTTCTCTCCTCCATCGCCACAAAAGAAGTGAAACTCTTGTAGCATGTACTTTAAACCCACACCTAATTCTATGACACAATTTCATCTCTCCATAAATGGATTTTATGAATTTCTCTCTTATCACAAAGAATAGCTAAGAAATCTGACTTAAAAATATGTGTTGTCGTGTCAGTGTGTCAAATGTATGGCACATCCTCTGCATTTTGGAAATTTAGGAGGTTCAAGGCTAATATAATCCCATTATGACTGTCAACATAGGGTCTGAACCATAGTGTTGGCCACCTAAATCCACCCTCTACTCAGCAGCCATAGCAGTCACCCAGAAACATACACCAGACTATATGCCCTTACTGTCCAAGGCCACACCAGCTGCTGCTCAATACACAAAGCAAATCCCACCTTCAGCACCAGCACCTGCTGCTCCTGTGCCCAGATCACCACTTTCCCAGGTGCCCACGAGGCTTGCCTCTTATTTTCTTCTGGTATCTACTCAAACGGCAAGAAATCATGGCTGGACATGTAAACTTAGGTGTCACCAGCAAACAGATGTTGTTTAAAGCCACAAGTCTAGATGAGATAACTTAGAGTCAACAGAGGCCTTGGCTATAGTCCTAGGGCATGCATCCATGTGAAGAAGTTGAGAGGAAGCAACAGCAGAGGGAGAGGGGCCAGTGAGAGATGAGGGAACCAGGAATGTTGAGCTCCAGGAGCCAAGGGAAGAGCGTGGCTGGAGAAGAACAGAGTGAACAACATATTCCAGTAAAAACGGCCACTTGATAACATAAATGGGTAAATACAGGGCAACTGGGCGTGGAAACCAGATGACAGTTTGGAAACTAGAAAGCAGATGGATGAAAAGTAAATTAAGTCTGATCCTAAATCGAAGCCTAAGAGCTCACAGTGGGGAAAGTGAAAGCCTGTTTATACTGTGGCATCGCCACAGGCTGAGAACTTGGTGACACCTGTTTTCTCTGAAAGTGGAGATAAAGAAGAGCCACAAGAGGCCTGGTTGAAATACTATTTAGGAAGTGGTCAGATCCCCAGATCTGACTTCCCCAAGATATGATTTAAATCGGTCTGGAGACCCAAGTGCATTTAACACAAACCAGGGTTTCTGACTCCCTCCTAACCTGTGGGAGTTCCTACCCCAGTGCTCACCTCCCCCCTTTTGGTCTCAAGGTGCTTCTCGCTGGCAGAAAAATATGAACAAATATGACCAAATTTAATATGAACAAGTATAAAGCAGAGTTTTCATTGGAATTTTTCAGATTGCTGTAAATGAAGCATTTCCAATCCTGGTTTGTCTTGATTACTTCATTCAATAGAAGAAAGAATGAACGTTACTGAGTCTGAGCTCTGATAGGACCTCCAATCATTTTCACATTCAAATTGTTAATTTTGCCACTCAATCTTGCTTCCACTGTATGTCACTGTTTGTGGAGTTTTTGTTTGTTTGTTTGTTTGTTTGTTTAGATGTCACTCACTGAAAACATTTTCGGCATTTTCCATTGTTACTCAGTCAAACACTTACAACTGACATAAAGCCAGTCCTGTCCTCAGTTCAATCTTGGCATAAAATTGCACTCAAATAAATAACATTTCATTAGAAGACTAAAACAATTAAAATCCTTATGTGCCTCTCAAGAAAATAGCACAGGATGAGTACACAAAAATTTCTGAAAACACAGTAGAGAATAGAAGTTGGGAGAGGGTCCACTGGCACAGAGTTAGAATTTTGATGTGTGAGACACCAATGGTAAGTCACACCGTGGCTGCTAGGAAAACAACATGGTTCTCAGAGCGGCTGGTGTGGAACCTAACCCTGGCTGGCAATGCTCAAAGCATAAAGAGAAAGTTCTAGCTGAGGGAGAAGGGCAGAGGTGGCTACCAGCGTCCTGATAAAGCACAGGGTGCAGGTGGCAACCTAGGAGGGGCATGAAGGATGCTTGAGGATATGCCTTGCAAACTCAACATCTGAGAATATGGACCTACAAAATAAATTTAGGAGTGATTTGCCTTAAAAGTGACTATTTTAAAGGTTTAATACCATTTTGGTATATTTTCACACTTTTATTTCAAAAAATCTTGAATTACAATTTTTCAGGAAGCCATCAAAAGCAAGGTCCACTCACAATGTAGTTGAAAATAACGTCAGCGTGATGACAGCATAAGCAAATCGTGTTTTTTTAGAGGAGACAGGGGAAGAAAATCAAAGAGAAAATGTTTCCTTTATACGTGCGTCTTTATCTTTGTTGTCCTCACTTAGACAAACCAAGAGCTGAAGGTTTTAAATGTGAGTTAAAACTCAGAGCACTAAAGATAGATTTGGAAATATCTGTGCTCCTCATTGACTAAGGCAGGAAATAGTCCCTTGCAAAGCACCGTCTGCCTGGTCAAGGATTGCAGGAATCCAGGCTCAGGGGCTGCAGGAGCCAGGCCCTCCTCCGTGGGCTACTGTAGTCACCACTGCTAAGGTTCTGGAAGCCTCAGGATGCCTGAGAGCCTTCCAACTCCACCGCCCCACAGTGCCCCAAGCAAAAATGAGAACACCTCTTCCTCCTCCTCCTCTTAGGTTTCACTCAGATCTCAGAGATATCTATAGTTCATGTAGTAAAAATTCTTTCCATTCTCCATCCACAGCACCCTCAACACAGCACCCTCGGAATTTTGTCCACAGGGGCTAACCCAAGACAGACAAACGCCAGGGACAAATCGTCATTTCTGCTAGGCTAACCTTTTCTGGCTGACGTTCCACACCTCTCAGACAAACCTCCTCCCTGGGGGCTCCTGACAGGCATGACACACCAGGGTGTCGGGTCCCTGACCCCACTGCCACTGACCTTACCACACTGGAGACCCTCACCCGAGCTAGGTCTGGCCAGTGAGGATGACATTGCCTATCTCCCTTCTTTAAAAACATTTAGCAAGGGATATCTTACAACTGCAAAGCCCGTATTGAGGAACATGCAAACACAGCATCAACAAGTCTTTCATAAGCACTTACAGTCTTAGAAATAAGCCCTTCTCTCCTGCATCCAGGCCACAAATATGGGGCCATATCCTGCTGCTATTTTCCATGGCCCCACGTGTCTCCCTAGCACACACATACTGTAGTATAGGTAGCCACGACAGCATTAATTTCGGGAACTATAAGCTCCAGTACCTTTCTCCTTTAATTTCTATGTGAGTATTTCCTGGAGAATGGTAAAATAACTTTCTCCTATAATAATGCTTGCTTTCATATTACTTATTCAGAGTTTTAGCCTTTCTTCTTTCCCTCTGCAAGTGTGGAACATTTGTGAGGCAGAAATAAAAACAAAATAAAAATATGGGAGGGCAGTTCAATATTCTATCATGTTTCTAATTCTATTAGTGCAGTGTTTGGGGAATTTTTGCAATGTGTTATTTTTACAAGTAAATATTTATGCAAATTTTAACTGTATCATTTTCAGAAATACGATAGTGTCTTATCCAGTTCATGGCTGTCAGTAGGCAAACTTCCTATTGTATATATACTGTTGAAGCAACAAGGGCATTCAAAACGGCACTCCTTAATAAGAGGTGTGCACGCCCTTTATAAGAGAAACTACAAAACGTGTGTCTTAGTTCGTGGTCCACCAAAATTCAACACTGACTTAGACTCAGGGAGGTGATTCTAGGAACTGATAAACATGAGACAGGGAAAGGAGAAAAGCCAGGAAAAGTGGGGGCAATTACCACTGTGGGCAAGTGGGGCTGCATCCCATGGGGGACCTTCTGGGAGATGGTGGGAACACACCTCAGGTCATCAAACAAGATGGGGAAGCTGGCGCATTGGTCCACCAACTCGCATCTACCATTGGTGAGGAATGCCCCAGGGGCCCTGACTCCTCACACTTTAGAGGTGCTCCTGTTGAAGACAAAGCAAGCTAACATGTCGCCAAGGAGAGACCTTAGGCAGAAAAGAGAGATGCAGACCTTGAGGTGGAAAGAATGCAAACCTGTTACAGGTGAACTCAGGTAGGCCAAGGGGACATAGGATGAAGCATCCATGACTCTACTGGAAGGTAAACAAAACCAACTGAGTAAACAGATTTATATTTTCATGGATTTGGGAGCAATGCATTTTACATAATTTCTTAGTCGGCGGGGGCTGCTATAACAAAACATCACATACTAGGTGTCTTAAATGATAGAAATTTGTTTCTTACAGTCCTGGAGGCTAGGAAGTCCAATCTGTTTCCTGGTGAGAACTGTCTTCCTGGTTTGCCTTCTTGTTGTGTCCTGACTTGCCTGGGGGAGCAATTCTCAATCCCACGTTTCCTCTTTTACAGTTACTAATCCCATTCATGAAGGCTTCATCCTTGTGACTTAATCACCTCTCAAAGACCTCACTTCTAAATGCCATCACATTGGGGACCAGAACATGAACATATAAATTCTGGGGGATGCAAACATTGTCCATAGCACATAAATATGCTTATTCACAAATGCAATGCCATTCCAATAAAAAAAAAAATCCCAACCATGAGTGTTTACTTCAACAAAATTGTAAAATTAATTTGGAAGGAGAAATAAAGAATATCAGACAGATTCTGAAGCAAAGAGGTTAGTGGAAGATATTATTCCTGCCAGATGTTGAAGCATATGAGAAAGCTGTTACCTGCCTCATGTATTAGTAATAATTTGGGTATAATAAGGCATGAGAGGAAAAGCCTCTCCCCTGCAGCACCTCTTCCCTAGGCTGTATCAATTTGCTCTGATAATGCCTTATGCAGAATCGATATAAAAAGAAAGTAGTTGTACACACCAAGTGGGGGCTGAGGGTGGCAGCTAACTGTTCACCAGTGTGACATTATGATTTATAAGAAACATATATTTGGTCATTCAGATGACCAAAATTTATTTCTCATGTACATTTGGCCTTTGGCCATGGTTCCTGGCTCAGAGCTACTGAAACTCTTGGTATTTCCTGAGTGATAAGAGCAATGGGAGCACCTTTCATCATAATACTTGGTCTCTTATCCAAATATTATGATCCAAGTACGATAATGCAGTTCCTGAAATAGCTTCAAACCCATAAATGTGAAACGGGTGTCTTGTTATTCATACAAATCGCCTTTCCACCACAACCGGGTTTATATTAATGAGGAGACTTTTGCAAAGCACCTGAAGAGGGAGTTTGTTGCCAAGGGAACCAACTATAAATAGAGGTTTGGGACTTTCAGTCTTATCCCCTGATTTTGAGGGAGATGACTGGAAGTTGGTTTAAAGAGCTCTTGGGCTAGTGAACACGTGGAGATTTGGGGACAGTGGCATGCCTGGAGAGGGCATGAAAGCTCCACACCATTTCTTATACCTGGTCCTATGTATCTCTTCCATCTGGCAGTTCCTGAGTTATATCATTTCATAATGAACCGTTGCTCCAGTAAACAGCATGTTTCTATGAGTTCTGCAAGCCCCTCTAGCAAATTAATCAAATGCAAGGAAGGCTCTGTAGTCAGTTGGTCAGAAGCATAAGTGACAACTTGAACTTGCAACTGAAGTGAAGGGGTGGGGGCACAGTCTTGTGAGACTGAATCCTTAACCTTCGGGATCTGATGCTATCTCTAGGAAGATAGTGTCAGAATTGAGTTGAATTATAGGACACCCATCTGGTATTGGAGAATAACTTTATGTGGCGGGAACCACACACACCCCATATTGGAACTGGGTGTTAGAATCATATTCGCTAGTGACAAGAAAGATTACCAACGCTGTAGCAGTTGCCAGTAGAAACAGAGGAAAGCTCCAGTTTCCAGAACAATAGAACAAGTCAGAAGCCAAGCCTGGGTGGGAGATAGAAGAATGCTGACAAAATCCAACAGTTCCGTAAACTCTGTGATGCAGAAAAAAGCAAACGAATGACCCACATGTGGCAAAGGTTCTAAATGACACAAAGCATCTTGTGGGGGAGGGCAGGGAGAGCTGGGATACCTCACAAATGACTAGATAGAGAAAAGGAAAAATTTGTGGGAACCAAGGAGAAATAGGAACAAGAATGAAATGAGTGGCTGGGAGAGGTGACCACCCTCAGGACATCACTCAACTGATTTTCCTGGGCACCTACCATCTCCAAAGCCCTGAGGCTCTCCTCCCCAGGATTTACTACCTAATTAGAGACTCACAGATAAATAATGAGACCACCAAAACAGGACTGGATGCTACAAGCCAGTTGCAGCCAGTGCAGGAGGAAGGTGGTTGAGTTTGGGTGGGACAGTATGGAAAACGTTCACAAAGGAGGACCCATTTGGGATGAAGGAATTCAGGACTCAGGGAACAGCTTGAGCAGAGCCTAAGCAAGGCAATTAAAGAAGGGACAAGTGGCCTAGCAGGACCGTAGCCCAGACAGGTGGTCAGAGCCCTTTCACAAAACCATAACCCCAAACTGTGGGGTCTAGCCACTAAGGAAATGTTAAATGTACTGAAAGGGTGGACAGACATGAGACACCCTGCGCTGTGGCAGCAGTGAGATGGTTTCTCTTTAAATTCATGAGCGCACACATCTTTAGAGAAAACGATCCTCACTCCTAAGAGGAGACCACAAAAACAGACGAGCTGTCTTCTTCTCCTACCTGTAGTGATTGCTCAAATTGCTGTGGCCATCTGACACCAGCCTGAGAGTGCAGAGTGAACAGAGGGAGGGAACAAGGTCTTTGAGGACATGAATATCCCATTTAAGAGGCCCACCCAGAAGAGGCTCCTCATTGTTAGAGTTCACAATATCCTTCCTTTCACCTATACTTTCCTCCAGCTACTGCCCAATACTCTGCTCCCCTCTCGGTAAAACTGCTCAGAAGAGTGGTCTCTACTCCCTCACTTTCTATTCCCTTTTTAGTTTCCTTCTGTCTCCATCACTCTGAAATTGCTCCCACCAAGTTCCCGTAACAACCTCCAAGCCACCAAATCCAGCGACCTCTTTGATGTCTCTGTTCCACCTCTTGAGAACTGACTCCCACCTTCTTGAAACTCTCCTCTCTGAGCTTCCAGAACCCTCTTGGTTTCCCTCCTATCTCACTGGCTGTCACTTCTCAGTCTCTCTTGCCAGCTACTCTTCCTCCAATTCAAATTGTGGCTCAGCAGCCTCTCAGAACCTGCTAGAAATGGAGATTCTTGGACCCCATCCCAGATCTACTGAATCAGACTCTGGAGTGGGGCCCAGCAATCTGTGCTTTATCCAGTCCTCCAGGTGACACACACTGGGGGGTTACACAGACATCTCAAACTCAACAAGTCCGAAATTGAAGAAACTTCTCTAAAACTTGTTCTATCTAAAACTTGGTCTTCCTACATTTTTGGGCCATTTTAGAATCCCTCCTCTACCACCACCCCAGACTGAGCACCATTTTCTCTCCTCTAGACCAATGCAAAAGCCACCTACTAGGTCTCGTTTCCACTCTTGCCCTCTCATGCCCCGTGTGAACCAGAGTGGTCTTTTAAAAAGGTAAATCAGGTCATTAATTTCACTTCCCTGCTTAAACCTTCTAGGGCATCCTATCATACTGAATTAAAATCTAAATACCTTGTCATGGGTTGTCAGGACTTGTATGACCTGATCACTTTCTATGTGGTTTCCTATATTCCCTCTGATGTCTGAGGTCAGAGATTGAACTATTCACACTAAGTGCTTGAGAAGTCATTTGTTGAATGAAATAATTCTCCTTTCGTGAGTAAGATAAATTTAGAGTTTGACTTCTTTAGCTTCTCCATATTTGCTGAGGAGGAGTTAGATAATGGTGACAAATAGCTCTAAGCCAGGACACAAGAGATGCAAAGAGATACTTTTAAAAAATGACTTGATGGTGCTATGAACCTCAACAGTACTCACCTAATAGGCCCCAGAGGAAAAACTGTCAACCCATTCCCCCCACTAGTCCAGAAAATGACCCTCCTTGTTTATACTGAGATGTGGTAGTTGTGGTGACAGGAGAGACAATTGTGAACGAGGCTGGCAAGAGGAATGATGTAGGGCCATTTGCAAAAGCTTCCTCCTGTGGGCTGCCCACCCTGGTGCTATTTATGAGGTCCACGGAAGCCCCTAAAAACCTATAGACCAGACCACAAACCCCATTACAGCAGATTTTTTAAATGGCCACACATTCTGTGCTATTCTTCCCACTGAGAGATGAGGTCTATGTTCCCAGCATAGACCACTATGAGGTCTATATCTGCAGCATGTGACAACTTCTTTCAATAACATACAATGGAAGTGATGTTATATGATTTCTTAGACTAGGTGGGAAGTGGCAACGTAGCTTCCATCTTGTCTGCTGATACTCGGAATCCTAAGAAGTCATGTAAGAAGTCCAACAAACTTGAGACAGCGAGGCAGGGAAGGAGCAGGCCACATGGAGAAGCCAGTCATGTGGAGGTACCCTGCAGATCAGCACAGCTGACCCTGAAGTCCTCCCAAGCCCAGGAGGTGCCAGTCATGCAAGTGAAAGAGCCTTCAAATGATTCCAACCCCCAACTGTCAACTTATCCTTAGATTTTGAGTCTTCAGACATCATGGGGCAAAAAGGAATGAAATATTAACAGACAGCAACAACATGGATGAATCTCAAAGACAGTATGGTAAGTGAAAGAATATATATATATATTGAGACTGATAGAAAGTCTCAATAAGGATATACTAATGATAGGAAGCAGATCAGTGGTCACCTGGTTTGTCCAACTCCCTGGCCTACACAAGCCACAGGCAAAATAAAATGGTGGTTGTTTTAACCACGAAGTTTTGGAATAGTTGCTACATAGCAGTAATAGCCAGAATGAGACATAAGGCAATCCCTTTTGGTTCCTTCATCCCACCCCCCTGCCTCCGCCCAAGAAATCCTCTGCCTTTTGAGCCTTTTCCTGGTGGGTGGAAGGGGGCAGAGCATTCAGCCAGTAGACATAGGATTCTTCTGAGAAAAAGCTGAGTCTAGCATCTTCTAACCAAGTTTTACAGAGGCCCTCATGCCAGGAGAAAGCCAGCCCCTTATGAAATCTGACCCAGTCACCCATTCCCCGACCTACCCCAGTCTGACACTCAAAGAAATGCTTTACTGCCCCCATTTCACCTTACAATAAGCCATCTCTGAGAAGAGTACTGTCAACATAATCATTATGTAAAACAGATGGATGGAAAACAGGCCCGCACTGCTCCCCAGTGCTCACTTCTACTGGCCGAAATCCAGTTCTCTGTTACTGAATCACCTCCACTCGTGGCCATGTTCTCCAAACCTCTCATCTCCCCTCCCCAGACCTTTCAAGCTCCCACCTACATTCATATAAACATCACCCTGCGCTGCACATCAGGGTGTACAATTCTCCTGGCTTCTGGCCACCCTCACCACTGTACCCTCACACTTGAGTGATGGCCCTGGGATACAAGTATTTAATCCACATCCTGTTTCCAATGAGTATCTAATATTCTTAAACCTCATTTCTTACAAGGTGGTGGAGCCTTTTACCAACAACCAGAGGACGAGGTGTCCCATTTTTCTCGAGACAGTCCTGATATATGCCCATTGATCTGGCTTAATTAATGTTGATGCCTCTTTCACTCTCAAAAGCACCCCAATTTGGGTAATAATTTATATGGTCCCCCTAACCATGTCACCTGTCCTATCACTTTATCCCTGGCCATCTTTACATAAGACAAACCCCTAATTTCTTGGCAGGGATTATAAGCAAGAACACACCATTCTGTCTTACACAAGCTATCCCAGGTAATGTGCAGAGTGGACTTGTTCAATGGGGTGCATTTTTATCATAATCCAAACCATCTCTTTTTCATAAAGTAAGGAGCAGAAACTGAGAAAATGAAGAAACAAGAGATAAGGAGAGCTCTCTCTAGGCCTCAGATTTTCATGATTTATATGCTCCATTCCGCAGCACCAAACCCTTTTCTCGAGAAACGTCTGCTGACTCAGGCTCCGGAAAGCGCTATCTGCTTCCCAGCCTTTCGTTTCTCTCGAGTTTTCCGTTGCGTAACGGGGTGGCTGGGTTTGGGCAGCGCCTCCCTTTAAAGACGGATTCTACAGTCAGCGAGCGGCGTCAGGAAGTGATGACACTGCGGGGGGGGGGGGTGTCAGCGGACAGGAACGTGTGCGCGAATCCCAACTCGCTTTTTCCGCGGTGACTCAGGCCCCCGGGCCCGGCGGGCAGAGCATCTCGCGGCGCGTCCACCCGGCGGCCCGGCCGCGGGGCCCGCGCGGTGATTGGTCCCCGCGTCGCCTCCCTCCCCGCCCCCCCCGGCCGCGCGCGTCGCCTCCCCCCGCCCCCCCGGCCGCGCGCGTCGCCTCCTCCCCCCGCCCCCCCCGGCCGCGTCGCCTCCCCCGGCCGCGCGCGTCGCCTTCCCCTCGCGCCGGGCGTTGACGGCGGCGGCGCCGCGGCTTCTCCTCCGACCCAGGCGAGTAAACAGCCTCGTCGCCCTCTTCATCGGGGCGGGGGGCGGGAGGCCCGAGACCTGCGGTGCCCGGGGTGGCGGGGGGCGCCGCGGGGGTCGCGACCTTGACCGTGGGCGGCGGCCGGGGCTGCCCGCGGGCGCGCTCGTGGGGCTTCGGGGGTCGCCGCGAGGCTCGTGCTTCCTGGTCGGGGAAGCTCGTTGGCTCGGGAGTGGGGGCGGGGGGCGCGCGGGATGGGGGTCGTCCCCGGGCAGGATGGGGGTCGCCCCCCGGCGGGATGGGGGGGTCGTCCCCTGGCGGGATGGGGGTCGCCCCGAGGCATCCGCGGCAGGAGCGGGGCGCGCGGGGCTCGGAGCCATCGGGGCTGCCCGTCCGGGGCCGGGGCGGGGGGCGCGAGGAGGGCCGCAGCGGGCGCCACGGGGGCGCTGGGCGAGGGGAGGCCGAGGGGGGTGCGGGGCGGGGGGGGGGCCCGAGGCTGAGCCGAGACGGCGGCGCCGCCCGCGCTGCCCGGCGGCGGGGGGGGAGGGGCGGCCTCCCGGGGCCTGGGCGGGGGGAGCGGTCCCGGGGGGGGCAATCCCGGGGGGGGGGGCGATCCCGGGGGCGGCGCGGGGCTTCGGGGGCGGGGGCGGGGGCGGCAGGGAGCGGCCGTCCCTCTCTGATGGATGGAGGGTCCCCGGCGCGCCCAGGTGTGGCGGGCCCGCGGGCCTCATTTCCCCTTGCTCCCCTGCCCCCCCTCCGGGAGGAGAGAGCCTGACCCTCCTCTGGGGGCTCGGAGGGAGGGGACCGGGCCGGGCGGCGCCCTCGGGAGCAGTTGCAGCCTCCGCCTGTGCGGGAGACGCCTCCCTGTTTGTTCCATCCGTCGTGCGGCGGGGAGGGATCTGTCTTTCCCGAAGACGTCGCTCATTCCCTTGCTGTAGCGGCCGTGGCGGACAGCCCACCCCGGCACGCCCACCCTGGCCGTCCGCTTCTCCTGTCTCCAGCTCGGTCCATGCACAGCACGGGGCAGGTTTCACCGCCCCGGTCGTGATGGTCCTCTGGTCTCTGGGGCATCACCTTTAATACGGAGTCCGCACACGATGCACACCTGAGATGTTTCCCTTTTCTTTGCAAAACTCTCTCTCTCTCTCTCTCTCTCTCTCTCTCTCTCTCTCTCTCTCTCTCTGGGTAGCATAGTACTAAAGATTTTTGCAAATCAAATTATCAGAAAAAAAAGTAGGAAATGGAATAAAAAATTAAATAAAACGGGAAAAATTAAACTCTCAGAGTTGAAGAAGAAAGAAAAACATTTATTTATTTTTTTTTTACCTACACAAACACCAAGACACTCTTACAATTAAAAAGAAGTTATGGGAAAAGGAAAAAGAGAGCTAGGATGTGATTCGTGTATTATTTGTATCTGGTGCAAGTTTTTCATCCTTGTGAAAAAATCTCAAAATATAATAGGTAAATGGTGAAAGGATGAATCACTTGCAGAATAAAATACAAATTAAAGCAAGTCTGGATTATTATTTTACGTCTATTAATAAACACAACAATAATAGTAAGGGCTGGAAATTTGCCTTGAACCCTGTGTATTCAGTTATCTGGGGAGGTAGCAGGGCTTCCAGCTTAGAAAGATGGCTCTGTAACTAACTTTTCGGCTTTGGATAGGTTACCTAATTTCCTAATTCTCCTTTTGTTCATTCATAAAATAGAGGAGATGATACCTACTTCCAGAGTTTGTTAAAGATTATTTTAACCATCTATGTAAAATAAATCCTTGAGATTATATATATATCTTTATTCTTTTCCTAGTCGGGGATATTGTAAATTGGTACAAACCTTTTGTAAAGCAATCAGGTAATACTTTAAGAAGTTAAAAGTGACCCAGAAACCACACTCCTGGGAATTTACTTAGCATGGAAGAAACAAACAAGAAAATCAATTAATTAAAAGCCCTATGTAAGCTGGTATTTGCAGCAGAATGACCTAAAATTTGAACCAACTGGGAAATAACCTCAATGTGTTAACAGCAGAGCAGTAGCTTAGAAATCGTGGCACATTAACTGAAAGGAGCGTTATGCAATCATGGAAATTCATTATTTTGGAGCCCATGATAAATGGGAAAAAACTGACAGCTCAGGATGCTGGTTACTGAACTGAATCTGCTTACTCATATGTGAATGCATGTGTAAAATCTGAAAGGAAAAGCAAAAAAAAAACGTTTTAATAGATATAGGTGATTTAATTTTTTGTTGTTGATGTATTGCTTTTCTAAATAATGTAATTTTTTAAATGAAATGGACTGTTTTCTGTGTGTGAAAGAGAGCTCAGTGTCATGTTTGCTTTTTTAGCTGACCTCCTTTCTTCGATTATTTTCCTTTTTTTTCCTGAATAGATTTTTCAGTGGTTTATAACATATATTAAGCTTTCCTTTTCAGGAATCAGATCTTAGATTTATTGATCAATTCTAGTTTTTTCTTTTTCTTTTCAAGGACTCCTGCATATATTTGAAAACTGAACAATTCAGCCAAGCTGAAGCATTGTCTTCCCGGAGGCACAAATCCAGCTTAGCTGAGCCACGACAGATGTAGGTAACCTGTGCAATCTCTTTGGTTTTAATAATGGTTGAAAGTCCCTAATTGTCGCAGAAAGTAAGGGTCTGGAAAGGCCTTGAGCACAGTCCCCTGCTCTGGAGGCCACTTGGGTCTATATGTGTAACTCACACCTATTGCATCATCCTTTCTCATAAAAGCAGCTTGATTTTACAGAGAAATGGCCACCGTTTTCTCTAGAATCATGCTGAATTATGTAAGGAAGCAATCATTATAAAAACAATAAAACAATAACAAACATTTCTGCACCAAATTAACACTGCAGGTGACTATCAACCGACAAAAAGCTTTATGAGAAAAGGTTTTCTGTGCTATAGTTTTAACTTACCTATTCCATTCTCTCTTTTCGGATCTTGTTTCCTCTTCCAAGACAACTATACCAGCTGTGAACTGCCATGTATTAAATATTCAGAGTGTTGCCTGTATGTAGCTTGGTGATGGCTGCAACATTATAAAGTCATTCTTGAGTAAATATGTTTTTGCAGCAGTTCTTACAGTTGGGAGAATTTTTTTTCTCAATTAGGTTATCTTTTTTCTCCTGGTATAGTCTCCTTATCACTGTCATAGTGTTGTGTGATCATGTCAGAGGAGGTGTGCTCTTTTATGAAAAGCACTGTAAACGTTTTTAAGTGTTGCTTCTGAGGACCTAGCTCTGAAGTGCATGGCCAAGGGTGAATTTCCCTGCGAAGCTTTGTTATAGATTCCCAAATCCCATTGCTAGGCACTCCCAGGTTCTTGGCTTGAGATAGGCTCCAGCTATGTTGCTTTTAAAAAGCTCTTCAGTTACTTCTGAGGATGGACCAAGTGGGGGCTCCTTTGCCCTAGATGGTCCAGGGCTGGAACTCAAAGTAGTAGTGAAAAACTGCCACCTCAGTGTTCTGTGAAGTTTTTGGATAGCTCACATCAGATTCTTTAAAAGGCAATGACCTCAAAAAGGTTAAAACACAGTAGTCTCTCATTATCTGAGGTTTTGCTTTTTGCATTCCTCTTATTTTAGGTCAACCAGTCTGCAAATATTAAATGGAAAATTTCAGAAATAACTCATAAATTTTAAATTGGGTGCAGTTCTGAATACCTCACTTCATCTCATCATATAGGCATTATATAATCTCACATCATTAAGGGTGAATACAATACAACAAGATATTTTAAGAGAGAAACCAAATTAGCATAACTTTTATGACAGTATATTATTATAATTGTTCTATTTTATTATTAGTTATTGTCATTAGTCTCTTACCATGCCTAATTTATAAATCAAATGTTATTGTAGGTATGGAGGTATAGGAAAAGCAAAGTATGTATAGGTTTCAGTACTACCTGCAATTTCAGGCATCCACTGGGAATCCTGGAATGTATCCACCCACAGATAAGGGGGGACTCCTTTGTGACAAATGAATTCTACTTAACTCAGGAAAGACAGAAACTTTCCCTGGGGCACTAGGGGTGGGGGCTGTTCAGTGTCCCTTCTCAATAAACCAGTTGAATTTCAAGTTATAACATGTTCTGAATATCAGAAGTTTGGCCCCTGGCACACAGCCACTGGACAAGTTCCTACCAGCTCTGACTCAGTCCCCATGTATAAATGGGAATAGGAGGATTAGGGTAAGCGATGGATCTTTTTTGTAACTTCTCTCTAATTCCATTGCTGTGTCATCCTACTCGTGTGCCAGTGTCATGTGATCTTATTTATCGTAGCTTTACAATGCATTCTAATACCTGGCAGGCTAATGCACCCTGCATTTTCTTCCTGTTCAATCGTTTCTTCAGTCTTCTTAATATTGAGTATCATTTCATCATGTTCTTTGAAATCCACTTTGAATTCTGACTGAAATTGTGTTAACTTTATGGATTATTTAGAAATGAATTGGCATCTTTCAGTACTGGACTTTCTAACCAAACACATATGTCTCTCTCTTTTTCTTAGGCTGCCTTTTGTCTCTCATTAATTTTTTACCACTTTTCTCATATAAGTACTGTTTATTTTTGGACTAAAGCCTAGATATATTGAGTTTTTTATTGCCATTAAGAATGGAATGGTTTTTTCCATGCTGAGTCTCGTAATTCCAGTTAATTCAGCAACTTGCTGTTGTGTCATATATTGATTTCAAAAACTGCCACCCTAATGAGCTCACTCAATTATTCTAAGATGTCTCTGGTTGCTTTTCCAGATATAAAATCATACTTGGCTAGAACTCCCATAACAATCTGTAAGAACAGCGATTGCTTGCATTCTCGTGTTCACTAAATTAATCGGAATGCCTTTCTTTTTTCAATGGAGATGGGGTGTGGGCTGTGTTTGTTGTGATTTCCATCTCACTGATGGAAAGGGTCTACCTTCTAGTTCTATAGAAACTATTTCAACAGCTTAAACAGAAAAAATCAGGAACGGGTGTTGATTTTAATTGGAAAATTTTCAGCATCTGCAGAGAATCTTTTTGTTTTCCCTAACCTGGTCATAGGTTTTCTGATTTTGAGCCATCCTTGTACTCTGAAAGTAATCCTTAGTATGTTCTTTTACCAAACTGTTCGAATCAGTTTGGTGGTATTTTCTTTCGGATTTCAGCACCTGTTTTGTTGGAGGTTGGGTGGCTAAGAGAGTGAGCCCTGCACTCCTAATCTTGAGATTTGAACCTTGACCTTTTACACCCTTAACTATTAACACTACTTCTCAGGTGAAGATGCCTGTTTATTTTTACTAAGTTCTAGATTCTGAAAACAATTGCCTAAACTGATACTCCCTCTTGAATATCTCACAAATGTAGCAAAATTGAATGTGTCCCAACTAAAACCCTCCGCTTCCTCTGCCAAGCGTGGCCTTCTGCTTTTCCCCCCTAATTCAGTAGATGACATTGCCACTGTCTACCTGGTCACAAAAGCCATGAACATGGTTAACTCTCACTCCTACATCCACTCTATCAGCAAGTCCTAATTGGTTCTTTCTGCAAAATACATCTCATTTGTTTCTAGCCCCTCAGCAGCACCGTCGTCATCCTAGACCACCATATGGCTGCAGTTATTTTCTAACTGGTCTCACCATTTCCTTTCCTGTCCACCTAAAAATTTTTTTTTGACATAACAATCAGTGTGTGCTTTATATAAAAAACAACAACAACAAAAACCTATCATGTTGTTCTCATAAGTCTCTTTAGTGGCTCCCCACTGCACTGGGAATAAAATGGAAACTGACTCTATGGCACATGAGGCCATGCTGTTCTGGCCCTCACCCACTCCAGGCTCACCAGGCTCCAGATACATCTTCTTTTTTGGTGCTTGAACCCACTGTCACTCTGTCCTCAGCCCCTAGCACAATCCTAGACCCCTAGTAAACACTAAATATGTGTTTATTGAATGAATCAATAACTGTCATACTGTAAACATTTCATTATCATATGTCTTTTTGACAACTTTTTTCTCCATTTCTTCTGTGGTTATTGATCAAGTTTTCTGTTTCTTTAAAAACTGGCACATGACTAGTTATTTCATAAGTATTTGTTGAATGAATTAATTTTAAAGCTGACTTTTGTAATTTGTATTTTCACAGAAAGGCAATCCCTCTCACACAAATTTTTAATTCATAAAACAAAGTTGTGTATAGTGAGTTCTTGCCTTTTTAAAGCCTAGTCTTCCTAAGGAATCAGTATGGAGCTATTGTGTTTTCTAGTGGTTTGTGTTTAGGTTTATATTACATTTTTTAAATAATTTGATTTTATTTATAAATTCCACATTTTTCTGGGTTTTATTTATTAAACTCTACTTTCATCTCTTTTATTTTTTTATAACTATGATGCTTTATTTTGAATTTTCTTTCTGAATTTTTTTACTTCAATAATCATTAATTTCACTTATTTTCATTCTATCTATTCAGTTACACCCTGCACACTCCTTTAATAGTCATGTGGGTTTCTATACTCTCACATCCTTGCCTTCTCTCTCTTTTTTTTCCTCTGGCTAGCCTGATAAGTCTAAATGAAATATCTTTGTTATTGTTGTTGTTGTTGTTATTGTTGTCTGTCTCATTTTATCTGATTCTTAACATTTTTTTACTATTTTTTCTTACTCTTTTGGGTGTCCCTCTTTTGTAAATTATCAGTTTATATATTTTGGCCATTTTTCTGTTGGAATTACTGTCTCGTATTAGTTTGTAATAATTCCTTGTAGACTCTAGACTGAAGCTTCTGTTAGTCTTAAATACTACAAATATTTTTTACCATTGTGTATTCTTTCCGTTAACTTTGTCCATAGTGTTCGTAGCATCAAACAGGAATCCTTCATTTTTATGTAATAAAATTCTCCAATTATTTGTCTCATGGTTTGTGCTTTTACTTTAGAAAGTCTTTTCCCCACTCCTCCAGGTGACAAAGACATTCACCTACATTTTTTTATTTTATTGTATTTTTCTTCTGTTGTACTTTGACCTTTCACACTTCAGTCTGGAGTCTGCTTCTGCATGTGGTATTAGGGATTCAGTTTTATTTTTCTCCAATTTCCCAGAAGTATCTACTAAACAAACCCCCCTTTCTCCATTTATTTGTGGTGTCCACTTTATTGTATATCAGGTCCCTACCACAGTATATATACGTGGGGTTATCTCTGAACTTACTGGTCCGCTTTCTTTGGTCTGTCGGTCTGTCCTTAGACTTTTGCCATGTGGTCTTTATTACTTACTGCTTGTAGTAGGGTTTAATGTCTGATATGGTAGATTCCTTTTTCCTTTTTAAGGTTGAGTTTATATTCATGCACATCTTTTTCCTCTTATGATTTTATTGAACTCAAAATATCCCGTTAGAATTTTGATTGTCATTTTATTGAAGTTTTTGGTTCATTTGGGGGTGAATGTATCTTTATAATACTGGGTTGTATTGATCATGACTAAGGAATACCTTTCCAGTTTTACAGATCATCACCTGTGCTTTTTATTAGAGTTTAAAATTTTTTTCCCAGTCTTATTTTTTTCTTGGTTAAGTCAACTTATAGATACTTTACATTTTAGGTTGCTATTGTGAATATCTTATTTCTTTAAAAATTTTTTCTAGTTATTGCTTGTGTAGAGAGATGCTGTTGATTTTTTGTAGGCCAATGTTGTATCCTACAAAAGCGCTGAACTCTAATTCTGGGTCTCATGTTACCTCTCTTGAGTCTGATGGATTTTCTATGTATATGATCACATTAATTGCTAATAATGACAGCTGGAGCTCTTTCCTTGCAGTTCTTACAATGGTCACTTCTCTGTCTTTGCATATGGCATTGAACAGGACCTCCAGTCCTCAGGGGTCATCCTTGTCTTGTTTTTTATCTCAAAAGGAATACATTCAAAGGCTGTCCATTAAATATGTTTGCTGTTTTTGTTATATAACCTTTATCAAGTTAGGGGACTTTCCTCCTATTCCTAGGCTGCTAAGAGTTAGGTGTAGATCTTTATCAAATACTTAATATTTTGAAATGTACCACTACCGGGGCCACAGCCTGACCCTTCACAGACAGTATCTTATATGAATAATGTCATAGCATGGCCAGAGATTCAGAAACACAGTCTCTATTCCAAGCACTTCAGTACCTAACACTGTAATCAGATATGTCACTTGACCTTTATAAATCTTGGTGGCCAAATTTGTGGAGTGAGAAGTTTGCATTAAATACTATAAGACCTCTCTTATTTTATCACAAACAGAAAGAGATTCTCCTATAAGCTCTCATGTAAGTTGTGAGGCCCTCTTATCCAAGGCATTTCAGTAATGGTAGGAAGAACATAAACAGGATGATAATTAATTTATTTGTTTAATCATTCTTTTTCTGAATATTATCCAATTTAATCTTTAGCTCAGAAGATTATGAAAAATAATTTTCTAGCACTTAATGCCACTTTTCTTTGAAGATAAACCTAACATTGGGGATAAGACTAACATCAGTATTGCTAGCATATGTCATTTTTGGTTTGATGGCACATGATATTTATGAGCATATGGGTTGACGTGGGGTACAGTAGAAACTGCTTAATTATGATTGTACTATGTGTATTTGAGCCCTCCCCTTAGACCCAAGGACCCAGGGTACATGACGTCTCCAGTTTCAAAAGAGATTTTTAATTGCATAAGCATACATTCTGCAAAGGGTCTTAAAATCATCATCCAGGATAGTTGGTTTTTTTTTTTTTTACTTAAACTGTGCTAGCCCTTTCACATAAGACAGGTTTCTTTTTTCACCAAAAATTAGAAGGAAATAAGTCACTCATGAACCATTCCCATTACACGTTGAATTACAACTCATTGAGTGAATGATTGACTGCAGATCACCTTGAACACAGCCATTCTTAGCCCACTGTGAGCAGCTCCATCTCTGTCTACCCATCTCTAGAGAGAAAGAGAAATCTACAAGCAGGCTTGGGAAATCCTGAATGTTTCCTGCTTCCCCCCACTCCACACACACACACACACAAATTGTATTCCTTTGAGGGAATTCTTGTTGGCATTTATCTGTTCTGGGGATATTAATTCCTTCACTTAACAAATATCTACTGTGTTCCTGTCATGTCCCAGGCACTGCCCTGGCCCCTGAGGAGACAGCAATAAACAAGAGACTCATTTCCTGTTATGTTCTGCAGAGAAGAGAAGACAGAAACCAGTTATTTACAAAGTTATTTCCTTACTGTGGCACCCATAGTTAGGGATTTTCCTAACTAGACTTCCATAAGGGCCACACCAGAGCCCTTGAGGCAATCCACCCAGCAACCGGGACTTGTCTCTACCTGCAGCCCCCACAGTGACTGCTTGAATTTAAAGACATGAGCTCCTATTGGTGACTAAAGGATTCTCCTTGGTGTAGAAGTCCCAGGCCCCACAGGGGCTGAGGTTCTTTATAACAGCCCAATGGGCACAGCTTTCAGGGTCCCCATAAAGATGTGCTGGTTGCAAGAACCATTGCTTTAAAGAAGCCCAAACCTATGGCAAAGCCACCAGGTGTTTATAGGTTTCCCCAGCCCAATTGTAATTTATCAATCAGAGGCTATTTTTACCATAAGCAGTGTTACTGGCATTCCACTTTTATCAAGGAAACAGAGCTAGGAATTATCTGAAGGTCAAATTTGGCCTTAGAGAAAGCATTATGTTAACCCTTTACTTGCAGTTACTTTAGTCATAAGTATTGCAAAGTAGAGTGAAGAGCGCTTATGACCAAGGAGCTAATGCACTGCTATGCATTCATTCATTCATTCATTCATTATGCAGCAAATATTAAGTCGTTTCAGCATAAACATAGCTCTGTGACACCCTCTTTATTTTGCAGATAAGTCATCATGGTGAAAAACTTTGTAGGCGGCTGGATCCTGGTTCTTTTTGTGGCCACATGGAGCGATGTGGGTCTCTGCAAGAAAAGACCGAAGCCTGGAGGAGGATGGAACAGTGGGGGGAGCCGATACCCAGGGCAGGGGAGTCCTGGAGGCAACCGCTACCCACCCCAGGGTGGTGGTGGCTGGGGCCAGCCCCACGGTGGAGGCTGGGGCCAGCCCCATGGTGGAGGCTGGGGTCAGCCCCATGGTGGTGGCTGGGGACAACCCCATGGTGGAGGCTGGGGTCAAGGTGGTGGCACCCACAATCAGTGGAACAAGCCCAGTAAGCCAAAAACCAACCTGAAGCATGTGGCAGGAGCTGCTGCAGCTGGGGCCGTGGTGGGGGGCCTCGGCGGCTACATGTTGGGAAGTGCCATGAGCAGGCCCATGATACATTTTGGCAATGACTATGAGGATCGTTACTATCGTGAAAACATGAACCGTTACCCCAACCAAGTGTACTACAGGCCCGTGGATCAGTACAACAACCAGAACAGCTTTGTGCACGACTGTGTCAACATCACGGTCAAGCAGCACACGGTCACCACCACCACCAAGGGGGAAAACTTCACTGAGACCGACGTGAAGATAATGGAGCGTGTGGTGGAGCAGATGTGCATCACCCAGTACCAGCAGGAGTCCCGGGCTGCGTACCACAGAGGGGCGAGCGTGGTTGTCTTCTCCTCCCCTCCTGTGATCTTGCTCATCTCTTTCCTCATTTTCCTGATAGTGGGATGAGGGTGGCCTCTGTTTTCACCATCTTCTTCATCTTTTACCAGGTTGGGGAAGGGGGTATCCACCTACAGCCCTGTAGTGGAGGTATGTCATTCTCACTTGTCCCTTTGTCATCTGTAGGCTAATACCCTTGGCGCTGATGGCACAGAGAAGTGTAGCATGGCCTGGTAATGCTATGTATTCCAGCCCCATGTGATTGAGTCCTTCATGGGCCATGCGAGTGCCGGGCTGGTACGAGTGTGACAACAAATAATTATTGGTTGATCTAGGCTTATTTTTTGTCTAGTGCAGTTGATTGAGGCTAAAACAATTCTCAAACCAGTCAAATCCATTCACCTAAATACCTTCGGTCCCTTCCCCAGCTAGAGCTCAGTACCCTAATGCCCCATCTCAGCAGTGATTTTATAGCAATTCGAACACAATTTTCTCATTCGTTTTAGGGATACCAGACTGCATTTTCCTGTTCATAGAGCATTTCTGCCAAATTTGGAAGGAGGCCACATGATACTCATTTAAAGACTAAAACTAGAAATCCTTAGCTCTTGGGCCTGGGTTCTGCCCACTGGGGAGCATGTGGCCTGTGTCTGCAGAGAGCTGTGACAGTGTTTTGCATTTTGCAGTACAGGCTACACAGCAGCTATTGCATCAAGAGTAAATATTCATGCAACATTAGACCTCTGGACAGGACATTTTCATAGGGAATGAATATAACATAATATGAAAGGCTTCCAAGACTAAAAATAACCAACATTTGGGCGTGGTGCCCTTGGAGGGTAGATGTTTAAAGCCCCTACCTACATGTGGCATTCCATTCTTTAGTAACATAAACTGTAGATAATTAAGTCAGTTTTAAATTACTTTCTGGACACTAAGAGCAAATCTTTGTTCGTTTGCTAGAACTAGGAATCATTTTGACATTGGGTAAAGCCAGGAGACTAACATACTGGAAGCTGCAGCTGTAAAAACGCCATTATCAAAGGATTATGATGAAAGCGATCAGTGTACAAAGAAAAGAAATGCTTACGTTTCTTCATTGCTATCTCATACTTGTCAAAACCCAGAATTGAGTCCTTCGCTTTTGTAATTGGCTTTTGAATCAAAGAACAGGGAGTGAATCCAAAAAAAAAAAAAAATCGGGATGGAGATGGCAGAAATATGGTCCATTCAGAGTGTAAAAAGAAATTATTGTTATTTAAGTAAGGTAAAAATATTCTCTGGATCATTCAATATTGTCACCTAGCAGATCTGTATTACTATTCTGCAATGTTATTTGCTTGTATTGTGCGGGTATTCTATGTAAAAATATATATATATATATCGCATATGACAACCTTAGAAATTTTGGTTAGAGAAGTTAACAGCTGAAGTATCTAATGCATTTACCTGTTTTTGTAAGGTACTAAATACTTAATATATAGGAAACCCTTTTGCGTGGTCCTTAAGCTTACAACGTGCACCAGATTAGTTTTGTATGAGGTCCAAAGTGGTCTTTGAAATAAGCATGTACTTTATACTTTCTATATTTGTAACTTCGCATGTACTTGTTTTGTTGTATAAAAAAAATTTATAAATGTTTAATATCTGACGACAATTAAACAAGAGCTGAGCTGCATCTTCTGTGGAGTTTTCAGTTGCAGTCCCTAGAGCATGGGTCACCTCCGGGTGGAGCCTCTAGACTGGAGGCCACCAGGGTGCTTGGGGCTAGAGCCCTTCTCTTTCTAACTGGCCTGACCTTTTCTCCCCCACTAAAAACAAACAATAAACACAAAGTCTTTATCTGAAATTTTGGATTGGGCAAACATATCAATTTTCAGTAACCCAAGCACCCTTATTCAACCCAATGACTATAGGAAAACTTTCGTTGCTGATTATCCCATCTCTATTAGTTTGTTGGCGCTGCCATAACAAAGTAGCACAGACTGGGTGGTTTCAACAACATAAATTTATTTTCTCTCAGTTCTGAGGCTGTAAGTCCAAGATCAAGGGGTCAGCAACGCTGGTTTTTGTTTGGTGGTGGTGGTGGTGGTGGTGGTGGTTTTGTTTTTTGAGGCCTCTCTCCTTGGCTTGCAGATGGCTATCTTTACCCTTATGTCTTCACGTGGTCGTCACTCTGCATGTCTCTGTGTCCTGTCCTAATCTCTTTTTATAAGGATGCTAGTCATATTGGCTTCTAACTTTAACTCTTTAAAGGCCCTATTTCCAAATGCAGTCATTTTGAAGTATTGGGATGTAGGACTTCGACATATAAATTTTGTGGGGACACAGTTCAGCCAGCCCATAATACCACCTTTGTAGAATGTCATGATAGTGTGTCAGTGTCGCTCCCAACATAGTTTAAGGGCAATCCCAGCACGTTGAGAGCCTCACATTCACACATGTCCCCAGGCTTCTCATAACAAAAATAACCATCATCTGGATTACTTTGTGCTCCACACACTGGACCACTGTCCGCCACTCCACGTATGATTGCCAAGGGTGCCTGCTGCAGAGCAGACAAATGCTTCCATTCTGGATCCGGCCCCCGAAATCCAGCTACCATGCCCCCATGGCTGGCACAAAGTGAAGAGCTTCATGATCAGCCACATTTATTTAGTGTGGCTCACACTTAGGCAGACCTAAAGCTCTAAGCCAGATAATGTTCCTCCCACATACAAATACACTGCAAACACACCTGGCTCGGAGCTCTGTTGACTTTGAGTTAATTAACATAAAACTGAGTGTCAGCTATAACTCAATGGATGCTATAGAAAGCTGGCAAGATCTTATCCCCTTAACTCTGCCAAGATCCAAATGCTAGGCATGCCCGTCTCCCTGCTCATGGTGGCTGCCCACACATGGAATGTGTTCATTCAGGTTTCTCTGTGGCTCCAACTCACCTTTACAAAGCCCCAACTCCAGCATTCAGGGGGAGCCACACAGATCCCAGGACCTTCTGGCTGGTCCTGCCCCTCATCGAGACAGACCATTTCCTTTTTCTAGCTAATACCATATTTACCCAGTTCCCCTACATGTCTCTGAATCTCCTTTTATCCTAGCCCTCCGAGGAGGCCTTTTCTCTCCAACCCTCTGCACTGCCTTCCAGGAGATGACTGACCTGGGATGGGTTTGTTATTTCCATGGCATCATGCAGACATCAAAGCTATTGTGTGCAGACCACACTGGCCCAGAAGGAGGGTTTCTTGTCTCTAATTAGAACCATCAGGCACGGCTAATGTTTCCTCAAGAAACATCTCCGGACCTTTGATGAATGAAGAAAAGAATGTATGAATGATTACATGCTCACTTAAGCCCAGGTACCCATCCACCCCATAAAGTCTGTCAAAGACCATTCTTGGTTTTGAGACTTTTAAGAGCAAAATTCTTCCACCTGTGGAAGGGGTCCATTGTGGCTGTGCCGCATATCTGCTTTTCACCAGCTTTGGTTGCCACGTTTACCTAAACCTGCCAGGAGATGAACTCAATAAACAAACTAGGACAGGCTATTTGGCTCTGCCCTGCCGAGTTACAGAAAATGCCCCCTGAAAACCACCATCTGGCTTTTGACATAATCACCTGAAGAGTAACTAGACAACAGAAACATTGTTTTATTGGGCATCTCCTAGTATGCGGTAGTAAAACCATGATATCAACTGGTCCTCCAGGGTAGGGGGGACAGACCATACAATATTATTCAACCATGACAAGGCTGAATAAAATTCTGGTACATGTTACAACATGGATGAACTTTGAAAATATGATGCTAAGTGGGCAAAGCTAGACACAAAAAGATAAATCTTATGTTTCACTCTGTGAAATATCCAGGTTAGGCAAATCCATACAGACAGAAAGTGAGTTGTGGTTGCCAGGGCCTGGAAAGAGGTGGGGGAGTGAGAGGCGGTTCCTAACAGGGATGGGGCTTCTTTTTGGTGGGATAAAAAATATCTTGAATTAGAGAATAGTAATCAATGAACAGCTCTGTGAATGTACTAAAAATATCCCTGAATTGTACACTTTGAAATGAATTTCATGGTGTGTGAATTATATATCAATGAAGCATTTTTTTAAAAAAAAAAAAAGAAAGAAAAAGAAAGAAGAAAGAAAGAAAGAAAGAAAGAAAGAAAGAAAGAAAGAAAGAAAGAAAGAAAGAAAGCGTGGAATTACCTACCTAAGAATAGAAATTATGAGTGGTAAGGGGAGGTTTAGGCATTTGTTTGAAATTTAATCTGTTGTAAGAACATTTCCACCCACCTTTTTTTTTCTCACAGGTGTTCCAGGAAGGTCTTAGAGAAGCACTAATAGCCTGTGTCCACCACGTTTATAAATGCTTGGCCTCAAGCCTTTATTGGCCACAGAATCGAAACCTAAATCAACAAAAACTGAAGAAATGTAATATGACATGTTTGACCTTTAAAAGGTGAGCAGAGCAATAGACTCACAGACCGGTGGAGTTTAAAATTTGCTCGCCGATCTTGCAATTTGTTATACTAGGAGATTTGCTGGTATCGAGAGCTGACAGAATAGTTACCAAAGGATAGACCTGCTACCCACATGTTGCAGAAACTCAACCTGCTTTCCTGAGCAAAGGTTCCTCAAAAAAAGCTATAGACCTTTGATGAATGAATGGATGGATGAATGACGGACTTGGAAAAAATAGCTCCATGCACCAGTTTTTGTACAAATCTAGTGATTACCTTTTCCACTAGATTTTAAATTACCTGCCATACAGACAATTTCAACAACTTTCATTCACCTGGTGGAAACTTTACCCCTTTTCCCAAAGGAGGCATTTCTCCTGATTTCTCAGTCCACCCAGCGAAGGTAAGTAACCCTAGCTGTTCCTTCTTCACCTCATAGGGAAGTTAGTTACATAGACAAGTAAGGCCGCACCCTTGCCTGCTATGAGCTAAACCTTTGGCAAGACTGGGCAGTGTGCATACCAGGTCTTGAGAAATGCAGGCCTTCATTTGAGGCTTAGCTTCTGAACTGCCCACATTACATCCCTGTCTTACTCATCTTGACCTAATTGCCCTATTCAGAGGCCTCACTGGTTCCTTTGAGCACCAGACGACCCACTTGAATTACACATATGATGTTTTGGCTTTCTCTCCATTGGCTCTTCTTCTACTTGGTTTTCCCTCCTGCTTTTATACCTGATCCTCCTTCCCTGTGTGTCATCTCACACCTATGTGTCGTTTCCACTTAGGGTCAGGAGATCAGAGAAGATGGAAGAGGGATACTGGCTCATGTCCAGTTAGAAAATCCAAAATATTTCCATACGGCAGCTAAAGTGAAGGGGTGGGAGGGCCTGGTCAACCGTTGAAATCAGGGACATCTGAGATGGAGGTGGAGGTGGACCATGAACTGTTAATAGAAACGAATCTGTGCTGAACAGATTGTCCACCCCGTCCCCCGCCCCTCGGCCGGTGGTGATCGTTATCCAGAGGCAGAAAGGAGACCACCTTGGTCAATAAGTGCTACTTTCCTCCAGGCCGCAAAGCTGAGTCGAAAGGGAAAACCTGCAGCACAGAAATGGTTAGGAAAGGAATCCAGCAGAACGCCCAAGAGTTCAACGGTCCCCCTCTATCCCTTCCTCCCTGCAGCCCTCTTAGTGACAATCCAGTCCTCTACTGGTGCACCCCTGCCCCTCCTCACTTCCCAACACGAACTGGCCTCATCGTCTTCCTTCCAGGCAGTCACCTCTGCAAACTGTCGCTGCGGTGATCGCCACGTCTCCTACACTCCCACAATCTTTGCCCGGCACCTGCCATCATACATGAGCTACGGGGCTGTTGCTTAGATCACAAATATTAGCAGTTACAGTTTACTGCCATCATTTCCCCAAGCCCAATTTTAAAAGGTATTTACAAACACATCATGAATCTTTACCTTATTGTCCCTAGAGTCATCCCTAAGATGCCCCTATTCCTTTTCTCATGTTCTTCCTTCTACCTGGAATGTCTTCTCTGTCCCCTTCTTCACCTGGAAAAATACTCCTATTTATACATCAAGACCCAGCAGAAATGCCTATCCCTGCCATGTACCCCTTTGTGAGTCTGGTGAGATCTACAGACCCTGCTCAGAACAACATTTTTAAGTGCATAAAATCAAATACAGAGGTTACATGGGAAACAATTTATGCTAAAATATAGTTATCAAAACATGTTTACACTGATTAAATATTTAAAAACTCACCAAGTAAGGAACACTGGTGGGCCTGCTATCTACCATACTTCCACACTGGTAAGTGTAAGGGAGATTTCGAGTTCTGCCTAACCTAGAGCTGAGATGACCAACAGGTCCCATTTTGCCCTGTAGTTGCTTCCCATTTTAACACTGAAAATCCCGTGTCCTGGGAACCCCCTCGATCCTTGGAAAACTGGGAGAGTTGGTTACCCTGCCTGTAACGTGGCATGAAAAAGTGTGATTTAGTGGGTTCCAGTCACAGGTACAGCTAACGCTGCTGTGTCTGCGGCCTGTGTTCTTCTCTGGAGGAAAGATGATCTGTCAGGTAGAGGTTAGTAGAAATAAAGGTGTGATTGCTTTTTTCTAACCAAGTTCGTGTATCTCTCAAATCCCATCTATGGTCATCACCCTTCCAGATTAAGAGCCTCTGCAGCTAGTGGGACAGAGTTAGGCCTACTCTCTTCTAACCTTAGTAATGTGTTCTCAGCCTTAATATCACTGAGCACACTAATATCACTGTTTATTCAAAAAGCAAAGGGAGTCTCCCATACGGAGGGGTTGGCATGCAGCAGGTGCCCGGGGGACACTGGGGCCTTCTCACGCGGCTGAACCTAAGCCGGTTGAAGAACTTCGAGAAACTGCTTAGCAGTTTCGACTAAAGCAGACCAGATGCCTCTCTGATGACCCAGCCTTTCTACTCCTGAGGATTTGCCCAACAGAAACGAGAGCTCATGCTCACCAAGAGTTGTACATTCGAACTTTCGTAGCAGCGACATTCCCAAGGGGGAAACAACCCAAATGTCCACCAAGAGACGAACAGCTAAATAAAATCATGGTCCGTTTGTACAGGAATAGCAACTGAAATATAGCATCTCCAGGCAACAGTATTGATGAAGCTCATGAACATGCTGGTGAACAAAAGAAGCCAGCCAGCCATAAAAGAGCACACATTTCATGATTCCATTTGTAAAATTCAAAGGCAGGCAGTAGTTGCCTGGGTGTGAGAAGTCAGGACACTGTGTACCCTTTGTGGGGGGGATGAGAGGGGGGCATGAGACTTTGAAATATTCTGCTGCTTACATAAAGTTGCTCAATTTGTGAAAATATATGGAATTGTGCACTTGTAGTATGTGCACTTTTCTACATGTCTGTTATACTTTAATAAATGAATTTCTTTGAATTGTTGCGTCCCCCTTTCCCATCTGCTACCAGATCTCATTCCTGCAGCCATCAATACCAAGAAGTGACCTCACCCTGCATTTTCCAGGTTGTTTGGTTCTGGGACTTGACCACTACGTCCCACGCTGACTGTGACCTGTCTTGTGACCTGCTCCACTCTTTCTCTTGGCTGAAGGCATCACAGACCCAGCCTCTGGCACAAACCCCTTCAGCTTTGCTATTTTCCATCACAACGGTAAATCCTTCCTTAATGATGCTGGCAGGCCAATAATTCACATGTTAACACATGCCTGTGCAATCAAAGCAGCTGTTAGACTTCAGCTTACTTCCCTTTATAATAGTTTTGGGGAAGAATTTGTGTTAAAGTCCGTGGTTCCAACAGTGCAAAGCAATGTTTGATAAGCCCTATGAGTGGTGGGAGGTACGATAAGCCCAGATGTGAAAACTGACTCTCCACATGAATCACCTCCCCCAAAGATGCCCATTAAATAGACCGTTCATTGTCTAAGACGGAGGTCAGCTACGTGACAGAGAAGGCTAAGCTCTCTTCCCACTGAAGTCACTCCAGGCAGAGAAAGGCAGAGTTGGGATTAGCACCTGGGTCTCTAGTTGGCACTCACTCTCTTTGCACCATCCCCAGGACCTCCCCTGGAACGAAAGCCACCATGGGTACCAAAGGTGTCACTGCCATGACACAGTAGCTGATCCCGCTCACCTAATCCAGGGAGGCCTGCCTTCTTTTGGACAAGAAATCCGCAGATCAAATGATCGAGCTAATTATGCTTTTTCAAAAACATCAGAGGCGATGAGAAAAGTGATGGGAGGCTGAATGAGGAACTTCAGCATGGTGGCCAAGTCTAGCATCTCTGCCCTCCTTAGGGTCTCCAGGGTGGAGTGTCCGCCCTGTCCCCTTTCCCGGTCCATTCCCTTCTGGATCACCTTAAAACACAGCCTTCAGCCTATGACCTGTGCTCTACATCTTCAACGGTTTTCTATCTCCTCACTTACAAACATCCTATTCCACATTCGGTGACATCCAAAATGAGTCCCTGGCTTCAGTGGTCTCTGATAAGCTGCAAGGAGATGCCTCACTTCCCAATCTTAACTCACCTCCCTCCCACGCCCTCACACACGGTCCATCCCACCTCCCTGCCTGAATCAACTCCCCACAGCCCAGTTCCCAACACCAGCTGCAGCCGAGCTGGGAAAGGCAGAGACTGCAGAAGAAATGATCCTGCGCTGAATGCATCTGCTCCTCCAGGTATCCCCCTGTGGGCTCCTGGTACACTTCTAGACAACTGTGACAGGTCTTCATTCACCATGCTGCCCTTGATTTATTTTTTTAAAACTAATTTTAAAACTTCTGTCTTTATCCCTGTTAAATTTTCTCTGCTGCCTTCACATATCCAGACCTGCTGTGACTTGCAGTGTTGAGCCTGCCCTCTGGCACACAGCCTGCCTTGGCAGCTTTGATTCATCAGCAGCTCTGACAGCACTGTCCTCAACCAGGTCACCGATAAAGAAGGGATAAAGGGGAGCTAGATGCATCTAGAATTTATGCACTTGGCTAGATGATGGGGGGCAAACAAGTGCAAATGGAACATGGTCCCTCAACTTCTGTGAGCTCAGTGGGGTGCTCCGATGACTATTTGGCTATGTGCGAAGTGCTGTGGGACCGCCACGTAGAGACCCCTGACCGTGCCTGGGAAGAGAAGAGTAGGCACATTACAGGGGACAGGGGCACTTAAGATTTGCACAAAGCAATAGTCAAAGTTCTCAGACTATAAAAACTGAATGTAGACGTAGTCTCTGTGACCCAGCAAGGCTACCTCTCAGAGAGCACACCCAACAGAAAAGTGATCATACATCCACCAGAGACATTTGCAAGAATGTTCACAGCAGCACTATTCATACCAGAAACAACCCAAATGTCCACAAACAAGGGAACAAAGACCTCAGTTGTAGGACAGTTTCCTAACGGGATGAATAATCTACAATACATAGTGCTGGACACTTAGGATGTGTGTACCTGTCTGTAAGTGCAATAGACTTCGATAAAAAAAAAATCAAGTATGGTTGTTAACCAGCTACGCAGCTTTCTGAGTAGTTATTATTTCCCAAAACACATTTCAATTATTTCTCCACCATTAGGCAGTGACCTCTTTTACCTTCCTTGGCACAACACGATCTCAAGCACATAGCAGACACACGATACATCTTTAAGAAGCCAGGATATGGTGGGTGATCTTCCCATGCACGATCCCTTCTGAGTAGAGGTGGGTGTTGTAGCTTAACAGTCACTGTATCTGTTTATAAATGCTTTCTAACGGTCCAAGCGCTAGTCATACTAGGAACGGGCACCATAATGATGCATTCTAGAAACTCAGCCTTTCCCTGTTGCTTTCTTGGTTAATCCGCATTATTTCTTATACGAGAGAAATATATCATAGTCCTTTTCATCATTGAGCACCCAGCCCTGTGGACTCGATCTCATTCTCCCTATTTTCACAAAGACGGTCAACATTCAATTATATTCCTAATAAAATTGTCGATGCCTGAAGACACAATTAACTGGGCCCTCGCCTCAGCTCACTGAAAGAGACTTTTGTTCTTGCACTACTTCCTTGGCTGGTTGTTCATCTTTACAGGCAGAGATTGGAGCAGCTCTGCACTCTCTGATCTGCTCAACCGGTTTTGTTTTTTGTTTTGTTTTGTTTTGTTTTGTTTTGTTTTGCCCTGTTTGCAGCTTCTCCAGCTCCTCCCATCTTCTGAACACTTTCAGTCCTCCACACTCCTCTGTGTCCCTGAGAACAGCCTTTTGTTCCATGGCAAGAGGAATCTGCAGCCTCATCAGCTCTATACCAACCTCCCACCAGCCTCTGGGCAAAGTTCTGCTCAGAAAAGGATAGAAAGAAAGGAACGGAGGGGCCCTGGAGGTGATGGTACTAGACGGAGACAAGCAGGATGATTGGTACACAAAGTTCAGAACAGGGAAATGGGCCCTCAGGGCCAGCACTGCCCTCCCGGCTGGGTGACCTTGGGCCTATCTGGGTCCCATGATCTCACAATACGAAGGAGCTGGACTTGAGGATTCTGAGACTTTTCCAGCTCTAAATATCCCAAACCCCAATTACGACCCTAAGCATCTATATGATGAACCAAATTGTACTAACATTTGTCTCTGGATAATGAAACATTAAGAGATCCTTTTTTCATTTTCTTCTGCATTTTGCAAATAGCTCATATTATATTTGCACTTCTAATTGTGTTAGTGTGTGTTCACAAGACCAAGAAGTCTCTGATTCTAGATAAAAATGGTAAGGTTTTCCTTTGTTAGAGGAAAGTGAAATGAAATGTAAAATGCAAGGGGAAGAGAGAGAAAGGCACAGCTGGAGGTTCCCAACCTAACCAGGGCCTAGAAGCTGGGCCAGGGCTGCTCAGCTGAGGGGCTGCCCACTCCCGGGACTGAGCCTTTGCAAGCTCTTCTCGCGCCATCTGCTGATCAGCTCCGGAGTAACCGCTTAATTTGGTTCTCAAAAGGGTTTTGAAGCGACCTGGGGGGAACTTCGTTGGAGTCACATTCAGGATGCCGGTCACATTTTATTCACAGCAGTTCTTGCCCCTTACACACCTCCACAATTCACTTTTGATGTTGCCTTGCAGTGATGATCGGAACAGGGACACCTGAAAAAACCCCTTCTGTGCAAGGAACAGTCACCCAGGAACTATGCACAGCCCCGTAAGCCAGGAGTGCCTGATTTCCCCGCCACACTGGGCACCATCTAGGGAGAGAGGCACTCTGAGGAAACTCACTCTGAGCCCCCACCGTCTTTGAACACTGGTTCGACTCCACCTGTCTTCCTCCCCTGGGTTTCCACGGTCTTCGACTTGTTGAGCTTTGGACTAATTCAGTGGTTCAGGCTTTCCCAGATGACCCCAGTATCCCAAAGGGCTGGCAAGTCCTCTGATTTGGCCTTCCACCCACCATTAGCCCTGCTTTTCCCTCTACCCAATAGAAACCCAGCCCCTGTGAGTCCAGGCAGAGGGCACAGTGGTCTAACCAGCTGAGCACGTGTCCTCTTCCTGACCTGACACTTCCCACCAAGGATGCCCCGCAAAAGCCCCTTTGCTCTCTGAGCCTGGCCTTAAAGTACAGAGCAGTGTGCATACCCAGCAAGACCTCTTTAAATCACCCTGTTGCAGATGTCGATGAGAAAGCATTGTCCTTCGAAAACTTCTCATTTCAATTCTAAAGGGCACCTCTGGACACACCAGTCTTAAAAATAATAGCTCTGACTATTCTTCAGACAGATGCATTCATTCATCTGTCCAGCTGTGATGCCGCGACATAACAAGAAATGTAGATATATTTGATCTTCGTCTGCACAGTTTCTGGCACAGAGCTTCTAGAATCTTGGAACACCCTGCTAGGGGTGAGAGGAGCATCTTTCGTGATAATATTTGGGTTTTGTCCCCAGGTCCTGGTACAGAGGAGTTCAAAGAGCTTCCAGGTTGGGGAACTCATCCACATGTGGGGACAGTGGTGCACCCCAAACTCCATGGGGACTTCTGAACTTGGAACACTTCCAGATCTTGCCCTGCGGACCTCTTCATCTGGCTATTCATTTGCATCTCTTAGGATATCTTTTATAAAAGTAATAGGAAGTACATACATACATACATAAAATAAAAGGCAACTCTCGATTCTTACTGAACTTCATCGATCACATTGTGTTTATTACTAAAGAGGGATGAGAGGGTTGACCCTTCTCAAGACAAAGGAGCACCCGGCAGCCCCTGATTGGCCCTGCCAGGAAGGGAAGGGCTCCCATATTTGGAAACAGGTCTGCCACTCCTTCTGCAGCTTCTACATAGCTGGGCAGGCCTGACTGCCAAGAGGGTGTGCCGGAGGACAGTGCGGTCCGTGGCTCCAGAGGTACGCTCCCAGAGAGAGTCCAAGGTAGGTGAGGAGGCAGAGTTTGTGCATGAATTCCGTTTCTGTGATTGGGGTTGCTCATTTCCAATCAGACTGCAAACCACACAGTGACTGCTTGACCCCGTCTCCTGGGATGGGACCCAAGTCAGGGGAGAGAACGTTTGAGCATCCTGGTGTTGCATGGCTCTGTTCTGGTGCTAGGATGAAATGCTATTTTAGGATTGGCTGGTTGGGATTTTGTCTTGCTTCTAAGCCCTTGCCTAGAAAGACCAATTTATTTCCCAAGATCTCTATGCTTTTATTTAATTTGACGCTCCAGTAATTGATGTTATTATTCTTAAGATTTCTCCTACTAAGAACTATGGGCTGGTGACATGGGGTGTGGCCCCTGTTTAGGAGGTTAATGAATCCTTGCTTCATGCTTGGATCTCTAATCTCGGAAAGTAGCTCTGATCTCACTATGATTAGGGGGCAGTGAGGTGTAGGGTGCTGAAAGCATGGGTGCTCGGGCTGCTGCCAGGCACACTCGTGCTCAGCCTGGGGGAGAGACCAGGTGATGTTCACACGTAAAGAAAGGTGAGCAGAGGCCTCTTTGCAGACATCCAGAGACTATAAATACACTGAGGTAGCATTTTGCCTGTTTTTCTGCATCCAGTGTCTCATTTTAACAGAGAGATACTGATAACTTTTAGTAATACTGCAAGGGGAGAATGGAGGTGTATCAGGGGCTAAGCAAGCTAACTTCTGAACCTCCCCCAGCTCTGGCACTTACGAACTTACAGTAAATCTTAGCTAAGAAAGAGCCTAAGCATGCTCCACTGTATTCACTCTTCCTGTGTCCCTGATCCACATGAACAAAGGTCCAGGTGCTGGAATGCCTTGAACAATTGACCTTGGGAGGTGGATTTTCACAATAACCATTGTAGTTTCAGGAGCCAGATGTGACAAACTACCGGACTGGGGCTGGTGAGGAAGGATATTCTCTAATGCCATCAGCAGCCTTTCAGATGCCCTAGAGTCACCTTGACTCAGCACCCTCAGTGCTCCCCTAGGCCCTTCTGTCCTCCCCATCATCTCAGTACATCTGAAATGTCTCTCCAGGCCTGCTCTTTGCTCAGCTTTGGGTCCAAATGGGGCTGTCCCTTATGCCCAGTGCTTCAAAAGCACAAACTTGGACCACCTTCCCCTCCTGCAGCCCAGAAGGGCAGTGGGGCATGGGAATAGTGTCAGACAGAGCTGCGTTCAAATCTGCCACCTGCTGTTGTGCGGGCTTGCCAAATTACTTCACTACTCTGAATCCCAGTATGGCTTTTATATAATGGGGCTAATGAAGTACCTCCCCCACGTAAGAAGTAAGTTAGACAACGTCAGTGGCTGACACACAGTAAGTGTGCAATGAGAAGCGAGCCAGGGAAGGAGGATGGAGTCACACCTGTCCCCAGAGGTGAGACATGAAAGGATTACTCTTGGACATAGGGAAAAGTGTGATTCCCTTAACTATACTCCCAGGATCAGGGTCAGCAGCCAGTGACTCTCTTAGTATGGATGGCAGAATATACCCAAGACACTGCCAGCTTAGAGCAATAAAGAACAAAAAGGGAAAATTAAAAATACAATCTATGCCCAGGAGCCTCTGATTCTAACTCTTCTACTGTTTATTCCTCTCAGGGATGCCTTGATTTCACATTTAAAATGCTCATAATTGCCATTTGCAGCTTCTTAACTGAGAACACCAGGATCACTGCCCCGAATGGATATAATTCCAGGCAAAAGCAAGGGGCTAGGTATTGACTTAACCCTCTACAGCCCAAGCATGGGAAAACAATTATGCTTCTGGAAAAATGTAAATGAGTCAAGGATGCACTTCTTGTTTAAAATCTATACAGGAATGGGGGCCAGGAAAGACAGGGAACCCCACAGAAATGAACTGTCCCATTCTTTGCTATTGCAGATTCTGACACAATGAGGAAGCAACTGGGTGGATGCTGGTTGGCCATAGCCTGTGTCCTGCTCTTCAGCCAGCTCTCCACCGTCAGGGCAAGAGGCATAAAGCACAGAACCAAGTGGAACCGGAAGACCTTGCCGAGTCCCTCCTCCCATGTGACGGAGTCCCAAACGGCAGAGATGCGCCCTGGGGCCTTCGTCAAGCAGGGCAGGAAGCTGAACATTGACTTCGGAGACGAGGGCAACAGATACTATGAGGCCCACTATTGGGAGTTCCCCGATGGGATCTACTACGACGCCTGCTCCAAGGCCAACGTGACCAAGGAGAAGTTTGTCACCAGTTGCATCAATGCCACCCAGGCTGTGAACCAGGAGGAGCTGTCCCAAGAGAAACAGGACAAGCTGCTTCACCAGCGGATCCTGTGGCAGCTGATCAGGGAGCTCTGCTCCGTCAAGCACTGTGATTTTTGGTTAGAAAAGGGAGCAGGACTCCGGGTCACCATGGACGAGTCCCTGATGCTCTGCCTGCTGGTTTTCATGTGGCTCATCATGAAGTAAGCTGCAAGCAGGCGGGCAGCCATGGGGATGAGCAGGAGAGCAAACCTGAGCGAGTTACCCCAGCTCTCTCCCCCGGTCACACACTAACGCATGTTCTGAAGGTACCAAAGGGCAGAGATTCTTCAGCGCTTTCAGTAGTACCCCCCAGTCTCCACTCCGGTATTTGCTTGTGTTTGGTAAATGTTCGTGTATCAGTCCCCTGCCGGCTCTACCAGAGGGCGCGTGTCCACCACCGCATCCTCGGCTCCCGGTGGAGTGTCTGGCACACCGTGTTAGGTAGTAAGTGATCAAAGTACAGGCCAGGGACGGTGCCAAGCGCTTCACAATACTTCCCAACAACTCTTAGAGGTAGGTGTTGTTCCCATGGTATAGATGAGGCAACTCAGGCTCCGAGAGGTGAAGTAGCTAGAAAGTGGCAGGGCCAGAATTCAGCCCTGGCTTATCTAACTGCAGATTGCCCGCTCTCTGCATTCCCAGAGCGGCCTTGGGATCTCTGATGGTTCTCAAGGCCAAATCCAAACACATATCTCTACTGAAACTGTGAAAACTCCACTTTTGGAGAGATGAAAAGACCATGTATTTTGATACCCTGTTACAGTGAGGTTTCGTTTAATTCCTCTAATTAAACTAAAATATAAAAAAGAGATTAAACGAAAATAGAAGTAAAACTCAACAACAGCCTAGAAATGACCTTGTAAGGGACTGTTGCCAAGCTGATTATCAGAGCAGATTCGATCCACAGCAGGATGCGTTTATCGCACAAAGAATTTTTCCACAAGAAAAATATGTGTATGCTGTTCCCATCTCTGAAACGGTCCGCGTATATATAAGAAAATATTTTTAAATGACGTGCCTGTTTTCTAATGTTTCCCTAATGTTATGTGCATGTTTTTAGGTACATACATGGGAGCATCTTTAAATATACTCCCTTTACACAGGGACTGCACACAATCTCCAGCGGCATTTTTACCAGTGTGGCAATGGGCCATCATTTCTGTGAACCACTTATCACTACAAAAAAAAATATATATATATATATTCCTCCTAGTCAAAAACATTGAAAAGAAACTGTGTCTTTAGGGAGACCTAATAAAGAATTCATCGAGGCCATAAGCAGGAGTAGGTACACACACCACTTTTTATCTGTTTATTATTAGTTAAAATAGATATTAAAAATATAAATACAGCTTAAACAAAAATAATGAATCTAATGCTCTAAGGTGCCCCCACAGGCTCTCAGGGGTATTCTCAGAGACCCCAGGAGTTGTTGAACCATATTGAGAGAGAACAGCTGCTGAATATTATCAATTCTCTTTTTAAAATGAGTCTGAAAGAGGAGGAAAAAAAAGTGCGTGGTGAGACAATTTATTCTAAATATTTTAAAACGTGAATGTTGATAATGGTACCTCCTGTTCTCAGCCTCCTCTGTTATCAGTGTTCTTTTCAAGGATACATTTGAAAGGTTTTAACATAGAAATAGGGTGGTGGACTTGGGGGTGGGGCAGCTCAGGGGAGCAGCCTGCCCTTGGGTCGTGGGGAGAAGCCCGCCTCGCACTGAAACAGCACACCAAGTCCCACCCTCACCCCTTCTGGCAAGGAACGTTGCTTCTCTTGCTGCCAGCAATGAGCTCACTTTTTACTTCCAGGGTCCTGTTGGGTTCTAAGACAGAGAGCAAAATTAATTTTTACTTTTTAAGTGATAACAATAGCAATAAAGACATAAAGAACACATGCTTGTAGATTGATGTTGAAATTTCAGGTCCTGGCTCACCTGAGTTTAATTACAAGGGCAAGCACAGCCGGGTAAGCAAAATGACCTCATTTCTGATGTGAAAACACTTAGGCCATGATGTAGTATATTTTCGGTAATTGCTGTCTTTTCTCATTTCGTTAATAGCTCCAGAAACCAGATTTAAGCACGGTGTGAAGTGAATTTGTATATGGTGAATCAAATGCAAAATTTATTTATGGAGCTTTTTTCATTGAAAACGTATGCACTTACATATTCTTGCTCATGTTTATGAATTATAAGGTCAAGTCAAAGTTTTTTGAGTCTGGTTTTTCACTTTAGCAAAAGGTTGCCGATGCCTACTACGTCTAAGACATTGTGAGGATCTTCTGAATTATTCTTGCTAGAGTCATTTTAAATGTGAATAATTTCACCAACTATCATGTTCTTGTTCCTTTTGATTGTTGATTTTTAAAATAAGTTTATTGTAAAAAAACAAAACAAAACATTAAAATTACAATGAACATCCAAACAAAACATTGCCCACAATCCCAGCATCTGATTAAGTCAGTGTTTTTATTTTCCCCTACAACCTCCTAGGTCTTGCCCATTTGCATATACAAATGTACATATTTGCAATAATAATATAGGTGAGCATTTATATTCTAAATTTTCCCTTAACTTTATTGTATACTTTTTTCATTTTTCCTATGACTTTTTGTTCTTGCTGCCCTCTCTACCTTCTTTAACCCAAATCCCTCCTTCCTGCCTGAGATGTAGCCTCTGCACTTTTATCGTGCTCAGATATATAAGGGAGAGTTTTTTGTTTGATTATTTCTTTTAAAAATACTATAATCATGCACATCGCATTTATGTCTCTGCAATTTGCCTCTCTAACACTGCATCATGAACCTCTCTCCAGTTCAACAGCTGGCTAGTTTGCTAACTTGTCCTTTTACATTGCTGCATAATATTCCACAGTACAGATGGACCCTGAGTGACTTAATATTTCCTTGTTGACGGACCTTCAAGTTGTTTCCAGTTTTTCATCACTGAAAACAATAAACATCCTTGTACATACAACCTTGCAATCTGTTACTTTTATTTCTGTCAAATAGATTTATACAGGTAGAATTTTGGGGACAAACAGTGTGTAATTTAAGTTTTTCTCAACATGGCTAGATTATATTCACATAGGTGGAGTGATTCCCATTGCCACCTGCAGTGTATGGCACTAACTTGTAAGAGTTTCTATATCATTTAAGTATGAGCAGCTGCCTTTTCTATAGGCACTGCTTGAGCATCATCTCCCCTTGCAGATGACACACCTAAAGCTTCCTAAGTAATTTCTGGCCATAAGGACCATTTAAAAATCCTAAAACTGTGAGCAATTCCCATTCTAAATCTGGTCCTTGGCCCAAAACATCTGGATTAGAAGCCTGCAAAAGGGTAGTGTGTGTGCAGGCTTCCTGCTCAGGGGGTGGTGTGTTTGCACACTCCCGATAGCGAGGGGGGTGATATACATAGGGTAATGTTTGGTAAAATTATACATGCAAATATTTGCCAGGGAGGTTGTATCTAGGTCATAAAGATAAAAGGAGCAGGAATCAAGCACATAGTTAGAGTAGCCCACAGTGCTCCTCCCCTCCCAGCTCAGGCAGACAATCAGCATCTCCCTGGAGCTCTTTGCATCTCATCTTGCTTAGGATGTCCTTGGCGACATTCAGACACCCCACCCTCTGGTCCTAAATGAGATGTGACCCAGGTAGTGGCCACAAGTTTATCTTGAGCTGCCCACACTCTCTACCTCAAGCATCTGGTAACAAGTGACTAACCCAGGGTGGTGGCTCATTGGGTCAGGGACTCCTAGCCCTACTTCATACCCATGGTTTGGTCACATCTTGCATCTCTACCTAACACGTTTTCTTCACATGCTGTATATGGCCGGACAGGGACACCCTCAGATGTTCATGTGTTGCTGCCTGGCACATTCTGGAGTCTGTCAGGATTTTAGCTGAAATGCTGACAGCAGGGCCCATGTGCCCATGTGCACACAATGATAACACCCTGGTAGGCCACACATGCCAAGAGGGAGATAAAGAAGACACACAGATGTGTCATTACGACAAGTCTTAGTTTCCCTAACTCAAAACTCAGATGTTGATCTGCTGAGGAGCAGACCTCTGGTGAACCTGGCTCATACCAGCCACTGTGTGTTTGCTCCCTCTGCGCCAAGGCCATGCCATCAGAGAAGCATGGGGCTTGTTCTTCCCTTATCTTCACTGCTGGCAGAAGACCTGCTCTCTTGGGCACCCATATTTTTGGTGGAAGAAAACGGAACCAAACTCCCACGCCATTGGGAATGACATTCACCTGCAAAATGATCGTGTCAAACATTCCTTATAAAGTGGGAATAAGATACTGTGTCTATGAGACATCTCTAAGCCCATTGCAGACCACCGAAAGCCTGTTTTCCTTGGCAAATGGGAGCTATGGGGAAGGAAGAAAATTTCCTCTACCCTTCTAAGTTCTTCTGGCTAATAATTAAATCTACACGAGACAGATTAATAAGAGAAAATAACCTCATTTAATCATATATATATACCTATGGGAACCCCACACACATGAGTTAGAGACTCCACATACATGAGATGTTCAGAGACAGAAAGAAAAAATGAGGTATATATGGCATTCTGAGCCCAGGAAGAGTTAAGGTGCCTTAAGGCTTTAGAGAGGAGGAAAGTCATTGCAGGACAATAAGAAGAGATATTCAATAATTAGAAGTTCGCTCCAGTCTACATATAGGTCATAAAATATATTTCAGGTGGTAATTTTTATTGTGGGCAGGGTCCCAGATTTATATTCTTTAAGGGAGGGGTAAAAATGTCTTGTGAGCCTACAGGAGCTCTATAGCCTTCACCTCAAAATAATCCACATGCTGAAGTACAGATCTTGGGGTAGCCTGTGCAGAGACTTAATCTGGGTTCAGGGGAAGCCTCAGAATGAAGTAGATTCCACGCATTGACAACATCCTTTCTAAAAGGGCCTTCCGGGCGGCTGCACCCAGCCCAGAGCTGACCTCCCCCCTCCCCAAAGAACTTAACCTAAACACTTAAGTGTTGCTGCATCTCCAAGATGTTTCTCTCTACACAGGTCTGAACTTCTTATCTTCAATCACCCACCTACCCAGTCTCTCCAGGGGATTTCCAGAACTTATTTTAATGCAAATCTTTTTGTGGGAAAGCATTGCCTTCTTAAACAATGCAAATTGTTTTTAACTCCAACATGCTTGGCAACAGATTGCAAAAGGAAATTGGCAGAGGACCAGAGAGGAACTAAAGAAAAATGGAAATAGATAGCTGGTCTCCCCAAGTGGAGGGAGGTAGGCGAGAGAGGGAAGGTATGGGAGAGGAGTGCAGGAGACCATCCATGGAGAGAGTTACATACTCACGCTCAGCAGAGGTGACCTCAGTATCCAACAGGGTGGAGTGTTATGCCCTCAGGACTCTGAGGTCAAGAAAAGACACAAAGTAGGGGGATCTCCAAGGACTAAGCAGAAGAAAGGGCCCAGAGCAGGGTCTTGGCTAGGTGAGACCCATATCAGTTGTGTTGTACTTAAATTTCCAAATCCACAGTTAAGGTTTTTAATTTATTTAACTGGCTGTTTCGACTAAGGGCGACTTAGCAATCAAGAACAAAATAAAGGAGCTTGTGGCATCTGTGATATTGTGACTTATAAAAAATACCTATTTTGTCATTCAGATGACCAAAGATATATTTTCCGTATATATTTGGTCCTCGTCCATGGTTCCTGCATCACAACTCTAGAAACCTTTGGAATTTCCTGAGCAATAAGAGCAATGTGAGTATCTTTTATTATAATATTTGGTGTCGTGTCCTCAGTTCCTGAAATCATTTCAGAGTCAATAAGGTGACATAGGTGTCTTGTTGTTCATAACGATCGCTTTTTCGTCATCACTGGGTTTATGTTAATGAGATGACTTTTGGAAAGCACCTATGGGTGAGAGCCAGTGGCCAGGGGAACCAACCTTGAATAGAGGCGTGAGACTTTCACTCTCACCCTCCCATTTCCAGAGAGTGAAGAGAGTCTGGAGTTTGCATAAACCATCAGCGGCCACTAATTTAATCCACCATGCCTACACGATGAAGCCTCTATAAAAACCCAAAAGGATGGAGTCTGGAGAGCTTCTGGTTGGTGAACAGGTGAATATTTGGGGAGAGGGGCATGGAAGCCCCTCACCCTTTCCCCATACATTGCAGTATACATCTGTTCTGGCTATTCCTGAGTTATATCCTTTTTATAATCATCCAATCATCTAGTAAGTAAAATGTTTCCCTGAGTTTTGTGAGCTACTCTAGGAGAGTAATGGAGCCCAAGAAGTAGGTCATTGAAACCTCAGATCTATAGCCGCCTTGGACTTGGGATTGGTATCTGAGGCGGGATGGGGTGGGATTCTTGTAAGGCCGAACCTTTAACCTGTAGAAGGTGATGCCTCCTCCAGGTAGTGTCAGAATTGAATTGAATTGTAGAGAACCCAGTGGTGTCAGAGAATTACTTGGATGTGTGAGAACCCTCCCTGCACATCAGAATTGGGTCCAGAAACATTTTAACATCCCTTAAATATCATTTATTTTTCCCTGTGCCTAAGCCAAACCCGTCATCACCTCTGCTGCCCTGGGGGAAAAATACAGGGGAGCAGGAAGCAAGCATTGGTGCATTTTCCTCAGCTTTTAGCCTACTTGGCAAAACCAAAGAGGGGTGCCTCTCCACCCAAAGTTAAAGGCCTTTTTTTGGTGTTCTTTGACACAAGAACAAGTTCTAAAAAGTTCCTCCTAAAATTTCAAATTTCGTGGTCTGGAAACTTGTTCCCTTCCAACTGGGGCTGCTGACCCACACAGATGGATCCTTCCAGAAGTCCAGCTGCCATACTCTTAACTCTGGACAGGACCTGAGCCTTTCTGCTTCCGCATCTATAGTTCAAAGCCGTTGGTCCCCTGCCCTGGCAGATGGCTTTACTTAAAATTACAGCTAATTTTTTTTTCCTGGGCACTAACTCAGCTCCTAACTTGTGTTCAACCTTGTAGCTAATGTCCTTCTTTGCCTCATCTTGGGGATTTTGTGGGTTCATGCACATCTTCATTCAACAAACATCAAGTTCCTACATGTGTTGTTGGTCTGCTCTGTGCTGGAACTGTAATGGTGGGCAAGAAGGGCAATATGCTTCCTGTGTTAGAGCATTTACATTCTGGTGGCGCAGGTATGTGTATGTCTATCAGAGGTGAGCTCGTGTGCCAGCCCTCCAGGTAGAGTGTGTGAGCTGGGGTAGCCCTGTTTTGCTTCATTGGACAATTTTAGTGATGTAAATAGTGACCTGGTATTCGGTGCCCAGGCCTTAGATTATAAAAGTGATTGCATAATGACACAGAGGTCAATGCCATTGAAAGAAAAGGTCATTGTTACTCACAGTTCCTCTAGAGATGAGAGGCACAGTGGGGGGGCAGGGCCACAGGAACCAACCCCCGCACACACACACACACAGGACAGGAGTGAGGGGAGAGCCTAGGCCAGAAGTCTTCACTGGGGTTTCCACAGGAAGGCAAGGCAGGGTGGAATAAACAGTTCAGGATTGGCCACTTGGAGTAAATTCAGTAGGCTTTGGGCTATAGTGGTGGTCAATTTTCTGGTCCCTGGCCCTTTAGAATAGAGGAATAGTGACTCCTGGGGTGCACCGGCCAGATAAAGAATTGGGGCTCTGGAACTGGTTAATTTGTATATCAGAAACATGCTCCCCACTGAGCCTTTTGCTCTCTCTAAATATTGGCTGGCCCTGGGACGGCCTTTCCCCAGCCAGAAAGGCTTTTCTTTAAGAGGTCAAAACACTGTAATATACAGAAAATAAGCAACATGATTAACTCACCTGGCCAATTTCCAGTTATCAGCATAAATAACATGGCTGACTATGGAGTTGGAAGCCATGTGCACGATCCTCTCTTGGGAGCCTGTGAAGGCTCCAGCACAACTAAGTTAACTGTTTACTTTGTAAGCTTTACACATATTCTCTATTCTGTAGTCAATATTTATAGCCCTCTGAAATCAGAGCTGAAGCCACGGCAAGTCGGGGGCTGTGGATGGATTGAAGATGGCTCTCCAGAGCTCTCACTCCACGTGCAGAGACCCGGCAGTACGTGGCCCTGGGGAAGTCAAGGACAACGCAGAAGAGAGATGGCATCTGGGGATGCTGCTGGCATTCAAGATAGGTTAGCAGTAAATCTGTATTGGCTTTCTATTGCGTGCTGGATGGTCCACCGTGCACTGTAGTTACCTGTGGGTGAGTCACCACCTCTGCCTTCGCAGTGTGATGGGGAAGACGTGGGTGCAGCCAAGAAACGTTTTCCAGAGAGGGAAAGTATGAAAGGATGAATGAGGGTACCCAGGTGGAAAAGATAGGAAAAGGGCAGTATCAAAAAACAACAACAACAAAAAAAACCCAGGTACAGTCAAGGAGCTGCAAGTGGTTCAGCCCAGCAGGCACATGAGGGTGTGTGGAGGAGAGTGAGATAAGGCTAGAGAACGAAAGGGGCAAGACCAGCAACAATCCTTGTTCTCCTGGTCCTGTGTCCTTCTCAAGCATTAGTGGCATGCAGATTCCCTGGGGATCTTGGTAAAATGCAGATTATGCTTGCGCAGGTTTGGGGCAGCCTGAGATTCTGCAGTTCTGACAAGGTGAGGCTGAAGCTGCTAGCCCATGGACCACACTCTGAGGGCTCAGGGTGCAGGTAAAGGGGAGCACTGAAGGGAGGGATTACTGGGTGTCTTAAAAGAACTTTCTATATTTCCATCGGTGCCATAGCAACATTTTATATGTGGCTCAAGGTAATCTGGGATGAAGGTCTTTGCCTTCCCACTCACGAGAAAGCCCAAGCACTCCAGAGTTCACCTGCACCATAAAAAAGGCAATGCACGAAATTGTTAAAAAGAGATATGGCAGGTTTGTGAGGACATCTTTCAGTTGTATTGGAAATAATCCAGATTGCAAGCACTTCTGATTCTTCAAGAAAGCAGAATAGAGTGATCCTTACAGTCTGTCTTGTATCTATTGTTCTTTGTTTCTAAGGGTCCTCCAGGTCAGTTCAAAACCCTTTAAGGGCATTTCCCCATGCACAGAAAGTCAGGGCACCTCAACAAAGCACACGGACTCCTTTATAACCAGACTTGCCTCATTCTCCAAGCTCACTTCCATAATTCCCAACACCTCTTACCGTCCCACCATGTTGCCAAACCCTCTTAAGGCTTTCTCCACTCCCTGCAGAATTCCTACCCACACCTCAGGCCCAGCTCAAACATGACCTCCAGGCGAACGGTTTCAAGATTCTTGGTAAGATGCCCAGCATCCTCATCACTTTGTAACATAGTTATTTTTTTACACATATATGTCCCATAGAGGGCTGTGCATACCTCCAAACCCAGTGATGTGTTTTGCTCATGTTCTGTTCCTAGACCCAGCAGCTGCTCCAATCTTTCCAGACTATCGCAGGGACTAGACCCTCAGGATGGGGTCATCATCTACCTGTCTGACTCCCAAACACCACTCTCTTTCCTTCCACTAAGGTGCTAGCCCTTTGTCTTGCTCTGGCATTGTCGTTTCTTCGCTGCTGTTTGAACGCTCTTCCCAGGCCTGGCCTTGGATGATGGGAGAGTCCTGGACCAATGGGACCGCCTCTGGCGGACCACTTGCTTTGAGGAGCCGCCTGCCTCCCAAGAGATGCAACGTGGCATCCTATTAGGTCTCCTTAGGAGACACAGGAAGGTCTATGCTCCAGCATCAGCCAGCAGGAGGCAGTGCAGTGACACGAGCGGGGCCCTTTTCCCCAAGGTTCATCTCCCCTGACCCAGTCTCTGTCTGACTCTTAAGAAGATGGCTTGAGTCGTTCCTCAGGGCCTATGTTCAGCTGGATTCTTCTCTTACCCTTTATTTCTATTAAATTAGAAAATCCTAAATTACTTTCTGGATTGTTTGGAAAGGCAGGAAGCTCTGCCTGTCACTATCTAGAAGTGGGCCAGATATTGAGTTTTCTTTCACTGTCATAGGATCTGAGTCAGCAAGATTTTTTTTTTTTTTGGCCTGTCACACTCAAAAGTAGGAACTCTGACTATTTTAAGCTAAGACATATATACTTTTTTTCTTCTTTATTGAGGTACGATTATCATATAAAAGTTTATTTAGTATACACATTTATTGTATCTAGTGAATGAGCACAGCCACCATCTCATATTTATCTTTTCTCAGTGAGAACATTTAAGTTCTACTCTCTTAGAAAATTTCAATTATATAATAGAGTGTGACCAACTATAGTCCCTGTGATTTACATTAGCTCCTCAGAACTTATTCATCTTTTATCTGAATGTTTGTCCTCTTCACCAACCTCTCCCTCTTTCACCCACCTCTGGCCACAGAAACAAGTGGCTTTCTAATCCTTTCTGTTGACTTGAATTCTAGAAAGTACTTTTTAGTATCCTACTGACATGTTTGGAGGTGTCTTTTAAATATGATTTCGACTGTACTGTAGATTTCTTTCTCTGATGAATGAAAAGAATTATCTAAGGTTGAGAAATAGTCAAATCCTCCATCTACACCACAGTGCAAGTTTCTTAAGAAATCCTGTTACTGAACCTGCAGAATTTAAAATCATGTTATTCTGGCTCTAAAGTCGTAACTTTGAGCTGTTCTATGCGTTGCTGAGGTCATGGAAGCAAGCCACTCCAAAGCATGCGCGTGTTCTTTATTGCATTGTCAGTTCCCCGAAGAAATATTTCTAGCTCATCTTCCATTTCAAAAACATATGGGAACCCTTTATTGAGTGCTTGGTATGTGCCAGGTGCTGGTGCAGGAAGTCACCTGTGGCTTCTTTAACCCTCTCAACCCTATCAGGCCGGCACATTAATTATCTCTGTATCACAGAAGGGAAGGCTGAGGCTAAGGGACTAGTCACGATTGCCAGTACAACACAGGGGACCCAGGCAATTGGGCTGGCTTCAAAAGCCACACTTTAACCTCCATATCTTGTTGCCTATTTTCAATACATTTTAGTGTTTTTATAATTTTAATCAACAATGTTGGAAAGTCATTTCTTGCTGCTGGAGCCATCAGCTGAGGGTCATGGCCCTTGTGTAGGGGCAGGAAGGATGGGGGAGGGCCCATGTGGCTCTGCATTGTCATCTCACCCTAAGCAAGACCACACCCAGATGGCGTTCCTGGTCCCAGGTACCCCGCCAGGGGTTTGGAAAGCCTGGGGTCTGAAATCACGTTTTCTGCTTATGGGTCATATAACCAGTCCCGCTCCATGGTTTGGTCTCCTACTTTCCTTCTCAATTTCTATTTTCAATATCTTCTTGGAGAAGAAAACCTCCCAGGGCACCTCTTTCTCTCATTTAACCATTTCCAGTTCACACAAGACAGCCCAGCCGGGCTGAGGGGTGGAATGGGCAGTCTCACTGAGAAGGGTTTGCTCCAGGCCTAAAGGAGGCTCCTGCCTTCTTGGGGCATCTTCCTCAGACATTCAATGAGCAGGTGGAGCTGGGGCTGCCAGGAGTGGCTCATCCAGATGTTTTCCAAACACAGATTCTCCCTCTGCCTGCTTCAGAAAGCCCAACTGAACCTGAAGGTCCTGAAGACTTCAGTTCCAGTCCTAGGGAGAGGAAAGAGCATCAGGTCTACCAAAAGAGACAGAAATGTGCACAACACTTCTGTTCCTAACAGCCGCGAACTGGAAATAACTTGGCCAGAGGGAGGAGGAAGCCTCTGTGGCGGCCTCCAGGCTGGGCCGAGAACATGTGGCCAGAGACCTTAGGAAAGTGCACAGATACAGGTAAGAGAAAAGCAAGACGTGGCTTGCCTTAAAGTCGGATGAGGAGCCAGAAACTGAGAAAGTCAAATTCATTGACTTCCTTCCCATTTTTAAGCACACAGTCTGTCTCCTTATAGTGCTGGGGTGCAGGGGAACCTCACGCTCCCCCCCGCCCCCCCCCCCATGGCACTTCTGACAGGCAAAAGTCCATGAAGAATAAGTGGAACAACGTCAGCAAAAAAAAATTGGCAGGTGAGAATAAAGATGGTCCAGAGGAAGCCAACCCTCAGGCTCTCCTGAGTGCCATGGTGCTCCATTGTTCTCTGAGAGTCTCCGAGATGTCCAGGGAATAGTCTGGGCCAGCCAAAGGAAGCTTTAGCTCCGGGTTTTGTCATCTTTTCCTGCTGGTGGGAAGAATGGAAGCTGGCAGGAAGGAAAACCAGTTGAACGAAGAATCAGAGGAAAGCCAGAGTTTCCCTGGGGAGAAGTTGCAGGTGGCTCACTGTCTTGGGGTCAGGGCGACCTGGGTGAGAACAAGTCACTGCCTGGGTTATGCCTAAAAGCCCCAAAGCCCCATGCAGTCACCTCCAAACCAGGCTCTGACCCCAGAATTTGACTTTCCAGATCTCAAAAGAGACTTAAAACAGAGCTTTAAAGCCTGACCTTTTCTACATGTATTAAACACACACACACACACACTAACGAGAAAGAGGTTTCTCAGATGAATTAGCCACCATCCAGAGGTGGGAGCATGGGTGAGGTTGTAAGCTGGGGTTGGGGATGAGTAGACAAGGATCCTAGAAGATTTATGCCACAGATGACACGCGAGGTGCTCAGGCGCCTTCAGCATCTAGGTATCCAGTCTACGGTGCCCCCACAGGGGGCAACCCTCAGGTCAGAATGAGGGACCTCTGAAAGCTCTGCAAAGGCAAACTCCGACATCATGTTCCTGTGGGTCCTAGCCAACACAGAGACTGTACCAAATCCTAGGTCACTCTGCCTCTCTCATCCGCTGTGTGTGCCCTTGAGCAAGTAACTGATCCTCATGGATTCTTCATTTCCTCATCTGTAAAGTGGGGGGAACGACTTACCTCAAGGGGTTGCACAAAAATGTCCAGTGCTTACGGCAGTGTTTAAACATAGGATGTGCTCAACAAATATTAGTTGCTATACGGCTGGTATTACTTCTGCCCTCTCATTCAAATGCCACACACATATCCATCGTCTACCTTCCTTTCTCCCCACTGGATTCCCAGGAATGGTTTCCTTTTACAGGGGAAGGGGAGTTGTTAGCTGATGGTAGTTTCCCCCTATCATACTCCAAACCAGGAGTCTTGGTCCTATAATGTCTACTCTAAAATGCATTATCAACCCACTCACTTCTCAGCACTGCCACTGTCACTGCCTGGTCCAGGCTGCCATCATCTCATCTAGATGTCTGCAGCAGGCTCCTAAGTGGTAGTCTTGCTGCTGTTCACAGGATTGTCTATTAAAAACTTATAATCCCTCTCTCTCTCTCTCTCTCTCTCTCTCTCTCTTTCTCTCTCTCTCCTTAAGACCTTTTAAAAGCTCCTCATTGTCCCAAGAATAAAATCCAAACTCCTTATACTAGCCTCAAAAGCTCTGGGCATTTCAGCCACCCAAGTCTTCTGTCAGCTCCTAAAACACAAGTGCTTTCGAGGCTCAAGACCTATTTTGACTCCTCTCCATTCATCATGTGAAAAATTCCTTCCCAACTTTCAGGTTTCGGCCTCACCAGACCTTTTCAGACCCTTCTGCCTAAAGTAGTTTCCTTCTGCTCCATCTTTATCTTTCTCACCTTTTGGTCTCTTCAAAGCACTTGGATCAGTCAGCTCCTGCTATGTAACAAAATACCGCACAACTCCATGGCTTAAAACCACAATCTTGTATTATCATTCACAGTTGCAGATTGGCTGGGGTTTACCTGATCCAAGATGGGCTCAGCTGGGCAGGCATGCTCCTCGCTGGAAGGCTGTGGGTTGGTTAGGAGCAGCTCTGCCTCACATATATCACACCCCCCTGCTAGGGCCAGACTGGGTTTGTTCTCTCATGACAATAGCAGAGGAGCAACAGAACCAGGAGAAATATGTGAGATCTCTTAAGACCTAGGCTCAAAACTTACACACTGTCACTTCTATCCACATTTCACTGACCAAAGCAAGTCTCATGATCAAGCCCAAAATCAAGGATGGGGGACCATCCTCCAGCCATAATGAGGCAAGGCAGGCATGTGGATCCCAGGTAGGATGAGGAATCACGGCAGTAATTCAGCTGCCACAGTCTGTGATTTGTGATTAATATTTTTATTCCTCTCCACTAGAAAGTAAGCTCTGGGCAAGCAAGGGACTTGTCTGTATTATGTAGCTTTACCTGGTATTCCTGGAACCTAGAACAGTGTCAGATATGTGACAGAACAACTAGTTCCTTATAATACATTTGAACGAATGCTTGAACCAGAAGTCCTTGTTGAAATCCAAGCACTTGCCCTATAAAACCATCAGAACATTGGATTTTCAGAAATGGCTGTTGTTAGAGATTGACTAGGACACAGACAAACTTTTGCTTAACCATAAAGTTTTGTAAAAAGAAAACAAAAAAAGAAAAAAACCAATGAAGTCTTTTATTAGTCATGTGCAATTTCACATTTGTTGGTTAACAATTGCTTTGGATGTGGCCAGAGAATTACGACAGCCACTCTGTGGGCAGAAAAGCCCATGAAAGTGGCCTCTGATGAGGACAAAGACCGTGCAGGGTATTCCCTCCCCAGATATGGCAGAATTGATAACCTTTAGAGCAGGACCCTGTCTTGACCTTTCCTGGTTCCAAAACTGTTTATCCTTTAGAAAAGGGAATGGGAGGGGAAAAAAAGGTAGCCAGAGGGTAAATTACAAAGGCTGGTGGTCTTCCCCTTGCACCTCCAAGGAGAAAGGGGCCAAGAAAAGGTTAGCTATCCTGGAAAGCATTTAGGAACATGTGAAAATCAGCAAGGAGCCCGGGCCTAGCCAGTGACTACACCCTCTAACTCTGGACAAGGGTGCTGACCTCCCTGTGCTTCAGCGTCCCCACGTGAAACGTGACACTGAGGCCCTTGCCAACTCCAAGGGCAGCTGAGAAAATCAAGGGAGATGTGCAAGGTAAAGCCCACATCTCTATTGGGGATTACCTGCCCCTAAACAGGCTTAGACCCAGGGGTCCCCAAACTTTTCAGATTGGAAACCCACTCGGTGAGCATTCTTCATACTCGCTCGTGTTTATTTATCAATTATATCCGTGTGTTTTTTCATATCACGGGTTAGCGATCTAGCTTCTCCACCTCTTGCACGTGCCGTTATTCATATTATGTTCGATCTATATTGTTCCCAGTAATGTTTCAGCGTCTCGGGATTTTGGGTGAGGGTTTTAGTCTAAGGAAAACTTAAAAAACTAATAGCTGCTGACACTTACATAGTCCCCACCAAGGCCCTTTCCCAACTGGTTTGAGGTTCTCTCACCCCCGCAGCAGCCTGGTGAGGCTGGTCCTGCTGTCTGCCCCATCTGCAGAGGGAGAAGTGGAGTGGGCGCAGGGAAATTCAGGGCTCACGACAGTGGAGCAAGGACTCCAACCTGAGCCGTCCAGCTTAGACGTGATGAAAACGCACCAGGGAAGCGTGGGGAGAGAGCCACCCAGCCCTCGCACACACGAGCTCTCGCGCATCCTTTCTGGCGTCGCCCGAACGTGCCTAGGCCCACACGAAAGACGCCCGCCTGGCTTTTGTTCTGCGTTGGGCCGCCTTGACCAGGGCTTTCCCAGACGGCCCAGTGCGCACAGGATGGGCAAGGGGGGAGGCAGAGCGCCAGGGAGAGGAAGGAGCGCCCACAAATTCAGGCCCGTAGGGGCCGAGGCCTAGGGACTGGTGTCACTCTCCCCAGGGGTGCCCTCATCTTACATTCCATCCCACCAGGGGGAGGGGAGTGCTTAAACCTCAGGGTACCTCGGATTAGTTCGCAGCAGTAGGTAGAAGTCGGGGGCTACGTGCTCTTAAACATGGAAAGACCATTCATCCAGTGCAACCAAGAAAGATGTCTTGACCATGAAGGATAGATACAGCAGTGAGCAAGACAGATGAGATCTCTCTTTTCTGGAAGCTTCCATTGTACAAGGAGAGACAGATAACAAACAAATAAACAAGCCAGCGCTGGACAAAGCTGAGTGAAGTTCATGAAACAAGGCACTGTTGATCATTGATTGGGGTATCACTACGCAGATGTATGCATTTGTCAAAACTCTCCAAGTCGTTCACCTAAGATAGATGCATTTTATTGTATGTATATTTTATCACAATTTTTTAAACCATGAAAAGAGTGACTGGGTAAGGAAGACATTACTAGGGTGATCAGGATGGCCTCCTTGCAGAAGGGACATTTGAGCTAAAACTCGAAACATGAGAATGAAGTAGCTGTGGCAAAACCTGGTGTCTCTTCACATCAAGATGCTGCAGGAAGAGAACCCCATGTGTTTAAAGACCCCAAGTTGAGAATGTGTTGAGGCGTAGTAAGACAGATGTGAGCAAAAGAAGCAGGAGGCCGTGCGTACGAGATGAGGTTGAGGGAGCAGCCAGGGACTGGTGATGAGGGCCTTGAAGACTGGCAGGAGTTCATTCTAGGCACAGCTTGAAGCTATTGGGGCACTAGATGGAGGAAGGATAGGACTCACTGATCTGCCCCAATGCTGCCTACAAGCAAACTCTAGGGAAGAGGGAGAAGGAAGCTGCCAAGACTAGCAGCCACCTGAGGTCTGGTGGCAGGAGTGGCTTGGACAGCAGGTGGGCAACCGGAGTCCAGGTTGTTTAGGGAGGGTATTGTCACCAGGGGTGGAAACCATAGCAGGAAATGGGCAGAACCTAGAAGAGTTAGGAAGAGCCAGGTTCACCTGGAGGGTCTCAAGGCCTGGGGTGATCAACAAGTGAGCACCAATGTTTGCTCCTAAAATAAGCCCCAGGAACAAAAGCCAAAAGGTGAGTCTGAAGAAAAGCATCAAGGCTCAATACCTTCAGCTAGAAGGGCCCTGCCTAGCCACTGGCCTGAGTTCCATAAATACCTCCTCCTAGGAGTCCATAGGCCGCCCTGTGGACACAGCCTAAGGAAGCCTGTTGTTCCAGGCAAGAGATGCCTGGTTGGCCCACATGGTGCTTAAATTAAGCCCTGAGTTTACAGGGCAAAAGTTTTCTGTAATGCAGGCAAGTGGCTGAAAACTCAGCAGAGTGTCCCCAAAATGCCTTCACTCATTATTTCTGCTTAACAGTTTCCTTATGGTCCACAGCTGTGTGCACTGAGGATAATGATGGAAGCCAACTCGAAGGTGGCCTTAAACACCCAGTGGCCTGGACTCCTTAGAGAAGGAAAAGTCAAATGGAACATCTGAGGTGGGGCCATCTTCCATCATCCGAGGACAGAGGCTCACCCAAAGTGAGACAAGTTGGAATGAATCACAGGGAGAAAAAAGATAGAGGAGCAATTCCAGCATGTCCTTAGGCCTTGGACAGAGGAGGGCTCGGCCTTCTGAATTACCAACTGGCCCCTCCCCTGGGACACATGGTTTTGCCTGAAATGAACATGCCCTCTTTCTTGTCTCTCTGTGTCTGAGATCTTAATTGTTTCCAGAGTTAAATGGATGACAAGGGGGAAAAACTGAAGCTTCCACAGCTTACTAACTACTCTGGGAATTACCCATAAATATATGGTGTCCTTGAGATGGCTTAGAAGAAGGGAATGATCACTGAGAAGTGCAGGTACTAGGAGCTGGGGTCAGCCCTGCTTTGACTAAAAAAGGAAAGATAATTATAGTACAGGCCACGACTCAGCTTTCCAAAGCATTTTAATATAATCCTATAATGTAAAGGCTGGACACTTCTCTAACCTAAAATTATGGTTGGCACAAGAAAGTAGGAAAGGAGATGGAGAAAGAGAAAAAACCCCAGATTAGCAAGTCAGAAAGAGTGACATCAATATGTTATTTATAGATAAAATGGTAAACACCAAAGAATAGACAGGAAGGAATGGGGGGTGAGACCCAAGGGGAGCAGGAGAAAGTGGGTTTTGTTTGACTCTTTTAACTGTGTGCATGTAGGTGGCTAAAGAAAAAAGAAACCATGTTTTGAGCAAAGTCAATCCATCATAGGTAAAGGCACCACCGCCACTCCCCGTCCTAGTCCAAAGGTAACCTTTAGCAGTTATTTAACTTTCCAACCCTTTTCTATATGTTTATACATGGAGTACAAAAATTATTGTACACTGTGAGTCAAATCTGTGTTACTAGGACTGTCAGCTCCATTATGAAACAAAATTATCTTCTGGTATGTCCAAGAATGTATGATGGATCTTGAGTTTTCCCAGGGATGCATTTTTGGAGCCTCTTCCTTGGGAGAACAAAGCACTTTAAGTCAGGATCACTCAGCAGGATTCATTTACAGCATCGTGTATGGATTCGTGCACTGGCTGGTGCTTTAAGTGGCAGTCCCTGGGATTTTTTCTTTTCCCCTCAACATGCTGAATGTCACACTGGCCTAAAACACATCATGATTTTAAGGGCTGCTTTAATTTAGTCTTATAAAGCCTAAAATCTGCATTGCTTTCAACTTAATTAAGGATGAATTTCAGTGATTACACTGAGAAGAACAGGGTGCACAGTCCTCAGGTGGATCTTGGAGCCCCAGGTCAAAAGTGGAATGAGCTTCTACAGAGTATGACTTTACCTTATTTTGGAACTAGATCCTCGGGTGATGGGAGTGCATGCGGGGCTTAGAGTAAAGAATGTTCTGGGCAGGCTCAGTGCCACACTTGGACTGTCTTAATACTGCTTTGTCATTGTTTTAGGGCTTATAATTTCAGGTCAGGATTATCAGCATCTAGCTTTGTCCTAAATGTGGTCTGTGGACCAGCAGCATCAGCATCTCCTGGGAGTTGGATAGTCAGGCAGCGTCTCAAGCCCCGTTTTAGATCTGCTGACTCTGAATCAGCATTTTGTTTAGAGTCAAAAGGAGAGTTTATTAGAAAAGGGCGAACACTCCACAGACGGAGTGTGGTCTCCCCTCAGAGGCAGAGCGTGAGAGGGACCAAGAGAGACTTGGAAAGATGGTATTATTAAAGTGCCTGCCAAGGGGTAGGTGTTGGGGTTATCTTCTCAGAGTTTGGATTCTAGTGGAAAAGATAAATGAATCAAAACTATATTCAGACAATGAAAAATACTTTGAAGAAAATGGACATAGAGGGTAACTGGCAGAAGGTGGGCACTCAGGGAAAGCCTCACTAGGAAGCAAGAGTTGTGTTGAGACCTGAAATAAATAGGAGCCAAGTATGGGATGAGTTGGGGGGAAGAATGTACCAGAAAGCGAGAATGGACAGTAGGCCAGCATGTGGGTCATGGTGACTATTAAGGAAAGTGGAGGCCAAGAGGTTCCAGAAGTACGTGGAGTGAGATCATTTAGGTCTAGGTAGGCCAGATAAGGATTTCGTATTTTTTGAAAGGTTCAAGGTCATTTGGGAATCACTGAATATCATGATGATTCTTTAGATTTCAAGTAGGTTCATTAGAAGTTTAGGGCCCTCTAAGAGCCAGTAAGAATCATTTAGGATCTTTTATTACTACCTAGAATTTTTTTATTGTTATATAGGATTTAAAAAATTCGCTTAGAATCATTGTGGTTAAGGATTTCGGTTTTAAACATTTTAGGTTTTATAATTGGTTAGGACTGTGCAAGGTTTTTTAGCATTTGGTGTCATTTAGAACTTTTTCAATTTATCGACTTCATTGAGGTTATTTAGAATCTTTTTCAATTGTTACAGTCATTTAGGGTTTTTTAAAAAAGTTTTGATCATAAGAATCACTTAGGATCTTTTCACATCATTCAGGATCATTTAGGGTTGATTAATAGCATTCAGGAATCTTAGAGTTACTTAGGATCACTTAGTTGTTAATTGTGTTTAAATGTTTTACATGTTTAATCACTTAGGATTTTTAGATTCATTTCAAATGGTTTAGGTTTTTTGGTAAAATGGTTCTCAACTTCAGTGATGCACACAGGAATGCGAGGGAATTGTTGGGAGGGGGAGGGACAGTGTTAAAAATCCTGCTGCCAGAGCCACGCCTTAGAATTCAGTCAGAATCTCTTGGTGAGGAACGCAGGCATTGGTGTTTTTAAAACTCCCCAGGTGACTGCCACGTGTAGCCAAGTTGTAACCCATCATTTTGTATTTGTGTAGAGAAGGGCTGTCTACTCAGACAGCAGCAGCAGCATCACCAGAGAACTTGTCAGAGATGCAAGTTCTCGGCCCCATCACTATCTTCTGAATCTGGAACTTAGGGGGTGGAGCTCAGCAATCCGTTTTAACATGTCTCCCGGGAGATTCTGATGACCCTTAAAGTTCAAAACCACTGGCATGGGGTTTACAAGAATCTTCAGGATGCTTGAGGTTTTCTAGGATGGGAGGATTCTCAGGGCATTTTAGGATCACTTAGGGTGGACAAGTGGACACCCAGGGTAACATTGCCTGGGCAGCTTGAAGGACAAGTGGTTGGCCCTGCTGACACCGGGGCCATCCTGCTCCCCATCCAGAGCCTGCTAGGAGAACCCCAAATCTATAGCTCTTTGAGCACACATGCTGCCAAGCCCTGGAAAAACCCCATAGACACACAAAGTACCTGCAAGAAACTATTCGAAACAGGTCTCCAGCCAAGAGCCCTGAACAGGACTGTCCAGGCTCTCTCTTGCGTTGACTTACTTTTTTCCCTAGATGGCCTGCTTTCCCCATGATTTCTGCGTAGGATTCTGTAACTTAAGCTGTGGTGTCATTTTTGTTTTGTTCCTGTGTTTTAAAGTAAGTCTCTGGTTGAGCCCTTGGGATGATGAATAAATGAAATAAATATATTTTGGCATTGTTTACACCCCTCCCCCCAAAGAAAAAGATCATGTGTGCCAGAATCTTCCTTACAAGGCCTTGGTTATAAGGCAGACACTGCATCTGCTACCGAACCCTTCATCTTAAGACAACTTCAGAAGGTAGGGAACTGAAAGTAGGACAGCCTGACAGTACGTTCTGTCTAACCTCAGGTTTCCAGAATTTACGATAGGTACTTTTTTCTCCTTTTGAAAGTTCTTTTTTTTCAGTGCCTGAAAGGAGCATTGTGATTACGAAAAAGAAAGTGGGTTTGGTGTCCAGGGTGACTGAGCCTAAACACAAGGAATTCTCCAGTTTCTCATATAAAGACTCCATCGTTCAGGCTTCTGTATGCTCAAGATGTCAGGCCAACCGGTTTTCTCAAAGATTCTGGCACTTGGGCTGTGATCTTCCCATTCTGGTGTGTGTGTGTACGTGTGTGTGTGTGTGTGTGTGTGTGCACGTGTGACATGTGTGTATGTATCTTACACACATGCACGCACACGTGGTTTGGGCATATAGAATCTGCATTCTGTTTGCACGATGGGCCTCCTATTACACAGGGACGTCAAAGTCTAGTGCTTGGAGAAAACTGACTCCAGCAGGCAGATGACAGCCTGGCTGGCATTCATCTTCTGGCCATTTTTTAAAAAATGTTTTCTGTGTGTATATGTGCTTTCAGACCCTCAGTCGTTTTGGACATTCTGAGCAGGAATTTTTAATCCAAAAGTCAATGAAGAAACATAAAATAAAAAGAAAAAAAAGCCAGGTAGAAACGTAAAGAGAATATAATCCCATCACCCCAAGGTAACTGTTTTCATAGGCTTTATATATAGTACTACAATCAGAATGAACATTCTCTTTTACTCACTTTATGTAATATTTTCCATGTTTCCATATAAACTTTATACTATACTTTTAATGGATGAATAATATTGATGTTTATGGTTTTTATTACACCTGTAGCATTATCACCAAAAAAAGGAAGAAAAGGTTTTTTTTTTTTTAATTGAGGCATATCTACTCGACTTTTTTATTGAGGTTACTTACATCAATTTGGGGAGAGCTGCTATCTTTCTAATCCATAAACAAAGTTATACCTTTCCATTTAAAAATTTTATTTTCCAATTTTATTAGTGATGTATAGAAATAAATTTGCATATATTCGATTATTTTAGCAGCCTTGTAAAATTCATTCAGTATTTCTAATTCTTTTTCTCTAGAATATTATAACCATTTTAAATTCAGCTGTTACTTGTTTCTTTCAGTGGGCCATGGATGTTATAATTTGCTCTTTTTGCTTAGCTAACTCAAGAGATCTTGGTCAAACTGCTTAAACTGGTTTTTGTGACAACTGGTGTTAATACCAAAATTTGGTTAAGAAATTTTAATAATTTAATAGATTACGTTTCTGTGAATATGTCACTTACCGTTAGAATCTTTCCTTGGGATAATTTTGGATTCCGGGCTTTTTATAGCCTCAGACATTCAATATTCACTGTGCGTGGGAGTTCTCATTAGCAGTTTGTTTCCAAAATTATACCCCAGACATCTCTGAGACTTAATTACTTTCCATTAGCAAGACATAGTCACGCTGTCCTCTTCCTTGTGCCCCAAATTTGGCACCAGGAACCCTCCCAAGAGCCCAGACTTCTCTCAGTGGAGGATATTGTAGATATTGACCCTTAGATGGTCTGCAGGCATGTTCAGGGTGGCAACATCACAAGTTAATGCTAATGTGTCTAATTTTTAAACTCCACTAAAAAAATTGATTTCTAATATAAGAACATTTAAGTCAGCTTTATCAAAATATTGAAAAATGAAATACCCATATTATATTTATTTTGGCTTCCACTAAACCATGTGTTTAGATTTCAATTCTATCCTAAAATTTAAACTTAACTTTAAAAATTTATAAAGTTTAAATTTTATAAACTTTTATAATTATGAAACTTTAACTTTTCCAACTTATGGCTTCATCTGAAAAGCCTTAAAGTTATAAGCTGCTTTTTGGCCAAGGTGTAATGTGACCATATTTATCATTCAGTCTGGAACATTTTGAGAGAAACAGACGGCACCATTGATAATTACCCTAGAAGAGCAGACATAACCAGAACTGCCCTCTGCAAACTAAGGTTTACCATCCCTACCGATGAGCCCATAGTTTTAAAACTTTTAAAGTTAACTTCCATACTTCTAGAAGGATATACTCATATATTTATGCAAAGTTAACCTACAAACTTATGTCCCTTATACACTTAAATCATAAGTAATAATTTTATTTTGCATGGTTTTAGAATGAAAAGAACAAGGTCGATTTTAGTAGGTCTGCTGGCATCTAAGCATCTCAGCCAAACCTATTCAAATGTACTAAAACTTCCCAGTACAGTCATGCTTGCAGCAACTTCAGTTCACTAATGACTTCATTACCTAAAATAGACGACACCAAATTATTTCATGAAATCTGTTTCCATTAAGCGAGCCAAGAACTGCCAGCTCCTTTGGCAGAAGCTATTAGCATTTGTTGAATGATATTAGGTACTCTCACTTCTCTATGGCTTACTGCCTGATTTGGGGTCTTAGCAGGGTCCCAAATGGACCATTTATCTTTTACCTCGTTAGCCAATATCCATGTGCCGTACAGTTCAGAAACCTCACCACCTTGGAAGTATTAACTGCCCATCTATTTCATCCAGCTTCATCTATGCAGCAACTAAAAAGTTACTTCTTGGAGTGAAAACTCTAAATATAAGAAATCAAAGCAACACTTAAAGGGAATGGTAATTTATTCAAACTTTTCTCTTTTAAAAAAACATATGTAACTCTTGTTTGAGGGCATTGTTTTAAAAAATCTTGGTTGTTATCTTTTCCTAGAGATCAAATTATGTTGGTCATTATTGATGCTGCATGGCCTGTTTCCTAAGAAGACAACTGTCAATCACGTATTCGCTGTTATGAACCAACCACATAACCTCTCTGTTAAGTCAGTTTTCCAGAAAAACAGAACCAAAAGGATGTATATACATAAAGATTTATTTTAAGAAATTAGCTCACACGATTACGGGGGCAGGCAAGCCCTAAATCTGCAGGGCATGCGTGCAGCCTGGAGATCCCAGAAAGAACTGATGTCACAGCTCAAGTCCAAAGGCAGATTGGAGGTAAAATTCCCTCTCCCTCGGGGCAATCAGTCTTTTCCTCATAAGGCCTTCAACTGATTAGATGAGGCCCACCCACACCGTGTAGGAAAATCTGCTCTGCTCAAAGTCTACTGACTTAAATATTAATCTTTTTTTTAAAAAAACCTTCACAGCAACATCCAGTGTTTGACCAAATATCTAGGTACCATGGCCTAGCCAATTTTAGTTAAAATAAAATTAATCTGAGTGGAATGTGGGCCCTAGTCTGAGGTCTAACACTTGGTGACTCCTGGGGTGCTGCCTTCCACAGAGGCAAGCCCAGATGCCCACACCCCACAAGGTGACTTGGCCATTTAATAGACGAGAAAACCAAGTTCTAGAAAAAGGTTAAGTGAGTTGGTCCCAAAAAGCCAGGAGTAGAGTCAAGACAAAAACCCACCTCCCTGAACGGTCATCTGCAGTTCTCTCCACCGTAACTCCCGTCTCTACCAGATCCTTAACTCCAGGCTCACACAGGGACATTCCCATTTCACTTCTTATTTGGGACATTATAGCCAGGTCTGAGCCTATTCAAGCCATAAACTCTGGGGAAAGGAAATCGACTTTTCTCCTGGGTGCACCTTCACGTTCTTATCCCCAGCCTCCAGAACACAGAGGCTTCTCACGCAGTGGACACACACAGACCCATCCGCAGGGCACTTTTCTTTGAAAAGTGCTTTATTCAACAAGATCTAAGTTGGGTGCATTAAAACATATCAAAATGTTACAGAAATTCACGGCTCCCGACTGAGGCCTTGTCAGATCAGGTTATAAAACCTAAACATATCGGTTCATAAGTTCAGAACCAAACATCGAACCAGGTTGTGTACCATTGTTAAAAGGCAAGTTATGCTTAAGAAAGGAATGCTTCACAAAGCTAAAACATGGGGGAGACCCTTAAGAAACATGAGCAAAAACACACCAGAAACCATCAGCCTGGGAAACAGGTGCATGACCTGCAAGTGGCGGGGGAAGGGACTGAGGGGGTGGAGGCGGCTTTCCCTTCTCAGCTGGTCCTCGTCTTTAATTATTTTCAATCACGTCGGAATGAAAGGAGCTACATTCATCTTTCTTTCTACCTCACCAGGAGACCATCTCCCACCTTCTCTGATTCAAGCAAGACTTTGTGTAGAACAATTTAAGTAGAGGATCAAAAATGCTGCACCAGGGGTACTTGAGGGGATCTCCCGTGTATCCTATCTCAGCCCCCGCTTCATGGTTTGGTCACTACGAGACTCTGGAATTCCCTTATTCATAGAGAAATTTCTTCCTTGGAGATGCATTTATGACACCATGATCTCAGTGCTGCAGTTCTGAAATAACCCTGGCCTTAAAAAGTTTCGCTTGAGAGCTTCTTGCCCTTCCGTGGCCCATTCCACTCTCCTGACGCTGAAATGACCACCCAACTCCACAGAAAAGAATTCTTGCTAAGACGATTTTGCATTGGAGCACAGGTTCCTTTTTCCTTCTTCTACTTTGGTCATTGTTGCCAAGACCTTATCTACACTGACGATAAAATGTCTTTATCTGGATTTTTAACAGGGACTGTAGTTTTCTTTCCAGTAGGAGGGAGAGAGGGTGAAGATATTTCTTCTTGAAGACTCAGATGAAAATCTCAGTCTCAGGTCTCAGCCTTTTTTACGTGCGTGGGTGGCTAAGCCGAGATCCTCTCGCTTCAACCTCAACTTCTGGTTTTCAAGTCCCTCCAGTCTGGAAACTCAATTGCACACTCCTCACCAGTATGCACAGCCAAGCCTGTCCCTTGTGCTTTTCAGTCCCTCCCAAGGTAACCCCACCCTCCCTACCGCCACCCACCCCCCTTTTAACTCATCACCTTCCCACTAATGTGATCACAGAGAACGTGACCTTGTGCTTAATTCCACCACCACCTGGGGGGACAGACCCCCTCCCCACCCAGACAGACTCAGGTTTTTCTTCATTCGATCAGCTTGTAACATAAGCCCCCGGCAAAAGCAAGCAGATGAGGCTATATTGCTTTTCACAAGTTAGGGGAAAAAAAACCCTATAAATTGGCCTTTTGTTCTTCACACGATTTCAGGTTCATTGCACACAATTACATAAACGCACACAGATCAGTCCAGGAGTTCAAAGCCTCAGGGCCATGTGATACCAGTGAGAAAATCTGGCTCCACGTCGTGGAGGTGTCTGTTTCAGCTGCTGGTGTTTCAAAGAACCTTTCCAAAATCCCTGATTATAATGTAAGACATCTCTCTCAACAGGGTGGGCCCAAGATGGAAAAGGGTGGCCTGCATTAAACGGAATATATCGTGTAAGATATAATTTCCCCTCACTTCCACCCCAACCTCCACCTTTAAAGAGCCAAATCTATGTTATCCTTTCTCAGAAAGTGATCTGGCAAACCTGACATTTTACAAGATTTCCGCATTGAACACGATCGTAGCGCTAGTGCAAATTTAAGGGAACTTTCACAAACCACAAGTAGATGTCCCGTAAGAGTTGGTGGTTAGTATGTGCTTGGTGGAAATTCTCCCCGTGGCCCTCCAAGGAGAACTATCAGGGCCAGCAAAGGTTTTAAACATTCAAAATAAAAACAACTGGGAGAGAAGTGTTCCAGTTCATTTTCTCCAATGAGAAACTCAGGAAGTATGTCTGCGTTCTCAGAACTGCTCTTTCTCATCAGTAACAAAGGAAGCCTTCCCTCCACCCTTCTTTTTTTTTTTTTTTGCCAATTCTGTGCATTTTGCAAAGCCTACCGAAGTGTACGGTTGAGACTAAGGCCCTCCAGGCTTCCCGTCAAAACCCCACTGGGCAGCTGGTGCTGTCCCCACAGAGGTAGGTTTGCTTGCTAAGAGACCCCTGGCAAAATGCCAAGCGGCAACATGCCATCTTTTTGAAAGTCAACAAAAAGAGCACAGCTGTGAGCCATCTACAGAGGCCATGGAGGCCACCAGGGCAGGAAGGGAGCAAGAGGACGCCTGGGGCAGGAATGGCTCTGCTGCAAAGCTCCACCTTCCTTGCAGGCACCAATCGGTGGTTCTCCTTTCCTCAACCGGCCATCTCTCCAAATCACTCTTAGAGAGATGACGAGATGGGGCCCGACCCCAAGGCTCAAAGACGCATGCTGTCAGGAGTCCTGGCCTTGCTTTGCTTGATCTCCACAGCCAGGCACCCTGCTCAAGTATCTGTCTGTCCCTCTTCAAACCTGTCACCCAGTCGTCTGGCAGCCCTGATGGGGGCCACCGGGAACAGAAGATCCCAGCCCTTTTCCTCCCATTATGGTCTGCTCTGAAGATCACCCAGGTAGTTGCTCAGAAAAGCTGAAAGAAAAACTCCATCTTCTGTCTGCACCTTCCCAGGGCAGCTCGAAGAGCTTCCTGGAAGTCCACACTCAGTCAAGAGCAAGATGAGTCCTCATTCTTGGAGTTCATCTCCATGCACAAGGCGAGGGCAAGGTGCAAGAATCCAGCCTTGGAAAGAATAAAGTCTTGACTTAAATCACACAAAAGTGCCGCTTCAAGTGCAGAAGACCCCTCGATAGTGCAAAAATGAGCTGGGCTTACAGGCAACTGTCATGTCTGCAAGGACCTCCACATTCCCCTAAGGAGAGACTCTTCCTGGCCACCACCCCAGAATAAGCCCAGGCCTGAGTGACACTAGCTAGTTGGCGCCACATGCAAACCAGGGAGGCCTGTTTCATAAGATCCTTCCTTCAACTCCAGGAGGCACCGAAGGGTTGGGGTCAGCAGCCTGCATTCTGGGAAAAGCATCAGGCTCCCCTCCTGTCTTCTAGAGGTGGCTGTGGAGGAGATAACAGAGGCGACATCCATTCCCCACAGGCATCCGCACAGATCACCACATACATCTTTGTTATTCAAAATTGAAATCTCCAGTGTAAAAACTTGTGGACTTATTGCATCTACCCTACTGATGGTTTCTCTTTCCATCAGACTTGCTCCAAGTGCACAAGGCTGTGATTTTGTTAGTCTCCAGGGTTCTCACGTTCACAGACCCTTCTAGGCATAGAGGGAGGGTTTCTACTAATATATAAATACCCCAAATAGTGAGCGTGCAGAGCCCCCTTCCTCTTCTAAGCTGGGCAGATGTGTGTGGCTGCTCCCCAGCACTTGCGGAGAGACTTTTTTCAGCCTAAAACCCGACTGGTGACTCCTCTGATTCTACTGCCCACGAGAAGCACATCTGCCAGCCTCATGACACTCGTGCTGGTTGACTGGAATTAAATGCATGTGAAAATATCAAGTAAAGGCATGTAGACATATATCGTGTGCACGCCCATGTGCGCACTTGCATGTGTGTGCGTACACACACATTTTGGTCCTCCTCACAACAATCAAAAGTCCTTGTGAGTAAAAGAAAGGAGAAGCTCGGGGGCCCAAGGATGGGGAGCTGTGTGCTGGCTTCTCGGGAGCCGGAGAGGTCTGCGTTTAAATGTTTCTGTGGAAGGAGGGCGCCCAGTTTCCTGTGAGCCTTCTTATGTCAACGGCAGCTATTGCAGTATCTGGATCCCTTCTTTCTCGTGGCTCAGATCGTTTCTGGGGTCTCGGCTATCTCCTCCAGCCTCTGCCGAATCATCAGCCGGAGCACAGTGTACCTGGAGACGGAAACAGCTGCAGTGCGGAGCAGAAAGCGACACACACCTCTTCCTGATCCTACTTCCCAACTTGGGGCACAGAGTGGGCTGACTGTCCGGTCCCTTTGCTTCTGTCACTGGCCTACTACTTTGCTGCAGGATGAGAGGGACTGAAGAGGCTCACTCCAGACTAGGTTGTTTTACTATAGTCAGAAAGAAGGATGAGACAGTGAAATAACAGGAACAATAATGAGGGTTCCATTAACTGAGCGCTCACTATGCCCAAGGCACTGTGTGCAGCACTTTGCATGCACAGCAGCATACAATCCTCATCATATGATCGCATTTCACCATTTTGGGGGGCCATATCATATGATCGCATTTCACCATTTTGGGGGGCTCACAAAATGGCAACTTCATGTGGTTAACCTCCTATCACTACCTGCGTTTTGGAGAAGAGGCCATGGCAACTACTAGGCATGAGGGTCCATGGCTTGTTGGCAAATGCAGTCTGCCCATCTCTTCCCTGAACTATGGCAATGCAGATGCTGGAGGGGGCACCCTTGTGCGGGGCTAAAGGGGACACTACTGATGTTGGAGGCTTTGCACTGTACCGCACGTGTTCAATAAACAGTAACGGCTATCACACTAGTCACTAGTTATTATCACTGATACAGCAAATACGGTGTTGGCTCTAGTCTCTAGTGGCAAAAATCAACCAATTGTTCTACCATGTCCATAAACAGTGACTAAACATGGCAAAAAAAAATCATAAAATCCTCCCCCCAAAATAATTTTTACTGGGCTTTTCAACCCAAATGCAATTTCCGCAAGGGAAATGTTAAAAAGGGAGGAATGATGCGAGGAGAGGACTCCAGAGGGAGGGTGATCAGGCTACAGGCCACTCAGACAACCCTCCTGGAATCTCCAGAACATTCTTGTGTCTCACATCAAAATTAGAGGCTGATATGAGAAGCAGAGAGACCAAGATACTGAGGTTCCATTCCCCATCTGAGATCTGGATTCACCAGCGGGAAGCGCCCTGAGGAAGGTCCATGAGGCCCAGGCCCATGCAGCAGCTGGGTCCCTGCAAGGCGCTGAACAGACCGCCCTCTCCCTGCGGCCCCAGGAAAACCCAACCAGCCACCATGGCCATGCTTACTTGCGCATCAGCTTCTTTACTTCCCGATCTTCTTCTTCTTGGAGCTTCTGAATGAAGCTTTTAAGGACAGGCATCTCAAACTTTATATACTGGGCCACCTGGGAAGGAAGAAGTAAGTCTGGGGTGCATGCCCCCCTCTCAGAATTATTCCAATGCCTTTCGGTGTCTCTCTCATGTAAGGCACAAAGCCCTGGGGAATCTATTTCTGCATTAACCCAGGACTTCCTTAAAGGTAGGATGCAAGCCTCGTTCTTCTCAAGGCTGCTCAAGACCCTGCGATGAAGACTGCATCATTCATCTAACACGCATCTCCTAACTTCTCACTTTTCACCTTATGCATTCACTCCATGATGAGATGATGGCAAACACGGAACCGCACTTTCTTCTGATTCCGAGATGCAGAGAAAGACCTGAATCCATGATATTTAACACATCTCTCTGGTCTCCCCCAAAAAGAATTTCAGGAACCATGGCTCGGAATGACGACTGTCTCAGGTCTCAAACGGGCGTACAAATGTGAACGTGATCCTGAGAGGCTGTGGGGGTGGGGTGGCTCCCAAGTGAGTCAAAGTTAAACAACTGCTCCTCCTCCCCCACCAGAACCCTCATCCTACTCTACCCACACCTTGCCATGAGAGAAGTATACTTCTTCACCCTTTCCATGTTAGGCTTGGCTATGGGACTTGCTTTGGCCAATGGAATGTGTATGGACATGACATACGGCAAATCCGAATGGAGGCTTCGAATGAGCTTGTATCGTTTGGCCTCATTTCTTGCACTCCAGCCATCTGCCATGAGAAGCATACCCCAGGTAGCCACTGCCCCTTGACGTGGGTCTCTGAATGAGACTTGCAATGCAGCCGAGAGCAGAACTGCTGCTACCAGCCTGTAGAGCCCTGAGTGAGAAACTAGATCCTTGCTGTTGACAGCAGCTAAGATTTGAGGATGTTTCTACAAAGATAAAATCATTGCTAACTTCTTCAAATTGCTGAGAGAGTTTGCAGAAACTTCTTGGGCCTCTTGTAACACCCGAAAAAGGCTTAAGACATTTATTCCTTCTACGGAAATCACTTTGTGCTTGAACATTCCTCCAACAATTCCCACAGGGCACATCCTCAACCCAGCCACTGCATTCATTCTCCTGGCCCCAGGGCTATTACTGCTTCAACAAAACCTTGTATTGAGAAGGGCAGCAGAATCAGGCATGGCCCTGGCCCCAAAAGCCAAGCTATACCTCAGCTGCAGGTAACCCAACCAGACCCCCACCCTCCTGAGGACAGACCTTTGGACTGAAAGTGGACTCACGTCATAGGTGACTTCCTCCACCTGGTCCTTCTCCATAAGGAACACTTTGGAGACCTGTTCACATGGGCCCTGGAGGATTCGCGCAATCAGCGGGTAATCAGTGTTCTTCAGCTTCTGTTTCTCTGGAAGCACACACAGCCAGGAACACCCGTGAGTTCAGCCTAAGGCCTTTGTCACAGTGAGTAGTGGTCAGCTCAGGGGCCCCTGTGGACCAGGCACCTTAGGACAGGGGTCCCCAACTTCTATACTGGTCCATGGCCTGTTAGGAACTGGGCTGCACAGGAGCAGTTGAGCAGCAGACAAGCAAGCGAAGCTTCATTGTATTTGCAGCTGTTCCCCAGCGCTAGCATCACCGCCTCAGCTCCACCTCAGATCATCAGGCATTAGATTATTATAAGAGCACCTGTCCCTGGTGCCAAAAAGGTTGGGAACCGCTGCCTTAGGAGATGCAGCCATACAAGTCAGGAGACTGATTTGCAATGAACAATTCAACAGGTGTTGCTCAAAACAACCATTCCCTCCCTTCTCCCTTCAACAATGCTACTATGCCTCAAACCCTTTGGAAGATGCTACAATGGAAGAATTGGTTTTAATGGTATTTTGAGAAAATCAAAAATCCAGTGCCTTTTTTAAGAGGCAGTTAGGTTTCGGGGTTTGTTACGGACCGCATATAGCATTCCCCAGTGGACTCATCCAGTGAGTGCACCAGCCGTGGAGGCAAGCAGCAATTGAAGGTTTCCAACCCCAAACAAGTGAATGAGGCAGAGGGTGTTTTTTTAACTTGCTATTTCGAGTTAATTATAACTTTTAAAGCACACTGTGTTCTTCAGACTTACCACCGCTGGTATGGACCACGTACAAAGCAAACTCCTCCGCCGAATTCTCAATCTGGATCAGGAGCAAAAGATGCTTGCTGAAAGTGTGTGTTACACATCCTAACTTTGAGCGATTCCTTCTTTATCATTGTAGAGCTGAGTACATTTTGGGCTCTTTTGAGGGGCTATTTATTTGCAGCTCTTAGAAGTGATGAGGAAATCAAGCAGTAGGTAACGTTACCAATAATAAAAGGTAGTAAGAGCTAACACTTATTGGACCGGGCCAGGTTTCTGCAACACTTAAACTCATCTAATACTCATGACAATCCTACAACAGGATCCGGTAATCTTCATTTTACAGATGGGAAATCAGAAGAAAAGGGAGGTTGAGTAACTCGTCCAATTCATCAATCAGTTAGGTGATGGATGGGGATTAGAACCCAGAGCCTGTGCCCTCGGGCCATTAGGTGACACTGGCTTCCTTTAAAATCGTAATACCTGGTCTTTTTATTTATAACAAGGTGACTGTGAGAAACATACATAGTAACAGGACTTTAAAAATACTCATGCACTATATTTTGCCCATCTATTGATGGTTCCTTTTCAAGGTAGGTTCCCCAACCATGTTCCAGCAGTCAATCTGTGCGCGGGGCCCTAAACTAGTTGTTAGGCCAGGTCTTTCCATGACCCATAAAGCCCCTGAGGGATGGTGCTTCTCAGACTTCTGTGACACCAGAATCCCCTGCAAGTGTCATCTAACAGGTTCCCTGGCCTCACATCCGAGCTTCAGGTTCAGCCCGTCTGAGAACCTGCCTTTCTAACAAGCCCCCAGGGGATGCTGATACCTGGGGTATAAATAACCCAAACTCTGCCCAGTGCCCCTGTCACCACACACCCTCCACAGCCCGCAACTCAGCACCTCTGGGGCCTCCGAGGCACACGTGCCGCCTGTCTGAGGCCAGCCAGAAGAGGGAACTTGCCTTAAATTTGTTGAGGAGCAGCTTCAGGACCTGCGGAGTGGTCATGGTGCTGTTGATGCGGACGTTGGTGATGGAGCCATAGGCTGGTGTGAACACTGATGTCTGTCAACAGAGGGGTCCAGTTCAGGGAGGGAGTGGGAACAAGGGCAAGGTCTACAGCCCAGGAGTCCTACCCTGTTACCTGGGGTAAAGGGCACAGGGACAGTGACACTCAACCTGTGCTCCCTAGCAGTCCCTTGACTATCTGGCAGGCATTAGGCTTTGAGGTCAACAAAGAGTGCTCAGGAGTTCAAATGGCAAATTTGGGGAGTGGGGAGAGGACCAGATAAGGGAGGCCCTCTCTTCAAATAAAACACAGGCAAAGTCCCTCCATTACGACTTTCACACAAGGAGTTCTCTGACAACTCACTCTCCCAATAGGTACATGTTCCTGGAGCTATATTTAAGCAAGGTAGCAGGAGAGGAGGAGCGTCAGCTAACCGGGGTGGGTCGGGGGGGCACCGATGCCCCCTGATCTGGGTACCACAGCTCTGCTTCAGGGACAGCCCTTAGCTTATGGAAAAGTCAGACTACACAGCAGCCAGGAGGCACACGGTGCAGGAAGGGGGCAACACAGAGATTTCCTGACAGGATCTGATGAGGGGTGTCTATGGGGTCATCTCACCCATCACCTAGGGGGTCTCCTGATCTGGGATCCTTTGTTCCTCACAGAACCAGCAGAGCCTGCAGCCCACCCACAACCTCCCCAGATGTCTGCAGCCCTGAGGTGGTAGCTGCCCAGGAAGGAGCCTTGCCCCTACCTTGGGGTTTCCCTCTACCCCTTGCTGCCCTGTCCCCTCTACCTTATGGTTGTAGAAATGGCCATTGATAGAGAAGCGGTGGCGTCTGATTCGCCGCTGGTCACTGGGCGTCCTCACGTTGCCACGACGACGCACCCCGACATCGCTGCGTGTGCGCATCAGCTGCGGGGTGTCTTCCTGCAGGGGTTTCAGGCCCCTGGAGTCTGAGAGGGGAGGGGGAAATGAGCTCTGCCTGCCTGAATCCGGCCTGTGGCAGGCCCTTCTTGGTTGCCAGTGCTATATGTAGCACCCACTGCCTCCCCAAAAATATATTTTATAAAATCAGCAATTCTGGTTAGGGGGAAAACATGCATAATTGACTGAGAAGCAATACAGAGACAAGGTTCGTAGCACAGACTTTAGAGACAGACTCCCAAGTTCAAATTCCAGCTCCACCACTGCCATTTATTGCTAACTCTTTTGTCTTGGTTTCCTTATCTCTAAAATGGGAATAATAACTGCACTCTCCTCAAGGGCTTGTTGTGAGGGTTTCAATAAGTCAATGCACATCAAGCACTTAGAACAGGGCCGGGCACAGGATAAGTACAATATAAGGACTTACAAGATATTGCAAACTGACAATATCTTTAAAAATTACGAATGCACATAGCCTCAGCCATTCTACTTGAAAGAATCCTAAAAACTGATAAATGTGTGCAGTGACATGTCTAGAAGGCCGCTGACTGCAACCTTGTTTGTCATAGCAAACGACTGGTGATAAATAGAAACAACAGTGTGTACAATGCTACCACTGCCTGAAAAGGGGAAGAAAAGAAATGACATCCAACCAGAAAGGTTTGTGGGTATGTATCTGCTTGTATTTCCACAGAACGTCTCAGGAGGAATCCTTTCAGGTTCTTTCTAGGGCGGGAACTGCAATAATGGGTAGATGACGTGGGAAACTTTTAATTCTTTTAAAATATTTTTTGACTCTTAAACCCTGTGGGTCTTACTCATTCAAGAAATAAGTAACAGCTGACAAAAGCAATCACATCCGTCTCCACACAGCTGGCCCCAGACCCGAGGCCCCTCCCACCTCGCAAGGACCTGCGGGACTCTCCCATCACACGTGTACCTGTGGGGCTAGACGTCTGGTCACTCTCCGCCGGGGCATCTACCTCTGTGATCTGAATGTTGGGCATGGTGAGGGGCTTCAGGATGGTGCTGGGGACAGAAAACAAACAAGAGGGAAGGTGGTTTAATGCCCACGGAGAGATGCCCCCACTCTCACCCCAACCCCTCCTGCAAGGGGAGAGCTTCGCTGGTGCCAGGCTGGGGACCAGTACACATTAAGCAACGAAAGAGGCGGGTGGGCTATTCTGAGTCCCGTGAGGCTGGCCCAGCTCCAAGCTGAGCACTGGGTGGAGAGGGAGAGTTCCGAAGGGAGAAGATGCCTGTCCCCAGCAGCTGCAGCAACACAAGCACCCAATTCATCACGCCCAGGACAGAGAGCAGCAAAGAACAGAATCCATGTGTTGTCCGTGCTGAGTTTCTAAGCATGTGTGGTTTCCGCAGCTTATCTGGAAATCCTCAACAACGGCCATTTATTTCTTGGGACAGGATTCTGGTTCAGATCCATTTCAGTTGAAGGAATAACTAAAAATTGTTTCTGGTATCTAAAAGGAATGGACATAGGTCGGCGGCCACAAGGGTCAGGGTGGCTTTGGAAGGGGTGCCGATGACAGCGTTCTTGAGGTCGCAGGCACTGAGTGCTCGGCCGTGCTGGAGAAAGGGCTACAAGCAGGCGGTCTAGCTGCAATCTGGCCAGGGGTAACTGGAAAATAACTCCTCAAAGCAGAAAGGACAATGGGAGCAGCTCAAAGACACATAACCCCAATCAACAGAGGATTCGGCCAGAAAGGAAAATCATATACAACAATTAGGACCATCCCATGGTGAGAGGGTGTGGGCTCCCTGGGGCCCAGTGGAGAGATAGGACTCATGTTCAGGGCTTGAGAGTGTTAAGGGAAGACAATTAAAATCGAACATCTAAGGAACTTCCTAATGTAGTATAACTTGTGGACTTCTGACCCCAGGATAGAACTGGTCAGAATCTCTCAGGAACAGCAAACATTTGGCACCCACACCTTCGTCCAAAGTTCTTCTTGCTAAAGCAGAAACTGGGCTCACCACGCTGGTCTAGGCACTCTGTTATAGAAGGCATCTGGGATAACATTATTTCCATTCCCAAAGCTCTCTCACAGTATTTACTGGTTTCAAGAACCACCCGAGACCAGACTGCTGCCACAAGGAAGGGAAAAGGAACAAGGGTGCACAGTGGAAGACCCCTCCCTCATGGTCTAACGGAATTTCAACAATCCTCTCCTTGAGGGAACGGAATGTAACATAGTCTGGGGGTCAGGGTGGGGCTGTGGAAAGGGTTTGGTCCATTGGAAATCAACTACACTGAAAATGCTGAAAGCAAAGCAGAGTATGAAACCAGGAAAATTAGATGAAACCGAAGAACCATGACCAGACATCCCAGCATCTGAAGGGATGGGCGAAGAATTTCTCCTTAAATTCCCTTGGAAAGCAACCAGATCAGCTCCAGGGCTTGGCCACACTGTAGTCTCCTCTCAGTGTTAGAGAAGACAGATCTGATTGTGGAGTCTAACAAAATGTTCAATGGGGCTGACAGAGAGGGCTTGGTTCTCATTCAAAATAGGAAAAAAAAAAATCACTGTGGTTTTGGCCAAGAGACTGGCATGCTCCACCCATGTCCTGGCCAGAAGGCAATGGGCATCAGCAAGTTTCAGGTTGGAACAAGATTAGTCACAGTCACTTGACCCTAAAAACTGAAGTCCCAGGAAGACAGTAAGGATGGTGTACGTTACTGGACGCACTCAACTTATTCATTTGGTGGTGGAGGGCGAGGAGGAACAGGCTTGGTCTCCACAGACCTTTCAGCGGGCACTCAGAGGAGGGGTCTCCCAGACTATTGACCACCACACCATCACCTGGCTCCAAGTGCATCCTGAAGGGACCCCTGGCTGACCTCTTTTGGTTGGTTCGGACAAGGTCCAACATTCCTTTTCCTCTTCCAGGTTCCCCAAAGACACGGAGTACTTTGATCAAAAGGTTTAGGCCCTAATTGTCTCCAGAGCAGGGTCCCTCTATAACAAGTGGTCCCAGCGGGAAGGACACTGGGGCATCCAATGTCCTGTCAAAGATCTGCAGGCCAGGCCTGGCTGGCCACTACCAATACCGCACAGAGATTCAGAAATTCTCCATGAGGGGGACATGCTGCTCACCCGGGCACTGGCCCTTCTGACTTGACATCTCCACTCCTCACTTTGGCTCAGTGATTGTGGTGACAGGCATGGAGACCTGATCACACCAATGTCTGCCCCTTTCTCCTCCTCCCAGAGCAGAGCAGATGGGCAGTGAAGGAAGTAGGAACAGGAGCTGGGGTCAACGTTGGCTGCAAGGAGGTGGCCTTTATCTGCTTGAGAACACAGACTCTCCAGAAACCCCCCAGCACCCCCGATCCCATCTCTCCTCACTCACCCCTGAGCCCCCAGGTTACAGCCGGAGTGCCAGGAGGAAGAGGAGGGAGGGGGGCGAATGCGTTCATTGTCATCCTGCATCTGCAGGCGAATGGGCCGGCGCAGCCCCCAGGAGATGTTCAGCAGCCCCTCCACGATGAACTCGTCTTCTTCCTGCCCACAAAGCAATTGGCTCAATGAGTCCGGAGGAAAAAGTCCTACAGAAGCCAGCACCGCACTTGGGGACAACTGACAGCATCCTGGAAGTGTCCAAGCTGGACACACCTGACTTATGGTCACGCCCAGGCTCTGAGACACGCTCCACTGTAAAGTACCCTGAGGCCATGAAGGTGACCTCACAGGTCAGCACAAAAGTTGCCTCAAACTCAAATATACATGAACAAATTATTTAAATTTGTTTGTTGTTTTTATACTAACAACTTTAAAGACAGAATGCATCCGTTACAGTAATACTAGCCTTGTTAACAGAGCAAGAACTCAATTCTTGAATATTAGTTACTTTCCCTCCCCTGCTATGGAAAATGGTGTGCCTTTAGCTACAACATTTGTTTAGCAATCTGACCAGTTGGTTAAAGGAGACTTAAAGGACATTCCCACAAGCTGATTTCACAGATATTCTACAGAACACCAGCTCCTCTAGCAGGTGAATTGTTAACTGAAAAAAGGTGTCCAGTGATAATGAGATGGGAGAGGCTGTGTTAATCAGGTGTCTTAACAGTAGAACTTCCCAGAACCTATAATAAGCTAATGTGCTACATCATGACTCTCCAAAAGGTGAATAAATTCTGTGAGAATTCCAAATTTATACTCAAGAGTTGCTGACAGATAAGAAGTTAAATGTGAAACCCTCTGAGGCCATCTGCATGTTTTACCCCAAGGAAATGGATCTTATTTATGGCCATGAAACTCTTCATTGTGCATTTTGAGAATTTATTCTATAGGACAGCTGTCACCAATCTTTTCGGCACCAGGAACCGGTGCTCTACGAGAATCTAATGCCTGATGAGGTGGAGCTGAGGTAGTGATGCTAGCGCTGGGGAGCGGCTGCAACTACAGATGACACTTGGTTCACTCACCCACCGCTCACCTCCTGCTGTGCAGCCTGGTTCCTAACAGGCCATGGACTGGTACCGGTCCATAGCCCAGGGGATGCTATAGTATACTCCCTGAAAAAGCTATTTAAGGACTAAAATCTTGTTAATGGTCCAGCCACTAATTAGCAAAAGCTTTGAAGTAAATGCCTAAGAGTCAGGCCTTCCTTCCCAAGTCTCAGAAGAGTCTTTCAGAACTCATGTTTTATGAACAGGGCCCACCGGTGTCAGACCTGGGCCAAGGCCACATCTTCAGGATGAAGATGACACCTGCCCATTGAACAACTAACCTGAGCCCCAGGATCATCCTCAGAGAAGGAAGGAGAATAAAAGAAGGCAGGAGGAGTGGAACCACTTTAGGGCATTTGGAGGTCTTGGAGGGAAAGGTTTTACTTAAGCACAGATTATATATATGGCCTTCTAGAGGGTCAAAGTTGGCATCACTACTTTAATTTACATGATTGTAGGACAGAATTTAACCCAGGAGGACTTGGCCTCAGTTGACTAGTTTGAAGGACACAGAGAAGGCCACTACATTCCAAATATTATCCCAACCAGCCTGCCTTGGTAGCTGAAATTCTACCATCTGATATCTTTTCAAATCATCACGGCTTGATAACCTAAAAATGCATTTAGAAGGGTATATATACATGTCTTCTTATCAGTCAAGAACACTTAAGTATAAATTATTCTTCCAGGCTCCTATACAACTCACCATCTACCTGATAACAGGCTTTACAGAAATGCATACAGGATGAGCAAGCTTAGATCCACGATGGGGGCTGGGGAAAGGCAGATGGGTAACAACGGGCATTCCAAGAAGGCACCCTAGAGAGCTGATGCAGTTGTAGGGAAGGCTAAGAGTTAGCACCCAGAGCTTAGGCGACTTGGCCAGGTTGCTGCAGCAACAGGCCATGGTCCCAAATGCGTAAACACAGGTCGCTGGGTAAGGCTCTTGAGTTTCCCAAGGAGAGGAAGCCTGCTTGAAAGCCATGAAAGGGTCAATTCATGAAGACTCCCTTTGGAGGATCCCCTCTCTGAGGCTGGTGCTAGGCCAGCCATACAGGAATGACTCTGCAACAGAAAAGCTCACCCTTTTTGAAACAACTTCCAAAGAACTCCAGGAACTCCACTCACATGCTAAATGAGAGGCCACTCACTGTGGGAGAGACAAGGCCCCAGGATCAGGGCCCCAGACCCAGGACATGGAGAGACAAAGACTGGGCTGGCCCACCAGAGAAGGAGGCCTTCCCTGGGGAATCCTCACCTCACGGTGTCGGAGCTGCAAATTCTGGCCTTCATAGTACAAGTTGTAGGTCTTTAGATGGAGGAGAAGTTCATTCCTTAGGGGGAAACACAAGAGGTGCAATATTCTCAGCTGAAGCCACCTGTAATGCAGTTGTTCCCTCCTTTCCTCACCTCTAACTTTGCCTTCAGTTACCCACACCTGGGAGTTTGTCTGCACGTGTACACACACACACACACACACACACACACACAGAGTTAGTTCTACTATCATTCCCATCACCGTCTTCCCCCAGGATCAAGGCCAAAAGTAAATGCCACCTAGAAGAGAGTGAATGTAAACAGCAACTCCAGAAAACCAAGGCAGGCCTGGCCTGCTGACGGAGACTGGCAGCTCTGGCGACTCTCTGCAAACCCAAGCTAAACAACCCGTCCTTAATAGGTCACAGAGTCACAGAGGCAAACACAACTCAAAGCCCACAGGCGAGGTTTCCGCCATCTCTCGGCCTTTCCTCCCTCACGTGAGCTGAGTCAGGAGAGGACCATCGTGTCAGGCCTTCACTAGACTCAGAAACTTCTAGGCTTTTCCAAAAGTTCAAGGGGACAAGTCTGGGCCCCACTGACTTACATTTCATAGACAATACCTTATCGTGTGTTTAAAAATTTACAAACTCCATCAACAGTGGAGTGGACGAATAAAGGCAGCTACAGTCATGGGACAGAATGTCGCATTGTGCGGAGAACATGAAGTAGCTACACATGACATCGCTAAATCATACGGACATTATGTTGGCTAAAAGAAGCCAGACACAAAACAGCACATACAGTACGATTCCATTTACATAAAGTTTGAAACGGGTGTTAGAATTCGGGACAGTGGTTCACCTTGGGAAGTAAGTAGAAGTGGGTATGAGGGGGTTTTGGGGACCTGGCAATATTCTCTTCTAGATACTTTTGTCTTTTTATTCTATTCTAGGTGCTTTTAATTTATTAACAAAATTGATTTAGTTAACTTATAAGACCCCTTTGAAGCCTGGTATCATGCCTTCTTAGCTGCAAAATACTGGTTTACAGGTAGCCCCCACCCGCCACCCCACCCCAACCCGGGACACAGCTCTGAAGATGGGAGAGAATGTCAGGTCCCTAGTGATCAGGGTGTATCCTCGTCAAACCTGAGAACAGTCAGATCAGAGTTTTGTCTAAAAGTGCGTGGAGTGCGTGAGGGCTGGGAGCGGAGAGAAGCTTAAGAGGGGCTGCTGAGTGCTTTCCTTTTTCTCAGACAACGGGCCATGGAGTGTGATCCCTTAAATCCAGCCACTCGATGGAGAGATCTGAGGTTATGCCCGAGGTCAAAACCGGCTGGAAATTCCAAGAAGCTCCTGACAAGCTAAACCCAGATAAACTGGAGTAATTCTATGCAAGCCAAAATGAATTAGTAGAAATTGTGACTCCAAAGCTCTGAAACAAAAGCTGTTTGGTACTTTTGAACACACAGATCTAAAACTAGGATGCAAAATTACTCATCAGTAGAAGTCCCTGGAAAATCCCTCAGTGAAGTGATCATACTGATCCACATTTCACACAACTGTGTGTCTGTAGGTGGCCAAGGGTGTCTAAAGGATTAAAACAATTGGGTCTCAGATAAATTAAACATTTAGGTTAAGAGAGAGAACATTCACAACGTGCAAATCCCTGTGCTGGATAGGTAAATGTCCTGAAACTTACAATTCAAAAAAGTCCATTTTGGCTCAGCCCCCGTCACATTAGCAAAAGGCTGAGGTCAAGAGGTTTTAGTGCCTGAAAGGAAATGGCACTGCCTCCTTCTGTGCAGGGAGTACCTGTGCCCATTTTGGCCACAACCCCAGCAGCACAGGGACCCCACTCAACTGAGACTCCCAAGGGAGACACTACAGACAGGACAGTGAGCAGCCACTATTCACTTCACCCCCTGGAAGCCCTCCGGGATAGCATCTCTTTTGAGTCCTCAAAGGTGCAGTGTCTTGAAGTCCCCGTTACTTCACTCTTGATGGCCGGGCTCTAGGGGCAGGTTTTCATCTAGAGCAGCAGCCTTGCTGATGTTCTTACTTAGCTCCTCCCCACACACAAAGCCCCAGCTCTCTCATGTACAGAAAAGGCACCTCTGCCAGGGCCTTCTATCGACATGGGACTGGCCACCGAGGACACACGACAGCAAAAAGTCTTACTTGGAAATGTATTTATCTTTTCCACATGGAACTAGGGAAGTTTGGTGACTGTAGTCCATTCTTCCTTTCTCTTATCACCAGAAGGGGAGGCCTATATTTGAAAGAAGACAGAAGTTAAAGTCAGGTTGTGTCCTTAGGAATGCAACAGAACTTGGGCCAGGGACCAGGGGCACATGGCTCTCTGTCCCCATCCACAGCTTGGACAGCCCAGCATTGACCCAGGGCTAGTGAGATGCCACACTGTGGGTTGTTGCCTCTGCTTGCCACAGCCTGTGAGGAAAAACACCCCCAAAAAAGATGACAACCCTTGGACAGCCCCAGAACAAGTGCCCCAGCCACAGAAGATGTTGACACCCAAGTTGGTTCCCAGGACAACTAGCAAGTTTTCCCTCTTCACAACACATCATTGAGATTCATCTGACAGGAAAGGTTCAGATTCTACTGAGGTATACTGAAGATTGGTATACCTAAAAATGCCCTAATATAGCTGGGCACAGTAAATCACAACATATACATCTACAATCACCATTAAATATGATACTGTCTGTGAAGGCAATTTAATTACCTGGGAAAATGACGATACATTATGAAAACACAGGTTATAAAACTATGAGTCTAATTGTATTTAAAATATATGTAAGCACAAAATATGCACATATATGCATTTATTTGAATGGCTGTATGTCATCAGATATTCAGTGTGTGTGTGTGTGTGTGTGTGTGTGTGTGTGTGTAAATTGAGTTACATATACATATAAATATACACACACACATATATACGTATTGATGTATCTATAGTCATTCCTTAACGTCACTGAAAGGTTCTGTGACTTTAAGCAAAACAATGGCTAATAAAACAATTTTATCATCAGCTAATTGATTTAAACAAGAGTTATTATCAGTTAACTCAAAGGCATTTCATTAACATAATAATGAAATGTTGTTGAATTAAGTGACATTATTTGAGGACCTGCTGTGTGTGTGTGTGTGTGTGTGTGTGTGTGTGTGTGTGTGTGAGGGGGGGTGCTTCTCAGCCTCAGCGTATTGATATTTGGAACTACATCATTCTTGGTTATCCTGTGTACTGAATGATGTTTAGCAGCATCCCTGGCCTCTACCTGCTAGATGTCAACAGCTGCACCCCCCCAGACATGACAATCAAAAATGTCTCTGGACATTACCAAGTGTCCCCAGGGAGCTAAACTGCCCCTAGTTGGGAACCCCTGGCACATGTATACATGTATATAAATGAATGAAAAGCAGGCTCTGTCTGGGTAAAGGCATTACCAGAAATGTAACATTTTATTATGAGAATTTTCAAACCTAAAGTTGAAGAAATAAGACAACAAATAGCCATGTACCCATGGCTATTCTACCCTTAACATTTACTATCCTTACTTTATGACACATCTGTTGATATATACGTGCTTTTATCCATTCAATAATCCATCTTATTTTTGATGCATTTTAAAGTAAAATGTACATGCCAGACAAGTCTTAGCAATTTAAGACTGAAATCATACCAAGTATCATTTCCAACCACGGTGGTATGGAACTAGAAATCAATAGCAGGAGAAAAACGAGAAAATTCACAAATATGTAGAAATTCTATAACATTCTCTTGAACAACCAATGAGTCAAAGAAATCAAAAGGGAAATTTAAAAAATACCTCAAAACAAGCAAAAATGTAAACACAACATACAAAAAATTATAAGATACGGAAAAAGAAGTTCTAAGAGGGAATTTTATAGCAATAAATACCTACATTAATGAAAAACAAAGATCCCAAATAAACAATCTAATTTTACACACCAGGTAACTAGAAAAAGAATAAACTAAGCCCATAATTAGCAAAAGGAAGGAAATAACAAAGATCAGAGCAGAAATAAATGAAACAGAGACCAGGAAAAATATAGGAAGATCAATGAAACTAAGAGCTGGTTTTCCGGAAAAAAAAAAAACAAAACAAAACTAACATTTAGCTAGACAAAGTAAGGAGGAGACTCAAATAAATAAAATCAGAAATGAAAAAGGCAGCAGTACAACTGATACCACAAAAATACAGAGGCTCATCAGAGACTACTATGAATAATTATATGCCAACAAATTGGATAACCTAGAAAAAATGGACAAATTCATAGAAACATACAACCTAGCAAGACTGGATTATGGAGGGGGGGAGAAAGAATATCTGAACGGACCAATAATGAGTAAAATTGAATCAGTTATCAAAATCCTCCCAACAAAGAAAATCCCAGGACCTGATGGTTTCACTGGTGAATTTAAAGAATTGAGGCCAATCCCCCTCAAACTCTTCCAAAAGACTAAGGAAGAAGGAATACTCCCAAACTCATTTTACAAGACCAGCAATACCTTGATACCAAAGCCAGACGAAGGGACTACAAGAAAAGAAAATTATAGGCAATATACCTGATGAATGTAAATGCAAAAATTCTCAATAAAATACTAGCAAACTGAATTCAACAGTGCATTAAAAGGATCATACACCATGACTGAGTGGGATTTATCCTTGGGATGAAAGGATGGTTCAACACATACAAAACAATAAATGTGATACATCACATTAACTGAGTGAAAGATAAAAATCATGATCATCCCAATAGATGCAGAAAAGGCATTTGACAAATGTTAACATTCTTTCATGATAAAAACTCCAAAGAATTTGGTATAGAAAAAAAATATACCTCAACATAAAGGGCAGATATGACAAGCCCACAGCAACATCAAACTCAAAGGCAAAGACTGAAAGCTTTTCCTCTAAGATCAGGAACAAGACAAGGTGCCAGCTCTCACCAATCCTATTCGACATAGTACTGGAAGTCCTAGCCAAAGCAATCCGACAAGAAAAATAAATAAAAGGCATCCAAATCAGTGAGGAAGAAGTAAAGCTGTCCATTTACAGATGGTATGATCTTATATCTAGAAAATCCTGAAGACGACACCCAAAAAAAAGTTAGAATTAATGAATTTGGTGAAGTTGAAGCATACAAAATCGCATGCAAAAATCAGTTGTATGTCTGTACACTAACAAACTATCTGAAAAAAAAATAAAGAAAACTCTATTTACAATAACATCAGAAATTATATCATACTTGGCAATAAATTTAACAAAGGAAATCAAAGATCTATACACTTAAACTTATATGACACTGATGAAAGAAACTGAAGGAAACAAACAAACAAAAAGTATCCCACGTTCATGGTTCAGAAGAATATTGTTAAAATGTCAATAGGAGCCAAGGCTAAATCTAGATCTATACATTCCTTATCAAAATTTCAATGGCATTTTTCACAGAAATAGGGAAAAAAATCCTGAAATTTGTGTGGAACCACAAAAGATCTCAAAAAGCCAAAGCAATCCTGCAAGAGAAAAACAAAGCTGGCAGCATCACACTTCCTGATTTCAAACTGTACTGCAAAGCTCTAATAACCAAAACAGTATGATACCGATACATAGACCAACGAAATACAATCAGGAGCCCAGAAATAAATCCATGCATATATATTCAGTGAATATTTGGCAAGGGAGCAAAGAATACTCAATAGGGAAGGGATAGTCTCTTCAACAAATATTGAGAAACTGGACACTCACATGCAAAAGAATAAAACTGGACCCCTATCTTACAGCACTTACAAAAATTAACTTAAATGTAAGACCTGAAATCATAAAATTTCTAGAAGACAACACAGAGGGAAAAGTTCCCTGATACTAGTCTTGGCAACAATATTCAGATGTGACATGAAAAACACAAGCAAGAAAAGCGAAAATAAATAAATGAGATTAAACAAACTAAGAAACTTCTGCACAGCAAAAAATAAAATAAAATAAAATCCTCAAAATGAAAAAGCAACCTATGGAATATGAAAAATATTTGCAAATCATGTATCTGGTAAGGTGTTAATATCTAGAATATATAAGGAACTCATATGACTCTTTAGCAAAAAAATAATGTAACATAAAAATAATAATAATCTAATTTTAAAATGGTCAAAGAACCTGAACAGACCTTTCTCCAAAGAGGGCACACAGAAACCAATAGGCATATAAAAAGATGCTCAACATCACTAATGATCAGGGAAATGCAAATTAAAAACACAATGAAATGGACGCCTCACCCCATCAGAATGGCTATCATCAAAAAATGAACAAACAAGTATTGGCGAGGATGTGGAGAAGAGGGAACCCTCGTACACTGTCAGTGAGATCGCAAACTGGTGTAGCCACTATGAGAAACAGTATGGGGATTTCTTAAAAAAATAAAAATAGAGTTTCCATAAGACCCAGAAAGTCCACTTCTGGGTATTTATCCAAAGAAAATAGAAATACTAGCTTGAAAAGATATAGGAAGGCCTATGTTCACCACAGCCTTACTTACAATAGCCAAGATATGGAAACAACCCAGATATCTACCAATCAATGAATGGATAAAGAAGACATGGTACAACATAAAATGGACTATTACTCTAATAAAGAAATGAAATCTTGCCATTTGCCACAACATGTATGGACCTACAGGGAATTATGCTAAGTGAAATAAATCAGGCAGAGAAAGACAAATACCACATAATTTCACTTAAAAGTGAAAAAATAAATAAATGAAACAAAACAGAAACAGACCCATTAGATATAAAGAATAAGCTGATGGTTGCCAAAGGGGAGGGGATGAGGAATGAAGGAAAAAGATCCAAAACCCATAAGGCATAAAAAAATTGATACCGACCTGCAAAAATTTTTAATTTCTGTTTAGAAAAAAAAATGTACCCTATCCAAAGTCAAAAGGCAAATGAGAAATTGGGGAGAAATATTTACAATACATGTGACAAAAGGCTAATGTCCTGAAGGTGTACAGGGCTTAAATAAATCAATAAGAAAACGATTCTACACTCAATGAAAAATTTTTCAAAGGACATGGACAGATAATTCACAGAAAAATAAATATAATTTCAGTTAATAGCCTAAGAGAGATGTTCAAAATCTCTCATCACTATTCCTTTATGTACCAAGTGATACGATGCTAACAGCAAATCATAACATACCGTGTATATTAGAATTTAGTTTTTCACTAAAGTCATTAAATTAGCTTTTCTTAAGGGTCATAGCTGCACTGGAAAGTGGTCCCGTCCTGGGACCTGTAGGCCTGCCTGCAGAGCACGTTTCAGAGGCACAGTCGGCTTACCATCACGGAAGAATGCCGCCTGCTAATCATGAAATGTGCAGCAGCTCTGTCCTTATCTTTCTGCTCTTAAGATAACGTCACTGACTCACAGCCCTGAGATGCCTTCCAGATCCTCCTTCTGTTCAGGACCACCTGGCCCTAGTTAAACAGCCCTGGACAGGACACCTCCACAAGCGGAATCAATGAGATTGCTGAAGCTTGAACAAGACCGACCAGTCGACACAGCTCACAACTCTGAACCCCTTATTCATCCTTAATCACGATTTTTGCTCTATAAAACCCCGTATCTGTAAACCATGGAGGAGCTCGGGTTTTTTTCAGCACCAGCTACCCATTCTTCATCGTGCAGCGCTATCCGGTAAAGGCCACTTCTCTCCCTCTGCACCCCAGGGTCAGGGTAATCGGCCATCTGCAGTGCGGGGTGGACGAATGCTTCTCGGTTACAGATATAAATCAAGTCATCTGACACCTCAAATGTGGGAATTCTCCACGACTTTTGATCACTCTCAGCCTGCTGGGTATCTTACCAAGGCCATTGCCATAAGTCCGACCTGTAGGGCTCATGCTGCCCAGTCTCTGACTACAGCTTGACCTCTCCCACCTTCTTTCTTACTTTACACACCTTGGGTTGGGCGTGTTAGAACAGTACTCACCTAGCCGATCACATCTGAATTGACATTACAAGTAACTTTTTCTAGGACTCAACCCTTCCCCTGTCTACCTCAAGGACATCTGCATCTCCCTTCATGAACTTTCCAACCATCACTACAAATCCCGGGCTACCTCTGAGAAAAACAATTAAAAAAGAAAAGACAGCTAAATTTACATACACTTAAGGCTACACAGCAGCAGAGCTAACAAAGGGCCGGAAATTTAGAGTTCAGTCCCATACTCCTTAAACACAGTATTGTTCCTCACACAAGGAAGGGTCAGAGGAAGGCGGTGGAAGGGGCTGGAATGTGGGTTCAGTCAGACACTTCCTCCAAGGGTGCCTGCCAATGACTGCAGCCTCGGAGAGAGGGATTTGCTCAGCAGGCTGGTTGCAGCTCTTCCGTCTTCTCTGTTATTATTAAGAATTTACAGCCCCAGCCTGGACTCCACAATGCCTTGTAAGAATCATTTATGAGCATCGTTTCCATAACAATTTAAGAATAAAGAAGTGATCATCACCACCTCTTCGAAGAAGGGAAAACAAGACAGGGGGCAAAGAGGGGGTTCCCGCATCAGCCAGCACCTCAGGCCCGGCATGGACACTGCGGGACATAGCGCTTAGCTTCCCACACTGAGAAAGGAGGTGAGAGGGAAAAAAGGGGATACGAATCAAAGAGCAGATGTGACACATAATTTTTCATGTGGAGCCACGTGGTCATTTACTCCTCAAAAATTCTAAATCAGAATATCTAACCATGAGGCTGTACATCTGAAACTAATATAAAACAAGATCAAATGTCAACTCTAACTGAAAAATAAAAATTAGGAAAAAAATTCTAAGTACAGCTTCTCTTAAAAAAAAAAAAAACAACTTTAAAAGACAAAACGTCTGCTTGACCACCTACCAACAACGAGCACGTCAGCTGACATGTCTGGATGTGTGAACACCACTGGGATTTTTCACATCCAAGGCTCTGGTCATGTTGGAGAAACGTTGGGGGCCACCAACCGGTCAGTCTCTGGCACTGACTTCACACCCTGGCAGACTGTTTCAGGTGCTCCTCAGCTCCACTGAACACCTGTATGATGGCACCCAGTATGTCAGTGGGACCTCATATGTCACATGTGAAGCCCCATTCATACTTCCTGCCCGTTTCAGAGACAACCTGGGGGTACCAAGTTTCCTAAACCACTGAGTACGATGACATCCCTGCCACAGAGAACCTCGTGGGCCTGCTTTTCTTGCTCTGTGAGTATGCCCATGCTCCACCTCAGACCCAAGCGAACTCACACATTCCCTGGACCCTGATCCGAAACTGAGTTCCCCCTACACACGGTCCCCACTGTCCTGGGGTAGTGTTGAAGAGACAGGAGTTCACACCTCAGCTTGTCCATCACAGCACTTAACACCACAGAGAAACCATCCATCTGGACCCCCAGCTCCCAGCCTGTGCTTCTCTTGTGCAAATATTCCCAGTATCATTATTTCTTCAAGGGAGGGACCGGCTAACCTGGGGTCTTAGGTCAGGGGATTCCTAGAAGCAGACCCCATCTCGTGCACATGATTTACTGAGGAAGTGTTTTCAGGGGAAACCCATTAAGGGAATAAAGGAAACAGGACCGGGAGTGACGTGGGTTCAGCTGGAGTCCAGCCACAGCCTGATCCCAGGGGAGCTGCAGGGTGTGAAGAACTTAAAGAAGTTGTCCCATTTTGAGACAAGCAGGCCAGACCTGTGTTCCCCGTGCCAGTCAGTCACGGACTACCAGCCACCCTACAGTGTGGAAGGACAGGCTGGGCTCCCAGGCATTTCCCTGAAAGACCAATTCTCAGGCCTGGGGAAAGGCTAAGACCTGTTGCCAGTAAAAACCATAACATGAGATAAAAGGGATCCTGATGGGTACCAACAGCATCCACTACACCTGCCCTGCGTTTGGACTTGAAGAAGCTCCTGACTCGGTCACCTTCTCCCACCCACCCTCACGCTGGAGGAAGCAGCTGCCCACATAGCATCGCCTGGTGCAGCGCAAGGCTGAGCTGCAGGAACGGGGACTGACTTGCCTAAACTCTGGACCAGTCAAAACCCTGAAGTTGCTGCACAAAGGATCCCTTCCTCTTCCTTTTCACAGACACCCCCCTGCCCCCCGACACACACACAGGTGTTTCCAGCCTCCTACGGGAGGCCTGCCCAAGAACAAATGTAATTAACTGCGTTAGCTTCCTGCGAAGAGGGCAAACATCAAATCTTCAATAACTCAAGCAAGCAGGAAAAGGCATCTGAAGCTCGCTCTGAAGAGAGAATCTCCTGTTCCTAGCTCTTGGCTCCTCCAAGCTCCGGTACCTTCATTCCTTCCCCGCCTGTCAGGGAGCTTAGAGAACACATGTCGGTCAATAGGGTCTTGGAGCATCCCTGGGACGCTGGCTAATCTCTTACAGTTCCAGCCTAGAGACTAAGTGCCTCGTGGCTTATTTATCAACTGGAAAGTCCCCAGAGGGAGGTGGGCAAATGCAGAACAAAAAAGTGGGCAACCCCTGGCATGAAAGTCCATGGTGAGATGAAGAAACCCCCTGTTTGTGATTTATTTGGGGTTTTCTAGACTGTCTTCCTGTTGTATGTATAGCAGGAGCCAGGCCCGATCCCTCTCCCACCTCAGCTCCCAGAGTAAGATGGGAGGTGGGTGATAACAGCTAATTTATAGGACTCGGGCAGTCCCAATGTCTTTTCCTAGTATAGCTAGGAAAAGAGACAGGCTTGGGGAGGGGAAGGCTTTCCACAGAAAATATCCAGTGGAGTCACCCCGCAGAGCCACTCCCTGACCAGTAAGAGGGACTCAGCAGAAACCAAATGGGGAAGGAGGAAAAGCTGGCCTTGAGACAGGACACGATATCTCAGAGGTTCTGATTCTGGACGCTCAGCAGACTCCCCCACAGTGGGGATGAGGCAGGAAGGGGTTGGGGGTTGGCAGTGAGAGAGGTTGGTTTAAAATTCCGGACATCCATGCTGTAACTCAGACCTATTTCATCAGACCCTATGGGCAGAGCCCAGGCGTGAGCATTGCTAAAGACTCCCCAGGCAATGCCAGTGTATGACCAGGGCTGAGACCAGCGTGAAATCTGAGAAGGATGGAGCTGTGTAGACTGAGGACACCGCCAAATGCCTCTCAAAGCAGCATCTCAAGAATAGAGAAAACAGGATTTTTCTAAAAGCAAACAGTTTTAGCACCCTCCCTCCTTATAACTAATGTTTCACGGGGGTAAAGGGCCAATGTAGGGCATCTCAGAGGGCCAGTGTATGCAGGCACAGAGCCAATCCAAAGGGTCCTGTCATGCAAAGCAGGGCACGACACCACAGAAGCCAGGAAGCCAGCCCCGGGCCCCAGATGCAAAGGAAATGCTCACTGGAGGCCCACAGCTTCCCCTTTTGGGGCCTGTCCCCACCTCTTCTCTGAACCCTGCCCTGCCCTCTGGGGATAATCTGGAGTTCCCGGGTTGAAGAAGAAAGTTATATGACACAGTGCTTCATACTACAGTGTTAAAGACTGCCCTATCAGGCCTCCTGAAGGACTCTGCTTTGTATAACCAAGCACCTTTGAAAGAGGAGATATTGCTGACCCCTCCATACTTCAGGCCGCTGGTATGGGGGCAGGAAGAAGTGTCGATGGCAAACAGGAAACCCCAGCCCTATTGCACCACACGAGGAAGGAGACTTGAGCTGCAGCCTGGGGCCCTGCCAAGATCTAGAGATTATAAGAAATTACACCTCGTGGTTCCTGAACCTGAGCTTGCACTGGACATGGGCAAAACGTGGACTGCCTTGGACGGAAACAGGGCCCACTCTGCCTTCTGCCTGCATGTTTTATTCAATAAAAGGCCCACTTATGGGCCAGGCCCCTCTTCTCTCTGGGACCTGTTCACCCCACTGATCCCCCCTCCATTCTCTTTCCTACCCCAGGTGTCCAGGCCCCCAGTGACCTACCCACACATCTCTCCCAATCACTCTGCTCAGGAATGGATGTACAATGAATACCACCAGAGGGAAAGTTAAGGTCAAGTGTGCTAGGTGTACGTACTGCACTTTGCCTATGATTGTGAATAAAAGGCTTTGCACTTCTCCACCCCAAAAGAATGTTAAGTATCATGGAAGAGGGAGTGGAAGGCATTTGAGAAAAGATTGGCTTGTGTTGCCTGAAAAGAGATAGCATTTACCTGGAGACAGGTAGAGAGGGTTTAGCTCAAGGGAACTGGCAGAAGACTAGTCGCAGGAGGCCCTGGACACCTGCTTCCCCCATAAATCAGGAGTAGAACAATCACAGTGTTATTATTGTGCTAATAAAAAGACAACAAATGTGAATAATAGAGGCCATAAATGAGAGCTTACTATAGGCTATTACTTGCTTTGACTCATTTAACCCCACAACAACCCCATGAAGAAAGAAACCTCAATATCCCTATTTTGCAGATGAAACAATTAAGGCAAAAAAAAAAAATCAAAGTAACGTATCTAAAAACACACAGCCAGGAAGGGGCAAAGCCAGGACTGCCTGGCTGCAAAGCAGAGCCCCTATTTGCTACAGCTTCTCTTGAGGTGAAGGGGAAGAGATTTAAACTAAAAGTTGCCTGATCCAGCCAATTTTGGCAGAGTGGTTCTCACACTTGAGTATCAGAATCCCCTGCACAGCTCCTTAAAATACTGATGCCTGCTCCTCCTTCTCCCAGTTTCTGTTTGCGTACCTCTGGAGGGAAGTCTGAGAATGTGCATTTTTAGCAAGCTCCCAAGAGATGCTGGTGTTGCCAGTAACAAGACTCCAGAAGCTTTATCTTCTCCTTACTTACCTGCAGGGAAGGCTTTATTTTCACCACTTTGTAGATGAGGAAACAGAAGGCCCCAGAGGTCAGGTGACTTGTCCCAGGTCACAGAGCTGACATAAACCCAGTGCTCCTTCTAAGACCCCCCGGCTAAGCACTGGATATGAGGGCCCTGTGCAGGACAGGCAGGTGCAGGCCAGCTTCGGCCTCCAGCCACAGCAGGTATGGAAGTCCTGGGAAAGGGAGTGTGTGAGTGACTGGCCAAGAGAGAAGCTGTAGGAAAAGCAGACCTGGCTGGAGCCAGGGATTGAGACCCTGTTCAGGGACTGGGGCACTTGCAATGGCACAGAGCAGCAAACCTCCAGTCATGCCTCTCCTCGGTCTAAAGACCAAGCTACCCCTCACATTCACAGGCTCCACAAAGTGCCTGTCCCGCCATCTGTGAAAAAGCCCAGGGGCCTGCCTGATGACAGGTATGATGCCCCTGATGACAGACAACCTCACTTCTCTCCGAAAAGGCAGCCCCCACCTGCCAGATGAGGAACTGAGATCCAGCAGGTGGCCATGCTGGGATCCCCCCAGTAGCCTGGTCTACAAAGCCCTGTTCTTTCCTGGGGCCTCGGCCTTTCCTGCTCAGGCCTCCCGTACACAGGTCTAAATTCCTGGTGGGACTGGAAAAGATCTGAGCAAATGGTCCTGGGGTTCCTGCTTAAAAGTCCTGCCTCCCACTCCCACAACATCGGGTGTGGGACCTGGAAAGCCACCAATGAGACCTACCCAAACAATCACCTCATAGGCCCCAATGGGCAACTCCTTGTTTGTAGGAAAGTCCCAACAGCTTCCGTTAGCTTTTGACATTCTGAATGCATGTTTAGGAAGAAACCAAAAAGCCCTCAGCCTCATGCTAAAGAATCAGAGTGTTGGAGAGGGACCAAAAAAAAAAAAAAAAAAACAGCATAAAGGAAGCAAAAACTCCAGTTGGAGAAATCTGCGTGTGTGCCCAGAAAAGACCTAGGAAGCTAACCCCCTCATATCTACAGACCCCCAGGGAAAGGCACAGACATTTCTGCCTCCTTAAAGTAGCACCTACACCACCTTCAACAAGAGGGGTCCTGCCAAGATGCACCCCTCACTCACGTATTAAAGGTCAACAACGTGTGAAACTCCCTGCGACTGAATTGGCCGGAGGAAAGGGGGAGAAGCTGGTGGAGGGAGCGTTGTATCTAACAAAGCATTTAAGACTAAGTAAGCATGTCTTGATCTGCATTTCTCCAAACCTAGGACTACGTTATAGGGGGGTTTCGTGTCCTAACTGGGGAAGGGCAAATTCAGTTTTCCCCTGGCCCAGTAATTACAGAATCTGAGAGGACTCCATCCCACCAGGAGTGGGGGAGGGGAGACGCACGCGCCACCTGTGGATCAGTGTCTCGGGTCTGCAGGGACGCGCAGACTTATTCAGGCAGGTGAGGAGGGGCCACCTCCACTTCCCCATTTCCTGCGAGCACAGGTTTCTTTCTGGCCACACTTCCTGTTTACTGCGTGGTTTCTCAGAGACTCACGTCTGACTTCACATCCCCTTCCTCAGGGAACCCCAGCAGTTCTTCCTTTTTTGGTGCTACAGGCCGAGACTCTGACTTTGTGTGTAGAGATCTTGGGGTTTCCTCTCCTTGCTACCTGGGGCCAGGGTTGGAAACTGAGAGCCGACTGCTGGCCGAGGAGGCCAGCTTCCTTGCACTAGAGAAGTAGAAAGGAGAGAAGAGTGAAGGGAGGATCCCCACGTGCAGAGCCCTTCTCTGGGGCAGCCATTGTGGTGCATCTCACATCCACTTCTTAAACCTCGTCAACACCCTTCAACGACTTGACACAGGGAAATCCACCCTCAGAGCTCAGACCCCTAGTCGTGCCAGGAGAGGCAGCACGCCTGGGGGTTTCCAGAATACTTCCAGGAGGCTAAGGGGAAGTTTTCCACAAAACTACATTGACACTCTCCCCTGTGTGCCCTGTGTTCAGCTGACTGATCCTAACAGAAAACCAGCACCATAAAAAATAGAATTTCTCCTCAAAATGCCCTTCAGAAGCCAGCTCTGTAAAATCTTTACATTTCCCTAGTTTTCTTGGAGTATAAGAGCAGCCTCCACTGGGCTGACAGAAAACTGGAAGAGCCAGGTAAAGAAAGTTCTGGAGAGCCCAGTTGGCATGTATGTGTCCCTCCCAGACCCCTATCCTCTCACCAGCTTGCTGGAGGGCCACGGCGGCCCTTATGGAAGCTCGTTTAATGAGGAACTCAAAGCATTTTCCATAGGCCTAGGTGTCCCAGAGCAAAGCCACTTGACCCACTCCCATGACCCCTGAACAGAGCTGCTGAACCTGATTTCCGAGTACTAGGTCTCCAAGATTCCTGACCTCCTTTTACCTCAGACTTGACCTGAAGCATACACACCACCTCCCCTGCCCCACCCCCACCCCATTGCACCAATTACTCCATCATATACAAAACTCATCAGATACATAAGACACATCCTAATCTCAAACGTCATATGATCAACTACAATATCCTATACGGAGCTTTAGGAAGAAAGCACCGATTATCTGAGGCTACTGCCCATCTCTCCAGAGTACTTGGGGTCTCATGGACCCCTACCTGCACCCCAACCAGGCTGACTCTGCCTGTGGACAAAGCATTCATCAGCCATACACACAGGTGCCATGTGGGTATTTAGCAGAATTTGGAACACACAAAGGATGCCTGAAGTAGAAAGATGAGGCTCTCATTCTCAATCTTTAAGGAAGATGGTCTCAATGACCTGCTTCACCTCATCTGGACCTCACTCACTACAGAACTGTCAGGCTCAAGGCAGAGTGAACTCCAAGCACATCCTCTCAATCCCAACACACACAGAAAACCCTGAGACGAGACGATTCGGTGGCAGCAGCCCTGGGGCTTGAGGCCCAGCTGCCAATGATCAGCAAGCCGCCACTGAGGTCAGCTCTAGGCCAGGACTGAACCCAGCTGCCTGCCTTTGACCCCCCGCTCCAGGTGACGGTGGCAGGGGCAGGAAAGATGGCCGAAACCTTGTGGCCCTGCCTGAAGTGAAACCACCAGACGAGACACCACAGCTCTCCCCCAGGCTTTCTTTCTCTTCCTCTTTGTTATACAAGTAAAACATTTTTTTTTTTTAATTTTAAAAATAGGTAAGCGAAAAGATTATGGCCCACCAAAGAACAATTATTGAATCATTCCACTTCTATGAGGTACCTAGAATACACCAATTCACAACAAGAGTAGGAACAGAGATTACCTAGGGCTGGAGGGGAATGGAGAGTTGATGTTTAGTAAGTGCAGGGTTTCTCTTTGGAATGATGGAAAAGTTCTGGAAATGAATAGCAGTACTGGTCAGACAGCGTTGTGAATGTATTTAATGCCACAGCTATGGTCTGAATTTTTGATGTCCTCCCAAAACTCATAAGTTGAAGTCCTAACCCACATTTAATGGTACAGTCCTCCCTTGGCATCCACAGGGGATCAGATCCAGACCCCCGCAGATACCAAAATCCTCAGAAGCTGAAGTTTCTTATTAAAATGGCCTAGTATTTGCACATAACCTAAACACATTCTCCTATAGGCTTTAAATCATCTCTGGATTACTTACAATGCCTAACACAATGCAAATGCTATGTAAATAGTTGTTATATTGTATTGTTTAGGGAATAATGACAGGAAAAAAAATGTCTGTACGTGTTCAGGACAGATGCAACCACCCTAAACCTAGCTACACGCTACATGTCAGCAATAATGTAACGTCTTTTCAAATACTTTCCATCCACAGTTGGTCAAATCCCTGACTGTGGTACCCACAGATATAGGGGGCCAACTGTGTTAGGAGGTGGAACCCTTGGGAGAAGATTAGGTCATGAAGGTGGAGCCCTCATGAATGAGATTAGTGCCCCTTAGCTGCTTCCACCAGGTGAGGATATAATGATAAGTCTGTGATCTGGAGGAGGACCTTACTTGACCCTGCTGACACTCTGATTTTGCACCTCCAAGCTCCAGAATTGTGAGAAATAAATTTCCATTATTTATAAGTCACTCAGTCTGTGATACTTTGTTATAACAGCCACAACAGACTTAGATAGCCACTGAATTAAACACTTTAAAAATGGTTAAAAGTTTAAGTTTTATGTTAGGCATATTTTACCATAATCAAAAATAAAAAACATTTAATATAAAAAGAAACCTTAAGATCAAAATCTCCCCAAATTCCACCACTCAGAGACAATCACTATTAACAATTTGCCATACCTCTTTCCTAAAGAGATGCTTTATAAGTATAGAGCATTGTTTGGTAACCTGCTCTTTAGAAATATATATTTTCCATGTTAATAAATACACATCTATATCCTATATTCTTTGTAGCCACGTGCTATTTCAACGTATATAGATATACCATAATTAACAGGTTTACAATTATTGGGCATTTCTCTCCATTTTTTTTGTTACCGTGGTGGTTATGGTTATTATTATAAATAATGCTGCAAAGGACATCGCCATACACCTATTTTTCTGCACTTGTCCAATTGCATCCTTAGGATAAGAATTCCTGCAGGTGGAGTGGCTGGATCAGGGACTCCTTTGGGAGGACTGCCAGCAAAGTATTATGAGTAAGACCACACTAGGGATGTTGAATTCTGTTATTTAAAAATCTCTTTATCCACATGGGCTTTTCTCGGATTCCACTTGGGTGCCTATGACACTACATAGTGCTTCAGGAACATAGGGACTGTCCTTTCCATAAGACACCAGGCCCATACTCCCTACCCACCAGGCTTCCTCTGGGGACACACTATGCCTGTGTCATGAAGTGAAACTGGTACACAAGGCAGGCAGAATTTTAGTGGGTTAACGATTACTGAATTTCCTTGTGGCAGAAGGAAAGACAATATAATACCAAAACTCTAGGATGACCCAATGCTGGGTCCCCATGGTAAGCAACATAAGTGTGATCATATGAAATGTTTTCTTTTGTTAAAGGTTTTGTTCTTGTGTGGACAGAAGGAGACTGCAATGGACTCTTCCTAACAAGACCAAAGGCTGGATGGGACTTGTACAATCATCTCATCCTTAGCACTGGAGATAGGGAAAGTAAGGCCCCAAAAGGCTCATAGCGTACACATTTCAATAATCATTAAAAGAACCCTAGAAGAGCCCCTACACAGTGGATCTGCCAGTTCAGGGCAAATGGTATGTTCATTTACACATGGTCCAAACTTTGAGACCACATACAGTTCTTATCCTCCTCACCCTATGTACAAAATTAGAAATCAAGATCACTGAGGTCACACACATATCTGCTCAGACATGGCGAAATGTGTGCTGAAGCTGGCTCTCAGGGGCTGACAGAGCACTTCTCCTCCCAGCTCAGTGTGAATGATGCCAACTTAGTGGGTATATTTATACTACAAAAACCACCAAACATCACAAAACAGGGTTTTTCCCCCTCCCTTCAGAGCCAGTTGTCAAACATTTATCAGCATATCACTGGTCACGATCTGGATGTGAAAATCAGGAGCAGGTGACCTCAGTGTCCTCACCTAATCTAAGGACAACGCTGTAATTCTCCATGGTCCATCATAATACTCCCAAATCTATCACAGTCCCTTTTAATGCTCATCAATGAGCCTGCAAATGTTTGACTGAATGCTTGCTGTCTGCCCAGTTGAGGACATAGCACAATATCCGGGTGGGATAGCTATCATTTCCATCTTACAGTTGGGGAAACTGAGACTCAAAGACTTGAAATACTTTCCATCTGTAGACTAAAGCTTTTCTTAGGTTGGTGTCACCCAGAAGTTGACTGTTCTAGGATAAGCATTCAAGTGCCTGCGGAAGAGAGTGAGAAAGTGAACACAGAAGTGGTGACTGGAACTCAGTCTTGCTAGGCAACTCTGACAGCCAGCAGATCTACCCCGAGAGAGACATAGGAGAGCTGGAGTATTTATGCGCCTTCTCCTATCAGTCATTCTTTGAGGCCAAAGGAATGAGGGAAGGATGCTGACACTGTCTAATACCACATAGCTAGAAAACATCTAGTAAATGCAATTCAATACTGTTTTCAATTACTTTTAAAGAAATGAACAGTTAATCACTTAACCGAGTGCCAACTATGGGTAAAGCACCATGCTGATGAAGTAAATCTATTTTGCCAAATCACTATTGATTGACCCATCCAATAAAAATAAAAGCTATCATTTTGCCAATTTTTATCAATACAATAGAAAAAGCCCTTCTAAGTCACTTTGCTCATCCCACAGGAATCATCAGCCAAATGCCCTTCCCCACCCTCTTCTCCTGTGAGAGGCGGCCCTCTCTGGTTCAGCCACAGCTGCCTTGGGCAGGAGTTTTGCAGCCTCAAGCTGTCATCCCAACCTGTGATTACAGACTCCTGTGATTACAGCCATCCCAGGGATGAACCTCTGGTCACCCAGTCAGCCAAATCTGAAGGCTATCTATGTTTACTGTGCCCTATTTGTCCTGTGCCTCCTGCCCCATCCCCTCCCTTCAACATCCTCCATGGGAACCCACAAGCAGGCCAAATAAATGAAACCACAATCACAGGCCTGTGAGAGCTTACCCCAACTTAAGGATTTATTTAAAATTCTTCTTGAGAGGCGGGGAGGTGTTTAAATAGGACAGTGTGTCATTGCGAAAATCACTGGACCACACTGTGAAGAGTGGTGGGAGGGGACTGCTGCCCTGGTTTTATAAACCCATCTATAGCCGTTCTCAGCAACTATGACTTGAAGACAGACTGGATGTTTTGTTCTATTCCAAGAGCAAGGAGGAGACCTACTCAGTTTCCCACTCTGGGAGAGAGGAAAAGGTGCTTTTGGATCACCCAGGGAGCATTCTGTCCTCTGCATGGGGTACTCTGGCAACCTGGTCCTACCTCCACACCCCCAGTTAGCACACTTCTGGCCAAAGTATCCGAGAGAAGACTAAAGCAATAATCAGGCCAAGATCCTCTTGTGCTTTGGTGACAGGACCCCCTCCTGGCAAGCTCTGCAGTCCAGCCCTTAGCAGTCCAGCAGAGAGGCCAAGATGTGCGGTCCTGGGCACCTCTCCAGCCAACTCTCCTAGCCATTCCTAAGCAGTTCAAGCACAGAAGGCAGACACAAGGCTTGGCTCTGGCGTACCAGGAAATAGACGACAAAATCAAAGCAAAAGCAGCAGATGACTGAAAGGTCTCAGGTAGGCAAGTACATTCAAGAATGAGGACTAAGTTGTTGAAAATAAGGTGTAAGGTTGCCTACCACTCCCACCTGACTCCTAAGATAACACAAACTGAAGAGAGAACCTGAATTCCCAAACAGAAGACATGCAGAAATGCAGAGAGGTGGGCTCTGGAGCCCCAGGGACACAGTCAGACCACCCTCAAGGTGGGAATGCTGCCAGCAGGCAGTACAGCAGGTACAGGTACTGCCCACTCAGCCAGGTGCAGAAGACACACCTCCACCTTCCCCTGGAGGAGGGCATGGCTAAGGACCCCAGATTCCCTGGCTTCTTTCAGTCAGGCTTCCCAAATGTGCCCCTCATCTTGCCTACAAAAAATGAGGGAAGAGGAGCATGGGATATACCTAGGCTGCACCCCAAATGTTGTTCACTTCTGCTCTCCCATCTTCTGAAGCAAAACGCCAGTCTCCCCAACACAGACAATCCCGAACTGTAACAGCCTGGACGTGTAGGTGTCCGAGCAGATTGTCTGCTATGCCTCCATCTCCTTCTTTCAGGGCAAGAGCTACCATCTTTCCAAAGCTACCCCACTCTGAGTTCAGCCATCATTTGAGGCCCTCTCCTATCCCCCAGAATCACACTGGATTGCCACAGCTCCCAGGCATCAGGTGACCTGTCCAGAGGAGAACGCACAGCTGGTGCCCAGACTCATGGCCCCAGCCCAAAGTCTCTGATCCCAAATGGGCACCTCCTAAGCCAAATCCTCCACACTTAGTCTCTGGGATGCTGTATTGGGACACAAGCTAAAAAAAAAAAAAAAAAAAAAAGAACTCTCCTCAGGAGAAGTTTTCTTTAATTCTTCAGATGGCTTGATGAAAAAGTTCTCAGTAAGTAAACGTAGACTGATAAGTAAAATAATTCCAACTCCAGATTCCTCATCCAGATGCTCCGGAAAGAAGGCCCCGGGCTCTGGCTCACAGGCAGCTGTTGAAAAGAATCATTGTTTCTAATTCTTTCCTCCCATTGTACCAAGATCAATGGTGGCAGGAACCCAGTCCTGCTCCAAGATAAATTATTATTTGTCAGCTCATTGCTTCAAACATCCATTCATCGCACGTAAGGTACTTACTGTGAACCTGGCCGGCTCTAGAGACAGCCTCTGTCCTCTGGGGGAACACGTTCTAGGGACCCGGATTCCGGACACCTGGGAATGAAGCGCAGGGCAACACTGAGAAGCCCGAGCCCCGCTCCTCCTGTCGCCGAGGCTCAGCGCTGCTGTGCACAGCTCGGGGCCCACAGACGGTCCCCGGGTAAGACGGCACCCCCGGTCGCCTAGTCAGGCCACCGCACCTCTCTGCTGTCTGTGCCCAGGGCTCTCCCGGCTTAGGGGCCGCACGCAAAGCAGGAGCGGCCGGGGTCCAGCGGCCGGGGTCCTGCTTCTCTCGGGCGCAGCGGGCGCGGGGCCGCGCTCCCCAAGGACCTCCGACGCCGGGCCCGGGGGCGGCCGAGCAGACTGCAGGGGGAAGCGCCCGCGGGGCCCTCCCGCGCGCCCCGCGCCCTTCGGAGGTCGGAGGGGGCCCGCGGGACTGGCTGGGACCGCCTCCGGGAGACCTTCGGTTGGGCGGGGAGGGAGGGAACGGGACCGGGATCGGGCACTGCCCGGGACTACCGGGGCCTGCCATCCCTGCACCTGCTGCCCCGCTGCACCTCGCCAGGGTGTCCCGTGGGTGGAGAAGGACGGGCCCCGGGGGTCGCAGGGGGAGACCGAGCTGGCAGCGACCACTCTCTCTGGCCCGAAAGCCGGCGGGCTGCGGCCGCGCGCCCACGCGGCCCCGGTGGCGAGGGCGCCCTCGGGAATCGCCCGCGTCTGGGGAGCCAGGGGGAGACCAGGCGCAGGTGAGGACTGGGGGGCGGGCCTAGGCCAGGCGGGCGACACGGCGGGACAACTTTCGGCGGGAGGCAGGAGGAGACAGGGGAGGGAGGACCCCCCGGTGTCCCTCACCTTGCGCCCCGCATCCCGCGCCCCGCCTGCGCGCCGAGCCGGGGGCATCTCGCGCGCGCCTCGAAGCCCGTGGAGCTGGAGAGTGGGGGCCACCCCCGAGCGCAGGTCAGAGGTCCGCGGGCCCAGCTCAGACCCAGCCCGCCATGGGGGTCCAGCGCCCCGCCCTCCGCCCTCCCGCTGCACCCCTCCCTGCCCTTTTGCTTTCCCCGATACCTTCATCGGCCCCTATCCCGCCGATCACGCTCCCGCCTCCTCTTTCTCTCGCACTCCATCTCTCCCCTCGCCTTTCTTCCTCCCTCCTCTCCCCCCGCCCTCCCCCCGGGGGGCGGGGCTTCTCCCCTCCCTCCCAGACAATGCTGTGGCTGCGCGTCCCCTCCCGCCCCGCCCGCGAGTCGGGGCTTGGGCTGCCAGCGCCTCTTCCGGGCTGAGAGTGGGGGTGGGGCTGAGAGGAGGGGGTAAGCCCTTGAGGGTGGGGAGGATGAGCTGCCTCTCCTCGCCCTGTTCTCCCCAAACCCCCCGTCTCACCCCACGCTGTGACAGCCACTCCCTGGGAGCAGTCACACTGCCCTGCGGAGCCCACCTCGAGCGCTCCGGATTTCTCAGTCAGAAGATGTAGAATTTTGCTTTATTTCGAACACCCAGGCTTATTCCAAAAAGGGTTTGAACAGGGAGCTTGAGCAGGGACGAGGCCAGGCCCCTTCTACTTCGCGGGCTGGCAGACGTGACAGAAATGTGAAAGAGGCCAAGTGTCTTTGTCCACCTCTCATCTCCCCTTCTCATTCATTCCCGGACCTCGAGGGGCTCTCAGGGCACAGGAAGCCCTAGAGCACCCAAGCTGTGGGGGTCCCTTATCTGTTCCCTCATCAGAATTCTCCCGCTGAATACAAACCCCAACTCTGCAGACTCAGTCCCCAAGCTGAAAGGAAAAGGGACCTAATCTTTAATGGGGTAGCCAACCCCCAAAATACAACTAATGGGATGCAGCAGAATCAGCTCATCCTTCCTGGAAGCCAAACATTCTTTACTAAATTCATTGTTTGGATCTTGGAATGTGTTTCCCTTAGAAACAATGTTATAAATGGTGATCTGCTTCCAGGCCAGCCACAAAAGTCTTTTGAACCCAAAACGCAGCTGTGGGGTGGTGCTGAAAACTGTGTCAGCTACTCAGAAACAAGGAGGACACTGACCAGATTTTTCTATAGGAAAAAAAATTATCTCCTCATTCTTTCCTCTTGAGCTATAAACACAAAGCTCCCCCATTAATTTCTTCCTTGAGCCACTACATTGTGTTAGTTAAGCTTCTTTCCTTTGCAGCTAACGTGGACACCCTCAGAGAATTGTATTCTGAGGACAGGGGGTTTCTCTATAGCCTCAGGGTCAGAGCTACAGGCAAATCCAGAGCCTAGAGAGCTCCTAGTATCCCAGGAAGTCCTCTGTGAGGAGCCAAATCTTCCCTTTCATCTCATACCGGCCTTCCCTGCACTCCAAACACATGACAAAGGGTGACCATCTCTTGTATCACTGGAGTTTGGAGCTCCCTGTTGAAGCAGCCAGGCCAGGCTAGAATCCCCAAGTCTCCACTCCAATCTCCCAGGAGAGCGGCTCTTTGGCCAGGCTTAGATCAGGTGATTATCCTATGACCAATCAACTGGGGCCAAGTGTGGGCTTGCATTGTCCAAGGTAGGTTACCAGGAACCCTGACCCTATGCCCTGTTAAAACAAAATCCATTCCTTTCTATTTATATTCTCTATCTTGATGAATGAATTAATTGATTGATTGATTGATTGATTGGTTCAGGAAAACCTATTTCTTTTCATCAAATTCCCCATACAGAAGCCACAGGAAAGAAAGGCATAGGCCCCTTATTCATCAAGGCAGTATAGGGACAATACATTTGTAGCAGGGATAATATTTTACAAATATTAAACTGATACATTAGAGCCCTCCTCTCACTTAAACTCTGTATTTGCAGCCCCCCAAATCCAGCCCCCAAACTGGACCAGGAGGCACACAGATAAGCATTACCTAGAACTAGTCCTCCAACAGAAATGCAATGTGAACCACAGGTGAGGTTTAAAACTTGCCAGCCATATTAAAACTAGAAGAAGCAAGCAAAATTAATTTAATAATCTATTGAACTTAAACCCAAATACCCAAAATATTACCATTTCAACATGTAATATAAAGGAATTATTTTTTATATTTTATTTTTCTATTAAAGCTAAAACCAGGTATGTATTTAAACTTCAGCTCCTCAATCTAAACATTAAATTTTCGTCAAAAATACTTGATCTATAGTTAAATTTTATAAAATTTCTACTTGAAAAAGTAGATTCGCAGACCTAAATTGTTCCAAACAACTTGCTTAAAAGTTTCCCAGTAACTGAACTGAGTATTCGTGTTTTAATTTAAGCTTTAATTAGCTAAGATTAAATAAACTTAAAATTCATTTCCACTAGTCACATTCTAGTGCTCAATAGTCACATGTGTCTAGTGGCTACCATATTGGGACTGCACAAAGTTTAGGGAGCAAGGAAGTAACAAATGAGCTCAGAGTCTCAAAACCGATGTCCCTTTTCTCTTTAGCAGAGCAGTGGCTGGAATGTTAAGCATGGCAGAAAGAAAATGATTTTCCAAACTCCTTTGCGTCCCCGTAAATCATCTCAAGAGGCAGGTTTTACCAGTAGATCAGAGTTCTCCTTTATGCCTGAGTAGAAGCAGGATATTCAGAGATGTGAGAGTCCAAAGCTTACTCTTCTGTTCCCAGTGGATTCTGGGAAAAGGGAGGAAGCAGGTGACACAAAGAAACGCCATGTCTCCCCTGTGTGACCTTCAATCATTGAGAGGAAAAAGGGAGTTCTGGGGATAGTGGAGAGGGGACTGCCACACTGGCTGTTCTCCCCTGTTCTCAGGCACTGACCTAGGGGAGGGCGCAGCCTTATTAAAGTCAACTCAGTGGTTACACAGAGGGAAAGTCTGGGTTAGCTTTCTGGGGTCACCCCACAATTTCTGTGTGGCATAGACGTGATGCAGAAAGAAGTTCCCACCGGCTCCCAAGGACCAGGGGCCTCAGAAGGAAGCTAAAGTGTGAGTCACAACCTTCCACAGGGCCTGACCTAGTGTGGGTTTTCTCGCCTTTCTTCTTCCCCTTGCATTCCACCATTCTCACATGGCACCATCCTCACACACCACAAGAGAACAGAAGACAGAAGCTCCCCCAAAGATCTATCTAGGAGAGAGATGGGGAAGGAAAGAACTCTGAGAGAGTTTTTACCTAAGGAGACCAGTGGGACTGTTTATATTACCACATCAGACTTTTTTTTTTCTCTGCTATACAGGATGTAAGAATCTACAAGAAAGATCTAATGAGTTATAAAGAAAAAAGGAAGCTTAAGCAAGTTCTGCCACCAGGACCCGAAAACATGTGGACATGTCTGACACATTGGTATGGTGGGCTAGGTAGGGACGTGTTTGTTGGAGAGGTGAGGACAGGCCCTCTTGGGAGATCATTTTCATTCTACGAAAAGAAGAAACCAGCTTTGGTCCAGTAACAAAGCTTGAGCTGACAGAAGGGAGGCGAGATTGTCACTCAACTTTGCCCCTAACCTGGCTCCTAGACACCTTGTAGGGGGAGGAAGGTTTCTGGGAAGATGGAAGAAACTCTCAGTTACAACTCAAATGACTGTTTCATAACCTCAGGGATACTCAAGGGCCCAAGCAGCCATGCTTGGGGGACCTCCAGCTAACTAACACTTAAGGGACCCATACTCAGTATTCAGCTTCTCTATTTCAGAGGCTGGGTGTATTGACAACATTACCCAGAACCCAGTGAATAGTTTGCCAAAATGGCCACAATTATTTCTTTCCCTGCATACACTTTGCAGTTCCTCCCACAAAGAGTTGGCATCTGCTTTCTCACCTTGAATCTGGACATTGTGGCTTGCTTTGGCCAATAGAACGTGGCAGAAGTCATAGCGTGCCTTTTCAGACCCTGGGCCTCAAGAATCCTTGCATTCTTCTGTGTGCCATGTGAATAAGCCTGAATTATCCTTCTGGAGGATGAGAGACCATGTGGCCCAGAGCCAACGCCCCAGACAAGTGAGAGACCCCACCCAAATCAGTAAAGCCCCCCACCCAACCCGGAGCTGATTGACCCAAGAGGGAGCCAGCTGAATCTAGCCCAAATAGCGAATCAATAAAATTACAAGCTAAATTGATGGTTTTCATGTAAGCCACTAAGGTTTGGAGTAGTTCATTATGTAGCAGTGGCAAACTGTTAGAGAACTTAACAGGATTTTTTTTTAAAGCTAACTATGTGAGGTGATGGATATGTTAACTAACCTTATGGTGGTAATCATTTCTCAATATATATATATATTAAATCATCACGTTGTGTACCTTAAACTTATATAATCTTAATGTCAATTAGATCTCAACAAAGTTAGAGGAAAAAAGAAACACAAGAAATAAAAGCCTTTAATAAAAAGGGGGGGGGGAACCTAACAGGATAAAGTGGCCATGGCTGACATGACCAGGGTATTGGTGGTCGCAAGTCTAGAGTCTCCTGGATTTATGAGCTTCTGAGAGATGCCTCTGGGAACCCCCCACCAACACAACACACACACACACACACACACACACACACACACACACACACACACCCCTTCTTCCAAAGCAATGTAGAGGTATTTTCAGACGGCTGACGTCTCACTGAGCTGCTGACATTTATCTTTGTGGCTGTTGATGTGACCCCATTTGTTCTCATAAATTGGAGAGACCTAGGGAAATTTGAGTAACAAAGATTTTGTCACTGAATCCACCAGCTTAGTTTTCATGGGGAAGGACTATCTTAATTAAAAGTATCCACTTTATTCACCGCTAAGAAATTTCCATAGCATCTAAAATATTGATGTGGGATGGTGTCTGGATTCATTCTTGGAGATGGGAGGTTCGATTAAAACTCTTGTATGCTTGGTACCTAGGTAGGCTCAGGTGCATGAGGCTCAGGCTCCACACAAGATACCTATTTTACTGGATTTTTCCTCCTTTAATTAAAGCACAGATAGGGGCTGGTAAAAGGGGGAAAAAAGAGAGGAAAGGATCCAAAGTACATGGCCTTGACTCCTTCATTTCCAGCAAATATGTCTCTTTTCACAAAAGTACTTGATATAGAGGCTTAAGGCTCACTACTAAGTACTTTCTCGGCAGCTATCTCTCTAATCAAAGTGCTTATAAACAGAATTTAGTAACTGTATTTCAAATTAGATGGTAGACTTCATTTAATTTGTCTAGGAATCCATTCACGTTTCCTTAACCCCAAGGTTACATTCCATTCAAGTTCCCCTTCTATTTTTGGACATATTGAAATACTAATTACTTGGTGTGAAAATGTTACCCTGTCACAATACAAATGAAGCATGCATTCAAAATTGTATTCATAGATATTTACTAGACAGTTATGGCATGCAAGGCACCATGCTAGGCATGGTGGAAATAAGAAAAATAAGAATCATGGAGCCAAAAAATGGCTTAGGTAGCATTTCATCTAACAACTGTTATTTGGTGGGATGAGAAACTGAGACAGAAAGGAATCAACTCACTATACAATTTGATTGCAGAAAGCTGTTTAAGCCAACGTAAGTAAAGAGAGCTTGATTTAAAGAACCAAGAGTTTCTTGCAGAACTCATGGGAACGTCCAAGCCAGGTCCAAAGTGGGCTAGAATATGACCTACAGGATTCTCTCTCTCCCTTTCTCTCTCTCTCATACTCTCTCCCTTTCTTTCCCCCTGTTTTGTTTTTTTTTGTTTTGTTTTGTTTTTTGTTTTGTATTGGCTATTACCTTCATATCTCCTCCAATTTCTGCCCAGAAGGTGGCTTTGATCCCAAGGTCTAAATGCACGTAGAGATCCTGCATTCACTATTAATTCACTCAGTCTCTGAGTGCCATCTGTAGCCAGCAGCAGGGTGGGGCCAGGACATGAGATGGGTCAGTGTCTCAGAAATGGGAGGGGTAGGCAGAGGAGAAAAGTATTTGGAGCATCTTCTGTGTGATCACATTGTCTGTTCATCTACCCATTTGCCTTAAACCTCTGACAACTCAGGTTCATGGCCAAATGTGAGAGCCCCTCTTGAAGGGCCCCTGGTCCCCAGATGATTTTAATTGAGGTTCTCTAAACATGCATGCTTTCTCATATCTCCATGCATGCTCAGGCATTTTCCCTTTTCCTAGAAGGCCCTTACCTCCCATCTTTGCTAAATTATTTTTTCCCATGATAGTACAAGGATGGCATGACAGGGCTTTACTCACTGATGTAATCTTGATTGGTGACTGATACCTTTCCGCCTTCCAATTTAAACATATAATCTAAGTAAAAGAGTCATTCAAACATAGCAAATGGTGCATCGCCTAAGATCCAATACCCAGGAACCTGTACGCAAAGCCCTCTCCATATTCTGGTTTTGATGCCTGCTCATTCTCCAAAACTTGGCTTAAGTGCCACCTCTCCTGGAAAGCCCTCTCTAAAAAGCCTTTCCCTACCCACCCCATCATTTCCCCAGTGCTCTCACAACACTGTTTCAAATACATCTACAATGAACACGTGCTTGGGTCAACCAGCCCAAGGGCCAGGATGATGTCTTATTTATCAGTTCATCTCCTTCTCTGGCTGCCACACACTGCGAGTACTCAACACACATCTGATGAATGAAAGAAATGAAAAAATTAATCCTATCACATGGTTGGCTGGTTATAAACATTAACTCATTTACTTCTCATATACTTGTAGGGGGAGCTACTATTTTTATCTTCATTTTAAAGGTGAGGAAATAGAGTAGCACAGAGTGGCTAGGTAATTTGCACAAGATCACAGCCAGCATATGCCAGAGGTGAAATATGAACCCAGGAACTCCATCTCGAGTCTCTCTCTCAAGCCTTGTGTGTTCAGCTCTCCAGCCACCAGGTCCAAATGCGGGATGTCACATGCTGATCCTTACCCAGATTGCTAGCCTCATTAAAACCTGAAACCCCATGGGGAACTTGAGGCTGGAATGTGTCCTGGGAGGAGGGTAGAGAAAGGGTTATTGCTTCTTTCCATTCTCTACAGGGCTGGGCACTTCAAACAGTGGGAGCATCACCTTGAAAGCCCTGGGGTGAGAGTACAATGCCCACTCCCTCTGGGCAAAGCTGGAGGTCAGTAGATATTGGCCTTGTGCCCTGCCCTCATTTCCCTGTCTTCCCTCCCTACCCCACACCCCCATTTTCTCTTTCATTATGACATGAGAGGCTCTGTCACTCACTGATTCATTCAACAAACACTAATGAGTGTAAACCATGCCAGAAGTGTTCTTAGCACTCACAAGACAAAGCCCTGTCAGGTCATTTTATGTCATGAAAGAAACAAATATATATTACTTTGGTGAGAAAATGTGCTTAAGTATTAACAGATATCACACACGCACACGCACGCGCACACACGCTCACACACACACATACACACCTGTGCATTGTTCACAGCTTCCAATGAGTCAGAGAAAGACTTCTTACTAACACTTGAGATAGATTTTGTCCTGGATAAAACGGGACCAAGGATTTTTTTCATGAACTTAATTTTTTAAATTACCTATAAATAATAATTCAAAGAAAAATACTAGAAAAAAATTTAAGACAAGGGAAAGGGGAGAAATATAAGCCACCAGGGCTCAGGACAAAGTAAAAGAGAAACCTAAAACCATCACAGAAATGAAAAACCCAATGAAGCATCAAAACGCTAGTGAAAACATAGCTTAGAATATGGATGATACACTTTGGAAAAATGAACACAATAACATGCAGAATAACAATGAATTTGAAAAGAGAAGAAACAATAGATATAGAACAAAGATCAAGGAAATCCAACACATGTGTAATTGGCATTCAACTATGTAAATTAATAAAACTTTCCTAAAATAAAAAACTTTATAGATTGAAAGAACATACTATATTTTGAGAAAATGGATATCATTTATCCCCCTTAAGTTTTTCTCCAGAATGTGAGTTCCATGAGGTGTGCGAATGGGGATTTTTGTTCTTTTTGTTTACTGCAATGTCCTTAATATTTAAAATAACGCCTGCCACCTAGGAGCTCCCAATAAACATTTATTGACTAAATTGTTGAAGGGAAAGGCCAACTAACACCAACATGTGCTATTAACATCACCACACTTCAAGGATAGATTCCTCTGATTTCCCAGCAGAAAGGTCAAATCATTCATAAAAAAACAAACCAGGCTGGTTACAAACTCTAGCACAACATTCAAAGCTAAGAGACAATGTCATGTGGCACCATGGTGTCCCCAGAGAAAGAAAACATGGCCTAGAAACTTTATGTCATCACAAACTGTAATTCAACTATGAAACATGCAAATACTTTCAAAACTACAGAAACTCAGCTATCTCGAAGAAAATACTAAAAGAACAAGTTTGGTGAACAAGTGGATAGAGAAACAGGCAAAAACACCAAGAGTGAGCACAGTACACGTTTGTGTTTGGGATTGAAGCTAAAAGAACTATCGGAAATAGAGTTAAAAACAACACTACTATTCAAAACCATTATGATACAGATATTATAAAACCAACGCAGCTAAGAATTTGGTAGGTATCCTGATTTCTTCATTTTATTATACGAAGGGAATGAAAATACATGTTTTAACTGGATAGCCTAGGTAATAGAGATATAAATAAAGTGGTACGAGTGCTCACTAGATAGCAGTTTTCAGCCCGCGGTGCTGTCTGCATTGCTGGTGGCCTTGGAGCTTGAGCAGCACTGATGTCACTTTGTGAGTTGGGATCCAAGACAATGAGCAAACTGCAAAGTGCTCCACGGTCTTACACAAAGATTTGTCTCCTATAAATATATTCATTCATCCCCAGGGAGAAATAAAACACTGGAACTAATAATAGTAAAAACCAACCAAAACTGCGGAGAGGATGATTTCATCATCACTTACAGTGAGAGTCCATTGACATTATCTTAAGACAAGAAGATTCAAGAAATGGTATAGCAATTTGAGGGTTCTTTTGTACTATTTGAATTTTCTGGTTTATATGCATATAGTAACTAGTCAAAAAATTAAAAAGGATAGTCCTAAGGGATGTTTGGGAGTGGGGTGAACTGGTAGTAAAAGAAGTCAGTCAGATGATGGTGAATATTTCTAAGTGTCCAGCATGCTGCCTCCTCTATAGGGTTATATCTGGAAGGATGGCAGTGGGCAGTGAGATCCTTTAGTTTCAGATCAGTTTTAATCTAAAAGTGGAGATAACTGTGCCACTTTCCATCAGGCACCTGGAGTAACCTGGTACCCATGGCACGGTGGCTGCCTAGGGCATCTTCAGGAGGGTAGGAACCTAGACAGACCCAGAAAGCCTCTGGGGCCTACAGAGGGTGTGGGAGACAGCCTTTCCTCAGAGAAGGGCATGGAAGCCAGATAGGAGAAAGCTGAGGGACCCAAGAGTATCTCACAGTTGGGAGAAGAGATTCATGAAAAGGGAACTGTCTAGGCCATTCCAGGGACCCCACCAGAACTCAGACATCTTGAGGGAGCCAGGGTAGAAGGATGCTGTACCCAGAATCAGCATGACACCCACCCATGACCAGATGCCTTGTTCCACCCTCCAATTTCCAAGATATTCCATCAGCACACACCATCACCGCCACCACTGCCAGCAAAATTGAGATGAAACCCCAGGGAGAAGGTGGGGGTGGGGCAGGGAGAAAGAAACATTGCAGAATTAACTGAAGTTAACCTGAAATAACCAAGTTTACCACAAATTAACCAACATGTTTTCTGCTTCTAGCCAAATGAAGATTCAAAGTAAGATTAATTTGCTTTTTTTTTCTTTTTAAAGTTTCATGTGTAGCACATCAGAGCCTTTGGCTGAAAAATTCAAGTAGGAGAATGAGAGAAATGCTTTAAATCTTTGCTGTTCAGAGTGTAATTCATGGACCAACAGCATCACCTAGGAGTTGGCTATAAATACAGAACCAGGCCACAGACCATGGTCAGTTTTAACAAGATGCCAAGTACACTGTGTATGTGCTAATAGTAGGGATCCTCTGCTTTAATATTTTCAGGTGCTACATGGAAGCGCCTGGAAAGACAGGACTAGGTGTATAAGCAGAGCCCTCGGGGAGAAGGTGACATCTGGACTGAGTCTTAAAAAATGAGCAGGAGTTTCTTAGATGGAGAGGACATTCCAGGTAGAGCTAAAGCAAGTTTAAACCCATGAAAAACCTGGCCCAGTCAGAGAACAGCGTGTGGTCTAGTGTGGCCGGAACAGAAGGTGAGAGGTGAGAAGTGTTTTATGTTCCACTGTTGCAGCCAAAAATCAAAACTCAAGATGAGTTGAGAACCTTGCCCCTCCCTCCTTATGTGTGGACATTGTCCAAACTGCAGGGCTGGAGGGGAAACCAACGCCACTTCTCTCATGGAAGTGCAGCTCGGCTGAGAGGAGCCAGCTGGGGGAAGTTTCTTGGAGCACAGACATGTTTCCTGGGCCAAGAAACTTCTGGAAGGAGCCAAGGAGGGGAGGGCAGGGCAGCCCAGCAAGCAGGACCAGTCCATTGGCCTCTTCCAGGCTACGTGAGTCCCTGACTGTCTGTCCAGAGCTGGCCAAACCTCTGCAGTTGCAAAGCCAACACTCAGGGCTGTCACCACTTTGAGACCTTGACGGCCCCGCCTTCCTGGCCCTGGCCCACCCCACCCTCTCCATGCACGGAGATGAAAGTTCAGCATGTTCTCTCCCACACTCTCCCTAATCACTTTGCTATGGAGACCTCTCCAACCCAGCAAGCAGCTCCAATCCTCCTGCTGTGCCCCTGATTGAGAACAGGCCTGGGCTGTCCAAGCCTTCCAACAACCTTAACCTCTTCCTCCCCAGATCCAGGCCATCAGGGAAAGAGTGGGGAGGTGGGTCTAGAAGCAGCTAAGTGACTGGACAGGGAATGCAACTCCCAACATCCAGACAATTGGCTCTTGTTCTGATGAAAATAGTGCCCAGGCAAGCAAGGAGGGGCGTGGGGGGAGATGGGAATAGGATGAAGCAGGAGATGCCAGGTCCTATCTTATAGTGAAGCCACAGTGAGGAGTTTGGAGTCTCAAAAATATTGCAATGCAAGGGCCCTAAATAATGGAATTTAAAATAGTGATTAGACCTTATACCCTTGTGAGAGAAGCTTGTAAGGTAACACGTGTATGAAGACTATTGGAGATTAACAAAAAAGTCACAAATTGAAACCACAAAACAGGGGAAAATGAAGAAATCTACAAAAGGCTGTTGCCTCTGTGTTCAGTGGTAAACCTGGGTCAGCCAGTTAGGCTAAAAAGAAAAGCTGGACACAAATTTGGGAACAGTAAAGATGAATGGGAACCTGCAAAGACACATCAGAACCCCCCACAACAAGCAGTCGGTAGGTGACCCACAGAAACTGGCACACTGACTTCAGAGCTGCACGTGTCAGGAATCCAGCATGGGAAGGAAGAGCTGGAGGCCTAGGCGGCCCCATGCTGATGAGGCCACCCAACAGATCAAGGACCAGTATGGACACAGCTGCAGCAGCATCTGGACCCTGAACCCATCTTCCAAAAGTAACATCTGCTGCTGCTGCTGCTGCTGCTGCTGCTGCTGCTGCTGCTGCTGCTGCTTTGTCTCTTTGTAAATCTTGCACAAGTTGTCCTTGCAGCCAGCCCTGATCTGAACCTGTACAGTGGAGGGGATTCTAAGAATTATAACTCCAGCTTAGGTAGGCTGACTGAGTATAAGCTACTACAGAGTCCCAAATAGAGACCTGGGTGTAGCACACATCGAGAAACTTTTATAAATTCCAGTTTTGTTTAATATTCCAAATGCACTCATGTAAACTTAGATAGTTTCTGAACATGCTATTTTGAAAAACTGTATATGTAGGAGTGATGACATAGGATTTCTTGAGTCTCCATTTTTATTGCATTCCTTCATTTGGTGAGTGCATTTGCCTTTTGTTTGTCATTTTGAGATCTACACACTTAAACCCTTTAATGACTATGCCATTATAAGTGCTTACTTTCGCTTTTAGAAATTGCATTGAAATGCCATTGAAGGCTTTTAAGCTGAAAAAAGATATTATCTGATACACAATCTAAAATATCACAGTGGCTACTATTTAGGAAATCTATTAGCAAGGGATAACACTGAAACATGGAAACCAGGTAAGAGGTTATTATGAAAGTTAAGAAACAAAATTATGATCACTTGGACTACAGAGGTGTATCAGTCAGCTAATGCCACATATCGCTGTGCAACAAACAGCCCCCTAAGTCAGGGCTGAAAACACTATCTCTTGTGGGGACAACTGAGACAGCTCTGCTTCATGCTGCAGGACTGAAGTCCTGCTCTGCATTCCCTCATCTTCCAGAAATCAGTGGGCTAGCCCGGGCATGTTTTTCTGGTAATGGCTGAGGCACAAGAGAGCAAGCCTCACCACACCAGCATATTTCAAGTCTTTGAAACATCCTACTGGCCAAAGTAAGTCACACGACTGAGCCCAAAGTCAAGGCACGGAGAAGTACACCCCACCTCTAGTGGGAAGAACCAGAGTCATATATCAAAGGATATGAACTCCGGGTGGGTAAAGAATTGAGAAAAGTGATACAAACACTAATCAGTGTGACCAGAGGTAACAGTGAATGTGCAGAGAAGAGGCCAGATTCAGGAGATGATGCAAGGCAGAACACACAGAGTTGGGTGCTAGACTGGTTATGGGAAATAATAGAGTGGGACGAATCGTGAGTGAATGTGATGAAGCTAAAGGAAAAGCATATTTCATGGAGAGCAAAGGTGATGCCTCCAATGTGAGAGGCAATCTGTGGTGATGGCAAGTATACAGTTGGCTCTAGGGGCTGGATCTTGAAGGCAACATCTGAGTAAAGGTTTAAAATGGCAGTCATCAGCTCATCAAAGGCTTTGCGAAGTTGTGATGCTTGCGGGCGTAACCGATGACATCATGGGTTATCAGTCCTCTTTCCCGCACCCCACACCCTGACACAAACCCTGTGCGACTATGTTCAAGGGGCCACACTGCCACACGAGAGGATAATTCTCACTAGGTTCAGAGACGCTAAAAACAAGAGTTAAACTCTGCATTTGACTGGAAAAAGAATTTTTGTTACTGTTTGTTTTGTTTATTTGTTTGTGGAAAATATATATATATATAGAAACTTCAGAATACTGTGTAACTTCCCCATCTTCACACCCCTAGGAAGGGGCACCTAAGAAGTTCAGTGGTGGCTGTGGGTGGGTGTCAGAGTTTGGGTTCCCTCAAATGAAGATCTTAAGATACAGATTCAAGTGGAGGTTGCTTAGCTGGGGGTGGGGAATTGAAGGACACCAACATGGGGCATGAGGAGCTGGTTACCATGTGGGCAACTGGGGCTCAATGATGGGGATTCTGGAAGAGAGTGTAGATTTCTTTAAGAGAAGGTAAAGGAAACAGGGAACAGTGGTGATTTTTCAATAGAAACTTTGTGGGCTAGGAGGAATTGGCACAAAATATTCAAAGTGAAGAAAAGCAAGGACTTACAACCAATATTATTTGACCCAGCAAAGCTATCATTTAGAATCGAAGGACAAATAAAGATTTTCCCAGACAAGAGTTCATCACAACTAAGCTATCATTACAGGAAATATTAGAGAGAGAAGGAGGAGGAGGAAAAGGAGGAGGAAGATGGGGAGAAGAAAGAGAAAAGATAAAAAATATGACTAATAAAATGGCAATAACCACATATCTATCCACAATTACTTTCCATGTAAATGAATTAAATGCTCCAATCAAAAGAAATATGGTGGCCAATTGGATAAGAACACAAGACCCTTATATATGCTGCCTACGAGAGACTCATTCCAGATCAAAAGGCACACCTAGACTGAAAGTAAAGCGGTGGAAAAAGATATTTGATGAAAATGGAAACAAAATGAAATGAAACAAAAGATGGAGCAGCAATACTTATACCAGACAAAATAGACTTTAAAACAAAGGCTATAAATAAAAAACAAAGAAGGATCCAGTAACCTCACTTCTGAGTATTTATCTGAAGAAACCCAAAACACTACTTCGAAGGGACATGTGCATCTATATGTTCATTGTGGCATTATTTATAATAGCCAAGATGTGGAGGCAACCCGGGTGTCTATTAATGGATGACTGAATAAAGAAGAGGTGGTATATATATATACAATGCAATATTACTCAGCTATAAAAAAAGAATGAAATCTTGCCATCTGCAACAACATAGATGGACCTAGAGGATATTGTGCTGAGTGGAGTAAGTCAAAGACAAATGCCATAATATTTCATTTATATGTGTAATCGTAGGAACAAAATAAACAAACAAAACAGAAACAAACGTATAGATACAGAGAAGATTTTGACGGTTGCCAGAAGGGAGGGGTTTGGGGGGAGGGTGACAGGATTAAGAAGTACACATTGGTAGTTACAGAATAGTTGTGGAAATGTAAGGTTAGCATAGCGAATATAGTCAATAATATTGTAATAACTATGTGTGGGGTAAGAGCAGTACTAGATTTACCAGGGTGATCACTTTCTAAGTTATATCAATGTCTAATTGCTAAGTTGCATACCTAAAATTAATATAATATTGTATGGCAACTGTAATTGAAAAATAAAAAAGTTATTAAAAAAAAAAGACAAAGGGACATTTGAAAGCAAAAAAGAAAAAAGAAAAAAAGTAAAACCTAGTTATATACTTTATACAAGAAACAAAGTTGAAATATAATGATAAAGAATGACTGACAATAAAGGGATGGGCAAAGAGATACCAAGTAGATACAAATATTACTACGACTACTACTACTACTACTAATAGTAATACTACTACTACTAATAATAATAATAATAATAATAATATGTGATAATTTTGATATTAAACTACATAAAATTCAAACTTAAATGCACTAAGTAGAATAAGGAGGGTCATCATAATAAGTCAAAGTTTATAGAGAAGATAAACAGCTACAAACATGTAAGTACCACACAACATGAAATTAAATATATAAAGCGGAAATTGTTAGAAATACAGAGAGAAATTCATTTAAAACTTTTTTGTTAGAGATTTAAATACAACTCTTCTTTATTTTGACATATTTAATAAATGTAAAATAAAGGCAATAGAGTAATTGTACAACACAATCAATATACTTAAATCCTTTGAGTAGAGAATATATATTTCTTTATATATCCATGACGTGTTTGTAAAAACTGATCATGTACTTGGCTACATTTTCTAATCACAATTCAATAAAAATAGCGATAAACAAGAAACCCAAAACTTTACTACTTATAAATTAAGGAATCAATTTTTAGATATACAGGAAAATAAAAATAGCAATTAGGAACTATCTAGAAAGTAATGATAAAGAGAACAATTCCTATATAAATGTATAGCCTTAAAATTTCATTATTAAATAAGAAAAATAAAAAGATAGTGATTTATTTTTAGAAATTAGGAAAAACACAAAAAACTGAAGCAACATAAAACAGAAAGAGAAAGTTAAACAAATTGATTAAAAAAAGAAAGGAGATACAGAAAAATGTAACAAAAAAATCAGAAAATACTTACTCAACTCTATGTATAAGTACATTTGAAACTTAGAGAAAACAAATAATTTTCCACCAAAATCTACTCCAAAAGTGGAAATTTGAATAAACCAATTAATTATAATAAGAGTAGTGATTAAAGTTCTACCACTGAAAAAAAGGTACCAGAACTAGATGGATTCACAGCCATGTTCTATTTACCTCTGAAGAAGAAATTATTTTAATGTTATTTAAATTGTCTTAGACCATGGGCAAGCAATTTGAAGCTTACTAACTTATTATATGGAGCCGCAGTAACTTAAACACTCAGTTCTGATATGCTTAATTGCCCTTGTAAATATGGCTGTAAAAATTCTTAATAATTGTTACCAAATAGAACCCAGCTTAGGAAGAGACTGCATCTAGAGTGTGACACTGTGACCGTGTATTATGTACTCCAGGAACGAAAATCTGGCTCAATCAGAAACTCTACAATGTAATTCACTACAATAACTTAAAAGACAAAGTCATATAATAATTAAATGCTAAAATTTTATTTTATAAAACCATCAGCCATCTGATTAAAATGCTAAGGAAAATTACAAACCACTTAACTATACAACAAAGACTATCTTCCAAGATCCAATAACAAATAATTTAAATAGACCCTCAACCTAAATCAGCAGCTGCACAGTGATACCCAACATCATCATCATTATTCAACATTGCCTTGGAGCTCTTATATGATTAGAAAAAAAGAAAAGAATTAGAACAAGAAAAGCAAAATCTATCTTATATTTGCCAGTGACATGATTGTTTGAACTGAAAATCAAACCAAGAAAACTAAAATGCTTAATAAAAGAATTTAGTGAGCTAGTTAGAGATATAAGATAAATATAGAAAAATTAATATCTGATCTGTGCAATACATGTAAAGAAATAGATATCAGATAAATATTTCATGTACAATAGCAACAAAACTATTGAATTCTTATGGATACATATAACGAGGCATAAAACCTATTTGGAGAAACCTATTAAATATTTTTGGAGGTATTAAAAACAAGATGCTGAACAAATTAAAGAATATGTCACATACATTATTGGAAATTACTGTATAAATATAATGTAAGTCTAGTTAGAATCTTAACAGGGCTACTTAGGGATTGAATGAACTGTAATTAAGGCCATGTTAACAAAAAATAAATGCCTGAGGCCCACCCAGCTCTCTCTGCACTGCTCCCCAGTCATATCCTCCGGTTCAACTCCAACAAGGAAAAAGTCTCCAGCTTTACAGAAACTGCATGGTACATCAAGTCCCTGATTTCTGTGTTTCAGAGTATGCTGGAAAAGATACTATTAACTGCAGACACTCCAAGAGCACATTCCTAAGCTTCCTGAATACAAAACTGATTGTCTTCAAAAAGAGCCAGAAGGACCTCGGTGTCCTTGACCACATGATGCAGAAACAGGACCTCCACTGTGATGGGCAGCTAGATTTCTAAGAATTTCTTAATCTTCTTGGCTGCATGGCCATAGATTGCTATGACTGCTTTTTCCTGGTTACCCATTTATAGAAGCAAATCTGAAGAGCCCTTGGGCCTGGCCCCTAAGCCCTCTTTCTTTACAGCTTCACAGTCATCATCTCTTCATAGCCCACACATACCCTGTGCCCAGTGCAACTACACCCTATGCAGACCAGCCCTGCTAACAGTAATAATAAAACAATATTGTTTAAAAAATAATAAAATCCTAAAAATAAATAAAATTTTTAAAAAGTACAGTAGGTATGGATTTTCCTTATCCTTTTAATAAAGACAGAGAGATTATTGGAACAATCAAGACAAAAATAAACTCCAGAAGCATTAAACATTCAGATGTGAAAAACTCAATAAAAATCAAGTGAAATCTTGGACAAGTACAACCCAAGGTGGGGAGATTATCTTAACCAAAACAGAAAACTCTCTCTCTGCAGGGGCAGATAGACTTAATTAGCTATATAAACACAACACAGAGCTCTTTGTGTATTATGAATATGGAACTCTATCTATACAGTAAATTCTTTTTCCAAAATTTATTTGTCTATTGACTTTGTTTCTGGTATTTTTTGCCAAGAAATAGTAAGACAGACAAATCTGGGGGAAAAATGCAAACCAGATGAAGAGGTAAATACCTATAAGACACAAAGAACTTCCACAAAATAAAAGATAAACAACATGAAAGAAAAATGAGCAAAGAGTATGAACAGACAATTCATAGAATGGCAAATCGAAATGGCTGAAAAATATAGAAAAGCTGCTCAAACACATTAATGGTCAAAAAAAGTCAAGTTAAAGTACATGATTTACCATGTTATATTTATTAGACAAAAAATTAAAAGAAAGATAATATTAGATCTTTGGAGACATGGTGGAGTGAGAGACATCCCCAGATCTCTCTCCTTGAAACAACAATAAGGCAAATATCTAAAACTCAACGAAAAACACCCAAACTGCACACCAGCATGTGTGAGTGTGGAATCTGCACATAAGAGCTACCACAGGTCAGAACCCCGGGTGTCAGGCGATGGACTGGGAGAAATAAGGAAGCTGCCTCTCCCACTGCTGCTAGAGTTCCCTGTAGGGGGAGGGGGAGAGGAGAAAGAGAGGCAAGTTCCCTGAACAGCCCTGCCTGGGAGAGTTTGTGAGTTTTATGCAGCCGGCAGCAGTGCCCAGTCATCAGGGCAGAAGGCAGAGAAGCAGGACAGCAGAAAAACAACAGCTGAGTTTCACTGACAGTGGCTGCAAACTGAGGCTGAGCCACAATCCCCAACTCCCAACCAAGAGGACCCCTCCCCTCATACCCTCTGAGACCGAACACTGCGGAGACCTAGAGGAATCTGAGCAAACACTATCAGAACTGTTGCTAACACTGACAGAAACTGAAGCTGAGGGTAGTGAGCATGATTAAATATCTATCAGAAAATAAAAAGGCATTTTTAAGGTTTTATATAAAGCAGGGATCCAAGAGGCTTAGACGCCACCTACTGAAAACCAAAAGAAAAGTGCCTTCCTTGCAGCAGGCACAGAAAACAAGAACTAGAGGCAAAATCCACAAAAGCCAACCAAAATAAAGAAAACAGAAACACAAGGACAAGGAAGCAATGGAAACACTGAGCTACCAGAAAGCAAAAGACAAAATGGCTATAAGAAGACCTCCTATTTCGATAATCACCCTAAATGTAAATGGGCTGAACTCGCCAATAAAAAGGCATAGAGTTGCAGAACGGATCAATAAACAAAACCCAACCATATGCTGCCTCCAGGAGACACATCTCAGCTCCAAAGACAAATACAGACTCAAAGTGAAAGGCTGGAAATGATATTTCAAGCAAATGGCATTCAGAGAAAAGCGGGAGTAGTGGTACTCATATCAGATGAAATAGACTTCAAAATAAAAAAGGTGAAAGACATGGAGGGACACTTCATAATGATAAAGGGAATCATGCGCCAAGAAGACATAACACTTATTAATATCTATGCTCCCAATCAGGGAGCCCTGGAATATGTAAAGCAATTACTAACAGAACTAAAGGGAGAAACAGACCAAAACACTATCATAGTAGGGGACCTAAATACCCCACTGTCGGATATGGACAGATCATCCAAACAGAAAATCAATAAGGAAATAACATCCTTAAATGACACCTTAGACCAACTGGACATAATTGACATTTACAGAGCCCTCCATCCCAAAACAGCTGCTTATACATTCTCCTCTAGTGCATGTGGAACATTCTCAAGAATCCACCACGTACTGGGACACAGAGATAGCCCCAACAAATAAAAGAGGGTTGAAAACACACCAACCATATTCTCTGATCATAACGCTTTGAAACTAGAGATCAATTGTAAAAAGAAATCAGGAAGAACCACACATACATGGAGATGAAATAACATGCTACCGAAGAATAACTGGGTCAGGGAAGAAATAGAAACCAATGATAATGATAGTTCAACATATCAAAACTTATGGGACACGGCAAAAGCAGTCGTAAGAGGAAAGTTCGTATCATTATAGGCAACAAATGAACAGGACAGAGACTCATGGACGTGGACAATGAACTAGTGATTACCAGAGGATAGGAGGTGTGGGGGGAGGCGGTAGGTAGATGGATAAAGGGAGTCAAATATAGGGGATTAGTGGGAGGATGAAATGGGTAAAGGGTATCAAATGTATGGTAGCTGAAGGAAACTGGATTTTGGGTGGTAAACACACAATAGAATCTACAGATGTCAAATGATAATGTACACCTGAAAATTATATAATTGTATTAACCAATGTTACCCCAATAAACTTAATTTAAAAATGTTACGAAAAGTGAAAAAAAAAAGATAATATCATTGCTGGCAGAAATGTAGAGGAAAGAGGTAAGGTATGCTCATACTTTACTGTTGAAAATAGAACTATTTTAGCTTTTGGAAAGCAATTTGGTAATATCCCTTAAAATTTAAAATACACATACCCTTTAGCCCAGCAAACCCATTCCTGGGGATGTATTTTATCATTTATTAAAATCTATGTATGAAAAAGTTTACTGTAGCTGTATGATGGCTAAAAACTAAAAACTCAACTTTGAATAAGCTATGCCGAATCCTCAGCAAAAAATGTTATGAAAAAATGAGTTAGACTGATGTAGGCTAACTTGTAGGGATTTCCACAAGATATTGTTGAAAGAATGATGCAAGATGCAAAAGCCTGTGTATAGGTGATTCATTTTTTTTTTGTAGAACAAAGAATGACAAAATATGAATAAATATGTACCTGTGGTGTCGATGCATATGTGTGTACAGGTAGATAGATGATAAATGACAGATAGATGATGATAAATGATAGATGACAGATGTTTACGTGGACACGTGAATATCTAGAAATGTATGAATGACACAAAGCAGGTGGCTGACAGGGATTAGAACTAGGCAGAAAGTTGGGCAGAGAGAGGGGGGATAGAAGTGAAAAGAAAGTAAACAGAAAAGATGGGGAAAAGGCTGCACTAAATCAGTGTGCACAAGATCTTGTTTAGGTTGAATTGTGAATAAAATATCAGAAAAATAAAAGATAGATTTATGCCTTCCCATTTGTGGGAGTGCTGATGCTACATTGTAAAGTGAAAAAAGCAAGCTGCAGAGTGCAGTGCACTACTATTTTATTTCAATAAAAATAGGCAAGCACAACCCTCATATGTGTGTATTTATGATCGTGTGAGTTTTTTGAACAAGAACACGGTGAAGGTGGGTAACAGTGGTTACTATAGGGTGGGGTGGGATTGGGGGGATAGTTTTCACTTTTCACGTACTTGTGTTGATGGGATTCTTTCACTTGGCGCAATAAGCACATTATTTTGATAGTTTCAAAATGTCCATAGAGAGGGAATAAAAAAATGGCATACAAGATAGAGACTTTGTTTGTCTCTCTTGTGACCAAATCAAAGTTATGACAGAGACACAGAGCAAAACAGCAAGGAAAATCACCTGGGATCAAGCCCTCCAACTAGGGAGAGAAATAAGAAACCACCCTGCAATGGGAGGAGGTAGGATAGGGCGAGGATGAGAGGCTGCCCAGCTCCGAGCAGCTTCAGTAGGCAGCTGCAGATGCCTCTTAAAGAGGCTGTGTCCAGGAGCGGACTTTCATGGGTGAGGGACCTGATGGCTCTGAGCACCAGCACCAGGCCAGCTGCACAGGGAGCATCAGGGCCCCACAGGGGAACACTGAGTTGTCAGAGTGAGGGCCAGAGGCGAGGCTCTCTCCTGGACAAATGTACTGGTGGTATCCGCAGTCTCTCCGTTGAGCCCTCCCCTGCTCCAAGTGTGCTGACGCAGCACCACCATAGCTGAAGCATCATCAAACTGGATAACAGAGGTCGCTCCACCCGAGGTTTCTCTAAAACTTCATCTCCCCCAACTTGCAGCCCCACCCAAGCCACATCCAGGTGTATCCTCGGTGAATCAGGTGACCCTTGCTGAGCAGAGCCAAGACTCACACCTAGTGGCACCTGGCCTCGGTTTCTAGTGTGGTCTCTTGAGGCAACTATAAGCACAGCATCTGTGGATTGCTTGCTGAATCTTAACAGGTGGTCCTGGAGGGGCACAGGCTGGGGCTAAATTTGGCCTGCAGCTGAACCCCTCTCAGGACTGTGCCATTGGACACCTACTACACAAAGCCACACTAATAAGACAAGGAGACTTAGGGGCTTTGCTTAGTACTTAGAAACAGACACAGAAAGGCAGCCAAAATGGGAAGACAAAGAAGCAGAAACCATATGAGAGAGCAGAACACAGATCCAGAAATAATGGAGTCAGGCAATCTAACAGATGCAGAGTTCAAAATACTGGTTATATATAAAGATGCTCAATGAACTTAGGGAAAGAGTAGATGAACTCAGTGTGAACTTTAACAAAGAGATAAAAAACATAAAAATGGAAATGGAATTTTTAAAAGGGAACCAGTCAGAAATGAAGAACACATTATCTGAGATAAAGAGTATATTAGATGGAATAAACAGAGTGGATAAGAAGAGGATCAAACCACCAATATAGAGAATGGGGAAACCAAGGACACTCAATCAGACTGGAAAGAAAAAAGAAGCCGAGACAATGATAATAATTTAAAGAGCCTATGGGACACTATTAAAGGTAAAAATATCTGTGTCATAGGGGTACCTGAAGGAAAACAAGATGTTGAGGAGCTGTTTGAAAAAATGATGGAAAATTTCCCTAACTTGGTGAAAGAAAAATAAATAAAACCCCAGAAAGCTCAGAGTCCCAAGAAAGAGGAATCCAAAGAGGCCCACGCCAAGACACATCATATTAAAATGCCAAAGGTTAAATACAAAGAGAATCTTAAAAGCAGCAAGAGAAAAGCAGATAGTTACCTACAAGGGAGCACCCATAAGACTGGCAGCTGATTACTCCAGAGGAACCATGCAAGACAGAAAGGCTTGACACCAAATATTCGACATGATGAAAACACAGGATCTACAATCAAGAATACTTTAATCCAGCAAAGCTAGCATTTAGAATTGAAGGACAGGTAAAGAGCTTCCCGGACAAAAAAAAAAAAAAAAAAAAAAAAGGAAAAAAAACTAAAGGAATTTATCACCACCAAGCTAGTATTACAGGAAATATTGGAGGGACTTCTTTAGGAAAAAAGCATGTATCAAAAACAGGAATAAAGAATGATAATAACTACATTCCTATCAATGAGTACCTCAAATGGAAAAGAATTAAGTGCTCCAACCAAAAGACAGAGTGGCTGAAAGGATAAGAAAACAAGACGCCTACAAATGCTGCCTACAAGAGGCTCACTTCAGATTAAAAGACACACAGGGACTAAAAGAAAGGGGATGGAAAAACATATTGCTTTGATGGACCTGGAAGGTACTGCGCTGAATAAAATGGGTCAGATAAAGACAAATATCACACGATTTCACATGCACGTGGAATCTGAAGAACAAAATAACAGCAACAAAAGCAGAGAATATTTTGAGGGCTACGAGATGGGACGGGGTTGGGAGGATGGAAGAAAGAAGGGCAAAGGAATTAAGAGGTACAAATAGATAGTTGCAGAATAGACATGGAGATGTAGAGTGTCTCATGGGGAAGATGGTTAATAATGTATTAAATATGTAAGTGGGGAGAAGAGTACTAGACTTAGTGGGGTGACACTGCGAGTTATGTGGATCTCTGAGCACTAGGCTATACAACTGAAACTGGAATAATATTGGATGCCAACTATAATTGGAAAAAAACATTGACTTGTACAATGTAAATATGAGCAAGTATCTATTATATTTTAATAAAAGTGGGGCGGGAGACATCAGTAGAGAAAAAAAGCCCAAAGTAATAATGGGTTTCTCTTTCTTTGTTCCTCCCTGGATGTGGCTCAGTGCCCCATATCCCAGCTGCCATACTGTCCTAGATCACTTCATAAGTATGTTGACATCTGAGTCCCCTTTGTAAAGGGAGTTGAGGTTAAACCTCCACGAAAGTTCCAAGTGGTGGTCAGATTCAAGGGCATGCATCTGGGTGTCTGTGAGGCTCTTTGAAAAACTTGGGCCATTTAAGGATTTGGCTAAAGAACACAGAGGAGCTAGAGATGCGACCCACAACTCCATCGGTTGACTCACCCAAGTCTCTGCTCTGGCCTGGCTAATTCTTCCAGTTAAAACACACACACACCGCGATCATGGCTCTATAAAAATAACTCTGCATGCCTGCAAGGAGAAATGGAAACTAGCTTTTTGAGGCTTATCATCTTAATCCCTCTAATCCTTTCTAACACTCTGGATGAGTATTACCTTGATTTTATAGAGAAGAAAACAGAAGACCAGATTTCATTAAGTAATACGCTGAAGCCCATATAGCTGGTCACTTGTTAGGTTGAAGCATATGAATTGCTGGTCTAATTTTAGATTGTTTTTCATCTACGAAATCTCTGCTAGGGCAGTTTTGACAGCCTCAACAGACACCCAGATAATAATGGTTTAAACAAGTATATTTCACTCCCACATCAAAACTGGGCTACTCTCTGTCATTAAGAGTTCAGGCTCTTTCTTTTGTATTTTCCTCCCAAGTGTTGCCTTTGTCTACATGGACCAAGTCATCTGACTGTTACGTTTTCCAGCAACAAGGAGGAGAGGGAGAAGAAAGGGCAAGCATGAAGGTAAACATCCACCCTTGATGAGCGCAACCCAAAAGTTGCACCTTCAGCCTTGTTTGCAGCTCATTGGCCAGAGCCTGGTCATATGGCCACACTCAGCTGCAAGCAAGGCTGGGCAGTACAGTCTTGTGCCGCTCTGAAATTCTATAACCAGGGACAAAGAGGAGACTAGATCCCGGGGGACAACTGGCAGTCTCTGCTATGGAGGAAAGAGGGCTTCTGAAGTCTGAGAGTGGATCTGTCTCTCTGTGAAACCCATTATCTTACCACTGAACCATTATGAAAATGGTTAAGATGCTACTTGAGGTGAAATTATTGTTTTTCTAAGTCTTCTGTTGAGCAAGCAGCTTATTCCTAGAAATTCTCTGGGGGTCATTCTTCCTGCTTTAAACTCATTGCCACAATTCCCCCAAGGTAGCAATGGGTCACTTGCTGCCCAAGTAAATGGTACATGTGCTTGTATGTGTATGTACACACACAAGGCCCTCTGGAATCTTTGGGTCTCCCAAGACAGTTGCTTCACAGGTGATATAACCTGGGATTTTGGGGCTCACCATCTCCCTAGTGTTTGGAAGATTGGGGCTCTAATGAAGTTTTCTTGCCCCTTTGCCCAAACATGTATCAGGAGGTCTGCCTTGGTGTGTGTGTTCGGGAGGTGAAGGGTGGTGTGGGGGTGGTCACCATAGTCTTCCGGGCACAGCTCAGGGGCAGATGTCTAAATACTCACCACCTGTTTTCCTCATCTCCCCTTTTTCTCATTGCCCCAGGATGGAGTGTTCTGGAAGATTTCATTTATTAGGCAAGCTCTGTCATTTATTAAACAAAACGTTCCTATACAGGACAAAAGGTAGCAAATATATATGTGGTAGCTTTAGCACATTCATATTTTTACTGAGATATATTTGGCCACAAGTGTTATTTTTAATGTCAAGTATAATTTGAGGAAGTGTAGCTTTTTAAATTAGTGTTAGGAGAGAACAGGGACTTTCCTATTTCTTAAACTGCAGTATTTCTGCATGTTTATAATACAATTTTCATCTCTGAAAAAAACATTTTTAAAAGTAATTTGTATTTAAAGTAGTTAGAAAATACAGCAAAAGAGAAAAAAAAGAAAGAAATGCAACTTGTAATTCCACTCCCCAAAGATAATAACCAGAATTTTGGGAGCGTGTTTTCATTACTTTCTTGTAAGCACACATTCACATAACTATGAAAGTATTTGTAACACAATTGAATGTTAGAAGAATACCTTTGACGAATTATTGCTGAATAAACAAGAATCTGGTAAACGGATGGGGATGGAACCAAACCGAAGTCCAAAGAGAGGCCAACTCAAAAGGCCTAGAGGATTTTAATTTTAGCTCACGAGGTTTGAGGGGAAAGTACTCAACCAAATCTACGGTAAATTCTATTGTTGAGCAAATACAGACCTCCTTCTTTAGTATAAGCAGTCAAACAATAAAAAATCACCACATATGTGAAAATATTCAATAGTTCAAAAGGGTTTACTCTGAGGAATTGGAAGAAACACTCCCCAATGAAACAAACATGAAATTTTTAAGTAAAATCCCTAAGATACATTTTCAGTGAGACTTGAGTTTTCACATTATAATAAGACCTCATTCGTGGGAGATGTTTTAATTTGAAACACAATTACAAAGACAAATTTAAAATGCAACATCTCCTAATAAACTGCTGAATCAGGGAACTGAGCATCCATGGCTATAAACACGGAGGGACACACAGCCACTTATAAAGCAGTACTGCCCCACCCCAGCCAGATTCAGGCAAAGGAATATGTTTCGGGGATGCACTCAGCATCTCCTAAAGGAAACTGCAGAACAAATAAATTGCTGAACAAATAAACTACTGGGGGCGAAGGGAGAGAGAGAGAGAATTATCAACCAATATCAATGGTGAAGTGTGGACATTAAATGAATCCTATTTCAAACATTTGTGAGACAATTCGAAATTTGAACACTGACTAGATATTTGATATTAAATAAATACTGTTAATGTTTTAAGATATAATTGTTTGTTTTTTAAAGCTATATTTTAGTGGTAACTACTGAAACACTTATAGATCTAAGATGTCTGGGATTTGATCAAAAACAATAGGGGAGGGAAATTTAAGGAGTGAAGACTGGCCAGTAGTCGATAGAACTGATAGGCTTGGTAGGCACATGGTGGGTTACTATTCTACTTTTGTTCGAAAATGACCAAAATAAAATGTTTAAAAATTGCATTAAAAGACATGAGCAAGGGGTTGGGTATTCTAGAAAACCCAGTCAGTGACTTAGACCACTGCTCAGGAAATTCTCCTAAAACTTAGAAGCAATGGAAAAAGATGGTATGAGTGAAGCTATGTGAAACTATACGCATACGCAAGAAGTGCAGTGTGACTGTACAACCAGAATTCCAGAGGTGGTGTGGACAGAACTGACAGAGAAACTTCATTAAAGAACATTTCCGTTAGCGGTTTATTCTTTAATCAGTGAGTTACTTAGCAGTATTTCATTCACATGCAGAGATTTAAAAATGTTTCTGACTTCCAACTTGAGGATAGTTAAGGAACACGACCCATTTGATAACTATTTTTGAAAGTTTGAAGGCGTGTTGTGACGCTCAGAACAAGAACAGCTATGGAAACAACCCTGAGTGCTTGTAAAGAACGTTGGAAGCAGAGTCCTAAACATGCCCTTTGGTCACTTAGCGTCATTTAGATTTTGCCTGCCTGACTTATCAAAAGAGAAGTGTTGTCACCCCTCCTGGCAGGTGGGCTCATCAATTTCTTCCTGTAGTTCTATCCATTTATACTGTGTGAATTTTAAGGCTCTCTGATGAGGTGCATGTTTAACACTGACTCCTCTTTGTAAACTGAACCTTTCTATCATTACATCATGAACTTCCTGATCCTGAACGATGCTTTTTGTCTTAGGATTTAGCCTGAAAGTAATGGATGGTTAGTATTGGCCTCATGTGATCTCCCCCGATCCTTTGACTTTCAATTTTGCCTGTCCTTGTGTAAATTGGTGCTTCTAAATAAATCTGTGGTGAAGGATCGTTTTTTGTTTTTCTCAATACGTTATAGGCTCTAAGACTTTTGTAAAATATTGTTTAAAACAATTAATTAATAAAATTCTAGAAGTTCGTGTTACTGAAATTAAAATACAAGGCAGACATTTTAGTATTAAACACACATAAAACGATTGCCAAATTTCTTAGAAAATTTTATATTTTTTAAACATTTTTAGGACACTATCAACTTCTGAACGTATCTGTTGCCTTCAACAATCACAGCCACACTTTTGATTGTTGTAAAGAGTATATATCAGGATTTTGTCCTGCCATCTGGTCTAACAATCCATTGTTTAATTGGGAAGTTTGGTCCATTTATAGTTATTGGTATACTTAGGTTTGTTTCTCTCACCTCTGTAGGTCTCCTCTCTCCTACCAAGTTGATATGGTTTTGAATTGTAATTTGAGATCGTGGGTTTTTCTTTCCTTTGGCCTTCACTTTCTAAAGACCAGGAGCTATATATAGACTGGTTTGTGTCCTCCTCAATTCACATGTTGAAACCTAATCCCAAATGTGTTGGTTTCTAAAGGTAGATAGAGCTCCTGGGAAATGATCTGGTCATAAGATCAGAGCATTCACCAATAGGATCAGTCCTCATGAGAGGCCCCTAAGAGACTGCTCCTTCACCCCTTCTACTGTGTGAAGACACATCGAGAAAATGACTATGAGCCAGGAAACAGGTCCTCACCAGACGCCTAATTGGTCAGCATCTTGACTGCCAGCCTCAGAAACGGTGAGAAATGTTCGTAGTTTCTAAGCCACCAGGCTATGGTTTACTGTGATAGCAGAAAGAACAAAGAAACCAGATTTACCATCATATTTCATGCTTATCTTTCTCAGTTACCGAAGACACTTCGTTTCTCCTCATATTTTAGTACTTCATTCAAAATATGTAAATAGAAGCCTTTGAGTGGCCAAAGTTCTACATTCAAAGTTCTTTTCCTTCATTCCTTGAAAATGAAACTGCACAGACAGGGTCGCTGCTGGAAAATCTTAACGTCCATAGGCCCCAGCTCCTCAGGCTTTGCTTCTACTGATTCTCTGGAAGCTTTCAGAATGGTCTTGTCTTTGTTGGTCTTAAATGTTACTACTACCCAGCAGTGAAGATGAATCAACCATTTCTAGATATGTAGCAACATGAAACAATCTCACGAGTGAAACATGGCAACACATACAGTCATTCCTTTTATATGATGTTCAAAACCATGCAAAACTAAAACTAAATAGTAAGTTGCCTAAGGATGCATCTATATGGTAAACTTGTGAAGAAAAGCAAGGATGAACTCCCAATCCAGGTAGTGGTCCTCTCCTCGTGAGGAATGGGGATGCACCAGGAGAGAGAGGCCCGTGGAATGGGAGTGAGGGTTGGTAATGTGCTGTCGTCCCAGCTGGGGGTGAGAATATATGTATATAATTTTTTTAACACTTTACACATACTTTTTCATGTACATAAACATAATGTAAACATTTCACCTCATGACTGGTTGTCTTGCAATGGCTCACATGTCAGGAAATTGGGAAAAGGAGGCAGCAGGTCGCATACCTGTGGGAGTAGCTGTGATTGTCACTCATGGCCCAAACTGCCACAGATGAATCGGGGATGGAAATGGGAATGGGGGAGCTCTAACTTTGCTCTAAATTAAGAAGTACACCTAAGCACCTCTGGACACCTTCATATCCCACCGGGAGCCATGCCTCTGACTGAATAAGCTGACACTAGCTGCTCTCAGGCGTGGCTCTGAACCGTTTCTGGAATCTACACCTCAGCACTTCCTGCCAGTCTAAATATTCAGTCAACCTGAAGTGACTGAGGCTGCCCTGTGGACAGGCAGCCTTTCAGGCCCCCAATTTCCAGATGTCACTCACCTAACGAGGCTAATTTCACTCCAAGCTCTAGCATGAATGCATCTCCTGAGGCCTTACTGTCTCCTTAGACATCCTCCCAAAGAGCCTGCCCGGGCTCTCCAGGTGTTACCCACAAGGATAACATCCATGAACCTGTTTAAATGAGTTTTTCATTAGTCGATTTCCCTCTCCTAGGTGTAATAACGGGTTTCTTAAAGACCAGTCATGGACGGATGCACGTAAACGGCAGAACTGTGTCCAGGAGAGCTTTTATTTGTACGGAACAGTTTTAAAAATACAGAATAAAATAGCTTTATCTCTACTATTATTCACAACATCTGGTCCAAATATTACATATTTTTAAAATACTTAAACGTTTAATGAAGCCATGTTAGAAAAACAATATGAAAATTCTTTTTAAAAACTCCATAAAAGAATTACACATCTCAAAAAACGACCCCCCAAATACCCTCAGTATGCAAAATAAAAAAACGAAATCCCAGAAAGGTACATAGCCAAAGTCAGTCACAAAAACTCAAGGAAAATATAGGCATCCCCACTGTTTTTAAGAACAGTCAGAAATTTATTAATGTGTCAAACAAAGGTTCTTACAAACAAAGAAAATGTTAATTTGAACTGTCAGTAAATGGCCACGCTGGTAAAGGTGTACTAAATGCCACGAAACACACACAGAAATTCTAAGGATGCTGAAGGTTACCTATGTAGAGTGATGACGAGGCACAGTCGAGAACAACCTAGAAAGACAGGAATGTGTGAGGCTGCTGAAAGGGGTTCCCAGTGCTAACGTGCTTTCTGGGTCCATGGGCGGAAATCGAACGCTGGCAAAAACGGGTGGTCTTCTTGCACTACTTGGGTTGTGCCTGCAAGAGGGGCAGAGGGTGGGAGACGTCCTGCTTTCTGCATCTAAATCATCAGAGGACGGAGCATAACACATGCAGCATGGGAGACTCCAGGCTCTTCTGTAAAGCCACGGGCAGCTCCCTGGAGTACTAGGCCCTGCCAACCTCAGGTGGCTGCGCATGACCTGTGTTCAGGGGGGCATGGCCAGGTGTGCATGCCAGGCCCGAGGTCAACAGCTGACTGCACACCTGAAGGACAGTGGCCTGCAGGATGCTGCCTTTCTTTACTCCAGACAGGGCATGGAATGAGGCTTCTGCCACGGCTCTTTACTTGTCTTCTATCTGGCCTGGCCATTTTTGTGGCATCAATATTAAGGAAAGTAATAGTTGCCAACTTCAAGTCTAAGTTGCTAGTACCAATATTTCAGCAGGGACAGGAATTAAAGAAATAACAACTTAGCTCATGGTCATAAAACATATTCATGGGTAAATAAAGTATACACACATACTAGAGATTCATCAATGGAGAAATTCTATCATCACATGACATTGTCATGAAAATTATATCATTCCCTCCCTGGAAAACTGTGATTATTATCCTGGGTAGAAATGTTACTTTACTATATGGAAATACTGTAATATATTCATGCATAAACCAAGTTGTCATCATGAAAGTCAGTATTCTACAGTATAAAGCAAATCCTGTGTATGAATTTGTTACCATGAAAATGGGAAACCATCATGACCCATGATGCTTCATTCTAGCTGACCTGGTTAAGCCACTTCTCTTCCCTTGATCAATCACAAGAAACTCACTAAAAGTTAATATCTGAAGCTCTCCTAAGATTCTGTGCCACAGCATCTAAGTTTAACTCCGAAGTGAGAATGAGAACGAAAATTGCTTGCAAAGGTTGGAGCCACTTCCCATTGTTCTGTGAACAATGTTAGATATTTTTATCAAAATCAGTGGTAGAAAAAAAATCTGTGTTGGGGTCTTCCTTACCCACCTCTTACCCACCCACTGGGTTATGGCTGCATCTACTGTCCCTATAAATACTTTCTACTTACTTTCCACATCAGGATGGCTCATGTAAATGTAAGGACAGCAGGTAGGTGGTCACTGTGGAAACTAGAGACTGAATGCCCTGCCCATGGATATTAACATACTATTTTAAAACATTCTATCGGACAAAAAAGCATGGTGGGTGTGTGGCCCCAACAATGCAGGCCAATAGCTTCAGTGGGAAGCACACAGGGACAGACCATGTGTGGCCACCACATTCCCCAAAACCTCCTCTTTGTGGTGTGCTTAACCCCAAGAAGCAGATGAATATATTTTCCTTTCAATGAGGCTCATTCCGTTGCATTTTTGCTAGCAGAAGGACAGCTTCCTAGAAGGGCTGGTGGGTGCTACATGTGCAAGATTTATTAGTTATCATGAGACTCCAATCACTCAAGCAAAGGTGAGTTTCACAGGCTGTACAGAAAGCATCAGGCTCAACAGAGCCTCTAGTCAGGCTGCCCTTTCATCCCTACCTCCTGTCCTCTTCCCCCACCCCCACTCCTACCCTTGGACAGGGAAGCTAAAGCTGGCCCCAATGGAACCAGAGGGCAAAACTCTCTTTCCAATAGATAGTGTGGGTCCAGGGCTTCCCTCCACATTTGAATGTTATCAGACATCCCCTGGCCCAGCAGATTTGAAACCTCCCAATGAAACCTGACTCAAGGAGGGGTTTCAGAAGGGAGTGGTTTCTGGACGTTTGAAACACATACCCTGAATGTTAACCACGGGGACAAAGATGCCCCGTCAAGTTAAGTTGAAGGGAACTTATTTGTTTCTGAATTACTAATGGTTCAGATGCTTTCATTTGGGTACCTGGTCCTTTTGCTCACCTACAGAGCAAGAATACTGCAAATTTCTGGGATGATAACAGTTTTTCCCATTTTTCAGAGCTGAGAGATTGGAGACACTGAACAAAAATACCAGCAGAAGGAACTGAGAGTGACTCAGTGTAGGAGGGCTGTCAGCCTTGAGGGTTTAGCAAGTTAAAAGAATGGAAATCCTTAATCAGTGTGCTTCAAAGAAACTATGAATTGAATACACTTCAAAAAAACCGTAACATACAAAATTAAACGTCATTTACAATCTAAGTTCTTTCTATAGTCTGCAACAAGGTCTTGGCTAAACAATGAAGTGGCTCTGAAGTGTTCTTGCCAGAACAAGCCTTGAAGCCTCTGACTTTCCAGGAGTCAAGGAGGCTACAGTGACAGAAGGATGCTGCCAGCGAAGCAGAGGCAGCCACGGGGGCAGGGAATGCACTCTGTGGACACAAGGCCGCTGAGAACCAGAACCACGACCTCCTGAGGCAAGGTCATTGTTTTATGTCTCAGACTTACCTTTGGCTGAAAATTTTCAAACCCAATTCAACTTTAGTCATTTTTTCCCAGAAAAATTATAGTGTTATTTAATTAGAATTCAACGTAGGGGACCTTTCTTTCTGCCTTTCTTACGACCTTCTTTCTTACTACCCTAGCATTGGCTAGGGGATCTAACTTACCTTCCCCTCTGCAAAATCAAGATCCAGTGGACATGCAACCTGGCAACCTACAAAAAGTCTTCTTAAGCCTTAACTGCCAGAAGTGACTGGCAACAGAACTGCGGTGATGAAAACACTAGGATGCCAGACCATTCAGTATGGCAGCTGTTTGTTACCTGTCCTGGCTTCCCTTCTTCACAAAACAAATTCACGTATAACATAACCCACGGTTGCTGGGCTCTGGTCCAGTAGTCAGTTTTGATAAATAGATTAGGCATTACAGTATTTACACTTTCATGGTTATCAAGCAATACAAAACACAACCACAATAATGGTTACTGGCCTTTGAAAGCCATGACAGCAAGCTTCCCTGATGGTGTCCACAGCTTTACAAATGCTGGTTCTTTCCTTAATGGGAGGGGTGGGGTGGGACACAAGTAATAGGGATACAAGGTAAGAGGGTCACATGGAAAAACACTGATTTCAAAAATCTGCTATAGTCAATAACATTAAATAGGAATAAAATCGTGTATTTATAGACACAAGCGACAATAACTGACATTCACGACAGCAGAGCCAAGACTCTCACAAACAACTGGTTGGCGCCCTTGTGTGGCAATCTATACCTGTTGCACCAGCCAGGAATGATAAATACCAGAAAGAACATCTCGGCTACCAGTGAAAAAGGGGCCAGTATGAAATGTGCTGGCCCAGACTGGGCCAGGGTGGCACTGAGACAGAACAGTTGAGGATCAGATACTGACTTCAGGGATTTTCCCTTCCCCTCCATCCCCCAAACAGCCTTCCAGTCTAATACCGTCTGTGCAGACCTCACCTATGCACAGATCTGGGCATAGGTTAACCATGTCATTGTTTTTCTTTTCAATCAGGTCAATAGCCTCCTCCAACAGTAAGGAGTATCCGGGAACACAGAATCACATTTGACCAATCAGCTGGGACAATGCGCGGTGCCCCGTAATCACAGGGGGTCTCTGCGGTTCAGGCCAAGGTCAAATTAAAAAAGATGCACATCCAGGTACTATACCCGAACAGAAATCCCCTGGACCCTGGAGGTGGCTTAAAGGAAAGCTAGGGGTAGTGGAAGAGGAAGGAAAACAAGGACAGCCAGCAGTGGACGTTCTCAAGGATAAGGGGTCAGGGCTTAAATAAGGAGCTAGGCGGACACCATATTAGACATGATCACCACCCACAACATAAAAGCTATTTGCTATCTGTCTTAGCTCTGGGGTGCAGAATGTAAATGCAGATATACAGACATATATGTTGCTGCTTGTTACTCAGCAAGGAACTACAGATTCATGCCTCACTGCGGCCGGGCTATAGGGTAAGCTACGGCTATACGGTGGCCTGTGAGTCCTCGTCTGAACTCCGGGTGTTTGCACTCTTCCCAAAGCCTTTCCACGTGTAGCCCACAAAGGTTGGGCTGATGGGTAAGTAGCTGAAGCATTTGTATTTTTTAATAACGTTCATGCCAAATGGCAAATCATAAGATTCCATGCCATCGAGCGACTTGCTCCCTTTGCCCACGCCTTTCTTCCACTTCCTGATTCCTCTTTCCTCTGGAGTACCTAGGAACACACACACACATACACCAAAAGAAAACAATACAATGTTTAGTTTAACGGTTCCATCGAGATTGGAGATTGTCCAACACGCTGTCCCACAGATCAAACCTGCGAGGATAACAGCAAAGCACACGGATGGCATTCAGCTATCCAGGTGCCCAAACCAGAAATCTAGTTGCTAACCCATCCGTCTTCTTTTTGCTCCATATTCAAGTGATCTCCTGATGCCTTTGCCTCTTCTCTGTCCTTCCACATGACCCACTTCCTCAATTTTTACAACTGAGGTCTGGCCCAGGCCATGTCATTGCTTTCCTTGGTCATTTTATCAGTCTCTCATGTCCAGCCTTCCATCTCATCACACCCTCTCCCAAATCTGTTCTCAAGACTGGTCACAAAAAAAAAAAAAAAAAAAAGTCTCTGTAAAATGCAAATCTAGTCTCATAAAATGGGGCCCAGAGATTTTTTTACACCACATACAATACCTTTATCAATTGGCCATGGCCAACCCCACCCACACCCACACCACCATCCAGATATATCAAGTTTCATACTCTCCTCTATTTTGGAGTGTGCGTGCGTGCTGCACTTGTCATGCATTCCCTACTTGTCGTGATACTGTGAGGATGAACTTCCACTGTCAGGGAGAAAGATCTGGGCCCACAGGGCTCAGCCACTCCCAGACTTTTTCTTACTAGAGTGGTCCACAGGATTGCTGGCACCTGCGCTCCTGGCGACATGGATACCTAATGATAAACACGCTTCTGTGCCCGAGCTGGGGTGATGAGCTTGAGTCTACGGTGCAGTATTTAGGTCCTCATTATTTTCTTACATCTAAGCTACCCCTCCCATCGGTGTTTCAGCAATGAAGCTGACTTTAATTTCTATCTGACTCCTGTGCCTCTCCCTCAATTAGAAAGAGGGTGTTAGTTACTGACCCCCATAAACCTAATTATTTCCCCCTATTCGTGCATGTGATTCTCTCTGCCAAAGTGCTAATCCCCAGTTTTCCCAGCGACCCCTTTATTGGGGCTTTTTAGAAGTGGGTTTTAAGGGTAAAACTTCAGTAAAACCTTTAAGCTCAAGATAAGCATCATCCATCCTTGATGGTAGGTGAGTATATCAGTAGGTCTGTGGCAGCATTTTACAAGGGTACATAGCAGCCTCCTCTCGGAGGTTGAAAAGGCTGCAAGTCAGGCCCATATCACATCCTAATCCATCATCCAGCGCTTCGCACAGAACGCACCCAGCTGAGAAACATGAGTTATGGGTACTGGAGAGATGTTGCCTAGGTATGTCTCTAAGTCACTGATCCTGGTGGAAGCCCGTGCCCATGTACTTGCTGACTTTTGGTCTTAGACAGCTGGGGCCTGCCTTAGGAAGAATTCATCTGAAGGACAGGTACTCCAAGGAGGAGATATGCTATAGGCTGCTACCACTCGGCTCGGAGGAGTGTGTGAACGACTCAGTGCAATCACACTGCAGGGTGCTGGGTATGGCTGTGTGTGGAGGGCAGGCAGTCTGGACTGTGCCCATGGCATCGCACTGCCATTTAATAATCGTGTGCGAGGAATTTACCTGCTTCTCTGAAAAGTAATTCAGCAAGGAGGTAAACAACCCAATAAGTTTATTAACAAAAAGCTGATTAATGAAAGGAGGCTGGGAGTGTCATCTTAACCACGTTAGAAAAGAATGGCTTTTAACTTATTCACTCTTCCTGTTTCTCCTACTCATTTGGCAAAAAAAGTAATCCACACATGTAATAAGCATGTTTGACATATACCACATACCTGGGATGGTGTTGTCCAAAATAAAAGCCACACAGCCTCCTACAAACATAGCAGTTGTGAGAAGAACGTTCAACACTTGATCAATTCCTGTTATCCCTAGAAATGAACATAGCAATATGGTCACTGCCAGCCAGGACAGGCCTGCCCTTGCCACTGAGAAGAGCGCTGTGGTGGGCCCTAACCTCCAGTCAGTCAATGCAGTGCGTGAAAGTGTAAATTCCTGCTGTGCATGTGTAGATAAATTTTTGCCAGTGACGCTTTAATCCACTATGAATACCTTCAACAATGATCAAAAGGCATCTCTATAAGGAAAATTCCCAACAATGGTGCACAGATGATAAATCCAGCAGAGTGAGGTTCACCCTATACTGAACTATGAAGCCATCGAGGGTATTTACAGATTTTTGTAAAAAAAAAAAAAAAAAAAGCAATATAAAAGATGGCTGTTGTAAGGCTGAAGAAACTACAAAGTGAATAAAAAGACAACAAAAATATGTGTGGTATCTGCAAGCAAAGGTTTTTAGAATCCTGTGTTACTAATATGTGCTTAGCTGCTTTGAATTACGAGCAACTAGATGAAGAAACATGGCCTCACATGAATGTGATATATTAAAATGTCAAAAGGAGCAAGAATGTCCTTGTTATTAGAAGTTCATCATATGCTTTCTCTACTTAAAATACATTAACCAGCAATTCCACTTCTAGGTGTGTACCCCAAAAAATCAAAAACAGTTACTCAAACTAATACAGCCAATCCTCATTACTGGCAAAAGTTTTTATTTGTGAATTCACCTATACACTAAAATTTATAGTAAAGCCAAAACTTCTGGTGCTGTCCCAATCATTCACGGACATGCACAGAGCAGTAAGAAGGCTGTGATGCGCCTTATGGAGAAAACACATGTGTTAGGTGACCTTTGTACTGGCATCAGTTAGCTATGGCTCAGGATCTGCTAATTCCACAGAACACAACTACCATGAATGAGAACTGACTGTACCTGCACACCTGTGTTCATAATAGCATTAGTTATAACAGTCAAAAGGTAGAATCAACCCAAATGTCCATAAATGAATAAACAGAGAAACAGATTCTGGTATCTATACATATACACAATGGAATATTATTTAGCCACAAGAAGGAATGAAATACTTATACATGTTATATCACGGATGAATCTCGAAAACACTGTGCGAAGTGGAAGAAGCCAGACACAAAAGGTCACATATTGTAGGATTCCATTTATATGAAGTATCCAAAACAGGTAAATCTACAATAACAGAAAGCAGACTGGCAGTTGCCAGGGGCTGGGAGAAGAGGGACAATAGGAATTAACTGCTTAATGGGTATGGAATTTTATTTTGAGGTGATGAGAATGTTTTGGAAACGAGATAAGAGGTGGTAGTTACAAAACATTGTGAATGTACTAAAATGCCAGTCTACAGCCATGCTACCCTGCACAAGCCCTATCCAGTCTGATCTCTGAAGCTAAGCAGGGTTGGGCCTGGTTAGTACTTAAATGGGAGACCACCTAGGAAGACCAGGTGCTGTAGGTGTGTGTATGTATGTATGTATGTTTGTATGTAATATATAAAAAAAACAAATGTGGGGGGATTGTAAGCTGACAAGGTCCTTGCAATCTGTGAGGTCAACCAAGGGTTGCCTCACCTAAAAAAAATAAAATAAAAAAAAAAATAATAAAATAAAATGCCAATCAACTGCTGCTAACTTTAAAATGGTAAATTTTATGCTATATGAATTTCGCCTCAAAAAACATATGTATATACATAAAATGGTCCCCAATTTTGCATAAAATGCCAGAGTAATAACTATTTCTTAAGATGGTTTCCCTTTATTCATTCTTCATGACAGGGTAGTAAAATAAAAAGAAGGGGTTTGAAGTACATAGAGTTTCAAGAAATTATATACTTTAATAAAGCCTTATTCTGAGAAATCAAAAGGTTTTACACAGAAGCATTCTCCCAAAGGAGGGTCCTGGTGGAGGGGGGTGGCGGGGAGAGAGGGAGGGAGAAACAGACCTAGACAGACAGATAGACCTTAACGTGCACATCAGTGATGTGCACATGCCAGCTCATGTGGGAAACACAAAGGGCTTCCAAAGTAAGATTAGAATGAAATACACAGACAAACATTCACCAAGACAATTCCCAAAGTACCAAAGTCCTCTCTGATGAAGAGCTGTTTGTGAACTGGTGTCTATAGTTCCAACTCCCCCGAAGGTTCCAGGTGTTCTGCCTACCTGTGACGAGAGGGTTCTGTCTGAGGTAACTTGGAAGGACCAGCCCAAAGAAGATTGAAAATCCAAGCACAAAGAGGTTCCGAGAAGAATTTAAATCGATGAACTGCAGGTTAGAGAGTCCCACAGCTGTGATCATACCTAAGGAGAAAACACCAGACAACAGGTTCCATTAGCTCACGTGGATGAGCCTACAGCATGGGTGACAGATGATGACCCACGGCCATTAGGGCAGACTTCCTAAAATGTCCTTTCTCTGTCCCATCATAAGTAGAATACCAGTGCAGTGACGGACAGCGGGGTTAGAATGTGATCACCTGGGTCACCGATCCAAATGACCTTCAGCCTAAGCACCCCCTGGGCTTATTTAAGGGCATAAACATCACGCTTTCTTTCAACAAAAAAAAAAAAAAAAAAAGCCAACTAAGGACATCATTAGCTCCCCCTTGAAATCTCTACACACATACTGCAATTAAACTGGAAAACCTACCCAAATATTTGGTCCCTGATTACAATTAAATGGCACAAAGATCAGAGTCTCATTGTAAAATGGTCAGTTTTAAACAACCCATTCAGAGGGAAAGATAGGTTGAGTTAAATCAATTAGAAATATCACTTAGAGAGACTAAATTTCACCTTGTTTTTCCTAGCCCCATTATTCTACCTTCGGTTCTACCTTCGACATAAATTCAGTACAAAGAGTGATGCAGGTTTTTATGTTTTGAAGGTGTGTCCTTTTGTATTTCAAAAAATCTAACTAGCAAAAAAACATAACCCCTATGAAAATGGGAGGAAAAGGAGCCTGCGAGGGAAGCTGGCCATCAAAGAAATGGAAGTTTACCAAAGAGAGTACAGAAGAGAGCTCCAAGCACAGGATCTGGGAGGGAGGCGAAGAGGGCGCTGAACTTCCCGATCATGCCCAAGGCCAGCATGAGGGCGGCCCCATACTGTATCACCCGGCGACTGCCGACCTGCAAGACACATCAGAGGCAGAGAAAGGCATTCACCTCGAGTCCAGCGTGAATTCCCCAGGCCCCTTGGTCACAAGTGTGACAAAATCCTAATTCAAAACCTGGGTTACTTTTAAAATTGTTAGTTAAGAGGGATCAATTTCCTTTTATAATGAAGATCGATCTCAATACACAATTACTGTAAATGACCATAAAGACACCAGGGTAAAAAGATTCCGTCACCTTTCCTCATTCCTGTCCTAGCCCTTCTCCTCCCCTTCACTGTGAGGGGCCCCCAGGACTCGGCCTTTGTTTCCCTTGGCACTGGGTGATGTCACCTCAGTGTGGACCTGTTCCTGCACTCAGACCGTGGGTCAACAGCCGGCATGAACTTCCAGTGTTTCAAACGCAAACTGCAAAAGCTACCCTTTGCCTCTGCTTCTCTTTTGGGTTCCTGGCATCACCCTTCACCGAGTTAATCTGCCTTAAAGCAACTCTACTTTCCCCATACCACAAAACAGACAAGACCCTAAAAGTTTCTGGAATTTTCTCTCATGTTGTCTTAGTTGTGAGAGGGGGCACAGACTAGAGGACACACACAGACTGTAGAATTCTTGAGCCCTGCTGCCTGGCTGGCATCCCCACCCTACCTCTGTCCATATGACTGGGGCAAGCGACTTAAGTCTCTCTGGGTGGCAAGATCCTCACCTCTTTAACCGTGTGGTTTTGCTTCAAGGATTAAATGAAACATGTAAAATAGTTTGAACAGCGCTTGGCAAGCATCAGGCTATTTGACAGCCTCCCACCTGGGCTTGCAGCCTCTGGCCTTTTCTCTGCCCACCTGTCCTCTCCACTGGGGTGGAATGACCTTCTAACACACTAGCTTGGGAGGTCATCCCCTAAGTCCTCTGGCGCTCATGAAAAACACACTTCTCAGGCTCTTCCAAGGGAGCCAAGTTCCCTGTGCCCTGTCCAGCCCCAGTCACGCCGGCGGCTTACCGCCTCACCCTCAGTGTACCAGGCAGGCCCAGGCCGCCTCTCTGGAACACCCTTTCCCACATCCCTCTTCTGGCTGGTTCCCAGAAACAGCCTTCAAAACACTACCCTCTGAAAGCCTTCCCTGATTCCACGGCTAGGCTCCCCTCACCCTGGGCTTCTGCTGCGCCTCTTATAGCATTTCCCACATGGTCTTATCTTTATCTGTTAAACCTGATCTCTGCCTTCTAGAAGCTTCTGTCACCCAGGTAGCAGGAGGTGGAGCTGGCACTCGGCTCAAGAATCCTGCACTGCGGGCCCCTACTCTGTGCTGCCTCTCCCAAAAAAATAACCTGAGGCGGTGAATCAGATAACAAGGGTTCCAGAAAACACCTGCAGGGTTGTCCACAGAGCTTTAAAAGTGATTCACAACAATGAAAAAATGGCTACTGACGTTTAATTAAAATGAAATCTAAAATTCAGTCTTAGTTGTGCTCGCCACGTTTCAAGTGCTCCCCAGGCACCTGTGGCGGGTGGTGGCCCCCATGTTACAGGTGCAGAACACTGCCACCACGGCACGATGCTCCACGGGACAGTGCTGGTCCAGAGAGTCCGACGATTTCTCAAAAGACCCAAGGATCAGTTGATGAAGAATGAGAGTTCAATCTTACTGTGCCAACGAAGAGGTGGCTGTGCAGCCAGAATCAGCACTGCTGAGACTAGAGCTCAGTCTACAGGCCACAGCTCCTCCCACACAGCAGCAAATGTAGGGAAGCAGTGACAAAGGTCAGAAAACTGGCAAACCCAGTAAAAATGACCTATATCACTAATTGGCGATATCACACGGTAAAGAAGCTTATTTATAAATGGCTTGTTTTTCAGCAAACATTTTTAAGGACCGACTACTTGAATAGGGGAGGGGGGTACAAAGATGAGTAAGTCAGGTGCTAATAGTGAGATTCTTATACTCTTGCAATTGTTACAGTGTGTGGGAACCCAGCGGGAAGAGAAACTGAAGAGGTGGAGAGGGAGTCCCCACAGATGGTCTTGAGGGATGAGCAAGAGTTTACTGGAGGAAGAGCATCCAGGCAGAGGGAGCCACCTGTGCAAAGCCACCTCCTGGCAGGGTCAGGCAGCCCTGTTAGGTGAGCAGGGGAGGGCACGGCTGGCCCCAGGGATGCCTGAAACAAATCTTACATGAAAACCATGCATGAAAGGCTGATCTGCCTCAGCTGTTAAAAACAAAAACACGAGCAGCAACAAAGCCATTCTACTGTGCAACGGATATTAACTGAATGCCTACTGCATGTTCTGTTCCAAACACCAGACACAGCCCTAACATCCCTGCCTCCCGGTGCTCACACAGACCCTTGCATCTCCTTCCTGCTGGCCACCTCCTGGAATCTCTTCCCCACCTCCCTCCTGAACTTTGGTTCTGCCTCTAGGGCCACTGTTTCTGACTTTCCAAAGTCTTCAGTAGCAGGGAAGCAGCAGAAGAGAAATGACCTTCCTCTGGACACCACCAGAAAGATATGATGGCCAAGGAGACGGTGTCCAGTCCTAGAAACAAACTTACGGCCCAATACGGAGGCACAGAGTGAACAAACAAAACGGAGTCACTACAGCCCAGCTGCCATCAAGTAGGTTAAGGCGCGAGGAAATGGTCCTGTTATTGTTCTAACTAGCCTGGGAACTCAAACTTTTGTAACTTTCCAGTCATGTCTCAATGCCTGGCTATATATCTGGATATATACCAGCCTTCCAGATAACCCTTACCGGGCCATCAGGTGTGACCAGACTTCCTGGCACCCATCTTTTGGACCCCCTGATATCTGACTGATAATCATTCTGGAATAATCCTAGGGCTAAGAATGAAGGGCTGATAATTCTCAAGAATGTACTTTTTACTATAAGAACTCAACTTTTCTTTCTTCTTCAGAACGCTTCTGGGTTTTTGCCTGGCTGTGTCCCCAGTCTGCAAATTCTAAGATCCTTCAGTAAGTCTTCATCATTGTAGCCAAGGCCTCTGGCTACCGTTTTTGAGTTCGTTTGACAATATCATATAAAGACGGTATCTGTAGCTCACTGTGAACCTACCACAAGCTGGACTCTGCTTAGTGCTTCACACCAAGTTATCCATTCCAGTGCCTTGCACACTATCCTGCTGACAAGGGCATGGAGACTCAGAGAAGTGATGTCACCTCGGGAGAAAGTGATGGAGCCAGGGCTGGAGCCCAAAGCAGTTGCAGTCACCTCCCACCACGTCTGCTCCTCTGTGGGACAGACGCTGGCACACACTCAGCAGAGGAGTCCTGCACCTGGAATTTGACTCCTTAGAACTTCAGAACATACAATGGGGTAAGCAGCCTCAACTCCTGGTCAAACAGGTTACAATTTCCATGGACATGGAATGGCATAACTGGATGAAGGATACAAATAATATAACTGTCAAGATATGGAGGCAGATTCTTTGGACAAACCATTGCTCACCCTCTTTTCTACATGCTCTGTAAGTCTGATACAATGACCCAGACCACTGCCAGTCCCTGGAACTTTCTGCACGGACAGAAATATTCTATATCTGTGCTGTCTTTTGGCAGCCACTCGTCAGTCACTAGTGACCAATGAGCCCTTGAAATGTGGCTAGTGCGACTGAGGAACTGAATCTTTCATTTGAACTAATTTAAATTTAAACAGCAACATGCCATGGCTACTACCATATTAGATAGCACAGATCTAGATCTAGAGTCATCAGGTTTCAGATCTCAGTTCTATTCAGAAAAGTGACTTGTCCCAAGTCCTTCAGCTGGATGACAGGCACAGAGTCCAGAACTTGTGCCTCCTTTTTCCTGGACAGGATCTCCCATTGGCTGCACACCTCAGGCCACAGAGAAACTGATGTTGCAAGTCTCACTTCCCCATCCCAGGCACCTGTGGCGATGGATGGACTGTACCCGCCTGTGAGTGAGGGCAGTGGAAACAGATTCCAGGGCTGACACTGCCCTGAAATAAATGTCATCTTCACCTGAGGAAGTGACCCAAAGTGATTCTGAGGGAAGATCAATTCAGTTCATTAAAAAGCCCTGGCAGGTTGCCAAAATGTAATAAAAATAATTATTCCCCAGACCACCTCAATCCTTCATGAGAAGGGAACCTCAATGAGCAGCACCACTCACTCCCTACACATCAGCAGACCCTGCCTGATGACACGTTTCAAAGGGTACACAAAGGGAGCTGGCTTGATCAACTGCCTTCCCCTGAGGTTCCCCATTTGCAACAACTTTACTTGATGCTAGTCAAGATTAGTTATATGTCTATGGGTTCATGGCAGCAACCCGGCTCGAGAGGCTTATGCCCCATTCTGTGTCCATGCGACAGACACTCTGTGTACTCAGCATGTTTCGTACCACTGGTGGCAATAGGTCCCAGGGATGGCGTTGGAGGATGTGCCCATCAGGCAGCCCTCATGAGTGCTGCGCCAGGAGCCACAGGCAGCAGGTGGAGCCATCCGCACACCTGAGGCTGAACTCTTGTGATGACCTTACAGGAAAACCAATCACTATGTCAGGCACGCACCATTTATGTTCCGGTTCCCTCTCACCTGGATTTGTAGTCAAGATTAACCAAACTTAGTATTTGGTTTCTTTTTATCTGGCCACAGAATCTCTCATTTCACAGAGGTCAAACAGCTTTAGAAGACTCCAGCCCACCGCCAAGTTCTCAGGACACAGGGCTGAGGTGAGGAAGACCTGTGACCCATGCATGTTGTTCTGGATGGTGAAACAGTTCTCACAGTCTCTAGCTGCACATACAATGGCGGCATTCCTCGGCACTGGCAAACAGCACCCTTTGGCCCTAGACAACTGGAATATGAAGTTTACTCGCTAGCAATAAATTTGGAAGCCTACGAATAGGTGTCTTCTTAAAGAGGCTGGACTGTGGGGTGGGTCCGCCCCATGGTCGCATTTCTGTGTACAAAGCTGGGTGGGGAGGAGAGGCAAGTAGGTAGGACTCCTGACCCTGGCCTTGTCAACTCACTACAGCTTGTCTAATCCACAACTAATTTCATCTGAAAGAGAAGGATTCTGTTTGACAGTTTAAAAACCAAGTTAATTCTTTACTAAAAGAATAATTTTTTTCTGTAACAAGTAGTATCATCTCTCATCTAAAACAAGTGCCATCTCCTAACTGGTCCCTGTTTCCATCCCCTCCACCACCCACTGTGGTCACCTCTCACCACAGCAGCCAAAGTGGTCTTTAAAACAAAACAAAACAAAACAAAACAATGGATGGAACAGTCTCTCTGGGGCACCCCCTTTCACTTGGTCGCTAGCAGCCTACAGGGCCTGTGTGACCTGGTCCTCGATTACCTCGAGGACTTCATCTGCTCTTCCCTTCTCCTGCCCCGCACTGGCCTCTTGCTGATCTGCCACATGCTACACTGCACCCAAGACAGGGCTTTGAACTGGCTGCCCCTGCCTGACCGCCCACTCCCCAGGCTCCTGCACAGCTCTATGCCTCCTTTGCCTCCTTCAGGCCTTGGCCCAAGGCCATTTTATCAATGAGGCTTAGCCTGACCACCCCCATTTAACACTCACCCTCATTCCCCATGCCCCCACCCTATCCCATGTTTCTGTCATACTTAGTATGCTTACTGTTTATTGTTTGTCTTTCCCTGCTACGATGTAAACTCCACGAGAATGGGGCTGTTTTTCTTTTTTATTCACTAGTGCATCCTAAGTGCCTGGAATGGCAGGCTGGGACAAGGCTGAATGCTTAATAAAAATTTGTAGAATGCATGAAGGAATGACAGCACCTGAGAGCCTGCCTACCCAGGCCAGCCAAGGGAGGAGAGACTCCCACCGGCCTTCCAAAACCCATCAATGAAAAAAAAACAAGGAAATGGGGGGAAGGTGATCTTAGAGTTGGGGGTCGTTCTTTTGGAACTCATGTGGTCAGACCAATCAGTGAAATGGATGGACGTTTAGAGGCCCAACTATTTAATTAGAAAAGTACTTGTACCTTAGTAATTCCCAAAACTCCAATGTTGGGACTGGATGAAGTAGAGCCATTCCCAGTACCAAATATGCCATCGAGAACACAGGAGAGACCCTCCACGAATATCCCCCTAAAACGTAAAGGAATGGGGGAAAGAGAAACATTCATTCAGTGGGGGAGGCAATCTATAGTATGCTCTAAGTGACCATGACCCAAAGGCCTGGTCCACAGATCTGCAGCCTCCACACACCCTGGGAGGGGGAGTGATGCAGAGTCTCAGGCCTGACTCCAGACCTGCTGAGGCGGAGCTTACACTTGCACAGGATCCCTCATGCTCATTCAACTTCGAGAAGCACCTCTGTCACCACACATTTGACAAAGGTGTTCAAATAGTATTCCAAATTAAAGGATTTTAGCCAGAAAACAGGGCCATTTGTTGGGATCTAAGACAAACGTGGGCCGTCCAGATTTGATTTCTTTGCTATTAATATACAGTTACATCAGGAATGCCATGTTTTGTAATTCTACAAACACTGACACTTTTTAAAATAATCGACATACGAGTAATGTAATACAACAGTTCCCTTGGAGAAAGACATAAAACCCAGGACTGTAAATTCTAACATTAGAACCATTGCAAGAGATCCTAAGACACCACAACCCATTAGATCTCATCACACACGATCCCTTTCAGAGGGGCAGCAACTGCCTGGGAAAGAGGTGCCAGTGGGGCATTGGAGGTGTGGTGATCTGGGCTATTTTCTCTTCTCTGAAGCCTCCATAGGGTCAAATTCGCTCTCAGCATATAGAAACTAAAGACCAGGTGTGCTGAGAACCTAAACCCTACAGCCCATAAACTTCTAGATTCTGCAGACCTCATTTATTCTTGCTTTCATCTCTCCACATATAAATTACAATTATGAATAGATGACACAGCATCTACAGTTTAGAACAGCTGGGAAAACAACAATCAAAAGAAACACATATCCATGACCCCAAACCAAGCAAAGAACAATGGCAGGGCGGTGCTTATTTTGATGAGTTTAAAGTCTACAGTGGTCTCATAGAGAATGTGTTACGATTATTGTTGAGAAAGAAAGGATGAGAATCCTGCTTGGAGCTGGACGAGGAATGAGAGAGCCGTAGCAGTGACGTGCCCACGGACAAACAGCCAATGAAAAGCCCTGGTACTTGGCTGCTTTCATGCTGAAACTCTTGGTTTCTTCTCCAAGATCTTCCAAACCAAAGGGCAAAGTAATTAGGTACCAGGCCCGATGAAGAACTCATTTTCTCAGACACGTACCTGTTTATTGCATGGATAGGGGGCGGTGGGGCACAGGACAGCCGTGCGCAGGCATAGTAGTCCCCAATAGACTCAATGATACTGGCAACGACTGCACTGAGCATGCCGATGACACCAGCTGCAGAGATGGTGGGCAGTCCCCACTGAACTACATGAGAAAAACAAACATGAAATTCTCTCTTTCTTAGAGAAGGAGGCAAAAGTTAGCAGGACAGCGAGTCATTCAGAACATCAGGACTCTCTAAGACCCATTCGGATTTCGAAACTAACGGGAACTTTATTTTTAAACCTAAGTCACCAATGCGTAGGTGCCTGAGAATATTTCCTGAGCTGGTTGAAGTTGGCCATACCAGGACGCATCTGTTCCATGTCCTTATTTAAAACTGTTTGGCAGGAAGAGGCAGGTGCTTCTCCTGCTTCAAAACCACAGTGTCTACTAAATTACAACTTGACATAGCTTGCTGTGTTGGGATAGAAATTGTATGAGAAGAATTTTTAACCCTGCTGTGCAAAGTATGGTATGAACTCATGGTGCCCTTGCACTGGGGGTGGCATCATATGAAAAAAGCATTAAAAGTTTAAAGCTGAATTACATCCCAACAGTAAAGCACGACACAAAGTAGAGACAACTCTTAAGTAAACCATATTATGGAAAATTAGTTTCCTTTTAAGAAAGCAAAAAGAAACCCCAGGTGGCTTCATTTTGAGTATCTAGATTTACTTAGTTCTTCATTAACTATAACTTTCAAAAAAAAAATCTCTTTTTGAATCTTGAAAGCCATAGATGTTATTTAATAAAAATAGCATGAGGAACTTTCACTGTTAGAATGAACAAACTTCTTTGATAAAGTACCTAAACCTTCCCTTGAACCATTAGTTATAATATAGCCACTAAAAATAAAGCACAGTGGAAAAAGGATAGATAAAATGGTGTCTTATGCAAGAGCCAACAACGTAGTTCAGGAACAGACGAGGAAAGATAAAGGAACAGTGTAATGGGTAGACATGATAGAAGGCAACCCAAACTGGGTCACAGTGAGCGCAAGTTAGGAAGTCGGGAAGATGACAGTTCCTGCCCAGGAAGGTTCCGGGGAGGCCGCAGCCTGAATGAGCATCAGCAGATGGGCCGAACTCAGCAGAATAAGAATGGGCTGGTGTTTAGCAGAGGGTGTGTGTATGACATGGGACAGGCAGGTTTAGGAAGGGCTTGACATGCCACGTAGAGGGTAATGGGGAGCAACCTTGGGTTTGGGAAGAAAAAGATGACACAAGGTTGTGCAGAATACGCCGAAAGTGTGTATGCGGGCAGAACTGCTCCCTCCTAGGGCTACTTTACCCTGTGGGAGAAGGGAGAGGATATAGTGGCAGCCTGTGGTTAGAGGGGCAAAGTGCACATCCACAGACAATAACGAGGCACGCTCTATGCCCGCCAGCAACAAGCTTGGTCTACATCTCATCTCCAGCTGAGTTTGGAACAGATTTTTCTCATACAGATGAGTTATCAAACAACGTTCTGTATTGTCTAAATAATTTTTTACAGTTAAGTTGTTACTGATGTAGTGTTGTGGTTTCATTTTACTGTCTTGATTCAGGTGAGGTATTCTTATTTTCTTTTGTCATTTGCTATTTTTCAGAAATTGCTTTTTACTTTCTTAGTCTCCATACTGTTGCTGTTTTCTTCTTTTTCCCCTTTGCCTAAAATCCTTAATTTTGATTTACAAAATCTTTATTCTAACTGCTTCACATTTTAAATTTGTAATCTTATAAACTTCGATCCCTTTTCTTTCAGATAAAAAACCTTGTTGGCTTCCAGGCTTCTAGCTAGCCTGTTTCATCTCTCCTTTTAACTAGAACCTTTGATTTGTGCTCCTTTACAGCAAGGCTTCTCAACCTCAGCACTGTTGACCTTTTGGGCCCCAAATCTGTATTTTAACAACAATCCAGGTAATTCTTAGCATGCAAAAGACAGACAACCACATATCGGAAAACCGGTGTCCAAATTAAGCTCTATCATGAGAATAAAAACTACATTCTCTGGCTCTCTGGGTGGCTTTTTCATGGGGGAGCTTTGGCAACAGGGCAGCTCATGGCAGTTACGAGTTATCAGGATAAGGAGCTGGATGGCACCGCTCTCTAGGCACGTGCACAGCTGCTGCTCCTGTGCAGCCCGCTGTGTTCCTTCTTGCACTAATCTCGGGAGCTGCCTGCACAAGCGGAGGACCACCCAGCCTGTGCCATGGGGGCTTCCTCCGACCTGCCCTCCCATTCCTCCCCAACTGACTTTTAATCTATTTTATCTCAGGTTACATGTATATTTATGAATTATGCATTTTTAAAAAAGGATAGGTATATCTAAATATATATTTAGACCATATGATCTGATGAGAACATTATTTTAGAAAGACTAAACTTCTTTTTTAAGTGTCTGTAAATGTGTCAAGAACAGAAGGAACAACTGCCAATGTTGCCGTCATTTAACATGCCTAGAACAGTTGTCTTTGACCCAATCTTAATATTCTTGGCTTTTCTTGCTTTCTCTTCTTGTCACTGTCATTGTAAAAAGTGAAGATGTGACTGCTTAAATAGGGGAATAAATTAGCACAACCTGACTAAGCTTGGGCTTCAATTCTAATTAAAACGCCAAGTGCCAGAACAGTCTTCACAGCAGACTAACCAAGCATTAATCACCACTGGGTTCAGAGAGTCACTTTTGGGGAGGAGTCTAGAAGGTCAGATACATGAATCCAAGTGACAACTCAGCTGGAGATTGGCCCCCTCCTTGCCAAAAGTTATCTAACACTTAAATTATAACTTATGATCCATCTTCCACCCATTTGTGAATCAGTTTACTTCTGACAGCTATGACATTTTCAAAAAAATTACAGCTGCCCATTAAAAGATAATACAAATTCCATCATATTTGAGCAGTGTGCTTGCCAATCTTCATGCCCCTCCCACTCAAGTCTGTTCACTTCGGTGGCCTGGGTTCTGTGTAGCTACGTACTTGCTTTCTAAGCAGCTGCCCTTAAATCCTAACCATCAGATCTCAAAACTGGCAAGAGAATCCTTCACCAGGATTTCATCCTAGTGGAACCAAAAGAACCAACTAGTTAATCTAAGAAGGGAGCTGGTTAGTCTTTGTGTGTTAATTATGGTCTCTAGGGTCAGGGCTTCCCTTTTTCTTTTGGGGGGGGGCGGAATCCTCTAACGACCAGAACAATAAGACCCTGAGGGACAAAGAGGCTTTTCCCGCTGTGCATAGCCCTTGCCAACTTCCTACGCCACTGAGCTGACCCCTCATGAGCTCCTGAACTCTCTGGCCAACCAGAATACTTACACGGGTATGGGACCTTAAACCATGGGGCCACCAGAAGCACGCCCTGCCTGGCATCCGTTCGAGCATAGAAGCCATACTTGGTGCTGTCAGGAGGAAAGACATCTGTCACTGTGAAGATGAAGCAGAGCAGCCAGGACACGAGGATGGCCAGGATGATCTGAAGTGGTTGAAGGAAAAGACTCAATCAGGCCAACAGGGGTGGTGGTTGTAGGCAAAACACATGACTTCCTCCAGTCTGAGTATAACACCCCCAGGATCTACCGCTGTCAGTACTTTGCCGAAAAAACCTATAACAGATTTCCTGAAAGCCTATTATTCCTTAAATGGAATCACATTCACAGAAGGCAGTTTTATCCAGGTAGAGTTACTTTAACCCTAGGTCTAACTAGCAGAATAAGGAGAATGAACAAGGTGCCTGCCGAGGCAACGTGGGGTTAGCCCTCTCTCAGTCCCAGGAACTAGCAATGTCCTCCTTTGAACTTCTGAGGATTTCAGAATTGGAAGCTGCCACCACTTTTAAGACCATGACGATGTGGGTGGTCATTAGTACCCTGAAGTCACCACGCAAATGTGGTCCCCCCAGGAGAACCTGCTTAAAAATCTTCCTTTCACATAAACATTGTACATAATGAACCAAAGGCAATACTGTCAGGAAAGATGAAAAAAGGTGACTACTCACCGGGAACATTTTGAAGAGCTGCAACTTGTACGCAGTCCATCCTTTCTTGGATTTGTAAATTGGGAGAGGAAATTTAACATTTCTGGCATACTGAGAAAATAGTAATACTAAGAAAATTGTCCTGAGGAGAGAAAGAAAATAAACTTTGTTGAAGCCATGTTTCTGTTTTAAAATATTGCTCAAATCTTCAATGGCAAAAGTGACTACATGTGTTCAATTCATTTCTCTAGAAAGCTGCTAGTCTTCTTACCCCTTATTTGGGAAACTGTATCTTTTGGCAACGCTGGTTTTAGAAAGATATTAGAACTCTTTCTCTTAGCATTACTTAATACAGAAATGAAATTATTATGTAAATGCCTTGGCTAAGTTTTCCTTAACAGAACAAGAAAACCCAAAGAATGTATACACTGATGGGAAAAGCTCACGCTATGTAAGGGAAAGAGACAGGTTGCCAGATACAAAATAAAGCCAGTGTAATTACAAGCACAAATTAACTGAAAACAAGCAACTACCACACGAGTGTGCACGTAGACACACATGTATACGCATATGTGCAAACAGTGAAGATGGATCCAAAATGCTACAGGGATTGGCTTTGGTTGGCAATATGATAACACAACTTTTTCTACTTTTCTATACTTTCTGATTTACTTAAAAAAACATAAATTACTTCTTTTTAGAAAAAGTAAAGTTTCAATATTCAAGAAAGTGATATACAGTAGAATTCCATATTCACACTAAGAGGTTTCGTGTGTCAGACATTATAGGAAGGTCTCCCTACCCATCACCTCCTCTCACTGTTCTGCAGTGGCTTCTGTGATCATCTCCTTTAGGCAAAGCCAGCAGACCAAGCTCATGCAGCTACAGTGTGCCAGGGCAGGCAGCCCAAGGGTCCAGCTCTTCGGCCTGGGCCCTGAACCACTTTGCCACACAGATCATAAGGGCTGGGATGCCTGGGCTGGCTCAGAAGTCCCTTTTCCCTGAGCCCCACACTCATGACCGAGGTGCACTGAGGGCTGCAGGAAGCAGTAATGTCAAGTGACTTTCCAGCAGCAGCAGTCCTGGTACATCCTCGTCAGTCTACTCCCGAATGTGACAGGTGTGGGATGGCTCCCCATGACCAAAGCAATAAAGTGAACACTCTGAGATCCCAATAGGCCCCGAGTCTGCTATTATTATTATTTTACTTTGCATCCCCATGACTGAAGCAATAAAGGTGTACACACAATGGTGTGTTTCATCACCCACTGGGAATCACTCTTTGACTTACAACCTGAGACACAGTTGGCCAAAGAGTGGGTTCTCCATCAGAGCTAAGCCTAATGGTTTCTGTGCAAAGTTCTAATTGCTGAAGTGGAATTATCAGCTCTGACTGCTGGTCAAGCGCAGCTTTACTGTCACATATCTAACAAGGTGCGAACAGTAGCCAGGTGCAGAACAGGCTTGTGCTGCTCCACCATCTCCCCCACCTACTTGGGCATCGAGGGTCTCTGCCCTACCACAAAGTCACCAGGCCAGTACCAATTCAAGGTTGAAAACACTGAAAACATACATAGTGCTCAAGTTATTCCAATTTCCCTGGGGTGCAACTACTACAACAAAAAATGATATGGCAATGAGGGATATTAAAACTGCTTTGTTTTAAACTTAGACAAAAATGAAAAGTTCAGGTTTTAAAAAATGCTACCAATTAATTTCAAAGTGAACACTCTGAGATCCCAAAAGGCCCCAAGTCTGCTATTATTATTATTTTATACGACATCCCATAGGGCAATTACGCCTAAACCATGGTTGTTCACTTTTTCAAAGCCTGTTTAAAATAGAAGGGGGGACACATACAAAATTCAAGGAAGGACACCTAAATCTCAGGCCTAAATCTGGCAGTGCGAGTTGAGTGAATGGGCTGGGCAGATGAGAGGTCCATTTTCTTCCCATTCTAAAAATCCATCTACTTTTAATTTATGTTCATCCTCAAATACGCCTGTGGGGCAGGTATGGCAGGTAACCCCACAGCAGAGGCAGAAGGTGGGGGGGGGGGCAATACACCTTGGCGGAGCAGAGGAGAGACAAGGGTCTGAGCCTCAGATCCTCTGGTGAGAGTTTGGTCTGCCGTAGCTGGCTCTTTCTACCTTGTGTTTACATATTGCTTATTCATTGACCTTTCTTTTACCTTACAAATATTTTTCAAAAAATACATACTAAAATGTAGGAAAATTATAAAAGGCAGATAAGAAATAACAAAAAAAAAAGACAAGATCCTGAAGATCACTCATCATCCCCACTGGGTGACAACCATGGAGCATTCTGATCTATCACCCCATCGGCTTCCGTTCCTGGGATGTTGATGGGTCATCTGGGAACAGAGAGGGAAACAGGACTGCCTGAAATCTCCTTTTCCTCAGAGCACAAACATGTCATCCATCATCTGACCCAAAGTGGAATCATACTTTTTTACATGCCACTTCCCAACCAGCTTGTAGCCTTGTTAATGACACAACCTCAACAGAAGGAAATCTGAATCAGCACCTTAGCGACTGCTTAGCATTTAACCCTAAAGCTGTCCCGCATCTCATTTAACAGTTCCCACACGGTGTGACACTGGGAATGACAGAAACACGGTGACAGATCGCCCCTCCTTGACCTGCCTCAGTATCTCCTTACAAGTTCCTAGGACTGGAAAGGATCTCTCGATCAGTAAACACCCGATCAAAAAGTTTCTGATACAAACTGCCAAACATGTACAGAAAGGTTGGGTGAATTTACAGTTCCATCCAGAGACCAAGGACATTCATTTGCTACTCTCTGTAACATAGAGTCTTATCATACTTTCAAATCTCTACCAATTTCATCTATCGTCTTATAATGATGGTAAAGCTGTGTAAGTACGCCTGTATTTATGCATGAACAATAGAAAATATAAAAGCATATTAAAGCCTTACTAATCATGAGCAGATTTTTTAAGGGATGGGTGGGAAGGACTATTACTTTAGATTTCCCTGTTTAATTAGTTACACTTCAAATGACTGAATTTAAACACATTTGAGGGTACAGATAAAATGAGATTTGAGTATTTGGTGATAGTACTGAAGGTTCATGTGGCACTACTCCACTTTTGAATAAGCTTGAAATTATGCCTAAGAAAAGTAACCAAAATGCGAGTTTTCTCAGTAAAAACACAGTTCCCAACAAGGACCTATGCATGATATTAGATATGTTAACATATTTACCCTCCAGAGACTGTCTCTAAATGCCACCTCTTTTGGAGACCTAGGACTCACCTTGTAAAACCTAATTCATCACCGCTACCCCACTGCCACGAGAATCCCTGTGAATGTGCATTTTCATAACTGGGGGTAGGGGGATAACCCTTTTTTACACATTATTTGGCTATTTGTATTTCTTAAATGGCTGCTTATATCATATCCTTCATCCATTACTCCACCAGGACTCTCTTTCCTTTAAATCAATTAGCAAAACTATAAACTGGGGACATTGGCCTTTCTGGTGAAATTGGTTATATTTTCCCAGATTCATTTACAATTTAGTTTTAATGGTTTTTGATATGAGTTTTAAATGAATCAGAAGTAAAATCTTTTCTCATTACCTGCTTTAAGACTCTGTCTTTTCTGTCTGTGGATTCTAAGAAATACACATCACTAAAAAGTCTCCCCTCCTGCGGTCGTCAGGTCTAAGCTGGAGTCGCCCAAGGGCCCAAACGGCTACGGAAGCTCTTTATCGGAGGTCTGAGCTCTGAAACAATGAGTGCCTGGGGAGCAATTCTGAGCAGTGGGGAATGCTCACAGACTGTGGGGTGATGAGCGATCCAAACTCCAAGCACTGGGTTTGTCCAGTGTGCCACTGTGGAGGAGGTGGATGCAGCCATGAATGCAAGGCCACACGACGTGGATGAAGAGCTGTGCAACCCAAAAAGGCCATCCCAAAAGAAGAGTCTCCAAAACCTGGTGCCCAATTCACTGTAAAAAAGATTTCTGCTGGTGGCATTAAAAACGACACTGAAGAACAACGCCTGAGAGATTATTTTGAACAGTACTGGAAACTGAAGTGACTGAAATCATGCCTGACTGAGGCAGTGGCAAGAAGAGAGGCTTTGCTTTTGTAACTTCTGATACCATGACTCTGGAATCAAGAGTGTCATTCAGAAATACTACTCTGTGCGGGAAGGAAAGCCCTATCAGAGCAAGAGATGGCTGTGGCTTCTTCCGGCCAAAGAGGCTGACATGGTTCTGGAAGCATCAGTGGTGATGGCTTTGGTAGGAATGACAGCTTCAGTCATGGAGGAAACTTCACTGGAAGGAATGGCTTTGGTGGCAGCCACGGCAGTAAAAGACACGGTGGCCATGGGATGGCTACAATGGATTTGGTAACGAAGGAAGCTACAATGATTCTAACAATTACATCAATCAATCTTTGAACCTTGGACTCATGAAAGGAGGAAAACTTTGGAGGCAGAAGCTTCTAAGGTGGTGGAGACCAATCCTTTGCCCAACCATGAAACCAAGGTGGCTATGGCAGTTCCAGCAGCAGCAGTAGGTATGGCAGTGGCCAAAGGTTGTGATTATTGGCAGGAAACTAAGCTTAGGGGTAGAGGTGAGCTACAGGTTACACAGATGTGTGCTGTACAGTGGTGACAGGGCCTAACCACTACAAAGAAGATACACTTTAGTCAGTACTTATGAGTATGGGCAAATAACTCGAGGACTGTATTTGTGACATTGTGTAACAGTTTATTTTAATTTCAGTTCTGCAGAAAGTGTAGAGGCATTCCAACAAAGGGTATTATTAATGCACTTTTTTTTGCACTCATGTTGCTGATTGCTAAATGTTAATAGTCTAATCATAACACTGAATAAATGTGTCTTTTTAAAAATGTGTTGTTTAAAGTTAGTCTACTCTGAAGCCATCTTAGTAAATTACCCAGCAGTGTGAAGTTAGAATCCCTCTGGGGGATGCCAGTTCCATGTGAAATCAATTTACAACCTGCTTGGGTGCAGAAGCCATAGTCTTCAGAAACCTTGGTGTAGTTGAATTGACAGTCATTGCGTTATAAGTTCACCGTTAAAAAGGTCACCCAAGCAATCATGATGTTTATTTGGTTATTAATGATTACTGGCATATCCTATGCAATATATCTAAAATAAATTATGCCAGATAAAATTATAGATGGGAATTAAGCTTGTGTATCATCCATTATCATATGTAATCAATAAACAATTTAATATATTCTTGTGGGGGGAAATCTTCCCTGTTTTAAGATTAAATATTTATATAGGTTTTCTTCTAGCACTTTTTCTACATTTAAGTCATAATTTAACTGAAATGTAATTTGATATAAAGTAGGAATCTAACTTTCTTCCAAATAATTATCTCATTTTTCCCACACAATTCTTCCATTTCCCACCACTATCAAATATGACTGCATCATATACTAAACACGAACTTTATCTTGGTTTTATTTCTCTCTCTCCTGTTGTACTCTGCCAAAGTCATTACTGACCTAGGACCACTCTCTTGTTATTAAACTCAGGAATGTGTTTTAAATTTTATAAGGGCAAGTCACCATTTCCTTCTCCCTGACCTTTCTGGTATTGATCCACATTATTTTATTTTCTTATCTTACACATGGGTTAGCACATTCAGGATAACTTTAAATGACACTAGTGATGATAAACATGCTTATCTCAATTTCTGATTTCAATAGGTAGGCCTGACTTGTCTTTCACCATTAAGAATGATGAATCCTAACACTTCACAGCAGGGATACAGGTTGAATGACTGTACGTATCACCATGGTTTTTATTAATAAAATCCACATGGACCCATAATGGATTTTATTAATAAATTTTCTAATATATAATCAATCATCTTTGAGTTTCTGAAATGACACAAAATGTATTGTTCTTTTATTGTATTATCTGTACCAGCATTTTCCCAAAGCATGTTCCAAAGAACATTCCTCTCAGATGTTTACAGATGGCATTGTAAAAAAAAAAAAAAGTATATTAACTGTGTGCAGAACTGGATACAAAGGCCCCTTTTTCAAGAGTTGTGCATACTTGTGTTTTAAAAGATCACAAGGAGCCTTAAGCAGAGAAAAGTGCTGAGCTTTAGTACACTACTACCTGAACACATGTAAACTCAGCTCAGGGTTATACACAACCCCAGGTAGAAAGAAGTTGGTCACACTCTCCCTTTTGCAGTAACTCTGTCAACATTTGACATTAAGATAAAATTGACTGCGAAATTCCCCTTCTTTCTCAAAGCTCCAGAATAGTTTAAATGGTGCATGTGTTCTCTTTTCTTTGAGGATGTGATATACTCATTGCCTAATCACTGGAGCCCAGGGATTCTTTTAGGGATAAAAGTCCTTCAACACACTCTTGATTCTTCTCGTGATCATGACTGTGCTCATGTCCCGTGCTCTTCCCTCTCTATTCACAACCTGCTTACCGAACGAACACCTCTCTGCGAGATGGGGAGCCAGAGTGCTGGGGGTGCCATGGTGACCAGCACAGAGCTGAGTCACTGCCTTTACAGAAGTGACACCTCAAGTACAAAACATGAGCTCTTGGAAACTCAAAAACATGAGAGGAAAAATGAAAGGCTTGACAGAGAAATTCACAGAAAAAACTGAGGAAAATTCCCATGAATAGAGAAAAAAAGATGACGAGATGAAAAACAGGAGAGGAAAGCAAAGAAAGAGTTCAGGAGGTCCAAAATTCTAGAAGTTCCAGAAAGAGACAAGCATGAATGGAGGGGAGGAAGGCATTTGAGAAATAATTTGAGATCATTTACCACCTCTGAACACCTGAGATTCCAAAGAGAAACCACCCTGAATGCCCAACCGAGGACATAAACAAACCACCAAGGGGCAGAGGACGAGGTTTCAGACACTGGAACAATGAAAAGACCTCACAGCTTCAGGAAGTCTAGCATGTGTTCTACTGGAGTTTCAAAAGGAGGAGATAGGGACCAAGCACCTTCTAGGACTCAGAATGGACAGGAGGGAGCAAAGAGAACCTGGAGACTGGTCAAGGATGAGGCTGGTCAAGGGTGGTGGCCGCGAAGACCTAGAGGACAAACCCAGGATTTGTTGTGAAGGTGGAACGGAATGGTGGGCTGTCCATGGGGAACCAGGGAAAGTGAAGAGTCAAGGACGACGGCAGGGTTTCTAGCTTAGAAACTGACATGTTTGTGCCACTGAGTAAAAGGAGGGAGATAGGAGGAGGAGCTGGCTTGGCAGACAAGGAGGGAATCAAAGGTTTGGCGGTTTCTTCCTTTAAACTTTGAGATGTTTTGTGTAACAGCAAATGGACAGAATCTGTAAGTCACCACCCTGACAGCTGTTTGCTGATTCCATGGATGAGATGATCTAGGGGATGAGCACATGGCGAGGAAGAGGCTCAAGACCAAGTTCTGAGGAGCCCAACAGAGCTTATGGTCAGAGGAGTTAATTTTAGTTATTTATGTTTTTCTGGAAAATCACTCATTATTATTGTTCATTTTAATTTAGGGGGAAGGAGCATAGATTTAACTCATCCTCCCTGGACCTACAGTTCTATTCCTCTATTTGAGCACAGTCCCTTCTTATCTAATTGGCCTTGCCAGGAGTCTGTCTACATGTTATTCTTCAAAGAACCAGCTTTGGGATTTGTTACTTCTATTTGTTTCATATTTCTTATATCTTTATTAATTCTTTTCACCTGCCTTCATTGGGTTTTTTTTTTATTGTTTTTCTAGTTTCTGGAGCTAGTTCTTCATGTACTTCATTTGCCTTTAAGGTAATAAATTTCCTCAAAGACAACTCTGACTACTCCGTAAAGTGTGATTAGTGCTGTTACTATTGTTTTTAAATTATTAGCAATTGTGAAGATGTTCCAATTTCCTCTCTGACTACACATTATTTATAATAGTGAGTTGTTTTTTGTTTTTTTAGCTTCTAAGTGATCTGAGGATTTCGTTCACCCTTTTACGGTTTATAAGTTATCTGAATGATGGTAAATACAATTTCTCCTTTTTAGAGCTTAATGCATTTCACTAAATGAACATTCTTACAAGCCTTCTACACACCCAGCCTGGTGTGGAGACTACTGACCAACCTTTAGTGAAATGAGCAAATTAATAATAATCCTGGATATTTTCATATATCTTAATTTGTAACGATATATGGGTTCCAATTATGCAAGAATTCACTTTATTTGTACATCACATTCTAACACAAAGAAGCAGATTTAGTGTTATAGCTTAAGTTCTACTTAGGCTATTTGGGTTTTGAAAACCATCCTGGCCACTTACTAGCTGTGTGATCCTGGACACCTTACATCACTGTGCCTCCCCTTCGTTAGCTGTTAAATGAGAATAACATCGATACCTATCTTAATTTATAATAATACAATAAGTGTTATGTAAAGCACTGATGCAGAGGCTCAGCAAGGGCTGCCTGTTATCGAATAATTACAGAATATTTCACAAGGCAAAACAAAAACAACTGGAAATGCTCTTCTGTTATTAATTTGCTTTAGAAATTTTACTGGTTCTCTATTATATGTTCGACTCTTACATATGCTCTGTAGACACACAAGAGAATGTGTGTTCTGTTTGTGGTTTTCAGAATTCCATGCTAATAATCTTATAATATCATCATCAAAGTCTTGGATGTCATTACTGTCACAACTTAAAGAGGTAAGCAGCCTTTTAATGAGCTTAAAGTTCTGTGCAAGGACAAGCACTGAATAGCAGGACTCTGGCCCCCAACAGGTATGCAGAACTCGGCTTGGCCTGGGGAGCCATGTCTCCTTCAATGCCAACTAATCCTCCTGTGACCTCTCCCTCCTGCCAATCTGGAAGTATTTCTGAGTCTCACATAAAGCAGGAGTCACCCACCTCTGGGCCATCGACCGGTACCGAAACCAGGCCAGGTGAGCAGTGGGCGAGGAAGCAATGCGTCATCTGTATCTATAGCTACTCCCCAGCACTAGCATCACCGCCTCAGCTCCACCTCAGATCATCAGGCATTAGATTCTCACGAGAGCAAAGGTTGGGAACTGCTGACCTAAAGGATTCAGCTTCTCAGTATTTCAATTTATACGCAGGAGACTTGTCATGACCTCAAAAGTTAGGAACTACTGACACCACCATCTTACACCCTCCCCAAATTTGAAATCTTACAGAGCTTTCCCTATACATCACTGACAAATGTGTCTTTGGTATACCGTGATGGCAAGTCACTTCCCAACCTCTGGGTCTAAAAAACCCTTAAATAATTTCCTGGCACAAAGCAAATAAAGTTTAAACTATCAGCCTATTCTTACTTAAAAAGCCCCAAAACTATCTTCTAAAGTCTGTATAAATGTTCATACATTCCAAGAGGTTGTCCCTTGGTGGTGCTGAAAGAGGGGAGGTTTTTACTGTCTACCAACTGGGTGGTCTCGGAATACTTACAGCATGGCGATGCCCCAGTGCTTCCCTGCTCTCTCTCCAGCCGCCTGGAAACCAGAGAGGCCAATGAGGGCCACCGTGGGCGTTATGGTCAGGGGCCCGATGTATTTCAGCAGAGCACCAGGCAGGCCTAAGAGGCCGATGACCACTTCTATCAGTGAGGACATGATGATAGCCCCTTGGATCTGGAACAAGAGAGAGCACAGACATGAGAGTAAGCTGCTTAGATATCACATACTCCAGGTGTAACCACAACCGATAATTCTGCAAGGCACTGAGTTATACAATAGGCAGGTCACAGCTGGAAAATTCCCAGGAACACCAAAAGAAACCAAAGGGTGTGACTGGGGATGATCAAACCTAAGTATGTCCTGACTGAAGTAAGAATATTATAGAAATGGGCACTGGACGCAAAGCCAATTTGCCATTTCCATTGATAAATGAGACAGACGTAATTCATAATTCTTATTTAAGACACATCGCATCCAAAACCAGCCTCAAAGGAACACTACAGTATAAAGCTTCCTGACTTTAAAAAGTGAGTCCCGGCAGGACATTTAAAAGATAGTGTTATTGACAAAAACTCTGAAGGAATGTTTCTACTGTGCAGCATGGCTGTGCTGGTTCTAAACTAGCGGTGACTGATCTTACAGGTTCTGAAAGATCTGGGTAAACTGTCAGCCATTCTTCAAGTCTGAAGACTCCCAGACCTCTTTGTGTTCTGTAGTAAACAATTATCTTTAATTCCTTCCACAAATACAGGCAAATACTGAGGCCAGAATGGCAGTTGTGCTGCCTGTTGACAAGCCTCTGTTGCTCCATCCAAGGGAGCCATGCCCTTTGGCTGGTTACGCTGGAGAGTGTAAGTGGGTGGGTCTGTGGGTGCACCAGAGGAAAGGAGAAGGGAAATGAAGGGTGAGAAACAATACTATCTGGTTGAGCAAAGCATTAGCACGTGCTCTACTTTGTAAATTTAGTTTAGTTAAACTAATCTAAATTTAGTTGAATAGAAATAAACATGTCCGTAGATGAAAAAAAAGAAGGGCTTAGTGCAAGCAACTGCAACTACTTGGGCACAACCAACACTGAAGCTGAGAGGAAACACAAAGAAACCACAAGCAGACAATGCTCATCTTTTACCTCGCGTATCCGGGGATACCAGATGTGCTCTGTGTGTAACAGTTCTGTTGTTCCATTGGCAACTGAAACATCTTGAAAACAAAAACAAAGACAAAATTTTTCTTGGAGTGACACTGATGTTTCACAGGACACACTCATTCTACTCTTTTTAAGAATTTCCTCCTTGTTTTAAGTATGTTTGTACAAATACCCATCCCTAAAATTCAACAGTATGGCTTACCATACTGAAAGGTGGGTTCCCCAATGCTAATTTAACCAAATTTATTCATCAACTGAAAGCTCCCAGCATGTCAGAAGCTGACTGAACTGGTGATGCACGTTGCTAGTGGCAGCCTCACACAAAGACCAACTTTTGCAAGCAGCTAATTGCAATGTCCAATAGCAAGGTTGCCTAAGGTTGTGAAAACCTAGATAAAGCAGAGAGCCTTCTCCCGTTCCTAAATCAAATCAGTGGTCACAAAGTAACTCCTAGGAGCAAGGAAGGAAATGAAGGTTGGAAAAACTTTGCTCCCAGAACTTAAAAATGGAACAGTATTTTAAGAGTACAACAGGTCTGGTTTTCTCAAACCCCCTATCTTATCTTTTCCTGACTTTACAGGGTTACTTGAGGATCTTTGCAATCACTAAGGGGGAAGGAAGGGGATGAAAGTCATTTGCAGAAAACCAAAGCAGCCAGATCCTTAAAAAAGCAGAGATGTTTCAGAGAAGGGATGCTGATGCAACAAAGAGAATGATTACTAGTGGTTCATAAAATCCACTGAAAGAAAGAGTCAGAAAAATAGCACAAAATTTTTTCTCTTCATTCCCATACTTATCAATTTCATTAGCATAGAGAAATGAGGTCCCTTCTGGTCCTTACTTGCTCTGGGATTAGGGATGAACGAGTGGATAGAGAGAGAGACAGAAACACGATCCACAGATTGGAGTGTTCTAAACTGTTGGTTTGTATGTTCTGTGCCTAATTCCAGAAAGGATTTAACACTGCTGAGGGCAACATGTCCAGGCCTCCCTTTTATCACCTGCATTAAAGGACCCCAATGACAATGTGGAAATAACTGCAATTACCTGTGGTGTTACATTTCCATTTATCTAAAGACAGGATGGCTCGAGCAGGGGCCAGAAATGCAAAAGCACTGGCCTGAAACAGGGGTAACCTAAAAGAAACGAGACCAAAACCATGATCACGGCATCAGGAACTACCGAGGTAGTTCACTATTTGAAAAGCTTAACAGTCGTTTCCATAGACAAAACAGCCCATGAGTAAATGCAGGCACACCTGGAAGAAAAAACCCCAGTCCACAAGGTCTCTTCTCCATGCAGCCAGGGCCGCTGGCTTCTCCATCCTCCCCTCCTGCTGCTCTCCCCCCAGAGCCCTATAGTCAGCACCAGCACCCAACACCGGCCCCTGCCAATGCCCTCTCCTCTTGGGGGTAGGGGATGTTGGGCATTTGAGCGTCTCTTTCCTGCTGAGCTGTGCGCTCCTCATTAAACATCAGCGTATGTCTCTATTTCACCACCCTCCACCTCATGCTCCCTTTCAAATTTTTATTGGTTATTACAGAAAACATTTTATCTTCCTCTATTGTTTCATTTTATAAGTCAAAAAACTGCCCTAAATCGTAGAAGATGAGCATTAAGATCACATTAGTGATCTAGATCTATTGAGGAAAAGCTATAAGTTACAAATCAACAGTAGATATAACATTCTGCTGAATCATAAAAAAAAGGCTCGAAAAGCATTCTAAACCTCATTTTTAAAAAGGACCTAGGAAGTTTAGACTCTCCTTAAGATTGCCTGCACACAGTCCTTAAAGTAAACGTGGAAACACTAAGATGCCATCAATTCTATTATAGAGACATCATATTAACTTGAACACTTGAACTACTTAAATTCAAAAGATTTTGCCATTTTTTATTGGATATGTAAAGCATTTCAGCTACAGTTGTATTAAGATGGCTTTATGGGCTGAGAACGTGACTGTAACTCTTAACATTATTTTCAGGGTAAAATATAAAACTGGCCTCTGTTTGCAGAGCTAGGAACTCTCAGACATCTAGATCCTTCTTAAATACCACTAAGCAGCCTTGTTATCGGTGTCCTTGCCAGCGGGATGGCAACCCAGCTTGCTTCCCCTGAGCTGACAACTTGTCCTGCCCTGACTGAAATAGGAACTGTTACGAGAAACAGAATGGCGTTGGCTGAAGGGCAAGCAGCTGCTTTACGGGCCTAGAGTCAGCACACACCATTCTGATGAGAACCAAGATTCTCTAGTTCTCCTGGCCATTTTTTATCACGCAATGACATCAACTGAGAATAAGCAGGCTGATCGCTTTAAGACACAGGGGCAGGCTGCACAGCACAGATGCACTGCTGGCAGCCGCTCACATGGGCATGCCCTCCACCAGCCATCCACTTATAATCACCAGTCGGAGGGACCCAAGGTACAGTACCACCAAAAGTGTAGGCGAAGGTCACCTGAAGTGGGAATGTATATCATGAGGGAAAAGTTTCATTTACACAATCTCCTTAAGCGCGATTTTTCAGAAATGGACAGAAAAGGAAAAGGGAGGTCATCATCTAGTTAGGAGTGGATGCAATCTCAAATGATCCAAACAGTATCTGTTTGACTACTGTTTCAGATTTTAGGCAGTACATCCTAGGGCGATGTAACACGGATTTCACTTGGAGAGCTTATCCTTGGGGACATTGCAATCAACACTGCACTGGTGATGTCCTTGATGTGGGAGAGTGAAGACTGGCTCTGGGTGCCACTCCTGGTGACATCGACTATTCTCAATCTTGGTGTGAACCTGACCATTGCCTGGGTACCTTTTGGGGCAAGCATTTATGGCTTCACCATGGCCAAGGGCCCTGAGGGATCTGATAAAAAGAAGCTCACTTTTAAGCAACCAGGACCCTGGTTCCTTTTAAAGTGGGTGATAACAGGAAATCTCCATATGTGCTGCCCTAAACAAGGTCTCCCAAGATGTGGAAGGCTGCACTTGCCAGCTTACATGTTCATCGTTCAGATACGCACACTGCCTACCACCAGCAGTGGTGGCTGAAGGACAAGTGGCCGCCTTACAGTAAACAGCAGTCAGACCCAAAGGTTAAGTATGGTCTCCTTTACTGGCAGCATAAATCAATGGCTTGACTGAAGTACTCTTAGGGAAAGTTGCCACGAAGAACAAATGACTCCATTAAATGAGAGCTTCTTAAATCACAAGCCAATTTTCCAAGAGAAAGACTGAGCATGATACAGCACTTGATTTTCTCATCTGATAAAGTAGCTTTTTCAGGCACTTACCAGCATGAGGCTGGTCAATCTTCGGGTTCTTTCCTCTACATCTCACTCACAAGAGCACCAACAACTGCATCTTCCTGGGCCCCCCATACAGACAAAACTACCTGGGGTCTTTTATTCCATACTGACAACTGGAAAGTAAACAAACCCTGTGCCCTTCTTTACACCAGGGGTTGGTGAACTGGCCCGTGAGCCAAATCTGGTGAACAACCTCTTTTGATGAATCAAGTTTTACTGGGACACAGCCACCTCGTTCATTTACGAGGTACCTACAGCTGCTTTTCTGCTGCTATGGGAGAGTCAAGCAGTCACAACAGATCATAGAGCCTAAAGTATTTACTGCATGTCTCTTTACAGAAAAAGTCTGCCAACATTATGTACAAGGAAAGTGTATCTTTAATATGTGAAGAGATGAATTTTTGCAGATGAAAGTTTTTAAAATTAACAGCCATCACCAGATGCAAGAAAAATTCTGAGCTTTTGTCGTGATGCATTCCTATGTCAGGTTCTAGCCTCGGGACAGCAAAAGAACATAACCATCCCCAGACAAGTTCGTAATTTGTCCAACCCTGCTGGAGGTGACTCATTTCCTCCTCAGTACCCAAGTGACCCCAATCCCTTCCCTGGCCTTGCCTCTTACTGGCCCCTTCACACACTGGCACTCCAAGCAAAACAGTCTGGGTTCTTGCCTCTGGGCCTTTGCTCATCCCTTCTGTCAACTCAGTTCTAATATTCAATTTTCATTTATCATTCAAGGCACAGAGCAAATATCACATCCTCCAGGAAATATTCCAGGGTCTACTTCTTAGGATTTGTAATGTGTTCCCGTACTACTTAGGAGTGTGTGACCGTAATTTCTACAAGCCACCCCCCCCCAAGTCACCAGAAGCTGCTTTATAATTCCTTGGGGTCACTAATTGAAAATGGAGATTTCTGTATTTACCCAATCTCGGTTAATCAAAGTTGCAGGTATGGTCTTTGAATCTGGACTTTTGAACAATGACTTCTGGGTGAAGCTGAGGCACCAGGCACCACAAAGACTGACAATCCCGTGGCCAGATGAAGGGATTTATCATTCTGGTCACTTGAGAAACATCTGCTTGACAGAGGTACAATTATAGGCACATGCAATGTTGGAAAAACCACCCCTGTCCCCTTTAAGGATTTCTGTCGTGTGAAGGAGACTAAAAATAGCCACACGTAAAGTGCAGAAATGTGGATGGTGCAAGGTGCTGTGGAGTCTGTAGGAGAATCACTTAAGCATAAGGACGAGAAGCACATCATCACACATACAGGGGATTATGAGCGGTCTGGGCAAAGAGAAGAGTATATGCAACACAAGAGTCACAGACCCCAGGAATCCTAGAGAACTGCAGAGACTTTACTGTGGGTGGGAGCACAGGGACTAATGTGGGGATGGTTTAGAGGGGATCAAATGGCAGACACCCTGCATTCTTCCTGCAGGCAAGGAGGGAACTACTGAAGGATCCTGAAGGCCTTCCGACAGGCAGGCGGTGGCGCAGCTCAGTTTACAGTCTTTCTTTGGCTGACCCCACTAATCCTGTGGTGCTGGCTCAAATAGCCTGCCATCCCAGGGCAGGTTTCCACATGTACCTCTGCCTCTCTCCTCTCCCTTCAAAGCACTGAGGCTATCTGCATGCTGACCTGTCCAGCTCCCCGTTGGCTGGAATTGCCCTGACAGCAGGAACGGGAACTGTTTCACCCACCACTGTCTCCCCAGCATCAACTTTTGCTTAATAAATAATAAATAAATAAACTGAAGGCGCTATTTGCAAATAATATTACTTGAAATTGTATCAGACTAGAAATAAGAGGTGAAGGTCTTTATGACATGTTAATTTTAACTAAAATGTGGGAGAGGACTTTTAGATTTAAAGCACTGGGTAGAGAATAGAGAGTAAAAGTTATATGAATTCTCAAGACAAAACAAGGCAACACTGACAGACCCCAAGGGCTTGCAGTCCTCCTCTGGTGTCATCACAGGAAAGGTCTTCAAAAGCTTAAAGGCGATAGTGCTAGGAGCAGCAGCACAAAGGTGTGAAATATATCTATCTATCCGGAACCAAACCATTTAAAGACGATGAACAAAAACATAATTCATCAAAACAGAGTGTGAACTTGGTGCCTGGCTTCCTCAGCTTAGCAAGAAAGCAGTTGAGCTGGTACAAAACCCTTCACTGCCGAATAAACCTATACTTGAGTATAAACTGCAGCACAATTTTAAAACAATCTCTAAGAAATGTAAATCAGGCTTGGCTCTGATGAGCTGTAGTTTCGTTTTTTAATTTGCCATCAGGAGTGTGTCCTAAGTGCCTTTAAAGAAAAGCAAAACATAATTTGTTAAAACTCTTCTCTTGACTGATAATATTTTTCAGTTGTTTATTGTATGTACATACCAATCTGCTGGCTGGACTGCTGGAAAGTAGCTTGCAGAGGTGGTACGCTTCACCCAATCGTTTTAGCAGCCATCCCCCAAGAATAAGCATTTTGTTCCATCATTGCCTCCCTCTTTATCACACCCAAGAAATGTGACACTAATTTAATAATGTAACCTAATATTATGACCATATTTAAATTTGTTTATGAAAGTGCTCTTATCTGCCCCACTCCTCCAGTCTAATCAGAGTCCCTACACTGCGTTTGGTTATCATGTGTCATGTTCAGAACCAGGCTAAAAACACTGTGGGCAAGGAGACTGCTGGGGTGGTGTGTGCTTCTTACAGCATGACATCAGGAGGCCTGTCACCTCAGGTTGTCCAACAAAGTGGGAATTCTGAGTTTGGGGAGTGACTGCGGGAACCCTCTATTTTAAAAGTGCCTTTTCCCTTTTGTAATTTATAATCTCTAGGGTAATTCTTAGGCTGTGCAATTATTATATTACCACTAGCTTATTAACATTCTTACATACTGGGCTTAAAATTTTGAGTTTCCAATTTTATTATTTTATCTATACCTATTAGTGTATTGTTTTGTTTTGTTTTTGTAAAAAATAGCTTTCCTTTCTGTCCCAACTGTATCACCCTTTTTCTTTTTGGAAATTCACTGTAGATTCATGAATTACTTCTTTTTCAGTTCTATAGTCACTTCCATGACTGTTCTTTTCAATAATCAAATTGTCCCAACTTGCCCAAAGCAGCCAGCTGAGCAGGTTCCCATTCTTTTTGACCTAAGTCCCCTCACACCCCCTTTTTGAGCAGTTCCTTGCTTTCTGGCACAAGATGTTCCAGGGTCAACTTGTTCTTTTCTCAGATGTAGCCCTGGAGTCAACCACTTCTCTAAGGAACCCTGGTTCATTTTGATAGAAAATGGTACTTAGAAACCAAGATCTGAGCACTAGATGGGTTCCCTGTTACTACGTGTCTTTTAGTGAACAGAGATGAATTTTTTTTTGAATCATGGAGTTGTAACGATACCTCCAGTTCAATCCAATACCACTGGATTACCTTCTTTCCACATTCTTATCTCTCCTCCTACACTGACCATCCTGATTTCTCACACCATCAATGTACTTACTCATTTGTTCTATCCTATGATATCATAACAGTTCCAGAATTATACCAATATCACTACTAACAAGACTATAAGATTTCATTTTTTTTTTTTTTGTCCTTAGAAGATATTCCATTCAGGGTGTGCAAAATACTATGTTCTAAAGTCTGTGAATTAATTCTTTTCCTCTCTGTGTTTAGCAACTTGACATATAATTAGGTTCTCTTGCTTCTGTTCAAATTCAATTTTAGGCTTTGCTTTTCTTCATTCTTTCAGACTTAATGTTTTGAGTATGTCGAACATTTATAGTTTAAAAATCAAACCATATAAAAGGATATAACAGGAAAAATCTCACTCCCATCCCTATCCCCTCCAACCCATTCCCACTTACCCACTATAGTTAACCATTGTTATTAATTCCCCACTTATCCTTGTTATATTTTCTTATCAAAACTATACATACGCACATACATACTTTATTTAACTTGCTTTTCAATATATCCTGAAACTCGCTCTATATCAGTTCAGAGAAATTCTTCTCAGTCTTTCTTAGGGCTGCATATGACTCCATTGTGTGATATTCCATAGCAGCCAGTCTTACAGATGGTGACCTAGGCTAACATTTTGCCATTACAAATTACACAGCAATATATTATTTTGCATTTGTGGTCATGCATCTTCAGGCCCAATATCTAGAAGCAGGGTTACCAGGTCAAATGGTAAATGCATATGTAGTCTAGATATTATAAAACTCCTCTTCAAAGGGGGTTGATTCTTGCATTTGGAGCTCTAATCCATTTTAAGTTGATGCAAAGAAAACTGAACAAAAGGCAAGTGTAACCTTTACCTTCAAGTTCATGTTATTCTGGTTTTACAGATAAATACTAAAAATTATATGAACCATCTGGTCAGCCCTTTCAATTACAGAGATTCCTGGAGAACCTTGGTGGGAAGCAGCCTACTGGTGCCTTTCCCCTGACAAGTTATAGTCCACAGCAGGCAGCTTTGTCCAGACAGAGCACAAGAATTTCACAGGGCTAGTTTATGATTTTTATAACTTCCTTTTCAAACATGATAACATCAACTATTTCAGGTCAAAAGCTGTTAGCCTAAAATGCTTTTATTACTTATCTAGCCAGTCACAGAGAGGCATGAAGAAATTCCTTGGGGTGTGGCAATGTTCTCTTGGTTACAGTTATATGACTGGACACAAAGGTAAAACCTCATATAACTATACATGTAAAAAAGCATACATTTTATTGTATGTCAATTTTGCCTCAATAGATATGATTTAAATTATGTCTATTAAGTAAGTATCTTTCTGGGAGTGGAAATGGGGGGAGGAGGAAAACAAATTCCTTAAAATATTTGTTAAACAGTAAATTAAGAACACAAAATTTAAAAAAAGATCTTCCCTCCCAGTTTTGGTGAGAAGCTCTGTCCTCTATGGCCCATGTAATGCTGCTCTAAGTCTGCACAGCTTTTGCCACGACAGTACCTGTCTGAAAAGGAAGGATAAAAGGGGAGAGGCAGTCAGCTATGAGGAAGAGCAATTCACAGCATGTGGGAATGTGCAGGCAAGTGAAATGTGATGGTCAAAGGGGAAAAAAGAAAGACTATGGAGAACTACATTCATTAACCCCACAGATACTAAGAGGACCCTGTCCGTCTCCTAGTTCCTGGGAGCATCAGAAGTATTAACAGAGAAACAATGTGTTAGCGGAAGAGGGGAGACCACCCAGAAAAACTAAAGTTGAAGAAACAAAGGTGATGGCAGTGTGGCCACGGAACACACTCAAGCGCCCAGGACATGCTGCTCCATCGGGCATCCCAGCCCCAGCCCCAGCCCACCACACCCGCCTCTGGCTCCCTGGCGCCTGCCTGCCTGCCTCCTTTCTTCCAGAAGGCCCACTAAAATAAGAGTTAATAGGAGGCGAGTGTGGACAGGTGCTAAGCATTATCTCATTTGACGCTAACAATTTTATTATTATTACTACCATTTACAGATGAGGAAAAGGGAACTTTGAGAGATCAGACAGCTTGACCAAAGTCACATGAAAATGGCAGAACGATAGCAATGCCATCTTTAAGCTCAGAGCTTCCCAATGCAGCTTGTTGGGGGAGCAAGGCAAAGCTCCCTTCTCCAAGGTCATTACCTCCAGGTTCTAACCGGCCCCATTTCTTTAATATATAAAAAATTATGAGTCGAATGGACAGTACTTTTTTAATTTGGTGGGGAAAACCCACAACTTATTACTGTGTGCCTGCTTGACATCACTTACAAAATAATTTTGGCAAAAATGTTTACCCTGCATCAACCATGCCACTGGCCCCATCTTCCAGTTTCCAACAAATAAGGGGGACTGTGGAACAAATCAAATGCCACCACGAGGATACAACTGGACAAAGTCAGACCACAAAACTCTTGACAAGACAACTGGCCTGGACTCCTTAAAAGGGAAGTAATATGGAGGAAAAACGTGGGAACTGCTTATTGTTGAGACCAGAGGGATGCAAAAAACAAGTGCACCACATGAACTTGACTGGAACCTGGTTCGACGAAGTGGAGGGAAAAGCCGTAAAAAATATTTTAGGGACAACTTGGGAAATAAATATGGCCTGCAGATTAGATGATATGGCAGAATGGCTGTTGTGGGAAATGGTTATACAGGAGACCCTCATTCCTAGGAGAGTATGCAGGTGTGAGCCGGCATGCTACCTGCAACTTTAAAGCAGTTCAAAATAACGTATGTAAGTCTAACCAATGTACTGTATACTTGAAACTAATAAAAAGTTGTTTAAATGCATGTAACCTACACTTACATACAGAAAAAACAATTTGGGATTAAACTCTAGTCTCCGCCATCTCAATCTAAGTACTGCATTTTTCCATTCTGCTGTTTTATCAATAGCTAACTAGAGTTCAAAGCACCAGACTTGAGACCTTGCGGTATAACTGTACTCTGCAAGTACACAGTGTGTACCAGGCCCCCAGAACCCAAGGAGATGGAAGATGGGACTTCTCTCCTTAGGGCAGACAACTCAGTTACACACCAGGTTGCTGCACTGACTACAATGACCCTTTTGCTGAAAACTCTACCTTTTCTCAGCAAAGGAAGGTTGTGTGTGTCTATAGCAGGCCAATGATGGCCAGGAGATGTTCCCCTGGGAAAGGCCACCCTACCTGCAGTCTTTTCTTTAGCTTAAGCGCTCACAGTGATGCCTCCAAAAGGCTTCTGGAGCAAAAGGCTGTAGGTGCCCCCCTCCCCCGAACACAGCACCTACCACACCTCTGGGAAGGTCAGCATGGCAGGTGAGGGGCAGGATCCTGGAGGGCCCTCTTTCACCCCTAGCTCTGCAATGACACACGGGGTCAGGGTCAGGGACTCTGGGAAACTGGGAGCTGTTACCAAGACTTGGTCTCTGTTGGGAAACGCAAAGGCAGCCAAGGTGATGCATCCGCCAAGTCCTCCCTGCAGCCAAGGGGAGACTGCTGCGGGATAGCACCCCTGCTCAGGTCAGGGTTTCCAAGGCTTTATACTAATTCCTGGAACTGACCCAAGCGGTGGTGGGACTGACATCACAAATCAAATAGAACCACAGATTACTGAAACCTCATTCAAGGGAACTCAGTGAAGACTTGGTTGAAAGCGAGTACAGTAAAGCAAGGTCAAAGGGGAGGAGGAAGGAGAAAAAGGTGAGAGGAGGAGAAGGTGGAAGAAGCAGGTATGGCAGAAAACACCCACTCCCCTGCAGGAAGAGGCTTGGGGAAGCACTAAAGCCATGAAAGTCATACGAGTGGGGCTAAGACCCACAATCTCCGTTTCAAAAGCAGTCATGGTCCCTGAAGTAAAGGAACTATTACTCTCGTGCCAGGAGAGAAATGCAGTGAAGGAAGGAAGGTCTGTGGCCTGCGCTGGACCAGACACATTTTGTGTGGCCTCAGCCCAGCCCGTGGGAAACATGCCCCAGAAGGGGCGTTTGTGACATTGTGACATCTTATGTCAGTTGGCAGTCTGAGCTCATGCTCAGGTCTGCAGAGGCCTATGTCTGGGTTCCCTTAGTGGTTTCCCTATCTATTTTGATTATTTTTATGGATGAAACCCATGCCCAGAAACAGCATGCACCTCTTCTCCAGGGTGGCTGTGTGAAATGAGGAAGGAGGAGGAGGGATGGCTTGGCCACAGCCAAGTTAGGATGCTTATACTTTCTTCCTTTCTCTGCTCTAGACCTGCAGTTGTCTTAACTTCCTCAAAATAAAGGACCCACTCCTTACAAGCATGGACCATGGCTGATCTTTATGTCCCAGGCAGCTGCTGCATCCAGTGTGATGGAGTATCAGGTGTGCGGCACGTGGTAGGCAAATACACAAAGAAGTGTACAGAACTTAGACACAGCTCCATAAACCACTGAGTTGGAAAAGTCCGAAAATCTTAGAAATTGTGAAAGATGACCATGAAAAGTTTTCCCTTCTGCTGCTCTAAACCTAAGGGAATGAGTGCTGAACTGTCTCCCTATAATTCCCCCCCAAAATCATAGGCCATTGGTGATCCTATGGCTGCAATACTGGGAATAAACCCCACTCTTGGCTACATTACCACTTTGCTCCTGCTCCGTCCCACCCTAACGGGACTCTGCTCAAACTGCTTTATTGGTTTACTAGATCCTGTTGTGACTAGGAAGCATGCAACACAAGCCTGTTAAAATGACCATCCACAGCCTGTGATGAGGGTCGCTGTCAGCATTTAGCAAAACTAAAACACTTTTTATAATATTCATATACTATAACTTCCAAACATATTTTAGGATGTTTATAATAATCTGTAAAATCACAATAGATCCATTAAAATAATGGCAAAATGTCACCCACAGGATACTTTAGGAAGAGCCTCCTCTCATTTTCACAAAAGGAAACAGAGCGGGAGAGGTCATTTGTTCAAGGTCATAAAGCTGTGCAGGTCCCTCTAACTTCTCATGCTTGCTGTTCCACTCCCCCATGTGTGAAAGAGAAGAAACCATCATTTACCACATACTGTAAGGCACTGCTTCACAGTGAGAACTGTTCATTCTGACTGCCCATGGGATTACAGGTTACAATTAAAGTATCCAAGAACTTGATTTACCCAGCGCTGACAATGTGGCTGACTATGGTTGACCTTGGCATGAGACCAGGACACAGCCGTGCACAATGTGTATTTTACCATAACAGACATCTTCATTCCCTCTTCAGATCAACCAACAATTCTGAGCTACAGGCACTGCCCCAAATTCTGATAGTCTGAGCTATAAGCAAGCTCCTTAAGGAGCCAGCTGTTTAGGAAAAAAACCAGTGCCCTATGTAAGGATCCTGAGTCAGCCCACAAAAGATTTTTAGTACACTCTGGATTTGAAATACAGAGCCTTGAATACCATATCAATAGAATAAAAGATGCTGCCAAATTTAACTGCCTGGCTCTAAAAAAATGGATTGAGTCCTCTTTGGAATGTGCAAAACACATCTCCTTCCTCTAGCAGGTCAATGATACCCCTACCCCTCCCCTCAGGTCTCCGAAGGAGACCCTTCTATTGTAAGGGATCTGCTCAGTACAGTTGGGGTTTTGAGAACTCCAAGAACTGGCCAGCACCCACAGCCTCCAGTCCACATGACTTCCTTCCATCAGAGACCTGTAAGGGAGCCACCACTTCCCTTCCCAGGGTGGCGCCCACACACCAACCAGAATGCCCTAATGCTGCTCACAGTTCTGCCCACGTTCTCCTGTCCCCCAAATTACGGGCAGGCCTCCTGAGGTCCCTGAGGATTCTGACTCACTGGAATACAGTCCATTACGCTCAAGCCTTCTGTAGTCAGCTTGTTCCCCCATCAGGGAAGGCAAAGCCCTTCCTCAGACTATAATAGAGCAAGAGAGAACTCACATGCTTACTCTGCTGCCCTTCCCTTGAGGATTGTTCTGTCTCCTCAGGCCCTACTCTGTGAGCAGAGCCCCTGGGTCAAGGAAGAGGCTGCAGTGTGAGGAGGGCGGAAGAAGGGACAGGAGAAGACAAAGCAAGCCTGCAGGAGGCAACAGAAAAGAACCGTTCCCTCCCTTCCTCAGCCAGCTCCACACCCATTTAAGCTGGGGGCAGGGATGCAAAGGTGAATAAGCTAGAGGCCTGGAACCAAGGAGGGGAGCACAATCCAGGGAAAAGACACAAAAACGAAAAAAGACAAAGTAGAATAAGAGCCACATTAGAAGAACGTACACAAGACGCATGTGTGGAAATTCAGAGGAGAGAACAAAGGAGGCTTCGGGGAATCAGAGGTGCTTCACAGAGGAGGAGGGACAAGCCAGACCAGAAGGGTGAGCAGGGTGTACCAGGTTGCTGGGGAGCACAAGCACAGGAGGATGAAACAGCTGGGTGGCCTAGGGAGGAGCTCACCCCAGGGTGAGTGCAGGAGAGGGGACAGCAGGGTCAGAGGCATGACTGGAAGGGTAGGGGGACAGGTGGGGGGCAAACAGACAGCAAAAGAGATTACAGTGTGGACACATCACTTTTAAACAGAGACCAGGGCTACAGCCTGGCAGCACTGAGGAAGATGCAAATATTGGAAAGATGGCACAAGGGGCAGGTGCACAGAGTGGGGCAGGGAAAGGAGCCCTGGAGGCAAGGAAACTAAGTGGGAAGCTCCTGGAACAATCCAGGCCTGAACTAAGGAAAAGGGGTGGGAGAGAGTATTAGAGAGAGAACTTGCCCTGCCAGCTAGTGGATGAAAGGGGTAGAAAGTGAGTCTGAGTCTCCAGCTTGCAGAGCTGCCTGGGAGGTAGTGCCATCCGCCAAGAGAAGAAACATGGTGGAGGTTGGGGGCGATAGGGGGGCGAAGTTAACTAGGATACCCTCCCCAACTCCAGACAGTGGTCCTAGGTGATCGGCATTGCTAGGTGCCTTCCAAGGGCTTCAGTGTCTCAATTTAGTACCCCAATCTCACCTGCATCCAAACGTTGTCTGCAGTAAAGTTGTGATTCCCACGCAGAAGAAAATGGTCCCGATGAGCTGACTGGTGGCCCACTGGTCGTACCCCACACACATGGCATCAGCCAGTAGAAAAGGCACCGCGATAGTGCCACTGAAGCATGTCAGGTAGTGCTGTGGGAGACGAAGAGGCAGAAGGGGAAACAGTAAACCCTTCCTCATTTTCCACTGGTTCTATGCTAACTCCCCATCCCAATGTACATGAAGAAACTCTGGCTTTCCTAAGTTTACACACATTAGATGACAAATCATATTTTTTTCAGCACTTCTTTCCATTGCACTTCCTTGTCTTAAAACACTCACCTGGTATTATTACTTATTACTCACATGAATCCAGGCAAGCATAAAGAAGTACTCGATACAAACACTGGCAATGTTTTACTTATATGACTCTTACTGAGACTATCTGCTTTTGTCCCAAAAGCTTGCTAGTAGCAATGCTAAAATCATAGGTCCTTCTCCTTCGATCTATTAACATGAATTGTACTGTGCCCAACCATCCCTGAAATAAACCCTAGTCAGTCTTGCCATATCTTTCTCCTGAGATATGATTTGCCAATATTTTACACAGAATTTTACATCTGTAGTCTTAAGATAGTCAACTTTTTTTTTTTTTTTTTTTTTAGTTCTCTTAGGTCTGGGGATTAAAGTTCATTATGCAGAGTGTCTTCCATCTTTTTCTATGGTCTGGCATTTGATAACAATTTGGTAAGGGTTAAGGGCAGCTGTGGGAATGCTCCAGGAAGGGCCCATCACACTTTTCCTCTGGGGCCCCACCTCCACTCCCTGAGATCCTGGCAGGACATTTGCAGCAACCCCTGCTCGCTTCCCTTCCTGCTTGTTCAGTTTCTGCAAACCCTAATTTTCTTTTTAATAGTTCCCCATTTCTGTTCCTGTTTGCCAAAACATGTTGCTTGCAGCCCCTATAACTCAACTATATAACACTAACAGGTGTTTTATGCAGGAAAAAACATTCCCACCTAGGACTTCTCAGAGCTGCTCACAAGCTTATAAACACTATATCATCAGGAAGGGCATGACATATAGAGGGTTTCTCAATCCCAGTTGACCAGAGAAGACTTCTTCTGGAAACAAATATAATATAAACATTTTAAAAAGAGAGTTTCCTGAATCTGGTTTGGGATGCTCGGCCCAAGGTAAAGAAAGCGTCCACCAAAACCACTCAGCTCCTTTGGTCACAATTCCTCTTTTATTAGGTTACCCAATGCTTGGAGAGCTAAAGAGGGTAGGGTGGGGGCTAAAAACAGGGTCAAACATCACTGTCAGCAAGTAGAGCCTCACCTCCAAGTGAATAAACTTATTTGGGCACTGAGACTGTCTCAGAAGCTGAAACACCCCAGGTTGAACTGATCATTCAAATTTGAGAAAGGAGGAATGGCAAATCAGACCTCCGAACAGAGTCAACCAGAGTAAACACGGGCCAGGGGTGTGTGTCCTTTCCCCTAAAGCCCACTTCAATCTGTAAGTGGGAGAAGGGTGCCAAAAGACAGGGGAAAGTGCCAAAGATGAGGAGCCCTGCATAGACTGTGTTGCCGTGTGTCACTTCCCGCCCCATCCCCCTGCCCATCTCCTCTCTACTCCCCTGGCATCTTCCCTGCTCTGCTCCCACTGGAAAAACAGCTGCTGTCATGACCAAGTTTGCCTTCCTTTAAAAACAGGACTAAAACCTGCCATTTGTCCTGGATAATATGATACTTCTCAGTGTAACCCCTATTCCATGACAAAGGAACCACAATTACGGACTGGTTAACTAAGCCAGGAATGAGAGATGAAAATGAATTCTTTTCTCTGTTCTTCTCCTCCCTCCATTCTTCCTTCCTTCTGTATCTCTGTGATCTTTGGCCCTTCCTTCCACGTCACTTCTTTATTCCCTGAACATTTTCCTTCTTTCATTGCCTGGTTATCCTACTCCTCCTATCGTTTCTTCCTTTCACTATTATGAAATTGATGTGAATCACCATTCATCATTCTTAAGAGAGTTAATTTATACTAAAGTCATCAATGAATAAAAATCAAAATTGAATTTTTAAAAATTCAGACAGATAATTCAAGTATCTGCTGGTGGTTACACCCTAAAGGAAGCATTTTACCTGCAGGCCCAGAAATATGCACAGGTACCAGGGAGGCACATCTTCTATGGTGTAAATCATGTCCGATCTCTGGGGGTCTAGGCTGCCAGTGCTGTCCAACGTCTCAGCCAGAGAGCTCTGTGAGCAAGAGGGACAAAACTGTTGTGTAATAAAAGCACAAACTAAACTCAGCTAAGTACAGGCCATTGTTACTCAAAAAAGACTTTATAAAGTGGCTGCCACTCTCCTGTAAAATAAGCCTTGGCTATCTTCGACAGAAAGCTAGAGACTCTCACTCAGTGGGACACCCAGTCTTCAGAGTTTGGGGGTTCTGTCGCACTGACTCATCCCCAAGAGCACCCAGCTTGCTCAGAGCTTCTCACCAAGCCTTGGGACTGCCTGTGTGGAAAGGATGCTCTCACGTTGAGACGATGGAGTGATACCTTGGCATAATCAATCCTTGAATGGTACCCAAATGAAGAAATAATAAAAAATGCTAACTGCTTTCTAACAGAGAACACTAATCTGCTCCTCCTACCCTACTCTGTCCCTGCAATGAAAAAGACCTTTGTGCCTAAAAATAAAGCCTTACACCCTTCTACCAAAACACTACTGCTCGGACACAATACTGAGTGGAAAGAACAAAATTCAAAAGTCTACAGATCCACAACAACTCAAATTATATTTTTAAAAAACAGACTAAAGTTTATTTATAGTTTAGTGGGCAATTTTTTTTCTTTTTCTCCCCTGCCATTACTAAAGATTTTTTTAAATGTTAAGTGTCATGTGCTTTTTAAGCCAAAATCCTCACTGAAGACCAGACATCTTAGGTTATAGTCTAGACTTTCCCAGTCGGCATCAGCATCACTTCTGACCTCATCCAGTGCCTGAGCCACACGGAAAATTCAAAGTAACTTCGTGTTCTCTAATGGAGCCTCAAAATTGCTCTGATTCCTAAAACCCTATGAACAATTTCTTGGAATCTGAGATGTGCATTTTTAAAAAAATCTTTTACAACCTAACAAGTGCCTACCAAGAAACAAAATTAAAACATGTTCCACAAAAAAGAAAGATGACGGACAACATTCTGACTCTTGACCCTGTCTAGACAATTTGTGTCCTCTTATCAGATGGATTTGGTTCCCAGGAAGATGCTGACTCCATGTGTTTCTTACTCAATTTTCCATGCACAGAGCATTGGGGATTTAGGGACCAAATACCCTTGAATGAAAGAGGTGACGTAACCCAGGTTCACTTTCTAAAGCCTAATGGTAAATATCTGATATAAACTGATATTTGATCTGATTCAAATGTGACTGGAATATGACCTTTCCAGAACTTTTTCTTCCATTCAAACAATGGATATTGGCACAATTGCATTGGTTGAAAAGGTTAAATGGATTATGAGTGTGTTTTTTAAAAATGTTTTGGTAGGAGTAGTAGAGAAAGTGCATGTATGTCAGGAATCTGATACGTGGTGATACACAGTAAAGAATTAACTCAGCAGGTCTGGATGTCCAAATCCTACACATTTCAAAAAAAGGTTTGGCCCTTGTGAGCACCAGGGTGGTAACCTCTGAGCCCTTGGAACATCCTGCCTCTTAAGGGTGTATCTGTTTACCTGAAGGCTTAGACTGCCCCAAACAGTCTATGCTAAGGATGCGATCTATGGTGGGGGCCTTTGGCTATGAGGCATCAGTCTGACCTCTGGAGCGACCTCTGTGACTAAGGTCAGCCACACAGTGGTCAGCCATACCTACATGACTGATCCCCAATAAAACCCTAGACACCAGAGCCCCTGTGAGCCTCCACGGTTGGCAACACTCCTTGGGTGCTGTCACTTCACACACTGTCTTTGGGAAAATAAGGTGCTGCCCACACATCTGGACTGGAAGAGAACTGAAAGCTTGTACTGGTGTCACTTGTACTCTTCCCTATGTGCCTCTTTCCGTTGATTCTTATCTGTATCCATTCTCTGAAATAAGCTGTAACCATAAGTGTTAACAGCTTTTCTGAATTCTTTGAGAACCAAGCAAATCCCTGAACCTGATTTGAAAATGCCCAACTTGGGTCCTGGGAATCCCTGAACTCAGGTGACCATTTTGCTGACATGATGCAACTATGGATATTGGACTCGCTATACAAAGGACAATTCAATGCCATCATGTTATCAACGGTCTTATAAGTAGGGAGTGTGGCTGCTCACAACGTAACAAAGAGAACTAAATGAAAACAAATATAGTAACACTACAATTAACAGACTAGTACGACCTGTTACAATAATGTTGTAAGCAATATTATTCAAATAATTACAAAACAGCTAGTTTTAATTACTGTTTTAATGAAAAGAAATTTAAAGAGTGAAATCTGTCCTCTCTCAGGCTAAGATTAAGACGTGTACATACATACATATACATATACATACACACACACACACACTTACTTTCTCTCTCTCTCTCTTTCTCTCTCTCTCTCTCAGTAATGAGGTGGTTCTACAACACAGCAATGGAACTAATGTAATTGTTCACAAATGGTATTAAGATGACATTGAGTAGGGAACTGTGTGGTCCAGGGGACCCTGTCAGACAATGCCACACTGCCCTTCCTTGAGACAGAAGGAGGAGCATGTTTGGTCACTGGGAGCTAGGGTACCACATTCAGTTATCACTGCATGAACAATATGAACTATATTTAAAAATTGAAAAACAAGAACCTCCAAAGGCAAGGTTTCTTTAAAAGAGGCCTATATTAATAGTTTAATGATGTCACTTAGAAAGACTTTTACATCTTATTCTATGGTCTGAAATAATCTACAGAACAAGGAAATTGTCTGTCCTTCATAGATTAGTGAACTCAGAACTCAGCTCTCTGGCTGGAGCCTCTTAAACTTATTAATAACCTTCCTGACCTCATTTATGGTTATTTATCTAGTCTAGCACTTTGAGGGTCCATTGCAGTGCTTCTTCTCTAGGAAATAATTTCCTCTAGAGCAGGAGTCAGCAAACACTTTCTGTAAGGGGCTATATATTAAGTATCTTAGGCTTTGTGGGCCGTAATAAGTCTGTCATAAGCAGTCAACTCTGACACTGTAGTGCAAAAGAACTTTAGACACTAGTAAACAAATGAGTACAGCTGTGATCTAAAAAAATTTTACTTGCCAGATTTGGCTTGCAGGATGTAGCTTGCCAACCCCTGCTACAAAGTTTCAAATTGATCATTATAAAGTCACAGCTAATATTCTCTTATACATTTCTTATATCTCCTTTCACAGTGCTAATACATATTTGTGCTTTCTTGTTCTGTTCCTTAATTAGGTCCACCAAAGATCAATTTCATCAGTTTTTTCCAAGAACCAGCTTTTGAGTTCCAGTTAAACATGGTAGATGAACCACCTTTCATTTTCACTAACTCTTAAAAGCACAAAGAAGAAATAAATATGACACAAACCTAGAAGGATGAAGAAAAACAGGAGAAAGAAAAGTGAGATTAACACATTTCTGGAATATGTAAAGCATTTACATGAGTTGTGATCCATTTGAGGGAACGAATCTAAAACCTGCGTGCTTGCAGAAGGAGAGTATAAAGAAATGAGCTGGCTGACCAACAGAAGCCCAAAAAGGTTCTATGCTTGAAGGCTCAAGACAGAATGGGGATGGGAAGAAGACAGATTTTAACTCCGCAATCCAATCAAGACATCCTATTGCCTACTGCTATCCTCATCCTTCAAGACACAAGGTACTATTTGAAGAAAATAAATCAGAAAGACTTCAGATTCAGGAATACGAGGTGGGCTTAAATACAAACATGAATGGTGGGGTCCTTATCTGCTTCCAGAGCGCCAGAAGTCAGGTCACAGAGTCCAGGCTTATCCTCACAGGAGGAGCCCAGCAGATTCTTTTCTAGAGGAACTGTGGTTGGCCCTAGAAACAACACACTACATCTGGACCCCACAGTGACAAGACAGCTTTCCACTTGGTTGTTCGGTGGCAAGGCCCACCAGTAGACAAGCTTCACTCACATACAATGACCCTGCAATCCTATTTTTTATTACTTCACAGCCCTGGGACAATGAAAGAAGCCTCTAAAAGTAAGAGCCAAAGAAACGGGAAAGAAGGCCAAAGCAGTGTGAAGAGAACATGTTAAAAATAAAAAAGAAGCCTTTCTCTTCATAAAAATAAAAATATTTTGAACCTGGAAGAAAAAGAGATGTCATTTTAAAAAGCTTTTATTGGTAAATAAAAACAAAAATAAAGTGTAAAAGGCCTTAGAAACTAAAATCAAGACAGAAAAAAAAATTCGAAAGGGCTAAAAGTCAAAGATATTTTCCCCAAAATAACAAAAATAGAAGTATAGAACAAAGAAAACAGAATATAGAAATAATAAAGAAAAAAAATTCTCCAAGAACTAAAAAACATGTTTACGAATTACAAAGACCCACCAAGTACTCAGTGAATTAATGAAAAAACGTTCAGATATTTTGAAAACTCAAAACAATCAACTGTATTAAGGAAGACCTTAAAACAGAAATGTAAAGACAAAGGGAAATAAAACATGAGTTGGCAGAATTTGGACAGGAGTAGAAGAAAAAAAAATGAAAGTGTTAAGAGAACAAGAGAAAAAATGACGTGAAAAAAAAAGGATCACAGACTAGAAATGAAAAAAGAGAACATAGTGTAAGAGAAAAACAAAATTAGAGAAAAGTGATAGCTAGAGACTACAGCCAAAGGAGATGCAAAATACACATAGAACCCTCAAAAAAGAAAACCAAAAGAATAGACTAGAACAAAAAATAAAGATATAATCTAAGACAGCATTTTTTAAAGTAACAGGAGCTTTGATGTTAAATATTGTAAGTGCCAGAAAAAACTGACCCGAAATGGTCAGCATCAAAGCATATCTAAGTAAAGTTATTGAATATCAAAGATAAATAATCTGTAAGACAGGCAAAAAGATAAAGACAATGATGAGAAGAAAAAGACTGGCTTGATTTCTTCACAGCCACATTCAATACCAGAAAATGGGAGAGCAGCAACTACAAGGTATGATTCAATTATTTTCTTAGCTTTGTTTAATTTTCATACGTGTTAGGCATGGTGGTAGAGACAAGGAAAAAATAAATCCAGGCATCTGGACCATCTTTGGGCAGCTCTCTCCTGTCAAGAAAGGAAAAGGCAAAAAAAGATTCTCCCAAGTTAGTGTGTGATTTCCAACGCTTTGGTCAAAGAGTTTTGTCGAAGGTACTTTCATAAAACTGCTTGTTGGTTTCACTCATTCCTTTGGTCACTGGTATGTAGTGTGTACCAGGCAATGCTCATCACTTTACATATATTGTTTCATTTAACCTAACAACAACTCTAAGACAAACGCTGATATGTTTAGTCCCATTTCAGAGGTGAAGCAACTGATGCCCAGAGAGCCTAAGTAATTCCCTCAGGGTGTGTCACAGAGCCCCCGACCCCAACTCTTAATCACTTCCCTCTGGCAGCCTGGCTAAGGCTTTAATAAATATATAAAGAACTCTTATATGGGACTTTCCTTAACTGCCATTAAGACAAAAATTAGTAACTTCTATTCCTCATCACTCCTTCTATTTCCATTATAAAAAGAACACCCATATACAAACCCACACCCACTCAGGAGGGTAGACGCAAAACCCCAGATGAAGGACGCAGCTCCTGCATGGGACCTGAGACAGTGGTGGTGGGAGAGTAGGAGGGGTGACGTTAAGTGGATACCTTTTCTGCGATGCCGTTTTCTGTCGTGTAAATCGCCATAAGCTCGGTGTCTTCATTGTCCTGTTCACCACTGGACGTGGCACCTCCATTTATCACCACCTGAAGAGAAACACTTCATTTAGAGGCTGTTTCACTGTATATCTCTCTGCTGTATGGAAATATTTTCCCCCAAAGTCTTCTGTAGTCCTCATATGAGACAAAAACGGTGCATTTTTAACCTTAATGAATTAGCCAGGTTTGGGGTGTTCTTAAATGAAACTCCCAACAAACACGTGCTTCATCAGTGACCTTGCATGTGTTTTTGATGGAGGAGAAACATACCGCATGACCATGGAGGGAGACCAGGAATGGAACGTCCAAAGAAACTACAAGGAGTAGGACCCCCAGCACCCTCCAGTGGCAGGAAAGGCTTGGCTGATGGCCCAAAAGCTGCTGTTTGAGTGGGTGAGAGGCATCGTGAGCTGACTTGGTTAAGATCCCTTTCCAAGTAAAAGCCTGATGATAATGACGTCTACTGTGCCATCCCTACAAGGAAGAAACGTGCTAGTTATAGCACTCACGCACTGCCGTTCACCTAACTTACTAATGATGCCTCCCTAGGAGGTGCACAGTGGCCTTAGGTCCTGCTGCCTCTCGTGAAAAAAATAATACAGAAAATAATATATGTATGAATAATAGCACAACTACATTTTTAAAATATATATATTAAAAAAAGAAAGTATATAAAAAGTTTAAATTCTGGTACTGTAAACTACAATAAAGAAAAGTAAAAGACAAGTGATGGCTTAAGAGAAAATGCAGTGTAACACACAACAAAGGATTAGTATCAAAATTTCATAAAGAACACCTGAAAACCCATAACACAAACAATCCAAGGGCAATCCAAGGCACAGGGTAGTATACAATTCACAGAAAAAAAAACCTGCAATGTCCAACAAAACACAAAAAGCTGTTTGACCTCATCTAAAATTAAAGAACTGACCATTTAAATCTCATTTTTTTAACATAGAGAAAAAATCTAAAGTGAATCTGGTACTGACCAGGGTAAGTGTGAGGTAAAAGCTACCCTAAGTTATTAGAGAGATTATGTTCTTGGAGGAATGCTCTTTGTGAAAAGCAACTAAGCACTGAGATTTAAAACAGGCCTTTTCTTAGAGCTAGCAATACACTCATAGAAACCTATCCTTCAGAAATATCCATGCAAGTGGAATGTACATTCAAGGTTAACACCTGTGGCATGATTTAAAATGCTAGATACTCAGAAACAACCTAAATGTTCATCAAAAAGATAGACATTTTTACATTATGGTATATCCACTTCAAGAATAACATTCACCCAATAAAAATAATAAAACTGATGTACGTACAAAGAAAGAACTCTAAGAAATATTGCCCCCCCCCAAAATCACAAAACAGTAAGCCTAGAATTATCTCATTAAGCTAAAAACGTAAATATAATTTTAATAACCTCCCTGCTTGGTAGAGGATCCAGAAAAGCCACAAACCAATATGAAAGTTGTCCTAGGGACAAGAAATAAAGATGGGCACCTTTCATTTTTCACTCCCAAACATTCTTTAGCATTTAGAGCTTTTACAACCAGTATCAGTATACATGTGTGTTATTTGTATATTGCTTTTAAAAATGAATAAAAAAGATGTACACCAAAATATTAACAGTGGCTGTCTTTAATCAGAGGGGCCATTTTTACCTTCTTTTCACCTTTATATATGTTGGTTATTTTCTATAATGAGGACAATTTATTTTTACAACAGGAAGAAATTAAAAAGACCAAAGATTCAAGCAGTGTAACATGGATTGTGCAGGTCCAGAGAGATTTAATGCACTCATTTTTGTAGTTGAGGAAATCAGGCCAGGGAAAAATTTAATTTCTCATTCAAGGTCACAGAGATTATAACCCAAGTCTGAAGCTAGTTTTAAAGTAAGCCAAAGATCCGAATTACCTGGTACATAATTCTTACAGGGCAAAATTTTCTTATATCATATCAAATAAAGAGTTACTTTTAAAACTATCTCTAAGGCATGCTGCAGCTTTTTATGCAAGCCAGTAGGGTTTGTGGCATTTGTTTGTAAAACTAGCTGCCAGCAGGCTACAGGTTCCCTGCCAAGATCAAGTCCACAACAAAAAACTCTACCTTACTATTGGAACCATGCTCCAAGTCTTATATCACAGCAGCACTCAACCCACTGAGAAGCCAAGAGGTACAAACACTCGGGATGAACTGACTTAAAACAGTGTTTAGTTACTAAATCATCAGAGAAACCCAAAACTGATTTAAAATCCTGTCCTAGCTAAAACTAACCTTCGCCCACATTCATCACCAGTTGCCACAGGGAGCAATGCTTCATCGAAACAGGGCTTCCTTTTGGGGTGATGAGAAGGTTTGAGAACTAGACCAAGGTGATGGCTGCGCACATTGTGGATATGATCAATGTCACTGAACTGTTCACTTTTAAATTGTTAATTTTGATGTGTGAATTTCACCTCAATATTTTTAAATCTGTATATGTAGCGCCAAAGAGGAAATTTTGGAAGGAGTTAGCAACTCCCACTCCTCTCCTGAGAAACCCTATTCACACACACAAGTAAGTACTACAAAATGCAGATGCTCCTCAGGCTAGGAAAAGGCTCACATAGTCTTTCAACAAACCTTGTCTGAGCACCTGCTGTGCTCGGGCATTGAGGATGCAACACTCCCCGTGCCCAACAGGGAGTTCCAACCAGAGTGGGTGCCGGGTTAATTCTGACTGAACACAGAATGCATCAGGGCACCAAAGAGTAAAACTCTAGTTTGTTTTACTACAACTTTTCCTCTGGTTTATTAAGTGAGCTATTCTGATAGTCTTGTTTTATTTTTAATTTAAAATTTAAAATTCAAATGTTACAATCGGTTCTTCAAGAAAGGCATACACTTTAAGAGAAAAAGACAAAAACTGTTTCTGACGCTATCAAAGCTTCACATTTTTGAATCTCTAAATATTATTTCAACTGGGAAATAAAACATGTCTTGGAAAGCTTTCAAACTTAATAAAATTTTTTTTCTTTTGTGTTATTAATAACATCACAGATAACAGAGGAGAATCTCGGCATCTTTCATCTCAGGAAATTGATCAAGTTTTTATAAGAATACATATATCAGATTTAAAAAACCCTTGGGAACAAGTAGTCCTTTCTCCCCTCCAAAGTATTTAAAACCAAACTTGTGCCTTTAACATTTCCCCCCAAACTAATATTATACAATCATTCAATCAGCTATGAAAGCAGATTTTCTCTGCCTACATTTATCCAGTTTATTTTGTCTCCAATATGGAGGACTATGTTGCCTTAGCGTATAGGAGTGGCTATTGCGATTTCTCAATAAACATAATGTATTTGTTGCATCTAAGTTAAGACAATAGTGCCTAAAGTATGTGTTTCTGAATAGTAATCCTGAAATGATCAAGTTACAGGAAGGAGTGTCACAGGAGCAGTAGCCACTGAGTGACACGCTGAGTGCCAATATCACAATAATGCCAATTTAAAGTAACAACGAAATGAGTAACTTGTTTACTCAAACATAAATTAAAGTGAATCAGGGGCTGAGGACATCTGTAAGGTGAAGGGTACAAAGTACCTGAGAAACCTCATTCCTCTGATCAGAGGGTTTAGGACTTAATTTAGTGTCTACATGGATATAATCCACCTTCCACTGTCATGTGTCCAGTAGCTAAGTGGACCAACTTATACTAACAATCTTTTTCCTAGTAATAAAGTTCCCCTAAATTAACTGCTTTCTATTCTTTTAATAAAAAGGTAATACACTATTCTTATACTATACACACACGTGCGCGCGCGCACACACGGAAGATTATTTCCATATCTACTCTACAATTAAAATGTGCTTTAAATAAAGATATCAAGATTAGTATTTCCCATCCTTTAACTCAAGTGCCTTTTTAATGAACATAAAATTTACCAACTACCTTCAATATCATTTGAAATCTCAAAGTTAACTATCATAAAAAATAAAGTGAGTATAATACAACACATCCTAAACCAATAGAGCTTGTCAGTCTTAGACTGACTCCCCCCCCCCCCCCGCCCCAAAAGCAGCTGAAGTCTGAAGGTAACACTAGCAATGCAAAAGATGATGGAGGCAGCAAATCCCCTAATCTTGCTTTCGGTGCTTCTTCAAAACATAACAGCCCCCTGGGACACCTCCAGTGGTTACATGCAAGCAAAGTCATACAGAGCAACCAAAGCTGCTGCTGAAAACATGGCTCCTTTACCTGAGCTACACAGTCTGTGTCTTCTTGGGACAGGCTAATAAATTAACTTCTTCAGCTTTCTCTGGGAGCGGCGGGCAGGAGGGTCCTGAGGCTGCAGCAGCCAGAGCAAGCTCAGGATTCCTAGTGTGTCTTTGGAGCCTGTCCCCCAGCACAACTTGCTGTTTGAGAAGAGCCAGAAGGTGCCATCTCTCCCCATTCCTGGCACCTAACCTAACGAGCTGGGTGGACTGTCACAGGCCCACACTAAAAACCTTTTTTTCTATGTGCTCCTGCTCCCACACGTGTCCCACGACAGTGATGATGGTGACAGCTAACATTTGGCTGGGCAGAGATTTCTGTCAGCAACGGGCTGGATGCTTCACCAAACATCTTCCCTTTAAGGTGATATTTACAAGAACTTAACTGGAGAAGTCCCTGTGGACCCCATCCACAAACTGATTCCAAAACAGATCCCAAGGGTACCTAGCAGGTTCCGGCACTTCTCCCAAAGGGGGACACTTGTCTTCCGTTCTTTCCAGAGGGTAACACTTTATAGATGTCAAGGTAAATTTCTGATAGGTAAAGAATACATAAGGGATACAAACCAACAAGAAAAAGGTCAACATCCCAACAGGAAAATGAGAAATTATAAACGGCTCCTGAACATTTGAAAAGATGCTCAATCTCACTCACACGAGACTGCAAATTAAAACTATAACAGAAAACTTTTTCCAACTATTAAATTGGCCACGACCTCATTCTGACTCACGTTCCACTGGCACGCCTGCCTGAAAGCAGGCACTCACGCACTGCTGATGGCAATGAAATGACCTTCAACAAGGGTACGCTTGGTGGTGACCCTCAACTTAGCAAGGCATGCACCCTCTGCCCCGACAGTCCCATTCCTGAAAATTTATCTTTTTATTACATCTGAGTGAAATGACCTGTATACAAGGTTACTCACTGCAGTGCTAACGTAACAGCAAATTAGTGGAAACCATCCAGATCGTCTATCAAATGGAAATATTTAAATAAATTATGGTACATCGGTAGCAGAGATGCTCTGCAGTTAGAGAGAATGAGGCACTCTATATTCTGACGTAGGGATGTACAGAACATCAGCCACAGTATATTAGTAAGTAAAAAAAAGAGCAGGGCTACAGACATAGATATTTGGATATACACATGTGTGTGTAAAAGACGACGAAGGATGCATTTGCTTACATATTCATAAGCTACTTCTAAAAAGTGGTGTATACGGAGAATTAGTGTGTACAAGGCCAGGCAAGGGACTTTCCACTTTCTATATACTCTGTGTACTCTTAAATTATGAATCATATGACTATCTTACCTAGTGTTTAAAAAAAAAAAAGAATTTAAACTTCAACTACCATTAAGGAACAATTAACAAAATTACAGTACATCATTTAAGTTAAATACCAGCCTGCTGCTAAGGAGGGCAAGGCAAAATACATTGAAACTTTCTGGGAAAGAGGTCCAGGATGTCTTGTTAAATGCAGTAAAAAGCAGGGTATGAAACAGTCTACAGAAGCACCAGCCTGTTTACAAATACACACAATGACAAGAGGAGTATGCTTTTTGCCTTATAAACCATGCACTGTGTGAAGCCTTTCCTGACTCTCACACTCCACTTTCCAGGTGAGAGCGGGTCTCCTTCCATATGGATCTCCTCTTTCCCTGTTTCTATGAATGTGGCTATAATAAAGATTATCTTTCAAGGAGATGGGATGGACCAAAAAAAGATTCCTCCTGCATCACAGTGTAACTTCTAATGTTTTGGTCACATAGCTTTGTCAAGGAATTTTCACATTTCAGCTAAACTAACTACTAGTTTCTCCTTATCCTCTTACTGCACATTTCATATGTGTCAGATACCATGTTAATAAATGTACATATATCTCTTCATTTAATACTTGTAACAACCCTGAGACAGATGCTAGGTTTATTTCCATTTTACAGATGAGGAAACCGATGGCCAGAGAGCTCAAGTAATCCCCGCAGGGTCTGAGTCACATCACATTAGCATTAAGACCTTTCTCCAGACCTCAAGCTCTTCTCTCCAGCATCCTGACTGAGGCTTTAAAAATTATCTAGTCACTCCCCACCCTTTGTGGCCCCAGAAAATGCCTATCATAGGAATCAGAGAGGGCTGTCTCCTGAAGCCTGACACATCTGTATAACAGTTGATGGCATTAGTTCCTTTTCAAACCCCTACCTGCCCAAGCACGAGTAGGTACACAGGTTCCCACAGGTATTGAGGAATAAATTGAGACTTGTACTAAGGTCCATATTCCTACAAATATGAAGTTGTTCTCCACAGATGGAGCCAGAAGAGCCATCCCCTACCCTTGGACTGTATCGATAATGGCAGGCACAGCACTGATCCCCGCCTCGCTTTCTATCACTGTCATGTAATTGGCCTTAACTCCAAATGCATGAAAGAAGCTGTGTGCTGCCATTTCCGGGAAGTATTCGAGATCTTGCTTCCCAGCAATTATTAGTTCATCTCAAATAAACTCCTAATAAAAAATCTCCACAGATTTGGACATTTATGTCAACAAAATAGAAAAATTAGATCCATGATTTGCTATTATGTCATAATGAATGACAAGGTATGTGTTCAGTGGCACTGATATGCCACAGGATACAATATGAAGTTAAAGAGCCTTATAAAGCAGATTGTTTGTGTGTGTCAGAATTTTATAAAAGAAGACTCAAATATTTGTTTTACCTCTGGAAAGAAATACACCAAAATATCAGGATGTTGTTTTTCTGGCTGATAGGATTTTTAATGACTTGGGGTTTTCTTCCTCATTATAGGATTATGTTTTCTAAATTTTCTACAATGAATGGATTTCTTTTGTAAATGAAGTTATACAAATAAAACAATGACAGAAAACAAATATGTATGAACTATTAAAAAAGATATAGTGAAAAAACACATGAGTTTTCCTGCTATTATCATTTCATTCTGACAATACATCTGTACCATGAAGCCTGGGGAGAAATATAGATGCTTTAAAATATGTAAAATTAAAAGAGGCAGGAGGAACAACGAGGTAATTACTACTAGACAACCTCCGATGATAGCCTATCTTCCTCTTATTGCTTGATTAAACCCCGACAGGAAATCAGCTATTTCTCCAACATAATTTGAGCTTAGATTATAGTAAAGAAATTTATCAGAATTATCTTCCTTCTAACTGGTAAAGCTCAGGAGCCTTCCTACCTAGCTTAGGTGAACACAAGTTAGGAGGGAGTAAAAAATTTAGAGGTAAAGGGTTCAGCAGGTATCTATACTTAGAAAAAAAAAGGAAGTCTTAAGTAGTCTAGGAACACAATAGACACAGGCAGGATCACAGTCAGGGGCTGGAAAGGGACAAGGCTGGGAGGCAGGGAGGCCACAGGGAGGTTGTCATAATGATCCAGGCAAGAAATGACCCGAAGAAAACACTGGCAGTGGGGATAGTGCTGAGGGTGGGCCTCGTAGCGCAGAGGAGGCAGCAAGCCTGGACAACCACTTCTGTTATTTGTCATGGTACTGCTTGGAGCACAAAGCAAGCACTGAAATGTGAGCTGAATGGACAAGATTTCCTTTATTTAAGGCCCTTTATAGGACCAAGAGTCTATGATTCGGGCCTCATACAAAAGCGAGAGATAATCAACTTCGTAAACCTGCTCTAGGAAATGACTGCAGCAGCTCTGTTACTTTAAGATCATTGATAGCAAATTGTACATGTCCTATTAGATGGCCATTTTGTACTACCAACATCTGACATCTCATTTACAACTACCAAAACTCTATTCTAACTACGTAAGCTGCAATATGAGCAACTATGTGTAACCTCAATACCAGAGCAGAAAAATTCATTAAGATCAAAAACTCTAGAAAGGTAAAGAACCTCTTACCATGTACATAAATGTTCATTTGCATCCCATCTTTTCAATGTTTTTATTTCAAAGCATGTATCAGCATATTCCTTTTCTATAAAATTTTCCCCAACTTAGACATTTTAAATAAGAAGTCTGCTCATCTTGGCTGTTCAATTTTGAACTATCAAGAGCATCCCCAGCCCTTAATCATGGTTATTATGCAGTAGAGTCTAGCCGTCATCTTACGGAAAATAGGGGAACTGAACCAAGTCTCTGGGCTGGCTACAGGAAACATAGTCCTCCTCAGACCCTTCTCAGAATCACACACTGTTGATCCCAAGATCTAATTATTCTTACAGAGAGAGAACGTTTTCCAAAGACACCTATTATTACCATTCAACTGAGACTTTCCATTTTAAGATCTAACAACTCCAAACCCTCTATTCAGGAATGTACAAGAAACTCCATGGCAACTGGTACTAAAGTTATAAGAACAAGGACATGTTCTAGCTAGCCTTCCTTGCTTGGTTTTTAAAATAGGACTGTTTGTACCAAAAAAATCTTGTGCCTTCTTTTCACTGCTGAGAATGAGTATGTTCAAATCTACCATTACAGAGTCATAGGCCTACAGGAATCAAGGCTACCATTATATAGTTTCTTCACCAATCCCCACCCCCCATGTCTGCCAAGGTCGCTTCTCCTACAAGAAAAGCAAAAAGAGGAGGGGAGAGGGGTGTGGAGGGGAGGGGAGGGGACGGGAGAGGGAGGGGAGAGGTTGAAAGGAGAGGAAGAGAGGGATCTGACAAGAAAAAGAAAGGGGCATCAGTCGCCTTGGCTGCATTCTTACCGGGCACTGCTCTGAGGGGCTGGCCTCCCACCTAACAGCACGCCCATTCAGCTACTGCCCCTGGGCCTCAGGTCTCTTACAGGAGGGCAGCTCGCCCCTATTCTCTAAAGCTGTTGGGCACCCCCTCCTCTGTTCTAGCTTCTCCTGAACTAGGACACTTACTCCTGGGTTAGCGTTTTCTTCATATATGTTCTTATGTCTGGTTCTGGCTTCTTTTTCTGTCATTGTCTCCTTTATTTTCTTTATAGATTTTCTCGCCAGCTTCTACTAACTACTTAATATTTAAACTTTCCTGCCTTTGATGTGTGTGGCCTGAGGATAACCTGCACTGTAATAGCCTAAACACTAATAATTATTATTTACTTATAGCCTTATGTTTTTGTATTTTCTTGGGAGACTCAGTAATTTGTTTCAAAGGAAAGGAATTGATATTTTAAAGAACAATTTGTCCTATCTAACATTTTAACTTTAGTTTTTTGGCCAGATCTGTTGAATGCAGAAATTCTCTCGCACATTTTCATTCACTGCCACACAGTTTAATTCTCCTGGAGTATTTCCATCATGTAACTATTAGATTACAGCTATGAAAATAAACAGAACTGTTAAATAAAAAAAATTTCCTGCCTTTACTTCTAATTCAAAAGACAGGAACAACATCTTTACTGATGGGGAGCATAATTCACTTGTGGTAACTACAGAAGGTGGGAAGGAGGGGACTCAACTGTGTTTTCTGATCAATTCTGTAACAATCCAATTCAAAAATATTCTTTATCTTCTAAACACTTTAATGTATTTTCAATATTTCCAATATGAACATGTTATTAATTTTATAAACAGAAGGGTTTTATGTGTGTGTGTAAGTCTAATCAAATAAGATTTTTCAAAAAGTTTCTCTGAAAGTCATAAAAAATGTTTTCAGCTACTTCATATGCTTAAGTTTGGTTGTGATTATGGAGACCATATAATTCATCACACAAACTGGGACGGTTGTGGGCATAAAGGGGATTGTATGAACATATATGTAGGAACAAAAGGCATAAATCAGGGTGCCCCAGCAAACTCAAATATTATAATGCCTGAGTGTGCTCACTTTACAACTCTCTTCTTAACTGGTGAATCAAGGAATTGTTTTCTGTGCTAGGAGATGCCAATGTAAACAGTGTTCGGATGTGATTTTAGCTGATCGTTCTGAGCAACAAAGCAGGAAACCTACTTCCTGGCTGAGAGAAAAGACAACAGGGGAAAGACTCCTCAGGGGCAGAGGGATGGATTAGTGCTTTTCTGACTAAATGGACACAAAGTACCACAAAAGAGCAGAATCTTTAATTCCATATGCTATCAATTCATTACTTCCCCACACAAACTTAAAAACAAACAAAAAAAGCATCCTGTGTTTTGTCTGTGTGTTTCTTATTTCATCTACAGGGACCACCGGACACCCAGGTGCCCAACCCCAAAGCCCTTCTTGACTTCTGTTGTACTTGGCCGTCCACATCTAACCCAACACCAAATCTGGTCAGATCTACTCTTTTACCACCTCTCAAAGCTGCCTGTCCTTCATCAACCTGTCTTTCTTCCTAGATGTTCCCAAAGACCCTAATCCAGCAGGCCTGCCAAACCCTTGTCCCAAATGATGTTTCACTTTACAGAGCCCCTCCATCCCCTGCGTCAGCCTCAATCCCCTCCTTACACCACCTACTTACATCACTGCAATCACTCCCGCATGAACCTCAGCCGCTGAGCTCCGGCACTCACCAGACAAAGGCACGGCTCTGGCTAAATCTGAAAGTCCGTCCTTATTCCTCATCCAGCTCACTCTCACAATGCCTGAGTCACTGGCTGCCCGGATGGAGCTTCTTTGGTTCCCCTCCTACCTCAGCAACCACCTTTTTAACTGTCCCCTTTGCTGGTCCTGCCCTGCCTCCATACCTCATCAGTATGTTAGAGACAAGCTGATATCCAGGTGTGAAACTTTCCTGTTCACTTTTTCAAAGATGATCTAATCTAAATTTGGAAAACTGACTTGTCTCTTACTCTAAAAAACCTGTGTTGACCTTAAGCCTTCAACATGACAGAAAATCCCATTTCGAAATTTCATTTCACACAATAAAACAGCAATGTCAGCTGTAAAATCAGTAGATCACCCTCTGTGAATTAATATAGAAAATATCAGAATGTGAATGCAAGTCAGGTCAACCAATGTACTTACAGACATCAAGTCCACATCTTTCTCACTACACTGCAGTGAGGCAAATTCCAGGACCATCTTTTAAGGAATCTTAGAATGGTATTCTTGCTATCAACCTCGTTTCCAATATTAAGAGAAAAAAAACTTTGAGGCAAGTTCTCTCTAAAGAGTGTTTTTAATTAATTAATTAATTTTTTTATGTACTTTATGGTGACATTGGTTAACGAAATCCAGTAAGTTTCAGCTGTACACTTTAACAGTAAGGCATATATATATTTACATTGCGTGTTGTCCTACCATAGTTAGATTTCTTTCTGTCACCACATTTTTGACCCCCTTTATCTTTTTCAAACCAACACTTTAGGTAACTTTATATACATTAAGTCATAACCCTACATCTGGAAAAATACTAGCCCTGAATAACAATGAATGTGCATCATCGGCCTTATCTGACTGTTATCAATTGTCCAGATAAAACTACCTCTATCTTGGGCACTGCTGTCATAATGCAAAGCATGGACATCTAAACAATAAGTCATTCATTTACTCTCCCACCTTGTAATACAAGTCTGAAGTTGGGTTGCAGGCTATTTCACAAGAATACATTTTTGAAGATTAAACTAGGCCTTCAACATCCTCCACAACAGAGTGGGCACTGAGCCAGTTTCACAGCATTCACAGCAAGCACGCTTTCTTCTGGAAGCTAATCCCATCAGGTGACTGCAGCCACAGCACAGGGCCAAAACCAGAGTCAGCCAATAGGGATCCCCGAAGACTAACTCATGTGAAAAGCATTTGGTTTCCGATTGCCTTAACTTTCACTGAAAACATGAGTATTAAAGCTAACTCTATGTCAATTCAATACAGAAACTACTTTAGAGGAAAGGATTCAAGAGGAAAGGACAGCAGGGAATGCCCTTACTGGAAGGGTGAAGAAAGCGGGGTGCTTTGCTTCATCCTCGTATTTGCCTTCGGTTGAACTCCCAGTCTCCACGGACTTGGACGTAGTGTTCTTACCAATACCCATCATTAAAGAAAAACAAGTAGTTTGGTCACTGGACAGGAGTGGCTGTAAGTGGAGGCTTGTTCAAGCAGAGACCCCAGGATCAGAGTTGGCTCTTCCAGTGGCTGGAGCACCCAATTCTCAGGCAGAGACGAGCCCCACCAGCACCATCTTTTAGCATCTAGAAAAGGAGAAAGAAGCCAAGTCACTTCAATATGCAAACAACACAGGACAGACACATAGTCATCATGTTTTCTGGACGGAAAAGTCAGAATACAAGTTATATCCAAACACCCAAGTACAAAGTACTTAACACTTTCCAAGTCCCCACACTCTTTAAGGTCACTCACTCACTCTAAATTGTCCCCTGGAGAGGAACATATTTCAAAATATCAGAATATTAGGGATAAAAATAGGTCTTTCTTTGATGTGCATTATAGTCTACATTTTATAGCCCAGCACTATCCTACAGAACTTGCTGCAACAGTAGAAATGTTCTGTACTTGCCCTGTCCCACCTAGTCATCACCTGTCACAAGGCTACTGAGCACTTGAGATATGGCTAACACAATAAACAGAATTTTTAACTGTATCTAATTTTAATTAAGTTACATTTAAATACCCACTTGTAGCTAGTGTCACCCATACTACAAAGTACAGTTATAGCCAATTTGCTATGATTAAATGGATATTAAAATTCTAAATTCCCTACATGTGCTTGATTAAAGGCAGAGGAAGGCACTCAAAAGCACAAAAAAGAGGAGATAAAACCAATCTAGAATTGAATGACACATGGAATTCCAGGAAGGCAGCAAGATGAGCTTTAAATGGGCTAGAATGCCACACAAAAAAATAGAGCCAAAACATTTGATATTGACCAAATGAGAACATAAACCTAAAGAAAAAAATCCAACCAATAAAGGAGTGGGGGAGGGGGTTAAAATAGCAAAAAATTAAGAGATACAGAAAAAGGTGGAAGGAGATCAACAGTACTAGATCCAAGATGGATCTGACATGCTCAGAAAATCTCAGAGAATCTGATATTACTTAACAATATGCAAGGCTCCAAGCTAACAAACATCCAAAGCAGAAGTTGAAAGCAGGAAATTACTGAAACAATTCTATACAGCCACGTTTTGGTGAAGAAAATTAAAACCTCACCTTCAAACAACAGAAGTATAACAATAAAAGAGATCTACTCCTTGTAGGAGCCCTACAAGGCTTGGTACATACACAATAAAATACGCCTGGGCATGCCTAAATTTTTATGTGGAAAAAAAAACAGATATTAGCACCAATTAATTTCCCACTGAGAATGAATAAACCTGGCCAAGCTGTCCTACAAATGTGAGGACCCACTTATAAGAAGTTTAGAAACACAAGCAGGCAACCACCTGGTTCAAGGAATTCTGTTAGGGGTACTTTTCATTCAATAAATACTTCAAATGAGCCAGTGTGGTTGTGGTGAAGTGGGAGGTGAAATCTGAAGAAATAAGAGAAGAATTATACAGAATTTTAGAGTTCGAGTTAGAAGGCAAAAAGTAAAATTAAATAGTTGCCAGAAAATTAAGTTCTGCCTCGATGCAATAGAGCTAGGTATAGACATCTAATTTTTCTGAGGTGGCTCTTTTGGTTTAAATGTTCCTGCACATGTTGCATTCTTGTTCACATCCATATCTGTTTAAAGCAGTGGCTCTCAACCAGGAGTGATTTTCCCCTCCGGGGAACATCTGCCAATGTCTAGAGACATCTTTGTTTTTTACAACTGGGGGAGAGCTACTAGCATCTAATAGATGGAGGTCACGGGTGCTGCTAAAACACCCTACAGTGCCCAGGACAAATCCCACCATAAAGAATCATCCAGCTTCAAATGTCAATCATGCCAAGGCTGAGAACCCTGGATTACAGATATTTCCCTCCCTGCCCCTCAAAAAGTGGCATCTCAAATGTGCTATGTGGCTCCTTAGCACAAGATCATGCACACCCAAGGGAGACATGTGCCAGTTTGAGTAACGGGAACAAAGCCCATTAAGGAATAAATCTATGTGACTTAGTGCCATTTAGTGACTTTTAAAACAATTTTCCCTTTTCAAGAGCAGGAACAAGTGGGTCATTACATTTTCTCTTCATCTTTTCTGCTGCTTACAGGAGACATGAGGACCCACTTTGCCATGCAGTTTCCAATATATAAAAGTACGTACTTTCGATAGCCAGAAGGGAAGTTACGAACACTGCTTAGCTCTGCTCGTAACCCTGACAGAAATGGCATATGTTAATTACTTAGAATTAACCTTTTCCATACATTCTTAAAGGGTTTTATGACAATTCAAAACAACAAAAACAATACCTGGCAGTGGCAAAGTTTGCAAAGAGGCAGAACACAGAATATCCCCTCGTCTGCTGTACACTGGCTACTGCTAGGACAGCTGCTTTGTATGGTTGCTCAGCTTCCTATGACTAGAGACCTTTTCTTCAGCTACTTACTGGTCCTTTCCTTAAACACTTATTTCAGCCTCACCAACAGGAGTAAGCAATCAGCAAGGTTTCTCCTCTTCCTAAAGAGCTTGGTGACTGTCTCTCTCAGGTTCTTCTTCCTAAACCCCGGGCCTCCTATATTTGACACTCCAGGTACAGGTGTTGCCAAGACAACCACCAACAGGTGAGTCCAATGATGCCAGCTTTCTGCCACCTCCAGACTGCCCCTTCCCCTGAACCAATCCCAGCCACGTACAAGGTGCATGACAGAAGCAGGAAAAATGAGTCACCAAGCAGCTCACTGCACAGGAGTTGGCGGGCAGATTAGCTAAAACCAGCTAGTCTCTGGAGGGTGTCAAGTTAAAGGGGTTGTACTCAATTCAGTAGGACAAAGAGGAGAATCTAAGAAAAAAGGGCTCAAAGGGATAAGGATAATGGCCAGATCTGCACCTGGGGAAGGGACTTTACTATATGAAGAAAGGTGGACAAAATAGAAGGCTATGTGGAGACAGGAAGATCAGAAGCCTAGAGTGTCTGTGCAGGTGTAGGGCCATAGCAATGTGAAAGAAAAGAAGGGTAGATGGTAAGAGGAAAACTGGAGAGCAAAATAGAACTAGAACTGGCCAGTGTAGAGGGCATAGAGAAAGAAAGGGAAAGTCAAAATGGCACCAAGGTCTCTAACCTGGGAGTCCAAGACAGCAACAATGTATAAAAATGTTTGTTTCATTACAAAAACACTGCAGACTTCTTGGAAATGTGAAAGCACAAATCACCTTAAAGCAAACAAACAAACAAAAAACCTCTGCTATCCTCACCGAAATGAATTAAAAGCACCAAATGCCAGAAAAAAAAAGAAAAAAAGTACACCTATTTGACAACTGAGGGAGGACCTGACTTCAAAAAGCAGGTTCAAGGACACTTCCTTAAGCCTACATGAGAGCTGGCCCCAGCATCGGCTCTGAAGTCTCTCAGGGAAGAGAATGGGGGTGTCACTGGTCATCAGAGGGGAATGAACAAGCAGAAAGCAGACTAGACAGGCAGAGTGGGGTTAATACCCAATGGGATATAATTAATGCAAGAATCAGGAGAGTACCTTTAAAAATAATTCTAATTCATATCCTCAAAGGAAAAGTAGTAATTAAAGGACCAAAAAGAGTTCTTAAAATTTAAATACAACTTCTAAAATAAATCTCTTGATGAATGCATTACTGGGAACCAAACATAAATCGTTAGAACAATTCTATGAACAGACGTCAGAGCCAGAAGAACCGATATCTGTAGAAGAGGAATTCCCACAGACCATCAGAGGACAGATAAATAAGGAGTCCAAAAACTAACAGACAAAACATCCTCATTAAAAACAAATTTCAGATCCACTGGACATCTCAAGTGCAGGGAGTGGAGTACTGAAAAAAGACACCAGTGATACATCCTGGTAAAATATCAGAATTTTAAAGATATAAAATCTTGAAAACTTTCTCAAAAAAAAAAAAAAAAAAGCATATAAACAAAAACAAAAAGTTTACCAAGGAAAAATTAGTATATTGTCTTTTATTATATTATTAAGGATTTGCCATATAATAGCAAAAAAGAAAAGAAAAAGAAAAAGTGACATCTCCAGTGTTCCAAGAGAAAAGGCAGCCCTAAATTCCACATCGACAACTCCTACTACCTATTCTATCATATATTATTCCTCAAAACTATGCTATTTAACAGTGATAGAAGGTTCTGCTGAAGAAATTACAACTCCTCTGGTGGTCACCTGGGAGGACCATGTCTATTTTAACAATTACAAACAATGGTGTTGCGAAACAAACCCTGTGTAAACCACGATCCCTTGTAATAGAATCTCCAAAAACTAAAGGGTCAGAATATTTTTAAGGCTCTTGAGACATAACACAAAGTTCTCTTCCAGAAAGACTTTCCCAACTGGCAGTCCCACCAGCAGTTTATGTGACCACCTCATCAAAGTTTGATAGCCCTAAAATAAATCTGTGCCAGTGAATAATTTTTCAGAGAGTTTTGCAATGTGTTGATTTGTGAGTTTTTTGTGTCTATTAGCAAGTACAGAGACTCTTAGGGTTATCTCCTTATGCCCTTTGCCTATTTTTCTATAGTGTTTACAGATCTTTATTTTTTTTTTAAGGATATTAGTCCTTTAAGTTTTTGTCACATGTAATGCAAATATCTTACCCCAGCTTTCTGTTTGCTTGTGAATTTTATAGATGATCTTTCAGAATGATTTTCATTTTTATGAAACCAAATCCATCAATTCTCTGTATCTTGATCTAGCCATCCATAACCTCCCCAGATGTAGGGGGGAAAAAATACAGCATGACAATAAACATATCTAAAAATAAGATCTGCCGGAAGTAGCCCAGATAAACCTTCACCTTGACCACCAGAAGCTTATGTTTTCCAGAAGATATGACAGGCAAAGAGGATGGTGAAATACTGCTGGATTTTCACAAGGCCATGTGAGCTCTTTGCTTCACATCCAGCCCTATCGCCAGGCTTTCCAATATGCACCTATCCTTCTTAAGGGAAAAATGATAGTTTTTAATATACATAACATTTACTCTCCTATGTGAATTTTACCTTTGTGTTTGTTTCAGACACGGACATGCATTTTAGCAGTGCCAACCCTTCCCATTGTCCCCATTCCTGGAAACAAAGGAGGACAAATTCCATTCTGACAAGACCACTTTCCATCAAGCACCTCTACCAGGTGTTTAACTAAGCCTCACAAGCTCTACTGGGGTCCCACTCACTCTCTTTGTCAGTCTCTTTTACAGCAGCACCCTTTGGAGTGTCCAGAGACATAGACCCAAATGAGCACAACAGGGGATGGGGCCAAAGAAAATGTAGCACACAAGGCTCTGAGAAGGCTTCCAGGCAGAGGACTGCAAAGCCTGGGAAAGGTGGACACCTTGTTGGGTAAGAAAAATGGAAGGAAGAAGAAGGGGAAAGACAGTGAACTCTGAACAAAGAAATACGTCCTTGGACATCCCAAAATGACAGAGCATTTCACAGTCAAGTAAGTACTCAAGGGTGAGGAAGACAGCCTCAAGGGCAGAAACCCCACACTAACCAGAGATGAGGGTTTCACCAGGCAGCCTGCCCTTTTGTATGGGGAAATGTCAAGGCCCATAGGCAAAGGCAGCAAAAGATAAGAAGTTGGGTGGGTGGGGAGTGAGGTTTAAGAGCAGTGTCAGTGTTAAACCAAAAAGCGAAATCCCCCATGGAATCCGACACGGGCAAGCCCACCGACAGTCCCTCATCACCTCTTCCTACTCCTTGCAAAAGAGTAAGAAGCTAAGCCACTGCCATCTTGGCCCTGACCTCAAAACACAGGGGAAAGGAGGGGTTGAGGGCTGAAAAATCAGGACCAGAGCAATGAAAATGATGAGGACAATACAATGAGAGTAATAACAGCAGTTTTCTAGCTAAAAGCCTACTGTGCAGGAACATCTCTTATAAATGGCAGTTATTTCTCCCTTGTAAGCACAAGGTTACCTGATTTTCACACTAACTCCACAAAAGTTGGAAAACTGAGTTTCAGAGAAGTAATTGGCCAAAGTACACACAGCTATAAGCAATGGAAGATTCAAACTTTAATCAGTCTTCCTGTCCTGACAATGTTTATATAAGCAAGGCATAAAAGTTTCTTTAAATGCTCAGTTTACAGCCGACCTTTCCCAAGCGAAAACAGCCCGGGCCAGCTGGCCTGCAAGCACTGTCTCTGCATGACTTGCTATGTGGTTTCTACCCTGGTGATATTTGAGGGAGCTCTGAGGGGCCAGGACTTCTGAAGCCCATGCTCCTCAGACCAAGAGCTCCCAAATCTATGCAGTCTGGCCATTCCACAGCACAAGCCACCATCTCATCCACAGTACAACAGCCTCTTGCTCATTTTCTTGTTCCATCCTGATGGCTCTACCAGTTGTCCATACTGCAGCTATCACAACCACACTACAGAAACTAGCATACCCTTTGGTACTGTCCTAATTCACCCTAGACTAGAATCCAAATTCTTCAGCAAGCCTGCAGGGTCACTGTGTGAAGCTTGGCTCCCACTACGCTGTCATTTCCATCTTTCAGGACATGGAGTTATTGTGTCCTCTTCTAGCCCTCAGGCTCAACCACAGTAAGTCCCTTCAAAATAAGCACCCTTTACCTCACCCCTTTCCCTTGTAAGTAACTTCCATCAGTGCCTCCTCTGATCATCACCTCATCATGGTGTCTGGGAACCCAAAAGATGGTTATAACACAGTGAGATGACATCTGCCTGCTACAGCCTATATCCCTTGCTCCCTGTGCCAATCTTGGCACCTATGTTGGAAGCACCCCAAGATTTGTGGCATGAATAAATTATGCTTAAAAAAATAAAGGTACCTGATATAGTGTAACAGTCATCCTTACTTAATAATATTCCTAAATTGGGTAAGAAAATTAACACCCAACATCAACCCTATATATGTGATACAATACACACATTAATGTCAGTAAGGAGACAGGGTGCTGACAGCACTGCTATCATTCAACTGACGAAGATGAGGAAAGGACCAAATTATAACCATATCAAGAGATAAGGCTATGTGAGAGAATCTATACACAGATGACTAGGTACAAAAAAAAGAGCAAAAATCTTTTTCAATGTTGGTTGAAACACTTCCCAAATACAAGCAATAAGCATCTAGATTAAAAATTGGTAAACTGCACCTGGCCTGCTTTTGTATGGTCCCCAACTAAGAATGATTTTTACATTTTTGAAGGGTTATAAACAACAAGGAAGAAGAACACGTGACAGGCAACCTGGCCCATAAAACCTGATATTTACAAAAAAGTTTGCCAAACTCTAAAGAGAATGAAGGAATTGTTTAAAATGAGAACAGCATTAAATACTTAATACATTTAACAAAAAACATCCATGGCCTTTAAGAATAAAACTACATACTATTACTAAGAGCCATAAAAGAAATTTCAATAACCAGAGAAATAAACTATATTCTTGGATAAGAAAGCTGTCCACATATTCATCGTCCTATAATGTACATAAATTCAATAAAAATCAAAACCCCAAACAGGGATCCTAACGTCAAGGTGTAATAAACAAAGTTTCAACACAGGCACAAAAGCAAACAGATCAGAAACAGAAAACCCATACACCGATGAATATATGATATGGGAGACACTTCAAATCATAAGACAAAAATATGAATTTTTCAGTACAGCATACCAAGACAACTGGCTCACCATTAAGTAATAAAATCCAGAAGAAGTAAGACCTAAGGTTAAAAAAATAAATAAAGCCACTAAATGACTGTATTATGTTAGGGTAGGGGTCTCCTTTCTTAGCATGTCAATAAAGATAAAAAAGAGACTGACACATTTTGCAATATAAAATTTTTTTTTAGATTTCTATATGGAGAAAAACCAAACAAAATTAAAAGGCAAAATATAATATACATAACGTGTTGATAGCCTTATATTTGAAGAGTCTTATAAATCAATAAACAGAAAACAAAAATCCTTAATATAAAAATGGGCAAAATATACCAGCCTCTCATTTTTAATCCCACCTCAAATAAAAATGACAAAATAAATGTTCAGTCCTTATTTAAAATCAAATAAAAGTATATTGAAATGAGGTACTTTTTTTTTTTTCCTGTCAGTTATTTTTAATACACTTACTGTAAGGTGATATAGCAAGACAAACTCACACTCCTTATGAAAATGAAATTTGTTAATGAAGCAATGTGGTTTTTATGGATCAAAAATAGTATAAATATTCATATTTATTTCAATTATTTGTCCTAATGAAATGCTACTGCTAGGAGCTTATAAGGTAATAATTAGCAGACATAGATATTTAGCTACAAAATTATACATGTTAACATTATTAATAAGACCAAAACTCTACGTTATGCAAGGAAACTGGTTAAAAGAACAGTATGTACATTAGACACCAAGTGAAATAAGCCTGTTTTAGAAGAATGTATACCACTTGATTTCACTTATATGAAGTATTTTAAGATAGTTGAACTCATAGAGGTAGAGACTAGAATTATGGTTGCCAGGAGCTAGGGGTGGAGGGCTAAGTGGGCAGTTACTATCCGACAAGTTTATTATGCAAGATGAGTTAAGTGCTAGGGGTCTGCTGTACAAGACTGCGCCTACAGTTAACACTAACTGTATACTTAAATTTTGTGTAGATCTCAGGGTAAATGGTTTTACCACAATAATAACAATAATATAACAGAGGATATTAATTTTTTTAAGTGAACCAATGAGTAAAAGAAATTAAAGGCAATTATACAATGGAGAAAATAGTATGGACAGCACCACCCCACTATTTATGTTTAAGTGTGCATACGCGCATACGCACATTGAAATGTTAACCAAAATGCTGGTGGGTAGGACAGCAAAGAACTTACTTTTTTTTTTTATTCCTTTATATTTCCTAAAGTTATCTGCTTAACAATGAAAGGTATAACAACTTTCTCCACCAAGAGTCCGATGATGTCCACATCGGCACCCAGTTCTTCCCCAAGGATCCAGGGGTGTTACTACTCCTTAACAAGGAAACACAACGCAGTTCAGTCCTTCCTATTGAGATGTCACAACACAGCCCTGTAGTTACAGGACAGTGTGGAATAAAGTTCTCATGTCTCAAGTTGTAAAATAACTTTCATTGCAAGAATGGGAAAAAGCCAAGGTTTTGTAAATTATACTTAGCAGGTAAAGGGGGGAACTGACAATAAAGGAGGTGTACCAATTAACGAAGTCTGACCCAAAGAAGTGGTCCTCAACTGGACTCCGTGTTGGAACCACCCAAGAACTTTAAAAACATTATGGTCTGGGTCCACACTAAGTAACAGTCTGATTAAACAGGTCTCTGAAGCCTGAGCATCTAGGTGTTTTAATGCTCCCGTGCATCCACAGTTAAAAATCACTACCTTTGAGCAAGCAGGAAATTATCAAAATCTTTAAAAAAATGTCAACCTCAAAATAAATGTAAGCCTAACAGGGTGAAAGACAGCAATATGGGAAATTCTGCTACGAGTACAAAAGTAAAATATTTAGATCTTTAACAAACTTTCAATTGCCAAAGAATTAAACCACCACCAATAATCAAGCACAAATGCAGAAGAAGAGCTTTTAATTAGTTTTTATTTCATCAGCTGTTCAGCCACTGATCATTTTTATCTGACCATTTCTCTCCTGTCCTTCACTGTGGCTTACCATGGCCACCTGACTTGGAAGTATGATGGTACTATTTAAAGAGGGTTTAAGGGCTGAACTGTTCTAGAAGTTAAATACCAATAAGGCCTTTGTGTTTCCTGGAAGCCCAACCAAATCCTAAGAAAACGTGTCCTCCCATCATCAGCACCTAGCAGGCCCTCGTCCAAAGCCCCACGGCTGAACAAGGTAATCACAGAGTTCTCCCAAAGGGTAGAATCCTCCTGTATACAATTCATCTTAATATTCACAGCTCTTAGCACAAAACAGATACTCAGTAAATGTTAATGAGATACATATTCACCTGAAATAGATGGCACTGAATGAACAGTATATCGAAAACATAAATGCATGGCAAATTCGTCTTTTGATCTACACAGACACACTAAAACTCAGTTCTCCAAAATAATACAAGAATAAGAAAGGAGAGAATAAAATCAGTGATTCATGTCCCTAAGCTCACTGGGGAAGCAAAATGCAGATTTCTTCTATACAAATATTTATAGACAATGTTCAAAGCTGTTTTTATTATACAAGCCAAAACTCAATACAGTTAAAGGTCTAAGAGCAGGAAAATGAATAACTTTGATGAGTCCATATAAAAACCACCCAGCAATAAAAAGGGAGCAACTACTGAGGTACATAGCAACATGGAGGAATCACACAGATATGTCGAGTGAAAGAAGCCAAACACAAGACGTACTGCTTGATCCCCTAATCAAGTGACAGGAATCAGGTAGTGGTGACCTAGTACAGAAGTGGAGGGAGGGAGGGACTCCGAAGGTAGAGTAAGGAACCTTTGGAGTGATAGAAATGTTCTATGTCTTGCTGTGGTTCTGGTAACTCCACTTATATGTATGTCCATTTACTGTATGTAAACTATACTTCAATATTTCAAAAACTTCAATATTTGAAGGAAAAAATGATTTAAAAACTCCTGTATCCCATTAACTTAAAAAATGTTCTCTCTGCCAAAGTCTGATGCTGTAGATCTGTTTGAGACCTGAGAACCTGTATTTCTAACAAATGCACAGTGTTCTGTCGCTAGTGGTCTTCAGATCGCCCACATCTCTAAACGGGCAACCCAGGGTGGGATAATGCTATTTCCTCCACTTGCATAGACTCATCTAAACAAGTGAGTATGACTAAGAAGGAAGAATGTGAGACAAAGAAACTCAAAACCAACTTGCCAACTGGTAGTTTGGTCCTTCCCAAGACATACACAAGAGCTTTCAGAGGCAGCCACGTTCAATGATAAAGCATATTTTAAAAGCCAAACCATGGCTTTCTGCTTAAATCCCATCATTAGGGAATTACAGTTGAACTGTGGCTGCTCTACTAAATTCTGTTCAATGCTAACATTTGACCTAAATGCTTTCAACTCAAGCCAAAAAGTGACTAATGAAATAAATATCCTCAACTTATATATGATCAACTACCTTCAAGTGTAATTACTTAAATGGTTGCCTAATACATAAGATGCTGCTTTAAGGAGTTTACACTTCTGACGTGATCCTAGCTATCAATACTCCATTTAAGTGGCAATGAATGAATCTTTGAAGTACGGCTATTGTTTGATCTTATAATGATGGTTATGCTTACAGGGTATCAGGGTATAACAAAAAAAAAAAAAAAGTCATCCTACAGCTTTTCCCAAAACACTCCAAGAACTCTTGCTCTTAATTTTCAAACTATAAGTCACTACCCACTAGTGGGCCATGAAATCAACTTGGTGGATCTCAACCAGAATTTTTAAAGCAATGCTACCTAACAGAACAAAATACTCCAGCGAATACCTCACAAGAAAAGTGGAACCCAGTTTCAAGTTAAAATACTTTGTACCGTGAGTCAGTCAAAATCAAAAACAGAAACAAACTAAAAGTTACTGGTGTGACTAAAGCTCTGCCTAGTGACATAAAAGGCATATTAAAATTGCCCAATTTATATCAAGTTATTTGCTGAGTCTTTAACATAACCCATAGAAATAATCTGTTAAAGTGACACAAGACGATGGCACTGACAAGAAAACGTCATATGCCCTCTCCACAATGATGGAGTGAGTACCCAGAATCATGACCTCAGAGCAGCTTTCTGTAAAGTCTATCAAGCCCTAATCTGAACCACCACCATGGCTGCAACCAAGAAAATCTCCACTGCACCCCTTGAACTGTGTCAACCTTCTGTCACTTTCTTGGTTTATGTACCTGTTCCCTTAAGAACATTTAAAAAGCTAGATAAAACCTGGATTTCTGAAGGAGAACACACAGATGGTTGCCAGAAACCATCTGCGGAGAACCCCAAGTGGAACAATCCTTTAGAGGCTGCAACCCCAGGACCCGCCAGGCACCCATGGCAACAACCTTGCTCTGAAGATGGAATAAAAGGAGCCCTGGGTGAATACTGCTGGACCACTTAGGAACACCTAAAAATGTATTCAGGGACCTCAATCGTGGGCCAGAGAGGACAAGAAGCCACTGGACAGACGTGGCAAATATCCCTGGACTATCCATGGGGTGACCTGAGTGGTGAGAATCATTTCTAACTAAAAGCAAATATTTTATGGAGCATCAAGTTAAATTAATAAGTGATAAAATGAAAAAGAAAATGTTCGGTCTCTTCTAGAGACTTGGTCCAAGAAGCCCTTGGTACAGAATAAGCTCTACTCCCAAACTAAACCAAATCCTACAATAGCTCTTAAATCCAGCCCAAGACTGTTTTTGCTGATGTCAGTTTACACACAGCACAGGCCATGAAAAGTGATAGCTATGCTATCTAGATGAGGAGACGCTGACTCATCCACTGCTCAGTTAGGGGAAAGATAGAGACAAGTGTACAGTAAAAGGTCAAAGCAGCTGAAAGAAACCTTGTTGGTTTAGGGGCTTTAAAATACAAAGTCAGTGATCTTTTTTTCTGACTTAATCTTGCAGGTATCAGATGCTGTGGCTGGTATCATCCAGCAGCTCTCTCATCCCCAAACTGTACTTAAATAAATTATAGCAGGACCTTAAGACTTGTCATCCTCACCAAGCCTCTCTTGCCCCAGGTACCATCCACACAGACCACCTCCTCCAAGAAGCATTCCTAGGTTAGCTGCCTCTTTTCTGTGTTTACGTGGCACATAGCTCCTTGGTCCAGGCAGGGATGAAGGCTGAGACACAGTGTCCATCATACAAAAGGCATTCAAATATTTGAAGAAAACCCAAACGTTTCTCCGTGGGCCAGTTAGTCATACACCAGAAACAAAACCTAATCCCTGCCCTCCAAATTTATTCAAGGAGATCGTGTGGCTGGGACAAGAGAGGGGAGAGGTATAAAGCAAAAAGTATAGCCTGTGGGCCAGAATTAAAATATAAATGTATATTTGAGAAAACCCAAGCAAAATCAAAATAGGTTTTACTGCATTTATTTCTACTGTGTATTATTTAACATATCACTTTTGTGCAAATGTTTTTTTCATTTAAACACTATTTTAAATATACCTATCAGTCATTACAAGGGCCACTGAAAAGATAATTTAATACAGAATTTTAAAAATTAAATTATAGCTAACATATAGTATTTTATTAGTTTCAGGTATACATCATAGTTATCCAGCATTTGTGTACCTAAAGAAGTCATTGCCATGCAACAATTCAGCAACAATCTGACATTGTACGATGTTATCACAATATTTTGACTATATGCCTTATGCTGTACATTATATCTCCATGACTTATGTGTTTTATACCTAGAAATTTGAACCTCTTATTCCTCTTTATTTGCCCAACTTTTTTTTTCTATTACAGTTGACATTTAATATTATTACTTAAATTAACTTTAGGTATACAGCATAATGGCTGGACATTTATATAATCCATAAAGTGATCTCCCTGCCTCGTCTAGTACCCATTGGGCACTACACGTAGTTATTACATATTATTGACTATATTCTCTATGCTGTACTTTACATCTCCATGTAAACAGAATTTTAATGACAAGATAAAAGAGTGCAGAACTGACTGCCCACATATCTAAGATACTCTTATCAAAATTCTGAGAAAGGTGGTTATTATCTCCACACTTCTGAAAACTCAGTCATGGAAAGACTAATTCACCCTTGGACAAAAGGCCAAGGACAAGTGGCAAATACAACAAACATTCTGAGGGCATGAAAGCTGCTCCTGTTCCCTTACAGACTAACAACAGAACAAGGCTCTGAAAAAGCAGCCAGAAAAGGCTTAAGAGGTTATGTGTGAAGGTCATTCTGAAAGAAGCCAAGGTAAACCCCGTTACCGGCAGGATGTGGAAAGAAAGAAGCTTTCTCCTCTTCGACATCTTTAAGTGACCCTTGTTATTTGATGTCCTGCCCCAGCACTTTCCAGAACAAGGACAGCCTTGGGTGCTAAGGTAACTTCCAAGGGGTGGCTCTGCCCTGCTAAACCCTGTGCTGCCCTCGGTACTACCCTAGCCCCCAGCTCCATCCTCCCTTACCCAGCACAGCCAATGGCTCGTCGGTTGCCTCCAGCTACTGTTGCCGCTCTGCTGGGAAAAGCATTTCAAATAACTGTTCACTCCACGCCTCAAGCTCAGTGTACTTGTTAGCCGTCTCCCTGGATGACTCTTCAAACTGTACCATTCCTTCTCGGCATGTTCTCGCCCTTTCCTCTGCCCCAAGCACCAAAGCTAAATTTCCTTCTCTCACCTGCAGAAAAAGGTCAAACTCCACCTTTCCCTTATTTCCTATCCATTATACCTGCTCAGTTTTGCTGGACTTTTTTGCTCATTGACTCAGTTCTCTCAACCACCTGCTTTCTTCCTATTGTCTGGAGGAAATTCCATCTACAAATCTCTTCTGCAGTATCCCCTTTCTCCTCATCCCAACCCCACTACCCTCTAGCCCTGTCTACCAAGAATTCCACCTCCCCCTCCTCGCAAACTCTCAAGATGAGGAAAAGGGCACTGAAATCCCACCTACCCTGCTGCATTAACCTGATGGCAGAGAGTGGATCTGCCTGAAGTGCACTGCAATTACCCAGGGCTGGGACACTGTAATTATTCTCCAGGTTAAGTCCAAGTACAGTGATCGAAATAATAGCTTTTCCCTGACCTTCAATAATATCCCATGCCTGTGAGAATGTTATTCATTATTTTTCTGCAAAGGAACATGTTCTTCCTAACCAAAAAAAAAAAAAAAAAGTACACACACACATCATACACACACACACATCCATTCAATAGTCAATGCGGAGACTGCAATCACTTAGAATCCTGTGCCACATATTTACTGCTTTTTCTAGTGAACCTGACATTTTTACAACCCAAAAACCTTAAAAGGATTAAAAAAAGTTGTATTCAGCTAAAAGGGCCTCCAGACTCTCCATGAAGTTTGTTTAATCTATGTTCCTTTTTGCTTGTGTGCTTACTTTTCCTCAACCCCCTAAAATTCTGTATAAAAGAAAACACAAAAGTTCACACAGAGCCTTGGAAGTCTCAGGACTGGAGCTCACTAAGAAAATAAAGTAGATGAACACCTGAAAAATACTAAATCTGACATTTTAATGTTGTAGATCAGACATGTATCATCACTCTTTCTCACTTGTTTAATGAAGGCAATGCCTTCTAAGAGCGGCATAAATGTTAATGTTCAGTTATTAATATTTAAATAATGTCTGACAGCACTGAGAGGGACTTTGGAGATTTTCTGGTAACCCAACTGGGCAAACTGGAGTCACAGTGTCCTCACCCACCTACCTACACAGACACACGTGTACAGTCATGTGCTCACAGAAAACAAGACACATGGTCACAGACAGGAGCACACATGGTCACACACACACACACACACACACACACACACACACACACACACACACACACCCGCAGACCCAGATGCGCACACGGACATAGACACATACAGACACAGAGACACGAATTCCCCAAAGCAGAGCTTATGTACCAAGAAATGGTCTTACCTGCAGAATAAAATCTTACCCTATCGACAAAAATATTCTTTACTCAGTGTCCCACCCACCAATTCTGGCGTCTGTGCGAGGCTGGGACCAGCCCAATGCTCAGCATGAGCCACTTCAGGTGCTGAAGGAATTTCAGCTTTTATAACCCACAGGCTCGCCGAAATTGTATAACCGCACCACCTAGTCAGAAATGCCTTCTACTTGTGTTACACAACAGCCACCACCTGGTTACAAACGGCTATTGCATGCCTCCAGCACGGCCTGCTTGCCGTGTCTATGCATCTAGATGGCAGGCTGGATAGTTCTATTGTGGTAACCAAGCAGCTGCTGAGATTACATTTCTCAAACCTACACAATTAGGGAAACTAAAACCTACCTTTCTAAATCCTTCCATTCAGACGAACAAGTCCACCCACACTGCTTTCAGCTTCAGTGAAAAGGTGGATTAATTTTACTCCCTGGTAATTTTTCATTTCCTCAACTGGGGGCCCAAAGACAATTGTTTCCAAAGCTCAAAGACTTTCAGAGATTAAAAATAGATCTCAAGATCTCTTCATTAAATGAGAGGCAAAGCAACACATCACTAATATTAACTGCAGGAGCCCAGTGAGACGTGGCATCTGGGATGCAGGTGCCAGCTGCAGAGGCCCCACTGAACAGTGAGAGTGCCCATGAAGACATACAAAAAAAGCGAACACACTCTGACAACCTAGTGTCAGTAAAAGGGAAGAAGCCACACCCAGTCAGACTTTGTCCCTTCTAGTACTGACTCTAAGCCAGAACCTGCCGGAAACCTGGGCAGGGGGCACCTCTGCGCCTCGGGATGCTCTATGCAAGAGCCAATCCCTGCCTCCATCTCCCCAACAACAGACTGCACTTCCCAAATTCAGACAGGAGAATGAGGCTCAGATGAGAAACAGCCAGGCAGAAAGGACATCTACTGGCAGCAGCAAAACAAATCTTGGAAGAGGGGGTTTCCGGGATAAAGGCAGAAGAGGAACCAAGACAACTCTTGAAGAAAAGGAACTCTAAGTGTTACCTAGTCGTGAATAATCTTAAGGAAATCAGCAGTGAGCATAAGAGGAAGATATCACTTGACAGGAGAAACCATATTGGGGCTGGGGAGAAGGATGGGAGCCAACGCTTTAACTGTCCAAGAGCAGGAGATTCTCTACAAGTTCCCAGAACACAGGTAACACATGACACACCCAAGCCATCTAGCATGCAGCCTATAGAAAAAATACTCCCAGTTTCTGTATCCTGAACACAAAAACTGTACTCAGGGTGTCCTATGAAGATGCTAACCTCAGAAAGTTTCTACTCCTGGGACCAAAAGAAAACCTGAATTTGGAACAAAGGAGAAAAGAATAAAATACAAACAAAACAAAACAAAACAGTTGGTATTGAAAGAAAATTAGAAAAAAGAAACAGGATCAACAATTCAATGAAGAAAATGGACCAAAATCAAGAGACAACAGGCTGTGCTTGGAAAGAATTGTAGGGAAAAGTCAAAGCACAAAATTAGCTTAGAAACAAAGAGAAGTGAAACTGCAGAAAATAGTAAAAATAACTGAAAGGTAGAAGTAAAAAGCTGACAAGGTTTATAAACTCTGGTATTGCCAGAGTCATTACCAAAAAGGCAATTCTAGTTCAGAGATGAGAACAAGGGAGGGAAAAAAAGAAAAGAGCAAAGCCAAGTCATGAATGATCCATGTTTATTAACCAGACCTAAAAATAAAAAGAACAAAGAAGCCAGTTGTGTCGTATGATTCCATTTATAATGAGATGTCCAGAAGAGGCAAATCTATAGAAACAGAAAGTGGTTGCCTGGGGCTGGAGTGGAAATGGGAGACAGGAATGGGAAGTGATGGTTAAGGGTTTGGGATTTCTTTATGGGATGAAGAAAACGCCCTAAAGTTCGATTGTGGTGATGTTTACACAAGTCTGATTTACTAGGAGCCACTGAACTATATGCTTTAAATGGGAGAACTTTATGGTATGTGAATTGTATCTCAATAAAACCTTGTTATAAAGAACAAATGAAACAGACTTAAAGATACAAAAGATGCAGAATAAAAAAAAACTATTCTGAGATAAAAATCTGAGTATAGAGATTACAAGGGCAGAGTCACGCAAAATCAGAGAGAAGAAAGCTATACTTAGACAAATCCTGGCAAAACAATTTAACCACAGGATAAAAAAAGACAGAAATATTCAAGGAGGAGAAAATAATAGCAATAATTAAGATATGCCCCAGGATTCTCCAAGTCAGCATTAAATGCAAGAAGAAAATGCAGATATACAAAGAACTGAAGTAAAAGTTTTCCCAAAGAATTTTATACCCAGACAAGTTGCACTTCATGTGGGTAAGCCAAAAACTACAATCTCAGATATGCATAGGCTGAGAAAGAAAAGAAGCTTAAGGCCTTATTCTAAACAAATAAGAGGCAAGATTCAGAAAGACCATCAATATCCAAGGCTGCTAATAATGAATGTCAACCAAAACCATGATCAGGACTAAACTAAATAAGAAACATAAACCCAGTTATAAAACCATATGCACGTATCAAATTATTCTCTAAGCACATGCTATTAATGAAAAATGTAATTAAATGTTATAACAAAGCAGATTAAGCAAGAATATGTCAAATAAAGACTGAAGATTGGAAATAGGAAGATGCTAAGGCCTTTCAGACAGGAATGGAAAAATATCATTAGATCTTAGCTCTGACAACTGGAGAAACAGGTCTTTTTTAAAAAATGTTTTTTACTTAAAGGAAAGCACTATTAGAATTTGAAAAAGACTACAGACTAAAACTGAATTTCCAAATTAGTTAAATTCATTTTATTAAAAATATTCTCAGATGTGTCAAAAAAAATAAATGCCCAAAGATAGACCTTTACAAAATGAAACAAAAATTAAGCAACATTAATGCTGCTTTGTTATTTTTTAAATGACAGATACAATGGAATTTATGCCAGAAAATATTAAAGAAAAAGGTCATTTTACATTGCCAAAGTACAAAATTCACAATAGAAATATGACAATTTTTATGTTCTAAACATTCTTTCACTGAAATACAGTACATGATGGTTAGCAATACAGACAAAATGATCAACACTCCATATATATGTCTGTCTGTCTCTAAGGAGACTGGGGTTGGGGGAGCAAGAGGGTGGAGGGCTATGAGCACAGGCTGGAGTTTGTATCGATTAGAGAACCTAACCAACATAAGCAATAAGGTTAATATAATAGGTATCAAACACTGCACACGCACAGAAAATAGCTTTATTTACAATGACTAAAAAGCGTTTGTAAAAACCGATCATCATGCCAAATGAAAATTTCAACCCCCACCAAAAAAAGATACATTTATATTTCTCATTGTCTGACCATAATGCCAAAAAAATTTAAAGAATAATTGTCAACTAAGAAAGTCTAACGACTTCAAAATGTTCAAACTTTCTCCCAAATAACTGTTGGGTCACAGATGAAATTGAAACTGTAAAAAACACCTTTAATTTAAACAGGAAAGAATAAGTAACAAAATGAAGAAAGTAAAAAGAAATTAAAGAGAGAAATAGAATTTAGCTAGGAAATAAGCAACACAATTGATAATTTGATAAATACAGCCAAAAGGGCGCTTAACCAACCACCCAAAGCCACAGCAAATAAGAGACCCTCCATTTAAACCTCACAGGGCCCAGGTGGCTTCCCAGGCAAATACCTCCGAGCCTTAAGAGACAGTCACTTCCTATGCTACTTGGACACTCCAAAGCACTGGAAAAAGACAAAAAGCTCGTCAATCATTTAAAATATCTAGCATAATCCTGATCCCAACCTTGACAAAGCACAAGTAAAAAAGCTAGTATTATAACTCACATCAACAGGTAGAAAGAAGAAAAAGTTTAAGACCAACAGAAACAAAAAAAGCATCTAATAAAACTCAACATCAGCTTTTGAATAAAGCCTTCGGTGCATTCTGACACAGAAGTAAAATGTCCTCAGAAAGAACCTCTATCTCATTCCAATAACCAATGAGATACTTACACCAGAAAAAACTCAGAAGAGGCCCACTAAAGCCAGAAACAGAGGGGAGTCTGGTGACCTCCATTACAGAATGCTATTCTTGAATTTCTAATCCAATAAGAAAAATATTTGAAAGTTCAAATAACGTCAAAGAGAAGACAAAATAGTTATTTACAGGTCTGTCTACCCAGAAAATTAGTTATAAAAAAAAAAAAGCACTAAAATAAGATATTCCAGGAAAGGAGCCAGTTACAAACTGAACATAGAAACATCCTGTGCAGCAGCATTAACTCACACAGTGCCCCCGCTTTTAGAGTGGTGTAAACACACATGTGCAGGGGTGATAAGAAAGCAGACAGCATTGCACCAAGCAATGTAGAGTAGTTGGTTATCTCTACCAAGGGGGATTATAATTGTGTTTTCTTTGTTTTCATCTGATTTCTGTTTTATTTATGCCCCTCCTGTTGTACTAGGAAGCAAAATTAAGAGTAGCTCGAATTCTCAGTATGTACAAAAGGTTAGTAAATTTAGGCCACAAAACAAAGCAAAACAACTGAAAGGCTCAAACTTGGCCAAATACTATAAAAAGTTTAATTCTGCAGAAATAATTACGCATTTTAAAATATCTACTTTGATTAATGTAATCTCTCATTTATGGTTTCCCTTTAAAGAAAATCTAACCTGTTTTTTGGAGAAAAAAAAAAACTTTCAACAAAGGAGGTTTAGGATTATCAGATGAACAAAAACTGCTCTGACTCTGTAATAAACCAACCTGGGGGCAAATCAAATTTTATAAACACTAAAAGCAAATGTATTAACAGTGCCCTCTGGTGTTATAATATTTAAACAGAATTTGATAAAGGTCAGAAATTATGAAATATTATAAAATTGTTTTCTGTTCCTTTGATTCCACATATCAGTGAAATAAGTCAAATGGTATGTATCTTTGATTGCCAGAGGGGAGTGAGGTGGGGGAGGCTGGGAGGAAGCAGTGAAGGGTTAGAGTACAAATTAGTAATTGATAGAGGGTCATGGGAACAGCAAGCACAGCATAGGGAATACAGACAGCAGTAAGGTAATAGTTATGTGCAGAGCCAGAGGGAAGAGAGAGTAATCAGGGGGTTTGATAAACTATATAAATGTCTAGACAATGTAGTATATACATTAAACTAAAAAAAAAAAAAAAAAAAAAAAGCTTTTAAAAACCCTTTGCAAAATTTCAAACATATAGAAAAGTAGAATTAAAATACATTTCCATTTCAAATCCAACTTATTTCTGACAATGCGCTGTTTTGATTCACATGGCAACCTCTCTATTTGATTGGAAGTATCAGAGACCACCAGCTGTCTCTAAGAGTCCTCTCTCATTTAATTAACAATTAACATAATAAAAACTCTTGATTTTAATCTGGGCACACATTTCCCAGCCTCCTCAGCAGCTAGGTATGGCCATGTGACTTAAGTTTTGGCCAACGGGATGTGAGTGGAAGTAAGCATGCCCCCTCTGTGCCCTCTTCCTGGCTGCTGGAACCACCTTGAGCCATGATAATAATGAATCAATCGATACCCTAGAATGGTGAAACAATAAGAAAAAAAAATCATATAACATAAGGAGCCTCTATTTCACACATGGGTATATTAAAACAGCCAAAACTATATCCTAAAAAGCAAAACAATAACAACAACAAAAGAAAATGTGGCAAGATGACACGTTTAGAATATCCTCAGTTACTAAATTGTCAAAAGGAAATGTATCAGTACATATTTCAAACCTAGCTGAAGGTTATTTTCCTTTGAATGGAAGGATCATGAAAAGAGAGAAACATCTTGATGAGATGAATAAATCCAATGTTCACCTTTACTATCAAAGACTTATTAAACTGGCTTTTCTGGCAGACACGTAAAGGATGACCACTCACTCATAATCTCAAAGTGCAACTCAGTGTGTTGACAGCACATGCTATAATCCAGCAAAGAAAGTAAAAACTAGCTTATCAGCTTGGAAGCAAATCCATTGTGAAAACCCTATCCTTCAAACTCAAAGTTCACATGACAGTGTGTCTTGGTCAGCACCACGCAGAAGAATACAAGGGACAGTGGAAAATTGCACTGCACTGGGAATCTGGAACCCAGGCATAGCATTTTAAGTGCAGGAAAGTCATTACCCAGCGGGCCTCAAATATCTTGCACTATAAAGTAACAGCATTGGGCTACATCTGCGGTTTCTGTACTTCTGTTTTTAGCAACAGAACAAACATCCTCAAATTAAATCTTATTGAAAACCTAGAGGGGGGAATAATTATGTAAGTAGGTGGAAGTCATTTAAATATGAACTCAAAACTCTTTTGCTATAAAGTTTTCATATATATTTTCCAGAAATAAAACAAAACATCCAACCAATAAATCAAAGGTTCCATAACTTACTGAACTTTGATAGCAGCAAGAAAAATACATTTATCCAATTTTCTAGCCAGCAGCCTGCAAATGCTATGTTGTTGTTTTTTTATCTTTTATCATTATTTGGTACTCTAATACAATGCTCTAATTTTGAGTTAAAGGGGAAAAAAGATCATTCAAGACCAAGAAGAGCAAAAATCAATTGCTTTAAATCATTTAAAAATAGAATCCATTTTGAATTTTAATTCGAGTTAAAAAAAAAAATGTGACATACCTATTAGAATATTGAAAAGGGAAAACTGCTCAAAACCAAATGCTAAAAACGACACAGAGCAACTAGAACTCTCATATACACCTGGTGAGTATGTAAAAGGGAATGGCCACTTTGGAAAACAGTTTGGCCATTTTTTATAAAGTTAAAACATACCTTTACCCAGCAATATTACTCCAGGCTATCTACCCGGAGAAATAAAACTTATGTTCAAACAAGATCTGTATATAAATATTTTTAGTGGCTTTATTTACAGCCCAAACCTGGAAACATTCACCTTTAACTAGTGAATGGATAAACAAACTGTGACATATCTCTTTTTAAAACAAGGTACCGTTTAACATCCTCAGATAAGGCCAGAATAAGAGTTCAATAATAATACCAAGTGTTGGTAAAGCTGTGGATAAACTCTGTTTCCAGATATGTAAATCAGTTCAAATACTTAGGGAAACAGTTTGGTAACAAGAGGCCGAAGATGTATGTGCACTAAAACCCAGCAATGCCATTTCTCAGCATATTCCACCCTGCTTTTAACAGTACCCAACCAACACATCAGTATGAGGATGTGTAAGTTCTGGTATGTTTAAACAGGAGGAAAAAAACAGAGCAGCTAAATTCATTCTAACCACTTGGGTCAAAATGACCTGAAAATATATTCTTCATAGAGCAAGTAAACTATAAAAAATACCACATGAGATATTTTAAGGTTTTAAATCATGCAGTCAATATTGTATGAGTTTATGGATATATAAACATGCAATACAAAAGTAAAAATATGGACTAGAAATTTATCTCTGGGAGAGAGAGAGAGGAAAATAAGTTTAGCAAAAGATATAAAGTGAAGATCTAAAATGTTTTTCTTTTTTTTTTTAATTCTAAAGCTAAGACAACATGTTTAGATTTATTAGACCTGATTATTTGATATATGAGTGGTTCATGCTTTCATTTTCTTTATATTTGAATTTTCTTAACTAAAAACAACCTTTCAACAAAGAATCTCTAGAAGGATACAAAAAAACAAACACACACAAAAAAAAAACCCTGTAAAAGTAGTTGCCTCCAGAGAGGGAGAGTGTGGTCAAATGTCTGTCCTCATGTTCCTTTCAGATTTTGTTCCACATACATCCATTACCTTACTTTTTTAACTATAAAAAAAATTTGTTGCCCTCTTCACTTCCAATCCCGGCTCCCCCAGGAAAAAAAAATCTACATAACGTATTTTTATTTACAATAAGGAAAGTCCACTGATAAAGATTCCAGCCCTGACCATGCCATGAAAGAGCAATGCCACCTAGGGAGGCGATTTAACCTAACCCTGTGCCAATTCTGTGCCAATTCTGACGCACAAACCTATCTCCATAAACCAGAGATCAGAAGTCTTAACCAGGCCACAGGAAGCAATCAGCTGTTCTCTTGTAACCCTGGTAGGAAAACATTTAGAATCTGTTATAACAGCTCCACACAGACCATCTGTAGTGATTGCCTCATATCCTCTGTGGAATAAAGTGGGCAGAGATGTGTATAGATAGTTACTGTTTCTCAATACTCAATGAGGTAGTAGGGCAAGAAGTTGAGGGGGCAGTTATCTGATGACTTATTTTCTTAATGAACTAAATGGAGGTCATGGTGAAAGAGGAGGAGACTGAGGATGAGACTGGGGAAAGGATGAGTAAAAACAATGACATAAGAGGAAAAAAGTCAAGAGTCTAACTGAGCCCAGGACCTGTTAATGGTAACAAAGTCGTCACCCTGATATCTGATTTCTCTCCAGCAAGTACAACTATCTCTCTCTCTCTCTCTCTCTCTCTCTCTCTCTCTCTCTCTCTCTCTCTCTCACACACACACACACACACACACACACACACACACACACACACACCACAGAAAATTAAATAGTAGGACTGTGCCACTGAGGACAGTTGGCATGTTATGGGGCCAACTCAGAGTGAGGAAATCATGATACTGATGACAGTCACATGACTCCCCGTGGAGTACACAGGAATAAAAAAGGGCTAGAAAGGCAAACAGAAGCCAGAGAACACCTAAGTGCCCAAGGAACACGGACCACTGGAAGAGAACAAAAGAGAACTTTCTTTCAAGAACATGGGCACAGGAGATTCTCCAAGCTCAAGATACCAAAAGTGTCATCTGGGAGATGACAAGGCCCAGGAAAGCTGACATGAACTTGAAGTAAAACTCTCTGGGAAAGATCACGTAAAGACAGTAAAATTTGGAGATTGGAAGAGCCAACAGCTTAGAGATAATGTTAGAAGACACAGTGGAAAGAAAAGTAGCGAGCCATATACCAACATTCTCAAGGAACATCAGGAATGGCTGAGAGGCTGGTAGGTGGTGGCAAAAAGTACAGGGAAGTGGATACTTCAGTAATGACAGGCATGGTGGAACTAAGGCTAGAGAACACTGCCTATTCTCTCTACCTGGAATGCTGTAACATAGGAGAATTCCTGCTTGTATTTCAGATCCTTGTTTAAACTATCAGCTCCTAAGCAACTGCTTTCCAGACCCCTCAAAATAAAAAATCGAACTGCTCACCTGCCTTTGCTGATCCCTCCAAAGCAATGACCACAATTTATACCAAGTATCCTTCTTTATTCAAATGTATGCTGTTCTTGAGTTCATGCAGTGAGGAGTCCACCACACATTTCTGAATCTATTTGGTTCCTAAGTTCTGACAAGCAGAAAATAAGATTTCAGAGTGAAAGGAATGCTAAAAATTTATCCAGTGAGCCACCATCAGTTCAGGAAGGCAGGTTCTCTGGAGTATTGGTTTCAAGACACCTTAGCCACACATACATAAATGTAGTCTACTTGGCTGTAAGAATTCCTAATGCTATCAAGATTCCTTTTTTATTTTGATGTTATTCTGTCTGGCTAATGATAACATAATCATGTATAAATTTTCTGGTAAAAAATGTGAAAAATCCAAGAGTGTAAATAAAATTAAAATTATCATTTATAATTCATTCAACAGATCATAAGATTACAGGATAATTTTTTAATGTATAACAACTGAACATTTCTAGATGGTCATTTAACAACATTAATCAAAAGCTAAAAATACATAAACTTTGACCCAACAATTCTACTCTTAAAGAATTTATCATTAAAAAAATAAAGTAGGCTCAGATTTTTCATTATGAGAATGTTCACTAAAATAGTGCTTAGAATAATCCCAAACTGGAGGGAAAAAATATTAATGTCTAAAAATAGAAAACTGGTGGGTTAAACTATAGGTACATGCTTATAACAAAATATTGTGGGAATTAAAAAATTGGTAATATAAGTACCTACTGACATGGAAATGTAGTGAGTGAAGGAAAAGGCAGATTACAAAGCCTACATAATAATCTCATAGAGTGGACACATACACACAGAAAATGAAGGAAAACCCCCAAAATGGCAAGTGAATATCTCCAGAGAACAAGATTATAAAGGGCGTTTTGCTCTTATTTTTCTACAATGTGTATATATCATTTTAATCTTTGAAGCCTAAGGATGATACTGAAATAAATGCAGGTGAGACAAACTAGAAGAATATGCAGTACTCAAAACCAGTGAGAGGTTAAAAAAACAAAACAAAACAAAACCGAACGCACCACATACAAAGCTGCAGCAGACTGGGTCAGCACTCCCCCAGAACCAGACACTTAAGACCTGTTTCCAAGGTCTTGCTGCCAGCACCTGAGTAACTAAGAAAACTGGAGCTGTGGCCGAAGGTAGGCACTCCCAATGCTCTGAGAACCTACCGTGTTTAGGGACTCCCAATTTTTCTATATTTCCTCATATCCTTTTACTCTCTACCAAAGGCCATTTTTAATCTGACAAAAGTACTGTACTTCTTCACATTTTCCTAGGTCATCCATTCTTTATTCAAAAAGAAAAAATTAGAAATATTCATTGGACCATTAACTTTAATATGTCTACAATTATGAGCTACAAAACATACTTGTGATTCTTGGGTAAAAAAGAAAAGTACTTTTAAAAAATTACACACACACACACACACACACACACACACAATTTAAAATGTTAATATTTTTTTCTTCTTGAGCCAGAGAATTAACATCTAGAAATACTGCCTACTAATCAATTTACTTGTTGAACTGGTTCAGAAGCATTTCCAGGCAACGAGAAACCTCTCAGTTTGACAAGAAAAAAAATGAGAAAGGGGAAGCTGACAGAAGCATCATTTGACTATGAGTATGTATTTATTATGAGGTCCATGAATGGAAGTGGTTTACATTATGAAATACCCCAAAATCCATAAGCTTACAAGCTGAGAACATACGACTCAGCAGCAATGAAGCAATTTAGGCCCTGAGCTGTGCCACTGCCCCATGTGACTACGGAGCACCTGATATGTGGTGCAGCCAATTGAGATACACTGTTAAGTATAAAGTACACACCAGACTTCCAAGAGTTACTTACCATGGGGGAAAAAATGTAAAATATCTCATTAACAATTTTTATGTTGATTACTTGGTGATATTTTTATATATTAGATTATGAAACATACTACTAAAAATTAATTTTACCTGTTTATTTTTACTTTAATCAATATGGCTATTATAAAATTACATGTGATTTTTTTAATATAACTGTATTGAGCAAAACTGATCTAAAAATAGTGTATATGAGGAAAAAGAAAAGTAAATAATAACCAGACTCCACCCAAAGAACGTGTTCTGATACTTTGACTTCACAAACTCACATACACACAACACAGGCAAGGCCAGATATCTTAGTCCAAACATCAGAACAAACTCTGTATTACTACTATCCTACACAATCAGCTCTGCAGCCTGCACTGATGGAGGGGAGCAGGTGCCATAACCTAATTTCTCACAGTCACAGCACTGGGAGGAGGAGGGAGGGAGCCAGATGAGAAAAAGGCCAAAGCAGAAATTCACTTGCTAACAAGCACAAGCTGAAAAATCATGAGGGGAGCTGAGGCTCTTTGCTAGAAGCTCCGAAGCAGCAAGAAATCTAAAGAAAACAGTAAACACTACTCAAAACCAGAGGGGCTTTCTCATTACTGACTTAAAGGTTCTGGTCCTGTATGGCAAACCTAAAACGAAGTAACACCTGTACTTAAAAAGAATTATCATTAGAAGAAATGGAACAGATTTACTGAGATTTTCCCATACCAAACAGAAAGTCAATGAACAACTCAGACAATTTATAAACATCTGGTCTTAATCCAACACTGACACATTGATTTTAAAATCAACTGGAAAGCTGGAATTGTTCTAATATGCTTGAAATCGCTTTCGCAGTAACTGTTACACAACTCTTCTTTACCTTCTTTATAAGCTCTGTAATCATCAGTGTTTACATAGGGTTTTGAAACTACCCAATTGTTCCTGTAAATATTTAATTCTCTTGTTGCTGATCCAACTACAAACAACACAGCATTTTTATATAACATGTTTTAGTCATGAGAAAGTGGGACGCTGACATCAACAGCACAGTCTATAAACCAAAAACACAAGAATTACCAGAGAGCCTTTCAGAAATCAGCCACCAATAAAACAGACATTTTCCTCACTACTCAAAGTTTTTGATCCAATTTATATCTGTGTCCCTCCGCATGTGTGGATCACTTCTAAAATGAGCCTGTATCAGAACCAGGACCCTGGTCTGCAGGTCCCAGGCACTGGACGGAGCTGGTGTTCTCTGTTACGAATGCCCAGGCAGTGAACTATCACCCGTATATCCTAGTTAACAAAGATAAAAGATGCTAACTAGCAAGCTTTCTCTTTTTTGTTTAGTAAGAGATTAACATTTTGGGATCTGTACTGATGTGTCAAAGAAAATGGAATAAATCAGTCATTCGGCCAGTTTCATGCACTGCCACAACAGTCTGAACATTAAGATGGAAACAAAGTGACATGAAGCATCTGCCCGTCTAACTGGACAGGCCAGGATAACTGTGGGATTAGACACGTGCTAACAATCGAACTGTGCACGACAGCTCAGAGAAACAGAAACTCAACAGGGCTTGAAATGGTCAGAAATGACATTCGGGTCAGCCATGAAGGACAGAGAGTCTTGAATGGGAGGCCACCATGAAGTCCAGAGGCCACCATGGAGCCCAGAGCATATCATGGAGGATGGAGGAAGAAACCCCTCAAGAGGGCAAAGGACTCTCAAAAGTCCAATGCAAATTTGACCTAACTTTAGGAAACAAGAGTTTCTGAGCTGGTGATGAGAGCAGAAAGATTCCACCGCTGGAAATCTCAAGATGAAAGATCAAGAAACTACTGTGTTAATCCAAGTATGAAGATCTTGGCAACTGGGACGATAAAAACAACAATGAGAGAAAAAGATGGACAGAAGCAGCAATGTCAACGAAAAAGAATACTTAGAGACTTGGTATCAAAGATTACCTCTTAAAAAAAAGAACAAGAGTGTCCCCTTAGAAATTAATAAGGAAATGGGCTTGACGAGGCAAGTAATGACCGAGGTCTGGACCGGCTGAATTTGAACTGGTCATGGCATGTATATCTGACAAGTGCCTACTAAAGACCACCAGAGATGTGAGAGAGAAGCTCTGTGAAAGAACAGAGCAGAGAGAGATAAGTGAATTGAAATATAAAGGTGGTAACTAAAAGTCTGAGAGTTGGGAGACCATGCGTTTTGCAGGATTCCCAGATAAAATTGTTCTTCCCTTACCTCCCTCATCATTAATAAATATTACTTTTAAAAATGCAACACATACAGTTTGATGATGCTAGCTTAAGGGGAAAAAAGGCTACACATAGAAAACAAAAAAAGTGAAAGACGTACACGAAAATGTTCACAGTGGTATCATTAGCTGGTGGGATCAAGAACACATTCTTCTTCCCAGTTTTTGGAATTTCCCAAATTCTATTTATCTTTTTAAGTAGCAAAAATATACTTCATTAAAAAATGAAATATTTTTTTAAAAGGAATGCTCCCATATAAGCATTTGTGAAAGCACTTATAGCTGTAATCCTAAACAGTGAATTTCATTGTATGTAAATTAAAAGCAACTAAAAATAACAGACATAATACCATGTTACACACACTATACTGAATAAATTTAGTTTTGACAAGATAAAGTGTTTGAGAAAATGTTTATCAGTAAGAGTGCAAATTCTTGCAGCTTGTCTGCAGAACAATTTGCCAATAGCTATTAAAATTTAAAAACTGAAAAATCTTATGACTATGCGCAACAATTTTGTTGCCAGGAATTTACCTATGGGTATTCTCCCCAAGATATGTACAAGAAATTTCACTGCAGTAGTGCTTATAATAGCAAAAAATTTAAAATAACCAAATGCCCATCAAGCTTTGGGATGAGGGAGAGGGTAGGAGGAAAGGAGGAAAGAACAAAATGAAATGTGCACCTTAGTAATGTACATGCACTTAGTCTCACTACTTAAATTGTAGAATGTTTGGAAAAAAGTGAGGGAACGCGTCTTAAATCTCTGTACACACAGGACTCAGACCTGTGACCGCCAGGAGTACCAACAGTAGGACCTACTTAAAGGTTTGCTGATAAGAAAAATGAATATTTACCTCGTACCTTGTTATCAGGTTAAGTGGCAAGATTGTGCCTGTTTGTTTTCTGGTTTAATCTATGTGGAATGTGGCCTAAAGAAGTTCATTACCTTTTCATTAGCACTAACCTAACAATTATTCCCAGGACTGCATTTAGACTGTTGCTGACTCGTGCAAAGGGTGACGTCAAACACAAATGAATTCTAACCGTACGAGGGTAACAGCTGTCAGCACAACTCTATCATGAAAACGCAGAATGAGAAATACCATTTCAAACGCACCTAAATGCCAGGACGTAGACCTGTCCATATGCTTTCTGTTATACACCGCTGAGCTCCATTTCCTTGCGCTGTCCAAGTCCAAGCTTGAATCCACACAGGGAATCCCAGTTAGCGAGTCAAGACCTAACTAGAGAAAAACAAATGATTAAGTAAAAATAGAGTAAGGATAACCTAGCAGGAGGCACCGCCGCATGAATGATGTTTATTTAAATCTCACTCCTCTGTGCCCAATCCTAGAACTTCCTCTATACTTCTTCCCTCCTAAAGAATAGTTCCAAGGTCCCAGCCCACTTCTGGGCAGGATCACAGACTGCACCTTTGGTCCCTTATAAAAATCAACTCTCTGCACAAAATGTTTTGGAAAATGGTATTTGAGAACATCTAGAAAAAGCAATTTTACCCTCACTTGGGTTGTATTCCTTGGCAATATTTTAGTTCCACATTGCCTAGCATAGGGCCTTGATTTAAAAAAAATTTAAGGACTTTTTTAGTTCTGTGTGCCAGGCATCATTGTGCTACATACAGTTCATATGTGCACAACTTCACCTTCGCCACAACCCTTGAGAACCACTGGGCTCATGCTTTACAGGTAAGAAAACCCAAAAGCAATGGAGCCTTCCCAGTCAAGTCCTAGAGCTTGTAAGAGATGTGACAGCACAGGTAACAAAGACCATCAAGACTATCACAGCAGAGCCCTCGCTTCTAATTTTAACTCTACATTGCCTCCAGTGCTGCTGTGAGAATAACTGAAGGTACTGTACTTAAGGGGAAAGCAAAGATTAAATTACTCAAAAATCACCTTTTAAAGCCTCTTAAGTATATGGGGGGGGGTATATTAATATATTGAGGGGTGCTTCCAAAAAAGCTGCATCACATTCTATTTAAGCTGAGTTATCAATAGGTACACACATTCATTTTATTGTTTATTACACCCCTGCACCTTTATTACATAAGAGTGTTTTATATATTCTTGTACCTATGAATACATTTCATAATTAAAATAAAAACCCAGAACCTGACTCTGGCAGCTCTCTCTGAACAGGGAGCAAGACAATAGTCAGGAGCCTGGTCTGCCATTATAAAGAAAAACACACAAGGTGATGACAGTTTAGCCAGATACCAACACATTTCATTGGAAAATACTTATGCTGTGAATCTTTATACTCTATTTGTTCTGGGCAAGTTAGCATCACCAACGGCCCTGAGGTGAATAAACTCACACATGTCATCAGACTTGTCCCAGGCCAGCCTTCAGTGAGCCTTCATTGATTCTGTATTTTTTTTTTTAATTTCACAAACTAAACATTGGTCTTTTGCTGTTTAGGACAAAAAAAAAAATTACTACTTGTTTTAAATAACAGGCTATGAATAAAGAAATTGTGTTCTCTTTCTAAAACATTTTACATGCAATGCAAAAAAAAAAGGTAATTTATTTCTCAAAATAAAATCTTCATAGCCAATCTATTTTAAGCTGTATTTATTAAAATTTACAAAGCCAAAAGAGAGGCCCTAAGGTGACATCCATAAGTGAAGATTAGTCAAGAGGAATAATGAAAAGAACATGAAAAAAAGTAACAAAAGAAAAGCTTCAAAAGAACGGCTTGTTTATGGTTAAATTCTAATCATATACGTTGTTCTTTTAAAAACACAAGTTGCACAATATGCATAGTATAATCCCATTTTTATTAAAAGAATAATTATATAGTACATATTTGTGGTCAAAGAAAAGGTTTAAAAAGGATAAATATCAAACTGCCTTGAAGTGCAGTGGATATAAGAGCTGGTGTGACTTTCAAATTCTGCTTTATACATCCTGACAAGTTAGACTTATTTTCCAACATGCATATGCTTCTTTTGTAAATCCTTTAAAAAGCTAAAAATATATTAATTTTTTAACAAAAGTTTCCATGAGGGCAAAGCTGCAAAGTTACAAAATATCATTTTAGCTACAAATCATAGAAAAATTCTGAAAGGGCAAGTGAAAGTCATAGACGGTGCAGATTTATTCCTGGAAAATGTTTTTCTAGGCTGATTGGTAAGATGAGTGTTTGGAAGGAAAGGCTTTCTATTGCAGACTAAAACAAAAAACTGGGTCGGAAGTTCTAATATTGGAAAAAGGCAAATGTAATTTTGAGGAAAGAATTAACAACATAGCCTGAGCTATGAGTGAGCATCCTTGAACTTCTGTCACAGCACCAGCGGAACACCCCTCCCTGTCATATGTTCCACCACACTGTAGAAACACGAAAACCTACTCAAGGCGACAGGGCTGAGGTCAAAACGCAGCACCATCGCCACCAACACCGCCCCCGCCCTGTAAGGAAATCAGAGAACCCGTCGTCACATAGAGCACAATGATACACCACCTGACTTTCCCCAAGGAAGGCCACTCCAAACTTACAAGAAACTGTCACAGTGCTTCTGTTTTTTCTTAATTTGGGTTTGTAAATGTACTACATGCTGTGGTTCCCAGACTTTGATTTTACAGAGAAGAAACATTCACTAAAATATTTAGGGGGAAATAATACAGAATTGTCATCTTTGTATTTTATAGTTTCCTTAGAAAGGGACACTAGCACTTCAGAAGCAGGAAGGATATAACCCCTGGGCCAATCCCACCCCCAGGCCAGAAAGTATGAGCAGCCAAATCATTGTATCAGTTCAGTAAGTAGATGCCAAAAAGGCTGATAAAAACACCCACTCCTGATTTTAAAAACAAAAACCTTTTCAATGAAAATTAAAATACTTGCTGAATATCACAAGGAACATCTTCTGAAAACAAGGGAAAACACACAATGCTATGTACTTGTCACACTTTTACATAGTTTGTACTTTTTCTTCATAGTTCGTACTTTTTAAAGGACTTCCAAAATAAGCACAGGTATGTATCAGAAAATCTTGATGAAATGGACAATTTTTCTAGGAAAACTATTTTTTGAAAACCTGAACAAACAATATACAAATAAAGTTACAGGAGCAAAGAACTATGCTCACAAAAAATGCCAGGCTCAGACAAATTCATAGGCCAGTTATTTCCTAACCTTTCTGGTAAGAAATGAAAAATAGAAAACCTTCCCAATTCCTTCTGAGAAAACTCACAAACCAACAAAGAAAGCCCCAGAGAAGAAAACTGTATATTAACCTTGCCATTCCTAGATTCTTTTTTTTTTTTTAACTTTTGCAAATTTGACATGCAAAGAATGACATCTGGTTTCAATACTGATTTCTCTGATCCATGTGTCTATAGTTCTCTTATGAACTGTAAGTGCCTTTTATCCATTTTTTCAGTAGGTTTGGTTTTCTCTTATTCATTTGTAAGAGCCACTTGGAAGTTAAGGACATTAACCCTTTGTCATGTTGCAAACATTTTCCTCAGAAAAAGCAAATGACTTTTTTTTTTCATTCTGTTTACACGACCTGAAATAAAGGTTTTTAAAACTCCAGTCAAATCTAATATCTTTTTGCAATTTCTTCTATCACTTTTGTGCTTCAAAAGTCCTCCCCAATTCAAGATCAGGGAACTATTCACCATCATTTTCAGCTAGATGGTTTTGGTCAAAATCATTTAAAAATGTTTAACAGACATCCCTTTAAAAATACACATCCAATAAAATCACTCCACTAAGAAAAAAGATGAGTATAATCATATTGACTTTAGTTGTAGAACAAGTAAATGATCAATATTTATATTTAAAGATTTTCTAAATTATAACAGTAAAAGTTTATAATAAAATAATGCAAAATCATTCTATAGTACACTATCTGATGAAATGGGGAGACAGTCAAAATTTGTTACTAAGTGGGGGAGAAAGGCAGAACATCTCTATTTTTATATAAGAACTATAACTTATTTGGCAAGCCAGGCAATGTAGCCAATTACCTATGATCCTCCCTGGGTGTCAGACTGCAGGTGGTGTCTTATTTCTTTATGCTTTTTTTATGCTTATGTTTTACACATTACTAATGAATATGTATTATGTTTGTGAATAGAAAAACATTTTTAAATTTGTAAATACATATGTAAAACAAGTCACTAAAAATAATTTTGCCCATATGCTTAAGTTGCAACAGTCTTTCAAAAAAAACTGAACAATGCCTTTCCTTCAGGTAACATATTTAATCCCCTATTACAAATGGGATAATAAACATTTAAGAAAAGTGGGGGCTTCACCAATCTTCCTAATTACCTGAGAATCTAAGGAGTAATGCCTGATTTTTATATTCCTGCAAAAATGACCAAGTTAATAAAGTACAGCCCAATGGCAATTATCGGTGTTAAGTCAGACCCTGTTAACATAAATGGTTCCATTTTTTCCTTAATAAACTGTGCCTTAGCATGTGAATAAGCACTGTTGAGTTCGACTAAACTGAGAAGACTGTTTTATGTATGCTCACCCCCAAAGTTCCTAAAACCTTTCCAAAACATCTGAGTGGTCATGATTAGATAATAATCAGATTAAAATGACTGGATGTCAGAATTTTGAATTCAGAACCAGGGAAAGACCTGGCAGTGGACAAGCTGGAGCTCCAGACAGGCTGCTTCTTCCAGGTTGTGCCTGAGTGTCTGACCCTGCACCCTACCTGGAGACTGTGCTCAACAAAGGTGCATGGGAGAAAGAATACAAATGGTTTAGAAATCCTGCAGCCCCACCCTCTGAGGGCAGTGAGGGGCACAGAGGAGAAGCAGAGACTCACACTCAGCTGGAGGCAGCCAGGAAACCAAAATCCAGACCAGACTCTTTTCTCATTAGAAACGATGGAAAGGAAAATACTGCCAGGAAAGGCACAGAGGATACTTAGTGCCTGCTCCCTGTGGTGTGCTACACACATTATTAAGTTCCCAACCATGACCTCGAGGAGTTAACAAGACTAATAAGCCCTAAAGTCTAGTTAGGACAAGTGTTTCCAGAAACCTGGAACACAAAGGGAAGACCATTTTTTGGAAAAAGCCTAAAGGATATAATTAGAAAGAGTCACTTAAGGCTATTCTCTAAGTTTGATGCAGAAGTTTCAAGTTTTACTTTTTAATACACTACTGGAGCAAGAGTAAGAAATTAAAGCACAAGAGCTCTGTCAACCCAAAAGAGACATCATATGTGCCCAAAGGAAAAAGCACTAAATGCCTAAAGTATTCAGGCTTAAAACTTGTGCGGAAAACTTGTAAATGACACCCAACCCCACTTCCTGGCTATTTAGAATAAGAGCACCCAACTTCCAGGCCATCCTACCTAAAATTCCCATTTATTAGGACCATGGAGTTGAAAAATCTTCAAGTTCAAATGTTACTCTTTCTTAATTCAAAGGTGGTAGCTGATTATTCCAAGCACGTTTTAGAAGGCAAGCAGATCTGAAACCTAAAAAAAATTTCACACGAAATCAAGGTCTGATCGATTTTTATTCATCTTTTAGGAATATGTTTCCTTAGAAACTTTAAAGTTTGAAAAGTGAAATTTTTATTTTGAAAACTAAACTCCAAGAAAAAGATCTACAAATAAATCTTCTCGAATACATCACAAAGTTACAAGACAAAATGGAGAAAATATCTATAACATGTATTAAAGTGCCAAAACCTTTGATATAAAAAGAAATGCTATAAATTACCAGGAAAAAGATGAACACAAAACTAGAAAAATTGGTAAAGGAAATGAATATGCCAAACAAAACATAGATAGCAAAAATCTCATTGAAAAGTGCTAGTTATCATAGAAAAATAGAATAAACACAATGATTCTACTCTTTGCCCAAACTGGGGACGGGGAAGGGAAGGGGGGAGAGAGAGAAAGAAAAAAGTTTATAGCATAATTCCTAGTGTGTTAACCGGGATGTCAGGATGTCATTAAGTACGGCATGCATGTTATGTATGTGTCAAAGCCTTAAAAATGCAAATGATGACCCTTCCAAAAACTGTAGTCTAAAGAAATAAGCAGAAAAATGCACACTGATTTCAGTACAAGGCTGTTCATTATTGTATTATGTTCACCACAGCAAAAAAACGGCTCATAAGCTTAATGCTCAACAATAGAAGGATTTGTCAAATAAAACATGACACATTCAGCACAAATGAGGTGTTAAGAACCATGATTTAGAGGGCAATTTAATGATTTATTCATATGCCTAAGATACATTGCCAAGTAAAAAAGTAGGTTTAAAAAGTCCCTGTATGATCTCTATTTTAATACAAATACAAATACACATATATGTGTGCATATACACATACAAATTTTACTTTCAAGTAAACCAGAAAAAAAGAGTATTAGATCAGTAAAATATTTTACGTGTAAGAGTTTTTGCCACAATCCTAATATTCCTTAATATTCTAATACAAGACACCAGTCCCACTTCCAGTAATTCTGATCTTAATTCTAACCAATTCTGACCAATAGCCTTTTACTTCAATCTTAATTCTAACCAATAGCTTCTGTATTCTTAAATGACTGACAATCCCCAAAATAGCTGTGAATTTCCTGTACAGTCTTCTCAAATCATTCCATTTCCTACAGATAAAAAACAGAAGACAAAAATTCCTGAGAAATAAGAAACACTCTCCAGGGACCTGACTCTATGTTCTTGCTCTCTCTACAGATCGGGATAACTACAAACACCCAGGAAGAAGCCAACAGCAAAATCATTTTATTTCTGGGGAAACCAATGTCAGTGATAATATTAAATGAAAAGAAAGTACATACACAGACCTCTCTAATACATTCTTCACTAAAGTAGATTCTTCACACATGAGGATCTACAGCTATGCACAAAAACGGCCTGCTCTCATCCCAGAGCTGGGGACAACAGTTGATCAGAGCACAGCCTAAGCACTGCTGTTTTTGAAAATAGCCCAGGTGATTCCAGTTTGCAGCCAGGGTTGAGAAGCACCGCTTTAACTGAAAATTTTTAACTAAAAATTTCAAACATTCTCCAATTTCAAAACTTAATACAAAGCTATAATAATGAAGACAAGTTACTGGTATAAGAATAGATAAATAGAGCAATGGGAAAGAACTGAAAATCCAGAAATAAACCTTAACATTTATGTCGGGTGATTACAGTCAGGTGATTTCAACAAGGGTGCCAGAACAACCAAGGGGAGATATGAGTCTTATAGTCTTTTCAACAAACAATGGAGACTAGAAACAACTGGAAATCCATGTGTACAGGAATGAAGTTGGATCCCTACTTCACACCATACACAAAAATTATCTCAAAATGGATCAAAGACCTAAATCTAAGAGGTAGAACTTTAAAAACCCTTAGAAGAAAACATAGGGACAAAACCTTTGTAACCTTGGCTTAAGCAGTTGTTTTCAAGGTATGACATCAAAAGTCTAAGCAACAAAAACACACAAATGGAAATGCAACAAAATTTAAAACTTTTGTGTTTCAAAGAACATTAAAAAAAGTGAAAGGACAGCACATAAAATGGGGGAAATTATGTGCAAACTATCAAACTAGACTGGTATGTAAAACATATTAAGAAATCTTACAACAGTAAAAAGATTACCCATTAAAAATGGGCAAAGGATGTGAATAGACATTTCTCCAAAGAAGACATACAAATGGCCAATAAGCACATGAACAGATGCTCCATTTCAGTCATTAGGAAAATGCAAATAAAAGATATACCTCTTCCCACCTCTTAGGATAGTTATAGTCAAAAAGACAATAACTCATGTTAGTGAGGATGCAGAGAAATTGGAACTATCATCTACTATTGATGCATCACTCTGAAAAAGTTCAGCAGTTCCTCAAAACAGTAAACATAGAATTTTACCATATAACAGCAATTCCACTCCTTCAGTTACCCAAGACAGCTGAAAACAGGTTTACACAAAGACACATACACAAACATTAACAGTGACATTATTCAGAATAGCTAAAATGTAAAAAGAATCCAAATGTCCACTGACTTATTAGCGGATAAACAAAATGTGTACTGTTACAAACTAAAGCATGGATAAACCATAAACATATTATGCTAAGTAAAAAGACAATCACAAAAGACTACATATTGTATGAATCCATTTGTATAAAATGTCCAGATAAAGGAAATCCATAAAAATAGTGTAAAGCAGTGGTTGCCAGAGACAGGGGGGAGGGAAGGATGAGGAGTGACTGCTACTAAGTAAGGGGCTTCTTTTGAGGGTAATAAAAACATTCTGAAATTAGATAGTACTGATGACTATACAACTCAGTGAATATACTAAAAACTGAAGCATGCCCTTTAAAAGGGTGAGTTTTATGGTATGTGAATTCTATCCAATAAAGCTTTTTTCTTTTTAAAGTTATTCTGTGGCAAAAGTCCCTCCCCTGTCATTCCCACAGAACGTCATATGGCTCTTTTACCATAGGATAGTATGAATAAATAACCTTTCTAACTCAAAGGCTTTAATTCAGAGCCATGTATTTCAAGACCGGATCACAAAATCAATTTAGCATGTCATGACTTTTTTTTTTTATGAAATAGAAATAGAAAACATCAGAATATACAGCATGTAAGGTTATGTGTTTTTTGTGAAACTTTTTAAGATACATATATAGAAAGGCAGATATGGACTTATCAATGAAGTCAGTCAAAATAAGGCTGGAAAGTATATTTTCAGAATTGACCCATCTACTCAAGAAACAAAATAATAAGCACAAGATCTCAGAGTTAAAAACAGAAATTGAAAGAAAAGTTGAAGCCACTTTGGAGCATCACCCTAAGCACTAACCTAAACACTAGAAAAAGCTAACTGGGCTTTTTCTACCCCATGTACCTCCCAGGGCTTCTGACAGAGCTCAGAGGAGCTTCATGTTCCCAGGTCATTCAGGGTCACTGCCAGTAGAGTCTGCAGCAGACTGTGTGTGTGAACCAAGGAGAAAGAGGGTGCAAACACCACATTTTGGCCCAATTATTCAAAACAAGGGGAAATGCAAGCTGCAGCATGGACAGCCTGGAAATGAGGGGCCCGGAATCACAGTGGGTGTCAAGAAGCATGTGCAAAAAAGAACTTCAACAGAAAAGGCAACATCAGTATTGCTAGCACATTCAGTTTACCTAACAGGGATGAAAGAATAAAGGAAGAGAAACAAGAACCCACAAAACTTCTGAGGAAGAACACTTTCAAAGACTGTGGGTCAGAATGCCTGATACAAAAGGTGCCAGCAGTTGCACAACAGGATGGTGTGGCTAGAAAATAGAAGCCCTTGGGATGAACCTGAAAAATATTAACTTGTATAATTCCTCCTAGGAAGAAATTTGAGGTCATCCTCAAACCAGTAGAGAAACTGGACTTAGTTGGAAAATTACCGCAAAAATAGGGACAGATTCTACCAAGAATTTTTGTGGTATATAAAATTCCAGGGCCAATGTCAAGATGACAAACTTTGCTCATTCAAAAACACCATGTAGAACACTGTCATTTAGTGAGAAAGACATTGAAAGCAGGACACTTATTTAATATTAAAGATTATATACAATATTGCATTCCAACAAAAATTGAGAAGAACCACTGTCACAGTTAAACCTGTCCTGTAAGTACTCTACAACTTAATTAAAAAAAAAATCATTTGCAGCAATTATGACTACTAAGAAACTCAAGAGAATCCACTAAAGAATAAGAGTTGGATTAGGCAGTATAGCAGACACAGTATTATTCCTTTTTCTTCATGACACACAAAACGACTCCATTTCCCATCCCCCTTGCACCTAGGATGAGGCCAACAAGACTGTGGGGAAAATACGACTACACTTCCAAGCTTGGCCCATAAAAAAATATTCCATGCACGAAATTCCATGGCAATCTTAGAGGCCACATTTTGAAGTCAGTTGTGTTCTAAGATGGAAAGAGCCTAGTTCCCCAACTTACTACTTAAGGAAGAAACCACCTAGAAAAATGTAAGCAAGAAATAAATTTTTATTTTGTTGAGATACAGAATTTGGCTAGCATTAACTACTCTGAATAATACAGGCAGTCAGTTATAAGATATACAGACTGCCAGCTGTCTACTTTATATTTGTTCTGTACCAGTTAGAAAATAATTTGGGGAGAAGGGAGGAGCAGACAGAAATAATCTCATTCTAAACAGCAAATATTTTTTAGTAAAGAGCAATAAACAATCCGTAGACCTTACAGTAGAAAATTCTAGAAAAATGACATATACAGAAAGCATAAATCAAAAGATTTATGCCTGTGACAGAAAATTCAATATTATAAAGCCCCTCCCAAATTAACTTAAATGCTGAATGAAATTTCTCAATAAAAGTTATTTTGAAAGCTTAAATGAAAAATACTGAGGAGAAAAAACTGAGTGTGGGCATTACAAGACAGAAAACATAATGCAAGGTGATTATAATGATGAAAATATCAAGGTCATAGCAAAGAAACAGATAAATGGAATAAAACAATAAGTCCCATGACATCTAAAGATTCAGCATGACTGAGGTGCTATTTTAAGTTAATAAGAAAAGGATAAATTAATGAATAAATGGTGCTGAAATAAATGTAGAGAGAAAAATAATCCTTACTTCATATACAAATATTAACTGTAGCCAAATATATTTTTTAAAAAACTAAGGGAAATATGGGTGAATATTTATAGAATCTTGGAGTAGAGGGCATGAAAAAGAAAAAGACTGACATATATAAATGCAAAACATAGAATATTTACAACTTATGACTAAAAAAGTATAAATCTTAACAGCATATTTCTCAAACACAGTGAAAGTAGGATCATATACAACATTTAAAAGCATCAATTTTACACAAAGATTAAGGAGGAAAAGTGATTAAACCAACCACTGATGTTTCTGAAACAGAATTTTTAAATTCACATTAGTTTTAGATAAAACATAAGACTTAAAACAGAAATGTCATGCTTGTTATACTCCCTAACACGTGCATATAATTCCCCACACCATACTTCTGTGGAATAATTTGTAAAGCAATGTCTTAATATATAAAGAGCTCTTAATAATAAAATATGAATTCTACAGAAAAAATTTAGCACTAACCACATAGTGTATCACTATGAAACAGTATATTACTATAAAGGGCCAGATAGCAAGAATTTGAAGCTTGCAGGTCAAATGGTCTCTTGAATGAACATGGCTGTGTGCCAACAAACCCTTATTTTAAAAGGGGGGCTGCTGGTAGTTTCCCCACCAGCAGCATCATCACCTGGGAACTGGTTAGAAATGCAAATCATTAGGCCCCACGTCAGATCTTCTGAATGAGACACTCTCAAGTTTGAGATTTATCATGTTAAACAGGGAAGAGGTTGTGCTTCCAACCAGGTGATTTGCCTTCAGAGACAGGAAAATATTTCAGCCAGCACTGCAGAGGTGACAAGAAAGCCAAACCAAATTTGAGGCTGAAACCCCAACTACAGTGCAATGTATGAGAAATCTCACTTCCAGCACTGCCTTCCATCAGGATCGGCTGGGAGGAGAAGACCGTCACAGAGTTCTAATGCCAAGACCTCTGTGAGAAAGTGCTGATCCAGAATGAAAAAGTTAATGCAGGTTTAATTAAACGAAGCTGGTGTGTGTGTTCGCCTGAACAAAGAAAAGCCACCTCAAAGGAAGACTATGTGAAAGAGGTGCATGTGTTGGGGTGGGAGACTGTGGGAGATTCCTAAAGAAGGGGGAACTAAAATGAAGGAACAAAGGACCCAAGCCAGGGTGCACAAAGGCAAACACTATAGCCAGTAATGAACAACAGGCAGGATAAAAGGGAAAGAGAAAGGTCCTGTTCTCTTTCAGCCTTCAGGCTGCCCTAGAGTTTTCTACAACCCACATTTCACCAGGTCATTGCCCTCCAGGAGTCTCTCCGTGGCCTTCCAGTCAAAATTCAAGCCTCACAATCAAGTGTCAAAAATCCCTTTCCACCCAACTCCTGAGCCTTATACCAACCAACCATCCTAACACACTTAACCCCTCTCACAGGCATCTCCACCTTTACTCATGCTGTTCCCTCCTTCCCCAGCCCAACTCTATCTTCAATCCCAAGTCCTTGAAAAACATCCTGGAACATAGAGGCACAGCACTATTAAAGTCTAACTTAGAGCTTTACATTCAGACCAGCCCGGGGTCAAATTCTGACTCTGCCACTTGGCAGCACCATGATCTTGGGCAAGTGGCTGCCCTCCCACCAAACCTCAGCTTCCTCGGCTGTAAATGAAGAATAGTAATACCTATTTCACAGAGCTGCTGTGATTAAATGACTTCAGTGAACACAGGAAGTGCCGGCAGAGGACCTGGCACCCACCTGATGCTAGCTTCTATGTCATTTCTTTGCCAAGAGGAACTTAGAATCCCAGACAAGATTTGGGAATAGTGTTCTATCACTGAGGGCCCCACAGGTTACTGGAGCATTAAGAGCAGAATCAAGATCCAGGTGTTAACTTGGATAAGTTAACCAAGCTTCAGTTCCTTCACTGATAAAATGTAGACCGATAAGGACCTCAAAGTGCCCAGCACATAACCAATGGCCACTGGCACCATCATTATTGCACTGGTCCTATTAGATGGGGCCGTCTAATCTTTCCTGGTTCCCCTCTATTGCTTGGATAGGCTCTAGAGAAAAAGTGTACCTTTTAAATGCTCTCATATTCTACTTAGAAGATTGAAGAATTCAACTCTGTAAGATTCACATACACGTGAAAGAGGTGACCATCTAGGTGGGTGAACCTACACCAAGCAATCATCGAGATACCCCAGGACAACTGAAATAAGAAAGCCTGAGGACTAGCTGTTTTGGGCAAAACCTACAGAAAGAATCCATGAAGGAAGGCTTTCCTGACCACAGACTAGAGAAAGCCATGGTCTGGGGAAGCCAGGCAAGCAGAGGCCCTAGGCAACACTGATATTCCCATCAAAGGATGAAACTAAAGAACTCATTGAGACTGGAAAAAAATGCATAAGGAAAAATTTGAGTCAACATGATGGCAAATAGGAAGGGGCTGTGAGCTACAATCTAAAGTTGCTGAGAAGTTCATGGCAGCGAGAACACTTGATTTAAGTCCTCAATATAATCCTCTATGAAATTATACACTGTTCACTACTACATCATTACACTGAACATTTAAGATACTTCCATATAGAGTGGATATGCAAATCATGTCTACCACATTCCCTGGGATTTAGGGTATTGTCAAGGGTCATTTTTGATGAATCCATGTTTGCTTTTTGTGCTATCTTTAGATTTGAGGCCTGCATAACATGTACCACCACTAAACAGTGCAAGAAATGGATAACGAATAAATGAGTAGATAGAACTCTCCTGCATGGAGAAGATTTTTATGGAGGGCCTTAGAGGCCACAACTAGACCTAAGGTCAAGGACTTGTCTAAGATCAAAGGTGAGAAGACAAAGGACATGAGATATTCACAAGAAGATTTGCATTTCCATGGAGGAGGCCTTCCCCAACACATCTGCCCCTACCTTTACAACGGCATCTGCATATGTCAGCTTGGCACGTGAAAACTTAACACGCCCTAAAACTGCTCCACAGGCATCTCAGTTAATGGCTACTTTCATTCTAGGTGCCCAGGTTAGAAATTCTGGCATTGCTGTCAACTCTCTCATCCTCTACATCTGGTCCATCAGCAATCTCCTCAGCCCCATCTCAGAATCTGATCACTCCTATCTCCCCATTGCCAACCCCCAGTCTCCCTGGTCTGACCCACCACCATCAGCCCTGCACTAGCTGGTCATCCTGCTGCCCAGCCCATCCCTCCAGTCTGCTCTCACACAGCAACAATCAGCATATACCTGTTAAAAGCCACCAAAGTCAAGTCACGCCTCTACTCAAAATCCTTCAATGGCTCCCACCCCCTTCTCAGAGTAAAATCTACAGACCTTAGCTAAAATCTACAGACCTTACCTTGCGCCACATGTCTTACATGATCCAACTCCCATTGTCTTGCTGACCTCAAAAATAAATGCTCTCCTGCTGCCTCAGGGCCTTTGCATTTGCTGTTTCCTTACAGGGGAATGCTCTTCCCCCAGATATGACTCACCTCCTCCGCATCTTTACTCCAAGATGACTCAGGCCTTCCCTGTCTACTCCTAAAATTTCAGCTCCCACCTCAACACTTAATACCCACTATACCACCAAATTCTACTTCAGAGCAAAGTCTCATTGTCTGCCTCCCCACCAGCACGTGCACTCCACGAGGGCAGGGAATCTCCACGCGGCATCCAAAGCACCAAAATCTGTCACATAGCAGCCTCTCAATAAATGCATTAAATGAGTGAAAGGACTATGAAAAGTATAAGCTGCGTGTAGACCTCGATCATTGGAGAGCTAACAATCTAGAACCTGTGACAATAAAACAGGCTAGAAATGGCAGAGCCGGGGAGAAAACGAAGAGTGCCATAAAGTACACAAAGGGCTTGTTTAAACGCTATGGCAGTAATGTATAGCTTAAGGAGGTGGAGCAGGAATGTTCCCTAGCAAAAGAATAAAAGAAAGCACAGACACACGCCCTCTGAGGAGAAAGCATACTGGAGCAACAGCAGGGAGTAAAAATGAATTAATGAGGTTATCCGGCTTTGGGACTAGTGTGTTAGGAGTTTTATAGCCAAGGCCTGGAAACCGGTCAGGGAAGAACTGTAAAATGTTTAAATTAGAAAAGCCTAAGAGGATTAAATAAAAATAAGTTTTAAAAAGCTTTCATTTACAAATACAAAGCACTACATACCTGCAAATTATAACTGTTGACTTTTAATTCCCTTAACCAAAATGAGAAAATTTCTTAAGCTACCAGTGGTGCCAGAAATGAGTCCCTAAATGGATCCAGGTTTGTCTTGATAGACACTGAAGAAGAGGATGGCAATATCCAACTCAGGATTTCCAAAATCCAACAAACTAAACCATAGGATCCTTGTGGGCAAACGACTGGGTTTTATCAACAATGACTGGAACATCTGGCATCAAATTAGTGAATGGACTGATGTACTACATGAACTTGCTCCCATGTCATCTAACTTATTTCTGCAATAACAAGTCTACTAGCCTTTGCTACACAAATGGGATCAGGAGTGTAGCATGAAACCTGGCAAATGCTCCAATATCCCAGCCAGGTACATTCATATGCATTTGTGAAACATCCCAACAGACATTAAAATTCTGCTTAATTAACTGTGCCACAGTCAGAAAGCACAACTGCCATTCATGGAGGGATGGCCGGGGGCTGGGGGGGTGGGAATTAGGACTGTCAATATGTAAAGTTCTTAGTTTCCTTAAAAAATAGTAATAACTCCCCATTCTGAGCAAAGAAACCAAAAGAAAAAATGCCCTTGTATTCAAAAAAGAAGCCATTTTGGCAAAGGAAATAGTCTAGAAAGCAGATAGCTCAAACTCAGGCTGTCAGGTGAGGCAGGTCGCCTGCTGGACCCACCTGCTAGCCTCCTTTTAACATGTATACCACAGTTTATACTGTCCACACCCACTGCTGGCCTTTTAAAAGGCCAGTGCCCAAAAGCTATTAAATTTCGGATGAGTGAAAAGAGACCAGCAGCGATAGGTTCACAAGTGACCCTGATAGAGTCAACCGTAACTCACCCAGAACAGAATTCAGAATTTCTGAGCTTGAAAGGCCCTTTACAAATCTCACCAGAATGCAACACCAGGGCTGGCAAAGTCAGGTGAGAAGGGGAGAAAGGCAGGTGTCACAACTGGAAATGCTGAGGCCCCAGCCTAAGAGCATTCAAATGCAAAACCATAATAAAATGCCGCAGCCAGCCCTGATTCTAGCCTCCGCCTCTAGAACAGCCTTTAGAGAAGAAACTGGCAGAGGGAGGTCACATGGCCAACTAATGACAGCTCAGACCGGGCAGTCTCGGGACTCCCGGCCCCACGTCTTCGCACATCCCTGGCCTTCTCCGCACACGGATGGCCCAGACGTCAGCAGGGCCATCCTCTTCCCCCTCCCGCCTCCCAGCTGCAAGAACAGAAGTAGCAGGTACTAGACCCAGAAATCCCTTGTGGGTGACTTTCCTCCACCTGCAGTGGCCCTCGTTTACCCTGTGCCCTGCCTATCAAGCCTGTCCCATCAATCACGCTTAAACCCACAGCCTGCAGGCCCCGTTCCTGTCCACCACCCGTCCAAGGGGACACACAGAGTCAGGCCCAGGGAGGAGCAGATCCTGCGCCCTGAAAGTAGCCGGTCACACTCGAAAACGTCCATTTCTCCTTCCAGCCCCTGGTGGCAACGAGGGGAGCCCGCGGCCCCCCGGGGCCGGACCCGAGGGAAGGAGCCTGGGCGGGGGTCCCAGCCGCTGCTGCTGCTAAAATTACTCGGCGCAGCCTTTGTGGGCGAGAAGAAAGCAGAAATGGAAAAGGCGCCCCCCCCCCACCGCACCGCACCGCGCCGCACCGCGCCGCCGCTCCCGCAGCCCCTCCACGGACACGGCCCGACACCGGGGGGGGGGGGCGAGCGAACCTGCTCGGCCGGGCGCGGGGGGGGGCGGCCCCGAGACGTGGGGGGCCTGGGGGGGCGGCCGGCCGGGCCCCGGGGCGGGTGGGGGGCCCCGCGCGACTCCCCGCGCCGCGGCCTGAGGCCCGAGCGCACTGCGGCTCCGGAGGGGGTGCGGGGGCGAGCGCCCCGGGGCCCGGGCGGAGCCGGCGCGGGCTGGGGGGCCCCGGGCGTCCGCGCCGCGAGGGTCCGGCGCGGGGGGCGCCTGACAGCGCGCGGGGGCCGTGCCCGGCCGGCCTCGTGGGCGCGGCGGGCGCCCCGGCCCGGCGAGGGCGACCGCGCGGGCCGCGCCGCGGGGACGCGGCTCTCACCTGCCTGCGCCTCGCCCGGTCCCCGCGGAGCCGCCGCCGCTGCCGCCGCCGCCGCCGCCGCCGCGCGCTCTGCTCCGGGCCCCGCGGCTGCCGCCTGCAAAATGGCGCCGCGGAGGGGCGGGCCGGGGGCGGGGAGCCGCGCCGCCGCCCGCCCCCGCGCCCGCCGGGCCGGCCCCCTCCCCGCCCCCGACCCTCGCCCTCGCGCCTCCCGCCTCCCGCCTCCCCGCCCCCCGGCGCCGGGGCGGCCCCCCTCGCGCCCCCCCTCGCGCCCCCCCACGCGCCTCTCGTCTCCCTCCGCCGCGGGAAGCCGCCCCGCTTCTCGCCCCCCTCCTGCCGCACCTGCTCCTGGGGGCCCACCTGGCGCGCAGCGGGCGCGCCTCGCCCCCCTCCTGCCGTGTCCCCTCGGACCCTGAGCCCTGCCAGCGCCCGGGCACGGGGCTCGCGCGGCTCGCGGGGCGCTGCGCTGCGCGCGTCTGGGCCGGTTCACGGCCGTTTCGGCGCTTCTGTCCACCTCGGCCGTCCGGGAGGTGGTCTGTGTGTGTTTTCCGTCCTGACTGGGGAGAAGGTCCTGCCTTCGTTCTGCAGACACGAGAGCCCCAGACCCGAGGCGGCTCCCTGCAGAGCTGGACGCCCCGGGGGGGACCGGGCTTCCGGGCCCGTCCGGGATGCAGCCCGGGATGCGGCGTCCCTAAAAGCCCCCCCACCCCACCCCCCGCCCAGGTGAGGCCGCGGGGCGAGCGGGAAAGCGGCGGGGACCCCCGCGGCCCCGCACCTGTGCGCGCGCCGCGGCCTCGCCCCGAGCGCTGCGTGACCACGACGACGACGACCACGCAGGCGGCCGGGGCCGAAGGGCCGGAGTGAGGCGCCACCATCTGCATCTCTGACGCGAGCCCAGGTGTGGCAGATGCGGCTGCAACCCGGGGACCGCGCTTAGCCAGCCGCTGTTGAGGACCATCTGAATGCATAGCCCCCCCCCCACTCCCCGATAAAGAAAACACACCGAGAATTCGCATGCTCGCAGCCCCTTCCGTCGTGCGGCCACCGTCCTCGTTGCTATTGCACCCCAGGGAGTGGCCGCTGGCTGCTTCCCAGGCAGCTCTTGAAAGCGCTGAAGAGTTGCGGACGGCGTCGGACCTCGCACGGGGAGAAGCAGATATTGTCGTGGGCGTCTTCTGCCTGTTTCACTGTCTGGGGGACTCCACGTTACAGGTATCACACCTGTCGGGGGGGGGGTGTACGTGTGTGTGTCCAGCAACCGTGGGAAGTGTATGAAACAGAGACGTGTGGTCTGGGTCTTGGACCATCAATAACGTGTCATCCCACTTACCTCTCTAATAACATGCGTCCCTCAAATATGAGCATTGATTGGCTTATAAAAGTCAGTATACACCAGAAGGCGAAATGTTTTGATCCCCATTGAAAATAAGGAATATAAGAGAGATTCTGTGACTGGTCCGAGAAGAAAATCCATGCTGCTCTGTATGACATCTAACATCCCGCTATCCTGCTCTGCCAGACAGCAGAGAGAGCATTTTCCAGCCAACCCTTTTTTATTTTTATTTTTATTTTTTTACTATGCGTCCAGCTCAGTCAGGGATGTTGACATTTTTCAAGACAGAAGTCGGGGAGCTAACTTGCATCTTCAGTGTCTCCCTCTCCCTTTATAGACATTACGGACTTTCTCTATCCCAAAAAAATTTCCCAACGGCATCCCCGGCAACACCCTCCAGACTTTGGCCTTCGCGCCTTTCTTCCTCTTCCTTCCCCCTGCTCTCTATCACTCCTCAGGCGCTGTCACTCCCTGCTTTCTCAGACGTCAACAGTGACCTTCTAACTGCCAAATCGAATTGCCTGTTTACAGCCCTTTTCCTCTTTGATGGCTCTGTAACATTTCATTGACTTCTCCCTCCTTCCTGAAACTCTCTTCTAGTGATAGTATCAGTGGTCTTGCTCACTGTACTACACTGCCCCCACTTCCCTCTCTGTGATGTGTGAAGTGGCCCATTCTCACCCCTAGAAATATTAGTTTTTCTTAACATCTCCTTTCTTCCCATCTTTTTCCTGCTCTCTTCTTCTTGAACCTGCTCTGAATGTCAGCCATCTCCTTATGGTTCCCAAGTCTCTCCCTACCAGACATCTTTCTGAACATCAATTGTTCCCCTACACAACCTCCTCTGTATCTTATCCAAGCATTTCAAATATGTCATCTCTACTACTCAATTCATTATTCTCCCACCAACTTGTTTCTTATCTGGTTTCCTCATTTTGCCATCAGCAACTTTAAATTTGACTTTGACTGCTTGTCCCTCAGCCCTCATGTTCAGTCTGTCAACTGCGGCCAATTGGAGCAGGGAAGTGTGTCTGAAAATCTCTTTTCTGCATCCATCATCCCAGACCTTTACTCACTCTTCATTGTATTGTTGAAAAAGCTTCTCTCTGGCCTCTTGGCCTCAAGACTTATCTCTCCAAGCCATTCTTGTTATCCTGAAACACGAAACTGACCACCTCACAACACTTCTGTAATCCTTCAGGGCCTCCTGGTCAACAAAATAACCTGGTTAAAAGAAACAGAACAGAGGCTATTACCTAAAACAGCATTCAAGGCCCTTCACTGTCTAGTCTCCAGTAGCTTCTCTTTTTTTGGACAAAGTACTACTTTTTACTGCTGGCAGACTGGAGTTGGTCTCGGGATGACCCTGACTTTAACCTTGCAAAATTTGTGTACGGCTTAAATGAGATCATTTATATAAAGTGCTTATTTTGTACTTGAATATGTACATGTTCAACCAACGTTCCTATTTTTACATACTTATGTTATTATCACCAATTCAAAAAATATCTGCATTTTCCTATTCATTTCCTTTTTTTTTTTTGTATCCTATTCATTTTCCTTTCCTATTACAGCTGATATTAACAGGGTTTTTTCCTCCCCCCCTTAACTTCTCTAAACTAAATCAGCAGAATATTTCAAGATCGTTTCATGACCTGGATAATTTGATTGAAATTTCTATCATTTCCAGGCTGTGTTATTTTTGAGAGGTAATTGTAGCTTGAGGCTATTCCATCTTCATACAGAGCTTTTCTTTACAATATTTATTTCCAGTATCTCTCTAGAGTCTAGAACTGAGGTCAGGAAACTTTTTTTGTAAAGGGCCAGCTAGTGAATATTTTAGACTTTGTGGGCCAGGAGGCAAAATCAAGGACATTACATAGATACTTATATAAAGATAGAAAACAAATTTCCACAAATTTTTTATTAATGAAATTTCAAATATAATGATAATAGAGCATAATCTTTTTGTAATAAAGGAGTACCCACAAGAAAAACAGAATGGTGGGGGGTAAGATTTTGTATCATCAGGTTAGTCACAAATGTTCATCTGTGCAAACCATCCTTAGCTGGTACCAAGTAAGCCATGGGCCATAGTTTGCTGACCCCAGATCTAAACCGTAACTCCCTTCATTTTGAGTTGTCTCTTCAGGGTAATACAGGACTGATGTAATTTTTAATGTATCTTTAATGATAGAAGAAAACAAAATGATGTTCATCTCAAGGTCTATTCTTCTAAGAAAATGCTTGGAGCTTCATCCATACACCATCTCCTGGTGTTGGAAGAACTGCCACTTTCTGAATAGAATATCATTTGTGATATCATTTGTGAAAGAACGTCATTCTTTCACTTAGTGGGATATTCCCAAATTTCAACCATGCTGTAGCACGTATCCGTATTACATTCCTTTTTGTGTTGTGGGAAAATACACGTAACATAAAATTTACCATCTTAAACATTTTTAAGTGTACAATTCAGTGACAACTCCTACCTCCATTCCCCTCCCCCCTACACACACACACACACACACACACACACACACACACACACACCCTCAAATTCCCTATCTAGCCATTTCCCCCTACTTGCTTCCTGCTTCCAGGACACCATTCTTCAGAGGTGCATTCCCTCTGCTCCCCCTGCCTTTTCCACAACCAACCTGTCCTTGTGGGACCCCTCCTCCCAGCTCTGGGCTGAAGATCCCTCAGAGACCTCCCTCCTTCAGCTATCTTCCTCCTTTCCCTCTCAGTGCTGACCACTCCTTTCTGAAACCTCCCAGCCCCACCTTCCCCGATTCTTGCGCCTCTCTCTCTCTCAGCTCTGCTTCAATCCCTGTCTCCTGACTCCTTCCTCTCTTCAACCCCTGGCCATCTGGCTTCTGTCCCTGTTTTCCTCTAAAACCTCCCAGATGCATTCGCCTTTTCCTCTGAATTGCACAATCCAGGGGATCTTTTATATCTTACTGGAACGTTCTGGAGGCATTTGGCACAGTTGGCACTGCGTTCTCTGGAAAGGCTTTCCTCCATTGGCTTTGTGGCTGTATTTCCTAGTGGTTCTTCTACTTCTCTGACTCTGTGTTTTCTGTTTTCTTCTCAGACTCCTCTTCCCTCATTCTCCTTCAAACATAGGAGTTGGGGGCCAGGGAAGTGTGGCTGAGTGTGTTTCCCCTCAAAAGCCCTTCAGGAGCTTCGCTATTCCTTCCACTCGATCACCTTAACCTTTCCTCTGGATCATTCTTACTCATCTTTTGAGTCTCTGCTTGGCCACTCCTGGAAACCTCCTCTAAGCCCCTAGGCTGGTGTGACTGTATCAGGGTACTTCCTAGCATTTAGTATGAAATTATATTAAACACACACACACACACAAAACACAAAACAAATAAAAAGAAAAAATAGTAAAACTATAGTGAAACGATTTCACTGTGTTGCTCCCCTGCCTCATTAATTGTCAGCTCGCCCAAGGCAGGGGTCTTGATTATGTGCTCTTCACATAGTGCCTGCCACTTAGTAGGTGCTCAGTAAGGATTCAATGATTTCACCTGTTGGATTGAACCAGAATGTCTTGGCCAGTAATGGAAGATGAGGTGAGAAGGGAGAGACTCAGAAGTAACCCCAAGTTTCTGGAGAACTGGAAGCCAAGAGGGAAGTATAGGTTAGCAGCAAAACACAAAAGAAAGGCCTCAAATGCCAGGGTAAAGAAATGAGACTTTATTCAGAAAAGGAGTCGTTTGAGCCTAGAACCTCATTGACATACTTAGTCTTGGGGGTGGGGGGAGGCAGAAAGAGAAAAAAAATGCATTAGTAATTCAAGATACTGTCACCCTGTGGTGAGATAGTGACTAAGGAGAGGACCATAGGGTCTTCTGAGGAGCTGGTCATGTTCTATGTCTCAATCTGGGCACTAGGTATGTAGCCATACTCTCTCTGTGAGACTTCATTAAGCTGCACACTTGTGATATATACATACACATATCTGTACGTATACTATAAGAAGTTTTACTTAAGTAAATGCAACGATTTGACTTAGAAAAATAATCCAATTAACAAATTTACATTCAATAAATTGGGTGCTTCCTGTTTTAAATAATGTGGTCCATCTGCAGAGATAGGATAAAGCCCCCTGTCTAGAATGGGCCCTAGCACAGAAGATCAGACCCAGGTAGGTGAACTGGCCCCAGTTATTGTCTCCAAGAATATGCATTTAGAAAACAGGGATGTATGTATACACTATATAATGTGAAGATTTAATTTTGATTATTCCTTTGGTCCTAGAACAAATGTTACGTACAACTCATGCAGTGTTGGAGAAAAGGCACAGGGTCCCTGGCCCACCTTGGCCTTGCTGAGTGATCTTGGGGAAATCATTTAACCAACCTGCAAGTAAGTCTCCTAATATGCAAACTCAAGATAGTTCTGTCTGCCTCATTTACCACCTAGGTGGCTGTGAGGATTAAATTGGATAATTACTGTGAACGTGTTTTTGCAAATATTTTTATGGTGCTTTACAAATACAAGGTATAAGAGTCCTACTCTCGTTATAGGACTGAGTTTGCAATTGGTTTTAAGCCATCATATCACATGCCCAGAATCCCCTAGACTGTGTTTATACTCTGTCTGCTTTAATTTTTATTCTTTTTGTTTTTTATAAGATCTCCAGTTATGTAAGGTCACCTGGAAGTCCGCTCATTTGGGCCTAAATAGTTGGCTGCACCACTCACTTATCATATGTAAACTAACACGGCCACTCTTCACCAGTCACATGCTACCTGGCAGGCATAGATCTAGACGCCAATGACAAAATGGTAGATAAGAAACTCACCTCACCTGCCCCCAGTGAGCTTGCACACTGGTAAGTATGGGAGAACAGAAGAAAACTCGTTTTATATACAGTGTCTGACTGGGCTCCAGGTGCTCAGTGGGCTTGTGTTCTAAGACATGAGATGGCATCCAGCAAATAAACAAATAGATGATTATGTTTGTGATAAGTGCTAAAAAGGAATAATGAACTGACTGATCTAGGTTGGGGGGCCATCTTAGATAAGCTGGTAAAGAAAGACAATATTGCTGAGACTTGAAGAAGTTAGTTATGCAAAGAGCTGAGAAAAGATCACTCCAGAGAGAGGGGATAGCAAGTCCAAAGGTCCTGAGGCAGGAAAGAATATGCCACATTTGAGAAACCGAAAAACACTGATATCACTGGAAAGTGAAATGTAGAAAGGAAAACAAGATGAGGTGAGATTGAAGAAAAGGTCATGAAGGGACCAAATAGAGCAGGCCTTCTAAATATGATAGGGCATCAGCAGAGAATTGGAGGGGAGTGACATGATCTTGTTTCTGTTTTAAGATCACTCCACTGCCCTGTGGAGAATGGAGTGGTGGGGCCAAGGGTAAAGCAAGGGAGAAGTTACAGTAGTTCAGGTAGAAAATAGTGGCTTGGCCTGGTGAGTAGTAAAAATGGAGATAAGGGGCAGAGTCAAAATATCCTGTGAAAATAAACCTGATGGGGCTTGCTCGTGGGCTGTATACGGAGGATAAAGGAAAGAGAGGAATCAAGGATGGCTTAGGGAGCATTTGAGATCTTGCTTCCCAGAACATGTCATCAGTTCGGCTCAAATAAACTTGTAAGAATTCTCTATGAGTTTGGATGTTCTTATGTGGATGAGGATGAGACGCAAATGAACTCAGCAGCGTTGTAAATGAATAACATTTGGACTACATGCCCTCAGGCTGAAGATGAAATATTCAACTCCAGGTGTAGAGAAACCAGCAGACACCATGTTAATAGCACAGTTGAAACATCTCCAGGTGACAGACAGATGGACTTCACATACTTCCAGATGGTGCACTGAGAGGAGCAGATCCCATTTCTCGGATACCACTGTCCCAAAGCATGTGATCAGTCATAATCTGTGGAAGCCACAGGTAAACCCAAACCAGTGGTCTTCTGCAAAATAACTGGCCTGTGCTCATGAAAGTCCAAGAAAGACCTCTGAACTCATGAAACTGTCCTTCCCAGAGGAAACTGAAGATGCTTGACAACTGACCACAATGAATCATCCTGGAGTTTTTGCCGTAAGGTATGTTGGGACAATTGGCAATATCTGATTAAGGTCTATTAATTAAATAATAGTATTGTCTTAATGTTAATTTCCTGATTTTGCTAATTGTACTGTAGCTGTATAAGAATGTTCATACACATGGAAGTCTACCCTCAAATGGTTCCTGAATATGATGAGTGTGTATTTGTGCGTGTGCCAGAGGGAGAGAGAAAAGAAACAGAGAAATCAAGTATAGTGAAATGATAGAAACCTGAGTGAAGGGCAAACTGCAATTCTTTGTATTCGTCTTGCAAATTTTAAGCCTGAAATTATGTTTCAAAAACTTTTTGGAGAAAAAAAAAGTGCAAACCTAGCCCGACACCAAATTAATTCTGAGTGGATTAAAGACCATGTGGCAAAAAAAAAAAAAAAAAAAAAAAAGGATGGTCTCAGGATTTGCAGTTTGGGCAGCCAGGTAGGGCCATTCCATAGACGAGACGAATGGAGAAGGAGTTCAGGTGGGGGACAGTCTAAGAGATTTCAACCTGTGATGTCCCCAAGGGGAAACAATTGAATAGCTGCAACCAGATTTATTTACATGCGCATAGGGAGGAAGACTGGACTGAAATTATGCACATGGGAGTCACCAGCGCTGTGTGATATTTAAAGCCAATGGATTCCATAGGATCATCGAGGGAGAGAGTCTCTGTAGATGGAGAGGAGTAAAGGCCCAGGAGTGAATCCCATGAGGTTCCTCCAGCACAGGAGACTGCATCTAAGTAGGAGACAGCAATGGGTGAAGAGGACATAGAACATCATCTCCACAGCTGACAGGGACCCTCTAGCCAGAACACATCCCTTAAAAAATTGTGCTCAGCCCAGATCGAGAGAGTAAAGAGGAAAATCATGATGTGAAAATGGGTTCATGCACAACATTGCCCTGGAGGAAACAGGAGCTCTTGGTCTAAGGAGGATTTGACTCTTCTTTCAAAGTACGTCATAATGTACTTACAATAAATAAAGTGCACAAATTAATGAACTGGTTGATGAGTTCTTGCATATGGATACACCTGTGTTAAGTACCACCCAGATCAAAATATAAAATATTTCCAGACCTTTAGAAAGTTCCTTCATGCCCCTTTTCATCATTACCCACCTCTCCCAAGGAAACCACTGTGCCATCACCAAGGGTTGGTTTTGCCCGTTTTTGAACTTTGCATAAACACGAACCATACAGAATGTGCCCTTTGTGTCCAGCTGCTTTCACTAAACATTATGTCTGAGATTCGTTTATGTTATCGCAAGTGGCAGTTGCTCACTCTTTTTCGCTGGCGCGCAGTGTTCCATTACATAAAGACAGCCATTTATTGCTCATTCTGCTGTTGGGGGACATTTGGATGGTTGCCAGTTTGAGCATATTATATGCTACAAACGTTCCTGTGTAAGTCTTTTGTAAAAGGACTGCATTTAGTTTCCATGTAGTCCCAAGAACTGCTTCAGATAAGTACCAGAAGAGTATCGTTAAAACTCAAGGGGATGAAAAGAATTTGCAAGGAGAACTCCTCCCAGCTAGGGTTGCCATATATATTTAGGACATACTTATACCCCCCAAAAAGTAATTTTTATTTATCTGAAACTCACATTTGACTGGGCCCCATGTGTTTTTATTTGCTGACTCTGGCAGCCCTATCAGACCTGCACCCATTTTTGCACACGGTGGGTTTTTAAGAAAATTTGTTTAATGAACACAAATTAACTGAATCTCCATCAGGTTTAGTAGGTGTCCCATGGTAAAAAGTTTCTTGAGACATTTAGCAGAGTGTTCTTCATTCTCTGGAGAGGTGGGATCGGTATTTACTTGTCTAGTCTGATTTACTTTCAGTAACAAGTTTATTCTAGAATCTAGATCCAACATATGGAGGTGTGGCATTGCATGTCAGAAAATGGTGATGGCTACCTAAGAGTCTAATTTTAAAATGGATTATTTCTTCTTTCAGTGTTTACAGGCACCTGCTTGCTGGGGCTGCCTCACCACTATTTTGCAGATACCTGTTTAGATAAGTGGACAGCCTCTGCCTGAGCAACCTTCTGTCATCACATGTCAAAATACTGTCTCCAAGCTGCTAACTGTCCTGTTTGCTCCCCATTATGTCTTTTCTACATAATTTCTTTGAACAGAAAGTATATTGGAAACAGCTATCAACTTATTCAGAGCATAAAAATAGAATCCACAGTTAGGTTTTTAATGCAGATTTGAAGTGATACAGATAATTCATGTATGACTTTTTTTATCTCTAATTTTTATCTTGACAAATATTGGTCACAAGGAAATGTAAATAAAAAATGAGATAGCATGTCCTTGGGCCGAGGGCAGTCTTCTCTAAGATATCACAAATGGCTTATTGATTATTTTGAGTTAAAATCATTTAAGAAGTAGTAGGAATAAGGTGACCTCTCTGGCCCTTGAAATGCAGAAAATAATTCTCCTTGTGATAGGTGTCCTTCCAACTCCTTAGGGCTAAGAGATAACCTTATCATAAGAGTTTTTAAAAATCCAAGAGTTGAAACAGCCTGTGTAAACAAATCTCTTATCTCCTTTACTAATTTACTACCTTAGCCCAAACCTTGTTTAGATTCCTTTCTAATGCACACGAACTTTCTTGGTCCTATCAATTTCTCACATATTTATTGTTTCTTTGTTTAAAAAGTATAAGAAGATGCCTAATTCAATCATTTCTTTGAACCTCATTTTATAATCTGAGCATTCTATTGTATTTCTCCCATGCGTACATATTAAATTGAGTTTTCTTCCTCCTGTTAATCTAGTCTCGTGTCCGTTCGGTTTTAGTATTAGTCTAGGTAAAAGAACTAAAGAAATGTAGAAGAAGGGAATTCTCCTCACTCCTCAACAATGTTTTGCTCTCAAATTGGCAAAAATTTCTAAAAATATAATACCCAGTATTGATGAAGATGTGAGGAAATGGAAATTCTTCCACGGACTGGTGGAAATTTTAATTGGCACAACCTTTCTGCAAACCGTAGAATTATATATTGTAGTAATTTTTAAAGTGCTTACCTTTTAATCTTACAAGTCTATCCATACAAGTTTATCCTAAGGAAATCATTATGGATGTCTGCAAAGATTTATGAGCATGGATGTCTAATATAGCATAGTTTGTAATAATAAAAGTTGAAAATCTTCTAAATGTCAAATACAAGGGAATTGTTAAACGTTTTTCAGCACAAGTGGTATGCAATCATTTTATTTAATGATGTACAAATTTATCAAATGACAGAAAAATCATGAAATCTAAGTCAGAATCAAATTAAAATGTATCTAAATTAAATTACTTTTGCCTGACAATAACATAATAAAGAACACTGAATCCTATTTATATGTAAGAAATAAAGCATATAAGGAAGTAAGTAAAATGTATTCTTTCTGCTAACCAGAAGCCCAGAGATAAGATGGGTTCTGGTTGGATTAACAGCTTGATGACATCTTCAAGGACCCAAGTTCTTTTCATCTTTCCATTCCATCTTGTCAACATAACTACCCTCGTGGTTGCAAGATGGCTCCATAAGTCCAGGTAAGACATACATTCACGGTAATGCCTAACTGAAAAAGAGGGCCTATATTTTTAAGAGCAAGGAACTCTCCCAATAATCATCATTAGTACCTCATGTTTCAGCTCAGCTGATCAGAAAGGGGTCCAATGAGCCGACCCTGAATCAATCGCTGATAAGGTGTGCTTGTGTTGTGAGTGGTTTACAGATAAGTCAAGATGTTGGTCCCCCAAATCCTCCAATAGGCTGAGTGGACCTGAAGCCTGTCCCCTCCTAAGAGGCAGCATCCATTTATCTAGATGGGGCAGTGTGTGAAAATGTCAGGAAATAGTGACTTAGACCAGTGGTTCTCAAAGGGTAATCCGTAAGCCATCATCATCACCTGGAAATTCTTTCAAAAGACAAATTTTGGAGTGCCATGCCCAAAGTTCCAGAGTTAGAAACCCAGGGGGTAGGGTTTTTAACATGCCCTCCAGGTGAATATAACGTTTGAAAACCACTGACTACTATTCAGGATTTACCCTTGACTTGGGAATACCTAAGCAGGTGACTTTGACAGATGACCAGGAGAGGACTGATAGACAGTCATGGTTGATACTGGGATTCGTTTTCTAGGATATCTTTCTGGGCTAAGAAGCTAAAACTACATTTCCACCCATCAAAATGCTCATGTGAGCTTATGAATAAAAGCTGAATCACAGAGAGGAGAGGCAAGACTCAAGGAACGCCAGCTCTCTAGTATGAACTTGGCACAGAGGTTGGGGTTCTGGGTGTGGCAGCTTTGGCAGCAGCTTCTTCATTTGTAACATCCTGATTATGGCAGGAACAACAGGGCCCTTGGCGTTCCAGTTATCAGTGTGGTGTGAGGAGTAATTCTGTGACTTTTATTACTGTGGTAAAAGACCAAACACATAACATTATATTTACAACCCTAACCATTCTGAGTGTACAGTTTGTAGTGCTACGTATGTTCACACTGTTGTGCAACAGATCTCTAGAACTTTTTCATCTTGCAAACCTGAAACTCTACCCATTATACACTAATTCCTCCTCCCCTGAGCCCTTGGCAACCAACTTTCTACCTTATATTTCTATGATTTTGACTACTTTGGAGTCTTCATATCAGTGGAATCATACAGTAGTTGTCTTTTCATGGCTGGCTCATTTCACTTAGCACATTGTCTTCAAGGTTCATCAGTGTTGTAGCATGTGACAAGATCTCCTTCTTTTTTAAAGCTGCATAACATTTCACTATATGTATATACCACACTGTGGACATTTAAGTGCCTCCATCTCTAGGCTATTGTGACTGCAAACATCATGGGTGTGCTACTATCTCTTGGAGAGCGTGCTTTGAATCTTTTTGGATATATGCCCAGAAGTGGGACTGCTGGATCATACGGTAATTCTATTTTTAATTTTTTGAGTAATCTTCATACTATTTTCCGTAATAGCTGCACCATTCTGACTTTTCTTAATGGGCCAAGTAGTAAATATTTTAAGCTTTGTGGGATATATGGTCTCCATCACAACTATTCAGATCTGCATTATAGTGTGAAAGCAGCCATAGGCAATATGTAAACAAATGGATGTGGCTGTGTCCCAATAAAACTTTATTTATGTGAAAATCAGTAGCAAGCCTAGGGGCCATAGTTTCCCACCCCTAGATCATGTTTCTTCAGCCCTGCCAATGATTCTGTGAGCAATACACAAAACTGTCTGCTAGGGTAGATTATGTTGTCCGCCAGTAAGAATCCTGGAAAATAAAACGTGAATGAACTGGTACTGTTAATAGGAAAGGAAGAGGGAATGACAGCTGGGTGAGCAAACCATATTATTTTCTACAAAAGGCAGTGTGTACAATAAAAGAGAGAATAGTAGATGAGAGAGAAGTTTGGAAGGCAATTGCCATAGTCAGTCTCCAAAACGAACCTCAATGATCCTTAACGCCTATGACTCACGCTCTTATGAATGGTTTACCCGTAGGTCAATGGTTTACAGGGTAGTTCCCTCTCACAATGAATAGGGCTAACCTGTCTAATCAAAGAATACTGCAGAAATGACAGTGTGTGACTTCTGAGGTAAGGTTATAAAAAATATTGTGTCGTGCATCCTGCTCTCTCTTTGATCAATAATTTTGAGGGAAGCTAGGAGCCATGTCATGAGGATGCTGAAGCAGCCATGTGAGCATGTCATCTTGGAAGAGGATCCCTGAGTCCCAGTCAAACCTTCAGCTGACTGACTGCAGGCCCAGACGATATCTTAAACTGCAACCTCCTGAGACCCTAAACCTGACCCACCCAGCTAAACTGCTCTGGAATTCCTGACTCACCTAAACTAAGTGAGATAATAAATGTTTACTGTGGATTTAGGCCTCTATCTTTTGGGATCATTCGTTGTACAGCAATAGGTAACTAACAGTAATGGTGGAATTACGAAGGACTCTTAGTCTCTTGGTTGGACTTGAAGTTCTGACATTTCTGCAATGAACATGTACTTAAATCTTCATATTACTCTTCTCTCTTTGGTCAATTCTCACCTGTTTTTCCACAGCGCTCAGGTCAGTCCCTTGCACCATGCCATGAGTTTCTTGGCTGGTCTACACTGTGATGTCTCACTTAATAGTCAAGTTTTCTCTCCTCCAGGCAGTCCACAAGGCAAATACATGCATAGTTCATTCACAGAGGGAAAGCTCCAGGAAACTAAAGAGAGGAGTCAGATCAAACTCCTGAGAGCCTTGTATATTGTTCTCTTAGACACAATATCTTTGATTAGATTTTCCAGAAGCAAACCTCAGATAAGGGGTTTTTTTTGCAAGTGATTTTGCAAGGAAAGGCTCACAGGAGAAATTGGTAAGTAAGGCACTGGAGGAAAATGGAATAGGAAAGGAGCAGGAGCTAAGAAAGGTGACTTTAGGTAAGGTCCCAGCCTCAGCTTCATCCCATAGGGGAGTCCTGGAGAATAAATTATATCTTCAGGTTGGTTCCTACTCCAGGCAAAGGAGCTGAGTGAGTGCTCATACTTGTCAATCAAGAGATAAGCTGCGCTTTTAGGAAGAGCAGTTCCAGTGGCCCGGTACAGATGTAGGGCCATTCTCTAAAGAGAGTATAGAGGTAGGTCACTGGATCAAAAGCACAGAGAAGCCAGGCAGTTGACATACAGAAATTGTCAATGGGACCCCAGGGCATCTAGGGGAAGAACCGATAGCATCCGCTAACACCCCATGTAGGCATTTCAGATGTTTCTTAAGAAGTTCACTGAGCATGGGGTTGGAGAGGTGGGCAAGGAGATGAATGGAAAGGAGGCTGCTCAGGTGAGGAAAATGTCTGGATGAGAGAGATAAATTTATCTTATGGCAGTAACATAACAGAGGACATACTGATAAAGAGCCAGACAGGGAAAACCCAGCTGCGTGAGCTTGGAAGAGCTATTTAACCTCTCTGGGATCAGATACCTCACCTGTGAAATAAGTCAATTATACTAATAGTGAAAAGTAATAGTCATAGTAGTAACATTTATTAACTTTACTGTGACCAAGGTACTGACTCTTCCAAGACTTTAATTGTTACTTAGTTAATCTCCACAACAGATCTATCAGTAAGCACAATTAATGTCCCCATGTGACAGATGAAGACATTGAGGCTCAGAAAGTTTAAGTAACTTGCCTAAGGTCCCATAGCTAGCACCTTTCTCAAAAGATTGTTGAAAAGATTAAAAGGTTGTATGCCTTGAACCTTACCTTTTCAGCGTGTTCCCACAAACTCACCTGCCAGCCAGTGTTGTTCTCTGTGCCTGAGAGATTGACAGGACGAGAAGACCCTTGCAAACTGGCTGCAGGAAGGCCACATGGGGGCAATTCCTCCCACCCAGGAGCAGCCTCATCCAAGACTCTCAGGAGGAGGTGTTATCTTTATACCTCAACTTCCCACCAATTCCTTATCGTGGGATAACTCTGGGTGTAGGTTCTGTGTTGGTTCTATCGGATTCGGCTCCCGTTGCCCATAGTGGTAATTGTGTAAATGACCCACCCAATCCCGGCTGCTTTCCTTTCCCTCTCTCACTTCCTCACTCCCTTCCTAGTGTTTCCCAAGCTTACTTCCCAAATAAACCACTTGCACCTGAATCCTTATCTCAGTGTTTACTTAAGGAGAAATCCAAACTAAGACCTATAGTATACCATATACACTGTTTCATACCCTGCTTGGCTCGCCTAACATAAGCTGGAGATACCCCTGTATCACTGGACTAAGTCTTCATCGTGCTTTTTCAGGGCAGCATAATATCCCCATCCATAGCTGTGGGAAAGAGTTGGGCTCTAGAGCCAAACAGCCTGTAAGTCATTTATCATGACAGAAGCAAGACTCCCTATCTTTCCCCAGAGGCCTACCTGCTCTCCCTGTACAATTTCCTACTTCTATGATTCTCCCAGGCACCCCTCCCTGAAATCTTGGAGGCAACCCTAATCCTTCCCACAACATCCCTAGCTCCATACTTTGTAAATTAACAAATCTACAAACTGCCACTCTCAGATCATCTGTGTTAGCTTATGGAATTCATCTTCCTTCCTTCCTTCTCCCTACCCCCACTCTCAAAATAAAACAAGTGTGTTTTATTATTCTTCTCAGCTCTTTAAAATTTTTTTTCAAAATTAGCAGAATTTAAGAAATTGGTTATCAAGATTAACAGTCAGATTTTCTTATTGGAATCTGAATTTCATGCTTCTTTTGAAAAACCAGAAGTCTTGGTGTTGCAGGATACTTGGATAGAGAGACTAAACGTGGAGTCATTAAGCAGGAAGTAGCATTTGTTGGTGCCAGCACCAGCTCAGCAGATTCACATCCAAAGGCTGAGTTGGGCCTTCCCTTTTATACACGTCTTATACTTCCTCATGGCAGAAATAAGGAAAGTGTATTTTGATCGGTTGGCGGGACATAAGGGGAGTGACCAACCAGGGCCAGTGGTCTGTGCCACGTTAGCTCTGAAAAGTCCCTTACCATTATGGGAAGGGAAGTGAACAACCTTCTACTGCTATAGGAAACGGTAAGCTAGGCCTCCATTACAAAATTGGCAATGCCTCTACTAGACAACAATCTTCAGGGCTGGAGCTGAGGGTTCTGACCCCACCAGGGTAAGGGCTGGGGTCTTGCTATCATTTGCCAGTCCTACACAGTGCACCCCTCACTCATCTACAGGACTTTCCTAATTCTAGCAGGTGACTGGATTTGAAACCCCTGGTTTGGGTCCTAATTCACATAGACTTAAAGTGTTTCTATACTGCCTAATGTTAAAATACTAATTCTGGGTCAGCAGGACTGAGCAAGGCTCAAGAGTCTGCCTTTCTTAGAAGCTTCCACGTGATGCTGGTTGATGTTCTTGGTCCACAGACAATTCCTTAAGGAGCAAGGGTTTATCCTCTTCCATCCCCAATCCACAGTGCGCATCATTATGCTTTTATTTTTCCAGGGTGTTATGTTTCACTGTTTAAAAAATGCCAGCGGTTGTTGAATATCCACGGCGGTTCCTTTTTACTATTTAATTTTTTATACCACAGGATCTTTTGGCTTCCCAAACAGAATGCTATTGCTGGGATCCCCAGTGCACAGTGTACAAGTATAGAATAGGGGTGCTACTGAGATTGAAGAGGGTCCTTGGGAAATGTGACCCTGAAGTCTCCCCTGACCCGGCTGATCTCTAGATCCCATGGCCAAGCCACAGGAATTTAAAACAGCACAGAACTCAGTTGAAAGTCAGAGGATTCGTCTGGTATTCCAAGGCTATAAGAGTTAAGTAACTTGCCTAAGGTCACAGCTGCAAAGGCCTGGATTTCCCAAAGCCCCTGGGCAGTCTTGTTCAAGGCCACGTTCACACCTTTTCCTCCCAACACCCAGGCCAAAGCTTCTCACTTAACTGCAGGCTTTTCATGCCCTGGTCACACCTGAGATTCAGCTCCTCTGGAGACATTGCCATTACTGCCTCTCCCTAGCCTTATCTCTCCTCTATCCCCAAAGATCTTTTAAAACAGGGCTTAAAAGTAGCAAAGAAATGTCTGTCTCTTCCTCCTCTCCAGCCCTGCAATTCTTTCCAAAATGGTGCATTGGGTCAAAGGTGGAATACCAGGTAACTCCAGGATAAAATTTTACCTCTTTGACCAGGACTCGAGGCATCCATTACATGGGTGGGGCCTCTGTGCCAGGTGAGCCAGGAAAACTGCTTCTCCTCATAGTTGGTATCACCTTTGCTAGATATCGCCCTTGGTGCCCCTGCCTGTCCTGGGGGTCTCTGTTCACCTGCTCCCTACACACTCAGGACATCTGCACTATTTAATGAGCTTTTTAAAAGTTAAAATGAAAAGTCTTTAATGAGGGTAGCTAGGAGTATTTGAGAAAAGAACAGCTTCTCTCCCAAGTCTTTTGATGTTGGGACTTATCAGAGACAAATAAAAGCTCCTTTTTTCTTTGCACTGTTCGGGAGTGTGCCTAACTCTGACAAGGGAGGACAGACAAGCAGCTCTCCTTCTAAAGCTTTGAACTCTGTGTTAAACTATACATTTGAAAAATGGCAGATCATAACCTGGAAAAAATATCAATTACCAAAAATTGTTCAAGAAATAGAAAACCCAAATAGAATTCCTTATACATTAAAGAAATTGAATCTAAATTAAAAAATTCTAGGCACAAAATACTTCAAATAATCCAAATGTCTTCACAGGCACTTTTATCACCTTCAAGGAACAGAAAATCTCTATCTTATTCAAACTAAGAAACAAGATTCAACAATCTATAAAAGGCTAGATGCTAACTACTGCCAGTGTAACCCTGACCCCAAACCAGAAAAGACAGTGAAAAAAAAAAAAAAAAGGAATAGCTTAGTTTCATTTATACAGATGTAATAATTATAAATAATCCATTAGCTAACCAAATGCAACAGTGTGGAAAATAAGCGTTACCAAGGAGTGTTTATGCCAAGAAAAATAAGAAAATAAGAATGTCATTTGACCATTAGAGAAATAGCAATATAGTTTACTCAGCTGCAGGTTAAAGAAGCAAAAACCATATGGTCATCTCAATAGATTCAGGAGGAAAAAAAAGTGATAAATTCAAACTCAGCAACCATTTTCTAAAAACACTTGGTCTTCTTGCTTGGGTTCCCTCAGAAGCAGACTCTCACAATTAAGAGAGGTGGGGGATTTGTACTCCTGTTCTCTAGAGAAAGTCATTGCTTTGAGAACTGATCCTGGTGCTATGATTCCCTAGAACATCCAGCCTTCACTAAGGTAAAGAAGCTTCCTAGGTTTTGAAAAGATCAGCAGCTTCCTAGGTTTTGAAAAGATCAGCCAGTCCTCAGGCCCAGAGAGGCAGATTCAGGCATTTGAATGTGGGCCTAGATACCCTGAAAGGTCTAAGATACGGGTAGGGCACACTTAATACACCAGAACAGGAGAGAATAACTTTAATCTGCTTTTTATTAAAAATTTTACCAAAAACAACTGCGGCAAAAAAAAAAAAATTTTTTTTTTAAATCCTCATTTTTAGTGGTGAATTGTTAGAAGTATTCTCTTTAAAGAAAGAAACAAGGATAGCCTCTATTAGTACTTCTGTTCACATAAAGAAAGATTTAAAGAAAAAGAAGAAAAGTAAAACAGGTCGTAAAGAAACAAAAACTTGTTATCTGTAGATGTTATGATTGTCTTCAGAGAAAATCCTGGAGAATTTCACAATATGAAAGTGATATCTGTACTAGTTAGGTGATGCTGTAAAACAAGTTACCCCAAATTTTAGAAGCTTAAAACAACAAACGTTTACTATCTCATGCATTTCCTGAAAATTAGGAGTCCAGGAGTAAGTGGCAGAGTCTCTCAAGAAGTTGTAGGCAAGTAGTTGTCCAGGGTTGCAGTAATATGAGGGGAGGAAAATCCACGATTAAATACGCTCTCATGGGCATTACCAAGAGGCTTCAGTTTTTCACCACATGGGCCTATCTATGGATAGGGCTGCTCACACAACATGAAAGCTGGCTTCTCCCAGACAGAGTGATCCAGAAAGTGAGAGAGGTAGGGAGAAAACCCAAGATGGAAACCACGATCTTCTTATAATAGTCTAATCTCAAAAGTGACATATCCCCTACTACTATATTCCATTCATTCGAAGTGAGTCCCTATGTCTAGCTCATACTCAAGGGAAGAGGACTAGACGATGACCTGAGTACCAGGAGTTAGGATTATTGAGAGCCTTCTTAGAGGCTACCTACCACAGTATATAAGAGAGGCGGAGTTACAAATATAAAGAAAAAAGAGTGGACTCTTTAATATACGTGACTGGAATAATTGGTTATCCGGAAAGAAAAAACACCAATCAGATTCTGAGCTCACACCACACTCAAAACAAATGAAATTAAAGGCTTAAATATTAAAATTAATTATTAAGTTAATTGAAAAATAAATATTAAGATTTAAAGGTAAAACTTTCAGAAGAAAATACTGCAAGATTATCTTTATATTAGCTGAACATCTGAATCATCTTTATGCTAGCTTTATGTTAGCTGAATCTATTCTAAACATTACATAATATATGTTAATCAAACCACCATGCTGTAGGCCTTAAACTTATACAGTGATGTATGTCAACTATTTCTCAAAAAAACTGGAAAAAGAAAAGCTACACTTTGGAAGATAAAATTTGTAATGTATATAACTGAGAAAGAATTGGTATCCAAAATATTCTTTTAAACATGCAAGTGAGGGGAGGGCACACAACCGAAAAAGAAAATAAGCAAAAGAATGAATTCTATGACCAATAAACACATGAAACATGTAAACATATAAAATGAAGATCGACTTCTTCAGTAAGCAGGAAAATGGGTATTAGAACACAAGGAGAAACCTTTACTTTCTTCATATTGGCAAAAATTAGCAACCTGGCCATTTTAATCAGGAATGCATTGGGTTACAAGTAACAAGTTCTAAGTACCATGACTCACAGGTAGTAGATTCTTTTTCTCACATAACAAGAACTCTGGATAAGCCTGGAGGTAAAAGACTGTGGACATCGGGTCAGTAGCTTAACCACACGATTGCAAGGTAGCTGGTGAGCCTTCAGGCATCTCACCCAGTTTTAAAGCCAGAATCAGAGAAGAAAGATCAAAGTGAATACATTGTTCATCTGGTCAGAAAAGCAAAAGCTGTAGAATCCTTCCAACCAACTTTCGCTGCCCGAAGTATTTCAAACATCAGAAAAGAACAGAAAATGATATAGCTCAACACTTATGTACCTACAATCGATTGGCATTTTGCCAATTTTGCTTCTATTTTGTTCTTTAATAAAACATGAGAGAGACTGTCCAGGACTGTTACATGGCAACCCTGATCAAATGGGGAAGATAATGTGGGTATTTAGTGTGAACAAAATAGGGGTGCTTTAATAAATCAGTGTCCAAAAGTGACTTCACAGGGTGATCTGATCATAAATGCCTAACTGGGCAGGTCATGGTGGGTAATCACAACTAAGGCCTGTAATTTCTTTAGAGAAAGTTTTAAGAAAGCCCTGTCCATTGTTCTTACCATCTAGGTTAATACACCTTTCAAATGACAAAGAAATTCTCTTTTTCAGACCCCTGGGAGACAGGCGTAACCACATTGAAGGGAGCACTTAACCTAATTAACCATCCTGTAATCCAATCCCCACCTTGCTTTCTTCCATCTTCATGTAATCTCCCCTAGTTCCCTCCGTCATTCCAAATGCATAAAAGAAACTGCAAACTATCATTTCTTGGAAGCATTTGAGATTTTGCTTCCTGGCAATTGTCAGTTTGGGCTCAAATAAACTCTTACAGAATTTCTCTGCAGGTTTGGATGTCCTAATGTCAACATTAGTTTTCCAATACCTATAACAGAAGGAAGCCAGGCAGAAAGAGTTAGGACAGGTACTCGGTTAGCCAGCCCACAGTGCCTACAACTCCAGCGCAATTAAATGTAGGTAAGAATTCGACAATGGAACAATGCTCACACATAGTTGGTAGAAGTAAATCAGCTCTGCCATTTTGGAAAGCAATTTGACAATATTCAGTAACTATAAAGTTCTAAATACAGAACAACCCACAAACCCCTCTCCTGGGTATTTGCAATTGTGAAACTGACACTTGGGCAGAGACCGAAAATATCCATTTCATTATATCCATTTTTGAAATAGCAAAAAATTGCAAACAGCTTAAATGTTACTCAATAGGGAAACTATTACATTTCACAAAATGCAACCAAAGGAATATATACAGCTATTAAAATGAGTGAAGTCAGCTTATATATATCTTAAAGGTATGAACCTTTAAGACTCAATGCCAAGTTAAAGAGGCAAGTCGCAGAAAGAACCATAGGGAATGAAACTATGTAAAATGCAATGCACACAAAACTGAGTTCATGGATCCTACCATTTGTAATAAAGGTGCAAATAAAGTACAAGGGAGGAAGCATATCAGCTTCATAGCAGTAGTCATCTTCAGGGAAGGACACGGAACTGAGGGGGGAGGCTGTGGGCATGAGAAGAAACTATATTTCTAATGTTTTGTTAAAGTAAGAAAAGTAGATCTGAGAAAATTTATCAAAATGCTAAGTTACAATATCTGAGTTGTAGGTTCCAAAGCATTTGCTGCATTATTTTTATACTCCTTTGGATATTTAAAATGTCATCAGTTAAAAATCAAAGGAAGCAATGTGATATTTCTTGTACAGCAGCTCTTCTCGAGCTTTAATGTACACACAAACCCCCTGGGATCTTTCTAAAATGCGGAGGCTGAATCAGCGGGCCTGAGGTGGGGCCTCAGACTCTGCATTCTGACAAGCGTCAGTGATGAGATGTTGCTGGTTCGAGGACTCTGCTTTGAGAAGCAGTGTTTCAGAAAACTCTGTCCCAGGTCTTCTGAGGTGGAAGTAAGAGCCCAGCACAGGAGCCACAGAGAATGGAGACATTGGATGTGAAGGGGACCTGAGGCTTTCCTGCTTATTTTCAGACAGACTGACCTTTAAGTGTCCTAAAAACCCTCTTTAAGTCCCCCTTCAGCTGCCTCTAGAATGATTTTTCTACCCTCTATCCTTTTTTGACCTCTAACTGATTATCTCTTATGCATGGATTTGATTTCAGTTTCTTTTATATTTTTGTAAACCCTTTTTTGTGCTTTAGCTTTGTCTCTCTCTCTATTGTTCTTTTTAACACTCTTAATCTTGCTTTGCAGAATTTTAAGCTTATAATCTTATCCTGCTTTTTATTCTATCCTTCCATGGCTTCCATTTTAAACCATTGCAATCTTATTGATCTACTTTATCCCTTTATTTTCATCAACTTTCTCTCCCCAACCCCCTGCTTTCTCCTCCTGCTCTAAAATTTCTCTTATCTTCTTTTGATTTAATCCTCATTGTTTCAATGCCCCATGGATGTAGTGATGTATCCAGGTAGACAGCAGGACTTTGGCACCAGGTCACCTGAGTTTAATTTCTGCTTCCATTCCTACTAGCTGTGGATCCTTGGCCCAGTAGCTGAACTTCTCTGTGACTGCAGCCTTCAAAGAGACTGAGGTGGGAACACCCAGCTAAGCTGCACCCAAATTCTTGACCCACCCACAGAAACAACTCGAGATGTTTATTGTTGTTTTCAGCTGCTAAATTTTGAGGTAATTTATTAGGCATTAATAGATAACTAATATATGTAGCTTTTTTAAAAAAAATTCTTATTGGACTTGTTTTTTAAATAAAGATTATTTTCTAAACTCAAATTTACTTATTTAGACCTTATTAAAAACAAACAAACAAACAAACAAACAAACAAACTTCCTCCACTTTCATTATGATTTTCACTCCTTTTTCTTTTTAGGACTTATGTTCACAATGACTGGGAAGAGAGTAGGAGACAGAGACTTTTTTATTCCCAGATTCCCGCTGGTTCCTTAGGACTCCTCTGCTGGGTTGAGGATGCCCTAAAAGGGTCTCCCAGGAGATTGGGAAAAATAACCACTTTGATTCTCTGCAGGACCATGGGTCTCAACATGCACATATGATTTGATGGAAAGGTGTTGATGGCTCCCAGACTGTAAGGCCTATATAGTGAAATTCATGCACTCCTTAAATTGGGAGAGGGTGGGGGACAAACAGTGATGAGAGTTAGAAGGGGCTGGAGAAGAGCCAGGTGGCCTGGAATCCCAGCTCAGATGCCTCTGGGAGGCAGTTCAATCATGATTTGAAGGTCACATCATGGGAGAGTCCAGAAGCTTAAATAGATTCCGAGGTTCCCTTTTGTGTCTGTTAGGCCTGTCCTTGGAGCCCAGGACAATCTAGCAGGGGTGGGGATATTCCTGCCTTTTAGATTATGGGCCATATAACACCCAAGGGAACCTTGAAGCAGGGATTGTGACAGGGGCTTCCATGTGACCCGTGGTAGCACAGCATGGCCATAAGGGGCACAGGCTCTGGAGTTCAAGTGGAGACTCTGCAACTTATGAATTATGTGTCCTTGGCAAGTACATAACTTCTTTGTGACTTATTAGCCCCTCTATACACAGGAAAACAATAGACCTAACTCATAAGGCTATTGTGAGATTTAAAGGTTGTAAAACATAGAATGAAGCCTGGCCCAGAGTAAGCTCTCAGTTGATATTAGTTCTTCATACTCCACCTTGGCTGCATATTAGAAGCACCTCTAGATATTTAAAAATCTACGTGTTCAGGCTGCACTTACATCAGAGCCCCTGGGAGTGGGGCCCCAGATTCAATGTTTTTTAAAGCTCCCCAGGGAATTCCATTGTGCTAGAGAGCCCAGAAATAACCCCTCACATATATGGTCAAATCATTCTGACAAGGATGCCAAGACCATTCAATGGTGGAAAGGACAGTCTTTTTAAACAAATGGTGCTGAAAAATAACTGGATATCCACATGCAAAAAGAAAATGAATTTAGAACTTACTTAACACCATAGACAAAAATTAGCTCAAAATAGATCAAAGTCCTAAATGTAAGAACTAAAACTATAAAACTTCATAGAAAATGTAGGGTAAAAGCTTCATAATATTGACTTTGGATTTCATCAAAATTAAAACTTTTTGTGCATCAAAGGACAATATAAACAGAGGGAAAAGATAACTCACATGAGGAAAATATTTGCAAATCACATGTCTGATAAGAATTAGCATTCAGAATAGATAGCAAACACCAACAACTAAACAACAACAACAACAAAACAATTCAAAAATGGGCAAAGGACTTGAATAAACATTTCTTCAAAGAAGATATATACATGACCATTAAGTACATGAAAAGATGCTCAAAATCACTCATCATTAGGGAAATGCAAATCAAAGCCATTCTGAGATTCCATTTCACATCGATCAGGATGGCTATAATTCAAAACAAAACAGAAAATAACAAGTGTTGGTGAGGATGTGGAAAAATCTGAACGTCATGCATTACTGATACAAATGTGAAATGGTGCAGCCACTACGAAATGGTGGTTCCTCAAAAAATTAAAAATAGGATAACCATAGAATCCAGAAATTCCACTTTTGTGTATATAACCCAAAGAATTGAAGGTGAGGTCTGAAAGAGATGTTATACCCATGCTCATAGTGACGTTACTCAAAATAGCAGAACTGTAGAAGCAACCAAAGTATCAATGAATGAACAAATGAATAAATAAAATGTGGTACATACGCTCTTGTTTATTGGTTTGATATGATTTCAAATCTAATTTATGACTTAAATGTTGTTTTAAAACACTCGTCGTGACAAAAACAAAAGCTGTTTTTAGAAATAAAATTGTTTTTATATAACTGTGAAGTCAGTAGTGTCAGGATGTCATCATCCTACATCTATTGTCGATTGATAAGTCTCTAAGTGGCCTAATTGATGATGTGCACAGCTGGGGGCTAACCGAGACAAACATGTAGAAAAGCAGCTATGTCAAGGGGATATGTAGACTATAAATACTGAGAGTTTGTGAGGACTATTTAAGAATTTCGGTTTGGGCAAAGAAGACGTTTTACTGACTTAAATAAGCTCTCCGAAGACCCTGGGGTGGAATTAGCTCCTGTCATGCTAAGGGCTACTCTCTTATTGGCAGCAGCAAAGGCTGCACAGTGGCCCTGGGAAGGAGGACCAGCGTGCCCGCTAACACCTGCATCTAGTTATCCCCAGCAACGTGCTCCAGCAACCAGGGAATTTCGTTCTGCTCAGGCAGACGAAAGTCAGCTCGTGACTGGACGAGCCGTTTCTCCAGAGAAACCAAACTCATATAAAAAGGTACCCCTGCTAAATTTGAACTTTATCCTCTTTGACTCCCTTTAATAGTATGATTAATATGTCATTTGTTCAGAATACGTCATTTCTTGATTTTGCTTATTAAAAGATGTTCTCCTGTGTGATATTGGCTTGTGAATTATTAAAATTCCCACAGGGAATCTGTGCTAACTAAATTGCTGGCAAAGACAGAATCAGGACATGAGTCATGAGTATGACTTCCCCACCTCTTCCCCAAACAAAACATACGCACAAAGAGAAGTAATTCAGCCCTAGAAAGGAAGGCACTATTGACAAATGCTACAACATAGATGAACCTTGAGGACAGTGTGCTACGCAAAATAAGCCTGTCATAAAAATACAGATACTGCATGATTCCACTAATCAAAGGTGTCTACAGTAGTCAAATTCATCAAGAAAGTAGAATGGTGGTTGCCAGGGACTGAGAAGAGAAGGGAAGGCACTGTTGTGAAATGGGTGTAGACTTTCAGTTTTGCAAAATACACAACATTGTGAATGTATTTAAGACTAATTAGCTGTACACTTAAAATAGTGAAGATGGTAAATTTTGTGTCACATCTATTTTTCCATAATTAAAAGTTTAAAAAAAAAAAACTTTAAAAATCAGCCCTAGAGAGAGCATATAGTCGACTGTGAATTGATTTTTGCTGAATTAGGTGAAAGGAGAAATGAAGTATCTTCCCCCCAATTCCGACTAATCTGTTATCCTGATATGATTAATTACATAATCTTCCCCGGTTCTTTTGTAGTCCTCCATTATCTGCCGTTTCACTTTCCATGGTTTCAGTTACTCAGAGTCAACCATGGTGCTTCTTTTAAAAATTAATATAAATATACAAGTTTATTTAGTATTCTATTAATTTATTAGTTGTTTTTGACTGGTTTCTTTTATTCATGTTCCCTAATTTTACCTCATTACTATGTTCTGAAATTCTTGAATTACATTAGTTAACTTACTTTGTTACGCTTTATTGATGTTGAAAACTTTTAAGATATTAATTTCCAGTTTGGGCCCTATTGCATGAATTTTGATGTATCATTTTGTCCTTTTTTTTTCTTTTCAGTTCAAACTCATTTCCTTTTTATTAAAGTCCAAGTTGCCATTACATGTTTGGTATTCGATAAAGAAAAATTTGTTCAAATAAGGCAATATGTGATCATCAGTATTTCTAGGTGATTGTTTACAACCAAGTAGCATTATCAGTAAATCCTTTGGAAGCCAATCCATGGGATTTACGCTTTGCCAAGGCCCAGTTCCTCTAGAGTGGAGATTCCCAGTTCCTTTAAAGTTGGTCCAAGCTCCTGGCTAACATAAGAAAAGATTTCCTTAAGAGGTCCTGCTTTGTCCTTAACAACCTCTAGGACGTGAACAACGCTAGCAAAATTATTTCACCATCTGCATGCCGGCAGAGCAGCCTCGACGATTTGGGGTTGTGGGATCAGATCATAGCCAACAAGTGTGTACATCCCTTATCAGAGTAAAGTTCACACAATTCCCAGGCATCAATATCTGGCTTATTGAAGGATGTCATCCAGTGAGCCTCAAACGGCTCCTCTGTCTCACGGGACCCATCGAAGTAGCAGCGAACTGACTGGAGAGGGGCAGCTGGACCAGGGGCCTGGACCACACGCAGGAAGCCATGGCTACCAGGACAGCGATGCAGGTGTGACCGCGCGGCTCATTTTGTCATTTTTACCTGCTAAACAGTCGCAGTGTCCATTATTCTTTCGTCTTTGTCTTAAATGTTGTTTAGAAGGGCGATTTAAAATTTTTTTAAGTAGTTAAATTTTTTAAATTTAAACTTTTATTTTTCATCTACAGCTTTTATCATACTGTGACCAGAGAAAGTGACCAGGACATTTTCTGCTTTTACAAGTATACTGAGTTTTGTTGTTTTTGTTTTCTAATAAATAGGGCATTTTTCCTGTGTCCTTTGGATGCTGATTATATTGGTATACTCTCTGTTTCTGGGGGGTACTTCCTGATTTATAATTAACAAATCAATTTTATTAATTGTATTATTCAGATCTTCTATAGTGTTATTTCTTGCCCTCCTCGATAGGTTAGTACTGAGTGAGTTAAATCTCTATAATGATTGTTTTGTTTACTTTCTTTAAAAATTTTTAGAAATTTTTAAATTTATACTTTATAAAATTGATTTCAAACAATTTTTTATTTTGAATATTTTAATGCACAGAAATAAAATTGTGAATTTTATCAACGTAACAAGAACACTTTGATTTCTACTTTATTGATATAAATTTGCTATCTTGCTTTCTTCTTATTTGTATTTCCTGATATAATTTTTACTTTTTTTCATTTTTAACCTTTTTGCTTTATTATAGATGTAGTTTGTAAACAACATATGGTTATGGCTTTGTGTCCTAATCTGCAAATCACTCTTTTGATAATAGAGCTTAATTGGCTTATATTATTACTACAATTGGCATAGTTCATCTTACTTATGCATTTAATCCTGTTCTTATGTTTTTTCTTCATTTTTTACTTTTTGCTATATGGACTGTACTTTCTCCTTTTTCATAAGTATAATTTGAAAATTGCGCATAGTATGTATGTACCTTTCATAATTATGAAATTGTACAAAGTATATATCCTATTTTCAGTCCTATTAGTAGCTGACTTCACATTTTTCAAAAGCTTTCTTTAATCTATGATACCCTGTCAGAGTTGGAGTAAAATTATCTTTGGGACCTTCCCAAAATTTATAATATAATCTGAGGTGGGTATTTTTTTTAATGATTTTAATTTTTCCCCCATCTACCTCCCCCCACTCCTTAATCTGAATTTTTAAAGCAACATCAATATTACTAAATTATTATATTTTAGATTGTATATATTCTTTCTATTTTTTTTTTTACTTTGGCATTTAGTATTGTAATCAGCTCTGAAATAGTTATGAGGACGCCTGACTTGGATTGTATGCACCAACCCACTCTGTCCTATGACTTACTTTACTCCCATTCCTGAGACACTAATCTTGCTTCCTCTTTCAGCTAGCTGCTGTATATCTTTAAAGTACTTTTATGTAAGCAAATGTTAAATACATAATTTGAATATATATAAATCATATGCTATTATGAAGTTCAAAATATACTATTGCAAGTTTAATTTTTGAATAGGTAATACTTTCACGTGGTTTAAAATCCAAATCGAAATGTGTGAAGAGTTACTCAGTCAGCCTCTTTCCCATTCTTATCCCCTATGTTCCCGGTGAAACCTCCCCCACCAGCCATTGACTGCAGTTTCTAATTCTTATGTTTCCCTTCACTTCCTTATGAATAAACAAGCCAATGTTACTATAGATTCTTATTTTCCCACCATTTTAATCCCTAAGGTAGCTCCAGCACATCACCACAGCCGTCTTCTGTCACAAGGCCCAAGAAGCAGAAAAAGCCAATTTGCAGAGACAGAGAGAGAGCAAGGAGAATGATGATGAGGAGAAGTTAAGAGAAGGAGAAGTAAGAAAAGGATATAAAGAAAGGTCAGGAGAACAGTCAGAGGGACGATTGCATGGATTTCTGACTTGTCCAACTTGGTTCCAGTCCCTCCTTGCAGCCTTGTGCATTTCTGATTTCTATTATATAAGGATGTACCTCATATTCTTATAATAAATTCTCCTTTATTGATTGTATATTTTTAAAAATTTAAGCTTATATTTTATAAAGAATAATTTGCTAACCCCAAACTGCAGTTTAAAATTAATAATACTGGGTGTCCATGCACTCAATTCTATGCCATGCTTTTATTTGGCTGCAATGACAAAAAGATAAAGTATTTATATCAATTAATATTTAGAGATATAGTTATAGCTACAGAAGGTGTAAATTTTCCTAAATCTATTTGACCCAAAGAATTATATACTATGTGTGGTGCTTGATTATAACACCAATGCTTATTGTTCATATGTCTTGTCAATATTAATCTATGATTTTTTTAAACTTAGCATTTGAATAACTTTTTTTTGTTGTTTATTCATTTCTCTTGGCTTTAACCAAAGTATATAGGTGTATGGCAGGGCAGTGTAGAATGAGGTAGGGTTTTATGATTTTTTTTTACATACTTTTTTGCAGCTGTGTTTAGTGATGGTCTTTTAACCAATTTTAGTCGAAATTATTTACAAATTACATCCCTGTGCATGTACTCCCCCTGGTGTCTCTCTGTGTGTCCGAATCTCTTTTTATAAGGATGTCAGCCAGGATGGATGAGGGTTCACCCTAATGGCCTCTTTTTTATTTAACAACCACTTTAAAAGGTCCTCTCTGCTCAAACAGTCACATTCTGAGGAACTGGGAATTAGGGCTTTAACAGAAGGATTTGCGGAGGACACTATTTGGCCCGTAACACCTGCCTGTTGTATCCCTTCTCCGGCTGCACTGAGTGTTGGTTGTTGATGACCTACAACTGCCCACTTCTCCAGTTCTCCAGTGTTGTTCTTGGCCAACCAGGGTCCTTTTATCTGGGAAAATTACCTGACACTGTTGTGTAAAAGGGCCCTCTTGCTTCAACGTGAGATTAACACTGTAGTGCTAGTCGTGCTACAGAGCTGTTTTGGGGATCATGCTCAGGCAAGATTCCACATGAAATCACATCCTTCTCAGCTTCTTCCTCTGCATCTGCTTCCTTCACTCCCCTTCTCTTGGGAGCGCTCCCCGCAAAACTCTCACGCACCTAATCTCTGCCTTAGGCTCTGCTCTTAGGGAACCTGCTTTAAGACTCTCACCTTAGACTTTTAGGATTATTCCATTTTGAACCCTAGAATGGAAGATGGAAGTTACTGTTGATGTATTTGGTTTCCTCCATCTTCGAAGTGGCCCTGAAACTGTCCCCTGCATTCTTACAACCACCATCCCAACTCAAGGCAGCATCAGTTCTTGCCTAGACAATAGCTCACAACAAGGTTCCCTGCCTCAGTTTCTCCACATTTTCTTCAGAGTGACTTTTTGTAAAAACACTGCTGTTTAACCATTAACTTTGATATGGCTTGAAACCTTCTGCTACCTGCCCACCTTGTTCCTAATACCAACCTCCATCACTTACTCTTTTCTTTTTGCAAAAGACACTCCATATTCCTTAGCATAGTCTTCAAGACTCTTCCCAGCTGGCCCTGCCCCATCTTTCTAGTTCCCAACTCATCAGACTGGGTGTGAATTCATGTTTGCCCACTCTCTCTACCTAGAATGAATGCCTTTTTCCTACCTGTGCCTCCCCATTTTGCCTGGAAAAATCTTGCTTCTTTCCCAAGGCCCCCACCACCACCTCTGAGTGCCTTCATCCTTCCCATTCCTCCCTCCTCCCACTATCACAACATACCAGGAACATCTGTTTCACTAACCAATTATTAGTTGCATGTGAGGCTGCTTCTCCTGCTAAAATGTGAGCTCTTGGAAGAAAAGCAGTATGATTTGTCCTCAAACCCCCAGGACCTCACACAGGGCCTGACACATAATAGGTGTTCTTTATATTTCTAATTAATTGAACTGAACTTGATCTAGGGGGAAAAAGAGATTGATTTCCTCCTGCATGTGGTGGGAAGTCCTGGGATTTTGCATGGTTTAAGAAAATATCTTTGGGTCAGAAAAGCTTCTGAAAGCTTTTTTTTTTTTTTTTTTCTTTTTTTTGGTAAGCATGATAAGCAGGGCTTGTCTCTAATCTGTGTTTCCACCTATTTGTTGCACTACTCCCTATCAAAGCTTCAACTTTAAATATTGATTAATGTCATGAATTCCAGGACTTGTGCCTTGGTTACTATAGCTGTGTAAGAAATTACTCTAAAATTTAGTGGTTTAAATGATAAGTATTGAATACTTCCCACAGTTTCTGAAGTTCAGGAATTTGGGAGTGGCTTAGCTGAGGGTTTCTGGCTGAGGGTATCCTTTAAAGTGTCAGTCACATGTCATCCAGAGCTGTAGTGGCCTGGAGACTTGTCCAAGGCTCACTCCTGTGGCTGGCAAGTTGGCTCCTCTCCATGTGGACTTCTCCATGAGACTTCTTGAGCGCCCTATGGCATAGAGGCCAGCTTTCCCCAGAGCAAGCAATTCGAGAGGCCAAGGCGGAAGCTGTGATGCCTTTTATGACCTAGACTTAGAAGACACACAGTCACTTCTGCCATATTTTATTGATCACACAGGCCAGCCTTGCTTCAGGATGGGAGAGAGTGCACAAGAGCATGAACGCTCTGAAGTGATGATCATTGGGACTATCTTAAAGTCTGGTGACCACACCTAGATTGAGAGATAAGATATATCTTCTTATAGACCACACAATAAAACACACACACACACACACACACACACACACACACACACACACTTAACCAAATGATTCATAGACCTTCTGTGATGCCTTCCAAAGGTTGCTCCTAGAATCCTGAATGCTGAGAAAATAGAATTCATGCCTAAACAGAAAGAAAATTTCAGACCCTTTATCAGATATAGTTTAATCAATAATTTTATCATTTATTTAAAAAAATATGTCAGTATACTCCTGGACCCCAAAGGTAGAAGCTCATAGCCTTACGTAGTATCCCCCTGGTAAAAGTCAGATCCCAACATCTTTGTATGGTAACAAGCTATTCAAATTTAAGATACCCTTGTGCACACACTCAAAGAACTGAGTGGATTTTTTGTCAAAGGAAACTTACCTCTTCATTCTTTAAAAGTGTACAACCAGGGATCCGTCCTTGACCTTGACCTATTTATTCATCATGTTTATCAGTGATTTGGAATTTTAAAAAATGAAAAAAAATGTTATCAAATTGTAAGTGACTCAGTGTGAAGAAATTGTTAGTACATTAGATGATAATGCCAGGTTTTAGGGCATTCTCCATGAGCTAGTAAAATGGACTGAACAAGAAACATAAATTAAAGAGGGGTTAGTGAAAAGGTCTACATTCAGATTCTTTAATCAATGATTTAAGTCTTATCAAATCCTCAACCCACGTGTCCCTGCTATTAGAAAGCATGCATGGCCCCATCACTCTTGGTAAGTGTCCTCTCTTTCTTGTTTCTGATGCCCTATTCTGGAAGGGATACCCCCACCCCGATTCTGTATGCTATCTCCAGGGCCAAGACATGAGGGTCTTCAGGTTGATGGGAAAAGAGATGTAGAAGAACAAGGCAAGAAAAATCCCTTCACGACTAAGTAGGTCTTATCAGCATCCTTGTCCCTCTCCTAATCTCCACTCTCTTCCTCCCCACAAGAAGACTTACTAGTCCTTAGAAGACGTGCTGAGAGTCCACCTGTGGGACAGTGTATAAGAGAGTCCTTTCCACAGATAACTATCCATTTTGATTTTTCTTTAAACTGTAGAGGAATCTGACTTTCAGCTTTTGCACACCTAAAGATCCACCGTGATCACTTGTGGTCATTTTTCTTTTCCTAAAAGGAATAGGTTACAAGGTGGGTATGTGAGTATGAGTATGAAACAGGGTGCTTGGGGAAACGAGGGCTCTGTTTGAATCAGTACAGGTTAGGTACGGCTGCATTAACAAACAATGCCAAACTCTAAGCAGCCCAAATCTACACGTTTATTTTTCACTCACATTACACATACATTGCAATTCTGAAACCCAAGTTACCAGGGCTTCCCCATCTGTCACACCACTGGTCACCACTACAGAGGGAAGGGAAGACAGAGAACATTTACTGACTGTTAACTGTTTCTCCCCGATGTGACATATGTCACCTCTATTCATATTTCATTAGCAAGATCAAGTCACATGATCATGCCTAATTTCAAGGAATAGGGAAATGGAATCCTCCCCTAAATCAAGATATGAGGGAATTAGATGGAATAATATATCACAGGTTCTCTATATAAGTAGAATGTTTTTGTTTTTGTTTTTGTTTTGTTTTGCTTTTTGTGGAGCTGGGGGAGAGAAAGGGGGAGTTACTGGTCTTTGATGAACTATTTTTAATAGAAAGAGTTGGAAAAACATTCAAACTAAACCAAAAAAATAAATAAAATGCAAAGTAAACCTGTCTTCTGGATACTCCAACTCACAGTTCTCTTCAATCATGATTACTCCTTCCAAAAAAATCCTTTACAACAATCTCTATATTTATAAATACGAGTTTATTGCGTATAGCATGTATTTTACATAGCATATATAAAACTTTTTAAAAAAACCCTTGCAAGTAATAAAAAATTTCACCAACACCCAGGTGAAGGAATAGAAATGAGAAGTTCCCTCCCCAGAGTGCCCTGAATGTCCCTCATGGTCATAACCATCTCATCATTTTCGATGCCTGTGATTCTGACTTTTCTGAGTCATTCAATTGAAACACACACACACACACACACACACACACACACACACACACACACACACACACACGCTTCAGCACCTGCATTTCTATCCCTAAGTGACATAATTTAGTTTTTCCAGTTTTTGAAATTTACAGAATGAAGTCACACACGTATTCTCTTTTGTGTCTCTTGCTTTCTTGCTTTAAGCAACATTTGTTTGTGATGGTCAATCACATATAGCTGTAGTTTTGTCGTTTCTATTATCATGTAAGATTTATCAATTCTTGGTATTGTCAGAGTACACGATTATTGATTTTACATAAATGGGAGAGTAGTGTATAATTTATTCTCCAACCTTGCCTTTTAAATAATATAACAATATATCTTGGAATTGATGCCACCTAGAATATATAGACATCCATTTTCATGGCTGCATAATATTCTGTGGTATGAATAATTTATTTTTTTCTCTACTGTCTTAAAGCATTTTAAACATAGAGACTAGTGAGGCAAAGACGGCATGTATTCACAGCTCATTCCTCTGCCCATGGCAGACATTACTAATGGATCGTGCATACTTTCACTGAGCAGAAATGTTGCCTCAGATTTCTTCTCAGCACAGGGCTCTAATACCTTTCTACTCAAACTGTAGTCCCAGCCCTGGAAGCTTGTTGCAAATGCAGAATCTCAGACCCCACTCCCAACTCATTGAATCAGATTCTCCATTTTAGCAACATTCCCAGGTGATTCACCTGCACAAAGAAATCTCATAAGTGCTGATTTAGGCAGCTTCTATCAGTCAAAGTTGTTCCATGGGATGAAATGTGTGTGTTCTCCCTATTCCAGAGGCACACTGCAGGGCTCTGTCCTTGGTCCTGTTCTTTCCAAGTACTTTATGTGCATCACTGAGAACACACAGGTGGCAGGCTGATCTGACCTGCAGGCCAATCTGACTTGCTAACTGTAAGAATCCCAGTGCGGTAGCAGAAACACTGGAATGCAGAATCAAGATAAAACACACTGAGAGGGTGAAGTAGAGGACTGACTCTAACCATTGGGCTAAATAAAATTTGAGCAAGACAAAAGAATTCAAATGAATATATTTGAAAATAGGACTTAGGACAGCATGGCAGACGGTGTCTGTTCCTGAAACATTAACCGTGTGTCCCACAGAAGGGTTGCATTCCAGATCAGTCTGAGAAACACAATTATTTTTTTCCCTTATAAAGTCAATTAATGCACTAAAAAATACAGAGGCTGTGAGGTCTCCAAGGCAGCCAGCTCTGTGTTTAATTCAGCAGTCCTCAAACACACTTCTTCCTATATGTGTACCTATTAATGTCTACAGGACTGGTATTCCATAGAACATAGTGTGGGAAACACTGGCTTGGAGCCAGTTTATAGCCCAGGCTATAAAAAGCACAAAGCCACCTTTGAAATATGTTAAGAGAAATACAATCTCTAGGGCAAAAGAGGAAGTGCCCAGTGGCTTGCAGTCTCATGAGCACCATGTTGCCTCTGTAGGTTGCTAGGGAGGACAATGAAAGGTTCGAACATTTCCAGAAAGAAACCCCAGGACAGTGAAGCCACACCTGTTTTACTGTGAACGTCTAACCTCAAGCAGATTTTCCTTTCCTGTCTCAACAGAAAAATGAAAAGTCATACAGGCTGTATTTTTATTTATTTATTTTTATCACAATGCAATAGAATTAAAAATTAATAAAAGAAATCTAACCAAAAATTTAACTTGAAAATTTTAATAAAAGCTTTCTAAGTGATTCTTGGTTTCAAAAGGAAAAAAATTATAGACTATTGAGAAATAAACAGTAATTAGAGAGCTACATATCAGAATTTGGGAGATGAAGTCAAAGAAGAACTCAGGAAAATGCATTTCCACAGGTGTATTGATAAAATGAAAAAAGACTATAGCACTAGGTGAATTAAGTTTTCAACCTAAGAAGGTAGAAAGTGAAATAGCAAGATAAATCCAAAGGAATTACAAGCATAAGTTACTAAAGGTAAAAGCATAAATAAATACAATAATAACAAATAAAACCCAGGCAATACATTTAATCAGTCAAACCAAATGCTAATACATTGAAGGAAAAACAATTAACAATTTTTGAAGTGTTATCAAACTAAAAAACTAAAAATAATATGTCTAATGAGAACAAAATATAGATATTTGAACAGATAAAAAAATACTAGGTACAACTTTATAGCAGTAAATAGCAATTTATTTTTTAAAAAAGTATGATATTTGTGAATGAAATATAAATATCCAGTAACCATCTGAAAAGATGAAAATATAGGAAAATAGATTTGGTCTCATTTATAAGAAATCATTTCCTGACAAACTGGGATGATTCATAAACGGGATGACTTGTGTTAAGGGAACCTCACAGGCTCAGATACTGGCTGAGAGGTGGACAAACTGTCGGGAGCCATGAGGCTGGTGCTTTTGGGGGAGATGGGACAAAGGATTCTGTTTCTTTAATTTCTATGATCCATCTCTCTTAGTTATTTATTACCAATGGTCCTTGTTGTGGGGATTATCAGAGATTAGTAGGCCGGAGAGGGGAAGTGCATGGGACCTGTTTGCTTGGGCCTGGGAATGGCCAGGAGGCCAGAGCAGAGGCCCATTAACACCAGCACCTTCCTGCTTTCCCTGGTGACATGTGGGGATGCTTCTAAAATAACCGAGTTAAAGTCAGGGCCTGTCTAATAACTGGGCTCTCGGGCAAGCCTCTCACATGAAGGACAGGAAGTGACCATCCTACAGACTGGACCACAAAGGCTGTGACTCATCATTTGTATGGGATGCGGGTCATGCCCCTGCCATGCCAAATACCACAATTGTAGGTCAGCTTGGTGTTGCACTGCAGATGAGCAGTGACATGATGGGGGCTGGGCTGTATCAGAAATCCCCGTCCCTGTGATGATGAGAGAAGCAGGAGCCAACCTGAGCAAGGGTGGAAAGGAGCCACCATGTAGTGGAAAGAGGCCCCCAAATCTCTCAGTTTTGGCATTCTGCTCAGACTCTGCCCTCACCCTCAGCTCTATTCTGCTCACACACCACACCAGCCCAGACTGAAAAACCTCACAGCCTCACCCCAGATTGGTCAGGATACTCATGGCCAGTAAACCGAGTAGATGACACATCATTGCCACATTAGTAGGCCTCCTTCTGACTGGGCTGGGACTGGCCTTGGGCCATTTTGCCAGCCAGTTAGGGTGGAGTCACTCTTTTTGGAGGACACTGCCTTCCCTGACAGGGAATATGAAATGCTTCTTTGTGGTTCTAAGTTCCAGAACATCCCAGAAAAGGCAAGACTGGGAAGCACAGAAAAGAGCATTTCTTTAAAAATAAATATATCCAAACATACCCCCCAAAATACCCTCTCTGTGCTATTCACACCTGTGACTCACGTGTTTTACCCCTTGCATGTGTCTGGGATCAGAACAAATGTCACTGACTTGGGTCAGCTCTTGCCACCGCTCGTGGACACGAACGTGTTCATCTCCCCACTGCCCTCTTTGTGTCCAATCTACTTGCCCCCACCTCTACGGTCCCCAGCTGCCAAACGATACACATCTGATCCCCCATTTAGGGCTTCCAGGTGTTCTCATTGACTTCTAACCAGTCTTAATCTGAGTTCCTATAAAAGTGGATTCTGGGTATGGATAGTCTGTTTAGAGGTGATTCTAGGAGGAGGTGAGGGCTGGGATATAGGGAAGAAAGAAAATCCAAGGAAGAGAACCCTGAAGAAGTTGTCTTGATCACCCTGAAATCTCACTGCTGAGAGCAAAGCCCAGCTCACTTGCCCTGCCATACTCCTTTTCCAGGTGAGCTAAGTGCCGTGGCAGGTGACAAGTGGCACTCATCCACCGGAGTGGTTCCACTCATCCGAGTTAAGTGGAAAGCAGCATTTAATTAGTGATTGGAAGAAGACTCAATAAATATTTGCATGAAAGGATTTCTGTTCACTCTGGGCAAGTAACATGGCAGGTTTCATTTGTATGTTGTTGTTAGTGGTGGTGGTTGCTCTGGAGCAAGCGTGGCAGAGGAAAAGAAACAGCCCTCTCAGAAGATGTGTGGAATTTTTTTGTTTGTTGTTTTCTTATTTGCTAGGAGTTGACAATTCCCCATTTCCAGGAGGATGGCAATGGAGTGGTACTCAAAATCAGATGATCATATTTAAAGATGGCCCAGAAATGATGGTAAAACTTGAGAGTGGGACTATATTTGACTCCATCATTAGTGAATGTCTTGGCTCAGGAAGTATGCATCACTGGTTGTGTGACTCACTGTAAGGGAGGGGCAAGTCGAGGACACACAGACATGTGGACAGATGCAGAAACAGGAGCAGATAGGTGGACACGAGGAGGTGGCGCAAGATGGACACATGAATATAGACTTCTAGTGATACATATGTATGCATGTAGCAAAACGGATATGAGCACCACTATATGGGTTTAGAGAATGAAATATACAGAAAAATGTGAAGGGGCGTGTATATGTACGAGTTTATTTGCCTGTGCCTGGTGAGATTGCAAGTAGAGGTTTTTTCTTTTTGCTTATCTAATATATTCTGCTTTTCCTAAACTAAACGTGTCCTTTGTCCAAAAATAAAATTATTTTCTTAAGAAAAACAAGTTATAGAAAAATATAAAGTTGTTTGTGGGAAAGGCTTTAGAATGGCAAACAGATTCAGTTATCTCCCAGTTAGCTAGGGCTTCTAGCATCAGGATAAAGGGGGCACTGCATGCTCTGGGAAACAGTCAAAGGTGTGTCCACTGTTCCAAACAGCTAATAATGAACCTAGTTATGATTTAGTTCCGTGAAATAGTTTACTACTGATAAATTACAGTCCATGATGAACATCCAGTTTCCCACCGAGGTGTCTTAGGAGTACAGCTGGGATTCTTTGTGAGCGTTCTTTTCCAAGCACCCTGCTTTCAGAACCTGTGGCACAGCCGTTAAGTAAATGACAGCACCTGAATATGTCTACAATTTAGTGAACTCATTTCAGTGTAAGCAACTTTCATCTTTTGAGGGACAGTTTGAAATATGAAGCATCTAAAGTTTTTGCTAACCATATGTGAAGACTAACCATTTATTAGTTGTCTGTTGCTGCATAAAAATCACCATAAACTTAGCAGCTTAAAGCAAGGCCTCTGTTATCTAACACTTCTGTAGACCAGACATCTGGGCACGCTGGGCTAGGTCTTCTGCTCAGGATCTCACAAGGTTTAAATTGAGGTACGGCCAGAGCTACCTTCCTCTCTGGAGGTTGTACTAGGGCAGAATCCTCTTTCAAGCTTCTTCAGGTGTTGGCAAAATTCAATTCCGAGCTGCTGTAAGACTGAGGGCCTGCTCCTCACTGGCTATTGAGTGCCTGGAGCCTCTCTCTGTTACTTAATGCCACACACATTCCTTTTCATGTGGCCCCCACAATCTTCAAAACAGAAATGGCCTGTCAAGTGTTTCTCACACTGAAAATCTCTTTTTTTCTGCCTTCTTCTGCTGCTTTGTAAAGGGCTTCAGTGATTAGATCAGGCCTACCCAGATAACCTCTGTATTTTCATGTCTATGGATTGGGAGCTTTGGTTTAATTGCAAAATCCTTTTTCAGCAGCAGTAGGTTAGACTTTGACTAACCAGTGGATAAGAATTTGAGGTGGAGGGAATCTACCTCTAGAATTCTGACCAACACAGGCATAAAATATCCAGCTCAAGATGGACCAAATATCCCACTTAAAAAATAATTCCCAGTGTTATTTTTAGCACACAAAAAAGTTGTTCAAATGATGTTAGGTAATATTAAAATTTTAAGTAATTACAATTCTTTTAAGTAATGTATTTATCTGCTGTCAGTTCCATTGCATCCAGGGTTGTCCTGCCTCCAGGCCAGAGAACAAGACTTTCCCTCTCCCTCCCATACCATCACTCATTAATTAAAGGCTGCCTGGGAAATGTAAATCCAGTGTTTATAGAACAGTTCCAGGAACTCCAGGGCAGTCCCATGGAAGTCGTAGGTGTGGGAAAGAACAGGAAGTGCCCAGGGTTGGGCACACATACCCAGTGAGATGGCTGCCAGAGGATATGAACACAGTGCTGACAGCAACTACTGCACAGACAGAGGCAGAGCCCCAGATGGAGACAGACTGGAGGACTTCTGCTTTTATTTCTTTGGATTTTGGCTTTGGTGGCTCCAGGGTGCTGTCAGGGTGCTGCTAAAGGGGCAGAGCTAGAGCCAGGCTCAGGCTCAGGCCTTGCCCCAGTGACTGCCCTGGGGCCCAGACGAAGAGCAGCTTGCAGAGCCTGGGCAAGCAGGCTGCCAGCTCAGAGTGGGGCAAGTCCAAGGCCAGTTGGAGGTTCGGATTCTTGAGGGCTGATACAGCAAGACAGGGGAACTGTAAAAGGGCTTCCTTGACACTTTCACTCTTGGAGCTTTCTCCTCACTCTCATCACACTTTGCTCTTCTCAACTACAATCTCCCAGGCCCGTGGCAGGGTGTTCCTTGTGCCATACCTTCAGCTTACTCCTTTCAATACCACTTCTGGAAGCAGCTCCCCTCAAGGTACAATGCTTGGCCCCTGCCCCACTCTCAGACTCCCTTGGCCTGCCCACCTGCCACCAGCTTTCACATCAGATCCTGGTCATGCTTGCCCTGCAGTGGACTCTGCTGAAGGCCCACCTTTGACGAGCTCTGTGCACCCATCTCCTGCCAGCTTTGCTGTCGATGGCTGCCACCAGCCACCTTCAGGAGATTGCTCTTGGGCACAGAAGCTTCCATGACTTCTTGGAGAGTTGGAAGTATTTGGAAGTTTGAAGTTCCTCTTCCCCAGGGCAAGTAGCCAATGGCTGGGGTGGGAGTACCAAAGCCCAGTTCCTCTGCCCGGCTCTTAAAGTTCCTCAGACGTGACACATCACTCAAACTCATATCTCACTGGCCAGTGCAAGTCACATGGTGACACCCAGCTTGAAGGGAAGAGGAAATTCAATCCAAACAGGAACCCAGGAGGACTGGGCCCATCTGTTAGTCAGTAATTCTGACACTATTTGTTAAACAACCCATCCTTTTCCTTGTGATTTTAATGGCCCATTTATCATATGCTAAATTTTTATTGATATTGAGGTCTCTTTTTAGGTCGTCTTTCTATTGCACTGATTTCCCTTTTGATGCCTGTGCAGCACTGTCCTGTTTTAATTTCTGTAGCTTTCTAATGCCATTCAATATCAAAGAAGATTAGTGCTCCCACAAGCGTCTCCCTTGAAATGTTTTCTAGCTATTATCATCCTTTTAATTTCTAGATAGATTTGAGAATCACTTTGTCGAGTCCTCTTTACCTCTCCTATGTGATTTTGATTAGAATTGGATTGAATTTGTAGACAAATTTATACCTCTGCAATGTAAGGCTGACTGGTTTAATAAAATCTTTTAAGTGTCTCGGTAAGGTTATGTGATTTTCTTCAAATTTATTCAGTAACTTCCTATTAATTTGATCTCCAAGTATTTTGTTTCACAGTTATTATGAATGAGACCATTATTTGATTATGCTTTCTAATCATTATTCTAGTACAGTAGACGGGCTCTTGATTTTGATATTCTTTGTAATTATCCATCCAACTGACTCTCCTATTAGGAATCTCTTGATTTTCATAGGTTACATTCTATTTATTTACAAATAACATTTAGTCTCTTGCTCTCTTCCCATTTTTTTCTTCTTTTTTAAAAAAACAATTTTATACTTCTCATTTCTTCAGCAAGAGTGAAACTTGCTGTGTCAGCCAATATAATTATCGTTTCTACTATTTTCTGTGACTTCATGACCACTCCTCTCCAGCCTGGAAGCAGCGAGGGTATTCTGTGCCTACTCACTTAGGGAAGGGATGACACAGAAGAAATGCACAGGAAAAGGAGTCAAGTTCTTGGAATTCTTAGTTTCGAATGTCTTTATCAGAGTTAGAAGAGCAGATGAAGAGGCAACTGAGCCTTTATACCACGTTACTCACTGGCCTCTGGACCACTCTGGCCACTGCTCTTTGTCACTTGCCCGTGAGTAAGCACAGATATTGAGAACGAGCATTTAGAAACTTTTACAGCAATTTGATGTTGCCACAATGTCCAAATGCATGATTGACAGACCCATCTCACTGAACAGTGTATAAACCAAAACATTAATCCACGACAATTGAAAGTAAAACAAAAGGCTCTTCACCACAGATTGTTTGATCTTTAACTTCTTTAGTTAATGTGTTTTAGTCTAGTGCTTCTTTAGATTAACTAAAAGGCTCTTGATACAGAGAAAAGAGGGAAGGGAATGGGTTCAAAACATCAGTGTGTGCCTACATCTTGTTCCCCTCCCCCAGAAACCCAAGTATTTCCATAAACAAGGGGTGTGGGATGGAAGAGGAGAGCTACCAGCTGGAGAACAAGAGATATCCTGACAGACTGGGAAACTGGAATCAGAAGGAACCCATGCCCCTTTTCTAAGTAGAGCCTGGGAAGAAGCAAGATCCTACCATTTCTTTGAGAAATAAAAAAAGCTATGGGCAGAGCTGGACAGCTGGATCAGAGGCAGCCCGCATAGTTCCCTGCACCCCAGCATGAGGTTGGGTGAAGCAGAATAATTTGATGCGTGTCCAAAAGGAGCCCAAAGGCAGTAAAAACCTTGGACACCCCCACTAGGTAGGCACAAGGGCCACTTCATACCCTCACGTGTGGAAGAGACAAAGGCCTGAAGAAAACATGTCACCAAGAAAGGACACCACAGCTACGAGTATGGATCAACACGTGAGGTCTAGACAAGACAAAGGGCATCTCAGCAAATGTCAGTGCAAATACACAAGGGCTAGATTCTCTCCCTCCCTGCAGGTCTTGAGACTATGGGCCCTGGTTTTCCAAATGAGATGGTAAACCTGGAAGGAAGGAGAACACTCATAATGACCAAGAGCACATTTCAGCCAACTGATAGAAAGGTGACTCATGACTAAAATTTGATGAAATTATTTAGAAAACCAGAAAAAATTGGAACACCTTACTTCTTCCAAACTTGAGTCTATGAACTGAGATTCACGTTTGCTTTTGCTTTACTTAACCAGAATGACAACTGTCTAGTGGGGCACCTTCACCTTGTTGCTGATTTTCATGAAAATGCATCTGGTATTTTACTGTATGTCATTTGCTATTGATTCTTCATATTTTTCATGATGTTAAGGGAAATCCATTTGAAGTTGTCTAGAAAGATTTGTTTTGTGATTAACTCAGGAATAGACATTGAATTTTATGCCTTCTGGGCATCTATCAAGAGAGTCATATGAATTTTCTCCTCAGATCTTTTTTAATATTTTGATTTTTCAATTATAGTTGGCATACAATATTAAATTAGTTTCAGGTGTACAACATACCGAGTAGATGTCTATATAACTCACAGAGTGATCACTCTAATAAATCCTGTGCCCATCTGACACCATACATAGACATTACAATATTATTAACTATATTCCTTATGCTATACTTCATATTTCCATGACGATTTTGTAACTACCATTTTGTTCTTCTTAATCCTTTCTCCCTTTTTCACCTGCCCAATCCCCCTCCCATTTGGTAACCCTCTTAATGTTCTCTGTATCTATGTGTTTGTTTCTGATGTTTGTTTTTGACCTTTGGATTCCACATGTACTTGAACTCGTATGGCATCTGTCTTTCTCTGTCTGACTTACTCCACTCAGCAGAATACCCTCTAGATCCATCATGAAATATCTTTTTCCATCCCTTTACTTTCCATCTGTGTGTGTCATTTAGTCTGAAGTGAGTCTCTTGTAGGCAGCCTATGTAAGGGCCTTGTTTTCTTATCCATCCAGCCACCCTATCTTTTGATTGGCTCATTTCATTCTTTTTCATTTGAAGTACTTATTGATAGATATGTAGCTATTGCCATTCTTTATTCATATTTTTGATACATATTTTTTCTTCTTAGAGAAATCCCTCCAACATTTCCTGTAATACTGGCTTGTTGGTAATGAACTCCTTTACCTTTTCTTGTCTGAAAAGCTCTCTATCTCTTCTTCATATCTAAATGATAGCTTTGCTGGGTAGAGTAATCTTGGTTGTAGGTTCTGGCTTTTCATTTGAATATTTTGTGCCAAGCCCTTCTGGCCTGCAAAGTTTCTGATGAGAAATCAGCTGCCAGTCTCATGGGAGCACCCTTGTAGGTAACTACTTTTCTCTTGCTGCTTTTAAAATTCTCTTTGTATTTAACCCTTGGCATTTAAATTATGATATATCTTGGGGTGGGCCTCTTTTGGTTCATCTTGTTTGGGACTCTCTGCACTTCCTGGGTTTGTCTATCTATTTTCTTCACCAGGTTAGGAAAGTTTTCAGTCATTAATTTTTAAAATTGGTTTTCAATTTCTTGCTCTCTCTCTCTTCTCCTTCTGGGCACTTCATGATGCGAATGTCATGGTGCTTGATGTTATCCCAAAGGTCCTTAAAATACCCTCATTTTTTTGGATTCTCTTTTTTATTGCTGTTCTGATTGAGTGTCCTTCACTACTCCATCCTCGAAATAGCTGATCTGATCCTCTTTTTCATCCAATCTGTTGATTCCCTCTAATGTACTCTTCATCTCACATATCGTATTCGTTTCTGACTGGTTCCCTTTTATGTTTTCCATCTCCATTTTTTATATTTTCTGTCTCTTTGTTAAAGTTCTCCCTGAGCTCATATACTCTTCTCCTAAGTTCATTGAGCATCTTTATAATGAATGTTTTGAACTCTGCATCTAGTAGATTGCTTCTCTCCACTTTTTTAGTTCTTTTTCTAGAGCTTTGCTCTATTTCTTTACATGGGACATATTTCTTTATCCCCCATTTTGGCTGCCTTCTTGTGTTTGTTTCTATGTATTAGGTAGGGCTCTTAAGTCTCCCAGTCTTAGTAGAGTGGCTTCATGTAGTATGTGTCCTGGGAAGCCCAGTGGCATGATCTCCCCTGGTCATCCAAGCAAGGTACTCAAGGTGTGTCCCTTGTGTGGTTTGTGGTGCCCTTCTGATGCAGTTGAGCCTTTGCTGCTCTTTGCACTTTGATGGAAGGGATTTATCCTTGGGCTGATTGGCTGTGAGGACTGACTGGTGAGGGGCTGACCCTACAGAGCAGAATTCACTTCAGTAGGACTCTGATATCTGTTCAGTCTGCCCTTTGGGAATATCCTCCTCAGATACAGCCCTGGGTGGTGCTCTGGTTCTACTGTTGCCATTCTATTTTGCTAGTCAAAGCAAGCCACTGGGAGTGCTGGCTCAAGGACCTCCTGGGAGGAGCACAACTGCAGGCCAAATTCAGCCTCAATCTGTTCACTTCCAGGGCCAACTGGTAAGGGTCACCAAGCAATCTGCAAATGGCTACCACCAGTGCTGGGCTGATAGGTGCCTTGAGAGAACAAGTCAGAAACTGGCTGCTGCTAGTGCCAGGCTTGGTGCTGCTCAGCAAGAGGTACAGGGCGTGCCAAGGTCAGATGCTGGCTCTTTGTGTTTTGTGAGTCTTTGTGAGATTTCAGGGAAGTCTGCAGCATGAGCCAAGATAGGCCATTTGTAATAAACCACTGGAGGTAGCTTGGGTGGGCCCGCACGTTGGGAGAGGTAGATTCTCAGAGAATCACCTGGGCAGAGTGACCTGTGTTAACCAGGTTGATACAGACTCAGATATGGCAACCGCCTGCATTCACATGCCAGGAGAGAGAGGGCTTAACAAAGAAACAATGGATACCACCAGCCCTTCTGTCCAGTGGAAAGCCGCCCCCCTCCAGCCCTCACGCTGAAGCCCAACAACTCAGTGTTTCTCTGTATGTCCCTGGCACTCCTCAGGCAGCTGCCCCAGCTGCAAGTCAGAGCGAGAGAGTCGATCAGCAAGTAAGTCTGCACATAGACCCTTTAGGAGAAACGCCTGCTACTCCTACAGCCTTCCACCTCACTCAGTCACAATCCTTGCTCATTTTCATAGCCAGAGGTTGTGGGGACGGTTCTTCCCGGCACTGGAACCCTGGGCTGGGGAGCCCAGTGTGGGGCCAAGATCCCTTGCTCATCGGTGCAAGAGAGGGCTCTGCAGCCAAGATAACCCTCCCAATTCTTGACCACCACTTGCAGTTGTGGGACCAGTCCATTTTACAACTCCACCCCTCCAAACAGCCTCGAGGTGCTCTCTTATGTATGTTCTGTTCAGCCAGACCTTAGGCAACTCCCAGAGATGGTCACTCTGTAGTTTTGTTGTAATTTTGGTCTGGTTGCGAGAGGAGGCTGGCACAGCATCTACCTTCTACATCACCTTGGCCGGTCCCTCCTCAAATTTTCCTAATATAACTTTGACTTTGTCTATTTGTGTAAACCCACAGCTGGAATTTAAGTTTATTATTTATTTATAACTTTAAAACTAATGTTCACAAATATGTTTGGTGTACTTTTTATAACATTCATTTGGACGGGCTTTGGTACGGGGCTTATAAAATGAAGAGTAATGTTTCTAAAATTTCTTTATGCTCTAGATTCTACAATATAAAAATTCCTTAAAGATTTGCTAGAAAATTTCCATACTATTACCCATCTGGGCCTGAAAATTCGAGGGAATAAAACCTTCAAAGACCCTTTTCCTATCCTCTAGAGCTAGTAGATCTTTTATGTTTTCCATTTCTTCTTGAGTCGATCTTAGTAATTTATATTTTTAAAAAATACATTTCATTTCCATTTTTAAACTCTCACATAAGTTAAAAATCTCTTGTCTGAGTGTCTATCCCTAAATCCTTCTTTCATTTGAAAATAGTATGCTTAGGATTCAGGTGGCCCCCTACAATGTCCTCTCTAATCTTATCACAAAGATGATCTTTTTGTACAAGTTTCCCATTCCTGAAAGCAACTCTCCTCCAATTCTCCTGCTTCATTTTTTTTTAATGTTCCTGAATCTTTTCACAAGCCAAGTGCTTATCTTTACCCAAAGGATACTGTTTTTGTCCAGTGTGAGGAGTTTCACAGGCTTGATCAAAGACTAGGGTTTCCTGTTCTAATCTTCTAGTCACAGAGAAGAGACTAGACTATCTCTGGGCTTATATACCAGTTTTAGAGGATGAGCTGAGAGTGAAGAGAAGGGCTGCAATCCTAGCTGAGGTAGGGGACAGTAGTCTGGGATTCTTCCCCACAGTATAGAGGGCTCTCCAAGATCTCACCTGCCTGCATCCTTTCCTTAGGCCCATCCTGTTACAACTTACCAGCCATAAAGAAGTTGGTCAATTCTCAGGCCACATCTGTTTTGTCACCTCTTACCATGCTGCCCGTGCTGCTCCATCTGTCCAGGATGCTCATGTCACGCTCTTGACTTGGGAGGTACTTGAATTTTTCACTTTTATGATTATTTAAACCATACACTTATGTTTTGTGTTCTTTTCTGTATAGGAATTATATTTCATGATGAAAATGGTTTAAAAAGTATCGATCTATAATAATTTTTATACATGCATTTTTTTTTTTCTGGAAGAATGCAATGGCAGACTGTCAATGCAATATTTTCTTAATACAATTCTTTATTTAAATAACATAATTTTTTTCCAATGCCTGAAAACTAAAAATCCAGGGCTGAACCCAGTTGACTAGATGCACTTGCAAAGGCCTGGCTATGTCCAGAGACTTCGACATCCAGCTTTCTCCTTCCTGGACCACAGACAACCATGCCTTGACCTGCTGCCTTCTACCCTCATTGCAGACTGTCAGTCACTCACAGGGGTTTTAACTGTGGGACCTGACCTTTGCCTGGTCTGGCTCTGCATATTCCAGTGGCCTTCTAAAGATCTCAAAGAGCAACAGGACTTAAAAAAAATTCTTCAAATAAACTCTTCAAACACAATTAGTTCTAATTCAATTTCTCCTAAAAAAAAAAAAAAGTCATGGTTATTTTCAATGGGAGATAGAGGTTTGAAAAGGAGGGAAACTATTCCTCTTTGAGAATATCATAAAATGTATTTATTGAGCATTTTTGGTATATAAGTCAACGAATGAAGTAGTGCCCATGTCTCTTAACTTGGCTAGGTCAGCAGAAGTGTGAGCAAAGGCCAAGGAATCAGGTCTAGTAGCTAAGAGAGAGCACTGGTGATTGAAGGTTAAGCAGCAACTGGAAGTGCACTGTTGATGACACAGGCTCATCTGAATATGGTGGTGGGAACTCAGCAGAACCTAGTCCCTGGAAAGGCTTAGGGCAGAAGGGAACATGCATGCTAGCAAAGATCCTGTGGTGGGGATCAATATAGGAGAGCAGGAAGGAGGTATAAGAAAATAGGGCCAAATGCAAGGATTGGTTGAGGCAAGGGGAACAATATCAGGGCTCAGATACTGAAATCATAACTCATTTTCCCTCCCATTCATGGCACAGAAAGCAGAGGAAAAAAATGTTTGTGCACTGCTTTGCTGTGACATTGATAGCTGGAATCCCTTGATTCAGGACCAGTGTAGACCATAAGACCCTGGGCAGTCCTAGGAAAACAGTTCATCTGCTCATTGTCAAGTAGACTGAGCAGACTCTCCCACTCTGACCTTAATCTCAATTACTTCGGAATGATATATCCCAATCACAGGGGAGAAGCACAGAAGCCACATGAACTTATAATACAGGACCCCACGAAAAGCAGGGAACTCGTGATGCCAAGCAGCTCTAAAAGTAGGGTAGAGGTGAATATAGATGTAAGTGGATTGACTAAAAGTCTACCTAAGAATTAGATTTTATGTGTTTACTTTATGAAGACATCAAGTTTTTGATTTGTGTACTTTTCTATATGTATACTACATTCTGATAAAAAGTAAAATGAGTTAAACCCTACCTCTGCTCCCCAATTCTGGGCAAGAGTGCAAAAATCATTCACAGACTCTAGCAGAAATCTCAAAGGTTGTTCTTTTGGAGATGGTTTTGAAATTAGAGTTTTGACTGAGAGGTTGAGGGATACCATTTACAAAGGTGGGAGACCATACTCGGAACCTGAAGGGTAAGTCAGTCTACATCCTGAGCATTGAGACACCCAGCCTTCTTCAATAACTTGGTTCCCAGATGTTGGTGGCCAGCCCTGTCTGGGAAAGACCAGCCTCAGGGAAAGATTTACAGTTACAGATAATGCACAGGCCAGACAGAGTGTACCACAGACAACCCCACAGTCAACAAAGCCCTTTCACAGGCACAGAGCTCCAGCACCCAGTATTCCTAGGTGGTCTCCCATCCAAGTACTAATCAGGCCTGACCCTGCTTAGCTTCCAAGAAGGTCAGATGAGATCAGGCATGCTCAGGGTGGCATGACCGTAGGCTCCACTGGGTTTTATTTCTTCACTCTTTAACATATGTTGACAGCCAAAGATCACTTGAAAGCTTGAGAATTAAGCAAAGAAATAGAAAAAGAAACACAGAGTAAAGAAAGACATGAAGGGAGAAGGAAATAAAACAAATCATGAGTATCCTCAAGGAGATTCATTCATTCATCCATCCATCCTTTCACCCAACAAAGATCATTGGTGCCCCATGTGCCAAAAAACATGGTTATAAGGTGCTGAGAACATCGATATATAAAACAAGAGATGTATACCCTTATAAGCTGATATTCTAAATGGGGTGGGGTGAGAGGGTGGAATGGTACACAAAACAATGAATACACACAATAAATAAGTAAAATTAAATAGTGAGTTAGAAGGTGATAATTGTTACAGAAGAGTCGAGCAGGAGAAAGGCAATCAGTAGTGCTGATACTAGGGACAGATGGCACATGTGGGCAAGTTGCAGTATGAGACAGAGGCCAGAGCAGGCCTTACCAGGAAGATGCAAGTTGAGCAGTCTTGAACGAGGGGCTCCAGGCTGAAAGAATAGCTAAAGCCAAGAACCTAAGGTGGGAGTAGGCCTTGAGAAGTCAAGAACACTGAAGAAGCTGGTATGGCCGTAGCAGAGTGAACAGAGGTAGAGCAGCCAGTGACAGGAAGGTGAGGAGGAGGAGAAATCATGTTGAGTCCTGTTGGCCATTACAGGGAGGCAGGCTTTTACTGTCAAATGCGAAGCCACTGTGGAATTTTGACAGGAACGACACGATATGACATGTTTTAAAAGGATCATTCTGACTGCTATGCTGATATGTGAAGGTTTTATGTTGATAAGAGGATATGATGAGATAAAGTTATGGCCACAAAATAAAAATTTATTGCTATAAAAAGAACAACCAGAACAATCCTTGGGCATTAAAAGCATGATAGCAAAAAAAAAAAAAAAAAAAAAAACTACAACATGAGAGTTGAAAGAAAAACTGAGGAAATCTATAAAGATCAAAAAGACAAAATATGGAAAAAAAGACAATAATACAATAATGTGAATAGGAGAGAAAAGGACCAACATCTAAAAAAAAATTTAGACATAGAAAACAGAGACATTTGAGTGAAATTATCAAAGAAATTAACTTCATAAAAATTCCCTAACATAAAAAGATAAATTTACATGTGCTGGATTAAAAGAGACCAACAGGATATGTCATTGTGAAATTTCAGGACAATCCTACAGGCATTTGGAGAAAAACTTAAAACCTAGAAAAATGAAATAACAGAAAAATGAAAGATCTAGAATCAGAGTGGTACCAGACATCTTCACTGATGTCACACAGGAACCCTGAAAGCAGTGCAGTTACATCCTCACTTCTGAGAGACAATGATCAGACAGAGAACAGGGCAGCAGGCCCCGGTGAGAGCACTTCATGATGAAATAGACGTACTACTCGGAGATATATACAAATGGCAGCAGTTTAAATTAGTGATAGGTAGATAGGAAATCATGCAAATAAAATGAGATTGTTTACTCCAGGGAAAACTAAAAGTTGTGCCAGTAGGAAGTAAGTCATAATGTGTCCTGGTTTAGCCGTGAATAAGGTTTACATAAATTCTATAAATACTATGTCAGCACTTAACATTGACCTAACTAAAATGACACAATTATATGGAGAAAATGGAAGAGCTGAAAGTATGTATAATGGGGGATGACGAGGGAACAGAGCAAAATCTACATCTTCTACTGAATAAAGTCAATCGATTAGGCCTAATACTAAAATATTGTAAAGTGGTAATATAAATACTTCATGTGGAGATATCAAAGTGAATACAAAAAGATTCAGCAGGAAGAACTGTTTGTTGACTCTTGAGGAGGGAGGGAGAAGGAGCTGCAGAGAACTACTGTTTTGTTTTTTCTTGTTTTATTTGTATTATTTATTTGTTTACAGTGACATTGGTTAACGAAATCCAATGTTTCATCTGTACACGAAAACAGTAGGGCATAGATGTTTACAGTGTTCACCTCCCGTAGATTTCTGTCACCACATATTTGACCCCCTTTACCCTGTCTACCACCTCCCTCTTCCCGCCCTCTATCCTCTGGTAACCACTAGTTTATAGTCCATGTCCATGGGTCTCTGTCTTGTTCCTTTGTTGCTTTTAGGATTATATCCCACATATAAGTGATATCCTGTGATTTTCAACTTTTTCTGTTATTTAGCTTAGCACAAATATCTCAAGGTCCATCCATGTTGTCACAAATGGCAGAATTTCATCTCTTATGGCTGAGTAACATTCCACTGCATATATGTACCACAGCTTCTTTACCCAATCATCTACCACAGGACACTTCAGTTGCTTCCATGTCCTGGCCACTGTGAATGATGCTGCTATGAACTTTGGTGTGCAAATATCTTTTGGAATATGGGTTTTCAAGTTTCTGTGGTAAATACCCAGTAGAAGGATTGCTGAATCATATGGTAGATCAGTTCTTAGTTTTTTGAGGAACCTCCATACTGTTTTTCCATAGTGGCTGTACCAATTTGCAGTCCCACCAGCAATGTATGAGAACTACTGGGTTTTTTTTTCTCTTTTTTAAATTTTTATTATTTTTAAATTAAGTTTATTGGGGTAACATTGGTCAAAACAATTATATACTTTTCAGGTATACATTATAATTTGACATCTACATATTCTATTGTATTTAAGAACTGCTGGTTTTCATGGCAAGTCTGGTAAAACTATTTGACTTTAAAATAGCCTCTTTTCCTCTCCAATCCATTTAGGAGAACAACAATATTCTAAATTACTTATTTATTATTACTTATTACATTTGTTTAGCTAGTTCAGGTATGAATCTTTTTCTCTTAGGTTATGTTGCAAACTTCTGGAGCAAGTGGATGATTCCTCTTTGATGACTAGTAAAATGCTATGTCTGTAGTAGGTGTCCAGAAAATGTTCCATGGAGAGTAGAATATAAGGTGAATTGACAGGCAGATTAAAATAAATGTCTGGAGATAGGACCAAAGTTAAAGCTGTGACTAATAATAGTTAAGACAAGTAGAGGACCTAACTATATCAAGATAGAGCTGCTTTCAAAGCTCTGAGGTCCACTGTTTTGGTTAATGTTTAAGTTAACTTGTTTTAAAAAACAGATATCTTGCCCCCAAAGTACTTTAAGTATCAAGTTTCAGTGACCTGGGCCTTGGTAAGTAAACGTGGGTCCACCCTGCCAACACCCTTTGTGACTTTATAGACTTTGTGCCCGCCTTGTTTTTCCAGATTGCAAAATCCTAATCTCTGCACCTTGATAAATTAACTTTATACTGCCAATCAGTGAGATAAGACTCTATCCCCTTGCCTGAGGCGGGATGCAAACACCTGGGAGAGCAATACAGTGGAAGCCCATCTTGAGTCAATGTTCAGAATGAGCAGGTGTCCTTGATCTTGGCCCAACATCATTCCAAGGCTCTTCTGATCTCACTGTGTTTTCACTCTCCATTGAATGGGGAACACACATGGTATCGTCTGATATCCCCAAGAAGGGGAAATCTGTGCTTTCAGCAAGTCCTCTGTCAGTAAGTTAAGTCTTAAAACGTCCAGATCACAGCTACAGGGAAAGGAGCCTGTGCCAATGTCCAGAGATTTGATGTACCCCAGCAACTCATGGTCACTCCTCTCAGCCAGTGGGAGTCATTTCCTCAACTCTGCCAGGCCACACACCCTCCTACGCTGTATTGGTGATTCTGCTTCTGTCATCTTTTCAGTTGCAGGGGGATAGTGGTGCTGTGGATGGTAGTCTTAAATTCTATGAATATTAATCCTAGAGAAATCTCTCTTGACAGAGTAGCATCTTGGCCAAGAAACTTGATCCTTCAGACTGGAGCATTTTTTAATTGGCTCTTCTCAAGTCAGTAAAAATGAAAGAATGGAAGCATTAAAGAGCTAGAGACAGGGAGGGACGTCAGCACCTCTAGTGTTCAGAAAACAAGAGAAAAGATATCCTGCCAGTCACATTGCTACCTTCCCCTGGCCTTCAGAGAACCAAAGCATGCTTCACTCTTGTCACAAACCTTTCTCATCTGCGGGCCTTCTGTTTTTATTTCTCACTGCCCACAGGAAGATCTTCACAAAGCTCCATGCATTGTTATCGTGCCATTTCTGTGATGCTTTCTCAAGATCCTGGGGGTTACTGTTTTAGCTGGCGAATAATGGTGGACGAACGAGGGGCTATACCTCCCAGGTGCCTCCCACATCCAGCCACTGGCACTACCAGTAGTCATCTCAGATGAGGAAATGCACTGGGAGGTGCAAGGCACCCCAGATCAGTACTTCTCAGACACTGACATGCAAAAGGCCCCTGAAAGTCTGGTTCAAATGCAGGTTCTGAATTCACAGGGGTGGGGCAGGCCCGTGGCAGGCCCAAGATTCTGCATGTCTAACAAGCCCCCAAGTGATGCCAGTGCTGCTGGCCCACAGACCACACTTTAAAAAGCAAGGGGCAAGACCGAGGACAGGAAATGCCAGAAGTGAGAATAGGGACCATGCAAAGAATGGAGCGAGAATGTGAAAAACAAGCTCCGGAGGGAAATGGTCTGATGGTGCTCTAGCGGCATCATTTCATTTCACAGGCTTCCCTGCAAGGCCGTCCCAGGGAGGGGCAGGCCTCCATGGCTACAGTATGTGCTTTGGTACAATGGGTTGGCTACAATAGGGATGCTTTGGTACTTCCTGTTCCCCTTTCCAGAAGACTGGAGCACACAGCCCCCCCACACCCAGTTCGTGCTGGAGAAGGGTCAGGGGCTGAAGACCTCCTCACATCCTCCCGTAGGCAGGTGCTAGGGAAGGAAACCCTGTTTTGGTTAGAGCCAACTGCCATGCTGGCTCTGGCCCTTGGCCCTGGGGCAGTTCTGCTATGTAACAGCAGGTTCTTCAGGTTGGCTTCAGGGCTAACAGATGGGCTCTCCCCTCCTCCTCAGCTTCTCCCCAGGCACAAGTCCCTGAAGCCAAAGGAGTGACCTTCTTCACTTTCTCAACGAGCAGCTTCCATTTACTGGGTGCTTACTATGTGCCACGCTGTGTGAAGCACCCTCTCACCCTGTTTTAATCCTCACAATTACCCTGTGAGGTAGGAACTGGTTTGTCCTACCTTTATAAAGTAGGAAACTGAGGATCCAGAGGTAATTTCCCCAATGCGTTGTAACTAATAAGCAATCTATGCTCAATCTATGCCCTTCCTACCCTGGCACTAAACCATGACTGAATCATACACCTGTGAGGTCAGGAGTCTGTGGGACCGAATCTAGGGGAGAAGCCTCAGGATAGGAATTTAGATGACAGAGCAAGGTAACTAAGGTGGCTTGATTTGGTTTATGACCTTTAAAGACCAGCAAAGTCAACGCTGTGATTGTCCTTCTACTAGCTTCCCTCATCACACCAGTCATAGGTTCTTCTGTGCCAGCTGGCAGAGACACTGTGTGGCCATGAGGAGACTTGCAAGTGGTTGTTACTGGGCTCACTAGCCTGAGAAGGTGGTAGCAGGCAGAGACTTGACTCACTAGAGAGCACCAATTCTGAGTAGTAGCTGGCCTCCCAGGCAGCTGACGGAGTCATTTAGGAAAATGAATCAAATAGTACCAGCCCATCTGTCCATATGATAAAGGAACAGTGTCCTGGGGACGAAATGCACTCTTGGCTTTGGTTCTTCATTCAATAAACCTAATGGATCGCAAGCACAGTGCTAGACTTTGCAGGACTGTCAGATACTCTGGGCCCTTAATGAATATCAGCAGGTTGGGTATTAAGTCACCAGGCAGTGGTGGGCACTGCAGTGAATGAGAGAATTTTGCTCAGCTGAAGATGCTTCACTACTTTGCTCCGGGTGGTTGTAGTCTCTAAGTAACAAAGAAAAAATCTATTGATTTTTTTAAAGAAAAGCCAAAAATCAAGATCCTATGAACCTTTCCATTTGCAAAAACAAAACGCAGGCCGACATGCAGCCACTAGCTTGCAAACTGTTCCTCGCTAACCAAATCCTATCTTTTCCTGTTGTACTTCCAGCACCTGACAACTCCTAGCAGAAAAAGTGTCTGGCACATCAACCAAGTGAAACTAATCCAGACAATGGATCTGGGATCGTTATCTATGTAGAACAGCTGATGTAACTGGGGAGGAATTCTAGCCTTAGAAATGACTGAGGAATTGCAGTTGTTTCAAACAAGAAAACCCTCATAAAGCTAGGGCACGTGGTTTTGCCAATCTTTTAAGGTTGGGGACAGATGGGAGGGGGAAGCGGCTGCTTTTAAATAAAATATACATTTGGCAATTGGCCCTTGTCCCCACTACTACTATCAATACCTTGCCCCATTTCTTTACTTGTCCAGCCCCTAAAGGCATTTGCCTTTCATATTTAATAGGGGAAATCAGGGTTTGCCCAAATTTGAGTCACAAATATCCAACCTTTTACCTAAGACTCTTACCTAACTCAGGGTTTTCCTAAGGATTAAAATGAAATAGAATATTTCATGCAAGTGCTTGGCAAAACACCAAGCAAAAGGTTCACGAGAGATTATAATAGGCTTAGATGTTTTCTATAAAGCACCAGAACATATAATTATCATCAATGCATGGTTACAAGGAATCTGATTTGGACTTAATAATACCCGTCTAACAATTCCAAATGGAATAAAATTATGAACCTGAATGTTCCAAATAGAACAGCAAGGGCTGTCTCTCACAGGACACCGAGAGGCGATTCCTGCTCCAGGAATATGACTTTTGTGGTCTCTGCTCTGAGAACCCTACAACTATATGCACAGCATAGAAAACTATGCTTATAATGCACATTAGAATATGGCTGATCTCTGTGGATACGGACAGATGCACCAAATAAAGTGGGGAAAAAAAGAAGTTATAGAATTATACAATGGGGCTTTGAGTTTTTTTGAAATATTATGTATATACACACACACACACACTTAGAACATTTCCGGACCAGTATATAAGAAACTTAGATAACCTTGGGGACTGGGCTGGGGGAGCAAATGTTTTTGTCCCAAAACCAAATGCTTACCTTTCACTTTATATCTTCCTGTTCCATTTTTCTCTCTCTCCTACCAGCAGCATCATTACCATCATAAAAAGAACCAGTAATTCGGTTTGGCCCAAACCTTCCAGTTTGAGCTTTGCTTTGCAAACACTGCCCCAGAAAAAGCTTTATTCATTTCCCCATATTTTCACTGCCAAGGCCCAAAAGTTTTAATTAGACTACTGGACTCCGGAGCCTACCCTCCCATTAACAAATGTACCTAACTTTGGAAGCTTTCAGGTAGCCCTCTCAGTCCCTCATCTCTTGAGTCACAGTGTTGTTTTTTTCCATGTGCACTCTGTAGGTGACCTCATCCAGCCCCATGGTTCTCAGATATTGTCCAAACACTGACTCCCAAATTTCTACATCTGGCCTAGATTCCCTTCCTGAACTCTGAGCCTATGCAATGCAATCGCCTAGTCCATAGCTCCATTTGGATATATCAAGTAGGTAACTAGAATTTAACACACCTAAAGCTGAATTCAGTAAACTTGCTCTACCCACAGGTCTCCAAATCTCAGCTGATGGCACTTTCAGGTTTCTAATCACCCAAGTCCACAACCTCAGAGTAAAAGAATGCCTGTCTGATCTATATTGTCAGTTTTCTAAAAATAAAGGTAGTCCTAGGTACTAGGATCAAAGATATCATATAATCATTAAAAGGCTTTCTGAAAAATGTTTAAAGTTAACTCATTTTAAGTGTAGGACTTAGATTTTGACATTTTAATTTCTTTTGAACATAAGTCACTTTTTGCAAGGTAGGAAATAGAATCAAAATAAGACAGTCTAGTCCTCTAGGATCCAGGCCAAGTCTTGAGAACTTCAGCAGAATGACGTAATAGGAGGCACTAACAATGGGGTTATAGAGTCTCAATAACACCTACTTATCTACATTTTTCCTTAGGAAATAGCCAAAAGTCTGATCCTTAAAGGCATGATATACAGAACATCTTGACCCAAATTACATACTGGCCAACCTTCTGTGAACCAGATCAGAACTAGTCTAGGACTGAAGAGAGAAAGTGCTTCTATTTTGAAAACTTGCTCTAAGGTTTAAAAAATTCCTGGTTGCTATTAATAAGAAAGCAAGTAAAAAATATTGCAGATGCACCAATATTTGATTTTGCCAAGGTCTTCCACTAGTACAAGAGATGAGTAAAGGGGATGCGATACTTTCAAAATAAATTACTTAGTAATAAGAAATTGACATACTGCATTTTTCCATTTGCCACAGAACAAAATGACAACAAAGACTATTTAAAAGTAACACTCAACTCTAAAAAAGGTGGCAACAACACCTCCCACGACAGAATAACCTCCCACTTTTCTATACAATTAACACTGCTATTCTTCCATGATACAGGTTCATGTGGAAAAACTTGTCAGGAGCTTTAGCTAGAGCCAGGAAATGAGAAACAGAACATGTACTAATTAGCTGATTGTAAGCTCAGTTAACATCTTTAGGATGGATCCATAAAACCTGGCCATTGTTTTGTTAAATATCTGCAAACTGCCGAATTCTTTAGCCCTTAGCCATAGTTTCTGCTCAAGGTCTTAAAGCTGGGCTCAGTCCCATCTGACTCTTCTAGGGGCTGAGGTGGGCGCTAGTCATCAAAGTCTGGAATGTCATCGTAGGAGTAACCCCGGTAGCCTTTGGATGCATAGTAGGCGATGCGCAGGTGGTAAAATCCTGGCAGGAACACCAGGATGCCAATGATCAGGACGGGAACGGCCCGGTCTGCCCCCTGGTGGCAGAAGGAGGCAAAAGCATTAGTACCATGCAAGTTATGAATTTTAAAATAAAGATATGGGTCCAATCTATAGATTGATATCTTATAGTTTTTTTTTCCAGGGGTGAAGGATTGTAGGGCATTTTCTTTGGGTAGTACACTACCTAGTGAAAAGGTTATTTTGGCTTATATTCTTCTGCTCCTTCTTCAAAGTTTTTAGTTATGAACATAACTCCGTGCCTTATTTTTCTATTATAACAAGCTACTACCAAATTACTAAAAGCTCTTCACTGAGGGGGAGAAGGGGTGGGAGAAATGGGTGAAGTGCTCAAAGGGTTCAAAATTCCAGTTATAAAATAACTAAGTCCTGGAGATGTAATGTATAGCAAGGTGATATAGATCTTAAAAGTTCTCATCACGTAAAAAAATGTATAACTATGTGGTGATGGATGTTAACTAGACTTACTGAAGAGCTCATTTCAAAATACATAAATATTGAATCATGTTGTACACCTGAAACTCATGTATCAACTAATAGTTTATAACATTCCACTGTTAATGAATATACCACAATTTTACTTAACCACCACCCACCCCACCTTGACTGTTGGATACTTTGGTTGTCTCACTTTTTGTGACTAGACAAGATAACAAAATAAATTAGTGTTTTTATTGGCCAGATTATTTCCTTAGTGTATATTCCCATGAGCCAACTCATAGCTCAAAAAGGGAGGAATGGGGGTTAATTTCTCTTTATCAGTGGAGCTTCAGCTTTCAGGAGAATTCCATGAGGGCAGGGACTTTGTTCACCCCTGCATTCCCAGCCTTGCCCAACATATAACAGAGGATCAATAAATGTGCTGCCTGAATGGATTCACCTTTACAAAACTGCTTAGTTTTTCAGGTGCAGTTTTAAATGTTTATACAGTTAAATTTATCTTTCTTTTCCTTTGTGATTTTTCCCACTGTTTTTAAGCTTAGGAAGATCTCCCCCTTCCAAAGATTTAAACCCAATCTAAAAATTTTCTCCTTTGTCTCTTAGATGGGGTGTAAGGGGACTGGCATGCTCTATAGGCCTTCCCAGGTGCTAGAAGAGGCCGAGACCCAGGGTGACCCTGGTCAAGGGCAGGTGCAAAGGTGATTAACTGTCAGGACACCCTGCACATATCCTCTACTCTGGAAGCTGTTAGAATCTGACAAGCATGTAAATAGACTGCCCTTGCCCGATGAGCATCCCTTGGTCTCCAAATCACAGGACTGAAAGACCAACTGCTTCTTTACACCTCCACCATCCTCTGGCTGCACAGCCAGGTCCTGTCTCATGACAGGCCTATCAGAGCTTGGCCAAGGGACCATGCTGCTTCTGGCTCCCTGATGGGCTAGAGGCAACTTGTGTCTTCTAGCCCCTTAAGAAGCATAGGTATTGTAAGGAATGAACTGGTCACTGTATCCTCTATCAGTTATGGTTCCAAGAAAAGCAAATATCACTTTTGGCTGCATTAAAAGAAGCATCATGTATTAAAAAACAACAACAACAACAACAACAACGACAACAACTAAAAAAACTCCTTTTAACAGAGCTATTTACACAATGTATACTGAGAGATTATCTAATCAATATAATTTTGGCTTTTTCATTCACAGAAATAGAAGTATTTACCTCATATGGTTATAATGAAAACTAAATGACGTATTACATATAAAGCAAGTGGCCCCAGCTGACACATAATGACTCATAAACATGAGCTTAAACTTAAGGAGAGAGGCTTTGAAGGTGCTCCCTCAGGCCAAAGATGAACTAGTTGAACATCAAAAAGAATACTACAACTCTTAGAATTGGACATACTTGGTGCTATTTCTGTTATATTATTTTACATTTTCTACTCTTCTGCTTCCTTATCTTTTCCAGGATTTTGTCTATATATCCCTAATGCGACAGATACATACTAAGGATTCAAAGACTTGCAAATGTACAATGCATTCAGCCTTGCTATACTTAGCATTAATACTGCCACCATTATTGTGAAGTTATATGTATAACGCAGATAAGGCAAGTAATTATGCCAATATCACTAGAACAGACATACATATATAAAATCAAGTAAATTAGATTCAAACTCTAATCTTAAATTTGCATTGGAAATGTGTATATCTATATGATATCTGTATGTAGATATTATTTTCTCTTGTTTTCTAAAAGATATCTATATCCTGATTCTGTCACTGAAAAGGCCTAAAAACAAAGAAAGTCAGTATCAACAATCACCATTAATGATCTATAAAGCTACTTCCCATAAGGAAACCAGGGCTCCTTAGAGATATGACTATTTACAAATTGGGGGCCAGGAAATGTGTAACTGGGATAATACACTGCACCAGAAAGCAAGAAAGCTATCAAAGGCTTCCCGGGTCAGGTTTAAAAAACACAGACTTAAGTTGAAGGCACTCCTACTGACCAAATTTGGGACAATTTATATGTTAAAAATAATAAACACTGGAATTAATTGAAAAACATGTAAAAAATGAAATGATGAGCTTATAATGATACTAATAATTCTTTGGTCATCTGTTGAGGTTGTTAGGTGTACTGTTATAAAAGTTAATAAAGAGAAATAATCGAACATTTTTCTACCTTCATCATACATGCTGTATTTCAGGATAACCAAATAACAGAATTGAGAAAGCCCTTTACTGAAGAATTTCAGCTGATAAATGCAGTAAATGATAAAACTAGATTACTAGGTGCAAACGGTAATGAGGAAGTTTATAATAAATTAGGCTTAAGATATCTGAACTAAGTAATCTTAATATCAACTAAAAATTAGGAAAACTATTATGTGCCTCTTAATGTAATGCTATAGCAATGTTCTCAAAATGTGGTATTTGGAATACCAGCATTATGTGCAAACTTGTTAGAAATGCAAATTCTCATGCCTCACCCTAGACCTACAGAATCGGAATTTCTAAGAGCAGGGCCAAGGATCCCTGTTAACAAGTCTGCCAGGTAATTCTGATTGATATTCAAGTTTGAGAACCAATGTGTGATATTAAATACATAGCAACTCTTATGAAATATTCTAATAAAACAAAACTAAACTAAATCCAAATTTAAGTAAGTCACTAAATCTAACAGTTTACAAGAAATATGAGGAACAGAACAAGGTAAATGATATTGAGACAGCACCTCTAGATTTATATAAAAACTGTTAGAGATGCATACTGAAGCTGCACACTTAAGAATTTATCAGCAGCATTTATCCTGGTATTTTGCTTTAATATATAGGAAAAAAGTTGGGAAGAAATATGAAACAAAATGCTTATAACTATTGTTACTGGGTGGTGGAGACACGGGTGTTCATTATATTACTCCATCTATTTCTGTTTTATTTGAAATGTAGTTTTATAAACCCCACAAAGTGATATGTGTTCCATGTGGATCTCACTTCCACTCTTAATTTTTATAATATCATTCATTAATAGACTCCTTACTATACCCCTGGGATTTACAGTGCACACTACAATGAAAGTTAACCAAAGGCACAGTCTTGAAGGTAGGTGTTCAAATTTAGACTGCATCTCAAGTATTTGGTGGCCATATAAGAATTTTAAACAGCTAAGAACCTAAGGAAATTTAGATATACTTCTTAAAAGCCATATGGAGCGATTTTATTGTGACAGTGCTACTACTGCCAATTCCAATGATAACACCCACAGTTTTAGTTCTTGGCTGTGTTCCTTCTGCATCTCTTGGCCTGGTGTGTTGAAAAATGGAAATGAATTGTGATCAATAGTAGTTCAGAACAACTTAGATGCTGTGTTTGTGTGTCTGTATATAACCCAAGAACCATCTAACACTTTAGATTCCTAAGGTTTCATTTTGAAGCTCAATAGAAACTACAACCAAACTCAATATAAAAATCTGATTCATGAGCCAAAAGTCCTGGCTTGGTCAGTAGCCAAGACCTTCACAAGCTTCACTGCTTCTCCCCAAACACTAACCAGTATATCTGCAGTACTACAAAGCTACAATAACAACATTCTACTTTAGTTACTGCCTTTGTCAGTCAGAAGTCTTGGATCCCCGACTCAGCTTTGCTGTTCCAAATAACAGCAGGAAAAATGCTCGACATCTCAGAGAGAAAATTTACTGACCTGTCACCACCTACCTCAGAAGAATTGTGGGAGAAGTTTGTTGTTGTTCAAAGGAAGAAAACACATTTTGTCATCAGAGAACAAAATCTTTAAGAAAAAAAAAAACCCCTTTCTTCTTTGTGCTGGAATCTGCTGTACAAGATACGAATATAAAACAATTTAAAGACCTCATGGCACACTCCCATGAACCTTTCAGCTTACCCCTTTGCTGATGTAGCCCGCAAGCAGGAGGGAGCCTATGATAATGAGAAAGGCGCCAATCAAAAACAGCACTGTAGCAAGCGCAATGGCCTTATAGGGAATCTTAGGAGGGCTTTTCTTAAACTGGAAGAGAAACAAACAAAAAAAGACAAGGAAGAACATTATGAAAATATCAGGGTTCAAACACTTTAAAAGCAGGGAGGACAATAAGAACCAATCTGGAAGCTCTGTGTGTCTTGAAATAAGTCCCTACCCAGTGCAGCTCTGGGAGAGAAGGGAAAGGGACAGGCAGGAGATGAAGCTCTAGTTATTGCTCTACCAGTCAGTCAAGAGTCCCAGCGGAATGTTATTCTTTCTATTTCTAGTCTCATTCCACAGACTGTAAGAAACTACTTTCTTACAAAAACAAAAGACACTTTATGGTCATTCATTAATTAGACATGTATTTATTAAGTGTCTGGCATTTGGAAGGTTGTACTAAACTATAGGGATGTTCGAGAGTGAACATCATCTTCTGGAAAAGTAAAGAAAGTAAGTGATTTCTGGCTTTCAAAGTTAAGTTAGTATATAGTCAAAGGTTTTAGAACCAGCTTCTCCTAAAGCATTAGTTGTCTATCCCATGGAGCAAGTCATCTGCCTTATTAACAAGTTCAATTCAAGGTTATGATTCAGAGACAAATTTTCTAAGACTTGGCTCATGGTTTTATCTAACCTAACTGGCTGGAAGCTTCCCAAATTCACTTAAACAAAAATCTCTCTCCTTCAAGTAAGGATCCAAAGAGTATAAAGAACAATTGATTTGTTTATAATTAAAAGGATAGCTTCCTGAGACTTGCTCCTTGACCCTGGTTCCACCTAAAATAATCTATTCTAAAAAGTGAGCAAAAGGAGATGCTATGCCATTAAGCATTGTACAAAAAAAAAATGGTAAGGGTAGGATACAAACTTAATATTCTCTGTTTTACTTACTGTTTGCCACAAAGAATACCTTTAATAAATTGGATCTCAGGACATCAGGAAAGAAGGAAGATTTCCACAAGCTGTTGGCTTTAGCAGTTAGTTTCTCCCTTAAAAGATGAACTGGCTTTGACTAAAGTGTAAACCAATGAGGCAGTCCTTAAAAAAATTCTACTTAACAAAACACAACCTGATTATTTTCTTGATAAACTAAATAAAATTTGCAATTACTTGGCTATGGCATTATAACTAAAAATTCTAACAAATGGACAATATTTACATTGGTTTGAAACTGCTCTGCCAAGGTCCCTCCTTCTGCAGGATATAGCTGAAAGGGTCTCAGAGCTAAGTTTCTTTCTTGCTGCTCCCGCTAATCCCCAGGGACAAATAACAGTACCTCCCCCTGGAAGGTCTTCCTGCTAACTCATCAGAAACAGATGCAGCCAGTCTCATAAGCTCTCTTCTGCACTTACCTGAAGGTCAATGTAGCCATCATCTGTGCTGGAAAGCCTTGAGTATTTCACTTTGCTGCTAGGGATTCCAGTAGCCACATTGGTACGAGATGGCATCATAACACACTGACACAGCTACAGTCTGAAAAACAACAACAACAACAAAAAAAAAACCCAAAAAACTGTGATTGCCTGCAACAATATTTTATAACCAATTAATTCAGGCCTCTCAGATGCTGCATATTAGGGTTCTAAGCCGTGATGACACACTAGAAACTGGCAATATAGGCTCCACTGTTCTTAGAACTTGATATTCTTTTGACAAAGTGAAAATATTCTCATTAGATATCTACTCTGGTTTGTCCTGATAGAATGAGAGTCACGACACTGGCCGAGAACCAGAACTCAAGTTCACCTTGCCACCAATGTTTTCCTGCCTTCTAATTTTTCCAGTCACAAGGGTGGAAGAGTGGTGACTTAAATCCAAATCCACTGGACACCAAAGTCCACATTTTCAACCATCTGCTATAGTATCATTTGTCTCCTGTCCCTGCTTCAGGAAAAAAAAGCTTATGCTCAAGTGATTCTCTTATTTGCCAGAGGGAGGAGAAGGTGGAAACAGAATACACTCACATGAACAATTTCCCTCTGATGGACATCATCCTTTTCATGCAAAGGACTTGGAAAGCTTGTTGTAAATTTGGATAAGCTACTGGCTATCAGTACTGTACCAATGTATTCTTTGCCTGCCTCTCTGCCCCACCCAGTGAAACTAGTGATTTCATTTTCCATGACTTCTATAACTACAGTTTAAAAAAATCATTGCTACTTGTCACTAGTTTGATAAAGAACCATGATATCTAAGTTGAAAAACATTTGTGCATTTTTCCTCCATAAAATCAGTTATATAAATAAATCTATTTTTAACTGTGAAGGTATTTCATTTCTAAAAGAGAAACATTTTTTAAAAGAGAAAACTGAGTATTTCAATACGGGTAACATAAAAACACACACTGGCCTTCTGGTATGATATTTCACAACTAATCATCATTATAACAGCAGCAATTAATAATTATGTAGTGTTGGTTAGGTGCCAGGTGCTTTACATATACTTTATTTTGAATATTAATGCACTGTTTTAAGTGGCCCACATTCAACCTGGAATAATTAGCATTATAAAAGCTAATTTATAACTGGTGCTAAATTGCTCATGCCCCCTTTTAGTAATACATACTGGTGCAGAAATCAAGTATTGAAAAAAGTGTACGCTAACTCATGCTCTCCTGAAAAGTGTTAAAGAATAAAGTTCAAACAAGTAAACCTGAAGCTCTAATTGGCTTTGTTATTTGATTCATGAATCAGGCAGCATCCCATCTAGCAACTGAAAAGGGAGATCTGATGAGTTGTACGAAAGACGGTTTTTGTAGGCAGAAAAGGGGGTTGAAACGACAATAAGGTTAGTTATTAGATTGTGGTCTGGTGACACAGCTCAGCAAAAAGTGACTGCATTCTGACCTGTTCTTTTTTTTTAACAAAGGGTTGGATAAACTGCCTCAAATACCAGGTTTTTAAGCGTTGCGATCCCGATTAGGTGATAATCTAACTTTAATTCTATGAAACTTAGGACCCAAACTACCTATATGTGGGGGTTTTGAGGGCATCTAATCACCTCTGGTTTGTATTTGTCTTTTTTAGGTTTGCGTACTCCTGCCATTAACCATTCATATACCCACATCAAAATATAAAAAGCGCAGAGCATGCGGGAGACGGAGGCAAATGCTTATCGGTGGCAGAGTAAAAATTCTACAAGAAAAACGTACGTAAATCGATGTTTTCCAGGTACCAGCCCAAGTCCCCAACAGGCTCCACCCAACCTCCACACTCCCTCAGCACCTGAAGGTCGCAAGAACTTAAAAGGCAGCAGCATCACTTAGCTCCGTAGCTCAGCGCCTGGCAGGCACTAAGCGCCTGCACACACACCCCTTTCCAGTCTCCAGACCTCCCCGGGAAGAGAAACAAGAACCGAGGTGGATTTAGACGGAAAACAAACAAGACCAATTTCTGGAAAGAGGCCGGCCGAGGCGGGCGAGCGCTGCACACTTGGACTCGGGGCTTGATTCTGGCGAGGAGCGCCGGCTCCGCCGCGCCGAGTCGTCCGCATGCCTTACCGGGGGGCCGCGCCAGGTTCCCTGCGCGGGAACAGCTCGCTCACGGGTGGCAACAGGGACGCCGGAGCCTTCATGGTATGCGTCACCTAACTGCCGCCCCGCCCCAGCGAGCTAAGCGCCGGAAACGGCGCGACTGCGAGCCGGAAGCCGACGCTCCGGAAGTGACGTCACCGAGAGCGCTCCTTCATCCGGCTCTCCCGAAATGTCTCGTGTCAGCCCTACGCTAGCGCGGGCGGCCTCAAACGAAAATCTGGGCCCTCGGGAGGCGCCGGAGCTGGGCTTGCTGCCGGCCACCTCTGCAGGGGCGGGACTCAAGGGTGCTCGCCCGCCTGGGTCCGAGGCCCAGGGCGAGAGGGCTACATCTTTCCTTGACCCCTCAGGCAATGGAGGGAGCTCAGTGGTAGCCCAAGGAGACGGATGCCAAGCTCGTTGGAGCCCCCTGCAGACCTGAGCTGCCTGGTCTGCTGCCCAGCGCAGCCCTCCTCCCAGGGAGGCTTGCCAATGTTATCCCACTACTACTATTTAGTAGCCCCACATTCTTGTGCTTGTTTCCTTTGTCATCAGGACTTGCCAACGTAAGAGGCCCGCCCACAATAAACATTTTGCCACACGTGAAGCCTTTTAAAATGTCAGATTTATTAAGGTACTTTACATACAATTGGATGAGTTTTGACAAATGCATAGTCTTGAAACCATCACCAGCCTAGATGAAATATTTTCATCACCTCCCAAAATTCCATCAGGCCCCATTTGCTGCCAGTCTCCTCCCTGACCCAGCCTCAGGTACACAGAAGGTAATCAATGGATAGTGAGTTCTAAAGTCAACTAGAATTCGGTCCAGATACTTTTAATCCACCAAACAAAATACTCTGGTGAAAAAAACAGACTATAAAGCAATTCTCAGAGTGTAGTTTGTGACCTTGTAGCACAATTACTGGGAACGTTTAAACATTCGTTTCACAAATGCTGGGCCTTTTCACTTTCTTGGTTGAATTCAACATCCATGGAATAAATCCCATCTTTAACCTTTAAGAGAGTAGGTCCTAAATAAGGCTACTTATACTAGAGATTATTTTTTGCACAAACATATTCCTTGAGCCCTATCACAGATCTAAAACTTCCAAGATTCTTGTAAAATATTTCCTAAACACCATCCTATAATAATGCATCTTACAAAGCCCACACAACTTTGAGTACATTAACCTTCTGACAGTGTTAGTTTTTGCTAACAAAAATGACAAATATATAGGATTTGTTCTACTCTCCCCTGGTTCCGTTCTTGAGCTCAAGTTAGAATACCAAATTAAATTTGGCATCCCCCAAAATCTTGTCTCCTACTGTATTTGGAGTACTTTTTATAGTTATATCTAATGTATTTATATCTGGCTACTCTAGACTAAAAAAATAAACACATTTTACACAAAAAGTAGCATTAGCTGAGAATTCCCTAGGATACTTGCAATAAGTCAAGGTCAAATGAAGGCACTGTCCTGTGATATTTGAAATGCAAACAACTTTATTTAAATTGAAAATTCTTAAAACTGCATTCATGGTCTCTAAAAAGCCTAAAGAGTATTTCTAGATAAGGCAGAAGTAGTTTTAGATTAACAAGACCATGTTTGACTTGGGACTTTATCCTTTAAACAAATTATAGAGAATGGACAAAAATATAGATTATTTACAGAAAACATTATCTACATGTATACTCAGAGATACATATTTGGTGACAGAAGAGACTTAAAGGCATGTTGGAATCTCTGAAGCAGTTCACAAAGAGCTTAGTTTTATTTTCTTGAATTTTAAGAATGCCTAAGATCCTTCTTCATCCTCAATCTTGGGAGCCAGGTAGTACTTTAAATGTCCCATATCAGCAATTTTATACTCTACAACTGAAAGACAGGAACATAGTTACTGAGAAGTACCACATATACTACCTGCAAAACAATATTCAATATATTTATTATCTTACCAAGGGGAACATCTGCAGACATACTGAGTGTTACTGTAGAAGAGAGTGGAGTAGCTTTTGTAAAGAAGTTCAGATATCTCAGTGCAAAAGTTAGCTGAACTGGTTCATTCATCTCTATGGTAACCTAAGGGAGAAAACAAAGGATTTGGAAAATTGAAAAACATTAAGAAAAGCTGCAACCCATTAGTTTATATCAATTAGAAAAAAAACCTTATTTTTTTGGAAGTTGTTATGGAACTAATTTTGAAGACAGGTTAACAAAGCAAAAGAATCAGGTATTTAGCCACCAGTTCCCGGTATGAACTGAATCTCAGGTAATCAAGTTATGTGATGACAACTTCTCTTTAAAGGAATATTTCTAGTAAACCAGCTAATAAATGAAGGAATGAAATATCTTAATATATTAGAACTCTGTAAACCCTAATGGCTTAATGAATCTAAACAATAATTGTGTGTTAATATTACAAACAGGCATCCAGACACCTCATGAATCCCACTAGAGGTACACACCACCATCAATTAAGTATTCTTGTTCTCCTACTCCACAACAGATATCCTGAGTATCATCAAGCATATAGAGCTATAGCTACTAGTTTATAGGAAATACAAGGTAGACGAACATATTGGCATAAGAGATGCAAATGATAAATTCTACATTCTGGGAAACTCAATGACAACTAAATGACCTAGTTTCTTCAACAAATGAAATTATAATGGAGGGAGAAGAAATTGAAAAGAGAACCAATGAACTAAAAGAAATTTAAGTGGCATATCAATCAATTATAATGCAAGGTACAACCTTCTTAAAATTTTATTTCTAACTGTTCTGAAATGACCAAGAAAAGAGGAACACTAAAAAATTCCTTAATATTGAATAATTTTCTTAGATGTGGTAAAAGGTTAACGTTTATGAAATTTTTTAAAAATCAAAGTTGGCAAGGGAGTGAAATCTAACTTAGGACAGATAAAATTCAGAATTATCCCCTACATTTTTATTAATATGATTTTCTTAATGTATTTAAAGAGTTTTACTTTCATTTAAACTGAGGAGTGACTTACCCATGCAAGGCACAAAAAAATAATACCAAATATTTACTAAGTTTTAAGTTTTTACAACATGCTAGACTACGTGAAGCACTCTGAATGTTACCATATTTAAATCCTAATAAACCTGTGATGTTAAACCCTAAGCTGTCCTTGCTTTAGTGTTCACAGGCTAACAAGTGTTATTTTAGTATAATTACCAAATATTAGTTTATACATTCGTTTATACTCTAAGGATCTGAAAAAACAATGAAGGAAAACCTTAATTTAAGGATAGTTAGGAATTAAAGTGTTATTTTTTTTTTACCCTCAACTAGATCTCTTCTATTGAGTTGCTGTCCTATGCTTAACTATTTGATAAAAGCAGAGTAAACACCTCCAGAAAGCCAATAGCTTGAGTTTGATACAAACTCATTGTTCCATGGTTTATAAAGGAAACATTAAATCTGCATTCCCTTTTAACAAATTATAAATTAGATGGCAGGTCACATCTCACAAATTACTTAGAAATAAAATTTTGTCTATTTTTCTTTAGTGTTCTCTTTTAGCAATTACCTTGCTATAGGACTTTGAATGTTTGTGTTGTCGCACCTTCCCCCAAATTCCTGTGAAAACCAAACCAACATGATGGCATTTGGAGGTAAGACCTTTGGGAAGTGCTTTAGAGTCATGAGAGTAGAGCCTGCACAAATAGAATAAGTGTCCTTATAAAACAGACCCCCGAGTTACCTTGCCCCGGGTGAGAAGTCTGCAGTCTAAGAAACAGGAATTAGGTCCTTACTAGGCCAAGAATCTGCCAATTTCCCAGCCTCCAGAACTGTGAGATAAAGTTCCATTGCTTGTAACCACTAGTCTATAGTATTTTGTTATAGCAGCCCAAATAGACTAAGACACAAGCTAATATTAAGCAGTGTTACAATTCTCTTCAATATATTTTATCTACTTAAGGATTACTTACAGCTTCCTCTTCCTTATCGACATTACTTGTTTGCGACAGCTTAATATTTCCATTTCCAAGTTCTCCACTTGCAGAAAATTTCACTCCATCCTTTGCACAGGAAATTACAACAGCATCTCCAATATGACTGAGATCTCGGCATATACGTGCAAACTCACCAGAAGGCATCTTTACTACACAGCTATACTCTTGTTCCTATAAAACAAAGAGAACTTAAAGGTCTATTGCTGAAAATGAAAGATTTGGCACCCTCACTTTCTGAAGAATCAGCATCTAAACAAGAATGCAGAATTTAAGACTTTTGATCACTATGAAATATCTCATTGTGATTTCTTAACACACTCCCACCACTCAAAAAGTGCAGATATAAAACAAGCGTAATAATCACACTAAGAAAACAAATTAGTCCTTAAATTAAACCTTTAACAGTAAATGCACTCCAGTGAACTAGAGCATCCCCCAATCACCATCTAGGGCTAAAAAAGAGGCCATTATAGTATGGCACAGGGATGATGATGGTGCAAGAAGGCCTACCTGATCTCCAAAACAAGATATATAGGCATTTTAGACATTCCAACACTTCCTCTCTCCTTGAACGTTGACAAATCTAAACTTAATAATAATAATAATAAATTCCTGCCACCATTATCTTTAAAATCTACCCTAAAACACTACTTTGCAACATGCACCAGAGCGGATATAAACTATTAGGAAGTATGTTTTAAATTATATTAACATGGCTATGTAACTACCATGTACAGTATACCCAGTCAGAAACTGATACTCACTGGAATTCCAAGTTGTTCAACATCTAAATCCATTAACTTCATTTCATAGTCCGAAACCTTTTCTTGATCTACCAAGAAGCAAATATTGAAGAAAAGCATATAAATTTATAACTACAATGTAAATTTTAGAAGCATCACAAACATCTTAAATTTATCACGACTTTGAGAAATACTGACACACTGAATTTTAATTTTCTTCAGCATAATAACACAGAAGAATGTGACTTACTTGGAGCTTCAAATACTAGTGCCAGAGTGTCCGCATTATCTTCAGCCCTTAGTGTAATGATGTCTTCATTGCCAGCACACTTTAGTATTTTGGACATGCTAGACAGAGAAGACACAGGGTTTAAAACAGACACCATCTTCTCCAGATCATTAGATGTCTAAGCAATTAAAATAAGGAGTTACCATTTTACTCATTAGGCTGTCTGATGAATGGGCAAATCAGGTAAAGGCAAATTACTACAAGAGGATGTTTAAACCAGTCCAGCCATTTTGGAATGCAATCTGTCGATCTTTATAAACTAAAAGCACAGCCTACCCAACAGCAATTTTACTTCTGGACATAAATAAAAGCCGTATTTTCTAAATTGCAAATCCATACCCCAAAGACTTGAAAACTCATATCCAAAAAGATAGCTGCACACCGATGTTCATAGCAGCATTATTCATAGTGGCCAGGTCATGGAAGCAAGCGCTCGAAGTGTCCTGATAGACTGGCTAAAGCAACTGTGGTACATATATGTAATAGACTATTACTCAGCCGTAAGAGATGAAATACTGCCATTTGCGACAACATTGAGGGACCTCGAGATAATCATGCTAAGTGAAATAAGCCAAAGTTGAAAATCACATGATATCACTGATATGTGGGATATAAACCTAAAAGCAACAAATGAACAGGACAGAGACACATGGACAATAGACTAGTGGTTGCCAGAGGGTAAGAAGGTAGACAGGTAAAGGAGGTCAAATACACGTCAACAGAAAGAAATCTAACTGTGGTCGATGAACAGTGTAAACACATATATACCTCCCTGTTTAGGTGTACAGCTGAAACACTGGGTTTTGTTAACCAATGTCACCATAAGAAATAAATTTGAAAGAATAAATTGCAAATCTATTTAGCGGGCGAATAAATTATTGGGCCGTGACAACCATTACAAACGACCTAAAGTTGAGAGCCACTGCCCTGGAGAAATAAATTTTCCAAGTCCAAGAGGGTGCGCTCGCTGCAACTCTGTAATAATACAAAAAGACCAGAAAAAAACTTATTGTCCCTAAGGAAGGAGACGGAACTAGAGAACATTGTATAAGGTGGTTCAAGCCCATCGTGACTATGGTTTCTCAGCCAAGGCCCCCGGCACCTAGAGATTACAAAGCTGTGAAACAGTGCTTTTCTGACGGCGCAGCGAAGCCCGTCGTTTTCCCGCCACCGCCCGCTTTGTGACTTTGGCGCGGAAAAAGCTGGTTGGCGCCGCCGTCAGCGCGGGCTTTCGGGACCGCGCGCTCCGCCGGGTCCCGCCCCGCAACGGAGCAGGCCAATAAGAGGGCGCCGATGGCCCAGGGCAGCCACGGAGGGCCCGGCCGGGAGACGCCACGGCCCAGGGCCGGGTGTGGGGGGGAAGGGACGAGGCCCGACGCCCCGCCATCCCCGCGCTCACCTGGTCAGGTTGACGCCCATGGCCAGGTTGCGGTCGCAGCGGTACGTGTCGAAGCCTTCCGAGCGCAGGGTGAGCTGCACCAAGGAGACGTGGGACGAGTCCATGCTCTGCAGGTTCACGCCGCTCGAGCTGATGTCCCAGCAGGCCTCGTTGATGAGGTCCTTCAGCGCCTCCAGCACCTTCTTCAGGATGGAGCCCTGCACCAGGCGCGCCTCGAACATGGCGGAGCTGTCGCGACCACAAGGCTACGGGTTGAGAGAAGGCGGGAGGACTAGCCGGCTTAGGCTTCGCAGGATGAGAGCGAGCGGGAGGCAGCAGCAAGCGCCTGAGACGGAGGAGGATGACAAGCCCTCCGCGCCTGCAAACCGTTTAATACGCCGCGTAGGCAGGCGCGCGCCGCGTGACGTCACCGCGCCGCCCGCGACGTCGCCGCGCCGCCCCGCCCACTGCCTGCGGAGAGACGCAGGGGCCAATCGCGTGTCCGCTCTGCTCGGAGACGCCCCTTCTCCCAGCATCCACCGGAGAGGGCGGGGCAGGGGCGGGGTGGGCGCGCGCCACCGCCTGGGAGTGACAGCGGGCCGGGCCCGGGCCGCACCTCCTTTCTGTCGCGTTGTGGACTATGAGCGCGTCGATTGGGTGGGCGTCGGCGAGGCCGTGGAGCTCCAGCTTTGTGGTGCCTTCTCAGCCTCCCGCTTGGAGGACAGAGAGTTTCCAGTCGTGAAAGGGAACCAGTACGGGGCGGGGGGCGGGGGAGGAAAAACCGCCTGCAGCCTGAAGGGAACAGCTGCTTTCAGTGTGCCCTGAATGTGACGCGCTCCTAAAGGTCAAAGGTGAAGAGGTGACTAGGTGCGAGTTAAAAGGTATCGCAGCTCCGCACGACCGTCTGTTTACACCCGCCCCGATGCAAAGCTCCTGTCGATTGTTTTGTTTACAGCTTTCTCAGCTTTTTATGTAGAAAATACACATGTAAAAACACAAAAATGGGTTCATACCGTTAATATGCAATGTACTTAATAAAGTATATTTAATTTTAAGCCATGTACAGGTATTCTATATCAGTACCTTTTCTAAGGGCATAACACAGGCATACCTCAAATATTGCCTCTCTGGTTCTAGACCATCGCAATAGAGAGTGTGGAAATAAATAGAACCCTGATCTTTCTGTTGGTGAAGGATCCTGCCTTCAATTTATAAAAAACACAAGTGTGGAACGCAATACAGCAAGGTGCAATAAAGTGAGAGAGGCCTGTATCTTCTGTTTGTAATCTAATTTACCAATTTCTCATAATTACAAACACCTTTGGGTACGTTGGTGCTCATGAGATCAACTCCTTGCATACTGCATACACATTAAATATTTGATTAATATTACTAAATTGACTTCTAAAAAATTACACTTTACGTGCCAGCCAAGACAAAGAGCATGCTCATTTCCTCTGATTTTCCTAACTATAGATATTAGCAATCTTGATTTTAAACGTGCTCATTTGTGTGAAAATTTCAATTTGTATATTAAAAGTGTTTCGGGTCAGGCATCTTTCATATATTTCTTGACCATATTTGTCTACTAAATTTTTTCTTATTGATGAAAAGAAGCACTATATATGTATGTATTCTTCCCTGATTCCTCTTTTGCTTTGATTGCAGCATTTCTCTTTAGTTGCATTTGACATCTCATGGTCTGTAGAATTCTTCAGTTTTTCTACAATGTATCTGGGTGTGGATTTAGTTTTATTTATTGTGGGCAAGGAACTTTATGTTCCTGAATCAGAAGGCTCATGTATTTTATCAATTGTAGCATATTAACCATTATGGCTTCAAATATTGCCTTCCTCTTCTCTAATTCTCTCCTGCTGGCATTTATATTAGATGTATTCATTTCATTGAATTTAGGATACCTTCAACTGTAAGATGCATCATTAGTTTATGTAGCACAAGAAAGAAAATAAAATGTGAAACTATCATACACGCTTATTTAGAATTTGTTTTGTGTTTATTGAAAGAACTTTTAGAATTTTTAAAACATTTGTATTATATGACTCGTGCATATACTAAAATATGTATACAAACAAAATTAATGAGTTAAGGCATTCCTGATATTTCTCTCCCAGTTTCCTGCTGAGTTGCTAATAACGCTGTTATCCCATGTATCATATTCTGTTGTCCAGGGTGCTGATAATGAGTGCTACTCTATTGTCTCTGGAATTTCTTACAAGTTTCTGCCACCCATTTGTAAATTTTTATTTAAAAATTTTTAATTCAATTTATTTAAATAATAATAAAGTACATTCATTTCCCCCTTTCCTGCCTCTGGCGACCATGAATCTCTCTCCGTATGAGCTTTTTTTGGGGGGGGAGGGCGTTGTTCTACATGTAAGAAAGATCATACACTATTTGTCTTTTTCTATCTGACTTATTTTACTTAGCATAATACTGTCAAGGTCTATCTATGTTGTCACAAATGGCTGGATTTCATTCTTTTTATGGCTAAATGATATTTCGTTGTACACATATACCCCTTCTTTAACTATTCACCCATCAATGGACCCTTAGGTTGTATACCTTGGCTGTTGTAAATAATGCTGCAATGAACATGGGGTGCTCACATCATTTCAAGTTAATGTTGTTGTTGTTTTTTGATAAATACCCAGAAATAGAATTGCTCAATCATTATAGTTCTATTTTTAATTTTTTTTGAGGAACCTCCGTTCTGTTTCTCGTAGTGACTGCACCAATTTACATTTCCATCAGCAGTGCACTAGGGCACCCTTTTCTTTGCATTCTCACCAACACATATTTCTTGTCTTTTTGATGATAGCCATTCTAAAAAAAAGTGAGATGTGAGGTGAGATTAATGATGTTGAGCATCTGTTCATGTGCCTGTTGGTCAACTGTATGTTCTCATTGGAAAAATGTCTATTTAGATCTTCTGCCCATTTTAATTGGATTTTTTTTTTTGCTATTGAGTTGTCTGAGTTATTTATATATTTTGGATATTAGTCCCTGTCAGATATATGTTTTGCAATTAGTGTCTCTCATTCAGGAGGTTACCTTTTCATTTCATTTTGCATTTATAAATTTTGAATCCAACACTTTCTTGCTTTATTTGTGTGAAACTATCTTTTTGCATATACCTTAATATCAATTGTAACAGCTTCATCTATTCCTGAGTAGTTTCTTTCTTAGGTCTTTTAAGAGTTTCCGGTTCCTTTGCATAATGTGGCATGTGTTCATTCCGCCAGGAGAGGAATATTTGCTTCGCTAATAACAAGTGTATACTCTGCTTTTTGTTTACATAATAATATTTTGGTTTAATGCCAAATCGAAGTGTAATGGATTTGAAGACATTTAAAATAGCAATTAAACTCAACCATGTGGTACTCACAATGTACATTATCAGTTGAAATGAGGACACATGAATTACTATGACCTGTGGTCTCGGAAGGCCTATTCCAGGAAGTAGCATTTTACTGGAGAAGCTAGCTGTTTGGGAAGTATAAGAGAATTCTGGATTGAAAGAATAGCGTGTTTAAAAGGGACAGCATGCTTAGAAGGTGTTGAGATAGTAGTTTTAGAATTCAAAGCTTTTTTGGGGGGCGGGCGAGGTGATTTTTTCCTCCAGTTTTATTGTGATACAATCGACACATAATAGAACTCAAAGACTTAATGTTTATCTGGATCAGTGGGGAGAGTTGTGCAAGGTGAGATTGCAAAGAGAGGCAGGGGTGAGATCTTATAGGACTTTGTGAGCCCTCTGTAAATACAAAGGAAAGTTATCAAAAGATCTTTGACATGATCCCATTTGTATTTAAGAGGATCACTTTAACATCCGGTAAAGATGCTATTCCAATCAGTAAAATAATTAAATAAATTACGATCAAACAATTGGTTAAACTAGTCACTGAAGTTCACAAAAATAAATTTCAGATATATTGAAGAATTAAAATTCAAACAAATGTAAAACCAATAAGAAATGGCCTAGTATTCTGGTAAATATTTATGAGATTTTGCTGTGGGGTTCTAAACATAAAAGGAATAAAACATAAAGGATGGTTGCTTAAGTTTTAAAATTTCAATATGCCTAAGAGCACTGTGTCAGTTAATATACTTTAGGTTTCCATGATAGAGAACCCAATCCAAACTGATTAAGAGAAAAGGGGAATTTAAGCATCATCCTAACAAAAAAAAACAGAGTTACCTGGCTTTCAGTGTTCAAGGCTCCATCTTAGTAAATGTATGAAAAAATGGCTAGCCATATTAACTAGCAAAGAAATATAAATTAAAGAGAGATAAAATTTTACTGTACCAAATTAATAAAAAATTTTTAGTACCCATTTATTAGGAATGGTTTAAGGAAGGTGGCATTTCTATACATTGAAGATGGGAGTATAAGTAGGTATAATTTTTCTGATGGTAATTTGGAAATGTGTATGGAAAGTCTTAGAATTTTGTTTATTCTTTGACAGAAATTCAAATCTCTAGGATTGTAAATCCTAATCTAGGATTACTAAAGAAGTAATTTGAGGTACTTACCAAGATGAAGCATGTTTAAGAATGTTTCTTATAGAACTATGAACAATTCCCCTGAAATTGGAAGGAAACTTGAGGTCTAACAATATGGGCTTTGTTAGGAAAAATATGATAAATCTGTAAGATGGAATACCACATAGCCTTTCAAATACTATTCTCAATGGACATTTAATAATAAAGAGAAAAGTCAGGTTATAAAACAGTATAAACAACAGTATTCCAATTTTTCCAGTTGTTATACCTGGGTGTAAGTATATAGAACATAGAAAAGACAAGAATATAAATATTAACAGTAATTATCTGTGGCTGATGATACCACAAATGATTTTAATTGTTTTTACTCTACTTTTCTACATTTTCTACACTTTCTTCATCAACCATGTATTATTGACCAGAAAATGTTAATGAATATCAGGAGAAAAAAATGCTGTAAACTATTTTTTATAATTTCTAGCAAATTTCTATACAAGGTGATATTATATATTGGAGTGATTCTCAATTAGACTCACCTGGGGAGCTTAACAACAAACATTTATTTCTTCCAGAAATTCTCATGTAGTCCGTCTAGGGTGAGTACTCAATTAACATTTTTTAGAAGGTCCCCAGTTAATTCTAATGAATTATCAAGATCAAGAATTATTGTTTCAGCATGCGTGATCAAATAGATGAATAATTGTGCTTAAAGCCACCTACCCCCTCCCCATGTAGACCATTGGTTTGAAAAAGTAAGACTTACAATTTGTCAGAGGGGGGATTGACAGTATGGTTTAGAGGGACTGTCTGTCTAATAATCTTATAGGTCTGTAAGTTTGTGGAAATGCAGGATTTGCATTTTTGAAGGTGTAAGAAGTTTGCCAATTCTGCATAGCCCAATCTCAATTACATTTTGTATATCATCTCATTAAACCAAAAAAGTTTTAGCTGAGTACACTTGTCAAACTAAGAACTGGAAAGGCAATATGAAGGAGAGGATAAAGGGCAGATAAAGGCTATTTTTGCTTATTGATGATTCTTTAAAAAATTTATTGTTTAAAAAATTGTTTATTGACAATTCTTCCCTCTAAGAGAGGAAAACCATTATTTAGGGAACTGAAGAACTTTCTTCTCACTTGTACAAATGCAATTTTTAAATATCAAGAAGGGCAGAGGTGTTTTTATTATAGAATGATAATAATTATAGCAATAGCTACCCATTTATGCTGAGTACAGTCAGTCTGCAAATTCTAGGGGACAAAGAATCTTATGTCCATTAATCAAAAGAATATCTCAAAATAATGAAAGTAACCAAGGAGTGCAATGAAATCACTGTACATAAGATATGCCACAAGCCTGGAAGAAATTACCCTAGAGGGAAGTACTAATATGAGAAAAAGAAAAGAAAAATCAGAAATAAAGAAAGAAATGCAAGGTAATATAAAAGAACAAAATTCTTCTTTGGGCAGGAGGTGGGGGAAATTTTTACTTTTAATTTCTTCCTACAATTGAAGGAGAGACCCTAAAGCTGGCCTAGTTCTGTTAGCATGGCTTCCAGAGGCCTGAGTACATGATTCCTCTTCTTCACAGCACTGGCTTCAGAAATATACTTGATCTGAGCTCAGTTAGCCTGGCAGGGCTGAGTGTGATAGATGAGATGTTTGTTTGTTCAGGCTAAATTATAGGGGACTAGTAATCATACTGTGCATTCTGAAACTCAGATGTATGTGCATTGGTTCTCCAACCTCCTTTATATTAGGCTGCATTTGAAAAGGAATAGCTGAGCTTCTGGAAGGACTGATGTGATGTTACTCAGATGTGACTTTTCACAATTATGTACCCCAAAAGTGAGGATCTGTATACCAACTCCTCCACCTGTCTCAGAAGATAACCTTGAGGCTCTCTCTGTGTTGATGTCCTTCTAGATCCTTTAGATAATAAATCTTGCTTAATTTACTCAATAGGAGTCTGGTCCTTAGATCCAAGAAACGACCACTGACAGTCAAAATGGTGAGCACAAAAGTCCTCAACAGATTAAAGAGTATTAAAATCATCATGAGCATGTTATTACTTTTATAAATAATATTTAAAACAAACAAAATAAAATACAAAAGAAAATCTTTAACTAAATTATGACCCGAAGGGAGTGGTTTCTTTCTCAAAAACAAAACTAAACCCCCCAAAATGTTTGTATAATGTTGTTAATAAGAAACAAAACATATCATCAATTCAGTGTTCCCCACACCTACTTTACTTTCACTCTGAAGCAATGTTGCAGGAATTTGGGAATATATTCTTACAGAAACCAGGGAAATACAATGGCCTTCTCAGAATTCTCACTACTTTCCCCCAAATCCACAGTTGCTTACACGAAACTGCAAACTGGAATGTGTTTAGGTTTCTCTCCTTGTTAAGTCACAATACGCTTAAAGGAAAACACCTCATTTTATACTTGTTGTAAATCACTTACAAGGCAGCGATTAAGAACCGCTGAAGGTGATGCTTGAGCAATATAGGTTAGTGCGGGCTTTGGTAAGCAAACAGACTTGTGTTCTAATTCTTAGTAGGTATTTTCTAGCTGTGAGGCCTTGGTTAAATCATTTTCCTTCAGGAGAAACTTTAAACCTATTCAACAAGCACTTAGGATGTGCTAAGTACATAGAGAATACGTCTATGAACAAAATAGGCAGCATTCCTCCCCCCAAAAAAACTTTCAACAACCCCAAAGACAGAAATTTGAAAAACCATGGAAGATCTGATTTGTAAAGTGAAAATCACATCCATTGCCAAGCGTCGTGCCGATCAGATGAGATATTAAAACGCCTGCCTGGTTCAGTGCCCAGCACATAATTAACGCTCAGGAAGTAGTACTAGAGAGAACTAGGCAAAGCGATGCAGACTGAAGTTTGGGTTTCACTTCGTTCCCACGTGATGACCTCAGCTTACAGTTGGGCTCCCAAGGCCTTTCCAATCAGGCCCACACCAGCGTCTACCTACATGCTTGAGGGAAGAGACCAGGATACGGAGGACGCAAAGCCCAGACAGAGCAGCCAGCAAAGTTCTAGCCGCGCGGGAGCCTGCAGGTTGTCGCCTCTCGCCTCCAGCAACCCGTTACCTTTAGGACCTAGGTGCCAGCACAGACCGTCCGCGGTCAGGCTGGAGCTCCTATTGGCTGCTCTTCCTCGGAAACGCGCACCTTGCTCCGCCCCCTCAGGTTTCTGTCCAATGCACGCCGACCTACTCCGCTCCGCCCCGCCCCCGCTGCCCCGCCTCCCTGGCGGAGTCGTGTTATTGGTGGATCTCCGGGGCTGTGAGCGCGGCAGTGCGCATGCGCGCTTGCTTCGCGGGGGAGGGCGGGGGTGCCCTCCGGGAAGGAGCTCGCCGGCCGGGGTGGGAGGAAGGCGGTAGCGCCCCGCCCGGGTGGAAGGCGGCCGCGGCGCTGGGTGGGGCCGAGGGCCAGGGCTGGTGGCCGGGCTGCCGTGGGGCCTGCGAGCCGCGGCTCGGGCGGGCCGAGGCGGGGCGGGGCCGGCCGAGCGGCGTCCGCGCGCGCCCTGCTGAGCTGCCCGCTCCGGCGGCTGCGCTGCTCCCCGGCGGCTTCGTCGCGCCGGAGTCTCCACAGCATGAGCGAGCTGAGGCTCAGGGCGGTCCGCGAGCCGGACGCGCCGCCCGAGGACAAGGTAGCTGCGGCCGCGGGGTGGACGCGGCCAGCGGGGCGCTCCCGGGAGAGTCGCGGGGTCCGGGGGGGGCGCGCCGAAGGGCCATGTAGCTCCTTGACCCTTTGTCGCGGCCGATGGCGGCCCCGGGCCTGGGCGGCGCGGACCAGGGTCCTTGGGTGCCGGCCCCCACAGGGTGCGCATCAGGGCTTAGGGCCCCGGGGGCCGGGAGAGGGCCCAGGGGTCCGGGTGGGGGTGGTATCTCCGCGGCGCAGGAAGGAGCGCGCAGGGGGTTGCGCGCGGCCTCCTGCCTCGTAGTTTGGGGGGGCCCCTCTCCAGGCCCGTACCTCCCGAGGCCTTCCTGGGTGTGGAGACGCCGAGACCCCTCAAAACTGTCTCTGGCAGACGACTGCTTTGAACCTGCTTTAGGCTCTTCTAAAAGTTGATGGATTTTTTTTTTTTTTTTTTTTTTTTTTTTTTGCGGAGGGGGGAGGCATGGAAGCAAGGCCTTGGGACTCGTTTATTAGGAGATTTAAATCCCTCCTGGAAAGTGACATCGGTTGGCTTTAAGCAGAGAGATCTCTTAACTCCTGCGGTGAGCAAGCGTTAGGAGGTGTACTCCCAGCAGATACGCTTCTTTTCCTGCTGCAGGTGTGGGCATGGATGGGGTACAGTAGGGTTCAAAAAAAAAGAGGCCATTTTGGCGGGTATGCGGCTGGATGCGGGGTGAGGGCCGAGGGGAGTAAGACTCCTTTCGTTGAAGTAAAGTATGTAAGGAAGTTGAGGAAGGTGGATAGCGGTTGTGAGTCTGTGGGTGTTGAATGACAGCATAAGGGCTGGCAGTTCGTGGTAGTGTTTCAACCCTCGAGTTAGTGTCTAGGAGGGGTGGATTTGATCAATTGATCTGTCAGCGATGAGTAGGATGGACTGAGGGAGCTTGGACCAGAATGGAAGAGACTAGTTAACTTGGGGGTGTTAATGTAATGGGTGACCTGCAGATGTTTTCTTTGATCCTATATCCTTTAAAAACGAGAAGATTCCTCCTAACAGTCTGAATTTCTTGCTTGTTATCTTGGATCATTGGGAGATCTGCCCTCATGTTCCCACCTAGTTAATTTGACTGGAACTGCTGTTCCCACCTGTGTCTGTTGCTGCACAGTAGGCCTACAGCACCCACTTATGTAACTTGCAGGTTTTGATCACTAGAGGAAAGAAACATTAGGGAAATATCAGGAAGGAAGAAAACACAAGATTTGGTGACACTGTCAACAGAGCATTTATACTAGGAGGAATGTTTTGGATGAGAGGTAATGGGATTTTCAAATTTTTTTTGTTGTTGCTATTGACAGTGGATCATTCAAGGAGAACTCTCCATATTACTTTTTAGAAAATATTTTGGAGAAAGTTTAGGGCTTTGGCTCAAATTTGAGTTGCTTGCATCGGCAAGGTACTTCAAAATCTCTACTCTTTCCATTAAATACCGTGTTTGGGTCTGAAAGAACCCTGTCCCCACCCTGCATATACTAGATGGTGAGTATTCAGATGTTTGAAGTCTGTGTAGCCCTGTTTAAGGGTGACAGGTCAGACTTGATGTTAATGGGACTTTGTGGGCTTGGAAGATGTGAGAAGAGGGAGAAAAAAGACATAGTGGGCTAAATTTTTGAAAAACTTTGTAATAATTAGGCATATTTATCAGTAAAAACAAAACCACATACATGAGTACATGCACAAAAAAAAAGTTTCTACCCTCCCCACTCAACTCCTTGGATCCATCTTCCAGAAGAATAGTTCCAGCTGATTGTTAAATACTTTCTAATCTCTGTTTTAGGTAGGGAGGACATGAGGAGCTGTCCAACTGAAGGTGCCTTAATTTTTTACAAGTGCACTTAAACCGCTTTATACAATGACAATGCCTGGGCTTGTGAGGTCTGCTAAGTGTGTGTAGCTCCTAAAACACAGTGGCTACTGTATTCTGTTAAAAGCCTGACACAGTCCATTAGCCCAGAATAAGGCAATCAGCTCCTCACCCCATCACTCTGGATTTCTGAATTATGTATAGGATTTTTAATAATAAAGATATATCTTAAGAACTGTAAAGTGCTTTACCTTTGGTAAGTGTATATATAGTTGAGTTTTTAAAAATCTTAATTTATTCCATTTCATAGTTTGAGCGACTTTCATGATTCTGGCTTTGCTGATATTGTTAGAATGTAAGAAAATTAGGAATAATAATTTAATAGAAGAATTTAGAAAACAAGATCAGATCAATTCATTAAAAGAACTGAAACAAATATGAAAGATTCTTTAAAATGTTATAGTTGCTTAACTGACAGTCATTAGTTTCAAAATAATCTGGAGAATGTGTTTATTATGAAAGTCAGAAGGTATTTTGTTATATTTAGCATCCTAGAATGGAATTTTCAAAGCCAGTTGCTAATAAAGGACATGTTTCCCTCTGGGAACCGTGCTTATAATTTTAAAGTCCCAAAGCACAGTATTGTTGCCAAACTAAGACGCTTGGAATTTAAGCTTCGGGAATGACCTTTTTCCTACCCAACCATGTGTTTACAGTGTAGCTTAAGAAAGAAGAGGATGAAGCATGGTCTGGATTGTCATCTTAAAGTTTATCATTGGGTTGGCATGTCAGAGGACTTTGTTTTGGAGGTTACTGTGAAGGTTCTAGGGTTTGCTGCTGTACTTAGATGCTGGAGTGCTATTTAAATTAGTACTTTAGTCTTTTCAAGCCTTCTTTTCTAGATGGATGAAACCAGTATTGGGAGGAAATGGTGATGGCATTTAGAAAGGGCAGTTCAAATTTAACTGAAGACTGGTTAAGAGCAGGGGCTTTGGGTGTTATTCTGAGCATGATGTGTAGAATGACCGTCATGCAGTGCTCTCTTCTCAATAAAGCGTGCTTTCTGAAGGAAAAAAAAAAATCAGATGCTGGATCCATCTTGAGCCTGGTGTCTACTGCTTAAGAGCTGTGTAACTGAGCAAATCACTTGTATAAAAGCCTGTTGGTCCATCTCTAAAATGGGGATGATAAAATAATATGTACATTAGAGGATATTTGGGTGAATTAAATGAGTGTTCATGTTACATAGGTAGGGCAGGAATAGTCACATTGTAATAATGTGATAGCTATTGTTTTTGATTGAAATATGATGTTATAGAAAACTCTTATTAAAAAACATCTTCTGTCTATGGCCATGCCACTCTGAACAAGCCTGATCTCGTCTGATCTCAGAAGGTTGGGCCTAGTTAGTACTTAGATGGGAGACTGACTACCTAGGAAGACCAGGTGCTGTAGGCCTAAAAATACGTACGTACATACATACATACATGCATACATACATACATAAGGATTGTAAGATGACAAGGTCCTTGCAATCTATGAGGTCAACTAAGGGTTGCCTCGCCTTAAAAACAACAATAACAACAACAATAATGCATCTTCTATTCTTGGAAGATAATTAAATCTTCAGGTTACAAGTGTTTGGAGTAGTCTTTTCCTACACATCACCTTTTAGGGAAAGTGTGTGGACAGGACTTGGCCTTCTATGACCTATCATTTCAGTTCATTTTCTTGCTGAATTTTTGTGCTCAGAATCACAGTCAAGCTTTAGCTGTAGAAGGAGCATTGCTGTATACTATTATCATCCATTTGTAGCACTAGCTGTAATATATTTTAGGACAGTGGTGAATAATTAAAAATGTTTTTTTTTCTGATAGAATTTTACAACTACTGGAATAATAAAATCGTATTTTATGAGCTATAATTACCTCAGGGTAGGAGAAATGCTTCATTTCTTTCCAAAAAAAACTTTACATTGAGAAATACTTTGGGGATTGAAAAATTAGTAAGCCCTTAATTATGGTTCTCAGATTTAAATTGGTAGAGAAGGTGAAAGATTGATTTGTCATAAACCCACCACTTTAAGTTCTTTAATTATGTTTGTCAAACAATATAATTTTATTTTAAAATCTCAATTACTCCCCAATGTATGAGTACTTAAAATTAATTTTTTAAAAAGCGAATTTTGTTTAAAATATTTCATTTGCACAAATTTGTGAGATTTTTATTAGAAGAATTTATATCTTTTAAAAATGTTAAATTGCTCTCATCAGGTGTTAGAACTTGAAGGGATCCTAAAGATTATTATTTTATAGATGTGGATGCTATAGCTTCGAGAGTTTATTTGCCAAAGGTCACACAACCAGTTAGATGCAGAATGGTTAATAGTATGTAGCTTTTGTAATTCTTGTTTTTGTTTCTTCATAATGTTGCATAATGCTGTCTTCAAGGGTACAGAATTAATTTACAGACTTTAAAAGCTTCCACACTGATTGACTTTGATAGAAAAAAAAAAATGCCCAAATGTCATCTGTTTTTTATGTGGCTACAAAAATTAAAAAAATTTTTTCAAAATGTCAAATAGATATAAAAAAGTAAATTTTCAGATAGTAAATGTGGAGATTCCGAGAAACAGTTTTTTGGGGGACAGGGGGTAGAAAAAGTTGATTAGGTTCAGTTTCCCTAGTTATTGTGTGACTGGTGATAATATATTTTGAATCCCGTCTCTGGGAGTGGCCACTTGAGTATTTTTGAAAGGAACTTCCAGTGAAGTGCAGGTTTCTCACTCTGAACTGCATGTGAGGCTGCTCAGGATAATTGCTTTCTGCCTCATGACTCTTAGTATCAGAACTGTTTCTCCTAGCAATAATCAGTCATTCCGTGTTCAACACACCTTCTCCTTAGGACATTCATGGAATCCAGTGTCCGCTTTATACGATCTCTGTTAGCTTCGAGGGAGGAGGGCTAGTGTCTATGTTCATTAGGAAAACGTCCAGGATATTGTACCAATTTTGGCCCCAAATCCATTCTTTCTCCACTGATTTAAAGATATTCTATAACTTTGACTCCATCTGGGAAGCTTGAGATGAATCTTATAACTAATTTCACAGCTCAAATAATCATTGTTTAAACCTTTTAAAAATTTGTCAATATTCCTCATTTGTGTACTCTTCCATCTTTTCTAGGATCCACATAGGTGGAGTGTATTGAACTTGTTAGTGTATTGAACTTGGAGAGTGACTCACATGCACACAGCTTCTTAATCTGTTCCCTGTGCTGGGACAGTCTCCTCAGCCTTCCTGACTGGTGCTGGAGGCTGCTGGGGGTGAGAAAGCAGTCTTTCATGATCATACTACCTCTGGTTTGGAAAAGAGACTGAGACCCTGACTTTTGATTATTTGCCAGGGTCTTGTTGGAAGAATACTAATTTGTTCCTGGCACTGGGAAGTGTTCTTGCCTTCCAAGCCTTGTCACATGGTGGTTGCCTGGTTGGGGTGGTAGTGCGGTGCCAGCGAGGGAATACCTGGTCTGTATTAGGCAGCTCACCCTGCCAGTACTTGATCTTTATTTTCATGATGTTTACCCCAACAGTGGGGATGACATAGGACCCACTAAGGTAAGTGACCTTTTAAAGAAAGTTAAACTTTATGATGTTATTTTGCCTAGGCGTGCATGGTTCAGAATTTGATAGGTGCACTGCAAATGCCTCCTTCCTGCCTACCTAGATTTTCCCAGAGGCAGACCCTTTTTCCAGGTTGTGGTGCTCATGAGTGTCTGCTCTCCGGCTCTGCAGTAGAACCTGACCTTTTCTTCCAAAATCGGATGTCCGTTTGATTTGTTGCCCTTTATATTAGAGTCACCACAGGGCCAGCTGGAGCTTCCCTGTGAAGACTTTGCTGTTTTTGAAAGAGGCCTAAAGACCTGAGATTCACTGGTGACACTCTGCTTCTGGGTCTTTGAAATTGTGGGGACATCTGTCATCGACCCCAGGTCCCTCAGTGGGTGACTCTCAGAGCCTCATTTCCACAGTCTGTTTCTTGCCAGTCCTGTGGTGTCAGTGGTCTGTAGGACATCACTAGTGCATGTCCCTTAGTCAGCTCACACTTAACTGGTCTCCAGTCTAACTTTTCTCCTTCTAGACTTTGACCCTCCCTTCTGTCTCCTCTGCAGATAAAATCAGATCTCTACTAATTTGCTGTGCTGCAACTTGAAACTGGTTAGACCCTGTGTCTCTGCTTTCTCACCTAGTTCATGTCACAGGTTCTAATCAGGTGTTACCTGGATTCCTTATCTTTTGTTCTTGTATATTTCCCATAGTTCAGGAATTGAGGCCTGCACTATTGTAAATTCTTTTAATTGAACTCCCTCCCTTCAGGATTTGTTCTCAGTCCCTTCTAGTCCATCTGTCCTTTGTATTTCTAGCAGCTCTGAGACCACCTTATGAATTACAGGGGTAAAAAGAAGAATTCTGTCTCCTTTTTCAGATCTCTTAAACTTGGTCCTTTATAGCCTTCTCTGTTATCCAACTCTCTCCTCCTGATTTGGTGCCTCTGTGACATGTATTTTGGCCCTGCTATTTCCAACTTCCAAAGTGTCCTCCTTCTCTGTCACCCTTCTCTCTACCTCTACCCATTTAAATCCTATTTTCTTGAAATCCATTTAAAATTTCCCTCCATCTCAATACTTCATTGGGCTAGTTTTTATTGTAGAAATCACAGAAATATGTACATATGAGAATGAAATTCATCTACAGCCCCATCATTCAGAGAAACAACCACTATTCAAATGCATCTCTCTCCCATGCATATTGTGCATGTGGCTGTAAACAGTGGCTACCATGCATTATCTGATAGTTTGCCTTTTTATGTGATCAGAGGCGGTTCTTCAAATTGTTAAAGTTCATTAAGTTCTTTGTAAACCCTGTTTGAAACTTTTTTAATGATAAAAGAAACACGAAAAGAAAAGCTATTCATTGTAGAAGCATCAAAAAGAAAAATCATCTTAATCCTGCCATTCAGGGATAACTATTAGTGTTTTGTTGTGTATTCTTTCTTTTTATGCCCTAAACATTAAGATCTTTAAAATTTTAACCCAGCATCATTTTTAATGGTTGTGTGTCACTTTGTTGTGTGGCCATACCTTAATTTATCGAACCAATCAGGTATATTAAGTTTTTGTTGTTGTTGTTGTTATTAAAAGCAGGCTGTAGGAAATACCCTAGTAAAAAACAAAACAAAACTTTCTGCATATGCACGCTATCCTTAGATAAGTTCTACCCTCAGAACTGCCCGCAAAAAAAGGGGTAGACATTGTTTCAGCTTTTGGTGCAAATAATATTTTTCCCCCAGTAAATCTGTAGCCACAACTGCATGAGAGTCTGTCCCTGTGGTCTCTTCTCCTTCACAAATGAATATTGATTATTCACTTGTTTCTTGATCTTAGGAGAGGTGTTATATTATGGCTCTGTGGTTACCAGCATAGACTTGGAGTTGGACTGCTTGGTTTAAACTTGGCTCTGCCACTAATTAGCCTGTTATCTCATCTGAATAATGGGATTCACAATGGAGTTGTCCTGAGGTATTATCATGCCTTTCCTATACAAACTATACCTTAGAATAACCAAATATTTGGTTAGGAGAAGTTTCTTTTTATAGAATAAGTGGAAAAGGACTGATAGAATATTATTATTTTCAACCCCCACTGAATTAATAGAACAAGGTAGCAGTCATCAATGCTGCTGCCATCACAGACAACCAGATATTGCATATCTCTTGATGGAAGTATACAGTACTACTGATGGAATAATCTTGTCCAAAATCATATCTGAGCCTGATCAGGACTCTAGTCCTAAGAACTAATTTACTGTGCTTGCTTCGGCAGCAAATATACTAAGAACTAATTTACAGAAAATTCAAGGAACAGAAGAATACATTGAAAACACCACTGGGCAATTGACTTGATTGCTTTAGAAAATAAATGGCAAGGAGACACCCCTCTCCCTGACTTTGAAAAAGAGAGAGAGAGAGGGAGAGGGAGAGGGGAGAGTGATAGACATAGAAGATAAAACCTACAGATTAAAAGACTTAAGGCACATTAATGATTTCTGGACTTTATTTGGATCCTGATTCAGTCAAACTGTCATAAAGACAAAAACCTGAAATTATTGGATAAATTTAAGTACTTAATGCATTGTTGATTTTTTTAGGTGTGATAATGGTATAGTTATGTTTAAAAGTCTCTATTAAAAAAAAACCCTGACCATAAAGGAAACAATTGATAAACTGAGCCACATTGAAATTAAGATTTTCTGTTTCTTGAACTATTAAGAAAGTGAAAAGGCAGGCCACAGACAACGAGAAGTTATTTTTTAAAAATATATCCCACGCAGGACTCATATTTAGAATCTATAAAGAATTCCTTCAAAACGAATATACAAAAAAGGCAACTCAATAGAAAAATGAGTATTTCAGATGGTCAACAAATATGAAAAAGTGTTCAACATCATTAATCATCAGGGAAATCCAAATTAAAACCCACAATAAGATATCACTGTACACCCACCAGAATGGCTAAAATTAAAAAGACTGAAAATACTAAGGATTGGCAAGTATGTGGAGCAAATGGAAATTTTATATACTGCTTGGGGAATATAAATTAGTTTAAGTACTCTGGAAAATGGAATATTTACTAAAGCTAAGTATACACAAACCTTATGATCTAATAGTTCTGTTTTTAGGTGAAATCTGTACATTCACTAAAATACAAGTTCTAAAATATTGAAAGCAGTATTCTCTGTAGTAGCCTCAAACTGCAAACAACTCAATTATGATAATGCTGCTCTGGACATGGGTGTACAAATGTGTTGGGGTTTCTGCTTTCAGTTATTTTGGGTTTATACCCTGAAATAGAATTGCTGGCTCACATGATAATTCTATGTTGAGTATTTTTGAAGAACGGCTCGCTGTACTTGCGTATTCTCATATTTTAGAAATTTCACGTTTCAATTTCTAATGGCAAGTATCGCTAGGTAGTAATTAAGAGTATAAAGTAGTCCTGAGATCAAAAAATTCAAGAGCTGCTGCTTTAATGAACTGTATTTCTTACCAAGGAAGAGCAGGGTTGAAGCAGTCATTGGTAACGGGTGTGGATAGGGAGGGTAGGTGATGAGTAGGGTGACCTCTTTAGCTCTTTCTTTAAAAAATTTTTTTTTAACTTTTTAAAAATTAAGTTTATTGGCGTAACTTTGGTTAATACAATTATATAATTTTCAGGTGTACATTATAATTTGACATCTGTGTATTCTACTGTGTGTTTACCACCCAAAGTCCAGTTTTCTTCCGCTACCATATATTTCATCCCCTTTACCCACTTCACCCTCCCCCTCTTTTGCTCTTTTCTAACCCAGTTTAGAGGATACATAATGCGGTTACCCTAATAATAGGGTCCGTATTAGGTGGATTGTCAGACACGGTCACTGAGCCATCTTTGTTTTGGTGGTGGTGTAGAGCTTCCTGAACTGGCAAGCTTTCATCTTCCTATGGACCATGGAGGACCATGCTTTAGGATGAAAAAACTCCAGAACAAAGCTCTGTTACATTCCTGGTTGTATGTATGGTGCTCTAAGGCCATTTTTTTGTTTTAAAGCTTCTTATCAGACCTTCACAAAGTGTATATTGCCAGTATAACTCTCAAAATACCTTTGAAGATCATACATTCTTTTTGAAATTTGACTTATGATTTGAAATTTGTTTAATGATCCTGACCATCCCCCAGTGTTATCTGAAATGCAACTCAAAAATTTCCCCATTTTTTAAAAGGTGGAATGGATTTTTGAGATGTAAATATACATTTTCCCATATAAACATTGACTGAAAATATATTGGGGATTATGTGAATTCTGTGAAGTTTGTGTATTAACAATCCATGGATATCTTTCCAGAAAAACCTTAGCTCAGGAGGATTTGCAGGGTGTGCTTGCTTGATCCAGCCTTCTCTCCGGCTTGTAAAACACATCACTTCCTCCCAAGTCAGGCAGCACGAAGACCCATCTAGTCATTAGTCATTGCATGCATCCAAGTTCCATATCACTGTTTGATGTCATGTAGTCTCCTCGTTGGGTCTGGTGACCATGCACCAGAGGATTGCCTGTCCTCCTTGCCCCCTCCAAGTACAATTGTGGAAGAAGGACAGGGTAAAGGTGGGCAGGGTAAGCCAAATCAGCCTTCCAATTCAGACAAGGAAAGAATGGGAGAGGAAACGCACAGCAGTGTCTTGGCTCACTTCTTTCCTGATTGTGTTGACTGTAAACGAAAAGTTGACTAGATATTTCATCAGCAAAGTGGATTTTGAGGGGAAAGTTAAAAGATTGCAGTCCTATGCTTGCATTCATGACGAGTTACATGCAAGTGCCCCAGACCAAGAAGAGAGAAGTTCTTTAAAGAGGGCCTGAGGAAGTTAAGAGGAGGGGCTGTTAAAACCATATAGCTCTGTTATAATCACAGAGTTCTTCCTATAGGGCTTTCTTGACCCACATAGAGTATGAGAGTTCCTTCCGCAGGTCCTCCTGATTTCTGCCATAAATTTTGACATTGGGAATTTGACTGAGACCTCTGTGTGCTTAAATGGGACCTGTTTGATAGGCTTCATTTTAGGTTGAGTAGGTGGGGAGCAGAACCCACTAAATCTCATCCACAATCCCATACATCAGGTCTCAGTCCAGAGCTTCTCCAGGGCTTCAGAGAGTGGAGGGCTCCTTTTTCTGGAGCCTTCCTGAAATACATACTCCTGGCTGCATTTTCTCTGTTTTATTTCCTCCTCCTTAGCTCTTCAGTCTACTGTGTCATCCAGAAATTTGTTGAAGTCTATATCCACTGATGATCCCTGTCTCCTATGAAATAATAGGGCCATGGTTATTCTTTACCCATTGACATTTGTTTCTGTGAGATTGAGGTCAGAAGGCATGGGCTCTGTCTGCCCTCTTCAACAGGAAGTTTTGAGAGGCCAAGCTGGTCTTACAGCATTGGAAGCAGGTAGTTGTTACATTTTTGTTGTTTTGTCTGTGGGGAGGGAACAGGTAAAAATGGTTCCTGTTGATGGATGACATGCAAATTCTGGGCTTCTGCACTTGGCAATAAGAAGGGCAGGAGTTGACTGACTGACTGATCATGGAAAGTGCCTGTATTTGGTTTGTTGGCTGGTGGAGGAGAGGAGACAGGGTAGGAGACCAATGAAAGTGTCAGGTGGGTGTGGTGATACCGAAGCCTGAAAGAACACATTTTTGAGGAAAAGGAAAGGGTCAGTGTTAGGTTCCACAGAGATTTCAGGTAGAATGAGTAGATAGGGTTTTATCCTGTCCACGTTATTTCCCAAATGGCCCAAAAGTCATTACATAGAAGGTGATATCTCAGAAGGTGATGGGACATAAGTTTTTTTTCTGAACAGTAAACCTTTATATTTAGATTTGCTATTTTGTAGATTTTGCTAAGCTCTTATGATTTTTTTTTAGCCTATGTTACCTTACAGAATAAGTAGCACTCTATATTTATAACCTATTTCTTTCAACATTACAGCAAAATTTTAGGCTGCTACACTGAGAAGTAGTCCCTGTCCTGTTTAACTGCAAGTGAATGAAAACCAAAAATGATAGTGGCATAAACAAAATGGAAGTATATCTCCCTCACATAAAAGAAGTCTGGAGGTCAGCATTCCAGCAACTTCAAAGTGTCAAGGATTTGGGTTCCATCTATTTTGTTGTTCTACCATCCTGAGTATGTGACTTCAACCTCTAGTTGTGTGTATGAATCACTTTAAAAAAAGTTTCAGGAAACAGTATTATTACTATCTATGATACATTCAAAAGTTTTCTGTTCTGTTTGATTCTTATTCTACTTTTTATTGAAGTGTAACATACAGAAAAGTGTCCATATCATAATCACACAGTGGGATACTTTTCGTAAAGTAAGCACCTCTCCTCGGCCTGCCCCCATCAGATGGCTCATTACCTGTAACTGGGAAGGCTCCATTGTGATCTCTTCCAGTCAGTTCCCTCTCTCAGAGGTAGCCCTTAGCCCAACTTCTGGTACCACATTATATTTCTTGCTAGTTGTGATCCACTGAATTGATTTCAAGACCTAGTGGATATCTACCAATGGCTCAAAAACCACAGCCTTATTTTATCTTCCTGATGTGGGACAGGGCAAATTTCCCCAGGGAGACCAAGCCTTACTCTGAAAGAAGAGGGCCCTTTGGCCAAGAGCATAGAAAGACTTAAACACACATACCAAAGTTGAAGTCAAAAGGAAAGTTTATTAGAAAAGGGGTACCACTCCACAAAGTGTGGTCTCCTCATAGGTGGAGAGTGAGAGGGACCCTGAGTGTTCAGGAAATTCAGTTTATATGTCATTCTTCAGTTCTTGTGAGTTATGGTTTAAGGACTTTGTTTTACCCATTTCCTTTGTTATGGGCATATAGTGAGGAAGAATGAGTCTGTGGAAAAAGTAAGACAATGTAGTGGTGAAAAGCCTGCTCCTAGATCCCAGCCTTTAACCCATAGGTTCCCTGTGGGTTTAGCCATAGGGAATAAATGATTTCACTTTCTGTAGGGCGCTACTTAAAGACTCCTTTCCTGTTTCCTTTTCACAGTGTGGGAAATGGGTTGTTAGCCATCCTAGTAGAAATGTTCCTCTACTCTGCTGGTGTCCTCCCGGCCTGGCTACGGGGCTGATCAGCAAACTGTAGTCTCTGAAAATAGCTTGATTAACATTATAGTTCTCTTGCCTCCTCCCTGCATCATCTCCAATACCCTTGAGATGGTAATTGTTTCTGTTTTATAGATGTAAAAGAGAGGTCCAGAGGTGACGTGATTTCTTCCACGATCATACAACTTGTATGGTTTCTCTTTTTTTCATACTTTTGAGACACACTTCTTTCTGAGATGAAGAGTGACTTGCTACTTTGGAAAGTCAGTTGCAGCCTTTTTGTTTTCCGTCTAGTTTTTCACTCCCTCTTACTTGTGTTTACAGAATTGATGTTCATTATTAATGTAGTGCTAGTGAATTCCAATATTGTCATTCTGAAGTAATGAGAATGGTTTTTGTTTGTGTTTTTCTGATTATGAGTTGTGTACATTTGCTCATTGCTCTGAAGGATATGTGCTTTGGAGACTTTCATGCTATTCATCCTGTGTCCTCCACCCCCCCTGCTTCCTCAAAGAAACTCTGCAGGTGTGACAGATGGCTTGGACTGGGTGTGCACAACTCTCCACCCTCACTGCGCAGCAAAGTCCTGTGCTGACTTGCATCTCCTTCCCTGCCCGTAGAAGCCGAAGAATAGCATCCCATGTATCCCTAGGCTCCAGAGTACCCACCGCAGGGCATAAGTGCCGAGCCATCTCATCACCCTCAAGCCTTTCTGGTTGTGAGGTCATTGCTCCCAGCCAGGACTCCTAGAGAACAGTTGGTCCTGATGTCCCATAGTCTCTGCCCAGAAGTCCTTGGTTGGGCACTGGGCCTGTGGACCTCCTTGGGCTGTGAACTTGTGAACTGTTCTGGCTCTGTTCATTCTTAGCTCAGGCCTCCTAAGAGCCTTGGTCTTCTGAATTCTCCCTCGATGATGTTCCCTGAGAGAGAGGCAGTTTGGAAACACATACAAGGCAAGTATCTGATAGCCAGTGGCTTGATGGTAAGGGAGGATTCAAAGCTGAGCACTGAAGCATGGGATCTGTATTATTGGGGCAGACAGCCTCTTTATTCGTTGGCTTTGAAGGCCTGTTTTGAAACAGGTGGAAGAGTAATGGAGATTCAAGGTATTAAAAACAAGACAACTGTCCCAAAATGCATCATTTATGCTAAGCCCCATGTCACCAGACCGAGATTGACTTAGAGTTTCTGCTTTCCCAGAAATAGAATCTTAACACCAGTCAGTCAGGAATACGTTGGCCAGCACTAGTTAGGTAATTTGTCTGATGGACCCCCTCCATCCCAGAAAGGAAAGTGACCTTGAAATAACCAGACAGCTTTTTTTTTTCTTTCCTGCTTAGTGTAATTTCTTTGTTCTTCTCTACTTGTAAAAATTTTTCATTTTGTACAGCTCCTAGGAACTTCTTTTATTCTTCTAGATTGGATGCTGCCTGATTCAGGAATCATCCAATAAAGCCAATAAGATCTTTAAATTTTTCTCACCTGAATTTTGTTTTTTAACAAAGAAGGTGTAGGACAAGGTCCTGTTTATAAAGTGTCCTTGTCGCGGAGGTGCACACTAATCTTTGGGTGGAAAATTTGCTACCCCAAACATTTAAATCTGCTTTTTATTGATAAAGCAGCTGAGTTTCAGTGTTCTAGAAATTTCACTATGGATTAGTAGGTTTTTCTCCAGTATCACATAACTGAGATGTTATAGTTCATTCTAATCATCAACCATAACCCTCAGCTGAGATGGAGTTGGGTAGAGACAATGGCCAGCTTGTTCACAGTGAAGATTTAGTGGCCCTTACTGTTGCAGTTGTTATGAAAATGGTGAGTAATTTCTTTTTAGATTGGTGCATCTGGCTGTCTTTGCTAGAGCAGAAACCACGTTGGCAGGAAACTCAGTTCTTGAAAGCCTAAGCTACAGGAGGCCCGTACTGCATACCTTGGTTTTTTGTATACTGGTTTTATTGCAGTGGTCTGGAACCAAACCCACACTGTCTCTGAGGGGTGTGTGTGTGTGTACTCTCTCTCACACACACACACACATACATACACCGCACACACACACATAGTAAGAATGCTGGAGAGGAGGGCAGTCAGCAGATCTTGAGATTTTTATTTTCATTCTATTATCAACTTCTATTCTGCATGTTTGATGGCTCATCCTTAATGGATTTCTTTCTCAAGACTTTCACATTCATTCCACTTATGGAACCTACAAATCTATGTAAACATGGTAATGTGAGGGGTATTTTGTACAAAGTGGCTGGCTATTGCAGTGTGACATCTTTGCCTGCCATTTTAACCTACAGACTCAGAAGTGGAGAATTCCTTAGTTATTCCTGAACCTGTTGTCTTCTTGCCCTTCCTCACTTTGTGAAGAAACTTTTACGGAGGACCTTCTGCATGGCAGACAATGGTGTAGGTCATGGAGATGTAGCAATGAAAAACAAAAGTCTCTTCCACATTGGAGTTTTTGTTCCAGATTGGAAGATGGACAAATGTGTAATAATTTCAGGTAATAGTAATGTTAGGAAGAAAAATAACATGAGTGTTTTCTGATGTGAAGGTAGCATCTTAATGTGTTAGCATTGGAAAGAGACTGCAGTCCAGTTAGCTCAGAGGACAGATGTGTTGACTCTGCTTGGAGCATTTCCCATTATTTAAGGGAAGAGTGGCAATACCCACAGATCTACCTATACATTTTGTAGGGCAGGATTGAACCCTTTTTAGGTTTCACTATGCCTCCTTACTCATTATTCCTGGTAACAACACATTAGTCTGCTATCTGGAAATACAGCTCATTACCACCCTGGGTTTTATGGGTGCCCCTAGGGGCTCCCTTCCCCTCAGTCATTTTAACCTTTGGGCAGGGCTGAAATCACAGCCCTTTTTAGTCATTAGTTGCATTTGTATAACTGTAGCTCTAGGATTGTCTTCCCCACACTAAATGCTGGCCATCCATTATTCTAGGCCTTGTAAATAAAGGTTGATGAATTTGATTAAAATTCATTGTGTTTGAAAAAATACTCTCTGAGCTTTTACCAGATTCAAGGCAGGGATTCAAGGCAAAAAAATTTGAATAAGGCAGTCTTTACGTTTAACATGTCTGAAACCTAAATTAGACGATGGAAAGTACCCTCTTACTGTCTGGAAGTGAAATGGTTCTTAGCCAGTGTTAGGTTTTAAAAGCTGAATCTCCCACAAACATTTTTGTGTCTTTTCTGTAGAGCTCTTTGGTGCGGAGTGCAGTTGCCTTTGGAGGTACTTTCTGTGCTGCAGTCCATCTTGAGTAGCTGAAAACATTTTCTCTACATCACATTATTGACATGAGGCTTTGGGAGGACCGGATAATGGGCATGCTGGGATAAGTCTATCTTTCAGGATAGGATTCCTCCTATTTGATCCTTTGTTCAGACAGTTGAACTTGTTAAATGGAGTTAGCGTTAGAAAAAGCTAGAAATACTTTCTTAGTTATTCTTAACACACATACCCACCCACCCACCCACCCCACACCTACTTGCTTTTTCAGTAGAGGGGCACATAGGTCCCTGACACTCTTACTAAGAATACACCTGTCTCTGGCAATTTCTGTCCCAGGGACATGTCTGTAAGCGCCATAGGGCTTGATTAGAAGGTGCAAGCAGATATTTACCAGAAAGGTTAGGGTCAGCCTAACGACTGTCCTCCAGGACAAGGTTTATAATTTTCATATAAAGCAGCCCAAAACAGTTTGTATAAGTTATGTTGTCACTCGGTTAAGTGAAACGTACATATTTGAATGTGGTGCCAGTGGAAAGAACAGAGTCGTTGGAAGTGTAACCAGCCAAGGCACTGAATGCAGCTGGTCCTTGAATAACACCGTTTTGTTCTATGTGGTTTCATCATGATGTTGATGAGATGCTGTAGGAACTTAACTCTTGCTTATATCATTTAGCCTATGGTAAAATTGGTTACGTAATGTGTCATTTTACTGCAGTTCCAAGAATTTGTCGATTAAGTGAGAATTTACTGTACTACCTTTTAATGAAATTGCCTTGAAAATGCAAAAGAAGAAAAAGCCTAGAGAGTGGTTCCACTTATTTTTTCCCCTACTTTTTAGCTCCTTTTAGGCAAACATAAACAGCATATTTATATATTTTCTTTAGAAAGGTACAAAACTGAGTTGGTATCTGGTAAAGAAATGGGGTGTGGAGTGGGATGAGTCCCATCTGCCAGGGTTGACACAGTGCCCAGGGCTCCTGTCCAGCCCGGCCAGAGCCACACTTTTTCTGGTCAGGCTTGGACCATCGCCACTTGTGTGTGTCACTGTGGAGTCTTGAGAAATACTGAGGTTGGAGGGTGGGCCCCTGACAAGACACTAAAGGGAGCCTTAGAGGGCTGTTGCCTAGTAAGCTTTTGTAAGCCCAAGGCAGGCCTTTGGCAAAGCTTGAGAACTGAGAGAGAATGGGAAGAGGAGGGTTTCCCTATCTCTCTTTCTGGACAAAGCCAGGCCCCTCCCCAGGCCAGGAAAAGCCAGGCTTCCCACTTGCTGTTCCCTCTGGTCTTCCCTCACTACCTTCTCTTGTGTCTGTTGAAGAAAGGCTTCTGTGCTGTTCTGAGCTCCAGGTTGGGCTGGTGTTGGCTTTTGGGCAGCTGTGGCAGGGAAAGGGGCACCAGGAGGCTGGGAGGGGAAGCCTTTGAGTATGAATTTCTCCGAAAATATCCACAGGTCTTACCTGAGCCCTTAATACTCAGGAGACTCCATGTGTCCATCACCCTCACTGCTTCTGCCATTCCATACAGGGTCTAAGTGAACCAGAAGGAAGGAGGCCTCGGAGGAAGATTTTTTCCCCTTCCTTTTAAAACATCACTTTTGTTTCTTGTTTATACTAGCATCACAACCCCCTTGGGAAATGGCTAAGGATGCAGGGGAGGATGGACAGTTACTGAGATAGAATCTGAGAGACAGGATATACTCCACTTAGCCTCTGATCTGGTCTCTGGGGTTGAAAAGGAGGGGAGGAGGAAGAGGGTGCCTGGGAGCTGGTTTGAGACAATCTGAAGCAGCAATGCAGCAGCTCTTTGCTGCATTTTGCTGGTCCCTAGGTGCTGAGCGGGAACCTCAGATCCCAGCACGGAGGAAGGCAGGAATGGGCACTGGCCTGGTCTTGCTTTGAGGGCCACCGTGGAGTCTGAAACATGGGTTCTGGACATGAGCTGGAAATCAGAGTGGGTTCTGTCATACTCTCAGTGCAGCCCAGACACTTTGGTAGATGGTAGATCAAATAGAATTAATTATCTCACTAGTTCAACAAGTCTGTAGGTGCCTGCTATGTTCCAAGATGCTCATGGCTGGTGACACACCACTGCATTGGATGCGTATGATGTTTTTACCATGTTTCCCAGCTTGCACAAATTTACTAAGTTATATATGTGTATTTATAGGTCCATTATAAAGCACACACAGGAAAGAAAATACGAACAAGATAAATAGAAAAAAGTTCTAATATTTGTTTCTACACTTCAGTGGATTGTGTTGCACATATCCCACTTCAGAGAGCACTGATGATGTACTGCTACTTTCGTGCTTCCAGCCACTACCTCCATGGTAACTTTGGGAAGTGGATTATTTTGGAGTTGGAGCTGCCTCTTGGATAAATGGAAGGTTTGAAAGAGGAAACAAGGCAGGCAGATACTGAGCTCACGTAACTGGTTAGCACTGGCGCTCCAGCCAGGCCCGATGACTGTCATTCTTCCCTCCGCCCTCCTTGAGTGCTCAAGTTGCCTGGGGTGGGTGTTTAAGGTCTGTGCTTCTGTCCTGTGCACCATGGTCAGGTTTCTAAGAGGTGTGGCTGTTGGTGTTTAGTCCCTTTACAGATTTCATAGACTTTCATTGATACTGCATTTGATCATCATCAACCAGCTGAAATGAGGGATCCTTTCCCCAGTTGGAAAACCCGAGAATGGAGGCCTGTGCTGGGTGTTATGAGCATCAGAGCCAGGCCCTGGGTCCTGTTCTTCCTGACTGGCTACTGCCGCCTCTTGCACAAAGTCTTTCTTTGCATCTACCTGTTTCACCATCCCCTGGAGGAGCAAATCTGTGAACATGCTCAGCATCTCTGGCTTTTGATCCAGCATGTAACAGTTTTCTTCTGGCCAAGGATTTGGGTTCCACTATGGAAGCTGCGTCAGCACTTGGCGTCCTTTACTCATCATAAGTTGTCCAAGGGCAAGACCTTTGCTCATGGGGTGCGGGGGAGCCAGGGCATTATAGGCCTCTAGAGTCTCTGAAGTTTCTGGTCCCTTGGCCTGTGACATTTGGCCGGGATGCTTGTGGTGGGGCTGGGGGTCAGGAGCCTAGAGAGCTGGCTGACTTGCCCCTGCCCCAGCCATGCCTTCCAGGGCTGTGCTCTTTTCTTCTCTGTGCAGGACTTTGCCTTCTGTTGGTGGGAGAATGGTTCTCTTTGTAGGTATTGGTTTCCTACTCAGATGGAACCTCCTGATAAGGATTCTGGGGATGGATTTTATGTCATCTGGGATGAAGCCTGGAATGAGGCCTGGGATCCTAGAGTGAACTTGCTCACAGGCAGGTAAAACCTAGGAAGTTAATCTCCTTCAGGCTTGTTCCTACAGACTTAATTTCCTAGTTATTCATCCCAGGACCCCACTTCTTGGTAAAAAGAGCTGTTTTAGTGTCTTTTTAATAATTCTCTGTCTCCTCCTACATTCTGCCTCAGGATACCTCTCTTCACTTTACCCCATCTTAGCAAGGAAGGAGGAGTCGCTTATGATGATAGTGCAGGAAATGGTGCTGGGCTAATGTTGGTAAAAGGGCCTGGAAGGTTGGGCAGACTCTACCGAGCTGGGGCTCTCTGCCCCTCCCGTGCAGAGGCCTTTCCTGGCTCCTTCCTGCCCTTCCTCGCCTGGGGAACCAGCAGCCTTTGTGAGTCTCCTTGACAACAAGATAGATAAGTTAAAAATAACCTTGTGCCTGGGCTTGTGTATGTGTGTGTGTGCGCGCGCGCACACACGCGCACACACACACACGCGCACACACACACAGGCACATGCTCTCTTGCCTGCTGTTGTTCAAGCCCAGTCCCTGAGGCTTCCTAGATGCTCCTGGAGAGCATCGTTGGAAGGCTCTCATGTTGAAGCCCTTTGGTTTAGGGGTCAGATCTAGATAATCACGCAGCAAGCATCCTTACCTCTTTAGAGATGGTTGCAGGTAGAGTGTGGGTGTTAATGTTAACATCCATAGTGGAAAGCCCATCTGAATGCGTCATTCTTCATTCAATCTAGCCGGAGAGGGGTGATCCCAGAGGCTTTGCTGTGTTTCAGAACTTTTTAGGGCAGTAGAATGGGACACAGTCCTGGGTAGGAGTTTGGTTGTACCTCTTTAGTGAACCCCCACAGGTAAGGAGGACCCTTTCTGAGGCCCTTTTGTAAGCACTGTAAAGTACAGAGAGAGGCACTTGTCTAGAGCCACTTGGCTCAGCTGTGGAAGAGTAAGAAATAGCAACTTCATCAACAGAAGCTATTGCTCTTTCCCTCAGATCCTATCGGTCCTTTACAAAAGCCAACTTTGTTTCGTGTCAGCCGTCTTGCACTACTTAAGGCCTTCTGTTTTGTGGTGTTATCCTAGTAGTAATTTAGTTTAGAAATAGCTGTTTCCGTAAGGGCAAGGGCTGGGTGTCTCTTTACCATATCTGGAATCAACTCCAGGCTTCCTCCCTCCATCCTTCCTTCCTTTAGTAAGTATTTTGCTGTGTGCCAGACATGGGAATGTCATGAGAACAAAGTGTCTTGGGTCCCATCTTTAGCGAACAATAGACAATTACAAAAAATCTCAAAGTCTCCATGGTGGCCAATGCCAAGAGGAGATGGTCTGAGTATCACAGGGTATTACTGGGGTCAGGGTAGGATTAGAGATGGTTAGAAGAACATTACTAGTGACACAAAGTACTTAAATCTGAAATGTGTAAAAAATTCCTACAAATCAATAAAAATGAAGGCGGAAAACGACCAGTGACTTGATAGATACTTCACAAAGGAAGATTTCCAAATGGCTGATAAACATGTGAAATGGTGCTCAATTTCATGTTATTAGGGGAATTCAAATTGTCACTTCAACTTAAAAACATATGTGACTGATTCTGTGTTTGCATATGTATATAACGAAATCTTTGGAGATGTGATGAAACATCCTTTTTGCCATTTCTAGTTTACTTTGTTTTGATTTTCTTAATGAAAAATAAAATAAATTCCAAGATGCTTAAATGAAAGAAGAAAATCTGGGTTAACAGGAGATTTGAGGTCAACCATTGAGCTTCTCACAGCTCGCCCCCCTGCCCCCTTTTCTTAATTCAGAACTTCCTCTGTTGCTTCTCTTCTTCCCAGAGCTGCTCTGAGGTTCACAGGTATGAGAAATGCTCTACAGACTGTGGAGGGCTATACAAGTACTAAGTGCTATTGTTACTGTCTAATTCTAAGTGATTTGATTTCTCCTCCACCTCTTCTCATAGCAACTATTCTAAATTTCCCTAAGAAATAAAAGCTCTGGGTAGTAGGCTCAGGAATGAGGCCTGGATGAAATCCAGTCACAGCCTCCTTTGCATTCTTTGAATACAAAGGAGGGGCTTTCTCTGTCTTCTGGACTGCCCCCGATTTCCCCATAAGTCAAGAGGATTGAATAGACTGTGGCTCTTACTCATCCTCTCTAGGTGCAGATGCATGCCTCTTTTGCAGCAGAGAGCTGGCCATCTTGGCACATGTCATAACAGTGTTGGGATCACTGGGGGTCCCATCTGTTACATCACCTGACTGTGCCAGGTTCTCAGGCCCTGTTTGGGTCTTTTCCCACAGATTTCTGATGACAGATATATACTTCTTGGTATCCTACTTAGCATTTTTGACCTTTTCTGTTTTTGTGCCATGTAGGAGTCAGAGCCAGAAGCAAAGGTAGATGGAGAGACTGCATCGGACAGTGAGAGCCGAGCGGAAGCTGCTCCCCTGGTAACTCCTGCAGACGATACCCCAGAGGTCCTCAACAGGGCCCTTTCCAACTTGTCTTCAAGGTAACTTGGCTCATTGGGGGCCTTGCTCTGTGTCCAGGTACCATGGAAGACCCAGGGTCCTCAGAGAGCCCACAGTCTTGTGGTGGGAGTCTGTTTCTGTCAAAGTATGTGGGGCAGGCCTGCCCTACTGGCATTGGTTGCTGTCCCTCTTGTTTCTGCCCAGAGCTCCATTGAGTGTCATCTGGTGCTTAATAACAACTGTGAGCATAGCCTGGAAGGGTCTGACCCTTGAAGGGTGCTCTAAGTTGGGCTGGGAGAGACAGTCCAAGGAGGAGGAAAGCGTGGACAAGGGGATGATGGTGGGCAAGATTGCTGACATAGCACATGAGGAGTCATGGTTTGTGACTGATGGGTTGGCTGCTTTTCACAGAAGAACCCAGGCTTCCAGCTCAAAGTTTAGTTTTCCTTCTCTCATGCATGCACATCCATTACAAACATTTAAAAATTCTTTCAGAAGAATCGAGAAACATCTCTATTTGGTTGAATCCAAGGTTAAAATTCTGGTCCCTTGAGACTCTGGTCCCTCCAGCACCAGCTATGTGGATAGACTAAAAATACAAACTGAAGGACCCTAAAACATTATCTAAGAGTATTCTTATGTGTGCCTCTCACACACATGTTCGTTTGAAAGATTGTATTGTGCAGTGGTTGAGGGCATGGGTTCTGGAGCCAGACTCCTAGGATTCAGATCCCAGCTTAACCACTTTACAGCTGCATGACCTGTGCAGCTGTTTCCTCATCTGTAAAAGCTCATAAGATGTGTTGAGGGTTGGATGAATTAATATATGTAAAGTCTTCATAAAAGTACTAGGTGCATATTTGTGATAGCCGTTATTATCATTGTTTAATATTGTCTCTATAATAATACAGGAGCAGAGCAGTGTTTGATTTTGCTGCAGGAAACATATTCATAGTTTTTTTTTTTTCAGATAAAGATGGCCATAGAAGCCATCCAAGAAGATACAGAAGTAGAGGGCGTTGCATTTTCATTGAGATTTTTGCCCGAGTCCTTCATTAAGACATAAGCTGGGTATATTTTCTGTAGGCCTTGAAGTACCCGCTGAGTTTCGTGTGGGCAAGGTGATGGCTCTAGTGGCTGTGCTCCTGCTAGCACGTGGCTAGTGCATCTGTCGGGGTAAAGGAGGTGCTCCTGGAAAGGATCGACCACAGGCCTACTTCTCTGAGGACAAGCCATCACACTCGGATTTGTGGCTCATTTTTCCTTTTTTTTTTTTTTCCTCCTGGGCTTTTAACTTGTTTTCTACTTCTCTCCTCTCTAACTTAGATGGAAGAACTGGTGGGTGAGAGGCATCCTGACTTTGGCCATGATTGCATTTTTCTTCGTCATCATTTACCTGGGACCAATGGTTTTAATGATAATTGTAAGTGCTATTTGCGTGCTATTTTAGTTCTGTCTTCAGTTTTTCCTGCAGGATCGGTCATCTGAAGTGCTATGTGTTGGCTTGGTTCTAGGAATCATTTCGGGTCCAGGCTTCTCACAGTATTTCTTAGAATATCTGTGACTTCTTACCATTCAAGAGCCAACAGGAGGAACATTGGCATAGGCCTGTTGTATACGATTAAAGATGTCTCTTTATTTTAAAATTTGATTTTATTATTTCAACTGTTTGATTATACTTTGACACCAGCTGTGACTTTGATGCTTGGTTTTGTTTGTTTTCTTGGGCCCTCACTCATGGGCTTTAGCTTTTCATTAAGAAATCCCATTCCACAGTGCCTCTCTCAGTCTTCTCACTCGTGGACAAGATCAGATGACTAACAGCTGACTGCTGAACACAGTAGTTGTGACTTTTCAAGTATTTCTAGTCAGAGTCAAAAGGAGAAGAAATTCAGTGATTCCTGGGAGCTTCCAGAATAAAAAAGTTAATTGAAACTTCAGGAGCATACATTTATTGAGAAATTGGATCTACTCTGTGTGACATAAAAGGCTGTGTTTTGTGTGGGATGGTGTGAGAAAGAATAGAGGAGGAGAGCCAGATAGATCACTGTAGGACTGACGTTTTTCTTAAATACAATGGTTTTTCTTGAAGGCCCATGATGTATTAGTTTCTGTTTCCAAAGATCCTAAGAATTGGGGAGTGGAGAGTGGGGAGTGAGCAGGCATTCTCATTCTTTTGTGTCCTGCAGGTGATGTGTGTTCAGATAAAGTGTTTCCATGAGATTATCACGATTGGATACAATGTCTACCACTCCTATGACCTGCCCTGGTTCAGGACCCTCAGCTGGTAAGCTCTCCAACCCCATTGGGGCCCTTGGGAGATTTGGATGGTGTTTTTGGTAGATGTTTACAGAGATGGTGGGTAGGAGGGGAGTGAGAGCTGCAGACCTGCACCACACCTTTGTCATCTGAGTATTTCATAGACCAGACTTTGTGGCTGGTCTTTGAGGAGTCTTTGGTAGTTGCCAGGAATCTGGAATCTCCCTCAGAAGAAAGCAGACTGGTTGATGTGCTATAGAAGTAAATGCCAGGGAGACCAATACCAGGTTGGGCAGGGTTTTATGAAGAAAATGGCATTTAAGCAATGAGTGAAGAAAGATAAGTGAAGAGGATGCTCTAGGCAGGGAAAAAACAGGAGCAAGGCAGACAGGTGGCAGAGCTGGAGTGAACCATCTCAATAGGCAGGCAGGGTTCTGTTGGGAAGGGTGGAAATAAGACTAGGAGGCAGGATGAGGAGTGTTTTGGAGTATACTCTTATATTTTGAGTGTTCTCGGGTTAGGTATGGAAACTCTATAAAGGGGGCAGAAACTAAATCCCAAGTTTGCGATAGATGGAGGGTAGATGAAAGCTGCCCCAAGTTTCTAGATAAATGTCTCACCTACAGTGTCACGAGAGAACAGGGGACTGTGGGGCTCTGTCTGGAGGGTTGGGGAGACCGCTATTTCTGCCCTATCCTTGGGGTTTTCTGACAGCCTCTCTTTTAAGAATAGGCCCCATGTGCTCCCGGAGGCAGTGACCTACCTGTCTTTATTTACAGGTACTTCCTACTGTGTGTCAATTATTTCTTCTATGGTGAAACAGTGACGGATTACTTCTTCACTCTGGTCCAGAGAGAAGAGCCTTTGCGGATTCTCAGCAAATACCACCGGTTTATTTCCTTTACTCTCTACCTGATAGGTATGCACTCAGCAGCTCACACCTTCCTGTGCCTATCTTGTTTTTGTATGTCTGCGAAGTAGGAGCTGAGCACGTGTTCAGTGAATGAATGTGAAGTTTTGATGACGTCCACTCTGACCGGGCAGGGAAGGAGAGCCCAGACTCTGCCTTACATGAGCTGTAGCAACTCTTTACTGAGAGAAGTGAGACTGAGGGGCTTGATGGGGGTGGGGACTGTAGTCTTTGCTACCTGTCCTTGTGATCCAGCCTCTTTTGGAGGACAGCACAGTGTGTTCCTGTCCTGATTCTCCTGTCAAAAGAGATTCTACGGTGTGGCAAACAAAAACCACCAAGGAACTTACATATAGAAACAAGTGGCCATCTTTTGGAAAGTCTTCTTAGGAGACTGACCGCCTTGAGAGACAGACGTGGTAGTGTGATGGAAATTGTACTGATTTAGGTTTTAAAAGACTGACTTCAGAGGGCTTGGGAGCTTAATCTTCTGAGTCTCAGCTCTTTTTAAACTAGAGCTAAAATAGAGGAGTTTCTGTGAGGGTTAAATCATACAGTAAAACTTGTCAAAGTGTAAAGTGCTCTGTCAGCCTAACAGTTCAGACTGTACACTAGTTCTAATGCTAGTGTTTTTTCTAGTTGCCTTTAAAGCTAAGCTAGTTTGAGACAGAAGAAATTTGTTTTGACCTAAATTCGTTTGACCGATTTTCAGTCAGCTCTGTGAATGACACCTGGCTATTAAAAATACAAAATTCACTGCTTAAGCGGTCTACTGACATTGAGGATATTGAGAGGGCATGTTTCAGAACCCAAAAGCAGCCCCCGCAGGGAGGCCAGGGCTCTGGAACAGCAACATGCTCTCTTCTGGGCAAGACTGCTTTTGAGGGGCCCAGCACACTTATGGGTAAAAGTCCTTTTCCTTTCTAGAGGAGGGGCTGGGTTTGCAGATATTTCTTGACACCATATGGGTCAGTGTAAGACTTGGCAAGGGTGGCCTTGACCCCATACCTAGTGGATTCTACCCTCCCGCTGTTCACCAGATCTCTTCTCTGGGACAGAGGTTAGCAAACTTTTTCTTAAAGGTCCAGATAATAAATATTTCAGGCTTTGGGGCCCAAGGTCTGTATTGCAACTCCCCAGTTCTGCAACTAGCAGGAAAGCAACTGCAGATAGTATGTAAACAAATGTGCATAGCTGTGTTCCAATAAGATTTTATTTATGAAGACAAGCAGCTGGCTTCACTTGTTTGCTGGCCTCTGCTCTAGGGTCAAACATTCTTATCTGGTGAATAGTGGCCTAAATTGAGTGTTGTCTGCAAGATTTAAAGATAGTGACTTCCTTTGATTGTCTTGAAGAAGTCATTTTTTCCCTTCTGATTGCTATCTGAAGAACTAGCCTGCCTCTACCCTGCAGGCTTTGGGATTGTGTGCTGGTTAACTGCTGCCAGGAAATATGCCAAAGGAACAGGTAACACAGATAAAGGAAATGACTGGGACCAAGATAAATGTGGAATGTTATTCATTTTGCCCTTTCTCCTCCCTCCCTCAAACCAGGATTCTGCATGTTTGTACTGAGTCTTGTCAAGAAGCATTATCGCCTGCAGTTCTACATGGTAAGGGAAGTGTGTGTGTATGTGTGCGTCTCTGTGTTTGTATCTGTGCATGTGTCTGTGTGTGTGCGAGAGAAGAAGAGGAGAGGATTCTTGGTTTAAATGAAGTTCTGCAGAAACACAACAGGCCTCTCAGTCTTCTGTAACAAAACTCTGGAGTGGAATCTGTCTTCATTTATCTAGAACCCAGAGCATGAGGAAAGAGGACCCATTTAACTTTGGCAGCTCTCCGTTTACTTAGACCCAGTCATGGTTATCTAATCTACACCGTAAGTAATCGCTCTACTAGGAACTGAAGGTGGGCTCCAGATAAGTCTCGAGGTGAAGGTTCAGGCATTGTCCACAGATGTCCTATCTGCTACATCATTCCGTCAACTCTAAGGCATCCTTTCTCTGAGTGCCCCAAGCACTCAACAGATACTAAGAATGAGAAGCACCCATGCTTTTGGAGCACAGTAGTCCCAACAATTTAGACTGTAGCTGGGGGACAAAGTCTCTCCCAGAGGCCTGTTCTGTACCTTTTCACTTCTAATAAGACAAGTGCAGAAGCAAATATCTTTCCTACCCATTTCTCAGCAATTTTTAAAATTTTGGTATTGACTTATTTGAAGTTCCTTTCAAGGTAAACCAATAAAGTCAACTCTTTTTCTTTTGCAGTTTGGCTGGACCCATGTAACATTACTGATTGTTGTAACCCAGTCACATCTTGTTATCCACAACCTGTTTGAAGGAATGATCTGGTGAGTAATGACGATGAGGGGATTCTTCCCTTTAATTTTGTGGGTATTTCTCATGTAAAGGTACTTTACCCTCTAAGTCAGTGGCTCTCACCTTGAGCTACATCAGAATCCTGTGCTGGACATCCCTGAGTTGCTGCTTCAGCAGACCTAGGGAGGGGTCTGAGAATTTGAGTTTCTAGTGGGTCCCTACACTCTGGGAACCACAGTTCCAGACCAAAAGGTACAGGGATATTTAGAAAAATCAAAGACAATGCTAATGTATGGCAACACATTTGAAACCCCAGAGTAAATTTTTACCATTTTCCAGCAAAATATAAACTACTAAAGTCATGAAGAAGAAAACTTAAGTAGATCGATAACCATAGAATTTTGAAAATTGCATAAATATCCACACCTAGAAAAAAAAGCAATTATAACAGCTGAGTTTTATTGAACCCTTAATACTAAAGCTGATAAACATAAGGAGGGAGAAACAAGAATAACTGAATATTTTTTTTACGATTATAGATAAACCATTGTAAATAAACTCTTAGCAAATGGAATCTGGCAATGTGTCAAAAGAATGTATACAGTTGTGTGCAGCTTAACATTTTGGTCAGTGACAGACCACATGTACTGTGTAGGTCCTTCCCAGTGGAGCTTAAACATTTCTGTAGCCTGGTGGAGTCATAGCACTGTGCATTACTCAAATACTGACCATCGTGCTACAGTTGCCTACAGTATTCATTATAGTAGCATAGTGTACAGATTTGTAGCCTGGGAGCTGTAGGGGAACAGAATTTGTCACCCCAAAATATATCTGGCATAAGAATTATTTTAGGCTGGTTAACTTTAAGAAACAACAGACAGAGCAGAAGCTTTGAAAACTAAGTACACGCTGCCTTTGTAAAAGGCATTTACGTTTGTAAGGGTGTCTCCCTGCAGTACCTGGAAGAGGGGAAAGACCTTTTCTCTACAGACTCTTAACCAAAGCAGAAGAGAATGGACCTAAATCTGCATAACAGCCTTGCCCTCACTTACTTTGCTTTTTGGGATAACCTCCTCTGACTTCCTCCACACCTAACATTGTCTTTGGTCTTCAGCTGAAGATGATATTTAAGGTGGTGGCTTCAGCCATTTTGGCCAGTTAACTCAATTTTCCTGGTATGCTTGTTATTACACTTTTATTTGTTTTTCTCCTGCTTATCTTTTATTACAGGGATGTCTCATCCCAGAACTCAGAAGGGTAGAGGGAAAATTATTTTTTCTCTGTTATGAGCAGTAGATTCTACCATATACCATATCATATACTGTTTGTGTAAGGCGTTAGAGGATCTTCCTACAAGGACTCAATTGCCTAGCACATTTTTCAGAATGTATCCCATAGTTAACTGGCTGTACTATTAGTAGCCTTTATTCTAGAAGTGCAATGGTTTCAACAGGAAATCTGTCAGCATTGATAGAAATGAGCAGCTGATTGAAGAAGCTGAGTGGTCAGACTCAGTGAAGAGGTGAAGGCGTAGCCTAATGTATACAAGAGGCGTTAAAGAATCGTGGGTAAGACCCCAGACTGAGCCTCTGTTTCCAGATCTCAGAATGAGGGTACAGTACCACCCACCTCTTGAGGTATAAATTACTAAATACATGTAAAGTGCTTAGAACAGGGATGAGATCATATAAATGTTAGACATTTATTACTGTTAAAACAATTATAATGGAGCGGAGGGGGATATACTATGTTCCTTCTATTTTTTTTTCAGTTTTTGCTAGGTGTTTCTTAACAGTAGTGCATACTATGTCCTCAGCTTTGGGGATAGTTTACCACTTGCTTCGAAAGTGAGTAATATTAAAATTTCTAGTTACTGGTTTTCAGACTCAACCTCCAAGACGTAAAATTATAGTTGTATAGCAGAGAATAAATATGTACTGGAAGCCTTGACCCAGGAGATGTTTGGGGGCTGTAAACCCCTGCCTCATTAAGCAGGAAGTCGGAACATTTTGTGTATGGTAATGGGCCAGGAGACTGAGAATTTTGTATAGTATGTTAAACTGTAATAGAGGAATTTTTAAAAATTGTAACAGTGGTGTTTTTATTTTTATTTAAAAAATTTTTTAGAGGAAATTAAAAATGTGACTGTCAGAGAGTGGAGTGTGAGGAAAGGAGGTTGATGTTACAAGTGTGGAAATGGCCCCTTTTTTCACAGTGAGGATGATCAGACAGCAAGGGGAGGCAGAGAAGAAATTTAGCTGTGTGGTTTTACTCTCAGAGTAGCCCTGGGGAAAGGTAGGTCTCACTAGACAGTTAAGAAAAAGGTAAATTATGAAATAGACATAAAATATATTAATATTGTTGAGGCAACTATTAAAAGAAGAAAAATCAGAACCAATTAAAAGTGGCTGTTTTGGGGAATGGAGATAAGGGTGGGAGAAACAAGGAAAACTTATTTTTTTTTTTTAGAGTTTAAATGTGTATTATCCCATACATAGATTATAATGAAAAAAAGAACAACTGACATTCCATGGACTGCCACCTTCATTTATTCAGTAGTCATTCGGTAACCATTTGAATATATCTGCTATGTGCCCAGTGTTTGGTATGGCTTGTTTGGTATTTTATTTTTTTAAATTTATTTCTTAATGGGTAACAAGTATTTATTGGTTATTTCAGTACTGGACTTTTGCGATATTATCACCTTGATAGAGTTGATCCTTTGGTTTATTTCCTAGGTTCATTGTCCCTATTTCTTGTGTGATCTGTAATGACATCATGGCCTATATGTTTGGCTTCTTCTTCGGTCGGACCCCACTCATCAAGGTAAGTGGATCACCCTGACATGAGCTGTCACCATGAGGGAAGGATGGTGTTTTCAATATGAGTAGGTCAGCTTGGGAGAAAGGATATCTAGCTTGTGTGTATGTCTTCATGTCACCCCGGAGAAAGACTGGTACTAAATTTTAAGAGAAAAGCCAAACAAAGACTTTGACAACTACCCACAGGAAAAAAAGAAGAATAAAGAATTAATTTTTATAGACTGTATAGGCACATTTTGGGGGCTTTGATCTGAATTTGTGTGTTGTCATTTAATTAGTATACTGTTTTATGATATAATTAAATGATTTAAATTACCAATTGAAACAAAAAGGAAACTGAGATGAATGATGCAGGAAACCAAGAAAGCAAGCATGGGGATATTTTTTAAGGGGAGGTAGTTAACAGTGAGGTTTTTAAGTTTTCATCGTTCCCACAGCCAGACTTATCACAGCACCCTTTGCTAAGAACTTGCTCTCTGTCCACAGCTGTCCCCAAAGAAGACCTGGGAAGGCTTCATCGGGGGCTTCTTTGCTACCGTGCTATTTGGCCTTCTGGTAGGTGGTGGCTCCTGGCTTGGTAGGGGAGTGTACAAAAGAGACACACATACCTTTGAAGCCTGTCCAGGGCTAGAGAGCCTATTTCTCAAGGCCAAGGATTCTGTCCTGCTGACCTCGCCCTGAAGAGGGGCACCAGCATGGAATGCTCCATACCGTACACACTGTACCAGCAGCTGCCATTCATCTGCTGGTTTTCAAGCAGGGTCTTGGCGGTCAAGGAGCAGGGGCCGTGCGCGCACCCTGTGTTGCTTTCATGCGAGGCATTCCAACAGCCAGCAGGTGGTTTTCTTGTCCAGGCATTTGATATTTCCAAGTTGGTTTTATTGGCTCTGGAGAGTAAAGGGTGAGGTGAGATATGCCACTTCAGCCCAGATTTTCTCCTGCGTGTGCCTTGCCCGTAAGTAGATGATCTACCAGCCCTTTCCAGAGCACCATTCCCTTTTCTAACCTTAGGCTAGTCTCCCCTTTGAAGTGTCATCTAGCTCTTCCTTCACCCATGACTTCCTGCCATAGTACTTTTTGTTTAGCTTTCTTTCTCCTAGCTGCCTGCCGTTCCCTCACTCACTATACATTCCCCCACACCTGCCTCCAGTTAGCATGAAGTTGAGAGATCATGAGAAAAATGGCCTGTAGCTCCCCCAAGTGGGGAGAAACTTCTTATAGTTCTTTGCCCTTTGCCCACATTCCTCAGGTCTTTCCTGGATTTATTTAGGAACTTGGTGTTGGGCAAGTATGTATGAGAACTGAGTGGGCTGTGAACCTGTTCCTCCGCTCAGTTCAGGTAAAATACACATGTGGTGAAACCTAGATCTCTGATTTAGTGTGTGGTTTGCAGTTAAACGGTTGCTAGGTACTGTGGGGGACATGGCCAAACCAGGTGTCTGTTGCTCAGGCAGGATGGCAAAACTTTTCTCCTTTGCCTGTCTCTTTATTCTTCATCCTCAGCTGTCCTATGTGATGTCTGGGTACAGATGCTTTGTGTGCCCCGTGGAGTACAACAATGACACCAACAGCTTTACTGTGGACTGTGAGCCCTCGGACCTGTTTCGCCTGCATGAGTACAGCATTCCTGAGGTGATCCAGTCGGCCATTGGCTGGGTATGTCCCACTCCCATGGGGTGAACCAACCTCAGTGGGATAGTGACAAGAGCCCCCCCCCCACACACACACAACCTTCCCTCCAGAACGCTACCTTCCTCTCCCTGCAAAGCTGTAAGCCCCAGGATGAAGGACAGTTGTTAAGTCTGTTCAGATTGAGGCACAAGGAGACCTTCCCTCCCACTACAAATTGCTAGGGCCAGTGGTTCTCAAAGTGTGCTCTGTGGATCCCTGGAGGACCCTGAGATCCTTTCAGGTGGTATGTGAGGTCACATTTCATAATAATACAATGACATTATTTGCCTTTTTCATTTTGTTGACATTTGCTTTGATGGTGCTGGAGCAGTGGTTGGGTAAACCTGTTGGCACCTTGGTGTGAGTGAAGGCAGTGGCAGCAAACTGGATTGAGCCATTCGATTCTTTATGCTACACCCTCGCAGTAAAAAAAATTAGTTCTTCTTAAGAGTGTTTTTGGTGAAATCGTAAAATTATTAATTTTATTAAATCTTGACCCTTGAATACGCAACTTTCTAATACTCTTAGTACCAAAATGGAAAGTATGCATAAAACACTTCTGCTAAATACTGAAATACTTGCTAGCCTAAAGGACTTGCTTGACTTATGAACTGACTAGTTGCTCTTTTATAGAAACGTAGTTTTTACTTGAAATGAACCGACAACAAGTGTTGTAGACTTGGATATGTGGCAGCCATTTTTCTTGAAAATTAATGAAGCAAGCCTGTTGCTCAAGGAAAACAACTAATTGTTACCAATGGTAAAATATGGCTTTCAAGTGAAAAGTAGAATTTTGGAAAGTGTGTGGCTGCCACTGTGAGCTTGACGGCTTCTGATACTTAACGGATTTTCTGATGAGATCCGTGGTGATTTTAGTATGTAATGTTTTGACATTGTATAGTGAAATGTGTCTACATTTGGAAGATTGACATACCTCAGTGAACCAGGAACTCATTAACCATTTCTAAATGGTTAATGTGTGGTGTTACATAGTCATCCATGGGTAAAAGATCATTCAAAGTGCAAGATAGAACAATGAATTCTAATTTAAGAGTGCAAAAAGTTTATTGATAGGATTCCACAGTGCACCACATTTTTAAGGAACTACTACTTATCAAATTCTGGTATAACGCCAAAGACTAACTATCTAAAAAAGTACTAAAATCCTCTTCCTTTTTTCAACTACATATTTGTTTAAGGCTGGTTTTTCTTCATATATTTCAACCAAAACAACAGATTATAAGAGACTGAATGCAGAATATCTTAATGTCTTTATTAAGACAGACATTAGAGACTTTTTAAAAAAATAATTCTACTTACTAATATTTTTTTCCAGGGAAGGGTGGATATAGTTAGTTGCATAAAGAGTTATTAATGTTAACATGTAATAAGGCAGGGCCTACAGACATTTTGACTTTTGCTTCATTTATTCTTCTCAGAAAATCGTCCGGATGTACCCCTTCCAGATTCACAGCGTTGCCCTCTCAACCTTTGCCTCGCTTATTGGTCCCTTTGGAGGGTTCTTCGCAAGTGGATTCAAACGAGCCTTTAAAATCAAAGTAGGAAAACCTTCTCTGTTTCTCTCATTGTCTCCTAGCAGGTCCCTCTTCACCTCTCCTCTGCCTTCCTCCTACTACCCCATACCATCAGCCACCACCCCCTTCAAAATATTTGGCTATTCACATGTGCTCTTCTTCACACATGCATGAAATTTAGGTAGGTTAAATAAAAATCCATTGTTTCCATTAACATTTAGTAGTTGGATTTTCAGTTTATTTGTTAGTAATCTCTTATGTCTTTCTTTAAAAGAAACATTTTGTAGTGGAATAAGATGGTGTCCTCTTACAGCCTCAGCATTTGAATCAGTGCTTACGGCTCACACTGTTTCCCTCAGCTACGCAGAACAATGGCTGGATGTTGAGGTGGGACCATAGGCCAGGCCTCAATCTTGGCTGAGCCCAGGCTCACCAACCCTTCTGCCTCTGACAGGATTTTGCCAATACCATTCCTGGCCACGGAGGCATCATGGATCGCTTCGACTGCCAGTATCTGATGGCCACCTTTGTCAATGTGTACATCGCCAGTTTTATCAGGTACGGTGCCTTTCTATATGAACCAAGTCAGTAGGTTTTTAAGTATGGTGAAATTCTAGAATTTTAGCTACATCTCAATTTCAGTGAAAAGCATCCCAATTACAAATGCAACTTTTAGCATTCGGATTATTATTTATGGATTCTTTGAGGCTCCCTCTGCCCTCCGTTAGTAGAACATCCATAGGTGGGGGCAGCCACTTGGATGACCAGGCCCTAGAAAGTACTGGGCCTTCACCAGTGCTGTTTCTTCACATTCTCTTTCAGGGGCCCAAACCCGAGCAAGCTGATTCAGCAGTTCATGACCTTGCGGCCAGACCAGCAGCTCCACATCTTCAACACACTCAAGTCTCATCTGGCGGACAAGGGGATGCTGACAGATGCCATGGAGGACTAGTAGGGGCTATGCAGGGCCAGGAGAGCCAGAGCAGGACTGAGCAAGGGGGCAACGCTCCAAGGCAAGCCCAGCCGGTGTGACTTAGACAATGACAAAGCTTCAACTCAGTTTTTTTCTTTTCTTTTGGTAGAGTCTTTTTTATCTGTGGGTTTAAAAAAATTCTGTACATATAGTCTGTGTGCTTACGATTTGGGTTGCAAGGAAACTACAGCTTTGAGTTGGAAGGAAGTCATGGGAGTAAAACCATTTGGTTTTTTTAAGCAGACGTTTTAAAAAAACCTGAGAGACAGTGTTGCCCAGCTCAGGAGTGGCTGCTTGGCACTTCTAGGTCCCATCAATTGAACGGTTTCTGGACTCGATCAGAGAGTGGCCGTTATCTGCGTCTGACCAGTTCTGGGTCACCCATACCTGTCTTTGTACTCCCACTCCTGCCCCCCTGGCAGGGAAGAGGCACATGGCTTGGGTATCTTTGCTATTGGAGAGCTTTCATCTTCTGCGCTATAATCCCTGCCTTGGAGCCCCAGGCTGGAGGGACAAAGGCTTATTGATCCAATAAGCATTCTGTCCACGTGAAATCCTGTGAAACATGAGCTCTGCTATAGGATATGAGTTCACCTTACTTCATCACAGACTGAAAGAAGTTTTCAGTTTTCAGTTTCAGAAAGCATGAAAAATTATTTATAATAGTCTGGAAAAGAAACCACACTGTAATATTTCAAGTGTATGCAGTAGAATGTACTGTAACCGAGCCTCTTCCCACATGTTTAGGCTCAGATGGCCCCTCCTTAGGGCAGTCCAGCTAACTGTCATTTCAGGGAGTGATGGCATTCATGTTTGTGCTGTAGACGGGTTGCTGCTGAATCCTTTTTGGGGGCTTTCCCATTAGGCAGGGAAAGCCCTCTGCCTAAAGAGGGCTTCTCGTTCATGCACCCTTTGCCTCACCGACCACCATGTAGCTGCTGTGTTGTATTATAGTACTCTTAAGGCAAGCATGTGTTGTGTATATTTTAAAAATCACTTATTTCTTACGGTGATTTCAGTTGTACCTTTATCTCTTCACTAAAGCTACAGAGTCCTGCTTAAAACTCTGGAAAACCCAAATCAGTTAGAGGTTTGAGTAGTCTGAAGATTAAATGCACACTTTTTATATAATGTGACCAGTTAAATGTAGTTTGTATTTTACTAGGGGACCTTTTTTTTTTTTAAACACACAAACTGTGATTTACTTTTTTTCCCTTCCTAATTATAGGCATAAGGTCGACCTTGGAAGGGGGTACAGGAGAGAGAATTCGGGGCTCAAATGTGCTGTGTTATCCTATGCCACAGCTGTTCTCATTGCCAAGTGAGGGTGTAATGGCTTTTGCCTCAGCTCGTTGGTCTAGTGCTGGTTTGTTTTGTTTCTGCTTAAATCAACCTTCCTGCTGCCCTGAAAACTCACACTCTGTCCAGATCACGGAAGCGTCCAGCACAGGGTAGACTGCTGTAGACACTTCAGCTCACAGTCACTGCATGACCTTCCATGTGCATGCAGCATTGAAGCGGCTTCTTCTGAATTTTTACTTTCATTTGAGCACTTGGCCTTTATTTTTCAGGTCCAAGTTCCCCTTAAAAACAAAATGTGTTTTTGTACAGTGTTATAATCCTGGCTATGTAACCTGGATAGGATGCTTCACTCTCTGGGTCTTTGTTTTCTGAGCCGTCTTCTAATTCCAGTATTCCATGATTCTGGCTCAGCAAGTTCATGTCACCAGAGGTTGCTGTGGGTACTGGGCTCCCAAGAAACGGGTGCCCTCAGTCCTTTTTTAAATGCTTGTCCTGAAGATGAGACAGTATTTCAGCAACAAATTAAACAGTGGAAGTGATGAATAACATATCTAGTTTTCTCCTTGGAGAATGAACTTGGTTTCTCAAACCAGAGATAGAGGGCATCTTATTTGTCTTGTGTTGTCCCGTTGGGAGCATACAGTGGGGTCCTTTGGAGCAGGGAGTCTCAGCTGGGGCCCGCCAGCAGGAAGCCACTCTTGAATAGGGCTGCCATTGGGATCAGAATGCCTGGCACATTCCTTTGTGGTCACTGCTGGGGAATCGGGGGGTCTTGGGAAGCTGAAGCTGGGTGCTCACAAGAGCTGCCCAAAGAAGGCCAGAGGGTCAGCTTGGGTTTAATTCTCTTCCGATTTCCCCACATTCTTTCTGGTGAACTATGGAATTTCATGGTGGGGTAGTCAGGAGAGAGCAGTGCCACCTTGTGTCTATATTACACAATGTTTTTATTCTGTTTATTGAAGATACTTCATCTTTCAGGTAAGATTTAAGAGACTATTTTAACAAATACCTGCGCAGATACTAATGGCGTAACTTGCTTCAGATACATTTTTTTTGTGTGTGTGAGAAATAAAATGTGGCTGAAACTGTGTGCTCTCCCTTATTGTGAATTCCGTTTCTCACATGCATGTGTGACTTTGTATTTCTCACTTGTTTTTGCATTCATAATTAATATGTAGGCCGATTTAGAGATTTTTGTTTTCCAGTCTAAACCCTATGCATTCTCACAACAGTCTTCCAAGGTCCCATGGGTGAGAGTCATGAGCACCTTGTCGGTGAGGAAGTTGAGGGGAGAGAGCTTACTCAGGGTAACATAGTGAAGTCAAAACTCCATCTTGCTATCTTCCCACCAGGGCAGGGACTGGATTGTCCCTTTCCCACTGGCCTTTGTGAAAGTGATGTAAGTGTACCTGAAATTTTGCAGCATTCTTTCCCTCAAGCCTTAGGTGGCCTGACCTAGGTTGGCGCTTAACTTGCTGCTAGCTCATGATTAGTGACATAAAGGAGCTGATGGGCAAAGGCGTTACAGAAACCAAGGAGTGTTTGCAGAGGGCTGAGCCTGGGCATCCTCCTGGGTGAGTTCCACTTGTCACTGCGCACAGGACACCTGAGGCTTTTCCCTTTGTGTGTGCATGCTACCCCCTTAACCACGCTCAGTGTCATAAAAGTACACACTTATGTTTTACTCCTGAAAGTGAAACTCTCTGAGGCAACCTGGACTTAATTTACATTTATTATTTTTTGCTTGTTTCATGTTCTGAGCATTTTAGTAGCTATAGTATTTACTCTTACTGTTATATAATTCTATAACATATATTTGAAACTAGTGTCTCAGAAGAGGCAAAATGTCACTTAACCTTATATAGGTGGACTATGAAATCATTTTTATGGTATTTATCTTTTCTCTCTGGGCTTCTTGTCCTATAAGTTGACTGATATGCAACAAGAGTTAGTGTGTGTGTGTGTGTGTTTATGCACAGCATCAGGTCTTCCTAGGTGGTTTCCCATCCAAGTACTAACAAGGTCTGACCCTGCTTAGCTTCGAAGATTGGGCATGTTCAAGGTGGCATAGCCATAGACCCAAAAATATATTTTAAGGGAGACTAAGAAGATGCTGTGATTTGAGTCTCAGCTAGTTGCTGAGTTGGCCAGAGGCCAATGTGATTGGATCCTTGAGCTCAGACTTTCAGACTGCCAGCGACTTCCCAGCAGGCTCTGAAGCATCCCTGATGTTGACAGGGATGGGTGGGTGGAGGATGCGAATGACTCAGGGCAAAGAGCGTTGTTGCTTAGAAAACCACTGCAGTGGGCTGTTCCCTAAGAAGCCCGCCCAAGATCAATTTCCTAGGGAGTAGATTTTCATTACCAAATGTGATACATCATTGCTGAAACGACTTCTTCCTATGTCGCCCAAATGTTAGGTACCAGTTCTTTTTGTTCTTTTTGGAGTAACTTGCATCTGTGCCCACCTTGTGATCATGCACTGAAAAAAAGGTTGAGGGGAGAGGGGCAATTTCACTTGGACTCAGGGTTCCCATTCTTCCAAAGTCAGGGCAGGGAGGAAAGGCTAAGAAGAGGATGTCCAGGTGACCGTTGTGGACAGTCAACACAGGACAGTCAACCACGGGCAGACTTTCACTGTGCTGCTGCAGCAGCTGGAACAAACCATTAGCTCCCTCAAGAAGGGCTGATTCTTGGGCAGAGCCTTGTTCTTCCGTTCTTGGTCAAAACAAACTTCCTTTTCCCTTTATCACACTCCACACAGTTGCCCAGCTTCTAATTTTTAAGGAGATGGAACAGCTCCCACTTCCTGACTTGGTTTCCCTTGTTGAGTGGGGGCCTTGTGGCATGACCAACAGAGGGTGCTGGCATTTGGACCAGTGGTGATGGAAGGGCCTAATTGAAAGGCCTCTTCTAGGCTCACGTCCTCTTGATCCTGGACTCTGCTCACCCACATCTCCAACAGTAGGTGGGCCCCATTCTCAGCAGTGGGGTCCCAGCTGCTGATGGCCCGTATCGTTTGAAAGTGGTCCCATCTTTCTGTTCTTCCCGATACTGATGCACCCCTCCCTTCCCCACCCCCATCCCCATTTGACCACCAGTGACCTTGCTCATCTGGGTTCTCAGGTGAGTAGAGGCTGTTGCTCTTACCTGGAGCTGACTCTTAATTAAGTCTTTTACCCGTTTGTATGTGGATCATGTTTTCAAAGGCAAAGAGATCTTAGCTGTGAGGGCAGTTTGGGAGGTGCAGTTTAGATGCTAAAGTGTTGGGGGTTTTAGAACGTGTAGGATTTCTGAGAATCTGGAGCAGAATGTGTGGCATCTAAGATTTTAGGGCCGGTGGGTTTCAAGTCCTCTGGCTTTTCGGAAACCCTGTCCCCTCTCACACCCTCCTCCACCAAATGCCTGTCTGTTGAGGCTCCTTTTCTTTGTATTCTTGAGCCAGTAAGTTACCAGCACTGTATTTAATAGTAATAAGTGCAATAAATAGTAATAGTGTTTAATATGTGCCAGGCATAGTGCTATGGGTTTATGTATATTAGCCCCTTTAATCCAAAAACAACCTTTAATTGGGTATTACCATCCCCATTTCATACATGAGATCAGAGGTACCGTGGCAGGTGGAGTGCAGTGGTTAAGATGGATGTCAGGCTAGGTCTGGGCAAGTTACAAAGTACAACTGTGACCCAGTCAAGTCTGATAACAGAACCTCTCGTGGGATTGTGAGGATTTTATGAGATAATGCACACAAGCATTTAGCACCGTTCCTGGCACACGGCATTCAGTAAGTGGTAATTATTTCTGTTGTGCTCAGCTAGAACCCGAACCCAAGTTGGTGTAGTGCCGGGGACTGGCTTCCGGCCACTGCACCACCACCCGCCCTGCATGCAGCATGGGTGTTCAAGGGCTGAAGAGCAGCCACACTGCGTGAGAGGAGCAGTCCAACTTGAACCCCCACCTTCAGCGTCTGGGTGCTTCGCACCTCCTTTAGAAGGCCAGCCTAATACAAGGAAAGGACACGAGGCTGTTCTAAAGTTCTCTGTACTTAGTGTGACGGTTTGCCTGAGGCCTTGCTCACTTCCTGCTGCCTCTGGTCTGGACCTTCCATGGTGAGGGAGGCCTTTTCCTCTTGCCCAGTGGTTCTTCAGCTCCGTGGGCAACGAGGGTATATCTGTGACTCACTCTGGACCCCATTTCCCTCTGTGGCCAAGGGCTGTGCTCTGTGCACACAGCTCAGAACCTGCAGCACTGCCCTGTAATAGTGGACATCACGGGCCAAGAAGAGTGGGGAAAAGATTATGATACAGACAAAGCCTGAAAGCTCTGCCCACACCCATACAATGTAACAAGCCAGGGCCTTGTGTTCCATTGTGTCACGCTTCAAACTAGTAACAGGATAGAAGCAGGTGACCACTGCGGATAGATAGTGTGGGGTATTTGTGCTGCATTCTAGGTTAGCAAGGGATCACGTAGATGATTCATGAACAAAGGGGGAAAGCAGGCACTGGATCGGGTGAAATATTTTAGTTTTTCAGGTGGAAATGGAGTTGGGAGGGTGCATGTGAGGTGGAGTGTTCTTTGCTTGGAAGGAATGGTGTTGACGAAAAGGACTCAAAATTCTCAAGGCAGTGGAGTGAGAGAACTGTAGAACTGCTGGCTTGGGTGTTAGTGGGAAGTGAGAACCAGACCCAGAGGCCCATTGCATTTACTGGCCTCTCCTCTTCATTAAGTTATGATTATGCAGGAATGAGAACATGGTCATAGGGTGTTTAGTAAGGAGCTGCTGTGACAGGCTGATCCTAGGCTTGTTCTCTTGTCCTTCTGGACTCATGTTTGCCAAGCCTGGCACGTCCTCCCTCATTGTTGGATCTAATGGGCCTTTTTATCTGTAGAGAGAAAGCCTCCCCGGGGGACAAAGGACATCACTACCAGCGTCTCCCATCAGTTGCCAGGCCCTGCAGTGGTCTCCTAGGCCTCAGGCAGGGCCTAGCCTTTTGCAGCCTCCTGAGGGCCTTGCCTGGATGTGGTGCTGGAGGGTGGAGCTAGCATTAACCCTCTAGTGATCTGGTCCCAAGCTAGACTATGTTTACTGATGGCTTCCATGCGGCTGTCTCTGCCCTTAACTCCTGTTTCTCACCTCCATTAGGTTCATGGCCTGGGTTTGCTCCAGACTAGAAAGGGAGCTGAGAGTATTTTCTAGCCACTGCACCCTTTACCCGCCTCAGCGTTTCGCTAGATCGATGTGTTTGTGCCACAGCTGACCTTCCTCTGGTCTTCTCGTCATTGTTGAACAGTACAACGTAGATTCTTTTTCAGCAGTGTCAGAACACGATGTACTATACATTGGGAAGTATTTACCTTATTTATATACCTGAATGTTCCTATTATACAAATAAACATCTGTTAAATTCTAGATCCTGCGTGCTTCCTGATGGAGGGGAGTGCTGACATGGGACGGTGGGTTGGTTGTGTGGAACCAGTGTCACTTCACAGGATGCTGCCGACCGTTAGAGACACCCTCTGCCCTTGACCTTTGCAGCCTGCTTTCCTGGTTTCCCTCCTGCTTCCTTGGCTTTTGCTATCAGCTACCTTTCTGGGTGTCTCTTCTCCAGCCATGCTAGCCCTTAGGTGGTGGCATTCTCCCTGAGGCTCTCCCCCGACTGAACTCTCCTGGGTGTCCTCATCCACTCTCAGCTCCGATTACCACACTCAACTCCATGATTTCAGGTCCATGTCCTTAACCCACGTGGGCCTGTTATACTTCATGTGGACTTTGTACAACCGAACCCACATCCAAGTCTCTTCCTTCACTTGCCCCAACCAGTGTTCTTTACCCCCACCCCCACTCCAATTCTGATATAATGTAAGTATCACTAGGCCGGAGATCATTAGCAACCAGGGCCTGCCCCTTCCACCTTTATCCTGATTGCCAGCTTGGCCACCTCTGCTAATCCACTGTACACTGTAGCTGGGGTGAGCTCTCTGCTAGGTGACTTCCCATGGCCTTAGGTCAAAGTCCTGCCGTGTTAATGAGGTTCCCCAAGCCGTCCCCCACACTTGGGGCCTGCCCTTTCACAGCCACACTGGTGCTTGTCCCTTCTTTGGTTTAGGTACTCTGCTCTCCCAGCCCGCACACATGACGCTTCCTCTGTCCAATTTACTTTTTCTCTTCCAAAGGCTTCCCTCAGCCTGCCTAACTCCTGCTCACCTGCAGTCCCACTGTTAACAGCACCTGCCCCAGGAGGCCCCTGTGCTCTCCACCCCAGGACTCTTGCTTTCCTAGTGGGACTGGGGGCCCTCGTGGGAAGGTGGAGGATGCCTGGAGTCTGAAGTCCTGGGGGTGTCTATGGCCATGCTACCCTGAACAAGCCTTATCTCGGAAGCTAATCAGGGTCAGACCTGGTTACTTCTTGGATGGGAGACCACCTAGGAAGACCAAGTGCTGTAGGGGTAAAAAATAAAAAAATAATAAGGGATTGTAAATTGAAGTGGTGGGAGTGAGAGGGCCAGCTCCCCTTCCTCCCTGCTGGGCTGATGCCTAGGGCCAGTGGGCCCTCTAGACTGTTTGCCTTTTGGACAGGGGCCTCTTGCCTTTCTTGCTCACAGGGACCCTCAACAGTGTGGACTTATAGAATGAATTGCTTCCCAAAACTCAAGGTGCAAAAAACGCTGCGTTTATTCACTTTTCCTTAATCCAACAAAATCTGACTCCAGGCCACTGGTTTCCAAGGCTGATGAGAAACCTGACGCTGTTTTCCATGGCTGCTTGCTGTCTTGTTACCAGGAGCCAGGGGCTTGTGTGGGGCTGGGGAAGTGGTGGGGGCCCCGGTGCCCCGTCCATCTGCTGAAGGCTGTTGTCCAAGCCTATGTCTGTCTGCTCACTCTGAGGAGGCCCCAGACAGTGGCATCAGGACCCACCTCCCTGGGCACGTGCACAGCCATCTGCATCTGGCGACCGTCCACCTGAGATCCTTGACAATCCCCATGCATCTAGCAAACACTTGTGGAGTTCCTGTTCTGTGTTTGTCTCTGGACACTGGAAATGCAGCAACGAATAAAGCCAGCACAGCCCCTGTCCTCACGGAGCTCATTTTAGGGGAGGGCGGTGAACACGTGAGAAGGGTGTTAGATGGAGAAAAGGTAGCCAGGAGAGGGGAACAGGAAGTGCTGCTGGGGAGAGGTTGCAATTTTGAATAGGGCAGACAGGCCTTGCTGCCAAGGCGATGTTTGGGGAAATGGACACACATCTGAGGGATGTGGGGAAGGGAGTTCCAGGCAGGCGCAGAACAAGTGTGAAGACAGCGGTGTCTGAGGAAGTACTGTGGCGGATGAAGCAGGGTAGGTGAGGAGGGCCAGGAGAGGGAAATGTCTAGGAGAGAGTGGGTAATTATGTAGGGCCAAGGCCATTGACTTTCACTTTGAGCAAGGTGAGAAGCTGTTGGAGAGTTGAGAGCCAAGGAGGGACTTGAGATGTTTGTTTTCTAAGAGTCACTCTGCTGTGCTACGGGAGACAGAGAAGGGGCAACAGCAATAATCCAGGCAAGAGAGGATGTTGGCCCAGCTCGGGTGGTTCAGTGAGAAATGGTAAGATTGTCATTATTTGCTGAAGGATTCTGTATGGCATGGGAGAGCAGACTCAAGGAAAGCCGTGATGTTGCTATCTTGGGCATCCAGAAAGAAGAATGGCATTGCCATTTTTCCGAGCTGAAAGGGGCTGTAGGAGGATGGATTGGAATGGGAGGTAGAACAGAGAGGGAAGATCAGGAATTCTGCTTTGGACACAGTAGGTCTGACATTCCTGTGAGGTATCCACATGGGGATGTCCAGTCCACACATGGGTTGCTATCCCATGTCAGCACCTAAAGCCGAGAGACTGGACAAGGTCACTGACGGAGAAGAATTAAGGTCCACAGCTGAGCCCTTTGCCTCTATGAGGAAGGACACCATTACCATTTTGGCCTCTTGAAGGAAGGTGGAGGAGAGAAAGCAAGAGTGACTTCCATATTTGGTTATTCAGAGGACAGGCAATTGGGGTGGAAAGCCCCAGAGAATGGACCGATGTCCTGAGGGTGACACACTAAATGGAAAACCATCACCTCTCCCTATTTACCAAAGGACATTGCCAGATTTTAAATCAACCAAAACCCAGGGAGCTCTCAAATGGAGTAAAACCATCTGGCCCCTTCTCTAAATGTTTCTTCTTAGTTTGAACAAGAAATCTCAGCAAATTTTTAAGGTCAAAACACGTCCATCAGATAGAGACTACATTCATGGTAAATTCTGATTTCCATGTGACCGAGACAATTGAAGTTGTTACTCCTGCAGCAAAGATGGGCCTTGTCTGCGTGGTCCCAATTTCTCTGAGATTCCAAGAGCCTTAGAGGGAGTACATTCCAAGCCAATGAGCCTCAACTTTGGCTGAACGTTAGAATCACCTAAGGAACTTAAAAAAAAAAAAATCCCCATGCCCAGGCAGCACCGGAGACCAATCATATGAGTCTCTGGGGGTGGGACTTAGGCATCAGTGTGTTAAAAAATTCCCCAGCAGTTCCAATGGGCAGCTGAGGTTGAGAGCCAGTGGTTGAGACTCCCTCCAGTGAGTCCATCCCCTTTCAGACCCCCGACCACCCTCTGCCTGGGGTGTCGGGGGTGGGAGGAAAGGGAGCCTCAGAGTGTCCTGAGTGAGCCTTCTGGTATAATCATTGGAACGATGTTCCACACCAGGAGCCACAGTGTAGAATGACATGTGCCTCCTGGAACCTCCACCCAGTGCTCACCTGTCTTGCTTCTCAGGCTGAGTCTGTTCCTCTTTGCCTGGAGGATGCAATGTTTCTGATGTGGCCCCAGCTAGCTCCTTCCCTTGCTTCCCAGCCTTCTCTTCCCAAGCTCCTCATCTTAGTCTTTGCTCTTTCTTACAAGAAATGCCTTCCAGCCCGTTCACTATGCTGACATATGGACACACACAAGTTTACCTTTTCGGAGGTCCCCTGTCATTGCCTGTAGTTGTGAATACATGTGCACATCGATGGGGGTGCACATGGGGTCCTATGGGAACTGAAGACCCCTAGTAGCTACGGCCCTTCTTTTGTCTCAAGGGTTGCTGTACTCCCTACCTACCATGGCCGTCATGATCGTTGTCATGATGAGGAGCCAAAGAGGGGGCTCTGTGAACAATAAATTTGCAGTTTCTTATGGACTCCATCATTTTCCAGAGAAAATCTCAGGAGAGCCGTGGTGGGTGGCTTCATGAGCTGCAATGATTTACCTTTTTAAATGTGAAATAATTTTTGGCTTGTAGAAAAGTTATAGTATTAAGAATTCCCTGCATACTTCACCGAAATTTCCCAAATTCAACATTCTACTACATTTGCTTAATTATTATCTTTCTATGAGCACGCGCGCACACAAGCACACACACACACACTTACATACACTTTGTCCTGAATTGTTTGAAAGTTGTAGACATGATGCCCCTTTACTATAAGGTAACCTTGTTCCAATATTACCAGTTATCCCAGTAGTGTTCTTCAGAACAAAATAACATACTGTTTGGGCCAGTGCAATTCGAGGGGTTCTGCGGTGGCTTTGAGACCCGAACTCTTCCTACCACCCCCCACCCTCCCTTCTGCACCCCTCATCTGAAGTAATCACTTAGCAGGCACCAGCTGGAGGCCAAGGAGAGAAGTGTGGCAGTGGGGCACACAGGCCCAGCAGAGAGCAGCAGCGAGTCACAGTGAGGTGCCGGCTCGCGAGTGTGGTGCGTCTGGTGGAATCCCAGCCCCGCGCCCACTGGCTTTGTGACCCTGAAATACTCAGCCACTCCGCCTCCTCTTCTAGAAAATGAAGCGAATTGAAAAAACATGCACAGCACTTGTCCAGCACCTACTAACTACTCATTAGAAACTTGCATTCGGAGTATTACTACCTTGGTCTAGGAAGTGAACTTCTGGGGAACACAGCGGCAGGGGCTGACACACACTCTCCAGCGAAGGCAGAGCCAGGATTGAGGCTGGAGAACAAGGAAGGAGGCACCCTTGGGGAGGAACAGAGGGGGACGGAAGTTGAAGCTGGGTTGAATTGACTGACTGACCATGGACCGCAAGGCCAGATGGAAATAAAGCACACACCGGAATTCTGGCTGAGCATTTGATGGCATTGTCCAGATTCCCTGGAACCCCCCTCCATCGCCGTGCTTAACAAATCCAAAAAGGAGGAATGGTTTGTCTTTTCCGTTTTGACCGGGAGAGCACCTGAGTTCCACTCCTGACTCTGCCATTTCCTGGCTGTGTGCCCCTGTGGCTTGGGCACGTAGTAACCTTTCTGGGCTTCAGGTTTTTCATCTATGCAGTGAGGATAATAATAGTGCCCAGCTCGTGAACTGGGGATTAAATGAGTTAATGCTCATGAACATCTTAGACTAGCTTCTAGCACCTAGTACATTTTCACAAATATTAGCTATTATTTCAGATGTTCCCTCGATCCCCATTTTCTCCCTGATCTGTGTACTTGGCCTTTTCATATCACCCCTGAGATGGGCCTGTTGGGCCTGGGGAGTTAATCGTGGCTCTGGCCCTGCCTGCCTTGGACATATCTGTTGTACACCAGTGGCTGCTCACACTGGACTCTTCGTAGCCACCAGTCACCCTTGAGGAATTTTCACTGACTGGTGGATGGCTCTCTACTTGTTCGTTATCTATTGCTGCAAACATACCAGACAGCAAGGGAACGATGAAAAAACAGTCGGATCATGTCAAAATGCCTCGGGGCCAACTGGAGGCTCTCCAAGATGGGACGTTTTGAACAGCAGAACAAAAACTGAAGTTGCTTGCAACATATCAATTGTATTTAAAAACATGAATGTATAATGATGCTTTAGAAACAACTGCTCACCTCTGGAGGATGCTAGCAAACGGAATCTATTTCTTAAACTAGTAAACAAAGAGGAAGAATCAAGCATTTATCCTGTCTTTCCTAAATAACCTGTACTATTGGTATTAAACACCAGCTGCATAAAGATGAACCAACTAGCAACCTAGGAAGTAATTTTAAAAGTGAAAAAATTAAGAGCGGAAAAACAGACCTGCCATATGTGGTCACCTGATTTATGACAAAGGTGATGATGCAGGGAGGTAGCTGTGGTCTTTTTAATAAATGTGCTGCGTCAGTTGGCTATCAGTATAAATAACCTACTACACATTGTACTATGAAAAAAAAAAAAAACCCAGTGCAGATGGATTGCAGGTCTGAATATGAAAGTTAGAACAATAAAGCTTTTGAAAAACTTAGGAGGCGACCTTCATAATTTGAATGGGACACAAAGGGGTTAAGAAAACAAGAAAAATTGATGAATTAAACTAAAAGGCTACCGTGTCAGGTACCTTGAGGCTTATCATGGTAACAGAACCTGGTTCAAGTCCTAATGAATTTTACTATTAGGCCTGTCTACTGTTTTTCTTTTCTCTCTTTCTCCCTTTCATTGACTCTACCTGTCTCTACCTCCTTCCATCCTTCCCTCCCTTCCTCTCCTTTTTCCTTCTTTTCCTTCCTTTCTTCCTTCCTTCCTTCCTTCCTTCCTTCCTTCCTTCCTTCCTTCCTTCCTCTCTTCCTCCCTTCCTCCCCTCCCCTCCCCTCCATTCCCCTCGCCTCTTCTCTCTTTTTCTCTTTCAAAGCTGCCTGTCGGGCTTTCCCTGGGTGGTGGGCTACCTCTCTTAATCATCCTGGCTGTTATCTTGCTGAGTGTCCCCAAGGAGCCTGTCTCCCTGCTGAATGATACTTCTCCTTCATCTTGACAAATCAGCCTCTATTTGGAGAGGTGGTTTGTTGGTGGAAGAATGAAAATGGGATGTGACAAAGAAAAACTAGTCTTGTTTGCATCACTGACAGCTGATTTCTGTTGTCAAAGTGCTGAGACGGTGAAATTGCCAGTTGGTGATGATTAAGATTCTTTTGGGGTCCTGTGGGGACCAGAGGGGTGGTAGCACCTGAGAACATAGCCAGAGGTATTTAGGGAAATGGAAAAGTTGCTGTACACAGAGAGCTTCAGTCTAATCATTCACAGCCTGGACGACAGTTTCTTCTTCTTCCCCTCTCCTCTCCATCCTTCTCTCGGGTCTCTACCCTTTCTTTATACTGTTGGCCTTGGGTCTTAAGAATTCAAGGGAGTTAGAAAAAACTCAGTGGCCTGAGGTTATTTTTTCATTAGTCACACACAAAAAATGCAAAAACAAATAAATCCCCCCTTGCTCTCATTAGTAAGAGAGATATTTAAAGTGGGTCATTATGACACAGTGGGAAGGATTATTAGTAGCCAGTCATTAGTGACGTTTATGAAAGTTTCCCATGGACAAAGTATTGTGTCTGACCCTTTATTTGCACCATTTCCATTAATCCCTCAAACATCTCTATGAACTACATTTTATTCTACCTGTTTCATAGAGTGTAAAATTGAGGTTCGCAAAGGTTTAGTAACATGGTAAGTATATTGTCAAGAATCCTAAGATTATTCTCTTTATAGGTTCTGGCCCCTCGATCAAGTGCTACTTGGCAATAACTCTTACTTTGTTATCAAACTGTTTCCAAAATTATCTGGAGCCTGAGGCCTTAATTAAAAATCAGGCCGATGCCACTTATAAGGTGGCAGAGTGCTGATGCCATGTTTCTAGATCAGAGTGTGATTAATTTTTTAGCTATATATTTAAAAAGGATTAATGGTGGCTCCTATGCCTCAGGGCAGCACCCCTTCAATGCCCAGCTTCTCCAAAAGGGTTAGTAGGGCTATAGCTGGCTGGTCTCAATAGAGAAAACACAATAGTTACCTTTCTGCAGTGGCCTAAGGCCCCTAAGACACACCTGTCCACACTGCACCTGCTGAGACACACCAGTCTTTCCATGACAAAAAATAGAAGGGCCCAGTTTCTTCAGGAATGTTCGGGCCGTCTGAACAGTTCTCTGGGTTCAGTATGTGTGGTGTCCCGCCTGCAGTGGGGAAATTAGAAACTCCGAACTTTCTTCTTTACCCCCTCCTTTCCCATTAATTCTCAGGAGGGTGAGAGGTGGCATTAACTTTGCCCGAGCTTAATCTTTCACCTTAGATTGACTACCCCTTAGGTTCTAAGGGGATTTCAGTGTGTGCAGTGTTTTTGGGAAATGGTCCTTGAAAGCTAAAAGGAGATAAGAAAGTTTGAGACAGAGAAGGAAAGAAACTCAATCCATGGTATGCTAAAGAGTGAGTACCTCTGATGAGGTAAGATGTTAATTGTAAATCTTAGAGGAACTGCTAAGAAAATAACTCAAAAGTACAATGAAAAAATCCTTAAAAGGATTATGATGTTATATTAGACAATATTTACATAATGTAAAAGGGAGCAGTAAAGGAGCAACTGAAGACAAAACAGACATGGGATATATAGCAAACAAAAAGTAAAACGGCAAACGTATATCTATATTAACGACAACATTAAATGTGGAAGAATTAGAAAACTGAATTAAAAAGGCAGCAGACTTTTTCGTCAGACTGGATAAAAAATCATGATCCAACAGTGTGCTTAATGTGGGACACAAACTTTAGATTCAAAGATACAAATAGGCTGGAAGTAAAAAAAGGGAAGATATGCAGGTATACCTTGGAGATATTGCAGTTTCGGTCCCAGACCGCCTGAATAAAGTAAGTATTGCAATAAAGTGAGTCCTAATATTTTTGCTTGTGGAGGGTCTTGCCTTCAATTTGTAAAAAATGCAACATGTGTGAGGCACAAAACAGGGAAGTGCAATAAAATGAAGTACGCCTGTATTATGCAAAAGCAGCTCTGAGAACGTTAGAGTGGTGATACTAATACCACTCAAAATAGACTTAAAAAACATGTTAAGTAGAGAGGACCATTTTAGAATGATAAAAGAGTTAATGCATCAGGAAGGTATAATAATCATATATATATATTCACCTAACAACAGAGCCCCAGAATACATGAAGCCAAAACCTTCAGAATTGAGGGGAAAAAGGTATAATTGAATAATAATAATTGGAGACTTCAATATTCTCATTTGACTAATGGATATAACAACTAGGTAGAAGATCGACAAGGAAATGGAAGACTTGAACAACCCTTAAACCAAGCAGACTTAACAGACAGCGGTATCAGAATGCACCTTCTTTTCAAGTACAAATGGAACACAATCCAAGACAAACAGCATACTAGGCATACCACAAGCCTCAATAAATTTAAAAGGACTAAAATAATATTTTAGGACAAAGTATATTTTCCAACCAATATATGACAAGGAAATTTGGGAAATTCGCAAATATGAGGAAATCAAACAACACACTCCTAAATAATCAATGGATCAGAGGAGAAATCACCAGGGAAATTAGGAAATGCTTTGAGATTAATGAAAATTAAAACATGACATACTAAAATGTGTAAGATGAAGCTAAGCAGTGCTTAGAATAAGTAAATTTATTGCTGTAAAAGCCTACATTTAAAAAGAATCCCACTAGAAAAAAAAATAGCAAATGAAAGTTAAAATAAATAGAAAGAAGAAAATAATAAAGATGAGGGAAGAAATTAATGAAAAAGAGAATAGAAGAACAATGGAGAATACCAATAAACCCCAAAGTTTGGTTCTTTGAAAAGATCAACAAAATCGACAAACCTTTAGACTGACCAAGAAAAAGGAGAGAAAACTCAAGTTACTATGACCAGGAATATAAGAGGGGATATTACTATCAATCCTACAGAAATAAGGACTGTAAGAGAAAATTATAAATAACTGTGTGCTGGCAAGTTAAACTAATGCAATGAACAAATTCCTAGAAAGACACAAACTACCAAAACTGACCCCAGGAGCAGGCAAGGCCGCGTGGGGAAGCTGATGGTGTCTTGGACCAGGGAGGATGGGGTGGGAAGGGAGAGGCATGGGACCCTGGGAGATATTTTAGAAGAAGTTTGCTGACTTGAAACAGGGTAGTGAGAGAAAGAGGAATGAAGAGTGAGTCTTAGATGTGAGCCTTGCCCAATAGTTGGATAGGGTGGCACTGTTTCCTTATGAGAATCTCACTACGTAGTATAGGACAGAGGTTATGGAGATGTGGAGAGATCCAGGGCAGGGGGAGCCTAGCTGGGTGTTTCAGAGGGGAAACATCTGAAACGTCTCTCTATTTCCCTCTACCCGTTTTGAAAATCAGGACTTCTCACAGTAAAGTCTTATGCATCTGGGAGTTGATAACGCTGGCCAGGGCTGATTGCTTTGCTGCATTTGTTTCTGTTATCTTTGTTTTGACAGTCTCTCTTTTTCTCGAATGTGGTGGGCGTTGGCATAATTAGGTTTGCAGAAATAACAGTAGCTCTTAGTCTGCCCAGAGGGGGATTGATTTGAATGTCATTTGCATATGTTAAATTCCCCTGTGCAAACTACTTCCTGTCTGCTCTGGAGGCTGCAGAACTAAACTTGAAGACTTAAAGGAAGAATCAGCTTAATTAGTTTTTTTTTTTTAATTTTTTATTAGTTTCAAGTATACGGTACTTTAGTTAGACATTTCTATTGTTTATAAGACAATCCCCCTAATTGCTCTTTCTTCTGGCTCTCTGCCTAGCCAATGCATTAATGCTAACTGCATCGCCTATGTTGTGCTGCTGCTTCAGGTTGGGCTTCTTGAGAAGCCGACCCTGAGATAAGGTGTTGAGGACAAACCTGTGGGGGTGTGAAGAGGATAGACAAGAGAAGTGTGTACTAATCAGGAGGCTAGGGCAACTGGGGCTTAATACCCCTGCCGAAACTTGGGAAACTATAAAGATGTCACCACCAAGAGGTGAGGGATTTTCTCCCATCTGTTTGAGGAGAGCTTCTGGGGGCATCAAATCCTCCAGCATATCTTACCCATTGCACCGGTGGGCTGAGAACATTTTTCATCATAGTTCCATCTCTAAAATATTTTACTCATTCTCAATATTTTGTTCAACTATTCTTTTCTTTTAAACAGCCAGCTTGCACCTAGCCCATGCGACTCCTACAGAAAATATGTGCTGAGAATGGCAGATTTTTGTCCAGGAGTCTACGCCTAAGATATGCCTAAGATATGGAGATAGTTGGCTGGCTTTAATTTATTGATACCTGGCTCTTGTGAGCTCAGCTTGCCAGATACTATGGTGCAGATTGCATGTTACACAGAGATGATGTGTAATGGGTGCCAAAATGCAAAACAGGTCCACTTACCTCATCCTACATCTAGCAAGGAGTTATACCCAGTCCAGATACACCTGGATTCCAGGACTCTTCATTCAGTCTAAAGGATGCATCTTTTCCTAATTTGCACAAAGTTGCCATATGAGTTAATGGAAGCAGTAAGTAGGAAAAGTAAGTTTAGGGAAAAAAAAATGGTTTACGTCTGCCGTATGTCATTCTGTCCCATCTATGAATCCTTCCTTCCACTATTGCTAAGATTCCTTTGCTACCACTTCCTCTTCAAAAATCTCCAGTTTTTCTCGCAGCGAGCAACTCACAAATTATTACACAGAGTGATTTAACTGTTCTTTATTCTTACCTCTCTCACCTAAGCTATGCCCACAGGGATCTTTACTTTCTCTACAAATCCTGTTAATCAAGACACCTGGCTCAACAAAACAATAGGTCTCACCCTGCACATTGTGCTTACTTCTCTGAGTTTGAGCTCAGAGTACAGGCAGTTAAAATATGCATTTTCTTCATTACATCTGACACTATGAGGAAAAGTGAGTTCAAGGTATATTAGTAAGATTTAAAGCTACAGCTGGAAAGTGTTGTTAGTTCACAGAGCATTTGGTGTAAGAAAGAGGCTCTGTTGACCACGTGAATGACAAGCAGAGATAAAAACAAAGTATATAAGAAAATAATGTTTCTTTATCCTGAAATTTCTCTAAAAGAGGAAGGATGAGGATTCTAGATTTTATTATTTTAAAAATTGGCATTAGCCTTAAATTGCCAATCAGCCTCAAGTATACATTTAAATATATATATATATATATTTTTTTACTACCTAGCATATAAATGTGAGCCCCCTGCCTGTCCTTAACTAGACTAGCAGCATGGACAGACAGACTGTAGAACCACTGAATTGCCTGCCTGGAGGCAAAGTGTATTTGAAAGTAAATAATGCATTCTATAGTCCCACTGGACATGATGCTCTAGGGGGCCTAGAGATGTGCTGCCATCATGCCATGCTCCCCCACGCATTTCTAATTAACTCAAGGGCACTGGGATTTTATGTGGGTTTGAGGAAGAAGGAGGTGTAGGGAGGAGACAAAAACCAGAGAGGTTTTGCCTTCCTTCTTAGTCCTCATCTTCATTTGGCCACCCTAGACCAACTCTTTGCCTCAAAGATAAGGGGGGAAAATTCAAAATGCAACTAATTTCAAGTCTGTACATCCACCTAAACTTCCAATCAACCCTTGGATCCAGCTAGATGAACAAGGTGTGACAGTATGATGAATTTTACTGCAGCCCTTATGATAGGACAGGTAGATAGGAGCTGGAGGGAAAAGAGCAATAAGGGGTTACCAAGGTTCCAGGACCAGCCTAGCAATAAAATGTACATAACAGGACCTCTGGTAGCTTCCCACGGTCAGAAGCCAGAGAAAAGGCAAGATACCTGGAAGCCTCTGACGCCTCCCTCATTCTTCTGTGGTCAGTCAACTGCAGATAACCATTATATGACCTTACTCTGGGGGCACTACACCAGTATAGGCAGAAGTGGTTAACTGAGCATATGACTACCCTCAAAATCCCCACTTTTCGTCTACGGGCACACACTGCACATGTCCAGGCCAGGAGTAGGCGGTTGAGAGGGAGGCACAATGAATGCGTACCATTCAAGATGAGAAGGACAGAAGGAGAACCAAGAAACCCTATGGCCCATATAAATCTTGATCCTCAGTTTCTCAGGGCCCTTGATCCTCTATCAAGGTGCCCACTCGGAGTTCTCCCAAGTGTACTCTGCCGAATAAATCACTTCTGCTTACTACTCTTTGCCACTGTCTTTCTTCTCCAAGCGTTGGACCTCCATGTGAATCTTCCATGGGATATCCAAGGACTGAGTCCTGGAATCGCACAACGCAGACATCTGATTGCCAGTAACACTTACAGTAATGTCGTGAAGAATATTGGCTTACGTGGGTAAATGCTCATGAGAGACTGCAGACTGCAAAGCAGAGTGTGGGAAGTCCTCATTTGGACAGATTATATAGGAAGATGTAAATACATTTGTAAATAACTCCCATACACACGCTTGCATTACACAAACACATAAATTACTTACGTTCATATATCATATGTACAAAAACACAGGGTGCATAGATGTGACCATATTCAAAGTGGGTACGTCGGAAGAAAGCATGATTTGGAATTTTCAGAAAGGTACTATTTGTGAGTTTTCACGGTGTTTTACATTGATCATATTCTTTTTGTAAATAGACATATATTAAGAAAAAGAATATCGTCTTTTCTCTTGTTTCCATGAGTATGGACATGGATAGTTTGAGTAAAATAATTCCTCCCAGCTGCCTCTCCTTCAGCCTCAGATGTGGCTCTAAGGTTCATACTAAGATGCTTCATTTAAGCTGGGGTGCTTGTCAAAGGCCGGGGTGCTGTTAAAAGGCCTGAGATTTAGGCGTCTCACCCTGAGCCTCCATTCCCATGAAGAAACAGCAATGAGCCCTCCAAGTCCTGTCAGACTACATCACTGGCCAAGGCTATGGTGGACTTTGCTCTTCCTTGTCTTATATATCAGCTTAGATGGTGGGGAAAATTACTTTCATCTCAGAGATGGCCTCAGCCAATTACAACATGGTCCTGCTCGATCACAAAGATAGAGCCACTAATGGTTCAAAAAGAGCTCAGCCAGATGTTACAACAGCCCTGTTACATTGAGAGGTCACTTGGGATTTGAAAAATCTGGATTTAAGTTTTAGGTTAAAGTCTCAGCCCTGTGTGTTGTATGAGTTTGAGCAAGTTACTTAACCAACCTGAGCTTCATTTTACCCTCTGTAAAATAGGATCCATGAGAGGGTTGTGAAGATTTAAGAAGCCCATAGTCTAGAGCCTGAAATCTGGTTGTTGCTCAACACATGATGATCATTTTTAATATCTACTTCTGTCACTTACTAGCTTTTGACCTTGGGCTAGAACTCTTTCTTGCTGAGCCTCCAGTTTTGCATTTATAAAGTAAAACAAAAATGACACAACAACAACAAAAAAAACCAAACCTGCCTGGTCAACCCACATGAGATTGGGGTGAGGTTTAAGTAACGTGAAAATGAGAAAGGGTCATTAACTAAACCAATAGGAAGAACCCAGTACTCGGTCTTGGAGAGGAACCAGAAAGAAGATTAATGAGTCACTTTCTGTGACTGATCGCAAAAATAGCCCCGATTCTTCCTCTCCTTGTATACATTGCCCTTTGGCAATGTGACTCTGTAGCTCCTCCCATCAAGAGGTGGAGATTATTTCTCAGCCATTGAAACTGAATTTGGCCACGTGGCTTGCCTTGCATTGCAAACAGAGCCTTAAAGTGCTTGCACAGCGAAGCTTGCCTTTTCATGGCCTTCTTGGGAAGCCTATGACCACCACTATGTGAATGAGCCCCCTGAAGTATGGGCAACACATGCTCTGAAAAAGGGACGGTTATTGTTCCTGCCAGCATGGACCATGAGCTGACTGCAGTGCCTGAGCGAGTCCAGCCAACACCATGTGCAGCAGCTATCCCAGTAGCTCAACCCATTTATCACACACAACGTTCCTCTGTATCTACACGTAAAATCACTCTGAATTATTGCTATTATTAGTTACCAATCTACAGTTTAAAATTTTGATCATTCTTATTCCATGCATGTTTGAAAGCAAATGATATAGTTCCAAGCATAGATAAGGTGCTTGGTGAGTATTTATAGACTGGATGGATAGACACATAGATGGATATAGTAAGTCAAGGCAGGATAAAAGGCTGGAACGGGGGTTTCTCATGAAGAATAGTTATAATAGGATTTCTCAGCCTCTGAACTATTGACATTTTGCTTCAGATAATTCTTGGTTATGTGTATGGGGGCCTGTCCTGGGCATCGTGGGATTTTTAGCAGCATCCCTGCCCTCTATACACTGGATACTAGTGGTAAATCACACTTCCCCACAGTAGTGACAACCAATAATGGCTTTATACATTGTCAAATGTCTTCTGGGGAGCAAAATTGTCCCCTAAATTCACTCTGCATTAAGGGAAATGGTTCTGAACAGGTTCAGGGGAATGCGAATAGCTCCTCAGATGGAGGGCTCCATCCAAGGACCCATGAACAGGATTAAGAGTTCAGGAAGGCTCTTCAGCTCATGCTTCTGGGGCCTGAAAGCCAGAGTCATTGAGCCACTGGCCCTAATCAAGCAGTGAACCTTAGGCTTAGGGCGAAATGAGAATTAAATGTTCTAGTTTGTGACATGAGTCTCCCCTATCTCTCCTGTTCTTCTCTGGAGCCTGTCACCTCATCTCATGATTGGTATTTCCCCAATCATTAAACAGAGAACATGAAATGGAAGAAACTCTGGGGAGCCAACATTTCTATTTGCTTTAAGGGTCTGGGAAAGGGAGAGGAAAGAAATCAAAATAGTCTTTGTGATGATTTCAGTCTCCTCAGTCCTTTGTTCTCATTACAGAAAAGGTAATTAAGAATTAGCTTTATTTCCATGTACCCAAATCTGCAGCAATTCCTTATCAAAAAGCAACTCATTGCCAATTGTTTAGAATAATATGGTAAAATCAGAGTGATGCATGTTTTTCCTCTCACAACATAGCAGGAATCAATAGCTATTTGAATACTTCATCATAATCTAAACATCAATAAATCTGAGTAAGATAGTGTTGTTATAAAGCCTTTATCCATCAATGACATTTTAATGTCCCCTGACACCATTACAGAGTGAAGATGTTCTATAAACAAAAGACAATAAGCATGTCTTGTCTAATAGCTTTTCTCCCCCACTGTTATTCTAACCACCCTAATGCAGGAGCTCTCACATTTATAATTCTTAGCAAAACAAAGTCTGCTTCCCGACTGTATAAACCAACCCCCATATGGGTGTCGGAAATACACTAATGAGATGCGTGAATATAAACACATTTCCATAAATGTAGAGCATTAGATGAATTTATTTTCATTGGTGGCCTTTGGACATTGGGGATAATGAAACACTATTATCAGGTTTTTCTTGCAGGATTGGGAGATGAGATTTCCAGGCTAACCCAAAATCCTGGCTTTTAGAGAGTCAATGAATATAGGTGACTTATTAGTTTGCCATAACAAAGTATCACAGATTGGGTGGCTTACACAACAGAAATTGGTTTTCTCAGAGTTCTTGGGGCTAGGAGTCCAAGATCAAAGTGTCAGCAGGGTTTTGTTTTGTTTTGCTTTGCTTTTTGAGGCCTCTCTCCTTGACTTGTAGATGGCCATCTTCCCATGTCTTCACGCGGCTTTCTCTCTGTGTGTCTGTGTCTTAATATGCTCTTATAAGAGCACCAAATGTGTTGGATTGAGCCTCACCTAACGACCTCATCTAACTTTAATTACTTCTTTAAAGATTCTATGTAAATACATTACATTCTGAGGTACTGGGGTTAGGACTTCAACACAGGAATTTGTTGTTGGTGCTGGTGGTGGTGGGGAGACATGGTTCAGGCTATATCAGTGACGATAGCCAGGCACACCTCCTTTCTCTTCTGTACACTGTACAAAATGCCAGTCCCATTTGAGCATCAGCAAGTGTACTCATCTCTAAGCTGCTATGAGCTTTGGCAGCTAACAGTTTAGAGTTGCCTCCCTCTGTGCAGAATTTTCATTGTCTGGGAGCTCCTTGCTGGGGAAGTTATGTCCCCTCTCCTCTGGCAGCCCATAACTAATGACTGACTGACATGCCTTAAGGTGGAGCCAATTATATGGTGCAGCCCATGCTTCAGAGCTCCCTGTTAACCAGGCTGACACTAGACTCCAGCTGTGACCACATCTTTGCTCAGCTCCTTCTCCTGACCCCTCTTGCTTCTTTACTCTTCTTCTCCTGACACCCTCAATAAACCAGGTGCACCCAAATCCTGTCTTAGCTTCTGCTTTAAGGGACTTACCCTGAGATTGTGAATTTTAAAGAAATCACTCAAATGCACTTTATAGGGAGACTCTTCAGCAGATAATCTAGTTTTTCTTTGATGATTCAGGAGATATTCCCTGACTGTGCCATGTCTCTGGGATCTTATTTTAAACACCAATTATTTCTACAGGTGGGAGGAAATATCTTTGAACAGAGGCACTCCTATGCCTAGAGGATGCAATTACACCTTTTGATTTAACCATAGCCAGAATCCTGTCTGTCTGGGTCTAAATGAAGCCAAATCTGAAGACACAGCCAGAGATAAGAATGATATCTCCATTTGACATGATGCTCACTGATGATCGTCAGGCATAGCCACTCTACTTTTACATGTGTAGCTTCTTGCTTTGATAGCATTTTACATCATTCATCTTATTTATAGACACAGAAGGTTGGTGCTGGAAAGTCTGTAGTCATTATTTTAACAAACGTTGAGAGCTCTGTGATAGGTTGAATTGGGTCCCCCAAAAGACAGATTGAAGTTGTAATGCCTGGAACCTAGTAGGAGATGACTTTACTTGGAAAGAAGGTTGTTGTAGATGTAATCAAGATGAGGTCATGAGGAGTAGGTGGGCACTAATCCAAAATGTGATACCTCCTCACTGTTTTACTTTTGAAGTTATGGGAAGCCTGAAGCGGAGCTTGACCAAATTTCATTAAATTTAATGACAAATACTCAGAAAGTCTCTTCTGATATTTCTTTTTTAAGGGTAAAGATGAAAAGCAACATCATGGAAAATGTTATCTCATTCCATTGGAATAACTGAAAGAATATATGGAAAAAATATAGTAGAAAAATTTAAACCCAGTCCTTTTTCAGAAAACATATGGAAGATACTTAGAAAATATCTTTGGAGATTTGGAACATATTAAAATAAATTACACAGGTGGGAAATTCACAATAGTTTAATAAAAGAACAGGTAAATGTTACTAATGTGTCCCAGCTTACAATGCTTGTTAGACTGTCACAAACAAAATGCAAGAGCTGTTTTTTAATAGCCATGAAAGGAAAGGTGAATTTGATAAGATAATGAATAGTCTTAACAGTCATGACTTTTTGAATAAAACCAGTGTTTGATGAAAAAAAAAAAAAACAACCTACAGCCACCAAGAATCATCTGCTTTGATTTGGAAAGGAAATATAAAGGATTTGGGGGTGAGGATATTGAGCATTTCATAAAAAATGCATCCACTATTGTTTCAGAGGCGAGGTGTTGAAACAGGTGAAAACCGGAACTGTTCCATTGATGTAGCTTACTGAATAAGGATATTTAAAAAGGAATGAGTAGGAAAATCATTTGACTACACAAGGGTTCACTGGTTTTCATGTAAAAAAGTTTGTAAAAGTCCCTCTAGCTTAAAGATAAATTATACGGCTTTTTTTTTTTAAACAAGACAAATGCTTCCAATTTGTCTTTTGTCTGGAAAGGCAAGTGACTGTAAATAGAATTGACAACAGAGGGCTCAGATTGGCAGAAAGCCAGTAAACAAGCACGGACGGGTAAATCAACAAGGTTTACTTAACTCCTGATGGGGAGAGAAGTTGGAATAATCATAATGCACTGCAGAGATTGGGAACATTAACTGAACGAAATCTTCTCCCAGATCTACACGGTGTCAGGTGACAACATCTGATTGAGTGAGGGTTTCCAGACCTTCTGGAAGCCTAACTGTCTATCTTGCTCTTGGAACTAACAAGCTGACTTGTAAATTTATATGGAAGAGTAAAGAGCCAAGAAGGCCAAGGCATTCTTGACAGAGAACAAGGTAGCAGTGAAGTCTTGCTCTCCTAGATATTAAGACTTATTAAAAAGTTAGCATCATCCAGTCTGTTTGATATAGCCACAAAGATAAAACTAGACTGATGGAACATAACAGAAGGGCCAGAAACAGAAGCACAGGTCCAGGGAAACCTAAGATGCATTTAGGGGTCATTGCATGAGAAGAAAGGAATGGATTGGTTCATAAATGGCTCCGTGGTTCCATGATGGACCCGGTGCTCTATGCTTCCACTTTCACTCACCTATAACTCTGGAAGATCATTGTTTTATTCTCTTTCTGTCTCTTCCGCAAACTTGACAGCACTGAGGGTGTCTTATTCCCTCTCTCTGTATCACTTAACACAATGTCCAGTACCCAGTAGGAGCTTCCACAAAACTCAGTTCCATCTTTTGTGAAAATTTAGCATCTGCTTCATGGGGGCATTGTGAGAATTAAAAGAGATAATTTAAGAAAATATGCTAGAGCTGTGCTTTGCATAGATTGAGCACCCCAAAATAGTCATCATAATAGTTAATTGAGTCTTATTAGGTGCCAGGCACTGCACTAAACTCTTCATAAGAATTACCCAGTTTAATCCTTGCAGCAATCCCATAAGCCACGGGGAAACTGAGAGGCTAAGTACTTAGTTCAAGGCCATATACTAGAAGATGGGAATTGAGGCTTTAAACCTGAGCAATATGACTTCCATTAGCATTCCAGTGGAATCATAACTATCACATTACACTATGCTTCATACTAGTGTCTCTATTTTGTGTAAAAGACCACAAAAATATTTGTGGCGTGGATAAGCACACGAGTGATCCTGAGTCCTCAATAAAATGTTGAAGAGCAGGGAAATGTGTGTCATGTCTTTGAGATACTCATTTTATTTTATATTGAAGGAGCTCTAGTAAGCTGGAAGGTTGAGAAATGTGGTCTACCTCATCTCCAAGTATACAGGAGAAAGAAGGTGTTAAGGAAGAACAGCATCCCTCAGTCACCAAGAGAGACAACACAGGCACCTGTAGTTTCTGGCCACTGTGTTGTATGGAGCAGAGTGTGTCCTTGACTTGCCCAGGGACCTGTCTGAACACTGGGCTGAAAGGGGAGGCTGGGTGGGAAAAGGGCTGCATGAACTCATGACAGCTTGGGATCTCCACTCCCAAATAATGCCTGAACCACAATGAGATATCACTGCACACCCATCAGAAAGCTTAAAATAAACTGTGATAACACAAAATGCTGGTGAGGATTTGGAAAGATTAGATCCCTCAGGCACTGCCGTCACTCTGAAAACAGCTTGCCAGTTTCTTAAAAGGTAAACAGGCATCTATCATGCATATGACCCAGCAATTGCATTCTTGGGCTTTTATCTCCAAGAAATGAAACTTGTTCACACAGAACTTGTACATAAATATTCATAGCAGTTTAATTTGTAACAGTTCAGAACTGGAGACAACCCAGACGGCCTTCAATGGGTGAATGGTTAAAGAAGTCACGGTGCATGCATGCATACTGCTGCTCCGCACTGAAAAGGGATGGCGAGCCACACAGGCAACAACCAGACGACTCCCCAGAAATCTATGCCAAGTGAAAACAGTCAGTCCTGAAAACTTACACACTGTATAATTCCATTCATAAACATCCTTGAAAGGATAACTACAGAAGTGGAGAATAGAATAGTGGTTGCCAGGGGCTAAGAAGTGGGTAAAGATGGGAAGCAGGAAGGCGTGGCTCTAGTAGGGCAACAGGAGAGTTCTCCGTAGTGATGGATAGAAACGTTCTGAATCTGGACTGTGTCAATGTCAATATCCTGGTTGTGATATTTTACTATAGCTTTGCAAAATGTTATTGTTGAGGTAAACAATAAAGGATGTATTGAATCTGTGTTATTTCTTACAACTGCATGTGAATCTATAATTATCTCGATATAAAAAATTTAATAAAAAAACAGTCCTATTATCTCTTTTTGAAATATTTTTACCTTTGAATTTAATTTCTTTAAACCTATACATAATTTTACATAAGTGCATAGGATTTATCTCAAATGCAGTCTTTTATTTTCTTCTCTTTTCTTGCTTCCTTCTAACATCTTTACTCACATCACCGCCCACACTTAATTGTTAACTGCCTGTCATAAATGAAAGATTGGGAATATAATATCGATAATACAGATGATAGAGTTAATATTGTTAATATTCAGAATCTCACAAATTCACAAGGAAAAGATCAACCATCCAATATAAAATAAGGGGCAAAGGTCTGAAGAGACGATTCACAGAAGAGCAAATTTAGAGTCAAGCTATAAGTGAGGAGAGGCTGAAACTCACCAGCAGCCAGGAAATGCAAATTAAAGTAACAATAAATACCACTTTTACCCATTAGGTTGGGAGAAAAAATCACTGGCAGAGATGTGAGGGCAAAGGCACTTTAATTCATTCCTGTGGAAACGTGAATTTAAAACAGCAATCTGGCCACATCTATCACAATTAAAAAAATGTAAGTACGCTTTAAAAATTCATTGAGCCATGCACTTAAGAATTGTGTATTTTGCTATGTGTAAGTTATACCTAAGTAAAAAGAAACAGAATTTTGTAAAATGCATCTACTTTTGCCTTAATAACACTCTCTGGAAATCTATTCTAAAACCACCAGTCTGTACAAAAGGACATTGGTACTAATGTGTTTATTACAACATTGTTGACACCCCAAAAGAATCTAGGCATAAAAATGACACGAATGGAGGCGTGCTTGAACACGACATAATCACACTACAGAGTATTGTTCAGTCCATATAGGAGGCATGTCAGAATTATGCAGATGACTCGGAGATATTTTTTCAAATATTGTTGATTGAGAAACGCTAGATGAAGATCAGCATCTAAAATGGGATCCTATTTTTATAAAGTAACTGCCAAGGAACCCTGCATGTGTGTCTGTTTGTATACACATCCACATATATATATCTTTGAGTTTCTTTTCTCACTCTCAGTATTTTTAAAGTGCAGAGAGTTATCAGGTTAAAGCTTATCTGAACCTGCTCCATTTCCAGTGTGCACACACACACCCAACTGTGAAATATTGGGAGCTGGTGAATAAGCCCCACTGACCCACCCCTGAACTCTCCAGGCGTTTGGGATTCTCAAGCCAGGAAAATTTTCTTGGCGGCACACGAATGTCTGTGTGAACCCTGCCTACTTCCTAGTGGATCAAATGTGACAGTTTCAATGACTTAATGTTACCCACAAACAGCAGAGACTTCTGGAATGGAATCTTGTTGCTAAATTTTCTACACTGTACTCTCTCCCCATGGCATCTGTTTTCACTGTCTCCTTATGGAACCATCTTTTTCCTAACTCTACTTAAAATACATTCAGTTTCTATTTAATGGTGTTTTCAAACATTTTGGAGCATTCTGTGGTGGTAATAACATAATCATGACATCTAACGTCTGTTGATCCTGGCGCATGGTAAACGTTCTTAGCCTTTGAGTAGCAGTCGGAGGGGAGGATAGAGGAGAGGAAAAGGGAGAAATGAAGCCAAAAAGGGAGTCAACAGCTATGGAAGGAGGAGATGATTCCTGTCCCTTCCCATAGGCCCCTCAGGCTTAAGGTGTCTTTCTTACATTTAATTCTTAAGAGGAAGCCTGAGAACAAAGGCTAGTTTTCTCCTTCCCTTAGGGAGAAGACGTTTAACATCAAGAAACATTTAAAAAATTGTAATTGCATTAAAAATTATTTTTAAAATATTATAAAATTAATTAATATACTACTACACACTTATTAGAATGGCCAAAATCAGGAACACTGACACCTAATGCTGGTAAGGATGTGGAGCAAGAGGAACTCTCATTTGTTGGCTGGTGGGATGCAAAACAATAGGGCCGCTTTGGAAGACAGTTTGGCGGTTTCTTACAAAACTAAACATAGTCTTAGCATGCAATACAACAATCAGGCTCCTTGGTATTTACCCGCAGGAACTGAAAACTTATGTCCACAGAAAAGTCTGCACATGGATCTTTATAACAGTTTTGTAAATACCGTATAATTTCAATTGTATGACATTGTAGAAAAGGCAAAACTGTTGCGGGATTCTTAAACAGAGAGACAGGACACCGAGGCTATAAGCAGGAAGCAGCATTTATTGATGCGGCACCGGCTCAGTGGATTCTTAGCCAAAAGCTGAGCCCCGATTGTAACATCACAGGCAGTTTTATATAGTCTTGTCATCCCTACACAGCTGCAAATATAAGGAAGAATGTTAATTGGTTGGCAAGCTGTGAGAAAACTGATGTTAGTTGGAGAGTCCCTGAGGTGGGGGAAGGGAAGTCAGGAGCAAACTTGTTCCAGCAGGAAATGGCCAGGCAGAGTCCGGCTGCCACATTGCCCCCTTTGATGCTCGGACCCAGGACTGGATCAGAGAGCATCGTTTCCTTCTTCTGACTTTTGGTTTAGAGGCTGGTACCTGCATAGCATGAGGACTTTTGTTGCAGTATCATTGGCCTAATACCAGGAAGAAGACTTGGGCCACCAGTTTAGGTCTGTGTAATTTAGAAATAGCATTCTTTTACACGGGGTATCTCCAGCCCACTGAGCGTATCCTGGACCTATCCAGCCAAGACATTCTTCCCCTACTACTTCTGAGGGGATGACCCAGCTCTGGGGATGACCTCTTTGCAGGGAGCCACCATGTGGTTCCACTGGAGCAGGTAAAAGGCAGTCAGAGAAGTTTAGGGGATAATTTGTGTGTTCAGTTCATTATTTTGAGTTAGAAAAACTCCAACTTACTTTTTCTTACCAAATATTTCTTAAAATTGTCTAGTCTGGGAGTTGGCAATGGCCATAGTATAGTTCCCAAGTCCATAGATTTCTGGTTATCAGTCCTGGTTGGTCCTTCAGAATCACCTGTGGAGCTTATTGAATATAGCCCCAGGCCCCACCCACAGGTACTGGTTTCAGACACGGAGTGGTGCCCGAGAATCTGCATTTTTTTAAGGTGAGGCAACCCTTGGTTGACCTCACAGATTGCGAGGACCTTGTCAGTTTACAATCCCTTCCTAGATGGTCTCCCATCCAAGTACTAACCAGGCCGAACCCTGCTTACCTTCCAAGATCACACGGGATTGGGCTTGTTCAGGGTAGCATGGCTGTAGACTGAGAATCTATATTTTTAACATGTGCTATAAATGCTGTTTGAGAATCATTGCAGGAGAGAACTCCAGTACAATTCCTTGACAAATAGTCAACCAAATCTTAGTTCACACCTTCGTTGGCAGGCTGTGCAAATACTTAGATGATTCTGAATATTAGAAAGTGATTTAATATACACAAATTTATATTCTGGAGAACTTTCCGTCATTGTTTGCAGTTGTACTTCTTGTGATTTTACCCCACATGCATGGTTACTATTTATATGAGAAGCTTTCAAATTTTGAAACCAGTTACTATTTTAATGTCTCCCTTTTTTGGGCGAACTCTTCTTTTTCCTAGAGCATGGTTTTCATACCCTTCACCATCCTGTGTAGCTACTTCTGGCAACCAACTTCAGTTTATCAGCATCTTTCAGGGAAGTGTCGTGTTCCAAATAGAACTCGATGCTTGAGTGTGTGAGCTCCAGAATGCAAGGTGGTGGTTATGTCCCTGGAGCCAGACTTTACGTATGTCAATGTGGCCGTTGATCACACCATTTCATTTTGTTTTTAAAGCCCATTATTATTGATTGTTCAGTTGGGTCTTAGAACCAGATGTCCTCTCCCATTGAGGTCTTCCATCTAGATTCCTTAAGTCAGGTCTCCTACTGCTACACTCAATCATGAACTCTAACAGCACATTGAATAAACAAACAGATAAATGAGTGAATAAATGGACTTTTAACAAAAAGTTGAAGAGGCTTTTTCTGATGTCATGGAATTTTGATGAAGCCCTAAAGATGAGGATAGTAGGTAAAATTTACCCTTAGTTCCCAGAGAGAGGTTGCAGAACAGACCATGCAAGATGTGTTTATCCCCATTCCAAAGTGAGGTGCTACACATACCTATGCCAGAATTATTAGAAAAGAACAAGTTCAATGGCTGTCAGCCCCTTCTCTTACGTCTAGTCTTTATGAGAAGACTATCTGTTTGTAATGATTATTGGAGTTATTAGGAAAAGAGAGCTCAGTCTAGTGGGAAATGCTGTGGTTTTCTGTTCATGGTTCTTCCACATTCCCCTCACCTGGCCTCTTACTTCCTAGCTGATGGCCTGCTGAGAAGCACAATCCTGTAGTTCCATCTTGGGAGCCGCAGGGAAGAAGGAAAGTAAGAATTCTTGGGAGAACCTGGATGTAGGATAACTAAGTGAAATAGGGTCTGGAGCCTATGTCATACCAGGTCACGCTAAAGGTGGAATATTAGTTGGCACTGATTATGATGGCAGGTCAAGGAGCATGGGCATTGACAGGCAGATGGCACTCCCAGCAAGGCTGGGTGAGTGGATACCATGAATGGCCCCAGGTTTAAGCAGTTTTGATGGGAATTTGCCCAAGAAGTAAAGAAACTCCAGCAGGAAGTTTTGGCTGAACTGAAGGGGTAAGAATCAGAAAGGAGGCATGAGGGTTATGCAGAGAGTATATTAATTCAGAGAACTGAACAGGATGGAGGCTCACATAAATACACTTTCTAAAGTTCCCCCAACGCACCCCACTGGGAGTGAGGTTGAGAGCCTGCCATGAACAAAGGAGACACGTAGACACAGCCAAGGGAGAACCACAAACAGCACAGTACATTGATGCTTCCCTATTTTCTTTCATCTCTCCCACGCTTGCTTTGTCCCATAGAAACGAAGACCTGAAGAAAGGGCAGAATGGCTCACAGCTCCCTTCTTCATTTCAAGGACTCTAGTTACAGTTGAGGTAGGAGCTGAAAGGTGCTTGGAATTGCATGAGATTGGAATTTCCATTTGGACTATTTTAGACTTGGCTTTTTAATAGCTAAACAATGATTCAGATCAAAGTGACACTGTTCTTATTGTTGAAAGTGGTTGATTAGCCTGAGATGTTTCCTAGGGGTAGGGACCAAACAATTTGGATCAATGAAACGACTTTCTGATTGGACCTCAGTAAGCTCAGCATTTTTAATATTGAATGAATGAATGAATTCAGGATTGATGATAATGGATTCCTATTATTGTACATTCCAAATCCCAGAGAGCTGCTAATTTCTTCAACTCCTGAGAGCATTCCCTTTGGTCAGATCCACATTCATTCATCCATCCATCCTTCCATCCATCCATCCATCCATCCATCCATCCATCCATTCAACTTCTAATTGTCTTCTCTGTTAGGCCCTGGGGGTCCTAAATGAGCGAACCAGAACCAGATCCCTGACATCCAGGAGCTTGCCTTGCTCTTGGAAGAAAAGGGGATTACACTGAGCCCTGAATGATGACTCAGGCCTGGGAGGCAAGAGGAGGTATCATTTGGGATTGGGGCACTGTCTCTTAGATACTGGGTTTCCTGACACCCCACTCTGGCCTGCCTTGCTCATTCGTTTATTCATGTGTGGAGCACCTACCTACTTTCAGGGTAATCTTGGCATCTTTCTTAGAAGAGCATCTCTGATGGGAAGATCTTCCAGCAGGATACATTTATTTCTCACTCTGAGGAATTTAGGCAACATAGAGGTGGTATAGGTTCAATGTTTTGGAATACTTCTTTTCTGACTAATAACTTTGACTTTCCTAGTTGCTTCTTAGTGCTCTGTTGACTTTAGATCAGAACTGAATTTAAGAAATAGACAAATTCTATCTGCTGGAGTCAGAGTACTTGAGGGCCTGAGTGGGAAATGAGGAAGGGTCCCTGGTGGTGTGGTGTTCCCACTTCCCATTCAAATCTTGGGAATAGGGTTACCAGATAGAGTTGTAATATTTGGACACATTTATTCCAAAACTTTGTTCATTATTTCTCTGAAATTCAAATTTAACTGAACATCCGTATTTTAATTTGTAAGTCTGGCAGCACTACCTGAGAAGGGCTCTCCCTGGCCTGAGGAAGACCAGGAAACTCATATTTCAGGTTTCAAGAGCATCTTACCCTACAAATCTTCTCACTCCTGTGGGCTGGGTCCTGCTGCTGATTCTCTGCAACTAGACCTCATGGAGGGTGGAGTGTGGGTGGCCTAATGTGAGGACATTAGACTGGGAACCAGGAGAGCTGGGTTCCAGATCACAGTCGACCACCAACAGATTCAGAGACCTTGCGCAGGACATTTTGTTCTTCTGGGCCTGATTTCCTTACTTACTATGAGAGAGCTGATTTCCTTATTTAGAAGATTTCTTCAGGTAGGATCCCCAAGGCCTACCTTAATGTTATGCACAAAGTGAAAAGCCAATTAAAAGTTGAATGAATGGATAAAGAATGATGAATCTGACCACAGGGACTCAGGAGTCCAAGAAATTAAAGCTCTCTGGGATTGGGAGCGCACAATGATAAGACCATTCCATGGACTATTTAGACATCACACATGGATTTAGCTTCAGAATGCAACCAAGACAGGCGCATCAATGTATTTGTCCACTCTGTACTCAGTCAGGGCTCTATTTTGTTTGTTTGTTTATTTGTTTTGGTTTTTGGTGTGTGTGTCCATTGAGGGATGGATGAAAGGTCCTAAACTGCCCTCGATATTGCAGGAAATGGCTTAGTAAGTGCTAACTGCCATGATTTTTTGATTTTGTAGTGTGGAAACAACTGTTCTGACAGTGATGGGTGTGTATGAGGAGCAGTTAGAGGCCCTGCCCCATATCTGTCTCAGTTTACCTTTCTCAGAATGACTCCATCCTCATCCCTGAACACTCTCTGGAGAAAACAAAATTTCTTTCTTCTTTCTGTTCCTGGAATACAGCAGGCTCTCAGAAGTAAACAAAGACGCAATGACAGACTGTTGAGCTGAGCTTGAAAAGAACCAGTCCCAGGAACCCAGGTCCCCCTGAACTGCCTGGGGCTCAGGTGGCCCCATCTGGGAGGCCTCTCTCTTCAGCTCTGGCTGTTCATTTTTTCAGTCTTATTCTAAAACAGAAGGCAAAGGATAGAGGGCAGATCTATACAGAATCCTGCGGGGAAGCCAGATAAATGACTACAATAAAAGGAGAGAAAAGAACATCCTTTAAATGCTGCTTTTGTCCTTCACTCTAGGATCATGGACATTTGGCAGGACAACTGACTGAGAAGGGGTAGACAAAGCTCACACCAGGGATAGAAAACAAAAAAGTGCATCCTCAGAGCTGCCTGGAAGACAGAACAACAGCATCAGGAGGTTTGAGATATCTGTCACCCTGAAGTAAAACACTACTGGCTCTTGCTATGAGGAGAAGAACAGGTGGGCATTGTGGACACAGTTATGCCACCCAGATCTCTGAAGGCCCCTCTGCCCAGCTCTGCACGTGCCTCCCCAGTTGCTATGTACTTTGCTGTGAATGCTGGCACCTGCACCTTCTGGAAGATTGTCTTGGATGGTAGAGCCACCTTGATCCCCCAAACAGATAGAAAAGTCTGGGTGTTCCATGCCCTTTCCCCAAGTTCCTTCCTTCCTAGCCAAGGACAGGTATGGGAGTACAGAAGTTTGGCTTCCGAAGGTGGACAAAGGCTGAGATGTAGTATATGCGTCAGAGCTCTCCACAGGATCAGGCTGAGCTTGGTGCCTCACCTGAAATGTTTGGCTTCTTCCCCTTCCATATCCTGATTTCTTAATCAAGCCACTTACACCTGAACTCTGGTCTCGGGGTCAGATTCTAATCTGATTGTAATAGTGGGCAACCCAGTGTCTGAAGCCAGGAGGACATTCTCATACACACTCCAGGTTCCCAGGAAGGAAGAGAATCAAGAGAGTATCAGCTTCAAACAACCATGGCCCAGAAGCAGGATTATCATTTAGAGAAGCCCCAGACCTTTCATGGAGGAAGAGGGCAGATGCTAGGAGCAGGGCCTCCTAGAGGTCTGCATCACAATCTCCCATGTTTGTGTCTTCACTTGGGGATCTTTGAAGTGATTTTCATGGGAGACTCTTTCAAAATCTGGGGATTTTTCAGTCTATCTCTCCAGTGAAAGCAATGCCAGTTTTATTTATTTTTTATTTTTTAATGCCCACAGCACCCGGTATTCCTAGGTGGTTTTCCATCCACGTACTAACCAGGCCTGACCCTGTTTAGCTTCTGAGATCAGACAAGATCGGGCTTGTTCAAGGTAGCATGGCTGTAGACATGGAGATTCTTTACTTACTGGCTAAGAGCATGTGTTTCAAACTCAGACAGCTCTGGGTTCCCATCCCACTTCTGACCCTCACCAAGGTTGTAGCACAACCTGGGACAAATTACTCAAGCTCCCTGAGCCTTAGATTTCTAATCTATAAAATGAGACTAGTAGTGCTTCATAACCCTCAGACCTGGAGGGTGAATGAGCTAATATACGTGCCTGCTTGCTGGTGGGAAGAGTGTTAGTTCTGGTCTCCGAGTCTCAGTATTAACATAAAATAGAAGCCCACACTCTCTGCTTTACCAGGATGTCGTTCCAAGCTGGGACATGCCAACTGCTACATAACGCCGCCAGCTTGCGATTTTTTACAAGAGTTGTTATGGCAACCATATTTTTAAAAGTCACTAAAAGTTGGCAAAGAACATGAAATTAGGACTAGTGACAACGAACAGTGATGGGATGACATAAATAAACCTACACAGAAAGGAGAGGAGAGAACTAAGAACACAGGAAGCTGGTTGTGAAACACATACTAAGTGAGGTAGGAAAATTTTATGTGTTCGAGTGGGGGTGGAATCTGGTCTGGACAGAATGAAAGGTGCGAACTCAGAATGGGCATTGCTATGTGGTTTTGGCTGTTGTCCCCCTTATCAGGGCTGCCTGAGCCATTCTGTTCCTTGTCGGACGCCCTCTGGAAGGAGAGATGGGGCCACCTCTCTCCACAGGGTCCTGGCCTGGGCTTTTTATTCCTGTGGTCCCCCTCTCTTTGCCTTCTGTCCTATTCACTTGCCCCTCTACTGGGATCTTTCTAGTGGGAGACATTCCCTCCCAACCCTTTCTCTATAAGCTTCCAGTAACTTCTGGCATCAGAGAAGCACTAGGATTCCTACACCCCCAGGAGTGAGAGAGTCAGAGTCGTGGTCTCACTGGTAGTTGGGTAGCTGGAATAGCATTGTGGGAGCCACGGTGCTGTAACCACTGCCAGGTGGACATCTTGTTGAGGACTTAAGAGAGACCTCCCTTAGCACAAGGCCAGTAGAGTCCCAGTCTGGCATGATAGAACTGAAGCTATCATGGTTGCAAGAGATATCAAGGGCCTGATTTGAGATGCGTAGGCGGCTTGTCCTGTTTGCCCACCTCAGATTCTTTCTCTACCCTGCTCTGTGCCTAGAGGCTGACCCTATTGATAGCATTTGGGGGACTCACATGCCAGTTGGATTTAGGTTGGGTTTGACCAGTGGGAGGCACTTGAGACTGAGAAGCAATAGGAGAGAGAGAGGTCAGCGTTTCTATCCCTGCCCTTGTTTTGACAGTGGCTCTACCTCTCGCTGGGCTTCTGTGGCACCGTTTCCTTCTCTTGCTCTCTAGTTCGCAGGGCAATAAAGGTGCCCTCTGCTGCTGGTCTCAGAGCTCAGTCACCCTTTGTTGGTTCCTTTAGCCACACCCACACCTCTGTAAATAGCTCCTTTATTAAAGTCTCCTTTTTTGAACCAGCTGAGTAGAGTTCAGTCTCAATCAGATGGAGAGCTCAGAGCTGGGCATGAGACCAGAGCCAACCAACAGGCTAAGAGTCATGAGAGAGAGCCAGAGAAAGTGGAGTAGGTAATATGGATGCGGGCAGACAGGTCAAACTTCCTCCCATGGTCGTAGAGGAGACTGAGTAATGATACCAGTAGCAGGCAGGAATGGACATAAATCAATTCATGATAAATGTATGGGCCATGACTGTAGCCCACACATGATACAGGGTTGGCTTGCTCTTTAGCGCTGGTGGGGGAGAGGATTATTATGACAAAGACACTTGAAAGCAGTATCTCCGGCATTGGAAGGGCCATTACAGAATATATGTAGGAAGTGAATTGTGGTGTGTTATCCATAGCAGAGGAATTCTGTTGTAATATGTGATAGCTGCCTGGGTTTGGGCAGTCGTTCATGGGCCAGCCTCTCACTTCCCAGCCTCTCACCTCCCAGCCTCCCAGCCTCTCACCTCCCAGCCTCTCACCTCCCAGCCTCCCAGCCTCTCACCTCCCAGCCTCCCAGCCTCTCACCTCCCAGCCTCCCAGCCTCCCAGCCTCCCAGCCTCTCACCTCCCAGCCTCCCAGCCTCCCTGCCTCTCACCTCCCAGCCTCCCAGCCTCCCAGCCTCTCACCTCCCAGCCTCCCAGCCTCCCAGCCTCTCACCTCCCAGCCTCCCAGCCTCCCAGCCTCCCTGACTCTCAGCCTCCCAACCTCCCAGCCTCCCTGCCTCTCAGCCTCCCAGCCTGTGTCGGGGCTTTCTTTTCAGTCCTTCCTAGGGTGTCCACCTGGCAGTAGCCAGGGCATTATAGCTCCCTTGCTTACCTCTGTTTCCTTTGCCGCTGGTGACCCAGGAATGCCTAGACACCGTACTATCCTCATGACCTGGATGTTGCTGTTTCTCTCCGGTCATTAGCACAGGGCTCAGGCTCAATGAGGGCAGACCACATTTCCCTTTTCTGTCCCCCTTTCCCTTTCAGCACCTCCACAACAGAGTGTAAGGGAGGTAGGAGGTATAAGATTTTAATTTAAAAAGTCTCGTGTTATTTCTGTATAACATATTAAATTTGATCTTCAGTTTTGATTTCCACATTTTGGAGAAAACTTGACTTTGCCAGTTCACATATATACATGTTTCTGTATCTGGGGCTTTATATTCTATTTAATTGGCCTATTGGTCTATCCTGTCTCTGAAGACCTCATTCTTAATTATAGCTTTATAATAGATATTATTGTCCAGTAGAATAAGTCCCATCTTCAACACGGTGTCTTGGCTTAAATTTCAGGATAAGCTTGTCAAGTTCATTATTGATTTTTATTTCTGGATCTTGCAGCCAACTACCTTGCTGCACTCTCCTCTTAGTTCTATTGGATTTTGCTAGATTCTTTTGGATTTTCTGTGTAGACAATCATATTGTCTACATATAACGCCAATGGCATTCTTCTTATCTAATTCTTATAATTTTTTCCCTCATCTTATGCTGACTTCTAATACAGGTCTAATGGAAGGGATGAAAGCAGACATTCCAGTCTTGTTCTTGTTTTAAAAGGGAGCACTAGCCTCTTGTTAATTCTCATTGTGGGACTCCCACTCACTTTTTTAGAAACACCATTGTTTACTGAAGGGATTCGCCCCAAGCAGGATTTGCCCCCCTCTCCTTGGCAGTACTTTCCTGGTGCCGAGGAAATCCATCTATGACCATGGTCTGTCTGCTCCAGAAACCGGCAAGGGGTGGCTTTTGACATTCTACTTCCCATAGCACAGTCTAGGATGAGCTCTTCCTTCCAGATTTCTCCCCATCTGCGTATTTTGCAGGCATACTTCTTCATCCTCTGTGTTTTCGTGTAAGCGGCTGTTGAATCAGGTGGATAGGCATGAGACCATGTATTCTCTTTCTCTGTCTCTCTCTCTCTCTCTCCTCCCTCCCTCCCTCCCTTCCTCCCTCCCTCCCTCTTTTTTTTCCTTTGCTTCCTCCCTTTCTCCTCTTTCTCTCTCCAAGGACAAATGATAATGGTCAGAGACAGTTAAAACCCACAAGGAGACGGAATCACATTTTCCTTCATGTCCCATAATTTTAAAACCACATTTCCTCAGCGGAGTTAAACTTCATATTTTTACGTGGAAGATATCACTGGCTCCTCTCTTTTGTCTCCACCTTCCCCTTCAGACTGTGTACCTGGGTCCACTGGGAGTACAAATAGCATCACCTCTTAATAACTGTTTCCTCCGCTTTGCAAGGAACAACTTTGAAAAGCTCTGAAAATGCTCTGAAAATGACACATTGAGGCTTGATGAAAATCTTAGCCAAGGGCTACCCTCTTTTTCTCTCTGGGTTGGGGAGATTGGTTTTCTTCTTCCTGTTTCATGATAATGCTATAGCACAGATAAGCGGTAGTTTTCAAGTTTAGTTCTTTTTCAGTGAGGAGACAAAAAAGGCTGCTCTGCTGCTAGACATGTGGTCCCTACAAAGTATGGGTTGCGGTTTGGTTAAAGGTGTGTGCTCCCATCACAGACCTTCCTTTCCAAAGCATTTCAATTTGTATCAAAGAGTCAGATTTGTGTAGGAGGGAAGGCCCGCAGGGATGCTGCTGGAAAGTGGCAATTTGACCAGTTAAACCTGGACTCCACGGTTTTATTCAACCCGCACTTCAAGTTATGCCTTGTGACGAACACGTTTTGCACTCAGGAGATTATAGTCAGTTCTCATTATTCACAGTGGTCGAGTTCTATAAAGTAAGTCACTGCTAACACTGAATTATTGAATATTGAATTATTGCTCCTAGAGGAATTATAAGGTTAAGTTTCTGTGAGCCTCTGGTCGCATTTTTGTCAACCAATCAACACATACCATTGTTTTATGTGTTTTTCTGATAAAGACACCTTATTTAATGTACATTGTTGATTCATTAACACTGAACTCATGGCCAACAGCACTATGACTCATGCCTGAATAAAGTTTATATAGCACTTGTATTTTCTTTTTCTTCTTGTAATTTGGAGCACTAGACAGCCCTTCAGCTGTTATTTAAACAGCAACACCACCAACAAAAACATAAAAATTCAAAAAGCATGGCAGTACATAGCATGTAAAAAGGACACTTGTTTGCAGTGTGAAAGCTGAAACTAGAAGGCAGAACATCAATCAGCTTGTTGGACTTCAGCTGGAAACATGCACTTTAGGTGACTCAAAAACTTCCTTGCTCTGCATATGTCTGCAGGTGACCATGAAAGTGCCATGAGTGTTGATCTGGAGGTTATAAACAAATCTTAGTGCATAAGAGAATTAACAAATACAGAATCTAAGAATAATGAGAATGGGTTATATATAGAAAGGAGGCTGTACGTTAAACAAATATTTCTTTCCAATACCCTATAACCATATTCTTTGAAAAACTCCTGGAGGAAGGTAAGTGATTTGTGTTCCCATCAGCCATTCAAAAGGGAGCCTTGATAACAACTCACATGTTACTCTGCCCATTGATCTCACTTCTACATCAGGACTTCCAGGTGAGGCAGGGGCAGGAGGATTTAGCCATGTTAAATGATGAAGTGAATGCAGTAGAGGTTTAACCCATTTCTCATTTGCCCTGAGAATGCTCGCTGTCTGGGGGTGCTTGTGACTGCAGAGTTTACACTGAGAAAACTTGAAGATGACAGTCCTAACATTACCCCCAAAGTTTGTCTCAAAATATTTAGCTTTTATTAGTTTTTTTTTTCATTGTTCTAGTCTTTGGAAACAAATGACACCATTCTATTTATAACATTCTGTTTTTAGTAGTGGTATTCCCATTTATGAACTATAGACCTCTGAAAATATAAAATCCTAGAAAACATTGTATTTTTATGCATGATGTTAACATATTTCTCAAATAGTTGTGAGCCAAAGATTCATTTGGTGAATCTGATTTATGTATACATACCTGTTACATTAGGGTAGAGACCAATTCTGTTTAGAAATAATTCCAAGAACAGTTTTTATATTTTATTTTCACATTGGAAACCAGTAAGATTTGCTTCAGCCTCAAAGTGTGTGTTTATGTAAAATTATGCTGCAGCAAGCTGTACTCTTTTTTTCTAAATGAGAAATGGGTTCAACATGCTTCCACATGTCAAGCCTCACAGAACCTAGCAACCAAGAAGGTGGTGATACAGGTGTCTTTTTATTTTCTGTCTTTTCCCCTAATTTAATTTCACCCCTTCTCTATTTTCTTAAAAAATATGCCAAGATGGTAAGAGGATGGCAACGAGAGGATGTGGATGAACCACTCTGGTTTAGAAATTTCTAAATTTCCAAGAAGTCATTCTGGCTTTATTACATAGGAACAGATCCTGTGAAGATGAAAGATGTGGAAGCAAGTACTTGGTGTTTGATGTGTTGTCTGACATTTTCATAGTCTGAGAGGTCTGATAAGTGTGTCTAGGTGGGAGGAAACTCAGCTTATTTCTGCTTTGATTTCAGTTTAGGGCAGGATTTTCCCACAACTTTTAATCCCTTTCTTTGGCAAGCAACTACCATACCCAGCTGACTTGCAGATTGGGAGGAGAACCAAAGACAGAGATGGAGCATCTCTAGCCTAGGAGCTGAGCACATCAGTGCTATTCCTTGGAGTTGAGCTTGCTGCCATGTGGTTGGCTGGGTCTAGTCATGGTGTGCAAGATCGAAACTTTCACCTCCCCAAATATCAAATGATTACATCATGAATCTGGGCTCATGAACAAAGTCACAAATATCAAAGCTATCAATATGAAGGGTTACCATATGCTATGTCAACTATATTTTCCTGCATTGTCCATGTTGAATACATGCTGCCTTCTTATTATTTTGAGCACTATTCCAGAAGATATGGATCTAAATCCTGTGTAACAATTTCTATTTTTGTCATGTGTTTCCAGTATAACAACCTTTTTCTCCTCCATCCTATCGCCAATCTTCTGCTGACTCATCATTTTTATATGTGCAATGTTGGCTGACACTGCAGTTGGATATACGGGGAAAACAGAGCCTCTTGACTTTTCTGTCTTTGATCAAAGTTTGATAAGTTCCCATCTCATTGGGAGCTGGAGAAGCCAACTTAAACTTAGATATTAATGATATATAGTCATTTTAAACTTAAGTAGACTCCCTTTAGTTTAAATCATCCACTTTATGTCAGGGCTTCCCTTGATCTCATGTTGGAGGAGGGGAGAAGGAAGACTCTGCACCATGTATTGTTATAGAGATTCCAGATCCTTGCTAGCTCTGTGGCAGGATGTATTGCTGAGGAATATTGGGTCCCATCTGGTCTTTTGTAGCCTATGGTCCTGGGTATTTGTTTTTGATTGCAAAGGCCCCACATATAATGGCCTCTTTGATCCAACCCTGGACTTCTGTCTACCCACTGCGGCCCCAAAGTGGGGCACATAAAAATTTAGGGATCCTTGCTTGCTATGGATGGCAAAGGCACTGCCTCAGACTCCTCTATCTTGCGGTCTCCTCCACTGCTGCTTCACCATGTCTCTGGGACATATGTGGGCTCCTTTTAGAGGTCTGAGTCCAATCCCTGGTGAGCCTGGAGAAGGATTCCATTGGTGCCTCTCTGCCCCATGATCTTAGGCTTCCCTATACTTTCAATACATCTGTTGTATTCCCTACTCCACCACCTAGATTTAGTCACTGAAGAAGAAAATAAGGACAAATGCATCTGGTTTTCAATTAACTTGTTTCTTTCCTACCACCATTGGGACTAGCAGTGGTGTCTGTTTTCTTTTCCTCTATGGAAGGGACTTTCTCTACATCATAGTGTCCTCTTTGAGGGTCATTAAACTTCCTGGCTCAACCTTGATGATGGGAGGAAATCTTCTCTACACTATGGAAGATATCCTGTGATTTGAGCTTCCAAAGTACCATTGGGAGTCCAAGATACCAGGGACATGGGATAACAGAAAGTAGAAATACTCCGGTTTGATCATTTCCAAATATTATATCCATTATACATGATGGATGTTCTGAATTCATCTAGGAGACATTCTGTTCCCAGAATTAATCATTATAAAAAGAATAGCTAATATCTGTTGACTGTTTTTGATGTGCTAGGCATTTTTTCTAAGATATATATTTAATCCTCATATAATCCTGCGACGTAAATGCTATTATTATTCCTACTCCACACCTAAGGAACTAAAGTCTGGATAAATGGTAAGTTATCTTTCCAAATTCACATGATTAAGTAAGAATTACTATTTGAACCCATTTCTATTTGACCATGAATCACAGGCCGGATCCAGAGCTGGGAACAAAGGTCAGCATTAAATGAGATTCCAGAAATGACCTCTTTCATCTCCACCTATGACTCATATGTCAAAAAGGGTTGTCAACAAAGGCATACAAGACCTGTGTCTACATTGGCCTTCTGTTTCAGGGACTGACCTCCCTGTTTGTTGGAGGGAAATCCCCTGCCTACTTCCCTGTTTAGTGATTGTTCTAAATTCCGACGAATCCTTTGCCTCCATTCAATCAGTTATAACTGAAGAAAGTGACACATTTTCTTTAATCCCACATTGGCTTATCTCTTGGAAAAACTACTATATTTGACGCTCTTTGAACATTTGTAAAGGATTAAGTGGTTCAAGCAACCCCAGGAGGTGATGAGTGCCTGACTGGAGGACCTCAGGAGAGAGGCTGACTTGGTGCCTAGAAAAGACAACTGCTCAGGGTCAGCAGTAATAACGTGTGAAGATGCACAGTCTGTGTTAGGTGGCCCCAGGCTTGTTTTGTTTTTGAATGTAAGCCCCCCTTCCACCACCTGGGACCAGGGTCAGCTCTTGTCACAATATGCCTTCCTATGGCTCCAGCATCACTTAATAGCTCCCTGTACATTCAAGTCAAATGTGTTCAGACCTTCTCCAGTAGGGGCATTAGAGAACAAGAAAGGCAAGAACAAGAGTGGTTCTGGTCTAATTCCCCCCGGTTTCTCTGGAATCCTGATGTCTGGATTATAAAGTCCCTTGGATGGGATGCACTCTTTGCTTGCCAGAAGGAAGGTATCTTTTGCGCAGTTTAAGATTCTCCCTTGAGGTCAGAAACCAGCTTAAATGGCCATTTAAGCATTCTTAGAGAGTCCTCCTCCTTTGGAATCAGGAGGGCAGTTACCAAGTGCAGTTTACTAGACCACAGTGAAGACCTTCGGCAATATTCTGGCTTTAGCAAGTGTTAGCTGTGCTTCGTTGTCAGTCATTCCTTCATTTGAAATTTAGATCATCTCACCTGAGAAAGTTGAGTTGTATGCCCTTTAAAGGTAGTTTTCTGTTCTGTTATCTTATTGGTGTGTGTGTGGGTGCGCGCACGTGCACGTGGATCTTCTTGAGCCCAAGGGAGAGATAATGGTTAAATTGAAAAGTTTCAAATCCATCATTTTCCCTTAGAAATAATACTCATTTTAAATTTTCTAATCACCCCCCTCCACACACACATATCACATTCTTCCTTATAAGTCTGGAATTAGTTTTTATGCTTGAAAGGCTTAAAATCATCTTTTAATTTTTTCATAATCAAGTAATTTTAGATGTTGGAAACTAAAAGAAAAATCTCTAATAGCTTCATCACAAAGCGATCTCTTATTCTGGTGGAGAAAATAGATGTTTTGCCAAATAAGATTAAAATTTCAATATATGTATATTTCTATATCATAATACTTTAAAAAGTATTTTAAGCTTATCATTAGTCTTGAGAAGAAAAGTTTAAACTCAAGTGCAATTATTTTATTACCCATGAGATGAAGTTTCCATGCACAGTTTTCATTAAACAAGATGATTTTAAAATAAAGGGGTAACATGGGCACAGAATAGTGGTTCTTGGCTCATTTGCATGTATGAATACTCTCTTGGGCTGTAAGCTTGAGGGATGTTACCAAGATAAGGCTGTTTGCTGGTACGAGCTGCTACTGTTCTAAAAACACGTCCAAGCTCCTTTTTTGTTTCATGGTTGAAGTGTTTAGATGGCTATTACTTCATTTATATCTGAATATACTAACATGTATAAAAGATTAGTGGGGAAAATGAACGAAGACTGTGGTAAGAGTCTACATGTGAATTATTTAATTTGAAAACATTGAAAAATTACAAATACACTGATATTTACAAAAATTGTTACATTTAAATAGAGAATGGTATTTTAGGATCAAAAGCAGGGTTTGAATTCTGTTGACAGATGCAATTGGTATACAGTCTAACTTTTAAAGAATCTTATTAGAAGAGTCAGGAAGGGGGCAATAAAAAATATAGTTACTATTATATTTGTCAAAATGCAGATAACCCCCAATATTTACTTGCTTAGCTTTAGAATGTATTGTGTGATTTTGTTAAAATCATAATTGACAAACCAATTGGCTTAGGCTAATTCTAAAGTTAGTTTCCATTTTGGGGGCATTGATTGGGCTTGAAGGTGTCTGTTAGGTGGTGATGGAAGAAAATGTTGACTGAAACTTCACTGTTGAGTAAACAAACCAAAAGTTAATTTTAAAAAACCACAAGCAAACAATGAAAGAACCCTTTATCTATAGAAAAATAGTTGTCCAAACTATTGAGTCAGTCCCAAACTAGGTACCATCCCTATAGTCTTTGCTTCAAAATGAATCAGGAAAAAATTAGAATACACACAATAACCACAGATGTACAATAATATAGATTATGCAGTCCTGGGGTATGCAACATGCAGGGAAAATTGTCAACACTGCTAGGATGATGGGGATGCTGAAAACCTGGAGGTCACTGAGACCGAAATTGAATCTGCCAGATTATAACACAGAACAGGGATTTTTGTGTCCCAATGAAGATGTGCTGCTCTGTGAAGAGTTCAGGGGTCTCTGGTCCAAATAGGGATAAATAAGTGGGAATGTTCCTCCATAATACGCCACAGTGGATAGGGTTTCCCTTGTCCAAACAAACCTTTCGATGTCACTTATCCATTCTTATCACTCAGATAGTGGAAAAACACTTTCACAACGTATGACTTTAATGGGCTCTCTCAATAGTCCTATACGGTGAATGGTATTTTCATCATTCTTATTTCACTGAAGCAAAACTAAGATTCAGAGAAAGTAAACAACCAGGTCACATGAATCTTTGACTTAGGACTTGAATCCAAGCCTTTGGATTTCTAGTAGGGCTCAGTTTGTGGAAGAGGGTTTTTTGTTTTTCCCTTGAAAAGTAGTCTAGGACTTAGCAAAACAGCTACACAGACTATGTTTACTGCCAGTGGCAAGCTCCACCCCTTTCACCGTCCCCTTCCTCCATGACACTAGAGATTTTGAAATACTTTACACTAAAGTGTCAGAAGCCGGCTGTGTTCCTTGTTTCAAGATTATGTCTTCTCCCAAAAGAATAATGAGCTTTCAAGCATCAGTGGAAAGGACTTTTTGGTTTTTTGAGATGACACCATCATGGATAACCAAAGGCCTGGTTATGAGAAAAAAATTTTTTTCTGGCAGCCAGAATCCTAGAGAATGTCCAAGGGAGGTAGTAGGAGCTGAGTGGGAAAGCTCAACATGATACCATGAACTCTCCTTCCATGAGGCTGTAAACCTCATACTCGGACAAACTAATTTTTACATTTCCATGATGTCTAAGTGCCTGATTTTATTGTCTTCTGACATTTCTGCACTGATGGGATACAGAATAAGGGAAGATGGAGAGTGAGTCCAGATAACACTTGTGGCCTCTCTCCGGCCATTCTGTTTTGTTATTTAAATATTTTTTGCACTTGTCCAATCTCACTGGCCAGCACACAGATGTTCAGTCAATGTCAGTTGCCATTACTTGTGTCTAGTCTCATTGTGTGGTTGTGCATATAGCAGATGCTGTGCAGTGTCGGTAAAGGTCAGCTGCTATGGTTTGTGTATGGTCTCATTGCACGCTATGACTGAGAAGCATCCAGAAACTTGAGGGCATGAACACAGCTGCCCTTTCTCCATGCACCTGTGAACTTGGTTATCGGTAAACTTTGCTCTAAGTTCTGGAATCTGAATTTTCACCTGTGAAACACCAGAGGGTCACTTCAACCTGATACAGTCCACCTCTTCCGTGGCCGGCATGCCACTGGTTTTGAGGTCACCTTCTGCACTGGACTTGCTCGCCTGGTGAGAGGGACGCCAGTGGAGCCGCAGCATCTTCTTGAAGTACTTCATGGTGTTGTTTTTGACGGTCACGAAGCACATGGTGTTGATCATGCTGTTGCTCATGGCGATGCACTCGACCACGTAGAAGGCGGTGAGGTAGTGCTTCTCTTTGACGAACACAGTGGGGAAGAAGTCGCGCACGATCGTGAAGCCGTAGAAGGGCGCCCAGCACAGCACGTAGGCCGTGAGGATGCCCATGAGCACCAGGACCGTCTTCCGGCGGCAGCGCAGCCGCTTCTGGATCTGCTCCGTCTGGAACCCCGGGACCGCCTTGAACCAGAGCTCGCAGGAGATCCTGGCATAGCACAGGGTCATGGTGACCACGGGGCCCACGAACTCGATGCAGAAGATGAAGAGGAAGTAGGACTTGTAGTAGAGTTGCTGGTCCACAGGCCAGATCTGGCCACAAAAGATCTTTTCTTGGTTTTTGACGATGAAGAGGACTGTTTCTGTTGCAAAGTAGGCGGAGGGAATGGCGATGAGAATGGATACCATCCAGACCAAAGCAATGAGGAAGGAGGCCGTCTGATAATTCATCCGTGGTTTCAAGGGGTGGACGATAGCAAGATACCTGGTGGGGAAAGAAAGCCATCGATAACAATGATGCATGCTTGGGAACATGAGTATCTAACCCTACCGCAGACAAAAAGGCACACTGATTCCCCATGTACTATTAACCCAGCTTCAACAAGCTTCCTCTTCTTTTAGAAACATGATTTGGTATTTGGTGGACTGGAGTGGTTTAGAGGAAGCAGCACAGGTCTTGGGTCAAATAGGTGGACTAAATGCCAGCCTTTTCTCTGATGGGCTTTGGAGTTTGGAGTGAATCAGTCTCTCTGAGATGTTTCTAACACAACATGGGATAAAATGGCACCTACCTTGCACGTCTGCTGTGAATATTAACATGATAATGTCTGTAAAATGCTTGGTATGCAGTATGTGTTCAATAAATACGTGCGGCCTATTATTGAGTCTTGTTGATGCCACCTTGGCTTTCAGTCTTGCCGTTCTGCCCAAGAACATACTACTTTCAAAACTCGTTTGAAATATTTCATGATTTAGGGGAGAAAGGGGGGCTGTGGACTTCAGAGAGAGGTGGGGACCTTTTTTGGGGCAGTGTGCAAGGGCTTTATCTCTCCTTCCCCCCCAAGTGTCTTCCAGCATTATAGAGCAGAAGAGTAAGGGTGGGCTTGGAGTGGAATCTGAAGAATTTAATGAGAAGTGACTTCCCCAGACTCCCTTGGTGGAGAGACCAGAATCCAAGCTCTTGATCAAAGCTTTTACATCCACCTCCCTGCGCTAACTCAAGCTCAGAAGAGGTGTGTGAAGTCACCTTGATACCATAAAGCAAGGTCTTTGTTACCATCTATTTGCTTGGATGGACATCTTGAAGTCAATACTACTTCTTGGGTCTCTATGACTTAAATAACATTTCCTTCAGGTCCTCTACACGTGAACCTTGCTTTTCTGGTTTTGGAATCCAACAATGGCACTACTAGGTAGCCCTTCTGATATTTCTACATAACAGGACAGGCATATTTACCAAGGGGTAAACTGAAGTGCCTAGGGAGGCCTGTGTCTCCCACCATTTAATACTTCTGAGTAGGAAATGGTCCCTATGCCCACAGATCAAAGTCCCATTATCCAGTATCAGTGTAATCACAACAAAAGTGAGTTTGACATCCATCTTTCTTATTATTTTGCCTTATTTTTAAATTGCTTTAGAACCTGAGTGAGGAAGAGGGTATTGGGCTCCTATATTATAAGGCCTGAAATTTTATGTGCTACCTTGACACCTTTGAGCCTCACAGGGCCTCAAAGACCTAGCCATGGGTTTTCTATTCTCCCCAGATATACCCTTTCACCCAGCAGGAAAGGCTTCCTGTTCTAGTTCTTCTATCAGCTAGACCAGCTGCACCCTCAGTCCTCAACCTTATGTGTTCCACTGCTCTGCCAGCTGGCAGAATTATTGAGATAAGCCAATCACATTCTCCCATGGAAACCAAAGGTAACCACATTCTCTTTTCACTATAAAGCCTGCTACCCACAGATCCTGTTGGTTCATTCTATTCCTGAGTGCAACTCCCATGTGGCCTTGCATGGTGTGCAGTGTCCTCCTCCCTTTGGCTGTGAGTATACGAGACAAATTAACTACTGTTGGTCTCATTTGTCCAATGTCAGCTGTATTGTGTTCAGTCATCTTGTACTATTTAAGGTGGGAGAATCCTGCCTTCATCAATGGGGTGAGTAGGAGGTAGTCAGTATAGCACATTTAAATCTCAGCATCTTCGCGAAGCATTCCCAGACTACATCACTAACATAGTGATCACATCTTACTCTTACCCATCACTTGATTATTTTAGTTTTTGTGGGAAGAAAAGCTGCCTGAGATCAAGGACTGTGTCTTCTACTGCTTTATGTTTCCATATATATAGACTAGGCTTACCAAGCAGGACCAGCAACCTGTTGTGAATTTAGCAGGTTGTAGCAGATGCTATCGGGGCCCTTCTCATATCCCTTCGCTTTTACTACTTCAGTGCATACTTGTCCACTCCCATCTACCAGCATCTGCACTTCATTGTCTGAAGGCCTTCTCGGGCTTCTAGAGTCTTCCTAACTATCTGCACATTTTCAGAGTAGCTCTCACCAATGACTTATGAATAGGTGTATAAATACCCCAACTCCTTTCCACCTCTCACTCCTAAGAGAACTCAGGTATGATCTACACAAGTTCCAAAGAGGAATGAGCATCAGTTGCCCACCTTGCTCAATGATGCAATCTATACTGACTGCCTTCCCTTGTGCCTAATCTTTCTCCCTATATAGGTACTTCCTGGGTGCTCCCTGGACATGAATTCTGCCTTAGAGTCGATCTGAGGAGTGAACCAAACTAAGGCACAGGTATAAGGCTCTGTGCTGAGCACTGTGGAAACAGAAAGATAGAAGACATGGTTATCACACTTAAAATACAATATTGTGGGAAAAGACTATCTGTATCTCCATACACAGTATGAGAATGGAAAGATAAGCTGGAATCAGATTATAAAGGTCCTGGAGTGCTAAAATCAGGATTTGGCATGTATTCTGTTAGGCACTGAAACTTTTGGAAGTTTGTAAGTCATGAAATATTTTAGGAGACTCATCAATGATGATATTTGGATGCTTAATATGGATGAGTATGAATTTCAGGGGACAGTCAGGAACCCCTGTAGAGACAGGTGTAGAGACAAGTCAAAGGAACATTATGATGGTCCAACTATGACTTGCGAAGAAATGAGATTGAAAGGACAGTTGTTAAAACTTAGTGTAGGGCTGAGCACAAAGGGTGGGTGGTTGGGTAGGGATGGAACAGAAAAAGAGGCAAAGAAGGATGCTAACTTTTTCCTGCTTGAGAAAATGGTAGACTTACCGATGGAGCTGGGAATCTGACTGGGCAGAGCTGGTTTGGGGTGGAAAAAGAACCACTCTTTGTGTTCTAACAGGATGGCTGCTTCCTAAGAAACTCCTGTTAGCCAACAACAGCAAATAAAAACTGCATTATAAAGACAAAGATTTCAGTGGGACAAAGAGGATGAAAACAGTTCACTTGAGTGAACCTCAAGTAATTCAGGGAATTGGATACAGAATGCAGATTCATGGGCCCTAACCCAAGAATTCTCATTCAGTGTGGCTGGGGTGGTGGGGCCCAGGAATCTGACTTTTATCATTGTATCAATACTTTCTATCATTTCCCCTGGGGAATTCTGTGCAGTTGGTTGGTGGGTACTTTTCATAAACCTTGGTTTTCAGGGCTGGGGAGCCTCAAAGGTATAATAAAAAAATTAATTTTCTGAAGGAATGATGTTATAAGAAGGAAGATGCCTCATATGTGTATTTTATTACCATAAATGAAAAATAATCAACTGGTTGATTAAGAAGGACAACAAACCTGAATAGCACTGAGAACAAGAGGAAAATGTAAGGACTTAAAGGAGACAGAAGGGAAAAAGCATGATTAAAAAACGTTATCAAAATGAGTTTCAGCACAGCTCTTAATGGTGGACCAAGAGGACATGACACCAAAACTGCTTCCCTTGAACAGAGACATTGCTGGCCTCCGACTGTTCATGTAAATAAAATGTGTCAGGTTTGTTATAAGCTGCTATTAGAAATAGAGCAAGGACTTCCAGAACATCGCATGCAAATGTATGAAAATGAGCATATGGATGTATACAAAACAGCAAAAAAAGCGTATCCTTCCTTCTTTTCTGCAAACAAGCCTGTTGTGTGATTTTAAAATCAGCTGTGTAACAAAGTCACCGGAAACAAGAGTACATCCTGTGTGATTCCATTTTTATGAAGTTAAAGAATAGGCAACATTAAACTATGATGATGGAAATCAGATCAGGGTTGTGTGTGGTGGGAAGATTGCCTGCTAAAGGGACATCAGGAAGTTTTCTAGGTGGTGAAAATGTTCTGTATCATCATTTAGGTAGTAGTTACAGAAAAACTTGGTACATGCTGTCTTGACTAGAAGCTGCCCTGGTTAACTGTCATGTGACTTCTATGTAGCAAGCTGCCTACACTTTCTGCTTTTGCTTTTGTGATTGATTCCACTCATGGTTATGTGACATGCCTATATCTAATGCAGATGTGATATCTGGGGCCTGGCCCAGAGCTGGGGGTCTCCCTCTTGCTCACATTTGGGAGAACAGGAACCACAACTGAAAAAACCAGGTCTCCTGTTGCCCCGTGATAGATCCGTGAGCATTCACATCTGAAGCAATGCCAACTGTCAGAGCTGAAGTGAGAAAAGGGGCAGCCTGGCCCGACCCCCATCTTTCCCCCAGTCCAACAATCTTACCTGTCGATAGCGATGGCCAGCAGGGCATTGGTGGAGACATAGAGCGACATGGTACGCAAGTAGTTGACAGAGGCACAGAGCACATGGCCGTGTTTCCAGGACAGCTGGCGAACCACATAGTAGTCCATCTCAAAGGGGCAGCAGACGATGGCCACCAGAAAGTCAGAGATAGCTAGGTTAGCAATAAGCAAGTTGGTGAGGTTGCGCAGCTTCTTATAGCGGGCCAGAGCGGCAATAAAGACAAAGTTGCCAATGCCGCAAACCAGCATGATGCCTGCCAGTGCCACACCAATGACGATCTTGGCTGCGAAGAAGGTCCAAGTCTTAGTCATATCCTCGTCCTCATCCAGAGGGAGGTCGTAGTCACCATAACTGAAGTTGAAGGGAAGCAAGGAGGCATGGTCTTGGGGCAGATTGAAATTGGGTGCAAAACTAGTGTTTACATTCTGGGTGGCCATGGTGAAGCTTGCAGGTGAAGGCTCTCAGGGTCTGAGCACTGAGTCCAGACCTTCTGCTCTGGATCGGTGAGCCTAGCACTCTCCCCACATCATTGGGGAGAGTCAACACACCATCCTGGATCCTGGAAGGAGACATAACCAGTGGACAACATGCAAGAGAACACTTGGTAGCATTCTCCCAAAGTCCCCAGGTATAGGCCAGATAGAACCCATGCAAACCCACAGACCCAACTACCCAGGGCATGGGGGAGAGGCAACATAAAATCAATAAGTTGGGAAATCCCCACCGGGTCTTCTGGAAGTTTTCCAAGCCTGCTTCAAGCAGCTGGCCCAGGCTTCTAGGGCAGTCACGTTAGCCAGGAACAATGAAGCCAGATGGCTGGGCTACAGCAGGTGCTTTCCTCCAAAGCAGAGCACTCTCTCTGTTTTGGCAAACCATGTACCTGAAAATCACCAAATCCGTTTTCGTACGGACAGGCTGAGTTATCTCGGGGCAGTGATTTATACTCTCTGTGTCTCAATCTTCCTGTAAACCAAACTCCTGCTGTCCAGTCCAAAGCCTGGCATATAGTGGGGGCTGGACAGGAAATGTGTTGAATGAAGGAATGAGAATCCTAACCAGGATCCTGCAGGTGGAGGGGGCTGTGGATGGGAAGGAATTATCCAGCTGCTACCATGCATGATGAGAACCAGCTCTAGAAAGAAATCCTTTGTTTCCCCTCTTTCTTGTCCTCAACACCAGGCCTCCAATTCCCCTCCCAGAAGAATCCTGACTGGGAGGCACCATATCCTGTCACCTAGGTCTGTGTCCCCTGAAAGACCTAGCCTAACTGAAAAAAGACACCCTGGGGACAGGAGAGTGTCAATGAGGACCCAGGAGGGCCTGAGGACTTAACTGTCCCTTGTTGCCTAAGTCTTTTATATTCTCAAGATGCCCCAGATATCACATCTGCATTAGATATAGGCATGTCACATAACCATGAGTGGAATCAATCACAAAAGCAAATTCTCTGAAGTATTGAGCCCTCAAGCGATAAGGTACCATTGGATTCAAGGCGTTGGGAAGGCTGGAAAAAAACCTGGACCTCAACATCTGGAATGGAGGCCCCAGTCATACAGCTGTGAACCACCTGCACCCTCCCTCTTAGCACACCTGGAAACAACTCCAAGTGCGGGGGCCACCGGATGCTGGTAGAAAGAAGTGAACCAAACTGGACAGGATCTGGCCCTGTGAGAGGAGGGGGATCGCGAGGGGCAGGAATTGCACTCGAAAAGGAGAGGACAGCAGTCGCGGAGTGGCAGGGCCACTCCAACCTGCAGCGCGTAAGCATGTGGCACGCCCGAGGGAAGTCCCAGAGGCGTCTGCAGCCGGGCACATCCTCCCGCCTGGTGGCCTCTCGGTCGCATGCGAGGCTCGATGCCCGTGGGCACTGCTCGGCCGGAGACAAGCAGGAGGCGCGCTTTCTCGGCTTCTACGCTCCGCGGCTCTCCCGTCCCCGGACCCTAGAGGCGGGCGCGCCCGAGCTGGGCAGGTCCCGGCCGGGTTTCCGCGGGATGCACGCCCGGCCCTGGGTCAACTCGCTCCAGGAGCCACCTCCTCGCCATCTCGGATGAACCACCCTGCGCAGCCGCGCGGCCCCCAAAGGCGCCACCCTGGCCGAGGCCGTGATCAAGTCCGAGATTCGGGCTCGGACAGCGAAGCCTGCAGGACCTCTGCGCGGGAAGAAAACTGGGGACGGGGGTCGCAAGGCTGAGCGGGAATTCCCCCAGAGGCGCTTCCTTTTCTGCTCCCTTCTCAAGAACGCGCACCCCCTGCCCCCTCCCCTCCCTGAGCCTGGGCGCTCGCCGGTCCGCCCGACGCTCGCTCGCCCCAGGCTCAGTTCACCACCCCCCGCCGGGTCCCAGCGTGTCCACGGTCTGGGGGCGGGGGGGGGGCTCTCCCCGCACCAATGCCTCTCCTTTGGGGCCAGCCTGCGCGCATCCCCAGAGAGGCAGGAGGCAAAGCAGCCCCCACCCGCGGAGAAGCTGGCGGTGGCTCCCTCCGCCTGGGAGATGCTCCCCGTCCCGCCGGCGAAGACCCGCGGCGCGCGGCCCGCGGCGCTTACCTGCCTCTGCGCCTCCTCCCGCGCCGCTCCGTTTCCGCCCCGGGGACCTGAACTGGCGCTTGCGGAGCCGCTGCTTTGGGGGTGTCCCTCTGTCTCTCCCGCCCCGGCGCGCTCCCCGAGGGCGTCGCGGTCGCTTCTCTTCCCGCTGGAGCTGGCACGTCGCCCCCGCGGCTCTCCGCGCCTCGGACCCCGCCGGATGCGCCGCGCCCCGCCCCGACTCCGCCTCGGGGTCCCCGCCCGCTTCCTATGCCGGGCGGAAGGCGGGCGGTAGGACCCGCACCTGCGTCTCTGGCCGCGTTGCCTGGGATGCCCAGTTCACCCGCTCGGATCCCGCAGGCGTTGCTGCCCCAACTGTACCCCGGTGGTCAATGAATGGGATTGCGGTTGCCGGGTTTGGAGCAACCTGCAAGGCTCACCGCGCCCGTGCAGGAGCTGAGCGTCAGGAGCCCTGGGCCAGAGCCCACTCTCGCTACAAGGTGACTCCTCCAGGAGGAGCCCGGGGTGCGGTCTGTAGTGCCCCAGCGCTGGTGCTGGGAGACTCCTACTAGCGCAGAGTGGGCTTGGAGAGGGCGGGTAGGGAGTGGAGGAGGACCCCCCCACACACACACCCCCCTCCGTGAGGAAACGGGATCGAGGGCAGTTTGCTTTGCTCAAAGCTCTGACTCTTACCAAAACCGTGCGCTGCCCGCCACTGTCAAATTCCTTGGCCATTCAAAAACCATCCCAGCGGGGCTTCTTTCTGTCGGGACACTCTGGAGCCCTTTGCTTCCAACTCCGGCCCTTAATTTCCTTATGCACCGAGGGGATTAAATTCTAGAGAGCTGCTAATTTTAATGCTGATATAATTGGAAAGCACAGCAGCAAGCTCTGGGTTTTCAGAATTGGAACTGGGAGCTGTGGCGGGACACTGAATCCGCCACCGTTAAATCTCAACCAATATTGCCATCTTGGAATATGGACTCTGCTTTGCCAGATCTCCCCACTTTTCCAGTCTGGAATTTCAGAACTTTGTACATTGGGTTAGTTAAAATAAAATAACGTGTGCCAGCCGAAGACAGCATATCTCAGAATGAATACAGCACCCCCCCACCCCCGTCCCACCCCGCCGAGATTCCAATTTAAAATTCTTGAAGCCTTTTGGGTGGTGACATTCTGTGATTTTGCCTTTTCCATCTTATGTGGAACTAACCCCCATCCTCCGCAAAATTTTATTTTTTACTAGGTTTATTGACATATAACATTGTATAAGTTTAAGGTATACAACTTAATGATAATTAAGGTTAGTTAACACATCCATCACCAAACATAATTTTTGGGTGCGTGTGGCAAGAGCTTTTTAAGATTTGGCCTCTTAGCAACTTCCTGGTGTTGCAGAAATGTTGCAAAAATAAGACCTGCGAGAAACAAGCACTGGGAGAATTGGAGAACTCAGGTTTATTACCCCAGCTGTCCCAAAGGAGCTAGCTCTGGAAGATCTGGGCCAGGAACTCAGTTGCAACTTTGTGTAGAGCTTATTTGGCATGGGCTGATTGGGGAGTTGTTATGGGCTGCAGGCAGTTAAAAAGTTACACAGCCCCCAGGAGTTGCTAGGGGGTACAGTAGTTATATTTGTTGCTTAGAAAGAACAAGCACGAAGGAAGATGAGTCTTTAGTTAATTTTGAGTAAGGCCTATGCAGCAAGCACATCTACAGAAGCAGAAGAGCTGATGAGCCTTTTGAGTGAAAATTCCTCTTCATCAGTGCATAATACGTGTTGTTAATTATAGTCACCATGCTGTACATTAGATCCCCTGAACTTATTCATCTTGTATCTGGAACTGTGTGCCCTTTGACCAACACCTCTCCATATCCTTCATCCCTACTCCCTGGCAACCACCATTCTACTGTGTGATTCTATGAGTTTGGCTCCCCCTGCCCTCACATAGAGGTGAGGTCTAATTATGTTAGTATTTGTCTTTTTCTGCCTGACTTATGTCACACACCAAAATGTTTTCAAGTTCCATCCATGTTGTCCCAAATAGTAGGATATCTTTTTTTTTTTTTTTTAATGAGGGCTATTAATCCTCAGTCTGTCTATTCTGTCCCATTCATAGGCAGAACAGAATCTTGTGATCAGAGAATCTGATCTTGTTCTCAGGCAGAGATGCCCATTCTGTCAGTTGAAAGATATGCACAGAAATAGTGAGTGAGTGAGTGAGTGAGTGAGCATGCGTGTGTGTGTTGGTGGGGGGAGCACCCAGGATATTTGTCATCTGGGCATTACTTTGCATGTTTTTTTATCCTCCAGCAGGTTCATATGAGCATGTCATCATGATGATGGCAGAGGTACAAGAGCAAGCAAGTCCCAGTGTATAAAACCATTCCAAGCCTCTCCTTGCATTACATCTGTTGATATCCCATTGGCAAGACACATGGCCAAGTCCAGAGTCAAAGGTTAGAGCAGGTCACCCCCCATACTATAAGAAAGTTACATGGCTCCAGGCCCAGATTTTCAGAGCACTAGCTCTTTTAGGACTGTGGGTGTAATAAACCTGAGTTCTCCAATTTTTCAAATGCTGAATGTTGCTTGGTTTTTCGCCAGACTGACTTTTGCAACTTTTCTGCAACAAACTGACCCAGCTTGGGTAGGGCTTCTGCCCAGGAGGCTACTAGCTCACAGGAGCATTTGTGTTATTTGGAAAACACTTCCTTCCTCCAGACAGATGAAACCCTGGGCCAGGGCACAGACTGGGTCTTCACTTGAGTCCACCAATTCCTTTTATTGTGCAGGGTACAACCCACACAACAGTGCATGGCAGCCCTTGTCCATCTCTTATCCAATCAGCTGCGGTTGGGATGGGGACAGATAAAATTACAAGGTTTCCCCTAAGCAGGTGGGTGGGGAGACAGCTCTCCTCCCCTCTACTCCCCAATCCAGAAACAAAAACAACTCTAGAGCTTTCCACCCTTCCTTTTCTGGGCAAATCATGTTACATGGGGCAGGAGGTACTTTGTGCTGGCATATTCCATGAAGAAAGTGCAACCTTTGCTTGTAAACATAAAGAACATGATTAAATTAAAGTCCATAAGGAGAAAAAAAATAGAGAGCACCTGGGTTCGATTTGTACTATCAAATAGCTGAGTGAAATGCAAGATAATTTTGGGAGGACTTAGCACTGACAAACAAATGGTCTATTAAAGAAAGGAATGTAAATCCTTCTTCAGGAAGTTCTCATTCTAGTACCTGGAATGGTTCTGGATTGTGTCTGCCAGGAGAGGGAGCAGATGTCAGGCAAGGTGTGGAGTGAATCTGGCCCCCACTAAACCAGATACCTGGCTCAGGGAAAGTAATCAGATTTTTCCTTTTTGAACTCGGTTTGAACCCATGCCTATAAACTAGCTCATGGTTTTCTGAAATCTATAATTGTCAACTTTGTTCCCACATTAAACATAAAAACATCTATATTTTGGGAAAGCTGCTGGTCTCTTCTATATGTTTTCCCTCCCGGCTCCTCTGTCTCACCTATGTTTGACAAGATTCCAGCTTGTGTCAGGGATCCTCTGGTTCCCTTTTCTCCCTGCAGAGCAGATTCTCCTAATGGGTCATCATTCACTCAGGCTTCACTTTGCATCCCTTCTGGTGACATGGAATTTCCAAATTTTCTTTGATCCCCAACTGCCACTGGTAGCCCTTCCCCAGCTTCTTGCCATCCATTTGGACCCAGTATAGCTGGGCACATTTCAAAATGTCATCCCTTTAACCTTTATGAAATGATAAGGCATTTTCTTTTCTTGTAGTTGGAAGTCAACATATTTATAATTGACCTTAGACTATTTTTTAAGACCTTGGGCTTGTTCCTAAGTCTTTGGTTTCAGATATTACCACCTGTTTTCTGCCCCAGAATAACCTCAACTTGATGGTCAATACCAACTCTGGGCTGGATGGGGCCATTATGGCAGGAGATGCTTATAGTCACATGTACATGAGTATAATTGAATTACCCTTGTCCAGGGCAGGAAGTTTCTGTGTCTCTTCTAACCTCATCATCCTGACATGTTATCTTTTTATTCGGAGAATATTGAGTTATATGACATGTCATACTCTTGGTGTGATATGACTTAGGCAACTAAATTGTTCAGTGGTGCCTTGGAAAGTTTTAGAAATCTAGGGAGAAAAACAGTGCTCATTCTAGAGATCTTTGGATTAAAAAGCTGGATAGAATTTGTAAGAGCCAGGTTAAGTATGCAGACAAAATCCCTGAGCAACAAAAGACCCTTATGGGAAAGTCACAATGTAAATGCAATGACTTTTCATGCATATGGTTTAGGAGTCCTGTGGTTGAGCCATAAAATTGTTAGGATGTAGGGGCCAAGGAACTCAGAATAGCGAGCCAAGAATAATCTTCAAAAGAGATTTAAGTGTCTTCTGTTATGCAGGCAGAGACAGAAAAGGGAATCCTCAGAGTGGAGAAGGCTATTGAGAAAATTATTACATATTTAATTCTCCAATTAAACAGCTGGACACCTTCTGTGGTATTTTGGTAACTTTCCAGAGTTCAGGAGTTGCTCAAGAAGAGAAAAAATTTAATTAGGTATTATGGATAATTGTGAAGTAGGGGCATCAGAGCACTCGTTTTACATTTTCCTCCCTAGAATATAAAATTGTTAGCAGTAGAAATTGAAGATGAATGAATATGCTGCCTGACACCCTTCTGTAAAGGATGGTGTAGAACATGTATTGGTAAGTGGATCATGTGCTGGATTCTTCTCAGTTACCAGAGTGAAGAATGATTTGTGTCTGTTGCTACACTAAGAAACAGGCACGTTCAGTGGATCTGATTCTCAGGCTTGGCTGTACACTGGCATAACCCAAAGGAGCTGTAAAAAAATATTGATATCTAGGGTCTACTTCCAGGGATTCTGACTTAATTGGTGTGAGTGTGGCCTGGGTCCTGGGATTTTTACAATCTTTTCCAGATGATTCTAACATGCAGCAAATCTGAGCACTCTATGGGATTTTCTTGTTTTTTAAACATTTTTCAATTTACTCCTTGAGGTTGGATTGACTGGCCCTTATTGAAGCTTGGCATTTCTACTGAACAGTGTCTTTATGTTAACAACCCAATTAAAGAACATTTAGAATATTCCAATGTGTTCTTCAATTGTCTATCTTATAAAATAAGTATGTGTATGGAAACTCACAAGATATTGATTTTAAATTCAGTTGAATTTAGAATTTGCTGAAACCATACTAAGTTTTTTTTGGAGAATCCTGATGAGGATTTAGTGTAAATTTTATTTTGAAAAAAGCCTATAATCTATGAAAAGAGATATGACTTTTTAAAAAACAAGGTACACTTTATATCTTGAGCCAAAGCTAGTGAGTTAGAGTAGTTTTAAAGTCTATCAGTTAGCTTTTGCTGCATAACAAATTGTCCCAAAACTTAGTGGCTCAGACAAGAACTATTATTCCTCACGAGTCTCTGGGTCAGCTGGGAAGTTCTTTTGATCCAAGCTGGGCTTGTTCAGGTACCTGAGCTCAGCTTGTGAGCTGGATGTAGGCTAGTTGCTTTCAAATGGCTTCACTCATTTGTCTGCTGGTTTTCTAGCTATAGACTGGGGTGACAAGAATGCTGGACCACGTGGTTCATCCTTCAGCAGGGTAGTCTGGCCTCATTCACATGGTAGTACAAACTCCCAAGGGTAGCAAGGAGGCAAGTCCCAATGTGCAAGCAAGCACTTTAAGATTCTGCTTGTGTTGTGTGCCACTATCCCATTGGCCAAAGCAAGTCATATGGGCAAGTTCAGAGCCCATATGAGAGGGACAGTACCAAAGAGCATGTATATAGGGGACCATAGAACAAATTAGGTTAATTACTGCAAACAATGAACCAGGATGCCTGCCACCTCAACACCACAATTCTTCCAGCCTTCTGAGTCACATTTTCCTTTAATTTGGCTCAAACCATCATCCCATAAACCTTGGGCATCCCATTATTCCTCTTCCAAGCATCTCTGGGGATTGTTGGGAACGTGTGTGTGTGTGTGTGTGTGTGTGTGTGAGAGAGAGAGAGAGAGAGAGAGAGAGAAAGTGAAGTGGTGCATGAGGGGTGCACTTACTTACTTTCCTCCCCAACATTCTTTCATTAACTTTTTTTTTTTCCATAGAATTGTCCATGGACAACAGTTTTCACTTCATTTCTAGTAAGTTCTCTTCTTTTGAATTTCAGCCTTGACGTTATCTGCCATCATATTACTTGTTAATTATAAAGGAAGAAAGATAGCTTTGCAGTAGAGTTATCTAGCGGGCGTCGCTTTAGCCAAGGAGTCAATCTTAACATTTTCAACCATGGAACAAAGTGACATCGGGTGGCCTTTGATGTGATGCACTGAGATGGGCAGAACCTCATTTCTATAGTTGTGCCCAACATGAATAAGCCGAATTTTGTCATGAGAGTAAAAGCCACACCAATACAGTTAAGACACATTGTGTGAAATAACTGGTTTGGACACTTCAAAATGCCAATATCATGTAAAAAAAGTGGCAGGACAACTATTCTAGATGAAAGAAGATTAAAGAGACTTAAAAATCAAATGCAGTGCGTGATCCAAGAATGGATCCTAGATTTTTAAAAAAACCGACAAGAATATTGTTAGGAAGATCTGGGAAAATTTAAATATGGACTGTGTCTTCGATACTATTAAATTGATATTAACTTTCTAAGTTGTGCTAATAGTTTTGTGGCTGTGTAGGATAATACTCTTAGAAGAGACAAAAATATTTTAGCATTAGTTGTCATGATGTCTATAACTTACTTTCAATTATTTTCAGTAAAAAACAAGAATAAGATCATGTTATGACAAGATCATAACAATTGGTGATTCTGGGAAAATGGTATATGGATGTTTATTCTTTTCAATTTTAATCAGTTTAAACTTTTTAAGATAAAAATTTGGTGAAAATGTTTTAGATATTTCCATTAAAACTGAAATGATAAACTTTCATTCTTTGTCAAATTTGCTTTTAGGCCAAAAAACAAGAGCAAGAGCAAAAACCTCAGAGGTTTCCTTGTATGGCGCCAAGAAATCACTGGACACAAGCCCCTCCCGCCCCTCCCCCGGAGGCTGGGGCAGCAAGAACCCCAGGAAACTCACCAGTAATGCCCAGGGCCATCATTCTGCTTAAAGTCGGCTTCTCTGCTATGTGGGGACCACCAGGTCTGAGAGTTCACATTGGCTTTGAAATCCATTTTGCTGCAGAAAGTGCCCTGCTCTTCTGCTGTTTCTGGGACTATTTTGCTTTCATGCTGCTTTGGTTTTGTGTGTTCCCCTAGGAAGCCACAGGGAATATGGGACCTGTCATTATCACTCATCAATCTCTCCACTTTCCAAATTACTCGTCCTAGATTCAGTTGGGAAATAGGAAATAGATCCTATTCTATGAAACTTCAGTTGGCTCCACCTGAGAGTGACTTCAGGCTCATGTATCCCACCTTGGCCAGGCATGCATTACTTTTAAACATTATCCCTAAAGAAAGACCTGAAATTTAAAATTAAAAAATTTTCTTTCTCCTATGGTACCTTCCAAGGAAAGACACAGCTGGGCCTCTGAGGCTCAGATGCTGAATTGTTCCTCTCCCTGTACATTGTAGGGTCTCGTGGTAACTTTTCAAAGCTGGGCAGCTACCACCCATTTGTGCCCACTGCCCAACTCAGCAGCTCCTGGTCTGAGCACTGGTGGCCCTGAGGTGACAGAACCCAATTCTGAATTTAGTTCCAGAGTATCCTTCATAGTCTATTGTCACATTTGGACACGGTTTTATAATACAGATAACAGTAAGCTATCTTTTTCTCTGACAAGAAAAGAAAATCATCAGGTTTGGCATGTTAATAAAAGTTAGATATGAGAGGTAACTCTGAACTAGTTTTGGATGAAGCGTTAGTAGCCCAGGGGAAGAAAGGAAATGGGTAGGAGAGGAGAAAACAGATGAGATTGGTGACCATTGATGTAGAAGTGTGAGGCAGCATGGAGCATTCTGGAAATCTCAGGCCATCCAGTGAGGCTGGAGAGGAGAGTGAGGCAGAGGGTCACAGTGAAAGATAGCCCTGAGGTGGCCAAAGGACAGGCTACAGCAGTCTCGCCTCTTCATACACTAAGGAGTTTAGACTTCATTCTTTAGGTCTGCGATTTTGTATTTTTGTCATTTGTGAAGCATTTGTTGAATGCTGTTACTAAAAAAGACCGCTGATTATAGGTAAATTAAGAAGAAACAATTCAACACAGCCAGCACAGTGTCTTCTGTTCCTTTGTATTTCTCAAGGTCCCAGCACAGTGCAGGACACAGGTAATTTTTAACATGTTGGTTGGTTGATTTAGAGACATAAAAAAGTGTTGGAACATCACTATAGAGAAGGAAAGTAGAACTCTGATTCGGGGTAAAAGATAGGGAAAATGGGGCATTCTTGGATAATACACTGTCCATATACAGATATAAAATAATACACCAAAGCATTTTTTTAAGAAGACAACTTTTGTATTGGTGAGATGGTGTTTTATCCACTTTTATCAAAGCTCAAGGACAGAAAAATTGTGCCACCATAGCTCATCAATTTCTTTTCTTAGTCTTTCCGAAATTAGAAATTTCTAAGTCACAGTATATCACAGTACATTTGGCTGCCTTTTCAGATGGATCTGAGTACCCGGATTGAACAAAAACAAATTTTGGAGGACTTTCCTGGAAGATCACATGCGGCACTTTGTTGGATGCAAAGTCGATGAGAACACTGTTCTGGAGAGTCAAGAGTATCAACGTGGGAGGGAGCTGTGAATGGACACGTATCCACTATTCAGATGAACTTAGTTCCGAGGTATCCTTCATATTCTGTTGTAACATTTGGATGTGGTTTTAAAATACAAATGATGGTATGCTCTTGATTTCTTTTCCTGACAAGAAAACAAAATCACCAAGAATTGTCAAAGAATCAAATATTCAAAGATTGGGCCATTTGTACAACATTTAAATTTGTTGCCGTTATTTTTCTTTAGCACTCCAAAGAAGCTTATTACTCACGTGACTTCTGCAGCCAAGTCAATCTGATTTTTGGTCAAACATGAATCAAACATGAATCAATCTGATTTTTGGTCCTTTGTAGCTAACTTGCCTTCCACTCTGATTGCTTTGGGGTTTTAGCTTTGTCCTTTTTTTATTTTTATTTTTTAATAAGCCCTGGGAGACCATGCCATAAGTACCTTCAGAGTATCAATGACCAACTGAAATTCACATTAATTATCATAGCTAGCTCATTCTTTGTTCTTCTTGACACACAAGCCAAGTGACATACCACGAAGGTATCTTTTTCGATTTGAAGTTTCATCATGCTATATGTATGTGTGAATTAAAACAACAACAACAACAAAAATGAACTTTCTTTATTGAGCTCTTGTCAGAGTATTTTAATCTGCGGACTCCTGTCTTTATTCAATGCGGAGAAATTCTCAGAGGTTCTCTCTTCAGCAATAGTTTTGCTAAATATTATTGTTTTTTGTTATCTTCCTTTATGTGTTGTTTCTGCTTCCTGTAATCTGGGCCTTGGCTTATGCTGTTATCTCTGTCTGCAATGCATGTCCCACCAAACCCTCTACTCTTTTCTTCAAGGTTCAACTCAAGTAACTCCTCTTCCATGAAACCTCTTTTGATCCCCAACTGGAGGTACCCAGTTATTCAACTATACAAAATTAGCTCTGAAGCCAGGATGGTGTCTTCTTTTCCTTTGTATTTCTCAAGGTCCACAAGCACAGTGCAAGACACAGGTAACTTATGGCATGTTGACTAGTTGATTTAGATACACAAAAAAAGTGTTGAGAGGTCACCCTAGAGAAGGAAAATAGAACTCTGGTTCGGTGAGAAAGGATGAGGACCATGGGACATTCTTGGGTAACACACCGCCCATACACAGACATAAATTTTGTGAGGAAATGGTGACTGCTATTTCAGAAATAAAGATAGCCATTAATAGCTAATATTTATTGAATCTTTATTGTGTGACAGCCACTAGTTTGTTATTTCAGTTCATGCTCAAAGCAGTATGATGAGGGAGGCAGTACGGTTCTCGTTTTCTAGCTGGACACTGTGTCTGAGAGTGGTAGGTGGTGTGCCCAGGCGCACACAGCTGGTAAGCTAAGTTGGGATAGGAGCCCAGGTCTGGCCGACTGTAGGGTAACCACTGTGTTCCAAGGTCTCTCGAAAAGCGATGCCTAAGTACACAGGACCAGATCGCTTAATGACCACTAAACAGTTTGAGTGTGTTGTTTGGCCAATGCCATAGATAAAACTTGCTTTTGTCCTGAAAATATGATTCCTTGTGGCAACTGGAAAGTCTTGTGGCCTGGCCCGCTCTAAACCAGAATCTCTCCGAGGCTTTTGGAATCAGCTGTGGGCCATTATTTATATAACTGATGCCTTTTAAGAGTGGGAGGTAGTAATTGTATTTAGATTTGAAATATTATTTATGCTGTTCTCTGGGAATACTGGGACATTATTATGCTTCTCAGATAATTTGCAAATGTATGAAATGTCAATATGCAGAAAAGTGAGTGACATTTGAAGAAGCTCTCCACATTTCTAACTTTACATTAATGGGATAGAACGCCCGTAATTCCTGCAAAATTGTAAAACCCCATCATTTGTGGAGTAAGTCTGACAAGCCTGCCAGATTTTGCTGGTCATAAAATTTTCTTTTGGTTTGCTTTACTTTGGTATTTTGAAGAGCTGTGATTTTCTTACAAAGTATGTGATGCTAATTACACTAGGGCAAAACGTTCTCTCTCTGCAGTTTTGTAAATAGGTCTGAGGCTAAATTAGGATGGTGGGGGTAACCACTTTTCAAATGTAGACACCAAGGGTGTGGGTTTTGTTTTTCTGAATGTCGACGTCAGGGTGGACAGAATGAATGACTCTCAAAATTGGGTGGGAAAATTGAGACTACCAACTTCCAAGGTGGTTTTATTTTGGGTGAGTGGGAGGGAACATGGAAAAGACAGATCATGCAAGGCAAGTCACCTATACTACCCAGCTCAGAAAACTCTTCTCATGCCTGCCTAAGCTATAACCCCGTACTGAAAGGTTCCCACATAAAGGTCAGTGTTACAGGTTGATTGTGTTCCTCCAAAAGATGTGTTGAAGTTCTAACTTCTGATACTTGTGAATATAATCTAATTTGGGAATAGAACCTTTACAGATATAATCAAGTTAATATGAAGTTGTTAAGGTGGGCCGTCATCCAATATAACTTATATTCTTATAAGAAGAGAGAAATTTGGAGAGACACACATGGAGGGTAAATGGCCACGTGGAGATGAAGACAGAGATTGGAGCTATGCTGCCACAAGCCAAGGAACACCTGGGGCCACCAGAAGCTGGAAGACACAAGGAAGGATCCTCCCTTAGAGGCTTCAGAGAGAGCATGGCCTTGTTAAGACCTGAATTTTGGACTTCCAGACTTCAGAGCTGTGAAAGAAAAAATGTCTGTAAGCCAGCTGTGGTACACTTTGTTACAGCAGCTTCAGGAACATTCTATAGTCAACGACTCTAAATGGTGACTGGTATCTAGAAACACCTGGGGATCTCATAGACAATACTAATGCCTGGGCACCCCATCCTAGACTAATAGAATTTTCATGGCGTTAGCTTTGGTCTGCCTATTTTTTGAATGCTTTGTCCTTTCTGGTAGGTAATTCTAATGTGCAGCCAAAGCTGAAAACCTACTGATAAGGTCACCATTCTTTGTACCCCTTGTTTCTCAGGCTGTTACTAACGTGGTCAATGACTGGCATCTCTGACCCACAGGGAGACATGCTCTGGCCTTTAAAGTGTAAGAATTGAGCTCAACAAGAGCATCCGATACAGGAAAGACTATGTTCTGACCCAATCAGATCCTCTTTCTTGGAGAATTTAAGCATAAGGTATATAATCAATATCAGCAGATCGTTGAGAGGCACACAATTGGAGAGAAGGCTATGAGCACAAGCTCAAAGCAGAAGCCACAAGTATGCAGGTGATGTGAGTAAGTGGGAGGCAGGAAGGAGCGGGGAAGAGCTACACAGAAAAGCAGATGTGGAGGTGTTGAGTTTGAGCTTGGAACACTTCTTGATGTGCTGTAGGTTCCTCAGAGCTGCCAGTGGATAAGCAGCGCTGCTGCAGTGTCAGCAACTGACATAAAGAATGCCCTGTTTTCCACAATCTCGTCGTTCTGTGTGGTCTGTGGACTAGCAGCATCAGTGTCACCTGGGAGCTCATTAGAAACGCAGGGTACTGGGCTCTAACCTTGATTTCCTGACCCAGGATCTGCATTTTCCAAGATCCCCAGGTGATTCATTTGCTCAATAATTTTGTCAAGTACAGCTACGTTAAGTTCTGGCTGAGTGGTCCCTGGTGTTATTTCCTGGCTCTTTTACTCTGCTTTTCCTTTTAAAAACCAAATCACCTGAGGGAGGCTGGGTGGACCTCTGATTCTTGCAACCTTAAAGACTTTCTCCTCACAAAAAGCAGGAATAGTTTTTTATGTAAGAGTTATATAAAGTTGGAGATTTTGAAAATGTGTCTGGGCATTTAGAGATTGTGGAGACTGACTGTGCCCTTCATCTGGTGCTGGTCTTACAGAGATACAGCTTTACGAATATCTTTAGTTCATGGGTTCTCAAAGTGTGGTCCCTGGACTGTCAGCTTCAGCATGACCCAGGAATACGTGTTAGAAATGCAAGTTCCCAGGCCCCACCAAAGACCTACTGAATCAGACACTCTGGAGGTGGGATTTAGATATCTGTGCCTTAAGAAGGTGGCCCAGAGATGCTGGTGCATGCCAGCTCTTGAGAACTGTTGTGCTAATTCATTGGTTTTATTCCACGTACTCTCTCATTTTTGGAATGAGTGGACAAATGATTCAGTAGTTCCACTGATAAAAATATTGGTGGGATAGCTCTTTGATAATCCCAAACTGAAAAGAACCTAAAGGCCCACAATAACAAAATGAATAAACAAATCTATGTATTTTCATACACTGGAATATAGTAATGAGAATGAATGATTCACAGCTACAGGCAAAACATTACATGAAAGAAGCCAGGCCCCAAAGAGGACCCATATTGCACATTACATTTATATAAAATACAAATACAGCCAAAAGTAAACTACTTCGCGAGAAGTCAGGCTTTGCACACGATGCTCGATCTCCCTGGGACACTGTCCCCATTCCAGGCTGTCCCCCACCCCTGCTCTTTCCTGTCTAAATCCTACTCATCCTGCCTTTCTAAGCTTAGAGGTACCTTTTCAGGTGGCTTTCTCTGTCACTTCATTCATAAGTCACCATGGACGGAAAAACACCTGGAAGGAGGCGCGAGGAGGGCTTTGGGGGAAACTGGTAATGTTCTGTTTCTTGCTCTGAGTACTCATGACACTGGTGTTTTCATTTTGTAAAAAATTCACCTAGCTATACACTTACCATTTGTGCACTTTTCTGTATCTATGTTATTATACTCCCATAAAAAATAATAGTGGGTGTTGTAAAAGGTTTGAGTCCTGATGTGATTTTCCTATTGCATATTTTTTATAGCCTGTAATTTGGGGTTTTGGTCCAATCTCTTGTTTTCAACACATGGGATCAGGAACATGAATGACCCACGTGGTTGTGTGAGTTAATCTCCAAAACTTCACTGGGAACAGTTGACACTGGACAATGATTGGAAGTTTATAAAGTGTTCTAAAATACATCTTGCTAATGTTTCTGAGTTAAGTTTTGCAATACAATTTATTTTTTGATCCATGAACAATATCACTGATTGTTTCTTTCTGAAGTAGTGGTCCTACCTTCTTTTTTTTTTCCCCCCAGTGGGCCCTCTTTCATCACCTTTGGAATTCAGTGAAAGAGACAATTCTGTGTAATTATTTCCTAAGCCCATTCAGGAAACACATGGGCAGAGCTTTTTGAGGAAGTAATTGTATTGAGTGAGATGAACATCGAAGAGACACTATAAACTCAAAACGAAGACATTTACAAATCATTACAGCTTCTTTCCAAAAAGCACAAATACTTATTACATATGCATAGCCTAACAGAAAAGAGGGAGAAACAGGAAAACATACCAACATAATCAGCGTTTATTCAAACCCAGAATGTTATAGTGTAGCTGCTCTACTGATATAATTTACAAGGTATTTGAGAAAGAATAATGTTCCCTTTTGAGAGTTACAAGGCTTGGATAATCCTGCCACCACTCTATCCAAATTAGATTCCTGGTGTTTGAGGGGAGAGGAAGGAGAGGAACATTTGCCAGACTTTTGTATGATCTGCTGCTCTGACAGGATGGTAAATGAAGCCCACAGATGCTGAGTGGCCTCCACGAGTCCATGCACCTGGTTAGCGGAAGAGGTTGGCTAGATTCAGTCTGTGAACTTGTCCTTCTGGGCTTTTTCCATGGACAAACCGAAAGCCCAGCGGAGAGCTGGTCCCGGAGGAGAGAAAGTAGAAGTGATGGGAGCCCCAAGTGCCTAAAGCAGAAGCAAGCCCCCCTCAGAACTGGGGTGGGGTCACAATGCAAGGCTCGGGCATTCTAATACTGCCACTTTCAGACTGGATCTCTTCTGCGCCTGTAAATTTTCTTTCTCTTTTCATTTTTCTCTACTAATTCAATTTGTTGTTACTAATTCAATAAGTGCCCGCTGGACGCTTAGCTAGATGTTGAGGGTTTGCCGGTGAACAATGCTGTCCTTCCCCTCAATGTGTTGAAGAGCAGATATGAAATAAATCATAACAATGTAGGGTGATGACAGGTGGATAACAACAGGGTTTGAAGCTAGTCCAGAATGACAGAGAAAGGCTCTTGAAATTTCTTCTAAGCCAGGAATAGCAGGATAAGTTGGCTTAAGACAGAGAAGACCAGGGGACCGCTAGGCTGGGGACAATGTCCCAGGCAGATGGAACATCATGAACAAAACCTGGGTTCCAGAGACACAGTGTCACCACCAAGGAGACCTCCGAGTCTTCTATTCCTCAAGGCCTGAACGGCTCAAGTCCCAGGACTCTTAAGCCAATAAATGTTTTACGTCTAAACGTCTTCAGATCATTTTAAACATGTTTTAGGAAATAAGGAAAGCTAAAACACAATTATTTACATATCTATTTCTTTTTGGAAAAACATAAGGAAAATTTAAACAAGTGTAGCTGTCCTCAAAGAGCCTTTGCCTCCACTTCTGCAAGCTCCTAGAGGTCTGTAACACTTCTGAGTGTAGTTCTATTAAATATTCAATTTAAAAAATATATTAAAATGCAAAGATATACTTATTGCTTGCATATTGTAAATGATCTATCTTATAAGATGTTCTAGGACAAATAACAGGAAAGTTAAAATATATATAGAATTCATACACTTTCCTCACCCCCACTACTAAAGAGGAAAAGTGTGAGGACTATGGGTTATATCCCATTACAATAGTCAGAGGTCAGGATGGAGAATGATCTGGAAACCACCTGGTTGAAGGAAAGGTTGAAGCTATGAATGTATCACAGTCTAGGGAAGAGGTGACTCAGGTAGGAAATAATTTTATACTAGGCAGGGAACTTAGTTTCAACTAACAGAAATTACCTCTGGCTGTCGTTAGCCAAGTTGGTATTAATGGAAAGGAGATTTGGGTTTACATAAATAGGGGCTAGCATTGGAGACTGGGCAAAAACTAAGGTAAATTCAGCCTTGTTCAGGACATAGGAAATGTGTAAATGCTGCTGTTATCTCTAACAATCCTTTACCTTCGTGTTACTTGCCCAAGTCCTGGAGCAAGAAAGCATCTGACTGGCTGAGCTAACATCTCATGCTGGACCCCTCCTATGCCAGGGAACTCAGGAAGACACAGAGGGAGGCTGCCCTTGGTAAGGCTGTTATCTCGAGACTACACAGTATTAGGAGCATCTAGGTTGGGTATACAGCCAATGGTTATCATTACTCTCTTATTTATGTCTTTGCCTGTTTATTTTCTGTCTCTTCCCTCTGGAATATAACCCTTCAACTACTGCCCACTGTTGACCAGTGCTGGATCCTTAAGCCTCATATAGTAGATGATCAATAAACTAAAAACTGTGAACTGTATTAATGAATGAACATTCAGGGGATGTAAACATACACCACATTGTTCTAGATGTAGACAAGAATAAATATGCATTGCTACTAAGTTGCAGATTTTGACTAATGATAAGGAAGACTTTTCTAACAACCAGAGTTGTCAAACAGCATTATAGTCCATCTCATGAATAATAAGTCTCTGAGGTGGAGGTGGCAATGGGATTTCAACATGGACATCCATTCCCTCTTCCTGTGGAAACAGCCCCCACAGACTCTTGTCTGGGGCTTCCTTCCTCCACTCTCAGGCTGTGTGTCTTCTAGAAAGTTTAGTCCACTTCCAAATCCAGAGGCTAATCTGATTGGCAAAATCCACGCCCCTGGCCACAGTGACTAGTTCAAGGGGAGACATGTGACCTAAATCAGGTTAAGCAGGGTCAACTGGGTCCATTCCAGGACTTTTATTTGAGCCTTAGGGGAAGCAGACACTCTCTTCTGAGAGATTTGGTATCATGATAACAAGGGACTGGAGTAGCTAGGGGGCCCCAGGTAAACTTTAGAATGAAGCTGACATGGAAGAAGGCAGAACTGAGAGGTGGAAGTCCTGACCTCTGTGTGCTTGAAGCCAAATCCACCCTGAATCCTTATATGAGCCAATATGTTTCCTTGGGTTGGGTTTTTTGTTAGTTGCAAGAAAATGAATCCCACATGATTCAAGTGCCAGCTCTGATCAATTGCTAGTGACCACCCACAGCTCTGTGTTGGAGGAGGATCTTGAGGCCAAATCCTGATACAGTGGAAAGAGTAAGGTTGGCGAGTGTTATATAGGATTGGAGAGGGGAGCAGTGCATTGCATGCCATGTGCTTTCCTTCCTTGGGCCAGATGCTTATTTCTCAGGATATCTTAGTGTAGATTCCTATCATAAAGGTTGGGCTAGGTAGTTCATAACAGCATTATTCAATGGAAATGTAAGGTGAGTCATGGGTGTAATTAAAATTTTTCTGGTAGCCATAAAAAAAAGAAACAGCTAATTTTAATAGTATCTTTTATTTAATCTAATACATCTAAAATATTATCATTTCAACATGTGACACTAGCCATATTTCAAGTACTCGTTAGCCACACGTGGCTAGTGGCTACTGTACTGGACAGTATGTTTTTAGAACCATAGAGCATTGGAAGTAGAAGAGACTTAGAAACAGCTTCTGCTACCACCTCATTGTACAGGTGAGTAAATGGGAGCCGAGAGTTTCCAAAGCATGTGAGTAGTTGTTACTTTCTGTAGCATATTTTCTTTTCTTCTTCCAAACATTGAATCGATATAGTGAGTATGGCAGACAGAAAAATTCCCCCTGCCAAAGACATCCACGTCCTAATCTCTGGGACCTAGGAATATGTTACGTGGCAAAAAGGACTTTCTTGGATAATTCAGGTGGGCCCAATGTAATTACAAATGTCTTTATAAGGCAGAGGAGGTCAAATGTCAGAGGAAGATGTGAAGATGGAAGCAAAGATTAAAGTGCTGCACTTTGAAGATGGAGGAAGAGACCATGAGTCAAGGGCTGTAGGAAGCCTCTAGAAGCTGGAAAAAGCAAGGAAACAGATCCTTCCCTGAAGCATCCAGAAAGAACATAACCCTACCTATACCTATAACTTATAAGACTCATTTCAGACTTCTGATCTCTAGAACCTAAAAGAATAAATGAGTGTGATTTTAAACCAGCGGTCCCCAACCTTTTTGGCACTAGGGACCAGTGCTCGTTTGAGAATCTAATGCCTGATGATCTGAGGTAGAGTCAAGGCGGTGATGCTAGCACTGGGGAATGGCTACAAGTCCAGGTGAAGCTTCGTTCGCTTTTCCACCTCTCACTGTGAGATTCATACCTGTCCATGGCAGCCCAGTTCCTAACAGGCCATGGACAGGTATTAGTCTGTGCTCTAGGGGTTGGGGACCCCTTTTTTAAGTCATTCAACTTGTGGTAATTTGTTATGGAAGCAATGGGAAACCAGTATGGTGTCTCTGCTCAGTGAATTGAGAAAATTTATTTCCTTTATTGTTTTAGACAGGAATCAATGTCCCTTGCAATAAAACCACTCATCTTCACTCTAGGAAATTCAGAGGCATATGTGGCCAATTTCTGTACGTGGTCCTCCATTCCACTGGGGTACATCTGAAGGAAAATTCTCTAGCATAGCCCTTGGCATCCTACCAAAGCTTTCACCAGTAAAAGGTGACTACACAAATCTTTCTACTCTAAGTTTGCCTTTGGGGAAATGGTCTCCAATCTTTTGGGGGGCTCCAAGTCTCGGCTGGGCAAGGGGTCCACAAGCTTGTGGCAGGTTATTTTTCTTGGCTTTGTCTATGAGGTGCTATGGAGGAATGCAAAGCAAACGCTCTCTGCCATTCCGTGAATAATGTAGGTGCAAAAAAGACAAAAACATCATCGTTCACATCTTTCTTTTATTTTATTAAATGCCAACGTACAGCTAGAGAACTTAAAATGTGACATTTTCATCATCCAATTTACCCATTTGGAAAGTGCAGTTTAATAAAGCCAGCTGGATTAGTTCTAAGAACACCAGACGGAGTGTCAAAGGATTTAGAATCAACCAAGAATTAACTCATGACTTTTCTGGGTCTGTGTTTCTTCATCATCAAAAAGAAAAGTTGGATTGGGAAATCCTTTGTGGCTCTTAGATTTTATTATTTTAATTGCATATAGGAAGTTTACTGCTGGTTTGAGGAACAATCATTACTAAAACATGCAACACTTGAGGGCGTCCCCAAAAGACTAATTTCTACTTTAGAAACATTCGTCATCATGCCTGACTTCAGTGTTGTTTTGAATCTCACAGATGCATAGGATTTTGATGGAGCTATTAAGACTGTCCATCCCAATCCCTCATTTCACAGTTAAGAAAACCAAAGCTCAGAGAGGTTAAGTGACTTGCCCAGGTTTCAGGACTAGAAATGTCGTCTCTTGATTCACAAGCCAGAGCCCCTCTTACTCCTACACCAACTCCTTTATATTGTTCTAGTTATAAGTCTGTCGTTTCTCTTAAGAATGCCAAGGGGCATACCCCTCCAGTCCATGCCATTGGTGAGGAATTAGGGAGAATGGTGCTGGGTGCGTTGTTGAGATGAAAAGATCTGTGAGGCTCATCTGTCTGCATACAAATAGCTTAGGGTAGAGGTTTGGCCATCTCGGCTGCACTGGTCGCTCATGGTCACAAAATAGCATCTAGAAGGGGACTGCTCTGATTAATTTCAAAGTGGGGGCAACAAGTTGGGGAGAGGATGAGTTATGCTATGAAAGAGTTTTCCTTTTCTGGCTCTTAAGTCCACATAATGTCTGAATTTTCCTCTAAGAAACTGGAAAATATAGACCAAAAAGCCAGTTTCAAAATATTAGTTCTCCTCTAAGAAATTGGCAAATAAAGAAAAATTCACTGAGTTTTTCTGTTAGTTCTAGCTCTGAAGCATCCAGTATCCACCCAATGACTCAAAGAAGGACCAGAACACCATAGCCACCCCAGTTCTGTTGCTGGCAATCACATGTGGCAGGAGGTGTTGACTTACAACCACCACACTTAGGTGCCAGGAAATTACATTTTACCTTTCCCACCTTACATGAAAATCGATTTCAGGTGGATTGTTAACCTATAGTTGAAAAGAAAAGCAATAAAGTTTTTAGAAGAAACATAGAGGAATATCTTTATACTCTTCGGATTAGAAAAGCTTTCTTAAACAGGTTATATACTAAAAAACTGGACTGCAGCAAAATTCAGAATATTTGTTCACTAAAAGACTATTCAAAGAGGAAAAAGGCAAGCTGCAGAGTGAGAAAAGGTAATGCAATATTTATGACTGTCAAAGGACTCATATCAAGAATACATTAAAAAAATTTCTACAAATTGATAAGAAAAAGTTGAACAGCCAAACAGAAAAGTGAGCAAAGAACTAAATGGGCAATTCATAACAGAGGGTACCAAAGATGACCAAGTTAGCTCTTGTGCTAGGTGTTTCATCTACATGACAGTTTAGACTGGCATCAGTGGGAGTTCATTATCCATGTACACAATAAATTGCCAGGCTTTTTATTGAATGTGAGTCAAGATCAGTGTATCAGTTAGAAACACAAATTCTGGCGGCAGATGAAGAAAGGCTAAACAAATGTTTATTCATGTGTTTAGTTATTTCTTGTGAGGTATCATGGTAGAGAGAGGAGAATTCTTTTTAAGGTGGCAGGTGGTGTTTTAGTCAAAGGACAGACTGGGAGACAGAAGCAGAAAAGGCAATGGTGCCCTGGATAGATTAAGGAGCAGATGGTTATTGGCTACAAAAGGCGGTAACATTTCCACTTAACTATCAATTTTTTTCAAAATGCCAGAAATTGCCTGGTTTTTCAGTCATTTAAAGTTATGATGAAATTATTTAGATGTCAACTTCACAATATTTGGGTGGGGAAGTTTTTTCAAAATTGTTTATAAGTTTACAATAAAAACGATGGAAGACCATTGGCCTAAAGCTGTTCTAGAATGAAAGGGTGATGGTTGGTGGACACCCCACTGTGCTCCACTGAGCTTCCAGGCCCTCCGAATCCAGGAAGAGTGCACATGGGATCTGCATGGTGAGTGCATCCCAGACATTTTTGACTGATGGACAAGTCCACCTTTCTTTCTCACCACACATTTTTTTGTAACTTATAGCATTTATTGAATTGATTGATGACTCAACAGTTCTCATTTGCTGACTAATCACCCTCTAGAGGGTAGTTGTTTGTCCTTATAAGTTTATCTTTTTTAAATTAAAGGAATTAAAGATAAAAAGGTCAAATTTTAGGTGCTATATAGCAAATAAAAACCCCTCTAAACAATTAAAAACATAATAAATTTAGCATTTAAAATTGTTCTTTGAGAAAGTAGCTTGGGGATGAGAAAGTCATTTACATTTACTGTTTATTCATACAATCTTAATTCTCCCTTTAAACTTTAGATTTCCATTATTTAGTTTCATTTTCTGTAATTAAAGAATTAGGATATTTTAGAGTTAGAAGAAACTTTAGGAGTTATTGATGTGTAGAAAGAGAATGCTGAGTATAGTTATTCTTCTAAAATAGCATATTCATAATTGGCTAATTAGCATTTTGGTAGATATAAATCCGTGATTCTTGCTCTACAGTAAGTCACATTATTTTTACTCACTGCAGATGGCTGCCTGGAATTTGATGATGCAGGCAATTCTCATTTTACTAGCAAGTTTGGTTCCAAGATGTGCAGACTGGATACCTGAATTTAGAAGGTAATTTGCCAGGGAATCAATGTCGAATGGGAAGTTTGGATCCCCAGACTGCAAAACATAAAACCTGCAAGTGCATTGTGCCCTAACGTACTGGTAGAGATTCCACCCACCTTTTCACCTAATCACAGCTCAGGCTTCAGTGTTGCCTCTGCGTGGTGTTGGAGTCAATGAGACCAGGTTTCAAATTCCAGCTCTGCCAAACACCAGCTGGGTGTCTTTGGGAAAATTGACTTACCTTTCTGTGCCTCGATTTTACTCTCTTGTGAAATGGGAATAATCGTACTCTCTTGAAGTCACCAGACTCCAAGATGTTCCCCAGTGATCTCCAGTTCTGGTATTTCATGCCTTTGCATTGCCTCCTCCTGCACAGAATAGGGCCGACCTATATAATCATTACGATATAGTAGAAATGACAGCATGTGAATTCTGAGGCTAGGTCAGAAGACGTATGACAGCTTGCCTTCTCTTGAATCTGTTCTTCTGTGGGAAGCTGGCTGCCATGTTGTGGGGACACTCAAGCAGCCCATGTGGCAAGGAACTGCCAACAGCCAGCACTATTTTGCCAGGCACGCGAGTGAGGATCCTCCAGCCCAGCAATTCTCAGATTCCTGATCCACAGAAACTGTGTGAGATAATAAATGTTTATTGTTTTAAGTTGTTGAGTATTGGGGTAATTTGTTATGAAACAATAGATAACTAATATGTCATCTCATGGATCAGATAATGCAAGGAAAGCAGAGGACTTAACCTAGAGTCTGGGCAGGGAAAACACACAATACATGATGATGTTAATATTATTCTCCCTTTATTATGCCTTGAATGCCTGGCGCACTGATAAATTTCATTGCCAGAAGTAAAACAATCATCCTATTGGTTACTAGTCATGAGCATACAGACTTCTGAAGAGGGCAGGAGACATTTCTTTCTTCTTCCCATTGAATTTCTCTTTGATCCCACAGATATGTGAGCCTCAGATGGTGCCCACAGACCTTTCAACCTCTGGTTGCCTTCCTCTTCTCTTCCCTACTCTTTGCCCTCATTCTAGGGTCCTGGCTCCATCATGTTGGCACCCAGGTGTCAGAGAGGTGGAGATGGTCAGGTGGTTCCTGATTCCAGCCTAGATTATTGATCCTTCACAGAAGGGTGTATAACTGGTGCTTTATTATGCAAAAGACCCATTCCCATTCCCATTCAGGTTGGGGGTCTATTTGAAAGAAGGAGGTTAGCACCCTAGGCTGTCACAGTATTATAATATCAATATTCTAATAATATTCACCTTTCCATGGCTATTTAAGGTAGCAGTTCCATCATGTCCAAGGGATAATTCTCCTATTTTTGTAGTTCCTTATTAGTGGAGGGTGAAGAGTTGATTTCCTGATATGGATGAAATTTTTTGCCTGGATGGCTCTCAGTAACACTGAAGTGGACACTATCTGTGGTCACTGTTGGGCTATTTCCAATGCTCCTATGTAATTCTAGTGCTTCTGTGAAGTATTGACGTTCAGTCACACTGAGGCACTTGAGTACTGAGAGAAACAAAAATCAAGCACAGAATTATTATTTGAAATTTGTGTTCATGAAGGCATGTTAAATTAGAGCCAATTAACAATTATGGTAAATTCTGTTGTTGTGAGACTTAATGGAAGAATTCGAGGGAATAGAAAGAGATCTTGAGAGTGCTTATTAATGCAAACAAACATTAGGCTTAGAATTTCACATGAGGATAAAACTCAAGGTGGAAATAATAAAAATACGATTAGGAATTTCGAGAGTGCCAAGATAACTGAAATGATAACTAACATTTACCTATATATCAACACTTCACCTATATCGACTTACTTATAATCCTGTGTGAGACATTCTTTGATTTCCATTTTATAGATGAGGAATTGAACACAGAGAGGTTAAATAACTTGCCAGAGGACACACAACTAGTGACAAGCAAAGCCAAACCCGCAGTATCTTTTCTGAAACTTTGTGAATCTTCTCTAACATTATTAGTTTTGTTTTATATAAACATCATTAATTTAAAAATGAGTTATTAATAGATTTAAAAAGCAAGTGCTTGACTTTATTGTGATAAAAAATGCATAACATGAGATTTACTCTCTTAACAAACTGAAGTGTCTCATTACTGATATTATGCTACTTGATTTTCCCCCAGTTTTCTAGAGCAGCATTGTCCAATGAAAAATAATAGAGGTCACATGTGTGATTCTAAATTTTTTAGTAATCACTTAAAAAAACAGATGAAACTAATTTTAATAACCGATTTTATTTAATTTAATAAAGCCAAAATATCATTTCAACATGTCAATATAAAATGTATTGCTGAGGTATTTTACATTCTGTGTTTCTGTACATGATGGGGGATTTCTGTGTATTTTTTATTTATTGCACATTCAAAATAATTTATTTGTATTATTTTAAAATGTGTTTTTAATTATTATCGACATACAATATTATATTAATTTCAAGTGTACAAAATAGTGATTCAACACATATATGCCTTACAAAGTCCAGTTACTGCGCATTTTGATTTAGATGTTTGATTTTCATCGGAAATGCTTAATCTGTGTTTAGATTTCATAAAATTTACAGTTGAAAAATTGTTCCAAAGTTACATAAAGGCTTCTAATAACCAAATATAGTATCAGTTTTTAAATGTAATGACTTTCAACTGAACAAAATTAAAATTCATTTTCTTGCCCTTGCCAATTATACCAGAAGAGCTTCTGGCTCTAGTAGTAGTAAGTAGTCAATGGAGATTTGTGAATTGAATGTGCAGAGTGGGATGGAAATCATACGATTAGGATATTACTGCCAGGAATGAATCATCAGATTCAACAAAAAAGAAGAATAACACCCCAGAAATTATAGATTAAAAAAGAAATCTATAGATAATAAAATAAATGATATCAGTTTTTACATAAAATTTTGGAAATACTGACAAATGAAGAGAAAAATTAAAATTAGTCCCTCCTATGCTAACACTGTTAATATATTTGTGTGTATATCTTTAAAGTCTTTTTTTCTTCTGCATATATGTTTATGGATACAGAATTTAAATACCAGTTCTGTTTTTTCACTAAAGTGAACATTCACATAGTTGTGTTTCTCGTGTAACTCATATAATCTCATGATTATTTTCTTAGAATAATTTTTTTTTATCATTTTGGTAAAACTTGCAGGGGGAAAATGGAGACTGGACCAGTGGACACAGTGATTCCTTGGCTACTGCTGGAGTGAAAATGTGTGTGCAGCAGGGTTGGGAGTGTCACTCAGGCTTTTGTTCTGGGCTTACTCTTTGGTGAATATATGATGTTTGGCAAATAACTTTAATTCTTGAGCCCAGGATCCTCCAGCATAGAAGAGAAAAAATCGTGTAGAACCTTAATTATTGAGAGTTACTGTGACTGAGGTTATTCATGGGTCATTCATCCACTCTTCCGACAAAGGTTACCAAGAATTTACCATGTTGGGGAGATTCACCAGCTGACTGAGTGTCTTTAAAGGTGCCTGGGACTAGATGTGACCCTGGGCTGAGAACAGTGTGAAATGGAGGTGGGAAACTCGGGGCTTCAGAGCCTCTGCTCCATTCTGCAGAGCAATCAACAGATTGAGCCCTGCTCTCCAGGTTCACGTGTCTAACAGGAGATTTGGGAGTAGAGCTGAGCCTGAGGGAGAGAACCTGGTGGAGTAGAGGAGCCCCCACCAAGAGAACACTGGCCCGCCCTACTGGAGGGATGTCCCATGTGAGCCTCCTCTTGTGTCTCTCTGTCCCAGGGGTGTGCTGCAGTTGGGAGAAGGTGGTCTTTATCTGTCAGCTCTGCCCGAGAAAAAACAAGCAAACCTGGGCAGAGATTCCGAGAAGGCAGGAGATTTTGGTTAGCATGATACTCCAAAAGTTTAAGGAGCAAACAGCCATTCAGAGCTAATTATTTTGCCTACTGGGCAGCAGTTTCTACAGATTTCAAACTCAAAAAGCAAGCTCACCAGATTTAACTCTGGTTATCAGTAAAAGCCATTAAAGGCTTATACAATCAGCTCTTAATATGAAAAAAATTTTTTTCTTAAAAAAGTTAAAGTATACTTTATATACAGCATAACTTGCCCTTTTTCATATGACTGTAACCACCACAATCAAGATATAAGATACTTTCATCACATCCCAAATTCCTCAGTGCTGCTCCTTTGTAATCAGGGCCAGCACCATAATTTTCAGGGCCCTCTGCAAAATGCATGAAAAAAGGCCAGTAATGGTAGTAAGGGATGTTTATTAATTCTGCAGTTTCTTTTGACTTGTCATGGTGTTTTATTATTTGCTATTTAATGTTCTAAGTAAAGAGAAATTAAAAGTTTACATTATTAACGTACATATTTTCATTCATTTTTATTTATTAATTTATAACTTATTTCATTATTATTTTTTCAATTAGAGTTGACATTTAATGTTATTTTATATTAATTTCAAGTGTACAGCATAGTGATTAGACATTTATATAATTTACAAAAGGATCCCCCAGTCAAGTATCCTCCTGGCACTATACATAGTTATTACAATATTATTAACTATATTCTCTATGCTGCATTTCACATCCCCATGACAATTGTACCAATTTATACTTCTTAATTCCTTCATCCTATTCACTCAGTCCCCAAAACCCCTCCCATCTAGCAATCACCAGTTGTTCTCAGTATCTATGAGTCTCTTTTGTTTTGTTTTGTTTATTTTGTTCTTTAGATTCCATATATAAGTGAAATCACGTAGCAGTTGTTTTTCTCTGACTTATTTCACTTAATACCCTCTAGGTCCAGTCATTTCATTACAAATGGTAAGAGTTCATTTTATATAGCCGAGTAATATTCCAATACACACACACACACACACACACACACACACACACACGCCACAATTTCTTTATCCAATCTTCCATTGATGGGCACTTAGGTTACTTCCACATCTTGGCTATTGTAAATAATGCTGCAGTGAACATAGGGTACATATGTCTTTTCAAATTATTGCTTTGGTTTTCTTTGGATAAATCCCAGGTAGTTCTATTTTTAATCCTTTGAGGAACCTCCAAACTGTTTTCTATAGTTGCTGAACCAATTTGAAATTCTATCAACAGTGCATGAGAAATCCTTTTCCTCCACACCTGTACCAATATTTGTTGTTTTTTAATTTATTGATGTTAGCCATTCTGACACGTGGGAGATGATATCTCATTATGGTTTTAATTTGTATTTCTCTGATGATTAGTGATGCTGAGCATCTTTTCATATACCTATTATCGATCTGTATTTTCTCTTTGGAGAGGTACCTATTTAGGTCTTCTGCCCATTTTTAAATTGGATTGTTCGTGGGTGTTTTTGGTGTTGAGTTGTATTACTTCTTTATAAATTTTTGGATATTAACCCCTTATCAGATGTATCATAGGCAAATATCTTCTCCATTCAGTGGGTTGTCTTTTTGATTTGTTGATGGTTTCCTTTGCTATGTAAAAACTTTTCAGTTTGACGTTATCATTTATACTGTGTAATGCCAATTTTAAATGCAGATACAAAAACATTTAACTAGTATGTGGCATCACTGAAACTGCACAATTTGTGTTTGGTAGCTTGTGCATACATATGCATTTTATTCTTACTAGAATGGAAAGCTGTAGAAAACGAACTCAATTGTTTTTATTTTGCTTTCTTTTTCACATACTTTCTGCCAATATCCTGTGGAGCCAGAGGGTTCTGTAACATGTTTTCTTTGGACTTTGATTCTCACTGTCCTCCCATAATCTCATGGATCCTAGGGTTTGTGTTCATGAGGCATCGTGAAGATTCTGTGTGGACGGGGCAGCAAGGGCCAGTGGTAGATGAGACTACTGTATGTATTTTCTGTACTCACAGGCATACTCCATTGACCCACTGTACTTCACTTACAAAACACAAGTTCAAAGACAAATGATGAAAAGTTTCAAGACACTAACATCAGAGCATTCCTTTAAGCCTGGGCCCTTCGGAACATGCAACCTTTAGGCCACTCCATCCTGAAGCTGACCCTGTTCATAGTCACCCCTGCCCTCTACCTCCAACCTTTGGCAATCAATCTGTTTTCTGTCCCTGTAGTTTCACCTTTTCAAGAATGCAATATGAATGGAATCACACAGCATATGACTTTTTGAATCTGGTTCCTTTCATGTAGCACGCGTACCTGAGATTCATCTCGACTGCAGTGTGTCAGTATTCCATTGTATGTGCGTGCCATTGTTTATTTCCCCTCCCCAGCTGAGGAGCAGTCTTAATCTTAGTACCAAGAGTAGTTTCTGTTCTTTGAATTTTCAGGTTAATCAGAACTTTTTTTTTTGAGGCACACCTTCATTGCAGCTGTGTGACCCATGCCCCATTCTCAATTGCTTTGGCCATAAACCCTCTCTCTGCCTTTATGCTGTTGGGGAGAAGGAATTCCCCTGTCTATGCTTCTTGAATTCTTGTTGCTGGGCTACTAATAAAATTGGCACCAGGCAGAATAATAGAAGAAAATCCAAAGTTTTATTGTGCATACATGAGAGAATTGAAAGAATAACTCGCTGTGAGGGAAGTAAAGCAGGGCATTTATTTGTATATACTTTACACAAAGAAACAATAAATTTGTGGAGATTTGACAAGACAAAGGAGCATAGATTTGGGGGTACATAATTCATAAGGACTTTAAGTAGAATGTAGGCTCAGGGCAGTAACTTTGTAAAATTAACAAGCATTTGTTTATATAGGCTCTCAGCTCAGGATTCTTTCCCTCTGGTAATAAGGCTACATCTTCATTAATGTGATTTCTCGTTGGCTCTTCTCAGGCAGGGAGGGCACCTTTCACGTGGTCTTTCCTGCAGTTAGAGACACAGAAGAGAATGAGAGAGGACCTCCAGGTCCTGCTGCTTCTCAAGTGATTTTAATTCAAAATAATCAATATATCATGTGGAATAACTTGGGGCAGCTGCCCTGAGCCCCAACAATGGCAAGGATATGGGTGAAGAGGAAAATAACATGCACATGAAGTAAACCGAGAACTCCGGCCTGTAGGTCTGGGGAGGAATTGGGAGGGGAGTATTTCAGGAAAGGACATAAAATGAAAAGGAGGAATATGTTATGTATAAAGGGGTTACTTTGAGTCAGCATGCTCAAGGGATACTGACTTTTTGCTTTTCCAGGTGAATTGATTCTTAGAGAATAAATCCATAGATCTGAATCTACTTTGTAGAGACGGGTCTACCCCAGCCCTGTGCTTTAAAGAAAATTCTGGAAATCAGGAATGCAGATCCATCATTTCCCCAGCGCTTCTGAGGCAGTGTTCAGAGCACTCCATTCAGCACCTGCTAGGCTGGTTCTTAGGCCTTGCCATTCCCTGGAGGGTTGGACCTACCCAGAACAGGAATTCAAAGAGGGAGTCAACACACCCCATCTAGATCATTAAACAAGACTCAGAAGGAAACTGGGTGGTAAACAGACAATAGAACAGATGTCAAATGATAACGTACGCCTGAAAATTATATAATTGTATTAACCAATGTTACCCCAATAAACTTAATTAAAAAAAAAAGACTCAGGTTGCTGATGCATTTTGCTAAATCCACTGAGATGGCCTTCAGGGTTTGAAGATGCAGCTGAGGCTGCCATTGGGCATCTATAGCACATCAGCACTTACTGTGGCATTGTTCCTCTGGTTCTCTGCTGCAAGCCCCATGGCTCTTCGCCCATTAGAGAATGCTTGGCACATGGGCAGGGCTGGTTACAAGGGTGGCAGTTAGTCCTCAGTGGAATGATGGACAACTGCAGTGAGGTTTGTGCAGTCTCCCAGGGGCCCCAGCACGATTGAGCTCTAGTTGCCCACAGAAGACACCTTCACCTTCCCTCTGCTGGCTCCCTTCCCTCTGTCTTACTTCCTCACTTCCTGGGACACCTTTCCAAATGGATTATCTGCGCTCGAATCTTTACCTCAGAACCAATAGAGGAGGTTAAGCTGTTCCACGGAGTTCCAGTGTGTTGTGACTTCAGAGCCTTCTTTGTCTAATAGGCACACCTCTGCTCAGATAAGAATTGGACACTCCTGATAAGAATGTACAGCGTAATGTTGTGACTGCTGTCTGCTTCAGCTTTAGCTCCCAAGATTTCTGTCTTATTAGTACTTTTTACATGAGTCAAACTCCTGGCACATAGCAGAGCCTCAATGTCATTGCTGTCATTGTTAAAGATGAAATGGTGATAAAGACACTAGGACTGTATGGTCCACATCTGGAGATACAGCCAGAGAGGGTAGAGGAAGCCATACTGAACTCAGTAATCTCAGGATCTGCTTTGGAAGTTTTGTTTACTAGTCATTTCTCCTCCTTGGGTGAGTCCTAGAGCTCTTTCTGAGCTGGGTAGAAAAGGAGTAGAGTTTTGAGTGTGGATGTCTTCCTAAATACCCTCTAGGTAATTTAATCTAGTTGTCCTTTGTCTCATTTTACCAAAAGTCAACTTGGAGAAAGGAGAGGGAAGGGTCTGGTAAGTCAAAGGCTCCAGTGTGGGGTTCCAGTTACTTGACATCTCTTGCTGCCCTTTCTGGGGGCCGCTCCTGACCCATTTATTACCTGCTTCATGATGATCTATCACATCTTTACCCCCGAGTCCCCTTTTGCCACGTTGACTGGCTCCATCACGGTCTGCATTCCTTGCACCATACACAGAGGGGCAGCATGAGGTATAAGAGCCTGGAGTCCAGCACCAGACAGACTTCCAGTTCTGGGTGAACCATTTCGGCTAGGTGACTACAAGCCAATTCTAGGCCTCAGTCTTCCCATCTGTAAAAGGGATACAAACAATAGCATCGACTACACTGGAAATTTTGTTTTAATTTTTGTTTAAAGAATGACATGTGTAAACACATACACTTATAAGTGCACAGTCGACACATTTTTACAAACTGAGCAACATTCAGGTTACCAGCACCCAGATCAACAACCAGAACATTCTTAAGACTCCTCATTCTTTCCTCTCCTGCAGCATAAAACTATGTTGTAGATAAATAAGCTAATATTTATATAAAGTCCTTAGAACAGTGCCTGGTATATAGTAATCACTTTATTAGTATCTGTTAAAGTATAGATTAATTAGAAGGAAACTTTGGCTTTCTGAAGCTAAAATGCAGCTCCTTCATTTTAGTGAAAGCAGGGCTGTCATACAATTTTAGGTCCCTCCTCATACAGTACAACAGGCAGGATGAGTTAAGAGTCTTCAAAGTAATCAATTATTTCCTTATCACAGAGGACCAGATGGTGCATTATACAGCAAACAGCTCCCGTGGAATACCAACAATTTGCTTCAATGGGAAAATATGCAATTAGGCTGCTGTCACCCTAACAAAGGGCCAGATGCATGGTAGCCAGGGCTACCCATGAGGAACCAATGTAGCCTGGGCCCAGGTTATGGGGCCAGAAGTCAGGGGTTTAGGGATGAGGAGGGAAAGGGGTCCTGAATATTGCTTCATTTGTCACCTGTACATCCCATGAGACACATGAGGGCAACTGGATTGAGTAAAATTCCTGTATAGATAGTCAGAGTGAACTGAAGCAGGTCTGAAAAAATCAGTATAGGCACAACCAACTTCACAACACAATGCTTTAAAACTTACAGAGGAAATGGTTATCCCATTTGTGGTGACTTGTACTTTTATTTAACACTGAAATTACATCTATGTTCTTTTTCTTGCTTTTGTGACACCAAGACAAACAAGACAAAACATCCAACAGTCAAATTAAACCAATTAGAACAGGGGAAATAATGGCTCCCAAAATATTTCCTGGCACCCATTAAATTATGGAAAAATAGTAAATCTTCTGTTCTGCCATTGCTTGGAGGCACCTAAAGAGATATGAAGACACAGGGAGGGAAAGTAAGAAAAGGTCTGGAAATGTTTCCTGATGAGATGGGCTAGTGGGCAGGAGACAGCTCCTGGAGTTATTGGTGCATCACCTTTTACTGGATGGCTCGCTCATATTTTGGAGGGAGAAGTCCTGCATAGTAACAGCATGAATAAAAACAGTTTTGAAAAATTTCTAGCATTCTCTCGATTGCAAAGAGACCTTTGAAATTCCTAGATCCTCGATATCAAGGGTTGATATGATTTTTAGAAATCAATAATTTTGTGTATTAGGTCCATGTTCCATCCTCTGGAAATCAAGACAATTTTGATTAGACTTAGAATTTTTTGGGCATGTCTCAGAGGCCTGCTTTTGTGGTGCAGAGTGCCACCACCACCCTGGGTAAGACCTGTGTGTCTCTGTTGGAGGAACTCAGGTTAGGGAAAGGCCCAAATGTGAAACCTATTGGGAATGTCAGACCTGCTCCAGCCCTTTCTTTTGTCTACAAAGAGCTTGAATGCATCCCTTTTACCTCACTTCAGGGTTTTTTTGCATCAAGAGGAAATGTATGGTGCTTTTGTGTGTGTGTGGGGGGGCAGGATCAGGAGAGGCAGGGAAGGAGCTAGGGAAAGTGCTTCATTAAATTTCTCTGCATATCTAAATTTCAATAACTTGGGCTTTCAGTTTCCACAAAAACAATCCACACAGAAGGTCCAAAACAAAGTTCATTAATATTAGAGCCTTACTTGCACCTGAGGCATTCTAATTTCAGACCTTGTGTAAATGAACAGCGGTTGCTGTGGGCAGAAAGGAAGTTTATATCATAGAGCTACTGTAGTTAAGTCCTTATCGGCTGGGTAAACATAGTTCTCAGATTGTTTCTATTGTACCTACAGTCTACTTTAGTGAAAATAGTAAACCATTAGGCTATTAAACTTGTACAATTCCACTAGGATTTTGTGAACTCCTTGCATGCGTCCACTAATTTTTCCAAGTTTCTGATATGCTGTATTCTCCTACCTTTTAAACGGTAGGTAGGTGAAAGTGTTGTCTGCAGAGATGAGCTGTTTTAAACTACCAAGGTTTTTTGTTTTGTTTGTTTGTTTGTTTGTTTGTTTAAGATATAGCAGAAGATAACTGAAACACCATCCAACAAGTCTGGTCCACAATGTGTTGGAATTCGAGTGCAGTGATTAGTCTTTGGTAGCAAAGGGGTGTCTGGGATTTAGGCTTCATCTCCATGGGATTCACTGGCTTCTCAGTTCTGCTTAACTCCATGGAAAGCAGGCCCACCTTGTCAAACAGCTGACACATGCTGAAGGTGGGTGGATTAAGCATCACCTTCCATTTTTTGGATCAGGAGGTAGATGATGGGGTTTCCCTTTGGGGCACCCAAGTTCCCACCACAGTCCTGCTTCTATGGCTTACTCGGCCTTCTCAATCATATAACAAAATATTTAAAACAACTGTTGAGCCGTCCCTCCCTGGAGTGGGTGTTTTTCCTCTCTGTGATCTTGTGTGAAATTCAGATTTCTTGTAGGAGCCATCATTGAAGGGCTTCTCTTTTATCCTTGCCAGCTTCAGCTCTCCATTCTCTAGGGAGAGCAAACTATTCATCCAGACCCTGGGTGTAATGCAGCATCACACATGTCTCTGCTTTGGAAAAAGTGTCTGGCTGGCCATCATTGTTGATGCTTTTGTTTGCTGGAGTCCTGGAGAAAACCGAATGCACTGTCTAGAGGGTGCATCTTGGAAGCTCTGGACATCACTGAATTCTCCAGGATAGAATCTGTCGCCTATATATCTACCTTCACAGGATTATTTCTTAGAATTCATCATCACTGAGTTGAGTTGTGATTTATTCTGTTCCTACTGGTCTTGAATTCTGTACCTGCAGAAAGGGACCTTACTGAATTGGGGCTGTGTGTGGGGAGAAGTAGGTCTGGGAGTGAGGTCCTTCTGTTCAGGGACTTGGCTGGGGTGGCCCTGGGAGTCACTGGGCCTGGAGGGTGCCACATTTCTCTCTTTGTCTGTGAGTTCACTCACTGTACTTTCGCATAATGTGATGGGGGTCTGAGAGTCATGCCTGCAGAAGTTCACAGGAACCTCTGACATGATAGAGCATGACCACTCTGCCACCCCTTCAGTGGAGTGGGGTAAACTGATACAGTTAAAATTAAAAGTACACATGCCCTTTGCTCTAAAAGTTCTGCTCCTGGGATATTTTTACTGGTTATCTCCTATAATGTTTTTTATTTAAAATAATAAAATGACAGAGAATTCTCATATGTTTGGCTTATTTTTAGATTTCACAATTCTCATTCAAATAATAAAATGTTTAAAACATCAAGCATGCACATTAATAGATGATTGACTTAAAAATGGTAATGCATTCTTTCCTGAAAGTGTCATCTTGCCTTTAAACATATGTATTATCACTTGATATAACAAATGTAAATGCTTAGAAGACCGCCTGACATGTTATGTGTACAAAAGCTAATGATTTTTGTTGTTATTAAATGAGAAAATTTAAGATGCAGGTATGCAGCTATGTAATACACATATGTCTATATGTATGATTATCCTATGTCTATAAAATACATAAAACACCTTTATGTATGTCAACAATACATGTGTATTAGTGAGCAGAAAGAAAGTTGTGGAAGGGTGGAGAAGAGAGAGCAGGAAGCTAAGGGGGGAAAAGACTAAAAACAAAAGTTTCCATGCTAAAACAACATGTATAATATAATCTCATCTTCGAAAGTTTATATGTGTGTGTAGGCAGAGAGAGACGAAAAACTAGCTACCAAAATATAAATGGTGGTTATCTTCAGGTAGTGAGAGTCACAGAATTTTGTCTTTTCTTAAATTCTTTTTTACTCTTTTCTCCATATTTTTTTGAATTTTTATAACAACGAATATGTGCAGATTTTAAATTTGGAAAAATTCTCTCAGAGAAAAACAAACTCTCTGACCCAGGATGTTCATTTCACACGTGAGGGACCTGAGCCAGGGAAAATGCAGGATTTCTTTAATGATGTGTCTGTTTGGAAGACGTGTATTTTACCACCTGCAAACTGCAGCCTCTCCCATCAGTCTTTGTAAACCAGAATTCCCTTTCCTGTGGTTGCTATTTTTAAGGACCTATTTCTTTCTTTTTCTTTCTTTTTTTTTTTTTCTGGGTTTATTGAGATATAATTAACACATAACATCATGCAAGTTTAAGGTGTACAATGAGATGGTTTGAGACATGTATATATATTGCAAAATGATTATCAAGATAAGGTTAGTTTATACCTCCTTCACCTGACGTAAGTACAATTTTTTTATGTAATGAGAAAGTTTAAGATTTACTCCCACAGCTTTAAAGTATATAATACTTTTCTCCACACCCTCATCAACATTTGCTATTGCTTGACTTTTTGGTAACAGACCTTCGATCAGGTGTGAGGTGATATATCTCCTTGTGGTTTTGATTTGCATTTTATGATAATTAGTGATGTTGAGCACCTTTTCATGCACCTTTTGGCTATGTGTATGTTTTATTTGGGGAAAAAAATGTCTGCTTAGGTCCTCAACCTATTTTTAAATTAGTCTTTTTTTTCTGTTGAGTTATTGGACATCCTTCTTTCTAATGCCAAATCAGAAAGAGAAAGTGCCGGACTCTTAAATTAGAAACAACTGACTAGAAAGAGGAGAAGGATGCTTTTTGAGATGACAGAAATGTTCTAAGTCTTGATGTAGATTGTAAGTACAATTTATAGGTACAATGTCATGGAGCTTTATGAGTAAGATGTATACACTTTACTGTATATAAATTATATCTCAGTAAAATACAGTTTTAACAAGTATATAAGATATACCCCTAGGAGAGACTGTCATGTACTCAAATATTTTCAAAACAAGATAGGAAGGAAGTCATGGAGGTAGTATGGAGTGCCACACGCAGGAGGGGTCCAATTTATTACATGAAATTGTTTCCATCATGTGCATTTCTCTGCCAAGCATCCAAATTATCTGAAACCATTTTGCTTCATCTTGGGTGGTTGGTTGATAGATGTATCTTCCTTAACCAAGTCCTCCTGCCCCAAGAGAAATGGTACTTTGCAGGTAAAAGAACATAAACAAAGGCCATTGGAATAGTGCCTTGATGCTGGGAAGAAACAAAAGAATCACAAAATACAACCCTGTTGAGTAATGCATATTTGGAAGAAATACAGAACCATTTAAATACATTATATATAATCAGAGCCTAGAATGAGCAATCAGGTTAATACACAGCAATTTATTTGGCTTTGGGAGTTCAACATTCTGAACAGGTGTCAGGGCATCAAGATTGCATCACCTGGGAAGTCTCTAATAATTTTAACATTAATATTATTAATAACTCCATTCTCACGGCCACCCAGACCCTCAGTGCCTAGGCTCTTGGAGCTGTTTCTCACCATAACTGCGCTTGTCTTAGAATAACCCCAGGACATGACTTCTTATTTTGAAATTATTGTCAGCCTTATAACACTAGCTTATTGGACTTTTCAGTTTAGTACCTGTACCTGGTATTAATCCTTCTCTGTTTACATGGAATTGGGGTAATTTTCTCCCCATATCATCAATGTTCAATATTTTTCATTTTGGGAAGTTATTTTCACTTTCCTTACTGAGTGCCATAAAAAACAAAAGCAGTAAGGTTGTGAAAAAATCTAAAACTAAGAAATCAGTTGGATTCTTTCCACTCATGGGCTTTCAGGTGTGGGTTTAGCTTTATTTCATTCTGTTCAAACCTATTATAGCAGCAAAGAATAGGCATTAGAACATAGCCCTCCTTGGTGGATGCTCCTTGCCCTGCATAATGAAGGGGGAGGAGGCTTTAAGCCATTCTCAATTCAGGGTGTTCAAGGTGGTGGAGAGGAAAAGCAGTGGAACAATATCCATAGGCTGGTAATTTAATGTGGGTGTTGGGAAAACAGCTTTCAAGAGTACCCACTATTCTTCCTCCTATTCCTCCTCATTTTTAGGATATTTTGTAATTTACTGGTTTTAGCCCACTTAGTCCAAGTGGTTAGTGAGGGATGCTTGTGAGGTCAAGATCACATGGTTATTATCCAGAGTTGTCCAGCATTGACCACTTGCGAAGCAAATTGATGGCAGCAGGATGGGTTCTTGAACTAGACAGATCTGGATTTGAAATTTGGTCTTCACTACATACTATAGTCTTGGATTGGTTAATTAACCTCTGAGCCAGTTGTGAATAATAAAATATGAAAAATATTATTTAGCTTTCATGATTGTTGAAGAGGGTTAAATGATATGATGTATATACAAGCCTGTTATATATTAGTTTCTCACTTTTATTAGCTTTTCTAAAAAAAATTGTTTCCAAAACTGCAAATAGCATCTTATCTCCTAACTGTCTTAACAAAGGTCTAATCTCTAGCACCTAGACAGTGCTTGGCAGATAATACACATTTAAATAAGTAAAATGTACAGTACTGCTTTTCCATTTATGGCATGTTCTGTGCACAAAAGAAGAACCCCATCATCCAACTTCTCTTTTTGACCATTAGTGTATCTGAATAGGTATAAAGTGCAGCTCGGGAGGGAAAGGGAGACTTGTGCTCTAACAAGAAGAGAAGATGGATTAGGCTCACCAGATGACTCCAGTCACCCAAAACATGTAGGAACATTCTGTCCTGTCTGCCTTGGAAAAAGGGCATGCAACTCTACTGGGCTGCCCAGCCTTCCCACCTCTCCTGTCCCCAGACACAGGATGTGGTCTTTCTTCTTCTCTTTCCAGACATACTGTAGGGCTCTTTCTGACTTGATGCCTGCTTTGCCCCAGTTTTCCACCATCTTGGCCCCAATTTTCACTCTCTGTAAGACTGGTCCTTAGGATTAGAAGCTTTCCTCAGTCTCTCTCTGTCAGGGAAAGTCTGTGCTGAGAAGAAACACTGGAAATAGAATCCCAACTGAGCAGGACTAGGTTGATAGGAGTCAAAGAAAGGTCTAGATAAAAGTGGGGGGAGGGGAGAGGCAGTGGCAATTCTCTCAGTGATACAATGTTTTGGACGCTTCCCAAAAACAACTGAAGAAGGAGCTCAAGAGTTGTGAAGTAATCAAAGCTGTCCTGGCCCATCTTTTCCTCTTAAGAGTATAGACAACTTAATTATTCTTGAAAATGAGCCACAGAAAAGGACTAGAGTTTGACTCCTATGTAAAATTACTATGAAGAAAGAAGGGTATATGCAAGCAACAAAAGTATGCAAAAAGATAATGCCAAAAGAAGATAAAGACTAACTTCATATTTTAAAACAAGTTAAAAGAAAATCATAAAATGATAAGAGCAGTAAAATCCTAAATCAAAGTTAGAAAAACTCAGAAAACAAGTGACGTAACAAAAGAAAATTTTGAAAAGAAGGAAACATAATACAAATTAGATGTAGAAAAATTATTTCAGGAGCTTAAAGCTAAACTAGAAAGAACACAAGGGTTAAAAAATACCATAGATGATGGTTTAAGAGAAAATTTGCAAAGGAGGAAAATCTTTAAATAAATAAAGAAGAGATTAAAAAGATTACAAAGAGAGAAATTTAAAATAGCAAAAATGATACAACATAAGTGAAATAGAAAGTCCTAACATAGAAAGCCAGACACAGTAGAAGGGACAAATAGTAAAAATAAGTTAAGGAAATTTTTATGAAATAAAAACGACATAAAACTATATTTGAGTGGACACATGATGTACATAGGAAAATCAGTCCAGAATGGCCAAAGCTGAAAAAAGTCCTGGGCATCCAGACAAAAAGATTTAGTCACTTTTAAAGAAAGAAAGAAAGAAAATAAGCGTGACGTTAGATCTTTGATACAATGCTTTATGCCTGAAAACAATGAAATAGTATAGTTAAGACATTTAAGAAAATATGAGCCAAATTTTATATTCAGCCAAACTTACCTTTAAGTTCAAAGTACCACAAACTTCTGAACATTTTAAAACTCAGAAAATTTTGTTCCCTTCTGACCTTTTTGAGGAATCTGCTATAGAATGGGCTTATACAACCAAAATGATCAAAGGGATATAGACATAAAGATTAGTGATTAGCATTAAACACATATTCACCTGTGAAACTAAGACTAAATGATGGTTATAAGGGAGACAGAGTAGCAAGTAATGGCTAGATTCTCCAACAGTGTAAATAGAGTTTAACTGAAAAATAATGGGTCTAGGGAGAATATATATTCACTGATTATAGAATAAACACGCTAATTGCCTCATAGGTGTTAACTGAAAGTATAAAAATAAATACTTTAAGGCAAGGAGGTGGAGAAAATTATTAAATAATTTTAATATTGCTCATAGTAAAAAACCAATAGACAATAGTATAAAAAAACTGAGATTAATAGTATTAATTATGTTAATAGCATAAAGTTAATAGTTATATTAATAGCATAAAGTTAATAGTGTAAAGGTAAATATTAAAACAAAAATATAAACCTTTCTAAACAGCAAAGTTTATATAATCTCCCAGAGAGAACTGATAAAATAAACTACATCATTAGAAACTATATACAAAGACAGAACTATTTAAACATATAAAAACAATATGTAAGAATTGAGATAAAATATATTAATCAGTTGATAAATGTAATCTCAAAAGATTTTCAGATTGAATAACAAAGCACATTAACATGTTGCATGTAAGACAAACAAAAATTTAAAAAGATTCAAAAGATTAAAAATAAAAGGGTGATAAAGGTATATCAGACACACCCTTCTGGTCCTTCCAGAAGCTCAGAAAGAACCCACCACTGTGCTGTCTCCTGCCGACAAGACCAACGTCAAGGCCGCCTGGGGTAAGGCTGGCTGCAATGTTGGCGACTACTGCACAGAGGCTCTGGAGAGGATAAACCTGGGCTTCCCCACCACCAAGCCCTCCTTCCCCTACTTTGACCTGTCCCACGGCAAGAAGGTGGGTGACACACTGACCAATGCCGCGGGCCATATGGATGACCTGCCTGGAGCCCTGTCAGCTCTGAGTGACCTGCACACCTACCTACAAGCTGTGTGTGGACAACATCAACTTCAAGCTTCTGTGCACACTACCTGCTGGTGACTCTGGTCAGTCACTTCCCTCTGATTTTACTCCTGCTGTCCACACCTCCCTGGACAAGTTCTTGGCCTCCGTGAGCACCCTGCTGGCCTCCAAATACCATTAAGCTGGAGCCATGGCCAAACGTGCCTGGGTGGGAGGCCTCTTTGCGCTTTGCACACCTGCACTTCTTCATCTTTGAATAAAGTCTGAGTGAGCTGCACAATAATAATAATAATAAAAGATATATCAGACATATGTAGATTAAATGAAGGTAGAGGTCTCTGTAAAAGTAGAATTAAGACCCAAAGCATTTTTTTTAAAAAGGACAAGAAAAGATGCTTTCTAAGGATTAAAGTCTTTACTTTTAAATATATCACTGTTATTAAGATTTATGTACCAAAAAACACTTTAACAACTTTCATAAAGCAAAAATTAGAAGAAATATAAGGAGAAAGAAAAAAATACCCTAACAGTAGAAAAGTCTAACACAACTTGCTTAATTCCAGCAGATCCTGTTGGGAGGAAATCAGTAAGAATATAGAAGACTTATGCAAAACAACCAAATAGATCCTGTAAATATCTAACTATTAACCCCAATAATGTAAAATACACCATTTTCTACTGCATAAAACATTCATGAAGATAGCACATCTTGGGCCACAAAGAAAACATCAATAAATTCGATGGAATTGCATCCTAACCAAAATGCTGTATATTAATTACAAAATTGGACCACCTACTTGGAAATTTAAAAACTCACTGTTAAACTCTTGCGTCAAAGAATAAATACTAAATGAAATAGTAGAATTTCTTGAAAATAATAATAAGCAGTAAATATAAGAAAAAGCATATGTAACTGTATCAATAAAAAATAAAATGAATGAATTAAGTAACCAAATTTAAAAACCAGAACATAACAACAACAACAAAAGCCAGAAAAAGCAGGAAGAAACATTAATAATGATAAAAGAAAAAATTAATAAGAAAAACTTTAAAAAAACAATAAAACAAAATATGAACCTAATTAGTAAAAAAAGGAAGTAAACAAACACATAACATTAATGTCAAAGGGAACCACCACCAAAACAGGAAGCTTAAAAAATCATTAAATGGCTACTTTGTACAACCATGTGCAAATACATTTGAAAATCTTGATGAAATTCATACATTTCCAGAAAAATACAATTTACCAAATGGACCTCAGTGGGTAAGTATCAAAAGTCTACCATATAATATTTTATGATAGATAACATAGAGAAAGTGATCAGAATAATTTGCAGTGATGTCCCAGGAACATCTTGAGAAGACCCTTCCCCGCAAACATGATTTATCAGGACTTTCACAGCAAATTAAAAAAGAAAAGCTGATGGTATCACATTTATACTCCAAGAAACCATTTTCTTTTGATGGATAAACTCAGTCTGGAATGAGCATGAGCTGAGACAATCATTAATTTACACTCTGATATACAGCAAACTCCATAAGGACCTCAGGAAGTGTAAAACGGCTCAGTCATCAATCACCGGCTTTGCTTATAAACTCCCAGCACGAGCCTAAATGCTATAGGAAGCCCCTCCCAGCTCCATCACCCATAATGACTCCTCAGGTGCGTGCCCTTTCTGGCTGTACCAGATTCAATAAACCTAACTTCATCTTTGACGACAGAAGTGTGCCTGGTTGTCTTTGATTGGTGGGCACTCACAGATGTCATTGTATGAACCCCTTCTACGTTGGGACTCTTGCAGTCAAATCTCTGAGTAATGTTTCATTCCAGGATTTCGTCTATTAACAGAAAAGAAATCTAATCTGGGTGAAAGAGATCTAAATATGCCACAGCTCCAGAAGTCTTGCTTCAACCACTCACTTCCTTTACATGTTCATTGTTTTGGGGCATCTCTTTGTCACCCCAGTCTCAAAACTATTTGACTATCTCTTCTCTCTTTCCATTTGTTTATGTAGATTAATTTAGTCCTCTTCCAGCATGAAAGACTCTTCCCTAGAAGAAGGAGGGGGCTTTGGTTATAGGGTTGTTTTGGTGGGTGAGGGGAAGGGAGAAATGACGAAACTGCCATATTAGTAGCTTTTTGTCCTATCACTATTATAGTTTGACAGTTTATGAGCAGGTTCCTTTTCATTGACTCATCCAACAGCCGCTCAATAATTGAGAAGAGGTGTTGGTAGTTGCAATTCTTCCCCGCATATAGTTGAGGGGGAAAGCTCAGAAAGGCTAAGTCTTCCCTAGCCAGACTCCAGTCAGAGCCTCTTGTTCCAAGCAGGCCTTCCATCTAACACATGATGAGCTCATGGCCTGCATTTATGTCAGTAAGAGTTACGAAGGCTCCTCCTCACCTGATGAGCTCCTACTATGTGCCAGGGTCAGGCTAAGTGCTTCATGCTAGTGCTTCTCAAACTGCGGCATATACGCCAATCAGTTGGGCATCTGGTTAAAATGCAGACTCTGATTCAGGAGGTGTGGGTAGGACCTGAAAGTCTGCATTTCTAACAACAATGTTCTCTGTTAATGAGGACACTGCAGGTCCCCAGCCCACGATTTGAGTAGCGAGGCTTTACATGCACTGCTTTAATTCAGCCTCAAAATAAACTCACATGACAGTGCTGCTTAATGCTGACTGCACTTGGGGGCAGGTGGTGTTAAACCTTCTAATCCCCGGATGCAGCTCATATTAATCACATTAGTATCTGTGGGAGTAAGACCCAGGTGGCTCTAAAAAGGCTAAAGTTGAGAGCTACTGGTATATGGGTTAGGCAAATGTAACCTTGTTTTACAACTGAAGAAACCAAAGCTTAGAGGGGTTGATGACTTCATCCTAAATTCTATATAGTCAGTGATGAAGGCAGGATTTGAACCCAGGCCTGTTTGTCTTCAGACTGGCTTCGGAGTTCATTCTCTAAGCCATTACTCTCCGTGGGCCCCCCACAGAGGTGACAGCAGCTGGCTTGCAATCTGTCATTGTTGTTAACTGAGGGAAGAGGACCCACATGCATTAAACCATCAGAAAACAGCCGGAGCCCACAGATGCCTCAGCACTGTGACCGTCAGGATGATTTATGACCCTTTAGCATTAGGAGGGTAGAAATCTCTCACTAGGGCTGAAGGTGACTGCTCTTTTCTCTGACCCAGCACATGCCATGGGACTGACTATGCACCATTGGTTCCCTGGCTCACCAATAAATGCTGATAGATCAGAGTATTTCCTCTCCTATTGAGGCTTTAAGTATAAGAACAAACCAGGTGCATTAAATCAGTGTAATTAGCCCTGAAATGCTTGTGATTGAGGAAGTGGATTCCCAGGGAGAGAGACTCGCCAAGGCTTCATCAAACAGGAATTATGAAGCCCTGGGCTGGACAGCAGCCAAACATCCGCCCCTTTCTGATCGGAAGCAAAGGGTTCCCTGAGGGATGGATTATGCTGGCAATGGCTAGGCTTATTCTTCCCATCTGGGAATTCATTAATGGGGGCTTAGCTTCAAAAGCAGATAACAAGCTAATCAAAATGGGAAGGGAAGCCCTGAAAACCATGCTGCTTAGTGAGTAATGCTGGGGAGAGCAGGTGAGAAGGTAGAACAGATGGAGTGATGGGTGTCTTCCGTGCTTGGTGCTGGCTGACCACCAGTTCTGGACAAAACAGGATAAGGGTATTACTTAGAGTCAGTAATGGTACAACCCTCTCATGCCAGCCATCTCCCTCAGTCTTCTTAGCCTTACCACCATTCCATCATTCCAGAGATTGAGGTCCTGTCCACCAACAATGCCACCTGGGCTCAAGGCCAAATGAGCTGGCTGAACAGGGGAAGGTACTTGTAGGAGAGGCCTCCTCCTCTTGCTCACATCTTATCTCAGAGAGAAAACAAAAATGCATTTTTACACTCAAGAATTATAGTTTCTTTCTTTTCCTTTCTTTCTTTCCTGCTTTCCTTCTTTTCCTTCCTTCCTTCTTTCTTAGGCGAGGCAACTCTTGGTTGACCTTACAGATTGCAAGGACCTTGTCAGCTTACAATCCCTTATTTTTTAATTTTTTATGCCCATTGCACCTGGTCTTCCTAGGTGATCTCCCATCCAAGTACTAACTAGGCCTGACCCTGTTTAGCTTCCAAGATCAGATGGGTGGCATGGCTGTAGACAAGAATTACAGTTTAACTTTATGATTGCAAATTGGTATTTGGGGTATTATAAAAGGAAATTTTCCTTCATATTCGATCTCATAAGCTATGCAGGTTGGGGAAGAAACAGGAAACGTAATGAAGGTTGTTACGTTTGTCAGGTTTTCTTTTTCCCGCATGTGAATTTCTGCTGCTTTCTGATATCTAAGCACTGGCTCAAACATTTCCCCTTGCTCAACACATCTCCAGAGCTTTGCTTCTGTTAAAAAAGGAAGGAAGCATGAAGTCTTGCCCCAAATGTCACCTTTGTGAGTCTTCTCTGCTTGTGGCTCTCCTGTTAGGGACAGGGTTTGGAACCACTTTGGATATTAATATGCCACCAAGTCGATCACCCATCTGGCCTCTCTCTTCCCAAGTGTCCAACCACGATGGACACCTTTCTTCTGCTAGTTCCTCTCTCTTCCACCCTTTCCTGTCTTTTCATCCTTCCCAAAGATTCAAACTCTTCTCTCCCTTCCAGCATAAGAATTGTTAAGATTCTACCCTACCTTGGGTCTTACCAATTCTGCAGCTTCTGGTGGCCTCTGATGGGAATTGGAGGCACCTGATTTCTGCCAGATACAGGAACTCAAAGCCCCTTGGTGGGAAGGAGAGATTGTGAGTGTATGGCACATACAATACAGGTTAAAAAAAAACTTTGCCTTTTTCTTGAGAGCCTAAAACTCAGATATAGCCCACATTGCTAGAGGTATTTTCTTGTTGGAAACTCTCAGCAGATGTACATGGTGGATTTATATACCCACCTCCCCAATTACATTACAAAGTCCTCTCTCAATAGCTTGATAGGGAAAAGCTCTGTGCAAAAATCACTCCTTCCTAATGTATAGACATTTTTCCCTGGCTGAGAGCAGCGTGTCAAATAAGATGGACAAAAAGGTATTCTCGCCACATATAGAAACTTTCATTTTGTACAGCCACTGCATTGCTCTTACCTCTAAACCAGTAGCTCCTAACCTGGCTACCACTTCTGAAGTCACCTGGGGAGCTAGTAGGAATCCTGGTACATTGGCTGTACCGGGATCTTTTGCATCTGAATGTTTGTGTTGGGACCCAGGTATCAGTAGCTTTTTTATCTTTATTTTTTGACTTGTGTTGTTTTAAGCCACTAAGTTTGCGGCAGTCTTTATGACAGCACTAGAAAATTAGTACAGTTTAGTCCAATATCCTTTCTGTGAATTTCACAAAATGTGGCTTTCAAGAGACTGAGACTTGGAATTTGACTATTTGGGACTGAATTCTGCTTCAATACCCACAAACGCTAGGCAAATTATTTAATGTTTTATGTACTGTAGTTTCACCATCTCTTATAAGAAAACCTATTATTACTCACAATAATTCATCGGATTATAATTAATATTAAGTTAGATGTTACCTATAAAAGCATTGGAAACATGCCTGGCAAATAACAGAATTTGTTAATGGTGTGCATTGTGGCTATTTCTACAATTAGATTCTAAGCTCCTGAGATATGGAGAAGTAATAGATTAAAAATGGTCACAAACTCTACATAGTTCTTCCCATGAAGAGACATATAGCCTCCTTTTCTCCATTACTGGTATCCAGGCCAGCCTCTGACTTTGGTTGTCCAAAAGAATGTGGAGGATGTCAGGCTGTGGGAGTCTCAAGGGGACTTGCATATTTGCTCTTGCTTCTTTTGAATGCTTCTGCTGTCACGTGAAAAAGCCCAACGAAGAAGACCAAATGGAGAGAGCTCTGGCCATCTGTCAGCACCAAGCTCATCCCACAGACCATGCCGAGTGTTAGCGCTGCTGATTGAGAAGGGAAGGTTTGATGGTGAGACTCCCCGTCAGAAGAATATACAAAAGGCCGTCCTGAGAATGAAACAGCAGGCACCAACTTTATAGTGCCAAGTGCACTTCTGTTTCTGGAAGTGCAGTTCCATTGGGGAAAGTGTGGTATTGTGCCCCTTCCTGTGCTCCCCTTCTGCTCTATAGGGGACCACGTGGCTTCACACATAGCAGAGTACAGTAGTGGCATTCAGCCACACATGTGTGATGCAATAAGTTGAAGGATATTTACATATTTTAGGCGCAGGTACCCTACTACACTGATGTAACATTCTCAATCTGGGTCCTATTCCTAACTGCAGCCCTGGATCACGGCTAGACTTGGGAACAGCCAGACCTTGGATTCAGCCAGGCCTGTGCCCACCCCATCTCTGACCATCAGAACACCTAGTACAAGCCAAGCCACCAGCTTACTGAGGCCACAGAGTCTAGCAAAATTGCCCAGTCAACCTATAAAATCTGGAAATAATTGTTTTAATCTGCTCAGTTTCATGTTTGTTTTGATTTTGGAGCAAATACATAGCTGATACCAGAAATTATTTTAATTTTCTTTGATTTTCCTTCAGTAACCTCTTAAAAATGTAGCCCAGAGCCTTATACATATTTGCAAACCAATTTCATAATTTGAGTAAAAGTAGATTTATCCTTAAACTGTGTAGTTGAGATAAGGCAAGTAAGAAAGGTAACATTGACTATAATAACTAGATAAATGTGTGAGCAATATATTTTTGATGCGTTATACTGATTTTACGCTAGTCATATAGCTTCTATGGGACTCAATGAGCTCATCTGTAAGTTGGGAGGCTTGTATCAGAGGATCTCTACAGTGTTTTCCAAATCCCATATTCTACCATGAAACTCTCTGTTTACAGACTGGAGAAGATCGTTGTTGCCAAGGGGGCAGGAAATGCTAAGTTTATTCCAAGTTTAAAGCAGTTGTCAGAGAGGAGAGACTGCTGCCTTTGTGCTAGAAGCCAAGACCAAGTTGTCACCAGTTTATGTGATTCTGTTTTATGGTATGTTTTGGGAAGGAAAAAATCGGTGATCTTTGTATAGCTTCCTCTGTCCGTATCATAAAGTACATCACAATTGGCAGATGGCTGGCAGCCTCAGCAGGGAGCGGGGAACATGAAATCATTTCAAGAATAAATGGGCCTGTTATACCTTGCCTAATGGCACTTTCTTTCACTTTTAGCATCACCTAAAAAAAGTATTGCTGCAACAGCTTATTCTGTGTTTGGTCAGTAAGGGAAAGTAAGAAGATAATCTGCTCTAATCTAATCTAATCTAATCTAATCTAAATAATGTCTGGAGTCCACAAAAGAACCCTGTAACTCTTGAAATGTTTATGCAAATAATCTGTTTTGTTAATGGGATCACATGAGTTGGTGATGGGACAGCAGCCTGAAGACTAGGACCTAAAAGTACCCTAAGCTCAGTACATTGACTCATTTTACTGTCTCCACTTCCAAGGAAAGATGAAGGTATGTTAAAAAATTGTAGGGAAAAATGTTTTAAAATATCTTAATGTTTCATGGAAATAGAAGGTAAAACTAGAGATCATTTCTAGTCTTAAGATCCTCTGTTTCTGTAGAACAATTTGTTCTAATCATACCTGTGGTGGGAGAAAATATCTTTAAGGAAAACATTAGACCTAGGAAGGTTACATATGTAATGTGGTGAGATACTTGTATAAATAAAACAATTTTTTCAAGGATGCATGTGTAAAAAAATATACTGAGAAATGGGAAAGTGATTTTATCCTGACTAATGTTATAAAGGTAAAATCAATAAAAAATTATCTTTTATGTTTGAAGTGGTGGGTTAGATCTCAGATCACTGATTCCTAAATTTTGTAGTTTGCTCAGACAGTCCTGTCTAGGTGTCCTCATTGCTTTCTCATCTAATGAAACAAGATATTGGCTTTGAGGTAAGCAAGAAGGATAAGGCGTGATGTCTGCTTGTGCATTGTGATCAAAAGCTGGCGAAGCTGCCAAAACTTGTGCTAAAATGGATCATATGGCTTCCTTCCCTTCACTATCCTTAACTACTCTTGAATTATTGTGCTAATTAAGTGGCTAAAAAAGCAAGCAGTGGAATATAGAACTGAGTTACAAAAGCATGGGGAATCCTGAGGGATCAATTACATCCCCTGCATAATCTCCAATTGACCCTAGAACTAAAAGAAGGGAATCCCATATGCCCAACCTTTAAGCATGACATCAATTCACTTGGGTAACAGGTCTATTTAGATGTCTACGTGGTAGATCAGGCCAATGAGAGTGTGGAGTTTGAGACCTCCCCTGGGGAGGTCTCTTCAGACTGGTTCATTGCACAAAGCCCAGCAGGAAAGAGATAGTCACCAGCGTGTGTGACTGCCTTACATCCCAATGCTTTCACTGTGTAGGACCACATGTGTCAGCCATTGTAAAGGTCTAATACTGTGTTGATCAACAGGACAGAGGTGGCTAAATCTAAATCAAACTCCATGATGCCAGAACGGTTGTTCATTCTTTCATAGCTGAGTCCCACATACCTCCTAGCACAGTGGGCTCTCAGTGTGACCTATTAGTTTTCAGCAGACACCATTTCTCACTATCTTGGTCAATCATCACTCCCTAAATAGGCTCAGGACTGCTCATAAAATTTGGGTCAATCATACCCCAGGTGATGGTATTGACTTTGTCCCTAAATAACATCACGGCCTTAGCTAAGTCATCTGAACCCTGTGCTCAGCTTTCTCTTCTAAACACTTGCTTATATCTTCTTCTTTCTGTCCGCCTTACAAAAATATTGTGGTAATCAATGAGACTAAAGAAATTTAAAAGTACTCAATGATATTTATCTTTACATCCATGGAGTATTGTTTGTAGCAGGTCCTCATGTTTTTAACAATGAATAAAGTGATCTCAAAACCCCTGTCTTGTGCTCTTTCAGTACTAGGCTTATTATTTATTATTTATTTTTTATTTTTTATTTTGAATCAGTTTTAGGATGAGAGGAACCAAAAGCCATGGACCTCCTTAAATTTTTATTTCTATAGTTACCATAACTACTCAATGATCTAATGATAGATGCCTGCTCACTGACACACCCCACCTTCCCACACCTCAACACATGGAACATCCCCATTTCCATGCTTTTCTCAGGGCCCTTCTCACATGGCGTGCCCTCTCCTCTCCTCCCATCAGAACTGAATTCTATGCATTCTATAAGTATCCTTTCTCAAGCCACCCCCAAAGGTGATTTTGCCTTCCTCAGAATGTCAGTGTTGCTCTATGTGATTAATTATCACTTCAGTGTGTGTTTTGTTCATCCAATGAGATGGTAGGCTTCATGAAGATGAAGAACACATCTTACCTTTCATCGGAGCTTTTCCAGTGAGAACCACGTATTTATATATGTGGAAATTATAAGACTCCTAATTTCCCATGGAACTTGCTTAGCATACCTGGATAATCATAAAATATCCAAGATAATTTTGCATGGATAATTTTACAGATAAGAAGGAGTGATGAGTTTTATACTTAACCCCCAAAGTGAGTTTCAAGGCAGGGAAACCAGTTAACCTATACTAGCAAAAAGGCAAAGAATCGGTGTGGTTGAACAACCACACTTCTTAATATACTTCAAGGGCATGGCTATGTTCCTCCAAACAGTTGTCCAACACCTGACGGACAGGGGGAGACTTAGTGAGAACCCAGGTGGATCTGTCCTCAATTGTGGTGCTGAAAGATTAACTTTGTACTTTCACTAACCAGAAATTCTAGAAACACTGGAGAGCCTAAACAATAAGTAAGAAGAGCCTTTGAGAAGGTCCTTTTTGTGGTGTCCTTCAGGCCCCTCAAACTTTGCCATCCAAAACAAAATTACTTTTATTCCAGACCCACTGCTCTCCCCTTATATTCCCTGAGTACTGGCGCCCAGTTTCTTAAGTAGCTTTTAAAACCATCTTCTCCTCTCCATTCCCATTGCCACTACAATAATTTCCTAACTGGTTTCTCTCAAATACCTTGCCACTCAATAGCTGCCATTAACAACTCTCATCCACAATGCCTACAGAATTTAATTTAAGGTCATTAATGGGAGCAGGTGCACCAAGGTGCCCCAGAAGCTCTGACAGTTAAACTATAAACATCAACCCATAATTGGTGAGGATGAGCCATATGAAAAGCTCTTTAAACAAAAATATTTCTAGGACCAGAAACAGCAAGAGTAAACAAAGTCTGTCTATGTGAGCCAGACCAAACCCAGGCAGAGTGAAGGTCATATCCATTTTTAAAGAAGGTCGATGAAGAAAATACGTTGTTCACAAGGGATGGGGGCACCATGTGCACATGATAGAAAGGTGAGCATGCAACAAAGAACTGGCAATGTCAATTTGGCATTGCTTAGGCTACATGTCTGCTACTTGTCACAGATGTATCTCTGTTGGGTTGTTCTGGTTATTCTCAGTTGTCTCCTCCACCCAACAATGGCCTTGGGAGGCTGGCCTGCGTGGACTGTATTTATGGGTTCCCTTGATTTCTGGGGACCCATTGGGGTTAGTGAATAGAGAATATAGTCAGAAGATCAGAGGGAGAGATGAGAGTGAGGTTAAATGATTGATTCTTCCAACTCTACCCCAGTTAGGGCCATAGCTTCTGCACTGTTGTTCCTCTTGCAGCTCTCTCCCTCTAACTTCCAATTGCCACTCCCTTTCCTCGTTCCTTCTGGCCTTCAGTTGGTAATGGTGTATTTTTCTGTCCCCCAAGTTACCCAATTTGAGTGTGATCTGTTTCTTGCTGGGTCCCTGGTCATGGTTTGATAACATTAAGCATTCAAATCCCAACTCTCTTGCTCCAATCTCATCCTCACCAAAATTATTCTGTTTGTAAATTGGATTCACATGTGAATTCATCTATAGGGAGAGAACATACTGGTCATGTTGACACAAGCATTCTATTCTGTCTGGCATTTATACTTCTCTTCGTTGACTTAAAAAATAGCATTCTGATTTTATACCTTGTTATTAAGCCAGCTTTGTTAGTGCAGTTCAACCTACCTGGGATTAATGAATCTGAGGTGCTGCCAAAACCAAAGGTTCGTGCTAAATTCATCCAGATGGTATTACCCTTGGAGGCCTCTGTGGGCTATCCATATCCACTCCCACTCCCACCCTCACATTATTTAGTACTTATGGTTCTTCAAGCATGTTGTGTTTCATGCCTTTGGGCTTTTATTCAGACTGTTCTTTCTCTCTCTGAAATCTGCTCTTTCATCTCGTGGGTCACTTTTACACTTCCTCCAAAGCACAGTTCAGGCATTGCTTCCTCTGTGGAGTCTTCTTCATCTTTTCTAGAAACATTCTGTTTAGCAGCTATTTATTGAGTACTTTTTTTTCTGAGAGTTCTGAGATATCCTGGGGACATGGAAGTGACTCAGACAGTTCATACTTGCAGTTTCACAGATGAGATAAAATGATGTAAAAAAAATCTGTCTAAATGAGAAGGTTAAGATATCTGATAGCAACACACATAGGATGCTATAAAAACTTGAGCAAGTGGGCAATGGTAGGCAGGTGTCAGGGGAGAAGTCTACCTGTGAGAGATGGTATTTGACTTTGTTCATGGTTGAATGGAACAGGTAACGATCATATGGAATATAAAGCCTTCTGGGCTTTCAGTACAAAGAGTGTCTGGGGTCTGTCAATCTTGTAACTGCTTTCTGAGTGACCACTTAAACATAGATGCCACATTTAGGACATCAACACTCTCACTCTGATCCCAGCTGATTGGAGCAAGACTGGATACCAGATCAAAGGGCAACCACGCTACGGGCTGGTTGGTGACATAGGAGAGGCCTGGCATGAAAGCAGCCCTGTTACATGAATGAACCAAAGATGACCTCTGTGTATTGGCCCTCAGATTGTTTATGTCTTCACAGCAGGCTAAGACTCCTTAGTTCAAAAGCCCACAGGCACTACAATAAAAAGTTTACATATCTAATTATTTTAAAAATAGCCCAAACAGGCATATTTTTACCCATTTAAGGCCTTCCTGCTTTGCATACCTTGTGAAACTACACCCAGCATCTGGTAGCCATTGTTAAGACCCCAAGTTGCTCTTGCCCTCTCTGAGCTCTCTGACCCAAGACTCCCAGTGTGCTGCTGAGTGACATCACTGAGACTGGTAAGTCCCTTCACCAATCCCCCTCTCCCTTGAGAGTTCCCTTGCCCTCCTCTCCTTCTAAATGGTGGTTCCTGTGCTATAAGCCTCTGGACAGTCTCATGTTATAAAGGACTTTCACTCTCATGCAAACCATGTCCAAGAGCTGCCCAATAAAGCTTTATGTATGTTACTGATTCTTGTGGTCATATCATTTTCCTTGATTGGTCCCCAAATTTCTCAGCCTCCCTAGAAACCCCTAGAAACTGGATGCTGACTGGCTTAACTCATCAGAGTCATTCTTTGGAGAAATTTTAATCTGAGGGGGAGAGATAATGAGCAGCAGACAGCAGGGAGCAAAAGCAGAAAGGCATGCAGAGAAAAAGAGGCGGGAAGCAGGAGCCATGAGACAGCAGGTGCCATGAAACAGCAGCCAAAGACAAAGTACAGACAAATTGGGCTGCAGCGACTATAATGGTGAAACATGGGGCTAGAAAGCCATGGATACATACAGCCAGTTAGGGATGAAAAAAAAATATTATGGGATATGAGAATACCCACACAGCAGTTCAGTTCTTGAACTATATATATCCTGGTCTCCACAAGGCTAGATAGTGTCCTGGTGCCAGTCCTGCCACAAGAACATGCTGCTCAGAGTAAATTCCATTCTGATAGATGGTAACACCTTGCCCAAGGTAACCCTAATATGTTTTTATTCTTCACATTCAAAAGAGCCAGGTCCCATTTAGGATAGAGGAAGAATACAGGCAAGGTCTGGAGTGGGGAACTGTGTGGTGTTTTGAGGAATCCCAGGCTTTTAATGTTTCTAGCTAAGAGAGTGCAAGTTGGAGAATTGTTGGAAATGAGATTAGAGAGGTGACTGGGGTCAGGTCATGGAGTCCTTATGTGTGCTCTGCTGAGAGTCCCTGGCATCTCCCTGCAAGGAGCCAGTGGGCTTTTAAAGGCAATAGTAGTGGGTAAGATTTATGTTTTCATCATGTCACTCTGGCAACAGTGTAGAAGATCGAGATGGGAAAGTCTGAAGGCAACTAGCAATCTGGACAGGAAATGATAAGAGAATGCATAGAAGAAATGGAGAAGAAGGGACATATTTGGTAGATACTAAAGAAGTTAAAGCAACAAATGACCTGTTTGGGTGAAAGAAAGAAAGATAAATTCATGATGGATGATTCCTTTTTTCAGATTTTGGCACTGGATGAATGGGATGCCATTTACTGAGATGTAAGAGCAAATTGGGATGGGGAAGGAAGAAAGAAAAAGAAAAGATGTGTTTGAGGAATGCATGGGATGTCCAGGTACAGGAACCCAGTGGGCAGCTGACTTCAGCCACCATGATTCAGACTCACCCTTGTACTGTTGACCCAATCCCCTAATATGTACCAATCCTCCAAACCTCCTCTGTATCCCAATGTTTTCTTTTGGGTCTTCTGGTATGCCGGCAAAGTTTCTTGTCACCAAGACCTTCTCAAACTGTTCTTTCTTCCTTCTGGACTTAAATAGGATCTCCCTCAAAAATTTTCTTTCTCTTACAGCTCTCTCAAGTGGAGGCTGGTTTTTATTTCTTTATTTCCCCCGCACACAACACAAGTTCTTCAGGTCCAGGAAGTAGAGCTGGGGTTCTTCATGATTCCCATTTTCACATACCACAATTTCTTCTGGAAAGCCCCTGTTTCTTTGAGAATTACTCTATTTTCCTCCTCTCTTTCTAATTGTTTTAAGTTACTAACATCACCACTTTCTCTCATTTGTCAAAGAAGTTGGGTTCTGTTTTGATTGTCCTCTCCCTTCAAAATTTGCTTCATTCTGAATGATTTCCACTCTCACATGGATCAATCATTTATTTCCCTTGATCCTCAGTTTCTAGAGTTAATCACCTACAAAGACTTCATTTCAACTTTAACATCCATTCCTAAATTGTGACTTTTAAAATGTCAACTTCAAACATCCTATTCTCTAACCATCACTTACTATCACAGACTCCACTAAAACTATCTTTTAATCTTATTGAAACCTTTCAATTTTTGGCCTTTACCTTTTACCACTATTTAGGGCTATGGTATAGTTATTTAGATCTCATTCTTTGGGACCAGAATGTTAGCTTAATTTGTAGGAGAGTCTAAAAATATGGGTATAGATTAACTTAAAAAAATGAATTAGGATTTCATAGTTCATCTTGGTGGTTGGGAGTATGGGCACTTCAGGGAGATGGACATCATTGGTGGGTGGTTTGGATCATACCTATGGCAGAAAAGCAGGGGAAATGCTGAAATCCATCCCTCACATAACTCTCTCACCATTTATTGTCTGCCTGCCTGCAATTTTGGCTCAATCGCTTGGCACTTAATTACACACTCTTTAATTTTTTACATCTGTTTGTCTGGAGTCTGGTTGTGGAAGGCCCCTTGGGCCACTATGCAAAACAATGAATTCCAGATACAACTTCTTCCTGCAAGATCTTGGGCAAATCATTTAACAGCACCTGAAAATGTAAATAACAGTCCTGACTTCATTAAGTTTTTTTCAATATTGATGAGATAATAGATATAAAGATATTTGGTGAGCTTTAAAATGGTGTAAGAATATAAGGTCTACTATCTCCCAATTCTATCTGAGAATAGGAATTGTGTGCTCTTTGTGCGATTCATCGAACATGGTGCTCAAATAATATTTGTTGAATGAATGAGTGAATGAATTAATAAATAGATGAGTGAATGAATCAATAAATGCCTAAGAGCAAACTAAGCCCCAAGCCTTTTGATCCCACTCCCATAAGGAGAATTGACTATTTTATTAAGTGAACACTGTTAATACTGTTCATTCAGTCATTTCTTTGACCAACACATTCACTGCCTACCACATGTCTAGTAGTGTTTCTTGTTGCTATCTCATTCAAAACTCTGTCTGAGAAAGTTCTTCCAAACTCCATCCTACAGATGAGGAATCTGAAGCACAGAGAAGCTGATATCTTGCCAAAGATCACATAAGTAGGGAATTATAGCACTTACAATACAGATAGGACTCCTAGGTACTCTCAGGAGCCAACACTGAGGGTGCCCCCAAAAAGGTATGAAAGGAGGGAACAATGGTTTCTAAATGCACACATGCTAATCAAGAGAGGACATAGAAAAGTCAGCTTATAGTCCATTAGGCTTGGTATCAGAACAAGAGTTGTCTTAGATCATGTTTTCCAGGAAATAGACTCTAAGAATTTGTGTACTAGAGGACTGACACCTAGGAAAGAGTGAAGAAGGTAGGGTGGAGAAGTTGGGCAATGACATAGCTGTAATAAAGAGTAGGCCAATCTATGGGCTGCTCTGGAGCCAGCGGGCCTTTCAGTGTGAGTTGTGATGAGGGGATGAGATTTTATACTTTCTGCATGGACCAGTCATTGGATGCCAGATGTCATTAGGGAGGGAGGGAGTATGACCTCAGGCAAGGCAGCTTCCAAGGGAGGGACTGAGTCATAAGCCAGGTGACACTTCAGTAGCTGGCGTATTGAGTGCCTTGATTCTGATTCTGTGGTTCTGGGCAGCAAATCCCAGCACCCACCACAATTTCATTAACACTTCTAAAGAACAGATATATTAACTAGCCTGGGTTGACAGATTTGGGTAGAGATGGAAGCATGGAAAAAGCAGAGCTCCAGAGATAAGGGTTGGCAATATCCACAGAAGACTTGTATCTCCCATCACCAGGATCCTCTTCCAGGGATGGCTGCAGGGGCCCTCCCAGCTCAGTGCCAGGTAGTCTTCTCATTATTCAAACCAAACTTGCTCTAGTCCTAAGCTCCTCAGGAGGCATTTGTGGTTCCCATGTAACTAGGCTGCAGAGACAAAGTGAATGAGGAGGCATTCTTTCCTAAGAGGTTAGCCCCTTTGGCCATGTAGGCATGAGCCTCACTCCCAACTCCCATCACCACTGGGAAGATGAGAAGATTGAATTTTTGAGTTGGCAGCCTAGAGGACACACCATGGAAATGACCCCTTAGCTTTGTAGGAAGCTGCCTGAGAGGTCAACATGCTTTTCCCAGGTCTTTACCACAGACTTGGTCATTCTTAGCAACTCTGGACCTGGCAGAATGACAGTATAGCCAACCAGGCAGGTAACAGGAATTGAAGGATATTCACGAGAAAGAGAGGTCCAGACAAAGACACAACCCAGCAATGACCATGGAAATCCACATGAGCTAAAATGTTCCAGAGTAGGCAGGTGTTCCAGTGGTTGAGGTCAGCATGGAATCATTGAGTGTGTCAATGTGGGACTGAACATTAAAAAGATGAAGGAGCTTGAGTTCTTAATGCTACAGGAGCAAACTATTTATTTTTGAAGAATTAAATAAGCTCATTCTGTGTCGTAGGAACAGTTTGGCGCAAGAAACTCAAAACCAGCCCAGCTAATTTAAGGATTTTATTATAAGGGACTGGGACATCTCACAAAGTTCACAGCAAGAAGATGGCCTATGAGGACAGAAAGAAGGGATATGAGATACACTGAAATGGCTTGGGAGGAAGAAGGAGACTCTGTAAACCTGCCAAAGCCATTTCTTCATAAGTGATTTGAGCTTGGTGCTTTTTGCTAATACTTGTGGGAGCATGGTGAAGCGATTGCAGGAATAACTCATTGATAGCCAATGACTCTTTACTAACGCTGAATTTTATATACATTTTTAAAAGAATCATGACCGTTTTTCATAGATCTCTAGAGAGTAGATTAGGATATTAGGAAATGTAACAGAAAGCAGAAAAATAAGTTTAACTGAAAGATGAAAACTTTAGATGCATTAGTGCTGTGGCTACCAGCCAGATTACTCCAATTGTGTCCCTAATTGAATCCATAAATAATTTATAACCCACCATTTGTGTCTGGGGCAAAGGATTACTAACAGCAAATGCTTAAGTAGCTGTTAGGACCCAAATGATTTCCCATCCTGAGTTCATCAGAATTCCTGGAGGCTGTGATTCCATGGCCTTTCTTGAAGTAATTTGGTGGGGATTACTCAAGTGTGTAGAGAAACTGTCTTCAGTGTCCTGCTGGAACACATTGTCAGAGAAGCAATGAGCTCACCTTCCTTTGCTGTTAACCTTGCTACTGGCTTTCAATTAAGGTCAAAAGCCAAATCCATGAAAATCAGAAACAAAACTGAAAGCAAATTTCCAGAGGCCCTATGATTAGCATGGAATCATTGAGTGCGTCAGTGTGGGACTGAGCAATAAAAAGATGAAGGGGTATTTTCTCTCATTTATTGTTCATTTCTTCTCTGCCTCTTGAAGCAGAAGGTAATTTTCTCCTCTCTGAAAGTTTGTACTCATTGTTTTAGGTGTTTATATGCTGCCTGTTGATTTTCACAGCTTTTCTGGGTCTTCTTTTTCTTTACATTTTTTAATTCAAGTATGTGTATAGCATAGTGGATGTATACGTATAGCACATGTATAGTATAGTGGATGAAGGGCACACTCCCTAAGTACAGAGGTCAATGAATGTTTTTGCAAACAGGTTCACCGGGATTGAGATATGGAACATTCCAGCTTTTCAAAAGGCTCTTTTACTGCTTCCCAGGGTGCTTTGCATCTCAGTAGAGACAACTCAGTAGAATAGAATGAAGCCCTGGAGCATGATCACCAAAGGCCTCATGTGCTGCCTACTGCAAGGAGTCACTGAGGACACTTCCTCAGTGAGATCAACAGCCCAGCAACTGCTGGAAGATCTTTTTAAAAATTCAAATGCTTCAGGGGGCATTTGACAGTGAGATGTGTGTGAGCCCTGCCTCAGGAGAAAGATTTTGTTTGCTTTTTGCCAAAAACCATGGAGATTTACAAAGCCCCTTCTTCTGAGGCCCCATTCAGGGGAGCCACAGCTACTCTGCCCAAGAACTCATTCAAATGTTCTGTTATTCCCTGAAGGCACTGGCAAGGCCACATAGGATAAGTGGCAGCCTGGATGTTTGCTTTGGCCAAGGGACAGTTGGAGGCTATCTGCAACTGGTCAGTTCCTGAGAAGAAGGAGGTCTAGGCTCCCTAGGGGTGCTACTTTGTCAAGACTTGTAAGATTTTAGTTCTATGAATGAGTATTCCTACAGGATTGTGCCTGTGTGAATGGTGGGGAAACACCAGTTTTCTCTTTTACACATGGCTTTTGACCTCCTGGGGAGGATTAGCTAATAGCTTATGCTTCCAATATATTTATTAAGTGCTGCACACTGTGATGAACACTTCACATTGATAATCTCATTACTCTGTAACTGTATTGACCCATATCTCAAATTTAGAATTAATGAAACAGAGGGAAGACACTGTTAGTAAAAGGTGACTTCAGACTCCAGAACCTGCAATCCTGCTCCAAAGCCTTGGTGCTTCCCCAGATGGCCCCACTGCTTCCCAGAGTTCCTGGGAAGCTCTATGCATTCTCAGCACCTCCACACTTACAGGGGGAGTGGCTCTGGGCTAGGAGAGGAAATGCAATTCACCTGAATTATGACTTATTCAATTTCTGAACCATGGCTGCAAATCAACACTTCACGAATCAAACCCTGATTTCCCAGAGGCACAAAATTATAAACTAGAGCCCTGTTTCTGGATATCCATTGATTTCACAAAATATAAAAATTAATGATGAAAATAAAGCCAAATACACAAAGCGCACATACATGCACATATATGCAGAAAAAGCAAATAATAGAAAACAATATAAATATTAAAAATGGGGCTGGATTAACTAAAACATGAATTAAATTAGATTTAGATTAGAGATGCCTTCTACCTTTTTGAGTAAAATTTCCCTGGAGCAAAAATAGGCATTCTTCACTGTTCTAAGACTTTTGAACTAATCTCAAAATCAGGGCCATCTTTCTTAAAACTTTTCATGTCATGAAGGTGCCGGAACCCGCCGGCGAAAGTCGAACAGGCCCTGAGTGGCAGTGAGGACTGAAGAAAAGATAGAAACAAGAGAAAGATTCGGGAGGGCTCACAGTCAGTACTGCAGCCTCGAGTTGATTCAGCACACCCTATTCATGCATCATGATTGCATGGGAGACCGACAACTGCTTGCACCTGGACAGGGAGCCTTTTGCTCTCTCAAGGCTCCCATCCTCCTCCTTAACAATCAGCTTGCTCTCTGGAGCAACAGGTGCTTCTCAGTCGCTACCAAAGTAGCAAGGGAACTGCAAATACCTGCTGAGCAAACACTCCCTTGTTTACCCAGAGGGCGGCCCTCAAGCAAACGGCTCCCGACATGAAGCCATCTGAATCTTTGGATAGTATTGCTGTTGCTTTGGTCATCTCTTCTACTTTGTTAGAAGTTGTCAGATGATTACAATGTGAGATTTGGTCATTAAAGAGAGGGTCTTATGATGAGAAAGAATATAACGATGAGGATGGCAATTCCTGTGGTGAAGAGTTAGGGATACGTCTGACACTCACAAAACCTCCAGGGCAACCCCTCTTCCCTACTCCCCAGAATATCTCTACATGTCTGCCCAGGGGGCCAGGATCCCAGGCAGTAAGGTTAGAGTTCAGTAAAAATATTTACATGGCTAATGGAAAAATCATAAGAGAAAGTAGTAAGGGTGGAAAGTTTCCAGCCCTGGGCTATCTAATCTTTATAGTGTGTCCAAAGCAGTCAGAGCTGAAAAACAAGTACCTCGAAAGACTGGTGGCAGCCCTGCCCCTATTTTAATGTGCATGGGAATCACTGTGGATTTTGTTAGAGGGCAGATTCTGATTTGGCAGATCTGGGGTGAGCCTGAGACTCTGCATTTCTAACAAGCTCTCAGTGATGCTGATGCTGCTGGTGTGAGGCCCACAACTTGAGCAGCAAGAGTTCACAGATCCATGGTCATGAAGCAATTGTCTGTTTTGCCTTTACTTTGCACAAAGTGTGTCCCTGCCCTAGACAGCACTTTCTCTGGGTCCCTATCCAGAAACATTTACCCTTGGGTCATCAGTACTTTTACTTTTGGGAGTTTTATATTTGGTCATATTAAGTAGTTAATTCAATATTTAAGCTATCTGTGAGTCAAAATAGAATAAGGAATTTTGAAGGGGCTCTACTGAAATTCTCAGGCTTCTCTTGCCATATGCCCTTCTCCAAACTTGCCCCAACATTATCCCCAGAAATATCATTGTAATCATTTTAATTTTCTTTTCTTTGACTAAAGAACATTGTTTTCAGTTTGCCTCTTCTATTGTTAATAAAAAACGCAATCCATGTGAATGACTTTGTATCATTTTGAATGTAAAGAAAATATGAAATAAATGAGTGAGGTATACAGTGTAGTTCAGATGAAATTCTGGGCTTGGAAAATAATGCTTATAAAAATTAAACGAGTAAATATGATTTGGTCTGGATAAAGCATTGGAAGATTAATCACAAGCTAGCAGCTGGCTGAAATGGGACCCCAGAGTTAACAAGTCAAACCTAAAATGTCCAGTGCTTTGGGAGACACTGCTGTGATTTTTTATCACAGGCACCAGGCAGGGCAGACAAGTGGGCCCAAACTTGCTGCTTTTGTGTCCCTAGAACACAGGCCCACCTGGGACATTCGTGAGGTTTAGCAAAGGAACATCAAGAGAGGCCCTCAAACCATTTGTCTAAATATTTAAAGTTATAAATCAGGCTAAAAACTGTAAATAAAGTGTCCTATCTTCTACCATGAAACGTATACCTCTATAATCACCTGGAAGGCCAGGTTCATTGTCAGAATTTTTCTATTATTTGGATTTCTGAGCTGGAACATGGTGGTGCCCAGATAACTGGTTCTTTGCTTGTAGCTCATGCCCACTCTCCTCCTCTTCCATTCTCAGCTGCGTTCCATACCAAGGCATTCCATACTTGTGTTCCATACTTGTTCCCATGTGTCTCGTCACTCCAGTCTTTGGTCCAAACTTTTTTCACACCCCTCCTAGCTGAGCCCAGGGGAGTGCACACTTTCTGGTCTGCCCCAGGAAGGAGGCCTCTAGGACTCACTCAACTCTCTGGGGTGTCAGGTTGTGCTAGAACATGAAGGAAGAAGAAATTGTCTAGTTTTCAAAGTCCCTATGAAGGGAGACATCTCCAAAGATTCTGGGCTGTGACATTGATTCTCCTGGGACATCCCACAGGCCCTGCTCTGTGCGTTGGGTTCTGCTCTGTGAATGAGGCCCCATCTATTGGGCAAAATCCATACATAGATTTTCTAGTTTGCTTTGTTAAAATTGGCAATAAACTCTTTAGAAAAACCACTGCTGCATTTCTAAGGCATGAATAACTGAAGAACTTGGGGGCAGGAGCCTTCCCTGTAATTTGATTCATTTTCTGTTGGAGAGAAGCACAGCCAGAATGAAGGCTTCTTAAGTGGCTGATGGTTTAATTGCCACATGCATCTTGTGGAGAGCACTTACTTGGCAACCCTGTGCTTGACTCCCTGGCACTGGGAAGCAGCTGACACCTGGAGGGGGCCTGAAAGGGGTGGTGGCTGCCACCCAACACTGAAGGAGTTGGAAACATTCCTCCATTGCTCTCATTTAAATCACTTCTTTGTTTTTAAGGACCATGTGATCTGGTGACAATTTAGCCACCAGAGACTGCACCTCAAATGTTCTTGTATTGTATCCCCAGCACTGAGTGCAGTGTCAGGCACAGACCAAGGGCTTAGCAATATCTTTTTGATAAAAACACACGGGATCTCAGCTGGCTCTGTGTGAATGGCTTTGACATACCTATTCTCCACGCCCTATACCTTCCCTTCACTTTCCCTTCTCGGTAGATTACATTATTGGTCAGTAAATATTTCTCTTCCTCTCTCATATCTGAGGTTTAATGTACTTCCTCACCCCAATGATGTTGGGCTTGGTCTTGTGGCTTACTTTGGGCAATGACTCATGAACTGACGTGGTGCAAGCAGAGACTTTGGCAGTGCGTATATGGTCTCACTTATTTCACTTTAAAGGCAGTGATAAAAAAAAAAAAAAGACAATATCATGGTTTGTAAGTTTTCTTCCTTCATGGCTGAATAATTTTAAAGAGATAGTGGAAAGAGTGTCTGTTTTTCTGCCATATGTGCCGAAGTGGAAAATGTAAGAGCAATGCTTTGGAGGTTGCTAGGTGAGCCACTTGGTCCTGCTGCTGCAAGGAGAAAGGACAGTGTGTGGTAAGGTTTATGATTCCCAGAGGGGTAGGGAGGGGGTTGGGGGAGGCAACATAATTGACTTCATGAGCACCCAGAGGATGGGAAACAAATTCATTTATCTGGACAAAGGGCTCTATTTCAATCTACCCAAGTATGAAATAAGAAACTCATTTCTCCTAATCTGGCCTATTTTTCATGACCCATTTGAATCCTCACTAAATTCTTCCAGCCACATTTATCTTTTTCATCTTTAAATTCCTCTAACTCTTTGGTTCATTGGTCATAGGTTTCTCAAGCTAGAAGGATCTGAGAAAATACCACCTTTGTTAGAGCAAGGATGTCTACACAGTTCAAAGAACATAGTCAAAGCAGCTAAAAACAACATACAAATATTCAAGTTATTTTGGCATTTCTCAAATACTGTAAAAAGAGATACTAGTTTTGGGTTGTACTTTTTTCAACTTTTTTTTTCCTTCTGCCATCAGCTGCCCTCAGTATCCCATGAGTGCTGACTCCCCCTCTTTTTCACAGCTCTCCTGCAGTCACTTCTCCTTTTACCCCCATTCGTGCTCCTGTTTCCTCCTCTTCTTGCCCATCACTTCCCAAGACCAGTCTGGCAAACCCTCAGAGGATGAGAGACTTACTTAGTGCACCAAACCAGAATTCTATTGAGCAGACAAAAGCAAGGAGAAGCTGGGACACTCTCGCTTCATCACCTTGATCTGCCAATATTAGAGCACACTGAAATATTAGAACAACTGAAACATAGTTGGAAGCTCAATAACTATTTGTCAAATTAATGAATGATCTAATAAATGAGCGAAGACTCTGGTTCTAACATCTCATTTTCAGCTGAGGCCCAGAGAACTGAAGATACTTGTCCAAAATCTCCCCAAGTTAGTGGCTGAGTTAGAACAAGAACCCAGTCTCCTGATACAGGCTTTTCCCACCACGGCCACTTTGAGCTTCTTATAGATGCAAAGCGAATGGACAATCTATCATCTAAACCTGGGTGCTTTTAGAGGGAAAAGGAGTGTTAATTTTGCAAGAACAATAGGTAAAAACTAGGATAGTCCTGGAACGTAGGGTCACTTTATTTGTAGGTCTTGTCTCATTGAACAGCAATGACTTTGAAGACAAGGCTCCCATCTTGCACTTTTTCATGTTCCCCACAGCATGCAGGGCTGGTCGATGAGCTCCACATTGCATTGCATTGGGCCAAGTCCTGCACACAGGATGGCTAAGGTTCCATTGGCTCTTGAGGGGACGTTACAGAGCTCAAATGTGCCATATGCTTGTAATCAGAGCATGTGTATTCACTGAGTTTTATGCATATTGATACTGCAAACCTGGGGTTGCAGGAGTAACTGGATTTTGAAACTCTTTAACCCTTTAGCCAAGGATCTGAGAAAGAGGGGGAGAAGCAGAGAAGAGAGTGAAGGTGGGAGAAGAGCTGGAGAAGGAGGCAGAAAGAGAGAGACTGGAATAGAGAACATGTAACAGGGAAAATAAAGAGAGGAGAGAGCAGAAGGAGAGGAGAAAGCAAAAGAGGAAGAATGGGTAGTGAGAGAAAGCAGGAAGTTTTATTGAAACAACATGTTTGGGGGAAATTCGTCATATTAGTTTCCATCTGCTGCACCTGCAAGGATCTACGTTCAAACGCTTATGCTATGTGTGGGATAGTGGTCCCTGAAGAGGGGAGAAGATGAGGGAGCAGGACGTCATGCTCCAGTGCGTGCTGATGGGGCCCTGGAACTGACATTTCAAGTTTGGGGACTATGGCACTTCTAAATTTTGTGAACGAAATAGTGCAAAGAATGAGAAACTCAGAACTACCAAGGTCTTAAGAGACCGACCCAGTGATTTGATTCTCTTTCCCTTTGACCTTTGTGGCTAAGGGAGTTTCCAGATCACGTAGAGCTCATTAATGGAGGAGCTGAGGGTTCCAGTCTGAGCCATGGTTGCTCTCTAAGGCCTCCCAGCTTCTCATTTTTACCACTGACAGACGCCACATGCCACCTGACTTCCTTTCATTCTCTGTTACTACCCTAACCATTTTGCTAGTTCACTGAAGAGAGTTTGTCAGCCCAAGAAACATTCCATCAGCCACTTCTCTCAACACGTACAAGATCCGTGGGGCATCTGGATTGTGTCAAATCTGGACTTAGCTGGAGCTAGGTTTCCCAGATTTCCTTTCCTTGTGTAGGTCCAGGTGAGCCTGCACCACAGGAGATATTCTGAGTGAGGTTGGGCAGATGGATATGAAGCAGTGGTCATATTCCCTGTGCTTTCGGATGTTTGGCACAGGGCATGGGATGCTGTTGCTGCTCATGCATGGTGTTACTCACCTAATGGTGACAGGTACAACAGTTTAGACGCAACTCTAGCAGCTGCTTTCAACCCTCTTTCAGCTCCTCTGACTCCTGGGGTAGCTACATGTGCACGCTATGACAATGGGCATCAGCTTCTCAGGCAGGCCACTCATCACTGAAGGTGGAGGCTTGTGGCAGTGGGAGAGCAATGCAGGCTCCAGTTCATCCTGGAAGGGTCTGTTTTGTCCTTGCTTTCCTCACTTCACATACATCTGCTCTTCCTGTCTGCCTGCTGTGGCAGGTACAGAAGCAACGGCCTCTCAGAGACTGTTTCATCAGCTCCTACAATTGTATACGGTCCCTAATATAATCTCCTAATAGATGTCTCTTCGAATGGTTCTGCTTCTCTGATCAAATCCTGACTAATACAGGATGAGACGCAGTAGATTCCAAAAATACAGTTTATTTTCTGTATCACTTGCCAGGAGCAAGTGCTTATTTGCAAAGCTGCTCTCCTGTAAAAAGTCATAGGCAGTGGAATCAATTATTTCACTTGCAACAGAACAGAACTTTCTAAATTGGAGGCAAACACCGTAAACTAGCCTTTCACATTCATATCACAGATAACTGTGTTCTGTGCCTGAGCGTGTCCTGCAATCCTATTTTGAAACTGTGCTCTATCCCTGAACCAGCTCTTTGATCTGGAAACTTCCCGACAGGAAAGCTGGATTAGTCCTGCTGTCATTTACAGCTCCCCTCTCTTATGGCAGAAGTTGCACTTTCCATTCAGCTCGTCTCTGATGACCCCGGTGACCCATCTAAAGCTATTTTGATGGGTTCTTTCAATGACTTAACAAGGCTCACAGTGACTGCCACAATTTCTCCCTGAAGATGTGCATAGTCTGAGAACCATGGGTGTTACTGGCCTTACCAACTAAAATGTATGCTGGACTTCCAAACCATTCTGCCTATGTCTTCTAGCATAGGTCAGGAAGTAGCAGCTTGGACATTTTTTGTCATTTAATTCTAAAAGCAGGCAGGATGGCATTGTGGTTAAGCCTATTGACTCAGCACTTCCTAGCTAGGAACATTGAAATGCTGTATGAGCTAGGAACGTTTAAACACTTGATAGTTTCTTCATCTGTGAAATGAGGATTTTGGGGGAGGATCAAAAAACACATGTAAAATGCTTAGCAGAGTGCCTGGCACTCAAGAAGACCTCACTGATTAGGAACTTGTGTAGTCATCATTTTTCACTGAAATGACTCTGAAGTCAAGTGAACTGGAGAGCTGGACAATCACACTGAAATCACTTACACTTCTTCCTTCTCCTTCGCATCACATTAGAGCCATCACCCTTCAGAAATTCTTCCCCTATATTCCTCTCTCCCAACTTTCCTTTCATCTCACTGCTTCCCTTGTGAATTCAGATCAGTATTGGAACTATATCTGTTCCACTACCCCACAATAGTCTCACAGCTTCTTAGCTGATCCTTCACTGCCCCATAAACCATTAGAAATCCAGCTCCCCATCCCATCCCACCCTCACCTTCACCTCACCAAAGGAAGGCATTCCAAAGGAAACACAGCGTTCAGGGTCCCCTGTGCTCAGATGCATTCCAGGCTCCTGGGTATTCACCTTCCTGTGTGTCCTGTTTCATGCTTCTGCATTCACAGACTCTGTGCCTAGGCCAGGCTGGCTTTGTCTCCACCTCTCCAGCTGCAACAACTCTCTACCCACCTCTATCCCTAGTTTGGAGGAAGGAAGTCACACTTTACTGAGAAACTCCTGGGGCAGGCACCAGCTGGGTACACAGATATGTTATTTTCATCAATCTTTCTAATAACCCCATGGGATGGTGTCATTATCATCCCTGTCAACGAGAAATTACGCACTTGTTAAAAATGGCAAGATGGATTTCATTAAAGTTACAGCAGTAGGGGAGGAAGACTTCAATACAGTACTTAACCTGGAATACAGCAAGGGCAGCTGGGAATTTATAGCTGATGGGTAGGAAAAGAGAATCTGTGGTGGAAAATTATTAAGAGAAACTTGATTACATATTAAGGGTAGGGAGATTTTTTCTGAACTCACTTAATTGGATTCTTGCTAAAACTTGGACCAGGCTTAGTTGAGAATAGGCTCAGAAGAGCCTGACAAGAATTGGTTAAAGAGGGAGTCCTTTTTGTCCCCATTTTACAGAGGCTCAGAGAAGAAAGGTAGATTGTCCTGCCTCCCTCCCCTCACACACAGGCACTAACAGGGAAAAAAGCAGCAGAGCTATGATTGTATTAGTTTCCTATTGATGCTATAACAAATTACCACAAAACTTTATCTTAAAATAACATAAATTTATTATCTTACAGTTTGGGAAGTTAGAAGTCTTAAACTCAAGATGCCAGTGGGGCTGTGTTCTTTTTGGAGGCTCCAGGGAATAAAAATCTGTTTTCTTGCTTTTTCCGCTTTCTAGAAGTCACCTGTGTTTTTTGACTTGTAGCTCCATTTTCAAAGCGTTGGAACTCCAGTCTCTGACTCCATCATCACATCTCCTTCTCTGACTCTCCTGCTTCCCCCTTTTACTTATAAGGATGCTAGAGATATACTGGGCCCACTTGGATAATTCAGGATAATTTCCCATCTCTGAATCCTTGACTTAATCATATTTGCAAAGTTCTTTTAGCCATGTAAGGTAACATAGTCACAGGTTCCAGAGATATGGGCATAAACATATTTGGGACACATTAGTCAGGATTCTCCAAAGAAAAAGAATCAATAGGATCTGTTATTTATTTATTTATTTGTTTGTTTGTTTATTTATTTATCTATTTATTTATCTATTTATTTATTTATTTACTTTTTATTATAAGAATTGATTCACACAATTATGGAAGCTGAGAAGTCCATGATCTGCTGTCTGCAAGCTGGAGAACCGGGAAAGCCAGTAGTGTAATTCGGTCTAAGTCTGAAGGTCTAAAAACCAGGGGAGTCAATAATATAAGTCCAAGTCCAAAGGCCTAAGAATCAAGGGTCCAGTGGTGTGAGTTTTGGTCCAAGTTTTAAGGCCAGAGAACTAGGAATGCTACAGGCCATACCATGTAGGAAGGAACTAGAAGAAAAACTTAAAAAAATTAAATCTTTAGAAGTTTTCAGGAAACAGGACTTGGGAACAGGAGACTGTGGTTCTGTGGTTTTTTAATATTATTACTATTATTATTATTATTATTATTAATTATAAGCCTTTAGGGATATTTTTATTTAAAGCTAGACTATTAAAAAATAATAAAATCCAAATCTAAGTATATAATTAGAAAAATGTGATGATTAGAAATTAGACAGATCATTTAAGAGCTTTTCTAGTAAAATTTCAACTTGTTTGCAAAAAGAAGAGAAAAAGAAAAAGAAAAAGAAAACCTTTTGCTATAATACATAGAGACTAAAATCATAGGTGGACCAATATCCAAGTCTTTTTTTTCCCTTGCAACGCAAACTCAGTACAAATAAGCAATTAAGTTCAATTTTAAAGCCAGACAAAATCATATCACTCTATTATGCTTTTACCAACATTTCAACCACTTTCATATATGTACATATATAAAATTTCTGTCATATATATACATATATGCTATATTTACACATATATATATATATATATATATATATATATATATATACACATACATGTACGTGTGTGTGTGTGTGTGTGTGTGTGTGTGTGTGTGTTCTGCCCATACCAGGCAGATTCACCTCTACCTTTTGATAAAGAGAACCCAGCTATAACTAACCTTGTTAAATGCCTGGTCTCATCTCCCTGCAGGGCTGAGACCACTCTCCTGCCTTGGGTGAAAATTCATCCTAAAGAACATGAGATTATTGCCTTGTGCAAGGCAGCAGCCTCTCTGTGGGTATGTGAAACGAGAGGCTACAGATACCTAAAATACCATCCTATGCCAAAATGTCCTACCACCCTTGCCCAGGTTGCCAATTTCCGGCCTGAAATTCCCAGCTCCACTTATTTCCCTGGCTTAAAGTCCAGCCCCATGAAGAGCTAAATAAAATACTAATAAATAAACCAGGAAGGAATTAAGGGGGGAAAAAAGCTGTTCTCTCTTCTCGCTGCTCCCAGAATACTTCTGTATTTCAAATGCCTATGGGATGTTTCCACACCAAGCAATTCCACAATCCTGTGCAGACACCAGCTGGGTATCTTACAATTCAGTTCAGTTCTAACACTATCTACTCCCAGGAGTCAACCTCACATTCCATAGGTGAAGGGCTCAGCCCCACAGGACCACTTTCCTTCAGATAATCACAAGTCCTAGATTGTCACCTGTACTTTTGACTAACCGGCTAGAAATCAGAGGTTCCTATGACCCCTTCTTGAGTTAAATAATTTGCTAGAATGGCTCACAGAACTCAGGAAATCAATTTACTTACTAGATTACCAGTTTATTAGAGAAGTATATAACTCAGGAACAGCTAAATGGAAGAGGTGAATAAGGAAAAATATATGAGAAGAGGTGTGGAGTGTCTGTGCCCTCTCCATGTACTTCACATTCCCAGCACCACCACATATTACCCAGAAGCTCTCCCAACCTACTATGTACTTCAGGGAGTTTTTTATGGAGGCTTAATTATGTAGGATGACTGGTTAAAGCATTAAAGGCTACCGGTGATTAACTCAACCCCAGCTCCTCTCCCCTCCCTGGAGGTCAATTCCTACCCTTTAATCACAGGTTGGTTCCCCTGGCAACCAGCCCCCATTAGTCACCTCACTAACATAAAATCAGGTGATTTTAAAAGGAGGCTTTTTTTATGAATAACAAAAAACACTTTAATTGTTCTTATCACTTAGTAAAGTCCACGGGTTTTGGAGCTCTGTGCCAGGAATGGAAATGAAGATCAAATATGTATATTTCTTATTATAAATTACTTGTTATAACTCACTAACCCATTGTCATTCATTCAGTCATCTCTTAGAGAGAGCTGGAACCCAGGCAACGAGACATCAGAAAGAGGTTTTCCCAGAATAGACATGTAGTATAGAGAACTGGTAAGAGTGTAGGGTTAGGGGTCATGGTGTTATCTTGGATAAAGATGAAAGAGTAATATGGGGGTTCCAGGAGATGGATATGAATGGGAGAAATGGAGGCAAAGAAGAAGGAAATTGCTCTGAGAAGAAGGTTTTCTTTGGCTGGGAATCCAAGGTGGCACTATCCAGAACAACACAGACTACAATGTGAGTGGTGCCTTCGGAGTTGTGCAGCATGGCATCAACAGGTTGCAAATGGATGAGTCGACCCTGCCCGTATTAGTGGGGAACTGGGAGATTCCAATGAGTTAAAGGATTAAAAAGACTTTGGTAGGTATAGTGTAGGTTAAAAGGAAGTTTCGATGACAAGTTGTGATTTCCTGAAATGTTCACTCTCATTCCCATGAAATGAAAATATGAGTTAACATACCAGTCAGCTATAGAGTGGACAGTGTTAATACTATATCCAAAACTGGCTACCATAAGATGGACCAAGTAAAATGTGGAGCTGCAACTTAAGGCAAAGTGATGTTAATGAGAAGCCTCCCCAGCAACTTCCAGTGAGATCTAGCTATGGAGAGATGTTGGCATATCCATATCACTATCCATTTAGAAGATGGAGAGCGCTCTCACAGGCAAAGGCTTCCTCACCCTTAGATTTCCTTTGCTAATCCTTTTCAGAATACTAGAGTATTCTTCAATAGCTCTTTTGTCATATTTTACAACAGCATCTATCACTTGGTCTTATAATAATGAGTTTATATGTTTGTTTATCCCACCCAACTATGAATGCCTTGGGGTGGATTATGTCTCCAGTGTGAGTACTGGGTAGAACACACAGGTGTTTCTCACTGAGCACTTTAAAACATAAATGAATGAAAGGCCTCCTACAAAGAGTTGAAGGCCTGCAACCTTTATATTTCCTCAAAAGTGTGAATTATGTGCAAATGTATCAACTTGCTTGCATAATCAATTCTTGGCCTTTCTCTTCAAGTGTGAAGGGAGATAAGAAGACAGGAAGTGTTACAGTTAAGAAAGATAACACCATCAATTCACTCACTCACCCATCTCTCCATCCATCCATCCATCCATCCATCCATCCATCCATCCATCCATCCATCCATCCAAAGGAGGTTGAGTAACTTCTATGACCATTAAATACTAGGCATATTCTGCTCAGTTTTCTCCCTTCCTTTTGACTGCATCTAGGAACACACATTCTTTACCTCTCCTCACTGGGTGAGTTCCCATGTAGCACTGTTTGGGACAGGAGATAAAATCTAATTCTGGAGTCATAGTAAGCAAGCTCATTTGGTTCTTGTACTAAACTATATCCTCCATCTTTTTTATATTTCTCAATGTATTTAGATCTCAAGTCACAATGAGATGTGATGGTTTTAAATTAACTGGATGATAAATTTGAACTTATAAAATACTAATAGTTGACCTGGTGTTTGAACTTGGTTGTATTATTAGTTTTTATCATGGGAAAAGAGGGAGTAAAGAGATTTCTTGAGTCCTATAGAGAGAGAATCCAAGATTACTGGGGATTTATAAAGAAAGAATGAACTGTGGACCAACCAACTGTGACCTTAGAAGGTTTTTTAACAGATAGGTATGGATCATCATGACTCTTCACAGCCCCTTCTTGATGATGAGGGTGGTGATGACAATGACAATTTGGCTAATAGCTACCCTTCTTTTATTTACAACTCACTGTGGGCCAAATCCACACAATTACATACAATATCTTATTTAATCCTAACAAGTCTATGAAGTAGGCGTTTATGCCTGTTTTACAAATAAATAATCTGTCATTTGCCAAAGGAACCCAAACCCAGGCCTCCCTGATTTCAAATCTCCTCTTAATCAGACATGTTTTTAGGAGGATTTCATTGGAATTAGGACATGTGCTGCAGCCCAAAACCTCCAGGTAAGGTGATCCCTGGAGTTGCATTCAGGGTCATGTCTATACCAGCAGTGACTGCAGGAAGTGGCAAAGATGTATTTATAAGTAAATTAGGGGAGCTTTTCTTCTGGCTTTTGGCTTACTCTCCAGCCCCTGAAAACCATAAAGTTCATGGTTCTCCCAGTCTATAAAGTCAAACCAAAATTATTCAAAATTAAAATAAGCAGTGGTATGCTAGTAAATATTTAGCAATTGGCTCTCTGAAGGAAAAAAAAACATGATATACATCTTCTATAATAATCTTTTTCTACCCACAGAACACTTCTGACACTGCACGTGTAAATTTTCCACACCAAGCAACTCTTCAGCTCTCTGTGGACACCAGCTGGTACCCACAATTCTGACACTAAAAACCGGGAGTTAGCCCAGACCCCAGATTAAAGGCTCAGTCCCACAAGACATTCCCATTCAGAGGCTGATCACAAGTAGTGGGTCCTCAGGTTACCCACACTCTGTCCAAATTGAATACAAATTGATGGTTCCCACAACCCTCTCCTCATGCTTGATAATTTGTTATAATGATTCAGAGAACGCAGGGGAAATTTTTACATGTCATTGCTGGCTTATTATAAGGGATATTAGAAAGGATGTAAATAAATAGCCAGATGAAGAGATCTAGAAGTATGCTGAGCACAGGAGCTTCTGTGGAGCTTGGTGTGCACCACCCTCCTGGCATTAGCTTGCATTCACCAACCCAGAAGCTCCTCAAATCTCTTCTTTTAGGGTTTGTATAGTGGCTTCATCATGTAGGAATAACTGATTAAATCATTGGCCTCTGGTGGTTAACTCAATCCCCAGGCCCTCTCTCCTTCTTGAAGATCATGAGTGGGGCTAAAATTTGCAACCCTCTAATTACATAGTGGATTCATCTGGTAACCAGCCCCCATCATGAAGCTGTATAGGGGCCCCTGAGAGTCACCTCAGTAGCATAAACTGAAGTATGATTGGAAAAGCATATTATAAATAACAAAGGATGCTCCTTTTACTCCTGTCACTCGGGAATTTCCAAGGGGTTTAGAAGCTCTGTGCCAGGAACCAGGAACAATGACCAAATATGTATTTCTTATTAGATCACAATATCACAGTATCACATCTGCCAGTTTCTCTGGTGTAAATATTTCCAGCATGGCCAATTGTAAGCCACTACACTAACTTGACAACTTTGAACATGGAGTTGGGAGGAAATATTGGCTTTCCCCAGAGGGTACGAGCCATTTCCAGCCCACCACTAAGTCTAAGCAAACCTATCAAGTCAAGTTTTGAGGAAGGAGATGAAATCTAAGCCTCTTCCTATTAATCTGAACTGGAAAGGTGGTTTTACACTCAATAACTTTCTGTTTTTTTTTTTTTTATATTGTGCACATTTATTACATTCAATTTGAGTCAGCAAAGAGCTAAAGTATAGCTCTACAAAAGCTGTGAGGGGAGAATGCAAAAGTCATAGGGAACATGGTTCCCTTGTACAGTCACATACCTGAACTCACCTGGTTCTCACAACAATCCTATAAGGGGGTAGGAAGCAGAATAGTCAGCATTTGGGAAATGAGGAAACCAAAGCTTCATAGCAGCTGCCCGATGTCACACAGGAGTCTGGGAAAACAGTGTCTGGAGCCCACGTCTCCTGGTTAAGGCACTGTCATTTGCGACCTATTATTAGCCTTCATTGGAGAATAGTCCTAGGGCAATGTTAATGCTGGTGCCTAAGTCTGGGCATCTCACGGCTCCATGTAAGTGCCATCCTCGAACTCTTCTACACAGACTGCTTATCCTTATGTCTGTCATGAAAATAGTGGTGATGTAGGGAAGAGGCATGAGAACTTCGTACATTGACTAAAGTTTAACCAGGTACTGATCAGCCACATGGCCAGACCGTGAGGAACCTATGGAACAAAGAAAGATTCCTGCAGGGCTCACTAACAAACTATGCATTTCAGGAAAGGTAAACTTGTCTTTAAGTAAAACCCTACACAAAATGAAGCAAAACATCTATTCCCTAGGGCCATACCATGGGGAACCTATAGAACAAAGGCTAAGGATGCTAGCACGCCTTTCATGCTGCATACTCATACCATCAAAGGAAAATAAGGAAACAAAGTCTTTAAACTGTGATTCATAGAAAATGAGAACGACATATTACCGAGTGTTCCTCAAACACTCGTGGCCTTTCTCATTATCTGTCTCTGAGAGGACACCACACTCTGTCCATGGAGCGTTACTCCTTCTCTAACACACTTTCCTTTTGTCTCTAACTCTGGGGATCTCTTGAATTCTTTCCTGCATGTAGTCAAGGGCCCTCCTCTGACTCAGGGCAGGACTTGAGTCTCTACTTGGAGAGATTTGCCCCGTTCTGCACCAGATGTTTGGAGAATGCTTTTGTATTTCTTAGAGGTCCAGTTGTGTGTGCTTTCGATAGTATATTTTCAGTGGAGTGACTCCAGGCTGTTGCTTCACTGTGCACACTCATCAGCGGAGGCTAAACAACAATTGGATGGAGAACCACAAAAGATGATTCTTTTCAACTATCATGTACCTGAAATTGAGGTAAACTACTTTCATGTGACCAGTTGGGCTGTATGCAAAGATAGCTGAGTTTCCATTAAGCAAATTTCGTTGAGCCAAAGGAAAATTGTACAATTTTTTGAATTTAAAAAATAGAAATGGCAAATATTAAAAGAGCAAAGTATCACACTTAATAATCACAGTGTGAGGCTTAATCATAAATCACTACATTTAAATACATTATGTACTTGTAAAAATTATTATTAAAGCAAAATTTAAAATATATAAATGCTGAAGTATAATTGGCTAGTTTTATCTGCAATAGCTACCTGTTATTAATTTCCTCTTAATCAACCTGGTTTACCCTGAGTTCCCAGAGGAACGGGACATTCAAATTTGTCTTAAAGTCATTTAAAAGAAAACATTCAAAAACACAAGTGCTTTGGGGCTACCAAATATTAAAAGCCATTTCAGCCGAATTCCATTTAGCGACCTTCTCTTTATTTAGCAACAACAATTTAAGATCTCATTTCTAACATAATCAGAAAGAATTCTATTGCTTTTTAGATTCTCAGTTTTCAAAATACTCCTTTTGACTTTCTTGATTTATTTTTTTGACAAAGGAGAGAATGGTTATGTTTCTACTCAGGTATAAGTAGAAATCTTTTCCTTGTTGATAGAAAGATGTGGTTTCCTGAGCAAATCTGCCTTGCTCAGGAAAATCCCTCTGGTGTGTCCCTGAGAATCAGCCCGCAATTAGCCAGCACCTCCCCATTTATTTCTGTATCCACACTTAACCTTTGACACAGACTCCTTTCAAAGGGATCTGGAGTAAAGCATTCTAATCCTATTCTAGAATCGACTTTACATTTCTTCTGTTTACCAAGGAGGAAAGAAAAAATTCTAGGAAGTTTGCAGGCCAAAAAATAAAAAATAGAAAAAAAAAATAGAGCTGTTAGAAAAAAGATGCTGTGAAAATTAGCAATGAAGTGAGAAGCTGGTGTAAAGGAGATAAACTGCACCACAGCTGTTACTTCAACCTGGTGTTTTGCTGATAAAAATCTTGAGATGCCTTACTGAAACAAAGCCGCAGTAAGAAGTCCCAATTCTGTCTACAGCCAAGACACACACAGCGTCAGTACCACCTCAGGGTTCTTTTCCTGAATATTTTTTTCATAACTGTTCTGTAACTGAACATATTACAAAAATTAAGCATTTTCTAGCTCAGTTTCCACACAGAAATTTGAGTTAAACACAAAAGAAAAGCAATTTCTGGTTTGTTTGTGGGTCTGTCAGTTTTGCAGAATCAGAGAAGGATAATTTGGGGGTAAATGAATAATCTACCTTCCCATCTCCTGAAGAGAAACACCCGCAAGGACCTAAGAGAACTCCCCATTACAGAAGGCAATCTAAACAGTAGCTCCCTCTTAACTGGCAGACTGTGCTCTAGTCAAGGCGAAGCACCCCAGACTTTCAGGCTGAGAACAGCTTCTCCAGAAGTTGGGGTCCCAAACTGCTGAAGACTCTGAGCTCAAGAAAGAGCCCAGGCACAGAGGGGTCCCAGCTGCCGTCTATGTGCAGCACCTGTCCCTGCATGACCACTGGTTCCTAATGACCCTGGCCGTCTGTGACAGCACTGTTCAGTTACAGGGGAGAAAACGAGACACTCTTCTCATCCACCAACCCCCACCCCATCTCCATCCACTGCAGTCTGAAGGATGACACTCAGCCCCTCAGAGAGCACAGTCTCCACAAAGGGCCATTGTGCAGGCAACTTTTCTTATCGGAATATCTTGGATTCGTCCTCTGGACTATGTCCCAAGCCACAGGACCCTCCTCCACGTACCCTATTTTCCTTCCCAATGAAGAGCTGCCCCCTCATTACTTCTGACCTTTATTTTTTCTAGACAGGTATGTGTGTTCTTTGTTGCTCAACCATTCCACTGTCAATGTTGCACTTTAATATGTGCTATTTTATTAATACACAAACAACCTAGGAAATGCTCATATTGCTGTGGCAGGAGCTGGGTCCTAGCGCCAGTCCACTCAAATGCTCACCCCACTACCCAGCGAGGAGAGAGGCTGGAGGTGAATGCAGAGGTGCCTGGTGGGGCTCAGGTTTGACTGGGTGGGGTCCCTCCCATGAAGGGAGGACTCTGCAGGTGCTTGAAACATAGCTTTTCAGATTTCTAGGGTGACATCCACTGAGCACACAGCACCAGTCATTGGAAAGGAGGTCTCCTGTATTGAAATATTTGTATCCTCACCCAAATTTATAAGTTGAAATCTAATCTCCAATGTGACGGTATTTGGGAGGTAATCGGGTCACGAGGGTGGGATTAGTGGCGTTATAAGTGAAGCCAGAGAGCTAAAGCATCCTCTTTCTGCCACGTGTGGATTCAAGAAGTCAACCATCTGCAAACCAGAAGAGACTTCTCACCAACTTGGCCATGCTGACATCCTATCCTCAGATTTCTGGCCTTCAGAATAGTGAGAAATGCATTTTTGTTGTTTATAATAGAGCCAGTTTATAGTATTTTGTTACAACAGCCCAAATGGACTAAGACAGAGGTAAAGATGAGTACTGGGAGCTTAGGCTCCAAGAACCATGAAGCTAGAACTTTTCTTCAAAGCAACTCTATATCCCCACCATTTCTCATCTCACTTCAGGAGCCAGAGGAAAATAAGAGCCCCCTGTACAAGGCCACTGTCTCTGGGCTGATTTCTGACAATGCCTTTAGGCCGAAGGACCAAGCTCATTGTCAAAATAGAAGTTTTAACATTTGTCCCCATCCTCTGAGCCATGCAAGAATGTGTCTGCCCTCCTGCTCAGAGCACTTGACCATCTAGCCACTGAGCTTGGGCGGCTGTGTATTCAAATCCCTGAAAGACCATGTCTCAAGTTTGCCTTGGGTAGAACAGTAGTAGAAATTCTAGGGATTCCTCTTATCCCGAAATTATTCTATATCTTTGACTCTGACTTAAAACACCAGCAGAAGCTACTGTCTGCCACATTGGCCTTGGCTGGTACACAAAGAGTTGAATCATCTGTTGGGCAGTTTGCCTGAGCCGTGTCTTACTTTTGGCAGCCTGTATTTAGCTACAGTGAGCCTCTCTAATATGAGGGGAAGCTTTGCTGGAGCTAGAGAAACACAGAATAAGAATTAGGTTTGTGCCTCCTTCCCTGATTTTCCAAGATGCCTTTACAGAATCCTCAACCTCCTGACACTTGCAGAATATCAAAGCGCCCCCCTTCTCACAACTGTATTTAAAAACATCAGATAAAAGTAGAGCAGGTTGAGTAACTTGGGGAAACATCCCTGACTGCTGTGTGGGGAAGAGGCCAACCCACAGTCCCATGAGCAAGGCAGGACAAGGCTGTTATTCCCACTTGCTGGAACCAATAGGCGACATGTCTCGCTGAAGGTAAAAAGAGCCAAGACTTAGAATGAACTTTTATGAGACACTCTTTCTCCTCTCTTGACACTCACTCTGCTGAAGATATGTACAATGATACACTGGCTTGGACCAAAAATAGACTAGGTGCTAAGAAAATTACCTTTCTCATCTGGATTGTCATATCATGCATTGAAATGTTGGGGGCAGAAGCTTCCAACACAGTCCTCTCTCTGGGCCTTTCCAGGTGCCCCTACACACGGCTGCTGCCATCAAGTATTTCATTTCTACTGGTTCACCCCTATGGAGCTAACCATAAAAGTGTGAGAAAAGCACTTGGCATTCCTGGTATGGAAAGATGTCTTTTTGGTGACCTCATCTTCCATGGATATACTTGTCTTCTATATCCGTGGCTTAGTGACCCACTGTCAATCATGCTTCATCCCATATGTTTTCTCATTTTCATCATAGCTACCAAAACAAATATCTCCCAGCAATCTCCCTCTAAACAAAGTAGAAGAGCAACAGCCAAAGGAGGACTCAACGGGAGAGAATGGAAGACAATGGCCAGATCTGATGATGTGGTGAAGTTAGACCCAAGGAAATCCAGCACAGTTGCATAAAGCCCCTCCTGTGCCCAACGCTGAGGGATCAACACAGGGAGCCCAGAGCTGGAGCTTCTCATCTTCTTCAAGTCTCACTATGCCCTATTAAGTTTAGAAATTCTTGCTGACTTTAAAAGAGGTACAACAATTTTTTAAATTAAGTTCTTAAGTTCCTTAAGGCAAAAAGTTGGTGAGACCGTCTTGATCTGAAAGTCACATTCACTTTAGGAAAAAAGATCATTTGCTAGACCAACTCTTCCTCGGTCAAAGACGGTATCTTGGGAGTGTGTGTGTGTGTGTGTGAGGATAAGCAGTTCCTTTGAAATGTCACAATATCTTAATCTGGATTTCACTCATACCATACTAAGAGTGAGTGGTGAGAAGTCCATGTCCTTATGGAAGAAAATAATTTTTCTGCAAATTCTTTTTATGAGAAGTCAGGGCCTTGAACATAATGTTCATTTCCATTAAAGAACAACTTTTGTTAAGTAGAAATAGCTTTTCAGGCAAAATTTGATGTTCTAAAGTCAATAACCTTTTCCAACACTAAGTCAAATTCCAGTATGGAAAGGATTGACATGGTTTTTTTTTTTTTTTGGTAAGCTTTATAAATTTTATTTTATTATTTTTAAAATTTATTTATTTGAATTAGTTTCAAGTTTACAGTATATTGGTTAGATGCTTTATGAATTTTAAATCATAAACTCACAAGATATCCAAAAGCCAACAGTCTCTGATTTCACATTTCTGCCTAAAAAAAATAGTCTACAAATCAACTTATCTAAAACAAAGGCCATTAATTTTAGCTGTTCATGTTGGTGAGTACAACATAGGGTTAAGACTGTGGGTGCAGGATCCATATTTCCTAAATTCAGATCCTTATTCATTACTTGTTGGTTGTCCAAACTTGAGAAGTTCATCAAACCTTACTAAACCACAATGTCCTCATCTTTGAAGTGAGAATATTAACAGCAATATTCCTCATAGAGTCGTTGTAAGGATTGCACAAGTTTGTAGACATCAGGTGTTGATTGCTATGCTGACAAAAATATTATCAGTTATTTTATGTTTTTCAAACTGAGTAGATTATGCTTGGAGAATAAAAAGTTTTTAAGTGAGTCAGTTGAAAAACTTTTCAGGCAATTAAATACTTTTGCTATGAATAAGGCAAATCAATGTTAATATTTTTTCTGTGAACTTCCATAGCCTTGGATTTGCATCTAGCCTATAGTTCATATTACTTTTGTTTAATTTAAAAAAAAAAAAGACTTTATTTTTCTGAAAAGTTTAGACTTACAGAAAAATTGAGAAGATAATACAGAGAATCCTCATATACCCTGTACCCATTTCCCCCCTTCAGCTAACATTGGTTACACTTAATGAAATATTATTATTAGCTAAAGTCTATGCTTTCTTCAGATTTTCTTAGTTTTTACCTAATGTCCTTTTTCTGTTTCAGAATCCCATCAGGAATACCACATTATGTTACAGTCTTAGGCTTCTTTTGGCTGTGACAGTTCCTCAGACTTTTCTTGTTTTTGATGGCCCTGATAAGTACTGGTCAGGCATTTTCTAGGAATTTATGTTTTTCTCATGTGTAGATGAGGGTTATGGGTTTGGGGAGGAAAACATGGAGGTAAAGTGCCATTTCATCGCATCATATAAAGGAAACACACTATCAACATGACCTTTCACTGTTGATGTTGACCTTGATCACCTGACTGAGAGACGGAGGCAGTGTTTGTCAGATTTCTCTACTGTAAAGTGATTCTTCCAGGCTCCCTGCCTTTCCCATGCTGTGCTCTTTGGAATGACATCACTGTGTGTAGCCCACACTTAACCAGTGGGAATTTACACTCCCCCTCCTTGAGGGCAAAGTCCTTACGCCAATTATTTGTTAATTCTTCTTCATTCTTCTCCAGTCACTGTGTTTTTGTTGTTTTGTTAGCATTTCTTTCCCTTCAGGCACTACAAGATGCTCTTGCCCCTGTCCTAGAATCAGCCCATTGTCCAAGAAGCCCTAGTTGTTTTGTTTTACCAGAGAATGGCAGTAGAGACCAAGATCTGGGAGCTAGGTGTACTAGTTGCCACTGGGGGTCATTTCTTTTAGGTATTTTAACCTCACAGATTGGAAACATATGTGTTTATCCACATATATATGCATACCTATAAATATGTCTATACGTAACCATCTATATCTATACTAAGCCAAACATGAGTTCATACTGATGTCCCCAGCACTAATTTATTACGGCATGGATCATTGTAGCCTCCTGACACTGATGATTATCTGTAATTTTCACTTCAAACGTGAGAAATCTGGCTCCCACCATTTGCCATCTATTAGCTTAATTGTTCAATTTCAGTATGCATGTATAGCAGAATTGTTAACCTGTGCCCTTTTGGGAAACAACCTTCTCTGCTAGAGTACAGTGTTTATAGGCGGTTCCTTTCACCTTCAGTGTTACAGACACCACTCATTCCCAGAATTGCTTAGATTGGCATCTTTTCTCCCACCCACTTCAGTGAGGTTGGACATTGTCATTTTTCAACCAATAGACCAATGTCTAGATAATACATCAATAATAAAGGAACTTTATATAATTAAGTATATGTATACACATGTATACATACATACACATGCTTCACTTGCTTAGAATTAAGCAAATTATAGAAAAAGATAAAATATTAAAATTTTATGTAAATAAAAGATTTAATATAAATTGTCATTAATATACTTTCCATATTTTACATACTTTTGAACTATTTTTGTCAAGCTTGTCCAATATTGCTCATGCAATCTATCAACTGTAATTCACTTTGTCCCCTGCCATGTAGGAGCAATTTCTCCTTTCTACCACTGTATTTGAATCTATACATTTTTTTTCTCCTGAGAAATGAAGTTTAGGTGCTTGAACCACACTAAGCTTTGATCCCACTTGGAAAAAAAGACATTCATTTGTTGAACCCCATGTTAAATCCCCTCTCTGTGCTTGTTCCCCTACCTAGCCATTTGTATTTCTATCTCTGTCCCTATGTCTATCCCTATCTCTGTCTTCATCTCTGTCTCCATCTCTATCTTTCTTAATCTTCATCTCCATCTCCATTTTTATAACACACACTTATGCAAATCCTACCGAATCTTAAATGATGAGCCGGTGGTCTAAAAAAAATAAAGTTGAAGATTAGTGACGTATATCGTGGCAATTAGGAAGTCAAACTTCAGGAATTTTTAGCCTCTAACAGTTTAAACAAAGAAATAGATTAAACATACCAATTTTAAAACATCATCCCTCTGGTTTCCTTGACTAACCAGCGTTTTTCCTGAAAACAAGAAATTCGAGGTTAAATCAAGTTTTTCTTGAAAATAAATCCTACATTTCTAAAATGCAAACCAGGAGGGACGGACACGAAATGACGGCTACCTGCATTGTTTAAAAAGGCATTTCTGAGGCAGTTTTAACAAAGTGGTAATTCTGTAGTCCATGTAGAATTCAAAATCACCAAGGCAGTGTTGGGCACCAGCATGCCAAACACATAAAACAGCATCTGGCAGTTTCTCTTTGGAGGTCTCCTATGCCAGCCTTTCACTTAGATAAGAAAAACGTTTTTTAGCAATCTTCTGAAATGCTTTAATTTGACACTATCTGAAAGTGATACTTAAGTTGCGGTAAATCATGTTTAATTGCAGCAGTCTACTCCCTATTATTTTACTGTTGCTTTTATTCCTCTCTAAGCTCTTGAGGACCCCATGGAAAATAGAATACTCCCTAATCGAAGTGCTTCCATATTAATAACTTTTTGTCCATCTAGGTCAATTATTTTGACATGCTAAAGTAGTAGTTACAAGGTTGAGGAAAGCTAAAATTACAGCTTAGCACTAAGAACTCAGCATTTGTTTGTGTTTTTATCTCACTTGCTAGCATGTAACTTCCTTGAGAGTCTAGATATTGTCTGAGCCTCTTGGCACCTGTTTCCCTAGCCTCAGTACTGTTTAAGTAATGAATTCACAGAGTGCCTGCAAGCCATGAGGCTTTGGCCTAGGGGTTGGGGGTACCCATAGAGAAAACAAGAACCTTGCTCTCTAGGTGGCTGATAAAAGGAGGACATGTGAATCAGTGATCGTAAGACAGGGTGGTCAGGCTACAGAGGCTTCTGTTTTCTGAGAACTGTGTGCTGGATACTGGGCTAGTCTTTCATGCTCACTCTTCCTCACATGCAGGGAGAAAGAAAGACCGAGTTTCAGAGGAGCTAGTGAGTTTGCTCAGGTTTTCACAGCTATTTGGTTGTCAAGTTGAGATTGAAAGCCAGATCTCTCCAGACTATGACAGAGGTTGCCATGCAGGTACAGAGAAGAAGGGATGAGAAACCACTGTGAAGGAGGAGTTGGTAAGGCAGAACAGGCATCCCAGAAAAGATGACAAATCAAAAGATCTTATTTATAGTAATTAAGACTGGAAGGAGCCTTCAGAGTTATCTGGACCAAATTCTTGACTCTCGAGACTGGCAGGGAGTCTCTGAGATGCTGGTCAAATATCTCCAGGGACAGAAAATTTATGCTGGGGGACCTTGGCAATTCTGACCCACTGGGAATCACTAATCAAAATCACTTTATAAAGAAGTTGGAACCTCCTAGTTGTCAGCACACATAAGAGGGTTTCACTCAAAACAGTATTCCATGATGAGTTGACAGGGTCAGAAGAAAGAACTTTCGTGGGTGTCTGCTGGAAAAAGCAGTGGGATGTTGAAATGTGCATTGAGAATGAAAATAAGGGGATACTGGAAGTGATATAAAATTGAGGTTTTCAGTTTGGGCGGACCAGTGTTAGTGTGCAGAGAAAGAAGTGCCAGATGGCCTGTAAAATAAAGGTAGAAGTAGTATTTGACAACATCCACCAGGGCAGAGGGATGTAGGGAAAGCCCCCACAGTGTGGGTCAGCAGGCCAGGACTCACTTTCTAGGCTCCTGGTTCTTAATTTCTTCACCTGTAGAAAGAGGGACTTGACACAAATCTTGCTAATATTCTATTGGGGGAGTTTGGTTTTAAAATTTTACATTATTTGATGCAAAGAATTACCATTGTTTTTCTCTCTAAATTAGATATAACTGTTCCAGATCTTCACCTTCCTGGATGGAGAAGAATTTTCCTTCAGTCTCTTGGTCTCGTGCAGTCTAGAACATCGAGCTAAGGAGGCCTTGGTTTTCTAAATACTTTGGTCCCTTTCATGGCTCCATGGTTTGGGCCAATTTGAAGAAACAACTTTGCCATCCTTCAGCCAATATTGGAGATGGGACTTTTGAGAAAAATGAGAATCTGGGCTCTAGGGATCCCTGGGCAGCCCTTTGAGGTCCTGCTGCTACCTTCTGGAGAGCAGCAAGGAGAGGGGTTTGCTCTCTGCCATTCCCAGAGCTGTGTTCCAGTCTTGGGAAGCAATGAAAGCCTCTTTCCTCTTTCATTAGGCCCATTCCTACCCCTCCCAGCTTTTTATTTCTCTCTCTCCACCACTACACTGAATTCATTACTATCATATGTTTAATTTTCCTAACACATAAGCCATGGGTGCAGATATTGGTGCCTAAGAAATTCTGCTTTTGACCATGTGCCACTTTATCTTTGGTTGTGTGCCTGACATGGTATTTGTAAAATATCTGTTGAAATAATTTGCAGCCAAAAATAATGCTATTTTCCTCCAAAGAGGATTTTATTTGCCTTTGCAAAGGATGTTGGGGAACGAGCAATCCAAGATCACGTTCATTTGAGTACAGGGCTCTTTACAAAGTAGCATAGAGATAGTTAAATATTTTAACAGTAGATATAGCTGTACAGGGGTCTCCCAAATGAATATTTGTCCAAACGCTCCCAGTACTTAGAAGGATTAAGTTCTTGTTAATACAGCTATGTAACATATTGCCCCCTAAATTTAGGATTTGAAACAACAACAATCTTTATTATGTCTCACGGTTTTGGTGAGTCAGTAATTCAGAAGCAGCTCAGCTGGGTGTTTCAAACTTAAGGCCTCTCCTAATGTTGCACTCAAGTGTCAGCTAGGGCTGGAGGCCCCACCTCCAGAAGGTTCACTTACTTACAAGGCTGGCAAGGTGGTGCTGGTTACTAGCCAGAGGGTCTCGGTTTTTCTTCCCGTGGGTCTCTCTACAGAGCAGCCTGAGGATCCTTACAGAGTGGTGATTGGCTTTCCTGGAGACAGGGATCCAAGGGATCAAGGCAGAAGCTGCAATGCCTTTTGTGACCTAGCCTCGAAATTCATACACTGTCACTTTCACCCTTTTCTATTTGTCACTCAGTGCCAGACCTGAATCAACATTCAAGGGAACTAGCAAGGGTGTGAATACCGGAATGTTAGGCTGGGGGAGGGGGGAAAGGGTCCACTGTGGGCTGCTGTTGAGAATGACTACCACATATAGAAATTAGGGCCCCCATTCAGGGTCATGGCAAAATCTTTGTACCTCACCGTGCTGCATTCCTCAAGCCACCTCTTTGAATTCTGGGGTCCTTCTGAAAGGGACATTACCTGCAACAACATGGTGCAGATAAACTGATTATATTAAGAATGTCTTGAGATAGGCAGAGAACCCTGGATCCTGAGCATGGTGTGAGGTGTGAGAAATGGGGGACACTGAGCAAAGACAGGTCCAATGAGAATTGTGAGGCGCCAGTGCACTGCCGCCCACTGTACATTTTGCTTTTTGCTGCCTCTGGCATCAACTGTCAGAAGGTCTCCGTGGGTGAATCTTGTTTATACCATTTACAGTCCTCCTGCGACACTTCTATTGATAAGTTTGGATTTTAGGTGGTGCCAGGTTTTTAGAATAGAAACTGACTTGCTCCTACCCCAGAAAATCTGCAACCTGCAGGGTTTAGTTCAATCCTCAAGAAACTGTCCGATTCATGTCAATCCCCCAGGATCTGCAGAAGAGAGTCTCAGCTGGAAACACTGCAGTGAGCAGCTTCGTGTTTCTCTCTCTTGTCCCTCTCTTTTTATTCAGTTCATTTATACTGATACTTAATATGTGTTTCTTTGGTAGAATCTCTAGGCTTATTATTTAAACTCTGAACATTGAAGCCCTGTGGCTTTCATAGGAAATACCATTGACTTGCTGCGGCGAGATATATAAATGTTGTTCTTAATTCTAATGACAGTAGTCATTGAGATCATTTTTTACGAAGTATAATTTCCTTTATTTGGAAAGGCAGGCCTTGAGTCGGGAATCCAGGAAGAGCAGCTATTTCCTCTCATCCGTAATTTTGTTTTCTTTCTCTCCATACTGCTTTATTCATCCTCCCTTCATTTCTTCCTTTGTGGTTGATGCTAATGTTATAATATAGGAGACGTTGGGACTCATAGCTTAGCAAGTAAATAATCATTGTTTACCTGCTGGTATCATTAATTTCAAGCTGTTTGCACAAACATCTCATTTAATGTGTGTTATAATTTGCTACAGTAGATAGGACAAGCCTCTCCCTGTTTTACAGATGTAAAGCTTCAAAGATGTGAGGCACTGTAGGGCTGGTTAGGTCCAGAGTGAGGGCTGATCTCCATTCTTTAGGACTGTTTTACCCCACCTGGGCCCCAGAAACATACGATCTGTTATGAACTGATGCCTTCATCTATGGAAAGTTCTTCTGGGGAGGGGGGAACTACCCTAGATTAAGATATGTTCTGAGGAGCTGGTGGGTGCTCTCTCTCTTAGTTTAAAAATAACTTTAAATCATTTTTTCTTTTTAATTAAAAAAATATGTCAAACATAGAGATGATTACAGCAAACAATTTAAGAACCAACCAGATTTATTGGAGTTGATATTTTGCCATAAATGCTTGAAATCCGTCCATCTGCCTCTCTTACGAAACAAAATGTGACAAAACAGCTCATTCTCTCTTTTTCTCCTTCCTTGTCTCCCTCTCAAAGTGGCCCCATCTTGAACGGTGCTGCATTCGGTTGCACATTGCTTTACCCTTAAACACAAGGGTAAGTCCTCCAGCGGATGCCATTATCGTTGTATTTTGGAAGAATCGACATGAATAGTTTCCTTCTGCATATACTCATTTTAGGCTCACTTCTGAGTGGTACTCCAGGCTATTTTGGCTTTTCTGAACGTCTCACTTTTCTGATTGTGCATGGGTCATCTCAGGAAGATCTGGGGGAATGTCCGAGACATTAGTGGTTCCTAGTGCAGCAAGCGCTGGTTTTCATGACTGCAGCCCTCTAAGAGAGGCAGAAAGAAGGGGCTGAGCTTCCAAGTGGACTAAATTGCATGGCCATGACCGAGGAGGGTCAGAAGAGCCCATGACATCCCAAATGGGCCAGAACTAGAGCCCATTTTACAGAAGGAAGCCAGGCCCAGGGGAGAGGATGACTTTCTAAATGTCACACTTCCAGAAATCGGTAAAGGAGGGACCAGGTCAGGGCTTGTGACACCTTTGCACTGACCATGTCGCCTTTAGCCAGTCCTATTCTTCAGCCAGCAAACAGTAGGCTATCGATGGGGTGATTTTCCCGCTTCTGCTCCCCCAGGGGAAATGCAAACTGTAAACACACTGAATCCCGGCAAGCCGCGTGCGACTTGGGTATCTCAGTCTCTGGAAAGCGCTGACTCCGGAATTTGCGGGAAGATTTAAGTCCCAGGGCCGAGGAGCGGCCTCGGGATCGGTTTGCTCGGAGCGTCCTCTGGTGGCCCACGGTTTGGCAACCACTAACTCACGGAGATGCAAAGCGTTGCTTCCCGGCTCCTCTGGGAACTGGCTCCTCCCTCATCAAAGCGCGCAGGTGCCCACTTTGTACAAGGCACACTTACTGCATCCCTGGAATAACTGACTCTGGCCAACACGGATTCTGTGTGTCAGTCACACTGCGGCTGGAGCTGCAGGAATCCAAAAGGAGAAGGCCTGGTTCAGGCTGCTGAGGAATGGAAGGTCTGCTGGGTGAGATGGGCACGCAAGCTGACCAGAGCCAGAGCCAGAGCCAGAGTGGTCAAGACGAGACAAAAGTGAGCAAAGGGCTGGAGGATACAGAGACAAGAGGAACGAGTGTCAGCCACAGAGATCCAGGAGGCCTTTCTGGGGAAGCCCGTATCTGAGTTCTCAAGGAGGAATGGGATTTCTGACGTGGGAAGGGCCAAGGACATGGGATGGAGGTACAAAGCATGACCAGTTCCTGCCTGTGTTCCCTTCTCTTCCAGCATTGTTCTCTTTCCATCTCTGTCCACAGTCCCAGTAGCTCTCCAAATCAGGATTACTCTAAATGTGCACTTTCCAGGAGAGTATCAGGCTGGTCCCTGGGCCTCTCCCAACAGGAGAAGGCTGAAGCAGAGTGTATTTGGAATGGAATGCCACCCATCTCTCCTTCACTGGACTGGAACTAGTCACAACCATGAGCAATTAGCATCTAGTTTCCATGCAGAAGAGAAGCAGAACTTATGACACAGTGGTGTCTGAAGCCAACAGTCCTGATTTTCATCTTGGCTCTAGTTCTCTTTAGCTGAGTCAGCGTGGGCAAATCACTTCATCTCTCTGGGATTAGTTTCCTCATCTGCTAAGTGGGTATTTTCATAGGGTGATTGCAAGATTGGGCTGGATAATCCCTACTAAACACAGGGCCTCGGCAAATGAGAACTCTTATTAGCAGATGCCCCAAATCATTTGAAACACTTAAATCTATATGGATTAATTGCTGAAATCCACAATGCCTAACCAAACTATTTAGTTGCTCAATGTAAGCATTAGAGAGCATTAGTGGTGAAAAACTGTAGTTCTCTAATTTTCAGCACATATAGGAAAAAAGATGTTTTAGTCTGTTCAGACTTCTGTAACAAAATACCAAAGGCTAGAAGGCTTGAGCAATAGAAATTTATTTTGTAACATTCTGGAAGTGGAAAGGTCAAGATCAAGGCCCAGGAGGTCTCTGTTTATGATAAAAATTCTCTTCCTGGCTTGTAGATGGCCATCTTCCCCTGTATCCTCAAGTAACAGAGGGAAGCTGATGTCTCTTCTTATAGGGAAACTAATCGTATCATGAGGCCTCCACCCTTAGGACCTCATCTAAACCTAATGATACCCAAAGGCCCCAGCTCCAAAAACCATCACATTGAGGAGTCAGGCTGCAAAATACAGATTTTGAGAGACACAATTTATCGTGATATTTGGCATTGAGGGTGGCATCTCCCTAAGATGCCTCCATGCCACCTTGAACTTCTGTAGCAAAATGGGATTTGTCCAGTTTATTCTGATACTACCCTGATCTTCCTCAGGGGTTGCCTTGGAGAGGCAACCTGACATCATGGAGGTCTAGAATCATCCTCTTTGAGATCTAGACTGTTACTATGCGTTCCTCTACAGGGATGAAAATATTTTCAAGGACTTTGTGGATTCATTGGGCCCTACATAAGAAAATTGTGTAGAAGTGGCTTGACACTGAGCACAGCAGGGCCAGCAGAGTTGAGCCTGTGAAGAGCCTGAGTCTGGAGAGTGGCTGAGCCTGTGGACATTGCCCCCAGAATTCTGTCCAGACTCCCAACTACTGTCAAACATCAGTCTCTCAGGCCCTCTAGGCTCCCAGGGTCTGAATGTCTAACTGGAAGTTGGTCACCAGCTGATTGGCCATCAGTGGGCCACATTCTCAGCCAATCAGGACCATGTGGCAGTTGTTTCCTTGGAGACAGAATCAGTTAAACCGACAAAGTCTCCATCAGATGGTCAGGTGTCTCAGTGAGTCAGGACTACTTGCTGATCCAGGCTCAGTCAGTCAGGAGGGCAGTTGCTGGAATATTCCTGGTCAGAGAGGAGGCAAATGGTTAGCAGGTCAGGACATGCAGGGACAAAGTGTGTCCCTGCCCTGGGCCCTGGCTGCTCATGAGTGGGCAGAGGAGCTTGTGAGGATGGAGAAAGTCACCTTTGGCCTGGTAAGGGGTGACAGCATGCAGCAGGGCTGTACTGCATGGGAACCCCTCCTGGCTCAGGCCATCACCCAGGGGCTAGACCCTCTCTCACCACCTGAGGGCAGGAGTCCTTCAGAGCAGACTGGGGACAGGCTGGGGACCTGGGAGGAGGTAGGAGCAGGGATTAGGGCAGGATCCTGGGATCTGAGCTGTTGTGGTCAAGAGGGGCTGCCTGTCTCCTGGGGAGTCAGAAGAACACCCACCATGATTGATGTTGGAGATCATAATCTGAGCCTTGATCTTGGTTTTACCCTCTTTCTACTGGGCACAGGTGAGGTGCCATGGGAGCTGGAGATGAGATGGGGATTCCTGGTGCTGAGCCCAAGTTAGGACATCAGTTCCATCACCTGCTGACCTCCAAAATGTGCCCTTGGAGGGTGAGCTGCAGGAGGCTTAATATACCTGGGTCACATCTAGATTCTGACATGACAACAAAGTCATCCTGTGCAGGTGACATCACCTCCTTGTGCCTCTGTTTCCCCATAGTTAAATGCTGGGAACAGCTCCTCCATCAGGAAATCACAAGCCATCAGGACAGTTCAATTCTCAGCAGCCGAGCCTCATCCTATTATAGGGGCTCCCAACTCCCAGGAATGGACACCCTCCTGCTGATCCATCAGGGCCCCCAGAGCTGGTATGTGGCCCCAGGAGGAAGCTGCCTCTTTCCTGACAGCCCAAGTCATCGTCACCTCTGGGTGTCTGGTGAGGCCGCTGATGCTCAGACAGGTTCCCAGGGCGTCATCCTGTTCCTCTCCTGACTGTCAGATGCATGGTTCTCTCTTTAAGTCACCAGAGAAACAAGTAACACAGAAAATATTGCCACTTGTATCATTTCATTCAATGGAAAGAACAGTACAGCTGGACCTTTGGGTGAGGATAAGCCCGTCTGCAGTCAGGATCTCCAGGCTCCAGAGAGGAAGCGGGTCCGGAAGGGGATGAGGCCCCGTGGATGCAGGAAGGTGAAGATGACTTGGGCCAAGGTCTGGTTCTAGATACTTCCATCTACCATCTCACCATCGCCTGACTGATCTTGGTGAAGATGGGATCTGAGCGTTCACCCTGCTCTTGAAATGGCTTCAGTGGGCCACACAGAAGAGACAGGATTGTGGTGTTGAAAGTCAGCTCTGGGCCAGACGGCTGGGCTCCAACACCAGCTCCCTCATTATGGACCCTGTGGCCTTGGGCACTTGTGACACTTCTCTGTGTTTCCACTTCTTCATCCGTAAGTGGGGGTGGTGATGGCATTACCCATGGGAATAAGTCAGGATCTGGAGTTAATTACTGTCATAGGCTTAGAGCACTGCCTGGCCCCCAGGAACACCCCACACATGCCAGCGGCCGATGTAAAGGAATTAAGCAAACACAGGATGTCCCGTTAGCAGTGGTGACCTGGGACCATCCAGGGACATGGAGATACTGGGCTCTGTCCTCTGTGCTGGAAGACCCCATTTGAAATGTCTCTGGGCGGAGTGGGAGAGCGAAGGGAGCCACAACCAGCACAAACGGGGTCCTTAGGCTACCAGGCCTGGTAGGAGCAGTGCCCCGGGCCACAAACTTAAGGGGCCCACGGACACAGTCTCCTGGGCTCATCCGAAGAATCACCTGGGCACTCAGCTGAAGGGGAGGTTTTTTGCTGAGCAGGTGCCCACAGACACAGAAGTGCATGCACACGCATGCCTGCACACACACACACACACACACACACACACACACACACACACTAGACACACCTGCAATCAGACACAGCCATGCTCTCCTCCCACAGCCCAGAAGCAGCATGAGCAAAGGTCCTGCATGGAGCGTATCGAGGACGAATGTTCTGGGGCCTCCCTGTCAGGACACCTCCTCTCCCTGGGCATAATGAGCCTGTGGAAGCTGCACGATGCTGTGTGCGTCGGAGGCGGGTGTGGTGGAAGGCGAGGGATGGGAAACCGCCTAGAAATCTCATAGGGAGACTGTGCCCCCAAAAGTGCATAAAAGGATGGGAGGGAGCAGCGGGGGTATCTCATTATGGGCAAAGAGGGTTCCCACACCAGCTTCAGGGGACCAGGCAATACTCAGATGGAAAAGCTGACGAATCCTGAGAACGGGGCTCACACGGGCCCGACGCCCAGCAAATGTCTCCTGTTCCCATTTGAGCTTCATGAAGAGAAAACTAATGTCTCGTTCATTTTCTTCTCTAGCCATCGGCCATGACTCCCTTTGCTCTTCCTGAGGCTGCTGCCTCTGACCAGAGGCACTGGCACGGCAGACACACTGCCCTGGGAAAGGACTGGGACAGCACCCTCCACCAACACCTCTCAGCTCAGCACGGGCAGGCACAGAGGCCCGCACCTGTTGCTGGGGCCAAGGCCACACGGAGAGCCAGACACATCCCTGGACCTGGGCTGACAGGCCCAGAGAAGTAACGGCTCTGCAGTCGGGTCACCGGGCTCCACTCCCTCAGAGGGCCCACCAGGCTTCCCCTGCATTGCCCACTCCTCTGAGGGGTTCCCGTGCACAGGTAAGGCCTGAAGCACTCCCCTGGGCTCCTCTGTGGCGGAGATGGGCAGCCGCTTCTGGAACAGCTGAAGGAGGTGGCTCCGTGGCTGGCTCCCTTCTCCCAGAATGGGGACCCACGATTCCACGTGGCTTCAAGGTCAGGCTCCGGTGCTGAGGGAGGTGGTGGGTGACCTCGCCACCGCCCATCTGGAACAGCACAGGACTTGGTGGCCCTGGAGAGATTCTGTACCTTCCGGCTCCTCGTGAAAACTGCCCAGCAGGACTCGCTGTGTCACCCTGCTCTCGGAAAGGGCCTGGCCTGGGACAGAAACCTGGAGTCTGCATGTCACCTCTGCCGGTCCAGCTGGGTCCATTTTGAGGTTTCAGGCTTTAGCCTTCTCCATCTCCTGAGCAGTGAGGCCCAGGGAAAGTGTGAGAGCAGGCAGAGAGCTGGAAGGGCAAGGAGTCCAAGAACCAGGAGTACCAGATGATGCTCTTCAGATGCCTGAGTTCAAAGGCCAGCTGAGCCACCTGCTAGCAGGCTGTGTGCTCTTGGGCAAGTTTAACTCGCGTCTTTGTGCCTTTGTTCTCCTCTTCGACAGAGTGATAGTGACAGAACCTGACTCCACTGACCTGCTGGGGTCTCTACTGAGCTCTGTGCACAGACCAGGGCAGCATTTGGGGCTCTTGGTGATGGGTACTTTTTACAATTCTCTTACAGGAGAGACTTGGAGAGGAGGACCTCTCAGAGCTTTGCCACCCTCAGATACCTCATGCTTCAGTCTCCAGGTCAAATGAGGTGAAAGAAGCCATCCTGAGAAAAAAGAATGAGGCTGGAGGCATCATTTTGCTCAACTTCAAATTATACTACAAAGAGATAGTAATCAAAACAGCATGGTATTGGCAGAAAGACAGACACATGGACCAAAGGAACAGAATTGAGGGGACAGAATAAACCCAAGTTTATATGGGCAAATGATTTTTGACAAAAAAGCCAAAAAAAAAAAAAAATACAATGGAGAAAGGAAAGCCTCTTTGATAAATGGTGCTGGGAAAACTAGAAAGCCACCTATAAAAAAATAGAACTAGAATGTTGTCTACCAGCACATACCATAATTAACTCAAAATGGATTATGGACCTGAATGTAAGACCTGAAACAATAAAATGTATAAAAGAAAACATAGGAACCAAACTAAGGGATTTGGACTTAGAGAAGTTTATGAATTTGACCCCAAAGGCAAGGGAAGTAAAAGCAAAAATAAATGAATGGGACTACATCAAACTAAAAAGCTTTTGTTCAGCAAAAGAAACTGTCAACAAGGTAAAGAGACAACTAACCAAATGGAAAAATATATTTGCAAGCAATGCCTTCGATAAGGGCCTAATACTAAAAATATACAAAGAACTAATACAACTCAATAACAACAACAACAACAAAAACCCCACAAATGATCCAATCAAAAAAAAATGGGCAGAGGATCTGAACAGACACTTCTTCCTAGAGGACATACAAATGGCCAATAAATATATGAACAGATGCTCACCATCACTAGCTATTAGGGAATGCAAATCAAAACTACAATGAGATAACACCTGTTAGAATGGCTATCATCACCAGGAAAAATAGTAACAAATGTTGGAGAAGATTTGGAGTCAAAGGAACACACACACTGACTGGTGGGACTGCAAATTGATACAGTCACTATGGAAAACCTAAGAATTGATCTTCCATATGATCCAGCACTCCCTCTACTGGGTATTTACCCCAAAGACTTGAAAACCCATATCCGAAAAGATACACAGCGGTGTTCATAGCAGCATTATTCACAGTGACCAGGACATGGAAGCACCAAAGTGCCCTACAATAGAAGACTGAATAAAGAAGCTGTGGTATGTGTACACTCAGCCATAAGAAGAGATGAAATGCTGCTATTGTGACAACGTGGATGGACCTTGAGATAATCATGCTAATTGAAGTAAGCCAGACTGAAAAAGTTGAAAATCACATGATCTCACTTATATGTGGGATATAAATCTAAAAGCAGTGAATAAACAGGACAAACAGAGACTCATCGTCATGGACAATAGACTGGTGTTTACCAGAGGGTAGCGGGCAGGGAGGAGGGAGGTGGTAGACAGGGTAAAGGGGGTCAGATATATGGTGACAAAAGAAATCTAACTATGGGAGATGGACACACAGTGTAAATATATATGTGCCTTACTGTTAAAGTGTACAACGGAAACTCATTGGATTTTGTTAACCAGTGGCAAAATAGAAAACAGACAAACAAATAAACAAACAAACAAGGTGAAGGTCCAGTGCTTTCTCTCGTAACCACCCTGCTGGGCATGTTTAATTCCCTTCAAACTCTCCAAGTCTAAACACTTGGAGATAAAGTGAAGGCTAATCTTCAAACCCAAGTCAACCTAAGCATGTCTCACCGAAAGGGGAGAAGGTTGTTGCAGGTGGAACATGACGGGTGGCGGGGACCTGGCCAGTGTCCGTCTCTGCCGAACACTGAATTTGGGTTTGAGGACCTCTCTCTGGAAGGGTTTCATGCCCACATCATCCTGGAGATGGCCTCACAGGCTTTGGTCACTGACGTGTTTCTCTCGCTCTCTTTTTATTTACTCGGTTCTCTTCCATTCCCGCTGCCTTTTGGCTCCTTTGCTGGTTGTTCATGGGGCCTTACAGTGTAACTACCTCCAGGGCCTCGGCTCCCCTGAGAGCTGCAGCTCGCTTCTTCCTGGTCTCTCTTTCCTGGAATCTGCTTCTTTGGATGAGCCACGCAGGTGTCTCCAAAGGTTCCCTACTGGTTTGTCTTTTTGTCATAATCTATATTTTAATCCCTTTTTGTCTTTGTGGTGGCATTTTTGAGCTTCTGCTAAATCCATTGTTGATCCCCTGATATTGATCATTATAGGCTTCCTGAGGCTTCCGACAAAACTGCCAGGAGAGACATGGGTGGTGCAGCCCACACCAATTTGATCTTATCTTCTCTGTCCGTGTAGCTTTAACACATGAGAGGTCTCCTGCCTTGGTGGTGAAGCTTCGATATCTCTTGGTGCCAGTGTGATAATACTCGAATCCTTTTGCAAATGAACTCCTATTCATTCTGTTCTTGATATAGTACCTTCTCTTCCTAGTGAATTCTAGCAGGAAAAAAATGGCTGTAAATTAGGCCCTCAGAATTTCTCAAGAAAATCTAGCTGAGCCATAGGTCCTCAGACCACATGGCCTTCAACATACATGCTTTAAAAGAACTGTCCTCTTCATTGTCCCTACAGACTGTCTCTTCAGGTTTGGTGTTTCTGAGCTCGGCATCAAATAAGCTCTCTCTTTCAATTTGTCTAAACTTAGGCACTTCCACACTCTGGTGTTCTTTCTCTTCCACTAGGCAATGAATAGCACTCATTTTGCTCACTGATATGAATTCCTATGGATACTCCCGTCTTGATCAGTGGGTGTCATGGTTTTTCATCCGAAGGCCCAGTAGAAGTCAGTAAGACATGAACTTCCCCTGAAGAGGGTTTGCACCTAATTTTTAAGGCTTCATACTGAGGCCCTGACCTGCCACTTTCCTTATCCCTACAGCAGTTCATCTTTCTGAAGCAGCCATTTCTCCCCTGGCTACCTAAGCGTCACATCTGCATAAGACAGGAGAATTGTATTTGAAGTTTGTTGGGGGAGAATGATTCAGAGGTATCAGAAGCCAGAGAATCATCTCTTCCTGTACAGACTACTCTGTCTAGTCTTGGGGCTGGCAATCCAGACTAATCCCCCTTCCTCACAACTACCTGGCCAACCCCCCAACACACTGGTCACAGGTAGGGCTCAGTCAGACCTTCATGTTACTGGAGACTGGGGATCCTCTCCTGACACGCTGTCCAGGTTCTTGATATCTTGAACAAAGAATTGAGCAAGACACCGAAGTACAATAGAAAAGTTTTATTAGAAGGGAAAGTACACGTCCAGATGTGGAAGCGGGCCTGAGCAAAAGAAGCTCAAAAGGCCTGGTAACCAAGCTTTCGGGGTTTTTGTTACTTTTTTCTGTGGGTAGTTACTTTTCTTAGAGGGGTGGGCAGCCTTGACTGACAACTAAGACTGACAGGACTCAGTGATTCATCATTTTGCTTTCTGCAGATGTTTGTTCCCAGAATTCAGTCTGTTATAATGATACTAATGAACTTCTGGGCATATGTATCGTATTACAATGATGGTAAAATGAGGCTCAGGTGAGCTGAAGGTCATTAGGGTCTTCATTATGAAAGTGTGAGTGACTGGCTTAAATTGGTGCCTAATTCTCTGCTTACTCATTTCTTTCTGAGAATTAAAAAAAAATGCCTTCTGGCTTGAGGGCAGATTAGGGTGGACTCCTTTTAGGATACGATGATCTCAGTGTCTTTGCAGACAGACCCAAAACCTCCTAACTTTCCTGCCTAACTCTTTTCTAAGAGTCATGGACCCTCTTATTAGTAGTATGGATGTTGAGGGATGAGAGATCTTTTCATACCTGCTTCCTGCTGAGAATGGCCCCAGTCCCTATGAAGGACTAGAGTAACTCCATTTTGCTATGTAGACTCCAGATTAAATGAAGAAAAATTCCCCGAAAAACAATTAGGGACAACACCCTGCCATTTGGTCAAGCCGACCAAAGCCATGAATCAGTAAGCCCTTAAGGCACCCACACCCTGTTTCCCTTTTGCGCACAGCCCTCTCTGCACCCGGCCCTTTTTGCACACGGCCCTGCTGCACACGGCACTCTGTGCACACAACCCTCTTGCGCACGGTTTTACCCTTTAAATTCGGTCCCAACCCCCCGGTCGAGGCTCCTCTCACCCACTGCTGCGTCAGTGAACGAGTGGGGTCCAAACTCGAGTTTGTCAATAAACTCCCTCTTGTGCTTACATTGGTGTCAGTTTCCTTCTTGGCTCGTGGAGTTCCAAACCAGGGGCATTACAGTTCCATTTCAACAGTGATCAGACTCTGCTGAAACCTAGCTCTTACTCCAACTGAATAACTCTTATTGATAGACGAGGCCACAGGTCAGGAGGGAGCACGACTTCCTGTAGGCTTGTCCAAGTGTCTCTGAAATTGTAAGATAAACGACTCAACTTTATAATCACCTTCACTGCCTGGTTCTATTTCACAATCTAAAAGCGGGAACTGTCTAGTATCTAGAAGCAGGCTACTGACTCACAGCTATTTCACCCAATTCTAAGGCCTTCCTCTTAAATCGAGGGAGGCAGCAATTCACTCTCCTCACCATTTGGACACAGCAGGCTCCCCAGGTGTCCAGGATGCCTGTCCCTGCCTCCTGGACCCACCCTCCCCCTTGTCTTCTGCTGATTCTACTGCTGGGACTCACAGGTGAGGACTCCTTGGGGTAGAATCCCCTCTCCATGCCCCTGGACCTTCCCCTGTCCCTCGACTTTTAGGGCCCCATGGTAAACAAGAGTGAGCCAACCAGGGCTGCCACAGAAAGCCAATACTGGGTGTTATCTGACAGCATGAAATCAGGGGTCTGAGCAATTTTCTGTGGATTCAGTGCCAAATGTATGTATGTACATGTGAGTATGGGCATTCAGTAGGTATAAGCACACACACACACACACACACACACACACACACACACGAGTTTTGATTTCTTTCCTTATTGCTTCTTCAATCGTTTTCAGTCCACATGAAGTGTACATAAACAGATGTTTAGACCTCTGTCTCTCAAACACCCTCCTTTTCCGTACTTCTCAAAATTACCACCTACCCTCCCACTAACATAAAACAACATTTTCTCCCTTCCTAAAATGTGTAGAATTGTGTGCATTAATATCTTGTCCTCGTACATATGGAATAAGGTTAAGGAGGAAAAAAGAATATAAAAGATACAGAGACTCCTTCTATGTATGATCTCTATCTGCAATTGTATTTTATTTACATATCTACATCTATATTATCTATATGTCTGCTATATCTATATCTATATCTATATCTGTGTCCATGTTTGTTTGTATCTAAATCTATTTCATACTGATTGAAGCTTCAAGGCCTCAGGAAAATCATGAGTAATGACTTTTCAATTGCATGAATACCCACCATGTATAGATGCTATAGAATATGCCAGGGCTGTTTACTCATACGATCATGATATCCAAAGTACATCCTCATTTCAAGGTCACTCAATGGTAATTGTTAGAGCTATGATTTGAACTCAGTTCTAGACATCATGGGATTAACCCTGCCTTTTCTCAAATGCCTGTTGTCCCACTTGAGATTTCTGCTGCTTTTGCCTATGCGGGTGGGCAAGGGTGAGTATGGGTATCAGGCCTTGTGGTTTTCTTCTGGGTTCTTCTGCTTCCTTAATGTGCACAACATACTTTTGCTTTTCGCCAAGTCATCTCCATGAGAAACTCCATTTCTGACGTAATTTTCACAGAGATTACCCGCTTAAAAGACACCTCAGGGTCTCAGTGAGTTGTTGCATGGGCAATTCAAACACTATACAAAACCTCCTGGATATGTACTAGATGCCAGGAACTGTACCACTAATTTGGGGTGGACTGGTGAATAAAAGAATTAAAGTACCTGCCCTCATAAAGCTTACTACCTAGTGGGGGAAATGAGAGTAAACAATAGACATCATATAGTATATTTAAAAAGTGATAAGTGTAAGAAAAAGATTAAAGTGTTGCTGGATACGAGAATTGGAGGAATCTGGAAGGTGTGATGTCTTTTAGACAGAGTAGTCCGGGTGGACAGCACTGAGAATGGGAAGTTTGAGAAAGACAAAAAGAGGGTTGGGAGAGAGCCATGTGGTGAGAAGGAGGGAGAGGCTTCCTGAGAGCAAACAGCAAATGCAAGGGCCCTGAGACTAGAATCACCCTCTTCTGTTCAGGGATTTAAGCATTTTCTCTGAGTGGAAAGCTCGCCATTGCAAGATTTGGAAGAACGAAGAGCCATGGACACACATGAGTGTTAAAGCATTCTAGCATTTGGTTGAAAATAGACTACTGAGGGACAAAGAGAGAAGCAGCCAGAGCATTTGAGAGGTCATTGCATTTGTGCAGGCAAAAAAAGTGCCCTGCATCAGGCAATATCTAGTAGAGAGAGGGGAAAGATGAAGATTTGAGTCATGTCCAAGTGGAGCCACTGCATTTCCTGATGCATAGGACTTAAGGTGGGAGAGCAAGAAGCTAGATCTTTGGGCTCTGAATACCTGAAAATTAAAGGTGCCGCAGCTGAGAAATAGAGGGCCATGGGACAATTTAACACTTAAGTTTTGTCCACTTTAACAGCGAAATATTGATTTCTATTCAAGGAAAACGTGAGGGGAAAGTCAAAAATGCAAATCCAGAGTTCAGGGGAAAGCCCTGGGCCAGAGATGTAAATACGAGAATTACAGATACACAGATGGCAGAGGTTTTTTTTTGCCATTTCCTGCTTCTCTCAGCCCTCCGATTCCTCTTCTCTCCTCCCTTCTCTATTCCTTCCACTTCTCCCTCTGAGTTTCATTTCTACTCCTTCCCCTTTTTGTCTTATCACTTCAAGTTCCAACCCTCAAGAGACTCTAGACTTAGAACCCAAACCACTGATGGTCTTGGCACCAAAACGCCTCTATGACAGCGTTTGGCCTCTTTAAGAAGCATGTTTGGTTACAAGTGCTACTAAAGGGGTGGGTTTCACTAGCTCACGCCTTGCAAAGGTAACTCAGAAATTTTCCCCCTTTGGAGAAGTTAAGTAATAGAAAAGAACACAGGATTAATTGATGGAGTCACAGCTGCATCTTCCTCTAAGTCATATCCCTCCCACCAGAACCCATGCCTACTTCTTCAGACACTTCAAATGAGAAGGAAAGTTTTTGTGTTTCTCTGTGTCTCCAGAAACCGGCTATTCACTGAAGCAGTGAAATGGAAGTGAAATTTTTGCCCTGGCAGTTAAACAACTGGCTCAATGGTAAACTCATGTTCTTTCGACTCATAACTGACTGTCGAGCAATGGTGAACTGCCACAGTTCTTTTCCAAACCCAAGTTACGTGTCTGATGTGTCCTTGCTTGCTTCTCATGATTCTATCTCCCCATTCCAGTGCAGGCTCTGAAATCAGCCAGCATAAGGTCTATCTTTTTCCTTTAGTCACGTGGTCCAATTTAAACCTCTACATGGCACAATATTCATGTTTTAATACACATATTTTTGTGGTAAAATATACAATATGTAAAATTTACAATTTTAACCACTTTTAAGGATATAGTCCGTAGCATCAAGTACACTCTCAAGGTTGTGTAACCATCTGCACTAAACTCTGCCAGAACTTTTCAACATCCTCAGCAGAAATTCTATACCCATTACAAAGTAAATTCCTATTCTTTCCCCCCCCCCAGCACCTGGTAACTTCTATTCTACTTTTAGCAGCTATAAAATGGATTTTCTAGGAACCTCATGTAACTAAACACATATTTGTCTATTTCGAGGAGGCATTTTTCACTTAGCATGTTACTGTCAAGGCTCATCTATGTTATAGGAACTATCAGAATGTCATTGCTTCCTCCGGCTGAGTATATTATATTATATTATATTATATTATATTATATTATATTATACGTATATCCACACCATATTTCTGTATTCATGTGTTGATGGATTGTTTCTACTACCTTTGGGTATTCTGAACTGTTGCCATGAACGCTGATGTACAAGTATGAGTTTGAATCTTTGTCTGAGTTTGGGAAAGGAACATAGCTAAGAGTGACATTGTTGGATGTGTGGCATGATTAAGCATTTAAGACACCGCCATCATTTTCAATAATGGCTGCACCATTTTTATATCTCTACCAGGAATACGCAAGGGTTTCAATGTCTTCACATCCCTGCCAACATTTATTTTCTCTATTTATTTATATTTTGTGTTTGATGGTAGCCATCCTAAGGAATGTGAAGAGGTATTGCTTGTGGTTTCCCTAATTACTAGTTAGATTGATCATCTTTTCATATGCTTACTGACCACTTGTATATCTTCTGTGGAGAAATGTCTATTCAAGTCCTTTGTTCATTTTGAGTTGAGTCATTAGTTCTTTTTGCTGAATTGTAGGAGTTCTTTATATAATCTGGATATTTGTCCCTCATGAGTATATGCTTTGCAAATTTTTTTCTCCCATTCTGTGAGTTGTCTGATCACTCTCTTGAGAGTGTCCTCTGATGTACAAAGTTTTTTATTTTCATAGAGCCAAATTTACATATATATTTTTGCCCTTCATCACCTGTGCTTTAGGTGGCATATCCAAGAAGTCACTGTCAAATCCAAAGTCTTGAGGAATTGCACCTATGGTGTTCTAAGAACTTCATAGTTTTAGCACTAGTATTTAGGTCTTTGATCCATAATGAATTTATTTTTGTATGTGATGTAATACTAGGGCTCCACTTTTCTTGTTTTGCATGTAGCTACCCTTGCATCATATGTTAAAAGACTGTCCTTTTCAGTAAATACCATATGATTTCCCTTCTATGTGGAACCAAAAGAACAAAAAGAACAAATTAATCAAAACAGACTCACAAATATAGAGGACAATTTGGTGACAGATAGAGGTTTGAGGAACTGGGAGGACGGGGTGAAAGTAAAAGAACTACATAGTATAATAAATTGGCTAGGTGGAAAACAATAAGAAAGAAGGAGCAATGAGCAGGATTCTTTTATAAACTATATAAATGTGGTTTCCCCCACGGAGTGTTATTAGTACTCTGATGAAAATCATTTGACCATATATGTGAGGGTTTATTTTACAGGCCCTCTATTATAGTAAATTAGTCTATATATCCATTTTAATACCAGTACCACACTTTGATTACTGTAGCTTTTTAGTAAATTTTTAGATCAGAGAGTGTGAATCTCCCAATCTGTTCATTTTCGAGATCATTTCATTATTTGGGACCACTGGAGATACCACATGAACATTCAAATAGGCTTTTTCTGTAAAAATACAATTGGGATTTTGGTATGGATATTATTCCGTCTGTCAATCCCGTTAGGTACAATTGACCTCTTTACCATATTAACTCTTCCAGTCCATGAACATGAGATGTTTTTCCATTTATGTCTATTTAAATTTCTTTCAGCAGTGTGTCCTACATTTCAGTGTACAGGTCTTTCAGATCAATAGTTAAATTAACTCCTAAGTGTTTTACATGACCTGATGTTAAAGGAAATTGTTCACTTCATTTCCTTTTGGATTGTTTGGTACCAATGTATGGAAATGCAACTGAGTTCTGTGTATTGATTTGTATCCCACAAGATTGTGCACATCATTCGTTAGTTCTAACAGCTGGATGTGTTTGCAAGCATGCCTAGGTATGGAATTGTGAGAGTTGCTACACATAAAATCATGTCGTGGGTGCCCAGACTTAGTTTTACTGATTCCTTTCAAATTTAAATATTTTATTTACTTTTCCTGTCTAAATGCTTTGTCTGGGAATTGCATTACTGAAAGTTGTGTATCAGTGGCAAAAGTGTACATCTCTGTCTTGATCGCGATCTCACGGAAAAGCCTTCAGACTCTCACTCACCACCAAGTATGATAGTAGCGATGGGTCTTACACATATGATTTTATCATTTGGGTTTGTTTCCATCTATTTCTATTTTCTTGATTGTTTTCTCCCATGAAAAATGCTGAATTTGACTGTCTGATGCCTTTTGAATGAAACGAGATTATCATGTTGTTTTCCCCTTCATCCTTTTAATGTGGTACATTATATTGTTTGATTTTCATATACTAAACTATCTTTGCATTCCAGGAATACATCCCAATTGGTTGTGGTATATAATTGTTTCAATGAGCTGTTAAATCCAGTTTGCTACTGGTTTGGGTTTGTTTTTTTTTTTTTTTGAGGTTTACTGCATGTGTATTCATAAAAGATATTGATCTGTAATTTACTTCTAGTGCTTTTGTGTGGCGTTGTCATCAGCATAATGCTGATGTGAGAATGAGTCTCAGAATGACTCTGAATAAGTGAAGAAGTCTTCCTTTCCTTTGAATTTCTAAAAATAAAAATCAAAGAGGATTAGTGTTATTTCTTCTTAAATGTTTGGTAGAATTCACCAGTAAAGCCAGTGTTCTTGGGCTTTCCTTTGTTGGGAGCTTTTTGAATGTTGATTTAATCTCCCTGTTATTTATAGGTCTATTCATGCTTTCTATTTCTTCATGATTCGATTAAGTATTTCTAGGAATTTGTCCATTTTATGTAGTTTATCCAATTTATTAGTGTACAATAATTCATACTAACTTTTACAAGTCTTTTATTTCAGTAAATTTTTTAGGATTGACCTTCTTTCTGATTTTACTTGTTTGGATTCTCCTGCTCCTTTTTTCTTTGTCAATCTAGCTAAAGGCTTTTCAATTATATTGATCTTTTTTAATACTCTTCTTTGGTTTTGTTGATTTATCCATTGTTTTTCTTTTTATATTTCATGTATCGCTGCACCAATCTTTGTTATGTTTTTCTTTCAGCTACCTTAGGCTTTAGGCTTCTTTTACTCTTCTATTTCTAATTTCTTAAGGTGGATAGCAAAGTTATAGACTTATGACTGTTGTGACCAGAATAACCAGACTTAACCTGAGTGCTCTGATATTAGAGGCAGTTTATTAGCTGGCGGCTGACCTTCCCAAGGAGCAGCCTCGACCCATTTCAGGTCCACAGTTTTATACCCAAAAATCCATTAATCACTATATCCCAATCACAATGGATCTACATATCATCTATTCATTACCCGTCACCAAATGGTGGTCTGATATGATGCGTAAGCGGGAGGTACAGAAGCAGAAAGTGGAACGTTAAAAGGTCAGGTTCCCATACCATGTTTCCCATAAATTCCTCCTACTTTTTCTTGTGGGAACAGAGTTAAACAATAGCCTACCGATGTAATTGCCAGGTACTCGATCAGGAAATGTGGCTACTGTGGCGGTTGGCATAGAGGCTTCTAGTCTTAACCCCCTTCTTGCATCTTTCTAGGGGGACATCACCACAATGACATTCTCTCTTTTTAAATGAATGCATTTGTGGCTATCAATTTGCCTCTAGCACTGCTCTTGCTGCATCATTAGTTTTACTATGTTGTGTTTTCAGTCTCATTTACCTTAAGATATTCTCTAATTTTTCTCGTGATTTTTTTCTTTGGCCTATTGACTTTTTAAAAGTGTAGTTTGATTTCTTTGTATTTGTTAATACTAGATTTTCCTTCTCTGACTGCATTCCAATTTTATTTTGCAAACGGTTTCGCCAGCACAATACTTAAATGGTTCTTTTTCAGATTTGATCAGTTGCCTTCTCATTCATATTGTGTGACAATGCCACCTTACAGGTGTTTGTATTTATGATCACTGGTTTCTGTAACAGTCAGAAGAGATATGTGTGGTGGACAGAAGAACAATGTCTCTTCTTCCCAAACAGCTCCATATCTTAAGATTTAGAACATGTGAATATATTATTTTATACGAAAATAGAATTTAAGAGAAATGATTTTGTTAAGACTCTAGATATTGAAAGGTTATTCTTGATTATCAGGTGAACACAATATAATCACAAGAATCATGATTAAAACGAGTGAGAAACGACAAATTTAGAGAATGGCAAATGACACAAGAAGCAAGAGTCTGCAGAGGAGAAAGATGGAAACGATAAGAAGAGACACATGGGCAGACACTAGATTTTGGAAAGACAAGGAAGGGAGTCTCCAAAAGCTGGGCTGATACTTTGAATTTATCCGAGTAACACAAATGTGAACTTCTGACCTCCGGACAATGTATCAGATAATTTCCTGCTGTCTTAAGCCATTAAGATTTTGGCATTTTCCTAAAGCAGCATCAAGAAACAATAGAACACGATTATGCTATGGGAAACAATCCCAGGAACTTGAAGCAATGTTTAAATTCCTGTTGACACTACATATTCATTGTGTGTTGTGAGGTCTACACAAAACTGTCACACAGTATCCAGGCTCTTGGAACAGACCCCATCATGACATGTGGGTCACTGTGGAACAGGGAAGTTGACCATAGAGGTTCTTGCAGGAATGCATGTCCTGGAAAATACATTCATCAGATCTTCTCACAACCCATTTCCCTATAGAAGCCTCACGGTTCCACCAAATGCAAGTTGCAGAAGTGCAACTTTACATGAAGCCAGAAAATGAAGAGCCAGAAATATTTGGGAGAAAGGTAACACTTCCAGAGAGGGCTCAGCCCTCACAACCATGTTCCATCAAATCACTTAACCTCTCTGAACCTCAGTTTTCTCATTTGTAGCGAGGTCTCACAGACAGATTGCAAGGGTTCTTCATGATGACACATGCAATGTGCTGAGCTCAAGGCCTGTTCATGGTTCAGCTCAGACAATGGGCTGTTGTTTAAAGACACCTAAAAAACTTAGAGGATCAACAATGAATGGAAAACTAACTTCTGTGTGTTACCCTCCAGGAGAGGCTGCTGAGAGGGAGCTGCAGGTGATTCAGCCTGACAAGTTGGTGTCAGTCGCAGCTGGAGAGACAGCCATTCTGAACTGCACCATGACCTCTCTGCACCCTGTGGGGCCCACCCAGTGGTTCAGGGGGACAGGGCCAGGCCGGGAGTTAATCTACAGTTTCAAAAGTGGTCACTTTCCTCGAGTAACAAATGTTGCAGACACCACAAAGAGAAACACCACGGACTATTCCATCCGCATCAGTAACATCACCCCAGCAGACACCGGGACCTACTACTGTGTGAAGTTCCGGAGAAAAGAACTTGACATGGAATTTAAGTCTGGACCGGGCACTCAGCTCGTTGTGAGTGGTGAGTACGGGGTGGGTCCTTTGTCCCTGGTGTGTGAGAAGTCAATAAGAACACCATTCATTTTCTGGGCAGCAACTGAGAATCAGGGACACAGTGGGTGCTTACAGACATGATCTGTTTCACGGTCTGATTTCACCTTATCTACAGATCAGGAACATTGAGGTCTGAAGAGGTCATGCAGTTTGCTCTGGCCCCAAAGCGGGTAAATGGTGGGAACTTTTTGCAATCACTTCTGTTTGGCTTCTTGGTCTTTACCTTTTATAGTTCTGTCCAGCCTTTCGATCTAGGGATGAGGGAGCTGAGATTCTGGGTTACTTGCCTGTCATGTAATGAACCTCACTCATGTCTGCAGGGTGCCCCCATCCCTGTGGCTGAGCTTCTCTTACTGACACTTACTGAGCACCCCCTGTGGGCCAGGTTCTGTTCTGGGTGCTATGGCAGCGGCAGTGAACAAAGCAGCCAAAGTTTCTTCTCCCAAGAAGCTTTCTTCTCTTCCGTCTAGTGAGAAGAAACACATCCAGGGCAGGAAAGGGTAGAAAGTGTTTCTTTATTTCCACTTCAGAAACATCATCAGACTGAGAAGAAATTCCTACGTGGCACACACTCACTGTTTACTCTGACAGGCCTAGTGAGAAGAGATGCCCTGAGGCTGGCTGTTATCTGGGGGTCTGTCCGGAAAAACCTCCTATGGTTTAGGGACCAACTCACACGGTCACTGAAGTATCTATGAATGGCTGTGTTCTCTCAGACTGTCACTCACTAGGGAAGAGGTTCCCTATGTTGGACCGTTGAAGCAGCAACGATGCTTCCTTAGGGTTTTTTGCCAGAGGCCCCGGATCCTGAGTCCTGGAATGTCAGCACATGAAAACTCTTTAGACCATCTGGGCTGAATCTACAAGTACAGATGGGAGCGTGAAGTAATTGATGACAGGGCCTTTCCCACAGTCCCATGGATGGAAAGTGAGGAGACTTTTCCTGAAGTCAGTCGGATTCTAGGCTGGTTTTTTCTTGCCTGGGCTTTGGACTCTCTGTGGAAAAGCTTGGCACATGGTACCTGCAGAATAAAAGACTTTACATGGAATCATTTAACAGCAAGGCACACTTATCCTTTCATTGGTTCCTCCTAGGTTCAGATATGCCTCACGTTACACTTTGAGACTTGAGGTGATTGGGAACCTCTTCCCACCTTCAGCCAAATCACCCTAACCAAGTATCCATATCAGCACCTAGAGCTGCTCATTGTTCCCCAGCTGCATACACTCCAGGGGAAGGAGACTGCATCGTTCATTGACTCTTTTCTGTGGATGAATATGTTATTCTTAACCTCAGCTATTGAAACAGTGGTGCCTAACATGATCTCGTCCATGTGTCGCTCTACTGGTGAGGGAGATCCCACTAGTAGCGGCATTGGGAGGTCAGAGGGTGTGTGCAGTGTAATTTATGTGGATCTTGCCAAATTTCTCTCCTGGGGGTGGTAGCAATCACATTCCGCACAACCCATGGGCATCAACAGGGAACGTGTCTAGATATTAAGTCTGCAGGTATTACCAAATTTCTCAATGTGACATCCCTTTCCTAGGAAATCACAGCTAGTAAGTGACTCTATCACTACTCAGATTGGCTCCCCATGATTAAGTCCTTGTTCCTCTTCCCCAAGCTACCAGCCCAGATGATGCTCTGGATGAGAAAGCAGAGGGTGGCAGGAACAGGGAGTAGCAGCATGACAGATGCTGCATCTTTCTCATGGAATTGACTCTCATAACCAGTGCTGTGAGGACAGCTGTTGCTCATTTTTACAGATGAGGACACGATATAGGGGACCTTACTAGCCAGCCGGTAGGGGAGCCAAGACTCAACCATAAGCATTTAGTCTTGCCATTTGCAAAAACATAGATGAACCTAGAGTGTATTATGCTAAGTGAAATGAGTTCTATAGAGAAAGACAAACAACATAAGCTTTCATGTATACGTGGAATCTAAAACAAATCAAAACAAATGCGCAAATAAAAGAAAACAAAAAACGCCAGACTCAGAAACAGATCAAACTGATAATTCCCAGAGAGGAGAGGTGTTCGGGGATGAGTAAAAGGTGAAGAAGATTAACAGTTACAAAGCTCCAATTATAAATAATAATTATAAACAGGGGTGTAGTGTACAGTACAGGGAATGTGATCGGGAATATCCTAGTAACTTTGCATCATGACAGTTACGAGACTTGCCATGGTGATCACATTGTGCAGCACATAAATGTCTAATCATTGTGTTGTATCCGTAAACTAATAGAATAAGCAATGCCAAATACACTTTAATTAAAAATCTTTAAACATTCAGTAGCTTTCCCCTGTCCCTGCTGCTATGATGTTTGTCCTTCACTGAGCAGTCTGCAGGAGCACCCTGGGGACAGTGGCCTGAATAGAGCAGGGAGGGGCCACAGCAACCCCAGCAACACCGTGAATTCCAGTTCCTGATCCACAGACTGAGGATGAGAAGGGGAAGCATTTGCCAGAGGCTGCCCGAGGCCCCTCATGAGCAAGCGTTCATGTTCTAGACTCAGCTGTAGGAGCCCACAGCTTCTGATGATTGCTACCGGGTCCCCAAACCTGGGCATTCCGAAGTGAATCTCCCTATGATTCCTTGAAAGCAGGAAAATCACAGAGAAAAGGGGAGGATGGTGGTTAGTGCTGGGCCCATGAACTTGGGGCACTTGCCTTGTTCATGAACTTGAACGTTCCCCATGCTAGCCCTAGGATTACTCACCTGAGACATCGGGTGACCCCACCAACCTTTAGAATGCTTCGTGAATACAGTGAGCCCGGTGAGAGATCAGACCCCCGGTCTGTGATGTTGTTGTCATCCCAACACAGTGGGGTCTTGGCATGTCTCACTTTCCCTCCATTTCTCAGGTTTCCCATCTGTGAAGTAGTGATAATCACGCTAATTAATGTTCAGGAGTCTGTGAGCCATTGGAGACCAGCGGGGAAGTGTTACTAGGAAGAGTGAGACCAATCAGTAATTTTGTTCCTGTGGCCAGATATGTGGGAATCGCCCATAAAGAAACTAGACTTTGAACTTAGGACTAACATTCTCTGTCTGCACTGCCCCCCACTCAGAGTTCACCTCTGGGGACCTGTGTGTCCTCCTTTGTAAGAGAGCACGACAATACCAGCCTCCCAGCATTATTACAGGAATTAAAAAATAATACATGAGAAGGTCCTTAACAGTGTCGCATGCCTATCCTCAGTGGTGATCGTCACAAACACGTTCATTGCTTATTATGCTCCTTTTGTAGCCAAACCCTCTCCCCCCATGGTATCGGGCCCCATGGTGAGGGCGCAGCCTGGGCAGACAGTGAACTTCACCTGCAAGTCCCACGGCTTCTGCCCCAGAAACATCAACCTGAAATGGTTCAAAGATGGAAATGAGATCCCAGCCTCCCAGACCATCGTGGACCCAGAGGGAAACAGCACTTCCTACAGCCTCTCCAGCACAGCTAAGGTGTTGCTAGTCCTGGGGGATGTTCGCTCCCAGGTCATCTGCCAGGTGGACCATGTCACCCTGCAGGGGGGCCCTCCTCTTCGTGGGACTGCCAACCTGTCTGAGACCATCCGAGGTAGATGCCCCTCACTACCTGCCCCAGCACACACCTGGCTCTTACCCTCCAGGCCTGCTCCTCCCCCTGCTCTTTGCTCCAGGCCTGAGATTGCCTAGAATCTAATTCCCGACACTCCTTTCCATCATCAGGCACCTGGACGTGCTGTCACTCACTACTGTGTAATGGCAGCTGCCAAGTGAACACCTACCACTCTGCAGGTAGTTGCATTTACTTTACAATAGCAACTCCAATTGGGGAGCACCTACTGTAAGCCAAGCCCCTGTGCTCTTGGTAATTTCATTTATTTTGCTACAGTTAGTATGTTCCCACTGCATGCCAGGGGCTGTTTGTTGATTTTGTCACATTACCCTAATAGAAGCTACTGGTCCTTGAGCACCTACTGTGTGCAGGGCACTGTCTGTAGTGATTTTATTCCTATGCAAAAGTCATTCTCAGTGTCTGAGGGCCTGCCGCATGCCTAGCAGTATCCTGGGTGACCCCCTTGCTGTGGTGGAGGGAGCTAAGTTATGGAGCCCCCATCCCTGTGATCTGTCTGTTCCACGAGGTCAGAGCTTTCTGCCCTGTGCTGTTTCAGTTCCACCCACCGTGGATGTTAACCAGCTCTTGGAGTCGGAGAATCAGGTGAACATCTTCTGTCAGGCGAAGAAGTTCTACCCCCAGCGTCTACAGGTGACCTGGTTGGAGAATGGGAATGTGTCCCGAACAGAAACAGCTTCAGCCTCCACAGAGAATAAGGACGGAACCTTTAACCGGATGAGCTGGCTCCTGGTGAATTTATCTGCCCATAGGGAGAATGTGATGCTCACCTGCCAGGTGGAGCACGATGGGCAGCCTGCAGTCAGCGTAAGCCATGCTATAGAGGCGTCTGCTTACCAGCAGGACCACAGGACAGATGTGAACACTGGTGAGGCCTCCACCCCAACTGAGCTGGCTTTTTAAATTTAATCTTTTTATAATGTTAAAAGTGCTAATTCATGTTTATTATAGAATTACCTAGAAGTCAAAAAATAGAGTGTAGAATTTTGAGGTGAGCTCCCCACACTCCCAGAGTGACCACTAGGAAGAGTTCGGTACACATCCTTACAGTGCCCTGACATCGATACAGAATAGAGAAAGAGGGGAGAGGGAGAGATCATCTGTTCACAGTGTCCTGTCTCCTGCTCTCTTTACTGAACAGTTATATTGTTCGTTCTTCCATGGCTGCCCCACCGGCCTTCTCGCTCTTTCTGATCTCGGCCTAGTCTCTATTCTATGCTAGACTTTGCCATGTGGTCCATCAGGTGACAGTGACTGGCCACAGCATGGACCTCCTTGGTCCCCTGATATGACAATGAACCAGTAATAATCACAATCGCTCCCCGCACATTTTCCATATGAAAATTTCAGTTCATCTACGATCTTTCCTGCTTGACGAGCCTATGAGTTTCAGTTTTACAGAGGGAACTCACAGAGCAATAGTGGGATGTGAAGACTTCTTGCCAGCACAGCAGGTGACTGGCCGTAACCAATCAAGGTGAATCTGAGAACCAGGATCCACCGATCTAAACATAGAATATGTGCTAATTAGAGACACACTCCCTGTCAGCTGGGCATTGTCCCAAGGAGCTACAGACACCCTTTTTGTGAACAAAATATGTCTGATTTCTCTCTCCTGTAACATCAGGACGGGGTCAGGTAAGGATTCCACAAGTCTTTACCACAGAAAACCTTGCTAAGTCCTACATTCCTCCCAATCTGTGTGTGGTGCTGTAAAGTCGGCCTGGTCACTTAGGGCACCTAGTGTCCATGTCTCTGCCTGCTGGAAGAGCAAACGTAGGAAGAGGAGGACAAGGAATTTCCTGAAAATAGGAGGTATCAGATGTTGCATAAATGAGTTCACTTAACTTAGTCACGTATGCACATCCTGTTGCAAAAGGAGTCCTTAATCATATGGTCAATGATTAAGGACATTGGTTTTTCTACAAACCAATACAATTATACAGTTAATTCAATTGACAAAAATTTCTGGATATCATTTAAAATGAAGTATATAGACAAATATTCCCAAATTCCATTTATAGCGCTTTTTGGGTGCACCAAAATTTGTTTAAATTCAGCTGTAATAGCTTGGTAGAATCTCATGTGAAATCCCTTGGAATTCAAGCATCTTTTTCTAGATTTGAAAAAGGTTTTAAATACTTTAGAGCTCTTCACCTCACTCATTTTACTTCACGTAAATTGTGATAGGCTGCGCTTTTTGATAAATTGGGTTCATTTTCTCTGTGTTGTCAAATGCCCGTAGAGATGGTCATAACAGTCCGCATTAATGTGTTGATATCAGCGGGGTCTGCGGTGTTGTTCCTCTTTCATTCCTGATATTGGAAATGTGTCATTTCCCATTTTTTTCCCATCAGTCTTGGAAAAAGTTTTTCAATTTTTATTGGTCCTTTTGAGGAATCTGCTTTCTTCCAGTGATTTTCTCTATCGTTTTTCTGTTTTCAGTAACTTTCCTTTTTCTCTTTATTTTAAATTTCCTACCTTCCTTTTTGGGGTTGATTTATTTTCCCCTTTTCATATTTCTCTGGATGGGAGCTTGAATTACTGATTGTAGACTTTCCTTTTTCTAATGCCAAACTTGGGTCACCTTCTGTGCCTGGGGAGTTAGGAGAGTAGAACCTACAACTCTTCAATGCTGGGACGTTCCTCCAGTCCTCAGGCCCCTAGCCAGTGTGTCTTCCTCTTCTGCCTCTCAGAGTCCTCCTCTGCTTGTCCCTGGTGTAACATCCAGAGGTTAGAGTTATACTGGACAGGAAAGCAGAAGATATGAGTCTCCGTCATCCTGTCTGCACTGACTTGGGTTTGATTTGAGTCCTGGCTACTGCTGGGTTCCGACCAGGCTCTTATTTGCTGGTCCTCTCAGGGTGCATGAACTAGCATGCTTGCTAAGCACTAAGGCTGGAAACGGTAGCCCAGAAGTGGACTAAAGATTTTTGAGTGTCTTGATCCATATATTCGATCCTGCACCTGAGGGCCCATTCTTCCCCACTAGGGCCCTCCCTATTTAGGCAGAGCAGGCCCATTGAGGTAGAGAATTCGAACTCCTCTGTATTCTGCTATTATTCTATTAAGTCCTGGGCTAATTCTCTTTACCCTGATTTTTGTCATGAGTCTGAGCCCTGAACAGGTGCAAAAGCTTCAAAGTATTGATGATAGCATACAGCCTAAGTGGGGTAAGTGGAGGCCTCTTGGAATGGTATCCTGTGTGACCCCTCTAACTGCTTTTGCTGTCTCCTGATTTCCAGGCCCAGAATTCTCTACTCCTCTAGTCCTAGGTCTCCTCCTAGGCATCAAGATGCTGCTGGCAGTTGCTTTTTTTACCATATATGTCCTCAAAAGAGCGGAGAGCCTGACTGTAAGTTGGGGCAGGGAAGGCAGGCCAAAGTCTATACCAAAGGAGTGAGGTCAGCAGGGGTGACAGTCCACAGTAACAAAAGTCAGGGTCCATGTGGAGCTAAGGGAAGGTGACACACCTCCCTCAATACCCTCAGAGGTCTCAGAGAATCCCCAAGACAGGGATTCTCAACGTCTGGCCCGTGGACCAGTACCAGTACATGGTCTATAAGCAACTGGGCTGCACAGCAGAAGGGGAGTGGTGGGTGAGCGATCGAACCTTCATCTGTATCTGCAGCTGCTCCCAGCAGTACGTTCACCACCCCAGCTCCATCTCTGATCATCAGGCATCAGATTCTCATAGGAACTCAGGTCCTTGGGGCCAAAGATGTTGGGGACAGCTGCTCTAAGAGGTTTCAAACTACCAGGTAGTGTGTGGGGTCCTGTAGGAGGGGGGCTGGAACAAGAATTTTAAAGAATGTCCACAGAGATCTTGGCCTTCTGTGGGGGAAGTGGGAAGAAAGGGCTGAATGAGGGGTGGTTCCTTTGGAAACCACCTCTTGATTGGTTGATTGCTCAGACTCCTTGGGTCAACAGGAATTGACATTTTAGAGCAATGCCTCAAAGTCTGGGATCAGCTGCTCTGAGGGCTGTTCAAGCTCTGACCTTCTGTGGGACAGTTTGGAAGGAGTGGAGAAGGGTGATCAGGGCCTAGGGAGGAAGGCCAGGGTGGCAGATTTCTATCTCAGCGACTGCATGTCCTCTTACTACAGAAACCCTAGAAAGAAGAAAGCTTGGGGACATAAGAGACATGCAGAGAACATTGCTGGAATGATGATGAGATAATATCAAATGTGGACACATTGCCAACAACTCCCTTCTTCCTCTTCTGCTACATTCATTCCACCATCATCTCTGCTGCCTGCTTCCTTCCATGAGAGACCCAGTGTATAAGAAGATGGTGACTAAAGCTTCCACGGCCTCTGCTCAGAATGCCTCCAGCCACCCAGATCTCCTGCCCACAGACTCATGTTACTCCTTCTCATGGGCCTTGATGCCCTAGACCTGGGGCTTCACCCTGGTCCTCTCAGAATCACACGCATACACACAGAATCCCAAATTGTCAGCTGCTGTGTAATTCCATACATATGAATTAAATGTGATAGCAGGGAAAAAATGGACTTTTGAGAATTGAGGTCATGGAAGGGACTGTGACATTAAACTCATTCAAACCTTTACCAATTACCATTGACTTGAGAGCCAGAAGAAAAGAGAGCAATACTGGGAACAAGTTTTAAAACTGATACAGCAAGATGCAACATTAAGTTTGGCGTTGGGTCAGTAATGAATATATCTTTTTTTTATGTTTTAGTTGCTCATTGAGGGTATTATATAGATAGAAACAGTAATTTAAGGAAGCTGAAATTCTGAAATAATTTCAGCTGTGAGCTGGGACAGGTGGGAGCCCTGTGTTCTGGGCTTCCCAGTGTGGAGTAGAGTTTGCATTGTTGGGCTGGAAAGCAAAAAAAGCATGAGGATCTTGATTCCAGAACCATAGACTCTCAGTTTTGTTGCTTAGTTTTAGTAGATTTTCTTGAATACATGTTTTTTTCACTTCAAGTATGCTTTTAGGATTATTTCCAGAGATTTTAAGTGATTTTTCAAAATAGACATTCAATTAATGTTTGAATGAATGAAGAAATAAATTTTCTCATTTTTTATTTCCTGGTATTAGACTTTCCTTTCTTCTGTGAAATAGTATTTATAGTAGCTAGTGGACTATCTGAAAATATTTTCCTCTTGAAAAATACAGTACGAATTTTTTTTTTAATTTTGTTGACTGACAATTTCTAAGTATAGGAATCTGTTGATGATATGGTCTCTTAAAGATCGTATAATCCTGTGATCCATCAGACACTGAGTCCAGATGGATGTGTTTAAAGTTCTTTACCCAACTCACAGTAGAGATGTTTCCTATCTGAGCTCTTGCAGGCAGAGAGACTTGTGTCAGAGGCTGGAAAACACATATTAGCTACGTCATCGTGGGCAACTTGCTAACATTCTCTGCGTCTATTTTGTCCTCTGGTGGCTTTAAAAGAGAGAGCCATGTATGAAAGCACACAGAGTACGGAATACGATTGTGTCTGAGGCAGATTCTTTTGTTTCTTTGCTTATTGAGGAACTTAGACTATCTGTGTATTTCCAGCACTGTGATGTAATGACACTGAATGTTTTTCCAGTGGCCTGGCTGCCTGAAGATGTGTTCAAACTTTGATGGGAAAATGCCCAACCTTATAGGATGGCAACTGGATCCAAGAATCTTTTTAAAGACAGCAAGAGCAACATTTCCTTCAACGAAGGGCACACTCTTGCTAGAATGAGGGGGGAATGGAACAAATCCTATAGTAATAGAAACTGGGTCCTAACGGGATGTTTTCTCTAAGGTTGTTTTTCCATTTCAGGAGATAACAGCGGGCCTCCCCATAGTGCTTCTGAGACTACCAGACCAGCTGGATCAGACTGGTCCTAGAGCTGAATGCAGGCTCAGAAAGCCAGCTAATGAAATGCATTACAACTAACCCTGATGGTGGACAGACCAAAATCGCCCCTGGCCAGGACCTTTGTGTCCAGGCCTCTCAGCAGTATTCAAAGGCGAGGGCTGTCTGGGAACTTGCACTTGGCCAGCCACACCTAGATCTCACCCAGTCTGACTCTGCCAACCTTGGAATTCCTTTATACTTTCTCTCACCTTCCCCATATTCGTCTTAGATGACTGAGTTCCGAGATTGTCCAATGAAGACTGCAGAATCAGAATTTTTAAAATTTGTTCTAAGTCTTGATTTTGGAAGGCTGACCTGAGTTTGTTCAGTCTTCTGGATTGGCTGCTGAAAAATAAATCTTTTTTTTTTTTTTAGGTAATCCTATTGCCTCTAATTTGGACTTCTCTGTGTGTGATGGGTATCAAACTCAATGACATCATGGGTAACATCAAAACCTGAGAAAACTAAGGGTTTTTTTAAAAGCAAAACTAGCCGGGTTTAACGTGGCAACTGAGGAAAATCCTGAACTCACCTTTGCCTAGAGACTAGCTGAATCCACAGCTACTAATGAAACAATGCCCTCAGAAAGTAATCCAGAAAGTCACTGAGTGACTCCCACACATTGAACAAACAATAGAAAAATACACATCTAAATAACTGAAAAGACTGAGACATGACCTCAGCATAAACCCATCCCCAGCACAGGGACAATATGGAAAGAACTCAGAATACTCAGTTTCTCCTCAAAGAGAGAAGGACCTGGACCCAACATCGAGCACTCCAAATTTTAAACCTCCCCATTAGGAGGCTTAGTAACTCTGAAAGTCCCTGGGGCTTGAGTCAACAAGACCCACAGGACTACAGCAAACAAAGAAGCAGGTCTCAAAGGGCTGGAGACTCACCTTAGCTACCCATGACACAGGACTTTACACTGAGTAAGCAGAGAGAAATGTCCAGCTCCCAGGCTTTTTCCCTGCAAGAAGCCTAGGTGCTTTTCCTCAAAGCTGAAATGAGGACCAGGCTCCTAATTTAACACAAATCGAGGGGCCCACAGTCCTCTCCAGAGCAGAATCAACTCTAATTCTCCCTCTGCTGCACTCCAGGTCTTTCCCTGAAGAAAGCTAGTGCACATGATTGGCAGCACAGCCTTTGTGGCTGCTTCTCAGGGGATGCTGCCATTGATCTCCTGTCTCTGGTGGCCAGTGGGCTTGTGTTACTGGAGCCCACAGGCCTGTGGCAAACAGAAAACTGCTCTTACCTGTTTCCCATTGTTTAGCTCAGAGACAGCAACCAGGAACACCCATCTCCCAGCCCTTCCCTGAAGGGATCTATGTGCACATCTAACAAGCTGCTTCCAGTCAGCCTGCAGGTAGATGCTGACTGAGATCCTAACTTTGGGGCACTGAAATGTGTCCTCAAGTACTGGGAGATGCTAAGAACAAAGAAGGCAGTTGGACAATCACAAGTTTGGAGAGACAACCAAGAGCTAGAACAGGCTTGAATGATAAGATTCATCTCATCTCCTAAAGCAGACCGAAGCATGGAGACGGGAAGAGCTAGTTGTTCTATCTAAGGTGAGAGAACCTACACAGAGTGTTGAGGAAAAGAAAGAAATGGAGGAATGTGTTCCAAACAAAACAATGAGATAAAACCCTGGAAATGCGCCTTAATGAAATGGAAGTAAGTTTTTTACCAGAGGGAGTTTTTAAATGTTTATTAAGGTGCTTACCTGGCTTGGAGAATTTTAACAAAGCGATAGCAAATATGAGAAAGTTTCAAACAGAATTCACAGAGGTAAAAATACAATCACCATAATGAAAAATTCAATACAAGAGTTTTTTGCAGCCGTCTAGAGGAAGCAGAAGACAGGATCAAGGAGTTCAAAGATGGGCAGTAGAGTTTATCTAATCGTAGCACTGGTGTAGCCATTTGGGAAAACAGGATGGAGGTTCCTCCAATAATGAAAAATAGAACTACCATATGACCCTACAATGCCACGTCTGGGTCTTTATCCAAAGGATGTATATTTGTTGCCTCAGATTATGTCTGTGCGTCTATATTCACCACATCATGTTTTTCCAATACCCAAGACAAGATACTCAGTGAATGAATGCAATGGATAAAGAAAATGTGATGCCAACACACACACACACACACACACACACACACACACACACACACACACACTCACACTGGAATATTGTTCAGCTATAAAAGGGAATGAAAACCTGCATTTTGCTGCAACATGGATGGAACTTGAGGGCATTATGCCAAGTGAAATAAGTCACACAGGGAAAAATAAATAATGTGTGTTCTCACTTATTCGTTGAATCTTAAAAAGAAAAACAAAAACCAAAAACATAGATACAGAGAATAGATTCCTGATTGCCACAAGGATCGAGTGGGGCCTGAGGAAATAGGTGAAGGCAGTCAAATGTATAAACCTTTAGTAATACCATAAATAAGTTGCTGAAATGTAATGTGGCTATAGTTAACAATACTGTGTTGTGTATTCAAATATTGCTAGAAGAAGAAACCTTAAGAGATCTCATAAGAAAAAAATGATTTATGTGAGAGGATGGACGGTCACATACTTATGGTGGTAATCACGTTGCTATCTAGCATAGGTCAAACTATTACGCTGTACACTTAACCTAATATACAACGTTAGAGGGGGAAAGAAGGCATAGGTAATAGAGGCTCTGTTCATCCCTCTGGCAACCAAATCAAAGTTGTGACAAAAACAAGGAGCAGCAGCAAGGAAAAGCCACCTGGGATCTTGATGAACTACGGAGAAGTCCAATAAATCACCCTGTAATGGCAGATTGTAGGACGGGGCAAGGATGCGGGGCAGCCGGTTCTTGAGTGGCTGAGTGAGACAGAGGCTGCAGCAACGGCAGCAGCAAACGCCACTTCAAAGGGCCACATCCATGAGCAGATCTTTGTGGTGATGGACCTGCTTGCTCTGCTCACTCTGAGCTCCAGTGCCGATTCAGCTGTGTGCAGGGGACACCAAGACTTACAGGGAGACATTGTCGGAGTGAAGGCCGGGGAGACTCACTCTGCACAGATGTGCCAATGGTATTAATTGTTCCCTGTTGAGCCCTCCCCGCGCCCAGTGCACCCGACACAGAGGCCACCGTAGCTCAGATGTCATCAAACTGGGCGACAGTGATTGCTCAGCCCAGAGGATTTCCTGAAACCCCACCTCCCCAACTCGCAGCCCCACCCAAGCCACATTCAGTATATCTTCTGCAAGTCAGGTGTTCCCTGCTGAGCAGCACCTACACTCACACTGCAGGCAGCCTCGGTTTCTGGTGTGGCCTTTTGAGGCAGCTATAAGCACAGCATCTATGGGTTACTTGCTGAATCTTAACAGGTGGCCCTGGAGGGTGAGAGGCTTGGGCTGAATTTGGCCTGCAGCTGAGCCCCTCTTAGGACTGTGCCACTAGACACCTACTTCACAAATCCACACTAATAATATCGGGAGACTTGGAAAGGCAGCAAAAATGGGAAGACAAAGAAGCAGAAACCATATGAGAGAACAGAACGGAGTCCTAGGTATGATGGAGTCAAGTTATCTAACATTCAGAGTTCAAAACACTGGTTATAAAGGTGCTCAGTGAACTTTTGAAAAGTGTAGATAAATTCTGTGAGAACTGCAAAAAGAGATATAAAACATAAAAACAGAAATAGAAATTGAAAAAGGGAACCAGTCTGAAATATAGAACACATTTTTGAGATGAGAAGTATATTAAATGGAATAAACAAAGTGAATAAAGAAAATGATCAAATGCTCTATCTAGAGGATGGGAAAGCCCAGGTCACACAATCAGAATGGCAAGAGATGAGATGCTAAGACTGTCAAAATAATTTAAGGAGCATACGGAACACAATTAAAGCTCCAAATATCCATCTGATGGACATACCTGAAAAAAATCAAGATGTTGAGCAGCTGTTTGAAGAAATCATGATAGAAATTTCCCTAATCTGGTGAAGGAAATGAACATAAAACCCCAGGAAGCTCAGAAAATCCCCATAAACAGCGATCTAAAGAGGACCACATCAAGACACACAACTAAAATGCCAAAGGTTACACACAAAGAAGGAATATTTAAAACAGCAAGAGAAAAACAGTTTCTTTACGGGAACACCCATAAGACACACACATGATTTATGAAAAGAAGCTATGCAGGACAGAAGGGCTTGGCAAACACTATTTGACGCAAGGAAGACCCAGGATCTACAACCAAGAATACTGTATTCAGCAAAGTTCCCCTTTAGAGTCGAAGGACAGAGAAAGAGCTTCCCAGACAAAAGTAACTAAAGGAATTTATCACTACCAAGCCAATGTTTCAGGAAATGTTGGAAGGACTTCGTTAAGAAAAAAAACATGTATACAAAACAGGAATATAGAATGGAAGCAACTACATTCCTGTCAATAATTACCACAAGGGAAAAGAATTAAATGTTCCAACTAAAAGACCGAGTGGATGAATGGAAAGGAAAACAAGATCCCTGCATGTTTCCTGTAAGAGACTCACTTCAGGTTAAAAGGCACACAGACTGAAAGGAAGGGGATGGCAAAAGATATTGCTCTGATGGACCTAGACCTTATTCAAGTCAGACAGAGAAAGACAAACACTACATGATATCACTTATACGAAATCTAAGGAATGAAAGAACAAACTAATCAAAAACAAATCTACAAATATAGTGGATAATTTAGTGCTGGACAGAGGGGAGAGGGTTTCGAAAGGCTGGGAGAATAGGGTGAAGGGTTAAAGAAGTACAAATCAGTAGCTGATGGATGGTCACGAGGGAGGGAGTACGGCATAGGTGGAGGGTCACAGAAGGGAGGGAGCAATAGGGGGGATCGTTTTACAAACTATATAGATGCCTGACCAATGCAGTATATACTTGAAACTAATTAAAATAAATAAATTGAAAAAAGTAAAAATAAAGATATACCTATGACTTTATGTGTCAATTATATCTTAATGAAACTGAGCAGATAAGCTATACCTATTACATGTAAAAGAGTATTTTTTATTCAATGTTTCCAGCATTAAGGCTTTTTATTCTCTTATAACATGATCATGAGAGTAAATGATATAGCTGCTTCTTTACAGTAATCAGTAACATTTTAAATTGCCAAAATAAAAACTGAACCTACACTATTATTTCAAACTCTACACCAAGCTGACCATACGCTTTTAGATGAGAATTGGTACCCTCTATAGCTGAGATAGGACAAAGCTCTAGATTTCTTCCCTCACAACCTTACCACTAAATCCTATATTACAGTGAGAGAGATTCACAGACGAAATCTGTCACACACACACACACACACACACACACACACACACACACAAACATGGGCAATTAGATGTAAAAACAGATAGAGCCAGTTTGGTGAGCTCACCACAAAATCATACTTCCACAGCAGCCCATGCATCCTAAAAGCCCACTGGGAGTCCAGGCAAGCTCACCTCCAGTCCTGTGAGCAGCTGGGCCATGTCTGTCTTCTGAACAAACTGAAGTACTTAAACTCACAGGGCCCCAGTAAGGGCTCCTTCTGCCCATTGCTCTAAACATCTCAGAATTCTCAGAGGCGGCCAAATCTTAAGCCTTGTGTAGTGCCCTAGAGTTTGAAAGTTTTTAAGTTCGGTGTCTTGGGACACTGCAGGTGGGGTCTTAGGTGTGGAGGAAGGAAAAAGCTTTGACCCTATACTGAAGTCTGCCCATTAACTGCTACACATTTCAGTTTTCGCATGATGAATCTTTGAATGAATAAGATACCGTCAAAACCAACCAATAGAACCTGTCTGAGGGACTTGGAGGTGCTCACTAGTGGCAAGATGAATGTGGGAACGAGGGGGAGTTCCGATCTCAGAAAGAGGTGTTGGGGTGTACTGAGTAAGGGCTTCACTTCTAATCTGCACGATGACCCCAGGCCAAGCAGGGTGCCTGCTGCCTAGTAAAAGCTCCGTAAATATTGGTGGATTTAATGCATGAGTGAGTGAGGGAGTGAGTGAGTGAGTGATTTCCCCCACGCTCTTGTGCCCTGAGATACACTGTCCCCTTTCCTCTCCAAGGAGGTCAAGTCGGGAGAACAGGCTGCGAGGATCTGCAGGTGACCTAGACCCCGCCCTGCACTCTGCCAGCCCCCCCTGCACCGCCCCTGTGCTCTCTGCCCTCCCCCTTCCGACGCTCCTTCCCTCTGACCACGAAGCCCAGTCAGGGGTGGGCTCTGGCCAAGGGGACTCAGGGATGTCCGGACCCGCGCGTTGCGCACGTTTCTCGCGTGACCTTTGCCCCGCGCTCCCGCGTGGCCGCGTCGCCTGTGCTCGCCTCCCCCCGAGGGCGGGGGCGGCCACGGGGCCGGGACGCGCTCCGGGTCCCTCCCGTTGCAGGGCGAGCCCCTGGGCGCCCGGAGCCGGCCGTCGCTCCGTGGAGACGCCCCCGCGGGCCGCCCCGGCCAGCCTCGGAGCCAGGCCCCGGCCCGACGGAAGGGACGAGGCTCCGGCCCGGGGCGGTCGCGGCCGTTCGGTCCCCGGGGGGGCCGCTCCCCCTCCCCCCTGCGCTCCGCGCCCGGAGGGCCCCCCGCTGTCCGGCCGGGTGGGGGGTCCCCGGGGGCGGAGGGGCCTGGGGATGGGGCGTGGGGACGCGCCTGAGCTCTCGTGGGCGGCCACAGGCGACCCTGTGCCGTCGTGTTCGGAGACGAGGGGTCCCGGCCCGGCCACACGTCCGGACTCCACCTGATGGAGGGAGGACCGCGGGCCTCCCGGGCACGGGGACGGGGGCGAGTGCCGCACCTGGCGGAGCCACAGGCGTCCTCCGCCGCCGCCCGCCCGGGAATCCCTGCGGGGCGGACGGTCCTGAGCGGGCTAAGCGGGGGGAGATACCCCTGCGGGCACCTGCGCCCACATCCGCGAAACGCAACGGGGCGCGACGCCTCTGCGAGCGCCGAGCGGGCGCGGGTGCTGAACGCGTCCCGCGGCTGGGAAGGGCCCGCGCTCTCCCCCGGCAGGGACCCATCCACGTCCTCGGGCCCGCCCGGCCTCCCCCGAAAAGAGGATCGAGGAGGCCGAGAAAGCAGGCGTCCACCCTGCCCTGGTGGAGAGCAGCCCTGGCTTCCAGAGCAGGCTGTGCTTTGGCCCAGAGCTTCTGCGAGAGGGATTTGGGTTCACACGCCCAGACCTGGAATCGCTGAGTGAACAAGCAGTTTTCTTTCCGGTCACACAGAAAGGGTGATTTGAAAAATCTCCGTGGACCGATCAGGAGACCTTTGCAAAATGTTAACATCCCATATTGTTGTGACATCTGCATAAATCCTTAAGTCGCATTCGATATCACATGGCTTATTTCCGTGTAAATGCCATTCCATTGCATAAGGCGTTCTGGAACTTTACTTTCCGTGTTTGACACTGCTCGTGGGACGTATTCGTGTTCAAATAGGTGGGTCCATCTTATTCATTTTCCACTGCTCCACAGAGATTTCTAATGTAGGAAAATGCTACCATCGATTGATTCGCTCATGGCAGATATTGAAGCTTTATCGGATACCATGCTACTGTGACTTTAGAGCAACGAAACTTTGTTTCTTTGGCACATATAGGAGAGAGACTTCTTTTCCTCCAGAGTGGCACAGAGTAGCAGTGTTGATATCACTCAGGAGCTTTTGTTGTATTAAAATTGTTTTCGATTTTTCATTAAGTTTTGCTCTTTCCCTTTTTGAATTTGATTGAGGCACATTTTCCTGGGGTAGGGGTGTGTTTGCACACGTGTATGTGTGTGTGTGTGTGTGTGTGTGTGTGTGTGTGTGTGGGTGTGTTATCAGATCTTTTCTTTTTCTTCCCCAAGGATAAATTATCCCACACCGATGAACCACACCGCCCCCTTACTACATATCGAGTTTCCTTAAATATTGATTCTTTTTATGAACACTCAGTTCCATTGAGCTACTTGTCTCTTTCTTTTTGTCAGAACTACCTGGTTTTAATTATGATAAATTTATAATATGCTTTCATACTGTAAGGCAAACGCGTGACGCACCAAGAAGTTTTAAAAGCAAGCATTTATTGGGAGAGAGACCCTGGGCTAGGTGCTCTCCTCCAGAGTAGAGGTGCCAGAGAAGTCACACCCTGGGGTGGGAGGGCACAGTTTTTATGGGGTTATGTGGGGGTAGGGGTATAGGGTGGGGAATGTTAATCAAATGCTAATTGAGCCTCCGGATTAGGGTGGTGGCTCCTAGAGCTTTAGGGGGGGTTCTATTCAGAAGGTCTGGGTTCCTGATATCAAGCTGGGGGAGTCTCCAGGCAGGCATCTGGCTGGACCTAACACATACCTCTTTTGGGAAACTCTTCCCACCTTTCACTGCTTTCAAAACTGTGTGGGCTTCTTGGCCTAAATGCACTTGAGAATCACTTTGTCAAGTTTCAAAAAAAACTCTTTAGGAATCATTATTTTGCTGCATTCAATTTATGTATTAATTTGGGCAAATCCATATCTTTCAACACTGAGTTTTCATTCATGTGTGTGATAATGTTTATATATTTAGGCTTTCTTTTATGACTTTCCATTAACTATGTTACAGGGTTCCCTCCGTACATAATTTTCTTATATATCTCATATATCCTTAATAGAGCTACTCTTTCTAGTTCATGTAATTAAAAAAAATTATTATTGTTGTTGCCATTGCTTTTTGACTACAGTTTGGGATGGCAATTGTGTTTTGAGCATAAAACTCTTATTAGTAGGGCTAACAGTATGGAAATTCTTCTTATCTGCAATGCTTACAACATTAAGTACCTAGAATTGGTTTCTACCTTTATCAAAGTTTCCTGTGCACACAGTTTGAGAGTCAAGTAATTCTGCAAGTTCTACGTTTGAAAATTGCAGTCTCCCTAACCTCCCACCACTTTCCACCTCCTGGAAGTAACTTTCTTCACCTCTCTTAACTGATTCTGTTAGATTTTGCAGTCACACCTCATACAGCATGCTTCTATTTCTACTTCTTGATTTCTCACATGTAGGCTTTATTATTGACTCCTCACAATGGATGGGAACATAGGTTTATTACTCCTGACCTCATGACACACATGCCCACTTTCCATTCCACATCACCTTAATATCATTATATTCTAATTTTGTATACCATAATAGTCAATGTTTATGTTATTATGACCTTGAGATTGGCAATTACAGCAGAATCTTGTAACACTCCTGCTTTGTAGGTGTATTTTTGTGTAACCATCCCTGTGACGAAGATGTAAAACAACCCCTCGACCTCAGAGGACTCCCTGTGCTAGGCCTTTAGAGTGACCCATCCCCACCATACCTGACCTTTGCAAATGCCAGTCTGCTCTCTAGTCTCTAGTTTCCAGAATGTGATATGAGTGGAATCATACAACATGTGATGTTTTGAAAATGACTTTCTTCACTTTACATAGTACATCCAAGAAAGTTGCTAGTTGCTGCACATGTAAATAATTCATTTCGTATTGTTGCTTAGTAGAAATTCTGTCTATGATTGCACCATAGCTTGTCTAACCATTGACTTACTATTAGACATTTTGATCATTTTCGATATTTTGCTATTACAAAGAAAGCTGCTGTAAACTTTCGTGCACACGTTTTTGTGTGGACATAGTTTCCATTTCAATGAGATAAATGCCTGGAAGTAAATATAACCCAGGTCCTCTCTAGAAAGAAGTCATGAAATATTCATTTTGTTGGATGGAGGCACAAACAAATTCTGAGATCCACAATGCACTGGGCATTTAGGCTAAGTTTTACCAGTTTCATCAAAAAAGGAGTTTGTAGAGGGAGCCATTTGAGGAGCAGGCTTGGTTCTGAAGGACTAGAGTAACTCCATTTTGCTATGTAGACTCCAGATGAAATGAAGAAAAATTCCCTGAAAAACAATTAGGGACAACACCCTGCCATCTGGTCAAGCCGACCAAAGCCATGAATCAGTAAGCCCTCTCTGCACCCGGCCCTGATTGCGCACAGCCCTCTTGGGGCGGCCCTAATAACCTATCACCCAATCTCCTTAAAGGTCAGCCCTAACCCTGCAATCAAGCAACGCCGAGGCAGGCTTGTGGCTTTACCCTTTAAATTCAGTCCCAAGCCCTCCGTCGGGGCTCCTCTCACCCACTGCTGCGTCAGTGAAAGAGTGGGGTCCAAACTCGAGTTTGTCAATAAACTCCCTCTTGTGCTTGCATCGCTGTCAGTTTCCTTTTTGGCCCGTGGAGTTCCAAACCAGGGCATCACACCTACCTAGGGGGGTTTCATGGAGCTCTTTCCTTTCTGCCTCAGTCAGGGTGGGTTCTTGGGTTTCCACTGTAGTGCTACTTCAGTCCCTAGTTGAGGAAAAAGACTTATTATTTAAATCATATATCTATTAACTTCTATTATTGATTTGCCTATTGGTGAGTAAAGGGAAACAGGCTTGGTTAATATATTTCTTAAAAAGTGAAAAATGACCTTTAGCCTAAAGTCTCCTCCCAGATCAGACTCTAAGGGCCCAGTCTGACTTAACATCATTTCTGCTAACGATGGGCTGATGACCCTTATCAATAGCCAGAGGATGAGTCACCAATTTGGCAATTATCAAGATTTAAGGGAGAGGGTCTTTTTTTCCAAAGAAAGAAGGGAAGAAAACTAGATTTACTGAAAAGATTAAGATTTTAAGTAATGTCTCATGCACATCCTCCCCACCCCACTCACTCCATAATTCATCTTTGAAATCTCCCACAGGCTGTATGTTCTCCAATGACTTGCTCTAGAGGGAAAATTTCCCACAATAGCCTTTCCCTCTTTCCAGCTCTGGCCTCTCTGTCACCCCCACTTGACCTGCCCACTGAGCTGTGTGGAGTCAGGAGCTAATTCCTATTTTACGAGTGAAGGAAATGGTTGTTCTCAAGCTCTTCAGAGGATCACACTTTGAATTAGAAGTGGGTCGACGTTTGAAACAGAGCTCTACAGGGCTGTCTTCTCTCTCAGAGGTCCCTAATGTCCACGGGTCCCACTGAACTGAGATGAAGAGGGGGCAAAAGAAGAGCTGTGTGACCCTGCCACTTCCTAAGCCCCACCTAGTACGTGTGGCCTGAGGTCTCCATACTGATGGTAAATAAACCTCACCTGCTGCTACTTCCATGACTGCCATGTCCCCTCTCATCCTATTCCATGTTGAATGTCCAGATGTGATCCACAGAATTAGGGACTGGAGCCTGGAGGTGAAAACCCAGATCCTGGGAGTGGAAGCATTGGAGTCAGAACAGGGGCTAGAGTACTGAGAATCAGTGATATACTGAGAAGAGAGTATAGGCATCTTTTAGAGAAACCTGATTTTGATGTGGCCCCAGTACACAGAGCTGGTACTGACTGGAGAAAAGACTGACTCTAGAAGATTGATAACAGGACAGACACCTGCATCAACGCTGGGTCTATTAGGCACTGGAGGCCCAAACTTTGCTACAGGGACAGTGCCAAGAGAACTCAAACATGAGGCAGCGTTAGAAAAATGTGCTTTTAATATATATATTTTTTAAATATGGCAATTGTACATTCACTTGGTTTTGAGCATCAAATAGCTCTAAATGAGGAACTCTCTGTTTTCACTCTGCCTGCTCCCAGGAGAAACCGTTTTCAATTTCCTCCCTGAACTTCACTAATCCTCTTATTTAATGCTTCTACCCTCATATTTCTTCTCTGAGCTCTTATATCTCTACATTTGCCTCTTGTTTATAGACATGATTGACTTCACTAAGTTTTTTAATCTGATTGAAATATTTGTTTGATTTTTGAACATGCTTTGTGGACTTTTCAGGTAAGTTTTCTTTCTCAGACATTCTTTCTTTTTCTTTCTTTCATTGCTTAGTAATTTTGATTAATTCTTGGGTTTATTACTCTCTGATAGTTCATATTTTTTCCTCTTTCTAAGAATTCATATTGGGGACAGCCAGGACTATGTCTCAGTTTCTTATATATCTTATTATTTAAGGATTTTGCACGTAGTCATTATTTCCTAGTTAAAATAAAATTAAATAACTGTTATAAATGAAGGTATATAAGATTTATATGTGACATATAGAGAGTACTAGTAAATACCAGTGTATCCATTTCTCAGCTTGAGAAATGCGATACATTTGAGTTTTGATGCTTTGAACATACCTGTGTCTTGGGGCAGGTGTTTGAGAATCACTCAAGATTACATTACTGTATAGAAAAATTACCCAAAACTTAGAAACAAAGCAAAAAAAAAAATGATCACATGAACCTCAAATAGAATTCTGAGAGCATTTTCATTAAGCCTCTTGGAGATCATCCAACTTTGCAAGGGATGTAACTTTATTGACTTATTAATGATTAATTTTATAATGTTTTATAGATGAAGTTTTGTAACTCAGTACAGGTAAAGGTAAACTTATAGAAAACCAATAAGTTGTGATGATTTTATATTTGGTAAAGACAATAATTCCAAAGGCTGCAGTTTTATTGCTCTATGGCACAATAATGTTTTGTATTAAATTTAGCAGTTTTTCCTCTGATTATATAAGTAATTAAACTCATGGTCATCCTTTTGCTTCTTTCATTAAGGCATTAAATAAAACTTTGACATGTGCTTACCGTCTATTTGTAGGAGTCATGTATTTTAACAACTTGAGATAGTACCTGTACTTGCCACTTGCCACCCAGATGCTCCATTTGAGAGACAATCATTGCTTGTTATTGAGTTCCGATGGACACTGAAAAGGTAAGAGTAACAGCCGATGTTGTCAGACCCTGACATCCTATCCTGGGATGGGTCGGAAATGAGAACACCAACAAAGTGGTTATTGCCCAACAAGCATTCATTGCTAATGAAGTGGTATCTGCAGGAAAGTAAACCAGGCATCAGGGACGTCTCACAGCTACATGAACAAGTGCCTACTCACTTCTCCAAATGTGGCTATTTCAGATGCAGGTTCTGTGTCAGCCCCTAAGCTTCTTGGGGGCTTCGGTGCACTGAGTTTCCTGAAGATACCTAGGCCTGGATCACAGATCCATCGGCTAAGTTAAAGGTGGATGGGGTATACTGGATAGACCCCAAAGAAAATTGCTTAAAACCATGCATGGAAAGGGATATTTGCTCAAAAAGAAAAGTGGCAGACTGTGATACTTGCCACAGAAACACCCTGCAAAATGTTCTTTGTTACATTTCACTGGCTCTTGGGCAATTGCCACGCTGTGAGCCAAGTGGATGAAAAGTTTCATCTCTTATGGGAACAAACATTATGGCAGCATGTTCCACAGGACCTAACCCCCATAACTGTGTCCTGTTTGGATGCCAAAGAGAAAGAACCCTTCAAGGCTGAAAACATCACTGGAATCCACAAACTGATCAGACCCAGCAGTTGCCACTGGAGGATGGAATAGGGCGCTCTGAAAGGAGAAACTGTCCAAGATAACTGACAACAGAGGCTCAGCTCCCAGTGGAGCATAAGGGCATTTTGGGTTCTAAGAGAAGGAATTCCCTGAAATGGAATAAAATGCTGAGGAATGAAGGAAGCCCAGACTGGTCGTAAGATTTCCAAACCACACAACCCTTCTTGCTCTTTCTCCCATGACTGCCTCTGGGAAACTGGGCTACTGGAATTTCAGGAAAGCAGAAAAAGAACCTGGGTGTGGGTGACTAATCTAGCGTTTGTTTGTTTGTTTTTCCTATTTGGCTATGCTTGCTGAATTTAGGCAATTGTGGACATGATAATGATCAGAAATATGAGGTGACAAATCCTAAGGTGATTCCGGTGTGACCCACACATTGGGTGTAAGAGAGATTTTCTAAGGTGGTATGAGGTAAGGAAAAAACTGCTGAGCCACGTTGGGATTAGTCTGGGTGTATGGTGTGACTAAGGCATGGGAGGCTTGCAAACATGGTGGAGTGATGCTGCAAGGATTATGTATACTGATCAACTGGCCCTGGAAGGAGAGGGACATCCAAGTGGACAAGGAGAAAACACCTTAGACCTTGGAATGTCAGAGGTGTATGGAAGAACCATAATCTCACTCTAAGCTATTGTCCACAAGGCATTTGGCCAGTTTGACCCAGACTGCTACCACCACCTCAACTGCTGGCCATCACAGAACCATTTTTATTGGCAACTTTTTAAAATTAATATTATCGGGGCAACATTGGTTAAATAAAACCATATAGGTTTCAAGTGTACAATTCAATACTGTGTCATTTGTATATTGCATTGTGTGTTCACTACCCAAAGGTAAATTTTCTTCTGTCACCATATATTTGACCCTCTTTACCCAAAACTCCCCCCTCTCAACATAGGATCTTCTTCAGACACCTCCCAATAGCCATTGACTCCAGAAAGGAATAGCCTTCACTTGACAGAACAAGATTAACTTCGTGAACAGTGATAATATTAGACTCTTTCTTTGTTTATTTTTCACCAGTTACTGATTGATCTAAACTCTATAGCTCAAGTGATAATAGACAATCACATTGCCCTGGGCGTCCTGCTAGCCAGTCAGCGTTGGGAGTGCACGGTTGCTACCACCTCATGCCGCGCCTGGGTCAGTGACGTATTTAACTGACTTGGCCCAGATAGCGAGTCTGGCTGTGAACTATCAAGTAGGAAGCTGATCACACTAATGGGAATCATAGCATGGACACTGACTGGTCCAGTGTTGCCCAAGACAGACAATGGTTGTGATCTAAGCCCCTCTCTGAGCGATTGCATAGAGCATTGTGATGGGATGGCCTAAGCTACCAAGAACTCTTAGCTGGACATATGAAAGGTCAGAGGATGGGTGGACATACAGGAGAATGGCTCCACCTTGGTACCCTGGCACCTTTACTCATATACAGATAGGCTTCACAGGCAAACATTTGAATTACAGGTAATCTGACTTGGCAGAATGCCTTGTGATTTTCCTGGAACACGAGAGGATGAGAGTTGCTCTGTGATGGCCATTTCTTATTCACATGTCCCCTGAGAGGCTGCCATTGTCTATTGGGCTCCGATGAAGTATGAGGCTTTCCCTGTCAGGAGAGAGTTGCAGAATATAAAACTACTTGCTGCAATCTGGAATCTGCTTGTCAGCTGTGGTTCCCCCCAGGCTGTTACAGTCAGCTGGCCCCTTCATTCCATTGTCTTTTGTGCGTGTGTGACAATGACTACAGGGAGCTGGCTACTCCTTTTCACCATCTGTGTATGAAATAATCTGTCTGAATCTAAGTGTCTTGTGTCTTTACTGGCTAAATCAGTCATTCCCTGACTCTCTTTATGTATGCTTAACAAATGAAGGACCCTGAAACTTTTCCTTCCTACCAAGAGTAAACCAGAAGCAAAAGGCATCACTCGAACTGTATAGATTAATACTACAGTCCAAGACTTGAAAGAAGCAGGAACGATGATATGTATTCTATTTAACTGACTAGTTTGGCCTGTACAGAATTCAGATGAATTTTAGAGTGACTATGGGCACTTGTTAACTTAATCAGGCAGGGACTTTAATTGTAACTGTAGGCCCAGATATAAAAATTTACCTGAGCTAATGAACTCGCATGTAGCTACTGACCAAGCTAATGCCCTTTTTTTCATATCAACTAGCAAGGACCACCAGAAAGTCTGCTCTTCGCTAGTGGTGGTAGCAGTATGACTTCACGGCATTGCCACAGGGCTAGGTCTAGTCTGTTCTCTGCCATAATATAATATAATCTACAGAGATATTGATTTCTTGACATTCTACAAAATATAATACTGGTCCACACATATCGACATTAGGCTGATTGAATTTGATCAACAGGAAGTAGCAAGTACTTTAGCCACCTTTACAAAGACATATGTGAACCACATCGTAGGAGATACAGGCAATGAAAATCCAGGGATTTGTCTCCTGAGTGTAGTTTCTGGGGCTTCAGTAGTCTGTAGCATGTAAAGACATCCTCCAAGGCAAAAAACCAGTTTCTGTACTTCGTACCACCTACTGTGAATAAAGAGACATAAATCTTGGTAGGCCTTTTTGGATTTTGGAGGCAACATACATCACATTCGAGTGTACTATTTTGATCCATGTACAGAGAGACTCATGAAGATGTTAGTTTCAAGTGGGACCAGAGACATAGGAGGCTATGCAGCTAGTTCAGGCTATAGCACAAGCTGCTCTGTAACTTGGTCCTTACAATCCAGTAGATTCAGTGATAGTCAAAGCATTTAGGGCAGATGGAGTTGATGTATGGAGCTTCTCACAGCATGAATAGAATGACAGCTTGATTCCTAGAAAAATAAAAATTAAAAAAAATCCATATCTTCTTTTCAGAACAACTATTTTGCTACGGGACCTCAGTAGACACTGAATGTCTAACTTTAGGACAGCAGGTAGTCCTGTGGCCTGAGCTTCCCATCATGAACACACATAGCCATAAGGTGGGGCACGTGCAGAAGCATTTATCGTCAAATGGAAATGATATCTAAGAGATCAAATTTAAGTCAGGATAAGACTAGATTACGTGAGCAGATGCTCAGACTCCTTTGACGTGAAGTTTTGTCCATAGCCTTCTCTCCTTCAATCCATGCCTGTGGCCTCATGAAGTGTCCCTCAAGCTGACTAAGGAGAACACTTGAACCTTCTTTACGGTTAAGTCTGCACAATAAGCTGGTAACACACAAAGGTGGCCAGCTGCAACGTTGCAGGGGTGACCCTGAAGTACAAAAGATTTGCCTTCCTTGCCTGTAATGCTGCTAGCAACGCCATCTGTGGACTCACAAGGTGCCTCATCCACTGTCACGGCAATCCACCCACTGTTGTGTCTGATCCAAGCGCTCATTTCACAGCAAAGGACATTAAGCAAAGGGCTCATACCCATGGGATTAACTGTCATTACCACACACCCCCATCACCTGGAAGTGGCCGGCCTAACTGGAATGTGGAATGGCTTACGTTCAGTTGTGGCATCAGCTGGGAGCGAACACCTTACAAGGATGGGCTCTGCTTTATGTCAGACAGTATATGCTCTGAATCAGAGATCATTATTTTGTGTCGTCCCCATATTCAAAACCCATTGGTCTGGGAATCAAGGGTAGAACTGGATGTGGCTCCTCTGACAATTACAACTAACAACCCACTTGCCGAATTTTTCAATCTTGTCTCAGCAACTTAGAGTTCTGATAGTTTTGAGGGCTAGTCCTGAACAGAGTAAAATCAGGGGACACAGCAATGATTTCTTTTAACTGAAAATGAGTCTACTACCTTAATATTTTCGACACCTTATTCTACTAACCCAACAGAGCAGAAGGGATTACTTTACTGTTTAGTGTGACTGGTTTTGATTTCCAGGGCGTACTAGAGTTGCTGCTGCCCACTGAGGAGGGCTGGGGAGGCTGTGCTTCTAGGCGCAATTGTAAATGTGAGCAGAAAACTATGCAACTGAAAGGCACGGGATGATCGAGCACTCCTTTGGGAAGGGAGGTTTGGGTCACTCCTCTAGATAAAGAGCCGAGACTAGTTGGGGTTTTGTGTGAGGGCAGGAGAAATAGGGAATGCAGAAAAGAAGAAAGACACATGTCAATCATCACAAATGGCAAGTACAAGTATGATAGTAGCTTTGTATATTTTTTTAATATATATGTTTTTGGTATATACTCACAGTTTTGATCTTTTCCTCACCTTCCATAATAACATATACAAATTGTTGAAGTTTAATTTTACAATTTAGTCTTCAGGTAGCAGAATATTCCGTGGAACTAGGGTGAATTTTGAGGGACAACAACATTTTGGAAGGTGAAAATGTCTTCAGATATACAAAGAAAGTTATATTTTGTTTGGTGGAAATACAGAATTGTTACATTATTTTAAATAAATTCTGTGTTGAGTGGTGCCTATGGAAACTCAGGAGTCAAAATGTGGATGATTGTCCCTTTCTTTTCTCCTCATCAATGAATTTAAGGAGCAGAGTCTGTTTTAGATTTTTCTTAATCTCTCATAGCAGATTTCGAGAAGTGTGTTCCCCATGTTGACTCATAAAATATTCACATCAAATGAGGGATTCAAGCTGTAATTTGTAATCCGCTGTCTTGGGAGAGTGGGGGTTGGGTGGGTGGATAACACATGAGAAACGAGAGGGTAGAGAATGGAGGTAGAATCAGAAAAGGCAGAAGCACCTACCACGATGTTCGTTTTAGAAGTGAGTGTTTCGAGCCTTGATTTGGAGTCGCTGAGGCTGTACTGAGCAGAGAGAGGTGAGCAGAGAGGAAGGAAGAGAACCAGAGGAGAGGCCATTGCCACACAAGTCCTCTCTCTGGACTGCTCTTCTCCCTGCCCCCTGTAAAGATCTCATTTCTTTTCTAAAGCTCAGCTCGGCTCAGGTATCGCTCTGCAGGAAGGCTATGCTGATTTCGATGGCCTTGATGTCCCTGTTCTCCGGATTTCCACCTGTGTGCTTGTCACTGCCTCTGGTTAGAGTCAATTGCTTCCTTAGGTAGCGTAGTCAATGAAGTCTGAGCTCCTAAAGAAAGAGTCTTATCTTTGTTTTCAACCTCAATATCTGGCCCATAGGAAGCCACACATAGAAGACAGATTTGTGTACGTTCAGTTAGTAAATGATTTCAGAGGTACAGTGAGGGGACAAAGTACTCTTGTCCGGTGAGTATCTGCACTTTTGCAGAGCAGTTCTTGGGGATTCCCCAGGGGGACACCTGTGAAGGAGGCCATAAAGCTGCCCTTCTGTCCTCTGAGAAATGGGTGGCACAATCTTTGGAGGCTGTACACATTGCTAGGGTGCCAGCAGGTGGGGGCCATGCTTTCGAGGTCTCTCTCCTAAACCACCAGAATCTCTGCTATAATTTTCGGAGTATGGTTTTTGTAGGGCCCTCAGGGACTGAATTTAGGGACGTGTGTCCCCTGACCCCCATCTTCAAAATAGATGAGATTATTCCTTTTCTCCCTGAGGGCACGTTTCTCATCTGCACTCTGGTCCAGGAAACTCAAGGTACCATCCCCACCAATGTCATCCTGACTTTGAAACAGCCCTGGCAAGCGCCAGCAGACGCAACATTCAGGGGTTGATGAGCAGAAAAAAAAAAAATATCAAAAGGGAAGCCTTGGGGCTGGGTAGTTTTTAAAGAAATCTAAGGGCAAGACTAAAACAAGAAGCTGGAGGCAGACAGATGACTGGAGACAGAGCGAGGAGGGACGTTTGTGAGTTCTCAGCGGAGCTGAGAAGTGGAGACCTGGCCCTCTCTCTGCTTTGCGTCGGGGGTGCCCCTCTCGGCAAGTCTTATTCACATGATGCAGCCAGGTCCTCGCTGACCACTGACCCTCTGCTAGAGCAGCCAGTGGGTCAGCCGGCCAGGAGGGGACAGCGGGAGATGAAGGGGCAGCAAGTCGGGGTCCTCTTTAGAGGAGGATATGGAAGATTTGAATGAAGGGGGCTGGGAGCAGGACCGGAGCTCCACCTGTCCATGTCCCTCGACTCCCTTCTGAACTCAGGCCCTGGCATCCAGCATCTTATTTACCCCTGCTCTGCTCCCTCGGCCAATTCCTGCTCCGCCAAGGGAGGGGGTCACAAAGGAACCCTGTGACGTCCCTGCAGCCCGGACTAACTGCCACCCCACTATTCCTACCTGCGAAATGCCCCTAGAGCTGTCCTTGCCCTACTCCATGTCCCAGAGGGACCCATCCAGTTATGGTCTTTTCTTCTAGCTCTTGCCTCCCTCTCACTCCATCCCACCTTCCTCTGTCCGATGTCACTCAAGAAGTGTCCCAAGTGTGCAGGAGAAAAAATTTTTGAGGCTCAGAAAGAGTGACATCCTCACTTCACACCCGCAACTCTGACCCCAGAGCTCTCAGAGTCAGGATGCAGCCTGGGCCTGGTGACCTACGTAGGTGAGGAGCCCTACAGGAGGCCTGCGCAGAGCACTGGGGGAGGGGCGGAGAGCTGTCCTTCTCCCTCTCTGCTGTCTCCGCCCCTTGTGTGTCTGACCTGGCCATTTTAAAGCGCCTCCCAGAGCTGGCTCCTGGGGGGTTTCAATGGTGACAGAAAACAAGGTTCTATTACCTGGTCCACCTCTGCCAGGATCTTATAGGCCCCCAATCTAACTTTGTCATCATGAGGGATAGTCCAAGCGTGATGAGCAGGGACTCAAAGAAGAGCAGCCCTAAGGAGGGGGAACGGGCCTCAGGAAGGGAAGAGGTGTGATCTGTGACTCTCAACCAGGACCCAGAACAGAGACGATGGGAAAAAGAGGGGGCTGGGGGTCTCTGTTATTAAAGTCTTCTGTTATTAAGCTCACCAAGAACAGACTAAACTTGCAAGGATTTTTATTATGTGAAAAGAACATGAGGGAGCTGGGAGAGCCGTCAGACCTCTGAGTCTCACCCCCAATGGGACAGAGATGGGGAGATGGGTGGGAGCACCCTTGGCTGTGGTTCAGTCTGAGAACTAGGCAGAGCCTTCAGGGAATCCTCGAAGCAAGGTCAGTCAAGGAAATTCCAGATCTCTTGGCAAGCAGTCTGACTTCCATCCCTACCACTCTCAGTCACTGGAGGGAAGCTGATGGCTGGGCACAAATGTCCAGGTGGACGTGGAGTGCAGCTGCCAGGCTTGGTCAACTACGCCCTGGTAGGAAGAGGTGGGCCCCAGGGACTCAGGTGCAGAGATTGGGGACTGCAGAAGGAAGGATCGGGCAGGTGGGGTCTGAGCCTCTTGGGACTCAGGCTTAAGTAATAGTCAGGAAAGAAGCTCTTTTCTAGATTTACATGGAACCAGTGAATGAACTATCAAATAACAGGCTTTATTTAAAGCAAACAACTCTATCCCTCTGCCTGCCCCCTTCGAAACCTTTTTCACTTTGAGCTGAGTCACAAAGACCTTCTCCTATGCTCTCTTTCTCTCACCCTGTGATGGGAACTTTTTCTGAGCCCTTAGATCTATCTAAGTGTGAGTGCTGCATTGGTCATTTGATGCAACGATTTGGTGATCACAATTTCACAATAGTCTTCTATTGTGTGCACATCTCATAGCAAATTAAATGAGATTTTCACTTATTTCTGATCTTTAGAATATTTTTTATGCTAAAACCTTGATACAATACGTCTCAACCTTTTGGAAAGTCGGACTGGCTGACTGGTTTGATTAAAAAGCATAAAACTCTCCTTCCTTTAAAATAAGGAAAAAGAAGTACGGCTATTCATGGTTCTCGTTTTTCCACACTCTGCAAGATTTGACTTCAATTTTCATTTTTTCAATCCCTGTGAGTTCTGCCCTGTAGCCCTAAGCTGTCGCTTTTTAAAGTTAATACTGGAAGACTTAGCACACTCTTCTCACTGTTTAGTATGAGAAGGACCCATATTTCTAAGTAAGTTTTATTTCATAGCACTTTGTTTAACACTGAGGAAATGCGGACTTCAGATACATAAATCCAATTTAACAGAAGCACACACGAGGTTTAACTACATTTTGTTAACACCATGAAATTTAATAAAGGGTATTGTTTCTTACTGAAGTCATATGGTTCAACTTGAGATATGAAAGAAGCTCGTTATAAGGTCCTGTCATCAGCGAATAATTCAGGAACTTTAATCTGAAGGCCAAGAGGGTAAAGAAGTGCTGAGAAGTGTTACAGAGCTTTTATCCCTGCTTTCCCTTTGTGCAGCACCAAATTCGGGGTGACTTCTCAGTACAATGTAAAGCAGCGGTCCTCAATCTTTTTTGGCACCGGGGACTGGGGCTCCTGTGAGAATCTAATGCCTGATGAGCGGAGGCAGAGCTGAGGCGGTGATGTTAACGCTGGGGAGCTTCACTTACGTGCCTGCTGCTCACCTCCTGCTGTGCAGCCCGGTTCCCTGTAGGCCACTGACCTGTACCACTCCATTCCCCCGGGGATTGGGGACCCCTGGTGTAGAGCACATAGCAAATACTTAGCACGTATTTCTGCAATTATTTTAGACATAGATTAATTAAGATTTTAGTCATGTTTTGAAAAAACTATTAGATTTCATTCCTTTATGACATCATCAATCGTTTCTGGTATCAGATAAGATTTTTTACATGTAACTACTAAGAAATTTTCCTCTTCTTCTGTCTATACATATCTTGCCTTCTCAGGATGATCATGAATCATTAACAACAAAATAACATTATCTCTATATTTCTTCCAGCCGCACTGTGTTGTACAAGTTTTCGATGAATATTTACTGATAGGTAGATGATTATTCTCTACATGTGCATTTTTTTAATGAAAAAAGTCAATTCTATTTAAGAAAAGAAAATCTCTGCTGTTTACCAGGAATTAAAGGTAAGTTCGTTGTCCATGTTAATTTATTACTACATTCATAACTCCCAGCATGGTTGGTGCCTTATGGGTGGTAAGTAGTAATAAAAATTTTTCTGAATAAATCATAAATGAATGAAAATAAATAGTAAAAATAAATAATTACACATATATAAACCTTCAGTGAAGGACTGTCACTAGGGCTAATAAAACATTTCGAATGCCATTTGCTCTACGTAATAATCGGGAAGCTCTGGGCTGGGCCAAAGCCCTGTCCAGCCACCTAAGGCCCCACAGCATAGGAGGAGGTGGGCTTGTGGGCCACAACTGGAACATGCTGGAAGTTCTGGGTTTGTGGACTCCTGCTGGTCTTGCAGTTTTATAATTTCATGTCTTCACCTTCTCTAGACTTGTCAGTCCTCAGCTGTGTCTGATGGGACTTCTGGCTCTTTACAGTGTTTTCATCTGCTGGGATGGATTTGGGCTCTGTTCTGTTTTCTGCTCTACTGCAGATTCTCGGGTACCTGGGAGCTTGGAGCTGGGGCTGAGCTGTGGTCCAGGAGGGGTGGGAATATGAAAGCAGTCAGAATTCATTGTCAGAGATACAGAATAAAATATTCTCCTTAAAAATTTAAAATCCTACATCTGAAAGTGATTATTGAGCCTTGTGTCATTTATCAATTTATTGGCTCCCAGTTCCTAATTTACACTTTAATATCTGCTATGTGATAATGAATGGTATTCTTTTTGGCAGTTTTTCTTGAGAGTGAGAATGATGTGAAGTTTATTAGTAGAGGGTGATGGAGGAACATTGTGGGTTCTAGAAGAGGCAACATTAGTCTTTGGCATGGGTGTGTGTTTTTTGGGGTGCCCTCTCTTGTCTTTACTCTGCAGAGTTTTTTAAAATCTTATTATTTTATTATAGCTTAATTAACCTTTATATCACTATGTGTTCTGACTCCTGATTGAACCCAGACTGGTATAAGCATTTACTATATGCTTAGCCCTTTTATAAGCATGTTACAAGCATTTTTTTTTTTTTTACTTCTCTCTATAACCCTCTGATGTAGGTGGTTCTGTGGGTGCCATTTTTGGATGAGAAAACTGATAGTCATTGATATCTAGTAACTTGACAAAGGCTAAACTGAAAAGTGTGAGATGCTTGTTAGACAGCCAAGTGGAAATCTGAAGAAAGCAGGTGGCCAAATGAATCAGAAGAATAGTCAGTCAGGGCTGGAGATAGATATCTGAGAGTCAGCAGTGTGCACAGACAAAGATCATAGTCTATGGTCATGAATTTGTGCATTAATCCAAAGTCTCTTTTATGTCTCCATTGAGTAACAAAGATAGAGAAAGCCCCCACTTTAGATTTTTGATGTTTTAAAAAGCGTATGATCCTAAAAAATATTTGGGTAAGCTTAATATTACTGTGCAAATCTGAACATAATACCCACTATAAGAGAGAAATGGTAACTGGATATTAATTGGGTGATCAAAATCCAAACTGAAACATCATACATTTTCAACCAAGAAAGAAATAAGAGCTACTCCTAAAGAATTCTCTTAACTTACTATCACAACACTAGTTTCATTTTCAGCACAGGCCTGTGAATAAGAGATGGCATCATTTTCAGGGCTCAGAGAACCAGTACAGCCATGCAGGTAGGAGCGGGTTAAGGGCCAAACTATAGAGGCTGAGCACAGAAGATGCCCACGGACTCAGACTTGCAGGAGGAGTTTGCAAAAGGCACCCATCCCAGAAGAGGCAGGCGTCCTGAGTTGCAAAACCAAACCCCTTCCTTGCAAGACGGTGTGTCCAGGTCTGGTGAGAACTTCCCTAGACCTGGTTTCCTCTTAACAGAGAGGGAAGATGAGCCCAGTAAGTCTCCACAGGCAAGCCATATTTTCAGGAGGCAATTTGTTTGATGGAGAAAACGGGGGCAGCTTACTCTTTTGAATAGACCTACAGCTGCCTGTTGACAAGGATTGGGGGCATATATATTGGTCCAGTCACTTTGGAAAATGGTTTGATCTTATCAGGCAAAGTTAAATGTGGATCTCTTCTATGAACCAGCAATTCTATTCCTAGATATATAAGAGCGTCATTCTCAAATTGCTAAAAACAACTCTCGTTAAAATGGCAAGCACATGTCAAGATTTTATTTAACTTGTTAATGAAGGAAGCAAAATAATGCAAAATTAATTTAATAAGTACATGAGTATTTTTAGATAATCTATGGAAAAATAAATGCTAAAATAAAATTGCTAATTCAATACAAAACTTATTATTGTCCCACAGGGTAATAGTACTATAGCAGTGTTATCTCCTTGACTGAATATTTGAAAAATCAACACACCTAACCCGTTTTCTATAAGTTAACTTTTAACATTGGGGAGTTATAAAACATTAGAGACTCAAGAAATTGCAAAGGTAAGTCAATTTTATTCCTTAAGAGTCAGATGACCTTCAAGTAGACTTAATAAAATGTCCTACAATCATCTTTCTACTTTACTTCAAAATTTTGGATAATTATGCTAAATAGTTACGTAATCTACAGCAATTCTTACACATCAGCCCCAGGACACATTTGCAAGATTCTTCAAAACAGTAGTATCTCCATTAGCAAAATCTAGGGACCACTCAAATGTTTACTAAGAGCACGATGGAAAAATACTCTTTAAAATGAAACATATCAATGAAAACAAACAAACAAAAAAAAACAACAGCTACATATACCAACATGAAATAATTCCACAATATAATTTTGACATTTTGCTTTGTCTAGGCAATATGTCTTGCTTTTATCAATGTAATTAGTGGACCTGACATAAAGAAAAGCTAAAATAAGTTTTCATGTTTGGTATTATCCCCTTGCGCTTGTCTTTTGCCACCCAAGGAGCATGCCTCAGGTAGCCATAGGTCCAAACACATCAGAGATATGTGGACCAGATCTGGGCACATCATGGATTCTGGATCCAAGTCCAGCTGAGCCCCACTGACCCCACCAGTCATGCAGCCACGAAATAAATGCTTATTGTGACATCCCACTGAGATTTGGGGTAGTTTGTTATATAACATTACTGGGCAATAGCTACATAAAACAGACATACAGACTAAAATCACTTATAGATGAATTCTAGGATATGCAAATCAGTCAATGAATTCTGTGAAAATACCCTCCAAAAGTGTAATATGACGCTAAAGATAAACAAGTGACTAATAAGAATAAAATTCAGGATAGTGGTTACCCTGGGTGTGAGGGAGAGACGATGTCTGGTGGCATACAGAAGACTTCAAAGATAACAGTGGTTTAGTTCTTAAGCGGAGTGTTGGGCACACGGTTTATTTTATTAGTACTCACTCTAGCTTACTATGCATATTATACAAATTCTCTTGTGTATACTGTATATTTCAGTTTCCTACAGATGGGTAAAAATAACCACACATAAAACCTTGAATAACAGGAAAGTATATTAGAACCTGAAACGCAGCCCAGATGAAATTTGCACAAAAATTGAACTCATTCAAGTAAACTCAACTCATCCAAATATGAGTTATCAAAAAAGGATGCTCACCATAATCTAATCAAAGATGAGACCAGAAAAGAGAGGACAGAAAAATCGTCAACAGAACAAACAGAAAACGCTGCCACAAGGCAAATGAAAAGTAAGACCAAACAATTTCAGCCAAATTACAGAGTTAGTGACGTAATCACTCCTAAAAGCAAGAGGCAAATGTAGAGATACAAGAGACTACGGAAGAAATATCAGGGTTGAAGGATGAGATGAAAAGAGAGCTTAAGGAGATCCAAAAATAGGAAAAGGTCAAGTTATTTACTCTGTGCAGACAGTTGGGGGAGGAGGAGGAACTTCTGTGTGTGCCATATGGAGTTGTTTGCCTCTTAAAAGCCTGTGAATTTGTCACTTGGGTTTTGAAAATAGATTTAAAAAAAATAAAGCACCTTTTCCTATCTCAATTCCAGGTTTGAGTTTCCTTGACCCTGTCCCTACAGCCGTGCTTGGGAGACCCCTGCTGATCCACGTATTTGCCCTGTTCTCCGACACCCCTCTAGCCCCCAGTCTTTCCTCTAGGTGGTCTTAGCTTTGCAGACAAGGGCCACGTGAACATCAGGATTCTCTGAACTGTGCCTACATTCTTGTTTCCTAACATATTCTTGGCCCATAATTCCCCGTTCCCCTGGGCACTGCAGCTATGCTCCCAAGGTTTGAAGCCCCTGAACTCAGAGCCTCAGAACCCCAGCCCATTTTGACTCCAATACCCCATTCCCAGGGTCTGGCCCTTCACGTCTGGCTTTATTTCTCCCAATTCCATTGATCACATCTGGATATTTGCATGGATACGATAGTAATGGAAGAGACAGTGTGTGATATTTGTTTACCATCACCATGGAAACCTCAGGCCACATGTACAGGGTGGGACTTTGCAGGGGGCAGGTTCAGATAACCCTTCTTAGCTCATTGGGACTCCTGGACGTTAGGAATCCCTGGGGGAAGGCAGTCCCATGTTATTGAGCCCCGGATTAAAGGGCTTACCACATTACGAACTCCATGTGATCCTGAGAAGACCGCCCTCTTTGAGCTCACTTTTTTTTTTTTTTCATTCTCTAGAGTGTGGGACATTTCCTGACTCCATAGGGAACAGCAGGAAGGTGGATTGGAGAGAGAGACAGGCCCAGCTGGAAGAGGACAATGAAGTTTGGTTGGTTCCCTCTGCAGCATGGACTCAGAGAGCAAACAGATCCAGGCTGATGTCTGTGGACGTCAGAGAGAAAGTGAAGGGGTCCATAGGTCCTGCTGAGATCCAATCAGAGCAGGAGTTGGCTATTGGCCAGGCAGTCACTGAGAGGAGATAAACGTCATACCAGGGCCGGGAACAAGGCGGAAAGAAGTCTGAGCACAGAGAGACACTTTTCAGTCTCTGCACATTTTCTGACACTTGTCAGAAAAGACACATTTATTTCCAACACCCTGCAAATGCAACTTCACTACCGAGTCCATGTGGAGTCACCAGGACACTGGGAGGCCTGGAGAGCCACATTAGGAATGGCTGCTTAAAAAGAAGAGACGCCATGGGATGAGGAAGGTGGCAGGCAGAGTTTCAACGTAGAGGTAAAAAAAATCGGGTACAAGCCTTCTTCAGGGGAGGCTCATGTCCCACTGGCTATTCCTTAACTACTTAGCAACACCCCCAATAAACAAGTCAATGACAAAAAAAAAATTGAAACGTCGGTAAATAAAATAAATGTGGCCCATTACTCATGAAGAAATACGAGAGGACCTGAGAAAATGAGTCTTTACATGGAAGTGTTTGAGTTTAGATTTAAACACATCAGCACCAAGAAATATCAAAGTTTAACCACAAGGTAGGAGACCTCTCATGTGTTAAAGCTATACAGACAGAGAAGATAAGATCAAATTGGTGTGGGCTGCACCACCCACGTCTCTCCTGGCAGTTTTGTCGGAAGCCTCAGGAAGCCTATGATGATCATTTTTACCTTTTGGCAGACTCCATGGAAAGTCAATGTCGGGATCAGCAATGGATTTAGCAGAAGCTCAAAAATGCCACCCCAAAGACTTTAAAAAGGGATTAAAATATAGATTATGACAAAAAGACAAACCAGTAGGGAACCTTTGGAGACACCTGCGTGGCTCATCCAAAGAAGCAGATTCCAGGAAAGAGAGACCAGGAAGAAGCGAGCTGCAGCTCTCAGGGGAGCCGAGGCCCTGGAAGGTAGTTACACTCTAAGGCCCCGTGACAACCAGCAAAGGAGCCAAAAGGCAGCGGGACTGGAAGAGAACCGAGTAAACAAAAAGAGAGCGAGAGAAACACATCAGTGACCAAAGCCTGTGAGGCCATCTCCAGGATGATGTGGGCATGAAACCCTTCCAGAGACAGGTTCTCAAACCCAAATTCAGTGTTCGGCAGAGACGGACACTGGCCGGGTCCCCGCCACCCGTCATGTTCCACCTGCAACAACCTTCTCCCCTTTCAGTGAGATGTACTTAGGTTGACTTGGGTTTGAGAATGGGCCCTCACTTTATCTCCAAGTGTTTATACCTTGATTATAAATTAAATGAAATACATTCATTCACATACTTTCGTTTCCTGTAATTAAAACGGAACAAGCACACCGGTAGCCTCACCTAGTAAATCTCACTTGGAAATTGGACCTACTGGTCATGTCAAATGGAGAGTCTGGAGGGAATTAAACATGCCCAGCAGGGTGGCTACAGGAGAAAGCACGGGACCTTCACCTCATTTGACCTGGAGACTGAAGCATGAGGTGTCTGAGGGTGGCCACGCTCTGAGAGGTCCTCCTCTCCAAGTCTTTCCTGTAAGAGAACTGGAAGGAGTAACCCTCACTGAGAGCCCCAAATGCTGCCCTGGTCTGTGCACAGAGCTCAGTAGAGACCCCAGCAGGTCAGTGGAGTCAGGTTCTGTCACTATCACTCTGTCGAAGAGGAGAACAAAGGCACAAAGACGTGAGCTAAACTTGCCCAAGAGCACACAGCCTGCTAGCAGGTGGCTCAGCTGGCCTTTGAACTCAGGCATCTGAAGAGCATCATCTGGTACTCCTGGTTCTTGGACTCCTTGCCCTTCCAGCTCTCTGCCTGCTCTCGCACTTTCCATGGGCCTCACGGCTCAGGAGATGGAGAGAAAGCTAAAGCCTGAAACCTCAAAATGGACCCAGCTGGACCAGCAGAGGTGACACGCAGACTCCAGGTTTCTCTCCCAGTGCAGGCCCTGTCCGAGAGCAGGGTGACACAGCGAGGCCTGCTGGGCAGTTTGCATGAGGAGCCGGAAGGTACAGAATCTCTCCAGGGCCACCAAGTCCTGTGCTGTTCTAGATGGGCGATGGCGAGGTCACCCACCACCTCCCTCAGCACCAGAGCCTGACCTTGAAGCCACATGGAATCGTGGGTCCCCATTCTGGGAGAAGGGAGCCAGCCACGGAGCCACCTCCTTCAGCTGTTCCAGAAGCGGCTGCCCATCTCCGCCACAGAGGAGCCCAGGGGAGTGCTTCAGGCCTTACCTGTGCACGGGAACCCCTCAGAGGAGTGGGCAATGTAGGGAAGCCTGGTGGACCCTCTGAGGGAGTGGAGCCCGGTGACCCGACTGCAGAGCCGTTACTTCCTCTGGGCCTGTCAGCCCAGGTTCAGGGATGTGTCTGGCTCTCCATGTGGCCATGGCCCCAGCAACAGGTGCGGGCCTCTGTGCCTGCCCGTGCTGAGCTGAGAGGTGTTGGTGGAGGGTGCTGTCCCAGTCCTTTCCCCAGGGCAGTGTGTCTGCCGTGCCAGTGCCTCTGGTCAGGGGCAGCAGCCTCAGGAGGAGCAAAGGGAGTCATGGCCGAAGGCTAGAGAAGAAAATGAACGAGACATTAGTTTTCCCTTCATGAAGCTCAAATAGGAACAGGAGACGTTTGCTGGGCGTCGGGCCTGTGTGAGCCCCGTTCTCAGGATTCCTCAGCTTTTCCATCCTTGTATTGCCTGGTCCTCTGAAGCTGGTGTGGGAACCCTCTTTGCCCATAATGAGACACCCCCACTGCTCCCTCCTATCCTTTTATGCACTTTTGGGGGCACAGTCTCCCTATGAGATTTCTAGGCAGTTTCCCGTCCCTCGCCTTCCACCACACCCGCCTCCGACGCACACAGCATCGTGCAGCTTCCACAGGCTCATTATGCCCAGGGAGAGGAGGTGTCCTGACAGGGAGGCCCCAGAACATTCGTCCTCAATATGCTCCATGCAGGACCCCTGCTCATGCTGCTTCTGAGCTGTGGGAGGAGAGCATGGCTGTGTCTGAATGCAGGTGTGTCTCAGTGTGTGTGTGTGTGTGTGTGTGTGTGTGTGTGTGTGTGTGTGTGTGTGCAGGCATGCGTGTGCATGCACTTCTGTGTCTGTGGGCACCTGCTCAGCAAAAAACCTCCCCTTCAGCTGAGTGCCCAGGTGATTCTTCAGATGAGCCCAGGAGACTGTGTCCGTGGGCCCCTTAAGTTTGTGGCCCGGGGCACTGCTCCTACCAGGCCTGGTAGCTCAGGGGCCCCGTTTGTGCTGGTTGTGGCTCCCTTCGCTCTCCCACTCCGCCCAGAGACATTTCAAATGGGGTCTTCCAGCACAGAGGACAGAGCCCAGTGTCGCCATGTCCCTGGATGGTCCCAGGTCACCACTGCTAACGGGACATCCTGTGTTTGCTTAATTCCTTTACATCGGCCGCTGGCATATGTGGGGTGTTCCTGGGGGCCAGGCAGTGCTCTAAGCCCATGACAGTAATTAACTCCAGATCCTGACTTATTTCCATGGGTAATGCCATCACCACCCCCACTTACGGATGAGGAAGTGGAAACACATAGAAGTGTCACAAGTGCCCAAGCCTCAGGGTCCGTAATGAGGGAGCTGGTGTTGGAGCCCAGCCTTCTGGCCCAGAGCTGACTTTTAACACCACAATCCTGTCTCTTCTGTGTGGCCCACTGAAGCCATTTCAAGAGCAGTGTGAACGCTCAGATCCCGTCTTCACCAAGATCAGTCAGGCGATGGTGTGAGAGTCAGATGGAAGTATCTAGAACCAGACCTCAGTCCAAGTCATCTTCACCTTCCTGCATCCACGGAGCCTCATCCCCTCCCAGACCAGACCCACTTCCTGTCTGGAGCCTGGAGATCCTGACTGCAGACGGGCTTTTCCCCACCTAAAGCTCCAGCTGTACTGTTCTTCCCATTGAATGAAATGATACAAGTGGCAATATTTTCTGTGTTACTTGTTTCTCTGCTGACTTAAAGAGAGAACCATGCGTCTGACAGCCAGGAGAGGAACAAGACGATGCCCTGGGAACCTGTCTGAGCATCAGCGGCCTCACCGGACACCAAGAGGTGACGATGACTTGGGCTGTCAGGAAAGAGGCAGCTTCCTCCTGGGGCCACATACCAGCTCTGGGGTCCCCGATGGATCAGCAGGAGGGTGTCCATTCCTGGGAGTTGGGAGCCCCTATAATAGGATGAGGCTCAGCTGCTCAGAATGAAACTGTCCTGATGGCTTGTGATTTCCTGATGGCGGAGCTGTTCCCGGCATTTAACTATGGGGAAACAGAGGCACGAGGAGGTGATGTCACCGGCACAGGATGGCTTTGTTGCCATGTCAGAATCTGGATGTGACCCAGGTATATCGAGCCTCCTGCAGCTCACCCTCAAGGGCACATTGGAGGTCAGCAGGTGAGGGCACTCAAGTCCTAACTTGAGCTCAGCACCAGGAGTCCCCATCCCGGCCACGGCTCGCATGGCACCTCACCTGTACCCCAGCTAAAAAGGGTAAAACCAAGATCAAGGCTCAGACCAAGATTTCCAACATCAATCATGGTGGGTGTTCTTCTGACTCCCCAGGAGACAGGCAGCCCCTCTTGACCACAACAGCTCAGATCCCAGGATCCTGCCCTAATCCCTGTGTCCAGAGAGCCTGCTCCTACCTCCTCCCAGGTCCCCAGCCTGTCCCCAGTCTGCTCTGAAGGACTCCTGCCCTCAGGTGGTGAGAGAGGGTCTAGGCCCTGGGTGATGGCCTGAGCCAGGAGGGGTTCCCATGCAGTACAGCCCTGCTGCATGCTGTCACCCCTTACCAGGCCAAAGGTGACTTTCTCCATCCTCACAAGCTCCTCTGCCCACTCACGAGCAGCCAGGTGTCTGTACTTCTCCAGGGCCCTGGGCAGGGACACACTTTGTCCCTGCGTGGCCTGACCTGCTAACCATTTGCCTCCTCTCTGACCAGGAATATTCCAGCAACCGCCCTCCTGACTGACTGAGCCTGGATCAGCAAGTAGTCCTGACTCACTGAGACCCCTGACCATCTGATGGAGACTTTGTCGGTTTAACTGATTCTGTCTCCAAGGAAACAACTGCCACATGGTCCTGATTGGCTGAGAATGTGGCCCACCTGACCTACTGATGGCCAATCAGCTGGTGACCAACTTCCAGTCAGACAGTCAGACCCTGGGAGCCTAGAGGGCCTGAGAGACCGATGTCAGACAAAATGGGGGGCTGGATGGGGAATGCTTGGGGGCTCATCTATAGGATCTTTAGGTAACTTCTTTATCTTCTCCCTTTAAAAAAAAAACAGCTTTAATGAGTTATAATTCACATACCATAAAATTGACCCATTTAAAATATACACTGTTTTTTGTACGTCACAGAATTGTGCATTCATTGCCAAAACCTAATTTTAGAACATTTATATGACCCCAAAGATAGATTCTAGGTCGACTAATAGTCATCTCCTTTCACCCCAACCCCTGGTCCTAGATAACTACGAATCGACTTCGTCTCCATAAACTTGCCAATTTTAACATTCTGTATAAACAGCATTCTTACCATATGTGGGCTTTCGTGACTGTAGTCTTTCAGTTAGTATATTTTCACACTTCATCCTTATTGACTGTCCTTACTTATCTTCCAGGACTGCTTTGAGGATCAGGAGGCACTGGATAGGAAACTCTGTTGTGACTGGAAAACATGGCAAAAGCAAAAGATTGTTATTACAACGGTTTCTGTTTCTACATTGTTTTTAGGCTTCCAAAGAACTTTCCCATATTTTCTCTTACTTAGTCTTCAGCAGTTGATATGACTCTCATACACAGATGTCTAAGGCTGATGGCTTGCCTGTGGCTCCCCTGAGAACAAGGCAACTTCATTTATTGTTATCATCAGTGGATGGACGTTATGACTGTTTTTAATTTTTTGTCTCTTTTGAATAAATCTGTTATCATTAGCCTAAAGTTTGAGGTAGATACGTATTTCATTTCTCTTGAGTATGTACCTAGAAGTGGAATTTCTGGGTCAAGTGTAACTAAGTCTACGGTCAACATTTTGAGGAAGCACAAAACTGGTTTTCAAAGTGGCTACACCATTTGCATTCTCACCTTTCTCACCATTGATGTATAAAAATTCCATTTTCTCTCCATTCTAATACACGTTATTGTCTGTCTTTTTGAGTACAGCATGTCCCAGTGGGTGTGACATGCTATATCATTGTGTTTTAGATTTGCATTTCCCTAACGACTAGTGGTGTTGAGCATTTTTCATGTGCTATTGGCCATTTGTATGTCATCTCTGGAGAAATGTCTATTCAAATCCTTGGTCGTATTTTAGTTAGGATTTTTTTTTATTATTGTTGAATTGTAAGAGTCCCCTGTGTATTCTTGATAAAAGTATCTTATCAGATATATAATTTACAAATAATTATTTCCAGTCTGTGAGTTATTTTATCACTTTCTTGGTGGTGTCCTTTGAGGCCCCAAAATTTTAAATATTGATAATGACCAATTTTTTTTTTCTTTAACCACTTGTACTTTTGGTGTCATATCTGAGAAAGCATTGTGTAATCCAGGGCCACAAAGATTTATTCTTATGTCTTTTTCTAAAAGGTTTATAGTTTAGCCCCTACATGTAAGTCTTTGTTCCATTTTGAATTAATTCTTGTCTGTGGTGTGAGGTAGGGGTCTAACTTTATTAGTTTGCCTGTGGCTGTGCAGTTGTTCCAGCATCATTTGTTGAAAAGACTTTCTCCACTGAATTTTTTTGGCATCTTTCTTGGAAAAAAATTCACCATAAATTAAGAGTTTATTTTTGTACTTGCAATTCTACTCCATTGATCTAGACATCTATCCTTACTGCCAGTCACCTACAGTTTTGGTTACTCTAGCTTTGTAATAAGTTTGTTTTGAGATCAGAAAGAATGAATTCTCCATCTTTGTTCTTCTTTCCCAAGATTGTTTGGCTATTCTGGATTCTTGAATTTATGCATGAATTCTAGGGTCAGCTTGTTGACTTCTGTAAAGAAGGCTGAGGAAGTTTTGATAGGTATTGTGTTGAACCTGTAGATCAGTTTGGAGAATTGTATTAGTCAGGATTCACCAAAGAAACAGAATCGGATGTGTACATATATAGGAAGAGATTTATTGTAAGGAATTGGCTCACATGATTATGACAGATATTGAATCCAAGATCTACAGTCTCGGCCAGCAGGCTTGGGACCAGGGGAACCAATATTCCAGTTCCAGTTTAAAGGCTGACAGACTGGAGACTGAGGAGAGCTGATGGTGCAGTTCCAGTCTGAAGTTCAGCAGATGGAAACCCAGAAAGGCTGATGGTTCAGATGAAGTCTGAAGGCTGTCTGTGCCCTTTGCTCAGCAATCCCTCCAGAGCAGTCCTGTGCCCAAGGGACACTGTCATAAGGGGGAAAGTCCCTGGGACACCCTATGTGCATGCAAGGAGGTAGGAGTACAGAGGCATCTGTGCCCATGAATGTCTCTGGACATCTAAATGCATGACATTACTGATACCGCCATATTTCATGTCCCTGGTGACCCCTGTTTATCACCAAAAGCCTGCAGTGTCTACACGCTGTGGTGGAGGCTTAGACCTCTCCACCATTCTTCCTGAAAGCTACATAGGGCTCTGTCTGGCACACTGCTTGGGATCATTAATCAGAAACAGGCAGGTGCCAGGAGTAATGCTAATAAGCAGGTCCTTTGAAACCACACATCCCCCCGCCATATTCTCACAAAGCTGAAAGGTGGGGGGCCCACATGAAAATCCCTCCAATGCTAGCCCTTGGCACTGATGAGAAAGTCATTTCCTTGGATCTCTGGGCTGGAATTTAAGATAAAAGTACTGCTATAACTACATGGTTGTCATCCTGGCTGCTCCTGGGAACATTCTCAAAGTTATTGCTGCTGAGGTCTTGCTTCCCCAGCCCCATAGACTATTGTTTTGTGGTGCTGAGTAAATATCAGGAAGTTTAAAGTCATCCCTTGTCTCCAGATTATTGCAAAAGCCTACCTGGGACAAAAGCTGGATCCCTTGTCTGGAGAAAGGACAGACTCTACAGTCCAATTCACACTCCACAGCACCCCCAAGACCAGTAGGAAACTAGATCTTGCCATACCCACAAGCAGGCAAAACCCCTGCTCGCTCCCTTAGTTTCTCCTAGGAACAGCTCCCAGTGAGTCATGTGGTCCTAATCCCTGCACCCAGCTTTGCTTCTGGGATCCTAAACACACACACTGGGGGGAAAAAAATCTGCTGTGGGAAAACTAACTTGTTAAGATGGTGCTATGGGAATGTGGTGCCACTGAGGTCCAGGGCAAAGGGGCCAAGTAAACAGAGTGGTTGACCCGGAGGCCCCTGTCCAGGAGTGAAGGGTCCAATGACGATAGGAAACCTGATAACCATGGCCAGAAGAATTGGGATGGAGTGGTGGGTTCTGAGATCGGAGAGGATTGAGCTAAAATTATTCAGAATATGTTGTCATCTCAAGAAATTTCTCTGTGCATGAAAGAGGGAAGGGAAAGTGGGTAGAAAAAAAAATTGCAAATGAGTTACTAAATAGGGAACCTAACTCAAGCTAGAGGAAACTAGAATACCTTCTGGACAGTTCTGCAAGGTCCCCTTTGATGCTGGGCTTCTTTGCAAGTGTTTGTGTAATTTTAAGGTTGTATGTGTTTTAGTGTTTTTACTTTGATCTTATTTTGTTTCAAGTTTTTATTCATTTGATTATTTAATTAGTATTTAATATCTACTATGTGCCTTACATGGTTCTAGACCCCATGAAACAGCTTTTAAAAGGCAGATGAAATTCCGGCCTCCTGGAACTTACCTTTTAAGAAGAATAGAAAATGGTTTTGGGTGGTAAAAATTGCCATGACTAAAAACAGTTTGACGGAGGAAGGGGAGATTCATGCTTGCAAACAGCCTTACAGTTACTTGTCCCTGTCAGTTGGTTGAAAAGTGAAGGATTATTTAATGTATTTCAAAGAAGCAGGATAGGAAAGACTCATGAACACTGAGATTAGTATAATCACCTTGGAAAAGGATTGGCTTTCTCCAAGAAGTCAAACATGCAGTTTTGGTCCTGCCTTCCACTACTGGATAAAACCTCACACGTGTCCCAGAGAACAGGTACATCTTGTTCAAAGAAGCAAAACTAAAATCCATCCGAGCGTATACTGACAGAGGAAGGGAGAAATAAATTGTGAGAGAGCCACTGCAGCGGAATGTTTCACAGCGGTGAAAATCATGCAATCTGCCACTCTGTGTTCCATTGTGCAAGAAAGCACAAACAAGTTTGTAGAACGAAGGGAGTCCAAAAAAGCAATATGGTGTCAAACGACGTGCAAAACTCTTCAACGCATTCTTGGCAAATACAAACAGTTATAATCAAACTTCAAAGAAAAGCAGTTGATTGAGAACCATCAAATTCCAAATAGTGGTTTCTGAGGACGTGACTGGTGACAGGGTGGGGGGCTTGCAGAAATCATCAGAGGGGTGTTTCTGGAGTGAGGAACAGCTACAAGTCGGAAAGACTCTGTGAGAAGTCCTCTTTCTGCCTTGCATATGCAATTTATCTGTTCTTTTGTGTTGGCGGCTACATTTTGTTTCTTCGAGGTGGAGAAAAATGCCCATGCACAAAAACTTTGGCTTCCAACAACTTATGAGAACCTAGGCCACAGCATTTGATCCTCCTCCAGACGAACTTCCTGCTATACACTAATCTGTGGGAAAATTTATCTTGTTAAAAAATAAGAAAGAGCTGAAGAGAAGTACAAACTACACAAAGAGGAATTGGAAAGAAAAGGCAAAGCAAGGCTGACAGAGAGCATTCACCAGAAACCATTGCCTTTAGAGCAAAGACAACTATGACCCAGATTGTTACAACAAATCATAACATTTCCATGAGATCTAACCACTCACAGAACAGGAGACAGCAGGATGCCTTGTACTGAAGATGGCTGTGCTGGCGGCCTAGGGAGAGGGAGGGACTCTGAGAGAAGATCTTTGCAGCCCAGCTCAAAGCAAAGAAAATGGTTTTCTAAGGGGCAGACAATAGGAACAGACTAGGGGAGGAGGTTGCTGTTTTCTGAAATAAAACCTCTTAGAAGTTATTTGTTCAATCGTTAGGAATAAATAACTTTTTTAAAAAAAATAATAATAGAAGGGAGTCTTTTTCCTGGCCATCACCCAGGGCTGACCCACTAATGGTGTTCTTGCAAGTCTCAGGGCTCTTCTCACCCAGCCAGGCTGAAAGACTCACCTCCACAGGTGCCTTCTGATGCCTTCCTACCTGCCTCACTGCATCTTCCTCAGGCTGGTCCTTGTGCTGGCCTCCAAGAAAGACCCAGGAATATCCCTCAGCCATACTTCCTTCCATGTTCCCCAATTTAAGCTACAGAAATCCCCTTTCCTATGCTCCCTGTTGCTGCCACCCTGATCCCCAAGCCCAGAGCCCTAGGCTTCAGTTTGTCATCTTTCATCGTCTGAGTTCTCAAGGCCTGGCCAATCACCTGAGGGCTCTGTTTCTCTGTGTTCCTGCTCATCGCATGTGCACATTCGAGCTGTCAACCTTTAGCAATGTTACTCTCTTTGGACCTTAGCTATTTTCTGGTGCAAACTTGGGATGTGTGATTGACTTCACTCTGGACAGACAGGGATGGGATAGGGCAAGAAGGAAGCAGGGCTTGAATAAGTCCCTCAGACACTAGGAGTTGGGCTGGGGCAGGTTGAGAGGCAATTTCCAGAACCCAGTAACCAGGGGTGGGGCAGTGATATCATGAGGGTCTCATTGTGATACTCACCTACACACTGGGGAAGGGGCTTGGATTGGCCAGAAAGGCTCAGAAGGGATAAAAGAACAGTTTCCCAGTAATTAAACTAGAAATATGTAACAGGATAGTAATAAGAAAATCCCCCAAAGCACTTGAAAACTAAACCCCACATTCTAAATAATCCTTGGATCAAAAAAGAAGTCTCAGGAGAAATTTTTAAAAATAGAATGAAATGAATAAAAATGAAAGAACGATATATCAAAATTTGTGGGGTACAGCTAAAGCAGTGCTAAGAGGAAAATTTATAGCACTGAATGCACACATTAGAAAGAAGGAAATGTCTCAATAGCTTAATCTCTCCCTCAAAAACCTAGAAAAACAAAAGCAAAATAAACCCAAAGCTAGTGCAAGAAAGAAAATAATAAAAAACAGAAATCAATAAAATTGAAAACAAGAACAATAGACAAAATCAAAGGAACAAAGAGTTTGTTATTGATAAGATCGGTAAAATTGACAGACCTCTAACAAGACACAGAAAAAAAGGCTGTATCTTTTGGATCTTAGAGTTTATAATACACAAATTACTAATATCAGGAGTGAAATGGGACATCACTATAGACCCTGCATATTTCAAAAGGTTAATAATGGAATACTACAAACAACTCTACACACATAAATTTGACAATTAGGTGAAATGGACCAATTTTTTGAAAAGCGCAGACAACCATAACTCACCAATTGAAATGGATCATAGATTTTAATTTAAAATGCAAAACTATAAAACTTTTAGAAAAAAACACAAGAAAAAATGTTTGCAATCTAGGGCTAGAAAAAAGTTGCTAAATTTTATACCCAAATCCCGATACATTAAAGAAAAAGAAGTACTTTAGTTCTGAGCTTCATTGGAAACAACACCTTTTCCTGTACAAAGAGATTCTTTTAAAAGGATGAGTGTCTCATGACTGGGAGAAAATATTTGTGAACTACACATCTGACAACTGACATATCTATAATCTATGAAGAACACTTAAAACTCAATAGTTGGAGGGAAACAAACAAACAAACAAAAAACCAACTAGAAAATGGGCAGAAGAGATATTCACTGAAGAGGACATACAGATGGTAAATTGTCACATGACAAGATGTTCAACATTATAAGCCATTAGGGAAGTACAAATTAAGACCACAATGAGATATCACTACGTATTAGAACAGCTAAAATAAAAAATAATAATAATGACAATACCAAGCACTGGCAAGGATTCAGAGCAGCTGGATTTCTCAGGCATTGCTGGTGGGAATGTGAAACCATACACCACTCAGGGTAATAAGTGACAATTCCTTTAAGAAACTAAACATGTGACTACTATATATGATCCAGTGATTACAGTCTTGGGCATTTATTTAAAGGAAACGAGTACATAAAAACCTGTACACAAATGTTGTTAGCAGCTCTGTTCACAATAGCCCCAGCCTGGGCACAATCCAGACACCTTTCAGTGTGTGCACATCCATGTAGAGCAGCTTGAGGACAGAAGCTACAGAAGTACAGATGTGGACTGTTTGGGCACGTGACGGGGGCAGTTAGGTGTGTGTTGACGGCCAGGAGAGAACAATGATGAAGCAGCATTGAATAGTTCAGTCTAGAGTTGGTATATGTTAAACTGCACCCCTAAGGCGTTGGGGTACCCAGATCTGCTTCAATTCAAGCACTTAGAAAACTTAGACTCACCAGGGCAGGCCCCTTGGTCTGTGGAAGGACATGTGCCTTGTTACCTGTTCTCCTACATTTAGAACAACCTGTAAATAACTTCCTGGGAGAAAGGACCCAGTTTGTGGAACACAGTTTGTGTGTGTGGAGGTTCTAGGTTATGTGTATGTAATTTTGCTCAGAAAGGGTAGAACTCACCATCAGCTACCAGTTTCCCAATACATCAGAGACGTGTTCCCCAAAGTACCACGGGATGACAGCACAGGCACACAACGTTTAAAGCGCCTTTGCCAGGAAAAAACGTTGCCGTTAGTTTTCCAGCCGTGGAAAATCCTGCACTTAAAGGGTCGTAATGAAGCATGCTTTTATGATAACATGTGGCAAACACATGCAGAACTTCTCGAGGTAGATATGTAGATTCAAAGGATTGCAACAGATTATGTAGTTGGAATTCTTAACTTTTTGGTAAAGCATATGTATCTTGCACCAGAAGCCGGAAATCAATGAGACGTAATAAAAGAATTAAAGGATTCGTTTAGCAGAGTCTTCCTGTTTGAGTTCCTGGCTTGAGACTGGCTATTCTATTCTAAACACTCTCTACATCTCATAATCCCTGCAGTTCGTTTACAGAGAATTTAGCCTAATACTGGGTACATTGGCAATGCCTTACATGCATGGTACATTAACCTTTGCTGCTGCCTCTTGGAGTAGCAATTATTATTCTTATTTTAAAGACGGAGAAAGTAAGATTGAGAGCCCTTAGAGACCGTGGTGATGGCTCAGAGCAGGTCAACTGAGGAGCACGCTTAACCCGGCCTGCCTGACTCTCAACACTCCCTCAGGACCCGAGGCCTCGGCTAGGTGGCGCTCATATGCAAGCTTTTACTGTTTTGTGATCGCTGAAGTCTGGGATCAACACGCTCCTCGAGGGGCCTTTTCTTCCATCAAGAACGTTTTATAACTAATATTGTCATCCACCTAACACCGACTGAGAATAGTCCTTATCTTGAAATAGTAACTAGCAACTTATTATCAAGAAAAAGGTTCATAAGATTCTTTCCACGGTCACTTGATGGTTTTTTTTTCTTTCAATAATGTAGGACTAAAATTATATCAGCACCCAATGTACCTCGGGTTGGCAAACAACTTGCAGAAGTCGCAGGTCGCAGGTAAGCACATAGAACTGATTTTGTATGGCTTACTTTCTGCCGCATGGCTAGTTCGGTGTTGGTCAGGGGGCAGGCGAGATGGTTGGCCATAGACGGTGACTTACATACATTTTAGAATTTTGAAAGTTAGCTTTTCCTAATTCTTATTTATGATCACGTGTGTGTGTTGGGGGTAGGATCAAGATGCTAGATATCACATAGTACTGAAGTAATAGAATGGTGAATTGATGAAAAGACAGGTAGGAAGTTAGGAAGGAGTCAGGTACAGTCTGTTTGATGCGCATACCCATTACCTGTACAGAAAATACCCATGGGAAATCCTGCCCGTCCATTGTCATTGCAGGCTTAGCGGTTCAGATTCACCCCACTGCCTCACACATTGACTTGATGGGGAATAGGAAACAAGATTTAATTTAGGATAAGGTAAATAGGAAACCAGAAGCCTCTGCCTTTTGATGATGATGATGATATGATGATGACTGAAATGCCAAATCCACCTAATGCACAGCATTGTAATTATAGTTAACAATATTGCATTATATATTTGAAAGTTGCTAAGAGGCTAGATCTTAAATGTACTCACTACAGAAAAAAAAATATAATTATGTGACATGATGGAAGTATTAGCTGACACTATGGTGTTAATCATATTACAATATGTAAGTGTATAACTTGATCTTAGCCAAAAGGCCGAGAAGCGATTAATATCAAACCAACACTTGTACACCTTAAACTTTCACAATATTATGAGTCAATTATATCTCAATTTTTTAAAAAGCCAAATCCTATCAGAGCATATTTGGCATTTTGATTTTCATGGAAAAGAACATTTCTAATTTTTATGTGCATGCTTTTGATATATGTGGTTTACATAAGTTATGCAAAGTTATATAAAGTCTTCAAATTAACGTTGTAGGTTGGGGATTATCTCTTTTATAAACCAGGAAAATGAGGGATCATGTAACTTTCCTGAGTGTACACACACACACACACACACACACACTGACATACACATACATATATATGTATATATGTATATATATACACACACACGCACAAATTTAGCTAAGCCGAGGTCTTTTATGCCGTTATAAGGACACTAACGACATCCTGTAGGAGAGTAAGGGGTTGAATGAATAGGGCGCTATCGGATTTCAGGCCAGCTCTGCAGACCACCTGAGGTCAGCTAGGGGCCACAGATGTAGTGAGGCCAGTTAGAAGTGCTGCTTGCCCTCCTCCAGCCGTGTCCAGTTGTGTGGTTGTGGACACAAATATGAACGCGAGGTGGATGCAATCAGAGGGGTGTGATAAAGCAAGACAGAGCAAGGCCTTGAGGGTACATGTAAGGAAGTCATTCCAAAAACTATCTAACATAAGCAGGACGGGGCAAGAGGTAAGAAGAGCATGAGGGAAGGTAGACTTTATGATGGGGATGGATCAGTGCACTGGTGGTCTTGTTAACAGAAGGGTACCAGAGGGAGTGAGCAATAATAGGAGACTGGGGTGCATGAAATTTCTGTTATGAAGGAGTGTTGATATTGGACAGGTTAGGTCTGGGGTATGACCACAGGAATGAATGGCTGAGGAGACAAGATCATTGGTGGAGAACTGAGAGGTCAATATGTTGGAAATATTATTTACAAGGATATCGATATCACCAAGGATCATGACAGGAGAGTGTTAGAGAAAGCGACCGTGAGCCAGGAAGAGAAATCTTTGAGGAATGAAGTCATCTTTGGCAGATAGACGACTTCAAACACAAGAGTGGTGGGAGAAACAGTCATGGGAAAGGGAATGTTCCAGAAAAGCAGTAATGAGTGGCGATGAAGACACCCAGGTGCATAGGACAAAAAGTGCAGGAAACACCCAGGCCTTGAGATAGCAGCAGGTAGAGTAAGGTTTCATTCAGGTCTCCACAATCCAGCGTGGCAGCTGCCAGCCACACTTGGCTACTGGGCGCTTGAAATGTGGCTAACAAACTAAATTTTTAATTGAACTAAATTCCAATTAAGTAAAAAACGGAAGTGGTACAAAATATTGTTCTGTAATACAGCTTTACTGCTTTGGTAAGACTACATTTCACTTTAATCAGTAAAAATACAAATTGAGTTATGCTCTACATATAAAACATCAAATTTCAAGGACAGTATTTTTTACAAAGGTAAAAATCTCATTAATATTTTTACACTTTTTGCATGTCGAAATACATCAAACAGACGTGTTTTTGCATGTTGGATCTATTGTGGTGGCTAAAATAAATTATTAAATTAATTTTACCTACTTCTTTCTACTTATTTTAATGTGACTACTAGAAAATTTAGAATTGCATATGTGGCTTGCATTACATTTCTTTTGGGCAGTACGGGGTTAGATAAAGATAATGAAAGAAACACCTAGAGAACAGGTGGAAGACATAGGACACTTAGCTGACAAATGACCAAGCGTTCCAGAAGGCACAGTGCAAAGGCTTTAGGGTTTGGCAGGCACTGCCAGAAAGGGGTAGAGAGGCAGATGTACGGCCATATGGAGATAAATGTCTCAGGGCTGAGGGATCTCCAGGGAGTTCTGGGATTCTTGTGGTACCGGAAGAAGCAGAGATAAAAATCCCAGAGTCCCGTTTTTCTCAAGGCACGTGCTGGTGGCAAGGCTGTGACTATGTGGAGGTAAGGAGTTGATCCAGTTCTAGTCAGGGACCCCAATTCGCTCTGACAAAGGAGGAGGCGGGGAAGGCAAATATTTTGAAGGGAGCATCCAACAGGATTTGCTGATGGATGAGATGCGGGGCGTGAAAGTACGGGGAGTCCAGGGTGACCTGAGCAACTAGAAGGACAGAATTGCCTTTTATCAAAAAGGGACGACTGCAAGCAGGGTGTGGGGGACAGGGGGAACATCATGAGTTCACATGGGATGTGTTAGGTTTGAGGATCTTGCTAGACCTCCAAGTAGAGACCTTGAAGAGGTAAATGGCTACAGAGTTTTGCAGTTCACTGGAGAGATGAGGCTGGAGATGTAAAGCTGAGGGTCTTTGGAATCTAGATTGGATTTAATGCTACAGTTATGGGATGTCCACTCTGAGATTGAAGAATTTTAGATCAATCTAGTCATTTTCCTATAGCTTGCTGAATAATCATGGCATGAATAACTCCCAGTTCATTTTTTAGCGTGTACTTCTTTTACAGATGTATCTTCCTACTGGCCTTTGGCCCAATATACTATCACCCTGAACATATACCACTGGTAGTGTATTAGGGTCCAGAAGCCAGACTGGTGTTTCTATATTTCATAATAAAGAGAACCTATAGCTGCTATAGTCACCTATAGTCATCAGGAACTTTCTATCCTCTGCTTGTTCTGCTAAGAGGTTGTTTCTGCCTCATTGCAACATTTCTCTACATGCCTGGAACTTTATTACAAAAAATTAAATGTTGAGTAAGAGTCTTATGAGCTTAACCAGCCACCTCACCCCAGCTAAAGAAAGCCATTCCCTCTGCATTAGGCAAACGGGTGAACAAGCAATTCTCCTATCCAGACCCTCAGCATAGAGCTTTCTACATAAAAATTAACCAACAGCATACACTAAAAAAAAAAAAGAAGAAGGAAATTACATCAGATAACTCTGTCTTCCTCTTTGTAGTTCCTTCATTAACTAAGACAAAACACAAACTTTTGATTCTCACCGTGTGACCCTGGGTCTGGTTCTGCATTCCACTTCCCCCTGGACCTCCCACATTTGCTGTACGACCTGTGTTCTGGGTGAGTCCTCTCACTGACGTAAGTGGAAAGCCATTTACAATGGCTTTCAAGTTCAAGAGAGGTTAAAGAACCACAGACTTTGAGAGCCAGAAGCTTGTCATTTCAACGAACTGATTTTGTTGATAAGGAGACTGAGGCCCAGAAGGAGAATGGACTTGCTCAAGCTTAAAAACTGCTGGTGATGGAATTGAAACCCAGCCTGAGCCCTCTTTTCTGCCACCTCCTTTAGCTTGTTGTTACAGAAGGTTCAAACATATACAGAAGCAGACAAAATAGTGTACCCGTCACTCAGTGACAATTATCAGCATTTTGTCAGTGTTTTGACTATTCCCCCTTCTGGATTGTTTTAAAGCAAATCCAAGATCCTATGTAATTTCTCTTGTAACTACTTTAACGTGCTTCTCAACTGATAAGCATCTTTTAAAAAGAAAAACATATTAAACATTCGATAAAGTTAGCAATAATCACGTTACTACCATCTAATACCTGTCTATTAGCTGTTCTCCTAATTAACTAAAAGTTGTCTTTATTGCCGGGTTGTTTAAATCAGGTTTGAAAAGGTCCACACCGCATTTGGTTGTTTGTCTCTTAAATCTCTTTTAGTTTTTAGCAATCTTATCCCTCTTTCTGTATGAATGCCACTGATTTCTTAGAGGAGATCGATTGTCTTCCAAAATATTCCATTCCTCTAGGATGTTCTGGGTTTGACTTTTTTCTTCCTATAGTGTCATCTGTGTCTCACGGTGCTCTTCTCCTTCTTGTATTTCCTGTACATGGGCGGTCAGGCCTAGAAGACACAGCAAGGAGGAGGCAGCCAGGAAGAGAGCCTTCACCAGGTACCGATTACAATGGTGCCCGAATCTCAGACTTGCCAGCCTCTAGAGCTGTGAGAAATCAGCTTCAGCTGTTGAAGCCACGCAGCCTGTGGTGTTTTGTTACAGCAGCCCAAACAGAGGAAGACAAATGGCACAGACATCAAAAGCACAAGCAAGTGCTAAGTGCTATAGGTGGGGCGATAAGGACAGAAAGTTTTAAATAAACCCATATTTTTGTGCAGGCGGCTTCAGTCCCAGGGTAGGGACAAAACTGGTCTGGGAAGGCAGGCAGCAAGGTGCTCTCTCGGAAGGCTGCCCAGGAACTGGGTGGGGTTGCAGGTGGAAGGGGAGGGAGCTTTGTGTGCAGGGTTTGATTATTCTTGGCACCAGCTCTCATTTCATCTGCACAGATGCAATCTGGCTGGACAAATGGGTTGATTTGGCTTAAGGGGACCTGTGTGGGTAACATAAGAAGGAGAATAACTCAAGGTTATTGTTCTTGGAGGGTGAAAAAGGGAGCCCCCCACCCCTGCTTTTTCCCAGGACATGCAGGCCCCGGGGATGGCCCGGCAGCAGTGGAGACAGAGGTTAGAGTCTGAGCAGCAGTCTGAGCAACATCACGGCCTTGCAGATGCTCTCTGGGGTTTTCTATGACAGGGCACCACCAGGGGTCCCCAGGGGCTTCCCAAGTCTCAGTCCTAAACAATCCTCACCGGCAGTAATAGGAACAATGATGTCTAATGACCAAACCCACAACTAGCGCTAGGCTAGGCACTACACCCACATCTCTGCCAGTTTGGGACTATCACCCATTTTCCAGACGAGACTCAGACAGATTCACACAAGTGGAGCCAGGGTTCCAAAGTATCCAATGTCATTGCTACTAAGCCTCATGAGAAGGTAACAGTCCTCACTGCTGAGGCTCTAGTGCCTGGCACAGCGCCATTCATCAACACCTTGGTAAAACTCTACATACTCTGTGGCTCTCTCTGGATTATGTAAAAACATGAGCAGTCTCAGCACCCCAAATAGCACCCCACAGGGCAACTGAGGACTCAGCAACAGCAGCTATAGCATCAAGCCTTCTGCCTCTACTGGACCTGCTCCATCACAGGACATAGCACAAGGACCACAGCAGGGGTGTCACTGAGTCTGCATTTTTTGGCATCACCATCACCAGCCATCAGCTTCCTTCCTTCCTTCCTTCCTTCCTTCCTTCCTTCCTTCCTTCCTTCCTTCCTTCCTTCCTTCCTTCCATCAAAAGTAAAGTTTATTAGAAAAGAGACAACACTCCACAGATGTGTGGTCTTCTCCCAGAGGCAGAGAGTGAGAGATGCAGCAAGAGACAGAATAAAGGAACTGAGAGGGACCCTGAGTGTTCAGGGAATTCAGTTTATATGTCATTCTTTAGTTCCCATTTCCTTTGATATGGACATACAGTGAGGAAGGGGAAGAGTATGTCATAGGTCCCCCATGGTGTTAGGAGAGAATGACTCTCGATTACTGTTTCTCCTTCACAGATGTGGGGAATGGGTTGTTAGCAATCCCAGCAGAAATCTTCCTCTGTTCTGAAGGTGTCCTCCTGGCCTGGCTACAAGGCTGATAAGCATATTGTCTCTTGCCTCCTCCTTACATTACTCTCCCCTCAGAGATTTTATTCCCTGAATCTTAAGGGGATGTTGAGGGACAAAGGTCTGAGGTAGGGCTGTAATACCCACCTATGGGGATTCTAAGGGCCCTGGAGGCAGAGAAGTAAGAGCTTCCAGCCTGTAGAAGTGGTAGGAAGCCTCGCAGCCTAGAAGATATAAATTTAGCAAAAAGATTGATGCCATGTCAGGGAAGTTAGAGGAAGAAAAGTAGGAAAAGGAGACCAGACCAGTGGACTTCTGTTTGGCTTGAGAACAAGACTCTCACCAGCCCCTAGAACTGACGTCAACCATTCGCCCACTGGGCATGTCTAAGAGGCACTGGAGCACCACAGGCCAGTCCCCCACACTCGAGTGCCGCTGAACTGCGGGGCACATGCTGTCAGGCTGGGACCAGAGGCGAGGGGAGGAGCTGAGACTTGCCTCTTTCCTGGTTCGGGACCACGCTAGGCAAAGCGCCGTTTTCGTTTCTTTTCTCTTTGGTGCCCTCTCACACCCTTTTTGCATCCTTTACCTGTCTCCTCCAGGCTCTCGTCCCCCATGTTCTCTTGAACCCCTGTATTCTTGAGGTCAGGACAAGGCCCAGGCTGAGGGGTGAATGACCCAATGGGACAGAAATCTCCCTGCAGCAGCATTTCCCAGAAAGAGTCTGCAGCAAATGACTGTCTAAGCTAACTGCTGATTCCCCAGGTTTCTGATAAGCTGTTTGTTAGTCAGAATTTCTGAAAGTTTAGGGTGGGGAAGTCTCTCTAACCTCTCACCTACAGAACCCTTTTTGTGGAACACGCTTTACGTCTTGCTGTTGGCTGCAGAACTCCATAGCACTGGTCATGGAAATCTCATCCTATTTGCGTGTCTAAAACAGGCCCACGACGCCAATAAACTGCCCGTGTTGGAACTCTGACTGTGTAACAACATGTGAGGGACCTTTCCTGGCTTGTGTGAGAGTGTGTGTCGCAGGGAAGACAGAGACAGGAGGATGGACATGGTGAGGACTCCAAGTTCTCTACCGGGACGCCCCGCTCAGTCCCAGACAAACATATTCAGCTACAGATGGGATTTTTCCCCTTGGGTGTCCCAGCCAGTCAAACCAGACAGGCCCCAAAGGGCAGCCACTATATCCCTTCACGTCAGCACGTGGCAGTGTCATCCACCCAGTCACCCACGCCAGGAACCTAGCACTTGTGATCTGCATGTCCCTTTCCCTCACACCAAGTCCTGCAGATTCCACTGCTCAGCATCTCCCAGATCTGAACCTCTCCCTGCCTCGTCACTCCTGTCATGCTGGCGTTGAGGAGGTCATTATTCTTCTCCTGAGTGACCAGCAGCCTCTTTTTATCTGGACAGTAGGAATAATCGAACCTGTCTCACTGAGCGGCTATGAAGAATTAAATACTTAATCAACACAAAGAAACCATCTCTTCTTTCCTCCATTAAATATCCACCCACTCGATAAATACTCTGTCTGTATATTATTTCCAGATGAGTGTTCGGTGCTATTATCACAAACAGAGTGGATATTTGGTGCTCACTCAAAGGGCTTGTGGTCTAATAGAGGGAACTTGTGAAAAGTGAAAGGGTCCCAGGTGCTGAGGTAGATGTCTATATGGGAACCGTGGGAGGGAGACACAAAGGAAGACAAAGGTGGCCAATCCAATCCCAGGGAATTGGAAAAGAGCTTGTGGAGACAAATTGGGGCCTAATGGATCCTTGCCTTTAAGCAGTCAGCAGATTGGTCTTGCACGTAAAACGTGGCCCACATTGCCAGCAAAGCAAGTCAGTCAAACCCTGACGTGGCAGCCCCGTCAGTTTGCTACTTCTGCCATCTCTGTCTCCCTGGTTTGACCCACTCCAGGTCCAGCGAGGAGAGTAAATCTGCCACCTGGATTCCTTAAAGGTCCAAATCTGCTGGTTGACGTGTCTGATGACCCACTACTCATTGTGGCATGCTTTTTTGTGTGGTGACTTTCTATGGCAAACTAATATGTGGCTTATCTTTAAGGACGTCTCAGGGGCCTGGGTGAGAGTGACTGCTTCCAAGTGCATTTGGCATTTGCTTCTGCACGGTGCCCCAGGCTGCAACCAACCAAGAAGCACTCAAACATCATTTCTTGCTGTGTTTCTTTCTGATCATGTGGTAGTGTAAACTCAAACTTGGAACCTGGGTGAGGTTAGACCTATAAGGTGAAACCTTTGGAGAGGCCCTTCTTTCCCTTAACCCTGAGCAGCGGCCGGACACAGACTGGTAGTGACTTGCTGGTAGCCATTTCTTTTCTAGACCACCCTCTTTCAAACTGGAACCTTTTGGCTGTTGTAGGGTCTCAGTTCCATTTGCCTGCCCTGTATGGGCCAAAACATCATCTTCCTGCTCCTCCACACGGCCTGTGGAATCAGTCTCTAGTTTTCTGGACTCTTCAGGGTAGCTGAATTTTGTTAATTTTTTTCTTGTCTTCTCAGGAGTTTTTCAGTTATTTTAAATAAGCATTTGTTTTGTTATGGGAAGCTGTTTCAGTGTATCTTATCTGCCATATTGCTGAAAGTGGAAGTTTTCCTTTGAGAAACAAACAAAACAAAACCTTGACTTGGGACTTGTAGCCTCCAGAACTGTGAGTAAATAGATTTCCGTTGTTTAGGCCACCCAGTTTGTGGTACTTTGTTATGGGAGCTCTAACAAACAAATACAGTACCCATCAGTCAACTTCAACAATTATTAACATTCTGCCATTCTGGTTTCATATTACCCCATCCCCAACATTTACTTCTCAATTTCTGGCTGAATTATTATTTTAAAGCAAATCCATAACATAATATCCTTTTACCTGTAATTATATTATTATCTATTTCTAACAGGCAAAAACCCTCATGGTATCCATGTGGCTTTTGACTAAGAATTCCATATCTAAGGTTTGATCATGGGTACACTGCACATGTCCTCTACTTGGCCTCAGGGGAGGGAATGGCATCTGTAGTGTGGCTTATCAAAAATGTCCCTGCCATCACTGGCCACCTTATACCAGTCCAGGCTTCTGCTGTGTCCAGGACCTTGCTATCCCCTCAGCAGCTAGCAGTTACTGAGTGAAACCCCTGCTTTCACCAAGCCCCCCAGACTAGATATGTGCGATCTGCTCCTCCCATTTCCAGGCAGCAGTGGACCCACTAGTGTTCTGCGACCCTTCCTAATTCTCTGGGGGTTTGTTTAGCAGCTCTCCCAAAGCTGCCTTGGGGACGAAGTGGAATCCAAGGATCCTGGTATCTCACCTGCTCTGTCTTTCCCTCTCTTTTTAATTGACATACCGAACACACAATATTCTAGTAGCTGAAGGTGTACCTCATAGTGAGTCAATATTTATATGTTATGAAATAATCACAATACATCTGGTTACCATGGCACCCTACACAATTATAATATTTTTGACTATATTCCCTATTCCATCCCCACGACTTATAACTGAAAGTTTATAGTTTTGACCCTCCCTTCACCCATTTTACCCACTGAAAGTAAGCTTATGAATTGGAGACTCAATGCAAGTTCCCTGTGTATACTATGTATGCTTTAAACAAGGCATTTCTAGAGGCCGCCCCTAGGGCCAGATCTGCGACCACAGATCCAGGTTCCAGTCGTTGCAGATATGCAGGACCTTGGTCTCTCCGATATGCAACTCCCAAGAAAGTTTCTGACAGCTCCTTAAGAACTAGAACCCGCCATAGAGAAAACTATCCATTGGTTGTCACCCATTAACTAACTGAAGAGAGATTCTGCTGTCCCCTGTCCAATCTTCAGCCACTGGAGGGACAAAAAAAGACTCCCAGTGCTAGGGAGAGGTGGGAATACAAGATAGACTGACATAGAGAAAGTAATGCCATGAGGGAGAAAGAAGTGAGATGCTGGGAAGACAGCCGGCTACATGCTATAAATTTCAGGAAGCAGGTTTCTGAGGTGGGAATGGTGTTAAATCTCTTTTTTGAGCAGCTGGCTTCTTCCCTACCTTTAGTGCTTGGTAATAAATTTCCTGTGTGAGCACGAGATCTGCTCACTTACTGGATCAAACAGTACAAATATAATGCCAACATGAGCACTTAAAAGACAGAAGTGTACGTGTATCAAACATCCAATCAAGCCTCTCGGACATGCCACGAGAGCAATGTCTCATTGTTCTTTATATCCTAGACTCAGATACATGAGTAACATGGCAAGTAACTGTCAGGTGAATAGCAGTCAACTACTCTGGGAATTCAGCGGGTAAAGGAAGGGCACTGCCCCGTAGGTTGGGGTATTCATAAAAAGCTTCAGGCCATTGAGCTGGTCTTGAAGAAAGACGAAAAATAGAAAAAATGGTGAAAACAAGGACACCCAGAAGAGAGAGCGGAAATACATCCTAAGATAGCAAGTGTGACAGGGAGGAGGGCTTGGGCTGGGGATGTTGGGAGACAAGGCTGGGGGCAACAGCAGAAGCAGGACATTCATGAGGATGGAGCCTCTCCAGCCACACGGTTCACAAGGCAGCAACGACAACAAAACAGGCTGAGCTAATACAACTTGAATTACCTCATAATTGCTTCTTGCTTGATGCTAAGTACATGAACTATCTGACTTGTTAAGAAAATGGAAGCTGCTTAACTGCAAATACGGTTAGTTGTATTTGAACATTTACATGCTTGTAGATGCATAAACATCTGTGAGGGGACATACTCCTATCAGTCAAATTCTCCTGGGTGTAAGCAACGGAACTGCCTCTAATATTAGAAGAAAGGCATTTGCTAGAGGGATGGAAGGGGCCTCACAGAATTGAAGGGAAGATGAGAGAGTCAGGAAGACTGTATGGACTTCACGAAGAACCCACTTAAGTTGCCCTGGAATGGGGACAGTGGACACTTGTTTCCTCTGATTAATACGCAAAAGACCAGAAGCGAGTCCAGAGTCCAGTTGATTTGGCTTTGTTCATGCGCTCAGCTCTTGGCTGAAAGGAGGATACTTATTTTACAGTTCCCCAGACTGTACCCACTAGGGGAAAGAATTCCCAAAAAGGAAATGCTACACTCCAAAGTGAGTGGTGAGCGGCTGGGCAGTCGGAGAACCACAAACCTCCACCACACACACATTAATTCTGGTCCCCTCTGGGGAGGAGGAACCTATATCGTCCTCTGGGATGGTGGAGAGTTTTAACACTGTGTGATGATTTGGTGAGTTTATGCTAAAAATGACAAATTTTGGCTCCAAACACACAGGAAAAGTGGGCAGAGTACAAAAAGTGAAAACTATATATAGATATAGATTATAAATAAACCTCCTTGAACCAGAAATCAAAGTGATGCCATCTAGGGACTCTGGAATGGTATGCAATGTCCTTAGTGTCCTTATGGGCATTAATTACCAGGTATGATCGTATACCTGGATTTAGATTGGGGTCCTGAAGCTCTCTCCTAAGGAAAGTGAACACAAAGCCATCAGAGAGGTTAAAGAAAAAAAACAAAACATGATCGGGCATACCAAAACTCCAATACATGAAGAAACTCAGTGCTAAGAAAGATAGCCAATAAAATAAAAAAAATCAGAACAGGAATTCATCCCAGAACAGCCTGAAAAGGACAAAATAAAATAGGCTGAGACTGTTTAAGGACATCAATGAAAGCTCTACTTCTGCTAAAAAACAAAAAAACAAAACACAAACAAAAGAACTGTATGCATTACCTAACGAAAATGAAAAGGAATGAAATAAAATCATTATCAATTAGAAATCTTGGAAATAAAAAATATAGTTTAATATTTAGAATGCAATAAACAGTAAGGTGGATACAGTAAAAGAATAAGTGAATTAGAAGAGAATACTGAGGCAACCACCCAAAATGCAACACACCCACCTCCACTTACATGTCTAATGGGCACTTCAGATATTTTTAGCCAAGGAACCCCATCTTTAAATCAAATCTGTGCAAAGAGGAATAAAACAGGTCAAAGCACAGCTATTTCAGTTGAAGTGGAGGTGACAGGACTGATCTGCATTATTAAATAAGCACTAGGGTATAAGCTTGTGACTTTCTTATATTGCATTTTTTAAAACATGTTACTTCAATTAAATAATGAGCATGTTGAACATAGAAGCTGCTTTATTCTCCTACCCAAGCCCTCAACAAATATTTGATTTTGGTTATGCTTTAATAAATTACAATATAAGAAAATTCAGTTCAATCAGAAAATAAGATTTACATTTTATATAGTGCATAGTTCTATTATTATAGAAACATCAGCACTAAGGAGTATAGATTTTTGTTTTGTTTTAAAGTTCTTTTTCCATTCCATTGAAACAATATTTCTGAGGTGAACTCTATTATTGCATTGTAATAGAACCAGAAGTTTTTAACGAGGTGGAATCAACTCAAGCAAGAAAGGGCACAAAAAAATCCAAATTAGATAGAATTTTAAAAAATAAATTTAAGAGCAGTAATTAATGTAATAGTAAAAATATTGCTCAATAATAGTAGAACCTAGATTTTTAAAAAAGATATAGATCTTTGGCAATCTACTCAAGAATGCTACCCTTTGCCCAAAGAAAATATTAAGAATGATAAAAAAAATTACCTAGAAAGATTTTATTCTCATTTTCTTTCTCCCCCCTCCCTCTCTCAAAAAAACACATATGCAATTTTTTTTTAAATCTGGAAAACTGGATGATTTTCTCATGGAAATATAAATTTCATAAAAATATAGATAACAGAACTATAAATAAAAACTGTAAAGGGAGTAAAAAATACTTGAAAATATGCACATAGTTTAATAGTTTATCAAATCTTCAATGAGCAAATAATTCTCACATTAAACTGTACCATTAAATAAACTAGAATATCATGAAAAAACTAAGTCAATTTCACTTGAGTATAGATAACAAATCCTAAACAAATTAGCAGATGTTTTTAAAAAAATTCATAAATAGCTTTTATACCAGTTATTGAAGGATAATTCAATTTTAGAAAATATATTCACTTCTTTCATCCCATTAAAATAAAGAAATATTATTTTCTAAATCTTCAAAAACTCATCAGATAAATTCAAAATCTATTCTTTGGGGGTTTGGGAGAAAGTGGTAGGATGGGTGGGGAGAAAGAGATCCTTTAGCAAACTAAGAAAATTTTTTAATTTAATAAAGGTTATCTATTAGAAACTTCAGCAGCCAGGATACTTATTTCTCATTACACTCAGGAAAAAAAACAAGGATGCTTACAATTATTATTAACTAAAGAAATAAGATAAAAATCTGTTATTAAAAAATTTTAAAATGCTTTTGCAGATAAAATGATCAACTATCAACAAATTATCCTGACTGAATTCAGCAAAGCCACTAGAGAGAAGACAAAAATTAATTGCACATTATTGGTGAAGATAATGTAATAGGAATTTTTAAAAATCGATTTATAAGTTTTTTCAAAAATATGGGCACAAACTATAAAAAGTACACAACAATTAAATTAAAAAAACTCAGGTTCCTGGAAGATGTAAAAATTTTGAATAAATGGAGGGAGACATACTGTGTTCTGGAAAGACTTCATATTTTTAAAATATTAATAATTCCCACACATTAATCTAGAAAATCAATCCAACACTGATCAAACTCCCAAGGAACTTTTCTGGCACTTGGTCAAAGGTTATTAAACAAAAAAATACATGGATTTTTTAAAATCAAAAAAGGACCGACAACTGACCTACCACATATAATGTTACACTAGTCACAAGACTGCTAGGTACCACTTACTGAGACATAGAACACTGGAGGCAGGATGGGAGCTGGTTTGGTGGGTGGAAGAAGTGCTTAGTTGAAGTACATTAAATGCGAGATGCCCATTAGACCTCAAAGTGGAGGCAGACGGGCAGCTGGATGTGTGGACCTGTAGCTAAGATGGGTCTGGGTTGCAGAAAGATACATTTGAAACTATGGGATGCCACACAGCTTTATTAGGCTTTTAGTTTTCTTCTTGTGAAATTATATAGTTTGCTTTTGCAAGTAAGATCCAGAAGAAGTGCACCTATTCCATCCACATTTCTGTTTTCTAAAGAAACAGGTAGAGGTAGAGGTATGTTCAGATCAATTCAGTAGAGGATAACTTAATCTCTGTACTCATTATTCCTGTACCAATACTACTTTCCTCATTATTTTAAAATGCATTTTCATTTTAATGTCATTTCCATTTAAAACCATTAATAAACTTTTATATCCTACAAGATGCAAAGCCCCGTCATTCACATATCCTCTCCATTGTCAGAATGGCTTGCTTCTTCATTGTGAGTTAGTACCTTGGCCTGAGTTTACAAAGGCTTTGCCCAAACTGGCTGCACACTCACTCTGACCTGTCTCCTTCTGTAAGAGCTTGAGAGCTTCACGAAGTCCTTGTTCCAAACCAGAATCTTGCCTTCTTACCTATTTGACATACTCATATGGTCTTAATCATAGGCTCTTTTGCATTTAAACATTTCAAGTGTATTTCTTAAACTATATAAACCCACTAAGAGCTATTTGAAGTTCCATTCATGAACACCAAAATAATGCAATATTTCTTATACTTTGCTTTCTATCCAAAAAGTACATGACCCAGACTTAAAATGTAAATCAGTTGTATCCAAATCTGAATTCACAGGACTCTGCTGTCAACCTAGAGTACCAATTTAGAGTGACAAAAGGAAGTAATCCAGCTGCGAAGAGAAAGTGCCAAGGCACAAAGGGCAATGATGGTCCACCAGGCCTAATGAGACAGTTACCCCACAGCTCACACAAGTCCTATCCAAGGCAGACATTCACTATCAGCTGCGAGATTTAGGTGTACTGCCCTGGGAAGAGGCAGCCAGGCCTGAGGGGAAAAACCACATCTTATCTCTATAATTGTCCCCACTTATTCCCACATTTGCCCTCATTTGGCGTGAAAAAAATTGGTTTATAGCAACCCAACAAAGCAGGGCAGAGTGAGAACTCCATGTGTAAACATGTAACACATATGAACACACATGCACATGTGAGCACACACATTCCAGACACTGTGGCCAAGCATGCCATACAAAATAGTATATACACTGTGAAACAATCTGAATTAGGAAACTAGGATCATTGCCACCGCCATTTATTTATCTAGTTCATAGCTAAGTATAGAACACTATAGTCGTGCTGGAAATGCACAGAAGTCCCTGCCCTTAAGGGGCTTACAATCTTGTTAACAGGCACATAAAAAGTTGGACTATAAGAAAGCACATGCTAACAAATGCCACGAGAATTCAGAAGGCAGCACAGTTTAAGAACACAGCATGGTCACCAAACCCAGTTCTAGTCCCAACATGTTAAGTCAGTTAACTTCTCTGGGTTTATTACCTCAGCTGCAAAATGAAGCAGCGAGATTTAGAGTGTCTGCATTCATTTGCATCATGATTCTAATCAAAAGGTGAGGAAAGTTTTATGGAGGAGATGGCACCTGAGCTAAACACTGAAAAAAGACAGAGAAGGCATTTCAGACAAGGAAGGCGGGACTGAGGTAGGCCTAAGCATGGCGTTTGGAGGTGAGAAGACGAGTGTCATAAAGAACAAGGGGAGTGAGGTAAAGAGGTGGCTGCGGTAACCCCCAGGCACCACTGACACAGAAATGAGCTGCATTCCTTACACTTACATCAACAGTACATAATTCCAGAGTGTAAGACAATACCATAGGAGAATGGTGGCATTTTAGTAACATTTCAGTTTCCAGAAAATACATAATAATTTAACATTATACCTCTATATCAATAAACTATTCCAACTGTCAAAATGCAAACCGATTTAAAGTTTACATTATTAGTGAACATTAACTAAATCTTTTAATCCAAAGGGCATTTGATATAAATTATCTCAATAATTCTAACATTTATTTTCTACTGTTCTATTTACTGTGGAAATAAAAAAGAGTAAGACACTAAGTCCCTGCCCTTGAAGGGTTCTCATCCTCATAGGTGAGACAAACATCAACTATGCCTATCTAGAATGTACTATGACCAAAGTTTAAGTATGTGGCCATAGAGTACAAAAGATGGATTCATCCCTTTTGAAGTTGTTTTGGCAAAGGCTTGGGGGAGAGGTCAATGGCTTGAGGAGAAATGAGTTGGGTAGGGTGGAAGTATCTCTGGGGAGGAGAGGGCTTCTACACAGAGGGCACATGGTGACAGAGAGGGAGTAGTGTAGAGAATGACACGGCCAGGGCCTAGCACGCATACGGCGTGGCTGGAGCAGAGTATGCACGGTAACAACTAGTGATACAGACACCTGAACTTAGTCCTATAAAAAAGGGAGCCACTGCTTGCTATGCTTTAATCATCTACTAACTCTGGTTTATAAGGTCAGGAAGAGACAGAAAAAAAAAAGTGAGGAGTGAGGTTCTGCCAATAGTCACATAATAAGCAACTCTTAGCAAATCGCATTGTTCAGGAAACCCACCTCCACCTCTCTTCTTTCCCTTTACGATCTGAAAGTTTTCAAAATGGAGCTGGAACTTGAAAGGCATAAGGGTGGAGCAAATGAACAGGACTACAAATGCACACATTTGGCTAAGCAAGTTACCATAGGTAATGGTAACTGCATTGTATGAGGTCTGCAAATGAAGAAAACTAATTCTTTTTCAGGAGTTTTCTGAAAGTACCTAATTCATACCAAAGTGTTGGAGAATCTCATTCAACATTTAAAAAATATATACAACTCTTGCAGAAGACTCCATTTCAGAAACTATTTTCTATTAAATATCTGTGTTATAAACCCAAATACCACAGGATTTCAAAGCTGATCCTTAAACAATTAAGTTTTGACCAAAATTGCATTGCTTGGCTTAAAAAATAAAAAAAGCTACAAAGTATAATTCCAAGTCTTAGATTCTCAGCTACTACCAAAATATGTCAATACATGAATAATCTAATGAAGAACATGCAAAAAAAGGTAGAAGAAAATGAGCCATCCCTTTAAGTTTGACCCTAAATTCCAATTTCTCATATTATAGAACCCATTCTAAAAAAGTAAGACTTTCTTGAAATTTCATTTTATAATGAAGAAAATAAATGTGTATTTTATTTAACAGTCATTCTTAAATTATAGTTATGCCAAAATAATTCTAATGAAAGAAACCTTAGCATAACTCTAAAAAACATGCATATACATTTAGTAGGATCTTCTACATTTCTAATTACATGCATGATATACATTAACCAATAAAGAATACCAATATGAGAATTCAGGACATTTATTTTTCTGCATGGAAGTTTAACTACTGTACAACACACACAAAACAAACCTATAAAGCAACGGTGTGTAATAGGTAGTGAGAGATACTTAAAATAAGCGTATTTAAAATGCCTACAAACAGGCTTTTTTTAGGCAACAAAATATTTTCAGTCCTTGACACCTTCTCACACTCACCTAGCACCACAGATGCAAGGACATACAGTAAACGTGTACAATCTCATGCTTAAAACCTAAAGCATGCATTGAATAGAATTTATACATAATAATCTACTCTACTAAGTATGTAATACATACGTCTAACGTTTTATACATTAAATTACCCTGCAGTATTTTGAAATTTTAACATTTATGCAAAACAACTTTTGAAAGACTCATGAAACAAGTTTTCAAAGATCACCTCCAGGCTGTTTACACAGGCACTGGTTTGGTTAAGTGGGGAAATGGCAGCAGCCTCAAGGTTCATACTGAATGAGAATAGTATACACGCATGTCAATCCATGTAAAAATACATATATACACAGATGGCACAAAGATCTGTGCAGTTGGAATCACCAGTGCAAATGCATGCATTTGAGGTACTTATTTTTTCCATGGTCAGGTATAATTATGCATAGTCATGTTCCTCAAGTGCTAAATATCAGACCTGATTGAATGAAAAGATGTAAGAAGTATGAGTGTGAGATATTTATACAGTTAATTTCAAGGTGCTATGCTTTCAATAAACATTTGCTTAAATTATTTGTTTAACATATTAGTTTAAAATATTTACCAACCAATTTATTTTCTCATTGTAATGACTGGTAATTATACCTGGCCAAGTGATTTAAATAGCATACTTGAAATTTTAGCAAGAACTGTAGTGAACAGTTAAATACTTCATTATTGCTTCATTGGACTGAGAAACCTAAAAGGCATAGACAGACAATGCTCAGTGATGAAAAGTGAATACCCAGAAGAGTGGTGCATGCCTCCAAAGTGACCTCTGCCCAATAAAAACTAAGCACTCTCCATGTTATCGATGCCATTGGCATCCACGTGGATATCAGGCTCCCCACACAAAGCTGAGGGAACAAAGCGGCTAACAGTGGGACACAAACAGCTCTTAAGCTCTGGCAATTCTTGCTTTAGGCGTTCCAACTGCTCCACTTGGAATATATTTGGCTGTTCAGGCATCCAATCATATATCCTACAATGAAACAAACACAAAACACATAAATAGGGTAATTTTATAATTTACTTAAGACTGTCTGACTCACCCTTTTTAGAAAAATTTGTTTACAGAATCTCTAGAACATCCATATTACAAGAGTCCTTTTTTTCTAAAGATGTGTCAGTCCTATAAAAACATTTCTCTTCTCCCTAGTCTTTCCAATAATCCAGATTAGCAGCATTTCCTTTTGTACCCCCAATGCAGAAGAGGTGATTAGAAAGCAATTGAATTAGAAAATGTAATCTGCATTTACTAGTGATTCTTCATGTTTCTTTTCTCCAAGTCAACTGACTAATGTCTTATTTTATAAATGGGAAGCTATTTAGAGTGGAGCTAGAATTCATTCCCAGTTCTGACATCAAAGCATAAAAGGTCAAAATGAGAAGAACCTCTCACCCATGTGAAAATTATCTGAAAGCTCTGTAGTACTGGAAGATGAACCCAGAGTCAAAAGCACAGAAAAAGTCCCATGTGACAATGGCAGTACTAGCACTGCCTATCTTAGCAACGGAAGGATGACATTTCATGCCTAACGTGAAAGTCAGGCAATTTATGTAAGGCACTACATGAAAATCTTTATGGCGTCACAGTAAGGAAGAATTTCTTAAACAAGATAAAAACATGTATTGACACTATTAAATATGTGACTATATTAAAACAAAGGCTTTCTGTTATGAAAAGTGACCTCTGGTCAAAGTATCAGACTGAACAGAAGCATCTAACTTCACTCTCCCCATATATCCTGTTAAAAATAAAAATAAAGCAGAGATTTTTAAAAATCCATGAGTATGGGAAAAATCAGAGACAAAGCAACCAAGTTTTGGAAGCTAGAAAGTAGATGGATAAGCAGTAATGAAGTGTTTCAGTTAACAGAAAAGGTCAAGCCACAAGCCAGTAATAGAAAAAATGAAAAGGCAGAGTTAAACGTAGCACCAAATTCCTCTAGAACTGGAAATGAAAGGGAGCGAGGCTAAATCAGGGAGGGTGGGGTGAAGGCTTTGAGCAACTCTCTTCCTCCTAACTCCTTAATTTGGAGGCTGCCCTTCCCCATCCTGACTGAGATTATTTTGAGAATTAAACAGGAAATCTCTTGGAACGGAGGACAAGACCAGGTGCTGGTCTGGGCATTAATGCAAAAGCACCACCAGCACCAGAGGAATTAGAGACAGTACATACATAACCAATGCTACACAGAGACGTGCCCTCCCTTCCCCAGCTCTCTTCCCTCACTTGATTCCCAGAACCCTGGCAGCCAGACCTGGATCCTCTACCTAGTTTATATAGATTCTTCTGAGCAATCTGAGCAGCCAAAAACTGAAGTTCTAAATTTACTGACATCAAAAGTATGACCAAACAGGCCACCCAAAATATCCCTCAGTGAAATCCAAGTTAACACGCTCAGAGCTTCCAACAGCTTTTTAGGTTCCAATTTCTTATAATGAGAAGCAGCTAAGGATTTCCAAACATCTGAGGAAAACTAATATGTAAGAGCGTGAACAAAGTGAAGAAAATTCCAAAACAATAAAAAGTCCTAAAGCCCTCAGAGAAACAGTACTTTCATTGAGCAAAAGCAGGTTATAACATCTACCCAAAAAAAGAGCATTAAGAGAGAGAGGAAAAAAAAAAGACAGTTCTTGGAAATTAAAAACACAATAGCAGGTGTGAAAACCTCAATAGAATGGATGAAAAATAAAGTTGAGGAAAATTTTGGAAGTGGAGCAAAAAGACTAAGATAGAGAATAGGAGAAAAGATAAGAATGAGAGGTCTGGTCCAAGAGTGTATAATATGCAAAAACAAACACACACACACACACACACACACACACACACACACACACACACACATTTTTATACAGGAAAAAAAAAAACAGAAAAATGGAAGGGACAAAAATCAAAAACAGTTCATGAAATATTTCACATCTTCAAGGACATGTATCAACAAACTAAAAAGTTTACCAAGTGCCTGGCACAATGGCTGAAACCAGATCCCCAAGACCCATCTCTATAGAATTTTAGGACACTGGTCACAAAAACGACTGGTCACAAAAAGAAGACTCCAAGCTTCCAGACAGGAAACAACTCACATATGAGGGAACAGCAATCAGTGGGTTTCACACTCCTTAACAGCAACCCTGGAATTGTGTAAGTGATGGAGAAATGCTTTTAAGATTATAAAGGTAAATGATTTCTCATATGGAATTTTATGCCCGGCCACAATGCTTATAGATACACTTATCTGTGTGTGCACTGGGTTGCAATGTAAAATGCATTTCTAACTGGGTTAGAGTCAAAAAGATTTGAGAGTCATTGCCCTATAGACACTTTACACATAAATTCTAAGGAACCAGGTCAACAATGTTTACAGCAAATGCTGTAACAGGAAAAATGTGGCAACCACTTAAATGTTCTCAAACAGGAGAATAAATTGTGGTAGAGACATGCCAGCCATGAATATTATACAACGGTGAAGATATATAGATTATAACTACATGCAACAGAAGTACAAATAAATATTAAAGCCATGCAAAACTAATTTGTTAAGCAACAGAAATTAGAATTTTAAAAATTTTAAAGAGAATAATAATTTGATAAACAATTATGTCTAAGGGAGGAGATAAGGCAATAGAGTTAGGGAAAGGCATATGGGGGACTTCAAAATCTAATGGTAATGTGGTGTGTCTGTCACTGTGTTTTTAAAAAATCATTTAAGCAGACACAGTAATTTTATAAAAGGGGGCAGACTGCCCAATTTACTCTATGAGACAAGTATTAGCCGATACGAAAACCAAGCCATTCGAGACAGGTAAATTAAAGGCCATCCTATTTATTATCTAAGTGCAAAAATCCCAAATATCAGCAAATTAAACATACCAGTTTATATGATAAATATATCACAAAACCATGATGAAATGGAAATCTACTGTTGTTAATGCCTTTGCAAAAGAAAAGAACAAATTAGTTTTTGATAGACTAAAACACATAGGCTCATCACAATTCTTCCCAATGTAAACTGAATCGAAGGCTCTAAATCACTAATCATTCAAAACTTTCCATATAATGTCTAAATTTGATAATGAAAAAATTATAGCATAAACACATTAAGTACAAAAAACAGCTGAAAAATTAGGACATAGGAACTCGGCTAGTGACAATGAAAGAGATAGGTGTAGGAGACTGCTGGTTTTTATTATAAGCCTTAAAATAACTATTTAAATTTAAGATATAGATATACACATATATAAACACACGCATATATAGTAATGTATATATATATGTACTTCTTTGATTAAAATTTTAAAAAAACTTTCAAGGGTAAAAATCAACTAAAACAACCCACCTCACCTGCCATTGGACCCTAGTAGGAGCCCAGTGCTAGATGTCTCCTCAAAACTCTCCACACATTCAACACAGTCCTACCCTGATTCATGCTCTAGCCTTTGCCAAAAATGCAAACACTGTCAAAGCAAATTTAACCAGACCCTCAAATCCATCTCAATGTTTCCTCTTTAAAATTATTATTGACCTCAGGCCAGGAAGAACTCACACAGCACCATCACATTCTCCATTACATGTCAGTACTTGGCTCCAACCAAGCTAAGGCCCTTGAGATGAAGGATCTGCCTAAAATCTGTACGCCCTACAAAGTTGTACATGGTATAACCTCAAAAAGTGGGCCTGGTAAGAATTTCATCACTTACTCTTCACATGATGCAACTCAAGTACCACCAAACAGAGTAAATGGCATCCTTTCTAACCCCATCTCTCAGATTTGTGGCTCTCAAGCTTACAAGCACCCAGGAAGCATATATATATATATAAAAAGATTTGTTCAACAAATATTAGAGCTTTTACTCTGTATCACATATGGTTCTAACCTTTGGAGATACAGCAGTGAGAACAGGCAAAGAACCTTGCCCTCATGGAGCTTGTGTTTGTGTAGGTGTATGGGGGTGGTCAGGAGAAAATAAACAAGTAAAATATTATATGTATATGGATATATCAGATAGTGTAAAAGCTATGGAGAAAAGGCAGGAAGTGAGTGCACTGTGGGGAGAGGTTGTTATCTGAATTAGGATATTCAGGGATGGCTTTAAGAGAAGCTGACACTAGGGTATGAAAGGGGGTGGTTAAGGACCTGGAATTTTACTCTAAGTGACACAGAAAGTGGTGGGAGAGTTTTAAGCAGTAACATGACCTGACTTCTGTTTTAACAGGCTCACGCTGGCTGCTGTGCTGAGGACAGACAACAGGGAGGCATGGGTGTAGGCAGTCTCCAGTGAGCAGGCTACTTCAATAGTCCACATGAGAAATGAGGTAGCTTAAGGGAGAGTGACAATAATAAAAGTGGTGAGGAAAAGGATTCAGAATATATTTGAAGACAGAATCAACACGATTTTGTTTGACTAGATTTCGAATATGAGATAAAGAACAGAGCCATGAAAGAATCCAAGGATTTAGCCCAAGAAACTGGGAAGACAGTTGTCAATTACACTGAAAGCAGGAAGTCTATAGGAAGAATAGGTATTGATAGTTGGATATAAAGTTTAGAGGTCAGGGGAAAGGTCTGAGTTGGAGATATAAAAATTCAGGAATATATAGTTATAAAGAGCCATAGAATTAGATGAAATCACCAAGAAAGCTGGTTTATTCAGAGGAGAGGTCTGGGGCAGACAGCCACCCCCACCCAAACCCCCAAGATGGCGTATCCACTAGTTAGAGCTGAGTGGCCAGAATTTTTAACAAGCTTCCCAAGTGATTCCACTGACAAATGTTCAAGATAAACCTCAGGATGAACTACAGAATTTTAACTAAGTTTAATATTATTTATAATTTTATAAAATGAAAGCTAGTTTTTTCCTAACAGTCCATGAAAATTCTTTATGAAGAACAAATACCTATCATAAATTAGGCCGTGTATTCCAAATTCCTTCAATTTCTTCCTGTTTTCAGGATCATTGGTATCATCGCCCCAGCAGAATATGACTAATCCCTTAGCTTTTGCCTCTTGAATGTAGGATGGGTTTCTGAGCAGATCTTCAGTATGTGCATTTATCCCCTAAAGGGAGAAAAATAAGTTCTTCATGAAAAAGTAACTTACTAACTGCAAACGACCATATTCTAGATCAGTGCTCTCCAAAACTGAGTGCGCAGGAAAATACAACTTTTTCTTACACACTAAATTTATCAAACAAGTTTACAGTCTAACCATTTTAGATGACTCAGAAAATTTCCACTCAGAAAATAAAACTACAAAACTTACCTATCCTAGGCCTGCAAGAAAATATATATATTTTTGTTCATGTAACTGCTTTTCACTCTGAGGTCAATACTCTCATTTTTAGGTCAAAACCAACCAATTAGATGCATAATGTAACATAAAACTTTATTATTGCTCTGAAACATTTTTTTAAAAATAAAAATTAAAAAATTCAAACATAATTTACCAGTAGATTTTCAAACTGTGCAAAGCTCATTGCAATAGCAGTTGTCCGAGATCTGAGGTCCATGAGTTCAGGGTAAATATCAGACTTTCCTTGAGTCAAAAATAATATGGGATATTTGTTCTGCTTATGCCGAACCCTAAAAAAGACAATTTAAAAAACATTTTTCATTGGGGAAATAATTATTTTGCATTCTGTTTGGAAACTTTAGAAAACACTAAATATATAAAGAAAACAATTCCCCTCTCCCAAAGCATTATCCCATTACTGATATAACTACCATTGACACATATATATTGTCTTTCAGTTAAAAAGGAAAAAAAATTGATTACTATATACAAGAGCTAAAATACATTCTCATAAATGGGAAACAAAAAAGCCCATGAGGGCTTACAATTTGGAAAGGAAATGTTATATGCAACACATGAGGTGCTCAGACCCAGTAGGTGTGGGGTTCATGGGTGTGGAGGGCATTTCAGCAGGCTCTCCTGAAGGGATGTGAGAATACACATAATCTGACTGTGAGGACCATTCAAGGTTAAAGTCTGGCCACTTCCTTACCTCCAACCATAATCTTTGTATTCTAAGTTCTACCTAGAATCTAAGAGTGTAAGAGAAAAAAAAAAAGAATACTCACATTGTACAAATATCTGCATCAAATGAAGAAAACACTATTCTCCTTTTCCCAGAATTTTCTAAGACAGTTTTTAAAATGATATCCAAAAACAGATTCATGTCAAAATATGTTGATAAGTTACCATCCCACATGCCATCCTATGTGGAAGAGAAATAGGAAAATGAAAGCCACTAAATACCCTGAAATCATAGTGATAGAAAAAAAATCTTGAAAAGGTCTAGTCCAACTCTTATTTTACAATAAGGAAAACAAAATCCTGAAAAGATAAAATGCCTTGCCAGGGCCACACAGCTCCTCAGTGACAGTGCAACTATTATAATTCAGATACAGAGATACTTAAACAATAGACTTGCTTTAATCAGTTAACAAAATGAAATCTAAAACTCTGGAAATTTGCAATCTACTATGACTTTTAAAATATTTTTATTTATATATTCTTGATGAACTATAGGACAAAAGGACTCCACACTTCATTTGCTAACTCATTACTAAACAAAACCAACAAGAAACCCTCCAAAAAATTCTGGTAATTATGAATTACCAGTTACAAATCTCATTCCTAGGTCTTAGGCATATCAAGTGCTCTTAATGAATAATATAAAGAATTCTATAAATATAGCTAGGATACCAAGAGCCCCGCTGATATTCAAATATTTAATATTAAATATTAATAATTAATATAAATCTAAAAACTCAGAAAACTAAAACTTATTAGGAAAACCTTGGTTGAACACTTATGTTAACTAGGATGAGTTTATCATGAATAGTTACTCAGAAAGCATGGTCTGAGGACAGCTAGAGATTATTCTGACCAAAACAAATTTCAAAATATCGTTTTGATTGTCCAATCATTATATCTCAATCAACTACTTCCAACGCCCACCCCACCTCAACCAACCCTCTTAACATGCATCCTCATCCATTTACACACATCCCCATCTGATATACTCAATAGTTAACTGTTTTCCTTGACTAGAATATAAGTTCCAGAAAAGCAAGGCTTTATTTATTTTGTTTTGTTCACTACTTGACCCCAATAACAAGAAAATGTCTGGTCCATAGCAACTATTTTATATTTAAGTATTGAACAAAAGAATGAGAAAATCTGGGACTGATTTAAAACACATCTGTAGCAATTTATTTTTATGGTTAATTATTACTAGCTACTGCCACTTAACAGAAAACTACTTAGGAAATTATTTAAAATATGTGCTTATATGGGGGATAAGGAAAAAACAAATCAGTTACAGAATTCTAACTATCCAGAGTTCTCACCGTTCACTTTTTAAGTATGCCCAGAAACTGTGATATAAATATGAAAAGATACTTATAAATGGAATTTCTACTATAATACATTCATCACTAAGTTTAAGTACTCACATATAAGTATAAAATATGCTTTATTTAAAAGGTCCAACAAGCACTGCTTGCTAGAAAAAGCCACAGTAAGTTTTTGTTTCACTTATTCCATTAATATAAAGATAGGATTGAATGTATTTAAATAAATGTGGAGAAAGGAAGAAGAATGTCTTACATAGAGAATTACTTACCCTTTGTTGGCAGATCCACTTTATTTCTATGTTAAACCCTACATCTTCTGGCAAAGACTCTAAAACCTAGAGTCGTTTGTTGGTTGGTGGTAAATTTTGGTTTGTTTTCAGTGAGATGAATGATAGAATAAGAGAAAAAAAGAAAAAATATTACAAAAAGCAATCTATATGTAAGAAAACACATCACTAGTAAGAAAAAAATGCTTTGTGCCTTCAGCATAAACCACTCTTCTCATACTCAGACTACCTGGATGATTAAGTTAAATAAGAAAGACAGGAGAAATTAAATAGCATAATCGTCTTAAGGCAATATCCATGATAACTGATCACTACTACTACAAAGATGAATCTTTGACCCAAGATCCATTTCACCATTACTACTGGACATCCACAGTGAGCTGTAATGAGTTAAGCAACCTCATGGATTTAAGAAGATATTTGACATATTTTCTGAATAGCATTCAGGTATCAATCCAGTATGTGAAGACATGGTTATATAAAAAAACCCATGATGTAAAGCTTGTTCTGAAGGTGGTGATGCTTAAGAAATACTACATTGTTACTCCTTGAAAAGATGTTACTCTCCAAGTGAAAGATTACGCCCAGGACTGATTAGGTAATTGAACAAGTAATATGGTGTCAACTTATCTAAACTAAATCATCTAGACTTTGTAGTAAGACTATTTTGGCAACATAACTAGAAAATCAAACCAAAAATAGGCCTAGTTATTAACCTATAAAGAGCTGACTTTAGTCTTCAAACATGAAGACCAGGCAAATACACAAACAAGCTCAGGGAAAAATAAATTTGAAACAGGTATGTTTTAACTTCTATTTATTTCAAAAGTTTAGAAATCATTTAACATGTATAGTATATATAAATCTGATTTGGTAATAGCAAATAAAGCATGCTAACAAAACAATGTAATAGTAGAATATAGCCTGGGAGCTAGCCCTGAGTCTATACTAACCAGTTGTATAAAAAGTACAGTACCTTAAAGAGTTTGTACTCAGTTTCATGGGGGGCTTTCTGATTTTTTTTTCTCTATCTTTAGCCACATTTATTTAATATACCTGTCACATTTTTACTGAACTAATAAAAAATTAGAAAAATGAGAACAATGGTGTATATTAGTGTTGAGGCTGCTACATACCAAACCTGCAGATTCTCTTTTATAGAGATTGTATTTGACCTCTTTCTGGTTTTAAAATTTCTCTATGATTCAATAATAGTGATGGCAAAGTGAGTGAAATTATTCAAATCATGTTTTAAAAGTATTAACACAATTTCCACTTTAGGAGCTCTCTTGTAGCATCCTTTTTGTAGGGTGAATAATCATGATAAACTGAAATGACCTATTTTTCCCTAAGAAATCTACACTACCTGATGTCACCAGAAAAAGACAATAGAGAAGAGTACAAGTTAGGAAATGGAAATAGTAAGAATAAAAGCCAAGGAGAGTGTCTGGTGTCCAGGCAGGCTTGCCTGATGCTGTCAAAGGGATGCCTATATGAATTCTGTCTATTTTTTTTTAATCTTCATGCTAGTTTTTGTTATACTTTTTCAGAGTAAATTCTTAAAATTTGTGTCTCATTTTAATTTCTTCACAAAATCTCATTCTTCTTCAAAAGCTAAGAAACTGTTTAAAATATTGTAAAAATACCTCCCACTATCACAGCTCCTTCCCACATCCTGTTCTGTGCTCTCTCCTGCCTGTTTATATACATGCAGAAAAGTGGGAATTTCTAATTCTTATTAAACTAGCCCCTGGAAACAGAAAATTTTATTCATTTGAGCATATAAGTTACTCTTTAAAAAAAAAATAGCATAGGGATACCACATAAAAATTATATTTTCTGAAAAGCATTGATGATGACAAGTTTATATTAATGTTGTCTTTGACACCTTTGTAAAGCCACTTAAGAAAACAAAATTAATTATTCATATATAACAGAATTAATGAGATAGCCTTGCCCTAGTTTTCCTAAGGAACTTACCATCTTAAGAGAAGGAAATGGCTGATTTTCAGAAAAAGAATTTTCTTCATCAACAACAGATTCTGAAATTTTAAATTACAAAAACTCAGTAGATAAAATGCTATTTTATCACTAAAAATCTTTCTTAAATTCTTTGGGCAAAAAAAAGAGAAATAATTATAAGATACTTTCATACGTAGTAGTTTTTGAAGGCTCTTGTATTTATTGTTTTTAACCATTAAACCTCCATTTTCAAAATAAGCATTGTTCACAAACTAGTTTGCAACATTTAATAGAAACACCATTATCTTCAGTCCCCAGTGATTTTTTATAGAAGTTGTACTACTGCTTTTCCAAAAGTAGTCACAAGCAGTGATTTGTTATTTCTCAATGAAATTAAGGGCTATGTTATCTTGCTAAGACTTCTACTTAAAATATTAAAATTAGCTAAAAACTTAGGAATTAAGAGAATCTATAGCTACTAATGTTACCATTTTGTTACCATTACCATTTAAACCAAAATAGATTACAGCTCGAGACACAATTTTTTTGCAAAAGAGAAAAAAAAAACCAAGCTTTCCTTTTCTTTAAAAAAATAAAAATGCCCAAGTAATATAAATTTTAAAAAAATTATGTAAAATTTTCTAGTTAAATAAGTTAAAGGTAAAATTCATTTTACTATAAACAGTCATGAAGTATTTATAAGCCTATTAAATCACATTTATGCTCTGAGGATGGAGTCTTTAAGCACTTTACCATTTCTTCATAAAGGCATCTCTACTATCCCATTTTCACACTGCAGATGTAATACCTACTATATGCAGAGTACTGTAAATGTCTTAGGGGATAAACATTTTTCTCACCCTTAAGAGGTTTACATTTTAGTTGAGGAGACAGGGCATATAAAAAAATGAAGGGTTAAAAAAAGGGCACCACTAAGCTTCAAATGAATGGCACAGACTACTAAATTCCATGGGAGTAGAAAATAAAGTAGAATTACAAAGGGAGTTTGTAGGCAGACAAGCTTTGAGGAAACTGAGGCACAGAATGGTCAAGTAAAGTAACTGTCCAAGGTCACAACTGGTAAATATCAGAGCTAGATTCAAACTCTTGGTTGTGGAGCCAGATCCTATGCTTGATATATTCTCAACCTTGTAATGGTGAGAATGTTGAAAAGATTGAAGTACAAAGTTATAAAGAACTTTGTTCATCAAGCTAAGAAAACTCATAAAACTAATAAATCATGATTACTATACACATTACATATATGGATTTGAAGATTAATATAAGCAAAGCCTTCACATCTATAAATTATATATGGACAGCTCAGCATTATATTCGTCAAAATGACCAGACTATGTTAAAATGCCTTTGGAAATACTATATAGATATTAACTATGAAATGAAAACAGTGTTTCCATATTGGTACATACCTTTCAAATCTTTAGATTTTAGTGCAGTCACATGAGTGAGCTAGAAAAACACAAACACACAAAATGCAATCACTAAAAAAAAGCCTTAGTCTATAAAGATACGGTGAACAGAACTGTAACCCTGAAAAGCTAGCAAATTAGAGAAAATTATAAAATGTAGAATTATAAGTTTAATAAGAATAAGCACTAATGACTATATATTTTACATGTTTGTACATACATATAAGATCATAATCAAATGCCCAAGTAGGGAAAAAGGATATAAAAACTCTTAGGTTGGAAAACTATTTATACTCAATCGACCATTTATTTAGGTATCTAATGAGAATAGGAAGAAGAATCATGTAAAATTACATGGTATAACAAAATATACAAAGAGACCAGTAATAGCATAAAAGGCCAATTGTAAAATAGTGACAGTTATATAAAGAAGGGCTAAAGCAGACCAGAGGCAACCGAAGATTATGAATGAGAAGGCCTAGCCTCCAAAGACTTATAGCCTACCCCTGTCACATATGCAAAAACCAATGGGGTCTATGCAAACTGTCAGAGAAGACAAATACGGATTAGCACAAATCCATTCTTCTTAATAGAAAAGAAAACCAAAACATACACTCTATGCATGCTGAATATATATAGTCACTTCTCTGTGCAAAGAGAACATTACCACATAAAGACAAGTACTACGAGTCTTTAAATAATTTACATTTTATGCTATTATTACTACCTTTAACAACTGGAGTTGGTCAAATGTTAATTCCTTTACTGGAATTTCAAATAATTCAACTGGATCAGCATCAAATTTCTAAAAAGAAAATGAAGAGAAAATGGGCCCCAAATTGTTACTGAATGTTTACCCTTGACAGACCTAACATCTTAATTTACTGGATGAGAATAACTGTTTGCTGACCACCTTGAGCCCTTGGAGGGGAGCCCTTTATATCTAACACCACCTCCCAGCTCTTAAACTCTGGCTTTTGTTTTTAATGTAGGTGGAAGTGCCAGGAAGAAAAAAAAAAAAAACAAAAAACAGCTGAGAGAAAACTATGGCATTGAAGATACACTGAAAACAAAGCCAGAGTCAGTCATTTCTCCTCTTTTTTATCATGCTGTAGATATTTTATGTCATATATCCATGCTACATGACTAGAAAATCAATGTGCAAGTACTATGTAAGCATTAATTTCTGTAGATAAGTTTCCAAACTTTTCTAAACTTTTTAAACTTAAGTTTGGTTAAAAACAGCCACAGAAGTCAACTGTTATGAAAAAAAGTATGACTGGCTATAAGTAGTAATACTTAACAGGAACTCTAACCTATTACAAACATTTTTCTCATAAGCAAATCTGTTTTATTAGACTTTAATACCATATCAAATGTCACATTGTTTAGGCACTTCTACCTTAAGATAATGAGTTAATGTACCATCAATAAATCATCAATCCAACAAATATACTAAAATCCATTAATTTTAAATTCATTCATGTGTATTTGGTATGAGCATATGCATAAAGTCTTTCTGGGAGAATACATAAAGCTATTAAGAGTAAAGGAGTGCAAACAAGAAGAAATAGGAAGGTTTATATTCATTTCATAACCTTCTGAAACATTGGTTTCATTGTAAAATACCAGCTTAAAAATTAATGCTAAAAATATCTACAATTTATTACTTTCATTCCCCAATTAACCCATCCAGATTCAATTTAAGAGCAATGCAAAGTCCCATGAAAAAAGGGGATCAGTAATACTTTTTGATTAACTCTCACAGATTTTCAGAAATTAAAACTAATTAATCTCTATCTTGGTTAGTAAAATCCTTTACCACTGAATCCTTCTCGTTTCACTTTATATTACTGTTTCCCCACAGAAAAAAAAAACCTGCTCCTTTTCTACCATTATTCTACTTCTGTCAACTAAATAGGTGCATCTTATTCCTTTCCTCTAACACCATTCACAAAATGTAAGAGTCTTTTTCTATAAATCATAGTAATCCAAACTCATATGACTGATTAGAATCCACTAGCAGGCAGAGCCAGGTGCCTTGTCATCTATTTATACTACAATAGGCAGTGTCTGGTGCATTGTTACACATGTTAGCAAACTAGCCTTAACTTTGAATCAACTCAGTGGAAAAGGATACCTAATACAGTTTTAAAGAAAATGCCAAATGAACTCTCCTACTTTAAGTCCCTGAGAAATCACATGGTTAATTCGTATACTGAAATTTAAGTGCTATATATAATTATTACAATTATGTTTGTATAACAATTATAATTTTAAAGCAATTATATGTATTTTCAAATCTCTTCTGGACTTTCTCCTCTATTATGCCCTCTTCTCCATTCTCCTTGTCTCCACTCCCATTCAGGTTTACCTTACCTTTGGCCCACATTACTACTGGGTCCCCTTGCCTCTACTCTCTGTCTTCTTAAATTCCCTTTATATGAAGTATCAAAATATTAATCTGGAAATTTAGTTCTGGACACTTCCCTTCTTGGCAAAAAGGTCTTTCCTATCTCCCTAGTTCCTAAAACTACACCCCTTCACTGAGGCCCTCCACTGTCTAGCTCCAAAGCATGTTTCCAATTTTATTTTTCACTGTGGCTCTTCCCCCTTTAGCCAAATCATACTACTAGCCTATTTATTTGAGAAAAACCTTGAAGCAGAAATAGATGAGAGTCTAGAAAACAAACACTTTGATAGCTTTCTCTCCTGCCTCAATATAGACAGTGGTAGACTGATACAGAAACCACCTAGAATGCCCTTTTGTTAGAGAATATGAAAAAGCTAATAGAGCAGTATAGATACCCTACTTGAAGATATTAATATTCCTGTCTCCTCACTCTCTCGATGTTGTAGGAGCTTAAGAGAGAAAGGGATTGGCAGCAACTCATGAAGAAAATGAATCAGCTGACTTTACTTAATAACTAATTATATATATTTTTAATGAAAGCATTTAAACACACCTTTTTCATAGTCAAACAACAGGTGAGATCATGATATACCACAGGCACAAAATCTTTTGAAAGATGTACATCAAATTCCACAAAGGCTGCACCCTGGCAGGAATAAAGAAAACAAGTATTTGAAAAACATTACCTGGCCCACAATACATCTAAAACTACAAGGATATAAGAAATTTGTTATTCATCAGAAACTAACAGATCTATACAAAAAACGTAGAACTTGCTTATGAATTATTTAATGTTACACTTTAAGCTTTTTCTAAAAAGTAATTTCTTCTTTTAAAATGAGTATTTTCCTTTTTTAAACTAGCACAGCAATTTTTTCCTGGTCAAAAAAATAAATAATAAACAAAACTAAAGGGCACCAATTCACTCTGTGGCAGTGGACAGCTTTCACAGGTATGGTACTTCTGCCACTGCTATTAGCAGAAATGTTGCTTACCAGAAGCCTGGAGCACAAGGCTACCTCACACTCTGTTGCTACTACCTTAGCTGGACAGCTGAACCTCAAAGATGAGGTGGGAAAAAGAATAATAACCTGCAGTCTCTTATTATTGGTGCACTTGAACAGCACACTACAGCCTTTCTTAGTAAAACCTCAGTAATCAGATTAAGAGGAAACTACAATTGCTGCAGAAATGGGCGACAAGAATGATGCACATGACAAATTCCCTAATAGAAGCCTAAAAAGAATTAGAGGACAAGAATTAGAGTTAAGGATATATTTTTAAAAGTCAGAACCATTCTGACATATGATAAATCCAAACAAAAGCTGAAAACAACCTGACATATAAATTTGTGTTCACTCCAAGAGAGCCAACCGGGATCAAAGGAAACAAGTTCGAGAATTCTGTAATGTTACTTGGCCCAGAGAAGTACCGGATAAGAATGAAAGGATACATTTCCACCCCTTGCTCATCTTGTGAATAAACATGGATCACAGACTAGAACCAAATAAGCCAGAGTTACTTAATGATATCTGAAGCAGGAATAAGCTTAGCTTCTTCTATCAGTGCAAATAAGACAATGATACAAACACCACCACCTCTAAATAGTTGTAATGATTAAACATATTAAGTGATAGCTTTTTAGTTTAAATGTTTAATTTGACATGATCATAATCCTTTAGTATAATTTTACTAAGAGATAAAACTTGATCCTAAAATTCATGTGTGAGCTTTAGGAAATAAGGCAACAACAGACCAACACCTCTTCAAAGATATATTTTTAACATTAAAACAAACAAGCTATTAATAACTAACATGAGACATTCTAAAATGTGATCCATGAGTTAGAAAGGATTTCATTAGAAGGTCTTAATGAAATCCTCTCTCAAAAAGCAAAGGCCCTGCAAGTTCTTTAACAGAGTTCTTCACGTATTTACAGCTAAATAAAACAATGTTTAGATTAGCTAGCTACAAAACTAAAACTGGTTCCAAACAATGAACATATGCATAGATTTAATATTTATAAACATTAAAATAATTAATAATCAATCTAAGATGTTGTGAATTATAAAATGCATTATTTTATACACCACTAAGAGGGAAAAAAATCACTGCTAATCAAACCATAGTGAAAAGCTAAGTAAGCTGTAATACTTCAATTTCAGAGATGTTGAACTAAGAAAAAAGTATGTCTTAGAATAGATGTTTGTTTATTTGTGATAAAATTAAACACCTGACAAATCAATTTTCCTTGAACTATTTTTTAATAAGCAAAGCTTAAGGCATGTGGAGGACACAGAAAAAGTGGAAATAGAATGCTGGAATTTTCCCACTAATTTAACTTTGGAACATGAGGTTTTTAATCAGGTACAGAGGAAATGGAGGAGGTGGAGGAATCTTAGATTCTTGATTAAAAATGTCAAGTTGCACTTGCTGAAAAAAACTAAAGGCTAAAAAACAGACTAACCCTTTATAATTGGATAAAAGGAGTTAAGAATTTTAACATAATAAAGTTGGTATGCAGGATGTAAACTGGCAAACTTTTTTAAAGTGTTACCTAAAATCACTATCAAATCCTTCCATAAGCATTATTTCCAAAATGAGTATTTTTTGAATAAGCACAGTGACGAAAATCAATGCTTAATGAGGAATGTTTTTCTTTCCCTAATTACTCAAACTTTGTTATTTCATTAAAAAGGATACTTATTTCATTGTTGTTTTCATCTCAGTCTTCATCATGAATCTAAATACAAATGCCTAGAGATACTTAACCTTCACTTAGAAACATATTCAGAAGAAGTATAAATATTCCATGTTTTAACCTATTAATGCAGACTGCCCAGACACACATTTCTCTACTTTGCTACCTTTGGACCAAGAGCCCAAAGTTGTTTAAAGAAGGAGAGGTTCACTTACATGACTAGCAGCATTTCTTAAAGAAGCAATAGTATTTTCTTGAACTTTAGCAAGCCTGAAAGAGAATATATGAAAATATATTTATCATATACCATAAAGAAAATGAAGAAAACAAATGTAATAAAGCCGGTTATATATTTAACAATGGAAACAGTATTTATCCTCTACTTTGAGGCTAATTTTACCATCTCCAAAATTAGACTCTGACCATCATTTGGTTGGTGCGTGTATTTATTCCATAAATGTAAGCTCTGATTATAGGTATTTATAAGCTGAATATAGACATATCTTATGCCAACACAACCTCCCCAAGTGGGTTGACCAATTAAGGAAAATAACCCCTGCAATGACATGAAGTAGCAGAGACAAAGAAACTCGCTCCTTCCAATGAAGCCTCAGATGACTTAATATAAGTAGCCTAGGAGAATAAGAGAAGGCTAGCACACCAATAGGGTAGAAATATGGAAACTATATTGAGAACAAGAAAACCGAGACCCACAGAGAAGGCAACATGCCAAAAGTCAGGACTCCAATACAGACAGGTATCAACCATGACGCTAACTCTGCAACAAGCTTTCCCTCCTGGCTAGTTTAACTTTGGAATATGTCTGCCTTTTGAAAAACTTTACAGTATAGTTGGCATATAGTATTAGTTTCGGGTGTATAACATAGTGATTCAACTTTTATATACCTTATGATGTGATCACTATAAGTCTAATAACTCTGTCACAGTACAAAGTTATTACATGACTGACTATATTCCATGTGCTATACATTATATCCCCAATGGTTTATTTTATAACTGGAAGTTTATATCTTATTCCCCTTAAGTTTTTTTTTCCATTCTCCCATTCCCCTCCCCTCTGGTGGCTGGCTTTCCAGTTTTAATGTCTCTCTCATCATCAATTCAGTAGAATATTAAAAAGAGTGACCAGAATCTTAGGAGAGAATAAGCATCTAATTAATTTAAATTAGGAAACCCAATTATCAAATTACATTTAAATTCCAGGGTAGTAATAAAAGAATCATTTGATCTTTAGTAGGTCAAACAAATTTAATATTATCAAGTTGAGCTACCCAATGCTAATACTGCTCAAATATTCAACCTACTGAGCAGTTGTTGTAGAATTCCCTGCACCTCGATGTCCAACATCCAATGGTATTCTTGGCTTCCAATACTTGGAAAATGAAGATTTCATGTCACAATTGTATCCTGGCAATGGCTTAATAATTATATAGTCGACTTTTGTAGGAGAAAAAAAAGGGGGGAGACAAACACAAAGACAATTAAAAAGGTCATTCATTATCAGCTCAATTACATTTAAATGCCAAATAGCAAAAAAATCAACAAGTCAAAACTGATTTAAAGTAAAGCTTCCAGAAAATTCAAGATATGTCTTTATTGTTATTTTATTAGTTAATATTCTAAAACAAATCACTATTTAATCTTTACCATTCTTGAAAGCTCAACTTGAAATTAATACAATTTTGCACTTAACCTTTGCTTATTTGTAAAGGGCCACCCACCTTGCTTCTCCAGACTTACCTCTCACTTTGCCTATTGTTTTTCTGGAATTTCTGCTCATGATAGGAAGAGTAAGGATTCCAGCACTCTTCCCACTCTCGGCAATGGTGGATGATAAGAGGCATGCTGTTCCCACATGTCCAGGAAGGGCATCGCCCTGAACTACATGTTCACTGAGATCTTCCTGAAAAAAAGAGATTTAGAATAACCCAAATTCTTACTCAATATTTTCCATTTAAAGATCAAGAGGAAGATGATCGATAATACATTTAGTATATAATATTTTACGATTTTGTTACTTTATTAATCATAACTATGCTGATTTGTACTTCTGATCCTCTAACATGAATTAAGTAAATTTAAAGCACTGATTGAAAGTTACTAAGTACTTTTAGATTCACAGACTATGCTGTAACTGTAGTGAGCTTTTAATATATATTATATTCTCTAAAAATGTATCCACACAGATGACATAGAGAAACAGTAACTCTACAAAATTGAATCCTTTGAAATTACATTGGGTATTATACCAGTCTACTCTATAAATAAAAGTATTTCCAAAAAAGCTAACCAAATGAAAAGGAAATTAGGCTGCTCAAGACATTATTAAAAGGTAGATCCTTAAAGAAAAAAAAACATTCAACTAAAACTTCATATTTTTATAATAAAATCCCATAGATCTTATTATTTAGGTAAGATTAATTGTATTTTTAATATAGTTTTTTAGTTTTTTGAGGAAAAATACTTTAAATTCCACATAACAAAAGATAGCTATAAAGCCAGTCACAAAGGCTATATCTAAAGAAGTCATTAAATTAAAAGAATTCAAAAATAACAATTTTAATTATGTGTAACAAGTGTTACTCATTGGGTTTAAATCCATCCTGAATTCTGCCATTTTCAAGAAACTGTGGCTAGGTGCTACTGCGAGGCAAGGCTTATTCCTTACCCTCAGATTTACACTTTAATAGAATGAAAATGAGAGTGGAAGTGCCAAAGACAAGAGCCTAAGGAAAGCAGTACTCTAACTACCTAGCCAGGCACAACAGAGCAAGGGGAGGACCCAGTATTATTTATGGCAAGCACCTGAAAAGCCAGTAAGCCAGAAAGCTCTAGCGTGTCTTAAGTAGCTCTGGAAAGTTGGCAGCACAGATTTTGAAAATCTGGCACAATTTTCATAGCAACTTTTTATTACATATTTATAATATCAAGTAAAGCTGCAAAATGAGTCCATTGTTACAATGAATTCTTATAATAAAATGCCTCAATAAACCACAGACTTCAGTCATGGAGAGGATCAATCATGCTAGTTACATTGGGCTGTCCACAATAGTTACACAACAGCCTATCTGTCCCTCTATTTAGTCTGGAGGCTCCTTTTTATATAATTCACATATGTTTAAAACAGTCACGAAATCAAGATATCTGGTCTTGATTTGAAACCAATTCTGCTGAAGTTCTTTTAATTATATTCTTAACAGTACTTGAGTCTCTCAACTCCAAGTTTTTTAAGCCTGCTAAAATGTATAGAGAATTAAACATCTAAAGCGTTTTACAAATCATGGGTTTATACAAATTAGACTATAATAAAAATTTAAACATACATAAAAATAAGTTCATGCCTGCATTCTTTCTTAACTCCCTCAAGTTAAAGAACTACTCACCTCAAAAAAATCAAATATTAGTTCCAGGTTATCTGGTTCCATTGTCTGTATGCTATACTCTGTCCAACGATCCGGCTGTAAGCCATACCCACACTCAGGCTGTGAATGCCTGCACTTGAACTCATTGTCACTTATTAAGGATATCTCCAGGCTATTAGACATTTTGTGAAGAACGGTGGGTGATACCCTGTCATCATCATCTTCCTCCAGACCCTCTAATGTCAGCTTAACCCTACACAAAAGGAAAAGATAATGAAATGCAAAAAGTGGAACAGAAGTAAACTCATATAAATGTTACCTAAATGTTAAAATTAAGATGAGTTCCCTAAACAGAAAAACTTTTCAAATAACAAAAATATTATACAAGGACTACATATACTACAGGTTAAAGCATTAGCTATGTTTTATAAAAGACTGATATTTTTATCTACATATATTTCTGTAAACTATTAAACTGAGATAAATTCTCATTATGCCTAAAGTTATTTTCATTCCTTGTTTTATTAAAGTGAATTTTAAAAGATACTTATTATTATCCCATTTATAACTAACTTTCTTAATTTCTTTTGAGAAGTTTCACAAATGCACACATATAAAACAAGCACAATATTCTGCTGGTGTGCATTAAGAGATTGTTAGGATTGTAAATTGTAAATTAAATACTGTATTAAATATATGTCTTTGTACGTATGCATGTTTTTATGTGTGTATATATTTTTTACGTGTACTTTTTAAATGAAACAAATGAACTAAAACATAAATTAAAAGTCTAAAACGCTTACAGGACTCATGGCAATGAAAACAAAGACTAACTACCTAAGCCATAGGGCCACAAATGCTAGTCTACTCCCAATAAAAGGCAATTACTTGCACGGAGCACATATAATGCCAAAAAGCATTCTCTTCTAGAATATTTCTTGCACCAACTGAAAGATACTAAAGCAATTTTAATGCTATTCATGTAGAAAGCAATGTTATTCCATATAGTAACAACTGAGCTACCAATAACAGAATTGTATTAATGGGGCCTGCTCTCTCTGCATGACCTCCTGCCTCCAACCACTGCTGAGCCTTGTTTCACAGCCACATAATTCTGACCAGAGGGGACATCTATATAGATTACTCAAATAGCAATACTGTTCTGTCATCATGCTATAAAATCAAAGGGAGCACACTTTAATGGTCCAAATAAAAACCATCATCTCTTCTGAGAAACCACTCTTAGGATTAGTTTTGGACAACTGATTCTGTTGGTGAGCCTGAAAGAACAAACATTCTCTACTAGGATATATAAAAAGAGACCACAAATGGACAGCAATGAACAGGCAAGAAAGTCACAGAAAGATTAAAAAAAAAAAAAGCTATTTTGCCAATGCACATCTACCAAAAAAGAAAACAGAAAAAAAGAAACTTCAAGTTTAAAGGAATCTATGAAAGAATTTGTTAAAGGTTTTCTTCAAATAGTTATATAAATGTTACAGCCTAATATAGAGACATTGCTTTCCACTTACTGCTGGAGTCAACTGGAAGAGAAACTTGTGTTAAAAATTTGGTGATAATGAGACAGAACAGAATGTCCAGTGTTTTAATTTAAAATGCATAAGCTGTTGCTAAATTTTTAAAGTCCTTATATATTTGCAGATAAATTTATTTCCTACCCCATGAAGGTTTAGTCTATCACTAATATGAATCTGGGGAAAAAAGACAGAACAAACACTAGTTACTAGCTGTGCATGATTATTTCAACAGTATCAGCTAATCAGCTACTAATTTGTAGAGCCCAACCAAGTATGGTTATATGAAAGTATTCCAATTTAAGTGTAAGCAACACAATAATATATACTCTAATAAGCCCAACAACCAAGGCTTTATCTCTACTGCTATCTTTATTTCAAGGTCCTATGCTAATAGATAATTTAGAATTGTTGTACAATTTATTTGCTTCTTTTAACATGTAAATAAAATAGTCAATTACATATGACTGACTTGTTACAGAATCTCTGCAGTCAAATGGAGCTTGCAGATCAACCTTGTGGTCCAATAACCTGGACTTTTCAGAAGCAAAGCAGAGGCCTGGAACTGCAGAGACAAGGTACACCCCAAATCCTTGACTAAAATTCTCGGAACAGCCAAGGCAAAGAACTATGAAGTGTTACTTATACACCCTTTTTCCTTTTTGTATCTTGTGACTGGAATAAGTACCATAATATTTAAGCAGTTATTATAAAACATTTATGGATTTTCAAACTGCAATATCATTTTGCATTTTATTATGAAGATAATTAAGTATTGTATTATTATAATTACTTCAGTTACTGAAAATGGCCCTTTCAACCCAGCCCTGACACTTTGTGAGAAAAGGCTGCATTAGATAACAAGACTTAAAAATCTGTCCCAAAGTTACACATATCCAAATGATAGTGCTGCCTGGGTCATTGAGAAGCCAGCTCACTCAAACATACATATGATGACATTACTGAAAAATAAAGTTACTCACTATGTAGGTACTCACACAAAGCTTGACATCTATTTCTTAAATTAATACACAACTAAACAGAAACTAACATGAAAGTGCTATAATAACTGCTACCTTTCTTCATGGAAAAATTTTCATTTTTAAGCCACAGGAAAATTTAAGACACTGAAAAATATTTCTGACAATCACTTTTCTATTTATGTCATTCTCCCCTCATTTATTTACATAAAATTATTTCTGTTATACCAATTTTAAAACAAACTATTGCTACACTAAGAAATTTTAAAAGGTATAAACTACACAGATGCATAACCTTGGAAATCATTTATCTACATAAAAACAAAAATTTCTAGTTTTAAATCTGATATTAAGACTAACAGTAAGTACATGTAACTGTAGCACTCTGGTTCAGAAGCAGTTCACTCTTGCAAGACTCTGCAGTTATTAGAAAATGTAACATTCTAAGTGTGTTACTTTCTTATTTATACACTTAAAGGCTAAAATCAAATGGATCAGAAATCTATAGCACTAGTGAAAATAAATGACCTAATTAACAAATATACATGGCATACCTAAATCTAGATTTTTTAAATTTCTTCTTGGTTATTGAGACAGGAGGTTTTTCAGAATAATGCAAACGCAATCTTATTTCAGTCTGACACGTCAACCATCCAGAATCCAGAGTCTCAATACCATCTAGCAAACAAAAAGGAAGAACAGTAATTATTTTATATATATATATATAAATAATCCAATAAGTATAATGCATGTGGACAATTCTAGTTCACATTCAGATTTTAATACACTCCAGTTATACGTCACTGGTACTTCTCTTCAAAGCAAATATATAGGCAGTCTTAAAATTGTCATTGAAAAGAACTTTTATATGAAGGGAGACAAGTTAAATAATGTTAAGAACAGCCATAGTTTAACAACTTAAATAAAAATATTCTTATTGAACCCATTGTTGAAGTAATACAAATCTATTTCAGAAAGAAATACATGTTCCAAAATGGCTTCTACCCTACAGGTAGTCCATTGGGAATCATAATTAAATTTCCAAAGCATCACATGAGATATTTACTTAGCTGAAACTGGTTTAGACTATTTTAGTGCTGGGTACTGAGATATGAGAAGGTAAGTATAAAACTGTGAAGTCAATTTTCTATTCTCATATTTATATATTCTGCCATAAACTGCATGACTGTGATAACACTGTGCTAACACTGTTTAACTTGTAGTTTCCAAACATAGGTAATAACATTTTCATAAATACTAGAAAGCTATCAACTGTTTGCAAACTAAGTTTTTCCAAAGAACTTAAAAAACAAAAAAAAAAATTGAGAAGCTTTTCTGCTTAAATGTTTAAAATGTTTAATAATAGAAAATTTTAAAAATAAAGACAAACCACTATTTTTTAATTTTAAACTGTTTTCAGAAACAGACAACGTTGGAAAAATGGCTTTCCATCTAAACTAAAGCTGAATTTTGAAAAGCAACAACAAAAAGGAAAGAAATGCCATGCATATAATCATACATAGTAATTAACATATAATAGGGGGATCTGATGCGATGCTGTATTACACTTGAAGAAATGAGAATATTAAACTTGAAGAAATGAGAAAAGTACTCCATCACAAAGCTCTCCAAAACATGTAGCATAAATATTATCTTTTGTAAATAAATAAGACAAGATTTCTAATTTTAAAAACATTAAAGTTATTAAAATGTTTTAGATTACTTTATGATCTAATAAGTGAAATAAAATAAAGGAAGAGAGATTAAATTCCTATCCAAACATTGCCAAAGCATAGCATGTACATTTCTAAAGTGTGTAAACACATGTCCTTGTAAAACCACAATCAAAAAAAAAAAAAAAACCAACTAAAAAAACAAACCATTCAGACCCTGTTCCTTCCTGTACTGGACAGGAAAGCAAACTGGTTTTCAGCAATTTATTTCTGGTTCAGTCAGCACAAATATACATTCTGTTCACCCTCTTTACACCTTTTGATTCCTATAGTATAGTATCTAATATGAAAATGCAGGTTAGCATGATAATACTAATAAATACATTGTGATAATTTCAGTAATTGAATTAAACTTGAATCCTCAAGATAAAGTATTAACAAATTCATAACATTTTCAGCATAATCAGAGGTAAAAGAATTTTCTACTCTACTGTAAATTAAAAATCAACAAATAAAAACCAAAAAGATAAAAATTTTAAAACACAGGTATTATACTGGCAACTTTTAATTAACAGAAAGTATTTGTTTCTTGATTTTAGCCTCTATTTTTCAATATCATACTGTCTTATTTCCCTGAGCTGTTTCTAATAAATGTAAGGTAACATCTCAAACCATATCAGTAAAGATTTTCAGAACTCAGTTTTTACTTACTGTGGATTCCAAATTGTCCATCGTCAATAATAATTTCACTTTCTAGAATTGAAGAAAATAGAAAACCTAGTTAAAATTCATGATGTATGCAGAATGAACTGAGAATTACCCTCCTTACACATTTTTAAAAATATGCAATCTAAAATTTAAAACCAGCCTAAAGTGAATAAGCATATTTATTGTGGCCCTCAATAAAGAATTTGCTTTTAAGGAGGCTATCAAATAGTAACAGTTGTTACATAATTGGTGATTATTCATGATGTTACAAGAGAAAGAAAACTCCTCAGACAGGTGCTCTATAGGCACTGGGACAAACTTCTACACCCATCAATGTGTGAGACTGACAGGGTGCTGGATAATAATATCTCCTGATTGATTTTTTAAACTAAAGGTCTTGGCACAATTAAAATGCTTATTCTTATGTAGTGCATATTCTGAACTTATCTAAAATGTAATTCTCCTCAAATCTCAACTATTTTCTATAGCCAGCTAAAAGCTTTACAAACAGTGTAAACTTACCTGTATACACAGAGCTGTGAGGAACTAACAAAAGAGTAAGTTCTAGCACATGCCCTTCTAAAAGAAATTTCAACTAAATGAGACACACTGTTAAGCCCTGCCCTCTGAGTAACAGTCTTTCCTGTTCCTTTCTTTCCCAGTTTACCTTAAACATAAGTCTGAAATATCTGTCAAAATAAGTGTGATAGGTCCCAAGAATGTGATGGATTTCACGCAACTATGAAGTTTAGAAGTTATTTTTCCAAAAGTATAAAAGAAATTTTAAGACCAGAAACAAAATAATCTCACTTCTCACAATAAGAAAATATATTTAACTGTAAGATGCTTCAAAACACAAATTATTTTTAAAATACTCAATACCTGATAACTTCCAACTTCAAATAGGACTTATTATAACTGTTACGTACACTATCATAAAAATCCTAAATACACAATCAAAAATGTATTAAAACATGTAAAATGTATAAAAGAGGATGGAATATCTGTTTAAACGCGGTGTGTCTTTGCTACAGAGTAAAGCAGAATCTTTTCCTACTTTCTAAGCTAGTAACTAACAAGTCATTTATTATCTTTACATTCAAATTTTCCCTAGAAACTATAAGATACATTTCTCCACACCGAGTCCATTTACAGATGAATCCAAGTGGATAATTTAATGAATGTGAAGTGAACTTCAAATTTTAATCTCAATACAGAAAAGGAAATTCAAAAATACTTGTATGAAGAGAAATGCCATTTTTAGGCATAAGAAAACTGAAATTAAAAAAAAATAACAATATCAATTTTAACATAGCCAGCAAGGTATTTAAATTAGGAAGAAAATATGCCTGCTATAACCAAGAAACTTGAATTCATTCATACAAGTTTATTCAAGTATTTACTAGTTTTAAAAAAACAATAAATAGAATAATTTGTTGTATTATTCTTACTATTCAAAGTTAAAAATTTAAGAATCTTTGTTTTAGATTAATTTTCTCCTTAAACATTCTCTAAGTTTTCTGAGCATGAAATGAAATAAAGCCATGGATGCTCAGCCAAGAAGAATAAATATTCCACAATAAATTAATCTAACCCCCCAAAATAAAAACTAGGCAAGCATTTCTAAAAGTTTATAAAGCATTTCTGAAGTTTATAAAGAAAGGTAATTAAGAACTATTTAGTTTTGAAAGATCCATGAAATGCTAAGTGAAATTTGTAGTACTGACAATGCATTGACCTTAAACTTTAGAATAATAATTAAATCCCACTAAGCCATTGTGCAGCATATTAGTAACTTTATGCATATGCCTCAAACAGATGCAGTTAATGCCCATACCTAAAGGGGTTATTGATCGTGGTTGTAGATGAGTCTCCCACTTGTGAACTATGACTTGACATGGACCACCGATAGTCTGCAATTTAAAAGTTAAACGTCTGCAATAATTTCTTATATCTTATTTTCTACCCATGACTCCATTAGATGTTTGTGGTCTAAGTCTTATACTAAATATGAAACCAAGAGATTCATCTTGTTAATTATCAATGTCATATGCCCCAAGTCAGGAATGTACCAAGTCATAAAACAGTGAGTGCTGGAATAAAATGAGAATGAGGCAATAAACAAACGAAAAAATAATAAAAGGGGACGAATTGGCACACAAAACCATCTTAAACCCATTCTTAACTCTATTATACTCAGGTTTGTTTGTTTGTTTACCCAGAGAAATTTTAATCTTCAACTGATATTCTGTCCTAAACCAAAGTTAACCACAAATATGCTTTACGTTTGATATGTCAGCAGTCAATGAGGTGTCACTGGATAAAAGTATCTCATCTTAAGTTACTCTCCAAGTTTTTGAAAAAAGCCTAAACTCTGTGATAGCAGGAAGAGTAGCAACAAGTAAGTACTTCAAGATCCAATTATCATAAGTTCCTCAAGAAACTTGAGTGCATAATCAAGTTCTTTATTATATATATTTAAGAATAGTAAATAGATAATAGGAAGAACATCAGATTTCTCATATCACAGTAACTGGTCTTTCTAAAGGGCACAGGAAACCCTAAAAGAAAGGACACATGCATGGGTAAATGTAAAAAACTAGTTTCATAAAAGGGGAACTAACATTCAGTTTCACTCTTTATTGCCTTTATTGCCTTAGAGTTTATAAATTTATAGTGTGACAATTACTAATATTGTCCTGTTATCAAGTTCTCTTACTAATAAAGCAATTTAAAAACAAGAATGAAACTACAAAGACTGCCTGCATTTAGCTAAAAAACTGAAATATTAAATGTTTCATAATTTTCCTTTAATTATTAAAAAAAAGACTAAACTTATGTGCCAAAATAAAACCCTTAAATATACATGTAAAAGCAAAATTTCAAACTATAACCTTAAAAGTTACTTTAATTTTTGTTCTTTACACGTTTTCTGAAGAAATGTAGTAAAATACAGGAAAGCAAAAAGAAAAAAACAAAAGTCTCCCATTATCACATCACTTAGGGATAATCACTATCAACATTTTCACACATAATCTTCAAGTCTTCTAGGCATATACTAAATATACTCTTTAAAAGCCTGGAGCATATAAGCTTCTCTCAATATATTACATATCTTTAGATGGCATTAAATACACTTCTATAACATGTTATAGTATTTCAATATTGATTATATTTAACAAATATGTCAATTGATAACAAATACGTAACAAATTAATAATTACACACAAAATATTATTCTGCCACTTAAAATAACCAGAAGTTAAAATATTTTTTAAAACTTGCAAACTTTTGAAATTTGTAAACAAAAATATCATTAGATATTCATTCAAATCATTTATCCTGGGATAATTCAGGAAATGCTCACCTTCTCTAGCCAAATACCTTGTTCATTATAAGGGTTCACTTATGAATTGGTAGACTGGGTAGATATTTTTAAAAATGTAAATGTGAAACTGCTCATCTTAAATTATGGTGAATTTCATTTCCATTACAATTAAAAAATGGGATACATTTAATCCGATGTCTTCTATTTTTTACAATTTTTTCATGTCGCATTTTTCTGAATCTGTTCTTTTAAACATCAAACTTTCCAATCCTCAAGAGATGCAAATGTATACATTAAAAATAAGAATGATGTTTCTTAGCAATAATAAGCAGCCAGAAAGAACCTATTCCCTTCCTTCATTCTTCCCATGTCCCCCACATCCCCCATTAAAAAAATCTTCTTCACTATAAAGATGGTGTGGGGATCTATATTCCCACAGAAGTTACTAATCAAAAGTGACTTGAAAGGTACCCTGAATATAATATTAAATATCAGCAAGAATAAAAAGTGGGTAGAAAGAGAGTCTGTTTTCAATTCAGGTGTCAGGGAACTTTACTCAGTGTTGACTACAGCATCTATAGAAAATTATTTAAGAATAGCCCTGTGGATTAATATTTAATAGGTGACATATTTTAGGAGTGATTTTAATAACTCCACACTCATGTTTTAGTTACAAATCCACCGCTCACAGCATAAAATAACAGAATGGAGTATTTTAAGAGCAGTCCACAAGGCCACTTCGAACTGATGACTTATATTGTGTCTACCAGGGTTCACACTGCAAATCCATGTTGGTGGGTATACAGCATGTTATAATAGTGAAAAAAAAAGAACCAAGTTTTAAAATATAGTGATTTTTTAAAACTGTTATAACTACTTTATTAAACTTTAGAGGGTATTCTTAAATTTTACTAAAGTTCTTTAAAAAAAAAAATTAAGACCTGAGAGCATTGATATATTAAAAATCTCAGTAATGACTCCAAAACATATAATCCTTTTTAAAGCTCTAAGCCATGAATAACATTCTACAACAACTTAGAAAAAATAACAGTTCCTTTCTGTAAAGGGCTGCCATATTTTAAGTATTTTGGAGTCAAGCGGAAGGTGGATCTTTGGAAGAAAAAAAGGAACACTATTAGTCCCAGATAGTACTCCATTAACAGTCCTGGTAGAATTATTTCACAATTTAGCATGTATTAAATCAGATGATTGCTGGAACGTTTTTAAACATGAACACAACAAAAACACAAAAAAATCTGTTTCCACACACAAAAGTCTTAATGACTGCTTTCGTAAACAGTTAACATCACTCAGCTATATCAAGCACTGAGAGAAATAAACAAGATTATTATCCAACATGTAGGCTGGAGTTTTTTGTTTTAACAAACCACCAAACAAAATTATAAAGTAGTCAAGTAACATCACTGCTTTAAAATATCATGAAAAATGTAACTGTAAACATTAAAATTTTTATTTTCTTTCCAGTTTTAAAAAATAAAATGCATGTTTAAAAGGATCTCTTAGGAATTTTTATCTATGCTGTCAGAGGCCAGACCCATAGTAATTTTAAAAAATCATTATTTTTAGTAAGACCAATAAAAAAAATGGTAGCCTATGAGCGAGTAGAGCTAAGAAAGCTAGGTTGACAAACATCTATGAGGTTATTCAAATTTGAAGGTAACAGCTGAGGGTATTTAACATTTAGAAGAATTTCATTATATTAAGAAACTACTGACAAAATGACAACATGGGCTAAATCATTATCTGCCTATCACAGATGACTGATTTTGTAAAAGGATTTAAGTGAAAATCAAGGTAGAATAAGAATAATGTAAAAGAGTGTAATGAATCTATTTATGAGTGAATGTTAAAACCTATAAAAATTAGAAACAGACATGTTACTGAAAAATAAAGAGCTATTTCTACTGAAATGAAGGAAAAATTTCAAAGACAATATAATTAAAAATTGGCTAACATTTCTACATGAGATAACATCCCTAATTTTAGTCATAAGAGGAGTACACATGGATTTTAAAAATATTTAAATTACACGTTAATTCAAAAATTATCTTTGGTGAAGATGTAAGATTAATGGACTACCTGCAGGCTCACACCACTGTTTTCATTACAGGAGTATCTACTATTTTGTTTTCTATGTTTAAATAAGTTAATATTTTGATTTGTCACCTGTAAACTTATCTTAAAATTCAATATATCAACATCTTAACCTAATTCTACATGTAAGAGAATGTGTAGCTATGAAAATTAAGAGATAAAGGACTTCAAGACTCAACTTCTAAACTAAAAGAAATATGCCAGAAGGAGCAAAATATGAAAGAGAAAATATGAATGTAAAAACTTTACATTATTTACAATAAAATTTTAGGTATGAAAGGGACCTAGGAAATTTATAGTTTAAACCATTCATTTTACAGATGAGTAAACTAAAGTCTGAAGGTCAAAGGATGAGGTCACAAGATTTTTAGCTTAGGCTCTACAACTGCTCAATTGCTTTGGTAGACTACCTCTTGAAACTTCTGATCCAGTAAAGTTAATGCTATTACCCATTACGGCTTTTCAATGCTTTCATTACTTTATTTCTCTATTATTCTTTATATTCAGAAAATATATATTCCAATAATTTATATCATTTCACAATTTATGATTTCTTAAACATCAGTTCTATCATTTGACAATGCACGACTGAGACAGTCTCATAATTATTTCTATTAAAAACTGTTTCATTTAAAAAGCGCCACCAATTTATTTAAAAAGTATCACTTTAAGCTGGCATGTGAGAAAAAAAACCTCTAGCCATATGCATGGGATTTTATGTAGCTATTTACTCTATTCCATGAAAAACATACTTACCATGGCTGCCCCTGCATCACACGGTACATGTGTACACGATACAGAGCACCTACTTAAAGAAACACACTCACCAACACATACCGTAAACTTTTGCAAGTATTACAAGGGGAAAAACTTGTTTTATACTGTAAGCAGACTTTTTGCCAATTTTTTCAAAAAGGCATTTTGGACTGATTTGCTGCTTTTTGTTACATTTTCAATTAAGAGGGAAAATACTGTAGGTTGGCTTAATTTGACTTGTGTTGACAACAGTCTTACTTAGAAAACTATGCCCGAAGGACTCATGCTTTTTTTGTCTGAATGTCCCTGTAAGTAAAATTTAGTTGATTTCACATGTTATAGATTTCACATACCAGGATCCTCAAATAAATAAGCTATCAATGTCATGTGTACTGTGACCTATATATCTAAGCACAATTGTTAAATTCATACTGAAGAACAATGCCACGATGCATAACCCCTATACCAAATAAATGATCTTTTCTTAAGTCATTAAAGTGAGACTATTGTCAAGATAAGCCAACACAACGATCAATCATAACCTAATTTAAGTTTCATTACTGAATATTTACATTATATTTTCAGAATAAAAAACGTAATAGGTGCAAAAGACAGCTGAAGTGGGTTTGTCAGTTTTTTCTTTTTTATAACGGTGGCTAAGAGAATGAGGTAAGAGTGGCTGCTTGCATTTTTCACATGTAACAAGTATTCTATGACCCCCAAAGGGAAATACATTTTTTTCACAAGTCTAATCCATGTTTTGCTTCCTAGATTCCTGCTTAAGCCCTTGTTCACATGCAGCCCAAGTGTGCTCAAAGGTAACAAACTGAAGGAAAAGAATCCTTTCAGCAAATTAAAGTAAGAGGAAAGAATCAACTTTTTTTCCTAAATATGAAAATAATCCTCAAATAATAAATCATTGTGAACAAGCAGATTTAGATTTGATACTCCAAAAGTCTTCAAGAAAGATCCTGGTCTATTAACACCATCGTTGAAAAAAATCTCAGAGAGATGACCTCAGTTTTGATAGAAGGTAAATGATGCAGCCAATAAGAGTGGCTGCTGTAAAATAATTCTTAAAGACAATCACTCACTTAAAGCTGGCTATATACTCCTCTAAATGTATTCATACCACATATAGATTAACAAAATGAAACAAAAAGAGAAACTCTTGCAAATGGATACTAACTAGTTTACAAATGTTACAGAAAATACATACCCATGAGAACATTTATCATTAAAACCAATTTCATAACATTGCCTAATATACTTACTATTAAGTCTTTTAAAAATTTCACTGCAGACACCGTCTGCTTTTGAAGTGAATACTTCTTTGCTTTTTGGTACTAAAATGTTATTAATCCAGAGTTCTAATTTCCTTATTAGAACAAAACAAACTCAATTTTGCTTTTAATGTTTCCAAACATAAATTAGTTGCTTTTGAAAGAAGTTGGCTAAGAAAACTGGAAACTAGATGAAGAAAACATACCTTTGGTTCTAAAAATAACCCTTTGAAGTAGCGATACTGAACTGAGGCTCCTCTGCTGAGTACAACGGTTGCTTTCCACAACATGCTGTGAGGGGAAAAAAATTAAAGCAGCAGCATCACCATCAAACAAATATACATAAATAATAAATAAAAAATAAATAAAATACATAAAGATCTCATAATTCATAAAACTCCTCAAGTAGGGTCTGTGACCAACACCATTTATTTATTTCTATACAGAATGTTACTACAGGCCTAATCTGTATACCAGGCAGGCACTGGGAATGCAATGATAAGGCAGAAAGAGCCCTATCTTTAAGGAGCTTTCTTTCTTGCATGGGTAGACAAATAACCAACTTTCTGAAGTGACAAAAATTTTGGGAGAAGGCTTTTGGAAGGGAAGTCCCTCAATGAGGAAGTATCTAAGCTGAGAGCTAAATGATGGGAAGGAACCAGTCACAAACAGAAAAAGCAAGTAGCACAGAGGTGAAAGCCAGAGTCGGAATCTTCTCTGACTTCCCACTTGGCTAGAGATGTTACATGGCTGCTAAGAGGTTTTGGGAACAAGACCAGCAAACTACACTCATGTTCCCAACTGTCCCTTGTTCTGTCCTGTCCAGCCTCTGGCTATTCCCCTAGCTGATATCTTTTTCAACCAATATCTTTTTCTGGACTATACTATTCTAACATGTTCTACTGCTATTCTAAACTTTGACTCAACAGTGAAAAAATTCACAATTCATGATTACAGCTGATTTTTAGCTTCAAATCACAGACCAGTAGTATCCAAAGTGTAGTCCCAGGACCATTAGTATCACCTATGTGCTTGCTGGAAATGCAAATTCTCAGGCCGCACCGAGACCCATTTAATTACAAGTGCTGGGAGGGGCCCAGCTGACAGTAATTTAACAGGTGACTCTGCTAATAAACACAAGTTTGAAAGCCGTCATAGACCATTACCTAAACACTATTTCAGCATGAACAGTTAGTTCAGTATATAAATGGTAGCTCCAAATGTTCTTCTGTGACAACAGATGGCTAGCACTGCACTCCACCTGGCTCTGCCAAGATAGGTGTCAGGAAATTATCCTCACTCTGACTTAATCTTGGTTCCTAAAAAATATCCACAGCCAGCTGTCACCCATAGTCCTACCTTTGGCAATCAAATTAATTTGGTAGTAACAAAATACATGTGCCCTGGCTCCACCCTTGGGAGGCTCTGATGTCATAGGTCTGGGGTAGAGCCTGGTCATGTGGAGTTTGATAAACTTCACAGGGCACTGGATATAAATGACTGGTTGAGAATCACTGCTGTAAAGCAAGGATAGCAAATACTTGGCATATGTGCTCCTACTTTTCCCTGATAAGCCTCAGAATCATTTTTAGCATAGGACTCTAGGCTGATTCTACCAACTCTAAGGTGAAATTTCTTTCCTATATTTGCTTAAAAAAAAAAAAAGACAAATTTGTAGTACTATCAGATACATAAAACAGCCAACTAAAGTATACGAAACAAGTTCCAATTGTGCACACTAAAATTAGTGAGAAGCTCTGAAAAATGTGCTAGGACCCCTCTCTCATGCACTATTTCTCAATCTCCAGGAACAGGGACTAGGCATGTGTATTTTTTAAAAGTCCTCACAAGTGATTCTAATTTGAGCTCCTGGCAAAAATGAAGATATGGAAAGAGCAAAGCAGTGAGTCTTTTTATTCCAGTTCTCTAAGCAAATGTACCAAGTTAAAAATGAACCAGAACTGCTCACTGACGTCAAGCATGAACACAGCTGATGAAATTGAAGATAAACTAGGAAAGAGACGGTGAGAAGGTTTAGTGCACCTGCCTGATTTTGAATCACCTTCATATCCTTCCCCCAAATATAATAAAATCTATAAGGAGAGCAAATAAAACAAGTGACCCACATTTTCTGCAATATTAGAGAACACGACCAAGACCTTTGAATTATCTGTAAGTAGGAAAGAAAAGTCCAAAAGAGCTCTTGTCACCAGAAGCCTGTACATATGGAGAGATTTAAAAGACTGAAAAGGGGGCACAGAAGACTTAGATGCAGAGTATACTGAAATACCAAAGAACGTCAAATCTAAAACATAAGAAGTTTGTCTTTTGTATCATCTTGTATCATCTGCTTCCTTTCTCCTTGGGAAGCACTGTTTGTCTGCCATTCATTGGTCTCCAACCTTTTTGGCACCAGAGTCCAGTGCTCAACTAATGCCTGATGATCTGAGGTGGAGCTGAGGTGATGATGCTAGCGTTGGGAAGCTTCACTTGCTTGCCTGTGGCCCGGTTCATAACAGGCCACAGACCAATACCAGCCTGTGGCCCAGGGGTTGGGGACTCTTACCATATATGAATCAATTATATTTCAGTGTACATCAGCAATGTAAAAATGGCTGGTCCCATTAAGTGTTACTTCATTCGGTTTACATCATTTTAATGAAGCTGGATGAAATGAACTTAAAACAGGTGACAGGTCAGCTCAAGAGTTCAGAACAGAGTCATGTTTTAGAAATAAGTTCAAAAAGATTAGGTTTCACTCCAGACAGAAGGGGCTCATCTGAAAATCAAGGAAAAAATAGCCACCCAAAGGGAATAAATGTCTTGCTCCTCCATGATCCCAGTTCATTTATCAGAGAAACTTTACTTGTGGCTGAGAAAATGTGCACACCAATGACAAATAGGGGAAAGGGCGTCATATATGGTTTTTGTTTATTTTTCTTGGCTTATATTATGGTATTATTTTACTTTCCTTGTTATTTTCCTTTGCTTTGCCATCAGTGCTTCTCAAACTATCTGCTGTGAAGGCCCAGTTTGTTTGCTTGTTTGTTTTACCTAACCTGTCCTGCAACCAATACATTTGGTATTCATACCCATGAGGTTCAATAAAATGAGTCCACAGTGACATGCATGAATGCCACAGCAATGTCAAACTGCTATAACATTTCTAAATGTTTGCTCCTAATGTTTGTATTTCTCCCTGATAAAAAAGGTTTTTGTCTAGCTCTGGTCCATGGGCCACATGTTCAGCAGCACTGCTGCATACATACATACACACACAAATATTAGAATTTGAGCTTCATAATCACTGAATCTGGTGCTTCTCCCAAGGTGCATTTCCTCCTCTCTCCTCACCCCCACACATACATCTTGACAATCCACTTCCAAATTTCCCCAAGTGGAGAAGGTCCACCTTTGTTGACATTCACTGATTCTGTCCTAACACCTTATTTTAGATCTTTTATCAAGAATTATGTACTGAGAGGCCAAAACATAGTATCTGAAAGGCTTTTTTAAAATAAGGAATAGCAATATCAGCCTATTATTTAGAAATATGGTGGTAAATATCAAAAGAACAAGCCAAGAGCTGAAAATGATTGTGAGGCAGAAGTTGAGGAAACGAGAAACTTGTTTGTTTTTTTCCACCACAAACTTTGCAAAACTATTTTAACTCTTTATGCACATGTGGTAACTTTGATGAAAAGAAAAAAGAAAAAGAAACCACGGTATCTTAGCAGACCTCAAGTTTGTAATCCAAATGTCACAATTATTTTGTCACCTGACATTCCCATGCTTACCTTTCACCTGTCTCATTCTCTGGAAGAAGAGCCACAGCATTTTGAGGACTCCAGTTTCCCAAAGCATCACAGCTTCCACATATTGCAAAAACTTCTCCTAAAGAAACAGAACCAGTTATAGCAGCGTATGAAGGAAAGTTTTAAATTTTAGTTTTAGGAAGCAAAATAGTAGTCAGTGGCACTAGTTCGACTACATGCAGAGTCCCCTTCAGCAGAAATGGAGGATTCTCACTAGAAGCATGGGTTTGGACCCAATCAGCACACTAGCACCTGTGTTATTAATTGAATCACACCTCTACAGAACCAAAGCGAGAGACAAAAGGGATGTGTAGGGATGAACTTCATTCATTCAACTACCTAAGCCAATAAGAAGCAACAAAAAGACAAAGTGATCAAACCCTAGTCCCTGCCTTCAAGGCAGCTTCCAAGTTAAAGCAGCAAACATTAAACGCATAGAAATATTCTTAGTAACTAATATCTTCCAGGAACTCAAGCACTAGCTATTGACAAGCTAAAGATCAAGAAAAGTATCAAGGGGTCAGGAACAATTTAACAAAAATTCTTAAAAAAAATAATTATATAGTGAAATATCTAGACTCCTTATGAAAATAACTATTGTTTCATCAGAACACTTCTTATCAATAGACAAACTAACATATAGTTATCACCTATATTTGCTAAATTTCACATATTTAGCAAGTCTATACCTTCTTGGATAGAAGTATGCGGAAATCTTTGACTTTTAAACCAATACATCCCGAGTGAATATATTTAAAATTCATGAGGAAAAGATAGTGAATTGAGCCCACATGACAAAGTTCAAGACAAACTCCTCTACATCCTAAAAGTAGCTTGGTTTCTAAGCTTTAGAAAGACTAGAATTATAGTTGGCTTTAGCCATCTGCATAAGGATTTTGTAGGCTTATATTAACACTTAACTAAAATTCCAAGTGACAGTCATTCAAGAGTTTTCAGGGTTCTAAATATATGTGTGTGAAGTACAGGGTGGTTTTGCAGAAAGATTTCATGTCAAAATATTTTAAATATTTAAATTCTTTAGAGAAATCAGACATTTATTTGTAATTAACTTAGGTTATTACTACCTTCTCTGATTTTCTTTTAAAAGGATAAACACTGTTGTTAAATAAGATATTCATTCCCAAGATTGTATGTGTCACTATGCATATTATAGCAAATTCTCTGGCTCCTAGCTAAAAGTACAGATCAGCATGAAATCAGATTCAGGCCCAACAAACTTCCTTTATAAAGGAGCTGGTCATTTCTTAGCCCCACAAAAGCAGCTACTGGAAAGACCATGTGCCCCAAATAGAAAAGGTAAAGTTGGGCAACCAGTCAGTGGTTCACTCTTTCCTTCTCTAAGTGTTCCCACATTTACCAATTCCCTTTTGGCAATGTTATTTTGTCTTTCTGCTGATTGCCTATGAAAATGACTTTTATGAGGGGAAAAAAAGGGAAACTTTTTAATAGACAGACCTCTTTGTTTAATTGACTTTCATTTATAAAAGATTATAAAGACTTGAATGCTACCTAAGGAATCTGCAAACGGCTCACCGACATATTTTTTTCATTTGTTCCCTCTAACCTCACCCCATTCTCTCTACATTCAGCACACTTCCCACTTCCTCCTGATTCAGTGAGAAAATCAAGGTGATGGCGGAGTTAAAGGTCTCCCCAACATCTCCTCCTCTCCTTCCTATCTATAGATTCATCTGCAGTCACATCTACCAGTATCTTCCCTCTGGTTCTTGAGAAGCAAGAATCCCCTCTTTTCAAGCTGACCCTTCTATGGCTAATGCTGTTGTCAGTCAACTGGCCTGACATGGCCAGCTCTTTCTAACTAGACTGCCTGTGTACAGATCCCTAAAAGATACAATATAGCTCTATAGTCTTCTTTCAACAGAGAAGGCTGCACAATGGACTGGAGGTGAATGCTGGACCTATAGGAGTCAACCTATCTTTAATCTGTGGAATCTTGCCCAGAGGATGAGCTGTACCAGACCATCTCCACTAAGACTTTGCACTTGAACGGACACACATTCTGTCAATTTCTGTGATGGCTGCTAGAATAGAGATTCTGGACAGACAGAGTGAATCATTCATTCATTCTTTGAACACATATTTATCCCTGCTCTGAGCCAGGGACTGTGCCAGATGCAGTAATTCATCAGGAACAAGACAAAAGTCACATTTTCATAGAGTTTATAATGAACAAAATTACTCAAATAATTCCACAAAATCTGTAAGAGGTGCTACAAAAAGTCCTGAAACTTGAACTTCATAGGAACCTTAAGCCTGGCTGAATGTGGGAGACTGTAGTAAGGAGAGCTTGGGTGGGAGGAGTGGGGCACAGATTTAGGCAGAGGAAACAATCTGAGGGAGTCCCAAAGGTGAGAAGGAATGCAACATATTTGAGGAGCTGGCCAGTATAGCCAGAGTATACTAAACAAGGAGGTATTAAACTCAGGTGTGATACTGTTTTGACATGCTATCATACACTAAAATTATTTCATATTGTTATAGTACACAGCAAAAAATACAATAAAGATAAAAATAAAAATTTACAAGTAGGGCTCAAAGTTATCTTAGCCAATATTTGACCAACTTCCTGCACTAACAAAATTTCACCCATTTTCATGCTACTTAGAAATTATAGCCCAACTCTCTTTGTCATGTGGCAAATTCAATAAAATTACAGCTTTCTTAGAAAACATGAGAATCAGACACTATCTGAGGAGCTTCCCCCACCCCCTTGAGTTTATCATGTTTCAAGCACTTTTCTGGTATTGGGCAAACTATAAAGATATTAACATCTGAAAACTGGGCCCACTCTAATAACTCCACATTTAAAATAAGCCAGATGAGAAAAATGCTAATTTAAAAATTGTTTTAAATTGAAATTTTACAATACCTGGTAACAGATTTCCTCTTATTTCAAAAGTAACCTGAGAAGGTGTCATTCTGATGGACTTATTTTAGGATGTCGTGCTAGAAAAAAAAAAAGAGGTGTCATTTATAGTATATGAAAATATTAGCTCTAGATCGCTACCCCAAGAAATAAATTAAAAAGCAAACAAAATGAAATAAAAAACCCCAAAAATTAATCTTAACCATTAGCAAAAGATTTCAGAGACCTTATACTGAGAGACTGAATTACTTAGGAAACACCTAGCAAGTTTTAGATTACTAACCTATAATGTTACTAACCTATTCCATAAGAATTTATGGACCAAAAAAAATTTTTTAAAGGATTCATGATTCTCTTGTCACATATTTTTTTCTCCTGATAAGCAGCTGTTTTGAACTCAACCTATCTTTTCTGACCAGGCTCATGTTATGGTGGAAGGAAAACAAAAAAACTATAGATAGAAAAAGGCTTGGCTCAGGAGAGGATTTTTGCTTTAATAAAGAGTTTTCAACTTTAATAACAAGAAAATAACCAAATAACTCAAGTATCACCCACTGAAACAAATCAGTTATATTCTACAACAAATTTTAGAATGTGCTTCTTAGTAACTAATGACTTAAAGAAAACCTTTGCCTACAAATCACCCTTTTCAGATTTTTCTCTTTATTAACCATAAGACCACCATCACTCCAGTTCTGCAGCCTTAAATTTAGTCTCAACTCTGCTATCTATTACCAAACCCTGTTGATTCTAATAGATCTCACATACGTGCCTTTTTCTCCAAAGTCTGAACTTCATTAAAAACTGTAAGTCTCCTGCATGTATTTTGGCTTTTAGATCTCTTCCCAGTAATACATTTTATGTCATTTAGAATAGTCCTCCTCAATATTATTGGAATCACTTCAATTACTTACAGAACTCTAAACCCTTAAAACTTTAATATCCTTTACTGCTTATCACAACTTCAAATTTTTCATTTCTTTGCTGTTTTCCCCAGCCAACCCAGTCTGTTTACCATTCCCTAATAAGTATCTGAGGGAAGATTTATTTTCCAATATACAATGTCAATTCTCAAGGTTATATAATTTAGGTATAGAAAGAACATATTCTCCACACAAGGACAAGGACACAACATAGTCCACATAACTTATTCAATACCCCCAAAACACTTTTGTACCCGAATCCATAAATGTTCCTAAAAAACAATTCACATCTTTACTCTCAATCACTTCTATTAATTTATCATTTTAAACTGCATTTGTTTTATACATTATTTCACATTTAAAAAGTCCTAAAGAATCTTTCATTACTATTCATTCTTCTATTTCCCCTTTGTTCTCCCTCGGCTCCCTGTGAACACATGCACAACTCTGCAAATTTAATGAACACTGCTACAGTTGACATTCAATATTATATTAGTTTCAGGTGTACTGTATAGTAGACATTTATATAATTTATGAAATGATCCCCTCAATAAGTCTAATACCCACCACACACCATACAGTTATTACAGTATTATTGACTATATTCTCTATGCTGTACTTTACATCCCCATGACTATTTTGTAATTACCAATTTATACTTTTTAATTCCTTCACCTTTTTTACCAGCCCTCCAAGGGAGATTAGGCAATATCAGAAGACAATTTTGGTTATCGCATTTGAGGGTAATGCTCCTGGCATTTCGTGGGTAGAGGCCAGAAGTTCTGCTAAATACCATATAATGCAGAAAACAGCTCTCCACACACTTGTCCAGCTCCAAATATCAATAGGGCTGAGGTTGTAAAACCTGATCTCTAATTAATCTACCCACAGAGGGCTGCTATGGGGATCAAGAGTCCAGGCTCAATGTTAGCTATAAAATATGTATCGTTCCACTTATAGCAATTATAAAATGTAAATGTTTAATAAATACACACACACACACACACACACACACACACACACACACACACACCCCCCATCAGTCAATGTCTGAGACTTCCCTATTTTTCAACTCTACCATTTCAGTTAGGTTTGCACTGGAGAAAAATCTGTCCTTGATCAAAATTATTTCTAAGATACCTTAATCTACTCTCTAAGAGTAAACATGATCTAGTTAAAAGCACATACACATCCAGTTCTAGCACTGCCAAAGAATGTCCTGAATCTAAAAAAAACCTCTAGACTGTTATCCCCCCAAAAACCTATCATTATCCAAATATCTTAATAGTTGTCTTTTAACATGACATCTGCTACAAATTAGTTGTAACCCTAGGAGTATGAATATTTCTTTTTCTGATAAATAAAACAATTACATTTAACTGTATCTACATTGTATCAAGAAGAAACCTAAAGGCTAGCAAAGAAGCTTGCTTTAAATCATTGAATTTTGAGACACAACTAAAAGCCCTGTCATCCAGTAAAACTGCTGAATAATAACTGACCTCAATCTCAGAGTACTTTCACCACTGTTTACTACCACAGTTCAACTAAAGACAATGTCACCTACATGATTCACATAGTACTCAACTATTTGTTGATCAATTTCAAATATTTTAACCAATTTTAGGGAAATCAGATGTAATTATTCAGATATATTAAGTTCAACAGCTGATACAAAATTATATTTAAATTTCTACTGCCTTAAATAGGAAACTCGTCTGAATTTAATATAAAGGAAATCAACTGGTTATTAAAATTGAGCTTTTCATTCTTAAGGCTGTGTATAAGAGTGGTTATAATAAACTGTGCTGTACACAGCTGCAGTAAATGTACAATATATATACAAAGCTATCCACGCAGCACAAAAATACCCCCCAAAACCCTCCTAGGTGTCAACAAAGAGCACTGTCATCCACTTAGTTTGACAAAAGTCATATAATCTGGTTTCATTTCCACCCCACACCCCAATTTACTACCATACTAAATAAAGCCTGGGGAGCTGCTGCTACAGCAGTTTACTTGATTGTGGACAGAGGCCAAAATTCTGGTGCAGGATTTAAGCGTACAATTCTGGCATCCTACCACTAAAACAGTGGTGACTAAGTAAAATACTGTTCTGTGGTGGAATGCAAAATTTATACTTCTAAATATACATAAAACAAGAGTAATATGAAAAATGCTAGTCATTTTTACATACATGATCTGACTGTCTATGTAATTTACCCTACTCACCTATTACCTCGTGTACGGACTATGCTTCCTGAGACAGGCTTTTGGTTTTGTTTTTTATATATAACCTCCATTTTGTGCTTTTTGAAGATAAAGGTTAAACAACATTCTCATGCAAGACTCTAGCATTTAACACCATTTGAATATTTTTTGAAAGATTCAAGCAATTATCAAAATATGACACTGTAGTTTACGTTTAAAAATATTTGAGTTTACATAATCTGACAAAATAAATGTTACTTAATTTTTCTGGCAAATAAACTATTCCAACACATGACCTTACTAGTTTACCAACTTACGGGACATAGGAGAGATTTAAGAAAACCAAGGTACAGTAACATTTAGTTTAGTGCTAAATTGAAGTCATAGATATTTTTAGCTAAAATGTGTTTCTGGCCAAAAAGACCATCTCTGTTTTCCTCCAAATGTTTTCAAAGAAAAAAGCTGTTTCCAAATCTCCTTGCTCTTTATTAGATTTCCAACAACAGCCTTGCATCTCATAACTAGCTGTAAGAAACATATGAAATGCTTGTTTTCCTGAGATAATTTCTCTTCATTCTGGTAGAGGATCATATGACCCTACTACTCTGACCCCAGTATACTTTGAACCAATATTTTAATCAAATGTATGCAGACATAAATGAATTTTTATTAAGAAAGCACTTCTGGAAACGGCATTAAGCCAAGTTAATTCCTTAACCAACTTTCTAAACAGTGCAGTAAAAGTTTTTCTAAATGTTTTCCATTTCGTGTTATCTTGATAGTATTTTCACATAGTTCATATATTTTTCCTAGTTTATACACAAAGATTTAATTCATCAATCTACTTAATTCATCAATTCTACTCAGCTACTGTGAGATTTTTTTTGTGTGTGGGGTCACTATTTCTCTGAGTATAACTCTCCTGAGCCTTATTTGGTCTATACTACTGGTTCTCCCTAATTCTTAAGTCAAGAACGGAGACAACCCATGTGCAGTTTAACCTGTTCATATTGTGTTACTTGTTAGCTCAGTAACAACTGTCAGAAATGTAGCAAGATGGAGAAACATGAAGGGGTGGAGTAGTGGGGTAGGAGCTGAGGAGAAATAGGCAGCGGAAGAGTCTAAAGGAAAACACGAGCCAGTCCAAACATCCAATAGGTTCCATCAACTCCCCGACGTTGGTGCTACATCAGACTCAACAGCTGCCTCAAGGTGAAAAGAAATTTTCTACGATTCACGGCTGACTTTATGGCAGATTTCCTTCACAACCGGGCAGTGGGATAGGATGAGGGGCTGCTGAAGCGCCTAAGCTTTCTCCCAGAGGTCAACAAGGCCAATGCCAGAGCTTTGGGAAGAGCGGCGCTTTGGAGAGAGGAGGGCAGCCGGCTGAGAACTGCGCAGCGGGCACCGAGGTCTATTCCCGCAACCCTTTCTTCGGAGAGCGGGCGCTCTCGTTTCTTGGAGTAACTGAGCTGTCCGAGCCCTGGACCCCGCGGTTAGGCGGTTTCAGAAAACGAGCAGTTGTCAGAAAACGAACACGCAGGGACCGAGGGAGGGAGGGAGGGATGGAGACAGCGGCGGCGGGGGAAGGGACGCGCGGCTGGGTGAGCGCACGGAAACGCCTTCTGCATCTCGGAGTCTCCGTGCCCGGACGGGGCGCTGCCCACGCCCGCGGGGGCCCTGCCTGCGCCCTGCGTTCCGGTTCCCTCGACAACGCCCCGCAGGACTGTCCGAGCGGCCCGAGGCACCAGGCAGCCCGGCGGAGACGTGGCAGCACACAGAAAGGTCGCAGAGCCGGGTCCTCTCCACCGACTGCCCGGGGGAGCGTCCGGCCCGGCCGCGCGCCCTCGCCCACCTCCCGGCCCCGCCGCGGCCGCGGGGGCGCCCGCCCGGGGCCCGCACCCAGCGCCCGGGCCGCCCGGCCGCGCGTCTCACCTGCGGGTCCGCGGGGCCGCGCCGCCGCCGCCGCCGGAGGGCGAGTGCCGCGGGCCGAGCTGCCGCGCTCCCGCCGCCGGCCACGACGCGCCGGCGATGCCCGAGGCGGCCCGCGGCGGCGCTCGGAGGCCGGAAGCCGCGGCGCAAACCGGTTCCAGCTGCTCCGGACCAAACCGCCGGGCCACCCCGCGGGGCGGGGCCGGGGGGCGGCGTGACGTCACGCGCGGCGCCCTCCCGGCCAATCGGCGGCGGCCGCACGCAGGGGGCGGGCCCCGCGCTGCGGGGCGGGGTCCGCGGCGGCCGAGGGCATCCCCCGGGCCCCTTGCGTGCTCCGCGCAGCGGCCGAGCTGCCCCCCGCGGCGGGCACCCTGGTCCCCCAGCCCCGCCCCCCTCACTTAGAACCACCGAGAGTGCGAGCTGCGGCAGCAACTCTGAATCGCACATTCCCCCATTCCGAAGTGGGGGAAGGTAAGCAGACTACGTGTTTTCTGGAAACTTTCTGCCGTTACAGAACAAGCACACCGGCTCACACGTTTAAAGGGAACAGCGAGGACTAAGGGAGTTCCGGTGGCTGAGAGTTTATACCTTTGCGACACGAAGGATGGTGTGCAGGTCGGGGGCATCGCTTGGGAGCCGTCGGAATTGGAGTCCCAGGACTGTCCCAAACCTGCGCGATCAAATTTGCGTTTCACACGATCCCCCAGGCTATTCGTATGCAGATGAAAGTCTGAAGGAGCTTTTCTGAAAGCTAGAAAGACCCTTTCGGCAAAAGTCGTAGTCGTTTATTTCATAAAAAACAAACAAACAAACAAAACACAAAAAACTGTCCGTACCAAAAAAAAAAAGTCTCTTCTCTCTTTCGGTGGTCCCGGAATTTTTAATCAGCATTTGCTAGATACCAAACTTAAACTTATTTTTCCAGCATCAAGGTTAACTTTCGGTTAACCGCTAACATTAAGTTATGTTATCAAGTGAGATACTGAAAAAAAGAACCTCTCTTGTAGGGAACGTTGAGGAGCTCAATAAGAGGTAGCTTGAGTTGTAAATTGGTTGGATTGAGCCTACTGAGAAGGTGCTTGGATGAGACGAACTCTGGCTTTAGACATAGCTTCCAGTTATATAAATCGGATTGTTCATGGCCACGTTTGATATCTAAGCTTGGATTAGATCCCAGAGCATTTCTGACAATGTCATCCATTCAGTTAATAAGTAATTATTAAGTGTCTACTTTGTGCTGGACACAGGATGCAATGAATTTTGATGCACTCATTTTAATCCCAAATTTCTTAAAGAATTAAAATTTCCTCTTAATTCTACACCATTATCTGCTAAAATCTGCTGTTGTACATTTCCTAATAGCTTGGAGTTGATTTTATTCCTCTGCAGTTAGTCATATTAAAGGGATGAATGTCTTTCATACGAGCTTATTTCCTTTAAATGTTTATTATAGGTCTTTATTTTCCTGTAATCACTGTTTAGTCAAGCAACTTCTTGCATAATGTTCACAGGTCAAGTTGATGGACCTAATCCATACTCCTTCCTTAAACCTTACTGAAAATGACAGAAGAATTATACATATTTGAAAGATGCACCATCTTTGTTTTGGACTGATTCTTCTCCCAGAAATAATCATCATGACTTGCAAAAAAAGATCATTTGTATGTATTTCTTGATCAATCCATTAAAATACTGTTAATATTCTCCTGAGATATTCCACAATCGCTCTACTGTCAGAATCTTTTATGAGACTCAAAACAATATCAATTTTGTGTGTCACTTACCTCACTAGTGGCCCTGCTCCTCAAAGGTACTATTCATACCTTCTGTTTCCTCTGAATTAGTCCATGAACAAATTACACTATGAACTACTTATTGTTCACATAGGTGGCAAAATTGTTATAGTTTAGTTTTCGCTATTGATTTTCCTTCCATAGAAAGATCAATCCTATGTGGGAGAAACTAAGGAAATTATTGGTTTCCAAAGCTACTAGGTGCCTCAAATGTGAGCCTTTAAACTAATTTCAAATTAGCTGCAGCTTTTCTGTGTATTGCTTTTTAAGCTCTCAAATGCCTCAGGATCAAAATGTCTGGAACAGAAAAGGTTCAAATGGTAAGGTCAAAACATTTTCCTTGACCTGTTCCTTCATCAGCTCAATGAGAATTTAAATACCACAGGTTATTTCAGGAGATGTTTGAGAAGGCACTGAGCACCTAACACAGTACCCGCTGCTCCCTAATGTTTATGTCTCTCCCAGGCCTTCTCTGAACCGTGAAGGAACTACCAATTTTATTATATATTATTCTTGTGCATGCATGCAAAAGAACATAAAGTGAAATAAATTGTTTATGTATTCCTCAAACTTCATATTTGTAATTCAACCCTGAATAATATTGCAATATTCTTGTTTTTCTAAACAATATTATTCAGTAACATTAGTGATGTAGCTCAAAAATTACCCCTGGGATTTTCTCCAAGTCACCGATACCCATCAGGCAAGTTTGAATGCCATCACTATTTTTGATCCTAAGTGAAGGTCTACAGACAACAACTAGGACATCTGCTCCATCTTTAAATGGTTCGTACACTAAAATACTAGGGGTTGTAGCCATTAGTCATGCTGCGAGGCAAAACAACCACGTTCAAGAGAGCACAGGAAAAGACAAGTATATTAGGACTGCTGCCTGGCCATCAGTGATTTCAGAGGTTAAATTATAAAAGGGAGACTTTAGAATGGGTGAAATAAGGTAATACCTATCTTAACTCACAGAACTGTGGCAATTAAATGAATTGCATATAGATAATCTACCATTATTGACCCATTAGATTTCTTTACCCATGTTTGAAATCTATATAATTGAAAAGAAAGATCTTGAAAATTTGTTTTATTTAATAGAAAATTTGTTTTATTTAATAGAAAGATTTGTCAGTTACTGTATAGAGTCTCCTCCTTTACAAAAGGGACAGTGGAATAACCATTTTTCATAACTGATGAGGAAAATATTTCATTTAATTTTGACTGCAGGGACTTTTCATCTCCAGAGAAGTCATTTGTTGATCACCAGCCCCATGCAAGTGTTAGTTCAAATTTTCATGTTGAGTTAGTGTAGCATTCTTTAAAAACATCTTGAGTAGTGAGATACTGTTTATAAATTACTAGTGTTATCAGTGAAATGGGATATCATGAAGTAGTCTCCAAAGAAAAACTACTATGTGTAACATAATTGCAACTCTGGAAAGTGTTCTGTGGACTCTTTAGGAGTCAAGACCTTGTAAAAACTATGAACCAAAAGCTCTATCAGAAAACACCAAACTGAGTCATTGTGTTTTTAATGTTTCACTTATTATTTTTTGTCTTTTCAAATGCCTCACAGTCCTGGGCATTCTGCCTTCATGTGAATCCCCCAAGGGAAGTCTCTTTACTGCTCAAATTTTTCAACAGTCGACTGGCTACCATTTTATCATTTTAGTGAAAATATTGATGACTGTAGAATGAACTCCTGTTTTCAGGGCATAGCTTTACAATGCACAAAAGAACTGTAGTAGCACTCCTACCACATGCCAGGCTCAAAAACCTGGCTGCTCACACCAGGCTGGCAGTGGGCCAAAGAGAGCTGGAACTGAAGTCAGGAAAGCAGAAGTTCTTGGCAAAGGCAGTGCATTTATTATGGGAATGATTTAGATGGGGAGGTTAGAGGCAATGAACCTGCTCTCTGCTCTACTGTTGGCTTGCTGGCTCACCCCATACCTTTGTTATTTTACCTGTAAAATGAAAATGAGAGTGAGAACTGACACTTGGTTGCTTTTATCTGTTTTATCTCTATTTTTCCCTCCTATAATCAGGCCTTAAGGGCAAGGAGTATATATTATTAATCATCACATCCCAGTATGGTGCCTGGCACGTAGGAGGTATAAACATGTTTACAGATAACCACTAAAAGTTTCAAGGAAAATTATTAAGTAACTGTCAATTCTAGATGTCACTATTTAATAATAAACGATGCTGCATGTACCCATTGGAGAAGCGGGATTCAGTTGCTGTGGGTTCCACTGCACGCTCTATAGGAAAATAACATCACAGTCTGGTAAAACTTGTCATTAAAATCAGTGATTATTTTCTTAGCTCCCAGATCACAGTCCAGAGAAGACATTGTCAGGACATCAAGTTATGATTCAGTCACAGAAACATGGCAAAAGCATGAATTCATTGTGTAAGACAAACAGCCAAAATTCCTTTTGTAGAAGGTCAAAACTCATTTTGGAAATGTTAAGGAATTCAGAGTCTTAGGTATCCTGTAATAGTCAGAATCCTTTCTGTCTTCAAAATAGTGCTGATTCCACAGTATGCCAAACTCAGCCAAACCAGAAACCCCTCAAGGATATCTCTCTTTTCACCCCTCTTTTGAAATACCATTGGTGTATGTCATCTGCGTTCTACATGCCAAGCTCATTTCATAAACTATATTAGTTACCTACAGTTTCAGAAGTCTTCCCCTGTGCTTGCTTTAATTCTCTACTTTTACAACCTAAATGCAAGATGATGGTGGTGGCAAGGAGGAGGAAGAAAGGGGGAACAGTAGTGGTTAGGAGATTTACTCTCCATAGTCTGCCTCTCTGATTAGATTTCATCACCTCCCCTCAGTCATCACTCAGCTTTTTAGTATCCCATTGGCTCTCCATAATTATATAATTATTCTTTAGCTGGCTCTCACCTACCTCTCAAGCTTTCTCTTGCACCCAAGCTGCCTCCCCTTTTTCCCAGCCATACTAAAAGATTTAGAGCTCTTCTATCTAGAACTTTGTCATTCAAAGTGTGGTCCTTGAACCAGCAGCATTGGCATCTCCTGGGAGCTTGTTAGACATGCTGAATCTCCAGCCTCATCCCAGACCTGCTGAATCAGAAACTGCACTTTAACAGAATTCCTAGGGCATTCACATGAACACAGAGTTTGAGAAGATCTGCTCTAGAAGACCCTTCTCCCCTGGCCACCCACCCACCATAGTAAAATTAGCTCCAAGAAGCAATCAGGTGATCTGCAACTCATCTTGGAAGCATTTCCTTACAAACATCCTCCTCCCTTCTCGACAGTTGTTCCTTTGTGGGTAAATTTACACAGACAAATGTTCACCACACCAGATTGAACTCTTTAGAAGGTACTGGTTTCTGATTGTCAATCTCCCCCGCCCTCCCCAACTAGATTGCAAACTCCTGGTAGTCATGAAATTTCTATTAGAAATATCTTATTTCTATTAGAAACCCCAGCATCTAGAACAATGCTTGTAAAAGGGATTTGATAAATTCTGTTGCCTGAAGAAATAATTAACATTTAAAGTGCACCCTCTATTGTGACTAGACTCAGCCACCTGAAGGATTCTTTAATCCATAGTAGAGCTTGAAGGGATTTCAGAATCACAAATCTTTAATTTAAAATAGGCACAGGGCTGAGCATTAGCTATTTTTGGTGATGCAACCCCTCTGATCCTGTTTCTTGTGATTCTGAGCCAAAATGAAGGGGTCTGTCCTCTTACTATGCCATTCTACTCTACTACCACCCCTGGCTTGCCCTGTGTGTAGTCTTTGGTCCTTCAGGTCTTCAGAAATTGTACTTCTAGAAATGCATATTTACCGAAGTTTTAATATAGGTACATAAGTATACCAAGAATACTCATGTCACATAGCTTGCAACTGAAAAAAAAATTAAAATTAGAAACTGTGTAAACATCCCTCAATGTGTTGTTTGGCAATGATTTTACATAAACAATAGTTATTTACTTACACAAGAAATACACAGCCACTAAAAGAATGTGATTACTCCTAATGTACCCACTTGGAAAGATGTCTACAGTTTATAGTCAAGTAAAAAAGCAAATGGTAGAGTATGTAGTATGATCCCACTTTTTAAAATATATATACATATATTGATATATGTATATATTTATAGAGCTATATGTTGGTATAGCCTTTTTTAAAAGGCTGAAGGAATGCACAAAAAAAGGTAGCGGGGATATGCGAAGTTCTTGCTTTTTGTATTTTTCTCAATTTTTCAAATATCCTATGTGAACATGTGTTAATTTTTTAAATGCACCTGAGAACAATAGAATAGACTTTTCATATACAAGCAAGCTAAACTACAAGACTATGTTATAAATACTGAATTATTGTAACAAAGAGAACAAAAATAAGAGTATGTGGCAATTTCAAAACAAAAATATCACTTCTTGTTTCCACTGAAAATTTTATTCAAATCGAGTAGAGATCTGCTGTCTACTGAAGACAGCATATATTTGGCCTGCAAACTATCATTCTCTCACTGGTCTTCTCAATTCAGTGCTCCAGGGAGCACTTTTGAACAGACTGGGCTTGTAAGAAACACATCAGCTTTCCCTGTATAACTGAATTTGTCCAATTCAATTCTGCCCTCGTCTCTCTTGCAGCATTCGTGAGAAGTATAATTTACCATGTGTCTTTCTGAGCATCCCATCATGGTTTTTGAATACCCTGGGCCTTGCCTGCATCTCTGTCCTGAGGACTCCCACTCTGGAGAGAACATCATAGCACACTTGAGTGACGATGACATTATTATTCCTGCTCTAATTTATTTTTAAAAGTAATTTGCATACATTGGTATGCAACTTAAGATTTCATCATGATCCAAACAGAATTGCATTCAACAACTGCTCAAATGCTTCATCACTGAAAAGAGTATTTTGTATGCTTGGACTGCCCTTCATAAATCATATTAAGCAACAACCAGAGTTCTGCACCAAGATTGTTAGCAGTCAGAAGTATTTAAAAAAAAATTTTTTTTTGCATATTGGTACTTCCTAGTGTTCTGCAACGAATATTTATTGCATTTAAAATAGAGAATGACTACAAACCAGGCAATGGGCTAAGAATCTCACATGCATTATCTTGTTAAACCTTCCCAACCATTATAACCCACTCTGCAGAAAAGGAAACTAAGGCAATTCAGGTTAAATTACTCGCCTGGTTCAGCTCAGCTACCTGGATATATACAAAACTGCTCATTTTCTTAGGCTTTCAATTTTACAGCCTATAAAATTTAGATAGTCTCTACCTCATCAAGTGGGAGGATTTAAAAAGAATTTCAACTGTCAAGGAGATCTTTATGTGAAACACTTTCTATAAAGAAAACAATTTGTTTTAAGTTTTTTACAGATGTCAAGTACACCTATTAAAACAGATGCCTGAGCAATAGCATGCAGAAACTAGCTTGAGTGTCAGTTATGCACATGTCCTTCCAATTTTAAATTCACTGTCCTCAGGTTGGTGACTTGAAATTAACTTTGTAGGAGTTAAAAAAATTAAAATTAAAAAAAAAAAAAAAAAAAAAAAAAAAAAACATACAAATCAAAGTCTTTCTTCCTGGAGAGTTGGTTGTTGGGTATTTACCAGCATACCACAGCTCCCAGATTGAAAGATAATGAATTTACTGGTCAAGCTCAAATTCAGGTTCTATGTATTTATGTAGGGGGAATGATTTATAATGTGGCTCTGCAAGTCACAAGGCCAATTTTCCCAGCTGCAATGAGAAAGAATTCTAAGAATGGCAAAAATTCTCCAGAAAAAGATTTTTCTCATTTCAGCTGTTTCAATCTGATTAGGGAAACACAATACACCACACACCACATCTCTGGGTGCTGGTGTGTGTGTGTGTGTCTGTGTGTGTGTGTGTTTTAATCTCTACCCTGCCATTAAGAGCCCAGGTTAATAATTTTATGAATAGCCTGTTTTGTTTGGCATACTTGTACATTGGAGTAGCTAGTTCATTAACTAGACAGTGATTCTTCTCTTGTGGAACCATATCTTGCAAGAATGCATGGCATGGAGAAATTAAGATATTTTATCAAAATAAAGTAGTATAGGTTAACATTATTTTAGTGGTTGGTGTTCAATTGTAGAAAGCTTTCTTCCATAATAAAATATCTAGACTCCCTCATTATGGCTAAAGAAATGGCAAACTTTCTGTTGGAGTTTACTGTGCTCTCCCAAAATTCAAGCTTCAACCCTATGAGGGACTGAAAGTGATTCTTCCTTCCCCTCCATGTCTTTAAGCCTCTGGCTACACTCACTAGGCTTTTTTCCAGTGGGCCCTAGTCTGCCAGCTTTTCTGCGTTAGACACGAAGGTTAGACAAATTGCCCTACATATAGTTGTTCAAGCTGAGAAGCAAAGCTAGGCTGGCCTCTGATTGGACCAGGGTTTGACGCTTGATCAGAGGGAAGCTAACCAGCTTTCCTCAGCAGCTTCAGCCAGGATGCTATATTAGATTCCTAAGGGTCTTGTAACAAAGTACCACAACTTAGTGGCTTAAAACAATAGATATTTATTCTCTCATAGTTAAGGAGACCAGAAGTGCAAAATCAAGGTGCAAGCAGAGCCATGCTCTCTCCGAAGGAACTAGGAGAGAATCCACTCCATACCTTTCTCTTAGCTTCTGACGTTGCCAACAATTCCTGGCATTCATTCCTTCACTTGTAGAAATATCACTCCAACCCCTGCCTCCATCCTCACATAGCATTCCCTCTGTGTGTCTGTCGTCACATTGTCTTTGCTTTGTGCATGTCTGTGTCTGTGTTTCTTCTCTTCTTCTTAAAGACACCGGTCACATTGGATTAGTGACCTCAACTTAACTTGATTACATCTGCAAAGAACTTATTTACAAATACGATCATGTTTGTAAATAGGTTAGAATTTGAACATATCTATTTGTGGGAACCAATTCATCCCATAACACACTGAAAAATAAGTTCTCAGTAAATGCTTATATATTTAGTGACAGAGGTTGTAAATTACCAGGGCAAGTTCAAGAATAATAAACAGAGGAAGGCAATGAGAAGAGAGAAAAACAGGCAGAACAGATGAACAGAGGGAAGCAGAGGAAACAGTCCTGAAAGATGAGAAGTGTGGTTTATGCTGCATTCCTTCCATTAACTCATTCCCTTCTTTTATTTTTTGTTTACCTGAGATATTTTCTCTTCCTATACTGTGAAACCATTAGAACCCTGACCAGAGGAGCAATGTCCCCCAAAGTCCACATGGAATGAATGATGATGACTGAAGACGTTATTTACCAGCCACAAGAAAAGTGAGAAACACATAGGGAATGTCATAAGTTCTTCACGGAGCCAAATTTATCCCATGAAAGGATATCTTACAATAAATGCCATTAATGTCTAATTTTTTAAAGGCTAAAATATTTATTAAAATTGAAATGATAGTTTTTAAAATTTGTTTTGTAAAGTTCTATTTGGAATAATTGAAAGCTGGCAATCCTAAGTCTAGACACAGAATTATTAAAATTTTACTTTGCTGAGTCAAAATTTCTAAAATTTTGATAACCACTGACATAAAGCATGCTGAAGCCCATGAGTCTCATACAAACATCATACTCATAAGCTTTGCTGATTTAATTCCTTTCTCTAATGAATTTCACATGTGCTTCTTTTCCCTCAAATGTCTCTATTTATATAAATGTTCATAAGCTGAGAGTTCCTTCAGGCTTCCCTTGTAGTGGTGACTGGGGCTCACAACAATTATCATGGCTTGAAAACTGTGCTTATCTCTAAGTGGGTAAGAGTTGGCTGGCTCTGTGCTAAGAGGCCCAGCCTCCCGGGATATAGCTAATTGATACATTTGTAAGAAAAAATGTCAGCTTGGAACAATTAGATTTCTCTCTCATATTATTTTAGTTCGTACTCCTCTAAAGCAAACTCTGCGACAAGGATTTGTAAGCAAATAGTTTATCTATGGGATTATCTTAGAAAGGATTGTGAGGAAGTGAGAAGGGAGAAAAGTCAGTAAAAAATGTGCAACTCAGTGGTAAATGTTTAACAACTGGCTCTCCAGAAAAAATTCTGATTTGTAGCATTTGCCAATTTTCATAATATAAATACTCCCACCATAGCCATTTTTAGCTACCAATGTGATATTACTGAATGTGGAGTTGGATGAGATGCACAATTGGGCACCATTATATAGTATCTCCACCATATGAATCTAACAGGTGTAAATAACCTCAAAAGCAATTAAGGACTGAATTATGAGTATTGATTACCTTTGTTACCAATATAATTTATTTTAATAATGACTGGGCTTGCAAAATTTTTGAAAATCTAACAATTGGCTCGTGAGAGCCAGTACCAGGTAGCTCCAGCATGCCACATAAGAGAGTTACTACTGTGGTCAGCTGGTATTCAGTCCTCTGGAACCCACCAAGAAGCTGTGTAAAATGCAAGGCTGTTTCACTGAGGGGTGAGGAAGCTGAGGTATTTAACCATCAACTCCATCTCTAATTCTTTGAGGGCTGCGACTGTAGGCATGAACTTTGCAAACTGCTGGCTTGCCCCACTTGAGGCAGTGGCCGGAGAACCCCACTGGGTAAAAAGAAGGTGCAGAAAGCCATAAAGCTATTGGGGAATTGTGTGTAGGTGATCTCCAGAGCAGGCTGAGGGCCATGGTTAGGGCACCAACAGAATCTACTTCGCTCGGAACCGGAATTTTGGACTCAGAGACCAGCATTGGACAGTACTTATGCTGTGTTGGGTTAATAGTGAGCTCAAACAGGAAGGGTTGTATGCTTCTGCCTCTCTGGAGCTGCACCCTGCTTCTTGCATCTGATGGCTTTGTTTGCAGCTATTTTCAGCTCCTTGAGACTCCCACCACACCCCATGTCAGTACTTCTCATTTTAATGTGCAGATGAATCACCTGGATATTTTGTTAAAATGCAGATTGCCATTTAGCAGTTCAAAGGTGAGGCTTGAGATTCTGCTGTTCTAATAAGCTCCCAGGTGTTGCTGATGCTATTGGTCCAGGCACCACGCATTTGAGTAGCAAGGTTTTGGTATGTTCCTATTAGTATATTTCAATATATCCCCTTTCTTACAAGGTTAAGGGAGTGTTTTCTTTATTTATATATTTATTTTAATTTTATTTTATTTTGGGGGGGAGTCAGGTTTTTTGGTGTTGTTATTTATAGCCCCCAAAACATTAACCAATACTAGGCCAATACTTTCTGACTAATCCTCAAATCCTTTCCTAAAGCACCTTCTAAGAGGCCACTGCCCAGACATGGCTTTGCCGAGTCCTATCTGCTGAAAGTCTGGTTCCACAAGTTCTCTACATTTCCCAAGTCTACACCAATACCTAAAAGGCAGACAATTTTCACTGCTGCACAGAGCTTCTTGGCTCTTCTAACCTGGGTGGGAATGTATCCTACCTATAAGGAAAGGAGTGTTGGAATTGAGAATCTGAAATATACTGAGTCCTTAGTCTCAAGCCTATGAAAAATATTTCTTGCATGAGCCTCTGTTGTAGTTTAGAAAAAAACAAAGGAAATAAATAAATAAATAAATAAATAAATAAATAAATAAATAATAAGAAAAATAACACACACACACAGACTGACACACACACACAAAACCACATTAAAAAAAAAAGAAGAAGAAGAAAGTAAAAACAAAGGCTAAGGGCAGAATAGTACATGGACTATTCAAGTCAAAAATATATAATCTCAATTAAAGAATAAATTATGGTTGGCTTATACTCTTCAAAAATATCACTCCATTTTTCTTTATTGTTGAAAGACAAAGAAAAACTGAAGAAACATTCCAAATTAAAGGATATTAAAGAGACATGACAATTAAATATAACATGTGCTCCTGTACTGGATCCTGTAGCAGAAAAAAAATTCCTGTAAAGAACATCTTGGGACAAGTGCTGGAACTAAAATATGGACTGTAGATTAGATAACAGTATTATATCAATGTCAAATTTCTGAATTTGATAACTGTATTGCGATTACATGAGAGATCTTTGTTCTTAGGAAATATACACCAAACTATCAAGGGGTAGGGGGTGTTCAAACTGAGGAAACAGATTATAGTGGGCTTGGAGGGTGGGGAAAATGGGGAGATGTTGGTCAAAGAGTATAAACTTCCAGTTAAAAGATCTAACGTACATGAAGATCTAACGCACAGCAAGGTGATTATAGCTAACAATACTGTATTATATACTTGAATGTTGCTAAGAGAGTAAATCTTTAATATTTTCACATAAGAAAGAAATGGCAATTATGCAGTGGGGTGGAAGTGTTAGCTAACCTTACGGTGGTAATCATCTTGCAGTATATAAATGTATAAAATCAATACATTGAGCACCACAAATATATACAATGTTATATGTCAATTATATCTCAGTAAAGCTGGGAGAAAAATACCATACTCAAACCCAAAGGGTTGTTAACCTTTGTCAATTCTCTCTTCAGACATGTCAAAAAAATTATATGTAAGAAATTATTAGAATGATAGTTTAAACGTGACCATTTATTCCTAAAGATAATGGAGCATTTAAGTAGGCATAGGAGAAAAAAAAAACACAAAGCTCTATTAACTATAAAAGTGAAATTCATGGACAAGAAAAGCTCTTTAATATTGTGAACTTAATTTCTTATTAGTCAGTATAAATAATCTTCAGAATCATAAAACTCAAATCACAGGTTTGAAAAAATATTGTGCGGCCCTCTCCTACCCCATATTAAAAGGGAAGTGTGTGCATGCAAGGGACATGATGGATAAGACTATTGACAAATGGTTCAGTTAAATGTTAATGTGTGTGTGTGTGTGTGTGTGTGTGTGTGTGTGTGTCTAGAGAGAGAGAGAGAGAGAGAGAGAGAGGGAGGGAGAAAGAGCTCAAATATGGCAAAATGGTGAAAATGTTGAACCAGGATAAAGGATATATACAAATTCTTTATATTACTTTTGCGATTTTCTTTAAGTGTGAAATTATTTCAAAATAAAATGGTAACAAAAGAAAGCAAAGGGGAAGAATCATGATGCCTTGCCTCCTCTTCAATGGGTTCAGTTAAGTGATGAGACTTTAATGACCAACATCAGGCTGGGAGAGGAGGGAGGCAAACCCACACCTTTTGGCTTCCACCTGAACCTAGCTCCCCTCCACTGCATTGAAGAGAGAATAGCTCAAACTCAGTGGAGAGAATTATAAACACAGTTCTCCACTACCTTTCTACAACCCTGAGTCAGCTTCTTTACAGATTTATGTTCTATGATTTAAGCTGAGTCATTTGGTTTCGTGAGTATGAGTATGTATGAGTGTGTGAGTTGAAGGTCTTTATTTTTTTAGAATATGTTCTACAGGTGTGTGTGTGTGTGAGAGAGAGAGAGAGAGAGAGAGAGAGAGAGAGAGAGAGAGAGAGAGAGAGAGGAGGGAGGAGGGAAGGAGAGAAGGAAGCTAGAGAAAAAGAGAGAGACAGAGAGAGGGAGAGGAGGAGGGAGTAAGAGGAGGAGAGGGAGGGGGGAGAGGGAGGAAGACAAGAAGAAAAAAAGAAGAGGAGGTGGAGAGAACAGAAGAGAAGTGGGTAGAAGAGAGAGGAAAAGTGCCATGGGTCATCTGAATAATCTGCAGAAATTAAATACAATTATGGGATGCCCCAGAATCTAGGGCCTATATCAGTGCTTCTCAAACTTTAAGTTACCCTTGAATTCCCAGAGGATTTTGGTAAAGTGCAGATTCTCATTCAGCAGATCTGGAGCCTGAGATTCTGAATTTCTAACGAGCTCCCAGGGGATGCTACCAGTCTCCTGAGTGGCAAGTACTCTGAGTGGCAAGGCTCACCACAGTTCATGTGTAAACGGTAGAGCAATGCTCAAGGAATATGTCATTTTGTAGGTCTTTGGCATCTGTGGTCCATCTCTCATCTGATGTTCTTGGGTTAGATCACATATTTTCAGGAGCTCTAGATTACCAAGCTTCATAACGATGCCAAAGTGAATCATCAAAAATTACAAGGGCATCTGAAATCATATCACTAGTCACTGCACATGATGTGGTGCTGCAATCCTAGGTTTAAATTGCCTCCCCCACAGGCAGAGGCTAGCTGATAATCCACACCCTGCAATTATGCAGTCGCTTTTACATAATGACTCTTGAAAGCAAACCAAAAGTAGAACAATATTTGTTTACATCAAGATGTAATCAACATCTTAGACATCAGGACTACATTCAATGTCTTTGGTTCCAATTTCATTCACATTTCCCCACATTGCATTCATGGATACCTCAGATAAATCGCCTAACTTCTTATGCTGTTTCTACATCTAGTAAACAGAGAAAACAATATTTACGACCCACCAGAGATGTTGTCGAAAAGTGGGTTGGGTGATCTCCACAACCCCTGCCATTTTTTTTTTTCTGTAAAAGCTGAATGCAGAAGCCACAAATACAGAGATAGATTCTATAAATTTTCCAAGCCAAGTAGAAGTTAGGCTGAACTAAATTATACCATGTCATTTTCATCTATTAAAATCTTTCTCTTGAGTTTGCAAATCCTACATGGTTTAATAATTTGGAAAACATGCCCTCCCATTCCCAGTCTCAGTTGCTAAAAGGATAGCTATTTGTATTAAATGTGTATAATTACAGCTTAGAATTTAAACAATTGCAATGTGATGTATGTATTTTAAAATGTTATCCATCAAACAAATGAAAAGACTATTAGGTGAAAGTTCAGTTAAATGTTTAGTTCATAACTTTTAAAATTCAGTTTACTTAATAACAATTTTAAATTTCAAAGATATTTATCTGCATTGTACTTATTGCCATAAATATCTACTCTGTTAATTTCACAATGCCACTCTTTTAATACAAAAGGATTGAAAGCTAACAAATTCATATAGAAGAGACATATTGGTCCTTTTTTAAAGTGTTCTGTAAATGACGAAAATAATTTTTTTCGAAGTTGAATGATAGACTCGCAAAATAGCCTACTCATTTATTTGATACAATGAGATTAGATAATTATAACTGCTTTAATTTTCAAGATGTTAAGTCATCTAACATTTTTTTTCAAGGTAGGTGGAAAATAACCTTTGTCCTTTACCTTTTTAGGGAAATGAAAGCCAGTGTTTGCTACCCCCAAATTCTTTGGCTCTGGTGGCTGATTAGGTATTTAGATTTGATTGTCTCTGCTCTAAATCTTTTGAGAGTTTCAGTATATTTAATGAGATTAAAAAACCTGGCTTTGTAGACATCTGCATACTCCTCATTCCACACCCAGTCAACAAGGTCCCAGGATGAAATCTTGCTCTCATTCTGCTTTTACTTTTCCTACTTTTGCTTTGTGAAATTGCAGCATCTTACCAGATGGAATGGGTTCAGGCCTGTTTTAATGGTTTGGGAGTGGTGGTTGTGAGTTTGTAACTTATCAACAAACATTGAACTGGCTTCTATAGAAACACCAGACAATAAGTCTCACTCTTTGTTCTCCAAGTAGAACAGTCTCAAAATAGTAGGTGGTATACGTCAAGAGAATAAACTTGGGTCCTACTGACTTTCTTAATAGAATGTCTTTCTGAAAATAAATCCCCTATTCTTGACTACCTAGTAGAAACCATTCATTTAAGAAGCCTAGGGACACTCAGGTCCAAAGTCCATTCTCTAATCTCTCAAATGCTGTCTCCTTGTCAGTCTGAGGCCCTGCCAGAGGCTCATGTTGAAAATAATCATTCCACTTTTCCCTACCTCACCAAAAAATAAGCATTTTTCTTATTAGATGATACACTTAACATTTGAGTCTGAAGTATTTGCCATTTGAAGCCTTTGCCAAAGTCAAGAGCTACCCCAAAATGAGGAGGTTCACCTGACCAGGAGGAGACATCAAAGTGACCAAAGATTATGATGGGAAACATTTCAGGTGGTTTTGAAAGCTTCCAGCTCTCTGTTTCCTGATTAAAAAAAAAAGTTTAGTAAGAGGATGTTGATGTTTCTTCTGTGAATGAAAAAGGGATTCTACGAAAAGTAACCTCACATGGTAGCTGGCTTTCCCCAGAGAGGCTATTTTAAATCTACCACCACCAACTTCAATGAAACATTTTTTGAAGGGAAGGGAAGAAAGAAGCTCTGACAAGAAACACAGATTTAAGAGTGGTGTGATCTGAAGGCAGGCTATCAGGACCTACTTACTATACATTAGCATCTTCTGCCCTCTCCTATTTCCAAAAACATATGCACAGGAAAATTATGTCTTCTTCTTCTTCCCTGCCTTGAATCTTTCACATCACTTGTTCTGATTTCTAAAATTTATCAATTATAGATTTCAGTTTAATATAATTCTCTTTAGAATATGTAAACTATTCTGGAGCTGCTCCTAGTAATTCAATCTAAGTGATGTATTAGTTATTTATTGCTATATAACCGAAAAGCTTAGGGCATAAAACAATAAGCATTTTATATTACAGTTTCTGTGGATTGGGAATTTAGAAGTGACTTAGCTAAGTGGTTTGGGCTCTAGATATCACAGGAGCTTACAGTAAGATGCTGGTTGGGGTGCAGTCATATGAAAGCTTAACTGGGGCTGGAAGATTCATTTTCAAGATGGTGCACTCACATACTTCTGGTTATGAGCAGGAATCTTCTGGTCCTTCATGTGAGGCCTCTCCATGAATTACTTAACCTTTCTCATGACACCGAGTAAACAAACCAAGAGAGAGCAAGGTAGAGGCCACAATGTTTTTTTGTGACCTAGACTTAGAAGTCATCCTCTGTCATTTGTTACAGAAGCGGGCCTTATTCAGTGAGGAAGGAAACTACACAAAGGCATGAATACTATGAAGGGCTCATTGGGAGCCATCTTGGCAATTGAGCTTAGTTACACCAAGGAAAAGATAATATTAAGAAGAGAAAGGATAAAAGATGTATGTAATATTGGAGCCAGAAGCATTTTAAGGAAATATCAAGCACTAATTTGGGTCCTGGAACTGGGAATGGGGTAGAGGAATGGTCTCCAACCTTGAGACCATTGAGAATCTATGAGAATCTAATGCCTGTTAATCTCAAGTGGAGCTGAGGCGGTGATGCCAAGGCTGGGAGAAGCTGCAAATACAGATGAAGCTTCACTCACTCCCCTGCTGCTCACTTCCTACGGTGCAGCCCGATTCCTAACAGGCCATGGACCAGTACTGGTCCTCAGTTTGGGGGTTGGGGACCCCCAGGTGTAGAGAGTCTTGAGAACTGATAGTCCATTACACTTCTTGGTGAAGATAAGAGGTGAAACAGAAATGAGAAGAATGACAACAATTTCTCCTCTTTCAAAGTTATTTCTGCACTAACTATAAGAAACAAGATCCTCCTGTCCTGAAAAGGTCATTTTCAATTTTGGGCTGAATATTTCCCCTGAATAATTAATTGATTTTATAAAGATGGAAAGATATTTTCATCTTCTAATAAGAAATCAGGGTCACATAAATGTTATCTTTATTCAGGAAGGACATGGGCTTTCAGGAAGTTTACTTTTGCCAACTGTAATTAGTAGCTATTTTACAGGACAATAATGTTCAGGTTTCGTGCTGGGATGAAAGAAGGTGATTTTCCTGTTAGTGCTAATTGAAAATTAAAGCAAAGAGAATTTTGCAATCAAAACAGGAAGGGAAATCAGTCTGTAACACGACAAGAACCTGAGAGCTTTGTTCTTTCACAGCATGTAGGAAAGCAAAGTTTTTAAACTACTTTCATCAGAGCCAAATTTCTTGGAAGAATGTTGTTTCTACTTTTTCACTAGTTCTTTCCCACTGGCCTGTTTTTGCCCCGACCATTTCATTAAACCTGCTTTCGTCATAGTCAATGACAACCCCTTCATTGCCTAATCTAATGGACATTTTTTGTTTTCTGTTGAATCTGAATTTACTGATCTTTGAAACAGCACTGACCCAGTTGACCACCCTACTGTTTCTGGAAATACTCTTCCTGGTTTCCGAATTACCATTTTCTCCTTGTTTGCCATCTCCTAGCCATTTATGTAAGTTCTCTCTCCACTATCCAACTCCAAAAGCTGGGCATTCAGATCATTTTGTCTTTCTATGTTCCTTCTGCATGATCTCATCCAACCCCATGGCTCCAACACCACCTAGATGTCAACAATGTCAGCATTGATATCGCCATCCTTGATCTTTTCCTAGAACTCATTACTCCCAAATCCAGCTGCCTTCTTGATATCACATTGTGTCTCCTAGTATTCTTGGCTCCTCACCTCCCAAAACTATTGCCCCATCCTAAGCCTTACCTGTCTTGTAAATGGTACCACCTCTCAGTAGTCACCCTGGTGAGAAACTTCATTATACCTTGATTTATTCTTTCTTTCACTCTATCTCCAGTTCCTCAAGTGCTGTTGTTTTTATCTCTAAAGCCCATTTCAAACCTGTCTGCCTCCATCACTACCCAATCTCTTTGCCCTTGCAACTTATTCTCTACACAGAAAATAGTTGATCTTAAAATAAAAATCAGATTATGCCATGTTCTAATTAATGAATTTCTACTATACTCAGAATTATACAAATTTGCAGTGCCCTCTAAGCTGCTATAGGACCTACTCGCCTTCCTACACTCAATTCACACCACTCTCTCTGGCTCACTACACCAGCCCATCCAGCCTCAAGACCTTTGCATATGTTGTTTCTTCTTCATAAAGGTTCTACCCATATTCTTCTTACACTGGTTCTTCTCTTTTATTAGGATCTTAGCTTAATTATTGTTTACTTGGAGAAGCCTCTCCTGACTATTCTATCTGAAGTAAGCCTCTTTGTTCCCCTTATTTTTTTCTTAGCTCCTTATTTTTCTTTCTGTCATCACAGTTATTCCCATCAGTATAGTGCCAGTCCAATTTTTCCCAAATGAGGACATTTAGAGACTCCTAAGAAACTTGATAGGTTTGAAACAAATCAAAGACAACATAAACAATGAACTACTTCTCTCCTAACAGGAAATCCTGCTGGAGGTGACCAATCACACTCAATAGCATCCATATTTAATAATTGTTAAGGTGAATCAGCATCTGAAACCAAAAATAAAGACATTCTTGAGATGACCTCCCCCCCCACTTCAGTGGAAAGTGTTTAGCTAAACAGTTCCTGTTTTGCTGCAGTCTTGGCCCTCAATGACATGGCTACACTCAACATGCAAAGATTGGAAAAATTTTCTCACAATTTTCATTTCCTGTGTTTCTCAATGGAATTTATTGTTGTTCTCTTTTATCCTCCTCTAAGACCAAAGTTTTGTGAGATGGACTTTGTCTTGGTGGGATAAGAGAAGGTTTGAACTCAACTTAAATTCTTCTCTATAAATACATGAATGAAACTCCAGATTGTATCCTGTACTTTACAATTTTTACACTGATAAAAAAATAACATTAAAAAATATATCTTTTAAAGTCTAACTTCTCACTTTTATGTCTATAGCAAGACTGTGTTATACACATACACTGAGCAATTCTCCTAATAATTATGCACTTGAAGTTGTCATTTACTTGGTGAAAACATGGTCAAGAATTTGAATTCTATTCTAATACCTTAAACAGCTTCTCTTCTGTTTTGTCAATAAATTACTAAATGTTGAATACAAATCACCAGAAGTTTTCAGTGGAATTTAACCCACTGAAGTTCCCACTTTCCAGCATTCATAAAAGCCATAAATCTCCTTTATTGAGTTATAGATCCTGAAATTCTAGCTCACAAAGCAGCCAAGATTTTGTTAAGTGAATTCAAATAACACCCCCAGGAACCAAAAATGTTTCAAGTGTTTCAAAATAAATCATAAGACAGTGAATGGATAAATAGAATTCTCCAGGAAGAAATCTGTTTTGCAGGGAGTGGTTTGTATTGACAAATCTTTAGAAAACTTAAAATGATTTTTGCTCTTAGAAAATGAGTCACAAGGTCAAAAATCCCAGACTCATCTGCCTCTGAGGAAACTTTGAGGAGGAAATGTGCCCAGCTGTTCGTATTTGTTTCTGAGAGGAAGAAAACTTATTTCAGAGCAAAAATGCCTTTTATATTTTCTCATGCAACATTAATCGAGTCTCTAATCAAGACCTAATTAAAAATTTAAAATGATATTGAAAGAAGCATTTCTGCTTTGTTTTTTGAACTGTGAGGATTAGATGACTGAGCTATGAGATTGTTCTAAACCATACAAACATGCTGTTTCTGTTAAGACCATTTTCTTGACAGCTTCTAAGAGGAGCTGTTTATACTGAGCTCTGCATTGAGTTGCCCAGCTTAGCTTCTATGCAGAGAGTTACATCAGTTCCATCTCTAATTCACAGTGCTTGCTGAGCTGCTGGAAGAAATTATGAGATACCATTAGCTACAACAAAGAGCTCTCCTTTTATTGCTCACCAAATACAGTTAGGCTCCATTTCTGCTCTCAGTGAATCAGCCAAATTGGCCAGCCTTGAGCATGGTGCCTTCTCCTTTAATTAAGTCTATTGACATGAGTCTCTTTCAGATATCTCCCCTCTCAGGAATTAAGGCATGAAATGCAGCCAAAATATTTCAAAGCTGGGAGGGAGACCTAGGGATTATCTTCTCCAACGCTCTAATCTTTTTTTTTTTTTTTTAATCATTGACCAATCTTTGATAAAACAAAGTAGAACTTTCCTATATTCTCAATCAATAAATGACTTAATTAGAAAATGATCATAAGATATAAAATTTAGTGGAGAAATCTGAAAGAAAGGAATGAATTTTTCCATTTGGAAGTATAACTGGCAATCACACCACCGCCCAGGAAGAAACTTGGGATCACGCTTCTGTACTTCAGGGTTTTAACCAGCCTTGTAGCTACAGGGAACAAATATTTAGCAAACTCAACACTTACTCTGGTGACATGTATACAGATTCTATTTCCTTCTTACTTTGACAAGGCAATCCTATCAAAACACTTCATTTTTCTTATCTTAGCTTATTAGCTCTAATCACGAATATATGCTGGCCTGTCCGGCCTCCCTTTCTGTGCTCTTTCCTCACTTCAGTGGCCCCTTCCAGTTCACCCATCAAAACCTGTTCTTGAATAAATTCACTTATCGTAAGTACCGGATTATGGTTTCTGATAACACTTTAAGATGAATGTGTATTTTACCAAGAGGAAACACTTCAAGACAAAGAATGAATCTCTATTGTGAAATTTGCAAGCCAGTTTTTTTAAAGAAGAGTAATCTGAGTCTCCAAGAGGCCAAGAAATATGCCTGAGGTTACCCTGCTGGATGGTGGTAGGTCAAAACTAGAATTCTTGCCTTCCCATCCCACCACCCTCCTTTCTTGTTACCAAGATGGCTTGCTATGGGACTTGGTCTTGGGTTCTTATCATGTTCCTCCCTAAGTGGTACATAGTCCTGAGGCTGATTTATTTGGTCTGGATCAATACCTTGGGGACATGAGTGTCAGGACAGTTCTCTAAGGTTCTGGCATTGCAAGTTCCTTTGAAGAGTCCAGTGTGGAAATGGTCCCTGCGTCCTAACCCTAAATTCCAAATCTCTCTATCAGTGTAGTTGCAGATATAACTCAATTTCCTAGTTGCCTATTAGGAAACTGGAGGTTGGCGTACACACAAACACACTAGCAGGCTCCCAAGGACAGACATTAATTCTCAGACTGTGCAGTGTAAACCCAAAGGAGGAAGTAAAACATATTCCTAACACACCCTGTAATTTATACAGTTCTCTCTCCCCAATAAATATAAAATTTCACTTTCTATATAAGGTAGTATTCATTCCCTTAATCTGTTTTGCCCTCCCCTTCCTCCTATGAAATTGTTTCATAGGAGGTCTCTTTGGAATATGAAAGAGGTCTGTAACTGAGCTATTGGATTTCTTAACAACTGCTCTCAGCTACACAAAGATGAGCTAATGCTCAAATAAATACATTTGTGTGTGTGTGTATGTGTATGTGTGTGTAAGTGATTATTTTAGGTTATTTGTGCTAATATATTCTATTTCCTGCTTTTAAAAAAAAAGAATCTTGTGACCCACTGCTGCATTCAAAGTATTCATTATCCAGAGTAAATAGAGTCAAAGTCATCAAGTTCCACATAGAATTCTCTGTATTCTTGTGAATGCATTGGAGAGGTTTCTCTAAAACTACAATAGCGATTGTAATACTGCTTACCTCACAGGACGGTTGGGAGGTTTCAGTGAATTCATACAGAACACAAGCATGCACATGTAACCTATAAGAAAAGTGTTAAGCATGGTATCTGGCACATAGCAAGTGCCCTTTACATTTTTTTGATTATTATGAATACACATATCTATGGTTTCTATGTGAGATTTCAATTTTTAAAAATGCCATTGCTTAAAATTGAAAATCTCAGCTCTGGATCAAGCTTCCAACGATAAGTGGGAAAAAATGTTGTCCAATAAAGACCTTTGTACCTCTGAAGAATCCATGCTTAAAGAAAATGCATTGTCTTCATTATGCAAATTAGCTGTGGGGTTTGAAAGCCATATGAATTGCTAACATGTGTAGGACACTTCCAATATGCTGGATGCATTTATCACTTATTCTCTAAAACATCCCCATGAAGTGGGTTCCAGTGTCATCAGTGCCATGTTACTGTTTAGGAACTTGAAGTTGACTTAAAAAATAAAGTAAATTTATTGATTCACAGATTGAGAATTCCAGAGATAGGCTGGCTTCAGTTGTGACTGGTACAAGTGTAGTTTGAGCCAGTGGCTTGAAATTTGTGATTATTTCTCGCCTCCACTTTCTCGTGTTGGCTATAACCTCAACAAGCTTCTTTCACTATTTTAAGATGTCTGTCAGCACCTTGAAGGCCACTTGAAGACTTCCTTGTTCACATCCAATGACAGAGATATTTCTTCTCATAGATCTTTTGGAAGATTAGGAAAGCTTCTTTTTCAGAGGCTTCATGAGACCTCTTCTCATTGTTTCATTGCCCCAGGTCAGAAATCAGTATGGCCTGGGGTTGGAGGAGAAGATGGATTGTTCCAATGCCACAGGCTGAGTATGAAATAAATCACCCCAAAACTGTATTGCAAAAATACAGGAGAGAACTTTTCAAAAGTAAGTTTAGGGTTGTTGCAGTTTCTTAGCCTGGGAAGGAGATTCTGAGATGGATATTAATATACAGATGTATTAGAGATTGTCCTTGTGAGCAGCACTCATGGATAGGAAGTGAAAGCAGCAGGGTTGAGCAGCAGGAAAAGTTAAACTGCAAAGAAGTCTCAACAAACCCTTTGCCCCTCTATAGGGACCTCAGAGGTGTCTTGAGTTGAAACAAGGAGTGATGAGGTTGGGCCTTCACTCCCGCCCACCCCCATGAACCAGATATTGTTTGTGGGATGTCCAGGAAGGGAACATGACCCCAAGGAGGGGGCCAGTTCTTTTTAGGAGAGGCTAGTTCCTGGAAAGAGACTTTGTTGTCACTGACAACACTTCCAGCAGCTGGGAGAATAAGACATTCTGGCCGAAAGAGGAATCTGGGCAAGTTCATCTCTGGAATCCTGAAGCAGTTGTGGGAAAGCAAATAAGTCACCCTACTTCTAAGAAGCAAAGCCCAGGTCTGCACATAGGCCTTTCGAATGGCATTGCCCAAGCTTGTCGCTTATTAATAAGTGTGTGCTGATTTCTACACACTGACCGCTTGTAGAGCACTTCTGGAAAGAACCCAACATACACAGTAACTCAGTGTCAGCTGCCCACCCACGTGTGCCATGTGAGTGACTAAGAGGGCTGAATGTGAGGAGGAAATCAGTGATGTTACACTTCACTGCATGGTTGGGGAGACAAAATGTCTGGCCAGATTCTCACCAGGGAACTGCCCGATTTGAACAAATGAGGAATATGAAGAACTTGGAAAGCTTATAAAGAAGTAACTACAATGATAAATGTTTTTCTGAACCAGCATAGTCAGGAAAGAGAAAAGATTGTAAACCAGGGATGACCTTGGTGATCTCACAAAATGAGATGATGCTTTCTACATTGTGATGCAAAATTCAGCATGCACACACATAAAATTTACAATTATAGCCTCTTTCTGGCAAATACACTGAATTATTTTATTCCTGTCAAAATAATCAAAATCATTAGGCTCATGTGGTTATCCACTTATCTCAGATGTTTGGGGTTTTCATGAATAGTGAAATGAAAAACACACCTATGGAAAAAAATGTCCTGGCAGCTTTAGATCACCTGAAATGAAGGTGAAACCCTGACCCAGCTTTAGAATGTCAGTCCAGCAAGCTGTATTCAATACACTCCTTCCTCATGTCTGGTTCCCATGGCAACAACCACTGAGGCAGCCTCACTGAATAAAACTGAGTGTGATCAACTGCCAGCATGGAAGTATAAATCTTCCCCTATTCTCTCTGTTTTTCAGCATTTCTCTTTCCAACATGTTCTATGTTACAAAGCAGGATGCGGAATGTTGCCTATATTTCTCTCCTCCACTCACCAAATTTCAATGGCGAAGCTCCCTCTCCACTGTGTTTTCAGCATAGAACACTGAAATGGAGAGAGGGAAACATTACATCCATTCTAAATGACAAGGAAAGTAATTTCAGATAGTTCCTTATCCATCTATGTCCCTCACGAAGAGGCCTGTTTTTTTTTTCTTTCAGCTGGTAATGCCTTTTTCTGTTGGAATCAAACCAAAGCATATTTGTGTTCAGGAGCGAGACAGTTTTCTTAGTAATATAGAAGCTATTTCCAGGGGATCTCAGGAGGGGGAAGCTCTTGGAATCCACCTAAATTTAGATACAGCTTTTGGTACAGTATGTCTCACAGGATGCGTGTGCACAAACACTTCATCCAGCTTATTATAAAGTTCCGGAGAAGCCCTCTAAGTCTGTGCTGGATGAGACTAAGAGCTGCCAACTGGAGCATCACATATCCTTTCTCTTCTTTTCCTTTAAAACACACTGTCAGTTTTCCAGGTCTTGAAGAACCCTATAATGAGGTTGGATTGTGCTGAAAATGACCATATTGGTAATATATCTAGGTTGCTTGTCACTAAATTTGGGTGAGTTCACTTTGAGGGGACATCAGGAGTAGTTTGTAGTTAGAAGTTAGCTTTGTAAATATGAGTATTGACTGTGAGTTTGTGTCCCAAAGCTTGATTTGGAGAATATGAAGGAGCAGACAATATTTTGTGGTCCAACCAATGTAGTAAAGAATGAGCAGTGAATAAATATTATGTAAGCATTATTTTGCAAAGTGTGAATCTGGATCTTGATGCAAATAAGCTATTAAAATTTTTTATGAGATGATTAGAGAAATTTAAATGCTGATGGAATATTTGATGATATCCCATCCTCAACAGAGTTGACTGACAGGGCACAGGAGTTCACAATACTGTTCTCTCTACCATGGCCTATAGTGAACATAAAAGGCACATAAGTCCTGGTGAAGGTAATCTGAGGTTTTCTGGAGGAAGTGTCCTCTAAACTGAGATCTCGAGTATGAGAGGAGCTAACATGCGCAAACCAAGAGTGAGGGGATGAGATGTGAGAAAATACATTTCTGTTCTTTAAGTCTAAGACATTCTCCAGGTCCATATCCACCCAGATAAATTTGGGGCTGGTACAAACCTTAGACATTTTGAAAGTTCTTAATCCATTGACATTGATCAATCATTTGAGACTTTATACTCCTACTATAATCACAGTTTCATATTTACATATGCAAATGCTTTTATCAACTATCACGAAGCCAAACTTCTGTGTACAAAGATAATTCTACTGCTGCAATAACTATGTATAATAATCTGGTGTTAACATAATCATCTGTTTCTTCAATATTCCCTGAGAAGACACATCTTAGGTTTGTAGGGTTCTCTCCTTCTTGAAAACTCTGTCATTGCATCAACAAGCATTTGCTAACTCCCAAGGTTGGATGAGCTGCACATGATATTTATGGTACAAGTTTACAAGAAGATAGCTTTCATTTATATTGATGAAATACAACTTAATCTTCTGCTGGCTGCCTTTCCTAGACAAGGCAACTATTCAAAACAAACTGCCTAGCAAAGATGTTCTTTGCAAATTTGAACATGATGCTTAAATTGACTTTGTCAATTTCTTACATGACAACTACTGAAGCATGGGTTCAGAATAATCCACCCCAAGAAGAATGCAGATTATTTTGAGCTAAAGTCAATTTTAATTTCGGCTTCAAAAGAAGCTTCTATATCTTCTTTTAACTCCTTAGAAGAACTTGAATTGGGGGTATTGCTCATAATAAGAAATTATCAACAATTTGTTGACCTACTCATATGGCAGGCTAATTTTTATTTACTAAATATCTGCTCTTATCATCCTGCAATGACCCTTTGAAGCTTCCAAGGTGCATCACCTCATTCTTAGCTCAGAATGTCTTATATACCTAGATTCCCCTTTTTATCTCTGAACCACTCTTGCACGTGGGGTCTTTTATTCTCTTGTATATGCAGGGTTCCTGTACGTATGTGTGTATTAAATTTGGTTATTTTCTCTTGCTAATCTGTTTCATGTCTATTTGATTATTAGACCAACCAAAAAGACCTTGAGGGTAGAGGAAAGTTTGTTCATCCCCCACAGTTTTTTGCAAAGTCTCTAAGACCAAGTAAACTTTTTGAGAAAGCAGGGTGAGAAGCACCAACCTTTCTGGTAAGATACAAGGTAAGCTAGGTGCCCAATGTCTGCCAAAGAGTTATCTCACCACCTACTTCATGCCAAAGTGACCTATAATCATCCTTTCCTCTGTGTATTACCTCTTCCATAACGGCTTTCTATTAATATGATTTTATGCTCATATTTATATGAATTTGTATGAATTTGTTCAATGAGACTCAAACTCAAGAGCTGTCACCTTCCTATTACTCTTAAGTGACACTAAATCTGGCTCAACCTCTATTAGCTTTAGTAGTGGAGAAATTCAACCCTAGACTCTTGGTGAAGAGCTTCTTCCCCACACCCTGAGAATCATACATTCATCCAGGCCTTACTCAGTTCAAATACTTGCCATCTAACCTTTTGGAAAAAGTGGAGTTCCACAACTCCCTTGTCTCCTCCTCTCAACTTCAAGTAGCTCCCAAGTAGCATCTAGGGTCTCAAACTCTTTCATACTTATATCCAGCCAATTCAGAGACCTTATCTCTGCAGATCTGCAAGCTCTCCTACCAGTTTCAGGAGAACTAATACCCTCCACCTGCACTCTACCCCTTATCCTTGTACAGTGGAGCTTTATCCTTCAACAAAATGGCTTTTTCCTGATATCACAATCTAAATATAGAACATTTGCACCACTCCAGATCATTCTGATATGTCTCCTTCTCCAACCTCAGGCCTCAATCACTGATTGGTTTTCTGTCTACACAGTTTTGCCTTTCCAAGAATTTCTAATAAAGGCATTTGTACTGTGTATACTTTTAAGTCTGGGTTTATTCCTAAAAGGCAACATGCACATTTCCCTGCCACTTGATTTGATTTCAGCCACATGATTGGTAAGGACCTCCCTTACCAAGGCTTGAACCTGTGACTTGCTTCAGCTGATAGAATGAGAAAAAAGCAATAGCAGGACAGTTCTAAGCCGAGGCTTCAAGGAGATTTGCAGGTTTCCACTTGCTGTCTTGTGCCTCTGCCATCATCCTGAGAACTCGCCCAGGCAAGCCCACTGGAGGTTGAGAAACACATGCAACTTAGCTGAATTGCCTCAGTCAGCCAACAGACTGTCCCCAGGTGTGGATATGAGCCACCTAGCTGATCCCAGCTAACCCCAGATGCATCATTGTTGCATGCCATTGAGGGTTTGTGTTGTTTCCTAGGCATCCTCACGATGACGATGGGTAACTGATGTAGGGAGCACCTAGAAGCAGGGAGATATGGTAGGAGGATAGCACAGTAATTCAGGCAGGAGGATAGTGGTGAAGGTGGTGAAAAGTGGTAGGATTCTGGATATATCTTGAAAATAGAACTGACAAGATTTGCTCTTAGATTGGATATGGAGTATGGGAAAAAGAGAGGAGCCAAGAAGGATTTGGGCTCAAGCAACTGGAAGGGTAGAATTGCCATTAGCTGAGACGGGAGGAGACTATAGAGGAACAAGTTTAGGGAGATATCAGAGGACTGGATTTGAGCATTTGCAATTCTTGGGAGAGTTGACATAAGTCCTTTGGAATTTGGGGGTGAACATGAACATGGAGATCAGCGGTACTTTTTGAACAGAAGATTCTGAAACAGGGAGGCTTGATGAAGTAGGCTATGCTAAATGTGAGCAGTACACTGAAGCATGCCCCAAACAGAGAAGGTGGAGAGAGGCCTTTTCCTCACCTTGTTTCCCTTGGGCTGAGGGCATGAAAGAGAACTGCAAGGAGTCTCCAGGCTTCTTAGAAAGGAGCATAGAATAGAGTCAAGGCTGACATCAAACAGCTACTCAGGTGTTGTCCAGTAAAGAGACACTTTACCGGGAGAGAGAGAGAGAGAGAGAGCCTGGGGCATAGAGGATGGCACAGGCTAAGGGAAGTCATTACTGTCCCTCCCTGAAGGTGAGTCTTCAGCAGCAAAAAACATCGAGAGGCAGTTATTCAGGCAACACTCCACAAGTACCAAATGTACCATTTCAGCAGAGCCCACCAACTCTTTGGGGGTCATGAGGGGCAGAGTCAGCCTGAGGAAGCCCTTCCAGGAGGCCAATCATAGAAAAAGGTCAGAGGTCAGAGCCTCCTATCCTCAGAGTTCCAACAGAGAACTGGGCTGGAAGGAGAATGGGAATAGAGAAGGGGAGAGTCCTGGAACCTAGGTTTCCAGCTCTCTGAGAGAGTCAGTCTAACTTTTTGTGATATTCTATGTTAACTCATTGTCTGATAGCATGTAACAAGTTATTTAAACTAGTTTGAGAGAAAAAAAGGAATATATTATACCTATATTGGCATAATTCACAGATAGGAGGCAGATGCAGTGGGGCTTCAGGAAGGAAGGAAGTCTACAGCAGGAAGCCACCTCTCATCTCTGATTCTCTTGCATATCCTCTCTCTCTCTCTCTCTCTCTCTCTCTCTCTCCCTCAACCCTTATCCCTGACCCCTCCACCCCTCCTGACTAGCTTTCTCTATGTCTTTGACACATGTAATACACTATGACCTTGCAAAACTCCCAGGATTACATGTGCGGGCCCCAGACTCCTGAAGACACAGGCCAACATTCTGTTCCAATATGAGACCCTTGAAGAGAGAATCTAGTTGGGATTCAGATGCCCACCCAGGCTAGATAGTGCTGGGATGCTGGGATTGCATCGTATGAGCATTGCTACAGCCTTCCCCAAGAAGTAAACCAGAAGACAAGGATCTGCATGCAAGTAGGTTTATTTGGGAGATGATCCCAGGAAGCGCACGCAGAGGAGTAGAGAAGCAACATAGAGAAAGGAAAGAAGCCATGGATATGTTAGGAAAGAATGGACAACTGAGCCTCAATTCCACTTGGACCTCTGGGAAACTATGAAAAGCACACCTCAGAATAGTCCTACCTGAAGATTAAGGTAGCTCTGGTATTTATCCACCAACTCCAATCAGTTACTGGCTGAAGGCTGCTCCCAAAGGTATTATTCCTCCTCTGCCTCCATCCAAGCCCAAAGTTAACTCAGGTGGAAATTCTAAATGCTGGCACCAATGGTATCTGCTATAGATTTCATTCAGGAATGGGAATGCTCAAAAGAGCATGGCTGAAAGTTTGATTGGGGAAAACAGAAATTTCAATACCCCTCTGCCTTAGACTTCCCAGTGAATGGACAGTATACAAGAATTAAGCCGTGAAGGACTTAATACCTGAAAAGAGATCACATGTGCAAACAGAAATGAACACATGCGTGTTGTAACAGAACGGCTTAACACACATCAGTGAAACTAGCAGAGACTCTGCCTGTATTTTGATTCCCTTGTGGTGAGAACAAAGAAACTGAGTTGTTCTTTTAAATCCACTGTTTTTGCTGGAAGGCATTATAATTTTGAAAGCAGGCCATAATGGAGTAATGAATAATGTGTTCTTTCCTTCTATATTGTTATAATGATGTTTGCCATTAATTGAACTTCAGAGTGAGACAGTGATCCTAAAAAGCACTATTTTGTTTCCACTAAAAAGGGCTCCTCATTTTTAAATTCAGTTTGTCAAAATTGTGTATTTTTCTAACAGCCTCAGGAGCTCATTTAGTGTTAGTCCCCTTCAAAAACAACAGAAGCTTTGTGCCCTCTTTAGTGCTTGAAGCAAGACAGCAAATGAGACCCATGAGAATTTGGGGCTTAGGCAAAGTTCCAGATAACACTTGGTTGGGGCTTAAGTGCTCAGACTGGGGCTGTGATAGAGGGAGGGAGTGTTGGAGTCCAGGGGCCTTTACAGCACAAGGGGTAGCCAGAGATTCTGGGTCCTAGTGGGGGCAGAGGCACCTCCCAACAAAGGGGGCTGCCTACACTCTCGTAGTCTCCTCTCACCCTGAAATAGAAGAGATAGTTTCTACAACTGCTTGGAAATGTCCCCTGTGCATTTCTTCAGCCCAGATTTGCAGAGACCCAGTGCTTTTCTGAGTATACCATAATTACTCCAATGTCTTGAGTGTCTTAAAACAGTACACCAGACATTCAAAGGCACCTTTAAAAAACCCCTGCTTTTCTTTAAAATAAAAAATGTGTAGCTATAGTTGACCCTGAACACGAGTTTAAATCGTGTTGGGTCCACTTATACATGAATTTTTTTCGATAAATACTATAAATATATTTTCTACTCCTTATGATTTTCTTAATAATATTTTTTTTCTCTCCAGCTACTTTATTGTAAGAATACAGTATGTAATACACATAAAATACAAAATATATTAATTGAGCATTTATGATATCAATAAGGCTTCTGGTCAACAGTAGGCTATCAGTAGTTGTTTTGGGGGAGTCAAAAGTTACACATAAATTTTCAGCTACCCCCATGTTGTTGGAAGGTCAACTGTACATTCATTTTTTTATGTTTGAAATATTAATAGGAAACACCCAAACAGTAATAATTTTTGTTTGTATCTGAAGGTTAAGATTAGAGATGATTTTTACTTTTTATTTATCTGTAGTTCTTATATTTTACACAATAAACATGTATTGTATGTTTTTTCTGAAAGTGAGGAGTAAGAAAGACTCACCTTCAGAAACCAAAAAAAGACTGATGTACTTGTCTTTATAAATATTAAATATTTCTTGAGTCAAGAGACATCAAAAAAATTTTTAAAGACAGGGGATAGACTGAGAAAAAATAATTGCAATATGTATAGCAGAAAAATAATTTTAACCATTATATGTATGTATATCATACAAATTAATAAGAAAAGAAAACAATTCAATAAAAATTGGACAAAAGGTAATAGCAATTTATGGAAGTTGAAATAAAAATTTCCAATAAACATATAAACAAATCCCAACCTTATTAAAAATCAAGAAAATAACAGCTACAACCAGTAATGGAATATCATTTTTGCCTATCGCTTTAGGAAACATTTTTAAAATTGGTAATATCTAGAGTTTGTGAGAGTATTGTTCTTAAAACTTTTTCAATAATTCTAGAGAGAGCATTTTAGAACTTGCTCCCTGCTATGTCATCATTTTGACTCAAATAAACTCATAAATTTTTTTTTTAAATTTAATTTAAAAGGCTAATTAGTAGCCAGCATCTATGAGGGTATGTCCTATTGAAAATTGGCAGAGCCCTCTCTGAAGAAAACTTAGTTGTTTATGTCAACACTTTTAAGTGTGCATACTCTGCATTCCAATTTTAGGTATCTAGCCCAGAGAAACATTTATCCATGTGCGTGAAGGATAACTTACAAGAAGTATGAGTCACAAAACACTGGAAAGAACACAAATATCCAGCATGGGAGAATGGCTATGGAAGCTATAGTTCATCCGTTTTATTGAAAACTGAGCAGCACCTAAAAAGGTTTAAAAAGACTTTATATATGTGGGTAACATAACACAGGCATAACCAATGAGAGCTCTAATAGCAGCCTGCCTAGATTCAGATAATGGTGCTGGCACTTCTCGGCTGTCCATGCTCAGATAAGCTTGCTTTCTTTTCTTTTTCTTTCTTTCTTTGTTTCTTTGTTTCTTTCTCTCTTTCTTTGTTTCTCTCTCTCTTTCTTTGTTTCTCTCTCTCTCTCTCTCTCTCTCTCTCTCTCTCTCTCTCTCTCTTTCTTCTTCCTCTCTCTCTTTTTTTTAAAGCAGAAAAGAATAACTTTATTAGATGGGAAAGTAAAGCAACAGTACATTCCAGATGTGAAAGGGGGCAGAGCAAGAGAAGAGCAGCTCGAAAGGATCAGGTCTCAAGGGCCTCAGATAAGCTTTCCATGCTTCCCTTTACCTATTTTTAAAACATATGAAAAGCATTTTGAGTGCACCTGTCTCATAGAAATGTATCTATGTATTGCTTATATATTATTAGATGAGAAAAGTAAGTTATAGAATGGCAAGAATGATATCAAAGCTTTAATAGTAAAGATGATATTTCTATATGCACATGCTCACACATACATAAAAAATGGTCCAAGAGAAAACATGCCTCATTAATAACAGCATTTATTTCTGGGAAAGAGAGGCATTTGGGTGGGGCTGAAACAGCCAAGGAGCCTTGTCCTCTCAACTCTCTATACTTCGTATTTAGATTCCTATAACAAAAATATAACTTCTGTAAATACCATAGAAAGCAATAAAAATATTTTAAAACCTGAAAATCTCAACCTTGTGTGTGCACACACACATGCATGCACACACTCATGTGCGCGCGCGTGCACACACACACACACACACATCTGTACTAAGGCAAAGTAATACAGCCTTTGACTCTAAGCTCTAAGATTTAGAGTAACCAATGTTTTTCTCAAGGAAATTGAATGATTATGCAATTTTCAATACTATTTTGAGTCTATTTTGGCAATAAAAGCAACTTCCTTAGCAAAATGGAAACACATGAGATAAGGCCTTGGTTAACAATAATTTGCAGAAATAGAAAGATGCAAATGGATCTGTTCTATTAATACATTGGCTGTCACCTACCACGATGTCTTCTGGAGTTGACGGGGGCCAATCTTACCTTGCCTTCCTTAGTTGTTCTAGTTTAAATTGCGTTTCTGTACTTCCCCACAATTTACCAGTGAAGGGAATAAAATGTCTCACCAAACTGTGCAGAATTTATTTTGTGTCTTTTGAAGAAGTGCTGGTGAGGGAAAAGCACTTTCTTTCAGATGCATTGTGTCTTGGGCCTCATGTGACACTCTTGTGTCATGAATGAGGAAGCATTTCACTTTTTAAAGCCTTTTATTAGAAGAAAATATTTTTTAAAAATTTCACTCGAAACATCTCATAACACCCACTTATTAACCACCTAGATTTAACGGATTTGAACATTTTTGCATAACAGCCTCTGTGATTTTACAAATTTTATTAAAAAAGAATACAGCTAGAGCCCTCTCCTCCCCTTCCTCCCATCCTCAATTCTACTTCTTTCCCAGAAGTAACCAGTATCCTGAACTGAGTGTATAACATAAGCAGGCATAGTTTTAAATCTCCTCACACAAATATGTGCATCATTCAGGATCCTGACAGGCACATACAAAGGGGCTAATTGAAAACAGTCTAATATAAAGTTTCTATTTGCAAATGTGTAGGCTGTATTAAGGGAGTTCAGCAAGGGATGGTAAATCACATTGGAGATAGCAACCGAAGAGAATTATTATTATGCCTAGGCTTAGAGGGAAACAGAAGTACTTACTACAGACCCAGAAAGACCTGTCACTTGACAGCAGCTGTGGCCTTCAATGAACAAATGCAACTTCTGCAAGCCCACTGCCTGGCAAGGAGGAAAAGAACAGCCCCCCTTTTCCTTCTTTCCTCCGACTCCTACTGGTGCCTCTTATTAGATGAACCCAGCTGAAGCCAGAGGGAAGAGAGCTTGCAGATGAAGTCCATAAGGACTCCCAGGACCATAGTGGGATGCAGAAGGCTGGCAGTGAACCTGACAGCTGGAGAATATGTGTCCATAACAAAACGAAGCATTGTTTGTATGTTTTTCAAATTTACTTAAATAGTGTTATACTTTTACATGTGCTTTAGAAGCTTTCTTCTTCTCATTCGCCACTATATTTTTGATATTTATCCATGCTGAAGAAAATGTAGCTCTAATTCATACGTTTATTTTAAGTGCTCCATGGTATTTCATCATTTCATGAGCACAAGCAATGCTACAACGAACAGCTTTATGTTCACATGGTCCATATGCGCAAGAACCTTGTTTGAATAGATACATATTTCCTGAGTTGAGATTATGTACATATTAACTTTACCCAAGTATTGCAAAATTGCTTTCTATGTAATTATTCCAATGTTTACTCCCAGGGACCGAGTATGAAAGCCTTCCACTTCTGATTCTTCATTCTCACCACAATTGATGTTATCAGACTTGAAAACTGCTAATTTAATGGCTCTGAAATCATAGCTCGTTGTTATTTGAATTCGAGTTTTCCTCCTAGAGAGTGCTCTTAACTGTCCTAAGCCTCATAATCTCCCACAGTGATATTGAAGTCATGACGCTGATTATCACAAAGCACTTATGAATTCAGCTAATGTTCAGTCAGTGGCCATTACAAGATATATTTTCAGTTGGTTTCTCACTTCTCATATTGATTAATTTTTATTATTTAGGCCTATAGCACCTGGTCTTCCTAGGTGGTTTTCCATCCAAGTACTAACCAGGCCCGACCTTGCTTAGCTTCCAAGATCAGACATTGGGCTTGCTCAGGGTGGCATAGCTGTAGACCATGGACTGTGGCTCCACTGGGGCATGAATCCAGGACCTACTGAGTATAATAAAGCAAACGTGCTAACTGCTACACTATGTAACCATATCCTCGTATTGAGTTTTTCACATACACAGCTTATGAATGCCAGAGCGGATGCTGGGTACTTTCATGAAGAAATGCTCACTAATTAATTTCTTCAGAGAACAAATCAAAATAATCTTGGTTTCCCATGTTTTCTTGTCACTTTTGAGAGATCCTTTTGAAATGTAACTTATAAATGAGCTCTAAAATTTCTTTCCACATGGAAAAGACAAGATATGAAACAGGTGTTAGATAGAAAGTTTGCATTTTTTAAAAATTTCAAAGATATACAATGCCTATGTATGCATGCAATATTTTAGGGACAACACTCTAGAAACAAAAAATGGTTATCTCTGGTAAGGAGACAGAATTTCTGGGGTGAGAAATACAAATTTGTGACTTTTCTCATTCTAAACCATTTTGTTTTTGAGAAGAAAAAATGGTGTAGATGACAGAGGCTCTGTTCATCTCTCTAGCTACCAAATCAAAGTTGTGACGAAAACAAGGAGCAGCAGCAAAGAAAATTGCCTGGGATCTAGATGAACTAGATGATCTAGATGAACTAGAAAGCACTCTGCAGTGGCAGAAGGTGTGATGGGATAAGGTCACGGGGCTGCCTGATCCCGAATGGCTGAGTGAGTCGGAGGCTGCAGCAGCAGCAAAGGCAGTGACAGATGCCTCTAAAAGGGGCCATGTCTGCGGGTGGATTTTCGTGGTGACCGACCTGACGCTCTGAGCACCAGTGCCCCAGGGCACCAGGAGGCACGAGGGACTTAGAGGGAGATATTGTCGGTGTGAGGGCTGAGGAGAGACTTGCTCAGTACAGAAGTGCTGGTGGTATTCATTGTTCCTTGTTGAGCCCTCCCCACTCCCAGAACAGGGACATAGTGCCACCATAGCCATGACGTCATCAAACTATATAACAAAGGTTGCTCCACCAAGAGGATTTTCTGAAACCCTGCCTCCCCCAACTCACGGCCCTACCCAAGGCACACCCAGTTGTATCCTCAGTGAGTCAGGTGCTCCTTGCTGAGACTCATACTGGTTTCTGGTGTGGCCTTCTGAGGCAACTATAAGCACAGCATCTGTGGGTTGCTTGCTGAATCTTAACAGGTGGCCCTGGAGAGGTAGAGACTTGGGTTAAGTTAGGCCTGCAGCTGAACCCCTCTCAGGACTGTGCCACTAGACACCTACTTCACAAATCCACACTAATGTGACCAGGAGACTTAGTACATAGAAACAGACACAGAAAGGCAGCCAAAATGGGAAGACAAAGAAGCAGAAACCATACGAGAGAACAGAACAGAGATCCAGATATAATGGAATCAAGTGATCTAACAGATGCAGAGTTCAAAACACTGGTTAGAAAGATGCTCAATGAACTTATGGAAAGTGTAGATGAATTCAGTGAGAACTTCCACAAAGAGATAAAAAACATAAAATTGAAAATGGAAATTATAAAAGAGAACCAGTTTGAAATGAAGAACACATTACTTGAGATGAGAAGTATCTGAAATGGAATAAACAAAGGAAGAAACAAAGTGAATAAAGAAGAGGATCACATGCTCTATCTAGAGCACAGGAAAGCCAATTAGGACACTCAATCAGAATGACAAGAAAAAAGATGCCAAGACTATAAACACGATTTAAGGAGGATATGGGACACTATTAAAGTTCCAAATATTCGTCTGATTGTGTAACTGAAGAAAATAAAAATGTTAAACAGCTGTTTGAAGAAATAATGATGGAAAACTTCCCTAACTTGGTGAAGGAAATGAACATAAAATCCCAGGAAGCTCAGAGAATTCTAAAAATCAGGGATCCAAAGTGGCCCACACCAAGACACATCATAAGGTTAAACATAAAAAATATTAAAAGCAACAAGAGAAAAACAAGTAATTACATATAAGGGAACACCCATACAACTGGCAGCTGATTTCTCAAGAGAGACTATGCAGGACAGAAGGGTTTGGCAAAAAATATTTGACAGGATGAAGACCCAGGTTCTACAACCAAGAATAACTTATCTTACAAAGCTATCATTTAGAGTTGAAGGACAGAAAAAGTGCTTCCCAGACAAAAAAAGCTAAAGGAATTTATCACCACCAACCCAGAATTACAGGAAATGTTGGAGGGACTTCTTTAAGAAGAAAAAACATGTATCAAAAACAGGAAGAAAGAATGATAACAACCACATTCCTATCAATAAGTACCTTAAATAGTAAAGAATTAAGTGCTCCAACCAGGGGATGGAGTGGCTAAGAAAATAAGAAAACAAGACCCCTAAATATGAAAAAGAACAGAATGGAAAAAGATATTGCTGTGATGAACCTAGAAGGTATTTAAGTCAGACAGAGAAAGATAAACACTATATGATTTCACTTATATGAATAATCTAAGGAACGAAAAGAGGAAGCTAATCAAAAACAGACTCACAAATATAGTGAGCAATTTGGTGACAGACAGAGGTGAAGGGTTTGGGGGGGGCTGGGAGAATGGGGTGAAGGGTTAAACAAGTACAAATTAGTAACTGACCGATGATCATGGGGATGGGAAACATGGCATAAGGAATGCAAGTAGCATTAATACGTTGCTAGGTGGAGGGTCGGGGGAGGAAGGGAGCAACTGGGGCATCATTTTACTAACTATATACATGTCTAACCAATGTACTGCATACTTGGAACTAATGAAAAATTTTTAAAAAATCATTTTGTTTTTCACTTGTCATTAAATAATTAAATACAGAGCTATATAAGAGGAAAATTAACTCTAAAACTATGAAACAGAAATGTCAACACTTTTGACAGATGTCCTTTTACTAAAAACAATCCACATTATATGTTTTTCAGTTTGGAGGTTAGTAATGGAGGAAGTCTAGTTTAACAGCATGGAAAAGAAAGGCAAACAACTATCAAAATATTGCAAAACTGCTTAGAAAACTTTAGGCCTGTTTTGTGTTTTCATTTCAGGAAAGTTGCGAAATTTACTTTTCCATCTATTAAATAGATAATTATATCTGTGCTATGTTGAAATCTATTTTTTTATTTAAAAAAATTCACTGTACATTCTTTTCATATCTCTGATATGTTTACCTAGGTAGATAGCAGTTTGTTTTGTCACTCTGAGTATCTGCACTTGTGACTGCTTTATCTTCTGCTGCTGTCCCAAGACGACCCATTTGTGGTGCTATTTGTGCTCTGCTCTGGTGGAGCTCTGGTGTCTGGAGAAAGGACACATGCTTCTGGATGAGTGACAATATTGTCCTCGGAGAAAAGTAGCCAGCCAGGTCAATCAAATCTCTTTCCTCATGGGCTCAAATAAAAAATTCTTATGTACTAAATTGTATTAAAAATGTATTTTTTGGGATCAATTAATACCTGAAAAAAATTGTTTTGGGGGGGAGTTAAGTCGTACATTAGCTGGTTTGTTTTTTGGAGGTGATATAAAGGATGTTGTTATAACAGTAGATATGCTACGTATGATGATTATTTTATATACAGTTTCAATATTCTTATAGACATAAATATATAATATTTTATACTCTCTTTAAAATTTACAAGCAGTTTCATAGATTTGCCTCCTTCCTGCATATCAAAATCTTTTGGATTTTCAAGGATAATTTAAAAAGCAAACTCCATGCAGAAAATGCTGTTTACTTTCTCATTCTTTCATCTAGTCATTTATTCCATGACTATATGTTGAGTGTACCCTGTGTGCCAGGCACGGGTTAGGTACTAAGACTAGAAAAATAAAAAATAAAAATAAAAAAACCATTACTTGCCCTGTGGAATTTCACAGTACAGTAGAAGAGATATAATATATAGATAACCAAGTGCAATAAAACGCTGTAGGAGCTGTGAGAGTCAGCTGTATTGAACAGTGTCGGTTAGCCATTGCTGTGTAACAAACAGGCCCAAACGCTCCACAGCATACAAAACTAATTATTTATTTTGCTCACAAGACGGAGAGTTACCTGGGTGTCAGCTGATCTAGGCTGGCTCAGCTGGGGTAACTCGACTCAGCTTCACGTATCTCTCATCCTTCTCTGGCATGAATCAGCTAGCCTGCACATGTTCTTTTCACTCTGATGGCAGAAGAGCAAGAAGACATGTAAGTGGCTTAAGGCCTAGACACAAACCCATCCACTGTCACTTCTGTCCAGATTTTGCTAACCAAAGTAAGTCAAGTGGCTGAACCCCAAGTGTAGGAAAATAGAAGAACTACAAATTTACTCAGAGTGAGATGAATAAAGGAGAGACAAAATATTTGAGCCAATAATATAATCTACTGGAGAAGGATACAGAGTGAGAAATAATTGGCTGATCCAAACAAGAGATACCAAGGAGAGTGGTGAGTATTTTTCTTTCTTTTTCTCTCTCTCTTTCATTTTTTTTACTGCCTGGTTCATCCATTGTACTTTGGTCTCTTCACATATATTGTGAATTCTTTGTGAACAGGGCTATGTTTTACATGTCTTCTGTGTCCCCTGCCACACTTTGGTTCATGCTGGATAATTAACAAATTGATTATTAATAGTGGACTCAGGGAATAGAAACTGTAAATAAGGTATGATATAATTCCTTTCAGGAGTATCCGTTGCCTTTTGTAATCATAGCAGTCAAAGCTACTATCTCTGATAGCTGAATTCAATAAATTTGTCTGAAATAAACCTCTTAATGCCTGGATTTATACTGTATTAGAATTTTTATCCCTATATCGCTATTTCTCATTTCATAGTGTCTCACAGATTCCAGGATGATGTGAGTTGCTTTATTCATCTCTTTAGAAGAAATAACTCAATATCTGTCTCATCAAATATTGAACTCTTCATTAAACTAAAAAAAATCAAATTATCTGAAGACAAAAAATAGTTATAGCATGAAATTCAATTTTTTTGATAAGTTCAGTGAATACCTATGGTAAATGTTTTCTAGTATGTGAGCATCCTACCAAATTGCACGATTTTGGTGGCGATAAAAATAAGTTTTCTAATTTCAGAAAGAAGAGTTGAAATTATGAGTTTGAATTTTTTAATCTCTATATTAATCACATCTGTGAGGTTTATTGCCTCAGAAAAAAGCCATCTTTTGTACATATATACACATTGGTTAACATAGACTGGGTTATGCTGTGGTTAAAACCTGAGAACTGTTGTTTGAAACATCATGTCTATTATAAGTCAGCTAGGGCTCTGCGCCACATCCCGTCAGCCTTCCTCCTGAATGGAGGCTGATGGAGCAGTCACCATCTGGAGCATCATTGGTCATCATGGCTCAGAAAGTGGCCTGTGGTTCTTCACTTTATTCATTGACCAGCATAAGTCATAAAGGTCACTGAAATTATTTGTTCAGGGAACTGAGCCTCAGATTCCTCAACTGTAAAATAAATATGATAGTAAAATCTACCTTACAGGGGTCGTGATGATTAAATAAGATACTGCACATAAGTAACTTAGAACAGCGATAGATCTTTCTGAGATGATAGAAATGTTCCATATCTAACTAGCCACAGGTGAACGTTGGTCCTTAGAATATGGCTAACATAACTGAGGAACTGAATTATTAATTTTTTAAATTTTAATTAATTTTCATTTAAATTTACCTATCTCCATGTAGCTAGTAGCTATTATAGCAGACAATGCAGAGTTATGAAATTACATAACACATAGTAAGTACTCACCAAAGGTTAGCTCTAGGTGTCAAATCATTATACCCAGAGAAGAAGAAAGGAGAGTCAATCCAGGAGTCAGGGAAAATGAGAAAAGGCCTGGACTCCAAGGAATGACTCCAAGAAATGCCCCTTCACTTTACCTTTGGATAATGGCTTCAAAAAGAAGCTTTACAATCATCTAAAAGATAAATTGGGACACCACATTTCTTTTTGTCACCTTTGCCTGTGTAGAAAATGTCATTCCTTACACAGATACAACCAGCCTTAGGAAGCAACCCAGTGAGGGAGGCTTGTGGGTGAGTGCTCATCTCAGCTTTCAGTCCTCCGTGGCTCAGCATTTGTTCCCTTTTCACCTCTAGTTGCCCACTGTCCTCATGCTGACATATCTTTGTCCCGCTTGGGGCTTGGTCTTCCTTTCCTGCCAGATCTGTGTGCAGTTAGTTAGTCACTGCATTAATGTCCTAGGGCTGCTGAGTCCTCAAATTTGAGCTGCTATAACAAAATACCAAAGACTACCTGGCTTACAAATAACAAACATTTATTTCTCACAGTTCTGGAGGCTGGGAAGTCTGAGGTCAAGGTGCCAGTCTATTTGATGTCTGGTGAGGACCCTTTTCCTGGTTTATAGGTGACTACTTTCATAGTGCCCTCACATGGCAGAAGAGGTAAGGGAGATTTCTCAGGCCTCTTTTATAAAGGCACCAATTCCATTCATAAAGTCTCCAACCTTATGACCTAATCACCTCCAAAAGTCCCCATTCCATCACCTTGGGGGTTAGGATTTTAACATATAAATTCTGGGGGGACACAAACATTCAGACCACAGCAGCTGCCCTAACAAAGTACTATAAATTGTGTACAACAAGCATTTATTCCTTCATAGGTCTTAGACTAGAAGCTCAAGATCAAGATGTCAGCTATACCATGCTCTCTCTGAAGCTCTAAGGGAGAATCTGTTCCATGCCTTCATTTTTAGCTTCTAGAGTTGCCAGTAATCCTTGGTACACCTAGTTTTATAGATGTCTCCGTTGTTATATGGCATTCTCCTTATGCGTCTGTGTCTCTTCTCATTAAGATGTTAGCTGTGTTGGATAAGGCCAATCCTAATCCAGCATGACTTCATCTTAAATTGATTATATTTTTAAAGACCGGATTTCTAAATAAGTTCACATTCACAGGTGCCAGGCTTTAGAACTTCGACATATCTTTTCTGGAGACACAATTTAACCCATAAGAGACTCTATTTCTTCACAGCTTTCTTTTCTGCTGGGTGGCAGCTACTTTGTCAGTGTTGAGGAAGACATTTGTTAATTTATGTGCCCAGCTTCCCTCCATTCTCCTAGGAATAGCTAGGTTATTGCTAACATATTATGTGTTTTAGTGCAAAATTTTTAAAAAGTCTTTCAGTGGGTGGACATAATGCAAAATTTATGCCCACTCCATAGAAGAATTGCAAAAAGTTTGTGCACTCTGCCCTTCCTACTTACACAAGGAAGTAACATCCCCCACCCCGCCTTTGTGTCTACACTGATTAGAGTTAGGTTTTGTCACTTGCAATGAAAGAATCCTTACTGACATGGATGTTACTATGTTGCTATGAATTTAAAAAGTGCTATCTCTCACAAATAATGTCCTGGAGGGAATCCATTAACCTAAATGAGGCAAATTTAGGACCCTGTGACCTCCAGAGCAGGCTATGGTTTTGATATTTAGGGATCTAAACGTCCCTCCAAGTTCACAATTTCGTTTCCTCCCTATTACACTGTCTTAGATGCTATTGCTACTCACTCATGTGCCCTCACTCTGACCCCTTCAGAGGGCTGGCCCCACTTTTAGCATCCAGGGTTCCTTCTTGCTGCCAGAGCCTTCTTTGCCTATCCATGTGATAGGGTTTGTCACCACCCTGGAAGTAACCCTTGATATCTGGCAGGAGGTGGCATATTCAATACCCCAGTTCCCTCTCCCTAAGTGGGATATTGTGAAGTTGTTCTGCACTGGCTCCCAGAGGTCTCCTGTGGATGCAGCATCCTTTCTCTGAGTGGTAGTTTACTTGATAATTCACCCTGCTGGCTGCTTTCCCTCTCCCGTCTCAGGTTTTCACTTGCCAGCCCTCTTCCAACTGGTGTTTCCTTCCACATTAGCTACTACTCTGAGTTACCGTCTGGGTGTTTGCATTAAGATAAGACCTATACATAGGGTCATTCCAAGAATTGGTAGCTCTAGTCAGCCACTAAATAACCTGATGACTCCAGGTAACCACTCTGGACTGCGGTTTCTGTCAGACAAGGGAGGTGGCTGATCGATATAAAATGGAATTTTTAAAAAAGTATTAGAGAGGCTGATTGGATAATTAACTTAAAAATATTAACCCCTTATTTTTATTCTGACTAGAAACACAAAACATTACCATTATAAAATTCCATGACTGGAAAATATTTTCTTTGAAAGTAGAAGGTAAATTGTGGCCCCTCAAACCCTAACATTCTGTATTTATTTTTCCAGTTTTAATGAGAAATGATTGGCATGCAACACTGTATAAATTTAAGGCATATTGCATAACAATTTGACATATATACTGTGAAATGATTATCACAATAAGTTTAGTTAACATCTATCATTTCGTATAAATATTAAAAAAAAACTTTAAAAAAAATCCTGTGACAAGAACTCATAGGGTCTACTTTCTTAACAACTTTCACATATGCTATACAGCAGTTGTAACTATATTGTACATTACCTCCCTAGTACTTACTTATCTTGTAACTGGAAGTTTTAATCACCTTCATCCAATTACCCCGCTCCTTGCCCTCCACTCTAGTAACCACAATCTTATCTATTTTTCTGTTTTTGTTTGTTTGTTTGTTTTCTTTTGTTTTGTTTTTTAGATTCCACTGATAAGTGAGAACATTCTGTATTTAGACTCTGGCTATGCAGAGGGACTATGATCCTAAGATTTCTGCAGTTGTTCTATTACTGTGTGTAGGCGCAGCTCAAAATCAACTGCTTAAATAGCATAAGGAGGGGATATGACTGCTGGACTCTTACATAACAGAATAGGAAACTCTAAATGTAAACAAGGCTTTCTTTGTCAAGGAATAGAAATTGGTTACCAACCAGTACTTTCAAGTTTAGACCAGGAGTTTGGGTGGGGGGGTCGGGGAGGATAGGAAGTTACAGGACGTAGTAGAGAAAATTAGGAAATGAAAACCTATAGCCTCAGCATGGAGTTTACTTAGATGACTGGACTATTTTTATCAAATTGTGAAGAAAAAAAGAGCCAGAGCAGGACAAATCTAATTAGAAAAATTGATTTCTAATTATAAGAAAACCTGGAGTGTGGACGGCAAGTGAAACAGAAATGGGATTTGGATATATTTTTAATAATAGCAGAAAACATTTTGCAAAGGTAACATACATTCAGATAGATCAAGACTAGGTAGAAATACCATAAGAAGACAACACCAGGAAGTAAACAAGAATAATAAGAAAAATGTTAAATCTGTGATGGTAGCAGCTCTATGATAAAGACTTCGGTTCAAGCCCTTTCTTTGAAAGAGAATTAAAGACAGCTCAAGTGAGGAAATAGGGAAGATGAGGCAGAGAAAAGAAAACTTTCAAACCTGGCTTTCAGCTGTAGGCAAGTGAGGCTTGCTTCCCCTGGCAATTCAGCAGAAAAAGTGCTGAGCTGAGCCCAGCCCCGGTTGTGGAATTCTGAGGACACAAAATGATTATTAATTTAAACCATAGAATTTTAAGAGGTTTCTTTATGAAGAAATAGAAAACTGAAACTGTGGGGAAGACTGACGTAGTAAGCCAAATGACCCCCAAAGATGTTCACTTTCTAATTCTTGGAACCTGTACATGTGTTACAATACACGAAAAAGGGGACTTTGTAGATGGAATTAAGGTTAAGGACCTTTAAATAGGAAGATTTTCCTGGATTATCTGGACCCAATCTAATTACATAAACTTTTATAAACACAGGACTTTCTCCAGCTGGACCTGCTTTTGCTGGAGAGGGGGGGCCACATGGAGAGCATGAAAAGTAATGTAGGAAGTCTCAAAGGAGCAAAGAATGGCTGTTAGCCAACAACCAGAAAGTAAACTGTGGTGCTCTGTCCTACAACCACAAGAAAATGAACTCAGCCAACAACCTGAATGGGCTTGGTTGCCAATCCATCCTCAGGCCCTCCCGAAAGGAACAAAGCCCTACCATCATCACCTTACGAGACTTTAAGCAGAAGACTCTGCTCAGTCATACTATACCTGGACTTCTGACCTGCAGAACTGTAAGATAACAAATGGGTGTTGTTTTAAGCCACTATGTGATAATTTGTTACAGCTGCAATAGAAAACTTCCACCCAACGTGTAAACTGACTACAGCAAGGCAATGTGAGCTATGTGACACCAAGCAATGGGCAGAGGAGCAAACAGCCCATTTCAGAGGAAGATGGAGAAAACTTCCCAGAGGAGTCTGAGCTGGGCTTTGCAGGAGCTGCGTCTTAAGTCAGATTCTCCAAGAAGCCTACCCTGAGATAAGGATTTGCTGGCAAGTAATTGTTTTAGGTGATAATTCCAGGAAGTACCAGTAGAAGAGTGAGAAAGTGAGACAGGGAAAGGAAAGCAGTCAGTAAAAATGAATTATCAAGCAAGTTAACAGTTGTAGGCAAATGGAGCTTAATCCTCCTGGTGACTGTTGGGAAACAGTGTGAAACTTGGCTCAGAACCTCCATACTATCAAGGGACCAGTGTACAGGGGATGATCATCTCCCATCAGCACTAGTTGAGAGCTTCCCCTGGGGGCATTCGTTTCCTGGCCCTTCTGGTCTACCACACATGTATTCTGAGCAGGTGCCAGAAACTTCAGAAAGCTCTCAGTAAAAAAAACTGCAGGTGCTGGCAGTTGGAAGTCTGGCTGGCATGTACTAAACCAGTGGGGGCCAACAGGATATGAATGGAACGCCTATAACATCCAGTGCAAGGGGTGAGGTTCACCAGGCAAAGATCAGAGATGTTACAGGCAAGGTATGCACACAGAGGCACAAAAAACATGTAGAAGCATGTTGTGAAGTGTTTAGTGGAGTCAGGTTTAAATGAGTTTAAATCCTGATTCTACCTCCTCACTAGTTGTTTCTCTTTGGGCAAAGTACTTCACTGCTCTTTATGCTATCTATACAATGGGAATTATATAGTACCTACTTCATTGGATTGTCACAAGAGTTAGTTTAGATAATGTTTTAAAAGGGTATGGTGGACCCTTACTAACACCGTAGACAAAATTTAATGCAAACTTCAAAATGGAGCAAAGATTTAAATGTAAGAGCTAAAAGTATAAAGCTCTTCAAAGAAAGCACAGGGCAAAAACTTTGTGGCATTAGATTTAATAATAGTTCCTTAGAAATGACATCAAAAGCACAGGTAACAAAAGCAAAAATAAGGAAATTGATTTCCATAAAAATTAAAAACTATTGTGGACAAAGAACACTATCAACAGAGTGAAAAGGAAACCTATGGAATGACAAAAATATTTGCAAATTATGAACACTATCAACAGAGTGAAAAGGAAACCTATGGAATGACAAAAATATTTGCAAATTATGAACACTATCAACAGAGTGGAAAGGAAACCTATGGAATGACAAAAATATTTGCAAATTGTATATCTGATAAGAGATTGCTATCCAGAATATATAAAGAGCTCTTAAAATTCAACAACAAACCCAATTCAAAAATGAGCAAAGGACTTGAACAGACATTTCTCAAAGAAGAAATACAAATGACCAATACACATAGGAAAAGAGAGAAATGCAAATCAAAGCCACAATGAGATACTTCTTCATACCCATTTAGGATAGCTTCTATAAAAATAAAACAAAGCAAAAAACAAATACCCCCCCTCAAAGAAAATAACAAGAATGGGTGAGGATATGGAGAAATTGGAATTCATATGCACTATTAATAGGGATGTAAAATGGTATAGTTGCTGTGGAAAATAGTACAATATTTCCTCAAAAATTAAATGCAGTATTACCATGCGATCCAGCAATTCCATTTCTGGAATTTTTTTCTGGGTATATAGCCCAAAGAATTGAAAACAAAGTCTCAAAGAGATAATTGTACACTCATAGCATGATGATAATAATAATGTCATAGCATTCTTATTCATAATAGCCCATAAGCCCATTAACAAATGAATAAATAGCAAATACGATATATACATACAATAGAATATTATTCAGCTTCGAAAAGGCAGAATGTTCTGTCACATGCTACAATATAGATGAACCTCGCAGATATTATGCTAAGTGAAATAAGACAGTCACAAAAATACAATTTGATTCTACATATGTGAGGTAACTGGAGTAGTCAAATTCATAGAAACAGAAAGTATTCTGGTGGTTGCCAGGTGCTGGGAATGGGGTAGGGGGAGAAGAGCTATTGTTTAACGAATACAGAGTTTCAGTTTTACAAGATGGAAAAGCTATGGGGATGGATGGTGGTGATGACTGAACAATAGCATGAATATACTTAATACCACTGAACTATACACTTAAAAATGGTTACAATGGTAAATTTTATGTTACATATATATTACCACAATAAAAAAAATTGAAAGAAAAAAATAATAAAAATACCCCAAAGGTATGGTGCCCAGTTAGTCCTCAATGATGATAAGTGGTAGAGCTGTTGTGAGCTGCACATGGGTGAATGTTGACTAGTTGGCTGTGTGCAAGCTGGGGGTCCAGCGGAGAAATCAGGCCAGAAAGGTGGTAGCAAATAGGAGTTACCTTTACAGTCTGCGTTTAAATTTTGGGCTTATTTCAGGAGCATATGGAAACATAATCCAGGATTTCTGAACTTGGGGGTCTATGATTCCTAAGGAGTCTGTGGATGAAATTCAAGAGATCCATTGGGATAGGAAAGGAATTATTTCTGTTTTCATTAACTTCTAACTGAAATTAACTTTTCTTTCAATGATGCGTGGGCAATAAACCATCAAGCTATTAGAATTATGACCTGGTCACTAGTAAAATACACAGATATTGCTGGCTTTCAGATTGATTGCTACTTCAAAATCTTGGTTTTTAGACCTGAAATTAAATTTTGATATATATTAATAAAGAAGCATATATATCAAACATAATGTATTAATAAAGCATATATATCAAACATTTGTTATTTTTAAAAATATTTTGATAAGTGCATTTCAGTGTAATTGGTTTCCTTTGAATCCCTATGTATTTGATTTTATGAATTTAAAAACATTATTCTAAGAAGAATAGCCACACACTTCATCCGGGTGCCAATGGGTGTACACACACGCGCACACACACACACACACATGCACAATGATAACAAATATAATCTGACACCTTTAGTTGCCGTTATAGTTGCTTATTTAATGTGTCTGTAGTTAGGAGTCATGATCTGACTGGGAGCATTATACGCATTTATCTAACAACAAATTCCTACCAGTAAGGGCTCTGACCAGATCTGCATGTTGGGGTGATAACTGTATGTCAGCGGGCCTCAGTCTCTTTTCCACCTCACACATCCCTATCAGCAGCTGTGGCTCACCCTGGCACTGAGCTTCCATGAGCCAGAGCCAAGTTTCCTTGGGGAGAGATACTCTATCTATTGGGAGTGGGTGTGTGGGTAGAAAAAAACAATCCGTCAGGTTTTCTGATAGTATTCTCTTTACCCTCAGTGGCTATTCTTCTCTCTTTCTCCTTGAGAAACAAACTTATTGATATGCAATACTCTATATCTGGGAACTCAAGAGAATGTAGTCATTGTGAACTCTTTCAGGAAAAGCAAAATTTAAACAGACTTATTTAAATAAGTGATTATGTTCATGGCATATCTACTGGCATGATGATATTCCAGTTAGGTTAGAAAGGGAGGAATTTCACTGCTAAGTTTATGAAGCTGCGATGCCTAGTGGTCCTTGATAATCCTTTTCCTCTTCCTCCTGGGACCTATAGAACACATTTCCCAGCCTCCTTTGCAGTTGGGCAGAGCCATGGGATGTGTTCGGATTAGTAGAAAGTTAGTAGGTATAAATTGCCTCACGTCCATGCTAAGCTTTTGAAAACTCCCCGCTTTCAAAGCCAATACATCCAAATCATGCTATCATCTTTCTGGTTCAAGTTCTTCTGTCTCCCTCTCCCATTTATAAGGACCCTTGTGAGTACACTGGACCCTTTTAGAGCCTTAATTTCCCTTTGTTACATAATCTAACATTTACTGGTTCAAAGGGTTGTGATACCTTTGGGGGGCTACATTATTCTGCATTCCACATAGAACAAACACAGTTATAGTGAGATGAAAAGAAAGGTTGTTCCCAAAGGGAGGGAATGCTGGACAGATGAAAAACATATATACTCTGCCATCATTTAAGATTTAAGGAGATACGGGTACCCATCTGGGTGTACTTCATTTATATTTTTAATAAGCATTTGTAGCAGACATTTGTGATGTCTTATGTCATATCCTTTCAATGCACCTGACTTCATTTTACCATTAATAGCCAGTGTGTATACTTTGCTGGCATCGCTCATAAAGCAAACATGCAAACAGCTCTCTGCTTCCCCTAAAGCAGTGCAAGATATTTTAGTCTAATTCGGGTAACTTGAAAGTGCAAGGGAGTTAGCCCCACAAGGAGCGATGCTCATCGAATGGGGGATGAGATGAATGGTAAAATGTCGTAGCTTCCGTCCTCTGCTGGAGCACTTCTGATGTACTCTCTCCATGGTCTTCCAGATGGTCCCAGCAGGATTGAGCCTCAGTTGCCCACAGTGGTAAACAGCTCACTGACACACCACTGTTGGCTTTTCTCCCTTCCCCGTCTCATTTTCCTCATTCCCTCCCTTCTGCTTCCTGAGGTTACCTCTCAGAAAAACTACTTGCACTCACACACTTCTCTCAGATTTTGCTCTTGGGAGGAACCCAGCTAAGACAGCATTTGTCACTGATGTTTTATGGCGAGTTAATAATGCAGGTCTCTGAAGAGGAGAACCCTGCCAGTACAGACCAGTACAAACCAGCTTGTTTACAGGCATCTGTTCTGACTGGCGGATGTCTATTTCACTTGTTGATGCCCATGCCACACACGTCATCTGCCATTAATGACGTCTGTTAGCACCATAACAATAGTGACCATCCCTAAGAAGGTTATGTCCTAAGAAGGTTATGAGGTTCTAGTTCAAGACATTTAAGATGCAATTTATTGGGTCATGTGCTAACAGGTCTGTGTACCTAACACGAGGAAGAAAGGTTATCTGAGGTTGTCTTTTTTTTTTTCCTTCAGTTCAGGCTGAGGTCAGGGTTGTTTATTTGAACACTGGCAATAACCCTGGGAATTCATTTGGGTGCCAAGGGAAATATGAGGACAGTGGACTCCAGAAAGATTGTACTCCAAGGCACACAGACAGCAGGCATGAACCCCAAGGAAGACACCAGGGCCTTGTAATAGACACAATGAATGCCTATTTACTTTTGAAGGTGGTCACGCATTCCTTGTTAGCTAATGCGGACATCATTTAATCCATGTAGCAGAGCGAGATCAGGTAGAAGGTGAAGATGCAGACTTCAAGCAGATTTTTATCATTTCTCCGTGGTACAGCTCTCCTTTTCCCCTGAGATGCAGTCTGAATTCATTCTGATGTGAAATCTTACTCTCTCCCCCAGGTGCTGAGAGCTGAGAATGGGGGCCAACACCCTGAGCACCCCTGGCAGCCCCCTTCCTAGTGTCAGCAAATGAGGAAATTGGGCTGTAATGCTGTTACTATGTAGGCCTTATCTGATTCCACCAAGAGGTCTGGAGTGGCCTTTCAGAGTTGTCCTGAATTGAAGCAACTCAAGCTATCCCTATGAAGACCACATAACCTTGGTCAGGGCAGCCACCAGAGGCCAACCCTTCTGGCAGCGGAGAGGTTGAGTGTCTTGATCCTGAAGAGGGGATCTCAGCAAGGCACCGGAGCATCATTCACCCTGTATTCTGCTCCCCATTCCTGGTCTTTTGAAAGCATTCACACCCCATCCCTATCTTCAATGACCTTCAGTCTTCTCTGGAAATAGGAAGAGTTGCTTTTACCTTGCAAATACTGGACATTCTTTACGAGGAGATATGGGCTGGACCTTTAGGCAAGAAACGCTGACTTAAATTCTTAATTAAGGTGTTCCTATATGAATATTCTGAATGATTCTGGTATGAGGTCTGGCAATTATGTCAGCCCATGTGTCCCTAAGAAATAGTCATTTTAGACTGGATGCTCTAAAAAGCCATCTTTGCAATGTTCCTGGGTCCCACTCTTGAAGCTACCTCTGTGAACCTCCCGTACCACTGCAGACTGTGCAGGATGGTGTTCCTACTGACAAAAATGACTGTGCAGCTTTGTCACCAGTCCCCAACCTCACACTTCTTTTAATCCACTGCATTGGATCCTGGCATGCTTGAAGGTCACTGCCCAGGAGAAGTTAGAGAGGAAATGGAGAGTGAGAAGGACATTCCTGCTGATGGAAATGCTAACAAGGGAAACCAGGAGCAGGAGGCTGGCCACCAGGCAGGGGAAGAAGGCAAGATGGTGAGGAAGAGGATGGAAGAGGATGGAGGCGGAGGCTGAGGCAACTACAGGCAAACAGCATGGTGTTCATACTGACAAAAATGACTGTACAGCAATAAAGGAGAAAGCTAACATGAGAGAGAGGAATAGAGAATGAGAGAGAGGAGAGGCACGCCACTGTGACCTATGCACTGTTTCACCTTCCACTTGAATCTCAGAATCTAAACGTAATCACCTTTGAGACTATCACCTATCTGCCCACTGTGGGCAGGGCCACCCACAGGTGACAAACGCTATCTACTGTCCAACCAAAACCACAATGTGAATTTGCAACAGGGAGGAAATAAGAACCAAAAGTTTCAAGACCCTGTTTTTTTTTTTTTTTAAGGTACTTCAAAAGGATTTTTTCTTTTGGCATTTTTAATTTACACATTAAGTCTTTGTTAGGGGTCAGCCTTTCTTAATGATCTCAGATGACCAAACAAACTTTCAGAGCATTCTACTTCTGACTTATATGTGGTGTGACAGGGTTTGTTACAATCTCAAAGAAGAGAAAAAACCCAAATGAACAAAATAACTTGTAAAAAGAAAAGCAAAAACGACAATAAAATCTTATGCTGAGCAATTATTAACTTTTTTGTGTGTCTGTTTATATGTTGCGGTGGATCCAACTTGGAACCCCAGAGTTAGCATAAATATTATTTTAAGCTGAAGACAGATGCAGAAAAAAGCCTTCTTAAGCTTCTCTTGGGAGAGGGAAATTTTATGGCTCTGAAGAAGACAGACCACTCATACCTGTGTAGGTAAACACTATCACAAACGTACCCACCATCTGTTCTCCTAAAAACCCGTTCGTCTTTCTTAAAGAAACTTGTTTTATTCTTCCTGTAGAAGCTTTCTTCTCTATTCCTTTCCCCTTCCAAGTTAGGTATTTAATTTTAATCATTTGACATGCCAGCTACTTCCTCTGCTGGCTCCTATATGCATACGAGAGGAACCTTTTTCTCCTTTAATCCGGTTTTTGTAGTTTAATTCACAGGCTTCAGGTACTGAAGCTAAGAGAGCAGAAGAAAAGTTTTTCCTCCCCTACAATGTACTTAGCTGTACTGTAAGTAGTTAGTTTAAATAAGATGGTTAAAAATGCCAAATATAAAAGATCTCCCCCCTTTTTCTCTTAATGTAGTTGCTGTTTATTTATTTATTATTTATTTATTTATTTATTTAGTCTTTTTGATGTGAAACAATGCTGTCCAATGATTAGTTGGAATTTTATTTTGCTGAATTGGTCTAACAACAATAAAAATTATAATAAGATAATAATTATGGTATACTTACTATTTGCCAGGCATCATTCTAGGCCCTTTACAGGTATTGATTCTGAGGAATAAATGAAGAAAACAAGATGAAGTCGGTATAGCTAAGCTGACTTAAAATGAAGTCTGTATAGTCAAGCTGACAAAACTGGTTTAGGCCAAATGGGCTGAAGCATAAGGAATAGATTTTTACTTTAATTAACCTGAGGGCTTACACTTTGAACTTTTTAGTTGTGCATCAATGCCTGGAGATACATGTTCAAATTCTGTAGATAACCTTCCAAAGAACTTAGAAAAGAATGTTAATGTACAGACTACCTGACATTCATTATCCAGACAACTGGACATCTGGAAGATTACCTTCTCTGACCAATTCATGGGTTAAGAATGAAGGACTGATTTTTCCAAGAATATACTTTTTAACAAAGAACTCTTGAATTTTTTCTTCAGAACACTTGGGGTGTTTTTTTTGTTTTTTTGTTTTTTTTTTTTAGTTATAGGGTTTTTGTTGTTTATTTTATTTTACTTTATTTTTTTTTGTAAACCTATATATTCTGGGTGTCATATTTGCAAATCCTAAGACCTTTGAATAAAACTGTCATTTTAAACTTTAGCAAAGCCTCCTAATTCATTTATGCTCAGTCAATAATTCATTTATCCTCACAACTCCATGATGCATATAGATACAAAAGGGGAAGCATAGGGAGGAAAAGTAACTCACCCAAGGTCACCCAGTCAGAAGGTATCTCTGTGGCCAGTTGTGAAATTATAACCTTATCTAGAAGCATCTCAGAACTAACCTCAAGGATATCAGGGAGCCCCGCATTTTAAAACTCAAGAAGCCTTTTCTCTTTTCACTGTGACCTTTGCAAATCATAGGTGTATGATCTTTTGTTAGTTGTTTTTTAAAAACATTTTCTTACTCTGGGTTTAAAGAGAAAGCACATTTTCCCTTCCCCCATTCAATTCCTGGTTAATCCTGTAAGATTTCTTTACTCTCAGATGTCTTTTCTCCATTATTTCGTTCTCTTTTGAACAGGCCTGTCTTTATTTTTTTGTTATACCTACATCTTTTGTTCTAAGAGTGTTTTAAAGAGTGTTTTACTGTCTTGAGAGGGGTATACCTGTGAAGGCAGGAATGCATGGAGTGGACCAGAACACGAATGTAGTATCAGTTGGTTATTGGAGCTGACTATTTGGAGCAGGTTGTGAACTGCATAAACATACAGATATCGCTACACTTTTCTTTAACATCTCCATCAGAGCACAAGAAATAAACCTTGTTGAACTGCACTGCAATGACTAAGCATATGTGGAAATGAAGTCACCAAAGTAGAGGTGGCTGTGGAGAGAGTCCTGGAGAAGTGGGTGGGTGAGGCCCAGGTAGGGTAAAAGCTCAGGTTTCATTCACTGTTTTACTTTCATTGATAGTTAACAAATGATCACTGAGCTCACACAGGCTCTGCCCTGGACATTCAGCTACGACCTGGAATAATTCAACAATAATAAAGTATTAAATTTTTTTACTCAGGTAGGAATGTGTTATGAATGTCAGTCGGCTTGTCATTCCACTCAGTGAGCACTAAATGTCTTCTTTGTATCTGGAATTGTCTGGGATTTGAGAAACAACAATAAATAAAGCTGGGAGCTCACCCTAAAAACTTTACAGCCAAAAAAATACAGATAAAGTACAGATATTTCAAATTGATGCAATAATCCACATGAGAAATGTCAAGAATTTCAATCTTTTACAAGACCCCAGGAAGATTTGAAGTCAAATAAACCTTTATTTCCCTCTGTACAGTGTTGATAATCTGTACCTGAAAGTCTTGGCTAAATGACTGCTAATAAGCCATCATTGTTTTCTTCTTAAATGAAACAATAGACCAGTTGCATTACCCCTTATATCTAGCACTACTAAGAAATAAATGAGAAACAAAGGAAAACAGAGAGAGTCCGAGAGACAAAGGTAAAGAGACAGAGTGACAGAGAGACAGAGAGAGACAGAGACTAATATAATAGCCTACTGACCTGCAAGGTAACAGATTCTTTCTCCAGGCTCCAAAAATTTTCCCAGGATACAAAAACTTCCATTGTTACATTCATGGTACTTTCATATTCACTTCAATACAGTCACATTCTGGAATTTCTGGTGGATTTTCCTGCTGATGCAGCTTTAGTGAGTGAGGAGCTAACTCTGTGCTGCCACATCCAAAGCCCAACTTTAGCTTTCCTATCAGAGCAAAGAGAATGGATTTCAGCAATGTCACACCGCTGATACTCCTTCAGTCTGGAAACTTCATCATTGGAGATGACAGAAGTAAGATTTCAGTCCAAGCTGCAACTTCTACAATGAAAAGACCATGGAGCCTTCCTTTAAATAATGACTCTACTAAGAGCAAACCGAAAAGTACAAAAAGCATCCATTTGTAATCAAGGGCACTTAAAAGGGCCGAGGTCAATTTCATTCAACCTGCTTCAAGTGCAACGGTGTCAGCCTTCACTCTTGTTGGCAGGGAGAGGAAGCTTTTGCGATCAGATGTTTTTCCAGAAGAGAATTGGTTGTGTGCATAAGGAAACTGTAATAAAAGCTTTTGTCATTAAGCTATAGAAAACAATTGGTATAAAAAAATTCAGTACGGTAAAATAAAGTCCAGGTAGCAAATATACTTACAGTTGGTTTAAGGATTAAACAAGTTATTTAAAGAGCTTAGTGCTGGTTTATAAAAAATATTATGTGCTAGCTATTTTTATTCCTAGTGTACCCTTATGTATTCATTTCCTGTGGCTGCTGTGGCAAATTACCACAAGCTTAGTGGCTTAAACAGCACAAATTTATTATCTTGTAGTTCTGCGAGTCAAAATTGTCTCAGTTTAAAAGATAAACTGAGGCCTTTAAAAAAGTTATAAGAATATTGCAAGGCTGCCAATTCACAGAAGAGGTACCTGGCACATCCCACTTCGTTTTAATCCTGGTTTTGTTACCCACTCATGGTGTAAAACCTCAGGTCATCTGCTCAGCCTCTCTATCAGTTACCTGATCTGTGAAACAAAGGTGATATTACAGTTGCTGTTGCATACTTGCTGGAAAGCCTGCAGAGTGATTCATGCTGGTACATTCTCGGTGGGTGACTCCACCTCTGCAGCTAAACTATCTCAAAAAGCTGAAAAAATATGAAGTTTGAAGAAATTGATGTTTTATTGACTTTTTCTCTCCTTGGCACCTTGTCTGCTCTTGATTATGGCTTTCACTTCTATTATGGGCTCTGAATCTAACATGACAACTTTACGTTATATTTGTGTATTTATTATACATAATAGTATTATACTATAGTATATCATATTACCATGTGTGGTTGCATAGCATTTATGACAAAATTGCAATACAGATTTTATTCAGAGTATAGTTGAATCAATTCATCATTGCTGCTCTTAACAAATACCAACTCTTCAATGACAACAAAGAGACACAAAGTCAATGTTGTATTACCTAACTGAACTCTTAACTTCTTTGAATCCTAAAATTATTTGTATATTGTAATTAAGTCAATCAATTATTTTTAGAAAAGATGAACAAATCTAACTTTGTCCTAATTAAGAAATCTTGAACTATTTTTCTAAAAATGTTGACTTCATCTTGACCAAAGAGTTTAGAATTAAATCTTTTCTCCAGCAGAAAGGTTTTAAAAAAAAATTAAATTTTCAATTAGAGTTGATATTCAGTATTATTTTATATTAGCTTCAGGTATACAGGATAGTGGTTAGACATTTATATAATTTATGAATTGATCCTCCCGATTAGTCTAGTACCCACCTGACATGGTATATAGCTATTACAATGTTATTGACTATATTTCCTATGCTGAACTTCACATCCCCATGACAGTAGAAAGATTTTAAAAGGCTTAAGTGGGAAAAGGGAACAACACAGGAAATATTGCTGAATAAGTCACACCGTCCTCCTCTCAGGGTGCAGTTTCACAGGGATCCCTAAACTTAAGTGTTAGAACTTGTGCCTAGAAAAACTGGGGTGGTAGGGGATGTTAGAAGGTTGTGGACAGGTGGATTGCTTCATATGCTAGAGTGCTTAGAGCACAGTGTTGGAAAGACAAAGGGAGGGGAAGATCACGAAGCCAACAGTCCTGAAGCTGTGAGGGAAGCTCGAGATGTTTGGGAGCTGGAGAATCCTGCTTCCTCATGTGGCTGAGCTGTAGGGATAATTCATTCTTTTCTCCACTGCAGTTACTCCCAGTCAGGTGATACTGACGTGGAATCAACTCAGGAAATTAAAAAAAAAAATATGCGGTCATTTCCAACTATGGCACATGCAGAGTTTGGGAGTGTGGACATCTGTACTACACAGGCTGGGGTGTAGTTGTCTTCCCTGAAAATGGAAGGATCTTTTTGGCTTTTCCACCATATGCTGTAGGTGTCCTTTTGATAGTCTGCCCCACTGATGGGCAGATAAATCGGAAGGCCTACTATACGCAAACTAATTGTTTGATTCTGTATTAGAAAAAACCCAAGTCATTCAAGGTTAGCTAAAATAGAACACCCTGGTAATGTGATCAACATGGAACAAAGATTCTGCATCAGAAAGGGAAAGAAAGAACAAGATACCTCTGGCTGGCCACCCTGCAGAGACTTCCAGGAATAAGTAGGCAGCAGGCTCAGAAATACTACTGATATCTTTTGTGTCAGCTCTCCCCAAAGGGCCAGCATGGACTTGTGACTTCTCTCTAGCATTCCACACAGTCATCCCATTTGTGATTTGTCTATATTAATAGTGGAGGTGACAGCAAAGACTGCTTTCAACTGCTTGAATGTTATGGTCCTTCTCTCTTCTAGAGACATATAGTGTCTTTTATGAAGCCCAGCAAAATAACTACGGACCCAATGCAGAAAAAAAGCACGGGAACACTGTCACAGCACACCTGGCTTTTCTCTGTCTCTGATCTTCTTGGAGTGGGTAGGGGTAACTTAGGTTAGCTCACAAACAAAACTACCATGTAGTATATACTGTTATCCCCTATCCCCACCCTCACTGTGGTTTCCTGGGCTTTAATCTGCTCCAAAACCTTTGGTACTTTGAAACTACTTCTGCTGCCTTTGTTGCTGCTTATATTGTTACCGTGGTTACCAATAAGATTAAGTGATATCTGGACCACATTACACCTAAGAGGATTTCCTTCCTGCCCCATCCAGGCCAAAAACACTACAACCTTTGAGGCTGCTAGTATATCCATGCCTTTGGTGAAAAATTGATGTAATAGCTGAGGCTGCTAATGAAGCAGAAAAACTTCCTTCTCCTCACCTTTATTTCATGCTCTATTACACTCATTCAAAAAAAATTTACAAATAAAAATCACATTGAGACACTATGTTCTACCCATTAGGCCGGCAAGATCAAAAAGTCCTACAAACTGTTTCAGGAGGTCATAGAGAAACAGACATTGCAGGTGGAATGTAAATTGATATAATGCTTAATGAGAACAATTTGGTCACATCTATTGCAACTTATAATGTTCATACCACTTAATTGAGCCAGTTTATCCCTTGTTTATTCTTCGACATGGACAAAATGAAATAAGTACAAGAATAGTCAATGCAGAAATGTTTTTTGAAATCTGAAGGTTAGAGACAATGGTATAGCAGACACTGCGTGGACTTGCCAAATTCTCTTTGCTCACCTCTGAGTCTACCTGCAGCCCAGGTGGAAAGTTCTAAATGTACTGACACAGCTTTCCACCTTCAGCAATCTGCAGTGCCCTCAAGGTCAACCCTCAATCGCTGAGCGTGAAAGAGCATATGATTTAGTCTGCTTGGCCTATCATAACAAAATACCACAGACTGTGTGGCTTTGTTGTTGAAAGCCACACAGAAATTTATTTTCTTGCCATTCTGAACACTAGAAGTCCAAGACCAAGGTTTGACCAATTCATTTTCCAGTGAGGGCTCTCTTTCTGGCTTATAGATGACTGCTTTCTCGCCCTGTCCTGACATGGACTTTTCTCAGCAAGTGTGCATGGAGGGAGGGAAGAGAAAGAGAGCTCATTCTGGTGTCTCTTTTTATAAAACCATTAATCCTATCAGAACAGGGCCCCAAGCTTATGACCTCAATTAACCTTAATTTCCTACTTAAAGGCCCCATTTCCAAGTATAGCCACACTCAGTGTTAGGGCTTCAGTGTAGGAACTGAGGGAGAGGGGCACAGACATTCAGTCTGTAACAGTGCACAAAGCTCCCAGCTTTCCCATTCCCCAGAGTGATTTTCTGAGATATGTTCTCCACTGTGTTTCAGAGGCTTCCCAGAGGTGCTGAGCCAAGTTGCCCTAAATTGTGACTTGCTTATTAATCTATCCTATCCTAGCTTTTCTCCCTCCCTTCTCACAGAGCTCCCTGGAGTTATCTCTCAAGTAAATGACTTGTACCTTGAGTCTGCTTTTTGGAGAACTCAAACTTAGACAATATGTCAAATATTCAGTGATTTGAGCCTAAAGTTATGCCTACAGGTGTTCAGGCCTGCAGGTCCTGTATTCCTAGTACTGCGGTAGCAGTTGTTACATTCTGTTCCCTGGTTGGTGTCAATTTGTACTGCAGCATAGGGTAGACTGAAGTTGGAGAGACTCTGGAAATAGGTCTGCCCTGGATAGGTGGGGCAGGGAACAGGAAAACAGACACAATTGCAAGTGCCAAGAGTCCCAGAAGAACTACCAAATCCACCAAGTACACCAGAGATGAAAGGCAGGGTTCTAGCCTTCCATGAAATCTGGAGTGTCCTCATATATCAATTGAACATAATTAATAAGAAGCCTCTGAAACAACACAGAGTTGGAAATTTCAAAATGTGTTCTCCCTGGAAAATTGTTATTGGAAAGTTAGTTTTAGATAATTACCGGGCTATTAGGATTTTTATCACCATTGATTAAGTACCTGATCTTAAATTCTAATAGCCCAGTGACTTGTTTATGACTTATTTATGACAACACAATTTCACATCATATTAATTAATTAATTAATTAATTAATTCAGAGTTTCATAAATTCAGTACTACTGACATTTTGGTCCAGAAAATTCTTTGTTATACAGGGCTGTCCTGTGCATTGCAGGATATTTAGCAGCATCCTCTGGCCTCCACCCTCCAGATGCCAGTCATAATATTTCATCCAGTTGTGACAACCAAAAATGTCTCTAGACCTTTTAAACTGTTCTCCTGGGGCAAAATCATCTTTGGTTAAGAACCATTGCATTCATTCATTCATTCATTCAAGAGATATTTAAGAAGTATGCATCAAGTGCAGATATCATGCCTTGCCTCATGGGGCAGAGGAGACACTGTGTGCTGATGGTTGTGGTACCTACTTTTTCAAACTTTCTAATTGAATGAGGGAGGCCAGCATTTTAAACATAGGATTACACAAATAACTCACTCTTTTTGGAAAGTTATGTTTAATGTTTCTAAATTACCTTTTCAAGCAGGTGCCAGTTCTAGAATAAAACCCATAGACATGGAAATACCAAGCTGTAGGGAGAATTATTTTTACTGGCCTTTAACATTTTTTAAAGTTTAGGCTTTTTTATACCTTGAATCTCTAAACATGACACACCTTGAGACTGAAATTTAAGTGACATCTATTACTTAAAATCAGAAAATTATTCTGGTAGGTTAAAATGGCTATATTTTCTTTGCCATTCATCATCGAGCAGTAGAGTCTCATTCCTTCTCGTGGGAACTGGAATGACCTTGTGCCTGGCATGACCAATAGAAGGCAGTGGCAGTGATATTGTATGGCTTCTCAAGCCTGGGTCACAAGGAGGTTTAATCTTGAGAACAAGCTCAGGGGAGCCCTGGGCTACCAGATAAGCTATCCTGCTGGAAAGAGAGAAAACATGGATAGGCCCTGGATGATGAGCTGCCATGTGGAGATAAAGACTATGTGGAGGAGTCCCAAAGGTCCAGATATGTAACAAAAAAGCCATTTTGGGTGTTCCAACTAACTGAGCCTTCAGCTTCCAGATGACTCTGACCCAATCACCATCTGGCTATAGTCACATGAACAACCCAAAATGACACAAGCAGAAGAATCACCCAGCTGATCCAGTCAACCAACAAATCCATGAGAGATAATAAAATGGTTGCTTTCAGCTGATAACTTTGGAGTGAAATAGATAACCAAAATAGTCCCTAACATCCTACTGGACATAAGGATGAAAATAATCACTGATCTGTTTACTGTACTAATAACAGTTATATATGCAAATGAATAGTACATATCAGTCAGGATTCTTTTGGGAGCTAGTGATAGAAACCCAATCAAACTGCTTAGGGAAATTTTTGGCCCATAAAACTCTAGGAAGAGTTAACTCATCCAACTGCAGGAGTATCAGGGATGAGTTTTAAGTATTTAAATGCCACAATGGGCATTGTCTTTCTGTCATTTCTACTTCTCTGTGCTCACTTTATTCCTGTTCACTACAGACTAGCTTGTCTATCTGGTCACTTACATACATTGTATCATTTCATCATATCTTCATTTATAACTTTAAATACCACCATCTTTGTGGTTGTGCATGTATTGCTAAGGCCAAGTGGAAGGTTCCCACCTTCACATCTTACAAATTCTACTACTGCAGGGAGACTACATACTTCTTTTTCTTAGGTACAGTTAAAAAAATCCCAAGGATGAAATCTGATTGGCCAAGCTTGGGTTAATTACTATCCCTGAGCCAATCCCTGTGACTAAGGAAGGGATGGAGGAGAGGAGAATCACAAAAGAAAAGGCAGGTTCCAAATAGCCATGTAGGTAAGTAAGAATGGATATTGGTTAAGTTTTGCTATAAATCACCCCTAAACAGCAGCCACTTTATCTGCTCACAATTCTGGTGGTCAAAGGGGCATTTTGTCTGAATGATTTGATAAGATGGGGGCTGGACAGTTGAGGATGGCCTCACTCAGTTGTCTGGTGGCTGATAGGTTGATGGGTTTGTGGGTGGGGGTGAAGAGAAGAGGAAGGTAGTTCACGCATATGCTTGGCACTTGGTTTGATATCAACTGGGGTGACAGGATGACTTGGCCACATGTCATTCATCATCCAGCAGGCTATCCTGGGCATGTTCACAGGACAGCAGAAGATCTCTCAGCACCAGAGGAAAGCTCAAAAGCAATGTATTTTTCAAATGAATGCCATTTGCTAATGTCCCATTGGACAAGCAAGTTACATAGCTACATTCTTATTTAAATTACAATAAAAACCTAACTCCATTTTATTATTATTATTATTAATTATTATTATTATCATTATTTTAGGCAAGGCAACCCTTGGTTGACCTCACAGATTGCAAAGACCTTGTCAGCTTACAATCCCTTATATTTTTTATTTTTTATGCCTGCAGGACCTGGTCTTCCTAGGTGGTCTCCCATCCAATACTAACCAGGCCTGACCCTGCTTAGCTTCTCAGATCAGATGGGATTAGGCTTGTTCAGGGTAGCATGGCTGTAGAACTGACTCCATTTCTTAATGGAAGAAGTTGCAGTATAGTGAGAGAGATTGTTCTTTCCCCTAACCTATCACATTGTGTGTGTATGTGTGTATGTGTAGGGTGAGGTGATGGAGATATTCAAGGGAAGTGCTTCAGACAAGCCAACCAGTGTTGACAATATAAATGAACTGAATTCCCTACAAGTATTTTAAACTTTCCACATAGCCTTAGCAATAAATGCACAACCACAAAGATGTTGACATGTAGTTATAAACAGAGATATGATGGAAGGACAGAATTCATGTTAGTGACCAGTTAAGCCCTCCCAGTTTGTCTCAGATGATTTTGAAAAGGTAGACATTTCTGCCCTCTGCATATTTCTGGTATGAACATTGTCTCAGGTTTTGTTTTAGAAGACGTGGCTGTTTTAAAAAACCAACTGCTTCACTGGAAAATGTTATGTGAAACAGATCTTGCCACCAGCCAGTCATGAACATTTCCTTTCCAAGAACAGGCTCTCTAAAGCAATATGTCCTAATACTTTTTTTGGGTCAAAATTAACTGCAAAAGACTAGAATTATTGTTTCTAACTATCGATTAGTAAATAGGTGAATATAAAATACAACAGCAAGTTGGCCTCTTAGAATTTTCATTTTGGGGTAGTTTTTTAAAAAATAAAGCATTAGTGAGAAAAAAAAATAGCATAGATGATTGAGGCTCTGTTCATCCCTCAGGCAACCAAAGTGGGGATGGAAAAAGGAGCGGCGGCAAGGAAAAATCTCCTGAGATCTAGATGAATAAGCCATACAACTATGGAGAATCCAAGAAAGCACTCTGCAATGGCAGAAGAAGGTTGGATGGGGAGAGGATGTGGGAATGCCCGGTCCAGAGCAGCTGAGTGAGATGGAGGCCGAGGCAGGTGCAGCTGCAGAAGCCTCTTAAAAGGGCCGTGTCCACGAGTGGATTTTCAGTGACGACCTGCTCACTCTGAGCACCAGGACCAATATGGCAGCACGCAGGGGGCACCAGGGACTTACAGGGAGACAGTGTTGGAATGAGGACCAAGGTTAGACTCGTTCTGTACAGAAGTGCTGACGGTATCCATTATTTCCTGTTGAGCCCTTCCCCCTCCCAGTGTAGGGACACAGCACTGCCACAGCTATGATGTCATCAAACTGAATAACAGAGGTCGCTCCACCCAGAGAATTCCCTGAAACCCTGTCTCCCCCAACTCGTGGCCCCACCCAAGACACATCCAGGTATATCCTCAGCAAGTCAGATGTTCCTTGCTGAAACTCACACTGGAGGCAGCCTCAGTTTTCGGTGTGGTCTTCTGAGGCAACTATAAGCACAGTGTCTGGATTGCTTGCTGAATCTTAACAGGTGGCCTTGGAGAGGTAGAGGCTTGGGTTAAGTTTGGCCTGAAGCTGAACCCCTCTCAGGACTGTGCTGCTGGACACCTACTTCACAAGTCCACACTAACAAGTCTGGAAGACTTAGGAACTTTGCTTAGTACATAGAAACAGACACAGAAGGGCAGCCAAAATGGGAAGACAAAGAAGCAGAAACCATATGAGAGAACAGAACAGAGATCCAGATATAATGGAGTCAAGTAATCTAACAGATGCAGGGTTCAAAACACTGGTTAGAAAGATGCTCAATGAACTGTTGGGAAGTGCAGATAAATTCAGTGAGAACTTCCACAAAGAGATAAAAAACATAAAATTGAAAATGGAAATTATAAAAGGGAACCAGTCTGAAATGAAGAACACATTATCTGAGATGAGAAGTATCTGAAATGGAATAAACAAAGGAAGAAACAAAGTGAATAAAGAAGAGGATCAAACACCCTATTTAGCGCACAGAAAAGCCAATCAGGACACTCAATCAGAATGGCAAGAAAAAGGATGTTAATAAAAGTGTTAATAAAGTGTTATGAAAATCATAGCCTATGATCTATCAATCCACACATATAAACCAGCCTTAGTTTTCTTGAGCTATTCATCAAAATTGTAATGACATTCAAAAGAGTAAGTAACAGACATTTAAAAGGATAAGTATATAATATAGTTATTCAAGAAGTATTATAAAATAAGCCAATTCTCTACTTTCCATTCTTTAAATGACTATTCAGAGGAAGGAGCAAATTCCTTAGTGTCAGCATTGGACACTTAATTAAATCACACGGGCTTTATTTAAGATTGATTAAATCATTCATTCTCCCCCTTCTCCCCTGCTGCCCATATGTCCATCTCAACTATAATCTCTCCTTATTGTTACTCCCATTCACTGAAGGAAAAAAATTTCTCCCTGAACTCAGAGTCTGTATTTTTAAAGGATGGACGGAGTTGAAGAGGAATGTAACCTAGCAAAATAGATCAGAAAAGGGCTCCATTCCAAAGGAGCTATCATCACCAATATTCTAAGGATGGGAAAACCTAGGAGAAGTGAATATAAGGTTTATTTTTTTCTGCTGAATGGGCATCTTCATTTGCAACCTCTTTCAACCTTTGTCATCTGGTTCTGCCCCTCATTTCCCACCCCTACTCCACATCCCAAAAGGAGTTTTCCTCCTTTTGTTTCTTCATTGACCATATTTTACAAAAAGAAATTTTAAGAAAAAGACCAAGCCTATCCTTTTAAATCAGATTCGTTTCCAGGTTTCTTGAAATCTCTAGAGCATTGAGTTCTGGCCACATGACTTGCTTAGAAAAGGTAAATCGCATTGGCTGAGGAAGGAAAGACCAGATCTGGATTAGATTCATGGGCTGAGACATTTGTTATTTTAAAGAAACAATCTGAGAACAAAAAATGGTAAGATTCAGACATCTTGTTAAGGTTATTGTGTTTGCTGACAAGAATGCCTGTGTTTTTCCACATTTACATCTACCTGAGTATTCCACTTACAACTGTTGCCACACTAACTGTGCCAAGCTTAGTAACATAAAACAACAACCATTTTATGTTCATGGATCCTGTGGGTCAGGAATTTAGAAAGTATGCCAGTGAAGACATCATGTTTCTGTACCACACTGTCTAGGGCCTCATCTGGGAAGATTCAAACAGCAGGGAGTGACTTGACAGCTTGAGGCTGACTTCATCTGAAGGCTGGCTTACTCACAAGTCTGGCAGTGCTTGCTGGCTGTTAACTGGAACACCAGTACGTGGCCCCTTTATGTTTCTGCTTGGGCTTCTCACAGCAAGGTGGTTGGGTTCTAAGAATGAGTATCCCAAGAGAACCTGGGTTAAGCTGCACTATCTTTTATAATCTAGCCTCAGACGTCATATAATGCCATTTACACCATAGCCACAATCCCACCCAGATTAAAGGGAAGGAAACACAGGCTACAGGTCTCCATGACAGTTATATTGAGTGTCAGTTGCATAGATATATAATATGTAATAAATTATATATGTATATATGTGAGATATACATACATATATGCATGTACATATATGTGTGTCTGTGTATATGCATATTTATAGAAAGAGAGAGGGAAAGAGAGAAAGAGAAATGATATATTATTGTGACCATCTTTGGAAAATACAAAGTGCCACGTTGGGTGTAAAATACATTTTTATTTTTCTCATATGGTAGTGTAAGGGATAAAGGTATCTGCTTAGTTAGAACAAAAGTAATTCATATCTTTTTTCTATAGACTGGTAAGGAGGAAAAACAACCCATCGCTTATTAATGCTGACCCAAAATACAGATGGGTAACTATACATACTTTGATAATGAATCCTCCTTGAAACCTCAAGAATACATTACATCTAAACAAAGAGGGTTTAGAGTGAGTGGAAGAAGATGTTTGATTAGATCAACAGCCGCCTTTGGAGAAGTTTGGGGAAAAAGAAAATTGGCAAAGCCAAGTATCAGTGAAGCAGAAAGTCTCTCTGGAGAATCAGCCCCAAACTAACAAATGAATCCTTGGCTAATATCTAACATCTTTTTTTTTCTTCCTTGCCTGTCCCAGAACAAAATTTTGTGTTTTGAAGGTTCAGTGCAACCACTTTTTGCCACTAATCCAAAGAGATTTCTCTGTCCCAATTTCTCCTCCTCCTTTTCCTTCTCCTACTTTCTCTGGCAACCAACTCTATCCCAAGTTTCAACTCCAAAAGGGCAAGTACCTCTTATGGATTCCTGGGGGCGGGGTGGGGAGTGCTCTTCCATCCCACTGTATTCTCTATAAGTTTCTGCTGGTAGACGAGATTCTCACTTGAACACTATAAAAGGTTCCTACCATGAAAATGTGTAGAATAATAAATATCCTCCTTCTTAATTAGTTTGGGGTGTTTGTAAATTTTCATATCAAGGGAATTACTCTAATAACAATATGGTGGGCAGAATTATGGCCCCTCAAAGATACCTATGTCTTTATCCTTGGGATCTCTGAATACCTTACCTCACATGGCAAAAGGAACTTTGCAGAGATGATTAAATGAAAGAAATTGAAATAGAAAGATTATCTTGGGTTATCTGAGTGGAAGGAATGAAATCACAAGCGTTGTTATAAAAGGGGGAAGGAGGGTCAGAGTCAGAGGAGATGTAATGATGGAAGAAGAGGAGAGGGGGAGAGAGAAAGAAACATGAAAACGCTATGCTGATGGATCTGGAGGCTTTGAAGATGGAGGACGGGGCCATAAATCAGGGAATACAGGCAGCCTCTCATAGCTGAAAAAGTGAAGGAAATAGATTTCTCACTAGAGCCTCCAGAAGGAGACAAGTCCTGCAGACTCATTTTAGATTTTTGACATCCCAAACTATAAGAAAATAGATTTCTGTTTCTTTAAGCTACTAAATTTATTGTAATTTGTTACAGCAGCAATAGGAAATCAGTACAAACAACTTATTTTTTGTTGTTTGTTTCAGAGGATACACGAGGCTTTTGGAGAAAGCTGTTTAGGGAAGAATTTCTACAAATCTTTATGGATTGAGACTGGATCGATGTGACAGGAGCCTGAAGGAAGCCCTGGACAGTGACTTCTGAAGCAACACATGAAACCATGGAGAATAAGATTCGAGATTGCTGTTCTAAACTCAAATTTCTTTCTGCTTAGGACATAATTGCTCATATGGAGTATAATAGACATATTGCATTTGACACTTGAACTGGTTAAGTTTGTTATGATGGGCCTGGATTGTATTTATGTAAATCAAAACATGCTTAAAATTTGTCTAGAAATTTATGGACTCACCTGACCCCAGGCTTTTTGATGAATGCCAAGTGTTGATAGACTATTCAAATCTCATGAGTAATGTTGTGGAGTTGGGCATACCTAAATGTTACAAATACCTGGAACTAAAACACAGAATAATTTATTTTTTCATATTTATTTTAGGGTGTACAGATAACAAGATTCTCTTGAGAAATGTCTGCATCATGTCTTCATTTGCCCCTTCAGATTTACTTGCTGTCCTTCTCCACCCTCCTCTGTGCCTTGGGAGGCTGGCCTGATTTAATTGGCTCCCTGGGCTTCCTGGCTTTTTGTCTTGAGTGTTTGGCCAACAGAGAAGCCAAGCAGGTGACCAATGGGAGTATGAAGAGTGAGGTGAGAGTATATGTTCTTCTAACTTCTCCCTAAATAAGGTAGTACTCAAATCTTTGATCCAGGGTCTGTTTTAGGGAAATCCAGTCTAAGACAGCATGGTATCTGGGAACTGCACCTGTCTTCAAGATAGGCTTCCACAGCTGTGTTGTACCAATTTTCACTGACTGGACCCAAACTACACCCATCAAATCCTCTTTCCTTGAAATTTTGTAGGGGAGAGGATATTGATCAGCATGGTCATAGTATATCACATGTGTAGAAGCACAGAAAGCCATTCTGCAGGATGGGATGGGAGTAGGGCAGGGGAAACACACAGAGTGACAGAGGAGACAAGGATGGGGCCAGCGGATCAGAGAGATGACTTCTTTTTCCAGGCTCCCTCCCTTCCTAATGCCTTCCTATATTTGGCTCCTGGTCTGTGAATTTTGCCAATATAGGCATAATACAGGTGTACATTCCCCCTAGTCTCTCAGACTAGCTCAAGTAATTTATATGACATACTATCAAAGAGTCAATTATCCCAGAAAAGCATCATGAAATTACACTCACACTCTCAGTGAGACAGAAAGTTTCACTCCACTACGCTCTCTATGAGAATTTCCTTCTCTTAGCCCTGGAAGCATAATGATGGTTAATTTCCCCACAGGTGAATGAGCAAGTCTTCTATTACCCTCCGGCATTCACAAAACCTGGCCTGAAGACTTGGCTGCCACATAGAGCAAGGTGTTTGTGGTCCAAGATAACCAGGAATGGAACAATTTATTCCATAATTACTCTAGCTGGAGTAGTGCAAGGTCACCAAACTGCCCCAGATTTAGAGATATGTGGCAGTAGGAGGGAGTTGGAGGAAGTCAGATATGCCTGAGCAGGAACAGACTGTGACAACTACTTCTGCAAGCTTCTCAACTTCTACTTGCTGCTTATCAGGGTTCTGGGTCCCCAGCTCCCCTGTCTTTATAATTGGGCATTTGGAATGTGTGGGTATTCACAGGCAGCTTCCTGGAGAGCAGTGGTAACCTGACCAAAAATATCTTTTCTACTAGCCTGCCACAATTCATAAAATTCTCATTAGTGAGTTGTGCTTTCAGTTAAGATATAATTTCCAGAATGTCACTGCAAAAGCACAGGTGTATTATGAAAGTACAGAAAAAAAAAGACTGGAAACAGGCATAACTGATTAGGCTCTGCCGTTTTGTGTGGGCCACGGAGCAGCTCAGTGATCTCAGACTTGGTCACTGAGATCCTCACTGCCACTTTAATGTTTGTAGATGTCTATTCACAGACCTCTTCTGCAGAGGCCCTGCTTCTTCCTAGGAAGTTTGAGGGGTAGGAGCTGAGTCCACCTCCTCTTCTCCCAGTGGGAGGGTGAAGTGGGTGTGGCCAACATCACCCTCCACCTTATCTTGGAAAAAGAAAACCTCTTTCTATTTCCTCTTTGGGACAATTGATATAGTGTCCCTGATGGACCAGACTTTTAAACAAATACCTGAGACGGGACTGACTTTTGGCCGGCAAATGTCCTTAAAAGACTGGGTATGGCCTTCTTTCCTTCTTCCTGTTGCTCCCTCTCTGGAATGCAGATACAGTGGCTAGAACCCAAGCAACTATTTTGGATCATGAGGGAAAAGCTACATGTTTAAATGGCAAAGCAACGAGATAGAAGGTGTCTTATTCCCTTGGAGACAACATATCAACAGTGGACCAGCTGCCTCTGGAATTTATTACATAAAGCAAAATCTTCTATCATGTTTAAGTAAAATTTCTGTTGCATATAACTGAAGCTAATTGTAAGGTTTCTATATTCACTGCTCTCTTGGAGAACCTCACCTACACTGATAATCTGTCAATTCCAGATGCCTATGTCTTCCTCAACTGCCTGTGTAAGTATCCTCTAGCTTTTTTTTTTTTTTTTGAACACTTACCTCATGGTTTGACTTGGCATCAACTCTGCTTATTCAAATCTCTGCCTAAAGGTATATCACATTGGGTACTTCTGCTTATATTATAATTCTGATTAAATTGCAGTGGAAATATCCTCAATTCTTTCTCAACCATTTTTAGTATTACCTTATTTTCACAGTGTTTTTAATAAACATGCCATAATGTTACATTTATTAATTCATTTGTTTGACATAGTTTGAATACCTTCTATATGCTTTGAAGTGATGGACCCCATGGAGACACAGAAGTCAATAAAACATGGAGTATTCTGTCAAGAAATTGACAATCCAGCAGAAGAGAAGTATATGAAAGTTACTAACAATCAAAATAGAAGTGGGGCAGCCATATTTCGTAGGCTTTGGAAAATTGTGCAGTGTTTAAAATCTTTTTCTAAATTCACCACTGTAGTTTGTAGTGAAATAGAACAAGAGTTTTATGATTCCAAATATTCTGGTCAATATATCTTTATAAAAACATCTCGAAAAACAAAATCTTATTTATTTAAAAGTTTAAAGTGTGGAAAATTAGAACTTTGAAAGAAGAAGATAATTTAAGTTTATTCAGTTGTTCACCATGTATCAGGCCCAGAGATATATGTTGGGATAAATGGAAACAAATGACTAATGTGATCCTGTCCTCACAGATATCAAAAATAAATATTCCATGTAAATGCTAAATAAAATGCTAACTGAGATTAAAACAATTCCAAGGAAAGGTACACAGTACCTAGAAAGAATATAACGGGATTATTTATTCTAGTTAGAAATAGCGTAGAAGGGGCTAGGTTTGGGATAAGCAGTGGAGGTAATAAAGAGGTTCTTCAACAGGGGAGAATACTAGAGACATTGAAATTTGGCTTGTTCAGTGGAGCTCAAAGAGTGAGGGGAAAGGATTATGGTGTAAGAGGAGGTAGGAGAGGTAAGTAGGGGTTACACCATGTTACGATTTTGGCTTATCTTTAGAGTAATGAAAAGCAAGTGAAGTAGTTTGGTTTCAAGTAGGATCCTCTGTCTGCTGAGTGAAGAGTGGAAATAAGGGATGGAGGTAAGAGTGGGAAGCAGGAAGACCAGTTTGGTGGCTGTGACAGAAATCTAGCTATAAGATGAGGAGAGCACAGATTGGGGGTGTTGTGGGCAGAAATGGGCTGATGGGAGAAGTCTTAGGAGGAATTGGCAATGATTCAGATCTAGGATGTGAGGAAAGAGATGCCAAAGGTAACAGCTGGGTTTCTGGGTTTCTTCACCTGGTAGATTATAATACTATTAAATAAGATAGGACAAAGTCAACCAGATTTGGGGATGAGAATAAGGTGGAATTGGTCTTTCTCGTGTCCAGTTTTGCACATGCTGACTTTGAGATGCTTTTGAAATATCCAAGTGAACATGTCAAAAACGGGGATGGAAAATTGAGTCTAGATTCACTTACAAGCGAGAACTGGGTAGGAGATAGGTGTCTGTGAGTTATCTGTGGGTTGGTTAGAACTGAAGCTATAGGCAGGGATGAGATCACCCGGAGAGAGTGTGTAGAGAGGAGGAGGAAGTAAGCCTTAGAATCACCAGTGCTGAATGGCAGGTATAGTAGCATGAGTCTGCATAGAAAAGTGGGCAAGACTTGCTAAGAAAGAAGTAAGAAAACCAGGAAATGATAGTGACCTGAAAGCCAAACCGGAGAGCTTTCAAAGAAAGAGTGTTCGACCATGTAAAAAGCTGCTGAGGGAACATGTAAGATGAGGCCTGAAAACTGCCCTTGAAATCTAGTGTCATAGTAATGACTCAAGCTTAAAATGGTTTGATGGAACAATCAGAGTGAAAGCCAAATTACAAGAAGTTAAAGAGTAAATTGTAAGAAAATGGAAGCAGAGTATGGAAAATGCTTTTGAAAAGTTTATGTAGGAGAAGGGACTGCTAGGGCAAAAACTAGAGAAGGATGTAGGATTGAGAGAGGTTTTGTTTTGTTGTTTTTAATGGCAGACAAATGAATAGACAGAGCAAACAGAAAATTCATAAACACACTCAAATACACATGGAAGTTTAGAATATGATAAAAGTGGCATCTCAAATCTCTGGGGCTAAGACTTCTTAATAAATGGTATTGGGATACTTAATAGCCATCTAGGAATTATTAAATTGGATCCATACCTCACATTATATAAAAGATTAAATGCCAAATGGATTGGATGTCTAAATATAAAAATGAAACCATATAAGTTCTAAAGGAAAATGTGGGGGAAGGTAGTTCTAACTCAAAACTAGATGCAATTGAAGATTGATAAATGTAATTATTTAAAAAGAAACTTGTGCACAGCTAAAAACACAACAAACAAACAAACAAATTATAAAAAGAGTCAAAAGACAAATGACAAGCTTGGAAACATTTGCAACTTGTATTATAAATTATGTGTATTACAGGCAAGGGAATGTATGTATGGCTATAGATATAAAGAATCAGTTGAGAAGGAACACTGACTTGAGACAGGAAAGGAAAGGTAAGGTTAATAGTGTGACTGTCCTGTGAACATGCTGGGACAGAGGACATAACATAGAAAGACAAAAAGGAACTGTCAGCAACTTCTGTGTTAAATGAGGGGAAAGAGGAGCTGGTGCTTTGGATGTGGATGGGATTGGATATTTGATAGCATTAGGAAACAAGTTAGCAGCCAAGAGAGTAAGGAGGGAAATCTGAAACAATCATGATGGAGGTGATTGAGGAGCCTGCGCTGACCTGAGAAATGCCACCAGAAGACCAGAACCTGTTGAGCAAGTGTAGTTGGTGAAAGGGAATTTACAAAAAGCCACTGTGGCTCCATGAGTGCCTCTTCCCTGGCAGTCCTTGAAAACTGAGTTACCTAACTCTCTATTCTTGGGGAGAGGGTGGTGAAGTTCTTTTTAATTTGACTTTTCTTCATGGGAACTTTTTTCTTATGGGTCCAAGAGGAATGAGGAAATGAAGAAATGGTCAGCAAGAAGCAGTTTAATTTATATTAAAAATATTATATTCAACTCTAAGTTTCTCAAGTAAAATGGATGGACAATGTTAGACACAGAGAAAGAGAAACTCAGAAGATTTGGAGGCATTTTAGAGACACCTGTTAGGAGAAGGCTAGTGGTAAGTTTCTTATCACCTTAATTCAGTACATACTCTCACTACTTTTTGCAACGTGGCTGGGTAGTAAACCCTTGCTCAGAGCTCGAAGTCCTAATGCTTTCTAATGCTATTAATCTCTGAGATGATTCTTGGAAGGGCTGATACAAGGGCGTGTCTGCCTCTCTACTAACTGTGGGTGTGGCAGACATCTAAGCTTTTGCAATTTACTAGTACCTTCCTTACTCCACCCCCCTCACCCCCAGTCCCATGAAGTTTGTAAATTAAATATGCATTAACAGTTTTCTGTATGAAAACTTCTTCATGCCAGGGCTGGTGAGAATGGCTTTTCCTTTATTTAGCGTTGTTGGAGCTTAGGGGGATGGTAGGTTAGAACACGGAACTTGGGAGTTATTATTTCAAAGGGGACAAGGCTTTCCTCTTTAGAATCTTGGGATCCTTAATCAGAGCAGAATACTGACTCATGGAAAAAAATAGGTAATCTTTAGTGACAATATAATTTTAAAGAAAAAACAAAAAAGCCATTCTTCTCAGGTTCAAAGGAAGAAAATGTCTCCCGGCATCCTGCCTGGAAAGCATGTGTCTGCATCTACGCATTGCCAGGGCACAGCTCTTCAGGCCCATGGGGCTTCAAACCAAAAGAGAGAAATGTCGACAATGCCTCACTGGTCTGCTTTGCTTGGTGGCTGTTTGCTGGAAAATTGATGTTCCCAGGTTGGGAGGGAGGTGCCTTCAGAGTGCCCATGTAAGAAACATCCAAAACTGTAGAGAATTTTTCTGAGTTTATATGAGCTAAACAGAGGAGATACCTGGAAGCAAGATCTCAACAGACTGAGAAAAATGCTTCCAACAAATAAGTTTGCAGCTTTTTTCATGCATTTAGAGTTAATGAGGGAATGCAAGGAAGGTTTCCTGCAGATGAGAGAAAGCAAGGAAAGGATTGGATTGCAGAACAGCTAACAAGATTATGTATCCTCCTGAAGGTGGTCATGCTTAGAAGGGTCTGAAAAGAGGCATTTCAAAAGTATGTTGACCCAGATGCCCAGAAACAATGGACTGGCCTTGGTTAAGGCAAAGACAAATCTTTGACTAAATAAGTTATATGTCTGGGATGTGACTACCACCCATGACCTCCGTAGTCTGGAATTTATTAGCACATCACCCTGTGATGGTACTTTCCATAGAATCCCTTTTTCATCCACAAGAGGGGACTCAGCCAAAGCTTGAAGTTTCCTTACAGCTGGAAAGTAACAGCTTATAGCCCTGTTTATGTGGGACATATTAACCAGGAAGGTCTAGAGCCCTCAGAGTCAAGGAAGGTTGGTCTGTGTCTCTTGGATGATCCCCTCATATTTCCTGACTCAAGGGGTGGGGGTGTGAGCAGGGGCTTCTAGGCATTATTCTCAATGACCCAACTTTGAATTCACTGCCCATATGGAGGGATGACATGAAGATATTTTCATTCTGAAGAAGGACACTAATAATTCAAAGGAATGCATTGATAAGGGTGGAACTTCAAGTATAAAGTGGGACAAATAAGCTTTGGGATAGCATATTCTACCTTGTGTTGTTTAAATTAATGTAGAAAGGAGGTAAGAGAAAATATTAAATAAAGCTATATTCAGAGACTGCAATATGCTGAGCAGCCCTGTAGCCAGGCTAGGAAACCTTAGAACAAAGAAAGATTCTTACTGAGATTGCTAACAACCAATTTCTGACCTTGTGAAAGGGAAAAAGAAAAAAAAAAACAGAGTCTTTAAGTGGCACCCTAAAAAAAAACCCAAAATCTTCATTCCTTATGGCTAAAACCATAGAGAACCAATGTATTAAAGGCTGGAAATTACCAGTGGGTCTTTCACTCTACATATTCTTACCATTTCACACTACTTACTCTTCTCCTTCCTCACTATATGTCCATATCAAGGGAAATGGGTTAATAAAGTCTTTTAAACAATAACTCACAAGAACTAAGGAATGATATATAAACTGAATTCCTCGGACACTTGTGGCTTTTTCCTCCTCCTCTTAGATTTTGTCTTTGCTTTCTCTAGTTTTTGGTTTTCCCTTTTTTAAATAAGCTTTTCTTTTGCCCTGAACTTTGGAGTGTGTATTGAATTCTTTCTACACTCTCTACCAAAGGACCCTCTTCTCTTGGTGCAGGGCTTGGTCTCCGCATCCCCTCCCCCAACTCAGGGAAATTTGCCCTGTTCTGCATCAGAGTGACCTAATAGATTGCCTTCCACTTCACTTTCCAAAGAAGTTAGCCTTGTCCTTTGGAACTTCAGAAAACATCGGGCTCGTTGTCTTCCTGGGGTTTTCCTTCAGTGCCAAGGACTTACTGATAATGGGTATTCATAACTTGATCTTATCAGTGGACTGTAGGTAGGAAGCAGGAGAATTAATATGTTAATAAAGCCACAATAAGAGACTGCAATCTGCTGATCAGCCCTGCAGGCTGACCGGGAGAACACCTTCAGAACAAAGGAAGATTTCTGCTAGGATTGCTAACAATCCATTTCCCACACCTTTGAAGGGGAACAATAGCCAACAGAGTCAATTTTTATGGCCAAAACCATGGGGAAATCTATGGATTAAAGGCTGGGAACTGCCAGCAGGACTTTCACTCTCTTTACTTTTTCACAATACTTACTCTTCCCCTTCCTCACTATATGTCCAAATCAAAGGAAATGGAAACTAAAGAATGACATATAAACTGAATTCCCTGAACACTCAGCCGCCTACTCCCTTTTTATGTTTTTTAATGTAGACATTCATTTGATACATTTTAAAAATAGTTTTCCAGTTACCTTGAGCATCCACCAAGCGCATCTTAACAGTAATCCTTCTCTAGAAATTGCTCAAACCAGCCATGTTCCTGCAGAAAGCTTAGCTGGCTGGGTGCATGCCCTCAGTAAAGATGGCTACTCTACCATCTATTGCCCTTGCTTGCCCTCAGCAAAGATGGTTCCCATGCTTCCTTTTGAACCTCTTTTCCCATAACAAAGATGGCGCCACCACTTCCGGTTCCGGCGTGTGCTGCAGTTTCAGGGCGGTGAGTGTGGAGCGGGGGCTTTTCCGCGCAGGTTGTCTCTGTCACTTGGGAAAGCCTTGGGATTGGGAGCTGGGAGAGGGTTCTCGCCGCGCGTCAGGGCGCTCTCTCACAATTGGGAAGTTATGGCCGCTTCCTGTGGCGCACGTTCAGTTTCCTGCCCATCCACCCCTTCCCTTCCTCCACCCCAACCTGCGATCTTGCAGCCTCGGCTTTGGCGAACCCCCAGAATTTGCAGGCACTGTGTGTGGAGGGGCCTAGCTGCAGCTTCTTTTGCTTTTTTAAAAGCAGCTTTGTTGAGGTATAATTCACGTACAATCAAATTCACCTTTTTAAAGGTTTAATGACATGGGGCTTAGGCTAGAGAAGGCCCCATTTGGGGCATGTTGTCTTGTTTATTTAGTTTTTATGGTGACATTTGATGTTGGTTAACGGAATTCAATAAGTTTCAGCTGTGCACTTTGACAATAAAGTGTATATATATGTATACAGATACATATATATATATTTTTTACACTGTATTCACCCATAGTTAGATTTCTTTCTGTTACTACATATTTGACCCCCTTTACCCAGTCTACCTCCTTCCTTCCCCCACTCCCTACTCTCTGATAACCGCTAGTCTATAGTCCATGTGCCTGAGTCTCTGTCCTGTTCATTGGTTGCTTTTAGGTTTATATCCCACATGTAGGTGATATGTCATTTTCAACTTTTTCTGTCTGGCTTATTTGCTTTGCATGATTATCTCGAGGTCTATCCATGTTGTCGCAAATTACAGTATTTCATCTCTTCTTATGGCTGAGTCATATTTCATTGTACATATGTACCACAAATTCTTTATCCAGTCATCTATCGTAGGACACTTCAGTTGCCTCCCTGTCCTGGTCCCTGTGAATAATGCTGCTATGAACATTGGTGTGCAAATATCTTTAGATATGGGTTTCCAAGTATTTGGGGTAAATACCCAGAAGAGTGGTTGCTGGATCATATGGTAGATCAATTCTTAGTTTTTTGAGGAACCTCCGTTCTATTTTCCATAGTGGCTGTACCAATTTGCAGTCCCACCAGCAGTGTATGAGGGATCCTTTTTCTCCGCATCCTCTCCAACATTTGTTATTACTTGTCCTGTTGATTATAGCTGTTCTAACAGGTGTGAGATGATATCTCATGGTGGTTTTGATTTGCATTTTCCTAACACTAGCAATGTTGAGCATCTTATGTTGTCTTGTTTAACACTAGCTTCTTTCATTAACTTTGATGTTTTCAAAGTTTGTCTTTGTATCATGTATCAGAATTTCATTCCTTTAATGCTAAAAAACACTCCATGTGTGCATATACCACATTTTATTCATATATTCGTTAGTTGATGGACATTTGGGTTATTTTTACTTGTCTATTATGAATAAAGCTGTTATGAACATTTGTGTAAGGTTTGTGTGAGCATGTTTTTATATCTTGAGCATATTCCTAAGGGTGGAATTGCCTGGCCAAAGTATAACTCTATTTAACCTTTGAGACACTGCCAAACTGTTTTCCAAAGTCCCTGCACCATTTTGCCTTTTTGTATGTGGATATCTAGTTATTTCAGTGTTGAAAGACAGCCTTTTCTTCATAGAATTGTCTCAGCACCTTGTGGAAATCAATTGACGAATAGAAAAATTTCCACAGAAGACATAGAAATGGCCAACAGACACACAAAAAGATGCTCAACATCACTATCATCAGAGAAATGCATGTTAAAACCACAATGAGGTATCACCTCAAACCTATCAGAATGACTATTACCAAAAAGACACTAAATAGCAAGTGTTGGTGAGTATGTGAAGAAAAGGGAACTCGCGTGCACTGTTGGTGGGAATGTTAAATGGTGCAGCCACTATGAAAAACAGTATGGAGTGTCGTCAAAAATTTAAAAATAGAACTACCATACAATCCAGCAATTCTACTTCTGGATATTTGTCTGAAGAAAACGAAAACACTAATTTGAAAAAGATATACTCTATGTTCATTGCAATATTATTTACAATAGCCAAGATATGAGAGCAACCTAAGTTTCCATAGAAAGATGCACGGATAAAGAACCTGTGGTATGTATATAGAATGAGATACTACTCAACCAGAAAAAAGGATGAAATCTTGCCATTGTGGCAACATGGATGGACCTAGAGGGTATTATGTTAAGTGAAATAAGTAAGAGAAAGACAATTACTATATGATTTCACTTACATGTGGAATCTAAAAGACAAACAAATAAAACAAAACAGAAACAAACTCATAAACGAAGAACAAACTGATGGTTATCAAAGGAGAGGAAGATGGGAGAAGGGAAAATAGGTGAAAGGGATTAAGTGATATAAACTTTGTGTTATAAAATAAGTCACAGGGATGTAATGTAAAGCATATGGAATATAGTCAGTAATATTGTAATAACTTTGTATTGTGACAGATGGTTACTAGACTTAGGATGATTACTTTATAAGGTATGTAAATATTGAATCACTGTGTTGTATACTTGAAACTCATAATATTGTATGTCAACTATACTTCCATTAAAAAAATCAATTGAGCATAGATATAAAATCCTATATCTTATATCTGGACTCTCCATTCTATTCCATTAACCTATATGTCCAACTCTTTACAAACACTACACGGTTTTGATTACTATGGCCTTTCAGTAAGTTTTGAAATTGGAAATATGAGTCTTCTAACTTTGTTTTTTTTTTTTTCTAGATTGTTTTGGCTATTCTGGGTCTCTTGCATTTCCATATGTATTTTTTGAAACTGTTTTTTCAAATTTCTGAAAAAAAAGAAAAAGAAGCCAACGGAGATTTTGTTAAAAATTGCATTGATCTGTAGATCAATTTGGGTGGTATTTTCATTATAATATATTGTCTTCTATTCTATGAATATAGTGTATCTTTCCATTCATTTAGATCTTCAGTTTCTTTCAACATTTATTTTGTAGTCTTCAGTGTACATACTTTACACATTTTTATTAAATATATTTCTAAATATTTTATTTTTTGATGGTATTGTAATGGAATTTTTATATTGCTAATGTATATAAATATATGGGCTCTGCAGCTCATCCTCCATCTCCAATTGGGCTTCCTTGAGGCTTAGCTCAAGGCTTTCTCTTCTTTATTTATGTACACACACACACACACACACACACACACACATTTTTAGAACCATTTGAGATTACGCTACAGACATCATGTCCCCCTACCAATACATACTTGAGGAGCATTGCCAAAAAATAAGGACATTTCCTTAGGCAGCCAGTTTTGGTAAAACTGGGAGCAATTTGGACATGTTGAAAAATTTAAGTGAAGATCCAGTGGAACAGAAGTGAGAGAGGGGATTGTCATTGCTGAAGGCTTGTAGACAGGTCCAGGGAGTGGAATCTAAGGCCTAGGTGGAGGAGTTGGCCTTTGGCAGAAGAGGGACAGCTTCCTGTTGTAAGGAGAGCTGAAGAGAGATGACACAGTGTGCAGATATGGGAGCCTTGTTATGCTTGATAGGGGAGCTGAAGAAGTTCCTCTTTGCTGGGTTATGTTTTCTCTGTCAATTAGGAAGTGAGACATTCTATTAAAAGAGGAAGAAGGTGTGGCATGGAGAAAGTCTGAATCGAAGAAGACTGGTGAAAACATAAAAGAATCAAGGAGAGGGAGAGGGAATTATGAGATCAACGTCTCAGGATTAATTTGGCCAGATAGCTTATTCCAGGTTGGTGCTCATTTATTAAGAGCAAGCCAGTTCTACCCTATTCAGTGACTCTTATGACCAGCACAATGGGGAGTATGTAGATAGTTGAGTTCATCTAGTCTGCAGTTTTGCCAAAAGGGTATGATGAAAAGACAGAATGGGCAGGGAAAGGACATTTAGGGTATTAACCAGATTATGCATCATAAAAGATATTGAGTAAGGGTGAAAGAAGCAAGATGGCCACTGGATGGGAAATAGAGGGGCAAATATACTGGAGGTAGGCTGGGAAGACAGGATCCTGTAATTTGTTTTTTGATTATTACTCTTCCACTTATTGAAACACACATCAGAACACACATACTGTAATAAGTAGTTTACATGCATTAATTTTATATAATTCTTATGAGAACTCTATCAGGTAAGCAAGCATAGTCATCAATCCATTTTTATAGATGGATTTTTATAGATGGATCAGTGAGTTACTCAAGGTGACGCAGCTAAAAAGTGACAACAGGGGTTCGAACCTGAGTCTCTCCAACTCCAGTGACCCTGCACATGTCTGGACATTTCTGCAGAGCTTCTCAGCTGTGTCCCTGCTTCACTCAGCTAACAATGAAAATGAAAATTGGTCATGCCACACACCAGCTCAAAAACTTTTATTATATCAACATTTAAATGGAAATATGTGCAAAAATAAGATGAATTGATGGATGAATAGAGAGTGGGATATATGGGTAGTTATGTGGTAAGGAAAATCATAATAAAATGTTACTTGTGAAATCTAGGCCATAGCTTTATGGATGTTCATTGGATAATTTTTTCCACTTAATGCTTGAAAACTTTCATGTAAAGTATTGAAAGGAAAGAGCCTTAATTGAAAAAAAAAAGTAAATGAAGTTAAATCACTTCTTTGTGGACCCTGATTGACCTGTATTTTAGGTCTGTAAGAATCTGTAGAGTAATGGAGGAATGCTATCTTCTCTTGGTGTGCAGGTTTTATGTACTAAGAGACTTCTTGTGCCTGCAATCCCAGACGTCCCATACTCTTCACTACTGGAAGAGAATACATTGTGTAGTCAAAGCACTTTTGAGAGGAAAATATGCACTTCTGGAGAAGGCAGTTGAACCACATAGAAAGTTTTAGGACAAAAGATAATCATTGTATTTTATTTGCCAGCATAGGTGGTTTCAGACCATAAGAAGGGTCTCATCTGTCCTTATTACTTGCTTTCTCCTGTACAAATTCACTGAGTCCCAAATAATGCATTTTACATGCACAGATACTTATAGGGATTCTGCCTTTCAGTAGCCATTTGTTTTCTTTTTTTGTTCAAACACCCAGTTTTCACATTTAATATAAGTGATTTTAAAAGAAAAGGTAGCTATCACATCGATGTGCTATTTGTTTTTTTAAAAGGATTTATTTTGTTTCATATTGTTAATGGTAGATTATTGTTTTCAAGGCACCTTTGCAGGACAACCTGGATGTCATTCATTGACCTGTTTGTTCTCTACCAGAAGCCACCAGAGCAGTGTTTGGTAACATGAGGGGAGAAGGAGGAGCCACCAATGCCTTCAGCAGAGGTGTTTGCTGAAACTTTAGGCTTGGTTGGCTAATATAGCACATGTGAAAAGACAGGGTGTTCTTTCTTTGGGAACCTCGATCATGCCACTTCTTTCAGAAGCAATCAGCTGATGTCTTGGCTCACTCTCTGCCCAAGTGAATGTTCACAACAGCATGTGACTGGGTGTCCTCAAACAAGAAGAATCTTGCCAGGCCTCTCTTTTGATTTGTTTTTATCCACCTCTTATCTTTGCCTGACCAGGTCACAGCATGGAGACTGTGCAGACACAGGAGGCAGGGAAGCCAGGGAGCTGGGTTCATCCTAGCTTGGTACTTTACAGGTGGATTTCCTTGGGCAAGTTACTCCCCTCTGAGCCTGGGTCTGACTTGTCTGGCTGTAAATGAGGGTAATGAGAGGATTACTTGCTTCCTAGGGCTGTTGCAGATGAAGCTCATTGCACAATGCCTGGCATTCAATGATCACTTAATAAATGTTAACTACTCGTTGTTGTTATGCTATTTATGCTAGTCTGAAATTGCTCCTTTCATTTAAACATGCATCTTTGAGTTCTTTCAAGTTCTATCATTTTAACAGCTGCATAGTATTCTATATTTTGGAATACTGTCTTGTCCCAAACCCATCCCTTCTATCTTCTCTAACTCAGTTGATTAATACAACTCAGTCACCGAAGCTGCAACTTCTTATTGTTTCTCAGTTTTCTTTAACTCCTTTATTCATTCAATTATTAATTTCTACTCTCATTTTTCTTCCTAAATATGTTCTTAATCTGCCCCCTGCTCTTGACCAGCAGTGTCCTGCCCTCATTTGTGTGCTCTTCCTCTTTTACCTGGACTACTGTCAGTGAATAAACTATTGCTTCTGAGATTGTCTGCCACTGGGCTTAGGCCCTGCACACTGACCTGCTGCCCAGTTGCCATATCTGCAGATCTGACCATGTAACTCCTCTGCATGGTGCATGGTGGCCCATGGAATGCATGACATGTAATCTTGGCTATAATAAGATTTATTGGTGACAGCAGCTCATGATGAAGAGAGTAACAGAAGATCCAGGATCTCCCCAGGCTCATAGTTACTTTACAGAGAGGTGGGCAGGGATGGCTGCACTGCACAGAGCCCCCCACTAGAGAATCCAGCCCACAGGAGGATATAGAATCAGGAAGGGTCAGAAACACCTCATTTTTGAAAAGAAACATCTAAACACTGAACCCAATAAGCCACCATCATAGTCCTCAGAGCTTGGCTAGAGTGTTTACATATTCAAGTTGCTGATGGCAGCCAAGCCTTAAAGGCTGGTCCTTCCCAAAGCTGGCCAGGAGAAAAAGGTCGTCCCAGCCTGGACCACAGGGTCTATCCCTCTGCAGTTGCCCAGTGTATGACTGTTCCTTGACTCTCACTTTAAACTCCTGACACTCCATGCCACTTGTGGTTGCCCAAGCTAGTTCCTCTGGTGCTCACACTGTCCCCTGGCCATGGCCCAGCCTGCCCCATGCTTAGGGATAACCTCCTCCAGAAAGCCTGCTTCCCATTTCTGGACTTCGTACTTCTTGTCATTGTGTTAACCTGGTATGTCTCTGTGTTTGGGTACCCTGAACTGTGAACAACTTGAAGGAAGGGTCTGTCATATTCAATACTTTTGTATCCTCAGGGCCTGGCACTAGCCTGGCATGTTAAATAATTGGCTGAATTCATGTTTGAGTAGGCCACAGAGGAAAATGCCAATCACCTATAATCTCACTATGCAGAAATTAAACTACTGAATTAATTACCACTGAAATTAATTTAAGATACACCCTTTCAGATTTTGTTTTTCTAGCTATAGATCTATATATTTCATACATACACACATCCCACACATGATATTTTATTTTATCTGGCTCAAACTTTCCTAATTGTTTTAAAATCTTTTTCCATTGAGTACCTCATGAACAGTTTCCATTCTCATTAAACACTCCTGCAGCCCTTGAATTATAGTGCTGCACAATATTTCATCTTTATAAGAAACACAGCTTATTTTCCAGCTGAAGTTATTAATGATTTCTTTCTGTAATAATAGTGTTTGTTTCTCATGATGAAGAAAGCATAGTAAACGAACCCGAGTCTAAAGTAAAGACAAGGAAGACTATGAATAATGGGAAAGTAAATTATCTTGGTTCTACTGTGGTTTGGCCTTTAAGGTTCTGGGGCTTCAGTCCTTCAAGCCGGCAGCTGCTGTAAAGGAGGCTTCTCTTATGCAATGCCATTTGTGTTGAATTGTTTTATTTTTTCTGTGGCAGGACTATGGCGACCCAGGAAGTCATTCCAGGCAGTCAGTCAGAGGAGAGCAGTGCTTTGGACCTGCCATCAGCTTGTGACATAAGAAACTACATGCTGCAGAGACCCAGCCAGGAGGCTCACAGTGAAGATTGTCTTTCTGTGGAGGCCCTTTCTATTCCTACCTCTTCTGATGTGGATCCAGGTAAGAAGCAGAGTTTAAAACAAACTACCATTAAAAAACAAAACAAAACAAACAAAAAAAAAACCTTAGCATATACGGATATGTGATAGTTTGTTTCTCATTTACTGGCAGATCTCTGTGGGATGATTTATTGTCTCAGGTAGAAAAACATCTCATCTAAACAAAACTGTGCAGAGAGACTTCAGAGGAGAGGCCTCCCCAAGTAACTACCACAGGAGCTGTTTCCTAGAGACCTTTTTTTCCATTTGCGTTCCTTTCTGATCTCCATCCAAATGCATTCAGAGGCAGGGGAACACTTGGTTCAACAGGGAAAGAGTAGAATTGGTTTCTGTTTTGTTCTTTTTTTTTTCCTTTAGGCAAGGCAACCCTTGGTTGACCTCATAGATTATAAGGACCTTGTCAGTTTACAATCCCTTGTTTATTTTTTACACCTACAACACCTGGTCTTCCTAGGTGGTCTCCCATCTAAGTACTAACCAGGCCCAACCCTGCTTAGCTTCTGAGATCAGACAGGATTGGGCTTGTTCAGGGTGGCATGGCTGTAGTGTTTTGTTCTTTTAAAACTTCAGAAAATAGCAATGTGGGCTAGTTATGTGTTATAGGTAATAGTAATAGGGACTTTAGTATTCCTCTTGTGAAGTATATTCTGTATTTAGGTAACAACTTGTCTACAAATCTCCCTTACTAAATTCCCACAGAATCTGTTATTTAAGTGTAGTGGTAGTTCCTTGACATAGTTGGTGACCATTTCCAGTTGTAAAGCCCATCTCTTCCCCATTCATTGCCCAATCCAGACCTGGAGGTCCACAGACTTGGATTCAAATCTCTGCCACTTACTGGCTGTGTGATTTGAGGCATGTTTCTTAACCCTTCTGAGCAACAAAATCATCTACAAAATGGTGATCGGGTGCTTGCCCTGTGGAGTTACGCTGACTCTGGGAACAATGTAAAAGTACCTGTCATGGTGTTTGCCATACATTGGTACTCAATTATTATTATTTATTATGATTATTGTTATTGTTATTAAAAACCCAAATATATATTTTTAACTTGAGTCCTAAAAATGTATGCCTTAGTGATGACGAATTTAGCGTAGGCAGTAAGTAGGATGTGTATCTGTCATTGTCTTCAAGAAGTCTATGAAAATTTTTTTTTTTGTAAATTCCCTCATGATTTTCAGAACAAAGTAATCAGGATCAGTCGGCCTCCTATTTAATTCAATTCCTGATAAAGAATAGATTATGCATTATCTTTTTGTTTCTAGATTCAAAGTCTTAGTTTATTTAACCTTTCCTCTTCCCCCTCCTATCCTACTGCCTCTTAATTACTTTCTATTCCCAAAACTGATTTCGTTCATCATCTCTGGTTATTGCAGCACTTCCTGGAACAAGTGGGTGAGTGAACAGAACTTTAGAAGTGTTGTTCTATTGAAACACTTTGTGTCATGGTTCTATTCTTCCAAAGAATTATATGGACTCAGTTTTTAATTTTTAGTGCCTGTTAGGTGAATAATCCATAGAAAAGTAATTGTTATTATTTTGAATTTGGTTGGCAGTTCTAAAACAAGAAGCATATTGAAATATTTATATTGGAGTATTTGTTAAAAATCTAGACATTTTATGCAAAAAAAAAAAAAGTTCTTTCCTAAACCCTCATACAGGTCTAAACATGGGAAGGCACACTCAAATGCTAAGACAACAATTTTACATAGCATCAGTCATGATGGTGCTGGGTCAGACTGCTTGAATTCTGGTTCTGCTTCTTCTTGTAGTTTGACCTTGGGCAAGTCACTTTATCTCTGTGTGTTGGTTTCATCATTTGCAAGAAATAATAACACCTCTTTGTGGGGAGGCATAATGAGGCTGAATGTGTGTGATATACAGTGCCTGGCACACAGTGAGCTCACAGAAATCCAACTCTTTATGAGTTCAGCACCTGGGCCACTCAACACCCCACCATACTGACAAGGCTCCCGTAGCACTCATGACCTCTCACCTCAGTGGACCCCTCGTGCTGCACACCCATCACACACCATTTTCCTAGCATGTTTACTTTCTTGTCCTCCTGGATGACTGTTTCATATCTTCTCCTCTCTTTGCAAACCTCCATTACCTCCTCCTTTAGCCTCTCTTTCAGCTGATGACCTCGTGAGCTGACTTCCTCTTTCGTAAGAAAACAGAAGCGATCAGAAGAGAATCACCTACTTACACTCCACATCCGCCAGCTTTTTTTTTTTCCACCCCTCTCTTATCCTTCACTTCTGCACTAGATCCTGTCCTCGCCTACCTATTCATGGTCATGGCAGTCTCCTCCATCACTGATTCTGATTCCCCCATCTACTGGTCATTCCCATGATCATAAAAACATGCTGTAATATCTCCCATCTTAAAAAAAAGGTCCACCCGAGACCCCAAGTTCCAAGTTCTCCTCTATTTATGGTCTTGTTTCTCTGTTCTTTCCTATAGAAAATTCCTTAAAAGAGTCACCTACACCTGCCTTCTCAATTTCTCTCCTCCCAGTTCCTCCTAAACCCCCCCAGCCAGGCTTCTATCACCATCACTCCATGGAAATAGCTCCTGTCAAGGCCACTGATGACCTCCACACTTTCAAATCCATGGGCACTCCTCAAGCCTTATCTTCTTTGATCTATCAGAAACATTTACACAGTTGACTTTTCCTCCTTGAACTCTTTCCTCACTGGGCTTTCTGGGAGGCAGCCTCTCAAGGTTCTGTTCTTACTTTGCTGTCAATTTATTCTGTCTCCTTTGCTGGTTTCTTCTTGCCTCTCTAGCCTTTTTATTATTGGAGAGCCCCAGGGCTGAGTCCTCAGATCTCTTCTGTATTATCACTCACTTCTCAAATGAGCTTATATAGTTCAGAGGCCTTAAATGACCTCAGGACCCTGCTGAATCCCATATTTCTCTCTCTAGCTTGGCAATTAGACCATCTGTGTACCTGATATCATCACTTAGATTTCTGTTAGACTTTTTAAGTCTGACACATCCTAAACCAAATTCCTAATACCTTTACCTCATTCCCCAGTCCGTTTGCCATCACATACACAATCACACCTGTTACTTGAGGCTCTCTCATCTCAAAAAAGACACTTGAATCCTCTGTTCACTTAGGCAAAAACCTAGGAATCATCCTCAACTTTTTTCTTTCTCTTGAACCTCACATCTGGTTTATCAGCAAATTCTGTCAGCTCTACCTTCAGAATAAATCTAGAATCTAAACATTTGTTGCCATCTCCACTGCCACCACCTTGGCCCAAGCCACTATCATCTGTCTTCTGGATTATTGTTACATTCTCCTAACTAACTTTTCCACACCTGTCCTTATCCTCTTACAATCTCTTCTCAGCACAGCAAGTATCCTTTTAAAATATAAATCAGATCATGCTAGTCATTGATACAAAACTCCCTGTGGCTTCTTCTCTGACTCAGAACAAAAGCAAAAGTGCTTACCTGGCACCCATTTCCTCTAGGCCTTGGGCCTGCCACCTCTCTGATCTCATCTCCTACTGTTCTCCCCACTCTAACCGGGCAGGGCCTCACCTCTGCCACACCAACTGTGTCCCTTAGGCCTGTGTGCTCACACTTCAGGGAGGCCCACCCACCTCCCGTGTGTAAGAGCTAGTTCCTGTTGACGCTCCTTCATTGTATCCTTTCCCAGCTTTATTCTTCACCACAGAACTAGTGCCATTGGATACCCTATGTATTTGATTGTGGTGGCAGGGACCATGGGCACAGGCTTAAATCTAACCTGTAAAAGATTCCCCATTTCACTTTGTAGTTGCCTCTGGCTATGGGCCTATCACTGACCTGCTCTTCCCAGCCATGCTTTGTCAAGGGGTTGCTTACATACTTCTTTATCTCCTGATTGTTCCTCCTTTCTGGGTGCATGACCTCCAGCCCCAATGCTCACTGGTCTAAGCCTTCTCTTGCTCAGGTGCCAGTAACCTTCCCCTGGGGCTAAACCTTAATGGGTACTCCTCTGCCCTTATATGCTCACTGCCATATCACTGTTTGTGCCCTAGAGGACATTAATGTCAAGAGGTATGAGACTTAAGAGTATTTTTAAGAAACCAATGGGTTCATAAGAATCTGAGAGTATTAGTCTGAGAAAGCTCAAAAACCTCAGTCATCTCAGTCTATGTACCCAGAGGTAGCTAGGTAGGCGAGGCCAGGCTATATTTGTTTAAATAAACAGAGATCAGCTGTCCTGAAATGACCAACAAGCCATTTCTTATGAAGTGCTGCTGGAGTAAACAACTTGTCACGTAAGCCAGGCATGGGATTATGAACCTTCCTCCTTCCACCCATCCTGATGACATAAGGCAAGAGACCCTCACCCCAGAAAGGTCTTCCCAAAACACCATTTCCATTTCATTTCCCTAAGTGCCTTTGAGATTTTATTGTATGCTTCTACTTTCCTGACAACTCCAGTCAAATGTCCTGTGCCTCATTTTCAGGACTCTGTTATCTGGTGTCTGGGTTATTTGTTCAAAATATTTAACAGCCAATTCAGCAATATTGTAATATTTTAATAACTGGCAAGGCTATCTAGGTACACACTAGCTGAATAGAGGCCCCTGCTGGTATCTAACTGCTCATTAACACAGGCCTGCTGCTCCTGCTAGGCCCGTTTTTATGCTGAGTCAGACCTTAATGCCTCAGCTGAGCTGCACTGTTCCCCAGTTTCAAATGTGCTCCCTTCTATTAGTCAGCTCCAGCCCACTCTAGAGACTGCTGAATTGAATCTGTCCTTTAGTCCTGAATACATACTTGATGGACTTGAACCTTCTGCTTGAGATATTTTTCCTTTCTCTTTTGTTACTGGGCTCAAGGAAAGCATAGAGTAAACAATGGCAGTGCCAAGAGAAATGGAAAATGGTCCTGGAATAAACCTCTTAGAAGCCATGTCCCAAAGGCTTCTTGGAGGTTCAGTTCTGTGTGCGTTACTATAGCTTAATAAACTCTGGGCAGCTCATGTGGCATACTGCCTCAGGACTTTCCGAGGCATTTGTCCTGGACAGCATCCAAGATACAGTCTAATATAGGACAAAGAGTTTCTCTCGAGTTGCTTAGATATTAAAATGTGGAGGTGGGAAATCTTAGCCTTTTCCTCAAACTTGAACTTCTAAGATCAGTTGTTGGAGAAATTGGTTGAACATATGCAGCCATTTGAATGTTAAACACAATGAGTCTTTGATGATAAAAGACCCTAACTAACAGGTAGGTATAAGTTTAGAATAGATAGTGCTTCAATGCCTGCTTACTCTTTTGGAATCTGTCAACATTACATTCTCAAAGGCCATTTTAAAATTTGTATATTAAAGCATCTCATACAAGGAATTTGATATTTAAGAGTAGATAAATACGTCTTTTTTTTCCTTTCAATGATACATGTGGTATCTGTTTGTAAATCTAGAAAATTTTATTTTTATAAGAAATGATAAACTGTTAAATCCAAAATTGCAAAATAGAATTTATGTAATTCTGGATGTTGTTGTTGTTGTTTTAAAGAAGAGTGAGGGTATATTTTAGATATGTAAATAATTTTAAAGTTAATTTCTTTGTAGGTGCGTTAAATGATATTCATCCTTGTGCCTAATGAAATAACATCCTCTAAACTGGACCTAAGATTCTGAGGGAGGGAGAGGAAGAGACTGATGAACCAATTCTCTGAGAAATCATACACCAAAATCTGGTACTTTCTATCACATATCAGGTTGATGTATTTTATTTGGAAAGTTTGAGTATTCTGAGTATTCTGCATAGCAGTGCATCGCTGTACTTGTTACCACTTCCTGGATGGAGTCATGCCGGTTTGATTTTATTTTGAGTTAGCCATCTAGACTTAATTTTCAGTTCTAGAATGGGATTTTGAACTTTTGCTTGCTACTGTTGGAAGGCAGCAGTGTGTCCTAATCGTGTGGCCCAAGCATTGAAGGATAAACCATAAGAATATATGATTAAGGCCCACAGAGTTAGTGAATGTCATAGCTTCTAGGCCAGTGGTTTTCAAACTGTGCTCCAGGCAGCCCTTTAGGAGCTAGCTATCGGTTCAGGGTTGGGAGAAGTACAGAGCTTCTGGAGACCGTGGACTCCCCACTTTTGCTCACCCATATCAGCTTATGGGCTGCCAGATAAGCATTTATTAGATTAAAGGATGTCAAAGCCAAAAAGAATTTGAAAACCACGAAGCTCACCTAGTTGTCTCATTTTCTACAATGGTAGGTTGAACCCCAGGATTATGAAGAAAATCACCAAGGTCATGGAATGACCTGGGAACTCCTGTTTCCTAGTTGTCCCTCTGTACAGACTACCACTAATCGTGACTTTTTTGTCCCTAAAAAAAAATTAGTCTCTATTTTAGACTGCTAGATCGTAGATAACAGTGAATAGTCGTTAGCGATGATAATAGTTTAAGCATAGACTTATTTTTAAAGGCCCAAGAATGCTATTTGCCATCTGTAACATCTCTCATCACTCCTTACTTTTGAGTTTCAAGGTACCTGCTGTGGGAGAAGAGATTTGTTGATTTCTGTGTACTTTGCCTGTAGTTACAGTTTTAAAAAGAAATCCCAACAGAGTTGAAAAACAGGCTGTATTCCAGTTTGAGAGCCACACCTACAAGCATTTATCTTTTCAATCCAGGTGAATAGTAGTGCCTACGTGGTCTGACCGGATAGCTTTCCTCCATGGCTTCTTCAAGTGAACATTTACTATGCTTGTCACTCAGCTGTGTCTTCTTAAAATATAAGAAAACAGCTTGATTAAAATAGTCAAACATACGTCATCACTACTATCATTCACTGCTATATGTTTGTAGGACAAAGAAGACCATACACAATTAAGAGAAGACAGATTAATAGTGTATCATTTACTGTACACTTACATTCCAGCCATGTGCTATGCATTTTATATGTACTCTTCCTTCTGATTCTCACATTCACCTGCAAGCCTTGAATGTTACCCAAGAGGAAATAGAGCCTTGGAGAAGTTACATATTAATATGTTACCCAAAGAATGGTGGTAAGCTGAGACTCAGATCTGGGTCAGGCTGACTTCAAAGGCAGAGCTTTAAAAGAAATACAAACATCCAGGTATGAATCAGTACTAAGCAGTAAGTTGAAGTCAAATATTTAGTCACCTCTTTCAGTCTCCGTTAGATTCTTTCTGCTAACACTGAATATCTTCAATATCAGCTCCCTCTCAGGGACTCTGACTAATCTGACCAGCATTGTATCCATTGCCCATTGAGTTCCCCTCTCAACTCCATTGTTGAAGTTGAGAGCTCTAATTGGAGAGAGGGCATTGCCTTCTCAGTTAAATTTCTCACACCAGGTAGGATCCCATTTCTTGTGTTAAAACCAAGGGAAGAAAACAAGCCAGGAATTATAACTGTTTGCTGGAATGTGGAACCCTTAATAACGTTTCCTGCCCAGAAAAAAATATTTTCTCACCTAGACTTGGAACTCTTCTAATTCTTGGTTCTTTGCCCTTTGAAGTCGTAAATCATGGTTTTTGTCTGCTGAGTGGCTGCCTTTTGCAGACCAGCAAGCTCCCTGTTATTGAAACATAACTTTTGAGGGTAAATCCTTTTTAATTCATTACTGGGCCCCTCCTGTTTGCCTGTCAGGGTTCATGTTTTGTTCTCTGCTTTATCTAATTGCAGTGTTTGCAACTCTTGCCTTCTAAACCTAGACCCTGACGTGTGAGTAGAGGATAGGGGTGCAGTGCCTGGCACACAGTAGGTGCATGCTCAGTAAAGGCTGGTTGAATGAATAAATGAAAAACACAATAAGTGTAATTAGATAAGATTTAAAATAGACATAAAGTATCATAATACCCTGCTTATGAGTTTTAACTTTATCATCACATTTAAGCTGTGATTGATCTTATGTATACTTTAGGATGAGATAATTACTAAGTTAAATAAGTATATATGTTTACATAAACCCTGCAGATTTGCTCAACTGTCATTGGGAAAGTCTTTAGGCTAATCTAAACTGGCCTCTCTCTAAAGCCCCGGGCTTTTATTCTTTATAAAAAAAACAGCAGAGAAATGAATATCTATGAGGAGATATGATGCTACTGGGAGTAGAAAATTATCACAACATTTCCCCATCATGAAGAAAGCATGTTTCTAGTGAAGTTGTTTCTTATTTATTTGTTCAGCAAATATTTCTCTAATTATGCTGTGTGAGATTATGACTGTAAGGATATCCCTAAAGACTGATTTTTAAAGCAATGGTCTTAAGAACACTGTATTCTGATCACATTTTATAACATTTAAAAGCAAACAAGCAAAGAGGTTCAGTTCTATTTCTTCACTATATATTCAGCAGTTATGTGCAGAATTTTCTTTACAAAGAGCTCTTGGAAAATATTAGGGAATCTTAGGCACGGTGTAAATAAAAAGATGGGGAAGTTACCCATGGGCAAATGACGTTTTAGAAGCAGAGTTGGGAGAGAATGGATTAAGATACTATGCCATGTTTTCAGTCAATGACACCTAAACTGGGGCTTTGGGTCTAGGGTCTGAGAGGAGCCTGCAGGCTCTTGTCGCCGGGCAGTGTGAGTCTACTGCCCTCTAGTGACTACGTTTTACATATTCCTGGGCCTTACTAAGAAATGAGTTGAAATGTAACAGATGTATAAAAGATTTGTCACTTATTCTTGTAGAGTTTTGTGCATACTAGGGATCAGACTTAAAACTATTAGAGATTATTTTACTCTTTCGAAATTGGAGAAGCTAACTTGTCTTAAGCCCAGCAATGTCAGGTCTAGTTACTACTCGTATGTCCTACAACTTGAGGACCCCTTTTAATTACCTTGCTTGATTGATTGCAGGCTAGAGAATGATGTCTGGTTTTTCTCTAGTAAAAGTTGTGCTTTTTTTTTTTTTTAACAAAGATAAGACCAAAGGATTTAAAATTTTCTTTATTTGATGAAATTAAAGTAGCCTTAAAGGGGAATGAAATTTTAAAAATCTTCTGGGATTTCTAATCTGACAAGATGGCATAGACTCATTTCTCCCTGCTTCTTCCTGATAAGTACAACTATAAACCCTGGAAACATAAGAGGCAACCAAAGTTTTGGAAAAATTTCCAAAGGAAGGCGGTAAGAAGAAAGTAAGTTGGTTCAGGGCCCTAGGACTGAAGGAGCAACACAGAAGCAGAGTGTCTTATGTCTGCCTACACAACAGAATAAGGTGACCAGGACCCCATGCATCCTGGCCTACAACCTAGCAATAAGAAGGGGTCCAGATAGGTTCATTTCTCCCCAGAATTGACCAGTTGTTCATCCAACATCACCAGGCTAACCCAAGAGAGTCATAACGGTATGTGGTCATGGGAGGCACTCTCCTCCATTGCGTCTGAGACTTCTCTCCCCTGCTCAGCCTGACTTAGGTGGCCAGGAGGCACAAACAAGGGGACTCTGCCAATGCAGCAAGTGATCTGACCCTGGGAAGCACCTTTGTCGCCACAGGCCTGAGACTCGACCCCCATGCACATTCACTGGGGCAGCTGGGGAACAGCTGGCAACACTGGAAAAGGGAATCCCACCTAAACAAGCAGCCCTGCCTGGAAGCCTTTTCCCAGTGGTCTGAGATCTCCCCCCTCCACCAGGAGAAACCAAAGGCCAGGCCATTCCCTCAGGCAGCCCCAGCAGGGACCTGTGGGAGCAGTACCAGATCTACCACATAGACCAAAACAAATAGCAAAGCCTCTGAAAATTAAACTGTCACTGGAACCACAGCTCACAAAAGTAGGCCATGGTCTGTGTGCTACACCTAAACAGAGTGGCTGCATCCTTAAGTAAAGAATTTAAATAGGACCAAGATTCTCTAAATATAGTAAACAGAATGCTCAGGATACAACCAAAGGTCACCTGTCTTGATACTAAGAACTGAAAATCACAGCTTAAATATAAAAGCAGTCACAGACATTAACACTGAGATGAATCAAATGTTAGAATTACCTGACAAGGATTTTAAAGCAACAACCATGAAAATGCTTCAACAATCATTTACAAATTCTCTTCAAACAAATGAAAAAACAAAATCTCCGTGAAGAAACATAAGTTATAAAAAGAAGCAAATGGAAATGATAGAATAGAAAAAAATTGATAAATTGGACTTCATCAAAATTAAAAACTTTTGCTCTCTGAAAGCCCACATGAAGAAAATGCAAAGACAAGGTACACACCAGGAGAAAATATTTGCAAATTGGATATCTCACAAAGAACTAATGTTTAGAGTATATAAAGAACTCAAAAAACTCAACAGTAAAAATATCCTATTAGAAAATGGGCAAAAGACATAGAGACATTTCTCTGAAGAGGATATCCACAAAATGTTCAATATCATTAGCCATTACAGAAATACAAATTAAAACCACAATGATACCTATCAGAATGCTAAAATAAAAAGTGCTGACAACACCAAATACTGGTGAGGAGTTAGAGAAACCAGATCATTTATACATTGTTGGTGAGAAAATAAAACAGCCACTGTGGAAAACAGTTTGGCAGTTTCATATAAAACTAAAAATACAGCTTTCATATAACCCAGCAATTGTACTCTTGGATATTTATCTGAGATAAATGAAAATTTATGTTCATGCAAAAACTTATACATGAGTGTTCATAGCAGGTTTATTTGTAAGAGCCTAAAAGATATCCTTCAGCTGGAAAATGGTTAAACAAATTGTAGTGTGTTTATACCAGGGGATACCACTCAGTAATAAAAAGGAATGAGCTAGTCTAGCCATGCATGCAACACTTGGATGAATCTCCAGGAAATTATGCTGCATGAGGGAAAAAAGCCAATTCCAAAAGACACGTACTGTATGACTCCATTTATGTATTATTTTTGAAATTACAAAATGTTTAGAAATTGGAGAACAGATAAGTGGATGCCAGGGTCTGTGTTTGGGGTGGGCAAGAAGGAGATGGGTATAGTTATAAAGGGCAACATAAGAGATCCCGTAGTGATGGAAATATTCTGTATCTTGACTATGGTCATGGGTATGTGAAACTCTACATGTGATAAAATTGTATAGACACAAATTAATGAGTACAGCAAAACTGAAGAAATCTAAGATTGTTAGATTGTATCAGTGTCAATATACTATAGTTTGAAGTACATTGGGTAAAAGTAGGTAAAGGTTCACATGGTCTGCCTGTGATATTTCTTAGCACTGTATGGGAATCTTTAATATTTCAATAATACCTTCAATTAAAAAATCTGTTGGGCATCAAGAAATAAGGGCCCTTTTTCTTTTAAAATCCTTGTCAGGTCATTTTTCTTATTCTTTGTGTTTTTCTGAAATAGTTCTATTTTTCTCTGAAACAATTTAAAAAATTTATTATAAAAATAAACAGTTCCCTTTCTTTGATCAATTTTCATTGTTTCTAATGTTTGCTATTATAAAGGGCTGTGTTAACGCCCTTCTGGTTAAACTCTTGTGTGTAACTTAAATTGTTCTTCAAACTAAATTCCTATGAGATATTGCTCTATCACATTAAAACAGATTTTTCCATGCAAAGTGTTTCTTTTAAAAATTATTTTTAATTTATTTTTCAGTTATGGTTGACATAAAACATATTAGTTTCAGGTATACAAAATAGTGATTAGACATTTATATACAAATAATTTTTTATGAATATTCTAATTTGTCCTCCAGAAAAGGGATGAAAATCACTATTTCCAAGGTTCTTAACAATACTAGTATTTATAATTTTAAAAAACTTTTCTGATGATATAGGCAGAAGAAAATCATTTTTTGTTTCAATTTACATATCTCTGATTATAGTGAAAAAGAAAATCTGTGTCTTCTTGCTCTTTTTTTTTTATATCTACCAGCTTTCTGACCTTGGGCAAGTTGCTGTACTTCACTTTGCTCAGTTTCCTCATCTGTAGACTGAGAATGACAATCCTGCCAGCTCCTAGGTTGTCATGAGGATTGAGTGAGGTGCCTGGAGCTAAGTGCACTCAGTAAAGGCTGGCTGTCATTCCCGCGACTGCTGTTACGAGTGCAGTTGCCGGAGCTATTTCTCGACTTCTACTTCTTCTTTATTGAGTTCCTTTCAGTAAGAGACCAACCAAGCTTATAAAAGAAAATTATTATCCAATTCTGTAGGAGAAGGTTTAAATCTAGTTGTCATTATAGCTAGTGCAGCAGTTCTCAACTGAAGGCGATTTTGTCCCCCAGGGGATGTTTGGCAATGCCCAGAGGCATTTTTGGTTGGGGGCAGTGCTACTGGTATCTAATGGGTAAAGGGCAGAGATGATGCTAAACATTCTACAAAGGAAGGACAGCTCTTCCCCACAACAAAGAATGTTCTGTCCCAAAATGTCAATAGTTCCAAGGCTGAGAAACCCTGAGCTAGCGCAAAGATTCTTCCTGTGCTATCTTGTTAGTTCACTCAAAGCACATTGCTTTTTATACTCCAGCACAACATTTGTATCTTTTATCTTATTGATTAAAATTTTTTTATCCCTATATTTCTAGATTCAAATTTTAAGATTTCTCTAAGGATACTTAAGGCTATAATCTCTATTTACTTTTATATTTAAATAATTTATATACACACACTGGCAAAGTGACTGGTAGCGCACACATCACACCCTCTTCCTCCTACCCCAAACTCTAAGAAATGACTAGAAAAATTTATCTGTATCTATATCTACGTATGTCTATTCTCTATCTCCCATCTCCATCTCTATCCCTACAACTCTATCTGTATTTCTGTCTGTCTCTGTCTCTATTTCCATCTCTGTTCTGCCTCCTGGAGAAGAAGAAGAGGTGATCACTGAAGACCAGAAATTTTGAGTCTCATTGAAAGGCTATGTCAGAAGAGGCTAAGTTGCACCAGGGTAACAAACAACTCCCACATTTAAGTGATTTGAAATTATACAGTTCATTTTTCACTCATCCTTCATGTTCACTTTGGGCTGTCAGGATGGCTGGTTACCCAGGGACCATCTGAAATATAGCCACGGCCATGTTGAGGGAAAAAGAGAGTTCCAGAGGACCTCTCACTGCCAGTAAAATGACTTATCCTGGAAGAGGCAAGCATCAAACATCACTTCTACTCACAACTCTTGCCCAGGACTCTTTACATGACCCATTTCCATGAAAGAGCCAAGAGGTGCAATCCTCTCAGTGGCCTGGAGAGGGGAGGATTGGAAGTCTTTGTCATATAGCTTTACTGACTCCATCAAAGGCCCAGCTAGAGGGGATCTGATGGAAGGAAGTGAGCACAGCTCTGAGTACAGGGTAGAACTGAGGAAGGTGGGGGCAGCCTCTGAAGACTTAAGGAGTGGAGGGGATCCTGCACAAAAATAAATAAATAAATAAATAAACAAACAAACAAACAAATAAATAAATCATTAGAGTACTGTAATAGGAATAGTCTGAGAATTTGCTCTTCACCTATCTCAGGGATGGAAGGATTAGCAGTGCTGTGTTTTAAAATTTAGAAAATTTTGGATATTTAAAAATATGTAATGTGCTATGGAAGTTACATAAAGTCTTCTCTAGAAAGTCTTGTGTTCAAAGTCGTTGTGCCTAGTACAGTGCCTGGTACATAGCATAGGCTCAGTAAGTACTCATGGAGTTGAATGACGGCTCTAACCTTAATTATCACCACCATCACCATCATCATCATCACCCTGTTATCTTATCTCATAGTTCAGGTTGGTTTTGGAAACAAGCAGTGTCCTGACCCCTTATAAGTTCACTTTAAGGAATTTCTCCTGCCAAGAAAGCTGCCAGCATCCCCATGAAAGGCCTGGGGATTTACATCCTGGCTTCTCTTGTTTTCTGAGTCCTTGTTTTGCCTTGCAACTTCCTTAACACACCCACCATGCCTGCTCTTCTCATGCTGTCAGCTTGGTAAAAGGATGTCCCTGGTCCTCCAGGGCCAGCTCCCTTGTCGGCGGCCTTTGACTGCATAGGGTCCTGGGAGACACTGAAGGTTAGAAACAGGCTCGGGAGTCTGACTGCCTGGGTCCAAATCTGCCACGCAGTTCCTAACTTTGGGCAAGTTACTCCATCTTCCTGGGTTTCACTTTCCTCATCTGAAAAATTTGAGTACTAGTACCTACTTCACAGGGTACCATGGTGAGTATTAAACAAGGCGATGCTTAGAACATTCTTAGAATGGAACCTGGCACTTTGCGAGTAACTAACTGATCCACTATATCTGTTATCGCCACGGCGGTCAGCATTACCTCTCTGCCAGGCTCTGCCCAGCTTTGCCGACCTGGATGGTGGTCTTTTTCACCTTAGTTTGTTTTAAGTAAATTTCTCATACTCCAGAGTCCCACGATATTAATTTTTTTCCAGCTGGCTTAGTCTCAAGTTATTTCTAGCTTTTAACCCACATAGCTTCAAAAAGTCATTTACTAGCTCTGTGCTCTGGTGTGCTTCTCTGTGAAATAAAAATAATACCTTTTTCTTTCCAGTTCCCAGGGATTTTGGTTTTCTTTCTTTCTTGTTTTTCTTGCTTGGCTCTATTTTATGCTAACTTGTCAATTTTTGTGTGTCCTTAAAGCTACTTTCAGTCCTTGGTGAGGAAAGGAAGGGGTATAAATAAATAAACACATACATAAAATAGAGTAGTTATGAAAACAGTACAAAGAACCTTGGAGCCTCATATATATACAAGACATTTTTAGCTAGTAAGTGTTATCAGTGACAAATGTTGGAAAATCCATCTCGTCATCATATCTGTTGAGCTTGGAACTGTTCAGATCATTTTAGGCTTTGTGTGATATCTCCAGAAAAAGAGATGTGGGAAAAATGTGAAAGAAATAATCTTGCTTTGGTCCTTTAAATATAGAAATTCTAAAATAGTTAAGTAGCAAAGCTAAGAATATTCTTTTAACACATGTGGCTACAAGTTCTTAAATGGAAGAATTAGCATAGAGATCATAATAAATCTCTCAGCCTCAGGAAGTGCTCGCTGCTAAAGACACACACAGAGATGATGACAAAGAGTATAAAGTCACATGCAAATAGTAATCATGATGGCTGACATTTACTGACTGTTTCCTTGAGGCATCCTTGAATAAGCAACAAGAGAGAGACTGTTGTAATCCCACTTTACCATGGAGAAAACAGGCCCAGCTTGGTTACTTAACCAAGGCTGTGGCAGAGCAAGGCAGTCTAACTCCAGAGCTCGGTCACCATATGCAATACTGTCCCTTAACCAAATGGGCCCTTCAAGACACACCCTTGTAATGCAGCAACACTTTTCGAGGTTTCTCCTAATGGTGACACCGTAGAATTCTCTGTCATACACACTGCAAGGGGCTAGGGCCAGTGCCAGGACAAAGTGAAATGGGTTACATTTTGCTCTGACTCTCATCTGGCTTGATTGCCAGCCCTGGCCTTCCCTTCTCCCTGTCCTGGGCTTATTCTCATCTTCGGCCTTATACTCGGTAAGCCTATAACACCTGCAACTCAGAAGGGACTGTGTTTCAATAGGACATGGGTTTTTTGGAGGCGTGGGGGTTGGGAGGTACTTTTTTTTTTATTTAAGTTACAATGGTTAATAACAGTATAAATTTCAGGTATACAGCACTACACTTTGATATCTGTATACTCTATTGTGTGCTCACCACCCCATGTCTAGTTTCCTTCCATCACCCATTTGCCCTCCTCCAATCCTCTTTCTCTTTTGTAACCATCATGCTGTTTGTATGTATGAGTTTGTATATGTTTGTTTTGTTTGTTACTTTTTTGTTTCATATTCCACATGAGTGAAATCATATGGTTTTGTCCTTTTCTGTCTGATTTCTTTCACTTAGCATAATACCTTCAAAATCCACCACTATTGTCACAAACAGCAATATTTCATCTTTTTTTTTTTACGGATGAGAATTTCATCAGGACATTCTTGAAGGCTTTAAGACATTTGTTTTTCATCTTGTTGGATTGCAGATCTCTGAGACTTTAATGGAAGGAATAAAAGCTTTCCCCAGGAAAAAAAGATGAGCTTCAAATGTGGCATGTGTTTCAGGAGACCCCACAGACTCCTGGACTTTGAATTTGAATTTAACATTTAAAGGAATAAAGTAAAAAAAAAGGCGGGGTTGGGGGGATGCAATTGTGGGCTTGCCTTTGCAGGGCTGGAAGCCTGTCTCCTGCCTCCTCAGTCAAAAAAAGTAGTTGCCTGTTCCTACAGCTGAATCAATAAAATTAACGTGAAACGTTAGTAAAGAGCAAGAAAAAAAAAGTAATCTAGCTTCCACTTAGTCACTTTGGTTTGTTCAGTGTCTGCCACATCCTGTAATCTTTCACTTTCTTAGGGTGATCTGTGACTGTACAAGAACATTCCATTTATGGCCTAACACAAGGCCTACCCCAGGAATTCTGTTGCAGAAGTTGCGTTTGATGTATGTATCCATCAGCTGTTTTGTCACCTGCTTTTGTGTACCAGGGCCACTTTACATTTTGTGACTGACATGGAAACGTGCTGGTGCATCAAACAGGAATTTGTACTCAGAAGCAGGATCTTGTTCTATTTTGCATGAGATGTTTCCTGTTGACTTAGAAAACTGGAAGTGTTTGAAGGCAAGGGTAGAGAAAAACAACCCAAGGGAAGCAATGTGTCCAAAGATGCCTTGGCAGTTTTACTGGAAAGCGGGTTGTATGCTAGTCATGAATAAAGCCTTTGACTCAACCGTCCAGGAGATTTTGGTGGAGTCCAGGTAGCAGGAACCCTGGCACCATGCCACAGTGATCATCTGAGGGAAAAACAAAAATCCCACAACACTAACCCCAAATGGCTTTATTCCCTCCCAGAAGGTAGTATTGTCTTGACCCAGGGAAGGTGTACCTTAATGCCCAACTCTCAGACTAATAGTCAGGAAGCTGCAGTAATAATGACTGCGTTTCTCACTCTTTTTATAATTGGTGCCCCAAACCCTCTTTTGCTTTCTCTAAATTAAGAAATTAGGCCTTTATAAGAGGTACATTTTTTCAGTTTCTTCGAAAAGGTAAAAAGTTGATTATTTAGGGGCAGACAGCAATATAGGAATGTAAATGCTTGAACTCTGCTAAATTTGTGATCAGAAAGAGGTGGGCCAAACATGGTGGCTAATGGCTGGGCCTGGTGGCCTCAGTTTCTCTGTTGAATGGGGAGAAAGTACAGGGTTTGGGACTTGAGGGGCTTTATCGCTTTTTACTTGGTGTCCTTGGAAGAGTTAAAGAAATTCTCTGAGCCTCAGTTTTTTCATCTGTTTTATGGGAATAATAATATCTGCCCAGTGGAACTGGATACACGATAAGTGTCACAAGTGACAATCTCTACCCTGACACTTTACCACTTGTTTAAGTATCAGGTTCAGTTGTCCATGATGTATAGGTTTATTAAATGTACCTTCCTCCTCCCTATTGAAAATTTAGAACATTTACTTATCTTTTTTCTCTCATAAACCCTATCCATTGTGGTGGGTTAGAAGCACTGACCATTTCCCTGTATTACTGTGAGGAAGTGGGTTAACTGCAATAAATGCCTTGTGTCCATTTTCATTCTAACCAGTCATGCACGGCATTTTGACAAACTACTTCCCAAGTTCTGAAGTAATTAGGTTTGGGCCTAAAAGAAATCAAACAATTAAATTTTGACAGAAGTGGAACAGAGGGCCATGGTGTTGTCCCATGAGCTGGTGAGGTTACTGAGATCTGCTCTGGCCATGGACAGTTTCAGCATCACCATGTCAATGCAGAATGATGGGAGAGTTGGCTTTCCTAGCCTTCTTGCCTGCCTATGATATGCTGATCAGTTAAAATACCAACACTCCTTATTTAATCCCATGGTTTTGATTCTGTGCCCCCAGAGGATGTGAGCTGAGTAACCTGGGGTTGCGGAAGGTGTAGAGTGGTGGCAATAATGGTTGTCATCCTTCTGTCACCACCTTCTCCACTAGAATGCCATATATTGTATCTTTCCACTGTAAGACCTACTTTTAGCACCCGAGAGTGAGTGGGTTTATAACCATTACCTGTAATTTTCTGCCTTGGATTCTCATTTTGTTCATGAACACACTGCTTTAGAAATTGGTTGCTATCAGCCATGGGCTCAGACAGTGCCCACTGCTTTCATCTGGAGCCCCACAGAGCCATGCCTTTCCTCGGTCATCCTTTGCCTTGTGTCCCTCTCCTATGCTGGGCATAGGGCACCTCTTGGCCACATTTGATTGTGCTTGAATTGCGATTTAAAATTGGCACAATGATATCACTTTGGTTTAAAAAAAATATATCAAAATCCAGAAATACAGTCTCAACTTCTAACTTCTGAAAATAGTACCCATCCCAGTTATTCAAAGCAGTTTCATAAGTAACAGAGTTCTATTTCTGTAGAATGTTCCTGATTTGGCACGTTGCAAACCCTAAAATTATTTTAACATTGCTGGAAAAGAGTTACTCCTTAGATTTCTTTTTTTGAGGTTATAGCCTTTCTTTGTTCGGCCTCAGGGTTCACTCTCCTACAAGTCTTTGGTGATTTTAGACAATGAGCTCTGGAGAATAGCTCAGAGTATGTCTTTGTTCTTGTTGTAGACTTACTGCTACTTGTCCTTGGGGGAAGTCTCACTGCGGCATATGTATGATATTTACCATGCTCATGATAAAGATATTTGTTATCCTTTTCTTTTAAAAAAAAAATAGCCATAAAAATAAATAGCACAGAAGAGTATAAAATGAAATGTAGAAGCTCTGGGTCTCCTTAATAGTTCTTCTTAGAGGTAATCATTGTAAATAACTTTTGTGTATCTTTCCAGATATTGTCTATGCAATTATAAACATACACATACATACATATACACACTTATTACACACAAAGAGCACACATATCTGTTTTTAGAAATACAAATGGAATTTTACCATAGGTACCATTTTTTATCTTGCTTTTTTCACTTAATGCTATATCAGGGCATCTTGACCAGTTAATCCATGTAGATCTCATATTTTTAGTGGCTACAGAGTGATCCATTATACAGTTGAATTATAATTTATTTAACATGATGTCTTTTGATGTATGTTTAGGTTGTTGCCACTTTTTTCCTCTCATAAGCAGCAATCTTATAGTGGATTGCCTTGTACATATCTTGCCCAGTGCATTTGGTGAGTGAATATTCTCATTAATTGAATCATAACTTGAGAACTATATTGCTATATTTTAAATATTAGAGAATATTTATAATGAAGCCTAATGACTAACAAAAGATTTTCTTGTACATTTTTATGTACAAGAAATATATTTACAGATGGTAGAAGTGCTATAGAAGCCAATTTAAGTTAGGTTAATATTATTTGATAAGGATTAATTCATGGTAAAATATTTGTTTTAAACATCAAATTTATACACCATGAAGGAATTTAAGGAGGTAGCATTTTTAATGAGTTGTCATAGTCGCAAATGCAGAGTTGTGGCACACTCATCATTAGAATGTACTTCCAGAGGTGGAACTAAAATAATAATTTCTCATAAGAGGAGGTGAGAAATGTTGGGGGTGGATTTTTTTTCTAAAACTGTGTTCATAAGTGATTAAAATGACAGATTTTTAAAAAAAAAATCACTGAAGAACTAGATGTATGACTGAATAGTAGAAAAGGTCCAAAAGTACATGTTTGGACAAAATAGACAACCCATTTTAATTCCGTGAAATTAATAATTACTGTTTGGAGTAAATCTCGATAGCATTAACAGATATGGCTCTCCTTAAATAGACCCTTAGCACTAGATTCATTTGCTTGGAGTAAACAGTTAAATCTTTATTTCCCTCAATGGGCATATCCCTATGCCTAGGTATCTGATTAGTGGTGTTCATTTAAGAAAAGCTGCTGTCTCACATGAGATGGTCCCAAGTGCCACAGCCCGCTTATTCCTGAGAGGATTGCCACTCTGCCACCAAGAATGACCCAGTAATGTTGGACCTCAGAAGCTCCAGCTCCATCTCAGGACTAGTTTTCTTCTAACTACTGTTACCCTTCATCTTATAACAGTTTCCTCTCCTTCCTCATTTGTGTAGACAACTCAGTATTTACTCTACACCAGTGGTTCTCAACCAGGGGTGGTTTTGCTCCCCAGGGGATATTTGGCAATGTTTGGAGATGTTTTTGGTTGTCACAGCCATGGATGTGCTACTGGCATCTAGGAGGTGAAGGCCAGCAATGCCACTAAGCCTCCTACAATACACAAAACAGCCCCCCGTTTCTCCCTATGCCAATTTCGGGAGCTCTTTCTCTTCTCCAGGACTTTGTCTCACAAATTTCTAGCACCTCAAGCTCTAGGCTCTGTCACCTCAGTGAGGACACTGCTGTCCTCTACTTGGATTCTCACTCCTTACACTGCAGACCAGAAAGTATCTCCAGGCAGAAAGTTGGGGCAGTCATAGACATCTTGTTTCCCTTCTTCCAGATCAAAATCCTATGCTACATGTGTCCAATATATGAAGCCAGTTGTTTTGCACATTTTGTCTAGTTTTCTGGTTGTTCACAGCAGAAGGACAAGTCTAGTACCAGTTACTTTGTCATTGCCATGGACTATTTATTTAGATTTATTTTTCCTCCCAGTATTTTTCCGTAGTAAGTAAAGGTAAGGATCCTGTCCACATTTTATAGATTAGATGACACAGAGTTGCTAAGAATAAGTAAGAGGCTTGAAATGACATACTGAGTTGGTAGGATGGCTAGAATCATGGATCACATGACTTGGCCCTTGCCTTACTAAACTAGATCCCACCCGCAGACCTAAGCACACAGGTGGATATTACTGATTACCAGTGACAGAGACAAAAGCAGTGGAACAGAAGAAAAGACTGTGAAATAGGTGATAGAAGAAAGGAGGAGGGGAAAGCTCTACAGCTATATATTAGGAGAGAAATTTGGGACAGCTATTATGACCCCAGGAGTTGCATCAGATATCATTCTCTGTCACTCATAATGATATTAAAATAGCCGCCATTTACTCTCCTCTTACCGCTGGGCCGAGAGCCTTCAGTGTATCATCTCATTTAATCTTCATTCTCTACCTAAAGAAGACACCATTATCCCTACTTCACAGATCAGGAAACTGAGAGAGGCAAAGCTCTCTGCCTAGAGACACGGCGAATGTGCAGCAGTGCTGAGATCTGACCTAGATCTGTAGACTCCAAAGCTGTGTTCTTTCATTATGATTTCCCATCAGGGCGCACTTCTTCCTGCCTCATTTTTTGTTGACCTGCCTAATGTTTTTCCCACCTCATTCCTTTCCTTCAGGAGTACCATTTATTTTCTTATGACTTTAAAGCTAATACATGCTAATTGGATAATTTGGAAATACAGAACATTAGAAGGAAAAAAAATTATCTGTACCCTTACCCTTATCCGTTCTTTTCAGTCCTAAACTTTGTTTATTAATGGTAATGCTCACCTTAACAACTGCTTTGCCTTCATCACATATAGTAAGTACTCAGTGCATGCTAATTGATTTCAGGTGCCATAGGAACGACATAGAATTTTTAAAATCACGTAACTTGCTAGGACAGTCACACTTTTGTGTTTATGTCTAAAGAACTACTGGATTCCAGTGGGTACACATGAGGACTTGATAGTCTTTTTAAGTGCTTCAGGCATATGCCCTGTTAAGTTTCATAGCCCGTCCAGCTCTTTGCACCATGTTATATCCATATGCACTCAGCAGATGCCCTTCAGTTGTAGACCTTCAGAGATGGAAACTAAATTCAACACAGTTATTCATCAAATATTCAGTAAGTACATTCTATGTGCCAGGCACTGTGCTAGCTCTTAGGGGGAAGTGTGAGCTGGGTGCAGTCTCTGCTTTCTTGAAATTTACCGTCTAGTGATAGAAAAACCCAAGAAACTGGCTTCCGAAATGTTCAAATTAGGAGACAGTCTCCCGCAGTAATATTTTTACCAGGCAAACTCAGGCTGATTGTTACGGAGGTTTAAAAAAGAGTGGTTGTGAAAGACGAGGTAAAGTTCATAAAATAAAGATGGAAAAATGTCACTTTAGGCTGATATTAGATGGTAGCTTAGCCTGCTGCCATACCGTCTCACTAGACAAAGGTTTTATTTATGTCTCCTTTGGTCTCATCTTCTTTTTGTCTCTAGGTTTGATGTTTAAGCTTTAACCTGGGCCTTTGATTCACACTGTTCTGGAGAAAGAGGCCAGGGATGACAAAACCAGCCAGGCTGTATCTAAGAGCCTGACGTGTTGTCCTAGATCCGGGGCTGACTTAGAGCTACACAGAGGACTTCAGCAGACTGCACAGGGAGAGCCTGCTGGAAAGGCTTCTCCCCTGAAGCCCCATACAACAAAGAGTTTCCCAATTCTTCTTTGAAATACACAGCTTGCTTGGGTGTTGAATGTCATGACAGCAACTTGTAGTCCTTTGAAAAACCTTTTTCTGTCTGAGTTTAATCAATGAAAAAAAATTATAGATCATCAGTTATTAACATGTTAAATAAGGGCCTTTAAAATTATGTGGGGATCTGTGACTGACTTTTTTTTAACCTCTAAAATATAGTCTGGCAAGAACTTTGTTATAGCATACTAGATATTGAGGGATAGGGAATTTAATTATCAGGAGTAACAGCAAATTACCCCAAAACTCAGTAGCTTAAAATAACAGATATTCATTATCTTATAATTTCTGGGCGTCAGGAATCTGGGAATGGCTTAGCTGGGGGTTTCTGGCTCAGAGTCTCTCATGAGGTTCTAGTTGAGCTGAAGCCTTGACTAGAGTTAGCGGATCAAGAAGATTCACTCATCAACTCTTGGCTAGAGTCTTCAGTTTTTCTCCACGTGGGCCTCTTCATAGGGTTGCTGACTGTCCTCAAGACATGGCAGTTGACTTTCCTCAGAGTGAGTCATAGACTGGTAACATCCACTCATCCCACAGGTATGATGCTCACTGTGTGTCCTCAGTGAGGCAACAGTACAGTATGGGCACAAAGTGCCATCTCATGGTTTTCACTAGAGTTTCTTTGCCAAAAAAATATTTTTTTTTTGTAAAATACACTTAACATAAAAGTTATAATTTTAACCATTTTAAAGTAAATAGTTCAGTGGCATTAAATACATTCACATTGTTGTGTAGCCATTACCAGAATTTTTTCATCTTCCCAAACTGAAACTCTGCACCTATTAAACACGTAACTCCCCACTCCCCTATTCCCTCAGCCTCTGGCAACCACCATTCTAGTTTCTGCCTCTGTAGATGAAATGCAATATATTTTTTCCATATGTATTGGCCATTTATGTTTCTTTCCTATGAATTTTTTGAAAATATCCTTAGCCTATTTTCCCTGTTGGGACATCAGTATTTTTCTCACTGAGTAGGAAGACTACAGCAGGAAAACTGAGAGTGAATGGATCAAGGATTTTTAGTATTTTAAGCATTGTTAAAAGATTAGTGATTTTTCTCTGTCTGCTCTTGATTTTTGAGAAATTGCCTTCTTTGCCCCTTTCTGGCTGCTAAATCAGATTCTCTCAAATGTTTTTCTCTTCTTTATAATGGGCTTGGAATTTATTTTCAGCTTTATTGAGGAATAAGCGACATAAAATATTTTGTATATTTAGAATATATAATATGATGATTTGATATAGATATACAAGATCAAAATAAATAACACATCCATAACTCACATTGTTAATTTGTGAGTGTGTGTGTGTGTGTGTGTGTGTGTGTGTGATGAGAATGCTTAAAGATCAAAAAATGCCTCAGGCTTACAGTGCTTTGTATAAACCAAAAACATAAACAACAAAACTAATAAATTAACAGCAGTCATTTAATGTTATACAGTATACTGTTTTGCTGAAAGTAAAATGCAGCATATAACATGAATATGACCCCGAAATGACAATTAAACAATCAATCAATCACACACACAAAAAGGGAGTGAAATAAAATGAATGGTCTTGACTGGCACTTCTCAGGCTGGGAGCTAGGCTACGGGTGGGCTTTGGTGCCTCCATGGGTGCAGCCTGAGGCTGGTTGTTGCCGGGTCTACAGGAAGCCTTGCTGTTTCTGCCTCTTCTAAGGATCACCCCATGAGCCCATAACCTTGTTTCTTGCTTCTTATTTTACTGAGAATACCTAAACACTTCTGCCTGGCCCCTGGGTGCCCCTGCCTGTCACAGTGGGTGAATTGTCTGTACTTCTATTTAACACTGATCTCTTCACTTGGACGCAACACCCAACTCCTCTCTCCCAGTCACGGGCATCATGCCTTCAATTACCTCCTTTCTCCTGAATTATTGATTTTTTCCCTCTAGATGGCTCATTTTAGTAACATAAAACATGCTTTAATAATCTCCCATCTTAAAAGAAAAGAAAAGAAATCCTCTCTTGACCCCAGTTTGTCGGCTGCTGCCCCATTTCTCTGTTCCTTTTTTATAGCAAAGGACTTTGACAGATGAGTCTAATTAGTCAGTGCCCACTCTCTCCATTCTTTCCTTTCCAGTTTCTCTCAGCTGACTGCAGCTTTTTGCCTCTCTTCCCACCCACCCCTCCACCCACCCACTCCATACACCCCACCACGGCTGTTGTTATGGACTTGGTCATATGGCCACACTTGGCAGGCATGGTGGCTGGCAAATGCCACCTAGATGTGAGCTCATGGAAGGAGAAGTCAGATTTGGTGGACAGGTAGCATGGAGAAAAGGGGAACTCTTTCAGAGCTACTCCTGAAGTAGAAGGGAGCATGATGTAATGTACCGTTTCCTCCACGTCAACCTTAACTGAAGAATTTCAAGAACTAAAGGTGATTTTGAATAACAATGGCCCTGCCACAGGGGCGGGGCTGCTGTTTGTATAGTCAGAGCCTAGAGGAACAGACCAGTATACATGCTTCCTGTAGGTAGACAGCCAGACCCCAAACTTGACTCTAGTAGATGAAGGTTGCTTTTTTTGTAATGTAAACAATTGAATTCTTTATTAGTGATGTCCATAAATGTTTCTATTCTATATTTCTATCCAGGAATGGAGTTTTCTCCTATATCATGATTTTGTTTTTAAATAAATAAGAACTTGAATTCTGTTGCAGGAAAGGGGTACAGATGTACATTTGTTAACCAAGCAAAATACACAGATACTTTGCTTTAGAACTTGCAACTTGTGGATGGTTCGTTAGATGTCCTGAGTTTGCAATTTTTAAGGGAAAAAGGTATGCATGGAGCAATTTTATGATAAATTTTCTAATTTTCTGTAATGTAGATTGAGGTTTGAGTCTTCCCAGTTGTATTTGAAGATCCTAAAATTTAGATTGCCTTTTCAAAACCTTATGTTCACATTGCATTTTTCAAATCTAAACTTTTAGGTCAATTATATACTGTGATCCATATGCATACCTTGGCCTTTGTGGTTATCAGAGGCCTTAGTTTCCTTTTGGAAACTACTGGATAGCTTAGGGTGTCATAAATGGAGAGTAAATTCCTCTTGCGGGGGATTTAAGGATGATTCCAACACAACTGCAGAAATTACACTTGGGAGGCATGTGAAATGAAAGGACTTTTCAGGAGGGAGGAACAGCAGACCACACAGGGGGCCACGTGGGAGGAACACCTTAGAGCAGACCCAACCAAGCATGTGGGAGCCAGGAGAGAGAGCACCCATAGGCACTTGCCCAAGTTATGAGGGGATTTTTTTCTTTTGGCATGTTTGAATGTCACTTGGTCACAAGGGAGGGCAAGAAGAGAAATTGTAGCAGGGAGCAGCTTTATGACACTGGTGCAACCTGGTCACCTGGCAGGTGCTCACAGACTGTTTGTGAAGATGTCGAGGCACCAGGAAAATCTGAAGTTTTAAAGATTGACAATATATCTAGCTCACCACATCCCTTCCAAAATACATTGTGGACTCTCTCCTTCCACTGTACCCAGAGAGAGGGGGTACTCCTTGAAAACAAATTAGCAGTTTGAACCTGAAAGAATAAATATTCACAATAGTGTCAGCTTTTTTTGTCTCCTATTAATATGAAAGTGTGGAATATCACTGATTAACCTGTGTCATCAGCCAGCCGCCTCCTCTTGCATAGGAAAGCAGTGTGCATATAGTCATGGCAACCTGCCTTTGAAGGACTGTAGAAATGGACCATTTCCTATATCCTCATCTTTAACTGTGCATCGGACCCAGCATGAGAACACAAACAGAATAAGGCAGCGGCCAGTCAATACCGTCAGTAGCTCTTATAGAACACCCGCCATGTGGCTGCAGGCCCCCGGCCGATGTGTCTAAGAGCTCATTATTGGATTCCTCATTACATCCCCAGCTGGGCTGGCATGCTTGGCAGCCCACAGTGCAAATGAAAAATACATAAGTCTGACAAGGGAACATTTTACCTTCCTCTCTTTGTCCTTAAGGAAAGAAAGTGATTGCTGTGGAGGTTATTTCCGATATTAATAGGAACGTGTTAGCGGGGCTTCCCCGGTCTAAGGAAGACAGCCTGAGTTAAGATGGTGAGGTGCCATTTAAAATAACGACAAGGAGATGCCATGCTGTTTTCCCACATCTCTAGTCCTCCTCGTTTTCAGAGCATTGTTGTTTTCACGATCTCATCTGCTGTAAGAGACCTTAAACAACTGTTATTGATCAGTATTTCCCTGACAGTAAGTTTTCATTCTGAGAAATGGTTATTATGCATCTGATGATATGGGAGAAGCACAGTTGGCATTTTCTGGAGCACTGGGGGTTGCGACGTGAGCACCATCAGAGGGAGCCCCGGGCCTGGCAGAAGGCAATGATTGCTGTGGGTCCAGCTGGCATCAAGGGCTTTTCTTTACTATCAGTAAATAAGGACTTGGCTGCAGGTTATTTTTTGTACTGTTCAGATTTTGCTTTTAGTTATCTTTTGTTGGTCTGTGATCAAGTAATTTATTATATTTAGTTGGTAACAAATTATAATTATAATTCTTTACTGTCTAAGCTTCCACAGGAAACATTATCAGGGTTTATCAACTCTTTGTCACTATAATCCTCCTTTCCCCATGTTGAAACAACTATATATATATTTGATGATATGAGGTTTCTTGGGAATATAATTAAATTTTTATAGCAGAACCGACTATAATTTATTTGGACACGACCTTTTTTTTTTTTTTTGAGGATTTCTGCCGTACCTGCACAAAATTCTGCATTGTTATGCGGCAGAGTTTGTATAAAGTAACAAGATTTTCTTCAAGCAGCCTTACTTTAGCAATCTACACAAACGGCTTTCCCAAGAGTTGTCATCATCAGTGCCGTGACACCTATAAGATCTCGAACGCTAGAATCCCCTTGTTTGCCAAATCCAGAGGGGTCAGTCTAGCACAGAGGCTGAGAACATGACTCTGGGACTACACTTCCCTGGATTTGAATCCGAGCTTCATCACATACTAGCTGGGGACCTTGAACAAGTCACTTGATCTCTCTGTGCCTAAGTTTCATCATCTTTTAAATGGGATGCCTCATAAGGAAGGTGTAAGAGTTAAATGAGTTATGTTAAAATCTGTGGAATAGTGCCTGGAACATAGTAGGTTTCACATAAGTGCTATGGTCTGTGGTCAGTCTGTCATTCCACCTACCCCATTACTCCACTCTTTACCATTATCATTCCACCACCCCACCAGTTCCCTCCCCACAGGCATCTCCCTCTCTGCATTTGCCTCGAATGCCTTCATCAGGCCCCCGATGTCCTTGCTGCATGACTGAATTGATTCAGGTCCTGTTGGAGAAGAATAACATAGTCCAGCCAGGTAATTTGAGGAAAGCTTAATAAAGAGATTATGTACAAAGATGTGAGCAGCTGTGAGGAAACCACAAGAAGAAGCACAGTACCTGGGCTTAGCAACCCTGAGAGTGTCTGCTCTCAGGAGCTGTGTTTAGTGGGGTGCCCGATGGGAGCTACCAGCTTGTGGAGGGATGCAGCCAGCTCACGGCAACCACCCAGGAAGAGAGCGAGGCAAGTAAATAGTACATCACCTTTCTCCCTCCTTGCATCTCCTGCCATGGTTCCCCATGGTCCCCAACTTTAAGACAGAGGGCCAGGGTACCCACCTTTGCAGTCCATGTAGTCAGTCTTACAGGGCAGAGTAGGGTCAAGCCAGGTGGATCTAGACCAGAGAGTAGGTGGAAAATAGCTGCACAGTGCCCCCACGGTACCTGGTCTACAGACCCCACTGCAGCCTTGAGTCGTGGCCCCTTGCACTGGGATCCACACCCACCTCTCCACACACAGGCCCTCTCTGTCTCTGCCCCTATACCCACTGCTTTGATCTCCTTCCCCACCACTTGGCCAGTCTTCAGGCTGCTCCCCATGATTTTTGTACCTCTTTTCAACTGTTCATGGCCATTTTCTTTCCCAAAAGTTCCCTTCTTCCTTCTTGGCCTAGAGAAGTGCTGATATTCACATGACCCAGCCCAAATACCCTTGTTCTCTGCAGTCTTTCTTGCCTCCAGTTAGGTTCCATTACAGCTGACTCTATATGTACTTCGTTATGCTGCATTTCATGTTGTGGTCTAGAGGGTTACTTGTGGGACTGCTTCTCTGAAGATCAGACCATCCACTCTTTGAGGACCAACCATGCCATACTCATCTCTGCATTCTTTGTGGCACCTCCTAGTGGTTGAAATAAAAATGAGTACTCAAAAAAAAATTAGTTGTATTGAAATGACTAATGGAAAAATGCAATAAATATCACTTACCTGGCTAAAAGATGCTATTCGCTATAAATAATGGATTCTGCATATTTAACACTGGTTAACTATATCACATATTGTATATAACCAAGTACATTCCTGACATCGTCCCCCATCCAGATTTACTTGCTGTCATATTCTCTAGGGGCACCCTATGTTGTCACTTATTAGAATTTATCTGTGTAGTTATTTATTCCTTGTTTTACCTTCTCATCTAAAGTTTAGCTCCATGAAAAGAGAGACCATATCTGTGATGTTTATCACAGAGTCTCCAGACCTTAGAACAGCGTGTGGTACATAACAGATCCTTCAGAAATGTTTGTTGAATGAATAAATATATTGATCACAATACTACATGACATGTCATAACCTCAGGAGGCCAGTAGAGTGAGGATCCTCGGTGCCAGGAAAGGGCCCATGAAGTTCCTTGCCATGACACAAAGGTCATTTCTTACTGCTTAAAGAGGCCATTTCTTTATGACCTCTTTCTCATCATCAGAACAGGCCCCCTTTCCACTTACGGGAGATCAGGTCATGTACCAAGAACAAATTTCCTTTCCTTCTATTTCCATAGGGAATATAATATTTGGGTAATTATTTTTCTGAAATTATTTTTCTTTTCCACCTGTGTTTATTTGTAGTTTCTTTATCTGATGGTGCCAAGCAAAATATATCTGATTGTTATTTGGGCTATTTCAAACCTAGTCTGTAATTTTGGTAATGTATAATAGGCAGTATTAGGTCTTATAAAGGAAAAGTGGTGTCATTTTATATTATTCATTATTGTGATAATCTAACTAGATTTATTATGAATGAATGACTTCAGAGAGTGCTTTTTAAAGGTCACAAATGATGTTTAATACCTCAAAAAAGATTTTACTTTTTTGTAACAGGAAGTAGCAACATAGCCTGGCAGCCTTAATTTATTCAAGTCCTACCATTGCTCAATCACCTTTTCATCTGCCATTTTCCTGAGTTTTAATATCCTGGAAAAAAAAAATACCTGGAAAGGAAATTAAACTTGGGTTTGAGATAACAGGGCTCCCATGACGCTTATATACTGAAGACATTAGAAGGAGATCCTGACCACAAAAAAAAAAAAAAAAGTAAAACCCGACAACAACAAAACCCCCAAACAACAAAAAGCAATTAGTTTGGAGAGACTAAGTAGGATTGTCAAAATAAAAACTTGAAAAAATTGGACAGATGGACTTCATAGATTCAGAGAATATTAACTCGGGTCCCATGTTGTGACAGGTTTTTATTGACACATCTGTTGCAAACTAATTGCTTCTTTTCTGCCTGATAACTGAAGTTTAAGTTTGGGGGTTTTGCAATAAAAGCACTTCAAAGCTCAACACTGTCATATTTTTTGTTAATTTACCAGTGAGTGGTTGGGTTTATATGGATAACTTGATTTATTTTGAAGATAATTATAATTATAAGTGTGTTTCACTGGACAGCTTGTCCTTTATAATATAATTGGCCTCTAACTATAGTATAATTTCTTCTATCTTTCTGGTTAATGACCTCTTCTTTAGAAAGGCAATATCTATAAAGATAATATTTTAAGGGTAGATAAGAATAGAATGGCTTGGGGCTCTTGAACTTGGGTGATAGAACAGATTTGGGCCGGATGTGCTATAGAACACCATCATTACAGCTAGGAACAGGCAAGAGCTGTTATACTATTTGCAGTATCTCTAAAAGCTGAACATTTGTATACCCTGCAACCTGGCAGTTCCACTCTCAGGTCCATACCTAAGAGAAATGCATCCATATTTTCATGGAAAGACATGCAATGAAATAGTCATGGCAGCACCAATTATAACAGCCATAACTAGAAACTACCCAAATGCCCATCATCAGTAGAACAGAGAAATGATTGTGTGTTCATACAGTGGAATTCTGTACATCACTGAAAATGAACAGTATGTTGCTGCCCTACAACAAATGGACGAGTCTCACAAGGTCGAGTGAAAGAAGATTAGGCTTTTGGTGGACATTTAATAAATATTTGACAAATGACTCCTACCTTTGAAGAAGCAGGAAATGAACATAGGCTCTGCCTGAGGCAGAGCAAGCTTTTGCTTTTAACTGGCAATGCTTGTGTTGTTTATTTTGGGTTGTCTCTATTTGATTTTTCTAATTTCTTTGATATCTTCCCTCCTCCCCCGCCCCCACACCTCACTCTAACATTTTTCTTGTTTATGTGTTTATTGTAGAAGGTTGAGAAAAGGCACAAGAAGTGAAAGATAAACACCCATAGTTTTTCTTCTCAGAGAGAAACTTTTACTCTTTTGCTATATTTTCTGCTTTTCCTATAATGCTAGTGCTTTCACACTTCCTGTCCTCTTTTCTCTGCTCCCTTGTTTGTATCATGTCTTAAGAATAATGGAAATAAGTGCAGGAGAGAAACTTCTCCATATTTTTATGGATTCTTGGGTAGGGTAGAAACCATATTGCTACCTTGGTTTTCTGTACCCTCCATATGTGAAGGTATAACTTAGATTAAGAGCTAGGCTTTCATGCCTTGCTATAGAAAAGTATAGGGTGATATTTAACTCAAGTTTCTCTGTTCCACTGCTTAAAAATTGCTTAAAATTTTTAAATTAGCTCGACTGGCGTATATTCTAAATTGCTAAAAAAATGACTTAAGAGGTCTTCTAGGATAAAATCAAGAGTTCTTCAAGGATAAAACCATTCCGTTTAGTAATATTGTTGTGCTCAATCTCATCCTGAGAGCAAGATGAGATCTTTTTGATCTCTTAGATGTTAATATCTTTTAAACCTTAAAATCCCATTAATCCTAGTTCCATGCCTGAGAATTTTAGCAGAAGATCTGCCTCTCCAGGCAGAGATTTCTGGGCAATTGTTCAAGGATATGCTTTTCTTTATGTTTCTGGAACCATGCGATAATCACCTTCCCTACATCGGAGCAGTGTGGCTCATATGTCTGTCTTCCTCGTTGTGACCTGGTCTGTTGTGCTCCCTGGTGCACACACTATATGGTGTTTGTACTCTTGCTTTTCCTCCTGAAATAGTCCTAAAGTAGATTCCTCTGCTATTCTTCTTGATGTTTTTCATATTCCTCCTCCTACGGACTGCTTTGAATTCTGTTCCTAGTTTTTTTTTAGACTCCTGAAGTATTTAAATATTTATTTAAATAAGATTATTCATTGGTAAGAAGAAGAATCATTCTTGTAATACAGACGTTCTCTTGACCTTTATAATACCTTAATGGGTGTACTGTTCAGCTCTGCTCTGGTTGTGAGCCCTGTGACATTTGCATGATCTCTAGGCCTCTGCTTAACCATGTTGCTACAAATGATTGTTTGTCCTGAAAAGACCTCATCTAAAGTGAGTACCCTGATGTGGGGTGTATATGTGTGTGAATGACAGAGAGAGACAGAGAAAGAGACAGACAGAGACACAGAGAAACACAAAGACACACAGAGACACAGAGACTCATAGAGACAGAGACACACAGCGAGACTAGATATCCAGGAAAGAGAAAAGAGATACAGTTTGAACTAACATCTTCTTCATTTCCATTTTGTCTAACACTTGGCCTATGTTTAGTTATGTGAAGTGGCCCTATATTCCTTTCTCCTGGAACCCCATTCATCTAATTCTGTCCTTGGCGTTGAGGAGACAAAACTTCATGTGCATTTATATTTTATTCTGTTCAATGTTGTAGCCCTTGGAATGCAGACATCTGCTTAAGGGTGAGTTTATGGATGTGATGTGTCTATTATCATTGTCAGGACGGCGATGCTCAATTTTGGTGAAAGCAGATGGGGAACTACCAATGATCTGAGCATTCTCCCAGAGGCCAGAAACTGAGCTGCCTGCCAGAGGGAAGGTTTATGGTGGAGCTTTTCTGCCTCTGGGTGATTGGTTCTTTTATCCTGTGAGTCTTTTTCTTCAAATATAATTTTCCAAAGTTAAATTTTTTTTAATAGAAAATTTAATAGTGTTTAACTTATTCAGAGGAAGAACTAGGAAAGGGATTTTTTCTATAATGATATAGGAAAAAATATTGCAAACTCATCCAATTGGGTTGCATTCTAATCTGACTAAATCTTTTAGTAAGATAGCTTTGTTTCTTTAAAAAATAAAGAACCTATAGTCGTCATGGAAAAAGCTCACAGAGTATAGATGGATGAGAAGAGTAATAATAACAAAAACAGCCGTTAGCATTTCTCAGGCACCCAGTAGCACTTCACCTGCATCACTTCGTCTCCTCCTCCTCCAGTTCTGTGGGTGAGATACTGCAGTGCAAAGGTCAATGGTAAAAAGACTTGGTTAATGTTTTTAACTCACCATCTTGAACTTATTGGAAAATCGGTTTCCATTTTTCAGGGAATACCTGCTGCCATCTGCAGGAAACGGGTGGTATTCTGCAGACACAGTCTGGAAAATGAGGGATTTTAGTCACCTCACAACCATCTAGGGCCTGAGCTAGGACCAGACACAGTCGCCTCTCTCAGCCCACCACCAGCTTTCAGATTCTTCCCATTAGTTGTGTTGATGGTTACTTGGGACTGTCCTTCAGTGTTAAAAGCTAGAGCAGTACATTAATTCATTCAGTAAAACCAGTTACCTCAGCACTGTACCAGGCACTGTGTCCCACTATATAGCTAGAACAGGGTCCCTGCCTTAAGGAAGTCACAGTCGGATAAGAAAACAGCCACAAACTTTAAGAAGGATGGAAATGCTGCTAAATACCATATACTGACTGAATGTGAGTGCTGTAGGACTGGGGTAGGGGACAGCCATCTCTACCTGGCAGACTGGGGACTCACAGAGAGGGGCATGGGCACAGGGTCCTCAAGGAGCTGTGGAGTCTCCACATGGAAGAAGCCAAAAAGAAGAGAGGCCAGAACATGTTTGGCAGTGTACGAATGACCTGGCTTTTTGCAGGTGGCTGGTAGAGGAGCACAGATGGTGTTTAAAGGCAGCTCTGAGTCACTCTTTGAAATCACAGAAAGTCAAGGAGAAGGGTTTGGAAATCCTCCAGCAAGTCATTTGACCCACTAATCTCTCAGCAATCACTTGGTATCCAGCTCATAACTCTAGGTTCTCTGTAAAACTGTCATACAGGATAAGTTGCAGAATAATATCAAGTGAAGAAAATGGTTCTTACGCATTAGCCTGTGAGCCAAAGGGTTTACTTTCACTCTTTTAAAGGGTTTTTTTTTTTTTCTTAGCGAGTTGCCCCACTGCCCAGCTTTGACAAAGACCCTGTGCTGTGGATTCTCAATTCTTGCCCCATCTTCAGAAATGGTTAATTACGACTTCTAAAGCAGGGCCAGAATACACTCAGCCTCTGAATGTGATAGTGCTGGGGATGGAACTCTATTTTCTGTATAATTTTTTTTTCTTGTTGCCTTGGCAACTGGCTTTTTCTTTAAGCTTTGATTTTTCTCAAACATGAGCTGCTTTCTTTTCATTTAGCTTAGATGTGTGTCTAGATCTCTGTCTTATTCAGAGAGTCTCTAATGTGTTTATGACGTGTAGATTTTTTATTTTTCAGACTCTTCACAAGGTTGAACAGGGATAATTTCACATACCTGTTAGCCTGCCTGATTAACCAAACAAAGGCGAGTCATAGTGATTTATTTTTGTCTGATATTCAATACCACAGAAATGATTTAGATTCCTTTTTCTAAAATATGTCTAAATATTTTACTATTAGGCTTTTTAATGTTTCTGACAAGATCTATGTGAAAATCGTTTCCACAAAAAATAAATGCACATTGTGCCTTGTGTCTCCTCCTTGCTTACTCTGCTCTCGTCATAATGGCATCCTGGCTGGTCTTTATTCTTACTAAATCTGTACACATCTCAGTGTATAGATGTAGATGTAAGTGAGATTGATTACAACTTTGTACCTTATTGATTTCTTTACTATTTAAGTTTTCATCCTGGGAACTCTGACTAACATAACTATTCCCAGCAAGCATATCAAAGCCTCATAGTTAATGATTAGCTGTGATGTGTAAGCTTACACCCTGTAACCATAGAGATTCCTGTCAGTAACTGGCCAGAATGGTACAGCAACCAAGATAAATATCAAACTGGGTGTCAGTGTCCGTTGTAAGCAATTATGCATCATAAGACCACCAGGAGGTATGGTTCTCGGATATCACTACATTCTTTGTCTCTTTGTCCTGTCAATCACTTAGTTCTTTAGCTATGCTATAAAACATGTACCGTAAAACCTATCTAGTGGCAGAAATTAGCTGTGTAGACTCAGACTGCTGAAGTGCCCGTCTGTTCAAGTCTTACACCTTGTAAGTAATTTATCCTACAATAAATTTGGTTTAATCTATGGAGCTGCCTGCTTCATTTTTTGGTCTCAAGATACCTTCATGGTTCAGTGGTCACTGGACCTTCGCTCCATTGTGAGACATTCAAGGACTGTGCATTTGCCATTTTCCTCTGTCTGGAACCCAGCTGCCCCAGATACTTGCATTGCTTTCTCTGTCATTGCAGTTAGGGCTCCAGTTAAATACAAGCTCATCAAAGAGGACTTTCTGGACCTTCCTGTCTAAAACAGCATCCTCATCCATTGGTCTCTGGCCATTTCAAAGGCGAGAGGAGCCATCTCTGGAAAACCTGAAAGATTATCAGTCACCCTATGTGAAGTCAACCACTGTATAAGTCCTACCCATGGCAAGAGTTTACAATTGGCTCTTTAATGCCTCTCCCTTAAATTATGAACTCACAGCCAATGATCATCAGATATTTGTGGAAATCCTACATCACAAAATATAGAGACCAAGACTAATAAAAACTAAAGAACCTGAAAGCAACAGAGACAATGATGGAGTAGAAGAAGTCTAAAACAGAAGATGAGGCAGAGGAAATCATCATAGACATAGTACAGATATTTAGGAGAGCGACAGAGGGGAGACCTGGGTCAACAGCTGTGGAGCAGGCATGGAGAGTGGCCAGGCTGACTGGAGCAGAGGGTGGAGGGCTCTCAGAGGGAAATGACCAGGAGGGCTGGGGAACTGAGAGATTACTCTGTCATTTTGACATGTGGAAAATTATATTGAGAGACTCCTGGAGGGTGTGGGTACAGTTAAAGAGAGTTACAAAGCAAACAGAAATAACTATTAACCATAAAAACTATAATATCACATGATAAAGGAAACATATTGTCAGTACGCTTAGCAGTGATCAACCTTATATAGTCACAATAACATAAACACTGAATATCAATTTATAAAAAATGGACATAAACGTGTTTAGGGAATGGGTAGAAATAAGCCTCTGTGTATGTGTACGTACATAAGTGTGTGTGCCTGGCTTCTAAGGATATCAACATATAATGTCTAAAACCGATAAATTATCACATGTGATTATGTTAATTAGTCATGGAGGATTTTAAAAACAAGAAGGAACAGAAGGGTGAAGTGTAGGCTCAAGAATGGGAAGGACGATGGAGGCAAGGGACCATTGTTAATGGTAAGACTTTTGGTTTCATCTGACTTTTAAAAGCTATGAGCATATATTACTTTGATAAACAAAAATTAGTTAGGAATTAAAATATGTTTTAAGCAGCCCTTCTTCTTTGCACAGGTCACTGATACAGTCTGATGTACATTTGATTAATAGCAAATGTAGTCCAGCATGTGACTGATGTCCTTGGCTGGCAGGCTCATTTGTTTAACCACATTCATTTTCACTTGCTCATGGAGTAATTAAGTCAGACTCACTTTGTCATAAGCCTTGCTAAAGACATTTATCATTTCCTTCTACACCATGGAGATAGATTGAACTATGGCTTGTGGTTGTTGACACTGTATGCTCATTCAAAATGGAGCAGATACTCGTGACACCAAATTGAGCTTTTTAATTACTTTAGATTTAATGATGTACCTTTGCCATGTACTTAATCTTCAGCAAATATTTACTCCTCCCAAACTGTCAGGTTTGCAATTCATAATTTGTCATGTCAAATGAAGCATTTTCTCTTTCCTGCCCCCAGAAAGATCTCTTTTTAAAATTATAGTCTTTTAAAAATAGCTGACACACTCTCTTTGTAGGGAAATGTCAATCTTTCCATCCTATGATTTGGACCTGACCCTTTTCACTCAACTCATCCTTAGTCTGTGTTTATTGATATAATTCTTTTGGCTATGGTTAATGTTTTTATTTGCTGTCTGGGTCATTCTCATAGAAAGGTGGGTGACTGGATAGATGGGAGATGACAGATGATTAGATAGATGATAGATAGATAGATAGATAGATAGACCGACCGACTGACCAACCGATGAACCAAGCTATGCTAAGAATATGTGGAAATAAAATTTCAGATAATAGAGGACACATACAAGTTTTAGTTGCAAGGTTTCCTGTCTGTAAGAGCTATATAATGGTCAATTTTCCAAGTGGAAGTTAAATAGCCATTATTCTAGTGCATCAAACATAGTTTCCCAACTTTTTGATGAAAGTGGGATCAGGAAGATGATCATTAGAAAGTCTTAAAATAACCTCAGGATACTTTTAAATTTTCTTGTAGTTTGTACCATGGGAAGAATGAGAGGAGCTGGAGCTGGAGGTAGTTATCAAAGGCTAGGTATGGATGTCTCCCATGACTATCTAGTGACAGAGTCTTTTTTGATCCTTCACCACCCAAAACACTTGAGAATACTTTCTAGACCAAAAATTAAATGGTCAAGTAAATGAATGATATCTTCTTTAATTTCAAAGATGAGAAACTATGAAACTTGAAATTCTAGAGGTGATGTCAGAATTAATGAGTTCAGTAAATTGGAAGCAGCCTTTGTGAGCATAAAAATGTGTATGTCAGGACTGTAGACCCCATACCATGAGTTTGCCTGTGCATTGTATTTTTATTCTCTAACATGCCTTAGAGTCTTTAGGACATACTTCCTGAGTTGAATCCTGGCCCTGCCATGTACTAGCAGTGTGTCTTTGACCAAGTTTCTTAATCTCTTTCTCAGTTTTATTATCTGTTAGTCTACAAATTAGCCCACTCAATGCCTATTCTAACCCCCTCCTACCATAATTTCTGGTCTTAGAGGGTGGAAGTTTTCATTTCTAGAATCCCTTGCAGCTAGTGTTCTGGATGTAAGTTAGATCTGCTAATCAAATGCGTAAACCTTTGAATTCTGACCTAGATTATTTGGGAAGAGAGATGGGCGGGCGGGGACATGGTACATTCAATTTTAGTCGGTGTAGATAACAAAAGAGGTAATGTGGTTCTGGAACTAGCAACTGTAGTGATAGCTTCCTGATTCAGCAGGCAGCTTCTTAATCAGGAAGCTTCCTCCCCCTTCTCCTCCTCCTCTTCCCCCTCCTCCTCCTCCTCTTCTTTTTTCTCCTCCTCTTTTTCCTCTTCTTCCTCCTCCTCCACCTCCTCTTCCTTCTTCATACTCCTCTAAAATTTGTATTTTTTCTAGGTTTATGCAAGAAAGCTGTTTCATTTATATGTAAAATGAAATGAATTTAAGGAAGACCTTAGGTAACAAAAAGTTCCAAAATGTCAATAAGGTAGTAAATATTCCCAGTAATAACTTTGTGAGTCATAATCTTTCACTCTGTTTTTCTTCTTATGATGGGCATAGTTTATTTGCTTAAAAGGGAGTTTAACTGATCAAAACTAAGTAGTTAACTTCTTAAAACTAAGCTATACAGCTTTTGTGTGCTCTCTTCAAAGAGAGCAAATATTATGAGTAAAAATAATTATATTCTTTTTTTCAAAAGAGTGTTTTGAGCAGGTATCTTGGTCTGTGGGCCACTGGTTGCACAATCAGTTCTGCAAAGTTGAGGCTGCTAGAGCAGCAAGCATGAGCTAAGAAGATAAAGTTTGAAGTTATTTGAAAAGTATATAGAAATGGCTGATGACAGAGAAAGAAAATGGCATCTGTAAAAAGTTAAAAGCATCCGCATTTTTATAAAACCAACTAGAACAACTTAGATGTTGAATGATTTTCTATAATCGGCTTATTATGGAATGAAACTTCCAGAAGCAAAATGCAGGATGAATAGGAACTACACTTTTAAGATGATCACAGGTGATTTAGGATCAAAGTCTAGCATTGGAATACTGTTTCAAGGATAGCTGGACTATATTAATAAATTAAACAGACTCATGTCCTCAAAGGGATAGAAAACGTAAAAATTTTATGTAGCTAATTCCTCTGCCGTCAGGCAAAATCTCCATAAATCAGCATAGGTGATATGAATATTGTTCATTTTAAGCACTCTTAGAGAATGCGTTTTAAGTATCAGGGCAATTTGGCTATGACATTTTTTATTTTGTTGTTATGGCCAGTTAAGAGCTTTCTATCTTAATTTCTTCACCATTGGCGGAGTGGCCCTAGGTTGGTAGCTTTCTTCTCTTAGAAATTTGAAGAGACTATTTCACCTCCTTCTTGCTGTCATTGCTGCTATTGAGACATCAGCAGTCAACTTCATCATTATTTATAGATAATCTGTACTTTCCTTTTGGGTGGTTTTAGGATTTTTATTTTTGCCTCTGATAGTCTGCAGTTTTATCTTGTGATGGCTGTGGAGTAATTTTTATTTATCCTGCTTGTAAAATACTGTGATTGCTAAATTTGAGAATTCATGCTTTCATCAGTTCTAGGAAATTCTCACTCAACTCATTTTGCATTGTCTTTTCCCTATTCTGTTAGCTCTTTCTGAAAGTCCAGTTAGATGCATATTAGACCATCTCACTTTGACTTACATCTCTTAATTTTTTGTTTTGTTTTCTTCATCTCTTAGTCTCTCTGTGCTAAATTCTGAGTACGTCTTTAAATCTGATTTCTGTTTTCTAATTCTCTTTCCAGTGGTGTCTAATCTATCTAATTTATCTATCTATTACTATAATTTTTTTTTTAATTTCCAGTAATTTTTGTTTCTTTTTCTAATTTACCTGTTCATTTTTTCATAGTCTCTTTTTGATACTTAAACTTTCTTTGTACTATTTTATTTTTTAACATATTAAGCACATTTGATTTATATTCTATGTCTATTAACTCTAATATTTATTGTTTCTGTGAGTCTCATTTTGGTGCTAGCTCTTTTTGTTTACTTCCTCCCAATAAAGGTGTCTTTCTTCAGTGTGTATTTTGTGAATGTTGTTTTTATTGTGAGTTCATGTGCAATGGAACTTTATGTGTAGGGTTGTTTTTTTTTAATGTTTGGATTGAGGGTACATTTTTTCTAAATAGGATTTGCATTTGGTTTCTCTAAACATAGGAGGGCATATCAATCTTATTTAATATCAGCCATATTAAAATAAATACATGGCTCAGAGGTTTGTAGACCACAAAAATAGTCTGAACTCAGGCCACGAACATATGTGAGGTTTGGCTCATGGTTAAATCTCTGCAGAGAGTTTTTTTCCTCTCTTCATGCAGAACCAAAGCCAAGACAAACACGTTTTCCCACCGTGACTCTTTGCAAGGCATTTTTTCTTTCTAGTTCATCTTTTCTCTGAGGGTATAACTTCAGGGATCTCAGCTTTGTGCACTGATATCTATTCAATCTCCTCATCCTGCCATGATCCTAGGCTTTGTGTCCTGAACCCTGTGTGGCCATTGAAGCTGATGGGCTAGGTCTAGACAGCAGCTCAGAATTCATGTACCTCTTGGAATTTCTACTCTCATTTTGCTTTTAGTCTCTAGGGATTTAAAAAAATATTTTACCCAGCATTTTTGGGTGTTTGGTAAAAAGGAAGATTTTCATAATCTCTTTTCTACTATTTTCTCTTGTTAAAAAAATATAACTATATCTGCAGTCCTATTAGAAGTATCCTCGTAAAGGCAGAAATTTATTCTATATTTATACCTACTTCTTGCCCTTAAGAATCCATTTTAGAAATATTTTCAACACAAATATATCCTAAACCCCTCATGTCCCATATTTTCTGTCATTCAGTCAGCCCCGGCTTTCACTTCTCTGCTAGTTATAGGCCTTTTCTTCATATTATGCTATTTTAAATTTCATTTGTGGATTTTTTTCCAGTTTCTCTGAGTTTTCCATGTTCTCCCAAGTTTTTTGCTATAGAAGATAAGGTACAAAGCTTCACTTTCTTCAGATTCATCTGTAAATGGGGGAAGAAAGGGAGAGGGAGGGAGATTGAAAATTATCTCCTATAACTGTTCTCATTTCCTACTCTCATCTTTCCTTTTTAAAATTTAATTCAACACCATAATTCTGACTTACCCAGCAGTCATTTTGTGAACCCTAGATCTTTTCTGCCTAATTTCCCAATGTTTTGTTTAATGCAACCTGTTTCTCCTTTAGTGTATTTATCCACCTTAACTTTTCCCTGAAGCTGTTTTCTTGATTTTTAGTTTCTGTCAACTTCCAAAAACCACCACTGCTATCAGGCTCCATGGAGACTGAGTCATTTCAGTCCCACCTACACTCTGGTGCTGGTCTTCCTTGGGGAGATGTGTTGGGGGACAGCTGGAGGTCTCTATCAGCCTGGGCTTCTGTGTTTGACACACCCACACACTGAGGCACCTGCTGTTTCCACCCACGCTGGGATCATGTTTGCTTTGCAGAGTGTGCACTTGGGACCTCTCCATAGTCACAGCCATACTGCTGTGAGGTGGGTAATGTTCACTATGATTCATCCCATTAACTCTGATGCCAGGATGGGGGCAGTAGCTATTGGTAAAGGTGATGTTTCTTGTAGTCAGGAATGAATGCTTATTCATCTGAACTTTCCTTATGACATGCATCTATCACTGTATAGTAGACATGTAGGAGCATTTAGAATTCACTTTTAAAAATCCCAGATATTAAATGACAAATACTTGAATACTTATGTGTGATAGCTTTGCTGCTGATACTATTCTTGTCACTGTGATTATAAAGTAGCTTTGATTTATTGAGCACTTATAATGTGCTAGGCTTTATGCTAATAAACTGTTTAATTCTAACAAAAGTCCTGTGAAGTAGAGTTGTTATTATTTGCTTACAGGTGAGGACATGAAGATTCTAAGTAACTTGCTTAAGGTCACAAAGCCAGTAGGTGGCCAAGCTAGGACTCAAACTCAAGACTTCTTTCTAAAGGCAAATTCCATGCTCAGAATCGTCTCATTTGTTAGGACAGACATATTCAGCTTTCTGATCTATGGCTATGAGCTTTTTAACAAAGACCAGATCTTAAATCCATGTTAGTTCTGTCCTTCAAGGTAACAAATTTGAAAATATGTACACATCGAAACCATGCATCCTGCCATTGCACAGAACTGGCTTTAGAACTTGTGTGAACTGCTTTCAGCACCAGCTTGTGAAACAAGAATAGCAATTTCCTTTTGGAGTAAATTTTAATTATATACATATATATAATTTTTTAATTTTATAATTACAGATGATATTCAATATTAGTTTCAGGTGTACAGCATAGTGGTTATACATTTATCATTTATATCTAAACTTTGCTTTTTACCCCATGTCATGTTACCCTGCTTGATCACCTACATTATTTATCAGATTTCACTCCAAATATATCTTGGCAGTTTCCAAAAAGATAATTCTGCCCTCTGAGGAAGGAGATTTGCTACCAGTGAGGACATCCATAAGATGCTTCCAGAGGAAGTGGCAACACTTCCTAAAAGGCTTCAACATATTCTCAACAATGGCAACTTTTAAATATAAGAGCTTGGCCCTTAGGTGATTATTCTGAAAAGGGAGCACTCAGCTATATATTTACATTCTGGTGTATTGGTTTACAATTCAATCTGTTTCTTCATAGATGTATGTAACATCAATTTGATGTGGAGTGAAATCTGTACATGAATAAGCATCTAACAAAAATTCTACTGTGTATAGAAAAACGTCAGACTTTCCTTATCTATCACAGTCCCAGAAAATCCTACTGCTGATGTCAACACTGGAACAAGCTCTGTTTTGATAGAAATTGTTCCATTTCTCTTTAAATCTTATAATTAAGAAATATTGACTTGTGGATGTGGCCAGATTGTGAGTAGGCCCTATTTCTCTTCAAGGAAAAAGGATGAGGTTTCTGCTTTTCCAGCAAAGGAGATGATCTCCCTGCTACCTTTGTCTCCAGAAACAGTTCAAGCAGCATTTTTAAAGTGCTTACTTTTTTCTTATAGTGAAGGTTAAGGTTAAAGTTTCAAGCATCATCTTAATTAGCTGCTCACATTTACCTTAACTCTGCTCAAATAAACAGTTGTATTCAAAAATAGCAACGTTGCCATAGCAACCTAGATCCGAATAATGTGCTTTTTTTTTTCCTGCTTGCAAGTGTTCCTTACTATCTAGGCCAGGATATGAAACAAATCTGCTGAGACCTACCATGTAAGATGAAATGTAAAAAACCATTTGAGGGGAAAAACATTTCAAACAATTGCTTCAAGTGTCACAGCAAAGCTCCCAATTCCAAATGGCCTCTGAAGGGGACTGCTGAAGGGTTCCCTTGTTTGACAGCCTCACATCATTGTCCCCTCTCAGGGCTTGATGGGTTCAGGAGATTCCTAGTTATTGTTCCAGTTCTCGCTGTAAGGTTCTGTCTGGTCCAGAAAGTGAGAGAGCAGAAGCAAGTAATTCCCTATGGCTTTCCCAGCTGTAAAAGGATCTGGTTCTGATTCTTTAACTGGTTGCTACTTAACAAAATGCAAAACCAAGCTGTTTTAAATCAAGCCTCAGGCTAAGCCTCAATCTCACTTTAGAAAAGAATTTTAACAATTTTTAATGCATTTTTAGGATTCAAACCTGTGTTTCTTAAACTTTCATTATCTGAATTGTCTAGGGAGGCCCTGAACTCCCCTGTCTAGCTCATCATTGCCAACATGCAAAGCTATCACTGGTTCTAATTATGGGAAATGATAGCCAGAAGATCATTTTAATTAAGAAAATTAATTAGCAGATTAGCCTTTTCCTGTTCTTAGTTGCTTACACCTTTATCAAGTGATTCTGGAGATTTTATCTTTTTTTCAATTTTCTTATTTGGATGAGGCCTAGAGGTTTTCCCCACCCTTGCCTCAGACTTGGTACATACGTTTTTACTAAATGGAGAAGAAATATAGCAGTCACCTTTTGGAAGTGATAAACTGACACTGTGAGAGTTCTTTTGTATGAGATTTGCCATTAAAACAAAACAAACCTTGAGGCTTCTCGTGAAGTCTTTTTTTTCACTTTCATATTCTTTTAAATCCCCTTCAGACTAAGATGAAGTGAAGAAAACTTAGAAAATATATTGTTTTTTTGTAATTTATTTTGTACGCCATTCAAAAGGGAAAAAATGGTAAAGAATATGAGTAGACAGTTCACAGTTCACAAGAAACCCAAGTGGCTGCTAAGTATATGAAAACAGTTCATCCATACAAGTAATCAAGGAAATGAGAAACCAGATAAGATATTCTGACATTATGAGGGTTTGGCAAAGCTGTGGAGAAACAGAAAAACCCAGACATTGGAGGGAATATAAATGCTACAACCACTTTGGAGAGGGATTTGTCAGGATCTAGTGAAATTGAAAATGCGTGTTCCCTTCAACTCAGCAATTTTACTTCTGGATGTATTTCCAGAGAAAAGTCTCACGCAAGTGCGCAAAGAGGTGTGTACCAGGGGGCTCACCAAGGCCCTGTTTGTAATAGAGAAAAATTAGATACGACCTACCTGCCCATCAGCAAGAGAGTGGATGAAAAATAATACAGTATGGTTCTATATTAGAATACTATGCAACAGATTCATATGTAAATGGCTAGAAGTAAAAAATCATAAAGTTGAGTGAAAAAAAGCAAGAGTTTGAATATTGAAATTAAAATTAAAATGACCACCACACACAAAGCAACACTATGGCTTATGGATACATGTAGAGAGAAGGTATAAAAATAGACTGGAAGGAATAAATTTCTATGTAGAAGTGGTCAATTTTAATTGAAATATTTAATTCTTTAACAAGAAAAGACTTGGAGCAAATAAAATAATAGGTTAATTATTGATTTGGAGTAATACGAATGTGGATGTTATAGTTTTCTTTAAATTTCAGAACATTTTAATTTCTTAAGAAAAATATGAAATGCCAAGTAAAATAGCTTAGAGATTGATAAGGTAGTAGAGATTGGCCTTATATAATTGCCCTAAGCAATTAATTTTAGGGCTATTTACTGATCACACGTATATTTGTTTTTTTTTTTCCTCAGCATTAGTTGTATTTCTCCGCAGTTGCCTTTTAGAGGACCCTGTCCTCTGCCCATTGCATCTGTTTGTTATTAGGATGAAAGTGCTAGCATATGCCACCTCTCCTTGGGGTGATTCATCAGTTTTAGCTTCAGATATAAACAAGTACAGAGGAGACTGGTTTCAAAAGTACCTGACCCAGATCGTCCATCTTTTCAAAGTGTTAATTGGATTAAATATCTTGATATCCATACCCCAGCCCCTCCCCCTTTGTAAATATGTGGACTTTGTCCCTTAAAGGAACAGTTGCAAATTCTAAAATGTATAAACCAGTTGGGTTGCTATCAGACAAAAGAGGCTTAAGCTTACTGATTTTTTTTGTTGTTGTTCTTAATTTTATGGTATTAATAAGATAGGAGGCAAAGTGCCTTAGAACAGGGGTGGGCGGCCTGGCTGGCAGCGGGGGTGGAATCAAAGCAAATTGCTGTCAGGATAGAGTGAATTGAGGCCCTTTACTTGCACTGCAGAAGATTCTTGGTCTGCAAGGGGTTGGAGAAGTACCTTTCTGTGTAAAAGAGGGGACAGGAAAAGAGGATTGTCTGAGGGTATGAAGCAAATCTATGGAAGTTTCAACAAACAAAAGACTATAGACACATTATTTAAACAACAGAATGAAGGGTATTTTGGGCATCAAAACTCAGACCCCCATGACATAAGGATGTAGGGTGGGAAATTCTCACTGTTGACCCTGGTATATCTGCCCCACTCCTCCAACATCAGGTTGTATGTGCAATGTATCATAATACATGTATACACATAATGAATCCTGTGATCCAGGCCTCTTTTGATAGTGAAAGAGGGTACTATTAATTGACACAACAGGCATGAACTGGGGTTGTCCTGGGCAAACCTTCCAGTCACCCTAACTGGTACTGGTCATCCCAGTAACAGCACACATTTACAGTAAGGAATGTCCGAAGCTGGAGGTTATCAGAAGGGTTTGCCTGGCTTCTCCATGAGAAACTCAAGTCCTACACAGCCTGTCCTCTCTTGTAAGAATTCTCTGTCCTTGGACCTCCCCACAGTACCCTCAAAGGCATTTCTGCCTCCATGCCTTCCCCTACTGGTATAGCTTTTTCCCTTTGCTTCAACTATCTGGTGATGACTCATCTTCCTCGTTCCGGCATCACTCATCATCCCAGCTTTACTTGGCTTTTGCCTCCTGGACCATGGCCATCTATCTCTAGACTGAGCCCTGTGCCTTGGGTAGTAGATGGTTCATAATTATCGATTTCATCTGAAGGTAGAGATGACTGGGCCACTGTAGAAGACTAGTCCTCATTTCCCTGTAGGACTGGTCCACAAGGGTAGATGACAGAAGCAGCACAACAGAGTACTGACCAACCAGATACGGACATCTCATGCTTCTCTGACCAGGGTAGGACACCACAGTTCAGCAAAGCTTCATCCTGGCTGCCTTCAGAATACCATCTCAGGAGCTTCAACATAAACCTTTAGGAAGATAACTGTAGAGCCAAAGCTTTCTTAAATCACAACTATAAAGACTGTGCACACCAGTTGCTATCCAATAAAATTGTAATGCGAGTCACATGGGTCATTTTAAGTTGTCTAGTAGCTACATTTAAAGACATGAAAAAATTTTAATAATATATTTTATTTAATCTTAGATATCCAACATATCTAACAAATTATCATTTCAACCTCTAGTCAATACTTAAAAATTATCAGTGAGGTATATATTATTTTTCATACTAAGTCTTTGCAGTCTGGTGTGATTGTTTTTATGCCTATTATCTCCATTTCAGGTGTTCAGTAGCTACATGTGACTACCGTATTGAACAGTACAGATCTAGATGTTTATGTTGCTCAAAGCACCTTTCTTTATATTGTGTGAAGTTTCTTCCTTTTTATTGCTACCTTAAAGTTTTTTTATGTGTCCTTAAACTTTGTCAGTTTTTAGGAAATATTCTTTTGCAGTATGGGTGTTAGGAATAGGTAGGTACTTGGCTACTTTTGTTTTTACATGTCTCATTCAAAAGCTTATTAGCCTTGATTTCACTCACTTAATTATTCATTCCATGAATGGATTGAATGCATGGGGTTCTGGATTTATTAAACATATAATAAGGAGGTCTTCGTGTATTAAAGACATTATGCATTTGAAACTGAAGCTCATCAAATAAAACAAAACATCAAAATTTAAAAAATATGTCTTCTATGTGCAAGGCACTGTTGTAGGCTTTAGGGATATGATAGGTAACAAGAGAGACAAAAATCCTTGAGCAGGAGGAGATAGATAATAAACAAACAAATCATATATATTACTAAAGGCTTTAGGTTTATACAGAAATATAAGGCTGGCAAGGGAGATAGGAACAGCCAGGGCCTAGGGGAGTTAGGGAAATGCAATTTAAAACACCATGTTCAAGGAAGGTATGGTAGACTAAATTATCGTTCACCAATACTCTCCGCCTCTTTCTACAGGAGAATTTTGTATCCTCATTCTTTTGAAATCAGGCTTGGCTCTATGATTTAACATTGACTGATGATATGTGAACAGAATTGACAGAGCTTTCCCAGTCTCTGCCTGTTTCACCATGCTTTTTTCCCTCTGCTGCAGCCACTAAGCAATGTTGAGATAGTGGCTGCCTCACTGGCCTGGGTATCAGGGTAATGACAAGGATGGAATAGATCTACTTGTTATGTAACACAGAGCCAGAAGTAATGGGAAATAATCCTTTGCTGTTTTATGCCCCCTGCGATTTGGGCCTTGCTTATGTAACATAACCTAACCCATCTTGATTGATACAGAAGCTCTCACTGAAAGGTAATACCTGAAGGAGGGGAGGGAACCAACTGTGCAGATATTTGGAAAATCATGTTCCACTCAGAGGAACAGCAAGTGCAAAGGTTCTGAGGAAGGAGCTTTCTCGACACATTCAAGGATCAGAAGAGGGATTTTTCAAGGCAGTGATGAAGAGTTGTTAGCACCAGTCAGACTTTCACACAGTCTACAGGGCTGGACATAAGGCTTACTCTTATTCATCCAATGATCCTATTCACTCCTTTTTCTCTCCAGGGGTGACAGGAGTGAGAGGAATAACAGAGGATATGAAGGAAAAGAAAGTAAGATCTGGAGCAGAAAGATACAAAGTAAGAGAAGAGGGCCCCCAGATCCATGGGCCGTTGCCCCTCATATATTAAAAATGGTAGTGTCACCCATGCAGAGAACGTGTATGGTCTCTGAAGAGATGAGCCAGTGCATCCAAAGTGTGCTAATAAGTGACCAGGACGTGGACTAGGACGTGACCCGAAATGCATTCACCTCGTTCTTCTCATGCCTACAAATTTTTAGAGCCGCACGTAACCCAGGCAGCCTCCAACAGACAAATCGAGACAGCAGGGCCGCACATAGGAGTGTGCTTTGCAGTGCCCAGATAAAGGGACAGCTTCCCCTCTGAGCGACATAGAAGAAGACTGTAGAAGCCGCATACTACTTCTTTCCTTAAACCCTGATAATTCTCTATATTATTTTTATTAAGGCTTAGATTTTTTTCAGCTCTTATAGCTCTGACACCCCAGATCCTCCCAATTAGTTGCTAGGAAAAGAAACTCAGGACAAATAAGGCAGAGTGGGCAGTGATAGTTGCTGATGCATGAAGGAGATAGAATGCTAAATGTCAAATCCATGTAGAGGAAACTTGTTAAAGTTGAAGCTAAAATACTTCACAGAGATAGAGTCCTGCTGTGCATTTATCAACCACAGGAGTGCCATGCAGATTCTCTGGAAGAAACCTCTATTAAACACCTGAGTTTCTAAAGGCTAATAGCATCTATCACAGAACCCAGCCATTAATCTCAAAGGCAAAGTGCTACTTGGTTATCTCAGATTACTGAACTCAAATTATTATCTGTAACTCCTAAAGAAAAAAAAATGTTTTTAGATTTATAAGAATCTCAGACGTCAATATGTTTTCTCTCTGGTCAAAAGAAAATTTAACAAAGGGATGCTCTGATAGATAGGTAACCTTAAAATAATGCTTGCAAATGCATTGCCATAAGAAGGCCTGTCCTCCTTTTCTTATTGTTAATTCCTAAAGAAATTTTATTAATGATATAAAGCATATTGAAATGGAAAGGGAATTTCTACCCAATTTCGATAGTGCCACATTTGGGATTAGACTGCGGCCGTTGCTGAGAAACAAAACAAAACAAAACAAAACAAAAAAAACAGAAAACATCTCAGTGTCTGAGAAATGAGGAATGCAGAGTGCATATGGGTGCCAGAAAGTATGGCATTGTGCAAAGATCAGTAGCAAAAGGGAGCTCGAGGCAATATGTGACAATGTATGACAGTGCAGTGGGATTCTGCATTCACTTCCCACTCCTTCCAGAATCCATCCTTGGAGCCAGAGTTCTAGAGGGGGAAGCACTACTGGCATTTGGGGGCAGGATGATTCTTTGTTGTATGGGATTGTCTGTACATTGTAGGATATTAACTTCCTTGACCCTGCTCACTAAATGCAAGTAGCACTTTACAATCACTGACACAAAAACGTCCCCAGTCTCTCCCTGGAGTAGACATTACTGTACTCAGCTGAGCCCTCCAAGTCCAGGCTATAGAAACAGGTAGAATAAGGTGGTGTCTGAACATAGCTGTGAAGAAGTACCACTGAGCAGGAATGGACTGAGTCATCAAAGATCCATTTTTCTGCCCACTTGTAGCTGCATCTGGGAAAAAAAGAAGCAATTAGCTTTATTTGTTGGTGAAGAAATAGCGATGTTCAAAAGGCTACACCAGCCACATGGTTAGAGAGATGTCTTTGTAGTTGGTAGAAAAGCAAATTTTAAAAGGAATTCAAAGACTGAAATGAACTGGAGGCAATGTTCAGAAGAACTGACAGAGCAAATGACTCAATCTATATTGTTACTGCGCTCCTAGAAAGGGGAAAGAGGGTTACTTTGAAGACAGTTGCAGTCTGCTTGACATTTGCATGTGAAATAGTGGAGACACTTTTTTTAGGTTCTTTTGGACACTGCATTTTTAGGACACTGAATTTCAAAAATTAAAATTAAATATAAAAATGAAATTCAGATAAAAATTAAAAATGCTGTAGATCAAAGTTATTGACTAGTTATGTAATAAGTACATGCTATGCCGCTTGGAGTGTTCTGTATAAATGGCTGTCTTGGGTGGGTAGTTTCAGCAACTCTGCTGCTTTCTCAGTGTTACTGCCAACCATCTCCTTCTCTCTTTTACTCTTTTCATTGACCCTTCAAAGCCCCTGTCTTCCTGCCTTGTTACCCTAGTTCCAGATCATCTGTGGGAAAGGTGGTGGAAAGGGACACTCATCCTGCCATTGGAGGACCCTTCCTTTTCCCCTCTCGGCTCTCTAAGAGCAGTACGATTTGTTAAAAAGGTAATATTTGCAAAACCCTGGGCTAAGGTTTGTTTGTTTTAGTATTAAAGCAGGCCACCAAAGGAAATTTTAACAATTCTTCATCTAAAAGTTTAATTTTTTTCTTGAAACAATCTCAAACTCATAGAAAACTTGCAAGTACAAGATAGACAACTTTTTCTCCATTAATTATTTGAAAATAAGTTGCCAACCTGATACCCACCACCCCTGATTTTCCCACAAAGATATTCTCTTACACAATACCAGTGCAATCATCAAGATCAGGATATTAACAGTTACAACATTACAACCATCTAATCCTCAGCTCCCATTCAGGTGGTCCCCAACATGGTCTTTATAGCAAAAAGATGCTGTTGAAAACCATGTGTTGCCTTTAGTTGTCATGTCTCTTTAGTCTCCTTCAGTATGGAGCAGTTGCTCAGTCTTTCCTTTGTGTTCATGACCTTGGCCCTTCTGAAGACTACAGGCCAGCCATTTTGTAGAATGTCCTTCAATTTGATTTTGTCTGACACTTCCTCATAGTTGGGTTCGGGTGATGCACCTTTGTCAGGACTACCAGAGAAGTGATGCTGAGTCTTCCCATTGCATCCAGTCAGGTGGCACCTGATTTGGTGTTGTCCTATTACTGGTGGTGCTCACCTAGGTCATTTGTTATTCTCATGATTTGTTTTGATGCTCAAGTTGTTCCAGATTTGCCAACTAGGATCTCTTGCGAGCTGGCCTCTGTGCCTCGCCCTCTTTCCTGCTGGACACACCCCTATCATTCTTGGAGCATTTTAGATGTTCCAGACACATCTTGTGCTTTTCCGATCACCAGTCTTGGTTATTGGGCTAATTGTGTATTAGGTTAATGAATGCTTGTCCTGTGGGTCTGCATGTGTCTCACAGAGTATGTGTCCACATTCTTTTGGGATGCTCTAATGCTTTGGATTATATACTTTTCTGTTTCCTATGTTACCATAGAAATTCTAGAAGACAGATTGTTTAGTAGAACTCTTGTTTTACAGACAAGAAAGCTGACACTCAGAAAGGCGATACAGCTTGTTCAAGGTGACATCAAGCTAATAGCAAAACTAGAGTCAAAACCCCAAATTTCAGCTCCTTTTCTAAAACTCCAGCCACTGATCAAGTAACTTTCTTCATCATTAGCAAGTACATGTATTTTTATTATAACTACTAATTGAGTTAGTGGAGGTAGGGAGTGGATATGTGGAATTTAAAACTAGTAATTTATTAAAGCTTATATTAGAGTGAAAAAAGGAAAATATACTATTTTGATTTAAAGTATAAACATTTAAAGCATAAAACTGGTGGCTATATAAGGAATTCAACAAGTTATAAATTAGTTATTTGTATAAAATCTTTTCTAAAACACATGATAGGAAAGTTCTTTATTTCAAAGGATCTTAGAGATTTTCATATTGAGAATTATAGTGCCCGGAAAGTACAGAAAGTTAGATCCAGAACTAGGATTTGGCTCCAATTCTGGTTTCTTATAGTCTACTATTAAATCACTTAGTTTACTTGTTACTTCTCCTTTAAAAAACACAAATGCTGTGATTTAAATTTAGAGATAAAGCATCTATGGGATTATTGTAGTGGGTAGACAAAGTAATGCCTGAACTGTATAAATGCCCAGAACTGTCTGTATTAGGAGTCTTCAGTGTGTTTGTGCAACAAATCCCTTTGATGTCTGGTGAAGCCCATTAACCCTTTATCAGAATAAAGTTTTAACAGCAAGGGAAAAATTGAAATGTACCTATTAAAATACTTAAAAAACAAATGTGTGATATTGTAATGAACATGTATTTTTTGAGTTAATGTTTAAATAATAAGGTCTAGTATCAGGAATAATAACTGTGGTGATTTAAAAGGAGTGCATCTTAGTCTATTTGGGCTGCCATAATAAAATACCATAAACTGAGTGGCTTAAATAACAGAAATTTATGTTCTCATAGTTCTGGAGGCTGGAAGTTCAGACTGTCAGCATGGTCAGGTTCTGGTGAAGTCTCTTCCTGGCTTGCAGATAGCTGTCTTCTCTCTGTGTCTTCACGTGGTCTTTTCTTGGTGTGTGTGGGGAGAGAGAGAGAGAGAGAGAGAGAGAGAGAGAGAGAGAGATATCTTCCTCGTCTTACAAGGCCACCAATCCTGTCAGTTAAGGCCCCACCCTTATGACCTTATTTAACCTTAAGCCCCTAAAACCCCCTCTTCAAATTTAGTCACATTAAGGATTAGAACTTCAACATATGAGTTTCAGAGGAACACATTTCAGTTCATAGCATAATTATAGGCTTAAATTATATTTCAAAATATCTTCATCAAACTATTATGAGATATGAAAACAGCTGTGATCTATTGGTGAATAATCACAGGTACTGCTGCTAATGGGTTTCCTGCCTATATTCATCATGGAAGGAAATGCTTAATTTCAGGTAGAGGTTAGTGAAAATATAGAAACAAATTTTCTTTCCCATCCAAGTTCACAGCCACCCCAAAACTTCTATACAAGGACCCTAGGTTAAGAACCCCTGAAACAGGCAAATAAAATGTTCTTGTTATGAGCAAATAAGTGGCATAACCCCAGGATGGTGGTAATAAATTCTGAAATCACTTGATTCTGTCCATTGCCCATTACCCAGGAATTGTAAGTGTGTTGAACTGAAAAGAGACATCGCCTGCTCTTGGCTGGTTTTCTGGTATTTTTGAATATGAGTTTGAGTATTGGGATGTGTTTTGTCTTGCAGACACCAGTAATCTAAATACTGCACAAAATGATTCCTGGAACTCTGAGAATTTCTGGTTTGGCCCTTCTGTGAAAGGCCAACCAGAGACCAAGACAGAGGGTGACGGACTTCGGGAATCCCTGGATAAATTCTATGAAATGTTTGGCCATCCGCAGCCAGCCTCTGGAAACCTACTCTCTGCATCTGTCTGCCAGTGCCTGTCTCAGAAAATTGATGAACTGAAGGGCCAGGAGAGCCAAAAGTACGTCCTTCGTAGTTTTCAAATGGCCCGGGTCATCTTCAACCGGGATGGCTGCTCAGTCTTACAGAGACATTCCAGGGACGCCCACTTCTACCCACTAGAAAGAAGTGTGTCTTTGGATAATGAAACACCGACTCCAGGACTTTCCAAAGATGTTATTAATTTCCTCTTGCAGCAGAATGTGATGAAAGACCAATAGCTGGTGTCTGGTGGTGAGGGCAGGCCATATGGGGGTAGACCTGTGACCAACACTGCCCTGATTTCACCAAAAATATCTTTATCTATTTTTAAAAATTTATTTTTCAGTTATAGTTAACATGTGATATTACATCAGTGTCAAGGGTACAACTTAGCGATTAGACATCTGTATAACTCAAAGTGGTCACCCCAATAATGCTAGTACCCATCTGACACCATACATAGTTATTACAATATTATTGACTACATTTCCTGTGGCTTTAAATTGCCAGTGCAAATTGCACTAGCATACGCTCTGTTCTGCTTCTGTGTCCTGAATCCCCATTTGTGACTCAATTGGTAAAATGACATTACTGGCACCAACCTGAAACTGTCATTGGAAACCTCACACTAATTCCTAAATCAACAGTTCTCCAAATTACATTGATAGAAAGGGTTATGTCACTTGTTGGGGGGCAGACAGCAAGAGAAGCTGGCAACACTGCACAGTTAGATTTGAAGAAATTTTAGGTGAAATTTAGTTGGCAGAAGACACCCTAAGCTTTCCAGAAATTGGAAATTGGGTTATGAAAATAGAGCAGCTTAAATATGTACATTAAGAGTGAGTGTGCCCTCTCAAGCAGGTCTTTGGGGAATCTTGGATGGAGAGTGAAGCCTTTTAAAGGTCAGGAATTGCATATGAAGGCTTCCAGTTCTGGGAAGATCAGACAGAAGAAACAGAGTTCCACATTGAAAGGCAGAGGCACCACTGGCAGGAAAAACAAGATCTAAATCGTAGGAAATAGTAAATGAACAGGCCTCTGAGAGATACTTGAGAAACCAAGCCTCCAGTTTTTCATCTGAGAAGCAATCTTTCTCCATGGGCTTCTCCTATTCAACTGGCCCCAAATAGTTGTGAACTATGGACTTATAATGGAAAATCTCCAAGTTGAATTTTAAGGTCTGTAGCTTTATTTATTTATTTATTTTTAACATGAAGCAAATCCATAAATGTCCTCGAAGAACGCTGTAGTTCTTAGTATTATTCCATCACCGAAATATTGGAGATTAGTTTCCATGGCTACCAACGGAAGGAAACCGGATTATTTTATACTGTTTTTAAAGGGAAAAAGATACAAGCTAAATGAATCTCCGTGCCAGAAAGCAGTAGCTTCTATTTGGCAGTGAGGTTTTAGTATCAGAGATTTTGTAACCTTTATTAACATTGGTGCTGTGGGCACTAAGCCAGAGGCTAGACCCTGAAAGCAGAGAATTTAGAAGTCAAAAAGCCGGAATCACCTGAGGGTAAAAAAAAAAAAAAAAAGTGCTACGAGTGCTGGTTTGTATCTGAGTAAGTGCTTGTGACAGGTCAGTGCATGGTATTTGATTCTCTGCAATCTCGCATCTTAATTTGATCTTCATGGCATTCTGTTTACCTTTAATAAAGACTAAGAGGTAAGGATACTGAGGCTCCAGCCTTTGGCATTATTGTCTAATTCTGCCCTACAGATCTCTTCACTGACAAATTATCATCCTATGAAGGTTCTGACTGACTTATGATATCCCCTGTGGCCCTTTTGGAGGTCTTGGGAGGATGGATTTGATTGCAAGAACATCAGAACTTCAAAGGAAACTGCTCCCAGTATTTTAAGTTAGCATAAACATTATTCACTTCATGAGTCTATTTTTTTTTTGCATGACCTATGTAAGGGCACATGTAATAGATCTAATTACCAGTAAATAGCATATGGTGATACAGTGATACCTTTAAAACTGTAAAGCTTACTTTTAAACCTTTTTGTTGGATTGTAAGTGAACATTGCAATGATTTTCACAAACTGAATCCACCTGTACAATCATCATTCCGCTCAAGCAACAAATGTGACCAGCCGGCCAAGGCAGCACCGTTCTGAGTGGAGATTTTCATCTGGAGAACTGAAAAGAAGGGTTCGCTCAGACCATTGTTTCTCAAACTGTTGGTAGAACACAAAGTAATTTTAGGTGCTGCATGGGCAAATAATATTTATTCTTATTGTTTTTAATTTAGTTTAATATGTTAGAAAAATTTAAGTCCTATGTCTACTCTGTGCTTTTACAGATATTACATAGGCTAAGTCTGATTTTATAAATATTAAAAATTAAAAGTGAACTGAATAAGTGAAACCATTAAATTACTAATAGCACAGGTGGATCACATAGATATGTCAAATTATGAAAGTGGTATACTGGGGAAGGACTGAAATTTGGAATACAATGGGATAGGTCATCTGTTCTACCTTGTAGTTTCCTACCCTCTCTTCCCCGGAATACTGAGAAACTTGCATCAGGTTAACCCACATCTACTTTTGCCTCTCTTTACCTCACAGCCATAGTGCACATTCTTTTAAAAAGCAAAACAAACATGAATAGCCAGCAAATTTAAGAGCAGGGTCTAGCCTTATCAAACATGAAAACATTTTAATTCTACAGTTATTAAAGCAGCAATAAAACAGAAGTAGACAAATCAAAGGAAAAGAATTCAAACCATAAACAGATATGGATGCATGTGGAAATTAAATATATGATGAAGGTAGCATTTTAAATGCAGGGGGGAAAGGTGGAGTTTTAGCCAATGGTCTTAGAGTACTCCGCTCCCCAGACTGGGGGAGGATAGTAAAAAAGCTAGACTCCTCAACAAACCCCCACTGCTTTCACCTGCTCCAAGCTTTCATGTTCTGAAGGCCCTCCTCAAGATTCTCCCTGCTGCCAGCCTCTTCCAGATACCGCCGCCACCATATGGGTCTTCCTAAATCCAGTCAGTACTGGATCCCATACCGTCCCCCACAGAAACCTTCCAAGCTTCTTAATACCAATACGGTGAACTTAGGTTCATGTTATTTCAACCTGGGTGTTTTGCCTATTACTCAGTCCTTGAACCTTGGCCAACTTCCATGGCCTCCAAAACATCCTATCCCTTCTCCAGCTCCCATGGCTCTACCCAACTACACATTTATGCTTTAATTCTACACAGCAGGACCATCCTCTAACTGCTAACGTGTACATCTTCCTTCCCCCAGCAGACAGAAAATTCCCAAAGGTCAGAGAGCTTATCTTACCCAGGCTAGGCACAGACGGTGCTGGGTAAATATTGATCACGACACAAACTTGTTCTGCAGTCCCATTTCCTGTTCAGCCTCCTGGTGGATCCAGCTTGACAACTTCTTTCTCTTTCCTACAACCAAAACCGTATAATTTTAAACCAGGAGCAAGGGGTGGGGGTGGGAGGTGGGTTTGTACCTTCTGAGAAACATCATGGCAAAAGGAAGAGTCCAGTTGTAGGCGTCAGAGGCAACAGCGCTGCTATTAACAGTTGGGATGTTCAGTGAGGCTCATATAACTCCTCCGGGCCTCATTTCCGTCTGTAAAATGAGGACATTAGCAAAGCTCCAAGTTCCCCCTCAGGCTCCAACATTCTGTGCAAATCTCTATGAGGGTGGATTCAGGAAACTGATTTTCAAATTGATTGAGCTGCGTGGCATTATTGCACAGAGAATTAAACTACTCTGCATCACAATTCATTTCCTGAGTTTAGCCTATCAGCCCATGTTTATTAAGCACCATTTACTCTGCAGCACCCTGGATTAAGTGCTGTGGAGACACAAAGTGGTATCTCGCAGGATCCTTGGCCTGAAGGAGTTTATTACATGATCAGAATTTATTATATAATAAAAGCTCACCAAGCTCCAGCAAATTACTTTGTTTACCTAAAACTTCTGTAAAGTTTACTTGAACTATTACATATGCTCCCTATGTGGACTAGTTATCCTGTATGTCATTTCTATGTTATTTTATTTAAAATGCATGTATATTATATTATATATATATGTGAGTGTATATATATATATATATATATATACTATATGTTTAGATATAAATATATGAATTGAAAATGTATGTTTAAATATCTTCATTTACAAGCTGAGTTTAAAAAAAGCTTTTTTAAGACACCAAATGATGCAGATTTTCAAACTTTACAAAAGTAGAGAGAATTGTGCTATGTTCCCATCTAGCTGCAATAGCCATTGGCTTTCTGCCATTCTTTTTTTATCATCCTCCTCCTTCCTTTTGTGTGCTAAATCATTGCTTCTTAAGCTATGAGTGATAAAGGAAACTTTTTGATTTCTAACCTGTTATAGATCAGTGCCAGCACACAGCTCGTGCCATGCCACACACAATTCACACCGTGCAAGTACACCCAGGAAATGAATTTAAAATATATGTAGAATTTGCTATGAAATACATCAAAAAATAAGATTGCGTGATGGATAGACAGTGGATAGATGGATAGACAAGAAATAAGCAAGTACAGTAAATTTTAATGGTAAAATTTAAGTAGTAGGTATGTAGGTCTTATTTGTACATATTTATCATGTTTTCTGCATGTTTGAAGTTTTTTATAATAAAACATTGGAAAAATATGTGTGGGATATGTTTTAAGTGTATTAAATATCTACCCATATGCATTTATTTATAATTTGGAGTTTCAAATTTCCTGAATACAATCTTTTTTTTTTCATCAAAAACATACTTGAAGTATGAAAAGTAATTTTACAGATTCTTAAGTGATAGAACTAATTAAACAATCAACAGATCATAACGAATACTTCCAAATTGCTCTAGGAGAAAGTTGGGAAAATTATTTCCATATTGATCTATCTAGACATCTATTTCATCACCTATACCTAATCTATATCATCTGTATCATTATCACCTACATTTCCTGCCCAGATATTCGTGCACATTATCTATATCATCTACACTATCTATATCAAATATGCCATCTACATCTATGTTTAAAGCTATACATTTATATCTACATTTATATTATCATCTATAATTATATTTAGATTTATTTTACCTACATCTATGTTTATACCCATATCATCTACAGAAGGGATTCCTAAGCCCCACGCCTTTGACCGGCACCTTTTCTGTGGCCTGTTAGGAACCAGGCTGCACAGCAAGAGGTGAGTGGAGGACAAGTGAGTGAAGCTTATCTGTAGTTGCAGCTGCTCCCCAGCACTAGTGTGACTGCCTCAGCTCCACCTCATCCGGCATTAGATTCGCATAGGGGCACTGGTCTCTGATGTCAAAAGGTTGGGGATTGCTAACAGCTACCTTTTCTTGTTCATTATCTGCATCACTTATGCCTATATTTCTATCTACATCGTCTATATCAGTGGTTCTCAACCAGGCCAACTTTCCACCCAAGGAACATTAGCAATATCCAGAAACATTTTTGATTGTCACAACTTGGCGGTGGGGGAGAGAGTGCCCCTGGCCTCTAGGACAATGCATGGGACAGCCCCTGACAACAAAGAATTATCCAACCCCAAATATCAATACTGTAAGATTGAGAAATCCTAATCTACATCATCTACATCCATGTTTACAGCTACACCTGCATCTGTATCGACATATGCTCTACCTACATCTGTATTTAGATTTACATCATCTACTTGTGCATATACACCTATGTACTGGCAGCCACATCTACATCAACCACATCATCTACTTCAACATCTCCATCACCTACATACATGATCCACATCTTTGACATCTACATCTAACTTTATATCTAATGACATCATAGTGTAAGTTTGTTACATCAGAATGAATGGTCCATTTAACCTAAACTTAAAGTTTAATTTTAGTTCTGCCCTTCTCCGGCCATCACAACTCACTCTGATCACCCAATTTTAGAGTGTGTGTGTGTGTGTGTGTGTGTGTGTGTGATGGGTGAAGTCCCCACATCACCAAGCAATTCTCAGACATCAGGGTATCCTATAATCCAACTCAGTTCTGATACTGTTTACCTGGAGATAGAATCAGATTCCACAGATTGAGAGTTCAGTCCCACAATACTGCCCTCCACTTCAGAAGCCAATCCCAAGTCCAGGTGGTTACCTGTGCTTCAGACTGACTGGCTATAAATCAAATGTTTCCATTACCCCCATCAGGGGTTTGATTAATTTGCTAGAGCAGCTCACAGAACTCAGGAAACCAGTTTACTCACTAGATTACTGGCTTATTATAAAGGATATTAAAGGATATGACTCAACAGCCAAATGAAGAGATACATAAGCAAGGTCCCAAGCAAAGGAGCTTCTGTTTTATAGAGCTTGGGACCCAGCACAGTGGAATATGGAAATGTTCTTGTTCACCAAAAAGAAGCTCTCCAAACCCCTTCCTTTGGGTTTTTTATGGAGGCTTCATTATATAGGCACAATTGATTAAATCATTGGTGGTTGGTGACTGATTCAACCTCCAGCCCCTCTCACCTCCTGGGGGGTCGGTGGAGTGTAACTGAAAGTTCCAACTTTCCAATCACATGGGCTGGTTCCCTTGACAACCAGCCCCCACCCTTACATGCTTTCTAATAATCACGTCCTTAACATAAACTCAGGTGTGATTGAAAGGGATTTGTTATGAATATCAAGACACCTGTATCACTCTTACCTCGGAAATTCTAAGCATTTTAGAAGCTCTGTGTCAAAAACAGGGACAAAGACCAAAAACGTATTTATTATAAATCATAATGTCACAGACCACATACAAAGAAGTTTGCTACATTCGAATGAGTGGTCCATTTAATCTAAAATTAAAATTTAATTTAAATTCTCCCTTCTCCTGGCCAGATACAAAAATATGAATAGAACATTGGTTGACCATTGATCCCACTCATTAAAGTTTAAGAAGTGTGAGTTATTTACGGGCTTTGTCCTGACTTCAAAGGACATGGATTGAAGTGAGAAGTTAAACACGTGCCTGATGAATTTCATTCATGCCCTACCTTTGCTTGCCAGCCTCCCAGAACCAGAGGGCATTTAGTGCAGACATAACTATTTCTAATAAGGTGATAAAGAACAATTTCTCACAAGAGCAATCACTGAACTTTGATAAATCTTTAGGACTTGGAAGTTAAACATCAGAAGTTATTTACTCATTAGTCTAGATTTATTAAAACATTTTAATAAATAAGAAATACACAGCTTAGTAGTATTTATAAAGAACTTGATAGAGTTTGATCACATCTTGTTTCATTAGAACTGGCCTGGGCTGGAAAAAGTGTAGTTGGAACATGGGTAACCACAGGTGCTGCTATTTCGCCCTAGTTTCTTTGGGACCCAGAGTAGTTAAAAGACCTCTGAATCCGCAAAAAAAAAAAAAAAAAAAAAAAAAAAATTGCAGCTCAGGTTGCCACATTTGTTTAAGCCTCCTTAGGCTTACCAGCTGGCTTGTCAGCCAAGACAAAAGCACAATGATGGTTCTAGATAAAATTGAGAACATTGGAGATAAGAAAACAAGAGCAAATCTCTGTCATTTCTTTAGCCTGTGACAGTTACTAAATAACTTCTGTTTCCCTGTAGAAACCTCTACCTTTTGGAGACCATTATTTTTCCTCCAGGAACAAGATTAGCCATAGGCAAAATTTCAAAACAGATTCTCACTCACCTTTTTATATTCTGACTCATTGTAGTGTCTCTAAATTCTCAAAAAACAACAAAAAAAAAGATGAATCTTTAGGACTTGGAAGTTAAACATCAGAAGTTATTTACTCATTAGTCTGGATTTATTAAAACATTTTAATAAATAAGAAATACACAGCTTAGTCATATTTATAAAGAACTGAAGCCTAGGAGAGAGAGAGAGAGAAAAAATGGCATAAATGAAAGAGGCTCTGTTAATCCCTCTGGCAACCAAATCAAAGTTGTGACCAAAACAAGGAGTAGCAGCAAGGAACATCTCCTGGGATCTAGATGAACAAGCCATACAACTAGGGAGAAGTCCAAGAAAGCACCCTGCAGTGGCAGAAGGTAAGACAGGGTAAGGACACGGGGCTCCCCAGTCTCAAGGGACTGAGGGCACTTAAAGGGGCTACCTTGGCGAGTGGATTTTCACGGTGATAGACGTGCTCATTCTGAGCACCAGTGCTGATTCGACTGCACATAGGAGGTACCAGGGACTTCCAGGGAGGCATTGTCATGGTGAGGACTGAGCCGAGATTCATTCTGTACGAAAGTGCGGGTGGAATACATTGTTCTTTGTTGAGCCCTCCTCCCTCCCAGTGAGCGGACACAGCACTGCCACAGTCGTGATGTGACATCATCAAAGTTGATAACAGAGGTCACTCTGCCCAGAGGATTTCCTGCAACCCCGCCTCCCCAAAATTATGGCCCGAACCCAAACCACACCCCAACCAAGCCACATCTTGATATATCCTCAGGGAGTCAGGTGCTCCTTGCTGAGCAGAGCCTAGACTCATGCTGGAGGCAGCCTCGGTTCCTGTGTGGCCTTTCGAAGCAATTATAAGCACAGTATCTGTGGATTGCTTGCTGAATCTTATTATTTATTTATTTTTAGGCAAGGCAACCCTTGGTAGACCTCACAGATTACAAAGACCTTGTCAGCTCACAATTCCTTATTTTTCTTTTTAATTTTTTACGCCTACAGCACCTGGTGTACCTAGGTGGTCTCCCATCCAAGTACTAACCAGGCCCGACCCTGCTTAGCTTCTGAGATCAGATGGGATTGGGCTTGTTCAGGGTAGTATGGCTGTTACTCATTGAATCTTAACAGGTGGTCCCATAGAGATAGAGGCTTAGGTTAAGTTAGGCCTGCAGCTGAACCCCTCTCAGGACTGTGCCACTGGACACCTTCTTCACAAATACATACTAATATGACCAGGAGACTTAGGAGCTTTGCTTAGTACATAGAAACAGACACGGAAAGGCAGCCAAAATAGGAAGACAAAGAAGCAGAAACCAAATGAGAGAACAGAACAGAGATCCAGATATGATGGAGTCAAGTAATCTAACAGATGCAGAGTTCAAAACACTGGTTAGAAAGATGCTCGATGAATTTTTGGGAAATTGTGAGAACTCCAATAAAGAGATAAAAATGGAGATGGTGATTATAAGAGGAAACCAGTCTGAAATGGAGAACACATTATCTGAAATGAGAAGTGTCTTAAATGGAATAAACAAAGAGAATAAAGAAGAGGATCAAACACCCTATCTAGAGCACAGGAAAGCCAATCAGGACACTCATTCAGAATGGCAAGAAAAAGGATGCCAAAACTATAAAGATAATTTAAGGAAGATACGGGACACTATTAAGACTTCAAATATTCATCTGATTGGCGTAACTGAAGAAAATCAAGATGTTAAACATCTGTTTAAAGAAACAATGATGGAAAACTTCCCTAACCTGATGAAAGAAATGGACATAAAACCCCAGGAAGCTTAGAGAATTCCAAAAATCAGGGATCCAAAGAGGCCCACACCAAGACACATCATAATTAAAATGCCAAAGGTTAAATACAAAGAAAGAATATTAAAAGCAGCAAGAGGAAACCAGATAATTACATATAAGGGAAAGCCCATAAAATAGCTGATTTCTCAAAAAAAAAAAAAAAAAAACTATGCAAGACAGAAGGGCTTAGCAAAAAATATTCAAAAGAATGAAGATCCAGTATCTACAACCAAGAATACTTTATCCAGCAAAGCTATCATTTAGAGTTGAAGGACAGATAAAGAGCTTCCCAGACAAAAAAAGCAAAAGGAATTTATCACCACCAAGCCAGTATTACAGGAAATGTTGGAGGGACTTCTTTAAGAAGAAAAAACATGTATCAAAAACAGGAATAAAGAATGGTAACAACTACATTCCTATCAATAAGTACCTTAAATGGAAAAGAATTAAGTGCTCCAACCAAAAGATAGAGTGGCTGAAAGGATAAGAAAACGAGACCCCTACAAATGCTGCCTACAAGAGACTCACTTCAGATTAAAAGAGACACACATACTAAAAGGAAGGGGATAGAAAAAGACATTGCTTTGATGGACCTAGAAGGTATTTAAGTCAGACAGAGAAAGATAAACACTATGTGATTTTACTTATATGCAGAATCTAAGAAATAAAAAGAACAAAACTAATCAAAAATAGACTCACAAATATAGCAGATAATTTGGTGTCAGAGAGGAGTGGATTTTGGAGGCTGGGAGAATTGGGTGAAGGGCTAAGGAAGTACAAATTAGTAGCTGATGGATGGTCACAGAGATGGGGAACATGGCATAGGGAATGCAGTTAGCATTAATACGTTGGCTAGGTGGAGGGTCAGGGGAGGGAGGGTGCTTTTGGGTGGGGATCATTTTATGAACTATATAGATGTCTAACAAATGTACAGTAAATTTGAAACTAAATTAAAAAGTTAAAAAAAAAACTGAAGCCTATAGCAAATACCCAAACATTGTAAAATGCCAGGTAACATAATTCAGTAGTTTTTGAATAATCTATCTAAATCTAACCCAACTCCAGTATTAGGATTTCTTGATCTTGCTTTCAGTGGATCCCACAATGAATCCCTTTAAAGCAGTGGTGTCTCTCTGTTGATCATTAACTTTCAATTCTCACTGGAGAATAACACCTTTCCCTGTCTCCCCGATTTTTCCATTGATTTTTCTCAAAATGTGAGATTTTGGAAGTATACAAATTGCCCAAGAAACACTGGAGGAATTCCCTCATGGAACACTGCCTAAGCAGCTCAGCCTATACTGCCTCCCCCAGGCCCTTCTCTCTGACTGCCCGAAGCTCCTTTCTACCTGGTCCCACCAAACCTGCCCTTTCCCCTACTTCATTTGAGCTTCCACGAAGCACAGGTCCCTCTGGTAAAACTCCAGTCCTCTCAGGGTTGACTTTAGGCTGGAGAGATGTGAAGAACCAACATGTCTCCCACGGGGATTAGAAGCATATTCAAGGCCATCGACGCATTCCTGGAAGTATGGGGGAAACAGTCCAAGGCTTTCCTCCCAAAGATCACTGCAGCAAAACCTTCCAAGGGCCACATGGGGATAAACGGTGGGAACTGAGCTAGATGTTAAGATGATAAAGCTGGTGGAGACTGAGTGTGGCCAAACAGGAGTTGGCAAGCCTCAGCTAAAGGCAATTAAATTGAAATGTGTAAAACGACCAAACAGTAAAAGGCAAACATAACCCACCTGAGGGCCAAGCTTGGCCAGTTTGGAATCTCTGTATTGATGCTTTAGTGGGGTTAGTCTGTGTAAACACACACACACACACACACACACACACACACACACACACACACACACACACACACACACACACACACACACACACACACACACACACACACACACACACACACACACACACACACACACACACACACACACACACACACACCTTTCCACCACTATCCTAAAGTAGAGCGTTCCTATGAAACCTTTTGTACATCTAAATGGCCTAAAGCAAAGAAGCTGTCTCCATTAATTTATACAGAAAGAATTTTGAGTGTTCCCAGATTCAAAAAATAAGCTACTAAATCATACCAAATACATTTAATTACGACCAGTTTATGCTAAGCATAACACCCTTACACGCTCTCTTGGGCTTCTCTGATACCTTAGGATACATCTTGCTCACAGATGCACAAAATAAATGGAGATAAAGCACAGATGCTCACAGGTGTAGTCAAAGATGTGGAGTTTGATGCTGAGATGCTGAGTGTGTGGTTCTTAGAGGAGTTTGCCGGGGCCACTCTCACTGCTCAGGATACTCTGCTTCTGTTAGTGCTCTCTGCAAAAAGCCAAGCTCTGCTTTGTGTCTTTTTTCACAAAAGCAAAAATCCTCTTCACATTTCTTTTGGTTGTCAAAAATAGGTACTAAAGGAGGTCTTTCATAAGAGTAAAGTGGCCTGACATAAACTTTCAAAAAGCAGGGGATGCCTGTAACTGGTTTCTGTGCTGTAAGCACTCCCACTGGGACTGAGTTCAGGCTATCAACATTATGTCAACCAACTCCTGAAATTCCTGAAAATGTGATGATCAACTCTTATGAACTGGGACAAGCCTACACTAGCATGACTGGCATGCTGCCTTGTAACTGCTATTTTACTTTTAATGTTATTCATTAAAAATAATAAACTTCTCCGATATATGTTCACGTGAGAGTGAGCTCAAAATCAGCCCAAGGAAGCCTGAGGGCCCTCCTGCCAACCTGTGGAATTCCATGTAAGCCCTGCTTCCTCTAAGGAAACAGTCCAAGGAAGCACTCAGAATCCTGTGTTATCTATTTGTGCCTCTCAATTACTGATATGCTCTTTGAGAGCAGTTACTGTGCATTTCCTAACTGTCTTTCAATCGTGATAACTCGCACGATGTCAGACCCAGAGGTGCTCAGTTGTCAAACTGAATTGAAGAAAAAGGTCAGGGCCCATTTCTTGTTTTGTCATCCACAGTACCATGTTCACAGTGCCAAGACACTCAGTATACTCTCCCCAGAACTCCCAATGTCATTGTTTTAGTGTCCTCAAAAGTAGGCCACCCACCCTCCTGCTGATGGAGTGCCCTGCCTAATGATATTTCCCATATCTGGTTGTGCATCATTCATTCATTCATTCATTCATTCAGCAATATGCACTGAGCAGCCTCTAAGTGCCAGGCCCTATTCTATGCGCCAGGAAGAGAGTACAGAATGAAATAGGCATAAACCACTGCCCTCATGGAACTTACACTCTACTGGGAAAGGTAAGCAGCATACGAATAAGTAAAACACATACACTGTTTTACTAGTGGTGGTAAGTGCATTGGGGAAGAACAAAGCCAAAGAAAGGATAGAAAATGCTGGCAAATGGGAAGGGAGAAGGTCTGGGAAGACTTCATTGAAAAGCATAATGTACAGCACAGAGAATAGAGTTTATATATCATAATAACTATGTACGGTGACAGGTGGTTACTAGACTTACTGTGGTGATAATTTGGTAAGGTATTTAAATGTTGAATCTCTACACTGTAAACCAGAAACTAATATAATACCGTATGTCAATTACAATAGCATTGAAGCAAAGCCCTGAAGGAGGGAGAACTCTGGCTCTGTTTGAGGACACAACAAGTACAAAGGACCTGAGGCAGACGGATGCTTGGCGTGTTTTAAGAACAGCACAGTGGCCTATGTGGCTGGAGCAGAGTGCATGAGAAGTGACGGAAGTGAGAGAGGAGCCAAATCATAAAGAGCTCGTGGCCAGTGTAAGGATTCTGGCTTTGTCTGTAACATGGGAGCCATTGGAACCCTTTGAATAGAGGAATGACATGACCTGAGTAAAGTTTGAGTCTTAGGATTTTCTAAAAGACTAACTATTGGATGTGAGAAGATAGATGTGTTAAGGATGACTCCAAGGTTTGTGGCTGAGCACCTCAAAGTGTGGGGATACCACTTACTGGGATGAGGTCCCAAACCTTTAATCATATATTACATAGTCTTGGGCTATAGTAGAGGTGGCTAGGACAGGCCATAGTTGAAGAAACAAGACTTGTTACAAGAAATCAGACTCCAGATTGGGCCAGACTCCCTAGAAATGTGGTCTGTTGATGAACTCTGTGCATCTTTCCTAACAGAGGCTCAGGGAGGTCCTAAGAGTCAGGCAAGTTTGAGCCCATAGGCACAGGGTAAAGTGTGTGAGTTGTGGATAGATGAGAACAACAGACAGTTAAGTGACACCCCAAGATCAACACTTCCTTAACCCACCCAGGTTGGGTCAAGTGCTGTTAGGGTACAGAAATTTAAAAAAAAAAAATAGACCTGCATCCTCCTCTCAGGAGTTCTGGAAGGTCTCTGACCACCAGCCAGTTGGCAGTGCTCACAGAAACGTCAACTTCGGTAGCCCTCCCCAACCCTGACCAAGGATGTTATCATGGGAGCTATTGTTTTCATACAGAGCAAGAGCAGAGTTGGTCCAATGAGTGGTCCATGACCCACAGTTAATGAGCTGAGGGATCCTGAGAAGGTTCTCAACTGCGGTGGGTCTCTGAGGGAATCTCTGGGCTGTGTCTGAAATTTCACTCAGGAACTCTATCCTTTTGGATGTCTTTAGGAACAAGTTGTTTTAAAATGGCTCCAAGGGTAAGATGGGCTTGGAGCTTCCCAGAATTCATTAGCATTTTGTAATAGCACATTTTGTGCAAATTACCTTTTCACCTTCGGGTCTGGTATGGTGGGCATTAATCAGGTAAATGGAAGTTGGGTCATTTGGATGCTTACTCTAGATACAGCAGAATGACAAGGAGACAGAGTGTGGAACCCGAGGGACTTTCTCTTTACCTCTCAAAGTTGTCTTTGTGTCTCCCTCTCATCTGAATGGACCAGGAAAGATGAAAAAGTGGTTTTGGAAAATAGAGGACTGGGAGCCATCGATTGATTTGGCATTGCAATGCTTGCTCTGAGTCTTTTTATTTGTTTGTTTGTTTGTTTGTTTATTAGGGGAGGCAACACTTGGTTGACCTCACAGATTGCAAGGAACTTCTCAGTTTACAATCCCTTATTTTTTATTTTATTGTTTATGCCTGCAGCACCTGGTCTTCCCTAGGTGGTCTCCCATTCAAGTACTAACCAGGCCCGACCCTGCTTAGCTTCTGAGTTGCTCTGAGTCTTGCATGCCCCTTTATGAGCCCCTTTCCCACTATTCATACCTATCTTTGTTACCCACATCAAAAATATGGGCAATTACATCTTGGGAGGTTTCACATTCTGCATATTTACTTAACAATAATGACTCCTCGTGGACCATTATGAATTATTGGAAAAATAAAATATTAATAGATTTAAAACTGAAATTAGCCTACATGGAGTTTTCATCTACAGGACACATTTTTGTTGAGAAGAGGCTTGCCTGGAAGTTGATATGCTCTAATGTTCATATAAATAATTAAAAATTCAGCATCAGCAGAATGCCTCCTCTCAGAGCAAAGAGTGTTTATTAAGTCTGCCAGATCTCTCAGAATCACAGAGGCAGGACCAACTTACATTTTATGACTCATGGGGATGAGCGCAGAAAAGCCAGGAGAATTCAGCAGGCAGAAAACAGGAGGGAGACCTCAAAACTGCTTCTGGTTCCCAGTTTCAGCCATGCTAGCCCGAGTGGGCTGTGATTTCAAGGTCATGACCACCATTTCTGGCTTGGTGCTGGAAATTCCACAAATTGAAATAAGGATTTTATTTATTTACTAAAGTTGTACATTTTTAAATTTATTATCATGACATAGATTAACAAAATCCAATAAGTTTCAAGTGTACAATTCAACAGAACTACGTATTTTAGAATGAGACTGAATTTCAAAAATTTCTATGACAAGTACCATTGCGAGGGGTTTTTTTGTTTTTTGTTTTTTGTTTTCAGGGAAAGAGGAGAAAAAGGCTGTGGACATCAAGCCCTCAGAGATGGAGAGAAGTTTCTAAGAGGCAGAAAGAACCGAACAGAAGAGGATGCAGTTTATGATATCTCTGCCACCCACTGCTTGGCACAAGTGCCGGAGGAGGTAAGGGCCATGCCACTCGTGTGCCTCCACCAGAGACCCCTCTCAAACTCAAGTTACCTCCAGGTTTCCTCCTGCTTCTGGGCTTGGAGGAACCCCAAACTCCCCCAATACTTTTCATTAGTCCTATCTTAGGGACTATGGTTTTTCTCCTTCCCTCTGAGCTCACCTGCTTTTACCTTTTGAGAATTCCTCATGATTTCTGTTTCCATCGGAGCATCCGCTCTTATGTTACGTCACTCATGTGTGAACAGGGTCTAATCATTTTTCAATCCCGTGTTTCACATACCATTTTGAACATGATAAACTTGGAATTTACACTCAGGAAACAGCTTCAATCTTCTCTCGCAACTGCCTTCAAGCATGTTCTGTCAAACGTCCCTGATCCTTAAAAGTATCTCAGGCAGAAACAACAGTTTTTCATTAACTCTGGACCATTACAACAGTTCAAACTTTTTTTTTTCACTCAATTCAAAGCTCCTCCAGCTCGTAGCTGCTGCGTGATCTTGAACCAGCTGTGGAGAAGAGGGCAAGCGTGGCTCATTCTTTTATTTCCTTGTTTCTTTCCTTCCTACCTTCTTCCCCTTCCCACTACCTCCTACTTCACATCCATAGTTCCTTCCGGTTTGGAATAAGGTCAAAGGTCAAAGAAGAGAGAAAACAGTAGATGAATCAGAGATCACCATATTTAGTATCCTCTCAGTTCTCTCTTTGATATTTTATGTCCCCTGTTGTGGAACCCCCCTAGATGCTAGTTTACCCTTTTGCAGGGGACCTTTGTCAATTCTTCAGAGTCCTCCACGGCAATCTTCTCATTTCATTGATCCCTGACAAAGGCGATGCTCTCTGTCTCCTTCTCTCAATGACTCTCAGCTACCATCATCAATACAGCAAAGGAGACTCCTTGCTCCATCAAGCAGGGACCTTTTGGGATGACTTGAGACCAGTAACATTCCATAGTGTCCACTAGGTCCATGGGAAGACTCAAAACATGCAGACAGACATTCCAGCCACTGTCCTCTCTGCCCAACTTGCCATTGTAGACTGCTCCAGCTGACCTCTTGCTCACCTCCACTTTCTTTACTTAATTCTCAAGCTCTTGAGGATACAAATTAAACTGCTTTATGGTCTCTGTCCCACTCTCCTCGAGTAGCATTTTAAGGAGTCTTTGGGTTTCAACAGCTCAGCAAGCATCTAGCCAGGAAATGAGATGTCAGTCTTCCTTCCTGCAGACAACTCTACTTTTTTATGAGCTGTTCTCTAGGGCCCCTCACTTGGCATAGTTAGAAAGAAGCATTATGAAACAGTACAGAGCTCCTTATGAACTTCCTAATTAGTCCCGTTTGCATTTCTACTTTACCTTACACAGATGTTGTGAGTGAGAGCCACTGGGAAACTCTCAGAGCCTAGAACAGCCACCTCAGAGGGATCTTGAAATCTGGGGTATTTATACACCAACTCCTGTCAGTTTGGGGGCAAGGGCTGCTCCTGAGGGCCTTTCTTCCTTAGCACTTCCAGCCGGCCATTTGTATAGCATTCTTGGCTCTGGTAACCAGAGAAAGCCATCTGGCAAATAAACGTAGGTCTTGGTGTTTGGAAAACAATCACCAAGGATGAGGGATATGAGAAAGTTAGGCAGAAAACCAGCAGTATCTGCTGCAGTGTGTGTGTGTGTGTGTGTGTGTGTGTGTGTGTGTGTGTGTGTGTGTGTGTTGGGAGGAAACCTTATGAGAGACGAGAAAGCACTCTGTATCCATTCTAGATCCTCACTATGTAGTATGTTCCTAACCAGAATATGCTTTGTTAGGAGCCTGGTGGTCTTATCAACTCATCGGGCCCAACCAAAGTTCTCCTACCTAGCTTTCAATATTTGTTTCTTGCTTTCTTTTCAGTCCATAAACAAATAAGTGAATCTGTTTATCTAATGCATCGATTTCATACAAACTCTGGGTTGAAGAGGAATATTGCCTGCTTTGTCCCACCTGAACAGTTGTAGCTCTATCTCTCAACTCCTTTTGAGAAAATTTTAATTTTTATTAATATGTATCCACATGCAAGTTATATGGAGTTACATTACTTACAACTTAGTGGATTAGAAAAAGTAGTTTCTATTTTCTCTTAAGATGAAGATTTGGTTTGTGATTTCTTAATTATGTCAAAGTGTAGTAGAAATCTGATGACCTAAGGAAACAGGTACTAAATGTATTCCAGGTCCAAACTACTTAAGGGAAACTACTTGTTGACATGGTGCTCTTTATTCGGAAAAGTCCTTGAAGTTACAAAAGACAAGTGTCTGACCTGTTGGCCACAAACACAGATAATTCTGTAGTTGTACATTTGCAGGGCAGTAGTTTCCATTTTTCTGGCATGCCATGCTCTCTCACCCTACCCTGTAGATGAGTCTACCCTACATCTCTCCTGCTTTTACTCTCTGACTGGCTAGTGAACTTTGCCAAAGTAGGTAGATTGTGTTTCCTTTTGCCATTACTGTTGGGATTGACTCTGTAATTTGCTATAGCCAAAAGAATATGCACCTGCCAAAGTGCTTGACACATAGTAAGAATTTATATATGCAAGTGAAATGAATTAACAAATTTTGAGAGAAAATCTAAATTCCGTACCAGTACCTATATGCTATTTGTTTGTCTGTTTGCTTTCTGGTTCCTTCCCCTTTTCTGTTTCACTGGAGGGACTGACCCTTACAAACTCTATTTCCCAGGCTTCCCTATAAGTCATTCGCAGGTATGTTTAGCCACTAATTGGCACTGGCACTCAAAGAAAGGAGAAGCAAGGATATTTCCCCCCTTTCTCTTCTTGAGAGGAGGTGATATGTTTCTACCTGTGGCTGTTTCTCTTTTGTGATTTCAGCTTTCACCAGACAGCCCTTTTTCTATGGGCCCAAACCCCACTTTCCAGCCTGCAGAGGTTCCCATTCCTACTAAGTGGCCCATATTCCTGGGCTCCAGAATCAACACATACTTCCTTAATCTCCCCATTTCCCAAGGCCATAGCAGCTGCCTGCAGTTACTAATCTCTGGGTTTCCTCATCTTCCCCTATTTGCTCTTTCAGCTTCTCTAACCCCTGTGTATTATTTCCTCTGTTAAATTCCTTCTAGTGGTTTCATTTTCCTGCCTGGACCCATGTACAAAAACTATGGTTTAATCAAAACCCTTGTTCCAAAAGGAAGAATGTTTTCTTCCTTTATTCTTTGAGAGCACTCCTGAGATATAGCCTTTCCTATAGCTTTTTATCTTTTCTGATGATAACATTATTTTATACTACTTGAGAGATTATATCCAAAACATTATCAGCAATCACAAATCCAAGTCTGAACAATATTGTAAAGATGTCACCTGTTCCAAAATTGATCTATAGGTTTTATGCAATTCTTACCAAAATCTTAACAGATAGATTTTTTTTTCATGGAAATAGACCACTGCTTCTAAAATTTCTATGAAAATGCAAAGGGCCAAGAATGACCAGTATCTTCCTGAAGAAAAACAAGGTGGGAGGACCTTTTCCACCAGATATTGAGATTTATTAAAAAGCTATGATGATAGAGAAAGTGTGATATTACAGAAAAAATAAACAAATAGATCAATGAAATAGAATTAATCAATATTCTGGAAGAGTCCAGAAACATTCCCAATATACTTGTGGACTCTAGATTTTTTTTCTTATTTTCTTTTTTTTTATATTTTTATGGTGACATTAGTTAACAAAATCTGGTTTCAGCTGTATATTTTAACAAGGCATATATATATATATATTTACACTGCATGTTCACCTCCCATAGTTAGATTTTTTTTCTGTCTCCACACATTTGACTAGATTTTTTTCCCCAAAGTGCCACAATAGAGCAGGTGGAAAAGGACAGTCACTTCAATGAAAAATTCCCAGGGCAATTGGGTTGTGATATGGTTAAAAAATGTGACTACGTCTATCTCAGACCATGTTTATTCCTAAAGAAAATATTGATTTTCCTCCATCATCCTTCTGTGAGAAAATCCCTTAAAAATGCTTTTCCCAAAGGCTTTTCTCCTCTGGTACACAGAGATCTAAATGCGAAGGCAAAATAATAAAAAGTTTATGAAATAATAAGAAAAAAGGTAAATCTGATATTGAAACTGGCTGTGGGCCATTTGACAACAATAAAAAGACTTTTCTTGATGAGTAATAAACAGCCCAAGCCCCATCTGAGAGCTATACAACGATGTTAAAATTTTTAACCCTGTACTTTTCAAGGGAAGAAAAAGAGAGGGAAATTGCTAGAAAACTGGAATGCAGATATTTCTGGAGGGTGGCTCTTTCAAAGAACTGTTAATGGGCATTTAAAAGAGCCCTTGGAACCCTTACATAATTTCAACAGTAGAGGAAGAACTTCTCCCAGATCAGTACCCAAGGAAGGGCCTTCATGTGACACCTTCATTTTCTGTACTCACTACTTTACAGAGATTTTAAACAGACTCTTTTGTGCCAATGACAATCTTTTTTGTTTGTTTTAAAATAATATCAGATTTTGGAAATATGCAAAAATAATAAAAACTTGTTATAGATCTTGCACCCCCAATTTCCCAAATGTTATCATGTTGCCCTGCTTGCCTTAGTATTCTTTTTCTCTAACTCTATCATTATTTTTTTCTAAAACATTTGAGAATAAGTTATGCATATGGCACACTTTTGCCTTTAGATACTTCAATGTACAAAACATGGACAGTCTCTTACAAATCCCAGTACAATTTCAAGATCAGGAAATTAACATCGATAACATATTTGTTATGTAATCTATAGATCTTATTCAAATTTTATTAGCTGTCCCATTATATCCTTTTTAAGGCTCTTCTTTTAAATATTCTGTGGCTGTGGTCTTGGTGAAGTAATTCCCGGCCTTTTCAGTAAGATCCGGCCATCCACTCAGCACATGCAAAAAGAATTTAGACCTCATTGATTTTCAGTAACAAGACACTGAAACCTTCTTTTAACTCTGCATGCAGACATCTGCCTTCCCTGAAAGAGACCCTAAATAAAAACTCACTCGATTCCTCAAAGCCTCAAAAAAGATTTTGAATTGTTTCTCTTTGATTTAGGGCATTTGCCTGTTGCTTTCCTCATTAGATTGAGAGAACCTACATCAAAAATATCTTGAGAGATATTTTTACCTTCCTCTCACACATAATAACAAAATACTTTCCTATTTTATTTTATTTTTTTAGTTTTTAAAAAAATTTTAATTAAGTTTATTGGGGTAACATTGATTAATACAATTTATATAATTTTCAGGTGTACATTACCATTTGACATCTGTATATTCTATTGTGTGTTTACCACTCAAAGTCCAGTTTCTTTCAGTTACCATGTATTTGACCCCTTTACTCACTTTACCCTCCCCTAAACCCTATATTTGACTCCTTTTACCCCATATACCTCCCCCCTCAACCCCTACCCCACTAGTAACCACTAGCTTATAGTCCATGTCCATAAAGGGGATGCTCAGGGCTTGTGGGATGTAGTAGTTTCTACAAGCAGGCTATTCCATTCCCCACCTCTGAGATTATGGCTCTTTTGTAAAAGAGTAGAAAGATGCCAAAGGGTAACAATTTAAATAAATGCCCGCCAGAAAGGGGACTGATTGAATAAATTCTAGTGTATACAATCAATGTAATACTGTGCAGCCATTCAATATAAGATGCAGCTATATGTGTTGCAAAATAAATTAAGCCTACAATGGAAAGTAGTTGAGTCTTGTTGACTCTGCAGAGGGGAATTGGGGAACTTGGGAAGTTCTGATTTTTAGCATCTGATTTTTAAATATTTCCCATATGTATACGTTATTGTTGGGAGGGAGTTACAAATAGTAGGTAGGTAAGTAGGTAGGTAGGCAGGCAGGCAAGCAGGCAGAGAGACAGATAGATATTAGAGATAGATGAATCATGGGTAGGTAGATTTAAGACCGAAAGTTCCAAAAACAGCAGATTCCATATTCTCCAGCTGCACCTTTTGCTTTTAAAGCCATCACTCTCTTTTCATTCTCCCCACTGTTTAGTCTTCTCTATTTAGCAGGAGTCTTATCTTCCGCCGGGTAGCGGAGACACAAAACAGACTTAGTCATGGATGTACACATTCTCGACAGAACCGCACACCATACAGAGCCTCCAATACACGTTTTTAGACTTGGAGATACGTGTCGGGGAGATGAAGAGCAAGCTTGGGTAATCTAAGCAGACCTCCCGCCTCTCCCCAGTTCACAGATCGGCACTGCCTCCCCTCACCCTTCCAATCCTTCCACCGCCTCACTCCCCACCCCCGCTCCAGACCCGGAGCACCCAGGCGACTGGACTGGCGCAAATTGCCGCCTACTTGCGCCGCCACCCCCTGGGCCTCCTCGTGACGTCAGGGCTGAGCGAGGGGGCGCCGCCTGAAGGGTGCCCGCCCCTCCCGGCCCTGCGTCCCGGACTTGCCCTTTAAAAGAGCGGGGCCTGCGCCAACCGCGCCACACCGCGGGCATCAAGACGCACGGCTGCTTTTCCGGAGCATCTTCGTCTCGCCTTTCGTCCGCATTTCGCTCCGTGGGTTCAGCCACTGTCCTCTTCTCTGAGCAGATTCGGGCGAGCGGGGCCATGCAGCCGGCCGTGTTCCTCGGCCTCCTGGGAGCCACGATGGTGGCCGGTGAGTGGGTGCGCTGGGCCGTTCAGCACCGCGGACAGAGCCAGCCTCCGGCTTCCCACGACCAGGCATCTTGCATGGTGGATACCGGGAGAAAGGGAGGGTCAAGTGCAAGGTTTCTCCCTTTTGCATGAGGTTCTTAATTTCTTCTCTTCCCTGGGTGTTTCCCGTCAACTCCCCGCCCCACCGTCTGACTTAGAAAAAACCAGAGGGCTTCCTAGCCCGACCAGAAGAGTCTCAGTCTTTTAATATCTGAGTTTTCCTGTGGATAGGGAAAAAATGTGCCCGTGCATTCAAGGAAACCCCACATTTTGTGCTCACTTCTAAACTGTCATTCTCTCTCTATTCATCTAGAGAGACGCTGTTACAGTCTTGTTCTGTATATATATTTAAGTTTTGTTTTTTTTTTTTTGTTTGGCTTTTTAAAGCCAGATGAGGAGAGATAGGAATGCATATAATATGTTAATTGCCGCCTGCATATTTCCCTTTGTTATTATTATTATTATATAAACATAATGAGATAAAAGTAAGTCTTGTATATATATATATATATATATATATATATATATATATATATATATATATATATGTATATATGTGTTCATGTACATGTGTGTACAGAAATAATGTAATATTTTTCTGTATTTTGTATTTCTGTCTCTGGAGAGAGGTAATTTCACACTCAGATTAATGCATTTTTTAAGTTATGAATGGAAACTGTAGTAGACATTTTGAGTTTTGTATTCCAGAAAAATAATAGAGTATAAAATAACTACAAAAATATCCTTGGAGTAGTAAAAACAATGTTTTAGTCACTTTAGAAGGATGAATTTTTTTTTGTCTTTTTTATGAAGTTACAATTGACAAATGATAGGATGGAGTTTTAAGTAGTAGATATTTGACAACGTCTCTATGTGTGGAAGAATGTGAGATTAATCTTTTAAACTACTCTGAATCTTAAAGAAATGATCTCTGGAGATTTGAAAAACTCTCTCTCTCTGTGTGTGGTGTGTGTGTGTGTGTGTGTGTGTGTGTGTGTGTGTGTGTGTGTGTGTGTGTGTGTGTGTTGAAGTACAGTCAGTACAAGTTTGAGAACACTGAGAAGTAAATATGCTACCACAGATTAACCTGGAGGTTTTCTCTGGCTGTTTTAATGACTCCATAGAAAAAACTTTTAAATCTGAAATTGAAATTTCCAACTAGAATTGTGGATTGCCATTCATAAAATAAAGCTTTCACTGACAGCAATTTCTGGGTCAAAAATGTAAAGAGACAGAAGAAAAGCCAGTGGTAATTTACTTTATTGCAAGCTACATACATTCAGAATTTTCTTAAATGCTTGTCATACTTACACATTGCCTACAAATGTTGTCAATTTAATTAAAGAAACCCAATGAGTAATTTAGAGTCTTTGTGGTCAAAAATATCTTCATAAAGGAATTGCTTAGGAGGCTAAACTGTGCTATGGACCACAAAACAGTGACATTTGGTCTATATACTGTGTGCTATAGACCACAATACTGTGACATTTGTGAAGGTTATTTAACTATAGTGGCAATATACTCATAGCTCTCTTACGTAAGAGAATATTTTAAGAACAGCTCATATTTTATACTGAGTTTTAGCTTAGACATTATACTCTTATTTTTTTTATTGAGCTATAATTCACACACCATAAAACACACCCTTTTCACATGCATAATTTGGTGAATTTTTGTATATTCATTATTTGTAACCACTATCAACATTTAGGACATTTTTATCACTCCGGAGAGAAACCCCATATTCATTAGCATTTCCTTTTCCATTTCTATTTTCTCCAATACCCAGAAATGAGACATGGTAACCTTCAGGCAGAGTTTATTATTTAGCAAAATCACAGGGCTGGGAGGAACCTCAGGAAACCATATGGTTCATTTTCTACACTTAAGACCTTCTGGAGGGAGATCCACACCTTTCTACAGTAGCTTCTGTGCACTCTAAAAATTAATGTGAGTGAAGTAGCTACTTGATAGCCATATTATACCAGGTCAGATGATTTCTGTATTCAAAGGGGCTTGCTTAATTTGTTATTTTATTACTATATTTTTAATCTGGGATCAAACCTCAATAGTCTTATGAGATATTAATACTTTTGATATTTTTCTCAGATTTATCATAAAATATTATTTGGAAATTTGCTATCATTTGACTACTTCATAATCATTGGGTTTTCTTCTGTGCCCCCTGAATCTTATTTTATACAAAAATAAGGTAAGCTACTTTAGGGGAATCAACTTGTCTTGGTTATTATTTTTTTGTCACAGATTCTATTGGAAGAAATACAATAGCACTTAGATGTCTCATCAAGATGCATAATACACCTTTGAAAGGAGATCCTAGCTCCTTTCCATCGAAAAGATTTCTAAAGAGCCTCAATCAGAGAAACAGGACTGCTCCGTAATAATAAACATGAGCTACAAATTGTTTAAAGCAAAAAAAAAAAAAAGAAAAAGAAAAAGAAAAAAATATTTATTCCCCCCCAAATCTGATGACTGCTAATACTTTGGCATGATTGGTAGTTAATACAAACAAATATTTCACATTTGTGGGGTGGGGGAGAAAATTATTAGCAAGAAACTGCAACACCAATAAAGCTGGATTTTAGAAAGGCAATTTCTAGTTTATTAAAGGAGGAATTCTCTCATTTATTTCTTTCCAGAGTATTTTATAGATTTCAGTAAGTGCCAAAGTAGAAATGTTCTCAAATAATAGCCATTTGGGGGATAAAATAATGGCCCAGCATATTGGACTCTGGGTGCCAGAGGTGAGCCATCTGGATCTTGTCTGGACTACAATTCAGGAAGAACCTGGGGGTCTTCATACCTTGTGAGACACTTCTTAAACATTTTACAAATGATTTTAACATTCTGGGCCTCTTGAAACTGTTGAAACAAATCCCAGGCCATGCTTTGAAAAGAAAAATTCAGTAACTTGAGTAAATGGAATAGGCGTTTTATTTCTAGATTGAGTCCTATGATATGTAATTGATTGGAGGTGGGTAGTTAAAGAGGCTTGGGGAGCAAACCTTTTTGGAGGAAAGGTCAGGTTGCTGGATATAAAGAAACCACATCTGAGTAACTTCCATCTCCAATGAGCAAGAGTTTTGCTCTTGCTCCAGCTAGATTTTCTCTTGTTTCAGGAACCTAGAAAATTTTCTGCATTGAGCTTCTTCAGCCATAATAGCAGTTTCTCCTCCAGGAAGTGACAGGAAAACTGTGGAGATGGGCTTATATGTACATAAATGCTTTGAGCTTCTCCAGTGGAAAAGGTTTAGAGAGAACAAAGTCAAAGTGAAAGATAAAAGGATCAAAGCAGCTTGGAAAGAATAAAAGAAGGCAATGGAAAATTAAAATCTCCTGGAGCATTTCCTAAGAAGACAAATACACTTCCGTTGCTGGTTTAAAATAAGCAGAATCTCATGAAATTTGACTTAAATAAATTAAAATGTATCTTTTTACACTGTCCTCATAAATAGTTTATAATAATAAATAGTTAAGTACCTATTTGCATATGATATTATGGACCTGATGACCTACTAATAGAATTAGATACCTCCCATATTCTTTATATGGCTGCAGACAACATGGGGGATTATACAGCATTGACTGGTACAGATGCATAAGCAAGCTTGTTCAGGAAAAGGCCTGGGGGTAAAAACGAGGTAATTAATTATGTAAGATAGTTACAACTATGTATGGGTCAAGGAACTGAGTTTGGGAGAGGACTTTTTCTTGAGAACAGGAATAGTCAGGGGGAATCACAGATTTTTCCCCATTTTGGATAGGCAGAAGGCCTGAGGAAGGCACTGGTTTCATTTAAACTAGGCTTGATTTAAACGTTTTATTGAAGTATAAAATACATACAGAAAACTGCAAAAATCATAAGGATAATTTTTCACACATCGAGCATACCTGTGCGATCAGTACCCATATCAAGAAGCAGAACATTACCAGTACCCCTAAATCTCTCTTTATCTGTCTGGACTTGGTTTATACTGGACATCAGATAGCATTCATTTCCAAATCATGTTTAAGACAGTGCTAGGGAAAACAGCTGTGTATGCGGAGAGGGGTGGGCATGTGCACAGCTGGGGCAGTCCTGGCTCCTGAGGCAATCCTCCCCAACTATCTCTACTCTTCTCAGCTCTGACTCTGCCCTTCTTTCCAAGCGATGTGGGTGGTGGGAGTAGGGGATGATTTTGTGAGTTTGAGCTCATACAATTTCCAAAATTAACTCAAGTCATTTCCCTTTCTTTTTCTCATTCCAAGCTGTCAGTTCTATGCCAGTGGATAATAGGAAGCACAATGAAGAAATGGTAAGTTGAAATGTAAGTCTAGAATCTAGACTTATAACTAGACTCTACATTTTCCCACTCCTTATTATACCAAACCAAACAAAATAAATAAAAAAACACCCTCAAACAATAACAAAAAATACAGCATAGTCTTACAAAGCCAGGTTCTCATCCCTGAAGTAATTGGGGGAAGAGATACTCCTACAGCCCTGGCTCTCACCCATTTCCTGGGGTTTAGTGCCTCTGGGAACGATTGTGTCATCACATCATTTTCCTTCCAACTGTTCAGAAATAGGTGTTATTTCTCTTCTCAGGATGACCTTGGCCTCCCGTGCCGTCTTGAATTACTCTATGGAGAGGCCTGGGAGATGTCATTATGGTCCAGTAAATCTACATTGCTGCCCCAAGAATCCTGTACCAGTAGAGGTCACATAGCCAAGCCTCTCTGGACAGCAGTTCTGGGTCGAATAGTCTGTCATTCCAGTGACACCAGCGTTTGCCAACCTACATTTGGCTTTCCCCCCAGGTGACTCGCTGCATCATCGAAGTCCTCTCAAACGCTCTGTCGAAGTCCAACACTCCACCCATTACCCCAGAGTGCCGACAAGTCCTAAAGAAGAGTAAGTTTCCTGCACTGCAGGAGATATTTGTCGCTTGATTGGTCCTTTCTCCTACTGCTTCTTACTTCAACTTCTATTTTATCTCCATGTGAACCAGGGGCATAATGCAGTGTGTGGCCATGGGAATACTCCTCTCTGGGTTTATTTCCTCAAGTAAAATGAGGGCATTGAACTCAATGATAGTCTTTGAGATGTCTCTCAGTCCTGAAATTCCTTGATTCCACAGTGGGATTTTTATAACGGGCTTTCATTTGGGTGGAGGAAGATGGGGGTGCTTGTTTGTAATTGGATGGGGGTGGTGGTGAATTAAGTGTTCTGGGAGTGAGTGTTGAAAGATGAAAGGATAGAAAAAGATTTTAAAATTATTCTTCTCTTTGGTTTCTACTCATCAGACAGTAAGAAGTTAGAAGCTTGGAAAGGAGACTTGAAAACTTCTGGCCTACACGACAGATTGGTTAAGTCATTTTAACATAGAGCTTACTGGAACTGGAGGTACCACCAAATGGTACCTGGAGTTTTGGGCCTGAGAACAGAAAGGGGTGAGGGTAAAAGCAGAGCATCCAATGAGTAAGAGCAATGGCCTCCTGAGTCTAGAATGCAATGTTTTCTCTACACAAATTAGCTTCTAATAAAAACAAAATTCGAACAGTGATACAAGCAGTATTCATTAGAAAATGATATTCAGAGATTAATTTTTATAAAACTATGCAGTCTCTATTATGAGTGAAATCAAATTGATACATACAATTCCAAAAAGCATTATTTCCTTTAACACCTTTCTCTGCTCTTAAATTTTTAGTCAGGCTGGGAAGTGGCCTTTTTTTTTTTCTTTTCACCTTCAAAATCTCTCATTGCAAGATAATACTCTCTTGTGCTATAGCTGCACATGAACCCTCATACATAAAATGGTAAAAACAAGCATTAGCGATTGGCCCAAAGAGTAGCCTGGAGGGACTCAGGGGCTTTGGGATAACCACAGTAGGTGTGGGGGCCATTGAAAATGGAAGGAAGCTTCTCTTCTATTTTTATTCTATATACATACCTCTTACTGAATTTCTCCCCAACTTTCTTCACTCAGGGAATGAGTGAGAGCAGAGTTGGTCTCCAGGCAGGGACTAAAGGCTGCTCCTTTGGGCAAACCCATCCTGCTATCTCTCTTCTCTTTTGTTTTGTTTTGCTTTGTTTTGTTTTGTTTTGTTTTGTTTTGTTTTGTTTACCACATGTATGCAAAAGTTTGGGGGCTGCCATACCAGGTAATTGAAGAACCATGATTGCTTAGCAAGAACTGTCAAATATAAGATTCTGCTTGTCTTCCAAGATCAGATTCTTAGCCCTGAGGCTGTGGCCACAGGATTCCAGCCTCTTCTAATCATTGACTGTGCCCTGGGATCTTTTGAGGTCTGTTGAGAGAGCTCCAGGGAATCGGTAAAAACCAAATGTCCCATGTCAAAGGCCCTGGAGACACTACATCCAGAGAGCCATAAAATGCTGAGATCCAGAGGATTTAAGAGCTCCTTGGTGGCTCTACAGCTAGGGTCAGACAAATAGATAACATAAAAAAGTAAGGCAAGACAAGAAAAGACTCCCAGTCTAAGGTGGAGCAGATATTTCTCAGCTCCAACATTACTTGGAGAAATATAGACTCTGATCCTGGGATTTTTTTTTCAAAAGAAGTTAAAATTGGGATTTTTTAAAAAAGCATATCTGCTGGTATTTATTAAAGCCTTTGAATTCAAATTTACTAAAAATGTTATTTAGGCTAAACAGAACTCACCTCTTATCTTATTGACTTTGGTCTTATTCTAGTTTTCTCTCTCCTGCTCATATGTCTTAAGCTGATCCAAAGACAACTGGATGGATGAATTCCTTCAAGCAGGCTCCCCACACACACCTATCCCATCTCCATCTCCATTCTCTCTAGCACATCTCTGGAGCCAGGGTACACTTATTGAGCCAATGAATATTTGGGGAGTAGAAAAGAATCATTGGTTTATGGCTTGAAGAGACCTTAGGGAATGTGTAGCTCAATTTCTTAACAGGTACAGGGATCTCTCACCGGGTTGATCTAGTCATCCTTGCAACATGATAGGGATGAAAGGAGCATTTTCCTCTTTTTACTTGAAAGTAAGAATGAGCTTTACACCTTGGTTGTACAGATTGACAATGTGTGCTGCTAATCGCAGCCCTCCTCTGATCTCACCTGCGGGGCTTAAAGCTAAATTTAGGAGGAAGTGCTAAGCCTCAAGCACAAGCTGCTACAGGCAGCACACATTTAACTGGGAAAGAATAAAAATACTTCTGTTCCTGACCAGCAGGCAGTAGGAAAGAGGCTACACAGCCTCTATCCCGGGAAGCTGAGATCTCAGAACGGTGTTATTTCAGGTGACTCTCAGAATGATGTCAGTATCTGGCTAAAGCCTCCCTGTTTACCTGTGCCTTCCTGGCCAGTCCCACCAGCCTCAAAACTGAATGTACCGCCACCTGGTGAGGGGCCAGTCCTCAGGAGTCTGGATGTTAAAGGTCAACGTCATTTCAATTGTCTTATAAAACATGAGAATGTTATCACGCTAGGTTGGGCTTTAAGCAGAGAGGTATTGATTTCCACTACTTCTTGAACATTTTTTTTTTTGTAAAACAGAGCAATTTTTTCTACTTTGCAAATGTCAGTGCAAAATGACTCATCAGAACTGTTTCATAAAAATATAATGTGAACCATAAATATAGTTTCAATCTTTCTAGTAGCCACATTAAAACGATTAAAAGGTCAGGTGAAATTAATTTTAATAATGTATTTAATTTTATCTAGTATATTTTATTCAATATATAATTTGTATATATCTGATGTATTTATGATATATATGACCCAATACATTTAAAAATTATCATTTTATCATACAATCAACATGAAAAATTGAGATATTTTACTTTTTTTTCAGATGAAATCTGGTGGGTATCTTATAATTTATAGAATATCTCAAACCAGGCACGTTTCAAGTGCTCACTAGCCACAAGGGCTGGTGGCTCTTAAAATGCACAGTACAGGCATAGACCCAAAGCCGTGTGTGGCTTTGGCCTCAGACATTCTGTTTGAACTCAGTGACATAAATTGAAATCCAAACTTCCCAGATAACAACTCAGAGTGTGTTAACTGCATATCTTCTTTCATGCCCTGTCCTTGAGTTGAGGAGAGTTTAGTAAAAGGAGCTGTCGACATTTGGAAAAGTTGAGCAAGAACAGCATTCAATTAAAATATCAGTTATACTATCCTTTGTTGAGTCATGAAATGCAAAGATAACTCAGTATACTAATCTTCATCCTTGACATTTGAGAATGTGTTGAGCAGATGGGACCTGAGTGAAGGAAGCAATGGTCTTTCTACACTGCTGTGTAGTGTAGAAAGATGAGGTCAAACTCGACAAGTTCCAAGGTTTCCTCTGGTTCTAAATTCTAATATTTCATAAATCTATGTTTGGATTTCAATTTGATCATTGAGAGTGCCAAAGAGAGATGTTAGTTGAATGTTATGAAAAAATAAAAATATAGAGTTTATTATTAGATTGAAACACAGCCAAAGAGCTGTCACACCATTTGCTTTCAAAAGGAATCTGAGTATATCTTTTATTAACTTAAAATATTATCCAAGTGATTTTCAGGGTGCTTAGGATTTATAGGGATCACTGAGGCTGCTGCTTCTTGAACCATAAGCAATTCTGAAGTTACACTTATTTGTTTTACATTTTAATTATAGGTGCAAAAGAGGTTAAAGATGAAGAGAAAAGTGAAAATGAAAACACAAGGTTTCAAGTAAGATTATTAAGAGACTCAGCTGATGCCTCAGAAGCCCACAGACCCCTCGATAGGGAGGACACAGGAGTCCCAGGAGAGGATGCCCAAGGCCCACCAGTGACTAACACAGAGGGAGGTGGGCACAGCCAGGAGAGAGCAGGCGAGCCCCAAAGGAGCTCCTCTCTCTCTGACAGTCAAGTCTCTAAAGAAGCTAAGACACATCATTCTGAGAAGAGTGAGGGAGAAGACAGGGAGGAAGAGGATGGAGATAAAAATCAGAAAAGAGAGCATGGGGAAGGTGGCAGTGAAGAAAAACATCTGGAAGAGCCAGGAGAGACACAAAATGCCTTTCTCAATGAAAGAAACCAGGTCACAACTAAGAAGAATAAGGAGATAGTGTCCAGATACTACACACACTCTGCCAGGCTTCCTGAGGAGAAGACACACAGCCGTGAGAGGAATAGTCAGGAGAGTGGAGAAGAGACAAGGAACCAGGATAAACTCTCCCAAGAGTCTAAAAGCCAACCCAGAAGCCAGGAAGAATCTGAGGAAAGTGAGGAAGATGCCAGCCCCAATGTGGACAAACGACGCTCAAGGCCAAGACATCGTCATGGGCAGAGCAGGCCTGATAGGTCCTCTCAAGAAGGGAATCCTCCCTCTGAGGAAAGGGGACACCCCCATGAGGAATCTGAGGAGTCAAATATGGGCATGGCCAGCTTAGGTGACAAGAGGAACCGTCATCCAACCTACCACAGGGCTTCAGAGGAAGAACCCGAATATGAGGAAGAAGTGAGGAGTTACCCAGGGGTCCACGCTCTGGAGAACCTGGAGGGGGAACGATATGGGGGCAGAGGAAGTGAGGAGTACAGGGCTCCAAGGCCTCCCAGTGATGAGAGCCAGGAAAAGGAGGACAAGAGAAATCGCCCCAACTCAGAGCTTGACGATGTGGCACATGGATATAGTGAAGGAAGCGTGGAAGAGAAGGGCCCCGAGTGGGGATACCACCACAGAGCCAGGGCCAGGGAGCCTGGTGCCTATTCCATTCCAGACAAAGAAAAGAAACCATTCCTGGGTGAAGGACACTATCGTGTTCAAGAAAACCTCATGGACAAGGCAAGAAGGCATCCACAAGGTGAGTGGAAAGAACAGGACAAAAATTACCTCAATTATGGCGAGGAAAAGGGTGAGGAAGGAGACCAAGGGAAGTGGCAGCAGCAAGAGGACCTGCAAGACGCTGACGAGAACAGGGAGGAAGCTAGGCTTCAAGGCAAACAATATGCTCCCTACCACACCACTGAAAAGAGGAAGAGAATAGGGGAGTTGCTCAACTCATACTATGACCCTTCCCTGTGGAAGAGCAGCTATTTTGAGAGAAAAGACAATCTGAATGACAATTTTCTTGAGGGTGAAGAGGAAAATGGCCTGACCTTGAATGAGAAGAATTTCTTCCCAGAATACAACTATGACTGGTGGGAGAAAAAGCCCTTGGAGGAGGATGTGAATTGGGGATATGAGAAGAGGAACCTCGCCCCCAAACTGGACCTGAAAAGGCAGTACGACAGAGTGGCCGAACTGGACCAGCTCCTTCACTACAGGAAGAAGTCAGCTGAATTTCCAGACTTCTATGACTCTGAGGATCAGATGAGCCCACGCCACGCAGCAGAAAACACAAAGGACAGGGCTAGCCCGAGAGTTCTGACAGAGGAAGAGGTACGCTGTGGGGCTTTAGTACAAACTTAACATAAGATGGTTAATGTTAATATGTTCAAGACTATCGAATACTAAAGGGGAGAAATTGGTGGGAATTATCACCATGATGATGTACCCCCCATAACAGTGGAGACAACTTCTGGGTTCGATTTCCACCCAACATCTAACCATGGTCCACATCCCTGCCCCCCTCCTCCTGTCGCAGAGCTTCTCGACCTTGGCCGCACAGTGCGATCATCAGAAAAATAACTGGTGTCTGAGACCCACCCCAAGAGATTCTGTCTATCTGGTATTGAGCAACAGAATTTTTGTAAAACCTCCCAGGTGGTTTCAATGTTCAAAGGTTGACAACGAACCACTACTCTAGAGTCTTCTCTTGGTGATTTGACTTTACATCATAAGTTCTCAGGGTAGAAAAGGAACAGATGATACAGAAATTTGTTGCTTTGATCTATCTTTATCAGCTTACGGCTATAACAAAGCAGAAATTTGCATCTGGGAGAGGTAACCTTCTCCGAGCTGTACGTGCCTAAGCAATGCTTTGTCCTGATAGTGATTGTATAGGTCACTGCTTCTCAAACTTGAATGTGCATCAACACCATGAGGGATTCCTACCTCTCAGAGTTTGTGATTCAGTTAGTCCCAGGTGGAGCCCAAGAATCTGCACGCCTGATAAGTGCCCCAGTGACACTACTGGTGCTGCAGATCTGGGGACTACACTTGGAGAACCACTAGCGTCAAGTGCCTTATATAGCCTCTAACACATGGAAAATTCTCCTTTCTTTTTATATTTCCCTAAACTACAACAAAATAAATTGATCTGGGACCTTATGCTTCCATTTTTCTGTGTGTTCTAGGAAAAAGAACTTGAAAACCTAGCTGCGATGGATTTGGAACTACAGAAAATAGCTGAGAAGTTCAGCGGTAACCGAAGGGGCTGACGGTCGTTGGAGCAGAGGGCCGTTTCTAGAAGCAGCCCTCACACTATTTTCTACCACTTCACTGAAAGACACCATTTATCTACCCAAAGGCAGAAAGTAGAATTTAGTATTCATTAAGTGCTTGACACGATCGGAAATGTCTTTAATTAAGCCAGAATGCTATTGAACATGAGAATAGCATGACTTGTAGCATATTCTTTCTCGTGAAGTTGACATATTATCATGCTTGTGACAATGACTGTGCTACCATCCTTGAAAAAAATATGTTTGTCTCCACTTAAATAATAAAAGATTCACTTGAGGCCAAAAGTTTCATGTTCTCAGTTTCCTTTGGGCCAAGAAAGAGGAGAGTGACTTTCAAATTCATTCTTTAAATTCTAATAGACAGCACTAGGATTTAATGGTCTTGGATGCAGAGTAGAAAAAAAGAAAAAAGAAAAAAACCTTGAAAGATATAAAGAGAAAGAGATCAGGAAAAGACAGCTGCTTTCTCAGGCTAGAGAAAGATTAAATAGGCTTGAAGAATCTGCTTCCAAAAATGAGCATAAGACATTACTTTTAAAATTCTCTTATCTGGAGAGTCATAGTTGTAGCTAGCCAAAGGTCAGTTTTCAGGGCTAAGGAGAAAGCCTGGATAATGGGAACAAATCTGGATTGGGAATCACAATAACTGGGCTGGTCCAAACAGATGGACCCTCAGGGTCTGTCTGATTTCTACTCTGTAAGAAGACAGGGCTCTGACTCTGTGAACATATTAAATGGTTGTGTGACATTGGACAAGCTACTGTCCTCAGAATCTTGGGTTCATCAGTAAAATAAGGCTATCTGTCTCATTGGGTTGTTATGGGTATATGAATTTATTCAAAAGACTCAATATATGCCTGGCATGTGGCAATGGTGCAGGAAATGTTGGCTGCTTGTCATTATTATGCCTGCAGCTTCTTAAAGTAAGACAGTTGGATAATTTCCCCTTCTCCTTCCTTTTACCTGTCTTTTCATTCTTCACCAATGGTGGCTTCTATTTGATTGACTTCGTCTGTTTTGACAGTTCAGGTACAGAGCTGTGCTCTGAGAAGTGGGAAAAATAAGTCTGGAAATCACATATGGCTTAAATTCATCTAGGAAGGCCTGATTCTCCTCCTCTTGTCAAAGTTGAGGATTGCCTATGCTAATTGAACCAGATTCTTTTCAGATTAACTTTATGTGACCTACTTTTTCAGGAGAGTTTCAGCTTTATCATATGGGGAGCAAGCCAATTAGTGCAATGAATTTGACAGCAAGCTGTTCTAAATCTAGGCACATACTTCCTGAAGGCTGCTTATTATCTCTCTGTCTGGGGTCTTTTCTTCCCCTGCCCATAAGATCATGCTGGGATGTTTGCAAAGGCAAGTGAGACATGCTGGTGTATAATGGCTGCTGGGGTAGTCCTCATGGTGGATAGAGTTGGTATATAAATATTGAACTAGTTTCCTGGGGATGCCATAACAAAGTACCACAAACTGGGGGTCTTAAAACAACAGTAATTTGCTCTCTCACAGTTCTGAAAGCCAAAAGTCCAAAATGAAGGTGTTGGCAGGGCTATCTTCCCTCTAAAGCCTATAGAGAAAGATCCCTCTCTGCCTCTTCCAGCTTTTGGTGACCCCATGCATTCCTTGGCTTGTGGCAGCATAACTCCAATCTCTGCCTCCATCTTCACATGGTCACCCTTTCCCTATGAGTCTCTGTCTGTTCACATGATGTTCCTTTTATAAGGATGCCAGTTATATTGGATTAAGGGCCCACCCTACTCTAGTATGGCCTTATCTTAACTAACTAGCCTACATTTATCCTATTTCCAAATAAGGGTCACATTTTTGATTTACTAGAGGTTAGGACTACAACAAATCTTTTTCTGGGTGTAAAATTCAACCTGTAACAAGGCAGGCAAGCTCCCATGCCCCTCGGGTGGAATAACTCTGAGCCACATAGTCTATGGTTCCCAGAAGTCCCCAGGGGATTGAGCCCAGGTGATCTGCTTGGTAATAACCCCATTATAGGCTGTTGTTACCACTCTGTCCCACTTGCTACTGGTGAACTTACTGGTGTTTCCTGGAATCATCTTCCAAATAAATTGCTTGTCCTCAACTTCTTATCTTGGGTTTTGCTTCTGGAGGATCTGAATCTGAGAAACCATTCCCAGCCAAGTTTGTATTATGGCAAGTAACTACGGTTGTAATATAGCACAGTTGTAACCCCTTGTGTTACTACATCTTGATACAAAATACTATGAAATGCTCAACACACTGCCATATACACAGTGCAATACTTCTCTGCTTTTTCTCTGTTGCAGTCCAGTAAAAAACAAAATCGTTTCCTAAATAAAGAGAACTCAAGGTACCCAAGATGAATAGGAGTTTACTCACTGGATGAGAGAAGGCAAGACACTGTGATGCACCAAATGCTGGCCTGGCAAGTCATAGAGAGAGAGAGAGAGAGAGAGAGAGAGAGAGAGAGAGAGAGAGAGCACTGCTCATGAGGAGAAGCTGCTTGCAGATAGAGCACAGTACAGCACTGAATGGTGCCCAAGCTTGGAGATGGTTCACAGGGCTTCCTTCTGGCCCACCACCTTGTTGATGCCTTGTGCTCTAGCACGTCTTTTTATCTTAGTTTGCAGACACTTCAGGCAGGCAGTTGTGCAGGCATGGATGACCAATCAAGAATGCAGGAGACAGCCAAGAGAATCCCATCTGAACAGTGGTGCCCAGCGGAGTGCAGTTAGGATCTCTGAGAATACAACCATTTCTTTAAGAATTCAAAGATTACCTGGGGCTGCCATCTTTTCCTCTTTTAATTAAAATAATGTGTTGATGGTCAAAATGTCAAGTAGTCCTGAAAAGTTTATCATTGGTGTTGCTGGTTGAAATGTGTGCCCCCAAATGATATATTGAAGTTCTGACCCCTGGCACCTGTGAAAGTGACCTCATTCAGAGTCTCTGTAGGTGCCAACGAGTCATGACGAGTCACTAGGCATGGCCCATATCCAACACAGCTGGTGTTCTCATAAGAAAAGAGAAATTTGGATTCACAAAGGAGCAGGCCATGAGAAGACATAGACACAGAGGAAAGACAGCCATGTGAAGATGGTGGCAAGGATTGGAGTTGTGCTGCCACCAGCCAAGAAACACCTATGGTCACCAAAAGCTGGAAGAGGCAAAGAAAGATTCTCCCCAGAGCTGTCAGAGAGAGAATGGATCAGCTGACACCTTGATTTGGGACTTCTGGCCTCTAGAACTATAAGAGAATAAATTTCTGTTGTTTTAAGCCACTTAGTTTGTGGCACCTTGTTGTTGCAGTCCTAGGTACTTAATATGATGAGAAACAATGGGTTTCTGCCCCTCTCTTCCCAAAACCTTCTGCAAATGTTGCCACCTATAGTTTTTCTTATTTGAGTATTTTAATTGTTACAGTCCCTCACATTGTACCAAGTGATAGCACAGAAGGGGAGAAAGGGTTCTATTATTACAATATGAAAATACACGACATACCATTTAACGTATAGTATAATTGGGAGATCTCAGGGGCTAAAATAATTAACTTCAATAATTACTATTATGCGATATTAATTATAGTGGCTCAGGAGCCAGACATTCAGACACATAAAAGACCTCATTGAAAAAGTAAAGACCTAAAATAAGTGGGAGTATGAGCCATGTGGACACCGGGGGTTGAGGGAAAAACATGTCAGTCAGTGGGAACAGCAGGTGCAAAGGCCTCGAGGCAGGAATGTGGCTGGCATGTTTGAAAAAGAACAAGGAGACAGCACAGGGAACAGTTGTCATAGGGGATGAGGTAAGAGAGGTGGCAGAGGCCGGATCTCAAAGGTCTTTCTCTGTCCTGACTAAGGACTTTTGCCCTTGCAACTGGACAGTTCTCAGCAAAGGACTGACATGATTTGCATTATGTGACAATGACACTGGCTGCTATGATGACAGGAGGCTGTAGGGTAAGTGAAGAAGTGAGGGCAAAAGTGCAGAAGCCAGTAAGGAGGCCACTGCAATAATCTTGGCAGGTCATTGTGATTACTTGGACCAGCCTGGTGGCACTGGGGGTGGAGAGAAGTCGGCAAACTATTTTAGAGAGACACGACAGGTCGTGCTGATGGATTTGGTGTGACGTGAAGGAAAGAGAGGTGTTAAGAATGATGCCAAGGTTTTATGTCTGAACAACTGGGAAGAACAGAGCTAGAGAAGACTGCGGGAGGGACTGCATTGGGAGGGGAGATGGAGCTAAAGTTAGGATAAGTTAAGTTCAAGATGTGACTAGACACCAGGTAGACGTGTTGACTTGTGTTTATTGGCCTGGAGCTTAAGGAAAGGTCTGTGCTAAAGACATAATGTGAGAGTCATCATTGTAGAGATGATATTTAAAGCCTTAAAACCAGGTGAGATCTCCTCGTGTTATATAAACCAGGAGTCCCCAACCCCTAAGCCATGGACTGGGACCTGTCTGTGGACTATTAGGAACCAGCAGGAGGAGGTAAGTGGCAGGTGAGTAAGTGAAGCTTTATCTGTACTTGCAGCTGCTCCCCAGCGCTAGCATCACCACCTCAGCTTCACCTTATATCATCAGAAATTAGATTCTCATAGGAGCACCAGTCCCAGGTGCCCAAAAGGTTAGGGACTGCTGATATATATGATCCAAAGATGGCCTCTGTGCATTGGCCCCCCGGTTGGTTATTTCTTCACTGTAGAATGAGAACTGTTAGCTCAGAAGCCTGCCAATGCCACACAAAAATTTTACACGTTCATTTATTTTAAACTTTTCCTGAATAGCCAATGTTTAGACATTTAGAACCTATCTGTTCACATACCTCCTCCAAACCACACCCAGCATCTGCTGATCATTGACAAGATGGAGTCTTGAGGTTACAAGATTCCAGGCCTTATTAATTATGAGACTTGTGCCCCTCAGAGCTCAGACCCAGCAACTCCCTGCCGTACTGCTGGGCGACATTGCTTAGACACAAAGGTCACTTCTCTGATTCCCCTCTCCCTGGGAGCTCCCTCGCCCTCCTCCACCTCTGAGTAGCACCCCCCACAGTATAGCTTCTGAACAGATTCTTGCTGTGAGAGACTTGCTCTCTCCCCTTCTGAACTTGTCAGTGTCACCCTGTATACAAAAAAAAAGGTGTGCTACTGCCACCTCATGGTCATATCATATGGTCTCTGTCACAACTATTCAATTCTGCTATGGAGTGAAAGCAGCCAGTCATGGACAATAAATACATAAACAATTAGCGTGGCTGTGTTACCATAAAGCTTCATTTATGGGCACTATAATTTGAATGCCATGTAATTTTCACATCACAAAACTATTTTTCTTTTGTTTCTCTCCCCTTACCCCCACCCCTCTCACCCACACACCTCTGGCCTTCCGTTTAAAAATTACAAAAAGCAGTTTTAGTTCACAGACCATACGAAAAACTGGAAGTAAGTCAGATTGGGCCTGTCGGCTGCATTTTGCTGACCCCTCATAGAAATCAACCATATTCTTTATTTTTGCCTACTTTCTTCCTTGAGTCTGTCATCATTCGGCTTTGGCTACCCCATGTCATTCACAGGTGACAGAAAAAATCGTGAGAGACCACTTCACCCACTTACTTGTTTGCATAAAAGGCAAGAGAACTTCCACTCTCCTTTCCTCTACTCTCTGATTAATTTCTCTACTTTTTAAGGTTTGTTGGTTTAGAATGATAACCCTAGAACAGATTGAGCCCACTCACATTTTGAAATGAAATTTCTTTAGTGCCTTGTTACTTCTCAGTCAATGTAAAATTGAAATGTCAGATCTTTCCAGTTTTAATTTCTCAGCTAAGTACCAAAAGCCCAGATTTTATTGAAACTGTAAAAAGGCAAAACAATGTGGGGGGAGTAATAAGATATTAATTTCCTATGCTTAAAATTTCCTTTCTCATAAAAGGTCAAAGAACAGTGGGTTCATAATGAATATTAATTGGAGTATCTAACAGCTTATCAGTTGCTCTCTAAGCAGTTATTCAGGAACTACAGTTCCTGCCATCTGATCTATGCTACATAGGTAAGTCCATTAAAAAATCTATTAATATTTTACAAAAATTAATACTAACCTAGAGGCAACACTATATTTCAAGTAAAGATATTAATACATTTAGGTCCCTTCTAGCACTGCACTGAAATATATTCCAAAATCAGGATCACTTAAAGCAAAATGAATCTTAATGATCAGATTTTCAGGGAATGCTTTTCAGTATTCAGTGATTCAGCGTTGCTCTTGCAATATTTACAACCAATGATTTAAAACAAAATGCAAACTCCCTAATCTTTTTCAAAAATTTGTACATATTAAAAAATATATTCCTTGGCTTTTCCATACAACCAAGAAATAAATGATTGCCCATTAAGATTTGCTTCATACAAGAGAAGGAACCAAGATGGTGATATAGAAGGATTCTAGACATCCTTCCTCCCATGGATGCACCAAGTGTACAGCTATATATGGAACAATTCTTTCTGAGAGGAATCCAGAAACTAAGTGACACCTACACATCAGATGAATGGGAAAATGCCCATTATCAAAGTGGGTAGGAAAGGCTGAGATACACACTTGGCATAAACTCCACCCCAAACACAGTGCCCATACAGTTGAGAGGGAGCCCCCAACTCCCAGCTTGCCCCTGAGGAGCAAAGGGCTTGGATCACACATATAGCAACCCAACTTTTAAGATTCCCACTTGAGGGATGGGTTCCCAAACACCTCTGAAAGCCAACAAAGTTTGGGTCTATTAGACTCACAGGACTGTAGCAAACAAAGAAGCAGTTCTTAACAGTGAATAAGCACCCACCGCCACACACCTCTCCCCACAGCTCAGGCAGAGGGAGCAGGCGAAAATGCCCATTTTCCAATTTCTCCCTGGAAGGGGCTTAACTGCATACTTTCCCCGCTGCTACCTGAGGATCTGGCTTATAACCAGACTGTGTCTAGGTGCTGACATCAATTCTTGCCTTTGGAATGCTTATTGGTCTGGGCACACCCTCAATAACTGGGAGCCACTAAGAACAAAGATGACAGCTTGGACAATCACAGAGATCTGAGAGACAACCAGGAGCTCAGACTATGCTGATCGATGAGGTTCATCTCCTATATGAGACCAATCTGTTAATACTGGGAGAGGCGGCTGTTATACCAAATTCATAGGCACCAACATAGAGAGTGAAGGAAAGTGAAGAAACAAAGGAATATGTCCCAAACAAAAGAATAAGATAAATCTGCAGGAGCAGATCTTACTAAAACAGAGATGAATGATCTACCTGATAGAGAGCTCAAAATAATGGTCATAAAAGTACTCAACAAGGGCAGGAGAGCAACAGATGAACAGAGCGAGAATTTTTTTTTTTTTTTTGAGATTTAGAAAAGATTTATTTAAAGTATATTTTAGAAAGACAAAGAATGCCCCCAAAGAGGCACATGGAGAAAGACAAACATGCCTCAAGGAGGCACATGGTCTCAGCCTTGTAACCACAATAATCAACACAAAAGGGCCACAAAAAGAGGACCAGAAGTGGGAATGTCTGCATTATATCTGGGCTATGATGGGTGGTTCCAAAGGCTTTCTTAGGTGATTGGCAAGTGAGTCCTTTTGATTGACACTCGGCTGCTATATAGCACTTTTCCTAGTGCGCATGTGCATACCCAGAATTCTATTACCATTGGGGTGTTGTTTGGGCAGTCTCTAGGTTAGGCTCCTACTCCTTTGTTCTCCCTATCGCTCATGTCTGACTAGCTACCTAACATTCCCCCCTCAAGTATTAGGGACCCAAATCTTTGGAGTCTGGGGGCAATGACTGCTCTGGCTACTTCATGCTGAAAAGAGAAGAAGGTGGGGGATTGGGTCTCTTATACTTGTCTCTGTTGACAGGGGACAACAGCTGTTGATGCTTGTCTAGGAAACTTCAGTATGTTACAGGATCTGTTGACTGGAATGAGTGATAGTTTCCTTGAAGAACCATTCGTAGATGAATTGACTGGACCCTGGAAGAAATAAACTGAACACGGTGGTTTAGAAGTGGTGGTCTACAAAAAGGGGCTGAAGTAACCCATGCCCAGCTCTGAGTAGATAGGCAGAGCCAGCAAGGCTGAGAAAACTTGAGTGAGACATTTCATTTGGTTAATTGATAAGGAGTAGGTGGAATCAGAATAGCCATGGTAAAAATAAACAAAGATGAGAAAGTCAAAATAAACTCATCCTGGGTTTTTTTTCCCTTCTCGAAGAGGAAGCTCAGGTACTTGTGAGTGATAAATCCAACTGGAAATTCTGGGGTACAGGGTAAGGTTCTTTCCAAATTGGCTATAACTGAGAGACTGGAGATTTATCCTGTACACTTTGATTAATAAAGTGGTTGAGTGGCGTGACATAAGAGTCTTGTGTCATAGAGTCAGTGTAGTAGAACAGAGGAGATTATGTATTTATTGTAAATTGGGTCACCTCTCAAGTTGTAAATCTTGTAAATCATGAGCTAATGCTTGACCAAAAAGGTGGGGGCTGTCCCAGAATCCCTGAGGAAGTACTGTCCAAGTCAATTGCTGATGGACTCCATTAGGGGAGTCCCATTTGAAGGCAAATAGAAATTGTGACTGTGGACTCAGAGGGATGGAAAAGAATACAACATTTAAGTCCAAAGTAGTAAAACAGTCTCTGGAGGTATGTTTTCCAGGAGAATATATGGATTAAGGACTAGTGGTAATATAAAGGTGGAGTAAAATAGAAAAATTGGCTTACTGGGTACTCCCAGAAAGGTGCAGGTTCAAGAGAAGGGTCTAAAGGAGGAAGGACAAAGCAGGGAGCCCCAGGATTCAAAAAGGAAAGTAATTGTCTTACCTGCCATGACCATTGGTTCCCTTGGCTCCAGTCCTGTGTGTAGACAAATATATTCTGCCAACTGAAGGGGCCTCTTCAGTCCAGCACAACTATTTGGAAGCCTGTGGTTGGCTCTGACCCAGGAGTCATTCGACTTTTGGAGCAGAGGGCAGCCCAGTGACCCAACTGCTGACCCTTGGAGCAAGCAGATTTGGGAGGCTTGTCCTTGTTGGAGCACCTTTGGCCCAGTGCCCAGTTTGGTGACAGGTCAATGAGTTCTAGCTGTTAGGAGCTGGGGACTCATAGCTGGGCTATGATTGACCTTGAAAGGCTGCTAGTATTTGGGCAATCCTAGCTTCTGTCCTTTCCTTCTCATGAGCCTGGCCTCTAATGCCTGGTCTAATAAGGTCTGGAGTGTGGATCTCTGGTGTAGAAGAGGCGATTGAAATGGTAGATGGTGAGACTAATTAGGGAGGAAGCAGAGTGGCTATAGATTAATAGTGAGGTAAGACGGGGCAAGTTCTCAGCATAGCGGGAGAACTCAAAGCCTTGCATTGAGAGAAGGGGGCAAAGTGTAAGAAAGAATCAAAGAGAGACTCAGAGGGACAGAGACAATAGAAAGATGGGGACAGTGTAAAGTCCCTGAGAAGGACTAAAAGAAAGAGAGTGACCCCAAGTGTTTGGGGAATTCAGTCTATAGATTTATCCATTTTCTGGTTACAGGAATACTTCACAGCCTCTGGTTCATTGTTGGATGAACCTGTGGAGACTCATAGACATTGGTTTAATTTGAAACAAAAGTACCCAGCCATTGATTTAAAACACAGATTATATTGATGAAGTATAGAATTTTTTTGTTTTCTACTCAGAAAACTTTTTCATAGTATCAGTAGCAGTCTGAAGATTTTAGAAACATTGTCATATTCAGCAGAGAGAAAAAAATACAAGTCTGATTTTGTATTAGTTTACTGTTGACACTCAAGTTTTTAGCTTGATCATACATAAAATTTCCTTTCTCGGGCTAATGGCAGTTAAAAAGTAAGAAGTCTTTGGTCCTTCTTCTTTGATTCAGGACAGAATCACAGGTCAGTGAGATTTAGAAAAAAATTATTAAAAGTATATTTTAGAAAGACAAAGAATGCCCTAAGGAGGCACATGATTTCAGTGATGAGAGCTGCAATAGAATGCTGTAATAACCACCACCACAACAAGAGGGCAAAAACAGCCATGAAAGAACAAAAAACAAAAAACAAAAACAAAACAAACAAAACCAGCCAAAGTGAGAATTTTAACAAATATAAAATCTAAAGAATCAAAGGAAAATCATGGAGTGGAATAATATAATAACTGAATTGAAAAGTTCTACATGCTAGATCAAACAAAAAAGGATCAGCAAACTCTAAGACAGGGCACTGGAGTTCATCCAATCTGAGAGGCAAACAGAATAAAGAGTGAAGATAGATTAAGGGACTTAAGAGACACCATCAAGTGACCAACATACACATTATAGGGATCCCAGGAGAAGGGAGAGGATGGGGCAGAAAGCTTTATCAAAGATATAGTGGTTGAAAACCTTCCTGTCCTGGAGAAAAAACAAATATCCAGATCCAAGAAATCCAGAGTGTACCAAATAAGGTGAACCTATACCAAGACACATAATTAAATTGTCAAGAGTTAATGACAAGGAGAGACTCTTAAAAGCAGCCAGAAAAAAAAGCAACTTGTTACCTAGAAGGGAACCTCCATAAGATTCCAAGGGCGGGAAGGGGCTCGGGGAGGTTGGCAGAAACATTTCAGGCCAGAAAGAGGTGGAATGATATACTCAATGTTGAAAGAAAAAAGCTGCCAACCAAGAATAATACTCTATTTGGCAAGTTGTTCTTCAGAATTAAAGGAGAGATGAAGAATTTTCCATACAAACTAAAACTGAAGAAGTTCATCACCAGTAGACCAGCCTTACAAATGTTAAAGGCTGTTCTTCAAGCTGAAAACTACTAACCAACTAATTAGTAACATGAAAGCATTAAACTACCTGATAAAGGTAAATATATAAATTCAGAATACTCTACTATTATAATGATGGTGGGTAAATCATCTATAATTCTAGTATAAAAAGTATTTAAAATAACTAACTACAATAATTTATTAATGGATATGCAACATAAAAAAGGATGTAAAATGTGACAATAAAAACATAAAAGGTAGGGAGGAGTGTAAAAATGTAGAGCTTTTGTATGTGGACATATATCTGAAGGAAATAAAGTCAGATGTCTCAAAGGTATCTGCATTTCCATGTTCATTGCAGCATTATTCAAAATAGCCAAAATACAGAAACAACTAAAATGTCCGTCAATGGATAAATGGATAGACATATACGACATTCCATAAATATAATGGATATATAACATTCCATATATATAGTGGAATATTATTCAGCCACAAGAAATCCTGCCATTTTTGACAAGGATGGATACGGAAGGCATTATGCCAAGAGAAATAAGCCAGAGAAAGACAAATATTTATGATGTCACATGTAGAATCTAAAATACCCCTGGAGTAGAATGTTGGTTGCCAGGGCCTGTGGTTGGGTAGAGTGTGTGTGTGTGTGTGGGAGTGGGGCAGATGTTGGTCAAAGGGTATAAACATCCAGTTATAAGATGAATAAGTTCAGGAGATCTAATGTATAGCATAACTATCATTTTATTTGAAAGTTGCTGAGAGCAAATCTTAAATGTCCTGACCACAAAAAGAAATGATAATTATGTGATGAGATGGTGTTAGTTAATGCTATGGTGGTAATAATTTTGTAATATATGTGTATCAAAACAGAACATGTACACCTCAAACTTACAGTTATGTCAGTTATAACTCAATAAAGCTACAAAAAACACTTGCTTTGTCCATTTTAGTGTACCTCTAAGCTAAAAAAAAAAAAAGAAATCCTCTAATTGGCACTTCCAAGTATTTCTAAGAACCCTAACTCAATGGAGAAATAACATGGACTTTACATGTTTTTTAATTGTTCGTCTTCATTTTTGATTGCCATTCATTAAAATGCTATCTCACATAACTATCCTGGTGGCTGGATGTCTAGAAGTCATAGAATTATCCATTCATCTGCTCCAAAGGTGGATGTGCACTCCAGAACAAGACAGAAACACTGTGTATTTAGTTGCACTCACAATGTGAGTATACAAACAGGAGTGTTTTTCAAGGAGTGTTTCCTGGGCCAGCAGCACCAGCATCACCAGGAACTCATTAGAAATGCCCATTCCAGACCAACTAAATCTGTAACTTTGGGTTTGGGGCCTGACAACCTGTTTAACAAGCCATCCAGAGAATCCTGGTGCGCACCAAATCGTCAGTACTCAAAGACAAAGTAAATTATATGAATTAAAATTTAACAATTTTAAGGTCCACAATTCAACTCGAGGAAGCTACCTGGTGACACAGGGCCCAGTAGCGCAGACCTCCAGACTGGATGAAATGGGATGGGACTTTGAAACTGGTTAAGTCCCAAGTAGAAGATGGTTCTAACAGTCACCAGTGGAGACCATCCACCACAAATCCAGTCTGTGCATGTATTGTGATCCCCTTGACCAAACATGACTGGTTGTTATGTGAGTGATGACTGTTTACAAGGACATGTTCAGTGAGGAGCCAATCAGGGCCTGTTTTCTTACATAGACCATGTGTCACAATCAACTGAGAACTAGAAAACGTGGCACCATTGATGGCGTCATCAATGTCAGTCAGATGGATCACAGTAGGAAACACTTTTATTCTTTAAAAGCCATTGCTTTCAGAAAAAGAAATCGAAATCATTTATTGGTAATCACACTGGCCATTATCAGAATAGTACATGCTATTAGTGAAAAGCAATTTTTTTCTGAGACATTTCTTGCTGGATGCATCTATTCTATAATGTGAACAACACACACAATGAGCGTGTTTAACAGTGAGCAAGACTCAGACTCTTAAATGGACGAGAACCTTGGCTTATTTAGATGCAGCAATTGACCAAATAATTTGATTATATTTTTTCAGCACTTAGAAAAAGGCTAACCACCTAATCATGCCAGAGCTCAATAAACCAGCATTAATCACTTAAAAAGGCACTTTAAAATACATTTGACAAAGAGTGACAGTAATGCAGTGAGAAATGGTTTAAGCCCGGCCCTAAACTTTGTCATAGTTCATAAAGATAGTGCATTCTGTCTCCGTGTGTGTGTGTATAAATATATATATGTATGTGTATATACCAACATCCATATACAGATCGTCCTCCAATAACATCATTTCATTCAGTGTTGTTTTGTCATGATGATGAGATGCCATAAGAACTTAACTCTTATTTACATGAACTAGCCAATGGCAAAATTGGCTGTTATACATTGTTTTTGCTTAAAGTCAGAATCTACTGACAACATTAAGTGAGGACTTATTGTACATATATATGTATATATATTTACCTATCTCCTTAAGTCTCTGGGGAGGAAAAAAAAACAACTGTTTCCTTTAATTGATAGTACATAAAAATTCTAGTCACTTTATTTGGAACACAGGAGGAGGGAATTGGTAAATTAATGCAAAAGTACCCTACTACACCTTTCTATAACAAAAGCAGTAAAATAAATACTCAAAACTTTCCTGGGTTGTCGACTATTAAAATAATAAAATCTAGCATTTTAAAAAAGTTTATTCCACTGGGGGAACAGGGTAAACATTTTTGGTACTATAACTCACACATTCACACACTTGTATTGCTTAAGTTGAAGAGAATGGAATGAACAGAGGAAATTTCTTCCACAAATTCCTTCCTTTCAGCATCCAAGTTTTAGCTATGTTGTGTCATTTTGCTTAGCTTAACATATAAACAAAGTCTTGTATAAATATATTTCTAGGATGTTTGGACAGAGTACTAAAAGTATTTAGAAGATTTCTGTGAAATAAACAGAATTGGCCATATGTCAGTTCACTGTATATCTCGGGTTTGGCTATTTTGGCTTGAGGTTTTGACAGAACAAACCCATCTGTGTCAGAGGTGAACAAAAGGCTTACTTGTCTTTCCCTGGAACAGGTATACAGTCACAATCTTATTTTAGGATATACAAAACAATTAGTAATGACATTTAAAGTTTACTAACTGTATAATGCCTGAGAACAAATGTCAAAGCAATTTTTGAAAGGTTAAAAGTCAGACTCTGGGCATTTCCGTTTTTTAGCCACTGGCTCTTCAGTCTTGTGTAATTCTAAAGTGCTTGAGTTGGATTTGAGGCTGGTATCTACTTTAAGGTTGTCCATGGCAACAGTGAATCCTGAAAGGAGGTAGCCCCCACCTCCACTCATCAGTAGTTTGGGATGACTTCGATCTGGCAAAACCTAATGAAGACAGAAAGACAGATACTCATGTTTTCCTAACCAGGTAAAGTACATATTAATAACATATAGGCCAGAAATCAGAATTTCAATGATACATATTTTCTTGAAGATTTAAATAGACCAATTCCCAAGGAACTCCTTCATTTACATGATAGTGCAGATAAAAGTAGAGAAATTTGTTTAAGTGATTTTGTGTTGAAAAATAAAACTGAAGTCATTTCTCTTAAAACTGGAACAAATATCTGGCAATTGATCAGCAAATGGTTTGTGTAGTGCTCTGGGACTGTGTGAAGCATTCTTCCTCCTGGCTCCAGAATGCTTTGTGGCCTAAGTGGAGCTTGAGTCCGTGGAGATGTAGCTACTAAACATACACCCAGAGCCTCCCTTTCCTAATGTCCTGTACTCTGACAAGACTTTTTTCCCTGTTACTGCAGTTAAATAAGGTAACTGCTATGAAAAGCAGGGTTGCCCAGGGCTGTAGAGTGTCCTGGATTAAGAAAGATGTCCAAGCAGCGAGGAAGGGCCTGTGGCAATGGTGGAGGTGCTCCCTTAGATCTCTCTTCAAGAGGGAACTGGCAGTGAGAAATTCAAGCAATAGAAGATTCTTCCTTTGGGATACACTGTAGCATTCACTCCCAGGAAGGCCATGGGATGCTCCAAGTTGATAACTGAGCATGGCTACCAGGACTGCACCATTTACAACCAATACAGGGCTCCTGTAATGGGTAATCTTTGCTCTGGGGCTCCCCATCATCCTGGCTGAGACTTCATCAGAGCAGCTTTCCCCCTACTTCCCCTTTTTATAGGTGGCAGATCTGTATAGTCTGATGACTCTCCTCACCTAATCCTGCTCCATCCCCCCTTACTTTTCAAAGGCATTTACCCTGATAATTCTCTTATACTTCTAATTCCAATTGCCTTACAGAGAACCTGAACTGCCACTAAATCCACCAATAAATCCTGAAAACTCACTGCAAAGACATCCCAGCAGAGAAGAAAGGGTCACTTTCTTGGCTTAGAAATTTTGCTATTATCAGTTATTCCTTCCACAGTCATCTTGAGGCCTTGAGTAAACACAAATATAACTATTTGCATTTTAAAGTCTCTGGGCTGGAGTTACAGAGTAATAGACACTGACATGAGATAAAGGGGTCAGGAAAGATCAAGATACTTTCTCTGAGTTATAGGCATAAGACTATTTCATCTCTATAGATGGAAACAGAGACATCTGTATTTAACAATTTCCCGGCACTAGTGCAAGGAGCCAGGGATCCAGGAAAGCAGCTCCTGGGATTGACTGTAAGAACACATACCTGGTAGTTTCTGAGCCAGGTTTCAGACACCCTGAGGTTGATGACCCCTCCTCTTTCCCGCAGTTTTGTGTAGCATTCCAACAGAGGCTGAAGGCACAAACAGAGTTCTGTTAAGGATTACTCCTAGGGCCACAATATGAGAATCAACATTCGGGTGCAAAAATTCCTATCCATTTGTTTCAGTGTTACCTCTTTATATTGACAGTAGACCACGAACGGCCTTGAGGGGGCCACAAAGTCCAGCAAAGACAGCAGCAGTGGAGTGGGATGGAAACGACTAGCTATAATTAAACTGCAAGAAAAATGTTGTACATATTATTTCTCTATGCCCCCAAAATGGAGCATAGGTTTTAAGTACATTTAAAATGATTGTGTGTTTATTTGCACGACTCACACAAGAGCTTTAAATATAATATTCCAGGAATTACAAACAATGAAATCATGAGCTATTGTTTTCTAGGAAATACAAATTGGATTATAAGGTCTCGCAGTACTTGGCAACTGTAAAAAGTATTTAACGTTCTTAATTTTAAAAAAATCATATGGAAACAAATCCACATTGTGATACTGGTTTTGAATCTCTCTCTCCTTGTCAGATATCCTTAGCCCTGGATACTAGGCAGTATCACATCAATCTGAATGCCCCACCACCCACACCTAGTGGGACTATTCAGACCCATCATTAGAGAAATTTCTTATTTCTTTTAAAACTCTGAAACCAGCACAACTCCCCACCTCCTTTCCTTGAAAACCCAAGAAAGAACCATCTCTGCTCCCACCATAATCAAAGCAGAGACTGCTAATCTGTTTAAAGCAGAGCCCACGAGTCCCAATATGTCTCCTGCATTCTTTGATCAACGCACCCATCTGCATTTCTTTCACTCAGCAGAGCTGCAGCCTCTAAATGTCTTTTCCTCTGCTCTTCTTGTCTCCTTTGCTTTTCCTGGATCTTCAAGAAGAAAAATAAGAAACCAACGTACTGAGGTCATCAGTCAGATTTATGGAAATGCTGGTCTGTCAAAACATGTCAATAATTCATCAACCTGAACTAAAGCAACAGAATAAGTCACTTATAAGTAAGGTGAAAACACACAAGAAAGCCCATATGTTATAAAACCATCATTAGGCTACCCATATGCAATGCTTCTGTATCCTAAAGTTTCATCCCAAACGTACTATCACATGTGTGTGCACCCACACACACACTCTTTCTCCATTTGTTTTGATATTTATTATCACAGCACATGTGAGAGCTGTGCTCCACAGCCAAATTAAATCTCAGTGCTTAAATGGAATTAGCTGAGGCCCTGAAGGGAATATTATTAAGGCAGTAGGGACTCTGTAACATTCTTACATAATCCTTTTTGCTTCCTCTCTCTTTAGGCTCCTTATAGTTTGAATCTTTAGAGACAATTTCCATTGTTTCTTGTTCTTTGGGGTGATTGCTCTCTGAGGCTTCTGCCATGTTGTCTTCGTTCTCTTGTTCTGAAGTCTGTTTTTCCTCCAGTGTGCCGTTACTTTCTTCAACCGAAGCACTGTCTTTTGGCTCTGAAGATAACATCTCGGCAGAAAATGTTCCATTTAAGAGGTTGTCCACTTTGTTGAGGGGAAAATCATAAAGACCACTAAGAAAAGATTTGGGAAATCCAAAACATGCTGTTGCTGCCCGAACTGGTCCACCTCCAGGGTACAGCTGAATAATGGAGCCAAAACCTAAAGAGATAAAAGAAACAAACATCTCTCAACAAAAGGGATGCTAGACTATGCACAAATGCTCAGGGCCCTCCATAGTAAGACGAATGAAGGTCTCTGTTCAGAGGCTGAAGGATGATGCAGCTCCTCTGCGGGTTCATTTGCAGCCTTTGAATATTCCCAATGGGTATAATTCCAAAACAGAGAAACAGGAAGTCTTAAAGAAGCTTTCCCTCACTTTACACTAAAGTAAAACATGTCACCATGCAAATTTGGATGTCACATGATTGATGATTGACTCTCAGCTTCCCCTCTGTCCAGTCCTCAAACAAGGCAGTTAGAAGTTCCCATCTTGTGTGGGGTCAGAGAAAGGACAAGCAAATCAGGTGTGTTGAATTCTTCCAGAATAGAATACATCCTCAGCATTCTTCCAGCTAACCAAGAGTTTACTAAAATCACTGTCCTGGGGCTTCTAGCCAGCCACAGGCTTCAGAACCATCCCCACTGATAATGAAGCTGGAAATGACAACTGTCATCCAGAGGTGCTAATACAATTCAGGCTGGAAGATATGGACTGTGCAGGAAGGTCCCAGGGACTAAACCTGTGGCCAACCCAAGTCATTTCATTATCCTCACAGTAATTCAACCTCACTTTCCATGGGTTTGTATTTTTTAGATCCCTTTACTTAAATCATAGTAGGGTTTTCATGAACTTGAAAGGTTAAATGTTACCTCCCATTCGTTCCATCATTGCACCCAGCACCAAGCCTGCACATGTTTCCATCACGATCATTTTATTGCCAGCACGAATATTTCCCAATGTCAACATCTGGGCTAGTGTATCGTATCTCATGTGGCTAAGGAAAAAAGATTGATTTATTCACTTTTAGCTAAGCAAAGCCTGTTATTTTAATAATCATTTTTTAAGTTTTATAAAAATTATGTTAATAAGATTATTAATTACTATGGAGGCAATAAAAAAAGGACTTACAATTTATGAGGTAGGAGGACACTGTATGCAGGTGAGCAAGTTTTTCATTTTACTTAAAATTATGACTTTCTTAAAAGCTATATTTTCCCCCAATAATACTTTTGAAAGGAAACAAAGCGTACTTAATTTTTCCAGGTTCTCTGGCATAATACATAATTGAAAGGATGCGGGTGGATGGTTTCACAACAGTAATGACAGCTTCATATCTGGAGAAAGAAAAAACAAAACATAAATTTTTAAAAACCAGCTTAAAATATCTTGTTTTTAATAATATATTTATAATTCTACAAAAAGATTTAATGTTTCCATTCTCTTAAAACAAAAACTACTTACTTCTTTTTCTTCTTTTTTATATATTTATCTTGAGCAAATTCTGTCTTGTCTCGGAATGTTGTACTATTTTCAATCAACTGCTGAACTATTTCCTATAAGGAAAGGAGCAAGCAGATTTCCTGAAACTTTACTTCCACAAAACAGATCATTTCAAAGGTTTCTTACCCCAGAATGTATCCAAAGGCATGATTCTCCAGTCCCTTTTCCATAGAAATCCAAATGGATAAACTTTACATTTCCTTTTACTCTATCTAGAATTTGTATTAAAATACAAGTACCTTATACTTCCAATTAAACCAGAGATATACATTTAAGAAAGAAGAGAGGTAAAGGGAACTTTCAATCTTGAAGACTCTGGCTGAAAACATTACTGAAAATAAACATAGTTAAGCTCTTTTATGCACTCAGTTATTAAAGTATCCTTTGATAATATTAGTAATGTCATTCACTTATATTCCTGCATTTAAGAAATGAAATTTTTGATATATTGAATTATATGTACATTATAAGCTATTTCTAACAGAAGTATACAGTATTTTTACATTTACCTTAGGTAAAGTCTGCTTTAAAAACTGAGCAATTTCCTAAATACCAAACAAAAGCAAAACAAAATATCCTTTGAATATTACCTCTCCTTTAATGCCCTTGTCCTTTAAAGCTTTTATGTCATCTTGAGTAAGTTTCTGAGATTTCCCATCATCAACTATATTTCGATTATCAGTGCCCGCTTCTTTGGTCTCTAAGGAAGGAAATTGCTTTATGACATTTATGATCCTACAATATTTTAGTTTCTTCTAAGTTCATACCCACAGTCAGCTCATTGGCCACTCAAATTTGACCTTCTGGTTCCACTGCCCCCACCCCAGCCCACTATCTTTTCTTGCCACGACTACTCCAAGACTGTGACTCATCTTCCTGCTCCCACTCTTGCCCCCTCACAATCGACCTGAACACCAGAGTTCTCTTTTTAAAATGCAAATTGGCTCATCCATTCCTATGCATTAAGCCATATAGTGGCTTCCTGTAGTAACTAGAATACATTCCAAAGATGACCTGTGAAATTGTATATGATCTGGCCCCTGACTATCTTTTATGGCCTCATTTTTTTCTTTTTTTCATGAGCAGTGCTTGATTTATTAGCATTCAAAAACAGTTCTTATATAAAAGACAAGCTGATTTTTGTTTTCAAGTGTTAAATTTATTCCTTATATATTAAATAAAATTTAAAGCATGAATTACGTGAATTGTTTTTCCTGGAAGCACTTAAGTGAATGAATATTTGACAAGGGAGATATTGAATGCACATTATGCAGGCACCAGACAGTCACAGAGTTCACACAGCCTGCTTGTCACAGTTTTACACAGTTATCCAGCAGACACTGACGGTGGATGCCCACACACATCTGCATTTGGGTACAGAACTGAATTATTGCTAAAACCCAGGGGTGCATGATATATAGAAAATTCATTTGCACGTTCGACTATCAACTACATTCAGCCAAGGAAACCTTGCTCCAGGTCCATCACAGCTAACTTGAAATGATGAGTTACAAAACTTGGGGCAACCAATGAGTTTGCTGGACAAATGTACGTAAATGCCATGACCAGTAAGTGCCTAGCCCCATGTAACACAGCTATCCCTCTTGTCTCTATAGTAGCCACAGGTACTGCTGTAGGGCAGAAGGCACAGGACACCACCCCCTTCCCTATTATGTTCTCAAATGCTGAGAACACTAGGAAAGGACCAGGGCCATGCATGTAACCAAGCCACAGCACAAGACACAGCACTCCTCATTCTGCCACAGAAGGCAGGCCCTCAGAAAGTCATGAGAAGTGTCTACTTGGCTGTTAGGAGAATACCCCTGACCAGGCTCCAGTCCCTGGAGGGTACTGGTCTCAGTCACTAGTGCTTGAAGTATCTGGGTAGCTCCAGCAGCTCTGACCTCATTTCTTGGTCCCTGTATTCAGCTACATTGCTCTTCTTTCTGTTCCTTAAACACCCCAAGCACAGTCCCACTGCAGGGCTTTGACACTTGGCTGTTCTTTCTGCCTGGAATATCTTATTACAGATCTGAATGGCTGGATCCTTTCTATTACTCAGGACTGAGCTCAATCATTTTGGCCACCTCCCTACTTTGTCATCTTCATAGCAAACATCGCCATCTGAAATTATGCTGTTTGCTTGTCTACTTGATTATTTTTGGTGTTCCCTACGGCTAAATAAATTTTATGAGGTGGTCTATCCCATGAACTGGTATAATCACAGTGCCTAATCATGCCTGGAACATATTTGGTGCTTAATAAAAATATGGTTGTTAATTTAAAAGAGTTTAATTAACTGGTTTGAATCAGAACTTTAATCTTATTTTAATGAACTTTAATAATTATTTAGATATTTTTGTTGTATTAATAAAATATCTTAAGTATATAAATTTTAATATTTATTTAATTTTAATTAAAAATATTGGCTAAAATTATGGGGTCTTTATTATAGGCAAGGCACTGTTAAGAACTTCCTATGTGTCTTATGACTGAACACTTGCTATAGCTTAGGCATGAAATATGTTTATGGTCCCATTTTACAGATGAGAACAGAAGACTTAGAGAAACCAAATATATTGCCCAAGGTTACAAGACAAGTCATGAAGCTAAAAACTTAAACCTTAATCAGCTGAATTCAAAGCCAGACCTCTTGGCCTCTACCCTATATACTAACTACCCCTCAGCTGTTACTTAATTTCTGGACACTGCTCCGGCTCTTACACTGAAGTGGCAAGGACTCATGGGATTAAACGCCAGGCCCAAGGCCAGACAGCCAGTTAATAAGGGCTGAAGCCAAATTCAGGCCTCTCAAAGCCAGAAGCAGACCTTGCTTCATCCTACCAAGGTACAGTTCTTAGATTTTAAGTTTAGATTTCCTTGGGAATAGTCTGGGCTATCACTTTAGAATTAAACGGGGTTAACAGATTTCTGACTATCCAGCTCAAGAGCATCTACCTCATATATCCAAAGTAGTGTACCTGAAGTAGGCTCTTCCTTCTTCTTTTTAGGCTGAAGATTTCCTCCAGCGGTCACTTCAAATGTGGTTCCATAACTATGGCCAATGACGTTATCCAGATAGAACCACTGTTTTTCAAAAGTTACTTTTCTGGGGAAAAAAATGCAATCAGTGAGCTGAATCTTATTTGTATTCAGTATAGGAAAGATATGCTCAATGTAATTTATTTCAAAACTGGGCTCCACAAATGATGATCAGAGGCATTACCTCTGAACATGAACTAATACATGAATTAGAAAGAATCTGGTTGGGGCAGAGACATAAATTAGTAAAGAAATCACAAAAACATTGACTTTAGAACAAGAAACAAGAAGAGAAGATATTCCTCTTTTGAGGTACCAGTCTGACTCCAATTTTTACTGTTTGACATGATGTTCAAACTCAAACTTCACAGACTTCTTGAATAGCATAAAGAATCGCCAAGATAGCTAGGCCACTGAACATACACTGTGACAGCCCTTGCAACTTACACAAGAAAACTGCAAAACTGAACAATCATTGAAATGACGGAAGAAATTTCCTGGTCTAACTGGCCATTTTCTTTAACAATTATCTAGTAAGCAAATTATATCTACAATTAAACATTACTGACAATCTACACATTTGGAAATGGTGCCTAACATTGGTGATGCTCTGTGGAGGACCTGGCAATTTTAGCTTTTCCTATTAACCAGCTTTTTATTTTATTACAATTTAAAAGGGAAATCCCATAAAAACACAAACCTTTCTCTTCAAAAGAATAAAACTAACATCCACTGATTGTCGACCAGTGGCTAGGTAGTATGTGCTAGATTTTTTGTACTTTTTGATTTAATTCTCACAGTAATATAGTAATCTCTTTCCAGGAGAGCAATCCAAGGTTCAGGAAAGTGTCTTGTCCAAAACTCACAGTTACAAAGAAGGAGCTGGGATTCAAATTCAAGTCTGTTTGACCCCAAAGCTTGATTCTTTCCACTATACCACACAGGTTACCTAGCAAAGGCCAGTAAATCTCAGGAAGCCCAGCCTCACCTCAAGATGTGGCCGACATCAATAGAACTGTGAATCCTGGAAGACATACTGATTTGTTTTCTTCGTTGCCCCAATCCACACCTTCTCTTCCTTACTCTGTGCCTCCGGAGGCACAGACCACAAGATTGAGGATCCCTTGACGAAGGCTTCACACCATTGTTAGGCCCTGGGTGCATCACAAGTTTCTATTGGTTCTTTAAACCTTGCCACCCCTCTGTGTGTGTGTCACATCTTCATTAAATCTCATTTGAACCATCTGAGTGATCCTAAGTGTCATTAGAAACAGGTGTCATTAGAAATGGCCAGTTTCTTTTCTGGGTGCTCAGTTACTAAAACATAACAGATACTTAAAATATTTGCTGACATAAATGTTGGCAAAGAAGCTGAAACTCAACTCAGCCCAGATGTACATTGCCCCACCCTCCACCCTCATCCTTTGAGCACCCAGTGCTAATGAAACACTGGCTTTGAACTGGGTCCTGTTTATCTCTCCACAGCTGGTCTGATGTGTAAAGGAGGGTGTGTCACTCAAAATGATTGGCAGGACAGGAGATCACTCCCCTGGTAGGAAAGTGGGACAAAGTCAGAGGGATGTGAAACCACGTATCCACTGGGAAACAGTGGAATTTGCAGCCTCCTTCTTGAGAGCCAGATTGCTTCTGCCAGATGAGTGCAGCCCAGAGAGAAGAGTGAAGGGGGAGTCTGGCCTGGGATATAGCTGAGCTCAGGGTCATTTTCTAAATAAAATGGAAATTAATTCTGTGGCTTCTGCCGAAAAAGTGATGAAAAGCATTTCCAAATTAAATTTAAAAATTTAAAAGCTCTTATCTATAAGAGCACATTATCAAGTATACTCAAACCACATTTCAAAATTGGGCAACTTAAAAGAATAGCATGAGAAAGAAAAAGAAAAACCAAAGTTTGCCTGCACAGTCATTATACAGTTGTATAACTTTCAGATCATTTATTGAACTTTTAACTTATGAATTACAGTGCACTGTTATACTTCAATTTAAAAGTTTAAATAATTATTATTGGCACCTTCCAAAACTTATGTACTTGGAAGCAGGCATACATTTCTAATCAGAAATTCTGAAAAGTAAAAAATACTGGTTTCAAAAATACAAAGTGCGAGGGATAGTTTTAAAATTTCTCTGATGTCAACCACCAAAATTAATATTTTATCAATGAGGAATTTTAAAATTCTTAAAAGCCTGTGCAGATATTACATTTCTAGACTAAAACAAATCCCTCCCCACTTGTATTTATTTTTTTTTTTTTAGCAGATCGGTGCTTGTGCAAAGAAGGTTGGTTATCAAGTTTGCTGTTTTGGGGACTGTTACAACTATTTTTCAATGACACCTGTTTCACTTTAAATACTAGTCAACAGTTTGATTCATAAAGGGTAAAATAATTTATCAGAAATTCCAAATCTTACAATAGCTAACCTTATGGTCTGCAGAAAGCTGTTCTCCTGACACCATATTCATAGTACAATAATCCAACTCAAAAGAAAGCTTAGTTGTACTTTTCAGATAACTAACCAAAACATCCCAATACATTTTCACTATTAATAAACTTTGGGACTTAATGACCACGCTACTTCTGCCAGAAAGCTATGGAAATTCCCACTTCTCTAACACTAAATCAGAGAGAGACTTATCAGCAGGTTCACAAACCAAACCTAATTTCAAGTTCAGAGACCCTGAGCAAACTGCTTTTGGGAAGGTCAACTTCTCCAAACCTCACATCCCCTAGTGTAAAATGAGGGAACCCTAGAGTGATGCCACATTCCACGGGATGTTGTTTCCTAACATTATTCGGTGTAGACAGGTAGTCCCGTGTTTGAGTAAAGAGAAGCGCCCAGAAGACCAAACAAGGTCACAGAGGTTTCATTTTTCTGGGATTGATCCTGGCTGAGGGAGTAGGGAGAAGGAAGCGTCCATGGGAAAGGTGCCGGCGGGGGAATCTGGGCGGCAAGTATGAGATCAGAGGATGAAGAGTGGGTGCTTTGAGAAAAAAAGGAGATCCCAAGAACCTTGGGGAAGAACCCCAGTAACGGGGTGAGGGGAGGCATTCAGCCACTCTAAGACCAAGGATGGAAAGGGATTCTGTGGGAAGACTGAGAGGGATGCCGAGGGCAGAGGGCCAGGTATGAATGAGACCATGGAAGGAAGACTCTGTAGAAAGACAGGAGGGGTAGAGCAGACCCTAACGGCCCAGGATGGGATCCTGGGAGAAAAGGCCGTTGTGGGAAGATCCCAGAGGAGGTAACGAGGGAGGAGGTTGGGCGTCCAGAGGGCCAAGAATGGAATCCCGGTGGGAGAGCTGTGGGAAGACCTGGAGGGAAGGAGTAGCCAGAAGATGCGGGTGGGAGACCCTTAGGGCCGGCGACCTGACTTACTTTCTCCGCTGGACTTGCACAGCTTTGAACACGTCTTCCCGTTTCAGCACCACGAAGTCTCCGTCGCGGATGTGGTGGTCCCCGGGATTCGCTGGCTGAGGGTCCGGCTGCTCCCCTGAGCCCTCCATGACGCTCCGCGGGTCTCCGTGCAGCGCAGCGTCTCCCCAGCCCCCTGCGCCCCGCCCCCCGTCCTCCGCCGTCCCTGCCGCCAGCCTCACTTCCCACAAACCAGGGGGGCGCCGGACCCTCGGACCAGCACCGCCCCCACGTGCCGAGCGCCGCTTCCGCTTTCCAGGCCGACTCTCGGGACAGCTTCCGGGAAGCTCACGGCCTCTGTCTGGCCGATCGCTCTGATTGGCTGCCCTGCGGACCCGTGGCCGGAAGTGACGTCACAACCGCGCCAAAAAGGAACTTGGACTTTCAATTAGAGGCGCCACAGCTCTTCGCCAACCTTCACGTTCTGGTGGGAAAATTGAGGTTCCCCCCAGCCGCTCCGACAGATGAGATTCGGCCACGCGGGGCGGCGCCAGAGAACCGCAGCTGAAGAGGACCGCGGGGTTTGGGCAGGGGTCACCTGAAGACTTCGGGCCTTGGAGTTTCCTCTCGGTCGCGCCGTGCTTTCCCCGGGCGGAAGGGAGAGCCGGCCGGGTGGACCCGCTCCTACCGGGGAGCCGGCCCGGGCGTGAACTAGGAAGGTGTTGGGGCATCTGTCCTTTGCCAGTCAGAACTTTGCCTGGGGAGCCGTAAGTGAACTAGAGTGTTCAAGAAGCACAGCAGTCCCACGGGTGGCTCCTTTGCTTATTCTCCAGTCCCACTTCTTACATTTGTGTTGGAATTTTCTCTCCTTGTTCTAATCCTGTTTCGTTCGGGAAAGATGGCACGTAGCGTTATCACGGGAGCGCTTCAGTTTGGGAGTCTGAAGACGGAGTTTTGAGGTCAATAGTGACCCCCTAAACCACTTTGATCTTGACCAGTTTCTCCGGGGTTTAGCTTTTTAATGTGTGATTTGGTCTAGACAAATTATCAAAGTCCTGGCTTGCCCTAACATCGTGAACTTCATTACTGAGAAATTTTTAAACAAAGATTTGGATACATTCTCATAATGAATTGCACGACAGTATACGGGTATATTATTTTTATCTTTAGGATATGAACTCTTTTTAAAAATAGACTTTTTAGAACAGTTTTAGGTTTACAGAAAAATTCACAAAGGACAAAGTTCCCATACAGATCTTTTTCCCTCCCTGCACCCCCACTTCCCCATATGAGAACCCTGCCTTAGTGTGTGATAACATTTATTGCAATTGGTGGACCAAATTCAATACATTATTAGCTAGAGTCCATAGTTTACATTAGGGTTCACTCTTTGAGTTGTATAATTCCATGAGTTTTGACAAGTGCATAATGTCATATATTCATCATACAGTATCATACAGAATAGATTCACTGCCCTAAAAATGCCCTGTGCTCTACCTATATGAATTATTTAAAAACTTTGTTTTAAAGGTCACTTATATTTCAATTTATTGATATTCAGCCACAAACTATGGAAAATAATGTGAAGGGATAATTAGCAAAACACATAAACATACAGATATGCTTTCCAAAAAACTTGCATTTTGATAAATTTATCTAAAAACTGCAAATGAACCATCTAATCAATATTGACCTAGAATTGATTTTGCTACCATTGTCTTTTTAAGACAGTTAAGGAAGTCTGGAAGACTTTGGTCCCTATAGAGAAACAAAAGTTGAAACTTGTATCTGTGTACCCTGTCCAACTCCAGAAGGTCCACCTTAGTTGCCCATGTAACAATATCTTTGTATCTGATAAAAGTGGGTAAGACACTGCAGGACTGATTACAGAAGGAGCTAGTGTCTCATAGGTAAGGATTATGTTCAGCCAGTGCTGCCTTATAAGTCTCAAAACACTATGAGATAGCAAATGAGCTACCTCAGAGTTAATTACCTGTTTTGTTTTTATTTCTATTGTGGGAGCTCCTTGAAAACAGATAATAGTACCTTTTCTTATTTTTATCTCATGAGCAGCCAGTACACTTAGTTAAACACTTATGGTGTACCTTAAAAAGAGATGGGGATTAGAAGAGAAATGGGCTTCTACCGTGGTGTATAATGTTACAAGCCTGTTTGCTAGTCTCAGACTAGAAAATATTAATTTTCACTTCTGTTGATACATTTTTAGGAGCACTGTTTCCCATATAGTTATGATGCAGACTTTCCTAATCTCTATCTTTTAGAAGACATGAGTGGAGAGTATAGAGGTAGAGGATTTGGACGAGGAAGATTTCAAAACTGGAAAAGAGGAAGAGGTGGTGGGAATTTCTCAGGAAAATCAAGAGGAAGAGGACACAGACCTGATCTGAGTAAAACCACGGGAAAACCTGCTTCTGGTAGGGGAAATCAATGATTGTTCAATTTTTTTCTCCTTCATGAAAGAATCTATTCATGCCTGGCATACAAAGCAGTTTAACTTGTATTTCAGTCTTTTACTGATGTAAAATACCCTTAAGGTGGTATTTATTAATATCCATAATTCTTACTGAAGCTTGCAGGTTAATATATCAAATCTCATTGTTGGAAAAAGCAAATTTGAAAAAAGTTTACTTTTTCTACTAACCTTGTTTTATTTTCAGAACAAACCCCTCAGTCTTTGCTACTACAATCAACATTGGATCAATTCATACCATATAAAGGCTGGAAGCTTTATCTCTCCGAAGGTAGACTTAAAAGTGCAAGAAGTACCATACATTATTATTTCTTAACTTGTCTTTTGATACTATATCTCATATTACTATAATTCATTTGCTTACTGATATACACCTCCTTTAATATTAGTTTGCCAAAACATTATGTTTCAAGAACATTATGGTTAGGTTTTGTATCAGTCAGAACAGAAACCACACTAGGTATTTCAGAAAAGGAATTTAATACAGGAAACTAGATATATAGATGGAAGACTAAAAGAGCCAAAAGGGAACATGATAGAAGTAACTTTAGGAAGCAGCAACTATCCTTATGGCTGAGGAAAAAGTTCTGAGATTACCAGAACCTAGAAATTCGAAGGAAGAGCCACAGCATAGTTGTTGTTTTGACTTGTGAGAGGTACCCTGCAAAGCTGTGCTTAGACTACTGAAGCAAATTAAGCTGGTTGCTGCTGGTAACTCTGGTGGGAGGATCGCACACTTGGTGCTCACTGGAACTGTAGCTATCCTCTGCAGCTGGAGATACTGAAAATAATTGGAAATAAGAATAAATTTCTTCTTTCCTGTCACCTTTCAGTCTCTAAAGTACCTCTAATAAAATGTACAGCTGAAACTTATTGGATCTTGTTAACCAATGTCACCATAAAATAATTAATCATTTAAAATTAAATGAAAGTAAAGTACCTCTGGCAGAACCTGAGTCTGGGAAATGCAACGTGCAGATCTTGATCATAGAATCAGATTAAAGTGGGATTGGAACTGAGAGATAATAACCAGTATAGGTTTTTGTATAAACACAGTTAAGGAATCTCCCTTTTATAATACAGGACACCGGCTAACGTGATACATCTGTCTGTATAGGTTTGGAGAATTGTCTTTTCTATGCTCTTACAGCATCTGTATGCTTGTTAGTCTCTTATGAGACAGATAAATAGGTGGGTAGGTAAGTTTTTTCCTCTAGGCTGTACAGTGCTTAAGAGCAAGGATCCTGCCTCATAACAGGTACTCAGTATTCATTTTTTGAATGAATAAAGTGCTTTATGGAAGATTTTTATATTGAGAGTGTTTTTTTCTATTACATAGACAAATATGTTTCAAACTATTTCATTGTACTCTTCCTGTGTGGGAGACTAATTAAAAAATGTTATAGAACTTTAGAGTATAAAAGATAGCTTTACAGTTTTGGGACCAGAGTCATGTGGTAGACTGTCTCTCCTCTGATCTCAGGAAGGGATTTGACAAGTGGCATTTTTGGACTAGTATTTACTTTGTGAAGACTGTCTTCAGCTCTGTTTCAGAGTAAGAGTTTAGTTTGTGTCTAGCTTTATAGTTTTTGTTTTAAGCTTTATTATGTAAGCTATTTGAACTAATAGGTGCTATTAGGGGTTAAAGTTTTTATACAAAGATTCCCAGATATTGGTACCTTTTTTTATTTTTTATGTTTTATAATTTTTTTCATTCTTTACAGTTGACATACAATATTATATTATTTTCAGGTGTACTGCATAATGATTAGACATTTATATAAATAGGAAGTGATTACCCTAATAAGTCTAGTACCGATCTGACATAGATATTGGTGTTTTTAGGAAGAGACACTGCCTGTCTGCATTTAGATTATGTAAACCTAAACTTGTTTCAGAGTCTTAAGTATGCATTTCACACTGCTTTTTATCTAAGTGTAATCAGAATGCAAAGCAATTGGAAAAAGTCATCTACTATGTATACAGTGTTTTTTCTGTCTCATGAAAGTTATGCTTGTGTGTATGTGATTATTAGTGCTAATGCCATATTCATTTGATTAGTTTACAGTGACAGCTCTCCTTTTATTGAGAAGATTCAAACATTTGAAAATTTTTTCACAAGGCGTATTAATTTATATGATAAGGTAAGAGTCCCTTAAAAAAGAAAGCTACTGGTCCACCTTTTTGTGTCTTCTTATTGAACAGTGTATTTGAGTTGCTACTGACTGTGATCATAGACACTGTAACCAGGCTGCCTTGGTCCAGCTCTGCCACTTATCTGCAATGTGGACTCTGTTGAATTATTTACCCTCTCTGTGCCTTGGTTTTGTCATCTAAAAGTTGAGGACAGTAGTATTATTAATACCTACTACAAGGGCTGTAAAGAGGCATAAATCATAAGTTAACATAGTTTAAATATTAGAACTGTGCTTGGCCACAAGACAGTATTTATTGTCATATAAGCATGATATGCTTTTGTAAAGTGTGTAAATTGAATGCTGAGTTATAATTGACTCTGAAAAAGCAATTATTATTTTTATACCTCAATATTTTACAGGATGAAATAGAAAGAAAGGGAAGTATTTTGGTGGATTTTAAAGAATTGACAAATGATGATGAAATAGCTAAATTGATACCAAATGTAGCAAACGAATTAAGGGATACACCTGAAAAAACCTTGGCTTGCATGGGTCTGGCAATACATCAGGTAAATATTCATTTTGTGAGACTTTTGTCAACATTTTAAAGGAAGATTTCACAATGATAGTACCTTCTCTAAAAGATACTTAGTTTTTACATACAGGCATTAGCTAGAAATGAAATCTTGCAATCCTTTCCAGAATGATATGATTCATTCTATATGCAATAGCTTACTTGAATGTAACATTTTAAATTTATTTGAATTAGTTTAATTTTATTAAAGATTGTGTGGAAATTAAACCTTGTTTTCAAAGAGCTATATAATCTCATAAGGAAGATTAGACAAGGCCTTATGGTGTTATCAGTTATGAACTTGGAACAAAAAGGCCAACCTCAGATTTAGGTTCTGTGACATGAGGCAAGTCACTTAATTTCCTTTAGTTTCCCCATATGTAAAATTGAAAATAACAATATGTGCTGTGCTTACCTGAGTTTTTCTCAGGGTCTGATAGTACAGTGTTAAAATCATTTTTTAGGCTGGTAAACACATAAATGCTTAAAAGCAAAGTGTAGTAAGTCTCAGGACTTCTATCAAATAAAATCCAAATTCTTTATGTGGCATTGAAAATCTTCCATTATCTAATTCAACTTCCTTTTTCTACAACTCTTCTTCATTCACTAGCATTCAGCTAAGCTGAGCTCTTCAGGATATTCTAAATACTTCTACCTCTCATATGTGCTGTCTATTCAACATAGAATGCCCTTTGCCTTGCATATCCAGATTTTTGGGGGCCTAACTCAATTGACCCCTTCTCAGAACTCACATGGTATTTCATTGTTAAATCTTTATGGTCCTTATAACAAGAATAGCTGCATATGTGCATCTCATTTTCTCTTAGATTATCAACATACTGTTTTGAATGCAAGTAGATATTAAATATTTATTTAATGTCAAATGCCACAGGAGTGGTATTTGGTATTTCAAAAGTCATTTTATTGTCTCTATCTTAATCAGTGAATTGGGAGAAGTAGAAAATATTTTTTCACCAGAACTTGTCCAGAAGATAATAGCTTAGGGAATGCCATAAGCACTTTAAATATTAGGTTTAGTTGGGACAGAAGGTGGCAGACAGAGATGCTAGAGTTTTCCCATCCAGGGACAATAAAATCCCACGTAAATCATAAGCACTATAAAATAAGTAGTCACAATTAAATATCAGAGTATTAAAGAGCTGTTAGTGTTCTGTTAAGGTTCTGTTCTAAACTATTCTCTATAAAAAAGTTCTGCTTCAAGATGATGTTTTGTTTTCCAACTTTTGAGTAAATGTCCTATGTAGGTATTAACTAAGGACCTTGAAAAGCATGCAGCCGAATTACAAGCTCAAGAAGGATTGTCTAGAGATGGAGAAACAATGGTCAATGTGCCACACATTCATGCAAGGTGAGGAATTTGCTGGTATTATTTAGAATTGAGGCTTTGAAGATTGTTTAAGAATGAGAACCTTAGTTTATAAAGCCAAAGAAATCAGTAAAAAGAGTATTGAGTTCCTTGCTATCTCATTGGTCATCACAGCCAAGTGAACCCACTGAGAATTCATTAAAGAGATCATGACCAAATAAGCCTTTTCTGCCCAAATACATTGATTTCCCAATGTGCAGATTTTTGTAAACATTGATTTTGGATGTATACTTATCAAGACCCTGCTGTTTAAATTTAATAATCTATGTAATACACTAAATGAAGTGATTATATTTTGTTAAAATTATTAGGTTGCTAATAGACGCAGAACAAATGAAATTTTGTTTTTTAATTCATCTTTATTGTTGTTTTTTTTTTCCTTTTTTCACTAGAAAACAGCCAATGGGACTAGAAGAAAAGGGAAGATTTAGCAGTTTTTATTTTTAAGAATGATTTAATTTTTGTGAAATTTTTGATATATATAGGGATGATATGGTTTGAGAATTGCATAGTTGCTTCTAAAAGGAAATTGTGAAAATACAGATAACTTTAATTTTCTGTCCATTGTAAATTCCCTGTTTTCTCTTTTAGGGTATACAACTTTGAGCCCTTGACACAGCTCAAGAATGTCCGAGCCAATTACTACGGAAAATACATTGCTCTGAGAGGAACAGTGGTTCGCGTCAGTAACATAAAGCCTCTTTGCACCAAGATGGCTTTTCTTTGTGCTGCATGTGGAGAAGTTCAGAGTTTTTCTCTTCCAGATGGAAAATATAATCTTCCCACAAAGGTAATACCAAGTACTTTATCGGCATCTTTATTTACTTGGTAGAGAAGGCAAATCAATTTTTAGAAAACATGTCCCAGTGTTTCTGGTTTTTAAATTATGAAATACTTCAGGGTACAGAAAATAAATAAAACATTCCTCTACACATCACTCAGAATTTATATTTTGCCAGCCTCAAATGTATTTTTAAAGATATATAACATAACTGATTATTGTCAAAACATTTTTTTACCCCTTGCTTATACCATTCTCAGAGATGATCATTATTCTGATGTTAATGTGTATCCTTTCCATTCATATTTTTATATTCTGATTTAATAAATACATCAAGTTTTCTTTCCTTTATTTGGCTGTTTGAAAGTGTTCCTTTTTTTCTTTATTAACCTTTTCAAAATCATAGAAAAGTGCAGAGCTACTTTTGTGAAATTAGTATGTGTTCTTCACTCTGCATTTTTCTCCTGACTATGTATTTAGAGTTTGTTTTCTTGCATGTATTACATAAATGGTATACTGAATGTAATATTTGGCAACTTTTTTCATGTGGTTATTTTGGAGTTCTACCTATCTTGTTATACATCTAATGCTTTCGTTTTTACTGTCATGGAGTATTCTGTTACGTGAATAGCCACTAATTGTTCATTTTCTTGCTCCTCAGTCTTCTTTTGTGTGAAACACTCTACAAAGGATTGTGCTCTGAGATATACAGCAAAACTATAGGATAGTGGGAGAACTACTGTACTATGGCTATGAGTTCTTTATGAATTATAGATACTAATCATTGATTATATACATTGCAGATATTTTCTCCTAGTTCTTGGTTTCTCTTTTAACTTTGTGGTGTAACTTTTGTTTTATAGTTTTACATTTTGATATGGTCAAATTGATCTTTTTTCTTATGACCTTTATGTTTTATGCCCTGTTTAAGAAGGAGGCCTTCCTCACTCAAGCATTATAATCATGTCTCTTACATTTATCCTAATACTTTTATGCCTTGTTATATATATACACACACATACATACAGCTGGAATTTAATTTTGTCTGTGGCAAAAACTAAGGATTTAATTTTATTCTTTTAGGCAAAAAGCTAGTTGTCACCCTTTATTAATTAAGCCCTCTTTTCCTACTGATATATAATGCTGCTTTAGTATACTGTGCTCCTATAGACATGTGATTCTGTTTTATTTCACTGGGCCTGTGCCAGATCTGTATGATCTTATTTACTTTGATCTTATTAAAACTCGATAAGGTAGATAGACTTACCATATCTATTCATCTTTTCCAGAGTTGATTTTATCATCCTTGGACTTTAATAAATTTAACATTTATTACATTTTTACTTGAATTGAAATTGCTCAGTTCTCTTTCTCTTACAGGAAGAATAAGGTGTTAGATGCATCCATTAGTTCTGAATAATCAGCAGTGTTGATAAATTGGTGCCATCTATTATTTGGCTAGGCTTAAGGTTCAGACAGTGCCCTTAGCTTAGAGGCTAGAAATTCTCATTTAAATCAGATATTTTCTATAAACTGTATTTGCTCAAGATATTTCCCTTCCCTCTAATGAAGTAGGTAGTAATGCTGATTCATAAGATGAGTGAGAATATGAAGAGGTCCTGCGTGTGTCTGAATTTCAGTGAATTGAAGTGACCAGAATAATGGTTGTTCCAGGTGATCTCTGTTCTAGTCATATTGCTACATGACAAATCACTGTAAAACTTTGCAGCTCAAAATAACAGCAATCATTTTATTATTTCTCATGGTATCTGTGGGTCAGGGGTTTGGAAGAACTGCTTGCCTGGGTAGTTCTGGCTCTGGGTCTCTCATGTAGTTATAGTCAAATGGTGGAACAGCAAAAGGCTGGAGTGGCTAGCAGGGCATCTCTCCTCCATGTGGTCTTTCTGTATGGGTTTGTTTTTTTTGCATACATTATGGGCAACTCAGGACAATCATTCTGCTCATGTGACTGTTGATACCTTCAACAAGCAGGTTCATTTGCCAGGCAAAGATGGCTTTTCCTCAGAAGTCAGGTGCCATCAATTCTGTCATATTCTGTTGGTTACAAAGTCACAAGCCTTTCCAGATTTCAAGAGGGGCCGCAGGACACCATTTCTTGATGAGGGAGTAGCAAGGTTGTAGGAAAGCTCATGGGAAGATATTTTTTACAGACATATTTGGAAAATACAGTCTGCCACAACCTCTGAAATTTTAAATGTACCTTAAAGTCCAATCAGCAAACAAATGACATGAAAATTTGAACACAACTTACTTATATGTTGAGGACCACTTGTGTGTCATAATAAATATTATCCTTTACAGTGTAAAAGGAGGCTAGATGGAACAACTGGTGATTAAAGAAGACCCAGGAAAGGCTTTTGAAAAGGGTGGGATTGAAGCTGTGTATGTGGGACTGGATGTGAGGGGGCATTCAAGGATCAGGAGCCTGTATGGGTACAAAGGAAAGAATACTACTTAGGGCGAGAGTCAAGTGAGGAGTCTTGAATACCCACAGTAGAAAGAATAAGAGCAATAATCAAGAGGGATCAGCTGAAAAAGTGCCTCAGAAGCTTGTGATACAAAATCAGTGCAGAAGGGGATAGAAAATTGTTGCAACTCTTACTGCCTTTTGCTTAAATACCATTTTGAGAATGACTCTTACAACATCAAATGAAGCATTTTACCTTGCAATATGATTGTGCTTTGTCACATCTGAGTGGGAATTAATCTCGTTGCAGTGTCCTGTGCCTACATGTCGAGGGAAGTCTTTTACTGCTCTGCGTAGCTCTCCTCTCACGGTAACGATGGACTGGCAATCAATCAAGTAAGCAATCTTACTGTTTAATAAGAGGCAAGTTTTAGATCTCTCATACTGCCAAATAAACCTATAATTTTCCTGTATAATACTGTGGTTCTTATTTGCAGACAGTGATAAAGTGTATAATAAAAGGTTTGATTAGGAGTTGGTTTTGAAATGATAAAGGTCTATTTGAAATTTATTTCCTATCAGACTCCAAAAAGGATTTGGTGTGCAAGTATGTCCTGTTGCTACTAAGAAATAGTTTAATAGTTTATTTTTTATTTATGTGACTCAGTGAATTGGATGTAGATTGTATAATTCTATAATGAGCTGTGAGCGAAATAATATTGTTTTGAAAGTTTAAAATAAAGAATTTCTTGGAAATGGGAATGTTTCATTTCATGTTATGACTATCCATGAAGCATTTTACTATAGATTTTTTTCCAAAAGTTCGATAATTTTCTGCCTGTATGTGTATTTTTAATCCAACAGTATTTCATTTTTCTGGCTACTGTTCCATAACTCATTCTAAATAGAAAATAATGAGTAGTTTTGAATTTAGAATGCTCTGCAGAGAACCTGGCTGAAACAGGAGCTGGTCTTAAAAAACTAATAAGCTAGGGTAAATGTAAGATAGATTGCTACCAAGCCCTGTCCTCGCTTTACCCTCTTCTGTCCTATAAAAACCAAGGCCAGTATATGTAATAATTAAGTTCACTGTGCTGAGATAGTTACAAACACTCTATTTTATAAAAGAGAAAATGTTTTAAGGTTCCTGAGCCTAAATCTGTTCCCAGTGAATGGAACAGATTCCAGCCCATGTGTGCAGGACTGTCACCACTGAAGGGTATGATTAGGGCCTCAGAGGTGTCACAAAAGTGTTATAATAGAATATATGCATAGAAGATTCAGGGTAATTTAATTATTTGAACAAAATCTCTTTGTTGTCAGGTAAAATTAGCAGAAAGGAAATAGACTTAAATATTTTAATTGGATTTGAACAACAGTCCACTGATATTAGAAAATCAAACTTAGCAGTAGAAAACTTTGGCTTCTGCATTTCTTGTACCCTTGTAACTTTTTCCTTTCTCTATTCTGAACACCATTTTTTTATCCATCAATACTTTCCCAGTTGCTGTTTTCTAAAATTTTAGTATCTCTTGTGTGCTGACGACACTTCTACATGCCCAAAAACTTCTCTTCACTCTTGTAGTGACTGTAGTTTTGGTGGCTGTTTTGTAGGGCAGGTAGACAAATGTACACACTCATCTTGCCATCCTTAGGTGGAAACTGCTGAAGTTATTTTAAACCATCAAACTTTTTATTTTATTTTATTATTTTATTTTATTTTATTTTATTTTATTTTATTTTTATTTTATTTTATTTTATTTAACTAATCAGCCATTTATCCAGCTCAGCACTTTGTGGACATGAATAGTTAATATGTATGAGAAAGAACCAAATCAGTATGTGTACTGACTGAAAATTGTTTACCTCTTAGAATCCAGGAGCTGATGTCTGATGATCAGCGAGAAGCAGGTCGGATTCCACGAACAATAGAATGTGAGCTTGTTCATGATCTTGTGGATAGCTGTGTTCCAGGGGACACAGTGACTATCACTGGAGTTGTCAAAGTCTCAAATGCTGAAGAAGGTATAACTCTTTCCTCATTTTGATTGTCCCTCAACAGTTTGTTAGGATTTGTCTTTTTTTTATGATATTCGAGTCTCTTTATTTAGGGAGTTCCTTGTTTCTTACATAGGTGAAACTTTTCCTCAGAAGTAAAGGTTCATTTTTTGCTTACTGTGCCATTCTTTTATATTCTACTTGAATCTTTGTAGGAAAAATGAAAATATCAGTTATTATATTTCATACTTTGAAATTTACAGGTTCTCGAAATAAGAATGACAAATGCATGTTCCTTTTGTACATTGAAGTAAATTCTGTTAGTAATAGCAAAGGACAGAAAACAAAGGCTTCTGAGGATGGGTGTAAGCACGGAACACTGATGGAATTCTCACTTAAAGACCTTTACGCCATCCAAGAGATTCAAGCTGAAGAAAATCTGTTCAAACTTATTGTCAAGTATGTACGATGTTATCTTAGGTTTTATTACGTATGTGTATTTTGGGATACTATTGGCTACAAGTAACAAAAAACTAGTCAAAATGGTTATGTCAACATAAATCTAAATTTATGTCTAAATCTGTAGAGAATTTTTATGAGTCTCTTTGACAATTAGAAGCAAAATCTCAACAGATTTAGAAAATCTTCTGGAAAATAGTAGTACTTCAGCTTATTTTATACACTACAGTAAAGGAGGAGACATAAGAAGGGCTACATGAAATCCATTGGTGGAAGATTAAGGGGGTGGGAGAAAGCAAAGCAGGGGTGGGGAATCTCAGGAATTGAATAAACATCTCTACATTGGTAATAATTAATATTTACAGCACATAGAGATGGTATGCAGAAAACACAGTAACAATGAGGGGTTCTGTGGTCTCTTGCTCTGGTTCTGACGGTTGTGCTTGAGGGGTCTGGAAAAGAAATTACTCTGACGTTTCAAAGGTTGTCGTCTTAGACAATAGGTTCACTTCATGTAAAGGCCAAATCCAGCTACTGCCTGTTTTTTTTTTTTTTTTTTTTTTTTGGCCCATGAGCTAAAAAGGTTTTATCATTTTTTAACACCTGAAAAAAAAAAGAATATTTTATGACAAAAAATTATATGAAATTCAAATTTCATTGTCCATAAATAAACTTTTATTGGAGCACGGCCATGCTCATTCATGAAAGTTGAGAGTTACGACAGAGAGCAAGTGGTTTACAGATACTTACCGTCCATTCCCTTACAGAAAAATTTGCTGATCTCTATAAAGAGTAAGGAAATATTACTATCTCACAAGAAGAGTGATGGGACAGTGAACTCCAAAGTCATTTCAATTAGTCATATGTAGGTTTTTCTTTCTTTCTTTTTTTTTTTTTTACTTTTAAAAGGCAAGAAAGATTCACATAGAAGTCACTTAACTTTGATAGGGATTTCATAATATTATTTTATTTCTGTGTTATTGCTCTGTAGTATTGAAGAGTAAAATAGAAGCATTTTTGCTTTACTAGTTAAAAGCTCATTTGTGGAAATAAACCCAGGTTAGAATCCTGCTTAAGCCACTTACTTCCAGTGTGATTGGGGCATGTTACTTGATTTCTCCTTCATTTTAATCTTCTAGTACTTGTCTTAGGAGGTTGTTCTGAAGATTAAATGAGATTTTTGTAATGTACTTAATTAACATAAGTATTAACTGTTAACATAATTAGCTATTAACATATTAACTAATAACTGCTGTTATTATGATACCTTTTTGACGGCTTTTTGGATAATTTTGAAGAAATGGGAGAAAATGAGACTGAATAATAAATATACCCTAAGAGAGGTGTTTTGAAATGCATTGTGTTAGGAAAATTGATCTTTTCACGCTTTCCTCTTTATGGTTTTGGGCTCTAGGAGAAGTTGACACTTTTTCTTCTGCCTTTAATATGTGAATTAGCCAACTCAGAAAAGTATGGAGTTCCTTAAGGGTTCTTTGTCCAGGAATTCTCAGAGCCTTCCTCTGAATATCCAGCCAGATGAACTGCTCTGGAAGAGGTGCTGAACCCGGGTGGGGATATGATCTGGTGAAAATTGATGGTGTGGTGAGTGGTCTGTATTAGGGGCTGAGGAGCTATCTGATTGAGGATCAGAGCACCTCTGATAGGTTCTTCTCATCGGTTATAAATAAAAATGAACATTTGTAATGGTTTTCTGTAGCATTTATAAAAGATAAGTTAATATGAAAAACTTGGGTTTTCTTCCCACAGTTGCTTTTACAATTTAATTCTAAGTTTTGATTTCAATATCAGAACTAGAATTTTTTTTTAATGGCACTTCATTGTTAATCTTGCCAGGATTCACAAATTAGGCAGGGTGCTTGTTTTTGTAAATAAAGTTCTATTAGAACACAGCCTTACCTATTCATTTACATATTGTTGGTGATTGCTTTAGACAAACTGAGTAGTTGTGACCAAGACAATAGAACTGAAAATACTTACTTTGGGCTCTTTAAGAAAAAGTATATGAACCCTTGCCAGATTAACAAAATGGAGGAGGACCACGAAAGGAGAGTGAAGACAGTGGACAGTTCTTTTTAGTTTCCATTCCTTCAGAAGCAATGAGTTGAGAAGTGTGGTTTATTTGGGAGGTGATCACCAGATATACTGGTAGAGGAATAGGGAAGTGAGACAGAGAAAGGATGGCAGTCAGTGTATGGTGGGTACTTTAGTGAACAGGTTCGTTATTATTAGCTCTGGGGGCTTAATCCTCCTGAAGCCTCTAGGACACTAGACTGTGTAGAACTCAGTATTTTTCCATCCAAGGGCCTAGATTTGGAGCTGCTCCTGGGAATTTTAGATAATACAGCACTGCTAGCCTGCCCAGTCTGTCTGTGGCCATAGATAGCCCTTTGACAGAAAAGTACAGGTGCATGGTAGGGAGCCAGCAGCAGTTATGCAGAAACATGCTGAATAGTGAGTGCCAAGGGAATATGGCAGGACACCTACATCCATATTTATATGTATTAAAAGGGATAATGAGTCACAGTTTACTCTTTGGTATATCTCTTCCACCCTATTTTTTGTGTTCCATTGATAAATGTAAGTATACTTTATATTCATATATGGTCTTAGTTATTCTGATCTTTTGAATTGAACTGAAAAAAAACAAATTTTATCCCATCTTAAAATGTGTTTGCAATTCATCTTTTAGTCTCCTTTTCATGATTTGGCTGCACAACTCTAAAGATGTTTGTATACATGAAATACAATATAATTCTGTATCCTAAAGTAGAAAACCATGATTATGACCCATTTTAAAGGCTAGAAACATAAAGAGATCAACAGTATATTTGGTTACTTTAAAATACAAGTATTCTGTGTCTCTTACATACTGGCACAATTTTTAAGCATTCTTCCCTTTATAGGTTAACCAAAATTTTTGATAAATTTACTGTTAGAATAAAGTTACTTGAGTCATTTGAGGGGATGGAAATTTTTTTATTTTTGTCTTTTTTTGGTGCAAAATAAAATTAAGCAGATTGTAAAGTAGATGTAATAGATTAATGAAGTGTAAGTTAAAATTTATAAGTTGTATTCTGTTTTTCAGCTCACTCTGTCCTGTCATTTTTGGCCATGAAGTAAGTATTTTACTGCATCTTTGCTTAAAAATTATATATAAAGTTGGCAAAAATGAAATATGAAGACTTTACAAAAAATAGCTAATTTCTATTGGCCATTTATTCTTATTTTAATATGAATTGTTATCCTCCATAAATGAATGCTAGGACAGGCAAACTACAACCCTTTGTAAGAAAAAGTTGGTTACCAATTAGAGTTAGTAAGAATGGGTTTCCTTTAAACTGACTCTGGACACTATAAATATCAAAGCAGAAACTAACCAATATTTTCCAGTTTTCTGGAATGGATTCGTGCCTTACAAGGTGGGTCTTTATTTAGCGACTTTTAAGTTATTGCTCTGATTTTATATGCTTTATAATTTTTGCTTTTTAATCATTTACATTATAGTAGTTTATATTATTAGACTTACTTTTCTTAGGAAAAAACTAAAGTTCTATCACATTTTTTTTAAAAAAAATCCCCAAATAAATGTTGTAAACTGAAAGGAGGAGCACCCTTTTTGCTAGTCATCTTTATGTTTTTCTCACTTGTGTATTTTTATTTTCCTTCTTCTTTCACACTTGAGCTTGTTAAAGCAGGTTTGGCATTAGCGCTCTTTGGAGGAAGCCAGAAATATGCGGATGACAAAAATAGAATTCCAGTTCGAGGAGACCCACATGTCCTTGTTGTTGGAGATCCAGGCTTGGGAAAGAGTCAGATGCTACAGGTAGGAATTTTACCTTTTGTTTATAAAATACGTGAATAAATGGGAGGTGAACACAGTGTAAACATATATATGTATGGCTTGCTGTTAAAATGTACAGCTGAAACTTATTAGATTTCATTAACACAATGTCACCATAAAAAATTAATTAATTGATTGATTGATTGAAAACAAATAATTCAATTAAACAGAAAAACTAAAAGAAAAATAAATAAAATAAAATACATGAATAAACTAAATACATGAGCAAACAAAACAAACAGACTCAGATACAAAGAACAAATTGATGGTTGCCAGATGGGAGGAGAGAGTGGGGGATTGGGTGAAAAAGGTGAGGGGATTAAGTACAAATTGGTAGTTACAAAATAGTCATATGGATAAAAAGTATAGCATAGGGAATATAGTCAATAATATTGTAATAACTATGTGTAGTGCAAGATTGGTACTAGAGTAATCGTGGAGATCATGCCATAAATTATATTAATGTCTAACCACTGTGCTGGACACCTGAAACTAATATAAAATAATATTAAATGTCAACTGTAATTTTAAAAAATGTATGAATAATTCATAAATGAATTTTCTCACAAAGCATGTAGCGTTTGTGTTCCAGAAGATACAGGTTGTCTGTTGGTATAAGTGAATTGGGGTTTGTGTGAATAATGTGTAACTTGTATCCAATCACCTTTTCCAATTGAGCCAGTCTTCTGGCACACAGGCTGCACAGGCATGCTGATCTGTTGAGATGTTAACTATTGTGAAACATTAGCCATTTCTTTAACCCCTTTTTTTGTATTCAGCATTGCTTTGCTAGTCTTCATTGTTGTGACCTCACCTATGAATAGACTAGCTCAAGAAGGTAAAGCAGGGTCATTCATTCTCTCTTCACACAACTAAATACTGTATTGGGCTTTCAGAATAATCTGATAAAGGTAAGAGGTATGTTGATATACATTTCAACTACTTCTGAGTACAAAGCAAGACAGCTTCTATGAGCAGTCCTTTGTTGGTCCCCAATAAGTTTCTGCCTCTGCCATTCAGAGGCTAATAGTTCTCCTTCCAAGGGCTTATGATGGCCCTAGAAGGTGCTTTTTGGAATGCCTGTGGTATTCTTGGAGTGACACCTAGTAAGCCAGCCATAATGTCCTTTCTCAAATGCCCATGTTCTTCCTCTGACCCCCTTCCCCACATATGGAAAAATGTGACCAGACTAGGGTCTCCCTGTCTCTTTGGTAAATTGTAGTCCTGTGACTATTGAATCTTTGTTTGTGGGCTGGGAACCCTGGCTACATATTAGAATCACCTTTGGAGCTCTCTGAAACTACATTGATGCCCAGGCCAAGTGAACTAAGGGTCTCTGTGTTAGGGTCCTAGTATCTGTATGTGTATAACACTTCATATGTGATTCTGATGTGCATCCAGGATTGAGAACTGCTTTGATCTCATTGTTGCACAATAAACCCACTGTCTTTCATGTCAGAATGATTATTTCCTGTGGCTGAGTTTTAAACCAGTCATTATTTTAATTTCTAATCTGGCATTTTCATCCATGTTGTCACAGTTTGTTCCTTTTGACTAAGTAGGCCTATATTTAAAAAAAATTTTGTCTGAGCCCTTGCTATAAGTCTGGCACAGAGTACCCAGCTATAGGTAAAACTGGATAAAAATGAAAACAGGATACCTAGTCAGAATATGCATACAGAACATACATGTGATTTTAAATTGTTACAGCTTTCTTTTCTATCTTTTGTAGTGTTGTGTGTGTGTGTGCACGTGCACGTGTGCAATTTTTTGTATTATGATATAGGTGTAAGCCTGATTTAACCTCCATAGTGTCTGATTATCTCTACAAATTGTTTAATTTCTACATTTTGTTTACAGTATGTAAAACTTCATTTTGCTCTTCTTTATTTACAAACTATGTCTTGGCAGATAATGGTTCCAAAATACATTTAATGGCACTGAAAATGTTTTGATAACATGAAAAATGACCGTGTCAGTTTTTCATATTTTTTAGACTTGGAATAATGCCTTTTAAAACCTTTGGCTTAATTTAAAAATAAAAGCTGTAATATTTGTTGAAATTAAATATTGTAAATAGTGGAGAGTATTGCATGCAAGTCTGCTAGCCCTGCTAAGCCAGGGTTTTTAAAAAATTAGGCTAACACTAACAGAAGTTGGTTACTTTATGTTTTTAATTCCCTTTTCTTCTGACCATTTAGTAAACAATCATATTCTCAGACTAACAAGAAATTACAAATAACAAACATAATTATAGCTACTGTTTATAAGCCAGGCATCATAGGGTCCCTTGGGTCATGCACTGCCAAGTCCAGATCACTCTGACATAGATAACAGTATGGGTGCTGTCTGCTGGAGTTGTGCAGTGCTTAGCCATATACAGTGGCCTTGCATTGGGCACTTATTATGTGCCAGGTACCAAGTTAAGGGCCTTACATACACAATCTCATTTATTCCTCAGGGCAATATGTGATAAAACATAAGGAAGGTCCGAGAGCAGCACAGTTGGTACATGGTACAACCAGGATTACAACAGGTCTGCCTCACTGAAGGTTCATGCTTTTAACTGTTGTGCTATTTGACTATTTTCCTGATCTGCCATAGATTATTTACTCAGAAGGTGAGCATTATTGAGCCATTTTATTACTTGATGTTTAAAGAAGCATTGGAGCTTTTGAAATTAAAATTAGTACTCATATTTTTGCTATTTAAAATTGAAAATGAAGCATAAAATGGAATTTTGTATTCACATGCCCGCAGATAACAGTCAGGTATCCAGGGTTTGATTGAATCCTGACACTTCACCCTTCATAGCTGTATGAGTTACTCTAACAGTACATGGGGATGTAGTAATACTGTCCTCTTACTGTGGTGCTGAAGATTGTATGCTAAAGCTCTTACAATACCTGCCATGTAGCTAACATTTGTAATTACTGTTAGCTATTATTTCCCTTTTACTTTGGCTGATTCTCTTAAACTTTTCATTTCCTCAGGCAGTGTGTAATGTCGCTCCACGTGGTGTGTATGTTTGTGGTAATACCACTACCACCTCTGGTTTGACTGTAACTCTTTCAAAAGATAGTTGGTCTGGAGATTTTGCTTTGGAAGCTGGTGCCCTGGTGCTTGGTGATCAAGGTAAGAGATCAAAAGGAATAAAAATAATTCTGGCAATAATAATAATATCTTTAATATTGTAAGTAATAATAACAAAAACTCCCAAGAATATGTGACAGACTCTGTGTAGCCTGTAAAAGGTAATATTTACACCTGCCCCTTTACAGAAAAAGATGGTCGACTCCTGCTTTAAAACTTTGAAAAGTGCTAGTCAAAGACGTAGCTTGACTTTGTTCCTACACTGTATTAGTAATCTTGAGAATTTCTAGTAATACCATCAATTGCAGAGAGGTATGAACTGATCTTGGAGCTGGCATGGCTTACTTGGTCATAGAGCTGATGACAGGGGTTTAACCACAGCAAAGCCCTCTGGAGATGACCACCTAACTGCTCATGGTATGGGGAGGAGGGGAGGAAACCCATTATAAGATAATGTTATGGGGTCTCCAATAATTTGTGGATTATGCATAATAATATACCTGTCACATAAAATGCCTTCAGTCAGTGGTGGGTCTTTACATCATGTTTAAAGAGGTTAAGTAATTTCCCTACAATTGTACAGTCAGCACCTGGTATTGCTGAGAACTGTACTCCAGTCTTCTGACTGTAGAGCCGTGCTTTTCTTTCCAAATCATGCTGCCTTTCTATTTCAAAAAGTCCCAGCTCAAATAGCACATTTTTCTTGAAATCTTTCCAGATTCCCTTTCCTCTTTTAACCTCCCCCCACCCACAGGTAATTCATCTTATATAATTAATTATGCATAGCTCTTAGCGTTGTTGAAGTGTACTATCTTGAATATGTATATGTCTTATCTCACCTGTTTAAAATTAGGCCTTTATGTTTTTTGAGGGTCGCACTCATATCATTCCTTTTTGTGACCCTCACAGCATAGTGCCTTGCCTAAGGAAAATGCCAAATGAGTATATATTACATAAAAATTAGTTAAATAAGACATGTTTTATTTGCTATAAAAACAATCAAATTCTCTACTATATGACATTTTATAATTTAACTGCTGGAGACAAATGGAAATATCTTTTTTATTGTGGAATAAGTTCCATTCTGTAAGGTTTGGAACTTGACCAAAGGACAAATTTTTGTCTGTATTATATTACTATTATTATAGGTATCTGTGGAATTGATGAATTTGATAAGATGGGGAGTCAACATCAAGCCTTGTTAGAAGCCATGGAACAGCAAAGTATTAGTCTTGCTAAGGCTGGCATGGTTTGTAGCCTCCCTGCTAGAACTTCCATTATTGCTGCTGCAAATCCAGTTGGAGGACACTACAATAAAGCTAAAACAGTTTCCGAGAATTTAAAGTAAGTCTCTTCAAACATCCCAGGGACATGGGTTCTGGATTTTAGTGGTACCACAAACCTGCTTTGGGATGTTGGTCAAGTTTGTCATTCTGGATTTGTTTTCTTACCTCAAATAGAGGAGTTATCTAATTGATGGGTTCAGAGAATATAATTAAGAGTATAACATTTTTATTATAATGACAAATTAGATGGCTCTAAATGGGTGCTTTGAGAGACTCAGAGTATTGGTGAGGCAACAGATATAGAACAAATTTAAACTACTCAGCTTGATAATCACTGACGTATCATGTAGCATTCTGGCTTAAAAATTTAATGATCCAAAATTATAGGTAGTGATACGGAACACAAAAGAATTCAGTGATTTTGGTGGTGGAAAAGGCCACGTTCCCAACCTATCAAAGGTAGTATAGGTAAGGCTATGTACATGTTGAAGGGCATATGGCATGGTGTCTCCGGAGTTGCTGGATGTGTTGAATTCAAAAGCTATTGCTTATTTCTTTAAATCCTTTTTTAAGTTCTACATGAAACTGGAGTGGTAAACAACCTTTAGTTTGTTTTTATTCCAATCAGTGTTTCTTCTTTCTTTCATGCCTCTTTAGAATGGGGAGTGCCCTGCTATCCAGATTTGATTTGGTCTTTATCCTGTTAGACACCCCAAATGAGGATCATGATCACTTACTCTCTGAACACGTAATTGCAATAAGAGTTGGAAAGCAGAGAACTATTAGCAGTGCTACAGTAGCTCGTATGAATAGTCAAGATTCAAATACTTCTATACTTGAAGTGGTATCTGATAAACCATTATCAGAAAGACTAAAGGTATAAATGTTTCTTTTTCTTAATCATTCAGTTCACTTCTGTTTCAATGTCAGAGTTCAGTGTGTTGTTTATTGTAGAGCAGTATATAAACTTTCATACCAAATATTTTATATTTATACTAGGCTTTATGTAAACTCCATTTGAAGTAATGTAACTCAGCTAGGCCAAGAGCTAGAACTACAGTGTATCTGACTTATCTGGAGAGTCTTTTTGAATTTTATATTTATCTAAACAAGCTATTTTAGCAGAAAGATTTTACTTGTTATTTATCCTTGTAATCTTGGACCTTTTTATCATGCGTTAGGTGGTTCCTGGAGAAACAATAGATCCAATTCCCCATCAGCTATTGAGAAAGTACATTGGTTATGCTCGTCAGTATGTCTATCCAAGGCTATCCACAGAAGCTGCTCAAATTCTTCAAAATTTTTACCTTGAGCTCCGGAAGCAGAGCCAGCGGTTAAATAGCTCACCAATCACCACTAGACAGCTGGAATCTCTGATTCGTTTAACAGAGGTTTGTTTGTTTTAAGTTCGTGCTTTTTTGGCTTAAAGGGGACAGAGACTAATAGTATTTCTCTCAGTTTTCTGCATAATTGATTTGGTTTTTTTAAAAAGGTTTGTTCATCTTTTTAACATGTTAAAGTATAGCCACTTCTTTCTACGCACAGGACCAGTTAATTACTATGCAACCTTTTTTTTTTTTTTTAAATGACACAGGAAACCCCTGTAGTACAAAGAGTGGTTAGGTTAACTAAAGATGTTGAGATTCAAAGCTGAGTATATGGGAACATGGAATGTGTCAAATACCTTGAGTATTTGACTTGAAATATGACAGGTCCGTAAGGATAGTGCCTATTTTTCTACCATCTAGTCACAGCTATGGAATACTGAGAGAACCCTGGCAGTTAAAACTAGCTGCGTCAGAGTCTGGATTTTTTGCTTTGAAAATCTGATTAACTCCTCTTTGTTGTTTTAACAGCCTGGTTAAACATGACTTGTTGAAACTTAAAGGAAAGGAAAAAATCAAGTATATTTCATAATCAGCTCTTCTAAAATGAATATTCAGAAATATGTTAATAGATAAAAAATAGTATTTAATCCATATTTTAAATGAGTGATTATTTTCATATTCAGGTTTTCAAATTACTTTTTAAATTCCGATTTTCATATTACAACTCCCTTCCCCAAAAGTCAGTTTTTGTGTGAAATGAATAAATGAAAGAAGCTTAGACATACTGTACCTACTCAAATAATAGTAATATATTTATAATCTTTTGTTATCTGAAAATGGTTGTATTTTAAAGGCACGAGCAAGGTTAGAATTGAGAGAACAAGCAACCAAAGAAGATGCTGAGGATATTGTTGAAATTATGAAATATAGGTAAGAATAAAAATTTTAATGTTTTACATGAAATACCAGTCATATTTTCATCTCTATTATAGATTTAATTAAACAAGGCAAAATTGTTTTTATTTTGCTCATTGGAAAATTTTTTTTCCTCTGAACAAATTCTACTTTCTTGATTTAAAATGTTTCTGTGTAAATAATCTTTAATTGATATTTTTTTGAACGGACAATACATACACATAGCTCTAAAATCATTTTAAAAATACATAATTTAAGAAGGCTTACTCCTTTCCTGTTTACCATCCACATTTCTTCTCCACCAAAACACTCATTTTTTGTAAATAGCATATGACTTACAGTGTTCCATACCTCTTTTTTTTTTTTAATTTGACGTTATATCCAGAGATCTTTCCCTATTATGACATAGTAACTTCCTCTTTTTTACAGCTACATAGTAATATATTGATTAGATACACCATAGTTTAACCAGTCCCCCTTTGCTAGATACATGAACATTTTCTATTCTTTTGCCATTACAAACAATGCTACAATTGAGTACTCTCTGTAAGATACTTCACATGTGGATAAGTGTATACCTGTATGAGAAATTCTCAGAAATGATATTTCTGGGTGCAAGAGTAAATAAATACATTAGGATTCTGACAAATATTTCTAAACTGTGTCCTTGTATTTTATATCATTTGGTAGAAAAGAAAAAAAATTTATATTCTAACTGATCATATATGTCTACATTTGACATTTTTTCAGCCAGTAAAAGTGAAAGCTGATTATTTTAGGTAGGTTTTTTTTTCAATTAAAAAATATTTTTAATAGGTTCACACATTCGTATACTTCAAAATCCCAAAGTTCAAAAAGTACCCTGTTTATTAGCTACCTAGTTCTTCTTCCTCTTGCCCCAGTGGCAGCAGATATCTTTTGTGTGACTTTCAGATATAAAATACCCATCAGAACTCTGTATCTGTGTATTCTTTTTTCCCTTTTATAAAGACGTGGTAGCATGCTATATATATTCTATACCTTGCTTTTGTCATTTAAAATGCAAATCTTGGAGATCATTCCATATCAGTGCCAAAAGAGCTTTTATTTTTTACAACTACCTAGTATTCCATCAGGTGGATGTAATATAATGTAGAAATTAGTTTTTTTCAGTATGCTGTCACAGCAATTAAAATATAAATCTATCAGAAATCTACTTTTCCAAGGCCAAAAATATATAGTAAAGATTAAATAATTTTGTTATTTTGTTAAGTAATTTCTATTTAAAAGTAAATGCATTTTTTGTTTTCCTACGAGCTCCTATTCTGGGCTTATTCAGAGTCAGAAGCAAGTGACTTTACCTAGTTGTTCCTCTGGATCTGAGTAAAAATGGCACAGCATAGTTGGAAGAGCACAGGCATTAGAGTCTGACCCAGAGCTGCCCCAGCAAGTCATACTCTTGCTCCTCAGTCTTCTTTTGTGTGAAACACTCCACAAAGGATTGTGCTCTGAGATATCATACAACAAAACTATAGAAAGTGACAAATATGATTCTGGCATCTTAGTGGATATTCAGTAATAATTGGACACTATATGATTTCTAGTGCTAGCTTTGATGATATTAATGAGACTGAGCAGATACTCCTTTCTCTGGCTCATATAACATACTGAAGCCTTCAGAACTGGTAGATCTTACATTGTAGGTTAGAAGTTTCCAAAATTACCCTTTTCAAAGAATCTTGGGTCTAGTCTTTAATGCTCTTCATCTGAATCTTCCAGTAGCTTTAACCCTATAAATCCTTTTTCCCCTCCTCACAGGGAGAGATATTAACTGGTTGTCTCTTCACCCCCAGCTGGTACTGGCCTGTCATTGGAGGCCACTCTTTTCCCTCTGCTGCCTCTAGAAGCATACCATATGGGTAGAAGGGCACCCATGCTACACTGTGAAGGTCTAAGCATTAAGCTGTAATTTGTTTCTTACCTTTGCAGGCAGCCTATGGACAAAGAGGAGCCTTTCTCTTTAATTCAATGTCAGGATTTTTCAGCAACAGTGAGGTTACATTTGAGGTTTTTGAAAGATTTAAAGACTCTAGAATTGACAGCTCTTATTTTTTTATTGCTGATGCTAAAGAACTGCCTTACAATGAGTAAAATCATTAACTATTAATGACTATCAACCCTTTCAACCAGTTCCTAACATATTACCTTCTATGTCTAAATACCTTATTGGTTTAGTATCACAATGTTGAACCATCAGTTATCTCTTTCATGTGCTTCAGTACTAGGGTTTGAGGAGCCTTATAGGTGAAAATTTTACCAAGCTAATTTCTTTCCTCCTCCAGTTGACTTCATTATGTTGGAGACCCTCCAATTGCTATTTATAAGCAACCAGATAGTCTAGGAATTACTAGACTTTCTCATACAACATGCTGATAGTGGCTCAGTGTGCTAGTATATGAAATAAAAGAATGGCCACAAATACTAGTTGCCTTCCTGTCTGGTCCTACCAGACCAATAAGAAATATGAAACTGCCGTAACAGTGATCAGTGATCTTTTCACTCAAAAAAGTAACACTCATCCTAACTAAAATTCCAGAAAATTTGGATTCTTTTTTTTCCTAATAAAAAACAAGGACCATGAACAGCAAGTTCTTAAACAGCAAGTTTACAATCTAGAATGTGTTTCTTTCTGTGCATCCTGTGTTTAAACACTCTACCTTTGAGGGTAGGGGCTAAGATTGCCACTTCTGGTTTCCTTTTCCTTTCAATGATTTCTTGTCCTTTGGGTCTTCTGGTGCCTGGTTTGATTGAAAATGTCATGTATTTCTACTTTTTAGAATGTTGGCTGTCAAACAAATGAAAGGTCAAACTACCCCAATCACCCTCTCTCTTACTTGCAACATTCTCTTTGAGGCTTTACCCTTACTCAGTTTCCCAAGGCCTCAGACCCCAGACTTTGCCTGAAACAGCCATCTGGTGCTTCTCCACAATAAATCCACTGGTCTGTGGACACCATGGATTATTTTTCATACCTGAGCATTATATTTAAGCAAGGTAAATTGTGCATTACCTTTTCAATAAAAATGCCATGTTGTTCATTTATGATTAGTTCTGCATGTCTGAATAATCACGTCAGTCAGTGTTTGTATGTTCTTTTCCATCCAAGAGGAACTCTTGGACATTTCTTTACGGAACTTTGTACTTGTTTTCTACAGCTTCTCAAAGTAGCCTTGCTGGTAAATGTGATTTAGTTTCAGACTGTCAGTTTAATTCTGGGTTTCTGAAAAGAGGTCTCATTTTTAAATGAAAAAAGCACCATGGAGATTAATAGTTTGTTTCCTTGAATTGTCTTGAGATAGAGATTACCAGTTTGTTTCCTTAAATTGAATGTTTTTTACTGGCTTTTATGAAAATGTTCAGATAAAAAATAAGATTTTGATTCCAAATGATTGGAATTACATGGCATAATTGCCGTGGTAGAGATTAAGACCTATTTAAAGACATTGAGACTATATTGTGAATTATCTGTTATTCTTAAAATGCTTTCTGTCCTTATCTACACTATGTGAGCAGAGGGGACTTATCTGTCACATTTACTGGTATAAATTTTTGCGGCCCAGAATCATGCCTAGTGCACAGTGGGTACTTAGTAAATGTACTGCATTGATGATGAAGTTGATCTGAGTAATCATCTTTCATTCATTTATTCTTCCATTTCAGAGTTTCTATCTCTTCAGCTTTTAAATGTTTGCTCTTAATGTGGTTTCAAACCTGTAAAATTACATTTTAACTGGAAAAGAGAAGCCTAAATAAAAAAAATCTAAACTGTGATATAGTTCATCATAATTATCAGAGCACATAGCTATAAAACATACATTTATTAGCAACAGGTCAAATAAACTTTCTCTTAAAATTGAAAATATACTAAGACACAGAAGAGAACAGAGCTACCTTCAAATGTGTGAGATCATTGTGAGTTCCATTTCAGGAAAGCGGCTCAAATATTTTTCCTTTCTTTAAATATGAAACAGTATAGCTCAGATTCAAATCCCAAGTAGGCCACTCAACCTTTGGCAAGTCACTTAACCTTACTAGAATTTTGTTTCTTCATTTGTAAAATGGGAATAAAAATAGTTACAGGATTGCTTGGGAGGACTAAATAGGATAGCATATGGTAAATAAATATAGTTAAGGTAAATGTTAGCTATTATAATTAATGTAGTAGCCTAAAGCATTTTTGACAACTGCATGAGAAATAAGCATATGATAAATTATATGGTAGAAAGGTTCATCATAAAAGCCTTAAATAAGATTATACTATCTTTCAGGGGAAACACATACTCATCTATCTTATTGTTTTATCATTTATTACAGTCTTATTTGAATGACACAGATTCCTATTTGTACAGTTCATTCTCTTTTATGGGCTCTCATCTCTTTGTTATGTGTGGCCTCATGGCTAGTTCCACATTTTTCTTATAATTTGGAAGACTGGAATAAAAATTTCTACAGGCACGCCACATTGGGTAACTTTGTTTTTCTTCCCCTCCTATTAAGTATGCTGGGAACTTACTCTGATGAATTTGGGAACCTAGATTTTGAACGATCCCAACATGGTTCTGGAATGAGCAACAGGTCAACAGCAAGAAGATTTATTTCTGCTCTCAACAACATTGCTGAAAGAACTTACAATAATTTATTTCAATTTCATCAACTTCGGCAGATTGCCAAAGAGCTAAATATTCAGGTATGACAAACCAAATACTTAATAAACATTTTTATAATAATGCCAGGTCTTTATTAATGTATATTAGAACTTTTAAATATCAAAAGATTTAGATTAAGAGAATGAAATAGGCATTTTTGGAGTATTTAAAAAGATAAGGTTTTCTTTTTTAAGCTATGAAATTAGCTGTGCAGAGCTTTTTTAAAAAAACATTTTTTATCTTTACAATTGTATGTTACTGTTTGAGAGATTAATTTTTTTAAATCATAGTTTTTTACATTAGTGGGCTAACTCTTTTGATGTTTTCTTCCAGGTTGCTGATTTTGAAAATTTTATTGCATCACTAAATGAGCAAGGTTACCTTTTGAAAAAAGGCCCAAAGGTTTACCAGCTTCAAACTGTGTAAAAGGACTACCAAGCTGGGACCTCCTAGGTTTATTAGCAGTTTATAGCCATCTCAAGAATTAAGACTGTACAGAAAAAATAACTGTTTTCTGAAAAATGACATCCCAAAAGTAATATAATAGGAAAAGAGTATCAAATTAATGTAAAAAGTGATAGTCATTTGTTAATTTTTACTTCTAAAGGTTAAAAATAAACTGTTTATATCTGTTTATCTGAATGACATAAATTACTTACAGTTTTGTTTTTGACCTAGGAGCAATGCCTACAAAATTTTTAAAGAAAGAATTTCATACCCAGATGTTAGTCAGTTTTCTTAGTTGCAAACAGGAAGTCCAACTTTTTCTGTAAAGGGCCAGATATGAAAAATTTTAGGCTTTCTGGACCGTTTGGCCTCTCACAAATACATAAAATACATAAATGAGTGTGGCTGTGTTCCAGTAAAACTTTATTTCTGGACACTGAATTTTGAATTTCATAAAATTTTCACGTGAAGAATTCTTAATATTCTTAATTAAATAATATATATATAGGTAGTGGGTCATATTTGGCCCACGAGCTGTGGTTTGCAGACTCTTGGTTGTAAACAGTAGAAACTGACTTGAAGCAGGTAAAAAAATAATTTAAAAAAAAAAAATTTTTTTAGCTCACAATTGTTGGAAGGCTGGTAAACCAAGAGGATAAACTTCAAGAAGCATTTGCTAAAACCATCATACTAGCACACAGAACACTAGAGGAAAGTGCTGTGGCCTCCATGACCCACCAATGCCACTTCTGTACCAAGAACACTGGGAAACAAACCACTGCCCAGGAAGAAAGGTGAAAGAATGTTCCCACCCACACCAAAAGAGCAATAAAGGCTTCCTTAAATTGCTGAACTCAGAAGTCTTATCCAGAAACATCTGATTGAGTAAGGCTTGGTTACATGCTCCTTTCATCGAATGCTAGGGAGTTTTCCAGGTCCTACTTCAGAAAGGCAGGACCAATAAAGCCAAACTTTCCAATATGTTGAGAGTTCAAATGGTACTGGTACCATATAAAACTAACAAACACTTCCTAACACAAGAACTCAGAAAGTGTGAACCGTTCTTAGAGAATGATTCAATATTTAAACTCTAGGACCAAAATTTAAACAAATATGAGGATAGAACAAAATGTAAACATTAAGTCCTGATTATTAGAAGAGGGAAAAGGTAGATAGTAGTGTAAAGGCTGGGGTGAGGGTTAAAAGTTATTTACAGCTGATAAAAGTCTATTAATGGAATTAAAAGCATATTTCACAAAAGCCAACACAGAGATAGTAGCAATCAAAATAAAGTGATAGACATGAGATGAGAGAAGAGAAAATTTACTAATTTATTGTTCAAAGGAGAAAATAGATATTGTTTAAAAGGTCCATGGTTAAGGCTATTACATAAAGTTATAGAAAAAAAGGTGATATAAACCTAAATCATCAGAAGAAATGCTTCTGTGTTTTCTATGATTCTGTTGTCTGTTTGGCATCCATTTAATCACAGGCCAGACTAATGACCAAAGTCGTTTCCGTCTCCCCTGTGATCCAGCTTTGTGGACATAAATACTCCACAAACCCCAACATCTATGTTTCAGTTCCTGCCCAATAGGGGACGTCCCCACCTAATGATCTCCCACTGCTATAACAATAAAGGCCTAGGCTTCACTACTTTCCTTCCTCCTGGTGGACCTTGGTATGTCCCCATGTGGCCCTTCGTGGCATGGTGTGCCCCTTCTCTCAGGAGATGTAAGTAATAAATTTTTCAAAGGCAGTTGTCTTTCTGCCTTTGTCAACTTATCATACCTGATTAACAAATTTTAGAACAGAAATATATAAAGCAAAGCAAGAAAAATTACATCATGAAAAGTGTTTAAAAAAAGCCTAAAATATTTGTGACAGAAGTAAACCTACACCAAATAAATGCAAATGAGCTAAGCTCACCTACTGAATGAAACACAGACTTTAAGATGAGATCGCAAACTCTTATATGTGAGAAATAAAAAGTGAGAGAAAGTTTTAAAAAAATTTTAAGTATATATGAAGGTGTACTAGGAAAATTCAATGAAAAGAAGGGTGTGATAATATAAAAAGACTGAAATCAGGGCAAAGCTGATTAAACAGATATTTATTTTGCTAGGAGGAGCAATTCATTATAATTATGGCTGTGAACCAAATAGCATTGGAAGCAGAAACGATAGGAAATACTAGGAAACAAAAACATTGATAGAAAACTGGTTCACTTCTCTCAGTTCATGGTAGTCAAATGAACAAAAATTAAGATTAGAAGATGTGGATAACATAATTAATGAAGTGGATCTAACTGATAAATAAGTCTGAACCCTAAAAACAGTACACCTTTTCAAGTCCTCCTGGAAATGGCAAATATTAACCATAAAATAAACTTTAACAAATTCCAAAAACTAAAATTTTAGACAATATTCTCTCTCATCATAAAGCAATAAGACATTGAAAATTCATATGTAAATAGATTTGGGTCTATTTAATATAGAAATCAAGAACAATAATTTCATGACTTGTCTATGAGCTAACAATCCTGGGAAACTCAGAATATTACTGTAGATCAAAGTTGGGTGGGTGGGGGGTGGAGCTATTGTTAACAGAGTTTGGGCCCAAGTCTGTCAGTGGCCCAATGGATCCCTGAACCTACCCTATAGTTATCTGAGTTTCTAAATACATACCTGGAATAGACATACTTTTCAACCTACAGAATCTCTATTTGGCTTCCTAATTCATGGGTCAGGGCTATTATGATAGGAAGACCAAATATTATGATGGATTAGGCAATGCTGAATTCTTGGAGGAATCACAGAGATTACTGCCACCAACTCTTCTGGAAAATTAAGGGGTACATTGTTTAACCCACTTTATTATATGTCTTAGAAAACATAGTAATGGAATATTTTAAATTACTCTGATTGTAGCTACAGTTCCAAATATAGTCTCTTTATTAGAGCAGATCAATATAGCCCCTAGAATTTGGTATGTGGCTATAAATTTGACAATGTTATTCTCTCTACCTCCATAATGAGAGAACACTGGAAGCACTTTGCTTTCACCTGCCAAGAATAGTATTCCTTCAATGTCTTATCTTGGTTTTATGATAACTCTGATTTGCTGTCTCAACTTAGCATACAAAGACTGTCACCATCTCACCATCCTGTAGATGACATTCTGGTCCATACATTGATGACATCATGCTGATAGGATGGTAGGTGAACAGGATACTCTAGATGCCTTGGCAAGTCATCCATAACATAAACTTAAAGATAAACCCTATGAAAATTCAGGGGCCTATCTCCTCGGGAAGCTTCTGGGGTCCAGTAGTCTGGAGCATATCAGAACATACCCTGCAAAGTAAAAGTCCAAGTGCTGTACATTGGCATACCCTTACACTCTGAGACACATGACTTGGCCAGCTTCTTTGGATTTTGGAAGCAAGATACAACAGAGTAGGTATGCTACTCTGATCCATTTATTGTATAACCCATAATACTTCTAGTTTTGAGTGGGGCTCAGAACAAGGGAAAAATGGTCAAGGCAGCAGTACAAACATTTGTGATGTGGGTGTGACGTGTCTGTATCATTATTGTACAGTGCGGTCCAGGCAGGTCTTAAGGCCTCTGGGACTGGAACATACCAGGCCATTCCTACCTGAGGGTGTTTGTACATGCTGATTGTTCTGTCTGAGATGCCCTTCGTTCCACCAGAGAGCCACATGGCTTATCTCCTCAAGTATCACTTTCTTAGTAATATCTCCCCTTATAAATGCAAATGTCCTTTACAAAGAGTAACTTACTTTGTTTTCAGAGCTGCTTTCATGCACTAGAATTTAATATCCCTAGGTGTATATTATAGGTTCTACTGAATTTTTCTTTTGAAAATCATCTTCATTTTTACCAAAGATAGCCAAATTAAGACTAATTTATTTGCAAAATAAGTCAATAAACTTGGCTTGATTATTTGTATAACTACAATAAGAATAACAATTAATCATATAGGCTCTTTTAAATCTAGCTTTGCTGGAATTTTTCACAAGGAATCTTGAGATTGAATTTAGAAGGTCTCTCAAAGCCAGAAAAGCCAAGCCAAAGACTTCCCATGACTTTGCCTTCAATTCCCTTAGTTTGGGTTATTTCCTCACCTCTCTAAGTCTCCAAAATATCCTGAAGTTCCTGTACTTGCCAGGAAGTAACCTTTCTTATTCACCTGGCAAAGTTGCTTGGAACCCTGTAAGCAAGGTAGCAGGTCATTTTTTCAAGAGTTCTATTGGCTCTCAAAGTCAACCCTAGTTCTTCAGAGTTGTCTGGTTGTATCCACAACTATATATATCTTTCTCAAATATGACATTCTAGACAAAACCTTGGTAATATGACCAGTTTCCAATTGTGCTCTGTAACAAGGATTACAGATTCTTATTGAATTTATGCAAAAACAATATTAACATGAAAATAAAAATATTCACTGATTCAGTGGGAATTTTTGAATTATGGAGGGATCAGGTAGAGAGAAAAAGACATAGGTTTTAATTCTGTTTACAAAGGTGTAATTTATCAAATTGCTCTAAGTCATAGACAGTTTAAGAGAAACAAATTTCCCTATATCTGGAAAACAAAAATTTTTTAAATGAGCACTATTTCAAAGAAAAGTCATAAAAATCATAATCATCTTCATCAGTTTATTCAGCCCCATATAACCAATTTTTGTTTATGTTGAAATTCTGTTGGCAGATTTATGGAACCATCAGTTCTGCAAACTTTTACCCAGTTCAATGGCATAATCTAAAAGTTTATCAGAAACTTGTATTTTATAGTGTCAGAGTCCTCTCTGTGAATCTCTCTATAAATGACAAAGACTAAAATTCCCACCTATAGTTAAGGGTCAGGTGAGAGTTCATTGTAATGCAATCAATAAAGGAATTTGCTTATTTCTGTGGCACACAACATTTAAGAAAATAACCAGGATTACAGGTGAGAACATTACATCAGGACATATCAGAATTTTAGAAGTTCCATACAATTTTGGAACTTATATTAATACTTGCCCATACAATATACCATAGAAGTTTATCTCACTTATTTGACAAACCTTCTCATGCAATTCAACACACCAAACAAGCCTAATTTGTTTAATATTTGCGAGAGAAAGAAAGGGGAGTGGGGGAGAGGGAGGGGAAGAGAGAGAGAAATTCTTTGAAATGTTCCAAGGGCTGTCTTTAGGAAATCTCAGTTATTTTCAGGTTAAGAAAAAGACTCTATTTAAAACTTAAATTTGGGGGAGTTTGTCAAAAATATATCAAAAGGTTTTAAAACACTTGACTAGGATCATAGGTCATTATGAAACAATACTTAATTATTCATTTAATTAAAGTGAAAATAAAAGATTTTAAAGACAAAGATGGCTGCATCATTGTTAGCAAAACTTAGCTCTTACTATTAAGTAGATTCGGTTTTCATAAGTAATCGAGGACCTCATTACACAAAACAGAAAATTATTTTGATAAAACACAGAATCTTTGCTTTCTAGGCAAAAAAAACTTCACATCTTATCAAGAGCAGATCAACAGTTTCAGAAAACATTATACTTTTATCAGATGAAAGATTAAGTTTTAGCTTTGCACAAACACACCATTGATATTAAAGCTTAATTTTTAAAATGCTTATAACAGTTCAATTTTAGCCAGCTTGATTACACAAGGTAAAATTTCTTTCACTTTTTATATACCCTTAATTTGCCCTTTATAACCAGAAATTCTAGCTTAGACAGTATTACTCTCATGTTTCTTAACAAAATGTAACTCCATACCTCATACCTTCTTTTGCTAAAAATATGTTATTTCTTTACATTCAAAGTTGTTTCCCGTTATTCCTAATAGTCTCAATTACATATATCGGCATTTTTAACCCTTAAAGCTGTAATTTCTAATGAAAAGAAAATAATTAGCATTCTTCAGACTAGCAAATTATAAATACATTTCATAACCTCTAGAAACATAGGCTCTTTAACTGGAAAATATATATAATAATTTTTAGAAACATATACTCCCTCAACAAAGCATATTCATTAACAGATACAAATTTATCTTTTAGTTTCTCTGTAATACAAAACCAAAAATAGGTAAACTTGGACTTACTTAGCAATTAATGTTTCAGTATTTTACCTTGTTTGGAAATTATCTGAGTAGTCAATAATTTCCATCACTGAACTCAACTTAGGAAAACTCTTGAGGTTTCCAATTGCCAAAAGATTTCAGGTTTGGGGAAAACATTTTTAAATACATAAACCATAACACATACATGTGGCTAACAAGCTTTACCTAAAGCCCTTTTATTCTACTGCCATCTATTTGTTAATCCTTAATTGTTTATTCATGAAAACTTCATGTTAGACCAAGTCAGCCATCATTTTAAGTTATTTTTGCTGACAAATTTCTAAGCCTAAAAAGTATTATTTACTTGATAACTCTATTTATGTTTTAATTAAACCAACAAATTTAAATTAAGTTTAGTTCTGAATATTTTTCCCAAATCACATGAATGTGGAAAGCATTTGGGTTAGTTTCTGTATTTCTGAGATGTTCTGAATATCCAAATCTTAATTTATATAAGCGTTTGCTTGTTTTTAAGCAAATTAAATAGAACTCTTTTATAAATTAGCAATACCATTGGGGGACAGAAAATATCACAACACACACACACACACACACACACACACACACACACACACACACACACACACACATCTAAACAGTGAAGAAAGGCCTGGTATAGTGAGAAAAACACTCTTATAAATGGGATTCCCCCTTTAAATGTAATTGTCCTTTAAGAAAGAGAAACTTGTAACTCTTTTCAGAGCTTACAAGTAAGCTCTTATTATTATTTAAAAACCTTACCAGTACGGTTTTCAGAGCTTCTCCCATGTCTCTTTCTTAAAATTAACCAGTCTAAAATATCCCAGAGGTACATTTGGTGGCGGCACACTCTGCTCTCCTTTAGCAGCAAAAATCATTCAAATTCAATTTGATACAGAACCAAGAAAACAGTTCTGCAATATTGCAACATTAGTGATATCGCAATAACTGTAATGTAGAATTACTATATGAATATTTATAATATCAACCAGTTAATTAACAATAAACTACTATTTTGGGTATTTCTCTAATGTTTCTTAACCCCTCTAAGCCTAGATTTCTTTATCCGTAAAAAAAGTCAAAGTAATAATGGAACCTTAGAGTTGCTGAGAGGATTAAATGGGGTAATGCACTGTATACAGACAGGCTATCCTTTTCGGGTAAACAGTGATTGCTATTACTGAAAGTTTCTAAAACTCATATTTTTGGCATACGCAAAGCTCAGAAGGGGCAAAAGAGCAGGCAGTCAGCAGTACCTCTCGCGGCCCCCGTTGCTAATATTTAAACCTCCTTTGCCAGTGACCCGAAAGCGCCGCGCACACCTTGGCGGGGTCGGGGTCGGGGTGGGGGGTGGGGTGGAGGTGGGTGCTTTTGCAGGCCAAGTGTTTGGGAGAGTTTCGCTGCTGTGGAGCCTGAAGTCACCTGACCTCTTCCGGCCCAGGCGACCACACGGTCACCGCGCCCTGGTCGTTCCTGACTTTCTGAACACCTCGGTCCGGACCGCGGCGGTGAGTGAGACTCTAAGCCAGAGGGCTGAAGTAAGCGCCAGCGCCGCCCGCGGCCGCCGGGGGCGCTGGGGAGCCCGGCGGCGACGGGTGTCGCAAAAGCGTCGCGAAGACGTCCGTCCGCCCTTGGCGGCTCCGGGCCGCTCGTATAAGAGCGCGTGCTGGGGTCGGAGAGCAAGTATGGAGGCTGGGGAGGCCCTCGGAGGCTCTGGGTGCTCGGGCGAAAGGCGGCTGCTGGGTGCCCCGGGCTGCTGAGCGCTCGGCGCCGGGGCGCGCGCGGCGCGGCCGCAGGGCCATGCTGGCGGCGCGTGGGGCGCGCGGCGCGTGGGGGGCCTGGCGCGGCGCCGCGTGGGCGCCCGGGGCGCGGCGGGCCCGGGACGGCGCCCTCGGGGCCCTGCTGTCGCCCGCGCCGTGGTGCCTGCGGGGCCTGGCGGAGCGCTGGTGGCGGCGCCCCGTCGCGCTCGGCCTGCCGCTGCCCGGGGCGGCCTCGCGGGGCAGCTGCTCGGGCGCGGGGAAGGCGACCCCCGGGCCCGCCGCCGGAGGGGGCGCGGCCGCCGAGGCCCGGGGCGGCCGGTGGGGCCCGGCGAGCGCCGCCAGCTCGGTACGTAGGGAAGAGGAGGGGCGAGCCGGGGCGGGTGGCGGCTCTGCGGGGCTCGGGCCCCGGTGCTTATGAATAAGGAGCTCCGGCCGGCCCGGCTGCTTCCCTCTCAGAACTTTTCAAACGTTACCTGAAGCGGAGCTACGGGGAGGTTACTCGGTTGGGATGAAATGTAAGGGTTACCCGCCGGGGCCTCGGTGATCAGGTTAAAATCCTCTTCTATCCAGTCGGTGGACTGGCCCCTGGGTGTTGCATTGGTAAAAAAAATCGCCTTCTCTTGTTTTATTGTGAAAAGCCTGTTTTTAACTTTCTGGAGGGACTCCCTAAGTTTAGGGCAAGTTTGGGAATCCTCAGAAAGTTATACAGGCCTGCCTTTTGCTTTTGCAGACTCGATTCGCTATCACTTGACCTTGGCGACCTTATCTATAAGGTGAAGGATAAGTAATTTATGTCGTAATTTAAAAAATCCTTTAACCTCTAATTACAGGGAAAGATTAAAACTCTCTTTCTGAGATAATAAAGGGAAATACTTGTCCACTTACCTGTTGAAAGACTACCCAAGTGGAAGACACCAGAGCACAAATGTGGGAGAGCTTTTGATGTCATGTTAGCAAGACTCATGCAATTATTACATCTTCAATTGTTAGGTCTTCAGTGGGCCCCTGTACTGCTTTCATCTGTTGTACAGCATGGCTTGAGGTGGCCACATCCTGGCAGGGGTCTCAGCTCCTTTAATAGCTAAAGCATGTTAGGGTTGGAATGCTGGATGCTTTGAGGTTGCCATATGCTGGCTGAAGTCCTTCCCAGAATGGCAGTAGTTGGTCGAGTATGCCACAGGTTATCTGGTTGGGTAATCTGAGATTAGCTCTCTTAATTGTAATTTAGAAATTTTCAAATGGAAATGGTTAGAAATTAATGAGGTACTTTATTTAACTGAAGTAGTTTATGTGGAGTTTAAAAGAACCCCTTTCACTGAACAACATTCTATCATGTTTATTCAAATGAAATGATTTGGCTTTTTGCAACTTTGTGTTTAATTTTGCCCCATGGATATCTCTGAGATTAATTTTGAGGCTCTTCGTTCTGTCCCTTTGCTTTGTTATTTTTCTCAATCAAACTATCTTTTTCCCTCTCTGAGTTGCTGTAATATTGAATCGGTATTTGACTTATTCTTCACCACAGTAGAGTCAGCAGACTGACTTTTTTCTCTGGATTCTGAAACACTGTCACCTTTGAACTTGAATTTGGAATATGTTCCAAGAATGTTTCAATTTAATTATGGTATGTGATGTGGTCTACTTTTAATAAAAGGTCCCTGAGTAGAGGTTTGTGTTGCTGCTTTTTTGGTGATTGTTTGTTGGAGAATTTGAAGTTTTTCTGTGGCTTTCGAACTGACCCCAGTAACTCCATTATTGCTCCCAACTGAGGTGATCATTTCTTGCTGGGTTCTGTTTAAAAACACAAACTAAGGATCTTTGGTGAACTCTGTTCTTACAGGATTGTTCATGGAATTTTAAAAGATGTCTTTCGAAGTAGAAACTCACTTTTTTAAAAAGCAAGATTAAGGTTCAGGCAAATTGGTTACCATTTAAGAAAGGTTATCTAGGGTTAGTTTTGTGCACAGATAGTCTCATTGGCAGCCTCGAGTCAGTGGAGAAAAAAATCCAGGGTTAGGACAATACATTTTCTTATTATTTCTGTACTCCATTGTGCTGGGTGTCTTAGGCTGAGGCTTTTTAAAGTTGAAATACCCTTTCATGAAACAGATTATGTCTGGCAAGGAAGGAATGTTCTTCAGAGGAGCTGCCAAGAAGTCCTTTTGTTAGTGCCAACTTCAAACAGCTTGGCTCCAGATGAAGTTTCAAGGAATCATAAAGCTCTCACAGGGGAGGTGTGAAAGCTCTTGGTTTCTTGTTGGGGATCTTACTATTTCTATGGCTATTTTGAATATATTACTGAATTTCTCTTTATTTCCTGAGGATCTCAGTCCTTATTTCTAGTTCTATTTTCTTCCAGCAGTTCTCCAATTTAGTAGTGAGGTTATGGAATTGAATGTTTTTTTTTTTCTTGTTCGTATTTCCATACACTGTAGAGTATTTAGTAGTCTTTCGATGGGAATCTGTAGGAGAGTGAGGGAGGTTATTTATAATAAGTATTTTTAAGCCAAAATGCCCGGGGTTTGTTATTTTTTTTCTGACATTTTCTAGACTGTCTACTTGAAGTATGAGATCTTGAAGTTTCACTTAATCATTGTTTTAAGTTTTGAATTCTGTTGGTGAAGTCATGTATCAAAGGCTTGACTTATGTGGTAGAGAATACATTTGTTCTTTTTCTCTCGAGGAAGAAAATCTACAGTATGTATAGTAGACACTTTATGTTTGGGTACATGACAGATCATTTGTATCCTTTGCGATTTTAGAGCACATCTGTAAAAAACAATGGATTTAAAAACTCAAAGTACTAAATTTAAAGTTTATACAGCTTCTAACTCTTAAGTTGATAAAGTGTATTCTAATGTATATAGTTATTTAAAATATGAATTTATAGTATTTAATTTAAATTTTGTTGCATTTTTGTTTCAGTATGAAAACCCATGGACAATCCCAAATATGTTGTCAATGACGAGAATTGGCTTGGCCCCAGTTTTGGGCTATTTGATTATCGAAGAAGATTTTAATATTGCACTAGGAGTTTTTGCTTTAGCTGGACTAACTGATTTGGTAAGTTGAACAGGCACTCCCTCTGTTTTGTTCCCCTTCGAAATCCCAGGGCTTCTACTACACCGAAATAGCACGGCCTAGACCACTTTTCTAAGGAAATCCTCAAGATGAATTTCACCAGGTACTTTGCATAAGGACTTGTCTTTAGCATCTATGTGAGACTCTGTAATTCTTTATGTCATTTAAAGAAGGTAGTATAGATTGTAGGGAGGCATGAGAGGGAGCTATTTACTCTTGATTGATTTTTAACTATTTCATAAAAGAAAAACTCTTAGAAAATCCCAAAGAGCCAGGTATTTGCATCAGAGGTAGAAGTAGTCAACAGCTGTGCCACCTTGAACAAGCCCGATCCCATCTGATCTTGGAAGCTAAGCAGGGTTGGGCCTGGTTAGTACTTGGATGGGAGACCACCTAGGAAGACCAGGTGCTGTCAGGTCAACCAAGGGTTGCTGTGCCTAAAAAAAAAAAATCTAGAAATAAAAGAGCTGTGAGACTATTTTTCTAAGTATTTCTATTTATTGTAATAGAAATACTCTGATCTTCAGCAACACATGGTTTTACTAGTAGAGAGGGAAACATTAGGCCAGTTTTTGTGATCAGGAAGGTTGTAGAGGTCAGAGCTCTGTTTAGGTTTATGCTGGCGGGAGGGCATAGGCACCGCACAGATTTGGTCCTTGATTTCTCCCTGCCCTGATTTACACCCTGTGAGCAGCATTAGGCATCCTTCTTCTATTCCCCCAGCAGATGAACAAAGGTGAGAAAAGCTCCTGATGCCACTCTTGGGGGTTGTTATTTGAGGGTGTTATTTGGCCTATCTCAAATTGGAACGTAGAAGATAATTTTATAACAGAAGGTTGCATTATATGTTAAAAGGCGTTTGTGGACTTACCAGCCATCATGATATATAACATTATTTGTATTTATTACCTACCTTGTTTCATAAGGGATTTGAAATGGATTAGAAAACTACATGTCCTACAAAAACAGCTGAGGGAAATAGGGAAAAGATAGAGGAAAAATTTTAAATCAGGGCAAAGTTAGCATGTAAAAATAGGTACAGTATATTCTTGTGCAAGACTGGTTTAGATCCATGTGAGCACCCAGACAGGAAGTAATGATGCGGTGTCTCTTCAAACTGATTTATGTGTGAAAAGCCTGCTCAATATTTAGTGAGAAAAAAGAGAAACTCATTTTCTGTTCAAAGTTGTGTAGTATCTTTCTTTGTAACATCAGCTGTTCTCTTTGAAGTTCATAGAAACAAAATTCCACTGCCCATTGACTGGTGAGCAGTATGGAATTAGCTGTAGATTTTGCAGGTAAATAAAGGGAGGGCATTTGCTTTGTAATATGGCATGTCCAAATATGCATCAAATACAGTCTCTCAAAATAGCTGCCACCTCTGTTTTTTTATAGTTACCTCCTGTTTGTTACAACTTCTCCCCATTCTCATAATCTCTTTTTCCCTGCTTTTATCTCTGAAGCCTGAAGGCCTCTGCTGATTGTTAATATATTCTCTAGTTCTGTCCAAGGACATTATATTGATAATGGATTTTTTTTTTCCGTAAGAGACAAAATCTTTTTCTCTTAATGGATTCAATCCTTTTTGTTTGTTTGTTTGTAGTTTTTTTTAGCTGCCACATAAGATTGCAAATAGTCACTGAATGGGAGAACGCTCATTTACATTTTCTAATTATGTAAGACAATGTATATGGAAACCCGAGTTAGCTGGTACCATATTTCACACTTATTCCATGGAAGTTTTGATGCCTCTAGAATGGCCGCTAGGCAGATGGCTTGACTCATGGAGGGTTTATGTAGGGGAATGGCAAGGTTTGGTTTGTGTTGTATATGGGAAATAAGTGGATTATAGGAAGGCAAGAGTGGAAGCAGAACCTGGTTTGGAGCCTTATAGTAATCTATGGGAGTGGTGGTGGGAGTTTGGAGTGGGAGAGAAGTGAATAGGTTTGAAGTATGTTTTGAAGATAGAGCTGATAATGTTGATGGATTGGATATGTGGGGTGAGAAAAAAAGGAGTTAAATGTGACTGGTGGCATTTACTGTTTTTTTCTTTTCACCTAGCAGGTATGTGTAGGTTAACATTTTCTGTGATTAGCAACACTTAGGGTAGGGCAGAGTTTGTGGAAAAATACCAAGAACTATTATGCCTGTTTCCATAGAGGTATCAGTTGAGTAGTTGAATATAGTAGTTTGGAGTTGGAGGAAGTTATGATTAGAGATAGATTTGAGAATTATCAGCAAGTCTGGTAAAGTTATCAAGATCAGTGGTCCCTAACCTTTTTGGCACCAGGGACAGGTGCTCTTATGAGAATCTAATGCCTGGTGATCTGAGGTAGAGCTGAGGCGGTGATGCTAGCACTGGGGAGTGGCTGCAAATACAGATGAAGCTTCACTGGCTTACCTGCTGCTCACCTCCTGTGGTGTGGCCTGGTTTCTAACAGGCCACAGACTGGTCTGTGGCCAGGGGGTTGGAGACCCCTGATCTAGGCTGTGATGAAAGAGGAGAAGGGATCAGAGAAATGAACAGTAACTAGAGCAGTAGTGAAGGAACCAGTAAAGGACACTGAGATAGAAATAACTGGTGAGAAAAGAAGAAAATTAGACAGTGAGGTGTCCCAGAAGTTAAGTGAAGAAAGTGCTTTAATTTGTGTTGATGTCAAGCTAAAAATGTAGAATTCATTGGTGACTTTTATGTGTACCATCTCAAGGGTGGGAATGATCAGAGTGGGTTAGTGAGCAAATGTGAGGTGGTAATGGCAATAGACATTGCTTTGAGGAAGTTTTGCTTTGTGGAGCATAGAGAAAAAGGGTCAAGGAAAGGTAGTTTTAAAGATATACATACTGGGGAAAATTATGTTGTTAATTAACCAGTTAATTAAATGACTGGGTAGAAAGGGAGAGATTGATGTTGCAAGGGAGGTGGGGAAGGATGGTGGCAACTCGTAAGAAGAGAGGGTCAGGATTCAGGGAAGGCAGAGAGAATGAATGGATGCCGGTAAGTGGTAGATTAGAAGTGGGAATATGAGGGATTGCTGATAACCTGTTTTTATTTTTCAAGGAAATTATAGACATAGTAATGAGTTAGTAGAGTAGAGGCTTTGGGAGGAATGGAATCAGTTTGAGGTAAGAGCAGACAGTGTGAAAACAGTAGGTAAACACAGTAAGCAGTTGTAAGGGTTGCCAGGCAGTATTGAGTGCCCCGGGAGATTTGTGATCATGAATTTGAAGTGCGACCAGTCAACGCATTTATGTATTTTACTTGATCAATGTTCAACTGCTTGGGTTTGGGCTTGGCTGGAGTATATGGATAGTTGTGTTTAAGCAAGCTTAAGGCAGAGTGGAATAGGGTGTAATAGGTATTTGCAGAACAGTGATGATGAGTTTGGAATCTCATGTAAGTAGAGGAACAGTGAGGATGAAAGTGATGATGGTGAAAAAATGGGAAGTTAGTTCTCTGAGATCAGAAACAGCTGAAAACTGCATCTTCCAAGGCCCTGATTCCTAGTTCTAGGCACTGTCTGTTAGATAGCATTACATCTAGTCTACTTAGGAAGAAAATAGATTGTTTAATTTGTGGTAGTAATAGCTAGTAACTGCTTTTTTAGAGGGTTTACCAAGTGTCAAGTACTGCACAAGTAAGTATTAATCACATTATATGCTGAAGACTACCAACACTTTGGGGTAGATAATACTGTCTCTGTTTCACAGATGAGGAAAACTGAGGCTTAGAGAGGCCAGATAACTTGCCCAAGATCACACAGTAAGGTGGAGAACCAGGACACGAACCAGTTATGTTCTGCTGCAAAGAGCAAGTTCTTAACCATTGTCCCTGAGCTGCAGCTGTTTCCTTTAACTCAGATATGGAGATATGGAGGACTTATTTATCCTATGAAATGTACCATGTTAAATTATGTCTAAGTTAATTTGATATTTTCCTTTTGAAATAGGACTAGAAAATTCAAACATTTCTTGAAGCTTAAAGTTAAAAAAAGAGTAAAAGCCAGGTAGGGACTTTGAAAACCAAAGACTATCTGCCTTGTTTAATGAGAGGCAGCACTTGTTTTTAATCTGTTTTGTGGCCCCAAGGTAGGCCTGGAGATCTGGGTTTTTTTATGGTAAGACTTTGAATATTTAAATTTGGCAACTAATTTACAATTTTGAAAGCTCCTAGCAGGTCTTATAAAACTGGCCTTCAGGCCCCATTTGGCCCATTGGCAATCAGGTATGACCTCTAGTTTAAAATATTTATTTCCAAGTGAATAAGTAATTTTTGTACCAAAAATTTAAAGTAGGCCAGGAATAGAGGATTGAGTTTTTCTTCAAATACAGATCATGCAAATATAGCCAGTCATGGAATTAACAGTAGCACTAAACAGGAAAAAAAAAAAGAAAAGAAAAAGAAAAGAAACAAAAAAGGAAAGAAAGGAAAGAAAGGGAAGGGAGGAAGGGAGGAAGGAAAGAAGGAGAGAGAGAGAGAGAGAGAGAGAGAGAGAGAGAGAGAGAGAAAGAGAAAGAAAGAAAAAGAAAGGAAAGAAAGGAAAGAAAAAGGAAGGAAGGAAGGAAGGAAGGAAGGAAGGAAGGAAGGAAGGAAGGAAGGAAGGAAGGAAGGAAGAAAGAAAGAAAGAAAGAAAGAAAAAGAAAGAAAGAAAGAAAGAAGGAAAGAAAGGAAAGAAAGGAAAGAAAGAAAGAAAGAAAGAAAGAAAGAAAGAAAGAAAGAAAGAAAGAAAGAAAGAAAGAAAGAAAGAAAGAAAGAAAAGAAAGAAAGAAAAAGAAAGAAAGAAAGGGAAAGAGAAAAAATAATAGTTACAATTTGGGGATTTGGATCACATCACAGGAAACTAGGTAGGAGTTAAAGAGTCTCACAGGTAAATGGTAGTTCTTGCAAGTAAAAGCAGTTGTTTGGGCTATGGTGAAAATTCAGCTAAGGCTCAAGAGAGAGGGGCTCCTTGTTTACTCTGTCAGTCATGTTTTCTGTGAGTTGTATTTGGGTTTTTACATCTGTGTCTGGGTTCATCCCACAAAGGGGCATTTCGAAAACCAGAAATATAAGAAGGCTTCGAAAAAGAAAAGTACTGTAGAAAACTGAAATTATTTTCAGACCATTTGGGAATTTAAAAGCTAACCATATACCAGTGAAAGAGTGAAAAGGTTTGGGGGTAAGAAACTAAAGATTTTATTTACATATTTTGAAAGTATAGCTGTTATTCTGGTATCTCTTCAAGATATCTACTCTGTACTTATTATGACATTTATTAAAAAAAAAACTTCTATTTTCAGTTGGATGGATTTATTGCTCGAAACTGGGCCAATCAAAAATCAGCTTTGGGAAGTGCTCTTGATCCACTTGCTGATAAAATACTTATCAGTATCTTATATGTTAGCTTGACCTATGCAGATCTTATTCCAGGTAAGAACGCCGTCATGCGTACTTTTTAATAGCACAGGGAAGAATGACAGTAAGCCTAGGATTTCTCTCAATGGACAAATAATTTTGTTTCAACAATATATTTTTCAACTTTAAACTGTTTCCCTAATTTTGAACTATTGAACTGTTTGGCTTGTCAGGCTTTAGAGTTTATATCCTTGTTATACTAGTAGAATCTGATATTTTCTTAGTAAGATTGTTTTTAGTTAAAATTGAGTAAATATTTCTCAGTGCCGATTCATATTAGTCTAGAATATTTTGAAACTATTATGTTTTCTTAGTGCCTAGGTTTTGAAAACAATTTAAAGTTTTCCTAAGTACAATTTAATCATAATAATTGAGAGCTCTGAAACCCTGAAGGTTTCTAAAATTTCACATTATTATTACTTAGACACCATTATGCAGTTTCAAATGATGCATATAGTTTGTTTGTACATTGTATTAATACTCTTTTTAACAGGATTTTATGATCTCACTTTATATTTTGCATGTGTTTTCCTGGTGGTTCATTTTTTATTTTAGCTCTGTGTCTTAGTTTTTCACCCTCCTTCAGATTAAACTCTTTATTTCCAAGATTTAAAAATAGAATCTGAGAATAAAAAGCTGCCACATGGTCTTTCAATAGCATGTTATATTGGCATTTGATAGGAAGAAGTGTAGTGGTGTTTCAGTCTAGTATAGTTTCTTCAATCTAGACATTCTGTTTCTCTTCTATCTTTAGGCTTTTAAATTTCCATACTAAATTAAAAAATGAATTGGACTTATGTTTATATTTATGTGCTTCTTTGAAAGAGTGGTGTGTATATGATTGGGGGTGCTGAAGGGGCAGGGTAGTCTCATTCTAATTACTACAAATTATTTATAGGAGAAACAGGAGCATTCCGTTGACATTCAAAACTCAAATGATTTTGTGTACTTTTGTGCCTCCCATTTTTCAGTTGCTTTCTTTTCTTTCTTTTTTTCTTTCTTTCTTTCTTTCTTTCTTTCTTTCTTTCTTTCTTTCTTTCTTTCTTTCTTTCTTTCTTTCTCTCTCTCTTTCTCTCTTTCTCTCTCTCTTTCTTTCTTTCTTTCTTTCTTTCTCTCTTTCTCTCTCTCTCTCTCTCTCTCTCTTTCTTTCTTTTGGTATTGTTTTACGAAGGTTAGCCAGGTATGTCCCTATTAAACATAGCATTGTTTCCAGGTTTTGACATTATGGATAATGTTGTTGTGAGCTTTACCTAAATAATGAGTGTAGATTGTTTTCCAAGCTGAAACTCCACTATGATTCTGGAGATTTCCATGTTCTCTTTTCAATGTTGAGTATATTTTTCCAGGCTTTCATGGCTTCTTTGCTAAGGTACTGCTTTTGGTGGACGGAGTGCAACCACTGTTTGCTGTGCAAGGTTGCAGCATGGTGGCCAAATTTTTAGAGCTCAAAAATATTTTTATTCTAAAGACATCTGAAATGTTTGTTACTCTACTCTCCATATTTGATTGAAGTTCAAAGTGGGCATAATTTTCAATTGCAGATTGTTTTCAGTGAGAATGTTGAAGACCCTGTTCAGTAGACTTAAAGATTCCATATTGTTGTTGGGAAGTCTCGTGCCATTCTGATAACCTTTTCTTTTATGTGTGATTATGTTTTGTATTGGAAGGCTTTTAACATTCTTTTTTACATTTTTCTAGTTGATGTCTTTAAAAAATTCTCTCTTAAAAATTAATATTTGAATTGCTTCTATGGTTAATCCTAGTGCTTTTTATTGAAAAGTGTGTACTCTCTCCAGACTCTCCTCAATATCCATATATACATGGGTTCATTTCTGAGTTGTCTCTGTTTTCCCCCATTGATTGGTCTATCTTTGTACCAGTACCATCCTTAATTATTATTCCTTTGCTAAAAGTCATGATATCTGGTAGAGCGAGTCGTTTTACCTTTGATATTCTTACCCCTTTCCATTTGTATGTAAATTGTAGAATCAGCTTTTCAAGTTCTCCAGAAAATATTTTGGGTTTTAATTGGAATTGCATTGAATTTATTAGATCTATATGGAAGAATTGACATAATTTACAATATTGAATCTTCCATTTCACAAATATGAGGTATCTGCTCTATTTAGGTCTTTTAAAAATGTCAAAATGTTTTCTTTACAGAGTAATATTCTTAGATTTATTCCTAGGTACTTGATAGTTCTTAATGCTTTTATAAATGGTAGCTTTTAAAATATTTCATATCGTAGTAACTGCTAATCCATAGATGAAAATCACTTCTAATGCTGATTTTTGTGTCTGGTAAAACTTTTGAACTTTTATTCTACTGATGTAAATGTAAAAGTCTCTTGGATTTTCTGTATCCTCAGTTATATATTGTCTATAATCAATGACAGTGTCGAATAGGAGTGTGGTGTCTGTGTCTTATTCCCAGTCTCAAAAAAAATGCTTTCAACATATCACTATAATATATGGCATTTCCTATAGGGTCTCGTAGATACCCTTTTTCAGGTTAAGAAAGTTCACTTCTATTGGGAGTTAGCTCAGAGTTATTATAATAGGTTATTGATTTTTATCAAATTCTTTTTTCCTTTGTTTATTATAGTCATATTTTTTTCCCTTTAGGCTTTTAGTGTGTGGTGAATTATATTCTTGATTTTCAAATGTTAGACCAATCTGAAATTCTTGGTTCCAATCTAACTTGGTCATGATATATTTAAATATTGCTGGATTTGGTTTGTTAATACTTTGTTGAAGATTTCCTATTTAGATCCACAAGATAGTCCTGGAGTTCTTCTCTCTGAACACCCTTGTTAGGTTTTAGTATTCAGTTTATACTAATCTCATAAAATGAGTTAGAGAATGTACCTTTGTCTGTTGAGAGACGTTTGTGTGAAATTACAGTTATTCTTTCTTTGAGTGTTTGGTAGAACTTTTTTTGTTTTTTGAAGCTAATCAGGCGAGGCCTGGAATTTTCTTGGGAAAGACTTTTAAAATAGGTGATTCAGTTTTTTAAAAAATCATTACAGGATGATTCCAGTTTTCTGGTTCATCTGTCTGTTTTGTAAGTTGTGATGTTTTTTTAGAAACTTGTCCATTTCAGCAACATTTAAAAAATAATTACCATTAACCTTTAATAGTATACACATTAATTTTTTATGTTTATAGATGTAGTGGTGTGTCCCCACTTTTAACCTGATTATTAGTTATTTGTCTCTTACATTTTTTTCTGAATTGTCTTGCCAGGGGTTTGTCAGTTTTACCAGCCTTTTTGAAGAACTAACTGGGCTTTGTCATGGTTCCCTGATATGTTTACTATTTCATTAAGTCTTTCTCTTTTTTTCTTTTTCCTCTTTCTTTGGGTTTCCTACGCTGTTCTTTTCCTAAATTCTTTAGATGGTTTTGTCTTGTAGAAATATAATGGTAGCCGTATATGTAATTTGAAGTTTTCTAGTATCTGTGTTGAAAATAAAAAGAAATGGGTAAAGTAATTTTAATAACTTTATAAAGTAATAATATTTAACCAAGGAGATAAAAAATACTTTCAGTTCAATTGTATTCAATAAAAAATATCAAGATTTTTTGATGCTGTGTCTTTAAAGGCCAGTGTATAGTTTCCATTTAACAGCACCTCTAAATTCAGACCAATCACATTTCGAGTGCTTATCTTCACACAGGCAAATGCTGTTGTATAGAATAGCACAGCTGTAAGAGGATATTTAAATCATTGCTTTTCAATTTATCTTTTCTAAAGTTTGCATTTAAGGCTGCATCTCTTATGCTGATAATAGCAGTTTTTGTCATTATTGAGTTCAAAATATTCTGTTTTCATTATGAGTTTTTCTTTGACCTGTGTGGCAATAAAAATGGATTCTTAATTTGTAGGATTTCCTAGGTATCTTTTTTGTTATTGATTTCACGCAAAACTACCTTGTAATTAGAGAACCAGGCTCTAATTTTAGGTCTTCAATCTAAGTGTACAGTCAGATTTTATAAACATTTAAAAGCATGCTTCAAATAAATGTTTGTTCTGTATTAGTTAGATATGATGTTAGATATATATGTCCATTTGGTCAAGTTTTTAATTCTGATGTTTAAATGTTTCTTCACTGACTTTTTTTTTTTTGGTCTGCCTGTTCTGTCAGTTACTGAGAGAGTAGGTTAATGTTTTCTACTACATGTCTAGTTTTTCATTTTTCTTTGTACTGTTTTTTGTTTTGTGTCTTTTGAAGTCATACTATTAAGTGTATATAAATTAAAATTGTTATGCCTCCTTAGTGAATTGAATGTTTTACTTGGAGTGACTATCTGTATCTGTAGTAATGAGTTTTGCATTAAGGTCTCTTTTGTGAAATATTACTATGAGCTATACTAACTTACTTTTGGTCATTGTTTTCATGATGATAAATCTTTTACTTTCAACTTTTCCATATCTTTATGTGTTAGATATCTCTTATAAATAGCACATAGAGAGATAAGTTTTATCTTCTTCCAGTATCAAAATATTTTATTTTTCAATCAGAACATTTAACCCATTAACATTTACTGTGAGCACTAATATTTGTGTAGCAATCTTCCATTTTATTTTGGCCCATATGTTCTGCCCTACTTTTATTTTTATGTGTGTGTGTGTGTGTGTGTGTGTGTGTATTTTATCATTACATTTGTTTTCCCTGTACCAATTTGAAAGTTTTACACTCTTGTTTCAGTTAAGCTATTCTCAGAATTATAACATTCATCCTTATACTGTCGAAGTTTATCAAACTGTGCTCATTATGGGTACTAGAAGGGCCTTAGAATACTTCAACTCCCTTTTATTTCTTTCTCAACTTAGGTTATTGTTGTCATACTTTAATTTATGTATTTCTTAAACCCTCATTATTTATAAAATCAGTGTTCATTAAGGTTTATCTTTATATTTACTTTTTTTTTGGAGTTTATTTTGTTTGATGTACATCACACCTTCAATATGGAATCATTTTTCTTTTGCATAAAGTGTATCTCCAGAAATTCTTTTAATATAGGTCTACTGCAAGTGGTACATTCTTGTATTTGTCTCTCTGTAAATATTGTTATTTTGTCTTTTTTCCTTTTTTTGTTTGAGAACATTTACATTCTATCTCTTAAGCAAATTTTGGTCATGTAATAGAATGTTATTAACTATAGTTATTGGTAACATATAAAGATTTGAGGCTTTAAAACAAATTAAAAATTTATTTGGGGTCTTAAAGGATTCAGATTTTAAAAATGTAGATTAAGTTAGCAATCCAGACTGTACTCTAGAGAGAGTAAAAACAGGCAGAATTTATTAAGGCAAAAACCACAAAGTGTATCTTTTATTCAAATGAAGGATTCAGCTTAAGTTAACAAAGATTGGTTAATTCCAATATGTAAATGAGGGAGGCAGAAACTAAGGAAAGTAAAATTTATATGTGTCCGTGTAGCAGTTATTCCAGGATGTTTATGACTTGACCTTGAGCTGAGTTTAGCAACATGTTTAGCAATTAACTAGCAAGCAGCTCAGAGAACTAAGGTATAAGATGTGTATAGGTCACACTTCCCTAACAGCCTCCTGACTCTATTTTAAGTGACTCTAGCAGTGTTCATTATTCCATTTGTTTTTCTCATTATCATCACCATATTGTGCATTAAATCCTCAGACTTTATTCATCTTAAAACTGAAAGGTTATACCCTTTTCCACCCTCTCCCTGTTTCTCCCACATTCATCTCTGGCAGCCACATTGTTACTGTTTCTTTCAGTTCAACTTTTTAATTAGATTTCGCTTATGACACCATGTAGTATTTGCCTTTCTCTATCTGATTTTGCCTCTATTCCTGAAGGATATTTTTGCCAAATATGCAGTCCTGGGTTGTTATTTTCTTTGACCACATCGAACATATTATTGCATTATCTTTTTATGTCCATTGTTGGTAACAAGAAAACTGTTAGTCCATGTCTTTTTTGAATGAAATCTTTACTTTGACTGCTTTTAAGATTTCTCCTTTGTCTTTGGTTTTCCAGAATAATATTTCTGAGTATGAATTTTTTTTATTTATCCTGCTTGGGATTTGTCGGGCTTTTTAATCTGTGGATTGATATTATTAATCAGTTCTGGAAAATTCCTAGCCACAATCTTCAGCTAATGCTGTGCCAGTTTTTTCCTCCTCTTTTCAGACTGCAGTGTACCTATGTTAGACTTTCTCCAGTGTCTTTTAAGTGTCTTAGCCTCTTTTCTGTATGTTACCTGATTGTATCTTTCTAGACTCCATTCTGGCTTCTTACCAATGTTCATTCAGTTCACTAATTCTCTGTTAAGCTGTGCCAAATTTATTCTTCTGTTTTTCAGTTACAGAATTTCTATTTTATTCTTTAGACTTACTAAGTCATCTTTTATAGTTTTGAGTTCCCAACTGAAAATTTTGTTTTTATATCCCTTTGAACATAATAAGTTTAGTTGTTTTATAGTCTCTTATAATTCTAAAATCTATCTTTTGAGGGTCTCTTTCATTTGTCTACTTTATTGAGTTTATGGTAGGTTGTGTCTTTGGTTATTTTTGACTCTTTAGACATTGAATTAAATGTTTGAAAAATAATTTGGAGGAATATTTTGATGTCTAGAATGATGGCATTACTCACCAGAGAAGGTTTTTCTGTTCAGTTTTGCTAGGTGCTTTGGAATGCTAAGAGGCTAGGACCACCTAGGCTGTTAGATGATGAGGCATTCTTATGAGGCCTAATTTACTTAGTAATATCTCCTCTCCCAGTCCTGTGGGAATAGTCCTTCAGATCCTAGCTCACAGTTAGGAGTAGTTTATCAGAGACCAAGGTTGAAGGCCCTGGGCTTTGACTACTTACTATCTCCTAGACTCCATGAGACTACCACAGATTATACTCTTGTTTCTTTCTTCTTTGTGTTGGGATAATGACTTTGAGTGTCTAGGCTTATTTTTCTGAGTTTTTAGCCTGATACCTTTTTAGCATCATTGTAAGCCTTTTGCTTTCAAAACAATTTTTTAAGGTTCTTCTTAAGTTATCAGAAGGATTGTTCCAAATTAACTAGTCAGATATTAATGGAAGCTGAACCCCAGAATATTTTTATTATTCTTGTGGTTTTCTGAAATCATGCAATGGTATATGCTCTAAATCCTACTCAAGTTTTGTGTGAGTCTTTCGTTTTGCTGAGTACTTAGTGGACCCCTTCAGTCTTAAAACTCATGTTCCAGTTCTGGAAATTGTATAATAGTATGTCTTTAGTAGCTTTCTGCCCTGTTTTCTTGGTTCTCTTCTTTCTGGATTTTTTTTTTTAGTTTATGGGGTAACATTGGTTAATATAATTATGTAATTTTCAGGTGTACATTATCATTTGACATCTGTATATTCCATTGTGTGTTTACCACCCAAAGTCCAGTTTCCTCCAGCTAACATATATTTGATCCCTTTTATGCACTTTACCCTCTCCCTACCCCCACTATATTTGACCCCCTTTACCTTGTCTACCTCTTCCCTCTTCCCACACCCCTTCCCCTCTGATAACCACTAGTATATAGTCCATGTGTCTCTGATTGTCCTGCTCATTTGTTGCTTTTAGGTTTATATCTCACATATAAGTGATATCATGTGATTTTCAACTTTTTCTGTCTGGCTTATTTTTGCTTAGCATGATTATCTCGAGTTTCATCCATGTTGTTGCAAATGGCAGTATTTCATAAAAGAGTCTTCTTTAAATTTCATAGATGAGTGTTATCATTCAGGATATTGTCTACCTACCTATCTGTCCTACCTGTTTATACAGTTATGTAACGCATAACAATGTTTCAGTCAATGATGGACCTCCTGTATAACAGTGGTCCTATAAGACTGTAATGGAGCTGAAAAATTTTTATCGCCTAGTGATGTCAAAACCATCATAATGTCATAGGGAACACATTACTCATGTGTTTGTGATGATGCTACTGTAAACATATCTATTATGCTGCCATTCATATAAAACTGTAGCATTTGTAATTAATGTCTAGTACATAATACTTGATAAACAACTGTTACTGATTTATGTATTTACTATTCTATACTTTCTATTGTAGTTGTAGAGTATACCCTTTCTACTTACTAAAAACAAAAATTTGCTGTAAAATATTATTCTGTGTTACACTGGCCACAGCCTCATACATCTTGTGTTTATCGTGTCTCTTAATTGTATCATTTCCTCTTGTGCTTGATTGAATCTTGTTTTGTGCAGTAACATGCTATAAAGGCTTGTAGCCTAGGATCATACCATATACCATATAGTCTGCATGTTGTCGGCTATCCCATCTAGGCTTGTATAAGTACATTCTGACTCTTGCACAATGGTAATCTAAGAACACATTTTTCAGAATGTATTCCTGTCATTAAGTGGTAGGTACATGACTGTATGTATTTATAGTTTTGAGAGGTTTTTTTTTTGACCCCCTATATTGTATGTTTCATTTTGTTTGTTTGTTTGTTTTGGTCTCACTTTTACGATTGAGACTTTACTGAAATGTTTGATGATCCTTGGCTGCTTGCTTAATTTTAGTGAGACATAAAATGTTAATCGAGCTACATCTTGGCATTGGTGGAATTTGTTGGGTGGTGTGCTTCCTGCTAGGGTGAACAGGTAGGAACCAGCCATGGCTCAGAATTCTCAGTACTTTTAGGTCTAGTCTATAAGTAAGAGCTCTTTTTGCCACCAGTGTTTTAGGAGCTAAGGTATGAGAGGAACTTTGGAGGAGGGAGAGGTGTCTCAGTGTTCACTATGTTGACCTTTACTTAATCTCACCAGCACGGTCTCCACTGCCATGTCTGTTGCCTCCTTTGCCATCTCTGTGCTTTTCCTGTGAAGGACTTAGGTTTCAGCTAAGTTTCACTCTATTAAGGTAGTTACTACTAGAAAATGTAGTCAAACTTTGAAATTTGTCTCCTCTACCCATTCTCTTTGTCTTTGTGATTTTATATCCTTTCATTCCTTTACTGTCATTTTATATGAGTTTTGGAGAGAAAGATGTGTATATGTAGTCTTAGATCTTCTTATATTTATACTGCTTTTTGGTTAAACTTCTATCCACTTTGATTTGAATAGCCTTGCTTCTTCAAGAGTAAGACATTTGCTTTTTTTCCTCAGCTAGATAGTAATTCTGTTTTTCTTGCTTTTTCTCTGGGAGGGGAAAGAAGGATGGAAACAAACCCTTTGCTTTGTTAGGTTTATAATAGTATCGGATGTGAGTCCAAGTTAATTTCTACTTGTTTATGTGCATTTGTCTTGCCACCTTTACCAAGTAGTGGTTCCTTTCCAGGTCATTATGTTGTTTACAGTTTACTGTACAGCAAATTCTTATTGTTGGTTTAAATCAATTTCTAGAATAATCTGTTACCTTTATTATTTTCAGTGCAATAGCCTGTGATATTGATACTGACCATATTTAATTTGTAAAGGTGACTTGATTTTATTATTTCCCTTTAACACTAATAGAATTTGACCATGATGCACCTCCTTGTGGTAGACATTAACTATATTTCAGACCGAGTTAGCAAGTGGGAAGGAAAACCTTGGAGTAATCTCTTACAGATTTTTATACCCCTGCCTTCACTAACATGCTATCATACTCTGATAGGCAAAATGAAAGCTGCTTTAGTCTTGGAAGCAAAGGGAAGGGAAGGCTGGGATAGATAGCAGGAGCTCTTAGAACATTCACAACCCAGGAAACTGGATAAAATTGCCCAAAGAAGCAAAGTAAGAGCCTGAATATATATTGTCAGTTCGGCAGGGTCCTTAGAGATCACCTTGGTTCCGCAGGTAGCCTCTCTGTGCATTGAATCCCCCAGGGAGCTTTCATCTGTGCTTTTATGTAGCTCTCTTAAGGTGATTTTCTGAAGGATATCAGTTTGGGGAACCCTTGATCTTATTAACAACCTTTCTACCACCAGACTGTTACAGATGGTAAACTGAGTCTGGAGATGCTAACTCCTAGTCACACTGCTGTGTTGGAGCCTAATGCAGTGCCCTGAAAATGGGCTATAAATTCCATAGACCCAGGTTCTGTTTACTTAATAACTGGTGACCTTGGCCAAGTTTCATCATCTGCCTGAGGCTTGTTTTTCATATTTGTAAAATGGAGATAATGATGGGGCCTATTTTTTGGAGTCGATATGTAGGTTAAATTACATTATGTGTATGAAATGCTTAAAACAATGCCAGATGCTCAGTAACCCATGGTAATTTTGGCAGTTAATAGAACTAGAATCTTTACATTGAATTGTCTTTACATTGAATTGTCTCATTTCCTCTTATGCAGAAACCTCTTGTTTAGAATTAAGTCACATTCTCTTTCTCTGGTGGTGATGAAAGAGATTAGCAGGTGTTTATTTTCTTCTAAAGTTATGGTTAGGAGATTTGGTGCATGTAATTTGCATGAGTTTGCTGCATTTTGAAATCTGATCGTTAGCCAGCTAGTGATTGCTATAGAAAAGTTTTTTTTAATAGGCACATAAATGCTTCTAAATTTCATGGCTAGCTGGCTTGTTTTGTTATTTGGCTCATTTAGTTGTGTCTTTTGTGTGTTCCAAATACCATGACTTGAGTGGATAAGCATTTTCTCTTTGGAATAGTCTTGTCACCCAAGACCATGCCAAAGATCAACACTTATGTCATGGCCATGATCAGAGATTTAAATTTTAAATTTGTAATTAGTGAGATTTTTTCCAAGTCACACAAAAAGTAGAATGTCAAAATTGGAGAGGACCATAAGTATAGCCTCAAAAATAATTCACAAAAGAGCTGTTTGAAAGTATTATGGAAGGGATGTGCATGATCCTTTTATTTTAGTAATTGAAACATTTTGAACTGAGTTTTAGTCCTAGGTTTCCCCTTTATTTAAAAAAAAATTTTTTTTCTTATAAAAAAGATACATATTTCATGGTTAAAACTTCTGCAGTGCAGAAGGATGTAAAAGTGAAACAAGTCCTCTGCCTTTTCATTCTCATTCAACAAAGGAATTAGTAAGTAAGGTTCCTTAGGTCTCCATCTGAAATATCCTCTGTTGGCTCAGAGGTCATGTTGTAAAGTCTAAGGAATAATGAGAAAACCATTGACAAGTTGAATTCATGTTTAGTTAAGAATTCATTGAATGAATAGTGTAGAAGTAAAAATAGCAGTTACTTGGGTAGGAACTGGCCAGACAAGAATGAAAATATTTTGTTTCTCTCCAGGTGGTATATACAGCAAATTTTACTGTTCATAAAATAGTCTAGAATCCAGAAGCAGTCAAAGGTCCTGAGACGCCACAATGGTTGAGTCCTGACATTCTTTCCAACCTCTTTACCATCTCATTTTTTGTAATTACAGTGAGCCTAGTGATCTTTTTTCCAAACTCACAAAGCTGAGAAATAAAGTAGATAGTGGGACTGAATAGAGCTGATACTGATAACTACAGCCTAAAAACATATGCAAGAGGAAAAAAAAGGCTAGAAGATCAACATTCTGAATGACATACATAGATTTTAAAAGCCATAGTCTGTTCTTCATTTTATTTTGAGGGAGGTTAAAGAATATAAAAAACTGTAAGGACCATAAACCATCAATAGGTGTTTATTATTATAATTTTTACTTATGAGAAATACCAGTTTATGGTAAGGCTGAATGAGGGGCTTCATTGTGTGTGTAATGTCTTAGTATACTATTTTTAAAATCCCAATCAAAATTATTTTATATTTGATTTTCAGTTCCACTTACTTATATGATAATTTCAAGAGATATAATGTTGATTGCTGCTGTTTTTTATGTCAGATATCGAACTCTTCCAACACCGGTGAGTTTGTTACAAAAAAATATTCTTTTACTATTCATTATAACTTAAGGTAAAAAACAAAAAGCACTCTTTTGTATACTGAGTTTCACTTTACGGGAATAATTTATGGCAATTATTTTTTGATCCATTTACAAAGAATTTTTAAAAACACACATCAGCTATCATCTCACTCAGTGAACACATAAAACCCAGACCAGCTAGCCCCATCCCCAGCAACAAACTCTGTTAGGAGTTTTTGTATAACCAGGCCTCCTGTGCTGTCTAATTTAGCATCTACTGTGGATTATCTATCTAGAAATGGAAAATCACTCTTGTATGATCATAGAATGGGTTGTTTGCATATGTGTTTTTTGGTTCTACAAATGAGCACATAAACATCTTTTGTTTCTCAGGCTGCTAAAAATAGCAGTAATTATTCATTTTTGTTTTTTACTTTTAAAAGAAAATAATGATGAGGATTTATTGAGTTTATTTTGTAAAAAGATGTAGTCAGACAAACTTTATGATGGTTAGAATTTTATAGGAATTGAGAAATAAATATGTTTAAAAAATCCATATTCAGTAACCCATGTATAATTTATAAAGAATGTAGATACTGCTCAGTTAGGATAATAAAAGAAAGTGCAGATAAAAGGCTTATCTAACATAGATTCAGGCATGTGGTAAGCACTCAGTTACTGTTACATGTAATAAAATGTTTGTTTTAAACTTGAATGATTAATAAACCATCTCTCTCTATTCTCTGCCAGCGAACACTTTCTAAGTATTTCAATCCTTGCTATGCCACTGCTAGGTTAAAACCAACTTTCATCAGCAAGGTAAGAGACACCCAATGTCCTTTTAAGTTATTCCCTTGTAAATTTTTATTGCAATGAATATAAATCTTATTCTAGAGCAGCCAAAAATGAGACAGGTTTAAGTGCATTGACGATAGAGGCTAGAGAGTGGGGTCATTACCCAGTTTTTTTGTTCACCAAGCTTTTTGGCTCTTTAGTATATGCGTGTGTTTTGTATTGTTGGTCTGAGAATTTAAGTCTTTGAATGAAGTAATAGGGTCACTGTTTGGGGAAGGTAGAAGGTAAAGAAAAGTAATTACGTCTTGATCAACATACAACGCAGATTATGAAATTGTCTTTCTAGTTTCACTAAACCCCTCCCTGTGGTGAACACATCATATAATAAATAAAGTCTTTTAACTTTTTAGGATCTATTGTTACATGCAAAGGGGTAGGAGAAAGTTTAATTCACTAGTAAATAATTGCTATTCTTAGTTGTCCATCCAGTTTTCTGAGCCCTCTGTAGAACAATAATTATATCCAATCTTGGTACACAGAGGACATTATTAATGCCTCTCTAGGCACATTTGTTTTTCTAGTGGCCTGATAAGTTTGCTCTAGTCATTCTTCTACACCATCCCCTGTGGCAGAGGTTTCACGGTTAAGGATGCTGATCATCTGTGGCACAGAGTGGTGAGATTACTTTTATACCACAGACTTCTCGGCATGTACTTTAACCTACATATCTGGGATTTTTTTTTTTTTCCGATTCACATGACATGCTTGTATCAAGAACAATAATTTGAGTGTAGTGCTACATAGAAAGTGGCTTAAAGAGGTGCAGGGACAAATGCCTCAGATCCCTGTCTTGTAAGGAGTTCCCCAGACAATTTTTATTATTTATATTTTAAATTATTTGGAATCCTTACAATTTCGCTGCAGAATAAGTGATAGAACATAGGTGCTTCTCTAGCATATCACCCACTGATTCATACTTCACATGCTCCCCCTAACACTTCTCTCATTGAGCAGTGAGAGTCTCCAGTGTCTGGATGTTTTCTTTTTTACTCACTGCTGTCTTATAGGGTAGGGAAACTTACTCATTTCCTCCAGAGAACTTCTCTCATGGAGATGAATGTATTTCAGTTTTCCAACCTCATAGGTTTGACAGGTAAGCGAGTGAAAGGATCATGGAATGAAGTGCCTGGAAATCTGGGTTCTAGATTTGGATCTTTAATCTGCTCTGACTGCAGAGAAATGAAAAAGTAGCTTAATTATTTGCATATCCACAGGGCTGTTTTAATGAGCAACTGAAAAACAGGCAGAGAACTTTGCAACATTATTAAGTTGCTATGGAAATTCAAGATAGTGGTTATTTTTTGACAGTTGTTCTCCTTGTCACTGTAAAAAGCAGCTGTGTAGACAGATGGGCCAGTTAGTGAAGTTCATCCTTTCATGCGAATGCCAGCTTCTGTGGCAGGGATGTTATAACATCAGGCATGCTAAGGGTATGTTGTGTTACACTGTGATAGGCTCTGCCTTTGTCTCATGAGCTAGAAACAGGATCTGGCCAGTACTGTTCATTTATGACCCCTCCTTTTTTTTTAGGTAAACACGGCAGTCCAGTTAATCTTGGTGGCAGCTTCTTTGGCAGCTCCAGTTTTCAATTATGCTGACAGCATTTACCTTCAGATTCTATGGTAAGCTAAATGTAGAATTACTCTGTGAGAATGTCAACAAAATGGCTAATTTTGGCAGTCCAAGAATTACTTTGCTTTTATGGCATTTATTGAGTACCAACTGGGTAAAACTTTGGGGTATATTTTAGGATTGATATCATTCTTAAGCTTATTATCAAATACAGGATGTAGAAGTTATAGAAGCTTTCATGCAAGTTAAAAGGGATGAGAAGTACAGATAATGTTGGGGTTCAGAGGAAGGAAAGAGTTGTAGTTTGGAAGAAGAGGGAAAGCTTTGGGGAGGAAGTGGCATTTTGAGCCTTGAAGTCTAGGTGAACTTTATACAGGGAAAGACTGAGAAGAGGCCATTCAGGGGATGGACACCCTGAGCAAAGTCAGAGGGAAAGGGAAAGTCCATCCAGCCTAGTAAAAGGGGCAGAGTGAGGGAGAAGCTTGGAGAAGGGAGTTTGAATTTCATCTTATTGTGCTTAATTATAGCCTTGAAAACATGTCAAATTCAAGTTTTTTCTCAAATGAACTACATAATACAACCTCTTTGATTTTCATTTTCTGCTTCTTTTAAAGTGATGTAAGAATTTAAGACATTTACAAAGCAATCTGAGTATAGAAACTTTCTAGGTTTCTTACCATATTCTCCAGTATTTTAACAATTATATTCTCTGCATATTTTGATAGTAATTTTTTTAGCTACTGGCCTTGTTATCCAAGTTTTTCTAGAGCATTCAACTTAGTTTTCAGAAATAGCAACTTTTCCTATTTGTACATTTCATTTGCTTATGAATATTAGTTTTAGAATATTAAACTGGCATGAACAGCTTTAGGATCAAATGAAAATTGAATTTTGATGGTCCTACACCTTACCCTGGTAGAAGAAGTGCATAGTGCACTAAAAAGTTAGCCTGTTAGCTGCGAACATTCAGCAAGCCGTGAGCATCACTGATGAATTCAAGCAAATCTGGTTATGCTGCTAAATTCACTTAAGGAAAAATCAATAAAGAAAGCTGAAATTTATTTTAAATGGCTTAGATATTCAGGAAATAGAGTCTAATACTCTAAGCAGCATAGAGCAGTAGAAAGAGCACATGGCTGTAGAGTTGAAGCCAAGCCAGGCCCAAACATAGTTCTGTGGCCCTGAGCATGTTCTCTGGGGCTCCATTTCCTCCTCTGGAAGGTAAGGTGGTTGTGAAAATAAAATGAAAGACACCTAGAGTAACATCTGGGCAAAAATGACAATTGCTAATATTTTTCAGGGTCATTAAGTAGATTAATGATTTGACATTACTGATTCAAATGAAGTCTTAAAAGCATATTTAAATTCTTGTAGTTAAAACAATTACTTTTTAAACTCTTTTAAATGTATTCTTTATCATTCTCAGTTACTGATTTTTAGACTGACAACTAACTCTTCTTTCCTTTCATTAAAGGTGTTGCACCGGTTTCACCACAGCTGCATCAGCTTACAGTTATTATCATTATGGTCGGAAAACTGTTCAGGTGATAAAAGGCAGATGAAGGTCACCCATCATCCTTACCAAGGAAGCAATACACATCATCGGCAGTGGGGCCCATGGAAATCTATAGGAGTTTCTCTAGTTTGGTGTTCAGCTTGAAAAAGGACTTGTCAGAACAAACCATGTCATCACAATTTAAGTAATGTGCATTGAAAATAAGTTTGATCATGGGCATATGTGAAATTTCCAATGTATTTTTAAATACAAATAAAACTATCATTTAGAATTTTTTTATCTTAGGTTTCTTGATTAACTTTAAGGAACCAATTCCAATTATTGTCAGTCACTTTTTAATATTAAAAAAAAAAAAATAGACCAGAGCATGGAAGCTGGAAAATTGCCACTTTTCTTCAATAGAATTTAGATTGCTCACAAAGCACTGGGGAATTTCCTGGATTTAAACATTTATCTTCCACAACTCAGCTACACAGTTTTATGTTTAATTTAATTGGTGTACATATTAACAGTTCATATGGTTAATATTTAATCATTTAGGATAATGACAATAAAGGTAGCTTAGTTGTGGATGAAGTAAACTTGTAAAGAGATTATAAATGCTGTAAGGTTTGAAAATATTAAGATCAAAATAGAAGATATTGAAGTTCATGTTGAATAGTCTTCCAACATCTCAGGTGCCTAATAGTTTATGTATCAGGATAACACAGAGGTAGTTGGACTATGAAAACATATCCATGAGCCTACACCCTCCAGGAGGCAATGACTTATGCCTTCCCACTGTATTTCTAAAATGTAGCAGTGTTTGTATGATATTGGAACCTGTACTCATGTTATTGTAAATAATATGAAACTGTATATTTTTCAAAGGTTTTTTTTAAACTTGAGAATATTATTTTGTTAAGATGTTAAAGGAATAAAAAAACTGGAAAAAAAAAGTGTTACCTTTATCTTGGGCTGTTTGTATAGCATACTATAGTCTTCTGTTGTGTAAGTTTTCGGATTCATAAAATCAATCCAGATACATCACTTGTACTTTTATTGTGCCAATAATTGGTTTGTCATCATCTGACTTAAAAACCCTTATTCTCACTACACTGACATGTTTGAGAATGTGAGATGCAGGAAGAAGGAAGAGGAGGACAAAGGCTGGTGTTGGTTGCTTCCTCTTATCAGTGGTTGCCTATTGCTGCCCATTGTCCCAGGTTTTAACCCAAGATGTGGAATCAATCATACAGTGAGATTATCTAAATATATCCTGTTGAGCTGTGTTAAAATGGAAAGTTGCCAGCAAAATTTATGCCTCTTGGTATCCTCAGATTAGTGTCCTATTGACTCCTGGTCCTGGCTTTCTTTTTCCAGACTAGTTGCTAAGCAACCCTTGTCTTGGAACACACTGAAACCTGTAGGCATGGACACTGCCATTGAATCAAATGTAGGTTTTGGGGAGGGTAAAGAAGTGTGGTGTGTAGCTGGTTCTTTCCTTTTGGAACCTGGGAGGAGATGAGGCTGAAGGTAGAAGCCTGGACCATCCAAGAAGCACACTGAGCACATCTCAGCACTAGTAAAGTGTGAACACACAAAAATAGTGTTCAAAAAATAACTTGAGATAGGGTAGTTATGGGAAAGATTAGGATTTTGTACGTCATGTTTATATGTAGCTTAGTGTCAATGTTATTGGTGTGACTTATGAGTTGGACTCATTCTCTAGAAAAGGTTTTATCTGGCTCTGGTTAATATACTTTGACCACCTCAACCCTTAGAAAAATAGTCCAAGTTTCCTTAGGTTTTTGGATCCTGCATTGTAAAACATGTAAATTCTGAGTTTAACAAAACATTGGAATTAGGCATATTTGAGTGTATATTCATGCATGCAAACTGAAAGCATGGCAGAAATTCATTTTGTTGCCCCTACATAACAGATATCAATCTTAGTAAGCTTAAATGGCATTGGGATAATTACATGTCTGAAAACTATGCTAATTAGTCACATTTTTGGATTTTGTCGTGTTTTTTTCCTTTGCAATTTTTAATTGGGAGCTGGCAGACACATTTTAAGTAGCTTAGTCCTTAGAGTTTGGGAGGCTTTTTTCAAAACTTCAAACATCTAGAAATATATAGTGGTTCAGTTTATTTAGGTCAAACTTGAATATTGCTATTTCTGCAGCAGGGTTTTGTGGAAACAAAAATACATAAGACTCAAACTTGATTTTTTTTTTTTTTTTACAGTAGAAATAAATGCTGTGGGTTTGTTTCTCCCAAAAAGATATGTTCAAGATTTACACAGTGTTACATGTCACACATCTCAAAGCTGGGGGAAAATAATAGAAAAGGGAAATTTGGACACACATACACAGAATGTCATGAGACAACAGAAGCAGAGGTTGGAGTGATATGTCTGCAAGCCAAGGAACACCAAGGATTGCCACCAGAAGCTGGATGGGCATGGAACCATTCCCAAGTCTCCAGAGGGAACCAAACCTAACACCTTGATTGTGGGTTTCTGGCCTGAACTCTAATAAGAATAATTTTCTTTTGTTTCAAGGCCCCCAGTTTGTGGTAATTTGTTATGGCAGCCACAGGAAAGTAATATGAAATGCTAACGTAGAAAATTAAAACCTAGCAATATGACCCCATTGTAGTTTGATAAAATCACTTTTTCTCCTAAATTCGTATAAAAGTGAAAAAGTGTAGTAAGGCATATCCAACACTCAGATACAAATCATAAATCCATTTTGTTTAATGCAAATGGGAGCAGAAAAATGCTTTTGTCTCTAGTCAGAGCCTTAAGGTTCTCTTGTACTCATTTCTCCTAAGAAAAATTTCCTGAAAGCAAGCTCATGCTTCCTTAAAAAAGAGTTCACAGCTCTTTTATCCATTTAGGTGAAATCCAATAAACACTTTAAGAAGGACAGCCTTTTCCTGTGTTTCACAAATGTACCCAGTAGACTGGTTTTAACTAAAAGCTAGAGGAGCACATTTTTTTCCATATCCTAGAAAGCAACTGAGAAACGCAGAAGTCCTCAGGGAACATAACCCGTGCTCTTCCCCGTCACCCCCACTTCTCAGATTAAGAATCCACTGGAGCTGAGTCCCTGAATAACTCGTGCTTTGCCTGTGAGCTTGACCATGAGTGAGCTTCCCTAAAATGACTTGAGGATGCTCCTTTCAGTGCAGTAGAAGAGGCTGGAGATGGGGGAATTTCTTTTCTCTCTTCCGCACACAATGCTGGTCTCCTGGACACCGAGGGGCTGATGGCTACGAAGGCGAACACGACCAAGTCAAACAACACACAAGAAGGCCCCATCGCAGCAGAAGTTGTCTGGTGCGGGCCACCGCGTTTTGGGGAAACGGGCAGTGAAAGTAGAAGGAAGGAGAGTTCCTTGGAGGGCGAGCCGAGCTTGGCAGACTGCGTGCGGGAGAGGTGCGGGCGTCACAAGGATCCCAGGTGCAGGGGTCCCGGGGTGGGGCGTCGTCTGACCGCTCTGCACACGGGCACTCGGTTCCTCGGCTCCAGCTAATGGAAGGCCTGGGGCGTCAGCGGGCGGTCCCTGAAGGCTGGGTCAGCGGGCAGTCGCTGAAGGCTGGGTTCCGGAAAGCCAGCAGGTGCGTGTCGCGCGGCGGGCGCGCTGCCCGGCGCGGGCGGCGTCCGCGGAGGCAGGCGGCCAGCAGCAGGCCGCCCAGCAGCAGCAGGCCGCCGGCCGCGCACGGCCCCGCCAAGGCCAGCACGAGGTTGGACCTGGTGGCGAAGGCCGCGCACGACCCGCGCGGGCCCGGGGCCCGCGGCTGGCTCAGGCCGGCCCTGTTGGCCGCGAGGACGCACACGCGGTACGCGGTGCCCGGCGCGAGCCCGAACAGCGGGTGCTGCCGGGCCGTGGCGTGGATGCCCCTGACCACCGACTGGTTCTGCGGCCAGCCTTCCAGAGAGTAGTGGACCTCGTAGCTGCGCACCACCGAGTTGGGGGCGCACCAGCGGACGAGCGCGGACGTGTCAGTGGTCTCAGGCACCCCCTGCAGCTTCGGGGGGTCTGGGATGGTGTCTTCACCGCTGAGGCCTGGACACCGGCAGCGCAGGTGCCTCTGCAGCTCTGCGCATGGGGTCTGGAGGTGCTTACAGGGGTGGTAGTCACAGAGCACGTCCTCTGGAGGGGCTCCCACCTCCTCCTCCTTCCCCTCCTCCTCCTCCTCCTCCTCACTGGAGTCGTCCAACAGCAAGATTGGAATCCCACCTTTGGAAGGACTTGGGTGGAGAGCCTGTGGGGTGGCCCGAGTCCTCCAGGTGGGCTTGGGCGTGCTCATCGGGTTTGGGGAGGCAGGGAAGAGACTGGAAACAGCTGAGACATTAGGGTCAAGGACAAGCCAGGTAGTATGTTCTCTGCGCCCTGTCTCAGCTGTGCTTTCGGTCCTGGGCGAATTGCCGGAGTTGCTGGAACCTTCTGTAGAGATGGTAGTGGAGGTGGTGGCCCCCTCTCCAACAAGGCCATGTGGCCATGCAACTTGTGTATGGGGCCCCACAGGGTGGGAGGGGGCCTTGTCGACACTCCGTTGGCCTCTTGCAGCTTGAAGGGAGGGGGCTGTGCCCCGTAGGGTGGAGAGACCCTGTGTAGATGGTGCACGGGTGGAGCGGGCAGAGGAGGGTAGGTTGGAATCAAGGAGAGTAGTGCTTTGGTCAGAATGGCATACACTGGGCAGCTGGGAGAGCAGAAGAGGGGCTGAGAAGGCATCATGGGATCCCGCAGCTGGTGCGCACACAGTGTCTGCTGCCCTAGAGGGGAGGCCAACCAGTTAGAAGGTGTTTGGCATCAGAGTTGCTCCTATGCTGGGCTTTGAGTCCTCAGTGCAGACTATACTCTGCCAAAACCTTGCCAACGCATCTTCCAGGCACCACATGCCAGGTACACACTAGACACATACTACCTCTCTGCCCCTCTGGGCAACCTGTGGAGGAAGCACCTATCATCACCCCCATTGTGCAGGAGGAAACAGAAGTGCAGAAAGAAAAATTAACTGCCTATATAGCATGGCCAGCAAATGGGGGAAGGACTGTGAAAGGCAGGCCCAGATTCTCTAAGGTACAGTGGGCCATTCTGTTCTCATCCACCTGCTCCCTGGCCATGAGTACTAGTAACGACACACATACCAGCTAACATTTTCTGAGTGCTTGCCACTTGCTAGGGATGATTGTTAGCACTTTACTGTATCGGCTAATTTAATTTAATGGAGTAGGCACTATTATCCCCATTTTATAGACGAGGGGGTAGAGGCCCAGGGAGGTAACGTAATGCAGCTAAAGTGAACAGTAATAAGTGGTGTAAAGAGCATGCACTCTGAACCTTTTCATTAATACAAAGCGAGAACCTTCACTGCAAAGGGCCTGGGTGTTTGACTTCAGAGATAATGTGAAGGGACGAGGGAGGCAGACTGAGCCTTGCTTGATATCCAGGCTTGGGTGGGAGGTAAGAAAAGATTCCCCACTGGAAGGTGGGTTGTTTTCCAAAGTGGGTTGCAAAGAGGACAGGTTAGTTGTTGGAGCTGGTTTGAGGGTGCTCAAGACCAGAGATGTCCCCAGCCCCATCCTTTCCTGGTGGCTAGCCTGGGCATGTCTCCCCACTGCAAAACTATCTCTTCCAGCCAAGAGCCAATAAGAAGTATTCATAGGACTCCTGTCACATGAGAGCTTTGTAAGCTCACTGGCCTTGAACTGAATGACACAAGAGGCCAGGTTCTGTTTGGGGGACCTAGGAAGGCCCAGTGGTTAAGAGTGCAATTGTGGAGGAAGATGGATTCTGCCTTCTCCACCCAGCAACTGCATGAATCTAAGCAAGTATCTCCTTGTCTGTAAAATGGGGCACTGCTAACATTGCTTTGACATTAACAAACCAACTGTTCACTGAGTGTTCCTTCTCCTACTGCGCACAGAGCTGGACTACATTTCCCAGCATCCTTCGCAGTTAAGCGTGGTTTGCTGACTGACTTTCCGTTAGTGGGATGTGAGTGGAAGTGATGAGCACCACCTCCTGGCTTGGCTCATTAAAATGTCCTATGTCTACTTCTCCTGCTGCCCTCCCCTCTGGCTGGCTGGAAGGGAGGCAAAACCTCCATCACCTGGGATCCCGAGTGTGACAACATGGGGGACAGCTGCCCTGCCCAACACTGCCAACTTTCCCAGCATGGATAAGTGAGCAAGACATGAACTGCAAGAACTACAGCTCTGGGGGGCTGACCCTCACCCCTCGGTCGCCTGTTCTGTAAATGTGTTACCTGCTCAGGACAGTTCTCTTTGCATCCAGGAGGAGCCAGGACAACTCACAGCTACAAGTGAGGGGGTTGCCAAACAAATTGATGGATAGGACTTGGGAGGAATGCAAGGTCCAAGGAGGGAAGGAACTCAAGTTGCAGCTGAAATACACAGAAAACCAGTTAAGTCAGGCTTTTACAATTAGGTCAGAACTATTCCCAGATGGTCATGGTGGTGTCATGGGGAAACCATTCTGTTAGGAGTTAGATATTACTTTGGGCAAAAATCTTAGTGACCTTGGACTTCTTTTTTTTTGTCATCTGTAAAGTGGAGACATCAACCCAGTCAATATCATTCAGTATATGGATGATATGGATGAAATGGAGACAGCTCCCCTGCCCACTGATTATATTAAAAAGAGTCTATGATGAAAAAAGTGTTTATAAATATAAATCTCTACACAAAAGTAAGATATTGTTATTATAGACTTGTCTCAAGGAATGGCAGGAATTCTTAATTAATGAGAATCTTGGACATGTACTATTGCAGTTGGACCATAGCTGATGGCCCACCACACCTGTCCATTGGAAGATACCTCTCTGAAGAGTATCCGTTAGTTCTTGCTAAGTAGAGAATTTCCCCCAAACTTAGTAGATTAAAACAATAAATATTTATTCCTTCTCCCGATTCTGGTTCAGTGGTTCTTGTGATCTGGGCTGCCTCAGCTGGAGCCAGAAAATTTAGGATGACCTCACATATATGGAGCCTGAATTCACCTTTAAAGATATGGATCCATTATGTTCTTCTACGATCCGATGGAGCTGATCATTAGCCCGACTTGTCTTATAACACAATACGTGGTGTATGCCTCTATTACTGATCATAATGTATTATGACAATTGGCAGATGTCTGCTGCCTACTCTGAACTATGAGGTCCCTGGAAGCAAGGGCTGTGATGTCCTCATCACTGCCACCATCATCACCAAAACTATCATCACTATCAACAACATTATTATTACCAATACCTCCATCCACCACTACCACCAGCAGCATTATCACTGTATGTTTCTTCTACCATCTCTGGGCTGAGGACTCTCAGGTATCTCCAGCCCAGGCCTTGTGACAAGCTCCAGGCTCACGTATCCAACTGCCTGAGAGATACTAAAAGACCTATGAGACGTCTAGTGCAGATTCCCATTAATAATAATCCAAAACTCTTGTTCTATGCCAGGCATATCAAAGCATTTCCTCTCTCAACAATTCAATGGGAGAGAATTCGGCCATTATCCCCATTTCACAGGTGAGGAAATTGAGTCATAGAGGCATTAAATACCTTGCCTCTTGAGCCGAGGCAGTTTGGTGTACATCTGGTGCCTTTTACACAATGCTACATCAGTCGAAAGCTCAAAAGAGGAGTCTGAGCCAGAGATGATTTCATTCTCATCAATGTCATCACACCACCTTCATCAGCACCATTACCATCACTATCATCAATTCACCACAATCAATATCATCACCATCACCATAACCACTACGACTGTCATCGTTACCATCTCCTCCATCACAAACCACCATCTTCATGAATGCTATAGAGCATACACCATGTGCCAGGCACTGCACTAAGTGTTCTGCATGTTCTGTCTCCCTATTCCTCGTAAAAAGCCCCAAAGAGAAGTGCTGTGATTAGGGCAGGAACCAGCAGAGTAAACAAAGTGGCTACATTGAGAGTGATGGTGGGGCAAAGGTGCCTCCTTCCCAGGACCCAGATGTGGGTGCCTAGGAAAGGAGACAGCCTGGGGTCATCTTCAAAGGGACGCTGTCCTTCCTGTTAGAAGTCAGGGGAGGAGGATGGATATAGTGACACTTTGGACATCACTGGGCCATAGAGCACCAATCCTGGGCCCCCACTGCAAGTAGGTCATTCCTACCCTCTCACCTTTCCTCCCTAGACCCATTCAAACCCTGGAAGGGGCTTTCTTTTCCAGGGGAAAGCGGGTAGATGGAGAAATAGAGAATGTGATGCCCTCATGCCCTCTTCCCAAGATTTCTCATCCGGGGCTGAAGGGAAACCTTACATCCATGAGAGTTTGGAGTTTCAATATTACCCTAAACAAGACTGAGTTGCATGGTTTGTAGGCTGGACAGACTAGCTAGAACCTGCCTAAGATATCACCTGAAGGATGAGGAAGAACAAAAGCCCAGAAGGAGTTAAAGGAGCCATAGGAGGAAAATTAAGGTCTGGTGTGTTCTATAAAATAGTTACATCTATTCAACATAGTGTAATGGGGAAAATTTGGCCATGTGATTTGGAAACACTTACTTCTGGAGTAGAAGGAGTTGCAGGCGGGGAGTGTCTTGAAAGATGCGTGTCTGAACAGAGGTAAGTGCTGGCGAATCTTGACAATCCAGCTGTTGCAGTTCAGGGGTCATCTTGAAAATGTCTCCCTGCAGGCTCCTCAGTCTGGGCATCTTCCTCAAGAGGAGGGATGAGAGCTTCGGCAAGTCTTTGATCCACCCCGACTGAACTGAAACACAGGGGAAACGTCCTACTACCCAGGAAGGCATAAGCCTGGGAGGTTGGCACAACCTTGAGGAAACATCAAGAGTGACAAGGTGAGTTTTGAAGGTCACCACTGAGTATGGGCACAGTGGCAGCTTTGGGAACCTCAGAGGCATGGGCTGTTTCAGCCAGAATAGCCCTCAGGGATGACGGGTCCTTCCTTCCTTTCAGCCTGAGGCAGCTGAGGCCAGAGAGGAGAATGACTGGCCCAAGGTCACAGCTGGGAAAGGATAGAGCCAGGACTCGAACCAAGCACGCTGTCTCCAAGTCTGCTGCTGGCCCACCCTCTCCACACAGAGACGCCCCAAACTTCACACAGATATACCCCACACTTCACTTTGATGGTTGCCATGAGTGGGAAATTTTTGAGGAAGGTGAGGAAGAAGAGAAGCAAGGCTGGAGTAGGCTCAGAAACCTAACTGTGTGGCTCTCCTGACACACAGAGAAGTTTCCCTTCCCCTCTGTTTCCAGTTTTCACTCTTTTCTTTGTCTTAAGATGGAACAGGTGATCGTAGATACATATGAAGTGTTTTTTAAAAAAATAATAAAACCAACCTGTGAACCAGAGTCAGAAACCACTAAGTACAAGAGAACTGGTATTCTCACCTTCCTCCTGTGTCTTTTTTGAAGGAGTCAGCATTGACAGACACAATTTTAGTCAGCCAAGTAGAAAAGCCAACGAGTTCACCCTCAGAGCATCAAGCTGCTTCACATGAACTGTGTGCTCAGTGCTAAGCCCCAAACGATGCATCCCCTTCTCCATCCTAGGCGCATTTACCAGCTAGCTGTGCCAGTTGAACCACGTGGCTCACAAATTTGGGCTCTAAACCCAGAAAGCTGGGGTTGGGATGGGGAGGCACCACTTAATAGGCTGTGAGCCTTCGGGCCAGTCATTCGCCTTCCTGTTTGCACCTCTTGAAACTTGAGTTCTCGTCTGTAAGGCACTTTGATGGGGGATCACTTGGCTGGGGGAAATGCAGCTGGGGTGATTGATGAGCGAGCCGGCATGGAAGTCCCACTGCCCCCGGAGGAGGCTGACAGCCCGGCCGCGGGGAGAGCGCACCCCCCCCCCACCCCCCAATGCCTCGGAAAACCGGGGGCCTCAGGACTCACTCTGCGTGAGGAAGGTGCTGCTGAGGTCCAGGACCTCCAGCGCAGCCAGGGGCGCGAAGGCGGCGTCGGCGATGGCGCCCAGCGCGGTGCCGGACAGGTTGAGCAGGCGCAGCGCGGGGAAGCAGGCGAAGGCCGCGGGCGGCAGCGCGCGCAGAGGGTTCCCCGCGAGCTGCAGCGCCCGGAGGCCGCCGGGGCCGGGCGGGGCGGCGCACGGCGGCAGCGCGGCCAGCAGGTTGAAGCTGAGGTCCAGCGCGCGCAGCGCGGCCGGGCCGCCGGGGCCCCAGCGCAGCGCGGCGATGCGGTTGTGGCGCAGCGAGAGGCGGCGCAGGCGCGGCAGGCGGCGCAGCTCCCGCGCGCTCAGGGCGCGCAGCAGGTTGCGGCTGCCGTCCAGGCTGCGCAGCGCGCGGGGCAGGCAGGCCGGCAGGCGCTCCAGGCTCCGGTTCGCCAGCGTCAAGGTCGTGCTGCCCGCTGCGAAGAGGCCCTCGCAGGGCGAGGCCGTGGCGTGGCCGGCCTCCCTCGCCCAGGGGCCCCGCAGGGCGCGCCGGAGAAGCGGGGCCCGCTCCTGAGGAGGCCCTGCCCCGCCGGTGCGCGGCGCCATGGGCGGCAGCAGCAGCAGGGCCCACCACATGGCGCGCGGCTGGGGAGAGAACAACGTGACACAGCCCATGAAATCCAGCGCAGGCCGCCGGAGCACGGGCCAGCGTCCCCCGGGCTCCCAGGCTCCGAGGGGGAGCACCAGCCTTGGCTGCGCCCTGGGAGGCAGTGGACGGTCCCAGCGTGACCGGGTGTGCAGAGACTTTGCCCCTACCTGCTTTCCCCATCCCCTCCACACACAGGCCGTGGCACTGCCTGCCCTTCCTTCTCCCAGTGACCCCTTTCCCTCTCCTTCTGCCTCACTATGTGGATGCTAATGCACAGAGGACCTTTTGCAGAAGGCCTCCCTCATCTGTCCTGTCTGGGCTCCAACCTCCCCGGAACCCCCCTTCATTTACTTGTCCTGGTTCCATGCACTTCCCCAGGGACGGGAACATGTCCTTTATGCCTGTAAACTCTCCCCAGGTGTGCAAAGAGTGACTTCAGCCGGGGAAAAAGTCCTGCCGGACTATAAAGATGAAACTAGAGGAAGATTTTGTCAGTCCCAAGGAAATTCAGTTGCCCCGATTTTCCCCCTACAACGGACGAGTTGCAGATGAGCAGTGGTTTGCATGTGACATGGTTTGCGGGTCATATTTTAAAATAAGATCTTGAATTTCTTTCCTAGGAGGGCACAACTCAGAGTTGCTTTCAGGGAAGAAAGGAGCCTTCAGACAGCTGTGAGGCTTGGGAACCTGGAGTCAGACATTTTCTGGTCCCAACAAAAGCCATGGCTCAGGTCAGCTGGGCCCAGGAGGGGGGCCTGGGGGTTACGAGACATAGAGTTTCTGGAGTATCCAGGATTGTACAGGGCAGCTGGGAGGTCAGGTGAGGGTAGGTCAGGCAGCCATGGGCTGGTCTGGGGGCTGCAGAGCTACTTCCAGGAGGCCCTGGCTGTGATGTCACCCCTTGATACTCCTCCGTTTCTGTAGGTGTGTACTCCTGTCCCAGCTGTCTCTGCCGACTACTAGGTCTCTGGGCAACCACCCCGGCCTCCTTCTCGCTGGTTAGGGGTCAAGGCAGCGAGAAAGATCCCAGAAACTAAGGCAAGGAAGCCATGTGTCCAGCAGTATGTCATACTCACCGGAAGCTGAACTTTTAGAATCTGGGACCTCTGGATGCCCCTTTGCAGTCTTCGATCTTGTCTTATAGATTCCAGGAGCCAGTGACTTAGCAGCTCAGCTCTGAATTCCAGAAGGAGGCCTGTTTCCCAGACGCCCCTGCCCTCCAGCCCCACCCACTGAGACGGCCTGAGATACCCCAGTTCCTGCAGCCCCTCCTTTCTCACACTGTGGTCTTTAGCTAATGCCTTCATTTGCTTGTCTCCTCCTCTCACTTTGGGTTTGAGCCTGCCCCTTTATATGCCCAGCCCCTCCTCCCAACCCTCCCCCATCTTTACTTCATCCTACTCCTCCTTTCCAGGCTGAGAAATAGAGGGAGTCAGCTCTCCCTGGCCAAGGGGAGGGCTGAGAGCTAATGGGTACAGTGAGGCAGAGGTGCAGTGTCACCTCTCAGGAATCTGATCCTCTTGCCATGTGGTTCCCATTTCCTGGGAGGATTGGCTGGATGCTGAATGGTGAGCCAGTATGAGGAGGAAACCCCACACCCCAAAGGAAGAAAACCTGCAGAGATTTATGAGAAACAGAGAGGGGGCTTCGGAGGAGTCTGGGAGCAGGGACAGGCTCAAACCAGATCTAGGGGACACAAGAAGGGTTGGTCTGGTTTCTCTAGGAGCCAGTTCAGTGAAAACATGGATGTTTATCTCATAAGTGGTGGGAATAAGTAAAAAGGGCAGAAATGCAGAAAGCGCATTCTCAGCTCATGGCAAGGGTTATTGATCCTGGTTACCAAGAGCCCCAGGTCTCCCTGAAGCTATAGTGATGCTAGATGAGCTTTGTTTAGAGCACATCTGTTTAGAGCAGACAGTGCCTTTCTCCCCCTGAGTTACAAGACTGTTCATTTAGTCTGAGGACCTTTGATCTGCACTTTCCCTCACCCCCAGGCCAGGGGTTGTTCACCCCCTGCCTCCTGAACACTGACCCTGAGATCAGAACTGCAGGGGTCTTTCCTCTGGTCAACCTTTATCTGAGCAGCCCTGAGGAACCCCAGGATACCTCAGAACTGGCATGTTGGGTTAATTGGGTAATTGCACATTCCTGGGAATCTCTTTGAGGCCTTCTCCACCCAAAGCCTCGAAATAGCCTTTCAGCCTCGGTGCCAGGCAGGGCCTTGCTGCTCAGAAGCATTCCTGCATTGTCCCGGGTTGGGGCAGGGAGAGGCCTGTTCTATGCAACCCTGTCTGGGGCAGTGCAGTCACCACCCAAAGAGCCTAGGTCCCAGAGGTAGAAACGCTGTGCCATGGACAACACAGGAGGCCAAGTGGGAGGGAAAGGTAGGAAGGTGAGAAGACCAGCATGTGGGGCAGGGGGCAGCCTCAGGTGAGTCCCTACCTCTGCCTTTGCTTGGTTCACAGGGTACAGAGAACACCCAGCAGATCAATTAAAACATCAGCTTCTCTCTGAGTTAAAGCAGCCAGGTCTACTCCAGAGGCCGTCAGGGGTCTTGGAAATTCAGGCAGGGCTGCCCAGATGAGAGAAAGCTGAATCCATGGAAAAGCACCTATTTGAACAGAGAGCCTGAGGATGAAGTGAGTTGGCTCCTCATGGAGGGCTGTAAAAGAGGCCCCAAGGGGGTGATATTGGAACCTGGAGAGGCCCTGGTCTTGGAACTCCCCAGAGGTCATCACCCTGCACTTGCTCAAACCCCCAGGCCCTCTGGGCCAACTTCTTGTCTTCACTGCTTATTGGCTAGTTCACCAATAGAAGCAAAGGGTCTGGCTGGATAGGCCAACCTGTTGTCCAGATGTGGCCCTCTGGATGGCTCTGTTGCTCTGGCTCTGGTCATACCCAACCTAGGCAGACACACCTTGGGTGGCCTGCTCAGTTAGGTTTTTGAGCTGGGGAGTCTGGTGGCAGACCCTGCATGGCAGAGTTTGCCTCCCAGTCTCACTCAGGTGGCAGGTTGGCCTTGCCCCAGTGGGTGTTCTCTGCTTCTCAGCACAATCACACTTTTTAAATTAAACACTTATTACAGTCAGAGCCTAAGGTCATATGCATTATCATAGTGAATCCTCACCAGGTTCTGGCTGTTATTCCCATGCTATAGATAAGGAAACTGTGGCTCACAAAGGCTGACTAGGTTCTGGAGCACACAGCTAGTTAGTCTGTCTGGCTTACACACTGCTTTTACATTGTCTTCCATAGGCCTCACATTTGACACTGTAATATTCCCTATAAACACAAGAGAACATTTTCCAAATATTTAGATAGACCCAAATCATGGAAGAAGCCAGGCGGGTTGGGAAATTTCCTTTCATAGATGAGCAGTTCATTCTCAAAAGAAACAGAGCCTACTCCTTGGGGCCCCGAGGGCCCAGGACTGAAGCAGATTCCTGAGAAGGGCCATTGGGCCCCTCTCAGGAAGGCCTTGGCCACTTTCTCCGGCTTCTTCTCTTCCAGCACCTCTGAGAGGTCAGGAAAAGATGAATAAAGTGTTTGTCCCCTCTGGACAAGGATCCTAAAGTCCCACAACAAAGTCCTGGGACCAACAAGTATGTGTCCTCCAAATGCCACACAATGCCAAAAACCATGCCACCGCCTGCCTGCCATCACTTTACCCAAGGGCTCTCATTCCATACTTACTGTGGGTTTCCTCAAAAGTTGAGGTAAGGACTCCGGTGCAGGTAGTTTATTTTGGATGTGATCCCAAGAAGCATGGAGAATGAGTTAGGAAGTGAGACAGAGAAAGGAAGGCACTGAGTTAATGAGCAGGTCACTCAGCTTCTCTGGGAGCCTTGGATCTTCCTGTGGCTTTCACTCCCAGGCATGCCTGGCTTGCTCTAAGCATGGATCAAACAACTCCAGGGAGGGCTAAGGGAATGGGCATTGACAGCATCTGCTATAGCACCCTTTAAGATTTTGCCCAAGTAGGGTATCCCTTGGGTCCCACTCCCAGGTGACCTGGGCTAAATGCCATCAGGCGAATGACATGGCTCCCTAACTTAGTACTAAAATTACTGAGAACTGGGCCATGCCATTCTTCTTGGTAGACCCGGTGGCCAGGGTGGTGTCTGGCACTTAGGACAAATGTTTAAGAAATGAATGGGAAGAGTATGTGGTGAGTCAGAATGTCCTTCGTGGTGCCCTGGAGTGGACGGGGCAGGATGCAAGACAGTAAACATTACATTCAAGTGCCTGAGGTTAGCAGCCCAGGTCCCCAGCACCCCAGCCTCAAGAAGGGCTCAGGTGAGGGTTGAATTGGGGCACAGTGGGTGGGGTGGGGGTGGAAGTGGAAGGAGAGAACTGAATCACAAAGAAGTTTCTCATGGATCTTTGGGAGAAAGATCTTGTGGAAGAAGATCACCAGGTTAGAGTGCTAGTAGAACCATAGCCTACAGGGGGGGAAACAAAAAGAGCCAGGAATCACATACTTGGCAACACTTCTTTTCTTGCTTTAGATCAAAATCAGAGTCATGGATCCTGGGCCTTAGAAGTGACTTTAGAACTTGTCTGGTTCCCTCCCTGTCCATTTTAGGAGAAAACTGAACCCCAGAGAGGGAAATTGGTTTGTCTGAGGTTATGGAGATGAGTCCCAATTATGTAGTGAGAAAGAAGGGTGATCTAATTCTCAGTATTCTATTCTGGGCTCTGGCTTATTTGCCCAGGTGACCAGGTCTCGCCTTCCGTGGCACTAGCATTGTGGGCCTTGTCCCACAGGTATGGCAAGTAAACATACCTAGGCAACGTCAGGTCATCAGTCAGAGTTTCAAGGGGTTCTGACCCCTGCCATTCCCATCCCATTTCCAGAATTCCAGAAATGAATACCCCTAATTCCGGCTGCTTCAGAGACCCAGAATTGGTGCTTTCCGAGGGGGTCCTGTCCTGCTCTGTTCACAGCTCTGACAACGTGGGGTGGAGTGAGGGGGGCTGGCCTAGGTGACAGGTGACTTGCTCAGGCTACTGCCCCGCTCTGCCCTCCTGAGGGCAGCTGACTCTGCTGAGGGCTCTTCCTCTAAGTGCAGGAGTTGGAATGTACAAACTAGAAGGCTGCATTCTTCTCTGACACCAATGATAAGCCCAAGGAAGGGGAGGGTGATTGTGGGAGGATATGGTACCAGGCCGTCAAGTCTCCGGGCAGCCAGCTCTCATGGAATGGTATGCAGAAAAGAGGCTTTCAGGTGCTGAGGACCAAGATATCTGAGTGGGCTCTGCTGACGTGGCTGAACTGCCTGTGGGGAAATGATCTTGAGGGAATAAAATAGTCATGGGTTGAGACTCATGTTTATTTTCCTATTGAGGCGTCACTCAATAGTAGTAATGTTTCAGCATGAGGATTTGTGGAATGCTTAAAATTTTAAAAAATATTTTTTGAGATCCTTTTAAAATCTGTAACAAAAAAGTTTCCATCTGAAATGAGAGGTCGGATTTTAATCTGCCACTTTATTTTGCTTGTGGCTGTAGAAAATGGGACAGAACAGTACAAGGGCTGTTTGTATAAACCACATTCTGGAATTCACCACAGCCAGAGATAACACATGTGTAAAAGGTCCTTAAACTGGGCCAGGAAACTGGATTTGCATCTGGAACACCTCCACTATTCTATTTGGTACAATGTCTATATTCTTAAGCTTTTGTCTGTCTTGTATTTTTCATCTGTAAACTAAAGGAATTGGTGCAGGCTTAGAAATTCAGCACACTTATCCTGAGAACATGCCAGTATGTGCCCCAGGTGCTCAGTATAGAAAATGGGGACTCACAAGATGAACAACACCTGGACCCTGCTTTCAAGTAGTTCCCGGTTTAGGAGGGATAAAAAACAAAACTTTGTCACAAATAGTGTGAGAGCCCGATCGTGTCACTGAGGTCTGGTTTTTGAGCTCTGTTAGCCTGGGGGCTGTGTCCAGCTTGTTCCCTGCTGCATCCCAGTGTCTGGTACTACCTGCACATTACACATGCTTAAGGAATATTTGCTGAATGAATGAATGTCTACTAACACGTCTTCTGCTTTTTCAGTTACTGGTCAATTATATTTTCTTATTTGGAATCTTCTACAGAACCGTCAGAGTTTGCCTGTAAATTTATATAGGTTTTTAATGTTTTTTTGTTTTTTAAACTCTCCCCAAACCAAAAGTACTCATGTTGTGCTAACAAAGCAATGATTTGGAATCTCATGGAGCGTGGATGTTATTTATTCCCTATGGCTGCAGCAGTTTGTACGTGCGCTGTGGATGTTCAGTTATATTTTATTGGGTGAAGAAATGCAATCTATCCAATAAGCCTGTGAGCATGTGCTCATTACTCATTGTGAAAATGCAAATTTAAACCACAATGAAATTCTACTATGCACCCACAAGAATGGCCAACATTTAAAAGATCGACAGTGCCAAGTTTTGGGAAGGATATGGAACAACTGGAACCCTTTTATAGTGCTGATGGGAATGTCAAATAGTACAACTACTTTGGAAGGCTGTTTGGCAGTATCTATGACTGCTAAGCATATATTCACCTAATGACTCAGCAATTGCACTCCTGGGTTTATATTCAAGAGAACTGAATGTTTATATACACCAAATGAATGTTTATAGCAGCTTTATTTATAAAAGCCCTACACTAGAAACAAGCCAAAAGGCTATACATAGGAGAATGGATCCACAAATTATGGTTTAGTCATACAATGGGCTCCTAGGAAGCCACAAAAAGAAAGAACTATGGCTTGTTCAACGCAGACAAATCTCTTTTCAATTTTTTGACAATGTCTGTGAGATCCATCTGTGTTGAACAATAGAGCCAGGCACTGTATAGTTTCATTTATACAAAGTTTAAGAACAGAAAAAATGAATCAATGGTCAGAAAAGTAGTTACTTCTGAAGAGCATCCCAGCCAGATGGCCCAGTACATGCAAAGCAATGGAGATATGACAAGGCATGGAGTCGTGGAATAGCAAGGGAATGCACAGTTCTCTCTGGCAGGAGGATAACGAGCCATGGAGGAGGAGTGAAGGGAAAGGAGTAGGAAGGTTATTTGCGTCATTTTGTAAAAGGCCATGTGGTAGCTAGTAGTGCTGTTTGCCACATAGTTCAGGTTTTCTGGCCACTTTAAGATTGTACTTCCTGACTCTTTGCGTTGGGTGGGACCATGTTTGTATGTTTTGTTCCTGCCAATGAGTTGTAATTTATTAATTATATTAATTTAATTTAATTGCTGGTGTGAGACCTTCCAAGGCTCTCTTTTTCTGTTTGACGAAGTTATTTTCAACGACAGTCCATATTCAAGATGATATTAGTTTCAGGTGTACAGCATAGTGGTTAAAGTTTATTTAACTAACAAAGTAACCCCCCCAATAAGCCTGGTACTCACCTGACAACATGCATACTTATTACAATATTATTGACCATATTCCCTGTGCTATACTTTTTATCACTATTTTGTAACTGCCAATTTGTACTGCTCAATTCCTTCACCTTTTTCACACAGCCCTCCAACCCCCTTCATCTGGGAACCATCAGTTTGTTTTCTTTATCTTTGACTTTGTTTCTGTTTCATTTATTATTTTTTTTTGATTCCGTGAATAAGTGAGATCATATGGTATATTTGTCTTCATCTGATTTATTTCACTTAGCATAATTCCCTCTTGGTCTGTCCATGTTGCACAAATGTTAAGATTTAACTCCTTTTTATGGCCAAGTAATATTCCATTGTATATGTATATGTGCACCACATCTTTATCCGTTTGTCTATAATGGGCACTTAGGTTGCTCTCATATGTCGGCTAGTGTAAATAATGCATCAATGAGCACAGGGATGCATATATCTTTTCGAATCAGTGTTTTAGGTTTCTTTGGATAAATACCCAGAAGTCAGGTTGGTGGGTCATATGATAGTCCTCTTTTCGATTTTTTGAAATTGGTCCTATTTGGGATGGTGGCTGCTCCGTCAGTCTGGGTTTCTAGGAAGATCAGAGCTCCCCTGAGGCTAAACACATTGATATATACTATGAGAAATAAACTTTGTGGTTTTAGGCTGCTTGTTACTGCAGTATAGCCTTGTCTACTGGGATTGATAAAAGCCTTGATTTTGGTGTCAAAATCACTTGTTTATTTATTCATTTAATACATTGAACATCTGCTGCTCTGTACTAGCCACTGTTCTAAGTGCTGGAGTAGATGCAATCCTTCCTTTCAAGGAACTTTCACTCCATTGGGGAATATAGACATTAAATAGATCCTTGAATAAGGTAATTACTAATTACAGCAAAAGTGATAAAAGAAATAAACAGACTTGATATGATATAAAGGAATTGGGGAGGAGAGTGGAGATGGTCCAGAAGTACTGCTTCTTTTGAACTAAGACCCAAGGATGAGATGGAGCTGTTATGAAAAGGGTCCTGGGAATAATGGTCCAAGAAATAGCATGTGCAAAGATATAGAGGAAGGAAGGAGCCTGCTGTATTTGAGTCATGGAAAGCAGATCTTTGTGGCTGGAGGTTAGTGGGTAAGCGGGAAGGTAGGCAGGGATCCTATCATGTAAGTTGTACATGGCCTGCTTTATGTGTTAAAAAGCCACTCCTGTTGCTATGTTAACTGCGGGCAAGAGCAAAGCTAGAGTTACATGAGAAGAAGGTAATGTGGAGACTGAAGGAAGATGCTACGCTGCTGGCTTTGAAGAGAAGGGGAGGACAAGAAATGCAAAGAGTGCAGCTCTAGAAACTAGAAAAGGCAAGGAAATGGCTTGTCCCCTCAACTCAGGAGGGAATATGACCCTGCTGACACTTTGATTTTGGCTCACTGAAACTGATTTCAAATTTCTTATTTTAAAAACTCTTCAGAGAATAAATATATATGTTATTGTTGTTTTTATTGTGGTAAAACATACATAACATAATATTTGTCATTTTAACTATTAGTTAAGTATACAATTCAGTGGCATTAAATACATTCACAATGTTGTGTAACTATTACCACTATTTATGCCTAAAACATCTCATCATCTACAAAAAAAAAACACAGTTTGTACCCCCTTCTCATTCCCTACCCCCTACTCCTGGTAACCTCTGTTCTACTTTCTGTCTCTATATGTCTTTCCTATGTATTTCTTATCAGTGGAATCATATAAGAGTTGTCCTTCTGTGTCTGGTTTATTTCACTAAGTATAATGTTTTCAAGGTCCATCATATTGCAGCATATATCAAAATTTCATTCCTTTTTATGGCTGAATATTGTGTGTTGTTTTAAGCCGTCAAGTTTGTGGTAATTTGTTACAACAGCCATAGGAAACTAATGCACAAAGGATGAGAGAAAAGAAGCTATCAAGGATGATCCCTAGGCTCTAGGACCTGAGGACTGGATGGACTGGGATTTATTTACTGGGGTAGAGAAGTCCAAGAAAGCAACAAATTTAGGGCGGGAAAATCATAGGCCCTACTTTGGCTATATTAAGTTTGAGATATCTGGTAGACCTCCAAAGGCGATGTTGAGGAAATAACTGGAATTCTGGGGAGAGGTCAGAGCTGGAGAGTTAAATTTGGAGGCATCACCACATTGATGGTACTTAAAGTCAATAGATTGGTTGAGGCCTCCTCAGGAAAGGTCATAGAGAGAGAAGAGAAGGGGACTAAGCTGACATGTGAAGGAGCCAGCAGGCTGAGAAGGAGCCACCAGGGAGGTAGGAGGAAACTCAGGAAAGTTTGGAATCATGAGAGTCGGGAAGTTGAGAGAGAACAGTGTTTTATTAAGGAAGGCATGGACTAGCAGGTTTTGAGAGGTTGCATAATGGAGGACATTTATGACCTGGATAATGGCAGGGTTTAGTGGGGGATTAGGAACAGAAGCCAGAGAGGAGTTCAGGACCCAAACTCTTGACAGGAAGCAGTCAAAGAATTTGCAGCCATGTTTTAAAACCCTCCTAGATAGAGAACATGTTTGCAGGCTAGAATGCACCAGGAGATAGGGATAGGTGAAAAATGCAAAATAGAGAAGAGGAAACTGTAGAAATAAACTTCTTTGGGGATCACAAGGGGATAATACTCAGAAGGCTGGATGTTAGACAATTTTCTCATTGAGACAGGAGGGAAGAAAGACACAGAGGGCAAATGCAGAGTGAAAAGAGGCTGTTCCCATCTGATGACTTCACTCTGCTCAATAAAATACAGGTGAGCTCAGAACGTGAGGGTAAATGTTGAGGAAGCTTGAGAAGAAGGAATAACAGTGATTTCAGAGAGCTAGAATAGTAAATGTTTTGAAAAGCAAATTTTAACAGTGATGGCTTTCTGTCATTACTGAAAATAATACAGATTATAAATATATGATCTATTACTCCTTAATAAAATTTAATACAATCACTTTATTAGTGATCATTAATTGTCACGTGTTTGGATAAAAACATTCACTGGCTCTATTAATGGCTCTCTCTGCCAAGCTTGATCTAATACCCACCCTTTTCCCAACTTGGCAAAGTCTTACTCATCCTTCCAGGCCAAGCTTAAATGTCCCCTTTCTGTGAAATCCTTCCTAATTTCCTCCTGATTCTAACAAAACCATTTCTTCCCTCATTTTTTTTTGTTCTCATGTATCTTTTTTATAAGTCCAGAATAATACTTATTATACAGCATTATAAAGTTATTTGCTCAGACATCTGTCTTTTGGTACATTACAAACTCTGTTTAAGATACTGTCCTTAGCAGCTAACATAGTTCCTGGCGCATAGCACGTACTTATGGCCTAAGGAGTTACTTATCTCCCAATATCTAGTACCATCTTCTTTACCACTAAAAGAGCTCTGATTTTCAGTTGAGCTCATGGCTAATTTGAATAAATACCTTCCCTTGTAGCTAATTGAAACCATGTGACATAATCCTGAAAGTAAAGCAGCCGTATTCCCAGAAGTTGACTTTGTGAGTGGAAGCTGTGCATGGCAGAGTGAAAAGATAAAAAGATGTGGGTCTCTGACATGTTTTATGAGTTTTAGGTGAAAGAGAGAAAAACCTCTATTATTTTCAGTTTTCTGTTTCTTGTAGCTAAGCAATTCTGATAAAAGTCTATACATTATATATTTAAGTTATATAAATTATACAATATTAATATAAATTACATATGTTTATGTTATGTAGGTAGGGCCTATCTCACAAATCTGTGTGCTCTCATGTCTGACAAACTGTGCCCATGTTTTGCCTACTCCCAAATGTATTTTCATTTGCAGCCTCTTATCCTAGAGTGAACTTTCCTTAGTTTTAAGCAATAAATGATTTAATAGCTTCTTGCCAAGTGTTTGGCTGTCCATTTGCTCTCCTGATGTCTACCTGATTCAAATAAGCACTTAGGAAGGAAAGGTCAGGATAAGAACATTTTACTCAGTGTCTAAAAACAGCTCAGCCCCTGAGGAAAAGTCACCTCTCTCCGGTGGGATTGACACTAATCATATAAACAATGGCAAGACCTGGACCAGCCAGTCGTGGGGATGGGGATAGAAGGGGTTGTCTCCAATTAAGGTCTGGTGTTTGCTCTGTTAAGAAGCAGGAACTCTTCTCCTCATGACCCCTAACTCTGACCCAGATTTGCAATCAAATGTCATTATTCAACAAGTGGGCCAGGAGTTGAGGTCTGATTTTTTTTTTTTTTTAATTAGTAGAAATTTTCCATGGAGTTTTGGTAGCCCTTACTCAACTATGTTCTGGGAAAAATCCCTTCAGGGGTATTATTGCAAATAAAGACAACCTAGGGTTCTTGGCACAAGAGGCCTTGCTGTTCACACAGAAATATCAGGAGTAGTGCTAAAAAGCATAGCTTAAGTCAGAAGGTCTGAGTTCAAATCTTCATTTATCACATTCTAGCTGGGTGACCTTGACAAGCTGCTTGACTTCTGTGCACACAGTTTGGTTCTGGCTTGTGCTGGAGCTGGCTCGACTCTGTCAGAGAGCTGAGTGTTCGAATCTCTTCCTAATTCTGTGTTCACTGATGTCATATTGGTGTCATGTTGCCTGCGGTGGGAGTCTTACACTGGGAAAATTGGCAAATGAGTCCTCCCTCCCACTCATAGAATTGTTAAACATGAACCAACACAGCACTGAACATTTCTTAATTTTTATACTGGGGCTGATAATGTCTACCTCACCCAGAGGGAGCCCAAGAAATAGCCCTTAATACGTGTTAGCCTTCTGATTCTTTTAGGCATGTAACATTAGCTCTATTACTGTTAAGATTACTCTTTGGGGAGGCAGAAGCCTGATTTCACTTGCTCTAACATTGGTTGGCATAGCCATTTAACCTCTTGGTATCCTTTTTGCCCTTGGGGTATATTTGGCTGTCATAACAGCCTGTCAACCTGCCCTGAAATTCGAGTTACAGAATTATGTGGCTTGACTCAGATAATGGATCAGGTTTGGCAGAGTGATGCCAGAGATTTGGAAGAAAAGTACATGTATGGTGCAAATACCCTAGATTATTACATCAGAGTAGGGCATGTATCTCAATCTGGTTGTGGGTGAAAATGTACTATAACCAAAGAATGCTGGAGTACAAAGGGCTACAAGAAACCACACAATCCAAACCCTTGTTTTACAGATGAGGAGACACATTCAAATGGAGGTTTGGATTTTCTTCTACGGTTGTTCCAATTTCTTTTTTAACCAGGCTAATGCTCTTAGCTTTTGGCTAAGAGCTCTTAGCTTTTTGGTGAGAATACGATCAAATTCAGAATCTGTACAAAAATTTCCTGGGTAGGATCAGAAAAGCAAGAAAGAAAGTATCTTCAATGAGGATACAGATTTGTGCGGCCACTATGAAAAACAGTATGGTGTGTCTTCAAAAAATAAAAGTAGGATGATCATATGACCTAGCAATTTCTCAGCTGGGTATTTATCCAAAGGAAATAAAATTACTATCTTGAAGCTATATCTGTACTCCATGTTCATTTGCAACATTATTCATGAGTCAAAATATGAAAATAACCTAAGTGTTCATCAACAGATGAATGGTTAAAGAAAATGTGATTATATATATATATATATATATATATATATATATATACACAGAGAGAGAGAGAGAGAGAGAGAGAGAGAGAGAGAGAGAGAGAGAGAATATTATTCAGCTATAAAAAAGAAAATTCTGTCATTTGCAATAACATGGATGGACCTAGAGGGTATTATGCTAGGCAAAATAAGTCAGACAGAGAAAAACAACATATGATTTCATTTATATGTGGAATCTAAAAAAAATAAATCAAATTAACAAATAAAAACAGATATATAGAAACAAATCAAAATGGTGGTTGCCTGAGGGGAGGGGATTGGAGGATGGGTGAGAAAGGTGAAGGGGAATATAGTCGATAATATTGTGATAAGTTTGCATGGTGACAGATGATTATTAGACTTAGTGTGGTAATCACATTGTAAGGTATATAAATGTCAAATCACTGGATCGTATACCTGAGCCTAATATAATATTGTATGCCAACTAAACTTAAATTTAAAAAATACACAAAAATGCCCCGGGATACAGGATTTTATAGACTGGAAAGACACACATCAAAATGTCGACAGTATATGTCTTTGGATAGTATTAGTGTGGATAGATTGTTTTTTCTACTTGTTATAACATTCCACCCTGTGTTAGTCAGCTATTTCCCAATAATACTGCTTAACAAACTAACCCAAAACTCAGTGGCTTACAATAATTAGAATTTATTCCCATACCAATAGTCTGTGGGTCAGTTGATCTAGCTAGGCTTTGCTGCAGGCTGTGGTTTAGGTTCAGATCTGCTGCATGTGTCTCATTCTGTGCCCAGGTGATTACCTGGGGGACTTGTTCTCACAGAGGGTGGCAGGAGTGCAAGAGACCAGCCAAGTTCTACAAGCACATGGAGGCCTCTGCTCACATCATACCCTCTAATACCCCATTGGCCAGAGAAAGTCATATGGCCAAGCCCACATCAATGGGGCAAGAAGCCCACAGTGGGAGGGGAGCAAGTATTTGCTGCACAATAATTTATCACATAAACTATCACACTTCTTTGAAAAAAAAAAAACTACATGAAATAAAAACAACTAAATTTTATAAATGAAAATATGTTCTCACTAAAAATAATAGCACTTCACATTTGTATTGCATTTTATAGTTTTTAAAGCATCTTTACATCATTCTCTCATTTAGTCTCTCCAATAGCCCAGTGACAGGATAAAAAAGGCAGCATCTCATTTTTAAAGATATGAAAACTCTGGCTGCATTATTTTCCTAGAACTGCTGTGACAAATTACCATAAGCCTGGTGGTTTAAAACAAAAATCTATTCCCTCAAACAGTTTTGGAATCTAGAAGTTTGAAATCAAGGTGTCAAAAAGACCATGATCTCTCTCTGAAGGCTCCTGGGAAAAATCCTTCCTTGCCTTTCCTAGCTTCTGGTGGTTGCCAGCATCCCTTAGCTCGCAGCTGCATCACCCAAATCTCTATCTCTACCATCTCCACCATCACATGGCCTTCTTTCTCCCTGTCTCTGTGTATCTCTCCACCTCAGTCATATTAGATTTATGGCCCACCCATTTAGTATGACCTCATCTTGACTTGATTACATTTGCAAAGCGCCCATTTCCAAATGAGGTCTCATGTTCATGGGTTCTGGGTAGACATAAATTTTGGGGAAACACTAGTCAACCCAGTACACTGGCTTGCAGAGTTTATGGCATTTGCACGCTTCCTAGACAATTCCTCTAGTGTCTAGGATCCTCTCTGCCAAAGCCATGCCAGAGCTGTTCAAACTTTACTGTGTACACAGATCACTTGAGGGTCTTGTTAAAATAGAGTCTGATTCAGAAGGTCTGGGTAGGACTCAGGGGCTGCAACTAGGGGGAGACAAGGAGGCACCTGGAGTGGCACTGTGTGGCCTTTGTGGTGAGGACCTCCTTAAATGCTGTGCCCTGGGTGCCTCACATGACTCACTCTGGTCCTGGTCCTGTGAGATTCTGCATTTCTGACAGATGCTGCTGGTCTAAGGACCACACTTTGAGTAGCAAGTCCTCAATTGCAGTCTATGAATGCTCAGTATTCAACTCTCAAGAGCAATGAGGGTAATTCTGTTTTGAAGCTGTTTGTGTGGGCTTTGTAGCTTCTAGAAAGAAACACTAGTTCTGCTACACTATTTAAGATACTACTGGGTCATACGGGTTGGTCTGGCTGCCAGTATTGGTTCTTTGGAAACGTTTTAGGAAGTGGTAGTACGGAGATAGATCCAAGGCCTCTTTGTAAGCACCTCGTCACACCTCCATTCCCTCCTCAGTTCCAGGGACGCCCCACTATTAGAGCACTGGCTCCCCGAGCTTCCACAGTGTTGCCTGCAGAGTGTCCTGATCTCGCCTATGGGTCATAGTGGATACAAGTGTGGTTTCCTGCCACCCCATCACCAACACTTGTACATATGTACTGAGGCTTGACCCCAGGCCCTGTTGCAACCCCCTACTCTTTTCTCAAATGTCTCTGTGTATATACACACATACACACACACATATAATTTCTAGACATTTAAACATTTTTTTGTAGCCTCACTTGCCTTCCTTTTATGGGTCCTGTTTGGGGCCACCAGGATTCTAAAACCAACCACGCAGGCTTAGGCTTTGAACACCCCCCTCCCTCCAGGCCCTGGGCTCCTCTCAATGGCTCTGTTTCCTCTCTAGGGCATAGTTTTGTGTCCCAGGGATTTCAGGGAGCAGCTGAAGGACTTGCTGCTTAACTTTCTCTGGCTGAAATCATATTCTGCTAAGTTTCCAGACAACATGCTATGTTTGGAGGTCCCCTGAAGGGAAGCGGCTACTGGATTTTTCTTCTGTAATGACTGAAGAAACGGAGGCATACAGGGACACAAGGGAATTATGGGTCTTCAAAGTCACACAGCAAGTCAGAGGAAGGAAGTCAATCTGTTTAGTCTTAAATCTTTTTCACAGTTATTAGTCAGGAGCATTTATGATTCTAAAGAGAAACCTCTAATTACCATTGTGCTTAGGTGTGTTTTAATTTATAGGGGTTCAGGTGATTGAGTCTTGACACATCAGGAAATGTGTGGGAAAATGTGGGGAGACTAACGGAGGCTTTTCCTAATTCATCTAATCTACTGTTATCCAAAGTGACTTCCATGGAATTCTGGGCTCAATTTATTAGAATCACTTCATTCCGCAAGAAAGGTTCCTTTAAAGAAGTCTGAGAACATATTATCCCAACAACAGGCCAGCACAGGCATGTGTGAGTGCAGACAGAGAGCAGGCTGCCCTTTTTTTTTTTTCTTTCGATAGCACTCAGTTTTTCCACACTTCAGTGAGGTAGGTATATGCTGTTGAGAAAGGGGGTGGGGAAACTTTAACATGAGAAAGGGCCAGGTGCCAACCTTTAGTTTTTTCCATCCATAACTTCTAGAACTCAATAGCCCTTGGAAGTAGGAGGCATAAAGGGGAAAAAGGGGCAAAAAAGCAAAGAAGGATGCTCCCTCCCACCCTTACCCTTCTGGATTCTGGTGTTAGAGGGGAAAGGGAGGAGGCAGAAAAATCATGTTTGTGTGGGAAAATGGTGAAAATAGATAAGAGATGTTAAAAATACTGAAGCAAAAAAAGTCACAATTAAAGAATTTTTTTTAGTGATTTTGTAAAATAAATATGACAAGATATCTTGGCTTCTATGGCCTACAACTCAAGGAGGAGTTTTCAGATGACCCATTTGCTTACTTTTTTGACCTTGGGACCGAAAATAAAACTGATAAAAATAAATTCAGAATCATAAATAGAAAACTAACTAGGGGACTCATGTCTCTGGTTCCCAGGTCTTTCTGATCCACCTGCACCTCCCCCAGCTAACTTTGGGGCAGCCAATCCCCTAACACTTCTCACTCTCTCCTACCCAGAGAATAGAGGGCATTGACTCAGGGGTGACTGCAAGGGGTTTGGGGTGGAGGCAGGCATTTCAAGGCTGAGTAGTGCTGGAAGTGGAAGGTGGGGTTTTCTGGTTTAAGCTTAGTGGTTTTGAAGACAAACCTGGCTTTGAATCTCTATTCCACTGGCTTCCTGGGGGCATGACCTTGCACAAGTTACTTCATCCGAGCCTGTTCCGCCTTTGTGAAATGAGAAGGTAAGCCGTTCCTGCCCCCTATGGGTTGATGTGAGAAATGCACGAAGGGGTGTCTATAAACTACAACATCACAGGCATGGACCATCTATCACTAAATCAAAGAATTGTCCTTAACATTCGGCCCTCAAATCAGCAACCCTCTGATGCTCCTCTGCCTCCGGACATTTCTTGCTCCCTTGTGCTTTTATCAAAAGGTAGACCTGGAACAAAAGAGCTCACGACACATCAAGGAATCTGGTGACAGTCAGTGAGAAAGGAGTTGAAACCAGCAGGTTTCTAAGTCAATTTCACTGGGGAGGAGCTCAAATCTTGGAATTTTGAGGAAAACACATGTTGAACTGAAAGTTGTACTTTTTTTCATAATGGAGAAAACGTTCACTTTTTTTTAGAGACAGCAGACCAGAGAGAATACACTAGACCTTATTCAAATCAATATAAACCATTTAATTAAAAAAGTTATATAAAAATAAAAAAACACATTATCCAATTTTGTGTAGATAAAGCAAATGGGGTTGAAAGGCACACATTAATTTAAAATTTCAGCATAAGTAGTCAGATGACCTTTTGTACCCAAAGTAAAAAAAAAAATCTTTCAGTTGCTCTTTGGAATAGCAGCAGTTAAGGTTTTCTTGTCACACTTGTTTATTTCTTTGGGATGTGGCTGTGTAGTCATGGAAAAAAACGTTCCCTGAACATTTGGTTAAAGCCACTCAACTCCTTTGAGTGCATTTGTGGAAATGTCAGACAATCCTGAAGAGCTAAGAGATTTATACTGAAGGTCTGGCTTTGGGAAGTTCTGCAGAACTGTACCTGGCAGCAGACAGGTGAAATGTGACATCAAGGAGCATTATTTGAATGTGGGGCCTGACATAATCTTAAAGACCTGACTAGGATCTAAAATAACAGAGCCCAGGGCTCTACACAAATGACACAGTAGACTCAGCACTAGTTTCCATATAAAACATTTCAAACTAAGGACTTTATAACATACACCAGATTTTCCAAGTGCCCATGCCACCTCCAAGCTTTCAAGCAAGGCCTGAGAAGTTCAGCTGGTGCCTGGGGAAACTTCATCAACATTCACCTCTAAGGAAAGTCTGAAAGAGGAATTTCCAGTGATGGCTTCTGGCTCAGGGCCTGGGGGTCCTTGTCCAAGGCTGTCTCAATGCAGCACCAGCAATTCTGGGGATCTTTCTTCTCAAAAAGCTTTGTTGGCAAATGAACAGCAGCTAGCTGATGTTTTCTGGCATCTGAGATCCAGCCAGGCCCCATGAAATTTGCATCCTAGGGACCTTCAAAATAGAAATAGAACCTTTGCCTTACCTTGACAACCCAAGTCTTTTGTGTGACAGAACATTTATAAGAAAAATAATTAAATACCACCTGATAGTCCCTCTACCCTTGGTATTGCTTTTTACCTTCTCAAAATCCACTCCTCCCAACACTGACAAAACAGAAAATGACAACCGAGGCAGCTGTTAACTGACCCACACTCATGTCTTAAGGCAGAGAAGAAAGAAGTCCACCATTGGCTTTTGATTTATAAAAGGCAAGGCCTTTATGGGGGAAGGCCAAGAGTCATAGAAACAGACACCAAATTCTGGAGAACACTGATGAGTGATAAGAGCAGGCTTCCTTGCCCCTCAGACCAGCCAAAGGCCTCACAGATGGAAGCCAGTGGGGAAGCCATCAGCCCTTGAACCTGGTGGTCTTTGAGAATGGGTCTGCCCTACTCTTCCTGATCATTTGCGATGGAGACGTCATTGGAAGTCTGGATGTGGGGAGGTGGTTTTATGAACAGAGAACTGGGCCTGTCTTCCTGAGCCCTGACGCAGAGTAGAAGCAGTGGAACATGGAGCTAAGTTTAGAAATGGGTTCCCTGTACCTGTCACCCACGTCATCGAGGAGGAATTAAAGGTGGCTGAGGGATCCCCAGGATGGAACAGGACTTGTGGGTGGCAGCAGTAACCTTAGAGGAAACGTCCAAGACCAGATGGGTCAATGGTTACTTTGGCAAAAGTCAGTGTGGACTGCTGACACTGAGGGCCATTGTTTTGACCCCTTGTAACCAACTGGTGCCAGGTAACCCCACCTCTGCCCTTGCCACCTCCATACCTTGACCTCCAGGGAAAGGTTTGTGTGTGGACTCCTGCCATTTTCACAAGGTGGGAGTTAAAAGCAGTTCTGTTAAGGAAAACCTATTTCTTTTCATATCTAATTTTGCGGAATAAAATTCATGCTTGCTACATGCTTGCTATATTCATGATTTTAAAGATTTTTTTTTTTTATGCTTAGGAACAAAGCAGATATGCACAAGGACAACTTCTAGCCATACTCTTGCAGATTCTCCTTTCTCCCACCCTCTCATTTTACAGAAAAGGAAATTGAGGCCCCTTCCATTGCTGGTAGCACAGAGCAAAGTAAGTGTGTTTGAAATGAGGTGAGGATCGGGGTGACTTGTGGTTGCCTGTTAGTCTGGAACCCACACACTGTGCAAGCCATGGATCCCACCATCTAGGGAAGACTGCCTTGAGCATATCCTTGGTGCGTAAGTCCAAACTGGCAGGCTTTGCTTCATTCCTGACCACCAGTCAACTTGTGGAACAGGTCCTCATCGAGTGTTTCGTTCTGGTCCTTGGAGCGAGTGGACAAGAAAATGTAACCACCGATGTATTCGTGCACGACTTTGCAATCTGCACTCAGGCAGGTGAACGCAATGGAGACGTTCTGGTCAAACTCGATTGCCACCTGGAAGAGAAGGCGCAGGTAAGCTTTACCTCTGATCAGGAAACATGAGAAAGAAGTGGCTTTTCTTCCCAGAGCTGAGCACTGCTGAGGTGGTTGATAGATGCTCCGCCCCCACTTTGCCCCAGTCAGCAAAGACCACAAATAAACCATCTTTTCCATTAAACACTTACAGAAAACATGTTTTTGCTCTCTGCCCTCTTGTGTGAGCAACTTGGCTGCACACCTGGCAAAACATCCTAACTCCCAACACACACAGATACTTTCTATCTCTTGTTCAGATGCAGAACTTTCTAAGCACTCCCTGTGTCAACGGGCAGAGTACTTTGCAGACTTTTTTTTATTTTTAGGTGAGGCAATCCTTGGTTGACCTCACAGATTGCAAGGACCTTATCGGTTTACAATCCCCTATTTATTATTTTTTTACATCTACAGCACCTTTATAGACTTTTTAATGGAGAATAAAAGACCTACCTGAAATTTCCTATGGTCACTGCCCCCTACCCCTTTGCAGGTGAAAGTCATAAAGAAGAAACTGAGACATGGGTTCTCTACCTTGGTTGTCCATTGCAATCACCTGTGGACCTTTAAAAATTACTAATGCCCAGAAACCACCCTGGAAATTCAGCTTTAATTGGTCGTGGGAGTGGCCTGGGCAGTGGCACTTTAAAACTCTCCAGGTGATCCTCATATGCAACAAGGTTTTAAAGCCACTCCTTTAAATACCATCTAATTTCAGACCTTCATTCTATAAATGAGTGCTGAGATAGTTAACAGCCCTACTGACAGGAATCCATGGTTCTTAAAATAAAGTTTGAGTCTCTTATGCCTTTATGTTGATGGTTTTCCATTGGAAAAACAAAGAAACAAGGGAAGAGAGATTCCACACCAACCACATCAATGTTTTAAATCAGTAGGATGCTAAGGTACCCCTAACTTCACCTAAATTTCCCATGATGTAGCCTTGGCCTGAACATAGTTCCCAGGTGCAAGTGATGAGGGGCTGAGAATCTGAAGATTCTTACTCAAGAGGCCCAACTTTTTTCAGTCATCCCTGTGCACTTCGATTGCTCCTCAAGCAGTTTTTCCCTTCAGGGACTGGAATGCTCTCCAGGTGGGCAGTGGAGCCTCTGAGTCCTCCACCAGTTAGACGTTTTGACAACCAGTCAGACGAGGCCTTTCTTGGAATTATTTTGAGTGGCAGTTACAGCCCAGGTAGTTTCTGCTAAGTAATTATCAGCCTAAGTCTTATTTAATCTTATGCTGAGTCAAAGGAAATTAATCAAAATGCTCAGCAGTTGTAGAGTCTGCACGGAAAGTCTGTATAGAGACTAAGCCAACTTGTGGGGTTAATTCAAAAGTACTTTTTAGTCTGTACTTGTTAGGAAACTGCCCAGAATTACATGTGATTATTTTAGCAGACAATTACCACATGCTTGTGGTTTCTGAGTTCTAACTATAAGAACCGCTTTTAAAATCAGAATATGCTGCAATTTTGAGGGAACATGCATTTACAGGCTCAACGCTGAATATCTTCAAAACTTTCACTTTACCTGCCGAATTTCCCAATTTACATTCCACTGTTTCATATTTGTGAATCTCCATGTTGTAATTGGAATTCCAGTGGCTGCATCGATTCTAATCAACCTATTATATGAAACTCCCAGAATGTCATCTTTCTTGCTTCCTTTAAATCTGAAAAACAATTTAATTAATAGAAGCAATTGCTTCTTGTAATATGATGTTCATTCACATACAACCTCTTAAAGATAATACCAACCTTTCTAAATAATTTCCAAAGAATGGACAATGAGGGATGGATTTTCTACAGAAGGGCATTTCTGTTGTGATATAGAGAATGGAGAGGATTAAGGCTGTTCTGCGGACATTCTTTAAGTGAAATTGACATCAGAAGAAATCAAAATAAGAGGAAGTCAAGTCAATTAATTCAAAATCAGCACCAACTATGTATGTAAGGCACTGAGAATACAGTAGTGACCTAAAAGGATAGAAAATTCCTGACTTCACGAAGCTCAAATTCTATTGTGGGGGAAATGAGTTCACAGATTTCAGAAAACCAATGTGATTTCTCTCTCTGGTTTTGCAAAAATTACTATCTTAAAAGCACTAAATTTCCTTTTAAACTTTCTTTTCCCACCTTGAGCTAAGATTCAAGGGTGTTGGCACTTTGAACAAAGGTATGGAAGATCTTTATGAGCAGCCAAAAGGTCTGGGCCATTTGTGAAAGGACAGCATTCTAAAATAAATAAAAAAACAGTTCTATGTTCTCAACTAGGAGAGAATTAACTGGGCTCCAAGAAAGCTACTTAAAATGGAATGGAAAGTGAGAGAGGCAAGTGAACATTGCAATCACCTGACAAGGTAATAGGTGAGACCGAATTCAGGTAGAGACTGCCACGCCTGAATGAACCGCAGCTTGGCTTCGACCAGGGACATGTGGGACACATTCTGGTGGGCTTCCAGAATCCGGGCTGCCAGCTAAACAGAAACAGGAGACATCAAACTCTTCTTAGCAATGATCCCATTAGCTCCAGATCCCCGATGAGAAAAGTAAATGCAGGATCCAACTGCAGCTTTACAAAGACAATTCATTCTTGTTTGCATTGACTCCCTCCGCTTTTCTCAGACATGCTAATCCCTGGGGAGAAGCAAAAACAAGATCAACCCACACAAAAGCACTAGGGTTCATGCAAATGAAGAATTGTGGGTCCCTTTTTCAGGAGCCTGTGGAGCGTCCATGGACAATGTGTCTGCTTAAATCAGTTCATCTGTTTAAATTTTAAGCCATGCTTATGGAAGTATAATTTAAGATTTTAATTTGTAGGGACTCAGTCATTTTATTTTTAATTAAATTATATACGGGCACAATGCCATGTTCAGTTAGCAGTACAGTCACCTCTAATATAATTAACACTTTCTTAATATCATCTAATAACCCAGTCCATATTTAAATTTCTCCATCAATTGATTTTTCTTGATGACTGCCTTAATCATTTTATTGCCTCATTTTAGAGGATTCACTGCAAACAATCACTCCAACAAGAACAGTAGTACCTGTTTAGACTTGTGTTTTTTTGCACACCGAGGTGACACAAAACATTCTGGGTTCATGTCTATGTTTTCAAGACTGGAAGTCACTGGAGATGTTGAGTTCCGGTTTTTCATCCTCAGAAATGAGAGGATGTTGAGGACCTCTGGCTGGTAGGAGCTGTCTGCCATGGTTTTGCCCTTTGATGCCAAGATGCAGGCAGCCATCCACTGGGCATACTGATTCTCCTGCAGCAAACACCAGAGGGCTAAGAACAAGTTCAAGTGCAAAGCCATCCCGCTGAGAACAACAGGACTTGGGCTTTCATCTCTGTAAAACAACACCACTGCCTTCCAAGCATGGAAAGATGGAAAGTGGCACATGTTCTGAGTGGCTACTAATCACCTAATTTAACATTCAACAAAAGCTTTTGAGTCCTTTGTTGAGTTTCTAAGTGATAAAGGGCTAGAGAATAGGAATGTCAGCTTTAATAAATTCCATGAATTTAAAGATGAACCAAGGACATCTGTGTCAGGGAGCAAAGACAGGTAAAAACCCAAACAACCAAAGAGCCTTCCTTGATATATATTTCCACTTTTACATCATGTCTGATCTCTATGACAGAAAAAAATGATAAAAATCATAAACTGATTTCCCATATTATTTCTACCCTGGTTTATCTTCAGTAAAGACTCTAACACCTCTGTAGGAATCAAGGCCACTGATGGGTCTTGAACCACTTACTAGTGGCTTCTATTGTTCTGTAATGTTTGTGCTGATTTTTTTTTACCTCAGCTACCAAAGAGGAGTGGTCCCAGAAACTGAGGGGATACAACTGAGAAGGAGAATTCTCCAGAGCAACAGTAGGTGTGGTACATTGAATTACTGGCTTCAATCTTCACCCTCCTGGTATCCAAACCTACTGCCATGTAATTATATAGTCCCTCCCACCAAGCCAGAGTATAATTTTCACTCCTGACTTTGGGCCCAGCTAGACTTGCTCTGGCCAATGGAATATAGGTGGAAGTGGCAGAGCACCAACTACAAGCGTAAGAGTCAAGAGGTCTCACACATTTCCAGTTGCCCTCTTACACTTCTGACATCACTATGAGAATAGTTTCCCAGGAAACTTGAAACCCAGAATAAATACAGTGAGTTCAACCTGCAGCAAGGAGCCAAGCCTTCGCAGATCAGATTGAAGCAGACATGCCCAGCTGACACCAGCCTGGATCATCCCTCCCTGCCTACCTGCAGATGTTTCGGAAACAAATGCTTATTGATATATGTCATTGTAATTTTTGCGGCTGTTTGTTACAAAGCAAGAGCTGAGTGAGACAACAGTGCTCTGGTTTGTGAAAACACCTCAGATGGTTTGTCCTTAGGCTTACTAAAGGTGAAGTGAGTGAACATTTTTGTGGTTTTACTTACATGGTCGCATCTCAAATACACTTCATTCATACCATCAGCAACAGGGATTAATAACTTGATTCCAAATTTCCTCCCTGCTACATTCACATCTGGCACAACTTCACAGCCTAAGTAATAAAAGGCAGGGACACAACTGAGTCCTGAAAAACCCGTTACATAAATATCAGGTATGCATCTAAAATAAAGACTTTAAACATAAGCCCCTCAGATTTGGTTCTGTCCTGAAAAATGCAGTAGCAAGCTGATAACATTAATTACGGGACAACCTATTAAGACTCGTGAACAATTAACATGGACATAGAGAAAAATATTTTACGATTTTCTTAAATATATCATTTGAATTCAATTTTAAGGTTGTTTTGGCTATCCTAACCCATAGGAATGATTATGAATATGAACCAAAATAAATCAAAGCACAGGAAATTCTCTAACTGCTACAATAAGGAGAGTGAGTATACTAGTTAACAGAATGTTTCAATTAATACGGTTACCAGTAAACTCACAGTCACAGAAATTAGAACAGGCACTAAAGCAATACTGAATTAAACATGATTGTTCTGGAATTCAGAAAGCTTTTCAGGATCATACAGTGCCTCATGTACTACACTTATGACACCAATTCAACTTGGGCCCGCAGGGAAAGAAAGGACAGCAGGATGGAAACAAACACGTGTACTGAAGCACATTCTAGTTCCATGCTCCATGGGGAAAATGAGCTGCAAGCAGGCTGCCACTGGAACACAGTGGCAGAATGGAGTTCGACCTTGCTTCCGTGGGTAGGAATCCTGGCTTCCACCTGCTTACTGGGTCATGACAAGCCACAGCAAGATACAGAGCCCTCTTACCTCTAAGATTTAGTTTTTCTACTGGTTCTCCTTGTTCAAGTTCCTTATTTTTAAAGTAGGCTATAGATGTGTCTTTAAAGACAAACCAATATTGTTTGAAAGCTTTTAATATTAGCTTCTTGGGCCTGCAAATCAAAGAACAGTAAGCATTTAAACAGCCATTCAGAAATCTAAGACACATTGCAAATTTTAAGTGGATCTAGATGCCCTGTCAAATAACACATACTTTATTTTTAAAAACAACTTGCAAATTGCCTACTCATTTCTAAGAACTAGAAATGGAGTTTTGCTATGACATATAGAAGTTAATACAAAAGCTCAGGAGTGAGACCACTCGGGGCCACATTCTGGCCTTGCTACTGCCTAGATGTGTGACCCTGGCCAAGATACTTCAGCTTCCCAGGACACATGCACTCTCTCTGAGAGTAACAGTCTCCAACTCACAGGGCTCTTGTGAGGATGGAGAGAGATAATGTCTGTAAAGTGCTTATCACAATACCTGGCGCAACAGAAGTGTTCAATAAATTATTACGATATGTGTGAGAAACATCCATGAGTCTGGTGTCATCTGAAATGTCCATACACTCTTTAGATCTGAAAAAGCTGTTCATATGGACAGCATGACTTTCAAGTTATCAGATATAAAAATCAGATACAAAAGTGAACAACCTTTTCTGTGGTTTCCTCTTGACTCTTAAGAGAAACCACCAGAGAATTCCCAGGGAGCCATGGAAATCACCCAAATCTACAGCTAATCTATACAGACTTTACTGTTATTAAAAACATTTTGGGGTAAGATCTCCAACAGTGATATCTGTTGGGGCAAAAAAACTTTGTATTTTGGGCTAAACAAGGTCGGTGGGGCCACTGGCAGGACTCAGGACTCTGTTAGGTCACTGAAAATAGAAAATGTGAGAGAGAGCTAGGGAGTAGGAAAGGGGGTGCAGGTGGGCAGAGAAAATATGAGTTGCATGAGGTGCAGTGGAACAATCCTGGCCCTGGGGGTGGATCAGTCTACTCATGCCAGAGAGTGGTGTTAACATCACTCATATATAATTTTGAGCAAGTCTTTTAACACATCAGTATAGTCATCCCTTAGCTAAAAGTATTATCCTTAACATGAGAATAAGGGAGAAGATGTTCATTAAAAATCCAATGTATTATAGGAACATATTACATAAAAATTATAAAATGAACATATATGAAATGAACATTTTCAGGATTTAGAAAACTACTTCACAAAACTACCGCATTAATATTTATCACGTTGAGGCTTGTAGTTAATATTATTCTAAAGAACATATTTAAATGATTATTTGTCTAAGAATCAGATTATCTGAAATTAACAGTCCTTTCAAAATAAAATCTAAAGACTAAGCTTATAACCAAAGGTACTAAGGTCTCAGTTGAGTCCTGGCATCTAAATATTTCTCTTCAGAATAAAGAATGAAACCCTGCTTCTCCATTTTAACTGGATTTTGAAAGTATCAAAAGATCTCAAATTCCTTCTACTATCTTTTTCCAGTTTGGCTGAACCAGGCTGTTTCTATACATCCCCAAAGCTAACAGTTATTGATTCTATTCCATGTTCCAGAGGCTGGGGCGGGAGAGGATAGGGGAAGCGGGGGTAGAGAAGATGGCTAGGTGGGGAATGATGTACATAACAATAAGACAATTTCTTGAATCCTCCTGAAGCTCAGTTAAAGAGGGAAATGCAGAAAATAAATAAATACAATGAAATATGGTAAGTCACAACAAGGGTGTGAGAAGTGATGCATCACAGAGGACACAGAAAAAATAATTTCAGAAGGTGGCAACTGCACATGCAAAACGCAGATACCCTGTTAATAAGAGTTGGGTAGATCATTTCTTGAACATGGGGGGAGCGGTAGTTTCTGTGGCTACAGCCTTTTTGTGAGTGGGGGATGATGCAGATAAGAATGGCAAGGTAGGTTGGGGCCAGAGTGGTACAGAATATCCTGCTAAGGAGTTAAACTTTATTTTCTAGAAGAATGGTTCTCAAACTCTGGTGTTCATCAGAAGTGGAATGAAGCTTGTTAGAGATACCCAAGCATGGCCCCAATCCCAGAGATTGAGGTTCAGCATGCCTAGGTTAGGGTCCAGTCACCTGCATTTTAAGTAAGCTTTCCTAAGGAGGTTCCCCAGAGTTTGAAAACACTGATCTAGACCAGTAATCTCCAAACTAAAACTGGGCACAACCTATCTTTAACATACCTATCCCTTAACATATTTACAATAGTTTATGTGTGATATTTGCATATTTGTAACATATATTAAACACATTATAGAACCTACGCAAACATGTAGATTAAAAAAGCATGAATATGAAAGTTTGGTTTTTGAAAGAAGGGAGGTTATTACTAAGTTACACAAATTCCTATTGAGGAAGTACACTGTTGGCTGTGCTTACTAAATCACACTATTCCTATTTTAGTGCCATCGACCTGTTTGTGAAAATTTTCATTGACCCAAAGATACGAATTTCCATCTTTCCTTATGTCAATCCACTCATACATATTAATTAGAATATGCTACATTTTAATATTTTTAATAAGTGGGTTTAAAACATACTATGACTCTTCATTTGGATGGTGTTTTAGAAAAATACTGCTTCCAAGTTTGAAAGCTGTGCGAATACTCGTGCTTTAATAGGCATTGTTATTATTAGCAAGACTTTGACAAAGAAAACATTTCCAAATAACTGTTTTCAAAATGCTCTCTTTAACATTAAGTGTGTTTATTACCTTGAAAGTAGCTGGATGCTTACTACTACTCATGGCCACTTGTCTCAGGTCATAAATTTGGAACACTTTTTTGAAAAAAAAAAAAATGTATATCTATTTGACAATCAGTGAGCCTTAATGTGGGACCAAAAATTTCTATGGTTACTCCCCATCTCTTTAAAAGTGTAAGAAAGACTTGACTATAGTTTAAGAGTTTTGTATCTATAAAATGAATTTTATCCCAAATCTCCTATAGCGCATTGTGTATGTCTGAATGGAACTTCTTTGCTACAGTAACTTCCCTGATTGCCTACAGGAATTTGGCTGATGATACAACGAATACACTTTATGTGTAACCTCTCTCTAAAACCTGTTGTGGAGCCTTTTTATTTATTCCAAAGGATCTCTTCAACAGTGGTTATACCCTATGGTTAGGGGACAAGCTGTTTTCCTTAAACATAAAATTTGCCAGTAGAATTGTATCATGTCTGGTTTATATTTAGGGATTTGCAAAAAGTAGAATCTTGGAAAATTAGTTGGGCATAAAATTCTGGACTGAATGTTATCTTTTCTTAGCACTTTCAAGATATCTCCCAGTCAATGAGAAGTCTGCTGCCCATTCAATTGTTTCTTTTGTAGGAAATCTGATTTTTCCCTTAGATTTTAAAGACTTTCTCTCATCAGTGGTTGGCTAGGACCAACATGTATAGTTATACTGATTTATTTTTGTTGAAATCTGTGATTACTGAATTTCAGATTTCTGTCTTTAATGATTACATAAAATTCTCAAGCATTCTCTTTTAAATGCCTGCTTCTCCCCATATTTTTTTCTGAAACTCACTAGATGTATGTCAAACCTTCTCATTTTACTTATATCATACTTTCCATTTTTACCTGAGTTCTCTCTTCAATTGTTTTTAAACTTGTTTAATGAACATATCCAATATTAAATTTCTATGACTATGTCTTTCATTTCTAGAATTTCCATTTCCTTCCTTTTCAATATTGCTTGTGCTCTTTCATTATGATTTTTACCTTTTATTACTTAATAATTCTAAATATAGTCATTTATAGTTTCTTTAGGTTTTTCTATTACCTAAAATTATTGAAACTGTTAATCTTCTTGTTGGTTGGGTCTGCTGTTTTTCCTTCATGGTGGTTCACGAACTCAAATGGTTAGTAATTTTTATTGGGAGCTCTTCCTTTTTATTAAGGGGGTTACTGTTTTATGTAGAAGGCCCGGGCATCCTAGATTATGGATATTTCCCTCCAAGGACTTTTGCAATTACATTTGCTAGGGCTTCATAGATTTTTTTTTGGTCCTGGACCATTTTCTACTTTACTTTTCCAGGATCCGTTTGTTATATAAAACTTTAAATTTAGATTTACATCTGTGTGTGGTAGAAACCTTGCCTCTGAGTTCTTGAAAGATTTTTTTCATCTTCCCACAGAGAACCCCATGCTAAGATGAACTTCCTTACTGCTTCCTTCGGCTAATGAGTAGTTTCTCTACTCCCTGTTAAACAGAGAAGGCAGTTCTTTTAAGTTTCTACCTTTAGGCAGGAGCTTCAGTGCTAGTTCACTGCCTTACATGAAGGAAGCTGACCTTAAAGCTTCATCTTCGATCCCTGCATGGGGATCAAAGTCCCCGTCCCAAGCCATGAGAATCTATGTTCATGGCCCAACTCCCTCTGTGCAGCTGAGGCTTCACTTGGAGAACTAGGTTCCCTCTTTATTTCCTGCAAGCTGGAATTTCCCAGTCTCACTTCAAGATCAATTTTGTATTTACAATTCTTTAATTTTTATTTTATCCAACCTCATATGTATTTATGAAAAAAATCTGGATTTGGGTGAGGTCAAATGCCATGTTGTTGGAAACTGAAGTCCACTATTTACATAATAAATTCAATAGATTTTCCCCCCCCAAAAACCAAAAAATAAAACTGTTAAAGGAAAAAAATCATTAAAAATCAAAGGGTTAGTTCAATTCCATTTTATTGATAAGAAAAGGAGGCTCAGGAAGTAAAGGCCATTTCAAGGTCCCATGACCACTAGGAACAGAGCTCCATTCTCCAACATCCTTCCTCCTCCCTTCCCTTCCCTTCCCTTCCCTTCCCTTCTTTGCTTTCTCCCTCCTACCCTTCCTCCTTCCCTTCTTTCTTTCATGAACTATTATACTATGTATGACCTTCAGTAGGTAAAGTGTCCACTGGCCAAACATGAGAATGATTTTATAAATTTGAACATATCAGTGACACTAAAGTGAGATGGATGTGGGTCTTAATTCCAGAATATCATCTCCTTCATTGAAAACATCTATAGGAAGGAACTGTCATTATTTGGTTTGTGAAGAGCTGGATTTACTCTATACAGAGAATATGGCAACCTAGTTTCTTTATAGAACAGTTATCAATAATTTATACAGATGTATTTGTGGATTCAAATAACTATATTTTTTTTCTGTAGCTCTGGCTATAACAATATATGTGATTGCAACTATTTATGCCGTAGATGTTAACTTAATGACCCTATTGTTTGAGATCACATTTTAAGATTACATTAAAAAACAAATCTGTAGAAACCCAGTGACACATACTGTTCTGTTTGGACTCCTGTTTCTCATTTATACCTGACTGTTCATTCTTTCCAAGTCTTTCTGTGTATCATGCGTTATCAAAAGCAATCTGTGTTTCTTTTCAAGCCAACCGACCCAGCGAAGTGTTGGTTTGTTAAGAAAAGTCAACAAACCATAAAGTGGCATGGTGTAAGTAACTGATAGAACTTCAGAGGGACCTTATTCCTTTCATGCTAACACACCTTGGTACCATCACGAATGTGGCAGTTTTTTCAAATGAAATGAAAAACTTCTTTGCTTTTTTAACAGTTTTAGGTTAACCTGAGGTGTCTAGGGAATTTATCAGAAATACTTTAACAGGCAAAAGGTGAATAACTAAAGTTATCTCTCTATAAGCCCAGGATCCAAGGTCTAGTGACAATTGATTTTTAAACTGTGAAAGAGCCTTGGAACGGTGTCAGAGTCCTGAGCCTCCCAGATGGACTGTAACAGAAACTCCGGTCTGGCATATATGTTCATTCTTGCTGACATTTGCCATGTTTACAACATGTTTACAACCATTTATGAAGCATGAATTATGAGCCAGGCACCATGCTCGATGCTTCATATACATTGTTTTATCTGATCCTCCCAACAAACCCAAGCGGAGGTATACCCCCACTTTACAGATCAAGAAACTGAGGCTCAGATATGTAAGGACAATGCCTGACGGGGTCACTGTCTACCTGATGCCAAAGCTCGTGCTTTTACCTTTGAACCGGAAACCTGCCCAATGAATGTTTAATTTAAACTCCTGGACTCTACCTACAAGGCTTTGTTATGACTAATCCTTTTCTCCTTTAAGGGTGACTTACCTAAATAATTTGAGATTATCTGCAAGTTTAGGGATATCAGTAATGTCCTCCTAAGGAAAAACAGATAACATTTCATAAGCAGTGATTAGACAGGTAGTGCTAACACTCTATACCTGTATGGTCCAATCCTGTAGGCACTCGCCACTTGTAGCTATTTAAATTTGAGTTACTATTACATACAATAAAAAAACTCAGCTCCTCAGTCACACCAATCTCATATCCTGGGGCAGGGTGGGTGAGGGGAACGCTGGGAGTGGAATGAAGCACACGCAGGGGCTTCTGTGGTGGCTGGCCAAGTTTTGCTTCTTGATTTGGGTGGTGACTTGGGTGATGATTTAACACTAATTTGTTAAACCGTATATTTTTTCACTTTTCTCTATTTGCCATATAGCACACAAATCAGAAAAAGATTAAAAATTTGACCAAGCACTCACTGTACCTACCATTCAAGTCAAACATCTGAGTTAAAAACAAGTACTTTTATGTACAAACAAAATTATTTTATAACTTGTACATCAGAGTAACTCCAGGCACATCTAGTTCACTGATTAAACTCTCAAAAGGAATCGGGTTCAAAGTTCATTCTACAGGGTAAGTTGGTGCTTATTTTCAAACTGAAAAGCCTATTGTTCGACACCAGAAAGCCTTGACATAAAAATATTGAGGGAGGAAGGAGGGATATTTTTCTCTGTTCTAAAAAGGAACACAGTCCTGCAGTATGTATTTAGCTATGGAAGTAAACAAAAGGAAACTAATCTCATGGGGGCTGTGTCTCCTATAAATGTGAGAAAGGGCTCTGAATCTCTAAAGAATCATGGCATTTAGTTTGACGTATTTGCTTTTGTATGATACCGATTTCCTATTTTAAGGAATTTAATCATAAGAGAACACATATTAAATACATAAGGATGTGGTGACTCATTTTTATCTATTACTTTTTAAAAATCCAATTACAATGGATCCACCTTTCTGATTCAATGTGATTAAACTAATAATCACTCCCTTGATTGAAGAGGTTAAACAAAAGAGTGGCACCTAACAAATGAATCAAACAGGAAGGGCATTCCAATTATAAAGCTAACATTTAGCCACATTTCATGGATAAAGGACAAGAAATGATAAACTCTTTGTTTTACTGGGTGTGTGCGTGTGTGTATTTCCTGAAGTCAAAAGGGTTTAGGAACTTTTTATAATGTTCTAGAACAAGGCCCTCCGTTCTGTCAACCTTGCCCAGTGGAAATGCATATCTAGGTAAATTCATAATAGGGCTTTGTTTTCTGCAAAGTATTTTCTCTATTCTCACAACTAGACTTCAGAGACCAATTCCATATGCCATGTTAGTGAAATGGAGTCCTCAGCAGTCTTTCCCTCATACCATGCCAACTCCTCCAGAAGAGGAAACATGATACAAAAGTATTATCATTAGCAGTAATGAAAATATACTACAGTCCCTTACAGAGCTGACGTGAAAAAAAAAAAAAACTAGTCAGTTCTTGCTAGGTTTAAACTTGTCAGATGATAGGTATGTTTTCTGTTTTCAAAATCAGACAAAATAGTTTCTTATTTCTAATTTTAAGAAAGCTCATCTACATTTGTCAGGAAGTCAGAACAAAGCCACAATTCTAAGTAATCAGAAAAGTTCATACCAACGTGTTGTCTGCTTTTGCACCTTCTAGGGTCACTTCCAAATTAGAAAGTGCTGCTTCTACTTCATCGACCTCAGACTCATTTGTAAAATCCTGTATTTCGGCTGATGATGATAGTTTGCTAATGTGATACTACAAAGAAACAGAAGTTTTAGAAATGTTATAAGTGCAAATGGATCCATTAGCCAGTTTTATTCAGAGGCAACTCCCCTTGTAATACCAAATATCTAGAAGGAAATCTTCCCTCCTACGTAGGAAAATGGCATTTTAATCTGAATTGTTCTGAGATTTATGGTTAGTTATGTTCAAACTCAATTCTTCTCCACCAGTGGTTGAGCTTGTAGGGGAAAGAGATAAAACGGTAAGGCTAATACTTCACATAAGGTGTACATGTGCGTGGGTTATGAGGAGCATTTTAAATTTTAGTTTACTCTCCTCACTTCTAGCGCTTTCTTCAAAGAAAACAACAGTAGGAAGAAAACGAAACTTGAAGCAGAACAAACTTGCTTTGCTCCCTCCAAAGAAAAGGTACTGAAGTTCTCATACCTGCAGTGCTGCAAAGATCAACATTTCCTCCTCTGTGCAGTCAATTTCTTCGAGGACAATGGCCCACCTGGCTTGTTCATAGAGTTGGTTTATTCGGACAGCATCGTACTACAGACAAAAACAGGTGTGTGTGTGTGAGTGTGTAATTTATATTCCACAATACAAAAACTCCAGAATGACTAAGGCCATTTCTTATTAATCAGATGCAATAAACTCCAGTTCAGGTAACTGAAAGAAACACCCCTCTACCTTTCCACTGCCCCAGCATTTTTTATTCTTGAATTTAGAACTTCCTCAAAATATTTTCCAGGGTCTCTTTAAGGGTCCACTCTGACCCATCTTAGATTCCATTATTTTGCACTTTACTTTTTTCTATTGGTAGGAAAAACAGGTAGTAAAAATGACTTATGTAATAAGTAATATAAAGGAAAGGGATCCCCAAGTTGATCTGCAAACTCAGTTCAGTCCTGATCAGAACGTGATAGAGATTCTTTAATGCAACTCTATACAAGCTGATGCCTCTACACAAGAGACAACGTTCAAATATCATCAAAAACCAAGTTGGGAGAAACTTGTCCTCCCCAAAGTAAAAACATATCATAAAGCTGCAGTAACTAAAATGGTGTGGCACTGGTATAGTGACAGACAAAATGCCCATAACACCGTCTCTAGAAACAGACCTTATTTATGCATATAAATTCAATATAAATTAAAAATGGCACTTTCTATCAATAGGGGAAGAAAGAATTAACACTATAGTGTAAAACATGTCTAGCCATTTAGAAAACAAAAAATCCCAAATCAAAAGACAATTTTACATCATTCAAAAAATATAAATTGCAGATAGATCAAAGAATCTCAACATCCAAAACCACAATGAGATACCACTTCATACCCACTATGATGGCTCTAATTTAAAAGACAGATAATAACAAAAGTTGGTGAGGATGTGGAAAAATTGGAACCCTTGTTCATTGCTGGTGGGAATGTAAAATGGTGCAGCCTCAGTGGGAAATAACTTGGCAGTTCCTCAAAAAGTTAAATAAAAAATATGATCCAGCAATTCCATTTGTAAGTATATACTGAAAAAAATTAAAAAGAGGGATTCAAACAGATACTGTACACTAATGTTCATAGCAGCATCATTCACAATAGCTAAAAGGTAGAAACAACCTAAATGCTCATCAACAGATGGATCAGTAAACTAACTATCTATCTATCATCTATCTATCTATCTATCTATCTATCTATCTATCTATCTATCTATCATCTATCTATCTATCATCTATCTATCTATCTATCATCATCTATCTATCTATAAAAACACACACACAATGGAATATTATTCAGCCATAAAAAGGAAGGAAATTCTGATATGTGCTACAACATATGTGAACCTTGAAGACAGCATACTAAGTGAAATCAGCCAGACACAAAAAGACAAATATTGTCTAATTCCACTTATATGAGGTATCTAGAAAAGGCAAATTCACAGAGACAGGAAGTTGAACAGAGGTTACCAGTGGCTGGGGGGAGGGGTTAAATGAGGAATTATTGTTTATTGGGTACAGAGTTTCTGTATAGGATGATGAAAAAGTTCTGGAAATAAACAGCAGTGAAAGTTGCAGAATATGTGAATGTACTTAAGGCCACTGAATTGTGAGCCCCAAAATTGAAAAAATGGCAAATGTTATGTTGTGCATACCTTACCACAATAAAAGAAAAATCAAAATTGTAGATGAATGTTCATAGCAGCATTATTCATAAAAGCCCAAAAGTAGAAACAATCTAAATGTTCATCAATAGATGAATAGATAAATAAAATGTGGTATATACAAATAATGGGATATTATTTGGTAATAAAATGAAATAATGATACATGCTGCAATACAGATGGACCTTGAAAGTATTATGCTAAGTGAAAGAAACTAGTCACAAAGTACTACATATTGCATAACTCCGTTTATATGAAATGTCCAGGATAGGCAAATCCACAGAGACAGGAAGGAGACTGATGGTTTCCTAGGGTTGGGAGGGTGGGAGGGAAATGGGGAGCAACTCCTAATGGATAATGAGTTTCTTGTCAAGATGACGAAAATGTTCTGAAATTAGATAAGGGCACAGTTTGCACCACTCTATGAATATAATAAAAACCACTCACTTGTACATGTTATATAAGTAAAATGTACAGTATATGAATTATACCTCAAAAAACTGTTATAAAAAATCCAAACAATAACAACCAAAACTACTAGATGGAAACATGAGAGAACACTTTTTGTTATCTTTGAAAGTGGAAAGCTTTTCTAAGCAAGAGAGGAAGCCTAAAAATTATGATGCAAATGATTGACTTGATAATCGAAAATTAAACATTTTTAATGGTGAAAAATACCTTATTGAAGATTATACTTTTATAAGACCAGAGACTGGAAAATAATATTTGTAATAAATGTAAAAGATAATATCCATTATATATAAAGTGCTCCTATTAATCAGTATGAAAAATAGAATTAAAAAAAATGGGGCAAATATATAAATAGGCAACTCACAGAAGAAATCGAAATGGGCATGTAAACATTGGAAAGGATGCTCAGCTTCACTAATAGACAGAGGGTTCACATTTAAAAAAAGAGATGACAGAGTTTCTATTTTCCTATTAGATTTGCCCACATTGTTTAAGGATTGATAATGACTGGTATTGGAGAGGATGTGGTACAATTGGCACTTTCACAGATGAGGTTAGTAGGAAGGCAATCTGGCAGTATCTTTTAATACCTTTTTACCTTTTGATGAGCGTGTCTATGATTACTATTCTAAAGAAATGCAAGCACTCATCAAAGATACTGATATAAGAATGTGCACAGTTTTTGAAAGAGCGAACATTGCAAGCATCCCAGGGTCCTGATAAATTATAGTTTAGCCTTTCCTTTGATTATTTTGTAGTCACAAAAAAAAAAAAGTCAGACATATATACACTGACATGAAAAGATGGTCAGGATATATTGTGAAGTGAAAAGGAGCAAACACATGATCTCATTTGTGTAGGGAAAAAAGATCTTGAAAATTTGTTCAAAAATTTTGTAACAGTGAAAGAATCTGCAAGTATTGCTAATCATCAAGCTGTTAAATGTGGCTGCCTCTTGGGGAAAAAAAATCATGGTAAAGAACTATTTTCTAATTTTACTCTATGTAATTCCTTTATCTTTATTAAAAAATTGTGGTAAAATACACATAAAATTTATCTTGCTAACTATTTTTTAAGTGCACAGTTCAGTGGCATTCTACAGAACTCTTTTCATCTTGCAAAACCGAAACTGTATTTTTAAACAATAACTCCTATGTTTGGTTTTCTTTCTTACCTTTTTTTTTGGACACTGTTTATATTTTACTATACCCTTTAAAAAGTAAAAATGCTGAAGGAAACATGGAGGAGGAACAGAAAAAACAGTTCCTAAATGGAGTTATCACAGGTTGATTGCATTAGTTTATTTTTCCTTTTGCAGGAACCTTATGTATATTAAAAAAGGTGATAGGGAATGTAAAAATATGAAGTAAGCCCAAACTGGAAAATAGCATTGCTATTAGTTAAGTAGGCAATGGGACCTGTTGCACTGGTGTGCTCCTTCTCAGCATTTCTGCAATGCAAACCTAACTGTGTAGCATTCAGAAGGCTAGAATAGTAAGAATCTTAAGGGAATCTGTCTTTGTTTTGTGAACTTTGCCAAGGTGTCATGAAACACCTCAGGAGTTAGACCCAGAATCCTTCCAAAACAAATCAAAACACAACAATGAGAACATTTACAGCAGCATTATTCATAACAGCGCCACCCTGGAAACAAGCCAATGTCCCTCAAGTCCAAACGGATAAATGAAACATGGTCCATCCACACCATGGGGCACCACTCAGCAGTACAAAGAAATGCACCACTGATACACGCAACAACACAGATGAACCTCAAAACATTACGCTGAGTAAAAGAATCCAGACAAAAGATTATATACTATATGACTCCATTTATATGAAATTTCTAGAAAAGACAAAATGGGAGACAGAAAGCAAGTCAGTGGTGGGGTGGGGCTGTGGCTGGGGCAGGGACTGACTACAAATGGGTACAAGAAAAATATTTTGGATGATGCAAGTGTTTTAAAACTGGATTGTGGTGATGGTTGCACAACTATATAAATTTACTACAAATAATTATATTGTATGCCTAAATTATACTGAAATCAAAAGACATGACAACTAAGGAACTACACACGATGAATGCCAAAAAACCAGCAATTCCCTCAATAAAACCAAGCCCTGCTTTAATTCACGGTTGAAAGACAAAATGTAAATTGTATGTACAGCTGCTGAAATTCAAATTGTGCTATCTAGTCTGCCTGTCCCTCCATCCCTTCACTTACCTGTTCACCTACCTATCCACCTATCCATTCATCCATCCACCCACCCACCCATCCATCCACCCATCTCTCTCTCTCTCTATCTGCAATCAGACACAGTGCTATAATCCTAATGCCACAGGAGTTTTAGTGAGAGTAAGTTCAGTCACCAAATAAGGCTTTTCTCTCAAACACAGTCACTAGCAGTTTAAAAATAAAAGCTTCCATGTCTGAACATACTTTACTCCCCCTACCCCTAGTCAAATAGAACAATAATTTGAAAGAATATTGGTTAAATGAAAGCGACCTTCATTCACACATGGGCGTTAGAAGAAGGACTGGATCTAGAACAAGCTGTCATAACCGCATTCAGGGTAAGCCCAGGTGCACTCTGAGGGACGCTGGATTTCTCTGCGGCCTCCTGCAGAACTCTGGATTCCCCCTTCGGAGGCTTGTTTGCATTCCCACTGAGGCTCTGGGACATCACAAGGTCCTAGGTCTTGCACAGGTCAGTCATTAACAGGCATCCCAATAGGTCTTCTCTCTGAGAACTCTTCAGTGGTTTCAGGGACTTAGCAGTAAGCGTTTGGTGAAGACTGGCTACTCCTGTCCTCTGTGGCCCTAGATTTCCTTTGTCTTCTCGCTAATTGAAAACAGAAACCCCAAGCTAGAAGCACATGGCTCTGCCACCTCCAATCCTTGAATCCATGTTTCTATCTAGTCAGCTCAGTCTACCCCTCCACCCGTTTCACCAACCAACAATGCAAACGAACAATAAGACCTACCTCCAACAGTTGTCAGGCTGTCAATGGCTACTATTTAGATCTAATCACTTATGACTCCCTATTAGCTGGATAGCAGTTTTCACTTCCTCTTACTACTATGCCTTTTCTCTACTGAGCATTGGTCTTTTTTCAATTTACATCTGAATGCATGTAAATGGGGCAAAAGAGTATATAATGTAGGAATTTATTTTGAATGAATTCTAAACATATCCTACAATAAAAAGTCTTCCTCCCTTCTTTGTTTTCCGCAAATAGTAGTTTCCCATGGTCTGTTCTGTACCTTGCTCTTTTTTATTCAATAATATATACCTTGACTATGTTCCACATCTAAAGAAAGCTGATTCATTCTTCTCAACACCGCAATACAGATGTACCATAACGGATTTAACTTGTTCCTATTGATGGGTGTTTAGGTGGTTTCCAATCTTTTCCTAAAACAAATAGTGTAGTCGTAATTGTTCTTGTGCACGGACATACCAATTCGCATATGCGAGTGTAACTGTGGTATAAATAACGAGGGGTGGATTTGCTGGGTCACAGCTGTGTAGAATTGTAATTTTGATCGATATCACTAAAGTGCCTTCCATAGAGGCTAGATGAATTTGTACTTTGACCTCCTAGCAGTGCATGAGGGAGCCTGTTTTCCCACACTCTTGCTAAGATAGTATCTAAAACTTTTTGGTATATGCCAACCTCAGGCTAAGAGCCATTGTAGTTTTCTTTCTATTAAATATGTGTTCATATCCTTTGCTCTGAGTTGTTGGTCTTTTTTATTAGTGATTTGTAGGAACCCCTTATATATTGGTGGAAATTAGTCTTAGTAGGTGTTTTGTTTTTGTTTTTGTTTTTGCCAGGCATAAAATTTTCATTTTGAAAAAGATTTCGGTTACTATAATTCAATATAACTGTTTCATTTTGTAATCCTATGTATTTTATTTAATTAATTTTAAAACCTTATTCTAACATCCAGCAGTTTTGGGTTTTTAGCTCCTAGCTTAGTTCTTGGCACACACCAGTTGCTCAATAAGTAAATGAATAGAATAAGCAGGGGCACATGTTTGAATAGGTAAGACTGGGTCAAAGTACTTACTTAGCAATTAGAAAATGCGCAAGTCTGTTTTACTTACATATTATCAGAAAAAAATTAAAGGCAGTTTATTAGAATATATAGCATACAACAAGATAGCTTAAATTGATTAGGAATTAAGCAAAGAAAGAGTAAAGCTGAGTCAGAAATGAGGCTTAAAAATGAATTCCAGAAAATTCTAGCAGACAATGCAAAGAAAGAAATCAGACAGATATATAATTCATAGTGCCCTTAAAAAATAAAAACAATTATTTAGAAGAAGCAGTACAGTAATTTCTCCTGAATATTTTACCAAAAAAGAGCCAAAATTTGCTCCTTTGCTGTGATTCACTGGAAGTCATGCATATCAGACACAAGTTAGGTCCACATGCATTAAGGATTTAAATCAAAGACTGAGCAGGATCTCCAAAGGAATGGCAAGGAATAAGGCTTATTTTGAAGAAGATGACCATTAGGAAATCAATGGGAGCTGAGATGGGTCTTTGAAGACCAGACTTAAAATTAGGACCAAGGAGAAGACAGGGCCACAAGAGGCAGTAACATTGCTGTGGGTGAGAAAAAGGTTTGCACAGCAGAGGTGGCCTGAAGCAAGCCCTTCAAACAAGTGTCAGGCAGTAAAGGGAAGAGCAACGACAAGCACAAACCTAGATGGGAACAATATGACGAACTCACCCAGCACACTCAGAGAACCCATGACCCATTTTCTACATTTGGCCATTTAACTGCTGACTCGTAACTCTAGAAAAGGGAAAATGGGGGCAAAGAATAGGCTGAAGATCAGGGGACGTATTTCACCACTCAGTTGTCCCAGTAAACTTCTGGTGGAAGGTGTGCACTTAGAATGGGAGTTGGTGACCAGCTGGGTCATTATTTATATAAATGATTCCTCTTTCTTATCATCAAAGACTTTTAGCGGTGTGGGGTGGGGAGCGGTGGGTGGAGTCTGGTTTGCGCCATCATGGGGTCCTGGCTTATTCTGAGAACCTGCTCTTAACCTGGGTCCTGATGTCACCTTCTTCCCTAAGCACTACAGACTCTAGTCCCATCTGCTTGTCCCTTGACTCTTGGGAACTGAGATGGGGAGCATGCACCACGCTGAGCATAAAGACTCCTAGAGACTCCCGCTCCCTTGGGCTGCTGACCGTGCTCATTAGAACCCCAAAGATGAAAATCCAGAGACCCATATGCAGAGCTAAACAGAAAATTACACATAATTAATCCTAATTTTGATGACTAAATGATTTAATACTAAACTTCTACGCATTCACATTTTAAAAAAAGAGAATAGATAGTGGCCAGGACATGGGAGCAACTGAAATGTCCCATGATAGATGGCTGGATAAAGAAGCTGTGGCGCATGTATACAATAGAATATTACTACTCAGCCATAAGAAGAGATGAAATGCTGCCATTTGCGAAAACCTGGATGGACCTTGAGATAATCATGCTAAGAGAAATAAGCCAGACTGAAAAAGCTAAAAATCACATGACATCACTTATATGTGGGATATAAACCTAAAAGCAACAAAGGAGCAGGACAAACAAACACAGAGAGAGTCATGGACATGGACTACAGACTAGTGGTTACCAGGGGACTATAGAGTAGTGGTTAGCAGTGGGATGGGGGAGGAGTAGGGAGGTAGACAGGGTAAAGGGGGCCAAATATAGTGGGGGAGAGGGAGGGTGAAGTGGGTAAAAGGGATCAAATATATAGTGGCTGAAGAAAACGAGACTTTGGGTAGTAAACAATAGAATATACAGATGTCAAATCATAATTTATACCTGAAAATTATATAATTGTATTAACGAATGTCATCCCTATAAACTTTAAAAATAAAAATAAAAATAAATTTAAAAATATTAAAAAAAAAGAATAGAGAAGAAGTATCTTACTTTGGGATTCAAATCAAAGAAAGTGTAGTATTTAAACCGTAACAGCAACTGCTCATCCTCCTGAATGCCTTGTTCCATAAGAGAACGCGAGGAGTCTAACCAACTAGAAAACAATAGGATGAACATTACAAGCCAATTAATTTTATACGTATGTTATAATATTATATAGTATGTTTGTATGCTATATATATGCTATATATGTTTATGTTATCCACAATATGCAACATGTTATATTACATACGTACATACACATATCTTCTTGAACAAAGTCTGTGTAAGTAATATGAACAAAAACAAGTAAAGCAGAAGACTTGATAACAGCTTATATCTGCATTTTATCCTACAGCTTTCCCAATGCTATGTATGTCTGTGTATACATATATACATTTATATATGTATACACACACACACACATATATTTTTTTCCCTCATTGACACTTTAAAGCAGCGGTCCCCAACCCTTTTGGCACCAGGGACTAGTGCTTCTCTGTGAAGCAGAGATGGGGGAGGGGTTTCTAAGTCTCTAAGTTAGCAGGCCTGGGGATTGTACACCTTTAGTAAAAGTCAGTACTGATTTTAGCAACATCAGTTCACAGAGAAGCAAAACGGAGGCACATCCTTACCCTGCGTTGAGCTTGGCTTTATCGACCAGAGACCGAGACTGGTACATGTCAGCCAGTGCCTCTGGTGACTGCGGGGGTTGGCTGAAGGCGAGGATGCTGCAGTTTTGTTCAGTCAAGGGGCTGTCACTGAACCAAGTCATGGTGGATGACGCTGGAGTTCCATTCACAGGGTCATATGTTGGAGTCATGGTTTTACTGTATAACCCGGGACTAACTGCAAGACAACAGGGAGTACGCATTATGACAGGAGACTCAGGGGGTAGGAATCTTTGGAAAAAGGAGTACTAACTCTGCTGATACTAAAATAGGCTTTGAATTTAAGTGTTTGTAACATTTAAAATAATCAGATCAGTGATGACGACTGGGGAGAGAAGTTCTACACAAGTAAAGCTCTTGCCTGAATGTTGAGCTCCTGTAAGTGTGGGAATTCATAAGCTATAAAATCTTCGCCAGTCAATCTAGACAAATGCTGGGGTCTATCTCCTTCTTAACAATTCAAAACTTTTCCATGTTAGCAGTGAGTTTGGGCAGTATTGGAAAAGTGGAGATCGAATGTACATAGCGCATTTTGGGCAAATCCTTTAAACAATGGCAGTACTTGCCAATATTAAGAACCCAACTGATTGATGGTTTATAAATCATCTGGCTTTAATTTCATAAGAAAAGTGCAAATAATCCTTTTTATTCTTTGCACTGGAATATACTATGCAAAAAAACCCTCATATGTTGCAAACAAGCTAGAGATTTATTTTTATATAAAAAGAAAAAGGCGATACCTTTCTAGAATTTTTACCTGTTCTCATTACATGACCGATGCAAAACTGAAATTGAATTCAGAAGAGTCACATAAAGGTAGAATCAGAAAGCCAGAAGTATATTTAAGTGACCTAAATAATCTCTTTTCCCCCTTAACTTCACAGCACGTTCTACTGTTTTTAATTCATGAGAAATATAATACATACAATTAAAATAATGAGCTATAAAACATACCTAAACTGTCAGTTAGTTCTAAAATCAATTGTATATCCTTTCCTCATCACAGCAATCCTGAAATTTTAGTTCTCCTTCTTTGTTTTAGGGGAGAGAGAAGAAAGGAGGGAAAAAGAAGAAAGGCAGAAAGGAGAGTCCTCAGGATTTAAGAATTTAGGAATTTCTTGGATTTAAGAATGAATTAAAACAAAAATGCCTGTCACGAACCTTACCTGGTGGGCCTAAAATTGTTGGAGAACCCTCCAAGTTTAAAATATCTTCAATTATGGGCTCCTTATTATTTTTGTCTTTTTTTTTCTTCTTTTTAAAGTAGTCACCAGGAGGCTTTAACAAGGAAAGTTCTTCTGATCTTCTAATATCTAATAAATAAATATAAAAATAAAGAAGAAAATCAAAAAGTAAAAAGAAAATTTCTTCGAAGACTCTGAACCACACTGGGCATTTGAAATTGTTTCTCAGGAAATTCCTGAGAAGATATGGAGTCATGCATTCCTTTTTGAAGAAATAGAAGGTGAACAGAGACCTCCCCCCCACACACATACCCAAGTGGGAGAATGTATGGGTCAAAGAGTGGAGAGAGATTCAGTCTAATTTCTAGTTTTTTTTTTAACTTATTGTGAAAATATTTCAAACATATCTAAAGCAAAGGGAATCGTATAATGCCCCCTTCATGGGCTCATCACCAACCTCTATCACTACCAGCATTTTGCTCTCCTTGTGTCACCTATTTACTACCAATTTTTCCCTCCCTCTTTTCCTCCCTTTCTTTCTCCCTCCCTATCTCTCCTTTTCCTGTTTAGCTTTTTAAACAACCAAGGACTCCACCGTTTTTCTTTATGGACAACAGACCCCGAGAGTCTTTTTCTTACACAACATCTAGCAGCTAATTTCCTTCCTGTAGGAGATGTTGTTGGCATCCTGCCCACCTTTCCTCCGTCCTCACCATTTCAGTGCACTCTGACCTGATTTCCACCAGCAGCTAGGACATGCATCTATCTGCCCCAGGGCTTGCTCTGGATGCCAGAATCTGCACTGCCCAAATACAGATGCAACAGGCCAAACAAGTTCAGAGAATTAATGCTCCCTAAGGGCAGCCCTCAGTGACTAAGGAGAGGATATATTAACACCCCAGTTCCTTCATCCTCAGGGTGAGATAGCTCTGAGGAATGTCTATGCTGTCCCCTTAAGGTCCCCAGCTGTCTGCCGTGTTATCTGATTGGTTATTTGTGGCCTTCTTTCCCTAGACTCACATCCCCACCCTCAACCAGGGTTTCCTGGCATCATCTCCCAAGTAAACATATATTTGTACTTGAATCCTTATCTCAGCATCTTCTTCTGGAGAACTAAAACTAAGAAGAAGACCCTAATTTTTCTACATTAATCAAAATCATTTCATTGCCAAACAAAACTCCTAATAACCATTAACTTCACTGAGCTGCTAGGAGCCCAGTTAAGAGCCAAGGAATGTGGATGTCAGAGGCTTTGGGCCACTTTCCTGGAGGTAAATGCACTGATTCCATAGGTTCTCCCACTTCTCAATTCAAACACTACTTCATGCTGAGACTGAGGCTGGCAGTTCAGCTCTGTCCTCTCCCCAGTAACCAAGGATGTCTGATTTTCAAGTTGCAAGATGTACCTGTGACCATTCTAAATGCATAATTTATACACAAAACCTGAAGACAATCAAAATGTCCAGTGGAAGCTTCAGAAACAAAACAAACAACAAAACTAAAAACCTTATATCTCCAAGCCCAAGATTTGTCTTTCCTTTTCCTTAAGTGAAAAACGATCACATCGCTAAATTTAATTTAGCTTCAATTGATCAGATATAAAAAGCCATTATTAGAAATGCCAAGTTGAGGCTTCTAGACCTACCGTAAAGATATAATCTGGAAAAAAAAAAAAGAACATCTGACTGCCTCTGTTTATTTTGAAACCAAAATAAACTGTCCCAGCTCCAATGCGTGCTTCCAGTCCACTGTGGTATGTAGAGTATATCATGTTATTTAATCATTTATAGTGTTTCAAATCCTCATTAGAATAGTACTGCAATGCCCTGGCACAGAACATCTGTTCACCATGCATGAGGGACACTGTGGGACCTATATTCTATAATGGAAGGTTCATTCATTTGTCACTCAACAGTTATTGAGTGCCAGGGAACAGCTAATGTGTGCCAGGCATCATGCTGGACATACTCAAAAAACAGTTTCAAACTGTCATTGTCTTATTTAAAACCACACCAACCTCCTGTCTCCACTATCGGCACTCCCAAGCCTACATAATACTGTTATACCTTTTTCCTACTATTTTCTTTTAACACTTTTTTACATTTATTATTTATTTTCTGTCTCTCTATGCTAGAATGTAAGGTCAAAGAAGGAAGGAATGTGGGTCTTTTTTATTACTAATATATCCCTAGCATTCATCACAATGCTTGCCTAATCAATACGTATTGACTGAAGGAATAGGTGAGCAATTTATAGTTTAATGAAGAAGTTAGATCACTCATATTTTGTATGCACTGTGTTAAAATGCTGAATCTTAGCCTTGGAACAAAAAAATATACCTACATACTTTAAAAAATAGAAAATAAGACCATGTTCACAATACAGGGTCTGTTCCTATTACGGAAGTCACACAAAGAAGAAATGGTTTGGGCAGGGTTATCTCTAATGGCTGTTAAACTCACGAGACACTTCCTCATAAAGAATTAATTTCATTCCATAATTAACTGTACTGTTCTGCTTAAAATAAACACCACAGAGGATTTTGGTGGACAGCTATTTACTAGAGCCAAGTGTTAGTGAAGCAATTAAAGCATTGCAACATCATTATCCCCAAAACAATAAAGACATATTGGCTCTAAGGTGATAATGATTTAATGGAACTCTCTGCCTAAAATATAATGATGATTTTACTATGGCTTAGAAAAATGAATCTTTTTGAGAAAATTGTCACGAATTTGTCTCTTCTGTTTACAAACCTCTTTAGAAATAGCTTTAAGCTTTCCGGATATGGAAATGAGTCTGATTTATTTCAATAATGTTCTGTTATGTTTAATTCCACTTAAATGGCCCAAATCCCCAGAACGGGGCTTGAAAAGTGTGCTTTCTAATAAGGCAGTATTTTGTAAAGCCAACCCCTGGAGGTGGGCGGAAAGCCCAGGTCGTTTTCCTCCCCTCCTTTGCTGAGAGTCCAAAGGGCACAGAGGCCCCTCCAGGATACTCACTCAGGGTTTTGCAGATGTCGCTGACAGCTTTGAAAACCACAGCGGAGAAGCTGACTCGCAGTCTCACCGTCCTCACGTTCGGTAGGCGGAGGCGAAGCATTTTATGCTGAGGAGTGAAGAGCAGCTTTGCATCTGCTTGGACTCCACATTTGTCCAGAGTCCAGTGGGTTTTCAGCAGCCAGCAATGCTTCTGTTCCCACCAAAGGGCAAAGTCTGACCAGTCTTGGGCGATGTCTGCAAAAAACGGGAAAAAAACAATGAAATGCAAGGAGAGGGAGCGCTAGGGAATTCCACTGTGTGCAAAAACTGAAACAAACAAGGGCTCTTCAGTGCCCTCCTTTACAACCCAAGGTGCAGCAATTCTTGGCTTCTCTTCAAAGTATCTAAGGTGGGGCAGGTGGAAAACAAACTGGACCTTACCACTGCTGGTATTTAAACATCATAGAAGGGACAAAGACACATTTTGTTTATGATAAAATTCTAAAGTTCTTATCCTTACCTCCCTTAGCACCGTGGTCCTTTCTGGGAAGGCCAGGAACATCTATCTGGCTTTGTTTAATTAAGGTTATTTCTCTTTTAGAAATGTACCCTTACACCACTGGAGCAAATGGGAACATCACTAGCTCCCAATCCGAGTTCACAAAGAAGCACTATAAAGGTGACTGTTCACTCTTTGAAGCAACCTCCAACTTTCATATCAGTGCTGGCATATTCCAAGTTCCTCAAGTGTCTACATTGAAATCAGAGCTGAATATTTTCTTTATTAACATTAAACTTCCTTCTCCTTCAGTGTTGGTACCAAAGTTGCATCTTTTCCTTTTGTTAATGTTGGAGTCAGTAGTCAATTTTATATCTTGCTAAATTAAGAGCCACCAGAATTTTATTTACTTTTAAAAAAAAAATTGTTTCTCTCTTTTGCTCTCTTTTTAAGTTGGAAAACCTTTCTCACAATGCTGTTAGTAGAAGAAGAAATGCTGTAACTATTTTGGAAAGTCAATTATTCAGCAATTCCTCTCTGAGCTACATATACTCTCTATATCTACTCTCTAAAAGTCATGCACTATAGCAGCCTTATCTTTAATAGCCCCCAAACAGAAATAACTAAAATGTTTATCAATAGGGTAACGCATAATCATACAATGGAATATTACACAGCAAGGAGGAGAAATGAATCAAAACTGTATGCAACAATATGGGTAAATGTCACAGACATAATGTTGAGTGAAAGAAAGCAGATAAGAGTATATCCTGTATAATTCCACTTTCACATAGTTCCAAAACAAGAAAAATTATTCCTATGGTGTTATTCAGGACAGTGGTTACCCTTGGTGGGACAGTGACCTGGAGGGGTCAGGTGTGGGACTTGGGTTGGGGAACAAGTAATGTTCTATTTCTTGAACCACCTGGGTGGTGGTTACATGACTTCAAATGTTCACCGAATTGTATAGTGATGATAAGTGTACTTTTCTGTATGTATATTATACTTCAATTAAGACTTGCTTAAAAAAAGCTTTACCTAGTGTAAATGAAAAGCCAACATCCATGGCCTTAGAAGATAAAAATAAATACAAAAAATTAGAATATTATTAAATTCCAGGTTGATAATGTCGACTCCTGACATGAAGACTCTGACCCTGAAGACTTCTCTTTGTTTAAACAGGGAGCATAGCAAATGGTGGGTAAGTGACAAAAGACACATAAACACCAAGCTGACTTTATCACTGAACAATCAAATATTAACAGAGAATTGACAAAGTAGTCTAATGCCCTAGAAATAGTGACCGTAGATGTCACTAGGAGAATGGTCCCCATCCCTGTGGAAATACAGTATTATACTGAGGAGCTTTTGCTTGTCGCGACAGACTCAAGTTTTTACAAAGGTGGTCAGGTTCAGTCTGAAGCTCCTTCAGACCCCCCTGTTTCTCTTTGACCTGTGGGAGGGGGCTTACTCTCTGGCCCCATTACAAGATGGTTGATCTGAAAAACTGTGATGATCAGACAACCTAGATCAGTCATTGAGTGGTGATGAAACAGAGGTTTTCAAATACAGAGAAACTATAAAGAAACAGTAACTTACTGATCTGTTCTACTAACTTGAGCATCACTCCCCCAATATGCAGGTCTCCAGACACCCTCAGTGTGATGTCTTTCTGCTCCTCTTCATTTGGATGGTCAACTCGGACCACGAGCTCCCAAGAAGCAGATGCAAAGTCACTGGATGAGAGCATTGTGGCAAGTGAAGGTGTCTGCTGCATCAAAAGGCAGGAATAGATCAGAACACAAGAAGGAATATGGAGCTTGCCAGCAGACCCTGTAGCACAAAACCTTTTTTTAAAAAAAAATATTAGCCTCCTCTTAAAAAATATCTGCAGGGCTCCCAGTGTCTCAGATATTAAATTCAGCATCTTAATTCTAGAAACAAAAAGTCTCATGAAAATGGTCTCAAACTTTCAAAATGTATGTACTTTATCTTTTCACTCCCCCAAGACTACCTGGTTATTTATTTTCTTTGCCAGTCCAACGCATCAATTTTCATTTTCCCTCTCTACTGATTTTCTTGACCATCTCTGAACTATCCTAACAATAGGCAACAAATATCAGCACTCCTTCATGATATCTCTTTTAAAAAACCAACTTTATTGAAATATGATTTGCATAAATAAAACACAGACTTTAAGTGTCCCATTGGATATATTTTGTTGTATGCAAATTATACTTAAAGTTGATTTTAATAAAGGATATCATTAAAATCTGTATCTGTAATAATATATATCATATGTATTATTACATTCCTTCTATAAAAACGAATATCTTCTGGTATGAAAATTAAAAAAATAAAGCTATAACAAAATAATTTATATTTTAGTTATATAATATGAAGTCTTACATTAAATGCATAAGACAAGGGCATTCATAATTATTGTCATGTTACCATTTTATATGCTATAAAAGGTGATAAGTACGAGCATTGATTAAGTTTTGGGACACATCTTTGGCAAAAGATTTAAAACAGGAGTGTCAGATATACAACACTCACTTTTCAAACTACAGACAAGAGTGAAAACTTCAAATCCATAGTTTTCCCTGCCTTGGAGGGACTAGAATGAAAGAAGCTAAACAGTATCAAATTGGAAATGTTTCGGGGGGTAATAGGAACGCTGGAATCCAAAACTGGCAGAACTTAAAATGTTAGCTGCTTATCTTTAAACAGAAAACAAATGAGACTACTCTATCTTAACTGTTTTAAGATTTAAAAGTAAGAATCAGTCATTTAAGTGATAACACATCTTTTTCACTTTACTAGGTGAAGACAGTTTATGAGAAATCCACGTTTTCATAAAGCCTACTTTTACAAAACATCGGTGCACTCAAATGCCTAAGAAAGGCTGACTTACAAAGTGCACACGAGTCCCCCATGGATCTTATTAGCATGCAGGTCCTAGTCAGCGGGTCCAGATGGAGGTGGACACCTTGCATTCATAACGGGCTCCTGGGGATGCTTGTCTGTAGCTCACATTTCTGAGTGAAAAATTAGCTCTAGGGCTCAGTTTCTCCCTCTCACCCATCCAAATCAAGATTAAGCCAGTGACTACGGTGACATCTGAGGAACACTATTTCTAATAATAAGCAATAATTAAACCACCAGTGTCATACTAGTTTTGTGTTCATTTGGAATTGTTTACATGTATAAGTAAGCTTCAGAGAATCTTAAAATACATGAAATAGATAAAAACTTTACATCTGAACACGCATAGGGCAGACTTTGTTTGAATCAATTCAACAGTTCAGAAGTAGCTCTTGATATTTTTATGACCACAAAGACTTCAGTGATGGAATGCCTGTATCTTGTGATGCACATAGGGGCACCTGGAGACCTTGGGCAGTGCCATGCAATAATGACACTGGGTCTAACTACTTGCCTCACTGTCCTCACCAGCCTCAGCAATCATTTATTAAGAAACTACCGTGTGATGTTCTCCATGTTAACTATCTTTGTGTTATCTCTATCCTTTCGGCAATCCCATTTAGAAATGAGAAAATGTAGGCTCAGAGAGGCTAGGTAAATTGTCTGAAGTCACACAGCAAGGTAGACAGTGGAGCCCAGATGGAAATCCAGGTCTTTCTAACCTCAAACTCTTAACCCCCACACTGGGACGTTATCACGGATAATGTTGTAACGCCAATATAAAGCAAAACTCTTAAAACCACAGGAGCTAGACTCTCAGTAGCCTTTACTACGCATTTCTACTAACATAATCCTTCCCAGTGAGGAGACAATAAAGATATGACCTTCACAGACAAACTCATAACATGGCATTGGACTGTTTGACCTTAATGCTATGATTTGAGATTTATTTAAAACGTTTTGTACATAAAAGAAAATGATCTGTCTTTTAATGTGAGTCCTTAGTGTTTATTTCAGGAGTAATCCAACATAAGGTCTTTTCTTAACATGGGCCATCAAAACACTTCTCATTTAGGCAACAGACGGTGGTGATTCCCTTACAACTAAATCCAGGTTAAAATTAGACAATCTGGTTTCCCCACATTCCTCTCCTATCTTTTTGTGCCTTCATTTCTGAGTGAACCTCTCATCTGCAGCAAGTTGTTACTTGCTGAGCAGAGCAGCCAACTTCAACCAGGAAAGCGCATCTCAGAGACCAACACGAAGCAAAGAGCACCAAGGAGACCTGCCTTCCCTGGGTGAAGCCCAGCTGCCCTCTTCCACCTATCCTTTATGAAAATGCAAGAATTAAAGTCAGAGAAACAGACGGCGAGACAGAGACATACGTGGTGAGCAAGACGAGAGGAAGGCAGGCGGAAAATAGGAAGGAAGGAAGGAAGGAAGGAAGGAAGGAAGGAAGGAAGGAAGGAAGGAAGGAAGGCAGGCAGGCAGGCAGGAAGGAAGGAAGGAAAGCCAAATAGCCGCAGATACCTTCTCTAGTTGAGAGTGAGTGGCCAGCTCTGCGCGGTCCAGGGGCCCCGGGAAGTGCGGTGGGTGCGTGCAAACCCGCCCCTTAGCTCCACGGAGACAGCAGCCGCAGCTGGACGGTCTATTCTGCGCGGCGGGACGCGCATGACCAGAGGAGGTGGTGGCGCGCCCAAGGCGTTGTTTTTAACTCGACAGCCACCGAAGTGCGGAGGCTACAGAGAGGAAGGGGCAGGGGTCTCTGGAATCAGCGGCGCCCACCGCAGCCTCCCTTCCCACCGGTCTGCCACCCCCCGGGGCCCTGTCCCCGAGCACCCACCTCCTTGCTCGGAGCCCGCGGCGTGCAGCCGAGCAGACGCGCTCGTGCAAGACCAAGGCAGAGGCCACCCAGGCCTCGCAGCGGCGGCAGCTGCCCGGCTGGGCTGCGCGGGACCCGGCTGCTGGCGGACGCCCCGGCCAGGGCGCCCAGGTAGCTCCCGCCCCGCGCCGCGTCCCCGCCCCGCGCGGCCCCCGGACGCGCGGCCAAGGCGGGCACGGCAGGTGCGGGCACGCCCCGCGGCGGGCCTGCTGGGGCTCGCGCCCGAGCGAGGAGACGCGCTCCGCGGCCTTGTCAAGGGCAAGGGGTGGTCGACGGGCTGCTGCGTGCGTGTCTGGGGAGGGGCCGGGGGAACCTGGGCGCGCGCCCACCTCCTGCGTCCTTCTTGCGACTTCTCGTCTCGCCCCCATCCCACAGCCCTCAGACCTCTCCAGCTGTCCCGGGTCCCTGAGCCCCGCTGGGGACGAGCCCAAGGGACTAAAGTGCTGCCACTTCCCCTGCCCTCCAGGGACACCCATCACTTACGCCTTGGGGCGCGTCCAGGCCCGGAGACTCCCGGCTCCAGGCTCCAACTACAGCTTCGGGTTTAAAGTGCTTGGAAGGCCTTTGCTAGGCAGGTGGAAGACACAAAAGCCTTCAGCGCTGAGTAAGACGGTGATGTCAACCCCGGGGGAAGGCGAGGCTCCCGAATGAAAGACACCCCATGGCTCACCCCAGATTCACCGCCCAGCCCCGCAGCTCACCTTCCTGTCGGAGTCACTTCCAAAGGGAGCCGAACGGTGACAGACCTCGGGCAGTTTACACAACCTCCTCGAGCCTCTTTTGTTCTTATTTACACACATTTGTTGGGTGTTTGTTATGCTCCAGGTCTTGAGCTGAGCTCAGCGGATACAGTGGTTGTAAACCAGACATGGAAATGATAGATCATTTGCTGGACGGCTAGAGGGATGGAATACCTGCCACCATTCCACGACAGAATTTCACCCAGTCTGTGGAGGAATTTCATGCAGCATAATACAAGTTTTACCTGTTTATATCAGATGCGTAAAGCCCGGGATAATGTAAATACGAATTTAAAATGTTAGGTAATTTAGAATGGAAATCCTTGTTTTTCGCTTTAACATTTCCATAGGCAACCATTACGATAATTTTGAAAGTATTTTAAAAGGTCAGTTGAACATTGTCAACAAATCTGGAATTTTATAATTAAAACAAAATAATAAAAAACTTTAAACGGATTTTCTTACTTTCGTAGAATTTGTCAACTATGGGAATGGGCTCAGCTGCCACCTGGACCCACTTCCCTACCCGCCCAACACAGAGTGAACAAATATGCCCTTATCTTGGGCAGAAAGTGTCTGACGGCTAGCTTTCTGGATACTGCTCAGGGCAGATTAGAACAATACATGTTCTTCAAGATCTTGCGTGTGATCTTGAGGTAGTAATGGCTTTATTTATGCCAAATTGGTTTTTCATTTCAGTTGAAAACATCTAGGTTGTGCTAAAGAATCTACCTGGCCTTAAGCTTTTGCTTGGCCTGAGTTATTTTTAAGCTTTTAATTGAAATATTATATATTTATATTTATGTTCAAGAGCACAAATCATGAATACACAGCTGATGAACTTTCACATGCTGAACACATCTGTGTAATGAGCGTCCGGATCAAGAAACAGGACATTACCAGTCCCCATGCATCCCCGAGTTTCCCCTACCAGTTACTACCACCCCCACCAAGAGTAATCACTAGCCTGACTTCTAACTCCTTGAAAGGGTTTTGCTGAACTTTGTGTCTTATATAATATGCAATTGGATGAGATATGCTATTTTGTGTCTGGCTTCTTTTGTTCAACATGATGTGTTTAAGTTTCATCTATTTCATGTGTCTCAGGCTTCTTTGTTTATTTTACTTACTACCTGCTTATCTTTCTTGTGACACAGGGCCAACTCATCCCCCTAAGGTCCTGGGTTAGAAGTGGATTAAAAAGAGTATTTTGGACTTCAAAATTCCATACATACATAAACAAGCAAAACACACCCTTTCTCCCTCTTAAAAAAACAGGTGAATCAATACTTTCAGTCAGTTATTTCATCAATTTACACATACTGATCGTGCAATGAATTAGCTTATTTATTCATTTGGCCACTGTCTAACTGTGAACTAGACACTGCACTATGCACTAAAAATATTCGGAATAACTAGACATAGCCTTTATCTTCAGATCGTAACTCTGGAGATGTGGAATTCAAAAGAGGGGCATCTACTTCTGTCAGGTGTGTGAGAGTATGCGAAAAAACTTCAGAAAGAAGGTGATTTTTGAGACGGACTTTGAAGCATTGGCTGAGAACATGATAGTTGCCTCAAAAACTGTTTTAAGGTATTTTTTAGTTAGCACATATTTATTATGCTTTAGTTAGCAGGGGTGGAGGATAAAAAGGAGCTGTATCTCCTGACCTCAAAAGTTTACATGTTCAGGGAGCAAATATTGCAACAGTTTCTTTTACCAGATGCCCAAATACTGAGAAACTGATGTGATAATTAGTATCCTCAAAATATAAGTTAGTCATGTCTACATTATCATACGGGATATGAGTAGATTAGACTATGAGAGACGTGGCCATGTTCTGTACTCACTGAAAAGAAAAGGGAAATAGACAAGTTAGAGGGCTTTTGAAATCCTAGTTACCTTAACTTTTAAATACAAGTGACTTTCTTCCTCTAGTATCTTCCCACTTCTCCTGGATGAGCTCTCAAAATGAAAAAAAATCTGTATTAATTGAGAGAGAATGAGAAAGCTACTGGAAGGAGAAAAGAGGTGGAGTTTTTCTTGATTGATGGTTTTGTTGGATAAAATAGTGTGTTCTCTAATGTATGTGTCTTCACCACTTATAAACGTGCTGAAAGTCTGGCAGCTAAGAAATGGCAACATGGGTGTTAATGGAGAACACTTTCTGTTCAGTGAAAAGCAGCAGAATGTGCCTATTATAGCTACACCCTCCTTTCCAGCTGGATGGCTAACGAGCACTTTCTGCGCCCAGGCAAGTTCTATAATTTTCTCCTTGCCAGGGTGGAGAGGGTGTGTCCTGGTGTATGCACCAGCAATAGATGAAGAAAGGTGAAGGAGAGAAAAAGAAAAAAGAAAAAAAAGAAAAAAGAAGGCTTTGCTAGAGGTCATGATGGAGTCACTGTTAAAAATGAGAGAGCAGGAAAGATGGATCCTTCCTTCCTTTCTCTCTCTTCCTCCCTTCCCCCACTCCTCTCCTCCTGTCATCCTTTGCACCTATCTCAGTCAAAGGGTACAAAGGATTATACTTGATAGAGGATACACACTGATAGACTTCTGTCTCTCCTGATTAAAAGTTTCCTTCCCTGGAGAAAACTGTTACCAGTTTCCCCTGGAACCTTCTAGAGATAGTTTGTGCATATAGACCATTTTTGCTTTTTGTGCAGGTAAAAGCATTCTATATGTATTGTTTTGTAGTCTTTTCTCACTTTAGAATATCTTGGTCGTAGCAAACATCAATCATATTCATGGCTGCCTACTATTCTTGGAAAATCCTCTTTATATTTGTAGAAATCCATATATTATCCCAGTGTAGAAATCAAGACTTAAATTCCCAAGCTCCCTTGCAGCTAAGGCACAGGCCTATGCCCTAGACTATGTCACTCAGATACACTCAGGTACAACTTTAACTTGGACGTCAGTGAGATGCAGAGACAGGATATACTTGGAATTTCTAATAGTCATGGACAAAGATTGTTGATGGATTTTAAAATTAGTCAGTAAACTCTGCAATAGCATGAATGGACCCTAGAGGGTATTCTGTTGAGTGGAGTAAGAAAGAGAAAGACAAATACCATATGAGTTCACTTACATGTAGAATTGAAAGAAAAAAAATACATGAACAAACAAAACAGAAACAAGCTCATAGATACAGAGAGCATTTTGCTGGTTGCCAGATGGAGGAAGGGTGGAGGGAATGGGTGAGTGTGAGAAAAGGATTAAGATATACAAATTGGTAGTTACAAAATAGTTATGGGGATGTAAAGTATAACATAAGGAATAGTCGATAATATTGTAATACTATGTATGGTGTCAAATGGGTACTAGATTTATCGAGGTGATTACTACATAAGTTATATGAAAGTCTAATCACTATGTTGTACATCTGAAATTAATATTGTACATCAACTGCAATTAAAAATAGTTATTAAAAAATAAAAATAAAATCAGTGAGTAAAAATATGATGAGATATAAAATATTTGTAGTCTCAAGGTATATCCCTGCAAAGTGTTTACCAATTATACAGGGATAGATAATAACATTAGAGTGGAGAAAAATGACAGATATCACCTTAACCAAGTGATCAAAATTAACATCATCTGTAAATAATGCACATTGACTTCGCACACCTCCTCTTATGATGCACTGAGAAGAGCACAGCATCATTTCTATGGCGTTCTTGTCAATTTAAACATGAGAAAACAGACATCCAAATTGGAGGACAGTCTACAAAATAAATATCTAATACTCTTCAAAAATATCCAGGTCATGAGAGACAGAAAAACTAAGGAACTGCCTCTCAGATCAGAGAAGACCAAAGAGACATGACAACTAAAAGCCATGTGAGAGCCTGGATTGACTCCTGGAACAGAGGAAGGACATCGGTGGAAAAGCCTGCGAAATTTGAATATGGCAGTAGATAATAACATAGTATCAACTTCCTGACATCCATATAATTGCATCGTGGTTATGTATGATGTTAATAAAAGGAATATTGGTGAAGTTTTTCGGTGAACTATTTCTGCAAATTTTATGTAGGTTTAAAATTATTTAAAAAGAGGAAGAGGAGGAGGAGGGGGACAGGAACAGGACTTGACCCTGCAGCAACTCACCAAGAGGGTAAGAATGGTTGGGGGCTCTAGAGTGAGCCATGACTTTCCAGTAAGCAGAGGGAAGGAAGACCGTGTACAGATGATTGATTATTTTATATAACCCAGAGTTTTCAAACAGGGTAGGGGCTTGGGCACTATGTATGGTCTTTTTTCCCCTGGCAGTGACTTTATAACATGGTATTTCAAATTTTGGAGACTAATGGATCTGTCACCTGTTGTTACTACTGACACTTAATAGAGCAGAGAACTTGGGCATATTTTAAATTGGTTTTGAGCCTCAGTTTCTGCTCCTGTAAAGTGGGAATAATTATACTCACTTTGGTAAAGTACTGTGAAATGAGACAATGTAAAACACCAAGCAAAAAGCTTGAAACATGGTAAATACTTAATAAATACTAGAATAATTAATACAGAGTAATAAGTACTCTTTAGTGGGGGTGTTCTCCGGGAAAGAGAAGGAATTGAAGACCCTTAGGACACTGCAATCTTTCCCTGGGAGGTAGGACTATGCTTACCTCTCGTCCTTTCTTGTTCACAGATAAGAGATTAGAGAAGGGGGGAGGAATTGTCACTTAGGAATTTATTAACTTTCTCAGATTGCACTACAGGAAAAATATGACAGCCAGGTTAGTAGGAAAAGGGCACTTGTCACATTGAGTTCCTTCTAAACCAAATGCTGGTGTAGGGTGCTCTGAGAGCTATTGGAATGATTTCTCTGCTATTTTCTAGTAATGGATATCCAATGAACATAGCTATTCAATAAACACTACTATTGTTATAGTAGCAGGTATAATTTTGAAAAATCTAGAAGCCTGAGTGTGAGAATGGTCATATTTCTTTATTTTCCTAAATCTAACTTAGTCTATTGATTTTTGGTTAAATATGGTTGACTGGCTATTTACATTTATCTCTTCTCCCTATTGAGTCCCTGGTAAAATAATAGTTTAGGAATAAAAGTGTATAAACCTACAATGACCATCAGCCATTAAGAGATTACAACAATTTTCCAGAAAATTGAACAAAGGGAGGTTAGTAATGAAGATGGAAGTGAAATTCATAGTCCAGGAGTATGTGAAAATGAGGATGTAAATGAGACTTTCAATTATTCTCAGATAAACTCAGGACTGGGAAATGCCAGGATGACAGACAGTGGAAGTGAGATGTGGTGTCAAAAAGAAGGGCATGAATAAAGATTCTTCATACAGAACAGTCAGTCCCCTACTGTCACATTTAGGGTGAGTGTGTGGCTGCCAGATCTCCACCCATGTAGTTAAAATCTGGAAGACTCTACTTTGTAGAAATTAAATGTTTCCTTTGAAAGAATAACTTGATATCAAGGCCAATTCCTAATTATCCTAAAACAAAGCTTGCCAGGGAAACCTTGGACACTGGACTCCCAACAGATGAGAAAAAAACTAACTCCTCGTTCTTAAACATTCTCAAACATTTGAAGAAATTCTCCACTATAAAAGAGACAAAATTAAAAGAAAATTTTAATTCATTTTTTGCAGTTTTATTGAGATATAATTAATATAACAAAGTTTAACAGGAAAAAAATGAGTAAAAAGATAAGAAACCTGGAGAGTCAATATAAGAAAAGAGTGAAAATACAGTAAATTATCACAGAAATAATAATGAGAAACCACCCAGAGAAAAGGAACGTGAGCCTCTGGTTTAAAGAGTCTACTGGATATCCACTAAATGAATAAGAAATAGCCACACCAAAATACAGCATTGTGAAATATAAGAAAAATAACAAACTCAAAAGTTTTCAGTAAAAAACAAAACAAAATGAAGCAAAACAAAACAGGTTACTACAAAGAAACCCAGATCAACATTGTATACCAAACCAGACTATCAATCAAGATATTTTCAGACATGATAAGACTCGGAAATTTAATTCCTGTATATTCTGTCTTAGAAATGTTCTCAAAGATGAGCTCTAGAAAACAGGAGTGAACCAAGAAAGAGGAAGAACCAGCATGCAGTAGATTCAGGCCAGAAAAGAGGGAAACTTGAGGGTCCTGGGAAGAAGTGCCCAGAGCAAAAGGACACCTCATAGAATATTTAATATTATAAGAAGTTTGGAAAAAGATTTGGGATATGGTAAAGGAAAATAGTGCAAGAAAAAATAAAGTATGAAAAATCTGGAAAGCAAATGGCTGTAAAAGAAGAGACATAACTTTTTCACATTCAAAAATTAATTTATAAACAAAGCAAATAAGACTTAATTATGGTTATAATGGAATGCAAACATTGTAAGTATAACAAGAATGATATTTGGTTTGGTCCTTACATAGAGCTCCTAAAACCTTTGGAATTTCCCAAGTGATAGGGCGATAGGAATGACTTTTGTTCTAAGGTGATGACTCTCGGTGGGTCCTTAGAAAGTTTCAAGATGAGGGCTAGGGCTGGTCACCATAGAGACTGGGCCTTGATTAGAATCTTGGAACTTTCAGCATCAACCCCTATTCTCCAGGGAGGTGAGAGAGGCTGGAGACTGAGTTAATCACTAACTGCCACAATCATGCCTATGTAATGAAATGTCCATAAAAACCCTTAAACAATGGGTTTTGAAGAGCTTCCGAATTGGTGAACATATCCATATGCCAGGAAGATGATGCACCCCATCTCGATGGGGACAGAGGCTCCTGCACTCAGGACCATTCTAAACCTCACCCTAAGTACCTCATCATCTGTTCATTTATATCCTTTATAGTTAACTAATCTAGTAAATATAGCATTTTCGTGAGTTCTGTGGGTTGTTTGAGCCAATTATTGAACCTTGAGGGAGGGGTGGTTGTGGGAACTACTGACTTTATAACCAAGTAGGACAGAAGTTTGGGTAACCTGGGAGACTAATTCTTGCAATTAGCATCTGACATGAGGGCAGGCTTGTGGGATTGAGCTCTAGAACCTGTGGGGTTTGACACTGACTCTGGGTGTTAGTATCAGAATTGAATTGAATTGAATTGAATTGAAGGACACCCAGTTGGTGTCAGAGGACTGGAGAATTGGTTAGAGAAAAAAATCCTTTAGTCAACCTCAACAATGTGAAAATAAAGGTATAGGGACAGAATTAGGAGTGAAAGAAGGGCAGAAAAGATGAAGGCAAATGTTAGGGATGCTAAGAGCCTCATATTACAATATGGGATGCCAAAAAATATGGTTGATAGAGTAATCAAGTAATGTAGGCATTACTATACTACGTGAAGTAACAAAAATAGCCAAGAGAAAAACTTAAATAAAAATGAATTTAGGTATACCTGTATTGAGATGTGGGAGTTGTATAAGAGAACTTAATACTCATCTATTAAAGCTGGAAGTCCATAAATGATGTCTAAAATTGGTAAATTAAGAATTAGCAGTCAGACATAGTGTATACAGTTGATTTTCATTATTCATAGGAGTTATGTTCTGTGAAGTTGTGGTGAACACTGAATTAGCTGACACCAAACCATTGCTCCTAAGAAAAATATGTAAAAACGCATATCTCACATAGATCATAATCTTAAATCTAAAAACAACTCATTCTGGTAGATTCTATTTTTAAATTTTTTTCTGAGGTTCCAAAGTATTAAGTGACTGTCCTGAGGCATCCCATTAATAGGTGCCAGAGTTGGGATTCAAGCTCCCATCCACGTGGCCCCAGAGCTAGAGCTTCTTGTACTGCATTGCACTACACACTGGTCTCTATCCTCTGGTCACCCTGTAGGAGAGCTGAAACAAGAAAGCAGAGTGTTGCTCCACCACATGAGCTGCACACCAGCATGCTAGAGGGGACTCAAATTTTTTGTTGCCCTCCACAACATGAGTATTGATTTCGGAGTTGCATGTAAATTTTAGCCTGTAGGTGGATTCACAAATAGGGAATCTGTGAAAACAAGGCTTGATTGTATAAAGATGCAGATTTAACACCCAAAAGAAAGAGCTAAAAGACTTAGAAATGGTTGCCTCTGGAGAACAGGATGCTGGATGATAAAAAGCAATGCGCGGAACTGTTGCTTTTCATCAAATGTAAGTTTTGTCAACAAATTTAAAATGAATAATTTTTCAAAAATATTTTACATCATTCCCTCTCCCACACCTTCTTTTCTCCTCCCACTGGGCTGGTGGGAAATCTAACCTATCATTACGGGGACTTTGCAATTGATAATATTCATGGCAGGGCTATTCACAATAGCCAGATACAGAAGCAACCTAAATGCCCATCAACAGACAATTGCATTGAGATGTTCTGGTTCATATATATAATGGAATATTACTCAGCCATAAAAAATTAAATCCTACCATTTGCAATGAAATGGCCCTAGAGGTTATTATGCTGAGTGAAATAAGTCATCCAGAGAAAGACAAATACCATGTGACTTTACTTATATGCAGAATCTAAGGAACAAAAAGAACAAACTAGTTGTAGACAGACTCACAAATGTAGAGGATAATCTGGTGATGGACAGAGGGGAGGGGATTAGGAGGCTGAGAGAAAGGTGTGAAGGGTTAAAGAAGTACAAATTAGTAGTTGATAGCTGGTCACTGAGATGGAGAGCACGACATAGGGAATGCAGTCAGCAGTAATATGATGGCCATGTGGAGAGCCAGATGGGAGACAGAGTAATTGGGGGGATCATTTTATAAACTATATAAATGTCTAACCAAGGTACTGAATACTTGCAGCTAATAATAAAATAAAATAAAACACTAAAAAAATAAAAGAAAAATGTTTTATAAATTATTTTATAAATATTGCTGTAAACAGAAGTTCCAAATGAGAGGCCCAGACAGTGGGAGCTGTGGGTTTCAGTGCAGGAGGCTGATGGTGGGTTTGCTGAAGGCGCCTGGGAGAGGTGGACTTTTCAAATGGGAGCGATAATGTCTCTACTTGGAAATCAGCTACTGTCTGTCTGTCTTACATCAGCACCAACAATGACAGCAGGAAGAACATTCATTGCAAGTGGAGAGACCCATCTCAGATGAGCTCAGAGAGAAAAAGAGTTTATTGGTCATAATTAAGTCTAGAGGCACGGCTGGATCTGTGGTTTCCCCAGAACCCTGCCTTTCTCACCGTCTATTTCCTCTGTGATGGTGCCATTTTCAGGCTGACTCAACATGTGGAAGAGGATGACCTTTGCCATCCTCAGTATGAACACACAATTGGAAATGCTGAATAGTTCTGACAAGGTCCTGGGAAGGCTTCCCACCAGTCTAGCCTGGGGCACATGTCCCCTGGCACGTGCCTGCTCCTGGGAGAGGGGAACGAACCTCTAGGGAATCACATGGACTGAGGAGGATTCCTATGAAAGTTAGAAGCTTCATCAGAAAGAAAGGAAAAATTGGTGCCGAGCAGACAAGAATTATGTCTGCTATAGCCTTGCTACTCAAAAGTGTGGTCCAGGAACGTTTAAACAGTTGCTGTGGTCATGACAATGGCATTCCTCTAGCCATGTCTATCCCCCTGGCAGAGGAGTCCATTGGGCTAAGTGCAGTGTACACCAGGAGTTCACCTCTAGACTCTTCTACACCTTCATTTGGTGACTGGAGGCCCAGTAATTCCCTGTACAAATGGTCCCGAGCATGTTCTGGACCTGCATGGCCTCTTCTCCAACCACTGGACTTTGACCACCCAGGTTCCAGTGGATTTCCAACTTGACCTGCGGGGTAGGGCCTCAGGACAGAGAAGAGCAGTGCCGGGGACTGCCCTTCCCTTCCAGGATGGACCCACCACAAGTGTGTGCGTTTCCAGGTTTGAGGGGGTGGCCAAGGGACCTCACAATATTTCCTCCAAAAGCTGTCCCTCTGACTTCTTGCCCTTCCCTTCTTTTCTTATGGCCTTTGCACTACCTTTAAGGCACTTTAGGTTTGTTGGAGGAAGAAAAAAGGAATGATCCACGTAGGAGAGAACTTGGAAGTAGTTTGTGAAGAATTGAATGACCACACCTCCAGGTCTCCAATATCACAACCTACCACAATTCCTGTTTTTCTTTGCCCCCATGGACAAATATTCCTTACCCAGATTTGGTCATCTCTTACTTGCATGGTTTTTTACTTTGGTACTGAATCTCTAATCAGTCTGTTTTAGAAAGATAAGAGTAGCCAAAACCATTTTCTTTACCTAGTCTGTATCTGGGATTTGGCTGGGGTGTATACACGTGAGGCCATCATGCTGTGGAATGGAGTCAGGGAATAGGAAAGTACCTGAGCGGGGTGCCCACCTGGGCCTAATGCGATGTCAATCTACAACAAGTGCTCAAAAATATTCAATGAATGTGGCTCTCTGTGCTTGCTTCTGTGCCGCGCTCCCTGGCAGGTTCTCAAGCTGCTTTACCAGTAGGCCACCACTAGATGTCACTGTTGTCATGTTTGCAAACCCTACACCCTTCACTTCCTCCCACCCTTTCCCCACCTTGGTTTGATTTCATTAGATTTAGAACACAAATGTGTCCATTTTCAAGTCAGAGAGCAGATTTTCCTCAATAAATTATCAGAATCCTTGCTTTATTTTCATGTTGTCACTCACTTTTCATACCTTTGTTGTTTTCCTTGCTCATTTTGGGTATCTGGAGGTCCCTGTACATAGTAGGGTCTTAAAAAATTTGAATTGAATTGAGACGGATTTGAGAAGGATAGCGTCCTTCTTTAACTTACTGCAGTACTATTTATTTTTTAAAAATTAAGTAAATCTTTTGATTCTACCAGCGTTCTTAAGCCAAATTTGGAGTGAATTTGAAAAGGAAAAAAAAAATCACTAACCTCTCATTAAAAAATAGCATTTCCTTTGATTGTAAATGCAGGCAACAAATCACAGTAGAAAAAGTACCTGGGACTATGCCACTTACCCACAGAAATCACAGTTTTTCATATCACATTATTGCAGATAACTTTGAAATATATACATCTATCTGTACTTCGAAATTAAAGTCATTACTGGATTATAATGTGTCAAAAGAGAAGTGCATATATTACTATATCATAATTTTGAAAAGTAGTTTGATAATTGTATTCAGTGGTATTAATTTCTTTTGTAGACTTATGTATGTTATTTAATGCATTTTAAAGGCATTATTCTGAGAGGGGGTTCATACATTTCACTAGGATGGCTGTGGTTGGTAAAATAATGACCCTTGAAGATGTCCACATCCTGACCCCCAGAACCTGTGAAATGTCATGGCAAAGGGGGAATTAGGATGCAGATAGAATGAAGGTAGCCCTCTGCTGACCTTAAAATGGGGAGAGTAACCTGGAGAATCCAGGTGGGCCCAGTGTATTCACAAGGGTCTTTATAAGCAAGAGAGAAAGAGTTGGGGTCAGAGGGAGAGTGGAAGAAGTGATAACTGGAAGAGGCTGGAATGATGTGCTTGCTGCTTTCAAGAGAAATGGGGCCTGCAAGCTGAGAGACATGGGCAACCTCTAGAAACTGGAAAAGTCAAGGAAACCGATTCTCTCCTGGAGGCTCCAGAAGGAAATAGCCCTGCTGACACCTCCTGATTGTAGTCCTGTGAGACTCTTTCTAACTTCTGACCTCCAGAACTGTGAGAGAATAAAGTTATATTGTTTCAAGCCACTGAGTTTATAGTAATTTTTTACAGTAGCACTAGGGAACTAATATACTGACAGAGAGGTCTATGGCACAAAAAAAGTTAGGAGCCCCTGTATCTAGACTAATTATCAGTTAAGGACAGTTCTATTTGTGGTGTGGGTGGGGGGTGGTTGTAGTGAATTAAGGAGTTGTCTACTGCTGCGTAACAAACTACCCAAACTGAAGAAGCTTAAACAATAAATATTTATTATCTTATAGTTTCTGTGGGTTAGGAATTTGGGACTAATTTAGCTGTGTGGTTTTGGATCTGGGTCTCTCATGAGTCTATAGTCAGCTGAAGGCTGGACTGCGGAATCTGCTTCTAAGATGGTGCATTCACATTGCTGTAGGCAGGATGCCTCTGTTTCTTGCCATATGGTCCTCTTCAAGGACTGCTTGAGTGTTCTCACAATGTGGCTGCTGGCTTCCTTGAGAATGGATGGTCTAAGAGGAAGAACAAAGCAGAAGCCACATGTTTTTTAGGAGCCAGTCTCTGAAATCACACCATCACATCCATCATGTTCTTCTATTCCTTTGAAGTGAAGAGGGAGGAATTAGGTTCCATCCCCAGTATCAAAAAATCTGTGGACATATTTTAAACTACCACACATACTATTTCTCTGTCTCTTTGTTCTTTTAAAAAATTTCTGTGAACAAATTTATAACAAGAGCTGAAGCCAAGAAAATTTGGATAGTGTAAATGACTGACAAGACTATATATAGAAATTTTCATTTTAATTTAATTTATCTAATACATTAAAGCCTTATTTTAATCAAATTAGCAGTTGAAATCTTAAGCCAAAGAAATAAAGTCCTTTCTTGTAGAAATTATGCCATTATCAAATTGGCCCAGAAGAGTGTTTTTTTAAATAAATTTTTTATTTTGGAATAACTTTAGAATTACAGAAAAGTTGCCAAGATAGTACGGCAAGATCTCATATGCCCTGCAACTAGTTTCCCCTGTTGCTAATATCTTATGTTACTAAGATACATTTGTCACAGCTAATGAACTAATATCGATACACTATTATTAAAGTCTATACTTATTTTGAATTTCCTTAGTTTTTACCTAATGCCTTTTTTTTTTTGAGGAGTACATTTTTAGAGTAGATTTCTTCTAGGTGTCTCTGGCAATGAAAACAAGTAGGTATAGAGGAGAGGACAAAAACTCTGGAGATGGATTTGAATCTTGTCTGCATAGCTTGCTACCTGAGGGTCCTCAGTCAAATTCTTCATCTCAGTTTCCTCACCTGTAAAATGGGAATAATGATAGATCATAAAGATATTGTAAAGATTAAACAAATTTGTATATGCCAAGTGCTTGAGATAAGATTTGGCACATGAGCCAATAGGGGATAGCTATTATTATTATTAAATTTGGAGTTTCATGAGGTAATCTGACTCAGAAATGGTATTTCCTGTACAACATGGTAAGTGCATGGTCTCTGTCAGTGCCTGGGAATGATTCCAAGGCTTTGTGCTGAAGTGACATAAATGGAGTCTTGAAGAATGGCAGGGGTAGAGAGTGGGGATTGAGGGGGAAGGGCCCTGGAAATGAGAAGAAGGTGTCCAGGGAGAGGGGTGGTGTGATGGGTGGCGTGGTGGTATGAATCATCCTGGGAGCTTTGGAAAAGGCAAGTAGCTCAGTAAGTGAGGTGATGAGTGGCCACAGGCTGGGTCCGGGGAGGCTCACAGCCTGTGCCAGGGAACTTGGACTTTCCTATTTCCTGTGGGCGATGGGGAACCACTGAAGGATTTTTAACAGGGGAACAACTCAAGTCAGATTGGCAACCTGTAGAATGCCAATCTAAGGCTCTAGGGAAGATTCTTTCTTGCCTTTTCCAGTTTTAGGAAGGCTGCTGGAGTTCCTTAGCTAGTGCAAACATAACTCCAATCTCTGCCACCATCTTCACGTGGCTTTCTTCTCTGCATCTCTTTGCTCTTTCCTCTTCTTATCAAGGCACTAGTCATTGGCTCTAGGGCCTACCCTAAATCCATATAACTTCCTCTGAGATCCAAGGCTAATTCTATCTGCAGAGACTCTATTGCAAATAAAGCTATATTTAGTTGGGGTTCTGGGTTGAATATAAATTCATAGGGTACACTATTAGACCCAATATAGAGGTATTTAGGATGATAATTCATAAGAAGACCAAAAGGAAGACAGTAAAGAAGTCATTCACAAATGAATGAAGAGTGAAGTAGAGACAGAGGTTAAAGTGGCAGTGAGAGCATAGCTATTTTCTGAACTTTCCTTCTCTACTGAGCATGTGGCTAGACTACAACTTCTAGTATTCCTTGCAGTTGGATATGTTCATGTGACTGATTTTTGTCCAGTAGAAGGTGAATAGAAGTCATGTGTGTAACTCCCAGCCTGCATCACCTCCCACATATTACCAAATTCTTTTTGCCTCCTAGAAGGCTGACTGGAATGAAGACAACCCCTGAAGAACTTTTAGAGTCTAGAAGTTGAAGATGGGAGTAGCTAACCTTTCTATCCCCTGCCCCTGAATCATTGCTTTGAGGAGAGACACTTGATGATAGGAAACATTTGTTCTGGAATTTGCATAAATGAGAAATAAACATACTGTGTTAAGGCATTGATATTTAGGGATTATTCATTATAGCCATTAGCCTATTCTGATGAACACAGCCTCTATGGATTGATGATATTGCAGGAAATAGTCTCAAATGCAAGTGTATTTTTAGTTTTAAACTTCTGACATAAATTTACAAAACCCTGGTAGACAATTTTGACTTGTCTATTATGGGCTATAATATGTAATATATAATATATAACAAGCTACAATAGCTACAGAGATCACAGCTTAACAATTCTAAACCATTTTAAACAGCTTAGAAGTAGAGAGAAATAAAATGCAGAGGGTTTATGTTCAAGCCTAAAATACTTCAACAAAAGATGAGACTTTAATTACATTAAATCTTCCTTGAACAGAAATTAAATTATAGAACGAACCTACTTTCTCTCAATAGTATAATAAATTTAATAAAGAACACATAATGAGACAAACAAAAAATTTTTTATCAGACCAAAAGTGATAGCTCAATGCTTAAATTTGCTTTATAAGCAGAGAGGTACATATAGTTTCATCAAGCTGTCTTGAGAAAGCTTTCAAGAAAGTTTACTTGATTATTTATTTTCAAATCTTAATTTTTTAAAGGCAAGGAGCTATTTTGTTTGTATTTAGAAATATTTTAGATTAATTTAATATTTGGCCTAACCCTGTTGCTGTGCAAACCAGGCTACCATCATTAGGGGATTAGAGAAGTTGAGTATCATGGCACCCTGAACAAGCCCAATCCTATCTATCTTGGAAGCTAAGCAGGGTTGGGCCTGGTTAGTACTTGGATGGGAGACCACCTAGGAAGACCAGGTGCTGTAGGTGTAAAAATAAAAAATAAAAAATAAGGGGGATGTAAGCTGATAAGGTCCTTGCAATCTGAGAGGTCAACCAAGGGTTGCCTTGCCTAAAAGAAAAAAAGACAGAGAAACTGAGCACTGTTTTAGATACCCTCATCAAAAGGACAGTGATTGGGGATCACATTTAAAAGGTCATGATATGTAAGGCTAGACAAAAGAACGTGACACTGAATGAAGGTTCAATTTTCCCTGTAACTGGCAAGCAGTAGCAAGGTTGACAGAAAAGAAAAATGGAATATTAAAGAAGCGGATTAAATTACTAACAGGTAAAAACCATGTTGGCCACGTGGACTAAAGTAATATCTCTCTCAGGCTTTAATACACATGAACGATCAACTTGTAGGGTCTGTTGCCCCGTCTGCCAGACTGGAGTCCCCTGCTGGTACACCCACCACCGTAAAGATATGGAAGTCTCGGGAGACAGCCATTGCCCTGACTTTCCTTGTGAATCAACATGCTATGCTTTGGAGAACACCAAGGCCCATCATGCCTGGGAGAGGCATTGTCTATGGGAATTTGCAGTGGGACATCCCACTAGGATGAGCGAGTTATTTCACACCCCTGGGTGAGAGAGGACTACTCAGTCTCCACTGGATCCCATTGTCCTGCCACAAGCTGAACCTGTTGAAAGATACTATACCCCGAATAGAACACATGCCACTGAGAGACAGGCGAGGATAAGGATTCTGCTCCGGCATATCCTGCCCCCAGCCTTTCTCCTCACATCTGACAGGGCTGCCTCCCTACAAGCCAACATAGATGGTACGCACAGCCTGGTCCATTCCTAAAGTTTGCAGCCACATGAAAATCTACGGATCAAGGCATAAGTGTAATTCTTACAGATGGGGAAGACCTTCTGTGAGAATACAAGTTCCTACTAAATACCTGTGTATTTGACCTTAGACTTTGCTGCTCCTCTAGTGTCTGGTCATGGGATGAAAACCCCTTTCTACAGTGGGCACATTCAAATGCCCAGCAAAGGACTCAATCCATCTGTGGGGTAAGTGGTCAGCAGCCCTTCCGTAGCTAATCTGAATTACTGTGGTGATGTCAGCACCCCAGGAAGGAGACTGGAAAGCTCTAAAGCAGTACATTAAGGAAGAACAAGAAAGGACTAGTACTCTTAAGACATCTGGTATTATAAAGACTGATCCAGAAACCTGGCCTGTGGCACACACTTTCGATAACCCTGTGCATGGGTTTTCTTTTTCTGTCAATCAAACTACACAGGAAGCTCATGACACTGCTGACTGGAAGGGTCCTAAAAATACCATCAGATCCAGGGTGGCTGTGCTCCGATTTGGGACAAGTTCGTCTGGCTCACCGTGGGCTATGGACATTTGAGCACATGCATACCCCTGTGTGGAGAACAGAAAAATTACTCAAAACAAAACCAACCAAATTATACCAGGAATGTGGAATAGATAACTCTGGAACTCTGTAGTCATTTTGTCCCAATCAAGGGTAGCAACTGGTTTGGCACTGACTGGTCGTGCCACCCAGGTGTTTATTGGGTAGTCCGAATAGGAACCAATGGTTTTACGGCACAAATCTTTGGCCATGGCTTTCACCCTGGGTTTTCTTCCCTGGGCACACGAGAGAATCCACCCCATAGTTGCCAAATTACCAACATCCTTCTCCTTGAGGCCAGATGGGCAAGTTCTGCTTCCCACTGGAGGATCATTTTGCCATCTCTGTTCCCTCTGTTGGTCTGGAGGACACTATAGCACACATAGAAAGCTTTACTAAATTCACCCAGCAAGTGTCTCCTTACTGAACACATTGATAGCTGGAAGAGTGTCTGCTTACTGAACACTGAAATGTCTCTCTTGAGAAAAGCTCTCCGCCAAAATAGGATGGACTTGGATACTGTTACTGCCTTGCGAGGAGGCACCTTTGCCATTATCCAACAGAATGTTGCGTGTTTGTATCTGATGAGTCTCTGAATGCATCATCTTTATTAAATCATATGAGGACACAAGTAAATATCCTGAGTGCTCTGACCCCCAGACTAGGAGACTTAATAAATCAACAGTTTGAATCATAGGGCTCTTGGTAGAAAAATGGTTACTTATTTCGGAATTATTATCTTAATCTGTGAATCCTCTTCCATGCACCTAGGTTGTTATGGTTTCTGCCTCTAATGTACCTGGAAAGCCACCAAATGAACTATCTCCATGTTAATGAAACCCCTTGTTGACTGCTCATGGCATATTATGGAGGAGGGGACATGTAAGATTGTAAGAGCCTGTCACAAGAGATGATGTGTTGGAGGAAGTCATTAAGAGGATGTGACCGCTGGTTGCCCTTCACGCTGGACCCAGGCAATCGGAAGTGCCTCACCCCTCCCCTGTCCTTGGAATGTACATTCTCCCCACCATTCTCACAGTGGGAGCCGTTTTCAAGGACAAAGCCTGAAGAGAACAATGTTGTTGAGACATTCTGGACAGTATACTTAAGGCCTCTATATAAACTTTCAAGATTCTTGGGGGTAGGTGCAGAGACCTACTCGTCTTGCAGCAAGTATTCCTTGCTCAGTCTGGAGTGATCTTCCCTTTTCATTGGTCTTTCCTTGCCCTTTGGGTATGGGGTCCTGTTTCAGATTTCACCCATGAAACTCCCGGGCTTCAGAAGTAATATTATGTACAAATGGGACACAGATCATGTCTTCAGCAGTCTCAAGATACATTCAGGACAGATCATGATATAGGTAAACAGCCTGGATAAGACTATAATGCTAGAGGTATCTAATTTGTTCTTTGAAAACTTATAAGTGTGTTACGTTTGTGTTCCCCAGCATCTCATTTCTTTACCTTATAAGGCAATAACCTGTTTATCACATAGTAGCACTCAACTAGAGAGTTTAGATATAGCCATAGCATTAGCATTTTATTTTGGCCACTGAGGTTAGGGAAAAACAATCCAGAGACTGACAGTCACTGATAAACTTCTATGTGTTTTAATCTTCCATTCTAAGTCTCTAGGAGTTTTATGACTTTAATGAACAGTAAGGTTGCTTCCTCTGTGTCTGTCAGGCATTGTTGTTGATGAAGTTCTAAAAAGCCAAAAAGAAGGCCAAGGAAAGCAAAGGAAAAACCCCCGAAAGACATGTCCCTGAACATTCAATCAATTAAATCTCCTGAATACCTAAAGTTGATTATGTCCATACTACTTTTGCGTTGTGAAATGAAGCCATACATTCTTGCTCTATTAAACCATTGCTATTCAAAGTGTGACTCCTAGACTAGCAGTATCATCACCTGGGAATGTGTTAGAGTTACAGAATTTGAGGCCCCATCCTGGATCTCCTGAATCATAATCTGTATTTAAATAAAATCCCTAGAGGATTCGATGGCATGTTAAATTTTCAAGGAATTGGTTCATTTAGTCTAAGTTATCAAATTTGTTAGCATAGAGTTGTTTATATAGTATTTCTTATAATTCTTTTAAGGTCCATTGGGGTTTATAAAGGTGCCTTTTTCGTTTCTGATATTGGTAACAGGCTTTTGGTTTTGTTGACTTTCTCTTTTATTTTCCTGCTACCAATTTTGTTGACTTTTGCCCTGATTTTAAAATTATTTACTTGCCTTGCTTTAGTTTTAATTTTCTCTTCCTCCTTTAGTTTCCTAAGGTTAGAAGCTCAGGTTACTAATATCAGATCTTTCAACTTTTCTAATAAATGTATTTATGGCTGTAAATTTCCCTCTAAGCTCTGCTTTAGCTGCAGTCAACAAATTTCGATAAGTCATAGTTGAATTTTGACTTAGTTAATAATATTTTTAAAACTTCTCTCAAGAAATTTCTCTTTGACCCATGAGTTATTTATAAGTGTGTTGTTTAATTTTCAAATATTTGGAAGATTTTCTGGCTATCTTTCTATAATTGGTTTCTAGTTTAATTCCATGGTGGTATAAGAACATATTTTTCATGACTTCTATTCTTTTGAATTTGTTAAGGTATGATTTATGGCCCAGAACATTCCATGTGAGCTTGAGAAGAATGTGTATTTTGTTGTTGTTGGAGGGAGTATCCTACAAATGTCAGTTCCAGTTGATCAATAATGCTACTTACAAATGTGTTGAAGTATCCTACTACATTATTGGATTTGCCTATTTCTCTTTGCAGTTCTATCAGATTTGCCGCATGTATTTTGATGCTATAATGTGGATTAGGCTCATACACATTTAGAACTGTTATATCTTCTTAGAGAATCGATCTCTTTATTATTGTATGATAGTTTCTTTATCCTTGATAATCTTTCTTGTTCTAAAGTCTAAATTAATAACCCATCTCCAGGTTTCTTTAGATTAGTGGTAGCACGGTACATCTTTTTCTATTCCTTTACTTTTATCTGATTTTATATTTAAAGTGGCTTCTTGTAGAAAATATGGAGTTAGGTTGTGTTTTATATCTGCTCTGACAATCTCTATCTTTTAATTGGTGTCTTTAGATCATTTACATTTAAAGTGATTATTGATAGCATAAGATTAATATCTGTAATCTTTGTAACTGTTTTTTAAAATTAATTTTACATTGAAAAATTTTTTTTTAACATTTTGTTTTATTTTTTCTCCTCCCCTCAAGTAACACCAGTCCATTGTCATTGTCCATGAGTCTCTGTTTGTTTGTCCTGTTCATTTGTTGCTTTTAGGTTAATATCCCACATATTAGTGATATCATGTGATTTTCAACCTTTTCTGTCTGGTTTATTTCGCTTAGTATGATTATTTCAAGGTCCATCCATGTTATCGAATATGGCAGTATTTCATCTCCTCTTATGGCTTAAGAAAATTCCATTGTATTTATGTATCACAGCTTCTTTAGCCAGTCATTTTGGTTTAGTTGAGCATTTTATATGATTTCATTTTTATTTCTTCTCTTAACATATCATTTATACCTCTTAAGAATTTTTTTAGTAGTCATCTAGAGTTTATAGTATAGTTTTGAATAATTTAAGTACATTTTCAAACAACACCATACTGCTGCTCATGTATTGCAGGTACCTTATAACAGAATATTTCCAATTTCATTTTCTCACACCTTATAACATTGCTGTCTTTCATTTCATTAATCCTTATATCACCAAATATGTTGTTATTATTACTTTAAACAAAGTTATCTTTTAGATTGATCCAGAATGAGAAAACAAAATATTTTATTTTACTTCATTTATTCCTTCTCTAACATTTGTCCTTTATGTAGATCTAAGTTTCTGACATAATATTTCCTTTGCTTAAAGAATCGTAATGTTTCTTTCTAGAAAGATCTGCTGACAATAAATTTTCTATTTTCTGGGGGTGGGGATTCTGAGAAAGTCTTTATTGTTCCTTACTTTGGAAAGATAATTTCACTGAATATAGAATTTTGATTGGTAATTTCCCCCCTAAATTAAAGACTTGACTCTATTCTTGATTGTATGATTTCTGGTGAGAGGTGCACTATAATTCTTATCTATATTTCATTATAAGTTAGGTTTTTTTTTCTTCCTCTGCCTTCCTTCAAGATTTTCTTTGTCTTTGGTTTTTCTACAGTTTGAATGGAACAGAATATATAATTTTTATTTTGTATTTATCCTATGCGGTGTTTCTGAGCTTCCTAGATCCATGGTTCGGTGTCTTTCATTAATTTTGGAAAGTTCTTGGCCATTGTTACTTCAAATATTTCATTTTCTTCATTCTACTTTTCTTCTCCTTCTATTATTTCAATTATGTGTATGTTACAGCTTTTGAAATTGTCCCATAGTCATTGTCTGTTTTGTCCCCTCTCTCTTTTTGTCTCTTTACATCTCAGTTCAGGAAGTTACTATTAACCTATCTTCAAGTTTACCAATTCCTTCCTTGGTCCTGTTAAAACTACTGATGGTACTGTCAAAGACATTATTTCTTTTACTGTGATTTTTATTTTTAGCATTTCCTTTTGACTTTTTTTTTGTAGAGAGTCCTCAAGTCTCCACTTTTATTACTCATCTTTAATGTTGTCTGCATTTTCTATTAGAGCCCTTAACATTTTAATCATAGTTACTTAAAATTTCCTGTCTGATAATTCCAATATCTGCGTCTTTATCTGAGTCTGTTTCTCATAATTGCTTTGCTTCTTTAGATTGTTTTTATTTCTTGTTTTTTTTTTCCCATACATTGTAATTTTTTATTCAAAGCTGGACACGTTGTATTAGGCAATGGGAACTGAAATAAATACACTTTTAGCATGACGTTTTATGTTATTCAAGCTAGGATTTGGACTGATTGATATTTGTTGTAGCTATAGGTACCAGAGGCTTCAACTTCTAGTGTCTTTGTTTTGTCTTTTCTCTTGGCTTTGGAGTGTCTCTATTTTCATTCAAAAGGAGTCTGTCTGTACCTTGCAACTCTTTCAGCTATAATCTGTTGTTTTTAAACTGGAGCCTTATAGTGGTAGGTTGTGGTGAGGGGAGTTTTGTATGGTCTTGCCATAGTATCCATCTTGTAGTGGGCTTGTGTCTTGAGGTTGTCTTTCAGTGGTACAGCACCTCCACCTATCCTGTCTCTATTCCCTTCCATGGCTGCAGCACTACCAATCTATTTTCTTGAAGCCCTGCCCCTTGTTGGCTATGTGTTCTCTTCCCTCCCCCAATAGATGAGACAAGAGCTGTAGGGGCCCGGGATAGGAGGAAGGCTCTTCCCTCACCTGAGATAACACTCTGGCAATCTTCTTCTCTGGAGAGTGGGCTTTTGTTGTTATGGAGAATGCTCTGAGTATGTTTCCTCATCATTACTCTTCTCCTCCCTCCACCAGGGCCACCAGGAGATTATCCTCAGATTCTCAATATGAGAACCTGGTAGGGTTCCCGGTGGGAAACCTCATGAATGTGTGGGGGGCCCTCATGACTGCATCCTCTTACTCTCATGTAGTCCACACTCAGTTTCCAGCAATTCATTAAAATTTTCATTTAAATATTTTTACCAGTTTCCCCATCTGGGGGCTCCTGCATCAGGCAAGTGGATGTCAGTTGATATGTTTCTCTGGATGTGTTTGTTTCTTTATATTTTGAGGTGGTGGTTTTCCCTGGGGCCTCAGTTTTCTTATGACTTTTAAAAAAGGGTTGATTTTTAGTTTGTCCAGTTTCAGTTTGTTATAACAGGATGATGTCTTCCAAAGTCTTCATGTGTCAGGGCTAAAATTGGGGTCACCTTAAAGTTTGAGAAGTGCATCAGATTAGATATTTAAGTCCTAGGTTGAGGGTGGTCTAATGGATTGCACTGGCTTGAAGACGTGGGTCTGGCTTGAAAGAGTGAGCACTCACTGCTTCAAGAGACATCGTTTCCTTACATGTTAAGTGGGAGAAATTCCACCTGCCCCAGGGTGCTGTGAGAAAACAAATGTGACAGATGAGGAGTGTTACAGGGTCTTTCTGTCAGTGTTAAGACAGCTACACTCCACTTCATTGGAACCTGTGGCTCTAGTATGACAGAAGAAAGACTCAGTTTTCTGAAGAATTTGCTTTCTGTGATGTCCTGTGTCTCCCTTGACTTGCCCCCTTGTCAGGTAATTAGCACCACATTTATGAAACATAGCCTTGGACCTAGTTTCCCTCTCTCAGGTTTCTCTCTCTCTCTCTCTCTCTCTCTCTCTCTCTCTCTCTCTCACACACACACACACGCGCACATTCATACCCTGCCCCATCATTGGCTGGCTTCCAGCCACATGTAACATGCATTCTGTCAGTTTAAAGGGTAGTCGACAGGAAACTTTAGGAAAAAATACTCGTTCTGGGATCTGGGTGCATGAAATTTGTTCCTGCTGGACATTCCCTGGACCTGGGAATGCCAGCATAATGCAATGCCACAGGTCTCCTGTCACTGTCCGACCTTTCCTTGCTCCATGCCTGAGGGCCTTGGAGAGCAGCTGCAGAAGACTTGTTGACCTCCAAAGTCAGCTTCTGAGAGCTGGCTGCCAGGGAATTCTCTCGAATGGGGCCTTCTAAGGGATGAACATATTTCCTGGTCCTAAAGCAGAGAAATTAGAAACAGAAAGAGACATTGAAAGACATTCTGCTAAAAATAAGCCCCTTCTCTCTCCCCCAGCAGTGAAATAAAAGTTCTCTTTCACTTGGGTATATTTTATTTTTAAAAGTTTAATTTAACGGGTTTTTTAAAAAAACAAAGTGGAATAGGTCTGAAATTTGTAAAAAAAACCCCCAAAACAACATTTGAATTTTCTCTTTTTCTATAAGCCTCCTCCCTCCCCCTCTTCCCCCCTCCCCCCCCCGTGAGTCTACTCCTTGAACCTCTGACAGTTTCTCACTACTCTGCTTGGACCACTTTTTCAAAAGCGATGACCATTTAGGCCCCCAGGTGACCCAATCACCTCCATCTCCTTTATTTTCTGGGTTTGTGTCTTTTCCTGCTTAAGCTAACTCAAAGCAGAAAAAGGCTGTATGATGCTCCAACTGATGCCATTTAGATGACCAACAGACTCCATTTGGGTCCAGATGAGAACATGAAGCTATCTTTAGCTTCTCCTTGTGATTTGGGAATAGGTATGGCCTTTTTCAGAATTTCCACTTTGGGGAGACTCTTGACCAACTTCCTGGGAGGAGCTGGGATAAGAACAGATACTGTGCCTACTGACATGATTCAACCACAATTATGGGTCTCACCAGTTTACTGCTTCTCTCAGAGAAAGCACCATGTGGAAGGAAATATGGATTTCTTGCCCTTTCTGCTTTACACACATATTCTGATAATTCTTTTTCTCCTTTTCAGTCACTTTGCCTCTCATCGAGATGGGTTGTCTTTACATATTCCTTTATATGATTATCTGTTTAGAGCTTATCACTCTTTTGTTCTAGGCTCCAGTGAGGGCCTCGATCTCTTATCATTACTGAATTCACGGGGCCTAACACAATGCCTGGCACAGAGGAAATTTTAAAATATTTGGTGGTATTACTTAATTCAATCTTCCTGACAGTGCTACAGAAAGACTATTGTTACACCCCTTTTACAGATGAAGAAACTGAGACTTTAAACAACTCATTCCAGTCTGCCAACTGGAAATTCAGATTCGAGGACTAATTCTTAAGCCTGTGCTTTCATTTGACATAGAATAAATCCTCCTGCTAGGTGAGAAAAAAATGAACATACCATGCGATCTTATGAGAACTTTACAAGAAGAAAAAAGAAAAAACACGCTGAGGGAGCTATAAGTGGGGGTTAAAAAATATATTTCAGGCAAGAACTCTCTGAAAGGCAATTCCTAATGGCAAGCACTGGCTCTGGAATACATTTGGTTGGACTGGTCACATTATTATTTATTTTGGCAAATCAGAGTTAGAAACTTTCCTCTTTTGGCAGCCATTAGAATTTTGAAAAAAAAATTATAAATGGATCTAAAGATTTGACCATTTATTTCAATTAAATGTTTTTTTTTTTTTGGTTAAAAATGTGAGTTAACCATCTATTTCAAATCTGACATTACAATTGTTAAAATATTAATCCACCAGCTAGAATTTAATATTTTACCTGGCGGAAGGGTGGGCACTGTCATTTTTTGAGCATGTGTTATATGCTGAGTGCTTCACATGGAACCGGTGATAACATCTTTGAAGACAGGTTGTGTCTCTTCTCTTGCTTTACTGTCTCCTATAGTGCCCCAAATGGCTGGTGTTGGGAGGTCCAAGGTCTGTGCTCCTTTGTAACTTTTGAATCCTAGGCAAATCTTCCTAAGGGCACCATTTTCTTCTGAGTTAAATGAAGGGGAGTGGGTGAGATGATCATTAAGGATTCTTCTGGGTTAAAAGTTCAGCGAGTCCATGACTCCAGATGGGTGTTCTGGTTCCTGTTTTATAGACCTCTCTCTTTAGGAATAATGGAAGGGCCAGAAAGAAAGAGTCAAAGCCACTGTTCAGCCAACACCTGCACAGCCTGTTTGACAGGTGGGCCCTGAGAATAAACAGTCTCTATGTGTGTTGGCCAAGTGCTGAGCCTGCAGCCTGCAGATGGCCTCCTTGGCTCCTGTCGACCCCTTGGCTGCCACGTCAGTCTTTGGACTCTGAGTCTCCAGCAACTGCTCAATCGTTTGCTTTTTCTCCTCCTAAGAGACAGTCAAGGTTGTTGGGGGGCTTGTTACTTTGGGAGGTCTGCCACATTTACAAACGCCTTGTAACCCCTATTGAGTGACAGATTTATTTGACAATTTTTGATAAGTGGGTTGTTTGTGACTTGCTGACGGAAGGAATTATTTGTAATTCCAACTTGAAAGGCTGACCATCTGAGAGCAATGACTGAGTGAGTGTGCGTATTAAAAGGTCATTCATCGTTGCTTAACATCCTGTCATATATCATCTTCTGATCCCTCTGTTTTTATTGTTTTGATCTTTGAAAAAAATCTTTTTTAAATGTGAGAGCTGGAAATTGGGAAATGACAGAACTATTTATGGTCTCTGTAAGCAGCTGGCCCATTTCAGTGACAAATGTTATAAACATGTTGTGTTAAAATCCCAGTCCTTTGCTCTTGATTTTAATGACTTGGAATTCATTGAACTTGAGGCACCCTGGATTCTGTTTCCTGCTGAGATTTGGTAATGGTGACATTCTGACTTGGCAGAGTGAGCATCACTCTGCTGAGTCACGGTTCTCTTAACTTCGTCCAGGTCTCCACAAACCTACGAACTAGAATTTGGTCACTTTGCAGGTGTCTGGCACTGTTTCCAGTGCCTTCTGCTAAATAAAAAAGAACGACTAGAAACTTGTTGCTTTAAAGAAATGCAAAGCACTTTCTTCTTTCCCACCAGGGTCCCACCTCTGATGGCTTAGTGTTTAATGTTCAGCACTATTAAAAATTGGTTCTGTGGCTAGTTGAACAGTTGAGAGAGCAGTAGAAGTCTAATCACTGGATGTGAAATTTTCTCATTTGGTCCTCACAATAACCATCAGATGTAATCGCTATTACTGTTCCTATTTTCAGGTGAGGACTGGTTAGCTAATTTGACTGAAGTCATTCAGCTAGTAAGTGGCAGAGCCAAGATGTGAACTCAGGGAGGTCTGACGCCAGGGCCTGAGCTGTTATTATCCATGATTCATTGTCAGTTAAAATGACTCTAGTTCTTGGCCACTTACATCAGTAAGCCACCTAAGAGATGTGTAAAACTGGTCATGGTGGGAGATGGGGAGGTGTGGCAGGAACCAGTCAGATGAAGGAAGGGAGCTACTCAGAGCAAATTCTTCCAAGTTATAGGAAAACAAACTAACCAATGAAAATATCAGGGAGAACTCACCAATATATAGTATGATTTTTGGGGTTCAACTCTTTGGGGTTCAAAGTCCCCAAAATAATATGAATATTTTATTCCCAGGAAAAAACAAAAAAAGAGAAAACATGAGATTTCAAGGATAGAAGCCAGGACATAGGCAAAGACCAAAACTGTGACTGTTCTTTTCTTGAAAATTATAAAATTTTATTGAAATATAGTTGAAAAGGCTTAAGGCAAACAGGGGCTGAGGAAGGAACAATGGAAAGGTACTGATGAAAAATGGGCATTTCAATTCATGGATCTACCAAAAGCAGCTAAAGGCATTACATCTTGTGTATATACTTGCACAAAATGTGCAATATTTAAAATATACCCCAAAATCAGAGAAGTAATGATAGAAACTTTATAAAAAATTTAATGCATAGTCATAAGAAATAATGCTTTCCATAATTAAAGCAGGACCCTTTGTGGTCACTGAAGAAAGAAAAGAGCTCTGCAACTTATGATTTTTTTTTCACTCTGTGGTATGTCTTAAACACCTTTCATGTTACTACTACATAGCGATCTGTCTGATTCCTTCTAACATTCTGCAGTGTGGATATTTAGTTATATTGTTAGCGCCCTAGCAATGGGCCATTGTGGCAGATTACATCTTTTGCTGGTACAAAAAATGTCGCAAAGAATGTTTTTTGTGCATGCCTCCTATGATGTCTAACAGCCTTCATGAGAGCCTGCTTCAGGAAACAAAACTGATTGACACTTGCTGATGACACACCTCTGCATCCATCACAGCCAGACCACGCTGCCACCAGGCCTCTCCCAGCCAATGACTGAGTATGGCAGGGGTATTATACCTGCTTGATGTGTGACTCCAGGGCCACTTTGGCTGAGAGCCTCCCAAACAACTTGGCTTAAATTTTTTCAGAATTGCTCTGTGGTTTGGAGATCTTCCTATACAATCTTTCCTTTTCTCCTTTCCCAGATGTCAAATCTGCATCATAATGTGAAAGGTCTGCCTGCCTTCTCCTGTCCCCTTCTCCCCCGCTGTTTTTATTTGCAAAAGTTTACCCCAGTAGATCTCTTGCATTCCAATCTTGTCTTGGCATCTCCTTCTCAGGGGACTCAAACTGATCCACCTCCTGAACACATTCACAAGCATTTCTCTAAGAAAAAATCAGAAATAAAAATTTGGGCCACGAGGTCTGTATGTATTTATATATCTGTCTAGGATTTATTTAACTTTTTATTGGTATAATATAAATTTAAAAATTTCACATATCATAACTGAGCAGCTAAGGAATTTCACAAACTGAGCACACCCATGAAGCCAGCACTCCGATTAGGAAACAGAACACTCATCAGCCACTTACTCGCCCCTTCATGCCCTGCCAGTCATTTTTCATCTCCCAAGGCCTCTGGTTTGTTTTGTCTGTTCTTGAACATTATGTAAATGAAATTGTATAATATATTCCTTAGTTTCTAGCCTCTTTCTCTCACTATTACGTTTGTGAGATTAATCCACATTCATTTATCATCACTGCTGTATAATATTCCAATGTATGTCTAAACCACCATTTATCCACTTCGCTATTTATTATAACCACAATTTTAAGTATCAGGTCCTAAAAACAGTGCTGAAATGAACAATCTTGTATAAATCTTTTGACGAACATATGTGTGTTTCTGTTAAGTATATATCTAGAAGCAGAATTGCTGGCACATGGGGTGAGCATATGTTCAGCTTTAGTAGATGCTGCCAAACAGTTTTCCAAATAATAATATATTATTGTAATCAGTATATAAATGTTATAATAAATATAAATATACTTATTTTTTTAAAACAAATATAAATCTTTAGTAATCTAGAAGGTGACTAGAGTACCGGTTTACACTCCCTCTAGCAGTGGAAGAAAGTAAGAAAGTTCTGGTTGCTTCTTTTACTCACAAACACTTAGAATTATATTTCTTTTATTTAGCCTTTCTGGTGGGTATGTCTAGAACTACACTGCATTATGATTTTAGTATGCTTTGATTTGATGAGTAATAATGTTGAGCATCTTTTAATGTATTTAATTAGCTATTTGAATATCCTTTTCAGTAAAGTGCTTGTTTAAATCTTTGCCCAGTTTTCTATTAGAGTGTCCACCTTTTTTGTATTTATTTTAAAGAGTTCTTTCTATATTCCAGAGATGAGGGTATGCTCATTTTAATTTTAATAAAAATGGCTAAAATACCTTTCAGTATGGCTGAAATAATTTAAATGCCAAGAACACTTTTTGTGTTCCTCCAAAGGCCCTGTACCAAGTTACATTAAATTAACGCAGGTTTTCAAGGAAATCTCTCACTTCCATGGTTAGCCCCATCGTAGTTTCTTTCTTCTCTCAATGAAGCCAGTTCCTAACCCCCATTCCTTCTATTGTGAACATAGGATAAAACGAATTTTTGCTAAATTGCTCTCTCTGGGGATCAGAAACCAAAAGACCAAGCATCCTATCCATACCTCTGGAGATAACCATCCCTCGTACCATCTAAGGAGAGATATCTGGTTCTCTGCTGGAGCAAAGTCATGGTGATTTATACTCTGAGTTGTTTTGCTCAGTGAGCCAACATCATTAACATGGGAGCTTTCCTTTTCCTAGTGCTTGCTCATTTATATTTTCATACTACTTTTAAGGCACCAAAACATGTGTCATCAATATCAGTGTAGAAGGTGAATGAGTGAAATGAATCGAGCTTGCATTTCTAATGTTAAAGCTTGCCTCTGGAAGAAGCTTCTGAAACAGAGAGCCGCTTGAGATAGAAGGCTTAGCAGGACAGGATTGCTTCCTTAGAGACAGACGAAGCCTTCCCTGTCAAACCTTCAGTGTCAATGCTTAAAAACAAAACCATTTGTATCAGTCAGGGTTCAACCAGGAGACAGAAAGCACACAGCACCTGAACCTGGAAAATTTAATATGGAGAATTATTAACTATAACAGGGGATTGAAGTAAGGAGGGATCGGTGAGTAAGAAGTGAAGAGAACTCTAAAGAATTCAAAAAGAGCAGATTTACTGCAAGGGCAGAGATAGTACACTCAGGAAGGAGGCCTTCCTTCTCTCAGGGTGCATGAAAACCTTGTTGGGAGGACGAGGCTGTGGCTCCCTGGATGGTGGGTCAGTTTGCTGAGGTGCTGTGCCAGTGGAACTTGATGGAGATCTGCTCTCTGGTTTGTTGGGGGACCTGTACAAAGAGAAGTGCCTCAGGAGTGTCAAGGAAGCTGCTGGACCTTGGGTCCTGTTGGTTGCTGCTTGCTGGAGGAATTATTCACTTCAGAAGCCAGACAATGGAGCAACCACACGTTTCAAAAGCTGGGAAGACAGAAAAAACCTCTTCCTCTTACAGTGGCCCTCCGGTGCCCTCACCAACAAGGCTTAATATCCTGCCAGCTGGCAAAGGAGAAATATTGACAGGGTCCAGCTCTATTTTTGCAGAGCAGGCAATGAAAAATGAATTTGGAACTAAGAGCCCCCAAACTGATAACTGGTGCTTTATTTTTTGTGATTACAGATACTATAGTTTTGTTTGTTTCTTTGTTTTTAGTCTGCAACAAGGAGACCATGATTCATCTCTGGTAGATTTCTTGCCCCTGTTTCATTTAGCTTATTTTTTAGAGTTTTCTCCTGTTGTTTTGTTTGTGGCATGCTTGTTTTCTCATTTTATTAGCCTCTCTGTGTTTGTTTCTGTGTCAGGAATATTTGTTTCGTCTTTCAGCCTTGGCCAGATGGCCTAATGTGGAAGGTGTTCTGTGTGGCCCAGCGGTGAATTCTCCCTGATCTCCTATATGTCGGGAGCTCTGGACGTGATCATTGTGTGAGTTGTGTGTGATCTTTTGTTGTCGCCAAGACTTTATTGTTGCTTGTACTTGTTGCAACCACCTTTTGTGTGTACTGTTAATGGAGCTAGTCAGAGTTGCTCGGTTGTGGTCTGGTGCCAGCCTCTGGATGTGTTAGTTTTGTGGCCCCTTAGGAGTAGGCCAAAGTCACAGTAGTTCAAGGTCAGCCACTGCTTTTGATTGCTCAGAGCTACCAGCTGGGAACTACAAAGTAATCAGCAGATGGTTGTTGCCTATGCTGGATCTATAGGTAAGTGGAAGAGACAATGCTGTAGGGAGTGGTCTGTTTATCGTCTCGACCCTGACTTATGACAGTTTAGCAGAAGGACCAGTGCTTCTCCAGGTCTGACTGCCTGTCAGTCAGGGGAAAGGAAGAGGGACAGGGCAATGGCCGTTCACTGTCAATGAGCCACCTGGGGCAATTTGTGGGTAGGGTGGGGCAGGGTCTCCAGGAGACAATGGCAATCAGATCAATACAGCCTCGGTGTTGCTGCCACTTTGGTAACCATTCACGGGTTTCTGCAGAAGTCCCAGAGCACACCAAGACCAGCTGTCTGGGACTGGCCCACAGATCCCTGAGATCTGCCCAAGTTCATGGTGGCTGCAGCGATCTGCTGAAGCTATCCCGGAAATGTGCACTCACAGTGCTGGCCCTGACTAGGTGCAGGTGTCACAGCCATCCAGCAACTAAAGTCCTGGGTAATCTGCATTTTGGGTGGGGTGGGCTGATCCCCTCTGGCCAGGGCTTCCTAATGGTCCTGTGGGAGGGGTCTGCACGCGGTCTGTAGATTGCTAGGTAAGGAGACAAGACTAAGGCATCATGGTGGTGTCCCTTCCAGCCCTCTATCTGATGCTGGGTAATACAGACTTTCTCATATGAATCCTGCCTGAGCCTCTTACCCACTGCTGGTGTCCCAGATGAGTGTCCGCAGGTCAGAAAGCCTTTGCACCGGTCCTTCGAAGGGGCATCTAGTTTCCTTCTGTCTCACCCAGATGATTGGTGTCTACCTGAATGGTACCTCTTTCTCTCTGCCTCTTGCCAGATTAACGTCAAATGAGGACAAGAGTGGTTTAAGAGTCTTTGGCTATTAAGTAGAGCTAACACTTGTGCCAAGTGAAACCCACCACAACCAACGGTCCATTCCTAAGTAGTGTGATCTTTAAATCATAAACTACTCAGAAATTACGAGAAATCTCAGGGCACAAAATCAGAGTTTTCCCAAACTGTGTCTGTCTAAAGTTTCTAGTGAGTATAGGAACTTACTTTGTGAATAGTTTTGTCTGTTTTCCCCATTAAGCTATTAAGATATGTATAACCCCTGAAGGCCTTCTTTCAACATCTAAACACATTAGAGCCTGTAGAACCTAGTCATGCAATCTTGACTGCTTTCCGTCAGAAGAGCACGAGAATAAAAAAAAGTCACAATTTCAACCACTCAGCTACTAATTCCCTGTTCTCCCTATAAATATCTTTCAAAATGTTTGCCAGATCATTATGGTGGCCAATCAAAAACTACCTTCCCTATAATGAATTCTCACGTATGCGCTGTATTTTTTCTACATTACAAATTGCTTTATGTAGATTTATGGGTAATGCATGCTTCTGGGAAACACTAAAACAATATGTAAATTAAAGTTTCCTAGGATATCGCCTATCTGCCTGGAGACGATCACTTTTAACATTTTAGGATGGCCTGGTCTGAACCTTGGCTATGTATTGTTTATTATAAAAGAATCTAAGTTCCCTAATTAGCACAGTGTCAAGGACAATGTCAAGGACAATACATTTTGTTGAGTTGAACTGAAAGTTTGGAGGAGTGAGACAATCACTTCAAGGGATAGGAAGTTGAGAGATAATAATGGGCAGGTGTGTTGGTATCAGAGCAGTCCAGTAATACATGTCAGGAAATAAAAGAGGGGTTTTGGGACCACTGGGGCTAACAGCAGGACCAAGATCTATTATTATATCTGACCTCTCCTCCACCAACACCCCTATGCATGTTTCATTGTCCAGCAGTTAGCAACTTCTAACTTGCGTGTTTTGATGTCTAAAACCACATGGGGTTTCCCCATTATCCGTGGGTTGTAATAATCACTTTAGTTGTACATTTTGGGGTAAATTTAATGTGGAGTTACTTACACTTATAAAATGCTCAGTGTTTGTTGCTCATAAACATTTAAAAAAGCATTTTATATGTTTGTTTACTCTTTCAACAAGTATTTATTGAGTACTTACACTATTCTGGCTACAGACATCCTTTCTGCACTCATGGAGCATAAAATCTAGTGAGAAAACAGACACAAAATATATAATCACCCAAATAAAAATATCGGCACAGATCTGAAGGAACTGTATAGAGTACTGAGAACAGAGAGATAACCTTTACTTTAGAATTTTAGAGGTTTCTTTAAAGAAGTGACATTTAATTTGAAACTGAAGAATTAGTAATCATTAGCTTGGACGTATATAAATTTAGGAACATTCCAGGCTGACAGAACAGCAGACAAGTCTCAAGGGGAGAGACTTAACACATTCAAAGGAAACCCAGGGTGGCTGGTGCACGGTGTGTTGGGTTGGTAAGGGAGGCTGGAGCAGTGAGTGGCGCCAGACCTTATAATGAATAGATCTGAGCAGCATGGCTGCCAGGTCCTTAGCATGATCCACTGGGTAAATGGGGCTGTTGTTTATAAAGATGAGACATATTGGTTGGGGAGAGATCAACATTCAACTTTGGACAGGCTTAGTTTGACATATAAGCAAAGATATCAAATAGGTGGTTGGGCATAAGCATCTAGAGTTCATACCGAGGTCTGGAAGTGTGATGTGTGAGTGCCTGGTTTATTTGGAAGATGTTTAAGGCCATGGGAAGGAATGAGGGGACCTACACTGAGAATTTAGGGTGCCAAGATAATAGGGTCAAGGAAAGAGTCCTGAGGAACTAGAACCCTTAAAATTCTGTTAGAGGAGGACCCAGCAGAAGAGGCTGAGAATTGATAGCTAGAGAAGAAGGAGGTAGACCAGGTATCACGGAAGGACAGGTGCAACTGTGTCAGATGATGGTAAGGTCAAGTAAGATGAAGGTCAAAACCTGACCGTCAGATAGGACAACGTGGAGGTCCTTGGTGACTTACCAAGAGTTGTTCTAGTGGGGGCAGAGGCTGATTAAAATGGGCTAAAGAATGAGAGGTGAGGAAGTTGTGACAGCAAGTGTGTAGATAACACTCGAAAAGTTTGCCTGGGTGCGGGGAGAGAGGGGGTGGGAGGGAGAGAGAGAGAGAAAGAGAGAGAAAGGTAGGGGAGGGGGAGGGGTGGGGGAGGGGGAGAGGGAGAGGTTGAGAGAGCACAGGAGAAGAGGATAATTAGGGAGAATTAGGCTATGCAAAGGTGATGTTGCTGCAACCTGAGATGTGTTTCTTCTATAAAATTTCAACACCAAGCATCCTTCTCTCAGACGAGGCCAAGAAATGAGGAAATAGAGTGCAGGAACTTGGTAATGCACAATAAAATCACTCAGCTTTTTATTCCTTCAAAAAGTTTTACATTTTCATAAGAATTGAGAGAAGCTCCCTGTTGTTTTGCTCTAGCTAGTTTCATTCGTTTATGCTTTTTATGCTTTTAATCTAGCTAGAAATGTGTATGGACTGATTCTGTTGATTGAGAGGGTGAGCAGGTTTTCAGTCAAGCCTGAGGCTTCACCCACTCCTGGCCTGGCTCCTGACCTCCTCTGTCACCTCTCACCTGCTAGGACTATACTGCTGGCATTCTCTGGCTTTGCTTTCAGGTTCACTTCAGCTTGGCAAAAGCCTTGTTGTGAATACCTGGTTGTTATTTCTTGAGAACTTGTAAATAAGGAAATTCAGATTTCCTTTTGAGAGTCAAAGTCGAAAACCAGAGCAGAGATGTGGAAAGGTATTGGAGAGAAATGGGGGAGCTCCCAATAGATAACAGTGGGCAATTGGAATATTTTAATGACTAGCTAATGACTAAAGGGGCATCGGTCAGTTATGAAGAGTAGAAAAAGGAGAATAACAGAGACAAGTGTTGGCAGTGCTCATCCAAGAACCATCACACAGGTGGGGAGCTTTAGTTAATAGATTTTCAATGTTTTAACCTCACCAGCAAAGTCATTGGTAAAGTGGGATATATGCCAACAAGGCTAGCCCAGTGGTTCTCAAATTTGGTTGTATCAGAATCATCTGGGGGACTTGGGAAACGTAAAGGGCCAGTCCTCTCCTCCTTCAACCAGCCCGATACTATGGCTGCTTTGTTAGCAGTCCAGGTGATTCTGATGCACATCAAAGTGTGAGAACCACTGCTCCAGTCAACTTCTGGTTCTGTTTGTAAGACTCTCCCTCCAGTGAGGTGGACCCAGCATGCTCTAAAGACAGTTGATCCCTCTAACTTCTCTTGTTCTGATTCCATTCTCACTGAACAACCTTCTGATGGGCTTCCTGAATATAGCTGCTGACAAGTAAAGAATGCAACGACCCTCTGGACTCCTGCCTTTTCATTCCCATGACAATGATTTCTTATCGCCCATTGGGAAGATGTCCTTGAGTGTGATTGGTGAGTCTGTCTCTGGGACAGTGGTCCTCATCCTTGGTCACGCGGCACTGCTCTTGCTCCAGCATCTCTGCACTGACTCTGCTGGTTAGTGCTAGGGCTGCCGAGCTGCTCATTTTAACTCTGCATGTGCTGCTGCTGTCAGAGTTTTGAAAAAAGAGAAGAGTTTCTAGGCAGCCTTGAAGAGCAGAGGAAAATGTGAAAGCTTTGCCAAAGGAGGCCTCCCAGGAATGTTTCTTTATTTTTTTATTTTTTTATTTTTATGAGGCAGTAAATCTTTCAGCGAGAATAAGGAGATAGAGAAGGAGGGTGTGAGGAGAGAGAATGTTGAATAAGGACTATCTAATCTTCAAAACCCAACGATGAGTCAGTTTTTAGCATTACTAGGATCAAATTAGGCCAGGAAGGGAGCAGTCCTCCTTGCGGTTGACTATAATGAAAAAATATCAGAATATAAGTTCTGTAGCTGCAATTAAGTCTCAGACTTTTGCTTCCGATTCTAAGCAGAACTGTAAAGATCAGGCAGTCTGAGGAGTCAGCATTGATGGGATAAAATTGGGCACGGATGAAATGTTCTCTGAGTGCTGGTACTTGAACACCTTGCTCTCCGAAGTTTATCTTCCAAGATTTTTTTACTCCTGTGCTGTAGTGGCTATGATTCTATCTAAAATGAGAATGATGGCATTTAAAGACTGCTCAGTTTACAAGGCTTTCAACACATGAGGAGCTCAGGCTCAAGACTATGGTGTTTTTCTCCTTTGGTGAGAAATGCGAATTGTAGGAGTGTCAGTGCACAGAGTTTGTCCTTTGTGCTTCGTGGAAGAGTGTTTTCCAGCAGAGGGCATCCTTACGTAATGAATTTCTCTTTACCCTCCGTGTTATTTGCAGTTTCTGATGTGCATTAGGGAACCGAGTTTGCTTCTACAGGCTTTCAGTCAGCTTGTCTGGGGCAAGTCATTTATAAACAAGGTGTTTAAGTGTTAAGAAGATTTGTCCCAATATTTTTCTTGGTTGGGTTTGTAATAAGTTGTCCTATGAATGATGGTGGTAGCAGATCATAAAATACTTTAACTAAATTTCTGCTGATTTTATTTACTAATAAATTTGACAAATATTGACTGAATACGTCCTGTGTGCAAGGCCTGGGGGTAAGGGTGGGTCTGAGTCCCACCTTCCTGGGGAAGAATTATGATACAGAAAAGGGATAAGATATAAATGTAGGAAGTTAAAATATAAGACAAAAATATATATTCTAGTTTCAAATGCTTGCTTATCAGAAGCACTGATTTCTCTAATATTAATTATTGGTGGGCTTTAGAAATCTTTCCATTTCCTGTTGTGGATGGCAGCCAGAATATTCAAGCTGTTTTCAAATCTTTTAACCTCTGCCAAAATTGATTTGTTCAGGCCTCTTTTCTTCCTACTTTTGAAATCTAGCTATATTTTAAGAGGAAATTAATCTGTACATTGCAATTCCACTCATAATTTTTAAAATAGATTATTTGGAAAGACTCCTTCATTGTCTTGGTTTCCTCTAAGGTCTTTCCATTTCTAGTTAAAAGGAGGAAATCTGGGGTGAAATTCAAAAGTAGCAGAGTTGTTTAACCTTTTCCTATCAGAGTGTTGGCAATGGGAGATTTGTTGAAAGTGTGTGGGTTGAATGATATGCTGTAGGCTTGAGATCAGGCCACAGGCTCCAGCTGATTCATTTGATCACCACAGGCCAATATCAACAGATGAGAAACAAGAGACTCTCCAAGTTCAAATGCTTTCTCCAGGATGGGACCTCTCGGACCCACATGGAGAGCCAGAACTGGCATTTTCAGAAGCTTGTTATCCTGATAGTATAGTGCAGCCAGGCAGAGGTGAATATGGAAATGCTTTTCAGTTTGGGTTCCACATCCTGTAAAAGCTCTCAAAGTGGTACCTGAATCACAACTGTAACACAGGGAGCTAAAATGTAAAACATACGCGTCGGTTTGGGCTCCTCCGAGGAAACACCGGTGTCTGCTCAGTGACCACACTTTCTGTAATTGTCCTGCTGTAGGAGACTCCAGAATGGCCCAGGGTGCCAGGGGAGAGTGCCATTCTGGAGGCTGGTGGAGTTTCTTGGTTCTCGGGTCTGTTTCCAATGATAGTATCTATGGTGGGTATTTTTACTGCTTTATCCAGATCCCCTTTACGACATCTGCAGCCCTTGACCCCCACACCAAGTTTTCTGAGTGTTGGGTGCTAACAAGTTATAGCCGCCCCTTTAGAGCATTGTCCCCCGTTGATAAGGGTTACCTTGCTGTGGAGTTTTTGTTCTCTCAGCAATTCACAAACAATGACTGACTGAAAATGGGATACAAAATGTTTGTTCCCACTCCTCAAAAGAGGAGCCAGCTTTATGGTATGACTCACACGCCAGGGCTCCCCATGGAATCAAGCTAAACGTAAAGGCAGCTAAGACCATGTCCTTCTTGCTTGGCAACTTCCCTGTCCCATCCTGCTCCCACAACTCCCCCTTTTCCAAGAGCTTTCCTGTAATAAATCATCTCCGGCTCCGCTTCTAGAAACCTCGCCTGAGACATACCTCTTTAGGCTTGGTAGGACATATAGTCTTGTTTACTTTATGTAATGTGTTAGTTGCCTATTAGCAGTCTCCTTTTTCTCTCCCTTTTAAGAGAACATTTTGTTTATGTATCAGGTGGCTATGTGCCTCCATCCATTCTGGTCCCAAAGGGTGAATCTTGTTAAATCCAAGCCATTCATGGTGATTTCATTTTCTTTCCACTTAGTGGTTTAAGAATGGCATGCCACCCAATTCTAGTCAGTGGCATCTAGGGAAGTCTGTTTCAGGGCATCTGGACATGTTTTCTTTGATTTTAAAAGGAGAGAAAAGAAAAATATATGTTTATATTCCTACCTCTGGATACTGTTGAATGAGAATGAGACATGGAGCTTCAGCAATCATTTTGTGATCATGAGATGCTAAAATAATCTCAGATTCTGAGGGTTTTGAAGTCGTTGAATTACCTAGCCCTAGAGGCCCCCAGCCGACCAGCTGTCCACTTTTAGTTATGTAAAATAAAAAGTTCGTATTCATGTAAACAATCTTTAATTCTACCTGTTGCTGTTTGTGAGAACACATTCTAGATATCTATAAAGCCAGACTTGATAAAAGTTACTTTCTACTGACCAAGTAATATTGAGAACATAGAATAGGAAAAAGTAATTGATACTCTCTATTCTATTTTTCTATTATAAAGAGAAGAATGGACTGTTAATAATTTGCACAATATTTTGTTTTGGCTTATATATCTGGTTTATTGAATGGGCCTAACTCAATGGGAGCAAAAACAGGAAACGAATTTATTTTTCTTCATCGACTTCAAACATTCTCAGTTACATTTCCCTTGCCTCCTCTCCTCTGATGACAGCTTTTTGTTCACTTTCAGCTGTAAGAACAGTCTCATTTTTGTGTTATAAAATATAGTGCAAGTTAAGTCAATACTTTTAATCTTGCATTCAGTTAAAACTATGTTCTTTTCCAACAGCTCAGGCCTGAAGACTCAAGATTGAGGTCTGGAAAAGGAGAAGGAGTGATGGTTTATTCTTTCACCATCTCAGCCTTCCATCCTGTTTTTCTTTTTTTTTTACTTTATTGTTGCTCAGTGTGGTTCTCTTGGGTGATACTTGCTGGCCACCATTTCCCCTGTATGGCTGGTGTTAAAATACTGGCTCTTTTGTGGGATACTTTTATGGATTCCTTAAAACCTTCACTGGGGAAAGCTTATACTCTGTATTTCTGGAGCTGCTGATTCTCTCTTCGCTTGACTTTCTGGAACCCCTCTTTAGCTCCTGCCCTCCCTCTCTCAATTATACATCCCAACACAGCTTCTCCTTCGTCCCAAAAGGCTGTTTTCTTATTGGGGTATCATAAGATGCCTTGAACCTGGCTACCGTCTATCATATCTCTTTAATCAATCTACTCCTGCATTTTCATTCCACTAAAAGAAGACTTGCAATTTGACTAATACTGACCTCTTTCTCTTTGCATTGCTCATTGCAGGCAGCTCCAGCCAGTCCCTGACCCCCATATTCAGGTTTCTCTTGGCAGAAAGCAGACAGCGGTCTCTACTTGTGTCTACTCCAAACTCCCAGGAGCATGTATCAAGCTCTTCTAAGAACTCTTTCATATGTTCTACCCTAGAGGCCACACCATTTGGGCCTTCCAGTTTTTGCTCTGCTAGGGATTGAGAACCCATTCTCGCTAATCTCTGCTGACACTACATTCTCTCTGAAGAGTTCTGCTTGGGGTTCCTCTTTGCTTGGTCTGGGGAAAGACAGAGGAAGCAAAGCCAAACAGTTTTCTACTCCAGCAAATTCCTGCCAACACTGTCTTTCAAATTTATATATATATATATTTGGATTTAGGCTGGAGGTGAATGATAGAGATTGATAGTCAAAGAAGTAGTCTGGCTACCTCTTAGAAAGTTCCAAGGGGTGACTGTCCTATTAGTTTCCTATGGCTGTTCTAACAAATTATCACAAACTTAACAGCTTAAAATGACACAACTTATTATCTTAAAATTTTGGAGGTCAGATGTACAAAATCAGTCTCAGTGGGATAAAAATCAATGTGTGGGCAGTTCCTTCTGGAAGCATTCGGGGAGAATTCGTTTCTTTCCTTTTCCTAGCTTCTTGTGGCACCTACATTCTTTGACTTGAGGCCTCTTTATCTGCAAACTAGCAGTATCGCATCTTTGGATTCTCTCTCTTTCCATCATCACATCACCTTTTCTGACTCCAATCTTCCTGCCTCCCTCTTGTGGTGATATTGGGTCAACCCAGATAATCAAGGATAATCTCCCCAGCTCAAGATTCTTAATAAAATTTGCGAAGACCCTTTTTCCATGTGAAGTAACCAGTCACAGGTTCTGGGGATTAAGATATGGATATTTTCAGAGGAGGGTGTTATTCAGCTCATCACTATTGTGGTAGTAAAACTAATGTTCTCTAATATATAATTCTTCTCCACTGTGAGGCACATGGACAAGTAAATTTAGATGTGATGATCTGACTAGTTCTGGTCAATTAAATGTGAGTTGTAAACATGCTTTTTGCTTCTAGGTGGATGCATTTAATTGCCAGTAGTTAACACCCAGACTTCTTTATTCCTGCATGGCACACTGTGAAGACTTGTTTCTGAGATGTTGGAGTTGTAAGAGGATGGTGCCTCTGTCAGTTTGGGTCCCTGAATGACAACATGAAGCACAGCCCCCCACAAATCTTTCTTAGATATGTAGTGTAAACAGACAAACCAAATGACAAACCTTGTTTTAAAGCAGTGAGATTTTGAGGTTGTTTGTTACCTTGCCCATTCTGGCTGATTCAGTTCTCCATTTTGTGCCTTTCACTGTGATTCTAAAACAACAGGAAATGTCCCATTCAATATGCTGTCACTCTTAGAACTGAGGTTTCATTTTGGGTTCTATTTCTATATACTTCCCAGGAATATCCATGTCTTAATCCCATAATGCTTAGATAACTTTAATAAGTGAATTTTTTCTGTAGTTATTCTATAAAGAAACCTCTGGAAGATAACTTTGGGAGTTTCTTGGGGAAAAGATCATCATCATTAAAATCTGATCTGATCTGGACTATTCAGCCTTGAAAAGCCCCCCTCTCCACTCTATAACCTCCATCGCCCTGACCCGCCGGACCTAGTTATTGGTGGTGCCGAGGAGGATCCAGCCTGAAAGAGAAAAGAGCGAGAAAAAGGAGCGGAGGCAAGACAGTGTTCTGATCAAGCCTCAACATTTTATTTTTCACAACTGCTTATATACAGAAAGAACAAAGGGGGGCAGGACTGCTGACGTAGGGAGGTACGTGGCACGATGACATTGGTCGCACCAATGGTGCGATGCAAGGGGCTGGGTAGGGGTGGTGCCCTGAGTTGGCGCGCGCAGGCTTTTCGCGGCGCGCCCCATTCATCAGGGATCGCGCTTCGCCTTGCCTCCCAGCACTCCATGCCAGTAAGAGTTCTGAACCTCCTTGCTTATTTTCACCTCTGAAAATTTATCCTAATACCCTAACATATTCCTTTCTCTGAGTTTCTCACCCCACCTTCTTTTTATCTGGTCTTTCCTCTTCCATGAATTTAAGACATCTAACCAAGTACTGATATTTTTCTGAACATTGTTTTAGATTGGATTCCCAAAACGTAGGCTTTAAGACACAGATTCTAAAGAAGGTATCTACTTGAAGGTGGTCCCAGGGAACACCAACAGGGAAGTTGGGAAGTGAGAAAGAGATGGGAAGAAAGCCAAGAGAGTACATTAACGAGCAGGTTATTTATTGCTCACGACTGGGGCTCAGATCTGCTGGGGACCTCTGGGAGTTATACAGAATTGTTTTACCCAAGGGCATGGGTGCTAGGGGTACTAAGTTACCAGTCCATGAGCATAATTGGCTGAGGACTGCTCCCAGGGATGGTTATTCTAAAGTTTTAATTTTTCCCTTGTTGGGACTAGCATAATTCAGCCACCAGAAAGAGTGTGGGGGGTAGATTCACAGGTGCTTACAGCAGGAAGTCTGAACCTGTAGGAGAAAGTCGAGTGCAGAGAATCCTTAGTATCTACTATGATCATGTCCTATGTTCAGAGGGCTGGCTGGGTGCCTTGAGTCAAAGAATGAAGAAGGGAGGAGGCAGGCAAGCAACCATTCATTAAACCATGAGACAGGATGTATTTTCATAGAATGACTACTAAAAAGAAGCAATATGAGCTTGGAGGAAAAAGAAAATAATTTTACTTTGGAGAGCAGAGAAGATAGATTTTGATCTGGCTTTAAAGGGTAGAAAGTATTAAATTAAGAAGAGCTTGTTTTAAGTTGAGGGAGTTAGCACAGGCATGGTTGCTGCAGCATCAAATTGTTTTAGGAAAATTATAATCAGTGGGTTTGACTGGGACGAAAAATGGTTGAAAGGAAGTAGGAGATCAGATTGGAAGAACATGAGGCTGGATTACAGAGAACCAAGAGTTCAATTTGTAATATTTTCATGACAGAAAGTACCACATTTTTAATACTTGCAGATGGACTTAAACACTTGTATCTGGACAGAATCCTTCAGTTAATGCCCGATCACCCAGCCTTTATTTGTCTCTTCCTCCTCTTTGAGTTCTGGGTTTCCTTTTTCTGGAGCATTTTTCCACATATTTTTTTCCAAATTCTTTTAGCTGATGCCTCCTTAGCTTATTCTAGGTTTGGTGTCCTGGACATGAAATTTTTACTGGCTTTCTTTTCCAATACTCAAAAGGCGACAGCCACCTTGTGTCCTGTCCACCTTCTGGCCAACTGTCTCCACGTCCTGTCTTGTGTTCCATCTACTCTTGGCTCCAAAATGCTCTGGCTTGACTGTCACACTTCCTTTTTCTTCTGCCAGATAATTCTTTTATGCCATAATGTGGGTGACTAAACTCTATAGTTTAATAATTGCAATGTTTTTTTTTAAATGACTTTTCAAATCTGTTGTAGCTGCAGACTCATGACAAAATCTAGTAAGAGCTTCTTGAATTTGTTCAAAATCACAGAAAATCATGTTATTCTCTCATTTAATGGATCACTTTTTCATATATAGTGTTTGAAAACAATACTGATAATTGCATTTACAATAAAATTAAATGAATAAATAAAATAAGTTATTATTTTTATTTTTTAGCTCTAGTAGTGAAGCAAACATGCTGAATAAAGCTTGTATGAAAATAATTTGTCTGCAGCATGCATCACTATTAATAGCTGGCACTGAGAGAGCTTTTGCAATTTGCTAAGCACTGTTCTGTGCTCTTTACATGATTAACTTTTTTAAAAAATTAAATTTATTGGTGTGACATTGGTTAATTACGTTAAATCGATCTCAAATGTATGAATTAACATTTTTAATCATCATGATACTCCAAGGAGATTGTCCTGTTACAATTCTCAATTTCCAAGTGAAGAAATAGAGGCAGAGAGAGGTTGAGTGACTTGGCTGAGGTAACCCATTTTGGAATGGGATTTAAACTATGACACTGGCTCAGAGTTCCAGCTTCTTCATGCTAGGCTATAATGTTACTCGCCATTCTATACAGCAAGGGTTCTCAAAGTGTAGCCTTGGGACCAGCGGCATCATCATTACATGGGGACAGGTTAAAAAGGCAAGTTCTCTGGCCGTGACAAACCTACTAATCTGGCGTGGGACACAGCCATCTGTATTGAAATAAGCCCCCTGGCTTGTTTCAATATTTAACAACTACTGCTAGACTGCCCTCTATGTAGAAAGTAAGATTCGATTTACCCTTTGAGTTCTGTGTCCTTTTGGACAAGTAGGAGGACCTTCTATTATCTAAGCATCCACATGGGGAGTGTGTTTTAATGTCCTGTTTTAAGGCAAGAGGATGCTACCAATAGCCTCCCTACAATTTTCTCATTTGTAGATTGATATGGCACTCTGTTCCCACCTCCCTGGAAATTTTATGGAGGATGAAGGGAATGCTGTTTGTGGGTAAGACGTAAAGCTGATCATCCATAAAAGGATTAACTCTAACTATATTGCTGATAACTGAACAGGGAAAAAGTAAAATTTTGTTCCTTTTTTTTTAAAAAAATACTTGACTTTTAATGGCATGTTATTTATTGTGGACAGATAGGCTAGAGTAAAGCAATTTTCATATTTCTTTCACGAAACCTCCAAAACCATACAGTGAGGATAGTGTTACTCCTGGCCTCAAACCAATAAAAGGCAATTTTACTGTCTTGTTCGATTTTTATCTTTTAAGGCAGGTCCTTCTCTGACACCTTAATTTTTACTGATCACCCCCTGGAGTTCTATATTTCCTTTGACACCAAAAGAAGCTATTTGTTCTCTCCTGCTTTTCCCACCTGTCTCTTCAAGTTTTCATTCCTCCTGTCCTTTTGGTATTTTGAAGAACCACTTAATAAAATGCTAAGCTTCGTTTTTCTCTGTGCACCCAATTTTGGTTTCTGCAGCAAAACCATATGTGTCAACCTGTTTGATGTTCAGCTGCTGCCTAACACCAGGTGTGGCCTGGGGAAAGGATTACAACAGCACTTCTCAAACTTGAATGTTGTACAAAGCACCTGGGCAATCTTGTTAAAATACACATTCAGCTTCTCACAAGCTCTGGGGTCCATGCTTGGAGTGACAGGCTCTCTCCATGATTCTTGACCTTGGCTGCACATTGGAGTCATACCAACGCTTGGGCTGCACTCCATGTATCATGCCTCAGTTGATCTTGGGTGCGGCACTGGCATTGGTCAAAGTTCCCCAGGTTACCCTCGTATGCAGCTGGAGTAAGAAGAAGGCATCTGCTTCAGGAGCTCCCTGAAACCGTTCCTCGTGTCACTCTTGGAGATGAGTTCTAACTGAGCTGAGACCGAACAGTGCACAGTGGGGAGCAAGACACCAGATCCCGACCTCCTGGGTTGGAATTCTCATGTCCCTGTTTATTAGCTGTGTGACCATAGACAATTTAATTACCCTCTCTGTGCCTTAGTTTTCCAATTTGTAAAGCGGGTATAAGATAGCATATTCTATTAAAGGATTATTATGAGTTAAAATATGCAAAGTGCTTAGGGCAGTATATTAGTTATCTGTTACTATGTAACTACCTCTAAGCTTAGTAGCTAAAACAAGTGTTTATTATCTCACAGTTCCACAGTCAGGAATTTGGGACTACCTTAGCTGGGTATTTTTTAGCTCAGGGTCTCCCATGAGGTTGCAGTCAAGATGTCCCCTGGGGATGCAGTGATCTCTACAGGGGCTGGAGGATTATTTACTCCCCAAACAGGTTAATCACATGGCTGTTGGCTGGAGCCTCAGTTTCTCACCACATGGGTATCCCCATAGGACTGCTTAAAAGTCCTTACAACATGGTAGCTAGCTTCCCTCAGGGTGAGTGGTGTGTGTGTGTGTGTGTGTGTGTGTGTGAGAGAGAGAGAGAGAGAGAGAGAGAGAGAGAGAGAGAGAGGAAGAAGAAGAAGGAGGGGGAGGAGGGGGAGGGGGAGAGGGAGGGGGAGGAGGAGGAAGCCACAGTGGTGCTTTACGACTGAGCCTTCGAAGTCACACCATTACATCCATCACGTCTGACTCATTAGAAGGGAGGCCACACTCAAGCCCTTAAGAACCTGGGGCTCCCTTTCCAAGTCCATCTCTGCCACCCTTTCCCATCTTGCCCAGTTGCTGTCTCCTAGCATAAGGCCTTTGCATGAGCTGTTGCTTCTGGCCGGAGTGCCTCAACCTGGCAATCTCTACTCCTTCTCTAACATCTGGCTTAAATGCCATCTCTTCCATGACTTTTTTCTTCATCTCACTCAAGAAACCATTGCTTCCTCTCCTGTATTTCTAGAGAGCTTTGTATGCCTGTCCAGCGAGATTTCCATATTGCAGTTCAGTTTGTGTTTATGTGAATTATTTGAGGCTTGGGACCACATCTTGATTTGTTTTTCTGTTGTTTGTACCTAGCATAGTGTCTCATAATACCTCTCTTATCCCAAACCATTGGATTGTAGAAAGCTATTGTGGCAAATATATTGCATAGTTCCTAACAACATGCCTCTTCACACTAAGTGAGCCAAATGAAGACTTAATAGTTCCACATCAGATGAGCTCAGATCTTGCCATCGAATGTGTTATAACCTTTGTTTCAAAACTTTACTGAATCTGTATTATCGACTCATTCTAGAAACAGATTGAGGTTTTCCAGGTCAGGGATGAGCTGCGTTTGTCACTCACCAGATGAATGGCAGTGTCTGATTTCTTTTTCTCGCTGACCCACACATGTAGGAAAACCTCCAGTAGGGGATGCACCAGGGGCAGAAACTGGAGAATTGGGGAGGTCTCAGTAGCCAGCCAGTGAACTGAGACCTTACCCAAGGCTGGCCTTGCTTCAGTTAAATGTCTCCCTTTGAATGAAATCCTGAATCTTCTCTTGTTTAGGAGGTAAGTGGTTGGGGTTTTACTTTTGTTTTGTTGACCCTAAAAGGGGAAAACTGACATAGGTGGTCCAAAGGAGAGGTTCATTTCCAAGGGTTTGAAATCACGCAAATGTTAGAAACGCGCAGTTCTTTTGAACAGAATACCCTCTAGCAATCCTAATATCAATAGAATAAGATCAATTCTAATATTTTTACTGGCCCTAAATATCATCTTATTACCCTTTGTTCTTCAAGCATTGTTCCTACAGTTCTAGAATTTGCCAAAAAGTTCTCATTGGCCTTTAAAATTTAATAATCATCTCCAGAACCTTCATTTTCTTTTTTATTAATTTCTGTATTAACATCTTGGATGTATACCTGGAGAGTGGTTAAGTCCTACTCATTAAATCTTACTCCTGAACGCAGATCAAGTTCTTTCCATTATCCCTTTCTTTGTCATGCACCAAGCAGGGGCCAAAACTTTGGTAAAAGTGTCGTTAAGTAAGAGTTAGCTTTCTAGTCATTGTCATTTACTGATTTAACCTTGTGTTGGTCCTGTAATATTCAGATATCATGTTATTTATCAGGCTATTTGCAAAAGTTCAAAACCTTCACATAAAAGAAAATGTGATTTATATGGACTCCAATGCCTGAGTTTTTGAATAAGCACAGGAGAATAATTGTAATCTATTTTCTCAGGTCATGGAAGTGTTATAAAATTAAATTTTCAAATCTGACCACCTGGGGCCCCCTGGTGGTCCAAGCCAAACCATGGCTCCTTCTATCATATCAGAGTTTCCAACTCAGACCCAAACACATGAAGCTAGAGAGGAGAGGCGGTTAACTTCTTGAATAAGTGACTTAGTTTAACAACTGGCTAGCTAAAAGTGTTGCACATTTGAAGCAAGCACATTCTTAAGCATTCATGACTTATGGACCTCCATTGTATTCTCCTTTCAGCTTACGCACTAAAAACTCCCAAATTTGTATCCATAGTATAGAAGTCTTCCCTTAGTTACAGACACATGTCTGTCTGGCCATTGGCATCTTTAGTTGGTTGTTGCACTGGTGTCTAAAACTCAACCTGTCTCACACTGAACTCACTGTCCTTCCCCACTCTTTCTCCAACTTCCAGAAACATGGGACTCCTCTGGATGCCTCCATCTCCCTAAGACTCCATGGTTAAGTGACCACAGAGAAGGGTAGGAAATAGTGTCTGTTATACTAGATTTTTCCAAATTGTTTTCCCAAACTAGTTGTGTCAACTTATATTTCTGTCAATAATAATTTCTGTTTTTCTATATTCTTTCTGGTGTTTGGAATGTTAGGTTTACATTTTGACCAACTTGGTGAATGTGAAATGTTAACTCATTTTAATTTTATTTTGAATTTCTCTGATTATCAGAATATTCTGCATATATATTATACATTAATTTTTTGTGTGTGTCTGTGAACTGCCTATTAATATCTTTTCTCTTTTTCCCATTGGGGTTGCTTCTCTTTTTTGAAGTACTGCATATATTCTCAGTACTAATCCTTTGTTGGTATAGAATAACTTTTCCTAGATAGTATCTTGTCATTTCTTTTTTTTATATTGTCGTCAGAGATGAATTTAAAAATTTAATGTAGTCAATATGCTAATCTTTTATTATCTGTATTGTGCTTTTTGTATGTTTTATTTAAAAAGATCTTTTCTACCTCAAGGTCATAAAGACATCCCCCTACTTTTATTCTACTTTTAGGAAGTTTTGGGTTTTGTATTTATGTTTTTAATTCAGCTGGAATTCATTTTTGTGTGAGGTAGAAATCTAATCTGCTTAAAAAATATGAACAACTAATTACCCTCAGAAAATTATTGACTATATCCTTTCCCTATTGATTTTTAAGTCCATTTCTATCAAATGTTAAATTTTTGTATATGTTCTGGTCTATTTCTGGGCTCTTTGTTTTGAACTATTAATCAATTTATCTATCTTTGTATCAAACACTTGAGATTTCCATTACTTTAAAATAAGACTTGACATTTGGTAAAATTTTCTGTTTGTCTTTAAATATTTCTTAATAATTTTTTGGCTTTTCTATGAAAATTTAGAATTAGCATATCAAGTGCAGTGAAAACTTATAGATTAATCTGTAGACCATTCACATTTTAAAAATTGAGCCTTCCAATCAATTAATAATGTATCTTATTGAAAAATAATATTTATTTTTATTTTTTTCCAGTTTTATTGAGGTATAATTGACATAGCATTTTGTAAGTTTAAAGTATATAATATGTTGATTTGATAGGCTTACATATTAGGAACTGATCACCACCATAGAGTTAGCTAACACCTCTATTATGTCACATAATTACCATTCTGTTTTTGTGATGAGAACATTTACCATCCGCTCTCAACAATTTTCAAATATGTAATATATATAGTATTATTAACTATGGCCACCATGCTGTATATTAGATCCCTATAACTTAATCATCTAAAAACTGAAAGTTTGTACACTAGCCAAGATAAGAGAAGAACATAAATTATTAAGAAATGAGTGGCTAAAAATGATGTGACATATATGCATGTTTTATATATATCATATATCTCATCATAACAGATATATCCCACAAACTTTGGAACATAGCATTCTCATTGTTTGATTCCAAGTATTTAAATTTTTTTCTATAATTCCTTTTTAGACTATGGATTATTTAGAAATGTGTTTCTAAATCTCCAAAACATTTTAGTTATCATTTTCTTACATATTTCTGCTTAATTATGTCACGGCCAGAAGATATGGTTTGTATGATACAAATGCTTTGAAACTTATTGGAAATTGCTTTAGGGCCTGGTATGTGGTCAATTTTGTGAATGTTCCACGTATGTTTGTGATAAATATATATTTAATGGGTTCTGTGTATGTCTACTAGTTCAAGCTTCTTAATTGGGCTGTTTGTCTGTTTTATTTACCTAATGTTTTTCTTCTTCATGGTTTAATGGTTAGTGAAAAAAATGTGTTTAAATCTTTATTTCTCCTTGTTTTTCTCCAATACTTTTTGCTTTACTTATTCTAGGGCCCTATTTTTAGATGTGTATAAGTTTACATTTATATAATTTCCTGGTTAGGTAAATGACTAATCATCATCCTTTTATTCTTTATCAAGGCTTTATTTTAAAGCCCATACCATTTGGTGCTAATATTGCTATATTCACTTTATTCTAATTAACGTTTCTTTGGAATGAACTGTTTACATTATTCAACTCAGTATTTTTGTGTTCTTATATATGAAGGACACATGTCTTTTGTAAACGATAGATAGCTGGAACAAATCAGACAGTCTTTTCTTTTAATGAGCCAGTTTATTTCAATAACAATTATGATCCTAATATATTTGATTTATTCTTGCCATCTTAATTTGCATTTTGAATTTGAACTAATTTTTCTAAGTCGCTATCTTTTTCTTCTTCCTTGCTCTCTTTTGATTAGTAAACTTTGTAGCACTTTTTCTTTACTCTGAAAATTATGCATTCTTTTTATTTTAATGATTACTATTAAATGATTATTATTAAATTTAATAGTTATTATTAAATTATTATTTTAATGATTATTATTAAAATACTATTATGCATACTTAAAGTCTAAAGTTAATATCCTCCATACAATCTGAGAATCTTAAACACTTTAACTCCAATCACCCCATCATCATAATTTTATTGGTTTTCAGTATTTAATTTTAATTTTAATTTTTACCCCAAGGTTAAATGTTATTACTTCCTACATTTTTTAATTATAAAGACACATCTTTACCCACCACTTCTTCCTGTACCTCAGATCTCTCTTCATGAATCATTTTTCTTTTTCCTGGAGTATATTCCTTTAGTGAATGCTTCTAAGGAGTAAATAGTCTGTTTTGTTTTTCTGAAAAGTTTTTATTTACCTTCATAAATAAAGTTTAGTCAGGTATAGGACAGGTCAACAATTATTTTTTTCTTATTTTGATGCTATTATACAACTGCCTTTTAATTTAGATAGTTGTTGATAAAATGTCAACTTTCAGTTAAACTGTTGTTTCTATGTAGATAACTTGAAAAAATATGTAACTTTTTATTCTTCAATTTCTTCCACACCAGGAAGTATGGCTATTTCCCAAGTGAGGATGGGGGAGAAAGTATTGGAGGTTTGAAGAGAGAAGAAAATGTAAGAAATAGTCGTTGGGCAGGTTAAGAGCATGAGTGTGTTAGGGAACTATTATATGTTTGCTAGTACACCAGAAGCCCACTTAAAGTCACCAGTCAGCATGGATGTGTATTTTCTTCTCCCCAAGTTGGTCAACCCAAATGTAAGTTCACAGGAAGTGAAGAGTTAGGTTTAACAAGGGATGAGGCTTTGCTAAGCGAGTAAATTTTTATTTAAATATTTTTTAAAAAAGGTATAATGAGAGCAATAAGGGTCTTGAGGGTTTAAGGTGGTGAAAGAGAGAAGAAAAGACACAAGGGTGGTGAGGGATAGTGAAAAGTTGGTAAAAATCAACAAATTCTAGGGCCTAGTTGGTTTAATATACTGTTCTCATTGGAGGTGCCAGAGGAAATGCACTGGAAAGGTAGAGATGGTGAATAAAAGTAGGATGCTTATGATTAATTGAAAATAGGATGTTTTTCTTCCTGTATTAATATAGATGATTTTAGTTACTCCAGCTATTTAACAAATTGTAGTAATGTTTATGATGAGTCCTCTATTTTATTATTATTCTTCAAAATTGTCTTGGCTATTCTTGTCTTTTGATCTTCAAAGTGAATTTTAGAATCAGCTTGCCAAGCACCTTGAAAAACATGGAGATTGTGAGATAATGGAAAACATATATTGGTCTCTGTACCCTGTTCCTGAGACAGAGCTTCTAAAAGCCTCGTATTTTCCTGATTAGAACACTAAGAGCATATTTAGTTCTTTTAGTTCTGGGTGGGCTCCTATATGGCTCCTGGTGGGGAGCTGGTCACCAGAAAGACCAAGCTATCATTAGAATGATGCTTGGAATTTTCAGCCCCACCCCTTATCCTCTAAAGAGGTGGGAGAGGCTAGAAATGGAACTAGTAATTGATTATACGTGAGCAATTCTCCATAAAATCCCAATAGTATCGGGTTTGGAGAGCTCCCAGGTAGGTGAACACATCCACCCTGGGAGAGTGGCACGCCCCAACTCCACAGGCACAGAAGCCCTTGTGCTTGGGACCCTCCTAAATATCCCCTTATATATCTCTTCATCTGGCTATTCATCTTTTATTAACATTTTTAATAAACAGGTAAAGGTAAATAAGTGTTTCTCTGAGTTCTGTGAAACACTTTAGTAAGTTAATTAAATTGGGGGTCATGGGAAGCTCTGATTTGTAGCCAAGTTGTAAGTAACCTGGGCATCTGGTACTTGTGGCTGACATCCGAAGTGGGATAGGAGCAGTTCGTGGGATAGTGGGATAGTCTGACACTATCTCTAGGTAGTGAGTTGTGTTAGAAGTGAATTGAATTATAGGATACCCCTTTGGCGTTGCAGAGAATTGCTTGATGCAGGGAAAATCACCCCATGTTTGGTGACCAGAAGTGTCAGAAGTGAAGTAGTATTCTGTGTGAATAGTAAAGGAAACATATAGTAGAGGACTGGGTAGTTTTTCTAATTCAGAGATTTTGATGGGAATTATAGGTTAATTTGGAGGAGAACTGATTTTTTAAATATTGTCTTCCCATCCAAATTATTCCCTTTAGTTTAAGAAATATTCTCTAGCCTTTAACTACATTTATTAAATTTCTCTATTAAGAGCTTTCATATTTTCTGCTAAATTTTTCTCTTTTAAAACTTTTACTTGGGTATTTTCTTGTGTTTTCTATGTAGACAGTCATTTGTGATATGATTGTACTTCTTATTTATACCTCTGAAATATTTTCTCATCTTGTACAGCTTAGCAATCTAGACCAATGTTGAATTGAAGTAATCATAGCAGGAATCTTTGCTTTTCCTTTGACAAAGGTAATGCATCTTGTAATCTCATCATAAGAACTGTTTCACTTTGGCACATCATATCTGCCCTTTACTGTGTCTGTTCTCCTACTTATGAACCTATTTGTTACAACCCTTCCAGGGTATAGATTTGTCTGTTTTAGGGTTGAGAGACCTTGAATGTTTGGAGAGGGGACCAGTTTCTTACGTAGAATTTTACCCAGACTTTCTCTTTCCAATGCTACCTTTCACTGGGCTTTCAGAGGCACTTGATGCCTCTATTTCAGGGTCTTCTGGGATTCTGCTGTGTGAGTCAGACACTCCATGTTGCCTCCTTACATCTTGCAGACTGGCTGCTGGGTTTCAGCTTTCTCTGCTCTGCTGAGTCAGTGACCACTTATCCATCTGCTTTCCTTCTTCCAAAATGTTCTTGACATTTCTCATCTCTTCTGTTGCCTTGTGGGTTTTCCCTTTCATCATTTTTGGGGTTTTAGAGGAGAGTAAGGATAAATAGTTGATTTACATTTCTAATGCTTAATTGGAAGTCCTGATGTATCTTTTTTATCCCTTTCTTTCATAATTTCTATGCCACCTATGTTATCGTTTTGCTTATAAATAGCATATAGCTAGAGTAAAAATCTAGATTAAACATCTAAAAATAGCTAGATTAAAAATCCAGTCTGAGAATCTTTATTTTTTAACCAGCAAGTTTAACTCATTTATATTTATTGTGAGTTATTGTTACATTTGAATTTATTTTCATCATCTTCATATTTTTGTATACCATGGTTTTTCTTTACTTTTCTTTTTTTCTATTGTCTATTTTATTGAGTTTTCTTCAATCCATGCTTTTTCATTTCTATTAGTTTAGAATTTATAGGTTCTATTTTTATGGTTTTAGGGATTACACTTAAATTTTAAACTTGTGTATTTGATTTAACCAAATCTAAACATAGTAACATCTGTACCCTGATCCTGATCCATACAAGCCCCTTGGAAGCATTAACTCTTATTATCAACTCTTGATTACCATCCTTTCCAACTTTTTAGGATTCCTGTGTCTAAGATATACATTTTTCTAAATGTCCAAATTAGTCATTATCATTATTATTATTGTCATTGTTTATTTACATTTTTAGTTTTGCTCACCATTGCTTCTTGTATCTCATATTTTTCTTCTGGATTCAATTAAGCTATTACAAATATTGCCTCTATTATCTCTTTTTGGAACTCCAATTTTATGCAAATTAAATCTTCTTTTGCCTCATATTTCCACATCTCTTTTCTCCTCCTCTTCCTCTTATTATTTTTTAACTTATGAATAATTCTCTGTTTTCTCTTCTATGATATAGTTCTTTTTCCTTTTTTAATTTAACTAACCTATATTTTACTCCATCTGTTGAAATTTAATTTCTGTGCCATTGATTCTTCACATTTTCAGCTATTCCCCCACCCCCACCCCAAGTATTCTAGTTTTTCATTATAGTTTCTATTTCTTTGTTTAGCTGTTTATTAAAAACATACTTATTTTAAAATCTTTCTTAGCTTATTCTGTTATTTCAAATTCTTGTTATGATACATATTTCAGTTTGTTGTATCTGTGGACTTCCTTTGATGATGAATTGTTTCCCCACATGGTAATTTTTGAATGTGAGTTTATCTTCATCAGGGTTTAAAATTGTTCTGAATGTGTTTGTGGGTGTTGTGTGAAACCTCATAAGGAGTTTTGTTTGTCTCTGCATAAGGTCATTGGGATTTTTAGATTATCCAGCAGCTTGGAATTCTGACATTACTTGAATATTATAAACTCTAAAATTTCTTAGGCTTGACATTTTACTTTCTTATGGGAAATTTATTTCACTCAAAATTTTGAGAAAAGACAAATTTCCTTGATTTTTCATTAGGCCAAGAAGATGATTTTTCCCCCCTTAGTTCTCCTTTCAAAAAAGAAGCAGCCTTTCTACTATCTCCTTTTATCAGATGTTTCAGAAGTACCTTGCTTTACCTGTGCCCAAGATCATAACTTGTCTTCTCATAAATGATAAGATTCTACCTTCTATCTGTGAGTGTGTATCAAAGATTTTGGCATGGACCTGGTTTCAGTACATGTACTTATTCCTCTTTATCTCTTACATCTGTAGATTTCTTTTTTTCTTTTCATCTCTCTCTCTCCCTCTTTTCTTTATTTTTGTATTTTATCTACATGTTTTTGTGTTTGACTGGGAGAAGATCTATATCAGTTTCATATGCATTTAGTTTAGTTGCTACAACTGGAAGAAATAGATCAAAATAACATTAAATTAGAATGTTCTATCTTCTTATTTTAACAAACATGACTGAAAGTGTACAAGATATCTAAGATGACAGATTTAATTATTATTACTGATCTGAGTGTTCTATTGATGGACCCGCAATGCTTAGATAAGTAATAACAATATACATAATTCTCAAATTAATTTCATAAAATTTATTTTTTTTTGCAAAATTATTGTATTTTTAATCAAGGTTTTCACAAAATTGATATTGAATAGATATAATTAGCATTGACTTAGTCTAAAAGATTAAAAAATAAGATGTAATGGTGACCTGTATATAAACTTGACTATTTCACCAAAATATAAATTAAAGTCAGTCTAAATACTGCAAAATTCAAATTGTATTCATTTACTTTCAAAAGCTATTTTTCTTATAAAATATTAAATTTTTTTGTCAAATTGTTAGCCAATGTGTAAATTATAGCTAATATATATTTTTACTTAATTTGAGAAAATGTAATTAAAAATTAAAGTGTTTATAAAAATAAAACTGATTCTATGTCTACTGTTCAATGACTGTTTAGTTGCTAATATAAACTACCTGCATCAAACTTCACCTTTCCATCTAGACTTGAGAATATACAAATTCAAGTATAATATAAATTAGTATTACAAAATGTTCCTCACTGTCTAAAGAACTGTTGAAAATGCCACACTTGATATATGAATACCACTGGAACCATGAACTTGTTCAAGAAAAGCCAAACAAAAACAAAATTACTTAGGGAATATGGGAAATGATTTCTCATTATGCAAGGATCCATTGAATGCATTTTTCTTAGAGGAAGAGTTTGAAAAAGTGGCTCATCTTATTGCTCACCCAAGTGTCTTTACACCCAAAACTTTAAATCATCCACTCACTCTGACATACCCATTCAGCATTTTGATAGAGTTGCTTTTTATTTTGAGGACACAGATGAGATATATAAAGAAATTCCTTTGAGGCCTGAACGGTGTGAATCATGAGAATGAATGTTTAGAGTTCTGATTGTATGCTACTATAACTGAGAATCAGATCCTGAGTTATGGAGGTATTCATGTATTCTTTAAAATTTGTTCATTTTTGTGATATGTGGAGTCTTCTAGAGCCAGGACAGGGGCCTGTCTTTTGAATCTAAAGGTGGTTTTGCTTGTTACCACCCTTAATTTATCCTTAGTGTTGTCCATTTTTGTGATTTTTCTTGTAATCAATATGTATGGCTTTGGCTGATCACCATCCATTTCCTTTTCTTTGGTTATAGCACTTTTCTTTGCCATATGACCTCCTAACTCTTGGTTGCCTCACTCATCACTCAAAGCTCTTTATGCCCCTCATTCTAGGGGTAAACATGATCACAAGTCCTTGGTATTAGTGGTTTTCTAGAACTTTTGAAACTCCTTTTAAGATGATGAATGCTAAGGCCATTGTGAGTAAGTAGTTATTGCTGGTGGCCAACCTTGCCATTGTTTAAAAGGAACCAATGTGGAAGAAAGCAGAGTCAAGAAACTCCCTTCTTTAAAACTCACACATACACAGAGATGCAGATTATGTACTGATGACATTATTCGATTCTTCAGATGAAGACATTTGTACCCCTGTTTTTCAACTATATGCTCTGGTAAATTTTCTCTTCTTTTGTTTAAGATAGTTTCAATTAGATTTTTATCACTTGCACTAAAATAATCCTATTACCTCCTAAATATCAATCTAACTTGATTTTGCTTAAGCAGATTATAAAGTATGACCCATGAAGAAACTGCTCCATGTTTTCATAGGTCAGATCCCATTGATCTAAAATCACCTCTTTCTTCCCTTCTCTTCCGACAATTGTAGCAGTTTTACTGACTTCTTTTCACAATTATGGTCTCTACTTTACTTTCTGTAGTACTTTTGTAAATCAGATTGTTCCTTACCTGAAGTAGGTATAATTTGTTGTAAACATGATTATTGAGAATAAAAATGAATTAGGGAATTATTTAGAATTAAAGTCTCCCCCACGTGGCATAACAGAAAGATCATAAATAAACCATAAGATTGTATCACCTATCATACAGAGAGATAGACTGACAGGGTACAGTGACTCTCATATTTTCCTGTGTGTAAGAGTCTTTAGATGAGCTTGTTAAATATATAGGTTTCTAACCGTCACACATAAAAGTTTTCTTTTAGGAGATGGGGGTGGAGCCTAGAGCTATACAGTAAAAACATACTCAATGGGCAGGTAAAATGACCTATGGTAGAAAAAATCACAATGATTTCCTATGGGGTGGGGTAGAGATTGACCAAGAAGAAACGTTTTGGGTGATGATAGTATTCTGTATTTTGATAGGCGTTGGGGTTGAACAGATGTTTGCATTTGTCAAAACACATTGACTGGTACATTTAAAATTTGTGCATTTAATTATATTTAAATTTATCTCAAAAGAAAAATAACTGAAAACAATGTTGAACTCCAATTATTGGTATGCATGATGAAATGTTTATGGGTAAAATGCACCAATGCCTGCAGTTTCTTTTTAAATGCATCAAACATAAGATATATTGATGAATGAATAGAGGGATGGATAGAAAGGCACATATGTAACAAAGCAAGCATACTTAAAAGTTAATTGTGGAATCCAGGTGGTAGATATGTGGGCATTTGTCAAATTCTTTCAATTTTTATAAATCTTTGAACATTTTTTTGATAACATTTTGTCAAAGAAATAAAAACTCTCCAGGAAATTTCTATGACATAGAAGTAGTAGAGAGAATGTGAGCTTGGGTGCTGGGCAAACAGATTTCAATGTCAGTTCACCTCCTGTTAATTGTGTGGCCTTAGATAAGTTATGTGCTGTCTCTGCTATGGTTTCCTAATTTTAAAAATGGAGAATATGTATGAAATAGGATTGTGCTGATAGTCTGGGATAGTGTTGGTCAAGCATTTTGCACAACGCCTGGTACATAATGATTATATTTTTAGAATGTCAGCTACTATTATCAGTGTAAGTATAAAAATTTATTAGGGAAGCTAGTGCTAACTGCAATGCTGGTGTCTACTGTGTATTTGTCTTGTAGATGGCCTTGCTGATCAGAGTCTTGAGAAATTATAAGATAAGACTAGGAAAAGAGAAGCAAAAAATGCATCTTCAGTATCTTTAGGGGCAATGGCTTCTCTGACGTATTCTTTGGTGGTTCCAAGACTAAACAGTCTTTTTTTTTTTTTTTTTAAATGTCATTCCATTTCTGGAAGTCAGTAGTCAATGTGATTCCTTGAACTTCCTGGTTTATAGTTTCCTCCCCTTAAAATAGTTTTTTCTTTGAAGATGTCCTTCTTGTATTGTACATGTTCAACACCATTTTTAGTATCAATTTTCACTCCTTTTTTCCCCCCTATTTTGACCATTACAAGTGTGATGTATTATCTACGCTTATCTAAATGTTATTTAAGTGTCAAGACCTTTCTGAGTTACACTGCTCTCTCCCCATTTTCTGGTCATTATTGTTCTTAGAGTTTGTAGTACACGGTTTAGCACTTGTTACTTCCCGCTTATATTGCTCAAGTTAGATGGTGAACAACTTGTAAGTAGGGGCCATATTTTGAAGAAGGTTTATGGTTCATGTCAATCTAATTAATGCTATTGCTTGTCATAAATTCCTTCTTTTGAGACACATTTCCCAGGTTCCAAGCACATACATTGTTAGCTCATATAATTGTCAAAGTAAAATGTAGGTATTTATAAAATAAAAGGTGGAGGAACTGTGAATATCTCACTCCCCTCTTTATTAGGAAAAAAATACAATTTATTTAATTCACTTTCTTTTTTTGCCTCTTTACTTGTTTGTCCTGTGCTAAGTTAAATATATTTTTTTGGTAGTATGTAGATGATAAATGCAAATGAAAGAGCTCTTTTATGCCATAAACTACACTTGTCTTCCAGCCAAAGGAATGTGGAAACTTGCCTACATTAATGAATAAGAATCACTAGTTTTTATTTTGAAAATTTCTACTTTAATATTTATTGAGATTATCTCAGGCAGCATTAAATTTGAAGCTTTCAATGATGTTTTTTTTTTTTCCAGATTTTATTGTCTTTTCTATTATATCTATTTGAGGACTGACATATTTCTATTTCTTTCACTAAGAAAGGACAGTAGAATTATTTAAGTGCCAACAAGTATTTACAGAGTTGAGTTTTTGTCTAGTTCACTTTCTTTTTTCCTTTTTTTAGGCACAGTTGGGATTTGAAGAGAAACAAAGCTATAGACCTTACAGTCAAACAATTAACATTAAGAGCTGAATACATCAGTTTTTCTTTTAAAAGTCAGAATTTCTCCCATATTCCCCAAAGTGTGTTATTAATTCTCTTGGCATGTTACACAGAAAAATGAAAGTATTTATGAATGTGGCTACTTCTTTTAACAAGTTCCAATAACTGCTTCCTAAATTTGTGTTTTTATATCAATTACATACAGTAAGCACTGAAATCAACCAAGAAGAACTGCAGAGGCCAACTTGAGATATTCATGTTAAATGAGGACTGCTGCCTGCCAAGAGTGAAATGTGGATATAATTTTATAACACCATTTTATAATTAAAGTCATAAGTGAGGTTTCCTGCTATTGTTTAAAAATGTGTCACGATAAATTTAAATCAAAGATATGGGCAAAGAAAGGTCTGCAAAGTAACAGACAAAGGCAACTAAGATGGTACAGGAACATAGCCTGTTGCAGAAAAGCAACACATGCAAACAATTTTAGTGAAATAATTACATTTATTGTAGATAGAGTTCTGTTTTAGAAACTATAACCACTTAGAAACGGTTCTCATTCATGTCAGATTGAGGTTAACTTATTGGTACTGTCTATAGAGAGATTTTTTTTTTTTACTGGCAGGGAAATTTAATACACTGATTTAGTGATAAGACCATGTCTTCTGACCAAGTATTCACCAAAGTCCCCTAAAACTGAAAAATGTGACTCCAGCGTAGGGAATTCACAGTAGTTAGTGTTGCCAGATTTAGCAAATAAAAATATAAGATACCCAGTTAAGTTTGAATTTCAGAGAAACAACAAATTTGTATTTGGTATAAGTATGTCTCATGCAATATTTGGCACTTACTCATACTAAAAATTTACTTGTTGTTTACCTGATGTTTAAATTTAACTAGATGTTCTACATTTTATGAAGCAAGTTTAACATTAGTAAAAAATACAAATTTTGGCAGTAGATTTTTCTTTATTTTTAAGCTAAATATTTGAAAAAGAATAAACTTATGTGATCAGAGCAGAACATAAGGTAAATTTATTTGTGCATTGTCAGCTTGTTAAATTTCTAATGTTCACAGCTACGTGGGTGAATGATGATTTTTGTTCAGTGATGGGGAAGATTTTAGCTTTGCTAGTGAACACAACCCATTTAAAAAGAGCTGCTTCCCGAAGGAGATACATGGATTCACGTACATGGATAGATTTAATCATTAGGACATTCCTGGCTTTAGTAAGTCTTGTTCATCTAATGTGAAGGTCGTTCCCAATGTATCAATTCATTCATCTTGTCTCTAATACAAGCCATGTGTTTCGTAAAGGAGTTGAAAGGACGTTAATCAGAATCTCCCCCTTCGACCAGTCCAAGGGGATGCAAAGTTCTTGGTTACATCTCAAATGTCAAGATACAGGGAAACGAAAAATAACATTCAAAGCATATCACTTGTAATTCATACTGTTGTTACAATTGCTGTGAAATATGTTGGAGGTGGGGAGGCGAAGGACCATAAAGCAATGTCTATTCAGTGGAAACTGTGGCTGGAAAGGGCTGGAGGGGCTGTATCTGCTTTTCCTCAACAGACAAAACTCCCATTGAATCCACAAGAAGGCAGGAATTGGTACTCAAACTTATGTATAGCCTGATTGTCCTTTAAGAGTAAGGAAAAGATGTAGTCATCTATGATTTGATTTCCATGTTATAGATCAGTGATTCTCAATCTTGTCTGCATATAGTAACCAGCTTTTAAAATACCCAAAGCTCATGCCACCCTTCAGACCCAATATATTACAATCTCTGGGTTTGGGACCTAGGCATCAGTTGTTATCAAAACTGTTGGTGGAACTGCAAACTAGTGCAGCCACTATGGAAAAGAATATACAGATTCTTCAAAAAAAAAAAAAAAAACCAACCAAAAAATAGATTTACTATACAACCCAGCAATTCCACTTCTGGGTATTTATCCAAAGAAAACAAAAACACCAATTCAAAAAGATATATGTACCCCTATATTCATAGCAGCCTTTTTTTTTTTTTACAATAGCCAAGATATGGAAGCAACCTAGATGTCCATTGATAGACAAATAGATAAAGATGTGACACCTCTTTCTCTCTCTCTCACACACACACACACACGCACACACAGTGGAATATTATGCAGCAATAAAAAATGAATCTTGTCATTTGCAACAACATGGATGAGGGCATTATGCTAAGTGAAATAAGTCAAACAGAAAGACAAATATTATATGGTTTCACTTATATGTGGAATCTAAACAAAACAAACAAAAGAGAGAAACAGAGACCAAAGGGATGATTATAAGAGAGGAAGGTGTGAGGGAATGGGTAAAAAAGGTGGAGAGAATATTAGTAATATTAGTAATATTATGCCAAGTTTGCATGATGACAGATGATCACATTGTAAGGTGTAAAAATGTTGAATCACTATATCATATACCTGGAACCAATATAACTAATATAGTATTGTATACCAACCCCACTTAAGTGAAAAAAACAAACAAACAAAACAAACAAACAAACAAAAACTTCCCAAGTGATGCCAATATGAAGCCAAGTTTGAGAACCACTGGGTCATCATAGAAAACCCTAGTTATAGACATGGAAACCCTATGGACTTGTTGATGACATTTGATTTTATACAAATTTTTCATGTTAGATTTGGCAGCTACTCTATATTTACAAAACTTTGCTAGTCATCACCACCATCATATCATTATGATAATTTTTCATGCTCTTCAGAGGAAAATGATGGTAAACAATTAAACAAAATAAACAACTTGCAACAAGACGCTAGACTGTAAAATAGATAAAATGTACCAGGCACTGGGTTAGGGTAGACAGAGAAGGGCTCCTTTGTGGAAGATGTGTAAATGAAACTATAAAGCAGTGGTTCTCAAAGTGTGGCTCTAGGACCAGCTACCTCAACATCACCTGGAAACTTTCTCAGAACAATAACTCTCTGGCCCCACCCCAGCACTCTGGAATCAGAGACTCTGAGAATGGGGCCCAGAAATCTGTGTTTTAACAAGCTCTCTGGGTGATTCTGATATATAGTCAAGTGTGAGGCAGAAACATTTCTCAAAATATTGTTTTACAGCATCTCATAGGAATTGCTGTGTTTTCTCATACTTAGAGTAATATGTACACTCAATTTAGATTTACCTTTAATTTAAAATTATATAAAAGATGTTTTAGAATTCCAAATTGGGTAACTTTTGGTTGCTAATTTTCAGTACTGCATTTAGATGACACAGTGTAGTGGCTTTTTAGTTTTGAGATTTAACTGAAATTTTCTTTGAGGGCATCAGACTAATTTTGCAATGTTTCACGGGTTTTAGGAAAGAATATATGTATTTTTGAGTATGTGTGTTTATCTATAACTTAGGCTTGCTAATTCAGTTATTTATTTATTGTGTGCTTCATCTGTCAATTTCTGATTATAGAGGTGTGAAAGACTTCTACTACATCTGTGGTTTGCCAATTATTCTTTTGCCTCTCCAACTTTTTTGCTTTATATATTTCAGAACTATGTCCTTACATAAAAACTCATTAGTATTATATCTTCTTGGTGATTTTGTTAGCATGAGTAGAACTTTATTAGCTTATATCATTCCCAGTTCACATTGCTTTTTTTTTTTTTGCCCTGAATTCTATTTTGTCTGATACTTAATTTGCTTGGTGTGTCTCTGTTTTGTTTTCATATTTCATACATTATCTCTCTCTCTCTTTAACTACTCTGCTATCTGGACAGGGCCACTCTATGTCTATCTCTTAAAACAGCCATAATAGATAACCTCTTGTTTTGTTAGTTTTAAATCCAATTCTAAGTCTTTGTTTTTAATGGCAGAAATTAGCCATTAATATTGATTGTAATTTTTGAAATATTAAAACTGCCATCTTATTTTGTGTTTCCTAGTTTTTTATTGTTTAATTTTTTTCTGACTTTTAATAGTACTGTAAAAATTCTCATTGGCTCTTTTTTAAGACCACTGTTATTTTTTTGGAAGTAATACATCTGAAATAATTTAAAAATCTGTCAAGTTCTTTGATACTTTCCCAGTAAGAGATGACATCTAATCTTCCTTCTCTTGAATATGGACTAGCTTTAATAACTCACTTGGTACAAATAGAATGTGGGGGAAGATATGGATGGTTTCTGATCACTAGTTCACAAAAGGCTTTGCAGCTTTTGCCTCTCTCTCTTCTCCCTCCTTTCTCTCTCTGTCTGTCTCTGCTCACCTTTGGAACCCAATCATCATGCTATAAGGAAGCTCAGGCCACATGGTGAGGTCATGAGTTAGGTGTTCTAACAGCTTCAGTTTGCCACAGAGAGTCAGCATCAACTGACAGATGTGTGTTCAGTGAGGGGCTGTCATGCCTTGATGTGCCCAGGAGCCCCAAACCATGAGAAATAAAAGAGAAGCCATCATTGTTTTAAGTCACAGCAATAGATACGGAAGCAACAATAGACCACAGAGGCACATCTTTTTATTTTTGTATTTTTTTAGTTAAAATACTTGTACATTTATGTAGATTGCTATAACATTGAGCATTAATCAATATTTATAATCCATAACCAGCATTTATAATGAAATTTATGATGAAACTCTTTCCCCCTTTTGCTTTTCTGGAATAAATTTGAGATTGTTACTGTATCTTATAATTTGTCCCTGCTGTATAAGCAATCTTTTATTAATAATTACATAATTGCTTTAGGTATCCTATGCATATTACCAATGGAGATTTGATTGTAAGTTTTGTGATTTTTTGTTATATCTTACTACTATTACAGGTGTTCCATATCTATCTCTTTCTTGGATTTATATTTTCATTTTACTGTGATATGTGGTTTTGTTATTATTTTTACAAGTTGACATACAGTGTTACATTAGTTTCAGGTGTACAAAATAGTCATTAGACATTTATTTAACTTATAAAGTGATCATCCCCGATAAGTCTAGTTCCCACCTGACTGGAGTTCTCTCTTTGGATCTAATTTCTGCACTGGAGCCTTCCTGCTAGACTTTGTTTAGAAGACTTTATTGCAAGTGCCCTGGAGGCAAAAGCAGCTCTGCACACAGGAGTCAGGGCATATGTACCTTTGGTGAATTTGATATCAACTACAGTTGATCCTTAAACAATGTGGGGGTTGGGGTGTCGAACCCTGTGCAGTCTAAGATCCCTGTATAAATTTTGATTGTATAGTCAGCCATTCGCATGGTGGATTCAACCAACTGTAGATGGAAACAGTATTTTCAATTCATGGTTGGGAATCTGAAGTTGGGAAACTGCAGTTAGAAATGTGATAATACTATTTTCTATCCAGGGTTGGTTGAATCTGCAGAGGCAAAACCATGGATAGGAAGGGCTGAGTATTTAAAAAGATTTGGGTATAAATGGTCTTGCATGGTTCAAATTAGTTTTTTTTTTGTGTGTGTATGAGAGAGAGAGAGAGAGAGAGAGAGAGAGAGAGAGAGAGAGAGAGAGAGAGAGAAGAAAGGAGAAAGGGAAGAAGGGTGTGGGGCAGGGGAGAGAGAGAAAAAAAAAGAGAGAGCATGTGTGTGAGAGAGAGAGCGAGCTAGTGCAGAGCAAAGTATTTAAAGTATGACACCCATGAACCTTCCAGTCTACTCACTGGTAAAGAACAAGAGCAGGTATTGTGAATCTGTTGTTCTGTCCATGTGCTTTAATTCCTGTATACCACTCAGGTTGAACACCTCAACAGGCTGAGTGTGATTCTAACATTTTAAAGATATATATTATTTTCTCTACAATGTACATTCCTAATGCAAGTTGCAAACTTTATCTGGTGTTTAACTGAGAAATTATGATCTGTTTCAATGTGGGAGGAAAAAGTGTCAGCCTTATCAAGAAGCAGTCTATCTGTAGTCTCCCTGGTGATGGAAGGTATTTTCAAGGCCAATAATGACCCTGGGAATTTTTGCCTTACATAATGACCTTAAAGCAACCTCCTTGAGGGCAACCCACAAGAGCTGGCCTTTATTTAAGCTTCTGCAGAATCACTTCACTACCTGTTCCTGCTTCCCAGTATGTTAACTGAGATCTTGGAGATTTTTTGGGGTTTTTTGGGAAGAAGATATTTTACCTATATAAAATCCTCTGCAAGTTCTATTTTAGGTTGTAATTTTTCTCTATTCTGTCATTTACATTAAGCTAATTCTACCTGCTTACATTAAAAAATATCTTGTTGAAATTATACATTCTCCTTGTAAAAATTTCAAATCATAAAATTATAAGAAAGGCCATGTTTGATGTCTAATCTACTGTAGGCCCGAATTCCCTGTCTTTATTTCCCATTTCTCTGCTTAAATGTGTGTCCAAATATATTCATTGAATAGAAACTGACTTCCTTCCCATAAATCTATGTATGTATAATTTTTAAATGTATTTCAGCTATCTAGTAGTCTCTGCTCTGTTTACAAAACACTCCAAACTCAGTGGCTTAAAACAGCATACATTTTATTATAGCTTATGATTCCATGTGTTAGCTAGACCTTATTTTGGTCAGTTCTACTTGCCTTGCTTAGACTCTAGATAAAAAGGTCTACAACAATATTCTCCATTCAACATGTTATTCTAGAATCTTGCCCCACTCTGATCAAATGGTGGTGCCTATGTCCTCTCCTCTTAAGCTGAGTAGGCCGTTGCTAATTGCCCAACTAATATAGAAGAAATGCTGTGTGACTTCAAGGCTAGTTCATAAAAGTTAATCCAGCTTCTCATGGCTCTCTCTTGGGATGCTGGCACTTGGAACCCAGCTACCATGCCCCAAAGAAGCCCAGACCATATGGAGCCTCAGTCTTGGCTAAGATTCCAGATGATAGGAAACACCAACTTGCTAGCCATGTAAATAAACCAACTTGAATGTGAATCCTCTAGCCCTGAGTCCTGTGGAGCATCTGTGGAGATGCTAAGCTCTGCCCAAATTGAAGATACATGAGTAAAATAAGTATCTTTGTTTAGAGCCACCAAGTTTTGGAGTGGTTAGTTTTGTAGTAGTAGGATAATTGGAACAGTTTCTCTTATGCAGCTGCAGTCAGATTGTGGTGTGGAGTTGGATAGGTGGTGCCTTGGTCCTCCTCAATGCAGCCTGTCTTTCCAGAATGGAAGCTTGCACTTTTTATGTTGTAGCTCAGGGCTCCAAAAAAGAGAAATTGGAAACTTCCAAGCCTTTTTAATGCCTGAGGTTAGATGTCCCAGAATGCCACTTCATCCACATTTTATTGGTCAAAGCATTCACAGGCTCAGCCTAAATTCCAGGGGAGAAGACATAAGCTCTACCTCCTAATGGCAGAAAGGAGAAAAACATGAGCTACAGGAAGGAAAGGAATTGATGTTGGCCATCTTTGGAAATCAGTTGCCATACTTCCCTCATTACAATATTAGGTCCCCAAGACCCAACCTTGCCTCTCTAGTTCACCACTGGATCCCCAAACACCTATTGCTGTATCTGACATGTACTGTATCAGACATGTACTGTGCAAATATTTATTGCAAAATTGAATGAATATATACTGTAAAAGCATGCAACTTTTGTATGAGACTATTTCCTTTGACCAGAATATGATCTCCTCTATCCCTATTCCCTCCTCAAATCTCCTCAAAATTTAGTTTAAATGCCATTTCCTTCATGGCCTTCATGCAGAGTTAGTTACTTTCTCCTCTTGGCTCGCTTGGTCCATTGCTCCTGTCTTATTGTTATATTGGGCATTTTGGGGGTTCCTTTGGGTAGGATCTCAAAAGGGCAAAATCATATCTTAGTCATGTCATATCTTTGAATGACTCCCAGTGTCTGGGAGGTAGTATGCTCAAAAGTGGCACCATGGCTTAGAATACATGAACATTCAAAAATACAATCAATTACTTTTAATTTGGGTCTCCACCATGTACTAGGGAAGTATAACACTAGAAATACTTTTTAAGGAGAGGTTATGACTAAAGGTCTTGTGTAGGGGTGGGAGACATTAGTGAAGAGAGATCTTTCAGTCAAGAAAAGGGACATTTTTTAAAAAATGATACTGAGATTACTGAAATGTTAAAAAGAATTATATGAGCTTGCAACAATAGGAATCTCTAATCTTCTTGATTTCATCTGTAAAATGGGGACAATCATTTAAGGTTGACATAAAGAGTAAATGGAATAAAATATGCATAGTGCTTAGACCAATACCTGGAATAGTAAGTAGTCAATAAATGGTAACTATAATAACAAAACCTTCAACACTACTTGCTATTTATTGACTCACCACTTTGTATCAGGAACTGCACTCAGGGATAATATGGATGCCAAATAATGAATGCTTATTTTCTAAAGTAATTCAACATGGAGCAAGAAAGGGAGAGTAGCCACTTTGGCAACATCAACAAGTTTGTAGAACTCTGAGGAGCTCTTTTCTGTAATTCTTTTTAGTGGCACTTTCAATGGCTAGAATCTTTCCCAGTGTGGGAGAGAAGCAGGTGAGCCTGAGATTTGCTGATTCTGCAGTTTGATGAACAGGTGAAAAAGTCAGCTGTCACTTAAAAGAGCAGAAAACTCCACCTCTGAAAAGAAATCTCCAGTCCTAAGATTTCTAGCTCTGGGGAATTTTAAGCTCATGTTATGTAGCAATTTCTTTCCATAGAGTTAGAGAGCTAACAATAAGGCTGTTATGTTAAAATTATCCTTTCTGTGAGAGTTATTCTGAATAACTCGAAATGGGACAGACGCTATCTAACTGCTGTAAGATACTGATGAAGGATCCAGCAGACATGTCACAGGCGGTCTCATGCATACTCTACAGTCAAAACCTCAAGGTTTTTTTTGAGAATCCACTTTCAATTGAAATTGTTTTGTTTGATACCTTAAATAACCTGTTCAAGGGCAGACGGCCCACACAGACCTCTTTGTTAGCTGTCAGCTCATTAATTTACCTTAAAAATTCAAAATGAAGCTCACTGTTTATTGTTTTCTCCTCTTCCTTCTCTCCCACCACTGTTTATTTTGTATGTATGTATGTATGTACGTATGTATGTATGTACGTACGTATGTATGTATGTATTTATTTAAGAATAAATCCTGTTTTACCTTTGTTAACTGACAGACGTAATGGCCATCTCCTTTATACACAAATGAGTTATTTGGCATGCATATAATTAACTACATGTCTCTGAGTCATTCTTTGACATATTACATCATGGAGATTTACCATCATCTTATATGTAGTCCCTTATGATATAAGTGTTCTGTTGTGATTTTTTTTCCAATATAAATGCTACTTTTGGAGCCTGAGCTTATAATACAGAAATTGAGACAAATGCCTTGTTGAAATAAGATGGTTCATGTGTATAAATGGCCCGTAGACACTGATTGATCTAGATACCACACATATTAAAAACACCTGGAGATGTGTTGGTTGAAGACATAATTAAGAATTTTAACAAGAATTGTTCAGTTAATATCAGTATGTAAATGAAAGAAAGTTAATTATATTCTGAGATTTCTAGAGCAGTGGTTCTCATTGGGGGTGGGGGGCAGTTTAGCACTCCAGGGGATACTTGGTAATGTCTAGAGACAGTTCTGGTTGTCACCGTCAGGGGTTGGAGGGTGGCAGGGAGAGAAGTGCTCCTAGCATCTGATGAATAGAGGCCTGGGATACTGCTAAACATCCTGTAGTACACAGCTCCTCACAAAAGAGAATTAATTGGCTCAAAATATCAGTAGTGCTAAGGTTGAGAAACCCTGCTCTAGGGCAGCAGAGCCCGTTGACAGTTGCCTTGGATTGCACTAATTGGTTTAAACATACCTTTTATTTTCCTACTCTATGCCTTTGCAATATTATAGTCTTCTGCATTTCTCTAAGCCAGTGTCAAACACAAGGCCTGGCATATATCAGACAGTTAAATATTTCTTTTTAACTTCTGTGACTCTTTGTGACCACTTGCTAAATGAATGAAGGGGCTAAACTTATCAGCTAACTGCAGTGTTTATGCTTCTTCAACATTGCGACCATCCTGTTTTCTTGCCTTAGCTTTGCTTTTCTCCTTCACTGGGACTCAGACTTGCAATTACCCAAGAGATAAATTCTGAGGAGATGTAGAAAGTAATAAAGCTAAAGGCAGCAGGAGATAATTAGTATTTCCCTGCTTTGATACTGAGATCAGCCCTCTGGATAACCATGAATCTTTAAGGAATCACAGGTTTCATAGGAACATTTGTATTTAAAATATGTTTATTAAAAACTCACATGAATTAACTAATCTCTACAATGTTCCTGTAGTAGATCTTTTTATTCATCTTTGCATTTATAAGCACTTATTGAGTGCCTTTTGTAAACCAAGAACTGATTATTTCTCCCAAATTTGATGAGACCAAGAAACTTTATGTTTTTAGCTGGTGAATCCTTCTAAAAGTTTGGCTTATTCATGACCAGAGAGTTCTATCCCTTTTGCCTCCTTGGCCAGATTTTATAAAGTGTACCCTCTTGTTTATTTATAATGGACTTTGAGATTCTTGGATGAGATGTATTACATATGTGTGAAGGATTAGAGAGCAGTTATTAATAACAACAGGAATAATACTGCTTTGTGCTGCTAAACTGTAGATCTTTTCTTCTAAAGATTTAAAGTCCATTATAGGCGTAATTTGATTGTTGCTCTATTGCAACAGTGTTTTTCCTTCTCTCCCTGTCCAGTGAGATTATTTCTTTATTAAAGATGGCACAATACTTTCTCATGTTATGACCTCTTTGATAAACAGCTCAGGATGTTATAAAAGCAAAGCAGGAGATGTCTCAAATAATTAGAGGCAGAAGGCCTGCTGATGCTCGGGTGTTAATGTTGCCAGAAAGCTCAGCTATTTGTGGGTTGCTCGATACGTTTTTGTACAGATGTGTGTGAGGTTGAGTTTCAGCCATATGCCTGCCTGTAACAGCATCAGGAAACATTTTGTCATGCTACTTCCTTGGGTGATCTTTTATGACCAAAAGAAAAAAAAAGTCATATTTCTGTCTTGTGAAATTGAGCTCGAATTCTGGATAGTTTAGCAGTAATCAGTATATGCCTGAATCACAGCTGCATGGGATGGTTTGTATTATATACCAATGGCAACTGCTGCTCTAAATATGGAAATGAAATACTTTAGGCTCAGGCTGATTCAAATCTGTGGGTAGGAAATGTCTGATCTTTTCCAAGATAAGTTTAAAAGTGTGTGGAAGTTTCTCTAGGGCTATAAATCCTGTTCACATTCATATGTATTTCTTTGGAGATGGTCCCTTGAGGTCTCTTGGCAGCCACCCTCTTTAATATAGGGAGAGACTGAATCCATAGGAATGTAAAAAAAAAAAACAAACAAACCCCCCAAAACCCCAAAATGTCTTCAGAAGATTACCAGAATGTGGTTGATCTGGAGACCAAATCCAACAGTTCCAAGCCTCAAAAGATGAGTATCAAACAATACTTGGCTTCCCTCCCTCCAGCCATGAGACATTCACATTTACCCAGAATCAGTTCATAATTTGGAAGTTTCTTATGTTACTGACACTCAGATCCTGCACCATATTTCTGGTCCACTCTCCTAATCATAAGTAATTATGTACAGTATTATGGTTATAGTTTTGATGCTTCAATTATCAGCCCATCATTCTCAATGTATTTCTCAGAGCCTCTGTGGCTATGGAAAAATAATCTAATATACACAAGATGATGGGATGAAATTCACCTAGTAAGCTATGGGGCTTACTGGTCCAATTAGTGTATATTTATATGTACATTTGTGCATATTTACAACTCACCTAAAAGTTGTTAGGGTAGTGAAATTGACATGACATCTCAAAAATTATTTACTATCACTTTGTAAGACAATCCACATCTATGACCTTCTAGACACCTCACAGACTATGCTGTGCCCTATTTTTACCCTCTCCATCAAACTTTGAGGTCTCGTGCAACTTTCGTAAACACTTTCATTCACACTAATGGCTTCTTACCCCAAGTACTTCTGTCCTTCTGCCTGGTCTTAGGACTTGCTCATCCTGGCTTGAGGCAGAGCACAAGTTCTGGGGAATCAGCACCCTCAGGATTGACCCTTGACTATTGAGGGATGAGAGCTTGTGGATATGAACTCCAGCTCAATTCTGAGCTGTATCCTGCATAGTGTCTGAGGGGGGTGCCCAGTGGGAGGGAGACGTAGAGCCTGCAGCAGTGTGCTACTCACTAACACACACTTTCCTTATTTCTTCTTTCACCTGTCCCAGTCCCTCGCTTGTGATTCTTGCTATCACTTTCCAAGGAAACTACCCAAATTCTTGTCTCAGGACCTGTTACTGGGGTAATTCAATTAGGGCAACATATAGTATAGTAGCCCACCAGGGAGCCCTCCTTTCTACCTCACCTTGCATTCAGTGGGTTACTAAGTGCTTTGGCTCTACTTCCTAAATAAGCCTGGAATTGTCTTCTTTACTTCTAGAGCTTAGTTCAAATCCTTAGTTTCTCTATGAATTGATTACAGGGACATTCTAATGGATATCTCCATTTTAATCTATTCCCCTATAGTCTTTCATAATGTTGTCCCTGACACCTTTCTAAAAGGCAGACCTGATTATGTTACTTGCCAGCTTCAAATCTTGAATGGTTCTGGCCATTCATTCCTGCCCTTTTTAAGCCTAATGCAGATGTCCATATTCCATGGCTGAAATGCAGGGTTTTTATTCTCCTTCTGCTGCCTGTGAACTTCAGCACAATTTTAAAGACAAAATGAACCTCACCTCCGTGGAACTGTCCTTCAGTGACCACACTCTGTGGTGGCTTCTTCAGTCCCATCCCCTTGCCTTGTACCATGAATGCCTTCATCTCCATTGATTGGTATGGGAATACAGTGATCTTTGCCACTCAGCTGTGAGTTTCCTGATAGCAGTAACTGGATATGACTCCCAGCTGTTGGCTCAACCCGAGGCATGATCCCAACAAGGACAAGTTAGCCATTCATTTTGTCCTTTGGAAGTTTGCTCTGGAAAATATGGTGGAGCGGAGGGTTGGGAGGAGGCTCTATTCTGTTCACACAAAAGAACTGCTTAATGAAGAGACACAAACCAGTGATGATGGTTGCATGACCAGGGGTTTGGTGGGAGAGCGTAATTAGAATAATCACTAAATATTTTAATATCTAAAAAGTGGTACTCTGGTGCTTCATTGTTAGATATGTATATTTGGCTATGTTTAATTTCTTTGAATGGCTATCTTCCTAGCCCTTTGCTGAACCTGTAGGAGGGAATGGTGGCAAATTTACAGGAAACTCCAGTTTTCTGGGATTCATTTTGTCTCCATCCCCAGTTCAGTTTTGTTAAAACCCAGAGTCATCCAAGTCAACTACTCAAAAAAATTATAAATTAAAATAAAACAATGTTTAGTTCTTTCCAACTTTGACTTAGAAGGCACCTGGGTTTCTGTTGCTTAGTTATACCTCTATGGGGGGACATTATAGGGACCAGCCAAAATGCCCAGCTCTGTTCCTCTGAGAAAGGACTGCTGGAAGACTCTGTTTACCTAGTTCTGTGGTTTGGGTATGGGCTTTGGCTCTCTTCCCCATGGAAACTTCTCCATTCTGGAAACCAGATCTACGGTCCCAGGGAAGGGGTGGGGCAGGCCAATTTCACCATAGTTTATACATGGTCTAGAATGGGGAGTTGATTCTAGTTCTTTGCAGCTACTCACCATAACTTTAGTATCATGCCCTGGAAATTCCTAGTGTCAGATCAATGTGGTAGAATGGAGAAAACATGGCCCTTCAAGGTGACTTTCTGGAGGACCCATGGATGTCTATAAAAGTTGCAAAGGGGCAGAGCTACCAAGCAGGGTTGAGGTCAATTGTAGTCACCACAGCCGCCTCCTAGCTGCATTGAAACACAGAGCCACACTCTGCTGCCAGATGGGATATGTCTCCTGTGTACCATGGAAAGCTGGGTGTTCCCAGCTTTGCAAGGGGCTGGGAACTTTCTTTTAATTGTAAAGAGCCCGGAGGCTTGTGTGATGGGATATAGGTGTACTCTGCAATGGAAATAAAGCCACAGGTGTGGGTCTACCCTGAGGAATGGAGACAGGAGATACTGGCCAAGACCAGGCAGAAAGGAGGCTGGGAAGCCACTGCCTGGGAGCAGGGCACAGGGGTCCAGTTCCCACGCATAGCCAGTGGCCTGTCTCCATCCCTGAGTTCCTAATAGAGCAGCCCTTGCTTATCCAGGCTGGGGTTTGACTTTCTGGGATTGGTTTCCTCACTCTTTTCATGGGGAGCCTGGTGTGCTGTGTCCTCTCCTGTTTTTTCTCACCTTGCCCAGATCCATCTGAGCTAAAGGTGGTGAACCTTGTCTTGAGTTCTAGGCTGAGACCTTGCCCTCCACCTCTACATTTCAACTCTGCTCTCAAAAAAAGTATCTTTTAAAAATTAAAAACAAAGATAAAAAAAATTGTTTCATCAATGGTAACGACACTTTGGTTGTCTTGGTCCATTTTGAGAAGTACTGAAGGACTAGATATTTCCATTTTAACAAAAATAATTATAATAGTTTACATTTTAAAAATGTTTTTTTTTGTGTGGCTTGGCCCTATGCTAGGCACTTTGTCTCTATAGCTTTGTTTAATCCTCGCCAGTTCTCTAAGGAAGGGATTACTATAAACTCCATTATATAGATGAGGAAATAGAGAAAAAAAAGTAACTTCCTCAAGGTCACACAGTAAGTGGAAAAACTGGGCTGGCCTTTCCACTGAAGTGTTATAAATATTTTTCATCATTTCCTCCTTGCTCAATAAATGTAAACAATGTAGACCTGGGCATCTTGTAGCATCAAGAAGATACTCATGGTAGATACAACAGTGCAGCTGAAGACATGCTATTCTTGTCCCAAAGGACCATGGACTCAGGTGTTCATGTTTTCCTTGGCCTCTTACCTTACTTCCCACACTCATCTTTCTCCCTGAGATATTCTCATGCTCATTCCCTCTCACCTCAGATTTCCAGGCAAGGCGTTTTCATGCCCCTTTGTCCACTCAGCTTGATGATGTGCCCTTGAACTCTCTCTCTCACCCTTCCACTAATCCTCTATTTTCTCTCCTAGAATAATAGCTACAACTATCACTACCTTTAACAAGTCTTCGGTTGTCTGTTTCATGTGAAAGAACGCACCTGATTTTTCAGGAAATCTCAAATAAGCCATTACGATATTTTAGACATTCACTGCCCAATCTGGGAGCCACCAGCCCATGTGGACACTGAGCACTTGAAATCAGGCAAGTTGGAATCGAGATGTGCTATGAGTATAAACTGCACACCAAATTTCAAAACTTAGTGTGGGGGGAAAGAAGAGAATGTAAGACATCTCGTTAATAATTTGTTAAGTGTTGACTAGAGGTGGAAATGATGGCTTAGATAAAATAATTATTAAAATCAACCTATTTCTTTTACTTTTTCTAATGAGGTTACTAGATAAATGTTAAATTGTACACAGGCATACCTCGTTTTATTGAGCTTCACAGATGTCTGTTTTACAAATTGATGTCAAGACTCTCCACCAGCCAGAAGATAATGACTTGCTTTATTGTGGTGGTCTGGAACTGAACTCGCAATATCTCCAAAAAACGCCTGTGTGTGGCTCATGTTATGTTTTAGTTAGACAGTGCTTCTCAAAACCCTGTGCTTGCCTTTTGGGGTAAAGAAAGGAGGGAGTCCCAGCCCTGCCCTGAGGAAATTCCCAAGCCCATGGTGTGTAAGGTCTCATTTGGACTCCACTGTTCTTGAAGGATATAGACCCTGTGGGGGTCCCTGTAGAAAGCATCTGCATGTTAAGAGAAGTTAACATCTAATCGTGGAGGTTTAGGCATCAACGACCTGCTGGAGAGATCAGTGTCAGCTTTCAGGTTCTGGACTGTAGAGGCTTTACCTTCTCTGCAGTTCTGTGGCACAGCACATAGAGCAGACTCCTGAGAAGCCAGTAACTTCAGGGATTGAACGTATTTGGGTCTGGGTCCCACGAACCATATCACATAGGTAGCTGCCTCCTCTGCTTGTTAAAATGGGATTCTTCCTTCCCTATTACCATACCTGCCCTGTTACCAGCTTTGCCAGTTTTACCTCTTTAATTACTCTCCAAGGACCCCTAACCCCCTGCCACATGTGATGGCTTAAACAGGGCGTTTGTCATCTCTCCTTAGATCCCATTTGGTTCTCCCATCTCCAAGCTGGTCCTGGAATTTCCAAACTCTAGTATAAATTAGAGTCACCTGGAGGACTCACTTATGCACAGACTGCTGGGCCCCATCCCAGAGCTTCTGACTCACTAGGCCTGGGTTGGGGCCTGAGAACAAGTTTCCAGGTGATGTAGCTACTACAGGTCCAGGGTCCACATTTTGAGGATTACTGTCCTATCCTAATAATCTTCCTAAAACACAAATCTGATGATGGTACTTTTTTTTTGTAAGACCTGCCAATGGCTATTTAGATCCTTCTGCATAAAGTCCACACTCCTTAGAGCCCATCCAAGGACTTTCGTGGTTGATTCCTTGTATATCATGCCAGCCCCATTGATGAAGCCTTTGCTTCCCTCCTAGAGATATGCAGTTCTCCCTATCGACAGGGCTCTTTACCTCATCTCTGGGTGCCATGCCTACTACATTCGTCCCGTCCCTCCAGGGGAATCTCACTGCAAACAAACTATGCCCCCAAAGGAACTACTTATGGTATTCAGGACCTTCCTGGTATTTGAGCCAGCCTCAGGAGCCACAAGGCCATGCTCCCATCCTGGGTCTCCAGTGTCTACTTCCAGCAATATGTCTACCTCTAGCTTTTTAGGATCCTAGAAGGACCATTTACTGTATCTTTTCTTTCTTTTCTTGTTTTAGCTGTGTCCTAGATTCTTGAGGCCATGACTTCTAGATAAATGTGATTGCCATTTTATGGACACTCAGTTTTGCATGGTTTAAAGCTCATAATGACCCAAAATAAGCCAACAGACAGCAGCATGATTCTGGTGGCTGCACAACTTGGGTGAATTATATAACCTCTCTGTGTCTATTTCTTGAACTATAAAAAGGGGACTAATAATGGGACCTCGCTATGGTGGTTAAATGATTGATTTTGTATAATGTTACAAAAATGATAGTTTTTGTAATGTTTTACAATTCAAGACAAATACGTGACACCCAATATGTGGAAGCTTGCTTTAAAGGAGTCAACTAAGGAGTGAGTTTAGTTTCGGCTGTGTAAAAACTGACATAGGATATTGAGAATTTTCCCCACTGGACAATAAATCCCTTAAGCAGGGTCTGCCCCCTAGAGGTCTGTGTCAGGATGTCATGTTGGATCAAGTGTGTGTTTTAAATCTGTCTCTGCTGTGTGCTGAATCCGATGTGCCCATGCAGTTTTAAAGGAAGCCCAGGCTTTGGTAATCTCTCCAATTAGGTAAATTAACAAAGTCAGCTGTCAATCCAATGCTTAGATCAAGTACATGAGAGCGATATTTAATGAACTAGGGGCCCCGAACAGGAGGGAGTACCAGAATGGAACACCCGTTCTAGGCCAGCCTTCTAGACCCTGCTTTCCTAACTCCTGGTGCCTTTAAGCTGCCTTTTACACTCAAGCTTAATCTTCCCATAATCTCAGTCCAAAGATTTATTACCCCTGACTTTCCCCCCGCCAGTGGCATGGGTTTATTGCTTTCTAACTGTGCCATGGAAAGGATTCATTAAATGGACTTTCTACAGATAATTATAAACCTTTCTAACATGGAGTGTACAAGAAGTTTTTTAGTAAGCTTATTCATAATTGCCAAACCCTGGAAACAACACAAATACCAATCTATAGGAGAATGGAGGAACAAATGTGGTGTATTCATTATGATGTATCCATCCAATGGAATACTACTCAGCAATAAAAAGAAACAAACCAACACACGCAGCATGGATGGAGATTAAAAAAACATTTTGTTGCACAAAAATAGCCAAAAAGAAAAAAGTATGAACTGTATGATTCCGTTTATGTGCAAACTTGTTATAGTGTCAGAAATCAGAAGTGAAGTTGCCTTTGGTGGGGGATGGTTTAAAGGTGTGAAGCACTGGGGAACTTTCTGGGGTGCAGAAAAAGTGCTAGGTCTTGGTATGGATGGTGTTTATGTAAATTAAATGGTCAAATTTAGTAGTGTTGAGGTATGTGAATGCTACTATATATAAATTATACCTCAATGAAATACTATTTGTATATCGAATCCTTTATAAGGGAGAAAACTTATTATGAGGGAAATGAAAAAAACACTTAAGAATATTTTATCAAATGAGAAGTCTTTAATAATAAGAATGTCTATACAGCATGTCATGCTACATTGTTCACTAGGATTTATTTCAGGGGCTGATTGATTAGCTAAGGACCTTTCTTTCTTTCCCTTGTTGGGCTGCTGGTCTCATGATTTCACTGCTTATGGGCACCTTAAACAGAACATTGGAGGAGAGATCAAAAGGGATTGAAGTTTGCAATTAGAAGGCACTGTAGCATTCAGAAAGGGAGTTTTAGGTAGGTTTCTGACAAACAGAGGTGGAATGGGAACTCTTGAGAAAGTGATTTACTGAGAGAGAGCTCTCAGGTGAATCTGAAGGAGTGAGGGAAGCAGGGCAGGGCACAGGAAGAAGCTGGACAAAAAGGTGTCCTGGCCTGGAGTCTAGCCTTAGCCTGAGCGCACAGAGAGCTCTGCAGCTTGAATGGCACCACAGAGCTGTTTTCAGCTGGAAGGAAGAGGGTTAGGCTTTAGCACCCCTGTGTCTACCAGTCGCTGTGGGGACTTCCCTGGGTGTACATGTGCTTGCATGCTGCACCTGTGTAGCAACTTTTGGGCATTTCCTGGTGAGACAGGTCCTGTCCTGAGGGTACTTTTCCTGAGGCAGGAGCAGCTGAGAGTTGTCTGTAGCCAACAATGACAACAGCTGGGAGATGTAAAGGGGATCTGGGCGGGGCACTGGCAATGCCCACAGGCAGTCACATGACTGGTGCTGTAGGCGTTGAAAATAAAATGGTCATGCCATTTTGGGTGATCACAAGGCAAGGGGACTAGAGAACACACATAAAAAATTTATAGAGCCTCAGAGCACCAAGAGAAGATGGCATGGGTCACAGACTTGCTTTGGAGAAAGTGGGACATGATAGCACCTGTTTGGAATTTGAAAAGCAACCTCTAAAGAGGCAGTCAAGTTCTGTATTCCAATTACAGATGCTCAAAAACCTTTGTACTTTTACTTCGGTGTTATGCAATTAAATTGTAATTATTTCTGCACTCAGTTAACTTCATCCCCTTCAAAACACCGTAAAAGCCATGAGGAGGCTCACAACACTGTAAAAAAACTTCTGTATGTCTAATTCCTGGTATATAGTTGGTGCTCAGTAAATATTGAAAATGAGGGAGTAAATTAGTTTAAGAAAATGGAAGGAAAGTATTCATGGAGGTGACATTCACATCAATCGTTTTACTTTCCTTCTCTTATGCCTCACCAATCCTTGTGCATTTTTTTAGTGCCCAGTTTAACACCTACCTCTTTCAGGTATACCTTCCCTGACCCTTTGAAGCCTGTCAACCTTGCTTTTCCAACTGGTTTTATTTGTTTATCTGTAATCTAAGTCATTACAGAAAGGGTTTGGCTGAAATTTTTTTGATGCTCAAGTTCATGTCTTGCCTTTGGTTTCTAGGATGCTTCTTTTCTTATGCCATTCCTGTCACCAGCAAAGCACTTCTCCCTATAACATCACCTACGAAAATCCATCAAAGACCTGTTCACAGGCCATTCCATTACTGATTGCCTAAGTTAAAAATCATCTTCCTCTCCTTTGAGTTCTACGACTCACTCTGAAGACACTTACTTTTGCCTCTTTGCATGGTAGTTATTCCTGTATATGTCATGGTCCCTCTCAAGGCCTGTTGGCTCCTTTATAAGACCTCACATTGAACTCTTAGTGCTGTTGTACTGTGGGTGCACAATAAATGTCTTTTGCACTGTTAACATACATGAGCAGATATCAGACAATCAATCAAGATTATAGGTTGATGTTCAGTAATAAGGTTGGAAATTGAACATGAGGGAAGATGAATTCCTTAATTTGTTTGATGTGACTCAAGTTCAGTATTTAATGCTTGAAGAGGAGGAAAAAGAAGAAGAGAGATGGCAGTAGAAGAAATATATCAGAGAATCATATTTTAATGCAGATTAGTTGTGATCAGGAGTGCCCCAGCAAGGGATGGAGTGTGGCTTCTCCATGAAATTTTTTTTCTTTTCTCATATCTTGTTGGGGTGATATATATCAAACTTGGGTGATAGAGACCATCACTGTAACTTCACCCATCCCAGATTTTAGGACAGTTCTTCCCAGAACTGAGTCACGTGGTTTGTGGTCAGCATGGCCTGCTCGTCTTGCTGGATTTGGCACAGATGTTGATGGTCGCTCCTGCCGCCTCGAAACAAGGGTTTATAGTACCAGCAATTCATATTAAATGAGGCCCAGTTCCTCTATAATGTGAGAGCACTTTCCTGATCACCCTTTAATCAAAACAGATGTTTTCGTAGGAGCCTAGAATAGGATATGGAAAATTTGGTCAACAATCAAACATAGGTTCAAAGAGAGGTCCTTGATGGCTCCCTTTGCACTGTGGGCACTGTCTAAAAATAGCACATTGATATGGCACTTGTGAAATGCAAGTAACTGCTAGAGATTGCTGCTGAATCTAGAAAGCAGCCATCTGATTTCACAAAGATGATCTATGCAGGAAGCACGAAGGGGACTGGTATGGGCTCCTTTCCTGTGGAAGTGTGTTGTGTCAACTGCTGTGCTCTGCAAGATGGTAACCTCCCCATAAGTCACTTTCTGTAGCCCAGAGTTCTAGAAACAGAGAGCATACCTTAAACCAGGTTTATATTGGGGAAACTTAATTAAATGCAACAAATACTAATTAAGGCGTGTAACTGTGCTAACTTGCTACTGTGTTGGATCCAAAGACATAAAATAGCGAAGCAGAGAATATATTAGTAGAATTATAGAATTAGAAGGGATTTTAGGGATTAGCTATTTCAAAACCCTCATTATAATGATGGTGAATGGGAAGGAAGGGAAAAGAAAATGAACATTTATTATGTGATGATTATGTGCTGGATGTATACTATGTTATTTACTCCTGAAAACTCAATGCACCCATTGCATATTTGGAAGTAGTTATGGAATTCCCTTTCAGCTTTTATTAATATGAGACTTTCTCTTAGAGCTGATTTATTTAAATGGAGAAATTTGATAAGTTCAGGCATGCTTTTATGGATGGAGGAGGGTGTGTAGAAATGGGAGGAGTATGGAGGCTTTGCTACCCTGTGTTTGGGCAAGGTGGAACCAACCTAGTGTGCTTGGATGGAACCTACCACTTTGGTGGTGATGAAAGCTGAAAGACTTCATGTCATGGTGTGAGTCTCAGATGGTCTCAGGTGGTCTTCTGCTTGGCCCAAAGGGGAAGGTAATCACTCCAATGGCAGCTGTTAGGAAACCAATACACACTTATTTGCAGTGATCAGGCATGTTAATCTGGATTTTTGCCTTTAATAACAATGCAATGTTGTCAGTGGAATAGCACTGGCCTGAGACTTGTCACATCTGGTAACTGTGCAACCCAGAGAGAGCCTCTTTGCTTCTCTGGTTTCTTCTTTCTCTTGGATGAAATGAAAAATTGAAATAGCAGTCTCTATGAGCTCACCAGATCTGACAACCTATATTTTGGAGGCATTTCTAGGAGGGGTACAGCACTGCTGTTCTCACCCCACATCCTGGGGAGAGATGCACAAAAGGGCAAGGCTAGCTCATGGGTTGGCAAGAGAAATGACTGATATCTTATTGAAAATACACAAGGAAAAGACAGTGTGGTATACTGAACCAAGAATCAGATGGCCTGAGGTTGAGTTCTTGCTTTGCCACAACTTACCCTGAGAGTTTGAATAAATAGCTAAAACATTTATTTCTAAGTTTCCTTATTACTTAAGTGACAATTCAAATTCAATGATCTCTTGAATGCCTACTGTTGATGTCTTCTATCTGCTAATCCTCGAGATAAGGGTAGAAAGAGCAGGATATGATTCCTGACTCTGGAAGATCATTGTTTGAAAAGGAGTAAATAAAACATTATAGTGCTTACGTTAAGTTCTATAATAGAAGTATGTTCATTTGCTACCCAAATGAGAAGTAAAAAATTTATATGGAGTAGGAGAAAGGACAGGGCAGACTACAGAGGTCACATTTGGTCTAGTACTCTAAAAATAAGTGGATTGAAGGAAAAGACATTCCAGGTAGAGAAATGAGCAAAGACAGGGAAGGACAAGGAAACCTAGGGCAATGACTCTGGGGTAGTAATAGAAGATGAGTGAAAGAGGTAAGGGATGAGAGTAGAGGGCCTAGAATTGAGGTTATACCATCCTGTAATGGACATTTATGCCTTGCTAAGGAAGTTGAACTTCTTGCATGCGGTGAGGATTCAGTGAAAGATTTTAAGTGTGGCATGATGTGATTTGTGTATTCTGAAGGAGAAAATGGAGGCAAGAGAGAGAAAAGGTAGGCAAATTAATTAGGAATTCCTGTAAATATCCAAAGAAGAGGAGGTGAGAGCCTGAACAAAGGCCTTAGTAGAAGAAAAGAAAGAGTAGGCTTCAGGTTGGGAATAGTTTTGTATGTGAAATCTGAATTGGCTACATAATTTGTGGGGTTTAGTGCAAGATAAAATTGAAGATCCCTTTCTTAAAGTAATTAATAATTTTAAGACAGCAACAAGAGATTGTTAAACCAGGTACAGGTCTCTTTTAAGCATGGGGACCCCGGATGACTGCACAGGTCTTACACCCCTGAAGCTGGACCTGAGTAGAATAATACTTCCTTCCTTCCAGGTTGGTTGTAATTATGGTTGGAAAGACTGTTGAAAATTTATAAGATCATACAGTTTGAGGGGTCTATTTTGCAGATAATTTCATTCTGCCTACTCTGCCATTTATTTAGCTAGATTTTTATCTTATGTTATTATTATTATTGTTTTTTGAGTTATCATGCCAGGCAATAAGTCCAAACAAAAACCTCAAAGTCAGGCTAACTACAATCTTCCTTAGGAAGAAGGAAAGCTGTTCCTTAAGTTACAAAGCAGAACTGGAGTTTCTTATAGAGACAGCTAAGAAAAGAGAGTACAATATAATGAAATAACATTAAAATATAACCTCATGATAGGGTGATGCAGAACCGAGGTTACTCAATCTGGAGGAGGTAGTAGAGAAGGACTTTATGATATCTGTATTAGTCAGCTGTGCCATAGTGATGCTGTATGACAAATCAAATAACCCCAAACTCAGTGATACATAACACCCATTATTCTCATGCTCATGGTTCTTCAGGGGAGCCATGGTTTAGTAGATCTAAAGTGGGTGCAGGTGGGTAAATCTACCACAGTCTGAGGATTGGCTGATCCTAGAGCCAGGCCGAGTTGGATTCAGATCTGCTCTATGTGTGTGTGTGTGTGTGTGTGTGTGTGTGTGTTTTTCTGGGGGCTCAGGCTAATGAAGCAGTGTCTACCCAGGGTATGCTCTTCTCATAGCTATCCCAAGAGTGTAGGAAGTCAAGCCAAACTAGAAGTCTATGTAAATTCTCTATTTGTATCACACCTGTTACCATCCCCTTGGCTAAGGTGAGTTATACGGCCAAACCTAGTGTCAGTGGGTCAGAGAAGTAAACTTAATCCAGAGAGGAAGGAGAAATGAAGTGAATAGTTGCTAAATAAGCCAAACTCTCAGATGATTGAAGAATTTGCATTTTCTTTCACAGGCTATTAAAGCTAGTTGCTGGATAGTTACACTGAGGATATTACTGAAAGGGGATTCAAAGGGCCTTGGTCAGCTATATGAGCCTTTATTGACAGGAGTGATTGGTGTTTGATAAAAGGTGGGAGTTTCTGAAGATCTTAAAGTAGGTTCATTCCCCATCTGAGAAGACTGTTAGGTGAGGACCTACTGTGAGGAAGAAGCAAGGGGGTGAATTACATGACCTTTTAAGGTTCCTTCAAGTTGCAGGACTACGGCCATCTTCCTTTATCTTCAGTTTTGTTTTTCCTGGTTTTAGTGACCCACAATCAACTGCAGTCCAAAAAAATTAAAGGAAAAATCCCAGGAATAATTCATTAGGTTTAAATTGCGTGTCATTCTGAGTAGTGTGATGGAATCTTACAAGTCTTGCTTTGTCCTGCCCAGGATGTGAATCATCCCTTTGTCCAGAGTCTCCATGCTGAACACACCACCCACCTGTTAGTCACTTAGTAGCCCTATTGGTTATCAGATTGACTGTTGTAGTCTTGCAGCACTTGTGTTCAGGTAACTCTTATTTTACTTAACAATGGTCCCAAAGCCTAAAAGTCATGATGCTGGCAGTTTGAATATGCCAGAAAAGCCATAAATTGTTTCCTTTAAGTGAAAAGATAAAAGTTTTCTACTTCATAAGGAAAGAAAAAAATTGTATGCTGAGGTTGCTAAAATCTGCAAAGGTTATGGCTACAATATGTGATGAGTACTTAGTTAAGATGGAAAAGACATAAAATTGTGGATGGAAGACATGAACAAATGGTGTTTTGATTGATGGCAATATATTACACTAGAAAGCATTGAGCATATAGGAAGACTTCATTCAGCAAGGGATCTCCTGAAACCGTGACACCAAGCCATTTACTGCAAGGGATGGCTACACAGATTCAGGAATAATCATTTTCAATACAATTAGCATTTTATTATCCAACATCATCACAGGAAGAAGAGTCAGAGCAGTACAATAAGATTTTTTGAAAAGACCTCATTCACATAACTTTTATTACAGTATATTGTTACTTAAGTGTTCTGGAGTATTATTAGTTATTTTTAATCTCTTACAGGGCCTAATTTATAAATTAAACTTTATCATAGGTATGTATGTATAGAAAAAGCATAGTATATGTCAGGTTCAGTACTATCTGTGGCTTCAGGCATCCACTGGGGGTCTTGCTTGGAACATATCACCCACACATAAGGGGAGACTACTGTATAGGAATTGAATAGTGACCTTGATTCTCAGAGGGAGCAGACACCTTCTCCTGGTCTGTGAGGTCACCTCTCAGAGACTTTATAGGTTTACTATCTTTTTTCTCAGAAATAAAAAATGGAGACCCACACCATATTTTGAATTTGATGGATCTCATTTTCACAAATAATTCAATATTATTTTTAGGTGCAATTATTTTGTTTTGTTTGTTTTGATTTGATAGTTTCTAGTTTCTGGAGGAATTTACTTAAACAGTTTGGAGATTTTTTTTGTGTGTGGAAGCTTTTAACATTTTTCGTAAGATTTAATACCTACACACTTTACAGCATGTTCTTTTAAATCAAGCAGCAACTTAGAGCTTTGCGAAAATGCTTCTGAGTTGCAATTGACATTTCAAAAGGATGATGTTGAAATAATGTAGGTGAAAGATAGTGTGCCAACTAGTATATGCAGGAAGGATAATGGAGTTGAAAACCACTATTTTGTAACCTTGATTAGTAATAATTAATTCATGAAAAAGTTATCAGTGCTGATAGCTTAAATTTGATGAGGAATATGGTATATTCATATTCTCAAAGTATCTCCTCACTATTTATTACTTATGGAGGGAAAAAGTTAGTGATAATCATTTTTATACCAAGTGATCAAAGTTAACGTTGCCAGCATCATGTCTCTCTTGATGTGACATACTGTGAACACATCTATTCTGTGATAGGAGAAAGCAAAAGAAGCATAACCCCACATGGGGGATGTGCTACAAAAGAACTGATGTGGACTTTTTTAAAAAAAATGTCAAGGTCATAAAAGATAAAGAAAGGCTGAAGAACTACTCCAAAGTAAAGGACACTAAAGATATATGTGACAGTGAAGTGAAAGTCATAAATCTGCATTACATCCTGGATTATGATAAAAAAAAAAGAGCTCTAAAGACATTATTAGGACAACTGGTGAAATTTGAATGTGCAGTGAGAATTAGAGGCTAAGATTACACCAATGTTAAATGTCCTTGATGTTGATAATTGTACTGTGGCTTTGTAAGAGAATTCTCTTCTTCTAAGAAATACGTACTACTTAGTAATAAAGGATCGTGATGTCAGCAACTTACTCTCAAACGAGTTGGAAAAAATTACATAATAGAGATCAAACTAATGGGACAAAATTTTAAAGTTTGCCCCATTTTTTGGTATTATTTTAGCAATTTCTCTGGAGTTTTAAAATATATCAAATTAGAAGTTGTCCCGTCAAAACAAAACAAAACAAAATGAAACAAAAAAGACAAACAAAAAAACCCACTTCAAAAAGTAAACGTGCAAAATAGAAATGGTATTGGTGGTATAATTACAAAATCTTGCATTACCGTGAAATCAAAGCTGTATGTACTTTTAAATAACTAAGTCCAATTAATGAATGCAGGGGGAAAAAAACCTCACTAGACTTAGCAACGAAGAGGTTCTATTCTTGGACACAACTAACAAGGCAGTTCTCAGTGTTCTTCCCGGTTTTATGTCTCATTCAGTTACCTCTCACTGTTTAAAATGGAAAATGGGAAATATGTATTTCTTTTTAATCATGGTAGAGAGAAACTGGATTTTACCTGAAAAGCATCTGAGAGTCACAACAGAGTAAAAGTGTAAAAAAAGAAAAGAAAAGTTTCCTAGTTGGCATTTCTTAATCCCATAGTGAGAGAATAATAGAATAATCTATTGTGGCTGAGCTTCTAGAAATCCGACAAGAAAGTTTGTTGTAACTGAAGGGTGTTGAGTTAGAGGGTTTGGTAGTGGAAAAGTCAAAACAAAAGAATTAATTCCATTGGAAATTGTTTCTTGGGCCAGATCCTGTCAGAGTGAGCCTTGAGGAAGGACAAGGAAATGAAGAGTTGGCCCATTTAAAAAGGAACATTCATTTAAACACTTGGATTCTCTGCTTCTCTCTTGCCTTTAGCTCCCATGTCACCATTTCTTCAAATCCAGGCAAAACAAGATGCAATGATACCATCAGGCCTCATACTTGTGATTATTTTGCCTGTTTCTTAGAATTAATTCTTTCCCTGAAGTTGTGTATTCTCCAAGAGCTCCTCTGATCCATCTTACTTCTCAGCACATGGAGGCAAGGACCATTGATAGTTACTTCAAAATACTCTAACGATTCCTTCCTTGCCTGCTTTTATTTCTCACTCTTCTACTTGTAATGCATACTATATACCTTCTATTTGTCTCGCTAGTGATAGAAACATATTAGCTAACTTTCATTGCAAGCAATTAAATACATGAGCTTTATATTGAAAATAAAGCTGCTTTACTGGGTCTTCATTTTTATTTTTCAGTGCTGGCACCAGGGTTGTCATCTTTGAGGAAGCAGTAGGTGGAGCTACAGGCTTTTTATCACGAAAGACTTTTTTCAGTAGCTGCCCATTGCCGGAATAACCTAAACATGCACATCCTTCCAAAAATAACAGAGGCATTTCCAAGTATTCCAGAAATATATGCAAGACTGTTTAGTCATTCATAAGCACCGCTTTGCAAGTACTAGAGAGATTCTGTAGAAAATATTTCAGAAACAGAAAAAAGATTCATAGAATTCCTTGTATTTTTAGAAAAGAGATTCTTTAAAAAATGGAACTCAAGAGGGAGGGAGAGGCACTTATTCGGCTCAGGCATGTGCCACTGTTTTTTTCCAGGTGGTGAAAGGGCCCAGAGGGGTAAATGGGGGCGGAAAAAAGTCTTTTCCATTTGCGTCAGAACTCTGAGGAGCTCTTCATTTCCCCACTCGATGAATTTTTTCGAGGCTCTAAACTGCAGTTTCGATTTTCTCTGAATTACAGAGGGGTGGCCGAGGTTAAGTGATTCTGAGGAGGCAGAGGCACTTGTAATAGGTCACTCTCAAGGGCCATTTCTCTCACTGGGCCTGATGTTCTTGACCATTTCCCTGAGAGAGAATAAAAAAACAGCTCTCATCACTATGGAAAAGGTAGATTCCCTTCCCATAGAAATTACAAGTTCTGAGAAGTGCTCTAATGGATATATATATTCTGTTATATATACTGTTGGTTCTCTCTTTCTCTCTCTATATATGCACATATATTTATTTACGTATGTATACATTTATAAAAATATATATTTATATAAAGATTTTGCTAACATCACTCTGAGAATCTGGTGAAAACAATGAACTCTCACCTCAGGGAAAAAAATGCAGAGAAACAAAATTTTCAATTATATATAATTATGTATATGTGTGTGTGTTTATATATAATATACACACAATTATGTATATATGTGGAGATGAGAGACAGAGAGGGGGAGAGAGAGAAGGAGAGGGGGAAGGAGGGGGAGAAGGAAAGAGAGGGGAGGGAGAGGGACTTATTTTAAGGAATTGGCTCATGTGATTGTAGGGTCTAATAAATCTGGGATTCATAGGGATGGCCAGCTGGCTAGAAACTCTGGCAAGATTTCTCTGTTCTATAGTCTTGGGACAGAATTTCTTCTCCTCTAGAAAACTTTAGTCTTTTCTTTTAAGGCCTTCAGCTGATTAAGACCCTCCTCACATTATGAAACGTAATCTGCTTTACTTAAAGTCTACTGATTGTAGCTGTTAATCACATCTATGAAACATGTTCACAGCAACATCTAGGCTAGTATTTAACCAAATAATTGGGCACCACAGCCCAGCCATGATGATATACGAAATTAACTATCACAGATCCCATTGCTGTAATCTGGTCTCAGAGAAGCTCCACAAAGAAGTGATGAAAAATACCATCAAGTATACCCTTTCTCTGAATGTTGTGTGAGGAAAAAGGCACAGGATGACTGCAGTGGAAGCAATAAGACTCTTAGTTCAACCTGTTTGCCCCATCCTCTTCTAGGGACAATAAATTATGACACAAAAATAGTGGTGAGGCAAATAGGGAGACATTGCTAGGATTTGATGGATAAAATGTTACATACACCAGGCTTTTCTGCTTTCATTCAGCTCTTCCAGATGCTACTGTTGATGATGACTTATAGCTGGGAGAAGAGTAGCCCATGAAGCTTTATGACTATGGAACATTCTGGAACAGACTTGGCTGCTGTTGAAGCCAGCCTCTTCCTTTATGTTGTGTTCTTTGCAACAAATACAGCAAACTTCTGATATGTAGATGAGGAAAAGGCTCAGGAAAGTTCATGGATTCATCAAATATTGAGCAGCTGCCATATGCTGAGCAGTGCTCTGGGCGCTGAGAATACACACAAGAGTGATCAAAATGCACAGCTTTCTTTCTCTCATGGGTCTGTTTAATATGTTAATGGGAGTGACAGAAAATAAAGGAAGTAAATAGACAAATAAATTAAAAAGTGCAAGTTGTGTAAAAAAATGCAAGATGGGAAGGAAAGTAGTAAGTAGGCTAAGACAGAATTTACCAGAGAGTTGGGTGGGAAACCTGGTTAGGTGTTTCATAAAGAAGCTTTCTTTGGAAGGGTGATGTGTAATTTGAGACATAAATGTATCTGATGGACTTGGCCAAATCCTCCACTGATAAGTGATGGTTGGAGCTGGGATGCATACCCAGGCTTTTTTTTTTTTTTTTTTTTTTTTTTTTACTCTAGTCTTTTAATTTTTATCCTAGCTTGGAAGTTGTGTCAGGCAAAAAGATCTGATATTCTTTCCCAATACTGAGGGAGAATTCTGCGTGCGTAAGCAAGGGCAGGTGTGCACATGCAAATGAATGTTTCTGAAACCCAAGGAAATACTAGATCAACTTAAATAACCCCAGCTGGAGTATTTTCATCACTCCTGTTAGGCAGCTTTTCCTCTCTGTAGCCTAAATTTTTCATGCTATACATGAAGGCTTTTTCCTTTGGTTTTTTTCCCTTGTTCACGTGGACAAACACATTGGTTATTGCCTTTTGAATAAGAGATGCTTGTCATGCTTCCCACTGAGATTAATATATCATGTGTCTTTAATTACCCTGTCCTCCTGGATCTTATTCTCTGGTCATTTAATTATCATCCAGGCTCTACATAGGTTGTGTGAACTCTCCTCGGAACAACCCCAGAGGGTGCCATTCACATGTGGACATTATAGAATGATATCATCACAAGGACAATTATCAGCAGGTAGTTGTGAAGAGTCTAGGGGGGCTGGCGGGTGCTTTCTCTACTTTGTACAAAGCAGCCTTACCAGCTGGAGGTGGCTGCATGTCTATCTCTCCTACTTATCAACCTTTTTCTTTCTTTCTTTCCAATCCAAAGACACTTAAGAAGATTAAAAGTGAGTGTATGAATTTTGTTTTCTCCCTTTGGTACTATGAAGGTACAAGAAACATACCTTACAGAATGGCATTCTCCATTTTCCTTCTTTTTACTGCTTACATGCTGATTGTTTATCTGGTGTCTAGTAGCCTTCTGAAATTATATGTGAAATATTGTTTATGGTGGTTTGATAGTTATTTGTGTCACCCATTCCAGAAAATAAGCTTACTTTTCTCAATAATAATATAAACAAGTGACATCTGGAAAGTATTTTCACCTAAGGGAGAGATTGGTACCTTAAACGAAAAGAGGGATATCAGGTGGGAGAGTAGTTCTAGGGGAGAGAAGATATTGGACAGGTAGTGCTGTAGATGCTTCTCAAAAATTCACCTTTGTGTAGAGTTGAGTGAGTGAGAGCCTCCCAGTTCTTTCTTTTCTGGATTGATGTTCTCTTTGGAGGGAACTCAGTGTATTTTATTTACTATTTATAAGCCCAAGTTGAAAATTTTAACTTAAGGTAGAATTTTAATCTGAGAGTAAAATTATAAAATACTTTTGATACCTGGGGTGGTGGTTTAGCCAAATTGCAGCCGTAACACTTATTAGTTTTTTGACTTTGGTCAAGTTACTCAACCTTTGCAAGCCTCAGTTTCTTCATCTGTAAAATGCTGATAATAATAGTTCTTATCTGGTAAGTTTGTTGAGAAAATTAAATGACATGATTCACATAAAGCCCCTTAACTCATTAAATGGGGCACATAATGAATAATAGCTATTAATATACACTTATTTCTCTAATGGTTGAGTTTTTGATACAAATATGTATTATTTTTATAATCTTCACAATCAAAAAGTAAAATCTAGATTGTTCAATTCAAACTTGTTTTAAATTTATTTTTCATATTTTTTATTCTAGGGGAGCACCTTACATCTTGAAGTATACCTTGTATTGAGGAGGAAATAATTCTGAACAATTAACTTAAAATATTAGAGGTAGTAAGCTTATAAAAAAGAGTTAAGTTTTTGTTTTCTGTAAGTTGAATAAATAAGTTTTGTCATTGGTAAATGACACTGGGAGCAAACTTTTACATAAACTAATGGGATTTCAAAATGTGAAGCAGAGTATATTTAGGGAACTATGAATTATATAATTCAATTAGAGCAAAATGCTCACTGTAGGATTACTTGGAGATCAAGTGGAAAGAAAAGTTGAGCTGGTGAGAAGTGTGGACTTATTCAGCCAATAGAAAGCAAGCATAAGTTTTGGAGAAAGAGGGTGCTTCAATCCAAAGATGAGGATGCTTTTTCATTGCATATATAAGATGAATTGGATGGGGTGATATCAAAGCAGGAAACAGTTGCAACAGATAAGGCAAGAGGAAAGTAGGGTTTGAAGGCAAGAGGAAAGTAGGGTTTGGATGCAAGAGCCTCTGAAAAATTAGAGTTGACATAAACACCAGGGAAAACTTTAGATGGGGGCTGAAGGAGAAGGAAACATGGAATTGATGTTATTAACAGAAAGTGAATAAAAGCCAGTTAGGGACTGACCTTAGAGACAACAAATGTGTTCAGCTTGGACATGCTGATAAATCACCTAGGAAGAGGCCCTTAATCCACTAGAAATTACCTAGAAGGGACATCAGTTGGTGATTCAGTTTGATATCTTCAGAGATGTAATGTTTGAAACCATAAAAGAGAATGGATTTCCTGAGGAATTTGAAGGAAGAAAAGTGCCAAAATCTTGGGAAATGCTACATTTCCCAAGGAAGGAGGGAGGTGGACAATGAATTAGTGGAGATTGAGAAAAAGCAATGAGAGCAATAGAGAATAAGGGTGGGGAAGAATCACAGAGGAGGCCAAGGGAGGAGGGCAATTCCCTAATGAGTAGATAATCTAGCAATGACCGGGTAGCTATTCTAGCCAAGAGCACAATTTCAATGTAGAGATAATGAAGAAAGCTGTTGAAATAAGGAACAAAGTGAGTAGATGTGATGAGGGACCCAGGAAAGAAGACATTTAGTTGGTGCAGGGAATAAGAGAATTAAGCTCAGGTTAGGGCTGGATCAAAGAAATGCTGGTACTAGGGGAAAGGAGATGGAAAATACATAAAGAGAGGATAATTTGTAGAGCAATCTTCCAGATTTTAAGGTGGTATCCTGTAATTGCTAAACATATTGCTTACACTCAAGCTTCTGAGACCTATTTGCTATTTCTCTTGCTATGTTTTTCTGTTGCTCCTTAACATGAATTTACTTTGTCTTTTTCACTGTGACATTACTATGTTCTCAGTGAAACCTCTTATACTTATTTTCAACCTGTATTTAATAGTTTTCTTTTCTGAACTTCTGTGGCATGAGTCCATACCTCTTGGTTATTTGTTTTCTCTATTTTGAGTGTCTAAATTTTAATTTTTAACTTAATGTCTACCTCCTTAAATATTAAAAATATGTTTCTGATGACTTCAAATCATTCACATTCCTGGACACATATCCATTGTGTCTATACTGAATGACTAATCATTTAGAATCTTTACATCTTGACTGATTCAAAATTTGTGGAGGGAAGGTTTGACATTCTAGTTTCATCATATTCCTATTTCTAGAATGACGATATATTCGGTTTTCAATTATTTTTCCACAATATTTGACATTGCCTTTTACATAAGTTAATATTCATTAAATGTTTGTTGATGGTTTATATAGTCATTTTTGTTTAGATAAATGGGCTTGATTTTATAAAATGAGTCTTGCCATGGCTGACATTTATTACTGGATTTAATCACTTAAAACAATTTCATCTAGTAAAAACTTCTTGAATTTATTCCTGAGTCTTTGTAACAAGATAGCAACTTGAATTTTCTTTTTAAGTAGGCATATGTGGTAGGTGTCTCTTGGGCTCACTAACATCTGGCTCTTCTTTCTTCCCTGGGCATATAGAAGATACTATGTTTCTGGCCCCCTTGCATTTAGGTAGGGCCCTGAGACTTATTCTGGCCAATGAAACATAAGCATAAGTGAAGTATATTACTTTCAACCCTTCTGCAGTTCTGCTTCTCTTTCCTCTGTCTTTTGAATCATGGATACACCTTTGTGTTGTGATGACTTTACCTCGTAAATCAAAGCTGCATAGATGGTTGAAGCACCATATGGAAGATAATTGAGTCATCTGGACTTGAGATTTATTTTGTTTGGATGATAAATGTTTGGATAATATATATATATATGTATATATATATATATATACACACACACACACATATATATATATAGTTTTATTCTGTTTTGTTATTGCAGCATAATCTGTCTTATCCTATTACTATTAAAAGTGAATGATGTACACACTAGCCTTCTAGACAATGGTAAACTAACCAGGAATTAGAAAGTTGTTAACCAATAAGCAATGGTTGTGCAGGTATAATTTCCAATCTCAAGGAGCTTTACATCTCACAGAAGAGAAAAAAAAATACTGTAACTACATACAAATGTGAAAGAATGAGATAAACTACATGCAACTAACCCTAATAAACTAGAAATCTAGCCCCTTTCTGGGGAATATGTGCTTATAACTGCTAATTCAACATGAGGGTGAAGAAGTTAAGGTAGGGGGTGAGTATATTTTTAGAGACACTTGAGTTAGGTTATCTGGAAGGATTTTCTAGAAAAATCAGCTCTAAGTTGAGGGGAAGGAATAGAACTTAAAGGAAATAATTTTTTGTGCCTGAGGGAAATGAAGGACAAAAAATTTAAAGACTTTCTTTTTACATATAAAAAAATTAAGGCAAAAATCATGCAATTAGAATATAAAATGAGTGACTAAAGATAATTGGAGTGAGGGAGGAAATAGAAGTAGAAAAATTGTCTAGTGGGGATAAAGAGATTAACAAGTTGTCTCGTGGCCAAGAAGAAGGCAGAAACACCATCAGTCATTAAGAATGACAGTGTCCAAAACACAAGAAACAAGCCAGTTGTTAGGAAAATCAGAGCCATTTCTGACCATGATGTCTGATGGAAATTTCTAACATGGGTCTGCAAAATTAGGGAAGTGTGATTTAGGGACTGTAAATAGGCAGGAAAAAAATCTTGGCACGACAAGCTAGCTAGGAGAGGCTGAGAACTATTTTTTTTCAAACAAAAGTAAAACATAAAAGCTGGGAAATCATGGATATGCATTTTTCTTTGACCTGAAAATCGTGTGAGGGACCTCATAATTTAATTAAATTTCTAGCATATCAAGGGAAGTACAAGAAAATTTGGAGAAAGTCATTTTTAGATAATCGCATTGGCTATCCAACACTTTGTGATGTTTTATTTGGGTAAAGGTGTTTGCGTTTTATTGCCTTTTCACTGTTTTCATGAATATATAGAGTAACTTTTGGTAACTTGGAAAGAGTTCCAATGCAATACCTGATATGTTTGCTTTAAAATTCTTCTCCAACCTTAAGAAAGATATGCCAGTTATAATCATAGTATTTACCGTTAAGGACTAATAGAGAATCACAGTAGATATTCTCAAAGGATCGGCAGTTCACTGAGACGGTGAGATAATTTTATAGCTGAACCAAATGACCAGAGAGCTCTTTTACAGATACTTAAATAAGTTAATATTGATTTTATGGTGCTTTTTCTATTATTTTATAAGGGAAAGTAGTGAGGATATGAGGTGTTGGAGTCTGTTGCCCACTTTTATGAACTGGCCTGCTTGCTTTTTTTTATTAACCGTTTCCTGCTTTCCAAGGCAGTTGGGCAGATTGTTCATGGGCTGAACACTGGGTCAGAAAACAAGTTTTCTTTTTCTATTTTTTTGAGAAAAAAAAAAAGGGCAGAAACAAATAATCTAACAGACTTGGGACTTTAGTATCTGTTTCTACATTATTTTGTCCTGAACTTGGATCATTTTATTCACCTGTCAATGGAATTTGCTCTCATATTAAAATGCAGGTCTCAAAACATTTCAAAGCCACTTTTTCTCATATTGTATCCAGAACGTTATTAGTTATTGCTCTCTGAATGTTATTTAAGCATATGACTCACTAAAATCCATTACTGTGGCCCCAGGTTGATGCTGCTGTGTATTTCTCCTCTAACAGATATCCTTGGGGGTTGGTTGCTCTGACATGATTTGGCCATTGGTTAAACTACCCTTACTTCCATAATTTTCTTGAGAGTCTCCTTTTAAAAAATGCTTCTGTTTTAGTTTTAGATTTCCTGAAATCTAGTTCCAACCCCATGAAAATATGAGCCAATTGACACCATAATGTGCTTAGATTTGTATGTCCAGATATTCAGTTTCCTCTAAATTTTAGGATCTCAGGCCTCGGTATCAGTTAATACATTCTCTAACAGTTTTGACCTGGTAGAGCTGAGGTCAGGCCTCTAAAATGGAGGGTAAGTGTTCTTAGATTGATATTCATGTGATTCTAAGGAATTTAGCTTCTAGGCTGCTTTGCTGTCTAATATTGGGCCTTTCTAGAGCCTAGTTTTCTTTTAGGACTTGTAAGTTCTTAAAAAATAATCATCTCTGGTGGGAAATTTTAGTTAAAGAATTTTTATTTTTAGGCTTTGCATTCAACATGTCTTTTTTGGCAAAGCAAATAAAATTTTACCAGGCAGGAGGGCACAAGGCTTACCCTTGGTTATACGCTAATTGCATTTCCACATGTAAGGCTGATGCTGCGTGGGAGATTATTTCAGACTGAGGGAGTGGACCATGGTGTTCTGGTATGAAATCAGCAGGCCCTCCCTTCCCTAACCTCCTGAGAGACTGAGGCTGGAGCATGGAAGAAGGCCCACGTGCTCCATGTTGGAATATTTAAAAGTTAGAAATCAAGGTAACAAAGTATTAAAAAAAAACATAATTTAGCCTCTGTCTTGACAAATAGATCTTCATCTTTACTTAGAGGGCAAGGTTTAAATTTATAATTCTTAAAATCCTTGGATTCTCTGCTGGATCATACTGGCTGGGAAGAGTCGACCTCAGCCCTGGAGCCTCCAGCCTTTTTCTTCCCACCTCCAGTTCCTGTACTAGCAGAAGCCTCTCATGTGCAAGCTGGCACGTATATGCCATATGAATAGTTCTTTGGCCACCTCTGAGGCCTAGAGGGGCATATTTTTCCCTCAGGAGGATGGTGGGCCTAGGGAAGTGGCCAATGCAGGTGCTGGAAGGGCACTCAGATTTTGGGCCCTCGGTACTAGGTGTAGTATAGAAGGAGAACATATTAGTTTGCCAAGACTGTTCTAGTGAAATACCACAAACTGGGTGTGTTAAACAGCAGAAAAGTATTTTCTCACAGTTCTGGAGGTCAGAAGTCTGATATCAAGGTGTCAGCAAAGTCATGTAGAGAATTTGTTCCATTCCTTTCCCCTAGCTTCTTGTGGTTTGCTAGACATCTTTGTCATTTCTTAGCTTGTAGATGCATTACCTCGATCTTTGCCTTCATGTTCACATGGCATTCTCCCCGTGTTCATGACTGTGTCCAGATATACCCTTTTTATAAAAACAGCAGTCACGTTGGATTAGGGCCCATTCTAATGATTGTATCTTAACTTGATTATATCTGCAAAGATTCTATTTCCAAATAAGATCACATTTGGAGGTACTAAGGGTGAGAACTTCAACTTTTGACTTTTTAGGACACTTTTCAACCTATAACAGAGAAGTGTGGACACCCTTGGCCTTATAGATTTTCTATTCTAGAGGGAAGGTTATGGCTGAATAAGATACAGGATGGGGCTCTCTAAAGCTTGGGGTCTATGTCAGGGGCCCATCTAATAAAAGTGCTGAACACAAACTATTTCTTTAACACTAATATCACTGTAGTTTTTGACATGGGAAGATCCAACTAGTTTAAAAAGCAATAGGAAGGGCATGAACTATAACTTTCTCTGACTTTCCCCAGTTGGTTTTCTCATCCTGTCAATAGTCTTCAATCCAGTCCACTCTATCAATTCATTCTCTCTTCACCCCTGATTCATATTACAACTGCTCACCCAGTTCATTTGATAGATTATGCATTTCTGGTTTTTACAACCAAAAGTATTGGTCTTTAGCAGAATATAGGACTGGGGCAAGTCTTCAGTAAAAATGTGTTGACTCTCTAGGTTCTACTTTTGTTGATTGTATGTTTAATGCTTTAACTTTGATTCTGGACAGTATATTTCTAGTGTTGAAGGCTGTCAGGCCTTCAATGTGTGTATGTGGGTTATTTCTGAGCCCGCGTTTTAAAAATAATCCATGGCGGGAAGCAGGGGTATTCAATTCTGTGACTAAAACCAATCTCCTGGGAGCCAAAGAAACACACAGATAATGTTTATTCTCCATGCTAAAAATAGGTGGGCTGGTATTTTTAGTCATTCCCCAAAATATGGTGTCTGGACTCAAATTCAGCTGTGGGTGCCTGTCTTTATGGGATCGAATGAGAGTGGTAGTGCAGGGAGGAGCCGTTGGGGTCAGATGTTAGGAAAAAAATGTTTCTAGGAGAGGAGTTGGGCCTTGCTACCAATTTAAGGTTTCCAGCTAATGAGGGTGTAGTTCAATTTCAAACATTTTTAGAGTTAAAAAAAACAAAAACAAAAACAAAAACAAAGCAACCTCAAGGAATTATCGAGAGCATAAAGACCCGCAGTTGTTACATCCCAGGCTGTAAAAATGAGCTACTTCAGCCTCTCAGATGAGGGAAAAAGTGGTCTGGAATCACAACAAAATTAGTTTGCTTGCTCGAGTATAAATTTAAAATGACTTACTTGACTTTTTTCTTCTTCTATAATTTGCCAGAGTTAATTCAGTCCCAATGGATTTGCTTTTTACTGTTTTACTATAAAATCTGATACAGTTCTATATAGTTTTTCCCCTCTGAACTAATCCCCAGACTAACTATGCTTAAGAAAGTACCAGGGCTATAGCTTATGTTTTTGTCATGTTTCTTGTACAGGTTGTCTGGGACCCTAGGTATGGGAGAAGGGCAGGCGTTCTTCATGGGTACTTAAATAGTTAAAAAAATCTTTCCAAATCTATGCGGTGGGTTCCTCCATCCCCCATCGTTTTTCCAAGCCAAGTTTAGGGATAGTTTCTTTACCTGGTCTTACATCTACCAAATTACTGGTAAGGTTGAGATCAATTGTAAGGTTTCAAAAGGAATAGAAAGAAACTCACTTAGTGATAAAGTACTGATGGTTGGATGTGTCGAACTTAAAAATAAAAAAGTTATTTCTGTGTTGTATGGCAAAGCCATCTTCTTTGCCTCACTAATTTAAGACCAGAAATAAAAAGGCAAGGGGTCTGTTTCTAAATCATGAAGCCATGTATAGGATTTAAACTAAACCTGTCTGGAGCAGGAACATTTGGAAGATGTTTAATGTGACTTTGAAAACAGGGCAGTGAGCTGTGTTGACTTAACTTCGTGTTATCATGGTGCCAGGCTGGGTGTGAGAGTACTGGGGAGCAGCAGAGGATGTCATCATTGCGTGTGTCAGGATGGAGCAGTGCATCTCTGTGTCTTATTTTAAGCTGCTTGAAGGTTTGTTTTGTGACCATGAGTGGGTTCAATAACACAGTATACTTATATAAAAATTAAAAAATGAAACTGCAATAACTATGCCATCTCTTCACATGTTTGGTAACAATGGGGGGAGGCTCTATGACCAAATGATCATGTGACTGGAAACAAATAAAAGAAAAGAAATGCCATATATGGTATGGTATCTAGGTGGTGGCATCTGTCAAGAGATGTAATTTTTTTGAAGATGATGTCCCCTAATTTTATTCCAAATTAATCCCTCTGTCTATAGTGAACTATTTCAGATCTCTCATGGTAGAAATTATGGGCTTTTTAAGGGGCAGTTGTATTGTTTTTTTCCAGACTCATTTCTTTTAAAGTACATAACCATTCTAAGATTGATGACCATAATTTTTGAACTATCATCATCTGCTAAAACTAAAAGTACAATTTCTTTTCTTTTTGGCTCCATGAAACTAAGTGGCTCTGAATCACCCACTCTAGTATAAAGATGGAGACACTGAAGGTAGGTCAGTCAGAAAGTAGTGACAAAGGTGGGAACCTACATACTGTGGCCATTTTTCAAGCTCCTTTGTGGACCCTGACATGACACAATCTATCCAGGGATTTTCTATCCCCTGTAATTAAAGTATAAAGAGTTGACATTTTTCTCTGCTTGATATTCTCCACAAAATCTCTTGGGAGGAGCTTGAGGATTTCTCTGGATTCCTGGTGCTTGTCTGGCTACCTCTCCTGACAGACCTGGACACAGCCCTGTGTGTGTCTGTTGCTCTCAGCAGGGCAGCAAATGGCAGGGTCCTGCTGTGATTTCACAGTCTTGCCTTTCTTCTCGGGCATCCAGGCTGGGATATATATATACCATTACCACATCATTCACAGTTTACTGTCAGCAAGCCAAGAATCACATCACCTTATCCCACACTCACATTAGCACGAATAATTTAAATCAACATTTCTTTTGGGCTGCATTGGGAGATACTGTTGTTTGGGAAGTCGGGTGCATCTACGGGGGCTGGCTGACAGTGGTGGGTTTTTCTTGCTCTTGTGAGCTCAAGTACTTGTCTAAATACAGCCCCTTAACACTGCCTTGTTGTCTTGACCCAGCAGGCAGAAATTTTGGCTCACTACATCACAGCCTCTCGTGTCAACAAAACCTTGTCTCTGCAGTTTTCCTTGTGTTAGCCGGAGGGGTGTATGTCTCTGTCTGAGTGTATTTGCTAGGAAAGTTTTCCTCCCTGATGAAGTTTAGAAGAACAGCTACAACAACAATAACAACAACAACAACAACGCCACAGAGTTCTCTAGAAATGCCTAGGATTCATTTAGGTTTCATTATGAGCATGTGACATGCTCTTTCTTCCCCAATCTCTTGAGGTCCTATATTGGCATGTATCACAGAATTGAATGACCTCTAATTTGGACAACCAGCTTGAAGGCAATCCAAATCTAAATACTCTTCCAGTCTCCTTGGCGCCTTTCAATAAGAAGAACAACAATGCATACACACTGAGCTTCTCTCCTGTCCTGGGATCAGGGAAACTTACAGGGTATATTAAGAGAGACCTCATGTTAGAAAATAGCTTTCTGAAGAGGAAGGTAGAATACATGATCATAGAATATTTGATTAGCTGGCATATTATGCCTTTTACTTTATATATAGCCATGATTATTTAGGTCATTATACAGGCTTTTGGTTCCAATTCTTCATTCTCCTGTGGTAATACTTTATATCACAGCCTTGCCGTTGGCTCATGGTGGGCAGAGTGGAATCCCTGATGTCTTGATTTTGCACTTGGCCATTTAACTTGTTTGGCCAATAGTACTATAATTGATCTGAGGTATCAAATGTGATTGGGCTGGTGGCCTTCCTTTTTCATTTATGCTTAAGGATATTCCTGTGACTAAATCACCAAGCTTCAGGTTGGGAGTGTAGCACAGAGGCTGGGGTGATGTGTGCAAGTCTAAACTATGGTCGTGCCACCAATTATATAACTACCTTCTGCTTATATGACATGAAACCCACCCATATTTGAAATCAAGTGAGAAAAGAAAGACCTGTAAATGAGAGGTTGTAGTCAACTTGCCTCATGTTCAAGCATCATATTTCTAGACTCATGCCTGCATTCAGCAGTAATGACAAATTTGCACACAGTGAAGTAACCACAACCAAAGTACTCAAGGAAAAATTAGGAGAAAAAAAGTGGAAGAAACTTAAGTGTTCAAGGATGGATGAATAAATAAATAAACAAAATGTGCTATATACATGTAATGCACTATTATTCAAACTAAAAAATGATTCTGGCTACGATGTGGGTGAACCTTGAGGACATTAGGCTAAAGGAAATAAGCCAGTCATAAAAGAGAGTATATGATTCCACTTCTTTGAAATTTCTAGAGTAGTCAGGTTTATAGAAACAGAAAAAATGATGGTTGCCAGGGGAACCTGGGAAGGAGAAAATGAGGAGCTGTTATTTAATGGGTATTGAGATTTAATTTTATAAGATGAAAAGTTCTGGAGATTGGTTGCACAACAGTGTGAATATACTTAACACTACTGAACTGTACACTTAGAAATGGTTAACAGAAAATTTTGTTCTATATGTGTTTTTTTTCTTTTTACCAAAATTGAAAAGTAAAAGGTAAAAAAGGAAAACTTTTTTTTTTAATTGCTGGTATGAGACCCACTGTTCCCTCCTCACTGTTGAGCTGGTGAGTTATTAGCCAACTTAGGTAGAACCTCTGTCTTTAGTTCCTCTTTCAATTTGTTTCCCCTCCTTAAACTATCCTACAAGTACTTTGATGATCAGTAACCTCAATAAAACAAGACTTAATTTTTCTGTTAAAACTATATGAAGTTATAATCTCTTTTTCTTTTCTTTTTTTTTTCTAACTTCTCCATCTTGAAGTTTTATTTACTGGCAATATGTACCTGTCATATACAAAATTAAATTTTCCTTTTATTTGTAATTCTTTTCTCTCATTCTGTTATTATACAATTTCTGTTTTGGCTCATAGTGTGCTTAATTTTTTTTCCCTTATGTAGTTCCTGCGTATAGGTAGGAAACACTGGTTTTATTTATTTATTGCAATAAACATATGTAGAAGTCCCACTCTATATACTGATGAAAAGGGAAGAATACAACTGATGATTGCAGAATTACAAAATGCCTGAGATGAACAAATAAATGAATTAAGTTATTTTCAGTTTAGCCATGGTTCGTGTTATATGTATTTAATCACAGTGTATTTCTTAAAATAGATTAACCCAATTATATAGTGCTTCTATGGTAATCTAAATATTTGACTAGAGCATAATTCTCCATTCATGTCAGAGACACTTTACAAACCTAAGGGCAAAAGCAGCTACAGATAAAAGTGGGCAACGTCAATGCCAAACCCATCTTCCTTTAGGTTCAATGTAAGTTATGAACCTTTATATACATCAGTGGAAGCTGTGAGCCCTCCCTTTCTATCCCTCTCCACCATAGACACAGCTGCTAAACATTCCTATGCTGACTCTGTCACCATAAGGTCACCACTCTTTATTCCTTCTTTGATTCTCCCATAGGGGCTGTATCTGTGCTAAGATCTTTGTCTGTGTGTGTTTCTGTCCATGCCTAAATTTTATTTTAGGCAGTTTTCCTCACATGTATGTAACACCCTCTTCAATCTCCTTCACTTTAAATTATTTTTTTCAACGTTCTCTGGTAAGAATTAAGGCATTTCACACAAGCTCGTGTCTGTGTGTTTGTGTGTCTGTGTCTGTGTCTGTGTCTGTGTCTGTGTCTGTGTGTCTTTCTCACTGTTTCTTTCTGAATGCATTTAAAATTAGCACCCCAGGTGGTTCTGGTGCATGTGGTGTAAGGACCATTCTTAGAAAAAAGCCACAGTGTCTTTTTTAAAATAGATTAACCAATTGTATAGTGATTTTAAAAGCCACAGTTTTGGTATTAAATGCACCTGGATTTTAGTCCCAGTTCTGCCACTTGACATTCATTAAATGAGGTTAATTTGAGAGTGCCAGGTTGATTTAAGTTTATTTATCTCTTGTCTCCACCCTTAGATTTTGTAAACCACCTCTGGAAGATGGGATTTAGTGAGCAAAATAAGGGATTAGCTGAAGATAGGAGCACAAATAGTTTATCAGTAGTCACAGTCAAAAAGTAAAATTGTGGGAGAAGGTGATGATCATTTGGTGGAGTCGTGGTGGCAGGCTGTAGAAGTTCTCTTCTGATTACTGCACTTTCTCAATGAAGAAGAAAGCGAAATCAGAGTAAAGATAGGGAGGAGGCATTGGGAGAGTGAAGACATAAGAGAGAATGTGAAATAGGCATTGCATTAGTTTTTTTAGCATTTTTATAAAGATTAAATGACTTAAAAATGAAAACTTATTCTCTCCGAGATCTGGAGGCTCCAAGATCAAGGTGTTGCAGGGTTGGTTTTTTCTGAGAGCTGTGAGGGAGAATCTGTTCTGTGACTCTTTCCTAGTTTCTGGTGGTTTGCTGGCAATCTTCGGCATGTCTTGCCTTGTAGATGCATCACCCCACTCTCTGCCTTGATCTCCTTGTGTGCATGTCTATCCCCATGTCCAAATTTCTCCTTCTTATAACAATGTCAGTCATATTAGGTTATATCCCACCCTAATTACCTCATTTTAATTTGATGAGCTCTGGAGGTCCTTATTTCTAAATAAGGTCACATTCTGAGGTATTAGAGGTTAAAACTTCAACATTACCTTTTTGGGAACATTTAACCCATAGATGCATATAGGAGAGAGGGTAGTCAATGGACCAGTTGCCCATAACTTGACTGCAATCTACATCTAGTCAAGATTCTAATTGATATCTGTGATCATGAACTTAAAATGAGACCAATCAGTGAGTATACATTTTCTTCAGCTCTTTTAATCTGCACAGAAAAACATTGGCTTCCATTTTGTTTTTTTCTTATTTTGTTTAATTATTGGTTATTTCATGAGGGCACATGTGCAAATGTCTACAATTTTGACATCATTGCATTTAATTGGTGGGATGTCATGTAACCAACACATCGATGATATAAGAATGTAAATTAAAGATTAAGCATCTCTCTTTCTATCTTTTTTTTGTATTGAAAACAGCAAAGAATTTGTTGGTGTCCTTTCAGGTCAGGAAAGTGCATTCCCTAAGGGAATTCTGCCTGGTTCTCACCCAGTGACAAAACATAGTGAAAATTCAAAAACAAACAAATAAAATAACTTTTTAATGGGAAATTTACAACTTATACAAAAGTACAGTGGACTTCTATGTAATGACCATCCTGCTTCAACTATCAACTCATTGCTAATCTTGTTTTTACTCATTCTTCTCCTCTCATATTATTTTAAAACAAATCTCAGATACCAAAGCTTTTCATCTATAAATATTTCAATATCTCTAAATGATTAAAAATGCCATAATACCTAAAAATTAGCAAAAATTTATTACTATTGTTAAACATCCAGTATACAATATTCTCATAATTGTTTTTACAGTTTGTTTATTTGAAACAAAATTTAAGTAAGGACCTTTGTAATTTGTTCATATACCATAAATTTCTTTAAATCTGTGAATTCCTCCTCCATGTTATCTCTCCTTTTTTCCCCCTTAAGACTCTTTTGTAGAAGAAAACAGACTGTGCTGTTTCTGACTGTCTGGATTTTGTTGATTGTATCCCATGGTGCGGTTTAAGAGGTTTCTGTGTCCTTGTAGTTCCTGAAACTGGTAGTTACTTCTAGAAGTTTAATAAAATCCAGCTTGACATTTTGCCAAGAAATTTAACGAGAAACGATGGTTCTTCTCTCAGATGGCACAAAATATCTGGCTGTCTCTTCTTTTGTAATATAAACTGTTATTGATACTCAATGACCATATCCATTAATTTATTGGGGCTTGCAAAACAATAATATTCTATCGTTCATTCTCTATTTGTTAGCTGGAATAGCTCTACAGCTGCTATTTGGCTCCTTGCTGCTACATTTAATATAGGAAATGCAGGATAAGTGCTTGTTTCTTTTCCTTTATTTTTACCCCCCCCTTTAATTAGCATTCTCCAATGGTGGCCAATTAGTCTATTAAGTATTTTATAATCTTATTTAAACACGGTGTTTTAATCTATTATATTTAACAATCTTATTGGTATTCAAATTGTTTCATCTTGGGCAAGCAAGCACCTTTTTGAATTGGCTCTTGAGTGCTTTTGATGACTTTAATAGTCTTTAAGAATGCTTTCTTGCTTTCTGGAATGAACTGCTTACCCCTAAGCAGGGAATACTGAACCTTGAGGGGAGATGCCTCTCTAAGAGCAGAGGACAAATTGCATTTCTAAGTCAACAAACCTGGATTGAAACTCTAGGTTACACCAAATGCATGCTCCCAACTGCTCTCCTCATTATGTTTGAACAAATTGTATGCTCAGTTACATGTGAATCCATTCAGAAAGGAGTAATCAACAAAACATAGTTCTATAACATGCTTACAACATGGGCTCTGTGCATAGACTCTACAAAAAAAGGAAGCAGTAAATAATCAGCATGAACAACTTCTTGTTCAACTGTCTTCTCCCACTGCTGCTGGCCAAGTCAAATGATTCTCCTTTGCATTTCTATGTCCTCCATGGTATATCTTTTCTAACTCATTGCACTGTTACAATTTTTTATTTCCTTGGTCACCACCTCACTGTATTCTAAGATTCTGAAAGTCTAGAGTAGTGAATCTTATTTCTACTCCCCAGTAACCAACACAGTACTTGGAGCATGTCATACACATGTAAAAGTTTGAATAAAAGAGTTAAAAATGCAATTATACCTATTTAGACAGCACAGGGTTAATAAAAAACAAGACATTGAATCTTTTACTCATTGACTGGATTCCCATTCCAAAAGTGAATGGTTGAATTAAGGCAATTCTGTAGGTCAAGACTGTCCAATAGAAATATAGTCCAGTAGAAATCACACATGTAATTTAAAATTCCTTAAAACCATATTAAAACAGTAAAAAGAATTAGATAATTTCAATCATATATTTTATTTAATTAAGGATATCCTAAATGTTATCATTTAAAAATGTAATAAATATTAAAAATTGTAAAGTTATTTTACATTCTCTTTGTCATGGTAAATATTTTAATCAATATGAATTTTCCACTTAGACTACATTTCAATTTGAGCATTATGTTTATATTGGAAATATGTGATCTGTAGTTGAGTTTATAAAAATTTATAATTGAAAAAGTAGATTCCAACTTGTCTTAAACATACTTAAAAATTTCCAATAGTTGTGTCAACTATAAATTTAAAAATTTTAATACATTAAAATTAAATAAAATAAAAAACTCACTTTTTCTCAGTCATACTAGCCATATTTCAAGGTTTATTAGTCACATATAGAGTTGAACAGCACATTTCTAGATAACGTGAATCACAAGTCATGAGGTCTGTGGACAAAGGTGAGTTCTTGCCATGGAATTAACTGACTAGTTCTTTTTTTTTTGCTTAACATTGTTATTGTACTCAGGGAATCACATTAGTTACATTTGCCTGTTAAACCTGCAGACATAGTCCTGTTACAAGAAAACATTTTTTTTCCTTTCCTTTGAAAAATGAGTCAAATTCTTGATTTTCTCATGGGACTGGGTTTAGTCACTTTGCCTGCTACAAATGATGTACTTTTGGATTTTGAAAAAAATTTTAACTGTCCTGTGGGAACCTGTGTTTTTTCAGCTTGCAGCTGCACCATAGCTAGGTCAACAATTTGCCTAGTTTTTGAGTTGCATAATAAATACACCAGCTCCCAGGAAACAAATGGTGCCAGGACAAACTTATGCCAATTTAGGTGGAATCTAATTTAATGTGTCCTATTTTATGTTTGTGATAAATTAGGAATGTAAAATAATGTGGCACCCTTAAAAATCACATTTAAAAAAAAGTTTTTAAAGAAGAAATTAAGGGAATTCTTTTTCATATCAACATTTACTGAGAAAAGTTCCAAAATGGAAGATGAGAAAGATCTTAGAATTGAATCCTGTGAGTGTAACTGAATTTAAGCATTTAATTCTAGATGTCCACAAGTAGGACAAAGCAAGGAAATCACAGACAGTTTAAGATAAAAAGGTCAACATGTAAAAAGCTTGCAGGTAACATTATATGCAATGGTGAAAAAGTGAAAACTTTTCTCTAAGACTGGAAACAAGGCAAGGATACCCACTCTTGCCATTTCCACTCAACACAGGAGTGAAAGTACTAGCCAAAATAATTAGGTAAGAAAAATTAATAATAATTTTAAATATTTATTTAATTAAAATTAAATGCATCTGAATCAGAAAGAAAGAAGTAAAATTATCTATGATCACAAATGACATGATTTCATGTGTAGAAAATTCTAAAGATTCTTTTAAAAAACTGTTAGAACTAATAAATGAATTCAGCAAAGTTGCAGGATACAAAATCAACATACAATAATCTGTTACATTTTTATAGCAACTAACAATCATCTGAAAAGTAAACTAAAAAAAATTCTCATTTATGATAGTGTAGAAAAGCAATAAAAAATAAGAATAAACTAAGAAGTTGAAAGACTTATACATTATAAACTATAAAACAGTGTTTAAAAAACTAAGGTAGACACAAATAAATGTAAAGACATCTCATATTTATGGATTGGAAGACAACATTGTTAAAATCTCCATACCGCCCATTGGTGACTTATAGATTTAATGCAATTTCTATCAAAATTCCAATGGCATTTTTTTTTTTTTTACAGAAATAGTAAGAATAATCTTAAAGTTCATATGTAATCACAGGATATGACTCAGGATTCCTAAATAGCCACAACTATCTTGAGAAAGAAGGAAAAAGCTGGATGCCCCACATTTTCTGATTTCAAAACATATTACAAAGCTACAGTAAAGTACAGTATGATACTATAGTAAAGACAGATAACGGTCTGCCCAATTCAAGGGAGGGAACAGTCTCTACCTTTTGATGGAAACTAGGCCTCTTTATTCTGTAGGGCAAGGGATATCACAGGCTTTTAGTGTGAAAGGTTGGTTTGCTCCTCCAAATGAGGGGTCTCCAACCCCTGGGCTGTGACCAGTACAGGTCCATAGCCAGCTGGGAACTGGGCTGTATAACAGGAGGTGAGTGGCATGCCAGTGAGCCAAGCTTTATCTATATTTGCATCCATTCCCCAGCACTAGCATCACCACCTCAGCTCCATCTCAGGTCATCAGGCATTAGATTTTCATAGGAGCACGGTCGATGCCAGAAAGGTTGGGGACCACTGCGCTATACCACTCTTAGTTCTTGGGGATGGAGGGATTTGTGAAGAGAGAAAATACCCTGATTTCTCACTTTAATATGCCTGCAAGAAAAAGTTAATTTCTACATTAAGTTATCCTGCCACTTTGACTAAATGAATTAGATATATCTTGGTGGAAATATATCGATATGATTAAAGGTAAATGTTCTAGTTATTTATTGCAGTTATTTCATCACGCCGAAACTTAGTGAAATAACATTTACTATATTTTAGAATTTTGGGGGTCAGGAATTTGAGAGTGCTCAACAGAGTATTATTATTTTTTTTTTGCTCTATGTGACGTTGAGTAGAATCACTTAGTGTAACTCAGCTAATGTCTGGGTTTGCCCACAAGATCCAATATGGCTTCACTCACATGCCTATGCCTTGGCAGGCATGTCTAGAAGGCTGAACTAAGTTGGATCCCTCTCTTTCCACGTGTGCTCAGGGCCACACTGTTGAGTCATTCCGTCAGACCACATAAAGACATGACAGCTCATCATTTCTATAGTCTACTGGCTGAAGCAGTCACAGAGTACACCCAAATTCCAGGGGATAGAGAAATAAACCCTACCTCTTGATGGGGGAAGGGCAAAGCCACATTTCAGAAGAGCAAGTTGAATGGGAAACGTTGTAGGCTTTTTTGGAAAATAAAATCTGCCATTTTAGGCAACAGAAAGGTTATAAAATAGAAAAGAACTATGACAGGATTGTTGACTCCAGACTAAGTATGATTGTTTTAAAGTATTAAGGTGATTTGCTAAATTCAAGGAACCAGGGCTGCTTAGTTTCTTATTTTTAGTTTGATCTTATTTAGTTTGGCTTATTTATTAATGGACATCAGTTATGTTTTGTTTGAAAAAACTCACTTTGTTTTAGGGCTCCAAGGTGCAGAATTTGACTCAGTAGTTTGCTCAAAATTTTAGCTTGCTTTGTTTAGCTTTGACAAGGGTTTCATCCATCCATCCATCCATCCATCCATCCATCCATCCATCCATCCATCCATCCCTGTACCCAGACAGTATTAATTTAGAGTCTACTATGCAGCAGATACTGTTTTAGATGATGGAGTTACAGTACTGAGCAACATAAATAAAGTCCCTGGGCTTATGGAGTTCATATCCTCTGTATTTCTCAACTGGAAAGTAGCTCAGAACAAGGCAAAAGGAGAGTTATGACTGATGAGAATTGGGAATAGAAAAAGAATGTCTGTAAGACTCCAACAGTTTGAGAAGTACTTCTCTCTTAACCAGCACATAAACACATTGGGGGAAGCCCATTTCTTTTTGTACTTGTGGGGAAAATAAAATCTATTGATGAATGTTGAGGAAAAATTTCTGGAAGCCTGGAGTGATTTTAAATTTACCAGGAGGCTGTAAATGAAATGAACCGTTGTGTTCATTGGGTCAGAAAAGAGAAAACTCAGAACGGAAAGTGCCAAGTTGCTATTCTTATCAGTCTAGGTGACCTGAGATCCTTTTCATTTTCCTGGCTGATGGAACGCTATGAAACATAGAATACTTCTGATTTTATTGTACCGATTTTAGAAACTTCAGAAAACTATAAGAGAGGAAGATAAAGATGATTTGTAATTTTAATATCCAAATATTGCCTTTACAAATATTTTGAAATATTTTCTTAGTTTCTTTCTACATAGCTGTTCCCATAGGCAAAGCTATGTATCTGAGAAAACTGGGATCAAAGCTATAAACAATTCTGCTTTTTAAATTTAATACCATAAAAATATGTTTTTACCGTGTTACTAAATATCATGGGAATCGAGAGTTTCTAATGGCTCTCTCTGTAAGATTATATTGTATGACTATATGAATCCCTATTTTTAGATATTTACATAGTTTCGTTATTAATACTGCTGTGATAAACATCTATGTGCATCAATGTTTGTGTATATTTAAATTTTCTTCCTTAGAATAAACTCCCCAAAGTGGAATTTCTTGATCAAAAATACAAACATTTTTAAAGCAAGCAGCTCTATCTTCTCTAGGCAGATAAAAAGGGGAATTTGAATTTATAGTAAATCTGCCCTAAAATGGCATCTGATGATTGTGTAGGTAAGAGTGTTCTCTTGGTTTGTTTCCATGGCTAGTATTATAATAACTGTCCTTCACAATTTCTTAATGACGGAAACCTCAATGAAAGCATTCTTGAGGTTGTTAGAGATTAGTTCAGGAACAAAATCCTCAATCAGTCATACCAGAGTGAATTTTTTTTTTTTTTTATGATTTGCTTTTTCCCAAGTCAAATCAAGGCAAGCAAACACGTAAATTGGAAGTTGAATCCATCACTTACAGCTGCTCCTGATAAAAGAAGAGCAGTTCCAAGTGCTTTCGAGCTGGCAGCTGCCTCCTGCTGGCTATCATTCCTTTCCCTATATCGTCTCGAGTTTCTCATTTTGTCCAAAGTGCAGAGCCGAGAGGGCATCTGGTCTCGAGCCTGAGACCCGCTTACCTTATCACTCCACCACTGCAATCCATGAAGAGGGGGGCTTTTCTGTTTCCTTCCCCCACCATCCACCACCCCCACCTTTTTAGCAGTTTATAACAAGCTGTTCTCTTGTATACAGAAAAAGCAGGCTCTCAGCAGGATCTGACTATGATGTTTGGAACTGTTTATGACTTATTTTGGACTCTCCAGTCAGAGCCATAAATATACAGTTAATCTGCCTGATAGCAAGAACAGCCAGGCACCTTGGCCTCAAGAGATTTACTACATGTGGAAACAGAGACCCCATCTTTCCTGTACCAGCCAGCTGCTGGCAAGGCTGGTCCTCTGTGGATTGGATGGGGGTGAGGGGCTGCCCTCCGACCATTACCTCTCCCTACAGTCTTTTAAATACCTGGTACCATTCTTGAGCCTTCCTGGCCCTTGGAGAAGGCTCTTGGTTGCTTAAACCATTGGTCGTCTCTTTAACCTAAGTTGGAAATTTAATTCCTATCATGTGATTTGAAAAGCTCTGTCACTACTTATTTAGTCATTTAGGGGTACACAGCTCAATAAGATAGCCGCGAGCCATATGAGGCTATTAAACCTTAAGTGAATTTAAATGCACTGAAGAAAAAAGTTCATTTTCTCAGTCACAATAGCTGCATGTCAAGTGCTCACTAGCCACATGTGGCTGGAGTTACTATATTGGATAATGCAGATTTTAAAACATTTTCTTCATCACAAAAGGCTTTATTGAACAGAGCTGATTTATGACATTCACACTGGGGAAAGCAGAGGTACAAAAAATGGCTTCCCTATTTCATATTTTGGACTTTCTGTCAGCCTGAACATGGAAAAAATAATAATAGTAGCTGACATTTATTGAGCTTTTACCACTAAGACTCTAATGTGCTTAGAGCCTTGTATGTTCTACCCCATTAAAATCTTAAAATAAGCCTAGAAGGTAGGGACTATGGTTGTGCCCATTTTATAGATGAAAATAAGAAAGGCTCAGTAACTCTGCCAAGTTCTTATAGCTAGATTTTGGGCCTGTTCTGCTTTCTTTCAAGCTAAACTGCCTTCCACCACAAAGAGAGGCCTCATGCCTAGGCAGCTGCCTATAATCTTTGGGACAGTTTGAGGATTTCTGAAACTCTCCAGTTCCTCTGCAGTGAGGATGTGAGGCTGGAAGGCTGTTCTGGCCTAGTCAGGTGCCTCAGGCTGTGTACTCCCAGATCCAGCTATACCTGGAAGACTTACCTTCTAGAAACCCCTATAATTTCAGTTTATTGGTTATGTGAGTGAACAAAAACTATGAGTTTATTGAGTGTCATCTTGATGGGGTGGGAGGTGTTCAAAAAGTTCTCAAGCTTTTCCAACTTAAGCAAAGAAGTAGCTTGGAGACTGAGGGTCCTCAGAAGGTATGATTTAGCTTGCTTCAGTTACCCTAAATACCTTTGAGTGTCAGGAATGTGCTTTCGGCAGATGGTCACACAGAGGGGCCACTGGGACAGTGAAAGGAAGGGAGAAATAAGGAGGCCCTAGGATGGTCCTATAGAGGATTTCATATTATGTCCTCAGACATTTCCATGTAACCAGCCATTCTCTCACTCATGGTTTCTGTCATTGCTCCTGCTGTCCTACCGCCTGCTTCCTCCCTTTTGAACATCTATAGGCATCAAAGTTTTCTCTTCATACTAGGTATGAGCCAGCACCCCAGCACTTTGTGAGTTGAGTGTCAGGACAAGGTGAGACTTGATTCTCCCAGAAATTTCCCTTGTTCCAGAGATATCCCAGGGGGCCAGGGATCTCAGAAAGACCAAAGTTCAATTCCTTCCACTCTATCACACTCAAATCTCAGAAGGTGCAAGTTCCACATTTCCCGGTGGTGACAGATCAGAGGGGAACCAGACTTGACAACACAGATTCTGCTGGAGGAGCTAAGAGGCAGGCTGATTAGGTTAAATCTACATAGCTGATGACTGGATCCAGCCTCCTGAAGGAAGCACTTCATTCCTGCCTTCTCAAACAATAAGGCCTGTGGTGGAATACAGGACTTCCTGTACTGTGCACCTAAAGACTTGACTTGTGTGGTAGAAAACTCTTTGTAGACTTTTTTTTTGTTGTTGTTGTTATGTGCACAACTAACTCCTTAATCAAATTGTGAGCTCCCACAGAGTAGAGTGCACCTTGGTCTTTGTATTTATGAAGTACTGGGTTATACCTTTACGATATGGCCATGATTAAGAAATAGAAGGCTTAAGTGGGAGACCATGGCAAGATGGTCACCATATTTTGTTTAATAAAAAAAGGATGTATTAACTAGTTTATATTGTTCCATCCACTTTTGGAGGAAAACTGTACAATCTGACTTATTGTCTTTTTTCCTTTTCATCTAACTTGTCTCTTTCTTTTAATTCACACCAAGAAAAAGACAAGGATGTTATCCACAAAATATTAACTTCTGATTATCTCTGGAGGCTGGGATTGTGACTCAGTCAGGAAGTACAGCCAGGTAACTGAGGCAAATATGAAGTGTTCTAGAAACTGTGGGGCAGGTCACAGACTTGAGGAAAAGCCCAAAACCTGAGCAGTGCAAGGTCAGTATCAAAGGGAGTTTCCTGGTATGGATAGTCAGAAATAAGGGAGAGCCCCAGTGCTAATGTTCATCAGCTCTGAGTATTTTCCAGTTCTTACACATCTCTCTTCAAAATTCAGATTCCTAGGGGAGGAGAATCTGACTGGCTTAGATTAGGTTAGAGGAAGGTGGGACATGTTGACTGCTAGGAAACAGGTGTCTTACCAAAGAAAGGGGGAGAGATGCTGGGGAGGCAAAAACAATAGATGACTGCTATGGCTCATGGATACTTTCCTTTCTGTTCATCTATGGTTTCTAAATATTTTGCAACAAACTTAAAAGAGTTACTTTTATATATTTTATATATAGCATATGCTTATATGTATTTTATAATAAGAAAACCTTTTAAGATTCATTATTTTGATAGTGAAAAAGATATGGCAGAGTAACAACGCTGTAAGAAGGAGTTGATACTCTAGCAGGGATTCAAAGGTGAACACTTAGAAAGGTAAAAAAATAAGAAATCATGCAAAATGGGTTTTTGAGAGGAGCTTGGGGTGTTTTAATCAAGGACAAGGAGGCTCAGGTCCATGTGAGAGCTCCTTCCACCGCTTCAGGGAACAGCATCTGGACATGTGGGGGTGTTCTGCCATCCTCCAGGGTTGAGGGTGATGAGCTGAGGAGTGCTTCTGAAGATTGTCACTGCCAGGAGATAGGCCTCAAAAGTTCAAATATGACCTCACCAAGGGGATCCATGGAGCAGCTCAATGACTCATACTGCAGTTGATTTAATTGGGTAAGAGGATTCTGACATCCCTTCCAACTCTGGTTCCATGATTCACCATCAGCATATATGTTTGTTGAGGGCCAATTTGTTGACAATTGAATGGAACTCATGGATGCCTGTGAAGAAGTATAAAAAGAATATAGTTGTAATAATTCTACATGTTTAAAAATATATCTAAGACTATATTAAAGATTCTGATCTTTCAGGACCCTCTTCTCTGCCCCATGTCTTGTCCACAGTATCCTTTTTTCCTTGTCTCTTAGCCCCTAGCTACAGTAATGGAGAAAAGGAGCAGGGACAACCTGGACATGCTTTAAAATGACAATGTGGTGACAAAACGAAAATCTGTCAAATACGACTGTGTATATAAGAGGTGAACTTAGGAACTGGTCATTTGGTGACTTGGCCTTCAGGGAATTGGTCTATGATGAACTAAACTTCAATTTTTGGGTTGTCTTCTACAAGCATGGGAATTTGAACAGAAGTTTCCCAGTTCTTTCACCCTCAGAGAGCTGATTTACATTCCTATGTCTGGGGACATCTCAGCCTTCAGAGTCATCTTTGAGTATGTCACTCCTGGGGTAGGTGTGGGACTTTCCAGGGTACAACAGGCTTTAGGGAGTTTTTGATGATCTGGATGGATCTGAGGGGTCGCTCATTGCTAATCCAATTTGGAGCTGCCTTGGAAGGGGTTTTGGGGCCAACTATACCCCAGTCAAGAGAATTTCTGAATCAACAAAGATTGTTCTGAACTGTTCCTGGGGCTCATGTGTAGGCACTGTGCTGAGCCTCTCAGATCCAACTTCATGGATGAAGCACTTACTCCTACAGCTGCTGGAAGTGCTGTCTAAAGGCAGTCATCATCAGCCATAATTCTCTGGGAATTGCCTAGGTTGAAGAGAGTTGCTTTGCCCAAGGCCATATCCACTCCTTAGGTGACCCACACCCAAAGACTGAAATGAAGATAGAAAAGCCCTATCCCCTTGCTCCAACTTGACAACTTCAAGTCTTGTCTCAAGTACCCTGTGGTTCCTCTGGACCATCCTGGTGGCTCTGAAATCCTTCATGCTCTATCACTTGTTTTAATCAGAGTATATTGTATAAATTATTATGCTTTATGCACAGATGATATTCTTTTTAAGTATTTGTATGTTTCTTAAGGCTAGGAGCTATGTCCAACATTCACATTTATATGTCCAAGTAGCCTGCACATAGTAGGTGCTCAATAAGTATGGGCCAATCATCCTACTATTATTATTGATGATGATTGCTAACATTTTTTGATGGTTTACTACTTAATAATCAAAAAATGCTTTGTGTATAGTATTTCAGTGAATTCCATGTATATCCACGGAGTATGTGGCGTTATCACAATTTTAAAGGTAAGAAAAACAAGGCTTATAGATAAACAGTAATATGACCAACATCATAGAAGGTAATTAGTGACTTTGAAATAGTCATCATATCTTCCTTATGTATAATGCACTTAGTTTTTTTGAGCTTTTCAGTATTTAATATTTCTTTTTTCCCCCCATTCACAGGAGTGAACCATTTTACAGATTAGGAAATAAAGATTTATGCCGTCTAAATCCCAGTAAAGTCACATAAGGTTTGGTGAAGGTCACACAAGGTAGCTAGCTGAGGAAGGTGTGGAGTCAGGGCTTCTGGTCTGTCTCAAATCTTATGGCCTTTCCTATAACCATGCTATGATGATGCTCTGGCATGAGCTCAGGTTTCAGTGTGTACTCTGCTGATAGCTGGGTAGACTGGAGATGCACTGAGAATTCTCAGGACTCCAGAAATGTTTGCAGGCTTCCAGACTCAATTGTTTTGTAATTTCTGGGGCAGCCCCAAATGATGCCACAACACATTGGTACATTATCCAATACAGAGTGGTGATAGAAAACAAGATGCATAGGAGAAATTAAAGCATTCTGAAAATGTCACTAATTGGCTACAGCCAAGGAAAGACTTAGAAAATCTTTCATTAAAGTAACTAGAGATATAGTTTAGTCAAAAGTAATAGCAAATCTTGTATTTTGGCTCCACTAATATTGGACAAGGATCCCAAATCTGTCACTGGAATCTCTCACACATTTTCACAAACCTACAAAGCTGTACGCTGCCCTCCCCCACTGTGTCTGGATTTCACATCAGTACCCCTCTGAAGATTTATAGGAATTGTGTCTGATTTCTTAGTAATTCTTCTGCAGGCTACATCACTACCCTCCAAGTATGTTTACTACTTAAAAATAAACAGCATAGACAGGAAACCGATGTGGGATAAACATGATCCTTATGTTTTACTCTTGCATTTCAAAAGAGTCAATATCTTAATGTGACTTCATGCTGCACACTGTCAGTAGTTCAGTTTGGCTATTCCTTCCTCTGGTTCTTGAGGCAGAATGGAAGTAAGATGAACAGAACATGGGTATTAAGTATTAGAATTTTGAACTTGATTGGTGACCGGCTGACCTGCCTTGATAAACAAGGTACATTTTTGTCATCAAGAATGCGGATGATACAGACAAGCTTATCTTCACATTTGGAAAATATACACAACATAAGAAACAGGCCAGATTTTAACAGCTGCTTGATTTTGCTTTGAGTTCTAGTCAACCAAGAATATCTGGGATTTTCCTCCATTTCTTAATAGGGCAGGAGGTGTCCTCATCACAGGAAGACCCATGGAGCAGACAAGGTCTGTAAAGGTCACGCACATCTTATTCTCACCACTAATTAGGCATTACTCATCTTCTTGGACAGATACCCATTATAATCATGCCTCAGTCACACAGGATATTGATGCTTATGGTGGGTCAGGATGTCACACAAACAGTTGCGGCTGTTAAGGACTGTATGTAGTTCCCTTGGTCTGAAAATGAGGGCATCCTTAACTTTGTTCATTTCTTTCTTCACTTTATACTATCTTTCCCCCACTCTCTTCCTTCTTCTTTTAGTGTGTAAGATTCTTTAGGTATGAGGGACAAAATGATTCAAAGGCCATTCTTGTCCTTGAGTAGCTCAGATTCTGTAAAGATATGAACAGTTCATCTCTCTGGGTCTCACCAGGAAGCACCTTGAGTATTTGTAATAGAGGAACCTTAGTGACACAAGGAATAGTAAGAGCAGGGAATTGCAGGCACAAGTACGGAAGAGTAGGTGACAAACAGGGCTCTGTGAAGCCCCAGAGGTTATAAACAGCAAGAAGCCTCACTTGGCAAGAGGTGGAGGGGGAGAGGAAGCGGGCGTTAGCTTGGAAGGATCAAATCTGATAAGTTAAAACCTCAAGTGGGTCTGTTCAGTGGAAGCAGGAATTACAGTGGGACTTGGCTGTGCTAGAGATACTGTCCAAGGTTAAGAAGAAAGAACCTAGCTTCTCCCTCCCATCTGCCTTTCAGTCTTTTGCCACTGTTCCCTGTCGATCAAACCCCCAAAGAATTCTATTGTTAATTGCTTACCTGCCACAATAATCCTGGGCCTATTTTACCTCTGATCCAGTTATCAGCCATTCTTTTCTCTTTTCTGAAGTTCAGGGACTGATGGAGCCTGAGAAATACAGCCTGCAGAGGCCAGCCCCTGATATTTAGTACAGAGAAAGGGAGGCCAGAGGACTGGATGGGAGGGCAGAAAGGGTCAAGACCATCATAACAGGTAACCCATACCCACAACAGAATTCTTACTGGGGTGTTCTTTCTCTAATTCTTTATTCTCTACTTCCTGCTGGCCTTTAGAAGCCGGTTCAGTGTCACTCCTGGAAAGCTTTCTCATGACCCTGCAAATCTGAGGTCTGCCTCTCTTTTGTGCTCCCATAATGTCTTGGGCATGATTTTTTTTTTAGGGCATGAATTACATTAAATTGTAACTGACAATTTACTGCTTTGTCTTTCTCTGTCAGCCCTGAATCTTGATGGCAAGGATCATTTCTTATCCATTCTTCTGTCCTCAGTCCTCTTTAGTAGGAGGTCAATACACAAAAGAATTGCTTGGATTTTACGAACTAAGATGTATAAGACATCAACAGATATCTTCACATGCTAGTCACTTGCTTTGTAGAATACAAAAATTATGCATTTGGAAAATGATCTGATTAGCTCTTGTCCTTTGAGGATATGCGATTCATTTTATTTTTAGAGCCAAACCTGAACTCCATAGATTTGGAGCTGGATATTCTTTATCATTCCTTTTGGATGCTAAATACGCATCTTTGGCAGATAGAAACTGTTGACAGATTGCTGGAAAGGCAACCAGAGATGACAGAAGTATGAAATAAATGGTCTTAGGAGCTGAAAATTAATCTTCTGAATGCTCCCTTCTCTTATATAGATGGTTATCTGTCAGAATAATATGTCAATTTGTCTTTTTGTTCTTTCCCCCTTCATTCCACTGTAAACAGAGTGCTGCTCCTACAGGTAGTACAAAAAATAGTTTTATTTAATCATTGAAATGAGAGAGTGCACAATTTTCATGTTTGAGAAGAATGGGCTTTATTCCATTGCTCTTTTTCATTTCCAACAATTTTTCCTCTTCTCTATTAAGTTTGATCTGATGATTTTTTTATTAAGTCAGTTGACACCCACTCTGGCCAAAGTATCTTGGCTCCTGTCTTCCTCCTGGGTGCAGGAGAAATGGGTTGATATATTATCATAAAAATTCTTTCCAAGCCTTTGTAGAATTTGCCTGTTCATAAAGTAACTAGCAGTTTATATCATAAAAGTTGTTTTTAAATTTTATTTAAATAATTTTGAGAGTATATAATGTAGTCAAAGGTATAGAATTTTTAAGGCAAGAATGTTTTATGTTTCATTTTAATATATATATAATGAAAAATGTAAATGTAATTTATCATATTTCAGATTTCAAGTATATTTTTCTCTCATTCCTATGTATTAATTACCTAGTTTTTTTCTTCAAAATTGAATACTGCTACTTTTCTTCTTGTATATATTTGCATATTTGTAAAGTTATTCCATGCTTATGAGAGCAAGGTACATAGCCACACACCCCACACCTCTTCCTCCCAACATTCGGTACAAATGGAGCATACTTCACCTGCTGTTTTACACTTGCCTCTTGAATTTTTTATTTAACACAGCGCAAACCATACTTTCATACCCACCAGGGAAACTTCTCTTTTACCCTAAATTTCCTAAATAGGCCAATTTCTAATGCTTGGAAGTTATTAGACAATGATTTTTTTCTGTAAATAAAATCTGCAACACCAAAGAGACAACACACTGAACTTTCTTAGGCATTGAACACAGTAGGAGCTAGTTAAAAATTTAACTTTCTAATCTGCTAAGGAGATGGATTGATGAGAGCATAAGAATTTTGGGATTTTGAGAGAGAGAGATTGCTGTGACTGGGAAGAGAGGTGTGGGGAGGAAATTCTTCTTGCTTCTCTGATTTGTAGAGTGCCCTTCTGAAATGTAAACAACTCAGAGAAGGTTAAGTCATGAAAGGAAGAGGGCCAAGGAGAGCAATATTTGATTCAGTATTGCAACACCAAAGTGACTGTCAAAGACAATTGTGAACTAGCTCTGGGAGATAAAGAGATGGTTTTATAAATGCTGTTAAGAATAGCTAGAAAAATAAATTAATAGGAATGACTTCAAGAAATTTATTCACAGGATCACAGATGTCCTCAATGACTCAACTAAGAGGGTATTCATTCATCACAGCATTGTGATAAAATAGTGAAAAAAATTTAAACAACATCAATGTTCAACAATATGAAATTAATCATACAAATGATATGTTCATGTAATGAATAATCTTGTCAGACAATTTTAAATGACAGAGAAAAATTTTGTGAAGTAATTTTACCTAGAAATACAAGCATATGGAATATTATTGAACTTGGTGAAATACATTTAGTATCAATATATTTATAATGATACATATTTAGAAAAACCATAAATTTTCAGAAAATCTACATGGTAGAATTATAAATAATTTTAATTGTTTTTGCTTACCTATATTTTCTAAATTTTTTACAGTAACCATGTATTCATTTTCAAGAGTGATTTTGAAAAATGTAAGAACAATTGGCTGAGATGCATGTGGAGTAGTTTATATTGTTAGTTTCAAGCCTACTTCTACTTCCATTTTGCCATGTTTAATATTATTCATGGAAGTAAAATGTGAAATATGTATTATCAAAATGATAGGCATTGGAAGTACTTGTAGAACATCACTGAAGTAAATGCAATCTTTATTCTCACACTCTTTTCTAGAAAATTCTGTTCAGCACTGTTCGCCCCTCCCACCCCCTTTTTCTAACTTGGAAAATTCTATCTGCCCCACAGAGGTTAAACGATGTCTAAAATTGTGGCCAATATCTGATATGCAACAGAGAATCACATAATACTCACTAGTTTTTGGAAATTATATGTAAGATTAGACAGCTTAATTCCATTCCCACTTTATTTTATTTTTTGTTTTGAGATTGAACTTTTCTGTCAGAGCTTGGATGGTGGTATATGTGTTCTTTCTAGAGATATGAGTGCTTTTTTATTTATTGTTCCAAGGCATGCTTGTGGTGGGTGTGGCAGGGTCCCTAAGTTTGTGTTTAACTCTGTTGATCCACATAACAAGGAAGGCAACTATATTTATTTGCCTTTGTGGCCATCAAATGTCTGAGAATTAGATGATAGAGGTGACTGTCCTGAAACCACGATGCTTCAATTTAAGTCTTCACATAACACTTATTAAGGAAACAGAAACATTATTTTTCCTGCCACAGAGACAAACTAAACACACACACATCTTTCAATAAAGCAAAGATACCATTCAACAAAATAGAAACAAAAACAGATCTCAAAAACAAATAAATATATGAATGAGTTTCATGAAAAGTGAATTCACACTCAGTGCAATAAATGATTTAGAAACTTTTCCAGCTAAATTTTGTCACTCTAATGCTGTAAAAAACAAAACAAAACAAAACAATGACTTTAGTGCCATACAACAACGAACATTTATTTTCCTCATGAGTCTATGTGACAGCTGGATGATTGGCTTGGGTGATATTGTCTGGGTGTGCCTACTCATCTACAGTCTGCTGGCAGTTCAATTCTGATCCATGTGGTCTCTCATCCTCCAGCAGGGGTTGTTCTCATAGTGGAAGTGTGCAAGGTCTCTTAAGGTCTAGGCTCGTGTAATTACAACACAATGTAATTTCCAGCATATTCTATCAGCTATAGCAAATCACAAGACAAGTTCAGATTCAAAGGGTAGAGAATTAGACTCTACCTCTTGATGGGAATTAGTGCTAAGACATATTGAAAAGGGCATAGATTATGGAAAGGTAGAGAATTCATGCCATTTTTACCAATCAATATGCACAGAGATTTTACATTTTGAAAAATAAAATGTTGCCACATGTTGATAACACTGATGAATTCATTTTCATTAATAGATTGGCTACTTGGATATAAGATTTTCATAGTTTTTTGGTTCATATTTTACAAAGCTGAAGTCTACATGAGTGAATTATATTCGTGAGATATATTTGTAGTTCCTATAAAGGACAAAAATAAGAAAAAGGAGGCAATGCCTTAATTTTCCAAGTAGAACTTTGTGCTTTGGTTAGCAATTATGATAATATTTGAAATAAAAAGGATTTTAGATCTATCTCCCCACACCCCAATTCTGATGTTGAGTAAAATTAAGAGAAATGTATATAACCATAGAAATAAAATATAAGAAAGGATCTGAGATTCCATATTGTCCAATTTCATCAATAAAAACACTGGGACCCAGATATGTGTGACCATATCCATTACTTTTTCTTTCAAAAATATAACATCTAAAAATACAAGAAAAAAAGAGACAAAATGAGATTATGGTCAGATATTTGCAGGTGAAATGTAACTGCAAGTAAGCAAGGACAGAAAAGATTTGAAGATTATAGTTAATAGCTCAATTTAACAGATGTATAGATGCATGAAAAACTTTGTGCTCTACCCTGCAAACAGAAATTACATTCTCTTTAGTTCAAGAAATATTTGTTTTCCCCCCACCCCAAATCTAGCATTTGGTTATTAACAATAATATCTAAATTTACTTAATATTTTACTTATTATTTTATTTATTATCTTTATTATTTAGTTCTGCTTTCTTCATGTTTACTTTATTTCTCTTTGTCCAGCCTTCTAAGTAGACTTTTTCGCTCATTAATTCCCAATCTTGTTTTCTAAAAATATGCCTGCAATTCCTTAGATATAAATTTCCTTCTCTTTTTATACATTCTACCCATTGTGCTGTATCTTGAATGCTTTCCTTATATCTCTCTTCTGATTCACTGTCTTTTTTTCAGCTATGTGTAGTCTATTGTAAAGCCAATTCATTTTCTAGGATTTTATTTTTCATTTCTAAAATTTCTTTTTGTTTCTCTGTCTCTCTGTCTCTTCTCTCTGTCTCTGTCTGTCTGTAGGTCTGTCTATCTGTCTGTCTGTCTCTCTCTCTGAAAATGGCTAAGTGGGTAGTCTCAATTAGTGTAAGTAATTCTTCTTGAATTGTAGTTGAAAACCATGATCCTGGTTTGGCTTGGCTCACTTTCTGATAAGAACTGCTAACATGATGAATAACCAAGTCTAAAATTGGACTTAGCCCAAGTGAAAAGGCTACTGGACTGCATTTTTTAATTTAAAAGCTATTTGGTATTTTATGTGCTCTGTTGTCATTAGCTATGAAACTGAACCTCACAACTAAGGGAAGTCTCTTGCAGTTATTATTAACATAAATGTATTATTGTCTTTTATTTTAAAAAATAACAATATCTTAGAAATACATTTTATTTTTTATTGTGTAGTGGTTTCTACTGAGCTAGACTGAGTAGATGTACTGGTTAGTCCCATAAATCTTAAATTCTGATGAGATCAATTTCACAGTTATTACAAGCCTCTGTTCCATGGAATTCCATTATTCTCCTGTTGATAACCTGCCATACCCACAAATAAATGGAACATTAAAAAATTACTTTTGGGGGGGATACAAGGTATAAGAAGGGGACAGAATAAAAGAAAGTTATAGCAGCTAGAACATCAGTTGTGGAGTCCACAAAAGGTCCTATTCTTTTTTAATGAATTCTGTTCCTTCCTATGCATCTTCAAACACTTTAAGACATTTATTTAAAAGACCCTTTCAGATTTAGCTCTATGTTCTTTAGTTTTTCATGGGTAAATTCTTCATTTGTTCCATCTGCTGGCTGTCTCTAATGGTGGTGGGTTTCTTTTGTGCATGGTGGTGTGTTTCCTTAATGTGCTTTCTAATTTTTATAAGTAGCTTCATTTTTTTTTGTGGGGAATATTTTACTCAAGAGTCCTTTCTGTTCTTTAATTGTGAAGGCATCTGTAGACTGATTTCACCATATCTTCTTCTGGGGTTCTGTTTGCTTTACTGGCTCCAATTTAGCTTTTTTTTTTAAAAATTATTTGAGCTTTTTTAATTTTTTAATTTTTTTTGGTGACATTGGTTAATGAAATCCAATGTTTCAGCTGTACACTTTTTAAAGTACAAGTTTTGAGTTTATAAAAACTGAGCGTGGTTCTGAAACATCATAGAACCTATGAATTGAAGACAAAAATTGCTTTTCAAAGTACTATTTTAAATGACTATGAATAAAAATTAAGTTCTAGTAGTACAAGAATACACTTTCCACCTCTAGGCTCCAAAGCAACTTTTTAAAAAAAATCTCTTTCATTGTTAATTTATTGAAGAAGAATAGTTAAAAAGCTATTATAACAGTAAACATATGACTGAAGTGATTCTGATAGATAAAATCAACATATGAGATGGATAAGCTCTACTAATGCGAATCATTTTTCTTGTTTGACTATTCCAATTAATTTTTATACTAGTATTTTTACTTAGGTTTAGTGTACTGTTTAGGTTTGCATATGTATGCAAGCATGGTCAAGAGCTTCAAAACTTTCTCTGGTAACTTTTTTCCCATCAGAGCCTGGAGTATGTGGCTCACTTCTGCACCATAACCCTAGACAATGACTGTGTTTTTTTAGAATCTATTCAAGGATGGGGTATCTTTCTTGGCTCCTGGAAACACTAACACATATTTTTAGCCCGGACGTCTTTAAAGGCCAGATGGCTTCAACTCTTGTTCATCCTTGTGGCTTTGGATATGAGTTTCTTCCTCATTTATGGCACCTAAAATTTTCCGTCTCCTGTTTTTAGCCTCAGCCAGATGTTTTAATTCAAGTCTTCGTGATAATTGGATAGAAATTCTGTTGATGGACTATTTATACAGAATGTTCTTAACCAGAAATATAATATATGAGTAACATTATTTCAGGTAATAGTAATGAGAGCTGTGAAGATAAAGAAAGCCGGTCAATTGCTAGGGAATTATGGATTTATTTTATAGGAAGATTATGAAAAGCATCTCTGAAAAGGTTATATTTGAACAGAGGCCTGCTTAAGGCAAGGGAGTGAGCTGTGCAAAGATCTTGGAGAAGAGTATTTCAAGGTGAGAGACAGCAAATACAAAGACCCTGGGGTTGAAATAAGCTTGGTGGGCTTGGGGAACAGCAAGATGTCCCAGTGATACCAGAGTGGCATGAGCAAAGTAGAGAGTGGTAGAAGATGACATCATAAAGATGGAAGAACATGTAGAAACTTGTGAGCCATGATAGGCTGAGATTTGGATTTTATTCTTATGTGATGACAAGCTGCTGGAGGGTTTTTAGGAAGGGACATTCATGACTCTGTGTATGTTTATAAAGGGCATTCTTGCTGCTGTTCGGTGAAGAGACCATAGGGGGATGAATTGGAGATACAGAGATACATTGGGAAATTATTTCCATCCTTTAGGCAAGTGTTGGTGGTCATTGGGATCAGGATGGTAGTAGCAGAGGTGGTGAGTAGTCAGATTCCATATGCTTTGTCCAGTTGACTGGACATGCAAGGTGTAAAAGAAAGAGAAAAATCAAGAATGACTCTAATTTTTGCCATGAGCAACTCAGTGACTGCCATTTGCTGAACTTGGGAAGAGTAAAAGATCTGGAGCTTAGTGTGTGCCGTGATATATTTGAGATGTTTACTAGATATCCCAGTAGAGACGTCCAGTAGGCCGGCAGTTCAATATACAAGTTTGGCACTTAGGAGAGAGACTGGGGCTGAGGATCTATGTTTAGAAGCCATCAGCATATAGATAGATATCTAATCCATGGACTGCATGAGATCACTCAAGGAGTGAATATTAAATAAGGCATTCTTAATCTGGAGTCCATGGACCTCCAAGGGATTTGTGGATGTAATGCAGGGGTCTATGAACCTGTATTGAAAAATACATCTTTAGTTTCATTAACTTCTAACTGAGAGTTAGCATTTTCTTTCTTATGAATATAGACAATGCATGGCAATACTTGTAGTAGCTGTTACTTTGTCACTAATAGAATCAGAAATATTTTTATATCACATAACAGTTGTTGCAGATATCCTGAAATATGGCTCCTTGGAAACTCATCATTACTACTTAGAGATTACAATGGTTATAGAACCTGCCTCTTGATTTTGTAATTTAATGCAGTGAAAGGCATGATACACATTATAAAATAGTTTTTAAAAGTATTTTAGTGTAGTAGTTAAATATAATTTGTTCCTTTTACGAGTCTATTTTGTATATACTTTTAAAAATGTTATTCTCAGAAAGGGTCCAGAGTCTTCTCTAGACTGTCAATGGGGTCCATGGACCACAGGAGTTGAAGAATCTCTGGTGAAGGTGCAGGAGAGAGAAGGAAGGAAGACTTAATCCCTGGAGCTCTTCAGCATTTAGCACTTAAACATCTAAGGAACCAGTAAAAGACACCCAAATGATTGCATTTATATAGAGCCAGCTGGATTATATTTTCTGCAATCAGGCAGAACAGGTACTCAAATAGAGACCAACTTTAGTTATGAAACAAAAAATTTTTAAATTTACAGTTTTTACACCAGAGGTTGTTACCTATGAGATATTGAAATATACTGTATACCAGGATGCTTTGAAGCTGAAGGAAGAAATATGTCAAGAAAAGAGAGATCATAGTTGATAAAATCCTGCTGAAAATGGACACTCAAATTTGGCTACATGGGAGTTAAGGTGCTCTTAACTGAATAAGAGCAATTACAGTAGGAATTTTGGAGACTATAACCTGTTTTGAATGAATAGAGAAGAAAATAGGAGGTGAGGAAATAAAGAAAGGAAGTAAAGGTGTTCTTTTGTAGAAGTTTGCTATTAGAGGGAACAGAGAAATTTGGAAGGGTCGAGAGGGAATGTGGAGTCAAGAGAACGTTTCAAAAATTTTTATTTAAGATTGGCAATATCACATCACATTGATAAAAATGATGAAAATGATGCAAGAGAGAATGAATCACTGAAAAAGAGGTAGGGGATGGCATCTGATTATTTTATTTTTTATTTATTTATCTTTTTAAATTAATAATTTTTTTGTGGTGACATTAGTTAACAAAATCAAGTAAGTTTCAGCTGTACACTTTAACAGTTGACACTGTGTTTAACTGTGTGTTCACCTCTCGTAGATTTCTTTCTTTCACCATATATTTGACCCCCTTTACTCTGTCTACCTTCCCCTTCCCCCTCTCCTCTGAGGGCTTGATTTTAGATTCTAGCAAGAAAAGTTCATCTATTATGACAGAACATCAGTCAGGAGTGTGAATTAGGTTTGTATATTACTGGTTTTCTGATCATGTGTATCTTCAAGAAAACTATAAATGATGTCTTTGAATGAAAGTGAGGAGTGTGGAGGGGTTTTGGAGGTTTGAGTAGAGAAGATGTAGTTTTGGAGATTAGCAGAAATGTAATTGAAGTGCTAAACAGCGCCAAAGGCCCACTGACACCTATGAACATAAATTTCAAGTGAAGTAAGTGTGCATAGTCATGAAGTTTCCTTCACAGGCAGCCATAGGTAGGAAGAGGTGAGTATGGGATTTGAATTTTTTCAGGTGGCTAGAGAAAGAAGTAGAGATTAGGAAATTTTCTTAGTCAGTTTGGGCTGCCATCACAAAATATCATAAATTGGGTGAATTATAAACAACAGAAATTTATTTTTCACATTTCTGGAGGCTGAAAGTCCAAGATCACAGTCGGGTCTGATAAGGCTTTTTTTTCTGGCTTGCTTTTATAAGGGCACTGATCCCATTATGAGAGCTCTACCCTCATGACCCAATCTCCTCCCAAAGACCCCCGCCTCCTAATATCACATTGGGGAGTAGGATTTCAACATATGAATTTTGGGGGAATACAGACATTTGGTCCATAACTGAAATTGTGAAGTCTAAGGAAACATTGTTTAGACAAGCTGTATGAGGGGATGAAAGGTATGGGTAACCGAGGTAGAGAAAAACCTTGTTGGAAATGGAAAGGTCATGACACAAAGATGCAGGACAGTGAACAGATCATCTATATAGATGGTGAAGCTACTGAAAATAGTGGGATGATAGACAGAGTTGGAGGGATAGATGGTGTGCCAAATTCTAAAACTGCAAGGAATGAGCAAGGATGACCGGGAGGGTGATTGTTGAGGGAAAATGAGAAAGGACTGTGGATGAAAACTCTGCTGCCAAAGTCACTGGGTGTTTTGAGAAAGGAGGGGGGAAATTGTTGGGAAGCAATAACCTAAGAAATAAGAAATATAACAAGGTCAAACTGTAAAAAGGAGAAAAAAGCAAGTTAATGAAGATAAAAGTTGACATTAAGTAGAGTGAAAACAAAAATAGAGTAGAAAGAATTAATAAAGTGAAAAATAGATCCTTCTCTATGAACTTCCAAAATAAACCAACCGCTGCCAAGCATAACTAAGGAAAAAGAGAAAAAACTCCAAAAAAAAAAAAAAAAAGAATGAGAAACCAAATATAGTCATGGATATAGAGTAGAATAAGAGACTGGTAAGAAAGTATTACACATAGATAGCTCTCTGGCAACCGTTTTAAAAATCTAGTGGAAATGCATGATATCTTTCCAAAATATCAACTGAAATTGACCAGAAAGGAAGTAGGAAACCAGAATAGATTTGTTGCCATTTAAGAGTGTGTAAGATAAAGATATACCATTAAGAAAAACTACGTGCTCAAGTGGTTTTACAGCAGAACTTCCATAGCCTTTAAAGAAGAATTAATTTTTAAACTGTTTAAATCATTCCATTGTAGATGAAGGAGGAGAGTTCACAGATTCATTTTATGAAGCTAGCTGTACCTTAATACCAAAACTTGATAAAAATAGTTTGGGAAAAGAAAATTATGGGTAAATTGTACTTAAAAATAAATATGAACAAATTATAAATGATTAGTGGGAATGATACTTTGAATGATCAGGATTCATCATAAGGTACTTTTAGAAAACAACCTATTTTTTCCCCATTGTAGTGCTAGGATTTCTCCTGACCCTTGAGAAATATACAGCAGGTCCCATGATTTTACAGTCACTTTTATATGATAAACACTATCTATGCCACTTATAACTCTCAGGAATGGTCTAATTTCTGTAAGCATAATAATTAATATTGTAAGCATTATTTAAAGTTAAGACTAGTCTCCTCAAGTGTGGGCCTACTCTAGACATCCACAGTGGAGAAAGCCAGGGGGATGGTTGACTTCTAGCTATTTCCCTGCCTCTGGTTTTCTTTCTTCCTCTTAGTCACCTCCACTCTGCTGTCAGAGGGCACTTCTGCTAGTTTCTTGTTCCCTGGATTTCTTAGTGTGAATCAAGGTCCAGAGGACACATATCAAACAACACAAAAATATATTTTTATTGTGATTATAAAAGAGATAATTGTTAGGGTTCTTATAGTTGTTTATGCCATAATCTTCATTAGGGCAAGAACTTTGGTTTCCTTCTTTAGCACTGAGTGAAAGATGTAAAAGAATATCATCACCCTTGGAAGATCATTTGTGTGATACTGTTGTAATCACCAGGGAACATCTGGTAAGCATGCACTATAAAATTAATTTAATCTATGGTAAACCATAGGAATTTAATTCCTGAGAAAGACAATTGTACATACACGCAGTTAGCAAAAAGAGTGGATGGAATACATATATAGTAGAAGCTAAGATTTATATATGCCATGTTTAGATTATTCAGTTGATAACAAAATTGAGGAAGCACTGGTAAAAGAAGTAGAGAGAGAGAGAAATAGATAAATGGCAATTGGGGTAGGCATTAAAAAATCAAGACTTTAATTTTTAATGGTGTGAATGATTTTGATCAAGATATAGAGTATTCTCTGCATGTCATACCAAGTGTACATTAATGTTTGTACTTATATAATTTCCTTTTTGTTTGGGCCTACAGATGAACAATGAAACTTTTAAAAGACTACACAGAAGAGCCCTGTAGTTGATTGATATACTGTAATATAAAGCAGTACTGGAGGTTGCCAGTAGATGGAACCATAGATTTTAGAAATTCAGATTGAGAGTCCTTTTTCATAAACAATGGTAATGTAACAGTTTTAAGAAAGCGTAACTTTTTTTTTTAATTAAATCTTTCTTGGACACACATCAACCAGACTAAAGTGTAGCAACCAAAGTAAACTTTTAACTATGAAATTTAGTCTTTGACGTTACTTCTTCATGGGTAAGTTGGAAAAAAAAATTAAAAAATTGTATATACATAATGTAATGCAAATTTTGAGATCTAGGAAAGAATCCTTTACTCATTCTTCAAATATTTTGAGTGCTATAGATAGTGAAGTAGGAAGGTGATATTTAGCAATTTAAAGGCAGCACCATTATAATGGGCCATGTTGCTTATTTAAAAGTTTTATTTAAATATTTCTTTGCTTGGCTGGAAAGTAGGCCTATTGCTTATGTGTCTGGTATGGTTTTCATGCCTCATTTTGTGTTTTCTGAAGTCTTGCCTGATTAATATATCCAGAGTTTAAGAGTAGTGAGTTAGAGGCAGAAGGTATAGCAGTTCTGTGTTCAATGGAGATTGTGTCTGTGAATATCTGAGGTTTTGAAAGACAATGTGTGAGTTGGGGCTGGTAGCTGCCAATTCTAATTGACAAAGAGAGCTGGTCAAGTTTCAAGCAGAGCCAACTAAATGCAATATTGCTGACTAAGGGTTTCTAATTGCAATATTGCCAGTTGAGTCACATGTTTTCCAACTGGTTTCTGGGATGTCCCTGCTTATTTAAAGTCACAACTTTCTACCAGCTCTGTTTTTCTTCGTCCCCCTCCCCCTCCATTATTGGTGTATGATTTCTAGTCTACTCTTTAAAGTGGTGAATACATGTTATCTCCTACTTTCTCTTTGCCAAAATGGTGACACGAAAAGCCACCCCAAACCTGGCTCTTTCAATTTCAAGGGAGACCATGCCCTTGGGAAAAAAACTAAATTAGTAATAACAATAAGAATGGTAAATGCTTAGAAGGCGATTAATTGTGTTTGAGTAAGAATATTAAAAGTTATTTCCTACTTTCTCCACTGTGATCTCTACATTCTTTCTCTAATTTTCTCCCCATGAAGTAGAATCAATTTTCATTCATGGTAGTTATGTTCTATACAAGTCTCCATGAGCACTGAATGAGTAAATACTGAACCGTTACTCCAAGGACAAATATAGGGTTGAGTGAGCCTCTGGGCATATTTGCATCAACCCATCAACATATAACTTCATTTTATGTGTATTTCTGTTTAGAGATACATATTTAATATATTTGACATTTGATCCATTAACAATGAACTCATGTCTCAATACAGCAACATAACTCATGATGGAATAAAGCTTAACTAAAATACATATCTTCTTCAGAAGGCACATCATAGCCTTCTCGTAATTAGGAATAGGAGACAACACTTCAGCACTATGCTTGAGGACTCTCTTAAACAGGGTGATCTACAACAACAAGCCAAAAATGTGATTTTGAGTAGACCGTGAAAAGAACACCTGTTAATAGTATGAGAGCAGAAACAAGAAGGCAGAATGTTGCCTTTTTTCATCTTAACTGGGAACCTGCAGATTGGATGACACAAATATGTTCCCACTCTGCTCGTGTTTACAAACAAGGGTGAGATTGTGAGTATTAATTTTTGGGTGACAAATAAATTTTAGTAAGTAGATGAATTTTTAGATTTGAAATTTGTGAATAATGAAGATCGACTGTACGTTATGATTAGCAAATCCCTGCTAAATATCTCAATATTCTTGCCTCTATGCTGGTGACAGTATGTTCTTGGTTTCATATAATTATAATAGCAATCTTCAGTTCCTACTGACTTGTTTTTTGAAGCTAAATGAGACAAGTGGGACATTGATAGGTTGGGAATTGGTTTTACAGGCAGGACTAGCCCGCAAATCCCCAGATATGTGGTCCAGTGGTTTTTTAGTTAGGTCACATGGTTTTAAAAGCTTTTGAGCATGTGGCAATTTCTTCTCTGTCAGGTTGTTGTACAAAGCCTGATATTCATAGCCTGGCTATGTTGGTAGGGAAAAAGGGAACCAGTAATTTGGGAACACATCCAGAAAGCCCCTATTCACTGACTTAAGTTCATGAATCCCTTTGAATTAAAATGTAGATTGCTCCCATTAAAAATTCAAAAGAGTATGACATTGAGCAAAATTAAGCATATTAGAATTAATTAATATACCGTATGAGTTATAGTGGGGGTAACTAGAGTGAGGCCAGATAAAGTTGAATGAGAAGTAGCCCTTTAGTAAAACAGGCAGGAGGAGGGAGCCTTCCAGGAGGCTAACGACCTGGGAGAGAAATTGCTCAACATGCTCACTCCTACACACTAAGCCTTTCTGGCTGTTAACTCACTGAAATAAAAGTGGAAGCCACTGGAAAAATTGTCTTATCAAAGGTCAGGAATTCTGTCTTGTAGCTTAACCTCTTTTGAATAAATAACTTGCTCTGGGATTTCCTTTCTAGTTTGGCAGTGTCTGCATGTGCGATATTCCTGTTTAATTCTTGTCCTTTTTTTTTTTATGGGCATCTCCCTCTTTTGCCCTTGGCGATGAGCTCCTCAGTTTGGGATATGCACCTTGTTTCATTTTGTTTAGATATTGGTAACCTCATGCTTGGAATTTCTTCTCTGCTTTTTGGAAAAAAACCCACCTCTTGTATACAACCAAATTTTTACAATTGGAATGTTATTATTTTTTCTTAATTTTCTCAAAAACTAGTTTCCTACTAAGATTCAAGAAATGTATGTGTGGCATACATTTAAAAAAATGCTTCTTAATTTCTCTAAAAGAAAATATTTAGCATTACCAATAAGGTATAGTTCTGTGCCCAACAGCTGTTGTTGGTAGGGCGACCATAAGCATTGGTTTGCCTGGAATAGTCCTGGTTTATGCATATTGTCCCAGTGTAATTCTTTTTCTAAAAAAAAATAAATTTATTGGGATAATATTTATTAATAAAGTTATATAGGTTTCAAGTGTACAATTCTATAAGACCTCATCTATATATTACATTGTGTATTCACCACCCAAAATCAAATCTTCTGTCACCATATATTTGACCCCCTTTACCCTTTTCTACCTCCTTTCTCCCCCTTTCCCTCTGGTAACCACTATAAACTATTGTCTGCGTCTATGAGTTTTTGTTTGCTTGTCTTGCCTGTTGCTTTCAGTGTTATATCCCATATATGAGTGAAATCATAATTGTTATCAACTTTATCTGTCTGACTTATTTCACTTAGTATAATATTCTCAGGATCAATTCACGTTGTTGTGAGTGGCAAAATTTCATCTTTTCTTATGGATGAGTAGTATTCCATTGTATATACATACCACTTCTTCTTTATCCAATCAATTATAGTAGGACTTTTGGGCTGTTTCCATGTCTTGGCTAAAATGAATAATGCTGCAATGAATATTGAGGTGCATCTGTCTTTACAGATAAATGTTTTGAAATTTTTTTAGGTAGATACCCAAGAGAGAAATTGCTGGGTCATATGGTAATTCTATTCTTATTTTTTTGAGGACCCTTCATACTGTTCTCCATAGTGGCTACACCAACTTACATTCTCACCAGCAGTGGATGAGGGTTCCTTTTCCCTCACAACCTCCACAACACTTGTTATTTCTTGTCTTGTTGATAATAGCCATTCTAACAGGTATGAAGTGATATCTCATTGTGGTTTTGATTTTAATTTCCCTAATAGCTAGCGAAATGGAGCATCTTTTCATACATCTCTTGACTGTTTATTTGTCTTCTGGGGGGAAGTGTCTGTTCAGGTCTTCTGCCCATGTTTTAACGGATTTTTTTGTTGTTGTTGAGTTGTCTGAATTCTTTTTATATTTTGGATATTGGTCCCTTATAGGGTGTGTTGCTTGCAAATGTCTTCTCTTATTCAGTTAATTGCCCTTTTGTATATTAATGATTTCTTTTGCTGTGTAGAAGCTTTTTAGTTTGATGTAGTTCCATTCATTTATATTTACTTTTACTTTTCTTGCCTTTGTGGTCAAATTCATAAAATCCTCTCAGACTAAGGTTTGTAAGTTTAGTACCTATGTTTTCTTCTATGCATTTTATTGTTTCAGGTCTTATATTTAGGTCTTTGATTCATTTTGAGTTAATTTTGGTGCATGGTGATAGGCAACAGTCTAATTTCATTCTTTTGCATGTGGCTTTCCAGTTTTCCAAGCACCATTTATTGAAGAGGTTCTCTTTTCTCCATTGTATGTTTTTGGCTTCTTTGTTGAAAATTATTTGCCCATATATATGTGGGTTTATTTCCTGGGTTCTCCTTTCTGTTCCATTGGTCTGTGTGTCTGTTTTTCTGCCAATACCATGCTGTTTTGATTATTATCACTTTGTAGTATAGTTAGAAGTCAGGAAGATAATACTTCCAGCCTTGTTCTTTTTTCTCAGGATTGCTTTGCCTTTTCAGGGTCTTTTGTGGTTTCATGCAAATCTAATGATTTTTTGTTGTTGTTGAGATTGCATTAAACTTGTATATTGCTTTAGGTAATATGACTATTTTAGCTATGTTGATAGCACCGCCTCTCACTTGTGGATGACAAATTATATGGTTATGATATAGACGTACCAATGTCAGAAAAATTTTAAAAGTAAGTTCTAATGGAGTTGGCATTTCCAAACCCTCTTAGACCAGGTTTACATGTAATATTAATTTGCGTTTAATTTACTAGAGTTTGTATTACTCTAAAACATTAAAAATACCTTTGCTTCCTTTAGAACGTCTTTGATTTAAAAAACTTATAGAGATACTTCCTTCTAGTACTTGGTAACTTATTCTACACTTTTAGTATATTTTTAAAATTTCAAAAGTAACAGATTTACTGCAGAAATTTTAGAAAATGTAAAAAAAGCTAAAAGGAGAAAATAAACACCAGCTATGATATATTCACTCGGAGATAATCAGCATTTATTTTATATCTTCCATGTTCTTTTTCTAGAGAAATTATATATCAGACATATTGCATCACAAATATGCATTTTATAATTAGAAAAATGAAAATTTGATTTTTAACTTTCAATTTCACTAACATTGTACTATAAACTGTTTTTTCATGTTTTTAAATATTCTCCTATGACAGTAAATCGAACAGAGTATTGAACAGTATTAATTACATGAATTTATGATAACTTACTTATTTAAGTAAAATTTTTGGCTTTTGAGATTCTTCCCAAAAGAAGGCAGAAAACAAGGCAGGGGCTTGAATTAAAGCTGGTGGATTTTGGATGGAAGCAGGAAGAGCTTGCATGATGCGATTGCATTGTGTAAATATCTCATCCTGGATGGTTGCATTGTTTACTTGCCTGAAGGTAAGGAGCCTAATGAAATAATTACTTGAGATTTGTTTTCTTGTCTCATTTGATATTTCCATGATGATTTAATATTTATAGGAAGGAAACTAATGCCCAGTTATTTTTATTTAAGATTGACTCTATTATAGGGCTTTTTGTCAACAGCAGTGCATGTTTTTGTATACCTTAATGAGACAGTGTGAATTTAATTAAATGCTTCTTTTTTTTTAATATTAGAAAGGATTTTACATTGAAATGGTAGATAAATTTGATATAGTTTTACAGTAAAAAGAAAACAAGAATTTGAGTCAGCAAATTATTTTTGGAGCTTTCTAAATGAAATGCCTACTTTGAATATTTTCTTAGTTGAGTTGGCTTTAAGGGAATTATAAAATAGCCCAGGCATTAAATATAAGTACTGTTAAAAACAAACAAACAAACAAACAAACAAAAAACCCCAGCTCTATCAGTAATTTCTTAGTTGTTTTTCTTCTTCTCTATTGTATGAAACTTATGATTTTGAAAGTTTGAAGGAAATACTATAATAAGTCAATCATGGTGCCAGTAGTTGCTCTTCTGAGGATTTCCTTTTGCCAGTAATTTGCTCTAGTTTTCATTTAGCTAGATTAAAGAGAAATCATATTCACATTTGATGAATTTTTTCATTAAAGATAAATGAATCTCTTTTTTCCTCCCTTCTTTAATTCCTCCCTCCCACTTCCACTCCTGACCTATAGATGTTGCCCTCTCCCCTTAAGAACTGGATCTCTGAAGGTGGGGCGTCTCCTCCCACATGCTCGTGGTGTGCACCCTGGGCCTGGTGCACCTGGGGTATGGTTGGTGGCTCTACCTGGGGCACAGACCCAGGACCTTCTGCGTGTAAAGCAGACGTGCAACCACTACACTATGGAGCCACCCCTAAATGAATGTCTTCTAAGGAAATGAGAAACAATTCAATTAAAAATGGTCAAGGCTTTCTCTTTTGAAGTTTAAGAGGCATTCTATACAATTTTTCTTTTTCCTATTTCCAGATTTTGTTGGACATGGGAACACAAGGCCACCACAGAAGGGTCAATAGTAACATTTCTAGTTATGCTTAAAATTGCAGAGTAATTTTTAATCAATTAGTGACTAAAGAGTCATTGTTTAAAAAGCAGATTCTCCAAATTCATGAAAAAATGTGAAATTCTATTTATGCACATAGGACATCTATTTGTAAATCACTATTCAAAGCACCAACAAAGTTTAGCATCAATTTACATACAGAAATCAGTTTTTCTTATGCTTTTTTTTATTCATGAATTTGCTTTTAACTTAGTAAACTTTCAAAAAAGGATAGCTATTTTAAATATCTTTTAAAAGTCTATTTCATTTTATTTTTTTCAAGGAGGCAACTTAGTCCTTATAGATATATTATATCTGTTGGAAGACCTGAAGCTTTGCGTTTCAAAATGTTTTATTACTGTTTAGCATTTTAAAAGATCTAATCATTTATAGCTACCCTTTGGTTCCTTTTCAAGAATCTCATAAATTTTACCTCTGTGTTTTAAGATGTAAAATTCTTGCTTTGACATTTATTTATGTCTTTGATTAGTAGCTAGTGGGATAAATTCTATCATTTTTCATTTTTGTAATCAATAGTAATAATACCTGCCATACTTCTGTGCTGTCCATGAAAATGAGTACTATCTATCTTTTGACACATGTAGTCTGTACGTTCATCTATTCATCCCCAAGTTACATTTTGAGAAATATGTTTAAGAACCACAATTTCAGGGACATAAGTAGGTGAATCTCATGGATTTGATGGAATCCTTTAATAAAAGTTAAAAATAAGCTTCATCATTATTACTTGTGTGTGTGTGTGTGTGTGTGTGTGTGTGTATGTGTGTGTGTGGCAAAACCCTTCTAATAGCAATTGAGGAAGAAATAGAATATAATTCACATTTTATAGAGGACAAAACTTTGTCCAAGAGTCTACAGTTACTAGCGAAAGTCAGAGAGCAGTTCATGAAGGAAGATTGGTTGAGAAATAATTTCTTCATGAAATGATTAGATGATGAATCCTTAGCCCTGAATTATGATATCACAGGGTGTGTCATGGTCAGCTAAATTCTTTGTAAGAAGCACAGTGCCATTAACATAATTAGCACTGTATTATATTGTTTTAAAAGAAATATGGCCTATGACAGATCCTGGACAAATTGTGATCCTGGAAGTCCATCTTTATTTTCCTTTAGTTTCCTTGTTCTTCCTTCATAAGGGTTTCCTTCTCCATACACTACTTTCAAGGTTTTCCTCCTGTTCTTTGCTAGAGTCCTTTGTTAAAATTTGGATGTTAATTATGAAGTTTAAAGATTTACTTGTCTGAGAAGTATTTCTGTTTCCTCAGGGGTCAACATGTTCAGTTAAAGGAAACCCAAGCATGAAGACTTCAAGATGATAAGAGTAATTTGTTCAATATGTGTCCAGTAGACACTTAGCTGTTTTAAGTTCGTGTGTGGGAGTGGCACTGTCTGGTTCTAACTTTTAAATTATACCTAGTGAATGACAATTCTAACTGTAGTCACAGGCAGCCCTGCATCAGAGACCCCTTAATCACACTGTTGCTTGTCATCATTACTTGTAAACATACATTAAAATGTGAAGGATGTAGGCACACATTTAAATATGGGTGAGGGGTCACATTGTAGAGATTAACAATAAATAATAACAGATGAACACATAATATAATTTAAGCAAATGAAATTCTGAAGAAAATTAAATCAAGGAAAGGAGGTAACGAGTTTGGGATAGGGGAATCTGGGGTCTCTGGGAAGACGGCACTGAGCCCCTGCTGAATGAAGTGAGGGAACAGCCTTGTACAAAGAGAAGAGCCTTGTACAAAGCCTGGGAGCACTTGTAAATGTGGAGTATGTGGAGGGAGCAATATGGATTTCTGATATAGGAATAAGAAAAACAAAGCATTTGAGATGAAAACAAGTATTTAGAATTTTTGGCACATTATTTATATCTCAATACCTGTAACTATAGAAATATGTGGTAGTTAATTTCTACTTGCTGGCATTGGTTTAGGGAATAAAAGTGTCTAAAGATAGAAGTGGAGGAAGGAACCAAACTTATTGAACTTCAGACTGGTGAGGCCTCTTTAGATGGGAAAGGAAGCTTAAATATGAAATACCAACAGACCACTCCCAGGGTAATTTTTTTTTATAGTAGCCTTGGGAAATTAATATAGGTGTTGTGCTATTGTAGAGCTCAATAAATAATACTTTATTAATGTGACATCTTCATGGAACATAAAAAAATTTTAATTCACTTTTCTGCAAATCAACTTGTCACAAAATTTGTACTTCTAAATATTTAATTTTCAGTTGATATAACTGAAAGGCACATCAGTTGCTCTTGGAAAATGCAACATCACAAATAATTTGTGATACTTTTTTATTTTGAGGAGGATAATGCATTGATGCAATGGCCATAGGACCTGTTAAGAGTATTTTAATGCTGCGACAACATTGAGATAACTTTTGATAAATTATTTTGAAATACAAATTTTTGTGTATCAATAGTTGGTGATTCTTAAAAAAGAATTTTTCTAAATAGATTTACCTCTTTGTACAAATAAGTTTGTGTAACTTTGAATTTAACTTTAAATGTAAATGTATAGAATGACATTTTAATGTTTTCTCTTCTATTTCCTAAACTTGTGGAGGCTGTACAAGAAATCAAAGGTGGCTTAGTGATTGTATAAGCAGTTGACCCTTGGACAGTGCAGGATTTAGAGGCACTGACCCCACCCTGCTATCCTCTTATAACATTTGACTCCCCCCAAATTTAATTCCTAATAGCCTACTGTTGACTGGAAGCCTTAATGGTAACAGCCAATTAATACATATTTTGTATATGTATTATGTACTCTATTCTTATGATAAAGTAAGCTAGAAAAAAGAAAATGTTATTAAGAGAATCATACAGAATAGCACGTACATTTACAGTACCATACTGTATTTATCACGACTGAAGTTTACATTGTCTGTTTTAGGCTACATAGTTTACCCTGGGAGTTTTTTTCAAATTGTCCATTGAAAAAAAATCCATGTATATAAGTCGACCCACACAGTTCAAACCTGTGTTGCTCGAGGGTTAACTATACATCAAAATTCCTTTTAAGGAATTCTGTTACTGTATCTTCATGAAAAAATTAATTACAAAATTGTTTTATTAAAACTTTGTTCTCTGAAGCTTTGTGAAAATAATGTTCTTTTCCATCAAATGTAAGAATCTTTTCATTCAATTTCTGGTTCTAAGCCTGTAGATTATATATATATATATATATATATATATATATATATATATATATATATATATATATATATTTGCAGCAGATTTCAAGATTAACAGATTAACAATATCTCTTGAAGATATAATAATTCCCTAATGTACTTTATTGTGTAATGTCCATGTGTACTTTTTTAAGCAGTTTTTTATTGACCAAGCTTACTGCTGAATAACCAGCAGTTCCTACCTAGAGAGGTTGGAGAGGTTTATTTGTACCAGTGCCTCAGGGTGGACAGCAAGCTGGCCTCCCACTGAGGGTCCCATTGCTGCTCCATGCTCTTCTCTCTTGAGACCATGGTTTCTGCCACCACTGCTTCTGTTGCTGCTGCCACTATTGCCTCCACCAGTCTGGGTTCTGGTCCCAGCTCAGCTCTCCCCTCAGGTATCTACAGGATCACAGACTGCCCTGGGCATGCCACATGTATACAAGAGGCCAGGCCAATAGTACAACATGCTGCATGTCTACTCTACCCATGGGATTTATCCTGTTTGTGCATGCACAGGTGCCACACCTGTTTCCTTTGATCATATGCATGCTTTGTGGTTCCATCAAACTTCACTTACAAAACACAAATTCAAAAAACATTATTATGAAGTAAATGATAGTGATAGCAGAGCATTAAACCAAGTGCAGGGCCCTTCTGCCAGTGGGACCCTGCATGACTTCACGTGTCACGTGACCATGAAGTGGCATAAGAGAGGCTTCAGTGATACCCATTTACCATCTTGGATCTCTTGAGAAAAGCCATCATTGCACTGCATTTGCATTCGAATTGGCTGATCCTAGTTCATATTTTACAACTGGGCATAGGCCAGTTTCAGTGACTTTAGCAAGAGGGAATAATCTAGTATAGTGTTGTGTTATTTCTATGGCTAGGGCCAAAGCCAATTTTTAAATCTCTTCTTGAGAATCAAAAGTTTCCTTATGTAGCTGCCTTTCTAACTTGGTATGTAAAGTTTACCTTATTTGGGAAATGCTGCTAAATGTGCATAAGTAAAGCTTATCCTCTATTTCTGATCATCTGATCTTTAAATGTATAAACCATCTGCAACTTCTCAATTGCACCTCGTGGATCAGTTTCTGGTAGGATCTATGTCACTTCTTGATTTTTTTTCTTCTCATTTTCTGCATCTGTATATCTTGTGTTTAGGTGTCCCATGGCCATATCTTATTTGAGCATCTAAATATATCAAAAGGCTCATAAAAGTTGTTTAAATTATTAAGTTCAGAGATTCAGATCTAGATGCTTATCTGGAAATGTATCCAATCCTATCCAATGCTGTTTGTCCTAATTTTGGAAGAGAAATTTTATAGCATTTTTTTTTCCAGAGAGAAAACATAATTGTTGAGGTATTTCCTTAACATTGTAGCTTTTCAGTGATGAAAGAATGAAAGGATATCAATCTTTATTATTTACCTTTAAAACTCCCAATATTACATGCTGCAGTGCAACATTATAAGTACTAGTTATAAAATACATACTACAAAAGAAAACTTATAACTGGAAGACTAAATATCAACTAATTAACAAATTACCTAGATGTTCTTTATGAATTTTCATAGGCCTTTATTCACTTGTCTAATTATGTCTTTTTTTTAATTTGAGATGGTTCTATATAAAAATATTTGGTTAGGTTGACTTTCTGCCATAATAAAGGGATTCAAACTTGCTTGAGAAATATAAGCAACTTTTATTTACTAAGTGTCTGTGATTAAAGCAGAACTCCCTACTTAAATCTTAGCTTTGGGGAGGGAATATAAACGGAAACATAACTTATTCATGCGCCTAGTGTTTTTCCCAACTCTGGACTTTAACTAACCTTCAGTTTAGCATTATCAAAAATACAGAGCACACTGTCATTAAAAACCCAATCAAAACAGGGCTTATAGTGGGTTAAAATTTTATTATCTTTAAAAAAATTCTTCTGATTTTGCTGCTATTATTGGTAAGCACTTGGGCAAATGGAGTCAAATTTACCTTGTTATGAGTCGAGGAAGGAGGTAAAATTTATTATGTTGAAAACTCTGATGGGGAGGATCCACTTTTCTATTGGATTGGTATTTTTGTACTTCTTGTTGGAATGATTTTTTGGGGGCAAAAAACTGCACCTCCTTCTTTATGTACATTTATCACATTGTCAACAATTTTAAATTATGTTCTTTTAAAAGTTGCTTTTACATTAAAAAAGATGACTAAACATATATTGGTCTTTGAAACTGAGCAAGGCATTGAGGTATTAGCCTTTCATCTTTGGGGACTTTGGCTTAAACCTGGATCACTTTAAGTGGAAACGAGTTTGATCTTGTCACCTGCACCTCTCCAAGCTTTTAGGGTGAGCAGTAATTATAATGAACTGAAATCACTCCAAAAAACTTTAGCATTTAATTCTATTATATGAAGAACAGGAACAAAATACTTCAATGTGTAGTGAAGGTAGATTAGTATTTGTATCAAAAATCAGAAAAATCTTAATTAGAAGAAAAACACTTAACTGCTGGAGCATGTTATAAGCTATTTCAGAAAATGAAATCAAAGCATAAAATACATGAAGTGTTGATTAACATTGTGAAAGAGAGACTGGTGTCTGGTGATCTTAGGGGCCACTCTTTAGTTCTTCTTGGGAGAGCAATTCGCTATCCTTTAGGTCCTCAACCAATATGAACCCTCTTATTTACCATTTATCAAATCCCTCTCCAGTAAGCTACTGACCTGTATTTCCCTTGAGGTCCATATTGAAGAAACAGTTTAAGTTCAAATCCAGCCTTAGAACATTCACATTTTAATAGGATGCATAGATGTCAGCTAAAGAATAAAGCCTGAGAGTGGGAAGTTTGGCAGACAGAAAAAAGTGAGTTCCACTTTTGAATTTTACCAAATTCACATTGGAAACTATTTTTGGATGTATATAAGTAGGATACTGAGGATAGCAAAGTGTCATTTTTACCAACTAAATTCATCTACTATCTTGCTCCTTAAAGGACAAAGAGCATCCTGCATGACCTGGGCAGCTTTGTTAATTCCCAGCTGTAATAACTTGTGGGATATTTGCTGTCTTTGTCTTGAGCTGAGGTCTCTGCTCACTCCTCTCCTGGAGTGTCCTTGACCTACTCCTATCAAGGTCCCCAGTGATGCCATGACACTTACAGTATACCAGTTTGCTGTACCCTCCTATTTTTTCCGTGCAGCTGTAGTAACTCTCCCTCAGGATCTCCATAGCCAGCTTTAGGGAAACTTTAGCTTCTGGGATGGAGCTGAGTAGCTCCCTGTGTGAATCAGGTACAAACTTTATTTGAGAGTGTGGGAACACCTGCTGGTTCTCTCAGTGCCACTACAATAGGTAGTTTACAAAATTCAAAATCTAAAATTTATCATGTACTCATTTTTATCTTTCCATCATGTAGCAAGAAGGGTGAAAACCTCATGTATGTTTAAAATGCTTCAATTTTAATGTTGCAAGTCTCCTAAAATGTTCTGTTTGTGTCATCTCAATTGGAAGCTCATCACTTCACTGCCAGATGGTCTCCATGTGTATTCATATGAGTCGATATTAGATGAGAGAAACTGAAGTGAGCTCAAAGGCCTCCAATGGGAGGCTGCCCAGGCCTCTGAGTGACCTGATGTCCTATCTATTCAGAGAACATCAGGCCTTAAGACATTGGCTCTTTATTGCTAAAAACTCATGAAGTTAAGAATGATAATTTATCAATCCACAATGAGAAACAGAGCTGTTGCACGGACCAAGATAATGGAGATTTATGATTAGCTCATTTTCTCTTATCATCAAGTTATGTAGTTTCTTTCTTTGTTCATTTACCATAGGAAATCACTGCTGTACAGATCAGAAATGCTTACATTCACAGGGTCAGTTACCTCTCTTTCTCTGTAACTAGCTGACTTTGGAATTTGAAGGTTATCTAGGGAACAATTCATCAGAACAAGGGGAATTGAAAGAACAAACGATTAACAGCAGTGGGCCGATATAGTCTGAGGCCTACAGTATAGAGAGAGAACAAATAGCCTTGTTAATAGGGCCAGGTATAATCATGTCTGTTGACTTCATGCTCCATTTGTTTTTACACCAGGAGCAACTTTACCACTGTGACTAGAAACACACCAACTCCAATCCTCTCTCTTAAACTGTGCTTTGCTTTATACTAGTAGTAAGCTTTCCTGTCTAATCAGTCCCTATTTTGATTCATTCATTCTTTGAATATATTAAGGTGTCCATCAGTTATAGGCAAGTTTGTTGGTCTGAGAACCAGTCAGGTGACTTGGTTTAACTATGCATTGTCTCATGATATGCTGCTCTTATATTTATCTCTAAATTCTTGGAGATACCTTACTTTATCCCCTATGTATTAATAGAAGATACATGGAAGCAAAAATAAGGCAGATTTTTAATTTTTCAAGAAACATTTCCTAATTACCTGCCATGTTTGATGCAGTTAGTGTAATTATTTTATACTAAATACTTTTGGCTGTTACTCTTCTAAATAAATCACTCTTATATTAAACCCTTTGAAAATTAATCTAGAATATTTCCTGGTTGGTTTCCCAAGTTTGGATTTTTTGGTCACCAGAAGATATGCATTCCATTGTCATCTTAAATAAAAAAAGTAAATTTAAAATGTGAAATAGCTTACTCACATGACTTTGCAAAGTCATTTGAATGAGGTCATCTATGAGCCCTTGACTGGTGTGCAATCCCATTAAATTTGTAATGCTCAATTATAACAATGAAAAAATGTCAGAATACTCTTTTAGCTATATTTTATAGCATTTTCATTTTGGTCTTTAGCTCTTTTGCTTGTCAAATTGTGCTTATCAGAGAATGAGGAAAGAATATTTGAGACCAAATTTGATTTTCATATTGCTAGCTTGGTTTTTAAAATCCTTTAAATTTATTGAAAATAATGTACTATTATGTGAGAAAAGCAGTTTTCAAAACAGCATATGATAACATGACTACAATTTTATAATAGATCTGTGTGTGCATATATGTATATATCTAGTTAATAAAAGGCAGAAAAGTTATTAAATAAAATATGAGTCAGTAATTTTATTTATTTTTAGGGTGGAAGGGAATATGAGTGAATATTTAGTTGCCTCCCAGATTCATTCTTTTTAAAAAATAACAATGTATTCAGCAATTACCTTATCATTAAAGTTGGTTTCATTTACAAAAAATAAATAATTTAGTTAGGGTACTTGCTTTTTTTTCAGTGGCCTCTCATCTTTGTGAACGATCAGTTTAAACTATTAATTAAAGACCACTTTTCTACTCTATATTTTAGTGAACTACAAAGATGTTTGATCATTTTATTTTTTTGTTAATATGGAAAGTAAATAAATCTCTATATATTGTCTCATTTCACTTATCTGGTGACATCATTGGTTAAAATTTCTATTCTTTGTAGGAAAAATTTGAACTACCACTAATTAGAATAATTCATCTGCTGGAGAAATTGTTGAGAGGCAACCCCCATTTCTGATGATAACTAGCTTGCTAGATAAAATTGTCATTACATTTAACTTTGTCTTTAATTATAAGCAGATGGATGAATTATTTTAATTGCTGCTATATATCTTAATAGTATTCATACATTGACACAAAGTGAAGAACATCAAACAGAAATTAAATGCTAGGGCAGGAAAGCAGCTAGCCTTCAAGGGAAGCAATTGATCACAACCTGTCATCTTTAAAGGCCATAAGAATGCAAAATAAATGCTTGAGATTAGTGTACTAAATATGGTTCATCAGTGTTCAGCTCTGTCCTCTGATAATTCATCTATCTCATTTATTTTAATGCTTTATCATGTATCTATCCAGCTCTGTAATTAGCCTTTCAGGTATTCCCTTTTTCTTTCTGCCTTTGAAATTATGTGTGGAGAGACTCTGCAAAGGGAGGACATTATTACTATCCCATAAGAAAGAAGGTACTCTTAATTCTGTTTTATAGCTTACATGCTGGCATTCTTGCTAAAACTTACAGGGTGTAATAGAATTGGTTTAAAGAAAAGGTCTTAGTAAATCTGCTGTGTTCTTATAAATAGTTTAGTTTGACTATAGGTAAGCTGTTTAATTTTATTGGAGGAATCTGGATTTAGGTAAATCAAACCCCGAAATGCTGGTTTAATTTTTTTAAAATTAAAAGTGCCAAAATTATTTTCTGAATTAAAGTCATTAAATATCAGCATTTTATTGATTTGTTCCTGAGTAAAGAGTTCATTTTTCCTCGACTAAAAAGAATATCATTAATACACACATTTTCCTCCCATAGCAATGAAGGTACCAAGATTATATAGAAAATTATATTTGAGATTTATACTCCTCCATAAATTTTGCTGTAGAACAGGAGCAATCCCATGGATATATTACAGGATATAGATTTAATAATTTATTCATTAGTCTCAGAATACTAACAATGGTAGGTTATTTTTATGTCATTAGAAATTTAGAACAATGCATGCAGTTTAAATAGGTGCACTATTTTCACACTGACATTGTAAATACGAGATAGTTTTTAATATTTTGAGTGTGAATATATGTCAAAATATTGAAGTATGACATGCTTTACAAACCCAGGAGTGTGGGGTTTTCTATTTATTCTTAGTTTAACATTAAATCACATATAGTTCATTCGCTTTGTAGATTATCTATGGCAAAGTTAAATACTATCCGACTTCCTGTCGTAATGTTTCTAGGTTACTTCCTTCTGCTGAGTGTTGGAGAGTTCCTGTGCACTCAAACTTTGCTTAGAATTAACTGAAGACCAACATCGTTTGAAATTTCTAGTGACAAATCCATGTTTCAAAGTTAGAATGCATTTTTGTTTTACAGATTTTCCAATGTGTTAATTTATTTGTGTAGTTCCCCTTTATGGTGAAGGTTGACTGCTCTAGGAGAAAATATTCCAAATATGATGCTATCAACAGTGGCATCTAGGTGTTGGACCAGTAGATTGGGGGATTTTGCATGCCAATGTTGAGAAATCCTTGTCAGCAGAGAGGCAGGCCAAGCCTACATAGAGTTTGTGTATGATCCTGAAGCAATACCTTCCAGGCTGAGAGGCTTATGTGACCTGTCTACTAAACTCTTTTCTTTGGTTTGTATAGGCATAACAAGTGTTAGCAGGAATTTACTAGTTTCTACAGTAATTAGTACCACTCTCTTACTAGTTTCTGTGTAACCCTCAGAAAATCTGTTAACCTCTTACAACCTACATTTCCTCAGTTATAGAATAAAAATGAAGTAAGGTAATGTATATGGGATATAACAAGTCTTTTCTCCTCTCCCTCTTTCTTTTTTTTCCTTTGTTCCTTTTCTACATGTGTATTGAGAAAGAGAAAGCCAGCCCTCACAGCCAGGAACTGACCTGGCGCCCATAACTAGGCCTTGGTAGTCCTCTCTTGAGCATGAATAATTTTAAAGAACGCAGATATTGGATAAAGCTACTCTGAGACTTTGATGGAGCAAGCCCAGTGAAGACCACTTCATAATATGCCAGGGCAAAGATAAAACATCATTCCAACCACAAAAAAGACAAACATTCCATTATTCTGATTAATTCAAGTGACTATTGCTTTTTTTTAAAAATTGCATTTATTGAGGTGGCGATGTTGAATAACGTTATATAAGTTTCAAGTGTACAATTCTATAACACATTATCTATATATTGCATTGTGTTCTCACCATCTAAAGTCTGGTTTACTTTTGTCACCATATATTTGACTCTCTTTCATTTTCACTCCACTCCCCTTTTCCCCTCTGGTAATAGAAAGGTTTTGTGAACTTGATCCCAAAGGCAAAAATAAATAAATGAAACTACATCAAATTAAAAAGGTTCTGCAAAAGAAACCATCAACAAAACAAAAGGATAACCAATTGAATGGGAGTAGATATTTGCAAATGATACTTCTATTAAGGGGCTAGTATCCAAAATACATAAAGAACTCATACAGATCAACAACTAAAAGACAAACGATTCAATTAAAAGCTGAGAAGAGATACTTCTTTACCAATCACAGGGTTAGCCTCACTTCATTCCTCCCTCCTCTTAGATAAGATTTATTTAGTTACCCCACTATTTTTTACCAGCATACAGCCTAGAAAAAAGTTCTATGTCCTTGAGCTTCTCCAAAATCACTTTTCAGAAGTCCAAATGCTGTAGGTCCTTACTAATGCCCTCTTACTGTGGTGCCCCATGCTCTTTGGTGGTGTGGTTCCTGGTCATTTTTGGCTACAGGACATGAATGGTATTTGGAAATCATCATAAGTCTTCATCGAACGAGACTGAGATCCTGGAAGCAGGTTTTCGTTGTTGTTGTTGTTCTTCCCTAATAAAAAGTGATATCTTTTTCTACCTTTGCTTTATTAGCCAAATCACTTACCTATTTAGGTCATATTTTCCTAACGATGAGGTTGACTTAGAACAGCTCTGAAATTCTTGCAGCTTGAACATTTTAGAGATGATTTTGTAGATACTATGAGTACTGTAGAAATGGCCAAAGTGAAAATTTTTACTGTGTGACTTTGGATGAGCCTCTTATGCTTTATGACTTCTAGCCACAGAATAAAGTTTATGAGAATAGGTAATGTTGTTCAGATAAGAAATAAACAGATTAACCCCAAAATGCTTGTGATACAAATGCAACAACAGCTGTTCATATACTTTTATCATTAATGCCTGATGTTATCTTTTTTTTTTTTTTTTTGGCATTCTCATGCCTTATTTTCCCAACTAAATATTTACTTTCTAGACAGCTGGGACTATTACTCAATGTTTAGTACAGTGCCATACATATAGTGTTACTAAATAGATATTTGCTGATGGATTATCCTATTTACCATCTCTTCTCTGGATGTTTTCTGCCTGTCATTGACTGAATATGAAAAATGAAATTAGAAATCTACCAGTCCCTGAATCACAGGTCAAAGTGGGATCCCTTAATTGCCTAGTAGGCAGTAAAATCTCAACTTCTATGCTAATCCATTTTTCTTTCAGATTCAGAGTCATGTTGTTGTTTTATTAGTGAATAAACAGCAGCTAGTATCCCATACTGAGAGCTTATAAAAGTATTCTGTGCTCTACCAAGCTTCATCTTCCATAGAACTTACAACTGCGCAAGGCACCTATGAGGCTGGTATTAATATTTCTCAATTCAATGAGGTTAATTAATGTGCCTTAAATCATGAAACTAAAGTTCATTGTGCATACAAGTTTAGGCCCCAAACCTTGCCCGTTGTTCACACCACCACTTGTATAATCCTTATTCTTGTATGATTATGTATAATGTTTATTCATACTACCACCATGGAAGTAGAGAATAGGCAATTGTACCAAATGTACAAAGCATAAGGTTTAAATATTTATTGTTGAACATCCTGGGGTTTAAGAACCACAAGCCCTGAATTTTATATGACATCAACTCTCTCAATTTTTTTTTTCATTTGCAAAATGAGCTTTCATTATAGCAATATCTGTTAGGACTGAATGTTTATGCTTCCCCAAATTTGTATGTTGGGGCCCTAAGCTCAAGTGTGGCTATATTTGGTTTTCTAAGGAAGTAATTAATGTTAAAGGAAGTCCTAAGGATGGGACCCTAATTTGATAGGATTAGTGTCATTATTACCAGAGACCATGTTCTCCTCCTGCCCCCCCATTTCTCTATATATCTTGCTCAGCTATATGAGGATGTAGTGAGAAGGTGGCCATCTGAAGCCAGGGAGAGAGCTCTCACCAGAAGCCAACCATGCTGGCATTCCGGATTTGGACTTCCAGCATCCAGAACTGTGAAAAAATAAATTGCTATTGTTTAAGCCATCTAGTCTGTGGTTTTGTGTTGTGGTAGCCTGAGCTGACTAATGCAATGTATAACCCTTCTGTTTGCCTATGTGATGATATGTGAGATGGCTTCTTAAAATTTTTTATCAGTCACATTATAATTACATAGACAACTGTGTAATGGGTAGAACCCAATGGGCTTCCTCAGAACTGTAATGTCAGAAAAACATCTTAAAGTTTTGAGAATCATAAAAGTGAATAATGTGCTTAATTCTGTTGACCCTCAGTATCTAATGTAAGACATGCCCAGGAACTCCCTGCACCAGGCATAGCTGTATGCTCAGTCGAAGTCTCCATATTCATCAAATACTGGGTTAGAGGAATGATTTCATTGTCTTCCCTTCTGCATAACCTCATGTGCGGTGGTCGGTCTCCAAAATGGCTCACAACAATTCTTTCCTCCTGACATTTATGCCCTTCTGTAGTCTCCTCCTACCTGTGTCAGAGCTGCTCCATGTGACCAATAACATATGGCAGAGGTGACAGTACGTGATTTTTGTGGCTAGGTCATAAAAAGCTTTGGGTATTTCTGTCTTTTAGACTATTTGTGCTGGGAGAAACTAGTCACCATGTTGTCATAAAACTCAAGCAGCTCTCTGAAGAGGCCCATGTGGGAAAGAACTGAGGCCTCCCACTAATACCAGCACTAACTTTCTAGCTACATGAATGAACCATCTCGAAAGCCAATCATGCAAGATCGGGATCTGGCAAGTCTTCAAGACTTCAGATGATCACAGCACTGGCAGACAGTGTGATTGCATCCTCATGAGAGACTTCAGGCCAGAACCACCCTACTAAGCTGCCTTCAAATTGTTGACACATAGGAACTGTGAGAGATAATAAATGTTTATTGTTTTAAGCCTCTAACTCTTAGAGGAATCCATTACAAAGCAATAGGAAAGTGACACTTCTCATTAGCAACTTATACCTTCTTGGAGATGCAGAGCATTCTGATATGGCTTTTCCTCATAGGTGGTATTCTCACATGAACTGATAGTGCTGTGCTGGTAGATGTTTAACATTTGTTTCTCCCCACAAATGAACAAACAAGCAATACTCTGATTTTTAGTATTTTCCAATTTCTATGGTGTAAATATTTTCATCATGGCTGGTTTCAGGCTACCAGTGTGATTGGGAAGAGAACTGGGAAGAGAACTATAGTAGTACACAATTGTATGAAATTTCTATCATACAGAGTCATTGTAAATAACCTCAAGAGCATAGACAATAATAAAATATAGTAAAATAATTGGGGAAGGATAAGGTTTGAATATTTATTACTTTAATTTCTAACAGTTTAATTATATGCTTATTAAATTATATGCTTATTATCACGTGCATGTTAAATTATATGATTATTATATTTAATAATCAGCTTACAAAAATTCCTAAAAATTTAACAATTGTTTTTTATGAGCTAGCATAAACTGGCTTTAGCACACCACCACCCAAGTGAATGTTTGAGTGACGATATTTATTAAGGTGCTTGTCTAGTTGAATTGCCATTTGGGTAGTGATAAATTTCACACCTGTAATAAATTTTATTCACATCCATAACAAATTGTGATTGGAGAGCTTTGATGAAATAATTTCAGGAGTTTTTGATACTCATTTGGTTAAAGTCATCATCCTGGAAGATATACGATCGTTATTTGCCTCTAATTCAAGCTTTAACTATCAGGAATACCAAGAATTGATCAGCATGACATATAACTGTATGGAAAGAAGATAACTGACTTTCATATTTTAGGGACACACAATTCTTTATTACATGAGCCAAAACACTCCCTTTTAACTTCTATATTCTGTTTTGTGGAGTCGTCGTTGTCTTCCACCCCTTCTTGCTTCTGGATCTTCTCTGAGCTTATAGGAGCCAATACAATACTGATAGTGAAACTTGGTTTCAGAATTACAATCTTTTCCTGGCTCCTCAATTTAATACTGTGTAAGCCTGGTCATATTTCTCTTCCTCTCTGATATTGATATTGGTGTCTATAATATGCTTAGCACAGTATCTGATGCAAATAACTACATGATATCATTACCAATTCAAAGTAATTGGCTGATTCACTGATACCATCCTGGGTTGACATGAATCATGTCATTCTGTGGTTCCTTTGGATCTTTCTGCATAACAAATTGCCTCCTAAAATCCTTATTCTGTTCTAAAGTGTGCTTCCAAAGTGCTCAGTCTGAGAGCTGGTAGTAAAAGGAAGAGAGGGCAGGCAGATGGTATTTTTAAGTAGAGTAAACCACCACGGGTCAACCAATCTCTGATCAGAAAGTATGCTGGGGAGGTAAGCTCTTCTCTTGCAGGAACTGGGGTTGTCCTAATGGGAAAAAGGGCAGAGTCCTCTCTTCCAGAGAAACGTGAGGATGGAGAAGCAGTGTCTCATCACACGGTGTAGTGAATGTTTTCTCTGTGTCCTCCTCTCAGGGTTTCTCTTAAATACCATTAAACCCAAGACCCATCAAGCCAAAGGCTGCAGGTTTTCTTTTTTCTTTTTTCCTTTTTGTCTTTGTTAGAGCTTCTTCTTAACCTGATTGAAGTGGGGAGGAGAAATTTATATTCTGGACTGTGACAGTCTTCTTGCTTTTAGTGATATATCCCTCACCCAAGTTCCCTTGGTCTTCCAGTGCTAGTCATGGAAAAGTGGCCCCATGTGTCACCAGTTATCCTAATTGTCCTGCCATCTTCTCCCCTAACTCTGAGTCAGATCAAATATGAATTTGGATCTCAGCTTTACTTATCTCAGACAAATTACTTTGCTTCTCAAAGCTTCTGTCTTTTAATCTGTAAAATAGTGATGAGAATAGTTTTACTTCTCAGGATTGTCATGAAGATTAAATGACATGCAAAGTTGCAGCATATAAAATACTGAAAAACTCAATGAAACCCTATTTTTTTTGAAACCTGGTATTTTGACAGTTTTCATAGGTAGAAACATACCTCAACTGGATTTTTTTATTTCAACTATTCTCTATTAATTTCACTGGTGCATTCAAGTTTGAAGTTTCCTCCAACTCTTTCTAACTCCTTCCTTTCCTTCCATATATAGGTTCCAAGTAAATTAATAAACTCCACTGGTGCCTGACATATTCACTTTAATTCTCTAGGACCTTAAGCAGTGCTAAAAGCCACCCAAATGTATTTTTCAAACATGTGACTATAAGGGACAATAATGTTGTACCTCACATTAGATCAAGCAAGTAAAAAAGAAAAAAAAAGTAGCATTCATGCTTCAGAAGGTGATGAAAGACAGAGGAGCGTGGTGACACAAAGCTGACGGCAGTGGCACACGTTTCTGGCAAGGCCAGAAGAACTGACAAGCTGACTGCACAAGAGAGACACTCACAGGCTACCCTGTCAGCTACTTGATGTCTTCTTTCTTATCTGTCTCCTTGGAGGAGAAGCTCAGAGGAAGCCTTTGACGATCTGATGCCTGGCCTCAAACTAATCTTTAAAATGTCAGTGCCACATCACAGCACCCCTGCCCCCTGCCCCAATTCATCCTAAAAATACAATTTTTTTTACACTGAATTTATTCCCTCCCTCCCCCACATACCTTGATGAATCAATCAGTTGATGGCTGTAGATTAAAAGCAGGCTTGCTAACTAACTGGAAACCGTCCAGGGTCATATCAGCAGTGATGATTTGGAAAGCACCATGCCCCGGAGTTGCCATAAAGACAATTTTCTTTCTTTCTTTCTTTCTTTCTTTCTTTCTTTCTTTCTTTCTTTCTTTCTTTCTTTCTTTCTTTCTTTCTTTCTTTCTTTCTTTCTTTCTTTCTTTCTTTCTTTCTTTTCTTCTTTCTTCTTTCTTTCTTCTTTCTTTCTTCTCTCTCTCTCTCTCTCTCTCTCTCTCTCTCTCTCTCCTCCCTCCCTTCCTCCCTCCCTCCCTCCCTCCCTCCCTCTCTCCCTCCTTCTCCCTTTCTCCCTTACCTACTCCCTCCCTTTCTTTATTCCTTCCTTTGGCTTGGTTTCTTCTCCCTTGAATAACTTTTATTTATTTTTTCAATCTGAGATAGCTTTGTAATTATAAAGAATGGGGCTGTTAACCTTTTAAAATAGCTTACCATTTAATTAGTAGTTTTATTGATCATCTATGGAGTTCCAGGCTGTGCCAGGATGGAGGTAAGAATAGAGAGCTCACAATAGGACTGACTAGTGAACAGACTGGTTGAACACTGCCTGTTAAGAAACATGATAAAGCTTCACATAAGGACTATTGGGATACATGGAACAGGAAGGTGAAATACTGCTTCTAAGAGGGGCTGACTGACAAGCTGGGTTTGAAGAGTAATGTGTGGTTATTACTCATTTCTCTCTCCACCATTCCCAGATCCTTTCTCCTTCTTTCTTGCCCAATTTAGATACTGGGAAGCTGACCCCTACCATGGTGGCTACTGTGATATGTCACCCAGATCCCTATTTAAGAAATGAAGAACTTATTCCTTCAGCTACTACAAGACTGACCTCAGGCATCCATCCTTTTTTGGGGACCAGATTTCCTGAAGAAAACCACATCTCTTAAGGTCGTAGCCCCTTCCAGGGACAGCTGTGTACAATAACTGATCATTACTGGGATATAAAGTCCAGCTCCTCTTGCTTCCTATTGAAAGAAACTTGAGGGCTTATCCTGGTTCCAGAGCTCACATGGGCTCATCTGAGGCTTTTGTTGGGATTGCATCATAACCACCTTCTCCTCTGTTCAATCCCATTTTCTTACCCTTCTTCGCACAAAATGATCATCCTAAGAACACTTCCTAGTGAATGTCCTTCTTGATAATCTCTATCTCTGGTGAATCAACTGATGACATCTGTGGAGTGTAGTGCCCAGTTTTTGAGTTGGCTGGATTTTTTAATGGGTTCAGACAATGGCATATGATTAGAGGTAGTGAGGGGATAGAGATGCTTGCTTCATGCATCCTCCTTACTTTCATGCTGTTCTCTGGGTCCCTCTGAGACTGTGGTCCCTGCCCAAGTAGGGCCTCCACCCTGGTAATGGTTCTCCCTATTTCTTTTCTTCACTCCTTCAGTCCTAAGAATATTAATATTTCCTTCTGATGCTAGTGTCCAGAGGCCTCAGCATCCCCAGTTGGTTTCCTTAATCCTAGTTCCTTAACCCAAACAGACGCTTTTGTTCAACCTTAGCAGTGGTGTGCTGGTAAATGTTTAGCAACAGACTCCCTGGAAAAAAAGGAAGGTTTTGATTTGTAGCATCTGATAATTTTTGTGGGGTAAATATAGTCCCCATGGCCTAACATGGAATTTGGAAAAGATACTGGATAGTTTTACCATACACACACAATAAATATAAATAATCTCAAGATGTACCCAATGGTAAAATGCAGTAAAATAATGAGTTTTGGATATTTACTGTCTTTGTTTTTAATATAACTCAAGTGCTATAAGTTGTTTTACTTTCTAATAATGACTGTGTTTAACAACCAACTTGAAAAATTTCTGAGAATTAACAACCGACTTTTGAGAGTTGGAGTAAGTTGGCTCCAGCATGCCACTGAGTAGAACTACCTAAGTGAAATTTTGTTTTATGGTGGGACCTTACCTGATACAGGGAAGTAGTAGCAGTAAACCAGGCACTTTTCAGGCTGAGAAATGAGTGGTAGAGGCTGGGGGTGAGGCTGAAGTGTGAGTGAGAGAAAAGGGTTAGTAAATATCCCAGGCCAGTCTATGTGTATAAATCAAGGTATGGACACTCACCAGATTCTAAGTGTCACAAACAGTGGGAACTACAAATGTCATATAGTCTCCATGACATTTCCTGCCTTTTTTTGGAGAGTTCTGTCCCTTTATGATTTTTAACTACTTAGCTACATCATGAACATCAGAAAGGAAAAGAAATCTGGAGATAGAGTTTCAGAGAAGGGATTTTTTTTTTAAAGAGCTTTTCCAAATTTCCTGGAGTATGATGCTAAGAAATCAAGTTTGAGTTCTCTGTCTTAGGAGTGTGGGTATGGCTGAAGGGAAAAGTGATTGAGTCAAGAAAAAGATGGAAAATCCTATCATTTGGAAAAGATCAAAAGATGTTGAGAGAAACTTAGCAGACATTGAGCAGAGAGGAGTGAGTTTATAAATAAGAAAGGTCTTTTTATTTTAAAACAAGTTCTATTTTTTTCTACTCTTATTTTGAAAATATGGAAAGAATCATTAATGTTTGTACAAATCTATTTTCAACATGACCAAACCAAAGAATTTAGAAGTGGGTAGATAATTGATTTAAAAAGTTATTTCTGCCCACATTTTCCAGAGGGTTGAGATCACATTTTCGACACACTTGGATCCTGGCTATGTGTTGTCTTTTGGGAGATATATTAATAGAGCATCCATAACTATGTTTTAGATAAAGATGAAGTGCCTCTTGAGGCTGCATGTTCCAACTCTGATGTCAACTGTGCCAATGTGCCAAGAGAAAATGAAACTTCTACACCCTGCTGTACTTAGATAGTTCCATGGGGTGCTTCTCAATCCAGTGATTATGTGCTGTACAGATGAAAAGAAAATATATTTTCCCCTACTTGATCAGAGTAGCCATTATTTCAGAACTTGTCAGTGGACAGAGCAAGGGTTCCCCTCCTGACATTCTGGGAGCAAGACTCCTGGGCTGAAGAATCAACAAGGAATTTATTCTTAGGAACTAACTTTGAACATGTCATTGTTCAGTAAGTGATTGTGCCCTACTTATGATAGGTGTTAGGATGACATTAAAAACAGAAACATAAAAACAGAAACACTGTGTCTATGATTCTCTCTCAGTGTTTTATTCCCTGGAGTCTACTCAGTTTTTAAAAGTTTTGCTCTTTGAATCAGAATAAAATTCTTTCTGGGAAAGGATTTTGTCATATCCATCTGTCTATGAAATATCTTTGCATTTTGAAATCCTTACCACCTAGAGAAGGAAAGATGGAGTGACTTAATGAAATTTCATTTGCTTTTCTAATACATTGTTTTTATAATCAAGAACATTTGATTTATTACATTTTGTAATGTGTGGCACTTAACATATAGGATTTTCATTTACCTTCTCTCTTCAACTTTCAATCCAACCTGTTAATATAAATATCAGCAACTACTATTGTTTGTGTGAAGTTTTACAATTTGTGTAATCTTATACTTACATTATTTTGGTTAATTCTCACCATGACCCAGCAGAGTATTTCTGTTAGTCATCATACTTTATGCTGAGGGACCTGTGTTAGAGGGTTTTAGCAACTTGCCTGAGGTTAAACAGCTTGGAAGTGATAAAGGTAAGACTCAACCCCTGTCTGACTCCATATTCCTCACATTCCTACTTATATATTCTACCAGACACAAAGGTATAGACTTTTCCCTCACACTCTTTCAATGGGATTGGCTGATCACATCTGTTTTAATGAAGATAAAATTCTGTTTCTTGTCTTTGCCTCCATTTTCATGGTGAGGACTTTGGTGCTTTGTGACCAATAAAGAGAATCTAGATGCTGAGAAGAGAGAAAGGCCTCTTTGCGTAAGATTAAATGCCATTTCAGGTCTGTTACTCTGTCTTTTTCTCAACTATAGCAGGGAAGTCCCACAAAAGTGTCTCTATGAACCATACCTGACAACCTGTGTTTGTTATCCCCCAGCCCCGCTACTCCTTGCAAACAGTTTTATGGGTAAGAGCTCATCGCAGATTTTTCAGTATTCCTGGCACACATCCCTTTTGGTTGCTGCGTAGTGCTAGAGACTGGAAAGGCACTAGGTTCTCCAAAATGCTGGAGAACAAAGTTGAGCTGATAAGCTACCTATTGAGAAAAGCTAGGAAGCAGAGGTCCCAGAGCAAACAGCAAGCAGGAAGAAGGGGACTTACCTTTATTGAGCATTGACTCCATAGCATTCTGGTAAGTGCTTTACTTAATCATTTTATTTAATACTCAACATATGAAATAATTGTTATCATTAGCTTCAATTTTCAGGTGAGAAAACTAAGAATGGAGAAGTTAATAAACATGGCCAAAGACATATCTCATAAACAAGAATTTGACATAATGTTTTTATAACAACACTATACCCCTCTATTCTTTAGGTTATAATCCAGATCTGAGTAATAGCGTAGAGCGATTCAGTCTGAATCATTAGCAGACTCTTCAGGGTCTTTACAATAGACTCATCTCAAACCTGTTCATCCTTTTTATATTTCCCACTTCTTTCAGTGCTTTGCTCCAGCCATAGTGAATGGCATATAAGGGTCTCTCTTCCTCTGAGCCTGTTCCTTGCAACAATCCATCCTCCATGTGTCAGTGCATACAAGAAGGCTGCCATGTCTTTCCAAATTCGGATTAGGACTCTGGGTATGCCAGCACATCCATATGTTCCCCAGTGGAGTGCACACTATAATATTTACTTGCTTCTTTCTTCTACCTGAAGATAAGCTTCATAAATACAAGGGCCGTCTGCCTTGTCTTCTGCTGTACCTACAACATCATGAGTCAAAGCATGTTCAATAAAAGCTTGCTGCACAGCACAGTGACTGAGGATATTTTTGCCTCCTAGCCTTTGTACTGTGCTGTCCTCTCTGCCTCACCATCTTCTTTTTTTCTTGTTAATTCTTATTTGTGCTTTGTGTCTTGCTTAGATGCTACCTCTTTCAGAAGCCCAAGCTAGGTTAGGTGCTCCTCTTAGGTGTCTTTATGGCATTCATTTCTTCTTACATGCTCATCATTTATCACACACTGCCATCATTGCTTTTCACTAACTCTGGACTGAAACCATCATAAAGACAAGTTTTATATCCTAATTATCACAGTATTTCCATTAAGCTATACAGTGCCTAGCACAGAGGAATTACAATTTATGGAATAAATGGCCACATTATTTTAGACACAAGTAATTAAGGTACTGTGATACTATCAATACTCATTTATCTATTAAGTATTAATTACATGTTGACTCTGTGCTAGACATATGACAGATGACAAAGTTACAATCATGAACCAAACAAACATGTTCCCCACTCTCTTAGTTCTTAGAGCCCAGTGGTAGGATGGGGGCTGGTGGTAGGGAGGAAGTCCAGTTGAAGTTAACTGCTAAGTCCAGTTGTAATGAAAAGTAGCCTTTATAAAGAGTTATATAAAGTATCATCCCCCTTCTTGGGTTGGTGTTGAGGATTATGGAGGCACACACATTCTGCAACTTCTTCAGATCTCCTAGTTTTCATGTGTCTTTTACTATTGTAATATATCCTCCCTGAATAGCAAATAAACCCCTACTACCTAAAGTGGAATGTATTGTACAGCTCATTATTCAGAAGGTTTTTCTTCTGTACTCCTTACTTTCAAAGCAGGCTCCTTTTGGCATAGTTTGGGTGTCATACTATCTGAGGTGAGGGGATGGTCACCAAGACCTCTTGGAGTTCTTATTTACTCAATGTCTTTCTCTGATTATGCCCATTAAGTATGGTGTTTACTAATTCTTCTGTTCTTTCTTAAATATACTCCAATCAGGTTTTTACCTTCACTATTCCAGAAAAACTGCCCTTTTCAAGATCATAAATGACAAAATCGCCAATGACAACAATTGCTAAAAACCAATAGTCAATTTTCAGTCTTCATCTTACCAGACCTATCAGCATCATTTGGCACCATTCTTTACTTGATTGTCAGGACAGTGTGCTCTGATGTTTATCCCCTACTTTATTGTTGCCCCTACTCACTCTCCTTTAATGATTCTTTCTTATTGATTTAACCTCTTAGGGTTGTAGCACTCCTGGTCTCAGTCCTCCTTTGTCTTCTCTATTTCCACTCATGCCCTTGTGGATCATAGAGTCACATGCTTTTAAATACTATCTACATACTAAAAACTTGCAAGTGCATCTTTCAGTGATAACTCTACCTTCTCCCAAATTAAAAAAACTTCCCTGATATGTATATGTTGCTCTGTTTTCTTTGGGTTTCACCATCCACCTCAGACTTTGTTATGAGATGAATGTTAGTGTTGCAATGAAATTCACATTTGAAGCCTTAATTCCCAATGTAACGGTATTTGGAGGTGAGGTCTTGGGGAGGTAATTAGGCCCGATGAAGTTATAAGGGTGGAGTCCCCATGATGGGATTAGTACCTTTAGAGGAAAGGGAAGAGACCAGAGCTCACTCTCTTCCAGCCATATGAGAATACAGTGAGAAGATGATTCTCCTAAGCCTGTAAGGGAGCCCTCACCAAGAACCAATTTTGCTGGCACCTTGATCTTGGACTACCCAGCCTCCAGAACTGTGAGAAACAAAGGTCTGTTGTTTAAGTCTCTCAGTCTATGGTATTTTGTTTTAACAGCCTGAGCTGACAAAGACAGACTTCCTCTAGAATTTCAACTCTGCTGTATTTATTAGGAAAGAAAGTTAGCTTTCTACTCATTGCTCAGCATTACCCACTATAGTGTGGAAACTTCATACAATATTACCTCAGAAAACTAAGGTCTGGCTGTTTGAAAATACTTCCTTCATCCATAAACGTATGGACTTGACAAGGAGTTATTAGGAGAGTATGGCCTACAAGATTATGATAAAATAATTTGTGTCAGTTAGATCTAAGGGGGAAAATTAAATCAGGAGATGTTCCTATGTCATGAGAAGTTTTACCTGTTAGTCAATTTGTAAAATATCTGTCAGAGAATAGAGGAAGGCTTACTCTCAGCACTCCAAGTGAAAAAGGAAAGGTGGTGATTGAATAGTATAACTGTTAATCCTCCTGAGTCAAACAGGGAGATAAGTCTCCTTGCAGGGAGCAGACTCTTGGGTGAGGGGATGAGAGCAAGTAGCTTCTTTGGAAGGTGATTCCAGGAAGCACTATTGGGCATTTTGATTGTTTCCAATTTTTCACAATTATAAATAGCCATGTGACTATATGTGTATTTAAATGAATGAATACTGCAGTAAGATACATCTTACTTTGTTGGTTCAGTGTCAGGCAGAATAAATTGCTAGGAATGGAACTGCTGGCGTGACAGAACTTGCTGGTGCTCACCAATGTCTGTATTCTTTGGTTCCTGTGAGTACGATGTTATTTCAGATTCTCACTCAGTAAAATAAGGGCTTTGACTGAGTTCTGGCTAATGGCTATAAACAAGTGATATTTGCTACTTATAGGCTTGGCTTATAAAAACCCCCATTCAGCTATGTGGATGAATTACCACCCCTCACCTGTCACCCCCATTATTATAATTAGTTTCTGAAATTTGGGTTGCTCATTGCAAAGTTAAGTCAGTGTGACTAATACACTGGGTTACAGAGAATAAAATATTGAAAAGGTGATGACAAATGATTTTTCAAAGAGATTCTGTTATTTTACACTCAGCCAACAGTTCATGAGATTTTCTTTTGCTCCGTATGCTTTTCAGCTCTTGGTATTTTCCAAGTTTAAAAATTTTGCCAATTTTATGATTATTAAATGGTATCTCAGTTTGCTTTTAGTTTTATTCCCTTAATTACTAATAAGGTTGATCAACTTTATGAGTCATTTATATTTACTCTTCTATAAAAATCCTAATTTAGTAATTTAAAAAATATCTTTTATTTTTTTATATTAATTTGTAGAAATTCTTTATGTATCATGAAAACTAATCTTTTGTCATTGTATATGCTGCAAATGTCTTCTCAGTTTGTGGCTTATCTTTTTCCCCTCTTTATAGTATATTTTGTTGGATAGAAGCTCTTGATGTAAATGGAGATGATTATGTCAATATTTTCTCTTATGGCCTGTGTATTATGTGTCATTTAAGAAATAACATTCTATTATGAAGTCATAAAGATATCCTCTTATATCCTCTTCTGAGTGTTTTTATTTTGCCTTTTATATTTAGGTCTAAAATTTATTTGAAATTTATTTTTGTGTACAGGATTAGGTTGAGATGCAATTTTAACTTTTTCCTAGTGGGTAGTGAATTTTCTTAGCATTAGGATCTTCAGTGAAATTGACTTATTTTTTGTATTATTCTTGTTTGGTTTTCTATTCGATGTCATAACATAAGTTAGTAACATAAAATAAGTTAATATATGTACCCTCCTTTTCTCTTTTTTTAGAACAAAATTCTACACCACCTGTTTTCATAAATAATGTTTTATCAGAACACAGATATGCTTATTCCTTTAAATATGATCTATCACTTCTTTCACTACAGTGCCGACAGTTGTCGTAGAGATTGTATGCCCTGCAAAGCCTAAAATATTTTCTATCTGACCGTTTAAAGAAAGGCCTAGCACATGGTTAGTTTTTATAAATATTGCTTATGTGTTTAGAAAAATGTGTATTTTCTCCTTTTTGAAAATAGTATTTTCTCTATACCCATTAGAGAAAATATTAATTATGCTATTCAAATGTATTTCTTTATATTTTTATAGCTCTATCATTTACTAAGAGAGGTAAATTAATATTTTATAACGATGGTAGAGTCTTCATTTTCCCTTGAGATTCTGTGTACTGGCACATCGCAGATTTTGGTTTTGCCAGTCTCCATAACTGCATGAGCCAATTCTGTCTTTCTCTCTGTCTCGCTGTCACACACACACACACACACACACACACACACACACACACAGAGCTAATTGATTCTGTTTCTCTGGAGAACGCTGATACAGTCCTTGACCTGTTTTTTCTTTTTTTTTTTGACTTTTCATGCTTTTATTAATCTACATTTCTTAAAGTCTTTTTGTTAATTTAAGAGGGAAAGTAGACATGTATTCTCACTTCCATGTGGATCCAATCATTCATTTCTTTTTTGTTACTATTACTAACAATATTAATTTTGTTTTATATTTATATCTTGCTTAGGTGTGTAATTTTATTAAGACTATTTTGTATATTTCCTATTTAATTAATTTTGCTTTTCATTATAAAATCAAATGATCAGAGGATAACTCCATATTCATTATAAAGGATCTTAGAATTGTGCTCACTTGACTCTAATTTTTGTGATTACTGGAAACCAACTGGACATAGAGAAGGTTCCAGGGTCAACTGTAATTTATTTGTTTTAGAATTTAGTTAAGCCACTCAAATTCTTTAAGATATACCTATTAAATAGTTTTAATAATTCAATACCCTGTATTTTCTATGAATAACATAGGTCTTAAATTTAAATAGTACTAAATTTGAGTAATGAATGTGCCACTTTTGAGATATATGATCTTGAACAAGTTGTTCAATCTCTTTGAACCTTAATTCTCTCATCTTTAAAATGGATAAATAGTTACTTTACAGGCTTGATGAAAGGATAGAATGAAACAGTTGATTAAGCACCTAGTAGAGTACTTAGAACATAATGGGGTTTAGATAAATTGTGTCTTATTATTACTATTATCATTAGTTTCATTCATTTATTCATTTGTTAGTTTAACACATATTTGTTGAAAACTTACTATGAATCAGACATTTTCCTAGGTACTTAGGAAACATCAATGACCCAAACAGACAAGATCTGTGCTCTTATAGAATTTATGTTCAAGTGAATTTATTACTGTGGAAGGGATTGTGTATGGCAAGGCACTTTACAAGTTATCATGTCAGCAACAAACCATCTAAAACCTGTGGCCCTAAATGGGATGCATTCAGTTTTTGTTCTGGCTGGGTGGTTCTTTTGGTCTTGGCTTGACTTGCCTACATGTTGGGGAATTTATGGGTTGTGTCTAACCTAAGATAGCTCCAGCAGTGATTACAACTCAGATTCTCTCTCTGTTTCTCGAGTTCCAACTTAGTTCAGGAATGGTCTAGTAGCAATGGCAGAAAAATAAGAGTAAGAACGGACACTCACGTGCTTTCTCAAGCCTCTGCAACATGTCTGCTGATATCCCAAGATTACAAAGGGCAAGGATACTCTACCTATAAAACATAATTTGATGTGCTGACTAGGTGTGGATTTTTAGGTGTGGATATACACATAAGAAGTTACTCTTTAAGACTGTTATATGAAGCCTTAAAGAAGTAGTATGTGACATTTATTTCTACATGCATGGTTATTCTGCTATAAGCTCAGTTTTGAAAACAAAATTAAAAAAAAATGTAGTGGCCCAATATTATTCAATCCTATGCAGTATAGCGAGGGTACAAAAACCATTGGTTTGAAGAAAACTGCTTAACTCAAAGGGCCTAGAAACTTGACAACAGGTAGAGCTCATGAGACGCACAAATATTTGATACCCAACCAATAGAGTTGCAAGAACATTGTGCGGATTGTCAAAGGCCACAGGTTAGCTTAGGCAGCCATACATTGGGCAGGCAGGTGGGAGCAAGATGTCATTTTTTCCAGAGGTCAGGGACAAGTGATGAGTCAGGGAATTCAAGGCAGGCTGGAGAAACTAACAGGTGACCTGATTGCTAAGAGCCCATGACATCACCTTGATAATGAAGCAAGTCTCTGGCTCAAACAGCAGTGTGGGATATTCAGAACCTAAATTTTGGGTCAGGAAAACACATGTGAGGGCCGCTGAGAGTAAACACAGATATTTTTTAGCGTGGAGAGGGTCACTTCATCTTTTTCACTCATACATGTAACTCACTTCTCACTCCTTTAATGGCTATCATGTGCACACATTATCTTCTGCCTCCTTGTTTATCAGTTGGTGATCCATTTAAAATCTGATGCCCACATTCCTGAGTTTTGTTGATGATGTTGCACCTATATAGCATTTGTCTCCAAAATGAATGTTTCAATGGTGCATCTCTGCACAGGTGTACCTCCAGTGACTTCATTTGACCTTTTGATCAGTAGCCAGGAATAATTATGATTCATGTCTACATTCCCTTTCTCTTGATATCCAACATATTGTAATAAAAATCTACTCCTCTGTGTTATCTCTTAAAATTTAGAATATTTTAAAAACAATTGTATGTACCTCATAATGAATGTTTAAAAATCATTTTGCCCACAAAATGTTGCATATAGCTCATTCCCTCTTCTCCCCCACCTCCAAGAATGAAATTTGCTTTACCTGCATAATGATGGTCCCTCTGCCTATGGTTTGACCAAACCGTGACCAAACCAAGATGGAAGTTACAAATGAGACGAATCGTTGCATTGTGTGTATGCTAGGGGTAGGCCTGCCATTGCACAGAAGAGGGACAGGATTTGGCCCTCTTTTGGAATTGCCATGGCTAAGTTAACTATAATTTAGGTTATATATAGAGTTACAGTAAAATAATGTGTCATACAGACTGGGTTGTGATGACCAGACTTGAAGTAGAATCTGGTCACTATAGGTCTTGGCATAGTTGAAGCAGCCCCAGACTGGAAGCCAAAATCCTTAGGTGAAATGCTAATGTGATTGCTCCCAAATTCATATGTTGAAGTCATAACTCCAACACTTCAGAATGTGACCTTATTTGGAAACAGAGCTGTTGAAGATATAACTAGTAAAGGCCAAGTGGCGGATCCTACTCCTACATGGCTGGTGTCTTTATACCAAAGGGAAATTTGGAGATAGAGATGTACTTAGGGAGCATGCCACGTGAAAATTGGAGTTATGCTTCCATAAGCCAAAGAACATCTGGAACTAGCAGAAGCTGGAAGGGGCAATAAAGGATCCTTTCTCTACAGGTTTAAGAGAGAACATGCCTTGACAATATCTTGACCTGGGACTTTTAGCCTCAGGAACTGTGAGACAATACATTTCTGTTGTTTCAGCCACTCAGTTTGTGGTACTTTGTTATGGCAGCCCTAACAAACTACTCTATCACCCAAAGTCTACTGATATATGGGTAATGTATGCTATGGCATTAACCAAATAGAATGTTACTTGGTGGACAAAGACTGTGTGTGGATGGTGGATCCATGACTTCTCTTTAGAAATTCATTGTAGTCAGACCAGCTGTCCTCTGTCATTCAGAGGTTCATCAGTAATGCAAAACTCATTACTATTAGTATCTTGCCCAGCCTTCTTTACTAGGCTGGGGAATTCATTTCCCAGCTGCTGTGTGTGTTGTTTGCTTTTGCAGGGGATTTGCACCAACCAAAATGGAGCCCCTTTATCAGGAAAGCTATACCTTCCCCCATCCCCTGTTGGTCTACAGCCTTAGAGGGCTGTGTCTAACTCTGTGAGGTCATTTGTGCTTCAAAGCTTCCCTTGGGATCAGAGTGAGGCTAAACTCAGTTGGAGCTCACATCCATGCTGAACAACTTTCTCTGCACGTCCTGCTTCCCTCACTTCCTCACTAAATTTCTGTCACCGGATCTGCTTCGAGGGAACTTGACTTTAGGTTTTAGGCCTTACAGTCCTATAAAGTCCTACTGGGTAAACTGGAAAGAGCAGGGCCATCCCATGTAATACAGGAGATTAAGAGGAAGGAGGACAGTGTAGGGGTGGGCCATGGTTGAATAAGGCCACGTGTTAAGGTGTGGCAACTCAAATATTTGAGGTGGTAGATTTGATGTGCACTAACTCTCCTCTGCTACACTTATAGTGTCATTAGTCAACAAGTGTGCCTGTCTCTGTGGTCATTATGAGTGTATTGACTTCATTCCCATAGATATCTCTCATTCATTCCATCCTGAACTTTCCAAACTAGGGTCAGGTATGTGAGAAGGCTTGTGAAAGACACCCTTTGCCAAACAAGTGAGTAATGGGAACCATTTCTGGCCAAGGTTTGCTCCTCAGATGTGTCCTTGTCTGCCCTATTTTTTTGGCATTGGCACTCACCAGCAAGATCCACTCAAATTGACAAAGGAACCCATGTTGGCCACCTTACCTCAGATGAACCCTCAGCAGAGAAAGAGCATAGAAAGCAGCACTAGGTGACCCAGACATGCTATGTACATAGGTTGAAAGAGAGATGGAACATTTGGAATTTAACAAAGGTAGTAAGAGGTTCTAAAGATGAAAAGTAAAAGAACAAAATCCAAGAAAAAAAAATCTGGACAAGAACAATCTGGAATGTAGATTTCTTGGGCACATTTTCTTTTCAGAGATTCATTTTCACCACATGTCTGTCCAATGGTAAATGGTCCGGATTGAGTGAAATCTCATTTATATTTCACTTAATTTTCATATAAGTAATGTAAGAACTTAGCTCAAAATTCTGAGTTCAAAAAGAATTCATGCTGTGAAAAGTTAGTCTCACTTTTACCCTCTCTGCAGTCTCTCAGTTCCTTTTCTTATAATTTAATACGTATCTTTCCAGTGATAATATATTTCAAGCATTTACAAATACATGTGTGTCTGTTTGTGTGTGTATATTTCAGGTCAAATGAGTGTGTCTTTTATGGTCTGTCCTGCATCTTGCATTTTTCACTTAACATTATACCTTGGAGTTCATTTCATGTTAGGAAATGAGGCTTCCCTATGGTTTTTAACAGTTGAATATTATTCTGCAACATGGATATCTTTAAATTAATTTTTATTTTTTACTGCAGTGGATAGCCTTATTGTTATACCTTTTCACACCTGTGTGGGTATACCTATGAGCTTCAGGCCTAGAATTAGAATTGCTTGATAGAAAAATATGTGCAGTTTAGCTGGTGATATGTAATACCAGACTGCCCTACATGAGTGTAGTTCCAACTTGTGGTCCTATCGGCACTGTAGGTGAATTATTGTTTACCTATACTGGGGTAGACAAATTATGACAGCCTATTTTTGTAAATAAGATTTTGTTGGAACACAGCCATGCTTATTATCTATGGCTGTCTTCAAAGAGCAGATTTGAGTAGATGCTACAGAGAGCATATATAATCCAAAAAGCTGAAAGTATTTGCTTCTGGTCTTTTACAGAAAAATATTTGCCAATCCTTGCTTCATACCTTGTCAACATAAAGAAAAAGATAAGGCTCTTTTAAAAATATTTTGATATATAATTGACATATAACATTGTATATGTTGACATCACATTTTTTGATCCTTGCCATTCTGATGTGAAGAGGAAAGGTGTTTTATTATAGGTTTAGATTTCTCACTCTATAAATGAGGTTGGAAATTTTTTTCTTCTTTTCCACAAATCTTTTTTTTTTGCCTGTTTTTCTTCTTCTTCTTTTTTTTAGGAAACTAGCTCTTCTTCAGTGATATGAGTGACAAGTACATTCTCCTGTTTATTGCTTTTCAGATTTTAATTATGCCCTTTATTTTTAGCATGCAGAAATGTTTGATTTTTTATGTGATTAAATATATAATCCTTTGTGATTTCAGATTTTCTATCACATTTAGAAAAATCTTATCCACTGTATTATTATTCTTTACCTTTCAGTGTTTATATATTTGATCCATATTGTAAGGTATGATGTAGTGAAGCACAGTTTTTTTCTAGGAGGCTAGTCAGTTTTCTGAAATCTATTTACTGAATAATCTGTCTTTGGAAAAAAGATTGGAAACACCATCTTCATTTTGAACTAAATCCAATTTTATTTGGCTCTATTTTTGAATGTTTTGTTTTATTCACTTAATACTCACTATTTCAATGATTCTAGCTTTAAAATATGTTTTATTTCCTGGCAGGGCTAGTTTTCTTTCATCACTTTTCTTTTTAAGAATGAATTTTCTTGGCTATTCTTGCTTTGAAATTTTTGCTTTTGATGATTAGAATTAGCTTGTATAGTTTTAAAACAGGCTTTGCTTCTTCTCTTACTCAAACCTTTCCTATGTCATGAAAAAAATTCTAACCTCAGCTAACCTGTTGGCGTATGAGAGAGCAAGTGAAGCAGAGCTGTGTCATCTTAGCTGAGACCATTCTAGACCACTGGTCCCCAGCTGACTTTCCAGTTGATCATAGCACAGGAGTAAGTTCATCAGATAACGGATAAACCTGGCCTGGATGGGACGAATTGCCTAGACAGCTTAAAGGTTTGTTAGCAAAAAATAAATGTTTATTGTTCTCTGGTAGTTGTTACACAGCATTAATGTACCAATACTAACTGATAAAAGATGAGATGAACTCACATAGGGAGACAGAACACATGGAGACAAAAAGACGACCTACACTGGAATCTTAGGGCATACTAATACTTAGAGGCCAGGAGGAGGGACTCAGAATGTGGTCTTACTTTCAGTTATCCTCTTACTTCTAAATAATAATAACTATATGATACTGCCTTATTCAGAAAAGTTAGCAATATTTAATACATGTGGGCAATAGTGAGTACAAATAACTCTGAAGAGTGACAGATAAAATTAGTTAGTTTGTTTATTTATAAACATACAACCCCTTGATGACCAAACCCATTTCTTCTATATTTTTTGGCTTTCTTTGCAGTTTGATATAGTCATGAGACTGTATTTTACATCTACATAAACCCCCTCCATGTGACCGTCTTGGATTCTTTTGCCTTCTACTGGCTTAACATAGAGGGAACCAGTGAATTTGGAGGCCATACAATGAAGGTGGCAGAGCAGCAAAATAGAAGGAGCCTGGGTCCCTGATTGATAAGAATTCCACATGCCTTGTAATTATACTATTTGCCAATTATGGACTCCCATTTGCACTTAGCATGAGCAAGAAATAAACTGTCATGTTTGAACTATTGTGTGTGTGTTTGTGCGTGTGTGTGTAGCTAATGCTATATATAGCAACTAACGCTGTATCCTCATACTAGTGTAAGGAAATTGTACTAAAAGCTGCTATATTGACTGACATCACTGGAACAATTTTTAAAAAAATAGGTAATTGTTTTAGAGGACGTATATGACCCCTCTAAATTCAAACCAGGTATTAACAACTCATGTGCTATTTAAGTATACTACAACATATAAACAGCAGATGCAGAGTAGAGTAGGGGCGAATGAGTGAACCTAGTTTGAGAAGGCTCCTTGGAAAATGTAAATCATGAATAGCATATTGAAAACAAAGACTATCATAGTAAAAAGAATGAGGGGCATTTGCAGAGAGAGGAATGATTTTTTCTATTATTTTTGACTCCAAGATTTCATGACCTTTGATTATTATCTGTGGAATAATCTACAGTGTTAAATAAAATTTTATAGTAAAAGTTCCTTTGGTGCCTATATCACATCTTTTTAGCCTACTTTGAGTTTTAGCTGCAGCTGTGGAGGGCAGTTCCTCCAGCAATCAGCATCCCTTTACTGATTTCTATTCCAGGACCTCCTCCCACATTTAGAAGTTCAAAGTGAACCCCAGCATGTGGGGTTACTACACTTAGGATCAAATCTTAACAAATGGGAAAAATAGCAGGAGGATGAATGCCCCCCTTTTTAAAATCTCTTAGGTAATCTCAGGAAACATTCTAAGTGCTTCTCAGGGGTGCCTCGTGGAATCAGGTCTACTTAAATACTGTGTTGAATTCGATAATGCATCTTTCTGTCAGTGTTTGCTCGCTCCTTCCTAGTCATTCTCCCTACACCTTCACTCACACTTCCTGAGATCACCTCCCAAATACACTACCTGAATCCAAGTCTTTATCTCCAAGTATACTTTCAAGCAAAGCTAAAGTAAGGTACTATGAGATAAAATTTTTGTGAATCTATTTGTATTGCTGGAACAAATATATCCAAGTATCAATTTTTATCTTTGGAATATTATTTTTATTTTATTTTGTTGAAAGCACAAACTGAATTCCACTCAATGCCAGGACTATCTCCCATGGAAGTCCAAGGTCTTATGATATGTCTAATCATGGTAAGCTAAATGTTATTTAACATTTAACACACAAACACACATGTATATTATTCATGCCAATTTTGAGCAAAAATTTTTTGAGTGCCTTCCAGATTCCAAGTAACGTCCTTGGCACTGGTATTTGCATTTTGTTTATTCAGTCTTGTGACAATTTTCTAATACTTATGCTGTTTGAGAGCTAGTTATATTCTTTGCAAGAAAGCGTATCATGCCTCTAAAAAATACATTTTTGGTGTTGTCAACCCTTGCAAAATTATTTCATTTTTTCTCTTAGATATTCACTTTGTTATCATTCCATTTTCTCTTTTTATTTCTGATGATATTTTAGTATAAAATATATCAGTCTTACTGCTTGGTCAGTATTCACTGGGGAAAATGGCTACATGTCACTGCCACCTAGATTCCTAATTTGCTCACCTTCTTACCCAGTAGACACATGCCCATCATACAACTGCAGTCACAAGCCCTGTCTCAGTGAGCTTACTTTCCACCAGGGAGTATATACATTGCTAGTTGTCTGGTCCCAAAAGGAAGATCTCAGAAAGGGTCATATGTCTTTTAATCTCACTGACAAGATGAATCACTCCATTTCCTTTGGAAGAAGAGTGAGAGGGGGTAGAGGAAGGAAAGAATATCTCATGTCCCAATACCTTCTTCAAAACTGAAGTTCCTGTTCTATTAGCCAATGTAAAAATTCAGAGATGAAGAGAAAATAGTTTTGTTTAACCTATCCATAAAAAGATAATTATCAATATCTTTTACAGTAAAAGGTAGTATGTGATTGTCCTCTGAAAGAAGGTAATGATGAAATCTGTCCTTAAATAACATCACCCAGAGTTCTTGGTGTTTTCACAGAGATGGCTGAAAAAATTTATAATTTTGTTTAGATTTTATTTTGCTCTAATATCCTCTTTACCCTGGTAGGTTTTTCAGTAAGTCAAAGATCAGTTAATTTCTGAAAAATGTTTGTCAAAGTAGATATATTAGAGAAATGAGTTTCAATTGCATTTCTGTGAAAAAGTGTTCTCCAGGAGAGTTTTGTGGAGTTACTCCATGTACAATGACTATTGTGTTTGTTTGTGTGTAAAAAAAAAAGTACGGTGGGGAAAAGTGGAAAAAGTTGCCTTGCTACAGGACTTTTCAGAGCTTTTAATGTACAGCTATAAATTGTGACTTTCTAGAGAATGGATATAATAGAGAGCATTTATGAAAATTCATCATAGAACTCTTCTCAAGAATTAAACCGAAAAATTTGACTAGAGAATTAAAATTAATGTGCTCTGGAACACACACTTTGGAAAATGTGATAGTGGGAATTCAGAGGTAGTTAATATCACTGTGGGCTGAATGGTCAGCAAAGGCTTCATATTGAGTCTAGAACTTCATTGGGCATTGACAAATGGGAGAATCTAGCAGTAAAGAAGGAAGTGGACATTCCAGATGGGGAAAAAATTGGCTCAGAGTTAATGGAGGAAATAAAAAAAAATATTTCTGAAACAAAGAATATAAATATCATTGACTTAAGATTAGCATTAAAAAATGTTTTTGTTCATTATAAAAGTATTATGTAGAACTTTGTAAAGTACAGGAAGGAAGTACACATAATTATCATCTCAGCACCTAAGAAAGTAACTTTTTAATATTTTTGGCAATTTAAGGTTTTTGATGTTTTGACGATTTATACAGAGAAGGGAGCAGATAGAGTAAGAGCATATGCAGAGAAGTGGACTCTGATGAGCCAACTAGTAAAGTGTTTGCTGGGCCCTCTGCAGCCAGGCCAGCCTCTGACCTCTGAGGAATCATGTTTGCATTTTTTAAACGTGCCCCAAACAGTAGCTACCTTTTGTATTTTTCTGCCCCAATAAGCCTACAATTTCATTTCATGTGTCTTACTAGCCTGCCTTTGGCCCCACTTCTATTTAATTATGTTGTGTATTTGCATCTCTTCTGCCCATCACTTGGGTTAATATGGCTTTGGATGCTTAGAGAGGACTGCTCAGTTTTGTTGGCATTCCAGCAAATATTTTCAGAAAAAAGCAAAACAAAAAACTAGAAATTCTTGCTTAAGCCATGGTTTGCTGACTCATGTCTGTGGAAAGGAGTTCTCTTATCTTCTTTGGATTTTAATTATGTAGGGGTGATGGGTATACTAAAATTGTCTGCCTCTTCCATGAGCTCATCCTGGCAGTACAAATCAAGCCATTTCTGAGAGCCAGTCACAGGAACCTGAAGGCAACAAAACCACCCCTGGGTGATTGGGCTCTGTATTGACTTGGCACTGGACCATGTTCTTTTATTGTAGACCCACCCGGCTCAGGTCACCACTGCTCTGCTGTTGACATTGTGGTTTTTTTGGTTTTGACTGAAAATGCCCATAAAATGATAATATTTGGAGTGTTGACCAGGCTACTCTAATGTTTTCAATATCTGTGGTTAAGGGTGTTATAATATTCAAGCTGTAATGTGGATTTAGACAATGGATGTTGACCTTTTTTCTCCTCTCTTCAGAATTTTGAAATTTCAGGTATGTGTGCAGTACTTCGCCTTTAGAATTTTCATATTTAGATTCTGATGGCATTTATTGAGCTTCCACTTCATATCACGTTCTGTGCTAGATGTTTTACGTTTGCTTTCTCATTTAATCTTTGCAAAAACTTTGTGAGAGATATTGTTTTCATTTTATTGATGAAGAAACAGACTAAGAAAGGGTCAGTAACTTGCCCAAGGCCAAATAGTCTGAAGTGGAGAAAGGACCGAAAGCCAGGTTTTCTGGATGTTTTCCCTACCCATCTAGAGAACTCTTCATGGACTACTTTGTGAGAAGACCAGCCTACCATCTCATCTCTTCACTCAGACGTTTTTGCTGGTGCCTCCTGACTATTGAATCAGACCTGAACTCTTTCATCTAGAGTTGAAGGACCTCTGAAACCCAATCTCACTATTCTTTTAACTCTTTTTCTGGTCACTTCTCCAGGGTTGATTGTTCTCCATTCAGAACTGGTGTAATCCCTATTTCCTCTGCAGACTTTTCTCTGCTGCTTCCCTCATTCAGGTGCCCAATGTCTCTCTCTGTATTCTCCCATTTCTTCTAGGCCCAACCCAAGCCCTATTTGGTCTGAGTATTTCCCCTAGAGATGTTTCATTCTCTGATACTTGATTTTCCAACAATGGCTCTGGAGTTTGAGACCTCTGGAGAGTAAATCCCAGAAGCAACTAGCCCTGACTAGAGCCGTCCTACTCTTTTCTGTTTTATATATAGGCATTATGCTTAAAAAAAAAAAGCTTCACACCCTCCATTTTGATTGTGTTTAAGTACAAGGGGTGGTGTTGTTAATGGGACTCATTAGCATAGATTTTAGACTGGGGTGCTGGCTCAGGTTAAAAACACCTTATAAAAATCAGAATGCTAATTTATTAATTTAGTTTGGGAAATATAGCATCAAGAAGACTATAATGCCTCAGTAGCCTGGATAGGGCACTTGGTTACTGAAAGCAAACTAGCTACCTAGGAAGCCAAGTTATCAATTGGGTGTTTGGAGACCATGGAAACAGAACCAAAAGTCATTTCATCCCAGCAGTTTCTGATTCAAGCTAAATCCATACTCTCTAAACCAGTGGTTTAAGCTTTAGTATGCAGTAGAATTGCCTTTATCTGGTTGCCACCTCCCCTAGAATTTCGTGTGTGTGTGTGTGTGTGTGTGTGTGTGTGTGTGTGTGTAAGAATTTGCATTTCTACTAATTGACCAGATGATGCTGATGCTACTGGTCACTTTGAGAACCACCCCTTTTAATCATTTACAGAAAAAAATAGGGCTATATGTACAAATCCAGTATCATCCCCTCTCCTCTGGGCCCTGCTTGTGGACTCTAACAACTTTGAACTATTTTTTCACATGATATAAGATTTATTAACTCGAAATTCCATTGCTTTTTTCTAAACCTCCACATAAGAGTCAATATAATTGATTAGTCCCTCTTGACTTTGCATCATTAAAATTACTTCCAGTCCACCTATCTTTCTGAGTTTTGGTCATTCTCAAACCCTTTGTCACATACTTTAAGACAATCGCTTGTTCTCTGATACTATCTCCATTTAATTACAGAGAACTTGAGGACTAAATTTCACTGCTATGTGCAAATTTTACTAAAAGCCATATTATGGTTTTGCAAAAAGCCATATTTCTTTTGGAGGAAAGAACTCCACATTTGTTTTCCTTCATATTTCTTTGATTCCATTTTTACCATACCCAGTAAATGTGAACAACAGTGCTCTTCTTTTGCAATTTTTTTGTCATAAGGCAATAAAGTGAAAGACACTTGGTTGTAATTTACCACCAGGAGAGATTTCCTGCCTAAAAGTTCACCACAAGACCATGAATCACAGTGTCATGGTTATATGAAAATAAGCTATTACCCATGTCCTGATAGTAATTGGACTCAGGATAATGAGTACCAAGCAGTATACACAGTCTAAGTATAGTCATTGATAATTTATCTTTTTCCCTATTATCTTTTGGGCTTCTTGGAAGGAACTGGCTCAGATCCTCAGAGAATCCAAGAAGCCTTGAACTGTGGGACTTGGGGGACTGGGGCAGATAAAGCTGGTGACTATACTTGAAAATGGGATCAACTACTCAAGATTTTAGAAGAGGTTTTTATTTTTCATTCCAATAATTTCAAAAGTCCTTCCCAAGCCAAGGATGAAATGGTTAGTACATACTCACCTGGCATGTGGTTTTGGATAATATTACAAAACTTCAGTCTTGGTAGTGATGCCAAGTCAAGTAATGAGGCTCTCTAAACCCCCTACTTCCTTCTGGATGGCCTTAGTTTTATAGGCATTGCCATAGTAGAGTAGAAGGAGGAGATTGGTAGGTATCACAACAGCCTTTTAGTTAAGATGTCCTAGTGCTCTGAAGTTTGTTCCAAACCTGGACAATTTATCAGTTATGGTTATCTATCACTTTTTTGTGTGTCACAAGAAACCAAGAAACTTTTCCCTTTTTTTCTTGTTTAGACCACTCTGGGTAGTGTAGTTTGCCCCTCTTCCTTGCTTCTCTCTCCCCTTCTTTCCTCTGTCTTTTCCTCTCTCCCTTGCCTGTCATATGGCAGAGAAAATCAAGTGAAGCCAGCTTGGTGGATGACAGGCAGGTGCTAGGAAACCAAACAAGTTGAGGTGGATATAAACCTAGCTTGGCTGGAACTACATTTCCCTAAATTCCTTTTCTTTCATAGCTCTGAGACATTTTGTGAAAGATTTTGGAGGCATAACTGAAGTAGACCTATTATCTTTATGCGTGGAAGGTCTGTGCATGACACATGGTGCTATTACTGCTCATGTATGTCACCAGTTATCCACAGGCTCATCCCAATAGCAGGTCCTGCATCTCCTGATGTTCCTGCTCCTGCAGAATCCTCCTGCAGCTGCTCTACCTCCTGGGCCAGATGAGGTAGATTCTAGTCGCATGATGAATGACATTATTTTCTTCTAAGGGACACTACTTCATCGAAGGTAGAAGCTTTGAGGAGATGGAAGAACAATGTGAGTTCTAGTCTGTTCTTGGAGATTCTGGCCCATCCTTGTAGGTTCCAATTTGTCCTTGTCTTTTCTACTTGATATCCCTGTTTCCTTTGTGACTGCCAGCCCTACTGACTTTAGGCTTCAGCGCCAAACACAGAAAGTACAGCTTCATGTTGGCTATTTAAGCAACTCTCACCATTGTGTTATGTCAACTCCCTCAAATAAATCTCTTATTAGCTATCCCCTGGTGGTTGTGCTTCTTTGATCAAATCTAAGCTGATCACATCTCAGTTCATGATTATTTTTTTAATTAAATTTATTTAGGTGACTTTACTTAATAAAATTATATAGGCTTAAAGTGTCTATAATATGTCATTTGTATATTATATTGTATGTTCAACACCCAAAGCTGGAGGGTCACTTGTAGGATCTCTGGTTAGAATCAATCTACAGGGAATTTGACCAATGAATTTTCAGATCGTCAAGCACTCAATGGCCATTGGTGGCAGCTGATTTAGGACACTCCAATATTTGGATTTGAATGAGCAGCTAGACATGGGCAACTGATTCCACTGAGAGTCACTTTATTGGAAGCCAGTCCTAGAAGGAAGGACTCTCTGAGTCTACTCAGCCTTTCTCCAAACTAGCCTTAAGACTCAGGAACTTTTAAGCATCGAAGGAATAAAAAATTTTCATTAGATTAACTCTTGGGGCTGGAAACCTCCCAAAGGAAGATGCTGTTTGCATTTTTTTTTCTTTCTTGCTCCTCCCTTCTCATTTCTTGTTTTAACTGTGAAGGGACATAGACAGGAAGAGATAGAAGGAAACATTCCTGTTGCCTTTCTTTCTTTCTCCTTCACATATCCAGTAATTCATGGTCCCAGACCTAAGGCATGTGATCATCATATGGTGTTATTTCAGTGTTAGGAAACTCGACAGCCTTGGAAAAATGAATGAAACTCTAAATATTTATGGAATTCCATCTTGTACTTGAGCAGTAGCTTAGGACAGCAGTATTTACTACCTCCCCTTGGCCTTCCCCTCTTGACCTAGACTTATGTTTCTGGCCATTTCTAAAGAAGCAACCAGAAAAAGGAAATTTTATTTTAAAGCCAGTTTTTCCCCTGAATTCCATCTTTCAGATGAAAAGCATTTTTTTTTGAGCCATGGTTTAGGATTAAATTATATGCTTATAACTCACCTTTCATAATTCAGAAAAGCCCAATATAAAAAGGTTTCTAGATTTTTTTATTCTAAGAGGAAAGTTGACTCTTAAGAGAGATTATTTTTATATGCAGGTTATGAAAAGCCACTGAAAATCATTGGAAATAACGTGAGACGAGGTTAAAAACCTATAGTTATATCATCTTTCTTTATTGCCTTATTTCTTTCCTCAGGACTACCATGGACAAAATCAGGGGGAAAGTATGCTGTTTCTGGTTTTCTCTGCTTGTTCCACTTTATATCAGGGACTGTGTTGCCTCAATCTTTTATCATACCTTTTTGTATAGCTCAGTTAATTCTTCATTTATACTGAAGTAAGAGAGGTTGGCCACAATCTTTCTTGGTAGGGAGGTGAGATAGTGGAGGGATTTGAATTTAGATGTTTTAGCTTTAAAAAGAGTGCTTCAGGTTTCACCTGCATGTTGGGAGAAACAACTTTTTAGAAATTCTGATCCCTTTTTCAACCATTAAAATCCCTTATATGAGATAAATAACAGGGCTACTTAAAACAAGATCTCTTCTGCCTTCTTTCCTTAACTTTTCAGCTGTACAGAGTCTCACTGGCAGAATTAGGAGAATCACCAACCATAAATTTGTAATAATTTTAGATTTGGAAACAAAAAGACAAAACAGCTTATGTGAATGAAGTATACATTCCAAATGTGATCCATGAGGTACTTTCTCTTTCTTCCATGCAGTGATGTTAAATTTTCCAGTACTTTGACATTTTTTCTATTAAGAGAAGAATCTACTTCCCTTCCCTTGAATCTGGGTGGGCTTGTGACTTCTTTGATGAAAAGACTGCAGAAGAAGTAATGTTCTTACTTTGGAGGTCAGATCACAAAATGCCATAAAACTTCAATTTTGGTTGTTGGGAATACTCTCTTGGAGCTCTGGTACCCCAAAGCTGCCATACAATGAGGAAGCCTAAGTTACATGATGTGTATATAATGTTATTTCACCCTCTTACAGGATGATGGAGATGAGTCTAGATTACTTTCTAGAGTACTGGCTAAAAACCCTATTGAGTGAACTTCTTTACTTCTTGAATTGCTCAGAAATTGAAGGCCAAAATGAGAGCAATTTTTAGAAATGAACAGAAAAACATTTTTTCTCTAATAAGAAAAGTATTTTGGAATTACTAGAGCAGATGGGAACTGTTTAGATGTAAGAGGATACCTGGACAGTATGGTGCTAGTAGGTTTGGGTTGCTTCTAATTTGAATTTGAGAAAAGACAATCAGAAGCAGGGTTTGAGGCATTTTCTGTGTGCCTTTTGTCCATACCATATTATATTTAAGCAAGAAAAGCATCAGTTTAGTTTTGGTTGACTTATTGAAACTAAAGATTTACAATAGCATTTTCTTTGTTGTGATTGTGAACAAAGCAATTGACTAAATCACTTTTAAAAAGTCACCTTTTCATTATAAAAGTGAAAAGATAAGCATAGAATTTGCACTTTTTCTCTGAACACCCTCAATAAATATCTGGACATACCAATGTGTTATGATTCCTTGTGAGAAGGAAGTTGAGTTATGGCTTTAATTTAGACAAGTACAAATAACTTAACCTTAACTTATCAGAGTGTGGCCCTACCCTACCATATCTGGCATCATGAGAAAGTTCTCATTCAAGTGATATTAATAGGGAAAAGACTTTGAGAATCCTTTTGATCCATTAGTCACCCATGCCTGCACTGGTCACATTTTGGTCCTATTGATTACTGTCTTATTGATCACTCCAGATGTTTTGCATGTATTTAAATAGACTGGAAGAGGAAAAGAAATATGAGCCATACCCACTTATACTACTCTCTTCAAGAGTAACCTACATTTTAACTTTCTTCATCATTGATTAATTTTGCCTACTTTGAAACTTGATGTAAATGGAATCATTTAGGATGTGCTTTCATGTCTGGCATTTTCCTTTCAAAATAATGTCTTCAAGATTCATCTATGGTATCATGTACTTGAGTAATCTACTATTCAGTGTAGAACTATATTTGAAGTTGAATATGAGTTCCTTGAAAGCTGGTATCTTGCATTATGTTTTGTGGTTTAGCCTCAGAGTTTAAAATAAATATTTGTTAAATGAATCAATACAGTATTTCTCCCCTAGTCTTTCTTCTTAACATACATACATGTCAATAACACAAAATAGAGGACATTTCTGCCTTCTTGCACCATCCAAGCTAGTAGCTTATTGAGCTGGTTGCTGAAAGACAATGTAAGCAGATTATAGCAGCCAGAGAATTTTTTTAGTGGCTCTGGAGGAAGCATGCTAATTTTAGACCTGTTAATTTTTTTTTTTAACAATAGTAAAATCATCTGAATCATTTGGTTCTAAATACATCAAGATATTATACTTCAATCTAAGTAAAAGCTATGTTAAAAGTAAAATACCTGAATTTCAATTTTGAAAAACATTAGGTCTGCCCTTACTTCCAGATCTAGTCCAGAGAGAGCCTCTTTCTTCTCTTATATTATTTTGTCTGCTATTTTATGTTGTGTATGTATGTGTATATGTAAATATGTATGTATATATATTTATATACTTATTTATATTTTCCATTTTTATTGAGGTATAATTGTCAAAACATTATATTAGTTTAGGTATACAAAATAATTTGATATATGTGTATATTGAGAAATGATTATCACAATAAGTTTAGTTACCATCCATCACCTCACATAGTTATAATTTTTTTCCTTGTGGTGAGACTGTTGATTTACTCTCTAAGCAGCTTTCAATTACACAATATAGTACCATTAACTATAGTCACTATGCTATACATTAGATCCCCATAATGTATTTATCTTATTACTGGAAATTTGTATCTTTGATGACATTCATCCATTTCCTCCAGTATCTACCCCTCGCCTCTGGCAATTACCCATCTGTCCTCTATTTCTATGAGTTTGGCTTTATACATTCCACATATAAGTGAGGTCATACAGTAATTATCTTTTTTTGTCTCATTTATTTCACTTAGCATAAGCATAATGCTATCAAGTTCCATCCATGTTATTGTAAATGGCAGGATTTTCTTTATTTTTAAGGCTTCTCTCTCTCTCTCTCTCTCTCTCTCTCTCTCTCTCTCTCTCTCTCTCTCTCTCTCTCTCTCTGTGTGTGTTGTTTCCACATCTTGGCTAATGTGAATAATGCTATAGTAAACATAAAGTGCAGATATTTCTTCGAGATAGTGATTTTATTTCCTTTGGATATATATCCAGAAGTGAAATTGCTGGATCATATGGTATTTCTGTTTTTAAATTTTTGAGGAACCTCCATACTGTTTTCCATACAACTTATATTCTCATCAGTAGTGCCCAAGGGTTCCTTTTTCTCCACATCCTTGCCAGCGTTTATTATCCCTTGACTTTTTCATGACAGCCATTCTAACAGGTATGAGGTGATATTGTGATTTTCACTTGCATTATCCTAATGATTAGTGATTTTAAATATCTTTTTATGTGCTTTTTGGCCATTTGCATGTCTTCTTTGGAAAAATATTACTCAGTTTTTCTGCCTATTTTTAATGAATTGTGTTTTTGTTTTCTGCCATTGAATTGTAAGAGTTCTTTATATATTTTGGATATTAACCCCTCATCAGATATATGATTTTCAAATTTATTCTCCCTTTCTGTAGGTTGTCATTTCATTTTGTAATAATTTCTAATGCCACATTTTAAAATTACATGCTTTCAACGCTATTTCTGGGCCTTTTAATGTAGACTATTTCTGTTGGCTGCCTGTTTTGTGGGCTGAGCATTTTTCTTTTTAATGCTGTCTTCTCTATTATACTGGGCTAGATCCTTCTAGTATTGTCATGGTATTAAATATATTAAATCAATATTTAGTATGTTAATACTATTTACTGCTGAAATAACAAATGTATGGTGTTTATACTTCCTGTCTTTTTTTTTACAGACAATAATGTTCATCGACATGTTAAGTATGTATTTTTTTCTCTAGCTTTATTGAGATACAATTCATATGACCTTGTGTAAGTTTAAGGTACACAGTGCAATGGTTTGATATGTGTATTTATTTTTAAATGATTACCACAATTGTTAGTTAACATATCCATCACTTTACATAGTTATCATTTTTTTATGTGTGGTAAAATTTTTTTAAATCTACTCTCAGCAACCTTCAAGTAGACAATGCAGTAATGTTAACTATAGTCTGTACATTAGGTATTTCCTTTCATGTAAACCTTTTCTTCATGGAATTAATTATGATTTTTCTTCTTTTTCATTTTCTTAGTGATATAAGTACCTGTAGTTATTCTCCCAAATACCTCAACAATCATTATTGCCCAGAAATAATTTTTTCTTTTTCTTGATTTATCACCCCATTTTCATGAAGAATACCTTTTGTTATCTTTCTTTAAAAGGTGCATGGGGAGAAAATGTTATGAAAACTAGAATGTTTGAAAATGTCTTTTTTTTTTCATTCTTGCCTGATCATTTGGCTTGATATAGAATTGTAGAATAATAATTTTCCATGTGATTAAACCCAGTGGATATTCTCTCTGTGTTAATTATATCATTTAAGTGAACTATTGTGCTATTTAAATATGACTTTGTTTTTGAACTTTTTTGAAATATCTGCACTCTGTGTTCCCCATAGCATTGAACTATTGAGAAATCCAATGCTGATCTGACTCCTTTTTCTTTGAGTGAGATCTATATTTTTTTCTCTGAAACTTTTAGTATATTGTCATTATTTATGGCATTCTGAGACTTCTTGAGAGTTCTTTGAATGGGTTTTTCATATTTATTTTGTTGGCTGCTCAGTGCTCTCTTTTTGCCTACAGGTGCATTGTCTCAAGTTCTAGGACATTTTCTTATATTATTTCATAAAATCTCTTCATTTCCTTAAAAATTTTTTTTTGTTTCTGAAACTTTGCACAGTGTATGAGAAAATCATTATCTTAGTGGTTCCCTGATGGAAATCTTGACTCATTACTACCTCTAAGGCTACACCTTATAGTGGAAGCTTTTTAATGAGTTCTTTTTGATACTGTATTTAACACTCTTTGGTAGAAACTTTTTCATGCATTCTGTTTGAAAGTAGCTAGGGCAAGAGGGGCTTCAATGTTTCTGTAGTTTTACTCAAGGTCAAGCCTTGATTTTATAGTGTTTTCTTTAACTGCAGGCGTTGGTAATCTCTCCTGTTCTGTCCCCTCCTCTCCCTGACTTTGCCTTAACCTGAGACATTAATAACAACAACAACAACACTAATGCAGACCTGACCTGACTGTGTTCCAGAACATAATGATCACTCAAGATCCCTCCATCATTTCTTCCATAATAAACACTGTTTACCGTTGTGGGTATTAGGTTGAACCAGGTGAAATTTTCGTAGGTCAAAAAAGTTGAATAGGAGAAGTGAGGAGGAACACATAGGAGTAGCTTGTGGGTATGCAGTATTTGGGTACAGGTTTAAAGTTTTAGAATTTAATAGTTTTTTTTTTAAAGAGTGAGAGCATCTTAAAATGTTTCTGTAAGCCAAGAGATGGAAGGAAGGTGGATAGCAAATGATGAGAGATGTCCACTCAGGCTGCAAATGTGAAAGTTGTCTTCCTCCCATTGATTTAATATGTGCTTTTCTCTAGTGGTGCTTGGGCAATTGGAGGCTGTTGGATGGAAACTGTGGGGTGGCAGCTCCTGGAAAAACAGACCTAACTTCTTTGCTGTGGTTGCAGGGACTCAGTGAGCTTTCTCATTCTGGGATTTGCCCTGTACTTGAACCCAAACAGTTCGGACATAGAACATGCTGAGGTTCTTATCGGGGAAAAGATCGCAGAGCCCACAGAGCCCGCCACACTCTGGGTTGTTATGTAAACAGGCTGCTTGAAGCCATTTGAGCCTCAACCTCAAGGTAGGAAGCAAGATGCTTTTGTTTACTTTTAGATGAATTCTGTGGCCCAAACTGCATCGAGTTTGCTTTGCCATCTGGAATACCATTGGAGCACTGAGAGGCCAGAGTGAAGTCTGCTTCCAGATGTTTCTAGGGGGCCAACCAGTTTTCAGACAGTTAAGCTCAGCCACCATAGATTCCTTGCAGCACAAAGGTTAGAGACAAAACGACACATGGAAGAACCGTAGTTCTCATTTTATTTTTTAAAACAATAAGAAGGCAATATAGGTATTTAATGAGCCTCTATTGTAGTAAAAAAAAAATCAGCCTAAGCCCTGAATAGAAAGACTGGTCCCTGCATGAATGAGATATAAAGTATATTAAAACCAAAAACAACTACCATGAAAGAGATCCAAATCTCTGGCTTCTATATAACACATGAATCCTTCAGTCACAAACTTTAGTGTCTTTCTGCTCAGGAGCTGGAAGCTGGCAAGCAGCTGCACTTCAGCTATGCTCTGAGTTAACAGGCGGAACAGGGAGGAATCATCTCAATCATCTCCCACTGTTGAAAAGAAAATCATTATCACTGTGAGATAATGATATGAGAATCTTGCCTCATTACTACCTCTAAGGCTAAACCTTAGAATAGAGTCTTTTCAATGAGTTCCTTTTGATACTCTACTTAATTAAGGTAGAAGCCTTTTCATGCATTCTGTTTGAAAGCTACTAGGTCTAGAGGGGCTTCAGTTGTTTTCGTGTTTTTAATCAAGGTCAAGATAAGCCGCTTTACAGTGTCTTCTTTAACTTCAGGCATTGGTCACCTCTTCTGCACCCTCCTTTCCCCGGCTCTGTGCCTTAACCTTAGAAGTTAATGGCAACAACGTTGGCTTATGTGGACTTGGCTTCACTGTGTTCCTGGCACTGGGCTAATTGTTTTAACACACCTAACTACCTTTTGTCTTTAGCAACATTGTAAGCCAGTTTAATTATCATCCCCTCTTCACCCATGAGGACACCCAGGTTCAGAGAGGTCCAATGACTTGCTTAGAGTCACACTTTAAACACAGGCAATGTGCTATCATTGCCAGGCTGCTCTTGCTACCCTGACCAGTTTCTGTATGAACAGAGAGAGGAGAAAGCACCAAGGACAAGTTATCTCATAGATCCCATATGATGGGGGTTCCACAGAACTAATAGGTTGCTACTTTATTATAGAATAACATTGACAGATGTTTCTAACAATTCCGGGAATGAACATCTCCAAAATTATGTTAGAAATAGAAAGGGCAAGATGCTTAAAGTTGTAAGGAATGCATAGTGGTCTAACTGCCTGAAACAATCAAATAAATAAAATAGGCCCTTACTGATGTTTATATTACAGACTTTGGAATAAATCGTGGCCTCAAAATGTGGGACTCTTTTCTCCTTTGTATCACTCTGAATGCACTGGAAGGAAAATGCCAACATGCAGCCTATTCCTAAGAATTTATGTCACCAATCACCTTATCATCTGGTTTTAAACGTGGCCAAGAAAAGAAAAAGAAAGAATTAATTTAGACCCCAAATAGAACATCTGACTGCCTTTCATTTATATTCAAGATCATTTCTCCCCACTGCAATTTACTAATCAATGTGTCTTTCAAAAAAGTCCAACTCACCCCAGAAAATGTTTTTTTTTACAATTTTTTTTTTTTAATTTAGATTTGTCATTACTTTGAAGCAGTAATGTGAAATGAGTAGTGACCATGAGCTAGGGTACCCACATTTGAGTTCCTCTTCTCCTCTCATTAGTGCTGTTAATTTAGGTAAACTAATTAACTTTTCTGAAACTCATTCCTGCTTGGATTCAACCCAAGATTTTTAATCAGAGAGCCAATGGACTTTGAGAGGATTTGTGAATGAGACTCATAATATATATAGATTTTTAAAAAATTTCTTAATGTTCTATAAAAGATCTTAAATGCAATTTGGAGGCAAGGGAATCCACATCTATTCATGGGTTTTCGAAGGCTACATGATCTCCCAGAGATCAAGAACTTCTGATTTGAATGATCTCTGCAAGTCTTTTCTTGGCCCAAATTCTTTCTAATGGTAGTTTTTCAGCAAGTTCTGTGCATAGAGTTTGCATTTGGATATTTTAAAGATTACAACCATGGAAACAGGTGCAAATCATTATGGGGTGATCCCTGGTTTAACCTTCACTTTTTGTACTGTCCTGGAGCTAGATAGATGAATTATTCGACTGGAGCATCCAGAGTCTCAGCCTAGAGAGCTGACTTTGAGAGATGTTGCCTGTTTGTTTGGTGTTAGATACCCATTTTTGATCTGTTAAGAGGTATTTTGGAAGTGAGACACAAAATCTATCTTAAGTAATGACCAAATATCAAAAGCCAAAGAGAATGGTCAATAAGTATAAAATCAACTAGCTAGTTTAAAATAAAACGAATGAACAAACAAAAATAATAGCTGTCCTGTTTCTTGGCTTTGTATGCTATTTGTTGTTGCTATTTTGTTTCTTTTGTTCCTTTCCCAATGTTCTGATCAGTTCTCCCCATGGTTTGTAGATGCACAGGGATATGTAGATGTGGTGTATATGTTTGATAACTTGGTATAAAGAAACATGCAGAAATGAATAAAATTTAAGGTACATACAGAACAGTATAATATGTTTACATCTTCATAAATTTCTACAAGGTGGCCACTCCCATGAAAACAATACCCATTATCAAAATAAAAGCATCGCTATGCCCAGTCAGCCTTCCTTGTGTTCCATCCCAAACATTACATTGAGAGAAGTTGACCAGTATTCTGACATCCATTTACATAGACTAGTTTTGCCTCATTTTAAACTTTTTGTAAATGGAACCATTCAGTGCATACTCCTTTGTGTTTGGCTTTCAAACATATTTGTGATATTTATCCATTATGTTGCATGCATCAATAGCTCATACTTTTTTATTGTGTAGTATCCCATTGTATCAATACATCATAATTTATCCATTTTATTGTTTATGAATATCTGAGTTGTTTCAATATTTGGCTAATTAACATTCTTGTACATCATTTGTTAGACATAGTACTCATTTTTATTGAGCATATACCCAGGAATGAAAATTTTTGATCATAGAGTAGACATATATTCACATTTACTAAATAAGCAAAAGAGTTTTCCAAAGTGACTATTTTAATTTACAGTTCCTTCTGTAGTGTGTAAAAATTCCTGTTGCTTTACATCCTCATTAATGCTGTGTAATTTTAGTCAGACTTGTGGGTGTATAATAACATCTCACTATGGCTTTTATTTGCACTTCTGTGGTCAGTGATGCCTAGCAAATCTTTATATGAATATTCATCATTTGGATATTATCTTTTATAAAATGTCCATTCAACACTATGACCTGTTTTAGAAATTGTATTGTCTCTCTTTTTCTTGTTGATTGATAGAGTTCTTTACATATTATAGAGAAATCTTTTCTTATGTGTATGTATTACAAACACCTTCTTTTATTCAACATCTTTCCTTTCAACATCTTTTTCCCCCTGTCTTAATGCTATCTTTGGCTACACAAGTTCTTAATTTTAATAAAGTCCAATTTATTAATCTTTATCATTATTGTTTGAGCTTTTTGTGTTCACTCCAAAGGAACAAAGATGTTCTACGAGCTTCCAGAAATTTTATTTTTTTCAAATTTAGGTCTATGATCTACACGATACCTGGTGGTGTAAGTCCTCTAACCTTGTTTTTCTTCAGAATTTCTTTGGATATTCTTGGTCTTTTGCATTTCCATCTCCATTTTAGAATCAATATGTCAATTTCCTCAAAATGCTTAATGAAAATTATGATTGGAATTGTACTGACTATAGATTATTTAGATAGAATTCATATCTTACTATAATTAGTCTTCCAATCTGTGGACGAGGTCTATTCCTCCCTTTATTTGCACATTTAATTTCTCTCAGCAATATTTTGTAGTTATTTGAGAGTGTGAAATATATATCCATGATCTATTACTGTTTAATATAAATAGCAAACATTTTAATAAATTATATTAATGTAAATTCATATTTTTACCACTTCCCAGAATATTTATCACTCCCATGTTTTATGTTATTTTTTTAAATGTCAGATTTATTGAAATAGACTTAAAATGCAGCAAAAGTCACCCTATTTAGCATATAGTTCTATGAATTTGTTAAACCGATGTAGTCATTTGCCCACCCATGATGAAGATATCAACTATTGCTAAAACAACAAATACCCAAATATTTCTTTGTACTTCATTATGATCAATGTTCTTACCCCCACCCTGGCAACCACTGATATGATTTTTTGTTTTTAATGGTTTTACATTTTCCAGAATGTCACCTAGACCTAATCATATGATTATAAAAGTTATACGGTATTTTGTGTATTGCTTCTTTCATACAGCATAATGCTTTTGAGATACATCCATGTTGTTGCACGTTCGGTAGTTCTTTCTTTTTTATGACTGAGGAATATTTCATTATGGATCCACCACAATTTGTTTATTCACTCCCTGGTTGATGAACATTGTTTAAAGATTTTTAGTGATTATGGATAAAGCTGCTATAAACATTCTGTAGAGGCCTTTGTATAAACATATGTTTTTATTTCTCTTGGAAAACAAATATATGGTAAAGTTGTGTCCACAACAAATAAAACATTCTTATCACTAAGAAATACAAAAACAAACAAGTCAATTTAAAAATGGGAAAATGTATTGTATAGACATTTCAAAGAAAATACATGATTGGAAATAAACACATGAAAAAATACTCAATATTATCAGTCACTAGAAAAATTTAAATTAAAACCATGATGAAATACTGCCACATACTTTTTAAATGGCTAAAATTAAAAAAACATAAATCATAAAAGTTCTTATGGAAATGTGCAGTAACTGGAACTCTCATACATTGCTGGTAAAAATACAAAATGCTACAATCAATTTGTGTTTATTTATTTTAATAAAATGATGCCACAAGATATTATTGTTTTGTGAAATAATATTAATAATGTTAACAAAATTAATACTAATTTTATTTACTCACACATTTAAAGTTTCCATTGCTTCTCACATTTCTTCCCATTTTTCTGTGTTTCTGTCTGGGATTATTTTCCTTTTACTTGGATAACTCTGTAGTACTTTTCTTAGTGCAAGGTTGCTGGTAAAAAACTCTATTCTTGGTTGTCTGGAAATATTTATTTTGTTTTCATTTTTATAGAATGTTTTCTCTGCATATATAAATCTAGACTTTCAGTTTCTTTTAATACTCCAAATAATTAATTCCACTGTTTTCTGGCATCCATTGTTTCTGTTCAGAAGTCAGTCACAATTTCATTGTTCACATGGCTTTCTCTGCTCTAAATTTCTGAGCTTCTTTTAAAAAAATGTTTTATTCATACCATAATAATCCTCATGTTTGTTTCTATAAGTAGGAAGAACATGCTCCATATGTGTATGCCAACTGATAAAGAGAACATTTGCTGGGTCCATTTGCCCATGCATATCTGCGTAGCTTCATAGGCACTTTAATTTTGCTTAGTTTTTCACAATGCCTTGGAAATAGGGAGCAGTTGATTTTTTAAATGAGGAAGATATGAAATTTAGGACTTTCTTGAAGCCATCCAGGGAGAAGGGCTTGACAGTGAAGAGCAGAGCCCTGAAATGGAACCTTAGTTTTCAGACACTAAAGCTTTCCCTCTCTTAGAAAACAATAATGACCAAGCCTCTATTATTGCCGTGGGGTTACATTAATTAATCCTTCATTTTTACTTATTTTGGGGTCCATATGGAGAACCTATAGACCTCAGTGGAGTTTGAGCAGGTGACCTTTGAGAACACATAAGGTCCAGGAAAGAGAGGATGCAAAGCTTTGACTAAATGATGCAGCTGTTGACAACCTCTGTCCAGTTTGTTTGTACTTTGAAGTCCTGGCATTAATTATATAAACTAACTTCAATGAACCAGTGTTTTTTGTTCTATTTTTTTTTACTAGAAAAAAAATTGAAAGGGCACTATGGAAACAGGGAGAGAGAAAATAAATCAAACCCAGCTTGGCTTGCTTAACAAAGCATGTTATTTGTGTGATGGTCCAACATGTCCTTTATGCAAAGTTGGGGACCACTTATTCTGAATGTTAATTGTCTTACACATCTCCCTAGAAGTTGGATCACTTATGAGGTAAAATTAAATTTTTAGAAGTAAAAAGCTCTTATTTATTTGTCATTTGAGTGTGTTTGGTGGCATGACAAGGAAAGATGAAACTGTAGGGTGTTCTATGTGAATTTTGTTTTAACGGTTTTAGCCAATATTATACACTCATCTCTGCTTTTATGTTAATGATTTCCATTGGCATACTCATGGGTAACAATTCTCTCTTTAGTAATCCTTAATATTATATGGGGATCAGAACCCAATGTCAGCAATCCCATTTGGGAAAGAACAAATAAATCTTTGATAAGAGCATATACTCTTGGCAGTGCTTCCTGGATTCAAGTTGTTTATTGCAGTCTAACATAATTATTTCAAAGTGGTTCTTTTGTTTTCTTTCTTTTAATTTTTTTCTCTTTCCTCTGTTTTCTTTTGTTGTTAGCTAAAATTTTTGCTATCAGATTCTTCAAAGAAGGTGAGTTTGGTGCTTAGGCCAGATCTACTTATGGGGAGTTGAGTCATGTCTGTGTCTAAGTACTTCTTGATCTTTCTTGCAGTTTCTCAGAGTTCACGGCTGTAGAGCACAAAGGATGCAGAGCACAAAGCTTGTATGTCGAAGTGGGGTTTTTTTTCTAAAAAATAGCTTCCATAGGGGTTCAAAAAATTTCTTTGAGCAGAATGCCATATTAGAATATGAATTGTTTATATAGAAACAAATAAAATCTACACTCAAAATTGGAAAGATTTTCAACAAAAAGTAAGATATATTTTATAGTTTTATGTCATGAGATATTGGAGAGGAAAAGTTTCAAATAATTTAAAGAATGATTTTGTTAAGAATTACTCCTCTTGATTGATCATTGTGAATCTCAGGCCCACTACCTCATCCAGGGCTTCTGTAAGTGGAAGGCACCAGTATAACTTTGGTGTTACATTTAGCCTCAGTTTTCTCTAGGCTGCATGGCTCATTCTCTACTATTGGAGAAGCACTCTTCCCCTTGAGCAATTATAATACCCAAAACAGACTTGGGAAAATCCCAAGAAAACCAGTTGAAGGGGGAGGGTTCTGAGTATGTATCTGTTGGGAGAGAAAGGTATTACATAAATATCTAAAGTAAGCTAAGCAAAGTTTTTAAAGTACAGGGAACAAAAGAGCATGATCTTTTAAAAGAGTTCTAGCCAATTTTTGTATAATTACAAAAATATTATAGTTTTGGAATCAGAAAAAACCTGGTTTGGAAGTGACCCTCCAGTTTTAACATGTGTGATTCTAGACAAGATGTTTACTTCTCTGTGTGCCAAAGCCTTTGTTTCCATATCAGGAAGCTGTTGATCATAATAGCTACATGAAAAAGATGAAGGCAGCAAAAAGGTGGGGGAGAAAAATAAAGAAATAAAATGAATCTAAAAAAAAAAGAAAGATAAGAAAAATAAAAATTGGAAGATGAAATAGATGAGGTAGACAAAAAGTTGTGACAGTTAGGGATACTATACGAAAAGCACTACCGGGCACAAAGCAGATACTCAATAAGTTGGCATTGTTGTTATTGTTATTATAATTATGTTTCTAAATGTAGGCATATGTATGAACACATAATTTGACCTGATCTACGATTATAACTATGAGATATTTTGGCACTAAATTATTTAACTATTCTCAAATTACACTTACGATGTCAAGATTTTTAAATGTTGACATTTAAAGAGATATCACTTAGGTTTTTTACATGCATTAAAAATAATTTCAACTAAACATAATTAAATAAATAAATAAAGCAATATTTTCTTATAAGAATAAGAGGGATATCATAGAATATCAAAGTCAAAGTCTTCTTTTACCTTTACATTAAAAAAAAATTTTTGTTAGTTCTTTGACATAATGAAATCTTCCAGAGGTTCTTTCATCTTCTGGATTTTTTTTTAATTGAGGTAATATTGGCTATCCTATGATTTTTAAGCAATTTCCTTTAAATAGAAGATCTTTCCTTGTTAAGATTTCTATAAATCTAAGCTATGAGGGTATGGTATTATTAAGTTTTTTTAAAAAGCAAGTAAACAGAAGGGAATTCTGCGTGTGTTTCAGAAAAAAAATAGTCTATTATTGAATATTGAGTAAAAGACGTTCATGAGGAAGAAAACAATTAATAAAGTGACCGAAGTGCCCTAGGGAAAAATTAGCTTACAATGGCTTCTTGTGCAGCCAGTCTAAACAGACGATTGATGCAGTGACAGGCTTCACAGGAAACATTAAAAGTCCCAGATGGCTCAAATTTACATGTTTAGGGAGGAGCTGGGAAAGGCAGTTAAATCCTGCAAGTGCCACTCAGTTAACAAGAAAATTTTTAGTTCTAAGGACAAAAAAGAAGTTGAAAAGGGGTGGGATAGGACAGGTGAAAAGAAAAAGCAAAAAGGAAGAAGAGAAAGAAAAGGTGGAAAAAATGAAGTTGAAAATGAGAGAATATGAAGATGTAACATGAACCAAGAAAAGAGAGAAGAAAGAAAATGAAAATGGAATATAGAAATGACAATGAAAAACAAGAAAAGGCTTATAAATATGCTTAAGCTTTCTAATCACTAATATCTCAGTTTTAATTCCACCATAATTTATTAGATATAGGTGGTTTGTGGGGAAAAGGGAAAGGAACTATTTTAAGCAAGTTCAATTCTGTACTATTCCACTTGGTAAGCAGAACCTGGTTTTAATGGCACATTGGCCTCTGTTTAGTATACATCGCCTACGTTTATGATATAGCTAGAATAGCTCTAGGAGGCATCTACAATGTGGTTTGATATGGTTCTATGACAAAACGTTAAATACCACCAAAAATTAAAGCGTTTATGAAGAGTGGCATTAGATTGTTTACATAATAGCTTCTTTATGGTCAATGGTTGGAGTAAAAATAATTCTTGAAGAATGAACTCAGCAACCATAAACTTTGGAGAGGTAGAAAAACAATTCTGGTGTTTACAAGCCTAATGATATGAATCAGTTTAATCTTATGACTTAAGAATACGGTTTCCCAACAGTGGCACTATTAATATTTAAACTGAATAATTCTTTCTTGTGTGGGTTGTTCTCTGAATTGTAGGATGTACATACAGCATCCTTGGACTCTACCCACTAGATGTCAGTAGCAAAACCCCCCTCTCCTCCTGAGTTGTGACAATCAAAAATGTCTTCATATTTTGCCAATGTTTCAAGTAGGCAAAATTGATTGCAGTGGAGGACGACTGCATTAGAAGCATTGTCTAGTGTTTACCAATTCACTGTATCAAGAAAAGTAGTTGGCTAGATGTAAATCAAGATGCCATATCTCTGTACACCCTCGTTTCAGATTTTTCTAAAATACTGTCACAAACATTATTCCTTTCTTCTTCAGGTATATTCCTTGGAAAAGAATCGGGGGAGGTATTATGCCTCTTTTCCCAAGGAATTTGAGATGCAGAGGGAAAGCTAGGTCCAAATCATATAATGTCTTAGTTTGAGTTTTCCCAGAAGGCCTTGGGATAAGGATCCGAGTACAAATAGTTTATTTTGGGGATAATCTTAGAAAACTTCAGTTAGTGAAGCAAATAAAGAAAGGGTGGTAACCAATAAATCGAACAATTCACTGCCATACTGAACTGAAGTTTAATCCTGCTGGGAAACTCTGAGGGCCAGTGGAAAACATGTGCTCCAAAGTTATTCCACCTGAGGGACAAGGAACTAGAGTATTTATATATCAATTGATGCCCCTAATTGATTAGAGGCTGATCCATAGATGAGGATGTAGTAGACAGAATAATGCTCTCCCCTAAAGGTGTCCACATCCTAATCCCAGAACCTGTGAGATGTTTCCTTGCATGGAAAAATGAACTTTGCAGAGATGATTATGTTGTGGACCTTGACATGGGGAGATTATTTTGGATCATCCAAGTGGGCCCAATGTAATCACAAGCGTCTTTATATGTGAAAGAGGAGATTTAGAGTCAGAGAATGTGAGAAGGGTATCAGAATCAGAGTGCACAATGTGAGAAAGATTCAACGGTCTGTTTCTGACTTTGAAGATTAAAGGGAGCCACAGGCAAGGAATGTGAGGAATTTCTAAAAAGTGAAGAAAATGAGAACATGGGTTCTTCCTCTAAGCTTCCAGAAATGGAGTCCTGCCAAAACCTTGATTTTAGCCCAGTGAGAGCCATTTCAGATTTCTGACCTCCAGAATTATTATATTAATCATGTGTTTCCTTAAGCCAGTAAATTTGTTGTAATCTGTTACAGAAATGGTAGTAAACTTATATATATTTTGGTACCAGAAGTGAGGTGCTGCTGTAACAAATATGTAAAAGTAGCTTTGAAATCAACCAATGAGCAGAAGCTGGAGGAATTTTGAGTAGCATAATAGAAAAAGCTTGGGTTGCCTTTCCAGAATTTGGTAGAAATTTGGATTTTAATAATTCTATTAGTAAGGAGTTGTAAGTGAGAAGCATGGTAGAGAAATGTATGTCATCTTAGAAAACACCTAAGTTGTCATGAATAGACTGTTGGCAGAAATACAGATGTTTAAGGTTTTGCTGGTAAAGGTTCAGATGGGAATGAGAAACATGTTATCATGACAGAAAACTTAGCTGAATTGAGACCTGAAGTTTTGTGGAAAACAAAACCTGTAAGTGATGACCTGGAGATTTAACTGAAGAGATTTCCAAGAAAAATCTGGAAGGTGTAACCTGGTTTCTTTTTGATGCTTGTAGTAAATCACAGGAAGAAGGAGATAGATTAAAAGAAGAGCCGTTAAGCAAAAAGGAACTGGTAATGGACAATTTAGGAAATTCTCAGCTTATCTAGATTGTAAAAATTGCTGCCACAGGAGATTCACTGCCAAGAAAGCATGCTCTTGATAGAGAGCTAAGCATGTGGCTAACCAACCACATGTTAGTGTCTCAGAAAGATGAGAAGTTCAAAGTATGCTGACACATCAAGGGCTCTTTTAAAGAGATTAGGCACGTGACTTGTGCATCACTTCAGCTGCCTCAGCAAAAGCCAGGAACTGAGGTGAGATGATTTAGGAAAGATATGTAATGGAGCTGCTTGTCTAATGGAGTGAATTTCAGTGATGTACACAGGAGATCCACAAGATTCTTGAGAAGTTTGTACCAGAAGAAACACTTCCAGCTTGGAATAAAAGGTGCAGAAAGAGGACAAAATGAAAGAAGACTGTTGAACCACTACAATTCTACAGACAAGAAAAGGGCTAATAAAACAACTCAGCTGAAAAGCTTTGTTAGCTTTTATGAAAAAGGGAGAAAGACTCAGAGAGCAGAGCCATAGAGGATTATTCCCAGGCCTTCAAATAAAAATTCTGTTTGGCTTTTTGTATCTTGACATCAGTGAATCTTTTTTCCCCCTACTATTTTCTCCCTTTTAAAACAGGAATGTAGATAACTGTTATCCTATGCCTGTTCCATCATTGTATGTTAGGAGCAGATAACGTTTTTTCTAGGTTCACAGGCCTATGGATGGGGAGAAATTTTGTCTCAGGATGGCTTATACTCATATTAGCCATTTCTCATTTAGGTGATGAGATTTGGAACTTTTGAGCCAATGAGATTTAGAAGAGATTTTGTACTTTAAATTATTGCTAGAATGATTTGAGACTTTGGGGATGTTACGATGAGGTGAACTTACTCTTCATTTGGTACAGATATGAATATTTTCAGGTCAGAGTGTGGTAGGCAAAGAAATGGTCACTGAAAGATGTTTATTCCTAATCCATGAAACTATAAATACAACATTTTAAATGGAAAAAGGGACTTATCAGATAAGGTTGAGTTAGGGGTGTTGGCTATAGGGATATTATCCTGGATTATCTAGATGGACCTAATGTAATCACAATTATCCATATAAGTGAAAGAAGGTGGCAGAAGAGTCAGAGTGGAAGGAGATGTGACAGTGGTGTCAGAGTCAGAATGATGCAATATGAGAAAGGCTCAACTGTCCATTGCTGACTTTGAAGGTAAAAGGGGGCCATGAACCAAAGAGAAGCCTCTGGAAGGTATAAAGGGCAAGAAAAATGAACTCTGGAAAAGAATGGAGCCTAGCTCACACCTTGGTTTTAGTCCAGTGAGATCCATTCAGACTTCTGACCTCCAGAATTGTAAGACAATGAATATGTGTTGTTTCAGCCACTAATTTTTTTTTTTTATTACAGAAGCAATAAAAAACTAAAACAGAGATAATTATTTCTTCAGTACTTATGCCCTGTTGTATGCTCAGGTACAGAGGTATGCTGATTCTTGCATTTGCAAGATGGACTGGCATACTGTGATGGAAAGAGCCAGAAGGATATGGAGGTGGGCTCCAAATCTGTCTGCAACACACCTAGTTGTGGCAGAATAAGTCTCAAATGTATAGTTTTTGACTCTGAATTCAGTGTTCATTGTATTGAACCATCAACGTTAAATAGAGGCACAGACTCACTAATCTAGGGGGAAAATCTTAGTTTTTAACACTATGCTTTAGTTAGTGTCTAATAATGAAACTTCTACATCTAATTGTCCAATAGAAAAATTTCATATGGAAACATTACAAGGGTGTTGGAAGAACTGAAAAGGCAAACAGAAGCAGCTGAGTGAGACAGCTTCTTAGCAACATCAGGAGGCTGCCCCTACTCAGAGGTCTGATGCAACAAAGGCAGGAGGTGGTGTTCTCAGATCCCAAAGGAGGGGGCCACACAGTAGTAACTAGGATCATAAATATATACCTCTATGTATTTTGAAATTGTTGTGTTAGATAATTTGCAATTGATGATCCACTCTGATAGAGAGTCACGATTCTGTGGTTCACCTAAACATTTAAAGAATAGGTTAATATGTATTTAATATTTTAGTAGCCATTTTACCTCCTTAATTAGGTTGAAGAACATTGGAAACAGGGAAAGGATCACCCATTGTGGTTAATTTTTTTTTTTGTCATCCCCACATCACTGTCATTCATTCACTGATTTATCAATTCATTTATTAGTAAATAAGTTAATGGAACATTGTATTGTGTTTGTTTTTTGGATATAAAGCAATAAATGAAAGAGATAAGGTCCTTGACCTTTGAGAAAAGTGCAAAAGCTCTGAAATAGAAATAAGCCTAGAGGGTTTGAGGAAAAGCAAAAGGTCTGTTGCTGGGATATATGAAAGGAGAAGACATTAGAGACACTGTAGGGACCTTTTACTCTTCTGCTGAAAGCCTCCAGAATGATTTCTTAGGAGAATATTTCTGGAGACACGTGAAAAAGAAAAATAGAAATAAAATCACTGGTGCCTGGTTTCTCTCATTTGCTCCTTGACGAAGAGCATCTTTGCATTCTTGGGAGTCTATGTAGTTACTGTCCTTTTCTGTGGAGCTTAGATTCTTCAAGGAATCTAAGATGGCACCTGATATTGTTTCTCTTCTCACTCCAGACTGGATGCTCACATTAATTACATTCTCATAGGGGCCGATAGATCTTGGACAGAAACATCTTTAGAAAGGCTTAGTTCCATCCCTATGTGTGCAGTAGGGAACAGATGGCTCTCTCAAGTGGATTGTTGAGGAGAGTTTAATGATGACTATTTACATATTACAAAAAGTTGAGAAAACCAACAGAGGATGGTGAAACACCTGGGGCTATTAACATAGGCAGGTGTTACTTTCCCTGGACCTAAAGGGGCAGGGAGGGAAAAGTTAGTTACTTCCTCCTTTTCTCTCTCCCCTCCTCCTTTCCCTCCTCCTCTATAGACATCTGGTGCTTGTTTAGTGCCTCCCTTTGGCCAAATCTACCTGGAAAAGGAGGGCAAAAGAATCCATTGTTGCAGTTTGTAGAGGTCAGCCTCAGGAAACAGAGTGGAAAAGGGCGCATAATGGATCTGGAGGGGCAAAAGAAGAATATCCAGGTCATAATTACCTTCAGCAGCACTAACTTTATATTAACAATAATTCCTCCAACAATCAAAATAATTTTGAATTTGTAGTTCTTCAGAAAGAAGCCAGAATTAGGTTGAACTTTTGTTTGGTAAAAAAGAAAAAGGTTTTCTATGTAATTAAATAGTGTAAATCACATCGCGTCGAGGTGGGATGATATCACTGAACCTTCTTGATATAAAGGTGTGAAAGCACTTTGAAATTATTTACATGCAAATAATTGATTTTTTATTTTAAATAACTATTATTTATTTTTTAAAAAGCAAACATGCCCCCCAAAGTCTGTCAATCCTACATTGCCTGTCTAGAAATCAATGTAATTCTTGCTTTAAAAGTTTATACTTTGAATGCCCTTTTTACTATCCAGTTGGCTTCCCCAAACCCAATCTGAGTGGCAGGGATTTCATGCAGTCACATGTTTGTCTCTGGTGTGTCCATTATAGACAGGACAACAGCCATTACATAAGGAAACCATAGAGGGTCTGATTTCCCACTTGATCTTGTATATTATTTCTTTTCTTTTGTGTTAGCTCTTCTGCACCTGTGTTTGAGTTAACTCTTGGCTCTGAGGGCATTTGGGGGATGATTAGAATATTTAAAAAGCAGCAAGTAAACAGATCTCATAATTAGTTGATTGCCTGTGTAAGCCAGACAGAAGAGATTGTTGTATTGTTACAGGAGCTCAAAGGAAGCACCCCCTTTGAAAACCTAATAAAACTTCCACCTTTTCAGGTCTGGCCTGGTCATTTGGCATTAGAGACCACAGGGTCATGGGCAGGACAAAAAGCTTCCTCTAGAACCTTTGTTGGAAGTATTTTGTTTTGAATGGACAAGTATTAAGCTGGCGGATTTAGTCACAGAGAGAAGATTTGAAGAATGGATTGAACAGGATTCATGAGATGGTGTTTTATTTTTTGTCTGTTGGGGTTGAATCGCATGCTCCCACAATCCAGGATAACAAGGAGGAGAAAGCATGAGAAGAGGCAGGGTAAAGAGAGAAGGCCAAAGAGACAGCCAGATCTCTCATACAGATGGAGTTAATGGAATAAACATTTTTGTTTATTTCTTGATACTTTCCCAGCACCATCTTTAACTCTTTTTTTTTTTTTTTGGTGTTCCTATTCCTGAACTTTCCTTATCATAGTAATAACAACACGTTCTGTGATTGCTTAATCTCCTAGCTCCTCTTAGATCAGCACTTTCCAATAGTATTTTCTGCAATGATGGAAATGTCCTACATCTGCACTGTGGTAATTCAGTGATAGAAATATGCTTGGGGTCCCTGAGGGACTGAAATTTTAATTTTACACAATTTTAATTAATTTAAATTTAACTAGCCATATATGGCCAGTTGCACCCATATTGCAACCCCGGAGTTCTAGACTGTATGCTTTGTAAGGGTAGGGGCCATGTAGGTCATCGCTGTGTGCCTGAATGATGGTAGGCATTCAAGAAATAATTGTGGAAAGAAGGGAGGGAGGAAAGATGAAACAATCTTACAAGTAGGCAAATGTATGGCTGGGAATTTGGAATGATGGTGAGTACTGAATGGGACTGTGGCCCTCTTGGACTGGAGAAGTTATTTTCTGCTCTATAACAATAACTTATAAACACTAATTCAGATTAGAGATTTTGGAAGACTGAACTCCAGTTTAAAAATTTGTTAACCCTCTTTCTCCAGGGCTCTATTCTATTTTCTCTAGGTTTCAGACATGAGACAGCTGATGCTTTTTAAGGAGCGTTATAGTCTAGAACACTGGGGGGATGTTAAAAGTCATTTCCAGCTTGAAAAGAGTGTTCCAGGAGAGATCAAACATCTGGGATGTGGCGGTGGCAACATCCCTCAGAAGCTGGTGTGACATTTGGACCTCCTTGCATGTCAGTACTACCTTTGTAAGATCATGGTGTTAAGTGAGCTAATTCTAAGCTCCTTTCTAGAGCTAATGTTGTAAATATGTATTAGGGCACTTGTTGGCCTTTTAAATCATTTCCCATTTGGTCTGAGAATACTTACTGGCGGTGCTTGTGGATGCAGCATTTACCCAGAGGTAACTCACGGATTACAGTCTTAACTTGACCCCCAAAGTTTGCTGCAAAATCTCTCATTATTATTTTTGCATCACTCTAATATATCAATAGCCCTTGGAAACAAATGTGACATCATTCTATTTATAACATTCTGTTTTTAGTTGTGGTATTTCCACTGACAAAATATGGTAATCCTTAATCTCTGAAAATGTCATTCCTAGAAAATGTCAATCAACTCATTCTTACGCATGATGTTAACATGGTTCTCAAACAGTTGTTAGCTGAAGATTCATTTGATGAATTCAATTTAAGTATACATTTCAGTTAACATTAGAATTAGAGACAAGTTTTGTTTAGAAATAACTCCAAGAACAGTTTTTTATTTCATTTTCATATTGAAACCCAGTCAGATTTGCTTCAGCCTCAAATGTGTTTATGTAAAATTAAATTAATGCTAGCTGTGATCTAGTTTTTTTTTTCTAAACAGGCAATGGGTTAAAAAGCAGAGCCATTTAATATAACTTTATTAATAAAATACATTTTTTTAGTTGTCCTCTCGCCAGTATGAAGGATTTTCCAGTTTGATACAGCTTCAGGTTGGGTATTACTTACAAACTCACAAACTGAAGAGGATGCAATTACTTCAGATAAGAATTCATGATGACCAAAACTTGCAGTGGCATTTCTTTTAAAAGTGGCAGCTAAAACTATTTTCAAAGCTTTGGCTTGACTGTGTAAATAAACACTGACTCATTTGAGTTATTGTGATTACTAGATTCAATATTTACGATGCTAAATTTAAAGGCATTCATTACTAATGTGTAGCCTCAAAAGGAGTATGAGTCACTTCATTTAGCTCTTAAAAAGACAGTTTCTCCTATTAAAAGATAAGAAAGTTTACTAATTAAATTTCATAGTCAAATCAATATATTTTAAAACCTTCAAGTAATATATGCACAGTAAACAAAATTTGGACACAAGAAGAAAGGGGAGAAAAATTTACTAATTATTTTACCTCACTGATACCATTATGGTTAATATTTTGGTGTATTTCTTCTGTGTACGTTCCTTTTTCTATAGTACAACTTTAACTGTGCAATATATGCAAAATATATATGGTACTTAGATTTTTAATGATGTTATGAAATGTTTCAGATCTCTGTAAAGATATAGGAAATAACGTAATACACATCATATACTTACTCAGATTTCAGAGATAAGTTCTGAAATGTTAGTTTCAGATCTCTTTTTTTTTTGTTTCAGATCTTTTTATTTTTAAATAATAAGGTATCATGGATAGAGCACCAACCTTATCTTATTCCTTCTTTCTCTTTTCCTCCTGAAATTGTTCTCTATTTCCATTCGTGATTTCCTACAAATGTATCATTCTACAAACAATTTGTAGTATTGTTTTATGGGGTTAAAATGTGCAAAAGCATTGGCATCTAAAACATGCATTTTTCATTTATTATAAAGTTTTTGAAATGTATCCATGTTAGTTCATATACGCCTATTTCATCCATTTTAACTGTTATATAACATTCCATTTATGAATAGTCCACAGTTACTTAACCTATTTCCTGTGATATAAATAAGTTGTTTCCATAAATTTTACTATTTTGAAAATTATATATATATATAAATGTAAATATATCCTTTATTTCTTTGTGGATACATGTGAGAATTTTTTTAGGGTAGATATCTAGATGGATAGATTGTAAAGTAAGAACATCTTCAAATGTATTAGGTATTTCCAGATTACTCTCCCAAGTAATTGGATTAACTTATAACACAGTTTTATTTTACCTGACTTTCACCAACTGTTTCTTTTGGACTTTTAAAGATGATTAATTTGATGGGTGTAAAGTAGTATCTCATCGTCATTTTAATTTGTTTTTCACTATTTCATTGATTTCTAATGAGATTGAAGAACCTTCATATTTATATTGATCTTTTGAATTTCTTCTATAAAATGCCTTCAAATCCTTGTTCTTGGTTTTTTTTTCTTTCCCTTATTGATTTGAAGAGGTCTTTGGACCAGTTTATTGTATTTTTATGAGTAATGTATATTTAAATAATTTTATTTATCTATATCTATGTGAGCTTTGTGTTCATGGTTAGAGACAGTTTGTTAACATGAACGTAATGAAAATTTCCTCAAAATTTTGATTCTAAGGTGACTGGAGGATCTTATTTTATAGGTATGAAATCTGAACTGTGAAGAGAGCATTAAAAAAAAGAATTCAGAGAAGAACCTGCACAATTATTAGGATCTTAGAAACAGTCCTATGTGTGAATGTAAAAAGCCCGCTGATGTCACCATCTTACCTTCCTAGAATTTTTTTTCCTAACATGGAAATAGAACTGATTATTTAGAAAATATTTCCACTCATATTTTTTTCTTTCAGCTTGATAATCTCTTTGGGTCCATAGAGTACAAAATCTAACTTTTAGAGAAATATAGAAGGTGGTGTAGAATTCTTATATGGAAAAAAAAATCATCTTATCAATTAGGCAGTTTATAGAAATATGGATGATTGTGATTAAAGTCCTTTTATGTCTTCCAGGTATTTGAAAATCAAAGCTTATGTACTTACCGTTACATCTAACCATACTTCTTGCTATTTCTTCTCCAATTCTGTTCACACTTGCTTTTCTTCTCAGCAGCCCATAATAAACACTCTCCTGATTACTGCCAGGGAGGCAGAGCTGAGTGATGGATAGAAGCAGTGTTACACTGACGCAAAGATGCAAGAGTTCTGGAAATCACTGGACCTGGAATGAATTCTCACATTGTCACTGTCTACCTAAATAGACTTGTGACTGACCTCCTTAGGTTCTGTTTCTCCATCCATGAAATGATGGCATGAAAATTATCATAATGATCTTCTAGCTCAAGTTCAGGATCTGTATTAGTTATGTCACAGAGGGTGTCTCATTTAATTAGTGCTCCTGGAGCAATTAGTAAGGAATAGAAAAAAGATCGGAAAGGATTTAAATGGTGGTAGCCACAGATGCAAGAGGCTGGCAGGTTACTTGGAAATTGAAGGGGATGCTGCAATGAACAAGCAACCCAGAAGAAATTCCAGATGAAAAGTAAAGCCAAACACTGTTGCAGAAGCAAAAAGTTCCATGTACTTCTGTAACCTTTAAGGCCCAGTTGGGTTCTGAGGAAGGTGTGAGGTGCCAAGAAATTACTTACAGCTCAAATACCACCAAAGGTAGCATAGTGGTTTGCTTGAAGGAGTTAAGCACTTATTAATGGGAAGAAAATGCTTTTCTGGAACTGGTTATTCCATAATAATGGTGGGTGACTGAGATTTATTATGTAGAAAGATTTCAACTGTTTGCAACTTTCAAGGAGGGCATTGTTCTCAGCAGATGAGTGTTCCAAACAGTTTAGGGTTTAATACCTTCAAGCATAAACACCTCTTTAAAAAATTTACCCATTATATATGGGAATCATTCTAAAAGATGCATTTTGTTGCTCTTTCCTTTTAAGCAAAACACACTTATGTAACTTAATCTTTTATTCCTGAATTTTAGTTTTTATATCATGTCATAATACAGTGATGCTCTTGGGATCTATTAACATGTAACTATCTGTTTACACTAGTCTGTTGAATCCCGTGTTAGCCTTTAAAGTTTCATTCTGTTTTCTCTCTTGCTTTTATTTGTCTTCTGATGTGCTGTGAAATATGTTACAAATATTTATAAGTTAAAAGTAATTAGGCTCTGGGTAAAGGCCCAAGAAGCTTTCCTTAGAGTTCAAACAATTTCACTCAAAATGTGTTGACTGCCTAATATGTGGCAGGTGGGTGCTAAGTGCTCAGGATCTAACGGTGAATAAAACCTCCAACTCCCGAGGATCCCATATGCTGGTGAATTGTAAACTTTGCTGTGGTTCATAGGCCTGTGATTTCTATAAGCTTTGAGACACCTGTTTTCATTATTTGTCAAGCATTCTTTATAAATTCCTGATTCTCATTTGCATTTTCACTACTTGAAGCTGGTGACTATCTAAACTTCGAAGACTTGACGAAGTCCTTTTATGTATTAATGGTCATTGCTTAATAGGATGAGTGGAGAAGATGCTGAGAGGAATTGGTGGCCACATAGGATCTGACAGACTCTACAAGGCTTTCTACTGGCACGGGGTTTAACTGTTTCACATTTATGAACAAAACGGTTTTGTAAAATTAAACTTTAAACTGTATCTTCTATTTCAGAAAACAATATAGTAAATAATATTACTTATAATTTAAAAAGATGTAGGCACTCTTTGAAACAGAGAACAAGGAAACTTACAACCACAGAGTCACTGTGCACCTGGTACAGGAATAGGCATGGGGGTCAGGAGTTTCACTCTTGAGAGTGGATGGTAGTAGGACCAACTTATGTTTGAAGATTGAGTTGTCTCCTTATATGAAACTGAAGGTGGCATTGGCATTCCTTTGTCATAAAAAAGGCTCAGAAGAGCCAGCATCAGTGCTTACATCTCAGGCTTTTGAAAAGCTGCTGGAAAGATACATTTCTGCACCTAGGGCTAGGATCAGCCTTTTGCTTGCTCAGAAAATGTATCACTTTATAGGATTAAGAGTCCTCAGCTGCCAATAGAAGACTTAGTTCCAGATCTACCATTCTTGGGAAACTAGAAGACGGCAAAGTCAAAGCCATTAGCCAGGGAGAGGGAAGCAAATCTCCTCTAAGAACACCAAGTCTTCTTAGCTTTCCTGAGGCTTTTCAGCTTTAGAACTGAAATTCCCATGCTCCAGGAACAGCATCAGTCCTAAGCAAATTTGAATGATGAGTAATCCTATTTATATCCCACCCTTAATTTAAATCCAAAAACTAAAATGTTAAAGCACATGAGAATAACCAGGGGTAGCCAACAAGATCAACAATCAGAACACAAATTAACTCCTGATAAAATGCAACATTACTTTAAAATAAGTGTTAGGAAAGTAACATAAAATTATAAAACAAAAATAGTCAGCTATGTATTAAGGTAGAATATGCAAAAAAATCTGTTAGAAATCCTGGAAATGAAAGAAACACATAGCTACTGAAAGCTAAAAATACTCTATCTAGTTATTCACAGAAAAAGTAGAATTTGTGAATTGCATGATGCTACTGAGAAATTCGCTAGTAATGCTGTACAGACTGTTCCAGACAGTAAAATCTTAAAAGAGAAATTAGAATCATGGAAGATAGATTGAGAGACCGTTTATACACACACACACACACACACACACACACACATACATACACACATGCACACATATACATATATATACACGTACACATATGTATATATGTATTTTTGTAAGAAGACAAGAAAGGAATGGTTGAGAGGTTATATTTTTATTCATTTATTTATTTGTTTATTTATTTACTTTTAGGTGAGGCAACCCTTGGTTGACCTCACCGATTGCAATCCCTTATTTTTTTATTTTTTTATGCCTACAGCACTTAGCCTTTCTAAGAGGTCTCCCATCCAAGTACTAACCATGTCTGACCATGCTTAGCTTCTGATATCTGATGGGATTGGGTTTGTTCAGGATGGCATGGCCATAGACTGAGAGGATATATTTAAATGGGTTATGGCTGCTGTACTTAATAACTCCAGAAAGACATGAGTCTTCAGATTGAAAGTATATACCAAGTGCTGGTCAAATTAAATGAAATAAATTAAGAAAGATTAATTAAAGTTGCAGAAGAACATTAAAGATAAACTGAAAAGTTTGAACAGTTACCAAAGAGGAAAAATAATAGATTACCTACTATGGAATGACAATTAGAGTGAAGGCAAACACCTCAGTTTCAAAAATAGATGCTTGACAATGGAGTAGTATCATTAAAATGCAAAGGGAGAGAAACTAGAATTCTATATCGAGCTAAACTGTCATTTGAAAGTTTGAAATGAGCATATTCCAGATGTGCAAAAACTAAGAGTATCACTGACTCTCACTATAAATGCTATTCTTAGAAGAAGAATTTCTTAAAAAGCAATTCTGAGTAAAAACATTTAAAAACTATATTGGTAAATACTATTTACTAAGAAAAATAGTCACTAATTTTATTAAAAGTGAAACTAAAATTCTAAATAAAAATGACAAGGAAGAGGGTGGGAAAAATTATAGAGAAGAGTTATCAAGTGACTGAACATATTATGCTCAAATGTAATATTCTTTATTTTATTGAATGAATTAATCTTTTTGTTTGTTTGTTTGTTTATTATACCTACAGCACCTGGTTTTCCTAGGTGGTCCCCCATCCAAGTACTAACTAGGTCCAACCCTGCTTAGCTTCTGAGATCAGATGGGATAGAGTTTGTTCAGGGTGGCATAGCTACAGACCAAATGTAATATTTTCAGTCTCTCAAATATCTACTTGCTTTTGCTTTTATTCAGAAAAATCTCTTGAAACTTCAATGTTTGACCATTTCCACTTTCTCTTAAGCAAAAGAGATTTGAAAGAAGATAGACCTTTTTTTTTATTTTAAATTTAAAAAAATTATTGGGGTAACATTGGTTAAGAATGTTATATAAATTTCAGGTATACAGCTTTAGAATATGACATCTGTATTCTCTATTGTGTGCTCACCATCTTTGAAAGAAGACAGATATTTTATCAGCTTATTCCCAGTTAAGGCGGGTTGCTGGGAAGGATGTTGGAGAGCGGAGAGTGAGAAAAAGGGGTGGGAAAATGGGAAGTATAAAAAAGTCTGGACAGCTTTTAAGTGCACCGAGGCCTTCACAATATTGTGTCAGGGTTTTATTTTATATAGAATTTCTATAAGGCTTGGTATACACATTAAAATGTTAGAAAATATTTTAGTATCATATTTAAGTAATTTTAGCTTTATTATTTGGGATTATCCAAACTTTTTTTTTTTCAATATGAATTCTTGAGAATTGACGATAGTGCTTTTCTCCAAAGAACTTAAGAATGAAAAGTTTAGAAAGGAATACTACATTGTGAAACAAGGGATTCATTTATGCTCAAGTGGCCCAAAAAGACTTTATGTATCTTGATGTCATCTCTATCTTTAAGCTGCCCCAAAAGCTTGTGTTTGAATTAAGTGATTGTAGGGCTTACATTTTTCTTTTTTGCAATATTTACAGTTGAATACTGATATAATCTCATATTCTTTTCTGCACTGTTTCTTAATCTTTGACTGCCAAAAGAAATATATATATATCTTAAAAGAGAAATATTTTGTGTCAGACCACAGAACTTGGGTTTTAGGATTTTTTTTTAAATGAAGGGAGAACAGTAGGTCTGTGAAAAACTACTAAGGAAAAAGGAAGAGACCAAATAAGACGACATTTTAAAGGAAGTAATTGCCTTTGCATGAGAATTTGAACCCACATTAAGTGGTTTTGGGCATGATACATAATTTTCCTGTATGATATCCTGAATATTTACCAGAAAAATTAAAGACATATGCTAAGAAGTCAGGGCAAACCTAGGGGAATGCAGAAAGGTCTATTCATTTATTCAATCATTCATCATAGATTTGCATAAGAATGCATGAACGAATAAATGAATAAGCTCTTCTGCACTTTATACACACACACACACACACACATATTCACATTCATTGATATTTTTATATATTTATTTCTCTCACTGCCTCCTTTGCTTCTCTCTGTCTCTCTCCTGTTAGCATTACGTTGTCCTAATTTTTGTGGGAGATAAAAGAAGTAATTCAAAGTCCATGATTTCAAGAGCATATCTTATAGGAGGAAAAGATATATCAATCTATTACTTTTTTAAAAAATAATAATTTATGATGCTGATGTAAAATACAAGTGATGACTTAGGCAGTATGTGATTCAGATCCAAAATCGCAAAAATAAGTGAGAACATTTTTGAAAGTTATCCAAAAGAGGAAGCAATGGGAATTAGAGATATTTGAGGATGTTATGAAGGAAGAAAGAGTTGTTAGTGGAGGAACTGGTGAGAGTGAATGTGCTCAGGCAGAAACGGCTTTGGGCACTTGGAGGGTGAGTGGATGCATCTGGCTGCAGCAATTGGGAGTGGTGCAGAATATTATTAGAAAGGTTAAGTTTAGCATAGACTGTGAAGAGTCTTAAATCCTGGCTGATAAGTATCTTTGAAAGTTACTTGATCAGGACAGTTACACGATAAGATCATATTTAACTGGCAACTGATTATAGAATGGAATAGCGGAAAGTGTGTAAAAGAGAGATTAATTGCAAATCATCCCAAAAGAGTTTACAAGAGTCTGACCTATATACACCAGAGCATGTGTGGAGGAAAAGGGATACAGAGAGAATTAAGGAGAGAATAGTTGACAGGTCTGAGTCATTTACCAGTATACAATGGGCAAAAGAGATAGAGAATCATAGATAACTCTGTGGAGTTTGCACACCTGGTTGAGCTGATTTCAGCAAGAACAGATAATTAGTTTGACTTAGTAAACTACAACGTCCTTTTGCAAGCATTAGTGAAAAATACTTTTTTGAAACTTAAGGTTATCCAGTTCTATTGTAAATATGACTTCAGGAGTTTCATGCTGAGCAAGTGTGCTGTGAGTGTGTTGAGTTAGAATCTTGGGATTTATCAACTGGCCTTTAGAAATCACACATTTTGGGACACTCCATGCTGCTTTAGAATATCTTAACAAGAATTGGGTTACATACTTCATTTCCTCTAAAGCATCCCTGTGCAATAGAATATTTTTGCAATGCTGGAAATGTTCTTTATCTATTATTCAATATAGGCTCCACTAATCTTATGTGGCTTTAGATTTTATTTTAATTTATTATTTATTTTATTGTGGTAAGAACACAACATGAGACCTACCCTTTTAAATTTTTAAGTTCACAATGCAATATGGTTGACTACAGTCACAATGTTTTATAGCTGACGTCTAGGACTTACCCCACACAACTGTAACTTTAAGCCTGTTGATTAGCAATACCACATTTCAACCTGTCCCAGCTCCTGGCAAGCACCATTTCACTCTCTGTTTCTGAGTTTGACTGTTTAGGTGCCTCATATGAGTAGAATCATGCAGTATTTGTCTTTCTGTGACTGTCTTATTTCACTTAGCATAATGTACCCAAGGTTCATTCATGTTGTCACATATTATAGAATTCCCTTCTTTTTAAAGGCTGCATAATATTCGAATTGTATGTATTTATTTTCTTTATTCATTCATCGGTAGATGGATGTTTAGGTTGTTTCCTTATTTTGGCTATTGTGAATAATGCTGCAATGAACATGTGAGTGTTGATATTGGCAACAATTTCATGGATTTGATATCAAAATCATAGGCGACAAAAACAAAAACAGATGGAGTGAAAAATGTTGTAGAGTTTCCTCTTAAAAATAGAATTACTATATGAGCCAGCAATTCCACTTCTGGGTTTTTGACCCATGTGGCTTTTGACCACTTGTAATGTGGCTATTGTAACTGAGGAAATAAATTTTAGACTTTAGTTAATTTAAATTAATTTAAACTTAAATTTAAATTGTCTTACATGATTAGTGATTGTACTTTTGGACAATGCAACTATAAAGGATCTCTAAGTCAGCATTCTGGACAATATGTGTAGTTAATTCATTCCAGGAAAATCCTTTAGTATATGTATTGAAATCTGACTGTGTTAACAAAAAATGTCATTTGGAAAAAAATTGTCCATTCGTTGAGTCAACAAATATTTATTTATTACTTGTTCTCATCTTGGGTTCGTGTTTGCCACAGTGGTAAAGACACAGTTACGGTTCTGCCCTCATGCGGTTTACAATGAGGGATGTAATTAACATAAAATTACACATTGCAAATTGAGATAGGTGCAATAAAGCAGGGTACATTGATTGCAAAAGATTGTCATGATGTGTGACTTAGATTGGAAATGGTGGGGAGGTGGTGGAAAAGGCTTTCTGAAAAGGCAATATTTTAACTGAAACCTGAACTATGAATAGAGATTAGCTAAAGAAAGAGTAAAGCTAGCACTGTTCTAGCAGATGGCAGCCTTGATATATCCAAAAGCTTGCTGTACCTAAGGAACTGGAAGGAGGGCTTTAGGACTTACAGAACTTGTATTTGTCTCTAAGGAATGGAAGTAGAGTCTAGTTTAGGCTAAACTGTGGTGTGTGTGTGAACTCTTTCTTCAAAATCTGCAGCTTTGCTTGGGAGTAATCACCCTTAGATACACAGCTCCCTCTTGTTCTGAGTGATATGTTGAATATTTGCTCTCAATTCGTTGTTGCCCCTTTGTCATATGTTCAAGCCCTTTGCATGGAACATTATAGTATTTCTTTTTAGAGTAGGTTGTGTATATTTCTTTACCCCATGTCATAGGACTTGACTACATGATTTGTCTTTGCTAAAGGAATGAGAGTTAATGTAACGTGAGGAGTGTATATGAATATACTTTTACTATTTGGTTTTATCTCTTACACTTCTGCCATCCGCCCTGAAGAGAATCTGTCCTATTTAGCCACTGCTTAACCATGAGGTGGTGACTTAAACCCAGCTGGCAGCATAGGCTAACTACAGCAGATTGAAGATGAAATCAGATCAACACCAGCCATCCTACAGACATTATCGTGAAACAAAAGGAATGTTTTTAAAAGCCACTGGGCTTTCTGAGTTATTGTTTTGCAGCATAATTGCAATAGAAACCTGGTTAATACAGATGGATGCTTTTTATTCTTACTGGTTGATTGTCTAATTATATACCAAAATATTCTCAACCAGTCCTCAAATTTTTCATTTTTATATCTTTTTATCTGTTAAAGGAATTTCAGGCATGGTGAGCAGATGAAGAAATTGGGGCTGAGTGTGTTGCTGAGGGTTGGTTGAAGCAATGAGGGTCTCACACCAGTTTTGCTTACATGACTTTAATAGTTTTTCTGATTTAACTATTTTAAAATGACTTGAGTATAATAATGAGAGGGCAGAACATAGGTGATACTCTTTCCTAACCCACAAGTGTTTTAATTTATTTAACTAAAGCTGAAAAATATATTGGAGACATGAATAATATGAGCTCCTCACAAACAGATCTCATAGCCTCGTAAAGGAAATGCGTGAAAAAAAACAAATCATAAGATAAATTGTGATGGATGTTATAACAGTAGAAGGGAGGTGTGGATATCACTCAGCAGTCATTCCTTCTAGACATTTTCTTTTCTTTCTTTTCTTAAATAAGTTCCTAATAACTGAATAACAAACATCATAAAAGTTTTCCATAATTGTTTCTAATTATTCTCTTTCTGAACACAATTTGTCCCTTCCTTCATCTCTCAGAAGCCTCATAGTCTTGGTCTCCATTCCCTACTTTTGCACACACACATATTTTAAGTTAGATGAAATGCTTAATGTTACTTTAATTTGAGCTTAATTTTCATACCGTAATTCCCCTTAACTCAAATTTAGTAGTGAGGTTTTTAGATTTCTACATCTAGTTATTGTTTCTGACAAAAATATATAAAACTTATCTTCTTATATTTCAATGAATGAACAATTCTTTAATTCTCTGTGACATAGTTGGTCAAGAGTTTGCCTCTTCCTCTTTTACATGAAGTTAGTGAGTCTGTGTTAATTTTTTTTCATGTGTCAGCTATTTATAGACCATTCTTTAGGGTTTAGGGGTTTAAGCAAAGTGTTTTTTTTTTTAAATTTTATTTAAATCCCTTATAAATCTTGACATCAATTCTATTTAAAAAGATAAAATAAATACCTAGTAATATCCTACTGAATTGTAAGCTAATGATGGAAGAGAGAAAGTATGTGACTAAAAGTAATTTCTTAACAATTTTTAGTTTTTGACAAGGTCCCCTTATGACATTTTTGTTGTCTTGTGACCTTTAGAATTGGGTAGAACATGGAGAATTGTAGAAGTTAGGAAGAAACAGCAAATTTTAGGTCAATTTTTTATACAAAATCACCTGATTTATGTCTTTTGTAGTCATTAAAGGGGTAGACATTATTTTAAAATAGCCTAGAAAGGCTAGACTGGACCTATTCATTCTTGGAAGTAGAATACAATTGGATCTTGCTTTTGTTCCCATTCCGACAATATCTTTTAATTGGGAGTTTAGATCATCCACATTTAAAGTGATTATCAATATGATTGTATTAAAATCTATGATCTTGCTGTTTTTTAATTTTTGTTTTCCCTTTTCTTAGGTTAATATAGCATTTTTATGATTCTATTTTGTGTCCTCTTCTTACTAATTATTTATAACTCCTTTTACACTTTTTAGTGATTGCCATGGATTTACAACATACATTTTAAATTAATCTGAGTCTATTTTCAAATAGTTATGCCACTTTACATGCATTATGAGGACCTAAAAATAGTATATTCTTAATTCCTTCCCCCTATTTTTATACTGTTATTGTCATATATTTTATTTCTACATTGCGATACTACGTTACCATTTTTGTGTTAGAAAATTTTTATAGTAATTACAAATAAAAATAAAACAATTTTATTTTTATTTATTTTATTTCTAGTGCTTTTCCTTTCTTTGTTTAGATTCAGGCTTTTGAGTAATATCATCTGCCTGAAACTCTTCCCATAACATTTCTTATAAATTAGGTCTGATAGTAATGGAATTTTTTAGTTTTTGTTTTTCTGAAAGTGTTTTTCCCTTTAGATTTTTGAAAGATATTTTTGTTGGGTGTAGAATTCTGGCTTGACATTTCCACCTCCCCCCTTCTCCAAACACCCAGTACCCCAGTCCTTTAAACATGCCACTCTTTTGTATTCTTGCTTGCATGGTTTCTGATGAGAAAACTTACCCTTATTCCTTTGTGTCCCTTTTTTTACACATCCTCAAGATTTTATATTTATATTTGGTTTTTAAAAGTTTGAATATAATTTTTCTAGCTTTGTGTGTGTGTGTGTGTGTGTGTGTGTGTGTGTGTGTGTGTGTCTGTACACATGCATGTGTATAAAAAACCATTAAAATATACAGTGCATTCAGATTGGTATTGCTCCCAAGTATTGGTGGAAGCAAAATCAAATATTTTCTGGAAGAAAGCCATTTTACCAGGTCCACCAGGTAAACACTTTCTAATACGAAGTTCCTAAGAGCATGAATTTTGCACCAAAATCATAAAACACATTAGGGAAAAAGCCAACATGAGGAAGGACAGAGAAGCAATAACAGTATAAATACTGGAAAAGTGGCAATAATCAAGTACAGAATATAACATATACACTAATATATTTGCTATGATGTAAATGTTTGTGTTTCCTTCAGATTCATATATTGAAACTTAACCCCCTAGTTGATAGAATTAGGAGGGGGGTCATTGGGATGTGATTAGGTCATAATGTGGGAATGGGATTAGTGCGCCTTTGTAAAAGAGACCCCAGAGAGATACTTAGTCTCTTGTGCTATGTGACATTACAGTAAAAAGACAATTGTCAAAGAAATGGGCCCTTTTCAGACACTAAAACTGCCGGTGCCTTGAGCATGATCTTTCACAGCCTCCTGAACTGTGAGAAATAAATGCCAGTTGTTTTTATTCACCCAGCCTGAACAGAGCAATATTGTGTTTATATACATAAGAGAGGGTGTTATAAATATAATTAAAGAATAAGAACAAGAGCAAGAAATTATCAAAATGACCAGGCACATTTTTTCTATTAAATTCAACTGAAAAATATAATAATTAAAAATAGAAACTCAATGGATTATTAACAAATTATACATTGTTGTAGAAAAATTAATAAACTTGAATGTAAAAATGAATAAATTACACATTCACATAAGATATATATATACATATATATATATATACACACATCATCTATAACATATAGGAAATATATAAATATATATTATATATATAAAAGATTAGAAAGGGGTAAAGGAAAGGATTACTTAATATACTTATAAATGAAGTTCTGGAAGAAAAGAACACAAAGAATGGAGGAATGGCAGTAGTTAGAGAGATAATAGCTAGATATTTTCCAGAATATGTAAAGCATGAATCTCAGTTTTAGGAAACCTGATGACTCTCATTCAGGATAAACAAAAGTGAGGTATACCTAGACAAGTTATTGTAAAACTGTAGGACCAAAGTAAAAAACATTATTTTAAAAGCAGCCAGAGAAAAAAGGGAAATTACAAATGGTGAAAATAAGATTAGAAACTGACTTGACAGCAATAGTATAAAACAATTGCATAATCAACTATCTGAGAGAAAATTACTGTCAACTTAAAAATTCATTATCTTAAAAACCTACCTTTCAAAGACAAATAAAAAAATAAACAAAATATGTTGTTATAGATTCTTATTTAAGAAATTTCAAAGATATATTTCAGGAAAAAAAATGATCTCAAATGGAAGCTCCTGAGATGCAAGAAATTATAAACTAAAAATATGGTATGCATGTTTATCTAAATAAACATTTACTATATAAAACAAAAATAGTATCTAATTTATGGGTTAGAAAAATAAGCAAAGATAAAATATTGAATAAGAAACATAAGAGAGAAACAATCAGTTCCCTTGTTTTTATAATGATTTAACTTTATATTGTGTTGAGTTAAATTTCCTTATTCAAGCTTTTTAAGGCAACCACTAATGAAGAGAAAAAGTAAGAGAGGAAAAAATAGAATAGGAAAATTAATAGTAAAGAAAGTAAGAAACAGAGGAAAAAGAAAACAGAAAGCTCATAATAAGATAGTAGTAATTCATCCAGAGAAATCAGTAACCATTTCAAAAATAATAAAACTGTATTTAAAAAATTAGCAATACGTTGCTTACATATGACATAATTAAAATGTAAATGCATTTAGAAGAAAAAAGACTACTAGGCAAATAGTAAGCAAAATCAACTGGGAAAGCAGAGTAATAGAAGAATATTAATAAATGGTATAAAGATTGGAAAGGAAGAACCAAATCTATCATTATAAATAGGTGATATGTTCGTCTACAAGAAAAATTTAAAAATATAGTAAAAGGATTAGAATTAAGAGCATAACAAAGTTGTTAGCTATCAAATTAATTTATAAAAGTAATTTTCATTTGTCTATTTGCAGAAAATAGAAAATAAATTGCAAAAGGTGATTTTTATCATAGTAATTCTATCATATCTATCTATCTATCATCATCTATCTATAATATGTAGAAATAAATCTAAATTTAATGTGGAAACTTGTAGAAAATTATAAAATTTTCTTGAAAGATATTAAAGAAGGATGAATAAGTAGAAAAATAGCATGTATTAGAAAGAGAATATTTAATACTTTTGAGATGTCAAGTCTCCCCCAAACTATCTGTAGATCCTTTACACTTCCATTGAAAACACACAAAGGTACTTTACAGGCTATTTCTAAATTTATATGGAAGAGAAAAGGGCCAAGAATAGCCAAGAGACTCCCAAATAATATAAATAAGATGTGTGTGGTTGGGGTGGGGTGAACAATGACTCTTCAATATATCAAGATTTATTATAGAACTACCTAATTTAGACAAGGTTGTATGGTACTAAGATAAACAGGAAAAAAAAAAGTGAGAACAGAGAAGAATTCATATAAAAATCATATATTTATTTTTATACATGTGTGTGTGTGTGTGTATGTATATATATATATATATATATCAGAGAAGGCAATGGAGATCAGTGGGAAAAGGATCAATTATTTACTGAATGGTGCTGAAGCAACGAGTTATTGATAAGGGGAAAAAATGAAATTGTATTTTTACCTCACACCATGTATAACTTGCTTGTCATATAGTCCTTAATGCTTCTGAAGGGCTTTCTCCTGTCACAATGACCATTAGAACAATGGCAAATCTCATAAGTTTTATTATAGAGGACAGAGGGTTCCTCTAGAGATTCATAGCGGAAAAACCCTAAACAGAGAAACTTCTAGAAGCTACCCAAAAGTAGCAAGCTGATTTAGCTCTTCAGCAATTCACCTGTAAGTTGTCATATAAAGAGCATATACAAATAAATGCTGGAGCCAAGTCCCTCATGATTCTAACTAACATTTGGGAACCCCAGTTACTTCTAAGTACATTTCCTTTTCTTTAATAAAAGGTTAAGTGCTAATGTGGTAGCTGGTTTGTCAAGTGAATCTGGCAAGTCTTACAAGTACATATATAAGTAGTAATTAAATTCTTGATATAAAGCTATACAATTCACTGCTTTGAAAATAATACTTAATTAAAAAGCTATCCTACATTCTTTTACTAATAAGTATTGACTAGAGTTGGAGAAAAACCTTCTTCTGGCCTGGTTGATGAATTCAGGTGAAAAGTTTTATGTTTTGTTGGAGGCTGACATTTTCTTAGAGGATGTAAGAAATTTTAACCTGTCTAAGCTACAAAGCAGAATTCAGAAGTTCCTCTTGACTATAGAGCAAGCTATTTATGGTGTGAAAAGGAGGCAATTTCACAGAAATAGTTCAAACACTCAAAGGGAGGAAGGGCCACAATCTTGACCTTGGCAAAACTTGGACAGGCACTGTCCATCTTGATACCCTCTAGCTAAGTTTCAGGGATTTTAATAAGTGATCTAAACAAGAGTTTAAGAAGTGAAAAAGGAATGCCTTGTATTTTTAGGAACTAAAAAACATTTGTAAAATAAAGTACATAATACATATAATAAAATTCTATGCATTTCTTAAAAATATAAGCATGATACATAAATCTATTTTCTCAGCCTCATGTATCTGTGTTGCTTTTCTGCATCATGCCTGGGGATGGTTTGCAATAGAATCATCTGGGGTATTTTATTATTGCCTTTGGATTATAGTCATAATCAGAAAACATTTCTCTAGAGCCAGGTTATAGAATTCATTCATGTTTATTTCTAGAAATTGCATACTTTCACTTTTTATATTAGAGCCTCCATTTAATAGCAACTTATTCTTATGTATGGTGTGAGGAAGAGATTTAATTTTATCTTTTTGTCAAGTGGAAAATTAGTTATCCCCGCACCATTTATTAAAAGTTCATCTTTTTCCTCATTATTTAAGATGCCATTGTTGCAGTATATTTTATAGTTACTTTGATCTTTTTAAGTTCTGTTTATTCTATTTTATTGTTCTCTCCTATTGTTTTTGGGGTTCCTTTAAAACAATGCACAAAAATGTCTCCATTAAGAATTTTTGTGAGTAAGTCTGGAAATCTGCATTTTAAATAAAGTCTCCAGGTAGTTTTCATGTCCACATAGTGGTTTTATTCTAACTTCTTCAGGAATTTTAACAAAATTTTCTTATTACAACAAAAAAGCATTTTGTCAGCAAGAAAAGGAGAGGCTGTGATCATCAACTACAGTAAGGGAGAATGGTGGTTCTCAGACCTCCCAGAAGTTTATTTTCAGGTTTTAAAAATTTTAAATTTTTTTTTAGAAATATGTGCATCATTTCAAACAAAATAGTCTGAGGTCTGGTACAGGATGGTAGATTGCATACAAACATTCCTTTTTCCAAATCTATTAAGCTGGCAATGAAAAATTAAAGGACTAAATTTATAAAGTTGTTGATAGTAGATGAAGAGCTATGTAGGAAGACATAAGCAAATTAGTTTTTGATTAATTTCCAAAAGAAAGAAGACCATCTGGTATCTACATGTTTTAATTTATTGCTGCATAACAAATTACCCTAAACTTAAATGGCCTAAAACAACGATAAACATTATCTCACATATTTTTTGTGGGTCAGGAATTTGAGAACAGCTTAGCAGGGTGGCTCTGGCTGGGGACTCTCATGAAACTGCTGTCAAAATGTCAACTGGAAATTAATTGGGGCTAGAAAATCTGCTTTCAAGATGGTTTTCATTCATGGGGCTGACAAGCTGGTTCTAGCTATTGGCAGGCCTCAGTTCTTTCCCAAAAGCTCTGGAAAACCAGCTTACTTGACATTATATTCTAGGAGTGAGAAGCATGATAAATAATGAAAAGTGAGAGAGAGAGAGAGAGAGAGAGAGAGAGAGAGAGAGAGAGAGAGAGAGAGAGAAATGTAGCAGAAATAAAACTTGTTGAAAATAACATCAAAAACAAATAAATAAATTACAATAACTGGAAGGTGAATGGATAAACAAAATAATATATATTCATACAATGGAATATTATTCACCAATGAAAAAACTGGCTTCCGAAGCATGCTATATTAAAGACTAACAGCAAAAACATTATACATAATAAAATAAGTCAGATACAGTTATTGTATTATATGATTTCATTTATATGAAATGTCCAGAAAAGGCAAATTTATAGAACAATAAGTAGATTAGTAATTGCCAGAGGCTGGGGTAGGAACAGGTATTAACTGTGAATGCACGTGAGGGATCTTATTAAGGAAATGAAATGTTCTAAAATTAAATTACGTTGGAGGTTGTACCACTCAGTAAAGTTACTAAAAATCATTGAACTGTAACTTGAAATGAATAAATTTTATGACATATGAACTATATCTTAATAAAATTAAAAAATATTTTAATGTAAAAGTAACTGCACATACTTTTATAGTGCTATTAATTGTAATAGTAGTGTGGATAAAGTAAATGTAAAATACCAACTACACTAAAGATAATTCGAGTGATGATATGATTTATGGCACTATTTAAAACAGACTTTTAAAATATACTACTATTTTGATTACAAATGTAGTACAGTACATGTTTATAGTAAAAATTCTAGAGAATTGAAATATGTACAGTGAAAGTCTTAAAAATTACCTGTATTCTCCTTATTCAGGATAACCACTATTAATATTTAGTGGACATCTTTTTTTTTCTATGTCAAAGCAGACTTCAAATGTGTAATAACTTTTATCATTTTTAAGAAGCTATGTGGAAGGCTTCATTTTATTTGGAGTCTTGAGGAAATCACTATAAATTTCATGATTTTATGTATCAAAGTATTAATTAAATAAAAATGATAGTTGAACCTAAACTTTGAAAAACACTCAACAAAGTACAACAGCAAATTTAATAACCAGTTATAAGTTGGATAATTGGATAATTAGATTGAATTTTAGAAAATATTTAATCTAAGGAAATTATTTTAGAGATGGGGGCAATTGAGTCTTAGAAGACTCGTGAGTTTTCAAAGCTCATACAATGATGGAATCAGAGTGAGACTGTACATCTTACTCCCTGCCCACATTTTCGACTTTGAACTTGTGCTACATCCAGAATTGTAGGAAAAACATGAAGGCTACTCGATGGAATTTCCTGCTGTTCTTATATAGGGTGTCCTGTGTGGCTATGTCCAATCTTTGTTGCTACTTTTCTAGGGTAAATTTAAACCTTCACAAAGATAGGGTCAATTTAACTTATGGTGTCTTTCCCTCTTATTTTAAGTTGTCTCTCTGGGTAAACCAAGCTATCTTCCTTGCCTTTCCATGTTGGCCTCAATTTAGAATCGATGTCAGTACGATCAGATCAGGGAGAACTGTTAAAAAGCCTTTAGAAGTCATGAAAATGACATAATAACTTTTCTTCATGGGTGAGATATCCTGAGATTGCTATTTGAGAAAATAATGATACTTGTCAGATATTTCCTCTAAATAAATCTGGCTTTAATACCGAAAGTCCCTGTTTTCTTCACTTCTGTTTATTTTCAGTCACTCAAACTGACGCTTGCTGTCAATATCTCCTCACTGTAAGTGTAAGCAGAAGTATTTAAAGAAAGCGGTATTGTTTTATTTTGGGGTTAGCAATTTTCCAGGGCCCACTGGCAGAAGTGCTTGGCTTTAAAGAATCACATGTGTTTGCTTTGTTCTAAATATAGGATAAACAGAATGCAGTAGAGCCTGAAGGCTTCAGACTGAAGCATTTAGAATATTAAAGAAAAAAAAAATCTAGGGAAGTAATATCTCCTGCCTAGAACTAAACAAATAAGCAGGTTTCTGCTAAATGCAGGAAACAAACTGATGGATATCAAATTTTCATCTCAAATCTTTTGGTGGTTTTTTAAAAACATTTTTTTTTAAGACTGTAAAGCTAAAGTCAGTCTCCAACGGTACAGTAACTCATTGCTGTATTGGTAAATGGCAACAAGTGTGTGGTCCTGCTGGACCATAGGGAAGGGCTGAAGTGTAATGGAGGTGACCGCTTTGAAAAATCACATCATTAGATTTTGCTCCCTCTCAACTTTGCCCTTTAGAATAGTTTATGTATGGATTTGGCATAATGCCAGAGAGCTTCTAACACAAGTCTTTTGCCTTTGGATTATGTTGCCACTGAGATGGGAAGGTGCATGTGTCACATGTGGTGTTAATATTATTAAATTCTGCTTTACATTGTTTCTCAAACTGGAAACTGTAGATCCTTCGGGCCTATGGACATACATATTTTCAGAGACATGCAAGTTCTCCTTTATATATATATATATTTTAAATTTGAGAATAATATAAGAAATATTAACATGAGCATACTAAAAAACCTTAAATAGTTGCCTTCTATACTAGTTTGCTAGTGCTGTGGTAACAAAGTCCCACAAACTGGGTGGCTTAAGCAGTAGAAATTAATTTTCTCACAGTTGTGGAAGTTAGAAGAGCAAGATAAAGGTGCTGGCAGGGTTGGCATCTTCCGAGGACTGTGAGAGAGAACCTATACCATCCCTTTTCCCTAGCTTCTGGTGGTTTGCTGACAATCTGGCATTTCTTTGCTTATAGGTGCCAATGATGTCTACGATCAACTTCACATGGCATTCTCCTTCTGTGCCTCTGTCTCTGTCTCTGTGCCCAAATTTCTCCTTTTTGTAAAAACATAAGTTATATCAAATCAGAGTTCACCTTAATGACCTCATCTTAATTTGGCTATTCTCAAAGATCCCATTTCCATAGGTCACATTAATGGTTACCGGGTGTTAGGACTACAGCTTTTACAGGGGGGATACAATGCAACCCATAACATCTTCTAAATAACTGTTGCTAGTTTGAGTTTATAACTGGGATACAGGCAAGTAGTACTATTATAAATTGTCTCATCCTCAAGAGAAAAAAATACAGAGATGACTTAATTTGTATATATTGATGGCAAGAGAAGGGCAGACAGTATCATGTTAAGACACCCTCCAGGAAAGTTTTCACAGAAGTTGTAATAAAGAATAGTGATGGAATATTGTACATAATGGCAGACATAATGATTCCTAAGCAATCTGTGTCATAAAAATCATATCTGTCAAATCTATTAAAGTAGTAATTCATATGAATTTCTGGATAGAATAGGACTTAAGACAGTTTTAAATCTATGTGCCTGAAAGCTAATTTTGGACTAACTTTGTAAGAGAAAAGAGCTTATGTTTTTCTTAAAGGAAAAGTTAGATATAGAGAAAATATTCAACTTTTACATTTTAATAATCATAGTAACTATAATTGTTGTCATTTATTAAAAACCTTTATGTCAAGTATTACATAAAATGTAACCCTTCTCATGTCTACTCAAGTTGTTATAATTCCCAGGTGGTAAGTGAAATAGCTACTGGAATTGGTATTTTATGCTTTTCTATCTAAACTTAAAGTTCATATTCTTTCCACTATAGTTTTATATTTTTCTGATTTTACTAAAAGCTCACATAAGTCAGATGAACATTTCTCAGTGAGCACATCCTAAACTTTGGCTTTGACAGTTGGGAGCTTTTTTCTTTAAATAATGTGTCACCTCTCTCTCACACACAAAATCAAAGGACAGTGACTCGTATAAGGTGAGGTCTAGGTCCACGAATCTATGGAAGTATAAACCTGATGTCTGGCTCTCAAGCCAGCTAAGTCTGCAGGTCTTAATGTGACACTGTTCCCCGAGGGCTGGCCCCACTGAGAAGCTCTGGGGAGCAATGACTCACACTAATGAGATTAAGTTTATAAGAATTAATGAATTTAGCAACAACAACCGAAAAGAAATCCCAGCAGTGTTGGTACTGGCATCCCATACACTAGAAAAAAGGGATCAGGGGCGGTCTCTAGTCTCTACTCCTGAAATTATTAGCTGGGAGTTTGTTTTCAGATCTTTAATGGAAAGTTGCATTTCCTTTCAACGTTTTCAAGGTTTTCCACTATGACAGCATTGTTCCTTGGGCGCATGGGTGAAATTTTATAATTAAGGGAGGCCTTGAGATTTATTTAGCTAGAATTGTCTCCTGGGGCACTTAAGAGATGGCATCTGACAGGAAAACTGGTTATTTTTAAAGAAGCTAATTATTTTGAGGATTAGACACTAACTATTGTTTTTGAACTCTCTGGTTCCCTCTTCCCTCTTTCCAAACTTGTGCCATAAAATATTTCAAACTTTAAGAAAGGCTCAATGTAAATCAGGAACGAGATTGTACTTAAGTGGTACAGCCAGCTTGTTTCCATTTGGGGATAGACCCTGATTGAAGAATAGGCTTTGCAATGTCATTTCAAAGATTTTGTTTTATTTTTTTTGCTTTGACGAGTAAGTGCAAAGATCAGAAATTGCATATGCAATTCAGTGTTTCAATTGCACCACCTGGCATGTATACCAAAGTTGTTTCATATTGCTGTTGGTGGTGTCTAGGAACAAGCATCTGGAGGGAAATAATTTATTGTAACTAAATAATTGTCTTATCCTATCAATGTTCCCAGCATAGGAAATCTAGGAAGAAGGATTAATCATGTCAAAAATATGTTTGCCTCAAATAAAAATATCATGCAGTATATATATAAAAAAGGGATATTGAGTTGTAATTTTTCCTTTTCTCCTGCTTTCCTCTCCACCCCTTCATTCACGCTTTTCCAGTTTGCTTGCTTTTATTTAAGGCTGAATACCAGTACTTATTTTATAATAATTTGGCACTATTTTGGCTATTTTTTGATAGAATACCTTATTAAGTTTGAAAGCCAGGGAAGCAAATATTTCTTAGTTTTGTCTTAAAAAATTTACTTTTTTTTTTGCTGGCAGTGTATATGAGATTAAGTACTTATTTGACACACAGGGTGGTAAATTTATTTCAACTCTTTACAAGCCCATGATATGTGAGACTAGACTATCTGAACAATGAAAGCAGATTTGACTAAAAATCCAACATCCCATGCTTGTCAATCTCTACATATTAAAGACTTTAAGACGGGGTGATGCAAGTTGTCACTATTCTGTGTTTACTAAGACTAAATGTGAATTTTTCTGATACAGTAGTGGAGGTAGCTTGGACTCTGAGAAAATGGTGAATATGTGGAAGTGCATGAGAGAGAGAGCGAGCACTAAAGAAGAAGGGACACTAGAAGTCTTATATGTGGAGATTATTGTTCTTATGCTAAGGGGTGGATTGAGATAATCTATGGACTAGGGGGTAAACTTTTTCTGTATCCAGAAAGATGTAGAGGTTTGGGTTTGCATGAAGGGGCTTCCTTTGACTTCTTTCTCTGCCGTGGATGTGGAGGTAAGATTTGTGAGGGGTGCTCACCTGGCCTGAGGATATCTGCAGTGGTCTGAGCATTGAATACAATTTTCTTAGGCTTTGTTTTTCTTATCACTGGCTGGTTTTATCTTTTCTATCTGGTCTTGAGTTATCATCAGTGTGGGGTAGATGAAGGAATGTCCCTGAGTCTCTGACAAGGGCCTTTATATTCCACAGGCTAAGAAAATTGAATTAGCAGTAGAAGCAGAAGGGCAGCAATTGAATTCAGAAACCAAGTGAAGGAGAGACCTCAGCTGAGGCCAAGGAAATATGAAGACTAGACACCCCACAGGCAACTTAGATCATGCTCAGGTAGAAGTGAAGGAGAAAGAGGTGACAGAGAAAATCCCCAGCCTGAATAAATATTTACTCCAAAGGGACCAATTTTAAACTGGAAGTACTAAGCTTTCTCACCTTGGCAAAATCAAGAATTTTCCATTTTGATTAGTTTCCTAGGGCTGCTGTGACAAAGTGCCACAAATTGGGTGGCTTAAAACAACAGAATTTTATTCTTTCACATTTGTGGAGTCTAAAAGTCTGAAATCAAAGTGTCAGCAGGGCTGTGCTCACTCTGAAGACTCTAGGGGAGAATCCTTCCTTGCATCTTCCTGGTTTCTGGTGGTAACCGGTTGTCCTTGGCATTCCTTAGCTGGTAGGTGTATCAGTCTAATCTTTGTCACCATAGTCATATGGCATCCTCTCCATGTATCTGTTTTCTTTCCTTATAAGGACACCAACCATTGGACTGAGTCCCACCCTATTCCAGTATGAGCTCAAATTAACTTGATTAGATCTACAAACATCATATTTCCAAATAAGGTCACATTACAAGGTTACCAGGTGGACTTTAATTTTGGACCCAGTACAACTAGTAACAATGGATTATTAGTTGTAGAAAAAAAAGGAATGTTAAAACCTTGCACATCATATTTACAACTGTTAATATAGGTCCCTGCCTTTCCATAAAGCAAATTTACCTCTAGAGAAATTACATGGAGTGATGGTATTGTATAGACAACTGGAGAAGGAAAGCCAGCCTAGAAAGAGAAGGTACTTGGAAATCAGCAGAGCTTGGATTCAAATATTCTCCTTTGGTTGTTAGTGAACTTCTTTGAGCTTCAGTGTTTTCAAATGTGAAATCGGGAAGAAAATGCCTAACAGGGCAGCTTTGAATATTAAATGATATCTCTGTTTAGCAGCTACCTCACATTCAGTGCATGGTTTGGTGATGGCTCTAAGTAAATATTTATCTTATTCCCTTCTTTAATTTATAATCACTTAGGATATTCTGTTATCTATCCTTCCCTCTGAAATTACATATCATGGGTTATTGCAGTATTTTTAACTTGAACTCTTTTTGTCCCCCTCTGAGAAATTAATACAAAATAAGTAAATATTTGGGAAATAAAGTTGGTAACAGAGGTTGTAGAGATTATGTTAAACCTCTTTTCACATTTTCCAGTAAGTGATAAAACCACAAATAGGTATTAATACTGGTTCTACTTTGCTTTGTGGCGTTTTTTTAGGATGACTTTAGAATCCTCTAAAAATCTATAAGTTGAAAATAAGAGACATAGGAAAAGAAATGGGTGAGTATTTAGAAAAAAAAATTAGAACTTAAAATGTATTTTATCAAACACCAACAATTTAATTCACTTACCAATGTACCAAGGCACCTTACTGTGACATTTATCATATTGCATATATTGGCCTATTTTCTAGTCTTGCTTCTCTTTTGGAGTCTAATCTTCATTTATTCAACAAATACTAAATGCCTACCATGGATAGGCATAGTGGAATACAGTAGGGATTAAAAAATGCTTAAGACAGATTTAGATCTGTTAGTGTGCAGCTGATGCTGTTAAAAGTTTCTTTGGGAACTTTTATACTCAAAGCTCAGGAGCTCAGTTTGGGGAGGCCCAGAACATTTCCACCATCCACTGCAAATTATGTAGGTATTGTCATCTCAGAGAAGCAGAAATCTTCACTCACAGCCCAATCTGAGAATTTCTGTAGTAACTCACCTGACACTTGTCTTTGTATCACTTGTAGAAACCTGTGGTTTGCATAGGTTATTAATCGTAAACTCCATGTCCCTTATGTACACACACAATAATATTTTGTTTCTGTGGAGTGAAACAGAAATACCAAACTCAGCAACACTGATAGCGTCTAACTTTGTAACTTTCAAATAGTTTAACCATGCTATCATTTCTTCCTGACAACAATCTCATGTAAATAATATAAACTTTCATAAATATGGAGTTTGGTCTGGAGAAGTCAAGGGACTCACTTTTATTAGGGAGTGAGCATTGACTGGAATTTATGATTTTTGCCTCTAGTATTAATGAACTTTCTTTCCACCATAGTATGTTTCCCAAATTTTCATGTGTATAATTCTTTATAGCTTCAATTAAAAATAGTCTTTGTTGTTATTTTACATATTGTACTATACATGCCTATTTGGAAAATTCAAATGATTCGGAGTATACAAATTAAAAAGACCTCTTTTTTCCTAGAATTCTACTTCTTCCATTAACATTCTTACACAAACCCATCTAGCCAGTAATAATGGTTTGGTAGATATCCCTTAGAGTATTTCATAAATCCCTTTATATTTTTTCAAATGCATATACACAGAGGTTGCTTTTTGAACATGGGGACATATTATACTTTCATATTATATTTTTCCATTAATTTGTCTTTTACAGTTACTACCTTTTGAACTTTATCCCAAATAAGTATATGTAGATCTAGTCTTTTTCCTAATAGTTGAATTACCCAAATTAAAAAATATATTTTATCCTTATTTTAATTTATTTTATATATTTTTTGTTTTGAGCATATATATAATTGATATATAATTATATGTAATAATTATATATAATAATTATGTATATATGTGTGTGTATGTATATATATATATAAAATTAGGATGCCTTTGACAGTCTAGGCTAATTTCATTTTGTTGCATTCATGTGCATGTATATTTACAGGAGCATTTCTCTCAGTAAAATAATTCAAAATCGAATTGAAATTCACTGATGCTTTAATATCAGATTAAAATAGCTTTAAGCCAGGGACTTCTATTTTCACTAATTTGAAACCTTTTAAGAAGAGAGAAGCAAGTATACGTGTCTAGAATATTATTAGTTCACAGCTTTACCGCACAGTAGAATCACCTGGGGACCTTTTAAGTAGCCAGATGCCTAGTGAGTCAAAGAACCCTAATGTCAGCCAAAGCCAAAGAACCACTGCTTACATTGGAATCACGTTGGGAGACATTAAAACTATTATTGCCTGGATTCCATCTCTCAGATATGCTGATGTAATTGATCTGGCGTGTGGTCTGGGCATCAGGTATCTTGAAAGCTCCCTAGCATACCAAATATTTTGTTAAGGTATTTAGAAAAGATTTTTCAACATATTATTTGAGAGAGAGCTCACTAGAGTAAAAACACCTTGAAGATTCACTGTTTCAAGTACAGACATTACAGTTCATAGTTACAACACTTGGATAATTTACTTAATCTCTAGGTGCTTCAGTTTTTTTTTTAAATGGTAAAATAATTTGATAAATATTTGCTTTGTATCTGCTATTTCCATGAATTTCATGGTCTAGTTCATATGAGCCTCCTCAAACTCCTACAGGGTAGATACTATTATTGTACACATTTTTCAGCTGCAACATTGCCTAGGGATTAGAGAAGCAAATGCTCAGGCTGTACCCAAGACCTACTGAATAAGAAACACCCCCCAATCAATTTTCATCAAGAACTTTGGATGATTCTGTTGTATCCTGGAGTTTAAGAACCTCCTGCTCTATACTATATTGTAATAATCTCTGCCTTGTAGGAGCGCTGTGAAGATTAAAAGGATAATTCATATGCAGTATTTAGTGCTATGTATAATTTATAGTATTAGTTATTCTGTTATTTTAGATTTTCTGAATCATAACTGTATCTCCTCTTACAAAGATGCAACCCAGCTGTCTCTTCTTTAGGTTGACGCTTAAAAAAGTTTTAAAAAGTAAGAATGTAATCAACTTAACTTGCAATCTTTCTCTTTCAAACTTTGATCATAATTCATTTGCTTCCCTGGCTGGAGTTGTGATTTTGGAATTAGAACCCCAAACTTCGGTGTTTTTTATTATTTTGATGACAGTTTGACAAAAAATTAACCATTTTATAATTCCTCTCTTCCCCCTCAAAATCACACATCTCATTACTTGAGTGGATGGACATTTGGGATCCCGCACGTAACCTTGACCAGCGCTATAATCCTTCCCATTTAAATCCTCTCCATTTACCTCTCTAACCTGTAGAACAAAGGTCATCCTCATCCTTCCTTTGAAACAGCCAACACAGCACTAATTAATTGGTGCTGTTAAGTCTAATGGTAACCTCCATCAGATAACCCCGATTATTTTCCCTTGGTAAAAGCACATTTTGCTGTGCTGCTTCCATTGTAACCAACACAGCTTTGCACTAGGAGAATGCCTTTTATATAAGAACTGTTAAAACTACTGGAGGTGAGAATTCAGACTATTACTAATTTTTCACCTTCTCTATTTGGATAAAAATTTCTCAGGCTCTAGTTATTTGGGTAAGTGTACCTTTGTGGATAATGCCATGCATGTGATTAACTAAGGATATCAATCTCTTGAAACAAAGGGAAAACAATAATCAGCAGCGTGGACAAGAGTTCTGATTATAATCTATTGTGAGGAAACTTTTACATTAAGTTTCCATGTTTGACTCTGGAAGTGTCACCCAGGGAGATTTTGAAGTTGTGGTTAACAGTTCCAGTCTTGAAGCAAAAATCTGGATTCAAATTCCAACATCACCATTTATCAACCTTATGACCTCTGTGTTTCAGTTTCTCTCCTGCATAAGATAATAGTAGTATCTCCCTTGTAGTGTGGATATGAGGCTTAGTGCCTGTAGCTTGTAGATACTTATGACCTTAATCAAAATTGACTGTCAATTATTAAATTTGGTAATGGTATTTCTTTACTACAATCATCATTTAGAGTTTGAGTCACTGACAGAGTCCATGGGGAGGGCACTGGCAGTACATTTCTTATTAACAATTCTGAAGAAACGTTTTAGAGACATAAGGCCCCCTTGTTAAAAAATTTGGAATAGACCAAGTTGTTTGGAGAGAAAATTGTTGAAAATTTGTGATAATAATACTCATAAATGGCATTTTCAAGGTAAACATCATTCTCTTTGAACAACTACTCAGTTCTGAGATGAGGCTTATTCCTGGTCTCAAGTGTGTGATTTGATAGGTATGGGAACCCAGAAGCTTGGCTTCCATGAAAAATTGGGTCAAAAGAAATGAACTCTATTTCTGTTTTAGTGCATTTGGGCTGTTATAACACAGACTGAGTGGCTTATCAACAACAGAAATTTATATTTCACAGTTCTGGAGTTCTGTGAAGTTCATAATCAGAGGGATAGCATAGCATGTTTTGGTGAAAGTTTTCTGCCTGGTTTATGGCCAGCACCTTGTTGCTCTGTCCTGACATGGTAGAACAGGCTAAGCATCTCTTTGGAGCCTCTCTTGAATAGCACTAATCTTATTCATGAGGGCTCCATCCTCATGGCTTAACTACCTTCCAAATACCCCATTTCCTAATACCACCATCTTTGGGGATTATGACTTCACCATATGAATTTTGGGGGAACACATTCAGACAATAGAAATTTCCAATAGTTTCCCCCTATTCTTATTCACAAAAGAGAATGTCAAGGTTAGATGAAATCTTCCATCTATATCTCTCTCTAATAATTCCAATTATAGCTAGATGCCTCTATCTTGACTGCCGTCAGCAATGAAGAGATTCATATAACTTAGTTTGTAATAGTTACAATAGATGTAATAGTTAAACTTTTTTTTTTTTGAATCTAGATCTGTCTTGTCATGTCTTCTGGAATTATTTATAGTTCTTTTCCATGAAGCCAATTGAAGCAGGTCTAAATTTTCACCCCCATGACAACTCTTTAAGCATCTGAAGATAGTTTTATCCCAAGGCTTCTTTTCATTTAACCAAATTTGCAAAGCTTCCACACTGGTCTGCATCACTCTTATGGTGACTGTACTGTGGATATGTTAATGTTTCTTTTTGAAGAACCAAACTCCATATTCAATGCATGAGCAACATGGAATGGGATTGAGCCCAAGAGGCTGTGACAATCTCCTCTGTTTTGGATATACTCCTTTTAATGCAACCCAAGATTTAAATGTGTTGGCAGCCACATCTTGATTGACTCCTAACGAGCTTACAGTAATCTATGATCTCTAAGTCTAAGTCTTCTTCAGCCATGCTATGATTAACACATGTAACTTACGTTTTTTTTGGGCGGGGGGTAAGGGTGGCTAGTTGAAGGATTAAACATTGTTCATGTAAATTTCATCTTAGATTTGACCCAACAATCTAGCTTGTTGGTGGTATTTTTTTCTTGTAACCTATCTTTTTTACTACTGGTATTTGCTGGAACAGTAATATCATACCATCAATCAGTAGTTTTCCAGTCTTGGCTACAGAAGATTGAAAAATAATGTTTCATTGCCAATCTGTTGGTGAACATTTATTTGTTTGGAAATCATGCCTTTATGTAGCTATCATCCAAAGTGTCTATGTGATATGTTTGATTTCATTGTCTCCATTTAAAACCAATTTGAAAGGCATAACAATAGTTCAAAATAGATATAAGAAAAAATAGATAATATCTTAATGCTGTACTTTAAATGCCATGTGAAGAGTTCAAATGATATGTGACCTACAATCCCAGAAGTGGGTGGTTGTTGAAATCTCCACAAAAGTGGTAGAATTTAAGCCAGGCAGGCCTGGAAGTCTGTCTAGAGTTGGGTGAAATAGAAAGATGGGGAGCATACTTTTGAGAGGGTAATGATGTTTGGGTTGTTGACGTAGGAACAGCATTGTCACATTAGGTAATGGGACATAGATGAACTTCCAGGAACAAGCTTGTGTATAGGAGAATGTCGATAATGAGATCAGAAATGTGGACTAATGTACCTAGTGTGATGCTAATATTGGTCAGCGTTTTTAGTAGGAGAAACTGCTCTTTGACTAAAGTAATCTGCCAGTGCTCATAAGTCAAAAGGCTGAAGGCTCCTGCATACTAGCTTTCTCCAGCCTTGTTTTCATCAGTGTCTGAAACTCTATCACAAAGATAAAGTTTGCAGTAGTTGTACCTCCTAACACACTATTTAGCAAATATCTAGTTTTCTCTTTATAATAAGGTGGTCTTGAATTTCTTTTGGGAGGTGTGCTCATTTCTCATTGAATATGATTTCTCCAGCGTTCCTTCTAACATGGCCTACCTGGTTATTGGTTTTTCTGGCCTTTTTGGGAGAACATTTTGAGATTCATAGGTTTTGGTATCCTTTAAACATACATTTCAGTATATGGTCTGTTTTGAGGCAATAAGCTGACGTTCAATTTTCTTGTCCCTCCCTTTTTGGCCTGTGTGGCAAAACACCTGTTCTGACAATGGAAGAAACCATAAAATAGTAATTCCTCATTATGTCACTAGAACAACAACGTAATCCTCTCAACATCCATCTCCATGGATGATGGCTGACTGCAGTGATCCTTCAGTTTCTCTGAGCCTTGTTTCTTCACCCCTTCACAGTAGAGTTTCAGCTAAAAGTGATTTCTCTTCGACTTGTATTTTACTAATGATATATTTAATAAGGGAAAGGGAGGAAAACAAAGGACATTACTGATCACAAATATCTATATCTGGCAAAGGATTGAAAGGAAAACCGATCACAGCTGCCTTTGACAGTTAATGTTATTAAAACGTTCAATGTGGAATTTCTATTTTAAAAAAGAAACACTTGAAAGAAATGGTCAGGATTAACAGAATTTTAAATTGAAACCATGTTGGTTCGTAGGTAATAGAATGCTAAGGACAGATACTACTTTTAATATAAAAGCATTCTTTACTCCCAAATAATCCATGTGGCCCTGTTTGTGCCACTGGAATTTGATTAGGTTTGGCTTTTTCAGGAAACCATGAGGTAAGAAGAACCCATTTAATCTCCTGTTAAATGGTTCATTCCCTGTGCAAGTCTTTGAGTAACTCAGTTTATTAAAATGCTCTGAAGTTCAGGTTTGTTAACTCAGTGCTATGCCACCTACATATCTGCCTTTCAGCTTGACCTACAGTCTAACCTCTAACTGGCCCAAACCTGAGAGTATTAGAATCAATATATAATGGAGAACCTTGTTAAGAACACAAGACAGTGGGTATCAGTTCATTGTTTGATCCACAGATTATTAGTTGAAGCTTAGAACATTCCCACCTGGCAATCTCTCAGTCTGCCTTTATTGTGCTGATACCGTGCAATTTATCTTCTGAAACAGTGTTGCTGGTTCTAATTCTCTTAATGACTGAGGAGCATCTATGCCACTCACAAATAAAAATGCCTTGTGTCATTTTAGGAGACCCTACATTGATTTAAAGCTCTTCTGTTCTGTGTTCCACATGAGTCTTCATTAGTCAACTCTGCACAAAGTATATGTTTCCCTAGGATATTTCCAGGAAGTAGGAATTGAGTATTTATAAGAAAACATATTCTGCATCACTACCACCAGGAATTCCAGAGACCTATTAGGAAAGGTAGATACTCAAGAAGCAAAATCTACTAGCACGTTCCTAAAGAGGGGGACAGTTTCTGAAATAAGTCAGACCTCCTTGGTTAATGTTAATTCTGTCAGGAATAAAAGATGTAAAGATTCCACAAAGCTGTTACTCTGGTGATATTTCTTCTGCATGCTGGTCAGTGTCCAGGACACAGTATTTTATTGTTTTGCCTCTTAAGATTTTGTCCGCTGGGAACACCATCCAGCCAAGTGCGACATGCCTATCATCAATGTCAATTCTATTCATAAATTCTTGATGAAATAAATCAAATTAAGTTCAATTCCTTATTATCTGATATTCCTAGGCTATTTCAATAGCCTCTTAACAGGTTTTCCCTTTTCAGTAGATAATATTGCAAAATTATGAAATAATTTCAAAAGTCCTTAGTCTCATAGCATTTATGTCCATCCAGAATTCCAGCTCAGCCCATCCTCTGCCTTGTCTCTTATGAAGTCCCCCAAAAATACATTTTCCAGCCAAAGTGTCTGAGCATGACTTGCCTGGCAGCCATGTTTCCATTCTGCCTCACCCAGAGCTCTCTGCCCAGATAAATCCTCCTGATTCTTTATTTGGAGCCCAATGTCCCCATAGAGTCTTTTCTGGTATATCCAGTTAGAACAGATGAGGAAACCCTTGTCAGGACAGCCTGATAACAGCAGTACCAAGGGAGAAAAATACTGTGGCAAGCCAATCCCTTTTTCTCATCTCTTAGTACCTTCCTTGTTTGACTCAAATTATTGGGTTGGAAGGTCACCTTCTCTTACTTCTGATATTTCTCTGGATCAACTTTAACACCCTTAGATTATAAAATGAACATGTCCTGTGATTGATTTTCCTCTGACCTATATGCTCTGGATTTTTTCCCTCTCTACATTCTTTCGTAAAGCCAGTCATGATACTATTTTGCCAAATTTTTCCCACTTCTGGGAAACATAATAGAAGAGTGTAAAGTATCCCCCTTTCCTGTTCACTGAATACTTATCCCTGTGGCAGGAACTAGCACTAACAGGTGAGGATGAATACCAAGCCCTGAGCAGCAAGACATACTACTCTTGCCCACCCTGGCAGCGAGTACTCCCTTTGCTTCAGTTAAATGGGGATTCTTGTTCAGCTAACAGCTGACATTATTTCTCAAAGTGTGGTCCCCAGGATATTGAATAAAGAAATAAATCACAAGAAGTATTTCAGGAGAATAAAACCTTCAAAAATAAAAAGTTTGACTTGGAAATTTTATACCCATTTATATTTGTTTTGCTTATTTAAAAATGGAAAAATATGGTTTTTGACTATTCAAGTACAGCTCTTCATGATATATAGGACCATTGGTACCATCAGTTATCATACCAAATACCCAGTTTTCCCTTAATTTTGAGATACTTGGATCCCCCCAAAAAGTAGAAGTGTATGACCTATTGATAATTTTTAGGGTTCAACATCTCATGTCAGGGAATTTAGATGCTTCTGAGAATGATGCAGTATTTTAATGGCAGTTTCCTCAACATGAATATTTGATCTCATGATAATGAATGAGGTTTAATACTTCGATTGTTGACGGTTGATTTCCCCGTTTTGGTGTTAGTCTCCTTCAAAAAGATTGGTATCTCTAGTAATTCCTGGTGGCTAGCAAAGGTTTCTAGGGCATCAAATGCCCAAACATTTGGTTCCTGACATACCAGAATTCCCATTTAAAGTTGAGAATGGTATAACCACCAAATCTGTGAGTCCCCTTTTGTCTTAAGAAACTCTGACCTTGGTCCTCATTTTTGTGTATGTGCTTTTTCCCGTAAGGAGTTAGACTGTGCCTGGATGTTTGTTATTCTGAGAGGTATCTGATTCATACAAATAGAAAGAATCAAAGACAAACTAGTCTACTCTAGGGCAGCGGTCCCCAATTTTTCTGGCATGAGGGACTGGTACTTCTATGAGAATCTAATGCCTGATCTGAGGTGGAGCTGAGGCGGTGATGCAAGATCTGGGGAGCAGCTGCTAATACAGATAAAGCTTGGCTTGTTTACCTGCTGCTCACCTCCTGCTGTGCAGCCCAGCTCTTAACAGGCCATGGACCAGTACCAGTCCATGGCCCAGAGGTTGAGAACCCCTGCTCTAGGAGACTTAAGGAGAAATAGCCCAGGAGGATTAGTGTGAGCTAAATTTAGTACTTCAAAAATGGCAAAGATCCACTGAAGGAAACTGGGCTCAGTCAACACATCCAAGAAGCATAGGCAAATCTGGAATTAGAAGATGAAACTCAGAGCCAAGTGAAAACCAAAATGCCAGGAACAAACCCAGCAGTAAAATAAAGAAGGGCCCAAGTGACACCATAAATAGAGTTTGTGCCTTTATTGGAGAGCAGCCATGTGGAATCATGACCTTTATTGTTGTCATAAAGGTATGGGTCAGAGAAGGTTTCCAGGAAAGTGATCGTGGTGGACTATAATTATTCATAAGGGAATGTAGGCTAAGAATGATGGTGTCTTGGAACCTTAAGGGAGAAGCAGTTTGACATCAGCTATAGTTTGAGGTGGCAGGATTTACTGATGCATGTGAGAGAAGGCAGTCAAAGAGGTCTTCATCAGCTGAGACAGGAAAGAGTGAGGGAAGAATATTTGAAGTGTGAGATGAAAATTAGGAGTTTGGTTTTGGATGTGAGTTTAAAATTTCTGGAAAACATCCAGTGGAGATGTTTCTTTCAGCAGGAGGCACAACAAACAACAGCTGTTGTAGCTGTTACATTTCATCACTTCAGTATTCCACATAAATCCCTGGAAGCCAGAACTTGCTAGTATCTGTCTCAGATGACAGAATCCTTGCCCACCAAAATCCAACACACTTAAGTTTCTGTTTCCACATAAATATTCTAACATACATTATATTTGGTTCTCACTTCCTTTTGTTGGCTTTACTTGCCATCCTGTGATATCTGAACTTAAGCAAAGTATTAGTTTGGAAGCTCAAAGAACTTTAACTCCATTGCCAATTTCGTGGAGCCATTCACTTACGAAACTCCAAATGTCAAAATCAAGCCTCCATTGCTCATAGTGGTGATTTCAATAATGCCTCATATATTGGTGTATCCTTTTCCCCTGTTCTACTCTTCTTACTTCCTCACTCTTGTTTGGGGCATCTTGATCTCAGTCTTTGCTTTTGGAAAAACAGAACAAACTAAACTGTTCAAGCAATAGCCAACAATGAAATAGAATGAACTGTCAAAGCCACAATGGATGTTTTCTTCACCTGAATGTATCAGGACATGGAAGTGTGTCATTTGGAGGCTCCTGCACTCAGGTCTACAGGAAAAGGAGAAAGGAGAATAGCTGGGGACAGGAACAGCACTGGGTATTGTCAAGCAGCCTCCCATTCAGGTCCTTTGTCAGCCTGACAATTTTGTTTTCTGATTTCAGAACAGGAAGGTTCAGAACAGGAAGGGTGGTTGTGGACTTGGACCCTAGAAGATGCCACACTGGGGCCCCAGGATTCTGCTCCAAAAACTCACATGGCTACTCCAGGGTCTTATGATAGGCGTCTCCAAACCCCAGGCCTAGGTCACATTCTGGTTCATGGCATGTTAGGAGCCCAGACGCATAGCAGGAGGTGAGTGGCCAGGAAGCCAAGCTTCATCTGCATTTGCAGCTGTTCCCCAGTGCTAGCATCACTACCTCAGCTCCACCTCGGATCATCAAGCATTAGATTCTTGTAAGAGTACTGATCCCTAGAGCCAAAAGGTTTGGGGACCACAGGCTCTCCTTGGAGGCCCTTGTTTTGCTGCCTGTCCCTTCACGGGACACTCCCCTGTTCTGGCCTTGGTGAGTCTGGTGCCTGCAGAAATTTTGGCCCAAACCCTTTACTTGTACCTGGCTGGGTCCCAGGAGGTGAGGCGCCACTGACCTGACTCTGAAGTGGTGGTGGGGGCAGTGAGGCATCAACAAGAATTGGGGCTTGGTTAATAGGTGGTGTGGGCCAGACTTTTTAAGGAGTCTGGTACTAGTGGCCTCCAACACCCAGGTGTTTCTCATCCCAGGATCCCCTTCCAGGGTAGATCTCCTGAGATCCCATAAGATGGAGCTTCTTCGAGGAAGAGAGTATGCAGCAGCAGTGTCATGGGCCTGAAACTGCCATTCTTTGAGCCACCAGCGACACTCAGCAAAGCAAGAGCAATGCGCAGAGGAGGAAGGCTTTGGAAACAGGCATGATCCTCTCCTGAGAAAATTCGAGACACCTCACAGCTGATGGGAGAAATACCAGGCTAGGACTCTGTAGATGAGTGTTTGGGCCTTTTTGTGAATATATGTGTGCACATGTTTCATCTGTATCTTTTTGTCTAAATCCCACTTCCCTGAAGTGCACTAAATTGACTAAGCCCCAGCTTTTTCTAGTTAGCAGCAGTCGGTGGGTAGCCCACATGCCTTAGTTCCAGCTGTAGCCTGAACTGTGTGCTTATTAATGTGCCTTGGGTTCTGCAAGCAAGGGTTGATTTTCTTTTAGACTCAAGTCATGCTGAGGACATTTCTTTCAATGGGAGAGGTACCCAGGTTTTACAGTTGTGAGAATGTCTACTGTGCCATAGTTCCACAATCTGTGAGGAGGGAGCCTCAAGCCTTTGTTTTAAAAAGTTGGTGTGTGCCTGTGAAATGTAGGGTCCCTGCAGACTGTGGAGACCAAATTTCAGTGAGTCCTTCTCTTGGGATTTGGGGTGGAGTCCCGCCAATACTCTGTTGGTCCTAGATCTGTGTGATGAGCACAGCACTTGGGTGCACTGTTCTTTTAGCTATCCAAGGCAGAGGGAAAGTGAGGGCATCCTGGAATCTTTATTTTCTTCCTTTTTATTTCTCACTTTTCCACCCCAGGCAGTGTCCCCTGACATTACCTCCCAACTAGTCTACTTACATTTTTGAATCTTTTTCTCAGATCCCTTAGCTTTGGGAAATCCAATCTCAGTCCTCAAAAAAGGAATAAATACATGCCCAAGTATTTATTCTCATATAGTGCTTATTTTCTGGAAGTCACCAGGAGTTAACCTCAATGATTTATAGTGTTATAGCATCCCCCCACATTATACACTCCATCTGTATGCTTTTTATTTTATTCTATTCCTCACAGGGAAAAGATAAATATGTTGTGTATCTTGTTTAAATAATGATCATGGTAAAGATTCACTACATGTCTGTTAATTTGAGCTTTTGAGTAAGTTATTAGAAGATATTTTTGATAGAGTTCTAAGCTCTGTGGACCAGGATTGGATGAAGCTCCACCATAAAAGGGGAATAGAATACATCTTTAGAGTCAGAATATTTCAGAATCTTTCCTAAACAAAGATCAAGGTTCTAAGCAAAGAGAAAATAGGAAGGAATTTGTTTATCATGATTCCAACCACACTGAAATTTCTTTTTGTCAAAGTGAAACCAATAGTTAATCAGCATGGCTGGGCAAAACCCCTAGAGTGTGAGAAATTAGATTCCCAACTAGGAGCGTATGAACCAGAGGAATTTGAACACATTTTGATCCTTCTAGAAGTTTTTTAATGATTCTCAAAAGAGTCTGGGTTTTTCTTTACTCTTTTTTTTGAAATTCAAAATATTTTCTTCTTGGGAATGTAACATATCAAACAGTTTCCAAAAGCTCAGGTTTAGACTTCAGAGCCAGATTTGCGTGAGCTCACCCTATGTTTTGTTATTAGTATGATCAACACCCGGGGAATAAATGATTCCCATTAATTTGTCTTTTTTTTCTTTTTCTTTTGTCAACCTTGTCATATAGAGAAAGCAGAAGGTTTTTGAGTCAGTCTTAATTTTCTTCATGTTTAGAGAGGGGCTCAAAACCCACCATCTACAGTGGCCAGAGGTACAGAGAGGAGACTATGGACAATAAGAGTGTGGACATTCTTGGTGTCTTGTGGGAGTGTGGGAGCAGTGAAGTAGGGTTTCTGATATTTTATGAGAAAGTAAGAATCTGAATTTTTATGTGAAATTTCCCCATCTTTAATGTGGCTATCCAATTTGCAATATTTTAAAGTCACTGTGTGAGGAAAAAAACAACTATCCATTCTGGAGCTTGGTTTCACACTTTGCTCACTATTTTCTAACTTCTGTTTTAGAGGCTTAAAGCTACTTTGATATCATCATGAAAGAGAGGACTCTTTTGTAATGGAAACACCATCAGAGATCCTTTGCTGACCCCATGCGTCATAGCCTTGCTATTTAAAGGGTGGTCTCTGGCCAGCTGTATCAGCATCACCTAGGAGCTCCTTAGAGACATTCCCAGGCTCCACCTAGAACTGCTGAATCAGAACTTGCTTTATAAAAAATCCCCAGGTGATTTATATGCATGTTAAAGTTTGAGAAGCATTGCTTGAATTGGCCTCTTGAGGAAAAAAAAAAAAAAAAACAGACTCTAAATGCAGCAGCTGTGATTTAAATCTACTTATATAGAGAGGGAAAAGAATACTTCAAAAGTCGTAGATACCCACAATAATAACAGCTAGCAAAAAATTTTTAAAGTGGCCTTTTGAAGAAGTACGCATTCTCGGTTTTAGGAAATGTAGTCAATTAGTTGAGGTTTGCAGTTAGTTAAGGCATACCATTTCACTATTTTCAGCCAAAGTCTGAAAATGTATTTCTGGTAGATAGATTTTTTTTATTGTATATTAATATACATTTTTAATGTATTAAGAATCTGTTATGTACATGCCACTATTCTGAGCACTGTACCCAGGACTGGATAAAGCACAAGCTTCTACTCTCAAAATACTTGGACTCTCAATGACAAAATATGACAAGGGCAGCCAAAAGAGGCCTAAATAGAGTAAAAATTTAGTATGAAGAGAAAGCGTTGGCCAAATGCCCAATAATTCATCTGTGTCATGACCATTCAACACAGTGTTGTATTCACATTTTTTATTTGAGTGTTTATTGGCTTAACATCTGTCTACACTTCTGCACTGAAATGCTATGCTTGCAGGGACGAATATTTATTGGATAATATTGCTTACTTCCACATTCACATAAAATCTTCCCAGGGAAGGAGAATGTAAAAAATACAGGAAACAATGTGCTTGAGTCATTTCCTGTAACATTTAGAATTCCTTTAGAGAGTACATACGCAAAGTAAAACTGGCTGAATTTTTAAAACAAATTTATTCAGATATAACATACATGCCGTATAATTCACTCATCTAAAGTATATAATTCAATGACTTTTAGCATATTCAGAGTTGTGCATCTATCACTACGATCAATTTAAAAATATTTTCATTAACCCCCCACCCAGAACCCGAAACTCTTAGCTTTAACACACTTCCCACACCCAACTCTCTTATCCCTTAATCCCAGACTTCAGCAACCACTGATCTACTTTCTGGCTCTATAGATTTGCCTATCTTGGATATTTATTGTAAATGGAGTCATATAATATGTGGTCCTTTGTGACTGGCGGTTTTTCATTTAGCACAGTTTTAAAAGCTCACTAAAATTTATTCTATATATTTTTTGAAATAGGAAATAGAAACTTAGGCTAAGGAAGATGTCAGAATATTATAGAACTATAAATGGCCTCCAAAGCTTGAGTCCCTATTCTTTTGGACATGTATCTCTAATACTGTATCTATTCCTTATTTTATAATTTTCTTGATCATATTAAAAGCTATAACTGGATACCTATTTTTGAAAGAGATGAGAGGTTCTGATTAATGTTTTCATTTATTCATTTTATTAAGTGAACGAATTAATCATCTACTGTATATAAAAAACCAACCCTTAAAACACCATGGAAACTGTAATAAAGAATAAAATTTAGCCTCGTTCTTGAAGGACATTAAAAAAAGGGGGGAAAAAAAAAAAGACATGATATCTTTGTAAACAACTCCTAGAATGCAAGGCAGAATGGAATACTATAGCTCTATTGGGAAACTGGAAACCAGGTGTTGTTGAAGCTAACAGGAGCAATGTGAGAGAAGATTAAATCAGGAATCGGGGAGCGGACCCAGATGACAGGGAATCATCAGAAAGGCCCACTAGAATGTCCTGAGAATGGGCAATAGCTGTTTTGTGTGTGTGTGTGTGTTTGAGCTCAGTGATGTCTTGAGAAATATAGCATGTATCTCATCAAGTGAGGAGAACACAGAGACAGGTTGACAAAGAAGGTCATCTAGGATTTCAAGCAGGCAAAGTATTTGCTCACATCAAAGAGATGTAGCAGTACTTCTTTAAAGAGCTAGCTCTAGAAATGACTTTAGCTGTAGGTCTATAAGTCATGAGCAAAACAGGAAAATCAAACATGGGCCTCAAGACCTGAGATTATGGCTTGGTTGTAGGGACAAAACAGAAGGTCAGTTGTTAGACCTGGAGTAGCAAATTCTATCTGAAATTTAATTCCAAGAATTTATATAGTACCTTAAATTTCCATGAAGGCCCCAGAATCTGGAGCAGGGCTGGCCTACAGTCTGGGACTTGGACAGCCTCAGCTAGGAGGAGAAAGGAGTGCTGGAGAGGGTGGGGCCTGGCAAGGTCTTTATACTGTCTCTTGTTTCCAGTTCCTATATTTGCTGTCTGGCAGGTAGCTTGTACTTTTGGATTAAGTTCTTTTGAATCTTATCTGAATTCTCTTTGTTCAGGTTTTCAAATTGCTCTGGGTGACATCTGCTTGTCACCAGTGAAACCAAAAGGACAGCAGGGTAGATTGCCTTGCGTAGGGCAGACAGGTAATTGCAGCTTTAATTTTGTTTTGTTTTTGGAAGGATCCAGGTGTCCAACCTCTTTATCTCACAAAAGAACCTTAATAAATGTGGGAGTGTTGGCAGACAAGATGGCCCAGTGGGCAGTCTGCCCATCTGATGTGTTAGCCTTGTGCTATTGAAATAGTACTTCCCACGGAAGCATCACACATTAGGAATTCTCTGCTGGTCCAAGCACCTCAACAACTTCCTAGGAGCTCAATTAGAGACATGGAGACTTCTAAGCAGCCAAGAGATACATTTCACTCTGGAAATTCAGATCTCAACAGAGAGTGCTTGTACCATGTACACATAAATTATTCCCCCAAAGAGCTTTTCTTGTTGTGAAACCAAATTCTCTGCAATTGGAATCTGTTGGCTAGTTAGTGGGTGTTTCTCTGACTTTGAAGAATTGACACTTTACAAATTGTGTGTATATAGGATATAAGCTGGATTTTCTAGAATCTGGGCTTGTCTTCTCTTTCAAAACCTGCCTGCTTTGCTGTTCATATGCACAGAGTGGATTCAGATGTGAGAAATGCATGGCTCCATCAAAAGTACAATAGGTTCAGGCCTGGGTCCAGATTGAGCAGAGCCTCAGTGAAAATGAGGAGAATTTGGCAGGAGCAAAAGCCTAAGGCCTCAGAAGGTAGAGCCCAGAGTAAGGAAATGGAATAGGTCTACTTTGCATCAGGACTGGCTGGAGTACATGTGTTAGTTAGAACTATAGTTCCTGGAAACACTGGAGGATAAAAGACAGGTGATACTGATCAACTCTGGAACTCAAATATAAAAGCTAGAAAAAGTTGTATATGCTAGAATTGTGGAATGCAACAGAAGGGAGTTGATCAGAAAGAAACAAAGCCCAGTGACCAGAAATGATTGTAATTGGGCACCCAAGGATCTCAATATCAGCATTCTTTCATCCTTTAGGTTCCAGGACAATGTCATTTCAGCCATCTTCTGAGTAATTTGGCATATGGCAGGTACTGTTTTTCTTTTAGAGGCAAGAAGGAACTGTTAAAAGAGACCTCTTGAACTTGGAGTATGCTGCTAGATCCAATCATGAATTCTTGCAGAACAGCCTTGATCCTGGGATTCTTGCAAGTGTGTTTTTTTCCCAGGCCTTTGGAAACAGATCGACTCAGACGTACTATCCTCAGATGTGGCTGAGTTGGGGAGGGGAGGTGTTTAGGGAGACAGACTTACCTTAGTGAAGAATTTGTGGCTTAGGAATATTTGCCTCTTCCCCTGGCCTCCTGCATTCTGGAATAAACAAGTGAAACTTCCTTTGATGGAGCTGAAATGGTTGGCTATGGGCCTGGTCTGGAAGGGACAGCTGGATCTATCCCTGGACAAGTCAGAGGACTATCTGAAATTAGATACAATTGATGAAGGAGAAATTTCTAGAACTTAGGCTTCACAAGGGCCTCTTAATGTACGCCCGGTGAGAACAAAAAAGTCAGAATCCAAGAATGAAGAGGAACAATTGGGGCAGCAGCAAGGGCTCTGAAGAGACAGTATTTTCTGGTTTGGTGGGTATGGTCAGGCTTCAGAAAGGATTGGCACAGGATTTCAACACTCAGGGGAGACTGAGGAAAACCTGGAGAAAATGGAGACAAAGTAAAGCTAGGTTTCCATGTTTCTATGGAAGCAAATCTCTGAAGTCTTTCTTGATTCTAGTAGTGTCTGCCTGTTGGGTATCTAGCACACGTTGTTACATTCGTTGGGTACCTTGGTACATTAGTGCATAAGTTTACCAAATGTTTATCTGCTCAGCCAGGTAAAATATAGTCCTCTTTGTTAGTGAGAACAAGGAACAGATATAATTTTGTGTACAATTTGTCCTAGAAACTGAAACTAGATTACAGCTAGGATTCTGTTGTATTCTTCTGGCAAGTTCTTAGGCATTCCACTCCACTTCATTCAATTTGATTCCACTTCACTCCATGTCATTTCATTCCAATTCATTTAGTTTCTATTCAGGGCTACAACTGTGCTAGTGGAGTGGTCTTAAGATGAACAGACAAACTGTTGGCTCATAAGGAGTTCTGTAAATTATGTTTCATGGGGGATTAATCTCTTGAACCCCTCAAAAAATTTCATTTATTTTTATGGTCATATCATTACAGTTATGTTGAAAGTTTGTAATAAATAAATTGGTTTAAATTTAACTTGTATTTCTCCAGGATATTTGGCTGTAGAAAAGTTTTTTTTTTTGTTTGTTTTTTAACTACTTATTAACAGCCCATTGAATTATTTTAGGGGAACCCATAGAATAAACACACGTGATGGCTGGTTGGGTTGATCTAGGGGTGGCACCAAAAAGTAAGTGTTCAGATAGACAGAAAATAGAAAGCACTTTTAGTATAAGATGGTGCCTCTGGGGTTTTATGGATATCAAAATGCTAGGGTAGGGCTTGGCCATGTGAGTGGGCTCTAGCCCCAGGATTAAAGGATGTCATTAAGGTCTGCGTAGGAAAACCTTGTAGGGAGGAGATGCATTTTATATATTTGGCTGTTGCTCAGCTTTAAATTTAAAGAATTTAAATTGGTTGGTATAATGGTTCTCGACTTTTTTTTTGTTTATAAGAGAATATATATCAGAAGACTTTCATGTGAGAACTCATATTCGTAGTTATACTCAAAGATTTACATGAATCCTACCCAGGAACCAGGCTCCTATGCTCTGGACTAAATTCTCTGTCACTGAATGTTAGACACTGGAACACAGGATTGAATGTTTGGCTTTGTAGGCCAGTGACTCTACAGAGGGGTTACTGATGTCCCTCATAGGAATCTGGTTATTTTGGTGGCTGTGTGTTGTCAGAATCAGTACTCAGGGGCCTCCTTTAACATGACTGGGCTCAGTATTTCAGATAAATGTGCAATGATGAGGAAGGTGACAGAAGAAATTAGAGCAGCATTTGTCATGCAGGTGGCTTGATGGGAGGGCAGCTGGTGGATCCCATGACTGAGGGAGACATGGGTCAGTGTGACTGCGGAGCACTGAAGCTCATTGCACAGCCAGCAGTAGTGGCTAACAGAGAACCTCTCATCAAAAAGACCTGGTGTCAGGTGATGAAGGACGAACTGTGAGCACTGAGTTTCAGGCTTGAAATTCTAGTTCTGGGAAGTTCCTGGACAGAGAGCGAAGGTGGCAATCTTGATCTCAGCACCACTAGAAGAAAAACAGGGGCAGATGCTTGCAGAACAAGTAAAAGTCAAATAGACTAACTATACTGCAGAACTAAGGCTTCTTGTACTCCACTACTACCCATGTTTTGCCCTGGACACTAGTGGAGCAGCTCAACTTTGAGAGAGGTTCTATGACTACAGTTGAGATATTTGCAGAGTCATCATCAATTTACACTTAAGTGCCCAGTGGTCACCTCTTTAATTATTAGAAATCAATATAAAGGCACAATTAGAATTAAATAAGCGTGCTCAAATTACATTTCTGATTCTATTTATATTGTCTGATAGGTATTCCGGTATTCCCAAGAATGATTTAAAAAAAGCACCAGCAAACAGTATCAGTTTTACTGTGTGATTTTTATTTTTGTAGCATTTTTCATGTTTCTAAATGTACTACAGCATTATGTCCATTCTGTTTTTATTTCATGGAGTTTTCTAAAATTTTATTTATTTTTTTATTAGAGAAAAATATTTTAAACTTCCTTTTTTGATTTTTTTCTGTTTTATAAACAAAATACACATTATTCTTATTCTTTCTTGGGTTCCTGCCTCTCTTCCATCCTTCCTTTCTGTATCAACTTTTTTTTTCTTAAATGTTTGTCATGGAAAGGACCTCTAAAAATGTTTTATTTAAGCTTTTTGGTGATTCTGTACTACAGGATCCTTGTACCACAAACAATCATTTCTTTATTTTTCATTTTTTTTCTATTTTTAAAACAAGGTTGTGCAAGATTTTTTTCTTTTTTCCTGTGAGGAAGGTATGGTGGGGGATATTATATCTATTTTATAGATAAAAAAATCTAAGGGATAGAGATGAACAAAAATTTATCTAAAGGCACGTTAGTGGTTTCTACGGGAATCAAATTGTAATGTAACTGGTCTTTTTCATAGTTCTCTTTAGTACATGGAAGTTGTGATGCATGGAGAATTTTCCATGAAAAGTTTTTAAAATCTCAAAATCACAGAGTCATCCTGAAACTTAGAGAATTTCCAGTGTTGAGCCTTGAGTGAAATTTGGGACATTGTAATTTTCTCTTGTGTGCTCAGGGTTGAGAACCTCCTTTCCCAAGCATATCCCATTGAGCTGGCTTCATTTATCACAGCCGGGCAGCACATTGTCAAATTCACCTTCCTAAGAGCGCAGCACCAGCTTGGCCCCACAGATAACAATGATCCCAGAAGATAGAGTTTAAAATCGGTTTTGTGAGAAGCAGATGTTAACTGTCACCTGCTAAGGAAACAAGAAGACTGGCACTCTTTGATGTATTTAGAGGTGACAAAAAGAAATGACACTTTAAGTCAGTAGCTCTTCTAGGAAATATATCTAAATACCAGCACAAGATAGCGACCATTGGCCTGTTTCAAACTGAGATTATGAGTACTTATTTTCACTCCGTATGTAGCAGTTTAATGAACCTTATTACAAAGTATGGTAAACACAGCCATACTATATGAACTTTGGCTATATTATTTTATTTTACAATTTGGAAATTAAGTAGTGGGTCAAAGTCTGATTAACACTTGCAGTTACTTAAGTGGTAGGTATACATTACATATAATTGTTTGGTGGGTATTTTGTTCATTTTATGAGAAAGATGGTATCAAGTTTTTATCAGTCAAGTTGGCATTTTCCTTAGGCTGCCCTTCTTACAATTGATTATTAGTATAGCAGGGAGGCAAATGTTCTTGCACAGGTTCCCATCACTTATTTCCTTTTTTTTCTTTCTCTTTTTTTTTGGTCACAGCTATGTATTTTTAAATGTTTTCCCATTTTTATTGAGATGTAATTTACATATAACTTTATATAAATTTAAAGTGTATGACATGATTTGACATATGTATAGAGTCCAAAATGGTCACCACATTAAGATCAGTTAACAACCATCACTTCAAATAGTTAGATTTTTGGGGGGTGATGAGAGTTTTAAAACCTACTCTCTTTGCAACTTTCGAATATACCCTATAGTATTGTTAACTGTAGTTACCATGTTGTACGTTACATCCCCCAGGACTTACAGAAGAGGAACACACTAGGAACCTCATCATCACACAACAGATGAGGTGGTTGTGAAGGAGTCAAGAAACCATCCTCTCAGGACAGAGGAGGAGACCTTCAGGATTGTGCTGTGTCCCACCTGACAAGGATCAACAGGTAATGTGTGATGCCACAGTGCTTGGGGCCAGAGACTGTGCTCAGAAGTTAAGTGCCTATCTCAGCTTGCATTTCTCAAAAGTAGACTCTGAGACAAGAATTTTGGTCCAAATAGTTACGTGGTCAGTGAATCCAGGAAAGATGTATGGAGGTGGGGGAATAAAACAGGAAAGCCAACATAGGGTGTGTTCATGAGTGTGTTATTAGGCTGGGCAATGAGATGTGTTCCTGCTAGGGACCCTCTGAATTGCCCAGCTGAGGGGCAAATAAATTGAATTATTTAACTTCCAAGTCTCATCCCTTTTTGCACCCTTAGGCAGAGAGCTGCATGTGCTGTTGCATATATGAGAACTGTAGGAGCTTCAGGTATCTTCTAGGGTGGGCAGAAGGCATCTGCAGCAGATGTCACTGGGATGTCCTCAGGGCATATAATCTCATTTTAGGTACACCTCTGATATGCTGGGCAGGCTTCTTGGCTACTTTGCTTACTGCAGTCAGAATTGAGGCTGGTGGGATCCTCAACTTGTCAAATATTTGTACACTACTGATGATTCCCATGATTAATAGATGATTTTGGCATTGGGAACTTTTCATATATGAATTAAAAAGACTCTTGAGCTTACCTGCTACTTTAAAATTGGTTTGCAAGTTTGGGAGGCTATAGCATGTGTTGTGTGAGCTGTGTGTGTGCTTGCATACACATGAGTCTATATAAGTCAGTTACTGAAGGAGGACCAGTCATGTGCATCAATGCACATATGATGTAAAACACTATGCTTATTATGAGCATGTGAACATACAAAAAAATGACAAAGCGTCTTGATTAGAAAATTGCTCTTCTACCCAATGTGATATGTATAATATGAAATTTTTTTTTGAAATGGATCTGAGGTCAGTAGCAGCTGGATAGAAACCATGTGCTTTTCTTGGGCCTTTTCACAAATGCAATTTCTTACTGAGTGGTCTATGTGTTAAAATTAGGAACAGCAAGGTTGACCACACCAAAGGCCTCCTGGCATTTTAGAAATTTGAGGCCCTTGGTAACATAATGAGGAGTGAGAGCCAATGTGGACAACCATGTTAAAGTCTGCCCCTCTTCCCATGATCGAGGGAAGGGCAGACAACTCAGCAGAGCATAATGTTATAGATAAAAGCCCCATTAATCAGGTGGGCAGACTTTTAAAAAATGCAAGTGGAATATCAGGATGAATTATCCATCAAAAGCACTTTTGCAAATGACCCATAGACAAAAAATGGACTCTTCATTTTTCACTATTTGTCATCAGAGTCTGTCTGGTTTGGCAAGTTTACAACCTAATGATTTTTAAACCATGTTGGTATAAAGGCTACACATGATTTTCTTGCCACTTAAATGTATTTTCTGTGGGCTTGAAGGAAGGTTAGTCTTGAAAAAATACATAATTGCAAAAGCCTGTATCATTTGAATATATTAAAATGTTTATGGCATCATTGTTATTTTAGGCTTTTCTATATCTCGATTTCCCTGTTACTCTCCATTTATATAAAATAAAAAAAATATATATATATGTATGTATGTGTGTATATGTCTGTGTATGTGTGTGTGTGTGTGTATGTATTCTTAAAGAAGACAGTTAAAAGGCATATGCATACTGTGTCAGTCAAGACCCAATCAAAAAAGAAATTATGCCAGTTATTTTAACAGAAAAAAAATAAGTGGAATATTTTAAACAGCAAAGGCAAAATTTTGTGGCCTTTTCCCATCTTGCAGTCTTCCTCTAGAGCCTCTGACTATACAATCTAGCAGAGAGCAGATGGCAACACAGAAACATGGTCTGCAGAGTCCCAGCTGCAGCATCCAAGTCAGTGCTTCAGAGGTGGGCTTGGAGACGAAACAGCATTAAGCAGTGGCCTAATGACCACCATGCACATGTACTGGATTAAAACATGAAATTTCTGAGATTCAGCTAAAATATTTTTTAATCTACAAAAAAGGACAGTTTCATATGGTTCAAACTAATACAAGCATGTTCACATTATATTACATATAATTAAAATATTTTATGTGTTCATAAACTTTTATACTTTAAAATGTACACATACATGCATATATAATCAAACATATTTAAGGTGGAAGAATTCATTTCCACATTTAATTATGTCAGAGGAAGCTGGAGCTATTTCTGAATGAGAATATAATCTATACAGAGAGAATATATGAAATTGACCCTTGAATAACACAGGTTTGAACTGTATGGGTCTATTTATATGAGAATTTTTTTCAATAAATATGTAGTCAGCCCTTTGCATTCCCAGGCTTTGCATCCACATATTCAACGAACAGCACAATGAAAACAGTATTTTTGATCCGTGGTTAGGAATCCACAGATGTGGAGGGCCAATTACGTGCATTGATCCATGCCATTTTATATAAAGAACTTGAGCATCTGTGGATTTTGTTCTCTACAGGATGTCCTGGAACCAATCCCTTACATATACCAAGGGGCAACTGTAGTTAAGTTTTTTGGGGGTCAAAAGGTGTATAGAGATTTTTTATTGTGAAGAGCTCAGTAACTCTAACCTCTACATTGTTCAAGGGTCAACTGTATGTAAAGTCTGAACCTATCAATAAGGTGCATTTGTCCTGGGCCTCTATGATAATTATACTGCCTTGTGTTTGCATGACGGCTTCTTACGACTGCAGTGTTTTCCCATCATGGATACTCTTCATTGATTCATCCTGCTGCATTGATAGTGACTCATTAAGTCTTCAAGAGTCTAGTAAGCACATCTCAGAAGCAAAATCTTGCCTGAAAGACTTCTCCATATCTAGATATTACTAAAGAATTCCTTTGAGGATTTGAAGCCCATTGCAATTACTGCTACTGTGGGGCTATCATGATGTTTTAGTGTAAAGTTGCTGTCTCCTAGAAAGGCAGCTGTTTGTTTTTGGTTACCTGTGCATTTTTGGGCTGGGCTCTCCTAGTCTAAAAGAAGAAAGGTATGTTTGAGTTTTCTTTATGGGGAGTGATTCAGAAGCCGTTGAGTAAGGCATTAGTAAAGGCACATGGTGTGCTCATACCAGTCCATGTGAAGGCTCCTTGAGCACTTATCAATGGCTATTGTGCTTTTTCTGAGGGCCTTGGTACAAATTCCTATTTTGTTTATATGTTTTCCATCACTCTTTAAATAGAGTGTTAGAAAGGATAGAGAGACACCTGGCAAAACAAGACAGTATGAGCTATGAATCTAAAAGGTCTCTTAAGTATTTGTGTAGCTCTAATGAGCAATTCATTTCAGGGAATTCCGCAGACAGCTTTCCCAAAGTAGGCATTTCCTTTAGTGCAACCCACTGTCCATTTCTGGCCCCTGGGGCCTTTCAAAGTCCCCTCTTTTCTCTGACAAACCAATGCCACAATTTCAAAGTGATTCAACTGGCGTCCCAGCAAAGCTTTCTAATTCTGCCTCTTTCACAATAGCAGGGAATAGAGGAAACTGACAAATGGGCTATTTTTGAACCAGAAGTTGGCCCAACTGTCAGGTATAATAGCAGCCAAGTAATGTTTGTGGGATAGCCCGCTCATGAAAGATGACTTTATAATTGCCTTCCAGATCCCAAGGATAAGAGTGTATGTTGAAATCGGCATAACCCTCTTAGGCTTTTAAAATCCAACCTCCAGAGGCCCAGCAGACGTGCTGGCAATGCTGGAACTTGGCTGCTCATATAAACATCATCTCCCTTATTTACCTGATGTGTTCTAGGCATTTTGTTTACCCTTCATGTTGTTTGTGTCTTCTAATAGATCAAAAGACACCTATTAATGTGCAGTGGCCTTTTTCCAGAGGGATTCTTTATTGCCTTTACTGCTTATAAAATCCTTTTGTGTCTAATCCTCTTGGGACTTTCCTTTTTTTCTTCCCATCTGTCAGTGGGCTTTTGTGTCCTGTGGGTCAGCATATCAACACTTCACTCTTCCTCCCCTGAAGACAGCTCCCGTTTCTGTAGTCCTTTCACTGGGGAAGGCTGTTGGAACTATTTGCACAGGACCAGTAGGCGAGCTGGAGGGAAAACCCCCATAAATCCACTGCATTCTGTTCAGTACAGTTTAATTGATACCCTGATAAGGTTCCTGATGAAACAAGGGTCTTCTCTGGACCATAGTTTCACATTCTTTCTCGAGTACTCACTGTGGAATTGGACTTTCTTTGGTCTAAAACACAGGTGAATTGTGAAAGCCTATTCTTTGCTGAGAAGATGCAATGTTCTAAATAATGATGGTGCCTTCTCACATTTGCTTCTTCTCTTAAACATGTGGGTATTGTGAGATGTTTCTAACTGCGGGGCAAAGTGCAGTGAAAAAATTAGATTCATTGCTTTTCTTGAAAATTCTCAAATCTTTTCTGAGGGGGATTGGCAAAGAAAAACAATATGTTCCTCAGTCTTGCTGAGAAGAATATATTGTTTTAATTATGCCAGGGAGGATGTCCATGATGATCTATGAAAATAGTTTGGGGAGGTTTTTCTTCTTCAAACTATTTGAAAAGACCACTTGACCATATTCTTGTTTCATGTGTTGTTTACTTTTGTCTCCGTACAGTTTTGCTCATTTAGTATTTTAAACACAACAACAAAATAAAGTTAAAAATAATAATCTTTTCATTGTCCAGAGGGCTATGCCAATGAAGATATTAAAATTAACTGAACATTGATCAACATATCCTTTTTGTTTTAATCCCAGCTCTTAAGCATTTTCCAAAGCATTAATCTAAATAACCTCAGAGAGCATCTTAGGATCTCTCTAGGCTATCTTTTAGAGACCAAGTTCTCATAAAATGCTAGGACTCAAGTTATAATTGAAGAAAACATCTGTGTAACCTCTTAAAATGTTTTTTTTTTCCTTTCCTCATTTAGATGAAAAGTAGACTTAACATTCAAGTCCAGTAAGTTGAGGCTTCACTGTATGCAGTTCTGAACCAAAAGCTAAACTTTCAGTGTCTGGAGGAAAGGAGACAGCTGCTTTTATCTAGGTATATTATTCTGCCACTCTGGCTCTTCTTGCATCTCATATTGGCGAAACACCGCAGAAAGTAAAACAGGCTCCCTGAACAGAGTTATTTCCATATCCTCCCACAGAGTATTCCCTTTGGAGCAAGCAATTTATCTGCACTCAACTTTTTCCTTTTGGTTCTCTGAATTAGAACAGACTTTCCTCAGACCCCTGTAGCTGTTAGTCCTGTTAATCTTACCCTTCACAAATGAATCTTTTGTGCTGCTTGTTACTGGACTTGGATTGCTCTCTTTCCTTCCCTTCAGTCTTTTTGCTTTTTTTTTAATGAACAATAAGAGCAAACAGCTTGGAATAAAAGTGTGGGGGATGCAGAATGATGACCTCTGGTTGGTCAATCATGATTACATGGTTTATGGATTTGGAGGATTCTCTTGTCAAGAGACACAGGGCAGGAACACCTCGTAAGGAAATAATGTGGGCACATGACAAAGAGCTAAGGATGAGAGAAACCACTAGGTTTCTGCTGCTTAACAATGACCAAGTTCACTGGTGTTCTCAGGTGCATGGGAGAGAATAGGCCCTCATTGTTAAGGTAGCATCAGCACCTGCCTTTGTTTCTGTTTCCTTTGCTGCAGCATTAACACTATCTTGTCAATCTAGAGACAAGTTGGCATAGGACATAACACTGATGGATATTTAGCCAGTCAGTGTACCAAACAGCTTGCCCTTGTTGATGTGTAGTTATGTATACCACTGGTCTCGATATATAAGTAACTGAAACATTTATCAGACACCATGTATTGCAGTGTTCAGTTAACCTTTCATCAACTTTATCTGTTTGACTGAAACCTAAAGGCTTGATATACTAAACCTGGTAAATTATGGACATTTAAAATAGTTATTTTTTTCTAATTCCAAGTGAGATTTTATTTTTTTAATCTTTTATGAAAATTGAGATACAATAGACATACTGCTTCTATTTATAGTCTATAACTTGATGACTTTTTATAATATATATATATATAGCCATGTAACCACCATTCAGATTGGCATGTAGAACTTTGTAGCATCCCAGAAGGTTTCCTTCTGCTGCTTTCTAGTCAATACCCATCCCCATCTTATGAAACATTATTTTAACTTATATTCCCATAGATGTTTTGCCTATTCTTGAGCTTCACATAATTATTGCAGAATGTATCCCTTTGGGTCTGATTTCCTTTATTCACAGTTATGTCAAAGAGAATCATCCTTGCTGTTACATTCTTTTTCATGGCTGTGTGAATATACTGTATTTTATCTATTATATTGTTGATTGACATCAGATTGTGTACAGTTTGGTTTTAGTGAGAATTCTTATGTAAGTCTTTTGGTGGATATATACAGCCATTTCTGTTGAATATACCCAGGAGTATCAGAAGTGCTAAGTTGTAGGCTGGGCACATATGTTTACCTTTAGGAAATATTGCTTTATAGTTCAATATTCTTTTAAGAATTATTAATGTAAATGCAATCTAGACATAAGAAATTATAGATTTGAAACATTTAGATTAGCCATAATATTAGGAGAAAAATTTCATCCTGGGTCAATATTTATTCCCAAGTTATCTCAAAAATCATGGTTAGCAAATTAGATGATGACTGAAGGCTATTTTTCATAAATAATTGTCCATCTGATTCAAAGAAAGATAACTATAAAGGAGGTGAAAGTTATTTATAAATCAGAACCAGCCCCACATCTTTCAACTTAATTATCTTCATGCATTTGAAGTTGTGGGCCAAGCCATGAAATACCATTACTTCCTGAAAATGAGGGTTAAAACACTACCAAGGATCATGCAACTCTGTATCTTTCAGGAAAAGAAAAATGAGGATGGGACAGATTTAATTGGGGTAAGACTTTGGAAACAGAAGATTTTTTCCAACCTGTGAAATTATACTTCTGTGGAATTCACAGACCCTGCCCTGTGGAACAGTTTAGTAGAAGGGGAAATGTTTTGCAATGCAATTTCATGCCTTTGTCCCAAGGAATATATCTTAACTTCTCTTGTAAAGAAAATACTCACTTTCATCAGAGCTAGCTTTTGAAAATCTCTCAAGTTAATGAAGTATACTGTATATAAAATGTCTATATATCTCTATGTTAGTGATCATGGGAGATACAGAAGGAGTAAAGACAGCCCTTGCCTGGAGGAGTTGTCAGTTAAGCCCAGAAAAGAAAAAAAAAAACCTTAAATCATTATGGAATTAGTCTTAACTATACAATGCTGATGACAAGAGCAACAGGTGTTCAGAGAAACAGGTGATCATTGAGGGCTGGAGTAGCCAAATCAGGCTTGTGAAAAAGTCAAGTATAAGGCCAGTATTGAAGGGTACAGGAGAATCTAGGTGAAGGTAAGAAAGGGAAGTCTATTTAGAAGAGGACTATGGAGAAAGATGGGGTAAAATAACCATTGAGTAAAACCATGGAAGAGGAAATTCGAGAAGTTTTTCAAAGAAAAGATAATTTTCCCAAAAAGGCAATCAGCAGTGAATATATACTTTCAAAGGTAAATTTCAGGTGGTTCTTTTAGAAGTGAATGGCTTTAGAACAGTAAGGACACTGCAGTGATTCACAAGTTCTATTATTGTACATAACCTGAGAAATGCATATTCCCAGGCCATACTCCAAGACTGTGTTGTATCAGTCACCTATTACTCCACAATAAACAAGCCCAAATCTCTGGCATACAATAAATGTTTACTCACACACTTCAAGTTACACAGATTTGGCTCAAGCATGTTATATATGTGTTCATTCTGACCAAATAGGAACAGACCAAACAGGCAATAGCACCTGGAAGTATATTCTCATGGCAGAGATTGGAAGCTCCTATAGGGTATGCTGGAAATGTCTATCCACATTTCATTGGTCAAATAAATCATATGGCAAAGCCAAAATCAGTGGTACAGAGAAATAAACTCTGCCTTTGGTGGAAAGCTTTGTTAAGTCACATAGGAAAAGATGTGGATACAGAAAGGGGTGAAGAATTAGGAATAATTCAGAGAACCAAATATCCTCAACTTTTAATGTATTATCACATATCATCCTCAAAAAAACCTCATGGAGATGGCCCTATTATTATCCCAGCTTACGGATAGTGAAATGGAGGCTTAGAAAGGCAGAAGACTTAATCAAGGTAATATTGTTAGTAAGTGACCGAGATAGAGTTCCAAATGGGTTTGAAGTTTAATATAACTTCATTAACACAAAATATTTACTTGAGTCCCTAGAAAAGGTTCTGAACAGAATTATTATGGATGTCACTTGAGCTGTGCTTTTAAGATCCCCTCATGTACTTGCACCTGTCTCAAGGTGGCTTATCTCAACTTCTTGTCTGGATCTCCATATATATACATAAAAAAAACCCTCCTATAACACCTACTTTTCCATCTCAGAAAGATCATAGGCTAGACTTAGCTTTCTATTCCTGTTTCTTTTTCTATTCTCATCTACCCGTTTCTTCCCCTGTAATGAATATCAACTAGCCCCAGAAATTCACTGGCATTGTAATTCATTTAAAACAATTGAAAATAGCTTAAGTGTATCCAGTCATTGTTTTATTATGAGGTATTAAGCCAATCATTATGAAGGTATATGTTTCATTTTTTCTATAATCTCTTGATTCTTACCAAGAACACTTGTTCTTTATTTTCTCATACTCTGCAGTATCGTGAAGACAAGTTGGACTCACTCATTTTGGTAATGCAAATAGCTTGACTCTTACCCTGCTCACTTGAGAGACCCCCATTTCATTCTGTTTTCTCTCTGCCTTTTTCTATGCTCTGTCCCTTTTTTCTACTTCTAGTGACAATCATTTCTACAACCTGAACGTCTGAATCCTGAATTTTCTCAAATGTTAAAATATCCTTTGGGCAGCCATCAGGGCCAAAACCAAGAAAATTCACCACCATTTCTCACCTACTTATTTTCAATTCCAGAGGCCACTAACTCACCAACCCAAGATGAGTTGGGATGTCTCAAAAGACATTGTTTTGTTTGTTCTGTATCTTACACTGATGCTTAACATAGTTCAATGATGTAGATTGCTTGGGTCTCAGAGTTCAAGGGAATGGTGATTATGGACTAGTTTAGAAACTGCCTGATGATGTTTCCTGACACACAGCTCATTGAGGAGGGCATCTCAGCAGATAATGCTCACAGTGCCTTGCCCTTTGGATGGATGGGTCAACCTAGAAAGTGGCACTTGAAAGAGTTTTGAAGAACCACTTGGCCTTTCTCTGCCCTCTGGGTGGCACTCCTGGATCTGAGCAGAGACATCTGACCTTCTCAAGGGCCCATTGTCCCCTTTTACTGCTGCCTTCCTCTCCCATCATTATTACCCATTTCAGGTTTGGTTGACCTTAACATTTGTCTATTGTCTTATGGTCATGGATTCTGAAATAATGAGACATCTGGTCCACCAACCATTATTAGTATAGTAAGATACATTGAAAAATGTGAAACTAATAACATTTTAGAACTTAACCAGAGGAAAGAATGGATGGATGACATGACATATAACTTTGACCTAAATTCTAGTGTTTATTTATAAATTAATTTTATAACATTTATAATTTAATTAAAAAATTTTTACTAAAATAAAATGTCATTTAATAGTTCTTTTACATTAAATGTATATTGTTATTAGGTTCTTTTCAAATTTTATAAATATAATGCCTTTTATTCAATACATAGATTTCTCAGTTGATGTTTCTTTTTTTTGTTGTTTTAATGAAGCTGCAATATATCTATATCCATAGCCATAGTTATGTCTTTGTTTATATTTGCAGTAGATTACTTTTTTATAACATGGAAATACTTGCTCATTTAATAATCCTATAATACAAACTCTTCTTCCTTGAATAATTACTTTTTTAGGTGAATTGGTTAGATCTATCTTGGAGTATTCTTTAGCAGTCAACTGCAGGATGAGATGATCTTGGCTTTTGGAAATGCTTAAATGTTGTTCCAACTTATTGTAGACAACAAGGAAACTCTGATTTCTCCAAAGCTTGAACTCACAGGAAAGACAGACAACTTTGCATTTGTTTCAAAAGGAAGAGCAGTTATTTTCCCCTAAATTAAGTTTATATAGATGTGTCTTCTTTTTTATGTTAACTTTGTCACTCAAAATTATAAAAGAGACTTCTTTGGGGATCTTGGAAATTTGAATAACAGGGAAATTCTTTCTTTAAGTTACCCAAATTCTACAAATTTAGAGTCTACAATGGAAGTAAACAGGAAATCATTAGAACACCTATAAAATGTTATTCACATTTTGCAATATATGCATATATTGAATCATTGTGTACTCCTAAAACTAATGTAATATATCAATTATACTCAATAAAATTATTTAAATAAAAAAATATCCACTCTTAAGTTGCTGTGCCCCAAATGTGCATGGTAAGAAAATATCCATCTACATTTCAGTCTCTTTTAAAATTCCATATCACTCATAGAAAAATTGAGTATTGATTTTGTTAGTAAATTTTCCCCAACTTTATCATTTCTAGGAGAAATCATACTCTAAAAACAGAAGATTCTGTACTATTGCTTTATGAGAGATCTTTTGACTTCTAAATTCTGGGAACATTTGAAAATCATAATCATTTTACTGCCTAGGCCTTTTAAATAGTTCTGGTTCTCTTTTGGATCAGCTTGTCCAGTTTCAGCTGTGACTGGATACAGAGGCAGACCAAAGATGAGAGAGGGCAAAAAGGAAGATGATGATATTATCAGCTCTTGTTTGGGCTGCTGACATGCCTTGACTTCTTACTGAGCTCTACGTTTTCATGATGGTGGCAGGAATCAGGCCATTTCTGGGAGTCAATATATTGGACTTGGGATAATCACACAGTCCCCATTGCTCTCCACTCTTTCTGGATTAGGAAAAACTTTAGTACAAATATCGGAAAAGAACTGCTCTGCTCTGAAGTAGAATTTGAAGATAACTCAGAGTCTCATATTTTCTAGGTTGACCCCCCATTTTTGAGAAGACTTTGCTGACCTTTCATTCTTTGGGAATCTTTTACTCTATTCTTAGTTTATCCAGAAAACAATCACTGAAGATTTTTAGCTGGGGAAATGCAAGTAGAAACTAAGTGACAAAATGTAAAATACTGACATCAAGTGGTGCCCATGATGTGAAGCAACTGGAACTCCCAGATACTCCTGCTACTAATGCCTTGTTTTGTTAGTTGCTTTTCATTTGCATTTGTGTATATAATAATTCCAGTTATCTTTTGTCTCATTTATTACATCCCTTCCCACTTCCAATTATATTTGTGGCTTAGTAAAATCCAAAATGTAAACACTGCTAAATAATAGAAGTACAACCAGTTAGTGTCTGGTGTATTTTAAGTGAATGCCTCCATCTTTGAGCCTAGGCTTTTAGAAACTTGATTTTCAAAGATAATAGAAATTTTTGTTTAAGATTTGTGGTTGTCCCTTTTTGTTAAAGCAACTATGTCAGCTCCATTTTCCCAAGTTGTTTCCTGGTGTACCTTTTTAGGAACTGAAGAGTGATCCTTCAGTTTTTTTGCCTTATTCATCAGGGGACATGGTCTTTAGGTCTACAGAGGACTATGAAGAAATGCAAGGATATGGGAGATCTCTTGGGTCTTTTCAGCTGGGTAACATGGGTATACATAGGCACTGCCTACATAGGTTTGTCACCACAAGATCAGAGATCCTAAGTATGATGAAACAGAAAAAACTCCAAGGTAATCATTAATGCTATCTGTAAATGTTTCTCATTTTTCTTCTATGTCTTGATGTCAAGTATAGTCATATGATTTGTTTTAGCTAATGATTTGAACAGAAGTGATTGCACAGGAAAAGTTTTAAGATCCAGTGCATAATTCTCAGGGAAAGTTTAAGAGCCAGTGCATTATTCACCACAGTCTGTCTTTTCATCTGCCATAGTGACCAGTGGTATTCCAAATAGAAGTTCTTTTGTCAGTCTGGTTCTCAGCATGATGACAATGCTGAACATAGCCCCCAGCTGACCCATCATGATGGCCATGTAGCATGAACAAAAAATCAAACCTTTGATGTTTTAGACCACCAAGTTTTCTTTGTTTTTGTTACTGCAGCATAACCTAGCTTATCCTGAACTTTTCAGATGGGTGCAATTATTGGACCAATTTTATTAACATGCTCCAAACAACAGGGCTTCATACGCCAGAGAGCACAGTTATTTCCAAGGGAAAAATGGGCCTGGAAAGACACCTAATGATTCAGAATTCTGCAACACAGAGGAAAAAAACATCCTTCTTCAGTCTGCCATTCTTTGCCAAACTCTCAAGCAGAAGTAAAGCATGGTTCAGTGATTCACAATGTGAGTGAGGTTACCAAGAATCAGTTAACAATTACATTTTATATCAGCACTCCACAGTCTTTCCAGTTGTACATGGTTGAAGGTTTTGAGAGTTTAGTGGAGTTTTTCAGTAATCATAGTTATTTATTCTGATGTAGTCTGGAGGCTATCTGGGTGCTTCCCACTGCCCATGATAAGGAATGGACCTCACTGTGAAGGTAGTTGTTTAAGTGATAAATGTAAGCACTCTTATTTATTATGTATACTTGTGGCCCTGGTCAGTTCCTTCTAAGTCTTCTACTTTGATCCTTGATTTTTAAGATTAAAATCTAAAATAGTTAAGTGACCAGGTCACAGCTATGAGGCAAATAAGTGGCCAAGTTTGGCCTGGGATCCAATTTCCCTGTCACTGTTAGAAGACTCTACACACTAGACTGCGTTTGCTTGAAACAAAAACAGAAAGAGGTTATTCTTTTTCTTGGTTCCTAAAACACTTACTGCAAGGGATTGCTGAATGGGCCACAAGGGCATTGCATTTTACACCAGTGCCTGGTTGGAACCTTTTAGTAATAGTTTAGGGACTGGGGAGAGAAGGTAGATTGACAAAAGAAAAGCCTTTATGAGCTATAGAATAAAGAAGTTATTTCAGCCACTGCTAGCTATCACTGGGAAAACTATGCTGGAATGGAGAGTATGATGAGGTCAGGAACCTCCCAACAGATTACAAGCATGAGGTCAGCTCTCAGGTCTCAAGAGAATTGCTGTAAATGATGAGTGGCTCATAGTAACTTGGATAAGAAGAAAATTGGCTGGCTTCCCCTTTGCTTATCAGTGAGCTTGTGTATCAGAAGCTGGCTGAAAAAGGCAGAGAAGGTGAAAAGAATTATAAAGAACATCCCAGAGGGAAATGGCCCCAGGTAATCTGGTGCCTCTCAGAGTCTCTTCTTTTCCACCCCTTCAAAAAGTTTGGCCTCTTACCAGGAAGTTAGTTCCTTTTTTTACTCTATTTTTGTTTAGTAGTGTAAGATGACAAAGGTTGGGCCATTAAAGTAGGATAGATAAAATATATGGTATACCTGATCATTTACTCTAGTCAAAACATTTTGCCTGAAACATAGGATATCCTGACTTGGGCACAAATTGCATTTAAGTAAATGTGTGTGTATCTACTTTTTAATTCACCTTAATTCAGAATAAAATAATTCCAATGATTATTTTCTCTTATTTAATTATTTATGTTATTTTGATTCTCATCTATCTCTAATTTATGGTTCAGTAAGTAAAACCAAAATGTAGACTCTCTGTTAAATGGTGAAAGTGGACCCAGTTAGTATTCAGTATAGACCTTGTATGTTCTTATTGTTTGATTGCTTTTACTTTCTGAACTTGAATCCCTCCCACAGAATCTGATGCTGGAAGATTCTTGAACACCAGGGCAGTGCTGAAAGCATTAGATGAAAACAGAGAACTTCCCAAGAAGTGAGAGTCTGCCTGGTTTCTCACATAGCCCCTCTGTCATGCTTATCTCTGGAAGGCTTTGCTATAACATCTGCCACTTAAACCACAAGCATCCTTCAGTCAAGAAGCCCAAATTTTCCCAAGAAAGGTGATTTTTCTGGGATGTGCCAACCTTGTCTGTGACTTATCTGAACCTTCTAAACAAAATTCACAATATCAGGTTTGCTCAAGATGGGTAGAGTTGAGACCAAAAAATCAAAATAAAATAAAATAAAATAAAATAAAAGGAATTTTTATAATTTTTACAGGTAGTCCAAGGGGGCAGTGTTCATGAAAGTGAGGGAAAGATAAGGTAGATAGAGGGGTTCTAAGGACAAACAACATCCAATTACAGGATGTGAGTATGGCTAATGTACTTTTAAAAACACTGCTCTATTATACTGATATTAAGATGTTTTCTGTTCTATGTTCGATGTTTCTCTTCCTCCTATCATTATCCTCTTTAATACAATTCTATATAAATCCTGTCTTATATGAGTAGTTTAACATTTGGGTTAACATAGAATGGAGGGAATTGAATGCGAGCCAGGGGCTATGAGATGAGAAAGTCTGAGAATACATCAGAACATTGGAACAAAACATGATCACAAGAAAGATAATCCATGTTACCTCCTCTTCTGCACTGTCCCCATTGAAGACTCCCCAAATATACATAAGGTGAAGGTAAAGGAAATTGAGGCTTGTGGTGTAATGTAGGGCATGTATTTAAGATTCAGATTTGGCAGTAGAAATCTCAACTCTAAATCCAGCATCATTCAATTACTTTTTGAAATTTCTCACAGCTCTTGCCAAGCTGCTGTTCAGTTCTACCTCATATACCAAATGCTTACCTGGGAAACAAGATGATGCAGACAGACATGGCCAAATGGGTCTGTGGAGCAGTGGTTGAATGGGTACATGCTGTGTCGATGAGCTCACTGTGGAGGCTTTCTTTCTGCCTTTTCTATTCTGCCCTTCCCGTCGAAACCAAACACTCTCACCTGGAAACTATGCATCATTCTCAAACATGATGCTCCACCAACCCTTCCAACCCTACCTATGGTTTGAGCAGCTGTTTACCTTCCTCAGACCTCTACTGAGCATTTTTTTTTAATGAAGGGGAACAGTGTGATGTAGTGGAAAGAATAGTGAGATGAGACCTGAGAAATGTGGTTTCTAGTTCTGATATTGACTCTTCAATCATTCATTTTTATAAAATATGAGAGAATTGGATTAAAAAATCTCTCTGGAACAAGAACTTCTGAATCTATGACAAAGAAGAAGTGAAGACATGCTAAATATACAATATGGATCTATTTAAACTGCTCTTTTATGTTTCATCATTTTGTGAAAATGGAGGAAAAGTCAGTGTATATTTTTAAAACAAATAAAAATTTGCTATAGTGGAAAAAATTTTTAAATTCCATTAAACATGATTTTTGGTAACTTTTTGGTAAACATAACAGGCAAAAGTGTGTCTTTTGGGGTAGATTTTTATGTTGAAAGTAAATAATTCTCTGCTTAAGATGAAGATGATAGTCTTTTTCTTTAGGCCAGGATTTGTCAGCCTTGGCACTATCAAGATTTTGGGGGCAGACAATTCTTTGTTGTGGGTGCTGTCCTGCATATATTGTAGGATATTTGGCAGCATTCCTTACCTCTTCTCACTAAACACAAGTAGAACATCTTCCTTATCCCTATTTACGACAACTGACAATGTCTCCAGACATTGTCAAATGTCCCTTGGTGGGTGGAGGGAGATAAATACACCCCCTGGTTGAGAACCACTGCTTCAGGGACATGCATATGATAATTTGAATGAAATGCTTCTTTTTAGCCCAAATCAATGTATTTTTTAGTTATATTGGTTAGGATAGGATAGTTGGGATTGCAGTTACAAACTCCACATGCCAGTCACTTAATGGAACAAATTCATTTCCTGTTCTAAGGCAGCTATCCTCTATGTGGTGATTGAATGGCCCAGGCTGCTTCCATTTGGGTTCCACTGTCACAACACCAGGCTTCCATGATTAGAAAGACGTATTAAGAATACTCATAGAGAACTCACACCAGCTTTTACTGTGCTGTCACCCCAAAATGATACAACTCTCATATCCACAGACCATGATGCAATCAAGGCACATGGTTCTTCTAAACTACAAAGGGGCTGGAGAATATCAAGGAGCATATGGATGATTTGGTGAACATTACTATATCTACCACACCAAGATTTATAGCTTGGAGAGTTGGATATGTATAGTGGAAGCCCAGAGGTAGTTTTCCATTTATCTGTCATCTTTCACCTTGGCAGAGGCCACTAGAACAAAAAATGTTCTCAAATTCTTCTGTGTGTTTTGTGCTTTTCTTTTAATTAAATAGGTACTAATTTAAATTATCATCATGATATTTTAGTTGCTTAACAGTATTTTGTAAAAGTTCCATTCCATCCTTTTTTCTTCAAATGAAAGTCTCCAGAGAAGTCCAGAGTATAAAGCAATGAGAAGTTGAGCTGGAATGGTTGAAGTGGGGGTGGTGACTTGCTCTTTGAAAGCTCTAAAATTACAATGCCAATAGGGACCACAGAGCACAATTTTCAAACCTGTGACCTACAGCATTTTAAACCACTTGCTCTGAATGAACATACCCTGTCTGATCTGGTTGGAATAGATATTACGTTGCTTGGAGAAAGGCAATGGGAAGATGTACCTTAATATCTCTCCTTATCAGCTAGGAGAGGTCTAATTTCTCCTTGAGTCCCTGTTAGCAAAATTTTTGGAATCCCAGCTGCCCCAAAAAGTCATTCTTGTGGCTGATAAGACTGAAGAACAGGTTACCTGTGATCCAGACAGAACAATGGTGTGCTCACCAACATTCTTTTATTTTTTTTAATGATTTTTATTTTTCAATTACAGTTGACATATTAGTTTCAAGTGTATAAAATAGTGATTAGACAATTATATAACTTACAAGATGATTGTCTCGGTAAATCTAGTACTCACGTGACACCACACATAGTTCTTATAACGTTATTGACTATTTTCCTTATTCTATACATTTCAATGGCTATTTTGTAACCACCAGTTTGTATTTCTTAATCTTCCCCCTCCCCCATCCCTTCATCTATTCTTGCAATGCCCCTTCCATTTAGCATTCATCAAAATGTTCTCTGTATCTGTGAATTTACTTCTGTTTTGTTAATTTATTTTCCTTTTTGGATTCCATGTATAAGTGAAATTATTGGTATTTGTTTTCCTGTGTCTGACTTATTTCTTTGAGCACAATACTCTCTAAGTCCATGCATAATGTTGCAGATGGCAAGATTTCTTTCTTTTTTATGGCTGAGTAATGTTCCTTTGTATGTATGTATCACGTCTTTTTTCTATCCATTGAACTATTGATGGACACTTAGGATGCTTCCATATCTTGGCTATTGTAAATAATGCTGCAATGAACACATGAACACATATGTCTTTTTAAATTAATAATGTGAATTTCTTCAGACAAATACCCAGAAGTGGGACTACTGGGTCCTTTTTAAAAATTTTTTTTTGTCTGGTATAAGTACTGCTACCTCAGCTTTTTTTGTTTGTTTAAATTTTCATGAAATATCTTTTTTCATTCTTTTACTTTGTGCATGTATCTTTCAATCTGAAGATAGTCTCTTGTAGGCAGCATATTGTAAGGGGTCTTGTTTTCTTGTTCATTTAGTCTTTGGATTTGATCCTTTAGCTTTTTCTTTGATTCTAACTGATATCTGTGCTGGGTAGAGTAATCTTGGTTGTAGGTCCTTGCTTTTCACCACTTTTAATGTTTCCTGCTAATCCCTTCTGGCCTGAAAAGTTTCTGTTGAGAAATCAGCTGACAGTCTTATGGGAGCTCCCATGTAGGCAACTAACTTGTTTTCTCCTGCTGCTTTTAAGAGTCTCTCTTTGTCTTAACCCCTAGGCATTTTAATTATGATGTGTCTTGGTGTAGGCCTCTTTGGGTTTATCTTATTTGGGACTCTGTGCTTCATGGACTTGTTTGTCTATTTCCTTTGCCAGGTTTGGGAAGTATTCTGTTATTAGTTCTTCAAGTAGGTTTTCAATTTTTTGTTTTCTCTCTTTCCTTCTGGTACCTGAATGATGTGAATATTGGTACTCTTGATATTGTCTTGCTGCCATTCTTGCCTCATGTTCCAAACTTCAACCTATTTATTGCCACCTTCCCTGACTATACATTCTTACTGTCCTCAGGAACATCTCTGTCTCTCATGAAAAGCTGCCCAAATTGGCATTGTCACCCAAATGGGCTACTTCAGGAACTCAAAGTATCCCTCTACTTCTGTTACTCTGAGGCCATATGGAAACTGTTTTCCCCCAAATCTCCATGACTAATTTGCATTTACCTTCCTGACCCTGCTCCATTTTCAGTCCTTACTCCTCCCCTGACTGGATTTTCTGGGTTAACTCTGTTATTACGACTCTTCCCTTTTGGGGGAACATTAGCAATAGCATCATTTGGTTTCATTAAGTTAAAAAATGCTAAGCCACATGTTTGCCATTGAAAATGGGTAGTTTCTATTTACTGATATGACATTAAAGCATCTTAGAATTAGAGAAGAAAGGATTTATGCATCTTTGCTAAAGTAGCATTTTATAATGGTCTAGAGCCAGGCTACTTTGGTCCAGGACATTTATCTTATAAGCTGCTTGACCTTGAACACATTACTCAAGTCCACTGCCTCCATTTCCTCATCTGTAAAATGAGAATAACAATAGTACATATGTCATTGAGTTATCATAATGGTAAAATGGTTAACATTTGTAAAGCATTTAAAAGAGTGCCTGGCATATAGTATACACTACATAAATGCTGTTAAAACAATAAGTGGGCAGCTAAATATATTGGTATCCCAACTATAGCTCAACTCCACTATACAAAAGAAATCTGTTATACCCTGGGGAATCCTCAACAAAAGGTCTAATTATGACTCTAGAAAAATAACAGAAGCCAGCCAGAAAATGCTGTTACAACAGGTTAGTCACTAAAGCAGATGCCAGGTTGTTTGCCAAACCTAACATTTAAAAGTGAATTTACTAGTTGGCATTCTATTGTAAGGAAGAGCTTTCCCTTCTTCAGAATGTAAGAGCTTGACGTTCACAATTTTGTAAGACTCGTCAATGGATGCTTAAAAAAGGTGAAAGTTTAATGAGATAGAGGACATTTATATAGTCTCAAATTGTTTCCCCAATTTTACATATTAATTACAAAAGAAAACATAGTTACTTCTCAGTGGGAAAACTTGGTGGACAGTATAGTAGCTAAATCATCAAAGTTGACATTGCTAGCAATGGAACAAAGCAACATTAGCTGTCTTGATGGGACCTAATGATAAGCACACGTCATTTGTGTTGTATTTTTGCCAAATTTTTATAAACTGATCTAATGCTAGGAAACATCAGATAAACTCTAAGAGACAAGCTATATAATGTCAGTCCTCTATTCACCAAAAATGTTACTATCATGTGGGCAAAGAAAGACTGAGGAACTATTCCTATTTAATCTCTTAAAAAAGAAAAAAGACTACAATGACATGACATCTAACTGCTGCAGGTGATCCTGGATTCTATATGGAGGCAGTGGGTGGGGAAGATTGCTATAAAGGGCATTATTGGGTTAATTGATTAAATCTGAATATAGATTGTGGCTTAGATGATATGTCAATATTAGATGTCCTAATTTTGATAATTATATTGTGGTTATGTAAGAGCATATCCGTATTCTTAGGAAATACACATTGAAGTATCTAGGGGTAAAGATGCATGATATCTGCAACTTACTATTAAATGATTCAGAAAATATTTACTCTGTGTGTATGTGTAATGAGAAAATTATAAAGCAAATATAACAAAATAGACTTTCTTGGTCCCAGAAATTTTTCTATAAATTTGAAATCATTTAAAATAACTACTTAAAATATAATTTAGCTTAAGACTTCTTAGGGCATTTATAAAAGCATGTTAAATTCAGTAAGACTTTTGATTGCTTCTTGCAAACAGAGATTTTTTTTTTACAATTGAAATGACATTCCAGCTAAACAAAACATTGCTGCATATTGACATTAAATAAAAAGTTGCTTGATACAATTTCTGTAAATTATATTTGTTCTGAAAAAGGTATAATGAATGCCCTAATGATAAAAAGGTTTCTAAACAAAGAAAAAAAGGTTGAAAAAAAATTATAGAAAGATATAGTGCTTCCTTTCTCCCCAATCAAACAAACAAACAAAACAAGTATTGCATTTATTACCCAACTCTTAACAGTATGAAAATGAAAAATTAACCTAGAAATTTAGTAGTTGTCCAGGAACTAACCATGATAGCCAAAAACCTGTGAGGAATTACCAAAGAAGATAAATGGTTCTCTGCTTTGGGTTTAGAATCTAAAAAAAAAAAAAAAAAAAAAAGGCTTTTAAGTAACCTCTTAGATACCAGGTAGAATTTACTGAAAAGGTTTTTGATGAAGCGTTTTTTTTTTTTTCTTGTTGAATTAAAAAACTCTTTATGGGGTTTGGATCCATGCAGAAGGTTGGCGTAGGCCCCTCTGGTGGTGGCTATGGATGCGTGTCACCCCAGAAGAAATCACCCCAGGAGGAGAAGGGCAGTTGGTATTAATAATAACTAAGGTAATGTAACGATGTTTGCAAGAATTTATTCTACCTAAGCAACCTCATTCAGAGGTTTGTCACCAGTGGACTGCTTGCATGCCTCATGCACTTGCTTCCTCTCTGTGCTAAAAATTCAGCTTTCTATGAGGACACTGGAGCATTGTCACTGACCATATGCTGACTCAGCAGATGTCTTCAGCAGGTACTCAGGTTAATCAATCCTCATGCAAGTAGGACACACAAAAAATTGTATTTTTAATAATCCTTTCTACTTCCAAGGTTATGAGAGTGGAGGGAGGGTCTCTAGCTGAAAGGGCATTTGTTTCCTGAGCTGGAGGTTGGTGATTTTATCTAATTTTAAAGATATAGGCAATTTCTATGCATAAAAGAGGAAAGCCAGTTGAATTGAGGAATGGCAGGAGGAGGGAGTTCCTGGGGCAAAGAACTATCAACCTATAAGGCTTGGGAGGTCTGTGCACAGATTTCGCGAGTGATCTTCAAGTAAAGCCATATTTATTTTCTTTTCATACAATGCTGGCTGGTTCTACCTTAGAGCTCTCAGGTGTAGGTTCAATGTATTTCTAGGGAAACTATATCTGTGTAAAACAAATTCCTGGCCACTGTCAGAGAAACAAACCCAAAGTTTTTATCTGTGGGTAGAAGACACAATCTTCTTAAACTATTCCTCCCTATACACCCTTTAAGAGTTCCATTAGGAAAGCAATTTTATTTTTAAAAAGTTTCCAGCAAATACTCTCAAGCTTCCAGGGAATTACTGTATTTTGCTGGATTTAGGGGTCACTATTTCAACTGCCTCATTAATCTGGAGTCCATAAATTCACTTCTAAGAAAAAATGTGAAGTTATCTTCATGTATAATTATTCTCTGATTGGTTCACCCTGTACTTTGTGACTGTCTTGACCTGTTCAGTACTTGCAGTGTTTGCACTTTCCTCTCTGGTCCCCTGAGCTACTGACAGCATCTATTGAGAAATGCCTGGACAAGACTTCATGTCATTGCTAGACTACAGGTGAGAGGTACAATGACTTTTTAAGAGACATTGGCTTCCAGTCTGAATAAGTGTCTCCACAAAGAATAACTAAATGTTGCTTCTCCCAGTATGTTTTTAACCATAAGTCTCAGAGGAGCCATCTCTGTTTCATCCCCACTTTAGCTAGCATAATGTGAAGACTTCTCAAACTATCAGTGTTTGAACTGAGGAGTTCTAACCCCATATTTCTGTTAAAAAGAAGGTTATTATTTTGGTCTTCCTATGTAAGATAAAAATAATCATTTAATTCCAAACTTCATTAACTTTTCAGTATAAGAGTATATTTCAGCATAGTCTAGCATTAAGTAACTACTAATGGATTGCGTTTGCATTGAGTATGGAGGAGGAGCTATACTACTAGTACTGTGTTCTGGGCAGGACACTTTCAACTAGTTGATCATGTACCACATCATAATCTCAGCCTTCCATTATGCCTGATTAGCTGGAGCTCAGCTTGTCCCTTACCTGCTGAAAGGACGAAAGCCTTATATTAGCTTAGATATTCAGCCTGGCAGCAATCTGGTATAGGTCTAAGAAAAACTATGCTGTTTTTACAGGAAATGACTCTAGTTTAGAAGCATTTTGTCACAAAATGTGCATGGATGTTTGAAAAATCCCCCATTAACACACGTTCTCAAACTCCTTCCTCTTTCTTTTCTCTTAAACACCTCTTCCCTACATCAAATTGGAAAGGGTCACTGAGCTGGTAAATGCCATCCACAATCTGAAACAATTTACTATTACTAGATGATGTTGGTGGGTTGATAAGTAGGCTGTTATTAGTACTGTGCTGACAGCAGGCTCTAGCTATGCTTTTTTGGGACTGTTGATAACTTAACTTTGGATGTAAGCAGTGAGTGAGTGTAGTCCTTTATCTATCTATCTATCTATCTATCTATCTATCTATCTATCTATCTATCTATCTATCATCTATCTATCTATCCTCTATCTATCTATCTATCTATCCTCTATCTATCTATCTATCCTCTATCTATCTATCTATCTATCTATCTATCTATCTATCTATCTATCTATCTATCATCTATTCCCAAAGGCACTATTTTATTTTCTGATGTTATTCAATCTATAATTCTAATCACAGCTTGCATGCCTGCCTGCCTTCTTAACTTCCATCATCTGAGATATTGTAGAATTCCTAGCATGTTCCGGGTACTGTAATGATTTAGAGTTTATGGGTGGATAGAGCCTATAGAAAATCAAATCAGAATGATACATGCTATTATTACAGGAGGCTCAGAGTAATCCTACTTAGATCCCCATTGTATCTTAGTTTTCTTGCTGCTATACTTTTACTTTGCTATACAATTTCCACCAGGTGAGTAATTTCCCATGTATCTTCCTCCACTGATGACTCTTTACACGGCCAAGTTTATGTTATCCTTGAGGATGACTTTGCAGCTTACATTAAATTCTCCTTCCTCAGCAGTAACTCTTATTTAGTAATAGTGTATTTCTTGTGGAGACTGGCCTTGCTATCTTGGAATTTAAATTTTGTGCCATTGTTTATCATTTCATGGTTTTGCATTCTGTCTTCCAAGTTAGACTACAAGTTCCTTCAGAGCAAAGACTTGTCTTGTATCTTTCATAATTGTATCATTGAAGAAGCACTGTTCTAGATTTCTGGAATCTGAGTTCTAGTCTCAGTTCTACAACGAACTGGCTTTGTGACTATGAGCCAGAAACTTAGTGTTTTGATTTTTAAATATTCTAATATAAAAATGTGATGTTTGGGCTTAAAAATTTTCAGAGTCCCTTTAAATTCTCAAGTTCTAAAGTCCAGAGAGAATAGTACAAAGGACTCAGCTCAGGGCCTAGAACAGTGCTTTAAATGTAGCAGGCACTCAACACACATCTGAAAAAATTTTGAAATCTTGTTTATTGTCCAGGGCATTCAAATCCTAAAATGTTGGGAATGCACTTCATACCAAAATCTTAATGGAAAAGGATGAATGGTTCTTCCAGTGGTGAGCATAATTATGGAATCAAATCCTAGATCTGCTCCTAATTAGCTGTGTGACCCTGGAAAAGTTATGTAATATCTCTGACCCTCAGTTGCTTCATAGAATTACGAATAGTTCTTGCCTCTTAGAGTTGTTTATTATGAAGTAAAGACAAATCTTAGCTGCTACCTTGAACTGAAGGAGAAATGAAAGTTAGATATATAAATTACTTATGTTTTAAATTTTGTACTTTTTAACTTGAAGCTTTGGATAATTTTTCTAAATGACTTAAGGAAACTGTGGCAAAGGTTTTAGAGTAAATTCTGAATTTTCCAGATGAGATTATTTCAAGGTCCCACAGCTTCATTAGGGTAAATGAATGCTTTGAGTGTCATTGGGTGAGCCTGTAACTCTTTAGTAGCATCATTTCTTTGGAGGGTAGGCTGGAAAATGAAAAGGCAGTGAAGTTTAATCAGCCAGTATTATTCCTTAACACAACCTTTTATGGTATGTTGATAGGGAAAAACACTAAAAATAATGGCTATACAAGGACTGAAATATAATGCTAGGAATATAATGCTGTTGCATTTGTGTTCCCTTCCCCTCACAGAAGTTAGTGGATTGGAATCTGGTTTCACTTCCTAGAATCCTCCTGAGATCTTTTACTTTCCACCCCTCCATGGCCCTGTTCCCAAGCAATCATAATCAGAATGGCCAATTTACTTGAAATGAATATGTAACTTGTTTCAAAACTAAATGTAATTGGTTATTGGATTGTCAGTTTCTTCCATTTGTGTGGCAGCAATTTTCACTATTAAAGGTCCACTGTTAAAATAGTTTTTGTCCATTTACATTTAATAATCTTGAGAGAGAATGCTTGGCACTTACTAAATTACCTAGTAGAACCATTCTGGGTACTTGGTGTCCTAGAGTCATCAAACTGTTTCTTGGAAAACAGCTAATTCTCTCAAATAACAGAGAAGCCAGATTGTAGGGCTAGTAGTGGTAAATGTTTGAAGAATGAAACATTTCTTTATATTTAGGAGAAAAGCTACACTTCAGGCTTTTTCCCTGGAAACTTTAGAAGTAATGAGCAAATTAAAGCAATAATCTTACAAAAAAACAAGTCCACCTCCTTTGGAGATGTCATTTTAACCACAGCATACGGAAGAGAACATGTAGACATTAGCCAAACACATGATTTCTCCTTATAGCATCCTTGTTTTCTTCAATTTAATTGCAGTAGCTAACACACAGCCTTGAAATCTGGAGTTTGTTTTATTGGGGAATGTTTGGAACTAAACTGTTGCTTCATTGTTTTCTTAAATTGCCAGAAAGTGATCTTCAAAAAACTTGGGGACTCGATTAAAATAAAATAGTGTGGATTGCTCCTTTATTTCAGCTTCTCTGTGATTCTTTTCCTTTCACACCTTCTGGATGTCTTCACTTCTGACCTTTCTTAAGTCAATTCATCAAATGTCTATTCATACAATGACATTTAAGACAGAGAAAGACAGATATAAATTAATCATTGGATCCACATTCAAGATTTTCCCTTCTGCCTCTATCTGGGCTATGAAAAAAAGTATTAACCTCTAAGCCCAAGACATAATGACATTTGGATAACTGGCCCATGAAGAATATGATGTACTTGGCCTCTTTTATGAGTTTTCTTTTGGGATAACTTTTATAATATTATAGAAGGACTTTCAATACACCTGTTAACTGTTCTCATACTTCCAAAAAGAGATGACAGTGAAATGAAGAGAACATGCACAGAAATGAGGCAACGTTGGGAATCACAGGTTGTTACAACATAATCAGCTAGTCAGATGGCCTTTTAGTATGCCTTCTGTACTTTGATAAAGGATATTTGTCCTCCATTCATATGATTTCAAATAACCGTTAGAAAGAGAGCATCAGAGCCAACTGAGTTCAGTCAGAGACAGGTCTTGCTGATATAGAAGGGGGACTTAGTCCTCAGAGGAACCCTTACAGTGTTTTAGGGTTTGACAATTTTAGTTAACTTAGCTTTCTAAATTAAGAATATAGTTTTCTATTTCTTCCCTATAAGAAAGACTGTCTTGTGGAAGCAATTTCATGGTTGCTTTTCATGTCAGTATTAGAGCTAAAAACAATCTAACAATCTCTGGTCTTAAGCTATTATAAAGCTACCATCCACAAATTAGCTGCTTCTTGGGCTTCTCACTAAACTCATGGTGTTATCAATGAAGTAATCTTTTGAAATTACTTATTTTTGTGACCTGTAGCATCTCTTGGTATAATAAACATGATATGCTTATAATCACAGAGAAAATTTTCTCTATTACCTTTATTAAACTGGAATTTCTAAAGTGTTGAGTATAAACTCTCTATTCTTGCCAGCCAAACCGATTATACTTTTAGGCCCTTTGCTATATTCTTTTAAAGTCTTTGTCTTTACAAACTAAGAAGTACTATTTCTTAGTCTGTTCTCATAAAGAAGCTCCTTGTCAAATTTAATAGCTCCTCTCTGGTTGTCTCTATGCCAGTTCCCAGTTTTCTTGAGCTAGAATGACCAAATGATACTCATGACTCCAGGTGTGGGTAAGCCATGTTTCCATAGATGGGATGGATTAAATTTTATGCTGTTTCCAATAGTCTTTCTGACGATGCTCAGGATACAGCAGCCTTCTCAGCCACAAGAGCACATTGTGCTGATTTGTTAAAGTCTTCATTATGACTCTTTTCTGAGTCATAATTGTTCAGAGTATTTTGAGAGTAAGGTACACTCTCTCCTTTGTTTATCTAACTTCTGTTGCTACTGAAACATTTGGTAATTACCAGGGATCTTTGAAATACTGTAGAAAAACCTCAACCTATTGATCCCAGATTTATTTTCTCCTGTACAACATTCTTATTTTAATTGAATCATTTTTTTCCATTACTAGCATTCGGTCTTCTAAAGCAGTGAGATTTCACAGTGGGAAACACTTTATAGATGGCCTGGAAGTCAAAACTTTTTCAAAGTTAATATATTAAATGTACTTTCATCCCATTAGTTTTTTGCTCTTTATAGTATTATATGTATAATGTCTCCATTAAACATATAAATATATAAATATATAAACATTATATGTTTAATGTTCCAATGAAGAGAACAGAAATGGGAGGCAGAAAAATGGGATTTTGTTCAAATTAAGTCTATCAGGGCAATATCAAGCAAGTTCTTTCAATCTGAAAGCCTTAGCATCATCATTCACAAGGTAAAGAACCTAACTCTTTACAGACATTGTGAAATGAATAGCATGGTAACTGTGGGGATGTTTGAAGATCTAGAAGAAGACACCATTTATATTTAATAGATGATGGTATCAAAGGAATGGGTGAAAAAAGGTTTACCTACAAGTTAACAGGTTGGCTCCCTGGACTCAAATTTAAATTAGACTCTCACTCCACCACATACTGATGCAGTGGCCTTGTTGGGTCAGTATGTTTAAGCTGTAAAGTCTGTTTTCCCATCCATAAATGATAATGGTAATACCTCACAGGTTGTTGTAAGGATTAAAAAAGAGAATATGTGTAAACACTTAGCATAGTATCTAGCATGTAGTAAATACTAGATATCCTAGCTACAATAATGATAATACCATAACTACTATTATTATTGATATGGGACCTCAGTTTTTCAGTAGAAGTAATTACTGAAATTTATCAACTGTGATAGAATATAGTAGGTAATTGAATTAAAATTTACATGCTTATAAATTATGTATCAAAGTAAAATTATAGTTAGAGCTGATGGAGTAGGGACAAACACAAAACTTTACAGTGAAATAAGGTAAGGGGTTTCTTACCTTATCAAGAGGGGTACCCAGTGACTCTTTGGGATATCTATTTTTTTTTGAGTCTTGTTTTGGGGAATAGTGCCCAAAACACTACTCTAGGGAACTACTTTCAGGTGATCTTGACTTCACCCTTGATTATAAAGTTGGATATTTAACCCTGGCCCAGCTAATCAAGAGCACTGCATTGCTCACCACAGTGATTATTTCAGAGAGGGATGCATGACCGGGAAAATGAGATTTTAAGACTTGGTTTCAACTTCTGAGAGAGAGATCCTGCACTTATAAGGATGGAAGCCTGGCATTATTGGCCTCCATATTGCCATGATGAGGAAAGATCCTGTTTATCATTGGAAACAATACAGAGGACCACATAACAGACAGATGGAGAGTGTAGGTCCTCATGACCCTGAAATTTCCAGCTATTAGTGCTTTTATGATTAAACTGACATGAATTGAGTTTTTATTGCTTGTAATCAAGGAAGTCTTGGCATATATAATAATTTTACTTGGAAAATTAAGAAAGATTTTGTAGAGGTTGATTCTAATGTTATTGGTGGGAATAGGATAGAGGAAATTCAGAAATAAAGCAGAGGAAATAGCAAGTCCGAGGCACTAAAGTGTGAAAAGTCATGTTTGGAGAATATAACATCGGCATGGTCAAAGCTTAAAACCTCTAATCCTAATGCTTGGACTAGCCTGTTTCCTTACATCTGTGGGTGACATGGTATAGTTTACAGAAAATGGGCTTGTGAGCAAGTTTAAATGCAGGATTTGTCAATTATTAAGTGGGTGACCTTAGGTAGTCACCTAACCTCATTGAAACTCACTTTCTGATCCTTTGCTATGAGAATAAAAATACCTATGTTTCATAGCTTTTGAAGACTAGGTTGAAATGAAATATGGAAAACTACTTAATAATTTCTGCCTGCCATGAGGGCAGGTGTTCCGCAAACATATAATCTGTATCAACTTCTAATCCTTGCCACTGGAGGGATGACATCTTCTGACTAATTTAATATCAAATGGAAAAACTTTTGTGTTTTGACATATTTTTACTGGAAACCTTTATAGAGAATGAAGTATGTTGGTTCACGTCCTTGTCTTATAAATGAGTTTGATAAACACAATAGATAGTTCTCTGATAAGCAAGGCTCTCTTGCTGTGCCCAGCACGATTACTTTGAGCAGCAGATGATAATTCTTATAGTGTTGTAGATGTGGATTATTGGACAAAAATCTCTAATGATTTCTGTATTCCACAACCATGAAACATTTCCAAACTAAAATTTCAACAACAGCTTTTATCCTTGTGTCTTGTCTGTTTTTAATGAAAGTAAACAATTATGTAGAATTCTAGTAGAGGGCCCAAAACCAGTTGGGTACTAGTTAATCCAGGTTTTACTATTATTCATTTTCCTTTTATTCAAAATTGAAACAGCCAGGAAATATTTCATGTTAGTAAAATACTAACCTTCGAACGTCAAGAATTTCCCCCAAATCTTGGCATGGCTGGATTCGCAATGCCCACCCAATTGTGAATTCCTTTAACAGACATTTAGTGAACAAATGGTATGTGCCAAACCATGTTCTAGACACTGATGGTGTCTGTCAGAAACAGGGTGCATGTTCATTGGATGAAGCTGTGGTCAGTTAAAAATGCGGGGGAATTTATCAGATGTCATAATATTTATTGTAATATAAAATAGGAGAAAATACTAAAAATGATTTAGATCAGTGATTTTAAAAATTTCTGTGATTTTAATCCAGAATTTCAAAAATGCCTTTTATAGATACATATATTTTATATAGATATGTGCATATATATATATATGTATAACTAAAACAAAAGTTTCTTGAATTAATATTCGTCTCACTACTTGGATACAGTATGATGTTTTCTATTCTCTTCTGAACTGTTTTATTTTTTTTAAATGCTGAAAATATTAGTCAGCAATTAAATTTATTTCAAATTTAAATTTATTTCAAAACTTGTGCATGAGTAGCAACCTAATTTAGATAGACAAGCTAAGAATAATCACTTAGGTAGCAATCATATAAAGAAGAACTGTTCCTTTTTGATCAACTTTTATTACATTCAGCTAGGGAGGAAATTCTTTAAAGGTGAAATTGGTACAACAGATGTAGATCACCTCAGGTTGACTAAGGGGAATATTTGGATCTATGTTTGGCATTTCAAGGACAAGCAGAGGTAAATTCACATATCTGGATTTGTTAGTAAACCACAGGAACCAAGGTTTCTGATGTAATTCCTGACCACCCACTAATAATCAGATGAATGTGAGCATTAGAGTCAAAACAGAAATCATCAAAATTGACTATAGCACTAATCAAAACAGGTGAAAAGAAGAGGAAATTATGTGATCATTGTGAAAATGTTGACACTTTTCTAACAGGAAAGAGAAATCTATTGGGTTTTAGTGCTAACATTTGAAGGTTGGTTTTGTGGTTGCAGCATATTAACAATCCAGAAAATTCATGTTTAACCAGGTTATCAAATGTCCACAAATGGATTCTGCTTTTCTTATAATACTTTTCTTCTTAGCCTCCTCTCTTGGCAGCTATTGTCACTTCCAAAATGCAAATATTAATCAAAATGTGACAACAGGCAAGGGAAACACCTTTATTAAGAGGAAAATAAGGGTTAATTGCAAGTATTGATGTTTCCCTACTAGGCTTCACTGGGAGTTCTTCTTCAATGCTTCTTTGATGAACTGGCCCTGATGGTAAAGCATCTTGTACTTTTGGTCTCATGAGTGAAAGGCCAAATTACCAATGTATATTGCAATCCTAATAGCATGAGAATGCTGTATGTTGCCATCCAGAAGATTCCTTGTGTTGCTTCCTTTGGGTCTGCTAGAACTGATGGCCTTGGCTACAATGAGATACTGGACTAGGAGGTGAAAAATTATAGCCCACAAAGTGTTTATTGGTTAACATTTTCCTGATTTATTAACAGCCAAATGTCAAAGGATGCACCCATCTCTCAATAAACATTTTCAGGTGACTGTTTACATGAAAAATTATGTTTACATTCCCAATACAGCATTAACAATATGTTAGACCAGAATAGCTCTGAATTATATTCCAGATGCAATTGGTAGAATCTAGAAGCACAGGTAGACATTTTTTAAAGTTCCCCAAATGTTGCCAAAAATGGTGGATGTGCGCTAGGGCTAGCAGGTCATGCTACTCCATTCATAGTAGTTTGTTGACAACCTTGTTGATTGTTTTGAGATTAAGAAGCCATTTTTTAGGCATTTCATCCTAACATGATAATTAGTTACATGTAGACATTTTACTGTGTTTTACTATGCTGGGGGTTTCAGGTTGATATTAACATATATTTTGACCTTTTAAATATTTCTTTGTACAAAATATCATATTTTTAAAAACAGTCATTATATTAAACAGGAGATGTCTATAATTATAAAAATAAATAATAATGTTATAGTAACTAAAACTGAAATTTGAGTTTTATGATAAAATGTGACTATGCCTAGATTTCTCATTTCTGCAGAGTCTATGACCTTTTGAATCTCTTTGAAATTTATTTTAGTATATGATATAAAGTGAAGTTACATTTGTTTGTTTAAAAATGGTTAAGGTCTAACTGTCCTAATCTCTTTTGTTGAAGAGGCCGTTTCAATGTCATTGACTTGTACTGCTTCTTTGTCAAATGTTCAATTATTACACATTTTCTCAAACTTGGCATTATTATTATTTTGGCCTGGATAATTTTTTTGCACATTGTAAGACACTTAGTAGCTTCCATCGACTCAACCCACTAGATGCTAATAGCATCCCCCCCCCCAGTTTTGATAACTAAAAATGTTTCCAGACATTGCCAAGTAAACCACAAAATCATTGCATCAGTTAGGGTCCTAACAAGAAGCAGGTGGTATATTTAAATGGAGTAAATGAAGGAGAGTGTAATGAAGGCACTGTCTACAGAGGTATGGACAGGCATAAGGGAATTCAGTAAGGGGTGATGAAGCACCTTTGAGTTGGTAAAAGTGGAGAAGATGATCATATCTGAGCCTAAAGGGCAAGGGGCGCACATAGTTATGGAACACAGACAGGAGAGGACTGCCTGACAGGAGCTTTGCCTTCTGTAAAGGGACAGACCAACTTAGTTTGGCAGGAATGTAGCTAGGAGAAGAAATGCCCCCACCTGAATCTCCAACAGTGCCTTCCATTGCTTGAACTTAACCAGAAACCAGGGGAAAAGGAAGCCATTGATCTATGTTTAAAGATCAGCCTCTCATGGACACCAGAAGATGGAGGCGTGAAGGGTACATCTGGAAAGGGAAAGAGAATGTTTGACACATTTCAGTATTCAGTACTATGCTGATTATTGCCTCTGCTCCCAACTATTACCATTATTTAAAGCTTTATAATACATTTTGATACCTTATAGACACATTTCACCACCACTAGTTTTCCTCCTCCTCTTTCTCTTTAAATGTTACCTCCTATTTATGAAAAACAAAAACAAAACAAAACTCATTATATTGATTTTTCTAGGTTTTTTTTTTTGCAGTCTTTGACTGGGTTCATTTTCTGTCTTTCACAGGATAGAAAATTTGTTGGTAGAAAATTTTCTATGTATCAGTTAAGATAGGTTAGACTATGCCACAGTAAGCAAAACCCTGCAAATTTCAGTTGCTTAACATGAAGTCTATTTTTTGCCTTGCAAAGTTCAGTGTGAGTCAGGTGACTCTCCATGGTTGCTGCTTCATTGTCGAAAAATGCTTATTTGAAAGCAGTTCTGGGCAGATATTTTGTCTCAGCAAGATAAAGGTCTTGCCGAAGATAAAAGTCTTCGGCCTTGTGTTTTTATTGTTGCTGCTGAGAAACTAGGTAGGAATGTAACTGTTCCTTTGTAAATGATCTCTCTTTCCTACTCAGTACATCCCACTCACCTCCAGTTGCTTTTATGGTCTTTAATTTTAGCGACCTCCAATTTAATTCTGATAGATCTGGGTGTGTATTTCATTTAGTTATCCTTCTTGGGATACCCTCAGTTGTGTGAATCTGAGGACATGTGTCTTTCATTAATTTGGAAGTGTATCAGATTTTATTTCTTGAATTTTGCTTCTTTATCACTCTATCATGTCTTTCTGGAGCTTGGGTAAATGTTAGACTTTCTCATTCTAGTTTCCCTGTGTCCTAGCAGTTCTTTCCATTTTCTGACCATTTATCTCTGTACTGAATTCCTGGTGATTATTTTTTTTTAGATCTATCTTTTAGTTAATTTTTTTTTATTTAGTCAACATGTCCACTGATTTTCTAATTTGAATACTATTTTTATTTCTATTTTGTTACTTTTTCAACTTTAACTGTCACTCGCTCCAACCACAATTTTGATACATCCTCATATTTCTCTAAGCATTTTATATTCTAATACTTCCAACAGCTTTCATCTTTATGGGCCAGATTTTTTTTTGCGTGTGTGTGTGTGTGTGTGTGTGTGTGTGTGTGTGTGTGTGTACTCACTTGTGTGTTTTCCTTGCTAACTCCCTGTTTGGGATAGTTTACTTTTTCACGTGTTTCATGATTTTTGAGTGTGATCTTTTATGATACTTGAAGCTGTGTCTGTGGGAACTCTTGATGGCTCTTGGAGTCCTAGGTCCACTTAGAGTTCTTCATTTGACTTACCACACTGTGGAGGCCATCAACTTTACCTTCCATCCCAAATCACACAAAATTATAGAGCTAGAGATCACCAGGGATTAGTTGGTGGTATGTGGTACTGCCTTGCCTTAATTTGAATTTGATTTCTAGGACTAGTGAGTTTTAATTTGTTTTTCTTATATTTGTAGATCATAGGTATTTCTTTTTATGTCTGTGCCTTTCCTTTATGTCCTTTTTTTTTGGGACATTCTTCTTCTAGCAAGTTTATATAGTATTTTATATATAAAATGTGATAGCTCTGTTATTATGTTGCAAATATATTTTTAAAATATATTTTTAAAAATAAATTTTGTTTATGATATGCAGAAAATTTGCATTTTATATAATAAAAATATTCATTTTAAAATGGTTTCTTCCTTTTCTTTTTCTACTTGGAGAAATCTCCCCCAATTTATATTAAGATAAATATTCACTAATGTCTTTCTATACTTCTTTTGTTATATCAATTCTACATTTAGACTTTATTCACTCTGAAGTAAGTCTTAATATATAAGGTGGTGAACTAAATTTATGTTTCTAAACAGTTAGTGTCCCCAAACCATTTAGTGATACTAATTTCTCTCACTTATTTAAGTTGCCAGTTTTATCACATTATAAATTATAGATTTTCTTCTTTGCTAAGAATTATTTAGAAGGGTGCTTTTGAATTTCCAACCTTTCATAAGAATCTTGTTGCACTCAGAGACTATGGCCGCTGCAATTTGTACGTTGTCTTTTGTTAGTTTTTCATTATAACCCACTATCAACTTAAGTTTAGTCAATGCTCAGTATATTCTTATAATGAAAATGTTTATTATTAACTTATCAATGGTAATATTTCTAGTCCTTCTATATTGTAAGTGCTTAAGTTTATTAAATTTTAAATAATTACTTGGTAAGATTTTTATTTAGAGATGTTGTCCCAGGTTCTTTCGAGTGTGATGTATCTTATTAGCACTTGGCTGGTGTTAATGGTGTCCACTAATCAGACTGTAGTGAAATGTGTACAGTTCTTGCCTGTGACTTTCCTGGGTGTCATGTTCATGCTTTCCTTGACCTTATCCTGGCACATGATTTGTGGACAATAAACACTTTTAAAATGCAGTTGAATTTTACCCAATTAAACTCACTGCATACGTGCAAGAGGAAATTCCTGAAGAGTAAATCTCAGAAATAGTAAAGAAAATCATTGTGTCCTCAATGCTAGCCTTATGGTCTGTCATCAAGTAGAAGGTGGCAGACTTTCAGATATGATTCTGGTCACTGTTTCTGTTTCAAAACATGCATAGACACTATGTCTACCCCTGTAAAGTTGTCATATCAAGAACTTAGTCTTGACAGTGGATTGAATCTGGTGGGCGTGGGACAGGGGATTTCTGTTTCTTGAAAAATAGATGTCCCTCAATCAACCATAGTACTATTAAAATAACCTTCTTCCCAGGAAATAGTACATTAATCCAGAAGTAGAGCCAAGAACCATCTTGACTCCAGGCCATAAAGAGAACTGCTGATGTTCCCATCTGGCTAAATCCTTATGGGACTTGAAAGACACACTTCTGCTCCTTATGTGATAAATTTAAGCATACAATTATTTACTGAGATTAGTAACCATAATATTCAGTTTTAGCCTTCCTAGATAGGCCACCATTCTTCTCTAAGGTCTTCCCATGATGAGCTAAGTGCGTTGGTGATATGGGCTGCTATGGGACCCACTGACTGGCCTCACTATTCTCAGTCTCCTTCTACAACTTTGGCTTATTTAGGAATTCTTTTCTTTCCTCATCCCTGTGTACATCTAGCAATGTTACCTTCAAAGTTTGGGATAATTAGAAGGATAATTAGACAAAAAGATAATTAGAAAGATGATTTGGAAGAATGTTTTTTTTCAGTGGCCACATAAGCATCCCTTGAAGGCAAGAGACTAGAAGTGCCTGGCCAACCTGGGGGTGCGGGGTGTGTGTGTGTGTGTGTGTGTGTGTGTGTGTGTGTGTGTGTGAGAGAGAGAGAGAGAGAGAGAGAGAGAGAGAAGGTATGAAGATTGGAAATTCAAATTAATATTTTAATTATTCTACTAAATGGGCTAAATTCTCTCAGTTCTCTCTAAAGGCAATCTGAATTAGTACTTTAGTACTTTTGGGGCCTATGAGTGTTGTGACAAAGTGAACTCACTCTGACATCTCAGATGGCTTGCTCTCAGGACAGAGCCAGAGGAGCCTCCGCTGAGGCTGTGGAAGGCCAAGGAATCTGCTGAGCAGATTCAGATTTGCTTTCTTTGCTGTGACAAGTCTCTGATTTCTTCTCTCCATTCCTTGCCTAGGTGAGTGTGACCCTTTACTACTTCCTTTAATCTTGTCTCACTCTTTATTTTTTCCCTCTTTTTATTTCAAGAACCCTAGAGTAAAGAAAATGGTGGCCCATGTGTGAATCTGACATGCAGACATATTTGTCTGTCTTACAATGTCCAACTTGCATTTAATTTGAATTAGTAGCCAATATTTAAACATTGGACTATTTTGAGTAAGAATTCAGATTTCCAACTTATCTTTTTTTCATTATTTTATATTAGTTTCAGGTATGCAGTATAATGGTTAGACATTTATATAATTTATGAAGTGACCCCCTGATCACTCTAGCACACCCATCTGGCTCTACACACAACCATTACAATGCTATTAATTATATTCCCTTTGCTGTACTCTATGTCCTCATGACTGTTTTGTAACTAGTAATGTACTTCTTCATCCTTTTAGCTTTTTCACCCAGCCCCCCAACCCTTCTTTCCTCTGGCAGTTGCCAGTTCTTTTTTTCTGTGAGTCTGTTTTTGTTTAGTTTGTTCATTTCCTTTGTCCCTTAGATTCCACATATAAGTGAAATCATATGGTATTTATCTTTTTTTGACTTATTTCTCTCAGCTGATATCCTCTAGGGTCATCCATGTCATTGCAAAAGGTAAGCTTTTATTATTATTTTTTTTATGGCTGAGTAATAGAACATCATATATATGTATCAAAACTTCTTTATCCAGTCATCTGTTGAAGGGCACTTAGGTTGCTTCTGTATCTTGGCTATTGTGAATAGAGCTGCAGTGAACATAGGGGTGCATAGATCTTTACAAATTAGTGTTTCAGTTTTCTTTGGATAAATATTCAGAAATAGAATTATTGGATTAAAAGTTCTATTTTTAGTTTTTTGAGGACCCTCTGAACTGTTTTCCAGTGGCTGTACCAATTTCCAATCCCACCTACAGGATATGAGGATTCCCTTTTCTCCACATCCTCGTTGTTTTTTGATTTATTGATGATAGCCAATCTAACGTGTGTATCTCTTTGTGATTTTAACTGGCATTTCTCTGATGATTAGTGACCTTAAACATCTTTTCATATGTCTATTGATTATTTAACTTCTCTTAAAATGTGGAATATCTGGCCTCACTGGGCCCACATTTATGGCAAAAATGGGTTGGAGTCCTTAAAAAAATTATGCTAAGTGAAAGACCACATATTGTATATCCCATTTATACAAAATGTCCAGAAAGGAAAATCTAAAGACAGAAAGTGGATTAATGGTTGTCCAGGGCTAGGGTTTTAGAATATATAGGGTTTCTTTTAAGGAATGAAAATGTTCTAAAAGTGATTATGATAATGGCTGCATATATCTGTGAGTATACAAAAAAGCATTGTTATATACTTTAAATGTGTGTATTACAAGGTATGTGAATTAGATCTTAATATAGGTGTTATTTTTAAAAAATGGGTTAGAGCTAGGTAGCATATACCACATATATTATCTTTAGGTAGGGTACATGAACTCTACTTTGCCACAGTCCCCCATCTTTCTGTATTGATTTATCATGCTGGAGAGAAGCTGACTTCTCTCATTTATTTTATATCACTGGCCTCTATGTTATATCACTTTTTAACTTCAATATAATATTCATGGGCATTTTCCTTTTTCCTATCTTTCTCATGATAAGTTCTCGTTTCTCATACTTTTCCTCACAAAAATTACCTCTATGTGTCTATTTCAGAGCACATCATCTATGGTATTTAATACTATTGACTAAGAAATTTTCTTTATTATTAGTAACAGTATTGCTATAATATTAAATCCCATCAAATCCAAATTTAAAAAATATAATTTAGATTCTGCATCTATTAGACAAGTGCTGTGCACTAGGCCAACAGAAGAATAACAGAAAATGGTTTGTAGTCCCAAATCATATTCCCCCCTGAACAGCCCTGCAGTGTGACCACGCAGTTAGATGCTGTAAGACTGAAGACAGAGCTGGAGTGGCTGGCGTTTTTAAATAGCTCGTTGATGGACTGGCTTGTGAGAAAACCAACATTACATTGAAACTCTTAGGGATCCTTTATATTGGTGGATTATATGGTTGCCTGATTAAGTTTGGGTTATGTAAACAGTAGAGTGTTTAGATTTAGGCTTGGCTGTTGGAGTCCAGGCAGCTGTTTGTACTTAAGTTCAGCAAGAAGTCTTGTTAATCAAAGAACTGACTGAATTTCTTTCTTTCTCCTGCACCCCCCACCCCCTGCTGCCTTTTTTTTTCTTTTATTTTTTCTTTTTGGTACCTGTGTTGTTTTTCCTCCTGTCCAAACCCTTTGGGCTCAGGACTATTGGGAGGCAAGGCAGAGTGTTTTGAATTCTCCTCTGAGGACTGGGAACTTATTTTTTTGATTACATGGATGTGCCCCACAGATTTTCCTCACTGTGAGGTAATCACTTCATTTATCCAAGTTCTACAAAGCCTTATTATCCCGGTTAGTTCATATTTTTGAAGCTAAGTCATCAGTTTGATGCGTTTGTTGTAAAATGTGGTTTAACAGCTTGTTAGCACATTTATTTTTTTTTTAATGGAACCCAAAGATATTTCATGCTTGAGCAGCAGCGGATTTAAGAGCCGATGAAAAGCTCCAGGAGCTGTGTGCATTCAGCACAAAACAATGGCAGAATGTTGTGGAGCAGTGCGTGGGGCTGGGGCCTGTGGTGGCGCACAGACTTTCTTCATGAGCTCAAAGTTGTTTTTCCTCTGACAGTGTCTTATAAATACCCAGTGTTGCGTGATGCTTGCTGGTTTCAGGTCGTCTGGAATGCACTGGATCATCTGAGCAGTCTGAGTTCATGTGGTTTTTCTATCCTCTGAGATGATTCTATTTTATTTTATGTAGTCCACAGAGCAGAGGGAGAACTTGGACTGTTGTTTTCTGTCTTCCGCATGTGGCTTTCTAAAGTCTCAGAACTAACGGGTTGGAACTGAGAGCTATTGTTGAGCTTGGTGAGTGTCAGTGAGCCTTTGAAAAGTAAAAGTGGAGAAGCCACAGGCTCTTTCCACAACTTCATCACAAATACAAACTAGGTCATTTTCCTGGGAGGCAGCAAAAGTGAACATTCTGTGTTTGACCAAAGCCAACATTTTGGTTGATTTTGGTAATTTGGGGGATGTGATAGTTAGAGGCACATGGTCTCCTTTGCCTAAATCCAGAACTATCTTTATACCAGGCTAGGTGTTTTTTGGATTAAAAGATCTCCTTGGGGAGAAACCTCATAAAAGTGGGGTTGGTGAAAGTGGACTTTCCGATTTAGCTAAAAGATGCTACCTTACTAGTCCTTCTCTTTGCATTTCTATGCTGCCAAAGCATAAACCAGAAAACAGTGAGTTTTTTTCGCCATTCAAGTCAGAAGTCAAAACTCACTTTCCCTTTGTATTCAAGCAAGAGTAATGAACTGTATTAAGAAGAGAAAGAAGACAAGTTTCTTATATAATAACTAAGGTTCTTAAATTAGGTATTATATAGTTCTGATACATGCATTGCTTAGAGCCTAGATTTAAAATATATGTAAGTAAATAAATTAAAAAAAATATATATGTGTGTGTGTGTGTGTGTGTTTGTTTATAATATATATACACAAACATACATATAGGTGGGAGAGAGAGATGAGAGATGAGAGATGAGAGAGGGTGAAGCATTTGCATGAGGGAAGAGGAGGAAACCATATGAGAAAAATTACCACTGCTTTGCCTAGTGATTACCTAACAATGGATGAGATTCATATTTCCAGTCTGCCCACACTTTCAACGTTTCTTTGAGGTTGAGAACATAAAATGGAATTCTCATGTGAGGCAACCTTACTTTCTTAAAAGAAAGAAAAAAAATAAGGGCAATTGTTAATGGCAATGATGCTAATTTACAGAATGATGACAAATACTAGTCCTGGAAGTGACCTTTCATACAAACCACTCCAAATGTCTGATTTTATAGACAAAGAAAATTGTGACAAAAAAACTCACCTAGCCTTCTCTCACTTTCCTTCTGACCTCAGTGAATATTCCTAATTCTGGATATTTCACATAGATAGAATCATACAATCTGTAGCCTTTTGTGTCTACTCTCACTTAGCAGAATGTTTTTAAGGTTTATCCATGTTGTAGCATGTATCAGCACTTCATTCCATTTTATGGCTGGATAATAGTTCATTGTATGAATATTAGATTTTGTTTATCTACTCATCAGTTGATAGACATTTGGGTTGTTTCCACCTTTCGGCTACTGTGAATAGTGCTATTGATATTCATATCCAAATTTTTGTTTGAATGTCTGTTTTTAGTTTTGAAGTAGGATTTCTGTCTTATGGTGATTTTGTGTTTAATTTATTGAGAAACCATCAAACTGTTTTCACAATAGGCACACCATTTTACATTTCCACTAGCAAGTGTATGAGGGTTCCAAATGCTCCACATCCTCACCAACACTTGTTATTATCTGTTTTTTTTTTTTTTTTATTCTGGCCATCTTAATGCATGTCAAGTGATATAGAAGGTTTGGTTTGCATTTTCTTCATTATTAATAATATTGAGCAGCATCTTTTCATGTGTTTATGGGCCACTTTTATATCTTTGGAGAAATGCCTACTCAAGTTCTTTGCCCATTTTTTAAATTAGGTTTTTTGACTTGTTGAGTTGTAAGAGTTCTTCATATTCTCTGGATACTAGACCCTTATCAGATACATTATTTATCATTTTTTTTTCTCATCTGTGTCTTTTTACATTCTTGGTAATGTCTTTCGATGCACAAAAGGTTGTAATTTTGGTGAAGTCCAATTTATTTTTCTTTTTTTGCTTGTGCTTTTGATTTCCTATCTAAGAAACCATTGCCAAATCCAAAGTCTTGAAGATTGACCTTATGTTTTCTCCTAAGAGTTTCATAATTTTAGCTTTTATATATAGGTCTTTGACACATTTTTAGTTAGTTTTCATACATAGTATAAAGTAAGGACTTTATTTATTTGTATTTGGATGTCTCGTTGTCCTAGCACTATTTTTTGAAGAGAAGTTTCTCCCTTGAGTGGCCTTGGCATCCTTGCAGAAAACCAACTGAATATAGATGTATGAGTTTATTACTGGAATCTCAATTTCATTTCACTGATTGTTGTCTGTCCTTATGTCAGTACCTAAATTCAGTTTTGAGTTCCTCTTTATCCTGTTTTTTAGAAATTATTTTGAAATTTTTTAATTGAAGTTTTATGATTAATGTCTTTATCGTTAAACTGTATTTTTACTTACTGCATTTAGAGAATGTAGATATCTATTTGATCCAAAATGAAATCATTTTTCTTGAAGTTCAGTAATTATACCAGATATGAGTAGTGTTGCTTATAACAATCTTTCCAGGAACGTGACATGTCTTTTTAAAGTAGATGATTCATGTCTATTTTAGGCAAGTTTTCTTCTGTTATATCTATTTTTTATTTGATAATTTTCCTATTCTCCAGAGAATTCAGTTATAAAAGTATGACAGATTTCTTGTCTGTCTTTGATTTTTTTAGTATTTTTTTCTTGCCTCAAGTATGGTTTTCAACATTAAAATATATTTACATTTCTTAAAAAAATCTTTATAGTGACTGTTCAGACATCTGTGATCTTTTACATGCGGTTTCTGTTGCCTGCTTGTTCCCCCTGTATCTGGGGCACATACCAAGAAACTTTCCCATTTCTTTGCACATTTTACAACTTTCTGTTAAAAACTGGGCATTTTAGATACTATATTTTAGCAACTCTGGATATCGATTCCCCTCTCTAGAGTTTGTTGTTTGCTTGCTTATTTGTTTAGTGACTCGTCTAGACTATGTTAATGAAGTCTGTTCCCCATTCCCAGTGTGAAGCCTCTGGTGTTGCTCCTCAGAGGTACAGCCTTGGGCATACACAGTCACCTCAATGACTGATGGTTTTAGAGGGCTGTTCTCAACTGTGTCTATCTCTGATCTCTATTAAACTCTCTGCCTCTATTGTTATCACATTCAGCTGTTAGGCTCCTCTAATTGCTGAGGAATCACTGTATTGCTTTTGATAATGCCCTGGGACATAAATTGCACTGTAGTCTCATCCAGTTAATGTTGGCCCCCTTTTCAGGGGTAGGTTTTAGGCCAGTCTTTGAGGTTTGTTCTGACCACAGGAGGGCCCTTCTTAGCTCTTTCTTTCCTTGTTCCCTCTGGTAATGCAGCTAATTTACAATTTAGCTTGTTGCTCTTATGGAGCTGTCAGCCTTCTCCTGATTGTTTACTACTAATATCTCCACTGTTTTTGAGAGTGCCCTTAGGCTTGAACTTTCCCACACTCTGTTTCAATAAAGTCAAATTCTTTGGGTGGAATTTAGAACCGCTCTTTCTCTCACAATTATAGAGTGCTTTTTATATGAGCCAGATGATGTTCTGAGTGCATTTTTTTAACATCATTTTTTCTTTTTCTTTTTATCTATAGAACAACATTATAAGCTAGGTACTATTAGTTTTTAATTAAATTTAGTGGGTGACATTGGTTAATAAAATCATATAGGTTTCAGTTATAGAATTCAATAATATATCATCTGTATATTTCACTGACTTTGGGTGGAGAACCTATATTCTTATGGCCTACTTCTCTCCTGGGAAAATACTCTGAGTCACTCCAGAGCAAGTGGTAGGAATGGTATCTTAGAGCAACATTCCTGTTTATTAGCAGGGCACTAGGTAGGAGGAGTAGTTTCTGGTCTTCTCAACTTACTTCTCCTTGTCTGGAACCTTCACACTATGAGTGAACCAGAATGAGAGTGATTGGGGCTCTGGGGTTCTCAGCCTGCTATGCCTGGTGTAGAACCTCTGTCCTGTGATTGGTGGCTGGGTGCAGGGGAGCCCCTGACTTCTTGGCTGAAGTCACTTACAGTTTATAACCTCCTCAATGTGAAATTGGGAGGTAATAAGAAATACTGATGAGTTGGCCCTGCTGGAGAAATACTGTTAGGCCTTGCCTGTGAGCTGGAGTCGAGCTTCACGTATAGAATTGGGGGTGGGTAGGGAGGTAGCAGGTTATGGCTCAACTGACACAAATTCTCACTATTCTTATCAAGATTTAGTAGATTTTCTTGAATAAATATTTTTCATTTGCTGTATACCCTAAGGATAATTTCTAAATAATTTAAATTAAAAAATATTTTTTACACCTATGTAGAGCTGAAGATCAGCTCCATTTTCTTCTATTTTTCTTTGTAATCTTTTGGGAAGGTTCGCTTCACCCTATTATTTGAGCACCTGTATCTATATTTTGTTCCCTTTAATTTTTTAAAAATCATGTTTATAATCTGCTTAAGTATGGGAATAGTTGATTCTTATAGTTTCTCTTAGGGTATATGTGCTTCATCTGTCTTTACTTATATTCTTTTCCTTTTTTTGTTTTGCAGTTTCTATTAAGTCCATAGGTGGTTCTTTTATCATTATTACCTTCTTTTGGAAGAATGAGCCTATTTTCAAATGTGTTTTAAGGGTGGGCAGGAAGGTGAAACAGCTTTCAATTCTATTTGGATTTATTTTATTGAACATTTCCTCACTGATTCTTTTTCTTTCTTTCCTTTTCTTTTATTTTAAAATCTTTTGCTGGGGAGCACATCTCTCTCAATTTCTGTCTAGCTCATAGCCATACGTATTTAGCCATACTCCTGGTGCTGTAACCTGAAGATGACTTTCTCTTCTCCTTCTTGCCTGTGTCTCACCTCCAGAGGCCTCCCTAGGCTCTCATGGTTGGCTCATACATAATTAGAAATGGCATTTCTCCTTCATCTTCACTTCTCCTGGTGTTCTTTGGCTTAATGTTGGGTCTCTTGAGGGACATTATGTGCCTTTTCCCATGCTCAGTCCACAGACTTTGATTTCATTATTAACAAAGAATCACTGGACAGGCCTTTCAATATTGTGCTTTATTAAGCAAGAAACATGTTGCCTGCATCTGTGGGGTTCTGTATCCCTTCACTCAAGTTCTACCTTAGGATCCAAATACCAACTGTTTGGGGGTATATTTGCTTTGTAGTTTTCATTTCTGATAGTGTCCTTTTTCTTATTAAAGATAAAGTTGGTAAAAATTTTTTTTGTTTGTTTCCAGCACATTTCAAAAAGTAAAATGCCTTTTGTTTTTTCACATTTAACCAAATATCAGGTTAGTTCACATCTTTTAATAACTGATATATATAATTATTTTTCTAGCATTTTGTTTGCAGTTTGAAAATTTACTCTTTTCTTGATATTTCCTTGTTTCTTTTTATATACTATCTTTAAGAGGACTGATGCAATATTTTATTTAGTGTTTGAGATTTATGTTTCTTCTGTCTTAAACAGTACTCTTAAATTGCTTAACACTTTTCCTATTAATCTTAGGTGTTAATCAGCATTAATTTCTTCCGTAAAGAGGCAAACTACTTGCAACCTTCCATTATTATTTCCTCCCTTAGGCTCTTACCCTGCCTTCCATATTTTGTTGCAATTATCTTGTAGCTAGAATCTAGATCTATCTTGGAACAAATCTCATAGACAGCTGTCCTGAGATTAGATTCTAATGTTTCTAATAGGCTTCTTTAATTAATGATTCCTACCAGCTGCACCACGCTAGGTACTTGTGACTCCTTTATATGAACTAAAAATGGAAATGCTTCAAAGAAAGTTGTGTTAATGAAATTTGAGTACTTAGATGTTTCTGGTTACTAAAGAGCAAGGAGTTTAATCTTTATTCATTCAGGGTGCCTCTTTGCAAAGATTGACCTTATTGGCAGTATCTGTTGAATAAATGAATAAAAAATGAGTGAATTGCACAGGACATTTAAGTCAGGAAAAATGAATTACTTACTTTCTACATTTCTCTATGCCATAGGACACAGCTTTAGGTCCTACTTATGATATATGGACTTTTGATATATGGACTCCATTTTGATATATGGACTCCATTTTGATATATGGACTTTTCAGTGTTTTTTTTTTAAATATTGGGGAAGAAAATCGATGAACATTTTCTTGTTTAGCTAATTGGCTTGACTTAACTAAGGCAGGCAGATGAGATGGCAGTTGAATATAAATGTATATAATTCCCATTGCAAGACTGACTGTGAGAAGGAAATTTAAGCTGTAGCAGGAAGAAGCATTACTGGTCAAGTGATACCATGGAAACAGCCCTGAAATCAGAATCAGGTGACTTGCATTTTGGTCTTAATTCTGTTATTTCCTAGCCCAATACTCATGGATGTTCTTTTTTCGTGTCAAAACTCTATGTTTTAATCTATAAATTGATGATAATAATGTATAATTCACGAAATTAATTTTGAGGATTATCTGAGATAACATATGTGAAAGCCACTGAGCTAAAGCCTAGTCACTGAATAGTAGTTGATTCTGAACTTACTAGAAAACATCTAGGGATATATACTGGATATATATAGGATCAAAACCTAGAATGTAACACAGTTAATTTTGTCCTGTGTGGATGGATGAACTAGTAGCTGCCTAAACCATGTTCATTTCCCTTCCTTTTTTACTAATAGAATTCTTTTATTATTTGGAGTGGCAATGAACCCAGCTAAAATCCTGCATTAACAGCCTCACTTGCTGGTGGCAGGGCTTCTAAAATATTTGAATGATTGAGACAACTGACTCTGTATGAAACAAATAACATGTAAAATAGATGAGAACATGAATACATAAAAAAATCCTCAAAGATCTATGTTATTGGATATAGGCTGCTGTCATTAAACTGTAATTCAGAGTGACAGCAAATGCATTTTCATGTATTCAGACCTCAGAACTTGTATTACTATTGGGTCATTTTAAGGAGAATGTTCTTAACATTAAGATAAATATATTTTATTTCTTTAGTTAATTAAAAACATCCACTTTGAATCCCAATATTATAAAGTTTTTCCCTTCTCTCTCACTTCCCACCCTTTTCCTTTTGTCTTTATTTTTTGTTTCATCCTCTTCTTTTAACCACTCTCCTTTTCTCTTTTTTTCTTTTCTTTTTTCTTAAATTTCTTTCTCAGAGCTTTTATCATGTTACCTCTCCTTTTTTATTTCTAGGATTGTCCCATGGTTTCTTGTATCCCATATTCTCTTTTTGGGTTCCGGTCATTAATTAACCTCCCAAGAAAGGATCATAGGTACTATTTACTTTTTGAGTATTACCACTCATTTGGTAATACAATTGGCCGTAGAATTCCATATCAAAAGTCATTTGCCTTGAGGCTTGAAGATATTGCCCAATGTTTGTTATTACTCAGGATATTTATTTCCATTATGGATTGTGTGTGTGTGTGTGTGTGTGTGTGTGTGTGTGTGTGTGTGTGTGTTTTCTCTACTTGGCAGCTTTTAGGAGCTTCTTTTTTTCATTTTTGCGCTGAAATTTCTTGAAGATATATCTAAGTAATGGCTTTTTGTGAAAATTTTTGTTCATTTATTTTCCTGAGGGCTCTTTGGGAATCTCTTAATCTTCAATTTTTCTTCAAGTCAGGAGAATTTCCCATTGTTTATTTGGAAATTTCCTTTTACTGTTTTCTTTGTCCTATCTCTTTGGGATTCCTTTGTTGACCATTGGACCTCTGTTATCTCATTTCTTTTCACTCATGACTTCCATTTTTATTTTACTCTATATTTTTTGAAATTTTTTTCAACTTTATCTTCAAGTTCTTCCATTTTTTATTTTTTTACATTTGTTTTTCTCCTTTTAATCTGTTTTTATTATAGAAGATTCTCAGCCTCAAATCTAGAAGGTAGATGTATAATTTTTCCTCTGCTACACAATTAAAGCTTAAAAGACATGGTGCTCACAGTAGAAGAGATGAAGCATAAACTTCAAAGACACAGGCCCCAGGTAGCTCATTTAACAAGTGTTCACAAGGTTATTTATTTTTGAAAAATTGCAAAAGTATAGACAAGGGACAAAAATTTTTAATCATTTCTTCAATTAAAGATAATAAGTTAATTTAAAAGAAAAGAAAAATTGCAAAAGTTAACTAAGCAAAATCAGTTAAAATCACTGTCTTCTCCCACTCCAACTTCTGAATCACATTCCCCTCATGTCAAGAGGTGTTAGAACAATAATGGGCAGTTTTGGAATTCAGCTGAAGGACAGTCGCATGAGAGGTATTTTTAGTTTCCATTCAGTGACATGTAATTCTGGGATTGCAGTCATATATGTGTATAGGTGCACTTTTGTTAATCATCTCAGTGTTACTATGGCTTTGGGACTCTTCCTACCCTTTACTTGGCACTCACTCACCTGGCAAACTGATGTGAAGGTGTGGAGCCAAAGGTCATATTGTAAAGTATTGTTTCTATTTTTTACATTATAATTTTATTCCTAAGCATTGTTTCTTGTTCTTTGTTTCTTCTTCATTTCATTCTGTTCTTATCTTATGGAAGAACTATCTATCTATCAATACAATTCAAATGTTAATTAATTCTCCTTTGTTTATAGATTAATATCTAATACTCCAGGGTCGGATTTTCTGTGTTTTGTCTTGGTATTTGTTATTCCTGCTGTTGAATTTCACGTTGAAAAGTGAAAATCAGGGTTTGTGATTCTAAATTGTAAATCTGTTTTCTCTGCTGTCTTATAGGTAGATATGTTTCCAGTATGCCTCTCCCTTAAGTGGTAAAGACTGAAGAGGAGTCTTATACAACTATAGGGTGTGTTAACTTTGTGGTTAAGACTTGGTGTGAGGAGGGGAGCCAGCTCTCAAGCTCCCAATAACCCAAATACCAGAATAAATCTGTGTGGGAGATTCTTTACTTTTGGACAACACAAGAGAAGGCCAAATTCTTCCCAGATGACCTGTTTAATTTCTATAGAGAACCCTTTCCCTTTATTTGGGGCTGAATACTGCATTTTCTGCCTGTGACAGGCTGATAATATGTGCAGCTTTATGGATACAGAATCATATTATGATAATTTCCTTGTTTTCAGCCTCACTTCTTGATCCATGTACTAATTTTGTTTGGGGTTTCTCTGGGTTTCTTTAACAGTTTGGCTTCTATTTCAATGCAGTCCCCTTGTAGCCTGTTCTCTACCACTTGTTCCTATTCTAATTTTTTAAAAATTAATTTTGGTAAAATACACATAACATAGAATTTATTACCTTACTCATTTTTAAGTATACAGCTCAAGTTACATTTACATTGTTGTACAACCTATTCTCAGAACTTTTTATCTTGCAAAACTAAAACTCTATACCCATTAAACTACCCAATTTCCCCTTCCCTCAAGCCCTGGAAATCACTATTCTACTTTTCTGTTTCTATGAATTTGATTACTCTAGATACCTCATATATGTAGAAATCAAACAGTATTTATCTCCCTGTAAGTGGCTTATTTCATTTATACATCTTCAAGGTTCATCCATATTGTAGCGTGCATTAGAATTTCCTTATTTTTTAAGGCTGAATAATATTCTGTTATATGTACATATGACATTTCATATTCACATGTTGATGGAGACTTGGGTTGCTTCCACCTTTTGGCTATTGTGAATAATGCTGCTAGCAGTATGGAGTGCAAATATTTCTTCAAGACTCTGCTTTCAATTCTTTTGATTATATACCAAGTTGTAATTGATCATACATTAATTTTATTAAAAATTTTTTTTTGATAACTGCCATGCTATTTCTATTTCTGTTGTAGGATTTTACATTTCCACCAATAGTGCACAGGTTTTTTTTCTACATCCTTGCCAAATTTTTTTCTTTCCTTTCTATGCCCTCTATCCCTCCCTCTCATCCTCCTCCCTGTCTCTTTTCTCTCTCTTTTTCTTTCTTTCTTATAGTAGTAATCCTAATGGGTGAAAGGTGATATTGTGATTTTGATTTGCATTTCTATGATGATTAGTAATGTTGAGCATCTTTTCTTATGCTTGATGGTCATTTGTATATCATCTTTGATGAATGTCTATTAAAGTTTTTTGCCCTTTTTAAAATAGTTATTTGATTTTTTTGTGATTCACTTATAGAATTTTTGGTATATTCTGGATATTAACGCTTTATCAGAATATTATTTGCAAACATTTTCTCCCATTCTGTAAACTTCTTTTTCACTATGTTGATCATGCCCTTTGCTGCATAGAAGTTTTACATTTTGATGCAATCTAATTTGTGTTTTTACTTTTGCTGTGCTTTTGGTGTCATATCTAAAAAATTATTGTCAAATTCAATGTCATGAAGCTTTTATTTTTTGTTTCATCTAAGACTTTGATAATTTTAGGTCTTATATTTAGATCCTTAATTTTTATATACATTATAAGTTCTTTTGATTGTGTTTATCGAGTTTTCCCAATACCATTTGTTGAAGAGATTGTCCTTGCTCCATTGAATGATATTGGGACCCTTGTTGATAATCATTTGGTCATATATATGAGTGTTTATTTCCAAGCTCTTGATTCTATTTCTTCAATCTATATGTATGTCTTTGTAGCCAGTACCTCATTGTTTTGATTACTGTAGCTTCATATGAAGTTTTGAAATCTGTAAGTGTGAGGCTTCTATTTTGTTCCTTATCAAGATTGTTTGGCTATTTGAGAACTTTTGAGATTCTGTATGAAATTTAGGATTTTTTATTTCTGAAAAAAATGCCACTGAGATTTTTATAAGGATTACATTATATCTGTAGTTCATTTTGACATTTTAACAATATTAAGTCTTCCACTCCATAAACATGGGATGACTGTCCATTTATTTCTGTCTTCTTTACCTTGTTTCAGCAATGTTTTTAAATTTTCAGTGTACAAGTCTTTTGCTTCTTTGGTTAAGATGCTCCCATTCTAGTTTGTCCTAAACTTGTTTTCATCTGCTCTCCTTCTAGCATTTGTTGAACTCTCTTATTTTTCAATGACTGCTGCTACTCATGTTTTTAAATTTCTCCTTACTGTTTTAGATTTCTTATATATCACATGTCTGTGTTGTTATTTCCCTAGAGACTTGGGAGTAATGAAAGATAAATGTGTATACTCAGAATGGCATCCTATTAGAGTACATATGTGTATTTACATATATACATAAAGAATATATCTTGTCAGCTAAGAGTGGGATATGTACATATACATCTATATCTATGGTATACATATACACCTATCACATATACATGTGGTGTGTATATACATATATTCATCATTATGTGTGTCATGTGTATCAGGTATCATGTATTCAATGTACATATATACATATATGCATCATCATAAAGTATGTATATGCATGCATCAACGAAAAGTGAGATACACTTATTCATATATACAACATGGATGAATCTTGAAAACATCACATTAAATGAAAAAAGAGTGACACAAAACACCACATATTACATGATTCCACTTATACAAAAATCCAGAATATATAAATCCATAGAGACAGAAAGTGGATTGGTTGTTGCCAGAGGCTGGGGAAGGAGAGATTAGAGAGTGAGTGCCAATGAGCATGGGTTTGTTTGTGTGTGTGTGTGTGTGTGTGTGTGTGTGTGTGTGTGTGTAATGATAAGTGTTCTAAAATTAAATTGTGCTGATATTTGCACAACTCTGTAAATATACTACAAAAATTTTAATTGTATATTTTAAATGGATGAATTTTATGGTATATGAATTATGGCTGTTAAAAGGAAAACTGTAGACTGTAAATGGATGGGATGAGATCAAGAGGACAGATAGAGGGTTTATTCTTGGTTAAGAACAAACACATTTTTTTTTCACTGTAATCAAATAAAAGACAACTCTTAGGCTAATTTTACATTACCTCTTTTTTCTATAAAGACCATGGTTGTTGATTTTAATTGGATTCTATTTGTATAAAAATATCCTGCGAATCCCACACTGTGTAATTTGCCCTTAACACCCTGCTCTCTTGAGTAATATCTTCTGCTGGTGGTCATCAGCATTTTGGACATGAAGTTCCAGACCTAGTCTCCTAGATGACCACAGTCTTTCGCAGTCTACAAACATATCCCAGCATCCATTTCATTATGTTTTCCATCTTCCCTTCCTGCCTGAAATAATTTTGAGTCATTCCTGCCCACAGACTAAGATGTCCAGCTGCATGAACTCCTAGAAAGAACTCTTTTCCTTGGAGCTGCACACACACTGTTCCCATCATCCAGCAGCTGGAGATCAAGATGAAGTAAACCTAGTTCTAGAGGTACAGCCACTACATCCGAGTTATAATCTGTTATATAATTACTTTCTAGTTAGTAAGCAAGTCACTCATTGTATAATTCTTGCTTAGTTCAAGAAAGCATTTAAAATATTACTCAGTCATTTTTTTTTTTATTTTTTTGGTCATTACCTACTTTCTGATTTATTTAGGAGTTTGAGGTAAAATGTTGTGAAAGAAAAAAAGATGATTTTTAATAAAAATTTAAATAAAAATAAAAATTAAAAAATAAAGAGAAGGAACAGGGAATATGGAGCATAAAATCAGATGTTAAACACTTCCAACCCACAGATGCCTCTGCATTTATATTTCGCTATAAAGGAGTTGTCCCCAGTTTTCTGCAGGAAAACATATTTACTGCAAGGGAGTTAATTAGTATAAAATATTTCTTATTTGATATTTTATATTAAGAAAGCTAATCAAGTAATCACAGGGCAGAAGGGTAATTTCTAGGAAAGCAAAAATGGAAAGGACCAGTTATTTCAAATATAAAAGTGTGAATTTTATCCTCATGATTTTGGGTGGCTTTTTGTAGTCATGGTTGTTGTAAGTTGCTTTCTTCCAACCCTGTATTGTGCTTTTCATATTTGTGTGCTGATTTCTTATATTTTACTTCTTTTGGACTAATGTAAAAATATATATATAGGGTTGGAAAATGTAAATGACAATGAGATGTGTCCCTGGTAGCTTTCACTATCACTAGCACTTTTATAGTAAATCTGCCTCTAAGAAATCTATCTTGGTGGAGAGTGCCACAGTCCCAGCTAGGCTGGACTCTTGGTCTTAGGCACTAAGGCAATTGCAAGTAACGTAGTACCCCTCCCCACAAAAGGCATTTTCTTATTTTCCCTCTTTTTTTTCTTCTTTCTGTTCTGATTGATCGATTGATCGATATCTTCTCTCTTTTATTTTTCTCCCAGCAGACCATACTAGTCATACTTAAAGATATTTTAGCTTTTGCCTCTCAGGGGACATTTTTTTTTGGATAAAAGTAGCTAGTGACAATTCTATATTTTCATCACAAAGCCAAAGTCTGTGGCATATATTCAGTGTGTATCATTTGTTACAGAGTCATAAGAATAGACACTAGAGAAATATAAAATCAGGTTTCTCTGTTCCAGATGAAGGCAAGTCACATATCCATGAAACAGTAGAGAGCAATGAAAGGGAGAGAAAATTTAGTGTCAAATTGTGTGATAAAGTTTATGAAGAGCTGTGATTCACCATATGTAAAAAATTTATTTTGACAGATCCTTGGGGCTCCTCTCTGACTATGAGCACTGCTGTAGTTTCTTATATTTTGATGCAGGCCAGTCAGGCCTAAATATTGACAGGTATCAGGCACCAGATAACTGAGCTAAAGAAACTTTAGAGATCTTCCTTTAAACTGAAGGGTATTTTAAAAAAAATTATCGATTACAGTTGTCATACAATTATATTAGTTTCAGATATAAGGCATAGTGATTGGACATTTATATATCTTATGAAATACTCACCCCAATAAGTCTAGTACACATCTGACATGTACATAGTTATTACAATAATATTGACAATGTCCCCAAAGCAGTACTTTACATCCCCATGACAATTTTTGTAACTGGAAACTTTGGCAATTTGTATTTCTTAATCTTTTTCACCTTTTCCACCCATCCCCTCAAAATCCCCTTAACTTTGTCTCATTTGGTGACCACCATTTCAATCTCTGTATCTGTAAGTTTGTTTCTGTTTTTTTTTTCTTTTTTATTATTTCACATATAAGCTGACTCATGTAGTATTTGTTTTTGTTTGTCTGACTTATTTCACTTAGCATAAAACTCTCTAGATTAGTGGTCCTCAAACTTTTTAGCACCAGAGATCAGTGCTCATACCAGAATCTAATCTTTGAACTTCTGCGGTGGAGGTGAGGTGATGATGCTAGTTCTGGGGAGCAGTTGTAAATACAGATGAAGCTTTGCTCACCTCCTGCTGTCTGGTCTTTTTCCTAACAGGCTACAGACTGGTACCAGTCCATGGCCTGAGGGTTGGGGACCCCTGCTCTGAATCCATGCATGTCTTCACGAATGGTAAGATTTCATTCTTTCATAAGGCAGAGTAATATTCCATTGTATATATGTACCACATCTTCTTTATCCATTTGTCCATCAACCTAAGATAGATACTTAGATTGATTTCATATCTTGGCTACTGTAAATAATGCTGCAGTGAACAAAGAATTGCTTATATCTTTTTAAATTATTTTTTGGATTTCTTTGGATAAAGACCCAGAAGTACAATTGCTGGGTCATATGGTACGTTCTATTTTAATGTTTTTGAGGAACCTTCATACTGTTTCCATAGTGGCTGAACCAATTTACAATCCTACCAACAGTGCGTGAGGGTTTTCTTTTCTCCACATCCTTGCAAACATTTGTTGGGGGTATCACCCTTTCTGATACCAAACTGTACTACAAGGCTATAGTAATCAAAACAGCTGGGTACTGGTGTAAAAACAGACACATAGATCAATGGAACAGAATAGAGAAGACAGAAATAAACCCACACTTATGTGGTCAACTAATCTATGACAAAGGAGGCAAGAATATACAATGGGGTAAAGACAATCTCTTCAATAAATGATGTTGGACAGAATGGACAGACACATGCAAGTAAATAAAACTAAACTACTTTTTTATATATAAAAGTCAAAATAGACTAAAGTCTTAAATGCAAGACCTGAAAAATAGATTAAAGTTTTACATGTAAGACCATAAAACTCTTAGGAGAAAACATAGGAAGTAACTCTGGGACATCACTCTTAGCACTTTTCTTTTTTTTTTTATGTAAAAAATAAATAAATAGAACTACATCATACTAAAACCTTTTTTGTATAGTGAAGGAAACCATCAACAAAATAAAAAGACAACCCACTGAATAGAAGATATTTGCCAATGACACATATAATAAGTAATATAGATATCTCTATCTATCTATCTATATATATATATACACACACACTCATATATCCATAATACAAGAGGAACTTATGTAACTTAACACCAGAAAACAATCTGATTAAAAAATGAGCAGAGAATCTAAATAGACATTTCTCTAAAGAGGACATACAGATAGCCAATAGACGTATGAAAAGATGCTCAACATCACTAATCATCAGGGAAATGCAAATAAAAATCACAATGATATCAATTCAGAACTATCAGAATGCCTATCAATAAATCAGCGGTTTTTTTAAACTCAAAAAATGTATGTCCCATGAACAACTAATCACATTGCTAGGATGCTAATCTGAACGGAAAAGGACACACAAAAGGACTCTGAAGACATTCTTAATACTTTACTTAAACTGACTTATTCCACATCTACTCAAAACAGCAATGTTATCATAGGTCAGTATTAATAATAATTTAAGAAATACATATATTTTTGCTGATAGACTTGGGTCTTTATCCTCTTAAGAATGGAATTAAGCCATGTTGAGATGGTGACTTTTAGATAGAACTTAATAAACTAGTTTTATATTTATAGCAGAAAATATAATATATGTCCTATTGTTATTAGACAATGGGAAGACAAATCCCAGTTTTTTTCAGATAATTTTTATTATTAAAGAAAAGCACATGGTCAAGAATTCAAACCATTCAAAGTATAATAAAAAATGAATCTTCTACCACTCAATCCCCGACAGGAATATTAATTTCAACTTGTCAGGGAGCATTCAGTCTCTTGTCACAGTGTCCAAAGATGGAATGATAAGTCTAGATGCTTCCACCTAAAAGTATTGTTGAGAAGTGCTGGCCATTTAAAAGTAGTCAAGATATGGAAGCAACTTAGGTGTCCATCAGTACATGAATGGATAAGGAATATGTGGTATATATTTATACAATGGAATATTACATGGCAATAAAAATAAAATCCAAGGGTAGTCTGAATGCAATGACTGCTCATTGTGCAGGTATAAGGGCCTACCACCCTCACCTGAACTAATCAGGTCCTTAGATTCCCCAAAGACTGTTGGAGCCAACTTGTAGCTCAGTTTATCCTCTGTCAAGTTCTGTTTCCTTCCTCTTCCTTCTGTAGGTGTGGATCCTAAGAGCTGTCCAAAGGTCTTCTAGAGAGAGAGTCAAAACACCAGTGCTTCTTTTTAAAGTATCCCAAAACACACCATCTTGTAGCCCGGGTTTGGTAGCAATGCTCTTGTAGCTTTAGGTTCTGAAAAACCTTCTGGATTTAAATCCTGATTTTCTCATCTATTCACTATAGGACCTTGGGTAGGTAACTGGATCTAAATATAGTTTACTCATCTGTAAAATGGGCATAGTATTTGTACCAGCCTCATGGGTGTACAGCAGATGGGATTCTACGAGAAATGTACTCTGAGATGAAGTTTAGTGTGTAACATGCTATTAGGGAGGAAATGGAGATCTAGGACAGTAAACTCTAATGGATGGTGGTGGGAGATAAAAAGATCCAGAGCATGGCATGCTGATCAAGAAGGACTGAGGAAAAGGCTAGGGACCCTCTCCCAAAATATCCCAGAGATTTCCTTGTGACCTTGTAGCATGATGGAGAAAATGTAACAAAGATGTGATGACAGAAAAAATGGGAAAAAGTGAGTGAAGAAATTTAGATGATTCTATTCCATGGAGAAATAATGTATTGTCATTCCAAAAATGAGTGAATGTGGCTTATGAATTTGAGAACAGCACATAGCAACAAAGACATTTTTTTTCTAAAGAAAAAACTTATAAGAAGCAAAAGTGTGATATTTTAGGTACCTGAAGTAAAAAGCTCATTTTATTTCATCTGATAAGTGAAGTATACCATTTTCTGGGAAAAACAAACAAACAATTTTTTCCTGGGATTAATCTGAAGAAGAATTTATCACAAATGTTATTTTATATTTTCAATGCATTGAAAATACCCAAAGCAAAAATATTTTTTTACTAGATCTTTAAAATTCTTTATTAAAACCTAGGGTATAACATTGCATATTTATTCTCTGAAAGCATTTTTATGTGAATCTTAGGAAATATGGTTCATTTACTTAAGCTTACACTGCTAACATAACTAAGGGATAAGGTTTAGAGAATATAGAGTGATGATTCTCAACCTTAACTGAACATTAAAATCATCAGGGGAGTTTTTAAAGTCTTGATGCCCACCCTACATCTGGACCAATTAAATCAGCTTCTCTGCTGGGAGGCCAGGCATTTTTTTTTTTTAAAACTCCTCCAGTGATTCCAATGTGAAATCAAGGTTGAGAACCACCACTATAAAGAACAAGTAGTTACTGTGTCCGTTTGCATGCCCTTTTTAAATATCATTTTGTCTAGTTGAACTTTTATTAAGTGCTGAGTTACAATCAAGTAATATGCGAATAAATATCTAATGTGCTAGTATTATGGGAAATTGATTAAATAACTAAAGTTAGCAAAGTGGGCCCAGGAGTGACTAAAACTAATATGCTGCATGGTACATTATGGGGGATTTAATTATTAATTATTTAATTATTAGGTTTACAAAGAAGTCAATCAATTGCTTGTACTTTTCAAGGGTCAAAGCCTGTGACCAAGTTACTTCCCTCAGTAGTTTGTCTCAGAACTCCACGTTGGTAAAAGGGTGAAAAAATTTCCATGGGGTTGATGGCCTTAAATATCTGGAAACACTAGGCTGATTCAGGAAACGCTCTGGATTCCAAAACTGCAGTTCCCCAAAATGACTGGAGACTAGGTTGAAGTTCCCAGGAATTAACATGAAATGTGACTTCATGAATTGAAATGTATTGGGAAATGACTTGTTAATAATAGTTTCATTCTTCACCAGTGGAAGGTGGTGGCCTTACATCTTATCAAATGATCTAAGGTCCAAATAGAATTGCAAATCTTTCCAAGGGCTTTCATTCTTTTCCCTCTGGAGGAAAGAGCTCTGAAAGGCTTATTGCTCTGCTCTTTTATTTCCAGGCCTTCCTGAGTCACTTGAGGTCCCACAGTTCACCTTGGCTACAAGCCATTATTCTTTTCACCCCCATATTATTTGGGATGATGCACAAGAAAGTTCAGCTGAGAAACAGGCTAAGGTTTAGACCCTTGCACCTGTTCCTAGCTCTGAGACCCTGAGCAGGTTGCCAAATTCTCTGAACCCATTTCCTAATGTTTAATGTGGGGATAATAATTCATCACTAAAATGTTTAATAAGATGCTATATATTCAAGAAGTTATGTGAAAGAATTTGATAACATGTTCAGCAAACACAAGGGAAAGAGAATGATGTACCAGGAGAATGATGTACCAAGAAGGGTAACTAGAGATTTCTAAATTTGTGTTCCACTAAAAATTTGACAGTGTTTAGTGAAATAAGCACAGGTAGGAGGCCCTTCCCAGACCTACTTACTAGAAGAGAAGAGGATGCTTATTTTCCAGCTCTATGCAATATGGAAGTCACTTTCTACTTTAAATGTGACTAATCTGAATTATGATGTGCTGTAGATAAATACACATTGGAGTTCAAAGAGTGAAAATAAGACTAAAATATATCAATAATTTTCTATTGATTGCATGATTTATTTTGGATGTGTTAAAGAAAATATTAAAATTAATTGTATCTGTTTCTTTTACGTTTATTGAGATATAATCGACATAACATTAAATATTTCAGGTGTGCAACATAATGATTCAATATTTGTGCATATTGTGAAATGATCACAAGTCTAATTCACATCCATTACCACACAGTTACAAATTTTTTTTCTCATGATGAGATCTTTTAAGATCTACTCTCCTAGCAACTTTCAACTATACAATACAGTATTATTAACTAGAATTACCATGCTGTACATTACATTCCCAGTACTTATTTTAAAACTAGAAGATTATACCTTTTGACTACTCTCACCCTTTTCACCCAACCCCCCACCTCTGGCAATGACCACTCCACTCTGAGTATTTCTGAATATGATGTTGTGTTTATTTGTTTTGTTTTTTAGATTCCTCATGTAAGTGAGATTGTATGGTATTTGTTTTTTTCTGACTTATTTCACTTGGTGTCATGCTGTCAGGGGTCACCCATGTTGTTGCAAATGGCAAGATTCCCTTTTTTATGGCTGGATAATCCATTGTATATGTATATTATTATATCATGTATTACATATGTAACATAATACATATATACATCTCACATTTCCTTTATCCATTTACCCATCGATGGACAGTTTTTCCCATGTCTTGGCTACTGTAAATAATGCTGCAGCGGACGTGGGGGTGAGTATACTTTTTGAGTTAATGTTTTAATTTTCTTTGGATAAATACCTAGAAGTAGAATTGCTGCATCATATGGTAGTCCCATTTTTAATTTTTGAGGCACCTCCATACTGTCTTGTATAGTGTACATTCTCACCTACAGTGCACAAGGGTTTCTCTTTCTCCACATCCTTGCCAACACTTGTTGTTTCTTGTCTTTTTGATAGTAGCCATTCTAATAGGTGTGACGTGATAACTCACTGTGGTTTTGATTTGCATGTTCTTGATGATTTTCATGTAACCCTTGTCCATCTCTATGTCTTCTTTGGAGAAATGTATTCAGATCATCTATCATCCGCCCGTGTTTAATCAGATTTTATTTCATTTTGCTATTGAGTTGTATGAATTCTTTATATATTTGGCTATATATTTTTGGATAAACTTTGGATCTATCTATCTACCTGATAAGGGATACACACACACACACACACACAGACACACAAACAGGTACACACACACACACACACACACACACATATATTTTATTTGTTTTGTATTACTTCTTATCAGATATAATTTTCAAATATTTTCTCACATTTCGTAAATTGCTTTTTCACTTTGTTGATGGTTTCTTTTGTTGTGTAGAAGCTTTTTAGTTTGATACAGTCTTTTTAATTTTTTAAAATAAAATGTGGCTAATAGAAAATTTTAAATTACATATGTATTTCACATTTGCGGCTTGTTTTATATTTCTATTCAACAGCACTTTTATAGAGCTTCATCTTGGACCATTAAAACTTAATAGGAAAATCACTAAAACCTCATAATGATTACATTTTCTGAAAAACACCCTGTCTTTTGCTTTTTCATATATTTCCACTGGTGACACCTTGATGTAAGATCCTGCTCTTGGAGTTTTTACATCTTATATCGGTTTGGGTTCAGGGCTTTAGAAATTGAACATCTTTGAATAAAGACTACCATGAGTCTTTCATAAAATTAAATTTCTCTTTATTGTGAATGATATTATTGGTAATTTTTTAAAAAGCAGATTCTCTTCTTGTCAGTTCTTTTCTTTTTTCGCTGAATACAGTTTTTAAAGATACTCAGCTGTTCTCTGGATAATTTGAGATATCACCTATAATTTCTGTCTTTCTCCTCTTGCTATGTATTGGACATTTGAGGGAAAAGGAGAATTTCCAAGTCTGTGTGAGATTCAGATGACTGCAGCCAGGATGGCAACAATCTAATTTTACTAGGGGAAAAATGGCACGAAGTCGAGCACAAATGGCTTTTCAGAATTGGAAGTCTGAACTGCATCTGGATCTCACTAACATTACTTTTTTTTTTCTGGTAATCGCTCCACACTCAAGAGCTCTTTAAGGTGATAGAATAATAAAGGCAGGTATTATGGTGAGGGAGGGCATCATGCACAACCTACTTAGAAATACCTGGTAGAAACTGAAATCATTAGAGTGCAATAGCTGGGTGAGAGATTTGATTCACACTAGCTGATATGTATGCCTAAAAAAACCTACTTGTCAGCTATGCTCAAATCTATAACATTACTGTTACTTTGTGGTGACGGCTTTGAGGGTTATTATCTATAAATTGTTTGTCTCCATCTGTGATATTATATATTTGTAAAGCAATCATGCTACATGGTCACATTGTCCAAAGAAACAATAAAAAGTTATATGAATATATTTAGAGCCTCATATCCCATACTTCTTATTTTTATGAAGAAGAGCAATGTCTAATAGAAATATAATGTAACCCATATATAATTTAAAATTTTCTTGTAGCACATTAAGAAAAAGGAAAAGAAACAAGTAAAATTAATTTTAATGATATATTTTAATTTTTTAAAATATTATCATTTCAAAGTGTAATCATTATTAAAACTCTGATACATTTCTTTGTACTAAGTCTTCAAAATCAGGTGTGTATTTTCCACTTACAACATGTCTCGGTTTAGGGTAGTGATATTTCACGTGTGCAATTGTAACGTGTAGCTAATGGCTGTTGTATTGGACAGAGCAGTCCTAGAAGCATTCATGTGTTCATGTGTAATTTGGTGCTCTTTCATATCCCAGGAGTGCCCAGGCTGGCTGCTTTTGACACGAAGCAGGGGGGATCAGTGAGAGGTGCTGAGACTTGATAAGGGGATTATGGGCTGAGATGCTTCTGGTCATTTTGAGACAGGGCTTAGAATGGCCCCAGTAGCATCAGTCCAGTGGCTTTTGCAGAGACCTCTGGCCTTTTGGAGAACTATCTGCAGTAATGGGCTCTGGAATGAGGAGCACGTCATGGAGCCATAGAGAAGATGTGGCATCCTGTGCAGAAAAGGGTTGACTCATCAGGCTTGGATTGCCCAAACCCTGCATATTCCACAGGTCTTCAATACTGGTCCTCAACAATTTCCTGGGTGATAACCTCTGATTCCATGGAATATCCTGCCTGAAAAAATGCCTTTGTGTATCTGAGGCTTTGGGCCAGGATAGATAGTTTATGCTAATAATGAGACTTTTGTATGAGGTTTTGTAATGAGGTTTTTGTATGCCTGGAGCAATGATAATTGCTACAGTATGACTTCTTGGGAGCTGGAGATTAGAGTAGCTAAGGTCAATTCTGTGCTTATGTGATTGACCCCCAATAAAAACCATGGATGCCACATCTTGAGTGAACTTCGCTGGTTGGCAGAACCTCTTAAATATTACCTCACATCTTGCTGGGAGAATTAAGTGTTGTCCATATGGTTCTGTTGGAAGAATTCAGCTGGAAACTTGTGCCTGGTTTTTTCTGGACTGTGCATTATGTGCCTTTTTTTTTTTGCCACTTTTAATTTGCATTCTGTTGCCATAATAAACCATAAACATGAGTCTAACTGCTTTTCTGAGTTCTTCGAATCTTTCTAGTGAGTCATCAAATTTGACAGTGGTCTTGGGGAACCCTAACTCCCAGATAAGTGCATTGTCTATTATACATCAGCAGTGCTCCTGACAAAGGAAGAGGGACACAGAAACAGAAAAGAATAGACATAGGGCCCTAAAATCTGTGGTGTGTTTATTATTAGCAAGGCATTTTTCTAGATGTTTTTTACGTAGCCACTGTATATGTTTTATAGAAGAAGAAATGAATGTCCAGTCTCCATTCTCTGATGGATAAAACTAATGAAGTATGGCCCAAAGATCCAAACCTACAAAAAACACTGCTATAAATGATTGGTCGAATGAGATTCAATGTGGGTTCACTCAGATTCTAAACCCTAGTTCCATTATACAGCAGCAAAGATGTAGCACATTTGCAGGGATGCATTATTTATGGCATATGTAGCAGAGTAAGGTTCCCTGCCCACATTCTCTTGACCTGTACTGGAGTTCACTATCAGGAGTTCTTGGGTGTGCTTATGTCTCTCTGCATTTCTCTTCCAGATAGCTCTTTTGACAGCTTGGGCATATCTGGCTTGCATATGGGGAGGTAAGTCCCCAGGGGTAGCCCTCAACCAATGGGGGAAAGTTATTGGAGAATAAATACTTGACTGACTTTCCTTGTTACTTATTGGAGGTATGTTCCACAGAGCTTTTCACATGATCCCCAGTGGTCATAAGCCCCAGGTGTCCACAGCAGTGTCTCACTCTGTAATATACCCTTTATTGGTATTCTTTCTTACCCATCTCATGTCCCTACTTCTTCACTGTGTGATTTGTGATGTCTTCCCAAATAAACTACTTGAAGCAAAATTCTAAACTGAGTATCTATTTGTGGTTGGGATCCAGACTAAGAAAAGAGATAGGACTGCCTGTGAATAGGTGCATACAAAGTAAAGAGTAAAATGTTTGAAGGACAGTGACATTACAGTTACACCCTATTTTCTGTATTTTTAAGTGTCGCTTTCATAGTCCTTTGTCCCATATTTGAATTAAGTTAAATCACTGTACTCAGTTCTGCATGAAATATGTACGTGCTGCAAGTTGCCACACATGGTTCTATATTATAATATGTTCTTTGTACTTTACCTGGTTAATTCTTCTTGTTTTCCACCCTTAATACCATTAAAGTATGTGCCTAAATGAACCATCATTTGTAAAGCTGAAAGCTGATATTTACTTAATCAAAATTAGACTTCCTAATACTTGCTAAAGGGAAAACCCACTGGGGGAAAACATAGAGGATAATACTCATATTATTTTTCAGACAATAAACAACCTTGTGTAATCCTATTATGAACATTAGCATACATTTCACAGCCCATCTGGCAAACAATAAAGGTCATGACTCTATGTATTTGAAATGCTATCCAGGCCATTGTAGTAAGGAAAATGGTAAAACCTACAGCTGTGTCAGTGGGTCAAAAAGCGGTCATAGGACATTTCTCAGACACCGCGGATTACACAGGTAGACTTTTATGAAGACAAGCTGTGTGTTAGAAAATATGTTTTTCAAAGCTTAGCAGTTCTGAAGGAATAGTCATGTGACAAGCAGGAGTGGAGCCTTGGGGGTGGAGAGAAGAAGTTACCTGTTTTTAGTGAATCACCGTTAAATTGAGCTGTGACAAAACTCTAGTATTTTATGAAATGCAAAGTGTTATTTTAAAAACGTCCTTAATGAGACAGAGAAAATACAATGTCTGCTTTGTTCTGGGATGAAAAAAGTTCTTTTCCATAGTTCAAAAGAAGTCACTCTAATTAGTTTTTTTGAGAATTTCTAACCTAGAAGACAGAAAGATTTAGGATTTTCCCCCCAAACCTATATTTGGTAATGGTAAATCATTTTATTGATAAATTAAGAACCAAATAGAAATATTTAAAATAGTATTAGAGATCCTTTAGCCTGAAGTTCCATGTGTGTATTTCATACTCCTGCTATATAGATTGGCCTTGTTTTTTAAAATTTTCTTTCTCCATGACTATTTCTTTCTGAATAAAACATTAAATTTATGTGGGGACTAAATATAAAATAAAAAATTATATTTTACATAATATGTTCGACTTCATTTCTGTCTGAACTAAACCTGGAAAAGATGCCATATCCATTGCATATTGTTTTTTTTTTTTTAGAATGAGCATGTAGCTGAATGCTTGTAATTATTATTCTGGGTATAATCTACTGTTCAAAACTAATATTTATGGAGATGTTGACGTTAGCATTTAATTACTCACAAGCTTTATAAATGTTAAGGATTTATCATCCTAAGCCATTCAGTGATTCCATGCATGCCATTTACTTATCTTGTACCCATGTTTGAAGGTGACCTCATTTGTTACCTTACTTTCTCTGACAATAGTGATGAAATCCTGTTAAGTTGAAAGGAACTTTAAAACTCTACATCAAATCTGACTGAATGGTAGTATTCATTGCATGTCAACATAGTCAATGCAACACTGAGTGTGAAATTAATAAACTGTCAAATCCCTGAGCTACTCCTTTCTCCAGAAATACCATGGACCTAATGCATACCTCTAAATGGGCATGCATTTTTAGTAGGATCCACAAATGGGAAGTAATATTTCTTACCAAAATGCCAAAGAATAAACCTTTCCCTCCCCATGCCATTACCCCAATATTCCCACCTTATTCAACAAAACTTGGAATCAGAATGTAGCAGCCACTATCTTGACATCACAAAGATTAAAGCTTCACAAATAGATGCACACCTGGCTAAACCCAATGCTGGCAAGAGAAACTGTATTTCAGTTCACACTCCAAAGCTCCCCATGGGATTTGGCTGAGGCTGAACTCTTCCTTGCTCCATTCTGCTTCTTTCATTCCCCTAGTTAGGAGTATCCTCCCCACCCACTGGAACCCCTATTTTAAGTTTTGCTTCTAAAGAACCAGGCCTAAGATCATGATCTATCTCACTTTCTAAAGTTGAGAGACTGCATGTAATCTGCATGTATTTCCCTCTACTTCCTTTTATTTTTTTCAGGGGTGAGGTGAACCTTTAGAAATGAAGGACATAACTGCAATTGGATCAAAAAATCAAATTCCAGGGTTTTGTCCATGTCAGTGAATGTTCTCTGTAACTTTCTGAATCCTCCGCATTTTAGAACTTTATGCTGAGAAGATGTAGTGGATGTTTGTGATTCTCTACTGTCAGAGGATTATTTTTTCTTTCATATACTAAGCCAGGAAGATGGGGGCAAATATTTTATGTTTTTAACCATTAGGAAAGCTTCCTTTAACCAGAAAATATAAATGAATCATAACATCTTATCCTATGAACAGTTAGCACAGGTGAACTGAAGATGAAATAAAATATCAATTGTCTTAGCAGCTTAGCGCAGTGTCTGGGACATAGCAAAGTAGTCATAACTGTTCTCGTTCTCTTCACTTTTACTCCAAGTTATGATTTTTTTTTTATTTTGTCTCCTAATAACCCCTGAGATAGGAAGGGAGAGCCAGAATTGGCTTCATTTTTCAGAAGTAAGATTTAAAACTTCAGAGTCATTTCCAAATCATGACTCTCCATGTCAGCAATTTGGGATGCCATTGATTTGGTTTGACTGTCCCCAAAATTTGCTACTGGAATCCCTAGGGAATAGTCAGCAAGGGAACCTCTCTTTGGTCTTTATAATGTTCATGCTTGGCTTGTGACAGAACACTTTAAGTTTTGGAATGAATTAATGCCTCCTTAATACATTTAGTAAGAATCAGGTATGATATTGGTGTGCTCTAATTCCTGTGGCTATTACTTACATCAGGGGTCTCCAGCCCCTGGGCCATGGACTGGTACTGATCTGTGGCCTGTTAGGAACTGGGTTGCACAGCAGGAGGTGAGCAGTGGGCAACCGAGGAAAGTTTCATCTGTATTTGCAGCTGCTCCCCAGAACTAGCATTACCTCCTCAACTCCACCTTAGATCATGAGGCAGCAGATTCTCATAGGAGCACTGGTCCCTGGTGCCAAAAAAAGTTGAGGACAGCTAGTCTACATAGACATATTTCTAGAGGTGAAGCGTTTAGAAATACGTTTTAGAACTTCCCTGATGGTGAAGGATAATGAGTCTTTTCCTCTATTGGGAACCAAATTCTTGTAATTTTCTAGGTTAATGAGTAACTGGGAGCTCGATTTCTTATGCAGACATCCAAATATTTCTATAATCTCTCCATTAGCAGGCAAGTGAAATTTTCTCTTCTAATCAAATTGTACTGATATTTGTCTCTCTAACTTAAACTATTTCTCTCTTAAAATGACTTGCTTCCTCCATTTTGCAAATCCACATACTTTTCTGTCTTTTGGGCCAAATCTTCACTGCAAAAACTTTTCCAAAAGTAATTATGCTATTATTTTCTAACTACCTAAAGCGTGCAGTTTATCATTAGATTATATTCAAGTCATTGATTTCTGTCTAAATTGACAAACTTGTCTAGACTGTATCACTCTTTCTCTGACAGCCTTCGGCATGAGGACATAGATCAAGTTTTTTATACTGCAGTGTAACCCTCATTATGCCTAGCATGCAGCTGAGCATACAGTAGGCACTCAATATATGCTTGAATGTGTGAATGAATGCATATCTCATATTCTTTGGCACTGGGTTTTTGAGATGAAAAGGGGTCAAAAATGTCACACGCTTCCTCAGCTCACTCCCTTGACCCAGTGTGACCGAAAGGTGTTATATAGCCAAGTGTGGAAAGGAATTTACTCCCTTGCCCCCCTCTCCCAACACATCCTGCCGAGAGACAGCTTGAGACATTGTTGGCAAGGGAATATCTATAATCAGGTCAGACAAAAAGGTCGTTCCTACCTTAGGTAAGGGCTGTGATATCTTCTCCTCAACAGGGAACAAGACCCCATTAAGTGTCAATCGAAGCACAGATAATGCGTGAGAGTGGAAGAATATACACACAGACAGGGCTATGTGTGTTACACATGGAAAAATGGTGTATTGGTATATTTCTCTTGCAATTATTTTCTAAGGAAGCAATTATATAGTTTATACATAGTATAAAATAGTACACTTCTAAGGTGATCCATATGTATTTATATCACTCTAGATGTTTGATAGATATTTAGAATTTATGCAGCATGGTAGTGGGAACTTGGAGAGAGACATTTGCTTCCTTTCATGCTGAGCTGTGGAGTGTTGTATGCATGGTTCATAGACTCACATACTGCTCTAGAAATGTGCCTCATTTGGCCATGCTTTATGTGTCACCTTGTTTTTGAGGACATCCTTCACCTTAGCCTTTCAATGCAAGGGAGAGTGAAGAGGCTTGAAGAATATGGGCCATGGTGTTAATCTCCAGCTTTCACTGGTTTAATGAATTTTGGAATTTTATTTGATTTCTCTGCTATTCAGTTCCCCATCTATACAATGAAGATAATAGTATCTATAGGTCAGAATTGTTTTGAGCATTAAATAAGATGTGTATAAATCACCTAGCAGAGTGCTTGGGGAAAAATCCAGTTGTTCATTCATGTAACCAAACATTTATTGTGTACCTACTAATATGTGTCAGCTTGTATCTAGTAGGAAGAAACAATTTAAATATAGTATGTTCTCTATGATCTATTGGAGGAGACTAAAACTAGAAAGAGGGTAGGGAATTCTGGAATGGGACTTTTGTGTGTGTGTGCAGGACCTCACTGATAATATAAATAAAATTTATGGTAAAAGACCTGGAGGTGGCAAGGAATTTAGCCATGTGCAAAGATGAGAGAAGAGAGGAAACAGCAAATGCAAAGGCTTGGAATGTGTTTAATGATTTTGAAGAACACCCTGAAGGTCAGATGGTCAGAGAGCAGTTACCAACTAGAAGAGAAGATTAGATGAGCAAGGCAAAGGAGAGCTTAGTTAAGTAGAGTCCTGTGGACCAGTAAAGTAGCTCTTATTCTGATGAAATGAAAAACCATTGGAACATTTTGAGCAGTTGATTGACGTATGTTTTAACAGCATCACTTTGGCTGCTGGTTGAGAATAAAGTGAAAGGAGGCAAAACCTCAATTTGTAGGCTGCTGCAGTGATACAGGAGAGAGAGGATGGTAGCTAAAACTGGGGTAGTGCCATTGAAGTTAGGGATAAGTGGTTAGATCCTACATAATAATTAGAGCTTGAAAAAATACAAGATATGTAAATCATCATTCTGGGTAATAATATCTATTTGGTATAGCAATAATTTTTGGTATTTAGCAATGATTTTGATAATAGTAATGTCTAAACTGCCTCCTTCATGCCAAAAATCTCGTAGGAAAGCCATAGTTATGAATATTCTGCATACAAAACACCAAATATGTATTAAATGTTTGGCAAGATAGTTTTATCTTTTCTAATGTATCTGAAAACCTGAGATGAATCTCTGAGCTTATTTATTTTTTTAATTTAAAGGCTATTTTTTTAGAGTAGTTTTAGGGTCACAGAAAAGTTGAAAGGGAAGATACAGAGGTTTCCCATATACTGCTTGCCCTACACATGCATAGCCCTGAGCTTTTTTTGTTCTCTATCTAGCTATTTTGATGGCTTGTTGATGAAGTTCCAAATGTAAAGTAGATAGAGATGAGAGAATTTCTGGATGCTAAAATTCAATTCCAGCTCTGTGCCAGACCACCTACACTGGATTAAATTGGTATCTACTGGCATTAGCAGTGAAGATTTGCCTATTGTTAAAACACAGTTTTAATTTGAAAGATAACTACTCTGGCTTATAATTTCTTTCATTTTAGTTGATTCTTGTAATTAGGAAATTAAATATAATGTATCTCCTCTGAATACCACTGCAGAGGTGGGGAGATAGAAAGACTGTAGGAATTTGTCAATTCCAGAAGAGCAAATTGTCTGTCCACAGTGGGATGGGCTTCTCTCGATGCAATTTTTTTCTGTCTTGAGGATCATTTTGGTATTTGAGAAAAAAAAAAAAACACATAACTGATAGCCAAGAGACTGGGTTGTAATGCTGGGTCTGTCATCAACTAACGACTTTGCTGAAAGTTATAAAGGAGCTGAAGGATTCTTTACAACTCTACCTTTTTATGCCTCATTGAGCCTCTTTTCCTAGCTGCATTAATATCTGGAAAACTATAGAGAACTTGCTATCATGGAGAACACTACATCCTTTGCTGCCAATTGAAAAGACCTCAGCATAGTGATATGAAATAGGGGGAGAATTCCAGGTCCATAATCCAACAACTGCCAAGACTTTCAAATGGCCTAGAGAGGCATCGTAGACAATTGTGGGCTTTCCTTCAGCAGGTGGATTGAGCAAAGCAGTTTATAAATTTTGAAACTCATTATCATTGTTTCCTTAGAGAATATATTGCTCCCCAGTGCGGTAAACTTCAAAAGCATTTTATTATTTACTTTTGTTTTCAGTTTTGAAAAACTAAGGGTCACTTCTCATCAACAAATGATACAAGAGAACAATGGGGTAATATATTTAAAGTTCTAAAGAAAATTAACAGTTAACTTGGAACTCTACTTGGATCGCCACTCTCAAGATGATGGTGAAACAGAGGTTAACATTCATAAAGATCCACAGCCGTTTCTAAATAAACTGAAAGGATGTATTTTGGTGCCAAAGCAAAGATTCCACAGGAAGTAAATAGTATGCAAGACATAGTTATCAGCACAGAAATTGTGAAATACTTTGTTAAATCTGTTGCAATTAATAGTAATGATAATGGTAATAACTGATTTAGTTTGTGCTTAAAACCAAGTGGAACTAAAATATACAATATCAACATGGAAGAGAAAAGAGAGATGTTAGAGGTCTCACAGTTTGGGCCAATGTTCTATTATTCAACAGTATTTTATAACTGATATCAATATATATATTTCCACTTGTTCTGTTTTTCTGGAGAACCAGACTAATACAAGGCTCCATTTAAATGGCCTCTCCAATGCTCACTTCAGCATCGCATATACTAAATGGCATGTCCAGCGAAAAGCCTTCCTTTCTTTATTCTCTGTCACAACCACTTGTTTCTATCATAGTGCTTATTATGAGAAGTAGAAATTGCCTCATTTAATTAAAAAAATTTTTTTTCTCTCTAACTACACTCTGTTTCCTAAAGGCAGAGACCAAATTGGACCTATTCATTCTCTAAACCTTGCTCAAAGCCTGATGCAATAGGTACAATAGGCTCTCAACATATACAGGTTAGAATAGACAAGTGGATCAGAAGGTAAATTCCTAAGTTATTGGCTATTTTGCCCAGGTAAATATACTTTTTTTTCTAGTGGATTGAAATACTGAATTTATATTTTTGACCTTCAAATGATAATCTTCAGTCTTAAATTTTCATCACTCAAACTCATAATTCAGATTTTCAAGTGTATTTCTCATGTGTACCTCAAATATCCAAAACTAAACTCAATTTGTTTAACCCTCCTAATTTCCATTATTACCTACCTATTCTGGTTTGTGGTTTCAGCATTTACCAGGTCACCTAAGCCTAAGACCCAGAAGTCGTCATTTATTCATGTCTTCATTCGTTTGTTTATAGAGCAACTATTATGTGGTCCATTCTATATAAAGAACAACATATATAATGGTGAGCAAAACAGATATAATCCATGTCCTCATGTGGAATTTATTCTACCACCTTTTTTATGACTAATTATGTTGACTATTAAGACTTGTCTGTTTATTCTATTTAAGAATGTCAGTTAAACCAGCATCTCTCTCCTCTCCCTTCCTATACCCACTCCCAATGCCTCCCCCTCATTTTCTAGGTCAAGTTGACATCATCTCTTATCTGAACCCTTGTAACACCTTTCTAATGGATTTCCTTGTCTCTAGTCTCATCTCTTTTATTTCATTTGTCACACTAAGTGTTTTTCCTAAAATACAAATTTAACCACCTGATGGCCCTACAATAACTTTCATGTCACCATCACTTACTCGACATAGTTTAAACTCCTTAGCATGGTGTGCCATGTCCTTTATGCTTCAGCTCTATCAAATGACATTCAGATCTGTGAATGTGACCCTATGTCTTTGCACATCATGTTGTTTTTCTACCCTGAAAACCCCCCTCTCTGCGTCACCTGGCAGATTCCTTCAATCCTCTCTTTGTGAAGCTCTTCTGACTCTTCTGCCCATTCAGGAAGAAACAAGAGCTTGTAGAACTATACTCTCAACCCCTTATAGGAATTTGTGCCATCCATGTCAAACATGTTTACATGTCTGATTTCCTCACTAGACCATGAACAACTTGCAAGTAGAGGGCATGCCTTATACAAATTTCTATCTGTACAGAGTCTGCACCATTGGAAATATTACCAAATCTTTGCTCAATAAGTGAATATTGATTGAAGAACATATATTTAGTCATTTGCCTAAAATGACAAAGTATCAGTGGCAGAGTTAACCCACATTTCCAAACTCCCACTCCATTGACATTTCACTAGACAAAAGCACCTTTACCATTTATTCAGTGATATTTCAGTTTGGTCCAGGGGCAAAGAAAGCAATAGGGCATGCCCTGGGTCAGGGGAGGTAGGTGGTTCATAATCACCTTTGGTCTTTTTGAATCTATAGATGCTTGGATTAGAAATTCTGAAATGCACTCACTGAAAAAAAATCACCAGTCGGGTGATTGAAATAGATCGATATTACAATGCTAGTGGGAGAAGAATGGATTTGGAATTAGGCAGCTGTGGGTTTGAACATCTCTTTCTTCATTGATCAGTCTTGTTTACAGAGAGAGGAAAACAAGGCTCAGACTGTGTCATCTAACTTACCTGAAACTGAGCACTGTATCGAAAGTTATTATGAGGATTATGTCAGATGAATGACCCTTATAAAGAACTAGAATATTGCCTCATGCATACTAGGTGCTCTAAAATTTAGTTTCCCATTTCCCCCCTCTGGCTTTAATCAGAAATCAGAAGATACCAAAATGGCTCATTCATTTGTGTGGGGAGATTATATTGCTCTGCTGATGAATTGTCTGCATTTCACACACACTTTAACAGCTCCAGGGTGTCTTCAAATTAGAGCTCCTTATCACTCATTAGCACTGTTGCAGGAAAGCTGATAAACCTCACCTCTTACTTAGGCCTCTAACACAATTGGGGAAACCTCCATTTTCTTTTATCATCTGAGTTTTGACCTTAAGGTTTCACTCTAACCCTAGGGCTTAATTTATCTTCTGTAAAAGCACTAGTTTTTCCTTACATGGAAACTGTCATGCCCTGAGTATGCAGAGTGAGACCTGGAAACAGCCCTGCCTGTTTCGTCTCAGACCAGAGGGCAAAGTCTCCACCCTCCCCTTCCATCGCTGTAGATGGGGCTTTGTTTCTTGGCAGCATATTAAAACTTCAGGCTACTGTTGTACACTCCATACTGTAAAGGTTTAAAGGTTGACAAAATGCCGTGAATGCCATTGTGTGAAGTCAGCCTCATGTTTGTTTTACCTACTGTATATCACAGTACACTTCCTGATAGCTGAGAGTTTGTGTTGTTTTGATTAAATCTGGACAAATATGCATAAAATATGTATTCAAAAGACATTTCACTTAAGAACAAAGAAAGGTTTGTGTCGTTAGATTACCCTAGAGCCTGAGAGCTACTGAGAATTATAAATAAATTTGGCTTCACAGGCTTGCAGTCATAAATGACATTTTTTTAAATGATGGAAGGGGGAGATTTGAATCTTACAGGAACCTTTCATTTAACTCCCCTCCTCCGAAATATGTCCAAAATTTAAAGAAACCTCCTTTAAATATAACTCTCAGTTGAAAAGAAGCTTTTGATTCCTAGTTATTGGAGAAAGACCTATTTATTTATACCATTGCTTTGTTTTCTTAAAATTGATGCAGAAGGAACATGGGTCCAGCCCTTCTAAAATCCTGTTTTATCACTCTCTGGTTGATAGTTGCAACCCAGCATAAGGAAATTAGAAACAGCTAGGGTAAATGCAATGACTTCTTTTGAAAAGACATTTCACAATTACTGGAGAAAAATAGAGATGGCACTAGAATAGCATATCTCAAAACAGCGTATCACCTGGGACTTGTTTGAAATGCAAATTCACTTGTACTACTGAATTAGGTATTCTGCGGGTAGGGCCAGGCAATCTGTTTTGACAGCTCTCCCCATACTCCAGTGATTCTGATACACAAGAAAGAGTTAAACATGAGACCCCACAGGAAAGAGTAGCAAGGGAGGCAACAGTGAAAGGCCAGAGGCCAGAGAGGAATGATTTAAGAAGAGTTAATGATCAAAAGTGATCACAAAAGGTGCTAATCAGGTGTTTAACACCTATGCATACATCTGTTTCTAAACCTGAAATTAAAGGGCAGATTATAAAGAGCTTCTAAAGGTAGTAGAAAATACAAGGTAAACCAAAGAAGACAGTTATGCAAGATGTTGCTCACATGTTATACCACTTGTACTTAGATTTTTTTCTCAAAAGACTTAGATTTTTCTTATATAGGTATTTGTACATTACTAACCCAGAAATGAAATTATTACATTGTTTAAATGTATTGAGTATTTTTTTGCTTGTATGAGAGAGTAACTTGGAGCAGGCAAATGCTCCTGCTGAGAAAAACTATAAAAGCTGTATAAAATACAAAAATTGTGTTTGAAGGCCTTCGAGAGCTGTCTAAGCAATCAGATCCTGGAAAGAAGGGACCTCATTGAGGGAAGACTAACTTTGCATCCAAGTTTCCCCTGCGGGTGAACATACCATGACCCAGCAATTCCAACTCTTATATGACAGAAAAGCAGACATAAGTGCACCAGAAGACGTGTATGAGACATTTCATAAATTTACTATTTGTAGTGGCCCCAATATGTAAAACTACCCAAATATCTATAAACCACAAAGCAGATGAATAAATGATGGTGTATTCTCACATAAAATAATGAGAATAAACTAATTACAGCTGCATGTAACATGGATGAATTTCACAAATATAGTACAATATATCTCATTAATATATAGCCCAAAATCATGCAAAGATAATCTTTGGTGTTAAAAGTCAAGATAGTAGTTACCTTTGAAGGCAATGGAAAATGGGCGTCATGGTTAGGGGTCCTACTGGATTCTGGTCATGCCCTTATTGCTGAAGTCTGCATGCATGTGTGTTGGTGGTAGTTCAGTTAGCTGGATACTTGTGATTTGGGCAGTTTTCCTTATATATTTTATAGTTTCATGAAAACTCTTATTTAAAAATATACATTAAGATTATTGTTTCTCTATTGTTTTTGTTTGAAGTGAGTCCTTTAAATGTGTCTATGTTATCCCATGGAAGCACTATCTGTGAGTAACTGGAGGCAGGAGAATGTGGTCATTGAGAATCTCCGAACAGGGAGAAGACAGGCCTGCTGGTGAATTGCTATGTGGTTTTGAGAAGCTCTTTAACCCAAGTCGCATCTTTCTCAGCTCTGAAGTCATGGTGACCATTATAGTAGGAGCTAACTTGTGGAATGGAGTAAGGATTAAATGAAGGCCTCCATCTGAAGTATTAGTCCATAACTGCAGAGTCCTCATGGAGGTGGGGGTGACCTAATGGCTAGGAATAAGGGTTGTAGATCAAAGACAAATCAAAAACAGCATTGCTAAGACACCTGGCTCTGTGACTGCACCTTTTTGATTAACAGAATATCATGATTACTCACTTAGAGTGAATATTCCTAAGAAGTCAAACTAGATGTGTTTTAGGTGTGAGAGAGATACAGAGACAGAGACAGAGAAAGAGACAGAGACAGAGAGAGGTGAGCGAAGAAGAAGGCACATCATCATGACTGGGAATTAGTCTAAAGGATGGCCTGGGGTCATGGAACTTGATAAAAATGTCACCAGTATGAGGCAGGCTTTCTGGGGGAATACCTTAACCAATGACTGATGGGAGTTGGCGGATACTTCATTGCCCTTTGAGCAAGATGGCACTGAGGTATGTGTTCTACACTGTCTCCCAGAGAAGCCCAGTGGCATTGAGTTCCATTTGCCCACAGGGGGAATTTGCTTGATGGTGCAACCACATTGATTACCTTCTGTTCCCTGTATCATTTCCTTCTTTACCAGTATTTTCTGAGATCACTTTCCAAATAAATTACTTGTACTGAAAACCTTGTCTCATTACTAATTTCTGAGGGCATCTAAACTTAAATAGTCTTTGCTCTTGCACAACTTATTGTGCAATCTTAGTTTTTTGTTTTTTTTTGTTTTTGTCCTGGGAACTTCCATTAGCCAGCATACCGTGGCTGCCTCCTTTGAATGCTGTAATTGCTACCATGCTGCTGAGGAGCCTACATTTTGCCCCACTGCTCTGAAAGGGACTTCTGTTGGTCACTGCCAAAGCCCACTGTGCAGCCCCTTCCGCTCCCCTGCACCAGGTGTCAGGAATGAGACAATTTGTCCCTCTGCTAACTAGGCAGTGAGCAGTCCATCACTACTTTTTCTTTGTACCATGTAGAGTCAGTGTAAACAGAAAGAAAAATCTTATTATCTTCCAGACACTTTAAGCCTTCTGTTGTCTCTCCTAGCATCTCTCTGCTTGGCCAAGAGCATCCTCCCATCCTCTTGGTAGTAGTGAAAAGCTTCTGTCACTACTCACCTCTGATGAGACCTTTTGCTTCCTTCCTTCTCTCTTACAGTTTGATTTCTCATATTAGATCTGTGTATTTTTATTGCTCCCTTTTCACCAGAGTCTCTATCTTAGTCCAGAGTTAGCCCTCCTGCTTTTGGATTTTAGGCCATGTGTAGAACCAGAGAGTTACAAAGGAATTTTCCCATGAAGACATTGGGATGTTTCAGTATAAGGTTTTATGCCAACTGTACAATAATCTCTCCAAAAGAAAGATTCTCTGCGTCCTTAATTTTTCAAGATTTAACTTCTCCTTGTGCAGCATCTTAACATAAAGTAGAATGAAGATGGCTTATAATTATTCAGTCATAAATAAAAAGAATGCTCTAAATATACTAATTAGCCTAATTGGAACTCACAAAAATGCTTCAAATCTTAACTTTATCAACATCCACCTCTGATTGCAGAAGTTATCAGGGTGCCCTTTCAGTAGCAACACAGTGACTCACTAGAGTTTCACTTCCTCTCTCTAGGCGTGTTAAATCAGCACAGAAGCACTGATGAAGATGTTGAACAGTTGGGTAGGGAAGGCCAGGAGAACAATGTCCTGGCATCTTAGCCATACAAGGGACCTCATGGGCATGTAGTCCAACCTGCAGACCCTTGGGGTAGAGTACTTCATCTCCCAACAGGCAGGGGAAACTTTGACTGTGGTGGTGTGGGTTGCAGTCCTCCAAGGATGCTTCTAAGAATCACATTATTAAAGTAGCTACTGAGCAGAAGGCTGCGATTCCAAAGCCACTTTGAACACATGTAATAGGCAGAGATGAAGTCATCTTCCTAAAGGTCAGCTGCATCCCCAGATGTGTTCTTACTTCAGCCATCACCCACAGAGAGCCAAAGAATGGCTCATTGCAGGGAAAGTGCGGGAACCCATGCCCACATGTCTGTAGCAGACCCAGCACCTGGCCAGGCCTGGCAGCCAAGGGTGGCCCCACCCCTTGCTCTTTGCCAAACATTGTTCCTTGTACCTGGCCAGTGCCTGGGTTTTACAGCCTCAGACACTTAACAACCTTTTCCGAAAAGACCTCACCCACTTTACCTCAGCCCCACCCCATCCCATCCCTTGGCCAGACCTGTAATTACTGGACTTGAAAAGCAGCCTCAGAGATACCACACAGGGGCAGGGCAGCCCCCAGCTAGCAGCCAAACTGTAAGATTTTCTTCCTACATCCCTTCACTGTGGCCATCCTGCAGCAGCTGTTCTTTTATTTATCCCTCACCAGGGTGGTGTGCCAACCAGGCCTGCTCCTCATACTTTTGGGTTCAGAGCAAGAGTAAAAAGGAGCCCCCGGCCTGTGGCGTGGCCCATTGTCTTCCTACTCTCTAGCACTGTCCTCATGTGAAGGCCCACGCATGTGTATTCACACCCCATTCCACTCTTTCATTCTCTACCCCCAACAGCAGTCCCTTGCCACCCCTTGGGCCTGTATCTGTGCACACCAGTCACCCTTTGGGGATAGAACCAGGAAAAAGACCCCTGTAGGTCCTGAATGTTAGTTCAGGTCTGTTTGGTCCAGGAATTCTCAGATTCCATGATGTCTAAGATGTGGTATAGAAGGAGGGGTGTGGGCCCCTGGAAGGTATATCCACTTGGACCTGTAGATTCTTTAGCCTGTGGGGAGGGGTGCAGCTAGAGAAAGACCAGAGCAGAGGCTTGGTATTGCTACCAGTTTACTAAGGAGTTTCTTGGCTTCTTGTGGATTTCTTCTTCCCACTGGAGTTGTTTGTGCTGGATCCAATCAAAGCTATTTATGGCTCCCATTATCCTCTGAAATAAACACAGCTTGTCTACCAGGCAATCTATAATCTGAACCCAACCTGACTTCCAAAATCCGTTTTTTCCCCTCATACTCAAATGTTCTGTGACAAGCAAATGGAATTTTAAAAGTAAAGACCCAGGGTGCAAAGGGATGTGTATTTGGTAGCTGCTCTGTCTTGTGAGAATCAGGAGGTCACCTGCTGTCCTTGATGGTGTTTAGCTTTCCTGGTTTTGCTCCACTTTGTGGGTGGAAATTGGACAGAGGAGTTTATATGACAAATCAAAGCCATCTGCCTTATCTGTCTTGCTGGAGATAATATTTTCTTGTCTTCCCTTACATTCATGGTGTTTATCCAATTTCTGCCTTCCTCCCCCAGGCACATTAGCCATCTAGAAGTAAAGCCCCCCCATGCCTGTAGGGACTTGTACGCTCCTTGCTGATATTTCTGATGCAAGAGCTATGGTCTCCTGGCTCCAGAGGCTTTGGCCACAGTACGATGAGTTCTCCTGGGACAATAGGCCAATACTTACTACTTCTCTGCTGTCAAAGCAGCTGCCCTGCTTCACTATCTTAGGTCATTTCAGTGGTCCTCCCTCCCCTCTGTCCCCTCTGAGGGGGCCACTGATGCTGCCCATAATTTTCTTCCCAGATCAATTACTGCTCCTTAATCATGATCAGTCCAACATGCTCAGTCCAGACAACAGCCAAGCCTCCCCACCTCTCCCCACACACTTCATCATGGAACATATACATCTAAAAAACACAGCTCAGGATGGTGAAACCTTACCCTTTTTCCCTTTCCTCACCTGTCCATTTCTCAGCTGGCAGCCTGGGTTTTGTGTCCAGTGAGAAGAGGCCTGAGGTTGAGACTCAGCTTCTTTCATCTCCTTTTGCCACGTGATATCCCTTGAGTTGGTGAAGACCTGCGTTTTTCCTTGGAAAGGTCTTCACATACCTCAACTATCATTGGAATTAGGTTGCTTTTGGGGAGGAACTGTATTTTCTGGGCTATATTCACCCCTCACTATGCTATTGGCAGGGACTAGGAAGTTCTGTTGTTCTCTAGTTTCTTACAGTCAGGGACAGCCCTCAGGGAGCCCGTACGAGCCTGGCTTTATGTAAGTCCCCCTAGTTCTCACCCAGGTTTCAGCAGCACCAGCCTCACTTTCCTTCTACAGTAAAGATCCCTGCCCTGACACCTTCCCTCTCCCTTCTCTTGCTTTCCTGGGGAAGACTAGCTCCTAGCTTCTCTCTAAAATCTCATTGATCATGGGGCACTAGCTGAATTTCAAGTACTCCCTTAGTCATGGCCTCTGGATCATCAATTCTAGCCATGCACTGACGTGCTGATTTTCTTGTGATTAGAAAATGAAGTCTTCTTTATGTGACCTAAGGAGAAGGAGTGAAATCTAGAAGAGTGTTCCGAAGCTTGCCACCAAAGTTATACCCTTGGAGCTGAGGCCCGCAGGCTCTAGAAGTGACAGCTCACATGCAAATGCCAGTTCCACCAGCAGTAATCTAGGTGAATAACTTCTGTGTGCAAGAATCCTCCCTTTTGTGAAATGGCAATAATAGTTACATAGCACAGGCCATGAGGTTGCAGTGAGATAATGTGTTCACTTAGCAGAGAATAGTAAGGGGAAGTCTTCACTGAGAATATGATAGTGACAACAGTACAGAACACCAGTAAGTTAGAGGGTTCTGCTGAATTAACCAAAGAACAAGGAACCCATGCTAAAATGGTTTACCATTTATTAATAAGTGAAATAACGGCTATATTTATTGAGAGTTTAGCAATGACCAGATGCTCTCATAAGAACTTGATATGCATTAATTCATTTAATCTACCTAACAACTCTACGGGGTGATGCTATTATTATTTTCACTTAAGAATGAGGGTACTGAAACACAGAGGGATTAAGCATCTTACCCAGGGTCACACAGCAGTAAGGTTCAAAAACAGGCCTTAAACCAGGCTGTCTGAGTCTAGAGACATCACTTTTAATACTATTCTAAGTTGCAGATCACAGCCTAGAAGTCAGGGGCTAGACAGATAGAGTATACATGTCTTCAGATGGGAGCTTTTTTCCATTGTGGGCAGCATCTGGACCAATTACATTGTATTTAGGGAGATGTATTTAGGAAAAGAAATCCTAATGTAGATTTAACTTTAGTATCTCAGAGATACTGGTTTGAGAGATATTTGGTCTTATCCCTGAATGACCAGAGGAATATTTTTGGCTTCTCTAATTGGTGGAGAGATCTTGAAGGGGACCAGGCATGGAACCCCATTGCCTACCCTGGACTGTCAGTCTCTAGCTTCACCACCTCCTCCCACTTTGTTGTCCCTGACAGAATAACTCCTGTTGAAGATTGTAGTAAACCCCAGGTAGCCTGATGTGTAGAGGACAAAAACTCTGGAGCTAGAGCAGTCCTGTGAGTTTGGATTGAGACTTAAATTACTTTAGTTTGACAAAGAAAGTGCTTCCTCTGAAGGGGGCAGACAAATGCATGTGAGAACAATGCTAAGAATTCTGCTAGTGTATTCCCTTTGGACTATGGGGATATCGCATAAAGTAGATTATTTAAACATTTCTGAGACTCCACCAACCAAACTTGTTATTGATAAAGTAATTGAATTTGGCATTTTGGTATATATCACAGAGAACCAAAAGTAAAAATGTGTGATCTTTGCTTTTACAAGCTGACAGCAACACTGCAGAGACAAGAAAATAGAAGAATGTGTGTTCGGTTAGAAGGCATGCCATTAAATTCTAGTCATTTAGTCTTTCTCAGCTACAAAATAAAAGGACTTGATTTAACGACCTCCTAGATAGTTTAGCTCTGAAGATAGATGGGGTAGATGACAAGCACTTGCAACTTTAACCTTCATACATGCATCATTGTTACATTTTATTCATATCATTCAACAAAGATTTGTTGAGTGCCTAATATGCATCAGACACCCTTCTGGGCACAGAAGACACAGTAGCCAACATGAGATAAAGAGCCCTTCCCTCAAGAATCTGACATTATAGCTGGGGAAAACATATAATGAGCAATAAATAGAATTATAAGTAATTATAGAATATGTTTGAAAGTGCCATAAAATTCCTTCTCGGGACTCATGCTCTCTGTATGGCCAATTTCTCTCCATACGTGTCATCCATAAATAATTTTTAAGCCAGGTACCACCTTCTTATTTAGCCACTGTGAATATTTTTTTAAACCATTTGGAATGTGAGTAATTACATATATACATACCTAGCTAGCTAGCTACCTAGCTAAATGCCTAATTCCCAGGTAACTAGAAAAGTAGATACACTGCTCTCTGCATTTGTTTATATGTTTGCTTAGTTGGTAATGTAAAACAATACACCAGGGATTGAACAAGGGGTCTGTACTGGTGGTGTTATTTAATAGATGAATAACTGTAAGCAAATTACTCAGATCTCTGGGGCTTCAATCTTTTCCCCTCCAAGTAGGAAAGGTGCCCCCTAAGGACCATCTATGTTTGTCCATTCCATCATCTGCTTCTACTACGCCACCTATACTTTTGTTTTTTCCTTTCATCTCTCCAGTTCATTCCACTTAGCAGCTCAGCATGAGCAGTATCTATTTTGTTTCTTCGGATTCTTCCTTGTCTTCACAGGCTTCGTGAGCTTTCTCCATTGGTGCCTTTTTCTCCCGGTAGATGGCAGCGTTCAGTTTTGTTTCCAGTGGTGCCTCTTTCCCCTGCTTGACGGATCTTGGCCAGCTGCCCTTTCTGCAAAGCTTGCGTCCTTTTTTCCTAAGAGGTAATCATGGAAGAGGAAATCAAGGAAGGAATTGATGAGCGATAAGAGGGCTCCCTCAGAAATAGATGGGAAGGCTAAGAAGCCTCACCTTGATTCTCAAGTGGGCTTATTTTATTTAACTCTGGGTTAACCATCTTTGATCTTTCAAAGAGTTATTTCAGCATACTTGATCCTTCCACCCAGTAAGGCAGATAATACAGATCTCATTTATCTCAAGTGTTGAGGCCCTAAATCTGTTGAGAATAACCAGGGTTAGAAAAAGGGAGACAAGTTAGGAGGCGACTGCAGTGGTCTGGGCAGGAGATGGGGTGGCTACAGGCCTGTTAAGAGTGTAAATAGGGAGAAGTCGAATGAGCTCTATCTTGTTACTTGGAGAATCAGAGCCTCCTTCAGCACTGCTGTGTGCTAACCTTGGGCAAGACTTAACTTCTCTTGGCCTCTGAAGTCCTTCATGTTCTAGGATTCTATGGAACTATGAAAAAAAAAAATTGATCTATGTGTAGTTTTCAAACCACTTGACAAGGGACACACCATTAGTTGGTGGTCAAGTGAGAACAAGAAGCCAGGTTTCTAGTCGGTGTTTCACCTCACCATTGACTGAGGACATTATGAGAGTGTCTATTTCAGCACTTGTTTCTTTTCTTCCCCAAAGAAATCTCATAGAGGAAAATCAGCACATGTAACAAATCAAAGCAAGGTGCTCTGATTGAAGGATAGAGTTTTGGGCCCTCTGGCCTCTAAGCCTGTAAGGAGGAGGGTGAAAATCCTCAAGACAGAGGAAGTGACAGCTCTATTAATGGGCTGTCAGCTTCCAAGTGTTATGCTCTGACCTGTGTTGATCAAGGAATTCTAGTATCCCTGACATCAGTTTTTTTTTTCCAACTTCCTTGGGAAGATTTTTTTAGGGAGGAGAATATAGTGGAGGTGTGGAAGAATTTTATCTGGGGTAGCAGAAGCTGTCTGGGTGTGGGTTATATTGGGGTGGGTGGTGTCACACTCCAATTTAAAAACCTTTTATGGTTCTTCATTGCCTATAGGATCAAGTTCAGACTTGTAAAGCACAGATAAAGGAGCTTCATAATCTGTACTCCTTTGACTCTTCCAACCCCAGAGTGCACACCGTTTTCCTGGCATGTCCTCTAAGATGCCATGCCCCTTAACACTCCTACTCATTCTGGAAAATGTGGATCCAAAACTTTTCTTAAGCAACATTCCTGGCAAGCATTCAGAGCTTTTTGTGCATAATTCTGTTACAGCTCATATCAAAGTGATTGTCATCTCACTAGCTTCCTCCCTTGTTTGTGACTTGCTTGAGAATAGAGACCATGTCTTACCCATTTGCAAGCATAGTGCCAGGTCTTACTATGCTGAATCAATGAATAACATGGATATTTGGGTTTGAATCAATCTGTTAGGATGTGAGAGAATGCCATAAACAAAAATGCTAAGGGATTAGAAATTTATTACAGAGAACTGAGTCAAATACAACCACTTTTGCTAACAGAAAACTATATACATATATAAGCCAAAATGTTGAATGTCAAGCAGCTTAGTAACAGAGATTTCATGATTTTTTGTTGTTTGTAAATGACCTTATCAGAGTTTTTATTTTATTTTATTTTTTACAATCCAGTGGGCAAATAAGGTTTCAGTATAACCAAGAATATTAGAACTCATGAATTCAGCATACATGATAATTCCACCAGAACAGTCTGATGTCACCATCCTTTTGGAGGAAAAAAAAATGATCATGGTCCAATTAATTGTGAAAACAAGATTATAGTAGAAACTCTGACCTAGTTAAAGAAAATCAACTACTTTATTGAATACTAACACTACCAATTTGTATACAAATAGCAATTAAGCTTTATTCACATATCTACATTTAGTCACTCATTTGTCTGAAGGTAATACAGTATTTTATATTGGAGCTTTTTTTATTATTTTTCCGACTGTTCCACATAAATTCCTCTTACAGTTTACTCTTATGATCAGGGATGATTTTGAGGAAATGACTTCTTGGCTAATGTTTTTACAACTGCTATATTTTCTGTCACCACTTTAGAAAGTGAAAGAGAGAAAGGAGAGAGGAAAAAGAGGGAAAGATAGGAAGAGAAAGAGAGAGAGGATGAGAAGAAAAGAAGAAGAATAAGGAAAGAAAGGAAGGAAAAGAAGAAAGGAAAGGCAAGAAGGAAGAATAAAGGAGAAAATGTAACTATGATCAGTTTTCAACAGGAGACATAATCTCCACTGTCGAGAAAACCAACCAGCAGTGACATTCAATGCCTGTATTCCTTATCTGTGAAAATACAGATAATTCAGCTGGGGGAAAATGGGGCTGTGTACAGATACAGCCTAAAAATATTTCTCATGAAACCATTGCAAGCTGACAGTCATGCAGCATTCATTGACCCTTTTATATACCTTTTCATCACAAAAATACATAAGTGTAAGTTTCCATGGTCCTAAAAGTGGCCAAAATAGGCTGACTGTTACACATGAGCTATCTCTTCATTCTAGTTCTCAACTCACACCTTTAGGCTAATCAGGCAGGTCTGTTTCAAAACCATTCCGTGCTCATTTCTGAGACTGTGCATTCACATGCATTGCTTTCCATTTCAGTGTGCCCCCTTTCTCCGTCCACTTACCAAATTCCTTCTTATTCCTCATGAGTCTGCTTCCAACCCCAGCTCTCCCAGAGCGGCTCCCATTATTGCCCTGCAGCTTGATAGTCCCTTTCTCTGAACTGTTGCCAAATCTGGCATTTGATCAGAATTTGAATGATGTAGAGATGAAACTTTCAGAGACACACTGAGCTGGAAGGCGCATTACAGAGCAGCTAGCCCAACCCCCTTTCTTATAGAGAAAGATATTGTACTCTAGAGAGTGAGGACATCTCCCCAAATATCACTCAGAGGGAGTAGCTAGCTCGGTTGAGGATCCTGGAGTCTTGACTCTTAGTTTTCGTCTTTTATTTGTCTCTTACCACTTTGCCACTCATATTATGTTGTTGCCGGTATTTGATATTTCTTGCCGATCTCTTCTCTTGGTTGTAAAATCCCCTGTTTCTAATATTTTGATTCTATCCTTTTCATTTGAGAGGATAGTGACATATAGCTGCTTTTTAATTATTTGCTTGAAAATGTATGTCACACTCAGTTTAAGACAAGAGTTAAATAGTCCTTGTTCTTCCTCAATTTGTTGATATTTATTTAGGGGGAAATCTAGGGAATAGGTTGTCAAACTGCATTGTTTCTAAACTTACAAGTTTGTTATTCTCTCTCTTCTTCACATAATATTTTACCAATATATGCCTACTTTTACAGACTGTATACTCTGCTAATCAAGTATTCATGAAGAGTTCACCTCTCACTTTTATGCAACGTGCACAAATGCACTGAGTTTCATTAAACATATACATGTTTAAAATAATTCCTGCTTCGAACTCCTATAGAAGGACATTCTAATAAAAAGTGGCCTAGATTCTTCAAAAATGTCAATATCATTAGAGATAAGCACAATATAGAAACTGTTTCAAATTAAAGGAGTAATTAAAAGCAGATGACAATTAAGTGCAGTGACCCTGGATTGAGTTCTGGAGCAGGAAAAATAAAGTATCTAGAAAAGACATTATTTGGACAATTGATGAAATTTGATTTTGAACTGTATTTAAATAATAGTATTACATAAATGTTAAAACTCCTGATTTTATTGTGCTATGGTTATCCAAGGAAATAAAAGAATGCCCTTTTCTTAGTAGATACATGATTAGGTATTTTAAGGTAAAAGGACATTATGTTTTTCTTCTACACTCAAAGATTTTAGATATATAGACAGCAAGAGCAAGAGAGAGAGAAAGCGAGAATAAATATGATAATGCGAATGGGCTAAAATAGATTTTAAAAGTAAAAATTCCTACCAGACTATATTCCAGTGAGTTCTGCTTCTTTATGGTCTCAGTATGGATTCCAGCAGCTCTTGAAGCTCTACACGCACCATCTTTCTTGTCCAGCACAAAAGGGAAAGTATTTTGCTCAGAATTGCTCATACCCTCACCCCTCCAAAAAATGTCCTGCGATTCATTCTAATTGGTCTGTCCTAGTCAGGGAAGGGAATAAGCTGATTGGATTAGTTTTAGTCATGTGCCCTAATATTGAAGCTGTGTATGGATAGCTGGGTTTTGAAGGACCCCTTAGATTCCCAAACCAGAAAAAAAGGGAATAAATAAAAACACGCTAGGCAGGATATGACCTTCTGGCTAGATACTAGTAAATAATGATAGGGTCCTAAAATAGACAAAAAGTTAGGAATGAAGTGGAATATTCATCCATAACCGAAAGCTGGTCTAAGTGCCTTTCGATCTGCTGTCAGTCACTAACTCCTTGGTGCTAATGAGTTTCTGATCTTTTCTTGAAAATGTTCTTAAAGACCAAGGAGATGGAACAGGGGAAGTTCTCTGTATAGAAATGGGAATCTAGGACAGGAGGCCCTGTATACATCCACAATGTTTATACATCCCAAAATATTTCCTAAGATATTCTTCTATAACAAACACTACTGAACTAATTATGAAATCTCCTATTTTTAAGTGTGATGCTTTCATATTAAGAATCCAACTTTGTTTGGTTTATCACATAAAAGAAATGTAGAAATAAATAACTAAGAATCTTATATTTATTAAAAACACCAGAAGTGTTGTCTATGGACTTTGAAAACTGACTGAAGTCACATCTTTTTGGCAGTGGGTGGTAATGATCTCCTTTATCTGACACACCTACATTGACCAATGGGTCAGATTTAAAGACAGAACTATCCATGGCCTCACAATAAAGAAATAAAATTGGTATGAATGACCCCTGCAGTCCTCACCATCCTGTGAAGGAATGTGAGAGGAAAGAGAAAACGGGAAAAAAGGAAAGTCCCCAGAGCTGGAGAGCATTCATTCAGTGGAGCTTTGAGAGATTTCTTCTCTCTTCAGTTTCATGTTTGCATCATAAATCTCCAGGACCACTCCTGTACATTAACTGAGGGGAGGAAAATAGCACATGCAAAAGATTTTGGTTCAAATGTAATTTACCACTGGTTAACTATGAGATCTGAGTTTATGAGCACAGACATGGCCCTATTTTGATCATATGGATGTTCTGATAAAAAGAAAAGGTTTCACTTTTGGGAAAGTCAGTATTTATGAAGCTTTGCTTGGGAATCTAATCAAAAGAGCTGATAATATAAATATCTAAGAATATTTCATGATTTTTGTTTAGGAAAATTCTGATTCAGAAATTTCTTTTACATGGTCTATAGCACATTCCTGAGTATGCAAAATATTCAGGAAGCTACTTAAAATACAGATTCCTGAGCCCTATTCTAGATTTTTACTAAATCAACAAATCTGAAAATGTGGCCAGGAGATCTGTATCTTTAAATAATCTCTACAAGATTCTGAACAGCCAGATTTTATCTAACCCAGTGGTAGAACTGGTACTTGGCATGAAAATCAGAAACCCCAGATTCTACTCTTGGCTCTTCCATTTATTACATAATATTGGAAAATTGTCAAGTAATTTGAACGTCAATGTCTTCATCTATAAAACAAAGGACTTAGACAAGATTATCTCTAAGTTTCTTTCAGTAATACTGTTTATGAATTCATAAGTTTTCTTTTTGGTTATTCCAGTGAAAGTTGTGGTATGAATTAGAGATATTGATAATAATATGTCCTTATTTAAGAATGTGCTCCAGGGCCACAAACTCAGACATGAACTATCTCAGAGTTATTTCATCCATTTCTATCAGCTGAGGCTCTGTGATCACAGCTCAGCAATTCTCTGGTCAGAGGCTGCCTGGCACCTTTAGTGTTTCTGAACTAGTACAAAGAAAGGCCACAGAAATGTTTAGAGTTCCCACCTCTGACCTATGCTCAGGGAATTTTCACTGAAAACTCCCATGTCTACAGTTTGGGTTAACGTGCGAAAACCCCACTGTATTCATGGCAGACAGTCAGAGGAATGGAATGCTAGGAGAGATGAGCCAAACTGATTGACTGGCATATGTGGGGCATAAATTTTGCTCCAAATATATGCACCTAGTTGCCTTCTCCTTTTTTCTCTGCCTTATCTTAACCGTGGCAAAACTGTTTAGGTGAGATACTTTCCCCAGAGCTTTTTAACCAGTTACAGTTAATGGCTCCAGGCCAATTGGTTACCTTTATCCTCAAGAAATCCCAGTTCTTAGGAAATGATTTTCAGCTCTGAGCATCATGCCAAATATCTTGTCTCTGTCCGTTAATACCAGGTGATGAAATAAAAAGGGTAAGGGGGATGGAGGAATGCATAAGTTGGAGCTCTTGCCCTTGTCTGCACTATTGAGTCATCACTATAACGTGCCAAGTTACTCAGATAAGTCTGGTCATGTTCACATTCAGCAGCAAGGAGGATACTCTGTATGACTCGCATGAGGACATGAAATGCCAGCGGGATCCATATAATCAACGTCTTGACTTGTGCCAAGAAGGGTGGGTGGAGTCGTGTGCCACATGCAAGGGATTCCTAAATGTTTACTCTAATTTGCTGCCTGGTTATATTTGACTTCTGTGGGTTGGCACAGCAACCATTCTATTTAATTCTGGCTCTTCTAATTGTAGGAGGAACAGTCAGGGGCTTTAAAAACAATGTTTAAAAAAGCAGTTGTTTGGGATCATTGTTTCTTCTGATTTAGAGTAATTGTTGAACATAGTGCTGTGGTTAATAATGCAGGTTCCAGAGTAGGACTGGTTTGGATTTCAGTTCTGTGTCATGCTCTTAAGGTGTGCCTGACTTCTCCATGCCTCTGCTTCCTTCATTTCCGTAATGGGGATAATTAACAGCACCTGTTTCATGGAGTAGAGGGAAGATTGAATAAGTTAATATGTGTTGAGAGCTTAGCATGAAGCCTGGCACATAATAAGCTCTCAATAAATGTGACTGAGCTAGAAGCACCCATAGTTTATTATTTTGAGTTGTATATGTGTAAATCTTCCTGGATGGCCCAGTTTTTCAAACACTCTTACGCAGAAATGAACTCCACCTAACAGTCACCAGCAGCAGAGACTCATGAAATTCATTCAAATCTATTAATTAATAAAGCCATTTGGCCTCGAGAGTTACATTTCTGGCCCATTTCAGAAGTTTTATTTAAAGACTATATGGCAAAATACCTTTGACTATATGCTGCTGTAGATCTGCGCTATTAAGAGCTGCAAAATAATGATTTTACTATTGTGCTCTATAAAACCATGCTCAATGCTCTCCTAGGTCAGTGCCTCTTAAACTTTAATGGGGACACAAATCATTTGGGGATATTGTTAAAATGCAGATTCTGATGCAGCAGTTCTGGATGGAGCTTGATATTTTGTATTTCTAACAAGTTCTGGGAAATTCAACCTGTTCAAAGAGCACACTTGGAATAGTGAGATTTTGGCTGCTGGGTCATATCTGATGTCCTGGAGGAGGCTAGAGGCACTAATGGGGTAGCACTAGATCAATGCTCATTTTATACGTAGTCTTATGTACATGTGATAGGGCTGGGGAGAAGAAATGAAAAATGTAGGATGGTGAGTCTCAATCCCAGATGTATTTCAGTATCATTTGGTGAGCTTTAAAAAAGTACTCTAGAATATACACTAACTTAACTGAATAAAACACTCCGGGGGAGGGGAGGATCGTTGAAGCATTGTTAAAAAACACCCCAGATGATTATAGTGTGCTGCTAGAGATGAGTACCCCTAGTCTAAGACAATGATTATCCAACTTCAGCATGCTTCAGAATCATCTGGAGGGTTTGTTAAAGTAAAGATTGCTGGACCCTATGCCCAAATTCTGATTCACTAGATCCATAAGGAGGCCTGAGAATTTGCATTTCTAACTACCCAGGTGATGCTGCTAGTCTGTGGACCATACTTTGAGAACCTCTTCCCTACTATATAGAAAGTACTTTGCTCATTCATACATTCATTAATTTATTCATTCAGCGAATATTTGCAAAGCCCTAACTATGGGACATACAACGTTCTAGAATGTAATAGTGGATGAGATATGGTTCTTGGTAGAAGGGGAGCTTAGATGGGGAACGTACAGCTGCTAAGCTGATAGCACTGGACACGTTCAGAAATATGTAGAAGAGGCACTGATCCTAAGAGATGCTGTGTAAGTGGACACTTTAATAGTGAGTCAGAATTAACTACAGGGTAAGTCTGTGTTGCGGGAGAATGGGAGGACGGGAAAGACCAGGCGGCAGCCCCTGTGTGTTCTGAGGACAGGCCAGACTGCATCTTGGCTTCTTGGTGGAAAATCTGGTGCTGAGCAGGGAAGGGGAATGGGCAGGGAATATTTGAAAGACAAGGCTGGGAAGTTAATGAGCAGCCTGATCAAGAAGAACTTTGTTGCCATTCAAACTTTATTCTAGGGTCAGAAGGGTTTCAGTGGCAGGTTTTAAGTAGGAGAGTGACAAATTAGTGTTGTTTCTTGAAAATATTCTGCCTTCAGGGTGGAGGATGGCATGAAGTAGAAGAAAGGAGATTGATTAGGTGGAAGAAAGGCAATGCTATTATCTTTTTAAGATGTTTACCTGTAGTGGCCTTTTTCCGAGACAACCAGATGTCACGCTGGTCATCTCAGTGAATGAAGTCTGGAATGGGCATACATTCTGGAATGGGAAAAATACAGTGAGAAGAATGGAGACTTCTGTAATGTGGGTGAAAAGGGGTAGGGTTTGTGTTTAGATCATAATGAGAAGTGAACACACAAAAAATTTGTTTTCAGTTCAGTATTTATCTGGAACTTATTTGAGGAATTATTCTCCAGTTCATTAAATACTTATCAATAAACTCTTCCTCCAATTCTGTAATCTCAAGATCACCTGAGCTTGAGAATGATTGGTCGAGGTGGACGTGCACTGTAATTACTTAGGAACACAACCGAGTGAATACAGAAGGTGTCACCTGGGTAGTCGAGCAGTTTCCCATCCTAGCACTGGTCTCATCCTGCGGTCATAACTAGTGTTCTTTCTGAGACTCTTCCAGATAAGGGACACAGAGCTAAAAGAGCAATGGAGATCAATTTGTCTTCCTTCCTCTTTTCACAAAGAAATGAGTAGTGTACACCTCTCCATAAGTGTGGAAAACTATGACGGCACCTGGTCTTTCTGACATTTGTGTGGATTCACAAGCTCCAAAGACCACATTATTTTGAAATTAGAAATTTCTGAACAGATGGAGGATTCAGAGCTATTACAGCTAAATGCTAAGGAAATATTTATTGATGTCAGGATATTTTAAATTATGGTTTTCTCTCTCCTAAAATATGTCCTAACTATTGAATTATCCACTGGAGGAAATCTTCCAGCATTTCTAATGCTTGCTCTACTCCTAGTAGCATTGGTCTACAAATAGAATTTTAAGCTGCTCTGGAGACAAAGATGTTCTACGTTTTTCAAAAATTGGAAAGCTAGGTGCATTTATTGGTTTACGACTTTATACTATATATACTTGATCTACATTAAGTTATTTAGGATGTACAGCAAGTGCTATAGTATATGTTTCCATCCTTTCAGTTTTACAGAAAAAAAAATTACATTTTTAGAAGGTGATGTAATGTCCTAGATGACATGGACAGTATGCCAGAACATTGGGCTCAAGTCTGTCTGACATCAAACCTTCTTAGCAAATTTAGTTCAAGGTAGGGAGGTTACTCTATTTGAAGAAAATTAAAACTAAATTTAACAGTTGCCCTAGGTTCTTCAATTGAAGGGAAAACGAAACCTGGACTATAGTGAGAAGCTACAACTTGCCACAAGTTTGGATCTGTTACGACAAGACTTTCTTGTGCTTCAAATCTCATCCTTGATCTTCATTTTAGTCACATGAAATGATGCCTTTAAAGACTACACCCCAGTTGGTGATGTCCCCTTAAATGGACCTGTAATGCCTCCTGAGCTTTAAAATCACCCTGAAGCAGAGCTTAGCAAAGGGGAAATAATCATTATTTCTCTAAGCTTTGAATTTGAGTACAGCTAGTACAAAAGTTATCCTCCCCTATCTTCTCACCTTGGAGGCATACACCTTTCTTGCCTGGATTCCTCCACCTCATTAGGCCTCTTGGGATTAAAGCTACAGTGTGTTGATCATCAGAACTCTGGTAGGTATTTCAGTAACCACCCACTTTGTGGTTGATTATGTATTTATCAGGATGTCATTGGGCAAGCATATAAGATGCATTGTTGGGTAACTTTTGAAGCCAGAACTCAAATAAGTGGAAGCGCACCTATCTTGACTTCTGTAAGATTCCCCAAATGTTTTTATTTCCTTACTACTCAAATTATGACCCAAGGACCAGAAGCATTAGCATCACCCGGGAGTTTACTGGAAGCACAAAAATATAGATTCTCAGGCTTCACCACTATGTATTTGAACATGCATTTTAACAAGGTTCCCATATGACTTAGGCACACAAAATATGAAAAGTAGAGCGAACTTTTAGGAAAATAAGTCTTTCATGCTCTTCAGGATACACGGGCAAACAAGAAGGAGGCTTGGCGAGAACCTGCGAAGACGCAGTTCCTTTCAGAGCTTGTTTCCTGTTTGATAACTCACCAAATCTTTATAACTGGAATGCGAAGCGAGGGTTCAGCCAAGGAACTGGGTGAGAGTTAATGGATCAGTCTGCTCTCCCCTGTCAGTGCTTTTACTGTTGACTTCTGGAATGTGTTTGATGAAAAGAGAGCGACTTCTTCAGACAGAAGATACTGATGTAGCCTGCTGAGGTTGGGACCTACATGAACAATACACCAATGTTATCAGGACTTTGCTTGCCTCCAATTCCATTTCAAAACTGACAACAGGAGGGAAAGCATTTTAAAAACCTTTGCTGTCAGTTGTCATTATTATAAATAGCCATATGCCTTGCATCTCCCTGGGAGGATGTAGGCACTGTAGCTCAGTCCTTGTTTGAATTAAGAGTTTATTTTCAATAGCTTTTTAAAGGTAAATCTGAAAGACAGAGCTAGTAGCAAAGTAACATTGCTTTCATTTCTTTCCAAAAGCTTGGATATGTCGAAAGTCAAAATCAGAGAAGGAAGTTCCTGTTTCTTTCTTATCACTGGGTTTGATTGCTCTTTATCAATGGCTAATAAAGAAGTCAGCTCTATTTGGTGCTCTATGTTTGCCTCAGAATTTCAGTAAAAAAAAGTTAGGAGAGTCAAAAAAAAAATCCTAAATTACTGATGCTTCCATCAACCCAGCCATTGGTGACCTCTAACACCAACTGATTTTCCAAATAAGCATTTTTTTTTCATCTTTCTCACCATGGCCAAGCAAGATTATTAATACAAACTAACCTGAGTCCAGGGTTCAGAATGTGGCTATATGAGGCAAGACTGACCAATGTTGTAGGTGTATGAGGGTAAAATCAGATCTGCTGGTTCCAGAGAGAAAACGAGGTCTGGCATCCGTAGTGGCAGATGCAGGCAAGACTTGAAGTGCTGCCTGTGTTTGTAAAAATGCACCAATGCCCCATTCACAAAGTGGTATCCACCTTTCAAGTTGCATTTGTGAGATTGGAAAAGTGTTTGGGTCAGTTGACTTGTCTCTACCAGATTCTCCTCCTTTGTAAGGTTGGCAAGCAATACAAGGTGACTGGGGTCAGTCAGTTTGCAAACCCACTTGGGGATTACAAAGATACCTTTTACTGATAAACTGAGCCAGTCAATGCTAAGGTCAGTGAGTCTGTACACCTGACTTGGAAGGGTCAGCTGATCAGAATTAACCAAAACTGAAGTGAAAATGACTGTCCAGAAACAATGAGACATGTAGTGTGAAATTGGTATGTTGGGCCCCAAAACAAAAAGCACCTGAAGGGCTGGTTTCACCAAGGAAACCTGTTGGCTCTAAGAAGGAATTTCAAACTTTCCCACTAGCTAAGCCCATTAATGTCAAGAGCTTTATTAGATTAACTGGCCTCTGGTAGAATTTTCAAGGCTCAGGTTTCATTTCAAGGCCCTCACTGTCAACAAAAGTTTCCGATGTGAAAATGGTCTATTTCTGTGTTTCCTCAACCCCAGAGGTAAATGTGGTTCTCAGGAGGGTGAGGCTGTTGCAAAGGAATTGACAGGCAGCACCCTGGAGTTGGGTCTTCCATCCTGAGACTCTTCCTGTGAGTATGCTTGGGAGCACAGATATGCCTTTATGCAAAGAAAGGGCTCCCCTTAAAGCACACCTGATCACACTCAACCTGGATTTGGAGAGCCCTGAGCCATGTCAAAGGAAAATGTTCTATCATAAATCTCCAGAAACGGAAAAGGTCAAAGTCACTCTTGGTAATTAGCCTGCTGAAATACAGTGGCTCTGCTTTTTGTTTAACCTTTTAAGAAAAGGGCTCCCCTCCCACAAGTCTTAACAAGCAGCCTTTTATTAGGCATATCCTCCACACTCCTGCCTCTCTTCTTAACCCCTTCTCCCACCTGCAGCCCTGGTAGAACATGTTTTTGGTTTTTTGCGTGGATTCCTTAACTTTGGGTAGGTTAACATTTCCTTTCCAGGACACTCTACGCAGTCATAACTACTTCAAGTTCGTGGAACTGTATCACTTTGAAAAGTAAAAATGATTGAAATACAGGCCATAAAAAAAGCATAGTTTTAAAGATCCAGAAAAACCTTTGGGCATGTGTCAGCAGTTTAAAAAACATCTTGGCCAAGCAGATGAGTAATAAATATACTGATTTGGGTTATGGTATAGACCCTGCTCTGTCCAGTACAACAGCCATTAGTTATGAGAGCACTAGAGGGCTAGCCTGAACTGAGTTGTGAGTGTAAATGCTCTCTGGATTTTGAAGATTAAATATGAAAATAATGTAATGTCTTTTACTAATTTTTATGTTTAATACATACCAAAATAATATTTTAGATATATTGGGTTAAGTGAAAGGTACAATTAAATTTGATTTCACTTGTCCTTTTTGCTTTTTATAAAGCGGCTATTTGAAAATTTAGAATTACAAATGTGGCTCGCATTGATTTGGGTTTCACGTGATTTGGCATATAATTTCTCTATCTTGGATTAGTACCTATTTTAATTGTCTCCTGACTCATCTTCCAGTTATACTGAGACCTTCTAGAAGGCAAATAGAATGTTTTAAATGTATTCTGTAACCCATATCATACCTAGCATAGTGCTGGGCATGTGGTAGGAATCCAATCAATGCTTGTTAGTGAAGCATAGCTCAATGGCAGGAAAATTTCTAGATGGGCAGATTTATTTGGGGGCTGGTCTGAGGGTCAGAGTGTGGGCTTCGTATAGCCACTGAAACTCCTGACTGAATGTGTCCAGCTGTCTTTGAGACTAGTTCTGGCTAATGAGTTGTGAGCAAGAGTAACATGTGTCACTTCTGAGTTGAGTAATTAATTTCCAGAGGGATCCTTTATTCTTTGCCGTAGTGTTAATTATCTTCCATATAGAAACTGCTCCTGTTAGCTTGGGTCTCAACTGACCTGCAATAGAAGTGTAGCCTGAGGAACAAATAATTCTTTGTTGTTTTCAGCCACTGAGATGGTTTCAGGGATGGTTTGTCATGGCAGCGCGACATGCTGCAGACGTGCCCCTGACTTGTCATGTATGCTTGCCCCTGCTGACTTGAGAGAAACATGGCTATTTGATGATAAGCTGGTTTTCAGGATATTGCTTTAGCTTTGCAAACTTTGTATTTTATTAATGTTTGTTCTTGGTAACAATAGAAAAGGATCAGTATTATACTCATCTTGTGAATCAGGTGATCTTTGGTTACATCTGAAGTCAGAGTGTCTGATTTGAACATTAATTGAATCTTTAATAATACTGTTAAAAATGCCAAGCAAACTGCTCCAGGTAGCTTCTTCTTTGAGCAAAGAAAACAACTGACAACGAAGCAACCCATTTTAAAGAATGCTGTGGAATTTTCTGACTGGCACCAGTTGATGTTTGTTGGATCATTTGATTCCCTTCGGCACTATTTTTAAGAACCGATGGTCCTTCATGCCTTACCTACCAAGATGATTTACCAAGAAGGTAGCATCACCATGGGGGTGTCCTGGGTGAAGAAGTATGATTTAGAAATTCCTGAGCAGGGCAGAAGTGCAGCAGGAAGGCAATAATCTCAGTGAGATATCCTCAGGCAAAAAGTGAGAAAGCTGGAAACTAATCACTGGGTAGGAAGAGACAAGTCCTGAGCTTTGAGATGACCCTCTCTTATTTAGAGAAGTTCCAGTCTGCAGTTCCCAAACATGGCCTTGTTATTTTACTTCTAAATAAAATACTGTTGTCTCTTAGGTATTTCAATCCCTGTGTCTCTTCTCAACTTGCAGAAGAGTTTCCATCTAGAATGCTAATTAATAAAGCTGAGATGAAAGAACCATTTTACTCTAAATTGGATGAAACAGTGTGACTAATGGTCTGTATGTTTATCCTTGAAAGGTCGTGGGATGCATCACACCAGAGGCATCACCTAAATCTCATTGTTCTGGAGACTGCGTGCATGGTCACTGTGTCAGTAAATGGAAGTGCAAACCCTTCTTTGGATCTAAGCACACACCTAGTATGACTGTGTATTAAGGGATGAATTTCAGACTCTAGGTCTTTCCCTAGCTGGAGCATTGGAGAGAGGAAAAGAGACAATAGGGATATCCTTGGTGTTTCTGAGAACAGTTTACTTCAGGCCGGTTGTTAAGTAGGCCAAGAATTTTGTGCTCCTCTCATCAGTCAGTGTCCTCCTTCTCATTTTAGGTTGGCTTCCCTAGAAGCAGAGTCCAAGACAGAAATTTAGCTATATACGATTTATTGAGAGTGCTCTGTAGAGAAAGAAAGAAAGTGAAGCATGATGGAGAGTGATAGGAGATAAGTGAAGACATAATCTAACCGTGATCTAGCTTTAGCCTTATCCAAAGGGAGTGCAGGACTCTGAATTACACACACACACAAAAGGTCCCACCTGAATGTAAGAAAGCTGCTCTTCTGTGTTCCTGTTTCGGTCAATAGCTGTGGCTGCCTTAGGTAGGAGGCTTAATCTTCTATGTAAGATGGCTCCTTGTAGTTCATGACAATTCTTTGGAGAAGGTAGGGTAAGGTGTAGAGTGTGAGCCATTAGCTGCTAACCCAGCAGCTGGGAGATGCATTCATCTGCCCACAAAAAAGGGTCTGGGCAGCACACCCACCACACCCACTACCCTGCTGCTGTTATTCCTTTACTAATGCTCTTATTTTTCCAGGCCCTTATGTCCCATGCCCCTGTGTCCCTTGCTTTCTAATTTCACAGTTCACTAATCTAAAACTCAAGCACCAGATGCTTTTCCTCGAAAATGAGAGAGTAGACTCACTGTTCTCTGAAGCCCCTTCTACTTTGTGAGTCTACTGCATTCTCTTAATAGGTCAAGGGCTCGCAAAAGTTTATTCTTTCTTGATAACAAATGGCCTTTTGTAGAGAGAATGTCAAGCCAAAGGAGAGATTCTCAAGGTGGAGTTTTCAAAATATCCAAACAGTTAGGTCGGGAGAGCACTGGAGTACAGAACCTGGCCAGTGTTGCTCAGTCATCCTTTGTGAATCAATGGGTAGGTTGATTTTCTAGAGGGCTGACCTTGTTAGGCACCTGTGCATTATCTGCTGCATCCTTTTTTTTTTCCATCTGCTGTCTTCTTGGTGGTGCTGTACTGAGCCTGGGCATTAAGGAAAGCTTGTACCTTTAGGGAAAGTTGCAATTAGGTGTGGAGACATCTGGGATGAAGCTAGTTCTGTTCTGCAGTCTTTGGCATATGTAGCAGCAGAAACCATATCTGCTTCCATCAATCAGCATTGAGCCCCCTCTGCTTATTTTTTCTGCTCAGCTTATTTTTGATCTGTTACACTTGTGTTTCCATTTCTTCCCTTTTTTCTCCTTTCTCTATTTCCAAAAGAATGCAGTGCCACAGTGATTGCAACCCACTGTATCATCCTTTTCTAGACAGTGACTTCCAAATGGTGGGGGACTGTCTAAATAGGGCAACCAGCACCTGCTAAATGCTAAAGCTTTGAAGTAAATTGTGTTGTCAGCTGACTAACTGGCATAGAGAGGAGGTATCCAGCACACTTCTTCATCAGGACAAACTGTACTGTAATGACTGGGAATTGGGGGTGGGGGCATCTGAAATCAGGCAGCCAGATTTAAATCCAGACTACAGATTAACAGATCACATTTATTAGGTATGTGATCTTGAGCAAGTTATTTAACCTCTGTGTGTCTTTGGTTTCTTGGCTCTTTCCCGAAAGACTTGAATCTTCAGATGTAATGAGCACATGTTGTCCAAAACAAACATGATATTATTATAATCAACACTAAGATAAATCCTAGTGAAGTTATTAAAACACAAATGTAAGGAAGACTTTCATGGATGTCTAGACAGAAAAAGCCATCATGAATTTGAGAGATGTCAGATTATTCTCAAAAATCTACACAGGAAATATTCAGTGCTAGAAGACAGTATAGCAATGTCCACAGGATTCTGAGAAAGAAATGAAAGCTTAGAATTATAGGCCCAGCCAAGGTGTTATTCAAGAACAAGGTGAACACATGAACAGTGTCAAATATGCAATAATTTATATGATATAACACCCAAGAGCCCTTCAAAGAAGAAAATGACAGACCAAACCAACTATTGTATTATTGAATCCAAGTCATAATCAATATTTTAAAAAATCCAAAATAGAACGGCCATGATAAATAGCGTTGGTGTTTTTTAAATATAGATATAAAACTAGATGACTGTTGAAATTATTGTTACAGAACAGAATGTAAGTGTCATAAAACAAATATAAAAAAGAATATACATAATAAAATCAGGAATGCTAGTTTCCACATTTTCTGCAAAAGAGAGTCAATAGATACTATCTAATAGAATGTTTTTCACTTTGTTTCTTTTAGAGAGGTAATTTAGGAACTGATCCATTTTGTGAACAAACATTCTTTTCTGAAGTTAAATAGACCCTTAACTTTCTTTTTATTCATTTTTAAATTAAAAAGAAATTACAATTAAAGCTATCATTTTAAAATGCTATTATTTCTCATTTTCCTATCATTTTATCAATCTGTTGTTCTGCCTCCTTTCCTTCCTTCTTTCCTTCCTTTCTCTCATCCATCCATCCATTCCTCTGCCTGTATATACACACATGAAGATGTCTGTGATAAAGATCTTCAAATGTTAGTAACTGTTCTTTTGGGGTAAAATGATTTTAAGTAATTTTAATTTTATTTGTTGTCTTTTTTATTATTTAAATGATTTACTGCGGATGTGTATCATTTTTACAAAAACAATGAAGATAACTTTTAAAGAGACTGGAGAGATGTATGTGGTAATATTGTTAAGTAAAAGTGAGCACAGTAGAATCCCATTTATGTAAAACAATGGAAATAAATGTATATAAATGACTAGACATTTTCTGGAAGGATTTACAATTAACAGATAACAGTGTAGTTTAAGAAGTGGGGACAGTGGAACCTTATGAGAGGGAGACTATTTTCTGTTTTTCAACTTTCTATAACATATGTATATTGTAATAGTAATGGAAAAGAAACACTAAAAGAAAAAAAATGCTGATGGCTTTTTTAGGACTGGCATAGTCTATTAGTTTATTTCCTTTCATAGTTCTCAAACTTTCACAAGCAGTAAATTCTGCCGATTGCTACTCAAGAGAATGACAAGAAAGCCAACAGCCAAACAACAGCACTGTTTCCAGGACACCTCCTTTCTTCATCTGCCTCATATAATCTCTTTGGTCTCAAAATCAAGTTCTTGTTTGTATTAACTTTTTTTTACAGGCCATGGCTTTGCTTCTCAATTCTTAAAATATTCCAGGCCAGTGGCACGTAGGAAAGGTGTAAGACTAAAGTCTAGAAACAGGGACCCAGCAGAACAAATATGATGAGAGGTAGCAGTGGTCACTTTAATACTTGGAAGCGGCATGAACTATGATGGACCGAAGTCACATACTATCTAAAGGAGGCAACCCAACTCAGCTGTGACCACTTCTCATCATGTTGGAACATGGCTCACTGTGGCAATATTCTCTGGAGAAACTAGAAATATAGATTTATAAGTGGAATGACCTAGTTTTTAATGTTGTTCACTGAATGCAATAAAAAAAAAAAGGGTCCCACAAAGACTACCCAACACCTCCAGGCAGGCCAGATTTGGACTACAGGCTGCCATTTTTTTTTCCTTTTATACTTCTGTGGATTTAGCATTTAGCAGGTGCTGGACTATTTAGACAGTCCTCCACCATTCAGAAGTCACTGTCTATAGGAGGATGACACAGTGGGTTGCAATCATTGTGGCACTGCATTGGAAGTGAAAGTTGAGCTTCAGTTGGAATTGTTTCAGAGTATGCCAGCTTGTCATAGACAGATAGGCTTTGTGGTTGGGTAGGCATTAAATTATGTGGCCCTAGAGAAGGATATGTCCACCCTTTTCCTCCTCCTAGCACATTGGAAACCTTTCCTCAAGAAATAGGGGGCAAACCTGTTCACAGAGGAGGTGACATCCATTGTCACCCTTGGACCAGGATCACAGAATTTCTGAAGATCTTGGATAGAAGCAGGACTGAGCTTCAATTGCAGGAAACAACTCCTAACAGTGTCTAGCTTGGGGATCCAACCTAAAGAAACTCAGTTCATTCTACTTTCCTGGGGATATGACACAGCCCAAGGGCAAATGCGGCAGCCTAGGCTGAATTTGGCTTTGAAATCTGGGCTCTAAGACACAACAAAAAGGGAATGACAAGGTGTGGTGAGAGGTGGAGACAAAAGCAATGAACATTTTGACAAAATAAAGAGGCCCATGTCTGCTTGAGAATACGCCAGTAAATCAAGGACTAATATTGTAACTACAGCTTTTAATTGTTAACTCATAGACAGCCAACAGAGAGAGTATTGTTTGTTTTGCCTCCTAAATATTCTTGGTTTTGCAACTTCACAATTCTGTTCTCTCCTTGATGCTATGCCACTCTCAAGAATTGACAAGGAGGTGGGTGATTGTTTCTTTTCCAAATACCCCCCTTTGCTTCCTGCTAGGCCAGCTCTACATGGTGGAATCAATTCTTCAGCCTCTGCATTTTTAATTCCTTCCAGGGAGATAAGAACCCTAGCATTAAAAATGTGGGGGGCATAGCATTGAGTATTAGTTGGCATTTTAGCGTATGCTGACCTACTTGTACCACCTAAGATGTAGCTTCTGCAGCTACTCTGATTTATTGCATTCTCTTTCATAAAAAATGTATTGGACATAGCAAGAAAGGCATCAGAATACAAGGCAACATGTATCCTGCCAAGATCTTACAATCTTATTTTAAGATAGAGCCCAAGACTTCTCTTGCTTAAGGATGTTCTGTAAGATGGCCCAGAAAGCTTACAGCAATTTGATTAATAATCCCATCTGTTTCACTCCTTGAATTTGTTTCTAGAGAAAATGTGCCTTTGATCACTAGGTGCTGACGAGGGTATAACCTGGCCCGAGGTGTATCCCTGGAGTGAAGTATGCAGCACTTCTCAACTCCCAATTCCATTTAATTTATTGTTTGTTTTTGCTCAAGAAGAGGCTGTTTTTACAGCTGAACAGATTTGGAAGCTGGTTTGGGGTGTTTCATTTCCTTACATGAAGAGTTGTAATGCAGGGGATGGTAACCAGCTGTTTCCACCTTCAGTAAAGAGGGAGCAAACGGGAAAGAGCCTCGACTGCAGCAAAAAGGATTTAGGTTAGTTGTAAGAAGGAACTTCCTGAGAGATTTACCAAGGGAGGCTGGGACTATTCCCTGGAGGGCCCTTAAAGAATATTCTGTTGTTTCTCTATGTGATGTATTATCTGAGACCAGGATTAACAGCATTAGACTCAACTAAAATACTTATCCCTGTTTCTTCCAGGACTGTATGTCTGTAAATGATAACCATTAACCATGCCTATGTGGATATTTGAGTGATTGTGAGTAAGAATTTTTTTTTTTTTTTGAGTCTTGGGAGAAGTTTTGTTCATTTACATCTCACTTTCAAGTAAATGCCATAATGGTGATGGGCTGGAGCCAGCTGGCAGTGGCTCCCAAGAGAGTCAATTGTTGAGTGTTAGCACATTTTTTTGGCAAGTTGGTTGTTAAACACAGCTGTTATTAAAATTTTAATTATGTGAACTTGGAATTAAATAAATTGTGTTAAAAACAAAGGTATGAATACATATAACTACCAGTTCCTAATTATTTTACTACATTTTACTCTTATATATACTCTTAAGGTTATTGTATTTATATGGTGGAAATAACATATAATAGTGCAGAACTGCACATCTCTTCCCACTCCTCGTTCAGTGACATTGCATTGATAGTTTGAAATATGTCACGATGAGAGTATTTACACCATCAAAATTGGCAGACTCTATAAATCAGAGCTAAGTGTTAAACATTTATCAGTTCACTCACATGGGAGAAAGAAAGAGAGAGATGAATTGGGGGGAAGGGAGGAAGAGAAAGAAAGGAAAAAAAGAATAAAAGAACAACATTACCCTAGTGACTTTTATACTTTCTCAATATTTTATACCTTCTTAATATTGTCTCACATCCTTTTAGAGGCAAGTGTATTACAAAGAAAGCTATTTTTGAAAAAATTTCTTAGGTTCAGAAACAATTTATTTTACATTGAACTAAATTAGCACAAGTAAAACCTGAACTTGGTGGTAACTTACACACACCTGACTCTTGTCTACTTTACCACTCACCATTTAAGCCGGTACTGCCCAATAGAAATATAATGTGGGCCATATATGCAGTTTAAAATTTTCTAGTAACTAAATGAAAAATAAAGTCAAAGAAACAAAAGAAATTAGTGTTAGCAATATATTTTATTTAACCTAGTTTTTCCTGAAATTACCATTTCTACATCTAATCAACATAAAATATTAATGAGGTATTTTACATTTTTTTTGGTAATACATTTTTGAAATCTGGTGCATAGTTTATACTTACAGACCAGCCACATTCCAAGTGCTCAGTAACACATGTGGCTAGTGGCCATCATGTTGGACAGCGCAGATCTATATCTCCAAGGATGCCAGTTTGGACAATGGCTATTGCGTGTAGATTCTCACACTGTTAGTGTACACAAGCAGTATACAGAGAGGTTTGTCTTATGTTGGTTCTAGATGGGCCTTGGAATTCCCACTTAATTTGTAGAGGGATGACTGAATTTCAGGGAACTTGTCGACTTGTCCTAGTTTACACTTTGGTGGTGCTTTCAGCAGGATCGCAGACCTGCTTATGAACCTGATGCATGAATCAGACTCTTAACTGTTATATCCCCAAGGCTTCATTATTTACCAGCTGAGTAACCTGGGGCCAATTACTTAACCTCTTTAAGTCTCAATTTCCTCATAGATAAAATGAAAAGAACAATAGTATTTCACTGGGATGTTCATGTAGAATACATTACAGAATACTTAGAATAAAGGTTGGTACCTAATAAGTGTATAATCAATATTTGTTCATATTGTTATATTTTAAAGCTAACATTTTGTGGTTTAAATAAAGAAAATACTAATACTTAGAAGAAAGGGAATACAATTAGGTTTAATACTTTCTCTATAGTTTCAGTTCTTAATTTCAAAAGGCTAAATTGCTTTATAATTGCTTGTATAATCATTTTTATAAGAATGTACAAGTTATGTATTAGATTATTTCTTGAATGTTTAGATAATTTCATTTAAGGGAGAAGTATTATCTTCTGCTTCTGAGTGTAACTATTCTTAAGGTGGTAAAATTGTATATTTTTAATGCAACTTAATGCTGATGCATAGTATTAGCCAGTTTATTCAATTTTTTTTCAGTTTGATATTCCAAAAGATTTCAGAAGTAGGATGCCACCTATTCTCTCTACTTTACCCCCCATGTTTCCTTGAGACAGATATACATATAAAAACAGCTCTTCCACTCTACATTGAAAACTTCACAGGGGATTTTGGAAAGAAAATGGATAGAAAAATCAAAACACGTATATACAGCTTCATAACATTTGTTCACCTTTACTGAGGGTTTCTAGCATTTGGTAACTTTATGTTTCACAGAAGCATTTTCATGCTGCTTTGTCGTGTCCTTGTGGACTATTTATTTGACCAACACAAGCTCTGAGATGCTTTAAAGGAGCACTAGTTAGTGCAGCTATGTTGGTATTACTTTAGAAGTGGGAATGACATTTCCACTACCCAGAAAGGTGTTATAATTAATGAGAACAAATGCTTCCGGGATAAAAATTTTGAGGAGGGTAATACTTTTAAGATGCTGTTGGTATTTTAATACCAATGTAATTTTTCTCTTAATGTATATTTCATGCTTAGCTGGGGAATTATGAAAAACATTATTTAATTCAATTAAAAATATTTTGAATTCCCACAGTACATTTGACATTGTTAATGGTGCAATTAGGGAATACTTTTAAAAAAATATGTATAATACAGTCTTTCTATTAAGGATGTTTAATGTCATTGGGTAAGGCTAAACATGCAAGTGCTGGATAACAATATAAAGTAATGACTGATTATGTCTTTACAAGTGAGTGTGTAGAAAATTAATCCTGTTGGGGCCTGAGGATGGGGAAAGTTAGAGGATAAAGAGATCAGTTATATTTTATAAAGGGATTATACCTTGGAAGAAAAGTATATTCATTTCAAATGTGGTAATTAATTATAGCCAATTTAGTAAAAAATAGTGCCATTCATATTGAGACCTGTATTCTTTATAAAACATTAAATAACATCAGTGTTTCTTTTTTACACCTGAAGATACTTAAAACATTTTTTTAATTATAAAATAGTCTTGGCATTGTTAGTTTTCTGGGGTCACTCATAGAGGGGCATTTATACATGTCTTCAGTATACTTATGGCACTTATTTTTTTCTATGTATACCAACTACTTAAGGTACCATCGGTCTCCCACAGATAATGGAGTCTTATTTACCTCTTACTTACCCTTCTTGCTCTTCTTAGTATAGAGAAGAATAAATATAAAGCTCTAGGAATATCCGTGTTTCCAGTTTAGTTTTCTTCAGAAGAAAGATTATATTGTGGGCATCTGGAGATTAAAATCCTGGGGAATTCTAGGAAACAGTGTAGAACATACACCTCAGAGTTATCCTGTGAGGGAGATAGGATATTTACCTGCCAACACTCATGAATCATTTATAGAGGGGTACTTCTGAAAACACTGATTACCCAGCAGTCCTAGCCTTCCCTGTACCTGGTAAAAACAAGTTTGGAGGCAAGAAAATGCTTAAGGCAAAGAGTTGTCAAGTACTGACACCTAGAAGTCAGACTGGTGTGCCCAGAAATATGAAGAGCCATAATAATTCTAAGGAGCTACAGGGAGGCGTTTGACTGACAGACTTCTACACAGTATAAAGACATAATATCCACACATATTCACATGTAAGTACACATTAAGTACTCAGAGAGGACCTTCACATGACTAGCACTATACTTTAAAGAAGCATCCAGTTCTTACCCTCATGAGATGTCATTTTAGTTGACATGCATGTATCGAATGTTATATCCAATATTCTCAGAAGAACTAAGAGTTTTCAGCAGTCATATAAGGATAAAAATCTCAAACATTTCTCACAGGCACATTTCTGTCTCCACATTAGCTGTTTTGCCTTCAGTTAGTTTTTGCTGCACAATAACTCCAAAGACAGATGCTTCAAACAACAACAAATTTGAGCTCATGATTCTGCAGGGCACCAGTTTGCATTGCGATCAGCTGTGTGATTCTCTTGATCTGGATGATGTCTGGCTGCTCCTGGAAGATCAGCTGGTTTGCTGATTGTTAGCTGAGGTGCCTCAATTCTCTTCCATGTGGCCACTCTCCAGCAGGCTAGCTAAGCCTTGTTCCCATCATAGCAGTTTTCCCAAGACAATCTACAGAGCTACCTTCAATGTATAAGTGCTTTTCAAGCTGCTGCCTGCATCATGTTTGCCACAGTTCCATTGGCCAAGCAAGTCACAAGCCAGCCCAGTTTTAGGGCTGAAGAAAGACTCCAGTTCTTGACAGCAGAAGCTGCAAAGTCATATGGCAAAAGATGTGGACACAGAGCAGGGAGGAATTTGTGGCTATTTTTGCAATCTACTATAAAGTGGAAGAAGATTTTTGCAGTCTACTACAAACACAACACTCACAGCCTTTCATGTAGAAAAAAAACATCATATCAGGAACCTCTTTAAATAAGGGAGCATGTGGTACCATGAGCAGTTGCCCCAGAGAATTCAGCCTTGCATTAACTATCATGGTCTGCGTGTCTGGCAACGTTTCGCAGTTCTCCATTAGAAAATTGTGCTACTTGGATTTCAGTGATTTATAACTCCCTAGCACATGTGGGAATCAAAAGTGCATCAGCTCTTTACTAACAATGGCAAGCAATTTCCAGTGCCTTCCCAGGAGTCATCAAAACTACTACAACAACACGAGCCTGTTATGTGGCAAATCACATTTGTCTTGCTTCGCTGTTAGGGAAGCAGTGTTAACTGATTAGCCATATGCTCATGGAGTAGGGCTGGGAATAACGCCAACTTATCAGTATTCTTCTATTGCTCTGATAACCACAACTCCATCCTGTCACCTTCATGAATAGGAATTCCCCCACTCACTAATTTCTTTGTTCCAAAAATGTATAAGAAATTTATATTTATGAGTAATAATTTACTGATCTTGAAAATGTTTTAACTCCAATGACATTTTTAATAAAAAGAGGGTGAATAGACAGTGTTTTTCTAGATTCAAAAAAATCTGATTTAAAAAGCCTATAAATGCAAAACTGTTGTACAGAATTCAGATTTTAAAAAATGGCTGAAGATTTTAGGTGTCTGGACTCCTGGTGTCTGACTATATTTCTTAAAGCGAGCTCTCTAAATTGTATACTAAAATATTACCAACTCACCAAAAAATCTCAAATCTTGACCACCAAAAAAGTTTTAAAAACTGACAGGCAACTCATCATTATAATCTTCACTGACTTAAATTGGGCTAAGTTAAGAGGTAACTAATCAGGGTCAATCAGACCTACAGACCCTGAACATTTTCTCCTTTTGCCTTCCCCCACTTCTTACCCCTCTGCCACACACCTGGGTGACAGGTGTTTACAAGGACCTCGGAAAAGAGCACAGATCATGTAGGCAGGATCACCTGGTGGTGAGGTAGCAAATGAAGAGTGATCCATCCAAGAGCTTCATGCTCTTTTATGAGATGCATACCCTAATCCAGGGGCCTGCAACCCCCAGGCTGTGGTTGGGTATGGGTCCGTGGCCTGTTAGAAATTGGGCTGTGCAGCAGGAGGTGAGTGGCAAGCCAGGGAGCAGAGTTTCATCTGTATTTGCGGCAGCTCCCCAGTGCTAGCATCAATGCCTCAGCTCCACCTCAGATTGTCAGGCATTAGATTCTCATAGGAGCACCAGTCTCTGGTGCCAAAAAGGTTGGAGACTGCTGCCCAAGTCCATTCTCTAAATTTACTAGGAGGGGCACAAGCTAGGGCTTGCTTTTATCCATTCTGCTTGATACACATTGTTGATACTCACCAGGAAATAGATCCCAGAAGGGGGGGTTTGTATGTGTATATTTACATATTTATAAATGTATACTAGATTGAAATATATGTATATTTAAATATATGTGTATTAAAAAAGGAAAGCAAAGCTTCTGAACAACTTATGGCAAACAAAATAGAATTGATTTATTAGAACAAGAATTTAAAATTAGCAAAATGAATATGTTCAAAGCAATATGGCAGGGTTTGAAATAAAGAAGAGATACAAGCAGTTATAAAGAAAATCTATGTGTATGTAGGAGGTATGAAAGGCAGAGGAGTTGTAGCAAAGCGGTGGTCCCCGAAATGTGCTCCCCAGACCAGCGGCATGAATATCACGTGGAAACTTGTATCATCTGCTGAATCAGATACTCTGCAAGGGGGCCCCAGTATCTGTGTTTTAAGACACACCACTAGGTGATTCTGAGGCATTTAGGTTTGAGAACCGCAGCTATAGAGAAGCAAATTGATTGAATGAACTAAAAAATGGTTAGAGCTGAAGAACAATTAATTGGGCCAGAAGATGAAATCTAAAAACTCTATCAGTAGGTATCAGGAATGAATAAAGAGATGTGAATATGTTTGTAAATGTTAACAGTTGTCATGATTAGAAATAGAAGGGTCAATATCCATATATCAGGACACCCAAACGAAGGGAAGAAAATAATAGAAGGAAACCAAGAATTTTCTAGAATTGAGTAAAGATCAGTCTGTTTTGCATAAAAGTCCAGATTTCCATCTTTTTCTTGATGAATGACGTTCTGGCAATATTTGTCTACATCTTCATAAGATACCCAAGCTAACTAGCAGCTGCCCCTTTTAAATGAGGCATTTATAGAGGATGGGAATGTAGGTGCGTGTCCCAGACTGGCTGGGATTCTATCCCAGCTCCAGCACGTACCATGAGACTGAGCAGCCTTCCGAATCTCAATTTTCTCATCTAGACAGTGGGGATAATAAGCTATTCAACTCTGAGTTGTTTTGAAGATTAAATGCAAAGACTTGTTTTGAAGATTAAATGCAAAGACTCATCCAATTTGAAGATTAAATGCAAAGATAAAATCCAAGCATACCACTTGACACTTAGTAAGGACTTAAAAATGCCAGCTGTTAGTTTTGCTTGTCAAAGCCCCCACCCATCTTCAGAGGCTCAGGCTCAGATTTTTCTTATACCATGTCTGGCTCACTTCTACTTGTTAAGTTACCTACTCAGTTTGTGATTCCTGCTCTACCCCTTCGTAACTCTGACTTTGGTTGGTTGGTTAACATCTCAGGACCTCTGTTTTCTCTTCAGCAAAATGAGATAATGATCTGCCTCGACCACACATGTACATACAAGTGAAGTAACACTCATAGACATGACTTCTATAGAATGGGCACTCAGTAAATGCTTGACTAGTTCTTTCTTTAGTCATTCATCATTATATCTGATACAATAATCAGCACCAGATGGTGTGCTGCAGCCAGCCCGTTGTTGCACAAGACAGCCAATTGCTAAATTTTCAGGAATTCAAAGGTTAACAAATTCTTAAAATCCTATCTTTTTAATTTTTAAAAAATTCACCATAATCTAAACTATTGAGGTAAATTAAGTCTATTTTATCTGTATGATAGAAATGCTATATTATAGTGTTTTACTGCACATTTTTTCCCAACACCTAATTCATTGACATCATGTTGGTAAATTGAAATTGGTCGGAATATTTATATCAGGAATTTGGCAGACACTTCAAACCAGGGCTTTATTTTTCCTTGATGCGACAGTTATAAAATATTTACCAGAACATCAGTAAGATCTTTAAAATCTGTTTGGATAAAAAAAGAAACACAAAATTATGTTTATTACCAAGGGACCTCAAAACATTGTGAAGTATTCAGTGACCATAAACAAGATGACTTTATTATGTTATAAATTTACCCTGAAATTCATAGGTTAGGTATGATATTAAATATTTAATATTTTTATCCTTAAGAGGTTAAAGTTGAATGTGTCCTAGAATTATATGAAATATGCTACTCACCCACATTTTTCCTCCTGTATTTAGCATTTATCAGTATAAATAGCATTTATCATGCTTTCATAAAAGTTCTTATAGTAGCAGTTATGAAGCAGAAATTATACTAAGTTTTTTACATACATTGACAATTCTCACAACTTCTGAGGAAAGCACTTTTTCTGCCCCAATTTAGCAGGTGAGAAAACTGAGTTTTAGAGAGGTTAAAATGTCTTGAACCTAATCCAAACTTTGAAAGTAGCAGAACTGAAAGTATACTGAGGCCATCAGATCCCAAAGGCTGCATTCTCCAGTGCCCTTCTCACTACTGTCAAGGCATTAATGTCGAAGGTCATGATGAAGATGATTTATCCAAAGAAAATGATGGAAATCAAACAGATTGAGTTACTTTTTCTTTTTCTCTGTATTTTATTCCCAGGTAGTTCAAATGAGCTTTCCAGATTTAAGGGAATAAAGATTTCAATTATTTTTTAAATGATGTGAAGTTTCCTTTTTTATTATTTACTCTTTCTTGGCTCTGATTTGTAGCATCTTTGTTGATGAGTATCCAACAACTTTATCCATTACTGCAAAACCTTTAGAATAACCACTGCTCCACTATCATGAACCTGATTTATTCTGTATTTCCAGAAAGTCTTTCTGCATCACGAAAAATGACCTTGCTTAATTTTTTTGAAAATATAATAAAGGTAGAAGAAAATGAAAAAATAAAGATAGACACAGCACACATGCACACTGTACTGTCATCCATATACAAACCTTATTACAGTTAGCTGAATTTTCCTCCAGCTTTATTTCTCTCTCTCTCTCTCTCTCTCTCTCTCTCTCTCTCTCTATATATATATATATATATATATATATATATATATATATATATATAAAATATTTATATATATATAAAATATTTATATATATTTTAAATATAATATTTATATTTATATATATATTTTAAATACTGTCTGTGTACTTTAAATCAGTGGTCCCCAACCTTTTTGGGACCAAAGACCAGTGCTTCTATGAGAATCTAATATCTGATGATCTGAGGTGTTGCTGAGGCGGTGATGCTGGCCCTGGGGAGCAACTGCAAATACAGATAAAGTTTTGCTTTCTGGCCCTCTGCTCACCTCCTACTGTGCAGCCTGTTCCTAACAGGCCATGAACCAATACCAATCTATAGCCTGGGGGTTTGGGACCCCTGAATAGCATTTATTTCTGGGAATTTCTTTTTCACTTAAACCATTACATCATTACATCTTGCTATTACAAATTCTTTAGCAATATCACTTTCAACTATATGATTAAATGTGAAAGATTAGTGAAGAAATGAATGTTAATTCTATAGGTTCAGATGAATGGAGCAGTGAAACTTGAAGTTGTCAATTACATGGCCCACCAACAAGTGGTTTGACTATAGGTTTCATTTTTCAATAGAGATAGTTGATATTTTCCAGAATTAGCACATTTCAGTGGGAGCTCATTAGCAAGATTCCCACGAGGCCCTATCCTTGCTTTACAGAATCAGAATCTGCTTTCCAAAAAGATCCCCAGGAGACTTGTGTGCACATTAACGATTGAGAAGCATGAATTTAGTTTATATTGTTTGAACATAACAATCAAATAGAACCATTGCTTTTAGCTGGCATTCACAGTGCTAGAGAACCCTCAGTTTCACAGGGGACATACCTATGAAGATAATGGTACATGCTCTTCTTCTGAGCTTCATGCTCGTGCCTAAAGCAAAATGAAATTGCCTTCCTGAATTATATAGATTCACTTAATTAAAATTACATAAGCCCTTTGATAGCCTTAATTCAATTTTATAATTTAGGGGATCTGTTCTCAGCCCACCCAGAAATAGTACAAAGTGATTGAATAATTGAATTAGAATTTTAACTGACTATATTAATTCCTATTACCAAAAGGGACCCCCTTCCTAGGATTGTTATAACTCAGTGTTTTAGAGAGGAGCTGAGTTTGTGGGAATTTTTTGCCTTTTATATTTTGAGTTTTATAAAAGTTTGTATAACAAGTTCTTAATGTTAGGGTACAAGCATTTTCACTGCAATAAAATTCCATTGTCTCTGACCTCTTTACAGGTAGTGAAAGAAAGTGGGGAGAATTGCTCTTTTGTTTATGAAGTATAAAGAATGATAGAATGGATTGAAATTTTGGCATTAAGGATTTGTGTTAAACTTGCCTGTGGATGTGTGTGTAAGTTCATTTATGTATGTCTGGGTTTGCACTAAAGGTTTGAATAAATGGGGCTGGAGTGGAATAGGGTCTCCTTTAACAATTCTTTGTGTTGTATGGAGAAATGATGGTGTCTCTTTTTCTGGTATTCTCCAGTGGGGCTGTTGCTATTTGTCTTAATGGTTTAGGTTCTGAGCTACCTAATTGTAAAGAGGATGGTATATTCAGAGACATTCTAATCCTTTAAATTCAGAAACCAGGTCTATCCTGCCATTTCTCATTCTGCAATTTTCTGTAAAATGAGGCAGAAACCTGAATAGCCTCTAGATTAGCATAAATTTATCTTTTTAAGCAAGGTTTATACTAAAGTTATAAGCCATTGCCATTTATTTTCCAGAATCTATCCCAAATATCAAATGTTCTTTTAAAAGTTTATATATCCATCACACTGTCCAAGGAAAATGTAATGATATCTATAATCTCATGCCCACCAGAGGTAAAATAGGGGCACAGACAGGGAGGTAGCACTGTGTCACTGTGACTTCAGTTCTTCTGGCATTTTTGGCATGAGTGAGTATCTCTGGTGCGCAGATATTTTGCTGTTTGCTTTTGTCCAGGTGTGTGAGTGACTCAGATTCCTTTCCAAAGAACACAGCAGAGTTCTCCTCAAATTCAGTCTCCAGAAATGTGTACTTCCCCAAGAAACATTATTTTGCTTCTTTCTCTGTAGCTGAAAATATACACAAATCTAAAAGAATGTGGTTGAGAGAAATGAAAGACCTTAACAAAAAAATTTAAATATTTTATGTTACCTTGAAAAAAGAAAACCTACATATATTAAAAAATAATAGCACAGGTGAGTCCACCAAGTCTCTGAGATTTTGTTGTAGCAGCTTGAACAGACCAAGACAGTTACCTGTTACTATGTGAAGAAACCACTCCAATATTTAGTACCTTAAAAGTCAAAATTTATTATTTCTCACAGTTTGTCCATTGATTTGGCTCATCCCTTTGAGGTTCTTGTGGTCCACATGCATCAGCTGGGATCAGACGTACAAATAAGTATAAGCTTGGCTTGGACTAGAACCAATATAGCTTCACTCACATGTCTGAAGGTGGATTTACTCAACTTGGGTGGCCCCGATGACTGGGTGCTGGCTGGACCTTTCTCTCTATATAAGTTCTCTTCAATCCTATTGACGTGGTAGCTGTAATCCAGTGCTGCTAAAAGGGTGGAAAAGGAAGCTGTCAGGATTCTTAAGTCACAGACTGTTTAGTATATCACATTCACTTGGTCAAAGCACAGCACAAAGCCAGCCTAGATTCAACAGGAGGAGAAGTAGAGTCATTTCTTGACGAAGGAAGTGATAATCACATACAAATAATTATTTGTGGACATATTTGTAGATATCAGCCACATTAACTACCATCCATCTTCAAGTTTTTTCTCCTTAATAGTAGAACTCTGATTTTTCTTGGGTATTACCCTTCTCCTTGTGATCAAGGGCGTCAGGTGAGGCTGGCTCTATCTCTAACCTTGGGAAAGTAGACCCTAATTATTCTAAGCATCATAAAGTGGTCTCTTTTTAAATTCAGATTTAGGTATAGAAGAATGATGAAATTTTGACCAGTGAAATTTGAGAGAAAGAATGCTGGAAAGTCTCTGGGAAAGGTTTTATAACTCTTACAAAGAGATTTAAGAAAGACTTAATCTTTTCTGTCTCTGGATATTGTTCAGTCTGTTCGATCATCACTCCTGTTGCCTCCATCTTACAACCATAAGGATAAAACCAGCACAGAGGAGAGAACAGAGCCAAAGACCTATAAGGATTGTCTGTATCTGAGAGCCATCTAATTCTAGGGTTCCTTAATTTTTAAAGTGTGTTTTCTGTTACCTTCAGATGAACATCTTTAATAATCAACACCATGTGGAAAGATAGAACATTAGCTATGCAAATAAGAAGAGCATTCATATCAACTATATGTAATGTATGCTTTACAGAAGGAATGAGGTAAATCTTGTTTACTACAAATCCTCATTGACTGGTATTTGCTTTGTTGGAGAAAGTATCACAGTCTAGAGTCAAACACCCTCTAAGAACTTGCTAATTCACCAAGAACAGTTTCATCATTCAGAACCGAAATTATATTTTCCAATCTCATAAAATGAATGCATAAAACTTTATGCCACCCCATGAATTATCCAAATTCTTACGATGAAACAAAACTTAAATGCCAATTGTAACTTGTAATGAATCTTGTAAATATCAATGAGTGAGAATTTGAGGTCATCACGGCCTACATATTCTGGAATTAGAGCAAGAGGAACTAGATGAATTAAATATTTAATGGTAGCCAAGATAGCCTGATTCATCCACTTTACAATGAAAATGCTTTAGTCAACAGGATCAGAACATCAAAAGTACAATGACCAGCCACTGCCTTCATCCATTTTTTTTGTTAAGAATGTTCTTGCTAGTGGGGTGTAATATAACCAAAGGTGATTGATTATGACCTTCTCTTCCCTAGAGTAGACATAACCACTGGTCTCTGTTTCTTTTTTAGTTCATGTCTCCATGACTGATCACATCCTTTTGAAAAGCCCATTCAGTTATCCTGGGGTAATGGTTTTCAAACGGTCCTCTGAACAGAAATTGACCCTTCATAACACATTTAATCATCAATGGCAAACTAGGAAAAATAATGATGTATAGACAAACTCTATCACACATATTTCCACTTTGATTATTCACATATATGCATGTCATACATCAGCTTCCTCCCTTTAATAGTCATCTTTCTTGAGTTTCTGTCCTGCGATATCTAACCTGTCAGTTGCCTCATCCAGTGTCCATATCCACATGGACAATAATGCAGGTGAATCATACTTATGCTGGGTAGAGCCCTTGGGCTGCGTCTATCTTTATACAGACCACAGTTCTCTCTTCTCCTTGGTCTTTTCCCTTATACTCAGTTGCATCAAAACACGAGGTTGTAGCTATATATCCATGTATTAGTCCAGATAGCTTGACTGCCAACAATCCATCTCAGGTCTCAGTAGCTTAACACAAAAAAGATTTATTTCTCACACATGTTAAGTCCTAGGCAACTCAGGCTCCTGTCTTTTATTCTGCCATTTTAACTCACGGCCTCTGAGGTTACTACAGAAGGAAAAAAATGAGGAAGAATCATAAGTGGCGTTTAATTAGCCTGTTCTGGAAAGGGCATATCTCTCTTTACACATGCCGTTGATATGAGTTCAATCATGTGACCTGCACTTGACTGCAGGGGGTCTTTACAATAAGCAGATTGTAATATATTTGTGTGTCAAGAAAAGGAGAAAAATGAATATTGATGAACTCCAATTGAGCTTTCTTAAGGATTTGAGATTTATACAAATGATAACAAACAAAAAAAATTTCCACTAAATATGATTATCTGTAGGGATCAAGGAAAAAGCTACTGATAAATTATATTCTTTTTGCAATCTCTTCTTATGGATGTATGCATTACCCAGCATTACTTTTGTGATTTCAAATTGAAGCCCTTCTTTAAAATACTGCTTTTTCTAAATTCTGTTTTTTATGGATTCTTCTCCATTATGATCTCCAGCAGCACTGTATTTTCATAAGTCTGATCTATTCAGTTTAGAATATCATCCTGAGGTAAGGGCTGTAGTAAAGTGTTCAAGGTGGCCTTTGACATTCCAAGTCCCAAGGAAAGTTTGATCAGATTACTTAGATACATGCATTTATTCTTCCTGATTGATCAATCAGATTGGTTACTACATGTTTATATATATCTTTAAAGATACATAACATCTAAGATCAAATAGTAATTATCAATAATATTATAATCTAAACCAGGAATTTGATAATATATGGCCCTGAGGCCACCCTAGCTCACTGCCTGTTTTTGTACGTAAAGTTTTATTAGAATACAAACACACCATTTATTCACCTATTGCTATGGCTGCTTTCATGCTACAATAACAATTTGAGTATTTGTAACAGAGACCATATAGTCCACAAAGTTTAGTATATTATTAATATGTTAACATGTTTATAATTAATAAATTAACATATTTTATATATTACCTGGCTCTGCAGACATTGTTTATATATCCCTGTTGTACATTAAGGGTAAAAGAGTCATATGCCTAAATGTTGATTAGTAAAACAAAGTATTATACAAAGTAATATAATTTTTTTCTTGATCTGAAAAGTACACTCATGTGTCTGAAAGCATTCAGTTTTTTAAAATAATATGTAGGCCAACAAAATACATTTTTATACTAGATTACATCTGTGTTAACCAGTTTACAATTTATGAACTAAGTCCATAAAGACAAAAGCATTCCTTTACCGCCCGGTAATGAGCAAGGCTGCCTCTTTACAAACAAGCTTGGTCACTAGATCTTCCTTTTATTATGCAGAACGGGGTCACTTCCTTTATGTCACTAGCACCTTTGCCTTCTGCCCACACCCATCTTCAAACTGACTGCTCAGATTTCCTTAAATAAGAAACTGGCCATGCTCAGTCAAATCCCATTATTGCTCTTCTGGAAATGCAAAGACTAGGCAAAACTGTAATGTAACAGCTTTCTTGTTAGGATTTGATTGAATGTTTAGCATGGGCCATTTTACTCCCTAGTCACTGGAGGAAGGGATTAACGATATTTTATTATTTGTGATTCTAATGGCCTTTTTGGCAGATTGATAATCTGGCAACCCTAGATTTTATTTCATTTCTAAATTTTATTTTGCTGTGAAATCTCAACGTATGGGAACCATTGACCCAAGTGATATTGTAGCATTGTAAGAGGACTTCGCTCTGATCCAACACTAGTAAATTTATATAGTATAAACTCTCAGTGACAAATTTTTAGGGAAACAGTCCCTGAAATCAGGATTCATAACTAAGAACAAATACCAAGGAGATAATGCCAGTTTCTGACACAGGTTTTAACAAAGGAAACTTGAATTCTGGAATATCGAATATCTTGAAGAAAATGACATATATAAAAGAAAGACCTTTACAACTATATGTGCATCAAGGACAAGAGGCCAAAAACTACAAATGTCCTGCTTGCAGGACAGGAAGGTAGTAACTTGCCTTTAGTGAATTTCTGCTATATGCAGTTCCTTAAGCAAACTGTAAAAAGTAGAATTCACTATCTCCAATTAAAGGATTAATAATTTGAACGTTACCATGATTAAACCAACATGCTGAAGATTAAGCAACAAGTTTAAGAGGTAAATTCAGTGCGACTGAGCCAAAAGCTTTTATTTTAGATTGGAGTTCTAGCAACAGCTAACATTTCTATGCTTTTTTCTCTTCTTTTTCTTAAGAAAAATAATAACTTCTAACACGTAAAAGATTTAGAAAACTATGCTGTCAGTTGAAGCCAAGTTAGAGAAAAACCTAGGAGGAAATTATTTCTTTACACAACTTAAATCTTTGAGTGTGAAATCCATCCAACTGTATTAAGATATCGAGTGGTAGGCAGAATCCCTCTCAACTGCCTTAGGGAAGCCATAGATAATGAAATAGGTTCCTATGAAAGAGATTTCCTATAGAAAAGATCTAACATCTATACATTTTCAAAGACTAAAAAGGATGGATTAGAGCAATTGGTGAACTGAAGAAATTCCTGGAAAACTTCGAGTTGATCATGAAACAGAAGGTTGGTGAGCTTTTAGAAAAACAATGATCTTGCATGTATCAGTTTGTAGGCAACAGAAAGTTGGAGACCCATCTTATAGAAATAAATGTCTAGTCTATGCATCATAATTAAAAAGAGCAAAGAACCATAATCTGGTGTAAAATACTCAAAATTCAAAGTCTCAGAAGAGAAGCTCTGATTGGCCAAGCTTAGTTACATGACTGCCCTCTTGCCCTATAAAGGCAGATAAAGAGAAGACCTGGACCCATGAATGATTGTGGTCTGAGAAAGGAAGCTAGATTTTTCTGTTTGCCAAGCCGAAAGACACAGAAGGTTATAGTTCATTCTCTAAAAGGAAATCAGTATGCTTTTTGGAAAGAAAACAGGATTCCAAACTACAAAAAAATGGCCATTGTCCTCTACAGTTGAAAAACAGATTGGATTTATGACATGCTTGACTCTTTCATTTTTTAAAAGTATTTTTTGACAACTAGATGTAGGTGATTCATTCGTCAAGGTTCTTGTGAGAGTCTCATATTGTTGGAACAATATAGAAAAATGGAAACTGGCAAATGACATGTTCAAAGGTGGTAGAGTAGTATGAAAACTAACACTGAATTGAAACTCAACAGAGATTTAGCTCTTGACAGAGAGTGCTGTAGTTTTTTTCTAGTTCAATATGATAACAAGACATTTGAGTGGGGGGTCGGGTAAAAAAGAGTTAAGACTCTTTTAGTTGCAAGTGACAGAGATTTGATTAGAAAATTCCAGGAGTGAGGCTTTAAGTACAGCTTGGTTTATAAAACTTGACTGATGTAATACAGATACTGTCTTTTTCTCACCATCTCTTACTTTTCCTCCCTCTCTGTTGGTTGGCTTCATGTTATGTAAGACTCTCTATGTGATGTTAAAGGTGACTGCCATGACTGCATTCTTACATTCCATCAGGTTAGCAACTTCAAAGGAGAATAATTTCCAGCAGATGCCCTGAGATGACTTTCATGGCCTGATTTAGCCATGTATGAAACCTTGAATCAATAACAATGGCCAGGGTGATGTAGTATTCTGATTATTCAGGCCAAAATAACATACCCACTCATGGAGTCAGGCCATGACTTCAGCCCCATCCAAACTACCTGGGTAAAGAATAAAGAATGGTTTTTTTAAAAAAATATTTTTTGAGATTTTGTTACAAAAAAGAGGGGGATTCTGAGCAGACAAAAATAATGAATATGTTAAAACACACATGTTTAAAACACAAAGTTGAGAGAAATAGCTAATATTGATAGCGTGGAGATTCAAAAGATTTCAATAGGCTAGTGGAATAGTTTTAACTAATAAAATTAAATTCAGTTAGAATAGTTAGAAAATCCAGTGTTAACAACAAAATATCAGTTATACAGGTAATGATAGGGTACTTTGTTTCATTGGTAAGCCATGAAGGTTTTAGTTGTCTGCACATTCGGTTATTTCTTAGTTACCTAAGAAGCTAATGTGAATCTATGCTGCTTTATAAAATCTAAACTGCCACATTGATTTTGATCCCACTGTATCATGTATTGCTTGGGTCATTTCTGGGTATATATGTTCATTTTTGGATATTGACAATGAGAAATAACACAACCAGTGGAAGATGCCCATAAGAAAGACAATTTATTGCCAAAGAAATTACATAATCCAAAGTCAAATAAAAACATCTTCTTCATAATTCATGTTCTATTTATTATACATACTAGTAAGTTGACTAGATCATATTGAGAGTTATACACATTACCCAGTGATTTATCTAGTTTCTTCTCAGACACTTGGTATAGGAAATAGCAAATTACACCTTGGCTAAGTCTTTACTGCCTAGAGGCAAAATAATTCTCTATATATTAAGCACGCTCAGCAAATAGAGAATCATTTTGGCCTCGATACAAAAGAAACTAGTCATTAAATGTCTTTTTAACTAGACTCACATATTATATGTATGTCAATGAGTGTGGTTTGAATATATATATATATATATATATATATATATATATATATATATATATATATGTGTGTGTGTGTATATATATATATACACACACACGTACACACACACACAAATAAAAACACAAATGCAAATGCACATACTTGTGCATTTGTTTAGCAGAACTATTAGGAAAGTATTTCTGCATAAGGATAACTAGTACAAAAGCACTAGGACTGTTCTAACCCATGGGGAAGGACTGTGTTATCTTAGATGTTCTCTTTCTGAACCTTCTTTTAGTGACACATTAACCTCTGTGCTGTTGACCATAGCACAAACCAGTTTCCCTCACTTCCTGTTATCTTGCTCCCACTTTAGAGTGAGGCACAAAGAGTGACTGATGGGGGAAGGTGGGGAATGTTTTGGTACAAAGACAATTGGCAAACAGGAAAAACAACCAGCTTACTGGTTACAGGTTGATAAGGACTGCAGAAGAATTCCTTAGACTGCTCTTGGTCTGGTCAGCTTCCCTTGAGGTCAGAAAGTCCTAAGGCAGCTTTAATTGATTTTTAAAGACAAGGAAAAGTGTTTCTAATTTGTCATAAAAAAAAAAAAATCTCCTCGCTGGATCAGGTAACAGCTGCAGAAATGCTTATGGTCAACAGGGATCTTTTTGTTGTGGAGACCTGATGAAGTTGGTGTATTAGAACGCACGTTGGGAGCCATAAACTCTACAGAAATAACTTGCAATTGTTAGCCAAGGGAAATTCTAGGTGACTTTCATATACTAAGTCCTTTTGAAAGTGCCTAAGCAGTTAAATTTTTATTTTAAACACTTTGGATGAAAATCAATCTAAAATGTATTGCTTATTTTTTTTGTCTTTTACAATAAACTATATTGAGCAAAGCAGAATCTTCCTTAAACAATCTAGTGTGACCATTATGAACATTAAGTTTTGAAATATAGGCCAATGTACAATAATTAATATTGTGTGCCACGCACTTTCTTAAGCACTATACAAAACTTAGATGATTTAATCTGTAAAATAGCTTTGCAAAGTCAATGTCATGCCCTTTTACGCATTTTGCATTTGTTTAAACTGAGCTCTAGCAATTTTATGTAACTCACATGAAGCTAATTAGTAAGTGGTACTCATAGAACTAGAATCCAGGTGTAACAAAAGGAAAAATTCATGATTAAAACCTCCAGTGTATATCTTACAGCAGTGCTTTCTGGGCAGTGCTGTGCTGATAAGTGTTTGACAGACATCTCTTCAGAAAAAAAGAAAGTATAGGCACACATGCATGTTTATTATAAATTTTCTAGTATAAAGGATATGTAGCACACAGGTTAAAATAATTAAAATATAGAATAATTTATTGTGAATTTGTTATAGCCAATTGACCATCACAGAATGCTTTTAATAATTTTTGCCAAACTCTTGTATTTTAGCCAACTATAAACTTTTAGAAGAAAACACAGGAGAAAATCTTCATGACCTGGAACAAAGTGAGCACTTAGGTAAATTAATTTTAGACGTGAGACCAAAAGCACAATTCATAAAAGAAAAAATAAATAAATTGAACTTCATATAAATCAAAAACTTTTTTACTTTAAGAGGCACCATTACAAAAAAAATGATGTTATACTCAGAAAATATGTACAAAGCATATATTGGACAAAGAACTTATATCCAGAATATAAAGAACTCTCAAAACTCAATGGTAGTAAAACAAATACTGAATTAAAAAACAGACAAAAAAACTTTAACAAATTCTTTATTAAAGAGGATATAGAGATGACAAAAAAGCACATGAAAATACATTCAACACTATTAGCCACTAAGAAAATAAAAATTAAAGCTATGATGGGATACTGCATACCTGTTAGAATGCCAAAATTTTAAAAATGCTAACAATATCAGTTGCTGATAAAGATGTAGAGCAGCTAAAACATTCACATTGTTGGTGGGAATGCAAAATGGTAAGACTCTAGAAAATAGTTTGGTAGTTTCTTATTTAATTAGACATACACTTATTACATGACCCAGCAATCCTACTCTTCGGTATTTACCCCAGAGAACTGAAAATTTATATTCACACAAAAATGTGCATGCGAATTTTTATAGTGGCTTTATTAATAATTAACCTCAAACTGTAAGCAACTCAAATATCGTTTAGCAGGTGCATGGATAAACCAAGTGGTACATTCTTACAATGGAATGCCAGTCAGTAATACAAAGAAACAAACTAGGTAGTGTAGGTGCAACAACATGGATGTACCTCAAAGGCTTTCAGCTGAGGGAAAGAAATCAGTCTCAAAGATCGCATACCATATGATTCTATGTATATGAAATAAATAAAAAGAATAGACTGAGGAGATGGAAGAACAGAGTAGTGACTACCAGAAAGGGGTAGCATGACAGTTTTTGAGGATGATGGAACTTTTCTGAATCCTGGTTGTAGTAGTGGTTAAAATTTATCTATCTGTCTGTCTATGTATCTATCTACCTCCCTCCCTCCTTCCCTCTCTCCCTCCCTACCTACTACCTACCTATCTGTTACAATTCATGCAACTATATAGCAAAATAAAAAAAGTTAATTTTACTGCATAATAATTTCAAAAATTATATTTTAAAAGTTTGAATTAATTCAAATTAAATTAAAAGTCAGTGCATATTAATTTTAAATTTGAACTTCTAGGTCACACAGACATACAGCTAAGTGTTCTGAGCCTTGAAATTGCACCATCCCCTTACTCATAAAATATAGAAGAAGTAATAAAATATTTATTTCAAGGCAACTAGTTGAGGTTCTCAGAGAGATATAGGAATAAAAAGCACTAAAATGTGAACGTTTTTAACACCTTGTTCTGATGCTATCTAGTTTGGAGGACTTAAGGAAGAGAATTAGGCATAGGTTGACCTCAAGAAAAATCTGTGAACTTGGCTTTTTGGATCTGCAATCAAGAGCTGTAGTTGCCTGGTACCACTTTTCTTGTCTTAATTTTCTCTAGCTAGCGTAGCATCTAAATAAGGTTAGTGTATCAGTTACGGTCTATCTAAAAATCAGAAACCACTTGAGTAATTAAAAGAGGAGGAATACAATGCAAAGAATTAGTTGTACAAGTGATAGAAGCTGGGAAAGCCAAACAAGGGACAATGAAGTAATCCAAATATTAGTAAGAGTTGCAATTCTCTACCACCCCTAGGATGGAAGGACAGAGGGAAGAGCTGTTTTTACTGGCACTCAGGGACTGGGATTATATAGTGGAAGACTGAACCACAGTGGCTACGCAGAAAGAGCCTGGTCCACCAGGAAGATGCAGCCATTGTCAGGGATGCTGCCCAAAGCAGAGAAGAAGGGAGAGATATACTCTGGTTTTTCTCTTCCTCTCTCCCTCTAAATCTATCCAGAAGCCAGCTGATGTTTAATACCGGGAAATTCAGCTCAATGGGATCAACCCCCTTTTTCCAAGATATAGGACAAATCAAGGAAAGAGTGAAGAATGAATCTACGGGAAAACAAGCCTAGGACCCGCCTAGTCAGCCTGAGGCTGACCACACATAAAGGGATTACTGGGCCTGATTTTTGGACTTTATGAATGGAGGATTCATAATCAGATAGATAAGTCCTCTGTCATCTGCAATGGCTACACTGGCAGCCATTAGTGTGACCCACACCATGCGGGAGAACTTTGGAGCAATTCCTTCAAATTCTCAGCCTTCCCCCATGGGTTGCCTTAAGAAATAGGCTCTCTAAACTGTGTTTCATCCTTCTATGTTCCTTTAGGTGAGACATCTTTGTGTCATAACACTTGCTTACTGTCACAGCTTCCATGTCACAGTTCAGTTTCTTTCTTCCCAGTACCACCTATTCATATACTTCTTACAAAACCATGTACTGGTGGTACCTGATGGTGTTCAACACAGCTTGCTTGTTATAGGGCTTCTGTCCCACTTTGCAGCAGTATCCAGAGTTCGTCAGTCCTTGTGCCAGCTCTTCTGTCATTTTTCCCAGTGGTCTCTGATGTCTCTCCCAGTATTAATTTTTTTTTTTTAAATGTGAAAACAGTTACTGTGAATTCTAAACCATTCTCTATGTCCACTCCCCTCCCCACCTTTCCTCCAGTAACTTTTGATGGAAATTCCTGTGGGGGAATAATGGCCTATAATCACACATTAAATAGCAGAAGAAGGGCCTTCTGATTGTAGCAGTCATTGTTCAGTCATGAGCACAGAGGCCATGCAAGGCACTCTAGTAGAATAAATTTAATATGAAGAACTAGTTATAATGGTGTTGGAAGAACTGAAAAACCAAAGGCCAGTGAGACAATGGCTTGAAGCTGCTACTACTCCTAGTAGGACTGAAGGATGAAGGGAACAATAAGAGTTGTTAGAGCTTAAGAGTCAGAGCCACCACAGGAGCTAATAGAGAGCAGAGATTTCATGGTAGGAACAGGAACCACGGAGTAGACACAACCACTGCCAGAGATCCTGGCTGAAGCCAAGAAAAAAAGGAAGAAGCATTCTGGCTTCCCTTTCCTTCTGCTCTCCAATCTCCCTAGTGCCTTTCATTGACTAAACTAAGCCAGTATCCAGTTGGCAAGAGAGTCTGGAAAATGAAATTTACAGAGGAAGGACAGGGAAAGGATTTAAGAACAAACAAGCAAATAACCCAGCGTACTAGTTGTAATATTAATTCTTAATTTTTACATTTTCTGTTAGCTCTGAGATTTCTGCTCTCTGCCCCCAAACCTATATTGATCCTAAAGAGTTAATTCTTATCATGCCAGCCTCTTTCGCTAGTGGTTTAAAAGACATGCAAATGTGGAATGTCACAGGACTAGGTCTAGAGCATTGATCTGGTTTTCCATCCACTGTTAAGTCACAATTTAACTATCTGTCGTAAATGCTACCCTCCAACCCCTACTTCTGGCCTGCCACTCCTCACCTGAATATAACTATGTATTTATGGCCATAATATGTGAGAGGGCACCTAAGTGCAAATGCTGAGTGCTAACAGAGCATGTATGCAATTGATAGCAAAGATTTGTGCAAATTCTTGCGATACTTTTCACTTTCAGCCACTGACTGGTCTACTGAGGTACTTCATAGCTGCTGGATCCTATTTGCCCCTCACCTCTCTCCACGATCCCTTTCTCTTTTATTGTTCACCTTCATGGACATGGAGTCCTTTTGTTTCCTTGCTGTTTCTAAGCCATGTGTGAAAAGCAAACATGGCTTATGTAAGTGATTTATGTTTACTGTGAAAGCTTATTAAATGTTCATGAATCATTAACATCCTTGCTAGATTCTTGATACGTACTTGTCTATAGCTCTGTCTCTGAGTGTGTGTCCATTGCTTCCTTCTTTATAGTATAACTTTCCCAGAGTGATTGTTTCTTCCTCTAGTGGGGTTATTAAATTATGCTTGATTTTGCTTCTGTTTGTGTTCTTCTTAGTGTTTTGCTTTCTCTAACTGAACTGTGAGTTTCTCTGAGGGGCCTCACTCTTTCGGTGCAGAGCACTGCATTTGTAACCTATAAGACAAAAGAGCTCCTTCAGAGCTCATGAGTTGATTGACAAATGAGAAGAGAGAGGCAGGAGTTACTGCTGATATTAAGGCTCTCCACCCTGAGCCAGCAGGCATACCTGTTACCAGCCTCTACATTTTGCTCAGGAAGGAAACCCAAAGGTGCAGGGGACAGCTCTTTCATTGCCTCCCTGGACCATGACCTCTTTTTTGAGAAATGCCTAAACCGTCAACTTGTTTTCATCTCTAATACTCCCACTCTTTTCCAAGCTGATCAGATTGCTACCATAGCTTCCCTGCAGTTATTACCTATAGGTTAGTTAGTTTTACATTTTTATATAAATGGAATCCTAAAGTATGAACAGTTTTGTCTCTGGAATCTTTTGCTTAACATTATGCTTGTGGATTCATCGTGTAGTTCACCATGACCAGCCATACTTCATTCATTCTCTATGTTGGATATTACCACATCGCTTTGGCTTGTTTGAATGGATATCTATGTCTTGCAATGAAGTGAGCCATGACTAAGAAAGACAATGAAGCATGAAACTGTCCTTCCCAGAGAAACCACAGGCATGGAATAAAAATTCCCTGAGGAGGCCTTCCTTGTCCTTCCCTCTTCAAACTGGGACATTCCTTTTATATGCAATTAACTTCAGAGCCACACTGAATTTTGCTGAGTGGGTTCAGAGCTTCATATGGCAACTGTCTTGGATCCAGGACAAAGAATGACAGTTCTTTTCTCCTTTTGTGTTTTTTTTTTTTGCCCTGTGCCTTCTCATATCTGAAAACCTTATGTTCTGCCATCTTTTATCAACTCAATGCCGTGTGCTATTAACACTTTGCATACTGCAGTGTTAGCTGCAGATGTGCCATTTGCTTACAGTACTCTGAATTACTAGAGCCATAATGATGGGAGAAAGAAATTATTCTCTTATCACGTATTTTCATGTAATACCAATAGACCATTAAATGGCTCTTTGCCAGTGTTTCCAGGCTTGTGGCCACTTTGTAGAACCAAGAAGTATTTTCTCTTTTTCCATAATTAGTTGAGAAATTTGAGTTATGGAAAGGGACCAGGTGAAGCCATTATGATTTGGGCAAGATTCCTCTCGTTATGCTGTACTTACAGATATATAGTTCTGCTTGGTAAGAGTAGAATAGTGTGGGTGGTGCACACTTTTATTATGTAACTACATCCTGTTTTTCCCATCAGTAATAGTATCTTAAAGAGCACAGGGAATTCAGGAGAGAACATTTCGTAATTAAAAAAGAAATGACACTAGGTAAATTCTTCAGAATAAATGCAAAAGATAGTTAACATTTTCAAAGCCAGTAAGAACAGAGGCACAATAATGCCACTACATTGTTTTTCTTTATATTCTATATAAAGAAACCATATTTAAACCGTATCTAAAGAACCATATGCTTGTTAATTTTCCAGCTATTTCTCCTTTGTGCTGCTGCCTCTCTCTTTATGGGATGTCTTGTAATCTTATTGACTCTTGTCTGGCAATAGGGACATTTTCTAACTTAGCTAATGTGGTACTCAAGGGTGAGAAATTTAATCAAAGAAAATGATAGTCCAATAGTTACTATCTAGCCCATGGGCCAAATGAAATGGATGTTATTTGACGTCTTCAAGTTATCCAGGCATGAACTGGCAAAACAAACTTGCAGCTAGAATTCCCTGCCTTTCATTTTATGGAAAATTAGATCAAAGGAAAGAAAGAGGGAAGAAGTAAATGGCCATTTGTCCTGGGGGATAAGAAACCTACTCAGAAGTGAAGGCACATTCAAATTGGTTGGTCCCATCAAGACTGACTCTTGTCTTTGTGGAACTGTTCTTCTTTCCTTCTGTTTCTGTTTTCCTTTCTCCCTCCATCCTTTCCCTCCTACCCTCTCTTTTTCTCTTTGCTCCTGCCCAGGGTACAGGTAAAGGTTTTGTGGGATTAAAGTTTATATAATGTTTTCTTCAGGGACCAGGTGTAGGAAGAAATGTTGACAAATATAGCTGTAAAGTAAACATTTATTACAATTAAAAACTAAATCACTAGAAATTACAAATTCTAAAGAGCTGAAAATGCCTCAAACATCATATAAACACAAAAAGTAAAACAATGTTTTTTAATTAACTGCTTTATACTTTTCCTGCACATTTGGCTACATTTTCTTATTGCCTCTTTATATAGCCATGGATTTGATCTTTTTTTTTTTCTTACAGAGACTAGGAGGATAATTTAGTCTTTAGGCTAGCATGGCTGATCAAAATTTATTTTTTATTATTGTTGGAATGCATAGAACATTCCACCTCACACATAAGTACACCCATTTCTTTTTAGTACTGCAAGTTTATGCCCTACAAATGCAGAAAAACTGATACATTCTATTCCAGTTTTTTCCCCATCAAAAAAAAAAAAAAAGAAAAAATTGTATAGGTACAGTTATTATATATTCTGGAAAATGAGTGTATTCTAATAGGAATTTGTGTTCTTGAGTTTTTAACAGATATTAAATGAGAATGGAATTGTCCACTCACAGCTTTGCAAGTCCGTAGACTAGCTTCCTGCTCTCTATATTCAGGCCTTGTTTCTCCTCCACTGCCCGTATAGCTCCTACCATTCAGCATAGGACCACAGGGTGCTGTGATGTGACCTAGAGCCTACACCTTCTTGTCACGACACTGGATGACTTTACACAGTGGGCAGTGAGAGTATTTCAGGGCCTTTCCTATGCTGGGGTGGAAAACAATGATGTACATTAGACAAGTGACTATGAACTTCTTAATTATTTCCCACTACATAAAAACTAAATGTGTCCTCATTCAATTTTCCCTTGTGTAGATCCCCTATACATGCACACCCACTGAGCACCACCTAACTTTGAAGGAAATGTGATGGAGCAGAAGTCAGAATGGAAAGATAAGACAGACTTAACTGCTTATGATTAATATATTTTTCTTCTGAAAAATCAGCAAAATCAAAAGATGATTTGAACCATTTCTGAGATCTGTCCCAGGGCCTAGAGAGGCTTGGAGGATGAAGGTCCTGACACTTAAACATCCTGGCAAATCTTCCTCTATTCAGGTCATCGAGGCCAGGCTTGGTGACCTGTCTGCTGCTCTTCCAGTCCCAGGAGTGTGAAGCTTCCAGTGGCCAAGGGGGTCCCAGCCCTCAGGTGGGATGGTGCCATGTGTCCTGGAGCCCAGATGCTGTCAGGACAGATAGGACTGACCACACACAGAGATGGAGAATGGTCCTGGGTTTTCCAGATAGGAGAGGTGTGACGGATGGTTACTGAGGTTGGGGCTTCAGGAATTTAGTCCTTTCAGCCCATTCCTGAAGCCTGAGACATGGTGTCTGGTGTTCAAAGCCGAGACCAATTTAAATGAATAAGAAGGCTTGTGCTGTGCATTTAACTCTTCAAAGTGTTTCCTTCTTTCCTTCCTTCCTTCCTTCCTTCCTTCCTTCCTTCCTTCCTTCCTTCCTTCCTTCCTTCCTTCCTTTTTCTTTCTTTTTCTTTCTTTCTTTCTTTCTTTCTTTCTTTCTTTCTTTCTTTCTTTCTTTCTTTCTTTCTTTCTTTCTTTCTCTCTCTCTCTCTCTCTCTCTCTCTCTCTCTCTCTCTTTCTTTCTTTCTTTCTGATTGTTGGCTAAGAGACAGAGCTAAAAGGTTAGATCTTGGATTTTTGTTCTGAACTACCTGTCAAAATTGTGTGTCCTTGAGTGATCACTTAACACTTCTGAGCCCCAGTTTCACCATCTATAATGAAAGTGAGTGAACTTGATAATCTCAGTTAACATCTGATTTTTCTTGGTCTTAACGTTATGCCAGGTTCATATGTGATATTGAAATCTATAAGGTTATGTTGTAACCACTAAGTTATTTCTGTTGAATCTTAATAAGCAGAAGCTATTAAGTATATACTATGAACCTGATATCACTTCAAATATGTTACCATGAGAAACTCTTTCTACAAATTTTATATCATGCTACTGGAAATAAAATGTCATAAAACTGAACAAAGGCTATAATTAACCCCCATAACTACCTTAAGAGGTGAGTGATGTTATTGTATTCCTCATTTTAGCAAAGAGGAAACTGAGGCACAGGAAATTTAAGTGATGATGTGTCAGTCATACAGCTAGTAAGTGTCATGGTCAGTCATTGTCTCAGATTATCTTTTTGTCACAATTGAGAACAATTAAATGATTTATCTAAGTTTATGAGCCCCTAGATGGCAGCGATAGAAAGAGAATCTCTATTAGATAATAAGGCAAAGTAAGAAGAACCCACTACATTGAGGTCATTTCTCTTTGTTATTGGGGTTAGCAGTTATGAGTCAAAGAGAAAAACTTTTTACCCTTGCTTTTGGACTTATCTGTTATTAAAGGAGAGGACAAGATTATCAACTTTATATAAAGAGTCAGGAACTAAATACTGATTTTTTGGAGAGTAGTCGCTTAACCTTTGAATTTGGTTTTATTTGATGATATTTAAAATAAGTATTTTGCAAAAATGTGGATAAAACTGCTCTTCTGGCATTGAATATGAAAGAAATAGTAAATGTTGCTCCCTGCTTCATAGGCATCCTGCCCCAGCTTAGGTAGGACTTATTGCAGTACTCCACCAGATGGTGCTCTAGTGAAGACGTGGCTCTCTAAAGCTCTCCAACCCCAAGGCTTTATGCTTGGAAGTATTTTGAGTAGGTTAATTGGTTACTCCTGGGAAAGAGGATGCCCAATCAGGGGGATACAGTTGCCCATCTTGCCAATAGGACACAGCCTGCAGACAGAGGGTAGTCCATGAACAAGAATCCTCAGACGAAGGATAATGGTCTTAGAAAAAGTTAGTTTCAAAGAATCCTCTAAGGAAGAACTTGAAAAGTGGTCTTGGGTAAGTCCTGTAGGACTAGAATCAGGAGTTTGGAGCTTGTGTTTCTGCCACTAAGTTATTTCTCTGGAGAATTGCATGCTTCTCTGGATCACAATGTCCTCATCTATAAGTGTGTGTGGGTGTGTCTGTGTCTGTGTCTGTGTCTGTAAATGCATGTGTTGGTGGTAAGGGATGAGGAGGATTTAGACTATATCAGGGTTCTCCAATGAGGGGTCATGGACCTAACTGATGAAGTTTGTGATCCAAACCCTGAAGTGTGAAAAACTGCATGTACACGTATTTCTGGGAAGAAGATCTGTTGCTTTCAACAGGTTCCACTCAGAGGCAATGCATTCCAAAATGTAAACAACATCTGGAAGAGATAATTTCTAAGGTCTCCTCTAGCTTCAGTATTCTACGATGCTACAATTTTTCTAGGAGGGAATCTCTGGCTGTCAAATTAATTGGATTAATTCCCTGGCCAAGTTCCAGCAACATCCTTTCTTAGGAGCTCTCTAATGGTTTTGTTGGGCAGCCACACCCAGGTCCAAGGAGTACTACAACACCCTCTCTGGGAGATTAGGTGGCACATCATGTGACTGAAGTGGTTCATTAGAGACCAGTGGCCAAGGCAGACCGGAGGAGCTATGAGAGCAACATGCCCAATCCCACAGGAGTTCAGCGGTGGAAGCAGGTGCTAATTATCATCCTTTGGACGAACAGGATATGCATTTTTTGGGAGTGGGTAAGAATTTCTGGTTAGACAAGCTCCAAATTCTTTGGCCTACTTAGAAGGCACTGCCAGTTCCATCAGTAAGGATGAGATTTTGTTTCCTGATGAGCACCTGTTCAGCCAAGAAGGCAGGCTGGGCAATGAGGTGGGAATATTATTTTCAGAGGCATTGTTATGCAAATGAAAGCTCCTTCCAAAATCAGGCTGTAACTGTGAGGGAGTGTCATGGTCCCACCTTTCTGGCTCAGGAAAAAATATCTCAAGTATTTTTTACAGGAGTAGGTTTGGTAGATGAGTAATGTAATTATGTAGATTACCAACAGAAACTGAGATTTCAACCTGTCCTAGATACTTATTATTTGTGAAGGAATGGGCTTGGAGAAGAAGGGCAGGAATATTGATTACATATAGCCAGTCAAGAACTCCATTTTTAAACAGAGGACACTGTCCATGCATTGCATCTACAGGGGAGCTTAGACTTAGCTTATGGAAATGATGGGTGTTGGTATTCGTGCTTGAGGAGAGGACTTGGGAGAGAGAGTAATTCCTCCAAATTATCAAAATCAGAGTGTTGTCCAGAGTGTGGGTTGAATACAGGAAAGAATGTTTTTCCTTGGACTTTGGAAGATCTAGACTGGTTACCTTTCAGAATGGTCTGACCTATTGCCTAGGCTCGTGGCTGTGAGCCCTGGCTGCACATTAAAATCACCTTTTAAAAAATTTCTGATGCTTTGGGCTCATCTAAGATCAATAAATCAGAATTTATGAAGATGAGGCCTAGACATTTCTATTTTTAAAACATCTCTCCTGATGACTTTAATATCCTGCCAAAGTTGAGAACAACTAACCTAGACCAGCGATGGCAAATATGGGACATATATGCCAATAGCTCCCTCCCAAGCTTGCAGAACATCTGCACAATGCTTCATACATAACAGATGTTCAGCATTTATTCAGTCCAGTGAATCGTTGGGGATCAGGTAGACTGGTAATACCTTCAGTCTGTGTAACTATTTCAGTTTATCCTTTTCCATGAGAAGCCCAATCAAAAATCATCCTCTCAACTCTGAATTTTTTCTCTCTTTCTTGTTTTTTCTTCTCTTTTTTCCTCTCCTTTCCTTGGCATTATATATGCTAACTCCCACTAAGAGGTTGGAGTAAAGGTAAAATACATGGAAGGAAGAAGAACAAGAACACTGTCATAGTTTTCTTGACCATTTGTTCCAGGGAGTGACTAGGGGAACACATATATTTCTCTTCTACCAGCATGCCAACCCCAAGGGAAAGGAACTCTGCTATCTATCTCTAGACAACCAGAATGACCTACAGAGGCCACTTGGCCTGAGGAGGTAGTAGAATTTTCAGAGTGATGAATAAAAGAAATGAGAATAAAATTTGGCTATGAAAAAGCCTTTTTCTAAAAGAAACCACCTTTTTCTCCCTACCATGTTGTTAGTTAGTGGGCTTGATCATGTTGAATTCAGATAAAGGAACTATAGCCAGAGATGAAGGATAGTCTCATTCCAGACCGGAGGAGGGGGTCATTTCTCATATTATGAGAGTGTTCTATCTGAGGCGTGTTTGAGAAAAGAGAAAGAATAAACTTCTTAGGTTACTTCTAGCTTAAGCCTTCAGTTAAGAGGATAACAAATCTTTAAGACTCACACAAAGGCCAGTTCAATTCACCAGGGACACAGAGACCTAGAAATAGAATGTATATATGTCCTCTATCCAGTAGATCCTTCAAAACTTTTTTCCTTCATGTACTTATCACAGCTTTATAAGCTTGTGTTTATTTATTGTCCACCTCTCCCTTTACACTCTTGGTTCCATGAAGATGAGCGATGAGTATTTGTTCACACTGATTCCCCAATATATTGCATACTTGCATGTGGTAAGCATTCAAAATTATGTGTTGAATAAATGAAAAGGTGAATGAATGAGATGTATCTAGTGTGGTGGTTGGCAGATGTTAGGGGATTCAGGGATTTTTTATTTGGCCATGTCTAAATGGAAGATGTGATTAACTGTCTCCTCTCTTCCTCTCTATCATTTCCTTTATTGTCTTAGGTCATTGCATAAATATTCTCACAGCATTTATTATTCAAAGAGGGAGAGAATGAATGGTTATCATTTATGTTTATCCTAGTTTATTTTTTATTTTTTTTTAAACTTAGTACTTTGACTTTTCATCTTTAATGCAGTTTTTCTAATTTGATAAAGAATTTTTTGAGCCCCTCTATATGTGTGGTGGGAGGTGAGACATAAAAGGCACTGGCTAAGTCCTAAACACCCAAGAGCTCACAGTCTAGAAGGGGAGATTATTGATGGGGCAATTTTGAGAGCTTCACTCAGGTCTCAGGGTACTCTGGGGACTCACGTAGACAGCAGTGGCTTCTGAAAGGATATTTGTGAGGAAAACTAGGGCAAAAAATTGCTATGAACACCAAAGGAAGGGTCAACTCCAAGGGGGAGAAATGCATTCATCTAGAGAATGTATAGAGAATAGATGGGAAAGGAAGCTGAAGACAGGGAGGCGAGTCAGTAAATCAGGTGATAAAGATAGAGGCAGCATGTGGGAATGTTGGGGAGGGACAGATAAAGTTTGAAGGAAAGCAAAGAGGATTGAGGACAGAGACTGGTAATGAGGTATATTTTAGGAATGATGGAGAACTAGAAGTCCATAGAGGAGAGACTGAAAAGGAGCATTGGTAGTAGTTAGAAAAGGGGAATTAGGAATTAAACAGAGGGAGTGATCAGTATCAGATGTCCGTGACTTTGGCAGAAACAGCAGCAATGGTGAAATGGGAGCATAAGGCAGATTGTAGGTGAGAGGAGAGTAAAGTATGGACTACTTAGTCTACTTCTTTGTTGAGAAACAAAAAGGAGAAAGGTAAATGGTAGCTAGAAGAAAATATAGAGTCAAAATATGACTTTTAAAATAGAAGAATATTTTTTGTTTCTATAGGCTGAGAGAAAGTATCTAGTGTAAAGTAGAGATGTAAGAAGAGATAGGTATGGGTTTTACTTTTTTGGTGTGGGTTCAATCTTTAAACATTCTGTTATCATCTTCAATGACTCTTCTCTCTGAAGCATTTTTAGATTCTTCTGTTGAAACTAATCCTAAATTAGACTGCAAGTATCAGATAACACCTAAGCAAATCTGATCTTTCATTCTCACTTAGCAAGTTCGTTGTGTTACTTTGTCTCTTGGTTCAAAGATTCTTAGTCTGATGTTCACACATTCCCAAGCCATCCATAGATAGAATTATACTTTAATATAATTTTCTTTATAATCTTATGTATTTTGTTTGATGCTTTTGAAAATATTACTCTGAGAAAAGATGAATTATTCGCTTCCCCAGTCTTCCCAAGACATCCGTGGCATGAAGATTCTTTATGTATGTGATAACCATGACCAGCATCATATCTAGAAACCAATGACTTTTCTTTTTTCCCACCTCTTGATTACCCATTAAAGATGAATCAAGGAAATTGATAAACCTGAAGTGCCTTAGGCTAGTAGCTCTCAATGATATGTAAGAATCACCTTGAGAAGGACACAAAAAGACAGATTTCAAAAGCCCATATTGTGAAATCCCATCCCACATGAGCCTGATTTAGTACATATAATAAGAAGACCAAGAATATGTATTTTAACAATAAGCTTCTAAATTAATTTTGTTGTTGGTGGCCTTTGGCCAGCACAAAGAAACATATTTTATACCTTTTGCTGGCTTTTTTTTTTTTAATGTATACTAAATACATTTCTATTCTATCGAATGTTTTCAGTGACTTTGGGAAATGTCAAGTCTTCACAATCAAATCTTTTCCAAATTTCTCAAAAACGATTCTGCTATTTCTAAAATTAAACTAACCTCCATTGGCTTTCATTTAAGTGTTCTAAGAGGCTCATCACATCAGTCATAGAACAACATGCAAATCACTGCAAATGGGGAAGGAGCCATATGTATGGAGCCTCGCAGGATGGAAGGAAAAGGAAACAGTGTTCTTTGAAAGGCAGAGTTTGAAACTTTCAAAAATAGCAAGATTTGTAAATACAGGAAATGAGTTTAAGAGAAGATAAAGTTTAGTAAGTAATGATGCAGACAGGAAAAAAAGTCTAAATGACACAGTTGACAGTTTTTTTCAGTGGAACAGCCACAAAAGAGACCAGGAACTTCCTGCAATACCAAACCATCAGGCAAACTTTCCAGTGGGTTACTCCTCATATTGGCTCAAAATTTCAGATCCCAAGGGACTTGTTGTGTCAAGATGGCCTGTGCTGAGGAGAGCTCACAATTGCAGCACTCCATCAATACTAGTTTGAGATTTAACCAATGAATGAATTTGTCAGATCTGATTAATGGTTCCAAGGATTAGTGGAGTCTAATCTTCTGGATCTGGGAAAACCTGGAGTGGAGCCTTCGTGTTCCTATCTGTCTGAGTTGAAGATGGAACTCATCCTTCATCTACAAGTCCATGGTACAGGCTGGTTTCTATTCCCAGGTATGTCAAATTCCTGCCAGCAAAGCTGAAATGGAATATTTTAGCACTTTGCTGCTAACTGAAGAATTTTTAAACTAGGGTTAGAAGTAGAGCTAATAAAGATAGAGGATGTAAAAGACATAAGATCTGTTTCCAGCATCTACACTTAAAGGAGAGCCCATATTCCAGTCCTAAAATGGTTTGAGTCTCTGCACCTTTTGACTTCTCAATAATCTTTGGTTTCAATGCACTTGCAAAAACACATCAGATGCTACACCTAATACTGAGCAGTGTGTGATCTCTTCAATGTCTATTTAACAGTGCTCACTTAGTGTTTTGTTCATCTGGTACTTGAAAGCAGCTTTTAAAATTATTTAAAAAAGAAGAAGTAACAAGAGCATGGTATTCTGTTTCTCCAAATCCAACAAAACCATTTTGCTATAGTGACAGGTGGCAATAGATAGCAGCCATCAGTTAAATAACATCAGCCAATGGATGGCAAGATGAAATCGGATACATTTTTGGTACTTTTCTCTGATCTAATAGGAGTTCAAAATAATCTTTAAGGTCATCATGTTGACAGAATTCTTTTGTCAGGTATTGGATATAATTATTCATGAAGCATTTTTGGATTTACCTGTTTATCTGCCTCTTTGAACCAGGGAAATCTATGTGCAGACATCTCCTGCCCATGTTCTTATGATACAACAGGGCTCATATTTTAATTACATATTTAAAAAAATAATGGTGAGTAAAGAATACCATCATAGGCCCCTCTGAAAGGCTCCTGATTGTTATCTGATATTATCTTATTTACCCTTTATTTTTTGCTCACAGAGGCTTCTCCTTATAGATTTGGAAAATGTCAGACACTTGTTTTCCCAGACTTTCTTTTAAGTAGGCTAAGGACATGCATTGTATCCTGGCCAATGAGAACTGAGGGAGAAGTCTGCTCAAAAGATCTCTTAGGATTTTCCTTTAATAAGAGATTGATATTTGAGAAGTAATCTCTTCTTTATTTACTGACTTAAATCCAGTTGTAGGAGAATGTGTGCTCATAATTATGGCAGTCATCTTGTAATGATGAGAAGAAAACCAAGAGACTTGATAATGAATTAGACTCAATGCCCCAACATGGTTGAGCTGCTCAATTGACCCTGGACACATCTGCTCTTGGACATCTTAATAAGTTCAGCTAGGTATTCCATTACTTGTAGTACAATCTTTCTAACAATGCAATTATATTATCTAAAAATTAGGGATAGTTTTATTTCCTTCACTCACTCATTGAAGAAATGTTTGCTGAGTATACATAAAAGATTGGACATTGGGATGTCATGGTGAGCATAATAGTTTCTACACTTCTGGGGACTCCAGTCTAAGGGAGAGACAGATAGGGGCTATAATACACACACACACACACACACACACACACACACACACACACACACACACACACACACAGAGTTCGGGGCTATGGAGGTTCATGGTCTGAGAAGGCTTCTCTGAGGACGTGATGTCTGAGCTGCTCTCTGAAAAATGGGTGGGAACTAATCAAGTGAAAAAGATTGTTGTCATTGTTCTTTTGCAAATTAATTTACAAAAGAATCTTCCAGAAGCCAACGAAATCAATGACTAGAGTCACGGGAGGAAAAAAAAGTCACCCACAGTTGTCACACTGTGCAGCTGATGACTCCAGAAGCAGGGTGATAATGGTGTTGATTGACAGAATTCTTGGAGACCCTCAGCCTGATCCTCCTACCACAATAACCTCCACAAACCTTATTGTGATCATTTTTATAAATAGAAAACATCGTAGTGTTTGTGGTAGCTGAGATCAGGGATACCAGTTTTCATTTGCATGTTGTTGTACTCATTATAAATGATCTAATAAATTATCCCTTTTGGCTAAGAATTTCCATAATTGGTTTCAGCCTGAGGACAATTTTTTGTTTGTTTTTAAACATTCAGCCATTTTGATTTATGTGAATGTGAAAATCTCTACATTTTTTTTTCTGCTCTGAATCCAATCTACAGAATATTATTTAGCACAAGGAAAACTCCAAAATAGCTGAACCTTTCCACTTATTTAGATTTCACCAAAGAGTCCCCAGGGTAGAATGAAAACATCTCTGAGCTAGGGTAATTTTACAAAAACTGCTTAGAGCTCAACAGCTATTTCTGTACTTTCGGAATTCTGTAAACATATGGGGGAAAATCTGTCCACAGTTATGCCGGAGCAGTGCCCAGGCCCTGAATTCTCCTATCGTTTTATTGTTGGGGAGGTCCAGAACTAGAGAGTCAATGTCTGTGTTGGAAAGGCACTGAAGATTTTGCACCTTTTTGCTTCTGCCCTGTTGGACAAGGTCTCCTGTCCTTTCTTCCTTGAAAAATAGGATTGTTTTATCTTCCTTCCTTCCTTCCTTCCTTCCTTCCTTCCTTCCTTCCTTCCTTCCTTCCTTTCTTCTTTTCTCTCTTTCTCTATTTTTCCTCCCTTCTTCCTTTCCTTTTTTATTTCATGTCCAGATATCTAATTTGCCCTGGTATTATGTTCTCCTCTGATCTGAATTACCCTCATGGGTAATAGGTCAAGCATATCATTTTTTTAGATGGTAAGAGAATATTTTCTATTTACATCAAAAGGGGTTGTTATGATTAATGGCAGGAAGGATTTTGGTTTGTGAGTGAGTAGAGGGAAAGCAGAGAGGGAAATTTGCCTTTACTCTCAAAGATGGAGTGTATTTCTGAAGTAAAATACTTCTTACATACACCAGGGTCCTGGGTGATGAGAATTCCAGAATATCAGCCACTTTCCCCTTTTTGACCAGGGCATGTCATAGGGCCCTTCAGTGTGACCTCACATTTATACTTTCCATGTTCAAGTGACTTTATAAATCAGGTTTTTTGACATTTTCTTCAATTGAGGTTATGCACACAGGCATACTTTATAGAGGTCAAAAATGATTCCAAAGATATTCATTCTACACCTTTAAGCTTCTGTCCTTTATCTTAACAAGACAATCTTTAATGAGCCATGAAGTAATATTATTTATGAATATGCATACTGATTTTAGGACTATCATAATTATATTGTATAGTATTTTAAAATTTAAATGTTACAGTGTTCAATATCTAATATCTAATATATTTTACAATTTGAAAAAATCAAATGATAACATTACATGTTAATATTATAGAAACTTTATGTCAAGCTTTTCTTGGCCTCTGGGAGACCCTGATCTTGACTGTTTCACCCAGGAAAGTATTATTTTGGTGTTGTGAACATGGGCTTCCTGATTATCTGAAATCTGAAAAGTTCCTGTTAGCAGGAAGTGTAAAACCTAATTAAGTTATTCTTTTTCTATTTGAATTTTGAAAAATCTGGGCCTGTTGGATATAATATTTATGGATACAAAGTAACACTTTTTTCTTGATGCATTTCTTTCAATCAACACATAGCACAATGCTTAGCGTATAATAGGAGCACAGTAACAGTTATTAAAAGGAAAGTTTCAAGTAAGAGAAGTGTATTCTATAACTGGCAGTTTTCTTGAACCCAGAAGGAAGGACTCAAGGGAAACAAAAGGAATCCCAACTATGTACCTCAAATTTCTTTGAGTCCATGAGTTCATTTTTAGTGGCAGCTTGAGTATGGGAGTTTTTTAGTTAAAATACATCTTTTACTATATAGGCTCCTTGTGATTTTAAATGTATTAATATTGCTTCACAGAAATTACTTATATCTACTTTACAATGTGTATAGAGCTTTATAGGAATAAAGTTTAATTTTAAAAAATAATGTAGTGATTTAAGTAAGTTGGATACATTTATCAATATACTTCCAAACACTGGGCCTAGGAATAGAAGGAAAAAAAAAGAGAAAAAACATGAAGATATATTGAGGAAGATTATTTCTCAAAAGAAATGAGCTAGTTTTTAACATAAATTTTAAAATCTGCCATAGCTTATCCATCCTTGATGTCTATAAAATTCTCAGCTTTAAAACCAGTCCCAAGGCACAGGATACAAAATCGACATACAAAAATTACTGGTGTTTCTATAAACAAACAATAAGCTATCTGAAAAAGATATTAGAAAAACAGTTCCATTTACTATAGCAACCTCCCAAAAATACTTAGGAATAAATTTAGCCAAAGAGATAAAAGATTTGTATACTGAAAATTATAAAAGGTAGATGAAGAAAATAAAAAAAAAAATAATTAGATGGAATGACGTTGTGTTTTAATTGGAAGAATTAATATTGTTAAAATTTCCATACAACCCAAAGTAATCTACAGATTCAGTGCAACTCTATTAAACCCAATGATATACTTTATAGAAGTAGAAAAATCAATCCTAAAATTCATATGGAACCACAAAGATCCCTAATAGCTAAAGCAACCTTAAGCAAGAACAAAGCTGGAGACATTACACTTCCTAATTTCAAATTATATTACAGAGCTATAATAATCAAAACAGGATAGTATTTGCCTAACAGCAGATATATAAACCAATGGAACAGAATAGGGAGTCCAGAAATATTAATGAATTTACAATATTTTTCAACAAGGTTGCTAAGAATACACAGTAGGGAAAAGACAGTCTCTTCAGTAAATGGTGCTGGATAAACTGGAAATTCACACACAAAAGAATGAAATTATCATACTATATATAAAAATCAACTCAAAATGGATTAAAGGCTTAAACATAAGACCTAAAGCAAACATACGAACAAACAAAAAACTCTTAGAACAAAACATGGGGAAATGGCTTTTAGACATTGGACTAGGTATGAATATGACATCAAAAGCACAGATGACAATAGCAAAATAAGACGAGTGGGATTGCATAAAATTAAAAAGCTTCCACACAGCATAGAAAATAATCAACAGAGTGAAAAGGCAACCTATAGAATGGAAGAAAATATTTGTAAAACTGTATATCTGATAAGGAGTTTATATCCAAATATTTAAGGAACCCAAACAACTTAATAGTGAGCAAACTAACAAAGAAAAATAAACTAACAAATTAACCTGATTAAAAAATAGGAAAGAACTGAATAGTTATTCTCAAAAGAAGATATACAGAGGCCAACATGTTTTAAAGAGCACTGAGAACTTTGGGTGGCCTGAATAGGGGATGGTTTTAATGGAGAAAGTGAGAGAAGATGCTGCCAAAATAAGTTCAGATCAGGTTCTGAAAGAAATTTGATTTTAATTGTTTAATTTAATAAACTTTATACATGGCTGTTCTTTCACTGTTGAATCCGCAGTGCCTAGCATGGGGCATTGCTTGTCTTAGGTCCTCATAAATGTTTGTTGATTGTATAAATAGGTAGGTGTTTTTTAGAAAGAGATGTGACAGGATCTGATCTATCTTTGGTTAGACAAGGAGAGAAATTTACATAGAACATTTATGCAGCATGTAGGTGCAGCTCTCAAGCAATAATGGTGGGAGTTAAAATATAAATACCTCAACTTTCTTACCTGCCTCAGCATAAATGATCCCCAATCACTCACAGTGGTAGCGTAGTCACTAAAATACACTATTCTGGTTTCCTTCCTTTTCTGTTTCACTTCCCTACTTCCCCACAAATGCTTCCTGTGCTTATCTTACAAATAGACTTCCCATACTTGCTTCTTTATCTCAAGTTCTGCTTTTGGGATAATCCAATTTAAGATAGTAAGGTTGTCATTGTAATAATGATTTATACAGAGATTTTTAGGGCCTCAGGTAAAGCAATGACCATGGAAGAAGATGTGACGTGCTCAATTCCCCCAACCTCCCCCACCTTCCACCCACCCACCACCACCATAATTCCTCCAACACATGACCTGGTATACACACACTTTCTTGCAGTTATTCAATCAAACATTTATCTTGGTGCTTTGTGAAGAGATTTTGTAGAAATGATTAAGGTTCAAATTAGCTGACTTTAAGAAAGGGGGATTATCTTGAGTGAACTTGAACTAATGAGTCCAAAGAAGAGACTTGGATCTTCCTGGTGAGAGAGATTCAGTGTAAGAACAATTTGATGTGAAGGAGAGTTTTTGTTGCTAACTTTGAGATGAAGGGGCCATGTGATATGGAATGTGGGCCTCTGAGAACCAAGAGCAACCCCCCAATGTGACAATGGGATCACAGTTCCATGACTGTTAGGCACTGGATTCTGTCAGCAACCTGAAAGAGCTTGGAAGCAGATACTTCCCGGGAGCCTTCAGATGAGAATGTAGCCTGTGAGACTCTGATTAGAGGACTCAGCCCTCCTAGTTCCAGACTTCTTACCAAGGAAATCATGAAATAATAAATTGTGTTATTTTACCTGCTAATTTTTGACAATTTGTTAGGTAACTACAAAAAACTAACACCCAAAGAAAAACGTCCTATTTAAAATATAGACATGAGTCAAGTGTTAAAATCAATAGGATTTGGTGGCTGACTGTGTGCATTTGGTTGGTTAAAAGAAAAAGAGGAATCCCTTTAAGGTTCTAGTCTGGGTCCATAATGATGTCATTAATGGAATAGAAAATATACAGAGGAGAACCTTTTTAGAGGAGGAAGTTTTTTCTTGAGTTTGCCATGTTTGAGATGAAGATGTGTAATGAACACTATGAAATATAATTCAAAGCTCAGAGAAGAGTCTGTGTCTGAAGAATAAACATTGGAAGTCATTTGTATATGCTGAATGCTATAGCCGTGGGGGAGAGCGAGAGAGCTTAGGTATCTGGTGTCGAGATGTTCTTCACTGATCAACTTCTCAGATTTTTGCTAATAAGACTTTCTCGAGTGAGGAAAGATACAGAGTACTTATGGCAATAGGAACATATTAGATGATGTGTTATCTTAATATTGTGTTCTATCATATTTTTGGTAAAATAACTTTTAATATTCTGGCTTAGAAAGTAGGGTATAGATGGCAAATAGATGACATTAAAACCACTAATCCACAAAGTTGAGCCTGTGACAGGTATCACTAAACTATTTGATCATTACTCTTCAGAACCAATATATTTTTTTCAACTCAGTGCTCCCAAAGCAACTAATTGATTATAATACACACACATTTACCATCTGGGGTTAGTTTCAAAACCACATCTGTTTAATAACAGATACATTAAATTGAAAAGAACTTGATTTTTTAAAAAAGATTTTGTTTCTATTTTTTTTAATGGCTTTTTCTTATCTGTCTTCATAATGCTGAATGATATTGGTTGGCCTCTAGAAGAACTTGTTTGGGTGGCAAAATGTGGTTCTTGTAGCCTGTGGGATGTCTTGGCAACAAACTTTGGAAAGCTAAATTTAAATGTTAGGGGAAAAAAACGTATACATGGAGATTTCTTTCAAATGAGTCTAAATGGCATTGTGTTCACAAGTTATGCAGTTCAAATATTATAATTTCTATTTCCTATCCCAGGAGCTAGGAGCAGTTCTTGAAGTTCCAAGAATGATGGGATAAAGAGCCAATATAAATGCATAGGAATTGATCTCTTTCCAACAACAATTAAAAAAAAATGGTTGAGTAGCACAAAGTCATGCATGTTAATCATCTGTTTGTCGTCTCATTCTGCCACATCATTTTGGAAGTCACTGAAAACTCTACAACACTGCCTGAGACACAATTTATATGACCCAACCTAAAAAAAGTTTAGGCAACTCCACTTCTGGATCACAGGGTGTTAACGTATTAGTCAATCCATAAAAGCTTCCACTGATTTATATGGAGTTGTATCATTGCATCACAAGTAGAAAGGCCTAAACTGTTTCTGGAGAAATATAGGGCTCTGTCTTCAGGATCATGACCCATGAGTCACACCCAGGATTCCCAAAGCTGAGGCCAGTGGGGACATGGAAGAACTTGGCTTAGAATCAGGGATATGACTCATTAGAAAAGATGAACTGGTTTTGAAAAATAACAAGAACCACCTTCTATTCTCTGCATATCCATAACACTCCCTCCCCCTACTACGCACAGAAAAAGCAACCTAGGACATTTGGAAGTGTTTATGAGATGTATAAAATTATTATCATAAATTACTGTTAGAGATCTTGGTTCACTTTGCTACTAGAATTGGTACTCAGTTATCTTTTGAATAACACATTGACAAAATGTCACTTGCTCTATTTTAAAAAAAAATGCAACAAATTCATATGATGTGCTATCCAGGCCTAACTTCCTAATTATTTAAAAGGACAATGATTAGTAATTTATGAAGTTCATTAACAAAAAGTCCAAGGTAATTTCTGAATTACTTCTGGAAATGCAACAATGGATGACCCACAGGCAGAGTGACATCTCAAGTGTGAGCAGTGGTAACTGACACGTCATAGTCCCAAGTGCATGTAAGCGACAGTTTGTCGTCTCTGAAAAAGTAAGGTATATGTGGTTTAGGTTGAAAGAAACCACTATGATTTCAGGCCACCAGAGCTCTTATTTTGTGATTTCTAAAAGTTCATTTAAAAATAATTTTAATATTTAGTTAATATTTAACTGATACATTGTGACTATTTTAATAGTCATTCATTTCTATGACTTGTAAATACATCTAGGAAACTAAGGTTGCAAATATCAAAGACTTGACCTTTTCTGTTTTCATTATTGGATTTTAGGGCTAGAAATATCACAGTGCAGAAAAAATGGACAAATCTAGCCTACAGGAGAGATGAGAATGAGTGAAGACATATCTGATATTCTAGAAGCTATTTCAAATAAAATCTCTCTCCATTACTAAGTTGGGTGGGGAGCTGGTCTTGAGGACAGCCCACCTGCGACCACCTGGTCTCTGGCATGAGTCTGCCAAAAATTGGAGCCTGCCCTCTGCCCTAACCCCATTCTGGCCCTTGCAACACCCACCATATCTCCCTTAACCACTGAGGGGGAGGCATTTTCTTCCTTCCCCATTCCTTGTTCCCTGAGGGAAAGTTCTGATTTCCTTCTCTCCTGCAGTGCTTTTTCCTCGCTATCGCTTTTAAGCCCACTCTCATTCTTTCCATCGCCACTGGAAAGGTCATAATTTATAGGCCACCACCATCTTGCCTGAATGACTGGCCCAGTGGTCTCCCTACTTCCACCATTTGCCACCACAGGCCGCTCTACTCTTAGAAGGCAGAAAGATGGTTTAAAAAGCGAATGTGATAGTGTCCTGTCAGTTTTAAACTGTAAGGACTTTATATTGCCTTCACCATATCCAATAAATTCTTAGGTGTCCAATCTCTCCAGGCACACTGGCCTTCGGACATTTCCTCAGAAGCCAGTGCCCACCACAGGGCCTTTGTACAAGCAGCTTCCTCCCTGAGCCTGGAGGCCAGTCACATGTTCTTCAGCCAGCTCTCAGAATGTGTGCAGCATTTACCACAAGGTGGGCTCATTGTTTCATGTCTGCTTTCACACCTGGACTGGGTCACCTGCGGGCATAGAAAGAGCTTGTTGCCAGGGCCCAATACAGAGTTTGCCACTAGTGGGTACCAATAATTACTTGCCAAGTGTTTCCAAGAAGTGTGTTAATTGTTTTCTCATAGTTAGATTTCCTCATTTGATCATTCCTAGCAAAGTGGTTGCTTATATATTTACTTAGAATTTCACTTGGTTCATAATTATCTCTTTATCACGTTGTAGTATTTGCTTTGTCTCCTCCACCAGGACCCACGATGCTCTAGCTCTGCAGGCTAAGCAGGGAAGATAACTTTCAGAAACTATATTTCCCCAGGACTTCTATAGACCTTTGCATGTGTGTAGGTGAGTACCCTAGGGCTCTCAAAAAATAAGCATTGGACGGATGGATGGCAGGCAAGGAAGCACATAGATATGTAGTTGTGGACAGTTTTTTTAGCCTCTTTATTTCTGAAGTGTTTTCCCCTGCCTGTGAATAAATATTTAAATTTATTCTCCAGGAAAACTGTCAGGCAATGCATCCACTAATGCCTGTGAAATAACTAAAATAAGAAGACATATTAGCAGACACCTCTATCCTTAAGGCAGTTTTTCGTAGGATGAATTATTTTGTTTCTAAATGCTTAAAGGATCCTCAAGGAAAAATTCTATGAATAAAATCCAGTGATAAAGTCACGATACCAGACGCCTGGTTGCTGCTGTGTATAACTCTTTAACTATAACTCCCCTTTTAACCGGTGCATTTTGACCAAGATTGGGAGTAGATCTCTCTCCCTCTGTTCTAATTATGTTTAATCTTTCCCAGCAGACACCCATATCACCAGAGAGACACTGAGAACCTCAGGGGAACCTAGGCTTCCCCTCTGCAATTTATGATGAAATTTTACTTGGGAGTGAGTCCCAGCCTCCTCCCTTTCTTTCCTGGTTTCCAAGGTAGCAGACCCTCAAGTCCCTTCAGACCTGGACTCCCCCAGTTGAGTCCCACTTGGCATTTCTTGGTTTCTAAGTGAGGTTATGGACACAGATCGAGCCCAGTACTCATTGCTTTTTTGGAAAGGGAAAAATAAGAGAGGGGATTTTCCATATTCACATTTTTCCACAGAAATGTATTCATAAGCTTTAAACTTGCCCAAGCTATGTTAATGTATGTGGTTGGCTTCTGTGCCAATTTTCATTGTGAATAAGATGCTAAATAAAAGGGTTCTTGTCTTTCCTCTCCCTCCTCCTCTCCCATAACTTTAAGTTCATAAACCCATTTTGTGAGTGAATCAGGTCTTAGGAGAGAATCAGAAACGATGTTGTTCTTTTAGCCGCTTACAGTGTTTGCTTTAAACCCTTGATAGGAACACGGGGCTTGTGACAGCAGCAGCCGAGGTAAACAGATGACTTTATATATAATGCTTTTTACAAGGTGGTTCAGTTCATTGCTAACCTTGGTCTTGGCGTCATGGAACAAGGCAGGGAAATTCCACCTCTTAGCCCTACCCTGCATCTCCTCCCTGCAGAGGCAAGACCATGTTCACTTGCCTGTGGTTTAGCAGCCCTTTCCCTTTGGTAGAGCTTGCAAAGTGCTGTACCCTCAAATACAAGAGAACCCCAATAGTGTCAGCAGGTGGTGGTATTGTTAATATTATTATTATTGTTATTATTATGAATTATTATTTTAACCAAGTGACTGAATATTCACTATAAAAGTTGCAACCTTTATGAGCCACGAGCTGGCGTGTCCTGGCGTGTCCTGGTTGTTGAGTTTCAGTGCGTTTTGGTTCAAATGTTCCCTGCCTGTGTTTATTCCTGGTCACACCACACCCCCTGGGACTGTCTTTGTGGCTTTTAAAGCTCAGTTGCTGACTCAAGTTGCAGAAGGCATAGGGGATAGTGCAAGATTCTGGCCTGAAGAAATGGCCCCAATGGCTCTGCATTTCTGAGAAGTAGAAACCATCCATTCCTCCCTTTCCCTGGAAAGTTCCATAATGCCAGGTAGCCTAGAATATGTGGGGCTAGAGAAACATTAACGTAAGTAATAAAGCAAGGACCAGAGCCCTTGGTATAAAGGAAGAGAACATGGGCTTTCTGTTACAGAAGCCTGGATTCAAATTCCTGTTCTCCAGGAGAAATAACCACTAGCTCTTTGCTGTAGGACTGTAGGCAAATTCTTCAGCTCCTGATTTTTCCATCTACAAACTGGCAATAATAATAGTATCCATCATCGAGGGCCATGCAAAGATTATATGAGAAAATGAAAGTATAGTGTACGTCCACGGTCTGCTACATGGCAAGATGCAATGTTATTATTAATTCTGCCATTCACAATAACATGGATGGACCTCAAGGACATGATACTATGTGAAATAAGTCAGAGAAAGAAATATTGTATGATTTAACTTATTTGTGGAATCTAAAAAACAAACAGACAAAAAACAGACTCATAGGAGAAAAGATCAGATCTGTGGTTACCAGAAGCAGGGGATGGGGGAATTGGATTAAGATGGACAAAAGCTACAAACTAGAAGTATAGGATAAATAAGCACTGGAAATGTAATGGACAACATGACGACCCAAGTTGCTAAGAGAGCCGATCCTAAAAGTATTCATCATAAAGAAACAAACAATTTTTAAAGTTTTCTTTTTTGTAACTATATGAGGTGATAGATATTCACTAAATTTATTGTGATAATCATGTCCTGATACATGTACGTTGTCATTATGCCAAATATTTTAAAGTTATAGTGTGTTATATGTCAATTACATCTCAATAAAAGTGAAAAATACTATTAGCAATTAATATTTATAATGAATATATTAAATAGTATTGATGTTAAAATCAGAATCTATATCACTACTTATAACCAATAATTATTAATAATAGTATTAATAATAATAGATGTTAATATTCTACAGTGCTGATCATGCAGAGCTACTTTTCCTTCTTCAGGAAAATAGAGATATTAACATAGATACTGGAAAGAAACACCTGACTCTACGTTTTTTTGTGAAGAGGAATAAATTTCTTCGCCCAATGTTGGCTCATCAGCTTGTAACAAGGGATCACTGTTTTTAATGTGACATTCATATGAACTTCTTGGACCCTGGACAAAGGAACACATCCTTGGCTTATCATCAGATGTGGCTGTCTCATTACAACCTGTAGGAAAGTGACACTTTCAATGCTGCCTAAACAAGATAGTTGGCTAAGTGACCTCAGAGGCAGGTAGCAGGCCTGGTGACATATAATCTCCAGCAGAAGATGGTCCCTAAGCTTCACATGTCCTAACCCATACCTGGCACTGTGGATTCTGCCTGGCAGGCCAGTGGACACAGTGTACCAGCTGCAGCTTTAGCAGCAGGCACCCAGAAGGAATGGGCTGGCTGCCGAGTGTACCTGGGAGGCCCTTTTTTTCTCTGTCACATTCTTTAGCTCTCTCCTGCCTCAGGCAGAGCCATGGTGGACAGAGATGGTATGGATATTTCTAGCAGATTTGTAAAGCTTAGGCTGGCTTCTCCACAGTCTACCTGTCCCTTTAATCCATGGCTTCTAATACATGGACCTTTAACAGTCTCATGAAGCCTGTGGACTACTTCCTGAAAAATATCTTAAATCCATAAAATGCAATATTTGGAATTACAAAGAAATTATATCAAAATTACATATCAAAAACATTTTAAATTATTATGTAATAGTCTCTTTGCACAATCTCGCAGGAATTATCATAATTTTGAAGGACTATTGAGTGAAAATGGCATTATATTTCTAAATTAAAAATATCTGTGACTCCTTTTACAACAAACTTGTGGGTCCTGCCAGCGCTTCTATGGTTTGCTACCTACATTCAGAATTAAATGAAGTGCTATATTTCATTTAGAAATTGGTACAAATGAGGTGGAATTGTCTCTTTTTGCAGGTTCATAGGCCCCATGACAAGGGGCCCTGCTCAAGTATGCCTTGCTCAGTTTATCTCCTAGTTTCTGTACTACTAGAGGTCCTGGCCCTAACTTCTCATCGTCCTGCCACATCATTGTCCCCATGGCCCCCTGTGCAACCTACACATGCCCTCTGACCTTCATGTTATGCATCACCCTCATCACGTCACACCTGTCTTTGTAATCTCAGGGTTCTATGGCAGAACCAACCTTCCTTGGTTGGCTACTTGACAAAGGCTGGACAGATTTTTAAAGCCACAGCATGCACCAAAACCATGAGAAACGCTTGCTGAGGTCCAGATTTCTGTACTGGAATGTCAGTCTGAGTTGCTGGGTATAGGGAGGGGCCTCGGTTTCCATATTTTAAAGAACTTCCCTAATGCTTCTAAGGACAAAATGGTGCTTCTTTGAAGGAGTAAGCCTCTTTCAGCTTGAAAACTATTTTATTCTATATTCTGAGCAGGAAATTAGTGGAGAGCAGTATGATATACAAATAGGGATGTATCTGTGGTAGGTGGAAGGAAGGTAGGAGGGAGGAAAAGAGGAAGGAAGGAAGAGAAAAAGATGTCTTAAGTGCCATTAAGCATATGGAAAAAAAAAATTTTCTTCAGCTGCATCCAGAGATAAATATAAAATCATCATGAGGAAGAATGGATGATTTAGAAATTCAACAATTATTTATTATGCATATACTATATACCTGGCAGGAGTTGCAAACTCAAAACACATAGAGGAGCCAGGCAAGAAGGTGCTGATATCAACAATTCAGGGCCCTCTCTGTCTTTTATTTATCCACTTTGAAGGACAAAGTTCTGCTCTGTAAGAAAAACAGCAGACTTGGTGTAACCATTTATTCCATTGAACTTTAGCTCATAGTGTCAGCGATGGCAACTGTGCTGAACTAGAGCATTCATGTCCACCTAGTATGTTTCCCATCTATTAGCAAGTAGGTCTGTTAACTATCTTCTTGGTTTGGGGTTCATCTGCCATATTCTCTAATTTTTCAATATAATCTGAAATTTTATCAAAAATTTCTTTATGAAAAAATGTTGGAATCTCTTCCGGTTATAATTTCTGCATAACAAGTTAAGTTTATCCACTGAAAAACAACCATTTTGTCACTCTGGTGGATTCCTTTAGGTTGGAAATCACGGGCAGAATGGGGATGTGTTGTGTCTGCTCCACCTTGTCTGAAGCCTCAGCTTAGAAGCCTCAAAGGCTGGGGGTGGGGGCTGTAATCATCTATACACTCACTGACACATATGTCTAGTGCTTGGGCTGGAAGATTCAATGACCAAGACCATCGGTTGGAGCAACTCCACGTGGCCTGACTTCTTCACATGGCAACCTCAGTATACTGAAACTTCTTTCATAGCAGCTCAGACCTTCCAAGACCGATGGTCCCACAAACAAGAAGAAAGCAGCATGGCCTTTTATGACCCAGTCTTAAAAGTCCTGCAGTGTTATGTCAGCCATACTATATTTGTCAAAGTAGTCTGAGGCACATTGGATTCAAGGCTCTGCCTCTTGATGGAATAGCAACAAGGTTATGTTCTAGAAGAGCATGTGGGCCAGGAAATAGTGTTGCAATCATCTCTGAAAAATAAAATTTGCTGCAGTAACTGAATCAGAATTTTATTTTAAAAATAAATTTAGTACTGTGGATACAACACTGAGCATGTTTGTAGGCTAGGTGTAGTAGAGGACCACTAGTTTTAGACCTCTGCTTGAGGGTGTAAGAATTTAGTGATAATTAAGAACTGGCTCCTCTCTTTCAGGAACACAATCTAGTACTGTGGATTTTTAGAATTGCTATGAATTGTATATTTACTATTTTGTACCCTCGTTAGAGTTAGTGGGGGATTGGTGGGGGTGGGCTAAGACTAGATGACACTATATATTGGAATAACATAGAAAATGGACCTTCCCTCTTCTCAGTTCCAAGAGATTGGCTCTATATCCAGAGGAGGGACATTTGCATTTTTAAAATGCTTTTGAGAAGATTCAGAAACATGAGCTCTCACCTGTTCCCTGCTGAGAAGCACTGTTCAAAATAAAACCTTATGTTGCAGTTGGAACTTAGGAATTCAGAGATCATTCCTACTTAACATCACCGAAATTCCTCATTTGCTTGTAAATAACATGTAGCTCTGGACTCAGAATAACTGATTACCCACCTCCCTCTACCTCTCATGAACAAGTCTTTCTAAATATGTTTAGAAATTGACATGAGGATTTTTAAAAAAACCTTAAGAGATATTCGATAGTTCATTTAAAGACATGTACCTTGTTATATTATTGTATTCTAGTCCCATCATAGAAATAGTTACCCTGGAAAAATTCTAGAGGGCCTCCTTCTCATCTCTCTCTCCCCAACATCCATATATATATATATGGAAGGAAGGGGCTAAAAATCCCTGTCCCTTTTCTTTTTTAATAAGGGATCTTTTGTTCTGATAAATATTGCTTATTTTATTTTATTTATGTCCTGTTCACTGACTCACATAATGTGCCTTTGAGAAGTTTGCTCATTCCATGGGGTGATTCAGAAGGTTATACCTGAAATATACCAGGAATTTTGTGCCCTTCACTGTGATCTTTTTTAGGGTGCAGTATATTGAGGAGGTTTGGATTTATTGTCCAGACATTAATTGTGTCAACAAGGTGGCAGCCCCAGCAGCCCAATACCAAACCCCTCAACATTGGCAGATATCCAGAAAGGCGTGAGATCACAGCTTCTGTCTGAGCTAACCTTTGCAGGTAATGGGGCAGGTATGTAGCATTAAAGAGCAGGAAGGCCAGCAAGGGTTGGTAATTGTTTAACTCTTCTAGTGGCACACCTCTGAGTACATGGACCACACCTGCAGACTTGGCAGGACGTGCCGTGCATGACTGGATGGAGGTGCTTGGTACACTCAGAGCCAAGGAAAGGATTTAAGTAGGAGCCCAGGGCTGACAGGTTGCCCAGCCCATGGCCTGTTTGAAATCTCAGTACTCAAATGCCTGTGCTTGAGGAAGGCAGCTGCTCATTAGCTAGGTCAAATTAGCCAGTCGTGTCACTTTTTGGCACTTAAGTTTCCTGATTTGTATAGTGGGGGATTTGAGCATATGATCCCTAAGATAACTTTCAGCTCTGACACAATCTAATTTAATGGCTCTCAAACTAGAGGAACCATCAGAATTACTTGGCAAGCTCGGTAAACAAATTGCTGGACCCCACCCCCGGGGTTACTGGTCCAGGTCTGATTTAACCTGAAAGTTTGCATCTCTAACACTTTCACAAGTGTTGCTAAACTGCTAGTGTGGGGACTACACTTTCAGAAACACTGTTCTAGTCTACAATGCCTGGCTGTGCTCTGGGGATCTTCCTAGGCCACCTTATATTGCTTCAATGTGGTATGGAGAGGGCTCCTTTTTTCAAGGAATAATTGTTTCCTGAATTTTCCTAGCCCTTTGCTGTTGCTTTAGCACAGACTGACCATCTATAGAACACCAGAGTTTGAAATGAGAAAATAAAGTGAGAAATAATTCATTTGGTCAGGCAAAGGGGCTATATTTTACCCAGCTATATGTCTTGTGGCTTGCCACAACACTAAAGAAGAATTTGTCGAATGACAAATAGGCTTAGTGAAAGGAAAGAAATTAAAAATAATGTTCAGTGTCAAGAGGTCATTGATGCATGTCAAGCAGGGACCAGACTGACAAAGTAATAAGGTGAATCTGCTATGTGTTAGGCAATAGGGAATGGTGAAGACTGTGGTAAAGAGAAGAGGGCAAGAATACTAAAAGAAATTCAAATGTTTTCAACATTTTGTTGGCAAAATTGGAGTTCCTGAGATACCAGGTTGTAGTCTCTAACAGTGCCTTTCTAATGCTCCCATATCATAGAGACAAGAAGGAGGAGGAGCAGTTATTAAACATTTAATGGGCTTATTGTTCAGCTTGCATCACCTTAGTTTATATTGCTTGCAATCTAATTTGAAATACTTTTAGCATGAACAGCATGACATGTACTTAGGGGTTAATTTATAACTATGTTCTATGATTTTTGTGGTATGTTGTTTCTAAAATAGTTCCCAGTGATTCCCACTTCCTGGTATTCATACCCTGTGTCAAGACCCCCTTTTCAATGTGGGCTGAACCAAGTGACTAACAGCAAATTGATTATGGCAAAAGTGATGGGATGTGACTTTTGGGGTAGATTATAAAACACTGTGATTTTCATTTTGCTTTTACCCTCTCTCTTGCTGGCTGGCTTGCTCTCTCTGTCTCTGTCTGTCTCTCTGTCTCTATCTCTCTGTCTCTGTCTCTGTCTCTGTCTCTCTCTCTCATACACACATACACACACATTTGCTCACTCTCACTCACTCACTGACTTTTCTCCAATGTTGGCTGTGATGATGAAGCAGGAGAGACCCACATGGTAAGGAACTGTGGGCAACCTCTAGCTAACTGCCAGCAAGAACTGAGGCCTACACACTCAAGGTTGAGCTTGGAAGTGAATCCGTCCCCAGTTAAGCCTTCCAGTGAGACCATGAATGAGGCCAGTACCTTGATTACAGCCATTTAAGAGACCCTGAAACAAAGGAACACCAGCTGAGTCATACCAAGATTCCTAAGTCAAAGAAACTAAGATGATAAATGTGTATTGTTTTAAGCTAAGTTCTAGGGTAGTTTTTATGCAACATGAGATAACTAACACAAAGCTGTTTCTAACATTGGATGTTTCTTTGGGTAGTCAGCATTTCAAAAACTCAGATCGTACAACCACACTCAGCGGTGTCTTGGAGTTGGCTTGAACTGGCTCATAAAAACCAGCTGTATATCTCGCTTTCTGCACTCAGGGACATCTGTTTATAGCTTGGAGTTAGTACAGTGGTAGTATTTATTAAGTGAAAATCAGCAAACTAATTTTGAGATCTAATTTAATACCACTGCCTTCAAAAAGTCCTACTATAAGCCCTAGAGCTCTTTATTTTTGGAGAATATCAGAAGCCTGGTAAATTAGCATAATGGGCATCAGAAGCAGGTTTTCATTGGTAGAATTAAAGTTGTTTAAATCAGGTGGATTGTGGGGGATATCCTATGTAGGGCTCTCCCTTACTTAAAGGGCAGGTTAGTCCAAGATTTGGCAAACTTCCGAGTAGCATTTTCAGTTTAGGAATATGAAATGGTCCTGACTCTAGCTGTTTATAGAAGGATTTTGTGACCTGTACTGGGCTAAATTCTGCCACTAAATTTCATCTGTTACAAATGAAACTTCTGGGCAAGACTCTGTAGAAACTCCTAGCAGAATAAAGAATTAAGTCCAGAATTCCTAGCCTTTGGTACCCACTTGTAAGTAAATTTTTGTATTTGGGGTAAATTTCTCTCTGAGAATTGCTTTTATTATCACATGGTACCTTGTGGGGAGGTTAGGGGGAGATGGTCTCACTTAACCTCTAATTATTGAAAGCTACTTATGTTAATTTAGAAAAAGGAACTAGTAATTGTGAAAGATAAAATTGGCTTAGATCAGTTTGAGGTATCGATCATTAATAGCAGCCATATAATATAGATATTGCTATAAATCCTCATTGTACAGTTGAGGAATTTGGAGTGTAGGCATGGTGATCATCTAATTGAGTTTATGTAGCTCACACATGACAAAGCCAAAGGCCTCCAAATCAGCTCTGACCCCAAGTTATGCTTCTAACCCCTCTGGTAGAATTCACCTCTCCCCTCTTTTAGTGCTGTAGCCTAAAAATGTTGGAGGGGAAATGCTGGGGAAGGAAATTCCACAGGCTCAAATTTCACTGACAGGAAGTCCTCACTAACCTTGAACTTGAGGGTCATCTGTTATGGTTTAACATCAAAATTTCATTTTCAGTTAAAAAAGCAGCTCTGCTTACTATGTCATGCTCTTAAAACATCTCAACTTCCCCTTGTTGCTACCTGAACTACTGATTCCCCAAAGTAGCAAGCCCTTCAAATTCAGGTGACATCATTCCTCCTTAATTAATTGCTGCATCATCATTTATAATTTTAGAAAGTCTTCATTTTAAAGAAAATTTGGGACAATGCCCTAGTCACTCTTCCCATCTCAGAGCACCCCAGAAGTGTGACTGTGGCTGCTGCCAGGATCTTTACATGTAAATAACTAAACTGTAGCTGGCTTAGCCCTGGGACACACACACTGTTCCCAGGGCAAGTCATTACCTCATGGCTTTTCATTTTGTGTCTGTGTATCTCGTTTGTCAACTAGACATAGGGAAGAACATCCACCTAATTTTGTGGATGAGGCAGTATAGCACAGAGGTAGAGACAGTGTTAGAATCTTAGTTTTGTCTTTGACAATCTGTATAATTCTAGGCAAATTACTTAACCTCTCTGTTCTTACGTTTTCTGAGCTGTGAAATGGAGGTGCTGCCCACCTCATAAGTCATTGTATGTATCAAACGAGTTAGATATATAAATGCTTGAGACAGTGCTCAGCACACATACATCCTTAATTAATGTTACTTATTCCCGTTGGTGGGCTTGTTTGCCATTCCTGCTTCCCGAAAGTGCCAGTGCATGATGGGAAGATGTCTTCGTGCTATCTGGTTTGCAGACAGCCTGTGTTTTAGTTCATTTGTCTTATCTTTCATATTTCAGGGATGTTATATTAGCTAGCTGTTGCTGTGTAACAAATTTCCCCTGATTTAGCAGCTTAAAACAATGTGTGTACTTTTTATTTTATGTTTTTTATAAAGCATAAGAAATTCAAGAGTAGCTTCTCTGGGCGGTTATGATTCTGGGTCTCTAGTTACAGTCACATCAGGGTTTCAATGGAGGATGATCTGCTTCCAAGGTCATGACACACAGACATTGGCAGGACTCAGTTTCTCAGAATGTGGGCCTCTATACAGTCTGCCTAAATGTCCACATGGCATGGCAGCTGGCTTGTTCCAGAGAAGTAAACAGATGGAAGGAGGGTAGAAGGGATAAAAGGAGAGAGGCAGAGAGAGAAGAGAGATAGAAGGATGGAAGTGGAGTGAGAGAGATAGAGATGGAAAGAGAATCCACCACAAAAGCTGCAATCTTTTAATAACCTAATATCAGAAGAGACATCCTGTAACTTCTGCTATATTATATTCATTAGAAGCATGTCACTTAGTCCAACTCATAGTGAAGAGGTGGGGAATTAGGCTCTACCTCTTGTGGGAACAGGTATCAAAAATAATTGTGAACAAATCTTTAAAACCACCACCAGTGTCTTTCAAAGATCCAGAGACCTTGGAAATTTGAGTTTAAGTATACTTAGGAGATCAACTAGCACTGCTGCCTTAGCTGACAGATGAGGAAAGAGGAATCCAGTGATTTGTGCAAGGTTGCACAACTACCTGGGCCACAGAAATGGGATTCACCTCTCTTACTATTGCTGTGTGTAACTGTACCTTGTTTCCAGGTCATGTTATCGATGGAATCACTCCATCGATAAACTGTAGCATGTCCTGATGTATAGAACTTTTATGTGGTTTCTTTAGTTCGCACTGACCAATATGAAAATAGGCACATGAGCTGTGACATGTGGTATAAAATATACACCAGATTTCTAAGACACTCTACATAAATGCATGTAAACTATCTTGTAATTATTTCTATATTGGTTACATGTTGAAATGATATTTTAGATGTTTTAGGTTAAGTAAAATATACTATTTAAATTTGTTTTCCCTATTTCTTTGTACTTTTTAATGTGGCTACTAAAAAATTTGAAATTACATGTATGGCTTGCATTGTACTTTTATTGCACAGAGTTGCTCTAGACAGGTGAAATGACATCCTCATTCTCCACATCTCTGTTCTATCAGGGTTGTGCCTGTGCTTTTAGCACTGTGTTCTGGCCAAGATGCTTGGGTCATAGCAACACAGGCTGCTCTCCCAGCTGGAATGACTGCTGATAGTGCAGGGTGGGTGCCTGTGATTTTGTAAGTTTGCCCTTTTAGACCCTTCTGAAGCATGTTAATACCTGAGGATACCCTGGCCAACTTATGGCAGTGGTTTCTGGTGACATTTGTTGTCTCATGAACTTGAAATATCTGAGGATTGAACTTCCACCCAAAAACTGGCATCTAAAATTCCTCTTTGCAAAGACTATGGCAGACTAAGTAACCTATTACATTCCTGCCCTCCCTTCCTTCCATCCCTCCTTTTTTCCTTTCAAGACAGCATAGAAAACTGCAAACCAAGATTTGGTCTTGATGATTATTATAAATAAAGTGACCAATTTCATCTCCCTGCTTGGACTGAACATTTGGAAGGTTGATTAGCGAGGGATATTGGAAGAGAAACAACACAGGGTCTCACCATTTATTGAACAAATTTTCAGCTCTATTCACTGTGGAGTATTGCATTTAGGAGATTTGCTTGCTCAAGATTCTTGGTTGTAATTTGTCTCATGTCTGGGAAAGATAAATCTTTCTGGCATGTTGATTCAAAGTGGCTAGTCTACACACTCTTTCCAAACAGCTTCTAGCTTTGACTCCTTTCCTTTCATTGATCAATGAGTGAGCCATGAGGCCTTTTGCAGGCCTCTGCCCCCAATCACCCTTCTTGTTGACATTCCAAACTGCTAAGCTCACAAATGTCCTGGGAGGACAGTAGTTCGAGGACACTTATTCCCTAAGAGAGAATCCTTGACTTTCACGGTATGTGACTTCTTTATTTTCCCATCCTTGTAAGGGCTTGACATTGTTTCAGAAAATAATGTTGAATTGGGGAATGTCGTTCCAGTTTCTCTCTCACTGACCCATGCCATCCAATGTCTCCATTCTTCTCAAAACCTTTTTTGGAATGAGGCAGGATATTAAATAAATAAATAAAACTGCCTCCAATATAAAAAGAGGTTGGGAAGTTTGAGGAATTCTTTCTTCTCAAACACTTGAAGAAAGATAAAAACTGAAAAGGGAAAAGATGCCATAGTCTAGATATAAGCAGGAACACTAATAAAGACCATTGGGTAAATATGGTAAATTATGAGAGGTCAGTATTTTATGACTTGTGATTGGCACAAATAGGTAATTCCACTTGTTTATTTCTAATTGTATGCAGCATAGAAATCTCAGAACACCAAGTCTTTTATTCTAAGTACTATTTAAAATTCTACAGCACTTGTATGTATCATCGATGAATGGCCCTACTTATCTGGCCACAAAGGATGCTGAGATCTACTAAGGAGAACTAGGCTAAAACTAAGAATCCCGTGAGTGTGGGTAAAAGAGAATGAAGTAGGTAAAATGCTTTGGGTCAGAGAAGGCATCTCCTCCTTATAGAAGAGTTTTTGGGAAGGTGTCATTTTAGAACATGTTGGGGTACAGTTTGTAAAACCTTTTTGTTACAAGCAACAGAATCATGCCTGTATTAAGTAAAGTTACTCTTAAATTACTATGACAAAAAGGCAGACAGAAGCTGGTGCTTCCCTTAGATTAAAACAGTAATTTCAAATGTGGGGGGGGTTGCCTAATGAGAGACACTTGGAACTATCTAGAGACATTTTTGACTATCACAACTAGGAAGGATGCTGCTAATATCTAGTGGGTAGAGGCCAGGATGCAGCTAAACATCCCACAATGCAAAGTACAGCTCCTGACAACAAATCCAACTCAAAATGTCATGAGTACTAAGGTTGAGAACCCCTAGGGCAAGAGGTGCACCCCACCTTGTTCCCTGCCCCCCATACCTATGCTCTGGAGGACCCTGCATATTATAGATTAAAAGACAGGGATAATGAATATTAGTTCTTGTTTTCCCATATTTATAAGAAAGTTCTTTACCTGATTGAACTAAAGAGAGTTTCAAGATGAGAAGCAGGCAAGGAGTAGCACTGCTGTTGGCCATAGCACTGTTGTTTAAATTCTAAGAATAGATATTGGGTTTTAATGGAATTTCTCCTGGAAATAATCATGCTAAAGCAGTTTTATTAAGCACTATAACTGATAGACAAGGACAAGTCTCCCTCATCTCTAAAGATCTGAAATAGAAGGAAGACCCCTGCCGAAATGGTCAGGGACATGTTCATCAGGGTGAGCGGGCAGGTCAGGAAGTCCTTGAGAGATGTACTTGATGATTCCAGTTCTCTCTAGTCTCTGCCAACCCTGATTTCCTCCTTTTCCTTTCAGGTCTAGGAGTGGGAATAGCTTCTAGCCATCACTAGTCTCAGCATTCCTCATATTTTTTATGACTTCCATTGAAATACTCAGATCTCATAAAGGAACAGCAATCCTCATTCATTGATGGCAGAAATACAAAACAAACAAACAAACAAACAAACAAAAACCAAAATCGTAAGTCCGTTTTGGAAGATAGGCAATTTGTTACAAAGTTAAATGTAATTTTATGGAATGATTTAGCAATTGTGCTCCTGTGTGTTTGTTCAAATGAGTTAGAAACCTATGTCCACACTAAAATCTGCACATGGATGTTTGTTGCAGTTTTATAATTTCCCCAAATTGGAAGCAACCAAGATGTTCTTTGATCGATGAATGAACAAATTGTGGTGCATCCAGAGATTGGAATATTATTGGGCAACACAAATAAATGTCTATCAAGTCATGGAAAGACATGGAGGAAACTTAAATACATATTTGCTAAGCCAATCTGAAAAGGCTACATATGCTAAGATTCTAATTATGTGACATTCTGGAAAAGACTTAACTATATAGACAGGAAAAAGATCTGTGATTGCTAGAGCTGGTGGGAGAGGAAGGGAAGGATGACTAGGTAGAGAACAGGATTGTTAGGGCAGTGACACTATTCTGCGTGATACTGCAATGGTAGATACATGTCATTATGTATTTGTCAAAATTGGCAGAATATACAACATAAAAGGTGTATCAATGTTGGTTCATCAGTTGTAACTAATGCAAGATGTTAATTATTGGGAAAACTGTGCAAGGTAGAGAGATGTATAAGAACTGTCTAGTCTTTCAGTTCTGTTTTTCCATAAAACTAAAACTTCTCTAAAAAGTGAAGTCCATTTGTTTTGGGAACATTTGGTCCTTGCAGACACAACTATGTCCTCAGTATATTTACACACACACACACACACACACACACACACACACACACACACAAATACATATATGCATATATAATAAAATGAGTATGTATAAGGAGTTTAAAGTGAGACAGAAATAGATATCTATATATAGATATCAAAGAAAGTAATTTTTTTTACCATATCTCTATGCATAGCTCTATATTAAATTCTTTACAGTTAAACACTTTCGAGGGAAATTCTGTTTCATGCCCAGTCCCTGACTGTGGTCACTTGCACCAAAAAGACATTGTAAAAATAAAACAATAAAATGATGTCAGTATCAAAACCTTGTTGTTGATGAAATGTGTTTCAGAAGACAAAATACTGGTGGCTCTTCATTTTACCAATGCTGAAAATTTAATTAATAGACCTTTATATATGTGTAAGTATATGTACATGTATATGTATATGTATATGTATATGTATATGTGTATTTTTGTTTCCGTTACAATATCTCAGCTTTAGAAAATAAAGAATGATCAAACATCCAGGTTTGCCTGGGACAATTCTGACTTAGACTTCTTTTCCTGCATATAATTATTAACAGAACTCCACTTTATTCTCAAAAACATTTTGGTTTGAATAATTGTACCTTTAAGGCGTTTCTTGGGAGAGAAGAGGAGTTACAAAGTATTGTGAATATTTACCACAGAAATAGTTATATTTACCCCAGATTTCTGTTTGGACAATGTCTGGAACAGATAGACTAGACTGAGAACAAAGGTGTGTCTGCAAGGACCAAATGTTCCCAAAACAAATGGCTTTATCAGATGAAACTATAACCTAGATCTTAAAATGATTGAATGTAGTTTCTGTGCTGAAAAATCAGCTTAAATAGTATCAGGATTTGCTAAGTTGAACCTCAGGCCATGTGAGGTCCTCATGAACTTGACCATCGAGGGGTGGTGCAAGGGGACTTTGGGAGGTCATCTGTGCACTGTGTCACTGTGTCCCAGGCATGGCACACAGAGGCCTTCCTTCTACACCTTTATAGCTCCAAAGCAGCCCCCCAAAGCCAGTTTTCTGACATCTGGAACAGAGACCTCCCAACTACCCTTCATTATTATACATTCATTTAACAAGTACCTACTCCAGCTAGGCGTTGTTTTGAAAATTCAGTGGTGAATAAAGCAAGAAAGAAAATTCTCATCAATAAACAAGTAGTCAGATGAATGAAATAATTGATATTATGGTGAATGTTCTGAAGACTATAGATAGAAAATCCCTGGACAGGAGAGAAGTGATTTTCTTAAGAGATGATAGTTCAGCTGATTCTAAAGAGGACAAGGAGACAGACATGAAAATTCAGAGGTTTGGCCCATCGCCCTCTGAAATTAGGGAAATCACTGAGTAAACAGTGTCCCAAGAGGAAATGTAATAAGTGGTTGAAAGGCTTTTCTTGATAAGAGAAAATGTACTCAGCATTCCAGGTAATATTTGTGGTCACCCTAAGCTCTAGGAAAGAAAAATTGCTTTCTCATTAACAGTCACTTGTTATCAATTGGTAATTTGTCATCACCATAATGCATCCCTAAGGCTAAGCGACATCATGTTAACCCACCTCCCCCCACTCCCAGGCTCCCCCAGCTTGTTCCAGTCTCTATGACTGTGTAACAAGTTACCCCAAAATTTAATTGCTTAAACTAATGCATACTTATTTTGCTGATGATTCTGTAATTGGAGTAGGGCTGGGTGGAAACAGCTCATCTCTGGGGCACTCGGCATTAACTAGGGAAGCTCAAAAGAGGGCGCCTGAAATCATTGAGTCTTTCTCATTACACGTCTGGCAGTTAGCTGGTATTACTAGCTCTTATCTGAGACCCAGCTAATGCTGTTGGCCAAAAAACCTACCCATAGCCTTCCTTAGGGCCTGGGCTTCCTCACAGCATGGAGCCCGGAGAGCAAGCTGAGAGAGAGAGAGCGCCACGTGAAAGCTATCTTGCTTTCAATGATCTAGCTTCAGAGGGCATATCACTTCACTTCAACAATACTCTTATCAGTCGCAGTAGTAAGAGTCTGTCCAAATTCAAGAGAAGGAAACACAGATCCCATCTATCATTGGAAGTCACAGTGTAAGAACATGTGGATGGAATATATTAGCACAGCCTTCTTTGGAAAATATCATCTTCCATTAAGCTCTGTCCTTTGAGCTTCTTCTCCTTCTGTTCTTCTACCTTTTCTCTTATTTCTACATAACAGAAGCCCAAAATAGCATTTTGGATAAGATTTGTAGAGATTAGAAAAGTGAAATAAATGATGGGGAAACCCTAAATCCTCATTAGTTAGTAGGCAGACAGAAAATTGTGGAGATTCATTTATTAATAATTTTAGTCCTGTGTGTGATAGGTACTGAATTTAAAATGATTCATTATCAAATAAATTTAGAAAACATTATTTTAAAGAAAGTAAAATGGTTTTCTATATTTCCCTTTTTCTTAGAAAATTTAATATGTATATGTACATTCTCCAAGAGGGAGACATAGTTTGAAATTTTTCCTCATCTTATTTGCCCATGGAACCCTTTTTGCATGCAATCCTTGAACAGCTCATGGAACCATTTAGGAAATTCCATTTAGCCAATTTGTCCTAAGAGAGGTTATAGTAGACCCACAGAGTGAAATGTTTCCCGGGTTTATGAGGGGATGGAAAAATTCTTCTCTCCTAGGCTGAAGCCATGAAAGGAATGCAATGTCTGCTTTTCAACTCTGGTTGGCAGAATGTTGTACCCTATGGTACCTGAATGAAATAGCTGAGCTGAGCATGTTCAATAAATACATTGTTTCTAGCACACCAGAATTTAAAACCAAAGCCCATTAGCATGTGTGCTTCAAGGGATTGCCACTGACGTAACCTTACAAGGGAAAGGCTGGTTCATCTACAAGTGACTCAGGATGTGTTCAATGGTAGGAAGCCATGCCAGTGAGTAAGGAACCAACACACACTGCTGACTGAGCCCAACTTCATGCTGCCTCTCTTGACCAAGTTCATTACCTGAAGGTGATAAAATGAAGCAAAAGAGAATGTCCTTCAAGACCATGGAAATGTACATAAGGACTGTAGGTTAGAAATCTAGACCAACCTCATGCCAAGATTCCTTTTAGAGAAAAGGGAAACACATCTGTGGAAATTAATGAGAAACACAGATAGTCCATGGGAGTTCAGAACCTGGAAATTAGTGAGGCCAAGAAAAGATCTAGAGGGACATGGCAGAGGGCAAATTTCATAGGAATCTGCAACATGATATTTGAGTGGAAAGGAGCTTGTTTTGCTTTTAGCAGCAGGAGGAAAATCCCCATTTTACACTCTACAAATGGAACATTTTTGCTGTTGGCGATCCTGATGAGGTCTCGCCTGGAATGCCATCTTTGTATTTGGTGCCTTGTTACGGTAGTGGCATGGGGGACCCTACTAAAATTTCAACAAGACTCAGAAGAACGCCTTGGGGCCTGGGCACACCAATTAAATAAATAATATCCTCTTGGCCTTTTGGATATCTTTATTCTCAACGATCATATTCAGGAAGACTATGAAAATCCTGCAAGGTTTTGAGGGAAATGTTCCTGCCCACAAATATATGAAGATTAAACAGCCAAGGAAGGAAGGAGATTATTGCTCTTGGAGAGTGTGGAATTTCAACCAGAGATCAGAGAAGGCACTCCATCCTCAAGATGTGTTAAATTTCATTCGAGGCCTCTTGTGGCTTGCATGGACACATCCTGCCTCTAGACATTTCAGATTTTCTTCAATACTAGTGTGTTCGATGAACTTTCAAAAACTGTGAATCCTTCCTGACACTGGCAAAGAAGCTTGGAAAAGATGAGATATCATCCATTATTTAATAGCAAAATGATTGTTAAGTCGTACTCCTTTCAGTCAGATAAGAAAAATGTGTTTAAAGAATAGAATGTATTAAACAAAAGCTATTTACACTTGGGAAATGTTTTGAATTTGGGCAAATCTCCACTGTAATCAGGATCTTAATAACACCTGTAGAATTTCTAGCATTAATTAGAAAATCTACCCAAACACCAAAATAATAGGATTGTTCACTTTGACCCTTTCTGGATCAGCTCTAAAGACTTATTTCCAACATCCTATTCCATATTGATCTTTTATCTGTTACCTTCTAATTTTTTACTCCCTTCCTTCTTGCTTTTTCCCTCCTCCTTCTCCGCCTTTTCCTTCCCCTTTCTTTTCCTGTACATGTCACTCCTTTCTCTCTTCACTTTCTTCTTCTATTGCAGACTCTATCCTCCTTCTTATTTACTCCCTTGGCCTTGAGTTGTTTCTCCTTTTCTTATCTCCTTGGTCATAAACCACACTTTATAAGCAAGAAATTTTTCTTCACAAGAATTTTCTAGCCATTCTCTTCCTTATTCTGAAAGGATCTTGTACAAGAGGAAATTACCTTCTGAGTACAGGTAACTTTTTCATCAACTATTTGGTGTTCAGCCCAAATGTGGAAGGAGAAAACTGATGTCTATTAATTCACTTATTTTAAAATTACTAATTGTAATGTAGGTGCCAGGAAGAAATATAAAGCTTGATCTCCTTTTCTCAAAGAGCTTATCAGCTGGCAGAGTTCATTAAACCCAAATGGAATATGATGTCTTAAAGACAGGTACAGATCACAGCTCTGATGGCCAAAGTGAGAAAGATTTTTCCCACTGAGATATCAATAGATAGGATTTGAAGTATCTTTTAGACAAAGAATACAATGTAATGTGGGCCCTGTTAGAAATTACTGGACAAGAAGGGTTGAAGAATGGTATTAGAAAAGGTGGCTGGGTCTAGTAGCAGAGTTTTAAGTATAATAAGAGGTGATATATATAGAAATAACAGCATACATTTTGGAATTATATAAAACTAAATTTGAATCAAGTCTTCTTTACACCCTATCTAGGTTACCTGATTGAGCCTTAGCTTCTGATTTTTAAAATGAGATTAATACCCCCTAAATTTCACTGTTATGAGAACTAACATCAATAAGTTGTAAAAATTAGATGCTAAATGAACAATCCTTTGCATAGTATCTGGTACTTGGTAAAAGTCTTAAAACATAATAGCTCTTATTAATATTAGTATCACTCTGGAAGCTAGTATAATTATGGAGAAAAAAAGCTTTCAGATCATCTTTAGACAATGTGTAAATACTGTCTTCAGAAAAAAATGTTACCTATATATTAAACATATATATGTATAAACAAATTCCAGTGTTAGTCCCAATTCTCTATTTTACTATAACCGTGCTCTTCACCATGTATGCATTGCCTTCCTAGTGCAGGATGCCTATAACTCTCCATCTTGAGCTATGACATGATCAATAGGATTGGTGGCAGTTATGACATTAGCATGGTCGTATAAAGTACTTATGTGATTGGGTTTGCTTTCTCTTTCTCCTTTGCCATTTTCATGAGAATAATATTCCCGGGCCACTCATGGGTCCCAAGAAGAGAATGAGTTACTTGGAGCAGTTACCAGAGAGGTTCAAGGTTTTAGTTAAGAGGATTGCAATAATGTAGTGGAGACCAGAAGGACTACCCAGCCAAATACCATATAGATCAGCCAGCTCTTCATAAGCCTGCAGACATTTTCATTTGCTGAGTTTGTGACTTATTATGTAGCATTAGTGTAACAATAGATAATTGATACAATATGAAATATATATATATATGTATATACATATATACTATATATGTGAATGTATGTAGCTATTAAGCATGGAAAAGTTTATAATATTTTATTTTTGGCTACAGGTAAAAAAATTCTATACAGGCTATACAGAATCATGAATCTTAAAATTAAAAAAAAAAAATGCTTTGCCAAGATAGTAACCTATGTGTTTTGGAGGATCCTTCCTCGTAGGTAGTGAACATTTATACCTCAACGATTTTGACCAGGCTTTGTATGTCTTAGAAGCTGGAATATTATTTACATAGTTTTCTACTATATCTAAGTCATTGTATTGTCTTCACTATGTTTCAGTGGCTGTATGGTGTGGATCAAGCTATGCAATAGCAAATAATCATTGCAACACATTTTCTTTTGTGAATCTTTAGTTTCTTTCTAAATTCCAGACCAGAAATATTTTATTTCAATAGGATATCATCTTAATTGCCACTTATGGAGGAGATTCTAGTTATCAAACAATGACTATAAATGTGACTCCATAATCAACATTATAGTTACCAAATTTTCTCATCAGAATTCACTCGAAGGTACATAAAAAACTTTCAATTTCATGTCAGGAATGGTACAAGAAATAGTTAGGTATGGAAAAAATATGGAGAACAGCTTGAAGCCTCAGAGGAAAAAGTGTAAAAAGACAAAGAAGGCACTTTGTTAAATTTTTGGGCACTTTTGCAATGGATCAGATGGGGACATTGAATGAAGCCTTACAAATATTTAGTCATTAAGTAACTCTGTACACACAAATCACTTAGACTAGTGCCTGGCATACAGAAAGTACTCAAAAGATGTCAAAACTTTTTGTTTCAAATATTTGAAACAAAGTAAAAATTATTCTAGAAGTTATCCTTAAAAATAAGCACTTTCTCTTTGTATTTTGACATTTGAAATAAGCCTTTGTTATACTCAGATGCCTTTAAGGGCATAAAACATTATAAAACATAAAACACAAATGCACAGCTACCTTCAGCCAAATGGTCCATAAGACCAATGATAAGTACACTATGATATTTTCTATTCTTTGCCTTTATTTTTCTCCTCCATAGTTAGCATTTTGGCAGTCACTCTTTGTGGAACATTTTGTTGTGACCATGGAAGACATGTAGAGGTAAAGTTTTTTCCTGCCCTCTTAGAGCTCAGACTCTGGTTGAAGCAATGATATGAGGTTTGTGCTAACCAGACAGTCAAAAAAGTCACAAAGGACAAATGAATAACAGAGCAATCATTTCCAAAGAAAGAAAAATTGTAAGATATGGGAGGAGTGTTTCATTTTAAATAATCTTTCTCACATACAATTAAAAATAATTTAGCAGTAATGGTGGAAAGAAACGAGGTTGGGAGTTAGTTTCTTGCTTTCTAATTAAGAATTTGCTGGATTGAAGCATGGCTCTTAGCCTTCTATAGGAGCTCTGTGCTTCACCTAAGTAAATTAATATGATTGCAGTTCAGAGATATCTTGGACTTTGTGAAGACTGCACTCTGCTTTTGCCAATTAGACATCCCACACTATATCTGTGGCCATATTCAACCAGTTTTTAGACCCCGTTGTATTTATATTCCATTCACTTGTCTTATATCTGTAAATTACCTTAAATCCTTATTTACAAGACGTATAATGAGTAGCTAATAAAGATTACGAGGTCATTTATCTTCTCTACCTCTCAGTTTTCTTAATTATAAATGAAAGGCTTAGATTAAGTTAAAGTGAGCTTATTTTCTCTGGATGCTAGTGATTTAAAATTACATGAATGAAGGCAGGGTTGTCCATAAATGAAGAATAGATTAATTCAGCCAATACTTAAAGGTAGTAGGTATGGAGACTTTCTATGTACGAGCATAAATAAATTGATTTAAAACCATGAGCAAAGTCAACATATTGGAAGGTCTCAGTGAAAAACCTTCCTCCATGCTAGAAATTCTCAAAACAAAGCATTTATTTGGTTCTAAGGATAATTAAGACTATAAATGCATAAATAAGTAAATGCACATAAAAATGCCTTTGTGTGGCATTTTTACCTATATGTACCTATATATGGTACATATTTGGTACATCAAATTTGTCAACAATATTTATTAAAGAACATCAAATTAATCAATAATACATTTTAATTGGAGACAATTATAAAATAACCAGGAATTTTTAAGGTTCTGTGGACCATATCAAGCACATATTCTTAGAGAAAAATAATAAAGAATGTGTGTTTATTCCTTAACTAAAAATATATCAACAAAACTCTAAAAGGTCTTCCAGTCCTATATCATTACCTATTGTCATTTGTTAGATAACAAGGGAAGCTTCACAAAAGGAAGGATTTGTTTTCCTTGGTGGTATTTTTTGTGGGGGGATATAAGAGGGAGGAGGATGGGGAGAGAAATAGGAGGTAAAGACAATGGATAGGAGAAACTTACCCTAATGGTTTAATAATTAATAATAATAATAATAATAATAATAATAATAATAAATATTATTAAGCATTTACTGGGGCTGCTAAGTTTCTGAGCTTTTCTCATAGCAACTTCACTCTGGATTCTGGATGAAGCACATTTCTGGTCCTTTATTAACTTTGGTTACATTTAGCCTGATGATCTCTTACCTCTGAATATAAGACTAAAAAAAACCCTAAAGAAATATTGGAATAAAAGTGCAGAATTGTTAAAAAAAAATAGGGACATGTATATAAAGGTGATTGGAAGCAGAGAGAAAAACAGAGGTATTGCTTTGACAACTATCCCCAGGTTGATATTATTTATAAACAACTTGTATAATCAAGATCATAACGCAAAATCGAATTTTGTTATTGTAGTCACAACTGAAAAGTCTGACTCAGTTAAGCAAGCTTGCTTCTGAGCAGTATGGATGGAATTTATTCCTCTATAAATTAGCTAATTTTAATCATAGACAAGAATATCAAGTGTTATTATGTTGACAAATATTTCATATCTTCAAATACATCAGTTCCGTGGAACAAAAAGCTGATAAATTGTTTGAGATGTAAAAGACTATGATTACTTTGGGTAGAAGCCTTGATGTTTAGTTTTGGTAGGTCAGGGAAAAGAATGATTTTTTGAACAGAACATTATAGAAAAGAAACATAACTGTGTCAGTATTCCTGTTGAAAAGGTATTGTCTTACAGAAATTTTAATGAATGTTTCCACAGCTTTGTTGCTTAGGTATAAATGAAAATACTATTAAGTCATGTCAATGGGGTGATGAGAAACAAAAATCTTCTACAACTTTATTTATCTTTGCCTTTGAAATATTTTGTGTCTTTTTTTTTTTTAGTAAAACTGTCTCTTATTCAATCTAATACTTAAACTTGTTTGTGAGTGTCAGTAAGCAGTAAATGGTGGATTTCAGAATTATGCTGAGGGACAGAGGACAGGCCATTGATATTGCTAAATAGTATGTTCTCAGGTGATAACTACTGAGGGTGAAAACACCCAAGGCAGAAGGATATGTGTGTGCTTTAAGATAAAAATTCAGACTCATCTTTATTTTGTCTTTACTGACACTATCATTCTAAGAAATGTCCAAATTGGGAATTATTTACTCTCTCTGTGTGGCCGAAGGCCCATAATCAAAAATCCACAGAAATCAGATCACTTCACTGCTTTACAATGATTCCCATCCCCTGGCAATCCATCTTGGACAGTTGAAGATTCTGCTGACATAAATCATTTGAACCACCTGTTGGGTAACTAACTGCTAGAGAGAGCCAGGATGAAATACCTCTGTTTTCCAAACTAACCCTTGTTCCCAAATTATGCCTTTTATGCCCATTTCCTGGGGCCTATAATGTGGAGAGTTCATGTGATTATCTCCTTTCTACTAAGAAATCAAGGAGGTAGGGAGGAGGGTCACATATTCTGACACTTTTCCAGAAGGATGGAAACAAGCTGGCCTCCAGTCACAGTGGACCACACAGAGCCACCAGGAAGGAAGACTGCTTTACTGGAACAGTCACCATTTCCTGGAGGCTAAAGAGAGAATTTCATCTAAAATTCCCTTGCTGGCCCCACGGCAAAAGGCAATAAAAGTCACTAGTGGTACCTGGCTCCTTCTATTCTATCCTTTTGTTTACATTTGATTAACATTTTACATTCTTGTATTTATTTTGGATTAATTAAAAAAAAAAAAGCCATTGGCTCCTACTCTGGAGGCTGATAGGGAAGTAGCAATGGATATTTTTTTTTAACGGAGACCTCTTTGTTCAGGAATTGGCAAACCAGCACATTCCTAGCAGGTTTTCAGGTTGGTTAGGCAACTTCCAAGATAAAAATGGGTCTCCTTCTCCTGTAAGTTGGAAGCTATGTAGGTGTTATTCATTCTAGACTCTTAGATGTAGAAGAGAGACTCTGGACTTCACCTTGAAGGGCTCTAGGCCGCTGGAAGGATTTCTCTTTTCCCCTGATGCTCTGCTCAGTTGCATTTGCTACACAGTATGTTTTTCGGCCACACCACTTCTCAGCTTAACCTTCCCACATTTATTCCACCTAGTGGTTTCCAGCTGCAGTTAGAATAAGTCCACACCTGATGTTGCCTTCTAAGATTCTGTGTGACCTGTCCCTTGCCTTCAAACTCACATGATAGTCAGTTCCTCCAGGTGAGTCCCACCTTGAGGCCTTGGGTTTACAGTTTCTTCTCCTTGGACTATTTTCCTCCATCTTTTAAAACCACAGCTTCAGTGTCACCTCTTCGGAGACATTGTCTCATCTTCATTCCTCTTACCTACACCATCCGTATCATCACATCACTGGCTCTATTTCCTTTCCAGCATCTATTTCTGTCTGTCATTTCCTTATTTATTTACTCCTTTACTTATTTGTTGTATTTCTCAACAAGCGAATGTAAACTCCAAGATGGCAGGAACATCTGATATAAATCACTATGTCCTTAGTACTTAAAACACTTTATGGCACAAAGTCATCACTCAATAAAGTGATTTGTTGAATGACGTAGCAGATAAATTTTTTACTGTCATATTATTAACACAATGTAGTTCAAATGTGTGACCTCAAAGGCTTTTTTAAAATCTCTTCTTCTAATAAATTCTGTTCTCTGGGCATGTCATGTTGTCCACCAACCCCTGCTATGCCCACACATATGCGCCCTTTGTCCAGCTTGCCCTTTAAAACTCTGTTTTCTATTAACTCCATCATTCCTCTTGGCCATTCCAGAGAGGAGCTAGTGCTTACTCCTCTAGTTAGAGTACTAGTCACACCGGGTAGTCATGTCTTCTGCAGGAAAAAGGAATTCCATTTCTCTATCTAGAGTGTCCAGCACAAGTCTTACTTCCTTGAGAGACTCAATGACTATTTGTCAAACACGTGAATGTGTAATCAGAATATTTTCAAACATGTCAACTTTATTACCTTTCCATGTTGTACATTAAACGCCCATGATGTTCCACAGGAAAGGCATAAGTCATCAGCCTGTTTTTTTTTTTATCTCCTTGTTTAACCTGGTAATTAACACGCTTAGAGTACTTATGTTTTGCCAGGCTGCAGCTGAGGCCTTTGTTTGGTTGATCTCCCTTTGAACTGTACCTGGAAGTAGGAGGCATTGGAACCATTACCATACACTGAAAAAACTGAAGCTGAATTGCCCAACATCAGTCAGTAAATGCCAGGGCAGGCGTTGAGCCCAGGCAGTCCTGAATGGCAGAGTCTTCACTGTTAATCTTACAGTAGGTTTGATATAAATGCCACCAGCAATTTTTCTGCCCTTGCAGACTCAATATGGTTACCAACATTTTATTTTTAAAATCTGATTGGGTTGCTCCCCTTTTCAAAATTCTCTCTGACCTCATGAAGTCCTAATGAATAAATTCTCAGCTCCCTGTTTTAACAGTCAGGCCCTTTCCCCAGCACACTTTTCCCACAATTTGTCGACGGGAGTATAGTGCTTGAGCTTCTCAGAGCTTTTTGCTGATCACTAAACACACTCAGTGCTTGATTTCTCTGCTTATGCACCTTCTCTGGATTCTACTCATCCCTCTAGTACCAGCACACATATTCTCTAGCACCTCTGGGGAACTGGTTGAGTCCCCCTTGATGCATCTCCGTAATTGATATTTATTTTTATTACATGTCTCACCACTGTGAATTACATGTCATTTTTTTTTTATTAGACAGATTTCTATTATCAGGGTCCGGTTGTTTGTTCCTGTCCCAGTGCTTAGAACATGCTGTGGAAGATTCTATATTCTCAAGACAAACAAACAAAAAACTTGCTAAAAACAAAGAATGTGCACAGCAGAACAGCTAACATGTAAAAATCAAAGACAAGTGAACGAGCTCTTTGGAAGACCGTTTGGCCACATCGACTGAAGCTGAACATACCGCATGACCCAGCAATTATAATCCTCAGTATATATGCTAAAGAAAGGAGTGTTTATGATCATCAAAAGACTTTTTCAGGAAAGCTTACAGTAGCACTATTTATAAATAGCCAAAGACTGGAAATCACTCAAATACCTGTTAATAAAATGCGTAAATAAATTGTGGTGTATGTGCACAAAAGAATACTATACAGCAATGAGAATGAACAAACTAGAACTTGGATAACAGGGATGAATGACTTGGACGAATATTACAAACATAACTTTGAACAACAACAATGACAAGCCAGGCACAAAAGAGGACACCTCTTATGACTCCATTTATATAGTTTTAAAACTGGCAAAACGAATATAAGGAGCTAGAAGTCTGGACAGCAATTTACCATTGTAGAAGAGGTAGTGACTGGAAAGGGGGAGCATGGGTTCTTGGGTGCTGGTAATCTTTTGTTCTTAACCTAGGAGCTGCATATGCCACTGTGTTCACTTTGTGAAAATTAAGCTGTCATACTTTTCTGTGTTCCTTTGTGCTTCAATAAAAAGCTGAGATAAAGAGGAAAGAAGGGAAGAGTGAAGGAAGAGATAGGGAGGAATTTTATAAATGAGTGAAGTTAATAAAAAACGTTCTGCATTTTTATGAAATCTTAAGTCCCACAATTTGTTTCAACTCTGTTCACAACCACCAGAGCAGCATCCGAGTTGGCAAAAAATCCTGTTTAGTTGGCCTGCGAGTTTTACCAAGGCTTGTTTTATATCTAAAGTTATATCCAAGTGAATTTCCCATATTTGTAAAACCCAAGGTGTTATCTCTGAGAATGGATGTACCCTTCTAAGCACCCACACCAGGGAGCGAATGAGCCTTTCTAACCCATTCAGCTTAAAACATAGTTTTCGTTAGCTTGCCAGGGGGTTCCTGATTGCCAGTTGTACTTGAAGAAAGTGGGTGTGAGTAGGTATAGATATTTCTCCCTTTGCAGATGGTGAAAATGATAGGTGCACACACTTCCTGCCAACTTGTAGCGCCTAAATTCTATTCACAAATTTAGTATAACAATACTCACATTGCAGTGGCCACATTCATACTGTTAACTTTAGTAAATCACAGGTTATATTTCTTCCCCATGTCACAGAAGTATGATTTGGTATGTGTTTGTTGGCTAAGGTAGACACATGAAGATCAAATGCAAGCTTCATCAAACAGACAGTAGTCCTTTGCTGAGGAAAAGGACTCTTCCTTTTCCTAAGGCAAGTAAGTGAGGATTTTGGGAATTATGATAGTGTTGAATTTCAGATCAAGTAAATTGACAAAAAGTCCTGCTGCGAATTTGAGTGTTTCATTTTGTATGTTTTGGCAGCTCCTTGAAAGTAGAAAGTAAGCTTTGGGCTGTCAGCCATTGTGTTTGATATTCCTTGATGTTGATACTGGATCTGAAAGAACATTGTACATTTGATTTGAAAGGTGTGTGTGTGTGTGTGTGTGTGTGTGTGTGTGTGTGTGTGTGTGTGTGTGGTCAGTACATTAGAAATAACTTGAGGACAGAGAATAACTAAAAGAATCACAGGTTATAAGTCAGCAAGTAAAAATACTTGAATGACATCCCCTAGCTGCTAACCTTTTCTAGAAGGGCACACACCTTTACTTTTATAGGCAGTTAAAAGCAATTATGCCTGTCCTATGTGCTTATAAGATTTATAATCATCTTTGTTCTGCATATGAGACTATGTGTTCATATATAAATTCAATCATCAGAGCCTCATCTATGTGATGAAAACATATTAAGCAATGTTTTATTAGCAGAATGCTTAGCAGTTGACCCAACTTTTGTTTCTTAATGCTTTAACTAAAATTTTCTTCTAAGGTATTTAGAATTATTTGGATTCCTTTATAGATACAAAATCTATCTCTTCTATTTTGTGCTTCAATAACATTTCAAATCAGAATGTTCCTAGAAATTATTTACCCTTAGTTATTATCAGTTAAATAGTAATGTGCATTAATTAAAATATTTTTTCTGTACATTGGTTTAATAGCAAAGGGGTAATACTGAGAGGCTTGTCGGATGAATAAGTTGCAAGGAGCATGGGAGAAGAGTTTCAAAGGAGTAAAAAAAAAGTGTTAGCACTGTTCTTAATCATTTGAGAAAAGTCACAGACTCCTTTTAGAATCTGAGAAAAACTGAATTCCTTCCTCAGAAAAAAAATGCATATGCATGCATGTAGATATCAAATGTTGATGCCATCATACTTTGAATTCCCCCATAATCAGTGGCAAGGCAAGGCTTTGAGGGGAAGAAGTATGTGTGGACGGAAAACAGGGAAGTATACTGAGGTTGACATGCGGGAGAGCAGGGAGGCAATACAGGGTGGAAAGCACTTTCCACAAATGTGACTTAACTCCATATGCAAGCTCTGAAAAATGCTGTAAAACAGACCCTACAGTATTATCACAGCCAAGGACCTCAACACTTATTGGTTATAGCTGCCCCTGGTAAAATGTGAATTCATAGGTACATCTGTTGGCAGTGTGCATGGCACAGTGGGTTCTGGAAGCCTGAGGGCAGTCCCAGGACAGAGATGCAAGTGCTGGCCATGGGTAATCAAGTTGGCATGCATAGCAGTGGTAAAACAATCAAGAGAACATGGGTAGACAGAGTTTGCTATAAATAAATCTCAGGTCACCTATTTATTTGGTCACTAATGGCCAGTCTGGACCAGTTTCCTAAAGAATTTTGATTGTGGAGAAACGGACACCTAAAGATAAGTTGGCCAGTTTGGAAATGGCTTTACCTGTTAGCATGTTTGAGGATGAAGTTATATGCCCAACAGTATTTTCAACTTGTAAATGATTCTAGAAGGGAGGGATCCAGTGAGTCAGTGAACACCTTCAGAAAGGTTGTGAAGAGTCCTAGGGACTCTTTAAACTCCTCTGACTCACTGTTTCTCAGGGGGCCAGTCACGTGACCTCTTTTTATGAGAGAGTCTCCATCTAGGAAATGGTATAACAAAGGACTTCATCATTCTGGGGAAGAAGAGCACCCAGGCGCGTGATGCCACTAGAATAGTAGCTTAAACACCCCTGTATGACACTCTTCCTATTTGTAATCTTCTTTACCCCAAGTAATTAGTTGAGTCAACAGGGCAATTCTATCTCAGACTGTCGGAAAACAGTATGGAGCACCAAGTTGAAGTACCAGAATCACCCAATGAGTCACTGTCACAGTAAGAATTAGGCACTAGAACCTCTCAATTCTTTGGGCATTCTTCAGCAACCCAGGCCTCACCAGCTCCTCCTGGAAATGGGTGTTAATAATAGCCCTGGTACAGCTATGAGCCAGAATGACTTATTTACAACCTGGGGACAGAGTCATCCAGGGGAAGTAAGGTAACTCTTTCAGGTTGTCATTCCATGACAAAGGCCAGCCTAAAAGCCCTGAGAAATGGTAATAGTGCAAGCACTCTTTCTGTGTTCCCTGCACTAAGTTCATGAGATTTGACTCATTTTATAATCATGTCATTGACATATTGCTTCTTATAATGATTTTGGCATTGATAGACAGGATCATGAACCCTGCTGAGGTCTCTTAAAATGTTTAAATGAGTGAAAAAATGACAGATAAACTTTGGAAATATATGGCAGTTTATTATAATTTATTATATATTTGTATGCTTACTGTACAACTCAGAAATCCCACACAAAAAACTATGCAACTATTTACAGTAGCTTTACTCATAATTGCTAAAATCCAGAAACAATCAACTGTTGAATGGATAACTGGTATACTAATAATATATGGTGCATCAATAGGATAGTATTCAGAACAAAAAAATAATGAACTAGTGATACATGCAACAACATGGGCGAATCTCCAACACACTATGTTGTGTGAAAGAAAGTGGATACAAAAGGCTACAGACTGTATAATTCCATTTACATAATACTGTAGGGGAAGTAAAACTATAAAGACACAAAATATATTAAGGCTGCTAGGGCCTGGGAATTAAAAAAGAGAAGTTGACTACAAAGGAACAAAAGGAGGGATATTTGGGAGGTAAGGCAACTCTTCTATATCTTGATTAGAGTGATAGTTACATGACTATATGTATTTGTCAAAATTCATGAAATTCTATACTAAAAAGGATAAATCACACTTCAGTAAACCTGATTTCCTTATCCCTCAAATAATAAAGAAAAAATGGTAGAACCATGCTAAGTCACAAAGATGGTGGTGACATAGGGGAGGGAATTGAAAAGAGAAGTGTCAGAAAAGCGTTACAGAGCTCTGACAGTAACATAATAATATGCCTTGGTACCTCTTTCAGAGCCAAAAACTGGATGGCAGAAGCCCAGGAGCCCAGAAACCTTAGGCTTGACCCATTCTGGCAATTATTATATATTTTCTCAGAAGTAAAGCCTGCCCCTCTGTCCCTTCCCCTGCCCCCAAACACACACACTCACGCACACACGCAGACACACTCAAAGAGAATAACAGGCTTTGCAAAGTGCAAACATTTCCATTGCTGCCAAAGGTCAGGCTGAGGATGAAGCCTGAAACCTCAAATCTGTCCAGCTGTCATCCCCTAGTCGCAGTCAAAGCTGTGAATGTCCAGTTCTATCCTGAACATACCTACAAATACATCTTCTTGGAAAATACTGGCACATAAATTTAGAGAGGTTTAAAGTGGGAATGAATACCTCAACCTACGGGTGGAAAAAACCTGTGCCCTACTCCTTGTGGGCAACCCAACCTGTTTGAACTGCTAAAAACACTCAGGGCAAAACAAGGAGAGCTGAAAAAAATAAGCTTTTAAGAAAACAGTTCTCTCAATATTCCTAAGTTTAATGGCTCAATATTTAGCATGCATTTCATAACTCCAGCTTTTTTTGGGTGGAGGCAGGTAGGGGAAATGGGAATATAGTAAAGGGTTTTCAAAACACTTGCTATTTGTAAGCCTTCTTTTTTTATGTACCATAATGCACGCAGCCTTCTCAGGCTTGGGGTCAGGATGTTTCCTTGCAGTGGAATTGAACACTAATGAGGAAAAGTGGGAAACTGGGTTAGGCCACCATGGAAAATATGAGGAGCCCTGAAAATGTCAGGCCAAGGACTGACAATGGTTTCAGGGTTATTGGAGAGGCTCTTTTTCCTTTCTGTTCTTTCCTCCAGGACCTATCAGGATCCCTGAGCTGTGATGCTAATAGTGAATTATCAGTGAGTCTTGCATCCGAGAAGCTTACAGTCTTGTTGGACAGATAGAGCCATATATTGGTAAACCAATGACCAGTGGTTACTGCAAAGTGGGACAAGGGCTGCTTTGGAGAGGCAGAGAGATCAAGGAGGTGACTGCAGTGGAGACCGACCTGTTTGGCTCTATTGCTTGCTAGCTGTGTGGTTTGGGTAAGCTACTTAACTTCTCTGAGCTGCACATTTTTTATCCATCAAGTGGAGATAATAATAGCACCACCCAAAAATGTGTTTGAGGATTAAATGAGAAATGTATGCAAAGCACAGTGAACGGTACCCGGCACATAGTAAGTGGTCGTAAGTGGTATTCACCGTGATAATGATTTCATGGGAAGGGTGGGAGTGCTGAGCAGAGTCCTCAGAGCAGCAGCAATGTTTAAGCTGAGTCTTCAAGGAATTGTAAGCGCAGGCCACGTAAGACACAGAGTGGCTGCTTATCGGGCTAGGAAGATGTCTCAAGCAAGGGGGGAAGGAAATGAAAATGATTATGGGAGGGAGAAGAGCCTGATATGTTCGGGTTAAGACTAGAGTAAGACCTTTGGGGGATTTGAGGAGTGAAGGGACCAGGGTACAAAGCCCCTCTCACATGTAATATAGTATCAGTCAGTGTTAAACCATAAATTATGAGCCATATTTCTGATTGACTTTTAATAACTAACTGGATTGATGCTTTACTTTGAAATGTTAAGTCTCAAATCCTTTCAACAGACTGCTGCTTTTGTTGTTGCTAAGAGTGCTGAATCTTCCTGTACCGTCATCAGGAGACCTGAGAATCCTGTTGCGGATGGAGTGGCTGGGGGTTTGGGAAGTTGAAGATTCAAATGTGGCAGAAGGCAACTTATGAAGAGTTGGTCCTTGGACCCTTGGAGTTAGGCAGCAAAAATTTGGTGAAAAATTGCAGGCCAGTTGACTAGACATGGAAGGTAACTCTGGTGGCCTGGTGGGAAATGAATTTCAGGGGCGTTTCCCATTCAGAATGGAAGGTATTGGTGGGAAGTCAAATTATCTGAAAAGGCTTTTATAAATACAGAATAACTCTTGGCTCTTAGGTGGACAGTGTCGAATGGGTTGGGAGATCCAATGAAGAGATAAAGTGAGAAGAATCTTGAGACATTGTTAAGAGGCTATTGAAATATTACCTCATTAACCTTATTTTCCTCTACTCATGTTTCTGTCAGGTTTAATTTCACCCTGTCTCACTAGTGTGTGTGTGTGTGTGTGTGTGTGTGTGTGTGTGTGTGTGTATGTACGCATGTGTGTGTGTTGCAGAATGTGTAAGAATATATTAAATGGCTATTTTACACTTACATCAAGCAATCTAAAACCAGAAGCTAACCTCTTTTTTTATTCCTTTTGAAGTCCAGAACCAGGACATCAGAGACAGAACAGCCAGGTGAGGGTGGGAGCCTTACTATCTTTATGCGCACTTAGTGGTGGGGGACTTTCCAATCAGACTTCCCTCCCATATCTGCTTGGTAGGAATGTTGCAATCTCATCTTAGTTTAGAGCCAAATCTCTGCTTGTTTTTGATATCTAGAATTTCTACTTCAGTTTTTACCTTGTGTTTGTTTACTAAGTTAGTCTCTCTTTCTGTCTCTGTCTCTCTGTCTGTCTCTGTCTCTGTCTCTCTGTTTCTCTCTCTCTCTCTCTCTCTCTCTCTCTCTCTCTCTCACACACACACACACACACATACACACACACACACACTGTCTTGGAAAAGAAGAGTAAAATCAGATCAAGGGAGTATGGCTTCCTGAAGATTTTAGGAGCGGGTAGAAGCTACCAGCAGCCTCCTGTGTGTGTGATTCGGTGTGGTGCTGAATCAGTGTGGTCCTTTTTGATGTGAAACAGCACATGGGACTGGCATGCCATGTTGTACTTGCAGTTGAACAATCTTGGGTTTTTTAATGCAGTTGTGATTTAATTGGTGGATATTTTTCAAGAGCCAGGAGCATTCGTGATGCCCTCAGAACCTGATCCAAGACTTACTTTAGATACCAACATCCTTTCTGTGACAACTCTCTGAAATTCATGGAACTTTTATTGTCCAAACTTTCATTTGTTTTGTGTTAATTTGTGGTGAATGTTAATAGCTTACCTTCTCATTTTATCATTTCTAATAAGTATTTATTTAATGTTTACTATATATAAAACATAATTATTCTGTGCATGTGTTCAATTTGGAAAACTTTAATTTAGAAAAATACAGTGACTTATAATATGACAAACACCCATGGCCAGAATGAACAAATGTTAACATTTGATCATATTTTCTCAAGGTAAATAATGTATGTGTTAAAACTAAAAAGAAAACATTGCTGGTAGATTTTTTTCAGTTCTATGTTTTTATAGTGGGTGGATCACAATATACGTTTTTTGAAAGAAAAAATTGACTTCCAAAATATCTACAAGTTCATGTATAGCTTGTAACTTTTTAGGCAAATTAATGTTGCTAGGACTCAGTTTCTTATTCTGTAAAATGGGAATCAAAATTGCACCTGTCTCATAGGGTCTTTATGGGACTTAACTGAGCTAATGCATGTGCCTGATGTAAGTACTAAACAAATGTTACCTAGTGTTACTCCTTTTTTTCTAACTAACACCTCACAGGTTCACAGTCCAGTGCAGAAAGCAAACAGAAATCTTTACGAGGCAATGATAACTGCTGCAATAGCAGTGAGTGCAAAGAAATGTAGATAAGAGAGTGAACAGAGAGGTAAGGAAGGCTTCATAGAGGAGAGGTGAACTTTGATCAGTTTCCTGGAGAAAAAATCTGGTTTCAACTAAGGAGGAAAGGAGAAGTCACTGCTGGTGGTGGTGTAGCCTGGGCAAAAGATAACTGCACAGAAACGGGCAGATGACAATGTGCCCGCAAAGTCCTGTATGTGGTGGATGGAGGGGAAAGAGTTGTGCGTGAGGAGTGGGTTGGGGGCACATATGGTTCTAGGAAAAGAACAGCGGACCAAAGAGTGTACATCTCCATGTGTTTGAGGATATCTGAGCCTGCTTCTTTCTGGCAACTAACATTCCAAAGTTGAACATTACATTATTTATAGAAAAGATATAAGTAATGATCCTCCACCATCCACATGCCCATTCCTATAGCTAATGCTATGCCTCCAGGGGAAAGACACTCCGATGCAGGTAGGCTACAATGAGGGGGATTATTGTGATGTCATTAACAGTGACAACCAGGGCTACCTGGGCTTTGGCCATGAATTTAGGGCTCCTCAAGCTCCAATTACCCTACTGTAGTCTAGCATATGCATTGTTGCTTCTCAGGCATCTATCACCCAAGCTGGATCTAGTAAGGTCTCTGGACTCAGAAACAAACTGTGCTGTATAATCCTGGCTCTGCTCTGCTGCTTGTTTTCCATTTGATCCACAGACCCATTCGCTTTCTTTTTCCACCTTATTCTTGCATCAGGAGGCTGACCCCTCCTGACTGCACTTCAGGCTCCTTCACCTCTGGCTTTGTGTGAGTTCAGGCAGTGGGAAGGGTTAGCAGGATGTAGGAAGGCAAGAAGAGAAGGAGAGTTTGGGATATTTATTGTTCTTCCTTCTTCCCAGCTTTTCCCTGCTTCTGGTGGTAGCTGTGCTCTTCAGTGGCACAGCTCCTGCTAGGTGGCCCCTTTTTGCTCCTGCCATCATCAGGCTCTAGTGACATCCATTTCCTCCTGAGCCTCCTTCAGCTCCATGCTGTTGCCAGTCCCAGTGCCTGGCCATCCCTGTTGGTTCCTTAGTTCTGCCCACACCTCCATAAAGAGCCCCTTTATTAAATTATTCTCAGTTAAACCCTTTTGAACATGTCATCTCTTTTCTGCTGAGACCCTGTTTAAATCAACAGTGTACTCATTGGATATGACTTTGTCCAGAGACATTAACCTCTTGGAGTCTCAGATTCTACACATGCAAAATCATGATAATAATGTTCTCTGCCTCAGAAGGTTGTTTATAGGAAATGATGAGATCACATGTTTTGATACAATATTTTTAAAGCCTCTAGCATGGTGCCTGACACACAGAAAGCCCTAAATAAATATTAACTACTATTGTCATTATAACTATTACTAAAATGGTTATCATTATTACTATTTGGTAGAGTTTTGAGGAATGTCAAATCGGGAAGGTACCTGGAGCATTACCAGCAACCCTATCATTTTATATTTGAGGAAAGTGAGGCCCAGAATGCTCGCCCAAATTCACATAGCTAAATAGTGGCAGAGCTAAGGATAGTACCAGCCTACATTGAAAGAAGGCCAGCTGTGTTTACATCAATTCTGTTTAACTTCTTTAATGAAGGTGTTGATTCCTTCAGTGACGTCTCTCACTTGTTTTAGAAATGAGTTACATAAACCTGACTCCCTCCACTAACACTTTATTTGCTCCCTCTGAGAAGAGCATCGTACTGTCCCAAAATAAGCAAGAATTCAAGAGAAAACCCCTGTTTCACTGCTCCTGCTCCCCACTGCTGACTCATTTACTCCTGGACCTCTGAGCTCTCACACATCAATCACCCATCTTCAGGAGAAAGCGCTGGCTGGTGTTGTCACAGGTTTGGTCACCACTGGAGCTCAGTGATGCCAACCCCCAGGGCTCCCAGCTGCACAGCAGAGGGAGGCGACTTTCAGATCCCCCCCTCTGCGCTGCGCAGTCTGGTACCCAGCTAATGATCACTTTCACTTACTGCCCTTTTGCTTTTTGGAATCTATGCCAGGATATCCTGGTAGAGACAGAACTCAAACAGATATGCCTTTAGACCACACACTTTTGAAACAACTGGATAAAAAGCAAACGTGTACTCTATTATCCTACTGCTAGGCAGGCATTCAGATCTTTCTCAGTTTTAAACAGACACACAAATAGCCATACATTTCAGCGAGGTGATACCCACTCCCAAGGCAAGTGGAGTGTTCCCTTCCCAAGCTCAAATATAAATGCTTAATTATCTTTTTTTTTAAACAATAATAAACTTTAAATTACCTTCTTTCCTTTACTCTAAAAATGTGCTTTGCACCCAGTCGGCATGTGTCTGCCAGTGCCGAGCTGACATTACCTGATCTTATTGCACAGAAAGCCTGTGTTTGCAAGATGCCCAAATAAGTGGTTGATTCAGAGAAAAAAATATTAGTCAAACCATTTGTTTCCCTGAATTAACAAATCAGTTCAGGTAAAGCAGACGAGCTGGTAGGCCAGAGTAGGCAAAGCTGTGTGTCCTGGGATGATCTCTCCTGCTTCACTACGGGGAGGGCTGGGCTCTCTCAGGGCAATCCTGAAGCAGCTGCTTTGGGCTCAAGGCACTGTTTTCTCCTGCAGCTTTTTCAGCGTTTTCAGTGAACATCTGAACCCATTCTCAGGCCACCTTCAACCCAGCCACCAGCAATTTTCACCTTATCATGATTAAAAGACAGTTTTCTCTGGTCTCTTTCCTTATTTGTAACACGTGATCTTTTAAAACAAAACCTCTGAAAAGTTTGGAGGACATTTGCTGTAGCATCTAAAGGGCAGGAATGAGAGAAAGCTAAAAAGGAAAACAAAAAGTATATTGAGAAAACCAGTGTGAAAAATTTCAAAAGCGGTGGAAGAAACTGCTGTCTGTAGCACACCTACTATGTGTCGTGTATTTTCATATGCATTCACTTACTTTTTACGGGAACCCCGCAAGGTCTGTGATACCAGAGCACCTGTGTGCAGTGGTAGAGGTTGTTTAGTAGTATTAACCACAACATGGCACACACTGATCGTCCTAAAAATATGACCAGAAATGTTGCACAGATATAGTGTATAGTGATGTGTGTGAGTATGTATGTGTGTGTCTGTCTGTGTGTGTTTATGCATCTGGATCCTTCCACGGTTAGCCTACTAGCGCTGCGTGAATTGCCAGTCCTATCAACCCCTTAATGCCACACATGAGGCATTACGGCCAGGGCTGTGCTGTGCCTGGCAAGATCCCCCCAGCCATGCTGCCCCTCTGAGTAATCAGGAATTCTCTAGGTCTCACTAGTTCTGTTCCCTGGGCTGCCAAATGGTGACTTAGCAGTTTCCTCACTGTGGTGCGGTTTTGTTTCATGTCAATATGCCCTAGGTATTTTATATTCAAAGAGAGAAAAGACAGGGGAGAAATCAATTCCAATTTTAGCAAGACATGGTGTGACTAGTAGTATTTGAGGGAAGGCTAAGAAGTGCAAGTATTTGAGTGGCGATGTCTTATGGTTAAGTCCAACGTCCCATTTTAGAGGTGAAAATATGGAGGCCTGGGCAACTGAAGTGGCTTGTTCAAAGCCACAAAGACTCTGGTCTGTCTCCTGCGATCTTTCTTCTGTCCTGGAGGCTTAAGTTCCTTCTCAGGCCCTGCCAGCAACAATTCCCTCTGCTAGTTTGGGAAAGTCACACAATGTGTTTGTTATTCTCCATACGTTCCCTCAGTTGCAACGTCTGTCATTCTTTGCCCTGATGTGTGTCCAGGAAACTGGGACCCCTTCCTTTGCCCCTTAGCTTCCAGCTGCCAGGGGAAGGTTGGGGTGTTTATTCTCCACATTCCTTTAGGTCAGGTTATGGTTTTCTCAGTGGCTGTGCCCTTCGGGCATGGCCACGGCTCCAGTCACATGGCCTCCCTCCCATGGCTGCAGTCCTTGCTGCATCTCAGTCATGCTTCATCCTCCCTTCCTCTGTCTATTTGGGAGTAGCAAAGCTTCCCCATAGTTGCTAGTCCCTGGATGGCTCACCTAGTGAGTTTTTTGTATTCTGTCCACACTTCTGTCTGCAGTCCCTTCATCAAAGTCTTTTCAGTTAAGCCCTCTGAGTGGGCCATGGGCTTCCTGCCAGGCCAGGATACACTTATGGTGGAGGTTTTCCCTTTGAGAAATGGGAATAAAAACTGTCCATTTGGAGTTTTGATGGGGGTCAGGTAAGGTTGTAAATGTAAACCTGCTGTGTCTGGCCCAGAAAAAGGTTTGTTTTAACAAGCAATCATGCCAGGGTTTTGGCCCAACCACAGCTCATACCTTATCTAGTTTTCTTGCTGACATATGACAATAGCTCCCCAACCCTTTTCCTCCATCTCTCAGGTCAGCTAAATTGATACCTCATGGCTGAATCTTCCAGTTTTCATTCTGAAAACAGTGAGTTGCAAACCGACTCCTTGATCTAGATGCACAGCAGTAAGACATCCACATTCTGGTTTTATACCTCAGGTAGGTGCTACCATTGATCTGCAAAGGATGTGCCCTGCCTCTCCTGCCTCCACCTTTTACTTGAAAGTGAAACCAGGGTGATTCACTGGCAGCCTAATGCAGCAAAGAAGAGAAACAAGTTCTCAACAAGTGGGGTGTCACCACCTATGCTCCACTTAGAGTCTGAGCCCAGCAGCCAGGACCAGTCTTGGGGAAAAGATAAATGCAGAAGACTCACTCTAAGGGCTCTGCTCACCCCATTCTGCTGATCTTCACCCTGTGACATATTCTGCGCCCTGGTTTCCTATCCTCACAACTCTAGAATACTGACTGTGAGTTCCAAGGACTTCACTAAAGATCCCACTCCCCCGCGCAACGCCCCTATAATGTGTCTATTAAACTCAGCAAAATTCCACTAACATCTGTGAATACCTACAACATACTTAGGTGCAGGGAAGGCAAAAATGATCAAGACATGTTATTTCATCTGTGCCAACAAATACCGTTGTGATTATCTGTAAAACTACCTGAATAATCTGCTAATCATTCCATATAATCTGCTAATCAGAGAGGGCCCTTCTCGTTGGTTCTAGTTATGCTTTGTTAGTGGTTAAGCATGTGGATTTTGGAGCCAGTCTGCCTTGTGTTCAAAATTCAGCTCTACCACATACTTGCTCTGTGACTTTGAGGGGATAATGTAACCCTTCTATCCAGTGTGTGCTGGAGCCGACTTGAGAAAATCAGTTGTGCATAACCCTTTCCAACTCTACATGTACCTATATCAGACTGGTAGTTTAAAATTTTCCATGACATCGTGAAGATTTATTCTACAGAAACTGGCAGATGTACACACTGGGGCTTTTTTTTTTTTTTTTGTCTGGAGAGTCAGTCATTCACATGTATCAACTGCCTCTTTCTCTATATTTCTTTGCCTCCGGACTAGAACTAAAGCTTCTTCATTGGGTTGCGCTGAGGATTAAATGATATTGAAGACATATGTGTCACATGGCATTTACTAAATATATATGACTTGCTGTTGTGATTATTGTAATAGTCAATGGAGTTTCTCCTTGTGGTTTTTTGCGTAATGACACAGCACCCAAGTATTCTAGAAATTGCCAGCTGCCCTGGCCAAGAGGGATGAAGTTCCTTCCACGGCCCTATCTAGAATCCTCTAAGATACAGTTTTCTAAAACAAAACAAAACAAAAAAAGTAACTTTGCTTGGGAATGACTCAGCTTCCTTTTAGGGAGGCACAACTCTGCTTCCCAGGAATCAACAGTGATTAGTGAAAGAAGGAATAACCCTCTTGACCGCGGGTGATCATCAGACTGCTGGAGACAGGAGGAGCTTGTTGATTAAGTGCTGACCTGCAAAAACCACCAGCACAGGTGTCCAGCAACTTCATTCTTGAGAAACTGGAGTTGAGTTTCTGGGGTTCCTGGGGTTGGGAGGGTTCAGGACATACTGCGGGGTAATAGGAAGGACATGGGGTGAGAAAAAGGTCCCTGCCAAGTTGCTGAGAGACACATGATAGCTCAACTGGGAATGGAGAGTCAGGTTTAATATTGTTTCTGCTCCACACTTAATAATTGAGGTCAATGGTTTATCAAGTCGTCACTGAGGGCCACAGGGAGGCCAGGCTTCTAAGTGCAGAAAGGCAGCAGTGAAGGCTGAGGCTGCAGGAAACATAATCAGAGTTTAGAGCACTAACCATTACCTGCTCATGTGAGTGAGAGGCACTCAAAATACCCTTGGCCTTTGACATTTTACTGTGCCAAAATTCTCACTATTACATTAGCTCTTGAAGAACCTTTGGAAATGAGTGCTTTCCCACCAAGCTAAGGCAAAGTTGCTTAAAAGACTCGTGTCACATAGTACAGATGTTCCTACTTGATCAGTTGCCATCTGGGGTTCCCTGTCTGGAAATGCTCACCATATACGGTGAGATGTGCATGTGATGAGAAGTGGGAAAAGATTCGATTAAGGGATGATTTTGGTGCAATAGGTAGTCACAGTAGGGACTCTGGGAAGCCATAGGGTTTGTCTTCTCTGGAGAAATAAGGTACTGGGTACCGGGAAGATGAGGCAAAGCAGAAGCCTGGCCAGTAAGCAAGATGAGAGCTTCAGGCCAGCGGTGAAACCTGCAGGAAGTGCAAGGGACACAACTGCTTGCTGGACCTTTTTCCCGTGCTAACTGATGAGGTAGAAGGCTCAACTGGAAAGAAACTTCTGATAGGAAATGGGGTCAAAAATGGGAAGGGCACTCAGAGGGCAATAAGCACGATTGGGCTCTGCAGCCTTGCTGGCAGCAGGGAGAGTGTGTTTTTGGACTGTGGATCTTGTGAGCAGAGAGGAATCAAGAAAGGAAAGCTGAGCGTTTTAATCCTACATAGATCATGGGCTAATCACACCCAATTTAGTGCTTGTAAGTGAGAAGTTGTCAAAGCTTTTTGATAGCCTTGAAACCACAGGCATTAGTAGATGGATGGCCTGAGCCTTAGAGGGAGATGCATCCATCATCCATGCTGCCTTTAACATACTCTCAACTCTTTAATACTCCAAAGAAGTAGAAAATTAATCAGCAGTGCTCGTACTAGTGAGCACTTTAATTTAGCCTATATCCTCTCAATCTCTCTCTCATAATATCTCTCTCTTCTCATCTGTAAAATGACAAAAGCTCATGGTTCATGCCAAGTGAGATCATGTGAGGAACCAACAAAACAATGCATAGAAAACGACTTATATGCCCGATACTTAGTAAGCACTCAGGAAATGTTAGTTATTATTGTTATTGTTGTTGATATTATTTAAAACTGACCAAAAGTATTTCAAGAATTGGCCCAGGGACAACGTCTATTAACATAGTCAGGGACCTATTATATATGCATATTGCTATGTGTCTGAAGAAGAGTAAAACTCCTTCTAGGAAGATTTGCTTATTCCTGGTCGACTGGCCTATTTACACTGCAGACTAGACTGCTAATGAATTTCATATTCTGTTTTTAGTTTTATCACTAATCTACCACACATGCCTATGTTAGAAGGTGAAAATTGTAGTTTTTTGTTTGTTTTTTGTTTTGTTTTGTTTTTTGCTTTGATAAGAAGAAGGAAAGAGTGAGAATGTGCAAATGAACAAATGGGTTCATTTTGGTGAGCAATGTTTTCTCTTGGTCTTATAAATGTATGGCAAGATTTTTATTTCATTTTAGAATTTTTAGGGTTTTTTTCTTTTTTTAAGTGCACCTTCAGAGGAAACAAATCTTTCTATTGACATTGAACATGAGTCATAAAAGAAGTGTTTCTGCTTTCCTTTTGAGGGATTTTTTTAGTGCTTTTTTCTTTTCCACTGAGTTTTAGCTACAGGAAAATATGGACTTTCAGCATCCGCAGGGACGTGGCAAAATGGAAACACACATCCCCTGTTTACCCATTACTACAAACCGTAAGAAAATTTACAAGTCACTCATAGACTTTCTAGAAAGGTTGATTGTCAAATACCTTTCTGCTTCCTTTGTTTTTCTAAAACCAAATGGGTATCCGTGTTTCAAAAAAGTGAGGTTGATAAAAGGCAGCTGATGGAAGGCCCACACTGCATAAAGGTCAATTATTTTTATTGCAGAAACATTAGAGAGTGGATGAGAGACAAATCAGTGTGCACAGAAGCCTGCTTGCACTTGCATACACCCCTTGGCTGCATTTCCAAAGGGGCCAAGATGCTGACATTTGATTGGAAATCCCTACTCACCTTCCTTCAACCATGGCCATGTTCGTGCAAATGCAAATTAACAACTGGGTAGAGTCAATAGCATGTCAGTTGAAGGCATTTATTAAATCTTTGAAAAATTAGGTGTCTTGCCCAACATTGCTAAGAATGCTACATACAAATCAGCTTTTAGAGTTAGTCAGCCTTTTCTTCTTAACTCCTCAGTCTAGAAGGGGCATATCTAGATCTTTGGATATATTTTGACAAAGTCAAAAATTCTGTATCCTCAGTACCGATAGCATTGCCTAATGTCGACTAGGAATATTATAAACACTGTGGGCTGCTCAGCAGCGCAGGCGCCCAATTATTTTTTTAAATGAACCTGATTAGGATGCTCAGTTGTCATGGCCAAGATGCCTGCCTTCAGTTAAAGTACTTATACCCTGAGGAAGTGAAACAATTTGACCTTGCTGACCTTCCATTTCCTCCTCTGCAAACAAAGGGACTGGACATTATCTGTTTATTTCCAGTTCAGTGAAGGAGAGAGGTCAAATTCACTTCATGTTGTCAAGGGATTCCTTTTCTTCTGTGTGAGATACCCAGCTTTTAGCTTCCTTTCCTTTTTAACTTTTCTTCTATTCTTCCTGCATTCCCATTGTTTTCTACTTACAATCAGTTTCTAGTGTTCTTTAGTATATCCCCCCAAAGATCTCAGTGTAGAAAGGCTGTTCAGATGCTATATTCCCTGTGGGTTTCTTTTTTCTTTTCTTTTTCTTTTTATGTATTAGTTTCAGGTATACAGTATATTGGTTAGACATTTATAGAGTTTATGAAGCGATCTCCCTGATCAGTCTATCACGCCTCTGTCTCTACACACAGCCATTACATTACTGCTGACTGCATTTCCTATGCCATGCTCCCCATGCCCGTGACCATCTCTCAACTACCAGTTTCTACTTTAAGCCTTTACTCCTTTCTTCCAGCCTTCTGACCCCTTCCCTCTTACCATCACCAGATTGTCCTCTGTATTTGTGAATCTGTGGTTTTCTATTTTTATTGATCTCTCTGACTTATATTTTTATGTTTATTGCAGCTTTGGCTATAATCTCCTTTATTATCCCAGATAAGGTGAAGAATAATATTAATATATGTTCTTTCTGCTGGGCATTACCAAAAACCACTCAATTATTCCTGAGATGTCTTGCTCCGGGCACCTTGTAGTATGGCTATTTTAACTACTTCATGTGACTATTAATCATGTGCCTAAAGGAAATAGATAAACCTTGAGACACAATTCAGCTCAGCAAATGTTTACTCATCATCTCCTGTGTGCCTGGCTCTGGTGCTAGGTGTATAGAGGGTACAAAGATAAAGTATGTCAGAGTCTCTGGTGGAGGAGGCAGAAGAAGCTGAATGAGAATTTATCCATGCACAAGTTTACATAAGAAAGGCCCAAAGTGCTTGGAGGATTAAAGCAAAAAAAAAAAAAAAAAGATTATGTGTGTGGAGGTGATGTGCTTGTTAAAGTTTTTGGGGTTTGAAAAGGTAAAGTCTTTTCATTCTCTCCAGTGCCCAGTATGGAATTCAAACCTTCGTCTCTTGTCAATGGGGTGTCATGGAAGGCTCTCACGCCAGGAAACCATGATCCATCCCTCTGATTTTTTGGGGAAGATGAATCTGGTAGGGGTGCTCAGAGTAGTTGGTGCATGGGGGACAGATGTGGGAGAGCAGGGGACCTGAAGGAGCCTTCTCTGGAGTCCTGCTCCTGGTTGTAATGCTTCTTTGCCAGTCCCCACTCCATGTGGTCAGAGCAGCTCACAGCTATAAAAATGTGTTGACCCAAGAGGTTTAATATTAACCAAAGTTATAGTCAAAGTCAATTTGGAGGATTCAAGAAAAAATCTGATGCTAATAGAGAAATAGAAGTCAATATTTGTAATGTGAGTCACAGGCTCAAAATAGAAAAGTAAAACACATCACTGCTGCAGCTCCCGTGGCCTGTGGGTTACACAGGGCAGCAGATCCATGAACCAGGCTTGACCACCCTCTTGGGCTATTTTAATATTTCCTCTGGCCCCTTCCTCTAATTCCTAAATTCCAGAGCATGATATTCTACTGGAATTTACCAGATAGCCAGCCCTGATGAAGTCATGGCTTGTTTCAAGAGGATTAGTGGAAAAGGGATTTTTCCCCCAGCTACATGTAAGCTTTCTCTTTAATAATGTGACATGGAACTAACTTATCATGATTTTATTTTGTCCACACTTCATTCCACAGTGGCTATCATTGTTTAAGTCCTAATCTCTTGCCTGTTGCCTATTTTGGAGAAGGCAAAGAAGAGGTACAGGAAACAGAAATATATTCTGATGTATACACTCAACCCCCCTCCACACACACATACATATATACATATATACATATATAATTTTATATACCAATACATATTTTTGTTTTGCAAAGGTCTGATATTACCAGAAAGGGGGATATTGTCCACTGAGGAATTCTGACAGGTTCAGAAGCTTTTGGAATTTTCTTTGATAAGATGGTCTTTTTGAACATTGATCTGGCTTTGTTCTGGCTCTGATGTTAATCCCAGACTTTGAATGTATTTTACTGAGAAAGTTTGGAAAAGCAGAGGATTAATGAAGATGAAGAAGAAAAAGAGCATACCTCAAATACATGCAAGCATATCCTATGAACAGATGTTATCTTCTTAACACAGTGCCTTACCCAGTTTATGGTATGTGATGTGCAATGAGAAAGGCTAAAATTAGCTGGACTTCATCCAATGTATTGGAATGTCATGGGACCAGATAACATCTTGTCATTAGTGCCCCCAGGAAAAGCAGCTCATTCAAATCTGAGTCTTCAAGGGCTACAGTGGGTTTGATTATAGTTTGGTATTTCATCCTATACTATCCTTAAAATGAATTCTCTGGAAGGCCTAAGAAATGTGTTATACCCAGTACTCCTCTAATTTCTTTTAATTTGGTTTGCAGAAGCCCAGTTTATAAAGTTCAGCTCAGATAATATCTGCTTCTATGATGAGATTATATTACCTGGTTATGAGACTAAAGATAATCAGACAAGAAAGAAACAGGAAATGGTGATAATGGAGGGGGCCAGGACAGGGTTGACCAGCAATTGATAGTCAAAGCTGGACTAATAGCTTCAACACTGTCTCTCAGACATTTTTCCTTCTTTTTAATCCAGACCTGGTCCAGATCGGATGGTTTATCATAAGTTGCCGATCTCTGACCCAGCATCTGCTTCCTCATCAGCACGATGGTCATAACCACATCTCCCTCCCAGCATGCTTGGAAAAAGTAATTAATGCTTCTGAGGTGTTTTGAGATCACTGATAAAAGGCACTCTACCTGCCCAGGGTGTTATTACGTTATTTTATTTTCCTCTTCACAGTCAGGATTAAACCAGTGATAGTCTAGAAATTAGACAAATTAGTAAAATGTTTAGTGTGAAGGCCCCTCTAACATTGGATTTCTATTGGACTAGACATTGCACTTGAACTACATACATAAAAAGAGGTGCTGAACTATGCTTGGAAACTCTCCATTGCTTTCAGATTTGACTGTCAGATTATATTTCATGAATTTACTTAGATCTCCTTAGAAATGGTGAATCATTAAGAACAGAGCATCAGCATATATTACCCATCAAAATGGACTTAGTACCTGGCTTCAGAAGTGCCCAAACTGCACATGACCTTTTGTAGATTTGTTTCTGTTCCCTTAGAAGACTGAGTATCTCTTTGGACAATGGGCAGGATGTATAGTAACTGGTAATTTCAGTTTATTATGCTCATGTGAAAATTGGATAGTCACCAAAACCCCCCAGGATAGGATGCTCCTCTTACAAAACCCAGAACTATGATGCATGTGAGGCATAGATTAAGAAGGTTTTTCCCTCCCAAGGAAGGGGCACTAGCCTGAAAGGTTGCATGGTTATTACAGGATAGTTCCATCAGATCTTTCGAAAGAAAGGTGGAGATGACCAAAGGGCAGAAAGTCACCTACGTAATAAGATCCTCATGAGACATTAATTAAAATGGAATGCTGAAGGAGGATACATGTGTCCTGACCACATAATCCCAATGAAATTACTCTAAGTTGATCTTTATATTCCTTGAGTTTTTCCAAAAGGCTACATCCCATTTCATCTAGAATTCTTTACGAGCAATTCATGGATGCTCAAACCCAAGGGATTAGCAAATGTCTTGAAATGAGTGCAAAACGTTATCCACATGAACATTATTTTTCTTAGGGTTATAGTTTATCCTATTGTCACTATATTTAAAACATGGTTTGGGACCCTTAGGAACCACTGTGCTATGTGACCTAGTGTAAAAGAATCATGTGTATTACAGCAAAATAGAAGTGAAATTTATATGCAGTATAGACTTGTTTCTACATGCAAATTAAGTATATTATTTTAAGATAATATTGTGTTTTCCTTGATGCCACATCCTGATTTTTTATTGTCCTGTGATCTTTATCCAATCACAACTTCTCAAGCAAAATCAGAAGTTGCATACAAAGTATATGACCTTTTACTCACTTGGATATACTAAAAAAACATCCTAAGGGGTATGTCGATTATACCCCTTCTCAAGAAAAAGGAAAGATAATTTCTTAAAATTTGGCCTACGGTTGAAGGGGGAGGGGGCTGGGACAAAGACTTAGCATCAAGGTGGAACTGAACCCATACATTCTAGTCAGTTTCTATTTTCCAGTCTCCACCTCATGCAGCGTGCCACACAAGTGTTTTAGCCAAGAGACAGACTTTAGGAAAAGGACAAGTAGTATAAGCTAACACTGTTGATCCTGCAACAGGCAGTGTTCCAGGATCACATGAAAAAAACACTTAAACTCTGAGTTGAGAGAGTAAGTTTGGGGAAGACCCAATGGCCCGTGTTCATACAAATGTTTGCAGGGTGACCCAGACTAAAGATCAGGGCTAGAGATAGGGAGGGAGAGTGGAGCTCATTGCCCAATACAATTCTCTTAGGTCTGGATATCTTTTAGAAACAAAAGCTTCAGCTCCCCTTCTACCACATGAACAGTGAATGTGACATGAACGCGTACACCCAGGGTATGCCCCAGGCCAAGTCTTGAGTAGGTCAGCTAGAGCATATTAGCTACATGATCTGATGAAAAGAGAAATTGAGATCAGACAGGGCAAGAATTTAGAGACCACTTTACACATCAGCCTTACCGAGAGCAGAGGTTTCCAGTGGTTTAAACCAGAGTCTGTTAGATTGTCTACAGAGATGACAGCCCACAACTTCTCCTAAGTCTGTCCATGCTTGCTACTTCTCTCACCTAAAAGGAAGTCTGTTTCCTCCCCTTCTGAATCTGGACTGATGAAGGGATTTGCTTTGATAAGTTGAGTGTTACAGAAGGGGTGTTCTGGGGTTTCCAAACTCAGACCTTAAGAGACACTGTAAATTTCTTTAACTTTTGCAAGTCTACAGCACCACATGAAAAAGATCAGGCCATCCTGCTGGAGAGAGAGACCAGGTGGAGAGAGAGGACCTGATGAGAAAACGTATGATGAGGTCTCTTGAGGAGAGGCCAGGAGGAAGAGAACCAACGTGGTCCAACAGCCAGCCAGCACTGGGCCATCTTGAACCACCAGCCCAGCCCAGCTAACAGCTAAGTGCAGCTGCATGAATGAGTCCAAACAACCCCATGTGAAGTAGAAACAAGCTGTCTCACTAAGCGCTGCCTGAATTCCTGACCCACAGAATCATGAGCAATAATATGATGGTGACTATCTTATTATTATTATTATTATTATTATTATTATTATTATTATTTTAAACAAACAAGCTTTTAATACAGCTCAGGCATGTAATATACTGTACACTGTAAAAGATCTAGAAAACTAGAGCTTCAAGTCTTGTTTTAAAAAAGCCATTAAGCTTAATTGAAAAAAAAAAACCCAAGTATAGAGTACAAAACAGCAACAAGGGCCACGATATACTGAGGTGATATGTAATACACAACTGTAGGTCCTACAACAGTGTCAGAATGGGCCTGTGAAACTCAGGCAGAATTCAAAATTTGTAACCTCTCAGATAAGCTAAGTAAGGTTTGGAAGTGGGATGTATAGGCAGAAAAAGGCCAGCACTGTGGTCTTTCTGGTTTGGAATGAAACCCCAGAGTTCCCAAAATATAGCACTTGAGGGAGAAGACTGGCAAATTAAGTGTGTAAAGGCAGAAGCCTTATACAGACTGTGTAGTGTTTAAGGAGGCCAATTCATTCTTTCTCGTCCTCTTTGCTGCTGCTGAGACTTCTAATAGGCCACTTGTCTTGGTCAGAATTGGTGTGGGTGGCTCTATAGACTGGATGCTGAAGAGACTGGTGAGGTTATCTCAACTGGCTGGTGCTGTTCAGACAAGTAGTTTATGTGCCCACCACCCACTGGAAAAAGAGAACAGAATGCCATTCCTACCAAGCAGATAGTAAAGCTGGTTTGGGGCTAGACATTTGACTATAACCTTGAAAGAGACAGAAATAAGACACAGTTCAATTGCAAAAATTTCACCTTCTTGGGTTTGTAATTTTTTATTTGTCTTCTACTTAAAGCTGCCCTTGGTATTAATGTTAATCAGATTTCTCTAGTCAAAGCATGCCAGGGTGCTGGAAATTCTCTGGATGAGCCATTCCAGGTCCTACTGACCTCTGGGACAAGAGCTCAAACCTGAGTGCACACTCCATAGCCCTGCTTCCTAGCATAAGAGGACACAAAGCTGCATGGTTTTGCATGTAACTCTGACACCTACACACTTTTTTTTTATAGGCAAATGTAACCCCAGTGACTGAATGGATATGGCAGTGGTTAAATATTCAGCAAGAATGTATTGCATCTATGTCTCATGATCCCCAAGCTTAGCCAGTTGTGGAAGAATAGAGAAGTCTTCTTGATGTGTTTGCCTGGGCACAGAGTGGTAGTTCTTAATTTGCTATTGTTGCATGTGCTATTTATAGTAGGTTTTGATATCTCCGTGCTTTGTGTTGAATATCTCAGAAGTTGAGGCAATCCTTTAAAAAGCAAAATCTTGGTAAGAGAGGATAGGAAGGAAGTTGAGGGGGTTGGGGGAGGTGGACAGAAATAGGTTATCTACAAGTCAATCCTCCCTGCTGCTCTTTAACTGAAACCATGAGGAATGAACACCCTTTCATGTCCTGTATCTTGTGTTTGCCCACATGACATTCTAGGGTTATAAAGGTTTTAGCATTCAGCTCACCATTGTTCCCTTTAAAACTCTTAGTGCAATTCCAGTAGGTCCCAATTTAACCCATCAAACAGTACTATTGACTGGGGACAGTTTGCCTTCCTGGTCTAACTGGGATCGACTTTACTCAGATTAAAAATGGTTAAAGTTCCCAGGGAATCACTAAATCTCTTTTGAAGGGAAAAGTCCTTCTAATCTGACATTTCCTCACATTCCACCCATACTTTATGCTGGAGGAACTAGGAGATTTCCGGGTCCAGGATATATGATTTAATGACTTGTGGAAGGCAAGAACTTAGTTGATTACTCAAAACTGACTGATAAGGTATCAGACAGGTTAATTTGCTACTTTTCTAACCTCTCCCAGATAACTTGAACCGAAGCTTCCTTCTCCATAGGTCATCTTTATTACACTCCACATGGAAGGCTCAGAACTTATGAAAGGGAACAAGCATTTTGTTTTCATTCGCTCCATCATTTCATTCCATGGCGATAAGCCTTTGTGATAATCATATCCTTTTCTCAGCAATCAATGGTGATGTTTTTTACCTCAGACAGAAAAAGAGCACTGTCAGATAAACCCTGATAAAGACACACTCTTTAGCAGTAGGGCTAAAGAGTAAGGCATTCTAGACTTAAGTCAAACAACAACTGTTATCAGAGTGTTCTCAGGGAGACACATCCAGGCATCCTGTGAGCTCAAGGTTGTTTTTTCCTCATGACATTTTTTTATACCCATCTCCTCCCCTGAATCTTAGAGCCCCAGATCTAGAAGTAACCCTAAAAGAGCAGCCTGTCCTTCTTTTTGCTTGGGGAGATTTAGGACTTCCCTGCTTAATCTCATCTGGGAAGCCTGTTTTATATGTATTCTCGAAAAGGTGATAACTCTCTGAAATGAGCCAATAGAGGAGTTATTGCTTTATATACCTTTATTTCAGGAAATGAGAAGGTTAAAGTTAAAAGATTTCAAAGTGGATTAGAAATTGAGATGGTCTCAATTGCATCCTTAAATACTTGGTATTTAATAACCCAAAGAATGTTTCTAAATGAAAAATAACCCTTTGGGAGGACATGAAATTCCACAGTATGATTTAATCTCAGAGATTTAAAAAATATATACCAACATTAAGATATGTGTAACATTTGTGGTAGTAGTATATACAGAAATATGTTCAAGAGTAATTTAACCAAGACCCCCAATAAATATCTGCTCAGGTTTCATTACTTTAAAGCACATGTGTACCTGCATGCTTTTACTTTTTTATTAGGTACACAGATTTTTTTTTTAATTTAAATGAGTGAAGTACTTGTGACAAGTGAACATAAGCTTCACATGTGGGTTGAGTGCGAAGTAAAATTCAGATTATATGAAACATTATGCCATTAATATTACAACAGGCATAACAATGCCTCAACAGTGAAGACCAGGGGAGGGTTGGACAGTGTGGAAGTAGTGGTGGTCCTGAAAAAAGACGTGATATATATTTAGCATCAAGTGTTTTAGACTTCATTAAGAATTGTATTGTAATTCTATGCATTAAAAAAACATTACTCAATTTAACTGACAATAAGAAAAAACAGAATCATCAGGTAATCCCTTGATTAAATCTTTTTAATCCAGTTTCCTTCTAGTTTCAGAGTCTAGAAGCAGTCCATATATAAATATAGCAGCCTCTGAAGATATATGGATTAAGTAAACCATCCACTTGTTAACAGGTACAGGAGACTTTCATTTCCCTTGCTTTACACATGCACAGAAGACTTTCCAACAGGGTTACATAATCAGGGCTTCTAATTCACATATTTGAATTGCTATTGGTCCAGGCTTTTCATTCATTTGTAAAGGGTAAATATGCAGCTTTTTTTTCTGCACTACAGTTTTGCTAGTGACAAAGGAATAAAAGAAGTGGTCAATTAAAGTTCAACATTTCCAACTATCCCAAACTGTATTATCATGAAAACAGCCCACAGAATGCCTTGCTTCTGTAGAGTCCTAATTATCTAAGGCAAATAGCGCTAAGTAGCACTTCACTACTTAATGATTATTAAGAAATGAATTCTCTCAACCCTTGGGCTTCTTTGAAACAACCACTCAAGTTGTAGATTAGATAGACAGCTAGAGAGAAGAATGCCACAGACATCACAATCTTAACAGTGCTCTGAGATGGGCAGAGGGAGCAGGTTGTACAAGCTGCAGAGGCACATCAGGCCAAGGAAGAACAATGGACAGGAGGAGGGAAGGACAGACCAGAGAGTAGGAAAAAGCACCCATGAACTAGAAAGGAAGTATGTGTTGTGCTCAGGGCATGAATCTTTCAGCCAATCTGGCTACAGTTCAGACACTAGCTCTGCAACCCTCTGGTTATGTGACTTGAGGTATGTTACTTAACCTTTCTGATTCTCAGCTCCTTACCTCTAAACTTTTGATAATAGTTTTGCCTTCAGAGTGCTGTCATACGGTTTCAATGGCATAATGCGTATGAATTGTTTAGCTTGTCACCTAAGACAAACTCAATAAACAGTGGGTGTTATGTCAAAAATTGCACTATTATTATTAGAATGAGCAAGCTGGCCCTGTGATAAAATGCAATGATACCTAAAAATAGATCTATGGAAGGAAGCCATTTGGAACCAAGTTGACATGTGTGATAAAATGTTCATTTTGTGAGCAATTCCTATTTATTCACTCATTTAACAGTATCTATTTCTCAACCACATTATTCCAGGCACTGTTCCAATCATTTGGAATACAAAAAAGATTAAAGCAAGAGTTCTAACCCTCAAGGAGCACACAGGCTACAAGGGACATAGCCACATAAATAATGACAGTAAAATATAGGAAGGAAAATAAGGTTGCTATGGTAACTGCAAGGTATAGATGGCAACCTGAAAGCAAGGCGACTAACTCAGATTATAGGTGTCATGAAAGCCTGCATGGAAAGTTGCACCCATACTGCACCCAATTTGAGTCTTCGAAGATGAGTAGGCATTTACCAGGATGCAAAATGGAGAAAAAATATTCCAGTCAAAGGGATAGCACTAGCAAAATTACCAAGGCATGAAACTTTCTAGTGTTTAATGAATGTGTGGGGCTGGGGACTGTGACAGATGAGGCTGGAGAATTACATATAACAAGTGGCAGACATGGAAAAAGAAGTGGGGAGGAAGGTAGAGTTCGAAGACAGAGAATCTCGTGGAAATAATTGATGCAAGCCTGGAAGAAATGGGATGAGTGGAGGAAAAGCGATCAGTGCAAGGGTGATGGTGTCTGGCTTTAACAGAAGGAGAAATACCTCATCATTTAAGAATGTAGAAGAAGAAGGAAGTAAAGATGGGTGTGGGTGAAGATAAGCTTATAGATAGTGGAAGATAGAATGAGTTCACCTAGGGAAGCTTCTCTTATTTTAAGGTAATAGAAGCAGGTTATCCATTGAGATTAGGAGTGTGGACATGGGCTGACTGGAGATTTGAGGAGGGGGTAAGTCTGGAAATGTTGCTCAAGTAACTGAACACCTGTGAATGAATGACTTGTTGAGTTGTGCAAGGGACCAAAGACAAGCCTTTGTGGTGTCATGGGTTGGCACAACTGGGTGATTCTCTTTAGCCATGTGCAATTTCTCAGGTTTAGGAAAAATAAGGGCAAGTGATGGTGTCACTCCAAATGCAGCATGAAAAAAAAAAAATAGGAGTATCAGGAACTTGAATGTGCTTGTGAGAGAAGGATTGAGGTGATCCTATAAACTCCGGCTACATACACAAAGAGGTTGGGAGACAGTGAAGACATCAAGTATGGTGGCAGAAGAGACTTGGAAAGACGAGAGGTGAGGGAGTAGGATATCAGGGCTCTGATGTGTAGCATTCTGGGTAGTAGCCAAGGCTTGGGTGTGGCTCTTGAAATGGGTACCTGCAGTGAAGTGAGAGTAAAGTTCATTTTTATTTTTAACAAATAAGTAAGAAAATTGAGAGGGCAAATATTGGCTAGGCTGGCTATATGGATATTGTAGACTGATTGTAAGAGGTAGATTGGAGATGATGGTTAAGTGCCAGTCTCCACCAAATGATGAGATGGATCTGATCACAAATGACAATGACAAGGGCAGGGAGATGTAGATATAGTCATGGGCATGGACTTTAGAAGGATGAACTTTTTGGGGCAAAGGTGAAAATGTAGTTATGAAACTACATGAAAAGGTTACTCATCATGATAACATAGCACTGGGCCCCTGGACCGTGGGACACAGGACTGGTAAATTTAAATTGAGAGTGGAAAGAAGAGGAGAGCTTGCCAGAGGAGACAGTCTAGCCATGGTGGGGAAAGAAACTGTTGAAGGGCTGGAGAGTTTTGAACACCCACCCAGTCTAAATGCAGTTGAAGACCAGCTGATGGGCATCTTCTGGGAGCTTGTTAGAAATGCAGGATCTCAGGCCCCATCCCAGACCTACTGAATCAAAATCAGCATATCAAGAATGTAGTCTGTGTGCCACTTAAAATCCTGGAAGCACTACTCTAAAAATAGAAATGATATTACAGATGGGAAAAGGAAGGGTGATTATAAATTGTTTTGGATGGTCCCAGCTTTCTATCCATGCTCACATGAGAAATCAAGCTTTTCTAAGGAATAATACAGTGGTCTTCTCAACTCAAGATGTCAAAGTATCGGTTTTAATTCTTTGTAGGCTCAATGGACTGGTTCCTGTCCTTCATTTATTTATGCAAGGTGAAAAAGCTTTGGCAAACAATAGGTTTTTTACATTAATTTCCAAGGGGGAAAGAGGGCAGAAAGAGAGGGGGAGAGAGAGAGAGAATTAGAGAGTGAGAGGGAGAAAAAGAGGAAGATGATGGGGGACAGGGAAAGAATAACAAAAAGAAATTGCCTAAGGGGTGCATTGCTTTCAGATATAGAGTTGGAGGAGCCAGGAGACAGAGCCAGGGCTCAGACTTCTCCACCACTGTGAATTCTAAGCATTGAACCACACTTCCTCCTTAGCCAGTCCCTCCTGGCCAAAAAGCCGAGAAGAAACAATGCCAGGGAACTGGTAATTGTATAGCTTTTCCAGTGTTCTGTTCCGATCTACATAACGAACATGTCAAAGCCTACTCTCCCCTCTGGACATTCAGCAATGACCAAATGGGCTGGAGGAAGTGAGAGAAATACCGTGAAAAATCCTGGGCTGCACCTCAGAGACTAATAAATAATTGCTAATGGGAAAGAAAACAGAGGAAAGAGAAAAACCAAAGTAGCAGGAAAGACAAGCAGAATGGATTCTGGCCCACAAGAGAGGAACAGACTGGAGGTTAGGTGAAATCAAAAAACTCTAACACACCAAGAGCTGGGACCCAAGATAGCAAAAGGCAGAGAGTAAAGCTCATCAAGGAAACTTTCTGTTCTCACATTTGATCCCCTTGCTCACAACATTTCAATGGCTTTTTGAAGCTTAGAATTGGACTGTTAAATCATTCAGCATATGAGATTTGTCCCAAGTTAAATGAATTGCTTTCCCGTATAGGTTTTTGGATACTGGCTTATTTTTAAGGAGAGAATTGGAGGGTCTCTGCTAAATTATTGATGTGAGGGAGACTTTAACCCAGGCAGCAGAAATGACCGAATGGAGAAGCATGGGCAGGTGCCATATTGTAATTTGTCCACCTCTTAAATTATGTAGCGTATGTATCACAATATATTGAATTTAAAACCTGAAGTATGACATTCAGTAAATAATTCATACTGGTTCTTTCATTAAGTGTGAGCCGAAGCTTAGGATAGTGATATCTAATTTTAGCTAGTGCCTCATTTAAATACAGATATAGAAAAGGGAATTTCTTTAGCTCTAGGATAGACAATGCATGCATGGCTGTAACTGAATCACACACACACACACACACACACACACACACACACACACACACAGAACTTTTCCAGGAATAGCTCAGCTTAAAAATAAATAATTACCTTTTTAAAAAATGCAATTTCATGCACCCTTCCCCTGCCTAACAATTTAAGATACATAACTGAAAGATGATTATCTCCCTAGGGGTACTATTTCTTCTCACAGAAGACTTTGATACTGAGAAAGATGTCCAGGACTTTAGGGATGATTGTAATTCATACAGCAAATATCCACAAAGCCCCTCCTCTAAATCCTAATTCTCAAGGTCCTACAGGAAATCCTCATCCCAGAGATAAATCTCTGTTCCCATGTCACTTGTGATCTAGTTCTGGGAGGCTGTGCATGCACATTTGAAAATTGAAATAACCATGCAAAACAACTATGCATGCAACATTTCAAAGAATGTGTATCTTGGCTTTCAGTGACTAGTACATATTGTGTCCTCAGATTTGCATAAAGAAAGAAATTTAGGGCTAATGTGGCTATAAACATCTAAGCTAGAAAATTTAGGTAAAAATTAATTTCCCTTCTCACTCCTTCTTAGAGCTGCTATCATAATTTTTCTTTGGACATTTTTTTTCTTTTTAGGCTGAAAAAAAAATCTTGTTTTAAATCCATAAAACTTTTAAAATTTTGTGGAACTTATAGAGAATGTGATCAAGAGGGATTATTCCCTTTGCTCCCTAATCTCTCCCATATCATGTTGGATATAAAGATATAAGTGAGGTCAACTGATAAAATTTTTAATAAGAGTGAATAGGAAAAAGATGGCTATTGGTCTTCAAAGTACCATAGCAAGCTGTTTTTAAGTTTAGTGGACCCAAAGACATGATTTTTCACCTTGATCTTGATTAATATATTCATTTAATGTATATTTATAGAAAGAATATAAAATGTGCATAAATGAATCTTCAGCTAAATAGCTATTGCGCATGAGCCTGTGCAAGGTGAGGTGTCAATCAAATACAACAACAGGTGTTGGGAGATGGGAAAGAGATCTTCTGGCTGGAGTAATTAGAAAAGGTTTTTGGAAGAAGGGTGTTTTGTATAAGTTTTGAAATAGAGCTTTATTAGTTAGACATTGGAGAGGAAGATGACATGCAAAAAAACACAAAACTTTGGAAAGACAAGGAATTTTGGGGAACGTGAAGCTAGAAGATGGGCTTTGTATAAAGCAATGGAATGAAAAACAATCTCGAAATATAGATGGAACTTGATTTGCTGAAACTTTGAAACCAGACTAGGGAAATAAAAGCTGTTGGATGAGTAGTGGGGAGCCTTGGAAAGGTGGGTAAAGGCATAATTGACATGCACACTCGGATTAACGTGAAGTGTGGCATTTGTTGGAGTTGGGAGGAACAGTCATTAGGTGAGTCTGTTAGGAGGCTTAAGTCATTCATTTCAACTACAAGATAAAAGTACCTGAACTAACATGGTGATGATGGGAGCTTGCCATCTCTACCTTCCTGCCTCTAAGTCAACTCTCAACCTTCTATCATCTGGCTTACTCTACTCAACATATACCAAACAGAATTTATTGTCTTCCTCACAAACCTGCTGCTCCCCTTATAATCTGCATCTCACTTATGACACCACCTACAGTACCAGCCAAACCAGAAACTTCTAAGTTAAGCTTTCCTTCTTCCTCTGCTGAGCACTCCTTCATTCATTCTATCTCAAGTTCTCCTTAACTAATCACATAAAATTTTCCTAAATTTAATCATTATGACATCCACAGTACCTCACCCTAGTTCTTGTAATATTTTTTAATCCCCTTCTAACTGTCTCTCTACATCTGGCCATTACAAATAACGTAGTAACAACATTTAACTTTGATGCCACATTGCCTGGACTCTCTCATGCTTCTTAGCTATATGATTAGGGACATGTTTTTTTTATTTCCTTCTGCCTCCTTTGATTCATGTGTAAAATGATAAATCATAGTAGCTCATATCTTCTAAGGCTGTTAGAAATAAATGAACTAATGTTTGCATAGCACTTCAAATGGCATCTGACATGTAATAGGTGCTATAGAATGTTTTCGGTTTTAATTAAAATAAAAAATAACTCACCTTCCTACCAGGGAGGCAAGATTTGACCATGCCTTTCTTTCCTGTAAGTTGAACTCTGAGCTGCTTAATTTCTCCCATCTCATCTCCTACCACCCCTAACCTCACAATTTTAGCCCAGATAACATTGAATCATGTGATGCTACTGAAATACACCACACTTAATCATGTCTTCCTGGTTCTTCTCAGAATATAGTCTGTCTGCTTGTCATGTTCCCATCCCCCTTTCTCTATACTGCTTACTCATTCTTGAAATGCCAACTCAGGCATCATTTCCCCATGCAGCCTTCTGTGAATGCCCATATTGGGCTAAGTGCCTCTCCTCTCCTGCAAGATAATTTTATCATATTATGAATTATATAGTGCTGATGTCACCTTTATAATTCTATTCCCAGACCAGACTAATGACTTCTTGAGGGCAGGGGCTATGTCTTATTCATCTTTAAATTCCACAGAGACAAGGACCATGGAAGACCTATAGTAGGTTTTCATAAACGTTTATTGAAATAATAAAAAAAAAGATTGAACAGGCTTGTCAGTTAACTAAATGTGGAAGTAGTGAGAAAAAGAGATTAGAAGCTGTTTTCAAGGTTTGAAGTCCAATTGGCTGCAAGGATCAAGGTCATATTTATAGAAATAGGGAAGTCAGAAGGAGGAACTGTTTTGAGGGAAAAGAAAATAAAGCAAAACCTTGATGAGTTAATTTTTAAACAAACTAATTTTGAGATGCCAATGTAATATGCAGTTAGAAATGTGGGCTGTGTGATACTAGAAAGAAGCCATGCTAGATTTGAGAATGGTTATATTTGTCATATTTCACTAGCTTATGCCGCATAACAAATATCCCCCAAGTCTCAGTGCCTTATAACAATAAAAGCCTATTGTTGCTCACCTGTTATGTCACCTGTAAGTCAGCTGCAGTTCTGTGGTTCTGCTGCTCTGTTCCAGGCCACATGTGGATCTGGTACATACTGTTCTCATGGTGAAAGGTCAGAGTAAGAGAGGACACAGAGCCAATCACATAAGCACATTTAAAGCTTATACTCAGATATGGTATGTATAATATCCACTTACATTCCATTGCTCACAGGCAGGCATCACCATTTTTCAAATGGAGACAAGGCTGGAGAGAGTAGAAGTGAGGATGCCAGCATGCAGAGCCAGGTCTTCAGGTCACAAATTCTGGCCTCCTTCCCTTCCAGCCAGGCTGTCTCTCAATGGAACAGTGGAAGAGAAGATTCGAGAGCACTAAAAACTGGAATTTCAGTAGCTAGAGTTCAGCAAGTTGCCTGAAACAATGACCTACTCTTATAAGACCCAGATTTTCTCTAGGCATACCCTCTTTCTACTCTGACTTCCCAGAGCCCCTTGAGAATGGGTGCTGATTCCCACAAGCTGGCACTATTACCAGATTCTCTACAAGGCCATGGAGACAAGTCCCCTGGGAAATCATCTACATCCTAGATAGTTCTTATGAATAGCCAATTAGTAAATTTCAATAAAGTGATATATTTCATGCTTTGTATATGAAGGCTCATAATTACTCATCATTCTATTCATAATGGCATTTCTACATAGAATTACCTACTGCCAAGTCAAATTAATGTGTTCTCTTTTTCTGCCACCTCTTTCTATAAAAATGCTGTCTGATAAGTGCTCAAAGTTAATCCTAGTGATAAGACATCATCATCACTTGTCCTCCAATGTGATGCCCTGAGGAGAGCCCAACATCTTCCTTTCCTGGTGTTCTTGACAAAAAATCCTAACTTCAATCTAATCATGGGGGGAAAGTCAGAGAAACTCAAATGGAGAGATATTCTACAAAAATAACTGAGTAGTACTTTCTAAAAGTGAAAATATGAAAGATGAGATGGGAAGACTGAAAAATGGTCAGAGATTGGGAAAAAATAAGAAGAAGTAGTAGTCAAATGCAATGTAGAATCCTAGATTAGACCTTGGAACATAAAAGGACATTATTGAAAAAGTGTGTAAAATTCAAAAACATCTGTAGTTGAGTTAATATTGTACCAAAGTTAATCTCTATGTTTGGATAATTGTGTCATGGTCAGATAAGGAGTTAACATAGTGGTGTCTGGGTAAAGAATATAAAGGAACTTTAAATATTATTTTGTAGTTTTTCTATAAACTTAAAATTATTTCAAAGTAAAGTTTTGTTTTTCTTTTTAATTCTACTTTGTAGCTAGAGAGAGGGTTCAAAATCATACTGAGGAGTTGAAATGAGACTGAATGAATTGGAATCCCAGCATTTGCCCTTTTGAAACTATGGCTTCAGACAAATTCCCCAAATCTCTTTAAGCTTGGGATTCTTAGTTATCAAATAAAAATGATAATAACTACCTTATAGGTTAGTTACAAGCATAGAATGAGGTTACACATGTAAATTGTGTAGCACAGTGATGGACACATGGTAAGTACTCACAACTGGAAGCTGTTGTCATTACCTTTAATCATTACATATCTTTCCCCTCTTAGCTCAGTGCCTAATAAACACATCTTCAGTAGGACATCAATGACTTATAATTGTTTATCATATTTCCTTTCCAGGAATATTTACATTTTAATGACATTTTATTAAAGATGCTGTGAGAGAATTCAGTGGCAGATTGTATTTTCAAAAGATAACTGTAGCAATGTCTCCCAGCCCAAGGGTTTTTCTAGAACCTCGCCACTTCCATCAAGAGGTAGAGTCAATGTACCCCTCCCCTCTCTGGGCAGGTTTTGTAAGTGCTTTAACCAGCAGAGTGTGGTGGAGTGATGCTATATGATTTCCAAAGACAGGTCTGAAAAATGCCTCTGATCTTTGGATGCTCACTCTTGGAACCTAGCTGCGATGAAATCTAAAGATCTCATAGAAAGGCTTATGTGGAAATGAACAAAGGTCTGTGGCCCGTGTTTCCACCTGAGTTCCATGCTGACAGCCAGTACTGACTTGTCAACCAAGTAAGTGAATCACCTTGAGAGTATATCTTCCAGCCCCAGTCAAGCTTCAGGTGGTTTAGTACACAGTGATAACTAACAATTTATGATATAAGAAACTGCTACTAGACTAGGAACAAGTATCAGAAATGAGATTTTTAAAAAATATGGGCAGAGTTGAGAACTGGAGCTGGAAAGGGGCTTGGTTAGACTTGAGCATTCAGTGAACTTGACATGTGTTCATCTTTTCCACAATGTAAGAGATCTGAAAAGTTTTTGTCCAGCACACTAGAAAGTAGAATGAAGTGAGAACATCTAAGCCTGGATCAACAAAGTGCAACAGAACTCTGCATAGTTTCTCAGGGAAGATGGAGCCCACCATTAGAGCTAATATCAAAATTAGTTTCCAGTGCTGGTCTACCATAGTAGATGCTCCTCTTTATGTTTTGGCTTAAATCAACTGAGAATAGATCCAAATTGCAAGATAAGAATTCAATCCAGTATCAGAATTTTGACTTCCACATGGATGTAAGGTTTCTGGTATTTTGTGTCTGGGGGAAGGTATGGCTTGGGCCTAAAGGCAAAAGGAACTTACCACTTGCTCCTGACATTTCTCATCTAGAACTTACCTGTAAAGAGGCCTGAGTTCATGGAGCAGACACCATCTGGGCAGTTGCAGTGGTGGTCACTGATTGTTTTGCTTACATCTCAGGGAGGAGCCCCCAAGTTTTAGGCCTGTTTCTAAAAGTCCCACCTGACCTGCACCAAGCATGTGTACTTTAAGAAAATAGAATTAATTCAGTAATAGCTTTGAGCATGGAACATTCAGAGTAAAAGCCAAGAGTCCAGTCTACATGGTGAACTGACTCTGTCCCATCTCACTATTAGCCAAGTCATTCTCCACCCTGATGAAAGAATTAGGGAGAACATAGGAGGAAAAAGCAAAAACTTCATAATACTTTCTGAGAAGGCAAGTATCTTAATTAGGGTCTGAGATAAGACCTGGAAAAACAAGAGAAATTTTCTAATAAAAAGCAGGCAAATATCTGAGTAGGAGAGTGGCTCACTAACTTGATCAAGCCTGAGAATCCCCTGGAGGGTTTATTAAAATACAGATTCTTGGGCCCCACAGCCTGAGTTTCTAATTCAGGTCTGAGATGAGGCCAAGAAATTACATTTCTCACAAATTCCAGGTAATGATGACACTGTTGGTCCAGAGAACACTTGGGAGCCTGATGTAGTCCATTTTACAACTTAGAAGACACCTGTAACCTATACACAGCTTACATCATTTATGTCATATCATTTATTATTTACAAGTGAGGAAACTGAGGCTGATGAGGATTGAGGGTCTTATCTAAGCTCACACAACACTAACCTAAGACTATGGCTTCAGATCCATCAAAACCAACTCAAGGATTCTTTTCACTGAACTATAACTGTTTACTAGACTAGAAGCAAAACAGAAACACAGGCATCCTTTAGGTATTTCAGAAGCAGAGATGAATATTTTACCTATTTACCATTATTTTTTTGTAATTTAACTAATTTCACAGTTCATTTTGAAAGATTTCAAAGTATCTTGCATGCATTGAGAAAAAAAACACAGGGGAAAAGTTGTGTGTTTGTTTTATGTCCATGCAGGCCAGCAGACATAGGAGAATTGAGTGCCTCTAGAAAACAACCATGGTTGTAGTAACAGCCACCTTCTTGGCTGGAGACTAGATAAAATTTGATGCTGTTGGAATAAGGAGTAAGCATGTTGGCTAGTTATGACTGATAATTCTTTTTTAAAATGAGCCATATTTTTAGAGGTGAAAAGCCTTAACCAAGATAAATGAATCCACAAGACTGCTATTTCAAACAATATGGAGAGAGATATTTTAAGAAATGAGTACTTAATATCACCCTTCATATTGCTCCATCTGACTTGTAACCATAACTGCAAACCCTCCATTAGTTCTTCTGATCCCCCCTTAATTAACTTTTTGAAAAACCAGGACTGATGACCAACCAGTGGGAGGGATCAATGGCAATTATGAGCTGATGGGTTCCATTGGCCACATTTTCTTTCTCATGCTGTTAAAATAAGGACTAGAACCCTCACAAACATTGCCAAACATTCATACTGACTTTATAATATATGATCATCTGGATATAACAGGTATCTTCACTTACAAGTATGTTTTGAAACCTTATCGAGCATACCTCAGTCTAGTCTCACTATCATTTTGGCTTCATTGACAAGGACGTGGACTACTAGGTACCAGCTCCTGTACCATGACACCATTGTTAGCAGCATCTTTGAATAACAATATTTCAGTTCCCATGATGTATGTGTGTGTGCATATTTGTATGTGTGTATGTGTGTAAATGAGGGTGGAAGGTTAAGAATATAAAAGCTTTCCTACTTTTTGCTATTCTTTATTGAATAACATACTTATGGGAAAAGTGCCAAACTACTAAGTGCAAATGTCAATGAATCTTCACAAACTAAACACGTTTGAGTGAGCACGTTAATAAACAATATTACCAGCACTGTGGAAGCTTTTGGTAGTCTCTTTCTGTTACTACCTCCACCCAGGGCAACCATTAGCCTAACTTCTAGCACTAGAGACAGAGTTTTAGAAATGTATATAAATGAATCACATGGTATGTACTCGTTTGTATCTGGCTTCTTATGCTCAACATTCTGTTTATGAAATATCCATCTTTTCCTGTGTTGTATGTGTGGTTACATAATGTCCACTGTTGTTGCTGTGTATCCATTCTACTGTTGATGGATAGATACGTAAATGACTTACCATTTGGGATTATTATGAACGGTGCTGCTTTGAACATTTTAGAACATTTCTCTCGGAGCATGTATGTCTGCATTTCTATTGTGCATAAACCTAGGAGTGGAATTACTGGATCATAGCAATTGTGTGTGTGCTATGTTCTAGTTTATACTGCCAAGCAGTTTCCAAAAATGACAGTATCAATTTACACTACTCTAAGCACAGCATGAGAATTCTCTTTGGTCTATAGTTTTGCCAACACTAGGTATTATCAGTATTTTTTCATTTCAACCATTTTGGTGAAGATATGATGGTAACTGTTTAGTTTTCATTTTCAGCTGGTATTTGGATATTGTCTTTGTGATGTGCCGATTTAAGTCTTTTGCCCATATTTCTACAACTGTCTTAACCCCTCCTTCTGTGTTCTCTACCCTCTTTACTCCTTGTAAGACTGTATCTTATTTCCATTAAAAAACAAACAAACAAATGTTCATGAAATACACCATGGCTTTTTTCATACGCTGAAGTACCGCCCAGCAATAAAAATAAATGTTATCCGGGTACCCCTAACATCAGTGAAATTTAAAAACATTGTCCTAAGCAAAAGAAGCCAAATGCAAAAGAACACATACTACATGACTCTATGTGTATGGCATCCTAAAAGAGGCAAAACTAATTTATAGTGACAGAAAACAGATCAATGGTTCCTTGGGGTTGGAAGACAGTATTGACTTAAAAGGTGCATGAGGGAACGAACATTTTACAGTGGTGGAAATATCCTGTCTTGATTTCAGTAGTGGTTACATAGATGTATACATTTGTCAAAACTCTTTGAACTACACACTTAAAATGGGTAAGTTAATTGTATTAAATTATACTTCAAAAATAATGATTAAAAAGAAAACTTTTACTGAGCTCTACCATGTGTAACCTATAGGATATGGTCAAATTAAGGCTTTTCCTCAGCCACAGTGATCAGTCAAGATGCCCGAAGAATCATGTGTGCTCCACCGGAGAGATGGAAATGCAGGGTCGCCAACATCTTTGGAAATAACTGTTTTGATTGAAGACATCACAAAAGCCTGGTTCTGGCTACTTGGCCACCTCATACCCCACAAATGGTTTAGTTTCCGCTCACTTGCGGCTCTCTGCCAGTCATTCAATGAGCCAGCCAGTACACTTAACAAGCTGGCCCATCACCACATTTAAAATATCCGAGGAGAACGCAGGCATGTCTAACCCTGGGCTGGGGAGAGAAACCTCCCCAGCTAGTTTTCTCAACACTTTACCTTGCGGGAGCCAAACTGGAGTCATTTTTTTTTTCTTTGAGTCTCAAGCGAAACCTGACAAGGACCACGTTTCAGAAAGCTCCTCTCCCATACAGCACCAGAGCTGTGGTATTTTAATAGCCTCTCTCAGCCCCTCCCCTGGGAACATATTATTATGTGATCATTAGTGATGGGCAAACCTCACTGGGTTTCCAGGTTTGAGACTATGCCAGAAGTTGAGAGTTTCTTCTTTTTAACAACTCTAAATCTTCCCCATTTTTCCTTATTTGTTTATTTGTTTGTTTGCTTTTGTCTTTTTTACTTGGTTCCTTCTTATTGAGCTGGGCATGCTCTCCAACCCGTTACATACTTTTCACCCTAGAAAGAAGAAAGGGAAGGAAATGGAACAAGGCAGCATAAGTTCCCAGCTGGTCTCTCACCTGAAAAGCATGCCATTTCTCTCGGTTGGTATAACCTGTGCCGAAAAGAATTGTAATCAGGTCCTAATTTTTGGTGTAGCCAGAAAAGAATGATTGGATATTTGTTGTGTGCCCATGACATCACTTCTGATATGCAAGAGTGAATTTTGGGGTAAGTTAAGGATGTAGCATTTCAGAAGGCCAATAGATGGAACTGACAAAGGCATGCCGACATCACTCTAGCAATACTACCCTTAGGATTAAGTGTTCAAGGCTGTAGGAAAGCTGGAGAGTGAGCTTCAAGTAGCCATGAAACGGATATGCACATTCGTCATTTGAGGCAACAATTTCTGTTTCTAGAATGCAAGAACAATCCATTAAATTCATTATATCTAAACTTAAGCACTCCCGTCAAAGATTTTTGTCTGTATTTTTCCTTTTTAGAAAACAGGAGTGTTAATATTTATTCCATGAGCTATTTTTTAGTTAAGAAGCTGAAGGGAGTACTGAATTTGTAAATTAGAAATTTTATTTAATTCAAATTCATAGAGCCTTGATTGCAGGGCTGGAAGTCAAAGCCTAAATGTGTAACCTGGACCAACCAGCCCGGAACTCATAGGGTCACGAGGTTAGTGGGGACATGTTTCAAACCCTTCCCATCTTCCATTAGAAGAATCCCAGAATACAGCATGTCCTGTGACCTTGTAGAAGGCTGGGAATGTCCAGGTCAGAGGCAGCAGCTGGCCTACGAGGGCTGCCAGAATTTCCAGGACACTGATGCATTCAGAATAGGAGAAAATGGGACATTGGAGGGGGTGTCTGGCAGAGGGAGAAAGGGAAGGAAAGCATAGGGAGCCCTGAAATGATAAATTCAGATTTGTGTATTTTATTCAGTGTGAAAACACTGCTGAATCACTTATGCTAATATGTATTTTCTCTTTAACACATTTTCCCCAGTTGGTCTGCAACTATACTGTGTCTACTATGAGTAATCTCACAGTCACAACATAAAATTTGTTTTTCTGCCCAAAGAGCAGTCACTTGTTTTTGGACCAGATTCCCCCAATGTGTAGCTAAATCCGGGAGACCATTTCTGCCACAGTTAAGGCCTTTCCACTGCTTTCTGTGAGACGGTGGTGAATGCACCTGTTTGTTTAGAATTTTTTCTAACAGACTAAGGAGATCTTTGCTCTATTAATTTTCTTGGTTCTGTTTAATCAATAATTTTGATTCTTCCCGAATCTTTATCATGTTGTACTATCATCTTCAGATAGTCTCATGTCAAAAAAAAAAAATGGAATGCTTATTCAGAGTATTATTTGTTTTCCAATTTGTCCTTTTATGCTGACACTGATTTTATTTGAAAAGTGATTTTATAAACCTGCAGAAGGTAGATTGTGCACAGAACAAATGATGATATCAAAAATGCAAGGCAACTAGTTATCACCTCAGATGCCGACTTCATTGATTTCTAGTGACTGTTAACAGTGTTGTGCGAAGAAGGAACAAAGGCCATTACCAAGTTTAGAAGAAAAGAGGGCCAGGAGTTGATTAGTAGTGTCTGCCATGGCAATGCCTTTGTGGTAAGTGGGGACTGGGACAAACAATGGAACATCAACATGGACATCGTGTATTTGCCATTTCTGGTCTTGTCAAGACTTCCATCTCAAGCAACTAATATGTCAAGTGGAGTTCTATAATAACTGATTAAATGGAAACCTGAGCATTTTATTTCGAGTATATAGCTGGATCAAGATACATCTCAGGGCACTTCTAACCCAAAGATTCTTCATCTGTGTAATCATATTTTTATCTTGACACAGAAATAAAGGGTTTAAAGACTGTCTTCTAGATTAAGGCATAAATAATAGAAGCACGTTTATAATTTGCTTCAGTTCCTTTAATGTAAACACATTGTACTTATTACCTACCTTCTGTTCTCTTCAGCATTCTGTCTAGTTCATGTTTCTTCTGTGTTCCCAACAGAAGTTACGTGACCGATGCTCAGAAAGGCATTTAAATGAGGAAATGATGATGTTATTGTTTTCCAACTGTTGATTTGTTTCTCTTGTTTACCTAGAAACCAGATAGAGAGAATTGAGCAAAGAGATCTTTGGTCTTAGCTAGATCTGAGAAGCAAAGTCTAGTTAGTGAGTCAAAAGAGAAACAGTGGCCTCTGTTTTGCAGTGCATAATCCATGAGGGCATGACCTTTATATGAAAAGTTCTCAGACAAGTCTTGAATCTTTAAACTTTAATAAATGTGTTGTTGGTCTGAAAAAAATAGACTACAGCTTTTTAATGTTAAACACTATTTTTTTTCCCCCTCATATATAGTAATCTGAATTTTGCTAGCCATAGTGGATGTACGTTACATTTTGGGCTAAAGCAGGAATTATTTACTTATATGAGATGAAAACTATAATATGTTATGTTAAATGTTCATAGTAGGTTCTCAGAAAACAGATGTATTCAATTGTGTAAAATAGCAAAACATTTGCCTTTCAGCACTGTATTAGTCAGCTCTTGTCAAAATAAAGCTGCATAACAAATCACTCCAAATCTCAGGAGCTTATAACAACAGCATTTATGTTTCTCACTCCTGGGTCTACGGATTAGCTGGGGTTGTTATGCTTCATGCTGGGGTTGACTAGGCTAGTCTTGGGCTTTGGGTTGGATTCAGATCGACTTGATGTGTCACAATTTGGGGTTCAGGTTGGTGATGCTGTTGCTACCTGATTAGTGCTCTTCTCATTGTGATCACAGGAATAGAAGGGGTGACTGAAATGGTCTTTTCTAGGAACTGGCACTCGATCATTTTCACCCACATTTCATTGATTAAAGTTAGTCATATGACCATTTTTACTACTAATGGGTAAGTAAATTTACTATAACTCAAGGGAGGTGAAATGCAAAATTTCATGGCAAAAGGTGTGAATATATAATTCTAAAACAGGAAGGGCATTGGAGTTGAGAACAATCAACCAATTTACCAAAATGTTATTAATTTCTGGCTAAAACATTAAGTGAGACAGTGTAATAAGGTTAAAATAAAAAGGCTTTAGGGCCAGGAAGATCTGAGTTTGAATCTGGCTCCATTCTTTTCTGAATACATGATTTCAAGAACAGATAGGTCTTACAAAGGCTAGAACTGAGAAAGGGTTCATCAGGAAAACCTCATAGAAATCTCTCTCTGCTCTGCCATGAATTGGACTCCATTTCTTTTTGTTTGTCTGTTTCTCCACCTGACTATCTGCTTTCCATATTTGGTAGTTCAGATTCCTCAAATGTGGCATCTGATTAACTCAGCTAAAAGCCATTGTGCTGATTGAGCATATATATTTGCAATGGGCCTCATGTGGCACCAATGGCCAGTCTGAGATCAAGGCAGCTGCATAACCCTGGTTCAGTCAGCTATGGCTGATGGGAAGTCATAGAAAACATAACTGCCTCCAAGAGGTATGGCTAATTGTCCACCAAAAAGTCATACTTTTAGAGCAAATCTGCTGTTAGTCTGAGAATTCTCTCCCTAGAGAGGGGCTACATTTTGCTATTCCTCTTGAGTCTAGGTGGAGCCTCGTGATTATGTTTCCCTAGTGCAATACTAGCAGAGATTATGTGTATCACTTCCAAACAAAAAGGTTAAAATTCTCATGCCTTTTCTACTATTTTCCCACTCAGTACTTAAATAGCGAAGACTCCAAGACCCCCAAAAAGGACAGAGCCACAAGATGGAAGAAGCCTGGGTTACTGACCAATCATGTGGAAGGTTTCCTGTGAGTGGGAAATAAACATTTAAGGGATACCATTTTGGGAGTTGTTTTCATACTGGTTAACAAAGACTATCCATTCTGCAAAATCAGAAGATAACAATTGTCCTTAAAAGGGCTTGCTGGCATGGTAGTCACTGGGATGATGATATGGAATGAAGCAAAGCATAAAAGGCTAATCAACTGAGCAAAGTTTTCAGCTGGAGCAGTCTGAACGTATGTCCTTGGGATGGCTTCACTGATATAATGCTCAGCAGGGAAGGCTAAGTTCAACAAATCAACGCTAACCGTCAGGGAGAGTGGCCTTTATGAAGAATGAGCTCCAAATCTAAATAGTCGTCCATGTTTCAAGTCTCACTCATTAAGGAGATCGGTCATTTAACACGGGGAAATAAGGATTTTCTTTGTGGACCCATTGCTCCCCTGGACATTGTTTCTGAAATATCTTTCTTAAGAACTAAGTTTCTCTTTCTTAGGGGCTTTACATCTAAATGAACTGGTTTTAAGAAAATTTGAAGCCATTGTCTTTCTGGGGAAGGCACACTTTCCTCTTCGCTTTCACTTTCCTCTTCGCTTCCATTAATAACCAGCCTTGGCACCAACTATACTTAAGCTCACTGAGGATGAGGGGGAGCAGGGAGCTGTTCCCTCATTACTAACTATACTTTGAGCTGAGTCTCAAGATTGGGACTTTGCTGGGGGCTTGGGGGATGATGGTAGCTTGGGCCAGAGGATTCTGCTTGATTGCAGGGTGTTTTAGGCCAAATAGGAGTTAGGATGAAGAAAGCCCAAACCTTGAAGTTTCTCTCTCTCTCTCTCTCTCTCTCTCTCTCTCTCTCTCTCTCTCTCTCCCTTTTTCTCTCTTTCTCTGTCTCTCTTTCTCTCTTTTTTTTTCCTGACATGAATACACTTATCCAGTTGCTGCCCACCTCCAGCCAGTGCACCACCCACAAGAGTTAAATTTACTTTATGCTCCAACACTTTCTTTATGAGCCACATTACAATTGCTGCCTCCCTGGTTAAAGAAGGTTCTAGTCTCGCCTTGCTGGATCTATGCTGCTCTTTTCTCATTAATAGAGTCCAGCTTAAGCCTGTGTATTGCCTCCATCCCACTTAACCAGTTCCTTTCCTTTCCGCTGTCAGTATGCCTTTATATTGTAAAACTGACTTCCTTTTGGATCCCAAGAATCTGCTAGCTTGGTAGTTCCCGGTCCTGAGAATAAAAGCAGAGACTCCCCTTTGGATCTCCATGGCATAGCCATAAACTTGCAACATCAGTAGTGAAATGGGGACCATTCGGCTGTTCAGAACAAAAACTTTATTCTGAATCTTCCTTTCCCAACTGATAACTAGTCTGTCGCTGCAAGTGGGAAGGGTGGGGGTGGCAGGGTGTTGAAGAGAGGGGAGGAGAGTGCAGAACAGCAAGCTTATTAACCTTTCCAAGAGGCTTGTGATTCAAGCTTCTGGAGCTTAACATTTTTTTTCTCTCCCAATTATTTTAATGATGCTGCGGAAAGTCCTAACTTCTGTGCTGAGACTGTGTTGCTGCCACGGTCTGGGCTGATCACATGGTAACATTCCGACCCAGGCTGGGTCACCCCGTAAGAAAAATCAGCTTGGGAAAACCACTCCTCCTGCTGCGTGCATCTCACTCTCTCTCTTAAGGGGGAAAAAAAGCCTCCTTTTTAAGAGCTTTGAAGCTTAAGTCTCAGATGTGAGCTTTGCTTCAGAGTTTATTAGTTATTTTTTATCCCCATTCACCACCCCCTTCAAAAAAGTTTATGTTCTTCAGAATGGCAATTATTTGACTCTAATTCAAACCATTTTTGTGTCATTTAGATCCAGGCACATTGCTTGATCTCAATAATAAGGGAACCAAATATTTTTGTTGCTAAAGGAACTGTAGTCATATAAGCCAGTTCATCAATCATTTTTTTCCTTTCACAGTCTTAATGTATTCCTCATTTCATTTTGAGCAAGAAAATTAAGCCTATAACATTAACTTAAAAGCCAACTACCGTAGTCTGTACTTTGAACCCAGATACAAAAGCAAACATTCCTTCCCATTAGGTTTAAATCAAGACGTATTGATTTAGGAGGTTAACTAATACTTAGCAGGAGGCTGATTGGGGGGGTGGAAATATGGGAGGAAGAAGGCAGGAAGCGGGGTAGAAGAGGAAGTGATTTTTCTTCGTGTATATGCATGTACAACTTATCTGGAGGCATTGCTAGATTTTTAGTAACACACCATGAACATCACCATGGCTGTGAGGACTGCAAAGATAGAGAACATCTTTTTGCCAAGCCAGCTTCTCTTCCTGTTTAACAAGAGAAACTAGACATTGCTGGGGATTAGGGAGAAATCTATTCTAATCTCATACACATATATTAATATACATATATTAACATACACATATATTAATTTTTTAACCTCTTTGTTGACATATCATCTACACAGGAAGAACTGCACTTATCATAAAGGTAGATTTTGGTGAATTTTCACAAACTAAATGCAACAAGCATCCACATTATGAAATGAAACATCAATAGCACCCTAGAAGCCCCCCTCACACTCCCACCCAGTCACTATTTTCCCAAGGATAATCGCTATTTGAAATTCTAATACCACAGATAGTTTAATCTCTCTTTTTTAAAAATTTCTATAAATCAAATTGTAAATTTCTATAGATTTCTATAAATGGAATTATAGAATGTATCATTTTGCATATGGCATATTTCACTCAATATTATGTTTGAGATTCATTCTTGTATTTGTGTATAGTTGTGCTATTAATATTCAATTGTGTGAGTATCCTAAAAATTATATACCTATTCTACTGTTGATGGATATTCAGGCAATTTCCAGATGGGCTATTATGAATAGTGCTATTATAAACATTCTAGTACATATCTTTTGATGAACATACGTCCACATCTTTTCTGAGCTTATTCCTGGGATAAGAATTGCTGTATATAGAGTATATGATTAGTTTTCATAGAAACTGGCAAATAGTTTTCCAAAGTGTCCATAACCACTTGATACTTCCACTAGCAATATACGAGAGTTCCAGGTGCCCTGCATCCTTGCCAGTACTTGATATTTCTAGTGTTTATTTTAGTTTGTCTAGAAGACATGTAGTGATATTACACTGTAATTTTACTTTGCTGATCCCACACATTTATTTCCATTTCTGTACTTTAGTTAATTTTCAATTATCCATTAACCTAACAAGAGCCACCCTGACCACCAAGTTTTTCTTCTACAAAGATGATTTTTGTATATTGATATCCTCACGTCACTCCCTTCACCCACCCACATGGACTTTTCCTTTTGTTGAGCTCTTGTTGAACTTACAAATGGAACCAGCCCATTTATACTTAGATAGTGTTATGATCTAAGTGTTTCTACTGTGTTATTCTGTCTTTCCAACTGGAGGCAGAGTCCCTTGAGGGCAGAGTCCAGTTCAGCAGGTCATGCATACCCACACAAACCTACTGGACTGAGATCAGATGGACATGGGCTATGCCCCAATTGAACTGGACTTTGCACTTTTTGCCTAGCCCTTATGATGCCCAAGAGCTTTAGCCTAGATGCCTGATATTGATTAAAATCACTCAAGACTCAAGAAGTTAAATAGGGCAGGAAGTTGAGTAATGCGGTTAGAAGAAAAGGAGAGAAAGGTTCTTACAGTTAGAACTGGATCTGAATCATGTACCTACCAGTTTGGTTCTTTGTAATCTTAAGAAGTTATTTTATGGTTCTGAGCCTCAATTTCCATATTATGGAAAGAGAAGAATAGAATTATCACGAGTATTCAGGAAGAAAACATAGCAAAGTCTCTGGCACTTGGTAGGTGCTAAAAAAGCCCATTTCTTTCTCATAATTTTCTTCTTTGGAAAGATCTCAATCTCTCAGGTTTATAAGAGGCTAAAACTCAAACAGCTTTGTATTTCTTTAGTTCAGTCTGGGATTGGCCAATCATTTTTGTCAGCCTCTTTGAAATCAAGCACTGTACTAAATTAGGTGGTGACTTTTGAAATAAATTTAATAACTGTTTCAAAAAATAACTTTTTTGAAATAAAATTAAGGAGAATGTCTTTTCTGTTGTCTAGCTAGGTCCCTTTGAGGCAAGGCTAGTTAACAACTTTCTGTGTAATCTCTATCTTTCTGTTCAGTCCACTATAACTAAAGAGAGTTACCTTAAGTGCAAATGATATAAGTGGCATTCATCTCTGCTCTTACATATGTCACTAAAGGTCAGATATCTCTACTTTCAGAAGGGCTCTTAGAAAAGTGAATGAGAAAGGGTTTTGTCTCAGGGCTTTCTTGCTCTTTTCCAGAGGTTTTTGTCAGTCCTTTTCAATGGGCAGGCAAACTCTAGAGTCACATACTGATTTTGCCCCTAAAAGTGACTCAGGACTTGGAATGGTGACCTCTATTTTTCTTCCTGTTGAACATTTTATTGTGTGCTGTGCCAGGGTAGGTTGGTTTATCCAAAACCAATTTGGCAGGTCATTCGTTTATTTCCTCTGATAATACTACACTGGGAGACAGGGTTATAAAACACATTCCAGCTGGCTAGACTTCTGATATGAGTATCTCAAAAATGTTCCAGAGCCTTTAGTTAGATTTAGTAGTCAAGATTCCGGTAGAGTTTCCTTTCTCCTTTCTTTTTAATTTTCGGCCAATTTCAGAACTACATTATAATACAACTAACTCTCTCTCCCCTCTCATCTCTTTCTATAGATAGATAGATACAAATATAGATACAGATACAGATATAGGAGAGAAAGGTTCTCTATGTATATCCTATATATAATATCTATATATCTATATCTATATTTTAAATATATTATATCTATCTATATATATTTAATACCACAGGTAAAACCATGAAGTAGGAGTCTTGGATGTTAATCTTGTAACCAGATATGCTTATAAAGTGATTATCATACAGATATTTGCTTTTAGCCTCCAATAGAAAATGAATGAGAATGTCAAGAAGAAGAGGTATTATCTCCACTTTACAGAGATGAGAAAACAAAGAATCAGAGTGGTTTAGTATCATGCTCAAGGTCATACCACCCTTTGAAGTTGGGATCAGAATCTTGGGTTTATCTAATTCCAAACCTAAATTCTTTATTCTCTCTTCTTCCACATAGACTCCACACAATCCTATCACAAATCTTTCAATATTAGAGTTAAACATGACCTAAGAGGTCAACTTATCAAGTACAGAATTTCCTCTACAAGATCCACAACAGCTCATGGAGCTTCTGGTGACCTACAATAATGATTACCTTATTCCTTCACAGGGCAGCTGATGGCCATTTTGGGTAGATCTTTCTTTTCTTCAGACAAAATCACTTCTTGAGACTTCTACTCAGTGGTGTTCTGGAGCAGGTTCTTACCTACTCATACAAACTTGAGAGCCGACTGTACAAAGCTGTCTCCAACACACTTGGGGACCTCAAGTTGGCACCTTGAAATCATCTATAGTGGGTGTATTTATAGCAAAGAAATTGCCAAAAGCTACAAATCAGCCCTCTCCCCCAACCTCCCACACTGAGAGCCCATTGTTAAATATTAGTACACCACTGCTTTTATTTAGTTTTTATATGGAAAAAGTCCAAATCTTCTTCCACAGCAGCCCCTCAGAGGTTTCAGACCACTCCTTTGTTCATTCTGCCTTTCTGTCTGTCATAGCTTCAGAGAGACCTGCGTTTGAGCCTCAGGTCAGTCCCTTAGTTGCGATGAAACTATGAACAAATTATTTAATCTCTCTACACTTCAATTTTCCCATGTGCAAAATAGTGATGATAAAAACAAAGTCTTACCTCTGGGGTGAATGTGAGGCTTAAATAAGACAATGTATATCAAATATACTGCTTGACTTATAGAAAGCTCTTAACTAATTTTATCAGAATGATTGTTATTTTTGATCATAATGTCATGAACATTTAGAGAATTACTCAGGACCTCTAGCAAATAAAATTATACCTGTCAGGGTCTCAGCAAAAGTGGGTAGCTCATACAAATAGTTTGATTTCAGAAAGTTTAATGCTTAGACCACATGTAGAAGAGTGAAGACAGTTGAATAGTTAATGAAACTACTAAAGGATATTGAGACACCAAGGATATACCAATAGGAAGGAACTGTTACAACCCCAATGCTGAAGGTACAAAGGAAGGGAGCAGTAATGCCAAGAGGGGCAGCTATACAGGAGTGTGGGTGATGAAACATACCCACTCTCACATTGAGGCCCAGCAGGAAGAGTGAGGAATAAATATTGTGATTTTTCCATCTTTCTCCAGTCCCCCAACCTTCTGCCAGCAACTTCCAGAAGCTAGAGGACATCAAAATGAGATGATTCTATCACCTTATGGGACACAGAGCAGGAGAGAGCAAAGAGGAATGTGGATTGGGGGATGGGATGGAGCAGGGTTAGACTGGGTAGACATGGAAACAAAACATAACAGACTAGCATTTGAATTTTCAGTCTTATATTTAATCTATTAGATCTATTATGGCCTCTTTTTCCTGTAGAAGATCCAGACTAATAAAATTGTGCAAAAATATAATTTTCAGGAGTAGAGGAAAGATCTCAGTGTGAGGAAGTATGTTTGGTTCTTGAGTTTAATTGTGCTTTACATTTGATATGATGCATTTAAAAAAAAACCATGCAGATCTAGGATTGGCAGAATGCCTATTATCCTGTGATTTGAAAAATTTCCCAAACTCACAAGAGAGTAAGTTCCCATATTCTTGATTGATTTATATTATCTTATCTCTTCTTGTGCGCTGTGCTAATATAGTGTGAAAATATCTCCATAACTATATTGTCATTTTATCAAACTCTAATTTATTCTTGATTCAATGTCATCTAGGCACTGCCATGGAAAATCTCTGATTCATATGATCTGTAAGCATTTCCTAGGTGCTTTTTGACTAGCAATATAAGTTGATTCCTGATTTGTAAGTACTCACCTGAATCTCATTGAGAATAGCATAATGTGTGCTATAGGCTAAGAAAAATGCTAGGATTGCATAATTTGTTGATCTGGTGAGAAACTCCATCTAAATAATTGCTCACCATAGTGTAGATAAAGGCATCTCAAAGAAGAGATTAGCATAGAGAATTGGGTATGCCACAACATACCCTTCAGTTCTTTAAGGCATTTCAGAACAGCTCTGTGGCTCCTGCTCCTCAAAGGGACACTTCACAACCTTATGGTGTGTGAGTTCTTTAAGAAAACAGGATAACTCTGAAGTTAGTCCAGTGTCAAGGGAAGAAGGGCACTCCTTCAGAGGCAGCCCTCCTCTGAACTTAGGTCCCTCTTGGCCCAGCCCACTTATAGCCCATGAGCCAATTTGCTGCCTCTCTGTCCTCCCTCTCACCTCTGCACTCTCTAATTGGGGCTGTTATGGTTCTGACCTTGACCTCCTGGCTGGGCTCACATTCTCAGGCTTTCTGAGGTGATCTGTATCTTGTTTGCTGCATCTCCTTTCCTTAGGTTCTTCTGTCAGTGTTTCCATTCGAAGCGCATTAATATTGAATCCTTGACTCCTTTGCTAAGAGGCTGCTGTCCTTGACAGCATGGGGCTAATTTCCCACCCCTCCAATAGTATTTACCTCATGGAATGATCTACAAGCTCCTTCCCCTGACAACAACCCTTCTTGCCAGATGTTGTGCTTTGAAAACTTTGCCTCATATAAACCTGAACATTGCCCATCTTTTGCACTGCTTTACATTGGCTGACTGCTTGTGCCTAGGGCATACCAGAGTCACAGCATTGGAATTATTATTTTACGTCTTTCCCTCTAGTTAAAAAATATATTTAAAAAAAAAAGGTTCCCTAATGAACAGAAAGCATGACGTTATTGACCTGAAAATAAAAAGGCAAATGCTTATTAAGGCGTGTTGGTCACTATGTGTTAGAGGACAGGAATTCCTAGTGATGCAATCTGCCTCATCCAGAAACTGAGCACAGAAAACCTTTTCATATGTGCTACGTCTGCTGCTGCAATAAAGTCTTCGTGCAAACAGCTTGGACTGCAGATCCTGGCTTTTCTACTGGGGTTCATATCCTTGAGGGTGCACTGACATTTCCTGATGAAGCTCAGCTCCCAAATTCTATATCCAGACTCCTAAATTGATACTATGCAAGCAAATAAAATGGTTTATGGTGAAGGATTCCTACCATATCTTGGTGGTCCTGAGGTCAATAAAAATATCATTTGAAGAAAATAATTATCAGTGTTAAAGATTAATTATCTGTTTAATCACAGCAGAATAGCTTTTTCAAATAGGTGAGTTTATATGTATCATATGCCATGCACAAGTTTGATGAATTGCACAGTCGGTGTGACAAAAATGATGTACAGTGAGGAGCCCATAGGAAGGTGAATTAGAAAGAATTTGATTGCATTTGAGCAGATAATTCATTCTCTTGAGCAAATCAACTCTCATGTCTGCTAAATCAGCAACTAGAATTATTCTTATGTCTACCACAAACATAGCTCAGGTAGCTCAGGAGAAAATAAAAATTAGCATGAGTATCGAAACATCCTTAATATAGGTAACTGGCACAGTTTGTCAGGTCAATAAAACAACACTACTCCTATATATTTTAGATCAGAAGTAGTTTTAAATATTGCTTATAGATATCTGTGAAGGTCCAGTAAAAAAAAAACTGGAATCACACTAGGTATTTTAAACAGAAGGGATTTAATATAGGGACTTGATGATAGAGATGAGGAGGAGGTAGGAAGCCCTACAGGGAATGATGAGACAATCTAGAGATTAGTAATAGCAAGAATCAGATACCATCACCCAGGTTAGCAGAAGGAAATGTGGTTTCTGGGACAGAATTTGAGTATATCTATTGGAAGCTACAACTATGTTGAGTCTTCTCAGCGAAAGGTAAGATCATAGAGGCGATGATATAGTCTGAAGCAGAGAGAGTAGGGGAGAAATCCTGGTTTCTCTCATCTTCATTGTCTAGTTTTTCATCAGAGCCTCTCTTTGGCTGAATCTACCAGGAAGCCAGGGTGCAAGAGAGCCTGCGAAATAGAGCTTCCAGAGCAGAATGTGGGAAGTATTGCACACTGGTTAATGAGTAGCACATTTAGCATCTCTGAAGACAAGTGTATTTGTATATTTGCATCAGCTTATTGACCTACATCTTAAGTGGGCTTTGAAAAGCAACTTTTAGGTTCTTTTTCCACTTGTTTTTATTTAAAAAAAAACGAATGCAGAAAAACCACAGATGATCAGTCATTTACTCTGTGATATCTAGTTAGGTCTCTCTGTATCCATATATCTTTATTTTTCTTTAAATGTTTTTTGCTGTCTCCCCTTCTCTCTCTCTCTCTCTCTCTCTCTCTCTCTCTCTCTCTCTCTCTCTCTTTAATTTTAGCTTTGAGATTATCCAGTAAACAGGAATGATGATTTCATTCATTTTTATAACCTAATCCCTCATAGGGTGAGGCAAGCTGCAGAGTGGGGGAGCACATGCCGGTAACTATTTTAGACTTGTAAATTTTATAAGTTCAAATATCTTACTCAATGCTAGAACAGGAGGAGGTAAATGCCTGGTTTAATGATGTAAACACAGCAAACATCAGCCTAGAATGTAGGAAGGGAAATAAAAGCAGAAAAGTTTTTTTCAGAAGCATCCCTGCTTTTTGGACACTAGCATTTTTTTTGGTTGAATTGCTCAAGTTCATCAGAGTTTTAAATAATCTTTTATTTGCTGCCATGAGGATCTGTTCTCTGAAATACAAAATGCAGAATGATTTGCTTTTGAATTATATGAGTGCAACCTGCTTCTAAACTTATAAGACACATCTGAAAGGACTTGCATGTTTTATTTAGTAAATGCTTCCATTTTTGTCTATTATTTGCCACACTATTGTAAGCTATTAAAACATTTGACCCTTTAAACAACTGTATAAGGTCCAGGTCAGAGGAGACTTGTTGTGCACTAGATTATTAGAATATTTCTCCAGATTTTATAAATAAAAAGGCTGAGGCATGGAGAGATTAAGTAACTGTCCTGAGGTTAAACAGCATCTAGTTGGCAGAGTCAGGATTCAGACCCAAGTGCTCTGGTTGTAGTGTCTATGTTGTTAGCCAGCAAACTCTGCCATCCTCTTTAGTTAGCGACCGCAGGGTAGGCAGAATTATTGCTTGGCAATTCAGGGTTACAAGAGTGAGTGTTTCAGTGAACAAGGTGGAAGTTACCTAGCCTTTTATGATTTGGCCTCAGAAGTCACCTGGTATAACTTACTCTGTAATCTCTTAGTTGAAGCAATGACAAGACCATTTGGATCCAAGATTGTGGGAGGAGTTTCAAAGTGTCAAAGTATTTGTAGTCATGCTTTGAAGGTTGTACAGTGAACAAAGTACCGGCAGCACTAACCACAATATAGGATATCCAGAATGGTGGGTTGGTTTGTATTTGCTGGAATGATCGTATGGTTTTCTATATTTAGTTCTCATTTATCTACAGTGGGAAATGAAAGGAAATAGAGTCTTTCCTTAAGGCAGCCCTCTATTCCAACTGGTATTCTTCTAACTTCTCCTTTAGCTCTGACAACCTTCTAAAAAGCATTGGACAAGACTTCCACTGACTAGAGTGTCATGAATGTAGTTGTACCCAAATGGAAAATGTTCTGCTGACTATATATTCAAAACATATCACTAAGCCAATTTTATTTAAATTCCCCTGAATTTCCTCCCTTGGGAGGATTATACGACTGCCAAGTTTGAATTTTAAACTTTCAGATACTTTTAAGTAATAATCAGTAGGGAGAAACAAAAGTATTTTGGTAAGGTGATGTTGGTGTGTGTGGGTGTATGTGGTGGTGATAGTATGTGTGTTGTCCTCAGAGAAAAATGCAGGTCTTCTATTTTAACTTAGCTGTAAAAGGCTGAACTAATTTAGCTCAAATCTTTTGAAAACAGGTTCAATTTATGGGCCCAGTGGCTATCAAAAATTTTAAGCTGAAAAATATTGGGAAAAACCACTCAACTCACTCGAATTCTGTTTTTGATTAAAATCGGAGTTTGTGACCAAAGTTGCTTCTTTAAAAATAGCTCTGGTGAATACCACAATTAGAGTATTAAATGACATTTCTTTATGATGTGTCCTAAGGGAACAATTTGATTGTTATACAGAGAAAATTTTCAAAAAAAAAGAAAAAGACATTTCCTTCTTTACCATGGTCTAAGACATAAATTCCACATGCAGGCAAGCAAATATTGGAGTGATCCAGCTGGCTCATCTGTCGCACCTTCATGCCCAAGGTTAATTCTAGTTACATGGCTGGCTGTCAGATTTCTCCTTTTCTCTCTGATCACGGCATAAGCAGAAAATGACTGCCCACTGCAACATAACAGTTCACCGTTAATTTTTTTGTGTGTGTGACAATCTCTAAATGTTCAGACAAACATGTTAAAAAAGTATTAATAAATTTGTTTTTATTGCTTAAGGATGAACGAATATGAAATCAAATCATCCAATCAATTCAACAAGAATAAACCCAGTTATCAGGAGTATTGTACATGGAGTGTCAGAATGAATGGGTGAAGTTGACAGAGGTGACTTAATTAAAAAGGTATCTCAGCCTTCTTAGGACAATCAAACTTTTTTGAAAGTCCATATGTGCAATACAGAAACCTTACTATGACTTGGACTTTGGCTAAGGCAGTTTAAGGTAAAGGCTTAAGACCACCACTTCTGGAAAGAGACCTCCAAGATTTGAATACCATTTCTACTACTTGGAGCTGGGTGGCTTTGGACAAATTCCCTTACCGTCCTGTGCTTTTTATTCCCCCTCTATAAAACAGGGCTAATTACTTCATAGTGTCATTATGAGAATGAAATGAGTTAATTTATGCTCAGTGTTTAGAAGAATAACTAGCACATTTTAAGTGCTCAATAAACATGGCTATCATTTATGCTATTGTCTGCTTCTGATATTCTTTCCAGTCCATCAGCATAATTTTTCTAGCCACCACAATTGAGCAAGTAGGATGAGTTCTACCTTCAACATAATCATCTGGTAGCCTGGGGGAAGTCATTTATTGTCAATGAACCTTGTAGGATTATAAGGCTATTCTTGCATGGTGGCATCTGCTTTTAAAGCAACCTAGCTAAAACATATGAAATAGCACCCAGCAAATAAATAGTTGATATACTTGATATGCACAATCCAAAGTGAAATGGCGGAGAGAAATAGACAATAATCAGTTTTTTTTTTAAAGAAGAAAAAAAAAAGAATAAGGAAAAAAAGAAAAAGAAATATACCACTGGGGATTAAATAAAGGAAAGGGCACCCTATTCAAATCAAAACCTTTGAAATGTGACAAAGAGAAACTAGAGATTCTGCTGTCCTTTTTCCCCTCTTCCCAAATGCAATCCTCACTTTTACCCTACCTCAAACAGATGGAGAAAAAATTATGGATGGACGTCTATATTCAATGTGAAGATGTGCATTCAGGAGGTATGAAGGCAGCCCAACGAAAATGTGAAGAAACTCATAAAGAAGTCGTGGGGATGTAACGTCCAGCATGGTAACTACAATTAATAGTACTGTAATGCATATCTGAAAGTTGCTAAGAGAGTAGATTTTTAGTCTTAATTACAAGAAAAAATTATAACTCTGTATGATGACAGATGTTAACTAGACTTACTATGGTGATCATTTTGTGATATATACAAAAATCAAATCATTATATTGTATACTTGAAACTAATTTAATATTATGTGTCAATTATACATCAATAATTTTTTTCTAATTAAACTGACAAGTAATCCTAATAAATGATAAAGAGAAGGGGATTAAAATGTATAATACAAGAAAATGTTATCTGAATGAAAGTGATTTAAATGAACAAATCAAGTGTGTTATATATGTTCTAAGATGAAGTAATAGATGACAGATACATCCTGCTAAAATATTAAGAATCAAGATGATTTGCTTCAAAAATATAGGTAAAAGAAGCAAGTTGAGTATAATAGTAAAGTCTGAATTGGCCTCAGACTTCTCCCCACTAATATTTATTGTCAGAAGCAGTGGAGCAATGTCTTCAAATTATTTGGGGTGAAGGCTATATAAAGGAAAGTTGACATAAAACTCCTAAAGTAAGCCAAGAGAACATATAAACTGAATTACTACAAAAATTCAAGAACCATAACTCTTGTGATTAACTACTTAATGTTTGTAAAGCACTTAGAATAATACCTGGCATATGGAAAGCACTATGTAAATGTTAGTTAATTCATTAAGTAAGAAAAGAAAATGAATCTTATGGAACTCATAATCTCTTCTTAATAAAACCTACCTTAGGAAAAGCCCTGATAAGACTATAGGCAAGTGCACTGAAACTATTTGCACATAAACCTAAAGTTAAATCAACATGGGAAATATGATTTAAGAAAGTCTATATTCTAAAAATAAAATAATATTATAAAAATAATAAAGTATATAAATAATATATCCAGAGATGTGCCAACTTACTAATTTCCCCTTTTTTATGTGGAGAATTATATCTAAAACTAATGAATCAGAAAAGAGAGCTTTCTATTATCTATGCGATCAATTCGTATTTTTGAGGACCTGTTCTGTGTTGGGCACTATTCTATGTGGTGTAGATTTAACTACAAATAAGGCATATAAGGTCCTTGCTTTTTCATACTTTGTATTCTAGTAAGAGCAAATTAGCCCATGCAATTGGATGAGAGAAAAAAAGAAATAAGTCAATGAAAAAGTCCCAGATATAAATGAAAAATTAAATTTCAAATCAGTAATGATAGATAGATAATTTAATAAATGCGATGGGAAACTGGAAAGCCAAAATAAATTCCAGATGTGTCAAAGATTTAAAGATAAATAATGAAGTCCATTAAAATATTATTAAAAAGCATTGGTGGACTTATGATCTTGGAGTATAAAAAGTCCTTTTAAAGTAAGACATACAGCATGGAGGTCACAAAATTAAAGATTAATACATTTAATTACAAAAATATTAAAAATATACAGAAAAAATACCTCATAAAATCACAAGCCAGTCAAAAGATAGAGAAATATTTATAACACATTTCTGACAAAGGACTAATTTCTTTCATATATAAAGAGTCTATAAAAATTAATAAGAAAACATTTAGGTGTGATAACACTAATGCGATGTTCGGGTTTACTTGCTTTTGAAGTCTATAAGAAAAAGGTAAACAATCTAGGAAAATGGGTAAGGGATCTGATCAAAAGCTGAAACATAATAGCCAATAAGTATAGGGTAAGATTTTTCAACCTCATGCATAACAAAAAAGAAATACAAATTGAAACAAGATAGTATTTTTATCATACCATTTTACCCATACTGATGACACACAAGGTTTATGGGATTCTATTTATGGTAGAATAAATTAGTATATACTTTCCTGAAGGACAGTCAGCTATACTCTTTAAAAATTTTTTTTTAAATATATTCAGACCCAGAAAAATCTGTTGTTAGAAATGTGCTATCTGAATATACTTGCAAACTTTTATGTAAATTTATTATTAAAACATTCTTAGAAGAGCAAAAATACCTGGAAACATCCAAGTATCCATCAGGAAGGGAAAATTAAAGAAATCATGGCAATAATTAAAAAATAATAGGACAGATCTGTGTGGAAGATTTCTAAGGTATATGTACTAAAAAATTTAAAAACTAGGAAGGCGTGTATATCAGTGTGTGTGATATCAATTCTTTATGCAAAATATCTGCACACAAATACTCATGCATATATATATGCTAGCATAAATGTAATGTTTTGATTTCCATTTTGTTTTGAGGTTATGAATGCATCTATTAACCTTGGAATCTTAGAAAAAGTCATTTAAGGGAGAAAAGAAGGAGGGAGAACTTTGTTTTCACTTTATACTTTTTGGTAGTTTAAATTTTTAACATACATGTGGACTATTATTTTTTAAGTTAATGGGTTATTTGGGTAACAGAATCATAAGTCATCATAACTTTCTTTACTTTTGTCTATTAAAAATACTTTAAAATGCTATTTAAAAGATAAAGCAATATCATCATTATTTTTTTAATAGTTTATAAACTTAGTTAAATGTAAGCAAATTCTCTAGAGTCTTAAGATATTTTGTAAATGGGGAGCAGTGTTTTAGTTTAGTAAGTGAGCCACGTTCTGGGGTTAAGCAAAGCTAGCATTTTCCATTTGCATTCTCTTTCTCCCCTAATGGCATTGCGTCCAATATGGCGAGACAATGCCCTCTTCCTCTAGTTCTCTTCTCCAACTCTCAACTGCTTTCTCCAAAGTGAGAGCTTTAAATTCTCCTAAAAAATAGATATCTCTGGAGGCTTTCCTATTAAGTGGACTTGGAGGAAAGACCACAGACCTCAAAAACAGTATGGAGCACAAGAGGAAAAATAATTTAGATTATAATTCTAAAGGTGTTCCTGAAAGTGGGATTTCATGGAATAAATAGTCACAGATATTTTTGCTCTTTTTTTCCAACTTTACTTACATATAATTCACAAAATTATATTAAAAGGAATGACATGATATATGTATATATGTATCTGTTGTGATATATGTGTATGTTGTAAAAGTATTATTTCTCCCCACTAAGTTCATGAGCACATCTATCACTTCATATATATAAACTTTTTTTTGATGAAAACACAAGTTCTAGCAAGGGAAATAGGGAGAAGTTGGTAAAAGGGCACAAAGTTTCAGTTATAAGATGAATAAGGTTTGAGGATCTAATGTAAAACATGTGACTACAGTTGACAATACTATATTATGTAATAGTTACTCATTTTTAAGGCTCGTCCCCGTCACTCTTGTTATTTCAAAAAGAGAAAGACAACTGGAGAAGAGCTATTACCATTCGGTTTCCTTTGTGGCTTAATTGAATGTAGAAGCCAAATTAACAAAATGGAGGAAGCACCAATTAATTAACATTAATTCTAATTTACTGATGTAGGACATGAAACAACAGTCAACTGATCTAAAAAGTACCTCCCATCTGAAGAAGTGCTTCATTAGTTTATTGCTGAAAATGAAGGAGGACATGTGGGAATGCAATTCAGACATTTCTCAGTAGTTCCATAATGAAAATCACTTAAAATGTATAAACGAGAATGTTTAGCAAATGTACTTAGACTGAAAATAGCCAGAGTTCTGGTTCTGTCTGATCCTATGTTTGGCACTTCGGGACAGTATATTAACTCTTTATCTACAGTGAAGAAAACTTAAACTCTGAATTCAAATAACGAGAACACCTCAGTAACCAGAGATCTTTACTCCTTCTCCTACTTTTATGACAAAGGAACAGGTAACAAGTGAAATTAATTTTTTTCTTTCTTCCCTCCCTCCCTTCTTCACTTCCTTTCTCCTTTGCAACAACCACTTCTTAGTGTCTCAATGATCAGAACAAATATAATTTCTCTACACACAGATGTATTTTTTATTAATAGCTGATACAAGGATAATACTTGGACATAAGTATGGTCCTGAGGGTTTTCATTGTAGGAACCTAACCAAACTTAAAATATTAAAAACAGATTTATTGTGTCAGTGACATTTTCTTATAATTATGTATAATGTAAAAAAGTAAAATGAAAAATTGCATTTTATTTCACTGTTGAAATGTTACATATGATATTCCATTCATCAGCATATTAGAATAACTAGCACCCATAAATCTCCATCTTTTCTGTACACAGTCGTTTCTTTGTCTAATAAGATGCTGAAACAGTGATTTGCTGAGTCAGTATCAAGTTAGCAAAAATTAATTGTTAGAAAAGCAAGAGGTTTATTGTTAACTTAATTTTTAAGGCATTTAATAAATGATAGCTGTTTTCCTTAATTGTCTTATAACTTTTTATACTCTAGATTAGACCAAATGTTGTCCATCTGTTAGCTACTTTGTTCATGGGAATTCATCTTTTATTAATTAATTGTTAAAACACAAAACAGCACCCTAATAGCTTAAAATGATTAGATTCCCATGGTAAGTAGACTTCATTTATTTCTGGACATATGTTTACTGGCATTATTGACCTTAGGGAAATAATCTTAAAGACATAATCATTGATAATTGGGAATTGAAATTATGGAAGCCACATAGTCTTTTTAAGAATTTTCTCAATCTCTAAGTACTTGTAAATTGAGCATGTTCCTTTTTCTGCACTTTCTATACTGGTAATGTCATTTCAACTCCTTTATTTTCGGTAGGCTAAGTGCCATCTGATCTTATCTGTTCAATCCCCTATAGCCTTCTCCTTCACCCCATTCTTCTGCTGAGCTCAAGGACTCCCCATCTCTTGCTTAAATAATTACAACATCTTTTAATTTGTCCTTCTGCCTCTAATCTGGTGTTACTCCAGGCCATCATGTTCACTTCTACCAAAGAGATTTTTCTCGAAGTAGCTCCAATGGGGAAAAGTCCCAATTCTTTTGCCTAGCAAAATGCTGGCACCTCTTTCTCCTCTTCTGTCCAGTCACGCTACATTGCTGACCTTTTTTTTTTAAATACATCTTGATGTTTCATGCTTTCCTGTCTTTACCCCTGCTGTTCCTCCTGCCTGGAATTCCCTGCCCCCTTGCCTATCTGCCCAACACCTGCTTGGTTTTCATGATTCAGCATGAGTATTCTGTCCTTCCAGGGCAACTTCTGTGATCTGCAAGGGAAGATGGGCACTGTGTTCTTGGTTCAGCATCTATACCTTGTGTAAACTTCTATTTGATCAATGGGTGTAAACTACCCTATTCATCTTTGTAGCCCTAGAAACTTAGCAAAGCCTGGAAGAGTAAAAGGCACTGAATGAATAAATGAGCAAAGTGCACGAAATAGATTTCCAAAGCCAACGACTTTATTTCAGTCTTGGCAGAGTGTGACTAAAATTTGAGGCACTTCAGATGGGTGCAATCTCAGGGCAGTAGAATATCCAGTGTTTGAGCTCCTCAGAAACTGACTCTAGGACAGGGATTTGAGCCTCAGTCAGTTACAGGGAGGTGGAGAAGACCCAATGAGGGGAGTGGAGAAGTGATGCAGAGAAGGGAAGGCAGCCAGTAAAGAAGGCATTATCAAGCCGGTTATCACTGTGGGTGCCAGGAACTTTGGGAGTTTGTTTAAACCATGCACCTCAGAGTAATCCCACCTCCGTTACCCCACCCGGAGGTGCGAGGGAGCTAAGGTACTGATACACCAACACCCATTGGTCATTGGTTGAGGGCTGTTCCTGGGAGATATTCATTCCCTAGCAGATCTGGCCAACTGCTCATGTGGACAGAACAAACTCCACTTCATGGGGAACACCCTTAGTTGACAATCACGTACATACTGGAGTGGTCTGGTCTTCAGTGCCCTTGAGTGGTCATTGCAGAGGATGAAATATATTTCTCAGAACCTCTCAAGTCACACATATTTTGCATTATTTGCTCAGCAAGCAAGTTCTGTGTTAATGAAGGCAGAAAGCAAACCCTTTGGTCTCCCATGAAGACAATTTGTGTAATATGCCCAGGGCAAGAATATCCATCAAGAATCAATCACTGGTCAAAGTCATTCTCTTGAATTGCTATTGTTCAATCTGAGTATTTTTAACAATTCTAAAGTTGCTGCCCTCAAACCCCGTTTGTCTTTGAAAAATTCTCTTACAGAATAGGCAACCAAGATAAAAAGAACTTGCCATCAGTCAGTCCCATGGGGGCCCTATGAGATGAACATGATTTTCAGTTTTGAGGGGATTATGCCAGGCTTCTTGAATTTCGTGTGGTCCAACAGGTTGTGAAATATGCAGAAACATGCTAATAAAGTTTTAAGTACATGAAGAATCCCTGGGTATTAATTAGAACTTAAAAATAGACTATTCTGGGAAATTCCTTCTTGTAAAAATAAATGACCACACAGACATTCTCCAACAAAGCCAATATGCAAACCCTGTGTTGATTTTGTTAAAGGCCTCCAGATAACTTCAACTATGTCATGAACTATTTGGAGATACTTTTCAAATACTACTATTTCCTTCTCTGTGTTCTTTTACTCATTTGCTCAACTTCCTTGCCTCACTCCTATTTCAGTTCTATGTAGTATCCTTCTCACTTCAGTCTTCTATACCTGTGTTTCAGAAACATCAGCAAGGAGCTACTGCTGTTAGCCCTTAATCTGCCCATTGTTCCCCAGTTCTCACCAGCACTGAGGACTGTGGGCCTCAGTCTTCTGAAAACTCCCCTCTTATGAATTCTTAAATGAGTGACCCATGTCTGGTTTTCACTGCTTTAGAACCTTTTCTGCAACATCTTCTACACCTTCCTTAGCAATCTTTTCCTCTCCAAATAGTTAAACTTTAGCTCAGAAATCTGCAACTCAATCCTCTAATTCTTTTCCTGAACTCCAGGCCAACCAGTATCTAATCACCTGTTCTATGCTTTCATGAGGGTATTTAACCAGACCCTCATAGGGATTTTCAAAAAGAACCACCCCGCATCTCCCATAGGCTTCTGTTCACTCTCCTCACTGTTAACAGCACCACTAATTTGTCATTCACGTTCTAAAACCTACGGATATCTTTCCCCTCCCCATAGCTCTGCTGCCTATCGCTATGCCTCACCTGCCCATCTGATCTTTGAGGCTTCCACAGCGGCTTATTTTTTCACGTGGACTTTAGGTCCCCATTACCACTTGTGCATAATTATAAAAGCTACTGTCTGGTTCCTTTACCTCCAGTCTCTTACCTTTCAAAACTTGCTATGTTGGATATTCTCTCTTTGTACCCCATATTCACTCTTTACCTCACTCTGTACCTGAGAGGCCGATCTCTATGGGCTGCAAAGACTAGGATTCCTAGCCTCCACATACTCTCATCTCCTTGAGAATGATCTGGATCTAAGCATATGATGGGGAATGATTCTCCTTATCAGGTTATGTTACATGGCAATGGTTGATAAGATGTTTGTAGATGTAATGAAGGTTACTATGTATTGAATTGGAGTTAATCAAAAGGAAGATTATCCTGAGGGGGCCTAATATAATCAGGTGAGTCTTTTCGAAGCCGGTCTAGTAGTCACACAGATGTTCTCCAGCTGGAGTTAATAAAGCACTCATGAGTGAGTTCTGCAGCTGCAAGGAAAATCAGTTCTCCCAACAACCTTGGCAGAGTACCCTAAGCCTTATATGAGACTGCAGCCCTGACCAACACCTTGACCTGTGTGAATACCCTGAGTAGAGTACCAGCTAAGCCACGCTGGATTCCCAACCCGCAGAAACTGTGATATTATAATAAAGAGGCATCAAGCCCCTAGGTTTCCAGTAATTTGTTACACAGCAATAGATGACTAATGCATTTGTTCTTCTGGTCAAATCAGGCCATTGATGATATCAACAGATGTTCAGAGAGTGGGAGAAAAGAAAGGCTGAACAGTTTATTATCCTGCCAGCTCCTTTCCAGCTGACTCTCTATCAAAGATCCCCCTCACTTCTGCCAAAGGCTGTCTACTACAGTGCAAGCTTTTTCAGGCTATGACTGTTTATCCTGTGCCCTTGTAGGCCTAGGAAGGTAAAGCCTCTTGGTTAGGCTTCCTAATGTAGAGCTGGGGTATTTCACTATCCCTTGTAATTTTCCCTCAACTTTGCCCGCACTTGTGTACAATATTCTTTTGGTAAACTCTATTAAATTATTTGTTAAAGAATATACCATGCTTTCCTGCTGGGACCCTGCCTAAAGAATGTACTTATCTCTTATCCTTATCCAAACCCACCTCCAAATCTTAACTATCAATCACCCTTGGTCCTCAAAACACAATCCTACATTTTCCCATATGATGTTGCACCTAATGACTGGAATCAAGGGGCCATTTGCATGTTGGGGGGCGGGGGCGGGGGCAGACCCCAAACGAACTAAAACATGAATTCTAGAATAGATTATTGGCTGTGCTACTTACTTGCTGTATGACCTTAGGAAAATGGCTTATCCTCTCAAGGGACAGTTTCTTCATCAGTAAAATTAGGGGCAAGAACACCCACTGGGCAAGGTTCTTGAGAGGATTAGGTGAAATAACAAATGGAAAGCAGCTAGTACATAAAACTCAGTAACTAACAGTGTTGGTGAAAATCCGAGATGCCTACTGATCCTACAGAAGTTCTACTCACCATGAATGTTCCTCTCAAACGCCCTCTTTATGAATTTAGTGAGTCTACATTTCAGAAGGGAGATTATTCTTCATTAAACCTGCAGCACTTTTTTGCTTTTTGCTCCTCTTAAAGTTCTTATTCATACATATTATATTTATTTACCTGCAAACATATTCTGTCTGTTCTGCTGAATTCTAAACTCTGCCTTATGGGCAGAGATTATGCATCTTTTTTTCCCTGGGAGTAAAGTGAATAGTGCTCTGGGCATAACAGCTGCTCAATAAATATTTGGAGACTGGATATGTAAAGAGAAATACTATCTCTGACTCTTCACAATCCAATTAACACAATATCAAAACATTTTAATATGACAAATTAGGTGAACATATTGATATTTGGTAATGAAATAATATTTAATGGATATCTAAAACAACCTAATGGAAGACCCTAGCTAAATAAGCACAAATGCATGTGCTTATTTAACATTCATTTTTGGTGTCTTCCAAGTGAAAAGACAATAACAAAATAATCATTTTTTCTAAGAACTAATACCCTTAATTTGCATGCAATTCAAATTTTGCAATTTTATCTTGACACGTATCTTCGCATTTATTTTTCACAACAGCTCTGTGAGATCAGCTATTAACCTCTATATATTATCCATGAAGGAGCTGAGACTGAGAATTTGTTCTTGCCTTCGATTGACCCAAGCAATGACCTTTCTGATGAAATAATCTATAGCAATATGATAAAAGCTGTTTTAAGAAAAAAAAATAAGAAAAAAAGCCCTACAAAGTCCTATCTCTTAGAATCATGCCATAATATTTCAGGCAGGAAGCTGAACAATACGTTGAAAGATATACAAAGTAGCCACGACAATCTTGTGATCTGAGGCATGCAGAACACGTATTTATTTACCCCATCAACAGATGAGGCTAAGAGATGGCCATTTTAAATTCAACCATCCATAGCTGAATCAGAATTAGAATCTAGGTCATCCAACTGTGCTTTGAGCTGTGATTAACATATTTATAGAATGCCTACTGTGTGTATCCTAAAATATAATCTAGTCAATTCACAAAACTCATTCTCCCTTAATGTTTAAGATGAAGTCAGTATTTGCCTGAAAGCACAAACCCTCACTTGGCCTACTAGGCCTAGTTTTATAAATAAATCACTCTGCCCCACCCATCCTTCCTACCATATCTAAACATACATCAAATAGGTAAAAGTTTGATAGATTAAATGCTACTTTTCAGTGCCTCCTGGTTCCTGTGAAAGAATCTCACCCAGGTAAAGTAAGTAGAATTGGTGTTGGGTGTCACACTACTAACAAAGCAATATGTGTTAAGCCAAGAGGTTTCAGGGTTCAGGGGAGTTGCCACAGGTTTCAGTGGAATGACAATTACAAGATAGATGGATCATTTAATGTCTGCTATGACCTTTACAATAGTGAGGATCATTATTTTAAGGTTAATTTGCATAATGGTTGGCCTAGCAAGAACAATAGTAAATGCTAATAGCTGCAGGATGCAATAAAATTAAACATTACCTGGGATAAACTCCTAAAGGAAAAGTTGCCAAAATATGACTCTTTAAGCACTTAATTTCATCCTAGGTCATATCCATCATAATCAAATATGGATTTCTGGTACGGCTTCAATAACTGGCAAGCAATGACTAGAAGGGAAGAGCAGCAGTGACCTCTTTTATGTAGAATCCTTACCGGGTAGGCTTTTTTTTTTTTTTTTAGATAACTTGCCTGCCACCTCTGATGGTAGCTGAATTTGCAACTACCAACACTTCTCCCCCAAACAACCTCCCTCCCCCCACTCTTGCATCTCCCCATATCTGGCAGATACACCAAATTTGAAACACCAAGAAAGAATGAATCTCATCTTATAAACTGATAAATTATTACTGAACCTTTGATAGAGGTAGAGTTGACCATGGCTAGTAGTAGATGTCATTTTCAAGGCAAGCAGATACTGTCTTCTCAAAGTAACAACCTTTGAGTTGTAGGCAGAAAGTAGCTATTGGCAAGGAGAATAAAAACAGATATGCATCTCAATTTAGATTTATCATTTTTAATTATTCCTATTGTCTGGAAATTGGATAGGTATTATCCTGTTTTGTATCCTGAATAAGTCTTCGGAGATCATTTATTTACTTATTTACTTATTTATTGACTTCTTTCACCCAAGTGTTGGAACTCATTTCCACCACGAGAGGGCAGCCATCTCTAAAAAACAACCAGAGAGCCTGGATCTTGAAATAAATAGGGCCAACATTTAGGAAGTTGTGCTTGCGAAAGGCATTCAGCAGTCCCTCAGAAATCAAATAATCACACATAAAAGAGATCCTATTACGGGCAACACTGAAATGGAATAGAGTGTCCAGAAATGTTAGTTTTCATTCAGATTCGTGACTATCAAAAATTATCTCATAAATTGACAAGGTTTCCATTTCGCAAGTTATGAAGGCCTAAAGCTGCAAGACATCCTTGATGTCATAACCAGAAATTTTTCATCTTCACTTGAAGAGCATCCAAGAGCTATCAACTTTCTCCTCTTCAAAAGCTACATACTGATTTAGGTCTCATAAATTTTGTTTTGTGTTTTAAATCTCACTGGTGACAGAAACAATTGTTAACTTCTCAATTAAACTTGATAGGGAAGGAAGTAGTTTCAGAAGCACAATAAACACTTTTCAGTTTGTGTCTATGAGGAGAAAATGTTCTATTGTTAACTTATTCGAGGTGTCCAGTGATTTAGAGTGACAATCAACTTCCATAGCACTTCAGGAGAAAAAGCAAGCATGGTTCTGAATATTTTGCCCTCCCCCAACCCTCCATTTTCCTAGTAGGTAAGCTTCCTCCGAAATACCTTATTTAACCTTTATACTTTCAGAAACAGCAAGTGCCTAATTCCCCTCTGTGGGTTGCTAATCCGATTTACGTGAGCAGAACCTAGAATTATTTTAGCTTCCCAACTGAAAAAATAATACACATGGATAATAGATTGTTGTGGGCTCCTGCTTCAGCCTTTTCCCTTTCTGCTTTGCAGGCTTGAAGGTTCTGTGCAGGCAAACTTGATTTTACTATCTTCCCTTTTCTAAAAATGTTTTGCCCTTGGCTTCTGGAATCATTTGGGCAACTCAGTTGAGCTTTGCATGGATGATCCTGGAATCTTGAGAGGGACAGAACGCCTGGAAACTCACCGTGAAGCAGATTTGGGGAATATTTCAGCTGAGGACGACAAGTGACTTGACCACATGTCACAAACCTGCTGCTGGGCCTGGTGGAAGGGTGTGGGACAGAATTTCTAAGGTCTCAAACCAGAATTCTCTTGTAAGCTTGGCTCACGCTGTGCGTTGTTTTACCTTCCTTGGAGCTGCTAATCTCCTGCCTCTGAGCTCAGTGAGATAAATATCACAAGGCATGAAGTGATTGCTACCATAAGAAGAAATAAAATCCCTCTCATCTTCTCTTAATGCTGCCACACACACACAGTCCAAGTTGCACGTGTCACGTATAGCAGGATGACATCCATTTCATAAATACATATTTATAGAACTATGTACTTTCATTAATACATATTTGCATATACGGATATATTTATAGAGATATACGCACCTTATATATATTTGTATATTCCATATACTTATCTGAATAAAATACATGCATATATTTACATAAATATAAATGTAGACATTTATTTATACAATTTTAAATGCGAACATATACCCGTGTGTGTTGAAGTTTAAATCACATCCAGTTTCCAAACTATCATTTCCTTTTAATTCTCTTCCCACTTAGGGAGATATAAACGTGTCTACCCCAAGCCTGTGCCAAGATGCCCTGGCACTCGGTTGAGTTTTTTTGTTTTTTAATCGTCTAGTACCGAAAACCTCCAAACTGAAAGTTGAATAACGGGCCCGGTATGGAAATTAAGAACTCAGCCCCGGATCCGTCCCGGAGTTCGCCGCCGCCCGAGCGCTGAGCAGGGTCTAGCGCCCCCGCAGAAGTCCCCCTCCGTCCCCCCCCCCGCCCCGAGGCCAGGGGCGGGAGGCACGAGCGCCCCCCTCGGCGGCCGCGCGCGTCCGGGCCCGCGGCCCCACCCCGCCGCGGCTGCCCCGGCGGGCGCGCCGTCCACACCCCTGCGCGCCGCTCCCGCCCGCTCGGGGATCCCCGGCGAGCCGCGCCGCCGAGGGGGAGGTGTTCGGCCTCGGCCGGAGGGAGACGGCAGGCGGCGTCCCCTTTAAAAGCCGCGCGCGCCGCGCCACGGCGCCGCCGCCGCCGCCGTCCTCGCCCCGCCGCGCCGCGCTGCGCTCGGCTCGCGCTGCGCCCGCCGCTCCGCCGCCCGCCGGGACCCGCATCCGCGCCCGCGGGCGCCGTCGCCGACCCGAACGCCCTCGGGGCGCGCGCCTCCCGGATTACGGGGGTGGCCGAGGCGCCCGCCGGCCGCAGAGCCCGCTCGGGCTGGAGCGCCCGGCGGCGCGCGCCGCTGAGCGGTGGCCGCGGCTGCCCGGGCCGCGCCCGCGCGGGGGACCGGCGCGGAGGGCGCCGCGGAGCGGGGCCCCGAGACTTAGCCCCGCGATGCCGATCGCCTCCTGCCCGAGCTCGGGGGCCCGGGGCGTGCCGGCCGAGGTGTGATCGCCCCCCAGGCTGGCCACAGAGGGTCCGGCGGCTTGGCCCGGCGGCTAGGACAGCGACGGGAGAGCGGGGCCACCCGCCTCGGCGGCCCGGGCGGGACTCGGCGCGGCTCGCCTCGCCGGAGAATGCGCCCGAGGACGACGGAGCGCCCGAGCCGCGGCGGTGTCAGCCCGCGAGCGCTCATGGGGGTGCGCCGGGGCGCGGCAGAGTGATGCGGGGGCGCCGCTCGCCCGGCACCGACACCGCCGCTGCGCCCTTCCCCGCACCCGGCGTCGCCCAGGATGGCTGCCCCGAGCCACGGGCCGCGGCGGAGCTAGCGCCGAGCGCCGGACCCTCGCCGCCCCCCGAGTCCTGGAGCCGGCCCCGCGTCCCGCGCGCGCTGGTCCCTGAGGACGCCGACAGCACCAGCTTCTCCTCTCTCCCTGCCCTTCCCTGCCCCGCACTCCGCCCCCTGCTCGCTGTTGTCGTGTGTCAGCACTTGGCTGGAGACTTCTTGAACTTGCAGGGAGAATAATTTGCCTTCCCCACTAAGTGCCGGTGTCTGCTCCGGCGGACCCAGCCGTGCCGCCTCCGAACCCCGCCGGACCTCCGCTGCCACGCCGGGCGCGACCCCGAGACGCCGTTCCTCGCGTGAGAGGAGCGATTGCCCCGCCGGCACCGGGGAGGAGGAGCAGGGGGCATAGGAAAGGAACTCGGTCCCTGCGCCAGGTCCTCCGGCCAGAGCGTTTTCCATGTGGAGGCTCTTTCGATGGACGTGTCCCCGCGTGCTTCTTAGACGGTCTGCGGTCTCCTAAAGGTAGAGGATGTGGGCCCGGGGCTGGGGCTGGGGAGGTGGTGGGTGGGCGCGAGGCCGCCGCAGCTGAGCCCTCGGGGGCCCCGCCAGGGCAGACGTAAACAGAACCCCTTCCAAGTACACGTGCAGTCTAGCCCCTGCTGGGATGCCCCCATCCCACCGCCCCCGGCGACCTCAGCCTCGCCCTCCTGGCTCACACTCTTCCGCCCCTCCTCCCTTCCCTCTTTTCGGGATTTTATTAGGGCTGTTAACACTTAGATGATTAAAAAAAAAAAAAAGTTAAATCCTTTCGAGAGGGTGGCCTCTGGATTTCACCCGTTAGCTGCCAACCTGTATGCCTTGCCATGGTGATCCCTTCTTCCTTCTCCACCTTCCTCCAGGAGGGAGACCTGCCGTCTCTACACAGACAGAGCCACGTCCTTCTTATTTGGGAACATAGTAAAAGTTGGAGTTCACTTTGTTTCCAGGAATCTGAGGGGCAGTACTTTAGTGCCACCCTGTACTGACACGTGAATTAATTTATACTAGCCATTTACGTAATCCCGGGGAGATACATCAAAGATAACTGCTTAGATGGGGGGGAGGGGTAACCTCGGATTGGCGTGGTCTGCCCTGATACCTCTGAGGTTAGAGGCGCGGGCCACAAGCTGCAAGCGGCTTCGGAAGTTGTGGCCTTGAGTTTACTGGGTCTGGAAGTTATAGACTATGCGTGTGCGTTTCAGGAAGTTCTATACAGTACTTCTGAGGAAGTCACATGCACCATCGGTGCGTATTTATATGCAGGCGAGCGCCGTGCAGTGTGTGTTCGGGTTTGTTTAGGGACCGGTGGGGTGTCAGACACAGCAGGGCTTTTCCCAGGTTCCCTGCGCTGGCTGTCAGCGTGAGTGTTACAGGGGGAAAAAGGTGACAGTCATTGACGCTGCTGCTGCTGCTAGTGTGTGAGTGAGAGAGAGAGAGAGAGAGAGAGAGAGAGAGAGAGAGAGAGAGAGAGAGAAGAGAGAGAGTGCGCACGAGCGAGCGCAAATCATGTCAGATGAATTGAGAGTGGGATGGGAGGGGGAAATCCTTCTGGCCCAGGAACTAGGGCCCTCCCATTCTCCCAAACGTGAGAGCTTCAGTCGCTCTTAAGTCTCCCCCCGAGCGTTGCAAGCCAGGTGGGCACCCTGGAGGAGGAGGCAGGCGGACCGCGCGGGAGCTGGAACCGCGGGGGCGGAAGGGGGGGTGGAGGGCTGGGCGGGGAAGTCGGTGACTCACGTCGGCCCTGTCCGCAGGTCGACCATGGTGGCCGGGACCCGCTGTCTTCTAGCGTTGCTGCTTCCCCAGGTCCTCCTGGGCGGCGCGGCCGGCCTCATTCCTGAGCTGGGCCGGAGAAAGTTCGCGGCGTCCACTGGCCGCTCCTCGTCCCAGCCCTCGGATGACATCCTGAGCGAGTTCGAGTTGCGGTTGCTCAGCATGTTCGGCTTGAAGCAGAGACCCACCCCCAGCAGGGACGCCGTGGTGCCCCCTTACATGCTGGACCTGTACCGCCGGCACTCGGGCCAGCCGGGGGTGGCCGCCCCGGACCACCGGCTGGAGCGAGCAGCCAGCCTCGCCAACACCGTGCGCAGCTTCCACCACGAAGGTGAGCCGTGGAGCTGGGGAGTGGGGGCGGGGACGGGGGCGGGGAGTCATCCCGCAAAGCGCCCCAGGGTGCTCGGACTGCCGGCATCCTTGAAGGGCGGCTCGGTCTTGCCTCTGCTAAGAACTGTTCCGAACCTGTCTTTAACGCACGGCCTCTGGGGGGATGGGGGTGGGCAGGGATTCCCCATTGGTAAATCCGCACCCTTTTCCTGGCTCGCAGCCAGAAGAGCGACTCCTCCTCCAGGAATTGGAGAGAAATCAAGTGATGGGAAGATGAGGGCAAAAGGCATGCCCCTATCAGCTAAATGTGCAAGGATTCCATAGAGGAAGAAAAGGAGGGAGGCGGATTGGGATCTCTTTGGGTCTGTTTGGACGCCCTCACTCTATAAATCTGCTTCTCCTGGTTAAGCCCGTGTTTCAGGCTAGATAGAGCCAAGGGCAGAATTTTCAGAGATTGTATTGAAAAAATCAAAGCCCAGGGCCCCTGGAGTCTCTAATTTACAGTTGATCTGGGCCTGGTTTGGAAATTTTCGAATCCCTATCTAATCCCAGAGGGAGATCAATTCCACAATCAATCTTACTGTTTTCACAATGACTTTCTTGTCCTGTGCTTAAATCTGAGATGAACTCCGGAGTAGAGACAAGGGAAGCCTCAGATAAAAGTTTTTGCAGCAGCTGCCTGTTTTCTTTCATATGAATTGAAATGTGGACTTTTTTTTCTTTTATGATACTGGATGTGGTTTTTCTAAGGTAGGATATTCCGCTTTCTTTATCTGAAAAGCATTTAGTGGATTTGAAATGTCTTAGAGCAGCTATTGAGAGCTGCTGGTAACCAGGTTCTTAGAGCAGTTAGTCAAAAATATTCCACTTCAGTTCTTTTTCTATACTTTTAAATGCCCCTTTGGTTTAATACATTCTAAACAGAGTGAGAGTTCCTTCAAGTTGTACAGAAGGGTACAAAGTTGCATGTCACAAGGCAGCCACTTACAGGATATTGAGGAGTTGGGAGTGGAGTTCCCTTTTTCTTGCCTTGTCCTGCTGAGGTGGTGAATTTCAAGTGAAATAAATCTACAGTCTGATGAAGAAATGTGTTCATCATGTCCTTGGGATGATTATAGAGCCAGTTTTCATTTTCAGTTGATGCTGATTAGCATAATTTTTCTGGGTAGAAAAGTAACAAGAATGGCTCATTTAGCTGCCTCTCCTGAAAATTTAGCATGGGAACTATTTGCTTTTAAGGCCAGGAAGATACTGTGTATCTCTTATAACTTAAAAGGAAGATGGTTAAATCATTTGACACCAAAAACATTCAATTGCATTGAAGATTCCATCAGTGAAGTCTCCATATTTCTTCCTGTAGAAGTGGCTCGATCAAACTTAAAAAGGCTGCAAATTATTTCAACATTATTTTAACTTAAATAGGATTTTTGAGTTTATGTCAGAATTTATATCTTTAAAAGTGTGTTATGTGTAAAATAGTACAGAAATTACCAACTTGCTTAAAATCAACTTTGAATAACTTCAGATCAGAATGCAAATAGATGATAGAGAAAAGCTATGTAATTTTTTGCCCCAAATTTCAACAAATCCATTTCTTGTTATTGGTGTATCATCAGATTGCTATTTGAAGACCATTTCATTTTTGTGTAACCCAGGATTTGGTTTTTATAAACATCCTTGTGCCATGTATGACACTAAAAATCTTTTATTAATACCTATGTGATTCAGGCTTCTGGCTTAAGAGCAGAATTTGGTTCATACAGCATTAACGGGCATTTATCTGGTACAGAACCAAAGGACCTGCTTTCAAGAATTACCTGTTGGCATTTTTTGTGGGTGGGGTATGGATGATTTGGTGAAATTATAAGATGCGATATCATGATGGAGTTCTTTTCAACCAACGTGTGAAGGTAATGGGACCACATGGTAGACAATCAGACAAAAGTATCAGTTGTTATTTCTCCTCTTAAATTTTCTCTTATCCTTTCTGCAAATCGCTTTTATTTGAGAAAGCCCAGGTGCTAAAACAATTTTCTTTTTCAAAGTCATTACAAAGTGCTTCGGCCACACAGACCTTTCAAAACTTCCACTAAGGATAGAAAAATTCTTTCTCTAATTGGAAAGAATGTTTGGTGCTTTATTGTAGTGAAAACATGTTAAAATTGGTTGACTCCATTGGCTACGGAAAAGATTTTTGCATTTTCCTGTAGATTGGAATATAGAAGAACCATTTGCTTGCTCTCCAGACGCTGAAAGACATTGTCTTCTTTTCTTATGAAATAACTGAATTACTTGCCTCTACGACAGTTTTCAAATAGAGATTAACCCAGTTCCTACAAATGTAATCATTGTGAAAATATCCATACAGCAGGAGAGTTCAAGAAGCAGCCATTACCCTGTGAAGCACTTGTATCTCAAATGCCCAGTGCAGCCAAAGGGTTTGGACGCAATGCCCTGCCGAAACCAGTGCTTCCCTGGGGTGCTTCTTTAGGATCTCCAGGTGTTTCAGTGTGGTCACAAAAGGCCCACTAAGTAGAACAGACACTGTTTGGAAGTGCTCATAGAGATCAAGGCTTTGATGCCCAGTGATAGGTCTTGCATTAATGCTTTCTGTTCCACGTTTTTTTTTTTTTTTTTTTTTTTTTAGTTTTTTCTCTGTATTCTCTCTGGATCCCTTCTCCTTGAGCTATTTCGTCTTTTTTTTCAGACTTGCCATTTGTATATTTCACTAAGTAGTCAGAAGGTAATAAGGCACTCCATCATTCCAAGGATGTTGGAGTTGGGGGTGGAGGGTGCGCAGGGGCCAAATCAGGGTTAGTTGTTATGAGTATTGTGACCATGCTTTTCCTTTAGCTGCCATCTCCTTTGGTGTCTTTCTAGTAAAACTGATTCCTTTTAACATGGCATATTTTATCCTTTTTCTCCTTGGTATATCAATTCCCTAACCATTATTTTATATTCTAGAAAGTATTATTTATTATTCATAGCCACTTTCATTTTCTCTCAGTAGTTTTTAACCTTACTGATTTGCTAGAACATTGCCAGGTTTCTGTTGTTGTTATCTTAATGGACATTTTTGGTCCAGAGAGTGTTGGAAGATTCTCAGAATATAATAACTCACATTTTTGCTAAAACTTATCAAACTGTAAGACAAAAAGGTAGCCACAAAACATCAGTGGTTCCACACAAGATCTTCATGTCCCAGTGGGCCCTGACACTTTACTCTCCTGTTCATTTAGTTCTGTCTGTTTTGTCCATCGTACTTGGGTAGTATATTTCTATCCCTTTAGTTGGGAAAGAACTCACCCGATGGTTGTCGTGTATTATAAGTGTGCTTTTATGGTTCTGAATTTTGCTTGTGTTTTTGACTCCTCCCTTATGTTGCAGAGTGCCGTCTAGTGGCCAGAATCTTGGGGACTGCGGTAGGCAGAAGTTCATAGCTCTGCTCTTCACTTACTGGTTCTGTGAACTTAGGGAAGCCAAATAGCCTCTCTGAGCTCCGACTATTTTATTCACAAAATGGAGATAATAACAGTTCCTTTCTAATTGATCTGTTGCGATAATTCATATAAAGCTCTTAGTGCCAGACCTGGCACAAAGAAGCATTCAGCACACTTGCCAATTATTATCACTATGACTTCTTTCTTCTATATCATATTATCCCCTTGTCTAGGGAAAAAGAGGCCAGAGTGGACCCAGGCTGGCTGAGGGAATTCAGCCTCATCTTTGGATTATTTCGATGTGGATGAATAATTGATAGAGTGTAGATGGCTCTTTTGGAGGAGAAGTTGGATGTGTTCATTGCCTTATTTTCTTTACTTGCCCCCATTTTTGCAGCCATAGCTCCATTTATTTGATTAAGAACTTTAATAAATGGCAAAAATATTTACTTGGTTAAGAAATGGGTTCAGGAATTTAGGTCTGAGATAGGCTGGAATCCTCAAACCCCTTGGCAAGTTCAAATTATTAAACAAGGGTTCTTTACAGAGAATTAACAACTGTATAAAGCTCAAAAACAGCCTAAGTTACCTACTTAGGTAAATGTTCTATATTTATTGACTCCTCGGGTTTGCTGTGATAATTTGCAGAAGGTTTTTCTTTACTTTATTTCACATAGGTTTTGATTTTTCAACCTTCAGGAAGAAGTTCATGCTGTTCCCTTGCAGATCAAAGGAAAGGTTGATAGGTGCCCAAACCTTGGGCAGGAACTTTCCTTGTTTTGAGGGTTTCAGTGAACTTCTCACTAACTTCTCTGTGACCTAAGCGTGAAGTCAAGGGTGTTATGGGGTTCTTTATATTAAGTAAGGAGAGGGCTCCTTCGAGGAATAGGTTGAACAAGATGAAGTTGGAAAGTCAGAGAAAGGTCTTCGTGTTACTTGATATTCTTTAATAGTGCTTTTTTTCTTTTTTATTTAACTTTGCTAATGTTGGTAAGTGATTATCCTTTCTGCAACTTATCTCCAGTGAGGTTTTGAAGTGCATGAAATTGCTGTTTTTATAGGTCAAATCTGGTCAAATGGTGGAAATTTTATAGGATTCAAGCTTATTTTTTTTCTGTGTCTTTTATACCCATCTTCTTTTCTTCATTTACTTCTCATGATTGCCCTGAAGATTGTCCCTTCATCATTATTCTCTGGCTGTGTGAGTGTCTGTGTGTCTCTATTTTTATAACTTATTTTAATTCATGGATTGAGACTCAAGGTTTCTGTTGCAGTGATTTCTCTGGATACCTTCATTAATACAGCTGGTCAGGAAATGCCCTGGATAATTTGCCTTCCCTTCCTACTCCTAAAAGAACATGTTCTTAGGTGTGCCGGCATTCAGAAAAGTCAGTAGCTAAGGCCCAGGTCTGGCTATGGGTCATTGTGTCTGGGAAACGTGGCTGATTTTTTTACCTCACTTCTTTTTCCTTTGGTGCTGTTGGCTTCTCTACTGAAAGCATGCTTCAGTGGAACATCAGAGGGCTGCTCCTGAATTGCAAGGAGGAGAGAGGAAAGAAGGAGCTAAATACAGTCCTTGATGCTTGTTGGAAACTACGGAGGAGAGCCCTGGTTCCATCGGTGGGAGGGAAATTTTAAAAATAGAGGTTGTCCTGAAATACTGTTTGCTTACAGTGGGGTTTAGAATTGGATGGCTCCTGAAAGGTATCCCCAACATGTATGAATTATCTGGGGGTTCACTTCTTGGCCTGATAGTCTCCATGTCCAAGTAAGTGAATTTCAGAAGATCTTTTTATAACTAGTCCCCAGCTGCCCGTTTATGACAACCACTCTTACTCCCTGGCCAACACTAGCAGTTCTTCTAGTCATTTTCATGTTAGTCAACAAAAAGTCACTTTAAAATGTGCTCCTAGCAATTTATGCTTGAATGTAAAAACTGTCCTTTAAAACCTTTACTTTCCAAGGGTCATCCAAGAGCTCCCAGCATCACCTCACCTGGGAGCCTGGTAAAAATGCAGAATCTCAGGCACCACCTGAGGCCCACTGAATCAGAATCTGCATTTGAAAACCACCGTTGTCCTAGGTGTTTGGTGTGAAGGTTAAAGTTTAAGAAGCCTCACCCTAAAGCATTACTCCATAATTTGTTATAAACTGTCCCTGTGGAACTCAGTGCTTCTACTTAGTTTGCAGTGATGACTTGCTTCGATGAAAGTTTATACAGGTAGAACCTTCAAATGAGTCATCTGAAGTGGTTTTTCTTTGATAAGGCATCTAAATCTGTGAACAACTTAGAGTTGTTTGGTTCAGGAGAAATATAACCATAAAGTTAATGAAAATATGGCATTCTCTTACAATGATGACAAGGAACCATGGCCAAATAGATTTTGTTAGCATTTAGGTTGGATCTTGAATGAAGCAGATACATTTTTCTGATAGTGAAATGACAAGGATGTCATAAAGCCAGAAGAAAAACCCAACTATCTCAAATTCTAGTGCTGTGTACTGTCAGTCTAATACTAATATGTACCTTTGATGACTTTCAGACTACAACATTCAAGGTGCTGTGCTATTTTTTATTGTTTACTTGGAAAACAGTACTCGTTAAAATTGAAATTCAGGAATCTTAAATCAGAAACAGCTTCTATGTATAGCCCACTTAAATGGGTATTTTGAAATAATGATGATAGTTACAGAATGATTATTTTGTGATAGATGAGATTATCTTTTATGTTATGAATATAATAAGGACATTTTTTGTAGATTTCTATCTTTTTTTTTTTTTTGGTCTTGTGTCTATCCTGTATCCTGCTCTTGGGTAGGTGTTTATTTTTAATATGATTTATTACTTTTTTTGAAAAGATTAAGGAATTACAAACAAAGAGCAATTTTTTTCCCCAAAAGCATCTAAAATGAGATTTTGATTTTCGAGGTCATAAGGTGAGAGAACAGACGACACTTGGGAAGTTATTTCTCTAGAAATTGTCTGGCCTTAATTACCACAGTGTCCCAGTACCACCCTTACATTTCCAAAGAAGCAGATTCCTGTACATGCCTTTGTCTCTGGATTTTTGAGTAAAATAGTAGGGTGTGCTTTGTAAAATGTCATCGTTGATGTTGAGTTTCAGAGTCTTTAATTAGGAAACTGAAATCTGTATATCGAGATTTGTAAATCACCTAAATTGCAGAGCAATGTTTTAGAATACTGCTTAAGGGATTGACATTAAAGCCTTTTTCTTTTTACGAAATGCAATAATTTCCTCAAATCCTCACTCATTAGACCTTTACTAACTATAGTGCTGACTTTTTTTTTCTTTGCCCTAAAGTCTGTGAATTCCAAAGAAATGCTTCACAATTTCTCCCATTATTATATCCACCTGGAAGCAGTATTCATGTATTGGATTAAAAACGTAACAATAAATGATGAAATTTTATTTTATGGCATGCATAAATGTGTAGAAAAAGGAGACTTTTTTATCTAAAAGGGAAATTTTTATTTTCTGGTTGCAAACTTTTACATGGGTTAAATCAAACCCTGAAATGAAGTTTACAAATCCTTCTATATAATCAGATTGTCATTACTTATCTTACCCGAGTATTTTTCTTCTTTTTTCCCCACCTTTTTATATCAAATTAGAATCTTTGGAAGAACTGCCAGAAATGAGTGGAAAAACAACCCGGCGATTCTTCTTTAATTTAACTTCTATCCCCACCGAGGAGTTTATCACCTCAGCAGAACTTCAGGTTTTTCGGGAACAGATGCAGGAAAATTTGGAAAACAATAGCAGTTTCCATCACCGAATTAATATTTATGAAATTATAAAACCTGCAGCAGCCAACTCGAAGTTCCCAGTGACCAGACTTTTGGACACCAGGTTGGTGAATCAGAATGCAAGCAGCTGGGAGAGTTTTGATGTCACCCCTGCTGTGATGAGGTGGACTGCACAGGGACTCGCCAACCATGGATTTGTGGTGGAAGTGGCCCACTTAGAGGAGAATCACGGTGTCTCCAAGAGACACGTTAGGATTAGCAGGTCTTTGCACCAAGACGAGCACAGCTGGTCACAGATAAGGCCACTGCTAGTAACTTTTGGCCATGATGGGAAAGGACATCCTCTGCACAAGAGAGAAAAGCGTCAAGCGAAACATAAACAGCGCAAACGCCTTAAGTCCAGCTGTAAGAGACACCCTTTGTACGTGGACTTCAGCGACGTGGGATGGAATGACTGGATCGTAGCCCCGCCAGGATATCATGCTTTTTACTGCCATGGGGAATGCCCTTTCCCCCTGGCTGACCACCTGAACTCCACTAATCACGCCATTGTTCAGACGTTGGTCAACTCAGTTAACGCCAAGATTCCTAAGGCGTGCTGTGTCCCAACGGAACTGAGTGCTATCTCCATGCTGTACCTTGACGAAAATGAAAAGGTTGTATTAAAGAATTATCAGGACATGGTTGTGGAGGGTTGCGGGTGTCGTTAGCACAACAAAATAAAAAAATATATATACATATGTGTGTGTGTGTATGTGCACACACACACACATATATATATATTTTAGAAAAAAAGAAAAAAAAAACCCTGAGTTGACACTTTAATATTTCCCAATGAAGACTTTATTTATGGAATGCAATGGAGAAAAAAAAAAAACACAGCTATTTTGAAAATATATTTATATCTACGAAAAGAAGTTGGGAAAACAAATATTTTAATCAGAGAATTATTCCTTAAAGATTTTAAAATGTATTTAGTTGTACATTTTATATGGGTTCAACCCCAGCACATGAAGTATAATGGTCAGATTTATTTTGTATTTATTTACTATTATAACCACTTTTTAGGAAAAATAGCTAATTTGTATTTATATGTAATCAAAAGAAGTATTGGGTTTGTATATAATTTTCCAAAAATTGTAGTTGTTTTCAGTTGTGTGTATTTAAGATGAAAAGTCTACATGGAAGGTTACTCTGGCAAAGTGCTTAGCACATTTGCTTTTTTGCAGTGCTACTGTTAAGGTCACAAGTTCAAGTCCAGAAAAAAAAAAAAAGTGGATAATCCGCTCTGCTGACTTTCAAGATTATTATATTATTCAATTCTCAGGAATGTTGCAGAGTGGTTATCCAATCCATGAGAACTTATTAGGTGGAATATTTGGATAAGAACCAGACATTGCTGATCTAATATAGAAACCCTCCCCCTTCCCCTTAATTTGCAGAAAGAATAAAGCAGGACCAATAAAAGTAATTAGGAAAATGATGAAGCTGCAGGAAAGTGAATGATGGTTTGTTGTTCTTCTTTCCTAAACTAGTGATCCCTTCAAAGGGGCTGGTCTGGCCAAAGTATTAAATAAAACATAAGATTTCTTCATTATTGATATTGTGGTCATGTATAATTAAAATTGACATCCAGTGGCCCTCATGAAGAGTTGGACATTGATTTGTATTAAACTTTTACCTCATCTGTGAGCTCTTTAGGCTCAGAAGGACCTAAGTTTCTAGCTTTGCCCAACACACAGCAAAATTGTGCCCATCATGTTTCCTGCCTACCCCCTGTCCTCTGTTCGATCAACTTACTTTTCTTTCCACAGTTGCATGGTTAAACACATTTCTCCAAATGTTAAACCTATTTTAGATAATAAATATCAAAGCTCTGGCATTTCAATCTATAAAGTTCAACCTGTAAGAGAAAATAGTGCATTTTGTACAGCGTTCACAGTGCTTACCTTGGGTTTGCATTTTTTGCTTCTGTAGTTACTTATTTTGGAGGGAGGTGGGGAAAAGGCAAGGAATGGTTGGAAATTTGCAAGCAAGTTCTTTGATAATTCCTGTTTGCACCAAAGGAATTACCAGTGTTTTTGTATTTCACATGAACCTCTTTGGAGCAGAGAGATTTAAGAGAAAACCAAAGCTACAAAACAGGCAAAACCTGGGGAACCCAAGATAAAGTTTCAGAGATGATATCCCGTGCAACAGAGGCAACCGTGCCAAAAATTTAGAAAGGGAAAGTGTCTGAGATCAGCTTCTACAAGGACATCTGCCAATTGGACTGAAGCCCAAGCAGAGTGAAGTCAAATTAGGCTGCTCAGATTGAACACTTACCAGTGGCAGGGCTTTTGTGTTCTGGGCTGAAGGGTTCGGTGGGGAGGCATGTTAGCACAGACAGGGAGCCCACAACACCCCACTATTTTACTGCAAGTGTTTTAGGTCAATTTCTAGGACTTTGTGCCACCTCTAACCCTGCTATGATTGGTAAAGCCTAGTTCTAATCTCCTATCCTAGCCCTGCCTTGGAATTGGCTGAAAAAAAATAGTATATTCGTAATGGAACAGACTGTTATAATCAGATCCTTCCCAGGAATAAACTTTTGATAAACAGGAATGTTAGCACATTTGGGTGTGATAAGTTTAAACCTTGCCTTGAGATTATGTAGACCATATTTTTAAATAAATAACTAGTTATCTTTTATTCCTTCTACTTTTACAATCTTTTAGTTGCTTTTTATCCTTCTCCCAATTGCCCTTGCATGGATGAGGATTATTACCATTAGAGCCCACTTTGAAGGGCAAGATCGGCTCTGTCCTCCAGCCCTCCTTTACCATCTCTTGCCATGGATGTGAGGGACAGACTGCACAGCCTTAGCATCTTAAAAACCAATAACGCATGTTTTCTTATCTCCAAATACTCTAGAGAGTAAGAGTATAGCACAAGAACTTCCATCCATTTGGCAGTTCCGTCCATTCTTTTGGTTTTTCTGCTTTGTTGGTTCTGAGTTTCTCGGTTTAAGTGGTTTTCAGTGTTATCAGCTCAAATGTGTTCTCTTGCATGTTTATATATATGTACAATATATAGAGAAATATGTTTAACTATACATACATGTTTATAATATGTAATATGTATAAATTACATATGAAGAATTATGTAATATATATTACATATGTATAGATGACGGCATTTTCAGTTTCAGTTTAGTTTCAGAGATTTTGTAATAGTTGACCCTATTGGAAGCTCGTTTGAGAAACAGAATATTTTTACATTCTACATTCTTACAGACATTTTGGCTCATGTTTTCATTCTGAGAGAGAAAAATATGTGTCACAATTAACCACATGACACTAAATCTCTTGAATCTTCAGTCACTATTCTGTAGGAACCTTTGAATCCTTTTAGAGTTGGCATTTTAAAAAGTGTAGTAGTGTCTGAATTTGGGAAGCTCACATTTCAAAATTGATTAAATTGTGTCATATGTTTTTGTGCTTGTCTAGGCTGTGTCATGTGCCTTTCTGGCATGGTTTTAGCCTGTACAGTGGGTCTGTTCATTTTTTGACTTCAAAATTGGGACGGGTAAGATGAGTAGTTTACACATTTATCTGTGCTTCCACCTTTTCATAATTCCTCCTCCAATTGTTACTTTAACTTATACCTCAAAGAGGCCAAGAGTGGAAAGGCCAAGAGTGGAAAGCTACATAATCACTAGATAATCTTAGTGTTCCATATTGTTCCCTCAATTTTTTAATTGGAGGTGGAAAAATTATTTATGCAATTCAAAGCACTTTTAAAAATTCTGTGTTCCTACTCTATAGTCATAGTAATTTTAAAATATTGATTCACTGAATGTTAAATGTCACAGGCCCCGAACTGTTCTAAGGCACAAGGAAACCAGCCTCGCGATAAATAACAATTTAAGTGTAGTGAAGAGTAAGTGTGACGTGGAGTAAGAATGCCATGGCATTATTCCTTTTCTGCCTTATTCTTTGCAGGGGGTGGGTAGGGTGAGATGGGGGATAAAATGCAAGTGTGCTTCAATCGAGTAAATTGCTTTTCCTCTTTTTCTCCACCCTGCTGACATGACTTATAGCCTTATGGTATTCTCCAGGGCAGCGTTTCTGACCACCTCCCTGCCCTGCAAACTTCAAAGTGAACTTCTACCTAACTTGGGGAACCATGGTCAAAGTAAGACTCCTTAGATTTTAATGCGCATGCCTCAGGGAGAATGTGACATTAATGTGTATATAGACCTATTGGGATCATGTTATAATATAGGTTCTCTTTCAATGAGTCTGGGGTAGGGTCAAGGTTCTGCATTTCTAACGTGCTCCTGGGTGAAGCCGTTACTGCTGTCCCAAGGACTACACTGAGTAGCAAGACTAATAATTATCTTCTTAATCACAATAGCAGAAAGTTGGACCAAGTTTAGGTCCCTCCAACAAGTAGCACTTGTGGGAAAAACAACAACAAAACCTTTAGACAGGAGGGCATTTGAATACATTTCACCATACCTGAAATGATGCCCTACATATTTTTTTTCAAAGACATTCTTTTCCCCCACAAGATGACTGGCAATTTTGTGTTCAGCCACCCTCAGACATGAAAACACTTGGTTGCTTATCTTGTAAAATTTGCTTCGCTTGCTTGCTTGGGCATGTACGTAGTCAGTTTAGTCAAATACGTGTCAGTACATCTATGTGGATGGGGGAGCAGGTGCAAGCCCTTAACGTACTTTAAAAAAGTTTAACACTTAAGTCAGTCCACTGAGTTGATCCTGTGTGATCTTAGTGCCAAGCGTCTGAGTTAAAAGTTTTCCCTTTGAAGGCAGCAAATAGATGTCATACATTTGAAGCATTTGTTTATACTAAAAACGATGCTTGACTTTTTAAAGTTCTAAGACAGTTCACTGTACGACACCATTGAGCCTAGAGGGTGATATAAAGCTGCCCAAGTTGGTATTTGAGGTTTGATTTAATGGAGATTGGAATCTGTGATGCCACGACTGGCTTTGAATAAGGTACTGAAATCCATGGGCTTAGGCTAGAAAAAGCAAAAGGAATTTATTTCCCTCTGCCCAGGGGGTCAGCAAAGAAATAACTTTGTGTTGGCACCTCTTTTTTAGTCAAATATTCTATGAGGGTCATCTGTTCAGCAGCCTCATTTTACTTTTTAGGGGGCTACTTTGAAGACTTCTTACAAGCAGCATACTTAAATGTCTGTTAAAGAAATGCTGGAATGAGTAAATTCCTAATCTCAAATATACCCTTTTATATAATATATACATATACTATATATCTGTGCATATGTATAATATGTACATATATACACACATTCATATATATTTTTCTTTTTGAGATTTTATATGTGTATTTATGTAAAATATATATATGTACACTCGAGGGAAAATTTTGATCTCTTCCTGTCTGGAGTCCAAATGTTGCGTGTAGTTTATCATTTCACTTAGGACTCTATATTTTGAATCAAGTTCCTCTGAAGTGCTTAAGCAGCACTCCAGACACTAACGTGAACACTGCTTCAAGCCTGTGTTTGCCCTGAGCCCTGGGACCCCCTCCAAGGCAGTGCCCAGAGTGCATTATTGTTGCCGTCCGCTCTGATGAGGCGATCTCTCTGCAAACCACCGGTTTGCTTAAAGCTTCCCTCGTAAGGAGCAGGATCTCATCTGGACTGCATTTACGCTGGAACCACTTGGCCACAACACTATGAGAGAATAATTATTGAACTATTTTACTGTACAACTATTTCCAAATTGTTGATTTTTTATTGATTTCAGGAGGCAAGCTAATTGCCCCATGGCAACTTGATGTGAACGTTTAATGAAGATCAGGAAACAGAGTTTATGAAAAGCTTTTGTATAGTAACTGCAAAGTTTCAAGAACTGTTTTACACTTCCTGACAGTGCTGGGCCTAGCTTAATGGTTTGTTTTTATTACTTAAGAGTGTAAACCTTGCTTTAGCCTGGTGTGTGGAAACTATACCCTCATCCCGCATTACGCATTTTCAAGTTGCTTTTTACTCTCGATTTCCTTTCCTGCCATCTACACTTGAAGACTTTTTCTGTTTTAATTGTCTGAAAGCGACTTTCTATCTTTGCATGCTGAGAATCCGAACACACACACGCACTCATAAAGTTAAGTGTCTGTATTGTTTCACTTTGTTTTGGGTGGAGTTTCTTTTCTGCACTTGGTTGCTAGACAACCAGGCCGACAAAAGTTAAAGATTGAAAAGGCATTTTTAAAGATGTTGAATCTTGGCAGCTGAATATTTTATCTTTCTTCTGTATGGAAGGGTTAGTTTTCTTTCCAGGTTATCCTGGCCTTTTGTTGTTGAATAGATGGTGGGTAGAAGATTTTTAGAAGCTGAGCTCTTAAGGTATGATCTGTTTGAGAACTTTCTAAAGTTTGTTCCTATTTGCTGGAACACGCTTCCCACCTGGATGTACAAAAAAAAAAAAAGAAAAAAAAAAAGCCAGCTTAGTTTCCAAGGGTGTGTTTTAAATCACTAATAAAGCTGAGCTCCAGCTCACAGCTGCTTCGATTGTTGCAAGGCAAAGAAATAGAGAAAAGATTGCTTTCTGAGGCAACATTCAGAAACACAAGACTTCAGTTTGTGGAGGACACTGTCTCCAGGAAGCTGCATTTGCTTTTTCGGTAGATAGCGTTGGAATTGTTTTTAAAAAAATTTTTTTTAAGCTGAATTTTAAATCAAAGTCATTTAAATTGCTCATTTCAGTGAGATGTTTCAGGATCATGTTATAAATACACGATCTTTATACATCTGCCAAGTTGGACGTGTGTTCACAAGTTCATCTTGCATGTGTACACAATTTGCAGCTGACGTGCTTTCCTTACTCCAGGTCTGCCCTTTTCCCTCATTCAGCCTCTGAGATGTTGCCTTTCTGTCTCTCCTCCTCATAGGGTTCCCTGTGCTGGAATTCAGTCAAATCCATGGAAAACTTTACCAACTTTACTGATTCATTTATGGGCAGGATTTCCTGGCATGGGGATCAAATAGGTAGACCTGAAGTTTGTTCATCATAGAATGTCTTGGAAAATAGGATCTTCTGAAGCCCATATGGCCCATACATATAAATTTGACAAAATATTCTCCTGTAAGGAAACTGTACCACTGACTTAAAAATTGCTCAGTCACTTGGTGTAACCAGTAAACCTGCAGTCCTCACCATCACATTAATAGTGTCAATATTATGAGGTATGACAAGAATGATGCTTAAACACCAAGGCCCTGAAATGAAGCAGGCTGCAAACCAGATGACGATCAATAGGTGAGCTGAATAGAAATAGGAAAATAGGTCCAGGAAACATTTAAATATTTTCTAATTTTTAGGATTTGGTGTTTGCTGTCTGAAGATTGTTTGACTGAACAAAAGAATATGGAGAGAATTAAAGTTAGGAGTTGTTTGTAGTTAAAATAAACAAACAAACATATAGACACACACAGATTATTTATGAGATCAATGTAGCTTTTGTAAGCAGAGGGGTGGTTTTTAACTCTTTCTCATTTAGAAAAAAGAAGTGCAGCTCGCTGCCAGTGTTAATTTAACATCATGCGTAGGAATGCTACACTTTCTAGCATTTGACATTTTCAGCAATCAAGAATTACTATATTTTGTAAATGGAAATGCCAGTATTAAAAACAGTGCTATAAAGAGAATGATGCCATTTGTTTCCAAAGACTATCTATATATGTGAGTGAAACAAAAAGGATAAAAGCAAGATATTTTGTGGCAAAATTTGGGGGTAAGGTTTGGACTGTTAATTGCAAATTATCTCTGGGGTAAATGCTGCAGCTGCAAGCGCTGCCATTGCCACTCTCAGGACAAACAGGAAATGGGTTAAATACTATCTCAGCACAATAATTCCTTCCTTGGTGATGCTACTGACTTAAAAATGCTTAAAAAAAAAAGCATTTTACCTGTGTAGAGAAGGGCTCAGAATTTGCTTTTGATGGCTCTCTTTTTATTGAACTGTGGAGAAAGAACAGCCTTAGCTGAAAGCAGAAGGCTAAGAATTCTAGAGTCCTCTTACCAAGAAGGCAGCCCTACGGACAACATATCTCTGCCTTGAGGGAATATATCTCTAGAAGGTTGTCACATTAGACAATAGATAAGTGAGCTCCAGATCCTTTCTCACTTTTGAGTGCCTTTTATGCCTGAGTATCCCTGTCACTAATGAGGCCACGTTGAGGTCTGGATGTCCAAGGGATGCTCCCTTTGTGCCTTTGTTTTACTTGACACCTTGCTGTACTCATGCGTTCACTAAGGTACTTTCAAGGATGTGGCATGAAGAAGCAGAGGGTATTGCTAGAAATTCCTAAAATACAATCTGGTGCATTCTAATAGCACACTGGACAGTGTCTCAAAGAGCTCCCATTCCCAGAACCATTAAAGGTAGGACACTGAAACTGTAGCATCGCTGTTAATCTTAGGGAGATTAATTAAGGAACGTCTCTGGATGGAGGACAAATCCATGTATTATGCACCATTTCTAGGTAGTTCAGGGAGTGGTGGTGGTGTTTCAGCCACAGTGGTGTAGTAAAAATAAGAAGTTCCCTCCATAACAGCTGTTACCGAAACACAGCTCTCTCGGAGGCGCTTGCTTCTAGAACTGTGGGATTTTGACCTCTAGGTCCCAAAAGAGTCAGGACCCACAGGCTATCCAATGATGAACTAAGTTAAGTGGTGGCTCTTCTTCATCAGAAGTAAAAATTGGTACTTTAAATTTAGTCTTCAATCCTCAGAAAAACCAATTAGAATTTTCCTATACTTCTGTTTTATGTTCAGATCTCTTTCTCAACATGTTTCTCTCTTCCTTCTTCTGTATCTCAGGACCTTCCATGGAGATAAGGAAATATATCAGGAAATGAGGAGCTGGAAAAGCCAACTTGGTTTCATACAAAGGGAGAGGGATAGGGTCACATGTCATCACAAACTTGAGAGAGCTTGTTGAACACAACTGAAACTGCTGAAGGTCTCTTCTGAGATGCCACCTTGGAGAAGGAACAAGATCCTATTGTGATTTTTCTTTCCATGGTGATGGAACTGAGTGTTGGGAGAGAAAAAACTCCACAGATCTCTCTCTTAGAAAATGCTCCTGGAGGGGGAGAAATTGCTCTCCTCCCATCCATGACCCAGCCTCTGGGATGCTGGGGAGGATTGCTGCTCCAGCAGGTGGAGGTGTGGTGGGGTGGGAGGGAGCTGGCGGCCAATTGGCCTTCAGCAGAGTGTAAGCACAGCGCAAAGTGCTTCTGCTCTGCAGCCAGAAATAGTGATTCATTTGATTTTAATTTTGACGTTAGCATTTTTCTCATGAGTCATTGATAATTTCATATGGAATTTAAAAGGCTGAAACAGTTATTTACTTTTTAGGAACTTAAAACACTCACTGTGTACAATTTAGTCCTTCCCTTTTAAACAAAGGATGCACTAATGCTTCATTAAAAAAAGAAAAAAAGGAGAGGAGGCATTTCTCCTACCGTGGCCCTCATAGTTCCCACTTGTGCCTCTATCCCAGCTAATCTCACTAATGCTGACCGACTGCCAGGCAGCCTGTATCATCTTAATATTTCTCTTGTCCTGAATTCCTTTCACAACTATATGAGATGTTAGCTGTAGGTATTTTTTAAAAAGATGTTTTCTAGTTAAGAAATTCTCCTCTATTCCTGTGTCTCGAGAGTTTTTAACATGTAGGGAAAATGCATTTTATGCTTCGATGTCTGTGATCACTGATTTTTCTTCAAGTCTGTTAATGAGGTAGATTATGTGGATCGACTTTCAAACATTCAACCAGCCTTGCGTCACTGGAATAATCCCTACTTGGTCATGATATACTACTTTTTATACATTGCTGAACTCTATCTGCTAATATGTTATTAGTTATTTGTGCTTCATATTCATGAGGGATATTGGTCTATAGTTTCCTTCTTTTGAAAGGGCACTGTTTTTGTCTAGTTTTGTTAGAAGGCACTACTGACATCATAGAATGAATTAGAAAGTATCCCCTAGTCTTGAATTAATGCCAATTTTAAAGAATTGGCATTAACTCTTCTTTGAGCATTTGGTAGAATTCTTCAATGAAACCTGGGTTGAAGATTTCTTTTCTGGAAAGGTGTTTAATTATGAATTCAATTTTAATTTAAAAAACAGTTTAGTGCTATTCAAATGATCTATTACATATTGGGAGATTTATGATAGTTTGTACTTTTTAATGAATTGGTCCATTTTATTTAAGTTTTCAAATTTATTTGTGGATCTGTTTGTCATACTCTTTTATTATCTATTTGTGGTTTGGAGGGTCTTTAGTGATAGCTGCTGTTTTATTCCAGATATTATTAATTGTGTCTTCTTTTGTCCTTATCAGTCTTGCTAAAAGTTTGTAGATTTCATTGACCTATTAAAAGAACAAAACTTTTTGTTCATTTATTTCTCTGTATTTTTTTTCTGTTGTCAATTTTGTTAATTTCTGCTCATCTTCATTTCCTTTCTTCTCATTTGGGTTTATTTTATTTTTGCTCTTCATTTTCTATGCTCATGAGGTAAGAGCTTAGCTTATTGATTCTAGACTTTTCCCCTTTCTTCATGTAAGCAACTAGTGCTACAAAATTTCCTCTTGGCACTGCTTTATATGTGTCTCACAAATTTTGATATATTTTCATTTTCATTCACTTTTTTTTAAATGAGTGTCCTTCTTTGACCCATGAGTTATTTAAAAGAGTATTGTTTGAATATTTTCATTTTGCCTTTCTGCTACTGGTTTCTAATTTGAATGAATTGCAGTCTATACATACTCTATATCAGGGTTTCCCAACCCCGGGACTTGGCTATAGACCAGTACTGGTCCGGGGACTGTTAGGAACTGAGCTGCTCATTAGGAGTTGAGTGGCAGGTGAGTAAGCAAAGTTTCATCTGTATTTGCAGCCCAGTGCTAGCATTACCTCCTTAGCTCTACCTCAGGTCATCAGGCATTAGATGCTCATAGGAGCTCCGGTCCCTGGTGCCAAAAAGGTTGGGGACCACTACTCTATATTATTTTAAATCTTTTAAATCTGTTGTCATTTGTTCTATGGCTAAGATTTGTTCTATCCTGGTTTATGTGATATGGATACTTGAAGAGAATGTGAATTCTGTTGTTGTGTGCAGTGTTCTATGAATGTTGGTCAGTGGCATTAAATTTATCTGTATCCTTCTGACTTTCTGTCTTGTTATATAATCAGTCATCCAGAGAGGGGTGTTTAACTAGTCACCTATAATTGAATTTGTCAACTTTTTTTTCAGTTCTATCCATTTTTGCTTCACATACCTAGCATATGCATAAAATATACTGCATTATATGCCTTTTCCCATCATTTTATTTTCAACCTACCTAAATTATTATATTTAAAATTATTTTCTTATAGGCAGCATGTAGTTATGTCATGTTTCTTAATCCACTGGGCCAAATTTTAACTGCTGCAATTTCTTTTTAATGACATGTAGTATACTGATGATCACTTAGTTCTGTCTTTTTATTATTTCTTTTGTTCCTACTGCTTTTTATTTGTCTTTTTTTTCCTGCCTGCCTTACTTGAGCATGTTTTTAGCATTCTTATTTTAATTTATCTAAAAGTTTTTAAGTGTATCTCTTTGTAAAGCATTTTTGTGCATATACTCATGCACAAAAGTGGAGAAGCTAAAGTAAAGAAATTTTACCTCTCGATGTCCCTTTACATGCCCACTTATAATATAGATGCCTTAAATATTTCTACTATATTCATTGGCAATCGCATTAGATAATGTTATAATTTTTACTTCAGTTATCAAACGTAATGTAGAAAAATTAAGAGGAGAAGGAAAGTCCATTGTGGTTAGCTTATGAATCTGCCCTTTCTGTGGATTTTCTTCCTTCTTGATGTTCTAGGAGTCCTTTGACCATTTCCTTTCTGTTTTACTGCCCTGGGCTGGATGCGTGCACACCCTGGAGGGTGGTGTCAGGGAAGCCGGTGAGCTAAGCAGGAGGCTGCAGTGGTGGCACCGGCTCTGCCACCGAGTGAGACACCGGGGCAGTGCTCCCCAGGTTCTAGCAAACCATGTGGGCTCGTCCTTGGCTTCTCTTTTAAGGTAGGTCTGCTGGCAACAGATTCTCTTAGCTTTTTTCCCCTGAGACCCTCTTGGTTCCCCCTTCATTGCTGAAGGATATTTTCACTGGGTATAGGCTTCTGGGTTGTTAGGTCTTTTCTTTCACCCCTTGAAAAAGCTTGTGCTGCTTCCTCATTGCGTCTGTGGTTTCTGGTGAGAAATACGCTGCCTTTTGAATTGCTTTTCCCCTGTCAGCAACGTGTCAATTCTTTCGGAATGTTTTCAAGATTTACATTGTCTTCAGTTTTCAGAAGTTTGACCATGAAGTGTCTTGGAATGATGAATTTCTTTGGCTTTCTTTTCTGTTTGAGGTTTGCTCAGCTTCCTGAGTCTGTTCTCTCACCACCAAACCCCCATTCCCCTATCCCCTCCCCCCTTTTTTTTTGCCAAAGTTAAAAAATACTTTGCCATTATCTCTGGTTATTTTTCAGCTTTAACTTCTTTCTCTTTTTCTTCTACGACTTCAATGACAAGATCTTTTGTTATAGTTCCACATGCCCCTGGGACTCTGCCTATTTCTTTTAGTCCATTTTTTCTCTGTCGTTTGGGTTGGATGATTTTTATTGTTCTATTCAGGTTCACTGGTTCTTTCCCCTGCCATGTTTGTTCTGCTGTTGAGCCCATCAAGAGTTGTGGTTTTTTAATATTGATTATTTTATTTTTTAGTTCTAAAATTTCCATTGGGTTTTTTCCATATATGTTCTTGTTCTTTGTCAAGGCATTTTATTTATTCATTTATTTCAAGTATGTTTATAATTGTCCATTGGAGTAGTTTTATGATGGCCATTTTAAAATCCTTGTCAGATAATTTACACATCTAGGGGCAGCGTCTGATGGTTGTCTCTTCTCATTTACTTTGAGTTTTTTTCTGATTCTTGGCATAACAAGTGATTTAAAAAATAAATAAAACCTGGAAAGTGTGGGTATTATAAAATTCTAGATCTTATTTAAATTTTGTGTTTCAGCAGGCCTCCTCTGAACTTCTGATGGGTGATGGGGGTGGAGGTGATGTTCTACCTCCTTCCTGCCAGGTGGATAGAAGTCCAGGTTCTGAATTCTACCTCCTGACAGTGAAGGGGTGAAGCACTCCTTGTTACTGCTGCGTGGAGTGGGATTTCAGGGTCTCCATATATTTTCCACTGACACTGTATGTTGGAGTGTTCTTGTTATCACTGAATACTGGTGAAAATTCTGACTCTCCATTAAGCTTCCTCTGACACACCCTGGGAAAGAGGGGGTTGGAGCTCCTTGTTCCAACCTGTCAAGGTGGATGTTTAGGCTCTCCCCCTTGGCCTTTGCTGGCAAAGGTGGGGGTTGGGCTGCAGAGTTTTTCTGTTTTTGTTTGGCTGGAGTAGACTGGTTGTTATCTAATTTTTTATTTTTTATTATTATTTTTTTTTTTTGTATTTCCAGACTACCCCTTTCCTTGTCCTTTGGTCAAAGGGTGGACTTTTCCTTTAGACTTTTTCTTTCTTTTTTTTTTTTTAAACCTATAACTGTAGGTGCTTCTGGAGTGCCCCTTCTCCACTCTCAAGTCTGAAATACGTGAAGCAAGAAGAAACCTCAGGGAACTTACCACCTATGTTCTTCATAGGTCCCTAGCTGGCCTGCCTTCCTCTTATCACTTTTCAGATCTTCTTGTGTTTGTTTTATATATAATGTCCAGAGTTTTTAGTTAAAGTTAGCAGGAGGAATAGGGAAAAGTATGTGTACTCTGTCTTCCTGAAAACAGAAATCCCAGAAGGAAGATTTCATTCAATTTTGAAATGCCCTTACAAATTTGCAGATCAAAGGTGATAAAATTATTTCAATTTTCCAGAGGGAAAAATTGAGACACTTAGAGGTAATTTACCTGATCAAAGTTGCTTAGAAATGTGGCCTTGGCTTGAAGTAAAACCTTGGAATTTTAAAGTTATTATTTTTCTTTTTCTTTTTATGTTTGTTATAAAGGAGAAAACTATGAGTAGGGGTGGAAGGGGTGGGGGAGGAAGGGATAGTTACCAAAGAGAAAACTAAAGGAGCACTTATTTGGCTTAGAAGCAGCAACTTTGTAGAATTACAAAACCTAGGACAAAACTAGGACTTTTTAAGGGAGTTTTTGAACTTTGAAATGTTATCAGTTTTCACAAACTGATTATATGATCTTAATTTTGTTGATCTCATCTTGTAAATGAACAACTTCAGTTATTTTTACTGTGTTCTGAAACTTAAGTGGCAGGGTACGTATTTAGTGATCACTGCTACTTCCTTGGTGCAAGACTTCCATAGAAATGGGAAGGATGGGGAAAATGTTTCATCACTTTGCAATGATGAACGTTTTTATAACTTTTATCTGAATACTCTTGGTTCTAAAAAGTCTCTAGGTTGCTTTGTATTTCAAAAAAGATTTTAGACTGCTCTCTTAAAACCCATTACCTAGTTCTTTAGTGGTTTCCAATATTGCAAAGGCAATGATGAGTTCTAAGAATTAACTGCTTTAAGTATATTTTTCTAATTCTAATATGTTTCCTAATATAATATTCACAGATCTTCTTTCTCTTTTTTAGTTTTATCACTCAAACCACTTTTCAAAACTTTATGAATCTGAAATCAAGAAGGGATGGGAGATGGGAGAGACCTTTTAGGACCAAGTAACCTATCCACGTGATCCTTTTGTGGCCATTTTGGTTCATCCAGTTCTTGTGAGTTTAGACCTACCATATAGTAGGAAGAAAGGGTGAGCAAAATAGCATGAGTTCTTAGAAAGAATATGGGGGCACAGCAAAGGGTGGTTGGCAGAGTTGAATAAGGTAAAGCTATAGTCATTCCTAAGGGAAAGTCTGTTTGCTTCTAGGAAGAGTCAAAAGTCATAATAGTTCTGGCTTTATCTAGAACTGTTCTGGAATCTCCTGGAGTGCCTCTGTCTTTGGTCCTGTCCTGTGGTCTTTCTTTAGAACTTGACAGAGGTAAATTGTCTCTCTGAAGGCATCAACCCCTAGGCATTTATAAACGTTTTAGCAGCAGAGATTTTTTTCTCTAAGTTGTCATGGTGTGTTCTAGCCTTTGAGCTGTAGAACTGACTCTATTGATGATTTCAAAGTTGTCTCAGGTGGTTCAACAGCTCTTTTGTTACTTTCACTGCCAGGGAAAGCAGTGGGACTTGTTCCCTACACTTTGTTGGAGGCCTAGACCATTTTCTGCATAGAGAAGGGAAGAATGGATGATGATATTCTCTTTCCTTCTTCCCACATGTCCTTTACTTATGAAAAATGTAGCCACATGTAAACTCCCTGGCCAGAGAAGAACCTTCTGTCTTATGAGCTTGGCAGGAGGCAAGCTCTCAGGTTATGGGCAACTGAGAAATCTCAGTTATAAGTTTGCATAAGACTAATTGTCACCTCAAGAAGTTAGGCCAGAAGGAAACAATGCATTTTTCCCTGATAAAGGAATAAGCATGAGGAAATGGGAACTGAGGATTAGCCCACTCACAGGAACTGACTGGACCTCTGACAGACCTGCTACCCAGCAGATAAATGAGATCGGGGGTCCTCAAAGAGGTAAAGAGTAATTTTCATTGCCATTGACTGCTGTTGCTCTCTCTAGCTTCAGAAAAGTTGCTTTACTGACACATCAGAATTGTTAAAGTGTTAGGGGTCACAAATCTGAGGGTTTTTTTTTTTTTTAATGTTTTACAGTCTTCCATTTAAAGTTTTTCATTTGGAGATAATGATTTCTGTCAAGAGTCATAATTCTGGGTGAATGAATGGAATTCAGGAAGGCATCCATCCCAGTGTCTTTGCTCCCTTTTCAGAACACAGTTAATTTCTGATGGCTACAAACAGTAAGAAACACTTAGAAAGATGCAAAATTATTTTAGAAAAAAACCTCTTTGAAGAAATAACTAGAAGTTCTTTAAAATCTAAATCACATGCTCTTATATTTTCTAATGAATCAGAGGATTTTATGTTAACAAAAGTGTATCTTATTTCAACATCCATTTCTGTATCTCAGTTTGAATTTGGATACTTCATATCATTTTAATTTTTTCACATGCTACTTAACTTCAACACAAGAAAGCAGTCTAAAATGTTTGCAAAGAAAAATGCAGTTGTTTTTAGTTTCAAGTATTTAGTAATCTTTGTATGTAACACTTCTAATTTCAAAAGCTTGTGCACCTAGAAAAGAGATATTTATGTCTCAATAGGATTATTGAGCTTATCTCTCACTAATGTTATGAAAAAAAGGAGGACTTCTGTAACTTTTCAATTGCAAAGTGCAAGAGTTATATCTTTTATTCATTTTTAGCTTTCAGACTCTATTCAGTATTTTAAATACTATTAGAAAGGCTTAAAAATTGACAGTTGTGCCTGGAGAAGGATAATGTATTAGAAAGAGGTGTTACCTGACTATGTATCAATTTCCCAATTTGGGGGAAGATAGTTTTCAAAATTAACAAATATATATAAGATAACTTTAACACACTGCATGGCATTAGAGGCCCTGTGAATTTGAAGTGAATACAACCTTGCAAGCTCTTCTATATCTAGTTTACTTACCCACTGTTTCTTGTTCCTTTGTACTCAAAGTGCAGATCATCAGTGTTACTTAGGATGCTAGAAATGCAGAATCTCAGACTTTACTTCAAATTTCTTGAATCAGAATCTACATTTTACCAAGATTCTCAGGGTATCAATGTGGATGTGGAATCCTGAGAAGTTTGCCAACAGTCAGTTTAAGAATCCAGACTATAGCCAACCTCTATATATGACATTCCTCTGACTACAAGATAGAAAGGGTACATTTTAAAGGTTTTCAAGGAGATGCTGTTAAAGGAAGTTCCAGAGGAGGGAATAGCCCCCTTTTCCTTCTGTTTGTATGCTGTCCAGGTATGATTCTAGTCTGATAATGAAGGTTAGGATGGGCAGAGGCAATAGCATCACAAGAACAAAAAGTAAAAGTCTGATTGAGCCCTACCTTATCCCCACCCAACCCCTGGACTTTGTCAGTTATAAGAGCCAATATATCCCCTAATATCCTAACTGATTCACTTGGAGAGGCTATTTCTTAAAGCCTTAGTGGAAAGGTCCATGTGTCAAAAAAAACAACATATACCAGAGTGGGTAAACCTGGCCAGCAATATGTCAGCCCGGGGGGCACCCTTAGAGCTGCCTGCCAAGGGGGATTAGTGAGACACAGTTTTGGGAAATCTCTGGGCTTGGGACCAATTTGGGAGGCAAGGTGGAGGAGTGAAACTGCATATTTTGCTGATAGAGAAGAGAGAGCAGTGAGTCATAGAGATATACAGATGTTTGGGGTTGTTGTGAAAGAGAGAAGGGAGAGCCCTTGGATATCTGAAATGGGATCTACGAGGTGGCCTCAGGCAGAATCAGTCTTTTGTGTTTTCTGCCTGCCTCTTGCCACCCTCTCTTGCTCTTACCTACTTTATTCCACCACACAAAGCAAAACAGTGGCCCTCTGCGGCCTTCTGTTTAGTGCCCTCTTCTTTCTCATTTTTCCTGTTTCCTCTCCCTCCTAATCCTATTGCACTTTCCAGGTTCCACATAATAGGGTTGTGATGCCCTAACGGGTATTGATGTTTGTTTTAAGGAGGGTTTTCTTGTATATATGCCTTGGCATCAGTCTAGTAAAGGGTTTTGTTGTATATATGCCTTAGTATCAGTCTAGTAAAGAGGAAAGAGATTAGGTATGGATTCCCACCTGCATACATACAGCTACTTCAATTGCCAACATGTAGGACCACTTCTGGAGATATGAAATAATTATACCTACTTCCATTTATGAGATATTTGTGTGCCCGGCTCTGTGCTATGAATTTGAAATACCACGTCTGTTCTAATCCTTTCAGCTGTCAAAGGAATAGAGGATTTTATACTAATTTTTCAGATGAGGAACATGAGGCCTAGAATGGTTAAGGATTCTTACCCACAACTACTAAGTGGGGAGCAGATTGTAAACTTTGTGTTTAAATGGAAAAACATCATCTTGTATCATTCATCTGGGGTGCTGACACCTTGATTATCTAGTTATTATTTGTATTTTCAACCAGGCCATTGCTTTTACATTTTGATTATTAAACACCTAAAAAAGGACTACGGGTGCTTGGGTGTAGTAACATATTCACATTCTTTAACCGTGCGCTGAGACAAGTCTATGTTTACCAGCCAGTTTTACCAAAAATTTTCAGTAGGTGTTTTAGTGCAGCATACTTGCTTTTTACTATAATTAGTATCATGATCCTTTAAGCATCTCTCAGGTATATTTTTCTGTTTTTCATCTGAAATAGAGATATTAGACCTGGAAAGACCCTGATAGGGAATTTAATTCCAGCTGCTCTTTTTGAGAGCTGAGGAATCTAAGGCTGAGTGAGATGAAGTATCACTCTAGGGTTAGCAGCTCATGAGCAGCCATGCTGGAACCAGAAACCAGGTATGTTATTCTCCAGATGAAACATTTTTTTTCAACTTTTCCAAACTCCAGGTTAATTTTTGACTTTTATTTCATTTTGTAATAAAGACATTTTCTAGATTTTTTCCCCCTCAATGACCCCTTTGCTGGGAACCTAAAGATAAACAATTTTATTCTAGATGCCAAGGCTTATGATGGAGGAAGTAAGGAGTGTAGCAAATTCTCTCCACAAAAAGCAATGACAAAATTGAACAAAGTTATGAAAAACAATCATTTTAGAACTCTTAGTTTAGAACTGTGAAAATCTATGCCACCTTAGCCTGGAGACGCTGCCCTTTACCCATCCACAAGAGCCATTTCAATCAATGCAGAAGTTCTGTTAGGGTGGGGCAAGTTGAGAAAACGAGCAACTTCACTGCTGGAAGGGATGACTTTAATTTGGAGCATAGTATGAATAAAAATCACATCCCTAAGTGTTACTGAAAACTATATGATCTTGATGGCAAACAAATAAGGCAGGCCAACATTGCAGCTAGCCTGCAGCTGTGATCTTTGTTATAGGAAGGAATTTAACAAGAAGAGCCAGGGAATGAGATAGCTTGGTGGACCAAGATATCGCTGGTCATCTGGAAGGCTGTGTGCATGGTTAGGCCATACACATACTTAGGAGAGACTGGGAAGGTCCCTAACTATATGTTCATCCTGGCTGATAGTGAAACTTTGCACACATAGAAAGTAAAAGTCAGGGCAGTCTTGTAAACCAGCAATCCTCAACCTTTTGGGTACTAGGGACCAGTGAGAATATGAGAATCTAATGCCTGATGATCTGAGGTAGAGCTGAGGTGGTAATGCTAGCCCAGGGGAGTGGCTATAAATACAGATGAAGCATTGCTCGTTCCCTGTGCTCACTTGCTGTGTGGCCTGGTTCCTATCAGTCTGTGGTCTGAGGCTGGGGACCCCTGTTGTAAACCACTTGAACTTTAAATGCTATTCACAACCTACTCATAGCTCTATCCTCTAATGGTAAAATGGCTTGAGGTGTCTGCGTATAACCTCTGACAAATCATTGGTTGACTACTAAGCTATGCTAACACAAGGGCAACCCTTATGAATCCAGGCTCAACAAATAAAAGCAAGAATAAGTGAAAATTTGAGCAAAGATATTAGTAGCCACACACTGTGGGAAAGGGAGACTCCACAGAATTACTTCAGGTAAATTACTAAACAAATAAAGAAACAAGCAAAAAAGTAACAAGAATAATCACCTCCAAGAAGGAAAAACAGAAATCCCAAGTTGCCTACATGTCTAATCTGAAATGTCCAGTTTTAAACAAGGTGTTCAGATTTTCAACAACAAAAAAATTATAAGATATACAAAGTAGGAAAATGTGACTCAAGGTCAGGGATAAAAAGTCATGCTTATCATCTTTGAGGAGTCCAGTTGTTGGACTCAGCAGACAAAGACTTTAAAGAAGTTATTATAAATACCTTCAAACAGTTAAAAAATAACTTTCAGGGAATTGGAACAATATGATAATGATTTATCAAATAGATACTCTTAATAAAGAGACTTATTATACAAAATAACTAAGTGAAATAAATTCTACAGTTGAAAAGTAAAATAACTGAAGTGAAGAATCTACAGAAGTGGCTCTACAGAAGATTTCAGATGGAAGAAGAAAGAACCAGCAAATTTGAAAATATTCAAGTTGGAGAACTGAAAAAAAAATGAGGAGAGACTCAGAGACCTATGGGATACTATCAATTATACTAATATATGCATATGGGGACAATTCTTAAGTGTCATAAATACAAAGAGAGCCACATCTAGACACATCATAGTCAAATTCTTGAAACCAGTGACAAAGGAAGTCTTGAAAAGAACCAGAACTACTCATCACATCCAAGATAGGTCATCACTAACAGCTGAACTATCACTCAAAACAGAGGAAACCAGCAGGCAGAGGGATGACATATTTAAAGTGCTGAAAAATTTAACTGTCAATCAAGAATTTTAAATGCATTAAAATTATCCTTCAAAACTGACATTTTAAAAATAGATTCCCAGATAAACAAAATATGAGAGAATTTGTTACTAGCAAACATGTCTTACAACAAATACTAAAGGAATTCCTTCAGACTGCAAGAAAATTGTACTAAATGGTAACTAGAATCCATGTGAAGAAATAAGGAACATTACAAAAGGAAAATATAGAGGTAAATATATAAGACTGTATGCATATATATTTTCTCTTTTCTTAACTACTTTAAAATACATAAGATTATATATACTTCAAAATAATACTTCTAAAACTGCTTTACTGAGCTTACATCAAGATGTAATATATATGAAAATAATAGCAAAAAAGGAAGAAACAGCTCTATTAGAAAATGTTTATATTATTTAATAAGAATTAAGGTAGTATTAATTTGAAGTAAGTTGTAATGAGGTACAATCTGTAGTGCAAGTCCTATTACAAACACTAAAAACAAACAAACAAACAAAAAACAAACAAGCAAAAAATGCCCAGATATTTAAGAAGTAACTATCAAAGTAATTAAAAGGGTGCACTAGAAAGTAGTAATGCAGGAACAGAGAAACAAAAGAGAAATGAAACAGAAAATGAAAAGCAACGTGGCAGCTATAAATCAAACAATATCAATAACTACAGTAAATGTGAATGGATTAAAAACTCTAGTCAAAGGCAGAGAATATCATATTGGATAAAACTTTAAGTTCTCAGTAAATGCTATCTATAAGAGACATACTTTTCAACCAAATAGTGTAAAATTGAAAGCATGACAATGTAAACAGTAACTTTAAGGGAATTAGAATGGCTTTACTCATATGAGAAAAAATAAACGTTAAGACAAAATATGTTGCTAGAGACAGAGAAGGGCATTTTATAATATAAAGGGGCCAGTTCCTCAGAAAGATATAACACTTATCAATGTAGATGCACTTTATAACAGATCCCCAAAATACATGAATCAAAAATTGAGTGAATTGAAAGGAGAAATGAGCTACTCAACAATAATAGTTGGAAACTTCAATATTTTACTCTCAGTAATTTGTGAAAAGTTATTCTAGATGACGAAAAATCAACAAACAGATTTAAATAACTATAACTTAACTCAGAGTAACTCTCTGTAGGATATTCTACCCAACAACAGCACACATAGAACATTTTCTCGAGTAGACTATATGTTAGGCCATAAAACAATATTCACTAAATTTAAAATGTTTGAAGTCATACAAATTGTGTTTTTTTGGCCACAACAATGAAATAGGGAATATTAGTACTAACCATGAAGAAATTAAAAGGCTTATAAGGGAATATAATGAAGAGTTTTAGGTCAATAGACTGGACAACTTTGATGAATAAATTCTGGAAAAACAGAAATTACCCAAACTGACCTAAGAAGCAATAGAAAACCAGACTAAAACTCTAACAAGTAGAGACATTGAATTAGTAATTAAAACTCCTCCTACATAGCATAGAAAAGCTCAGGCCCCAATTACTTCACTAGTATGTTCTATCAAATATTTAAAGGACAATCCTTCACAAACTCTTCCAGAAAATAGATGAGGGTACTCTGTTCTGCTCACTTCATGAGGCCGTATTACCTGTTCTAAAGCCAAGCAAAGATATCACAAGAAAAGAAATCTATAGACCAATATTCCTTGAGAATATAGATTAAAAAGTTAGGAAATATTGGCAAACCAAATCTAGTGACAGATATAGAAGATTATATACCATGACAAAGTGGCATTTGTTCCAGAAAAGCAAGGTTGGTTTAATACCTGAAAATTAGTTAATATAACATACCATCTAAATTAAAAAAAAAACAAAACAAACTATAAAACTTCTAGAAGAAATAGGAGAAAACCTGTATTACTTTGGGAATGGCAAAGAGTTCTTAGGTCTAATATCAAAATCAAGATCCATAACAAAAACATTTAATAAAGTGGATTCATCTAAATTAAAACTTTACTTCAAAAGGCATCGTTAAGAACATGAGAAGACATGCCACAAACTGTATGAAAATATTTGCAAATCATATATCTGATTAAGGATCTGTATCCATAATGTATAAAGAACTATTATGATTCAATACTAGGAGCAACCTAATTAAAAGATGAAAATTTATTTGAATAAGTATTTTACCAAGACAATATACAAATAACTAATAAGCACATGAAACTATGTTCATAATTATGCATCATTTGGGAAATTCAGATTAAAACTACAATGAGATACCTGTGGAAGGTTTATAATAAAAAAGTGAACTATAGCAAATATTGGTGAGGATATAGAAAAACTGGAGCCCTCATACATACTGATGAGAATATAAATTGATGCAGCCACTTTGGAAAACAATTTGACAATTTCTTAAGATGTTAAATGTAAATTTACCATACAAACCAGTAATTCCATTCCTAAGTATTTGCACTAGATAAATGAAAACATATGTTCTCCTAAAGATTTTAATGTGAAAGTTTAAGGAGCTTTACGCATAATAGCCCCAAATGGAAACCACCCAAATGTGTACCAACTATTTTATGAATAAACAAAAGATGATATATTCATGTAATGAAATGCTATTTAGCAATAAAATAAAGTGTTGATAAAAACTAAAATGTGGATGAATTTTTAAAATATTATGCTAAATGAAAGAAGCCAGAAGCTAAGAGCATATATAGTATGATTCCCTTTACATGAAATGCTCAATAAAGGGTAATCTATAGGGATAGAAGAAAGTAGATGAATGGTTGTTTGGTGTAGAAACTGACTGCAGAAGGGATTTTTGGGGGGCGATGGAAGTGTTCTAGACTGGATTGTGGTGATGGTTGCATTACTCCATAAGTTCACTAAAATTGGTTGAATTACTTAAAATAATTTATGATATGTAAGTTATACTACAATAAAACTTAAAATTTAAAAAATAGTATTTTTGGTAAAATCAGCTAATCAACAAGCAAGCAAACTAAATACAAAGACAACCCAAAACATATTATACCAAAAATTTTGTTAAAATGCTAGCCTTGCCTTGAACCTCTTGGTCAATGTTGAAATAATATCCCAGAAACAAAGCTAATTTTGTTGAGTAAAAATTAACACAAGTGTCCTGCCCTTTTGAAAATACTAGAAGCATCATCTATCATGTTCTCCTAAACAGTTTAAAGTACCCGTTTCTTCTATTTATTTGCTATCACCTTCCCATGGTCCCCCAGGAACCCACAAATAGAGCTCAGTCATTGTTGACTGATGCCCCTGAAAGAGCCTGTTGTACCCTCCCAGTGGGGGCAGAACTGCATGTAATCCTTTCTCAACCTAAATTCTTGTGGGAGGAGAAAAAGGGCACAGAGCCATGTAGCTAATCAGTTCTGAGCTTCATATATGGGCCAGCAGAGACGATTCTAGTCTGTAACTACAATTGTCACACATTCTTACTCTATAAGGGGCTTTCAGAGGTCACCTGGCTGAGCTCACTGCTTCCCAGCTGGTGACCACCTGTCTTACTGACTCTAACACTCTGGATTCAAAATAGTAAAAATATGTGTTCTTATTTCTCTGGCTCAATGCAAATTTTAAAGATTTAAAGGGCCCTGTTTTTCTTTGGGTAAAGATTTCTTACTGTAAATATAAAGGATTCTTATCATTACCCAAACATTCTGAAAACAATGCTGTTCCTGGCATTTGACCTGATTTCATATCTATACAGAAAATAACTCTGCACTGAAGCCTTACTATCTTATGTTTTCAAGGTTCCAGAAAGCAAAGAAGTGTTAAGTAAAGGGGATATTATACATGGAATTTCTCTGTAGCCTCAAAATTAGGCTTCTGAGAACACCATGAACAAAAAACTCCAAGTCAAAGAAGCCTATAAAATCTGCATTGTCCAGACTTTTCTCCCTCTTTCCTCAAAGTCTTCAGGCTTAGAGACCCCAGGGAACTGGCAGGTGCACATTTCCATGGAAACAAACCCTAAAAGAATGAAAACCCAAAGAAAGAATTGTGTGAAGTGCTCTTGCTCCTGTGTAATTTCCTTGCCAACAGTTTTTGAGGTCAACCTGGCTTATTTCATGAAATTAGAGGCCCTGCTGCTAGGATTTCCCCAGGCAAGAAGGGTTTGCTCAGCATCATTGGTTGGAAGTCCACAGATTAGGGCTGGTTATCTGCTTCTAGAACAACCCTTACTACTTGGCCTGACTTTCAAATACTTTTTATTCTAGCCTCATTCTGGTGAACCAAATCCCTGCTTTTTTTTTTTTTTCACTTTTAGGTTGTATGTGTTTACTTACTTCAAATATTCCTTAAAAATAAAGTGTAATATTTTTTCAAGAATCACACAATAAGATTTATATGTGTGTGTGTGTGTAAATATATGACATTTTATATAGTATATATGTAGATGTATAGTTAAAAATATTCTGAGAATACAAAAAGTCAAAAAGAAACAAGGAAAATTTCTGAGTTTCTCTCCCTAAAAGCAAAATGGTTACAAGTCTTAAAGTGAGCACAATTCCTGGAGCGTTGGTCAGAGGAACACCCTCATTAATCTGCCAAGGCAAAGAAAATGGGCCTCACTCTTGAAAGATCTCTGGGCTTGAAATCAATTTGGGAACTCTTTTGCACCTTGATTTATAAATTAATAAAAATATAGCTGAGAAGACTTGATCAGCTCACATATCCAACTCTAGTAGATCTGTGGTTCTTGAACTTGAGAGCATATCATAGTCACCTGGTGGGGTTGGTATACCTTAGATGACCAAGTGCCTCAGAGTTCCTCATTTAGTAGATTGGAGCTGGGGTCTTAGAATTTGCATTTCTGACCAGCTCTCAGGGGCTGTTGGAGCTGCCAGTTGGTGCTCCAGTCTTCAGGTAGTGCTGTGATGGAGTACTCTAGGCAAATGTAGAGATCCACCTCAGCAGCACAGTACACTGTTGTATGAATTTATCATGTTATTTTTAACCAACAGCGTATCATTTGACATTGTGAAGTTCTTTCTATTATCTCATCGTAATCCTCATAACAACCTTATAATGCAACAATGCAAATAGTATTTTTAAGTACCACTATGGGCCCAACACTGATTATTTAATTTTATCCTCAGAGCAATTCCATCCTGAAGGTATTATTATTCTCCCCATTTTACATATGAGAAAACCCAGTCCCAGAAATTAAATAATACAATTAGTTTCCTACAACTAGTCAGTGGCAGAGTCTGGAAATTAAAGGCAGATTTGTCTGATTTTAGAGCCTGTGTTCTCTTTGGAGTCCTTGCTTACAAGAAAGTTACAGGCTAGTGGGAGAATTAAGGATGGCATTCCAAGGACTAAGAATAATAGAATGTGATAAGAAAGGCAGAGTGGAGAAGTTGGTTTAATGGAACTTATACAGTTGCACAGATCCCTATGCTTAGAAGTGCCTGCCCTTGGCTTAAAGCTCTAGTGTCATCATCTTGAAATTCTTAATAATATTTTAACAAGGACCTTGTATTTTCATTTTGCACTGGGCCCCACAAATTATATGACCATTCCTGGAAGGGTTAATTTACTCTTCAAAAGCTTCAGCATTGCCTTAATAACCACTAAACTGATGTCTACGAAGTTCACTTTTCACTGTTCATTAACTGTTTATTGTACCTTCATGGGGGAAGGGCATTTTCAAATGATTTGTGCAACTTTTATCCTACACTGCTTTGTTTTTAATATCCAAGTGGACACACTCCTGAGATAGGACAGTTTTTTATTTTGTTGTTGTTGTTTTTAAGCTTTGAATACATTCAGGGAAGCATTCATTTGTTAAGAATCAACCTCATTAGCAAGATAAATCCAAAGGGAGCTAATACCATACACAGCTTTCTAAAATCAGCCAGAAATGTTTTTTTTGGGGGGGAGTAGGGTAGGAAGAATTATTTGTTGTTCTCTATCTCTTGCCCTACATTGGTTTGTTAGTATATGTTTACCTTAACTATAGTTTTCAGTCTCTTACATTTATTCTTCACATATAAAGCCAAAGTAGAGATTTTGAAGTTTTACTACATTAGCTGATCTCCATATATTTTCTAGGGAGAAGGAATTATTTCCAATTTTATACACTGAAAGTGGTAAAGTTCCATTTGAACACAGTGCACATCAAGTCTGCCCCAGGGGAGTGCTGCCTTGTGTATTTCATATTTCACGCCATAACAATGTTATCCGATTTTATAATTAACATTAAACTTTTATAGGAAAAAGTACCTTGTTATATTAGTTGTTAACCTTTCGTTGTATTTAAAGCTCATTTCATAAGGAGCCATATGCTTCTTCATCACCATCCTAAGTGGGCTCTGTTGCTAAGTGTTATGGGATCTGGTAATGAAAGATATATACACAACGCATTTGCCCAATACCAGGGACAGAATTAAGGGAGCCGTGGGAGCCTTAACTCTTGAATTTCCTGACTTCTGTGGATTTCATTTGCAATTTCAACATTCCAGTGATATTTCCTTTTTCACACTCATTCTTTTTTTTTCTTTATTCTTCAACATCCCTACCTCTTCTGAAAACCAGATAATAGCTGTTTAAACTGCCATATTCACTGTCTGACCACAATGAGTTATATGATTAGTTTATAATGCATTAGTGCCATCTCTCATGGGTTTAATTATTGTTTAAGTGTTTCCAGACTATTGCTCAGTGACACAAATCTTTCTAGGACAAGACATGTAATGAGAAAGCACTGGTGAACCCAACAGGTATTGATATAATTTCCAAAGATGTAAGTGAATAACAGCTTACATGGAAATGGGTTCTTAAGTTTGTATTTAAAGTAAAAATAGAGAGTGGTAAAAATGGCTGTTGAAAATTGCTTGCATCATTCCTTAAGAATATGTGTACATATGTGTTTAATATAACAATAATCTTTACTAAAGCTAAAATTAAAGAACAACCAAGCCAGGCCTGAAGAAGAAATTAAAGATAACTGGGCAGCCAGACCATCTGCATTCTCACACATCCCTAGTGGTGAAAGGGGAATGGATGGAGAAGGCTTATGTGTTCTTCATGTCTGCCAGTTTCTTTCTTTCTGTTTAAATATTAAGCATCTCCAATATTAACTTATGTTAACTGATTGTTTACTCATGAGGATTAGGAGAAATGGTAGAGTCTTATCTCACAGAAAGTGAGGTTTTAAAGTCAGCACCTGAGTTAGACCCCCATGTGGTGCAAACCTAGACTTCTGGCATTAATCTGAATTTTTGTAGCATTCATGCTCAGAGAGGTAAGACATTCTGATTGCATCATCATCCAATTTCTAGAAAAAAAAGTGGTGATTCAGTTAGGTGAGGCCTCTCAAATTCTAGTGAGCCTGTGAGTCCCTGGGAGATCCTGTTGATTTGGTAGGTCCGAGGTGATTCCAAACTCTGCATTTCCCAGTTCCCAAGTCATGTTGGTCTGCTAACTGTACATTGACCAGCCACAGTGTAATGCAATAATCACTGGGAGCTGAGTAGAGACTGGTCATTTACCCACACCTCTGCCTTTCTGTGCTAAATAGGAGCTGAAAATGCCTTTATTCTGGTTCCTGAATACAAAGTATTGGGGGATGAAGACTTTATGTTAATAAGTTCCTTGAGCAAATAAATATTTAAGCTAGGTAGAACAGATGTACAACCTTCTTCTAATGTAAAAATATTTGTTACTCTTTATAGTATATACATGTATATTTTTGGTTTAACATTAAGAAACAGAATGCTGAAACTTCATAATTACTATCAAGGTTTGAGGTGTAAATTGAAGACTTAGAATACCAAACACACACAGATGAAAACATCTCTATTGAGGAAATAAACTCCTGGTTGGCTATCTTCTGTGACTGATGGCTGTCACTTTTACTTTAAAAGAGCTCCCCCCAACCTGAAATTTTATAACTTTATTTAGCATAGCCTGCTCAGTATTTAATTATTTTTTAAATTCAGAATCAATTTTTTGTGTCTAATCTAAGCTCTGCAATTTAAAAGATATCACCCCTGGACTCAGCTGAGATTGAGAATATAAATTCATTATCCAGTTAAAGAAATCACAGTAGGATATGACTTATTTCCGATAAACCATGTGATTTTCTTTTAATGTATCAAGGCATTTTAGGGTTAAAGATGGATTTTCTTTTAATGATGAAAACTCTGTATCAAAAATATTATGACCTATAATCCTAAACGATATCATTTTTTCTGTAGGCTAGGGCATTCCATTGGAATTTATTTAATAATTAGAGCTTCATACCCCTCCTTTATTTTGTAAAACAGTGACATATTTTGCAATAACAATGTCCTTCGAATGGACTCCCTAAAAGCACATCACCAAACTCTGATAATTCCAAGATTCACATTTAAAAATATTTTTATTCGTTAAAAATTTTCTAGATTGACTTTTCTGCTCGCTGAGATAACATGAAAAATAATAGTACAAATAGTAAGGAAGTTTAAAATTTCAGTTAACCAGTGTGACGAAAATATACAATTTTTTCTCTCTTGGGCTAGATAGACTCAGAAGCCCAAGATATTTCTCAAGAAGGTGCTGCTTTTAGGTATTTGGTTTCTCTAGTCTTTTCTTATCAAAAGGATTGGAGACAGGGTCCCTGGTGAGGATGGGGTGAGAGCTAAGGGTATTGGGAGTGGTGAGAATTCAGGGTGAGGCTGCTGACCAGGGTGCTGAGAGGGGAAATTGTTAAAAGTGCAGCTGCCTGCCCATTCTAGTAAGCAGTGGAGATGAATAAAGCTTTGCGTTGACCGTGTGGGTCTTCCCATTGGGTTTTCCAGTGTGGAGTTTAGGGGGTGATATAACAAGGGTAGGTGCCTTTGTAGATGAAACAGCAGTAATTTAGCGGAGAATTGGAATTTATTGTGATCACTGCAGGACTTTCCTGTAGGGAATACTAATAGATATTTTATATTTGTCCACTTAAATTAAAAAGGTGTTTAAAAATACACTGTAGCTCATGCCTTTTCATCATCATGCATTATCTTTCATTGGACTATATGGAAGCTCAGTGAAATATTTCCTTTGGTTCAATTCCTTTGCTGTATATAATTAAAGAGTCTCCATTGTTAACTGTGATACTTCCAGGATGTATCATTTTGGAACTGCAGTTTTCAAATACTTTTATTTTAAAGCTTCAGATACCCAATCATAGGGCATTAAACCAGATAAGAACTTTTTTTTCCCTTTCACATAAAAAGAAGTGTGGAAGAAGGTAGGGTAGGGATGAAGTGGAAATTTCACAGCCCTACCAAGGTCTTAGACTTTTTCTTTCTGTTCCTCCATCTTTTCAGAATTGAAAGATGACTGCTGCTGCACCAGTTGTCATTGGGAAGAAGGAGGTAAGGACTCCTGCCAATTCATCAAACCCTCTTTGGATAAATCTCCCAGATGTCTCACACAATGACTTCCTCTTCCAGCCCATTACCACCCTGGTCTTCTCTGGAGGCTGGGAAATGTAGGTTGCAGTGTATTTAACAACATAGAGATCTTGTTAGTAAGAAGAAGGATATTTTAAATATTGAGTAACAAACTGGTAGACTCTTGCCACAAATATTTGGCATTTTGGTGAAAAATGATTGTTTCATGATGATTTGACAGGTATATTTTTAGAAAAGGCCATTCAAGATGGTGTTATCCATGAGCTGGGTGAATCGCCCTCCACATGATCAGAGTAGCTGTGCACATTCCTTACAGGTATTAGAAAAGAAAAAAAGGAAAGAAGAAAGGAAGAAAGGAAGCAACTGCAGAGTGAAAGGTGAACACTTAGGTGTCCTAGTTCCAGTATGGTAGATGGAGTTGTTCACTCCTTCAGTGCCCCCTTGTGCCCAATATATTGTAACAGGATAATAAAGTTAAGCACTGTGGAAAGAGATTTGTTGAAAAGCTTCCTCCATTACAGTTACAGTGTAGCAGTGTGTGATTTTTAGCTACCAGAAAAGCAAAAAGAGAAAATAAATATATCTTCATGATAGTAAAACAAAAAGTTACAATGTTGAGGTTTATCTTTATTATTATTATAAGTGGTTTTCTTTTCCAAATAATAAGTTACTTACATTTAGTTTCTTTCTTAATTTATACAGGAGCTGTGTGTGTGTGTGTGTGTGTGTGTGTGTGTGTGTGTGTGTGTGTGTGTGTGTGTGTGTTTGTCTTCCTCTTAAATCTACCAAGCTATGTACTTAGGTTATAGTTTAGAAACAAATTTGATCATTTGGAATTTGAGAAGGTTTTGTGAAAATATCAGATTTTCACAGACATCACACTACACTTTATTAAAGAGAGTATGGATCCGTTGTTCTGATGAACTTAACAGGAATTGGATAAATATTTCTTTTTCACTAAAGAAATTATGAAAAGCTATGAGCACCATTTTATTACTGTTTACCTTATAATTTACCTTATAGTTTATCTTTAAAGTAAGGATATTATTTTTGTTTTTGGAGACAAAATGAACACAAGTTAGACAATTACACCAAGATGATAGTGTTTCATCCTTGATGTGCTGCTACCATGCGGATTTACACTTAGCTGCAGAGAAAAGCAACAGACCTCTTACATGGTCTGCCAGAGATCAAGCATTGCGTAAATTCTAAATAATCCGTCTTTGACCTCTACCTTTATGAAACTCAATTTAAACTAGATGTAAGTTTTTTTTTTTTAATTTCTATAACTGTCTGAAAGGTATTGAAACATGTGCTGTAAAATTTACCAGCAGCACTGTCATTTAGTAATTGTCAAAAGTGGGCAGCAAAATTAAAGTTCCTCACACCCTTGTAATGGGTAGGTGCGCTCTGAGAATCAGTTGGTCTTGCTGAGCTGGATTCTCTACCTGCCTCCCAGGCAGATACCTTAGAAGCAACATTTAGAGCTATAATCATCAATAGAGACGAAGCAGCCCAATTCTTTCTTTACATGTAGGAAAAAGTTGAAGTTACAGAGGAGAAACAAATCCTCTCAGTCTTATGGGCCAGAGCAGGGACTAGAACCAGGACCTGCCTCATCCAGAGTTCACGTTAACTCCAAACTGCTGCCGCCATTTACAGAGGCTTATAGGAGTGACTGCTGCTGTCCATCCACATGTGTCCATCGTAGGGACTGGATCTTAGAATCCCTGCCTCTTTGTCCAGTGCGCTTTCTTGTCTGTTATATTTTCACTTGATTTTCCTTCTCTAATACAAAGATTTGACAAATTCCAAACCTCCTTTGGAAGAAGATGGGTCACTATATTGAGAATGCCACTGAACTGTCAAAAGGAAAATTAAATTTTTCCTTCCACTGGAAATAAACTGTTGTCAATTTAAAGTACTGTAGAAAAGTAATTCACAACAGGCAAAGAGGAAGGAAAACCTTTGGAATTTATTTTCAATAAAAGATTCTGCAAGTAGAAGAAACCCCCTGAAACTCTGGTTTTATTGAGGCCCATTAACATGTGTACTTGTAGCAGGAGTATGAAGCTCTTAAAATCTGCCCTTTCAAGAACTTTGAAAAGTTATGTAGCGAGTTATAAGTACATAGATGAAAATGAACACCTTCCCATGGTAAACGTAGTTCAGGAGCATTGAGGAACCATAAAAGAAAGTTGAGGGTAATAGAGCCTCACCTGGTAATTTTCAGGGGTGAGAAGAAACACCTAGATGGCCCAGAGCTAACAGAAAAAGGAAAAGGAAGGGCAACACACTGTTAAATAATGTATATAAAATTCTGCCCTGGAATATTATTTTGGGAAAGAAAGTTTACCTTCCTTGATAATATGATCATATTGACTGGTTTTAAAAATGTTTAAATAAATAATCTTTGTGTTTTTGGTCAAAAAAACTAAGTATAAGTGAAATGTCTTTGCTTATTCTATACCAATATAACTAGGGGGAGAGGGAAAATCCAATCAATATTTCACTTTACATTTAATATCCCTTTCAGCTGGATTGTAGAGGAGATTCTTGGCATGTCTATATGAGAATCTATTCCGTTATTCTGTTATGGACGTTTTCCTTACTTTAAATCTGTCCATAAGTGACTATTATATCCTAGTTCCAAAGATAGTAAGTGAGGAGGTTAGTAGAGAATAGAACTCTTAACGTTGCTTCCTCTGCTCATTACGTTTTTGCTCTTAGAATTGTGGTCATTGAGCTAGTCTCATTGGGATCACCTAGGAGGTTGTTTGAAATTGAAATCTAAGACCCTCACCCTAACCTGCTGAATCAAAACCAATGATTTTTAAAGATTTTGGGGTCAATAGTATGCATATTAAAGTTTAGATGCTGTCATTACCTATATCACATTCTTCAAGTGGAAAGATTGATTATGAAGCTGATAGAGTCGAAAATATGGCTCAAATGACTTAAGGTACTTCTCTGGGAAATATCTGGAAATATCCAAGATATAAAACTAATGAGATCATCTGCATGTATATAGCTTTCTGTGTCTCTGCTTGATGTTTCTTTTTTCTCTATTTTATGCCAACAGTGCAACTATTCTACTGAACTAGCTTGGCTTTTTGATTGGTTAACTGACTTCTTCATTCTATATATTAAATGTTATGTGTTCCAAGCATAATAAAAATATAATAAAGACATATACCTTTTCTTGAGAAATTCAGACTATGATCAAAAGAGTAAAATTAGTGTTTTAAGGGACCTGAGCTCAGATATTCATAACTTTAAGTGGGTCATAGATTTGCAGAACTTGATAGTGTGATAGGAGCTAAGGAAACCGCTTCAGAAAAATGTCCTCAATTTTGGAAGTTAAAGCAACCAGATGAGGCCCAAGATGAAGATGTTCCTGCCAAGCCTCAAGTTGGCAGAGCAAAACTTAAATAAGCTTTATGGTTGGCTTTCCCAGAAAATGAAGGCATGATCAATCAGTTGGTCCTTGCCTGTTTAGCAAAAGTTAACCTGACCTTGTCCCAAGACTTCCCTTTGCTCCATGTAAGGCAAGGAACCCTGCTTTCACTAATCCACAAATGCCCATTATAACTTTCTTGATCCTGCTCACTTTGATCTACAAAAATCTTCAGGCTCGTACAGCTCTTTGAAGACAACCTTTCTGTCTGCTAGATTGAATGCTGCCTGATTCATGAATTAGTGAATTAAAAGCCTACTAGGTCAGCAAATTGTCCATGAAAAATGTTCTTGTAACACAATGAATTCATGGTACCACTGTAGCCCATCTGTATACCTCTTTAGATAGATTTCCTAATCTTCTTCACTTTGGCCACTTGTCTGGGATTCATGAATATTCAAACCCCAGGAATCATGTGTAAAATTGTATGTTTATGTGCATTTCTCTGGGAAGAGAAACCATAATATTGATCTGCTTACCAAAGAAATTTATTTCCCACAAAGCAGATCTAGCAGATAATAATTTTGAAGGTTTATATAGGTTTTTACTACTTAGAAAATCCTTCACATGTGTCATCCTTAGCAACTCAAGAGAATGGGTAAACTGGTGCTATGGGGTAAGGTCTAAAGAATGTATAAGTGAGTTAGCTCAGCTTCACACTCAGTCACCGTTCTCTGCCTTCTGAGCTGGTTAAGGAGCCCTTCTCCCAAACCCCACATCTACCATATTTACAGGTGTTTCTAAAGAGAGTTTCAGACTCCCAAATCTTAGTTCTTTCTGAGCGCCACCAATCGACCCCAACTTCCCTGGAGGCCAGTTTAGTCCTAACAAAAGAAGCAATCTCCTAGGCTTCCTGTGGTGGGCAGGCAGAATAGATATACTTTGAGGACTTTCATGACATGAAGAAAAGGAAGCAAGAAAAAGGAGAGAGGGAGGGAAGGAAATTAGCTTAGAAAGAAGGAGTAAAGGAAGGAGATGCGATGTTATAACATTCTTTTCCATGGATAGGACTAGGGGTTTCAAATGAATTAAAAAATTTGCATAAAATGCAGCTAAGATGTGAGTAAGCTTTCTCTTTGGGTAGGGTGAATTAAAAAACGATTTGAAGTTAATTTAATAAGCCTCCTTAAATAGTCTCAGCTTGCCTAAAGTTACCCAGTTAGTAGAGCTTTGGTTTTATTTCATAGGGTTGATATTTTCAAAATATAGCTCTATATTTGTATTCTTTTTCTTGAATAACCTTAGATGTCTTCACAAACATGAGAAACCATGATACATTTTTCTTTGAAATTTTTGTCTACTAAAATATTTATTTTCCTTTTGGTCTTTAAGCATAAGATACATAAAGAAGGCAATGGGATAAAATATATTACTTCTTGCTTTAATGGGAAATTTTTGAACTGTAATCTTAGTCACTTATTATAGAACTAGATTTGACAACCAGGGAGCATTCTAGGTTAGGAAAAGTTGGCGTCTTTTTTCCTCTGAAATTGAATTTCTTCTTAGACAATGAAAATTTTGGAGAAACTGCCTTATGAGTAGAATATTCTGTGGATTGTTTTAGCATGCAGGAAATGGTTTCTCCTTATTCTTTAAAGCCGAACTTCATGTATGAATTATAGTGCCTAGAACAGTCTTGCTATTTCATTTTCATTGCCTAATAGTAACAATTTACTCTAATTGGATCTTTTAATCGAGAAATACCAGGGCACTTGACAAGCATTAATTAATGCTCCCAACTCCCCCGGTGCGGTAGGTAAGTGTTAGCCTTGTTCTATAAATGGAGAACTGAAAGAACAGAATTAAGTGACTTGCCCAGGGCCACCCAGGAAGCTGAGGGTGGAGGGCTGAGAGAAACTACCCCAGGCTGTGGTTCTCAAGCTGGAGGCAGACCTACATTTTGATGTGATATGTGATGTAAGAGAACAAGGAGAAAACGTGGAGATCTTCATATCTGCACGACTTTGTTTCATAGATGAGAAAACTCAGTCACAGAGGAGTGATGCGACTTCACTACCCAAGATAAATTTGTTTGTTCATTCCTTCATTTGTTCATTCAGCAAGTATTTGTTTGAGCATCTGTCACATGACAAACATGCTTAAATTCTGAGAACACACTGAACAAAACAAAGGCCCTGTTCTTGAGGAGATTATATGACAGTTGGAGGAAGACAGTCTATAAACAAGTAAATAAACAAATTTTATGGTGTATATGGTTGTAATAAGTGTTTTTGGGGAAAAAACCTCCCTAAAAGGGAGAAGAGGTGTGTGTGTGTATTGGAGGGGAGATGTTGCTACTTCATAGGTCGTGTGTAATAAAGGTCTCATTGATAATAACACATTTGAGTGGAGAATTAAGGGAGCAAGACATAGGTAGCTGGAGGAACTTTTCTAAGTAGAGAAAACAGCATATGCAAAAGCCCTGACTTAGAAGAGTATTTGGCTTGTTTGAGGAGTAGCAAGGAAACTTTTACCTAAGATAAAGGAACAAAGGGAAGAATCTTATGCAATAAGGTCAAAGTGCAAAAGGAGACAGTATTTTAGAGAGCTTGATCAGCCACTGTAAGAACTTTGGCTTTTACCCTGACCCATGTAAAGCCTTAAGAAGATTTGGGCAGGGCAGTGCTGTAATTTCACATAATTGAGAAGGATCACTCTGGCTGTTATGTGGAGAGGAGTCAGAGGTGCATGGGGGAAGCATGCAAATAGGGAGGCCAATTAATTGGAAAAGGGATTATGTGAAAATTGAATATTGACTGAGGTAAACAGCATGGAATAGGAAAAGCTGTCACAGACCCAACAGCTATGACATTAAATTTCAACTTCAAGACACAAGCTTTTCTCCTTAGCATGCCAGGTATTTAATAAGCTTCAGAAGATTTAAAATATTCCTTCTGGGTGAGTAACAGCAACTGTATCTAAATTTTCTTCAACATGCATTTTTTTAAGGTACAGATGCCAAAAAATGACCAAGGGGTGAGCAGGCATCTTAGGTGTGGATCGACAGGTCACTCAGGCGAGACATGTTCTAAGAAATCAATTCTGTAGATCAAAAGAGAAAGGAAGGAAGAGAGTTGATTATGGGCTAAGCATCTCTGCTGGAGGCTGGAAGGTGGTGCTGGAGATAAGCTTGTGAAGATATACTTGTGAACACTAGGTCCCTGGACCTGGGTTCAAATTTGAGCTCTTTGTTGGAAGTTGAATGACCTGGGGCAAATTAACTCCTCAGAACTTCAGTTTCCTTATCTGTGAAGTGGGGTTAGTAATACTGGTGCTTTCAGATAATTCACAATCTCAGATCCTTGAAGTAAAAGCACCTAGTATTTCTCAGTAGTCAGACTCGTTAAAGATTAATTTTTATTATTCTTAGGTTCATTAAAGCAAGCTTTTCAATGGAAATGCTTATAAAATAAGTCACTTTCATAGTTCAGCCTTCATTGGTTACTACTTAAGAATGTCAAGAAAGTTTAGCAAGAAAATTATAGGCCTCAGTAATTCTGTTGGTTCTATTTCATCAGGTATTTTTAAGTGGACCCTACATTATAGATTCTAAGATTTTAAAATAGTGAGGCATCATCACTTAGCACGAAAGTTCTTTGTGAATGAATATATCAATTAGAAATATTTGCAGCTGCGTGCAACAGAAAAGATACGACCAACAGGGTCTTAAGTGTTAAGGTTTTATAATTATTTTACATGTTAAAGAATCTAGGGATTGGTAGACCAAAAATGGTGTAGAGATCAGAGTCTTGAGCTTTTGGAATCTTCTTATTTTACCACTTTTAGTGTGTTGAGTTTTCATTGTCATGCTGCTTAACGGATAGTCACAAGATGGTTGCTCATCTGGCTCCCGACAGTACATCCTCACAGTCGTCACATACAGAAATGTAGGAGCTGAGAAGAAGATGCTTCCTCCTCAGGCTTGCTCTTTTTATCTTAGAATGGAAGCCCCCAATAGACAGCCTCTCATCTTTCATTCATCAATATAGGATTACATAACACTTCTAGACCTTTTGTTTCATCATTGAAAGGAAGGATTACATTGCCTACTGTAAAACACTCATGAGTCATTCCCTATAGATGAGAGGAGCCTGCATTTTCTAAGATCAAGACTCTGCCTTCTCTTGAACACAAAATTAGGATCCTTTGAGCAGGTAAAGAGTACACCTGTGTGTATGAGGGAGGCAGCGGCCAGGGATGACAGCTGGGCAGGAGAATGTCTGAATCAGTACTTTAGATAGGGTAGAGTGTCCTGACTTTTCTGGAGGTGACAATTAAGCTGTGATCTGTATCTTCCTAAGGAAGAGGAACCCAGCCTGGTTTCTATGTGGAACAGGAATATGTCCATGGAGGTAGGGCGTGATGGGAAATGATGCTGACAAATTAGGCAGGGCCAGCTTAAGAGTCTGGATCTTGCTTTAAGTAAAACAGGAAGCCATTGGAGAATTTAAAGTATAAGAATGATAAGATTTATCTTTCAAAAAGATACTTCTGGCTGCTGGGTGGTCAATGAATGGAAATGGCAAGAGGAGAAGCAGGGGGCAGTGGATTAGGATTCGGTACCTAGGCAGTCTAAAGCGGAGGTGTGGGCTAGGAGGATATTGTAGGCAGCCATTGCATCTGGCCCCAATTATTCCCTCCCCCTGGCCTTTCCACCCTTGTGTAGTTACCTCCCATATGTTACGAGCATTAGTCAATGTGACCAGTAGGTATAAAAGATTATGACTTCCATCTTAGTCTCTCCCTGTCTTGAATCTCTCATTCTTGGAGAGGCATGCTACCATGTTATAAGCTACCCTAATGAGAAGTCCATGTAGCATGGAACTGAAACCCACAGCCAGGTGCCAGCAAGGAGCTGAGCCATGCCAACAACTACTTGCCTGACCTCAGAAGAGGATTCTTCCCCACTTGAGGTGACTGAAGCCATGGTCAACAGTTTGCAATCTCATGAGAGATCCTGAGCCAGAACCATTCACCAAAGTCCATTCTAGGTTTCTGACCCTTAGAAATTGTGTGAAATAATAAATCCATGTTGTTTTAAAGCATTGTGTTCTGGAATAATTACACCACAATAGATGACTAATACAGGTAGTAGCAGTGGAGATGGAGAGAATTAGAATTTTAGAGAATTTGATGCCTGTGGATTTAATAATTCCTGGCAGATTATATGTAAGGAATTAGAAATAAGAGTCTGATCAAAGTTAGCTTCCAGATTTTTTACTTGAGAAACTATGAGGATTTTAGTGCTATTTACTAAGGTGAGGAAATTTTGATAGAAGAGCAGGTTTAGGTAATGTAATCAAGAGTTATGTTCATTTTGGGGGCGTGTTATATTTGAGATGCTAGGTATTTCTCCAGTAGGTGACTGACGATACATCTGGAGTTCTGTGGAGTAATTAGAAATAAATGGATTTAAAAATCTGTAGAATATAGGTAGATTTAAAGGTTATGGAACTGGGTAAGATAATGGACAGTGAGTGTGTGGAGAAGAGAAGGAAGCAGGGCATGTTCATGGGCCCCTCAGCATTACTGATGTTATTGGGAACATTGACCAGGGAATGAGAAATTCATATCTGTATTAAAACACACTCACTTTACAAATTAAAACTCAAAATGGGAATTCATATAAGTGTTAAGTTGTCCAATATTGGACATTCCTACTATGGAAACCTTTTAAACCTCTTTATGATGTGGCATTTGTGCACTGTGGGTGTGTTTAAAGATTGCTGTGGGACTTTAACTCTTGAATTTCCTGACACTTGGTGTATTTTCATTTGAAACCTTCCTAATGTATGACTATAAACTTACAATTTAAGCATGTATAGCTATGCACAGTGGCTTCCAACGTGTTGAATTTCCAAGGAAACATGTACCATGATATTGGCTATTTATGAGTGCAGAGAAATCTGAGGAAATGTATTTCCATTTCATATTTCATAGCAAATTACAGGCCGGTATGGGCCTTTAAAAATAGATTTGCTTTAGTTCAAACAACTTGCCTGCTCTGAGTTTTTCTGAGGTTGGTACATATACTTCTGAGGGCTCTTTTATAAATGGTGCGGTGTGCCAGAACCTCCTTACCTCCAGGCCCCTTAGAAACAGGCAGAAGAGATTTTCTTTTGACTTGAGAGTTTGCTTGTGAAAACCTAAAAGCAATCTTCCATTTGAGGTCAAGTTCCATTACATTGAAAACTTTTAGTTTTAGAGATACAAAATTAATATAACATGGTCTAGATGATGCATGTCCAACATAGCTGGCAGAGAGAAAGATAATGCCAGTGAACTCAATTTCTTGTATTGGTGGAATAATAGAACTGAACCGAGCCAGAACTTCTTGAAAGTTGAGTGTGAATACAGTGTTTTTCTTTGCTTTCTGGATTTTTCTTTTCTATGTCAAAGAAGACTGAGTCCCCAGGGAATGCAAACTTGATTTGGCCTTAAACTTAGAAGTTATGCTTCTTATAAGAACACCCACCACCATGCCCTCCACGTCAGCCATGATGTGTTACCAGCAGGTGGCAACAGCGAGTGCAGTAGGATGAAAGGCCCCAGGGCAGGATTTCCAGGGACGATGAAGAAGGGTGGCCTGCCAGTACGTGCCGAAGGGAATTGACTGCTATTTACTTAAAAAGAAATGTGCTTCACCACTCTGTTTTGCCTCTCCAAAAGCCCATTTTCTTTCTTTCCCCAACATTGATTTGGGCCACAGCTCAGGACTCTATTAACCAGAGGGAGGCCCTTTTAACAGCCTGTATGTAGATCTTTTCCTCTACATCAAGAGGAGAATAATTTGCCAGCGTTTGTTAAAGAGTTCTCATTTTCTGACTTACCTGCCCCTATGGGCCTCTTAAAACAACTCTGAAAGCAAGTGGCAAGGAATAATTTATTATTTAGAAGACTTAGCAAGGGCCAACTAATTTGACCCCGTTAAGTGGGGTATCAGAAAGCTAGGAAGGGTGACTGGGTTATTTGCCAACACATAGGAGTAACAGAGTTCATCGATTTTAAAGGCTGGCAGCAGCTGTGGTCAGACGAGTTCACTGGCATCAACTTCAGCCGGTTGATGTAGAGTCCCATCTCTTTGTGGATGCCATCTCAGAGGGGAAATCGTTGTTGCCCTGCGGTGGCTTCTGTGTGATTTCAGTATTAGCATTATGACAAGCACAATACGGCAGAGTGGATATGCTTAGGCTTGTTGCATGCATGATGAGGGTCTCAAGCTGTCTTTCAGGTCCAAGGAGCAAGGTTAGTTGAGGAAGTTCAATTGGGAGTGAGTGAGTATTCTTGAGGGAACATCTGCTCCATAGGGATACAGACCCTTGGAAGGGCATTCTTTGTAGACCGTGGATGAGACATAAATAAGTGAGGATGAGCTCACCCTGTGCTCCAGTCTCCTCTGAACTCAAAATTACCTTCAGACTTAATAAGTTAGTTAGCCCAGTCAAAGGAAATAAATACAAAAATGTGAGGACATGGTTGTAGACACAGCTTTAGTGGGGCAGCTCTTAAAACAATCGCTTCATGTTCCTCTGAAAGCAAGTGTGTAAGCATTTTGCAGATATGTCTTTCCTTCCATCCCACTCAGAATCTGAACTCTTAGTAGCCTCCTGAGATGCAATTCCAGTCATCCCTGAGGCTTCTTCCCACTTCACCAGCTCTCTAAGACCAATGAATCGTCATATTTTTAGAAGGATGAAAACTTTATTTACTTTACCACCTGAAGAAGCTCATTGTAGGAGCTTGGGCGATGGCGTTAGCCTTGCTTGTCATTCTCATTTTAACTTCTGGCAAACTATAAAATTTTTGCATTTTAATTTAATCATCTGTTAAATAGGGCAATCATCCTGCCTTGAAGATCCAAAAGAATATATAATAACAACAACAGTAACAACAACTCATTATGACTATTGCTTAGTGATGTTCTAATTGTTAGACCAGGTGGCCCCCATCTCATGCTTCTGAAATTACTGGTAACCCATATTTGGCTCTACTTTTTTCTGTGTTTCAAAGCATTTGTCTATTAACTATAATTACTGCATATTGTCTGTCTCCCTCAACTAGAGCGTAAGTTCTATGTGTGCAAGTGATTTTTTTCTTACTGGAGTATCCCACGTACTTTCAAGGTATTTGATGTACAAAGACATTCAAATTAATATTGGTAGATGAATGACAACACGACAGTACTGTAGGTATGTATGTGCTCAAACATACTCATACAAACAGTGTGTTAATTGTAAATGATTCTTATCTGCTCTTTCAGTTAGGTCTAGCAGAGTTTATTTAAAGTAGCTTTGTAGCCTGCTTACCATTATTTTATAAACTGCAAACATTAAAACCACAGTCCTCTTAAATTATTTCTAGATTCTGATTTTTCATAGTCATACTGACCATCACAGAGTTATTTAATTGAAAGATAATATTCTAAAAATATGTGCATAATGAGGTCTATTTTATAACATAAAAGTATTCTTTTATAAAAATATTTTCAGAAAAAAGCTAGCCAACTCACCCAACTGCATTTTCAGTAGTTCTAATTGTGCTGCTCTTATAGTAGGAACACAAAATAACTTATGAACCAACCTCATCAAGATTTAAAATCTTCTTACGTGTGTGCAAGTGAATATGCATATGAGAGTTTATGAGAGATGTGTGTGTGTGTGATATGCATGTGTGAGTGAGTACGTGTGGTTTATGGATACATGCATGTGTGAGTGAGTATATGTATGTATAAGAGCATGTATAGCAAAGTCTGGATGGGCAACTTGTTAATGCTGTTTATCTCTTTCAGGTTAGATTATCAACATTCTTATTGACATCACTGGTGCTTAAAGCATCCCAGAGCCTAATCATTGCTTCTACTATTCTAGGAGGATAATCTTGAAGCACAGATTGACCAAGAACCCATCCAAATATTATATAAATCTAGCCAAGAATCAAGTCCAGATCTTTGGACATACATGAACAGATGTGAGGGACGGCAAATGGAGGGCACGTATTTACACCAGAGAACTGCATTATTGTGAGTAATGATGATTTTAAGTGATGATAATTGTGACGCCTTAATTTTTTCCAATTGATCAAAATCAAAAGGATGTGGGGGAAATTTGCTATCTTCGACAATATCTCAGGTCCTAGTTTTGACCTCCAGATTCTGATTCCTCTGAGCAATAGTGGAACACGTAGCAATGATTAGCAAAATTGTATGTATTTTTCTTAGACCCAGATAACAGAATCAAAGGAAATTAAATATCAGAATAGAAGAGGGTAAAGAGTCAAGAAGGAAAACCACCTTCGACTTAAAACTGCATATGGTGACATCTAATATCAAAGAGGATTCTTCCAGTGTATAGAATTGTTTCAATGCTGCAACAGTAATTTTCAAAACCGAATCTTCTGCTCTACCTCAGTAGTAGTTTTTGTCTACTTGCAAATGAAGAGAGGTCCCCTGGACTATTTTATAGAACTACTCATGGAGGGCAAGAGGAAATGGGCTTTCAAAAAATGGTTATTCATAACTGTCATTGAATTTCTAGGAAAGGAATTTGAACACTTTGGTTTCTTTGATGAGCTCATATTTCTGCTTCTTGCCACTTACCAACATATTTCCAGAATTTGGGGAATAAATGAGTTTGGTTTCAAAGTTTATAAAATGTTTTGTAAACTTCAGAGGGAAAATCAATGTGGTAGAATATGGTTACAAAGTGATTTATTAAGAATGTTGAACCAGAGCGAACAAATATACCCTCAGATAAATTTTAATTAATAAGTTCTAAAATGAAGGCTTAATAGTAAGTGCTGTTGAATTTGTATTTAAATTGTGTTTTAACTGTATGACAGCCTATGCTACTTTACAAAAGAGAGTGTTTTACATATTTTTGAAGTTTTTCAATATTTGCCTAATTGAGATTCAAGGAACTGGTACTCATGTCATCTTATTACAAAGACTGTAACTTGCTTTTGTTTTCCATTTCTTAATAGCTTCTGATGATATGACCATAGATACTTGCTAAATATAACATGAAATACATGTGCATCTTTGCTGGGCAGTCCCCATCTCCCTGAACCATACAATTTAAAAATGATTATGATTTTCTTCTCACTCAAATAATATATATTCTATTATGGAAAACATGTAAATTTATAAAAAGTATAAAGAAGAAAAACACTGATCCTGTTGCTCAAAAGTTAGCATTGTCAATCATTTAATTTTTTGAGTATATATGCTGCCGAAGCAAGCACAATAATTTAATTTTTGTTTTTTAATATTAGTTTTTTCTTTTTTTACTACCACATCTTATATAATCTGTATCATTTCGTGTTTTTTAATTTCATACCATTGTTTTGCATGTTATGAACTTCACACATTGTGTTAAATATAATGAGTTCTTCCTAAATATACTTTGTATTCTTTCAGAATGGTAATTAATAGCAAAAATGACCAAACCTTTCTATATTTTAACAATATCGCTTAGGAAAAGCATGCTTTCGATGATTCAAAAGAAAACCTTGAAACCCAAAGAGCAAGGCTTTATTTATTATTGATCATTACTACAAAAATATTAAGTGCCCATTAAATGCCTTTTGGCTTTTGATTCTTCAGCACTCATGTGACAGAGATTTAGAATTATTGTTAAGGTATTTGGAGCTAATTTTTGAAAGTTGGACTTCATACTGGGAGGCTTACTGAGAAATAAAACCACTGAGTAAAGCACAGAAATTCATACATTACCTGGAGCAAAGTTACATGTTTAGGTTTCCTAAATTAATGTTAGGCTTAAAGGAAAGCTGAGTATGATGAACCCCTGCTGACTGTTTTTTGTACTATGATATTAAAGAAAACAGAAAATATTCTCGATATCTGGAACATGCACATACAACAAGGTATTATGTAACTATTATTTATTTCAGAGAGGGAAAAAAATAACCTGCAACCAAACACCACAACATTCATAGACCACATTACTCTCTTTGCTATTTCTGAATAAGTCAAAGTGATGTATGGTTATGGGATGTTTTAGCTGCAGAGGCAGCATTCTTCTTGTACCCAGGACTTCAAGACTTTTGAATTTTCAGACCCTACCCTGACCACCCAGTCCCTTGGGGTGATATCCTAGAGCTTCAAATGCACTTTTGAGTTAAGCGGGACAATTAAAATTTTACTGACACAACTGAGAGGTGCATTAATTCCTGTTATTTAGACACATGGAAAAACACACTAGTCATGAGTTCCTGCCTGACAATTTTAGGTTCATTTTGTGAGACTTTTAGACCTGGGAGACACTTAAACTGTCTCTGTCCTGTCCAAAGTAATCTTTATTTCTCAAAGAGTAAAATTTCTGCTTAGGACCATATATCTCAGTTTGTCTAGATCAGTACCAATGTATGCCTATTGTCCCTGTGTAATTATAACAGCAACTCCTGTTACTCTCAAGAGTTTCTAGTTTAAATGACAAATTATATAGCTGCCTTACTGATGAGTAAATCAAACTTCAAGTGTTGAAAAGCTGTACCTGTTTTTAACTAGACCAAACTTAGTTTATGGCGAAGTGGAGATGAACACTTCTAAGTTCCAAACCAGGGTTAAATTTATTATACTGATGCTCTTCACGATCTCAGATAAAGTGAATAAATGCAAAAAAGCCTAGATTTTTTACTAAGCAGTACATGCTGAGTGATGCTTAGTGATCCTCTTACTTTGAGAAACTCTGACATATATAGTGTTAAAGTGACTTTTTCATATTGTAGAGATGTGAGTGTGTCCCTTCTCCAGCTGTGAATGTTCACTTTTTCTTTTCAATATATTATTAATTTTATGTATGTCAGAATTTTCTCATAGTAAAAACTAGAGTGGGGGAGTAGAAAATTAATTGAGTTGGTCATTTTTTTTAAATCAGAGGCATAGAACTACTCTTTGAGAGCAAAATTGGAAGGTGGTCACTCAATTAAGGGGAAGAAAAATTGCTTTTATATGTATGCTCTAGAACTTTGCTACTCAAAGTTTGTTTATGCTTCATCAGCATCACCTGGAAATTGCTGGAAACCCAGAGTTAGGAAATGCCAGGGCTCCTGTGATAGCTTCCTACTCAATCCTGGTTAATTTCCTATAGTTAGTGATTGCAGGAAAAACTGAGTTCCTGGATTGGAGGCAACAGCTGAAGTTTAACTTGCTATGGAGGAAGCATCAAAAAAAGTCTTAATTGCACAAATTCTTTCCCATTGAGATAGATATCAGTTTCAGGGACTCTGCTTTTAAGCCACTATGAAGGAAGATTAAAGTTTATAATAAATTGATCTGAACTAGTTCTGTGTTCTAAACACTGAATAAAATCCTGAACTAGAAATCTTCTGGTTTCTGCCCCACACTTTCATTTGGAGAAATTTGTAACTAGAAATAGATGGGAAATCAATATCAAGTAAGAAAATAGAGGAAGGTCAATGAATTTAAAATTATTAGGAAAGTATCATGCCAGCCAGGAAAGAGTTTATCTCAACAGTCGCTTAAGCCAAGGTTAGAGAAATCTAGTTAGTAAGAATGAAGCAACCTATTGATGAGCACTGTTGAAGTCAGATTCACCTGGAAATTCTGAAGATGGCATTACTAAGAATTTCTGGTAGTGTCATTTCAAGTATTTTGTGTTTTCTAGGAATAATTAGATTCAAATGATAAGACAGTGGCATTGGATTCTCATTCCCTGCTTTTCTTCAACAACAACAAAACGGGAAGACCTTTTTTCTGTAAAATACACGTTAAAAACAGAATTCTGTGTGAGTCAAGTAAAATCACCTTTGCAACTATAGTGGGGGTGAGTCACCATTTTAAATTACTTGTCAACTCTCAAAACCCTGCAGTTGCTATGAATGACATAGCCTTTCCTGGAGCCTGGAAGATAGCCCCAAGTAGCACCATTTTTTCTCTGCCTTTCAAGAGGCCGCGCTGGTCAAAATGAACTTTTTCCTTTGTGCACCTGCAGTTTTGAGTCAACAAAAATTGCCAACCCAGGGTGATAAGCTCCGTATAAATAATTAATGACATGGAACTAATTACTCATGCATTAGGCCACCTGCACCCTCAAAGCTCAAGAGCCCCAGGTGTGAAAATTTCAGGGACAACTAATTGTGAGTAGCATTTCATCACGTAACCCTGTAGAGGAGGCCCTGGCTGTTTCCTGCTCACGTTTTTTCAAGGTTCAGCAGGCAGAACCTGGGTGGGACCAGCTGCATTTGTAACTATCTCAGAAGGCAACCCAGACAACACAGTGATTCTTGAAAACCGAGCCCTTAAAGGCCACCAGGAGGTAAGAGGGATTAGGTTTAATTAAAGGAAACTATGCCTTGAAGGATATGGTTGGAAATTGTTCCTTGAGGTATGTGAAGCATCCTGAGGCAAACCCTAGGGGAGAGTGCTGCACTTAGGAGGTGTGAGAGCTTTATTCCATTATTCAAGTAGATTCAACCAGAAGACTTCAGGATTTCAGTCTCCAAATATGTGAATGAAATAATCTCTATATGAGAAGTTTTGTAAACATACATCTTTTTGATGGGGAATCTATGTTTTGGTGCATCAGTGCTGTGTGTGTGTGTGTGTGTGTGTGTGTGTGTGTGTGTGTGTGTGAGAGAGAGAGAGAGAGAGAGAGAGAGAGAGAGAGAGAGAGAGAGAGAGAGAGAGAGAGAGAGAGAGAGAGAGACTCCCCATCAAGATCTTAAATCTTTTTTAAAAGAAATCTTTAGTAAAGAACTGCATAAGGTATGCAGTCTTAAACAGCAGTAGAAGTTCTCAGGCTATCTTGTAGAGCACTCATAATTGTTTTGTGTTGGCTTTGGAATGAGTAAGAAAACCCAACATGATTAAAGTTACTACTACCTTTAGCAACTTCAAATTCACTGTTGAATTTTGCTTGGTGCAAAGCATAGTCTGAAGATCCAACTCCTCATTTAATGATAGTTTATTACCAATTATTATCCCTGTCTTGTGGTTTGAAGGTACGTTGAGAAAAGAAACATTTATGAAGTGATAGAATTAAGGATTACAAAGGTACTGGGAAAAGTTCCAGTTGAGTTTGTCCAACTTTATTTCTTTTTACACATACACACATACAAACATATGAATCAGATCATAGACTATCTACTGTTTTTATTTTTAGAATTTAGAAAATTTTTAAAAACAACTTTTTTTTTGGCTTAACTTTCTTATCCACTTCTCTTCTTTCCCTTCTACCTGCGACTGAGGTTAACAAGCAACAATTTTCTCTCTATTCATTATTAAAGTTAATTTCATATTTAAATAAATATATAGCAGTCTTTAAAAATTAATAGACTATTTTTGAGCAGTTTTACATTAAAGGTTGAGTGACAACTACAGTGATCCCATATACCCCTATTATCAACAACTTATACTAGTGTAGTACATTTGTTACAATTGATGAGCCCATATCAATACATTATTATGCATTATTATTATGTTATTAATTAAAATCCATAGTTAGGGTTCTCTCTTGTGTTTAACATTCTGTGGGGTTTGACAAATGTATAGTGACATGTGTCCACCGTAACAGTATCATGCTGAGTAGTCTCACTGCCCTAAAAATTTTAATCATTTTTTTTACAAAAATGGGATATATGTTATAGTTTAATGCCTGTGCTGTTTTCCATGGTACAGCTATGCCACCATTTGTTCGACATTTCCCCTGGTGGAGAATTCACATTTTGCTTGTGCATATTATGCCTTTACACCTCCAGGATTCACTTCCAGGAGTAGCACTGAAAGATCAAAGGCTATGTGCACTCCTAAATTTAATAAAGCATTGCCACATGGCTTTTAAAGATAGCTGCATCAAGTAACATTTTCAAGAGTGATAAGCAAGTACCTTTTTTGCCCTTATCCCCACCAGTAGCAGGTGCTTTTCATCACTCGATATTTTTAAACACTTGAGGTAGACTTCTAACTCTCTGGTTAGTTATGTTGGTTCTGAATTCTAACTGGGTTAGAGGTCTAGCTCTACCATTTTTTGCCAAGTGACCTCAGGCAATTCATTTCACCTCATAATGCCTCAGTTTCCTCATCTGTAATATATGGATGGTAATGACTCTATCACAGTCATAGGGTTAATTGGGTGATTGGACAGATAATGCATATAACAAACTTAACTTGTACCTGGCTTAGACTAAGCATTCACTTAATGATAGTTTTTAATTTTAGATTGTTACAGATTGATCATCAGGCCCTTTGGGCAATGTCCAAGAATAATGGTTCACTATGATATTCCTAGATAACTTGTGGATTTCTACCAAAATTGTTAATTAGGTGAGATACAAAGCAGTGCAAACATTTGCTTAATGCCACACCACAGAACATAGTGCCCAAAATGTTTCTCTGTATATATGAAAAAAAAAATTAATTAAATCCAGGTTATTGTGGAACCTTGCTCAGTATAAACACAAACCTTGTCTGCATGAGTTGAAGCTACCATCTTGCCATATCAAATTTATTTGTTTCTTCCTTTTTCCATAGTTAAAAATAATATAGCAGCTGTTAATATTGAATTATTAAGTAACCTATTTCTCTTTAGATTTTATTTTAAATCCTTTGTTTAGGCAGTCTGCAGACTGTGCCTTAGGGCACATCACTGTACATTCCCTGTGATTTCTTGGGCCAAGACAGTTTCTCTAACTCTGACTCTTTCCCATGCTGTTTTTGCAACTCACTCATCAAAAATTATTCCTTAATAGAAGCTGGGAGCATCTTTTGAGGGGAGAGAGGAAGGGATGAGGGAAGATGAGGGACTGGTGTTTGATCTCTGTCTTTCAAACGAAAACATTGTCTTCCTGGAACCTCTATGCTAATGGAAGTTAGGTGACAGGGCAGTGTTCTATTCTAGGCCTAGGTGAAATGGTCCCTCCCTCAAATGAGAATTTTCCTTATAGTTTAAAAGTTGTTAACACCCAGGAGAGTATGGCTCCTGGTCACCTGCTGGGCAATGTCTAGTTGTGACAGAAAGCTGGCTATATTGGATAAAGACCTTGAATAACTTAAAGGTTTTTGCTTGTTTGTGTGGAGGCTTTTGTTCTATACCAAGGTAGGATATGGCTTATGAATTGGATGACATCCTCGTAAACATGCCCTGCTATGACAGCCTTATTTCTGAACCAAAAGTCAGAGTGTGTTATTTGACAGTTTTCATTAACTGCTGTATTGCCAAACATTGGAACATCTAAGACTTTTTCACTATTTTGTAGGATTTGTGGAAATGTATTAACATTAGTATTGACTTGGAAAATCAATGAAGTTCAGTTTCTGAAGAGCAAAATTGAAAATTGTTCTTAAAAAATACCCAAATTCTAGGCAATTCTTATAGACTTCATACCAAAGGTCAATTTATGTACTAGACATTTAAAATTTTTAATTCAGTAACATCTGTTGAATGTCCATGGTATGTAAAAAATGGACAACAAAAGTCTAAGAGGCATGATCTAATTTCCCTCTAAGCTGACCATTCAGAATGGGACATACAACACTTGCCAATCAATAATTTCAATACATATAAGGCTGTGAGCAAGTAGAACTGACCCTAAGTGAATGTGAGAAGAAGAAAGAATAGCTATAAGGTCAGTAACAGTGTCATATGGGCAGAGAAAGGGAACCAGGCTTTGAATGACAGGAACGGATTCTAAAATCATTAGTGAGAGGAAGGCTTCCCAAGAAGCAGTGTGATGTGTACCTGAGAATGTGAGGAATGTTCTAGAGAGAGTGAATATATTTGTTTGCATCCCAGATGTGTGGGGCCTGTCTTAATTTCAAATGTTTCCTTTTGTTGTCTTTTCATTCAAATAAATTTGTGAATCAATAAAAATTAGAAAACCCCCTTGTCACACCACGCATCTCCCTGCTGACACAGTCTGTTCATCTCAATCCGGGAAATATGGTGGGCAGTAACTCTCAATTTATGGAGGGGCTGTAGTGCAGAGTGGCTGCAGTGCTGAGGGTCTTGAACAACAATTTGAAAAAACAAACAAAACAAAACGGACTTCCTTTCTGGAGTCCAGGGGAACTATGGTGGTGGAATTGCCAAAGATGAGACAGTCCATAAGAGATTCAGAGGAAAAACAGTTTGCCAATTATTTATATGGAAGGAACAATGAAATTGGAGAAACCAGGGAGAAATCTGAGGTTTTAAATTGGTTGTTGGTTGAATGAAAAGTAATTTAATGCTTAAATGCTTGAGCTGTACAGTGATTGGGTATAGCTTGCATCTCATTTTCCTTATTTCCTAAGAGTGTAACTTTGGGGGTTATTTTGAAAATAGGAATCTTAATAGAACCCCTATTATAGAGTTGCCTAAACAAATCTGTGCTCCAAAATTTTTAGTTACATTATATTGTTAGGAGAAAGCCTAAACATTCTCACTAAACTGCCCAAATCTCTTCCATTTATTAGAATCAATACAGCAGAGTCAGAAAACAAAATTAGCATGAAATAGTGGGTCAGATTTTGTCCTGTTCTTTCATTTGTAAATTTCCCATAGAATACTATAGATGATTTATAGAAGTTCCAGAAGTGAAGGATAGAGAGAAAACAAGAAAGGATAGGAATGATATGGTGGAACATCCTGAACCAAGGAAGAGAATTATTACCAGGGAAATGATGTGTGATGGGGGGATGGGAAGTCAGCAGGAGGAAGCCTGGGCCACGTGTGTACTCATTACACTGCTTATTTTGGAAAAGATGTGGAAAATCGCATGCAGAGTTTGAAAATGACTGTCCCAGCTATGATTCACTAAAGAAGTCACTCTTAGCCTCATCAACCTTGGCATTTTTTCAGAGGTCATGTTTACACATAATTTATAAAGTTATAACATGCGGTTGAAAGTTTCTCTGGCATATTTAGAAATGTCAAGGAGGGCAATTCTCACCATTTTGCTTCTGCTTGCCTTTGGTTTCTGCCTATGTTTTAATTTAGTTAAGTATTTATTGTACTTAGGGCCAAGAAGGGCTCTAGTTTTATGTGCTATGAACCACAAATCTGTAGCTATTTGGAGATTTAGTTCCTGTTTTGTTTGCCACCTGGTTCTCACCTGGTCAGTTTTCAATTACGAAGAAATAGCCATGCTGTGGACCCTGAGAGCATCATTTATCCGGCCCCTCACATTTGCCCTCTTCATTTTCTGGGTCATAAGTGGGGAGCAGGTTTTTCAAATGTTTTGAAGAGAAGTCATCAGGTCGGTTGTATTGTGGAACACCACTTGGCTGCTTCTTTTTCGTTATGACTTGAAAGGGAGGTGACTTGTGCAAAGGACCTGTCTTAGTCCTAGGCAATGCCATGCTCTTCCTTAAAAATCTGCATATATGTATTATTGGTTTGTTGCTCCTGGAACTAAGTAGAATAAATCTATCTTTTGCATCAAGAGAGATTGATTCAGAGACTATCGATTCCATATCTGCCTTGTTCTTATTTTTCTTTATTTTACAAGTTAAATCACCCCTGTTCATTCAATAATTACTCATGTGACGCAGTCAATACTGTTTTATATTTCCTCTTTATAATATTTGAAATCTCTTCTATCAGGAATTAATATTATGTCTTCAGCATAACTTATCTTGATAGGTATAGTAGGCTTTTACAATTAATTTTTAAAATTAATTGTGAGCAACTAATTTTTAAAATTACTTTATTTTTGAAAGTGAACATTGACTTTGGAGCTGATAATTTCAATTATTTGACCAGTTTTCTAAGGAAAACTCTTTGTATCTAATTTCGAAGGTTTGCCACTCTGCTTTTCAAAAAGGTTTCTGGTGACCAAGTTATATTTGGACATGCTTCATATTTTTAAAAAGGAGTGTTTCACTTTGGGGGCAAAATTGTTTCATATCAGTTTCTTTACAGCAGTATCAAAGTGAGCTCCTTTATTCATTTGTTCATTAAATGTTTACTGAATGCCTGACACACGTTAGGTCAATAGTCATATAAGATGAAGAACGTTCCTGCCAACGGAGTCACAGTTGGCTTTGTTCTTCCATTGATAAAACTCATTATGCCTTCCAAAGTGCTTTCACATGCACTTTGTGTTTGAACCATGGCCTCTGGAATCTGGAGGAGCAGAGAAGCCAGAGGTCTCACCCTCCATTGAGGGCTGGGGTACCTGAAACCCAGAGTGGTAAAGTCATTTGACCTTTGTCCCAACCTGTTCACCAGGTTCTACAAACAAATAAATATAAGGCCACCAAAGCTAACTTGGGATCAAATGACACTGTTTTTACTTTGAAACCAGAAGTAATGTGAAAAGGTTTAAAAATTACGAATGAGTTATTTTTCATATTTTTGAGTGGAGTATGTTGTATCCATAGATCTCAGAGATAATTTCTGGTGTTAACTGGAAAGGGACAACTCTCAGGGAAATGTTTAGAGGCCATTATTAAATTTCCTGTTACCTCTGCCTTAATAGCTCATATTTATTGTGATTTAGCAAAAAAAAAAAAAAAAAAAAGATCTGTAGGACATTCCTCTAGCCACCTTAACTTTGGGAACAAAGATGAAAACCCAGAGGGATTCATAAAAATTCTTTGAGCAGCCAAACAGATGTTACAAATTCTATAATTGAGTTTTAACAAGAGGATTCTGCAAATTCAATAAATAGTTAAGTGTTGTTTACACATTATCCTTAAGAAGGCAGGAAGAATTTAATTAATTTTAGAAAGATGGTTAATAGATACACCTTTTAATGATGGTGGAAATCTTCAGTTACGTGGAAAAATTACTAATGTGGAATGAAATTAGATACACGAGATATTACTAAGATCTGTTGGGTGGACAAAAAAAGTTGAATTTGAAATGGAAAATGATTTTGGAAAGACATAGTGATTAATGTGCACCCAGGAAGAAGCTGTAATTTAGGCTTGCAGCTATATGATGTGTGTCTTTTACCTCTATTTCATACTATCTTTGGAAGTCATCATTAGGCACATTATATAGCAGTATAGGCGAACCTCTTTTCAAACAAATGCCACTAAAATGCAAAAATGGTTCTCAAATGTCACTAATTTTACATGGCATTGCCTACAATAAAATTTTAGAACCACAAAATAACTTGGTTAAACTTGAGAGTTTATTGTATTGGAGAATTTGGACTGTGACCAAGTTATCTCAAGTGCAATACTGTTATCCACCAGGGTTGAGCCTGACTTCCCATAAGCTTTGGCACTGAGGTAGGGGGTCTTGAGCTAATTACTCACTTTCTTGTTAGAGGCCAGAGATTAAATCGTGTTTCCTAGAAGCATGTATTTCTGTAGATCGGTTTTCAAAGTCTTGTACCTCTCAACAGTGTCACCCATCTGCAAAGCTGCATGGTATTTTTCCACCAGTATTTGATTGCATGGGTGTAAAAGGAGAGAAAGCATGTGGTTGGATTGATCTAAGGTATGGAGGTACAGTAAAAGGACAAGGCAATAGGAGGAGGTTCTTGAAATGGAGGAAAAGGGAAGCTGCTAGGATTAGAGGACTTACTGAGTGAGGGAATTAAAGACTGAGGAAGATGGAAGAATGTGTTTAGAAGGAAGGGTGTTTGGAACTAAAATTTCAGAAGTGGAACAATCCTGACATGTAGAATATGTCCATGGAAGGAGATTAGCAAAAGCAGTAGAAATTTTAGTCATTGATTTCAGGCAGACAGAGCATCATAGGTATCTGATAATGGCTGTATTGTCTAGCTGGATGTTGCGAGTTGGTAAGAGCTATGGTGATTTAGGAAGACTATGATCCAGTTACCAAAGTCTTCAGTGGATGGAGGGGGGATTTTAGGAGTCAATAGGTATCAATCCTATGGAGAGACAGGGAGTGATGAGGTTAGGTGTCCTAAGGCTTGGTGGAGAGGGATTTTCACAGGAGGTTAGGAGGCCGTGGGGAGCAAGGAGAATGCTGATACTGAATTTGTCCATGAGTGGTGGGAGGCTGGACAAGCCTTCCCTTAGGAAAGTTGTGAAGGGGAAAGGAGTGAACTTGTAAAAGGGCAGGTTTTGCTTAGCAGGAGACACATGTTTGATCTCAAGTTTCCTTAATCCGTAAGACTCTTAGGATTTGTTTTCCACAATTAGACTTCTCACCATCATCTATGACAGAGTGGCCAGTGCCACAATGTTCAAATGAAGAGCTATGGTAGCTTGGTTTTAACATCTAGCTTGAAAATCAGCGGCCTGAATCGGCAAGCCTCATCCTTTACCTGTAATGTTCCACAGTTGTGTATTCTCTAGTTAATTATATGTTAGGTAATGAGAATTGCTTGTATCTGTACTACATTTTAGTTTTAAGCTTTATTAATGGGCTTTCATTTTGGCAATTGTGGGAAAAGGACAGTGAAGAGGCCTATTAAGTTTCTCTTAGTTTTTATATATCTTCCTTCCTTCCAAATAGAACAATAAAAAATTACTTCCTTTTTTTCTGTAGCTTCCTCAAACACACCCTCTACTATTTCTGAATTCCAGGTGTGCCACTTATTAGTTCTTGAGCTTCTCCATGCCTCAGTTTCCTCATTTGTATGTTGGTGACAATAACGTTATCTACCTCTGGGTGTTGTGTGATATAAGTGAGGTAACATTTTAAAGCTTTAAGAATAGTGCCTGGCAATAATCAGGCCAATAAAAAGTGTTTGTTAAAAATACTATGTCTGTGTCTGTGTGTGTGGTAATTTTTTAGTGGTAAAACTTTCTGAGAACTGACACGGAAAACAAAGGATAAAGCATAAAGCTATTGCCTAGTATTGTCATCTTTTAAAGATGAAAGTCTTTTTCTTGTAGCTCCTCATTGCAGTTCTGCAGACTTGTAGATCTCCAGTAGAATCTTGTGAATAGACAGCCTCGGTATCAACTTCATAACTTCCTCTGCCTCTGTCACCACAGCCACTTATCTCTCTGTGTCTCACACTTATTCCAGCAAAAGATTAGGAATTTCAATCAAAGTCTCAGTAGGGGATTAGAAAGCCTTCTTCTGCTTTGGTGTGCTATACCAAAGCCTCTCAAGGTTAGTGGTTGGGCCATTTAAGGGCCCGAGAGGAACTTAATTGTCAACCCACTTCCTAACCAAACCTCTAATTCAATTAGCACTTATTTGACTGTCTAAATCTTTGGCTTGAAGCACCCTGCCAGTTTGGGTGGAAGCTTTTGCTATTAAAGACACCCTTTTCCTGGGAACTCAGCCCGGACAGACCAATTCACTTCACACTTCTTTCCACCCACCTACAAATGAGAAGCAAATCTTCATCTCAGTTTAGCTATTGGGATTGCAGCCAGCAAGCTGATAGATCTCATCAGCCTATCTCTTAGGTTACCTGGTCTTTTCATATTTATAATAGCTTTTGAATAAAATCTTTGCCTTGAATAACCACTTAATTGAGAGGCTTTCCATGCTCACTGCACTTCCTTTGGGGAGAGCAACAATTTTTGAAGATGATATTTGTGTCCCTCTTAATGTCATTTTATAACTCGAGTGTTAAAGATTGTTAAGCAAACAAGTATAGCCTTCGGTTTTGTACTAACATTTTATGACTGGTGAATTCAGTGACCTTCTACTTAGGCTTTGATCTTAATTATTTTAAATATCATAGGGTCTGATTCACAAGGCAGTAACGGCAGGTCATTATTCCTGGCATGATTAGTCTAGGTTAGAAATTAGCTTTGATGCCCCTGGCACTATGCTCTAATACTTTCTGAAATGGAACACCTGTGTAATGGCTGCACAAATCATTTGGTTAAATCAGTCTCTAATTTAATGAGCTCTGACTTCACATTTGTGTGGTGATCTTGAAGCATTAAATATGTATGCATAGTTTTGAATTTGCCATGTTGTACAATTATATGCATGCTCAACTTGGGTAACTTTTGCTACTAATTTGTGTAAAACAACTTTGCATAGATAACATCTGTAAATTGAAAATAAACCTTTACCTTAAAGGAACAAAATAGAAGTCCATAGTGATCTATTTACACATCAATCTACTAGCCAAAAGATACAGAACAGCAACAGCATGTCCTCATTATCCTCAGAAAGTTTGGATGAAGTCATGAGTGAATATGAGATTTTTAGTATCAACTCCAGAAGTCCAAGGTGTACATGGCCAACTACTATTTAGTAGGTTACTCTTTCATTTTGTTGTCCTGGGTCCATCACATTACCTGGTAACCTCCACAGTGTAGAGGAGTTCTTTAAAACAATTGACTTAAATCCATCCCTCGTTGCCTCAAACCTTTCAGTAGCCCTCCATGTAACTCAGAGTAAAAGCTACTATTAGAAGTATATATGGTCTGCTCAGACATTTCAAGCCAGTGAACTTGGAATCATGTGAATTCTTCTTGGAATGGATAGATAGTGACATCATATAGTATCCACTTCCCTAATCATATTTTAATACACAGTTACTTTTTATTTCCCCAAATGTTTGAAACCACTAGGGTTTTTGTCACTGAGATTTCTTCATTGAAAGTGGAAGAGATTACTTCTGGCTGCCCAATTCTCTTAGCTCAGAATTCTAAGAAACTAGGCTTGTGGCAAGGGAAGGTGGCGTGCTGAAAGAATGTGCTGGAGGTATGATGTGTGGAATTAGGCAGCTGCTCAAAAACTGACCTGGGCAAATTCAGAGACAGAGAATAGACTAGTGGTTGCCAGGAGGCAGGAGGAGGTAGGGATGAGAGTGATGAAAATGTTTTTCTTGGGTGTGGGGGGGATAATATGTTCTAAAATTAAGCAGTGGTGATAGACACACAACTCTGCGAATATACTATAAACCACTAAATTGTATATTATTAAAAGACAGAAAACAAAATACCTTGGAAAACTGTGCTGTCCTGATAAAATTGAACTTGCTCTGCCCTTTTGCTGCCTTTGTGTCCTTCTCTCTTGCTATGTAACTTTTCTTCTCGTTTTCTTTCCTTCTCTATTTTCCTTCTCACCTTCCTCATGTTCCTTTGAGAACTGAAGCATATTGTGATTTGCAGACTATATTCAAATGTCTTCAAGTTTCTTTTCTTATTTTAAAGATATCTTGAGCTGTTATCGTTCATGTTTCTTTAAACATATCCCTTACCACTCAAAGGTCAAGAATTTTTCTGTGGCAATTTAATGATTAATTGAATCTTCCAAATGCAGTAGGGTGAAGACTATGCATTGTAAGGCATAAAAAGTAAACAAATTATTCTCAGCCCCTGCCTGTCCCATAAAGCCCCTTTTATTTCCTGCTAAAGTAATACAGGTTATAATCAGACACTATTAGTTTGGAATCCTTAGCCTTCTGTTGGGGAGGCTTCTTCCTCTTGTTTCAGATGTCCAAGGAGTAGAGACCTGTCCCACCCCTCCCCGCTTAAATAAAAAATAAAAATAAAAAAAAAAAACAGAAGTTAATTCACCAAAGAGATCTGTGGACATGGCCAGGTTACAGACTCCCGGGAGCAAGGAAACCTGACTCTCTCTTTAATAAGCAGATGGTTGGCCTTGGTGACATCCACTTACCACTTTTTCTTTCTCATTAGAGTCCCTGGGAAGTGAGTTTCCTCCTTTTAATAATTTTTTAAAAATTTCAATCATACACATTTTCAGGACAGAGAATGAAGTATTGAAATGAAGCAGACTGTTACGTGCTTCAAGTTCTTTCACATGTTTTAATAGTCATAGATCGTCTTCTTGAATGAAATGGTCCCATTCTTGTAGTTCCAGAAATAAGAGTGTCTGCTTGTCAAGCTCATTTTACCCCAGATCCAGACAGATTCTAATGTGTAGGAGTTAACTTTGTGCCCCATGCCACATTCCCCCTGACAACCCTGGATTTCAACCACATTCTACGTCATTCCTTAGAGGATCCTCACAAGATGGGGCCCCGTTGCCCATAATGTAAACAGCATAAATGGTGGGTTCACCTTTTAAATGGCTTTCTCTCATTTCTGATTTTATTCTCCTGGAATCATTCCTCTTTCCTGCGGAATCACATCTCAGATAAGGCACTTGCATCCAAGTCCTTATTTCAGACTGTATTTTTGGGAAAACACAAATTGAGACAAACTGTTACGTGCAAGGGAGCAGACAATATTGCAACTCTTATATGAAACACACAGTGGTGTGCTGATTATCAGCTCTCCAAAAGACAAACCCCTGTTTTGTAGCATTTACTGGTTTCTGTGGTGTGAATACTCCCTTCACAGCCAGTTTCAAGCCACTAACATAATATCACTGAACTCAGTGGGATGAGGTGTGCACTGTCAGCAATCCAGATGAAGCTGTTTATAGGACATCCCTCTCAGAGCCCAGATTAATACAATTCACATAATTGACCATCAAGAAATAGCAGCTGAGAGAGTAGATACTATTAATATTCTTTTTTGCTGTTAGATGCCTAACAGTGGTCCTCAACCTTTTTGGCACCAGGCACGGGTGCTCCTATGAGAATCTAATGCCTGATGATCTGAGGTGGGGCTGGGTGGTGATGCAAGCACTGGGGAGTGGCTGCAACCCAGTTCCTAATAGGCCAAGGACCAGTACTGGTCTGTGGATCAGGGGTTGAGGATATCTGCCGTAACACAATGAGCTGCATGTTGCTTTCTTTATTTTAAGAATTAAAAATGCAATATTTTACCCAGATATCTATATTCAGAATGTAAGTCACTAATATTTGGAACTACCTTTGTGTAATCATGTTGCACAAAAAGCAGTTATTATCTCTCCAGAGAGAAACAGGTGGCACACTCATATTGGGATAGTTTGAGGAACGTTTAGTGAAAGTGCTATTTACAAAGGAGTGGACGGGTTTAGAAAAAGTAGCATTTGTGCAGCATTACTAATCCTAGATCTGAAGGGGCAGAAGGACCGTATGGTTATCAGAACTGAGCACAGAGAGGACTGTGTGGAAAGGGCCAGCTGACAAGACTAAAAGTTTGCAAAAAACATGACCAGCCCTTAGTAACTCATCAAAAAGCTACAGGATTAATTATTCCTACACCTCTGTCCACCTTCCGTTTAACCTCCTACTTGGGCAACCATTGGCAAAACTATTTCTGCCCTTGAGAAGCTTACAGTCTGGTTCTGGTAGGGTCTGTGCATTTATTTGAGCCTCAGAAGATTCACTATGTTGGCATAAGAATAAGTTTTTACCAAATGGACTAATTGAGAATGTAAATTGAGGTTGCAGCATGAAATAATAATAGTACTTGGGCTTTTTGAAATGATCAGGGGAAGTGGAATCAAACGCCATGCCGATCTGTTTGCTGGGAAAGCTGTACTTTAACTAATGAAAGTACCACAATCGAAGTTGGGAGAGTGGAAAGTTACAAGGCAAGTATGCCAGGGAACATTCTGAAGGAAGTCCAAGGGAAAGGTGTCTAGACAATATTAAGGAGTGGCTGGACAACATCGTCAGCTGGTGACACAAATAACTATCTGTAAAGTTAGCGGCTCAAAATGGTTGCCATAGATACTCCTGGAATGGAACAATAGGGTTTCTAGCAATGCTTTCTTTCCAACGCAGTAAAATGTTTCAGGGAACTCTCTTCGATTTTATTTTTTTTAATGTTCGACTACTGACCTGTCCATGTGGAAAGCACCAGCTTTTAGAATATGGACCTGGGAGGGGTGTTCTACCCTGACCTAGATTTTGACCTCATTTTTCTTTTCAATTTTTGGTCAACAGGTTTCAGAGAAATGACAAAGTCTAAGACTTGGATTTCATCTTCAATATTGCTTTCCATTAGTGAGAATTTGGTGGTAGGGTGAGGTGGAGGAAGGGTTGCTTTTAGTAAGATTTTTTTTTTTTGGAAAGATATTCGAAAAGAGGAACTAGTGTTGGTGCTTCTTAGAGTCACTGGACTCCCAGCAGCTGAAATTTCTATGTGAGTTTCAGTCACCATTGCTTACAGGACATACAACATCCTGCAGCTTGAATGATGCATTCCAGGTTGTTCTACTATACAGCCCCTACTTCCGGGAACCATAGCTTTAGTGGGACATTTTTCTGATGGGGACACTCAGAATGTGGTTTAAGCTCATCTTTAGAACACGGAAAGAAGGGAGAGGAAGGAAAGAGTTCATTAGGAAGCTTTTGATCACAATTAAGAGACGATTCAGCCCTGACCGGCTTTAACAACATAGAGTTGTATTGCTTTTCACAGCTGGAAAGTTTATAAGCTTCAAGCCTGGCTTGTTCAGAGTTCAAGCTCCTCTTTTCAGCGAGTCTCTCATGTCAGCCCTCTTCTGTGTGTTGTTTTCCTACCAATGGTACGAAAAGAGCTACTGTGGTGCCACATCCATACCCTACGTCACCCAGAGCATTAAAGTCACTGTTCCAGAATCCTCAGGGAATTCCCAGAAGTCACAATGATTAGAATGACTTTAGTCATACACCCAACTCCAGATCAGTCCTGTGGTCAGAGCAATAGAGAGAGTGATCTTCTCCGCCGTCGATCTGTGCCTCTGGAACCACATTCACCTGAAGGGGGCATGGAATGGATGGTAAGGAGGTCATGATGGCACCCATTGAATGTGGGAGAAAGAAGAGTGAATGTGGGAGAAAGAAGAAGGAGGGGGCCAGAGGAGAGTTTGACAATAACAAGCTGGTTCTGCAGCTGATTCGGGCAATACGAAAACAGAGGCAGTATCGCTGAAATAAGTTAAAGTGGTTGGTCAAACAGGAAAATTTTAGTGTTATCGCCTGTAAATTATGTGGATTTGGCTGGTTTAGTTTATTTTTCTGACTTCATTTTTTCAATTGTAATATAATAATTACTATCATGCAAGGTTATATTTTGTTTCTCAAGTTCTTACTGAAGGGACTTGCATAAAATAGGCACATACTGTATGGTAGAATTAATGGCCAAAATAACAATAATTTATTGTTACTATATTTAGTTCATTTTATGCACTCCCAAAGTAGTGGTAACTGTATTTTAGAGTTGTCTTGATAATTGTAAAAGATAGTATCTCTAAAGGATTTAGAATAAATGGGGAGAAAATACTAGAATTAATAACAATATATTTAATATTATATAACATTTAATTATTAGCTATTCATAATAATTTATAACTAATTTATATTTTAAATAATTCCAAGGTGCTAGTTTGAAGTACAGTACTCCCTTAAATATTTAAAATTAACAATGTTAGCTTATAATATTTGTCTAATTACTACATGGCTTCATGTCATAGTCTTTGCAAAAAAGCCAGTAAATAAACAGTGCTGTAACGATGGTTATGATTCACTATTATTATTTATTAAGGAGTTATTACTAAAAGGTTAAATCTTAATATGTATTTATTTATTTACAATGCTATATAATTTCTCCTTTTTGGCATTCAATGCCTATTGTGCATAATGATGTAATTTCGAGAAAACAAGGTGTAGGTGGCCATGGCGGTTTCAGGGATTGAGATCCACTGATGGCAATGCCTTGCTGAGTTGTACTTTTGATTATATTCTCACTGGCTTATCTTCAGCAATCTTATTATCATAAGCTACTTTTATAAACTCAGAGTTCTTCGGCAGTGGGTCAGATGAAAGGTGTACATCATGACAGTATTTAGTATAATTATGTTTTGAATTGCATTGCCTCGCAACACTCAAAAGAGTAATATACTTGTCTCATTACACTTTTTCATATTCGCTATGATTCGTTGATTACTCATCTCTGGTATTTTATTGTTGAAGTCCTATCACAGTCTTGCCTCTAGTTTCAACTGTTGTCTTACTTAAAAAATAATTTTTTTAAATCCTAATTTGTGGTTAATTTCAGTCTTATGATCCATGTGATTTTCCTCTAATTTTTCCTGAGCATTTCTTCCATGACTTCTTTGGGTTCTTCCCAACTTTTAACTTTTTAAAGTACATCCTAAAACATTTAAATCTTTGCATAAGACTCAAACATATCCAGTAAATGAATGATGAGAAACTCATAGAATTCTTAAAGATATTTTATGTGCTGTGTTAAATTTCAAATGAGAAACACAAGTTTGCTATAAGATGATACTGAAATTCTAACTTTTAAAGGGAAAATAACTGTTCAGAAATGCATACAATTCTTATTAAATGCCATTACCTTTCACCTCTAGGAACTGTTATCAACTAACAGACTTATTTTATGAATTGGTCACTATGCTTAGACACTCCTTTGCTGGCATCTTCATGTGAAAAATCACTCCTACTGCATCTCAAGAACACATATATACCTGTGCACATATTCTCCTTTTGGTTATAAACAAGATGATGAACAGTTGGCATTTAGAAATATGTGATCAAATAATTTTATTATTCTTGGAATTTGATCATCAATTAAATGAAACTTTGGGCTTTTTGATACAAGGAAGTAATAAAAAATGTTATCAAGGAATGATAAGTTCTTTGTAAAGAGTACATTTTAGAGTGAGGTATGCCTTACAAAATATAAAAATTTAATTCTATGGAGAAACCATTAAAAGAAAGAAAAAAGGTCCTAGTGATGATGAAATGGTGGTTTCAGAAAGCAAAAGGACTTTAAACATGATTAACCACAAATGATTTACAAACAGATAAGGGAGAATAGCAGAAAAGATATTTCTTGCTCAAAACCTTTAAACTCATGGAGGAGGACCAGATTTTTCTTTAAGAAAATTTTCTGTGAAATCTCCCCCAGAGACTCTGCTTTGACTATTATGCATTTGATGAAGGATGCTTTTTTACTCCCTAATTTATTTTAGTAAAATTAGAGCAATATAATATAAAGGAAAGAATAACTAAAATTAAAGTGATAAAATAATTGAATAAAATTAAAATAAAATTATCTTTATATAGCATATTATAATTAGTATATGATATACGATTTCATATACTTGAATCCGAAATTGTCCTATTTAATCAATTGAGGTACATCTTAGAATGTTTTATACTTGGTGCATATAAGTACCATTTTTATGGCTATTGACATTTGGCATTTGACATCAGACCCCTTACTACACTGATGTTTCATAGGAAATAAATTATGACTTACAAGCTTGTCTTGTTGAGTATCGTTTTAATAAATGTAATGTGCCTTGAGTAACAAGATTGTATTTATTCTTTCTCATCCACTGCGATCAGACATGTGTTGACCAATTTATAAATATTAAGAAGTTTTACTTCTATGAGATTAATATAAACTACTTAACTGATATGTTTGTGGAAATCTTATATTGTTTCTTTCGTTTGCCAATGAGTTAGTTAGAAAGACTACTGAAGGGTCCTGGATTTTTTACTGCGTGACTTTGGGCAAGTTGCTTTGACTCTCTGAATCTCAGTCACGTTGTCAGTAAAATGAGAGGGTTGAAGCAGATTATCTTTGAAGTGTCCTATTTCAAATTTTAGTCTCATGGTGATTAGCAAAGTAGAAGTGCCTCACTGGTAGCTCATTAATATGGGAAAGGTAGCTAATGTGGGGCCCAACTGTGTACCTCTTGTCTCAATCCAGTCCTTAGAGGTGCAGTTCATTTGGTTTGTAGGTAATTGCTGGCTGTGAAGCAGAACAGCTCAGGTGAGCCTACATGGAATTAGAAAACAGGAAACTCTAAGTTCTTTTTCTCCAAGTGGAGCGATATTTCCCAGGTTTCCCTGTAAGCCAACAACAATAAAAAACCCAATTAACTTTGAACTCTCCATCCTTAGATAACCTTCCCTCCCAGTGCAAGAATTACTACTTTAGGTATTTGAAATTTTATAATTGCCCGTAGAATTTTAGAACATTCCTTTAATGTCATCTTTAGCCTTCATATATATATTTCTGCTCATACTTTTTTCATATATAAATTATTCTTATGAGGACCCTACTCTCATTTTTTATTTTTCCTAGAACATTTATGAAAAATTTCCCATCTATTTTACTTGGTCCCAATATTCATTTTCTTTCTATTGTCATGTTTGCATTTATTTTATTTAAGTATGTTCACTAATTTTTCAGTTTTCCCCATGAGAAAAGAATTTCCATGAGGATAGAACTTTAACTGTCCTTGTTATTCAGGACCTGACACTTATAGAAACATAATAAATATTAGTTGAATAAATGATAAAATAAAGTTTATTATGTGTAATAATATTTTATTAAAACACCACATTAAGGATTATCTAATATCTTCCCATAATTTTGAGTTAGGTTAATTTATATACTCATTTTTGACAAATGAAATTTTTGACAGACTAAAGATTCAGATTAATGCAAGTAGATTAAACTCTCTTATAAAAATATTAGCTCAAATATTTAAAATAAGTATATAAGAACAAGAAAGAACAAGCAAGTTAGTAGTATGTCTTATGAGAGACACACTTACAGCAAAACGATGAAAAAGGTTGAAAAACTTAGAGATGGAAAAACATCTACCGGAAACTGTAAGGAAAAAATGGACAAATTTATAATCATGAAGTGATATTTTTGCACACTTCTCTCAGAAACTGACAAATCCAGCTACCAAGAGATTATTATGGATGTGAAATTTTCAAAATTAATAAGGTTGATTTTAACTTCACTCTTTAACATAGCTGTTTCAGCTCTTATTCTTTTACTTTAAATAGATTTTGTTGAAGTATGCTTAGAGTAAAATGCACAGATCTTAACTGTACTGTTTGATACACACATGTAACAATGGCCCCAATTAAGATTGTTTTCATTACCAGAGAGATCTCTTCTGACCCCTTCCAGTTAATTCCCAAACCCCACCTCGAAAGGCAACCCTGATTTGATTTGTCACTAAAGATTAGTTTTTTTCTGTTCTTGAACTTCATGTAAATGAGCTCATATAGTATGTTATTTTATCATTTTGACTTCTTTCAAATAGCATGGTGTTTTTGAAGTTCATTGATATTATTGCATGTATTAGTAGTTCATTTTTTTTAAGTCTAAATATACTTGTATGGATTTATCACAGTTCCTTTAGTCCCTGACTTTTGGTCAACATTTTGATTGTTTTTAGGTCTTGGCTTTATGAGTAAAGTCTATGAATATGTAAAATACAAGTCTTTTCATGAACATATGCTTTCATTTCTTCTGGGTAAATACCTGGAAAAGTTGCTAGATCATAAGAGAAATATTAAATTTAACATTATAAGAAACTGCCAAACTTTTTCAAAATTATTCTGTTATTTTATGTTCTGACCATCAACATGTGAGAGTCCAGTTGTTCTATATTCTCACCAACCTTGTTTTAATCATTGTTGTAAGCATGACGTGAGATGTGAAGTAGTATCTCATTGTAGTTTTAATTTACATTTCTCTAATGGTGAATGATTTTGATGATGATTCCCTGAGCTTATTTGCATGTTATATCAAAAGACCCAAGTCTTTTGCCCCTTTAAAGAAACTGGGTCTTTGCCTTATTATTAAGTAGGGATATAAGTCTACAATGAGCAGAAAGCCCCACCCCCCTCAAAGATGTCCATGCTGTAATCCCTGGATTCTATGCATACATTGCATTATATTGCAAAATGGATTTTGCAGACAGAATTAAGGTTAGGAACCTGAAAATTGGGAGATTACATTATTTGGGTGGGCGCAATGCCATCACATGAGCCCTTAAATTAAAGCAGAGAACTTCCTCTGAATGGAGGCAGAAGAAATGAGGCAAAAGGAAGAGTCAGAGAGAGTTGAAAAATGAGAGGATTTGAAATACAATTTATGGCTTAAAAATAGAGGGGACAAGGTGACAAAGAATAGAGGCAGATTTAAGGAGCTGAAAGAGGCTCCTGGCTGACATCCAGAAAGGAAATGAGGACTTCATTTTAAAAGTCTCAAGGAACTGAATGCTGCCAATAACCTGAATGAGTCTGGAAGTGGATTTCCCCCAAGAGCCTCAAGTAAGAGCCCAGCATGGCTGACACCTTGATTTTGGCCTCGTGAGACCCAGAGCAGAAGAACCAGAAAGCCCACCTGGACTTTCAACCTACAGAGCTGTGAGATAATAAATTTGTGTTGCTTTAAGGCACTAAGTTTGTGGTAATTTGTTAAAGTGGCCATAGAAAACTAACATAAGACTCAAGTCCTTTGTCAAATAAATACATTGTGAGTATTTTCTGGCTTTTCATTTTCTTAATGGTGTCTTTTGATGAGTAGCAGTTTTAAGTTCTGGTGAAGTTCAGTTTATCATTTTTTTTCTTTCATCCTTATGGTTCTTCATTTATTCTTGGGAATTTATCTTTTATATTGCTTTCCCTCTTTCAGGGGATTGTGGAATTTTTCAAAGTTATTAAAGTTTGTCCTGAAGTTTCCAGTGTTCCATTTTCCAGTGTTAAAATGTATCAGATCACTGGGTAGTCAGGGATCCTAGATATCACTTCTACCTTTATAGGTGAAGGTTTCTCTATATACAGACTCATTCATCCTTATATCAATTAATTGATTTTGATCCATTTTCCTCCAAACCATTATATTCCCATATAATTTTATAATAGGCTGTTTTAATTCTAACAGAAGGTAAACTATAAACTATATTTAATACATGTTTCCTTAGCTCCCATTTACTGAGCCTTGTAATGTGGCAGGTACTCTACTAGGAACACGGTTATCTCTAATCTTTCTAACAGCCTTGCATATAAGTAATATGACACCACTTTAAAATATTAGTGTAGGTTAGTGTTTAAAGGAAAATTTAAACATTCTAAAAATATATTGCTTTGAGTTTTTCCATTTTTCAACTCTGATCCCTATTAAGATGTTAACCTATGTGTATGCATAAATTTCAGAGTAGAACTTTACTAGGTTTTACTCTTTAAATAATACTCTTTAAATAATAATATATATAAATAATAAAATCAAAATACTTTTGGATTCTAAGATAATTCTGTATATATATAAACATATATGTGTATATATATATATGTGTGTGTGTGTGTGTGTACATATGTGTGTGTGTGTGTGTATATATATGTATATATATTTATGTTTAATTTTTAAGCACAAAAGCTATAGGGAAAATTTAATGAAGAAGAGTATAATAATATGGTCTTATACTTTAAAAATCAGAAGACCTGCCTGTCAGAAGATAAGGCGTTATTCTCTTGAGCCACATATAGAAAAGAAAGAGAATTTTTACCAACTAGAAATTTTACCTCTTGGTAAATTCTTTATCCTGGCAGGTTTAAGAACTCATGAGATATGTACTCTGGCTGTTGCGGTTTTTATACCTCTATGCCACCTGGATCAAAGATGGCTCAGAATCTCACCTGCACTGGGCAAACACTGCTACAGGAAACTCAATCCATTGTAATTCATTCTCTTGAAATCTTTATAAAGAAGTTGCAAGGGAAATGCATGGATAATTACTGTTTATACTCAAGGACCAAATTTACTCCTTTCATGGGTTTGAAGGAGATGGTAATGAGCTCCTTTTGTGGTCCTGCCACTCAACAGAAGACAGCTCTTTTAAGCCAGGGGCTGGTTTAATTCTTTCTCACTGAATAGCATTTCAGCAAGGTTGTCAGAGGAATTTATTTTTGTTATTTTTTTTTTCAGTAAAAGTATTACATGTTTAAAATGCTTAAAAAAAACATTTTTAATATTAAAAAAAATCAAAATGGACAGAAAGGTACAGAATGAAAAATAACAATTATACTCACTTCCTGCTTCCCTTAACCCATGGTCATTATCAACTGTTTATGAGTATTTCTGGGGGGAGAGGGTGTAGACACATACTCACATGCATGTTCTCTAAAAATATACAAATGATTCCTTATTCTATCAGTACTTTATATGTTTTCTATATAAAAATATAACATACTTTCTCTCCCTCGCCCCCAATAATATAGACATCTTTTGTGCTAAGTTGAACCATATGAAATTGCTTTTTTTGGTGGTTTGACCTAATATCTCAAGATATAGTTGTAGTTCATTTTTTGGACCAATGATATAGTGGTCTTTAAGTTTAGTTAAATTATATTTGACATACAATATTTTATTAACTTCAAGTATACAACACAGTGATCTGATATTTTTATACAGTACATAGTTGTCTCGTACTATCTATCTAGTGTATCTATCTAGTCACTGGACATTCAATTTGCCTGGAACTTTTTTTCTGATTTCATATAATGCTAAAGTGACTATATATGTACATTTCTTGAGATACTTTTGTGACTTTATCTGTTCAATAAGTTCTTAATCAGACAATTTCTAGGCTGAAGAGAATGTATATTTTATAATTTTAGTTTTTTTCAAACTTCTTTTTAAAAATGTCAAACCATTTACATGGCAGTGCAGGACAGGGCCTCAGCACTATCGCAACTCAGAAATTTCAGTTTTTGCCAGTTTTCTGGGTAAAAATTTTAGAATTTATTTCATTTTTATTGGCTTTTTATAAATAAGTAGTTTTAAGCATTTATAGCTTAATTTGCTTTTTGTATATCTTTCTATAAAAGGTGCTTTTTAAAATTTTTTTAAAGATCATTGACTCATTCCCATTGAGGTGTGGGTGCACTGTTGTCAGTTCAAAAAATTATCTATTTGTCTTATTTCACAAGTACAGAATGAGAGTGAGAAGCATGAGGAAAATGTCAAAAGTAATTGAGGAGCATGGTAAAAGTAATTTGGAGACCATGTCACAGCTTACTGTATAGGATTCTTTTTTTTTCTGCAGTTTGAATTTTGTTAAATTTTTAGACAATTTTTATTTATCAGATATAACAATTTTATTCTTTATGGCTCCTGTATTTTTTGACTTAGAAAGACCTTTCCTGCTTCAAACTTATTAGTAATTCATTTCTATTTTCTTCTAATATTTAGAGAATTTCCTTATTTGTTTAGAAAGAACCACATATGTCCCTGCTTTTCCAGGAAAGTTCTGAATATAATTTTCCATTTTAGTATAAGACTGTGTGACCAGATTTAAATTTAGAAAAACGTGTCACTATCTCCAGTAACTTTTGTTTCTACAACACAGCTTTGTAATGATCTGCATTAAGTAATAAGCATTCCTCAAAATTGTGTACTTGTTCCTCTAGCCCTTTCCTAATTCGTGCTCCCTAAACAACTTTCCAATCATTACATTTTGGTTTTCTAGAAGGTGATGCTCTGGTGTAAGAATGTAGCTTGAATCCCACCTGTAAATGATGAATTTGTATTCTGATGCAAAGCAATGTTTTGTGGAACAAGGTTTCCCCTTGACGTCCCAGACTTGTAGAGATGAGACCCAGCTTACTCTAGAAGCTGGAGGTAAGGGTGACTTAGAATTACAGGTTGAAGAAAAGGTTAGAGCCTGTTCCTAATTTAGTTTTCCATCTGAAAGGTGGCTCAGATACTTGTCCCACAGAAGCCAAAAAAAAAAAAAAAAAAGGAAAGAAAAGAAAAAAAGAGTGTCCAGGTATCAAGACTTTCCTCAGGGCAAGCAAAATTTAAGGCAACAAAGTCAGGGGTTCGTTGTTGGTTTTGTGCTTTTTGTGTGTTTGGTGGCTTGTTTTTCCAGGAGTTCATTGGCCCTAGGCAGCCCAGTTTTCATTTAAGGAAAGGTTCGTGGGCGTCTTGTGGGCTTCACTCCATATGCCTCTGTAATACCTCTATGACTTGCAAAAACAACCATGTGGGATGCTAATTCAGTCGTTGGTTTCTTTTTGGTATCAAATACTGCCAACTTGGCTTTAAATGCGTGCCAGATGTACTATGGTTTTATGATGTGATACCGTTAGGAAGTCTGGGTTAAGTATGGATGTGAGCTGCCTTCTACTCCTGGAGCAGTCTCTGTCTCTGATTGCTAAGGCACAAGCTTGGAATCCCGAGGGCTTTGCTAGGTACTTTGGTGAAAAGTGCCTGGCAGCTAAAGGTCATTGAGTCCCTGGTGACAACTGTAGGTTCTGTGGTTTGCTCTTTTTCCTCTGATGGCTGGATTACTGAGTCCTCTGAAAACTTGCAACATTTCTTCCTGGGAAAGGGATGCAAAAGCCTCACAATACATACACACTGTCAAGGCTTGTCACTAATATCTCAGGGTCCCCTCCTGGTAGACACACTTAAGGTGCTGTTGCCTTTCTAATTAATATTTTAAGGATGTCTTTGCTGATAGGCAGAGAAATATGAACATGTTGAACTTTTGTGTAGAAACTAAAAACAAAAAGACATACCCACTGTGGAAAAAGTTAATAATAGGAAATTTAAAGGGAGAAGAGTTGATTTGAATGGAAATAGACTCTTTCTGAGACTGAATACACACATATGTATGTATGTATGTATATATGTATGTATGTTATATATATATATATATATATATATATATATATATATATATATATATTCTAGGGTTGTACTGTCCAAAGCAGCAGCCACTAACTGCTGTGTAGTAAGAATGAATATATATATATATATATATATATATATAGACAGTTTTCCCAGTGCTGTATATACATTTTACAAAGACATATTCCAGACACTGTAAGTTCACAGTATTATTATTATTTGCATTTTTTTCTTTTTTTTCTATTGCTTGAAATCAGATGAAATTTCATGCTTTGTTTCTGATTTTGAACAAACCTGATTTCTGTCATGGCTGAGTGTGATCAAAGATGTACTACGCACCAGGTGGTGTTAAAATACTGTGCACCTCGAAAACAATGTGATGAATCAATAAAATTCTAACATTTTAAAATCTTGAGCTTTCAAGGGAGACTTGCGGGTTCTATTGGTCACTGGAAAGACATGAATATTTTATTTCTGAAACCTGTTTGCTTAGTCTGCAAGTGTTCAGGACAGATTAAGTTGTACCATACATTTAGTGGTGCTGATGATAGTTATTACATTTTTGACATTATTTCCATAATAAAGTATTTACAAAACGCAGAGTGATGAAGAGAATTGAATCTACATTGAATCAGAATGAGGTACCAAAGACCAATTTGTTTTCAGAATGTGGCAGGCAGTGACTCCCATTTCCTGTAATAGGGTCATAACCTCTTGCTCACAGCCTACCTTCTCCCACACCTTGTGGCTTTAAAATGATTTATGACCTTTGCTGTCCAGAATCATATCTAGTAAAGGAAACACGTACTTGTAAACTTGGAGTAGGGGCAGAGGAGATAATCCACTCCCTCCGTTCCCTCCATTCCCTCCTCGTTTTTTTGGACACTTATCCTAGGGCAGAGCTGTCTAATAGAACTTTCTGTGATGATGGAAATGTTCTAAATCTGCACTGTCTAATATTGTAACCAGTGGCCACATGTATCTATTGAGGACTTGAAATATGGCGAGTGTGGCTGAAATTTAGATAGGCAGATGTGGCTAGTGGCTGCTGCTTTGGACAGCCCTAGTCTAGAGCTTAAATAATTTTTCCAGTGAGGATTGACTTGGGAAAAACATCACCAGCCAGCACTTCTTAAATTATAACGCCAGTGAAAAAATGTCAATTAGTTGTTTACGTTTTCTAGAATTTAACTTAGACAAGACTTCAGAGGACCCTAGTTCTCCCTAATGACTTTTGGGAAAATATATGAAGCTCCATCCCCACTTTCTAAAATGTTCAGACAAAAATGCAAAATTTGACAAATAAATCTATCATATATCTTTGGGGTTTTCTTTCTCTTTTAAAGACATTTATGTTATTTCTGGTTGACCTTAAAGTCAGGTTGGATGTAAATTTGGAAGCCACTGTGTTTATCCCAGACTATCTCAATAGAAAGCTCATGTGAGAAGATTTAGAGAAGAGGCATTTTTCTTTCTTTATTTTGGTGCTTTGAACTTGTCTTCTCTTAAATGAAGAATAGGTGGGGGAGATGCATGAACTTACTCTCAGAAAAATATTCTACAACTGGCTTTGCTTCATAGCTCTGAGAAGAGCAAAGCTTTTGTTTCTGTGTGATTCTAGATAACTGATATCTCAAACAGTGTATCACTCAAAGTAAACTTTTTATTCCTAAATGAGTGACTTTTAAACATGTAAACTAGCAATCACCAAGGAGCATGCTCTGTGCCATGACTTTTCTATAAGGAACATAATGCGTTATTCAAGGCACAGAGATTAAGAGGTATCGAATATCTGTGGGCAACGGTACCTGCACTACATTTAGTGTGATGTCCTGGGTACTGATTTTATTCATTAACCTATTTTGTCATATGGATATGCTCTTCTTTCTTTTGAAATCATGGTGTAAACACTATTTTCAATGAGAGAGAGAGAGAGAGAGAGAGAGAGAGAGAGAGAGAGAGACTTGTATGTGACTTCTTAGCCATGTGAAAGTTGACAAATTTCTTCATTCTTACTACACACACAAACACACACCTATACATATTGTGGGGAAGCAACACAGGAAAAAAGGTGAATATAAGGCAAGGTGATGAGCAGGTACCTTCTGTGTGCAACTGGAGCTCATCCTGCTAGGACATCTAGGAAACTGTGTATAGAATATGCTTCAGACTTGTCCTATCTGAGGTGCAAGGAAGATAATTTTTGTTCATTACTGCTTGGGCATTGTTCTCCAGTCTGCTAATTGCCAAGCATTACAGCTAATGGGCAGAGTGGTCCTCCATGCCTTTGGGAAATGCCTAGAAGCAAAGAGATACCAAAATGCTGGGGTTTGGAAATAAGAGAATGTACAATGAACTGATAAAACTGAGTGATATAGATGGAATAACAGCATCATGTGTTACCTGAGAGGAGAGGGATTCAAAAAAGTCCAAAGAAGAGTCTTGATGGGCATTCAGTGAATGGTCCCTGGGGTGCACCATACTTGAGACCAGCTCTGCCATTAACTTCTGGGTGACCTTGGGCAAACTACTTGATATTTCGGGGACTCAGATTCCTTTTTTTGTAAAATTCAGCAATTGCTTATAAAGATGTTCCTTTCAACTCTGATGTTTAATTATTTTTATTGTCCTGTAGGACTTTGCTGCTTAAAGTGTTGTCTCCAGACCAGCAGCCTAAGCATCACTTGGGAGCTTGTTAGAGAAATACAGGGTCTCGGGACCCAGTTCAGAACTCATGAGTCAGAATACTCATTGTAGCAAGATCCTAATGAAATTCATACCCACTGAACTTTGAGAAACCATGGGCTAGGATATTGTTTTATATGCTGCTTTCCTTTGGAGTGGGTAGGTGGAGGAAATTTTCAGATGAATGACTATACTCCTAGAGCTGGAGCAAGTGTCCTAAAGGCGATTTGCCCATCTAACAGCCTTCATCTCAACAGCCTCAGAGAAAACTGTCTTGGTCAACTCGCTTATCCACCTGGAGGCAAGAGAGTGTGTTTCTCCAAGATTTCGTTCAGCTTGATTATCTCACAGTCCTAATCGCAGATGATGAAGGTGGCAACTGGACATGTAGAAGGCACAGCATCTTGGGAGGATCCCTTTTCATTTGAAACTTGGTTTTATCCCCAGTTCATTAGCAAAAATGTGGCATTTGGAAAATGCTGAATGACTGGATGCAAAAATGAATCTGTGTTATGAATTTGATAACATAAGAATCATTTCTACAAGTGAACATACTATTTAATTCAGTTGTTGGGATTAATAAAATTAGGTTTGAACAGGTTTTGGTAGCAGCTGTTGTTGCATGTGCATTTACTTTATTTTGATATTGTTCATTCTTGCAGCAAAATCTTATTGAACAACAACCCCATATAAGACCTGGTGCTAAGATCTGAAGCAGTAGGGTAAATGGGTAAACAGGCAGTTGTCAGGTAAGAGAGACATAGGAAAAAAAGCCAGTAACTGTAACATAAGGCGATAAATACCATTAGAGAGATATACCCATTGCACTTTGAAAGATGAGTATGATATCTAGACTTCTCAATGAAAATATTAGGAAGTTAAACTTTTCTACATAATGTCTGACTAAATAGGAAAAGATTCTACCAAATTCTAATAGTACTTTATGTTCAAAAGCAAGGCTTGGCATCTATGGCAGACGATAGCCATGTCGAGCCCACATTTGGTTTTTGTAAATAAAATTTAATTGGAACATGGGCACATTTATTTCTTTATGTATTGTCTGTGATTGCTTTCATGTTTCAGTGGCAAAGTTGAGTAATTGTGATCGAGGCCATATGGCTTGAAAAGCCTAAAATATTTGCTATTTGACTCTTCATAGAAAAATTTTGCTGGCCTCTGTTCTGTAAATATAACCCTTGTTAGGGACCAACTCTCCAGGCATCGTTAAGAAGAGCCCTGGAAGGAAGAACCTCTGACCACAGCTGGACATTTTATAAAAACTGGTCCTTTTTGATTGCTTACCTCTTTCTTGGAATGATCTAAGTTCTTGCTCATTGCTGCTATGTACTGACTATTCCAGAATGCCCCAGAAAGAGCTCTCTTCTTGTGTGTATATCCAGGAGTGGTGCAGGTACTCATTTACATATTAAAGAAAACACTTAGGAATCCAGTGCCATCCCCACTTGGAAGCTTGTGGTGTTAGGCCAGAGTCCTCTTTCCATGCCTCTGGGCAGCTCTAGGAAGGCTCAAAATTCTTGCCTTTGGAATGGAGGCCTGTGGTCTAGGGTGGCGCAGTCAGAGGATGGAATAGGTTGTGAAAATGCCTTCTTCTTTAGATGACATAATTTCCAGATATCAGTGGCCTTATTAATTTGTATCCATTTACAATGCAAAAACTTGATATGGCCCTTAAGCCCTTTCACTGAAATAAAAAAAGCTTCCTCCATCTTTGTCTCTATTGACCAAAAATAGAAATGCATTTGTTTGGTTTCGGGGAGTATGAACTAGCACCTCCCTCAAATATATATTTTTCACACAATCTGTATTTCATTTGCTACAGCTTAACTTCTTCTCCCCTGCCCCCTGCCCCCCGGTGCAATGTTCTGCCACCATTTGTACTCCCTATTTTTCCTTTGCTTCAGCAAAACGTAGAGGTTACACCCACTGGATTTCTTAAGAACATAAGCATTGACCAATAAGATTCTAGAAACTGTTTTGACTTTTGACAATATTCAGCAAAACTGTAGCCTGGCACAGCTGTACAGTTAGCTTTCTTATTTGGAAAGACCCCACTTCTTAGAGGGAAAAGTCTTCCAAAATTTTTAACTCCACTTAAATTGCTGGATTCAGTGTTCTCTGAGGCCAGAGGCAGGCTTGACCACCAGGAATGGCTGGAAATAAAAAGTTTGGACAGCAGTGTGAACCACAGAGAGAAGAGAGGAATACGTAAGAGGTGCTAACTTAGGGTTGTGAGTCCCTAGGTGATCAAATCAGTGGTTTCATTTTCTCCTATTCTTTGCTTTTTACTCTGTAGTGATAACAAACCAGCTGTGTTTCCTCACACACATTATGCTGTTCCATATCTCAGTGGCTTTGATTAGGCTATTTCAATCCATCTATTCATTCATGTAGTAATGCCAGTGTGTACGCTCTAAAGAAAGCCATTAGTTATTTATTACTTACCATGCTTTAAGCATTGTGCTAAGCCATTTACCTATATTGGCTCATTTTACTTGGAGAACGCCCTGTGAGATACACTGTATAAGCATCTGCATTTTTCAGATAAGGAAATGAAAGCACAGAAGTTAAGAAACCTACCCAGAGTCATTCAGCTAATGGTGAAGGACCTGCCGGTTTTAGGTCACACTAATAATTATGGCTCCTCACCATCCTTATCAGATATAATGTCATTCATGTTAGGCCTTAAAATATAAACGAGTGCTATATGTTCTTCTTATTCTAGTAAAAGGCACAATGAGTGAGAAAGATAAATAGATACACATGATCAAAAATGTTAAGTATGACAGCAGAGATCTACATCAAATATAAGAAGAGAAAGAGGTGAAAAAAGCACAGGTCAGAGAAAGGCTCTGGAGAAAGTGATGTCTCAATTGAGTTTCTCAAGATGGTTAAGAATTGACTAGTCAAAGGGAAGTGGGGTGAGGAGAATAGAGGGAACCTCAAGAGCATAGAAGAGAGATAAGAAACACTTTGCAAGGAGTAAGATTTGGTATTTCCAGAATGTGGAGTGTGCTGTAGGAAGATGTGGGAACCAGAACACCAGTATCAGCTGGGATAATTTCAAGAGGGTGTTGTGGGCCTTGCTAAGATGCTTGTAGCTAATTGGGAGCTATGGAGAGCTTTCGGCAGGGGATTTGCATGTCTGATTTGCATTTCAGATAAATCACACTAGAAGCTGGGTGGATGATGAATTTGAGGAAGGGAGACCAAGTTGGGCCTGCTGAGGTCAATGCAGTGCGAAATAATGAAGAGCTGGGTGAGCAGCAGTGAAGCTGGTGATGGGAAGGAGAAGAGGAAACTGGAAAATATTTATGAGGCAAAGCCCGCAGGACATTGGGATTGACTGAATGTGAGGTACAATGGGACAAAAGGGGAGATAAAAAATAGGATTCAGTTTTCTAGTTTGGGTGACTGGGCAGATATTGGTACCAACAACTGCAACTGTGAACTGTTGAGGATAAACCAGATTGAGGGGAAAAAAGTGGGCTTGGTGTGCCCTCTGAATATATCCTGAAAAATCTCTCCAGAAGGCTGTGAAATATATAAGTCAAGGTAAGGGATAATGTCTGATCAGGAAAGAGAGATTTAAGGATAATTAGCATTTTGGCAAGTCACTCATGTATGGGCAATGATGGACTAAGATCATAAACATGTAATAAGTGTCAAAGAAAAAGGAGCCTATAGATATAGAGAAGGAATAAGGTTGGGTGGGGGACAGAGAAGGAGGATGAACAAGAGTACTCAGCCATATAAAAAGAATGAAATCTTGCCATCTGCAACAACATGGAGGGAACTAGAGGTTATTATGCTGAGTGAAGTAAGTCAGAGAAAGGCAAATGCCATATGATTTCACTTACATGTGGAATCTAAAGAACAAAATAAACAAAACAGAAACAAACTCTTAGATACAGAGAACAATTTGATGGTTGCCAGATGGGAGTGGGGTTGGGGGGTGGGTGAAGAAGGGAAAGGGATTAAGAAGTATAAATTGTAGTTACAAAATAATCATGGATATGTAAAGTCTAGTATAAGGAATAGAGTCAATAATATCATAATAACCATGTATGGTGTCAGATGAGTCTTAGATTTATTGGGGTGATCACATAGTAAGTTATGTGATCTAAATGTCTAATGACTACATTGTATACCTGAAACTAATATAAGCTTGTATACCAACTGTAATTGAAAAAAATTTTTAATTATTTATTTAAAAAGAGGATAGCATGATGGAAAGGGAAAGAAGTCATTTCAAGAAGGTCACCATTATAATCACAGAAGATAGAGACTGAGACTATTCTGTAGACATTATCTGACACATGATAAGCGTCTAATGCCTCTGTTGACTGTTTCTTCTTCTCTTTGAGTCTTCTTTACACTGTAGCCCTGCATATTCTCCTACTCATTCCTTAAAATTCAATTTCAAGGCATTTTCCTTTAGAAGCTGGCAAACTTTCCTAACTTGATGCCTCACCCATCAGAGCTAAAGAAGGTGCTCCTTCATTTGACCTTGATGCTCTATTGTTGACCTCTGTTATTGCACCGACAGTGCCTACATGCTTACTTCACTATCTATACTGCAGACTCTTTCAAAGTCATTGGGGCAGACAGATTTGCACTGAGGGCCCCACTTTCTCAGCTGCTCTGTATTCATTCCCTTTGGTAGTGCCTTCCCACATTGAATTTGACTGTGTGTCTTATTTGGGCCATAGGAATAGTAACAGACTTTGATATAAGCAGAGGGTTGAAAAGTGCTTGTGCATTTTCATGTTCCCTCTCAGATTCCTGCTACCGCAAGGTGACAAGTCCAGGCTGACCTACTAGAGAAAGAGAGATCACTTGGAGCAGAACCAAGTCATCCCTATCCAAAACCAGCTGAATTCCCAAGTGCTAAGTTTTGGGGTAAATTGTTACACAGCAATACCTGATACGATTAGAAATCTTTTTATGCTAGCACATTAACTGAACACTTAATATAGTGAGTGGTTCATAAATATATGTTGAACCAAAAATCATAGAAGAAATTAAATGAAAATTCCAATCGATTGCATAGTATTTTTTCCTTTCTCTCTTTCTACCAGACATCATAACTATCCCCCAACTTTCTCACTTACGTTTCCCTCTGAGATCTCAGGAGTTTAGACTGTAGGGGTGGGGGGGTGGTTGTGGGAATTGCAGCATGCACAGTGTGGTTTGAAGTCCACAGACAAGGGAGCATGGCTTCCTTCTTTGGCCTGCTGCCCCATGCGCGGCGAGCAGAGCAGCCAAGCCAAAGTGGCAGCCACAGTGTGGGAGCCCAGCTCTGCTGCCATAAATTACCCAGGGGCAGGAAGGAGCAGTGAGAGTCAGCGGTTTCAACTACCTAGTAGTTCATTTTTGTTCTTGTTTTTCAGTTAGCAATCTGTAAAATTTATGGCAAAATTAAGCTCCCTGCTCCAGAGTCAATAATATTCCTGGTGCCAGGTGGTGTAATAATTCACAAAAAGGGCAGGAGTTGGAGGGAATGAGACTGATTTAGGAAGTAGACTTCCAACCCCAATTTGCTGCTGCCTACTCCCTGCTGCTAAAGGTCAGGTAAGTAGAGGGCTAAGATTACAGCCTCATAATATCCTTGGAGGGCTAGAATTTCTACTGGGTTTGAAATTTAAAACAAAATTGTTTCTTTTGCATGATGGATTCCTTTATCCTTCCCACCTCTGTTTCCATTTTAACATAAAAATAGAAACATTTAATTTTATATTTTGTTTCTGGCTCTGCAAGGAAAAGGGGCTGTAGAACACTTGGCCCTATACAAGCCTTCTATAGTGCTAATACCCTAACATCAGTCTCTGAACTGGAGGGGCCATCAGAGTTTGCTGTATTCCAATGTCTTTATTTACAGATGCAAACACCAAGTCCCTGTGTAATTAATGATTGTTTGCATCCTGCCCAGCTACCTGCCTGGGACTAGAACCTAAATCTTATTCCCAGGCCATATACAAAATGTTTCACCTGACATTCTGCTACTGGAAGGACTTTAACTTATCACTTCAGACTTTTTTTGATTATATATATTATCTTTAAAATATTCTCTTCTTTTTTCTCTTTGCAAAATGATCAGCACAATAAGTCTAGTTATTATTATATCATAAGTCATTATTGTTATGACATATTATTTCTTAAAGAATCTAAATTATGTATCTGATTATCCAAAAGGACCATATAAAACCACATTTTTATTCCAGCTGTAAAGCCTAAGATATCATCATTAATTTGCTTTTAGTTAATTATCTTTACAAAGTAACTTTCTGAAGAACAATGATTCAAATGTTATTTTGGTTATTTGGTCTGTTCTTTAAAATGCCTACAAAATCATCTTTGCAATCTGGGGTACAAGTTTAGTGTTTTTGAGGGGGGCATTTAGCAGTTGGAAATTTTACTCTACGAATTAAGTGTCTATGCATTTCTTGTTCCACGTTCCCATTCTTTCTTTTAGAAAATTTAGAGGAATTTTTTTTTTTCAAATCCTCTGTTCTTTATTGGAATTGGAAAGTTAACCACTGCTCAAGCTGGCTATAAGGCATAGATTAGAAAGAACTGCTTTGATGTTTTTCTAAGTCAAGAAAGAATTTTACACCTCTCTGAGTATACCTTGACTGCAGGTAAAGAATGTACCTCTCTGGAAAGGTACCAATTAGAGCTAATTGTATATGACCTGATTGATTCATGGAGTGCTTAGAGTTTCTAATTGAATTTGCTATTGTCTTCATAAAATGATTATTTGGTTTAGCTGCAAGCTGTGAATTGGAGGACAGGGCTGCATTCTCTATCTGACCACAATGATATGGTCACTATAATGACCTAAATGGGGCTGTTCAAATCTCACCCTTGTCATAGAATTCCTCCTCGATTTACTATTGTAAATCAAGGATGGTTTAGGAGAGCTGGTTCCCAGCATCTGGGAGAGAACGCCAGTTCCACTTCTCAGGAGCTGATACTTTTTCCCAGTTACTTGCCTGGTGGGTAGGGTGGGTGGGGTGTAGAAACTGAATGTTGTGAAACTTGTAACCTGACCTGGGACTGGCCAAGAGGAGCCTGGCTTCAAGCTTCACCAAGACCTTGAAACTCAGCCCAAGCTGATTAAAACTCGTGAGTATGTGAGTCTTTTTAAGTGCACTAATTGCGTTATGTTTTAGATGGAAACCATGAAAAAGGGTGTTTTGAAAGTCTCCAGTTTAGGGTGAATCTTACTTCTAAGATGATTAAGCATCTGTTCCATTCTGAAATTCGGATCAAAACCCGAGCCAATGAACAGTTGGAAAACAAATTAAAGAGGCATTGTTAGGCAGTCAGGAAAATGGATGCACACTCTGATGATGTTTCCTCCAATCTAGTTAAAATTAAATACTTTGAATAGATATTATCTTTTCAATTCTACCCACCAGTGGATTTAAAATAACTGAATTTTTTTTTTAATTTGGGTTATGATACTTATTGCATATTTCAAGTTGTTTCAAAACAGGGATTGTCTATATTTAAAGAAACTTTTTTTAGTTTACTTTCTCTTTGTATATATATGTTTATAGCGAGCATTCTATGATCTTCTCTGGGGAGCAAAATTAAATGTAAGGCTATCATCCCCGCCTTGTAAAATAGTACTGAAAATTTTATACTCAGTTGCCTTCCTTACTTACTTCACACACAGACACCCTTCACTCATCCGTCATCCACCCTAGACATTGTCCAGAGTCAGCCTTCCAGAATCTGTGTTACATATTGAAGAGCAAAAATAGAAAAAGGAAGCATTTCCTCAACTACCATTTTCTCTTCAATTTGCATAACAACAAATTTTCTACAATTGATTGTACATGGAGCAGGTCTACAGGCAGTATGTAATGCTTTGGTGAAAGATACACACTTTGAAACTAGACTGCTGAGCTCTGATTCTTGCTCTGCCACTTGTTAGCTTTAAAAGACCTAGAGCAAGTTATTTAAATTGAGCCCCAGGTGACTCATTTACAAGGTAGAATAATAATTTCACCGCTCTCAAGGGATGTGGATGAAACAAATCAATCTACATAAAGTCCTTAAAATAGTGCCTGAGTGCTATTACATTTACATATATGACATGTACGTTTATTTTATAATACCCTAAATGTCTTCGGAACCATGAAATGAATCTTCTTTCAGTTATGTAAGTTTTACCTAACCAAAGTGCTCCAATTTAAGGTCGTTTGGTTATCTGCATGCCACCTTCTTGACATTAGTGATATATTGCTGGTAGCTTAGAGCACTTCTGCTTGTAAAACACATATCAGGAAGCCCGGGAGTACTGCTTTGGAGATTTTAAAATCTTTTTTTTCTCTGCCTTTTCTGAGGCTTATATAAATTTTATTATTCTTATCATCACAGCAGAGAAGAGAGGCCGTGTACTTGATGAAATAGTTTTAGTTAGGGAATGAACTGAATAGTGAAGCGATAGTGAAATCTTATTTTTCTAGAGTCCTTCTCATTAGGAAGAGTTTTTAAAGACCTCTTAGAAGCTCATTTAAAAGCTCAAGATCCTCAGGGTGATGAGGTTTTCTTAGTGGAAGGCTTTGTTTCAGGTTGTGCCATAAATCAACAAGTGTGCTGCCTTCTCTGGTCCTCTTTATAATCCTGATGGGAACTGAGTCATTTAAGTTGAAGCTTAAATAAGATAGAAAGAGAAGGGAAAGAAAGGGAAGGGGGGAAGGGGAAAAGAAAAGAAGAGCATTAGAAGAGAAAGGGAAAAAAAAGAAAGGAAAAGAAAAGAAAAGAGAAAAGAGAAAAGAAAAGAACTAAGATTTTATGAAACTCATCCACTTACCCAGGTGCTGTTCTCCAGTCTCTCTCTAGGACAGATAAATGAACTTTGATTAAGGTGCCTCTCTGGCAGACAACAGGATGAATCAGTTCAAAGGTTTTCATTTCACAGGTATTTTTTCATAGAATGCAAAGTGGGTGAATTACCTTGCAGCCCTTTTTTTATGTGTGAACTTTTAAATCTTGACCTAAAACATTGTTTTTCTTTTTGTAAGGATCATGACTCCACCTGTTGCCTCCATTGTTAAGTTTGCCCTCTGTAAATCCAGGTATGATTGTGTCTATCTTATTTCAATAGCTTTTGGTAATTTCATCCATTTATTGGATGGTAACACCAAGAACACTTGAAGTATATTACAAAATCATTCAGAATAAGAGCCTATTAATCCCTATTTGCTTTCTCTTCTGCAGCATCAAGCTAGAAACTTTTCATTAAGGTGTCAAAACATCATAAGGTATGAGATCACTAGTCATTAGCAATAATAGTTCAGGAAGAGACCATTTTCAGACATAAGAAAAGGTAAAGTGTAAGAACAAAGTATTTTCAGAGTTTATAATGTCTTTCTCCAACAGATGTCCTCTCCAAAATTTTTATTCTTCCCATCAATTCTGTTCCATGGGTCATTCTTTCTTAGAAGCTGGAGAGAAAGTCCTGGTGGCCACTATTATGCCTGTCTACTACTTGAATCTTGATTTCCTGAAGGTACCCCAGCCTAAAGAGCCAAAATAATCTATGTGTGGAACACTGTTGCAGAAAGCTCTTTGGCTTTGTGCCTCAACACTGAGTGGGTGGGCCATTAGTGGAGTGACTCTATATAATTTATAGTCGAAACCAGGGCATTTTTGAGAGTGAAAGGAAGAGCTACTAATAATTATCCAGAATAACATAAAGTGGGAGTATCTCACACAAATTGGGTTAAAGTATTAAGAAGCAAATAAAAGCTTATTCAAAAGAGAAAAAATCAAAATAGGAATCATTTTCTTGCTGTAATGTGTAGAAACTGTACTGTATACTTTGTGTCTACTAACTCATCATAGTAACTGTATTAGATACATGTCATTCCCATTTTATGGATGACAAAACTGAGGTTCTAGGAAGTACAGTCATTTGTCCAAGGCCACAGCATATTATATGTTGGGGGTAGTATTGACTAGAGAGATTAGAAATTGTGAGAGGAACTGGCTGACTGACTGAATAAATGAATGAATTAATATGATGATTAAAAACCCAGCACAACTCATTTATGAGATGAAGAGAATCCCATGCATATCACCATCTGAGTTTTCGGAAATCTGCCAATTTTAAAAATATTCATAGCTAATTTACACTTCCTGCACCTATTTTACTTTTACAACATCATAAAGATGATAGCAAGTTCCAGCAAGTGAGGGAGCTCTGGACCGTTGCTGTGGATAATTTCTTCAAATGGGAAAATATACATAGCTTCCAGTTACATATTTGACTAGCTGAAGAGTTCTTACAGTTTTACTAAGCAATTTCACTTCTAACAATGTATTTTACTGAAATGGAGCTAGGCTTTTATAATCTTTGTATAGATCAGTCCTTGGATGAGAGCTGCCCTAGGGAGGAATTGAGACCTTCAGCTGGAGGCTTTGCCAAGGGCAAGCCCCAGGCAGGGAATCAGGTAGCTGTATGACCTTGAGCAAGTTACTTCATTCTCTCTGGTTCACTGCTTCCTTATGTTAAAATGGGGATTACTGGTAACCACCTTGTTTACTGTGAATGGTTATTGTGGGAATCAGTGAAATGCCACTGTACCTCAAAGCACCTCAGAATATAAAACAATGAAGTGTGAGATTCATCTTCATCAATCCTATAGCCTGAATGAATTTATCTTGCAGTTGGACTGTCTTCTTAAGAACCTGATCTTCTTAAAGGTCCTTCCGTGGCACGCTTGGCTTTGGAAGGGTTCATAAAAGCAGGCAGTGTTGAACACATTTGTTCTTTTTCCATTTTATGAGACACTATCTTTAGAAGGGTAAATATGGTGGTTGGTGACTATCCTTCATATACAGGGCATGACAGACAGATTCTGAAATGGCCCCCAGTTATCCCCACATCCTGCTCTGCATGCCTGTATGTAATTCCCTCTCCTATTGTAGGCAAGAACTGTGATTTGCTCCTATCCAATAGAATGTGGCAGAGGATGGTTTGTCACTTACATAATTATGTTACATTACATGGCAACTTCCAACTTTTTAGCAGACTTTCTGCATTAACTTTCTTTCTTGCTGGCTTGATGAAATAAGCTGGCATGTTAGAGAAGGCCACCTAGCAAGAGACTGAGGACAGCCACAGTCGAACAGCCAGCCAGAAACTGAGGCCCTCAGTCTGATATCCCACCAGGAACTGAATTCTGCCAACAGCCATGTGAGTTTAAAAGTGGATACACACCTGGTTGAACCTCAGATGAGAATATAGCCTTAACTGTCTCCTTGGCTTTAGCCATGCAAAGGACCCAGTTAAGCTTGGTTTTCTGACCACCAGAAACTGAGATAATAAATGAGTTGTTTTAAGCTGCTAGGTTTGTGATAATATGGTTATGAAGCAGTAGATAACTAATATACTAGGCAATAATCATAATCACAATGCACTTTTCAAGGCATATATAATTGCTGAGTTATTTCTCTGAAATGGGCATTTTATGAAGTAAGTCAACTATTTATTTACTCTCAAATTGTTCCCATATCATGGACCACCAGTACAAGAAAGTTCACTGCAAGAGTTTTGGGGAAAGGTACAGTAAACTCAAATCCAGGAATGAATTCCATCTATAGTACCATTCACTATATAACTCTGAGACAGTCACATAACCACTTTCTGGGCTATGCTGTTTTATATTTACAGTGAATAATATTTACCTTACAGTATTTTATGAGAATTAAATATGGTGCATGTGAAGTATCTGATATGGTGATTAATAGATTCCAGTTTCTTTCATTTCTTTCCAAAGTTGAATGGAATTTAATTGAACTGACACACTATAGGCAAATGACAGGGAAGAGTTTATAGTCATGAAACTGAGAGAAGCTAACCTCAGTAGAGGATCACATTGCCTATTTCATTAGATTAACCAAGTTAGCTGGACATTGGCTATATTGGTTTTGTCTACTGATGCCAGCTCTTGCTAATAAAAGTGGAAAATGGTTTGGACATGTAAAACTGGGGGCTGTTCAGTTTTCTGAAAGTACTAATGGATGTCATGATAGTGACTGTAATATGTATGTTGTCTTGATACAAAAAAAATTTACTCATTTAAAAAATTGTATTGAGCATCAATTATGTACCAGGCACACTCTGTGATATTAAAATTTTAATTTTATCTGGATATAAAACTGTTCATTAAAGAGCAACAGATTTAAATTTTTAGGGCTAGGTTTATATTAGAACACAGTATCACGACATGATTTTTTTTAAAGTCAGGATCGTTGAGGTATTTATATAGAATGGTAAACTATTCAGCAATAAAAAGAACAACACAATGATCAGTGATATATACAATAATCTGGATGAATCTCAACATCATTATTCTGAGTGAAGTCAGAGAAAGGAGAATGTATATTATATAATTCCATTCATATAAAATCTGACAAAGTACAATCTCTCCAATAGTGGTTACCTGGCAGTGGGAGTGGATAGAGAGATGAATTAAACCAGGCTTGAAGAAATTAGGGGAAGAGGTGGAAATATTTGGCACCTTGATTGATTGTACTGATGCCTTCTCAGGTATGTAGATATGTCAAAATTCATCAAATTGTACATTTCATATCTTTAGTTTATCACATGTCAGTAATACCTCAATAAAGTTGTAAAAATGTTTATAGACCATTTGAGGGATATGTGAAATAAGGTTCATTAAATTAGTTGATATATAATCTATATCTAATTCACTATCATTTTTCATAGTGGAATCTAGGACAGGGAAGGAAAGCACAGTATCTCTTTTTGACTGCAAATCATATAAACTGCTAAGGGATTTGCTATGAGACAGTGTGCACAGTCTCTGAAACACATGAAGCACTATTACTGGGGATGTTTCTCTTGGTTATTCAAAATATTCCTCTTGGTTTTAGGAAATGAAATGTCCTACCATCAGAATTTGTCTGGTGAATGAATGCAAAAACATATGACTGGTGATTTCATAGATTCTGAAGTAATTATAACCAAATTTAAGTCTTTTTATACTACCATGATTCTTCTGAGTATTTGTGAAAACAAAACAAAATACCTTTTTATGTCTCATTCAGGCAAGTCTTCTTTCTCTGAACATAATTTGAATTTACAGTTAGGATTAAATAGATATGTGAACATCTGAGTGGACTGATAAACATGGCAGAGGAAAGGAGTGGGCACTGAAAGTTTAAATACTCTTCATTCAGATGTTTTGAAATGTATTTATATTTCTACTTTTGTATTACCTGATTTCCTTAGATCGAAAATGTGTACTGTTTTATAGAAATACTTTTCTAGTAGAGAAAATAACCCATTTGATGTGACTACTTGACTTTAGAAAATAAACAATTTAAATAATTTAGAAATACTTATTGTTCAACATCTAGGCCGTCATTCTGAATAACCTGTTTTTTTCTCTTCCTTCTTGATTTCTATTTCTTTATCCTTGTGTTATGAGAGAATATCTCAGGATTGTCTTCTAATTCAGTTAATTGATTTTCTGCAATAGTCAATCTTCTTTTCACTTTTTTCAATGACTTGGGACTAGACAACATGATTTCTCATTCATAAGAACCCTTTACTACTTCAGAGTGATTCCTTTTCATGACTACTGGTTCTTGTCTCATGTGTATATTACTCTTATAGATACGACCATGTTACAGGTTTAAGTCTTTTAAGAATTTTTCCCTTTCTTGTACTATGTTTTATAAAGTGATAATTATTCTATTTTCTTAGGTTGATTATCTTCCTTCTAGGATTTATTTATTTATTCTCAGTGTGTTCTATAAATATAACACAATTTATTTTTCCATTCTACTATTGGTGAACCTTTGAGTGTCTTCTAGTTTAAGGCCATTCCGTTAAGGCTATTATGAATATTTTAAAAATGTTTCATCTGGTTCATAAGTTAGTTTATCTTGGTTTTACAAAAGGCAGTAGAATCATGGGGTCACATGTATGCACATCTTCAACTGTACTGGATAATACTCAGCTGTTTGTACCATTCTACAGTCACACCAGTAATATATGGCTTTAATTGTCAGACTCTGTAGCAGACATTGTTCGTGCCTCACCCAAAAAATCTGGCACTCATCACTTTTATGCCTGACCAAATCAAGGGCTTTGAACTGCAAACAGCTGCAACTTTTGCCTGAAAGCTCTCTATTTACTGCCAGAGCCCACTGGCTCACAAGTGGAGCAGTCTGGAAATGCCTAGGGGTTAACCTTCTCCCCACCCACCCTTAGAAACTGCCTTGAACAAATCTCTAAGCAACATGGTGTGTAGCTCCAGCTTCCTCTTCTCTCCAGTGGGATAACTCTGAGATGTATTTACCACCTCCTGATGTTTTTTCTGGGGATACAACTCTTATTTGTTCACAATGATAACATGCTCAATAATAATACTTTTTATTTTTTGGCTTTTTGTCTCTTCCCTATCTTATTAACTTCTGTAATAATGACTCCTAGGACCATCTTCTAAATAAATTATTTACACTTGAATCTTTTCCTGGTACTTCTCGATATTAATGGAATGCCCCCTCCCGCCCAATGGGCTTCCCACATAGCCACATAGCCTTACTCTAAACACTTCTCACACTAAATTGTTTTACATGAGGAACATAAGCTCAATAAGAGAAAGGGTTTGTTTTGTTTCCTTCACAGCTCTATCGCTAATAGCCAGCCAAGTTTCTGTTATGTAGAACATATTCAGTATTTTCTAGAGGAATGGCTGTCATCAATAGTATCAGGAGGTTAAAAGAGCCAAGACAAAAAATAAGGCAGTGAAAAGTGACAGTGAAAATGAGGAGGTGGGAACACTGGATTATTTTAGAGAATAACTCTGAGGAGGAACATTTAACCTCAATAAAGTGTAGGAGCAAACTATCAGACATCTGGGGGGAGAGTATTCTCAAAGTTGGGAAAAATATGTGCAAAGGCTCTGAAATGCCAACATGATTGACTTATAGGATTGTTTAACTAGAGTGGAACAAGGAAAGAGTGACAGGAAACAAGGCAGGAGAAGTAGCCAGTGATAAAATGATAAATGAATGAATAAGTGAATACATGCATAGGATAAATATCTGAATGGATATATGTAAGAAACAGCAAGGTACAGTGAAAAGATCATAGATTTGAGTTAGGAAGACATATCTTCTGATGAATAAATTTCCTAATTTATAATTTGGGAATATTAATATTTAATGTAGAGAAGTTGAGGATTATAAGAGCATTGAACAAATTGTCTAGTCAGAATAGAATGTCAATGAGAACTTATTGTTAGTAGTAGTAGTAGTAATAGCAGACAAAGTAGTAGTCATTCTAGTGCAGAGGTAGTGCTGAAATATTCTGGTAATTGTGGTAGAATTAATTATCCCAAGCAAAGGGAGGGCCAGGGACAGCTACTGAAAGCACCTAATATTTGAGTGCAGGCATAAAGAAAACAAAGAAATTTTGAAAATATATCAGCCAAAAAAGAAGAATGGCATTTTAGAGATTCAATTTTGCCCATTGTTAGTAAGTCAAGTCATTTCTGTTTTCCTTATTGAATACTGACTGAATTTTGATTCCACAAGCAAACCTGGGATGTGTCAAATATATCTCTAAGTTAGTTTAAGTTGGAATCCGTTACTTTCAACATAATAATCTAGTTAATACATAGGGTACATTAGAAACTCAAGAATATAAGTCCACAAATAAAGTACATCATAGTAGGCCCTATGAAAAAAATATCAGAATATGTAAAAAAATAAAAATGTTTGATAACATTGGGCCCAAATATTTCATGTAAATTGCTCAGGAAATTAGGAATCTCTTTTCTACTCATCGTTTCTTCTGTCTACTTCCCACTATGTCCACTCCAACTCTTGGATTTTATAAATATTTCACTCAAAGCATTACCTTTGCATTGCACACATGCTATTAATGTTGTTAAGATGAGCTAGGTATTGTCTCCTAGTTCTGGATGCTTACCTACACTTGCGGGCTCTTTGCTGACTGACAAGTACAGTGAGCAAGAATGTCAAATCAAAACCACTTACGGCTTAATTAGAAGAAAGATAGGCTGATGAATTATGTGTAAGTTAATACTTCAGGAGAACATATATAGTAAAGTCTATGATGTTTTGAAAACATCATTACTCTAGAAGTTTAAAAAATCCTGTATCCATGATTCCCTATTGCTTACAAAATTCACATGAATATATCAGTGAATAAACTAGTGTCACAGGTGATGAAAGAGCCATGAAGCCAAACACTGGGTATGGAGATAACTCAGATAATAGCAACAACAGGAGCACATTACCATTCCTATGTCTGGAAGAACAAAGAGAGGGGTCTACTACCAGACTCTAGGGACCAGGCACACACAGTAGAAGCTAGAACCATGGTGAGCTTGCCTGATAAGGGCTGGAGTCATGAAGGAGGTATAGCAACTGCCAGAGATATCCTCTGAAGCAGGAACAGTGAGTACAGACCAGGGAGAGAAACCCTGGTTTTACATTACACTCCCCCTCCATTCAAACTCCATTCTTCAGTCTCTCCCATCGGCTGAACCCAGAAAAAAAAGTGCTTATGTGGAAGCCTAGAAAATAGAATCAATGGAGGTCAGCCTCATTATGATACAGAACAGAGGAAGACAAGAAAAAGAGCAAGGCATGGATCTGAAGACAAGTCCAGGACCCATACACTAAGCAGTAGTTAAACAACCAAAGTTCATGGACCTTGGAGAAAGAGAACTTTTGAAAACTCTCTTATGAATAGCTACCAGAGTCAAATTCTGAATTACTGTGACTCATTGGTCTGATTTCCAAGGGAAAGAATTTAATTTGCTTCAAGCCTTTACCCTGATCCAATCCCCCCATGGTTAAAGAGAAGGATCAGCTCATAAAATGTGGCAGACTGGCATCTAAACCCTGTGGATCCCATTTCTGAGAAGGGTGGGTCACGGGCTGGACATACACCCCAGTCCTTTGCCTAATGCTAGGTTTCAGTTGGTTTTAGGTAGCTAAGACCTTCTGTAGTGAATGGCCTATTCTAGTTTGTATTTCTCAGATTTTGATATCAATGTCTTTCTAGCAATATGTGAATTGACAAGTTATGCATATTTTTGCATTAGAGAATATAGTGTAGGAAATATCTTTTTCTATAATTATTTATTGAAACTCAGCAGTAAAATGACTAATTAGAACCTTGTTTTAGAAGCATCTTTTTATTGGTCCTTCATTTGCCAACATTTTTACCTTCCCCAAATTTATTTCTAACATGAATATTTTCAAATTTTACACATTGCTCCATGTACTCTTTTTTAAACTTAAAAATATTTGCAGTTATATTTATGTTTTCATTTCAGGTTTTAATATTTAGTAAGAGAACTTAGAATTAAAAGAAAATCAATTCTACACTTTTTTCTACTTTCTTGCCTACTAGAATTTATATGCTGAGTTGTTTTTCCTGACTAGGTATTTTGATGTTTTTGTTTATTTTGCAATTCAAAAATTTGTCTGGACAACTTATGTATCAGTTAGTCCCTCTTCACTAAACTTGACTGTTTCAATTTGCTTGCTTATTTTTTACACGGAACTTACACATTTTAGAATGCTGTTTGTGGTTATTTATGTTTAAATTTTTACCAATTTTCCTATCAAGAATACACTTAAGTTGTTGGTTGGAACATTTTTCTTTCATTTTTTAATTTCTTTTTATTTTTGTCCTCCACAGCAAGGAAAGCTGTAGATTTATCCCCCATTTGGGTGGCCAGTTGTTCCAGTTTGCCCTGATTAGACAAGTTCCTGAGATAAGAAGCATTCCGTGCTAAAACAGGGAAAGTCCTGGGTAAAGTGAGACATTTTAGTTACCCTGAATGATCATCCCTGACTCATTCTTTCCCAGCACCCTTCAATACTTTATTCCTTCCAATCTTCCAATATAGGTTTTAATTATCTTATTTGAAAAAAACCTTTTTTCCTTCTATTGTTCCTTACCTCAATGCTTTCTCTTTCCATATAGTCTTTGATTTCAGTCTGTCAAATTTTTTTTTGTCTTCTGATCACTTTTAAACAATATTTTCTTCCATCTAGTAGAGGTGTCACCAGTTTTGTTTAAACACTATTTTATTTTCTATAGTAAGTAATTTTTAGGGATGGTATCTTTTGAAATCTCTGCCCATTGTTCTTCTTCTATGAGTCATGAGAGATTATCATTTCTAAGATCAAAACTAGCCAAATATCCAAATTTCCAAAATATCAACATAAAAATTAGCATGTACTGATCTTCTTAGACCCTGTTTATTCATTTTATTTATCCTTGGTAGGTGAGGTACAATTAATGTTTGCTTTTACTGAAGACAAGGGATGTGGTTTCTCGTGACTTTACCTACTGCCTTTTTGGATACCATCCATTCTCAGATCCAAACTTTCTTGTCGGTAAAGCTCATGTACCTCTTAACTAGGGGCACATAGTAAAGCAGGGTCAACTTTATTTCCTACCTTTTATCCAGGTAAATAGATGACTTATCCTTTCATTTAACCAACTCTATTAATATTCTAGTTAGTGACAATTTTTTCTACATTCTAGCACCAGGTTGCTCATAAATTTTAATTATCAGTGTTTTTGAGAACTGTTATATTTTCAATTGCCTTTTAAAATATGAGAAATTTAAAAATTATTTTTTACACTTTGTAATTGTATAACTGTTTATAACTTGTATTCATAGGAACTTTTAACAGAGAGAAATACTATGAAATTTTCTGTTGTAAGTAGTGGAAGATGTAATTCATAAATAATAGAGTTTATTAGGTCATGTTATTTAAAAGGTCAAAGTTAGGTTGTGTGTCAGGTGAAGTTTAATGATGGTTTCAATTCTTCATGATTCTCTTGGCTTTTCCCTCATCTATATTCATTCCTTGTTCTCAGACTTGCTTCATTAATATTGGCAAATCTGTGTATTAAATTCGGAACATTAAGTCATGAAGAAAGAAAGGGTTTTTCTGTCAAATTTTTGAGAAAACATTCTAAGCCATATTGTACTTTCACGACTTCTAAATTACTCTTTGTTTCTGGGATAGATCACCAAGGTTTGCCCTGGGCCTGCATTTAGCCATTCCCAAACCTCTTGGCTGCTTGCTACCTGTGCAAGGCAGGGGGAGGAGACTGCCCCTTCCCCAGGAAGACAAGTTCACGGTTAAAGATTCATTCACATTCCCTCAAAAGTAAGAAAACCATCATGATGGCCAAGGCCATTCCTCCTCTTTATGACACAAATAAGTGGCTTGCACTTGAAAACCTATTAAAATGTTGCTAGGGTGATGATATATTGTTCTTTAATTTGGAAAACTCTTCCTCCTTTGACTTTAAACATTCAGTTCTTTATTTGGGAAGTCTTATCTCTTCAAGGGGCCTTATTGATCTCACCAAGTCATATAATAAATAATATTGCTCTCTCATTTTCTGTATTTTTATTTTCACATTTAGGACATTTACTGTATATCTCTTTGTACTACTGTTATTAGGTGAACAATATTTTTAACACCAAGCTTTACATGACAATTTGATGTGTTGTCCTTATCTTTCCTATTAAAGAGCATAGTACATAACAAGTGAGTCTGATAGACTCTTGCCCTTATCCCTCAGCACCTCTTGTATTATGCACACAGCATATGATAAATAAAAATCTAGTAAATAAAAGAAACAAAAATATTCCTCTGGAATGGAAAAATTCAATCCAACACAATCACTATCTACTTAAGAGTTTCCTATACACTCTCTCATCTCCAACCAAATTACATGCTCAGCCTTATCTCTTCCCTCTAATTACACCTTCTCTTGATCTGTAAATGATGGGAATACCTCACTGACCTTTGCTGAACTGGTTTTAAGTTTCTCTCTTGTTTGAAAATCTAATGCATTGAATGTTTTTTTTTTCTCTATAAGCTCTTGGAGGGCTGTGTCAAAGTCTATATCTTTGAGTTATAATATACCTAGCATGATATTAAGCTCAATTTGGTTCATAAAAATTGGTTTATGATTATGTGGTTATTTATTATTTATATGGTGTGATTATACAGTGTGGCTCTGAACAAAGTCATATAAAGTGGAAGTACATAATATCAAGGAATGCACCTTTAAAAAACTGCATTAATTTAAACCTTATGTAAAAGAACAGAAATACAGAGGGCACTACAATAAGGGAATTTAAATGCACTTTAATATTTTGAAAGGAGAAACAAATTTTCTCATTTTTATACTGTATACATTTATAGTAATATTGAATGAAAACAAACAAAATTATATTCTCACATGAATATTTTTTTCAAAATTAGAAAATGTTAGTTGACTCTCAAATCTATTCCTGAAACTAGGCTTTCATTTCAAATTGGAAAGATCGATGTGTTTTTATTAAAGCTTTAAAATATTTCAGAATAATAAATAGCATTTTTCTAGATTGATTTAATCATTTCACTTTTGCCCGTATAGCAACAGAACTGTTGATTTGCAGTAGTCATCAGTTCTCTCCCCTTGCCCAACAGACCTCTCATAAATTATTCTGGTGTATTTTAGAAAGACGGGCTGTAATATAAAGTGTGCTCACTGTCTCCTCTTCTTTTTCCCTTAAGGGCAAATGGGATGAAAAAAATAAAATTAAAGTAAAAGAGTTAAACTACAACTAAGTAAAACCTATTTGTCAGAATATTAAGACAAATGAGAAACTCCAATGGTTTAGGCAGTGCAAAGGGGATGTTAGCATTTTGAATTTAAGAGAGTTGAATTCTCTTAAATTCTAACATACTAATTAAATGTTAACCCAAACCAAACCAGAAGAAGCTATTTAGATAGAAGTTGGATAATTCTCAACTTTGGTGCCATTTCTAAATGATAGATGAGAATTAATTGATGATTTTTTAAAAAAGAAAACTACAGATTCTGTCAATGTGGTTTATTTTTTTAAATAATTATTTTTTTATGGTGACAATGGTTAAAAAATCCAGGAAAACAACCAATTTCTATAAAAACTGTATGAAAGCTAGATTGGATTGATTACTTAGTAGGATAGATAGTTCACATTCAAATAAAACTGATGGGCTATCCAGTTGCAAGGACAATGTTAACACTCTGAATGTGGAGCGTTGATGCTTAGCTTCAAGGAATGAAGTAAGTGATCATGGAAATGACATGTCTGGCAGATCTGCTCTTCTGACAACACTGAAAACTATTGAGCTCAACTTAATTACTCATGACCTCTGAAATGACATTAATTAGACAAAGTCCAGGGCATAGTCCATGTACGGTGTGTCATCTACTTTCACTTTATTCTCAAACCACAAAATGAATTCCCAAACTATTTTTTTGCAAATGTTAATTTGAAACAACGAAGTGTGCAAATCTGCTACTATTGGTTTTTACTTGAAACTTAACATCTATGATATGAGTCAATAGGGTTCATATAGATTTAACAGTTTAAGTAGTATCCTTACATGATTATCTATCAGTCAGCTGATTCCCTCAGGTGGTAATGGGGCTGCACATGTGGGAAACAGAGAATATGTACCATTGTCTGAAGAATGTTCCTTATCAATTGGTGAGGTCACTTTCTCAGTTTCGTGGGTTGTAGTGGGAGAAAAATAAGCACAGCTTTGAGAAAAAAAGGAAGTTTGTTGCCAGTGTATTAACAATGAACATTTGTCCAGCATTTACTTCTGAAACACTACGCCTAACATGGGGTTGTCCTCATAGCTGTGTGGCTGAGGAACAGTAGATACCCCGGGAGGAAGGTCAGAGATAGTTCAAACCTACAGAAGTTCTACATGGCAGGGATGGGATTCAGACCCAGCCTGTCTGACTCGAGGGCCTCTTCCTTACAATATGGTGTTCCAGTAACACCTGCCTTATTTCCGAGGACTGGAATGTACACTAACTTACACAAGGGCAGACAGTCCAGCTGGATTCATTGGAAACTAAAATAGAGAGCTGGAAAGCCATGAGGACCTGCCAAAACCTCTTTTATTGTATCAGATATCTCTCTCCTCCAGCTCCATCTTCTTTTTTCCTTCAGTATTCTCTGCTTTCAAATGTCCACATCGTCCAGCTTTAGCTAACAACAGACTGTGTTTTTTTAATTAAAATTTTCAAGAGACATAACCACAGTGATTTAGCTTATAAGTTGTTGGATAGATGATGACTTGTCTTTTTCAGAAGTCCAGTCTTCATCCATAAATGAGAAAGGGAAAGACACATGTAGACTAGACTAGAACAGCCATGACCATGCCAAGGGTAGAGCCACTGAAGTCACATGGCCATCCCCTTCTGAGGCCATTGGCCATTGGCCTTCAGTCAACTCCTGATGCATTGGTTCTCTGAAGCTGGGGTTGCCCTCATCAACTGTATAAGAACCAGAGCCAAAGAAGGAGCCACCTAAATCTCCCATTCACTGCTCTCTGTATGATGGGGGCTCATTAAATGTTATACTGCCTGGAACTACAGTCATTTTTATTTAGTTAGTCTTGGCAAGAGAGAAGTCATGTTGCTTGGTTCTTTAAATTTGAGTAAGAGAGCTGGGCCTAGAAGGTGAGTGGGAAATGGAAAGAACAGCTTTTAAACCTCTTAGTGAGAGAAATTTCTTTCTGGGTTCACATCTGGGGATTCCAAAAGATCTAAGTGTTGCAATGAGATTTCTTCCCTGATTATACTATCCCTTGCTTTTTTGGGGGGAACCTCTGCATTCCTTCATACTAAGGCAATACTCCCTCCAAAGGATTTTTCAGAGGAACTCATCTTCCATCTTCTTTGTCCTTCTTCCAAGAAGCCTTTCTCAATTACTGAGAGTTCTCTGCTATTCTAGAACCACCACTGCCTCTAAGATGTGAGCTTAAAAGCTACTGTTCTCTTTTGCTAGCATCATGATGAACTCATTCTTACATAGTTTAGATTCCCCCAAGTACAATATTACTGTGTTATGGCTTTGAAAATTAACCTCTATGTCCTCATTCTGGTATAGGACCTTGCTGGCAGAAAAACACTTGTGACATTATAGATCCTTAACATTCTTAATACATAGTTGAGGAAATTATGGAGTAACTGTTTTGTCACCTTTCGTTAGTTTTCTTAAGTTGGCTTTAAAATTTGTTGGCTTGGCCTCTGAAGAATGAAGTTTAGGGAAAGTTTAATTTTGCCTACAATTAACTTTCTCAGTACATGGAGTTTAAAGCCAGACCCCTGCTTCTTTCTACAGTCCCTTTGGCTGGCTCATGGACTAGTGGAAGCATCAGTTTTTGCAAGCAAAAGCCAACTCTTGACATAGCAAGGTCAGAGCTAGGATCCTAGGAAGCAAGTCTGGCTGCACATGGCACTCTAATTTCAAAGCAAAGCAGTGTAAGGAGACAGCTTAGTCGTTGTTTTATTTTCTCTAGAGTGGACTTATGTTGTCAATGGCAGAAAGCCATGAACCACGAAGATAAAATAATGCTAACCAGAGTGCTAAGTAAAGAAAACAAAGATGGCTCCACAATTAGTAGCATTATATATGTTAGTGCTAAGTAGCAACAGATGTGTCTACGGGGAGTGAAGCATTCCTTGCAATCCATCAGAAACCAAAGACCTCTGATACCACAAGCCATTATGGTTATCCTGGGCTTGGAGGAATGATGGCTGAGTCCATTGGGTTGGCAAAGTGGGGTTGCTGTTGAGGGTGTTCCAATCTACCTGTGTCATCCTTACCACGGTGCACACTTGTGCTGAGTTAACAGGGCAATGTGTGCTGTAAAATCTGGTTCTGTAAAGACATGCACTAGCCATGAGTCATTAGCAAGCATGCGGAGCTAATTGGCAAAATACTCATAAAAGATTTTGAAGGTGGGTTAATTACAATTCATTACACCGTAAACTGTCCCCAGGCTATTGTTAAAAAATGCAGGAGTTTCAGGGCCCATTATTTTATGATTCATTTTGCCATGTTGTGAAAAACAGACTCTAAATCAAACTACATTTATTATAGGTCAGACCACAAAATCTTTATTGGGTTTTCCAACATTCCACGCTCGTTATATGAATTCATATGGACTGCACATTTCTGTCAATTGGCAAGAAAGCATGAAATAAAATTTATGATATTTTCTTACCTTATCCTCAGTGCAGCCTTAAAAATCACAAGATCTAATTGCTTCCCCTATTTCCCCAAGTTCATGAGAAAAGTAAGTATTTCAAAATCAACCCTAAAGTTCTGATGATTGGAAACAACTCAAGGATAAAGAAGTCTGTCTTCTAAAGGAAGCATTTTAAAGAATAACCTAAGACACATCATCCTGTTGAAATTTATAAAAGCAGTTTTTTCCCCCACCTAGAAAAATGACTAGAATGTATTTTTCCTTTGGGGGTTAATTTGAAGTCCATTGGCTTCCTAAGTGTTAATTTTCTTCTTGTCCCCACCTCTGAAAGTATCTTTTTTTAACAATAAAAAAGACACCCCTTATTTTTCAAACAAACAAGCAAACAAATGAAAACAAACAAAAAAAAACACAACAACAAAACTGTGATACAATTGCAAGCCTCCTGTCATTACCACAGACAGACTTGGTCGAAATCATGTAAGGTCTCACAAGTAGTCATTCTGTACCATTATGTGTAATTGTTTGTTGATTAATGCTTTCAATTATGTCGATTTTCACTGTGTGACCCAAACCACCTTGACAGTGACAGCCTGGTCTACTCATGACTGGAGATGCGCAAAGAACAAAACGCTAGGTTCACTTTCAGCCCTCCAGAGTTCAGCAGCTCACTTGAACCTTATCTGAACTATCAAAAGTTTTGACTCTGCAGAAACCCATGTTTGAGGAAGGGGAGGAAATGTGTGGTGCAAGGAAGGCTTCTGGATGGGGGTGGGGTGGGGTTGTTGTTGGAAATTGTGCAAGAATGAGTTTCCTTGTGAGCGATCTGGTACTTCCTGATTCTGGCTGGGCCAGAAATACCACAAAAGTCTTTCTTGAAATTTCTAATTTTTTTGGAAGGCCTTCCTCCAAGCAGTTTGCCATTTCTACATGCCTGGGTTTTGGCCAGGGTTAGAGACAGAAGTATGCGAGAGGGGAAATGGTTTAATAGAAAGTTACCTGGCTACTTGAGAATTGTCAGAAGAGGTTACCTCTAATGGAATAAAACCTGAATGGTTTGGCCAGGGCCAGTGATCTCAAACACTCCCACCCCTTATAGAAAATGGACCTGGAAGGCGACTTTAGAAATTACTAGGGCAACCTGCTTATGTTATAGAAAACTCAGCATACCCAGAGGAGCCATGTGACCAAACCTGTACAGAAGAGGACCAGAGTGAAATCTAGAGAGCCAGTGGGAACAGTAAAAGGGAAGAGTAGTGAGCCAAGCAGATTCCTAAAGGCTTGAATTCTGTCTTAACTCTGCCGCTAATTAGTGGTGTGACCTTGGGCAAGTCATTTACTTCTCTGACTCTTTATGAGTCATTTCAACCACAAAACACTAAATTAAACACTTCTGTGGGATGATAGTTCTAAAAAGGATGATTTGTAAGTATGACCCAGCTGTATGAGAAGAGTGTCAAGTAGAGAAGAGAAAGAATGGCACCCAGGAAAGGTTGGAAAAGAGAAAGCTTTGAATGAAAATGCAATGAACCTGATGAAGTGTTTATTTTGCATCAGGTTACAGGCAGGTAATTATTTTTTAGAAAAAACTTAGGAAGTAAAATTGTGTGTTATGGTTTTTAAAAGTCATAATAACCTAAAGTTTTGTGAAATGGACAGCACAATCTAGAGAATCATGAATGGAACAAATGACCAAAAGGGGAAAACGCTAGGACAAATTAGTTTCCTAAACTGTGCTTTGTGGGACTTAAGGCAAAAATCATGAAATACTCTACTACTTCCTCAATCAGAGTGATCCCGGGGTTATCTCTTGAAAGTAAGTTTTCATTTAAAGAAATGTTTCTGAGGTTAAAAAGAAGCTTACTAATTGCTGACCTTGCAAGAAATCAGAAAAACTAGTGGTACTTTTATGAATTTATTTACCAGGACTCTTTTAAAAGATAAAATTCCAGTACCTTGAATGGATAAAGTTTTGAAGTGGCTATCCTGTATAGAATACAAATGGAATTTGCAACATGGCCAACCTGATTGGCAGGTAACTTTGGCCATAGAAATCTCTGAGCTGAGCTCTTTCAAGTAAGAGAGACCAGACTTCTAGGAACTCACACTCCAGTTTGAGTCATGGTCTCTTGACCAAGAGTGTTCAGTGTGTGAAGGGGAAAGTCAAGGACTTGAATCCACTGCCTTTCCACCTGCCCTGCAATAACATTGGCCTCCAGAAAAATTTTATTACAGTGGAGAAATTGGGGAAAGGCAACAGTAACCAATAACTCAGAAGTATAAACATTGAGAAAGAAGATTATCCAGGAAAACAAACAACGAACAAGCATAGTGGCATGATTGAGAATCATGGATACTTATCAAGGCAGAATCAGTGGTCTGGTGGGGGGCAGTATTGATGCTGGAACCTGGCGGACAAGTCTTCTCATTTTGATTTAGTAACTGCATGAAGGGAGCAAGTTAGAAGGACACCCTGTCCATAGCACCACTGACATGAAGATCCTCCTCTTTGTCAGGCATGGAGATCATTTTTAAAAAAGCATTAAGTGACAAGATTATGTTCTTCCCTTCTGCATGAAGGACGTTCCCAGTCCCAGTTGCTTGATTGTTTCCTCAACAGGCTTTTACTCTGAGGCATGAAGGCTTTAGCAGGTACCTCAACTTGCTCCCTGCTGAGATTGTCTCAGCTGAATAGAGAACTGCTGATTTCCGAGCCAGATGCAGAAAGTAGCTGGCTCCCAACTTGGTCCAAAAGAGCCGAGCAGAGCAGAGCTGACAGTTGCCCTGGCTGGTGAGAGTAAGAGCCAGGCACCTGTCAAGTGCTGCATGAGTACCTTCCTGTACCATGTTCCCCAGTGTGCCTTCTGTGAGAAGGGCAGACCATACCACCACCTTCTCCCTCCACTGAAAGCCAGCTAGCTGCCTGCCAGCATCACCCTGCCTGCCTTCTCCAGAAAATATTTTGATTCCTTAGCAAGTCAGTCAGTCAGTTTGTCTGTCTGTTTCCAGAAAAAAAATGCCCCAAAAGAAAAATGATTATGATAATTTTTAAATGCAGCTGTTAAACACAGCACGCTCATTCGTTTGCTTTAGGGAAGAGGGAAGACACGTGGTATTGACTATGTTTGTGAGGTGTGGCAAGGGAAGGTGTTTGAATGTATGTATTTATCTGTCATCTGGGTCTTGAGAAACATGAAATCTTTATCTGGAAGGACTGGCCTTCTTCTTTCCCCCTCAGTCCTGAATTAAAATGTTAGTAAATACCATGTAGATTCATTCTTTTCTGGTATGCTGGGTCCACGCTGACCCCATTGAGATGGCATTGAAAAATGGACCCCAAAGCCGTGAGCATAAATTGAAATGGGCATTTCACAGGTCCAGGATGAGAAGCCTTATTAGCATGTCTGGCCCACCCTGCCTCAGGAAACACTGCGTACTGGATTGCTCCTTTGGCTTGGGACATAGACACTGGCTTGGGAAGCAAAAGAACTAAGTTGAAGATTAACTTTGTTGCTAACTTATGTGGGCCCAGAGCAAGCTTTTCCTTGCTGGGTTTTGGTGCCCTCATTTGTGAAATGAAGGGGTTAGACATCACCTCCAAAATGATATGATTTGCATGAATTTTGCTACACTTTGTCGATCCAGTGGCCTGAACCTGAAGCCTATGAACCAAGAAAACTTATTTCAGGCTATTTTTTTCTTCACACAGGAAACAAAAAGAACACCATGTTGCAGAAAGCCCAGGGTTAAGTCTTGTTTTTAGAAGAGAACCTTTAGATGACAGTGGCCTGCATGTTGGGCACATTCCTTCACCATAACCGCAACGAGTCTGCATATATTTGTTGTTGTTTTTAATTGCAAACTTTTCTAACAATCTGCTCTTTAGAAATGATTGCCGCTCTCTGAGGATCAGATCACTGCATAGCCAGTTCTCAGAGAAAATTAGCTGAAGAATGCTGAGCCAGGAAACTATGATTAGGATGCCTGGGTAAGTTAAGATGATCATGTACTTTCCCAGATGGGTCAGCTGTGGCCCCAGATATCCACAACAGGGTGGCAAATGACTCATGCTGGCTTGATAGCCTCCCTAATGCTGGATTTACAGCTGGATTTAGGGCTAAATATCGGAGGTAAATCTGAAGGAGCAGAAAGAACTAGGGAGGGAATTGGGAGTCAAGGGAATTTCCATCAGAGCTTTTCAGAAGCAGGAATCCATTCTACCTTTTCGATAACTGTGGTTTGCTAGGATCAAGATCAAAAGAATCACTGTGGGCAGAGCCATGACAAATGCAAAACTCAGTCTGGTGAAACCTAGCATTAGCCCCTCTCTTAGGCTGCCGTCTAGACTGGAAGTGGGTGCTTGTGCCAGATGAGGCTGAGTGTGTACTCAGTGAGTTCCTTCATGACAGAGCAAAGAAGGTGTAAAACTTTTCTTTATCCCCACAGGGAAGTCTACATCCAGGGCCAGCCCAGCAAGGCACAATGTGGCTATTGTTCCAATTGGAAGAGTAGGTTTTGTGGGAAAGTGGGAGACATGAAGTAAGCATGGAGCTAAGCAGTTGACAGAGATGTAGAACTGTTTGTTAATGAAATCCACCTGCCTTGCGTTGTGCATCTTTCCTTTTCCTTCCTGGTGGCTTGGGAAGGCTGCTCCAAAACTCTACTAAAAAGTGGTCTATGTGAAGGCCCAAGGCACTTACAGATATTTGGACTGGCATTCACCAAGAACAACTATTAAAACTTCTTTTTGATGGTCCACATTGTTTCTCAGTGCTTCAGCTAATTTTCTAAGACAACCTAAGTGCTTGATAAGGAACTGTTCTAGGTTCTGAATGGGCAAATGCTACCTTCCACATTGTCTACCACATGGCATATAAGCACTAACCACTGTTAAAACCCTTATTTGTCTCTTGAGAACACCAGCATGGAGGGAGGGAGGACTCTGGACCCAAGGAAAATGGCTTTGGACCTGGGTGGCCGGGGCACAGGTGGGACATTGGAAACCAAGATGGAGAAAGGTGAATAAAGGCAAACATGATGGGTAAAAAATAAAAGATACCAATGACACTTTCCAAGTTTTAGTGCATGTGTTATCTTATTCGGTGTTTATATGAACCTGGCAAGGTGGGCAGGGGTTATCTTATTGCACATTTTAAGAATGAAGCTAAAAGAACCAGAATAGTCAGGAATCAAGGTTTCAGAAGTTCAGGTGTCATTCAAGACAAATTTCACTTTCCTTTTCTATGGTATTTAAATTGGAAATTCTAGGGGTGGGGGTGGGGGTAATAGTGCAGTAACCCCCAAAATAATCATGCCCATCATGGTTTAGTCACCAGACAGAATAATTTTCAGCCTTGGAAAATGAAAGTTATGGATATAATACAAAAATGGCCATATATTTCCACATAAAATATCAAGTGCAAGATTGTTTACATGCTGGGTTTATAATTTTATGAAAGGATGTATGAGAAAAAGAAACAACACAAATTTTAGCTAACGTTAAAGTAGATAAATTTTTTATGTATCTTCATATTTTCTACAATATGATTAGCTGTATCATTTTTTATGGATTTAATTGTAAACAAATTTGTGAAGTGAAAAAGAGAGACTCCCCTACCAACAATCCCTAGCCCTATGAAGGAATTTGATCCTTACTAAAATCTTGATCAAGTTATCAACTCTAAGCTCCAGTTTCCTTAACTGGTAAGAGGACTATAAAGATCTTGATTTACAAATACTAAGTCCTTAGTTTGTGCTAGACAATCATCCTGAGCATTCTCACTTGTACTAACAGATTTAATCCTCATTTTAACCTAAGAAGTAAGTCTTATTAATATTTGCACTTTATAATTAGGAAACGGAGGTGGAGAGGTTCAATTAAGTCAGCCAGCCATGAGTAGAGAATCTCAGAGCAAATGAATACAGAATAATTCCAAATCCTGTAACATGTGTGAGCCATACGACTTGAAGGGATAGATATAAAACTGAATTCCTGAGAAATCTCTATTGAAGAACTGGCACATTACAGGCACTAAATAGATCAAGTTCCTTCTTAGGTTCATTCATTTCTAAGGCTCACATGTACATCTGGTAAGTTATAAAGCTCATGCCTAAACAACTGGGTGCTAAGAGAATCACTGTGATTCGTCATCATTTGGTTGCTAACGTCATGGGGGTCTGTCAACTTCATTGCGGTCTGTCAAGTGACTATAAAGTGGTACTTTGGGAATCACATGGCTAACTTTAAAAATAGGTGTTTTTATCTAAAGCAAAGTCGTCATGAACATATTTTTATATCTAATATTTCTACTTTTTTTCCTTACAAACATCTAGGGCTCAAAGAAAACCTGAGCTCACCATGCCTAGAAAATCTTTTTCAGTCGTTTTCTTTTTCAATAATCTCTCCCACCAGGACTAGGTATGGTAGGGGACAGAAAGATAGCATTATACCTAGAAAATGAAATCCATCTAGTTCTGATTTCTTTCTTTCCTTGCAAAACATTGTTTTGGTGACTGATTTGATGCTGATAGAATCTTCACAGCCCTTTTACATGAGTTATATAGGCCCATTCAATAACTTAGATATTTAATACTTAGAAGCTGAATGCTGCCAAGCTAACTCTTAACACCAAAAGGCTTAATTTAAGTTCAAGTGAAATCTTCAAACCCAATTAGAAACCCATGTCAGCTACTTATGATTCCTCACATAGATGCTCATATAGCAAGACAAGCAGGCACCACCTTCCACTGAATTAGGCATCTATTTCTAAGTGACCATGTGAAATTGGGCAAGTTGTTGAAGGATCTCTCATCCCTCTGGAAATGGAGTGGATTCTAATTGATTAAACACCAAACTTCCTTCCTTAGAAAATCCTGAGGTTAGGATAAATTATTCTCATTCAATAGAAAGATTATCACCACTGACCATTTGAAAATACTACTATGTTGTACATCTTGCACTTAAAAGGAACCAGAAACTGAACAGCAAAGTGGGAGGTGGGCTAGTTGTTCGCTATGGTGTCTCCCAAGGTACAAACCCATGGTTTTGTGATTCCTGCTTCCAGTGCTAACCTCTATGCTCTTTGACAGGTTTTAAACTAGAGAACAAGAGTTTAGGTGCTCAGCAGCATGATAAACATGTGCTGGACTACCATATGGTTGGAGTCTCAGTTTCTTGGCAAGAAGAAGGAAAAGTAGAAACCATGCCTGCTATGAATCCTGTTCACTAGACATTGCCCTATTTGAGTCCCTTAATTATTTGAAAAAATCTTCCTCTTCACTCCAGCTTTCTTTCTTTAGGTTGAACTTCCCATACATTTTACAACTCATCCAGCTCATTTCTATCTAAAAATTTAAAGCATACATTGACACCCTCCTAGGACCAGCCTGCTAAGTGTTCATTTATTCACTGTAATTTAGGGCTTCCTTTGCCAGGAGTAACAACGCTCCTTACTCAGACCACTTGGCTGCAGAACCACAATTCCAGCCTGGGGCAAGGGAAGGAAAGAGTAGAGGGGAATATAATTGCTCATAGATTTTAGCATATTTTTTCTGTGGAGGATTCTGACACTTGGAAAAGTTGCACTGACCTTCAAACCACTTTTTAGGGGAGGTAATCCTGGAAACAGAAAGGAAGATTTATGGTTTCAAAGTATCTCTTCTTTAAGAAATAGAGAAAAGGTTAAAAACAACTTATCAGTACAAGGAGGAACTTGAGACCTAGACAAAACAGTGTATCAGGAAAGAGGATAAAGGGGTTGTTCCTCTCTCGTTCTGTATTTTTTTCTTTTTCTTCTCTTTATTTTTAATCTTCATTAAATAAATGAATGTGTGGATAAAGAATCAGTGAATGAGTAAACTTTTGAATGAATGAATGAATGAATGAATGAATCATACTATTTCTTAAATCTAACTCATCTTTAGAATCAACTGGAAGCCTTTTTTATAATACAAATCCCTGAGCTATCCCCCAGAAATTCTGATTTATTAGGTCACAAATGGAGCCTGCATTTTTCAACTGCTTCCCAAGTGATTACAACAGTCAACTAGGTTTGGGAACCAAAGGATTAAGCACAGCTATAGTCTAGATTTTATTCCTCTTCATTCCCACTGTGAATGAGAGCCCCACATGGGATAGCCCTGTACTGAATTAGGTTACAGATTAATTAATCAGTAATTTACTCCTTGATCAAAGCAGCTTATTCCCCTGCCTTCAACCTTGTGAAGCTTCGTGATATTTTGCAAAAATTTGTCTTAGAAATTTTTATATTAAAATAATTAGAAGATTTCCCATCCTGTTCTACCTCAACTGTTCTGTAATTGTCTATTCACAAACAAACTAAGAGTCAGCTTGGTTGGTTTAACTGATCATTTTTGGTTAGAAATGAGGATGCTTCTGAAATTCATGAGTTTTAAAAATGTTTGAATTTATCTCTCTCTCCCAGCTTAATTATTTATATTTATTCAATAAATCTGTATTGAACATCTATAGTTTGCTAGGAACACTGGGGATAGAGAGATGAAAGATACCATTCCTTTCCTTATGGAATTTAAAGACTAGTGGATAGGTTGGATGAAAACATGATTATTCTACAAATCAGATATAGTGAAAGTATGCATAGATTAGGAAAGCTGGGGTATATGTTAGGTTGGGGAGATAATAAGCCTTAAAGCAAAAACCTAGATTTAGGTGATGAAGGAGGGCTAAAACATTGTGTCTACTGCCAGAGATAATGCCCTTAAAACCTTAGAGAGCTAAGAGCAGATCTGTGTGTGTGTTGGAGGGTGTGGTGGTGGAAAATGCAGACAGAAATTGTGTCATGATGTACCTTGAATGTTTTTCTAAAATTTTGGATTTTAGACTGAAGCAATAGGAATCTCATAAGGAACTTGAACATGACATGGGTATAAACAGATATATATGTTTGAAGAAATGCTCTCTTCATTGTTTGGGGTTTGTCTGACCTGAAATTTGCCAGACTGGAGGCTTCAAGGCCATAGAGGAAGTGAGAAGGACTCGAAGAAGTCACCCCTGGGGATTAAAAGAGAGGGGTCAGAGGGAAAAAATGAAATGATAGAAGTAATTGACAAACCTTGGTGACAACATAGGGGTGTTTGTATGTGGCAGGGTGGCAGTGACAAAGTAGGGGAACATTAAAATGATCCTCATGCTTTTAAACCTGGACCACCTAGAGAATAGTGGTGTGATTCATGGAAGCAATTGTTTGGCTGATTTTTATTCATTTTCCTGTGGTATCCAAAGAAAAAGCTGACAGCATCACAATGTGAGGACCCAAATCCAAGCACTTGAGCAAGTGGCTTTTTTTTCTGAGTTCTTATCAAGGCTGAAAAATCTTCTAAGCACACATGAAAGAAACAGCAGGGCCACGACTACTTTGAACTTACTGCACATGATTCCTTTCATATAAGATGTACTTGACAAACATTAATTAAGTCTCCAAGTGCCTCTTTGAAGTACTGTAGGAAATATGTACAGGTGGGTAAACTGAGGCCCCGGGAACTGGAAGGAGAGCCTGAGGACATACTAAACCAGGTGCAGCATTTGAAAAGACCCTCATATGAGGCCCCAGTTTCTCTGATGAGACCAGAAGTAGGCAGTTGTGTTTAAGCAAAGGTCTTCCAGCAGGTTCTCTAAACCAGGCAGGATGAGGCAAGCTGGTTATTTATTCCAGTGGCCAAATTCTCTGACCTCAGACCTGGCAGCCTCGGGTCTTATAGCATACTGTGTCTACTGTAATCTAGACCCAGCATCTCCTGAAATCTACAGCTGCCTCCTACCCCTTCTGATGCCTGTTTTGTCCAAGTAACTGGCTGGTGATCATGAGAGTCAGAAGGTGAGGGTGCTTGACTTCATGGTCAAAATAAGTAATCTGAGTCATTTTTGTACCTGAATCTTTGCTTTTTAGCTTTTCTTTTTTCATTTTTTCCTTTTTTTAGATTGGCCTCTTTGGGTTAGTGTACAGGATGTTTATTACACAGTAATATTGGGTACATGGAAGAGTTGAGCTGTAATGCAGGCCCATCAGCAGCTTCGACCAAGCTTATGGGGCTCGAGCTAAAATGGCCTTTCCTAGTTGTTCCAAGTTGGTTATGATGGCTAGGTCTTTGTACTTCCACATTGATCAGTCATGGGACATGGCTAGGGCTGCAGCTGGGCCAACTCCTGAAGAGGCTGATAGTTGAAGGCTATATACAGTACACATTAAAAACCTCATTTTCAACAGAGACCAAAGGGATGGTGTCCAGAGGGGAAGATAGTGAGGGAATGGGTGAAAAAGATGAAGAGGAATGTAGTCAGTAATATTGTGATATGTTTGCACAGTGACAGATGATTACTAGAATTAGTGAGATGATGACACCATAAATTATAAAAATATTGAATTATCTTGTACACCTGAAATTAATATAGCTAATAAATATTATATGCCAACTATGCTTAAGTAGAAAAAAAAGAAATAATAACCTCATCTTCTGCTTGCTAAAATAGATGCATTCAAAAAGATGGGCTTTGATCAGTTGCATTTGCTGCCTAACTATTTATTCATTCTACTCAGTTAGATATCCTAGTATCTATCTATCTATCTATCATCTATCTATCTATCTATCTATCTATCTATCATCTATCTATCTATCTATCTATCTATCTACCATCTATCTACCATCTGTCTATTGCACTTATAGGACATATGATGTCGGAAATGATATTAGTTTCTATAATAATAAAAGATTAAGTCCCCGTGCTCAGGAAGCTCTCAGTCTAGAGAGGGAAACATAAAATGAATAGACAACAGAAACAAAATCAGCTCAGAAATAGCCAAATGCTTCAGGAAATAAAAGACTCAGAGAGGAAATACAAAAACTAAACATATACAAATATGTTGTTGAAGGGAAAAGATGGGAAGGGCTTTCACTGTCATTCAATGGCACATGATGTCTTCGTCATGATAATCCAGCAAGATAGACAGATCACCAGCATTTTAGAAGGTTATAAAGTTGAGAGACATGTTTAACTTATGGTAAATAATTGAAAACTTACTTTTATAGTGCAATTGACCTTATTTTCTGCAAAGGGAATGAATAAAAAATAATTACACAGAAAAGAACACATTTTTTTTAAAAAGAAAGATTTGGAGTTAGTGGGGTTGTAAACAATGAGATTTCAGCATAGCACATCATTAACATCAACTGTGAGTATTTTTGCCCTTCTTCACTGACTCTGTTTATGAATCCATTGTCTTTTATTTTCTAATTAGAAGTTTTAATTTTTTTCCAGAAGCATTTCTCAAAGAAATCTTTGACTACAAACATATTCAGTAGCCTTACTGAATGTAATGGCCCCTTGAAAATCCTGTTCAAGTTAAAATTTCTAAGGAATCCATTCAAAGATGAGAGGCAGCTAGACATTTTATTCATTAGTTTGGTTAACCATTGGTTTTCCACTTTATTTACTACATTTTCCTTTTTCTTTAAGATTTAGCTCTCTAAAGCATTGGGGCGGTTTGCATGAAAGGGGCTATATCATAAATGCTTTTAAGGTCTATATGATTTATACATACAGCACTCATGATTCATGTTTCAAATGGCCATGTTGGTGGATTTTTTTATTAAATTCTTGATTTATGTGAAATAGATAAATGCACGGATCATTCAGAACAAGGGTGTCTGTGTCTGGGGGTAGAGAGGGGAAAGACGGGAGAGATTTGTGTGCATGAATAAGTCCCTATTGGTCCTAATGGGATTTGCACAAGGAAGACTCCTGTATTCCAAGATACAGTCTTTCTACATCCTAACATGTGGTTAGGTATATGTTATTGATATCATAACTTTAATTTCCGAGCCATGTTAAATCGATATGTGTTTTAGATGTCCCCCTTAAGGAATGAAACATAAAAGAAAATGCCTTTTTTCTTCTCTGTCTCCCATGTTGTATTTGGCAAATTTCCTTAACATTCTAAAATGTCTTATCTACCTCTGATTTTAAACTGCTTGAGGGCTGCACATCGGTCTTTCTCTGGGTTATGTGCAATCCCTTATGTTTAATCAGCTTTTACCATCATAATAGCAGAAAATGGAACCAAGAATGTTTCTTAACAATGGGAGTATTTCATAAAAGACGAAACTTAAATCAGGTTTCCTGTAATATTAATAAAACATTTTCAAGCTCACTCTCAGCTGAAGAAAGGAACTTTCACCCTTCTCAAAGCTGGAGTTGTGTGAGAAAGTATGCATATGCATGTTTCAAATAACCAAACCAAAAGTCCTATTTCTCTCCTTATTATAATCAAGGGAACAACCATTCTAATAAAATTGTGTTCAGCAGTTCCTCTATAAACTCCCTCCCTCATCCTAGCTCCACCTGGTATAATATAAAATGTAATATACTTTGGAGGCATTTTTAATAAAACTCTTTCAGATGACTCTATGTGGCAACACAATTCATTTATAGTTTCCTATTAGTTCACCTTTATAGAGGTTTTAGTCTTTCCTATCTCACGGGGTAAAAAAGTCACAATTTTTTTCATAACTAACGTATTTCTATTGATTTAATCTCTTCACTTCTTAGCGTTCCACATGTAGGAACAACACTGGGGCAGGGGGAGAAATAAGCTTGCTCATACTCCTGTGATATTATGATTGATATTTTATATGAATCTTACTTTGCCCTATGAGATGTGATTTTTTTTATTATAAGGCCCTATATTAACTTTATTATTTATGAAGTTAGAGAAAGTGGAGGGAGAAGCTTATTCATGATTCCTTCCTATTAAAATAACTCCATATTTATTCTGTGTTATCTTTGGGGTCAAAATAGTGTTATTCATTCAAAATAACTTCTTATGTAGATAAGATGATTCAGGGATGGTGACAATTTGGAATGACTTTATCGCCAACATGACTTGTGTGAAGCATGATGTGAGATGGGAGAATAGAGTATCCAAATCAAGAAGAGTTTCTTTTAGAAACTGGCCAAAACCTAGCTGCAAACATTTTGAGGTTCACTCACTTCTGTCCTTTGTCCAAGAAAGGGGAAAATGAGATCACTGGGCAGACTCATTGCTTCTTAGACTTTTCACCTATTCCTCTGCTTTTAGCCTCATCCTTAATACAGAGTTAGTGGGTGTGGATATGCATGGAGGTACTGTTGGATCTGTTTGACTCATGACCATGTTCTCATCTTAATATTCTGTTTCTTGGGCTGGTGGACACCTGTAGGTAGAAGTAGAGTAGAAGGCTGAGAAGAGACTCAGTGCATTTTGAATAATCCCTCCACAAGCCTGGCTATATAGTTTGTAGAGCTCAGTGCAAAATACAAGAGCAGGGCCTTTTGTTAAAAATTATTAGGAGTTAAAAAGATGGTGGCATTAGAACAATAAAGCACATTTCTAAGTGTGGGGCCTTATATGTCTGCACAGGTTGCAACATCATGAAGCTGGCACTGCCTTCAGATACCTCTAGATGTGAGAGTGAAAGTTAAGCTAAAAATAGAAATTTTGACTAAGCATTTATTTAAGGAGAAGTTAGACAACAGATTTCCATTTCTATTCTGTATAATGGGGCTGCTGTTCTTTTCTCTCCCTAGCAGCATGCTGAAGTTGAGCCTTCAGGATTATGGCCTTTGATATCCTGCTAATTTGCTGCATGTAATTAAATCACTAAATTACTTTTCTAAACTCCAGATTCTTTATTTCCAAAATAATAGTTTAAAGTATATTTCCAAAATACCTACAAACTAAGTTTAATATTCATAAAACCATTCAAAGCCATGACAAAAATTTCAAACGCAATCATTGTAGTGTTTCAGGGGACCTCTTGGAAAATTTTGGGCAAGACAAGGTTCTTGGAATAACTGATCATTAACATTTTTCTCTAATGATGGTTATAATTTCCCTCAAAAGGTAGCAGTGTATTGAAGTAGAGTGTGGCAGCTTGGAACACTCTGAGATGAGGCAGATCTCAGATGAATGCAGGCTCTGTGTCCTATTACCTGAGTGATTTGGGGCAAGCAACTTACTTCACTGGACTTCCTGTAAAGTGTGGTCAGTAATAGTATTTATATCAGATGGTTGTTGATGGGATGAATAAAAGAAGAAATGAATGATACTTTTCAGGATGCCTAGCACATAGTAAGCATTCAACAAAGGTAAGTGGATGTGGATGATGAAGAAGATAATTTTGGTCGTAGTGGTGATGAAAGCCACAGTCATTAAAAAAGGTGGAAGTGGAAATCAAATTAATCTGTGTGGGAATCTTCTTACCATCACTACCCATGAGAACTTGAGCAAGTAACCTAAACTCTTAGTGCCTGTCAACTATCACTGAGAAACAAACCAACCAAAAACTCAGTGATTTAAAATAACTATCATTTATCCTTGCTCAGGTGATCAGGAGTCAGCTGATTTAGGCTGGGCAGCTGTGCATCAGATTGAGGATCTGGCTGGCCTAGGTTACTTACTGGCAGGTCCACTTTCCATGTCTGTCATGCCCCTTGGATTAGGTTTTTGTTTGTTTGTTTTTGTTTGTTTGTTTGTTTGTTGTTTGTTTGTTTGTTTGTTTGTTTTTGGTGATGGTGGAAGCATAAGAGAAAATGCTCCCGGGGCAAATCCATTTTAAGACTTTGCTCACTTCTGGCTATGAACATCCCATCGACCAAAGCAAGTCACATGCTGAGCCTAAAGACAATAGGCCAGGAAACGTGCTTCACTCCTCCAACGGGAAGAACTCCTATGGCCAAGGGTGTGATACAGAGAGGGAATGGTCTGGGACCAATAACTCAATTTCCTTATGTGTAGTTTGGGGTTGATAAAATGACTTCACTCATAGACTTGTTTTGAGGATTAAATGAGATAATCCATGTCAGGCGTTTAGCACTTAATTAGCACTTAATAAATGTTAGCTGTGTTTGTAATGATGACTCTGATCACTCTGTGACCCAAATCTAATGAAAGATTGTAGATGAGAAAGACAGATGTGGGCAGGGGTAGTTGGAGAAGATTTTGTGGGGAAATTTTTAGCTAGACCATAGAAAATAGGCAGATGTGCAAGGAAAGAAATGGGGAGTGTGTTCCTGGATGAGGAAAAACAAAAGCAAAAAGCCTAAAGGCCAAATAATGTGGATTTACAATGTTGATTGTGTTTAAAGTTTTAGGTGAATTAACCACCTTCATTTCCATTGCTTTTCTTTTAAAATCCTTGAGGTGAATTGTCATTTCCAATCCTGTTGTATGTTTGGAAAGAGAACAGAGCATGTGGATATAATAAACCAGCTGTGAACCTGTGTTCTCTGCTTGGAACTTCCTTGAGCATTTCCCTTCCCTGAGCAGGTGCTGCTTCCCATGGGTCTGCTTCTATCTTGAATGGGAGACTTGTCCACAGGAATCTAGGATGCCAGAAACTGTGAAATAGTCCTTGAGGGCTTAATCTCACATTATAGCCTTTGAATATGGCAATTGCTTATGTGCAAGGCTCCAGGAAGGGCCCCGAGTCTCTGAATTCTGTTGTTCTCCATGAGCAGTGAGGATTTGAAGCAGAAGCCTCTGTGAGCAGTTAGTATTGTAATCTCTTCTATTCCAGCTTCCTGCATATGCCATGCCCTGTCCTCCCAGCCCCACCATCCTGCTACCTTGATTTCATCTTGGTGTGTTGATGGACTAACAGGGGCAGAGAGCCTGCTGCTAACACAGCCCAAGTTGTCCAGACCTGTTAGCATCCCCCACAATAGTCACAGCCTGCAGAAAGATGAGGGGCTTTTCTCCCCTACTAGGTAACATATGTGCACTCTGAGGGTGTGCTTTTGAAGACAACCCTTTAGAAAAATCATACGTAGAATAAAGTCAAGCATGGAGCTGGAGCTAGGAACTCTTTCAGCTGCGACATTGTCCTCATGGCTTTCTTCATCTCACTCCACCGTACCCTCAGAAACATGGTCTGAAACGTCTTTTCAATTGCCTTTTGACTTTTAACTCTAGCCTGGCAAGTCAGTTTTGAGAAGTCACTATGCAAAAAGCCATTTTACCCACTTATCCCAGTTGATATTGGTGCTTTCCACAGTTATTGTGCCCTCACACTCCAGAAGAGATGCAAACTGAAGGAGACGGTGGTGGCAAGCCAGCAGTTATTTAACAGCTACTCTGCATAGTAGATAACATGGTGTGCTGCTCGGGACTGAGGCCCTCACTGGTGGTGTGCTGCCTAGACTCCCACTCAGGGACCAAGACCCTTACTCCTCCAGTTGCTGGAACTGTTGACAGCTAACATCTCAGAGCTGTATATCTCTCAGCATTTTTTGCCCTCAGATAGAGAAAGGCCTCACACCCAAGACTGGGTCCCCTTCTGGAGGCAGCCTACATCCATGACTGGTGCATATCAGCATATAATGGAAGCTCCTTTGCCTCACAATGAGACAACTCAGAAGGGCTTTTTGAGCTTCAGGGCTGCCCTTTGGGTTGGTTAAGGCTTATTCCTCTGCTCAGCCTTGTTCTTCTCACTCCCTCACATATACTAATCCAGAGTATATCCTGAAATAACTTCTTTATACAAATCTCTATATTAGAGTGGATTTCTTTAGAAATCTGACCTGTGACATCTGCTATGTGCCACACATAGCTCTTGAGACTTTTCACACCTTAGCACATCCCTTAGCAGTTGAGGTAACTGAGGTTGCACAGGCTAAGTAAATAGCCCAAGCTTTTTCTCTTGGTGAGTGGAAAATATATCTGCCTTCCTCTAAATTCCACACAGATGCCACCTCATAGTTATGAGCATAGACAGTTTAAAGTATACACACGAAAATGTGGAACTTTTGTTGAATGAATGAATTAATGAACAAGATGTTAAAGCCGACAGCAAGGAGGGTAGTCAAATATATTCAGTGAAATGATCTCTGTAGGAGTGTTAGAAGCAAGTCCCAAAGAACCTTCACTGGGCTTCATGTGTGGCTAAGTCTGATGTGTGGATTGATCTGCACCCCTGGGTGAAATCAGAGCCCTATGAGGGAGCCACACACTCATATCCATCAGGGTAAGGGTAGGAGGAGGAAGAGATGGCATGCTCACATGTGGGATATTGGAGGAGAGTTTAAGGAAGGGCCTATTCACAAAGTATGGGCAGATTTAAATGACGGTGAAGCTCCTTGAATCTAGCAGTAGCAGGGAGCCATTGCCGCCCATAAGACTGAAGAGACAAGGTGGAAGGACAGCTGCTGGGAAGACTAGCTGAATGGGTAGGAGAGAGCTACCTGACAGGACCTTTATTTAGTGGAGGACTGTGTTCAAGACACAGGCTGCCAGAAAGAGAGGTATGGGAAGAAATATCCCAACTACTTTCTTCTCCTGCCCTTCATCTCCCATTACTAAGGAGTATGAGCCAGAGGGAATGGGAGCCAGTATCTATAGTGCATACATGTTAACCTCTTGGGGCACAAAGCAGATGGCAGTGGAGAGAGTGTCTGGTGGGGCAGGTGGAAGATTCTGGCACAGCACCAAAATGGGGGAGCTAGTTTCTAGAGACACAGAGACCAGGGTACCAAGCAACACTTATTTGATGGTCAGTTGCCAAAACATGACCCAGAGTTGTGGAGGGGGATCCTTTCCACTACAAGTAAGAATGTGGCCTGAAAGTGGATGACAGAGACAGCAGCCTTGCCACAGCCCCTGAGGGCTGGCAAGTTAGGAAGCTTGGCGAAGCATTGCCCTTGGCGTATGTATCAGCTTCAGGGGAAGCTGCAAGTCCTGACCTTCACAGGGTTTCTCAAGCTGCATTTGCCAACAAGGGGGGACCAGGAAGGAAGAAGAGGTTAGGACAATCAGATGAGATGACTCTCAAAAATGACTGAGAAAAACTTGAGTGGAGTCAGCCATATTTGGGGTTGCAATAGGGCCTGGAAATTAGCCAGTTAAATGAGATGTTACAATTAATGTCATACATTTATACCCACAGCTGGTGAAGTCTGGGGAACAATTTATATATGAAACCTTGGAAATGTGAAGAAAGAAGAATCTGAAGTCTGGGGCAGAAGCTCATTCATTCAGCACACAAATACAGAAGCAGCTCATTCAGCAAATACCTTCTATAAGCCAGGCGCATGAGGCTAGTGCTTCTTAAACTGGGGCCCACCGAACCTCAGGGTGTCTATGGGTATAATTTATGGTGCCATGGACTAAGAAGAAAAAACTTTCCGTTTATTTTTACTGATCTCTACCTGAGACTTAGCAAAATTTTCTTCCATTATAAATGTAGGCAACAAAACACAATAAGAATAATATTTGCATATATTCGTATTTCACATTATGATCATTTATTATTATTTATTCTTATAACTAACTGAAAAAATGATACTTGGTTAATATGTTAACAAAAAGTGTATATATTGCTACATCCCAATTTTTGCAAAATATTTTAATAATTATATTTTAATACAATTTGTTTCCTTCATAATCTGATACATTTTATTTTATGCCCTCAAAGCATAATGTGAAGAAGGGGTACAAGGCTTCACCAGACCGCTAAAGGGGTTCATGGCACAAAATTAATTAAAACCCCTATGTAATATACTGGGTACACTGTGTTTACCTTCAAGGGACTATCTTCAATGTGGGGGAAATAGAATTATGTACATGGCAGGTTGAGGGGAACAAGGCATGGCAGGAGTAATTTATCTGAGGGGTAGGGAAAGACTTTGTAAACTGGGTTTTACAAAACAAGCATGTGTCCTTCAGGTGGTCAAAGGGCTGGGTTATGGGCTGGAAAGGGCCAGGAAGAGAGGAGCAAAGATGGCAGCGAGGGGTGGAGGGAGGATCTTTGCAGAGAAAGTGAGGTATTGAGGAAAGAAAGAGCATCCAGCGGGGTAGAGAGGTGATAAGAGAGACATATAGAGACAGCTGGGAAGAAGCCCTTGAAGAGCTGTTAAAGGACTCCATGGTGGGACATGAGCATGTACATATGTCACATTCAGGACCATCTCCTGGTCTGCTGTGTGGAAGATGAAGGGAAAATGTAAGGGTCAGAGATGAAACACATTAGGATCCTCTTGTCAGAGTTTAGTAGGTCTGATGTCACGAGGGCCTGAGGAAAGGCTACAGCAACCATAATGCTTGGCCCACTTGGAATAAAGTTTCAGAACACACCAGAAACTTCACGTGACCATCTTTTAATGGTCTTCTCTGGCAGAAAGAGCATGTTTAGCTAACAAGCAGACTGAAGGAGCTAAGAGATAATGTCCCAGGAGCAACTGTAAATGATGAGGGATGGGAGTTGGTGGATAAATACTCCAGCTTCCTCACCCACAGGCAAACTCTTCTATCGTGTGCTCAGCATCGCCTCTCAGAGGCCACCAGTGGCAGTGAGCTCCAGTCACTCATGGTGATAACTTGCAGTTCTTCCCCACTTTCTCACTGTTCTTCATGGGATCACCTCTCAAATAAACCACCTGGGCCTAACTAAATCTGGTCTTAGGGTCTTCTTTGAGAGAAACCCAGGTTAAGGAATTTTCACTAGGTCTGGGAAATGAGAACATAGAAGGAAAAAAGCCACAAGAGAGGTGAAATTGCAGAACCTAGTCATTCCTCAAACATGAAAGTGAAAAAATAGGAAGCATCAAGGATGATGTTAGTTTTCCTTTCTGCTTTGTGTGGCTAGTGGAAAGATCTGCAGTGCGCTGAGATGGAGATGGCAGGAGGAAGAACAGATAGGGGAGAAGGGCATATAGTGAGTTCAGTATGAACATGATGGCTTTGACATACACTTTGGACAGCAGATGGAGATTCCTAATAGGGAGTTGGAAATGCAAAGGTAGAATTTATGGAGAGAGAGTTGGGCTGGTGGACCTTACTTGGAACTATCAAAGATTTGGATTAAATTTTTCCAGAAAAAAAAAATTAGGGAACTTGAACTTATACTATTTGAACATCTGTGGAAGCTGCTGTCTTTCAAATGGACTTTCTTCCTCCCCTAATCCTGTTTCTGCTACCTATTCCTAAGCTCTGCTTGCTCAAACATAGTGGAAAGCAGTTTCCTGCCTAAAATTCCTTCCAATAATAGAAAATCAAAATTAAATTTTTTTTTCTAGGAGGTGATCAACTGTAGATACGTTAACAAGAATATGTGCCTTCCTGTTCTTTGTTTCAGTTTCCACAAAGTCCAGTATTATTTTTAGGGTGATTATATTATTTATCATCCAAACCAAGATAATTTTGAGAGTAAAAGAAGGCACTATTTATAATTATACCTAGGCAATTGGTATACAACAGGACTGTCTTAGGCAAATGAAGACACATGGTTGCACTCATTATCAGATTAAAGATATAGACCACCTCAAATGTTCTGGAAGCACATGGATGTAGAAATCAGAGATGAAGCAACAGACAAATTAAGGGAAGGACAGAGAGAAGGAAAAAGAAGGAGAGGAGGCGAGAGGAGAGACAGGGAATGAGGATAAGTTACATAACTGTTCTGAGTGTCCTTTATGACACCTCTACCTGAAACATTCCTTTTTTCCCTTTTCTGCCTTTCTTTTCGTATGCATGTAGGGTTTATATTTTATCTTATCTGAGTTTTTAGCTCCAGCCTATCACCCAGTGCTGAGTACATACCAGACAGTAAATAAATGATTTTAAATATATGAATGTTTCTTTTTAAAAATACTCCTGAAAGTTCCATTTCTCAACCACTCTAGGCCACGTGGCATTTTTTCTTCACTAAGTCCTATGTCATCTCTTGTTTTAATTGGTCAATTAAATATTCAATGAAATCCTGTTCTGTTGATCAGTTTAGGCATGGAAATTTGATCTCTACTCCTGTATTATACTAATCCTATTAAAATGTTCTGGCTGGTATTTCCGTCTGTAAAATGGGGATAATTATATTGTCCACCTCGTAAGATTATTGTGAGGATTAAATGAGCCTGGCCCATGGTAAGAACTCATTTCATGTTAATTATTGTTGTTTTTTTCTATTATCTCCTTTAGGACAGAGATAAGGCCATTGCACTTATTATTATTTGAACAGAAAATAGGGACTCCATTATTGAATGATTTAAAATATACTAAGCCATATTTGGGCACATTTGTTCCACTGAATTAACTCAGTTTTTCAAATCTAGTACACTCATGAATGACATTCAATAAGTCGTGATACCAGATTTACAACTTTTTTTTTTAACTGGAAACACTCTAATTTCAATTTTGAAGCTGTGTTTCTGGGATATTCAATTATCTCTTTCCCTTAATGAGAGCACATGGGCTGTAGCAAGGTGGGTGGGGAAAAAATGCCTGGAATTTAAATTTGAAAAGAAAAAACACATCCAATTAAATCTTCCATCAGTTTTCGGTAAGTGAGAAAAACTCCTTTCACCACTGTTATTAATGTTTTTTTTTTTCTGGATTTCATAGCATAAAGGTTAAAATTAAAATGTGCCCTTCCTCGGGTAGTATTTGCAGAATTTCTAACATATCCAGAAATATGAAGCTTAGCTGATGTTAGGCGAATGTGTCAAAAGGACACTGTAGTGTAGGTTAGCTCCCTGCTTGAAAACACCCTCTTCCACTCATGTCAGAGCCTGAACTTAAAGACCTCACATTCCTTGGTCCCCAGTTTAAAGTTCCTCCATCTAACTTTCTGCCCTTTCTCCTTTGAACACATTCTGAAACACAATCACCCCTGCCCCAGTCCTCTCATCTGTAATAGAGGAGGCAAATGCCACATTCTGTATTCTTTCTGACCCTTGTCACCCTCTCTCCTCCTTCACTTAAAATGTGGGAAGTATTTTAATACTTGGAACATTGTTTCACTTTGGGTTCACTTAATCCTGGCTTTTCATTGACATAGGATTCTCTTAGACTAGGGTCGCTCAATAGATAACCTCTAAGAGGAATTTACCAAACTTGTATACATTGGGACTTTGGCTAGGGGCAGAATTTTCCCTGACTTGAGTGATGCTTTTAAGTTTTTGCTTTTCCTTTCGCTTCTGTCATCTCTCCTTGAGAGACATCTTTTAGTGTTGGTAGGCCTCACAGGTGAGTCAGAGATCTCTCTCCTTTGTTAGACGTTTCTACATGGTCATAGTCACACAGACCTTTTGAGTCTTATAAATGTGTCACGCACATTCAGTCATGGTGACATTACAGTGTCTCTAGAATTAATGCTGCTTTGAATGCTCCGCAACTTCACCCCGGCCTCCCTGTCCTTCTCAATACCTGGTCAACCTTCCTGAGATTTTATCAGACCCGAGCTCAAATGTCACTTCCTTAAGGATATCTTTTCCTGATTCCCTAGACCACATCTGGACTCCACTATACATTGTCATATCACCTGATACTTTCCCTTTTTAGCATTTATCATTATTTTAATTAGCTGTCTTTTATGTGTTGGCTGCTAAAAAAAAATAACCACTTTGAAGGCAGGAATCTGTTTGTTTTATTCATCACTCTGTTCTTGGTGATTGACTCAGTACATGCACATAGTAGATGCTCATTCAATACATGTAGATTCCTTAGTTACTTAATGAGAAGTTAAATCTACATTCTTGTTGTCTGGGGTTAGTCAGCTGAACCATCACTCAATATGGAGATCTGGAAATCGGTGAGGAAGTGAGTTTGGTAACTTGTCATTTGTATGTGATCTCAATTCTCAAAACGGTTAGTTTCTCTGTGAAGAAAACAATAAGTTACTGAATCTTGGAGTTTTCAAAACAAACTCTTGATGTAAACCTTTACACTTTTGTTATTGCAGCTGCAAACTTTCCAGCTGTTCTGTAATATTTTAAATGTGTTTCATATCATTCCTTTACTATTTTGAGAAGTGCTTCCTGAATACATTTTTGATTTTTTAAAAAAATTCAGTTAACTTACTGATATTACTCTAAATGTTATTATTTTGTAGAACAATGCTCTTCCAAGAGTTCTTGTCAAATACACTTACCAATATCATTAACTGACCATGGTTATTGATTTCCAAAGAATCCTCCATCCTTCAGGAATAATCCTTGGAATCAATTGCCTTTATCTGGCATGACACCAGGCTACTAGCTGTATTATTTAAAAGTGGCACCTTTTCTATTTCCTTTGTTATTGTTCCCAAGCATGGATTTGACAGTTTCTATGCAGGAAAGGAAAATCAACACTTCTGGACTTGTGTGAAACTTTTTGTCTTTGCCTATTAATTGCTCAACTGACCTTGTAACTAGCTTCCTCTCTTTGATCTGGTACTTTCTTATTTCACGCTTGCAGATGTTTTAAAATGGTCCAGTATTTTCCCCCCTGGGTAAACTGGATGCTTTGTGGTAGCTGCTGACTTAGTTTGCTTGGTCATCATAGCTTAATTTGATAACTTTTCCTCGCAAGTAGGACATTTAGGTTGAGAACGAGAAGGATTACCAGAGTATAGTAATTTACATTTGAGATATTTCTCATTGGGTTGCCTGAATAGAGAGCTAATTTATTTATTTTTTATTTTTGGCAGGAAGGGCTTGCTGTGTATATCCTGAAAAATTCCCGATTTTACAAGTTCACAATAAATATTTGTACAAATAAAAGCTGTTTAAACATGAATTATTTAAGAAATTATTGACTTTAAAAATTTAGAAAATCAATTTAAAAAATTTAAATAGATTTAAATTTAAATTTAAAAGTTCCTCAGAATATTTGAGAAAAGTCACATCAAAGTTTAAAAAGTAAACTGTGTTGTAAACATTAAAGAAGTTATTGAAATATATTAATTTTTGTAAATTTAATAAAGTTATAAGAATGTTATAAAATATTTATATTCCTCAATGGTAAAAATTATTTTGAATAATTCTTTTCTAAGGCCATGGAAAGTTATGGTTCTTCTTAATTAACTAATTAACTAAATAATATTTTCCTCTTGTTTTTAGGAACCATGTTTTTTTTATTTCCTAAAGCAAATTATCATTTATTATAATTCCATCGAGTTTCAGACTTTGTCAGCATTAAGCAAGAAATAAGAAGTTTAATAAAATGATTTTTTTATTAGAGAAACAGCTATTTACAGATGATAATAACAATAATAAGATAATGGTTATACATACCTTTAGTTAGAAGAAAAAAATATGAAAATAAAGCCAATTTATATTTAAAGGAAAGGTATAGGTCCTGCATGTATATGTGAAATGAAGAACTTCCCAGATGCCAACCCAAATGCAGGCTAAAGTCATACTCAAACTAACTGGGATATTCTAGTGTGAAGGTGGGAGGGGATAGGTCACTAAATGGTTAAAGATGGGCATCACAAGAGAATCATTACTAAATTTAGGAAATTGATAGAACCATTTACAAATTCTATGCCATTATAAACTTCAACTGTTGTAAATTTTTTAATGGTTGTAAAAAAAAAAGAAGTTCTAATTTCTTTTTCTATACCTGATTGGTGTCTCTCAGTACACCTAGTCCTCATTCTGGCATACCTGTGTTCCACCACACACCTGTCAGTAAGGCCTGCTAGTCAGCATGGGGATAGAGAACCCAGCTCTGTATCTCAGGTGAAATCCTGGCTTTGACACTTATTACCTCAGATACGTTACTTAACCTCTCTGAATTTTAGCTTTTCCTCTGTACATTATAAGGATAGTAGTTTATCCCCAATTCTTTAATTTTCTGTGTGGATTAAATGAGCTAATGTATTCAAGTACAATGTGAATATTCAATAAAAGCTAACTTTTGTTCTGTTATTTCCTTCATGGACTTTGAGTGAGCTTTCTTGGGTCAGGCCTTGAAGCTTTAATATCCTTTATGGCAATATTGTGAGCAGAAAAGCATGTAGTGTTAGCTTCAGTAGGTCTGCATTTGCTAGTGTGAGGGTCCTGTGAGCACCTGGATTTCTCAGAGGAAAACATCATAACCAGATCTGCTGCTTCTGCCAACAGAAGCAAACCACTTTAACTTCATTAGCACAGCACTGCAAATAGCTTTTCAGGTGGTCAATACAGTAAAAGTTCTATTCAGCTTGGGGCTAGGGACCCTTTCTCCCTGAGGAGGCCACCTGCATCTTATAACTTGAGAGGGTCTCTCTGTAAAGTCCTCACACAGCTGCTGAAGGCAGATAAACATTTCTTGAATTTGGCATCATGAAGAGAGCTCTAAGATGGGCAAGGGCCTTGCTGTCATTTAGTCAAGCCCTTGCCTATTTTTTTCCAGCCTTCTCAGAAATTTTCATTAGGCCTCAAGCTTGAATCAAGAAGCACAACACAATCAAAATATGCAGTAGTCTTTTTTGTTGTTGTTGTTTTAATTAAACTATTTCAGGTAATTGTGGATTCACATGCAGTTGTAAGAAAAAATATAGAGAAATCCTGTGCATTCTTCCAGTGGTAACATCTTGAAAAACTAATGTACAATCCAGAATACTGACATTGGTACAGTTAAGATACAGACCAATTCTATCATCACTTGGATTCCTCTTGTTGACCTTTCATACCAGCTTTCTTTTCATTTCACCCCTCCCCGACCCTGGTCCCCTGGCTACCACAGATATGCTTTCCATTTCTAAAGTTTTGTCATTTCAAGATTGTTATGAAATGGAATTATTCAGTATGTAACCTTTGTCTTTGTCTTTTCCTAATCAGCATAATGCCATGGAGATTCATCCAAGATGTGTGTATCGCTGGTTTGTTCCTTTTTTATTGCTGAGTAGTATTCCGCGGTATGGATGTAGTATTCTATGGTGTGTCAGTATCATGCCTTGTTTAACCATTCACCCACTGAAGGACATCTGGGTAGTTTCCAATTTTAAGCTAATAAATCTGCTGTGAAGAACTATACAGGTGCTTATGCAAACCAAAGTTTTCATTTCTTTGTAATAAATGTCCAAGAGTACAGTTATGGTGTTGTAGTTGCATGTTTAGTTTTATAAGAAACTGCCAAAATGTTTTTCAGAGTGACATTACCATGTTTTAATCTACCAACAGTGTATAATGGATCCCATTTATATACATACTCTCTAGAATTTAATACTATCATTATTTTTTATGTTAGCTATTCTGACAGATATGTAGTTATATCCCATTGTGGTTTTAATTTGCATTTCCTCAATGGATAATGATGTTGACAATGTTTTTTGACAGTCTTTTGCAGACAGTATAATTTAAGAGCTGGAAAGGACTGGAGGGGGACCTGTTTCAATTATTGAGCCCCAGATTAATTTATTTGGATGTGATTCAGGTCTCATTAAGAGATGAGAGAGAGAGAGAGAGAGAGAGAGAGAGAGAACTTGACTCAACTCAGGCCTTCTAGATCCGAGCCCAGTGATGATTATACTAAATCCAACCTCTAGTATATGTCAGGGATGATTTGTTTGCTCAGAATTGGATAGTAAGGCTGATTATGAAGGTGTATAGGTAATACAGCAATTGTTCTTATATAGTATTTAGCTTATGTCTAGTACCTACTAGAAACACAATAAATAACTGAATATTTTTACATGAACTAAAGCAATATCCCTCTCTCTATATTACAGAGATATAGATAAATAGTCACATTCTCAGGAGCTAATATTGTTCCTTTCTTTAAAGTAGATACATTAGAAATTTGTCTCACTCTTTAAGAGAAGGGAATAAATGAATAAAAGTCTTTTTAAATAATTTCAAATATTATCAAGAAAGAAAGAAAGAAAGAAAGAAAGAAAGAAAGAAAGAAAGAAAGAAAGAAAAAAAGACCATGTTTGTTTAATCCATGCCAAAGTTCTTTTTATACATTACTAGGGTTAGTAAGGGAAGGGGCAACGTGAACAAGGGATTTCACCCTCCTGATATGCAGGTGAAGAAACAGAAGCTCACAGAAATGAAGCACGCTCGTAGATGCTGCTCCAGAGGGTATTGGTGAAGTTGGGACTGACACTGTTTTCTGAGTAGGGAGCCCAGTGCCTCTGAGCGTAAAGCTCTGGACCAGGCACTGGAAGCAGAGGGCTCTTTTTCCAGTGAGGGCCTATGTGGGGGTGGGAAGAGAGATGAGGTAAACAGTCATTCCCTGTGGTCACAGTTTGCATATGTAGCCTGACTCCTTATTCTAGCCTGAGAGGTGTCATAACTTCTTTGACTTTACTGAGAAACCAGCTCTTCCATTGGGACATCAAAAAGGTCAGTACTCTAATAACCACTTCCAAAGCCAATAGCCATCCTGCCCCGGGCTATGCAGATCCAGATGGTAAATGGAATAAAAGGAATTTAAAAATGTGTTTAAGACAGAAGGGGTATACAATGCATGTATCTAATTCAAAAGGAAGATGTTTCAAGGTTCAGAGGTAACTTGGCTAGTAAAATACACAACTGTAAGGTAGAATAGATACTAAGTAAAATGTATCTGAGAAGATATTATCCTTAGAAAGACAGGATATTTATAGTTTTGAGACTCTGGGGGCAGCTAACTTTTATAAGCCTTATAAATTGTTAGGCTACACTGGTGGTTCCTGCAGGGTACAGACCACCCTTACTTAGTACTTGCTTCTATGTCCTGGGTTGGAAGGTACCCAATAAAGGGACCTGGAGGTCCCTTGAGGTGCTGGCTTGAGAGAGAGGCCACTGTGCTAAACACGATGGCTCATACAATTTATTCATCATTTTGCTGTTTCAAAAGAACTTTTATAGGCTTTCTCATTTCCTTTTCACATAACTCCCCACCCCTACCCACAGATAGAACATATTGGGAGAGGCAAGGCTTGAACCCCATCTCTAGATTTGCTAATGTTCTTTCCAGCCCAAGATGAAGGCCAGACTCTCAGAGATAACCTCCATATGCATCTTCTGGCTTTAAATAGAGAGGGCAAAGGGCAACAAGTAGAGCCCTGGAAGAGAAAGATGCAAATGTGTTGGCCCCACTGAAATACAGGATCCTATAGACCCTGGCGTCACATGGCCAGTGGAAACAGAGACATTTTAAATCTCAATATCGGGAGGAGTAAATAATGCTCCATTTTCAATCGCTCAGCAAATAGATATATGCCAGGCACAATGCTGGGCAGTGGGGATATAACCCTGACTAATACAGAGGTGAATCTTGGGCTCCTGTTGTTTTTAATCTGGGGGTGGAATTAGATATCAGATAACCACGTGGTGTGTATTCTAAAGGAGAATCCCAAGGTGTTACAAGGTAGAAAAATGGGAGTCCAGTACTGACCAGGAGATCCAGTGAGGTTATGAGACGAGAGAAAGCATTTCAGGTACAAATACTAGCAAAAGAAGGTGTGCAATTGTGTGATCTGAGAGAAGGATGCAAATGGCTGAAGCATCACAAGGATGTTGATGTTACGGGACCTCTAAAACCACCCTCTCCCCCTCAACTGCACACACAACCACACATACACATTCTGTGCCACACCACGTGTACACATCGCAGTTCGCACACGCACACACCACATACCCTTACACAATCACACAACCACATATACTCCAGCACGCACCACACACCTTACATGCACACCACACACACCACACACATACAGAACACACACAAATGCCACGCACAAACCACATACACACCACAGATAGACATCTCACATGCACATACACACTCAGTTATACTTCCCAGAAATCCTGAAAACAGGATTCTTGCACAATTCTTCCTCAAAATAAGTCTTGAAAATAACATTTCTGTCAAGTTTTGTAGAGAGAAACGCTCAGACTAATTAAGTCAGAGTCTCAGACGGTGGTACCAGGCAGCGGTATTGTTTAAAGTTTCCAGGTCATTCTCTAAAGTACAGTCACATTTGAAACCCATTGATGTGAACTTCGTGAAATCCCTTCTTGACCATTCGCACTGCTTATAGCAGGGAAAGAAACAGTCTATGGCACTGGGAAGGGAGAGATGCAGGAAACAGGAGATAAGGCTCCAGGCTCGGAAGGCTTGTGAAATATGCTATGGAAGTAACAACAAACCCAGTGCAGTGGGAATTCCCAGAGGGCCAAAGGAAATGTTCTTGTTTTAGGACCTTGAAAGATTTAATTTTGAGCATCTGTATCTGACTATTAAAAAGAGTCATGAACTCAGTGTTCAGGGGGCCAATGCTGACTTTCTCAGTGCTGTTGATGGAGCAGGAAGAGGGCTGTGCATGCTGTGAGCCTTGGAGAATCACCTTCCATCACCATCTTCCTGGAGAAAGCAGCATGCAGAGCTGTTATTCTGCATAATTCATTCCTTGATAACAATTGTGTTTGTTACTTCGTGGCCTGAAGCAAAACTAGCAGATGTAATAGCTGTTGAAAAAAAATTAACTGGTAGATGACTGATTTATAGCTTTGTCATAACATAAATTATAACAGGAGACGGAGGGAATGGCTTTTTGCAAGCACTGCCTTTCTGCAGAAGTGCAAAGCCTTTGCTTCTTTTCCAGCTATTGTTAAATTTGCTAAAAATAAGGTCTGCGAAATATGTAAACATCACCTTCCCCCCCCCAAAAAGAAAACTGAATTATTCAGATACAAGGGGAGAGAAAGAGGCAGTCGTTGGCCTAAGGCCTGAAGTTCATGTCCGTGACAGGTTCCGAGCTTGTCAAAACTGCTCTTCAATCACCTTACTAATAGTATGGTGTGCTTTAGTTACTGAACGGGTCACATAATTAGAATCATACTCCTCTGGCTGGGAAGAAATCTGCTGGTATACTCTAAATTAAAGAAAACCAACTAGTTGTTCCAGGTTATATAATTTAATGAAGAAATTGTAGAAGGAGCCCTTTAAAAAGTATGATGGGGAATTCATTTTTGGTGTAATGTTAAGCACTCAAGCAGAACCCTTTTAACTCTCAGCCAGAGCTCATCGCTGTTACAGAAATGAATAAAATGTAGTCACGAGCACCATCTGGTTGACAAGACAGAGTCAATTGCAACCTGAATGTGTGGGTCTGTTTGCTCTGACCTTGTCACATCTTGGGCAAACCAGTGCTAATGTCCAATATAAGAGGCGAATATTTCTGCTTTCATTAATGCCACAAGCCCAATTTTTCTTTTTTAACTTCTTCTCTATTTGTTCTTTAAACAACAACAACAAAAAAAATCTGGGTGTAGATCCATCTGACCTCATTGAGTCCAAAACGGCATCAGCCTCCTTGTTCTTTCTCTCCGGCCGCTCCTTTATTTTTCTTCTCCTCTTTTTCTCTTTCATCTGGCTTCTCCACCCAAAAAAAGCCAAGGGAAGTGAGGTAACAATAACCTCGATGCATTTCACCTGGCCCACCCAGAGAAAAGCTATTTCTAGGCAAATGCGGAAAACCCAAACCTCGTGGAACGCAAGAGGCCCTTTAATCTAACATCCTCTGTGTGCTGCAGAGCCTAATGTTTAATTTGAAAAACAACCTGAAAATAGCATAAAAGGAAATGTGGAATTTGCATAGCTGTATCTATGGTTAAGATAGTCATCGTTCTTTTCGAAAACACTGTGTTTGAGAGCTGACCCTTACTTGGCAGTGCCTGAATTTCATGGGCTCCTTTAAGATAAGGAGTGTAATTTTCACTTGAGTGATGGTTGCTTTTCTGAACCGTCTTCTTGGTATTAAGGCAACAGATGTCAAACTCTGTCACTCTGGAAAACTGAATGCTGATTTTCAGAACTGTTTGCTTGAGGAAATCTAAAATAACGATGATGATTAAAATATAGTTATTTCTTTTAACTGTTGGCTTGTCACACTTTTGAGAATCTCATTAAAATCTGTTTTTTCCCCCTTATGTTGCTACCTTCTCTTTCTTTTTTTATTTTTGCCATTTTCTTGGACGTTTTTCTTTAAAAAATATTTTTTTCTGTGTCATCTCTTTTTAAAGTTTGAATTATACAAAAACCTTACTTTCTGCAGGTAAAGCCTTGGTTTATTCTGGGTTCTTACAGATAGACTATTTTCACCATCAACCACTTTAGAGGTTGATTTCTATTTCCAAACTTCTACATTTAATAACTAGAGAAGACTAACACTGTTCTCTATCATTTCAGGTTTTTAGCGGTTCCATCATATTCAAGGTGCCTTTTAAAACAATCTCACTGACAGGTGCTAGAAACCCAGGTTTCCAGCCTAAGCTCCTCACTGAGATATGGTTGCTCTACAGATCAAGGACGCAGAGTAGAGAGAGTGTGGAACTCATGTTGTAAAAATTTTTTGAGGAAGATTTATAACAAGTATATAAATTTCTACAAAAGAGATTCTTAACTTGGGATCCACCAAAGGATCCATGAATAGAAGCCAAAGTGTCCATAAATTTAGATAGGGAAAATACTTATATTTCCTACACTTTAGTTGAAATATGGCTTTTCTATTAATGATAAACATGGACAAAAACCCATTATAATATGAGCACTCTGTCACATCCCACATTGCAATTGTTGCAGACACCTCAAAATGTCCTTTATTCTCATCACTACTTTGAAATTGTGGTAAATATCAGACCCACAACTAGATCTATTTAAAATTTTAATTAAAAAGTACACATTAAAACATTATAACTATTTCAATTTATTTTTTTTCCCTTAACAATCCTATACATTTTATTAAATGCTCTTAAAGTCCATTATTCTGAGAAGCAATCAATGGGCTTCACTGGATTGTCAAATGAGTCAATGGAACAATAAAGTTTATGAATCTTGGTTTGTAGATTAAATGATTCTTCCAACTAGATATTTTTTTGGTTCTTGATTTTGGGGAAGGGGAGGAGTATAGAGGAGAGAGGGGAGCGTGGAGTTTATCTTGGGCCTAGCAGAATTTCTGCTTGCTTCTATTGGACCCATGTCTAGAGCTAAACAGCTAAATAGCCCCCACAAAATGCAGAGAGAAAGGAAAAAGCCCACATTAGTCAACAGCATATAGGGAAAATAACAAAGCAAAAAATAATTTTAATCCATTTTAAGTCCTATATCACAAAGGGTTTCTTATTATTTCTTCCTGCTTTTTGTACATCCTTATCTCAAACTTCTTTTTTTTTTTTAAAGCAGTTTTAGATTCTAGAAGATAATCATCCCCTTTGATGTTATTTCACCTAAGCACTGAGGGCAAAGCAGCTGTGCCTTCAACTGAGCCCTTTCACAGAAGTCTCACGAGTTGTCCTTTCTGATCTTTGCTGCTGTAACAAAAGGCTAGCTTGCTGCAAATTAGCATTATTGGTGAGGGACTGTGGTTTCTTTGCAAGAACTACATCCGAGAGGGGGGCAGATTGTAAGTCAATAGTCTGCTGTATGTGCTAAATAAAGTGAGTCTAATGAGATATAACATTTCCTCAGAGTTCCTGTTAAGATATTCTCTTCAGAATAATATTGTGAAAAGGAGGACTTGTCATAAAAAAGCTTATTTTTGTTTTGTTTTGTTCTCTGATACCTTCTGAGTCTGCAAGGTGATAGGAAGAAAAAAGGAAGGAAGGCAGAAAGTGGGCAGCAAATGTGGATGGTGAAGTTTGTTGGGACTAGAAGATAGAAACAGATTTTGCAGTCAAACCAAGCTAGACTCAAATCTCAGCTCTCAACTTCTCTGGCTGTGTGATCTTAGGCATGTTGCTTAACTTCCCTGAGATCCGGTTCTTCGCCTACAGAATAGACATAATCACAGCACTGGCTTATATAGTTATTGTAAGAATTCAATGACATGTAATAGGCAAGACCATGGCACAGTGCCTGGAACCATGTAATAAGAACCTAATAGGCAATGTCTCCTGCAGGGGTGGTGCTAAGACTAGGAGAAGAGACAAGAATGTGAGTTGCTGCTGTCTTGATCCGTTCACTGGGTTAGTCTCTGTGATCAACCAGCCAATCCTGTTCTACTGGGAAGAGGGTGTCCTCTGCATTGGGCTTCCAACAGCCCAGCTTTCTCTTGATAATCTTAGTTGCTTTATTGAATAACTGGCTTGTCTCCACTTTTGTAGCTAGAAAATTAGAGTCTAAATGATAGTTAATATCTATCTCACAAGCTGGATTAACTAGTGTGTATATGTGAAGTCATGGTATTTCCCAAAGTCAAGAGAGTGGCTCCCCTACTCCTGTAATGAGGGTGTGAGCACTGAGGTAAGTGTATATGTAGATGCATATCTGTACCTGGGTTTTTTTTTTTTCATGTTGTACTACCTAGTTAATGTTTTAAATTGGATAATCATTTAACTGATAAAAAAGATAATTTATGTGAAAGTCTTTGTAAACAGCAAAGCATTATTAAAAATTTAGGCTTTACTATTATTATTATTGTTCAAAATAAAAATGATTTGGTCATTGGGAAATTGCCCTCTGGAATCCTTTAGCCCACTCTCCAGGAAGAAGTTAAGTCCCTCAGAGGTTATGAGATCTCTAAGCTTTAACCCTGGCTGATCACGGAGAAACCAGGAATGTTTCTGAATGATTTAGAATCTCCTCTTGCTTTTCTGAGGGATAAAAATATCCTGGGCTTAACTCATAGTCAGCCTTCTTAATAGTTATTCTCAGAGAATGATGCTGAAAACTGGTTGATGGAAAGTATGGCAGATGAAAGTTTGGGTGGTCTGTGAATACCCCTTGCTTCTTCTAATAATCGATGTCATAAATCTCATTTATAAAAAACCACCTTTCTTAATTCTTGCTTTTTTTTTTTTTTACTTAGGAAGGGCCTTTTTTTAAAAGTTCAGAGAGTGGTTGGAAACCCCCACAATGGTTTCTAGGCTCCTGAAATGGTACTGTTTAGACCTGCCTTGCCTGTAATTACCTGTGTGTTTACTTAAATCAATAAGTATATTTTACATGTCATTATTTTACAGCCTACATTAAGCTATTCTTCATTTATTGAATGAGTTCAACAATAAAAGGCATAGCTCGTCTACTTTGAGACATTCATCTGGTTTGATTGCGGAGATAGAAACCTATAAGTTTGCCATGTTATTGTGTACAATACTGACTTGGTTAGGTATTGGAGGGAAAACAAAGGGAATGAAGAGAGAATTCTACCGTTAGGAATAAAATGGCCAACCGTTGTCTAAAAGGCTACTAGTATCTCATCGGACCAGTGAGGAGAAACCAACTGGCTGCCAAATCTGCGTTTTGCACTTGCTTCTATCAGCACTGGCACCTGAAGTGACAGTATGTGTCCATTCTTGCAGGATGGTTCACCCAGCACTAATTTCATGATGGTCGTTATTAATAGTGCTAGTCTGGTTTGCGTTGACGATTCCTGATTCAGAGTGATATTGTACCTGTTTTAAAAATTGTCCACAGTGATAACTGGCAGAATAACTCCTGAGAAATCACCAAGACAGAACTCTTTACCAAAATGGTGGCCAACATCCAGGCTTGCTTGAAAACCATGTTTTGAGAGAGCCTCGTTTCTTGTACTTAACTGGAATAGCTCAGAGATGCTGAAATGCAATTTGCTGCTTTTAAATCCAAGATTTACCTATACTTTTAGGTTAGTTTATGAAAAACTGGCAGGGGTTGATTTCAAGCTTTATTTTAGTGCCTAGGTTTGATTTTTTCCCCCCTCTGGTTAGTGTGGAGAGAACTAAAGTTTTCTGTTCTGACCAAACAACCACAACCCAAACAGACCAAGACACTAGGAAAATAGCAGGGCAAGTGAAATGAGGAGTGCCATTTAGAGCAGCCAAGCTGAGGCATAGAGCTTAAAACCAATGCTAGGGCATGCCTGAGAGATTCCGAAGAGGCCTGATGTCAGTTCTAATACGAAGCTCTAAAGTAGGGCCTGCTTACGTTAAGTCAGAAAAAAATCCAAATACTATATAACTGTGTCATGCTCTTCTGTTGTTTTGTGTTTTGTTTTGTTTTGCCTCTGTGTACCATTTTGGTAACAATGTCTTGTTTTTTTTTTTCTCCCCTGGGGACCCATTTCTTCCTTACTTGCAGTCCCTGAGGTTTGAATGGGACTGATTCACTCTCTCCATACCTCCACCACCAGCTCCAGCAATGGTCACATAGCCCATACCTGATCAATCAGGGCTACTACTTAGTTCAAAAAGAGTTAATCCTAGGGGTTTTGCTAGAGATTTTAGAAAATAAATGCAATCCTTCTTCTAAGGTAGATAAACTGGTGGAAAGGAAACCTAATACTTCTGGGGACCATATTAGTCACCACATTAAGGAGCTTATCTGTGACTTAAGCCAATCAGAGGAAAACAGAGTTGAGACATGGTGAGGGCTATACTGATAACACCATTTGAGTCATATTAAATGAGGATCTAAGTCCAGCTTTGCCTAAAGTTGCAAGTATAATTAATTACTTTATTCTATATAGGCCAGTTTGAGTTAGGTTTCTCTTACAATGGAAAGTGCTCTGAATAATATGCCATCTTTTATAGAACTTATATATAAGCCACTTATATTATTGCCACAATAATGCCACATAACAAAATACTAAAAAATCCAGAGGTACCCAGCATTTGTTATTTCTTTCTTACTTATGTATTTGTGAATTAGTTGAGATTGGGTTAGTCTCAGCTAAGTTCAACTGGGCTGTTTTCAAGCTTTAGGTTGGGTCAGTTTCAAGCTTCAGGTTGCTCCATCTTTCCCTTATTCTCCTTGGACCAGTGGCCATTTGAAGCATATTGCTCTTCTCATGGTGCTGTCAGGAATGCCAGGCAGCACCCCCAACTACACAAGCACTGTTCAGGGCTTTGCTTATGTCATGTTCACTAACACTACATTGGCAAAAAAAATCTGGTCCCATCTAACGTTAGAGGGGTGACAAAAGGCACTTTTCATGGATATGGGGAGAAGGGAGTGAATATTTGGTGAACAGTAATCTAAACTACTACAACAGTCTGAATTTAAACCAAAAGCAATAAGGATTACTTATTATAAAATCATGTAATTCTAAAACTACAGAGCTATAAATATAGTGGTAAATAAACAATGTAACATATTTTAAACTAGTTAATGTAAAAAATTATAACTGTTTTAGGAATGAGAGCTGTGTATTTCTGAAAGATTCAAGCTTCTGATTTATTTATAATATGAATGTCAAATTTAGTTTTAAAATAAGTAGAATATCATATTGCTATCTCTGACTAAGAAATTATTTTAGTCATGTATGATATATAAATATTAAGTAATATAGGGATTCAATAAGAATGTATTTAAATTGATTTTGAAATTCTTCCATTATACAGTATACAAATACTGTGAACATCACACAGTATACAATTAAAGGAGAATGTCTGAATGTATTAATAATAGCTGTCATTCTTCTAAATGAAGCCTACTGATATTAAATAGTGTAGCCAAATTCCCAAATTTTGGCGTGGGCCAGAGAAAGGAAATCAACCTGTTTGTTTTGTGTCAAAACTTAAGTTATTATTATTTCACTACATTATAGGACGTTTAGGTTAGTCAACAAGCATGAGTTGGCAGCTTACTAATGGCAGTCACACATCTTCAGTTCTACAAAATGCCATTACATTGATAAACAAAACTTTTGCTGTGGTCCTGCTTTAAAGTAGGAGGTTGTATTAGGTGAAGAGAGGTTTGGGTAGAGAAGACAACTGAGGGAGGCAGCTTGGCACAATGGTGAAGAGTATAGGATCTTGTGAGACCCACCTGTGGACCATTTTCTGTTGTGTACAGTGGGGAAGACAGTTGCCCTGACCCATGGATTCACTGTGAGAAGTTAATGCTATACTGACTGAAAAGACCTTTATATATAACCCTGTGGCTAAGGGAGCACATTTGTTGTAAAGTTAAAAAAAAATTAAAGACTTCTCAATTCTGAGGATTCTAGAATGGACCTGTCTGAAATAGAGGCTGAATCTGGTCATCTCTTGAAATCACTCTTGCCCCTTAGTCTTCGAGATTGTTTAGATTTCAGAATTTTTCTAGTCACTTGGGAAAAAAAATAAGTCCTTGATTTTATGTGGGTTCCAACATTTGGTATTTAGGCTGCCTAAATGATCACAATTAAGCAGAAAAAGCTCCTGAGAAAGCAGAAACATTACGTTTCAAATTCCACTTGAATTCACATATCTGGTTGCAAGATTTTGTAGTTAAAATCTTCGGATGGAAAACAGGATTTTTTTTTTTACCTTTACTTTGAATTGAGGTAACATTGGACTGAAGGATGAGTGTAAAATAGCTACAGGCAGTAATGTAATTGACTCCCACTCAAGAAAATGAAGAGTGAAAAGTATCTTCTCAGAATTTGTCATGTCTCTGTTCTACTATTTAACAGTTTATGAGTGATAATGTGGATGGCGGCCATGATAACATCTACAGTACAGCTAATATGTGAATATAATTCTGTTTATAAGGCACTTTTCAAACCAGGTAAGCACAGCTTGAAAATAATTGCATGGGAGGGATGATTCCAGACACGCGGAGGCACGGTTCTTGATTCTAATTTGAGTGTGGAGACAATTAGATTTAAAGCACATGACTGCTTTTCCTGAGCTGTGAAGAGGATGGAAATCTTGATATATGTATTTGTAAGTCTTTCTCCTCTTCTATTTTTAGGATGGGAGGGTTGCTTCACTGCTGGGCTAAGATACTGAGCAAACACCCAGGGTTGGGAACAATAAAAAACCGAGAAAACTGAGTCAGGCACCTCCCTCTGGCAAAATCCTGAGTGAATAAATGGGTGCCTTGAGTGGCAGCAAGCAGGTGATCTGTCAGAACATGAAATGACAGGAATTTCAAAGTTATGGCCTTGCTCAGAGAATATTCTGCCTCTCACTTCTAAAGATTAATTTTGAGGACCCAGAAGGAACGCATTGCATTTCTCCTGAGAAATCAGTTCAAAAAGAGAGAAAGAAGGTTCAGAACCTGAACTATTTAATTTTATAGGCAGTGACATGACTCAGCCATGCTATTATTTTTACAGCTTGAGCAACTTATTTAACTCTTCTTTCTCTGTTTTTTTTTTTTTTTTTCATTTGGAGATGTATAGGTGATCGGTAAAATCAATAGTTTTAAAATTGTTAGTCTTGGAGCTCTTGTAATCTTTGGAAACCTTAGAAGATTTCAAGGGCCCCACAGGTTTGGCAGACAAGTGAGCCAAGAGAGAAGGACCCTGTTCTCTCCACCCCCTTCACTTAGACTTCTCTCACATTTTGGGTTTTGGTGCACGACTCTGAACAATAACTTGTGAAAACCTTTTCAGAAGCTGGTGTACTATGTGGCCTCGAAATGCCCCTTTAACTCTACTGTCCTTGGTGATCCTGAGCAGCAGAACTAAGTTCAGAGCTTATTCATTCTCAGAAGAAACAGTACAGTGTTATGAGTTTCACTTTAGGCCCTATGGATAATGGAACAAAAGATTTGATCCCTGCCCTCGAGGATTTTATGGTCGAATGAAGAGAAAGACAGGCAAACCCATCATTGTGTTACAACAAGGCTATTGATTAAATGGAGGCCTGTGCCAAAAAGAGAGAGAGAACATAGGGATGGGTTGCGCCAGCCTAGCTGAGAGAGTTAAAAGGTGGCTTCAAAGAGAAGGAGGCCTCTGAACTGGGACTTGGCAACTCAAAGAATTGTACAGCCGGTGTGTATGATTTTAAAGTATAATTCAGATCTGCAGATTCTCTGCTTCCCATTGCACTTAGAATAAAATACAAATCCTTTAGCGTGATACAAAGTCATTATGGTGCGATCCCTGCCTTCCTCAGTCATCTCGTCTTCTCCCCAAGCCCACTATCCTCTCATCTTCATTCCTTAACTCTACACACTCATTCTCACCCGCAGATGTTACCTTTGTTGTTCCCTCTTGTTGAAATGCTTTTCCCTCAGAACCTTCAGCAATTACTCTTCTACATCCAATGCTCAAGTGTCAGAATAAATGAAGCAGCAACTTGTCATATTTCTGGTTTTCCTTTTTCTGACTACAGGGAATTGATCATAAGCTATTAGCCACTTGAGGTTAGAGAACACTAGTTTACCTGCTTTCCAAAATGCAACATGAGTGAAAGTGACACGTGCGACTTCCAGGTAGAAGCATTGACTTTCTAATGTGAAACTACAGTGTTTTCTTCTTCTGCCATTGGGACACTGGAAGGCTGTGCTTGTATGGAGGAGCAATGCTGAGCCATTACATAGCAGACAAGTCACTGTAGATTCCCCCAGACCCAAAGAAGACTCTGTCTAAATTTTATTGATTTTAGACATCGAAATGTTAGTGTTTGTTTATTATTACAGCATACGCTCACCAGTCCTGACTGATACAGATCCTTACTAACTAATGGTTTTTAAGTTGCCATTTCTGTCTATATTTACTTACTTTCTGTTGATATTTATTTTTTTCATTGAACTTATCTGAAATTATGCTGCTTGTTTGTTATCTATCTCTCTCCATGAAAATATAAACTTCATGAAAATAGATGTTGTATCTCTCTTGTTCTATATCCTCAGTCATCAGATAAGTCCTTGGTATAAAGTAGGCACCCAAGAAATTGTGGACAAATGGAGAATACAAAGTGTATCTGTGTCACATGGGATGGTGTGGCTAGCTTCCAGAGAAAGGAAACATATTTAGAAAGGCACATATGAGAAAGTTTGAATCAATGCTCCCCCTCAAAAAATTAGGAAAACAAGAATAAAGAACATGAGCTATTTATTTAGTCTGTCTCAATCTCAATTTTCAAAGCCTTAGACTCTAAAATATGACAATTATGAAACAATGTAGGGTTTACCCTAAAATCTTAGTATTTATTGATGAAGAAGTTAGATGCAAATTTTGTGCTGAGTTTACAATGTGGAATTTCAGCATTATAGTCAGCATTAGTGCTTTTTGTTGTTGTCTGTTTTGAAAGTAAGCTTTATTAAAGTTTACTACTCTGGGTAGGGTAGCAGAAAAACTATGACGATGCCCAGGGTCTTATATGCTCTTTCTTTAAGGTCTGAAAACTAAACCTTAGTTTGTTCACATTAGCATTGTTTACCTTTAATATAGCTTCTACAAAATCAATTGCATATAAGAACATTTAAAAAGAAGAGCTGAGCTATTCAGATGGTTAAATTTTTTTATTATAAATGATTTCAAAACTAACTGAGCAACTTGCAGATACAGGAGAAATTTTATTAAAGAAGTGTTAAATTGTCCATAAGACAAGGGAATTAAAGTTATTTTGAAATAAAGTTTTTTATTCAAATGGTATTGGCTTGCTAACTTTTATGAAACTAAAATGGCACTTTGAAGCTTATGGAGTCTGTTAAGATGATCAGAACTTCTAATGCAGCACAAAATAGCTTCCAAAAGATATTTCTAGCTTATTTCTCAACAGTGAATTTTAGATGAAAACCTTAAAGGTGACTTTTCTCACTTGGGAAGGTGTACTGGAGTTGTTAGCATTGAACATATCTACTCTTATAAGCTGAGCTCCTTTTAAAGTTAGGTCATTGTTTATTAGGGGGCTTATAACATAAGGTTTCCACCTGTAATAAGAACTTTCAAGATGATTAAAACTTTATAGAATAAATTAAATTACATCATTTGCACCATTGACCAGGGAAAGATCAATATAGGCATACCTCAGAGATATTTCGGTTAGTTCCATATCACCATAATAAAGTGAATATCTCAATAAAGTGAGTCATGTGCTTTTTTTTGGTTTCCTAGTGCATATATAAGTTATGTTTACACTATACTGTAGTCTATTAAGTGTGCAATAGCATTATGTCTAAAAGCATTTTTTATTCCTTAATTGAAAATACTTTATTGCTAAAAAAATGCTAACCATCATCTGAGCCTTCAGTGAGGGACTTTTTGTTGGTGGGGGAACTTGCCTCATTGTTGGTGGCTGCTGACTGATCAGGGTGATGGTTGCTAAAGATTGGAGTGGCTGTGACAATTTTTAAAAATAAGACCATTAATTTTACCTCATCCAGTGACTCTGACTTTCACTAATTATTTCTCTGTAGGGGGTGATGCTGTTTGATAGCATTTTATCCAAAGTAAAACTTCTTTCAAAATTAGAGTCAGTCCTCTCAAACTCTGTCTCTACTTTATCAACTAAGTTTATGTAATATTCTAAACCTTTTGCTGTCATTTCAAAATATTCACAGCCTCTTCACCAGGAATAGTTTGTGTCTCAAGAAACTCTTTGCTCATCCATAATAAGTAACTCATCATCCAATAATTTTGATTATGAGATTGAAGAAGTTCAGTCACTTCTTCAGTTTCCAATTCTAATCCTATTCTCTTGCCATTTCCACCACATCTGCAGTTACTTCCTCCACAGAAATCTTGAACCCCTCAAATTTATCTTTGAGAGTTGGAATCAATTCCTTTCAAATTCCTCTTAATGTTGATGTTTTGACCTCTTCTCATGAATCATGAATATTCTTAATGGTATCTAGAATGGTGAATCCTTTCCAGGAAGTTTTCAATTTACTTTTTCCAGATTCATCCCAGGAATCACTAACTGTAGAAGCTATAGTCTTACAAAATGTGTTTCTTAAATAATAAAACATGAAAGTTAAAATCATTCCTTGATCGATGGGCTTCAGAATGGATGTTGTGTGAGCAGCATGGAGGCACCATTAATCTCATTGTATATCTCCATCAGAACTCCTGGATGACTAGGTGCATTGTCAATGAGCAGTAATATTTTGAAAATAATCATTTTTTTTCCAAGTAAGTCTCAACAGTGGGCTTACAATATATAGTAAACTATGTTGTAAACAGATGTGCTTTCATCCAGGCTTCATTCCATTTATAGAGCACAGGCAGAGTAGACTCAACATAATTCTTAAGGGCACTAGGATTTTCACAATAGTAAATGAGCATTGGCTTCAACCTAAAGCCACCAGCTACATTAACACCTACCAAGACAATCAGTCTGGCTTTTGAAGCTCCGAAGCCAGGTGTTGTCTTCTCCTGTCTTGCTATGAAACTCCTACATGGTGTTTTCTTCCCACATGTAGCTGTTTCTAATTTCGAAATCTGTTGTTTAGTGTAGTCGCCTTCATTAATTATCTTAGCTAGGTCTTCTGGATAACTTGCTGTAGCTTCTACATCAGCCCTTGCTGTTTCATCTTGTACTTTTACATTATGAAGATAGGTTTTTTTTCCCCTTAAACCTCATGAACTGACTTCTGCTAACTTCAGACTTTTCTTCTGCAGCTTCCTCACCTCTCTTGGCCTTCGTAGAATTGAAGAGAGTTAGGGCTTTGCTCTGTATCAGGCTTTGGCTTATGAGAATGTTGTGGCTGGTTTGATCTTCCATCCAGGCCACTAAAACTTTCTCTATATCAGCAATAAGGCTGTTTAGTTTTCTTATCATTCATGTGTCCAGTGGAGTAGCAATTTTAATTTCCTTCAAGAACTTTTCCTCTGCATTCACTACTTAGCTGTTTGGCACAAGAGGCCTAGCTTTTGGTCTCTCTTGGCTTCCAACATGCCTTTCTCACTAGGCATAATCATTTCTAGCTTTTATGTGAGCTGAGACACCTGCAATTCCTCCTTTCACTTAAACATGTAGAGGACATTGTGGAGTTATTAATTGACATAATTTCAATATTGTTGTGTCTCAAGAAATAAAGAAGCTTGAGGAGAGGGAGAGAGATGAGGAAAAGGCTGGCTGGTGGAGTAGTCAGACACATACAACATTTATCAATTAAGTTTGCCATCTTGTATGGGTGTGGTTCTTGGTGCCCCAAACCAATTACAATAGTGACATCAAAAATCACTGATTGTGGATCACTATAACAAATATAATTATAAGAAGAAAGGTTGAAGTCTATGGCCATGCCACCCTGAACAAATCCAATTCCATCTTATCTCGGAAGCTGAGCAGGGTTAGGCCTGGTTAGTTCTTGAATGGAAGACCATCTAGGAAGACCAGGTGCTGTAGGTGTGAAAAATAAAAAGTAAGAGATTGTAAGCTGACATGGTCTTTGTAATCTATGAGGTCAACCAAGGATTGCCTTATTTAAAAAAAAAGAAAAAGAAAAAAAAAGTTTGAAATATTGTGAGAATTACCAAAACATGAGAGAAATGAATGAGCAAATTTGTTGGCAAAAATCACCCTGATAGTTTCACTTAATAGAGTGCTGCCACTGACCTCCAGTTTGTAAAAAATGCAATATCTATAAAGCTCAATAAAATGAGGTATGCTTTATTATTAAGATGATTCTCTTAGCAAGAAGTCTTATTGTGGAAACCCTAAATCAAGAAGAATATTATTCTACTTTTCATAATTGCAAGCACTCCCAAGTGAATTCTTTTATTCCAGTACAAACTTTGGGCATCTTCGCCGTATCTTTTCCTTATGTCATCATTTTCATTTACCAACAAGTTGCTGAACAGCATGGCACTGTTGTCAGTTTCTGTTGATAGCTAGACCTGCTGTGTCTGTACTGATAGTAGGTAAACTGTAGAAACTGCCTCCACTGTGCTTATCTCATCTTTTGCACTAGTGAGAATTCTAACCTTTCTCTCCATCCTCCATCAAGTGTGCAAACCAGTGCTGAAAGGAGTGAAATTACCCTTAGGCATAATGAAATATCCAAGGGCATGGGGAAGATCTGTGTGCATATTGGACAGGATTAAACTCAAGGTTTGGCTCCAAGCCAGTGGTCAAACTGTTATTACTTTTTCTTTTATAGGATTCTTTATGTGAAGGTGGTGTTTTCCTTTAAGATAATCTTTGTGGCAAATGATAGAGAAGAGAAATCTTGCCCAAGGGAATTTAGACTATGAGAGATTCACAAGAGAGTACGTAACCCTGCATATGGGTAATTATATAGGTTGTGCAGAGCGTAGGCAGATCATTTCATGAGAATATTGCCTTGTTTGTGAAGGCAGGAGCGGATGTTCACTGTGGTAACCTGGCAACCAGTGAGATCAAGTGTGGGTAAAACATGGGCTAGTTATGGTGGCAGAGGACGTTGTATTCTTAGCCACACTTGGAAGTTATTCCAGGCTTTGTCATCTTCTTTAGAGGTGCCCCAAAGTCACTGCTAAAAGGATAGTTCTAGGTGGACAGGTTCATATCAGATGACCTTTCTCCACTGGTTAGCATTAACTGGACCAAAAAGGACTTATGATCCAAGCTGAGCCACTAATTGTTATAATCAGAGAATACCAATAAAATGTGTATTATCAGGCCAGTTACCAGTGGGGGGTAACTAGAACTTAATCTTGCTGGGAAACTCTGGGAATTAGTGTAAAACATGTACCACAGAGTTGCCCCAGCCAAGAAACAAAGAAGTTGGGGTATTTATATATCAGCTCTTGAAAGTCACTGGTCAAAGTCACTTTGTGGGGTGTCAATCGTCTGGTGCTTCAGTCACAGTGCTCTACAGTGGTAAGTTCCATTAGTCTTGGAAGGCACATGATACCATATGATATTTACTGCTTTTAGTTGTTATGTATCTTAGTTCAAATTTGAGTGAGAATATGATTGGCTCAGCTTGGATCACTAATTGGTATTCTCAGAGCTTAGGTCAAAAGCAAACTAAAGATGCAAATGACAACCCTCATGACATTTGGAACTTTGTATTGGGTATCTTTCCAAGACCTGCTTTTCAGTTTCTACAAGGGATGGGATTGTACATGTTTCTGAGTTTTGTGTTTTTGTTTTTGTTGTAAATAGATGCTCATACTCTCAGCCTAATGAGAGGGGCACATTGAGAAGATAGAGATAGAGGATAGACTTGAGAAGGGCCAGCCATTGTTTAGCTAGCTTGACACCAGAGAAATTGTGAGTGCTAAGTGGAAATCATCAATTCTATGAGTTCCCATGATCGTCAAGAAATAATTAGAGCCTCTAAATTATGGCTTTTTCAAGATGAGTAGGGACACACTTGTCACAAGAGGATTCCCCTGAAGCTAAACAATACTTAAGTAAGAATCAAAAAAACATTTGGGAAAGGAAAGAAAAAGGACAGGGATATGAAAATAGTAGAGAAAATTCAAAGATAGAAAACCTCCTGGATAAAGTTCTCTAATAGAACGTTCCAAAACCCAGCTGATCATGACAGATTTTTCTTTTCATCAACTCTTTTCCTTAAGCTTTTGCCTGAATGGTCCCCCTCCTTAAGACTCCCATCAAACTGGAATTAAATTTTCTTTTTCAAAAATTTTCCAAGGACAAGCTTTTTTTTAGAATGTGCAAGTGAATTAAAAACTTTTCAAAAGGAACTCAATTAAAGGGTCCTGGTAAATAGTCCTATTGATCTGTTACCAGAGAAGGGAAGAGAGAAGAAAGGAGAGAGCAAGGGCACTTTTGGTGTCTGACATCAGCTAACTAATGCTTCAGCTAACCTTATAATGTTTTAAGAGGAAGAGGAGAAAATAATACTCTTTTTTTCTAAGTTTTAATTTTGGAATAAGTGTACAGTTGATCCTTGAAAAGCATTGGCTTGAATTGTGCAGGTCCACTTATATGTGGATTTTTTCTTTTCAGCAAATACAGTACTATTAGTGTATTTTCTCATGATTATCTTAACTTTTTTGTCTAGATAATTTAATTGTAAGAATATAATATATGATGTGTATAATATATAAAATATGTGTTAATTGGCTGTTTATGTTATCAGTAAGGCTTCTGGTCAACAGTAGACCATTAGTTGTTTAGTTTTTGGAAGAAAAAGTTTATGCAGAGATTTTCACTGTGCAGGGGGTTAACACCCCTGACCCCTTCATTGTTTAAGTATCAATTACATAGTCACAGAAAGTTGCAAGAAAGTTGACAGGAGGGGTCCTGTGCACTCTTTATCCAGCCCTTCCCAGGATTAACATCTTGCATATATAGTAAATATCAAAACCAGAAAACTAACATTTTACCAGTTTATACACACACTCATTTGTGTGTGTGTTTGCATGTAGTTTTCTGCAGTTTTATCACTTGTGTAACTTCTTGTAATCACCACCACAATCAAGATACACAAGTCTCCCTTCTTCTACCCTGATATCAAACTCCTGGCAACCACTAATCTATTCTTTATTTCTATAATTTTGTTATTTCAAGATTTTAATTGTTTGGGTATATAGTAAGATTGTTTTTAGTTTCATAAGAAACTGCCAAACTATTTTATATTCCCATGAGGAAATATAAGTGATAGGTCAGTTGATTAAAATAATTAAAAATAATTTCTCACATTTAGTAGTATTGCTATTTTTTGTTTTAACCATTTTAATAGGTATTTATTTAGTGATATTCTAATTTTAATTTGCATTTATCCAATGACTAATGATGTTGAACATTATTTTTATGTGCATATTTGCTATCTATATATCTTTTTATATAAAGTATCTGTTCATGTCTTCTGTGAATTTTCCAATTTGTTTGTTTGGTTTTGAATATTTTAGTTTTCAAAAGTATTGGTTATGTTTTCACTGTTTTTTGTGTACATTTCCCCCTTTTTATTTTAAGTCCAACCACCTTGTTAAATGAGTATTTCTGTCCTCATTTTAAAAATTGAGAGATTGAGCCCCAGTTAACCTTTTTTATATATCTAAGAAATGTGATACAATAAAAAGTTAAAAAAGAACTTGCACTGCATATTAAATTTATTCAAATTCTAGTGTTTCACTAAGTGGGGAGGGTCTGGAATTAACTGGATGTGCCAAATTGAAAAGTAAATAACTAAGAAAATCAGTAAGGTTGATGAAAATGGGCACTGCCTTTTGGCCTATCTCTTGTAAACACTTAATGGAAAAAAAATATATTAGAAATATTTTTTCATTTGCTAGGGACCTGTAATTCAATTTTAATTTTATTGATTGTTGTTATATTTGGATTAACTTCTATCCACTGATGTTACATTTTCTCTTTGCCGTGAATATTTTTATTTCTTGTTTTCTATCAGAATAGCTGAGATTTTTAAAATTTATTTTTAATCAGTTTCATTTTATTTTTTTAGTTGTATATTATATATTATTTTGAAAATTTTGCTACAGTTACTCTTATATTTTAAACATGTTTTATACATTTGACAAATCTAGAGTTAATCAATATCTCAAACTCCTCCAAAACAATACAAGCAACTAAAAGTAATGCTGGTCAACTCATCCCCATCCTCCATGACTTTGTCGTTTAGTTTCTTCTTGATTTCAAGTGCCCTTAAGTTAATAAGTATATAGTTATTATTTTTTGCATTAATGTATGTTTACTAATTTATATCTTGCCTCTTACCTATTAAAAATAGTTTTTAAAAAATTAGAATTATTTTCAAGAATACATACAGTACATTGGGTAGACATTTGTGTAGTTTATAAAATGATCCCCCTAATTACTCCTTCTCTCCTTTAGTTTTCCACCTAGCCAATATATTAATGCTAACTATATTCCCTATATTGTGCTCCCCATCCCTGTGACCATCTATCAACTCTTAATTTGTACTTCTTTACCCCTTCACCCCATTCTCCCAACCCCTCAATCACCGCTCTCTGTCCATCACCAAATTGTCCACTATATTTGTAAGTCTGTTTTTAATTAGTTTCTTCTTTTTGTTTCTTAGATTCTGCATATAAGTGAAATCATATGGTTTCACTCTGTCTGACTTATTTCACTCAGCATAATAACCTCTAGGTACATTCATGTTGTTGCAAATGGTAGGATTTCATTTTTTAATGACTGAATAATATTCCATTGTATATATGAACCATAACTACTTTATCCAATCATCTATTGATAGGCATTTAGGTTGATCCCATATCTTGGTTATTGCAAATTATGCTGCCGTGAACATAATGATGCATAGGCTTCTTTTTATCTGAGTTCATCTTTTTATTTCTAGAATGTCCATTTAGTGCTTCTTAATGTATATGTGTTCTTTATTCACAGATTCTCTTTTTGAAATGTATTTTCTATTTATATTTTTTGCTCTTTAAACGTTTTAAACACACTTATTTTGTAGGCTTTTAGATTGTTTTATAATTTCTCATTTTTAGGACGCTAATTGCCTTGTTTATTAATTTCAAGGACTCTTCCAAATAATGGTAAATTTCCTTTTACTATTTGTAATTTTTAATAGGGGGCTCATCTTTAAGAGACACCATGAGATGTAGATATGTTCTTATATCAGTCAGGGACCCAGCAGCTTCTTGGTTTGGACCAATACCATGGATTGGGATTCAATTTGCCTGGAATATGAATTCAAATCTCACACTTATACATATCCTAGACATGTGGTTCTAATGTCCCTTTGAGACTTGATTTCCTCCAAGAGCCCAAGATAGACCTAAACTTTTATTATTTTTTCAAGGCAGCAGACAGATTTTTTTCTACTGTTCTCTCTGTTTAAAAAGATGACTAATGAATATTACTCATCATGGTGTGCTTTAGAGGACAGACATGGAAATAAATGATAGACCATTTGATCAATACTTTGTATTTATATAACATTTATTTTAGTAGGCTGTATGCTTTCCAAGGTCAGAGGCAAAAATCTTAAATTCTTTGTGCAGAGATAATTAGTACCAATTGAGGATCTATTTTGTTTCACATATTATTCTGGGCACATTAAGCATACTGATGTTCACCTTTTTATCATATACTCAAAATGGCTTTTATTCTCTCCATTTCACAGATGAAACTTTAAAACTCATAAGCATATATGCCATGCCTATGTTCATATATTTTGCTTCTCACAGAAAAGGGACTGAGCAAGTTAATTAATAGAAATAATATATTATAGTATTTTAAGTAACAATCTCTCATGCATTATTTTAGTTAGCATTATCAAACTAAATTTCTATGGCATAGGAATTCTGTAAAATGCTATATCAAAAAAAAAAAATGGATTCTGTTTTGAAAAAAGTGTGGGAAGGCCGAAACTCTTATTAGTTGTTTGATCTTCTGAACTCTGTTCCCTCCTTTATAGATTTCAAATCTACTCTAGAATATTAAATGCACCAAACCAAAATTTTCTTTCTTTCTTTTTTTTAATGTAACATAAGATTCTTGAAACTAGCACTCATTTTTGGAAATACTATGTTTTTCCCATTTTTTTTCATTCTCAGAATTATTCTGTGATACTGAAAGGGCAAGCTGGTATTTGGTATAAAATTGTAAAAATAAGGGTGAGAAATGCAAGATTATACAGTGATAGTTCTTGAGTTAATATCCTGGACTCCAGATAGCTTACTCAATAATTAAGATAGTTAACTTTTACAACCTAACGATCATTAACAATATTGATTGAGTATGAAACACAAAACTATTAGCTTATTTTAAAGTGTTCAACTGTTTTTTTTTTATGTGTTGTGAGAATATAGGTTAGTAGTGGGGAATTACAAATTTAAGTTTAAAGAGATCGTGATTGATTGTATTTCCAATGTGACCATCATAATAACTCCCATCCCATGTGCTATTCTTATAATGTGATTTTTGACACTCTTCCCATAGAGCAGTGCAGTCTGTTTCTTCTACTTGAATCTGAGCATGTGACTATGATCTGTGACTTCTCAGGCTAAATCATAAAAGGCAATAGTACTTAACCCTGGTTCCATTGAGATGCTTACACTTGGATCCCAATTGTCTGAACTACATGGAGAGACTGTGTGTAGATTTCTGGCCAATAATTCTCAGGTGACAACTAGCATCAATTGCCAAACATGTAAATGAGAGCTTTTTGTAGATGATCCCAGCCCTAGCTACCACCTGACTGCAACAGCATGAGAAACCCTGAGCAAGCACTGCCTACTGAGAACAGTATACCCCCAGAAATGGGATAGAATAATAAAATTATTTTTGTTGTTTTCTGCTATTATGTTTGGGATAGTTTCTTACACAGGAGTAGTTAGCTGGTAGATAAAATTAACTGATAGCTAGTTAACTGAAGATCAAAATCTCCAATATAGAGAGTTGAACTAAGAAGCTACTCTAATATGACCATCATATTTTGTAGGACCTTGAGAAATATGGAATAAATTATAGAATTAAGTAAAAAAAAATTTTTAAACTCTTCCCTCATGATTCTAAACATGGTAACATATTTAGCATGGAAGACATGAAAACCTAAGGAATGTACGCAAGAAATATTTTAAAATTTAAATTTAGACTGTTTAGATATCATTTATATTGTGATTTCTTCACTTATTATTTCTCTGACCTTTAAAAATCTATATCATTTTTAATGACTCTATGTTTACTTAGATCCTATAATTGCAATATCAAACTTAATATTCTTGTTTTATGGATTTATTCTTTCAACATTTTCTGAACCTTTTCTATAAGATAGGTGATAGTATAGACATAAAGCACATTGTAGTGGATAAGGTCCTGGCCATCATGAAGATGTTAGCTTTTGGGAGGAACAGGGCAACAAACACTCAAACAAACCCATAAATATGTAATGACAATGGGCAAAAATATTGTAAAGAAGTGCACTGCACACTAAATTGGATAATTACTGAGGAAAGCACAAGATGACATAAACTTGTAACCTGAAGGATGAGAAAGAATAGGTATATGAAGTGATGAGGCAGAGCATTTGAGGAAGAGGTATTTGGCATTGTGAATAGTCTAAATAGAATTTAGAGAGAGCAAAGAATAACCATCTAAGATGAGGAAGGAAGAAGAGTTAGCAGGAACTTGTATTAATACTTCAGTTAACAGTTTCTTTTGCTGGGCAGAAGCTTTTTAGTTTGATGTAGTCCCTTTCATTTATTTTTGCTTTTACTTCCCTTGCCTTTGAGGTCAAATTCATGAAATTCTCTTTAAGTCCAAGGTCCTTGAGTTTAGTTCCTAGAAGTCTAGATTCATTCTTTTGCAGGTGGCCTTCCAGTTTTCCCAGCATCATTTATCGAAGATACTTTCCTCTCTCTACTGTATTTTCTGCTCAACAAAAAAAAACCATCAAAAAGGTAGAGACAACCATCCAAATGAAAAAATATGTTTGCAAGCAATGGCTTTGATAAGGGCCTAATATCCAAAATGTACAGAGAACTCATATGACTCAATAACAACAAAAAAACAAATGATCCAATCAAAAAATGCGCAGAGGACCTGAACAGACACTTCTCCCTAGAAGACATACAAATGGCCAACAAATATTTGAAAAGATGCTCAACATCACTAGGTATTAGAGAAGTGCAAATCAAAACCACAATGAGATACCATCTCACACTTGTTAGAAAAGCTATAATCAACAGAACAAGTAATAACAAATGTTGGAGAGGATGCAGAGAAATAGGAATCCTCAAACACTGCTGACGGGACTTCAAATTGGTACAGCCACTATAGAAAACAGTATGGAGCTTTCTGATTGATCTACCATATGATCCTGCAATCCTACTGGGTTTTCAAAGACTTGAAAACTCATATCCAAAAAGATATTTGCACACAGATGTTCACAGCAGCATTATTCACAGTAGCCAGGACATGGAAGCAACTGAAGCATCCTGCAATAGATGATTGGCTAAAAAAGCTGTGGTACATATATACAATGGAATATTACTCAGCCATAAGAAGAGATGAAATACTGCCACTTGCAACAACATGGATGGATCTTGAGATAATCACACTAAGCAAAATAAGCCAGACAGAAAAATTTGCAAATCACATTATATCACTTATATGTGGGGTATAAACCTAAAAGCAACTAACGAAAAAGGTAAACAAACAGAGACTCATGGACATGGACAAAGGACTAGTGAGTGATTACCAGAGAAAAGAGGGTAGTGGAGGAGGCAGGAGGTAGATGGGGTAAAGGAGGTCAAATATATGCAGGTAGGAGGAAGCTGAAGTGGGTAAAGGGGATCAAATATAGGGTAGCTGAAGGAAACTAGACTTTGGGTGGTAAACACAATAGAATATACAGATGTCAAATTATAATGTATACCTGAAAATTATATAATTATATTAACCAAAGTTACCCCAATAAACTTAAAAAAAATAGTTCAGTTAATATACACCCCCTATCTGGAGGTCTAGGTTGTTTCTGGTTAGTCATTATTATAAACAATGCTGCAGGAAACACTGTATATTTGTTATGTATCTTTTTATACATTTTCTTATTTCTATAGAATAAATTACTGGAAGTAAAACTGATTAGCCAAAGAGTTTGCCTTTGGGTGGATTTGATACACAGGATCCTCCAGAACTTTTATCCACATTTAACTTTAGCTTCCTTTTTTCCCTCCTATCCTTGCTCCCCTTCCTTTATACCTTTCTTTATACTTCTTTCTTCTCTTCCTCCTTCTTCTTCCTCTTCTTCACTGTTTTGTGTGTGTGTGTGTGTGGGGGGGTTAGTCTTCATTAAAAGGAAGAAAATAAAAAGATTAAATTTTATAATAACTTTAACAGATAAATTTAATAGGAAAAAACAAGCTTTGATTTTGCCATGACAATACTGACATCTTTTAACTTTCCTCCTGTAAAATACCAGCCTCATATTTAACATATATAAAACTTATATGCTAATATTCTTCGTCCTTTCTCCTACTGTTTTTGGTCTTTGTCTTCAGTTTTGTTTCTCCAGATTTATTTTATGTTGACAACAAAGTGTGAGTGCCTTTGAATACAAGTAACTTGGGCACCTTGGAGGTCCATTCTCACTGCCACTCACATGGGCTTGGGTTGTGCTTTTTTGACTGATCCATAGAAGTTAGTGGTTCTGTTGGCAACATACACATTTTTGGAGAAGTGCTGGGAAATCCTGCCTGTGCACAAGATATATTAATGCATCTTAGACATCCCACAAGAATATTTGCTAAAATCCCAGATAGAAACATTTTAAGGAGGTTGGGAGTAAAGAACAGGAGGCTTTGCATCACGATTAATCTAATTAAATGTTTGCAAAATTGTCTGCTATCTAGCTAAGCTTCCACTCAAACAAATAATTGCTTCTCCACAATGAGAGGGATAAACATGTCCACATTGGAAATGTTTGCAGGTGAAACAAACAATCCTTGGAAAGGAATAGACAAACTTAGGGACTGTTTGCCAAATATTTGGGAACCATTTGCCATTGTAGGCAAATTCAGTCTCTGACCTGTAGTGTTGATTCTTGTGAGCAAATAAGGGAGAGCAGAGGTCACATAGTCCAAGAAACAAAAAGGGTACATTGTAGCCTATTGAGCACTTAACATACACAATAAATTCCTTCAAAATCAATTTTTTAATTTTGAAATTTTGTGTGTGTGTTTTTAATAAATTCAGGAGTTGTATGTCAACGTGAAAACTTCTGATTTTTTTCTATGATTATATGATGGAGTTTATTAATAGTGTTTTTATTTCACAAAAAATAGACAATTTTTAATATAGGAATGAAAAATCCTAACGTACATTATAAATTGTTCTTTAAAAAAAAAATTAAGTTCAGTGAGAAATCTATGGGTCATCACTGCCGTAAGCTAAATGCACTAATTAAATATTGGGGCCCTTTTCTCAAGACACATTTCTGCCATCTACTGGAAAATTTTCCTATTAAATGTACAGACCAATGATGACTATACTATGGATGGCTCCCTCCATGATTATTCAAAATGTAACTTGCACAATCATACACAGCGGCCCCACAGGGGATATTACTAGGATCAAGTAAATCATCTAGTAGAGGTCAACATTTAAGAAATAATCAGTGATGAAATACTGTCTATTGATATGGATTTTGAATTAAGAGGGTTAGATTTCTCCCCTGATTCAGGCTGTAGGTAACTTCATTGCATTTTCTGGGGGGTGCTAATGAATTAAGATAAATTGCTTACGGTTTTTCCATATTAAAATATTGACATATAAAAATTACTGTGGGAAAGAAAAAAGAATTATTGGGGGTCAGAGAGGGGTTATCTTTGTCAACACCCCTGAAAAAGCCTTGGTTTGCGCTGGCCAACATCTTTACTAATAGCATATAAACTATAGTGTTGGCAGCAGGATGGGAAGTCTCAGGGATGACAACCTCTGCTAACCAAGTTCTTTTTCTTTACCAAATGTTGTGCTGTAGGTAAATATGTAGATCTGAAAATGGAGCCTGGTTTAATTGCGCAGAACTTTCAGGAAGCCATGTAACAAATGACAACTTAATTAAATATAATTAAAACATTTTAGAACTTTTTGAGGCCTCTTTCAACAGGGCTATGATTGCAGCATGGGGGAAGGCCAAAAGGAAAAGAGAGGCAAGGTACTTTCATTTTCTTTCTTCTTACTTTTTGGTCTCAGCTATTTTTTCTCTTCACTATTAGAAATGCAGCTGGATCCTATTTATAATCCATTTTCACATTTGTTTGAATTAAAATCCCAGATTGTTGTGCTTTCAAGGTTGAATGTGCACAGCAGCCAACGTTTATCCAGCCATTTCAGGAGTTACTGGGTAACTGGGCTCCAGGAAGGGAAACTACGCCACGCGTTTGGTTTGAGCCACAGGGAGGAGAGAGAGAAAACAGACCCAAACCAAAAACCTCTGACATCACTGTCGTTTGGAAAGAGATTGTTCTGCTCAGAACATGTGCTGCCTACTTAAGACTCTAATTATTCTAAATTACTTAAATTGGCTCTAATACCTGCGTTTTATTATTTGCTATTAAGGAACTAACCATTTTAAAAAAGAAATTCATAATGCAATCAAAATATTGGCACCAAATTCTTTCAGTAGAAAGCTTGGGTTTGGAAATACCTATGTTCACTACTCTGCCACCTGAATTCTAATCTGAGGGCTGCCGTGTGCTCTCCCCAAGTCTTTTCCAGTATCCTGTTTATGTCTAAATCCAATAGGCCAGCCATGCCAGCTTGTTACCACATGGAAAACTCCATTGCTCAGAGAAGGTTATGAATCCCTATATTCTTTATGCTTTAAGATCCACCATGTTATCGCAAAGTAATTGCCAGGTAAACCTACAGATGGTTTTGGGAGTTGAGGAATGAATGATTTTCACTAGCATGATATTGTTATTATAAATATTTAATGACCACATGATGTGGTGTCCTGTCCTGGTGGAAAGTTTATGACCAGAAATAAAATAATACTTATGGGTACCTACGAGACCATTTGAGAGAAGTACTAAAGAGGTTAACGAGATCTTAGGTCTCTTCAGCTCCTAACAGAAATGTTCTTATTTGAGCTGAGCTAAGTGATATGGGAAGAGACATAGTAGATGCAAGGCCGACTGAATAAGGAGAGGGAGTTCATTTCCAGTCCCAGCTCTGTTGCTACATTTTTAAGTTAGAATCAGGTCTCTAATCTGGTTTCAGACTGCCTAGCTTTCAGTTCTGGTTTCATTCTTTACCATCTGGAGGACCCTTGCTTGGCCTGCTACCCAAGCTCTCTGTGCTCCAGTTTTTTCATTTGCAAAATGGATATAATAACAGTAACTCAAATCAGTGGTTTTCATGAGGGATGAGATAATCGTCATAAAAATGCTTGGAGCAATGTCAGAGACAGAGTAAACACTCAGCAAATATTAATGATTTTTATTTTTATTACTAGGATTTGGGAGTTTTAACCAAGTCTTCTGAACTGTTGGACCTCAGTGTCACATGAAAGAGGTTAGCCTAACTCTGGAATTCTGTGATTCTCTTAGCTAGGATCCTAAAATAATAATTAAAAAAAAAAACTTTATTTTGAAATTTGAGTGTGAATTTTGTTCTTTGAGACCTATTACCAGACTTTGGGGACCAGGCGTATGTAGAAAAGGTGTTAACTATTAGAACAAGAGTTCAGAAGAAGGGTCATTGAGAGGAAGAGGTTTCCACATAGGGGGCAGAAAGGTGATGGGTCTCTTTGCCTTGTACTGACCTGCTTGGGAGGTTGTTAGGGCTCTGTGACCTCTCTGAGGGTCATGGAAAAGAAAAAAAGTGATTAGGTTTCACAAGAGTTTAAAATGGACTGTTTAGGTTGGTCATGTTTATTTAATTTTTTTTGTTGTTATTTTTCAATTACTGTTGATATACAGTAGCCCATTCATTTTAGATGTCCTACAGATTGATCAGACATTTATATGGCTTACAAATTGATCACCCCAATAAGTCTAGTATCCATTGTATACCATACATAGTTATTACAGTATTATTGACTACATTCTTTATGGTATACTTTACATCTCCAAGACTATTTTTATAACTTGGAATTTGTATTTTTTACTTCATCTTTTTCACCCATCCCCACAACCTGCCTCCCAGCTGGCATAAGTTGGTCATCTTTAATCATCAGATCCAAGAACACATCCTTCCCCTCTGACATGGAAGCAGCATCATCCGTTTTGCTCTTTGTCTACAGACAAAAGCCTTTTGGAAATGAATCAGATGGCTGCTACTCCTGAGCTGGATAACTCTTGCTTTTTGAGTCCTGCCAGTTGCCTTTGTCTTGTATTACAAGTAACATATGCCCCTTGTTTTTACAAGGATTATTTTGATTTCTAATTTTCTGGCCATAATCAATCAATGTGGTTGATTATTCTCTGGGGATACAATTGAACAATCCATTAGGCCATTGACTTCTCTGCTTTGTATCCACAGAGCAATTGTTCTTTTTACTCTTAAGGAAGAGAAAGTGCCCTTTTACCTCCAATATGACATCAATACACAGGTTCTTTGCCCTGTTATCTGTAGTTTACCCTGGTGAAGAATACAAATTCTCTTGTGCTTTGTAATAGCATATCCATTTAAGGAAAACTGTGAACTTTGAACCTTTATGTTGGTGGGATGGTTGGAGCCAAAGTCCTTTCACAAAACAGTCCTTTATTTTGGGACAAAAACACAGTTGACATCACTGCTCTTTATCAAAACTACCCTCTTGCCTATGGCCTGAGTCTGCAGAGGCCTGGTATGTACACAGACAATAAAGAAAGAATTTTCATCTAAAACCCAAATTTCTAGGAAAGCAACACATTAATAAATGAAAGCTAGGGCTATTACAGTATCTTTTAAGTATATTGTCTGGTTTCCTTAAAGAGCAATGTTGATTTTTTTCTTATTTATAAACCATATGTAATTCATGTGGGTAACTTACAGATCTTTAAACCAGCTGACTTGGTATAAATAGCTTATCTGTCTTTAGCTACAAGTGTAGGACTCAAGAATCTCCTGTTTTGAGTCACAATCAGCATTTTAGTATTTACAGTTAGTCCATGTGATTCTGTTCTGGTTAAACATTCAGCCCCATGGAATTGAAGCAATCCATTTCCTATTCAAACAAGCTAAATGAAAGAGACAAAATCAAGATAAATTCCTCAATGGACCAAGATAAGCTGGTTGGGTAAAGGGAAAGATAATTAGACAGTCTTAAGCCAGCTCTGATTCTTTTAGGTTTTGTCTTTGTAGGTCTCAGTGCTGGACCCTCTGTCTCTGAAGCTGATATTCTGTTTTTTTCTCACACCTAGGGTGTTTCAGTATCAACGTGAATCTAGCTATAAGTGCCCCCCTAATAATCTTTTCATAGTTTGCATATCCCTGGCTATTTTGACAGGCAGGGCAAGAAATGTAGAAATGATGGCCTTTAGAGAAGCAGGATGTGGGTTCTCTTTGTGAGAAAACACTAACAACACGAAGGGGTTCTTACTGAAATGTTTATTGGGAAGCAGACTTAACCGATACTCTTCATTATGTTTCATATGATGGGATTGGTAAGCAGATTTTGGAGGATGATAGTAGATCAGTTGTTTTCAAATGTGTAAATGTAAATTTAAAACCAGTATTAAGTTTCTATATTCACTTATGTTCTTTCTAAATGCCCCACTCTATTAATCTCCCAGGTTTTTTCAATTCCATTTTCTCTTCTCATCTCAAATACTCTGCTCATTCTGTCTGATGATGACCAGCAACACACTAATTACTTTTTGGTCTACAGATATCCCTCAAAAGTCATCTCTCTCCTTGTTAATCAATCTGTCTTTGTGAACCGGCAGAATCAACATCATCTCTTGGGGACTTGTTAGAAATGCATGATCTCAGGCCCCACCCCAGACCTCCTGAATCAGAATGCATATTTTACCAGATCTTCACACGATCTGTCTGCACATTAAAGTTTCATTTTCCTTGAATCATCATTGGCCAATAGTTGCAATATTTGACCTTTGATAATCCTCAGACCCTTGGCGTAAAATTCTGAAATTTGAAGAAACAGTAGACTATATTAAGTAGCTGAGTATAATAAAAATACACTGAAAATAGATTTGGGAAAGGCATTTTCTATTCTCCTCTTTGTCCCCAAAAAGCTGGTGGTGTTGGGGCAGTCACTTCACCTCTCTAGGTCTTAGGGTATTGGTGGTGATTACTTCTGATTATTCTAATCATAAATAAAATTTGATGGTGTGTGAATATAAGATTTGGTATTTATGGAGCAAGAAAAGTTCACTTAAGAATCTGTTGCATATTATACACTTAGATCAATGATAAACCTGTGGGGCAAGGACTCTTCCTGTCAATAAATTTCAATTTCATGGCTTATTCATGTTGCACAAATCCTCAAGTGTGGAGAGGCCGTTCAGTTGACTTGCAGGGATGGTCCAAATGAGTGCAGAAATAGAATCTGCAGCCATAGAGTGTAGTTTTCTCAAAGAGTGACTCAAAACCAGGAAATAAAAATGTTTTGTTTTCAGAAATGCTGTTGAAATGTGCAGGTAAACACAGTAAAAACATGACCAAAATTTGAAATATTTAGGGCTAGATAATTGAGTACTTTTCAGAACTGGAGGCCTGAATCTCTCATATATTTCATATAATATAAACTGTGATAAGGCATAAAGTCTTTTTGTTTCCAGATATGGAATGGCAAACAAATTTTATATATTTATAGAGTTTTAGTTTTATGTATGTACATAAAATTACATTTTTCAAATTCTGAAACACTTTTATCATTTATTTGGATGATCTTCAGAAATATCCTTCTTTGCTTCTTAAAATGTGTGCTATTTTACAGCCAAACAAAATGATATTTTGCCTGTGAAAACTTTCCCAAACTGTTGAGAGGTGGTCTCTGTTTTGCCCCTAACAAAACATTCTTTATAATCTGATTAACATTATATTGAGTTACATTTCTCAGATATCTTGTTCATTGGGTTGTAAATTCTTCAAGTTCAGGAAATCTCTTTTTCATCTTTCTATTATTAGTATCTGGTATAGTCCTTGATATATTGGGAGTATATAGAGCCAGCATTTTATAGTCTCTGGTTCTTATTGTTGTTTTAATTAATTTTTAATTGTTTCCATATTTTCATTGATGAAACTAAGACTAAACTACATTGTAAAATAATAGAAATGAATAGGCTCTAGAAGATTTGGAAGTAGTGGAAACCTCTGAAAATGATCTCCTGCATGCACAGAAGAAAATTTCAGAAAATTTGCATTCTCTATAGTATCTAAGAAGACAGGCTTTCCATGAGACACAACTGTTATAAGAAAAGGGAGATATGAAAAAGTAAGAATATACATCAAAACAAACAAAAATCCTTCAACATCAGAAACAAATTTTATAAACATGTGCAATAAAACTGGTGCAAACAATATCTCTACATTACTGAATAATAAATTTGAGAAACTCCAGGAGTTAGGGGGGAAAGGCACAAAATGAAAATGATGAGAAAACAAGTGATCAGGAGAATAGTGAATTGAAAGATGACTTCTAGAAAATATGAGCTCCTGAATGAGCCACTGTGGGAAACAAATCAGAAACAATAATCAAATGGCTATGAATTGAGGATGAGACTTGGCAAAATTATATAAATTGCTATTTTCCCTCTTGTGAGTAACTGTCATGTTCTGGGCAAAATGAGTACAAAGAGAGCCCATACTTAGTCTCATCCTGGCAAATGTGAAAAGATAAGAATTCTGCAGCCATCCTGACATTCAAAATGTATAAAAGGACAACTGAAAAAAAAAAACCACTCTATTTGGTCTCAGATAATTGTGGGAAATGAATAGCTTATAAAAGAAGAAAGTCTAATTTTAAAAATAGAGCTATCATTCATTACTTTATAATAATCTAAGAACACAAAAATAAAATAAGCATATTCCCTATAACAGAATACTACTAGGTCTTCAAACTTTTTTAAAGCTTATTGCAGCATTAAAGCCATTTTTGTAAAAATTGAAAACATTAATCCAAATATGGTTTTGAATTCATAAACATGTGGTAAAAATATAGAAAAACGTGCATCAAATATACATGAGGATAAGAACTATACACATAATCCATAGACATCTTTATTTCATTTTCTCATCATACATATACATACCTTTTGCAAAAATAATTTCTTCAACAATTTACGGCAAAATTGATTGAAAAATTCTGTTTACATCACTCTTTAGCAACTTCTTGTGTACAGCAGTGTGTGAAAACTAGACATCTTGGGGTCATATTTAGCTTACATATAGCTCAGGACAGTGCTTAAATTAAAAGTAAAAACAAGTGATTATCAATGAATTAAAACTTTAACAATGCAAGATTTCTTATAAAAATGTGGTGTTTTATCTTATCTTGAAAAATTAGAAGATCATATAATATTAGACCTACATTCCCACTGGAAAATAGTTGGCTGTAGCTGAAGAGCAGCTATTTTCTTTAGTTTGGACACAAAGAAAATTCTCTTATTTTCCATAGTCTCTACCATTCCCTATTATTTAAACCCTGTCACCATCACTCATTTGTGCTGCTCTCTTGGTCCTATATATACCTCAAGTTTACAGTTCATTGAGCAAAAGAAGAATCTGGACACAAGGGCAAAGTAGCCCTAGCAGGAGTTAAAAACGTTATAAAGCTTATAAAATTAAAACAACAAGGTACTGAAGCAGGGATAGACATATTAAACAGTGAAATAGAATATTATGGATGAAATAGACCTAAGAACATATGGAAATTTAGTACATGATAAAAGTGTCATTTCAGACTACTTGGGTAAAAATTAACTTTTTGATGTATGGTACAAGGACAATGGTCAGTTGTTTGAAAAAAGAAAAGTTATATTCAAACCTCAACCCGTACAGAAGAGTAAACTCCAAATGAGTTAGATATCTAAACACAAAATAAAGAGACCACATATGTACTAGGAGAAAGTATGGATGGATTTCTTCTTATCTGAACCTAGAGAAAGACTTTCTAATCCAGATTCAAAATCCAGATATAATAATAATAATGATAATGATAATAATAATAATAAGACTGATAAATTTGACTACATAAAATGTACATTAAAAATCATGAACTAGTCAAAAGACAAGTGAAAAACTGGAACAAAACACTTGCAATATGAACCACAGACCAAGAGTTAACATCCCTAGTGAATAAGGAACTCTTAGAAAGAGGACTACAAACCTGATAGAAAAATGGGAAATAGACATAAATGGACAATTCACAAAAAGTAAAAATAAATGGCTCTTAAACACATGAAAAAAATGTTCATACTCATGCATAATTATAAAAGTACAAATTAAAACAATATCTTTCTCACTTATCAGACTGATAAAAATTTAAAATTAGGACAACACATTGCATTGGAAAGTCTGTGGGGAAACAGGCATTCCCTTATGTTGCTGGTGGGAATGCAAAATGGAGGAACCTTCTGGAGGGAATCTTGGCTGCATCTAATAAAACTTTTGGCCCGGAAATTCTATCCCAAGGCATCTACCCTAGAGAAACACTATCAATAATACAAAAATAATTATAAAGTCATTTATTTCTACATTGTTTGTAATTTTAATATATTAGAAATAACCAAAATGGCTGTTTATAATAGTTGAATAAACCATGGTATAGCCAAGAATAAAGTACTGTGTAGCTGTAAAGAAGAATGAATAAGATATCTAAAAATTTATATGGGGTGATTTACAGGACATACTGTTAAGTGAAAAAGGCAGAGCACAAAAGGTACCTGTAAAATGATATTCTTCACATAAGAAAGAATAAGATATTAGAAAATATGCATATATCTGCTCATTTGTGCCAAAAAGAGATACAGGAAGAACAAATTGGAAGAGACTGGTTACCTATGGTGTGTGTGTGTGTGTGTGTGTGTGTGAGAGAGAGAGAGAGAGAGAGAGAGAGAGAGAGAGAGAGAGAGAAGGGAATGGAGAAAACAGGATAGTACAGGTGATAAGTGAGTGACACTTATCTCAGTTTGTTTTATTGTATATCTCTGACTCCTTGAACTGTGATAATGGTTGCATGACCAAATAAATAAATGAACAATTTAATGTGTGAATGTGTGTACTGGACTACAAATGACAACAAATGAACCTAGCTGTATTACAGTGAATACTATAATCATGCAGAAGAGGTGGAGAAGAAAGAGCTAAGTAACTTTAAAAGGTAGTATTTTGTCTATATACTTAAGGTAAAAGACAAAAAAACTACACGCAAATGTTGTGCACTAGTTAGTAAATTTGTTTCTTACACATGTATAGGTTAGCAGCCCTCTCTGGACCTATAAAAAAGGAAAAACAGAAAGAAAGCTAGAATGAACACTGTGGTAGTGTGGTGAAATTAGAGGTATTGGTATAAATTCATGGTTTCACATATACAGATGGATCTGTGCAAAAATATACATGTTTGTGCATGTGTGGATTAGCATACATATATATATATTTTTTTCCTAAGCAGCAATAAGCATACCTTCCATCAAGGCTTTAGTTTCTAAATATCATTCTTCAATAAAGGAATATGGGCTTCTTTGCTGATTCCAGGTTTCAGGTGAAGAAAATACAAGATGGACATGGAATCATCTCTGATGCCAGAAAGCTAGGAAGCACTGAAAAATGTGATGGCAGTATGCCAAAAAGACACAAGATCCACCTGTAGGAGCTCTTGGTCAAAACTGGAACTAATCTGAGTCAAAAACACAATAGTATGGAATTGTAATCCATAGAATAAAATAAATATTCATGCATCTGGTATAAATAATAGAGTAATAAATAAAATGGACATGGGCAGTTTTTTCTTGTAGTAGAATTTCAAACGACAAATATAGAAGGAATGAGGGAAATAGAAAATCACCATTAAGCAACCACAATAATGATTATTGCAGAGAAGAATCATTGATGCATGCTAAAACTAGGGGTCCAAGTATGATGAGAAGCCAGATATTTGCATACTCAAAGCATCTCCCCAAAAGATATTAATTATAAAAGGAAAAGTTGTAAATTTACAGTGGAGAAATCTGGCAGACACCATGGTAACCAAATGATCAAGGTTTACATCACCAGTTATAAGTCATATCACCCTTCTGATACATAACACTGAGAAGACACAATATGACTTCTGCAATATTCATGCCAAAAATGTATAACAGCAACCTAATTGTGAGAAAACATTACATAAATCCATAATGAGAGACATTTTGTGAAATAACTGACTTTAAAAAAGTCAAGGTCATATTGGATGGAGGAACTGAGATGATAAATAAATGCAGCGCGGGATCCTGAATGGATCCTGAACAAAAGGAAAACCTTAGTGGGAAAATTGGAGAAATTTGAATAAAGTTTGTAGATTTGTTAACATTGTTAACAATATGAAGTTCCTCATGTTGATAATTGTACTCTAATGAGGTGAGTTGTAAAGATTTGGGAAATCTTTGTAAAGTGTATATAAGAATTAGCTATACTACTTTTGCAACATTTAAAAAACTTTGTCATTTCCAAACAAACAAAATAAATAAATAAATAAATAAATAAATAAATAAATAAAAAAAATGAAAACCACTCTTAAGTTAATCAGACTCTCAGAAGTTGGATTCTGAGAATAGGTTTTAAAAATTCAGGAAAAGAATTATTGACAGGAAGTAATAATAATGTAAAATCAAAGAATGCATTGTTGATCTTTTAAAAAATGGATAAATTGAAATTATCTTGCACATCACAAGAAGAAATAGCATATATTTAAATGAAAAGAGGTGGATGATGAGAGAACAATAGACCAGAATATGAAGTTCTCGAGTTGAAATGGGATGAAGAATAGGTTCAATTTATGAAGGATTCATTTTGAAAGATAAAATTCAACTGGGCTGAAGAAATTAGTGTCTGTATTTTGTAAAATGCTGTCTTGGCATCTCTTATTAAAGGGATATGAAGCTAAATAAAAATAAAGACCAGTGTTAGTTTGATAAAATTCAAAAACAGCTGCTGGATCCCAGAAACCGCATGGTATTTCAAAGATGTCAGAGTTCGGCTTTCATGCATGCCAGTTTGCCATGAGTTCACCTTTAACTCGAGGGCTGTAATTAGATCACAAAGTTCATTTTTATTGTTTAAATTTCTTTCATTCCTCTGTTGCTGTCCAATTGTGTGGGTAAAGTAGGTTTTTATCACACTTTGCAAGTTCATCACTTTCAATTCTGTTCCTACCACGCTAGATTAAATTTAAGGGTCACCAAAAGTCAGGAGCTACTGACCTTTGACCTCTTAATGGTTCTCACCATTAATACTTGACCCTAAAAGCTATGTATACAATAAACCATATTTATAGGTGAGGAAGGAAGGGTAAAGCAGAAACAAAGTGGGTCGAGTGATTATTTATTTTGCCATGCTCTTCAGAGGTCAGGAATGTTCACACAGTCCACCCTTTAGCTGATGAACTTGGACTGGCTGCCTTTTATGGTGTCAGAATAGAATGTTAGGATGGAATTATTTTTGAGGATAATACTCAAAATAACACCCTAGCTTGTCTTAATCACTCAGGGGTTGCTGATGTTTCACCTTCATTATGCTATAAATTGAGATCTCTCTTTCTGGTTTTCTGTGCATGTGAATGAAGGAAAATGAAGGACGTGTATTGTATTTAAGATTATCCTTCTCAGAAAGGACAAAATATTCCAGTGCTTTATCTTCAAAGATTAGAAAAATATGAGAAAATTATTTAGGAATTATGTGAGTTGTCTCAATCTATCGGATGGAAAAGAACAAAAAGAAAAGTCTATGAATTGAAATTGTCTGCGTTCAGTTTCTATTAACTGGATGTTTTTATCCACTCAGTAGTTTTTAGAGTTAGGTTTTTTTCCCTTACAATTTGGGCAAACGCAGTGATTTTGTTTCACTATTTTGCTTTCTTTACTTTTTAACATATCTAGTTTCCAGGACATTTTGTTATTTGTGTAATCTATTAAAAATTGTTCATTTCTTATTGGTGAGCACAGCATCTGTGTTGGGCAAGGGGATTCATTTCCTGGAACAGCTCTTTCAGGGCATCCAGGATATCCATCAATTATTAGATTTATGAAAAAGTTGGCTTTAAATGGCCCCTGTGTGTATGCATGCATGCGTGTGCACACATGTACATGGGAAACAGTGCATTATTAAGAGTTGCTTAAAATACACATTGCAAAAGAGGACAAAGTTCATTATTAATTTATGCACTGGAGCATTCTACTTCTCAACCATTATAACTTTTGGGGGAGTGACTAGACAAAATCTTTTCTTAAGCCTGGGATAATTATTTTGGCAATATACGAGCTATCTGAAAGAATGTATGGTGATTAAGGCAAAGAATTTCTCTTGGTCACAGATTGACGGAGAGTCCTGGGCTTATAAAATACTCTATTTCCTCCATTAATTGTGTCCACGTGGAGTTGTAACCAAGTAGCTGAAACAAATAAAACTTAAGTAATACTGTTTCCTTTTAAAATATTTCACTTAATTTGTGGAAGAGGTTTGAACTCATTAAACATGCACAGTCTCCCTTACATCTCCAGAGAGTTTCTCCACCCGGTCCCTGACCCTGTCCTCTTTCTGCAACATTCCAGCAATGCCCATAGCAACACCATCCAGTCTTCCCAGTGAGAGAGGCTCCCTCAGCCACACTCGCATTTGGGAGTGTAGATGGAAAGGCAATCAGAGTGCAAAGTTCTGGGGCCCTGCAAACCTCTCCTGTGTTACCTGGAACTGAAGCTAATAGATGATTCGGTCTTACTGTAGTCTCTGTGTCAATTCCCATTTTTATATGCCTCTGAATACTTTGTCAAAAATGCCTAATGCTTGGCGGAAGATTCTTTGTATGAAAGGTGGTTTTACAAACTAAAGCAAGCAGAAAGAGGAAAAACTGATGAGAAGGGAGAGAGAGAATGGGGAGAGAGAGAATGTGAACGTGTTTGCGTGTGAGTGGGGGGCTTGGACATTGCCTTGTGCTGTTTGTTGCCTCTGTCCATGCTCTAGAGTGGGAAGCACAAAAGTTAACACAGAGTAAACTTCTCTGAAGTGAATTCCCTCAAATTGCATATACATAGAAGAAAACTTTCTACTTCCCTCTTTTTCCCCCCATTTTGTGAGAGAAGGCACAGAAATAATTACTGTTCTCCTTATTATGAACATAAAATTATACTGGGAGATGAATCGCCACTTAGACTAGTTTTAGTAAATTATTTGCTCCCATCGTTGTCTAAGTTGTGCAACCAAACTAACTCAGGTGACATGCAGTTATTTAGGGCCTTTGTGTGGTGTTATTTAGCCAGAGCATCTTAATAAACCTACATATGAGTGGAATCACCTCTGGGTCTTATAAATTCTAGCTGAACATTAAGAATATATTTTTAAAATATCAATATGCATATTTTCATCTCCCCAAAATATTAGCAGAGTGATGTTCTCTTCTAGAGATCACCATCTCAAGATTTTGCCCCAAACACCTTTTGCAAGAGTTAGTTAGGGCTTTGAGTCAGGCTTTTCCTGTTAGGCTGAGTCCAATTTTATTTTGTCTGTTACCACTAGGAAGTATGGAGCTATGATATAGACCTTTGGGTTTGACTTTTCAAATTTAAGGATACGTGGAAAATATTAACTTTCAATGTGATTCATTTCTAAATATTTTTCAATCTCTCCCTCCACCCCAAATATACTGTGAAGGAAGAATGCAGCTATAAATGTATTATACACAGTGCATGCTGATGAATCTATTTTTAGGGTATAATTTTCCATTTTCTCGGTACCATTACAATTTAAATGTGCATAGAACAATGTGTAGACTGTGCAAGGTAAATCAAGATATCATTATTCAGTGAAGAGTTGAACTTCTAAACTGGATATATCTTGGCCATCTATATGGCCAGGATTTAAGAAAATAACAAGATTATGAATTAATTGTTTTGATTATTTCAAAAAGATTTTTGGAAAAAAATATTCACAATGATTAAAAAAAATTTTATTGTGATAAGATATACATAAAATTTACCATTTTAATCCTTTTAAAGTATATATTTGAAAACCTTAAAGTACATTCATAGTGTTGTACAATCATCAATGCTATCTATTTCCAGAACTTCTTCCTCATTTTCAAATGGAGATTCTATATCCAGTAATTGATAATAACTTTGTATACACCTATCCCTCCACACCCAGCAACCAATGTTCTACTTGCTCTCTCTATGAACTTGACCAAGATAGGTACTTCTATGAATGAAATCATATAATATTTGTCCTTTTATGTTTTACTTGTTCCCTTGTAATTTTTCAAGGTTCATCCATTTGTACCATGTATTAGAACTCCATTCTTTTTTATGGCTAAATAATATTCCATCACATTTATTTATAATATATTTTAATCCTTTTACTTTTTATGGACATTTGGGTTGTTTTTACCTTTATTGTGGATAATGCTAATATGAATACTGATGTGCAGGTATCTTTTTGAGCCCCTATTTTTTTTTGCATTATTTCATTTATTTAAAAAAAAATTTTTTTTAATTTTTTGGTTACACTTGACATAAAATATTTCATTAATTTCAGGTGTACAATAATAATTAGATATTTATATAACTTACAAAGTGATAACCCTGATAAATCTAGTACCCATCTGACACCATATGTAGTTATTACAACATTATTGACTATATTCCATATGCTATACTTTACATCCCCATGATTATTTTTAAGCTACCAGTTTGTACTTCTTAATCTCTTCCCCTTTTTCACCCAGACCCCCAACCACCCTCCCATCTGGCAATTATCAAAATGTTTTCTATATTTATGGGCTTGTTTCTGTTTTGTTTGTTCATTTATTTTGCTCTTTAGATCCTCATGTAAGTGAAATCACATGGCATTTGTCTTTCTCTGCCTGCCTTATTCCACTCAGCACAATACCCTTTAGACTATCCATGTTGTTGCAGATGACAAGATTTTATTCTTTTTTTTATGGCTGAGAATATTCCATTGTATTTGTGTACCATCTTTTCTTTATCCACTCATCCATTGATGGACATCCAGGCTGCCTTCATATCTTGGCTATTGTAAATGATGCTGCAGTGAACATGTGAGTTCACATGTCCCTTCCAAGAGTGTTTTGGGTTTTTTAGATAAATACCCAGAAGTGGAATTACTGGGTCCTTCTTCATCTCCTTATTTTAGTCTTTGTTTTAAAGTTTATTTTGTCTGGTATAAGTATTGGTACCCCAGCTTTTATTTTCAATTTCTGTTTTCATGAATTATCTTTTTCCACCCCTCTGTATGTCTTTCAATATGATGTAAGTTTCTTGTAGGCAACATATGTACGGGTCTTATTTTCTTATCCATTCAGCCACCCTATCTTTTGATTGGAGCATTTAATCCATTTACATTGAAAGTAATTTGTTGATAGATAAGTAGTTATTGCCATTTTATTATTCATATTTTTTGATATTTCTTTTTCTTCTCTTCCTCCTCCTCCTCCTTTGTTCTTGTCCTTCTAACTTTTCTCTTAATACTGTTTGTTGGTGATGAACTCTTTTTGCTTTTTCTTGTTTGGAAAGTTCTTTATCTGTCCTTTGATTATAAATGATAGCTTTTCTGTGGTAGAATAATCTTGGGTGTAGGTTCTTACTTTTCATCACTTTGAATATTTCATGCCAATCCCTTCTGGCTGCAAAGTTTCTGTTGAGAAATCAGTTGACAATCTTATGGAAGCTCCCTTGTAGGTAACTAATTGCTATTCTGTTGATTCTGTTGCTGCTTTTAAGATTCTCTCTTTGTCTAGGTAAGTTTTTTGTCATTACTTATTAAAATAGATTTTCAATATCTTGTTCTCTTTCTTCTCCTACTGGTATCCCTATGATGTGAATATTGCTATGCTTCATATTGTCCCAGAAGTCCCTTAAACTATCCTTATTTTTTTTTTAATTAGATTTTCTTTTTGCTGTTCTGATTGGGCGTTTTCCTCTACCTTGTCTTCCAGTTCACTGATTTGATCCTCTGCTCCATTTAATCTGCTGTTGATTCCATCTTATGACTTCTTTATTTCAATTATTATATTCTTAATTTCTGTCTGGTTCTTTTTAAAATAATTTCTATGTCTTTGTGTAGGTTATCACTGAGTTAATCTACTCTTCCCCTAAGTTCATTGAGTATCCTTATAACAAGTGTTCTGAACTCTGTATCTCATAGGTTGCTTGTCTCCATTTAGTTTAGTTTTTTTTTTTTCTGTAGTTTTGTTCTGTTCTTTCATTTGGAACATGTTTCTTTTCATTCTCATGTGCTGCCTCCCTGTGTTTGTTTCTATTTTAGGTAGATCTTCTACATCTCCCAGTCTTGGCAGAGTGGCTTTATGTAGTAGGTATTCTTTAGGGCCCAGTGGCACAATCTTCCTGGTTATCTGAGCTGTGTGTTCTAGGCGTGTCCTTTGTATGGGTTATGTATGCCCTCCTGTTGCACTTGAACCTTAGTTGCTATTTTCACATCAATGGGAGGGATTGACCCTCAGGCTGATTGGTGTAAGGGTTGGCCAGAGACTACAGTGGAGGAGTTGTTGTGCAGGGGCTGACTTTATGGAGTAGGATTTGCTTCAGCAGGGCTCTGGTGCCTGCCTAGTCTTCCCTTTGGGTGTTATGTCCTTGGATGTGGCTCTAGGTGGTGCTCCAGCTTAGCCACTGAGTGTGACAGCCCCAGGGCCTCATGGGAGGGGCCACACCATAGCCCAAGTTCAGCTGCAGCTTGTTTCCTGCCCAGAGTCACCTGGCATGAACAACCAAGTAATCCAAGGAAGGCTGCCATGCACACTGGGCTTAGAAGTGCCTCAAGAGGCCAAGCTGAGAATCAAGGCTGGCTACCACTAGTGCCAGGCTTTAAGTTGCTTAGCAAGAGGTTCAGGGCATACTGAGGCCAGACGCCGCTTGTTTGGGATTCGTGAACCTTTGAGAGATTTTAGGAAAGTCTTCAGCATGAACCAAGATAGGTTGTTTGTATGGGAAAGTCACTGGCAGTGGCTTGGGTTAATCCAAAAGTTGTGTGGAGTGGGGTCTCAGGGAATCACCAGAGTGAGGTAACCAGAGTTAGCCAGTTTGATGGAGATTCACATATAATTATTGCATGCTTCTGCATACTGGGAGAAGGAAGGGCTCAACAAAGAAACAAACAGTATTGACCAGCACTTTTGTCAGTGAGAAAGCTGTCCCTCCAGCCCTATCCCTGAATCCAGACAATTTAGTTTCTCCCTGAATGTCCCTGGTGTCTTTGAAGCTTCTTTCTGGAGTTAGAACTCAGAGCAAGTATGTCTGTCAGTAAATTTGCACATGGGCCCCTTAAGAGGAATGCCTGTGACTCCAACAGCCTTCAGTCTCACTCAGCCACAATCTCTGCTGGTTTTTATAGCCAGAAGTTGTGGTGACTTCTCTTCCTGGGCTGGTGAGCCTAGTGTGGGTGCTAGCCCTTGCACCTCTGGAGGACCTCCACAGATGAGATAACCCCTCCAATTTTTATCCACCACACATGCATGTGGGACTTGTCCATTCCATGGAGCTGTCCCTCCTACCAGTCTCAGGGTGGCTTCTTCTGTGTGTCCTTAATTGTAAGGCTTCTGTCAAGCTAGACTTCAGGTGCTTCACAGTGATGATTTTTCTGTAATTTAGTTGTAATTTTGTTGTGGTCATGAGAGGAGGCAAGCATAACACTTAACTACTCAGTCATCTTGACCAGAAATCTTAAGTTCCTACTTTCAATTCTTTTGGCTATATACCTAAAATGAAATTACTGTATCATATGATAATTCTATGTTTAACTTTTTAAATAACCACCAAACTGGTTTCCACAGTAGCTACATCAATTTACATACCCACTAACAGTGCACAAGTGTTCTAATTTCTCTGCATTTTTGCTAATACTTACTGTTTTCTGTTCTTGTTTTTATAATAGCTACCCTAATGTCTGCAAAAATGGTATCTTATTATAGTTTTGAGTTGTATTTCCCTAATGACTAGAGATCCTGAGTGTCTTTTCACAGGTTTATTGACCATTTGTGTATCATCTTTGGAGAAATGTCTATTCATTGTTGAGCTATTTGTTTGGTTTTGAAGTGTGGGAGTTCTTTATATATTCTGACCACTGTTTTTTTTTCTTTTTTAGTCAGAAGTTTTCATGCTACATCTAAATGAGTTTCCTTAAAAAAATTTGCTGTTGCTAGATTATTTTATATGCATATATATATTTTGCATATATTTATGTATACATAAAATATACACATATACACAAAAATACACACTTATATCTAATTTCAAAAAGTAATGCAGTTTTAAACTTGAATAATTGTAAACTTAACCAAAAACATCATCTGGATTTTATTTAATTTTTTAATGCTTGTTTATTTTCATGAATTTTACTATGCTCAATTAGAGGGGCTAAAACATAAGTATATAAACAACAAAAGAAAATTGTTCTTTTCTTGAGTTATTTAATTCTTGTTCATTTATAGTATGTTCCAAAGTGAAAAGACAAATAATATGTATTAACATTAGTGCAAATAGAACTTGTAATTAATCTCTTGATCTCTGGAAATGGCCTGCCTGCACTGGAATGGCACTGCCACTTACTGACTACATGTGATTTTAACCTTCTTTAACCTTCTTGTTTAATCTTCTAAACCTAAACTTCCCTATCTGAAAATTGGGATAATAGTAGATAATGATAGGCTATTGTAAGAATTAAATTAATTATCCCAGTGAAGCGATCTGTACAGTTCTTAGCCCCTAAAAAGAACCTGGCTGGTATTGGAGAATGATCTGATTAGCTAAAGAAGTTCACAGTGTTTAAGGATGATTTTTTAAACTTGAACATGGAAGGCATAGCTTGGATTTTATCAGTGTATTGCTGGGTGATCATTAGAATCTCTCAGAGGTCAAGAAAAGGGTAAGCAATTTCCATGGTTTGAAACCCCTGGTACATTTAAAAATGAGGTGATGCCAATTCATCCAGGACCTTTTATAAATGTTTAAATATTTGTGTTTAACAAATTATCACTTAACACACATACACATGAGCACACACAAACAAAATGGCTATATGTGACTTCACTTGGTAATAATATCAAACTCTAAATTTATAGGCTTTAAGGAAGGGGAGGCCTGGCCAATTAATTGCCCTCCTGAAATCTTGTCTTGCCTACTACTACTAACCCATGGTAATTCCTAGTAATTATACAGAAATAATCATGGAAGTTTAAGACTCAAAGAAGCATGATTATTATTTAGTTTAATGAATTTTATACTCTGATACTCAAATTAGAAAATAGTTGAAAGTGGGTTCCCATGGTTAAGGTAAGTGGAGGGTGTTGAGACTGCCGGGTCCACCATCTTTACCTCCAGGTAGCTTCAAGATGTGAGAATAATGCATGGTTTCAAAGAACAGGTTTAGAAGCCATTGCTTTATTCTTATATTATTTTATAGATGTATTCCTTCATCCTGCAGTTTAAAAAAATGGAGATTGGCAATGAATGGTGTAAAAATGTAGAAATATGAATAAATGACACTATACAACATGTGTCCCTAGAGAATAAATTGAAATTAATGTTAAAACCCTAATCACAGAGAGTGACCAGTTCTATTGCCTTATGTAAATGAAATGTAAAGCCTGTCTAAGGTCAAATATGTATGAAAGAATTAACACATATATACACAAATAGGTCTGTGTTATACAATTATTTTAAATAGTTTTAGATTGTTCTTTTTCATTTTCTTTTTCTTATCCCCCTTGTGCTCCTTTCCCCCTCTTCTTTCTTCTTTTTCTCTTCTTCCTTCTTCTTTAAATATTCTTTTACAAACTATACAAGTTGGGTCAGATTTTATTACCTTTAGCTAAAGGTAGTTGTAAGAATAAAGAACAGAGCAAAATACACATACCTTCATGCTGTGTAACAGCATATGTAAATATACATCACATCATAATAATTCTACAGATAGAGTTATCATAGTAGTGAAAAACTGCACAGGTTATGCTCTCTTTAGGCATTTATTCATTTTCATATGATGAATGGATGTGAGAAGTCATCATTAGAGAACATAAATACATAATGATGTATTTATGACATGGAACGATGTCATGTGATGAAGTGTTTACAACATGCAATGAGGTTGTGTAGCAATCTTTTTACAGCTGGCAATTACATTGACTAATTCCTTATAAAAATACTCAACAATGTGTTCTCTCTTGTACACGTGCTTGATATCACAGCAATTTAGTAACTGATGCCTCTGAACTGCAAAATCAAACAGCTTGAATGGCTCAATACTTTGTTTCTTATGCAAGGCATATAATAGTTCTTGGATGTTTTGGTCCACAATTTGTCTCTTATTGATGATGACCGAGATAACTAATATAATGCATGTGAGTCAAATATATCTATGGGTTGGAGAACTTGAGAGGCAGGTTTACACCTGAAATAACTATTTTTAACAACACACACACACACACACACACACACACACACACACTTTTGTTTAGTAAAAGGAGAAGTATGAATACCTGATGTCTGATATTCAGGGCAATGTCTGCACCTGACCCTCCACTTCAGTCCTTTAATTATCTAGAATTGATCCCTTGTCTTATTTCACTAAGTGAAGAATATGACTCAAATGAGTTTTACCAAATGTTAAATATGAGACATAAAGCACCTTGTATATTCATGAAGTAATGAATAATCTTTATTACATGTGACTATGAAATGAATTAGGCAGCTGGGGAGCAGGAGCTGTTAAGAGGCTAAGAGGTTGACATGGAGAACTTGAAATAAGACCCTAAACCTCTTGCCAGGAAATGAGTTGCAAGATGTAGGTGACAAAATGCTGAATTCATCCTGCAAATGTGAGAAGATGAAGGAAAATGCAGAAGTAGGATGACAAATAAATAAAAAGAAATATGATGTAGAAATGTCATCCACTGAAATTTCATCAGAATATGAATGAGCAGTTGAAAAGAGTTCTCATCTGAGGCAAATGAATGGCTTCTTAAACTAAGAGAAGTATTAGTCTTAGATGCATTGAACAGAAAGGTAAAGCAGGGTTGATATATTTAGTTTGTAAATATTCAAAAAAGTGTGTTGTAGAGACTGGTTTAAGAGTGAGTAAACTATACATAATCGTTGAAATTTTAACATATCAGAAAGGGCTTGCTTCATTTAGATAGTGAAGTCTAATAGGATTTTAGCATCACATGGAATAGGGCTAATCCCTTATGATAAGACTAATATAATATTGACAGGGAGTAAATATGACCAGGTTATATATCTGTATCTTACATTTACATAAATCTGTATAATTTCCAAAACACTTTAGGTTACTCAATCAAACTTCAGAATAGTCCAGTACATGGGCTAGAGGAAATGTGTTTGCTTTCTATTTTTCCAAGTTAGAAAGTAAGACCCTGAGAAGCTAAATGATCATTGTTTTAAGATTTGAGAATTAATGAATGGGGAGGTTATAGACTCTTTTTTATCATCCAAAGGTATTCCTGAGAAAAAAGCACGAATGCCTCAGGTATAGCAGATATACCAAATGGACTATGGCCAACCTAACCTATCAGCTAGAGGCAGTTAACTGCACATACACATATATGCTACTACGTGGAGTGTGATGGCTCTTGCTCTTCTCAGCCTGCTCTATGGCTAAAAGATTTAGTGTGGAAGCAAAACAACAGAACTGAAAGAGAAAACCTGCCACCAAAATGGTGCTGAAGCTGAGTGCCAAGATCCCGCTATGTGTGGTTTCATGGAGCAGAAACATCTTATCAGCATCATCATTGACAGAAAGGTTTTTTGTTTTCACCAGGAAAGAATTTATTTCAACAACGCCAGAGATGGTGTTTATTAAGAGAGCAATTATGCTACTCCTTTTTGTCCTGCTATTTTCCTCTTATCTCAGACCTACAAAGAACTTCAAAAAGGACTCTATAAAGGGGAGCAACTGGATTTGAACAGATAAGTTAGATTTGAAGACTTAAAGTTCTGTCATTGATACATTAAGGCATTTTAATTGAAATGCTCTGGCTCTTATTTCATCTGTTGTTGCTATGAAGGTTTTAATAAGTCATTTTACTTTGGTTAGTTCCAAGAAATAATCAATAGGATTCACACGAAAGGGACCACAGAGTTATTTCTGGTGGCTCCATAACCCATGATATATTTTAGTCTGGGTTTGCATGCTACTCATTTCTGGGTTGCATACTTTATAATAATGAGTGGATGGATTTTGATCGCATCTTTTTATAAGGTGGGACAATAACTGAGTTAGGAAAGGAAGGGATGCTGGTTCTCTACACTTAGATTTGCATTCTTGGTATCTGGTTACAAGAACAGCATCAACCATTGGTTTGCTGAGAGGGAACAGGAATTATTTATTAGTTTCTTTTCTTCTGCCAATAAGCAATGAGGAGCAGTGAAATTTGGTGAAGTGACCAGTTATTCAAGTAGTAAAACAAATGTGGTATAGAAGGCATTGAAAGAGGAAGAGAAATATAAAATTCAAATAGCATTAACATTATTTACAGTAATGAAGGAAATTGAGGGAAGAGGTAGGTGCAGTGACAAAGCTACATTCTAGAAGAGAATTTCTTTCCAGCAAAGACTCAAGTAGGTATTTCCTGATTTTAAATGTCATCTCAAACTTGTAGCTTATTTTCCATATGAATCTCAAAGGAAATTAATGAAACTTCTTTTTCCATTTGTATTGGAGTATAAGAAATTAAAATATTTGACATTATTGTATACTCATATGTGTTATTATCTCCTACTCATGAATGAGTAAACTCATGTTTAAAAAAGCTAAGTAACTTTTTTTAAAGATTTACTATTTATGCTTTTGGACTCTGCCACACCTCATTGCATGCATGTAATACAAATGTATTCCACACCTTATATGATGCTTCAGCTTGCTCTCACTTGTTTTTTATTATTCCCCTTATTGACAAATGCATAGTTTAGAAATAGGTAAACAGAACATTATTTTGGTAGAAAGTTTGAGAGACTGAAGAAGTAATATTGAATTCAGTTATCTTAATGATATCTTGAATTGATGATATATAGAGATATATAGAGATATAAAGATATTTTCTTGGAAGATGTGTCAAAATTTAAGAACTTAAAAATTTTTTGACCTTTCACATATAGGTATCTAGAGTAGTTTAGAGGGTTTTCTTTCTTGCTTTTATTTGTCATAGGGTCAATAAAATTGGCTTCTAATGTGTTTTCTTTTATTCCCTAAACAAAATCAAAGGGCAAAAAGTAAAATTTTGTATTTCAAAGATAAAGAAAAACTTGGATCTTAGAGTGGATTAAACCTTCAAGCTGGTGAAGGAAAGGGTCTCCTCACCTCTGGTAGACCTTATTTGTCAGCCTCATTTCCCAGCCCTGCGGCATGGCTTCTTGATTGACCTGCTAAAAATGACCTGCCTTGGGAAAGAGACAGGCCAGAGGCCAGAGAAATCACACATCAGCAGATCTCAGGACATGAAGGAAAATGAAGCCTTCTAAGTCCAAGCGTCTGACTTTTTACAGGTCACGGAGCCCAGAGCAATTAACTCAAAGAAAATAAGGTTGACATCAGGTGTAATTTAAATATTTTTAATTAAAGAAAACAAAAATAATTTTAAAAAAGAGGCCAGAATCCAGAGTTCCAAATAGCAGCAAGTATTTAATTTGGTTATGATTTTTAGTTTAAAATGTCTATGCATTTTAAGTTTAATGCTTATTTGAAGGAGTACTTAATTGTGTTGTTATCATATTTAGCTATTATAAGTTAGAATGTGATCAAGATTTTTTTGAGAGAATTGAGGCAAACTTAATTTGGAATGACTCCTTGATTTATTTATTACTTTTGAGGTACTAGATTCTAATTGGCAAGTATTACCTTAATAGAAAGAAATACATGTCACTGTACCGTAAAAAAAGTAAATTTCTTTTGGTTTTCCCAGTCTTTATTGCAATAATTAGATTTACCATAATCAATAAAATATGTGAGCCAAGTTTATTGAAGTGCTAATTTCCCATTGCATAATTTCTTCCAGGTAATTAATTTTTAATTCAAAAAGAAAAGTGGAAGATTTTTCATACAGACATCAGTGACTGTATGAGGTTAAGGAAAGCCCAAAACTCCTTACAGAAGTCAAAATAGGGCTTGGAACAATTCCCTTCCCACTCTTCTGCATATCCCTCAGCTACCACTAGTTTTACAGGAAAAGAAGACCTTGAAATGGCACAGATAGAGATCTCTTTGCCTAGATTTCAGAAAGATGTATTGGATAGTAAGATTCAATGACTTTTACTGTATTATCTTCAACAGTCAAGAGCACTCAGAGGTCGTGTGTTGTGGCTGACTTACAAAGTTTGAACAGTAAGAGGAAGTGAGTCCTTGAGTTTGGCCATAGACATATTTTACAACTATACATGCCATTATTTAATGGAACGTGAGTCTTCATAGACTTAGAAAATGAGGCTAGAAGCCCCATTAATGAAGATGAAGATGTTTATTTGCAGCATGCAGATTTTTTTGCTAATGGTTATGTGATGAATCAGTTAGATTGACTGCAAAAATATCCCTGGTGCTTCACCCTGTCCTATGTCCAAGCCCTTTGCAATATACACTTGTAGTTCCACCCATCAAGAGAGAAGTCTATTTTACCACTCCTTGATTTTAGATTGACTCTATGATTTAATTTTAATTTTGGCCAAAAGAATAAAGTGTAAGTGATGTATTACAATTCTAAGCCTAAACCTTGAAAGACCTTGGACACTTTCACAAAATTATGAAAATATTTTATTCACTTTGTGTAAGGGCCAGGGAGACTCTAGAGATGTGAAAATAGGACTATGATAACATTTCTTCAGAGTTCATGGAGTCCTATCTTTAAGAACTATATGCACCTTTCCCGACATGCTTGCTTCCTGTTCTGAGGTCACTTGATATATCATTAGAGCTGGAAGAGATAATAAAGGTGATCTAATCTAATCCAACACCCTCCTTTTACAGATGAGGAAATAGATGGAGAACATTTATGAAGTTTACTTAAGTTCACGTGGAAAGTGTTGTTTTATTTTGGCTGTTTTGGTGCACGTGCACATTGCACGTGTGTGTATATGAGTGATGTGAAGTATGAGATGTTGCTAGATTAAAAAAATACAAACAAAACCCAAATCCTCTGAGAGTTGCAGATTTAATCTACCCTGAATTTTGTTGAACATCAGATAGTATCTATTCAGAATGCCAAGTCATGGATATTGAGTCTAACTTCTTTCTTTGCAAAAAAAGAAAATGAAGAGTTATTCCCAAGGGTATCCTGGTTGCTGATGCCACATCCTCATACTACCAACAAGAGTCTGCCTTAGATTGCCCATTCACAGAAGATCCAGTAGCTCTAATTTCTATCTACTTCCATGTGATAAATTATTTTTTGTTTCTCTTCTTGCTTCCTATTTCCTATGAAAAACAAGAACAACTGTTTGCTGATCACTGTTGGGACAGTCCTTCAGATAATCACACCTTTTTTGTTTCCTTTTAATATTCCCTTCTCCAAATTAGTCATGTTATTCTTTCTTCTTTAAAGTTGCATTCTTGGTAGCATCTATTGTTGATCTGGGTGAGACTCAGTAAGAATTAGATAAGAATCTGACTTGCACCAAGTACACTCAAAGGCCTGTTTCATAATTCCCATATACACATTCTAACATGTTGACTCTTTTCAAAGAATTGAAACATATTTTTAATTTTGTATCTAAAAGATAGATTTATCAATTTAAGATGTCAGCGAGGTTTTTGTAGAAATAATTTCTTCCTCTGTTCTTTTCAACTAGTTCTTTCCCGTACCACTATACATTTTATTTATTGTTAAAATTAAAATTTATGAGCCTTTGATGCTACCATCAATTCAGACTCAACTTAAAAGTCATTTTAAATTTAATTATTTGCATAGATAATAATTTAACCACAGCAGAGAATTATAAACAAAGTGCTTACCACTATAATAAATAAATTGATTCACTTTCTTTGAGTTTTGGGCTAAAGGCATGCATAATTTTTGCCTCGCTATAATCATGAGTTCATTTCAAAGCCTTGCAGAGGGAGGAGTATTTTCCCATGATGGTGGTTAGGAAATGGGAATATAAAGCTAGTTTAACTGTGTGCCCAATCTTCCCAAGTCAAAATAGAGTGAAGCTTTTCCTTCTACACTCTTTCTCTCACTCCAGAGGCTCATAGTTCTAATATTCAGTATAGGCCAGATGGAATGCTCTCCTCTGTCAAGGGGAGATCCTCATTTGACATCCACGCAGAAATCAGAAGGACTAGGTGCTGGTGAAAGGCACCACCACCTTTCATTGAAATTTCATTGGAGCACAGAGTGTAGGTCTGTAGGCAGATTCAACTCTCCCGAACATGAACAATGCTCTCTATTGATGTTTTATTTTATAATATATGAAATATTTTTTAACAATATACACACATGAGAGATAGAATCAGAATGTAAATTAGCAATAGTTGAGAAAGCAAAAAAAAATAAATTAGTAGAAAATCAGTGGTAGATATATGACATAGGTCCAGGAATGAGTCTCATTTAATAAAATTGAACTGTTTTTACCAAATACAAAGTGACTGATCAAGAAAAGGATAGTTCTTCCTGTTAAATATCCAAAAAAATGATTTCAATGGTTCTCAAAAAATTAAAATACCTAGTTTTAAGAATAACATCATCTCATATAGACCCTTGTTACCCAAAATATACTTTTTGTACCAACAATACTGCACTCACCTTGTTGCTTTTCAAAGTTGAAGAATCTCAGGCTTTACTCCAGACTCTTTGAACCAGAATCAGCACTTTGACTGGATCCCTTAGGGATTCTTGCACATTAAAGTGTGAGATGTCCTGGACCAGAGCATTCCTAGATTAGACATACTTCTTTTTGAGGCTTGACATTCTTAGCATCTTTTGGAAGGGTATGCTGATGGATCCTTGGTGAAAACCATTTTATGAATTTTGGTAGGGTGGCTTACTTAATCCAGAGGCAGATTTCAAACACTGTCCATTCACATGAATAGTCTGACCACCATTCAGTCTCCACAAATACAGCTTCTTGTGGGCAAAATTTGAGATATTAAATGACAACAATTTCATTTGCATTTTCTGTCAGTAACTTGGATTGTACTTATATTTTGAGGGTCCTGAAGATAATTGAGAGTCTGATGGGGACCTGAGTATATACAGAAGGTCTTTTCACCTTGAATGTAGAGGTAGGCAGGGCCAAGATTCTTATTAGAGAAATGTTTTTCAAATTCTGCATAGGGAACCACATATAGTTTATAAAATTTAATAACCAGTATGGAAAAATAAAACAAAATAGCTGAGGACAAAATATAAATGGACTGGAACAGAAAATATAAGAGCAGCACTTGTGGTAAGGGGAAGTTCTGGTTTTGTTAAACTTATGTTCCAATTATATATATACATATATGTGTGTACCAAGTCTCAAAGTAAAATACAGCATTTTATTTATTTATTTATTTATTTATTTATTTATTTTATTATTTATTATTTTTTTAAATTTATTTTGCATTGGCCACCAATCAAAAGTTGTACATTCATTGCCCCAGAATATACACACTTATGGAGAGACATGTAAGGGGGGGGTTCACTCCTTGTGAATGTCAAGAGGAGAAATACCTTAATTTTCAATAATCACAGACTATATTTCATGTTAAAAATTTGAGATGAAAATTTATAATATTATGTGTTAATAATCATAATTTATACAAAGATCATAAAAGAAAATCCACCATTTGCACAATGTTTTCTCCGGCACATGGGTGCCTGGTTTAGTTTTTGAAATATGGAATTTTGAGTATGAAATAGAATTTTGAAAATGTTGGTGCTCATGACTCTTGAATTACAGTAGCTATCCATTATTTGTGCATTCTTTTGATAAAAGTATTACATCAAATGTACAGGAAGAAAGTCAGATTTAAGAATCCCCCCATAAAAGTTCTTGGGCATAAAATCTCTCCTACAAGTTAACATTTTATTAATTGAGTTAAAAGGATTGAGAACATACTTATTTACTTTACTATCAAATTCACATGGGCTTGTCACATTTAAGGGCAAGAGACTTTTTTTTTCCAAGCAAAAACTTATAGGGTACAGTGCAGGGAATTCTTTTTCACCACAGTGAAAAAAAATTTTCTCCCTCATAAAAATAAGGTGGAATCATTTATGCCTCCTGCTTTGAATTAATATACCAAAATGTTCTGAGATATGCAGTTCATTCAGATTTTCATTATATTTTCTTTAAAAGATTAATTTTATAGAAATATTTATGTCTGAGAACCAATATACCATTTTTTAATTAGGAGCTTGTGCATAAAAAGTTGTTTTTAAAAATAAAGCAATGATGTTATTAGCAAAATCAGTCATTATACTCTGACTTACATGAATTAAGATTCATTGGCTGTTCCCTAAGCCATATTTCTAGTAGTTATTTTCTTCTTTTTTCTAAAGGCTCAATACTTTCTTTTTAGTGAACATTCTATATCAATCTGTTTGAATGCATTTTACATATGTCCTTATACATAACTAAAATCACTACTAAAATAATTTGTATGTACTTTCATTTTGTCAAAATCTGTAAAGATGTTGTATACACTTTTTTTAAACAGTAACTGTAGAACAATTTCCAGAGCACAGATAATATTGTCGAGATTTTTTTGCATTATATGTATATATACGTGTATATGTATATATGTGTATATATATATGAATGTATATGTATGTGTATATGTATATATACATATATATCAGGGTGACATCAGGGAGATTTCTGTGGAATATGCACTCAAATGATTAAAATGGTTTCATTCATATTAGCCAGTTAAACTACATGCTACCAGAAGGAACTTTTCTTATGGCACATGGAAGGGAACACTTTGGCTGGGCTACAATAATATATAAACACAACTAGTTAAGAAGAAGATCATTAAAACAACCCGATTTGGGGTTTATATGCTAGAGAAACTAAAAGAGCAAAAGTGTAATTGCACACCCTAAAATAGAGATCATCTGATTATCTGGTCACCACTTTAAATAATTTATGCTACTTTAATAAAACATGCTTCTAGGCAAAGAATATACAAACACTTCTGTCCCTGGGCAGGGTAAAAACAAAAAGTTATGGTACTCCACAACTCTGTGAAGTCAGACGCCTAAAATAGCCAGCTGTAATCCTTTCTGGTAGATTTGCAAATAAATTATATTTACCATATTAGAAGAAAGATTGCTTTTCTGATTAAAAGTGAAAGGAGTATTGTGCAATAAGTATGAAGAGTTGACTCTTGAAGATAATGCCAGTTTTTAAATGTAGGGTTTGCGCGTGTGCATGAGTGTTTGTGTGTGTGTATGTGTGAGTCAAGAGACCACATGCTTTTCTGGGTTCCCCCCAAAGAGAAGTTTAAGTCTCTAAGTTAAATTGGGGTGCCTGTACTTCATGGATCTATGGAGACATAATTGTGCCTGAGCCATGACGGGTAATGTTCAGGTTTAAATCTTCTTTGAGTGTTTGGATGCATTGGTGATTATAATTGCTGCTCACAGCTGAAAGGTTGAAAAGTTCCAATGAACAATTCATTCATTGTCTTGTTCACATCTGGGTTAATGCTCCCTTCTTGGAGAACTCTGTACCACTCTGTTCTTTGCTTCTTGCCACAAGATAGTGATGCCAATTTCCCTCTGTTTACTTGGAAGCTCTTGAGGCTGATGTATTGGTGCTAGCCACAAATTAATGGAATTCTTTCCAGCTGCAATGCTTTTAGATATTCAAACAATAAGCCAAAAACACTGAACTGCCTTGGCTGTTTTTCTCTGAACAATGTACCATCCTCAGAGATGATGTAAACACAACTACTAGTTAAAATGACCATAGAATTTAAAATAGTTTAAAGAAATAGATAAAACTTATAGAAAACAGGGAGTTAGGGGGAAAAAAGGTTTTTTTGTAATCTGAAGCCAGAGGGTATATTGTCTCAGAAGAGGGAGGATTCAAGAAGGAAAAATACAACTGTTCACACTAAACAGAATGATATAGAGGTCAATATCTGAAGTTGGAAACCCGGTTTCTTTCTTAGGTTTCTTGCCTGTGTTGTTTGTTAGTAGCACGTTTCAGCTCCGCTAGGAGGTTAACCTTTGGAAAAGGCCTCTGGCTTGAGGAGATGCTTTGGCAGGCTACCAGTGTCCATCTTAAAATGGAGGCTGAATCTGATGCATGATCACCTGGTTAATCTGAGGGCAGAACATCTGGTGAATGCAGCTATTTTGTTCCAAAGTAAAGGAGCCAGGAAATATATCAGACAGCTGAGGGAGTCTGGGTGTTATGGACTTAAATTGAAAGAATGGTGGACTGAAATGGCTGAGCTGATAGGCCCTTTGGAATGATGATTTTTGACTCTTGGATCTTACAAAGTTCCTGTTGATTCCCTCTGTATCTTGTGCCTAACTGGCAATCTTAACATATTTATTGGATTGAGTTAATCTTAAAATTAATGTGACTATCTGTTCAGTTTCTTTGAATAAATTAAATCCTTTTATTTTTTTATTTTTGGAGAAGTCCAATTCAGTAAGTACAACTTGACCCTAGAATTTCCCTTTAGAATTGCCTGCAGGGATGCTGGGGTCCCATTCTCATATATTCAGATTCAGACTCAGCTGCTTTAGGTGAAGCTTAGGTATGAGTGTTTTTTAATAACTTCTCAGATGATTCTAATATCCAGCAAAGATTAGAAACTACAGCTCTGTGGAGAATCAGAAACAATTGAAATACAGATGTAATTCCAAGCCCTTTTAAAAAAGAGTTTTAACTGACTTTCTTGTGTGCGTGCTTTATTTTAGCCTCTCTGTTATAAGATTTAGGTGCATAGTACCTGAATGATTTTTCCTGTAGGAAATGAAGTTGAAAACTTTATCAAGAAGCCAAAATATATGTAGATATAAACCTTATAGAAAAACAAGAAGAATACTGTAGACATGAGTCTCTAAATTCACAAACTTCACCAAATTACATAGCATAGTGCTATATATGTCTATTAGTGATAGTAAGGAAAAAGAGAAAAGTACATAATAAATATGTGCTCCAGATACTTCACTGAAATAAATGATTAATTTTTTGCAAGGGAGAGATAAAATAGATACTTGAAATAATTAGAAATCAAATATAAATTGTCTCGAACAAAAATAAACCTGTGCCAAAATATATAGCACCATTTTAAATTTGCCCTTGAGCCCATATTCTCTCCATTAATGTTATTGATTGAGGAGGGAAGCAAAATGTGCTTGACTCTGAAAAACTAGCAGTCTAAGAAGTTCAAGTTTATATGTTATAAGAAAAAAATAATTACCCCTAAAAGCTCTAGGAAAAGAACCAAAACCAAAACCAAAACGAAACAACAACAAAAAAATAACTAAAAAATCCCCACAGTGGGTACATGGAAAGCATGGATAAATAGGATAGTTGCTGAAAAATGTAACAATCCTGGAATTTGATGATGTTCATTAATCTGGTCCTGTCTAAAATATCTGCTTGGCAGACATTCTCCTCTCAAGCCTGAATCTGATGAAATCATATGGTTATAAATCAAATCCAGAACTGGAAATCAGTAAATGGACCACATTCTCTTAATGATTTTGCAAAACTCCATTCTGCCTTTCCCAAGAAGGACTGTTTCGATTATGAGCAACCTCAGCTTTTTAATCTTGAGTCAAATATTAATTAAGAACCATAAGAAAGAGGACACTTGATTTACAACTATTCTTGAGTAGCACAAATCTAAAATCCTCTACTTCCACTTAAAACATGTCATTCTTTATTTCATTGGTACCTCTTCTAAGGAAATGTATTGATGTAATGACTGGTAGTAAAAATTTCATAAATTTATTTGAGTCTTCCTTGGTTCCTCAATCTTACCAAATAATAATGGAAATGTGAGTTAGCCTCCTTTTCACATTCTTAACTGTTCATTATCTCTACAGAATATTCTCCTCTTCCAGGAACACGTATTCTCACTGCTCTTTCTCCTCCCAAACATCCTTCTGGATTTAGATCTAATAGAATCTCCTCTGTAAAATTTCCAGGGGACCTACCCACCCTGGACAAAGTTAGGTTATTTGTACTTGGTCTATAGCAAACTATTATCAGCCAAATTATACTGTATTTTAACTACTTGTTCATGTGGTTTTAGTGAGATTCATTTTTCTGTTTTAGTGGTAATTAAACTATGCTTTCAAGTTCTACTTCTTTAGTAACATTTTAAATTTACTTTGTGTTTATATAAGTAATCTATGCTTACTTTAGACAAAATAGAAACTAGGCAGAAATAAGAAGAAAAGTATTACCTATAATCCTACCGGAGATAGCTATTTACAATACTTGGTGTGTTTTCTTTTAGATATCCATCTGACACTATTGAATTTAGGCTGTTTTCACGCATTTGCTCTTTTAAACAATATTTGATTGACATCTTGTATGTATACCTGGGTATAATGATTTTCTTAAGATAAATGTTGAGATGAAGAATTTTATCAAATGATATGACCTTTCTTTTTAACATTCCAATTTATATTTTGAACTAACATCCAGAAAAGTTGTTCCAATTTACTTTCCCTTGAGTGTATGAAAGTTCCCATATACTATGAAGATATTATTCATGTTTCTATCTTACCTGAAGGGCAGAGAACATTTTTTAAGTTAATTTTGCCTCTTCAGTGCTTGTAGTGCTGTTTGGCCCAGTTCACACTCAGGTTTGTCAGAAGAAGGATGGATAATTGGAAGAATAGATAGAAAAAAAAAGGTGAATGTATTTTTATCATCAAAGCAATGTGCCTGATCTCAGATTTTTAAATCAGATGCTACTTAGAAAGCAGCCTCTTAGAAATCAGAACAAATCGCTGGCTTTATTTCTTTATCTCTTCAGTATTTTCACCTTGTGATTCCTCATTGAGGACATAGTAATACATTTCTTCTCTCTTTAATTTGGGACTCAGCCCTGGCTTTGTCCAGTGTCACACAGGTGGAAGTGACAATGTGCCATTTCTAGCTTAGGCTTTCGTGAAGCCCCTGCTGATGTATGGTCATGTGTGAGCTGTAGTAAATTATTGTTGCTTTAAATTGCTGAGATTTGAGGTTGTTTGCCACAGAGTATTGTTGTAGTTTACCTGATGCAATGTCCCCATGATAGACATCTCTCAAACCTTATTTTTTTTTAGAGTTACCCAACTATGAAAACATGAAGCAGATGTCAGTGGTGACCTTTTCTGCTCCATCATTTGGACTCATGGACTCATGACATCATTCAGGTTCAAGGCTCGTGAACTACGCAATGGAAATAGCAGTGAGCTTCTTGAAAGATATTGGTTCAAATCATACCTCTACTCACTGTAGTGGAGTGACATATTTTCTGGATTTAGATCTAATAGAATCTTCTCTGTAAAATTTCCTGGAGAAATTTTAATTTTCTCTTTTGTAAAATGAAGGCAATGAGAGACCTATCTCATAGTGCTGTAGCAAAAATCAAAATACACATGTCATTTACAGAAAAAGAATACTAATCAATCAATTTATATAAATACACTTTTCTTGAATTTAGTAGCTTATACTTAATGCATTTTCACATTTGCATAGTAAGTTAAATTATTTCTAACTCACTCTACTTCTCTTTTTACTACTGTTCCCATGACTCTTAAATCTAAAGGTGTTTCCTTGGTTTCATTCTGATATTTTCATTAACTAAAATATCGGTCAAATATTGGCTATCTGACTTTAGTGGCAAAGCCTAAAAATACAAAAGACAATAAGTTATTGTGATTCTTGTCTTGTATACTGCTGAGAAGTCTGAGTTGCTAGTTTAAAAAGTCCTTTAAAGGTTGACTGTTCTAAAGTCAATACAACCACAACAATAAGAGATATCTGTAAAAATCTCATATTACATAGAATTCTGCAATTAAAAATATAGAGATGCATAAATAATTCACTTGAATTCCAAGACAAATGAGGAGAAAAAACTTAAAGTATCAAAATATATGGCTTAATAACAATAGGGAGTTTTTAAATAAAAAGTCTAAAAGTTATTAACTTATAGATGAATTTGTATTTGAGAAAGTGGTTTTTAGAAAATCAGCTTAGAGCCACAGTGAAGGAAGGATGTGGTTCAGGTTAAGGTCTCTACAGCTTCTGGTAATTCTAGAGGCCACAAAGCAGGAGGGACCTGTGTTCAGGGATATGAAAATAGCCAAACACGAGTTGAGCATAGAGCTTGGAGTGGGGCAATACAGGAAGTGAAATTAAAGAAGGAGTAAAGGTGTTGGAATTCATCCAGAGAGAAATGATGAACCTTCTTAGTAATATTAGGCAGATGAGTGGCTAAGACCATTCTGGCTGTGGTGTGGAGAGTAGACTAGAGGTGGAGGAAGTGTGCAAACTTTTGTAGTTGATCATGTGACAGGTGATGGTGCTCTGATGAAGGGAGTGGTCCAAAGGAATACATTCAGGCTGAAAGGAAACCTCTACTGACTGCCTAAGAATCCATCAAGAAAGAAAACTCAGCTAGTGTAGGGATCAGGGTCCCACCTCCAAAAAAATTGGGCTAAAAGAGCTAGATAAAAGGATAAATAGTGCTGTTGTTAAGTTCCAGAGGGGTATCTAGAATTAGGGAAGAGACCACCCCACCCCAGTTCCCATGTGAGTCCAGGGAAAAGTTACACCAGAGACAGATTCCAGGTTGTGCCCATCGATGGGGAAAGGGACTCTTGGTATACCGTGAGGACCATGAATTCTTCTTAACTTGAGATCAAGGGCTGGGTAAAGCATATTGCAGTCTTTAGGGTCCAGGCCTAGACAGGCAGACATGAGAGTAATGTGATCGGTCTTCCCCATCTTCTGTGTAAGAGTCTTCCTGAGGCAGCACGGTTATTCCATGCTTCTGGCAGCTTTCTGGGGTAGGCATTACTGTGTGGCTGTTAAGTTTAGAGAAAGGCGGTTTATGGTACAATCAAGAACTACATATACTTAAGGAATAATCATTTCCATTGTAACAGAACTCCTTTACAATTTGAAAATATTATTCTTTCTCTCTTCTTCACGTTGATTTCAGTCCCTCTATGTTTTTCTTTACTAAATTTCAGTTCAGAACTTTAATAGTAGACCACATTTCCAAAAATTTGATCCAAATTCTGGCTCGTGCAGGCAATTGAACGATTTTGAATCCAGTGATTTTTATCCAACTATGAAGTTCATGGTATAGTGTTACATTGAACAAATTATTCTTTGGATTTGAATCCTTATACTTATAAGTGTTCTTTATAATAGGCGTGCATTTAAAATAAAGTAAGTACATGACCAGGCCACTGTTTTACTGTGTAACCAAATTGAATTACATTTATTCAGCAATGATTAATAAATTCAAAGGAGTATAAATATATAACATTTAAACTATCAGGAGTAGTTTGCAATTAAATTTGTTTTAATTAGAATAATTGTTTTTTGAGTGGGAGTTATAGATATCAAGAAATAGTTTTTATATTTAAGTATCTGCTTTAATGTGAAAAAATCTTACAGTTTTAATTTCAAGAATACCATGAAGAATAATTATATAGAAGTTTACATGGTGATAAACAAGAGGTTCAGCCAAGCCTGGATTAGCCCCTTAATTCTCCTGGTTCTTTCTAAAAACTGTTTGTTTGTTTGTTTGTTTGTTTCTTTCTTTCTTAAAAAACAACAACAACAACAACATACTTTTTTATCTTGTGCTTAAGTTTGTCCATCCAAAATATGGTATTCTGAGGACTAATTATACCTCTACAAAGTAATGAAAACAACTATCAGAACTGTTTAGTAACATGATACATGTTTTAGTTAGTTTTATATTATTACTGACACTCTAGTACTTATAATTTGCCTTGTACTGTTTCTAAAGCAATGGATAAATACAATATTGTGATAGATGGAAATGAAGTTTATTTTTATTTTTAAAATGTTCCCAGCAACTTGTATTCAGATAATGGAGTTCTGCTTGGTTTGCTAGAATTCATTGAGTATCCATACTGTGATATTCCATTAGACATTTCTAGAGGTTTAAAATGTGGGAATCAGTTTAATGTTTAATGAGTAGCTGGTAGGCGTGGATATACAGTAATTTCTCCTTTTCTTTTACTCCTTTAAGTAATTTGTTGTTAGTAGTGTTTTGCTAATCTTTCTATTTTGAATTATATATTAAAAATTATTTATCATCAAAGTAAAATAGACATAATTTTAAAAGTAGGGAGAAGGAAATGAGGCAATTTAGAGCAGATGTTGAAATACAACTTAATCCTCTTTGAGGAAATAAGAAACTGAATCTTATTTCAATATGAGAAATACAAGTCAAAGAGGGAATTTTGAGAAAGAAACTTGGCCTCTAAAAGTTTGGGAATGATGGTACAAAAGACTTTTTTTAGAAGAAATAAAATAAGGAGTATAGTTTGAAAGATCAGAGATAAAGGGTGTGCTCCTCAATAGGAGACAAGAGGTTTTTTTTTCTTCTCCAAATGATGAAATAAATAAAGCATTTCCTGGCATTTGTTTTCTAGAATTTCCCAAAAAGAAAAAATAAGTTAAACCTCATCTTTGAATAAGCTGGGAGACTTCTGGAATCTTAAATATGTAGTAGGCAGAGAAAATGAAAAATATTTGTAGGTAGTAGACAATAAGTGTATAAAGTAGGTGGAGATGGCTTAGAAAGGAAGGAAGTTAACCACAAAGGCACTATGGCCAGGTATGGAAATTGATTCCACTCAATCCAAAAAATGGCTAAGAAATTGGCAGGAGTGAAGAGGGTGGTAGTGAATTGTGGAGCTGAAAAGAATAGATTTGTTTGTAAAATCAGTTAAATAAACAGGCAGATTCTTAGTTCTCACTCCCACCATTTGCAATAAAAAGATAAAATTTTCCCAATGCCCCATGCTTACAGGGGCCTAGGAGTTTATTCTCTAGAGAAATTAAACCAGAAAAATTTCAGAGATCAGGGATAAATTGCCTAGAGGAGGATGAGTTTAGGGTGTTCTATTAATCACAACAGGATTAAGTAAAAGCCTGCCAACCAAAAGGTAAGAAACAATCTTCCTGACTCTAATCCTGGTCTTAGATATACCCCATTCCAGACAGAACATTGAAGAGTCTCTATGTGAAGAGCCAAAACGATCTCCAGAGAGAAGGCCAGTGGATACATATATTTGGCCTGCCACGTGATCTAGCCATCTTTTCCCCTGATTACCTCAGAGTCAACCTTACCAGTGTACAAAACCCATAAATACATGTAAAGCTTCTATTCAACTACGTAGTATTTTGCTGTAAAATGTAAATGGGTAACAAAGTGGTGTCGGCCATTTGCATAAATCCTATTACAGAAAAGATAGATAACTGAAAGAAATCGAAGGGAGAAGAGACAATACAGATAAAAGTAAAAAAATTTAAAAGTTATTATTAATCATCTCAAAAAGATATATGGAGATATTGTACTGCATCTTAAAATGTTGCTAAAAAATGGAACATGCCACAAATAAGAAAGAGCTAATGGAGATTAAAAATAAGATAACTGAAATTGTAAAATTCAGGAGAAATGTTGGAAGATAAAACTGAGGAAAATACTTAGAGTTTAGAAATAAAATGACGAGGTGGTGAGTGATAGGACAGAATTTATAGGGATATTAGCCCATTATTCCAGATAATCTAACACCCAACTACTAAGTGTTTGAGACAATGAGAACAGAAAAAAATAGGACATTATTAACCAAATAATATGAGAACATTTCTCAGAACTTGGGACATTGAAATAACCCAACAGTTATTGAGCATAATGAATAAAAAGGCACATTATCAAATATTTTAAGAAATTAGGGATAAAGAAAAAACAGTAAAAACTTCAAGAGGTCGAAAAATGAGGGCATATAAATAATTAGACATAGGAATAGTGTCAGCAATAATAGAACCTAGAATGTAACAGAAAAGGCCTTTAAAATTGTGAGTGAAAATGATTTTTATACCCTACTACTATTCTTATCATTCAAGTGCTAGGACAGAATGTAGTCATTATTAGATATGCAATGTGAAGACAGAGCAAAGAGAGATGCAGTCAAGAGCCCAGGAATGCTGGCAAGCACCAGAAGCTGGAAGAGGCAAGGAATGGATTCTTCACTACCTCTGGGGGGAGCGTGGCCCTACCAACACTTTGATTTTGTATTTCTGGCCTCTAGAACAGTGATTGTATTTCTGCTATTTTAAGGTTGTGGTAATTCCTTATTGCAGCCCTAGGAAACTGGTACACATGATATGCAAAATATTTTCTATCAAATACCAAATAAAGATTGATTAATTCTCCCTGAGCCAGATATGGGGACTCAGGATATATTTCACAAGGTGGTAATGTTCAAAATGACTTTTGAAGTACTTTGTCAGTTAGAAATAAATAAGACATTGAAGAAGAAGAAACAGCACAAGTACAGGCACTGGAGAATAGAAATTAGTGGCTTCAGGGACTAGAAGGTATTTTAGTATCCCTGAATTAGTGACATGGAAGAAATCCTGATTGATGGGCCTGAAAAGTGAGAAGATGGGAAAAGGTCTTGAATGCCATGCTAATACCCTTAATGTGTTCTTATGGACAGTGTTCATTAACCAAGGCTCTCTGGGCTGGGGATGACTGATGGGATATGTGGGGCCATGTAGGGATAGAACTGGGAACTAGGAGGTAAGTTAAAAAATTTTCAAGTAGTCTGGCAAGAGAGAAGAGGGAACAAGTAGTGGCCTTGGTTGTAAAAGAAGGTTCGTGCTAAGAGATTTTGGTTAGATGTTGGTAGTGAAGGAGAAAAAAGTTCAGAATTTCTTGGAAGACTTTCAGTCCCGGGCCTGGGTGGAGAATGACATTTTCAAAGACGGATTGCAAATGTAGGAGAAAGAAACATCTTTTGAAGAGATGTGAAGACATCTCTATCATACAGTGGGATGGATAAGGAACTGGGTTGCTGAACAGTGCGTCTTTGCAATTTATCAAATCAGTGATCTGGAGCACTTCAACTTATGAGTCTCAGCCTGCTTAAAGGCAAAATTGAGTTTGGAGACGAGGAAGCAGTATTTTTTATTTCCCAGAGATGTTGTATTTAAATAATGTCTGCGAGAGCACTTTCTAAAGAATTTTTTGAAAACTATATGAAGATCAGCTATTTTTATAATGGGCTCCATTTGGGGAATGGTAATCTTCTGGTTACTAGTGTGACAGAAATCCAAAACTGGGAAAGATTTCAGGTCCAAATTTGGGAGTCCTTAGCAGGCAGGAAGGGGAAAAGAAGTCCTCTGAAATCCTTCAGGGAAGAGAAGGGAAGAATCTAATGCAGAGCCCCAGGGGACACCAGCTCCTTAGGTATACTCAGAAAATGAAAAGAAATGAAGAAAAGTAACAATGAGGGGAGACAATCAGAGATTTTCAAGAAGAGAGAGGAATGACCATTGAGTCTACACAGTTCTGTTAACAGAGACAGATGCTAGAGGTCTAAATAGAAGTATGCAATTTTGATTACATAACGAAGTGTAAGAAATTCTTGGAAGCCCTGTGTTTGTTTCAGAAGATAGGCTCTGGGGGTTTATTTTTTCGGGGCGGCTCAGTACTACTGGTAGACTTACCCTGACTGGGGTTTGCAAGCCATGTGTTCAGCAAGCTCTTGATGAAGATCCAGTTTTTACTCTTTTTCACTGAAGTGAAATACATATACATAAAACTAACCTTTTTTAAAAGCCTAACTTAGTGGCATTTATTTAACACATTCACAATGTTGTACAACCATCACTTTTTTCTAGTTTCAAAACATTTTCATCACCCTAAAAAGAAACCCCAAATCCATTAAACAGTCACTCTCATTCTTCCCAGCCCCCAGCACCCGACAACCACCAATCTGTTTTCTATCTGTAAGGATTTATCTAGATTATGTACCCAAAATAATTGAAAACAGGTATTCAAACAAATACTTCGACTTGAATGAAGATCCAGTTTTGAATGAGGTCAGGCTCTAGGCACGTTACCTTAGAAGGTGAGTCTTGAAAAGAAAGACAAAGGCAGAGTGGCCACAATGCCAACTGAATTTATTAAGACTAGTTTTCATTGTGTACCTTAGTTCAAACTGCTCTCTGTGCCCAAAACAGAATCAGAAGACGATGAAGATTTCTGTAAACTAGCTGAATTAATGTAAAAGGTGAGTTCTGGGTTAGCTATACGATAACTTCAAATAGGAGGACGGATGTAAACTCCATTGTTTTGAGGTTTTTTTTTTTTTTTCCAACTGTTTTATAATTGGGGAAATTTTGCCCTTAAATGAATACTATTTGTAAATAATCCTTTCTAATTGTAGGCTTAAAATGTCTGGGTAAAACCCAAAATGACTCCCTACTAAAGGTTTAGTAACATTTCAGGTATTTAAACAAGAGAGGCCTGAAGAATCTTCCTCAGGTTTAATCTTAGTAAACCTGCAATTACTCATCTCCCCAGCGAGATCCCTGAGCAAAGTGAAGGGCAACCAAAGTGCATTAATCGCACTTTGATGAGTAAAGAGAAACAAAAAATTTTGTTTCAAATAGTGTGTGTTGTAGATAGAAGGGAATCAAAAATGCCCATCTTTGATGGTGAATAACAGTTTATCCATCAGATCTTCTCCAAGTCCAGGTTCTACTGCCTATGTCAAGCTTTTAAAAACTGCATATAAAACAAATGAAGCTTTACAAACTTAGTGGAATATTATGAAATACTAATTTTACAGGTGCACAAGAGCGAACTGTAGTTCCAAATACCAGAATGCCATTAAACATAATGCGCTCCGTATGCAGGGGTAGTTAATTTAATATTAAACCAATAAAACATTTACCAGTGCCAGCGAAGGTTTTGGTTGTTGACAGCAGGCTAGGTGTCCCACAGCCATGCCGTCTTTCTGTTTGCAGGCCAATTTTACACAGCTGCTTTCTTCTGGAAATCATGCCTCATTTGAAGCCTTTGCAAGTATGACAAATAGCCTCGCTAAGCCTTAGCGACGGTGGGGAAGCTTGAAAATATTTAGGAGCATTTAATAGCTAGAATATGAAACAAGATGTAGTTCAAGTCCAGCCTTCGATTGTGTGGAGGCCTCATTATTAGAGGAAATGCTACCTGCTCTGATGTGTGTATCTTTTGCAGGGCACTGTATAAAATGATCACCCTGAGGGGAATGCTAAGTTCGAACTGCATAGAAATCCTAATGCTGATCTATAAAATGGACAGTTAGAAAAAAGTCTTTACTTTTAAACCTAGCTATCTGGTGACACTGCTGATTCTAGGCATAACAGATGTAAGGTAGCACTTTTTTAAATAGGGAGCTTTGAATCTATGCGGGAATTCAGGTTTATAGGAAAAGGTAAATATTGATGCAAGAAAAGTTAAGCACTAACCATGTTGTACAAACAAGTATACAAAGCATACAAGAGTAAAAATAGTAAGGAAAGTATGCCCAGAAGTTGGAGTTTGGGATGGATAACAGAGGAGAGTAGGGCACAGGAAACCGGCAGTGTGTAAGGGTGGGGTGGGTGGCTCTGTACACACATGGATGGTATACTCTGAGGAAAAGTGGACCATCATGGCTGAAGTGGGGAGTTTATGGAGTTGGGTAGAAGGAGGTGAATGTAGAGAGATTGCATAGTTCTGATTACAGTCCCTGGAACATGATTATACATTTTTTTCTATAGAAAATGGAGGTATGATGAGGCCTTTGGGAACATGCAGGTGACATAAAAAGGAAGGGCTTTGGGAAAGTCCATTATGGTGGCCTCTTGGATTACTTGACATGGAGAGAACTGGAAAATGTATGGTATGATTATAAGATTAAAGGTTAGAGATCTGCTTTGGACTGGCAGTGATAAATGGGAATGAAATGTTTAAAGAAACATTTTAAAGAAATATTTATAGGACCTGAGAACTTTCTGGGTATAGAGAATGACATATAGGCAGGTTCAGGCCAATTTGGGACTTTGAGCCTAGGTAACTTGAAGAGCAAAATAAAGAAAACCCAGAGAGGGAAAGGTGAAATCTGTTTTAGCCATGTTGAGGAAATCCATGTGGAGATTTTTGGTGGACCTTTGGAAAAGCAGGATCAAAGCTTAAGAGAAAAATAGATTTGGGTGTCATCACCCATAGGAGAGGGGTTTGCTATATCTATGAAACTTAGTGATATCTCTGAGACAACCTAGAGAGAGAAAGCTTTGGAACCTAGAGACAGAACTTCTTTTTGGTTTCTAGTGGTGGAAGGAGAAGTGAAGCTGGGGATATAAACAAGGAGTGGGCCAGGAGCCAGTGGAAAGTCATACCCTTTTTTCAAAGTATCTAATCAATAGCAATTACTGCATTGAGAACTGAGAAAAAGTCATTGAATTTCCTAATTAAACGCCTAAGAGATCCTCTAGTTAGAGTGATGGAGAAAAAAAAAACCAGTTTCTGGAGGTTAATGAACAAGCAGCTGCTTTGAGCACAGAAGCTATGAATATAGACTTCACTTTTGAGGAGTGAAAGTCAAAGCAAAGGCAGGTACCTTGATGTAATAACATCAATGGTTATTTTGATAATACTTGTTTTTGAGGTGAGACATGAACTTATTTTAGATAAGAGAGAAGGAAATGAAAAAGAAAACATTAAAGACTGAGTAGGGTGTGTATTATCTTCAAAGGTAAAGGATCTCATATAAATAAAGCAGAATACAATTTTTAACAAGACGGGAAATAATTGGAGATAATGGCTGAGGACTACAGGAAGAAATGGATATATCAAAAGTATCAAGGTTTTTTGGAAGAAGGAACTGAGTAGATATGTGAACTAAGTATTCTCAAGGATATGGAAATATTAGTACCTATTGGCACTGAAAGGCAGGAAAATTTAACCCCTGGTGAAATTTACTGTAACCATTTTGGCAAATTTATTTGAACAAGGGGAGACAACCAGTTTTCTCTCACTGTTCTGGGATTTATTTACGGTTGCCTGGTGCACACTGTTTTGAGAAAGGTTTTGAGGCTGTAATCAAGACTCAGCATTCAAGATTGACACTGATGAATCAACAATGCTTGCCTTAAGCATGATGGAACTGGAGGATGGAAGCTTTAGTCCCTTAACAAATTCCAGGAAACTTTTGTTTCTCAGAATGACACAGCATTGAAAATGGTGGAGGAGGAAGTTAAGGTGAGGAAGTCTTGTCACTTAAAGTGTGGACCAGCATGAGCATCACCTGGGATGCTTGGTAGAAATGCAGATTCTCAGTATCCACTCTAGTCTCCCTGATTCCAACTCTTCATTTGCACAATATCTCAACTGATTCATATGCACACAAAATTGTATAAAGGGCAATGCTAGGTCTACACTAAAATGATCAACCGTGGGGTTCAGGTAAGTGGGCGAGGAGTCAAAAAAACCAAGCAGAGGTCTTAAAGCCTAGATTAGTGGTTTTCAAAGTGTGGTCCCCCGGACAAGCTGCATCCTTAGCACCTGGGAACTTGTCAGAAATATGAATCCTTTTGCCCTGCCCCAAATCTACTGAATCAGAAATTTGGGGGTTAGGATCTCGGAACCAGTGTTTAACAAGCCTTCCAGGTGATTCCAATGTGCCTTAAAATTTGAGAACCATCATACTAGGTAATCTGGTGAAGTTGTACTGATATGGGTCAAGGACAAGTGTAGGAAGTAAAGAAAGTTAGTTTAAAAGATTAGAATCAAGGAAGTTGCTACAAGTTGAGGAAGCAAAAAAATAAATAAAAAAAAATGTTACCAGCAATACTATATACCACAAAGAGCTTAGCCAAACCAACCAAAAAAAAAAAAAAAATACCATGGCTCTTTGGTGTTGTAGCAAAGCAAGCAGTTACCCAGGTGACTTTTTGGCAATTGTTAGGCAAAGCCTTCACCTGAAAAGTGCATAGTATAAGAAAAATTGGATTATGAGAAGATAAAATTACTATAAAACACTATTTACATTAACAATGAAACTGCAAAGTAAGCAAAGCTGATCCAATTTGGGGTGTTTAAAAGGCTAATTGCAGATAATAATCCTCCCATTATTCAAACAGGACTGAACCTTTAGCAAACTGCTGGTGTTTGTGTCAGTTATCATACATACATCTGAAATTACGATGATTACATTGGTTTAGGAAAAAAAAAAAACATCGCAATTCCAAATTCTTTGTCATCCACTACTGGAGAGCCACCATACCAATCCAAAGGTGTTTCAAACTGAGCCGATGAGCACAGTTGTCTTTGGAGTTGCTGGCAGCCAGGAAAGCCAACTTGTATTCTCCCTGCTGCTGCACTGTCCCAGGTAGTAGCTCCTAGCCACATGTGGCTATTTAAATTTCAGTTTAAAAATTTAAATGGCATTAAGAATTTTCCAGACAGACTAGCCACATTCCGCAGGCTCAATAGTTGCTGGTGGAAAGTAGTTGCCATGTTGGGCAACATGGTTTAGAAGACATACCCATTATTACAGAAAGTTCTGTTGGACAGAACTTCATATTTTGATTTGAGATTCATAGCAGGCTTTGTCAGAATCCGGCTTGCCAATGAGGTGCTTTTAAGCTGGACTAAAAGCACAACACATCTATGAAAACGCTGGGATTAGGGCCGAAACCCTAGCAGTCTCCACCTGCTCAGAATAAATAAATGTTTTCTGGCTTCTATCTCAACAGCTAGGGTGTGGAGACCTTCTGAGGGGATGGAGATGACAGCATTTTATTCATTTTCTTTTTTATTTTTGAAATGGCTGAAGGGGCAAAAAATCATCCAAGACAATTTTGGCTAACATCCCAGCAGTCTCTTCATTATTTTATTTGCACAGTTCTATTCTGTTCTGTTTTTGCCAAGGTCTGTCATAGGAAAGTGGCTATACATAATTTTGTTTTGCCTATCACCTATCTATCTGTCTATCTATCCATCCATCTATCATATATCTATCTATCTGTCTATCTATCCATCCATCTATCATCTATCTATCTATCTATCTATCTATCTATCTATCTATCTATCTATCCATCCATCTATCATCTATCTATCATCTATCTATCTATCTATCTATCTATCTATCTATCTATCTATCTATCATCTATCATCTACCTATCTAATCTACATTTTTTGGTTGAGTCCTAACAAGACAAATGAATTATAAACAGTGAACCTGGTGAGCAGTCCACAGAAACTGATGCCCGTCTGAGGTTAGCTTTTCAGGTTTGGTTTGAGGCCCTTGAAAACTTTCAGTTATTTCTAACTTGCCTTTCATGAAAGCAAGTTAGATAACAGTATTTCATCCAGTCTTGCTACACAGATCTCTTTTGGAGATTTGTTAAGTACCTTTTCTTTTGACTTAACAAAATATTACAGAAAAAGAGGGGGACAACAAATTATTAATTTGAAGCTCAAAACAATGTCATCACCTTAATCCAGGGGGTCAGACCTAAGGTGAGGAAACTTGAATTAACAGGAAGTCCTCTGGAAACATACTTTCTGGTAAGATGAAGATACAGGCTTCAAGCCTGAAATCTATAACTCTGATGTTTTGATTTTATAATAAGAAATCACTTGATACTTATAGAAAATTTCTCAGCCAGAATAATGCCACATTTATTGTACACAGGTATAAATCTGAGTAATCTCAATTTAGGTAAGTAAGTGACTTTTGTTTTATTTCTATAATAATCTTGAGTTAGGTAAGTGAGTTTATATAAACTATCTATCTCAGGGAAGTCTACGATTAGAAAAAGAATATTGCCTTGGGAGACCTGTGAGCTGTTCATGCAGTTTATGTTAGGGGTTTATTTCTTGTTGATTCTTTGGTGTTGCTCCCCTTGGGCAAATAGAAATATTTCTGTGCCCCCTCTTTCATATGTCCCCCAGAACAATTTTTCCCACCCTTGTCCTGGGAAGATAAGTGTTCTAAGCCTTCCTGATGAGGCTTCCAGTATCTTCCATATGAATCTCTATGAAAAGGTAAGAGGTCTTTTCCGGGCAATTAGCCACATATAATTTTCCAAATTACATATTGAGCTCTGACGTGTGTCTCTCCAAAGTTGGTGTGCTATTTGTTTATTTGGTTCTGAACCCAGGGTAGACAGGAGTCTCTCTTGCTGCAGGTGACCCCCTCTTAGTCACGTCATGAGCAAACGTAGCCCAGAGAGGAACAGCCTCACTGGCAGGTCCTGCAAAGGCACTTTCCAAACCTTTATGGAAAGTGGAAAGCTAGTGTTCTTTTCTTAATTCTTATCATTATTCTTTTTAAAAAATATCACTATGAAATTGACATAGAACAAAGATTTTTTTATGACATCCTCTCCAATTTCATACCTTTACTAGCATAGGCTGGCTTTAAGTCAAAGCCAGTGAAGGCTGGGCAGAGGACATCTGAAGCATGTTAGGGCTCAGAACTCTAGCTTCCATCTGGAGAACACTGCGATCAGACTTTATCCTGCCACCCAGCAAATTCTGGTCAGAATCCGGGAAGCCCATAAAAAGTCTTACTATTTCCTCAATTTAAACATTTACTTTGTTTTTATTTTCTGGTGTCCCGATTCTCCTGGTGGCAGTGGGTTCACCCAAGAGTAATTGGGTAAATTTACCCATGCCGATGTGGTAACCAGCTAAGCGATTACTTCTGCCCCACAATTCTTAACTCAGTTCACACTCCATGTTTCAAAGAACCCTTAGAACTATCCAGCAAGAGGGGGAGTTCCACCTAGCAGTATGTGAGAGTGAGTAAGAGTGATGACACAGGTCATTCAACAACATTCTTACCAGGAAAATCTGGCCACGTTCCCTAGAACAGGATAACCAACGACATCAGGACGTGTTCATACTTTCTTGAATGACTAACTGAAGATGGAGAAGAGTAATGTATTGAGAACTTGATTTTTTGCCAATTAGAGATAATTTTGATTATTTATACAAAAATCACATTTGTTCCAAACTTGCTCTTTAATGCATTAAAATCATTTCACCTTCTCGACATTCAGACTCAAAACCTCCCAGTCATATTTAGTTTTACCATCTCTATCAACACTAAGTTTTCTAAACTATACATCCGAAGATTCTCATCATGTACTTTTAAAGGCCAGATTCCTTGACATGATAGATATAAGCCTGCTTAATGCCATATCTCAAATCCACTTTCAGTCTTTCTTCTCTTTGTGGCTATTGCATATGCCCCTTACACACATCCACCTACAACAAGGGTTTTCTGGACTTGTCCTTTTCATTGCTGGCTCTATTCACTTTTTCTTCTCTTTCAGAAATACCTTCATCTTCTCTGCTTCCTGGAGTCTTATCCATCATTTAAAGTCCAATTTAAATTTCATTTTCTCCATAAAGATTTTTCCTGATCCCTTTGGCTAGAGATCACCCTCTGTCATATGCTCATTTCACGTGATTCAATTTTATCTTTCACTACACCATTAGTGAGCTAGCAGCCTACCTACTCCATTATCTATTAGGAAAGAAACTAAGTTTGGTTTGTTTTTGTTTCTATATGGTGTATCAATCGCACATGTCAACTTTAAAAAACTATTCCTTGAATTTAAATCCCACTAATTTTGTTGAACACGTATAGCACATATTTTTCTGTATGACATGACATAAATTGCATGCATTGCATCAAAGAAGAACAAGATGAAAGACACAATGAGTGGAGTTAGAAGTCCACAGTTCTAAGAGTCCTAAAAGAAAATAGGTCCGGTAAAGTGTACCTAATGATGCAGTCTGTTCAGAGATGCCCCTACTAGAAAGCTATGGGACCCTGGGCCAGGCTGCCTTCTGCCATTCCACGGCTTCATTTCTCTATGTGTTCCTCTACACAGCCCTCCCATGAATGCAGCCAGACATTTCTCTAGCTTTGGCTGAGTAGTGCTACGAGAAGCAGCTTAACTAAATGCAGAAGCAGAGGCATCTCTGGCCTCTTAGTCTCATGTTATTACTGGTATCCAGGTCTAAATATGGCAACAGAATTCTTTTCGTTTTTTTAAGAACTGAAAATTTGTATCTTTGGACCACCTTCACCCATTTTGCCAACCACACCTGCCTGCCCCTCGGCAACCACTAATAAGTTCTCTATATCTGTGCATTTGTTCTTAGATTCCACATTAAGTGAGATCATACAGTATGTCTTTCTCTTTCTGACTTATTTCATTTAGCATAATCCATGTTCTCACAGATGGCAAGATTTCCATTTGAATAATATTCTATTATATATACATCTACACACATATGTATGCACACATATATATATATATATATACTTGTGTATATATATTATATATGTGTATATGTGTTTATATGTGTATATATATGTTTGTACATATGTATATATATACATGCATTTATGTATATATATGTTTGTGTATATATATTACATTTTTTTCCATTTGTTCATTGATGGACACTTAGGTTGTTTTCATGTCTTGGCAATTGTGAATAATGCTGCAGTGAACATGGGAGTACACATATCTGTTCAAGATAGTGATTCATTTCCTGCATACATACCCAGAAGTGGGGTTATGGGATCCTGTGGTAGTTCTATTTTTAATTTTTTGAAGAACCTTTACATATAGTGTCAGCACCAATTTACATTCTCACCAACAGTGCACAAGGATTCCTTTTTCTCATCATTCTCACCAACACATGTGTCATTAGTTGTCTCTTTGATGACAATCATTGTAACAGACATGAGGTGATATTCCATTATGGTTTTAATATGCATTTTCCTGATGATTAATGATACTGAGCATCTTTTCATGTACCTGTTGCCCATTTGTATATCTTTCTGGAAAAATGTCTATTCATGTCCTCCGACCCTTTTAAAATCAGATTATTTGTTTTTTGTTATTGAGTTCTCTGAGTTCCTTATGGATTTGTAGAACTATAATACAACATCACAATCAGGATATTGACGTTGATACAATCAACTGAATTTATTCAGACTTCCTAGGTTTACTTGTAATAATGTGGAATAAGGTGTGTGCAATTATTTCATGTGTACGTGTGTGCCTATCAAGGGCTATTCAATTTTATTAAATGTAAAGGTTTTTGTATTTGTGATACAGATCAATTCCATTACTACAGGATCTCTCATGTTGTTCATGTTCTCCGGTGACTACTTTTTACTGTTAAGTTTTGAGAGTTCTATATAGATTCCAGGTACTGGCCCTTTGTTGAACATATAGTTTAAAAATATTCTCTCCCAGTCTGCAGTTTGTTCTCATTTTCACAAATGGATCTTTTGCAGAGCAAAAGTTTTTCATTTTGATGAGATCAAATTTATGAAATTTTTCTTTTATGAATTTTTTTTTTTGGTTTTGTCTAAACAGTCTTTGCCTAACCCTAGGTCCGGAAGATTCTTCTCCTATGTCCTTTTCTAAAAGTTTTCATAGTTTTAAATTTTACATTTAAGTTCATCATTCACTTTTAATTAACTTATGTATACGCTATGAAGTTTAGGTTGAGGCTCATTTATTGCCAATAGATGTCCAGATGTTCCATCACTATTTGTTGTAAATACACACTATCCTACAAATCGTATTTATACTTTGAAAAAGTTAGTTGATTTATTTGAATCTATTTCTAGATTCCTTATTTTTTTTTTTTATTGACCTCTGTGTCTGTCCCTTTGCCAATATCACAATATCTTGATTACTGTGATGATAAAGTAAGCCTAAACATCAGGTCCAGTGATTCATTCCACTTTACACTCTTTTGTCAAGGTTGTTTTAGCTATTCTAGGATCTGTGCTATTTCATGTACATTTTCAACTAACCTTGCCACTGTTTACAAAATAATCTTGCTGGGATATTGATAAGAATTGCATTAAACCTATAAATCAGTGAGGGAGAATTGACATTTTTATGAGATTGAGTCATCAAATCTACAAACATTTATTTAAATTGTGCTTGATTTCTTTTATTACCGTGTTGTAATTTTCAGTATATTGGTCCTGTATATGTTTTGTGAAATTTATACTTAAGCATTTAGTTTTGTTTGGAGTGGTTCCAAATGGTATTATGTTTTTAATTCCTGTTTCCACATATTCGTTGATATGCTACAAAAATTTTTGTGAATGGATCTGTATCCAGTGATCTTGCTGAATTCACATACATAGTTCAAGAAGGTTTTGTAGGTTCTTTCTGATTTTATATGTAGTTAATCATGTCATTTACAAGTATGAACAGTTTCATTTATTTCTTTCTAATCTATATGAATATACATTTACTTTGTTGCCTTATTTTACTAGCTAGAACTTCCAGTACTATGTTGAGTAAGAGGGTGAGCACTCACATCTTTGCCTTGTTCCTGATTTTAGTAAAAAAACATTCATTCACCATTAACATATTAACTGTAGTTTGTTTTATGGATGTTCTTTCTTAAGTTAAAGTTTTTCTACTCTATTCCTAACTTTCTAAGTACTTTTATTGTGAATGGGTGTTAGATTTTATAAAAGGCACTTTCTGTGTGAATTGATGTGATCTCATTTGATTTTCTTCTTAAGCCTGTTCATATTGTGGACTATACTGGCTTTTAAATGAACTTTGAAACAGCCTTACAGTCCTATTATAATAAATTCCACTTGGTGAAGGTGTATACTTATTTTATATATTGTTGGGTTTAAATTTCCATAATTTTGTTGAGGATTTTTGCACCCTATATTTATGCAGAATAGAGGTATATAAGTTTGGGGGATTTTTTTTTTGCTTTTGTTTTTACTGTTGTTTTTGTCAAGTTTTATTATTATCCCCAACTGTAATTATGGATCTGTCTATTTCTTCTTCAGGTATATCAGGTTTTTGCTTTATGTATTTTGAAATGTTGGTTGATTCACATTTAGGATTAATTTTTTTTACTGGTTGATTGATTCTTTTATCATTATGCAATGAACATTTTTATAATTGGATGTTGGTGATTTTCTTTGCTCTAAAATATAACTTATCTGTTATTAATATAGCCACTCCTACTTAAAAAATATTTGATTAGTGTTTGCATAGTATATCTTTTTCTATCCTTTTTGTTTAAACCTACTTATGCTATCATTTCTGACATGAGTTTCTTTTAGACAGTATGGGGTGGATCATGATTTTTTTAATCTACGGTGCCGTTCTCTGCCTTTTAACTGATTTTTAGACAGACAACTTTCCCTTAAGGTAATTTTTGATGTGTTAAAGTTTAAATCTGTCATCTTGTTTTTGTTTTTGTTTTCTGTTTCTCATTCCTCTGCCTCAAAATTCTTGCCTTTCTATCAGTTACTTAAACTTTTTTCACTATTCCATTTTGAATTATTTATGGTATTTTTCAGTTTGAGTGTTTTTTCTTTGAGCAGTTTTCTTAGTGGTTGCTCTGAGAATTACAATATACTTACATTAGTTACTACAATCTATTGGTATCAACATTTTACTACTTTGAATGAAATATGGAAATTTTTTTTGCATTTAATTCCATTTAGTTTTTCTATTTTAAATATTACTCTCTTAAATATCAAATGGCATTACAATTTTTGATTCAATCAAATATAATTTGTAAAACTCATAAGCACTGTATGTACTTATGCTCCTACTCTTTCTGTTATATTTTCTTCCTTCTTTATCTCCAGGATTTCTTCTTTCATTGCCTTTCTTTTTGAGGAATATCTGTTATCCAATTTCTAAAAATATGGCTGCTAATGACAATTTATTTTATTTCTCCCTCACCTGAGAATGTTTTTATTTTCTCTTCATTTCTGGGGGAAAAAAAAGTTTTACTGGGTATAGAATATGTGGTTAATATTTTTTGGGGGGGCCTTGAAAAATCTTACAACATTTTCTTCTAGACTGCATGATTTCATATGAGAAATATACTATAGGTAATGTATTGTTTCTCTCTAGCTGCTTTCAAATTTCTTCTCTTTCTCTTAGTTTGTGTGAGTTCAAATACATTTTACCTTGGTGTGAATTTTTAGGGTTTATTTTTGTTGGTGATCCACTCACCTTCTTAAATCTGTACATTTGTGTCTTTTCACCACATTTGGAAGTTTTCAGCCATTATTTATTCAAATATCTTTTTAGCCTCACTTTCTTTTTTCATACTGTGGCTCTGATGATATTAATATTGGCTCTTTTGTTGTTGTCCCACAGGTCCTGATACTGTTTTGTAATTTCCCTCTGTTTTTGGATTGGGTAAATTCTATTGATTTGTCAAATTTACTGATTCTATCTTATTTTAGCTTCACTCTCTTATTGAACCTGCCCAGCAAGTTTTTGTTTTTAATTTCAGTTATTGTTTTTTCAGTTTTGTAAGTTTAATTTGTTTTTTAAACATTTTTCTTTGCTGACACTTTCTATTTTTTTCAGTTGTTATAAAAGAATTAGTAAGTGCTTAAGTATTTTAATAATGGTTTGTCAGATAATCCCAACATGATTTATCTCAATGTTGGCATGCATTAATAATCTTTCTCATTTAAATTGTTATTTTCTTGTTTCTTGATATGACAGATGAAATTTTCATTGTCATCTGGACATTTTGGCTGTTATGTTTGGAAAATCTGGGTCCTATATACATCTGTTATTTTAGTAAGCAGTCACCTTGCTAAGTTTAGCATATAGGTCCTGACCTACTTTCGTGGGCCGTGGTTGCAGTGACAATTTAATTTTCAGAGCTTTTGCTATGCTATTTTGTTTTTTTTATGGCTCCCACTGGTCCCTGTGGTGCCACCAAAGGCAGTGGGAGTGTTATCCCAGGCCAGGATAGCTGGTGCCTCTAGGTAGGGGAGAGAAGTTAACCCTGAGGGACTGAGAGCTTTCCTGATCAGGCACTTGTGAGATCTTTCTTTCTGATGATATGTAGTTATTTCATTGTCTCTCTTTGAGGCATGGAAGTCCCAGGTTCATGGGACAAAAATGCTGCCCAGTAAGACCACTTCTTGTGGTTGGATTCCCTTTGCTGATGCACCTACCTCCCAATGTCTCTGGGTAGATGAGGGACATCTCAGGTGTCAAATAGGCTTCTCAAGTCCAAATGCTTGTTGTAGTGGGATACCCTTGCTGGTCTCATCTATTCACCTAGTAACTCTCTGTAGAGGAGGGCTCTCCAGCACAGTAAAAAATGAGCATGCTTCCTAGACCAGACCACTTGTTTTTATCAGGCTCCTAATCTACTCTTATTGGTGGTGCTGGGCTCACATCATTTTACTGAAGACATTTCTATTTAGTCTAGCATAGGGATTAGCCTACATGGATGACCTCTTGTTAGGTAGGGGTCAGGAAACACTGGGGCTTGGTTACCTTCTCCTGTTGGATGAGTGAGTGGGGCATGTGTACCTAAAAGTCACCTTGCTGCTATGCTGTTCATTCAGCAATTGGTTTCCTCACCAGTCTTCCTTCCTTCTTTCATCTTTCCAGGTTTTCCATAGTTTGCCTTTCAGGGTTTATATCTGTATTTAGCATGGAGGAACAAGTAGCAATACCTTGTTCAGATCAGAGCAATCAGAACAATCTCAGTAGTTCCTATAACATTTTAAATGGAATACAAAAGTACAACCTTGCCTAAATAATCTTTATGGTTTCTTAGTGCCTTATATTAGAAGTTTCTTTCTAAATAGTATCAGTGACTTTTTTTTTCAATAGAGTCACTTCTAAATGAAAAGACATGGCAAAGAATATTGAGGCTCTTTTGAATATTTATCACATGTATACATCTAATACATATCAAGGCTATAATACTTCTCTCCCAATTTACACAGCAATTATAATATCACCAGGGAAAAGAGAACAATGGAAGAGAAACAAAATTCTCAGTAATGGTCTTCTACTTTCTTCCTCTCCCAGTTGTAAATGCATAGGTGATGTTCCTCACAGTCTACAAGGACTGAAAATCAAACCTCCAACCACACTGATAAAGCCCGCTCCCAGCGACAGTGGTCCCATTGTGATCTCGTTTTCATTACAGTGTCTCTCATCTCCTTTTCCTGATCCTCCTAATCTCAGTACAACAGTTTCTTATTATGAAGAGCTCTGGAAGTTAGCTTGCTTCATGAAAGGGGATGCAGACTCAGCTTTGGTAGGTGAGAACTGACTCAAGCTAGCTTCTGCAGAAGCCCCTGCAGGTGAGGAAATGCAATGGGCTCAGCAAATTTTGGACATAGGACAAAGTTCAGTTTTTCTTCTTTCTAGAGCATGTGATAAAGGCCTGAATTTTTTTTAAGTACCAGAACTTAAATGAAAGTTTAGATCATTGTTTCTATGCCTTTGTGCTGTAGTCAGAATGGCTCTTTTCCCTCCCAGCCATCTTGAAAAGCTAATGTTTATTGAGCGCTTATCATATGTTAGCCAGTATTCTAACCACTATCCTACTATGCAGTGTGGGTCTGCTAATAATAGTAATGGTGGTGGTAGTAATAATAATGATATTGTACTAATAATGGCCAGTGTTTATTGAACACTTATGCTATTCTAATTGCTTTCTGTGGATTAACTCATTCCATCTGGCCACCAATGCTATGAGGTGATGACTATTATCATGCCTATTTTACAAATTAGGAACTGAGGCTGTGATATTCATTAAGTTGATCAAGGCCACACAGCTGGTAGGCAGAGGGGTTGGGATTCAAACTTAGGCAATGTGACATCAGAACAGATGCTCTTGGTCATTAAGCTACAGCTACTTGATGCTTCTAAGACTGCTTACTTTTCTGTAAAATAAAAGATTTTGACACACAATGACAATAACAGTAGTAATACAATAACAACACTAATGGCACAATAATAAGTATACCAACAATAGCGAGTAAAATTGGCTAATGGCTTATTATGGTTCAATATTTATTTCATACATTTGGCATGTACTTTTTTATATAACTCTTCTCACAGCCTATATGGAAAGAACTATTCTTACCTTCATTTTATAGCTCTGTAGAGATGTCAGGAGACTTGAAGAATATCACACAACTAATAAGTGATAGAACCAAGATGGAAGTCAGGCATTCTGTTTTTTCATGAGTTGGCAACACATGCGCAAGTGCACAACAACGACAACAACAATTACAACACTACTATTTGTGGAATTTTTGCTGCAATTGAGGTATGTATATTTAATCCTCCAGTTAGGAATATATTTCTAAAAATTGAACTTCCTGGAGTTGTTTCTCTAAAATTAGGACCATGGAAACAAACAGCAGCTACCATGTGAGGTAATCAGAGATAGAGGAGGGTAAACTGTACTGAGCCTGTTTCTCCCCATATGCAAGATGATTTGTTAGATTGAAAACTTAACAGAAATTTGACACTTAAGTTAACCTGCCCCTGAATGAATCTCAATCAAGCTTTCAGAAAACTTTAGACAGCAATTTTATTTTTAGGGTACATTTTTCCTTATAAGTGGTCCAAATTGGATTGCTTTTTCACTTTGGATTTAAAAATTAAAAAGAAAGTGGCATAAGTTACAATGCAAACAAATACATATTTTCAAATCTTTCTGTTCTAATTTCCAAAAAAGAGCAGAAGCCTCAAAGCTATTAACTGGAAACGTGCTCTGTCATTCCAAAGGCAAGCACAGTTCATGAAGATATGCTGAAGTAATTCACATTTTATTTGAACTCAAAAAGGAACATTTTTAAAATGAACTTTTTTAGAATTGTGTTTTAAAAACCTATAAGTTTATATTTTACAAAAATAGTCTTAAACAACTCAGCACTATTTGTTAAATATGACTCATTTAACATGAAATTTTTAGGTATTCAGACTTAATTATATGGACCAACCTAAACACAAAATTTCTTCTTTCCTTTTTAAGATTCAGTTTAAAGTTGTGAGAAAATGAGCTAATTTTTTTACTTTGGTGGATTTTGATCATATAGTGAATTTTAATTTTATATCACACTTGTAAAAGTTGCTTTTCATCATGTGTACCAAATTCATTCCTAAAAAAAAAAAATTAATGTTTACATTTAAGTTTCAAAAGAACAATAATAACCCAGGATGAGTGAGACATTTTACCATGTGATTCTTTAAAAATCTCAAATATAGAGAGTCAAACTTTTGGTGACCTGTCTGGACTGGAAAATTTATAAAAGGTTTTCAAACTCTAGGCTTTCTATGGAGCTGCTTGCTCTTTGCCCAACAAATAATTACCGTGTTTCTACTATGTGTAAAACACTGTGGGAGGCTTCAAGGTGAATGAATCAGACAGGATCTAATCTCACAACCTGGTTAAAGAGAAGGAGTGATAAAATGTCTTCACAGACAAACATAATATAGGGAGGTATTAGTCTCATAGGAAAGGTACAGATAAAATACTAAGAAGATCTTGAGAAGGGTGACCAGCCTAGGTGACCAGAGCAGAATTTCATGGAGTAGGGAAAACTAGAATTGGAGCTTAAAAAATGGCCAGGATTTTACAAAGTAGAAACTGTGATAAGTGTCTTTTAGGCAAAGGTAGTTGTAGTTGAAGCCACAGGACTGGGAAAGAAAAATGCAGATCGTACTTGGGAAGAAAAGTGTCAGCAGTCAAAACTAGAGAGTGGGGTAAAAAGAGGTGATAGTAGAGAATTAGGTATAAAGGGCTGGTTAAAGGCTTTGAAGTTTTCTCCCAAGGCAATGGAGAACAACTAAAGTATCAGATCAGAGACTATAATCTCAACAATGATTTAGGAAGAATGATCTGCTAAGAGACAATAAGAGATAACAGGAGCTGAAGAGATTAGAGACCAGGAGATCAGTTATATGGCTATCAACAATAGAGTGATAGCCTTGGGAATAGGGTATAAAAAGTAAATCTAAAATATGGCAAAAGAAGTGTAAATAGAACTTAGAATATTTGCTGTCTGTGTGTGTGTCGTGCACACCTGCGTGAGTTTATTGGTGCTAGTTCAGGGAAGGCAGACTTAACAAGGGAGAATGATAGCCCTCTTTGCAGATACAGGAGAGTCTCTGGGAGAGGCCTGCTTGTGGTGGAAGGGAAGATAGTAATTTAGACTACAATGGTGTTGATTTTAACTGATGAGAAATAGAGATTTTGAGGAACCAGACATATAGAAAGTTAGTTGAAGAAACCAAATATGATTACAAATAAAGCTTTTGTTACCTCAGCTCTCAGACCTCAAGTTGTATGAGTGATTTATTAAATTTAAGTGTACTTTCCAATTAGAGCTAACATTATATTTCAGAGCATGCCCACAAAAAGAACATTAGCACTCCAGTGAGAATTTACAAGGCCATAACTACAATTTATATTACACCAATGGCAAGAATGAAGCCCCAGATTACAGATACCATATTAGATTATTGATGAAGTTAAAAAAAAAAAAGCCTTGGATTCTTATTCGTAATATATATAAATAGATGTATTTTTTAGTCTCTCTTGAAAATCTCGCATATTCTTCCATGAATTGAAATTAAATTATTAGTTCTTATACAAATTTCCTTTTTGCTTGTTTCCATTGATCTTTACATTTATTTATTTATAGATTTATAGCCTTTTTTTAAACTTAGAGACTTTATTTTTTTTTTAGAGACCTATTTTTTTAAGAGCAGCTTTAAGTTTACCAAAAATTGAAAAGATAGAGGGATTTCACATATAATCCCTACCTCAACACATGCATAGCCTCTCCTATTATCAACCACACTCACCAGAATGATTTTAAATATATATATATGTATACATACATACATATATATATATATATATATATATATATATATATTTTTTTTTTACCAATGATGAACCTACATTGACATATCATAATCACCATAGTTTATCTTAGAATTTATTCTTGGTGATGTGTATTCTATGGGATTGGAGAAATGTATACTGACATATACTCATCATTATCATACAGAATATTTTCACTGCTCTAAAAAATCCTTTGTGCTCTGCCTCTTCATTCCCTGCCCCCACAACCCAACCCCACCCCTGCTAACCAATGATTTTTTGTATTGTTTCCACAGTTTTGCCTTTTCCTGAATGTCATATAGTTAGATTTATTCAAAGTATAGCCTTTTCAGATTGGCTTCTTTCACTTAATAATTTGTATTTAAATTTCAATATTTATTCACTTAAGAAATTAACATTTAAATTTTAGTCCAGGTCACTTTGATGCGAAGGATATTTACATTCTCTTAAACTATTAATGTAGCAGCAATATACTATTTTTTTTTTAAGGTAAGCCTTGTTAATCTGGTCTCAAATGAGTAAAGTAATTTTTTTTTTCTCAGAACTAGATTTCAGGATTTCTAACCCCTCCCTTTCAGTTTTCCCAAAGCTATTTCCCCTTATTTCCTATTTTTCCTTGTTTTCTTCCCATTCGTTTCTGTTCTGTGATCTGTGTACCTGTGATTGTTTAAAAAGCAGCTCAGACTTCTAGCCTATAAACATCACTTCCCTTGTCTCCTGAATTTATTTAAATGGCTGATACTTGAGCCCAAGGGGTTGATTACATTAACACCATGGAGTCAAGAGTACCGTGACTTTTACCTCAAGCTATCCATAGTCAACAAAATGAGACAGAACCTCTCATATTTCATTACTTCAAGACCAGTTCTTCTTTCTCAATCCTTCACTTCCCAGGCTTTATGTTTTGGGTCCTTACTCACCCACTTTGTTAATGAGCCAATTGAAATGAATGTTCGCGACCCCATCAGAAGTATGTTTCTTTTCCCTTCCAGATCACTGTATTAACTTACATGTTCTCTGTCATTGTAGAAATAACAAATTGGCATTGATATATTTTTAACCAGCTCTGAAAGTTCATGTGCTTTCCACTGCAAAGAGATTCTGCAGTTGTCTTTTACAGGTGGAAAAATGTATTGAGAACAAGTTGGATAGGATAGCTTTTCTAATTTAAATAAAAAGTAGCATTTATTTGCACCCTAAATAGATATGAAAGTCAAAACCAAGTAAGTCTGCATCACATTATCCCTTGATGATACTCTTCAAATGACAGACAATTTTATAATTTTGGTTAAAAAAAAAAACAACATTAAACTTATTTAACTTAGCTGATTATCATAAAAAAATATTCTGTAGGCAAATTTATTTTTAATAGATGGTTGCCTCTCATTGGCTAACAATATATCTATCATAACACACTTGGCTTGGGAAATATTTCTCTTAAATTTTATCTGCTCTAAGTCAAAAAGTTCTTGAAGTACAGAGATTTCATGGTGGAAAGTATTAATGTTACATGTAAAATTTGTATTCTAGTTCATTAGTGGTATGCTTTGCCCTTGGGGCATGAAGACATGTTTAGTATGTAGAAATTTTCTTAACACTTGCAAAAATTCAGCCTTTCTCAAAAGCTGTTTCTACCAACAGACATGCCACCCCTGGCCTTGGTTTCCGCGACATGGGGTCTATCAGTTGACCTGCTGGTATGACCTTGGATTCTTAGGGTTTTTCCTAATTCTGAATTCTCTACCAGGATATGCTGACCTTTTATTCTCGAGTCCAATGTCTCATGTAGGAATAGAACTGATTGCTTTTCAGAGATTAAGGTTGAAGGGACATCAGGCCTCAAAACTTACCCATGAAGAGTTAGTTCACTTAGGGTAGGCCAAGTGGAAAACCAACTCTCAATATGTTACTTAAAAGGGTTGGGTCCTCCTGGTCTTGCCCTTGTTCTCCTGTCTCATTAATGAGTCAATATAGATAATAAAAAAGTGATTTCTATCTCACTCATCCACCACACACTTCCCCAAATGAGTGAATTGGTAAATGAGAGGTGAAGGAATGAGCTTCACTGGGAATACATAGGTGATTTCTGTAGGAAAATTTTGCATAGTTAATTTAGAGAATTGTAGTCACCTTTGTTGAGTCCCTGAAATGCATCTGTACATGTACCTGTCACACTATAGGCAAGATTAACATGTCTGCACATATTGCCAACACACACACACACACACACACACACACACACACACACACACACACTCAAACACTTTAAAAATCTCATTGTCTAACTAGTACCAGCATTATGGTAGGTTCTTTAAAAATTTGTTGAATAAATAATGCGTGAATGCATAACATTGTAGAGATGTCTCAGATACTTCTAGGTTAGTTGTTTGGTTTTCAAAATGTTGTTTCTGCAAAGAAGTGAAATAGACTCAGGGACCAGGGCCAAAGAGCCAGACCCTTGTCATGTGCTTACTTTCACTTCATGACTCAGACTCTACTGCGCTATTTTGAAGGTGTAACCAACCTCATGCATTCAAATGATTCTAATTTTGAATGTGTAATAATTAGGCTTTGAAAGATTTTTAAATACCATAAACTAATTAGGAATACAAAAGAGAAGGTTAGAAGGATCATTTCAAATTATGCCTCTAAGATGCTGGTTTTCCATTAACTTTTATTTTTTAATTATAAAGAATAAATGAAACAGAATTCAAGAGCTAATAAACCAAGGAAAGAGAATAATCCGTTTTAAAGCACATTCACATACTTTGAGATGACTCTTCTTCATATGTTAAAATAATTAGTAACTGCTCTTACTTGAATTAGGATAATTACTGGGCAATTTTTTTTAGTTATTTAAGTTTAGTTATAACTATACTTAAAAAAATTATAAAACTGCATTTACTAAAGTTCCATACTTTAGCCTTTTCCTTATTTTAGAATACTTTTCTATATCGGATAATGTGAGTTAGTGAGTTTGAGCCAGAACAGATGCAAAGCATAGACCTCAATGCTTTACATGTTCTACAGTTCTTAGGCTGATAGAGAACTTATCTTTTAAAGATGCTTTCCTTTCCCATGTCTGTTTCGGTCTCAGGTTTGATATTAACAAATATTATTGCTATGCTCCTAAGATCAGGAGATTTCTGAGGCTCACCATCAACTTCTGTTTTGAACTTTTGCACTCATGTCTAGCTTATCTACTTTCAATTTCCATTTACCCTTTGGATAGACACACACCCAGAAAATAAGCACCCAGCCTTACAAATCTCTGGAGAGAATAAGAAAAAAAGAGCTTATTTAAGTTCTAGTTCACTCACTTTTATCCCCCTTGAAATAATTGTTTACAATCTTTCAAGTGCTAGAAAATCATGGCTATGTCTGTATGAGTGTCTTGGGGGAGAATCAGCCTCATTGAGCAAAAGGCAATTCTGATAGAAAGTCTTTCACATTAATATGATGAGGACTGAACTAATCTAAGTAAAATGTGAGAATCAAATCAGCCTTATCTTTTCAGGACCATAAAGGACCGTCACTTAAGCTCAGAAAAACAATTTATAGTTTTAGTTATTTTGGAATCAGAGAGGACATTGGCAATCACTTAGCTCTTTGCAGTTCATAATTCCACTCTATTAGGAATATAACTGCTTACTAGCTCTGTGTGAGTAACATTTGATACACAGGAAGTTAGAATAGATTCTGGAAAATACTACTTTATGGTGCAGAAAACCCAGTTGGTTCATACAATATACTGGGTTTTGTGACACACAAATAATAATTAGCATTGGAATAATTTTTATCTTTATTAATTGCCATAAGTAAATAAATGTTATGTCTGAAAGTGTAACTTATAACTAATGTGTGGGGAAATTGAGAGCTTGTATGTAAAATATTAGTAATGTGTATTATTTAAAAAGTTTTAATCATCAAAACAAGCTCATAAATACATTATAGAAGAGTATGTATATGTATATATTTATGTGTATATGTGTGTGTGTGTGTATAAGTATATATATATATATACACACATATGGTAGAGAATTATATAATGAGAGAATTTAGAGGACTTAAATTATAAGCATAAATTCATAATACCTCAAAAGCTGCCAAATTGTAAATATAGGTCACTATCTGTTGGAGTACAGTCTTAGCTACTAGCAATGCAATCACACTTCCATGAGAATTTCTTCCTAAGAGTCTCAGGCATAATTATGAGTCATAATTATATTTTTTTATTTAAAGAAGCTTTATAAAAAGAGAAAATGTTGCATTAGACAAAATATTAATTCACCCTATGGATAGGTAGAACAGTGCTTAGGTGATAACTATGCTGCAAATAAAAAAAAAAAAAATACCACACAGATAATTTGACACCTTCAAAAGAGTTTGACTCCTTTGAAAGTGACTATTGATATAAACATGCAATTATTACAGTTATTCATATCTAAGGCTCTTTTCTCTGACGTGTTTATTAGGGACAATTGTCTTCCATTATTTTTTTTAAAGGATCTTCATTGTCTTATTGTTGTACCACCATTTTTTTCTCCTAAAGTTTCTGGGGATTTTTCTCTTTTCTTCCTAGTGTATATAAAAGTTCTAAGCACACTCACAGCTTAATTACTGCCTTTCTAATTAAGTATTAAATTGTGCACAAACTCTTGTCTATTGGGTGAAGCTTATTCCTTCATCTAGACATGCTACTGCATATCCTCCAGTGAAGAAATGCAGTCACTTGCCAAGATATTCCATTTAATTAATTGCTTGCCCCAAATATTTCACTTAATGATATATTTCAGAGAACACTTTAACTTATTTGAACTATATGTTGCGGTCTAATACTAGTCACAAAAATAAACTTTAGAGTGTGACAATATAGGAAAAGTATTGTTAAAAATAATATTGACTAAGCTCTGTGGTCATTAACAAAAACGATGATTGGGTGAATTTATTCCAAGGCACAGTTTAAACTTAGTTTTCATTAGTGAATGTTGTTAGACACCAGCCATTTAGATCTTAATTTGTAGGTATTTCTGTTCATTGTTTCTTGTTTTTAATTTAATTTAGAAGGACAAGAATATACTCAAACAATTCCCCAAGGCTGAGAAGCTTTTATCCAATTTATGTACCATATAGAAAAACAATAATAAAAGCTTTTCTGTCCAGTAAAAATGACATCCAAGGTGCTGACCATATCTGTGGACCAGCTCATTCAGTTGTGCCTGCAACCCGTGAAGAATGCCAAAGCTAAAAAAAGGTAGCAAATGAGCGAGTGCTACAGCAGAACTTCAAGAAACACTTTTCAGAGAAATATATGATGAACTTGAAGGTTAGAATTCAATTTGCTGCTTTCTCTGAAGATGAAATCTTTCAGTCTTCCAGCTTTTCAATGAGATATACTCCTGGACTTAGCATCTAGGGAGTGTTTGGAATGTTAAGATCTTGAAGAAAGAGAAGATAGTACAATGGACTTGACAAAAGGCACATCTAGTGATAGAGTTTGTGTATAGCGCTTACTTTTCCTTTCTTTCTTTTTTGTATGTAAGTGGGGGAAGGAGGGCACGGAAGGATAGGATGTGTGATCAGCTGTTATCAATCAACTTTGGAAACTCCCTTATGGTTTGACATTTTTGAGAACTGGCCTGGTCTTCCTGTTAGAAATCATCCAAACCCCAGGAGAGGGCTCTTTGTCTCAAGAGCATAAAGTAATAAACAGAAATCCACATGGTATTCTTGTCTTTCTTATTCTTGGATGAGGTTAATTAGTTGGCTATATGTTTGTAACTGCGTCCTCTCCTAAAAGGTAGACTAGAGTATACAGTAGTTATTACTATTTGTTAGATTTTGTTTTACAAAGCATGTTTTGAGAGTAGAGCACAGTATTGAAATTTATACCATTGCTAAATCATCGAATTGCATTGAATTCAAGAACATCTTGTTTTAAAAGTAGTATTGAGAAATGATTCACAGCCAGTTTAGAGTCTTATGGTTGATCTGCCCCCTAAATTTAAGACTAAATGTCAGTTTTGGGGGGAGGTCTCTATGGGATTAAATTTCTACCCCACTCTAATTCTATTCTGTAGGATAGGAGACTAAGCTTTAGAAAGATTATTTAAATAATTGGCCAAGATTACACAGCTGGAAATGAGAAGAGTCAGAATTTAAACCCAGGTCCACTTGATCCCAGATTTCTGCTTCTGTTTGTCATCAAAGATTGCCATCTTCCCAGTTTTTATCTAGTTAGTAGAAGAAATGATCACAAATTCTTTTTTTTTCTTTACCCTTTGTATGAATGATTCTTACTCCAACCACTTATTTACATGAAGAAAATGTCATAGATGTAGATGCAAAACCTCAAACTTTGAAGGAAACAAAAGCTATAAAGAAAGCCAGAGAAATTGTTGCTGTACACAACCTAAAGGCAATATGAGGAACATTTTTATCCTCTATTAGAATGCTTTCTAAAAGGTAAAAAAAGACATAGGCTTAAGATACCAAATAATCATCAAATAGCCACCTTTAACATTTAATCTGTGTCATTTTTAGTTAAGCAAAATTGTCACAAGCCAGTTGCCTATGAATAGAGTTTATAGTGTGGAGAGCTGGGCCAAACACTATTATGGATTATTTTCTCTTAGAGTCCTTACCTTCTCACCTTCCAGAAAAATGTCTAAGTAGCCTTAAAGTATAAACCACTTGATCTTCTCTTTTATCGTGAGAGGGTGTGTGTGTGTGGTGCTTGCTATGAGATACACCTTTAGAAATTAGGTTTTCATATGTCCAGGTACAGGACTTTCAGAATGTGATAACTCCTGAGAAAATGATTAAAGAAGATTTTTTTTTTTCCCTTTCTGTCCTCTTTATTTTCAAGAGGCTATGACTTGAGGCATTTCCCCTTATTGGTTTTTTCTTCATGATGATCAAGAAACTGATTTATGCCAAAGTCAGAATGAGTCAGACAATAAGAAACCAAAATGTATTTGGACCAGCGAGTATGGACATACTGAATGAGTCTCAGCAAACTCCTTCTCTTTCTGGGTGTTTAACCACATGCAAACAGGATGGGATGGTGGCTTTACAGTGGGTGTGGTTCTTCCACCTCTACTCCCACAAACTCCCCTTCCTCTCTTTCCCTGCATGTGTTTCAAATTGGAGCAATGGTGGGTGGGAAAAGCAAGAGCTACCCCATAACTATAAATAGGAAAGCCAAGAATCTGAGTGTTCCAGAAGGGAGGTAGAGGGAGGTAGAATGAGAGAAGTGGGAATCTACCCAAATTTAATCACTTGAATTGCTTCAAACTAAACCAATTTATGTCAACTATTAGGAGAATTGAATAAATATGTGGCCAACCTCAATTCCAAGCTGAAAACAAACAAACAAACAAACAAAAATCAAACAACAACAACAACAACAACTGAAAAGAGGCGATAATAGAGATGAACCCTGGTAGATAGTCAACTCCCTAAACTTTGGAAAAATACAGTTATAGTCAGGACTAATGTGGACCAAAACCCATGGAAAGATTGATGGAAATTCATTTTGTAAAGCCACACACATGAAAATAATTTACACAGGAGGTTTTCTGCACCACAGCTGTGCTGGTTATTTATTTTGGACCAGTTTGTGCAAAAGTTGGTACCAAAAATGGATTCAGTTCTTGCTTGATAACCTTACAAATGTCAAATTAGTCCCCTGAACTCAACACCCCCTTTCCTGAATAGGCTGCTGTTTAAAGGCAGATGGTCTTCAGAATCTCCAGGTATTCATTTCTTTAGCATGTACTTAACAAATCCACCCCTGGATCTCATCATTTCAAATCTATATACCTCTTGGTCCTATTTCTTTTACAACCTAAATACATCCAGAAGAGATAGAGTGGAAGACAAAAAGACTGAATAGGACCACTGCTCAGTATGTGAACCTGCATCTGCTTGGGGGTGGGAAAGATGCTTGTAAAGCATACTCCCAGACCCGTAAAAGTTATACAAAAAGATTTTCTAGATCACTGTTGCTCCACCCCAGAACATAGACATCAGAGGATAGAGTCGCACCTGCTTTGCTGCTTGCTCATTTTTCTCTAAATCCCTGAGCCAGGATGAGACAAGTGGTTCATGGGAGTTTCAATGCACCTCACAGGGTGGGATCACCATTGCACCTTGAAATTTAGTGGATCTTGTGCCTCAAAGCTAGCCAACACATGTGCAAGGGTGTGACATTTATTTAAGGGATTTAGAGACCAAGGTCTCTTGTACATGTAATTAGAGGCTTCTGGTGTTAGTATTCATTGAATTATCCTCTGGAGCTGGGGACTGATCCATCAAAACTTTGCCTTTGTGAAAGCGGAATGTTTATATAGTTCTGATCTGGTTAATAATCACATTCTTTATTTGGATTTATACACTTTCTTCCATGTTGCCAAAGTGCTTTTTGGCCATTCTAGAATTATAGTGAATTAACTCTTTTCGGTCAATCCAAGGTTCACCTCTCAGGCCAGCCACCTCCCAATGGGACGATTTTGCTTCAAAGAAGAACTTATTACCTGAAGAGAAGCACTTGTCATTTATAACAAGAGATTTTGTTGTATTTCTGAAAAGGGGGTAATTGAGGTTATTTCTCAGTGCCTAACACACAACCTTGGACATACCTGGTTTAAGGTTGATGCATTCTTGTAGAAAAATGTGTTAATGCTCAAGGAATCAAAGTTATGCTCCAATTCTCATAGTCTATCTGGGAAAACTTAAAAGTGGTGCTAAATCCATTCAGTAACACCACCTTTTCTCTTCACTGAAAATACTGCCTGTTACTGAAAATCAATTTTGGCAAGCATTGAAACTCTCACTGACCCAGACCAGTATATTAATTCAGTCAGGTTGTTTACTCTGATTTTTTATTTCCTTTCTTTTGCCAAGTTTGTATTACAATGACTAGAAGTCATAAAAATTAAACTCTTACAAAGCAAGGATATTTTCTGCCACATTAATCTGCCAATATATAGATGTTGAGTCTCATTTAATGGTAGACTAGTAGCAGAAGAGTCAGTTTTCCGTCAGCTCTTAAATAATTTTCTACTGATTTTAATATTTAATAGTTTCAGCTTTATCACAGCTGGAAAAGTGGCCTTTGATTATTTTTTTCCAATTTATTATAATAGTTTTTTAAGGAAAGAGAACAAAGTTGACTTAATGAGACTCGTGAAATTTCCTATCTGTACTCATGATTACATTTAAATTTTTAATTTTGTAATTAAAAGATGAGAACATAGAAACTAGATCAAAACTTGACCTTAACCTTATTCTTGATACAAAGACACCAACATGTCAAACTTGTCACTTTTCTAACCGAAAAAAGAAAAAAAAAAATCAACGTGATCATTTGCCAAAATAGTACCACACTTTACTCTGACCTGATATTTTTCTTAGAGAAAAAAAAAAATTCATGACATTTTCTGCCAGGCTTCTGTTTTATGTCAAAGTTGACATAAAACAGCCCTGCAAATAAGTCCTAGCCTCTAAGCACAGGCCAGAAATAAAAGTTGGACAAAATAGTTGGTCTTGACACCAGGGGGCGATAGTTGGTCCAATCGGGGTATCCCTGCAAAAACGGAGTGGACTGCCAAGTCTCTTGTACCTTCTTATTGGTGTCCTTGGGACATTTTGCATCCATGGAAAAGCATTACCCTTCTTCATGGTACTGTAAAGAAAAACAAATGAGAAAAAGTCTTTGGGATTGAAAGGGGGAAAAAGTGAAGGCCAGGAGAAAGGGTTAGGAAATTCAATTAGATATTTTGAAGACTATGTAATCTTTAAAAGCCTGCTGTGAAGGTTAAATGTTTATCAAGGGAAAGACATTTTAGTCATTTTCTATTCACAAGTCTTGTGTTTACTATTTACTATGCACTAAATATTTGTGTCCTCTTCTAAAATTCGTGTTTTCAAGTCCTAAGCCCCAGTGTGATAGTATTTGGAGACAGAGCCTTTGGGAGATCTTAAGGTGGAGCCCTCATGAATGGAATTAGTGCTCTTATAAGGAGAGAGATGATCTCTCCCTGCCATAGAAGATAGGCAAGAAGTTATCTATCTACGAACGATGAACCCAATCAACTGACACCTTGAGCTTGGACTTCCCAGCTTCCAGAACTGTGAGAAATAAATGTTTACATTTTAAGCCACACAGTTGATGGTATTTGTTATAGCAGTCTAAACTAAGACACAATAGATACTTCTTTGCCCTTAGTTTTGCTAGCCTTAATTAGGATGTGTAACACTTCCATTCTAATTTTCTCCTCTAAGGCCATAAACAGGTTGTTTCTTTTTCAACCAAGAATTCTAGGCACATTTCCCTAGTTTAATTATATTGTGTACATCTACTGAATCAGTTTGAATGTAATTAAATAAAAGAGTACATATTAAGGACAAAAACCATGGACAAAAAGGTTATTCTTTTTAGTTAATTTATTTCTGTTCAGGTCAGTTGTTTTAAACCAGGACAATTCTAACCCCACTCCAAACTGTGGGACATTTATCAATATCTGTAAACATTTTTGATTATCATGACTTGGAAGAGAGATGTATCTTCTGGTATCTAGTAGGCAGAGGCCGGGAATATTTCTAACCATTCTACATTGCACAGGACAACTCCCTACCACAAAGAATTACCTGATTCGAAATATCAATAGTGCTGAGGTTGAGAAAAACAGATAAGACAATGCATCTTTCTTTTTCGTTAGGGTGAGTAGTATTAGTTTAAAAGACAAGGCCCAGCTAAGCTCTCCTGCTCAATCATGAAGGAAAAAATTGTCATTCATAAAAAAAAAAAATAGATGTAGTTGTTCCAATTGAGGAAAGACCATGATATTAAGAGACTATAGAGGTAAGATGCAGAAATGCTATTAGTAAACTTTGCCAAATCATGGAGAAGATGAGAAAAGTTAGAATTCCACAGACAGATGCACCAGTTTTCAAAAAGAAAACGGCAGACTCTGAGACCTCTTGATATATTTGACTAGCTATGTTATGGCCTTTATATTCTTTTTCTTGATTCAATAGGGTAGATGTAGCATAAGTAGATTTGAGTGAACCTTAACTTCTGTAGGCTAAGTGGTCACTTTTTGTAAATAAATAACATTCTAGTGATGAATGAGTCAATTGCATCTTGAACATAAGTGCTTGATACCCATTGCAAGATTTTGTATTCAAGTCTTTTCCTATTTATTTTATCCACTTTTGGGTGAAGACTAATGATCAAATTGAAGATGATTCAAAACTAAGAGGGTGGCAAAATCAAGATCAAAAAGATTATTGCACAAAAGAAAGATATGAAAATGGTAATGAGATAAACTTTAAGTTCTGAAAATCAGCAACACAGGAAAGAGGCTGGACGAGATGGGGTGAGTAGAGGTTTATATGAAAATTATTTCAGTAATTTAGTGGATCATAACTTCATGTTAAATCAAAATTTACCCAAATGGCTTTTGTTTGTATTAAGAGATGCACTGACCAACTCGAGTATCCAAGGAAGAATAACTAGGCTGGTGAGGACTTAGAAACTATACCATCTGATATACAGTTGGAAGAACTAGGAAAAGAAAAGCTAGAGGGAAAAGAGATAATTGTTTCAAACTACATAAGGGCTTTATGGTAGAAGAAAGTTTAGGCTTCTAGTAATTACCAACCAAAAGAACCTAGCAAGGTTAAGAAGGCAAATTTGGGTTCAAAATAATAAATTGTTTGAAATGGAATGGATTCCTTCTGTTGAGTTTCTTGTCACCAGATGCTAGACAATTAAATACTGTGGCTTTTTTTTAAAGGCTGTTCAAACATCAGTAACATTAAATGGTCTTCCAATTTAGGATTTGGTCATTTTTAGATCATCCATAATAATATCAACCTCAAATGCTTTTTAGGCTGGTCTGATTCTGTTAATAAATATTAATATTATCACATTGTGAAGCAGTTTCAAATTCCCTAAATAAGGTTTCCTTAAATACATGTCAATGATGGGCAGGGTCCCTTCACACCTCATGCACAAAATTTTGAGCAAAACATTTGAGATTATGGCATACTGTATTTTTCTCTGAACCATCACATGCACATTAGCGTGTTAGAAGCTCTGAAAAATACTGCAGATAAAAATTAAAACAATTGTTAAATTCCTCAGTGGAGCATTCAAAGTCCTTCACTATAGCTTCCCTGACTTTTCAGCCTCTGTGTCTATAACCCTTCTTATGAACCCTTAGCTCTGGCCATCTAATAAGTTCTTCTTTACCTTTTCCAAACTTTGGCTCTTGCCATTTCTTATTTTTGGAGTATTTTAGTTTCTGGGTCTGAAGACAAAGCCTAAAGGAATGCCCCTTGCTTTTGTACTCATATCACACTCTAAAAGTGGTTGCATCTCATTTAGTTGACCTATTATGCTCCTGACAACACATTAGAACATAATATATTGTGATGTATGTTACAACACATAATGTGGTGTTTCTCACCACATAGGTGTCCAATAAATCTTTCTGGAATTATTAAAGGAAACATGAAGCAATTGGAACTCTATTGACCCATGCTCAGATCAAAGTAAAGGCACAATCTGTTATAATCCTGAAAAACAAATTGAAAAGGACGGTGGCAAACACTGACAGAATTTTTTTCTTTTTTGGTGAAGTGTTGATGTTGTCCATAGTGATTTTTTTAAATAAATTACTCTCCCTTAGTCATCTTTGGTTCAAACTAGATAATTGCCTCCCAGGTAGAGGGGTAGCTTTGTCGAGATTTCTATATTTCCATGAATGAGCCACATTTTCTGTTTTAATTTTTTTTATTATTATTATTCTGTTTTCATTAGAGATATATGGCTATACCTTTGCCTGTATCTGGATACCTGGTTTCTCATCACTGACTGGACTAACTTGGTGATTTTGCTGCCTAAATAAATCTAATAATATATTGTAGGTATTCTTTTCAGTTTGGTCTACAAAGAGAATATGGTTTTTGAATGAAGGTTATTGGAGGTCTTGCTCTGAGAACCTGCATACGGTTCTCTAAATCTCTTAAGTGACAGAATCTAAGACTAACAATGATGGTTCCTTTATGATTCAGAAAGCAAGGAAGATTTGTAAAAAAATCAAGCAGTGCTTTCCTTCTGTCTCCCAGCTATTTCCTCTCCAGAAAAAAACTAATGAAAACTTCCCAAACCAGGTCATTTCAGCACCCCTTCTAAAATCACAAACGGAATCACCTGAGCCACATTGTAAGTAGAAAGCCCACTCAAACAGAGTGGAAAAGATATTTCAGAAAGGGATGGATTATTTTCAAATAATGGCAGTTGAAATGCTTTACCAAATGAGATATGTTTGTAATAATAATTTCCTTCCCTGCAGAATTTTATAACTACTACCTGTCTCAAAATTTCATCCCCATATTTTATAATTTACATTTCACAGTAATTAGGGAAATTAATTATCTAAAAGTCAATGGGTATTATTAACTGAAATTATTCTAAAGTGTAATTTAAAAGAGAATGAAGATATTTATTAGAAAATTTTTCATCCCTATCAAGAGGCTTTTTTCTACAGTTAGAAAATAAGTGAAGTTTAAAAAGTTACTCAAGTAGTTTATGCATACAGAATATATACATTGTCTCTTCAAAAAGAATTCATTAAACAGTTACATAGATCTCATTTTTTCTTCTATTCTCTTTATCTATATAGAATTAATACCAGGATTAAGGAGCATAATTGTAATTAGCCTGCCATTTTTTAGCTCTTTAGTGGCTAACATCAAATCCCTAAAAAGCTGTAATTCAGTATCAAGAGATGTCTGGTCAAAGGCCAAGTGTACCAAAGGTAAACAAAAAAATAGACAATTACCTTCTTTTCATTGAATGATGAAATAAATCTTTTACAAGAATGTAAAAATGAAGAAAGTCAAGTGTTCAGTTCTAACTCTTTGAAGGACTTTAGTATCTGTTTCTTCCCTGACAATCTTTTTGCCAGTCTTCTGGTTTAGAAGTTCATTTATTTTCCAGGTGAAGAGTGGAGGTGTTCTGTGCCCTTCTAAATTATTCTTATTATGTGATTGAGTTTTAGGTAAGGATTTTAGCCAAAGGATTTAACCCAAACATCTGAAAATAAGTATGGGACCTTTAAGACATTTGCCCCTTTCAGTATACAACATCTGAGGCATTATCTACTTAGGCTGTCATGGCTTTTCTTCTTTGCCTCTTTGAATAGTGGGTTATTCACCCTTGTTATTCTCCCACTTGTTCAGTAGCCTGGGGGATGGACCATCCTAAAAGTCTTACCAATGTTTCTGTGGCTATGTTTTTAAAAAATCTTTTATCCACCTTCATTTTCAGAGACTTATCAACTGTTCTTAACATCTGGCCTTTACTCTGTTTTCCTTGGTCAACACATGAATTCCAAGTGCAGGGGATGAAAAAACTATCCTATATCTTCTTAGATTCAATACCTGGAGCTGTGTGAATTAAATTGACAAAATACACATTAATAGGAGAAAAAAACATATAAATGTCATTTGATGTTCATATTTTAATTTAACACATATAAGGGGGAAATCATACCAAAAAGAAAGTGAAAATCCCAAAGAAAAAGTTAAGTTCACTCCCCAGCTCCACTGGAACTGCTCTTGTCAAGATTAATGATGACAACAGCCAAACACTTTCTGCCTTACAATTACTTGATCTAACATCAGTCATTGATTTAATTGCTCATTCCCAACTTTCTTCTCTTTACTATCCCCTGACATTATAGTTCTACCCATTAACTGAATCTTTGGTAATTCTTCCATATCTGTTTCAACTTTAAACTTTGGAGATTTCTGAGGCCTTTTCGTCTTTCTCTCTCCCTCTCTCTTTTTTTTTCTGCCCCTTCCTCTCCCCTTACTTTCTTCAGTGCTCTCTTCTCCCTTCTTTTCTCATCTAATCTCTTCTCCCTCCTTCTTTCTTTATATAAAATTTCTTTGAAGATTATCTCATCCACGTTTATAGCTTTAAATAACATTCTGTATGTATTATCTGAGAGTAAGGACTTGAGTTTCTTACTGTTATTAGTGCCCCACTGTTTCATTCAATGCCTGGAAAATAGTAGGTTCTTGTCAACTATTGACTTTTTTATTATGAATTATTTGTTTTTAAAATTGAAATATATATGATATATATCATTATGCACATTTAATTTGTAAACCATATCAATTTGATACACTTATATATTGTAATATGATTTCCATTGCAGTGATAATTAGCACCTCTATCACATTACATAATTATCACTTATTATTAGTGGTCAGAATAATTAAGTTCTAATCTCTTAGCAAGTTTGATGATAATAACACAATATTGCTATCTATATTCACTATATTGTGGTTTATATTTCTGGGGCTTATTTACTACTCATTGCAAGTTTGTACCCTTAAATAACATCTATAATTTCCCTCAGCCCGCCATCCTTTGGTAACCACCATTTTACTATCTGTTTCTATAAGTTTAGCTTTTTTAGATTCCACATATGAATGAAACCATGCGGTCAGTATTTGTCTTTCTTTGTTTGACTTATTTTATTTATCATGTCCTTAAGTTTTATCCCTGTCATTGCAAATGGCGGATGTCTTTTTTTCATGGCTGAATAATATTCCAGTGTGTGTGTGTGTGTGTGTGTGTGTGTGTGTGTGTGTATTTCACATCTTTATTCATTCAACTGTTGATGGACAAAACAACATGGCATTTGACATAAAAATAGATATGTAGACCAGTGGAACAGAATAGAGAGGCCAGTATTAAACCACTGCACACACAGTCAACTAATGTTTGACAAGGAGGACAGAAACACCTGATGGGGAAAGGGTACTCTCTTTAACAAATGGTGTTGAGAAAACTGGATAAGCACATGTTGAAAAACAAAATTGAACCCTATTTTCCACCATTCACAAAAACTAATTCAAAATGACCAAACTTAAATATAAGACCTGATTTCATAAAATTAGAAGAAAATGTAGAGAAGAGGCTCTTCAACATTAGTTTTGGCAATGAATTTTGGGGTATGACACCAAAAGTACAAATAAGAAAAGCAAAAGTCAACAAATAAGACTACTTCAAACTAAAAACTATCTGTACAGCAAAAGAAACAAACAAAAAATGAAAAACTGACCTACAAAATGGGAGAAAGTACTTTCAAATCATGTATCTGGTAAAATGTTAATATTCAAGCTGTGTAAGAAATTCATGCAACTCAATAGCAAAACCAAAACAAAACAAAACAAAAAACACCGCCAAACAAACAAACAAAAACCAGTTTTTAAAATTGGGCCAAGTACCTGAACAAACGTTCTTCCAAAGAAGACATATAAATCACCAACAGATACATGAAGGTGCTCAACATTACCAGGCTTCAGAGAAATGCAAATCACAACTATAATGAGGTATCACCTCACACCAGTTAGGATGGCTATTATCAAAAAAGACAAGAGATAAGAGCTGATGAGGAAATGGAGAAAAGGGAGCCCTCATGCACTGTTGGTAATCTGGTGCAGCCACTGTGGAAAACTGTATGGAGAGTCCCCCCAAAATTAAAAATGGAACTACCATATGATCCAACAATTTCACTTTTGGATATTTATTCAAAGAAACTGAAAACACTAATTCAAAAAAACATATACACCCTTATGTTCATTGCAGCATTGTGTATAATAGCCAACACATGGAAACAACCTAAGTGTCTGTGATGGATGAATGGATAAAAAATACATCTCTTTCTTTCTCTCTCTCTCTCTCTCTCTCTCTCTCTCTCTCTCTCTCTCTCATGCAATATTATTCAGCCATAAAAAAAGAAAGAATTCTTTTATTCACTACAACATGGATGAACCTTGAACACATTATGCTAAGCGAAATAAGTCAGATGGAGAAGTGCAGATACTATATGATCTCACTTATATGTGGACTCTTGGACTTTTAAAAAAATGCCAAGCACATAGAAACAGATAATAGTTTGGTGGTTGCCAGAAGTTGGGGGTGTGTGTGAGCAGAGAGAGGTGGAGATGGGTGAGGGTAGCTGAAACGTACAAACTTTCAATTATAAGATGAATAAGTTCTGGATGTAATATACTGCATGCTGATTGTAATTAACAATACTGTATTGTCTTGTATACTTGAAAGTTGTTTAAAAGAATAGACCTTAAAACTTCTTATCCCATACACGTGCACACATGGGTAACAATGGAAGATAATGGATGTGTTAACTAACCTTATTGTGGTAACCACTTTGTAATATATATGTACATCAGATCACGTTGTACATCTTAAATTTTTGCAATGTTTTATGTCAATTATATCTCCATAATGCTAAGGGGAGGAAGAAATGCTGATTGAAGTACAGTTTTTAAGATTTGTGCTTCTTTTTTAAAATGTGTTTAAATCTGCTCCTGAAAAGTCTTAAATACTATTTTGGACTTCCCTTCCTCTTGAAGTCCATGGGCAACATAACTATAAAGGCCAATATACGCTAGATTATGGGTTTGAAAATACTGAATAACCCTCAACAGTGTTTTTCAATTATTGATAACTAGGACTTGATAATTTTTGCCTGGCAGTGGGGCATGTCGATGAGGAGGGCTGTCCTGGGCAAATGTCACATGTTTAGCATCATCCCTAACCCATTCGATGCCAGTAGCAACCCCTTAGTTTTGACAACCAAAAATGTATTCAGACATTGTCAACGTCCTCAGAGTGGGTGTTGGCATCAGTGGTGACAAATTGTCCCCCACTGAGAATCACGTTCTAAAGGATATTATTTTCAGAGAAACTGATATGAGAATCAAAAGTTTCTTTTCTCTGTCAGAACTCAGCTCAGAACATGACCTTCTCCCACAAGGCTTTTTCTGAAAAACTCTAAACTCATTATTCCTTTACTCTCCAGCATTTTTTAAACCTTTATTTACAAGTGTAAACACCACTGAGGTTTTGGTTGTCATTGTTGTTATTTTAATATGTATATATTATTTATTCTAACTACCTGCCAATTTTTGGAGGTCAGAAACTATTAAAAATTTATTAAATCTAATTTCACAAAAAGGTAGGCACGAAAGCAAATTTTTATTTAACAAGCAAAACCAGTTGTAAGGATGGCCATGAAAGATCTTTGCTCACCTAATTGAATTTGAAATTATAAATTGGCCTGCAAAATATCATCCAGTAAGATTCCTTCCATTTTCTCTCTTTTAATTTTGGAAGTTGCTGAATTTTGTTAGACTTGTATGATTGCTTCTCACTCCAATCAAGTGTGCTTTGGAGAGGTTTAATATCAATAGAGTCCACCTATGTCATTGCAATAGAGAAAAATAGAAGTATGTGTGTTTTTAATGCAGGCACAATAGATTGTGTCTGAGAGTGAGGAGAGGTTGTTGGTTTTTAATCTGGTCTTAATTTGGGAAGTTAAATTATACAGCTATGAAAATAGGAGTAGGTAATGGAAAGACAAGCACACTTAAAATATGAAAGGCTTTGGATATGATTCTTCTCTGTTCTGCCCTAGGAAGTCCCTCTGAAGTCACAGGGAGGTCCCTAAACCCAGCTGGGACAGGAGCAGCCTTGAGACTTCCATGAAGACATCCACTTGGATGGCTGTAAAGCGGGGTTAGTGAACTCATTCCTAATAACTAGTCAACTCCTTTTAGTTCATTTTCCAGGGCAAGATTAGATCATGTTGGAAACCTCACCAAATAACCTTATAAAAAGAGATGAACTCACTCTCAATTTTCATCAGGTTTTGCTTCAAAACCATAAAAACCACTATCCCACCTCAGGCTACTGAAAACAAATTTGCATTTCGTTCTCAGGAACAGAAATATCTCCAGGCAAATATTTCAGTGAGAGGAACACCTGTGTTTCTTACCTTCTCAAGAAACCCACCTGTCAGGCACTTGTTCTGGAGACTCATAGGACCTATTTGCCATATAAGGCCAGATGAGGTTTAAAATTTAAAAGCAGCTGGGGCATTTATATTCCCAGTTTTGAGAAGAGTCAGAACTCTTCCAACTCCTTTCTCCAATAGAGAATTGAAGTGATTCGGTTACATTGTAGTCAGTTCTCCACGTGGAGTCTTCTTTAAGAAATAATAGTATTGTTTTCCAAGAATACAGAAAAGTCCTGTAAATGTAGCACTTCCTAAATTAACTAGGTAAGCCATGTGAAGTGATGACAGCCTTTGTTTGCTTAGTGTCATGAAGACCAGTGAGGCTAAAGGACAAAGAACGTGTGGCGAGATATCCACAGATTTTTTTCATGCTAATAGTACTCTATTGATATTTAATTTATATTCAGTAAAATATAAATCTTAAGCATATAGTTTTATGAATTTTGACACATGTACATCCTTGACATTCAGATCTTAAGGGACATTTTCATCACCGCAGGAAGTTCCTTTGTGCCCTTTCTGGTCAAGGCATCCATTTTCCTTCCAAAGTCACCCAGTATTCTGAATTTTTATTACCACAATTTAGTTTTTCTTTTTTCCCTGAGCTTCATGCAAGTGGTATGAAGTACATATACTATGTACTCTTTTTTGTCTGGCTTCTTTGGCTCAGCAAAATATTTATGAAATTTGTCTATGTCACTGCTTGTATTCATTATTTTTTTTTAATTTATTGCTGAGTCATATTTCATTGTATGAATGTGCTATAAATAATTGATTCATTTCCCTGTTGTTGGAGTTTTTTTTCTGGTTTGGGGCTCTTACAAATAGTGATGCTATGGACATTCATGTATGTACAAATCAGTCTGTGGAACATGTGCACTCATTTCTCCAGAGTAAATGCCTAGCAGTGCAATAACTAGGTCGTAGAGTAAGTGTATGTTTAACTTTATATAGGAACTGCCAAACAGTATTCCAAAGTGATTGCATTATTTTACATTCTCAAACCAGCAGTGCATGAGAGTTCTGGTTGCTCTACATCCTCACCAACACATGGTGTTAGCAGTTTCTTTTTGATGGACATGCAGAGTGATTTAATAAATCTCTAATGCCCTTTCTATTTTCTGTGGTAGTACCTATTGACAAAATAAAGGAAACTAGGAAAGAAATTTTTAAAACCTATTTTTAATAAGGAGAAGTTCTCATTTGCCTGACTCATCAACACTTAGTTTTAATTGACATTTCCTGTTTTCCTTATTGGTAAACATAAAAATGGCTATTGGTTGATAAACATTGCTTTCCGCTCCAACGCTAGAGTTTTAATTCTACCTCAAATCTTTTTGCTCAGAGTCTATTGTCTTGTTTTGCTCCCAAATGGATCCACATTTGTTTGACTTCCTTTAAAAACATTCCTAGATACCTCTTATTAAATTCATGTATAATAACTTCTGAGACTTGCTGTTGCATTAGTTAGTTTCCTGATAAAAATTTTTTCCCAGTCAATTCCCATTGATAACAAGGTTCTGGTTATTAATTAAAAGATGAGCTGTCTTTAATTCATATTATATCACTCAATTGGTAAAATTTCAAATTGTAGTCTTATAGAGTGAAAAATAACAATCATTTTTACTTTTTATTTTGAAATAATTTTATTCTTACCTAAAACTTAAAAACTTAAAAAAATTCTTATATTCCCTTCATTCATATTGCAAATTTTAATATTTTGTCACATTTGCTTTACCATTTTATTTATCTATCTACATGTGTATTAATATTTTTTTGGATTAATTTGAGAGTAATACCTCTAAATATTTGTGTTTATTTCCTAAAACTAGTATATTCTTTTACAGTACAGTTGTCAACTACAGTACAACTATCAAATAAAATGATCATTAATATAATAGTAGTAGTCTCTAGAATATAATTCAATGCTTTATTTTAAACTGTTGTTATTAGATGCTGGGTAGCTAGGACACTTTAGGTGAATGAAAAATAGATCAATACATAATACATACATAGATAACTTAAATAGATTTTATGTAAATATTCTGTTCTATTAAAATAGACTTTGTTAGGTAGAAATGGTCTCTCATAGATGGCCATACCCTAATTGCCTAAACATGGAAATGTGCTAAAATTACATGACAACAAGGACTTTGCATATGCAATTAAATTTCCTAATCAACTGACACCAAAAGGATGGTTATCCTGGATTGCTGCAGGTCCTTGAATAATGCCCCTTATTCAATGTTGTTTCATTCTAATGCTGATGAGATGCCTTAAAAACTTAAGTATTTTGCTTAAAGTCAAAGAATCTGTTCATGATGTTAAGTGAGGATTTACTGTATTTGGATGGGCCCTAATAATCTAATGGGTCTTTTAAAACACAAGAGGAGAGGGCCAAAGAGTCAAAGAGAGGGAACATGAGAAGGAATCATCTTTCCATTCCTACCTTTGAAGATAAAAGGGCTACAAGCTAAAGAATCCAGTAGACTCGAAGAAGCTGGAAATATCAATCAGTTGACAGCCAGCAAGGAATCAAGGACTACAGACTTAAACCTCCAGAAACAGATTTCTACCAGCAACCTGAATGAGCAAGGAATCAGATTTCCCCTAGAGCCTCCAGAAAGGATCACAACCCTGCAGACATCTTGATTTTAGCCTGGTGATGCCATCAGAATTCAACCCTACAGACAATAAAATAATATATATTTTGTTTTAAGCCACTAAGTTTATGATATCACAGCAATAGAAAAGTATTGAATAAACTATGTGTGTGTGTGTGTATATATATATATACACACACACATATATATATATACACACATATATATAAGCATATATACATGTATGTATATATACATGTGTATGTATATGTATGTGTGTATGTATATGGTCCATCTATACACAATTTATTATGCATTTTTCTCATTCTTTCCCATTTTTTCACTCTGTCTCTCTTTCTCTGCACTTCTCTTCCTCAGTTAGTTTCAATCCCTTTCTGCTGTCTTGATATATATATATATATATATATATGAATATATATTCATATATATAATATTCTACTTAAAGAGCCTAATGAATTACTTAAACTCTTCCCATGCAAACCAAGAAGATAGTAACACAGTAGTAGCAAGCCAATAAACACAGATTAGCAGCAGCCAATTTTTCAGCTTTTGAAAACTGAACTCTTAACCTCTCTGTTTTTTGCAGTGTGTTTTTGCTGCTGCCTTAAGGGAATCACCTAAAATGGTTTTGATTTGTGCATTACATAAAGTATCTCCAAAGAGTAATTTTGCCAAGCCACACATGACATGCTAATATTTTTTTTCAAATGACTTTAATATAGCAATCAGTCTTCTTAAAAAATAGCATATTTCCCCATATAACTTGGCTTCATCATTGAAGCTCGTGGTAAATATAATTAAATAATCTGGAACAGGTTTGAATGCTTCATGGCACGCTGTACGTAAGCCAGTATTTCTGTTTCTAGGTGAGATTGATTGGTTGGACAGGTATCTCTAACTTTGTGTAATTACCATATTCTGTAGAGGCTTATTTATTTTCATAAATAAAACCATGTTTTGGAGTGATGAGTGGGACTTGCTGTATAAAGAAATCTTATGGTTAAATGTTTAACTATCAGTTTAGTGGTGTGTGTGTGTGTGTGTGTGTGTGTGTGTGTGTGTGTGTGTGTGTTTCTTTGTGGATTTATCTGGTGCTGTCCTTAGGTGAGTACAGTTGATTCTTCAAGCATATGTAGAATTTTAAAAGATGGAGGGAAACGGCAGAAGGAACAGTAGTAGTAGGTACTAAAGTGAAGATGAATGAAAAACAGTGTCATATTTGCAAACAATATTTTGAGACCACTCAAAATACACATTGTGGAGATTAGAAATTGTAGAATGTTAGCATTCTGCTTTGCCTTTTCTGAATAGTCCACAAACTCATGCCACCGTCTCATTTATTATATTTTGTGAGGATATTCTAAGTATTTTTGTAGTTACATTTTTATAGAGATTAAAACATTTCATTTAAATTTAAAAATTTATTAGAATAATACTTTTAATGATATAGAATCTGTAGAGATGGCTCCTTTTATCCAATATTGGTAATTTTTGCATTTTTGCATAATTCTTGACAAAAATTTATTAGGCTTTTCAAATGAACACATTTTTCTTTGTTGATTTTTATATTATGCAATTATTTTTTATTTCATTAAATTAAATGTTTGTCTCATTTTTTACATTCTGTATTTTCTTTTTTTGGTTTAATTTGCTATTATTTTTAAGTTCTTGGGATATGAACTGAGATCTTTGATTCTCGATCATTTTCCTTCTTAAAATATATACAAGAGTATAAACTTACCTTTGAACAGGACATTAACTACATAGTTTATTTCAAGATATTTTATAATTTTTTTTATGATTTTGTCTATGACCATGGAATTATTTACAAGTTTATTACTTTCCCAATATTTGGATACTTTTAATTATTTTATTTATTGATTTCAAGCAATACCATTTTGGTCACAAAATAATATTTGTATCATTTTAACTCATGAAATTCCTTGAGAATTTATTTATGGGCCAAGAAATCTGTGTGCATGTTTAAAATGTAAGAAAAGAAAAAAGTATGTTTTGCAAGCTTGGAGTATAATATTTTCTATATGCCAATTAGGTTAACTTAAGCTCATTAATTGTGTTGCTTATTCTATATTCTCAGTAATTTGTGTTTGCTTTTTGTATCAGGTACTGAGATTTGTGTTAAAATTTCTCACAATAATTTTGACTTTGTCTTGTTCTTTCAGTTTTGTCTTTTTTTTATTTTTTTTGCTGTGTGTATTTTCAGGATATGCAATTAAATTCATGCACATTAAGAATTATTTTAATTTCCTGAAGGATCAAACTCTTTTAACATGCAAAACATCTTTCACAATCTCTAGTACCTCTTTTCCCTTAAAATATAGTTTTTCTATTAGTATAATTATTTCACTTTTCTTTTAATAGTAGTTTCAGGATATCCATTTTTTCTTACATTTTTTTCTTAAGCCTTCTCTATTCTTACATTTAAAGTATGCTTCTTGTGAACAACATATAGTTTGTTGCTATTATTTTTTTAATCATTGTGATTATTTTTGTTTGGCTTACTTAATCTAATTATATTGAATGGAATTATTGATATAATTGTTTTATATCTACCATTTTATCATTTATCCTGTATTTATCTTACTTATTTTATAATCTATAATCTTTTTTCTCTGCTTTTCTTGCCCCCTTTGGATGAATCATTTTTTGAAATTTATTTTTACCTTATTATTATGTTATGTATATTTTGTTGAGATAAAAATATGCATTTTTATTTATTAGAGTCTGTTAGAATTTATTCCTTTACCATTTATCAGGTATTTGAAGACCTTAGAACACTTGAATTCCAGGTATTCCTTTCCCATCTATTTGCTATTTTTTTCAAATATGTATGTATTTTAAATGCTAAAATATATCATTATTTTATTTGTATAATCAATATTTATTTATGCTTACCCACATATATGCCATTTCCATTGCTTTTCAATTCTTCATTGATTTTCATCTTTTTATCTAGGATTATTTTCTTCCTTGCTATTGAATTCCCTCTAACAGTATTTAATAGTTAGTGTGGGTACACTGACGATGAATAATTTCTGGCTTTGTCTGAATACAAAATTTTGACATATTTGTTAAAGAATACTTACTCATAGATCAGAATTCTAGGTTAGCAACTATTTTCTTCTGGCTCTCTGAAGCTGTCATTCCATCTCGTTTATTTTATTCCTTTATCTGATTTAGTTTAGTTTTCTCTTTGTCCTTGATTTCACACCAGTTTTAATATTATATTCCTTGTAATGTTTTTCTTTGTGTATTTACCCTGCTTGGGGTTCATAACTCTTCCTGAATCTTTGAAGTGATGTCTTTTATTAGTCTGGAAAACTCTTAGTCATTATATGTTTACATGATGCTTTTTTATTATTTTTCTCCCTTCTCTGGAATTTCAATTACAAATACCTTTTATGTATTTTTATTCCCCCTTTTCTCTGTGCTTCAGTCAGGTATTTTTATTACTACTAACAATTTTATAGTTTCTTTTTATAATTTATATGTTTATCTTTAGCTATGTTTATCTGTTAACTGCATCTATTGAATTGAATTCCTTCAGTTAACATATTCTTCAGCTCTGGAATTTCTATTTAGTTTTTGATAGATACTAAATATCTGTGAAAATTCTGCATTCTATTTATTATTCTATTTTCTCAAAAATAATATCTTCAATATTGAGAACTCAGGGAATTTTTTGATATCTATGTTTTTCTCTTGGTTTTTAATAATTTGATCTTGTCTTATGGTGTGCAAAATAATTTTTGTCTCATGGTATACAAAATATTTCAGAAATTTATGAATGGAAAAGTATAAAGTTGGGGTAATATTAGTTTCCTCTAGACATTATTTATGTTTGCCCTTGGCAAGCAGTTTGGATAGACATGTTTAAACTTAATCCACATTGAAATTGGGTGGAGTTTTTCTGTGCTTAATCTGTGTAATAGTTTTATTTTTGTTTTCTTTTGTTTTTAAATTATAATCAGAATTAATTTCTTGGTTTTAATCCTTCTGAGCCTCACCTGAACATCAGTGGTGATATTGGGTCTTTTCTTTCTTGATAGGACCTGAATTCTCAATTCTTCTACCCAGTCCTGGCAGTCTGCCTGAGCACTGATTTGCTTCTCACTTTGCCATCATTTCCTCTTGAGTTCTCTGTCCCACGGCTTTCTCTAAGCTTGAATTTTTTTTTTTGGGGGGGGGATTGTTTCTGGATCAGAAACTATGCCCTTGTAATTATGAGGTCTAGATGACAGTCTCTTCTTAATCTTCAGAAAATGTACCTCTCCTGTATTCACCATTTATGGTCCTCTAAATCATCCTCACTTCATATATCCTCTGGAAAATCTCTTCGTTGAATTTAGAATTTTGTGAAAAGAGAAATAGAACTTTAACCACCTTTACCATCATCTTCTAAGCTATGGATTTGGGCATATTTTAGAGAGTTATATCATGTGTTTATACATTATATTTGATTAAACCATACAGTAAAAACATTTGTTATCATTTCTATTATATATGACACCAAATCCTTGATTTTGAGAGTAGCACTGGATGATAAAGCTGCTTCTATATGAACATGCAATCCAATTTTTAATATTTTGATTTCAAGGCCCTTTTTTTTACAAGAGTTTAATTATCCAGGATTGAATAGAATGGCTTTGGTACTACTCATAAATGACCACTCTAGGTTAAAATTAAAATTTAAACAACTTAGGAAAAGTAGGCAGATAAATTTTACCTATCAACATACTCTACACTTGCAGAGTATGCTAGGTTCCCAAGTGGCTTCTAAGGGTATTTCATTGCAAATTATTTTCTATTTACCCTGATACATATCTTTCTCACACTACTTTTTCCTGCTTTTTGCTCTGAGGAATAGATCCTTATAATCTTCATCTCTTGGGCTTTCTTGCTTTCTGGCTTCCCATTGGTTCAACTAGTGAGAGTCTAGTAGGAGATAGAAGAATAGAAGAAAAAGAAGTTGGAGTATTTCTTTTCATGTATCTTTTCAACCTCAGTTCAGAGGCTCTAGTATTAATGTGTTTCTCTATAAATGTAGTAGCTTCAAATTTCTGTGGACTCTGGAGTAATCAACTCCTCTGCTTGTCTCTTCGTATCTAGGAATACTAACAGTTCCCTAGATGTCTGCATATCTTCTTGTTGATTCACTAATTTTTGGCTATATCTTTATTGATAATTTCATTCATTGAAGACTCTTCAAAATACAAGGTGATAGTGGCACAAGAAAATTTCAACAAAAAAAGATCAAGGACAAAAGTGTTGAGGGTTGAAAGGGCTTGGCACTTTCTACAAAGTAACACAAACTAGTAAGCTTCAGTAGTAAGAGAAAAGGAGAAAGTAGCATGAGATGTTCTTGAAAGAACAAGCAGGAATAAAATAATGCATAGCTTGGTATGTCAGGATAAAGAGTTTGAATGTGAATTCAAGTGCAATGCGAGGCCACTGTAGGTAACATGTCGGTTGGTCAAGGACAGGCTTAAAGGGGAAAGACCAATTCGATGAGTACTACTAATTTTTCAGAAATTATGATGTTTTAGCGCATGTTGAAGATGGAGGTAAGCAAAAGGAGATATTCTTTGGAGGTAGAACTGATATGAGTTGCAGAATGAAACTCCCAGGTTTACTGAATTATTCATTCATTTAATTCATATATGCTAACTAAATGGCCACTTTATGCTTGTGTTAAGATATGGCAATAAATGTTACAGATATTAAAACATAATTACACAAACAGTTTTATTTTTAGTTTGTGATAAATGCTATGAAAGAAAAAGTAAAAGATCTTGTGAAAATTTGTAATGGAGAACCCTAACCAGAGTAGATATTTAGAGGTGTTTTTAATGAAGTAGTAATCAAAATAAGACTGGAAAGATGAATATATGTTATAAAAGCAGTGGAAGGTACCTATATTTGGGTTCCTGTAGAATCATACTCTGAGAAAATGATTTAAGTGCTAGCGACATTTTGTTTTGTTTTGGTTTTGGGAAGTAATGCCAAAAATAATGAGAGGGCAGTCAGAACTAAGATGGGGAGGGAAGGAGGCCAAATATAGGGTATATTATCTAGTAGCCACCACTGTGGGCAACTGGGACTCAATCCTACAGAGAAATCTGGAAATGATGTAGAATAGGCCTCAATATTATACCAACAGGAAATGAGGGACTTGGGCTGTTTGTATACTAAACATTGGTGAGACTGTATCTGGGCTGTTGACTCTCCAGATCTGAGGGACAGAGTAGAATTCCCTGGTTTTGAGGTCATGATGCACACTCTGGCAGCTGGAAATCATGTTGTCTGCACTGAATAAAGTTAGAGGAATATGGCTAAGTCATCAATAGCAATTGCTGTAAAGGGTGAAAGACAATCACAGGAGCAAAGCTGCAGACTTCGAACTGGGACAAAGCTTGGTACAGTCTTGGAACAGCAAGGCTGTGGCTTAGAAGGCAAAATGTAGAGATTCAATAGGAATAGAATGGAGGACAATTAATATCTGGAAGCAGAGAGGATACTTTGGAACAACTATTATCATCTAACAATCTGTGAGCATTTCTGGATCAGCAATGTTACCTTTAGGAATAGCTTCTCCAACATTATCAGCATACGGCTGTGGATAAGTCTGCTGTCCCTGAAGCTCCAGCCTAGCTTCAGGAGAGGAGCTGTGGACTCTGAGGGTTATTTCCAGGTTCTCCTGTAGCAAGTATCACAGAGCTCTAGATGAGAACAATGCTTAGAGCTTAACTAAACTCTATATACAAAGAAAAGCTTGTAGAAGGGAGTAACTCAATCCCTATATTTTGGATCCCTGGAAAGTAACAGGGTAGACAACAAGTTAATTCCAGAATTTTTTCAGTCTGGAGCTTTAACTTTTAGGAGTAAAATATGATATTTTGAAAACTAAACACCAGCAGCTATATTCAGTCTTGGGCCATGGCTAGACTGAAGGCTGGGAGAAAGGAACAGCAGTAGTTCTCACCATTATAGATCAAAGGGGTAGGTTTTCTTGACCATCCATTTTTTTTTCCCTCAGCTTACCAGACCCAGGTACTTCAAAGGTCTTATCTTTTGATTCTTTTTCTTTATTCAAGGATATTAGCTGTGGTAGCCCAGGTAGGATTGCCAGATAAAATGTGGGATGCTTAGTTAAACTTGAATTTCAGATAAACAACAAGTAAATAGTATAAGTTTGTCCTAAATATTATGTGGGGTATATTTATACTAAAGAATTATTCATTGTTTTATCTGAAATTTAAATTTAAAATGGAAATCTGTTTGGTTTTTTTTTTTTTTTACTTTTTACATTGAAATAATTATAGCTGTTTGTGAAGTTATGAAGATAGTACAGAGATATCCCATGTACCCTTTACCTAGTTCCCTACCCACCACCAGTGGTTGCACTTATATTGTTACAGACAATATCCAAACCAAGAATTTGATATTGGTAAAATATGTGTATAGTTCCCATGTGATTTAATCACATGTGTAGATTATTATAACCACCACTGCACTCAAGATAGAGAGCTATCCCATCACCACAAAGATCTTCCTCACGCTTTCTCTTTATCATTTCACCCCATCCACCCAACACACACCTTAATTATAATTAGGAACTTCAACACCCATCTTTCAACAGTTGCTGGAAGAACCAGGCAAAAAACCAGCAAGGGTATTGAATTCAGTACCACCAGCAACCAACAAGATCTAATCAACATTTATAGATTGTTTCATCCAAGGACCGCAGACAACACATTTTTTTTCAAGCACCAGTGGAATATATACCTATATAGAACATATCCTGCTCCATGAAACAACCCTCAACAAATTTAAAAGAATTAAAATCATATTGAATATATTCTCTGCCGCAATGGGACCAAATGAAAAATCAATAACATGAAGAGAACAGGAAAATCTCCAAATACTTAGAAATGAAACAAGATATTTCTAAATAATCTTTGAGTCAAAGAGGGAGCAAGAAACTAGAAAAATAAGGTCAAGTGAACCCAAAGCAAAAAGGAAGGAAATAATAAAGATAAGCCCAGAAATAAAAAAAGAAAAACAGTGAAATAAAAATAAATTTCTTTGAAAACATTAATAAAGTTGGCAAGCTTCTAACAAGAATGACAAAGTAAAATAAAAGAAAGAAGACATGAGTTACTGATAGGAAAGAAGTAGGAGATACCACTACAGATCCTGCAGACATCAAAATAATAGGGGATTACCACACAATTTCTGTGCACATAAATTTGAAAACTTTTTAAAATACAAAGTATGACAACTCACCTAATGTCAATATGTAATTTTAATAGCCCTATATAAAATGTAAAAATTATGTAATATAAAGCAGGTGAACATTTTTAGTTGGGAACATTCACCCCAAACTAAATAAGAAAGAATGACAGTGGGTAGCACTCAGCAGTGTCACCAGTGTCAACCATATCTCCTTTAAACATAGGAATGACTTATTGAAGAAATTATTGAGAGACCATGGAGTTCCTTTGTTCTGAATTCCAAGAGATTGTTTTAATCCACAGGTTGCTCTTGTTTCTTTCCCCTTCAGGACCTGTCATCGTTCTCATCTATTTTTGCCTCTGATGCTGATGGAGGGGAAACATCAAATGTGGTTTTGTTTGTCCTATAAGGATGGGCCTAGGACATGGAGTCTTTACTCTCTGCTGTGAATGATGACAAGTTAAACGTGACCCATGCCTTCTCTGGGTTCCCACAGTAGAGCTACTGGAATAGTGTCAGGAAATTGTAAGCATCTGGAGGTTCATGAGTCAACAAGCTTTTGGTGTTTCTTGCTTACTTTCCATTTAGCTTTTAATATTTTGTCGTTGGTCGAATAGCTTCAGTCTGTCTTACTCATCAGGAATAAAGAAATTCAAGTGGTTGTGACATAGTCTTTGAACTGTGTTGACAGTCACTTTAATCCTCAGAAAAGGCATTATACTTCATTTTTTCTTATTCTCTATTAAAAGACATAGTATACTTTTTTTCAAATTAGAACTTCTAACAGGAGTTTGAAAGAGAATTTCAGATATAGTTCTGACAATATCTCTATGGTTAGTAGAGAAGATTAAGTGGGAATGAAAACAATGAACAATTATGATGCTTTGTCCTGAAATTTTTATTATTATTATTATTATTATTATTATTATTATTATTATATTCTGTTGTGGCTACCATCATCTTCATTACCAATCTAGAATATAATTTTTTATTACAAAAAAATGTGCCCATTGACTCAACTGTCACTTATTCCTGTTTTCAGATGTGCATGTATATATGTGTACATATTATCTGTACATTCTTCTATTCCTCTAGATTACCTTTCTGTTACCTTAGTGATATTGGGTTAAGACTCTCGGAATTCACCCTAGAAAGAGAATGTTTTCCCAACTTTGAATTTTCTTTGTCAGTAAGTAGAAGTTGGCGGGAAATTCCAATCCTGTGAGAAATGCTGACAATAATTTCTGTAAAATATCTGGAACCTCTGATGCTGTTACATGAACCAGACCCAATGAGCTCTCAGAATAAGATATAAAAGTTTCTCAGAACAGGCCCATGGTAAAAGGAAGTCAATCAAATGTTCTCTCTTCAAAACTGGGAGTTCCCAAATAAATAAAGTCATGAGGGCATCAAGGACTTGTTTGGAATAGAAAGGCAAGAGAGAATTTACTTTCCTCACTCTTTATAACTGACATATTCCAAATCTCCAATCCAAGGGAACCTACAGTCATTTACCCTGTCCAGGCAGTATTTCTCTTTGACAATGGCCTTCTGCCACTCCACCCTACCCTGCCATATTTAAAAAAAAAAAAATTATCTCATGTTGTTGAGCCAGAGAGATAATGATAGAGAATAAACCTAATCAGCCTTGTTTAGAGAGACTAATTTGTGAAAATTTACAAAAAGTTATTATATCGGCTAAGGCTATATATACAAATACATTCCACTCAAAACACAATTTACCTACTGTACTTATAATGATAGGTATTCTCTGTCCAGTCGAAGCTGAATTTCAAATAGATGAGCTTTAATTTTATGGATTCTCTTAACTAGCTGCACTGCTTGCTCTGTTTTCTTTATTCTTTGTGTAACATAATGAGTAACTTGATATTTGCCTCATATTTTATGGGCACATAATTCATCTCAAGTCCAGATGAAGGAGAGTTATTCCTGCCTGACTTCCCAATGTCCTCTCCACAGTCTCAATTAGATGATTATTTAACAGCCAGTTGAATCCCCAGACCAAGCCATCAAGGCCTAGATCTTTAATTGCCCAAACTGTTTGTTCTAACATGTGGCGTTCAAACATCCTGCTGAGTCAAATGTAATTGAAAAAAGATGGTTTTCCTATCCTGAGAAGATTTTAGAGGAAAGAATATAAGCAGTGGGTCAATCCAATAAGAAAACATTTATAATACATTTTTACTTAAAGTTATTTATTAAACCTTGTGTGTATGTATGTTAGTGTGTGTATAAGCAAAATATTGGGAGTTTAGTTTCCTCAATGCCAAAAATCTATCTTTAATCTTAAATTGATGAAGAGGCAAAATAGATATATGGCACATTAAAAAAAATTGACACTTTCTGATAGAAAAACTGCTCAACTTGATATTATTGCAGCCAATTAATTTTTAAATCCCCTTAAATATCCAATTATCCAAAAGATGAACATTGGCATAACAGACAAAGAGCATTATAGGGGATTAATATTTTATAGTAGGAAGAGTAAATATTTAACAGTATCTTAGTTCTTCTGGAAGTGAAAATATCTACCCCAGGATATGGTACATTAAGGAAAATGTTACATAGTTAGAAAGCTAGAATAGACATCCTTATGAAAGTGCTGGAAAACTCCCAAAAGAATTTGGGAAAAAAACAAAATAAAGGAGGGACTTAAGTAATGCCAATAAGTTATTCTCTTAAGTGGAAGAAAATCCAAATGAGCAGAAATGAAACTATTTCAAAATCATTTCAATTTAAGTCTCAAAAAACCTAAGACAGTAGCTTTAATCCAAGGGCTGACCAGACTTCCTTTGCAAACCTGAACAAATGCTGCTATCTTTAATTTTGTTTCTCAGTTTCTAAAATGAGAAAGATTGTACTTTGTTTCCTGGAGCATCCTTGGAGTGATTAATTGCCTAATGTTTTCTAAAGACCTTTGAAAACCAGAAGGCTGAGATTTAATGTATCACGGTGTTTTCCTCCTTGATCATTGCATTTCTGATAATTCTCTGTAATTAATACAATTTCCATTCTCTTTATAAATATATACGTATTTTAACTTTAGTGATTACTCTTCTTGAGATGTGAAAAAAGGGACAAAAGAGCTGCTCACCAGCACTTAGGATGAGATTCATGGCTTCCGAATTATTTTCTAAAATATGACACTACCTTAACTCTCTTCTTTTTTTTCACATCTTTTCTGTTCTCTCCTTTTCTATTCTTTTTTTTTGTATTTATCTTCTCCTTCCCTCCTTCCAATATATATTTTATACATACAGAAAAATGTGGAGAATAATGTAAAACTATAGTGAATGCAGCCATGGCTCAGAAGTTGTAAAGAATTATGTTTAACTGTATTTGCTTCAGATATATTTTTAATAGAAATGGAATATTACATATGGCTAAAGTTGCAAAATGCCCCTCCTGAACTCCACTTGCTTCTCTCCTTCTCTGTATTAATCACTGTCTTCGGATTTATGTGTTCCTCTCGATCAGGTGTTAAAAGTTGATTGTGTGTGTGTGTGTGTGTGTGTGTGTGTGTGTGTGTGTGTGTGTGCAGTTTTTAATGTACATAAATGGGATGATACAGTATATAACCATCTCCAACTTAATATTTTAAATGTTTAAAATTTTAGCCAACCTGATGCTGGTAGACCTGGTTCATTTATTTTAACTTACCTGTAGTGTTCCATTAGAGGCACAGTAATTTATCCTTTTCCACACTGATGGACGTTTCTGTTGTTTCCACAATTTACTATTAAAAAATTGCAGTGAATGCTGTGTACTTATTTTCTTGTGAACATGTTTTCTACCTAGACTGTAACTTTACAGGGAAATTTTTGAGTCATAGGTTATCATGCATTCAACTAACCTCAATATTTTCAAATGATTTTTAGATTGATTATGATGTCACCGGTAAATTATGTCCAGAGGCTTATTATGTCCCCACATCCTCTCTAAATCTTGAGATTGTTAGTATTCTTAATCATTGCTCATATTATAGGTATTAAATTGTATCTTATTTTATGTATATTTAGGTGTAATTTACATATAATAAAATTAATTTTGAGTATAAAGTTTTAGTAATTTTGACAAATGCATATAATTGTGTAATTATAACCACAGTTATGATATAGAACACTTCCATAACCCTAAAAAGTTACCTCATGCCTCTTTATAGCCAAACCTTCTGTGTATGCCCAGCCCTGGCACCACCAATCAGTTTAGTCTTATTGTATTTTACATACATTTAAAAATTAGAGAGCAGCCATGTATATTTTCCTTCTGCCTTGTTGAGTTTTCTGTTCTGTCATGTATCAGCTTGGAATTCATTTGAGTATAAATAACTGCAATGCTTATATTATCATCACCTAAATAAAAGGTTATTTTATTTTGTAAGCTAAGGAGCCCATGACTAGCAGTAGGTCTGAGACATTATTAAGAATCCATGTTGTTTCTATCTTTTTTAAAAAATCCATCACCCTGAGCTATTGATTTTTAATTCTCACAAATACTCATGAATGTTTGGTGGCTGACACACATTCAAGCAAAATGTCTATACTCAAGGCAGAAAAGGGGTCATGGGAATATGACCTGCATCTATCTCTTTTATCAAGAAAGTGATTCAAAACAACAACAACAAAAAACATCAGCATGTACCCCCTTAAGTCCTGGGCAAAATTAGTTAGGTATGTTTTTCAGTAATAGGCAAGGAGCATCTTCTGGCAGTTTTGGATTCCTGGTGTGGTCTGGAATGTGCTATGGTCTTTAGCACAGTTTGCTTTTTCTGTGGAATTTTTATCTGGCATGGGTTATGGAGGGGGTCTTTATAGAGTAAATTATTTTCTTGTTTAGTCTTGGGTAATTTCGCTGGTTGTGAATGAATTATAATGTTCAAGTTCTGACTTGGTGTTCCTACCAAGGTGATGATATAGCACCCTTTCCATATGGTGCTGGCTGTGCGTTTCTATTTCATTGTTTCTCTGGCATATCAATCAGGGTTCATTCTAAGGTACAGGGAAAAGTTTAATAGAGTGAATTCAGTTGATAGAATTGAAGAAGTGGATTCTAGAAATGGCCCTACACCAACAAATTCTTCCTAACCTGGATACCACCATTAGTGTTATGGTAGAATCACAAAGCTCCTGCTGGTGTACCTGCCACCTCCACTAGTCCCTCTCTACTACACAGGTAACTACTGAACAGTCATTAAACAGTTGTTTCAGAAAACCCCACAATTCCACAGTTTCACATACAAAAGTGGTTGAAAAAAGAGCCCAACTCTTTTCCAGCTTCTAGTTTCATGTGAGTGTAATAACTGGTGGAACATGATCCTTTGGATCCCTTGCTAATGAAAATCTTAGAAACATAGTTAACTTTATGGTTCGTTTCTGATTTGTTTTGATTTGCTTTCGATACCTCCAATCAGAATAAGGGTGTCATGGAATCTGAGTAATTCAGCCAATAGTGATCACACCTAACCTAAAGGAAATTCTCCCTTTCAGGGTATTGGTTCTGGCTCCCCACTTCTCAGACAACGATGGTCAAGTATCAGTTGAATCCTATGGGAAACAGTTGCTGAGATGGAGTTAGGACTGCAAGTGATTTATGGAATCAATAAATCACTCGTGAAATGAGAAGGGAGAAAGCTGAATGAGAGAAGGAGCCATCTGACTCAATAGAGATCTAATAATGGATCTGCTAATCCTACAGTGTGTATGTGGGAGAGGGAGAGGGCACTCCAGGGCAAAGATGGTTCATTAGAGCATCCTTGTGTTCTGTAGAAATGACTTTGAGCCACAGGCTGGTTCAGTCAGTCTGGGGCTACTCCTAGGGTATAAAGCTGAGGGAACTGGATGGAGTTAACACCTGAAGGCTGTTAGCTAATGGCACTCTGCAGTTGGGCAATTTCTTCATTGGAGATCTTGGTAGTGCCTCACTCTGCCTGTCAGAGGTCGCTTGTTCTGTCACGGGGTTTGTGTGAAACCCTTGTTGCAACTCACAAGGCCTCAATGTGCTCTAAAATACAAATGCATTGTCACAGCATCAGCTCTCATTAACTTCCCTGGTTTCCTCTTCAGTCTGGGCACAGGAAAATGGTCTTTGTTTTTTCTTTCAAGCTTGCCTACATTATCCAGAATTTCTAAGTGTTAACAGTGAGAGGACAGCTGTTTCCTTCTATCTAGTTTATCTTTTTCTTAATTTATTTGCCTTCAAGACATCACTTCATAGAGACTTTCTAGAGTCAGTCAGCACTTTTGACACAATTATGATTATTACTCAGGCAATAAGTATAAATCATCCTCTAGTAACCACAGATATATCCATGAACTGTCCAGGCTATTCTGACTAAAGGTTAAATATTGCCCTGCTTCTAGCTGAGTCAGCTGATAAATACCATTATGTTAGAAGATGGAGGCAAATAGAGAATGGAAAATAAGTTGTTCTTGTATTCAAGAGACTTTTAGTTGGATGTATTAACACACAAGAAAGAGTTGAAAAATAATTATCATGAAATTTATGGCTTGAACCCTTCCTACTTAACGTATGGATTGTGGACTACCAGCATGGCCAAACCTCAATACATACAAAATTCAGAATCTCAGGCCACACTTCAAACCTACTGAATCATAATCTGCATGTTAACAAGGTCCCCAGTAATTTATAGTCACTTTAGATTTTGGAAAACATTAACTTATACAAAAATGCCATAGATGATGGACTTTGAAGAAAGAAACTGAATAAGAAGGTAGAAAAAGAGGGCCCTAAAATGGTCGCATGAGATCTCACCTTATGAAAGGAGAATGAATAAAATTATACAGGAGGGACTTCAGTTTTATGGAACAAAAATGTAATAATACAATTTTTAAATCTGTCAGAGAAATCTCCAGTATTAACTCCAGAATCCACTGTTATTTCCCTCAGTAATATTTTATGGCACATCTAGTAAAAGATAACAACTTGATACTGACATTTATGTTGTACATCTTCTATGCTGTAGGAATTTTTATGAAATGCACTGAGTTCTTGGATAATTAACTAGAATGATGTGAGTTTGTAATGAATTTCACTATATAGTAAATTTTGCTATATGAAGGTGCTTTATGGCTAAAATAGTTAGTTTTATTTCTGAAGTTGCCTCAATAAATTCTATTAAGTGTGTTTCTGTAGATTACAGAGAGGCTGATATTTTTATAAAATGGATTCTTTCCACAATATTTTGTAAGTGCCTTTTCCCTGTATTTCTCCCTTTTCTCAGAAGTGGAAACTGTAACTTTGAAAAGCAGATCTACATGTTCTAAAACTGTGGAAATGGAGACTTTTGCTATAGGTTAAAAATTTTTTTCTTATTTCTGCTCACATTATTTAGATAGGTAAATTATATTTTCATGAAATGTTTCGATTTAAAAAAAAATCTGCTGATTTTGTAATATAATTTTAGAAGGTCTCAATGCAACTACCATTCTTTTATTTCTAATTCCAGATCAGAAAGGACAAGCAATCCTTGAACTGACACTACTGATTAAAAATCTTAGTGTTATGTAGAGAAGGAAAACACCTCTAGCTATTAATTTGAGATAATTTTTAAAAATTGATCTGAGGGATTCTTATTTATAGCTTGACTTAAAAGACATAATAGTGGTACTTGAGAAGGAGATATGAAGAAGACTCTCACAGTTACAAAGAGTGTGCTTTAAGCTTGATGTGTTAGGAATGAGGACATTTGCTCAATTCCTGCTTGTTTATTTAAGTGGTTCTTGCCCCTTTTTAAAAATGCTCTCCATTTCCTAATTTGTAGGCAATTCAGATATTCTGTAATACTGAAATTCAGTAATACAAATATTCAGTAATACTAAAAAAAAAAGGCAACCAGTAGACTAACCAGTTTAGTGAGTAAACAATCCCACTGAGATATAATTTATATACCATAACACTTATGCATTTAAATCATATAATGTAGTGGTTTTTAGTACATTTAGTGTATTAATTGTGCAACCACTATCATAATCAATGTTAAAACACTTTAATCACCCCCAAAAGAAAGCCAGAACCCTTTAGCAATCATGACATATCTCCTCACACCTCAGCCCTAGCAAACAGAAGTCTTTGTGACTCTATGGATTTGCCTATTCTGGATATTTTATGTAAATAGAGCCAAACAACATGTGCTCTTTCCTGACTAACTTCTTTCATTTAGCATGTTTTCAGGGTTTTCTATGTAGTAGCATGTATTAGAACTTATTCACAAAAAAGGTAACTTGTCTTTCTTTATTCAGGTAAAATGATAGATTTTGACAAATTGAATTCTTATAAGGGGCTATTATCTAGGTGTGTGTGCATGTGTGTGTGTAGATAGATGGATGTGTTTTACCTACATATGTCTGTGCACATTGAGAATTATCCTTTTATTATTTATTGAGTTTAGTGAATTTTAATGAATGCTAATATTTTCCTCTAGAGATCTGTTGTCTCTCTATTAGGTTCTCTGGTGAAAAAGTTGATGCTTTGAAAGCTTATGTTCATGTCTGAGATCTTGCACTTGTCTGGTTATGTCTATTTTTTATCAGTAGAATTTTAGGCAACAGCAAAATTTGTGGACTGATCCAAGAAACTCCAATGACTTATGGGAAAGAACTGGTATTTAAAAAACTAAATTAAATACTTTGTATTGGTCCTTTCCAACTTCTTAGTTTTCCTAGCTATTTGCTTTACCTACCTTAGTTATCTGGTGATAAATATACACAATGGCTAAGTCTTAGAATTTTAGGAAAAGGCTTTCATGCAAACTAGTAATTACTTAAAAGTTAAAAAAAATGAGGACTAGCTATAATAATGGTTTCAAAGATGTTTTTAGCTACTTAAATGTCATAGAAAAAAGGTGGAAAATGTTTTTAGAAATCAAAGTATTTTAAAGAAACAGTTGTTTTGTCTGAATTTTATTTAGGGATATTTGGCTGTTTCTATTTAATTTTATTGAGCCTAAGAATTGAGGCTCAACTTTTATTAATTCATCAAAGATGCTTGAATTTCTAAATAATTGTATATAATAAATTTAGCATATCAGGGTTCTTCATGTGTCCTGTAACCACTATCTTTACTCTCCTACTTCTCATTCACCATCCATTCTCTCCAGTGCATTTGCATTGTCTACTACTGAACTATGTAAATAAATGAACTTCATTAAATAAGAGATACATAAAGGGGAGGAAGACTAACCAAAACACAACAAGTCTAAAATTATTGTCCTTATTTTTCTCTTGATGTTATACATTCTTGTGGCTCTAGAAGCCCTCTGCATTTACACATATATTGATTTAAACTTGTTTTTATTTGAATAGGTTATATTTCTTCATATGGATTTATTTGTTTTGTCTTCTTCATTAAGCTGGAAACTACTCCAAGGAACTTGGTTTTTTCCATGATTAAGAAAGCCAGCACATTGTTGAGTCATATACTGCTTCTGTGTTTTATGACAACGGACACCCAGAGCACACATTGGTGTTGTTATTTTTAACTAGGATGATGAATTCCAGAAATCATTATCCCATGTGTGACATCATCCTATCTACCCTATCTCCAAGTTTCCCATCTCTGTTGCTCTGGAGTAGGAAGAGCAGTAGATGACCCTGCACTAAGCATCTGAGTTATTCCCTTCAGGTAGAGGATAGAACCACAGAAGAGATACTGTGCAGTTGTGCTAAGGGCAAAAAAAGTTTTAAACAAATGGAAACAGGATTGAAGAACTAATGTCAGTCTGAGAGCAAAGGTCTAGATTCTTGTTCCAGTCTATATATATTGTCTCTGCCAAATCTTTTACAGGCAGTCAACACATGAATGGGTCTTTACACCAAATCTAATCGTGGTGGAGGTGGACTACATTTATTTATTATTTTCCCAATCTCCTCATTGTTAAGGCAATATCAATATGACTCTTATCAAACAAGTGTCTTTAGAAAGCATGGAGCAGAAGTAAGTGAAGTGAAGATGAGATTTCTCAGAGACAATTCAAAGCCAATGGAAGCTACACTATTTGAAAAACTCAAAACTCTCCCATCTTTACTAATGAGAAGTGAAGGATTTTATCAGTTTTAATTTGTGTTTTTATTCTTGAAAATTTTTACATTCCCTTGACCAAATTCTCATTCATTTGCTAGCTCTCATCTTTCTTAGAACTTCCATGTTTTATAGCAAGTAAAATGCCTGGTTAACCAAAGCTACTAATCCAATAAGAGTTCCAGCAGGAAGCATTTCTAGAATGGGTCAGAAACAGAAGAAATGGGCAAAGAAGCAGACTGGCTGAGTAACTTTTTGGCTAATACTGTTGGAAGCAACACTCACAACCAATTTACAGCTTTACGAAGTTTGGGTTTTAAAGCGATCCTCGTCTCCTCTTTCATTAGTAAGGTTGTAGGGTTAGCAACTGGGTAATCTTTCAGGATACACGTGTCAGTCCCCAGAGGCAAGACTCTCTGTGTGGAAAGTGTTCACCAAAACAACATAAAAAATATAATTGTTAATATTTTAAATTGTTTCTCTTTCATTTTTAATAGATACTAACTGCCTGTTCAGTCAAAGACATGCTAAAAGGAAGTGTATAGGGGCCAGGGCTGTTGTAATGGGTTATTTCTCAAGTTAATGGTAGGACAGTGATTTTAGAGTGGAATGAATTGAGATATCCCTAATACAAATTATAAAAATAATGTAATTTTATAGTCAGCTTTACTTTTAATTTTTTTTATTGTGGTAAAATATATAGACCATAAAGTTCACCATTTTAACCATTTCTAAGTGTACAGTTCGTTGGCATTAAGTATATTCATATTGGTGTGCTTCCTTCAACTCCATTCATCTATAGAACTCTTTCATCTTACAGAACTGAAACTCTATTCCTGTTAACCTACAGCTCCCCATTCCTTCTTACCCCCAGGCCTAAGCAACCACTATTCTGCTTTCTGTCTATGAATTTGATTGCTATAGGTACTTCATATACATCTGATCATACAGTATTTGTCCTCTACTGACAGGCTTATTTCATGTAGCATAATGTCCTCAAGGATGATCTGTGTTATAGTATGTATCAGAATTTATTTCCTTATAAAGGCTGAATAATATTTTACTGTATGTATATAGCACATTTTGTTAATCCATTTTGTCAGTCCATTCTATGGACATTTGGTTTGCTTTTACCTTTTGACTATTGTGAATAATGATATGTCAACTTCATTTTGAGAGTAAATGGTCTCTGCACCCAAAGAGTTGCTGTTATGTCATGGCGAATTTGAAGACAGCAAAATCCATTGAACAACTGAGACCAGGATGTCCAGATACACTGTGTTGAAATTATAGATATTCTTTATTTTCGTCCATAAAGCATTTCTGGAAACCTTATATTGTGCAGAATATTCAGTCTTTCAAGCCCAGTGTTTCTGGATCTACTAAGTGAGTCAGTATTTCTGGATCCATTAATGTGTCTGTTTACAAGACAGAAGTGACAGTATTATCTTCCAGAATGGAGTAATACATGCCTCATTCACCTGTGATATTTATGGAGAGGACTCTGTTCCAGGGATGTGGGATTTTATGAGGTTCTCCTCAGTGGGATGCCTTTTAATTACTTGAGTTATATGAGTCCTTCGGGTAAGATCCTTTCCTCAAGTGCCCAACCAAGCCCCCTGATCAACCCTCCTCAAAGCCACAGTAAAATTGGCATGCTTAAGTAGGGAAAGAATGCTAACATCTCAGATCTGAGAGAGGTAATTTGGTCCAAAATGCACTCCAGTAATGTTTATGTTTCAGATAAAGTGCTTACAACACTGTCGCTGCCCTTTTGACCCCATTTCCTTGTCCGTATGCTTCTAGGAGAAAGTGATCCTTAAATTCAAATCTTTACTTTTATTAGCTCCAAAAGTGAACTGGGATTTCAGTCCAATCTTATCTCTGGTATAAACATCTTGTTACAATTCATATCTTGGAAATATCTTGGGGAAAATGATTAAATACATTCCACCAAGGAAACAAATGGAAGCTCATTAGAATCCCTTTTTTCTTGTGTTTTCTTTTCTTTTCTTTTTCTTTTCATTTTTTTCTTTCTTTTTCTTTTCTTTTCTTTTTTTTCTTTTCTTTTCTTTTTTCTTTTTCCTTCTCTTTCCTTTTTCTTCCTTTCTTTTCTTTTCTTTTCTTTTTCTTCCCTTTCCTTTTTCTTCCTTTTTTTATTTCCTTTCTTCCTTCCCACTCTTCCTCCTTTCCTCCCAATTTCCCTCCCTCTCTCCTTCCCTTCTTCCTTCTTTTCCTGCTTCCTTTCCTCCTTCTTTTCCTTTTTTCCTTTCCTTTCCTTTCCTTTCCTTTCCTTTCCTTTCCTTTCCTTTCCTTTCCTTTTCTTTCCTCTTTCCTTTCTTCATTTCAAATTTATGAGCATATATGTTTTAGACTCAAAGTTTAAACTCAAAAGTCTGAATTTTGGAATTCAGAATATATAGGAGCAGACTCTGCTCCTATTTAACAGTGGCAATTGTGGGGAGGGACAGCATATGAGATCAGAGAGAGAGGAAGAAGAGCTAGAGTTACAGCTCTGTGTTCTAAAGTTATTTCTCAGGCTGAACCCTCATGTGTGAACAGCATCTTCATCTAAGCCATATAGGTTAAAAAACAAATTGTAGAACACCCCAGAGAAGATGCACTTTCCAGTTCTCTCAAAAGTAAGACCTTTATAAGCATTGCAAGATTTATGACTTCAGATAAATAGGATTATACTTTTTGTTGTTGGATCTATTTTCCCAGTTCCTCATCACTTCGAATATAACAAGTGAAAGGCTGTAAACTGAGAAAAAGCATAGTTTCAGGTGAATTAGCTGATATAGTCTCTGAAGGTACGATGAGAAGTTATAGATGAAAATGGAGGCCAAAAGCTTGGAGAAGGCTTCTTTAGGTCAACTGAATGGTGAACCATTTTATTTATTGCGGATATTAAAATGGTTTAGACAAGTAGATTAAACAGCTCAAAAGCAGAAATTTGCATATAATCAAATTTCCATCGCACAATAAAACTTATATGCTTGTTTAACAGAAATCAACAAGCTAATAAATGTGAAAGCATGAGTGAACTAAAACAAAATGCTATAGAAGTAATTGTTGGCACCCAGTACTTAGTTTGTGCTTTTCACATGAGAGGTATTGGATGGGTAGCCAGCAGACTCACAACAAGTATGGATCCTAACAAAACCCCTTTAACCCAGAGAGCTGCCTAAATCCAACAATAGCAAATCATATCTAAATAAGGTGCCTCCTCATGTAATGAAGACTGCCTGGTTCATACTGTGACTTTCTGAGGATTCTTTTATTTTTATTAAGTAATATTTGCTACTTGTTTAAGCAAAGAGAGAGTCATATGTTCAATTTCTGACAGCAGGGAGGTCTCTTGTGCAATCAGAACCATTATATTTTTTCTAACTGTGAATATTTCTTGTATTAACATCTGGCCATCACCTTTGTACTTTAAATTGTTTTTATTGTTTATATGTAATCAAAAGTGTCTGGGCAGTGAGAAAAAATGAGACTATAAATGGGAATGTAGTAGAAGATATAAAGAAAAATCAAAGATGATATAGAGTTTACTTTACAGAATTGAGGAGAACAGTACTTAAATAAATAGAGGTTAGGTTGCCTTGGACTTTCAGAGTGCCATAGAGCAGAGTGTATCTTACCTGAGAACAGTTTTAAAGCAGTGATTTCATTTATGAGAATGCTTATTACATGAAATCTTCTTTATTATCAGCACTACAATATTTCACTTAGATGCTCCTGTCTAAACCTCTTACAGGGTTCACCTGTTCTTGGCATAAGGACAGTTTTTAGAAACTAGCATTTAATCATATAAAGGACTCAATTATGTGCTATCTGTGCATATGTCTTTTTTAACTTCTAAGTGATGATTAATAAAGTAAGGAAGAAATATTTAGTAATGAATTTTTCTTTGTTTACATATCTGAGGTGACTTCTTAAAGTAATGGCTTCTTCTTAGATTATAAAACTTTGCCAAATAAAATCATCAGATGTTTAAACATAATTTAAACATTTTGCATTTTATACCAGAAAATCAGACACATCAAATATTGCCTGACATAAACAGTAAATTTGAAGTAAATAATGTTTTAGTTATGTACTATTACATAACAAATTAGTTAAAAACTTAGTAGTTGAAAAGAACAATAATTATTGACCATCTCTTATAGATTCCCTTAGGTCAGGTATTCAGCAATGGCTTGTCTGAGTAGTTCTGTGTCAGAGTTCCCCATGAGGTTAAACTCAGGATACTGGCCAGGCTGCAGTCATCTGAAGGCTTGACTGGGGCTGGAAGATCAGCCACTCCATGGCTGGCAAGTAAGAGCTGGCTGTTGACAGGAGGCTTCAGGGCCTCATAAAGGGGGCCTGTCCAGAGGACTGTTTGAGTCTCCTCACAGCATGGCAACTCGTTCTCCAAGAACAAGCAATCCAAGAGACCACAGTGGAACTTTTAATGTTTTCCATGACCAAGCCTCAGAAATGACACACTGTCACTTTCATGATATTCTGTTGGTCATATGGCCAGCCCTGGTATAATGAAGAAGAGGACTACTCAAGGGCATGGAGACAAAGAGCCTAGGGTTGGTGGAACCCATCTCGGAAGGTGGCTGTCATTTTAAGTATGTTTTTTCAATAATTAGTATATCTATATGATGCATGGCCATTATATATTTGCACTGAGAAAGATCTTCACACATAATAGACTCATTGTAAATGTATGTAGAATGACTTCAATGAGATATTTATTTGAATATTTAATCTACGTAGAGTAAAAATGGATACTTTGTTATTATTAGTTATTAGAGTCTGAACTTGGCTCTATCTACAAATTAGATCTATATAACATGTCTAAGAAAGTGAAGGACTGGCTTGCTAGGAAATCATTTATACTGGACTGAGGATGACTTAGAGAGATGAGCCTGACCAAGGAAATAAACGAGGACATCGAAGGACAGTCTCACACATGGTTCTGGAATTGATTACCATCCTGGACTCCACTAGACATTTTTCTTTTGTATTTTTAATCTGCAAAACAATATTATAGTATTATTTCATGCTGCACTTAGATGACTATAATGAGGTTGATCATTTTCTTCATAGATTTATTGGCCATATTAGTTTCTGTTCTGTGAAATTTCTGATCACAGAATTTTGCTTATTTTTCTATTAAATTGTCTTTTTATATCAGTTTTTTTGTTTTTCTTATTTATGATTTTTGCCAACTGTTTTTTAAATTTATCATTTATTATTTATGCAAACTCTTGGTGGTTGTTCATATTTTGCTAAAATAAACTATTTTTAGTTTTATTAACATAAAATTAAATATTCTATTCTAATTTTTAAAATCTTTCTCATTTTATTTATTAAATCCAAAATGCTTCATGAACTCACCTTTAAATATTATTAATTTCTTTCTTCCATTTTTAAAACTTATTTTATATTGCTTTTACTAGTTTCTTGAGTGGATTTTTACTTTATAAATATTTTTTTTAATCAAAATGTTAAAGATACTAAATATTTCTGAGTGTTGCTCTGGCCATGCCTCTGAAGTTTTGGAACATATTGCACTCACTATTTTTTATTTCTAAATGATACTTAATTTCCACTTAAAAATTTCTCCTTATACATAACATTATACATAGAAGATTACTTTTTAAGTTGTCAAGTGGATAGATTTGAAAACTATTCTTCTAATGGCAATTTCTAGTTTTATAGCATTGTAAATAGAATGTTGGCCTCTATGCTTTCTGGTATTTGACACTAGGTAATATTTTCTCTGTGAATTAACCAGTGATTGGTCTTATTAAATGTCTAGCAAATATTTACAATACGATTGTGTTTTCTCCACTCAGTGCAGAACTAAAGAGCCTCTCGAAGCTTTTCATACATTTCATGCTTTTTGGAAGCTTTGACAGCCTTTGCTTATGACATTTCCTTTTCCTGGAGTATTCTCTTTCTGTACATTAATGTGGCTAACATCTACTGTTCTTTCTTGTCATTATATTAAATATGGTCTACATGATTTCTATTAACTAATAACTTCAAATGCCATTTTGTCTACAAAGACTCTCTACTCTCCCTCAGGACCACTCTAGGTCTACTTGTGAGACTCCCACTTAAGGTTCTACCCTTCAACCTCTGAATATGGTACTGGCAAATTTATTTGACTTTTTGTCATTAAGCTACAACTACTTTGAGATAGGGGCTGTATTGTTGTTCCCATGAAGTATATTTTTTATGTCTAGCAGGGTGACTGGCATCTAGGACATAGTGAGTAAGTAATGTGTTGAATAGCTCAGGAAGGAAAGAAACTGTGAATGTTATGAAGGAGATCTGATATTACTATGTAATGGAGAGCTATTGAATTTCTGCTCCATGCCAAAATTGTGCTAAATGTCATACAAATATAACCTTTAATCCTCAAAATCCTGAATGAGAAGTGGCTCTATAATACAGATAGAAAAACTGAGTGTCAAGGAGTTAAACCACTATTGATGAAAAGTACATATGTGTTGGCTTAAAGGGGCAAAATGAAAATAAATGAGAAAATATGTTTTAATTTAATCTTATTATTAGTGAGAAAAATTTAAATCACAAAGAGTAAAGATAATTCATTGGTGGAGCAACATCAGTAAAGATGATGGAGAAGCACCAAAAATGAGCGAAAACTGCACAATAAACTCTGTCAGACTTCTGAAAAATTGTCAAAGGTTTACAGCAATAAAACAAACACAATTTTAAAAAAGGAACCCATAACTAAGATCAAATCTCAGCATATTTCAAGATGAGAGATGATATAATCTATGAAATAGCAAGACATTACTAACATGTTTTGGGAGAAAACCAGGGGAACATGTGTAGAAATGATTTCTAAAAGTATTAGGCCAACAAAGGAAAGAATATAACACTGGATTGGACTGAATTATTTGATATTTAGATACAGTTTCATCAGGGATTACCCTAAAGGACAGTGGTGAAGAAAAATCTAGGAAGCAGAAGTTCATTTCATAGAGTACATAGGTTGCCCACTGTGTCCATTATTGGTATGTGGGAGCTGGGCAAAATGAAGATCTGTACTGATTTATGGGTCACTTGCTAATATTTTGGCTGACTGGTTAGGCACTTTGAAGAAATAAGATTAAAATATTGGTGACAAATATGCTTTGGGGAAGAAATATGTGGGTTGATCTCTCAGAATGGACACAGAATATATGAAGATATTTTTGTCTCCTGTGAATGCTAAACAAAAGGCAATGACTAGAGAAGAGACTCTCAGTAACAAGTAAACCAAATAATGCCTTTGTGGATGTCAGTCAGCCTCTTTCCCCAGCAAACCCATTTCTTGCTCAATGGACCCTTGAACAAACTAGCCATGATGGTAAGAATGTAGGCTATGCATAGACCCAGCATGAACTTCCTCTTACCAAGGCTGACTTGACTATTACTAATCTGTAGCCTCATCTGCCAACATCTGAGATCAACACTGATTTACCAGTATGGCACCATTCCTGAGCACCACCCTGCCATCTAGTGGCAAGTTAATTACATTGGCCCGCTTCCTTTATAGAAGCAAGAAAGATTTGCCCTCATTAGAATAGTCATGTGTTGTAGAGATGGATTTGCTTCCTTCCAGTAATACTTCTTATACCAACATTTGTGGATTCACAGGATGCCCCATCTACCATCAAGGCATTGCATTAGATCTAGAAATGTATTTTACAGTAAAGGAAGTGCAGCAATGGGCTCGTGCCTTGGAATCAAGTGACCTTACCCTACACCTCATCATTCAAAAGTGATTGGCATAATTGAAAGATAAAATGACTTATTAAAGACTCAGTTATGGTGTTAATTGGGAAATAACAGCCTGAAAATGTGAGGTTCTGTTTTACATAGTGCAGTTTATGTTTTGAATTAGATACCATTGCATGGTAACGTGTTCTCCATAGTCAGAATCAAGGGGTGGAAGTGGAAGTAGTTATACGTAATAACCCCTTGCAGAATTTTTACTTCCCTTCCTGGCAACTTTGAGCTCTGCTGGACTCTAGATTTTAGCCCACAAGTAATGCTTCCAATAGGGGATATGATGGCTCCACAACAATGGCTCCACCAAATTGGAAGATGAGAATTCTACTTGGTCATTTTGGACTCCCTAGACCACCAAACCAAGAAGGGGGGAAAAATGTATGTGGGTGGAGGGGTGCTAAAAATGAGAAGACCTACTGCCTGGAGTGATTGACTTTGAGTACCAAGGGTAAAAGGTAAATCTGATTACTGCTGCACAATACAGACAAGGAGAAATATGGCTGAAATTCACAGGAATCTCTATGATGACAGTTAGCACTTCCACATCCAACAGTAAAGGTTAATGGAAAACTACATCAACTAAAATTAGGCAGGATGACTAAGGACTCAGACTCTTCAGAAATGAAGGCTTGGGTCACTCTATCTAGTAAAGAACCCAGAACAGCTGAGATTCTAGCTGAGATTCAGGGAGGTATGGGACGGTAAGTGAAGGATGTCTTAGATACCAACTATGACCTTGAGACCAATTACAGAAATGAAAACTTCAGTAGCTGTACAAATGTGCTTTATGCTTGTTACATGCCTATTTATTTACATTTATTAATCATTCTCTTCTTTTTCCTCCCCATTTAAAAAATTCACATACAGTTACTGGAGGTTAATAAAGTTATGGGAGGTTAAAGAGGTCACTGGAGATATTGGAGGTAATAAATAATTATTTATTAATTGAAATTTAGCTAACAGAATATTTTGTGGGAAGGTACCCGAATATTATAAGTAATTAATGTATCCCACAATGGACACAATGACTGTTGGGACCATGTGTCTTTCCATTTGGAGGAAGAGTGAGAACTTAGTCATAAAAGAATAGCTGTGGCTTGTTGCAAGAGAGTTTGAACATTGTAGAAGAGTGCAAATGGAAGCTGAGTAGTCAAGGGTGTGAACTGTGGCAATTTTCAATTATTTATCTCTTATCTCTAAATATACCCTTCAATACATGTTATATGATAAATTACTCATGTACTTCTCTTTTAAAGTGAGCACGATGTTAAGATTTTTTTGGCAGAGTTTGCTGGAGGGACATTGCAGAAGGAAGGGGTGAGAAGGTGTTGGCAGTGAGCATAAAAGTTCATGCAGTGGAGCCTGCCCCAAGTGTGGGTCAGAATATGATCTCTCTATGACCTGGCAACCTCTTCCTAATGATAACTTTTCTGTAGTACTCTCAGTGTGGAAACCAAAACCCCTACATTGTCTGCACGCAGCACCTGTGAGTGCTGTGCAAACCCAAATGCAGCTTGTGTGTGAAGCCGGAGTTCTGGGGTTGCCTATTGTTCACCCAGAATCTCCATATTTGTTCTGCTTTAGCTGGACTACTGAACTTCTCTGTTAGCTGATAGCTGAACCATACCTCTTCTTTAAAATCTGAACCCCTTCCATGTTTCTCCTCGAATGATGTCATTCCGTTCAATGTCATCTCATTATAATGTCGATAAGATGGTGTAGGAACTTAATGCTTGCTTATATCAATTAGCCTGTGGTAAAATCAGTTTCATTACACATTGTTTTACTTAAAGCTGTAGAACCTATCAGCAATATTAAGTGAAAACTTACTGTACTCTCTCTTAGTACTGCAGTACCATATACACATCCCTTATATTTTATACTTACTCCTTTACTAGAGTTAATATTTTATGTTAAAGTCTCTCTGTTTAACATTGTGTTGTTTTATCTTTTTTGGACCCAGACACTAAAATAATCTTTTTGATTCAATATTAAATTCTTTGGATGTAATAATGGTAAAGACAAACACACAAAATTATGATACTCATTACCTCTGAGGAAGAAAGTAAGATTAGAGTCGGAGGCTTAAGGTATAATCTTTTTTGTAGTACATAAAATTTGATTTGGAAAATATTTCACGTAAATTATGCAATTAACAAAAACTTTAAGTGAAAAGTAGTTCCTTTTGAAATGTTAAAAATTGTATTAAATGTGCATATATAGTTATTCTGAACCTAGTTATAAAGGGCTGCAGTTTATTAATATATTCAGCAAAAGCTATTAACATTCGTATATAAATTTTATTTCTCAGTATTATTTGTCATATCACTGGTCTGGTCTACCCGTAACTTAAACTTCTAAGTTAAGATAAGCCACAGCTAATCACCTGTTGGCAGCATTATGCCAGAGGAAGGGGCAGATCTGATTTGGAGGACCACTGCTAGTTGTTGCTTCTTAACCTGTGTGCCTGTTAAACTTTTTTCAAGACTCGGGTAACAAAAATTTTAAAAATGTACTATTATCACTCCCTCAATAGAATATTATATTGGAAAATACTGAATCCATGATTATTAATGTGGTTTCAACTGCATTTTAAAATATTATCTTAATTTTTTGAAGTTCACTTTTTTATGTTTAATACTTGTATTGGTTGAAAAATCACTATACAATTTTTAATATTTCATCTCTTACATACATTCTTCATTACACAGGCACACACACACACACACAATAATGAATTGATGCATTGTTATCACACTAGGTTAAAATTTTGGATGTCTGGAAATTCTAATTAAATGTCAACAAGATACTGTGTTTTCTTGAAATGTTTTATAGAAGTCTACAAATTGGGTATGGTGTTCACTTTAAGGAAAACATTCAGGTAAAAAAATGTGTCCAAGAAAAAATTAGGAAAGAAAAAGGACAAGGAGGTCTAGGTATGGTGGAAAATATTAAATATTCTAGTTTCCCCCCAAAAAGTTATTAACTGATAATCTAATTAAAATGTAGAATTCCTAGCAATCACTACATTGGGTCAGATTTTTGTATACCTTGAAATGGATATAAGTTAAAATATTCCTATTAAAATGATGACTGATTAATATAAAACCTCAGATTTGACAATCTGCTCATGCAGTAAGATCTCAATTTGTTATGTTGTCTCTGTGTTCATGGGGCTGTGGTTGTTTAATCTAAGATGATAATATGGAATTAAAAACATACATGGGAAAAGAGATAAATCATTTTCTGAAGGGTTCATTATGATTTGCTTTGCTTTATCAAGGATTTAGTTTTGACAGATACTGCAAAGAAATTCTGGGTAGTTGAATTCTAAGGAAAGAAGGAACACTCCTCCTCCTCCTTCTCTTCCTCCTCCTCCTCCTCTTCTCTTTCTCTTCCTTTTTTCCTTCTCCTCTTCATTTTCCTCCTCTTCCTTCTCCTTTCTCCTTATCTTCCTCCTTTTCCTTCTCCTCCTTCCCTTTCTCCTCCTCCTCCATCTTCTTTCTTATTATTATAGTAGTCCTCCCTTATCCATAGGAGATATATTTTAAAACCCCCAGTGGATGTCTGAAACCATGGAGAGTACTGAACCCTATGTATACTATATTTTTCCTATACATACATACCTATGATAAAGTTTAATTTATAAATTAAGCACATTAATAGATTCATGACAATAATAATAAAATAGAACAATTATAACAATATACTGTAGTAAAATTGTGTGACCGCGATCTCTTAAAATATCTTATTGTACTATACACACCCTTCACAAGTTTTTACATCATAATTTTATGACACAAGATTTGTTCTTACTATAGATGTTAGCAGCTTCTCATGTGATGTTTTTTCTTTCCTTATTAAATTTAGAACTTTCACTTAAAAGAAGCACTTTACAGCTTCTCTTTGGCATATTCAAATCAAATTGCCTGCATCACTACTCTTGAGCTTTGGGTCCATTATTAAATAATGTAAAGGTTACTTGAACACAAGCACTGCAATACTGTAACAGCTGATCTGATAACGGAGAGAGCTACTAAGTGACTAACAGAAGGGAGCCTAAACAATGTGAATATGCTGGAAAACTGATGATTCACATCCTGGGCAGGATAGAGCAAGACAGCATGAGGTTTTATTATACTACCCAGAAAGATGCATAATTTAAACTTTTGAATCATTTATTTCTGGAATTTTCTATTTTATATTTTCGGACTATGGTGGACTGCAGGTAATTGAAACTGTGAGAGCGAAACCACAGATACGGGTGGAATACTGTATTATTGTTACTTGTGCTTTTCCATCCTGATTGCCAAATGTCTGTGTCATATCTGAAAGTGGGTGGGGATTACGTGGTTTAAAAAAGGTAATAGTCTGTAGTATTCAATACGATGAACTCTAGAGGCCCACTGTGATTGAATCAAGGCTTGGTTCTTTGCTGGCTCTGCAAAGTTAGGCAAGTCCATAAACCTTCATCTCACTCTTAACAGAGGGGTAATAATTGGAACTTCCACAGTTTTATGAAGAGTGAAACGTTTGTAAGATAACTTATCCCATATAAATCAATATATGTTATCTGTTTTATTTTCATCTTTAAAATCCTTGCTAATTTTTGTCAGCCGATGTTGAAAATTTGATTTTAATTTAGTTTTTTGTTATTATACTTCTGTAGTCTTGCTAAAGTAATTTTTATATTTTTGACTTAAGAGATTTGTGAAAAATCACTTTCATATTAATTCATATTATCTTTTGATTACTATTTTATGGTAAATCACTCTGATGACTGGGTGGCTTTTTTGAAGGTTATCATTACTATAATCACCAAAATTTGTGTAATCTCCTAGGAAATTAAGCTTATTGGGCTAAAATGTAAGCCACTTGAGTGCAGAAACTTTGCACATGGCCTAGCATATAGTACATGTCCAATAAATATTTGTTGAATCAGTAAATTAATATATTTGGTAAACAAAAATATAGTCTTCTGACTTATCACACACCTAACCTTTCTCTTTGTTAAAAGAAGGCTGCAATTTCAAATGGTTGCTAGCATATGTATTTCATGCAATGTTCCAAGAGCTTCTAAAATAGAAGTCTCAAAGTAAGATAGACTTTGCTTCAGAGAAGAGTTTTGTACCTGAGTCAGAAATGATTTTTTTTTTTTTTTTGGATGCATGAGACTTTGGATGATCACAAGACAGCAGCAGGCTTGAGATTGTCTTGGCATGACTGGAGGTGACTGGAGAGATGCAAGCAGAATCTAAGAAATCTCTTAATCAGAGGGGGGAAGAAAACTTCATTACCAGTGGCGGCAAGCCTTTAAAGGGTGTTGGACCAACTTCTGGGCTTCTACAAAATTCTGTGTAGTTTGTCAGATTATTTTCCCACAAGTATTATAGTTGTTTGAATGGAGCACAAAGTCAAAACCACTCCATTGCACTTTGACACTCTTGATTTTCTTTACTTTTTCCCCCTGTTTTGATGTGAATGGAATTTTATCCAGTGCTTTATTTCCATAGCAGATGACAAAATCCAGACTTAAAATACTGCCACAGATTAATTTAAATGAGTTCTGGGTTAACTATTCTGTCAAAAAGCATAACCGAAATGTTAATTCTATAGAAGTATTTGGACCGATGAGTCACAAGGAAAATAGGCTGAGTTGTGAGATATGTTAAAATAAGAAAATGTTTATTTTCACTGAAAGGAAACTAGAATGGCAAGGAAAGGTCATTTAAAATAGTTTTAAGAAGCAAATATTTGTGGAATTAGTTTTTATACTGCAAATCGTGAGTGAGGAATAATTAAAAAATCAGATTGTGTCCATATCTTTCTACCCAGTTGTTCATTCAGGAAAGTAATGTCTGCCCAACCTCAGTGGCATTTGAGAATGTGTGTGTGTGTGGGGGGTGTTTGTTACTTCAATGAGGGAGGGGGTACTACTGGGATTGAGAGAGAGAATGTGTGTGTGTGCATGTGTGTGTGTGTGTGCTTGTGAGAGAGAGAGAGAGATAGAGAGAGAGAGAGAGAGAGAGAGAGAGAGAGAGAGAGAGAGAGAGAGAGAGATTTTATTAACTATACTTTGCTAATATATTTTTTTTTGAGAAACATGGTATGGGAAAGTAGCATTATGTATAGCTTTGAAAATGATGTTAGATAAAATCACAAGGAAACTATCAAACAAGCTTTAACTGAGAGTCATTCTACAAAGTAGCTGGCATGCACTCTTCAGTAATAGCAATTTAATAAAAGATTAGGAAAAGTAAGGACTGAAGCAGATTGAAGAAAAATAAAGAGACACATAAATTATATGAAATATATGATCTTGGGCTGGATTCGGAACTATTGGGGGAAAAAGACAGTATTGGGACAATTGGCAAAAATTGAATTTGGACTATAGATAAGGTATAATCTATCTAACAACCAAGTTCCCTAAGTGTGATCATAGTTTCATGATGGTGTAGGAAAATGCCCTTGTTCTTAAAAAATACATGCTGAAGTATTTAAAAGTGAAGAGCCATGGTAAATGCAACTCGCTCTCAACGCCAAAAATGCAAAAGTAATCGGTCTCTGATAAATGTGTACCCATGTACATACTGATGTCCATAACCCATAACTATATCTATCTGTATAAAGTAAAACACATTTGATAAAATAGTAACATTTGTAACTGCAGGTGAAGTGTACACGGTAATTCATTATACTCCACTTACAAATTTTTTGTTTAATTTTTTAATAAAAAGTTTTCTTAAGAAGGGAGATTTGGGGATAGCTCTATTTAAAAGCTACAGGCATATAAGGAGTAAATCTGCTTCTGAAACAGGACAGTTGCAATGTCATAGATGACATATGATGGTTTTAATTAAATAGGCTTTGAAATGTAGTATTAACTAGAACAATGACATTTCTGGACCCAGGGAAGTGATTTATCGCCAATGTTCAAAAATTTTTATTTAAAGGTAAGTCTAACCCTAACACACACCATTAAAATTCAGTTTTAAAATAACTATGATTGTCTCTCACCTTAAGCAAAATAACAACAGCTTGATTGAGTTTTTCAGTTCTGCAATGCTGTTTGGAGTCATGTAGTCTATTAAACCAATCCAGATTGTTGAGTTAGGTTGAAATGAACTAGGAGTCAAACTAGTACTACGTGCTTAGTACAACACAACCAGATATTCTGGACACGTTTGGATTCATGATTAGGGTATTACTACTTTGTGGCTAAATATGAGGGGGGGGGAAGGTCCTGAAAAAAAATTATTTTCCATCATAATGTCCATCTCTGTCTCTCTCTCTTTCTCTGTCTCTCTGTCTCTGTTTCTGTCTGTCTCTGTCTCTGTCTCTGTCTGTCTCTGTCTCTCAGTCTCTCTGTCTCCATCTCTATCTCTCCATCTCTCTCTTTGTCTCTCTGTTTCTCCCTCTGTCTCTTTCTCTGTTTCTCTCTCTCCTTCTGCATTAGTACCATGTGAGCATGTGCTCTTTCTTTTTCTATACTGGAAAAGTGTATTTGAAGTGTCACTGTCACTTCATGCTTTTTGTTGTTTGAGGGAGCACATACACCACTTGTGACCCTTGGCTGTGTCCCTGAGATGTTTCAGCCTTTGCAGTTAAGGGTAATTGGCAGTAGAATACACTTTGTTCTGTACAGTGTTAAAAAATGGGCCCCTTTGTTTGCCCAACCTTTACGAACTTCCGTTTACTTCAATGGCAAGTGAAACACTGTGTAAGAAAGAAATATTGTCTTCAATGGGAAATGCATTCCATGTGTGTTATATTTCACATTATGACAGATTTTTCTTGAGCCTATACTATTTTTGTTCATGACTTTTTACAGGGGTCAGTATTTTAAGGCAATCATTTGCATTTGAGGGAATAGATGATACATATTAAATATTTTAAGATATTTAACTATTTCAACTCAAGTACCCAATAAAAAACTCTCACATTTTTATATGAAAAGTACTTGAATAATTTCCTTTTAAATAAAACAATCTATTTTCATGAAACACAGGAATAAGAGTTTAAGGATGGAAGATGAAGGGACATGCAAATGTTCATAATCTGTCACTTTCATGAATTTTGTCAGTTAATGTTGCCTTTGTCTTGCCACTTTAATCTAGCCTTACTCAGCAAGTGATGTTACAAGGCCCAAGATTCCAGAGGGACAGGACTAGTGGTATCTCCAAGTGGTCTGAAAATCTACAGTTTAAAGATTTTCTGAACCATAGGCAGAATCTTGGAGACTCATATTTGCAGTGAAAATAGAAGTTTTGTAGCGTATGTCTCAAAGGAATGGAGAGCTGTAGGAGTTGGGATGGCATTGATTAGTTGTCAATAGATAGAACCACAGAATTTGCAAAGGAAGAAGAAGAGGTAAATGAGCAGACCCACTCTTGATAACCGATGAAATTTATGGATTCCACACTAAGAAATGTGTGTGTGCATACATGCCAGTTGGAAGAATTTGCAGATCTCTGAGGACAGTCCATGGACTCCATGTGGCACCTTTGCAGGTAACAGTGCAGTAGGCTTACAGAGACCTCTGGCCTTTACATCTGCCTCCCCTCCTTTCTTTCTTATGAGGCATCAGTGTCTTCAAGTCATTTTAAGAAGTCTACCTCTAACCCTCTGGGACTTTGTTAAGTACAGTAATTCTATTGCCCTACACATAAACCCTATGACAAATTCTTTGTCAGTAATCCATCCTTTACAGAGCTTAGGGGCCACAGAAAGTTTTCATTACAGAGCTCTGGTCTTCCTCTTGTCTAGGGCTTTAAGTACCAGTGTTCAGCCACTTAATGAAGACCTCATTGGGAGCCTTAGTCAGGTTTGTGACAAGGGAGTACAGTGTCCTGGGCTTATTGTCAGGCCATATCTAAGGATGCTTGCACTTAATATCTATCCACCTCAGTTCCCTCAATTCCACTAAAAGCTTCTAAACCTATTTTTTTAATTGTTTCAATATAAGTCTAGGAAGTGGAACACCGCCCAGAGGGAGCCCAGCAATTGTGTATATTCAACCATGTAGTGTGACTAGTGTTATAGATTCTGTGTGTGTCTCAAAGAGCATTTCCCATTTATTTCTCTAAGCTTTAACAAGTCTCGACCTCACAGATTTGCTGTTCAAAGCGTGGTGCAGGGTCAGGCAGCAGAGGTATCCCCTGGTAAGTCGTTAGAAATGTGAAATCCCAGGTTGTGCGCTGGACCTGCTGAACTGGAATGTACCCTATAACAAACCCACAGATGATTCTAATGCATTTCAAAGTTCAAGAAGCTCTGGTTAGAGTGGATTTAGCGGATGCTTCTGAATTACTTAGTCTATAAGGTTGGAATCTAATGCATTTTTTCTACCACACAAATAACCAAATGGCTCAGTGTAAAATTTATTATAATTAATAGATTTTAAAATTTTTTCCAAATTCTTTTGGAAAATTTTTTTTGAATTCTGTATGTCAAATGGTTAAAAAATAAGTCAAAAAATTCTATATACACTAGCCAAAATTTTTAAGAAATGAAGTCTGTTATAATCCAGCCTAATAAGGAAAGTACTCAGCACATAGTATTGTGACAGGTACCTGCTCTGTACTTAGTGCTTCATATATTTTTTTCTAAACAAAAACTGCATGATGTGACTATCACTCATTGTATTTCCCACATGAAAACAAGAGGCCCAATGAAGTTATGAGCTCACTCACAGCACAACACTCATTGAGTCTATACTCTGGGCTGTCTCACTATGAATCTCCTCCTCTAAGTTTTTGTTGTGGGGGAGGGGGTTGTCCTGTACTTTGTGGGATATGCAGCAGCACCCCTGCCCTCTACTCACTAGATGCCGGTAGCAAGCCACCCACCTCTCACTATATCTCTTCTCCCTTCCTCTATCTCCTATATCTCCCTGTATTCTCTTCCCTTTCCCACCCTCACCTCCCACCATTATGAAAACTAAAAATGTCACCAGACAATGCAAAATGTCCCCTGGGGGCAAAATCACCTCTGGTTGGAATTACTGGCATAGAAATATGTGTAGTTGTATTTATTTTTTATTTCTTTATTGTGTAATTCTTCCTAATGAGACTGCCCCCTTCTGCTTAATTAAAGTTTCCAGGTACCACGGTTTTAAGCTTTCACAATTGATGCTAGCTTGTTTATTCTGCTTTCTTACAGTTCCATGCTTTTATAAAAAAGAGTATTCAACTTCTGCTTAATTATCCTAACAATTGAGATCACAAGTTGATGTCTTAGTTCTCTTCAGTGGTTGTATCATAGGCACTGTCTGTAGAAAGGTAAAGAAATGCTCATATGATGGGAACAGTTTTAGGTTAATGGATGAACATGCAGGCTCTCGAGCCCATATTCCTCTCTACCACTTGTAGCTGTGTGATCTTGAGTTAGTTTGGGAAGCTCTGGTTAGAGAGCTGCTTCCACTCTGTTTTCTCTGTGCAACAAAGTCCTACCCAATTGGGTTATTCTGAGAATGAAATGAGATGTGCCATTGACACAGGATAGTTTCTAACACAGAGATATCAGTAATTGTTTTTATTATTAATCTTTTGAATATTATCTATACTTCAGGATCTTCTTAGGAACAGAAAGAGGTCCAGGCTCTCTCTCATATGTACATATTCTAAGTGTTTTTAAATTTTATTCAGATAAAACTTTTAGCTTACATTTTACTTATTTAAATTGTGTAACATATTCCATTTCCACCACAGAATTTCCCATGAAGAAGGTGGGACTATTACTGAAACAGGTGAGATGATTATTAAAATTTGCTACTTTTGATTCAATTCAAAGAAAGTTCAAAAATGAAAACTGATCAGCATAAGAGAGGGGTACCTTTGGTGCCTTGGGATGAGGGTAGATTGAAGGAATCTTGCAAGGCATCTTCATGTTTCATATTTTTAATCTGAGAGTTGGATACATGGAAGAGTTCAGTTTGTTAAAAATCCATGCAGCTATTCACTTATTATTCAGGCACCTTTATATGTAGCATTATATATAGATAAAAGTCAAATATACACACTGGTAAAAGTGCAAACATACACACTAAGCATTTATAGAAAAATAAAAGCCTTGTTCTATACCTAACAATATTGTTTTTGAGAAAAGTAGAGACTCTCAGAGATAATATATTTTTGGTATTTTGTTGCATTATGGCTCCTACATTATTCAAATTGTTTTCTAGGAAAGCCTGATTTCATAAACTCTGTCTGTAATATAAATGTGGGATGGGAAATGAAAAGAAGTTACTATATGGTTGTTTCCATTTATGTAACCAAACACAAACATGAATTTTTTTTTTAAACCCAGACATAATATTGAGAAGTGCTACTTGGATGACTTCAACTATATTTTTAGCTGCTCATGCTATTATTAATGTGAAAAACATAAAACTAAATTATAAGTCCCCCTATTTGTATTATGGGACAATTTTATATCCGTTAAAAATGTTGTATTTTATACTTCCCATATTCACAAGGCTACATTTCTACTAAAGTTTATCAGCTTTTCTTTGATTTTTTAATCAATAGCTGGAAAGTTGATATAATAATGATTTTGTTGGAAAATTGTCAAAAATAAATACACCACACAAAGCAAAGACAAGGAAACCTAAATCCCAGAAAAAAGATGAAATTTCAGATATAACCATGCTTGATGACTAAAGGAGCTGTGGATGGAATCATTATATTATGCCCAAACCTCTTTAAGTAAAAAAATTTCAATGCTTCGCCCCCCCATTCCCCCCCCCCAAAAAAAAAACTGCTGCAAAGGAGGCAATTTGACTGATAAGGGTCCCACGCCTTTTTATTTCTTCTGCCCTATCTCCCATGGAAGTACCAATAAGCAGAGAATCTATAGTAGGACCCGAGGGCACAGAGTAGGTGGAAGGGGGGAGTAGAAAAGGAGCAGTTACACCCTTGGTTAAACCCTCAATAAGACAAGTAGCCCATAAAGAGGTTTAGAATAGTTGCTTGTGAAAACTAACTAGAATACCAAAACATTTTTGGTTACTTTTTAACATGCTTGCATTTAAAAACAGAAAATTTATTGCATCCTATCTTTATGTATAAGCAACATATATTAATTCCCCTCATGAGGAGAAATCATTGTCAATTTTAAGGCAGATTCACACTGAGGCTCAGATCAGGTGAGATGTCATCACATTCTTTTTCTCCTAAACATAGGCCATGTTTGTTTCCCCAAAGGGCATAGCAGCTTGACATGGAGATTCTTATTGGTCTAGTTAAAAAATAATACCTGTAACTAATTCTCTTTAAAATGTCTCTGCTTTTTTCTCATTCGGTGTGCGGCCTCTTCAAGCCCTTTTTACAAAAAAAAGGCAGAGTGGTTGGTTAATAAGAAACTACATGCATTCCCTCGGGTTCAAAGGCTAAGAACTGGCTTCGTCCCTGGAGTGGAAGGCGGAATTCTGGTGACAGCGCTGGGCATGTCCTTTGTTTCCTCTGTTCACTCAAGAGTCTTTGAAAGGTTCTCATTAAATGCTATTAACAAGCATAAATACGAAGCATGGCTCCAGAATTCCAGGGAGAGTCAAACAGCAGAATGAACAGTGAGGAGAACGTGAGACAAGCAAAGAACAGAAGTCAGACACCTTAGCAAAATGAAGTGGCCAATGGCAGACATTCTTGAGGGTTACAAGAATGTTCTGAGTTTGACATAAAGGCTGTAAAAGGATCCGGACCACCAACTACAGTATCTCTATCGTAACAATTCCCACACATGTTCGTATTTTAGAAATGAGTGATAATTCTATAGAACTAAAGGTAACAACTTCAAGAAAAGGCACCAAAACACACAAAGGAATAAAAACAGTCACAGAATGTTGGGAAAGGGGCATCTCTAAAATCTAATCTCAGTGACTGGTTTCTCTAAACTAGAAACTATGCCAGGTATGGCATTTGACAAGTATATCAAATGGTGTTGTTCTCAGGAATGTTCTCTTCTAGATTGCTTGGGTCTGTTAGTTCTTCTACCTCAGTCCAGAGCTTCTTAATTCCTGAAATTGGCGTTAACGTTGTCTCTATCAAATGTCAGCTTACTGTACGTTTGCCATTTATTCTCTAAAACTAAGGGTCAGTATAAATCAAGTAAAGCAGACATGAGGCCAGCTTTCCACCCAAAGTCAAGCTGATTGTTCAGTGACCTGCTCACAACTTAGATAACTTACAGCTCTAGTCAGTCAACCCCCCGTGAAGCTGAATAACCTCTGTCTCAGCCTGCCAAAAGGTTTCTCAGCTCAGTGCTACCCTGAATGGCACTCTGTCATTATGCTATATTTAGGCCATGAAAGTTGTAATTAGCTTTGTTCTGCTGCAAACGGATCCAGCCTCACATGCAGTGTAAAAGGTAATAAAATAGGTAGGCAGATATAAAAACCTGCATGAGCATCCTATGCAGGAAAATTCCATGACTCCCAAACAGACAAAACAACCAAGGAAAGGAATGCTCATGGCTTCAAAAGCGGTAGAAGCCACCTAAGAAGCCACATCTAGGTAACGGCAGCTTACAACAGAATATTTAGTCAACGTCTCCATCTCAACCTCACATCAGCTCCTGCTCTGCCCACAGAGAAGCCTATTCTACGATTTGATGATATTTGGTGGAAGCTGCCTTTTCTGATACGGCATCTTTCATCTCTTGAAGGGGCCAAGTTTGTCTAAAAGTGGACTTTTAGAATTCCATTGTTTAGTATTCTGTGTCACCTTTCTAGATATTGTCTTGTAATTTTTTTTTCTTCTGAGCATCACATCTTCTCAGTTTAGACATTGAATATAGTTCAGTTTGCAAGAAGTTTTTATCACACATAGCAGCAATGAATGTTCCTTATGGGAAAAGGACTGTTAGGAAGGTACCAAAAGATGAGGTTCACAGTACCAAAATTGCTGTTATGAGTTAATGTATCCCTTTTTATATGCCACCTTGGCTATGAGCAACTTGAAAGTGAGACCTTGTATTGCTTTTTCACAGTTTTTAGTTAAACATGGGTCAGCTGTAGATTATTAATGAATTCTCATAGAGTCATCAAGGGGATGCACTTAGAAAAGAAAATGCTTTCTCAAGACCCAGGTAAAACATTTTTAAAATAATCTTTATTTAGCTATTGACAATAGTTTTGCTTTTTGGCATCATCCAAGACTTTGGGAGCCCTTTATATTTGTCAGTTGGTTCAGTGAATAAAAATCTAAATAAAAGAACCAGGTGGATAAATAAAAGATTCTTTTTAAAAGTTCAATTATGAATTTTATGTCCGGAAATATAAAAAGAGAGAAGGCAAAAACAAAGGAAGTACAAAGGAAAGCAATGAAAGTATATTGACGAGTTGGGATATAATACCTAAGAGTAAACTTGAGGGCAGAAAGTTCTTCAGGAATAAGCTATGGCGTGAGTATTATTTCTTGTATTTTGTGGGTTGTGGGAGATGAAGTTGCTGGGGAAGGGCCCCCTCATTCAACTTAAAGGAAGGTCTTAAGAGTAAAAAAAGCAAATGGTATCATGCAGACAAGAAAGGACCTAAACACCAGGCAGACAGAAATTTTCTCTGTGTTTTTCTGGGTTTGTATATAGTGAGATGAGCAAGACACAAGGGGACATCTAAGACAAACAGTTCAAACAATACTTTATATCCATGCAGCTTTTAGCAATTTACTTAAATATTTTTGCATTAATGTTCATACTCAGCATTAACTTTTTGAGGTGGGAATGTGCAAGCTCATTTTTCACATAAGAGAACCAAGTCTAAAAGCCAAGAAACCTGATCGACCAAATTCTCAACTAGTGAAAAGCAGAGGCAAGAATCAAATCTAGATCTGTTTTCAGTTTAATGCTCTTTTAAATCTTTCACTCCCTGCCCTGAAAAGAGCTTCAACCAGATATCAAGGACTTTACCATTTCCAATAGTGCTCTTAAAGAAAGTACTCATAATCCACAGCCAGAGTGTAAAAATCCTAGTGCTAGCAGTGTCAGGTTCCATTTCTTGATCAGCTTCAGGAGACAAAAATACCCAATTCCCTCTTTTTGGCCACTAATTAAAAGGGTGGAGTTTGGGGCTGACAAAGTAATTATAGTCAAGGACCTTGAGAAGTTGAGGGTAAAATAAAGACATTTGCTAATATATTTATTTTATGAAGTTTAGTCTTGAATTTTAATCAATGTGTGCTTTTAAAGGAGACAATGTAAAATTTTCTTTATTCCATAACATTTAACAAAAAGTCCAGTTATTAATATTTATACTATTCACAACAAGTGGCATTTTTCATTCACAGAGGGCTTTATTTATTACTTCAAAGTTGACTTTTTCATATTTCAGAACCAGGATTTGACATTTTACAGTTGATGACAGAAAATGGAAAAAATACAAGTTTTTTTTCTCCCCCCTTCTGCTTTCATAATTCTATCCTGGCTTGACATATTTTTTTCTTCCCTCAAAATTTCCAAAACTGTTTATACTGTTGTGATAAGACCAAAGTCTAGGTTTAAAACTGGAAAGCATTCTCCTTAGGAAAATTGTTGAAAATGTGATTGGGAAGAAAATGGGTGGGAGGAGGGAGTACACTTTGATACCGTTTTTTTGACAGGCTCTCAGCTCAACTCCCTAAAGATTTTAAGAGTTTCTCTCTGTCTCTCTGTCTCTCTCTCTCTCTCTCTCTCTCTCTCTCTCTCTCTCTCTCTCTCTCTCTCTCTCTCTGTGTGTGTGTGTGTGTGTGTGTGTGTAATATATGAACACTTTCAGCCAAAATCCAAAGAAAATCAATTTTAAAAATGTGAGGGGTATTTGGAAAGTCTTATTATCAGGCCTAAAAGAAATAAAATGAGCTTTAAAATTAAATCTTATAATCATTATGACATTAGCTTTCATTCTCTCTCTTTTTGACACAAAATTCTCACAGGTGGTTCTAATTAGATGTAAATAGTGACAGTGGCTAGTTTGACTGAATCCAGATCCCAGCCAAGAGTAATGGAAAAAAGTCTCAGTTCACTTTCTTAAAAAATGAAATCTATATTGAGACAGTTCAAGGAAATGACGCCTACGACAAGATGTAAAAACCATGGCTTGAGCCCCTTTGTGTTTTCTTCTTTTAAGGAGTCAAAACAAAATAAAACACCTAATGTGTTTCTGTCTGCCCACATTAAATTTTGGGTTTCTTAAAGAAGGTCATATTCTTCTAAGACAAACTCTGTCCACTTTGCCATCTAGTAAAAAAATTACAAGCCATGTATATTCTATATATTGTCAGTTATTTTAATCCTTGTGTTTGGCATAATAGAATGGCTTTGTCCTGTCAAGTTATTTTCTAAATAATGCATTGTTTTCATTAAAACTGAATCACATATAGTTTAGTTGAGTCATAAAATGAGGGAAAATATTATTTGGGGAATAACTTCACAAAATCTATCTGTTACTAAAATTTGGATTGCATAGCTTACATGTTTCATGATAATAACATTTCTCCCCAGTCATGATCTCTTTCTTATTAATTTGGACTGGGGTTCTACGAAGCAAACACTCTCATCCTTGGCTAAGAAATGTCTTCCAAAATCCACATTGGTATTTTAAGGACATCCTGAGTAATTTTTATATCTTATTAAGCGGGAGCTTTGCTTATAGCTATGCCACTAAACTAGGAGCGAAGTTTAAAATTCAGATCACATACCATTCACCACTGCTTATCCTCTTCCTGGCAAGGGGCTGCATCTGCCTTCAAGAAACTGCAAATTTTCTAATGTGTAGAGGTTGAGCCATAGCATCTCATTCAAGTCATTCTTGCAGATCAAACCAAAAGAGAGAGAGATTACTTATTTATGTAATTATTTACTCATTTTTGCCTACTTTCCAAATATTTAAATACATTATTGTTAGTAAATAAAAGAATAAGTGAATCTGAACACTTCATTTTCTTTCTTCGAAGTCTGATAAGACATGATATATCAGCCACTGACATCTCACTTTGTGATTTCTTAAGCATGGGCACCCAAGCTCTCTGAAATATAGGTGTTCTTGGCTGACTGATTTGATGCACATTGATAGATAGATTAATAATTGCATGTGGGAAGAGAAAAGCCCAAGAAGTCCCATGCACCATTCTCAATATAGTGGTCAATACATCCTTTACTAACCAATTTTCAGAGCAGTTGGTGATTATCTGTTTTACTTTCTGTACATCTGTCCTTAAAATAGAGTAAATAGTAAAACTATAATCAAATAGCTTTTAAAACTCTGTTAATGAAACATGTCTTCATTTTAAACATTTTGAAGATAATAATTATGATCATTATTGTTATTTTATTTCATACAAAACTATGCTTGAATTCACAGTACTTACAATTCCTGGATATTGTCTTGGAGGGGTCAGCAAGAGTAAAAGTGTGAAGGAAAGCAAATCAGAATAGAGTTAGCAGCTTATAAACAGCATGCGTTTGTAAATTTTACCATTTAGCAGCTCAGATTTATCTCAACTGAATACCACTTGAAGTTTTTTCCAGCTTTCACTGTTTGCAGACATAAAACATTTTTTCATATCAGTGCAAAAATGATTGCTGTTTATTGCTGGTTAGATTCCTAATGAGGCTGATCTACTGAGAAAGGCCTGGAATGTCAGTCGGTCCCACCCTGTTCTATTGCTTTCGAGAATGCCTTTGATCTTATCAGGGGATCCACTGATAATGGCGGGTGTCCTGGAGAGAAGTATCAGTCTCAAAAGGTAGAACATATTATCAATTTTGCCCCTATCAACACCAATCTAAGGAATTCCAAGAAGCCTGGAGGAGTTATAAAAGATTCAGCAGTATTATCTCCCAAGGCTATTCCAGTTCAGAGGAGGTGATAAATATGGAAGAACTAATTGTCTTGGGATATTATCAGGATTTAAAGACTATTTTTTTCAGGTGAGGTTCGAGATTGTATACTTTTAGAAAGGAATCATGAGCAAACTTGTTTCTTAACTCCAATCAACCTCAGCAGGCTGTGATGGACCGACAGTGCACCCCAGAAAAATTCCAGACCCTGATCCAATTTTCCTCCACCCCATGGATTTTACTGAAACCAGCCTTTAACTCATAAGAAAGATTCAAGCAGCTAGTTTTTGAATAAGCAATTTTGGTTAACAGTCTAAGGGAGCTAAAGTCACCTTGGTCATATTTTTTTTTCTTTCCACTTCCTCAACTCCTCTCTGTTTATCTTTACCCGTTTTCTCTGATTGTTACTTTCTGTTTTAATTAATTAATTAATCAATCAGTGTCTCTAGTCAGTGGCAGCAGCTAGAAAAATGTGACAGACTTCATCTCTTTCATCACCCCACAGAGGGCTTTGGTGGGATTCTCCCTACCCTTCTCATAGCTAACAAGACACCTACTGCTCTAACCAATAGTCTAACAAGGTATCCCACCTGTTTTCAAAGACCCAACTTCCCCTAGCTGCAACTGACATTTATCTTTTTTTTTAAATCTGTGGAGTTATCTATTAGAGTCTACATTTGTGGACCTTAGAGTGTTATTGCAAATTTTAATCACATCAATTCAGCTTTCTCTCTTCTGGAGCCTGAAAATACCCACCAGGGCCTCTATTTTCTTATTGACATTTCTATTGTGTCAAACAAGGAGGTGGGAAGGAGAACTCAACCAGGCACTATAATACCAGACCTACTCCCCCAGTTTTATCTAAATAGTTGTACTGATTGTTTTTTGTTGTTGTTGTTGTTGTTGTTTGTTTGTTTGTTTGTTTTTTACCTCTTGGTAAATTAACCATGAATTCTCTCCATCAATTTTGTCATAAGCTCACCTAAAAAACTATAAAATCACCTTTTTTTCTTTCAAAACATAAAAAGGACTATTCACAATAAGTTACTACTGGTAATGCAAAAGCATAATTAATGAGAGAGAGACTCATGCATAATAATATTTAAATAATCTTCCCCATAGCTTTCTGGGAGATGATGAAGTGAAAAAATTTCGGTATAACTAGCTTTGTTCTCTTCCTAAGTCCCACCTCTGCTCTGCTCCTCAGTTTTCCCATTCATAATCATGGAGATTGGTAGTAGTTTTCTCAAAGATAGATTCCAGTTCTAAAGTGATATATAATTCTAGATTTTAAATATGTACATTTCACTTGAATTTTTCGCAGAAGATATGATATGAATATTGCAACATAAAAAATACTGTGGCTCATGATGGCAGCAACCTTTTTAAACTACTATGTAAATAAACTACTATGTAAACCTTTTGGCTGGTAAGATCATCTTGATAGTGATGAATAAAATCCATACAATTGGAAGGGAGCGGTTTGGGGAGGTCGGTGTTCTCTCTGTGCTAGGAGTCCTATTGGCTGAAAGGAGATAAGTGGATAGTCCTGGTGTCAAAAATCAATACACTTAGTAGGTCTAACTAGTCAGGTGATAGTGTAAGGGAAACAAGTTTATCTGTTACCTGTTTGTTATATTTGTGTGGCATACTCACTGTGAGGTGTATTTCCTAGGGATGAATTAGCTGGTTACTAAGCTAACTTCCAGACCTCATGCCTCATGCTGAGGGCCCTGCCCCTGTCAATGGAGGAGATGATTCAGGGTGTAAGGACCCAGGAGCCAGTACAGTGTCCTAACTCCATAGTGGAAAATTCCCCACTACCGTATAGGGAGGGTTTGGGAGAGCAGGGGCATTCCCTGAGGATGAGTAGTTAGAAATACCTGGCACACATACCTTCCTGGTTATTCCCCTCCTGGTAGACAAGCTTCATCCTCCCTGTGACCTCTGCTTCTTGTCTAGCCACTGAGCCAAAGTCACAACCAGGATTTTAAACCTGCTAAAGATAGAGGAAAGAGGCAAGTGCATCCTTCTCATTCTATTCTTTTAAATTTTCTCTATTTAGAAATATATTAAAAATATGGCTTCTCTTGTTAGCAGATAAGAAAAAGGCATATACAGTCATAACATATAAAGATCCAGATGTCTGTTACTCCAACACCTAGTCTGATAGTTAACACAAAAACCTGTAAGAAGGGAGAATGCAAAGGCCACCTCCCTCCGTTCGCAGATAAATTGATTTTGTAACTCTTGAGAAAAGCAATGTTACATCAACTCTGAAAGTTGTAGAATAAGATTCATGATTTTTCCTTCGAAGTTTTATCAAAACAGAGTGCAAAAACTACCACATGCAAGGATTCTGTGGTACCCCAAACAGTTACTATCTAGAAGGAAGGCTTGGGTCCAGCAGGCTTCTGTCAGTGTCTAAATTCCTTGGAGAAAGCTTTATATTTCTAACTCCTTGAATACTGTGTGACAAAGAGGAAATACTCCTTACATTCTTGTTAAATAAATGAATGACTAAGCACTCATTGAAGGAATTTAATTCCCCAATTGGTGCCAAGTGATCAGCAAACAAATAATGTGCACAGAATCTGATGTGAGAACCTTACAACATGAGAGAGTTAAACTCAATAATAGGAATGGTCTGGAAAGGATGCAAAAATTCTATGCAAATAGATAAATGACATGAAACTCAGAGGCATCTTTTCTAGTAAACCATTTTTAATGTAAATATTATCTGCATATGTGTACCAAAAGGCTAGTGATATCTTCATAAAAATAAAAGTTTGAAAGCCATTTTTTCCCATGATTTTTCATTAGATTTCTTCCCAGAGTTAACCTGCACCATACACATTATGTGAATACGGAAGTCAGTATGTTCTTTCTGGACTGTTTCTTTCAATTAGGTGGATATCTGGAGAGCTGCATGTAATCTGAATAATGCTTAGATTTGATATAAGCCATTTTAATAGAGAAAGACCCTTTGAAGATAAGCAAAAGGGATAATAACTCTTGGCAATATTGTTGTTCAGGAAATTTCAATTCTTTCATAGGAAACTGAAAATACTTAGAGGATTAAAGCGAATACAATACACAGATGAAAATCCTCATTGGGGAGCAGGCTTTTCTCAAACAGTTCCTCTATGTTGACTGTTCTAACAATTGTCCCACTTAGCCTTAGGCTCTGTATTGCTATAGAGTATAGCATTGTTTAAAAGATGCTCTAGCCAGATGAATCAAGTGTTGAAAAAAAGCATTATGTGTGCTATGTTCCCATGTAGCATTCACAAGTACTCTGTTGAATGCTAACTCCTGGCCAAGGAGTTTTCAAATACTGTAGTTCTTTGCTTCTATGTCAGGACCCCAGATTTCCCAGTCCATGCAGAGACAATGATCCAAAGACAGAATGTAAACGCTGTTTGCTGCAAGGCTGTCTCCGCACTGCTGATCCTAAAATCTGTTTGAGCTCATCATTCATTGAAATAGTGCCTCATTTGTGATTTCTCAGAATTTCAGAGTATTTTCTTTCCTTTGTGTAATATCAGCAGTTTGTATCCCACGAGAAGTAAAAAACTCAGGAATTGCATGTGAAATAGAATCACGCATCCTCAGGGTTTTTTTTAAATGATCTACGTAAGACTGTTTTGTAGATGTTAATGTACATAAATTCCTGAGAATCACGTTTAAATACAGGTGCTTGGCCTTCATACCCAAACCCGTTTCCATGATATATGTTGTTATTGATCTGAAGAGTCCAATTATATATATTTTATAATTATCTACTGTGTGCTCAGGATTACCTCTTTTCTCTTGAATTAGTTTATTTGTTCAGTTTTTGTCTTTCTTGCATATCGATTTCTTCAATTGCTTATTTTGGTGTATCGGTTTAAACTTGCAAATGATGGCTTGATTTATCAATATTAGTAAGTGCAATAGGTATACATGGCATGACATGAATAGTAAAAATTTTACTCTTGGGGTGATTATTAGACTCTTTGAAGAAAGGCAAGTGGAGTGAAAGGGAAACGGATGTAGCAAGGTGGGCTTTCCTTTAGGATGGAGGGAGAGTTTGCCCATGTAGTGTCAGGGCAAGGGTCTTTTTGTCCTTTGCCTGTGGAACTACTTCCCTTCTCTCCACCCCAGTACATCTCCAGAATTACTACTGGGAAGATCCCCTAGCAGTAATACTGTCTTGGCTTCTGCCTGAAGGCAATTGCTTTAGTCGTTGGCTACCTTGGGGATCAGACTGCCTTTGTGTTCACTAAGGTACTCCACTCCTCCTAATCACAGTCTGCTTCTGAGGCTCCACCATCAGGTTAATGTGGAATTCCAATGAGAACTTTTCCTTGCTTTAAAAAACAGTTCCATCTAAGCCTGTGGTTTGCTGTGGGTTCTTCATCATTTTTGGCACCATACCTGCTTTGTATCTTCTGGACATTTGTCCTTGTTTGAGTAGCTGATGCAATCCTCTAAGTTTTCCACTGCTGTTTTAATTTATTCTTTTTATTTTTCTTTTCCTGTGGGGTTTTCAGAGGGAGGAGAGAGAAATACATGTGTTCAATAGCCACCTTAAATGTGAAACTGTCAACTGACCTCGATATATGGTTGTTCCTTTATTCAAAATAATTTCTGACACGCTAGGAATTCCTTCTGTGGTCTGCAATTCAATAACACTACCAATTCTATCAACACTACCAACACTACCAGTTTAAATCATGTGCTAGCCCCTTTCTGACATAGTAGTTTACCAATAATAATGTTCTAATTATTATGTTTGACTTCAATTCCTAGGCTCTCAGGTCAAGTGAGGACTATTGTGGTCAAGCCAAGGTACTTTCAAGTTACTCCTTTTCCCTATATATTGTTGATAGTGGAATTGAGGGTGGGCACTATAAGTTTGGAATTCACCTAGTAGTAGTTATTGAAATGGCTGATGCAGAGAAGTCACATGTTAAATAGTAATTGATAACATAATGACTTCAATGAAAAGATTATGTTTTGACTTTAACAAAGAAGTTCAAAAAGCTTCATTTTGAGTCCTCTTCAGGTATATATTTAGCCTTACAGTGTCTGTTGGCTTTTTTCATTGAACAGAATAAAATTATCTGGTAATTTGTGTTAGAAATTCAACTTCCAAAGACAGTCTTTTAAACTCATGTGAAAGGAAAGAAGCAGAATATGGTAATAGAAATTTACTATAGAATATAATGATGTAGATTTTATATTCTTATATTCTATATTATACTATAATATGGAATAACATATAAATGGTAGATATATAGTAATTTAGAATAATATAATAATGTAGAATATAGTAATAGAAATATAATATAGAAATGCCGACTCAATACTAAATAATCTTGGTATTTTTAGAACTATAATTGCTAACTAATTTTAGCGTGTTTCTAGCCTCAATTTGTCTATACACACACACACACATATATGGATATACCTATATACATATATGTGTGTGTGTATATATACAGTTTATATACACAATTTGTGTGTGTGTGTGTGTGTATATATATATATTTTTTATCTTATTCTACATCATTAAATTGTAGAAAGGTCGTCCCCTTATAAGAGTAGCTCTACACAATAATTTCAAGGCAACTATGATTCTATACTTCTATAAATTTTTCTACAGTCTCTTGTAACTTGTAGAGTTATAGTGTGAAACATGATGAGAACAAGAAGTACCATAAAAACAAGGGATGCACACGGTTAAATATATTTTACAGAGCCCGTTGCTTGACAATGACTGACATGTGGAGTTGCCATTCTCTGGCATGTGAATTATTCATTTTCTCTCCTTGGGTTGAACTTAGTCCTCTACTGGGAACACCTTGTCCTTATGTTTCTTAGAAAAACATTGATCTTTTAATAATTTCTTTGATAGTAGCATGGAGCTTCTTTTGCAACCTAATTGTTGTTTTGGTGAATGATGAAATAGAAATATGGGGGTTAGGTAATGCCAACCTCATGCACAGTACCATGAATGTTTTTTTTTTTTCCATTGGAAATCATTCTTTAACTCCCGGACATTCATGAATCCACGTGCTGCCATGATGGACCATATAAAATAGATCTCACCAAGCTGTGTGCTGGCTAACTTCCAAAGTGGAAAGGAAACTGCTATTAAAAGGAGCTACAGTCAATGAAAGCTGGGGAGTAGTTTGATGTTGGCATTGCAGCTGTGCCTGGTAAAGCAAGATGAAGAGGATAATTCTGTTCTATTCTTGTCACCTTTGTTTGACTTGTTTAGATGGCCCCTAAATTGGTTTTGAGCTTCAAATGGAAACTGTGGCTTTCAGTGGAATTTAACATGGGACTTTCCAAGATCTTGTATGTGATGACTCCCTCATATGATGAATTAGAGAATTATCCGTCTTCATTTTAACCAACTGCTTTAGGAGGATAAAATAGGTTTGTAACCTAGGTGGGAAGTGAGCTCTAAGTGACTGACACAGTCAAAACAACTCATGATGATTCCACTTCCTATGTTAGTAATTCAAAAACAGCTGCTCTAAAGTCTGTCCTCTGGACTCTCTGCCACCAAAATCAAGAGGTAGTTTGAGGTGACTCATGAAATAGTAAATATGTCCTTATTGATAAAGACAGGGCTTTAGTTGCAGCAGTACATCGTGACCTCTGTCACTGTCATTATTCCAGCACCTGAGAATTAGGAGAGTGTGGGATATGACTAACTGAAGACTGTAAGGACTCCAGTCATCCAGGAAACTTGGAGGAGGTAAAAATAGTATGTACAAATCTAAATGGGGAGGAGGTGAAATCTGAAAGATTTCAACATAACACACAACAAAGCCATATAAGAATAAATCTAAATATCATCCTGCTTGAGAATGTGCCAGTGTAATTGTCTGAATTGAATGTATGAGTATTTTGATAATGTTTTATTAAATCTTTGGATATTTTAAATACTTTTGGAGGGTTAAGTGGCAAAGATTTCATCATGATTTACTGGCAAGTGATTAGACATATTCATAAAACTAAAAAAGTGTTATTTACTAACCACAAAGTATGTACCCTTCCAGCAAGCCAATCAGTGGCAGAGGGGAGTATCTCATGTTTTTCAGCAACTAAATTTAATTTTTTAATGTGTGCTGTGCTGTGCTGGGGCATAACATATTCTCAATTTATAGGATTTCTTTTCTAAATTATGGTGTATCCCTCAAACTTCTCATTTTTCTCAATGCCGGCATATTCTTTCTGATGGCTTTTCTCTTTTTTTGCCACTTGCAATGAGACTAAGATGATTTAACAGCTAATTTAACTCAATATGAGACATTTGTAGTTTTTCAACCATTGACTCATTTAATAAGAAGGATGGGAGGGATGGAGGCAAATAGAAACCAGACATGGATGATAGGTTATTTATTGATTTCTTTTTGTAGGTTATAGGTTATTTTTGATGTTTGTTTTTTTTTGTTTTGTTTTTTTTGTTTGTTTGTTTTTCATCTGCTGACAAAATAGAAACAAAAGCAGTGATTCACTTCCTGGGTTGTCAGCTGCCACCCTGTCACCTTTGGCAGTGTTCATATACATGCAGACATGTCTTTTCAGCTCCCAGGTGGTTATCCAACGGGAGGTCTTCAGATTAGTATCTTGTGGGCAATCTTTAAAAGAAAAAATAGTCAAATTATGAGAGATATTGCACTTGGGGCATATTGGCTCCAAGAAAAAACAGTGTGAGTAAATCTGTATTCTCCTTCCCCCACCTCAGGCTCAAAGGTAAAAATTGTCTACATTTAAATGAAAATTAGTGTGTGCTTTCCTTTCCTTCCTGTTCTTAGGCAATTAGATAAACCCCCCTGAAGGCCTGACAATCAACAGGACAGTCAGTTTGGAGATGCTACTTGTACTGTGATAGTGGTATTTGCAAGTCTGGCTAGATCTGTTTCAGAGACAGCAGGGCTGTGGGTGGCCGGTCTTCTCTCCTTTATGAAATCTTATCATTGTCAGCCTGGCTGAGATAAAGTTTATTCCTAACTTCTTGAAGTTGTGGACATAGATTTGTAAGGGATTGTTTGTGGGGAGGGTTTATGTAGTCCTTCACTTGTACTGGCCACTCAGAAGCTGAGAGGCTATATTTATCTAGGAAAGAAAGAAATGACAGATAATTCTTTAACTTTTAAAATTTAAATTTGAAATAAAAATAAAAGTTATTTAAGCTTCAAGAGCTAAATGATATCAAAGGCTACACAAATTACTTCAAGATTTCTGAGTTTTTATTAAGATGACCTATGTGATTTTCCATTTACTTTCTAAAACTACATAATGTTAAATGTATGGATGTGAAATATTTTGGTGGTCATAGATTTATGTAAAAGTTGTAGGACCAAGTATAGTTTTGAAAAAAATATGGAATATCACAATATTTTGAGAGTTAAAATCTTAAACCAAAGGCTATTCATGGATGTAATCTAAAAACATCATTGAATGTAAGGCATTTGAGATGGTTTTAGAACTGGGTGCTTCAGCGGATAATAAACGAATAATGATAAAGCCATTGGGAACCATTTCTGAAGAATAGTTAATATGATTTAAAGACCAGAAATTTGAGGGCAGATCAGATTTGATAACATAAGATAATAATTCTCTGAAATGTTTGTAATAACAAATAAAAGAGTAAAATTATGGTTAGAGAAGGCTGGTAAGTGAAACACTGTATTAGGAAAAATTATTTTTTGCTAGTGTTTGTGAGCAAATCGGTCTTAGAAAAAAGTGAATGAAATTGTTTAGGAATTAAATTCTTTGGGCAGCCATATATTTTTTTTAAGATATAGTGAACATTTTCAATATAAAAAAGAAAAGAAAGAAGAAATGCTCTTGAGAAATATTTTTTTAAATTATGTAAGATAGAAAGTATATATTTTTATTTTATAATGGATGGGAGATTCAGATTTGATACTGAACAACCATATTTTACAATGTTCCCTTAGAAATATGGTCAACCTCTTCTACCTGAGAGATACATTGCCAGCTTCTCCTTATACCCTGCCCAAAATTTCCTTCAGAGGATATCCAGGGTTTCATTCTCAACTCCAAAAAGCAATATTAGAACAGAACGTATGGCAGCCCTGCAAAGTTTGCGACAAACATATTTTGCAGTATTTTCCACATGGTTTCCACATAAACCCTGATTCTACGTCTCAGTATTATTTTGATCTGAAAGAATTTAGAAAGAACTGGGTATCTATTTTATTTACATTAGTGGAGACGTGTGATTGAATAAATGAATAAAGGACCCAAGGTTTTCTTGAAATGTCTACAATGTGTGAGGTACTCTGTAAGCTCCTTTTTTTTATATAAATGTTTCATTTAATTCTCACTGTAATTTTCTGCACTTTACAGGTCAAGACACTGGCCTTCAGAGTGGCTTGCCCGAGTTCATATAACCAAATTAATGGCAAAACTGGAATTCAAATGTAGGCCTATCAATCTTGGTCTACTCAATTACACCTGAATTGCCAAAAATCCCATAAGATCCCCAAATTTTATTTTTATTTTTGTACTATATCCTTAATATAAGCATCGATATGTCTCCATCCTCCATGAGGTGTTATTGGCCATTAGATTTTGAATGGTGAGATGGGAGGTGTTCAGTCTCGTTCTGGATATAGCAGGAAAATGCATTAATACTGTAGATTTGTGCCTATTGTAGGTTCTGTCATGTCAGTTAGAAAGGTTTGACTTAAGGCTAAAACAAGCCTTTCTTTTAAATCAAAAGCATATTGGCTACAAGTTTTTTTACCCCTCATGGAGCATGTGAACATGATTCTGCAAAAGTTTACAATAAAATGAGGGATTTAGGTTTTCTACTGCTGACAGGTATTGAAGGCAACAAAAATGTAAAATGCATTTGAAATTTAGGCTTTAGGTAAGAAAAGGACAAAAACTGAAGTTCTGCAGATGTATATAGAAATTTGATGTAAATGGACATACGTGCTATACAGCTGTCCAAAACAAGCATAAAACTTATTGAAAAATAAAATACAATTAAATATACACTACTTATATTTGATTTGTATTTTTCAGAAAACATAATTCCTGAAACAATTTGGCTCTGCCAGATATTTCAAAGGTTCTGCACATTGCTTCAGTAGTGAAAACCATTTTATTGGTATCACAGATGTCTACCAGTTGTTTTTTGTGTTTGACCAGCAGTTCATCCAAATCACTGCAATTGTCTTGCTTGCTCTTCCCTCTGTCTAGGAAGGGTCTTTTTTTTTTTTTTTTTTTTTTTTTTACTTTTGCTTATCTAGGCTTGTCCTTCCCTGTACAATCTTTCCTATCTTTTTCATTCTTTATGGATGCTTAATTCTATTGCACAGAGGGCCATATTTGCCTATCAGTAGCTAACTTTTCATTAATTGTTGAGTTTGCTTTTCTCCTGACTGCATCTTTCTGAAATCTTGGAAACATGTTATATTCATGTTCTGTCTCCTATAACTGTCTTCAAAAGTCTGAAATGAGGGTTTATCTTTGTACATTATTTACTAAGAACTAAGGCCAGTGAATATGTTACTAGTTGAAACAATTTCACTCAACATGAGTTGAAACTTTATAATGAATAGAGCTCTCCAAGAAGGAAAAGAGAAAAAAAGAAAAACTATGTTGAGAGGCAGTGAGCATATTCAAGTAGAGACTGAATAATCATTTAGAAGAGATTGGGACTGGCCTGAGACTGGCAATCAATAGGGTCTTTGGAGCATGGGACCTAGGAGTCAGTGATGCTATTACCATGGATAGTCCAAGAAAAGAATAAAGGAGGAAGGGTAAAATCAGTTCTACTTTTCTTCTTGTTAAAATACAACTTCTCCACCCCAAATCAATCTCCTAATGCAAGTCATGGTCTTGACATTGTCCTTAGGAATTGCTTATTAGTTATGTATTGCAAAGAGTATTTTGGGAATGAAGATGATTTTATTTTATGCTTATTATGTTAAGGAGTGTAGATTGTTGTGCCAGATAATGGAAACCAAACAAAGCTTGCCACCACATTCATATCCATTTAATTTAATCTGTTTCTTTCTTCACTGAAAATGTGATTCTTCAATATGTCAAGCTTTTTCTTATGCAAATAATTACTAATTTGTGCATGTATGCATTGCCTTATCTCTGCATCAAGATAGAATGTGGTCTTGGGCCTGTCTGAGTACTTCAGATGCTGGCTCCATGTGGACATCTGCCCTGCTGGCTTCCTTCAAGGGAATGGAGCTGGGCAGAAGCTGGGAATCTTCAGCCCAAATCTTCATGAGCACATCTATCTAAAGAAGTGTACAATGAGTATAGATAGCATCCTATAGACTTTAAAAGTGTGAAATGAATGCGGTTCTTCAGGAAGAGGGAGGGCGTAGAGTAATCTTACAAGCCAGGTAAGTTAGATACCATCTTAGGCTTTTACTCTGCAAACCTCCAGTTCCTTGTAAAATGCACATACAGTAAAAATTTCTAAAAACCATGGCTAGTGCCTCACCATATATATATATATGTATGTATGTATATATACATATATATGTATATATATATACATACACAGATATAGATATAGATATATAGACATGTATGTATGTACGTACATATGTATGTATGTATTCATTCGTTCATTCATTTACTAAATATTGGTTTGGTTGGGAAGAACAAATGCACCCAATTTTTATGTTTGTACTATTCATATTTTACCTGACAATCTGAGTATACCAAAAATTTGTTTCTGAGTATCGTCAGTCCTTTATTACCCTATAAGAGTCTTACAGGCTCTGGAAAATAGTGAAGTCTTTATCTGTGTTCCTAGAAAATATTCTGTTTTCACTGGCTACACCATAGTAAGGAAAAACTTTCTTTAATCTAAAAGCTATGGTTTGTCATTGAAAAGATCCATGAATTATTCCTCCACTCTGCAGAAGGGTCTATTCCTGTGACACCGTTCCCTCTGTCTTTTTAGAGTGAATGAGTTCAGAAGGTTCCATGTGCTTTCTCCTTAATTTAAACCTGTTCATAGTTGTCAAGAGTTACTGCAGTTTCAATAAATTATAATTTAAAATGTGATGTTTAGGTTGAATTCAGAAAAATAATTAAATTGATGTCACCAATTCATGTCACCTTGCATGAAAAGTTCACAAAGCCTCATCATGCACATCCCAGGACACACATAGTAACAATGATACTGATGATGCTTATACAGTACCTTGGTGTCAGGAGGCATGTGCTATTAGGTGTATTTCTCACTGTGCTGCCAGTTTTGTCATTTCACCCACCTGATCATGATTTTCTTATCTGCAGCTTGGTAATACCAAAACGCCTCCACTGGCACCCAGCTGCAACCTTGTCATGCTGATTCTCTTCCTTGTGACAGACTTGTTACGATCACTAAACATGGAAAAATAAGTCCAGACATAGACATTCAGGGGTTCTGAAAAGTATTTGAGGGATAATTTTATTGTCCCTTTGCAGCTTTATTCTTTTTAAAAAGTGGGATAAAAAAAACATCAGCAACAGACTCACATTTATAGAAGATAATCTGGTGACAGCCAGAGAAGATGGGGTTTGGGGGCCTCAGAGAATGGGGTAAAGGGTTAAAAAAGTACAAATTAGTAGTTGATAGGTGGTCAGGGGATGGGGAGCACAGCATAGGGAATGCAGTCAGCAGTAATGCAGTGGCTGGGGTGAGAGCCAGAGAGAAGGAAGGGTAATTGGGAAGATCATTTCATAAACTATATAAATGTCTAACCAATATACTGTATACTTGAAAGTAATAATATAATAAAATAAAATGCTAAAAAGAACCCATCAGCTTTTTATTTTTATTTTTATTTTTATTTCTGTGACTCTCCTCTGATTCCAGGTATAAGAAAGCAGAGTTGAAGCTGCAAAAACAACAGTCTAAATGAAACCATAAGTTATAAAATGTGGTTGTATTTTCTCAAAGGTCAAGGTTGTTATTCTTATGCTACATTATTGCAAATCTTTTGGTCAGTTATTAGTTGACTATTTATGAACTACCATTGGGTCATGTCTAGGACATGACAGTAGTTACTTTCTTTTCAGATATTATTGACAACAGTAGGCACCCACATACATACATACATACACACACACACACTAGAGTTATAATCTTTAAAACAGTAGTCACTAGCCACATGTGGCTAGTGAACACTTGAAATGTGACTAGTCCAATCAAGATAACCATACATCAAATTTCAAAGTTTTAGTATGAAATAAAGAATGTAAAACATCATTAACAATTTTTCATGTTAAACACATGTTGAAATAATTGCATTTCAGACATACTGGATTAAATATAATATTTTATTAAAATTTATTTTACTTTTTTTTAACTGTTGATGATTACTAGAAAATGTAAATTTACATATGTGGGTTGCATTGCATATCTACTGGACAGCACTGTTTTAGAAAGCTTGCTCATGGCCAGGCAACAAATAAAGCATCTTGGAAACATCTATCTAGTTCAAAAGGTGGCAGAGCACTTTCCCAGCTACAGAATCCATGAAGATCAAGATGCCTCAGGGACCCATATATCCAAGTTACACATGCGGTTCTTTCACACTGGTGGTTCTCATCACATGTCCTCTGTGCTCACTGCTGGTCAGCTGCACATGAAAACTATTTTCCAACTTTCACAATTTATAGCCAGAGTGAGCATCATTTTGATTTGCTTTCCGCTCAACACAATGTTATTTAAATGAAGGTACTGGGAGATGAAATCACTAGTGTCTTGTGATGACTGCCAAGCTTTTATTTGAGAGTTTTAAACAGCCACATAAATAATGGTCTTTTATTGTCCTAAGAGAAACATACTATTTTTATTTGAAATATGCTGTAAGTTGTAAAATTCTGTTTAAATACAGACTAGTAAGCACCAAGAAGGATTCTCTGAATGTAATTTTGTTAAGTTTTCCTTTGTCAATGGATAGCATAAGCAGAATAAATTAAGTGGAAAAGAACCAAATAGCCCTTCTCAATCCAGAAACCTTTGAATGTCCCTTAACCTTATGTGTGATAAAGTAACCAAAAGTTATTTTGTTGCTAGAATAAAGTATATCCTATATAGATTGACTCATGTTTGCATGTTGTGGTTCCTGTATAGCACCATTTTGCTTGCTTGGAGCACTGCAATAGCCTCTTTTCTCTTCCACCACATCTCCCTTCAGTATCTATGATATGATTTTTCCAAAATTCTAAATCATATCATGCCATTTCCCAAATTAATTCCCCTTCATCATAGCATTTAAAACAAAAGCCAAGATATTTCCCAGGCTGAGGAGGCTGTGCATGCTCTGGCCCTTGCTTATCTCTCTTATCATTTCTCCCTCCTCACCAGGCACAGGCCACACTAGCACTGTCTTTATTCCCAGGATAGCTAATTCTTGCCTTTAGGCTTTTGCACCCTCTTACCCTAATTCTTCACATGACTCACACTTTGTCATTCAGATCTCAGCTCAAATGTCACCTCTCAAGCTCCCTGATCACCCATCTGTAGCAGTCATTAAGTCACTTTCTGGCTTATCTTTCTGTTCCTGTGTGCGTAGCGCTGCACTCTATGATTTGATCTTGTCTTCTTTATTTTCTTTATTGTCTAGTCCCCACCATCTTTGCAAACACTCAGCCCTCTTGAACTAAAACTCCAGTTACTTTATCTGTCTTATTCTCTAGCATATCATGAGCAAAAAGTACAGTGCCTATGTATATAATACATCCCCAGTAATTATTTGTGAAACAAATGAAAGTATACATTGGAATTATATGGAGACAGAGTTTTGACTTGCTTCTGTATTCACAAATTTCTCTTAGTAATTTGAAAATGCTGTATTTCAACGTCTTTCATTTCTTTAACATAAGCTGATAACTTTTCTTAGAGGAGAAAAAATATTTGCCAAATAAATGACAATGTGTAGACAGTTCATTTGATGTCAAATGTCCAACTCGAGAAATGGATGATGCACTGGTTAGAGGAAGACAAAGACACTGGCTCTCACACTGTCCATTTGACCTACTCAGAATCTATTTCTCTACACTGTCTGCCTGAGATTTATAGTTTCTACGAATGTGAATCAAGGCCGCTCAGTGACTATACCCTAATATTTTTAACTTTGAATGATTGCAGTAGTGCAAACCTTCTGATTCTTGACATATTCCACAGACATAAAAAGCAACCCTGCCTCTGGTTGCCATTTAAATGGCAAAATTTTAAATATGTACTAAGCTCAGGGTGCCCAGGTGGGTTAGCAATGAATTCAGCTTTATCCTCTCTGACCATGCCTGGTTTGTAGTGAGGTCTGAGTCCTCTTCTTGACCATTCCCCCAAAGGGGGATAAAATCAAAAAATTGAAATGAAGAAGGCAGGTAATGCCTCCTTTAATATGAATACTTGGATGAAAGTGTATGTATATATATATATATATATATATATATATATATATATATATATATGTGTGTGTGTGTGTGTGTGTGTGTGTATATATATATATATTAAACTACGTATATTAATCTGCCCTATTGATAGTAAATGCATTTCAATCATTTTAAGGAATTTCTTTAGTACACTGTATTTTAAAGAATTTCTCCTGTGAGATTTTTTTTTTTTTTTGCAGAGCACAGAATTCTGTACTTCGAATAGCCAACCCATTTTTACATTCTATGAATTTAAATTTAGAGCTATAATGCCAGCATCAGTCTTTATGGGCACCAGAGAACAGAAAACAGGAAATAAAGAGGTTGTACAAATCAACCAATTCTATTTGCATAGTCTTATTTGAACTTAGTGAGATTATATATATATATGTGTGTGTCTGTGTGTGTGTGTGTGTGTGTGTGTGTATAAATGTAGTACTTTAATTCTAATTTTACTTTTGAATTGCTGTTTTACTATTTGTGAAAGCATCTATGTTCTATTTCTGCAGAATCATTTTCTCCCCAAATTAGCAAACTTTTTTTTCAAACATGCCTTGCCTATAATGTTTAGTGAATTCACAAAGCAGACTTACTTTATAGAGAGAGTGGCTGCTCATAAAATCTATAAAGAAGTCTTGCAAATACAAACGAGGTTGGCATTTTTGAGATTATCAAAAAGATAGCAATAGAAGCATGTCATTTTATTCAGATTCCTAGATGGAGGCAGTGAATCAGATTTCTAAGAAGAGAAACAAGATTTTTAACTTAAAAATGCAGCCCAATTTTAGCAACATCATTCTTAAAATGTAGAGAGTGTAAAAAAGTATCTTGTTTTAGGCAACCTGTTGATTAGGCATAAAGAAAACTTCTGGCTTATTTATAGACTTCTTGAAATGGTCGGTAGAGCTGAGGAATTCAACTACCTCTCAATTAAAAGAAAAAACAAAGTCCATAAAAATAAAGATTTGGCTGAAGGAAATGCGATGTCCTCTCAAACACAGCTATCATTTAAATGTCTTCTAAGGTGTTTCTGTTTTGTTTTCAATGAGCACCAACAGTGAAGCTGGACTCTAGGCTGTGAATAAATTCACAGAACAGAAAACAAAAACAAAGCAACAAATAAGGGGGAAAATCTGTATATAATATATGTGTATTTATAATTATTTTGTATGTTGGTGTAATAACTGAGGGTGAAACTGAAGCATTCTTTTAAAGGTTACATTTGGCTTCAATCCTATCTTGCACTTCTGGTAAGTCTACTCTGTCTCTTAGTGAAGAATGCTCTAACAACCTCAGGCTGAGTTGAAACAGATTCACTCATTCCCCACAAACCCCTTAAAAATGTGCATTTGAAAAAAAATTAAATAGTGACAGGGACTGAATCTCAAAGATATTCCCCAGGAACTCTATCCAGTCTGCGGCACAATATGTGGTCTGACCCAGCTGGGCACCAGGCCGGCCTTGACCGCCATCCTTTCTGGCTGGACTCCTCCCCAAGGTAGGGCTTACCCTCACATAAAATTGCCAACCATGTCCCACGTGGTTATAGAACTAATTTAGCCTCCTGTATACTCGATGAATGAAGAATTTCCTCTTGGGGCTAAATTATAGGGCTTGTTGGAGTTGCTCTTTCGTGATCTGTTATTTAGAGGTAATTTTCCAAAAGGGCTGGAACACATGGCCATGAGCTAGAATAGGATTCACCATGAACAGCTGCCATGCTCTGGCCAGCACATCCCATGCTCATCCTCTCCACTGGCCTCCCCCGCCTCTATCCTTGCTTCCCCAGGGGGAAGTCTCAGCCAACAGAGCTGGACTTACATCAGATCTTTACTTTTCTTCTTAATTAAACCACAAGAATGACATCTGCCCACCTTTTTCTGCTTCCGGGTTTCTAGAAATGTAACATCTTGTCCCAACATGCTTAAAAACAGATGAGCAGGCCTTCCCCTCAACCCCCAGTGTGGATGATTACAACCTCTGTCAAATTCCACCTACTTTCCCTCCCCTGTTGGCTGGAAGATAAGCTTCTGATCTTCTCTTGGCTTTTTGAACTGTTGGAAGCTGTGTAAACACAAGCTGCAGGTTAGTCAGATTCTGTTTGACCCAAGTCCTGCTGAGTACAAAGAGATTACATTTGAAAACTCCCTTGTCTAATTAAGCAATGGTGACCTATTGCGGGGTGGTTGCTGATGAGGTCAAGTAGCAAGAGGTTCCAGGCTGACCTGTTGCTGCTGGTCATTTGCTGATAAATAAGAACGGCTAGTTTTTACTGAGCCAACTTCCCTATAGAGTTTTCATTTCATAAGACACTCAAATACCCTTTTTTTTTTTTCCTCTGAATTTCTCATGTGCATTTAAGCCCTTTAGAGAAATTTTCAACAAGAGCCAATGAGCCCTTGTTCTGTGATGGCAACCCTTCTTTTCTTGGTCTTTGCACAGTGGTGTCCTGTCTAATGATTCACAAATTGATGTGCTGTGTCTCTAGCTCTATTTGGAATGCTGACCTCTCCCAAAGCCTGAAAGTTAGGTGACGGCCACTTTGAGTATTAACATTTGGGTAGAGTATGGTGGTGAGAGCAGAAGAGGAAGCCCCAAGAAATAGATCCCAAGACCTGGACCAAACTATGTAGAGTAATCACAATCATTTATTGAGCATCCACTATATCGCATACCCTCTTGGAGGATCTTCTCATATGTATCTTCAGTCCTTGCCATGAACCTTAGAATAAGTGTTATTATTCCTGTTTCACTGCTACGATTCCTAAGGCATAAAGAGGTCAGCAACTTTCACAAGGACATACAGCCACTAAGCAAAAGGAGTAGGATATTACCTTAACTTTAAGGCTTGCTCATTCCAGGGAACTTAATGACTTCTCTGTGAAAATGGAATTGTCTAGAGGCCCTGATGCAGGGCACCATTTGATGAATGTAGATTCTCCTTGTGAGGAAGTGATAAAAGAGAAGCTAAGAACTTTGGAACCATAACCTTAAAAAAGTTATCAAAGAAGCCCTCCCATTCATTATCATGCCCCACGATAGGTTTATCTTTAAATTTCCAGTAGTGGGTATCTATTGTTTCTGACACCAGCATCTATTTCCTGGATTTCTATGAAAACATATTCAGAATTAAGCACACGTGTTTTGGCAGGGCCAGAGTCCCTCAGATGCCTGGGTTTGGACCAATTGGAATCGATTAAATAAAATACATTTTATGGAAAATCATGGGACTGACACAGTTGTACCTTCTCCTCTGTCACTGAGTCAGAAAAAATAGTCTGGAGCTACTCCTCCATCCTGCTACCATATGTAGCCATCTGGATGTATCTGAGAGACAGAAAGAAACTGGCTCTTTGTGTTATTGTTGGAATCATGATCAAGGTGTGTATAATCTCTCTATGTACTCACTTTAGGAATTTGAAAATGTCTTAGATAATTTCAAACTAAAGGGTTTGAAGGGTTAAGTATTAATATCTTGCTAGATGCATTAATGTACCCATCTGGTAACGAGACAAGAGTGTAATAATCATCTCCCTTTTCCTAGATTCCCACTGCTTTCTAAATGAGAGGACTTTGGAAAGGAGAGGACACACAATTTCATCAATTTGGTTTTTCTTTGTGAGCAAAGGAGGATAGAGTGTTATAATTCTAAAATTATATCTCTTGCAAAATCTTTCAACATGTCCCTCAGTTCATTTTTTAGCCTTCTCATAGGTTGACCATATCAAAAGTTATAGATATTTCTGTTATTCATCCTCAAGAAAACAATGCAAAATTTCTAATAAAAACATTTTCTGATGCCTTGCAATTTTAGTTTTAGACAATATTGCACAGTATCCTACATACATTTTTCTGGCTACATTTTCAACTAATGCTCTATCTTCAGTCTCATATGTAAAACAATTTTTCATATCCTTTAAAAACTATAGCAGGCCCAAAATTCTTATGAATTTATTGGGATAATAAAAAATGTCTTGTCCCCCTAGTTTTCATTAGAGGGCCTAGTTTCTTACATCACAAACATTTATTTTTGCTCTCCTTGATATTCTTGCCAGCTTCTCTGTCATCCACGCTCAATTATGGGATCAAATACTAGATATAAGACTAACATAAAAGCCACATCAACTCTGGGTATAAAAGGAAGATCACAACCCTTTCATGCTGCACTCCTTTACAAAGTGAGGGGGGAAATATGCTAAAATTACTAAGCTTCCTTAGAGGCAGCTTGTTGTTCAACCAAAAAACCTGATGTCTGTCTGCTCTATTGGGATATTTGATAGCATCAAATCCAGTAATAATCTATTTTATTTGTACAAAGTTTAAGAGTCTACAAGGTATTTTTATATAATTGTTTCATTTATTTTTTTTTTCGACCCTATAAGGTCGATAGTATTATCCATATTTTAGAGATTAGTATTAGAAGGTTTAGGGATTAAGGGATTTGTCTAGATCTATCCCCAACCCTGCTAATGGTAGGACTGTATTTTACATTCAAGTGTTCTGATCTAAGTTCAGACTCTTTTATGGTTCCAAACAGCCTATGGGTATCTGGAAATTTTTTAAAACAGAGATGAGCAATTTGAAGTTAAAATACCACCATGTTGCTTCTTTTTCTAAGTTAAAATGGGCTGATTCTCTCTAAACATCTGAGAATGGCTTCTACTGTTTTCTGCTCATAGTTATCCCTTTGGGGAACCACAGGAATTTTGATTTTTCTGACCATTTGTTCTCTATTGGGCCAAAATGTTTAAAAGACATTATTTTTATATGCCAATGATTGTAGTATTTGCATGTGAAAATCAAGTAATTACTTAACTACCCAAATTGTGCATGCAAGTAAGGTAATTATGAACTTAGAAAATTGCTTTAAAAATCTGACCCTGGAAAAAATTATGATAGAAGAAAATGAGTGCCGGAGTAGAAATTTCTTGCTAGGCTGATTTTGTTGTCATGGTTGTTTAGTGGAAATCTAAGCCAAGATGATTAAGTTGCTTTCTTAGCCTCAGCTTTGACATGTGAAGAATGAAAATAATAATGTTTGCACTACCTTCTTCCACTGAGTAACTTCCATTTGAAGGAAACTGGGACAGTGCATAAAACTAACTTGAAAAAAAAATGACAAAATGTTTAAAAAGAGTATATTATTTTTAAGTAGACTCATTAACTTTCACTTTTGAAATAAGTAAAGATTAATATTTTAAAATGAACCATTGGTTCATCTACCCAAATAATTTCATATTGTGCCAAAATAAAATGTAAAAAATTAAATTAAATTGCAAAAAAATTGCAACTACTGTTATCTATCTATGGGTGCAAAACAATTTTTCACGCGCTTCTCTTAACAATTAGATGTGTCACAAAGAGAGAGAAATATTACATATACAGTTATAGTTAAGGGCTTGTGCCAGTTACTTGAGCTTTTAAGAGGCAGAGTAGGAATTTGGCACCAGTGTCGACTCCAATTATCTTTTTCAATAATTTGGACTTCCCTGTCAGAGAGACCATATTGCCTTTATAAGGCAGTTACAGACATGAATAGGTCAAGCTACTAAATGAGTTTAGAAATGTATCTGCTTCCCAGCAGTTTGGTGAATGTGGTGATTTGTTGAATTGACTTGCAGATTACTATTGCATTATATGTAAGAAAAGGACTCACTAAGAAAACTAATGTGTGTAAGAAGGTGGAGGCTCTTAAAATTTATATAAGAAAACAAATAAGTCAATGGGTTGTGGTTGCCCTTTGCTTGTTGAAACAAGTACAAAGGGATAGCAATAAGACCCAAGTCTGTGAGCAGTTTGCTTAGATTCCTGTCCCAATGAGGAAACTCATTTTACTCTCTAAAATTTTCTTATAATTCACCTAACTTTTTTTCTCAACTATTGACTATAGAGAGGTAATTATTGTGATTGTTAGGTTATCATCTGATAAAAACATGTATACATTGATGCAATTCTTCAGAAAATACTCCCATTAAATTTCCAAGCCTTTGAGCTACTGTGTGGGTTCTAAAGAGCACAAAAAGATGGAAGGAGTTTGAAGTCTCCAGATCCAATTGATGTTTTAATGGTGATTTTAAGAATGTGTGGCAGGAATGGATCATCATTTGAGACTGACTCTACATTCTGTTCTCTAACCACAGGAAGTTACTGTCTCCCTCTGTCAGTGCGATATCTCCAGACAAAAAAGAACCAGAAACATCATAGACAGTAAATGAGGGTGTTTCAAAGAATATAGGCCACTAAGTCATCTATACTTGGTAGGATGGAGAATCTTCACCCTTTTTAGAGGGCAGGATGTCTCAAATTGTGTTTATTCTGGGAAAGTCAACAGTCTTTAGCATGATTCACATTCGTTCCAGCTTTAGGAAAGGACAGATACGTTATCTATCCCATCCTATTCTATCTTTCATGTCATTTTTTAAAGATCAAACAACTTTATATGAATAGCTACAATTTCTTAAACATTTACCAGGTTCCCCATCTCTTGCTATCTAGTTTAGCCTCCCACAATAGTCCTATGAGTTAGGCATTAATTCTTAAGTTTACAGATAAGGAAATGGAGGCTTAAAGAGCTTAAGTAACTTACCTAACCTTATACTGATTGGCTTTTATTTGTAAGTAGTTTTTTGAGTGACCTCTGTACTCTGAAAATCTATCATCAACGACTCCAAGATGGACATGCCAAAGATGAATATTCATATATTAAAACAGATTTACTTTCATATATGTCCATCAGATAAAGACATGAGACCAACATGTTGCACTCATTGAAAAATCATATTCATGTCACTAGTTTTTTTTTCACAGAATAATGTTACATTGATAATTAATGACAATAACATTTTCTCAGCACACAAGAGTTGTCATTTTGAGCACACAGTAGTGATAGTAAAAGAATGCTTTAACAGTAGGTAAATTTCAATTCTTTGGGAGTGGCAAACTTGATGTAGAAGATTCTTTTGAATATCCAATGTTTCTGCCAATTAGTTGAAGGTAGAGTAAGAATAATACTCCTACTGAATGAGTTTCGTCTTCATTGAAGGGAGACCACAGTTGACCCCTTCCACTCATATTTAAAAATTCTAATTAGCTCACATCAATGTAACAGGTACAGGCATCTATCTAGAGGTAGCTGTGTTCCAGGGGCTGAGGACATAAAGATGATGGAATAATCTATCAGAAGAAAAACAAACACAGAGAGCAAGTGGAATTTGAGAACTAATGTTAAGAAAAAGTTCTCAAGCTAGATTCTTCAGCTGGGTCCAGATAAGGAAATTCTGTCCAGATCTATTCTAACTAAATACCTTCATTTCTCTAACTTTGATTTTCTCCATTTAATTTCTACCTCTAACAACTAGTCAATGAAAATTAAAAGTAAAGGTTTTTCACAAACTCCCTGAGGGATCAATGGTGAGGAGAAAGTCAGTGTGCACCAGTGGCATTGTGGTAGCACAAGAGTCTTGACTGCCTCTAAAATAGTCCTGAAAAGCTCATGATTTATCACAATTAATCATCTAGAGCATTGCTGCCCAATATGGGAGCCCCTGGCCACAGGTAGCTACTAGATACTTGGAAGAAGGTAGCTAGTATGTGTTGCAATATGCTGCAGATATAAAATACATGCTAAATTTCGAAGACTTAATATGAAACATGATGTATAATAGCTCTTTAACAATTTTATATTGATTACATAGTTAAATGGTTAAATGTTGGATATATTGGTTTAAGTAAAAGATACTATTAAAATTAATTACATGTTTCTTTTTACTTTTTTTGTTACCATTAGAACATTTAAAATTACTTATATGGTTCACATTATGTTCCTAATGGATAATGCTGACATAGAGATTTTCTGCTTTTACCTATACGGATCTTTTTAAAGATTTTGCTTGAAAGAGATAATTTATATTTTACATTGAAAGGCCTCTCAAATAGCAGAAGGATATTTTGAATCAATGCTGCTTTCTTCTTCCTCTTGCCCCACTGCCACCCAGATTTTTATAAAATATTTTAAATATAATCTGTTAAATGCCAAGAAATTGCAGATATCTCAAAAGAAGAATATTTGGGGGAAATAGTGAGAGCAAATCTTAGAATTAGAAAGCTGGCAAAGGACAAAATTAGCCAACTTTTTAAAAAATGCTTCTTCAGCCGCAACTTTATAAATTGTTCAAAACTACATTTTACCTATAAAAATCACAGAACATGGGCTTTTCCTAATGTTACCATCTCTTTAATATTGAATATTTCAAAGTATTTAACTTAAAGGATTGTGATTAGAGGTCTAGTATTTAATAAAGATTTCTGTCAGGGAACTCATGTTCTTGCCCTATACATTCTCCAATGTGCCATTCACTCTGTTTCCTTAACCATTAAAAAGAGGGAAAGGAATAAAACAATTCTTATGTTTATTTTGATTCGGCCTATGTTTCTACATACACTATAAACCATATTTACAAGAAATAACAAATATAATGACCAAAATAAAATTTCTAGTCTTTGCTATTACTCATCACAAAAGTCATCTTAGTATTTTTCTTTTTCTCCAAAAAGTTGTTTGCTTAATTTTGATCTGTAGCCAAGAAAAAGTTGCATAATTAATAGATTTTAGTGTTTGAAAGAGCAATTTTATTTCTGCACTTTGTATCTGACATTGAATGTTTTCCTTCATAAGAAAAAAAATAGACTATTTGACACCAAAATATATTCAAAAAATTTAAAAATTTATAAAAATTGAGATTAAGTGGAAAAAGAGACTGTTGAAGTGATTAATCAAGTGTATATAAAATTAAAATTCTGTTAAGTAGGAAGCTTTTTATTTATTGTTCTAATTACCAATCTAAATGTGTCATAAACAAAAGACAACAAAATCAAACATTTACAGCTTAAAAAATGATGTAGGAATCACATAATAAAAAATAAGTCAGATGCTAAACTATATTTTAAATGCATTACATGTCATTCACTATCACCATTGTTAGTAATAATAATAATTTCATAAGATTATATTAATTAGCACCTTTCCATCCACCCAATGTGAATGCTTAGTTATTCATGATCTCATAGTGCTGTAATAACTATTGTATTAGAAATGTTAGTAATTCAGGTCTATAAAGCCAATGAAAGGCTGTTATAGCTGTAATTTTGTTTCTTAAATTTGCTACTTTTTAAATGTAGACATTAAACCTATGACTCAGATGTCTACAATATTATGCTTTCATCATTCCTCTGATATTATATGTACATAGGGAAAAAGTATATTAAAATAATATTCCCCAGTAAAATGGTGAATCTTTGTATTCATAAATATGTACCAAAGTGCTCTTTGAATAAATATTTGTAAACAGTGTGACATATTTTGATAGCTTATAATCATAGCAGTTAAATTGTTTTGAAAATTAAGATGATGCCTCCAATGTTTCTAAATCGGTTTTCTCTTTAAATGTTAAATGACAGATGTAGTATTATTTGCTGCCTTATTGTTCCAACTGTCTGGTTCTAACTTGCTAACATGAATAAGAGGACTCACAACAGAGTAAATAGAAGGATTGGGGAGGGAGGTTGTTGCAAATTTCAGCCACATTTGAACTGTGACTGGGACAAATAATTTTAACCACTGACTAGGAAATGCTTCATTCTGCCGTCCAAGGATGCATACACATCCTGCTCAGCTCAAATGACCTGACTAGTATATGTTCTGAACTTACTAAATTGGACATCTGTACCAACGCTCTGAGTTATCTCTGGAATTTAGATGCTTAACCTTCTAGATTAGCCTGAATTGCAATAGTTTTGACAACTTAGAACTCTTTGGACAATAACCAAAAAATTTAACAACCAAAAAGATGATAAAAGCAGAATAAAGCCAGAATGTTATGCTGAGTTTACTGCTGGCCAAAGTAGGGAAAATTTATCCAGCATACAAGAGTGAGCCTCTGTAGCATGGGCCTTCAGAATGTCAGAGAATAAGTAAGAGAACTGTGACTGGCTTGTAAATGGGTACATGCACAGGAAAACAGTCCCTGAGAATACCATTTCCCCAAACAAGGCAGGGGGTAAGTTACAAAGGCTTAAGTTTCATAAAGGAAAGAAACTGGTTGGTTCAAACATGTCTTTGACTTGTCAATTCTGGATTTGGTGGTTGTAGGACAGTTCAGCACTAGCCAGTTGCTGAACCCCACATCTCTTTGTGGTTTTCAAGAGCTGTGTTAACCCACCAAGTCCACTAAGGTTAAGTTTGGATAGTTCATTTGAGTCACAGACCACAAGGAGTGGTTAACCATCAGGCCGCTTTTCTGCTGATTCTTATCTGTTTTCTAGTAGGGGCTGTTTTGGTTTCTTCCAGAAGCAGAAACATCTGTTGTACAATTTCTCATTCTCTCTATGCACAGGGTTGAACTGCAGGCCCATGGGAATGTGCTTGAAAGCAGAGCAAAGACTTCCTCTATCGCAGGTGAAGTAAACCATCTTATGAGCTTGCTGAGAAATAGCAATGTGAAGAGGTAGATGTTGGTGATGGAAAGGAAAGTCACTTGAGGCAAAACTAGGAGTGAGAGAATGGAATGTGATCAATTCCTCTTCCAAAAGATTATTATAATGAGCACTGTTACTGGAGCCCTTAGTATGAATGAGGTGGGTTCGCTGCTTCAGATTTCACTTTGGTTTGTAAGTTCTCTGATTTAGTTGTCTACATGAAATAATAAGACAATAAGCACTTCTGTGCTTTAGTTAGTGTGATGTGGAAATGGTCTAATGGTCTATCTTGCATTTTTTTTAAAAAAGCATTTTTTCTCAACTATCTTATCAAACACCAGAGAAATGCATCAGTACTTGTATGGGACATTCTTAAGTCTTTTAGTTTTGGTCTTTGCTGTTTGTTAAAGATAAAGCTATTATCTATCTATCTATCTATTTATTTATTTATTTATTTATTTATTTATTTATTTATTTATTTATTTATTCCAGCGTTCAGGTAATGGCCAATGTGCTCATTAATGTCTTCTATAAAACATAGTTCTCTTTACTGGAAGGTGGAAAATATGCATAAGGTCTAGTCTTTGCTCTTAAGAAATGTAGACTCTACTGAGTAGAAAAGTAACACAGGTGATAATATGGAGATTATTATCATTGCAATGTTAACGCCAAAGGAGATGAATAATAATATTAGCAGGCACAATTATAACAGTCTTCACAGGGGGGAAAAAAAGCAAATTTTAAACTATATCTTGAAGTAGAGTTTGGGCAGGTAAAGACAAGAGTGAAACTCTTTTCTGGCAGAGGTGACAGATGTGCAACTCCATAGAGCTGTGGGACTCTATACCTGGGCCAGGGAATAGTGAGCAGGGACATGCAGCATAAGCAGAGTAAATGGCAGAAAAAAATCTAGAAAGGTAGGAAAAGAAGGGGAAAAAATTGGGCTTTAGATACAAGACTAAACATTTTTGTTATTGTTGTTGTTTTCTTTTGTTTGTTTTTATAGTAGATGGCCACAGATAACTTTTGTGAACGGAAGTGACTTGCTCTGTCTTGCAAGTTAAGTAGATGCCACTATCAGCCTTATAAAGGATGAATTTAGAGAACAATGAATCTGATTGGAAAAAGATCACAAGAATCTAGGGAAAAGGCAACAAAAAGCCTGGAGAATGATGGATGATAAAGACCATGGAAAGAGAGGAATTGATTTGCAAGACATCTTGGGAGGAGAACAGAGAAATTGATCATCAAATGAATATCTATTGGGAGAAAAGAAATCAAGGCAGAGTTGCCATTTCTGGCAGGGGACTTTGAGAGGACTTGATAATTATTTTGGTTGATAATAACAGAAAATACCATTCAACACAGCTTAAGAAAAAGTAATATATTAAGGACAAAAAAACCCCAAAACCCTGTGTTTGTTTATAACTGAAAAATCTAGATCATGGCTGAGATATAGGCATCCAAAACACGCCACCATATTCTGGCCTCTCTTCATCTCTTGGCTTTATATCTTCCAGGTTGGATTTATTTTTAGGCTATAGGTTATGGTCACAGGGATAACAGCAGCTCCAACTCAGCTTCTTCCCAGCGAAGTCCAGAAGAAAGAGCTTCTTCCCCCTTCCCTGAAATGTTTGAGTAGGCACCTGTTCGCCCATGAGCTCGTTCGTCACTGTGCCCACAGACATGCATTCTCTGATTGAATTCTGTGAATGAGAGTGGTGGGAAAGACTTCCTAGGAAAAAGTTGGGATCCTGTTTCCAAGAGAATGGAAATGGATTTTACTACAACGTCTAAATTTTGTAGAGTATGTATTACTGTTATAATTAGAAAATGAATATTATAAAAAAATTATCCTGCTGCAGTCAATTTTTTCTTTTTATACTTCTGAAGTCCAGCTGTCTATCTTTGGACTTAAATTTATCTTTCTCTCAGTACTTCATTTACATAGCATTTTATTCACCTTCAAAAGGATTTTCCTCACAAACACACCCAAAAGAAAAAAAAAAAGGTCTAAGGCAGGCATCATTATAACATAATCTAATAGTTTTCTACTTTGCTTTTTTTTGTCTATATCAACAGTCTGAAATTTTCTGTCAGCTCCTACTTCTCCTTGGTCAAATATTGTGATCACATTCCATTCTGAGACCCAAATCTACATAGATTGCTGAGGGCTCACAGTGGAAAGTCCATTGAGACAAGATAACTTTTCCCACAGAATTAAAAGGGGGAAAATCACTGAATAATTAACTTAGGGTGATCTGTTCACTCTCCCCTTTCCTTCTTACAATTTATTAACATTTGATCTTTTGAGACTGTAAGTACTTTTCTAGATTTCTAAGCAGCTCCACCTGCTGGTGCTAACCTGTTTTTTTGTTTTGTTTTGTTTTGTTTTGTTTTGTTTTGTTTTGTTTTGATTTGTACTCTTGCCTCAGATAATGCAGGAGTTTTCCTCAAAATATCACCTCCTTTTCATACATTCTTGTTTCTGTATCACTTAGTTCCTGGCATGAGAAAAAGGGAGACAGATATGTTTTTGGAATATTTTCTTTGAGTCTTAAACTGTGTTTCATTTGAGTCACATTTAATTGCTTTCAGGTAAATGGATGAACAATCCTAGAAAATATACCTCACAAGAATACGCTGAGGTTAGGCTTTGGAGATACCTTCCCCTTAGGCCTCCCAAAGGATAAACTTAGCAGGACTCTAGTGTTTGGAGAATAAAATATTTTATTTGGGAACTCAGCAGACAGTGACTCAGATTTTGAATATCTTGGATCTTTTATGACGCTTGACAAGCAGGTATGAAGCCCACACCTGCTTTGAAAAGTGTAACTAGAGGTTACGCTTTTTTCAGAAGCTTCTTGTTCTCTTTTGAGGTCAGCTGGGTGGTTCTAGCCATATTTCTGATAACTTTTGACCTTGGCATCTCCCAGGGGCATTTATAAGCTGACCACCCTCTATTCTCATCCATAAAAAGTATAAGTCAGTGTTAAAACACTTATTGCGATTACTTTGGGGATCAAGAAAAAAAGAATAAAAAGCATAGTAAGTGAGTGTTTTGAAGGAGCATTGATATTTGGCACACACACTGTTATTTCTCTTTGGAGCTCATTGATAATAACCACTCATTCATTTTTAGCATCCTTTTGCTCCATGCACTGTAGAGCCAGTAGTTGGCTTTGGACTTGATACTGTTGGCTGGATTAGTTTGTGCCTGGTGAGATAGTGAGGGGAAGGTGCCAAGAAGCTGAGAGAGAGGCTGTGTTTCCCAATGTTTACTTTTTGATCTTACTCTTCATGTTCTCAGCTCTTTATTTGAAGGAGAAAATGTCTGTTGTAGTCTATCCAAAGCTTCCTTCCTGGTTATTTTCCCAGATATTTGGCCTCAAAAATTTGCTCTAGACATATTTATTTGGCATATGGTACATTCGTTCAGTGCCCTTTAGCAAAGATGCTTAGAAACGCCAATGTGTGCATGCATGCACACGCACGCGCGTGCACACACACACACACACACACACAAGTTTAACTCCTGGTTCACTACAGATTTCAAGTTCATAAATCATATTGTCATATCTACTAGAAATTTATTATGAGCCTTTTCTTCACATTCCCTCTGCTCAGGGTTATTCTGGATTTTTTATTAGAATCTCTGCAGTTGTGAGTGCACAAACATAAGAGAACCCAAACAAGAAGGACTAAAAATGTAACACTTGGTTATCAACGTGACTATTTGATCCCTTTTTTATTGTTTACTAGTATTTCATATTTAAGCTTTAGCACTAGACTCTATCATCCACTGAGATTTTTTCTACCTCAGCAAACCTTATAACAATTTCTAAAAGACAGAAACTGTTTTTACTCTGTTCTCTTAATTTTTTTGAGCTCATTTCTGCTTGTGTGAGGTTATTCAAGTAAAGAGAAAAACACAAAACCAGTTTATTTCCAAATATTGGAAATAAAGGATTATTTTCAATAACTGTTCCTAATGCATCTGCATATCTCTTCCAGTCTTCCCCTATTTACAATGAAAGAAAGCTGCAGCTGCTGGGGGTAGCAGACAAATTCATCTCAAATATCTTCTGTGCTTACTAAGAATGATACTAATGAAGTTAACCAATTCCAGATATCTTTAGGCTTATTCATGTTGTAGGTATAGGGATACTGTGGTATTGTTTTATGTCTAAGTTTGGCGTGAAAAATCCCTATTGGTTTCTTAATATCTCTATAACATTTTTTCTTTGCCTTTTCTAATCATTTTACACAGTAAGTCCTCTCTCACTGTCCTTCTGGATTCAGCTGCTTTTTTTTTTTTTTTACTGCCACCTGGTTTTCTGCTGGAACCAAATATTCTCCTTACCCTATCTTACTTTCTAAACACCATTGTGTTTGAATATACCCTTCTCTTTTAAATAATTTTATCTAAAGCTATATTTATATTTTGAGTTTCTCCAATTAATATATTTTAATATTATCATCTTTAAAGTGGATATAATTGTAGATGTTATACATTTATAGGGTTTATTCTATATTAACTGAATGTATAATTACCTCTCTCCCTGACCTACAGTTATTTTAATGTCATTTAATGATGATGCTCTTATTTTATTTAAAGAAAACACTACATTTTATTTCAAATAAAAAAAATATACTTTAGTAGCTGACAGATTATGGAAAGTTTAGGATTAAAATCAGAAACATTAGTTTCAGATCCCAACTACTACTCATGACCTCTGCATAGTGGTGTGCTGGTAAACATTTAACAACCAGCTTTAGAGCAAAAACAGAGGCTTTGATTTGTAGAGTTTGCCAATTTCCATGCAGTTTTTTCAAATTCACCATGACTAGTTTTAAGCTACAGATGAGAAGTCACTGAACTAGAGGTGGGAAGCAACATGCACAATGGGCTCTGTCCAACCTGTATGAATCGGATCTAGCATGTGACCCATAGACCTTGAGGTATGACACTTAACTTCTTCGTGTCTTAGTTATCGGCTATATAAAATGGATTATATTAGGACAAAATGAAGTAGTCTATGAGAAAAGCCCTAAAACACAGAATCAATAAATACTTTCTTAAAATTGTTCTTTAATGTAGCAACCATATTTTTGGGACATATTGTATATATAAAATAAATATATTACTTAAAATCTTTGTTGTAAAATTTAATTTTTTTATCTTAATGCCAAACTTTATCTTTGTAATATTCAGCTTACCATGTTTTCTGATGAAACAAACTATGTCTAAAATATGTAAAAGGCAGAATTTCTGCAATTATGAAGCAAATTCCTTTTTTGAGTAGTTTTATACTGCAGGAGAACTTAATCATTCAGCATTGATTGCTTGATATTGCAACTGAGTTTGCAACCTTTCTCCTAAACCATAGAGAGGGAATAAAATATGAGAGTCAAGGTCAGGTCTGGTTTTTGCCCATTGGCAAATCTAGTCCCAACAATTTGTGGAAAAGAAACATTTTTTGAATTATACTACTCAGATTTATTTCATTGAATTATAAAATGTTTGCCATAGTTTCTAATGAATATTGTTAAGCTTTACTTTACTTGAGCTGCTAATTATGTTTGAGGAAGAAGATATTCTCTCTTTATTTTAACCCTTGCAGATGAACTTTCCCAAGTTGAGTCATTTGCCCTTGCTTTTCCCTATTGAGCAATGCCAACAAAATGAGTGCCCTCTAGCTCCCCTACATTTTTCTTCTTGGCTTGGCTACCAGCTTTGATTCAATTATCTGTCTCTCCTCTCCCAAAGAAAATATTAGAGTGATGAAGGGAGGTGACAGGAGAGTGTGTCAAACTGTTCAACAATAAATCAATCAAACAAGTACTTATCGAACACCTTGTAAGTAGCAGAGACTGTGGTATAAACCCTTAATTAAATTCATCTGAGGGAGAGGAAAAGAAAGAAGCCAAGTAATGATGTATAGAAGGAAGAAGTACTTTCAGAGATCCACAGTTGCAAGATGCAAAATAAATATTAAGAATAAAGGCACAAAATATAGAAAATAGCTAAAAGGAAAAGGCTTATATATATTTGTTTCAGATTGAGTATAATGAATATAATATTCATAATTCCTAAAGGTAGATATAGTGTACATTTACCACTGTCTTTTTAATTTTTCACCAGATACTATTTCCTCTTGGAAAACTGATTAGGAATCTATTTGCTTTTTTTTTTATTTAGCTCGAGAAGCTTCCCATCCATCCAAAGCCTCATTTGGTGAAATTCTATGAAATTCTAATGAAATAAATGTAATGGCAGAAGACATATTCCACCCCTCCCCCATAGTTGTTTCTCATTCTAACATGCTAAAAGACGGCTTTATGATATTTATTTGATGTTAGAGCTGTGAGATTTGGATTCTGAAAGTTTATATTTTGTCTTTTTACTGAAAATAAAAACTAGAGGAGGCAGATGGCACAACAGTTAGGAATCAAACATCTCAATGTAGGTAGGCACCTTTTTACATTTCAGCAAATTAGTCAGGCAAAGCCATAGCGTTGTTTCACTGTCAAGTTTCTAGGTCTCTTGACTTCTTAAACTCCACAAAAACAACTCTTTTATTATTTAGCACTCAAAATCCATATTCATAGTAAACATTTCAGTCTTCAGTTTATACAAAAATATTGGATTTAATAAGTTGGAGGATTGATAAGTACTATGGTTGCATGACTGGTAGAATGGGGAGTATCAGCTGATATCATCTTATGTATCTACTGATCTACCAATCATCTGTCTTTAATGGGCTATTTGATTCAAGTATATTGTGCCTAATAAATTTATTTATTATAATTTACACATTGATGCTTCATGAAATCTGAAACTAATTATGGGCATAATTTGAATGTTTTATTACATCTTTTACATGTTACAGTGGCTCTTCTCTGACCTTCTGACCTCACATTAAAGATGTTAAATGCCTAACATTGAGAATTTAGTCACTATCTTGCAAATATGTATGAACAGTGTATATATGCAGCGTGACACATGAGTCAGACAGGTCTGGACTAAACAGTAATCTATTTACTTACCAGTGTGTAACTTGATAAAATTATCAAAATTCTCTGGCCTTCGATTTATTCATCAACAAAATGAGGTTAATGATACTATCTTTGCAGGATTGCTCTGAGAATAAAGATGAAGAATTTCTAGGAATGATCACAAGCTTTTTCTTGTTAGTTCCTGTAATTTCCATACAGAAATTTATTCTTGACTTTTCTTTCCTTTTCCTTCAAGAAGGATGAAGAGGAAAGAGAGTCTCCTGGAGTATAGTTGATATAAGGCCACATGAGTATTGTTCATTCTGTGTGAGACTCTTCCAGCTTTGATGCTGAGACCTGGCAGAGCACATCTCAAATAAACACAGCTGCTTCTGAGTTCCTTCTGGGGTTGTGTGACTGTCTGCATCAACCTCAGGTACATAGCAAGGGTTTGGCTTTCAGATAAAGGTGGAAAGTCATAAGAGTACTTATGTATTCCACATAACATTTATAGATGGAGAGGTGCAAGCCCATGGAAAATGTCTTTAAGCACAAGATTGAGAAGATATTTCCATCCCAGACTGGGCAAGGTAGCAGTAAGAAAATATCTACAAGGGATCTTGTTTTCATCTCATTAAACTTCAGGTTCACATTCTATTAGTAGACAGAAAAGATTGGTTGATAAAAGAATTTGATGATTAACAAACATGTATAGAGCTGAAGCATGCTAAAAGTCAGCAGTGATCCTTATGGGGGCACAAAATTTCTCTTTCTTATGTGTGTGCTCTGTCAGTTATTATAAGGCACTTTTTATCCACTTATAACAACACCCCAGCCATGCACTTACCATTACCCTTAATGGAGGCATTGAGGTTCATAAGGTGGGATAACTAAACTAGTAGATTTGGACTGATAGATCTCAGGGGCCAGGATCTTTTCTATGACTTGGCTATAATAGTGTAATGGGTGAGTGCTTAAGGACCTTTACATTTAAATCATTGTGTGCATGAATAGAACATAAACAAATCACATTGAATATTTTCGTAGCTTGAGTTCTCTAGAAGCAGAGCTTGAGACAGGGATTGGGTGCACATGACTTATTGAGGGAGTGCTCTCAGGTGAATGATGTAAGGTAGTGTGGAAAGCAGAAGACAGGAAAAAACATTAAGCAAGAGCATGAGTCCATGTCCTCAGCTTGATCCCATGTAGACCCCTGGAGCATGAATGGAATCACAGAGAGTATCTCAACTCGATGCAAAAAGGCCATGCTTTTTACCCTCTGAATTAGTCATTGGCTGTTGGTTAGCCCTGGAGTTTGGAGTGGAGGCTGACCTCCTAGTCAACATAGCTCCTGTTTGGTCAAGGGCAATTCTGTGAAAAAAGGAGAAGCTATGAATTTGTAACCAGGTCAAGGATGCACTGAGAGCGACCACTGTACATTATATGTGTTGTTCACCTGTACCCAAATCAGAAAATTAGATTATATTTAACATATTTTCTACTAATCAAACTGTAGTTTCAAGCTAAGTCTCCACATCTCATGTGTAAGTCTTAAAATTTACCTAAAGGCCACAGTGGTGAAAAACAGAAAGGTGAATGAACGACCACTAATACAGAGCACCTACTATGGCATTTTACAGAGTTGAGTTGATTTAAATCTCACAATTTCCCAGAGATGTGTAATTTGGCCACCTTTATGTATGAGATAATTTTTAAAAAATTCATTTGGTGACAAAATTTGACCTATGAAGTTATATGATCATTTATAGACTTCATTTCTTTGAATTCATAGGAATGTCCAAATGTTTGAATGGACAACTATTAACAGGTTTTATTAAAGTGTACCTTCCATGCCCCACTAACATTGTTACATGATGTATAAAGAGTGCACTTTTGGCCATATAATATCTAAAAAATTCATTCCAAACTATATGACCATAAGGGCTCTAGAGAAGAGATTGTGGCCCTGTCCCACTATTCTCCCGCATGGGTGAGGAATGAAATCTCGGGAGCTTTGGGTATCTTTTCCAAGATCACATAGCTAGTGAGGGAGCCTCCCACAATGCATCTATGTGAAAGCTGGATCCCCAATCCTATATCTTCCTTTGCCAGAGATGCTAAACTAAGGCTTAATTCAGGAGAATGTTCCAGCTTTCTTTTCCAGAAAACAAGTTATAAAAGCACCGAATCTTAAAACTGGATAGGACCTCTAAGAATTAACCGGTATGAGTAATTTAATAGAGGAATTTGTTTTACAACATCTAACTAGATTATCTGGCAGACATTTTGCACATCTCCAAATTCATTGCTTTGCAACACATGTCATTTCATAATTCAGTGTGCCCTAATATTTAGAAAGTCCTATATTGAAGCAGAATCTATCTCCCTATAAACTCTACTGATAAGACCTGGTCCTGGTCTAAGACCATAGTATTTCTTTTACAGTTTACCCTATAAACATACGAATAAATTACATATTCTACCTCACTAGGTATTTTCTTCTTTAAACTCAGTGTCTGCATGCTTTTTGCTATTTTAATCAATCTTTTCTGGAAGATTCTTTTCACAAATTTCTCCTTAGCCTGAGACTTGCCATAAAGTGAGGAGAAGGAGGAAGAAGGGAGTTAGAAGGAGAATGAGGAAAAGGACATATTTTTATTAAGATTCAGCCTTTCATTCTAACAGCTGTAAGTAGGTGCCTCATTGTGGTTTTGATTTGTATGCCCTAATAGCTAGTGTAGTTGAACATGTTTGTTGACCATTTTTATGTCTTCTTCAGTGAAGCATCTGTTCAGGTCCTCTGCCTATTTTTTAATTGGATTGTTTGTGTTTTTATTGTTGAGTTGTTTGCATTCTTTATATATTTTGGATATTCTTTATCAGAGGCATTGTTTGCAATTATCTTCTCCCATTCAGTTGGTTGCCTCTTTGTTTTGTTGATGGTTTCTTTTGCTGCACACAGGTTTTTTAGTCTGATGTAGTCCCCTTTCATTTAATTTTGCTTTTACTTCCCTTGTCTTTGAGGTCAAATTCACAAAATTCTCTCTAAATCCAAGGTCCACGCGTTTAGTTTCTATATTTTCTTTTAAGCAGTTTATTGTTTCAGGTCATATACTTAGGTCTTTGATCCATTTTGAGTTAATTTTGTTGTATGGTGACAGATAGTAGTCTAGTTTCATTCTTTTGCATGTGGCTTTTTAATTCTCCCATCACTATTGAACTGGCTTTCTTTTCTTCTTATTTTATATTTTTGGCTATTTAAAAAAATTATTTGCTCATATGCATGTGGGTTTATTTCTGAGTTAGAATGGCTATCATCACCAAGACAAGTAATAACAAGTGTTGAGGAGGTTGTGCGCAAAAAGAAACCCTCATATACTGCTGGTGGGAATGTAAATTGGTACAGCAACTATGGAAAACAGTATGAAGTGTCCTCAAAAATTTGAGAATAAAATTACTGTGACCCAACAATCTTTCTTCTGGGCACCTACCCCCAAAGTTTGGAAACATTTATTTGTAAAAATATATGAACTCCAATGTTCATTGAAATATTATTCACAGTGGTCAAGACAGGAAATAACCAAAGTGTACTTTAATTGATGATTGGATTAAGATGTGGTACAAATATACAATGGAATATTATTCAACCATAAGAAGAGATAAAATACTGCCACTTGCAACAACACGAATGGATCTTGAGATTATCATGCTAAGCAAAATAAGTCAAGATAGAAAAAGTCGAAAACCATATGATTACACTCATATGTGGGATGTAAAACTGAAAACAACAAATGAACAAGACAAACAAGCAAAACCTCATAGACATAGACAACAGTTTAGTGGTAATTAGAGGCAAAAGAGGAGAGATAGATAAGGGTAAAGGAGATCAAATATATGGTAACAGAAGGAAATTTTAATTTCAGAGGTGAACATATGATGCAATATATACATAATGTATTATTGAATTATACACTTGAAACCTATATAATTTTATTAACCAATGTCACCTCAATAAATTTTTTAAAAAGTTCATGAGTTCAAACCAAACAAACAAACAAACAAACAAAAACCAAAAAAATAAAAAAAAAAAAAAGAATCAGCCAATCTGACTAATGGAATGCAAACCAAAGGCAAATTTGCCCACAGTTTGGGTGGGGTGATTTTGGCTCCAGGAGATTTGGCCCAGATGTTAAGGCATAGAAGTAGGAGTTACCCATGTAATGATGGTTTTATGGTTCCATGGAGTTCATCCACTCACTGTGGAACTACTTGCTAGTAACTAGAAAATACTGGGTTTAGGATCCAGCCCATCAACAAAAGTTAAATGGAACCTTAGACCCTCATCAGGTTATTGGACAATTTCTTCCTAGGAATTCCAGGTTGGATTTTGGTCTTTTAACGTATGTGAAGATTTGTCTGGTATTTAGAGTACTATGTTCATTTTTAGAATATATTTATTGAATACATAAATAAATGAATAATTAAATGGTTGGCTGAATTGAATTTTTCAGATATTATTTTAAAGTATACCCATTTAGGATATGCCTCTTTTCTGTTTTTCAATGTCTGTGCATTTTGCCCATATTCGAATTTCCCATTATTCCTGACCTATCAAGGGTATTATTTGTGGAGAAGTGACTTTAAAATACCACTGGGAATGAGAGAAGAGATATGGACTAATGCAAATAGTCTTTCTAATTTTTCAGAGGACAGTCTTGTTTGGTCATATTCAGAGTCATCAAAACCTACCCTAGGACATTTTAAGACAAAGCAATCAAGGCAAAAGGAATCATGGAGTATCACTTAACAGTGCCATGGTAATTGTAGGACATGTCTTACTCTAATAACCTGGAGAACCATAAATATAAAACAGGTTGTAAGAAATAAAATTTATAAACTTGATTCATTATACCTGTGAAAACATAAATTCTCTAGCCTGTATCTTGTTCACTACCCAAAGGTTTATGTAAGATATAAACACTCTTTTTCAGTTTCTTTTTCTTCTTCCCTAAGATAATATTTTATCTTTAATGTTCTTTAAATCTTATCTTTGAGCTGTTTAGAAAACTTTGTGAAGTGTTTCCAATTACGTATTTTGTAAAATACTTAAGATCAGTTTTATGAGAGTATTTCCAATAAGGAAGATAGATTAATTTATTAGTTAGGTAGCACACAGAATATAAACTGAAACCTGTTATGTGAAAAATAAAAGCTGCTTTGGATTAATTATAATCTTTTAATATATTAAAAAGCTTGTTTGAGACTTCTAGCTCAAAAAATAATTGCTTTATAACCTACTCTGACCATGTATGCATTATCATCTTTTAAGATATTCTTCCTGTCTCTTCTCTAATAAATATGCATATAAAATATTAACATATATTCAATATTGCTGTTTGTGCCCCCAAAAGTTATTATCTCCCCACAACTAATTTTGTGTACATGAATGAGAGAGTACATCAGAAGGATTTCAAGCTGGGAAAATGAAAAAAAGAGGTTTTATAACCCTAGATTAAACTTCAAATAATTCTATTAATCTGATATATGCTACATATATGTCATGACATTCAGGAGAATAGTTACACTTTCTTGGACTTAATTGTGGCTATATCCTTTCACTGTAGGAATTTGGGATTTTAGTGCTAAAAGGGGTCTTAGTTTAGAGTAGCATCTTTGATTTATAGATAATAATTTATATACAATTTTTCTTCACTTGTTGAGGTTAATAATATAATAATAACAAGCAACTTTATTTTTCATAATGAAAAATAAATGCTCATATAAAAAAATTGAGAAATGCAAAACATGCAAAGTCACCTTAATTCCTAATTGAATAACACAGGTATAACTACTATTAATGTATGAATTCCCAGTCTTTTTACTCTTTAAAAATAGGTCAAATTTTTAAATGATAAAAATGCAAATATATGAATTAAAAAACAAACAATACAGAGGTTATAAAATGAAATATTAAAATTTTCAACTAGGTTCTTATTCTGCTAGTTGGCCCATAATTCATAGGTGATCTTAGAAAATCACTATAGTCTCTGGTTCTTAAGTTGTTTACTTATGGAATGTTACAAGTGAATTAAAAGTTACTTGTGGGTCTAAAATTTTACTGTCTGTGGGTTGTTGGGAAAAGAACCACTTGTATTCAGATTGTCCAGTTGGAAAATAATCATGAAGACTGAAAGATTATCTCTAACATCTAAGATTTCTAACTTATTTTCTCTTTTTACTTTAATTGACTATAAAAGGCTATCTAACCCAATGATTGATGAAGAGTTTATTGGAGGCACATACTTTTAGGAAATATGTCATGAATAATGGTATTTCCAGCGGTGTGCTGGAGACAGCTTGTACTGGCTTGTGGAGATCCAATTGTTTGAATCTCTTCTCAACTCTACGTTCAATGTCATTGTGTTAGTAGGTTGAAATTGGCAATTGTGAGAATATAAATACCATGAAAATAAGCAAAGAGTACAAATCAGGTTTTTAAAATTTTTTCCAGAGAGCTGGTATGCAAAAAGTAATTAACATAACACCCATGACTACTATCCTTATAAAGACATGCTTGCTAAGTCGGCCCTTGGCTAAAGTCTGGGAAGTTGGGTTATGGGAGGGTTCTTACCATTTCCTAACAAATAAGAGCCTTTAATGTGCCTAAACTGTTTGTGCAAATGATACAGATTCCGCAGAACACCTGCTTTCTCTCTGAGAGTCTGGAATCTCGATATCTTAATATGTGCTAGGCAAAGGATTACCTCATGACCAATTTCCAATAAAAACCTTAGAAACAGAGTTTCTAATGAGCCCTGTGGTTAGATAACATTCCACATGTATTGTCAGAATTTAATTTTGGAGGAATTAAGTATGTCTTCTGTGACTCTACTGAGACAGGACTCTTGGAAACTGGCTCCAGGTTTCCCTGTGTGACTTTTACCTTTGCTTATTTTGCTTTGTCTGCTTCTGCTATAATAAATCATAGCTCTGAGTTCAACTATTTGCTGAGTCTTGTGAGTCTTCCTAGCATACCACCAAACTTAGAGGTGGATTGAGAGACCCTTAATATAGTTTCTTAGTACACCACCGGTCATATTATGAAATTCTATTCAACCATTATTAATATGAAATATCACTATAAATAATATCCTGGAAAGAGTCTTGTGACACATTGTTAAGGAGGAAACAAAGATATATAATTCACTGAGTATAATATGTGTATATGTGCGTGTGTTTGAAGGTATAAGATATTATATGAAATATTACATATCAAACCATTAATATGGTTACTTTTGGATGATGATATTGAGTAGGCAGTGCTTTGTATTATAATAATAAAAAAATTAAATAGCAGAATTTATAAATGATTTTTACATTTTATTTTCCAATATTGAAATAAAAATACAGATTAGATAAAGTTATACTTCTGAGTGGTACTACTAGTAATATATTTTTTAGAGTTCTGTAGCATGGGAAACTCCAAATTTTAGTCATCTATACTCAAATTTGATATGTTAAGGAGCCTCTGAAGCTAAGGTAAATTGACTAATAACAGCTAATGAACATTTTGGGTACATGGCCCTCCCTTGCTTCTGTAATTTGTCACAGTTTCCTATTCTAAATGTCAAGGGCATCAATGCTGTGTTTAATCTTCATGCACAGGTAGTCAATTCGGTCTTCTTAAATGCTGTTGGTACAAATTTGTTAAGTCTCTTCTATTTGGCTTCCAGTTGTTCAGTGGTATTTCTCTGGTATGGATTTGTAAATAGAAATGAATTGGTATCACTGGTAGGTATCAAGAGGACAGATATTTGAATAATTGATATAGGCATACTGAAAATAAAAGTAGAAATATGGCATATGCAAAAATGAAGCTTTTAGATGAAACCTAGAGGGTTTTTTTTTCTCCTAAATTTTCCCCAACTCACTAGTAAATAATACAAATGGTATTATTTTCTCCATTTATCTCAAATATCTACTGGTAAAATCACTCCCACATTCCTCCTCATGGCCCCACCTGCAACCCCTCAAGGAGCTATTGCATTCTAAGTAAGTATTAGGTCATTACAGTTGTATTCATACATATTTTCACACTAGACAGTTAAATTGGCTCTGTAACTGTTCTATAAAACTACATAATTATAGATCTTTCATCTTATTAACTTGGTGCATAACTACTTCAAAGCAGACATGCTGCAAATCAGTTAGGTCAATATTCACGTTATATTTTTCAGCTTTCAGTCATGGGAAGAAGTAAAATTATAAAAAGTTCTAAGTATGTACTAAGAAAGAGTCGGGAATGAACTAAAAATTTCACACCATTATCCAGAATTTGTAAATATCTGGATAGTGGGTGCTTCATTTTATAGCATTATATGTAAACAAAAAATAAAATGCTGTTCTGAATATGTTATTTTTATATGATATTTGAGTCAATTATAAATATAGTCACATTGAGGACTGACAAATCATTCTATTTTATTACAATAAAGAATATGCATTTCCATTGTATCCATACCTAGATCTGTAATATTTATACCTCTTACCCAAGATGGCCCCCAACTTCTGGGACTTAAGTTTCTAAAAACTTGACGAGTCTTCAGAGGTTTCTTTGGATGCTGTGGAATAAAAATGAGGGATGTGAATAAGGTCAGTGACTTCAGTGCAAACTCAGATAAACCTAAAGAAACATCTTTACCCTTCACCAGAGGACACCTTTCTCATTTACAAGTTCTTCCCATTGCCATAATTGTGACTGCTTAGGAAATGCCAGAGGTTTACTGTTGGCTTTTTCTTTTCTGTTTCTGGGTTGATCACTTTTTTTTAAGCCAGTAATATAGTCATTTATTATCATTATCAAGTATTATGTCCTGTATATAATTAAGTGTGCTATACTTATTTTTAGCATTTTATTTTATTATTAGTTTCAAGTATACAGTGCATTAGGTAAATATGTATATAATTGGTAAAATGATCCCCTTCAATTACTCTATCACCTCTCTGGCTCTACACATAACTATTCCCTTTCTTCAGTTTTATTCATATTTCTTTTAAAAGTCTTATCAGTTAGATTTTTTTTGACAGCACCACCCTCTCCGGGTAAAGATGCCTCTCCCCATAAGAAACAGAGCTAGGCTGATCATCTCCTTACTTACCAAGTTGTCCAGCCAGGGACTATGCCACTGGATATCTAGCTCTATTGTTGCTGTCCCCCTTCCCATTCCCATCATTGCCACTTTCTTTCTTTCATTGCAAAATGGGTATGCTGCCTCCTCTTCCACCCAATTCCTGTCATCATTCTTGGGGACTTCCCCATATATGGCTCATCTGACCACCTGACCCCAATCCATGACCTCATTTTTAGGAACTCACCCCCTTGATCCCTCAATCACTCTCTCTCATGGCTGAATCTGTCATCAGCAAGGCCTGCTCTATTTCTGAACTATTGAATTAAAACATCCCACTCTAAATGACCACACTATATCATTTCATCTTCAACCTCCTGCTTCATTAATATTCATAACAGTCATCTGACAAAACTGTAGGCTAGACCAATCCAAACATTTGTTTTCTTTGTGTACACAGTCAGGCAGCTGATTGTTTCCAAGAAACACAGTACATATGCTCAAACACACAGAGACATTTACACATGCAACCTTAAATGAATCATCTTAAAACTCATTTGGGTCTGAAGCTCTTTCTTGCCTTCTCTATTAGAATTCAAATTTTCTTAAAGGCTTCTCTCCTCTGAATTTGGTACCCATCCCTTCATAGATATTCTTACTTCTTCTTCAAAGACAAAATGAGTCCCATCAGTTATAACAACCTCCACTTCTAGTCATCCTATATCCATACTTAAATCTATAACTGATGTTGACTGTTTTTTCTCTGCCTTCTTCTCCTTGCCTTCTCTGTCTTCTGACTTCTGTCTAACAGTATTTCACCAAGTTCAAATTACTCTTAGTCATTAAAACATAAAAAAAACATATTTAAGCTCCAACTACCCTGCTCTATTTCTCTCTTCACTCAAGCCAAGTTTCTTCTTCCTTTTTTTTATTGAGATGAAGCTCACTTAGCACTAAATTAACTATTTTGAAGTGAATAATTTAGTGGCTATTGGTACATCAACAATGTTGAACAACCACAGCCTCTATCTAGTTCCTAAATATTGTCATCATCCAAAAATAATACCATGTATTCAATAAGCTGTTACTTTTTAGTCTCTCCCCTTTCCTAACGCTATAACAACCATCAGTCTGTTTTCTATCTGTATGAATTTATCTATTCTGGACATTTCAGCTAAATCAAATCACACAATAAGAGACCTTTTGTTTTTGATTTCTTTTAGCACGTTTTTGAGTTTCATCCGTGTCGTAACAACTCTCTGTACTACATCATTCTTTTTCTTGACTGAATAGTATTCTATTGTATGTATATACTACAATTCGTTTATTCATTCATCCATTGATGGCCATTTGGGCTGTATCCATATTTTTGATATTGTTTATACTGCAACTATGAACATGCACATATGTATATTTGTCTGAGCACCAATTTTCAGTTCTTTAGAGGTATATACCTTTCACTGAAATTGCTGGATTCTATGGTAATTCTATGTTCAACTTTTTGAAGAAGCACCACACTGTCTTTCAGAGCTGCTGAACCATTTTACACCTCCCTCAGCAATGTATGAGGTTTCTAATTTCTCCACATTCTCACTGATATTCTTTATTTTCAATTTTTTTATTATAGCCATATTAAATGACGTGAAGAAGTTCCTTATTACAATGTGGTAGTTCAGAGATCAAGTTCTCCTCTTTCCTCAGAGTTTGCTGCTGTTGATATTTGATGTTTACAGATGTTCATTTGTTTAGTGACTTTTCCAAGTAATTTTGCAAAGACCATATCCCTTGCCATATGTGGTCACCAAAGTTTTGTTCTGTTATCTCAGTGATCAGCCTATGGCTTTACAGAGATTTCCTTAAATGATTTTCTTAAAGCCTGCCTACAACTCTCCCTCATAGTCATCCCCCCTAAACTGAGTCCACAGAACTACCAGTGGTAAAAGCCTATAGTCCCCTCAGTCTTTTCTGAACATGTGTTAGGTACTGGGTATTTGTGTTTTCCCCTGTCTTTCCAGTATATGTGATGGCCCTTCTGAGCCCTTGAATAAGAGCTCATTAACCTTCCAATTTAACCTCCTACTACTCAGGCCTTTGGGTTCTATCTACTACTTGTCTCATTTACTTTCTTTTGCACAGGTGTATATGTTGTTAAATCTTTTCCACAGATGCCTCCACACTTAACTTTGGAAGCCTGGAAAACTACTCCAGACCAAGGAGGTAGGGGATAGAGTAGGGGGAATGATAGAGAGGTGGAGGAATCAGGGTTGGGGGGGTTGAAAGAAAAGTTAGCCTCTGCCCCATTCTCTCAAGATGCCACCAGACAGATCAAAACACACTACCACAGTTTTAAAAAACCAGGTGTGTATTAGCCCTCTGGCATCATCAAGCTGACAAGGAGCACATACTCCTGTCCCCACAGATGCTGCTGCTACTCTAGGGAATGGGAGTTGGATTCGGGTGGGTGGAAATGCCACAGTGCTCTTGCTCTGAATTTCAGCTGCCCTATGCATTAAATGGTCTCTGGGCTCCTACAAATTTTGCATTAGATTCCAAAGTTCAGGAAGGCCAATTTCATTAATCTTTGTCAGTTTATTGGTTGTTTCAGTGGAGGAACCAATTTTCTAAGCCCCTATTCTACCAATTTCTGTAATGTCACATGTCAAGCCAAACTTCTTTTATTTATTGTCTAATACAGTGCTATTCAAAGTGTGATCTCTGGACCAGTGCCAGTCAGCAAAAATGTTATCTGTCAGAGTTAAGATGAGTTAAGTTCATATATTGAGAGTATGCATTTAGAAACATTGAGAGTAATATAATATCATAATGTTCAAGCAGCAGTCAGTAGACTTGTCTCCTGAAGAACACAAATCACCTGTTAGAATAGCTATAATCAATAGTAAAAGTAATAACAAATGTTGGAGAGGATGCAGAAAAAAAAGGAACACTCATACACTGCTGGTGGGACTGCAAATTGGTAGAGCCACTTTGGAAAACAGTATGGAGGTTTCTCAAAAAACTAAGAATTGATCTATAATATGATCCACCAATCCCTCTACTGAGTATTTATCCTAAAGACTTGAAAACCCACATCTGAAAGGATATTTTCACACCAATGTTCATAGCAGCACTATTCACAGTGACCAGGACATAGAAACAAGCTAAGTGTCCTACGATAGATGATTGGCTAAAGAAGCTGTGGTACATATATACAATGGCATATTACTCAGCCATAAGAAGAGATGAAATACTGCCATTTGCAACAACATGGATGGACCTTGAGATAGTCATGCTAAGCAAAATAAGCCAGACAGGAAAAGTTGAAAAATCACACGATATCACTTATCTGTGGGATATCAACCTAAAAGCAACAAATGAGCAGAACAGAGACTCAAAGACATGGACTGTAGGCCAGTGGTTACCAGAGGACTATAGACTAGTGGTTACTCCTGGGGTAGGGGAGAAGAGGAGAGGTAGACAGGGTAAAGGGGATCAAATATAAGGTTTAGGGGAAGGATGAAGTGAATAAAGGGGATCAAATATATGGTAGCTGAAGGAAACGGGACTTTGGATGGTAAACACACAATAGAATCTACAGATGTCAAATGATAATGTACACCTGAAAATTACATAATTGTATTAACCAATGTTACCCCAATAAACTTAATTAAAAATTAAAAAACAACAACAACAACACAAATCACTGCACAACAAAAATACAATTCAACCCACATATATAGTTTACTCTTTCTAGTAGCCTCTTTAAAAAAAAGAAGGTAAAATTGTAGTAACATTTTATTTAACTCAGCATATCCAAAATACTATAATTTCTACATGAAATCAAGTGAAATTATTAGTTAAGCATTTTTGAAATATTTGAAATACAGTGATTGGGTGTGTGTGTATGTGTGTGTGTGATGCCAGACCATCTCAATTTGTACAACTACATCTGAAGTGCTCGATAGCCACATGTAGCTAGTGGCTACTGCATTTAATAGTTGGATAGATAATCTGGAGGGTCACCCTACTTGTAAATTGAGTTCCATGTAATATGAACTGTGTATTTGTATGAAGCTCCAAATAGTTAGAGAAACACTGGCTTAAAGCAGCAGTCCCCAACCTTTTTGGCACCAGGGACCAGTGTTCCTTGCTCCTATGAGAATCTAATGCCTGATGATCTGAGGTGGAGCTGAGGTGGTGATGCTAGCTCCAGGGAGTGGCTGCAAATACAGATGAAGCTTAGCGGGCTAGCCAGCCACTCACCTCCTGCTGTGCAGCTTCCTTTCTAAGAGGCTGACCTGTCTGCAGCCAGGGGGTAGATGACCCTTGACTTAAAGAACTGTCTCTAGTTTCTGATGTTCTATTTATTTCTTAATGCATTGCACTCTGGCTTCTAACCCCACAACTCCACTAATACAGTTCTTTCCATTATCTTCACATTTAACAAATGCTATTTATAATTCTTTATGTATCAATAACATAGACAATCTCTTCCTTTGCTTGGCTGCTCAGTTACATTTGACTGTGTTGTAAAATTTCCCCTTGATATCCTTTGGTCACCTGAATTTTATTATTAACTAATTTTTCATTTATTAAACAAATGTTTATTATTGACCTGGAAATGTACAAGGTGCTAAGGATATAGTAGTAGGTAAAAGTAGACCAATGGAGCCTTTATTCTAACGGTGAAGGCTGCCATCAATCATAAAATAACAACAAAAAATATACGAAATTGAAACTGTGGCAAGTGCTGCCAAAATTAGATAAATGGTGAAAATGGCATAAAATAGTATTGGTAGCTAATATTTATATGGTACACACAATGTGTCAGACATTTTTCTTAACATTTTACATCTATTAATTCACTTAGTCTATGGCCATGCTACCCTGAACAAGTCAGATCCTGTCTGATCTCAGAAGCTAAGCAGGGTCGGGCCTGGTTAGTACTTGGATGGGAGACCATCTCGGAAGACCGGGTGCTGTAGGCATAAAAAATAAAAAAAAATAAGGGATTGTAAACTGACAAGGTCCTTGCAATCTGTGAGGTCAACCAAGCATTGCCTCGCCTAAAAATATATATATAAAAATTCACTTAACCTTCAAACAAGGCTATGAAGTAGATACTACTATTAGCCACAATTTACAGATGAGAAAACTTAGACAGAACTAGGATACTTAATATATCTAAGGTCACATAGTACCAAGTGTGGGGGCAGGAGTTGGAACTCAGGCAATTTTGTACAACAAGCCATGCACGTGACCATATCATTAAAGGAGTTAGGTGGAATGGGGAGAGGTTTTTATCTTCCAAGAGTGATGGTTAAATCATGAAGAGACCTGTAGGCATGATGAAAATTATGATGAAAATGTGTTCCTCATCTAATAAAAGAAGTTAAATCATTAAAATGCTTTACAATCAAGTATAATTTATAGGGTAATAGCGATTAGACTACCTCAGGGATAGTATATTATAAAAGAACTAGCTTAATTGGTGGAAGACCAATGCAGTGGTTTCAGAAAGAGAGGTAGCTTGAACAAAGATGATGCTTAAACAGATGAAGAGAAGTAGACATACTTTAGAAATGTATATACTGTAAGGAATCCTCAGTATTTAGTGATAATTGAGTATATACAATTCATTAAAAAAATGTCAAGAGTTACTTCTAAATACGGGTTTGTATTACTAGTTGGAATTGGAGATGGAGAACACTTGATAACCAGGTTGAATGGGTGTGGGAGTTTGATTTTAAACAGGATGCATTTGAGGGGCCTATAGAACATCCCAGAGCCCAGAGGAAAGATGTGATAGAGATAAAATCTATGATCATCTCTTACAGGCAGATGGAGCCATTACCCTGGGTGCAATCACTTGAGAAAGAAAATACAGAAAAAGAAGATAAGAAGGTCTAAGGTCAAAACTCAGAGCGTTCCAGCATCTAACAGCAGAATAAAGGAATTTGGTCAAGTGAAGGAGAGAGGGAACAAGAAGTTTAGAAGAGCAAGATCATAACGGGTCATGCTGTGCCATTTGAACCAATGAAAGAATGTTTCAAGAAGGCAGTGGTTACTACTGACTAATGCTGCTGAGAGACCAGAGAAGATAAAGACTGAAAACTGTCCACTAGACATAAAGACACAAAATTCATTGGAAATTCATTCAGATCTTCCATGAAACTTCTGTGAAACAGAGATCTTATATTGAGCACCTCTTTTGGTAACAATTGCCGCAATTATAACCTAAACTTGTTTCTGTGATTTTTTCATTGGTATATCTCTAACACTAGACTTTAACATCCAGAAGTGCAGGGACTGCTTTTGCTTTAGCAGCCCATGTGTTCATTTGCCACAAGTCAGCACTTATCCTACTGTGTGGGTCACTGTGGGAGTAGTGTGTGTGTGTCAAATAAATGATTGACTTGGAAGAGAAACATTAAACCACTAAAATAGTAGCTCAAACTCCTCTTCCACTTTGCTTTCTCTTTTAAGACTGAAGCTATTTGATCACTTCTAAAAGTTACCAAAATGCCTTCATTATTTCACATGATAGTATAGATCATTGCTATGTGGGTAGCTTTTTCTTGATATTTAGGGAAACTTTCTAATTTTAAAAGTTAAATTAAAAATGTGTAATATTTATTTGTTTACATTACAATGCTGTTTCACATACAATATAGCTTTCCCTTAGAACTTCCTATAGAACTTCCTTTCTGAACATTAGTACTCCTCAAATGTTACTAAACTTTGATTTGACTCTCATGGACTTTACAATAATTTATTTTCCCAACAAAGTTGTAATCTAAATAGTTTTCCCAAAGAAATGAATTTATAAGAATTCTAGTAGGCCCATCAAACCTATCAATTTCCTACACCCATTTATTCTTTTATTATCATCATCAATCCTCATCATTATCTCTATCAATTACTGCCATTCACCAAGATGCTAGACCAAAAGCAATCAAATTGTGAATTTTGAAAGTTTTCCTGGTCTATATTGATATTTATATTTATTTCTTTTTGGCTTCCAATGCCTTGGTTTCTTTTTCTTTGAGAATATATTGGGAATAGTATATTGTGTAAGTTCTGTTCTACTTGACTAATAAAAAAAAAGAGCAATATATTCAGTGTCTCACTCTGTACATCATTCTCATTGTGCAAACCATTAATGTCTTAACAGAAAAGAAGATAAAAATTGCAAAAGAGAGAAGGGTCTTCATGGATTGAGTAAAAGCTTAGAGACTCATAAATATAGAGCAAAAAAGTATACCAGAAGAACAATTACACATTAAAAACCAGGTTCCGTAAGTCTTGCACTATTGGTTTTTTTTTTTTCCACAAAAATAGGTGGCATTGTTTATAGCTCTCAATGATGTGCTTTACGTTACATACAATCAATCCAGCCTTTGCCAGGATGATAACTTGAACAGTGTACAAATCAGGTTTTCACCCACTTATTTTCTGCCATTTTGTTTACTCACTTTCATGCCATCATAGTAGTCTCTCCTCACTCTGCTCTTTTTCTCATCACTCTAATAATTAATGTGAGCATTAAGGAGGTTTGATTTCAGATTCGTTCACTGCTGGCACACTGAAAAAGTCTCATTTTCATGGCAAGCAGTTTGTATTGCTCCAAGACAGGGTTTATTTTTAAAGTTCCACATTGCACATTGTTGGCTCTCCAATATCTCTGGCAATGAGAAGCCAACAAGACTGAACACATAAAAAAGAAGAGAAACACCCAAACATTTTCTTTCCTCTTTTCCATATTCTCCCCAAGCCAAGTTTGGAATAGCTTAAGGGAGGGGTTTTTCTTTCCCTTTTTTCTTTGCCTAGCACTGGCCACTATTAGGCACCTTTTTGGATTCAGATATTTTCCTGTTTGCCTCTCGTGAGGGAGTCTACCATGGAGTTCTAGCACATAATACTTATCCAAGAAACCACTGCTAAAGGGGGAAACAAGCTTTTGGTTGTAGAACAACAGACTCTGTGCTTTAAGCATTCTCTCTGTTAAGGTTCTCCCTGTGGAGTGGAACTAATCACATTCCTCTGGGTTTAAGGATCTGTTGAGTCTTTAACTTATTTTATCTCCAAGGACAGCTCAAAAAAAAAAAAGGCCAGTGAGGAAGTAATAGTATGTTACTATGTAAGCTGAATCACCACGAGTAGAAGGTAAGTGTTGGTCTTTTAAGATGGTTATGAGCAACAAGCCAGAAGTTTCTGCTAAAGATCTCGAGTCTTTCATTGAAGAGTACTATTTCCTTGGAGAAGGAGTCTAAATATCTAATTCACCAAAGTTCCCACTAAATCACCTCCTTTGTTTCCCCTTTTCCTTCATCATGGTACACATCTGCAGTTAAGTACGCGAACATTTTCAAAGAATATTTTCCTACACCACCCATCCCAGGTTGTTACCACAAAGGGAGTTGTGTTTTGTGTATAGAATTTTTCCCAGTGAATAGTGCATAGGTCATTTCACTCCATATTTTACTCCAGTCTCAGACTATTTGTGGGCTATAGAATGAAAGTATATAGAGTCCCATTTACCCACTTTTCTTCCCAGTAAACAAGGAGGAGAAATAAAGTAAGTTCTGTTTACTAAGAAAAACCAGCTAGTCAGGGACAAGTATCAAGGGTAGTGGTGTTTATGTAGAACTTAGCTGAGACTTTGCATTAGAAAATTAGTTGGCAGAGGCCAAGTAAAATTTAGTTGAAACTCTACTTCTGGGAGGACATCTTCTTTGTGTTTCCAATGAATTCTAGGAGTTTAGAAACATATGAATACCCCTCCCCTTTCCTCATCTACACAAATAGAGCAAATAAATAGATATGTATTACCTGAGCGTTACTGAATAATCTTCTCGATTGATAAATGATGAAAAGTCCTCTTCTGACTTATTTGAGATTAGGTTGTAGAGATGTTGGGGTCAATTTTAGTGAGCCCGTTTAGAGCCAGTCTGATGTAAGAAGATCATGAGCCAACATTCACAAGCTACACAAAGGAAAGGTTTATTAGGCAGCCAGAAATCCAGACAGCTAGCAGGTTTGGCATTATTCTGCTCACCACAGTAGAAATTACCCCAGACTTTGTTAATGCCTGCTTGGTTTCAAATGCTTCACTGCTGCTCATACAGTGCTCCTTGGGCAATGATCCTCATTTGGAAGAGCTGTTGGCAACACTCATTTTTTTAAAAAGCATAAACTGCCAAGCAACAAATACGCTCATCACCAAGTCATGATGATGACAGCAGCAGCAAAACAAAGAGATTAGAATTATCTCATAGGCACATTCTTTTCAGGCAGCAGGGTTCTCTCCATAGACATTATAGTTTGGCTCTTTATGCCTTTGCCATACTCTTTTAATTATTTTATTCGAGAGGTCACCAATCACATTTGCTGTGTCTTCAATTATAGTTCTAGCTTTCTTTCATTTATTGCAGAATTGTATTTTCTTGACCAAGGATTAGCAGAGAAATAAAGGTTTATGAATGCACCAGCCCCATCTTCATGACCTTGAAGACACTGGATACACCTCTAAGAATTTAGCACGTGTGCTAAGAATAATGAGCCATATCTATATCAGGATGAAGCTCGGTTTCTACTTCTTAATCTCACATGGCACCAGTCTCTATATTGCCAGATTTACTTTAAGAAAGCACGATTCAGGGTTTAGTTAATCAAGTGAACATCTCTTATTTTTGCCTGTCAGAGAACTTTTCCTACTTCTTCTTGAGAACAGCATCCTGGTTTTCCTATGTGAGCACCAGCTCTCCTACTCTCATTACATGTGGTTTGGGTGAGGCTAGCACCATGATTTTCTGCATCTCCTCAACAAGAGATGGGGACAGGACCTACAACAGACTCCACCTTTCAGGTCCCCTCTCCATTTTCCTCCCTATGATTCTGGCTCCCAACAACTAACTAAAGCCTGGTCATTAGAAGATTGCCTTTATGTTGACAAAATCACCTTTGCCCTTGTACTAGGCAGGTGGAAAGTTCCTGGGTGGTTAAATCCCCCAGGAGTCACACTTACCTAATAATTAGTGGACATGGGGCATAAATACCCTAAATATACCCCCCAAGTGCTTCATTCTTTGACAGGGGTAATTCATACATATTTGTTTTGCAAGGGAATATTCTTGCAAGATTAAGCTCTGATTTCTCACTGGTATGTGATGTAACATCCTTGTATTGGCTGACTTCCCTGTCACACACCTATGTTCTTTGCAACTTCCAATAAACTGTTTTCACTGAAATCTTTGGCTCACCATCTGCTTCTGGGAGAACCTAAACTAAGGCAAAACCAAAGCCTGGCACATCAAAGCATTCCATTTCCTGGCTTTAGTGACTGATTATAGATGCAAACCTGACTCAAGCCAGACCAGTGACAGACTCAGGCCTTTTCCTGGAATCTTTGAATGAGAAGTAATTTCTGTTGAGATTCCTTAGTGTATGAAAATTAGCTGGTACAGTCCAAATTCTCATCTTTTCTGAGACATGAGGAGCCCTTATGAGAATAAAGCCAGCACTCTAGAAAACAGTGCCAGGAAGCGGAGAGGAAATTTTTCTTGATGGATTCAGCCATATCTGAAACTCTGATCTACCCATGGCCTTTCAATTATATGAACAAATTTCTCATCTCACCATTTTGAAAGCCAAGTTCAGTTTCTGTTTCTCAAAACTAAAAGAGTTCTGATTAATTCATATATGAGCTAGATTTTATCTCAGCTTACTTTGTATGTAGTGCTGGCCAGCAAGATGAGATGCAGGTACCACAGTCTCTCAATTTATAATACATATGGTGGTCAGCTATTAGCTCTGAACGGAAGGCATGAACTCTGGAATCTGAATACTGAGAAGCTTGTCTTTTCTCTGTTTTAACCACAAAAGTTGAGATAGGCCATTACTCCAGTTGTGGTTGTGACAGAGAGAGAAAATGTCTAAAATATGTCACCACCTTTCTTCTTACAATGAAAAATTTTGTAGGATATTGACAAATGATCTTTGAGGATAAAACATTATGTAATGAAGTAATTTGTCCACATGATACAAATTACTCTTAAATTTTGCTGTGTAAGTTGCAGGCTGCATTTTTGTTTTAATTAAGTAATGGCAAGAATGGCTTTGTGGCATTTTTCTTTCAAGATGTAAACCTACACATATCAGCTTTGTGCATGAAAATCAGAATTAAAACTGACCACAACTAATGGGAACCTGCTTAGGACTATTTTATAGGCTCTTTTAAGAGAAGTACAAAGAGAAAACAGGCTAAATGAAGAAGAAAAAAAATCAATTGTGCCTTTTCTGTAAGTTTTAATAATGTATAATCTCCCAGAAAGTAACATATGATCAGAATTATAAATTTTGGTTTGTTGTTTTTTCTACCACTAAAGGTTTATTAAGAACTTAAAGGGATTGGTTGGTCCTTTATATTTTAAATTCAACTCCAATGTCTTAAATTAGAGTATGCTGTCAGAGTAAATAGTACTCTGCACATATATGGTTGAGAAAGACTGATGCTAAATCTTAAGTTGTACCCACAAAGTGGAGATTCAAGTGTAGGTAGTTACTAAGGGAATCCTTGCTGGCAAGGTGGAGTCTTCTGGATGATCTCTTAAGTGTGTACAGCCTTGCTAGTCTGTGCATATTCTGTGCATGAAGCAACATACACACAAGTGAGTACCCAGGAGATACTTGTTATGGTTGTTAGCCTTTTTCAGTCTTCTACTTCCACTAGTTAAGTCTCTTGTTCTGGGTTCTACCTCTTTTGTAGGCTTGGTTTTGTAGGGCATTATGAAACAGTTCTTCTGTGAAGGCGTATGGTAACTCCTAGGTATTCCATCGTTCTCAGGAAGAGCACAAAATAAACACAGAGAGAGACCTTTATTAACAACTGTAGTGACTCAACAGCAAAAAAAGGGCTAGGAAATGTATTCTTTTGGATCTGATCTCTGGAAGCTGTTCTTATCTTTGGGAGTATTTTCCGAATTCACTCAGGGGACTGGTGGTCGATTGTAGTTGTGTGTGCTTATTTTTTAAAACTTTTTCTCTTTACTCATTTGGCTTTCATACCATGGACTTCTCTCCATTACATGTTTGTGGTCCCTATTATGGATATTTTTTATATCTGCCTTCATCCTGTGATTGAATCTCCCCAAAGATAACCTCTGTAAAAATGTAAGATGCCCAAAAGCCAAAGAAAGCAGAAAGGGAGTTGTTCATAATCTGGTTGTAATCTGTAGAGTGGAGAGATGCTCTATGGGTTATCCACTGATATGTAACAAACCACTCCAAAAGTTAGTGCATTCAGACAAGGGTTTATTACTTGTCAAGATTATGTGGACTCTTCTGTTGGTTTCACCAGAGCTCACTCAAGTGACTGCATTTATCTGGTGGATTGGTTGGAATTGGAGAGTCTGTAATAGCATCATCCTTCTCAGTAATAAAAGGGAAAAGTAAATTGTAAAAGCAGGCAAAACCCCTGGTAGCTGTTTTCACTGAAGTGTTAACAGGTGTAAACCTAGAGAAGGTATCCCAAGTACGTTCATCTCACTCTGATTTAAGAAACAGAAATTTCCAGGTTGAAGCTGCAGGTTAATTGCAAAATAATTACACGTCAAAGGTATCACAAGGTAGAGTTTATTCTAAGCTTTTGGCAAAGGTGAACAAAGTTATCTGGAACAAGGAGGCTTGCTTTTTTCTTGTGGGTCAGAAAGAAGAGTGCACTGATAAATGAAATGGTTGACAATTGGCTCTCTGAAAATTATCTCTCAATAAAACTCTAAGAAAATGAAAGAAAAGCAAACCCCAAATCATGATTTATAACATTTGCCAATATTCATCATAAACATTTCTACTACAGCTAATATCAAGCTGTTGTTCAGGTTGGGAAAGCATGTTCACAATGGACTTGTGAGCCTCTACAAGCCTACACTAGCACATTGATCAAGACATATGAAAATAAAATTAAAGCACTACCAGGAAGTAGGAAAGAGAAGCTATCTGGTTTATAAACGCACTGAAGAATGCGATTTGAACATAGGGATGAGGAATTGGACAGAATCATCAGTGAAATCTGCTACACACATAGGAATACTTCAGGTGTACTTGAAATATCTAAGGCAGTTGATAGAATGAAAACAGCATGATGAGAGATTTGGGAATCTGGACATGGTTCTGGTTGTTATTAGCCCAATTGTGTGACCTTGAACATTTGACTTATGCAGGTTCTAAGTTTTCTGAATCACTTTTCTGCCCATCTTTGCTGCATAAATATATCCCAAGGTAACAATGATAGCTTCCATATGGAAAAAATATAAAATAGCATGAAGACAGTCATGGTAAAGCAGCAATGGCTTTCTTATTTGTGGCATAGAATCGAGGATAACCAATTAGGGAGGAGGATGGTCTGGCTGGCTTGAATTAAAACAATGGGGAGAGAGAACATACAGTTCTCTGAAACATCTTTGTCAGCGGCAGATATTGGTCCCAGAAGACCACACAATGCCCTTGGTTGCCAGATTTTTTTGGGGGGGGGCATTATATGTGTGGTAAACCAGCACAGGATAGGAGGAGAAGATACATTCAAACTGGTCTGGGTCAGGGGTGATGATGTGGCTTGGTTCACACCTGGAACAGCAGAGTGGCTCTCCATAAGGAAACAGCAATAGAGGTATCAACTGAAGTTTATCCCACTCTCATCCCAGCCTCCTCAACTGGTGTTTTCTCATTTTTCAAATGGTGTTAGTGTTACTAGAGATCTGATGATAATTCATTAACAACAGAAAATTATTCCTACCAAGATATTTCTCATATGTGCTGATTCTATATACCCCTTGATGTCTCTCCCTAGAACAGCTCTTAACAACAAAGAAGGATCTTGCCTCAAGTTCCAGAATTGTACGCTATGTCATTACCCCAAATTGTTTCATTGACAGAGTCAAATATTGGCAATATCATAAAGTTCAGCTTAAAATGACCAATTTAGCTTAATGAGTTTCCTTAAGATAGGCATAAGTACCAAAGTGGGTCTCTTCAGCACGTATGCTCCATGTCTAAAATGTGTTCCAAACTGGCCTTTGCAAACTGTGAGTTACACTAAACTTGCTTTTTGATTTCTCTGCCTGCATTCCTCTGGACTCATGACTCACTATCACCACCTTCATTAGGACTTTGGCTCTGTCACTTTTTTGTAGGCAAAGACAGAGTTGCTGCTCTTGACCTTGAGTTCTAACTTCAGGGATTCAAACTGCTGCCCACTGATGCCAGCCAACACCATTTGTTCATGCAACAAATATATATGCCTCTGTTTCTCCAGCATATGCTTTTATGGCCACCTGGTGGTTCTTGGGTGCTAGTGAGTGCATGGCATTTTGGTATCTTGCTTGACGTATTGGTTAAAGAAAGAATTATATGCATGTAAAGTCAATTAATTGAGTGAAGTAGGCTCACTCTCCTGAGAATCTAGAACAACTGTGAGAATTTAAGACACTCCACAATAGTGGAGTATGCCTGTTTATCTACCTACTGTCACTGACAGAGAGAAAGGTCAGTTATAGAGATTTCACTTTTAACTGTAGACTATCGAACTATACTTCAAAAACTATCATTTCAAAATAAATTTCAAAAAGGTTTAGTTATTCCTTTGCCATGAACCGACCAACATCTTAACCAGATGGTCTGTTTGAGTCCAGGGGGCTGGTCACAACCAACCCAGTTACACTCTTTAGTTTGAGGCCTTTCTCAAAGCAGAGAACTAGCTTGCACTTCTCTGAGGAAGAATCCCTCTATCCTCACTCTAGACAAGAAAGAAGTCTAGTCCAAGCTTCATTCCTTCTCTTACTTCTCTTACTGAGGTCTCTTTTGACTATCCATCATTTCAGTATTTAGGCTTTCCATCTATATCCAGTTGATAATAAATTCTAATAAAACAGGTACACTTACAGCTGACTAGTGAACCTAGTTGTTTACCTATCTCTTCATGCTTCATGATTAGTGTCCGCATGCTCAGTACTCTGCCACTGGGAGTCCAAAGAGAGTGCCACACAGAAAGCCATGGTGCTTAAGATGTCTGGTTTGAGGTCCATAATCTACAGGACTTCATTTGGGGTAGAAATGTTTACTTTGGCCATTTGTGCTAAACTTCCATAATTGGTTGCCTAGGAGCCCATCTAGCCTACCCTCAAGCACAAAGCCTGTCATAGGGCTATAGAGCAAGATGAAAAATACTTGCATCTAATTATACTAAGATTGTAATTGGGATCATATATTAGGACTGGAATTCATTAAAAGCACAAACTTTGTCTTAGATCCAATGGCCTGAGCTACAGGAAATTCATCTATAAAGCTTACAGTCTGATATTTTTCAGTAGACACTTATCTCTCTCATTGCAACTCAAGCTCTGTGGGTATCCTGATTGCTTTTAAAGTCTAAAAGGGTATCAGGTGTTCACAAGAAATGAATCTATGATCTCAAAAAGGAGATGAATGAAAAACTCATTGCCAAGTCAACTTCATCTCATCCTTGTTTTAGTAATGCTATTTTGCCTGTACAGCATCCCCAGAGTGGAAATTTATTTATTATTTAAAATATTTATATTATACATATTAAATATATATATTATTTAATAAGTAATCTTCTGGGTTGGAGACTGGAAGTGACAATGGTGTCAAACCCAGATGCTCACAGAATGAAAGCTAAGATTTAAATTTAAATAAGAATAAGAATGGAAAAAGTCAGTGGGGTTGGAGGCAGAAACCTTTAGTTTAGTCATTCATAGAGATCCGTGGAAGAGACTAATTGTGTTGAAAACTTGCTAGGGGTTAAGAAATGTCTTGCTGCACCCATTTAATAGGGTCTTTCCCAAACGGAGGTGTGTGGGATATGATACTTGAAAGGAACGTGGTGTATCTCAGATGAGTTCTTCATTTTGAATAAAGGCATGAGGTGATTCATGTGGCAGAGGGGAGTACTAGATAAGCAACTTTGAACTCTACAATGGAGGGAGGGAATGACAAATTAGTATGGAAACAGCAACAATAATTACAGTTTATCTATTCCTTTAGTCATTCTTCAATCTATGTAAGTATTTCAAGGTGTGAAAAACCAACTGTGAACTGTATATAAATAAGAAGAAACATGTCAGTTATAAATAGTGGTCTCCTTTATTTTACTCTTGTGAAATATAATCATTTATTTAAACTATTTTTCTGGGTTCTTTTTAATTGAGTCCTGTTGCTTTCCAACTGAGTTATGTGGAGTATTATATTTTCTTTAGAGTACACAGGGTAACTATAGAGAACAAGAAGGGTGTCAAATGCACAAAGCATTGGGGTCCTAACAGTGTTTCCAAAATATTTACCCTTCTATTATCATGTTTATATATAAAGGTTGCATTCTTTGGGAAAAAGTTCTGTTATTAAAAGTAACCAGTTAGAAGACAGCTACATAAGTAATTACCACCTGAAAGACTTGCATGCTTTAATTTTTCCAAGAGGTAAATTTTCCCAGCCCCAATTAACACTTTTAAGAAATGGCAGTTGACCCAAAGAGCAAAGTCTTGTGGATTAAAAAAGATTTATTTTTCAGCTGTGAATAAGACCCAGGTGGATAAGTTTTATTTTAATAGAATCAGTTTATTATATGATAAGAAAGAGTAATGAAAGTGATGAAGATAAGCTATAAATAAAAAGCTATCATTGGAGACCAAGTCCTGAAGATCATGACCTTTCCCTGTTAGGATTTGTCTGACACTGCTCCTCCTATTACAATTGGTCAGAGTGAAATTACTTCTTTATGTTGTGGGACAAGCACCAAGTTAAAACAGTGTGCCATCTAGGTAAGAACTGGAATGTTATCTTTGTCTCTATCATTCCAATAGATGCCACAGAACAGCTAGGCTCAAACATGCTCACTGATGAACTCACCTGCTCTGAGCTCCAGTGCTGGGGCAGCAGCTCAGATGGTGCCAGGAGCAAATGGGGGAGGAATTGAGTTGTCTGGCTTCAGAATGAGGACTGGAGGGGCAGCTTTCTTACAGACAGAAATGCTGACAGAAGCCATTGTTCCTCTGTTGAGCCCTCACACCTCCCAACATGCAGACTTAGGAAGGCGGCATATCTGAATCTCCACTAACCTGGCTAATATCAGTCTCCCTGCCCCGGTAATTCCTTGAGACCCCACCACACCCAAGTTTCAAATTAACCCAAGATGCTTCCTGTGGCTTTTCTATACAGCCTGTCTTGGCTCATGCTGCAGACTTTCCTAAAGTCTCTCAAAGGTTCACAAACCCCAAATGAGAAGCATCTGACTTCAATATGCCCTGTACCATTTGCTAAGCAATCCAAAAATTGGCACTAGTGGCAGCTGACCTCAGTTCACAGCTTATCATCTCCCAAGCACCTTCAAGCCCAGCACAAGAGGCAACCATCTTTACATCACTTTGTAGCTCATACCAACTGACTCTGGGAAGGACACAGGCAGCAGCTTACCTTGGCCTGCATCAGAGCCCCTACCAACAGATCCCAGAACCAATATATCCAGTGGCCAGCTTCAGACCACACTAGAGTACCACCCATCCTCCTCCACAAACTACTTACTCAAGGGGTAGATTTGGTAGCCACCAAAGCCCTGCTAAGGTGAATCCTGCTTCATAGGGTCAGCTCCTGCACAATAGCTTCTCTACTGTAGTCATGGCCAGTACTCATAACCAATCAATCTGAGGGTCACTCCCTCCCATTGACTTACCAATAGTAATCAAGGCTCAACTACAACAGAAGGTCACATACAACTCATACAAGAAACAAGGAACACACCTGGGTTACCCAGCTCACATGACTAGAGAGACTGCACCTCTGAGCCTACAGGATATCTACTACATAAGACCACTCTACCAATACCAGGAGACATAGCATCTCTACCTAACATAGAAACAAACACAAAGAAGCAGTTAAAATGAAGAGACAAAGAAACGTCTTCTTAATGAAAGGTCAAAATAAAGCTTCAGTAAAAGGATAAACAAAATGGAGACAAACAATCTACCTGATGCAGAGTTCAAGACACTGGCTATAGTTTCAAGACAAGGATGCCCAAAGAACTCAATGATAACTTCAAAAAATAGATAGAAAACATGAAAATGGACATACAAAATAAAAAAAGAACCAGTCAAAAGTGAAAAATATAATAATCGAGATGAAGAATGCATTAGATGGAATCGATAGTAGTCTAGAGGAAACAGAAGAATGAATTTGTAAGACAAAATAGCAGAAAATACTCAATCAGAACAGCAATAAGAAAAAAGGATCCAAAAAATGAGGATAGTTTAAGGAACCTCTAGGACAACATCAAGTGTACCAACTTTCACATCATAGGAATACCAGAAGGAGAAGAGAAAGGTCAAGAAATAAAAAGCCTATTTGAAGAAATAATGACAGAAAGTTTTCCTAACCTAGTGAAGGAAATAGACATACAAGCCCAGAAAGTGCAGAGAGTCTCAAACAAGGTGAACCCAAGGAGGCCTACACCAAGATACAACATAATTAAAAGGCCAAAGGTTAAACAAAAAGAGGAAATCTTAAAAGCAGCAAGAAAAATAGTTTGTTACCAAAAGGGAACTTCCATAAGATTGTTAGAGAGACTTCTTTAAGAAGGAAAAGAACAAAAAAGATAAAAAATGTTAATAATAAAATGGCAATAGTTACATATCTATCAATGGTTATTTTAAATGTACACGGATTAAATAATTTTTTATTGCAAAACGTAGGATGGCTGAATGGGTAAGAAAACAAGACGCTTTCATATGCTGCCTACAAGAAACTTACTCCATCTTAAAAGACACACAGACTGAAATTACTTCTTCAAATTACTTCATTAAAATAGAAATTAAAAAAAAAAAAGCTGGGGTAGCAATACTTATACCAGACAAAATAGGCTTTAAAACAAAGGCTATAACAAGAGACAAAGAATGATTCAGCAATTCCACTTCTGGGTATTTATCTGAAGAAACTCAAAACACTAATTCAAAAAGGCAAATGCATCTATATGTTCATTACAGCATTATTTACAATAACATAGATATGGAAGCAACCTAAGTGTTATTAATAGCTGAATGGATAAAGAAGTGATACATATATACAATGGAACATTGTTCAGCCATATAAAAGAATGAAATCTTGCCATCTTCAACAACATGGATGGACCTAGAGGGTATTCTGTTAAGTGAAATAGTCAGAGAAAGACAAATACCATATGATTTCACTAATATATGGAATCTAAAAAACAAAATAAATGAACAAGCTAAACAGAAATTAACTCATAGATAAAGACAACAATTGGTAGGTAGAAAATGGTCATGGGGGTATAGAGTATAGCATAGAGAATATAGTCAATAATAATATAATAACTATGTGTGGTGTCAGATGGGTACTAGATTTATCAGGGTGATCACTTCATAAGTTATATAAATGTCTAATCACTATATTGTACACCTGAAATTAATATTGTATATCAAATGTAATTGAAAATTAAATATTAAAAAAGAAAAAATAAATAAAAGGTGCTATTAAACATAAAATAATTATAATAATAAAAAACACTGCAAAATCAGATTTAAAAAATACTTGTTAGTAACTTTCTAAGAAATTCAATTTTTCTCCCAAAATAATATGCACAAATATTTTATTAAATTTCTATAGAAAAGATGATATAAAAATAATAGCTATACTATTAGGGTACCTGCCTCTTCTACCATTTTCTGTCCATATGTTATTGTTATCAGTTTACATGGAAAAAATATGTACTTTTTCAGGTGTTAATCCCTTTTTATTTCCTGCTCAGACTCCTTCTCCCGCAAGAACGACAACAAAAATACCTAGGCCTATCACATGCTGCTGGTCACTTTAAAAATTAGTGAAAGGATTCAGAGGCCAATGAGGCTGATGCTTAATACTGAAGGTCTCCCTGCCCCCAAATGTAAGGCCCTTTAGAAAATCACAGTACTCTTGTGGAGTGAGGGACCTTAAATTTTTATAGGACATGATCTAGAGACTCAAATTATCTCTATCTAGATGTCAAGGTGTCTGAAAAGGATCCGGGTTATAACAAAAATAATTTGTCCCTAAAACTTAGAATTTTAAATAATTGTATACTATGTGTTCTAAATGTACTTACCTGCAGTTGTTTTTACTAAGATATTGTTTCAAAGGTTTCAAATGATGCTACCAAACAAACATACCACTCTGTATTCCAAGCTGATGGTTACTAGTCATAGTACTGTGTTGTTGTGTTCCACATTCAATATATCTAAAAGATTGACTCTGAACTCCTTTCCTACTGTCATTCTTGGTTTTATTTTTGGTTAGGTAGAACAGGGTGGGCATTAACATATTATTTAGATTTCCCAGACTTCCAGTTTTCAAACTTTATATAGTATAATTTCATAAAATAATTAAAGGAAAACAAAATAAAACAAATTTTCTTCTACTTCCTTAGCCCATTCAGAATTTAGATTAATTCATACTCAAGTTGAATATGAAGTTGCCTTAACATTTATTCTCACCAACATTTAAACACATTTTCACACCAAAGTATAGTTATTTCTGAATATGGAGCAGAATTCTGTTGTTCATTTGTTTTTCATTGATCCAAATTTTCAAGCTAGGGGAGCTTCTTGGATTTACGTATGTATGTATGTATGTATGTATGTATGTATGTATGTATGTATTTGCATTTTTATTTTTTGATTGAAGCAATCCTTGGTTGACCTCACAGATTGCAAGAACCTTGTCAGCTTACAATCCTTATTTCTTAATTTTTTTATGCCCACAGAACCTGATCTTCCTAGGTGGTCTCCCATCTAAGTACTAACCAGGCCCAACCCTGCTTAGCTTCTGAGATCATCTGGGATCGGGCTTCTTCAAGGTAGCATGGCCATAGAATGGGAGCTTTTTATATTTAAAATGACATTATGTTGTCCTGTTTTTAATTGCTTTGGTTAATTTCTAACAACGAAATTGTTCTAGAGTGACAAGTTTTAAATTGCCTGACTAAATATGGCATCCAAAGAGGTTAGACTATATCCCTCAAATATAAGATGACTGAAGGAGTCCTACATCCCAACCTTCAGTAAGACAGAAATGAGAAATTATCAAACCTAAGTAGCTGGAAATGAACTTACCTTTCACGACCAGCTGTCTTCCTCCTTCAAATATGCCCACCTTTCCTATTGTTCATTCTACAGAGAGATGTGCTCTTTAGCCTGAATTTAAATGTTCATGTAGGGTAGAGATCCAGATAGATCATAAATTAGAACCAATTAAATGAACAGGATCAAGCCCTCAGGGTGTTAATCCCTTTAATTTGTAACTCTGAGAGGAGAAGGCCAACTGTGAAAATGTTAGCAGTGCCATCAATTCCTGTGGCTCCTCTTTACTGGGAGATGGTGAGGTGAGGTCCTATTTGAAGCAGTGCCTGTAGCAGGGGATGGAAATGACTCAGTGGTCTGGGCCACACAATAGTAAAACTCTTCTTGCAAGAGGAACCATACTTGAACTTGGCAGCCCACGCAAAGTCTCAGCATGATGTAGGCTTAAAAAGTCAACTTAGCTTTTACTAGCTGGCTAATATTACCCTATGGCTCCTACAAGCTAAAACTGAGGAATACGTTTCAAGATAGTGAAACTCTCACTGAAACAGATGTGGAAACTGGGACCACAGGATGAATGAGGCCTGATTGTGACATGGAGTTGAGAAGGCAGGCATTTCACTATTTGTGCCAAACTCACTGTATAACCTTGGGTAGAACACATTTATGCTTTATTTCTTTATCTCTAAGATAATTATAAAATTTAAATAAAATTTATTCAAGGCAAATTTTAATTTTTTTAACATGGTCACATTTTTAATATTAGGAAAGTTTTTAGTTTTCTCTATTAGCATACAATCATTTACTAGAAATAAAATTCCCCCCAAAGCAGTAAATACTCTTGACTAAACAAAGCAGTGTCCAAATTCTATTCATGATAGGTTAGAAGCTCCATCTTTATTAATAAAATAGAGCACAGTAGTATAGAACCTTACATTATTCACAAGATCTTCACTCATCCAGCAAATATCTCTGAGGATTTACTCTGTACTAAACATATTGCAAGGTCTGAGAGTGTGAAGCAGACACATCATGGTCTTTGCTTTAAGAGGTTGGCAGTTCTTGTAAGAGAGGCAGGCAAAGCCATTGTAAGTTTTAAAACTGGAGCAGGAGGAAGGAAAAAATAAGGGACTCAGGTGGAGGGCTTGGCATAGCAAAGTCAGATGACAAATCCAAAAACAGGCAGCAGAGGTGAATGGGGAAGACTGTAGAAATGATCAGGAGCACAAATAGTAAAACGAGTAGTACAAAATTCCAGGATAATAGAGAACATGGCACATTGAAAGAAACTCAAGTGATCAAGTTTGCCTGAAAAAGATGCAGGTGGAATACAAAATAAGACTGGTAGGGTGGGCTCCCTCTCCATTTATTTATTTATTTGTTTGTTTGTTAGTTTGTTAATTATGGTGACATTTGTTAACTAAATAAAATAGTCACCTTTTTATAATTTTTCTGTTTCCTCTAGACAAATTAGTGGTCATTATTTCTTGCTGTCCCAGGGGTTCCTATTATCTTCATGTTGACTGGAGGTAGAAAAGCAATTAGGACTCATTTGGTTTGCAACAACATTGTTGTCTGTGCTGATTAACCCCACTGCTCTCTCACTCTAACATGCAAAGAAATGCACATGACCTTGAAATGAATTAAAATCACTAACATTAAACCAAGAAACATTTGTTTCTTCTAAGACTCAGGGTGCCCAATGAGTGGTTGAGTGACTTTTTTTTATTTTATTTTTTTATGAAATCATAGGCATTGGGGTAAAGGTTTTTGAGAATAAACGTTTTGATTGCTCTGAGGATTTTTTTGTTCAAATTTAGAATTTTCTCTAGGGAATTGATTTCCCACTTCAAAATAAGGTAAGAATTACTGCATCTAGCTTTTAAAATTTCAAGGGGGAACTGTCATTGCAAAATAAGACCATCAAAGTTACTTATTAACTAATTAAATTACCAACTCACATTGTCATATATATATGACAGTACTCATAAAATTGAGAGTTTATAAAATTTTAGAAGGACCACTGAGCTCAACTATTGGAACTATAGAGTTCTAAAGAAGAGAGAGCAGAGGTTCACATGAATTAAATATTTCTATGATCTATTACTGTTTAAACATGAGTCCATTATAGAAATTAGAGGGTGGCTGAGGCCAAGAGAAATGGAACTGCTCCAGCCAGTCTTCTCCATTAGACAGGTATCGATTGGTCCTCTTGTTGACATATCTTAGAGACAAGAGAAGTGCTTGTTAATGTCATTATGTACTTAATAATACCTGAGTGTTCTTTTATTACAACATTTCTGAACACCACAGAACAATTAATAGAGAAAGATAGAATTGCATGGTTTAAAGTTCTTTGTGTAGTTACTAATAGAGTTCATATATAATATATAACCACAAGTGATGTAGCCAAGGATCACCCACTCTTAATCATCCCTCACTAGGACACTAGTAAATCTCTTAGGATTTTGTTGTTGTTATTATTGTTGCTGTTTTTGTTTTGTTTTGTTGTTGAGGTGATGATGGGAAGAGGGTCTTAAGGAAATATCTGGCCATGATCTAACTTCCTCTGTCTCCCACATCTAGTGTGAATTTTTTACATGTTTCAAAACTGATTTACTTATTTTATAAATATGTTTTATTCAGAGAAACTATATCTTGAATTCATCAACCTATTGGAATGTTGAGGTTACTTACCGCTAGATGCCTTATTTTTTCTATGCTCTCACTACAATTAGAGGGGTTTTCTAAATATTTAGGTTTTACATAGGGCATGTTTAATGTTAAACATATAAATCAGTAACCATTTCAACGTTTGCTGAGAGAAAATTCAATGAATATATATGGAGGGAGCTATTGTGTTGACAGAGGAAGACAGAATCCACTTATGTGACATTTTAGAGAGAAACATGAAAGCAGAGTCAACTGTTTTTCTTTGAGTCCAGATGTGGTCATTATACTTCTATGATAGTCTCTCTAGTATTTTATTGCATTTATATTTTTACAAATCTATTTTCCGCACCATGGGATATTCTCATATGTTCTATTAACCTTTTATAGGTACCATTAGCACTGAGCCTAGTATAAGATGTGTCAAATAAATAAATGGGTGTCAGTAAGAGAAGTAATAGTCAATAAACTGACCAAACATGATCTGAGCTTTGTAAAAAGTTGAAGAATTTAGTGTGATGAAGATGAATAAAAAGTACATGCAAAATGGAGCATATGTAAAGACATGAAAGTGAGTACATTGAGATATATTCAAATCATCATATTAGCTTGACTATCAGCTCTTCAATACATTTTTAAATTTTACCGTAAATTGATTCTAGAATATGTTCAAAAGATTCCTTTTCTCCCTTGAGGATACAGTGAGGTTTTCTCTATCAGTCTACCATCAAGGTTATAATTAAGTCATTGAGTCTGTGGCCTTTATTTATGATTACAATATATGATCAAGGGTTATAAACACCAGGAAAATTGTATTATCACACTAATTATCACATTAAGAGAATGACAGCAGACAAACGTTTCATCTCTTACTAGAAAGAAGAAATCTGACAGAACCTGGGATGACACTTTGATGTTGGATTTGTATATGAAAGTATCAACAATTGAACTATTTTCAAACAGAACATCCAATGTTGGTTTCATTCAGGCATTCAGTTTTCTGCTCCACCACCATATTTTTCTTTGAAGTGGTATAGCCTAGAGTTTGTTATTGGGATATATTTATTGCAGGTAGAGCAATGAAATTCAAGAAGGAGAAAGAAAAATCAGAAGGCCTCAAAGTCATCAGCAGGTGTTATAAGTTGATCTCTGAAACATGTAAGGTGCTAACAGCCCCAGGCAGTTAGTGTGAATGGCCTAGATAGGTCACTGCTTGTTTAAGTGTGGTCCTCAGACCAGTAGTATCAGCAGCACCTGGAAAATGCAAATTCTCAGGCTGCACTTCAGACCTACTGAATCATAAACTCTGGGGATAGGGCTTAGAAATCTGTGTTTTAAGAGGATCTCCCTGTAGGGGGTTCCATTGGCCACTAAAGTTTGAGAACCACTGGCCTAAAATAATGTACCAGATGGATCTCACACATCCTTTTTCGTTTTCTAATCCTAATGGCTCTGACTGTGGCATAATCTTTTATAGCTATTCCAGTCCATTTATAAATTCACTTCTTTGAACAATTTGTAATTTAAATATGTTCTGGATTATGCTGTTTTCTAATTGTTCTATATATGTTCTTTATGCTTCCCTGAAAGTCTATAAATGCCACCATTAGTTGATGTATCTTATATAACTATATCTTCCTGGCTGCAGTAACATGGAAGAATAAAGAATAAACTCTCAAATACTTGTTGGTTTATTAACAATGCTAAGCAGCACCTATAATGAACTCCATAAGTGATTATAGAAGGTAATACTATAGTGAACAACTTTCTTTTATTTTCTTTTTAACAATAGTGAAAAAGTCCCAAGTATCTCTCCCTACTCAAGTTCACTGTCAGAAAAATAGAAAAAAAAAGTGAGCAGATAAACTTTCCTATTGAATCATTCTCTAGGGCATAGGGCAGAGACCACGTATAGTTCATTTATATTTGTAGATTACATGGTATAGAGCCTAGAGTTAAAAGTGCCTCATGTTCATGAGAAGACATTTAAAGTTGGTAGAAAAAGACAATACAACTTTAATATTGTTACTAAGGAGTTTTGAATTCCAATAAAGTTTTGTGTATTGGTTGTTAAAAGACCCTGGAGTCGGCACTTTTGAATTTAAATCAACCACTAGTGTCTTACCTGCAAGTTACTTAACTTCTTTTTAACTCAGTTACCTCATTTTGAAACTGGAAATAGTAATACTCATGTGGTAATTTTGAAATTTAAATGAGTGATCTAAAGCTCTAACAAAAGGGAGCATAGCAAACATTCAATGGATGAAATTTCATACTATGTACCTCTCTGTCAGGGTTCTTCAGAGAAACAGAAGCAATAGGATATGTATATGTGTGTGTATGTGTGTGTGTGTAATACATACATGCACAGATATGTATTAAAATATATAAAATATTTATATTATTATATCATGTGTATACATAGGTACATATTACATCTATACACAGTATTTTGTTTATGTGTATATGTAAAAGGGAGAGAGAATGAGAGAGAGAGATTGAAAGGGAAAGACTTTAAAATTTTCGGGGCAGGCCATCAGGCTGGAGAACCAAGGGAGTGAATGTTGCAGCTTTGAGCACAAAGGCAGTCTGAAGGCTGAATCCATTTTTCCTCTAGAGGACCTCAATCTTTTTTCTTTAAAGGTTTTCAACTGATTAGATGAGGCCCAGCCATATTACAAAGGGAAATCTCCTTTACTCAGAGTCTAAACTAATGTTTGATCAAACATCTGGGCAACATAGCCTAGCCAAATTGACACATAAAGTTAACTACTACACTGAGTCAATCATGTAAATCCCTGAACTGTTCCTTTCTTATAGGTTATACCAGTAAGATTTTCATACTTTTGTGAACTGAGAGCATTCAACCCTTTTCTTTGCCATAAAGCATATCAGAGTGCAAGGTTTAGCTGATGGTGGATGAGGAGACAAACGAGAAACAGGACTTGGAGCCTGGACAGATCTGCCAGAATGTGACAGACCTCTAAGAAGGTCTCAAATGAAATAAGTTCATGAGAATCAGGGTCTTCCATTACTTTCTCTTCACTCCTCAGTGACTCCAGAAACCACATGTTCAGATGGCAATGTCCTAAAATGGTGGCGTTCTCACACTCGGCATCAGTAAGGCATAATGGGGTTGTAGAAGCTGGGGATAATTTCTGCTCTACTTCCTCCTCTCCCCTCTTCTGGTGCCAGGAGTTCCCACCAGGCAGCTGAACTTTGGCTCTCATCTAGCAGTAAGTCAATATAGATCAGACCTCCACATTTTCTTTTCAGGTGTCAGCAAGACCCAGCAGGAAAGTAAAAGTCCTTTGCACCCCAACTTGGAGTTAACAAAGAAGTTACAGTTGGTGCCAGACTTTTGCTGGCATGGTTTTGGAAGGGCCTACTTGAAAGTGAAAGTCTCCAGCATGGCAAACCAGCTTTCTTTTAGTCTAATTCTCTGGTTGTCATGGTGCGGCCCCAAGACCTATAGCATCAGCATCAGCATCACCTGGAAACATGTTAGAAATTCAAATTCTCAGACCCTGCGTCAGCTCACTCTTTCCACTTGGTCCTTAAGCTATATCTCAATAGGTAGACTATCTGATGAAAAAAGAAGATTAAATAGGACCCATAGTCTCATAAAATAATATTCAAAATGTCCAGAGTACAATAGAAAATTACTCTTGATACCAAGAACCAGGAAAATCACAACTAGAATGAGACCAATCAACAGAGATGACTTTGAAATTCTCTAAGAATTTTAAAGCAGTCAGTATAAAAATGCTTCAATGAGTAATTACAAATTTTCTTAAAACACATAGAAAAAAATAGAAAATCTCAGCAAAAAGTGAAATTAATAAATAAGAACCAAATTTAAATATTATAACCGAAAAAATATTGAAATTAATAACTCAGTGGATGGGCCCAATTAGAGCGTAGAGATAATAGAGAAAGAATTGGTGAAGTTGAGAACAGATCACTAAAATTTACCCACACTCAGCAAGAGAGAAAAAATGTTCTGGAAAATAATGAAAAATCTCAGAGACTTATGGGACAGCAACAAAAAAGCTAACATTCACATGATGAGAGTTGCAGAAGGAAAGAAGAGAGAGAAAGTGAGGTTAATAAGAGATTTGAAGATATAAAGTCTGAAAACGTCCCAGATTTGACAAAAGACATAAACTTACAGATTCAAACAACTGAGAATCATAGATTGGTTGAATCAGATATTCATGCTAAGACACACCACAATGAAAATGTCTCAAAACTAAAGACAAAGAAAAAATCTTGAAAGGAGCCAGAGAGGTATAACACATAATTTATAGGGGAACACCTACTCAAATAACAGCATTATTTTCATCTGATATCATGAAGGCCAGAAGGCAATGGTACATGTTTTTAAGTGCTGCAAGAAAAAATCCTGTCAACTACACATTCTATATCCAGAGAAAATACCCTTCAAAAAGTAACAGGGATATAAAAACAATTTCAGAAGATGGAAAGCTAAGAGAATTTGTTGCTTGCAAACCAACTCATAAAGAATAGCTAAAGAAAATTTCTAAACAAAAATTAATTTGTCAGAGATTGGCTAGCTGGTCTTCACACCTGTCTTGGCTTCATCCTAAAACTACAGCTAGAGTACATGTTCAGCTCTTTTTACTCTTAAGCGTGATTATGTAATTAAGTTTGAGTCAATGAAATATGATATTCACTACTTTGAGACATAAAAATCTTCCATGTTTAGCTTTCTAATGTTTTTTTTTTTCTTTTTTCATTGGCTTGAATTAAAGAAGAACAATATGAAAAGAGTTTGAATCTCTGAATTGCCACATGGAGTAGAATTACCTACCAATTTTGATGAGCTCTTTTAGAACTAGAAGTAAATTTCTGCTGTTGGGTATCAGACATTATACATTTTTCATTTACTGTTGTTACAGCAGCTGCTCTTACTTTGATTATAAAGTAAAACAACTGATTAAGGGGTAGAGAGGACTAAATGAGATTATTTCTACTATGTTTTCTGTGTTTATACCTTCATCTTTCATAAGCACAGATAATCTTTAAAAAATCAGAAAAGTGTTTTTCTGTTTTAAGTTCTAGGGAAGATTAAAATAAAATAGTTTTTCTCCTAACATGTAACTGTGATTAATTTCACTGAGAGAAAAAAAAAGTTGTGTTCAGATTGAAGGGCTAGTAATTTCACTTTCAGGGAAGTTAGATAAGAGTGTACTGTCAGAGTGAAGGGATTAATGGTCATTGAGTTTCTGTAGCACAGTGGAATGGAGTAGCAGGAAGAAAGAAGAGAAACCTAGAACTGGTTTGTTTAGGCTGTCCCTCTGGCTGGTCTTGCCTCTGGTAGAAACATTGAGAAAAATTCTATAATTAAAAATATTAAAAAGTGTAGGTTGCAGAGGTGGAACTGAATGGCGATGAGAATAAATAGAGGAGAAAAGGAGAAGATTTGTACTTGTCAAAATGCGTTATCTTAATAAAATAATGCTGCACAATAAGTGAAAATTGTTGGTGTATGCTCTGGTATACATAGGTTGATGGAAAATCAATAGAGTTTTAGATCTAATAAAAAAAGCCCACTGTTTTGACCTCTCCGATTATTTTTGAAAGAGCTTGAAGAAGTTGTTGTTTCAACATAGAGCTTTCCACAAATGTATTTGTGTATGCATTGCATGTTTATGTGTTTGAGAGAGCGAGAGAAAGAAAGATGGAAAGAGAAAAAGAAAGATTATTAGGTTACCTTTCCCTTCTTCTATTCAAACCAAAGCCCTAGGAGTGTAAAACTTGAAGAACAGAAGAACTGTTTTTCTAAGCAGCCCACAAAGGACTTTTAACCATCAAATTAAGTTAGCAATTCCTATCATCTCTGCAGTCAGTCAAGAGATCAACGGTAAAGCTGGGAAATATTTTCTCTAACCTTGAATGCATTTGTTAAACCATTATCTGAGTCAAATTTCCTTAAGATGTTAAATGGAACCCTTGCCAAGATGTGCCAGAATGAGCAACAAGGATGTGCTTCTCTGTGGGACCTGGGCAATGAATCTGAGACGTTTCTGTGAGGTCTTGAGAACTATCATTTTGTATCAACAGGGGGAAATCCACAGAGCTTCTGTTTTAAGACATTGTGTTCAACAGTTAAGCGTTTCTTTCAAGGCTTACCATATTGCTTTCATTTAGGCATCCCCATTCTTTTGGAAGGCATAGTGATGTACAGACAATATGCAGAGCCACATCAAACATGATAGTGATCATGGCCAGGGGGCATTTTAGATTATGTGAATGAATAAAAGCTGCTTTTCAAAAAACAATGTTTTTTTCCCCTGTTGATGAACTGCCATAGATTGAGAATGGCAACATTTTGTTTCCTGTTGCTGAAATAGTGGGATTCTGGTGGGGCAGAAAAAGTGGAAGTTAGGGTTATGTGTATGAAAGGAATGGGTTGGCACCTTGTTTATTTCCAGCTCCATTCAAATGAAAGTCTTTGTTTCTGCGAAATTCCTGGTTATTCACAAATAATGCTTTGTTATAGGTTTTGAAACATGTTCCAAAACAATTTAATTTGTCTTAGGAACAAGAGCCTTATTGGAAAAGTGTGGGTGGTCACCATGAATGGGGCACAGCAGTGGCCAAATACAGCAATCGAGGAAACCTGGGTCTCTGAATTAAGCATTAGAATATGGCTATTCCCAAGGAACAAGTGGCTTCTCTTCAGGACAAGTTAAAAACTAAGTTATTATTCTGAATATCATATTCTACACATATAATTTAGTCTGGGCGAACAGGGTATTTCACTGACCCCATTTCCTTTTCTATTTCCTACATGGAGTTTGATATTTCTTGGACCCTTAAAGAAAAGACTTAATGAAATAGCAATTAATATTCAGTTAAACCTTTACATATAGAACGTTCATTCATATTCACTTAAACTAATCAATCATTACTATTTATTGAAACATTTCATACATATAGAAATGAATAGATCATGATAGATCCTGTAGTAATTACTACATACTCATCACTCATCTTAATGATTAAAATACTACAGATATACATGAAGCCCTTGTACTTCCTTTCTTGTTTACGTTTCCTTCTCCTCTACAGTCCCATCTTGAGAATAATGACAGTGTCATATAGTCTTAGCAATCAACTTCATGATAAGTTCTGTTACCCTCATCCCCACTCCAACTTTTAGTTTATAAAGAAACCAAAACTAAAATAATTTAAGTGACTTCCTAATATAGGTAAACTAAAATTTTTGAAGTAAAACTTCAATACTTATTTTAAAAGTCCAAAATCTCATATTCCTTATCTCATACCATGAGCTTGCCTCTTTTGGTGCTAAAGCATTTCATTACTAAGAAGCAGCTAGTATGGGTCAACAATGCGCACAGGCTATATATTAAAAAATGAAAAACCACTAAGAAGTTCTACAAAAATCTCTTTTTTAACCTTCAGGTTCTATTAAAACCAAAACCCTCCAAATGTACTGATTAATAGACCAAGAAACAAATTAACTTATTTTATATTAGGACTAGAAAGTGGGGGAGTAGAAGTATTCTGTCATCTACAAAATAGTTAAGAAGAGTGTGGATTATGTGCCAGTGACTGTACTAAGCACTTTATATGGATGTCTCGTTTTAGTCATATTATTTTTTAATTTACATCATTTGCTCCCCATTTTACAAATAAGTATCCTGAGGCATAAGGTAAATGACATAAGTAAATCAAAGCAAGTTAACTCTCCTAATCCCTCTGCATTGTTCTCTCCTATCTTTTTAAAAATTATTTGATTTATCAAATACTGTTTGACCATCTACCATGTGCCAAGTTCTTCTTCCAGAGCAGCACTGTCCAAAAGAAATATAATGCAAGTAGCATATTTTATTTCAAACTTTCAGTAACCACATAAATAGTAGATAAGAAACAGGGCAAATTAATTTTAATAATACACTTTATTTAATTCAATATATTCAAACTAGAATAATCTCAGCATTTATGTGATATGTTATATTCTCTTTTTCCTCACTAAGTCTTTGAAATCTAGTGTATTTTACACTTATGACACATCTTAATTTGAACTAACCACATTTCAAGTACTCAATAGCCACATAGAGCTAGTAGTGACCTAATGAGCACATGGCTAGTCACTTGGAATTCAGCACTGACTAACAAAAAAAAATTTCTTGCCATTTTGAAATGTGGTAAATTCAAATTATTAAGGAAGGAGCTTGCTTACTGCATTGAAGGAACATTAAGAATAGAGAAGTAACGAGGGTTAGGTGTGGCTTATGGGTCATTATAAAGACTGGATTTCACTAAGCACTGTAGGCAGCCCTTGGAGAGTTTTATATAGAGTGACATAATTTGACTTAAACAGGACCTTAAAATGCAAATTGAGATAGGTATCAGGGGAATCAGGAGAGAATAGAAGCCAGTAGGACAATTAAGTGATAACTGCAATAATCTAAGTGAGGTATAGTAGTTTGAAATATTGTGGTAAAAGTGGAGGTATTTAGAACTGGTTGGATTCTGCCTGTATTTTATCTAATAGTTAAAATACGAATTTGAAGTGCACTATAAATTCTTGCTTATTAAATGTTAAGAAAAATAACTCCAAATCTGTAAATAAGACTAAATGGAAGGCTGCATTTTCTAAGGACTATTTGGTTTTCTAAGAAAAGTTACCATGGTTGATGCTGCCATATTCTATGAAACAAAGATACATACTTTATGAAATTACACGCTAACTTGTTGATTGTGAGTGGTGGAGATGTAAATGAGTTCTATTTCATAGAAAAAAAAAACTTTAAAGAATATGACATGTTGCCCTGTAAGGCATCAACTGGCTTTGTACCTAACTATGCAACCTTGTTCTAATATTCTTTTTTTTTTAATTGTTTATAAATATTCAGCTTCTTGTATGTCCTTTGAATCAGTCTTGCCATTTTAGTGGCTTCCACATTTATTTATATGTTTAATAATATCTTTGTCAATTTTTTTTCTTATTATGTGAGTTGTGCTTTAAGCTTTTCAAAAATTTATTATTTGAGATTAATGATACCAACAATAGATTCTAATCGACTTTTGTATATTCTCCATAACAGCAGTGATTATCACTTTCATTTCTTTTTAACTCCAGCTTCTCATGCTCTGAGAGAATCTCTATTTCCCTCCTTCTCACTGTCTTATACTGACTTGCTCTTGCTTTAGATCCTGTTTCTTCCAAGCCAGTTTCTCCAATCCTCATGTTCTTTCCTACCTCACCAATCCCGAGTATACAATCGCAGCTATCTTGCTGCTACTCTCACTCTTCCATTTTTACCTCTTTCCTGTGTGTTTCTTTAAGCCCTAATAACCAGGCCGTTCAAATGTCTGCATCACCCTCTCCAAATCCAACATCAGACTGTCTGCTGAACTAATGCAATAGCTTCCCTTCTAAACCTTTCTTACTCTGTTCCGGGGCCAACTCCCATTATTAACAGTGTACTCACTCTCATCTATAGATCTTTCCATATCTCTCTTCTTCTCAAATCCTTCAATGGGTTTAATTGGTCTCCAGTTGCAAATCTAGCTTTTTTAAAGTGCAAGCAAGGCTTTTGAATAATCTTGCTACCACCAAATTTAAGCCCTGCCATTCCCTTTATTGCACAAACTACTACTAAGCTATGAGTAATTCTTCAAATAAGCCTTCCTTTCTTTAGCTTTTCAGCCTTGATTATATTGCCTCCTTTACCTTGAATGCATATTCGACTTTGCACTGGTGACTCCATCACAAGTCTCCTGGCAAAGGAATCTCTCAAAGATTTCATCTTAATAAAGTTTCATCTTAAATGTTTTATTAATAAAGAAAGTCTTTTTTGATGCTACCCAGCAGGTCATTTTCTGTCTCATATTCCCATGGAATAAATTCAATTTATATATCCCTTGTAGCAACTGTTATGCTATATTTTAATTATTTGTAGGCATATATGTACCTCTCTAAACTTCATGAGATTATTTGTTTTAATCTCTTCTATTTTAAACACCTTAATTTTTTATGGCTTTATCTTTCCTTACCAATTGCTATTTATAATTTTATGGCTTTAATAATTTTAACATACATATTTAAACATTTCTTTCATGGGAGACTCATGAAAATTGATTCTTCATGTATTTTGTAATCATATTTTTATTTTGAGTTCATTTTCCTCAGAATTAATATGTAATCTATTTGGAAGTTTTCTCTTTCCAGGAAGGTTTAGTATTTCTTTCACCAGATATCGTAGGTATCACTGCCATGGTAATACCTTCACGTTTATTTCTCAGCTTGGCATAGACGAAAAAGCTTCTGGGTAGATCAGTATTTTTAGGTCAGTTTTGTTTCTTTATTGTGAGTTAATTCCAACTCTAAAGCTCTATAAGAGCAAAATTGGAGTTATCAATACACAAGAATGATTTTTTTCTCCAGCCAGATCAAAGGCCAAGAGAAGGAAGGTTATTCATAAATTTATATTTCCCTGCTATTTAATGGATTTTCTTCAAGTTAGCCTTTCACTCATTCTCAAAGTATAAATATCAGCTATTTTGCTGCTACCCTCAGACTCTTGCATTTTTGCCACTTATTGTATATTTTCTGTAAGCCTCTAATAACCAAGTGATCCAAATTTCTGTAATAGACCCTAATATTCAAAATGCTTAAAGAAAATTGTCATTCAAGAATCCTACATCCAGTAAAACTGTCCTTCAAAAGTAAGGAAAATATTAAGACAACCTCACGTTTACTAATTCTTCTTTTAGTTAATCTATCATTGATTCCTTTTATTGAATTTCTGATACTTTAGTGATACTTTTCAACTTCAGAATTTTCATTTGGTTCTTGTATATTATTTCTATCTATTTTCTATTTGATGCAATGTTGTCATCATGCCTTCCTTTACTTCTATAATGATGTTTTTCTTTAGTTCTTTGAACATATTCATAATGACTACCTTGAAGTCTTTATCTGTTAAATCTGACATCTATTTTTCTCTCACAGGTACTTTCAATTGCATGCTTCTTTTTACAGTGTTACGAGTCATACTTTCCTATATATTTGCATGTCTCATAATTTTTTATTGGAAACTGGAAATTTTGGATAATAGATTGTAGCAACTCTGGATAATGATTTTCCACTTCAGGAGTTGTTATTGCTATTTGCTTATTTATTTGATTAAAGGCTGGCTAGATTATTTTGGTGCTGTCCATTTTGTCCTCTCTCTTCCCCCACAGTGTTGATGCAGGACAGGGCAAATTTCCTGGAGTGGGGGTGACCACGCCCAGCGTTGAAAGAAGAGGGTACTTTGGCAGAGAGTGTAGAATGAATTCAACACACACTCCAGATTTAGAGTCAAAGGAAAGTTTATTAGAAAAGGAGTAACACTTTTCTAATAAAAAAAGTGGTCTCTTCTCAGAGGCAGAGAGTAGGAGAGCCTAAGAGAAATAAGAACAGTGAGAGAAAGAGTGAAGAGTACGGAGAGAGACCCCAAGTGTCTGGGAAATTCAGTTTATATACCATTCTTCATTTCCTGTGAGTTACAGTTTAAAGACTTTATTTACCCATTTCCTTTTATATGGACATACAGTAAGGAAGGGGGAGGGGAAGAGTATATAGTAGGAAAAGGTAAAACTGTGAAGCGTGAAAAGCCCACTGGCAGTTCCCAGCCTTTATTACATAGGCTCCCCATGGTTTTAGCCATAGGGAGGCTACTTAAAGACTGTTTTTCCTCTTTCCCCTTCACAGGTGTAGGGAATGGGTAGTTGGCAATCCCAGCAGAAATCTTCCTTTGTTCTGCAGGTGTCCTCACAGCCTGGCTGCAGAGCTGTTCAGCATATTGCAGTCTCTGAATGCAGCTTGATTTAACATTTTAATTCTCTTGCCTCCTCCCTACTTAGTGTGAAGCCTCTGATGTTTTTTCCTTAGGGGATGCCGGCTCAGTAAGCCCACAGTCACCCTAGGATAACAGTAGCTTTCGTAGGGTTCTTTGATTGACTGTCTCTCTTTTTAAAAATTTATTTTATTTTTTTCATTGATCGTCTCTTTCCTTGACCGCACCCGGCTGTCAAGATCCACTAACTGCTTGCTGATTGCTCTCTTGTTTTCAATAAAGCCCAGGGGCATAAATTGCTCCAGGGACTTATCTAATCAAATTTTGGTTCTTTTGAAGAAGGGATAGCTCTTAGGTTAGTGTTTGAGGTTTATTTTTATCCCTGGAGAGCTCCTTCCAGCTGTCTCTTAAGTTCTCATTGGCAAACTAGCCAGCCTGCAGTTTAGCCTGTATCTTTAATGAATCTATCATTCTCCTCCCAAATGCGGTTCACCACAACCTCTGCAGTGTTTGAGAGCTTCTTCAGACTTGAACTTTTTCATACACTGTTGCAATGAAAGTCAGTTCTATTGGGAAGAGGTTCAGAACAATAAAGGCAATACATTTACAATCTGCAAAGGCCTATAAGATGTTGGTGCTCTTTCCTTGTCGTGAGTAATTAAAAAATGCAAACTTATCATGTAAACCTTTCCCATTTTGTGTTTATTTCTCTAAATATACATTTTGATGAAGATTTTTGAGTCCCAGGTTCTGTTGTTCAAGGTGCTTGAAATATTAATTGCTTAACTTCATGCAACCTGTGAGGTATACATACATAATGAGTAGTTGAGGTGAGGCTAAACACAGGAAGTCTGACTTTAAAGGCCCAGTTTTTAATCACTACACTATGCTACATATATGATGTGGTGTTGCAAAAATATGCATATGGTGACATGGTGATACAAAAACAATGACTACTTTTGCAGAGAAATAGTTAAGGTTCAGACACTAATTTGGCCAGTACTTCCTAAGTTGATCCTATGTGTTCATACCTGTGAAATAACAAGAATATCTACCTAATTGCGTTATTGAGCTAATTAAATGAAATCATGTGTATGAAGTGTCTGTTAAGATGCCTAGCTTAAATAACTATTGATTATTTTACTTTACCTTTAAGATGGTATTTTGCTATTTATTTTTATTTCTTCTTTATAAACATCTCTATAATTTGTCTTTTCCTGTTTTCCACAAATCAAAAGAGATCACTTCCTGATTAAAGACTCAGAAGCTAAAGAAAACACATTTTAAAATGTCAAAGTCTCTGCACATCAGGTGATAACATTGATGGTAACACATCAATGAAGAAACAAGGAATAAGGAATATAGAAAAACATAATGCTTAAATGTTGAAAAGGGAAGAGGATATTCCCTGTATTGATAGATAAAGCCTGAAATGAAAGAGCCTTGCATTCTGGGTTTCTCTCTTGCACAGGATCTCTGTTCTTCTAGCTTGTTGACTATATTACTCTGTGCTTCCTAATAATTTGTTTCTTCTTGTCTGAAACACTGGGGAATCTAGTTTGGTTTCCCTAGACATGTTGTCCTCTAAGGATGATCTGTGGACCAGTAGCTTCAACATCACTTGAGAAATTGTTAGAAATACTGACATACCAAGGCAGAAACACCAGTGGTACGGCCTAGGAATCTCCTTTAACTAATCCTTCTGTTGAATGTGATGAGATTGACAGTTTGAAAACCACCATTTTAGACAAATACCACCGTTTCCACTGGGCAGAGCTCTTTATACATGGATTCTTGGCCAGGAGACCCGGAGTGGGACCATCTTTGAATTAAGTGCTCACTCATGTTCACTAGAGCTACACTAGTGAACAGTAAACTCACCAGAATCTCATCAAAAATAAATCAGATGATTTTTCTTAGCTTCAAAAACAGCACATATTATCATCTAGCATTTAGGAGGAGACCACCATCCTCCACTCTGTAGATTCCAGGCTCATTAGCTTTCTTTGGGTTCCTTGAAGTAAATTTCTTTGCTACTGCCCTTGGCCTTTACCCAGGCTGTTCCCAATTCCTGAAATTCTTTTTCTCCTCTCTTTACTTAGTTAATACTGTCTCTTCAGAGCTCAACCTAAGTTTTAATTCTTTGTGTGTGGCTTTTTGAAAGCTCATCATTACAATTAGTTCCTTCTTTTTTTCCTTTTATCTCTCATAGAACTATTTCAGTTTACAATTTTACTTTCATTTATAGGGTATTTGAATTTATATCTGTCTCCTTTGGGAGACTATTCTCCACCAGGACTAAGAGTGAATCTGTTTTTGTTCACAAATGTATCCTCAGTTGGGACACTCGATAAATATATAAATATAAATAAATGAAAGACAAAATTTTAGTTATTAACATTTTGTGTTATCTAGTAGTTAATTCATCCCATGTGAGAAATACCATTTAGTTTCTAATTACAGCAATTTGACAAGTTTTAATGGAGTATTTATTATGTGCCAGATATTCTGTTAGTGATAGGGATGGAATAGAAAAAAACAAAACAAAACAAAACAAAACAAAACAAAACAAAACAAAACAAAAAAACCGGTCTCGTGGAGCTTACATTCTAAGTTCTAGCAAAGGAATTTGAAAGAAGCTAGATTGCTGAAAATTCCACTTGTAATTTATATAACAATTCAAAAAAACTGAATTACAATTAAAGTAAGTTAAAGAGAATATTGTTAGTATAGCTAAAAGAATATACAAGGCTATATTAACTAAGGTAGTTTTTAAATTTATATGTCTTGTTGAAAAAATTATTCTGAAACAAGCAAGGGCATGTGGTCTCCAACATACATTTCCTAAATGTAAAAAAGTTCTCAAATGTTAACAATAACTTCAGTGGAAATACATATTTATGTTTCAAAAATAAAATTTTATTCTAAAATATAATGATGTTTGTTTCTTGCTAAAAGTCTACTAATGATAGACTTTTAGGAGAGTAGTTTAAAATAAATAAGAACATATATTTGATTGAGGTGGCAAAGTTTATTTTTGAAGGGAATTAGCTGCTCTTTGGTAGGCGAGCTGGGAGAGGAGATAGGAGAGAAAAACTGCTAGTAACGCTGGCAAACACACATGCACATAATTTATACAAACAAATGCATTGCATTCAATTAACAAAGCAGAACATTTAATGTCTCTAGAAACTGGGTATCCTGGCATTGATTGTTTTAGCCCCATTCCATATTGCTCAGATATTAGTCTCCATAGCCCGATTCATAGATAAACTGCTTGGAGGGATATTAGTCCCTCAGCTGAGCCCTCTTCATTAGCCGAAGCTCCTTGTACCTAATACATGTCTCTGTTCCTTTTTTCTTTTTGGAAGTGATTTATTGTTCTTAAATAGTTCACTTATAATGTGTGGCACCCCAACTTTGCTAAACCAAAAAGAATTCTCCAAATTAAGGAGTGACTCGTTTCTCATATAAATTAAAGATTAAAACCATATTACCAATGACAATTTAATTATTACTAAGTGGGGAGCATTTAAAAAATTTGAAACCTTTTACATTGGAAAGGTGAGACTGTTGATTTGTCAGTCATTGTTAACTAAGTCAGACACAACCTAAAGAAAGAAAATAAAACAGGAAAAGGAAGGAAAAAAGGAAGAAGGAAGGAAGGAAGGAAGGAAGGAAGGAAGGAAGGAAGGAAGGAAAGGGAAAGAAAGAAAGGAGGAAAGGAGTGAGGAAAGTATAAAGGGAGGGAGGAAGGGAAGAAAGAGGTAAAGAAAGTGAAGTAAGAAAGGGGAGGGAGTGAGGGAGAGAAGAGGAATGGAAGAACCCCCTGACCACACCCCTGTGTCAGACCAAACTCTTTAGGAAGATTTTGTAAGTTTTAATATGCTCCCTCCTCTTACTGTAAATTTTTTAAATTACAAATAAAAGCCTGGCATGTCTTTGAAGTATTAACTGCATCAAACACTTGCTCCCATTAATTTTAAATTACTCTCCTAAAAGCCTGTGTACTTTTAGCAGTTCATGAAAAGGATGCCCTGTTTTGCTGTCCCCTGGGTTCTCAGAGCAGAAGAACCTCTTAATTGATCTTCCTGCATTTTTGCCTCAAATAAAAGTGAGCAGAAAATGCCCTTTAACTTGTAAAATGGCCACATCTATTAGAGATTCATGAGGCAGCAGGAACTGACGAAATGCACCTGGCTGATACTCTGGGGTTTCAGAAATTTTATCCATATCTTAATTTTATTCTCCCATCAATGTCTTGTATTCTTGTGTATATCAAAGAATTGGACATTAGCAATCTGAAAATAACCCATTATAGAGATGAATGCCAGTATTAAGTAACCTCTTAACTTTCTCTGGTACAATAACATTCAACAACTTTTAACCATGCTTTTCCTCATACATAAATTCAGGGGAGTGTTGATAAGATCACCAGCTTTGTGGGATTTTATCAAATAATTTTGGGAAAAATAAAATTAACTTAATTTATTGTTTAGAAGATGACCAATTAAATTGCATTTTTAAAAAATATATATATATTTGGTTTTCTGATCCCAGGTACATACTTCCCTCTCCTCTAAATAAACTGCATTATTTGAATAGAAGTTTTATTTAGTAAATTAATTATGTTAAAAAAAACTTTAATTTGTTGCCTAACAATTTGAATAAATTAAATTTTTAAAATTGTTTATATGTGTAATTTTCTAAAATGTATGGCCCCTATTGCTTCACTCATTTGCAAAATATGAAATTAAGATTAAACATAGGGATGCCATGTATCAGAAAATTATATTTCCTACAATCTCCACTTTGGTGATACTTGGCAAAATTCTGGGGATGACAGGTCTAACAGAATAACATACATTTTGATGTTTTATTTCAATAACCAAGAACTAAGAGATGATAAGCAAATTTGTTTTATATTATTGGAGCAGTTTGTCTACGCCAAGCCCAGAATAGCTACTTAATCTCTTTAAACAAGGGTTTTAAAAGAAAATTATAGCTAGTTCATGGTAGCATGTGGCTTCCTTTCCAACTACCAAAAAAATAGTTATCTAAACAATTGAATTAGACACACAATTCATCACTAATAGGGTCCCCTCCCACGCATTTGACTATATATGGTTCCATTCAACATAAAGTAACACAACATATCTAGTTTTTTTATTATCAAATCTGAAAAACAAATCTCTCTTGGTATTATCTAACCTTGGTGATACTTTATAATCACCAAGGAGGCCACACTCCAGTTCATGGAAAGGAAACATAATATTTTAAAACTGGCAAGTGTCCTGGAAGTTATTTTTTTAAAACGCCTCTTTTTACAACAATAAAACTAAGAGCCAAAGGGGTTGGTGATTTGCCCAAGGACACCAAATTTAAGCATGAATAGATAAAGAGTAGCACCTAGTTTGTAACTGAATATCAGCCATAGAGTAAACAGATACAGGTTTAGGTAGTAGAAAAAACCAGTGGGGTAGAGGGAATCTGATTCAGGGAACTAAAAAGGGACAAGAAGCAAAACAATGAATGGGCTTAAGGAACAAGGTTCCATGGAATTTCCCTGTTATCATTGTGCTACAGCTTGGTTCGTTTTAAAAGTTCATGTGTTAGTTCCATGGGGATGATTCTACTGACTCTAAACAGGCCATAGGAGAGTCAAGGGACACCAGTTCTCCAGATGTGGGTTATTAATATGATCCTTGTTTTTCCAGCCAGCTTATTAACATCTGCCATCCCATAGCAAAGCTGTTTTGCTGTCCTCCACCCTAAATGACCTACATAAAGCCATGGAGATGATTGATTAGGAACAAAAGATCCTAGGCACAACTAGATTCAATGAAAATTCTCCCCAGAAGGTGGGAGCATGAATCTAAGAGAGAAAGCTTAGCCTTCTGTTAAAAACATCAGATTTGGGGACAGACTATCAGAGTTTAAATCCCTGCTCTGTCCCTTGATATTTGACCTTGAGCAAATTGTTTACTCTTACTTTGGTTCTTTAGATTTATCTATAAAGTGGGAGTAAGTAACAATAGGGTTATGATGAATACTAAATGAGATCTATATAAAATTAATAGTGCCAGACACAAAATAAGCGATGTTATGATATTACGTGATTATTATGGAATCTGTCTCACATAGAATTGGAAAGCACTTAAAAATTTGTTTTCTAAAAAAATCATATTTCATCTAGTAAAGTTTATTTATATATGAAGTTTAAAAAAGACTATATAAAATTCAAAAAGCTAGTTCAGGCTCTATAGATGCCTTTTTGTTAAAGAGGATTTGGGGAAATTTTGATTTTGCTTATAATGAAAATCTAAGGAATTCAAATCTAAAATTTTAGATTGTTAAAATAATGCAAGAAGTCCTTTTGGTTTCAAACATAAAAGAATTTGGCTTTATTTAAGGATTTGCAAACCATGAATATAGAAAGATGGAAAAATTAGCATTTATTGCCTGAATATGTGGTAGTAACTATTCTAAGTGTTTTAAAATCAGACCCAATAAACAACCTGTGTACCTTTTACAAACATAACTATGAGAGATGAAGTAAAAAAAAAATTACATATAGCACTATTTCAAATAACGATAAAAATATGCAAAATTAATATTTTAGTGTTATATATCAAATTGACTAAAACATATATATTTAGCAATCCATGAAAGTGATTATAAAAAACAGGATAATAATTGCTTAAGGAAATAAAGAAGAGCATGTATAATGGAAAAGAGATAAATGGGGAGTAGGGGTTCAGGATTATTGACAGTTGAATGTGTACTTGCTTTATAATTATGCAGTATACTATACAGTTATAGTTTTTCATTTTTGTAGTATAGTATTACATTTCTGAATAAAAAGTAAACAACCACAAAAACTTAAGAGGTGCACATTTTCAAAATTGCCAGTTTCTAGACTAAACTGCATTGCTAATAATTATGGTCAATGAGACCTGATTCAACATGCATATCGAATCTCCATCTCAGCTTACAAATGCCTGATTTCACAGGCAATTTGTAGACGAGAAATATAGAGCAAACAGGTATTAAGCAGATATACCTGATAATACGTGTAATGAAGATGGCAGTATTTTGATACCAAATAAGGAATAAAACTTGTCAGAATCACAGTGTCTCTAAATAGGAATGATCCATGAAACATTTCATCATCATCATGTCTTGCTAAATAATTTCTGCCTTTTAAATTGAGCAATTGACTTGGAAGCAACGTTTCATCTTATGGCCTTGTATTAGTAGAAGCTAAGAGTAATGGGGAAAAATATACTTAATGATGAGTCAAAAGTGAAACTAGTTTAGCAAATCTGTCTTATTTCAGTGGCAAATAATTAACTTACAATGAAAACTGAAACTACATTAAGGTGTAACTGAAGGCCATTTTTCAAGGTATCAGCTAACTGTGAATGGGTTTATGGATTTCATGGACTATTGATTTTTATGGAAGATTGAAGACACTTATTAGCTCTTCATTAAATAATATATTGTATTAATCAAATCTCAAGATCCCCAGTAATTGTTTAGGGCGTTTCTAATCGGGTACCACATTGTATTTTCCACAGATGGCTGCAACATTATCTCCATTCATATGCTCTTTTAAGACCTTACCATTCCCTCTTCACAAAGTAGAATCTAATTGTCTCCATATGAAATTGGGTGAGCTTATGAATTATTCATAATCAATAAAATGTGCTAAATGTAATGCTGTATGATTTTTAACCCTAGGTCATAAAAGATGACATAACATCTGTCTTACCTGCTGGAATACTCATTCCTGAAGAGTGTCAGAGGCTGTATAAGCCATCGAATACAATGAGGCTGCCATGTTGAGAGGAAGCCAAAGCTATCCATCATATAAAGAGCACATGGTGAGGTGTGAGAATACTTGAAGAGAAAGAAATGCCCAGGCTAATGTCAGCTGATTGCTGCCTAAGCACCCCAACTTTGGATGTTGTAGCTACAACTATCATCTGAAGGCAGCCATAATTAAAAGCCAAAATCCTTCCCAGATTTTTTACTTCCAAAATTCAAAAGAAATTATTTAATATTTGTTTTTGTCTTAAGTCACTAAGATTTAGGTGCATTTGTCACTCGGCAATACTTGACCATCTGGGTTATTCTCTTCATCTTCAGGGCTTTTTGTTCTCATTAAGAGATTGAATACAATATCCTGGAGACTTTATACAATTAGCTCAAGCTATTTTACCAATCCTTGGAAAAGTGCAATGTCATGTGCTTGATTTTTGATGTGGCCACTTGGGATCATTTTGATAAACCCCATGAATGCAGACATTTGGTCCATGATATATAACCTAAGGTGGCATCAGCAAAATGGCAGAGTAAAGATTTTAGAAATGTTTTCCTTCATAAAAGCAGTGAGAAAACTGGTAAAAATGTCAATTAAAACTTCAAAATGGTGGAAATTAATCAAAGGCTTGAAGTGATTCCTGAACATTTATTCAAGAAAAAAAGGCTGAATTTTGGTAAGAATACTGAGTTTTATGGCATTTTAACTTGCCTTAGTTTCACCTCCGACTCCATAGTAGCCTTAAAAACAAGTACCCTGCAATCATGAAAATTAGCAGCCTGGCAACCACTGGTGGTAATAAAACAGATTTGGAATTTCTTCAAAATCCCATTTCATTGTTTGACCTGTCTAGTGGTTCACTGGCATACATTACTTGCAAAGCTGTTATAATTTGACCTGACTGGGAATTTGTTTAATATAAACCATCTTTTTCTCAGGGGCATTTGTCAAAACAATCAGAGGCAATGGTATAGCATCACAATTGCCTGGGGTGGTAAATAATGGTTGGGGCGAACAATAGGCAAACCAAAAAAGCTTAAAAGGAAAAGTGGGGAAATGTGACACCCATAAAGGATTTTGAAAAACTCCGATACATTCCTGAGAATCTAGACACTCACACATGTAGGGCTGTGTACATGCCCAGAAAGGACCCGAGAACCTAAGCATTAACTTCTGACTAACCTTGAGGCTATGTATAAACTGAGGGTGAAGGCTAAGACAGAGTTGTAAAGTGCCTGACTGAATGTGGAAGGTTCACCCCAACACACATACAGAATCACTCAGCAAAGACAAGAAGATTTTTTCAGCATCAGCCATTTAAGAGATATCTGTCCAATCATTAGCTGACCATTAAGAGAGCTGAGCAGAGACTTCAGTGGACACACACAACAAAAAATATAGACTTGAAGAGTTTTAAAGTTTTGTTCTGGTAGATTCTTTTGATATCTAAGATTCATTCCTAGCTATGTGGTCTTTTTTGTCTTTTTCCTAAATGATATACTTAGGAAATAATATATTTTTAAATTAATAGTTTTAGCTGCTTTGTTTTATGTAAAAGAGCTATTGCTATGAGTTTATTTCTGTTAATCATTCCAACCCTTTTAACAATTCTTATTTTTTATAAGTATTTTATTCATTCTGCTCTGTTTCCTAGGCAAATAATCCTATAATTTGAGAATAATACAAATTTTAGTCCTCCTCTCTTAACTGTATCTTTTCTTCTTTATCTTTTATGTTCTTGCTATTTTGGAAAAGAAAAATATTAAGCAGTAATGGTGATAATGATATCTTTGTCTTCTGGTTTATAGGGGTGGTTCTAGTATTTCATTACTTTGCAAAGAGGTGACTTTGAGTATATTCATGTTAAGATATTGTCATCTATTTTATTTTATTATTTTATTCTATTTTATAAACCAGATATGATGTAAAACTTTGGAAGCTATATTTTTAGTGAACATAAGATAATATGCTATTGTATAATAACATATTAATAGATATTTCTATCCTTGAATTATCTGTATCTTCTATTCTATATTTCATTGTTTATGGTCAAAGAATATGGATTATTGTCTATCTACTTCAAAAAAAAATCTATTGGAACCTTGTTTGTGGCCTGATACATGGTAAACTCTTACCAATAATCCACAGAACCTTTAAAAAAATATGTACTCTATATTTTCAAGGTATACAATTTGATCTGTACCTAATGAATCAAATACTCATTTTTAAATCTTATCTATGATTTCTTTTTTTCTATACTTATTTTCCCATGAACTAACAGAGGTAAGATCAAGTCTCCTTCCATAATTTTGTTTTTGCTCATTTCTCCTTGCATTTTGTAGACTTTGTTTTATATAGTTGGATGCTAAGTCATTTACTGCATTAACAAACATCATGATAGACATTTCTTAACTATGAATTTTATTCTTTATCTTACTGGTCTTATTTAATAGATTTTGGGTTGAATTCCGCTTATCCAATACTAATGTTGGGACTGCAGATTTGTGTTTAATTTGTATCATTTCCCCCATTTTATACACTTGTACTTCCTTTTTTAATGTGTTATATTCTGGATATAGTTGGATTTTATGGTTGACTTGATTTGAGTCATTTTCATCAATATTAAATTTATAGACATCGAAGTGATTGTTTTAATTGTGTTGTCTTATTTCATGTGATATCCTTTATTATTTTCTCTTTTTTTTTTTCACTTAGCTGCATAGGCTGATCTTCCCTCTGCTCCCTCCCAAACACACACACTGGAAATTAGGAATGCATTCATTTTGTATTTATTTTTATGTGAATAATTTTATAACTGTAGTCTACATGAACCATTATTTCTCAATTTATTAACTGAAAATAAGACAGTATCTATGAAAAATAATGATTTGTAAATTGGCTTCTGGATTTTTGCCCTAATCCATAACTATAGTTTACATTATGAAGCTTTCCTTCAAGGGTTATGACGTTTACATTCCTTTCTGCAATGAAACTTCTTATAGCCTTTGCCCATATCTAATCGAATCCATGCTCACCACTGATTATGTGTATTTGACCATTTTGCCATTCTTTGTGAGTTTAGTATGCTTAAAACTTGGTTAGCTGAATTTTTTTATTAGGTAGGTTCTTTAAAAAAAATAAAAATCTTATGCATATTCTCTGTGCTTGTACATGTTGGAGAATACCTTTGTGAAATGTAAAAATTTTGGATCACATCCATTTTTTGCTTCAGAGCTCTAGCAGTATTCTACTGACCTCTGAATTTTAACATTACTACAAAGAAATCTGAGGCCAACCCAATTTATCCCATCTGCACAGTATTACTTTTTCTGCTTATTGACTGTGGGGTTATTTCTATTATCTTGATATCAGGAATTTCATCAATACTTTGCAGAGTTGCTCATTATGCATCACTCTTTCCCACAAAACAATATGCCCCTTCAGACTATATGTTCATACATTTCTTAAGGAGGAATTATCATTTTAAAGAAATTTTATGGCAGTTTATTTTAGCTGCATCAACTATCCATGTGTTGAATCTCTGTTTTCTCCACTTTCACAATCTTTTTAGAATTATATATTTTTTTCTTCCTCCTCCTTAATCTCTGGATTTTATTATTTTTTTTAAATTGTGTTATAGATTTCTCCCACCACTTTTTCAAGTTTTTGTCCTCAGCATGCACCTTCTCTCCTAATCTTCCCTTTCTGATTAATTTGATTGTATTTTCAACTTATCTTTATATATTTTATGTTTGCTTATTTCTTTTAGAGGAGAAACCTGTTACAGAATATGTTTCTGAGGGTACACTGTTCCTACCTTCTTTCTTCCTTCCTTCCTCCCTCCTCCCTCCCTTCTTTCTTCCTTTCTTTCTTCCTTTCTTTCCTCCTTCCTTCCTTCCTTCCTTCCTTCCTTCCTTCCTTCCTTCCTTCCTTCCTTCCTATTTTCTTTCTTTTTTCTTTTCTTCTTCTTCCCTGCCTGACTTTTTCCTTTCTTTTCTTCCTTCATCTTCTATTTTTGTAGCCTACTTACATGATTGTCATGTCATTTTGTTTAATATTACTCCTCTGTCCTAAGAATCTTCTTTGCTGGTTAAGATTTTCTCTCTAACCTTTTCACCCTCATGTTCAAAACTCTGATGGTCTGACTCATATGGATGGCAGCTTCCTATTGAAATTGACCAATGGTGAGTCCTATAGAATATTGCAAGGAAAAAGTCAGGATATTTATTCGTATATAGTTGTCACAGTTTGACTTTATTCCTTGTCTGAAGAGCACAGTTCCTACCAGGCAGCCCTCTTCCAGTTCTAATAGACACTTATTCATTCCTTTCATCCCTTTAGGACTTACAGTTGTAATAAGTCCAATGTCACTAGTTCTGGGGCACTACATTTTTTCTTATGGTATTTTTAGACCTTAGTCACATCTCTGCATATAGTCCCTTTATTAAATTCTCTGTGTGTTACCCAATTTGAGTGTGCCGTACATTTCTGTCCGAATACAGTAATTAGAATGAAAAATGCTCCTAGTTTTTTGAAGAGTGCACTAATACTATAGACAGAAAAATAAAACTTTGGAAATCTTTAGTTTGGTAGTACCACAATTGCTCATATGATTACTGGTGGCCTGATGGAATACAGTGCAGTGGAGGTAAAGCATTGAGTTCAAGTGAATGGGACACTTTGTCGCTATGGCAATAGTAGTGATGGTAGAGTTGTAGGTCAGCTAACTTCTTATTATGGGTTACATATTCAGTGAGAAGAAGAAATTGATATTTATGAATATGAGTGGATGGTGAGAAAGTCTTCATAGCAAGTATAAAGGAGCCCTTCAACTCCTGTAATTGCAGAGAAAATATGTCTGAAGACCTACTTTTGGGTCTCATTTTAAGGAATATAAATTAATGCATGCTCAACCTACCATATCTCTTGCACTAAAGTGAAGTCTCTGCAGAATAAAGACTGGGACTGGTACTCTAAGACGTGTCCTAATTTCCTCTGTTTCCCTTGACCCTTTCCTATAGGCTGAAGAAGCCCCTTCTCTACTGAAGAATCTATCCATCCTCTGCATAAAAGTCTTACATGGACTACAAGACTTGCACAGAGGAAGCAATTGTCTCACAAGCTGATATTAATTCTTTTCAGGACACACCTAAATCACTCCTCATTGTCTTCATTGCTGTAATGACATTTAGGTGCTTACATAGCTCAGACAGAAAGAACACAAGTCCTGATCTGGCAAGAAAGCAGTCTATATGTTAAAGGACTTATAGGATTTTACCAGTCTGTATCAGCCAAGGCCTGGGCATCACATACGACAGTGAAATCTAAGAGTTCTGGACTAAGAAAAAAAAATACAAGACTTAAGTAATACTAATTATTGACATGAGCACACACACTCAGAATTTTGATTTAACGCATTGGCTTGAACACTTATAAATGGCATTCAGTTTGATAGGTCAGCCAACTGGAGTTTGAACAAAATGAGGTTGAAATAGTGGGATATCCTTGGTATCTTGAAGAAAACAGGAATCAGGTAGGTGGAAATATTGGTGGAGATCTCTTATGTGTAACCTACTTCTCCTACGGCAATTATCATCCAGTTTGCCTAGAACTGAGAGGTTTCTGAAATATGGAATTTTCAATGCTAACACTAGGACAGTGCCAGGGGACCTGGAATTGTTGGTTACTCTATCTTCTACTCTCTAACTGTTCTCTTGAGAACCCTGGAAAATGCTCTTTAAGAGGAATGAAGCAATCCATTGATGGTGGCAGTGGTATGGGAAGTGTCAGAGTTCTTTAAATGCTGTCTAATGGTTGCCTTCTCTAGGCCAGAGATGATGATTCAGGATACTTTAATTGAATTTGGTTTCTAGATTTTGGTAGGAATAATATGATCCTGGAGTCATAGAGGTAGGCAGGTGGTGGCCCAGGGGGGAGCAGACCATCCAGTGATTATTTTATGAGTCCAAAATAGTAAGCAGAAATAGATTTCATAACCCTTAGAATCTAGCATTGGCTCTCTGACTTATAGATTTGGAACTATTATTGTAGGAAAGGTGATAGACAACTTCCCTTTCCCTCAACATTTTGTTCCTGTTACTCTCATAATGTAAAGCAAAAGCAACGGCACATCTCCAGGCAGATCTCTTAAAGGCAGAGATTAGTGTCTCCATAAAACACTTGCATGATGCAGTGATGGTGGTTCCTACCAGTTCTCCATTTAATTATCTTGTTTGGCTTATGAAAAGTCAGATGGATAATGATTGTAAATACCTGCATACTTAATCAGGTAGACATGCCAATCATTATTGTGGTTTTAGAGTTGCCTTTTGTAACGAATCAACACAGTCCCTGACTGACAACTTATGTGCACTATTAATTTAGCGAGCACTTTCTCTTTTGTAATAACAGGATAATCAGAAGTAGTTTGCCTAAACTTGTCAGAAACAACAATTTTTCTTTACTGCCTTGCTTTAAGGATATGTCATTTCTTCAGCTTTCTAAAATAAGAAACATATATTTGCTTAATGATTGTCAATTCATCTATGACAACCCTGCTGATGAATGAAAAGCCATTAAATATTTATATTCTATATACATTTCAGGGAGGAAATTGGGGTTTGTTCCATCTGAATGCAATATACCTAATAATTTTCAGAGATGGAAAAAAATATATTAATTGAACAATAAAAAAAGGTTTATGTCAGAAGTAAATTAGAATTGGAAAGTAAATAAATATAGGTTGTAAATGAAATGCAATGTTCTAAAAGTTTATTGTACTCACCAAAGATGGGAAGACTTAATAAAGAATGCTGAACAAGAGTATAAGGTAGGCATTCTTTGGGAGGTGATTAAGAGTCAGTCAGGTTGATTGATGTTCAGAAAAGCATTTGATAATAGAATCAGGTGTGCTTATGATAATATTCTTTTCCTTGAGTATATGACACTTGCAGAAGCATCTGCAATGAAAGGCTTTGGCATTTCTGTAAAGGAGTAAAATCTTTGGATTGAAAAACTACTTACTGAAGCATGTAGAAATAGTGCTTCTTCCTGAAGCAAAAAAGGGGCTTAGAAGATGCATCATCTTTGTCACTCTCAGACTACTTAAGCAAAACAACACTTTTTAGGTTCATGTAAACATGGTGTGCAATTCAAATGTATTCTATGTAATGGTCTCTGACTGGGTAATGTTTGCTATTATTATTTGGATGGTGTGTCTTTGCCTGAAATATTATCGCTGAGATATTTTCTTAGAGCATATTTGTTTAGTGTATTTGGGGCTGAAAAAATTTCCTATGACAACAGCAAAAGAAGAAATCATCATTTAAAGATTGGTCCAGCATTTCCAGAGCCATGATAATAAGAAATCATTAACTGAATACACATTCTGTGAGAAACCCTGGTTATCTTCATATCTCAATGAATATCACAATGGCCCATTACATTGATGACAACTGAGTGAACTGATTGTGCTGATTCAACAGAAAGAGCTGGAAGTAGTAAGTACCTTACTAAGAAACATGCATGGCCAAAAGTGGAAAATAAACCCTCAAATCTCAGGAACACGTGACCTGGGGAATTTCAAGACATTTTTTCTAAAGTGAGAGTTAAGCTGAGAAATAAATTATTACATTTACACTGCCTACCACCAAGACAGATGTTTGACACTTCATGGATATTTTTTGACATGAAGGCAATATGAACATATTGAGCATGAGGCTCATTGGACCCATTTTTTAGGTTATATTTAGGGCTGGACTCTTGAGTGGGGTCTGGAATAAGAAAGAAATCTGCTGAGAATTAGTTTCTGGCTGTTATCTGAGTGGCTCTGCTACTTGGGCCTTATGACCCACCAGACCCAATAGTTCTGGAATGCTTTGGGCCAGAAGAGATGTTTTATGAAATCTCTGGCAAGTCCAAACAGGAGAATCATAGAATGATTTCTAGAGTTTTAGAGTAAGACCATTTCATTTTCATGCAACAGATATTCTTTATTTGAAAAGCAACTTGTATTTGTTACTGGGTCCTAGTAGACTGAATACTTGATTATGGAACATCAAGTGATTATGCAGTCTGAATTACCTATCATGCATTGAGCATTATCTGTTTTACTGAACCATTAAATTGGATGTGCACAGCTGCATTCTATTATAAAAGAAGAATTATATTTGTGAGACCATGACTGAGCATGTTTGGAAGGTACAAATAAAATAACAAGAGTAGATATTTCCATTTTATCTCTCCTTTTGTTGTGCTGCCTCTTTCTCATTCCATGAATTTGAAGAGGGTAAGCTCTTTATGACCAGTTAGCAGCTGAGGAAAAAATTCAGGCTTGGTTTGTCTATGGGTAAGCATGGTACGCTGGCACCAAGCAGAAGTAGAGAGCTACTGCTTTCAACTCTACACAGGAATGGCCCTCAAAAAAATAATAATGGCCTTCTTTTTATAGTCAGAGTAAAAAGATCTAAGAATTAAATGTTTTAAGTGGAACTAACTTCTCTCACTATTATGCATAAAACCCACATAATAAATATTTGCTTCCTGTCCCCACTAACTTTGGACTTAGAAGCTTCGGAGGTCTCAGTGCCCATCACGAGAACGCTTCTTCCAGGCATCTGACCAGAGTTCTGATGAACTGACATTATCCCCTCAACATCAACATTTTGGACTTCTCATAACACTGAACCAACAAACAGAAAAGGGAACTACTATTCTGGGTAGAGTAGTTGAACTTTATCACAAGGTAGGATTAAGGTTGATATTATACAATGTAAGCAAAGAAGATTATGTTTGGAACCCAGAGGATTTTCTGGTAGCACCTTTTAGTACTTTCTTTGCAAACAGCCCTAATCAATGGGAAATTGTGGTAACCCAAGATTCAGATGCTATAGGAATGAATGATTAGGTCACTTCACTAGTAAAATATTCCACCCACCAAAGTACTAGCATAGGACAGGCAAAACAGAATGAGTAAATGACAAAGGCAACTTTGTTTAATATCTTAATACTAAGTTGCATGCATGACCACTTATCCAGCTATACACAGAGACTGCATCTTCTCTTTCCTGTCAGATCTCTGGCTAATACATCCTATTTAACATGAACATCTCTCTTTAGACCTTTAATTTTCACAAACAAAGCATAACTGGACCTTCTTGACTACCTGCACAACTTATCTGGGCACTGTTTTTGATCTTTCCTCAGTCTTGTGTTTAAAGGCTGGATGTTGATAGTTGTGTTACCTCAGCTCTCCAGTTATCTCTGGATGGGAGATCCTAACTGCAGTTATGAGTAGCTGTGGTTCATGGACTGAGTAAAAACTTTTTCTACAAATGTTTAATTTCTCTTGGAGTTCATTTCACTTACTTTGTAATTCATTTAGTGTATCATCTTGGTTTAGGTGTTTGTCAACTGTGAGTGAATATTATTCCCAAATTCAGGAGTTCTAACAATGAAATTCAACACAGGGCTTTTGAAATGTTAAACAGCCTCTTCCCAGAAGTCAAACTTACTGTCAGGCTATGTAGGAGAGGGAGAGAAATGGCTGAATCTTTTGTAAAATACAAGAGTTGTACTTGCTGTGTTCTTAGTGAATATAAGAAGTTAGAGTTGTATGAAGAATTCCCTTAATAAAATTATTTTTGTTATTGGTACTTACTGTTTATAAATTCCTGCTGGTTATTAGATAAAATTTAGATTTTTTCTTTTTTTGCATCCTCTTAGACATGAAAACACAATCATATTGTTCAGATAGAGAACCAAAAATTGAGTAAAGATGCAAAATGAAAACAGAACAGGCAATTAAGTGGAACGGAAGTTGTCAAAATGTGTCTTCCCCCAAATACCCTATCTGGCTCTATTTCCAATTATTAAATGTATTCCTTAGAATACAGAAGATATTCCCAATTGATTTTGTAAAAGTAGTATAGCCGTGATATTGAAATCATTATTCAATGTGTAGTTCATCATTGGACAGTGTTACATCCAATATCATTCTTTTACAACTCAACTATAAATATCAAATACTATTTTATGCATACCTTACACATGAGACAAGTAAGGTTTAAGGAGGCTGAGAAAATTAAGAGTGTGAGTCAATGTGTCAACTTACATATACTTAAGTTTAAAGATCAAATTTTTACTCATTTTATAACATAGTATTCCCATTTAACACAGTGGACCATCCCCTCATTCTTAAAATTATCTCCTCTTCTTCACTTGTATGTTACCAAACTGTCTTGGCTTCCTTTTTATTTTCTCTCTTTTTTTTTTCTTATCTCCCTCACAGATTTATATTCTTTTCCTGTCCCTTTAATGTTCATGTTCTCCAGGATTCTATCTTTAATCTTTATTTATTCTTATTGTATAAATCCTCTGAACCATCTCATCCCGATTACTACATTTTATTTATAGTGTCAGGGTGAAATTGTTAGATATTTGCCAAGGATTATCACCCTATTTTTCTGAGGTACTATTCCCCTCTTTCTCCCCACCTTATTATTCCACCAGAAACATTCTCTACATAGGAGGACATCCACTAAGTGATGGCATAAGGAGAAGAAAAAGTCAAATTCTTGCTTTGATTTTAAAAACAATCTCCTGAAACTCATATCAGAACAGAGGTATGTTATGTAAAACAATTGATAAAAAGCCTGTGCTGCCCCTGAGTAATAAATAAAGGTTCTCTTGGTTGAAGTGAGAGGGAGTTTCAGAGAAAGAGGGGATAGTTTAAACTTGCATGAGTTATTAATATGGAATTAGAGAATCTGCCTCCTGAGTAACCCCTGGAGCATGGGCTAAAGAACAGGAAGTCTGTACAGAAATGAAAGCCTTTCAAGGGCAGAAGGCGTTTGCTCCCAGATCAAGTATAATCTTAGATCCTGAGATTACAGCAATATAAATCACTGTACAAATATCCTCTATGCCAGCATTATCTATAGAGTAGAGATGGAAGCAAGACAGGTAGTATGTAATGAAGTTACGCTCACTCTCACACTCTGGTCCCATAATGTCTCAAAAGAGTGTGGAAAAAGATGTAAATGTTTCCCACTCCAGAAGATGCATGGCAGAAAACCTTAAGAATCCTAATGTTGTGGGAAAAGATAAGGTAGAGAGATTTACATGATTTCTTAAAGTTGAGAACATCTTAGCAAAAAGTACCACAAATAGAAAGTGATGACCAAAGGCATGTGTGATAAAACATTACAGAAGATGCCAATAGAAGAGGATTTCAACTGACCAGACAAATACTCCACATTGACATAACACAAGCCATCTACTAAAGAAGATCTCTCATCAAGGAGGAAAGCAGTGGTGTGGGAAAAATAGACTCCAACACTGCAAGGTGAAGAACTGAGAAGTCATATGACTCATGGTCAAGTTTTGGGGAAGAGACTACAGAGGGTGATACAAATTGTAATCATTCAGTACTCATTCAGTCACAGAAGAGAAAGGAAAGGGTGGGTGGGAAAAACTGAAAGGCCTACCAGAAGTGGTAGTACATAAGAACTTAAATAAAGAACGGTGAACATTTTCAGATGTATATATCAAAAAATTTCAAATTTCCATCTCTCATTAGAAATCTAGATCTAGGGGAAATCCTCAAAACTATTCAGGTCACTCTTTATTAAATATACATTAGAAGAAAATTCATATCTTCTGTCTCCTTCATAGCGCTCATTGTCATTTTTTTCCTAACATTAAACTTATTTTTTCCCTAACATTAACATTATTTGTATACTTTAGGCACATTATTTGCTCTGCTAAGCCAGAGAAAAGTAGGTTTATAATCTTCCATTGACTCAAAAAAATTTTTTTTCCTATTTGATTGGCTATACCAATTTTTAATTAGTCTACTTCCCAGAAATATATCTAAAAAGTTTTGATTATTTATATAAATTTGCCCAATATGTCAGAAAATTTCTTCCAAATCTTTCTTAGATGCAAGAAGGAAAATTAGTCAGAACATACCAATAAGAACCTGATAACTGTGGTGAGAAGTTAAAAGATTACTTCTAGTCTTGCTTGGCACACTCCTCTTTACATAAGTGAGGATCAAGTAAACATATTAGTAATTTTATTACCAGGCTATTTATAAAACTGGGGGTCCAATCTTCTTTTGGATCCTTTCCTGTTGTCCTTACAGTCAGGCAGTCACTCTTCATCTTGACTGATATAATTTCCCCTGAAATTAGGAATCATCTTTCACTAATTGAGTAAAACATTGACTTAACCTTCCATTTCCAGATTCCAGTTCACTTATATGTATCCATGAACTTCAGGCTGAATTAGCTGTATGACCCAAATCCTAAAAAACAAAATAAAGGCTGATATTAATTTTGATGGAGATATCTTTTTCTTTGGAACAATTGCTTCCAACCAATTTTATAAGCATCACCTTTCTAATTTTCTGGAGAAGAATACCGTTACTATAGTTGTATCATCCTTTGAGTATCAGTCTCTCGACTCCAGTTAGGAAATGAGTATCCTAAAAATGTCTTGTCTATGAAAGGAAACAGCCAATTAAAAAAACAAAAAACAAAAAACAAAAAACATTTCAATTCAATAAGAAATGTGAAGTGATAGAGATTTATCTGGGATGTTTAACAGTTATTGGAAAGAGCTGGAGAAATGATGTTTGGAAGAAGAAACAACAGTGAAGAGGTCATTTCTGAATTGAGTTTTTAAGAATGAGCCAAGTAAAGAATGGTGAAGATACTTTAAACATAGAAATCAGCATATGCAAAGGCATAAAATGAGAGACATCTTTCTTCTTTAAATTGTTATATTGTGGATTACATTATTAGATTTTAGAATATTAAAGCAACATTGCATTTCTGGAATAAAGTTACCAGGTTGTGATGTATTGTTCTTATTATATCATTATTCTCTTGTTTATTGTTAAGGGTTTCTGTGTCTATCTGGGGGAATTGGTGTATACTTGAATTGTCTTTCTCTGATTTTGGTATTAGAGTATTGCTGGCTGCAGAAAATGAATTGGGATGTGTTACCTCATCTTCTGTTTTCTAGAAGAGGATGTCTAGAATTGGTATTATTTCTAAACCCTTTTGTAGAATTCACTAGTAACACCATCTGGGCCTAGACACTTCCTTATTGGAGTTTTAAAATATGAATTTAATAAATATCTTTAATAGTTATAAGACTACTCATGGTATCTATTCATTTTGAGTGAGTTTTTAACATTTTCAACAACATTTTTGAGGAATTAGTTTATTTCATCTAAGTTTTCACATTTATGTGTATAGAGTTTTTCATAGTATTCCTTTTATCTTTTTAAAGTCTATGGGTATCTGTAGTGATATCTCTTATTCATTACTAATAAATTCATTACTAATTCATTGGTAATTTATATTCAATCTCTCTCTCTAATTCTTGCTAGAAATTCATCCACTTTATTTATTTTTTTCAAAAGGCTAGCTTTTCATTTCTTTGATTTTTTAAAATTATTTTTCAATTTTACTAATTTTTATGCTTTTTAAATTATTATTTTTCCTTTGAGTTAATTTTGTTCTTGTATGGCTAAACAGTAGAATGATTAAAAGAAAAAAGTGGAAAATTCATCTTCAAGTTTAATGGTACTTTAAATCACGGTCTTCTTTCTAGTGTCCTGCTAATTACTGATCTTTCAGAATCCTCAAACATCTGACCTATCTGTTCTTCCCAGGCTTTTGGTTGTATTCAGTGAAAGAGACAGGGTGCACTTTTATTGTCTACTCAAACACCATAAGCCACATTTCTATTCATTATGTGATTTTCTAAGCATCAAACAAAGTAAGTGAATTCACAAAGTACCTGCATTCACATGATAAGTGCATTCCAGGGAATATTGTATATATTAAAACTACTTTTGTTATATATTTTACAAAGTTCAGTTCTAGACTCAGATAATTACAGGAAGTTTTTTGTTTATTTAAATATTATACAGGATAATGAAAATATATGAGAAAATACAAAAATTTTTCATTTTACCAGATTTGTCCTATGCAATTATTGCAAAAACTAAAAATGTGCTAACAGATTTTCCAAATGCCTCCTTTAGGGTAATACCGAGCCTACTGAAATTCACTTCTATTCATCAGTGCTATTCAATAAAACTCTCTATGATGATGCAATGATATCTGCTACTAGCCACATGTTGCTGTCAATTACTTGAAAACTGACTAGTATGTCTAAGGAACTTAATTTCTAATTTTATTTAATTAATTTGGATTCAAGTTGAAATAGCCATATGTTGCTAGTGACTACTATAATTCATGGCAAACTCTTAGATGTATGAGGTAACATCCTTGAAAGTCTCAGTAGGCAAGCAGAGGGGGATGACTATGATAGAAAGAGCATGAACTTTGGATCAGAAAGCTTTAAACCAAAATCCCAAAATAGTTCATACTACTCCAATAAAGGTAAAAATTAGTTCTGGAAATAACAAACTATCTTACAAAAATGAGCCATGACAGATCTGTTCAATTCTATATTTTTATAATGTATTAATTGACCTTAAACAGGAGTTTTACTTTATCTTTGTTGGATAATATCTTACTTAGCTTGACACATCACTCATATCTATTACTAGAATTTTGAGTCTTGAATATGTCATTCAAACAATTAGCTATTCTATGTTTGTGTCATGTATAAACTTAATAATCTCATCACTTAATGCCTTTCATCAAGAGTTTTATAAACTTGTTGAATGATAAAAAGACAGGAATAGATCCCTTTATAATAGCATGGGAAGCCTTTATTCTAGTGGGACTTTTTCTGTTAGACAATCCAAATCTTGATTTTTTTGTTTTGTCCTCAAAGATATTAAGGAATTCTTGGTCAAATACTTTGTTGAGATAAAAATAATATATTTTATGTATATTTTAAACAGGCTAATATTATACTTAGGTAAATAAATAAGATTAATTTGGTATAATTTAAAACAAATAGGTAATATTATCCCAATTTACAAATGAGGAAAGTGAGACACAAGGAGATTATTTAGTTTACTCAAAGGCAAATAGTTAGGAAGTAATGACCATGAAGCAGAAATCAGGAACATCTGACTCTAAGACCTGTGACATTTCCACCAGACCACTGTAATAGGCAACCTTTAAGATGACTCTCAATGATTCCTGTCCCTAGTATTCACAAATTTGTAGAATCCCCTTCCATTAAGCTGCTTCTAAACAATAGAATATAGTGGCACAACACTGGAAGCAAGTGTACAAGATGTTAGTCCAATATGACACTTGAAGCAACTGTTGTTTACAGGACTTATATGATTTTCTGAAATTTACTCTTGAAATTTATTTAGTTGTATAGCCAAATTGGGATTAAATCTAGATTTTATGTTTTCAGAATTTATGTTCTCTTTACATGTACTAACTCTACCAGGTTGTTTATTGTGAGATCAAATTTACCTTCTTGTGTTAAAATTTCAGAAGTGCTCATTTATTATGTTTACTCTAATCTTTAGTACATACATATCCACATTGGTTCCTTCCATCTAAGATTCCTCTGATATTCCTCTGTAGTGTTTCTTGCTATGGATTACTGAACACCTTCTATGTTGTGTCTATTCTTTTTTCTGGAATGAAGTATGTCCATAACAACATTTGTTCTTTATGCATCTACTTCATAGAAGAATGCTCTAGAAACATCAAAGGAAATTATGATTGGGGACTTTCTCAATCATTCAAAAAATCTCATGGAGATGGAATGAACCCTGGAAGAAATATTTTTTTCCCCAACAGATCCTTTGGTAGAGAAGTTTCCTGAAGATGGTGCTGAAGGTCAGTTTTTGTCTAAGTATAATCTACAGAAACACTGTGCCAAGAAATTAGAGCTTACTGGTCAAGTGGATCACTAAGAAGAGGAACCCATGAGAGTGCCATTGGATTGCCAACTGGAAAGGCTAGAGCAACTTTCTTTCTGAGGTGATGGTCAGTCAGTAGCAAGAATGTGGCAAAGGCAGAGTGAGGGTGGGTGCTCCGGAGATGGAATAGAGCTACTCCTTGTTTGAGACAGTGTGTTCCTGAAAACTAGAAGCAGGCACTGAATTTATCTGAACCAGGCCAAATGCAATCAATTTGGTGTGCATTTAAAGACTATTCTAGGTGCACATTGGTGACTATCAACTTATGTTTTCTAGCCCCCACCCCCTTTAACTTATGACTCCTCAAAGCAACAGAACATTGAAATTGGATTTTTAATTGATGTGGCTAAAAAGAAAAAATAAACTTAATTATATTAGAAATCTAGGCAGAACTTAGTTTTAACAGGTCTCCTCTTCTTCAACTTTTGTAGACCAGATGTTTTTTCAGTAACCCTCATGACACAGATCTTATGGTCTACAACAAAGCTTCTTTTGCTCTCTTCCTTTTGGCTAGAGATAGTAATGTATGAGCAACTTCAACATATAAGAATGAGAAGCTACTTCTGTTTTGATGTTTTTTTCCCTAAATTATCTAAGTGAATAGGGCTATGGCAAAGAACTCATCCCACCAAGGCCAACTTGGTAGCAGGCCACCTCGATGCTATCTATTTTGCATTCCCAGCTGGTTTCCCTGTGTAGTTTTAATAGGACGCCCCACGCGTGGCTCTTACAAACTCCCCACTGCTTGCTGAGGTGGATTAAAAGACGCAAACTCACTGAAATATGCCAAAGAATATAATGGTCTCTACAGAAGATCTGGCTGTGTCAACCAACAAAAAGTTACAGCTGTGGCAGCCGTGTGGAACAAAGGGAACTCTTGGCTTAATGTGGAGTGCATGCTTCTGACGTTCCAGTTCAGGCAAGAAATAAATAAAGCTATTACAAAGCCCTTGACCAGATGTGTCTGACATAGTCTAAAATGTGTTTGCACAGAAACTTCGCTGTCAACGTGGCTCATTCTTATAGCAATGGACATCTGTTCCTGAAGGCTAATGGAGGTGTAGTCTGTAATCACAGTAAAGATCAGATCTGGCTAGCCTCTTTAAACTGCTTTTTCCCTGGCTGTTCTTGTTCACATTAATCTGCATAGTTTTAGCCATGTGTGGGTCAATGATTTATTTAACACAGAATCTGAATGCTTCTGTGTCATGGAATCAAACTCTGCCTAAAAGTCAAAGACTTGAAAATTTTCACTTGTTTTTCAGGAGCAATGGTGCGCATTCCCCACAGATAACTTGACATTGTTACGCCCTGTCATAGTTTACATCTGTCTTTGACTTAATATTGTTCCTAAGGTTGGTTATTGATCATTGTTCTCACATGAATCCTTCATTACTCTAATTGGAACCATTTATAAACACATTCCTTGAACAGATGACAAAAGGATACATGATGGACAACTTCTTATTCAAAACAGCTGCCCAATATGTAAATCAAAAGCTGTTAAAGATTGTATTGAGCTGAGAACAATTATGCAAGGTTCTAGCCTGTTGTGAATTAAAATGACTGCTTTAGAGCTTAAGGGATTTGTAAAGGGAGTCTTTCTTTTCAAGAATGCCAGTTCAAATTCAGCTCAAGTCATTGACAAGTAATATCATGTGAAAATGTAAAACAAATCAATGCTCTCAGCGTTTGTGTTAATAGACAGATAATACTTTCCAAAAGCACAATTTACTGCAGCCAATCCTATGGTTACTTATCTGAAAACCCAAGGACTGAAAGATCTAAACTAAATTTAGCAACTACTTAAAACTGATTTTAAATTTCAGAATTTAGAATTTAGGAAGTTTTCATCATTTTAGGTACATTATAATATTTTTGTTGCTCTAGTTTTGCTTACATACACACACATAATACACACAAACGGTTTCTTCTTCCCCTTTTTATCTGAAAATAAAAGTCAAAACTGAGTAACCCTTTGGAATATTGTGGAAATGATGATAACTAATATTATTGACTCTGTTATATGTTAATTACTGTTCTAAGTATTACAATAATTATTAGCTCATGTATTCCTTATAATAACTCCATAAGGGGAGAACTAATATTTTCCTTGTCTCACAGGTAAGAAATCTAAAGTCAATGAGATTACATACATTTACCCAATGTTACATGGTCTATATTAAAACCTGGAATTTCCAACTCAAGAGTCCATATTCCTTTACTGTAATTTCTAAGAGAAAGGCACATCGAATGCCAATACTTAGTCAAGTAAATTAATAACAGCTACCAATCTACAATCTAAGATATATACATAGATGAATGATAGATGGCTAGATACAAATATAGATTAGATAGATTGATGATAAAGACACAAATATTTTTTAATGTTTCTATTATCTCCAATATCTGTATTTTCTCATTTAACATTCTATTTTTAAAAAATAAATTGTATTAGCCCTCATTTAAGATGGTTTTCATTAGCCCCAATTGTTTAAACAAGAAGACACTGACATATAGCAACTAAAAGCTAAATTTCTGATTCCTCTCATCCTGTTCTAATTCTGCAGCTGGTTAACTAAAACTATGGGGACAATTGATTTCTGTGTGTGACTTTCATTTTAAATATGTTATGCATACGGAATCATCATCTTGTGTAATACAAAAATTCATGGTTGTGAGACTTAAAACATTTAAATTTGACTTTAGAATGTTTATTATTATTATTATTATTATTATTATTATTTATTTATTTATTTTTATGTATGTATTGTGTAACAGAGGAAGAATAAAGAGGGTTTTGTCCAGAGTTCAATTTCAATAGTAAAGCAAAGTTAGTGTTAGAATTACAATTGTTTTGTCAGGGTCTTGGCTTGTAGCAATCTTCTCATTTCCAGTCTTTCTTCCAAAGTTCTTTCATATAGGCAATGGGGCAAAAGATAGAGAAGGTTTGAAGGTTTGAAGGTTTGAAGTAAGTAAAGTGGGGAAAACTTTTGAGCTGATTTTTAAAAAGTGAATACATTTGATATGATTGATCTGATGATGTAACACCACCATTTCAGTAATTACACATGTAGCCTATTTATGCAAATAAAAAGCTATGATAAATATTTAATTCCAGCTGACAGAATACTTCAAGGATTCAAGGAAAAGTAGAAATAGCTAACTAAATAAAATAAGATATTCAACCACTATTCTTCTTTCTTGTCTTTTCCATTGATATTTTTCTTTTTTATTCTCAGTTAGCTTGCCCCCTGATCCCTGTTCAGTAGTATGACAGAGACATGCCCTCTTGGCATCAAGAATTATTTCTCTCAGTCCCCTTTATAAATAAATTACATTTCTGTTTCTTTAACGTCATAAAGGCTGTGTTTTTTAAGTTATACCATGCTCATTCATTCATTTACTATTTTGTCAGTGCCTACTGCATTGCAAGCACTGGTCTTGCTAACAAGAGAGGTCAAAACACCTGCCCTCAAAGAAATCGGTGGAGGAGGAGGACTGGGAGATTATGTGAACACAGCAATGTTAAAAAGCTCTTTAAAAATTACCATTGTTTGTTATAGAAACTTAGAGGGGAGAAATACTTTCTATCTAGGAAGATCAGGAAAGGCTGCAGGGAAGAGGTGGTATTTAAGCATTTGTTGAAGCATTTATCAGGCATACAGCATACAAGGGAGGGAAGGGTTATTCCAGACAGAAGCATAGAAAATGCAAATGTCTTTTCAGGATGAATCATCTTCTACAGAATAATAATTGAACTTAAAATATGCATTCAGAAAGAAGATGGAAACTTTATTCCAGTAGCATAATTACAATGTAAGTATATTAACTATAACATACTTAAAATCAATTCTTTATCTCTAGCTTAAGGAGAGATGGATAACGTTAGTGGATTAAGCCTGCTTTTGGCAGTAGAGTATATAATATCACTTTTCTCTCACTCTCTAAGGTAGTTATTAACTAAAAACTCAGATTTCAGTAATTACATATGGTTAAGACATTGCTTCAATCACTATGTCAATATATTAGTTAAGTATGTGATTAAGTAACTTCTCATTATCTGCACTACCTTATTTTGCCTCCAGTGCCATATTATAAGTAACTTATCAGAAGAGACAATGCCTAATGCCTCCTCCTGTTCCACTTGAGGCATTATTTTGCTGGTTTCAATGAAACCTTTTTGTTTAACTTGATAAGTAAAATTAAGGAAAGAAAAAGAGAAAACAAATGAATTGGTATTTACAGAGTACTTGCTAGGTACCAGATAGTATGGTAGGCAAATTCGGCTGCATCTAGATGGATGAAGCTACGTCAAACGTGGACTTTGGAGACATATGGACTAGAGTTAAGTACTGTTTTGAAGTTCTCTTTACTTTTCTGGGTCTTTCAACAGTATAAAATAGTGGTTAAAAATCAGAAGGGATATTTCGGTGTAGTGTCTGATTTATGGGACTGTGATAAAGATTAAGTGAAATACAGTACGTTATAGCATCTACATATAGAATAGTATTAGTTAATGACTATTTGTGTCATCTACTATTTTCTCAATAATGTTGCATAACAAAAAACACAAAATTTATTGGCTTACAGCAATAAACATTAATTTTCTATCCCATCTTTCAGGCCAGCAAGGAATCTGCCAAATCTAGACTTTGCTTAACTGAGCTTGCAGAGTCAGTACAGGTATGCTCCAGCTGTTTCCCATCCTCTTTGTTGCAGTTAGTGGCTACTGAGATATGTTTTTCCTATGGAAAAAGACAATGGAGCTAGATAGTAAACCCAAATGCACAAGGATATTTCAAGCCTCTCCTTCAGTCCAATTGACCAAGCAAGTTATATTGTCAAGTTGAAAATCAAGGCATAACCATGGGAGAGAAGAGTAAAAAATTGCTTTAAAATGATTCACTCTTCCATAAAATTGGAAATATGCATAACATATTTCAATCTGTTTTAAAATTTTGCTTATCTAAATATAATCTAAGTTATCTATACTTAAAAGACTATAGCTTGACTAACTTTATTTAAAAAGCTATGCAATCAATTAATTTTAAAGTTACTTAAGAAAAAATAGAAGCCTCATAAAAGTTATAATTGATTAACTGTGAAATCCTGAAAGATAATCAACATTGTCGAAAGATAGACAAATAATTTCTGCTCAAGATGGAGAAAGTTAGTTAACACTGTGCTTGCCTCCTCTCATGACCACATCAAAATTACAAATAAACTACACAACAACCATCATTGAAAATCACCTGAATTCTAGCTGAACAAAAGTCCTACAACTAAGGATATACAGCAGAAGCCAAAGTGAGACTGGAAAGGAGGAGTCAGAGACTAGGATCAGCCTGGTTCCACAGTCATGTGTGGCGGTTAAAAATTAGAAGGGATATCTTGGCTGCAGAGGTCTTCTCAGAGGAGCGAGGTGTCCCAAACCCACACCAAGCTTCCCAGCCCAGGGTTCCAATGCCAGGAAGAGAAGTCCCCACAACTTCTGGCTGTGCAAACCAGTGGAGATTGTGGCTCAGTGCAGCAAAGGGCTTCTGGAGTTCCAGGCATTCTTTTTAAAGTACCTGTGTATGGACTTACTTGCTGAAACACTCACTTGCTCTGAGCTCCAGCACTGGGGCAGCAGCTTGAAAGGCATCAAGGACATATGGGGAGGAGCTGAATTCTCTGGCTTCAGGTTGAGGGCTGAGGGGCAGCACTGTCCTAGATAGAAGTGCTGTCAGAATCCATTATTTCTTTGTTGAGTCCTTTCCTGATCCCAGTTTGCAGACTCAGGCAGGCATATATTCGAGTCTCCATCAACCTGGCTAACACTGGTCACCCAGCCCTTGTGATTCCTTGAGATCCTATCCCCCCAACTTTCAGACCCACCCAAGCTACTTCCAGTGGCTTTTCCATACAAATGGCCAGTCTTGGCTCACACTGTGTATTTTTCTAAAATCTCTCAAAGGTTCACAAAATCCAAACAAGCAGCATCTGGCTTTGGCATGCCCCAAGCCCAGTACTAGTGGCAGCTGGCCTCGGTTGGAAGCTTGGCCTCCCGAGGCACCTCAAACCCAGCATAGGTGGCGGCAATCTGCAGATTGCTTGGTGGCTCATGCCAGGTGGCATCAAGCAGTGTATAGGTGACAGCTTAGCTTGGCCTAAAGTGAAGCTTTTCTGGAAGGCCAGCTTCAGACTAAGCCAGAGCACCACCCAGTGCTGCATCTGAGGACAACACACCCAAAGAGCAGACTGGGCAGGCACCAGAGCTCTGCTAAAGTGAATCATGCTCCATAGGGTCAGCCCCTGCACAACAGCTCCTCCACTGTAGCCATGGTCAGTTTTCACAAACAATCAGCTTGAGGGTCAGTCCCTGTCACTGATGTGCAAACAGCAACCAAGGTTCAACTACAAGATGAGGGCACACACAATTGACACAAGGGACATGCCCGGAGCACCCAGTTAGGCAGGGAGACTGTGCCACTGGGCCCCACAGAACACCTAATACATAAGGCTACTCTACCAACACCGGGAGATCTAGCAGCTCTATCTAATACATAGAAAGAAACTCAGGGAGGCAGCCAAAATGAGAAGACAAAGAAACATGTCTCAAATGAAAGAACAGAACAGAGCTCCAGAAAAACAACTAACCAAAATAGAGACAAGCAACCTATCAGATGCAGAGTTCAAAACACTGGTCATAAGGTGCTCAATGAACTTAGGAGAGGAATAGATAAAGTTAATGAGAACTTTAAGAAAGAGATAGAAAACATAAAAATGGTGATAGAAAACAAAAAAGAACCCATCAGAAATGAAGAATACATTAGAGGGAATCAACAGTAGATTAGATGAAGTATAAGTTTGCATTATCTATTTCTGCTACTTATCAGGTAGCAGAAAACAACCAATCAGAACAGCAAGATAAAGAATCCAAAAAAAAATGAGGATAGTTTAAGGGGTCTATAAGACATCATTAAGTGTACTAACATTCTCATCATAGGGGTGCCAGCAAGAGAAGAGAGAGAGCAAAAAATTGAAAACTTATTCGAAGACATGATGATAGAAAACTTCCCTATCCTGATGAAGAAAATAGGCATACGACTAGCCCAGAAAGTGCATAGAGTTCCAAACAAGATGAACCCAAAGAAACTCACACCAAGATACATCATAGTTAAAATGCCAAAGGTTAAAGACAAAGAAAGGATCTTAAAAGCACCAAGATAAAAGCAGTTTGTTACCTACGAGGGGGCTCCCACAAGATTATCATTTGATTCCTCTACAGAAACTTTGCAGGCTGGAATAAGTTGGCACAAAATATTCAAAGTGGTGAAAAGTGAGGACCTACAACTAGATTACCCTACCCAGCAAAGCCATCATTTAGAATTAAAAGATAGATAAAGAGTTTCCCAAATAAGGAAAAGCTGAAGGCATTCATTAACACCAGACCAGTATCACAAAAAAATGGTACAGGAACTTCTCTAAGAAGACAAAATAAATTAAAAATGTGAATTATAAGATGACAATAACTACGTATCTATCAATAATTATTTTCAATATAAATAGATTAAATGCTCCATTTTAAAAGATAGGGTAGCTGAATTGACCAGAAAACAAGACCGTTACCTATGCTGTGTACAAAAGACTCACTTCATATTGAAAGACACACATAGACGGAAAATAGAGGGTTGGAAAAAGATATTTCATGAAAATAGAAATTAAAAAAAAAAAACCTGGGGTTGCAATACTTATACCAGATAAAATAGATTTTAAAGGCAATAATATGAAAGAAAGAAGGACCCAGTAATACTACTTCTGGGTCCTTATCTGAAAAAAAAAATCCTTATTTCTAAGGGATATGTGAATTCATATGATCACTGCAGCATTATTTACAATAGCCGAGATATGGAGGCAACTTGAGTGTTCATTAACGGAGGAATGGATAAAGGAGAGATCACACATACATACAATGGAAACTTAGCTAGAAAAAAGAATAAAATCTTGTCTTCTTTAGCAACATAAATGAACCTGGAGGAGTAAGTCAGATAGAGAAAGACAGATGCCATGTTTTCTCTTACATGTGGAATCTAAAGAACAAAATAAACACACAAATAAAACAGAAACAAACACATAGACACAGAGAACATTTTGATGGTTGCCAGGTAGGAGGGGGGTCAGAAGGGTGGGTGAAAAGGGGAAAGGATTAAGAAGTCCATAGTAGTTACAACATAGTGATGGGAATGTAAAATATACAATAGAGAATATAGTCAATAATATCATAATAACTATATTTAATGTCAAATGGGTACTAGATTTATTGGGTGATAAATCTGTAAGTTATATCAATGTCTAATCACTATGTTGTACACCTGAAATGAATATAATCTCATATGACAATTTTAATTGAAAAATTTAAAAATTAATTTATAAATAATAAAAAGATAAACAAATGATCATCACGAATAATATATTCAATAAACAACTCACCATTCTGAACTTTTATGTTTTTGTGCTACATGAGAAATATTTTTACTGTGTATTTTGGAAAGGCGAAGGAAGCAAAAGACATGGACCCAGTTTTCTGTGTCTTTACAGCAGTTTGAAGCTAATTGTTTTTGCCATTTCTTAGTTTAATATTCATACATATGATTTTATACCCTTTAGCTTACCTAGTAATTTATTCATTCTTTCAAAAAATTATTATGGGGTTGTCTAGTACTAAATTATTATGGGGTATGCCAGGATCTGTGCTTCTTGTTGGCAAAACAACTATGACTGTGAATAGCTTTCCAAATTGAAAACTTCCATGCCACAAGTGCAAAAAAGACATACTTTAGAGAAGGTTGCCTACAACCCTGTGCATTCTGCATGTGTACATGTGTAACAGGTTCGCAAGAGAATGTAGAATGAGACTAAAACAAGGGGTCCAATACAGAAACTAGTTGCTTCAATTGTGTTGCCTAAATAGTAGGGATTTCTTATAGCTTGGGTACACCTGGAATCCTCTCAGTTGAGTTTTCAATGAGATAGTTTATTGATTTAGAATCTTTCTAATTCTTGCTTTTAGTGAAAAGTATTTATCGGCAGGTGTTTACCGATTTTGAGACCTGTGCTAAGCATTTTACACATCTCAGTTTGAGGCTGGAATCACCACAATTTAGCCACAAACTGAAGGTGCTCAGAGTGGACTTCTATTTCTGCTTTCCAAGTTCATGGGATATATGTGAACACAATAAGAGTTATTATTCTCTAGGATGAAGAACATTTTAAAGACCTTCTGTGAGAGACTCATCTCATCTGGGCAAAAGACACAGAATCAAATGATTGCTCTACTGAATTAAAATGTAATGATCTCAGTATCCACATAGAAATGTTGAGAGCGAACAATGCTCTCTACTAATTCATTTTTTTTTCTTTTAAAGAGCTTCAATTAAATTTTAGTTGTTCAGTGGCAATTAGTAAAGGTCTGAAAGTTCGTACCTTAATTCTAAGCCTTCTGTTGATTTCTGTCTTATCATCAACCTCAGAACTGTCTTGAAGAGAGAAAAGGAGAGGGTTGGTACAGAGCATTTTCTAGAACTGTGATTAATGATGTACCTTCATCATCTATCATTTTACCACCTTGAACCCACAACCAACTTTAAGTGAACCCTATAAACACACACCCCATACTACGTTTCTGCAAGTTTTACAAAAAACCCTACATTTCTCTTCTAATTACCATCACAACAGCTCCCATTATGGTTTGATCCTAGTAATTTAGTTATATTTATGCTGCTACAATGCACCAAATAGATAATAATGAATACTGATGCAACCTAGGGTAGAAGCAAACTATAATTACACAGGCTTAATGAAGTTACCAGAGAGGCAGTATGTAAAGAAGCATACTCAGATTAAGAAGAAAAAATAACTGAACATTTTACATTTCTGATGCTCTGCTTTATACTTGGAAATTCCTGGAGACCTGGACATGTGCTGTTCACTTCTCTTCCTAGATTTATGGTCTATGATTTTCCAGATTCACCCATCACATTCAGAACTTTTGTCTTTCACTTCCCAGTGTCTAGTTGTATTTGTCAAATTAAGACAAACAGTTGCATTCATTACACAGAAAAACAAATGAAATACTTATTTGGCGATATAAGTACTTTGTATTAAATGTGCCAAGTTAAAATTTAAAATAAGGAGTTTGATCAAGATGTTGGGAATCAGATCCATTAAATGAGGCTGGGGCTCCTTAGAAGAGCAGCTGACGAAGTTTTTGTACCTGTAAATCAAACTCAAATGCAGTTCGCATCTCAGGATGAATGAAGTTGAACCAGAAATTGCTTTTATCCTACACTGATGATAGAGGCACTCCTTTGGAAAAATTTAGACTAACTTTGGAAATCAGTGAGACAACTAAAACAATCGTACGTTGAGAGTGAATTGGACACCATTTTCAGTTCACCGAAATAAGTTCTTTGAGATCAAATACAGAAAAGAAAAAGACATCGGCTTCGATATTTCATATAACATTTTTATAACTATTGTGACACTTTTCTTAATTTTCATTTTCTCTCTGAGGGAAATGGGGAAGCAAGAAGAAACGTGGCTTCCATGGGCTGCCTACGTCTTTGAGATTTGGGAGAAGGAGATCCTGTGCGCTTCATATTCCTCGCCTCGTTCTAATATACCTTAATTTCTTGTGAACATGAAGTACTCATTCTTATCTTACATCTCACAAAATAACCTCTATAGTTATCAACTTCTAAGAAAGATGACATCCTTAATACAGAGTCAAGTTCTCATAATAAAAATTCCCTTTGTGGTTTTGGGGTCATGTTAAATTATTTGTGGCTATTCAGGTTCAACAGCCTTAAATTCCAAAAGGTCCTTCTAAAAAGATTCCTCTCATTCTCCTCATTGTTGAATAGTTGTCAACTATTTCATGCCCCAGTAGGCCCGCATTCCTATTTTAAGTGCATATCTGGGTAGTAGATTAAGAGGAAACGGATAGAGGCAAAGATTAAACTTGCCAAAAGGATTTTTTTATAATTTGACATTATTTTACCCTATGTCTCCTCGTCAATACATAACTAGAAATAACTCTTAACCAAACTACATTTTTATGCTCCCTAATGTATTTTATATCTACATCACTCACTCTGTTATCTCTACTACTCCTTTGATCCTTCAACTTCCCTTTCTCTATACCAAGTGAGCTAGATTTTTAGCTGTAGAGGGATCCAGCTGTTCATCTGGGAGTCATTTGAATACCCAGTATTACGAGGTGGAGCTGCTGTATTTTGCTTCACCTGCTATACATTTTTCTATTTTTGTAATTGGATTTCCTGATGAGAGTAAAGCTGCGGTGGGGACAGATGTTCTTAAATTTAAAAATGAAAAAAAGTTAAGTACCAGGGAAAGCATATAAACATGGGGGTGATTTGCATTGTTAAAATGAAATTTGTATATGCTTTGAATTTCATACACTTTTCTGTTTAAAATGAACCTTGGGCACCAATGAAACTTCATTTTCTTGTAGAAACAGGAAAAAAGTAGGCATGAAAGAGATGTGCTCATTATGCCTGGCAGGTATGCTGGGAGTATCAGGAACTCTTCAGGAAAGTATCCCTGCTGAGCTGAATCAAGGAGTCACAGTAAAGAGAAGACTTTGACAAGAGAGAGTTGAAAAATGTAGGTTCTTCCTTCATCTGAAATACTTTTATCTGACCAAAATAGGATGCATTTGCCCTTGATCAGATTTTGATTGCTATGCTATAAATAAATAAAATAGAATAAGGTAAAAATGAAATAAAACAAAAGTTCCCTTGTGATCTCCCAATCACAACATGCATTTCTCCAGTATTAATCTTCCTCACCTATGCACACCGGTTTCATCCATCAGTTTTATCATGAACTTGGCATGAAACTGAGGATACATCTTGTCTTTCACTGCACATGATGAATTCCAGATGTTCAGATTAAATAATGGTGCTCCCCTGTAGATATAAAGGACCAAAGCAGCAAAGTAACTAGGCAAAATGAGCAAACCAGGCCCTGAAAATGATCTTAATTATTTTTAACCATGAGGGAACAGAAAAGCACTGGGTAATACAACAAACAGCCCTTTGAAAGAGCAAACAAAAAGCCCTGGTAATTTATATTTAAGTCAAACCTGCTCCCTGCAAAATATAATGTGTGTGGAATAACTGAGGAAGAAATCTAGCATAGTACCATTTTTATAATTGATATTCTATGTCAACCCTCTAGCAGCAAGTAGTATATAAATTATAATGCTAATATATAATAATATAATGCTATAATCGCTTTTCAATTTTTAAAAATGATATTGTATAGAGTCTTATTGCTAAAAACATGTATGTGCTTTTACATCATTCAAGATGTCTCATGTACTTTCCAGTATTTGAAAAGGCAGTTACAAATGTCATTACTGAGGTGAGTCAGATTTATACAGAATACAGATGAGATATACATACATAAAAATCTGTATCTTTATTTTTACTTTATACGATTAAGAGAAAATACAGCTGATATTCTACTTGACATAAAATACTCAAATGCAGTATTTCAGGCCTTGGAAAATAGAGTAAAATTTTAGTTTGTGTCAATGTTGGACCAAAAGGTGAGTTTTGCCCCAGCAATCTTTTGCGGTTCTCTACTGCACCATAAATTAATCTGTCCAAAGCATTGACACTCATCCACAAAGCACAGGTGGCAGTCTCCTTTTATGCACACCAAAAAGAGTGAGATAAAAATAAATTGTGCTGCCATTAAAAACATGCCAAAATAATATTTTTCCCATCTGCTAAACTCAGCCCCTGTGGTAAATGAACTAACAGGTTTCCACACTTATACTTGATGAACAGACACTGCAAGCAATTAATTAACATTAACACGACAGGAATCAATTGGATTTCTCTCTTTTATACATTAATCAAAGCCAAAAACAAGAACACGCATCTTGTGTAACACTCAGATTTGTGGGTCTTCAGATGTGGCTGCTCCAAAGCCCACTTCTCTCTAAATATTTACAGCAAACTTGGTCTGCTCAGCAGCCCCATCAAGGGAGACTCTATATCCCAGGTCCCATGTTGCCAAGGCCATAATCAGCAGACACATTAGAGCTTGGCCTGCTATCTTTACTTGATATCCACACTACAAACAAGGACAATCCAAGGGCAATGTCTATTTTTGCATTTAACCAGTTATTTAAAAATAAACTCTAGAATTTTCTTCTCTTTAAAAAAAAGATGCCAAACCAATGTGTACCTTTTAAAAGCTTGCTGTATTAGCTAATCCAAAAACAAATGAGTGTTGGCATTAAAAAGCACTAATTATCATTAATCTCATCATAAATACTTAGAGTAATGTTAAAATTTTATCGAAATAGTTGGTTTAATGGTTTTAAAAAGGTTTGAATAAATGAATATATTAGAAAATAGGAAATCTAGTTAAAATATTCTTCAAAAAGCCCAAGCCAGAATGATACTGGTAATTATTCCAAACTTTCAAGGTAGAAATAATTCTGCTATTTATTGTCTTTTAAAAAATTAGAAATAGGTTAACTTCGAAAGATCTTATTAGAAAGCCAGTATAACAGTGAGGCTTATGACTTCTAACGTGGAAAGACATCAAGATTTGGGCATCGGAGACAATGTATAAAATTAAATGAATCAATCCCTCTCTGTTTTTTTAGCACTTTATTTTGAGTTGGTCTCAGCAGATAAATCTAGGTGAAGAGGAAAGTAAAACAGACTCAATTACAATTTAATAGAAAAAGGGAACAAATAGCAGAGATGTGACATACAATTATACTTACAAATAGTATACCTATAGGTCACTAAAAAAAGACATATGAGTACTAGATCAATAAAGTTTTTGTGTCCAAGGATTGTTTTGGTGATGCAGAAAGGACTGAAGGACACCTCAGGGATGCCAGATAACTGGCAGATATATGTTTTGGGACATTATCTCTCCACCTCTCCCCATCCCTTTTGTTCCCTTTTCTTTCTCTCTTTCCTTTCCCCTCATAACTTCCTTCTGTGCTCTTCATCTCTTCTTTGTTTCTTTTTCTAAATTTTTCTATATCTAGTAGATATAATTGACCTTGTGACTAGAATAATTTCTACCTGCTTACGTGTCAACTTTTCCTGTTGAATTGATGTCAGGAAGAGAACCTGTCTTGAGTGGAGATTCAACCCAGAGGAATCACTGCACGCAGATCTTTAATTGTCATAATATAATTTATGAATCATATGAATAATTCCTGAATCTAACTAACTAACTAACTAACTAACTAACTAACTAACTATATTTGAATCCATTCTATTTCAATTAGCCCCATGAGCATTTGTGGCAGATAGTATTTTTCCAAAGATGGCTGCAATAAAATCTCTGGTGCCACATTCTTTCAGATATTTGACATTCCCGCATCAATAAATGAAATCTAATTTTGAATCTGACTTTTGAATCTGACTTTCTGCTGACCAATAGAATATGGCAGAAGTAACACTGTGTGACTTCTAAGGCTAGGTCATAAAAGGCGTTACAACTGGGATACTTGCTTTTGGAGACCACATAAGAACCCTGACTACCCTGAGATAGCCATGCTGAAGAGGCCACATGTAGTAGACACTCAATTAACAGCCCCACCTGAATCTTAGCTAACAGTCATATCCAGCTGCAACCCAGGTGAGAGAGGCTTCTTGAATATCTCACCCTGTTGAGCCTGCAGATAACTGCAGCCCCAGGTGACATCTACTGCAACCATATGTGAGACCCTAAGGTAGAACTGCTTAGTGGAGCTCTTACCAAATACCTGACCCACAAAATCATGAGCACGTTTTTAAGTCAGAAAGTTTTGAAGGATTTTTTTATTCAGTAACAGTAACAAGAACAGTCCACAACATTTCAAGTGATGACTTCCAATTAAAATTCATTGGAATGAAGCACAGACGACTTAAGGAACAGGACTGAACAGAGAAAGTTAAATGTAATTGTATCTTTTAAATAGGAAAAAAGTTTATGGTCTTGTATACTTTTCTCAAAGCATCTTCTTCAACATCAAAGATATGTAAGCATGATAGCTATTTTTCTTGTTTTTAATTCATCTCTGGTCTCTCTGATCTTCTCACGGAAAAAAACATTGAGTTTTCTATGCTAGAATACTCCTTATCCTGTTTGATTAATAAATTCTGACTTCCATTCAAAATGCTCTTCTTTCTATCTGAACTGGCCTCAGTGGTCTCTAGGAAAAAAAAATAAGGAAGCAAAAATTTGAAAGTCCAAGAAATATAGGTGAAGAATTTGGATGATACGTGGGAATGTCTGTTTTCATTTTAAGGAACTATCAAAAAGAACTGTAGCTGGCCATTTAATATTATCTAGCACATTTTTATAACAAATATCTATATAGTAATCAGTTTTACTATGTATTTTTTAAATGTACAATTTATTTTTTAAAATATGTTTGATTTAAAATACCATTTACATATTAACCTAATTCCTACTTTCTTAGCAAATACCTTTACACAATTACTGAATATATTCATTCTTTCTATAGTAATGTCTTTTCCACTTTTAACCAATTGTCTCAGTATAGGCTCTTGAGCTCAGGAAAATAATTGCATTAACCTTTGAATCTGTTATTTTATTAGCTATAAGCTGTGAAGTAATCTATGATTCAGCTTGCTTATACTGCTCTGCCCTTGTAGGGGGATGATCTAGCTGATGACAATCTGGCAGATTTATGTCCAGGGAGAATCAGTCCCACCCTGCGTGGGTGTTGGCTTGAATGGCTCTAGTCCTCATGGGGCAAAGAGGTCCTGTCACCTCAGCAAGCAAGGAGGATAAGTTGCAGCCAGCTAACATCCGTCAGGAACTCCATGGCCAAAGGCATGATCCGGAGGGAAGAACTGAGTTCACTGTCGACTATATTAAATTGCAAGGGAAAAATTATGTAAGTTAGGTCATCTACTTGGTCCTGATCATAAGGAGAAAGTTGCTAGCTGAAATAGCACTAGTCATATATCTTTTAATTGTAAAGCCTTTTTAGCATATTTATGCTAATGTTAGCTACTTTAGCAAGAATGGCATGAATATTGTTCTGAGTTCGGACAATAGGAAAAGTAAAAATGCATTTAGTCATTGAATGCTTTGATGGAGGCCTCCCAGGGGAAGCACCTAGAGCTGGAGGACTCAGTCCACCTCAGACCCTCAGTCATCTCACATTTGCAAATTTTTTAAACTGTAAAATTAAAGACTTTTAAGGACATTTTCAGATAAAAAATTCTGAGCCCTGAGAAAAATCTTCATTTATTTGGAGTGCTTTTGAATTTACAGGGTACTAACTTTCCAATTACATAGCTGTTTTTTAGATAGAACTCTTAATTATCCTTATTCTAACAAATTTGTGCATGGAAGGAAGGTACTCTATTTTACAACAAACATCCCTTGCAAAACAACGCTTTCATGAGTACAGTGTAAATGACTTGGAAGCATAAAGATTTAATTTCATATTAGGAGGGGTTGAGGGTTGATGTACATTTAGGCTTTTGTCAAAACCCTTGAAACTGAAATATTTGAGAAAACCAAAATTGACGTTGAGCCCCATGTTTTCAGACAAATGCACTTGTGTTGCATAGTGTGAACACTGTAAGATGCTCGGTGTTTTTTTATAATTGGATTTGCCTGGAGATAAGAGTAGGTAGCAAATGGTGTTTGATAAGCTATGCTTAGAGCATAGTAATGTTTAGGTTTAAGGCATCTTTTAGAGATTCTGAAATGTTGCACTTTTGAAATTAGAAGAGTTAAAAAGTTTGTTTTAATAACATCAATAACAACGAATAGAGATAGATAGAGATGATAGATGATGGATAGATAGGTGATAGATAGATAGATGATAGATAGATGATAGATAGATAGATAGATAAATAGATAGGTGATAGATAGATAGATAGATAGATAGATAGATAGATAGATAGATAGATAAATAGATAGATAGATGATATAGATATGAGAGAGAGAGAGAAATGAATAAACAGACAGATAAAAATATCTTTGTATGAAGGACCAGAGATCCGCAGTGTTAGCAAAGACCCAGTTAGTGAGCAAGGTAAGGAGGCCCTGCCCTGCAGGGCAGGACTATGTTTGCAAAGACAGGTCAGTTCCGAGTCAACATTTTGGGGTTTTGGGGTTGCTGGCAGGACAATGAAGTCAGCCCAGCTCGATATTCTTCCGACTGGAGCAAGATGTGAGTCAAAGTCCAGGCTCTGCCTCTGTTGAGAGGAAAACAGGCACAGGCAGGCTAAAGGTGAGCAGAGGTCTACTGTGAACTCAAACCCATGGCTCTCAACAAAAGAGTAAGGGCACCTTAGCTTAGAGTTAGGGTTAAAAATAAAAGCAACCAGTTTCCTTGGCAGAAATGTAACCAAATCATTTCTGAAGCTTTCAAAAACTTGGGGACACATTTTGATTTGGGCAGCAACCTCTAGATTTGATGATTTTGGCTAGGATGGTTGGAAGATTCTCGGAAACTTTGTGGTAGATCATTTAGGCCAAAGCTTTAGTGTGCACATGAATGCTTGAGGACTTTGTTCAAATAAAGTTTCTGGTTCAGTAGGTGTGGGGTGGGCCCCAAGTATTTGCATTTCTAACAAGCTCCTAGGTGAAGGTGATGCTGCTGATCTGGACACCACACTGTAAGTAGCAAGGTTACCAGTAGTTCTGGCTGCACATTGTAATCATATCTATAGAGTTACCAAATTTAGACCATGAAAATATAGGATAGCCAGTTAAATTTTAATCTCAGATAAGTAACAAATAGTTTTTTAAGTGTAAGCATGTCCCATCCAAATATTAGGGACATATTTGTTTTTTAAAAAGTATTTTTTATTTATCTGAAATTCACATTTACCTTAGACCCTCCTTTTAATCTGGCAACCCTACTGGAAGAATATTTTAAAATATCAATTCCTGAGTAACTGCCCCAGATATTCTGATTTAATTGGTTCAGAATACAGGCTGAGCATGTGGACTTTACAAAACACAGTAAATGACTTTAATATGCAGTGACTTTAATTTTCATGGTTGGAAATTACTGATGAAAACTCACCCTTTTATTAATCAGGTGAGAAAACTATAATTTAAGGGATGTACAGTTTGGTCAGGGGTAAGATGGGGATTAAAATTTAGGGTTTCTGGCACTCTTTTCCCTATACTCCCTCCATCTTGAGTAGAAAACATATTCCTTTTTTAGAACTTTATTTGTGCCTAAATCCCTGAGGTTGAGGGTCATCTCTCCTCATTTTAGTCACTTCCTTAAATGTCCAGAAGCCTCATTCTTGTTAAGTATTTTGAATGCATTTAGAGATCTGTCTATCATGAATCTTAATTGTAGATGCTTTAAAATGTGTTTGTTTTTATTTTTAACCTCACATCTGGGAACTTTAAAAAAAATGGTGTCTGGGTACCACCCCAAGAGATTCTGATTTAACTGGCCTGGGATGCAGCCTAAGCATTGGGATTTGGGGGGAATTCCCTGTGCAATTCTCATATGCAGACAGGGGTGAACAGTGGTGCTCTATGAAATCCTTTGAATACAATGAACCTGGGGCCTGTGACTCTGAAGTTGTCTATAAGTGGTGGGTACAGCTGAGCCCATCATGGACATGTGTACATCAGCAACTTCAAAGGCTGAAAACACTGAGATTGACTGCAGGGTAAACCTGGAATGCCACATATGTTATTCTTTCAAAACTTGTCAAAGCATCTGAATTCATTCTAATTAAAAAACACATAGTTTCCTTAGATTCTGGGTAATCTTAGAATACCTATATGAGTCTTGTATATATTTCCACTAGTTCTATGATATACTGTTTCTCTGATGACATGCAGAGTTAATAGTTATTTTAAAAAATAATAATAATAAAGATGTTGGAGGTGGGGAGAGGAAGAGAAAGCCAGCATGTGCTTAATTTGAGATTTCTAACTAGCAGTTTCAAGATGCTGGAAATCTCTCCCCCACCCCCTGTCTTCCCTGTGATCTTGTACTTCTCCCACTCATCAGAAGAAAGTAGACCAGGTTCCTGCTTTAGAAACAGCTACATATCAGGCCTTTCGTGAGGAAGAAAGATTTCTTGGGCAAAGTATTTTGGCAGGAGCAAGACAGTAAACAGTAAGGCTTTGTACTTTCCTCCTGCTTTCTCCTTCAAGAGTTGAAATGCACTTAGAACAAACCATGAATGAACTAAGACTATTTAGAATGGACAAATGAGGGTCTTCTGAAGTCTCAAAAGTGCATAGTATTATTCCCACACTTGTAAAGATCATTCATAGTTTTCCTATAGGGAAACATAGTCTTTCCATCCATCAGGAGCGGTAAATGATTAGAGTGCTTATTAATTAATTCCATCCCATTATATTAAGCTACCCATTGCATCGCTATAAGCTTGGTGAATTTCCTTAGGTGTAGGTGACTAAATACCATGAAGGGAGGTTCACCAGTTTGTCCAATCCAGATTTCCCAACTCCTAATCCAAATGTTCTTCACAAGTAAGTCAAACCTAAAATTTTGTTGCACGGTTCTGGTTTTATCATTTAAATCATATAGACTTTGATCACCTCCTTCTAGGTCAATTGAGAGAAAACCAGGCTACACAGATAGGAAGATTTATTGACTCAGTACTAGGCAAATTCAATCTCCCCATCAGCTTCAGCCACCGGCAAGTCCTTAGAACCATCCTGTTAAGCTGGAAAATATAGTGACTCCACAGTTGTTTATCTGAGTGTGGTAACTTTCACTAAATCATGACATGTGCTTTATAAATCTAGAGAAAAATGCAAAAGGGAAAGTTGTCCATATTTATTAGATGGGACATCTTTTTAAAAAATTCTGCTTGTCCTAAAGGTTTATTGGGATGTTTGTGTTGTGCTCCCTTTTATTTTCCTTTTCTCTTTCCTAATTTGCAAATACTCCTTTACATCAGGGAAGGTTTATATGACAGTTAGAAGTAGAATTTATTTTTCGACTACCCGGGTTCTAAGCTTATGTTTTCTAGAAGCCTTGAAGACTCCCAGATAGTGCATGAGTTAACCAGTAAAAAACTAAGACACACAACACACCTGAGTGTGTGTGTGTGTGTGTGTGTGTGTGTTTTGCTCTGTATTGTACCCACAAGGCTAGAACCCAAGCATGTGTTATGTCTCTCAGATTTGCAAATCCTGAGTTGGGGCAGAACAACTTTCAGGTTTTGGAACCAGTTATCAAGGGATTTTTAGGCTTGGACAAGAAGTAGTGCTGTAAGATTTAGAAAATAAAATAGAGTATACTTAATTAAATTTGAATTTAGGTAAACTTTGAATTGCTTTTAGTATAAGTACGCCCATAAAATATTTGTGACATATGTATGCTAAAAATTTTTCATTGTTTATCTGAAATTCAAGGTTAGTTGGGTGCCCTGCATTTTATCTGGGAAACCTAGCCAGGTGAATTGCGTTATTGATTATGATGGACTGAGAGAGACATATTCTGTCTTCCATTTTCTAGATATCACACGTACTTCCTCTTGGGTTCTTAGGTAATGCTAGGTGAGAGGGAAGGCTCTCTTTGAATGGCTAAGGTGTATTTTACATCCGATGGACCTCAGAGTAAGATTTAGTTGATTTTAAAGACAATTTTCTTAAACTGGCATTTCTTACACATTGAAGTCTTTGACTACAGATGAATACTCCATATAACCATAATTCCTGTCTATTGTAGACATGTTTCCCAGGGGATCTGAGGCAAGACATGGTCACTTTCCTATAGGGAGGTGAGGAGGTAGAGGGACAGAATTCTGAGGCTTTGTCCTTATTTACCGTTCATGTGACAAGAGCTCATTTGTTGTGGTCTAAAAAGAGACTGGGAGACTTCTGTTGCCATGTTTCTAAAATAAATAATGCCTCTGTCACTAGAATGCTATTGGTTTCGATGGAAAACGAACTTTCCAGTACTTCTCTTCAATGAACAAGTTTTTTTGTTTTTTTTTTTTTTTTTTTGTTTTTGTCTTGCAAACTGAATCATGTCATCTAAGTATACAGCGATTGCATTAAAATCAGGATGACCAAGTTTTCATGAAAATCCAAACACTGTTAAGATTCTCAGGGAAATGGCTTACCCTTTTCACATATGTCTGCCCATATGAGAATAATTTGACAAAAGGCGCTCATGGATTCTATCCACCAAACCAACCATGGCCCACACTCCCACTTGCAAGGCAGCAAGGGAGCAGTAACAGCTGAGGCATTTATTTTTGGATGGTGCACAACTGCTAATGGGTCTGGAAGGAACCACAACCTGGGACAGGAAATGAACAGGGATCCTTGTTCAACTCAACCTAACAGTGAAATCGAGGCAGGAAGGTTATAATGTTCCAAGAATCAGGTCAAGCTAAACAAGAGGATTAGCATCTCTTCTTTAAATGACACTATGCCAGAAGCTTTGTTGTTGTTGTTGTGTTTTATTTTATTATTTTCTAAAAATGAGCACTAGCCTTCAGATCCTAAGTTTAAAAGCCTGATCCAAGCCTGAGTCACTGGCACCACTCCCTAACTCCTCTCTACTGCAGGTGTGCTGCAGGTCTCCTTCCAGAGCACACTGACCCTCCCCCTTCCCCGAACTCCCACCTGACAATTGTAAAAGTTAAGGGAATCTCTCAGGGTGGTATAGCCTCAGGCATATGAATTCCTTCCTGGCCTCCTTGAGCTTGGAAGCAGTTTAAAGGTAAGAAGGTTTGAAGAGTGAATGAATTCCCAAGAATAAACATGTTTCAAAGACACCTGAATGAGGGACTTTGTTTTCAGTTTTTTTTTTTAAATGGCGTTTGCTTACTTAATGTAGTAACTCCTTGAACATGTTGCCTTGTGATTTTCTTGTGATTTTCAATTATTTGCATAATTCTAAATTGGAAAATCGTAAGAAAATTCAAAAAAAATCTGGAAAGAAGAAAACTTGTGATGTATATATGTATTTGATACATATATATGTATATATGACACATGCACAAATAGATGTATATATGCAACTTTAGGTACAAATTATGTGCACATATGGATATAGAGCAATTTAGATATAGATATTTGAAAAAGAGAGCAAAAGTGAAAATAGATCATAAGCCAATTTCCAGCCTGTTTTTAATTTAAACCAATTTATTTCCCAGGAGATTAAAAAAAAGATGGTGGTTTGTAATTATTCCAATCCAAGTTTTCCCTTTTGTAAGTATCTCAGCGTTTGCTTCTTTGATATGTTACAATGAGGAAGTCCTTTGAGTATTGAACAGGAGGGTTGGCAACTCTTGGGGCAGAGGCATGGGAAATGAGGAAAAGAGTTTACCTTTTGGCCTCCTGGAAAGAGGAGAGAAATGCCTTCTTATGGTGTGGAGAGGTTTTAAAAAATAAGAGAAGAGAGTCTTTCTTTCTAGGAGATAAGAGTAACTTGTTGACTTTCTAAAAACTGTTTGTCATGTCACCTAAAAGAGATTATAATGCCTCCTATATTTTATTTATCTGTTTATTCCCTAATTTTACCTACAGTGAGATATTTTTTTCTAAACCTCAGACTTCAAAAATTTAGGTTATGGAACTGGAAATAAAGAATTAGAGTACAGAGAAAGTGGTGGTGGGGGCTGGAATCAGGTGAATTTTTCAATTGTAAAAACCCTGAACCATGTTCCCTAAAATACCAAGGCCACAGCACAGCAGGACTGAAGATTTTGGTTGTCTAAAGAAGGTGTTCTGCCAGCCATTTTGCTGAACAGAAAGCAAGAAGAAACAGTATAGGCATTCTTCCATCCAGGTTCATCCTATATCTTTAAAATATCCTTTTTTATTACTTACTATCTTATAACTAATAAACATATTCCTAGGAAACAGGAACATAAAGATAAATGTCATTTAGAAAGCATTTTCTTTAGGATGCTGAAATTCTTTCTTAGCAAAAAAGTCAAGGACAGAGGGTGAAGGATACCTTGACCAACAGTCCATAAGAATAAGTATGAGACATTCAAAGGGCAATTTAAGAAAAGAAGATAATTTCAAATCAAATCACTGGCTATACTGATTTTCCCAAAGACCTTGGAGAAGCTTAGCTCAGAAAGAGATCTTGTTTGTTTTTTCCCATATTTTGATTTGACTTTCTTATAATTCTCACATTCTAAATCTAACTGAATTAAGCTACACATAGATCCCAGAGCAATTGTATTATTATTTGAGGGATTTATCTATTCATTGGACATAGAACACAAGCTCTGATGAGAAATCTAGAATGTATGTGCTCCAGACTTAATGTCAAAAAAGAATCATATAGTGATTTTGTTCTCTGTTTGATTTGAAGAGATAATATTATAAAATACTCTAGAAGCCTTCAGAGTCACTAACAATTAGCTACTGGTAGTCTCTATCTAGGTGTGGATCATTTATTGGTAGCCTCCTGCTTTGGTAATGTTTTCCAGTTTTATCTCCCATGTTAGAATTTTCACCTGGCTTATGCCTACAATAAATATCACATGACACACACACAAAATAGTTGGTACCATTTTTGATTCCGAAAAAAGAATAACAGAATAATAGTAATAAAAGCAGATTAATAAATGAAGGAGTTTTAATGAGGATTCTTTCTTATATGAATTTAACCTTTCTGGAAATTCAATAAGATTAGAGTTTTATTTACTGGATGTTATCTACTAGATATCTTTTGGGGGCTGGAAGTTGAGGAAGCAGTCAGAAGAGTAAAGAACTAGACTTCTCATAAGACATTGTGGACTTCCATCTAAATGCATTAAAGAATAGATTCATATTACAGGTAAGTTTTAAGCTATTCCTAGAGTGTCCCAGCATGAGTACTATACATATCCCTGCTAGAGCAAAAGTATCAAGAGAGAAATTCAAGAAAGAGTTGAGAAACATTGAGAGAAAGCACTAGAGCTCCTGTGAAACACAAGAATTGTGGACAAAGATGAGCTGAATTCTTTTTTCAGAAGTGCTCTTGGTGGCATTATTTCTCAGCTTATTGTTCAGATCTAGTGCTATTAAGGAAAATGTCTCAAAATATTGCCAACAGTACTGATAACATATTTGTAGAGTATTTTATAGTTTATAAAATGCTTTCCCAATTATTATCCTCATAATGCATCACTTTATTTCTGCCCTGCAGTATCTGGCAAGATGTGCAAATATCATCTATAACCTGAAAGCAAACAGTCTGTTTGGTAAAAATGATCTCAAGCTAAACTCCCAAGTTGTTTGTGAGTCCACATAGAACCATCCTCAGAGGGGTAGTGGTCTTCCTTTTACAGACATCTCTTCAATCTCTGGCTCCATCTGGTGGAATACTGTGAGGTCATGACCATAGGCATCATTGTTCTTAAATGCACCTTATGGGGGCCAGTACTGTGTCTCTATGATCCTGCAAGGAAATAAAAGTAAGTCTTTCAAAATATAAAGATTAGGTTGCCTATTAGGTCCCCAAATTTTCCCTTGCTGTTGTGTCTCTCTTAGAGTAGAATGTCTATTTTGCAAAAGACCCCTTTCCAATATGGTTAGAGAAAAAAAAGACACACTAGTTGAAAGAAAATTCTGTCCTGCTCAAAATAGCTCATACTGTTCTTTTATATTTTTCACCTCACTTGACCATAAAAACATCTGCCATGAAGTAAGGAGAGCTGATAATGATATAGAAGGAAAAACTAAAACTTCAGAATGAAAAAAAAAATGAAATGTACACTAACTGAGTTTTCCAGAGACAGAAAAATTAAGGAGGCAGAGACAAGACCAAAGCCAAGTGCTGTGACTCCATAGGCAGTATTTACAATATGCACATCACATTATTTAAAACAAACAAACAAACACATAAAATCCTTATTTTATGTTTCATAATATACATTTTACGTATTTTTGAATGTCAAATATTTTACGACGAAAAATTAAGTGAAGAAAATATCTTTCTCCAAAGAATAAAAAAAAATCAAAATCAAATGAAAGAACAGTATCAAAGTGAATCTACTTAGAATAAGAAAATAAGCAATAAAGTTTACTAATTTTTTAAAAAGCTGATAAAATGACACTAGCATCACAAAATATATAGTGAAATATACATAGAAAATAAGATAATATTTTTATTATTTATCCATAAGATGTATCTCTAAAAACCGTCCCCCCCCTATATTTATAATTTTACACAACTCTACTTCCAATTTTACACGACTAAATATTGGGAGAATCTTCTGCAGACCAGCATCTGACTGCAGACATTTTAAACCTTATTTCTCCTCCACTGTTCACATGTGTTTAATGCTGGAAGCTATAGGACAGATTGGTATCAGAATATGACCTCTGGCTCTATAGTTTGGGGCCATAACCAATGTTATCTAGAAGTGATTCCTACTGCAGAATTCTAGCTACATATTAACAGTACTTGAGAGTAACTGTAAAGACATGCATTTATCTCATTATTTTCAAAGTAAATGTATCCTCCAACTCAACTTCCACTTAACCCAACACCAAAATCCCTGTGGCATGCCTAGGCCACTCAACATGACAGGAAATGTGATAAAGAAGTTGGAGTGAAAAACAGAAGTTACAACCAATTTTTGCTAGATATCTCAGTTTTGAAAATTAAAGAAAGGTGGAGGGGAAGCACATATGATTTTGTGAGGGCATTACACAAAGGGTTTGTGTAAGTGAAGGACCTTAAACTTAAGTTTCATTAGTTTTACAACAAACCCATGTCTGATCGCCTCTAAAACACCATAGTTGAAAGAGATTTATTTAAAGTTGGTTTGATCATCACTGTCTTTGAATTGTTTCACTTACTGACCCTCTTCTTCAATTTCCAGGGTTAGATTAGACATGTTTTTGAAAGTCAATGCTTTGGAGGAATGTGCCTTTTTACTTTTTCATAACCACGTAGGAAAAAGACCACAATTCAGCCCAGATTTCAGGTAGTTTTCTGTTGCTGCATTATTGAAATTTGGAAATGGGTATGGTTGGAAAGTTTGATTCACATGTGACAGCAACTGGGCTACCGCATATTAGTTTATGTAAATGGTCGCTTGGCTTTAGGCAATAGTTGGGCTTGAAAAGCATTTCATGTTTAAGAACACACTTGTTTCCCTCTATAGAATTCCTGTTCTGTCTCCTTTTCTTCTTCCCTTTCTTCTTTCTTCATTCCCTCCCTCAGCAATAAACAGTAAGTTTGGCCTGTCTAGCTATGGTTACTATTGATCCTAATGGTAACGTATGCTAATGTATGTTTCTGAAATGTTTAATGTTGAAAAAAACACTGTCCAGTTGGTTCTTTTCTTTTCTTTTCTTTTCTTTTCTTTTCTTTTCTTTTCTTTTCTTTTCTTTTCTTTTCTTTTCTTTTTTTAGGTGTAGTAACAGATTGCAAGAAACTTATCAGCTTACAATCTCTTTTTATTTATTTATTTATTTATTTATTTATTTGTTTGTTTGCTTGTTTGTTTGTTTTTACTTTTTATGCCTAGGTGGTCTCCCATCTAAGTACTAATGAGGCCCAACCCTGCTTAGCTTCCAAGATCAGACAGGATCGGACTTGTTCAGGGTAGCATAGGCGTAGACTGGTAAAGTTCTTACTAATTCCACAGCCACTTCTTCTCTTGATGACTTAAGAAAAATCTCATCCTGTTCCCCTTCTTAACCACTTGTGGAATTTCCCACACTCAGTCAAGGGGAAAGAGCCTCATCTATGAAGGGAGCAGTGAGACCTCTGGAGGCAGGGTGACAAGTGGTGAGAAGACTAGATTATCTTTCACAATCCCAACAGGCTGCTATCTCTAGGACTAGGACCATATTGTTTTTAAAAATAGACTTGATGTTTTATTTTTACTTTATTTAATTTTTTTTGATTAGTTTGTTCTTTTTATTCCTTAAATTCTGCATATAAGTGAAATTATATAGTGTTTATCTTTGTCTGACTAAGATATCTTCTAAGTTCATTAAACAATATCTTTTTTCATTCCCTTCTTTTCATATGTAGGAGTCTTGTTTTCTTTTCATTTCAGCCACTCTATCTCTTGGTTGGAGCACTTAATTCTTTTCCATTTAAGGTACTTATTGATAGGAATGTAGTTGTTACCATTCTTTATTCCTGTTTTTGATACATGTTTTTTCTTCTTAAAGAAGTCCCTCCAACATTTCCTGTAATTCTGGCTTTTCATTTATTTTTGTCTGGAAAGCTCTTTATCTGTCCTTCAACTCTAAATGATAGCTTTTCTAGATAAATTATTCTTGATTGTATATCTTAGGTCTTCATCCTGCTGAATGATTTTTTGCCAAACCCTTCTGTCCTGCATAGTTTCTTTTGAGAAGTCAGCTGCCCATTTTATGGGTTTTCTCTTATAGGTAACTATCTGTTTTTCTCTTGCTGCTTTTAAAATTCTTTCTTTGTATTTAACCTTTGGCATTTTAATTATGATGTGTCTTGATGTGGGCCTCTTTGGATCCCTGGTTTTTAGAATTCTCTGAGCTTCCTGGGTTTTATGTCCATTTCTTTCACCAGTTTAGGGAATTTTTCCATCATTCTTCCTTTAAACAGCTGTTCAACATCTTGATTTTCTTCAGTTACTCCAATCAGATGAATATTTGGAGCCTTAATAGTGTCCCATATCCTCCTTAAATTATTCTTATAGTTAAATTATTTTTATGGCATCTTTTTTCTTGCCATTCTGATTGAGTGTCCTGCTTGGCTTTCCTGTTCTCTAGATAGGACATTTGATCCTCTTCTTTATTCACTTTGTTTATTCCTTTGTTTATTCCCTTTAATATACTTCTCATCTCAGATAATGTGTTCTTCATTTCAGACTGGTTCCTTGTTGAAGTTCTCACTGAATTTACACTTCCCAAAAGTTCATTGAGCATCTTTATAACCAGTGTTTTGAACTCTGCATCTGTTAGATCACTTGACTTCATTAAATCTAGATCTCTGTTCTGTTCTCTCATATGGTTTCTGCTTCTTTGTCTTCCCATTTTGGCTGCCTTTCTGTGTCTGTTTCTATGTACTAAGCAAAGCTCCTAAGTCTCCTAGTCTGATTAGTGTGGATTTGTGAAGTAGATATCCAATGGCCCAATCCTGAGAGGGGTTCAGCTGTAGGCCAAACTTAGCTCAAACCTCTACCCTTGCTGTTAAGATTCAGCAAGAAATCCACAGATGCTGCACTTATAGTTGCCTCAAAAGGCCACAACAGAAACCAAGGCCAGCTGCCTCTACCAGTGTGAATTTCAGCTAGGAGCACCTGACTCACTGAGGATATACTTGGATGTGGCTTGGGTGTGTCCCGAGTTGGGGTAGTGGGTTTCAGGGAATGCTATGGGTGGAGTGACCTTTGTTTTCTAGTTTGATGACGTTGTAGCTATGGTGGCGCTGTGTCTGGCTGACTGGTAGTGGGGAAGGCTCAACAGGGAACAGTGGACACTGCTGGCACTTTGGTACTGGGCGAGTCTTGCCTTGGCCCTCACCCCAACAATGTCTCCCTGTAAGTCCCTGGTGGCCCCTGCACTCAGCTGAATCAGCAGCACTGGTGCTCAGAGCAAGGAGGTCCATCACCTCAAAAATCTGCTCACAGACACAGCCCCTTTAAGAGGCACCTGCTGCTGCTACAATCTCCGTCTTACTCAGCCACTCTGGACCGGGCAGCCCCACTTCCTCACCCTGTCCTACCTTCTGCCATTGCAGGGTGCTTTCTTGGATTTCTCTGTAGTTGTTTGGCTTGTTCATCTAGACCCCAGGCGATTTTTCCTTGCTGCTCCTACTGTTTCTGTCACAACTTTGATTTGGTCACCAGAGGAATGAACAGATCCTCTATCATCTATGCCATTTTTTTCTCTCTTCCTCTCAAAATAGACTTTATGTTTTAGATCAGTGTAAGATTCATAGCAAAGCTGAGTGGAAGGTACATTGATTTCCTATGCACCACACAGAGCCTCCCCGCTATCAACATACCTCATTACAGTGCTACGTTCATTACAATAAGTGAACCTACACTGACACAGCATTATCACCCAGCATCCATGGTTTACACTAGGTTCCAGCCCCGGGGTTATACATTCTGTGGGTTTGGACAAATGTATAATGACATGTATGTACTATTATAGTATCCTACAGAATAGCTTCACTTCCTTAAAAACCCTCTATGTTCTTATTCATCCCTCTTTACCTCTACTCCCAACACTGGGAAACTGCTAATATTTTTAGTCTCAAAGTTTTACCTTTCCTAGAATGTCATATCCTTGGAAACATATTGTATGTAGATTGGTTTCTTTTGCTTATTAATATGCATTTTAAGTTTCTTCCATATCTTTCCATGGCTTGATAGCTCATTTCTTTTTAGTGCTGAATAATATTCCAGTGTCTGGAGGTACTATCATTTATTTATCCATTCACCTACTGAAGGACATTCTGACTGCTTTCAAGTTTTGGCAACTACAAATAAAGCTGCTATAAACAGTCATATGCAGATTTTTTGTGAGAATGTAAGTGTTCATACCAATTAGGTAAAGGAATGTGATTTTTGGATTGTATAGTAAGAGTACGTTTAGTTTTATAAGAAACTGCCAGACTGTCTTCCAAAGTGGCCATAACCATTTCACCAGCAATGAATGGGAGTTCTTGTTGCTCCACATTCTCACCAGCTTTTGGTGATATTAGTGTTATGGATTTTAGCTATTACAATAGATGTAAAACTTCCTGTTATTTTACCATGTAATTTTAAAAACAAAGAACAGTCATATATCAGGAGACATGTGGCTTGTCTGTGGTCTGTCCAAATCGCTGTGCTAAAGAAAGGGAGTTCAGTGTCTTTTCTCCTCTTGCTATTTGCTATGTCCTAAGGACCAAATCACTGATATCTTCTGGATTTAAGTTTTCTTACCCATATTAAGAAGAAGTTAAGGTAGGTTTCTAACCCTGATTGCACATTAGAATCATCTGGGAAACTTTTAAAAAGTATTGTTGCCCAGGTCCCACCACAGATTAAGTAAATAAAAACTTCCTGGGGGTGAGGCTTTAGTATGTATTTTTTTATCTTAAATGCTCCTGTGGATTCTAATATGCAGCCTTGGTTCAGTCTTACTGGCTTGTGGATGTACTGAATCTTCCTTTGGTGCTTAAATTTTGTGGCCATACAATTCTGTATGGCACAATCTCGAGCACATTCCCCTTTCATGATATGTATCACAACCACTTGCTAACTGAGTCTCCACTCTCAGACACCATGGTGCAAATCTTCCATTTCCAAATTTCTTATTTCTTTATGTGGCACCACACTCTCTCCTGCCTTCCTGTTGACGACGGAGTAGAGAGGAGATCTATAGACTCTTATGGTCTCCTAAATATATAACTTACATAGAGAGATAATTGATGATTTATTTCAGAATCGTAGTTCTGTATGATGAGAAAAAAATCAGTGCACTTAGTATTTCCTTGCCTCTCATATACACAAAATAGAGTTGGACCAGGGAAAATAATTATCATGCAAATGTTCCCTTGTTACTTTCTAACACATCTCTGTCCTGCTGTTACAAATGTGTATGTGTCCAGTCAAGTTGAGCTCTCAATACTGCATGCCAATGATTTGTTTCTCCATAGACAGCTTCCTTTCCCATGCCTTTGGAAACTATCCCAGAAATTTTACTTTTCTTCTTCTGGCCCTGGAACTTACCTTATGTCACATTCTAATCATACAATCTTTCGGTCTTTTTATGAGAAACTTGATGTAGTCTACCATTAGCCTTCTGACTTTTCCCACTTACTACTTATCTGTTCTGGATAGTTTGTTTTCTTTTTACTGTATGTTTGGAAGAAATGTTACTTTTTTCCCTCTTCACTGATAGTATTCTTCCTATGTTCTCAACATATACCCACCTACCTCTTCCAGAGTTTTAATTCCATTCACTCATTTACTTCCAAATGTTCTTCAGGATAGATCTATGTATTGGCCTTCAGCCTTTTATTGATTACTTCCACTTGGTTATACAATTGGCATCTCAAAAAATAGCTCCAAAATACTGGCCCATTTGGCCTTGATTATGTCCAAAGTGGAATTGTCAAAAGATATAAGGGTCCTCCATTGAGCATCTCTTATTGGCCATTAACTACATAAACTATGTGTAAATATCCACATGGTATAGACTTTACCTTTGCAGAACTCACAGAACACTGTTAACTAGGCAGATAGGATATATGATATATATTTCTCCCACACTCACCTCTATAACACAGTTAACAAAAAAGGAAACAAACAATGTAGCATAATGACCCGGCATATGAAATACTAAGCATTCCATACCAGTACTTTCAGAAGAAGTGAACTTTGAACTAAGCCTTAAATAATTAAACAAATTCCAGATAGTTGCAGGGATTGGCACTCCCCATAAGCAAACAGCAGTGAGTAAATGTGTAATATACAGAGTTATAGAAAGAAGGGTTTGGGGAATAGTGAGCAAGTGTCTAAGCAAATGTGGGGAGTTCCTCCAGATCTTAAGAATGACTCACTTATTAATCTCCTATAAACTAATTCACAATGAAGTATCAGTGGCTTGCTGATACAGCTCACAGGACATTAAAAAAAATTTTTTTAATGCTTCCATTTAAAGGTATACATCTCTAATGGTGGAGGTTTCAAATCGGGTAATGGGGATTATTTGGGGGAAATTTGAGGAAGGGGAAACTTTTAGCACCACTCAAACTATATCACTAAAGCAATAAGGGCAAGTTCCACTAAAGATGAGTTGATGATATGTTGTGGTTTTGGAGTTTCTTTGTTATTATTGTTATTGTTATTTTTAGCCATTCGATAATTGCAGTGTTTCTATAGAAAGGTGGATAGATTTTAAAATAACATGGCAACTGTGTGTATGTGTACTTGCGTGTGTGTTACTGTGTTTGTGCCCTGGGGCATTCTAGGTGAAGAGCTCCCTTGAAAAATTTGAAACAAATAAATAAAATGAGAGCTGACCTAAATTTTTGCCTCAAACTGGAATGGAGTTCAAACTTTTGAGGAGGATCAAAAGCTTGATTAACTGTTGTTTATTTGTTTTTAGAGGCTTTGCTTCCCTCCAACTCAAAAAAGTAAAAGTGATCAAACACTACACTCTGAGAGAGACTTTTGTCTCAATATTTCCAACTGGGTTGAAACCAGAAAGTACTTGTGAGGCAACTGGGAAACCCAAGTGACTTGCAACCTAAGGTCCAAGATTCAAGGGGTTAGGAGGAGTTCAGCTAAACTTCATGTTGGCATCCAAGGAAAACATAGCAGTGCTGTTGTGTTCAGTGGACTGAGATCCTAGAGGGCAGAAAACATCATTATGTGAAACAGAAAAAGGTACATACATTGGTGTTTTCTACCAGTTGATTGGTTGAAAAGCAAAAAACAAACAAACAAATCAACAAACAGCCATGGGACGTGTCAAAACCTGTGGGTCAACTTTTGCCTGTTGTAAGGCAAAAACCACCAGAGAAGTCAGGGGACTTGGAAGTGAGGCCCTTCTTTCACAGCTGTGTGACCTTAAGTATGCTGTGTAGCTCCTACAGTTTTTGGTGTTTGAATCTGTAAAGTATTTACTTGTTCAGAAGTATCAATGGCCTGTCTTGCATGACACACTGAAATAGTGCTTTGGATCTTTCAGAATTGGGTAAGAACCAATTAGACTCTTAAGAATAGTAAAATTTGGGGGAGGGGGGACTTAAGGCACATAACAAAATCATTTTGAAAAATTAAAGACTATGAGAGTTTGAGGAAAAGAGGGAAGCATTTGGCTTAACTTCCATGCTTTGGAAGGCTTTATAAAAATGGAATTGAAAATAGGTAGAGTTTTGGCATACAGAAATTCATTAGATGGAGGGCATTTCAAATAGTGGTAACAACCATAAAAAAGGTACAATGACAAGAAAAAGTAGGACTTAACATAGCAAATAGTAAGTAGGTAAGATTGGATGCATGAACAACAGAAGGGTTAAAAGATAATTTTGGAAGAGTCATTGAGGTCAAAGAACACTAAGCCACTGGTTTTCTTATTTTATATGAAACAGTTGGTGCTTTGGAGTTTTGTTTAGGTATATGAATAATTATAATCTTTTATAAAGATTAAATTTAACAGGATAAAGTGAATTAGGAGGGAGAGCTAATTAGAGAGATTAGCTAACCAAATAAGAGGCCATCACATCAATATAGGTGAGAGGTGAAAAGAGGGTGTAAATTTCAGAGTTAAGATAGAAATAGGATCAAGAGGATCTAGCAACTGAGTGTGGCCAACACGAGAGCCAAAGGCGTCAGAGAGCTGAGGCTTCACATGTGAATGACTTGGAAGATGGTACAATTAACTTCAAGAACACAGAATGGAAGGAGGCTTGAGTAGAAAATAGCATCTGGTTGAGCTTGAGGTTCAAAGGATATCTAGAGAAAGACGGGAGTATAAATCTTGAGATCAAGAGCTAAATGATGGCTGGAGACAAAGATGGAAAGTCATTTGCATAGAAACTACAGTTGACATTGTACAAGTACTGGATATTGATGGACATCATTTTGTATCTTTTCCTGAGTCTGATGCCAACTGTACAGGTATTTTTCCAGGGTTTCATGAGTGAACATGGCTTTTGGCAAATGAACTTTGTCCCTGGAATTTAGGCTCATCTCTACTGAGTTGAATTTTTAACATCAACATGAGTTCTTCAAGGCTAAACCAACTTCTGCTATTAACTTCCTGTTTTGACCTTCCCAGTTTTTATCATGTCCCCAATTCATTAAGTCCATGACCTGCAGCTCCCATATTGATAAGATTTAAAAATATCTATCAAAACATTTTTCAAAGAAAAAGGGAGGCTTTAGGCTTTTGCTTCTTTATATTTTTGATTTAACCTTTCAGATAAAATCTGTCTCTTAAAGATCTGGATGTATTATTTTAATACTTTTCATAAGCAATGTGCATTTTAATAATGTTGCATTTACAAAGAACATTCTAGAAAAATGGCAATGTCAAGAAAACTTAAGAAATTGTTTCCCTTTATCACATTTTTTCTATTTCATATGACTCTTAAAGGCCTTTCATAGATGATGTAGATGTTTCCTCAATATTTAAAGACATATGAAGAGATAAGATGATAAAATTTTGTAAGGTAGACCTGCCTTCAGGCCAGGCTTTAAATATTTATAGTTCTGTGATATTTGATAAATCATACAAGACTTCAGAGTTACATCTGAGAAAGATCAGAATTCAATGAGGTACAGCACCATTCTGAGAGCTATAAAGAACTAAGAAATATAAAGTATTGTAATATTGGATAGGGTGGAATAAAGAAAGGCTATTCACCATAGTCTTGAATATTAGAAGTTGTACTTACCATAGGAATTTTACATTTATTTTTATAAAATTTTATTAATGTTTATAGTCAGTATCAAATTGCTAGTTATACGATGGAAGTTACACAGCATAACCCCAGAAGCTAGTACTGCAGTTACCATATAGTCGGTGCTCAGTGAAAACTTTTGGATGAATTATTAAACACTGGAGCTTAAATTTAGTCATTTTAGTTTAATAAAAGAAATAATTTTAATAATGAAAACAATTTCTCTTCTAATATCCAGTACAGGGGATGTGCAATTTGGTACAGTGGAGATTTGGATAAAATTTATGTCTAGTAAAAATCTGTGGTAGCAAAATGAAGATAGAGATGAATGAAAAAAACTTTGAGACCCTAACCCTGTATTCAGTTGGTTCCAAATAGTCCTTCTAGTCATTTGTTTTTTGTGCTTCTATATAAAACATGTGTTCTTCAAAGAATAAGGAACATTTATACTTCATCCCCTTTCCAATTATTCTTTGAAGTTTATCTTTATTACAGAATTCTACTGAATTTGCTCTTAAGGAATTCACCAACAACTTTATAGGACATTCCTCGTGGTGGGGCTGATGATCTCTCCTTTTTTTATTTTGGCTGCTAAAATAAATATTTTCTTTTTATTTTCATCCTTTTCAAAATTTTATTTGACAATATGCTCTTTGGCCACATCCCCAACAATCTCAAAGACAGGGACTCTCTGAAAGTCTTTAATCTCTTCTAGTTTTCCTACATAGTCTTTGATAGCTTTTTATCTCATTTCACATGTATGGAGCAAGATTCAATAGCCACTTGGACATCTTGACAGGGGCATATTCATAATATCCCAAACTCAGTTTATTCAAAGCTGAATCTATCAATTTCTTATGTTTTTCCTACCCCACTCCTCCAACCCTTATACCATCTATCATGGACTATAAAATTACAGTTCAGCACTCAAACTTGACTCTTTAAATCAGTCCCTATCTCTTGTTCTTGCTCTCATGCTCATTCTCACTCCTGCTCTTCTTCTCTTTCTCCCTCTCCCTCTTCTTCCTGCTTCATAGCACATTCTTGTTCAGTTTTACTTCCAAGTGTCATTATGCCACTCCCACTATTCTGCCCCAACCATCATAGTCTTGGTTCCATTGGCCTTCATTATAGTGACAGTGTCCTATTATCCTATTACCCTGACTCTATTTCATGTGATGCACTACTGCCAAAATGATCTTTCTAAAATTTACATCTGCATATGCCACTCCTCCTCCTATTCAGCCTCTAAAGTGAAAAGTCTTTGGCCTAACATTTATGATCTTTTAAAATAAGGCTCCAAAATATCTTGCAAATCTCCTTTACTTTTTAATTTGTAAATTATATGATACATAATTCACAAATTATGTAATTCATACATTTAGAGCTGACAGTTCAATTTTTTTAGTATGTCCACAGAGTTGTGTAACCAGCACCACAATTAATTTAGAGCATGTTCATCATTTTCATAAGAAACCACACACCCTTTACGAGGTACCCCAGCCCAATTTCCTCCACCCCATCACCATCCATAGGAGACCTGTGTAGCTATCTGCTTCTTATGGCTGTAGATTTCTTAATCTATTATGGACATTTTATACAAATAGAATCATTCAACATGTGGTCTTCTTTCACTTAGCATAATGTTTTTAAGGTTCATCCATGTTGTAACATGTATGAGTACTTTATTCTTTTTTATTGCAAAACAATATTCCATTGCATGGATATGCCACATTTTATCTATTTGTCAGTTGCTAATCTCCTTTTGTACTATTTTTCCTCTTGACACATATTGTTCTCTTACTTTTACAATCTTAAATTTCCCTTTCTCAACTTTCTAGAGCCTAGGGCATTTGAACTTTGACCTACTTCTTCAGAAAGTTTTACAGGTGTGACAGCAGGTTAGGGGCTGGAAGGTCAGAGAGAATGGGGCAGCTGGTCATACTACTGTGAGGGGCTTGCCTAAATAGAGTTCCTAGTGGTTCAAGAGCTATTTTGGATGGATCTTTCCAGGAAAGGTGCCCATTCAAAATAACTAGCTTTTTCTTTCTTTTCTTCTTTTCTTTTTTCTTTTTTTTTTTTTTAAGCAAATGGAATCCCGCTCATGATTTCTTATTAAAAGTATGTCACTTCTGCCAAGGACTAAAGTGGTTCTGTCAAAATGTTACTTTTTTATATCCCTCATGGTCCCCTGATTAAGTTTTTTCTTTACATCCAGTTACATGTGGTATACAGTACAGTTTCTAATTTTTAATATGACTTATCTTTCCCTCTCTGGTCTGTCCTAGGTATGCTCCTTGAGGATAGGGTCTTGGTCTCGTTATTAGAATGCCTATCCTATAGTAGCTGATAAGTAAGTGTTTAATGGAAAGCTCAGTGACAGAATAATTCAGCACCATAGCTTCTTATTCACAGATTTATCTCATGAAGGTGAACAATTTCCTTGAGTTTATTTAGGTAAATGCCTTTTCATCATGAACATTTATACTTGTAAAGCAAGTTTTCAAGAAGTAGTACTGTCCTTTGAGTCTCTGAAACCTGTTACTTATGCTTCTTGAGAGTTTTTTAAAAATGTTATTGGATTCTTCATTATGTTGCTGAAACTTGTTATACTGTTTGGAAGTTCTCATTGTCAAATAATGACCCAATTGAATCAGAATCAACTTGAGAAGATTTTTTTTAAAAATACTGGTTCCAGAGTCATATCCCTAGTGTTTTGGATGCAGCAGGTTTGAGGGGAGCCTTAGAAATCTGTCACTTTAAAGGACTCTCCCAAGTGTTTCTGATGGAAAATTGTATCATATCCTGCCTCCTATTCTAGAATAGGTGGTTAAAAATTCTCAGGGCTCTAGTCTTCTGTTAGCAAAAAAAGTGTCAGTACTGAATCGAAAGTCCTCTTCCACGTGTGTGTGCATTTCAAACCTCCCTTGGAGATTGTTTGGTTTGCCTTTTCACTGGTAGTAATACCAGGCTGTCTGGAAGAACAGACTGGCTGCAAAGCAAAATTTATATTTGGAAACCATATTAAAAAAAGATCAAAAGAGAACACGTTTTAACACAGATAATTGATAAGCTTTCCACAGCATAGATTTATTAGGCTATCTCATCTTTCCGTCAACAAAATTGTCCAGTAAATTCTTAATGGCAAATAAATCTGGGTTTTTCAGCATTTGGGGAAGGGGATTTATAGCCTCTGACACTCTATCTGTATGCCTTCTGAAACACAGCCCCCTGTTCACACAGGCTTCGTTGACAAGCTCTGTGCCTCAGGGAACAGCGCCATCTGCTGATTACCCGGGACATAGCTGACATGAAAACAGGGTGAATCGAGTATTTGGGAAAGTGGTGGATGTCAATTATACATTTCCTGGCTTTGTCACCACTGCTACTATAAGACCCTAATCCAAAGTGCCAGGTGTTCTTTCAGCTCATTGTCTGAAATGAGCCATCATTAACTGGTGGGTGTCTTTGTTACTTACCAGTGAACATATCTCTTTGAATGCCTTGGCTTTCAAAAATTTGTACTTCAACATATTTTTAAGTCTTAGGTGGACAACTCTACCTACAGGTGCTCATTCATGATCCAAGAAAGTTCAGCATGTGGAGTACCAAGAACCAGAGTATCAGACAAGGTATGGCACCTGTGCCCATTGTGCCTTTGATGGATTATGGAGAATGTTCTAAGAGTCTGGCTATAAGGGGATATGGGAAACTTCATTTCCGAAACAGTTTTTCTTTAGGGCCCAATAACAGCAATCCACAGGGTTGCACAATGCTGCAATACTTTGAAGTTTGTCATATGTGCATTTCCTGCCATAACAGGTCTAACAGAGCAAAGCAGACCCCAGGGAAGCCCAATTTTGGTTAAGTCCTTTAAGAAATTAGGTGCTATTTTTCTGACTGGTAGTTTATTTGTGTGTTTGCTTTAGTATTAGGGACTAGTCCTTGTAATATCCTCACCAGGATCAAGAGAGAGGAATTTTAAAAAGTAAAAAGAAATATCGTGTGTGTGTGTGTGTGTGTGTGTGTGTGTGTGTGTGTGTGTGTGTTCTAAACCAGACTTTGAAAGATAAACATTTGATGTAGGGAAATGTTGAAAGTAAAAAAGTTATAAGCAGGTTTTATTACATTTTTCTAAAAATATTTGGCTTTCAAAATCAAACCCACTTAAAGTTTTCCTCCTTTTATTTTCTTTTCTTAGTCATTTCAACATATTGTAGGGGGTTTCACTGTGTCATAATAATGTTATTTTTACACAGGTTTTAATAGTGAAAATAAAGTCAGTGGACCCCACTGCTCTCCAACCAGCTGAAAGTGCGTTTTTCTGCCCAATGCTTCCCACACTCATGAAAAAGCACAAGATTTAAAATTAAAATTCAGCATTTAAGCTCTTGTGAGGTCCTGTAATATTTGATCACTGTTAAAAAAAATCTATAGCATATATTACAAATAATAGCAGGAATAAGTACAGATGGGACTAATTAGAATTTTCCAGTTTGATTTTACCATTTGCAGAATAAAACATTTTATTTTTGAACTAATTTTATTTGTTCTCTATTCAAAGAGTATATAATCCAATTTGCACTGCTACAAGAACAGAAGTGGCATAAACACACTCAAATGAAACTTTTTTCCTAAATTAGTACAACTTTGAACCACCTAATTCTGAGTGCTTCAACTTAGTTTAAGTAAATCACATTTTAAATTATTGTAATAATGATTATTAATAATAGTGAAATGTATTGAGAATATTGTTAGGCCATGTCTTTTTGGTACTTTATGTGTAATAGTTTACTTAATTCTCACAACAACACGGAGTTATGTACTATTACTCTTCCAATGAGGCCATAGAGAGATCAAGTACCTTGCCTAGGGGTGCAAATATCTACTAAATGGTAGAGCTGATAGAGATCAAGATAGATGTATATAGATACAGATGTGTAGAGATCCCTTCGTATACCCTGAGGATATCCCCTTAAATTTTGCCCCTAAGGTGCCTTCCCCATATCATCCTAGGCCTGGACTTGAGATAGCTATCAATATCTATCTATCTATCTATCTATCTATCTATCTATCTATCTATCCATCCATCCATCCATACAGTCAGATATAGATAGATACATATATATACATATGTATGTATGTGTATGTGTGTGTAAGTATGTGTGTATTTGTAGAATGAGACAGAGGGATAGAAAGAGAATGAATACAGAGGGATAACAATATACAGAATATTAATTTGCTCTTCTTTTTTATCTTTCTGTATGTGACCTTCTGCACTGACTAGTCTTCTTGATTACTCATCTCCTGGGGGCTAGTGATCAGATTTGGCTCTTGCTCTCCAAGAACTTTCAGTTTCATTAGTTAAGTCACACACACATGTACTCACATGCACACATGCATGCGCATGCACACACACACACACATACACACACACACTCTAATGGCTTTAAAGTGTTCGATGCTAGAAAATACTTTCTTTAGTAGGTGACAATTAGAGCGATTTCTTCCATGCTGTGGTGTGGAGGACAGAGGAAAGGCTTTGGTAGAAAATATTGCATTGTGGACAGTTTGGCAGGTTGCAAAAGGAGGAGAGCATTTCACCAAGATGGACAAGGCCAGCGAGCTGTCTGTGCAGGGAGGGCCTGGCGGGGGTAAGTACATGTGTAAAACATAGAAACCATTTTTAATGTTTTCTCCCGTTCCTCACCTTTACCAACCTGCTTTAGATTTTTGCCGCAAACAAGAAAACAGGGAGAGAATTTCAAGAAAGAGGTAGAAGGTGGAGGGACGTAACAGTTGCAAATGCTGCAAGGAGGACAAGAAAGAAAATGGCTGAGAAAAGACCTTTTCTGTATCAGCATGGTCCAATATGTGAGACTCACATGTGAGTTCAGGATTTTTAGTAACCACAACAAAAAGCAACAGAGAAAGTTAAGTTTAAAATTTTATATCCCAACATATCAAAAATATTATTATTAAACATGTACTCAATATAAAATTTATGCTTTGCATTATCTATTTTGTACTGTCTTTGAAATCCGGCATGTATTTTACACTCACAGCAAATCTCAATTCAAATGAACCACGTTTCAAATGTCCAGTAGTTCCCTGTGTTTCATGGCTGCTGAATTGGATGACACAGGTTTAGACAAGAGTGAGAAAGAGTAGGTTGAGAAGCAGTGCTAGCAGTAAGGTTCTGAAGAGTTAGGAGAGTGGGTGGGGAGGATCTGGTGGCAGACAGTAGGAGCTACATTTTTCAGACAGTTAGAGGGCAAAGAATCAATACTGTTTTTTAAACCCGTGCTTGAGGACAACTGAGATGAGGCTACAGTTTATGGAAGGGATCAATAAATGAAGAATGAGGACTTTGAAATATGGGGAGGGTGTTTGAAGACAGTGTTCCACACTGAGGGTGAGACCTAGCAGATCCAGGACTATTATGGTTTATATATTTGTTTTGTGCATGTAAATGGTCTGTAACTTATGAGAGTCATGGTTGGCTACAATGCAGCTTCTGTCAGCTCTTGTCTTGTCTTGACAGGCCAGCTGCTCACACAAGTTAACTGAAGGCCTTCCTAGAAGCGTTGGGGTTTGCACCTCTTAAGGGTACAGGTGGCAAGTTTAACTTGACAAATGAGAGATTCTTTTTTAATGAGGATACAAAATAACTAGCTGTGAATGTATAGGTTTTACTTTGAAAGCCCAGAGTTTTAGTAGATGTCTCTTGTTTGTATTAAATCCTAGATTCACTCATTATTTATACATCTACTTATTCTTCAACAATATAAAATGTTTATTAAATTCCTATTACTATTTTTCTGGAAACTTTGAGTCAACGCAATGATTCTTTCCTTCTATCACTTATAAACCTTTACTGAGTGCCCTCACTCCTTTTCTTTCTTCCCCTTTTGCATGTAGGACCAAACTAAGGCAAATGTTAAAATGGGTGAAACTGATTTGGGGCATCTTTCCATTTTGCTTTATGCACCCTCTGTTTTCCAGTGCTGGATTATCCTCTTTTTGACCCTGTTCTAACTAAGATCCACACCATCTAAATGCACCTGCTCACTGCCACTATCAAAACTGCCACCACCATCAACAATGAACATCTGTTTCTGTTCTAAACTCTACTACTTATCAAGAGAAAACACATGAGAAAATTGATATAAGTGTATCAATGATTTCAATGTCCTTAACTTTTTCAGAAGCATTGGTATTATAAAAAGAGAATGGTCCAACAAATAGGTCTCCATTTATTTAAAAATAAAGTAAATGACAGTATCTTTTTCTTAACATTTATATAAAAATTTTCAGAATTTTATTCTGAATTCTACAGTTGAATGGATTTTATAGTTGAATGACATTTATAGTAAACACCTATATATTCATCACCTAGATTCTACCAGTATCATTTTGTCATACTGCTCTCTTGCGTATCTATCCATTTATCTGTCTTTCTATTCCTCCATTAATCCATGTTATCTGTACATTTCAAAGTAAATTGCTTTCTGCAGATATCAGGACACTTTCCCCTAAACACTTTAGCAAGCATATAATTAACCAGATTTCAATACTTCTGCTGAGATAAAACAAACAAGCAATGGAATGGAATCATAAGGGCATTTTTCTGAATTTTGATAAAAGCAAACAGCTGCGTAACCCAAGCCTCTGTCAAGATCGACAGCATTACGATCATCCCAGAAAGTTCTCAGGAGCAATCGCTCTCCTGATTCTTTTTCACAATAGATTTCTTCTAGAGGTTTACATAAATGAGGCTTCTCTCACTCAACATAAGGTTTTTGAGATTCAGACAACATGTATTTTAGACAGAGGTGCTCCCAACTCTGCAACTGATTCCTGATTTGAAATCTACTGTCCCGAAAGTGCTCACACCAACCTACCCTCTACCCCCTGGCTCTCCTTGCTCCTCTTTCTGCCTTCTGCCCAGTCTGTATCTGCTGGATTTCTCCTAATAAATCAAGTTTGTTGTAAAGTTCTAAATGTGATTGTTGCTCCTGTTTTGAATTCTTATGGGGCTTGCAGAACATCAGGATGCTCACATGTCAGAGAGAATATTTTAAAATTCTATATTATATAATTACCTTTTATTTATTTATTTATTTATTTATTTATTTATTTATTTATTTATTTATTTATTTATTTTGCCTTTTTGGGTAACTCCATTTAGCATACATGAAGAAGAAACGACAGAGAAAGAAAAAATACATGTGATAAAGCTGTGACCTGATAGTGTGACCTCATTGAGGCTGAAAGCATTAGGAGCCTGAGGATGGTCTGGTTTCCTCAGAGGTAGAGCAGCAGCATGCATCCTCTCAAAACTAGGTAAATTGGCACCTGTCTCTGGTTAGAATTAGTCAAGACCTTGGGATAGGTGGTGAATGCTGCTAACCTCCTATGCAGAGATAGGGAAGTATGGCAAGGAGCCACTCTTCTCTGCTAAGAGATGACATATGGTAGGGAAGGGCCATGGGAGTAGGTAACTGTCAACCCAGCATTGTGTAACTCAAAGGTTTTCCTTCAATGGCAAGAGATTACTTCTGATTTCATAGTATACTGACCAATGTCTTCACGATGCTCTAAATCCCAAAAGCCTCCTGTTGTGCTGTGTCAGACCCTCATATCAGAAAAAACCAAATCTTTTCAGATTGAATAAGGGAAAATCTGGGGTAAGCAACTGTTAAGAAACTTAACCTGTGAACTCAGGAAGTAAAAATAAAGGATCGGCAAGAATACTTCAGTAGCCTCAAGCCTGAGCTTATTTTGAGTATTTGGTTTCCCATTTAATCTAATAATCACAGATCTAAGATTATACTTTGCAAAAGGATTTAGGAACATATTCTAAATGTACATGTATATACATATTTATATATTTTTTTCTTGTCATTTTCTGGCACAAAATCAAAGATTATCATAAGAACATCTTTCCTTTGGGTTTGGAGCAGGTGTCTTTGTTTTCTTTCTTGATCTGCTCTGTTCAGATCAGAGTG